>OU753564.1:5000000-10000000 GCA_916701695.1 Agrochola macilenta | reverse complement strand
GCGATATCGTTACTGCATGGACGTGTTTATTTTGTAAGAAAAGAATGACGGAAAAAATACCAAAGAAGCTATGGAATTCTTTAGAATCCAGAAAAAGGAAAGTAGACTCAATATCGCGGTACCAAAGCAAAATGTTACGGTAAGTGATTTAATCATAATTTAATGTCAGTAGATAATGTAAATAAACTAAAGTGAACGTAGGTAGGTTCGATGTTGTTCGACGAAAGTTATATTGGGAATAACATTTGAAAATCCTAGGATGTTTACGAGATCTGAATTTTGATACCTACTGATTTATAATTATTTGAAAAACATGTCTGTGGGCTGGAATAAAATTAAATCTGGAATTATGATCTTATTCTCTGTTTTTTTTCACGTTGCCAGAGCCTGAGAAACTTAGGTATGGGATAATCATTATTGAGATAAATTTTGTAGGAATCCTACGACACAGATAAAATCTTACCTCCTTACTTATATACGACGATTAAAAGATGATTAAGTTATGTATCTAACGTTTGATTCTGTCTATCACCTTTGTAATTTCATGTCACGGTAAAAAACAAAAGACAATTGACAAAAGTTTATAAGCAGGTAAGCTGCTAGTCGTTTATAAGTAAGGGGGTTCAAGTATTGGCTGTAAAGGACATCATAACAAGATTTTGTGGTTAAAGTATTGGTCGTAAAGGACATCATAACAAGATTTTGTTTGCTATGATATCCTTTACGACGTTCGTCTGGTACACATTATAAACTACTAGTGGTTAGCGCGTGAATTGCGTTTTTGACCTCGTAACTTGCGAATCTCATATCTTCGGAATTAATCGGAACCCTGAAACTGATTTGGTTCATCGTCGAAGTTACAAACTTATGTCATCCAAATCGGATAAAGGGTTTGCGAGTTATCGTCGGACTTATATACATACAAATCAAGCGCCGATTTGTGCCAATAGACTTATACCCTATTGATTTGATATAATTTATTTTTATTTGATATATGATCTTTTGGTATACTATTTTAGAGTCGACGCTGAGCATTATTGTTATGCTGACCAAAGCAGTACAGGTATTGAAAATGAACTTTCAATTCCTGAAGAAACAATGGTTGAAGACAAATATTATGAAATCGATAATAATAAAGTCACGTAAGTTAAATTAATTATAATTAATATCACACTAATATAATAGCGAATCCCGCGTGGTGATACGTAACAGCACATTCCCTCTCACAGAGAGGAGGCCTGTGTCCCAGCAGTTGGGAACATTAAAAGGCTGATGATGATGATAAAAGCGAAAGTGTATAATTATGTGTGTAAGTGTTATTCGTACTAATTAACTTAATATGTCTGGACACCTGGACACCTGGTTTAACACAAGCTGCTTTTTACCCAGATATTTATGCGATTTCTGCAGGCTTACTGAGTTTGTTTTTTCAGGAAAACACAGAGTCCTAGTGGGAACTCTCTTGAATCTTCTGCTAATAGTAGTGAAATAATAGATGATACAGATGAAGAAAGTTATTGTGAAAGAGCGAACACATTTTCTAATATAATTCGACAACAAAGCAAAGTAAATATTAAACAAAATGAAAAAGTTTCCAAAAAGCAGCTGAAAAGATTATTACGATCCACTAAGTTTGGTGAAAATTCCGTAGTTCCCACTAATAATAGTGTAATATTATTACCACCACCGCTTGCAATATGTCAAAACCGAAAATCACAACAATTTAACACTCAGGCTACTCCTATTGACGAGAAACTTCCCGCTGACGTTATCCAGGACATGCCTCCGGGTGATGTTGTCTTTGCGCTTGAACCAGAAATAGAGAAGATCATTCAGACTACTCCTATTGACGAGGAACTTACCGCTGACGTTATCTCGGACATGCTTCCGGGTGATGTTTTCTTTGTGTCTGAACCTGAAATAAAGAAGATCACTCAGACTACTCCTATTGATGAGGAACTTACCGCTAACGTTATCCAGGACATGCCTCCGGGTGATGTTGTCTTTGTGCCTGAACCTGAAATAAAGAAGATCACTCAGACTACTCCTATTGATGAGGAACTTACCGCTGACGTTATCGAGGACATGCCTCCGGGTGATGTTGTCTTTGTGCCTGAACCTGAAATAAAGAAGATCACTCAGACTACTCCTATTGATGAGGAACTTACCGCTAACGTTATCCAGGACATGCCTCCGGGTGATGTTGTCTTTGTGCCTGAACCTGAAATAAAGAAGATCACTCGGACTACTCCTTCTGACGTTATAAATGAGCCACTGGCGCATCATTCCCGTGACATTACTTGTACTGAAATAGTAACAGACAACGATGACCAATCTACATCATTTCAACAACCTCAAGTGTACACTTCTTTGAAAACAGTGGTCTTTAAGCACGAATCTGAGGATATAGAAGAGGATAAGGGTTCTCCTTCGCTCATCAATATGTTTGATACATCTTTTTTTGATCCAATAACTGACACCAGTGATCATGATATGAATTCTGAACACCCTAAACTTAGTAAGAAATTTCCTAATAAGATATTAAAATCCTACGTTGATTATCTTTCTGATAATGAAGACTTTTCAGCAGGTAGTTCCGATCTTTGGAGCATGAATGAGTCCGAGAGTTCAATTAATAGTGAGAATAAAAATAAAAAGTGTACGAAAAAGAAACAAAAAACAATAAATAAGACTGAAAAGACAATTAAAGAAAACTTAATTAAAATCAAAACCAAAAAGGAAAACAAAAGTAAGCTTAGGAAACAACAAAAAAATTCTGGTAAGTCATATGAAACAAGATCAGGAAATATAATAGAAGAGAAGTCAATGAAAAGAAACCCATGCTTACCTGATGTATGTGCTAGAAAATGCTACGAAGTATCAGAGGATAGAAGAATGAGCCTATTTAATTATTTCTGGACTCTAGATGTTCAACGTCGAAAAGACTAGATCGTAAGATGTGCACAACCGATTCCAATCAAAAGAAAAAAAACCAAATGTGTATACAGCAGAAGAGGCCAATCATTTGATTACGTTATAAACGAAGGTGAAGGATCTAGACCAGTTTGTCAAAAGTTTTTGATTAACACGTTAGATATTACCCAAAAGTTTATTTTATATACAGTAAAAAATGCACACGAAAACATGGCGAGCGTAGAAAAGAGAACATGTCATGCAGATAAGTATAGTGATGAAGATAAAGCATTGGCAAAAGCTTTTATCGAAAGCCTTCCAGCCGTTCCGTCGCATTATTGTCGTAAAAAGAGTTCATGTCTATATTTACCTCAGGAATTTAAAAGTGCTACAAATTTATTTAGGATTTATCTCAAACACTGCCAAAATAATTCTAAATTACACCTAAGTGAAAAAGTTTTTACCAAAATATTTAATGATGATTACAATATTCGATTTCATACTCCCAAAAAAGACAAATGTGTCACATGTACAAAAGCTGAAAATACTGAATTATTATCAGAAAAAGAAATCAAGGACATGGCTGTTCATCTTGAGGAAAAAAAGGCTAGCTACCAAAGATTTAAAATCCATCAGAAATTAACTTCCAACGATACGCTCACCATTAGCTTCGACCTGCAAAAAGTGCTGAATACTCCTCATGGAGACAGTATGTTGTTATATTACTCTAGAAAATACGCCGTTTATAATTGTACATTCTATGAAAGCCAAACCAACAAAGGACACTGCTATATATGGGGAGAAAGCGATGGAAAAAGGGGTGGCAATGAAATTGCTACTTGTATTTATAAATTCCTACTAGAAATTGATAAACGTCCTGTAAAAAATGTTTTACTTTATTGCGACTCTTGCCCTGGACAGAACAAAAATAAGATAGTTCTCACAGCCCTACACTACTTTTTACAGAATTCCAAAAACGTTGAAGTGGTACAAATAAATTACTTATTACCTGGGCATACTTATATGCCCGTCGATTCAATGCATGCAGTCATTGAACGCGAGGTTAGGCGAATAATTGTTTGGAGTCCGAGTCAATGGCCGACGTACATGGAATCTGCAAGAAAACGTCCTGAACCATATATAATTAATGTTTTGGAGTACTCCGATTTTCTCAACTGGGACAGCTTGGTACTGAATAACATTTGTTAAAAAGATGTGTATGTGTGATGTGTAATTGTATCTGAAACTATTTGTTTCAGATACAATTTAACAACGCCGAGTTTATCTGTCAGCCTTGCTGGCGACGCGAGGCGTACCCACCAAGACGTCGTGCGTCCAGTGAACGAGAACAAGAACCACCAGTACGCCCTTCTGAACAGCCAGCAGATCAAACTGTGATAGAACCAGATCAAGCCGAGGTACAACCAGATCAAGCTGTGGTACCGCATGCTGGTGATCAACGTGGAGCAGTAGTTGACGAACAAGATATTCAACATTCTATTATACAGTTACCACATATTAGTCGGGCACCGAATACTTCAAACTCTTGCATTTTATTCGGATATACAGGCGAGACAAGGCATCGAATACCAAAGCACATGAAAATCCGTTTGTTGAAAGATTTTAACTACTACGCACCACCTTTTGCACGCGTTTGTGAAGAACATTTGCTTTTAAATGATTTTGAGATTTTATTGTCAGCCAGAAATGTAAGTCATGACTTTAACGAAGCTCACATCATGGACATGATGCAGATTTTGAAAACTATGCCGCAACAGGGAAGGGTGGATTTTGAAAATATAGAAACCATGGATCCAAATGAAGTTTACTTTCTGACTGGTCGAAGTTTCGAACAGTTCAACAGAATGTTTGTAGAAACGCCATCTTTGTCTAGAAGGAGCAAAAGACCCAAAACCGCTTTGGCAGCATATTTGATTAAGTTAAGAACTGGTGAAGCCAATACAAGACTGGCAGATATGTTTCACATAAGCCGAACAACTTTAGAAAGAGAAATGAAAACCGCAAGAGACTGTATAAAAGAAGAATTTGCACCTCTACATTTGAGTTGGGATCACATCACAAGGGAGCTAGTGCTTAGGCGAAACCTTTTTATACCTCAAACTCTGTTCGGAAACCGAGAACAAAACAAATGTATAATTATACTTGATGGTACCTATGTATACATACAAAAAGTAGCAACTTCCTCTTCCAAAGATTGACGTATAGCCATCACAAGTTCTTAAATCTACTAAAACCATTCCTAATAGTCTGTTGTGATGGCTACATAATTGAAGTAGCAGGTCCCTATTCAGCGACTACATCCGATGCAAGCATTTTAAATAAATAAATTGATGGTGCGAACAGTGTTTTTAATTGGTTTTTCCAAGAAGGAGATGTTCTCATTTTGGATAGAAGTTTCCGAGATGCCGTACCAAACGTAGAGTCTTGTGGCTATGATGCCCATATGCCTAAATCTGTTTCAAGGGGCGAAACTCAATTAACAACGGCTGAAGCCAATAAGTCTCGATTAGTGACGATTTGTCGAAGGGTCGTGGAAGTAGTAAATGGCCGCTTCAAGAGAGATTTTAAGATTTTCAGGCAAGATTATTTTAACAGAGCTCTGTCTCACATGCAGGACGATTTTAGGAATGCCGCGGCCATCACAAATGCTTTCCACGACCCAATCACTGATAATGTTAATGCTTCTGGTTTTACGGTGAGAATTAATAATAGAGTCAATATTGAAAACTGTCTCGCACAGTATGTCATTGACATCACATCTTAATAGCCGGCGGATTCCGTTTCAAAGTTTGTCTGCCGAGTTACCTGATGTAAGAGAATTTCCAAGGTTGTCTGAGGAAGAACTTGTTATGTTTGCGTTAGGAACGTACCAAATAAAACTAGCCAGGAGGTTATTATAGTGAACACGCTCGTAATGGCGTATATACAATAGAAGTGGACAGAGAAAATGATGATTTGAACAATCTTTTAAATAATTATAATATAACTGGTAATAACTTCTGGCTATTAAGAGGTAAAGTTCAATCTAGGCATACCCGAAGCCGAATTTATCATACATATATACTTGTAAACTCAGACCACCTTGGGTTGGAGGCTTTAAATCATTATTATTGTTCGTGTAAGAGTGGCAGACGTACTTTGGGCACATGTGCTCATGTAATGTCTATAGTATGGTTTTTGGCATATGCGCGGTACGAAAATATTGACCATCCAGCACAGTTTTTAGACAGTATTGTAATAGATGAAAATTATTTATAATACGCATTCTATATTACCATCTGTGCAGAATAGTGAGTCATGAATAACATTTAAAATAAATTGTTCGAAAATAAACAATTATTAAATAACTATGTCGTTTATTTAATTCATTATTCATCTATTTATTTAATGAATCCTTATAACAACATTTTTAACAAGCAGAAATAAAATACAAAAAAAAAATTGGTGCAAGCGAAAGTGTATTGTTGCAGTATTATATAACGTCGAATTACTCTGTAACTGTGGGTTGGAATTTGATTCGCATTTGCACACATAGTTAGTCCAACAATATTAACCCACCAACAAAGAGTCAACCCTGGGGGCAGCAATTTTTTTTTTGGTCCAGTGCCCGTACTAATTTGGTCATTCTCCTTTATCAGGATAATTTTATAATTAATCATACGAAAGTTACTACTATTCAGCGATATAGACCAGTAAATCAATGTGGGAATAAAAAAGAAATGGCGGTAACGTACTTTGCACGACGACGACACAATGTCCAGATTCCAATTTGCAAACGCACCTTTCTCTCTATTTTAGCTTTAAAGAAAGGGACAGTCTTTGACAGGTGTGATTAATCGACATTTCAAAGCCATGGGTGAATCTGCACAAGAGAATAGTGGAGGCCGGCGTAAAACTAAAAAATATGCACCTAAGAGAGAAGCTGTCAAAGACTTTATCAAAAAGCTTGAGCCCTTAGAAATACATTACTGTAGAAGTAAAATAAAAAGTAGACAGTATTTGTCATCGGAGCTTAGCATTAGTAAACTTTACAAAATGTTTATCGCAGAAACCGGGGATGAACATAAAGATATTAAGGCATCTTACTTCAGAGAAATTTTTAAAACCGAATTTAACATAGGTTTTGGATCCCCTCGCACAGACATGTGCTCCACTTGCATAGTTTTACAAGAACGACTTAAACATGAAAAAACCAATGAGGTAAAAAATCAATTAATGATTGAGAGTAGAATTCACAAATTGAGAGCCAAAGCGTTTTATGGTTTATTAAAAGACAGCACCGAAAATATTTTACTTCTAAGTTTTGACTGCCAAAAGAACCAACCGTGTCCAAAAGTTCCCGATCAAAGTGCATATTACTCGAGGCAGTTGTATGTGTACAATTTTACGGTGGTAATCGGAAATTCAAAATCACCATTAACTATTAACAACACGTTCATCTACACCTGGACTGAAGATATTTTGCCGAAAGCATCGAATGAAATTGCTTGCGCTGTTTTTCATTGCTTGAACACCATTTTTCTGAGTCCCGGATTAGACCATACGAGTATCACACAGGTTCGTTTATTAGCAGATGGGTGCAGCGGCCAAAATAAAAACCAATCTCTTCTTGGTATGGCAGCTAAATGGTTACAAGACTATGCACCTGTACACATTATGGGCCTAGAAATTCTGTTTCCAGTTGTTGGCCATTCATTTTTGCCACCAGATAGTTTTCGCAAAAATTGAAAAAGAGATTAAAAGTCGAGAGGTAATGACTAGCCCTGATGATTATTACGAAATTTTCACCCGTCATGGAACGGTGTATTACTTGGGAATTAATATAAAAGTTTACGACTGGAAACGATCAGCATCTGAAGTCTTAAAAACTACAACCAACATGCACTTTTCAATAAAAAAAATCGAAAAGATTTTTTCTTAAAAGGACTCGTGACAAACAAAATGTGTATATTCGAGCGGAAGAGTCTTACCAAAATACATTAAATAAGTATCAAAATATCTGCAAAGGAAAAAATAAGGTTTCTGCTATAAACCCAGATGTGATTAAATTATACGTTGACGTTAAACAAGAAAAATTTAATGATGTGAAGAAATTACTAATCACACATTTTGGAGAGAAGTGGGATGAAATCTTAGATTTAAATTATTATAAACAAGTCCTGTCAAGACCTAAATCATCTACTACTCATGAACAGGTTGTTGAAGACTGTGATTTCTCTGAAGAATTACCAGCTATAGTTGTATAAGAAATTTAAAAATATAATAGCTTTGATTATAAACTAGTATAGTGATGATGAATGAAGGTTTTTCAAATAAAGCAAGATTAATTTCAAAGTACTAAATTGTTTATATTTATTGTTACTACCCAACCAACCCAAAATATTGAGTTGAGAACCCCTGACATGATATTGTTTTAGCATCAACATCAGTTATATCCATGGTGATAAGAATCAAAGATGGTCAAATCAACTACATCAAATAACAAAACTAGTCAAATCCATAGCTTGGTTTTGAAATAGGTCAAATCCAAAATAATATCCTAATTATTTTGATTTTTTTGGTTTGTGGTCATGTTTCTTTTTTAATCAGAAATACTAACCTAAGTAAAGCCATATGCATTCAAACTCTATACACAGCTTGTGCAGGGAGATCAGAACGAAAAGTAGTTGATTCCCATAAATACTCCCGAATGGATTTGACCAATTTTGTTTCTAAACGACACATTTAAAAGCAATGACACCGGTAAATATCATCAGCGCATTTAAAAAATGCGGTATTTTTCCGTTTGATGAATCAGTTTTCACGGAAGAGGACTTTTTACCGAGTGCTGTAACTGATAGGCCAGACCCACAATCGGTTTTCACAGAAGAAGACTTTTAACCGAGTGCTGTAACAGATAGGCCAGACCCACAAATTGAAGACGATGAAGCGCCCTCTTCACCTACTATTTTTTGGGATCTAGAAACAGGAAGTCTTCAGATTCCATTTGGTGCTCTAGATGACTCTTACCAACTTCCAAATATTGAACAGCCAGAAATAAACGCCAATGCTCAAGATGAGTCGGCTCTTCCTACCATGACCACACTAGAACCAAAGCGACAGGATTCAGTGCCCATAATGACTATTTCGCCAAGACCATCAACTTCACAACAAGGATCAGCTTTCATTACACCTAAAGAGATTAGACTCCCTCTGAAGGCAGGTCCTCGAAACACTAAAAGACGAAGGGCATTGGGCAAAAGTATGATAGCGACAGACACTCCCGAGAAGGATAAGATAGAAGAGAAAAAGAAGAAGGTAAAGGGACTAAAGAAAGTGAAGAAAAGTGATATTTTTAAAGACAAGAAACCAAAGAAAGAACAGAAATTGGAGAAACATGACTGTGACAGCAGTGGCGATGAAACTTTTTGTGCCAGTGGATCGTCTTCTGGGGCAGAGATATTTTTAAGCGATAGCGAAGACGACGATACAATGATTCTGGATGATGACATCATTTCCAAACCTCTGCCAAGATACCCTAAAGTGGGTGACTATGTGGTTATTTAGATAGAGACAAATAAAAATAAAAAATATTATTACGTCGCAAAGATTTTAGAAGAGTCTAATGAACCGGGATATGACTATTTTGTATCCTATTTAAAACTAAAGAGTAAAGTATTTTATAAATTTGCTGAACCTGTGGAATCAGATATGGCAGGAGTTTGGAAAAATGACGTAAAATTTATACTTCCTGACCCTAAAGTTGAAGGCAGTAGTCGCCGCAAGGAACTTATACATTCCCAATAAATTTGTCACTTTTGTCTTTTCCTTTTTGATTTTGTTGGAAAATTGTTTACGTAGATTTTGTTCTTTTTGAAGATTTTAATGTCAGAAGAAGATTAAGAAAGATTTAGGTACTATCTTTAAAGATTATTCGTTTCATTAGTCTATTATGTTATTTTTTAAGATTATTTACCTATTTCAGAAGTAATGTTGATTTTGATATTTTTTAAGTTTTAAAAGACTGGTAATAACGTTAAAGACTGTTAATTGTAAGTAATACTGGTAATTTTAGTGTTACTAGATTTGTAAGTTATTTGTATGTTAAATTGTGCCTAATAGTTTGTTTTGTGATTTTATGTGATTGTTGCTGACAAATATATAAACAAATGATTATATATTACATTACTATAGTTTAATTTAAAGACATTTCTATCAATAAATTTGTTTCAATATGCTATAAAAGTAGGTAATGAAAGTGATGGTTCACTGTATACACATTGGTCCACTGTCGACTCAACACACAGTGAACCATTCGCCATCTTTAAAAAAAAACAATATTACCAACAAACTATTAGAATTGGTGCTGAAATTGATATGCAAAACACAAGTTTAATAAATTTCCTTTCGTTTAATGTCAATAGTTCATAATTACTAAATTAAACGAACTTACCTAAGTGAAGTTCTATTGTAATTATACGAAGTGCTTAGTCCTCGATAATTATCCTGATTTACTATGTAGTCCCACTATGTTCCATTGTGTACACGCGAATATTCAGAGAATAAAATCCTGCAAAAAAAACTTTTACGCTGGCAACTATATCCAGCTTATGTCATTCTATTTAGAGTAATCTGCAATGAGAGATTTAAAATTAACAGACTAATTCTCCAACTTCAATCCCAGGGTCAAAAAACAAACTATGGTCTTGTTTAGGGCTTGGGAGGGAACATAGTATCGAGGACTAAGCACTTCGTATAATTACAATAGAACTTCACTTAGGTAAGTTCGTTTAATTTAGTAATTATACTCGTGCTTAGTCCTCGATAATTATCCTGATTTACTATGTAGATGTTTAGAGAGATGAAGTTGGAAATTACAAACATCTGGCACCATTATAAAATAAAACATTCAAATATCATAAAATCAACCTTTTGTACTTGACTGAAAAAGCTTTTCAACATTTAAACTTAATTCTCTTCTAATTCTAATTATCAACCAAGTATACAGTATATTCCTCCCAGTATACTACTTTTTATTAATTCATGACAAAAAAAAAAAAACACATCAGTCTCAACATTACCAACATTCTTGCCAAAGAGATATTTATTATTTTCTCTAATCAAAGGTCTATTATAATGGTTTGCAAAAAACTTTTGATCCTATTGACCAACCAACCGTTTTAAATATACTTAATATTTACTGACACACCTCTACTCGCCATTGAAGCATGACGTGTTGAATGAGGAGTGAATTTCTTGATTTCTATGCCACTTTCCATCATTGTACGAGTATGTTTAATCCAGCAACTAATTGTTTGGCTATTAACGTAATTATGCGGCGTTTTTTATTTTTAAAGAATGAATTACAAATTTTCTATATTAACTAACTAAGGCTTTAACAATTTGTGTGTATGTAATATTGTAATGTAATCGCAGGACAAATGTCAGGTTTCATATGAAAATAGGGTAACATAATAGGTACTCGTTTGCTGTTTTCCTGTCTTAAATGTTTTTAAAAAAGCAGTGTAATAAATTGGATAATATTAAGTCTAATTACAGATGAGGTTTCTTTGGGCACTAGTAAGAGCTGAAAGAATTAACTACTTTTTGTTTACTTTGTCAAGTGGTAATTGCTGTAATGAGTACCATTTTTCTATGCAATTCAGTACCATTGATGGATCCCACGTATCATCAGTATTCAAGATGACTTGGTCGTAATTTGATGATACATTTAGAACCTCTTAATTTAAGGATCCGTCCCTACATCAGAATCTATGATCAATGACAATGCAGATCTATTAGTGTTCATTGAAGTATATGAACTGCCATTGTTGAATTGGTGTGAAAGGAACTCTAATATTTTAGTGATTGAAAAATCGTGAATATTTTTAACATTACGAGAACAAATCCACCACTTAAGTAGTGCTACAGAATGCTGTTTGACAATGTTATCTGATAAAGAAGATATCATGACGTTAAAGGTGTCATCTGTATCATTTGCTTCTTAAACGCTTCCCTGACAATATGCAGGACCCCAAGGAAAAAAGGCTGCTGTGCAGAGGATGCAGTATTCTGGAAGGTGACAACAACAATTGGTTTGATGGTTCAGGCCATATACCTTAATCTGTGATATGACCCTGGAATTAATAAATGGGTACCAAGGTTGTGATGGCCACATAGGAAAAAACTAAGATGCCAAAAAATTTAATGTTCTTTAATTTTCAGAATAGTTTTTTAAATGAATGGAAATGGTAGAAATGCCTAAAATAATGGGTAATTTATCCAAATTACTGTAAATGCATCCATATTTTCTGCAAGTGGATCTCTATGCCAGGGCAGATATCTATCACACTTAGTATTAGCTCTAGTAGCAACAAATAGATCAATGTAATGATTTCCAAAAGATCTCACTATGTCCTGAAAATCTGCCAGTTCCCACTCACAATCAATGTTTTTATTTCTAGACTCAAGTTCAGCATTTCTGCTGTCTTTGGATCATACTAAGAATGTAGATATCCCTATTTTTCGGGCTTCACACCAATGCCATATATGCCTAGCCAGGCAATTAAGATTATTAAATTGATTTCCACCCATTGAATGATATAATCTATTGTTGTAGTATTGTTTCTATGTAATAAAATTTGGCATAATTTTAAGTCCTCGATAAAACCTTGTAGACCAAGAAAAGCAGCTATCAGTTCCAAATAGCTTAAATGATTTGCCTTGTCTTCTTCTGTCTAAACCCCATTTGCTATCTGACCATCAAAACAAATATCGAAACAAGTGTGAGATGCATCTGACTAAATTTCAATCTCAAATTGACAATTTTTACAGGGTTTTTGTACATTTATGCCACCAGTGTAAATCTTCTTTACAGTTCATATTTATGTTTATAATTAAATCTAAGTCATTACTGTGGTAAACTAACTCTGCACATTTTTGTTTTTCCAAAATTTTAGTGCACTTAAGTATAGTAAAACATAACTCATACATGGACAACAAGCTGTTAGAATGAGGTGTAAAGAATAGGTGAAATGAACATCTCATTTTATCTGTCACTGTCAGGGTCATAAATTCTTCATATCAAACACAAATCTAAGTACTCAGCAACTTGATTAGATTTGAGTTTACTTTTATCCTTATTTATGTAACAACCAATACTCCAGAAGGTTGATAGTTTTACAGAGAAAATGAAACATTCTAATAAACTTTTCAAGATAAATCACAGATTTTAATCACCCACTACATTGATATGCCACTGCATAGATAAGATATTACTGGTGTGGGGCAGTACACAACCCAAGCACAAACAATTGAATTCATAGACATTGTTTTTACAATAAACCCTCCAATAGGTTTTGTCATCACATCAATGTTCAGTGTTCACTGATATAAAAAAATATATAAAAAATGCATCTTTTAAATCAATTGTGTACATGTCATCTTTTTTAGAAAATGAGTTTACATAATGTCCGTATGTCTTTCATTTGAAACTGTTTTGTATGGATATAATTTATTCAGACATTTTAGATTTAATGTTATAGTGGTATCTCCATTTTGTTTGAGTATAAGTAGTAGATATTTTTGATTAAAAAGACTGTCCACTGACAGGTGCACACTGCACATTTATATTAATAACACTCATATCCACCAACCTGTTAGGTTCTATTCATATAACTATATTTTCAGACTCTGAAAATGTAGGTACTATTTTAAGGTGATAAATAGGTAAGTATTATGTTGTGTAGGAAATTTTCATAAATTAAATTTTATATATCTTCAACCATTACCAGATAACTTTATCTTTTGTGATCTTTTGCCAACAAGGATAAACATATTTAAAACGACATGCAAATGTCTTTACCTCTATGTTTGGTACACAGGTTTGTGTTGGTACATCTTGCCTGATGAAGTCCTCTGCTGTTGGTTCTTCCCGGTGGTCCTAGGTTGATACCTGCCCCCCCCCCTTCCCTGTTTGGTTCGACTCGAATGTGAAGGGAGGCATTTGAGTTTTCCTCACATTTTCTTAAATGTGTAGTTGGGGCTGCCTTCTTAATTACCTTTGCAGACTTGTACGTGTTCATTAAATTTTTCACTAAACAGGAAACTTTTCCATTTCAGTGCAACTGTTGTTGAAACATCTTTGAGAATTTTGAAATTCTTTGTGTTTTGATTGTTTTTATCAAATTACACACAAACATTGCGGTAAAGCAATTCCTTATTGCTATAGTGGTCCTCCACTCTTGGTCCCTTTCCTTGATTGGGTCACTCAACAGACCTTCTAATTACATGTTCAATTTTGAAGCATCCAGTAATAGTAAATAGTATTAATATTAAATATATTTTACATAGGTTGTTCTTCTTATAGTACATACTTAATCACTTTAAATACTTTTTAAGTAAAACATTTAGGTTTTCTTGGTGGTGGACGGGATTCCTAAGGCCATTATCATTGCTTCATGCAACTCCATAAAACCATCATCTCTTAGTTCTTCGGTATCTACAAAGCACACTATCATCATTAGACTAACTTAGTCTGATGATACATTAATAAGTGTAAAGAACTGATAATTCTTTATCAATATTGTAATAATCATTTCTCACGAGAGAAAACAATAATACGTGCATATCATAGAACTTCTAGATATACATTATATTTTGTGCCTTTTACCTCAACTTGAGGTTTCGAGATCTAGCCTCGAGGTCCTGCCTTATTTTGTAATGATAATTTCTCACGAGAGAAAATAATATGTCGTGCATAGGCGGTGCATACCATAGAACTTCTAGGTATACTCGTACATTATATTTTGTGCTTTTTTCCTCAACTTGAGGTTCGAGATCATAACTCGAGGTCTTGTCGTAACACGAACTTCATGTTACAAGAACGGATGTACCGAGCACCGGCAATATGGCGGATAATTAATATAGCCTCTGCTACTTTGCAATCCAAATCAATCAATCGTAATCCACTGAAATTTTTCAATAATATCACACATACGTACCTGTGTTTTCGTCTTCGTTTACAATATTTTATGTCTTTCGCTTTTATACTGATTCCAGGACGCCGGCAATGACTTATGCCGAAATCGTCCTCGAGTTTGCATACGCAGTTTTTTACCAATTTTCTTCCACATGTTATTGCCTGCCATTGTTGTTGATAATATTGCAAAAATAATTAGTTTTTATAAGAAAATTCAATAATTTTCTTAAAAATTACGTGCGCTACACGACGCGAAAATAGTGAATGACATAAGCTGGATATAGTTGCCAGCGTAAAAGTTTTTTTTGCAGGATTTTATTCTCTGAATATTCGCGTGTACACAATGGAACATAGTGGGACTACATAGTAAATCAGGATAATTATCGAGGACTAAGCACGAGTATAATTACATTCACGTACGGTGGATTTATAAATGTTCAAACTTTTAGTGGTTCACTGTTTACCATGTCATCCTACTGTTTTTGCACGTGAAGTCGAGATGTTGGTGTGAATTTTAGTTCATGACAACTTATTTTAGCCCACACCTTTTTAATCGCGATTAAAAATTGTCAGAATTATTCTGGTTTGGTATTTTACAATCAAAATTTTAGGTGAAAAATGTCAAATTCAGAATAGCAAAATTGCCATTTTCACTAAACTAAAAACTCTGAAGTCGGTTGTTTTTTTTTTTTTTTTTAAGTTTTTATTTTTCACTTTTTAGTTGTGGTACCTACCTACCCCACACTACTACTCAAAAACTATCCAAGCGAAGTTAATAAAATTTATATGGGAGTATAACAATCGGAATAACTAGTGTGTCGACACCCTTACCGACTCTTATTTTACGATGTTTTCGAAACAATAGAGATGCACAATGAATGTCATATCACTTACTTCTTAAAAAATATGATCTTCTGACCTTAAAATCAAGACGGAAACTTCTGGAAGTTATGACTCTGTTCAATGTGTGCCGCAATAATTTTGACTGTCCGGACTTAGTTGGGAGTCTGTGTTACCTGGTTCCTCGAACAGTTCATGTACGTGAGGTACGCACCCGACGTCTATTTGCTACTCGCCCCTGTAAATCCAACGCTGGCTCGCGTTCGCCACTTCGTCGTTTAGTTGAGACATACAACAATGAGTTTAATTCAATCGACATTCTTTTTCTAACTAAAAATGTATTTAAGAAACAAATCCAAGCAACCCTAAAGGATCTGTAAAGTATTATGTATTATATAATTAACGTACTTACTAATGTTTAATGTTTAATAATGTACGCACACAAATTTACTTAAATTCTAAAAATCCAGATATGAATTCTGGGATAACGCCTAGTTATGCGTTGCTAGATATTGTCTGTGTTACTAGCTAGTTTTTAAGTACTTTAAATGGTAATCTGTGGAGAACGTAGTGGGTAGCATAATTGTTATAATGTACGTAATGTTTAAGATAATAAGTGTAACCTTATTGTGCTACTGTTTGTTTTTCCGTAAATAAATAAATAAATAAATAAACGCACAGGTGCGGCACGCCGCACTCGAAGAAAGATAAGTAAATTCAAGTAAATTATAAGGACGGGCATACGCGCCGCGAGCACATGGTAAAAATCCGAAAAATGCGCAGGCGCGTTGGCCGCACTGAATGCGAGCATGTTTTCATTATTCTGGTTCTTATATAGAGTGTGTGAGTTCGGAACATCACCAGCATCACGCACAAAGGTCCACCTGACAGACTAAGTGCGGTAACCAAATGCTATAACATAGAAAATCAATCATGGCACCAATCCTTATCAAAGCCAGCTATGTTCACTCTAGTAAGTAACGTAAGTAAGTAAGAGCCGTAAGTATCACAGACAGCTACGGGATTTGCTTTTTTCAAAAATACTTATGACAATAAATAAATAAGCTTTTTTATTTAGAACTACTGGACAAAGCTAATAACATATCACATAACCTAAAATCAGAACTCTGAACATAATTATGAAAAGTGTTTTATTTTTTCCTGCCAAATTGATATCCAGGCTTACTAGACTTCCTGCTGCGGTTGCGGGTTTGTCTGAAAGGGATATCGCGGCCCCAGCACATAGGCAACGGAAGGAACACGGGTGGGTTTTAGTCAGTAAAAGTCTGACACTCCCTCTCGCTCCGCCAAGAGCGGGAGGAGACATTTGATGATTTCCCACCCAAAAAAAAAAAAAAAATGCTTACTAGACTTAGGTGTATTTTATTTTATATGCCTCATAATAATATGAATACAACATCCCAACTTCAATTATGGGGCAGAAGCCCACCAGACACAACACCCATCTCATTGGAGATCCTTCCTTTTCAAGAGGATGAGGAACTTAATACCCTGTTCCGGATACTGCTATACATGGCACTTATCTGAAAATTACTGGTGAAACATGGGTGTACTTTAAACCTCTGGGAACACATTCAGATTCACATTCATTCATGTTTGTCAGCACATTAAAGTTTTTATTATATTTCTAGAAAAAAATGTTTTCATTGATTAGTCAGAGTTTTGTAAATGATCATTGCACAACTTTGTATTTATGTACATATTTCCAAAATGTTTGAATATATGTGTCGTTAGATTTCAAATCGCATCAAGTCCACTTTTGGCATGAAGTTAGCTTTTATTATTATTTAAAAGGCAGGGGAAGTATCTTTTACAATATGTTATAAAACTGTGATAGAAACTGTAGGTATAGAAGGGTGATGTAGGTACATTGAAAACACGCTCACAAGAAAGATAGCGAAACTATCATATTGCCTCGGTTCCCTCTGAGACCAAATTAATCACCATTTATAGATTTTAATTCCTTTGTTAGTGTGATAAAAAAAATAGATTTTCAATATATTGATCGGTTTTTTGAAATAGAAAACTTGATGAATTTTAAACCATTTTGTGCTTAAAAGTTTTTAATTTTTTAAAGCTGTGGTTCATAAAATGGACCGTCTAATCTAAATATATGCTTTTATTTTCAAAATATTATTTGAGTGCATATAATATTCATCATCATCATCATCATCATATCAGCCGTTGGACGTCCACTGCTGAACATAGGCATAGCATATAATATTAATTTTATTGATTTCAGGTATAAGGCACCTGGTCTTCCAGTCATACCAGTATGTAATCACAATCTTAAACAAAAATACCAATGCAGAAAATTATCATCCAATGACATGTTCAATTTTCATAGAAATTTCTATTACACCAAAAACAAGATAGATCAAGACAATTTTATCTTAAAACATTGTAAAACATCACAGACTCAAAGAAAGCGTCCAAGAGATAACAGCAGGGTCACGAAACGGATGTCAGTACAATGTTATGTCAGAAAACATCAAACAGGTGCCTTAGTCAATGTTTGCAAAAAAGCATTTCTATGCATTCTTCGCATTAGACCGACTCGACTTAGAGGAGTACTAGCACGACATCATGAATCTGGTTTGATGGCTGAAGAGCGGAGGGGTGGATATCGTAAAGAATTCGAATTCAGAGCTAGGAAGGAGGCGTTTCAAAAATTTATTCAAGGATTCAGACCTTTGGAAGTTCACTATACTCGAGGAAAGGATAGCAAACATGTTTACTTAGATCCATCTTTAAATATTACGAAAATGTTCCAACTCTATAATGATCAAGCTCCTCCAGGGATGTCTGTGACACACGCGTTTTTTAGAAAAATCTTTACCAGATCTTTTAATATCGGTTTCGGTACACCTCGACAGGATGTCTGCTCAACTTGCCTTCAATTGACTGAGCAAATAAAGCATGCAAAAATTGCAGCTGAAAAATAAACTCTGATGACTACACTGCGTATCCATAAATTACGTGCGAAGGCGTTTTTTGCCAAATTAAGGGAAGAGAGGGATGATATGATTACGCTAAGCTTTGACTGCCAAAAAAATCTTCCTCTTCCCAAAGTGCCGGATCAGGCAACTTATTACTCCAGGCAGCTGTATCTTTATAATTTCACGGTAGTCATAGGTTCTTCTCATAGTTGTCTTAACAAAGAAAATGTAATGTCTTACCTGTGAGACCTTACTCTTGAAACTTGAGCATTACGGACTAGGTAAACTTGCGCTCAGTTTGGTAAAATCGTATTTAAATGATAGACAACAGCAAGTTCAAATTAATGGGGTCAATTCACTCGGTCTAAAAGTAAAAATGGGTGTCCCACAAGGCTCGATATTGGGTCCTTTCCTCTTTTTAGTATATGTAAATGATCTACCCCATTTATTAAAAACCCAACCACAAATGGTGTTATTTGCTGACGATACTTCTCTAATTTTTAAGATAAATAGACGTGCATCAAATCTTGACGACGTAAATAACGCCCTACTGCAGGTCCAAAATTGGTTCACTGCTAATAATTTAGTATTAAATGGGAATAAAACTAAATGCATTAGATTTGCTTTACCGAATGTTAAAAGTAGTGATTGTGACATAGTATTGAATAGGGAGAAATTAGAATTCGTCGATAAAACTGTTTTCTTGGGGATCACGCTCGACTCAAGGCTGCAATGGGGTCCTCATTTAACATCTCTTGCAGGACGCCTAAGTTCAGCAGCATATGCTGTAAGAAAAATCCGTCAATTTACTGATGTAGGTACCGCGAGGCTAGTCTATTTCAGTTACTTTCATAGTATCATGTCTTACGGTATTTTACTATGGGGACGGGCTGCAGATATTGAGTCTATTTTTATTCTGCAGAAAAGAGCCATCAGAGCAATATATGGCCTCCGCAGACGCGATTCTCTAAGGGAACTGTTTAAAGATATTAACATCATGACGGTACCTTGTCAATATGTCTATGAAAACATCATGTACGTTAGGAAAAATCTAAGTCTTTTCAATAAAAGAGGTGATAGACATAATTATAGGACTAGAAATAGGGACCAATTAATTCAACCGGGTTTCAGACTGGCTAAAGTAGACTCATCCTTCATGGGGTACTGTTTGAAATGTTACAATAAAATACCTCCCCACATACTCCAACTGAATGAAACAAAATTTAAATCTTGTATAAAACGCACACTATGCAGCCAAGCATATTACAAGTTGGGGGATTACATCGATGACAAAAATGCTTGGCTCAACGCTGGTCCAGCTCCACAAGGGCGCATAAACTAATTGATTAGCATTCAAAAATATTGTTGGAGCTGCTGAAGATTGTAAAACTATCATTAGATTGTATAAATTCAGTCTTTTAGTATTATATAATTACATAGCACATGTGTGAGCACTATGTACATACTTTACAGCTACCATTTACTGGGTACGTCTTTGATTGACTTGAATGTGCCCTGGCGGCTGAGAGTATGTCATGCTCACTCAAATGTCTCGCTGGTGGTGGCGTGTGTATTGGATCATTAAGTTCCCTTCAAAATGGTTGAGCTAAATGGTGCTGATCCATGCGTCATGTTCGTGAACGGGCGCCGTCAGTGGGGACTGTTCATCTCTTAGCTGCTATGGCTTATTTAAATTTTTGAATTGTTATTTATTACGGACGCTTTTAATGTGCACGTCTTTCTACATTGTTCTCACATGTATAATTACAACATGAATGATGTAACCAATTTTTTGTAAAAATATTCTGATTTAAAAGAGTGTCCGTGGAGTTTCTTGCCCGTTCTTCTCCATAGGAACCTACTACGCGTTGGAATGGGCAACTAGCTTCATATTTCTGACTGACCGACCTCTTGACAATTCAAAAGTACCTGTAATTGTTTTATTTGAAATAAATGCTTTGAGTTTGAGTTTGCTTTGAGTTTGAGTTTGAGTTTTGTGGACAGAAAATGTCACTTCGAAATCAGCGAACGAAATTTGCAGTGCAGTACAGCATTGCTTAAATTCTCTTGATCTTCGAAATATAAAAACTATCAGGTTAATGGCAGACGGGTGTGGGGGGCAAAATAAAAATAGCTTTTTAATCGGTATGGCCAGTAAGTGGCTTTCAGAGGCACCATCAACATTGAAAACGGTAGAAATAATATTTCCGGTAACGGGCCATTCGTTTTTACCTGCAGATCGAGTTTTTGCTATGACCGAGAAACAGATCAGAAAATTGGAATCAATTGTTGAGCCAAGAGAATACGAGGAGATTATAGCTAACCATGCTCGTGTTTACAATTTGGGCACAGAAATACCAGTATACGACTTTCGTTCAGTTGTTAGAGACACTTTCAAAAACTGCAACCAATGGCATTTTCAAATAAGTAAAACTAAACGCGTGATACTGAGAAGAGGTAAAACCACACGAAGAATTGTAGCACGAGGAGAAATATCATACCAAAGCGATACCGGCGTCAGTAAAGTTTTGCTACGACGTAACAAAAACTTAAGAGACATGATACCAGAGCAATTAAATACAGGCATTGCTGTGAAACATTTAAAATTGAGAGACGTAAAAAATTTACTAACGAAACATTATGGACCTGATTGGTCTAAATTGGAATTTTTGAATTTTTATAAAAATGTTTTGGAGAGTAACACAGAAAATTTAGAAGCTCGAGAAAGTGATGTCTGCTGTGAACAGGATATTGAGGAAGTATTAAACTTTGTATAAATTAAGTATTTTGTGAAATTAATATTCTAAATAGTGCTATTTATAGAGCTTAGTAGTATATACAGGGTGTACAAATGTAAGCATGTCTTATTCACGGAGTTTACTATTTTGCTGATACTGAACAACTTTCACCAAAGAACACATAATAAATTCGCAAAAAAAAAACTGACGGTTTTTTCTCGAATTCACTATGGGTTCCTTAAAACTCAAACTCAAACTCAAACTCAAAGCATTTATTTCAAATAAACCAATTACAGGCACTTTTGAATTGTCAAGGGGTCGGTCAGTCAGAAATATGAAGCTAGTTGCCCATTCCAACGCGTAGTAGGTTCCTATGGAGAAGAACGGGCAAGAAACTCCACGGACACTCTTTTAAATCAGAATATTGTTACAAAATATTGGTTACATCATTCATGTTGTAATTATACATGTGAGAACAATGTAGAGAGACGTGCACGTTAAAAGCGTCCGTAATAAAGAAAAAAAACAATTCAAAAATTAAAATAAATTCAAAATAAGCCTTGGCAGCTAAGAGATGACCAGTCCCCACTGACGGCGCCCGTTCACGAACATGACGCATGGATCAGCACCATTTAGCTCAACCATTTTGAAGGGAACTTTATGATCCAACACACACGCCACCACCAGCGAGACATTTGAGTGAGCATGACATACTCTCAGCCGCAAGGGCACATTTAGGTCAATGAAAGACGTAGGTACCCAGTAAATGGTAGCTTTAAAGTAGGTACATAGTGCTCACACATGTGCTATGCAATTATATAATACTATGAAATTGAATTTATACAATCTAAAGATAGTCCTACAATCTTCAGCAGCTCCAACAATATTTTCGAATGCCAATCAATTAGTTTATGCGCCTTGTGGAGCTGGACCAGCGTTGAGCCAAGCATTTTTGTCAACGATGTAATCCCCCAACTTATAATATGCTTGGCAGCATAGTGTGCGTTTTATACAAGATTTAAAATTCCTTTCATTCAATTGGAGTATGTGGGGAGGTATTTTATTGTAACATTTTAAACAGTACCCCATGAAGGTTGAGTCAACTTTAGCCAGTCTGAAACCCGGTTGAACTAATTGTTCCCTATTTCTAGTGCTATAATTGTGTCTATCACCTCTTTTACTGAAAAGACTTAGATTTTTCCTAACGTACATGATGTTTTCATAGATATATTGACAAGGTACCGTCATGATGTTAATATCTTTAAACAGTTCCCTTAGAGAATCGCGTCTGCGGAGACCATATATTGCTCTGATGGCTCTTTTCTGCAGAATAAAAATAGACTCGATATCTGCAGCCCGTCCCCATAGTAGAATACCGTAAGACATGATACTATGAAAGTAACTGAAATAGACTAGCCTCGCGGTATCTTCGTCAGTAAATTGACGGATTTTTCTCACAGCATATGCTGCTGAACTTAGGCGTCCTGCAAGAGATGTTAAATGAGGACCCCATTGCAGCCTTGAGTCGAGCGTAATCCCCAAGAAAACAGTTTTATCGACGAATTCTAATTTCTCCCTATTCAATACTATGTCACAATCACTACTTTTAACATTCGGTAAAGCAAATCTTATGCATTTAGTTTTTTTCCCATTTAATACTAAATTATTAGCAGTGAACCAATTTTGGACTTGTAGTAGGGCGTTATTTACGTCGTCAAGATTTGATGCACGTCTATTTATCCTTAAAATTAGAGAAGTATCGTCAGCAAATAACACCATTTGTGGTTGGTTTTTTAATAAATGGGGTAGATCATTAATATATACTAAAAAGAGGAAAGGACCCAATATCGAGCCTTGTGGAACACCCATTTTTACTTTTAAACCGAGTGAATTGATTCCATTAATTTGTACTTGCTGTTGTCTATCATTTAAATAAGATTTTACCAAACTAAGCGCAAGTTTACCTAGTCCGTAATGCTCAAGTTTCAAGAGTAAGGTTTCATGATTTACGCAGTCAAATGCTTTGGACAGATCACAAAAAATTCCTATGGCATCTTGGGCCTCCTCCCACGCTGTGAATATGTGTTTTAATAAGGTGACACCGGCGTCAGTCGTACAACGTCCTTTGGTGAACCCATATTGCTGATCGTGTAAGATATGGTTGGTGTTAAAATGATTAAGCATTTGATTGAGCATTACCTTTTCGAACACCTTGCTGAATACCGGCAGCACGGATACTGGTCTATAATTGTTGGTATCTTTACTGTCCCCAGATTTAAAAAGTGGAATCACCTTACTGTATTTCATTAAATCCGGGAAGACTCCTTGGTCCACACACAAATTAAATATTAAAGCCAAATATGGTGCTATAGTTTCAATTATGGATGTACAAACTTTGATTGATAATCCCCATAGATCTTCGGTCAATTTTATTTTAATTTGCCGAAATGCTTTTATAACTATCATAGGGTTTATATGTTTAAATTCAAATTCAACCGGGCAGCCTGCAACGTTCGCTCTTAATAAATAAAGTGAGACATCGGGTGAAGAATTCAAAGCTTCCGTCGTTTTAGATGGAATATCAGTAAAGAAACGTACAAATTCTTGAGCTACTTCTAAGTTAGAGCATATGGCACCATGTGAAGTCTCCAAAGTGTACTCAGTGTTTCGTATTTTTTTCCTATTCGTTTCATTATTTATAACTTTCCAAACTGTTTTTATTTTATTTTCTGCTGATTTGATCTTGTTGCTAATATACAGGGCTTTAGCTATCTTGCAGGTATTTCTAAAAATTTTGGAATATGTAGCAACATACTTGTTGAAAATTTCAGTTTTAATGTAAGGCTTAAGGCCATACAGTTCGAACAGTCTTTCCCTACTTATCCTAATACCTCTAGTTGCCCAGTCACTAAATATAAAATGAGGGCTAATATTTTTTGTTTTCTTTTCAAAAGTTTTATTGAATTCAGTGTCGACTACTGAAAAGAAATCCTCATACAATTGATTTGCATTGACCATATTATGGCCCAGAATGTTTAATTTATTATTTAGGGTACTATTGAATCTATTTAATTTGCCAGTTGTTATTGGTCGAAATTGTATTTGTACTTTTTGCAAAGGTGTTTTGAACTTAAAAGTTACCGTTTGTCCACTATGATCAGACGGCAAATAATTTACAATGGCTTTAGCTAAATAATCACAATCGCAGAAGACATTGTCGATACAAGTAGCAGAAGTTGGAGTTATTCTAGTCGGTTCTGTAAAAATACTAAATAAATTGAACGATTTAAAAAGGCTTAGTAATCTACTGCTATTTAAATTATCTTCCAAAATATTAATATTAAAATCACCACAAATAATTGCAGCTTTGTTACTGGATGCAAGTTTCGCTAGGACATCTTCCATTATTGACTCAAATAAAGAAAAGTTCTGATAATTAGGGGGTCTGTACACGCACACTACAACATGCTTATCCAGCTCAACACAGGACAGTTCGATGCAATGTTAGTTCTGTTCTTAGGGAAAGTAGTTTAGTATTAGCAATATACTAACCTCATCCAATATGGCAACCTTTCAGATTAACACAGTGATTGATTTTTATACTATAACATAATATTTAATAAAGTACCCTGTTTAATTATCGACTGACTAAATAGTGCCATTATTACAATAAGTACTTAAAGTGTTAAAGTGAATATAAGAATAATAAAAAATATTATGAAAAATACGTGAAGATTTAACAAAACTATATTGCATAAAAAAACTTTGCCCCATACTAAGAATTTCTTCCTGTATCCACGGGTGCGTTTTACAAACATAGAAACTCACATTCACTAACACCCAGACCCGGAACAACTACTTGCAGATCATACAAATATTTGTTCCGTGCGGGGATCGAACCCGCGACACGTTGAACAGCAGTCGATCGCTCAGCCACTGCGCCAACCGTGTCGTCAAATGTTGATGAAGACTCATTAGTGTTGTGTATTACTATTATTATTGTGCATACTGCAAAAATAACAAGTCCTCATGACTTTTATTATTTGATTTTAATTAATAAAAATACTTAAATAGGTATTACTAATATTATTGTGCATACTTAAAAAAACAAGTTCTCATGATTCGTTTTTTTTTTGTTTGAATTTTATTCATAAAAAATACTTAAATAAAAATAATACCTGTTCTCATTGTTTTTTCCTTAGTCCGTCCCCTGATCATATTTTGATTCAAACTGCACTAAGTCCAGTATTCTGTTAGATCAAAAGAAACTAAGTCCGAAGTACTTGGTTCATTTTGACAAAATAAACCTAAATCCAAATTAGAAATTCGTTTTTCTCCTAATCTAGAAACATTTCATAGGAACAATGATAGAAAAGATGATAGAGAATCCGATTTTTGATAGTCACACCACCCTCAAAATGAGATCAATAAAAAGCCTTACTCGAACAGAAAAAAAACTGCTTTTTATGAGTTTCATCATTTTGGACTTACATCAATTTGAAATCTAACGACACATATTAACCAACTTTTACCTATGTAATTGTATAATGTAACTTTATCAGTACGAAACTTGAATTTTTTAAATTATGGTTTGTATTTTTCAGGTCAGAGACCAACAATATAAAGCTATTAGCACACCTTCCGTCCTAGACTCAAGCCATACAACATTTTGGGATGAATATTATCAAATACTAATCAAAACAAACTTTTTTTTTGGTTTATAAGAACTTTGGTAAAAAGCATAAGAAATAATAACAGCTGCAATCTCAGGTCAATCTTCAACATTTATCTTAATGGGGTCGGTCCATGAATAGGTGATCATTCATAACATAACATGACCCCTCAGTGCCTCAAAAAGAATCTTAAGCTGTGCTGAAAGAATTCATCACACATCATCTTTCACAGGTCAGGGTAGTCAGAAGCCTGAACACAAATCTTACCAAGGGGTAAAGTGTTACTCAAGCACTGGGTTGTGGAGGCTCCATGTAAAATACTGGTATTCAGGTGCATCCGGTTAGACTGTAAGCCGACCAACATATTGGGAACTTCACTACACAAATGATAAAGAACTTTGCTCTGTAAATTGTCTGGTTTAATTTTAGAAACTCAACATTGACTTTAAAAGAGCAACAGTAGGTAGGTATTAAAATAAAGGCTTGTCAAAATCAAGTAATTTATTTCAATTAGGCACATATAAGGCACTTTTAAAAGTCAAAATGTACAACAAAATTGAATTGCTTGAACTCCAAACCACTATTTGCATGATGTTGATCTAAATGTCGACAACATCCAAATTAGTTCTTCAAAAGCTTTTTCATACCATTAGACTGCAAACCCTCTCTGGACAAACACTAAGAATGTTTCTTATCTGACACCAAACAAGACAGCCATGACAACCAGTCATTTGAAAGAACTCAGAGCACCCCTAAGACGACCCACTGACCCAGACTACAGCCAAATTATAGGTTCTAGAAACCGCCCCTAAGACGACTCACTAACACACCAAGATGAATTCACCCCATTTGTCATGCAATCACAGTATACCAACTAGGAACATACGCGCGTGTATCCACCACATTTAACGTGGGAGTGGTTTTAGTTTTCACAATGTAATAAACATAGACAACTAGACAGACAAATACAGAACAACTGCCTGAAGCCTGACCCCTTATGCAGTAGCAGGAATCATTAATTTATGACTAAACATAACACTACCACTGAGTACCTATCGATCGCAAAGATATTTGACGATGTTCCAATGTTAATATGAACTAAAACACATGCTTATTTAGGAGATACAACCAAAAATACGTATAGCAACCACAAACAAGTTTTCGAGCACAAACATAAATAATAAAATAATTAAATCAAACAATG
This sequence comes from Agrochola macilenta, assembly GCA_916701695.1. Taxonomy (NCBI): domain Eukaryota; kingdom Metazoa; phylum Arthropoda; class Insecta; order Lepidoptera; family Noctuidae; genus Agrochola; species Agrochola macilenta. The sequence goes on along the minus strand of OU753564.1, from coordinate 9,972,692 downwards.
ATTCCAGTATAAGAATGACGTATGTAGATAAAGTGTTGCCAAGTCCTACTAACATTTACCCTCAAGATTTTCTTTAAATCCCCCTAAAAAACCCTAAGCATAGATTCTAGAAGAAAAAAAAACTTTGATGTAGTCATGTAGTGCGCAAGTTCCCAAGCCGTTCGTAACTTACAAAATAAAACGCATACAAATATTGTTTGTATTTTTTTTTAATTAAAGGATATAATTAGTATCTATCCAATATTATATTTTCATAGCTTATTTCAGCTCTACAGTATTTTGTTCAATCCTACAACCCCCTCTTATCTTAAAAAACGTTTCAAGTTCCTTCATGACACACATAACAGATATCTGAGGTCATCGGAAAACTTGAGACTAGAGATGCCGATGCATTCCACCAGCTTTTATGACAAGTCTTTTACAGTTCAAGCAGTACGGTTATGGAATGCCTTACCCGCGTTGATAAGGCGTGCTCAATCTTTGTCCACTTTTAAAATTCTGGTAAAAAACACTTCCTCTCTCCTTAAACATCATTACTTAAAGTTCCTTGATCTTGTTTCATGTTTATTATTGTATACGGTGTCAAGGACATCGACGCGAAGCCGGTTACCATGGATTCAGTACATGATTCTGAACCCCCCTGCGTTGAAATTTTACGTCGGTTATTAAAAAAAAAACAGCTGCTCCATACATTTTGACCGCGTAGGTATTGCACTTTTCTATGAAACAGCTGTTTTTTTTTTTAATAACCGACGAAAAGTTTCGACGCAGTGGGGTTCAGAATCATGTACCTACTGAATCCATGGTAGCCGGCTTCGCGTCGATGTCCCTGCCACCCTGTATATATATATATATACAGAGTTGATATGACAGAGGGGCATTAAATAACACTACGTATACTATACGTGTTTAGTATTAATTCGATACGGTATAAAAATAAAAAGCACCTAAAATGAGTTTTTTTTTTTTCAAACAAACTAAATAGCTTACAAATCAGAGTAAAACGCAACCACCCTTTGAAAATAAATTTAACTGACCTACAGATACCTAGGTAACAGCGGCAACGTCGCGCGCGTCGGCGTGTGTTATCTCGTCAAAGCGGGCGGCCGCCCGCCGCGCGCCGGCCCGCGCCGGCGCGGCGGCGGTGGCGCGGGCGGCGCCTCCGCTCGCGGCGGCTCCTCGGCTCGCGGCTTTTGTTTTAGGGATGGTTTTGAAGTACACATTCACAGCACATTTTTGGATCACAAAAAAAAAAAATTATCGATGTGTCATTCACATGAATGCACAAATTATACCGACAGAGAATAATGTTATTTATTTTTCTAATTAAAAATCATGTCAGTGTATTCTAACGCCGTGTAAGTTACACGAGGCATTGTTGAACACTTTAATTACATACACACACACACACAAACCCAAAGTTTAATTACGTGTCGTATCACAATAAAAGCAGTCGATCACAAAAAAAAACACTAACACTAAATAATAATAATCCCAAGTTACGTGTCCTGTCACAATAAAAAAAGAAATACTGTCTTAAACTTATTTAGTGTCCTATCACAATAACAAAACAAAATCCCAATTGTCAGCGCGCGAGTTCGACAAAACGGAAGCGGAGCAGAGGGCCTAGACAAAGTAACATTCGATTAGCGATATCGCCAGTAGAAAAGTCAAAAATGTATGCGGTTGACTTAAGCTATGGAAATGTCACGTGATCATAAGTTAACGAATAGAAATTAGCTAGACAATGTCATCATCATTCGTTTCCATCAAACGAATCGACAGCGTCGAACGATAACTTCCATAGAAATGCGTAGCCAAGTGACACTTTTTGACAAGCGCGAACGCTAGCTTTCGATTCGTGTGATGGAAACATGAGCGAACGTCAAAACCCTGTGGAAAACCCTGTGGAGTAAAATTTATAGTTTTTTTTTTGGAATTGACGCATTTTTTCCCCCAAGTTGTTCTTTTTTGTGTTGCGTTCTTTTTTGCATCATGTTTACCGCAAATAAACGTTATTTGCTTTCATTCTTTCTATTGTGTTTTATTTCACATTTCGGCCGTGCGATGCACGATTAGGTACAAGTGCACTTTACTACATCCAATTAAATCTCAAAGACAAGTCTAAATTATGATCGAACTATTGTTTCATTTAAGTTATATTAGGCTTTGAATAACTTAATAATAAATGTCTTTATTTTATAACCGGCCGACCTAATGTGAAATATGAAAACACGTAGGTATAGGTACCAGTAATTCCAAAATCAAGTGTTTTAATCTTTTCATGCGCTCGCCCCGTGTCATTTAGTTAGTCCCGAGCGAAACGTGTTGGAGGTCGGACGTCTAGCAATTTTTGCGAACTCGCCACACCGCTGAGAGAAGTGATAGGTCACAGTAGTAACGGCCCCGACTTACGATTATGTAGGTCATGGGTCACTCAGACAGGCGTGAGGAAACCGGCATGGCCTACAGTGTACTACAGTCCACTCCCTCTCACAGAGAGGAGGTAAGTGTCCGAGCAGTGGGAACGTTATAGGCTGATTATGCCTGTATTACCAGCGAATTTCCATCACGCCATGTGCTAGCCAGGAACTTGATCGAGCGTTGTTTCGGTTTGCTGAAGTTACGTTGGAGGTGTTTGTTGAAAGACAGAGTTCTTTACTACTATCCTAGTGTCGCTAGCAGGATAACACTTGCATGTTGTGTATTGCACAACATAGCAATTAAGGGTCGGTTGCCAACACCACAAGTTATCCCTATAGTTGATGATGATTATAGGGATGATTACTCATTACCGGCTTTAGCAGCCTCCAATGCAGCTTCCAGCCAAAGCGAATTAATACAAGGTAGAGCCATGCGCAATTTGTTAATCAGCAGGTGGTAAAATAAGAGCACCTTGCAGGTCTGCTAAAGTAAAAAATAAAAATGCATTGTACGAGTATAAACATATTTTTTTTATTCACTCTCTAAACCTTTATCTATGTATAACCATGCTTAAAATCACTTTCATATACATATAGTATTTATTTAAACATTTAATCAGTGGCGTGCCTTGGGAAGGCATGAACCAGCCAAGACCGAGTCGACTCGCACACGAAGGGTTCCGTAGTTACCATATCGTATTAATATTAGTTGATTAAACACCACCTAGTGTCAAAGCACTTGTTAATAAATAACCAATGAGTCCAAACACGATGGTGCTGTCTTGTTTGGTTGAGAAGTGCTCGTGACTACCTTTCGGATCCACCATCAGACCCAGAACACCACCTAGTGTCAAAGCACTTGTCAATACATAACCAATGAGTCCAAACACGATGGTGCTGTCTTGTTTGATTGAGGAGTTCCTATGGTCACCTTCCGGCTCCATCATCAGACCCTGAACATCACCTAGTGCCAAAGCACTTGTTAATCCATAACCAATGAGTCCAAACACGATGGTGCTGTCTTGTTTGATTGAGGAGTTCCTATGGCCACCTTCCGGCTCCATCATCAGACCCTGAACACCACCTAGTGTCAAAGCACTAGTTAATCCATAACCAATGAGTCCAAACACTATAGAGCTGTCTTGTTTGATTGAGGAGTTCCTATGGTCACCTTCCGGCTTCATCATCAGACTCTTAACACCACCTAGTGTCAAAGCACTTGTAAAAAGATAGTTAATCGCAATTTTGCAGATATTGCTGAAGGAATGCTTCAGCAACATCTGCTAAGCGCAAGAGTGAGGCGATGTCTCGAGAGGCTCTTGAATAGGAGGAAGAGTGGTGGCAGGTGTGGGCAGAGTGGCCGCTCGTGGTGGTAAGCGCCGCGCCGGTGTCGGGAGCTGTTGCCGGCTGGTGGACGGACAAGGTGGTATGATTTCTGATGATGGAGACAGTATTGGCACAATATCTGCAAAACAAATGAATAAGTTTTGAGGGTTGTCCAATGGGACACTTGCACTAATGCACTAAGCTAACGAATAATAAGCCATACATACCGTTTTCATGGACAACATCAACATCGATTACAAATTGGGATGGTGAACATGGTCTCTCACCAATAGGTCTCTGAAAAAATATGAAGATAAATAAGCTAAATACATATTATTTAAAAATAAGTATTAATAGATTCTTACTTTACATTCTTAGTTTTGTTATTAAATGGAACTAAATTTTTAGGTACTTATACATTTTTTTATGACAATAATAATAATTAAGTTTTGGTAAAATCACACAGGTTTAGTCTTGTACTAGCAGCGCCCCGCGAGTTCGAACCCGCGGGGCGCTGCTAATACAAGACTAAACCTGTGTGATTTTCTTAGCCTATAATTAGCCCGCAGAAGTCTACTGCAACATAGCTTCTCCAAAGAATGCTACAACGGATGGTCTGCCGAATGGGCCGCCTACATTCCATAACTTATCTATTTCTTTGTATACATACGTAGTAAGAATTATATCTACTAACATCAAATCCCTGCTCTTCTATATCAGAGTGTCCCTCCACCGCCAATATACCAATAATCCCCAACACCCTTTCCTCCAAAGTTGTTAACTTTATCCTGGTATTTGGACCACCACCAGTGCCACTTGCATGACGTCGAATTGTCATAGCTTTTTTTTTTGTTTTCGACTTCCAATCTGCCCACACCTTAAATTCATAAAAATGCGTATAGGTGTGAATACAAAATATGTTAAATATATGGATATTAGAAAATGCATATGTACATATATAAATACGTAAGTACTCGTATATGTAGTGTGTACCTCGTTGGTCTAGTGGTCGCAAGTGCTACTGTTGAGGCATGAGGTTTTGGGTTCGACAGTTCGGACAAAGTGTTATTGGGTTTTTCCATCAGGAATTTCTCAGTAGCAGCCCGGGGTCTGGATTTGTGCCTGGTTGATGGCAATAGGCTCGCCCCCTATTACATTGGACTTAAACATAACTGGCGAAGAGTGTCCCTACTATTGTACGTAAACCTCTGCGTAACCCGACGGGGATATCCGGCGTGATGTTATGTTATTTTATGTAAAAGTGTTTACCTTTTTCCATTTGTCCCGAGTCTTGTTAACACCACCACCAATAGAGTTTAAGGTGTTAACCAACTGTTGCCACAAACGATCAGCCTTTATTCGCCCCTGAGCACCAAGCTGAGGTTTGGCAAGGTCACCGTGGCTGAAATATGAATGACCAAAGAGCCCTTTAGTAAGTACTTCATTGTAAATCACGTCCTTTCATTCGCCTTAATAGGATTGTAACTCGAGACAATTGAGTCATTTTATAGGTATACAATATTGACTTGTGAACTTAACTTACCTTTCCATGAACTCCAAAAGAGTGGCGAATTGTTCGCCACTAGCTCTCGCTCTTGATTCCATTTCTAGAACAATAATTTCGCAACAAAATAGATTAGTCTGCAAGTCTTTGCATGTTTGCAACTGCTTCTAATAGAGGTAAAGTTTAGTGAGTTTAAATTATTTACAGACTAATTTATTTATTTTACGTAACATATTTGAAGCACTTTTCGTTTTTATTACTTACCAATAATTTGTATCACTTTCAAAACTTTGAATTTTCCCGGATTTCAAATGACAACATGAATTGACAGCGACAGCAGGGAATTTGACGTTTGCTGACGAAAAATCATAGCTAAAATGTAATTTTTATCGAACCGACGCATCGACTAGACGATAGGGAAGCGTAGTGTACTTTGTCTACCAATTGAACTTCGTTATCGTTGAAGCGATAGCGATTGTCGTAATAGAATCGCTCCGAAGCGAATGCCATTTGTCTAGGCCCTCAGAGGGCCTAGACAAAGTAACATTCGATTAGCGATATCGCCAGTAGAAAAGTCAAAAATGTATGCGGTTGACTTAAGCTATGGAAATGTCACGTGATCATAAGTTAACGAATAGAAATTAGCTAGACAATGTCATCATCATTCGTTTCCATCAAACGAATCGACAGCGTCGAACGATAACTTCCATAGAAATGCGTAGCCAAGTGACACTTTTTGACAAGCGCGAACGCTAGCTTTCGATTCGTGTGATGGAAACATGAGCGAACGTCAAAACCCTGTGGAAAACGAAACAAAATGGCGACTTTTGGAGTTAAGTGTGGTACTCGGTGTAGTAATTATAAAGGGAGTAAAATTTATAGTTTTTTTTTGGAATTGACGCATATTTTCCCCCAAGTTGTTCTTTTTTATGTTGCGTTCTTTTTTGCATCATGTTTACCGCAAATAAACGTTATTTGCTTTCATTCTTTCTATTGTGTTTTATTTCACATTTCGGCCGTGCGATGCACGATTAGGTACAAGTGCACTTTACTACATCCAATTAAATCTCAAAGACAAGTCTAAATTATGATCGAACTATTGTTTCATTTAAGTTATATTAGGCTTTGAATAACTTAATAATAAATGTCTTTATTTTATAACCGGCCGACCTAATGTGAAATATGAAAACACGTAGGTATAGGTACCAGTAATTCCAAAATCAAGTGTTTTAATCTTTTCATGCGCTCGCCCCGTGTCATTTAGTTAGTCCCGAGCGAAACGTGTTGGAGGTCGGACGTCTAGCAATTTTTGCGAACTCGCCACACCGCTGAGAGAAGTGATAGGTCACAGTAGTAACGGCCCCGACTTACGATTATGTAGGTCATGGGTCACTCAGACAGGCGTGAGGAAACCGGCATGGCCTACAGTGTACTACAGTCCACTCCCTCTCACAGAGAGGAGGTAAGTGTCCGAGCAGTGGGAACGTTATAGGCTGATTATGCCTGTATTACCAGCTAATTTCCATCACGCCATGTGCTAGCCAGGAACTTGATCGAGCGTTGTTTCGGTTTGCTGAAGTTACGTTGGAGGTGTTTGTTGAAAGACAGAGTTCTTTACTACTATCCTAGTGTCGCTAGCAGGATAACACTTGCATGTTGTGTATTGCACAACATAGCAATTAAGGGTCGGTTGCCAACACCACAAGTTATCCCTATAGTTGATGATGATTATAGGGATGATTACTCATTACCGGCTTTAGCAGCCTCCAATGCAGCTTCCAGCCAAAGCGAATTAATACAAGGTAGAGCCATGCGCAATTTGTTAATCAGCAGGTGGTAAAATAAGAGCACCTTGCAGGTCTGCTAAAGTAAAAAATAAAAATGCATTGTACGAGTATAAACATTTTTTTTATTCACTCTCTAAACCTTTATCTATGTATAACCATGCTTAAAATCACTTTCATATACATATAGTATTTATTTAAACATTTAATCAGTGGCGTGCCTTGGGAAGGCATGAACCAGCCAAGACCGAGTCGACTCGCACACGAAGGGTTCCGTAGTTACCATATCGTATTAATATTAGTTGATTGAACACCACCTAGTGTCAAAGCACTTGTTAATAAATAACCAATGAGTCCAAACACGATGGTGCTGTCTTGTTTGGTTGAGAAGTGCTCGTGACTACCTTTCGGATCCACCATCAGACCCAGAACACCACCTAGTGTCAAAGCACTTGTCAATACATAACCAATGAGTCCAAACACGATGGTGCTGTCTTGTTTGATTGAGGAGTTCCTATGGTCACCTTCCGGCTCCATCATCAGACCCTGAACATCACCTAGTGCCAAAGCACTTGTTAATCCATAACCAATGAGTCCAAACACGATGGTGCTGTCTTGTTTGATTGAGGAGTTCCTATGGCCACCTTCCGGCTCCATCATCAGACCCTGAACACCACCTAGTGTCAAAGCACTAGTTAATCCATAACCAATGAGTCCAAACACTATAGAGCTGTCTTGTTTGATTGAGGAGTTCCTATGGTCACCTTCCGGCTTCATCATCAGACTCTTAACACCACCTAGTGTCAAAGCACTAGTTAATCCATAACCAATGAGTCCAAACACTATAGAGCTGTCTTGTTTGATTGAGGAGTTCCTATGGTCACCTTCCGGCTTCATCATCAGACTCTTAACACCACCTAGTGTCAAAGCACTTGTAAAAAGATAGTTAATCGCAATTTTGCAGATATTGCTGAAGGAATGCTTCAGCAACATCTGCTAAGCGCAAGAGTGAGGCGATGTCTCGAGAGGCTCTTGAATAGGAGGAAGAGTGGTGGCAGGTGTGGGCAGAGTGGCCGCTCGTGGTGGTAAGCGCCGCGCCGGTGTCGGGAGCTGTTGCCGGCTGGTGGACGGACAAGGTGGTATGATTTCTGATGATGGAGACAGTATTGGCACAATATCTGCAAAACAAATGAATAAGTTTTGAGGGTTGTCCAATGGGACACTTGCACTAATGCACTAAGCTAACGAATAATAAGCCATACATACCGTTTTCATGGACAACATCAACATCGATTACAAATTGGGATGGTGAACATGGTCTCTCACCAATAGGTCTCTGAAAAAATATGAAGATAAATAAGCTAAATACATATTATTTAAAAATAAGTATTAATAGATTCTTACTTTACATTCTTAGTTTTGTTATTAAATGGAACTAAATTTTTAGGTACTTATACATTTTTTTATGACAATAATAATAATTAAGTTTTGGTAAAATCACACAGGTTTAGTCTTGTACTAGCAGCGCCCCGCGAGTTCGAACCCGCGGGGCGCTGCTAATACAAGACTAAACCTGTGTGATTTTCTTAGCCTATAATTAGCCCGCAGAAGTCTACTGCAACATAGCTTCTCCAAAGAATGCTACAACGGATGGTCTGCCGAATGGGCCGCCTACATTCCATAACTTATCTATTTCTTTGTATACATACGTAGTAAGAATTATATCTACTAACATCAAATCCCTGCTCTTCTATATCAGAGTGTCCCTCCACCGCCAATATACCAATAATCCCCAACACCCTTTCCTCCAAAGTTGTTAACTTTATCCTGGTATTTGGACCACCACCAGTGCCACTTGCATGACGTCGAATTGTCATAGCTTTTTTTTTTGTTTTCGACTTCCAATCTGCCCACACCTTAAATTCATAAAAATGCGTATAGGTGTGAATACAAAATATGTTAAATATATGGATATTAGAAAATGCATATGTACATATATAAATACGTAAGTACTCGTATATGTAGTGTGTACCTCGTTGGTCTAGTGGTCGCAAGTGCTACTGTTGAGGCATGAGGTTTTGGGTTCGACAGTTCGGACAAAGTGTTATTGGGTTTTTCCATCAGGAATTTCTCAGTAGCAGCCCGGGGTCTGGATTTGTGCCTGGTTGATGGCAATAGGCTCGCCCCCTATTACATTGGACTTAAACATAACTGGCGAAGAGTGTCCCTACTATTGTACGTAAACCTCTGCGTAACCCGACGGGGATATCCGGCGTGATGTTATGTTATTTTATGTAAAAGTGTTTACCTTTTTCCATTTGTCCCGAGTCTTGTTAACACCACCACCAATAGAGTTTAAGGTGTTAACCAACTGTTGCCACAAACGATCAGCCTTTATTCGCCCCTGAGCACCAAGCTGAGGTTTGGCAAGGTCACCGTGGCTGAAATATGAATGACCAAAGAGCCCTTTAGTAAGTACTTCATTGTAAATCACGTCCTTTCATTCGCCTTAATAGGATTGTAACTCGAGACAATTGAGTCATTTTATAGGTATACAATATTGACTTGTGAACTTAACTTACCTTTCCATGAACTCCAAAAGAGTGGCGAATTGTTCGCCACTAGCTCTCGCTCTTGATTCCATTTCTAGAACAATAATTTCGCAACAAAATAGATTAGTCTGCAAGTCTTTGCATGTTTGCAACTGCTTCTAATAGAGGTAAAGTTTAGTGAGTTTAAATTATTTACAGACTAATTTATTTATTTTACGTAACATATTTGAAGCACTTTTCGTTTTTATTACTTACCAATAATTTGTATCACTTTCAAAACTTTGAATTTTCCCGGATTTCAAATGACAACATGAATTGACAGCGACAGCAGGGAATTTGACGTTTGCTGACGAAAAATCATAGCTAAAATGTAATTTTTATCGAACCGACGCATCGACTAGACGATAGGGAAGCGTAGTGTACTTTGTCTACCAATTGAACTTCGTTATCGTTGAAGCGATAGCGATTGTCGTAATAGAATCGCTCCGAAGCGAATGCCATTTGTCTAGGCCCTCAGAGGGCCTAGACAAAGTAACATTCGATTAGCGATATCGCCAGTAGAAAAGTCAAAAATGTATGCGGTTGACTTAAGCTATGGAAATGTCACGTGATCATAAGTTAACGAATAGAAATTAGCTAGACAATGTCATCATCATTCGTTTCCATCAAACGAATCGACAGCGTCGAACGATAACTTCCATAGAAATGCGTAGCCAAGTGACACTTTTTGACAAGCGCGAACGCTAGCTTTCGATTCGTGTGATGGAAACATGAGCGAACGTCAAAACCCTGTGGAAAACGAAACAAAATGGCGACTTTTGGAGTTAAGTGTGGTACTCGGTGTAGTAATTATAAAGGGAGTAAAATTTATAGTTTTTTTTTGGAATTGACGCATATTTTCCCCCAAGTTGTTCTTTTTTATGTTGCGTTCTTTTTTGCATCATGTTTACCGCAAATAAACGTTATTTGCTTTCATTCTTTCTATTGTGTTTTATTTCACATTTCGGCCGTGCGATGCACGATTAGGTACAAGTGCACTTTACTACATCCAATTAAATCTCAAAGACAAGTCTAAATTATGATCGAACTATTGTTTCATTTAAGTTATATTAGGCTTTGAATAACTTAATAATAAATGTCTTTATTTTATAACCGGCCGACCTAATGTGAAATATGAAAACACGTAGGTATAGGTACCAGTAATTCCAAAATCAAGTGTTTTAATCTTTTCATGCGCTCGCCCCGTGTCATTTAGTTAGTCCCGAGCGAAACGTGTTGGAGGTCGGACGTCTAGCAATTTTTGCGAACTCGCCACACCGCTGAGAGAAGTGATAGGTCACAGTAGTAACGGCCCCGACTTACGATTATGTAGGTCATGGGTCACTCAGACAGGCGTGAGGAAACCGGCATGGCCTACAGTGTACTACAGTCCACTCCCTCTCACAGAGAGGAGGTAAGTGTCCGAGCAGTGGGAACGTTATAGGCTGATTATGCCTGTATTACCAGCTAATTTCCATCACGCCATGTGCTAGCCAGGAACTTGATCGAGCGTTGTTTCGGTTTGCTGAAGTTACGTTGGAGGTGTTTGTTGAAAGACAGAGTTCTTTACTACTATCCTAGTGTCGCTAGCAGGATAACACTTGCATGTTGTGTATTGCACAACATAGCAATTAAGGGTCGGTTGCCAACACCACAAGTTATCCCTATAGTTGATGATGATTATAGGGATGATTACTCATTACCGGCTTTAGCAGCCTCCAATGCAGCTTCCAGCCAAAGCGAATTAATACAAGGTAGAGCCATGCGCAATTTGTTAATCAGCAGGTGGTAAAATAAGAGCACCTTGCAGGTCTGCTAAAGTAAAAAATAAAAATGCATTGTACGAGTATAAACATTTTTTTTATTCACTCTCTAAACCTTTATCTATGTATAACCATGCTTAAAATCACTTTCATATACATATAGTATTTATTTAAACATTTAATCAGTGGCGTGCCTTGGGAAGGCATGAACCAGCCAAGACCGAGTCGACTCGCACACGAAGGGTTCCGTAGTTACCATATCGTATTAATATTAGTTGATTGAACACCACCTAGTGTCAAAGCACTTGTTAATAAATAACCAATGAGTCCAAACACGATGGTGCTGTCTTGTTTGGTTGAGAAGTGCTCGTGACTACCTTTCGGATCCACCATCAGACCCAGAACACCACCTAGTGTCAAAGCACTTGTCAATACATAACCAATGAGTCCAAACACGATGGTGCTGTCTTGTTTGATTGAGGAGTTCCTATGGTCACCTTCCGGCTCCATCATCAGACCCTGAACATCACCTAGTGCCAAAGCACTTGTTAATCCATAACCAATGAGTCCAAACACGATGGTGCTGTCTTGTTTGATTGAGGAGTTCCTATGGCCACCTTCCGGCTCCATCATCAGACCCTGAACACCACCTAGTGTCAAAGCACTAGTTAATCCATAACCAATGAGTCCAAACACTATAGAGCTGTCTTGTTTGATTGAGGAGTTCCTATGGTCACCTTCCGGCTTCATCATCAGACTCTTAACACCACCTAGTGTCAAAGCACTAGTTAATCCATAACCAATGAGTCCAAACACTATAGAGCTGTCTTGTTTGATTGAGGAGTTCCTATGGTCACCTTCCGGCTTCATCATCAGACTCTTAACACCACCTAGTGTCAAAGCACTTGTAAAAAGATAGTTAATCGCAATTTTGCAGATATTGCTGAAGGAATGCTTCAGCAACATCTGCTAAGCGCAAGAGTGAGGCGATGTCTCGAGAGGCTCTTGAATAGGAGGAAGAGTGGTGGCAGGTGTGGGCAGAGTGGCCGCTCGTGGTGGTAAGCGCCGCGCCGGTGTCGGGAGCTGTTGCCGGCTGGTGGACGGACAAGGTGGTATGATTTCTGATGATGGAGACAGTATTGGCACAATATCTGCAAAACAAATGAATAAGTTTTGAGGGTTGTCCAATGGGACACTTGCACTAATGCACTAAGCTAACGAATAATAAGCCATACATACCGTTTTCATGGACAACATCAACATCGATTACAAATTGGGATGGTGAACATGGTCTCTCACCAATAGGTCTCTGAAAAAATATGAAGATAAATAAGCTAAATACATATTATTTAAAAATAAGTATTAATAGATTCTTACTTTACATTCTTAGTTTTGTTATTAAATGGAACTAAATTTTTAGGTACTTATACATTTTTTTATGACAATAATAATAATTAAGTTTTGGTAAAATCACACAGGTTTAGTCTTGTACTAGCAGCGCCCCGCGAGTTCGAACCCGCGGGGCGCTGCTAATACAAGACTAAACCTGTGTGATTTTCTTAGCCTATAATTAGCCCGCAGAAGTCTACTGCAACATAGCTTCTCCAAAGAATGCTACAACGGATGGTCTGCCGAATGGGCCGCCTACATTCCATAACTTATCTATTTCTTTGTATACATACGTAGTAAGAATTATATCTACTAACATCAAATCCCTGCTCTTCTATATCAGAGTGTCCCTCCACCGCCAATATACCAATAATCCCCAACACCCTTTCCTCCAAAGTTGTTAACTTTATCCTGGTATTTGGACCACCACCAGTGCCACTTGCATGACGTCGAATTGTCATAGCTTTTTTTTTTGTTTTCGACTTCCAATCTGCCCACACCTTAAATTCATAAAAATGCGTATAGGTGTGAATACAAAATATGTTAAATATATGGATATTAGAAAATGCATATGTACATATATAAATACGTAAGTACTCGTATATGTAGTGTGTACCTCGTTGGTCTAGTGGTCGCAAGTGCTACTGTTGAGGCATGAGGTTTTGGGTTCGACAGTTCGGACAAAGTGTTATTGGGTTTTTCCATCAGGAATTTCTCAGTAGCAGCCCGGGGTCTGGATTTGTGCCTGGTTGATGGCAATAGGCTCGCCCCCTATTACATTGGACTTAAACATAACTGGCGAAGAGTGTCCCTACTATTGTACGTAAACCTCTGCGTAACCCGACGGGGATATCCGGCGTGATGTTATGTTATTTTATGTAAAAGTGTTTACCTTTTTCCATTTGTCCCGAGTCTTGTTAACACCACCACCAATAGAGTTTAAGGTGTTAACCAACTGTTGCCACAAACGATCAGCCTTTATTCGCCCCTGAGCACCAAGCTGAGGTTTGGCAAGGTCACCGTGGCTGAAATATGAATGACCAAAGAGCCCTTTAGTAAGTACTTCATTGTAAATCACGTCCTTTCATTCGCCTTAATAGGATTGTAACTCGAGACAATTGAGTCATTTTATAGGTATACAATATTGACTTGTGAACTTAACTTACCTTTCCATGAACTCCAAAAGAGTGGCGAATTGTTCGCCACTAGCTCTCGCTCTTGATTCCATTTCTAGAACAATAATTTCGCAACAAAATAGATTAGTCTGCAAGTCTTTGCATGTTTGCAACTGCTTCTAATAGAGGTAAAGTTTAGTGAGTATAAATTATTTACAGACTAATTTATTTATTTTACGTAACATATTTGAAGCACTTTTCGTTTTTATTACTTACCAATAATTTGTATCACTTTCAAAACTTTGAATTTTCCCGGATTTCAAATGACAACATGAATTGACAGCGACAGCAGGGAATTTGACGTTTGCTGACGAAAAACCATAGCTAAAATGTAATTTTTATCGAACCGACGCATCGACTAGACGATAGGGAAGCGTAGTGTACTTTGTCTACCAATTGAACTTCGTTATCGTTGAAGCGATAGCGATTGTCGTAATAGAATCGCTCCGAAGCGAATGCCATTTGTCTAGGCCCTCAGGTGCTACCGTGTTACGTAACATCTTGTACGTTCCGAAAGACTAGCGTCGGCGCACTGAAAAAACCAGTTTTTAGAAGCCCCACTGCCCGACTTACCGATCGCAACCCCTGCCCCTCGATCGCTAGGATGCAATAGCAACACACTGACCTATTTCTATTTCTTTTACGCGTGGTGTTTTGCAGATGATTGTCCCTCTCGTAATGAAAATGCAAGTGTGTGTGTATTTATTGCTTCCTTGTTTGCATTGTCATCTTTTTAGCGAAAATATTTGGTTGTACTTGTGACTTGCGTCACAGCGGCAACAACGCATAGGTTATACTCAGATTTATCGTTTTAAGGTGCATGACCTATGCGTATAGACATAATCAGCTGTTAGGAAAGATACATCGTGTTCAAACGGGGCAAAAACTTAAAAAATCATTTGCGACTAAACTACTGCTCCTATTTAATTGATTTTTGGTACTACTGTGTATACGCCTTGTATACAATACAATAATATTGCCCAAATAAAACACTTTTCTTTCAAAGTATAGTTTTAATGAAACGTTCTAGTGAAGCGGACGGAAATGGAATTCTACTGGGTTGCTAGCCCTACATTTCTTTTATTTCTAAAATGGTGTTACCAGTAAATACACTACAAAATATACTACAATACTCCCCCTTTACAAATTCAAACGTTGAGGTGCTTTCCTCTGTCTATCAGAACGCCTCAAAGTTTGATTCTCATTACTACAAGAAACAACGGGTTGATTACCAGGTAAGTGTTTGTATGTACTGTTACAAGTTTTTGCATCCTGGTAAGTATTTGAAGTGTGTGGGCTAACTTCAGAGACTTTATTGAAACCTTCTGGTATAATATTAACATTATCATTTACTTCTTGCAATATCTCTGAAATTGGCTCATTTACAATAACCTGAGATTCATCATTAAGAACTATTTGCTTATCATAATTATTATCTCTTAAATCCTTAGAATTTTGCAATAAACTATCATCTACTACAAAACTGGTTTCATTTAAATCTTCCTTTTGGTCTTGAGGCCAAGAACTTATAATCTGGTCTAAATGACGTTTCCAAATTAAGTTCTCTTCTAAAACTCTACATAAATAAGTTCTTTGTCCCAATACCTCATCAATTACACATTTAACAAATTTATTTTTATTAGGATTCCTATAATCTCTACAGTAAGCATACTCTCCCTCTTTAAACTTTTCTTCTCTTTTTCCTACATTACACTGTTTTCTATCTTTCTTAGTAGACAACAAATCTAGTCTAGATCTAAGTTTTCTATTAAACATAGCTTCCGATGGTGAAATATTTGTAATGCAATGAATTGAATTTCTGTAATGAAATAAATATCTGTTCATTAAAGTTACAAATGACACATTTCTATTTCTAATATCATTTAAAGACTTGTACATAGCATTTTTAAAACTTTTTACAGCATTCTCTGCAAACCCATTTGTTGCAGGATGGAACGGTGGAGAAGTTTCATGTTGAATACCGTTTTTAGATAGAAATTCAGAAAATTCCTTAGAACAAAATGTAGCAGCATTATCTGTAACAACTACTTTAGGCAAACCAAATCTACTGAAACATTCTCTGAATTTTTCTATAGTTGTATTAGATTCTAAATTCTTTACTATAAATGCTTCTGGCCACTTGGTGTAACAATCTATTATTATTAATATCATTTTACCACTTATAGGTCCTAAGAAATCAGCATGTACCCTTTCATATGGAAAATTAGCTTTTGGCCATGTTATAACTTTAGATTTCTGTGGTTCTGGTCTAGCAGACATACAGACTTGACAGGATTTAACAAAATTTTCAATAGTTCTGTCTAAATTAGGAAACCAAAAATAAGATCTAGCATTATTTTTCATTTTAACAATACCTTCATGTGAAACATGAAGTTCCTGTAACATATTTTTTTGTAATTTATTAGGTATTACTACTCTATAACCCCACATGATAACCCCGTTTTCAATATAAAGTTCACTTTTTCTGTTTATGAATGGTTTCAAGACTTCACTATTCACATGTTTTGGAAATCCATACCTGATCATGTTATAAATACTACTCAAAACTGGATCCTTTCTAGTTTCTGAACGTACTAAATTTAAATCTATAACATTCTGATCTTCAATGAAATTAATGTAATCACATTCTGAACAACCCGTTCACTTCACAACACTGCTGCAGCACTCACTTTCACAACAACTCAGGGTGATAATACAGAGAAACAACTGCTTGTACTTTAAATTGTGTATTGAGCTTATTTTAGCATAACAAAATTCACAGACCTAATTAAATGGCGGAAAATCTTAACATCGAGATTCACAAATCGACCAAAAATGAACAACGCCATCTATCGGCACAAAAGTTAACTATTATTCTCAAACATTCCGCCCACCAAGGACAAATTAAAAAATTTGACCTATAACAGTTATTTGTTTTTATTATTCCGCCCACCATGGAACTACTCGTACATATTATAATAAAGTTAACAAACTAAAAATAATTTCTTCAAACAAACATCTTAATCAGTATAATGGCTACGTGGTGGTGGACATCACAGGTAAGATACAAATCTTAGAAATAGACCTTTTTATTACAGAGGTCTTTGTGCGTAGAGATACAACTCTAGTAATGCCATCGGCTCCAGGGTGTTTTGCAACCACAAGACCAAGCAGCCAGCGAGAGGGTGGCAAATCATCCTCTTTAACTAAAACTAAATCACCGGTACTTGGTTCCGGAGTTTGTTGATTCCATTTATATCTATTCAAAAACATCGTTAAATACTCCTGCGACCAGCGTCGCCAAAAGTCCTGCATCATCTTTTGGGTCAATTGCCATCGACGTAAAGAGGATACAGCGGAAGATTCAAAATTGTACTCCGGAACGGCGACCAAGGGCTCACCAACAAGGAAATGACTCGGAGTCAAAGCATCTAAACCATCCAAACCATCATCCATCCTTGACAGTGGTCGCGAATTGAGGCAGGCTTCAATTTGTGCCAAGACGGTTGACAACTCCTCGTATGTCAACGTTGTGTCGCCAATCACCCGCCGGAGGTGATATTTTATGGACTTGACTCCGGCTTCCCAAAGCCCACCGAAATTGGGCGAGTAAGGAGGAATAAAGTGCCACTTTGTGCCCTGAGAAGCCAAACAGTCGGCCAGCTCTTTTGGTAAGTGAGATTTCTCTGCAGAGAATAACTTATTTAATTCCCTTGATGCCCCTACAAAGTTGGTTCCGTTGTCTGACCAAATGTCAGAACAATAGCCTCTTCGTGATACAAATCTTCTATAAGCTGCCAAAAAGCCTTGAGTGGTTAAGTCAGTAACAGCTTCAATATGTACAGCTTTGGTGGCCATACAGATAAACAAACAAATGTAGCCTTTATAGGCATGATGACCACGGCCTTTGGTGGTTCTAATGTTAATTGGACCGGCATAATCCACTCCGGTACATTTGAAGGGTCTGGTAGGCGTTACTCTTGCCGCTGGTAGTTGTCCCATCAACTGTTTTGAAGTAGTTGCCGAATGTCTCACACAAGTAACGCATTTATGTACGTGTGATTTTACTAATTCTTTAGCACCAAGAATCCAGTATTTTGACCTCAAATATGCTAGCATGAGTTGAGGCCCCCCGTGTAGAGTTTTATAATGAGAGTCTGCCACAATCAAATTAGTTAAATTGGATCTTTTTGGTAACAATATAGGGTGTTTCCTACTTTCACTTAATTCTGACTTCTGTAACCTTCCTCCCACTCGTAAGATTTCATTTCCGTCTATGAAAGGGTTTAAATATTTTAAAGGTCCTCTCAATTTTACCAAGTTACCGTCTTTTGCTATCTTTTCCATTTCTTCTCCAAAACTCTCTGCTTGACACTTCTTAATACAAACATCTAATGCTTCTTTTAATTCTTGAGCTGTTAAAAACCCTGCTACTTCGCCGTTATCCCTCTTTCTTTTTATCCACATGCGTCGGCAATAAGCAACCACTCTCATTAATTTAGTTAAGTTTGAAAACCGATCCCATAAATAAATTTCCTCGCTCGTGAAATGTACTTTAATAACTTCTAAATCGGTCTCCATATCTTTAGGCTTATTATAAACTATATCAGTTGAACATAAAAACGCTGGCCCATTAAACCAAGACGTTTGTTTCTTGAGTTCTGAAGGATTTAGGCCCCTAGAAGCATAGTCAGCCGGATTGACGCCGGACCGAACATGAGACCACTGTTGTGCGTCTAGAGTGGTTAAGATCTCAGATACCCTGTTGGCTACAAACGTTTGCCACCTATTTGGGTGACTATTGAGCCAGGCCAACACAACTGTAGAATCAGTCCAGGCATGAATGTTCTCCTTCCGAATGTCCATTATTTGAGCTACCTCGACCAACAATCTACTAAGAAGAACCGCTCCACAGAGCTCCAATCTGGGAATCGATATTTGCTTGATAGGTGCTACTTTCGTTTTTGCTGTCACCAAATTCACAGACACATGACCCTTATCATCGATTACCCGGATATAGACAACGGCGGCGTAAGCTGCCTTTGACGCATCGCAAAACCCATGAATTTCTACGAGTGCATCGTTACGTTTAGTGTTAATCCAACGAGGTATTTCTAATTCAGATAATTTGTTCAGGTCATCCCGGTAAGTACGCCACTCTTTTAGTATTTTGCTTGGAACTTCATCGTCCCAGCCTATACCTGATAACCATAGCTTTTGAATTATAATTTTTGCTACTATGACACTCGGTGAAACCCATCCGAGTGGATCAAACAAACGTGATATGTCTGATATAATTATTCTTTTTGTTACAGGTTCCTTCGTCGGCGGAAGTGTCACCGTGTAGCGGAAAGCATCAATCATTCGATTCCAGGTAAGTCCAAGTAACTTCATAACTTCATCTATTTTTATTTTTCTTCCTTCTTCTTCTTTATTTTCTTCATCACTTTTGTTTATTCTTTTCAATAATTCCCCACTATTGCTTGACCACTTTTGCAACGAAAAGCCCCCTTCTTCTACTAACTTGTTAAATTCATGATATAAATTGATACCTTCTTCTACAGTATCGACACCCGTAAGCAGGTCATCCATGTAAAAATCTTCCTTTACCTTATTAGCAGCTTTTGGGTATTTATCCTTCTCGTCTGCGGCCACTTGCTGAAGCACCTTAACTGCAAGATACGGGGCACATGCCGTACCAAAGGTTACCCTCAATAAACGATATTCATTAATTTGATGATCAGGACTTTCTTTCCACACAATTCTTTGGACGTCAACATCCTGTTCATTAACCTTAATTTGCCTGTACATTTTAACAATGTCCGCAGATAAACAAATTGGATACAATCTCCATTTCAACAAAATATGCCTTAAAGTTGGCTGCAAGGTAGGGCCTATCATTAAAAGATCATTTAATGAAACACCGTTATCACCTTTACAGGATGCATCAAACACAATCCTCACTTGCGTGGTGTCTTTGTCTTCTCTAACAACCGCGAAATGAGGTAAGTAAATTCCATTCGAGTTATTTATTTCTTTTTCAGGAACCTTTTCCATATGTCCCAGCAGTAAGTATTCATCTAACACCTTTTGATACTTTTCTTTCATTTCTTCATTTTTACCCAATCTTGTTACTAATGACGAAAGCCTCTTTTCAGCTATCTTTTTTGAATTCTTTATTTTGAATTCGGAATCTGTGGTTTTAAACGGCAACCGTACGATGTACCGCCCATCCCTGTCTCTTTTTGTTGTTTCGTCAAAGAAACGTTCGCATTGTTTTTCTTCTTTAGTTAAGATGTTTTTGTTGGTCACTGTGTCCGCTTCTAATTCCCAAAACTTTTTTAGATAGTCCATTTCCTCCACATAGGAATGCATAACTACTACATTCTCATGAGGTTGATGTGATTTGTCTACCACACCCGAAAGAATCCACCCAAACAAAGTAGCTTGCGCTACTAAACTTCCCTGAGGTCCCTTTTTCATTCCTTCTTGAATTACTTGGCCGTAAACCTCGGCACCAAGCAAAATATCGATCTTGTTTGGTGTGTTATATTGTGGATCTGCTAAAGGTAAGTCACATACCCAATCCATAGGTACAATTTTCTTGCAAGGAAGAAACGTGGTTATTGTTTTCAATACATAAGCGTCAACTGAAATCTTCACCCTTGGATCATGAATAGAGGTAAGCGTTATTTCTACCATAAACTTTGATAAAACATGAGTATTTCCTTCCAGTCCTGAAATATGTCCCCTTACTGGTGTCTTTTTAAGACCCAAGTACTGCGCAGTTGCTTCTGTCACAAAGGAAGCTTGAGATCCTTGATCAAGCAACGCCCTGATAGTGTGTCTCATTCCATTCCTGGCTGTAGCGTTTACCAGAGCTGTAGCTAGCAACACCTGATTATGCCTTTTAATTTTGTTAGATGAGAAAAATGTAGACACTGTGTCAGAGTTTAACGGTTTGGATGGTGTAGCCTTCTGTTCAATAGATGTGTCTTCGCCATCGTTCCGAGGTACGTCACTATTTTTAGTATTTTCAGCATTGGTATTTACCTGACCAGCGGGATGGAGCAAAGAATGATGTTTACGCTTGCAAACTCGACAAACTGCTGAACTCAAACACTGCTTGGCCGAATGGTTATGCCCTAAGCAGTTAAAACATAAACCGTTTTGTCCTACAAACTCCCGTCTGGCATTTACATCAGTTTTTATGAAATTTTTACAATTTATTATTTTATGATTCTCCTTACAGAATCTACACTGCATAGTAGACGCATGAAACACTTTAGGCTTCTCTATTTGTTTTGCTCTTCCTGTGTTGGATCCCGCATCCAAAAATTCAAGCGCTCGATAGCGACTAGTTAGAAATGTATTAAATTGTTCAAAAGTTGGCAAACCATCGAAAGAATTGTCGCTCGTCACGTTTAATTCCCACTGTTTTCGGGATTCCGGATCCAACTTTAAGGTAAGTATATGAATCACTATCAGGTCCCAGTTAGCAGTATTGATGCCAAGGTTATTTAATGCATGTAAACAATCGTTAGTATTATCCATCAATTCCTTGAGACCCATAGCTGATTCGTTATTTAGATTCTTTTGACTGAGTAACCTTTTCAAGATAAAATGTGATAAATATCTTTTATTATTATACCGCGCATTCAGTTGTTCCCAGCACCTTTCATAATTTGTATCTGATATGGGTATTTGTCTTAGTAGCTGTTCCGCTTCCCCAGACAAATATCCTTTTAAATATTGCATCCGTTGTACATTATCTAATGAATTATTATTATGAATTAGCGATACGAATAAATCTCGAAAGGTGACCCAGTCTGTATATTTTCCGGAAAATACTGGAATAACAATTTTAGGTAGTTGGACTTGACACTGTTTAAAATTACTTGTTACATCTTTAGGATTTTCTTTTTGACTTTCCTCTTTAACCTCAAATGATTCCAGAACAGTTTCTAATTCAGTCTTATACTGAATGTAGACTTCTTCAGTTATATCATAAATATCTTTTTGAACATATGAACTTTGTTTTAAGTCATTTGGATCAAATTCTTCGTATAATTTACTGTGACTATCCGCTAACTGATCCCACAATTTCTCTAAATTTTCCAATCTAACTTTAACATAAGGACGGTTTATTCTTTCTTTTGGAGACTTTTTAAAGTTAGCGTAAGCCTTATTAATTCTGGTACAAGTATCTTCTAATTTATTAACCAAAGACTCCATTTTATAAAGTACCGTAAGATATTTATTGTTTGTCAAACACCAAAACTACTAATAAAGTTTCAATTATCTAAGAAGTAGAACAGCACGAAGTGTTAAAAACGGACCAAATATTACAAGTCCCTAAAACATTTTTTTTTTTTTTTTAATTTGGGCATAGGTTCCCCGTCTCAACCAATTTTCCTTAAAATTAAGCTATGTCTAAAAACACTGTAAATATTCTAAGTCAATAAGTTTATATTCTAATAATTTTTCTAAGTTCCAATCTTCAAGGCAATAAGGTTCACAATTAAAGTTAATTTCCAAGACGTTCTGCGACTGAACCAATTTAACTGGCACTTGCACTTCGTAATATAAAAAGTTCACTCACGGTTTGTCCCAGCTGAATGATACCACCTGATGAGTTGTTCACTGATGGATTTGGATTGACGTTGCGTCCCTGCACGTCACACCTCCTGGTCACCCAAGTTGCTGATCCCTGACGATGACGTCACCCGGCACCGTCTGCAGTAGCGCGCTGCCCGCACTGCTACTGCTGCTTGCGGAGTTGCTGCAGCTGCTCTGCTTAACCGCTGCTGCTTTGCTACTTGGCCAGTTTGCGCAAGCGATCCACTTGCCCAGCCAAGACGTGGTTGACACAAAAACTATCGGACAATGTCCGGCTTCGAAGGACCATATGAACAACCCGTTCACTTCACAACACTGCTGCAGCACTCACTTTCACAACAACTCAGGGTGATAATACAGAGAAACAACTGCTTGTACTTTAAATTGTGTATTGAGCTTATTTTAGCATAACAAAATTCACAGACCTAATTAAATGGCGGAAAATCTTAACATCGAGATTCACAAATCGACCAAAAATGAACAACGCCATCTATCGGCACAAAAGTTAACTATTATTCTCAAACACATTCCTTCCTGTTATCTGGAATAACTGATGGTAATGGCAATCTTGACATACAATCTGCTTTAACATTTTCTATGCCTTTTACATGTTTAAATATATAATCAAAACTTGACAAATATAATGACCATCTTTGCAGACGACCTGCTGCCATTTGTGGTAAACTCTTGTGCTCCCCAAATAATGCCAATAACGGTTTGTGATCAGATAATAACTCAAACTTTCTGCCAATTAAGTATTGATAGAATTTTTGCACTGCCCAATAAATTGCAAGCGCTTCTTTATGAATCATTGAATAATTCTTCTCAGCCTTTGAGAAAACTCTAGAAATGAAACTAATTGGTCTGTCTGACCCATCTGGCATAATGTGGCTTAATACTGCCCCGATTCCATTTTGTGAAGCATCACAAGCTAAACGTAAAGGCATATCTCTACTGTAATGAATTAAAATATTGTCAGAAATAATATCCTTTTTAATTGTATCGAAACTCTTTTGACATTCCTTATTCCAATTAAATTTGTAATTTTTTTGTAATAAATTATATAAAGGCTTTAGTTTTATAGATAAATTGTTAATGAATTTACCATAATAATTTACCATTCCTAGCCATGAACGAACTTCTGAAACATTCTTGGGCGCAGGTGCATTAACAACAGAGTCAACTTTTGACATATCTTTGGATAATCCATTCTTTGAAATAATATGTCCTAAATATTTTATTTTAGGTTGCATAAATTCACATTTACTTTTATTTAAACGAATACCTGCCTCCTTGAATCTTCTTAAAACTTCCTTTAAATTTTCTAAATGTTCAACATCATTAGTACCTGTGACTAGGACGTCATCAATAAAATTTACAACACCCCGAGCCCCTAACAATACTTCAAGTTTGTTTTGAAAAATAGCACTAGCTGGCTTTGTACCATATGGCAATCTGTTTACTCGGTATATTCCTTTTGGTGTTGACCAAGCTAAGAGTTCACTACTCTCCTTACTTAAACATAAATGATTAAATGCATTTCTTAAATCTAATTTTGAAAATGATATACCACCCTGCAATGCAGTAAAAATGTCCTCAATTCTAGGTAAAGGATGGTTAACATCTTTAATGTGTTTATTCACAGTAATTTTGTAATTTGCACATAACCTTATTTTATTATTCTCCTTCAAAACTGGAACTAAAGGTGTCCCCCATTGGGATGTTTCTGCTTTTGTAATAACACCTTCTTTCTCTAATCTAGTTAATTCGGATTCAACCTGTTCTTTAAAAGCATGAGGTACTGGCCTCGGTTTGTGAAAAATAGGCTTTACATCTTTATCAATTAATTCTAATGTAATTTCCTCACCTTTAATAATACCTAACTCACTTTTAAATAATGTTTCAAATTCCTGTAACAATAATTGCAATTTCTCTTCTGTACTTTGCACATAGTTAATTTGTAAAAGTTTTGAAATATCTACATTAAATTTCTGAATTAAATCTCTACCAAATAAAATTTTACAACCATTTTTAACAATAACCATACTACAATCCACCTCTTTTTCTTTTACCTTAATTCTACAGTTTATTTCTCCAACTGGTTTCAAAATATTACCATTATATGTTTTTAATTCAATATCTGAATTTTGTAATTTAATGTGAGAAAATTTAGATAAATAAATGTTTTCAGGTAAACATGAAATTGCAGCACCGGTGTCCAGTTCCATTTGGACCGGTTTGTTGTCAATACAACATTTAATTGATATTGGTAAAACATAGTTAACATTTTTCTCTATTGCAAAGATATCAATAGAATTATTGAAAGTGTCTTCATTTACCTCTACATTATTAGTTTGACCCTTACTCTTACATACAATAGCTAGGTGTCCAATTTTGTTACATATTTTACATTTAAATGACTTAAATTTACATTTTGAAAAATTATGGTTCGGTTTACCGCAATGAATGCATTTTAATAACGATGACTCACCGTCCTGTTTCTTCTCAATCTTTTTAAATGTGTTGTGGGAACTTCTATTCGTCTTAGCATGTCCGTATTGAGCTACTTGATGTACTTCCTGCACCTCCTTCAAAGCCATTTCCTTATTCAGTGCTGTATCTACTAAGAATGTCACCGACTTGGAGACATCTTGTTCACACAATTTTTCTTGGATTGGTCCTGGACGCAGACTCGTAACGAATTTATCCTTAACACGTTCTTCTAATGTATTCGCAAAATTGCATCCCGCAGCAAATTCTCTAACACGAGCATACCATTTGGCTATACTCTCCCCTTCCAATTGTTGTAATTTTTCGAATTGAATCCTTTTTCTAAAATGCGAAATTCTTTTCTCGAACCTTAGTTTTAACAAATTCTGCAGCTCCATATATGACAACTCTTTGGGCATCTTTGGATGACACATATTCTTTAGAATTTTATATACATCTTCGTGAAGACTTATTAATAATATTGAGCATCTTTTTTCAGTTTTAGTCTCATTCGCTTCAAAATATTGCTCTATTCTTTCCAAAAAACACAAGATATTGCCATCTTGTTTGAAAGCATCTATACGAAAATCGTTGGCCATGTTTCAGCCGTAAAAATGTACCTTTTATGCTTCGAAATTCTTGTTTATCCTCGTCGCCATTTACTGTGTATACGCCTTGTATACAATACAATAATATTGCCCAAATAAAACACTTTTCTTTCAAAGTATAGTTTTAATGAAACGTTCTAGTGAAGCGGACGGAAATGGAATTCTACTGGGTTGCTAGCCCTACATTTCTTTTATTTCTAAAATGGTGTTACCAGTAAATACACTACAAAATATACTACAGGTACAGAGCTTGAAAATGGTACCTAGTATACTCAGTTTAAAGAAAAGCCCCTCTGTCGTATCAACTTTGTATATAGATAAGTGTATGCTTTATGAATGTATGTATTTATTGTGTATGTAAATGGTACACCACTGACTACCTGCAGTATTTGTCTCTCCTTCTCCCTTTAATCCATCCAAAGGTTGTCTGTAATAGATCGCTTTTAGCGATAAGACCGCCCATTATGTCACCCTATGTAAAATGACTACATTTTTATCTGTATTTTTTATGGTGTACATAATAAAGAATATTCTATTCTATGCTATTCTACGAGTATATTTATTATTAGTAGTCTAAGAAGTTTACTAATAAAATACAAAAAGAGATTCAAGAAACCTCCACAATAATAAACGAAATCATAAACATCAGGTCGTTAGATGTCACGACCGGTCTCGGAGCGACGGATTGAGCAAATGTGCAAACGGAATGAATGAAGGAGAACGAAACAGATAAATATGGGAATGAATGAATGAGAAATGAAGGTGGCTCGCTGTTCGTTCCATTCCACGGACAGGCCGCGTTCGTAGAGTTTTTTAAAGATATCATTCTATTCTATTCCTACTGTTGTTCAAATTGCAGGTTTTGTTTGAAGCCCCTTAAACTATCCCCAAAAAATTATGTCCCTAAAAATCCCCCTTTTAACACTTCTTCCCCCTACATTTAGGGGGAAAAACTCCAAAGTCCAAGTTGCCAATTTTATTGCCCCAAGTAGCCTAAAGTCGCCTACTTTATTTTTCTCTATAGTTGTCTGTGCTCGCCGAATTAAGAATGTTTATCCCTTACTCTGAGGTATATCCTAAAAGTTGGCAACGTCGCAAATATTTACCTGTTTTGATTAATTAAAGCATCGTGCAGAATAGCGCGACGCGACTCTATCAAAACAATTTCTAAGAAAACTTCACGGTAAAACAATTTCCAGTGTCGCGTCAATTTAATTGTAATTTTAATGTATGGTATTTTTTGCAAGTTCCACATATTTTGCTTACTTAAATATTTAAGTAAGCAAAATATGTGGTACTTCTTATATTTAAGACCTTCTATAGCTATACAGGTTTTAGTTATGTCGAAGCGGGCGCGCTCGCCTGCGTTTCAGCGGCTGACACAGGAGACCACACATGGTCGCGCGGGCCGTGTACCATATTTTATGCAACATAAAGAAATTCGACGACCTACTTAATCTTTAAATCTGGATGATCTTCCCTATCGTTCATGAAGTGTTTATTATATTTTCCGCGTTTTCGCATTTTAATATCATAAGACTACAACCTAACAATCATACACTCAAGTCACAAGGAAATCCTCTCGACTTATGCAAATTTTTAATTTAATTGATGTAATGGAACAATTTTTATACGTACTCGTAAATCTTTTTCCCTTTCAATCCGGTTTCAGGCCTGGGCACAGCACCGTTTCAGCTCTTCTTAAAGTGACTGACGATATAAGGCGGGGAATGGAAGACACTAAAGTTACTGTCTTATTGTAATTGACTTCTCTAATGCTTTTAATGCTGTCAGTCACGAAATCCTTTTATCCATCCTTTCCTATCTTATGGTCTCCCCGGAGGTACTGGAATGGTTTTCTTCTTATCTTCGGGAGCGTCAGCAGTCTGTTCTTGCTGGAGACTCTGCGTCGAGTTGGTGTGATCTTGCAGCTGGCGTCCCTCAAGGCGGTATATTATCTCCTCTTTTGTTCTCCATTTTTATTAATCTCATTACCACCGTGCTTCGGACTGCGTATCATCGCTATGCTGACGATTTACAGCTTTACTGTCAGGCAAGTGTTGATAACATTTCTGATGCGATTACGGAGCTAAATCGGGATTTAGGTGAATTCAACAAACTGGTCTGATCGATTTGGGGTGGTGGTTAACCCTACCAAGTGTCAGGCTATCATAATAGGGAGCCCACACAGCATAAGGAAGCTGAATGGCTTAACTGTGCCATCTGTAATCTTTGACAACACAGTCATTCTGTTTGGCTCCGATGTTAAGGATCTTGGCCTGCATGTCGACACTTGTCTTGACTGGCGAAGGCAGGTAACAACCGTCAGTAAAAAAGTTACCGGAACGTCGCGGTCGCTCTATCGGTTAAAAAATCTTCTCCCATCACACATAAAGGCAATGCTTGTACAGTCCCTAATATTTCCCATAATTGACTATGGTGATGTGTGTTACTATGACCTGAATGCAGATCTCCTCAATAAACTTGACCGCCTTCTCAATAATTGCATTCGATTCGTTTTCAATCTTCGTAAGTATGACCATGTATCCGCGCACCGATTGCTTTTAAAGTGGTTACCCATTCGACAGCGCAGAGAGGTGAGGGCTCTGTCTATGTTGTTCTCTATTCTCGACAAACCCACCTCTCCTTTTTATCTGACTTCCCATATTCAATACTTATGCTCTGCCCACAGCAAAAATCTTCGTTCCACCAACAATCGTCTTCTACGATGTCCTTCTCACCGCTCTGGTTTCATTCACTCTTCTTTCTTTGTCCAGGCGGTCTTTCTTTGGAATTCGCTACCTCTGAATATCAGGACGGCAACCAGTCGGTTGTTTTTAAAGTAAAGGTACGTGAGCATATACGCAAGAAGTTGGCTGTAACATCCCAGCGGTGATTTGCTGGATTCGTTTTCTCCTCTTCTGATCGTTATTTCTCCTGACAAAGTTTTTCTGTTTATACTATGTATATGTATGTATTTATGTATGTATTTATTCTTGTATTTTATAGTTAACTAGCTTTTGCCCGCGGCTTCGCCCGCGTGGATGTCGGAAAATATCCGACGGGAACGTACTACCTGGATTAAAAAATAACCTACAGGTTAATCCAGGTTATAAACCCTGTGTGCCAAATATCATCCAAATCCGTTCACCCGTTTTTGTGCAAACCGGAACATACTCGTACATTCAAACAAACAGACCAAAATTCTAAAAACTATGTTTTCGGCATCAGACTCGAATATTCAATGTAAGATTTGACTTCGTTACTATTTCATTTTACTTCGTCTGCGTAGAGTATAAATTCTTTTTTCTAGATATGAATGATTATAATAATTACAATATAGAGCTTTGTTCATGGCTAATTGTCCTCCACTATCTGTGATATTTGAGGAATACTGTCAAGAAATACCTACTGTAAAAAGACTGTAAAGGACCGGTATCTACCTAAATCCATTACAGTATTTCTCTATATACAATGTTTTTCACTAATTCGGAAGCGGGCACTAAAACAACCAGGCTAGTTGGAGAGCTAATACGTGAGTGAGCCACATAAAATTGGCCGACGAAGAAACAGTCTTGCCGCAAATCAACTCCAGCAAATTTCAGAGTTTGTCCCTGTGACTTATTAATAGTCAACTACAATCTTTTAAATTCAAACGGAAGGTCATTATTTGGTATCAATGGTATACGCGGCACGAAGACTGTTTCTCCTCTGGCAGATCCAGTTAGTACTTTGGCCTCAATAACATTGCATAGGTGTTCCCTATATGTGTGGTCAGTCTGTAGGGTACAAATTATCACGCTATTTGCTATGAGGGATGAGCAGTATCGCATTCTGTTCGTATCCTTACTATACTAATCTATATCTATATATATAAGGGGAAGGGGGGGGGGGGGTTCTCCGGGGGAGGGGCCCGTGGCTAAATAATAACAGCCGCACAGGTCAATCGATCAGGTTAAGCTACACTTGCCGCAGTTAGTCTGTAGATAGGTGACCATACAAAGACCCGTCCGTTGCTCGAAAAGCACGTTAAGCCGTTGGTCCCGGCTGTCATTCGTGGATCTTTGACAGTCGTTGCGGGAAGTCAGAAGCCCGAAAGTCTGACAACCATTCTTACCAAGGGGTATCGTATTACCCAGTAACTGCGTTGTGGAGGTTAGATATGCAGTCGCTCTATGTAAAATACTGTAAAGTTAGAAGCAGTACACGTGCACTTATATTATTTTTACTTGAATACAAAATTCAGCGAATGAGCAACTTCAATACAAAACTTCATGGCCCTTTTCAGACCCTTTTTTTTTTTTAGGGTGGTAAATGATCAAATAACTTCTCCCGTTCTGGGCGGAGCGGGAGGGCGTGACAGACTCTTACTGACTAAAACCCACCCGTGTGTCTTCAATTACCTGTACGTTGCCAGGGGCCACGGTATCCCTTTCGGACTTTCCCACGACCCCGGCAGGCATGGGTCCTAGCGGACCCCTTCCGTTGTGCCGACATCTGCCTCTCCCTCACGCGCTCCGTCTTCTCCTTTGCGAGCATTACTGCTTCGCAGAAGGAGCTGACGGCTTGCCACGCCCTCTCCCTCAGTACCATGGCCTGGACCAGGGCCGGACGCGAGAGATCACTGTCACCTATCGCCTCCACAAGGACAAGGCGGTGCCCCGCCCAAGCCGGGCGGACCTTCACCGTATGCTCCACCATGTCCTCCGGGTGATCCACACAGTGGTGACACCTGGGCGTTTCCTCCCGCCTTATGCGAAACAGGAACCTCCCGAAACAACCGTGTCCGGTGAGGACCTGCGTCAGGCGGAAGGTGAGGACGCCGTGGCGCCTTTCTAGTCACTCCTCAAAGAGAGGACTTATCGCCTCAAATGTGGCGAGCCCAGCAGTGGGTTGCGAATATAATAGAATAATAAGCCGAAATATTAGTGATTTTAACTTAAAAAATAAAGAACTTTAATTACAAACAAAATTACATCCCCCTTTTCACCCCCTTAAGGGTTGAAATTCCAACAAAACCGTTGCGTTAGCTTCCAACCATAAGCTTAGATAGTAAATTTAGTAATTTTTCTTAGAAAATTAAGGACTTTTCAAGTTTATCCCCTTTTTAACCCCTCGGGGGTGGAATTATCAAAAACGCTGAGACACGTATAAATTAATTTTCAATCGTCAGCCTAAACACAAAATTTGAAGATCCTAACTTCAAAACTGACGGACTTTCATATAAACTTCCATCCCCTATTTTACCCCTTTAGGGGTGGAATTCCCAAAAATCCTTTCTTAGTGGATACTTACTCTTTACAAAGAACACACCCTCCAAGTTTCATGTCTCTAGGACCAGCGGTTTGGGCTGTGCGTTGATATATCACCCAGTCAGTCAGTCAGTCAGTCAGTTTATCATTTTATATACACCGTGGCATTTTGATCGTCTTACAACCGCAGCCCACTTCATGTATCCAATGACTACTAAACATTCATAAAAAAAAAAAAAGATATTTATGAATATTTGAGTAATTAAAAAATGAAAATTTAATTCAATAATATGACGCATGACGTAGTTTGAAACACCCTGTTACGAGCGCGGTCCGAGCATTTCGTTCAAAGGGCGGCGCGGTATGGAGCGGCGGCATCTTTAAAAGAGTTCATTCACCCTACTGCAAAAATGAGTTTCTTACTATTGCAATCCTAATGTTCTCATTACGTAGCAGTTTGTAAATAAAAGCCACTTAATTCCAATTCTTCCTTCATACTTTAAACGGGCTTAGGACCGTCAGAAACATAATTAATTCTTAATAAAAACCCAAACTAAGTTGTGTTTGATACGTAGGTAACGTAGGTACCTACATAGTAAGTGTAGATGAATAAAAAAGAAAGTTACAAACATACGGCCGATTTCAATAACTGATCAATTGTCTTCGTTCGATCCTATTGAAGATAGAAATTTCACTCATGTTCCTTAGGTAGGTCCTACCTACCTACATAAAATACAGAATTTTTATCTCTAACCAGGCAAATAACAAACAAAAGATATGTAGTTATTGAAATTGGCAGTACGTAAATGCTTCCGGCGTATTTAAAAAATTGGAATCAACTGAATTATTTACACTAATTACTAATTACGTATTTACAAATGATCACTTTTTATTTACATAGGCAAGTAGGTAAGCTTTACCTGTATTGCAGCAACTGTTCGAATTGCCTACCACTTTGTTCAATACACAAATGGGCACGTTTTTGAATATTGTCATTTATTTTATTTAAAGTCACTGTGTCTTGTTTCACGATATCAAAAGCAGCAATTATTTGTTGTTTTAATTGTTCTACACTGCCCGCTTCTTCGGTGTAAACTGGTCCGGGCTTCGAGGTGGCCAAGCCACGGGACCACCGCGCCCGATCCACCTGTCACCAAACTCGCGGTTTAGGTACTCTCGCACTGATCGAGAATAATGAGCGGGACAGCCATCGTGTTGGTAGTACAGACTGTTTAAATAGGGGGCAGGTACATCTTCCAGTAACTCGGGAATTACGTTCTGTACCATTTCTAGGTACGTTCCACCGTTGAGGTTACCTTGAATAAAAATAGGGCCAATTATTCTGTCCCGTATTATCCCAGCCCACACATTCACACTGAATCGGATTTGGTGGGAATGTTCTCGAATTAGATGTAGGTTGTTAATTGACCACCAGTGCTCATTATGGATATTGAACATCCCCACTCGGGTGAACGTAGACTCATCGGTCCAGAGAATGTTGGTGTTTGGATGGTCAATAAGCCAGCGACATAATGCCATGCGGGATTCAGGGTCAGCTCCGTATAAGGCCTGTGCTCGCCGGTAGTGGTACGGGTGTAATCCTTCCGCTTGTAAAACTTTCCAGACGTAGTAGTGGCTGACTCCGAAATGTCTGGCAGCCACTCTGGTACTCCGTCGCGGGTGTTCCTCAAAATACTGTAGTATGTTCTCTTCAAGAACGGGTGTGTGTCGTGGGCGACCCCGACCTTGCGCATGCGGTGGACTGCGAAACTGGCCGTGATCAATAAGTCGCTGTGTGGCTGCTAAAATGACTTGCAGTCCTGGCACTTGCGGGTTGATCACACCTCGGTTGCGTAACATTTCCAGATTATTTGGCGCAGCGTACAATCTCCTTGCTCCCCGTAAATTGTCACCACTCATTGCGTACAGGCGCACCATTTGTAGGTACTCGATATTCGAGTATCGATAGTTCCTATTACTCATTGTGAAGTAGGTAGGACCTATTCACTCCTTGCACTTAGTAACGATCGCGAACAACGTTTGATTATCCGGTAGCGCGCGCGCACTTCCACTTCCGGTGTTCGGCCGCAACTGAGACGCTGCGAGATTGACCTTCACTTATTTTTCAAGTGAAAGGGGCGGGGCGTGACACGCGCGGCTCTACTCAAAGGATAGCATTAGAGCACCTCATTGGATGACAGTCCACGTGGACTATGCTAGATAGGCTTTCGGTATTTTGTCTCATAGAAAATGGCGATGGAATGATCTACTCGACCCGTGCGCTGGGTAGGTATGGTCTATCGTTTGATACGTAAACATTAATAACAGGATGTTTCAGAATTCTAATGCATTATTTATTTTTCTTTGTACCTATTATATTAATTAATGGTTAAAAAAAAAAAAACATGCCTGGAGGTACTTTATGTCGGATACATTGAGTGGACCACCTTTGTAAGACGACTAAAATGCCACAGTGTATATAGATTTCGTGTTATCAATCCCTTTTGTTGCACCTGCCATGTTTTGTCTCTGCACCACCCTAAGGTTGACTGGTAGAAAATGCCTCAGGCATTAAGTCCGCCTTTGTACGGTATATTTTTACTTGTGCATAAAGTTTTAATAAATAAATAAAAAATAAATCAAAATCCGCCGTTATCCATGTGTGTGTATCGGTAATCATCCAATACTTTACAAGCCAATGTCAGCTTTATTTCGTTCCTTACAAAACATTCTCTGACGTTTCTTCATTACCTGACTACGGCAAAGCAAAAAGGAGGGTTATTATTTTGACCGGTATATATGTAATCTGCGTTCGCAATTTATTTGCCAAACATGTAAACAAACACGAGTTTTCCACTTAGACAAACATTATCTTTATGCAAGTGTAAATAAAGTTGATTTAGACTGATTAGTACTGTTGAAAAAGTCATAAAAAATATGAAGTTGTGGCGCAAACTGAACCTTATAAGTAGGCATTACAGGAATTTTGAAAATGAATTACGAACGCAGTATACAGGGTAGCAGGGACATCGATGCGAAAACTGATACCATGGATACAGTAAATGATTCTGAACACCGCCGCGTTGAAATTTTTCGTCTTTTTTTTAATCAGCTGTTCCGTACATTTTAACCGCGTAGGTTTTCACTTTTCTATGAAACAGCAGATTTTTTATAGTATTGTCTTACTTCCACGTTACATGCAACAGTGTGATATCACAGTGTGACATTGTGCCGTTTTTAAATATCGAATGTTGGTAGGTAGCCTATCTATGTGTCTTTTACTTATCTACTCGTACTCAAATATCTGGGCGATTACGGTCGCCCAAAATTTTAATATCATTGTTTGGAACAGACATTAGTCAATTAGCGGTTCAGATTCATGTACTGAATCCATGGTACAGTTTTCGCGTCGATATCCCTGCCACTCTGTTTATTTCGAGTCGCGTTCGCATTGTCTCATAATCCAAAAGTTTGACGTTTCATATCTCTTGACAAGTAAGGCTCGCGTCCACTGGGCTCGCCGAGTCGAAGCGAATCGAATCACAGAAATTCGCTTTCTATTAATATACAGGATGTTCAGCAGACGGTTGAATAAACGAAAATGGCGGATCAGTGGGGCCGTCTTGATACGTGTTTAGGCCCATTATCTAGATCTAGGCCACACTGATGACGATTTTTTTAATTTTAAGGCTCTTGTAGACCAGCGCGACGCGACGACGCGACGCGACTCGCACAATACAATTTCTAAGAAAACTCCACAGTATAACAATAACCGGTGTCGCGTCACGCTGTCGCATTGCGCTAGTCTGCCCAGAGCTTTAAACTAAATTCGTCGTTGCTCAAACTTCAAACGTCAATAATTTCATAAAATAACAAAACTTTTTAAAATGCCAAGAGTCTCTTAGCTCTTAGTCTGTGTCTGTGGCAGTATCTCGTAGAGTATATTTATGTTCTGTGGGCAGTAGGTTATGTGCTAGAGATGGGATTTAACAGGTTAAGGTAATTAAGTATAACATATAATGTTTATTTTATCTTCCACACCTTTTCTGGAATAATATAGTTTTCAAAAGCATCATAACCTAAAATAACATAGCTTCGCAAAATATCGAAATCTAGATTATGTTAAGTATAGAATGTTGTCATAATACTAGGATATTGAAAACAAGTTGGGAGATAGCATGTTTCTTTTCATAATTTTACACCACTTTCTCCGTAAGTCCGAACCTCACAAGACAAAAAAAAAACTTGGTCAGGGTGCATTTCATAGTGTATTTCTGCACTTAGGCACAATGCAGTATTTGTATGTCGGTTTTTTGCATTGTTCTATAGAGGGAGAAGTTGGTTCCATGATGATGTATTAGTCGAAAATAGAAAACACTGTATATTTGCAGCAGAGCACAATACTTCTTCAACATAACCTCAACATTTGACATTTGTTTGTTTGTTGTCATAGACTGTCACGTCACCACACCAAGCGCGCCAAAATGGCGTTTAAATAGCCCGGGTCGGATGGTTATTTTTTACTTTTTTTTAAAGTACTTAATACTTTGAATAGCTTTTTTGGCGTTGAATTTTTTTTTACTATTATTTGGCGATGTAAAAAGACATTGGCAGAATAGTCGATACCGGCTTTGCTTGCCATTTATAAAAAATTAGACATGGGCGTTTTCGTATTTAGTTGCTAACGGATATGTAACCGATATTCAGTTTTCATATCGATATCGAAAACCGTTTTCAGATATCGATATCAGTAGTACGATTTGCACAAGTAACTGAAACGAACGAAACGCAAACTCACACTTTTACCGTTAATACATTGATATAAGTGCTTTCGTTTTTTAAAGTTGCTAACTTATGGAATATTTGTTGTAACTAAATAAATAGAAACTAGACCTTATTGCTAGCGCGTTAGAATATAGATATTACGCACGCACTATTATTAACCAAATAACCAATCACTAGCCGAAGTTACGTAATATTCGCTTCATCACTTTTACGCCAGTAAAACATTGAATGGTAAGACAGAGACAAAGCGAATAAAAACCACCACCGTCGATGTCATATCGTTCGTGATGTGAAGTTTGCGTTTTGTTCGTTATTACTTATTCGACATTATTCGTAGTTCGTTCTCGTTGTTGCGCTTTGGATAAGCCATAGCTCGATGAAGTTTTTGTGAAAACGGTTATGTATATTTAGATATCGATATGGTATGATAATAAACACATATACGATATAAGTTACGTTTTGATATATCGAACCCATGCCTATTAAAAATAGAATAGAAAATAGAATAGAATACGACAGGGGTCAAGGATAAAAATTGTTTTTATTTAGGACCATCGTTAATGTTAAGTTAAGTGTGGGTTAGTATCCTCGGAAGGCGTCTTTTGCGTACTGTTCGTATCTCCTCCTTCTCCAGATTGAACAAGACAGAATTCTCGTCGATCGACCCTGAAAGTTCGCTCATCGAGATCGATACTCATGGTTTCATGCAACATGCTTGTGACTGATTGAAATGCTTGTTTTACCGCATGAATCATGCACAATATTCATCAAGAGTTGAAAATGAGTCGGTGTTTCGTTAGTTTTTATTAATTATCTCTGTGGGGCGAGTGCCACCAGCCCACCACTCACTAGAGTCATTGTCGCGGTCAGAAGTGTTTTGTGAACTGTGCTCTACTATTATTTTGTTTGGTTTTTGCCTTTGGCATAGTCTTGGTCAGAATATCATAAATCTACATCTTAATGTCAACATACTCTGAAGTATGTTGCTGTGTTAAATGTAATAAACTGGTAGGTATGTTATCGTGTATCACTAGTGTTATGTGTGTATGTGTTAGCAACTGGCATAAACATAAGACATTGTTCGGTCAGTGGGTCGTCTTAGGGGTGGTTCACGGAAAGAAGACGTCCGCGAAATATGTTCTTGCTATAGCACCGAACTTATAGTGTGACATGGTGGCAAAGTGCAGAATCTAGCAGCCCAAATCTTTGTTCCCAATTGTGTGCATTGAGCCTCAAGATGACCCACTGACCCAAGTTTGAGCTAACCAAAATGTGAGTAGTAAAGTTGTTTGCAAACACAATGGTGAAGGAGGCGGTATAGCATGTCTAGTTGATATCGATGTTGTGGGCTGAAAGTTGAGTGAAAATGTATACCTTCTTACTAGATTTGATTTATTTAAAGCCTTATTTCTGGGTAATAGTTTGCACAAATTCAAAACATGATGATCATCAGTTTTCAGTTTTAATTCTCCGTGTGCCCTTTGGCAAAGGCCTCTTCCAACTTTTTTCATTATTAGCTTAGTCCAAGTTTTCCCAGCCAGCTTCACTATGCCATCTTATATTAAGCAGGGCTAGCTAGATTAAATAATTTTGAGTTAAATCAAATGATTTTTTCAATTTAAAATCAATAATTTAACCAAATATGTTTAAATTTACTTTCTTACACAGAAATCAACATAAAAACAGATTTAGAAATTATATGTTAAGGACTAGGCTCTTTTACATCAGAAAAATCAATATCATTAACATTATTATAATGATTGAACAAAATACTAGTTTTCCAGCCTTTTCAATTCCCAGTCAGTTTCTTAATTCACTATGAACAATTCCAAAGGTGTAAAACACTCTTTTTACAGCAGCTGAAGAAGCTATCGCCCCAAACAATTGCTTAACCCTTGCAAAAATCTTTGACTGTTCCTCTTCACTAAATATGTTCTTTTTATGACATCTTCTACTCTAGTGGTGTCACAGTTTTTACCACTTCTTCGCGAACATCACACTTTTGAATGGTTTTGATTATGACTTAAGTTTTATTATAAATGGTAGGAAAACTGAACCATCATAGTGATTTCAAGCTTCCTCACGAAACCACAAGCTCGTAAGCTATTTATAATGGTAATTACAATTGGACGTTGTTACATGAAAAGGATCCACATAAAGTCACTTTGGAGATATTGACGTTTGAAATTTGGAAGATATTTCTTAATTGGTAATCATTTTAAAATTAATTGAAAGTATGATGTTGTATGTGGAATAATAAAATTTTATTATTGTTAATAGTATAGTCAAGTGAAGTATTGTATTTTCTGAGTTATAGGTAAATTTATGCGGTTGGATTCTTTTAGTTAAATTATAGTTTCCATAGCGCTCGCTCTAGTCTTACACCTCAAGTAATAAATTGTGTATAAAAAACCTATTCCATGAAATAAAATACATTTATTTTGTTTTAATTATTTTAAATAAACCTGAATAAATAAACATGGCCACACAAACATCTCAAAATCAACAAAACAACCTCCCAAAACTTGCCTTATATTTTAATAATCATAACTTCACCTTAATCAGCTTTCAGTCTTCCAGTTTTTAGGATAAAAAAATAAAGATTTTGTCGATATCAGCACAGAGAGGACACCTGTTTATGTACTGTACTGTAGATATTGACAGCTCAGCATCTTTAAATGTACACACATGAACAAAACTGTAAATTAACAAAGTCAAAAATAAAACTTCTTACATAGGTATTCATAAAAGAATAGGTCTTCTAACATTTATTAATATGTAATATGGGGTTTTTTTTAGCATGAGTCTTCTATTTTAGTGTCAGCCTTTTAGCATTCAGTCTCCTTGGGGACAAAATCTAGTTCCCCATCATAGCCATCTATGTCTTCTACAATGTTATCATTCCCCTTTAATGATTTGTAAAAATCATGACAATCTCTTGGAATAAAATTCAACATTAACAACAAATCATTAACCTTAGCCTGAGGGATTTCTTTGCCATTAGTCCACAATAAAATGAGATCATGCTGACATATTTATTATTAAGTTGGTTAAAATATTATTTATCAATTGGACCGATTTAAGCAAAAATGTTCCAAACCACACAAACCTCATTTCGAGATAATTGACTTTAAAGTTTATTGCTGTATTTCTCTGGCTTTGTAATGCTTAACGTTGTGTTTTTAATTTCTAAAAGGATAGTCTGATCAATGTGATAGAAACAGTTCCTAACTGTTTCTATCACATTGATCGGACTATCCTTTTCGTGTCAGTCTTTCATTTATCATTTAAAAAAAAAAAACAAAGTAATTCTAGTCTATTCAGTTTCAGTGGTAT
The DNA here is from genome assembly GCA_916701695.1 of Agrochola macilenta. Taxonomy (NCBI): domain Eukaryota; kingdom Metazoa; phylum Arthropoda; class Insecta; order Lepidoptera; family Noctuidae; genus Agrochola; species Agrochola macilenta. The sequence continues at coordinate 9,933,647 of OU753564.1, read as the reverse complement.
GAAACCTTTCAAAACATCCCTTGATACATAGAGGTACGGTGCACGTAGAGCATAAAATTTTTGTCCTATTTTCTCGTTTTCTTGTGCTACAGAACCGGCATCTCTTATAAGTGTTACTTTCTTTGGGCATGTGTATCATACCTACATTCGATAACCGAATTTCTTCCGGCACTCAGAATGGGCCCCCTTTCTTGCTTGTAAAGGGTATATTTGGGCGTGCTTTTTTTAGAGTAATTATTTATTAGCGCACGTGCCAAACGCAGTCTAAATTCACGGTGTGAATGTGGTGTAACGGCATGTGTTACACTGTACGTTATGTATGAATTAATGATGGATGCATCAAACATAAAAAAGAAAAGACGCATCCAAAACTTGCGAGATTTCCTATTGATTGTGTAAGAGGATCTATAATGATCAAATAGATCCACCCCGCCCATACTCATTGTGTAAGAAGCAATTGCTTTTGGGCAAAGAACTTCTACTCTTGACTCATCTTTTTGAGTTCTTTTTACATAGGTACCTACATGATGTCCAATGGTTGATGTGCTGTGGTAAGCAATGTGACTTCTTTTGTGTCAAGCCATTTTATTGCGGTGGTAGGTTCTGATGTCATAGCCGAGAATTGATGCTTTTGTAGTCTTAATTGTTTTGGATGCTCTTCATCATTTCTGGTAGGTCTTTTCGATTTAATATTACCGTTCCTACAGCATAAATATGTTTATCATATAGCTGTTCTAGTAAAATGCAACCAGTGAAGAAATTGTCAAACACTACAAGTTCATGGGGAGCTTGTTGCTGAGTTTCATTACGACATTGTAGCCCAGACCTTCGTTTTCGAAACTGTCCCCTTTTCCCGTATATAAGTATCTGAAATTGGTATAGGTATCCAGTTTTGGCGTCGGATCTGACCCATATTTTGAACCCCCTTTTAATGGGTTTTTTGGGCATGTGTTGCTTCAATGAGCATCTGCCTTTAAACTTTGGTTAAGTTTAAAGGCAGATGCTCATATACTCGTCTATTTACTTTACTTGCACTTGAATTGTGTGCTTCATTCTGATAGACTTCACCTAATGTTGTAATCATGGGTTTTAATTTGTATAATTTGTCAAAATTGGTGAATCTCTCGGTGGTTCGGTGCTATTGTCATTCAGATGTAAATTTTCTGTTATTTTCTTGAATCTCACTATTGGAACTACACGGGAAATTTCAGGATTATTATAGAAGGAATCACTTGACCAATAAAGCTCCATGTCGGTAAGGGATTTAAGCCCATTAGATAAGAATACCTAAGTATGCTCTGATGTCATCTTCATTGACTTCGATCCAGTTTTTACTATTTTTATAGCGAGCATATCGATTTGTTTGTTCAACAATTAATTGTATTAAAAAATCTGGAAAGTTATTTTCAAAAATGGTTATTGGTTGTGTCTTATGATTGAATTCAGATTTAGGCTGAAATTTTTTGGTAAAATTTGGAATATCATGAGTGGTTCTACATATTTCCCATTTCCGTGGCTGAGGTCTATTTCTTTCCACTGTAGAACTCATTAGAATTTGCAAATCCTCCTCTCTAACAAAATTTTCGTCTATGTCACTAACATGTTGCTCAACATGTTCATATATGATTTCTTGTTGAAGGAGATCATCCGTGGAGACAATTTGTTGAATGTTATCTAGCCCTATTTCATAAGATATGATTCATGTATTTGCCTGAAATATGGTATTTTACAGATTTTATAGCAGATACACAATAGTTCTTCATATTCCGCCAACTAAATTCGGCATGCAAATTTTGGGTTTGACGCATTTGGTGCACATCTCAACTTGTACATCAAACAATGTCGTTAAGTTGTAACTCTCAACCTTGTTGATGAGTCCCAAAAGTTCTCGAACATACACTTGTATCAGAAGCTCTTCTCGGGCATATCTGGACTTTAATTGGCTTAAGCACTCATGATATGATGTCGGTGTGAAGCTTTCTACTATGGCCTTAGGTTCTGAACCATCCGCTATCGCTTGCAGTAAGTATTGATATTTATCATTGGTGTCAATCTGTAGGTCATTATCAATTTTCTGGAATTGACCCCAGAACGGTAGCTAGCCTTTTAAATCGCCTCCAAAGGTTGTGAATTGTAGTGTAGGAAGTTTAACCCTTTATAAGGCAGAACAAACGGCTGAAGGTACAGAAATGAAACTTAGTGGTATACATCATATATGAGCACTTTATTGAAATTTCGGAAAAAAAAGTATATATACCGGGTGCGGCGATTGAACTGTCCGTATGTGAAAATGAAATATTTCTGTTAATTTTCAATATTTATTTAAACACTTTTGCCATGTGAAAATAGAGAGTTCAAAGTTTTATTATGACTTATTCCGAAGGAATAAAACCGCCTTTAGCCTTTACTACAAGCTGAAGTCTCTTTCTGAAAGAAGCGCAGGCTGCTCGAACGACGTCGTCACTCAAACAATTCCATTCTCGCGTAAGAGTAACTTTGAGCGCTTCCACTGAAGTGTGTTTTTTAGCACAGGCCCTGGCCTGTAAAACACCCCAAATACAAAAGTCTAGCGGATTCAAGTCGGGCGATGACGAGGGCCACATATCTCGGTCGATCAGCACTGGAACGTTTGCTTTCAACCAATTTTGCGTTCCAATTGCTCTGTGCGATGGTGCCGAGTCTTGCTGAAATGTCCAACGCTCGGAATCGAATGTGTTGCGTGCCCACGGTATCAACCCTGGTCGCAAGACTTTGTCTCGATAGATTTGTTGGTTTATTTTGACTTGGTTGCGACCCATTGGAAGAAAAACGAGCGGAGAACGGCCTTTTTCAGACACCGCCGCCCAGACCATGATTTGGTCGGCTCCTTGGCGTCGAGTGACTTGCAATTCGTCGGAATGGTCGCTGACACGTCCCTTCAACCAAACACGGTCATTTTGTTTGTTTAAAAACTGTTCAACGCAAAAAGTTTTCTCATCTGAAAACACCAAATTGGGAAGGTCGCCAGAGTCGAGCAAGCGAATCAGCTCTTTCGATCGATCCAACCGTTTGCTACGCTGTAAAGCAGTGAGTTCCTGAGAAAGGTTTTTTTTTAATGGTTTGACTTTAAGCTTTTCCTTCAATATGCGACGAACGCTGCGATCGCTCACCTTGAGATCCTGCGCGAGCTGGTTTGCTGAGCGCGCTGGATTTCTGTCTAATCGATGACGCACCTTTTCGACAACTGCTGGCGCCGTTGCAGTACAGCGTCGTCCGCCACCGTAGCGTTTCTTAACGCTACCACTCTCATTATAACGTTGAATAGTGCGATGCACAAATTTCTCGTTCAATTTAAGATTTGGCAGCGCTCGACGTATTTTGATATTCGATTTTCCCTCCAAATGAAGAGCAATCACTGAATTTCGTTTTAAATCCATTGTTCTAAATTCGAATGTGTTTCAATCACAACAGATTCACTTCAAATGATGATAGAGAACATGTCAAAGACCAACATTTGAAATTTTCGCGGCGTTCGAATCAGTGGTTCGAATTTTAAAACAGTATGATAGAGACGGACAGTTCAATCGCCGCACCCGGTATATATATATATACATGGTGTCCATTATTTGGACAGAGCCGTACTACGGCTTGTGGAAGTTGGCAAAACATGGAACAATACATAGGGCTACCTCGCATCGTATGCATTGTATCTTCGATTTTTTGCTGTTAGCATTGCTGCTGCAAGCCCTGCATCGTCTGTAAGAGTCTAGTGGACCGGGGAGGTGGGATCCAACGTCTGAAAGCCGTAGATCATCTGGAAGGCCATACTTTGCCTTCTGCCGGCTATCAACTTTTGGTCTTTTGCATACAAAAGATGGCAAGTTCGATACCCTCTTCCTTCTGCTCGTAAAAGTGCCAATCAAGTTTCTTCCGAGAAGTGTACGAAACTGTAAAGTAGACATTGGGTAACGCACTTTTTTCGCATACAAAATGTATGCATTCGTAATTGCTGCATCCACCATAAAATAAAATAGTCTCATCCACCACCTCCTGCTCCTAGCTACAGGATAGGTGCCTCGCTTTTGATCAAAGCGATCGACACCCCCCATCCTTTTGGTATACTCCACAACACCCAGAGGGCAAGGCACTTCTTGTTTCCTTCCGTCTTTTTGCGTTCTCATGCATGTTACTTTTTCCTTAGGATGAAAGGCGGTACTAAGAATGCTGACTAATTTTGTGTCCATCCATGTAAAGCATGCTACATTTCGGTTAACCCGCCACTTATATTGACCCCTAGAAAGTTTAGGTTTACCTTTCTTGGCCATCAGATGTTTTAGTGTCCGGGGTAAGTTAGTTCTATTGGATCTAACGGTTGCTGTAGAATATATATTATTATCATACAAGCTTTGCATTAGTTGGGTCGAAGCAAAGAAATTATCAAATGTTACATGTGCGTTTTCTATCTTTTCTTCAATAAGTACTTTGCAAAGACTATTTACCACAGCTGCTCCTAAACCGAATTCAGTATCGTTGTCTTTTTTTCCCGTATACACCTCAAATTCAAATAAATAACCCGTGCTACTGTCACATCTCGCCCATATCTTGAAGCCTCTTTTTATCGGCTTGTTTGGTAAATATTGCTTCAATGTACTGCGCCCTTTGAATTTTACCATACATTCGTCAATACTTTGGGATGACGAATTCCTAGCTCCCTTTTGAAAAGCAGTGTTCATTGAGGTTATTAGTGGTCGAATCTTATATAGTTTATCATATTCAGGCTCTCCTCTTTGAGGCATTTTCGTGTTGTCGTTTAGATGTAGATTTCTCATTATCATTTTAAATTTTTTTGCAGTCATTACATCTGCTATTTCTCTCACACAAAAAAATGGATCTGTTGACCAATACAAGTCAATATTGGGTAGAGGGTGCACCCCCATCAAAACTAACATTCCTAAAAAAGCTTGTATTTCCTCATTTGAGACATCTACCCAGTTTTTTTGTTTATTTTGGGCAGCATATAAATTTATCTGCTCTGCAATTAGAGATAAAACTTCGTCAGTGAAAAAAAAACGAAAATAAATATGAGGTCCACTTTTGTTGGGAATATTTTGGTGAGACTTTAGAGGAATATCATCAAACTTGTTTCTTGGTACATCGTGAGGGAAAAGTACTTTCTTCCAATCTTCATCTTCAGAAGAACCATCTTCAGAATCAGAAATGGATAACGACACAGGACTATTGTTTATCAGCACATTGATGTTTGGACCATCAGCTGTTTCCGATTGATTTCGTCCTATAGAAATTCCGCTTACTGAAGGGACTACGGAATCCTCTGGTTCAAAATTGGCGGCATTCCCGTTATTTGAAGATGACGGAGAAGCTAATATATCCTCAAGGTCCGATGAATTTGGTGGCAAGAATATGGCCTCACTTTCCCTTTCATCACTTTCGTGACCATCTTCAGATTCCTCGCCATCCGATAACGCAAAAAGACTCTCTAAAGTTTCCTCAATTTTGTCTAAAGGAATCACTTTTCTCTGTAACCAAAAAATGTTTGACTCAGACGGGCTCTGGGCAATATATGGACGTCATAACAAAACTCCAAATTAGTATCAAAAAGATTCGTATCAGCAAAAATATACTGTATTACATCAAATTTAGAATATAACTAACAAATTTTAATTCAAATCTTACCTGTCCACTCATTTTTTTCGAAGATTTTTGTAGATTTACGTAGCACTATTAAAATCGACACAATTTTGAAAGATGACATCAAACATCTGTTTGAACTAACATGGCGCCAAATTTTTTTTTTGCTACTTTCCGTTTCTCAAAACATTCAAGAATAAATCACTGCTAACGACAAACTGTGTTGCCAAAGAATTTTTTAAGATATTTCGTCAAATGTATGATGTCCAATATATGGCCAGAGCCTTATAAAGGGTTAAAATTGCGTTTTTCTCGTTTCACATTGATGGGAATATCGCAATTTATGCGTTGACATCTACTTTTGTATTTAACGTCTAACATGATCCATCTGGATTTGTACTCCATAGCACTTTCCATCTCATTTTCTAATAAGACCTCGTCATCGTCGCAACTCATAAATTTTCTGACTTGTCTGTCTAACTCCGTGAGTTGGTTTTGTAGTTCTAATACTTTTAAGTACTGACCTGTAATCGTCATTGTACGTGCTTCATCTCCTGAATAGAGTTCGTAGAGAAGTTTCTCGAGCACGTTGGCGTTTTTCGTGAACAAAGTTCTGGTGACTTTTCTCTCCTTTCGGATCGCCTTAATATCAATTTCTCCGTCGGTCGCCATGTTTAATAATTTCTACTCGCTGAGTATTTATTGTCAGGTTCTTGATATTGAGGATATTTGGAGATTCAGAAAAACCCACTTTACTTTTTTACATTAATCGAAGACATCTTTTTATTCAGTTCACAGACTAATCATATTTTTAACCACAGAGTAAAATAATCAAGTTCATGGATTATAAAAGATTTTATGCTTTCGCACAATATGTTTGTCTTTCATTAAAATTTATGGGTTTAATATTCAAATCTCTAGTTCGAGAAGAGTATTGTTTATTACATTTTGGTGAACTATCTTTAATACTACCAATCCCCTGAAGTGGATTTTCAGGGCACCGTTCAACAAAACATTCATCACTAATTTCTTCAAGCATCTAATTTGACAAAATGTTGAACAATTTTTCCGTTTCTGGAGACATTTCTCTTATTGGCGATGTCGTACAAGATTGATGATTTTCGTCATCTGAAACAATAAGGAGCCGTACCTTCGTATCCCTGATAAGTACTTCACGCTTTACGTTCTACCTATTTAAAATAAGTATTGTTATTATTATTAATTTTTTTTGCTAAAGAGCACTGCAAAAAGCAATGTGGAAATAAGTAGGTACCTAGTATTTATATGTGTACTTAACTAGCTTAGTTTGAGCGGTTTGACGAGTGTTGTTATTGCAATAGTCTTTCTGAACCATCCCTAAAATGTTATCACTACTTTTACATTATTTTGTGTAACCGTAATATTCTTTTTCTGGCAAAACAAGAAAAAAGCAAATAGGTGAAAAGTAAGTAAGTACGGTCGACTGTAGTTAGATAGTAAGTAGGTTAGCTCCATTCTTTCTAGGTACCTAGCAACTTATTCTGAGTAAAATGTATAGGTAGCAAGCCGGGTACAAAGAGCCAAAGAGTTAGGTTATTTAGCGGCCAAATGTACCTAAAAATTCATCTGGAGATAATAATATGTAGATAACGTCACCCGCATGCAATTGTTATTATAATAAAATATGAATACAATACATAAATCCACAGAAGTTACATAAGTAACAAAAACAATTGAAATGAATATGAGTAGGTACAGAAACACAACGCGATCGTAATTCGTATATTATCTACGCGAAATGTTAATTATTATTACCACTAGCTACCTATCTACAATTATAATTTTACTTACCATCACTTTCCTTTCGCCCTGCATCTGTTCTTTTACGAACACTTTTTATTATTGAATCTTTTCTATTCATTTCTAGGTATACGGCCTTATACGACTAAACTTTTGTTAAAAAACTCGAATCAACTACTTAAAAACACAATTAAACAAATTCAATTACAATGATATGTTTGTTACACTTGCACTTTTCCGAATTTTTACTACTTATCAATAATTTTATCACACAACGTTTCAATAGACGAGAGATCAATCTGAAATGTCGAGGCCCGGTCCCTACTCCGCCCGCTGCACGCAGACATACGCAGTTGCGGCGGCTCGAGTAGGTAAGCTATAAAGTACCCACAACCTAATAATGTTTGTGTTGGAACCTTTCGTTATCTGGTTGGCGAGGGATGTAAATGAAATTCCGGAGTCCAATATAAAGTGTATTGATGAATCAGGAGTTATGTTACAGTGGCGTTCTTTACAATATATTGATTGTACACAAGTTAACACTAGGGCGCGGCAGAAGCGACTGCCGCTGGACTCTGTGTATGCGCGGGGCTCATTGCAATTTGCCTCGTTTGCATTATTGCTATTGTAGTTCCTACATACTTCCCCCCATTAAAATAAAAATGCGTCCTTAATTAAGATTTATCTAACGTTGAGGGTAGTCACCATGGCAAACTACTCTGCTATATAACTCTGTTTTATTTGTTCGGTAAAATTGGCCCTTATACTGACTATCCCACTTTTGACACCCCAGGGACGGGCAGGTTCAAAGTCGGTTTAAAAAAAAAAAAAAATACCTACCGTTGAAAGAATTTAATGGAAAGTTGGTTTTACAACGATATTATTTTAATGTGTCCGCCACGAAGTTCTAAGTATAAATAACTTCAACTAATATGTCACGAAATACAACAACTGTGGGTAATGGTGGGAAACGTTACATGACGCCTATGAGAGAACACTTAAAAATGGTGTTAACCTCGTCGACGGACAGCAGTAGTAGTGAAGATGAATATTTGGTGCAAACTGTAAGACGTCGCACAATTTAAACCAATACTTAACTTTTCTTTCAATGTGACTGATGGAATATTCCTAGAACGGTTCCGAATGTCTAAAACTACCTTTGAATATTTATTGAACAAAATTGTACAGCAGCACACAACAAGGAGAAATATACCAGTTACACCACCTGATCAAATTTGATGCGCTAATTACATGGGGTATGGTTCACAATATCATGTGATTGTAGATGCACACATATTAAAGTGACGCTTTGTATAAAACGTGTTTGTGAATTAATGACTAGCAAGTTAATTGGTGAAGAAGTTCGCTGGCCCGATATTTGCAATGATATTCCCAGAAGGTTTATGACATACGAGTATAACATTCCTAGAATATCTGGCGTAGTCGATGGATCTAATAGAAATGGATGCACCTCGCCAAAATGAATCGGCGTTTGTTGATAGAAACGGAAACTATTCCTTGAATGTCATGATCTTATGCGGACCTAATTTAGAAGTTTTTTTATGCAAGATGGGCACGTTCAGTTCATGATGTAAGAGTGATGAGTTGTTCTTCATCAGCACGGGTTTGTTCTGTAAAGCGCTCCTTCGTCACTAAAATTGCATGAAGCGCCGCATGTTTTCCCGCCAACCGCGTTCTATTTGCAATAAAAAATATGTTTTTTTGAAAATATACCAGTATTTGTCACTAAATATCAGTTTTCTCTAAATTCTCAAGTTGATTGGCCTTCATTCCTATCCCATTGGGTACTTAATACTTTAGTTGCTAAAGTAAACTTTTGATTTAACCAAATTTTCTAAAACATCAAACAGTTTAAAGTTAAAGGAAGAAGTTTAGTAACCATTTTCAAAAATCATCTACGAACATGAACTATGACACCGTATATGCTAGGGTTTCATTGTCAGTATTCGTTTGATTTTCCTTATTCTGTATTCCATGTTGCGCTGCCATGTAGAATTATATACTCTAAGCATGCAGGTCTGGATATTATTTCGTTTGATTGCACAGTCTAGAATGTCCCAGTTTGGACTTGGAAATAATGACTCGTCTCTTACTAGACGCGCTCGGTTTTTTATTGTTTCTAATGGCCAAAATAGCCTCCCATTTTCTTCCCAAATTGAAGGTACAATACTTAGTCTACGTCGCCCTTTTTCTACTGCTTAGGACTCTTGAACGGCATGGTCTAAAAAAAGTAATGGTTTTTAATTAATAAAAATTCTTTATCATACTACATTAAACATACTCTGTAAACAGCAACAAATGACGACCTATAGACATTGTCTCTATGAGAAAATAATTCGAAACGCTCTCTAATTTTAAATGAGACTGCATAGTAAAATTTTTATCTTCACCAGGCATTTTAACCCTTAATCGGATGCGACGCAAAAGGGTAGCGATACTGGAGTTTTTGGTGAAATGGAGTTATGAGTGTCCTAATTAACCCAAATGTAGCAAAATATCCCAAAATATATATTTGTTTTTTTTTGGTGGTCAATATGTTGCCGTTGTCCGGTAACAGATTTTATTAACACGTTCAACGCCACGGAATAAAATGATAAATTTCCATTCAGGCCATGTCGGACAATGTTGGGCGACACCAGTATGTTCCGTTCAGGCCGTGGGGGACAATGTTGCCCGACAGTCAGAGCTATGTTTAAAGGTCTCTTCTGAGCTGTCGGTCAACAATACAAGGCAATATTGTACGTATCATGACCCGCGCGGCCTCCTAGAATAGTGTAATCATATCAGCACTCAAAAAATATTTATTTGTTAAAAAGTTATGTTTGTTTTTCTGATAATAGTCTTGCATTAACTTACAATTTTTTTTGTGTAATGCATTATTGATTTATTTTTACGATTTTATGGAAAAAATTTGTGTACGATTTAAAGATGAAATAAAAGATCATGATAGTATTAATCAAACTCGGTTTTATTGTGTTAAACTTATGAAATTGGTACATTATAATCACAATGAAACTTAAAAAATAATTTGAGATCACTGATCAGATTGAAAGTGTTACATTTTTATCATTATTTACTACGTAAATTAATATAAATTAAACGGTATTTTAGTTTTAGAAATAACTAAAAGTAACAAAATAACAATCATATTAAAGAAATATTTTAAAAAGAACGATGTACTTTATTAAAGCAATCTAAACAAAGAAACGGTTTATTTGGGCAGTCGTCACAGAATGTGTTTACTTTTTTTACTTTATTTTTCGCTTGGTTTCTACCTAGTATCTTTACTTTTTCCCTGTAACATTCAGAGCACCCTCTTCTAATAGTACTACTTTTTCCTTCTTTCTTTACTAGTTTGTGCTTCCCTCTTTTTGATATTTTTTCACGAATCTCATCCGTCTCAGTCATAGGATTCGAGCAAAACTCTTGTAATATTTCTTTCCTGAAGTCTACTACAGAAATGTGTTTATTTGTAACTTTTTTATATAGAATCATAGCATTTACTAACGTAGTATTAAGCAATAAATTAATAGCGAGTTTTTTATACCACTTTATTGTTTTTCGCAGTGGTGTAGAGTAAGCAGCTAATTGATCAGCCAAATCAACGGCTCCTTTGACTCTATTGTAGTCTACAACAATCTTTGGCTTTGATACCACATTTCCTCGTTTATTTACATGATGAAACCGTACCGAATGCTTCGTGGACAGAACGTACACATCGCGCTTGTCCTTCCATTTCATCATGGTTATTCCGTCGGTGCTTTCGGCTGCAGCAAACTGGCCTTTTTTGAGCTTAGCAGTAACAACATGTTTGGGAAGCTGTCTTCTATTTTTTCGAATGGTGCCTACTAAATGAGTTTCTTTGTCTAATAGTTGCCGTGCCAAATCTACACTTGTGTACCAATTATCGGTATACAAAGTGTGTCCTTTGTTGAGCAAATCTTGGCATAAAGACATGACTACGTTTGTAGGCGTTGTATTTGTATCGTCGTTTTTTCCTGCGTAAATGCTAATCTTATAAGTATACCCAGGAATCGTGCATAATTTGAACTCTTTGATTCCATACTTGTGTCTTTTTTGTTTATTATACTGCCTAAATATTATTCTGCCACGGAATGGAACCATGCTCTCGTCAATACAAATATCTTCACCAGGGGTATAGTTGTTTTTGAAGTTCTCATTTAAATTATCCACCAGTTGACGTAGTCGATGTAGTCGGTCTTCTTTGTTTTCATCATCTTTATCAGAAAAATGTAGCATTTTCAAAAGTAATTCAAATCGGTTTCGGGACATCACTGTTCTCGGAAAGGGATGCCCGATAATTTTATCTTTAGACCAATAGTGTGCCAATCTGGGTAATTTCACTAAACCCATGAATAGAATTAGGCCAAACATTTTTTTTATTTCTTCTATATTAGTCGGACTCCACTGATTAATACGTGCACCTCTTGTAGCTTCAGGCATATTGGTAATGTTATGAATAGCATATCGATTTGTGTTATGCACTATTTGTTGAAACACGTCATCAGTCACAAAGAGTGAATAAAAATCGACGGGCGATTTGTTATTCATAGATAATCTGACATGCAGCGGAGCACCAGAAACCTCGGTAAAAGGAATTATTTGGCGTTGGTTACCTGTTGGTTCACTCCAAGAACTCGTGGTAGGTGTAACGCTTGAAGTTTCTTGCGTACTGACCCCATATCCTGAATTGCTGTCTTCACTATCCGATCTGATGATACGTACTCGTCGTGTATGCCTTGTAGGCGCTATTTGCTCTTCTTCTTCGTCTGAACTAATACGAAAACTACTGTTCAGCAGTGATATTTCAATGTTTTGAAGCTGTGTCAGATCTTCCTCCGTTATTTCAAAGGCATCATCAAAGTCACACATTTGTAATAAAAATATATAAATCTATTGGATGAAATCACAAGCAGAAGCTAGTCTAGTTTTTTAGTAGTCGTAGCGTGTTTATGATTTGGCGGGAAAAAAAATGCGCAGTTAGCGTTCTCCCTAGCGTCCTGCGGGGCACTGAGAATTGCGCGCGCACAAAGATAGCTAGCGGCGCGCGGCGTTAGAGTGGGGGCGCGCGGACGGGATGCTCGGCGGGAGTGGGCGACACTGTGACCCGCGCGGCTTCAATGGAAGAAAGTTCAAATAATCATACGCAGCAGGCCATGGGGGATAATGTTGGGCGACATGAGTTATCTTCACATTTATAAAGATTTTCGCGGTTATGTCAATGTTTTGCAAGTTAAAAATGCATATTTATTAATATAATAAAATAAAACGAAAAGTCGTTTTTTTGTCAATTTCAAATTTTTGTGTGGCTTATAGAGAAAGTTAAGTGTCGCCCAGCATTGTCCGACATGGCGTTGAACGTGTTAAGTGGCAAATATATAACCATTGTCCGTTTAGAAAACCTGGATGTAAATTGGGGCACAGAATGAAATCTTTTCTTTATTTTCCAATATCTATAATTTCTTTGTGGTCTTGTGTAAGACATGTTTAGTGAATTTGCAGAATCAAAATCCATTACCTCAATATTTTCATGCTATATTATTAGGAAAAATAACATCCGATGCCTCTTCAATTTCATCTGAAACCACCTCATTGGATTCGAGAAAGGTTTGGACGTAGTTATGCTACAACGTTCCAATCCACACGCAGGTCGAACCGAGTAAATCGCGTTTTTGGTAACTTTGTGGTACGCTTTTTTTTGGTAGCTAGTACAACTAAGTAGTATGTATCACTTCAACTAAATAAATAAACATTATTTTATTATATACTTGTCATTAAAATTTATTAATATTTCTCATACAAATTTTGAAAAAAATGCACTTGGAACGTTTTTGAAAAAAGGCTTTTTGTATGGAAGTAGCTTTTAAACTTAATTTGCAAAAACGATCCAATATCTGAAAATTGGTATATTTTGGTAGTTAATATATATTTTTTCTAAAACATAAGTACTCGTTTAACAATGAAACAACATTATTAAAAAAATATTTATTAAGAAATAGTTGTATCAAAGCGTGGAAAATCATCACAATTTCTTCATCATCCAGATCAAAATCCAGCTCCTCCTTACCAAAACCATCGACATCGTCAATGGCGTCATTAGACGCTTTCAATGTTTTATAAAAACTAAGGCAATCTGCTGGAATAAACTTGTAAATCAGCCAATTTAGCTGGAGCAATGGGTTTCCCGTTAGGCCATAACTGTTTCAGATCAGATCTATGTATAGTCGAAATCTCTCCTTTTGTCGTTTTTTTAATGTTAAGTTCGTTATAATCCTCATCAAGGGACGTTTTCATAAAAATAGAATATAATCTAGCTTTTTCAATCTTTATCTCCTTTGCCAGCAGCCAGTTTAGTTTACTTTTATCTGTGTATTTCTTACGATTTACTATGTTTTTCTCATTATCTTCAGTGCTATAAAAGTCATTTTTGTCCATTCTATATACTTGAAATGGTTTTTTTCTTCTAGCATTTTTCATAATTTCTATATATTCGTCAGCTGTATAAACACGTTGTTGCTTTTTAAGCGCAGTTTAAATTTTTGAAAAATCGGTATCGTTAGGTAAGAAACTATGCCCTGACTCCTCCTCCTGACCTATCGTTTTTAATGTAGAATGGAAGTCTAAGATAACCTTCAACATTAAAACAATTTTTATGTTTCGGTTCTGTCCACCGCAACAATCACTCCATAGTATGAGATGTTCTATAGTAGGAGGTAGTTTGTTTTCAATATATTTGGCAAGGCATGATCCTACTTCCTGAGCGCCTCTTCCGGCTTCACCTTCCACCCAAACATAACAGTGCCCTACATCATCTGATGCTGAATGTATACCGCTATTATATAGCCAAAGCTGACGTTTATAAAAAAATACGTTTGTCGGTATACGAGGCAGTGGCAAAGTTTTTTCGAGATCAAATGATAAGCATTCTATGTTTGGAGTATTTTGTGCAGTTTCAAAGTCGCATTTCATCTGTTCCCTCATTTTTTGTGCCTTCTCTAAGTGGAACGATTTCTCAGCCTCTACTTTTGTTTTTTCTGTTCCACTAGTGTTTTGTAATTGCACCGCAAACAAATCACACTTATTGCACGTGTCTTTTTTTAACGGGTTACACCTCAAATTAAAATTAGTCAAGAAAATTTTCTTTACAGTTTCAAGAGAGGCACATTTCAACTCGGTGCCAAATTTTTCAACAAAAAGGTTCTTGTAAATACCATAAAGTTTCGATATTGTCATGCCAGGCTCTAAATATTGGATCTCATTGTTATTCTCCCTACGATAATGCGATTCATATTTAGTTAATTTTAAAATAACTTCCTTAATAAAGTTTAAGTTCTGTTCAGTCAATTTATTCCAGCTTTTGTCTTTCATGCCTCGACAGTCATTTATTTCATTATTAAGAACCTATCTATCTGACTGACTGACTGACTGACTGGGTGATATATCAACGCACAGCCCAAACCGCTGGTCCTAGAGACATGAAACTTAGAGGGTGTGTTCTTTGTGAAGAGTAAGTATCCACTAAGAAAGGATTTTTGGGAATTCCACCCCTAAAGGGGTAAAATAGGGGATGGAAATTTGTATGAAAGTCCGTCAGTTTTGAAGTTAGGATCTTCAAATTTTGTGTTTAGGCTGACGATTGAAAATGAATTTATACGTGTCTCGGCGTTTTTGATAATTTCACCCTGAAGGGTTAAAAAGGGGGATGAAGTTGAAAAGTCCATAATAAAAATAAAAATACTCAATTTTTTTATCTAGGCTTATGGTTGGAAGATAACGCAACGGTGTTGTTAGAATTTCAACCCTTAAGGGGGTGAAAAGGGGGATGAAATTTTGTTTTTAATTAAAGTTCTTTATTTTTTAAGTTAAAATCACCAATATTTCGGCTTATGGTTGGAAACTATACAAAGTTAATCGTTGTCATTTTTTTATTTCAACCCACAAGGGTCTGGAGATCATCATGGAGAATGTGATTGTCGTAACTCATTGCTGGGCACGCCACAATTGAGGCGATACGCCCCCTCTTTGAGGAGTGGCTAGAGAGGTGACACGGGGTCCTCACCTTCCGCCTGACACAGGTCCTCACCGGACACGGTTGTTTCGGGAGGTTCCTGTTCCTCATAAGGCGGGAGGAAACGCCCGGGTGTCACCACTGTGTGGATCGCCCGGAGGACACAGTGGAGCATGCGGTGGAGGTCTGCCTGGCTTGCCACCTGGTGTCCTTGTGGAGGCGATCGGTGACAGTGATCTCTCGCGCCCGGCCCTGGTCTAGGCCATGGTACGGAGCGAGAGGCCGTGGCAAGCCGTCACTTCCTTCTGCGAAGCAGTAATGCTCGCGAAGGAGGAGACGGAGCGCGTGGCGGAGAGGCAAAAGTCGTGCCCACATGTTCCCTAGCTACCGCAGGTCCGAAAGGGATACCGTGGCCCCTGGCAACGTGGGTATTAGTCAGTAAGAGTCTGACACGCCCTCCCGCTCCATCCAGAGCGGGAGAAGTTATTTAATAATTTCCCAACCTAAAAAAAAAAACGGTCTGAAAAGAGCGATGAAGTTTTGTATTGAATTTGTTCATTCGCTGAATTTTGTATTCAAGTAAAAATAATATAAGTACACGTGTACTGTTTCTACTGTTTCTAACTTTACAATATTTTACATAGAGTGACTGCCTATCTGACCTCCACAACGCAGTAACTGGGTAATACAATAGCCCTTGGTAAGAATGGTTGTCAGACTTTCGGGCTTCTGACTTCCCGTAACAACCATCAAAGATCCACGAATGACAGCCGGAACCAACGGCTTAACGTGCTTTTCGTGGCACGTACGGGTCTTTGTATGTAAAGATGGTCACCCATCCACAGACCAACTGCGGCAAGTGTAGCTTAACCTGATCGATCGACCTGTGTGGCTGTTATTATTTAGCCACGGGTCCCTCTCCCGGAGTACACCCCTGGGTTCTCCGGGGGAGGGGCCCGTCCCCTTCTCCGGGAGAATCGATATAGATATAGATTAGGATAGTAAGGATACGAACAGAATGCGATACTGCTCATCCCTCATAGCAAATAGCGTGATAATTTGTAGGGTATAATATTATAGGGAACATCTATGCTATGTTATTGAGGCCAAAATACTAACTGGATCTGCCAGAGGAGAAACAGTCTTCGTGCCGCGTATACCATTGATACCTACCAAATTACCTTCCGTTTGAATTTAAAAGATTGCAGTTCCTAATCAAGGTTTGCTTCGCGATGACTATTAATAAGTCACAGGGACAAACTCTGTTTGCTGGAGTTGATTTGCGGCAAGACTGTTTCTCCGTCGGTCAGTTTTATGTGGCTTACTCACGTGTTAGCTCTCCAACTAGCCTGGTTGTTTTAGTACCCGCTTCCGAATTAGTGAAAAAAATTGTTTATAGAGCAATACTGTGACGGATTTAGGTAGATACCGGGCCTTTACAGTAGGTATTTCTTGACAGTATTCCTCAAATATCTCACATAGTGGAGGACAATTAGCCATGAACAAAGCTCTATATTGTAATTGTTATAATAATTCATAATTATCTAGAAAAAAAGAATTTATACCCTACGCAGACGAAGTAAAATAAAATAGTAACGAAGTCAAACCTTACATTGAATATTCGAGTCTGATGCCGAAAACATAGTTTTTAGAATTTTGGTCTGTTTGTTTGTAAGTATGTTCCGGCTTGCACAAAAACGGATGAACGGATTTGGATGATATTTAGCACACAGATAGTTTATAACCTGGATTAACCTATAGGTTATTTTTTAATCCCAGTAGTACGTTCCCGTCGGATATTTTTCGACACCCACGCGGGCGAAGCCGCGGGCAAAAGCTAGTATATATATAAAATGATAAACTCACTGACTGACTGGGTGATATATCAACGCACAGCCCAAACCGCTGGTCCTAGAGACATGAAACCTGGAGGGTGTGTTCTTTGTGAAGAGTAAGTATCCACTAAGAAAGGATTTTTGGGAATTCCACCCCTAAAGGGGTAAAATAGGGGATGGAAGTTTATATGAAAGTCCGTCAGTTTTGAAGTTAGGATCTTCAAATTTTGTGTTTAGACTGAAGATTGAAAATTAATTTATACGTGTCTCAGCGTTTTTGATATATCCACCCCCGAGGGGTTAAAAAGGGGATAAAGTTGAAAAGTCCTTAATTTTCTAAAAAACATCACAAAATTTTCTATCTAGGCTTATGGTTGGAAGCTAACGCAACAGTGTTGTTAGAATTAAAGGGGGATGAAATTTTATTTGTAATTAAAGTTCGTTATTTTTTAAGTTAAAATCACTGATATTTCGGCATATTATTCTATTATATTCGCAACCCACTGCTGGGCTCGCCACATTTGAGGCGATAAGTCCTCTCTTTGAGAAGTGACTAGGAGGCGCCACAGCGTCCTCACCTTCCGCCTGACGCAGGTCCTCACCAGACACGGTTGTTTCGGGAAGTTCCTGTTTCGCATAAGGCGGGAGGAAATGCCCAGGTGTCGCCACTGTGTGGATCTCCCGGAGGACATGGTGGAGCATACGGTGAAGGTCCGCCCGGCTTGGGCGGGGCACCGCCTTGTCCTTGTGGAGGTGATCGGTGACAGTGATCTCTCGCGTCCGGCCCTGGTCCAGGCCATGGTACGGAGAGAGAGGGCGTGGCAAGCCGTCAGCTCCTTCTGCGAAGCAGTAATGCTCGCAAAGGAGAAGACGGAGCGCGTGAGAAAGAGGCAAATGTCGCGCCCACACGCCCCCTAGCTGCCGCAGGAGACGCCCTGGGCGTCAGGAATCGCAGGCCAATTCCCGGCCACCGTAAGCGTGGGCTTGCGGACGGTGGTACGCGCCTCAAAGAGATGTCGGCACAACGGAAGGGGTCCGCTAGGACCGATGCCTGCCGGGGGTCGCGGGAAAGTCCGAAAGGGATACCGTGGCCCCTGGCAACGTACAGGTAATTGAAGACACACGGGTGGGTTTTAGTCAGTAAGAGTCTGACACGCCTTCCCGCTCCGCTTGAAAAGGGCCATGAAGTTTTGTATTGAAGTTGTTCATTCGCTGAATTTTGTATTCAAGTAAAAATAATATAAGTGCACGTGTACTGCTTCTAACTTTACAGTATTTTACATAGAGCGACTGCATATCTAACCTCCACAACGCAGTTACTGGGTAATACGATACCCCTTGGTAAGAATGGTTGTCAGACTTTCGGGCTTCTGACTTCCCGCAACGACTGTCAAAGATCCACGAATGACAGCCGGGACCAACGGCTTAACGTGCTTTCCGAGCAACGGACGGGTCTTTGTATGGTCACCCATCTACAGACCAACTGCGGCAAGTGTAGCTTAACCTGATCGATTGACCTGTGCGGATGTTATTATTTAGCCACGGGCCCCTCCCCCGGAGAACACCCCCCTTCCCCTTCTCCGGGAGAATCGATATAGATATAGATTAGGATAGTAAGGATACGAACAGAATGCGATACTGCTCATCCCTCATAGCAAATAGCGCGATAATTTGTACCCTACAGACTGACCACACATATAGGGAACATCTATGCAATGTTATTGAGGCCAAAGTACTAACTGGATCTGCCAGAGGAGAAACAGTCTTCGTGCCGCGTATACCATTGATACCAAATAATGACCTTCCGTTTGAATTTAAAAGATTGCAGTTAACTATTAATAAGTCACAGGGACAAACTCTGAAATTTGCTGGAGTTGATTTGCGGCAAGACTGTTTCTTCGTCGGCCAATTTTATGTGGCTCACTCACGTATTAGCTCTCCAACTAGCCTGGTTGTTTTAGTGCCCGCTTCCGAATTAGTGAAAAACATTGTATATAGAGAAATACTGTAAAGGATTTAGGTAGATACCGGTCCTTTAGTGTAGGTATTTCTTGACAGTATTCCTCAAATATCACACATAGTGGAGGACAATTCGCCATGAACAATGCTCTATATATATATTTTTTTTTTTTTTTTTTTTTTTTTTAAACGTCCCACACTAAGAATTTCTTCTTGTATCGTGGGTGCGTTTACAAACATAGAAACTCACATACACTAACACCCTAAAGCCATTTATAATTGTTATAATAATTCATAAATATCTAGGAAAAAGAATTTATACTCTACGCAGACGAAGTAAAATAAAATAGTAACGAAGTCAAATCTTACATTGAATATTCGAGTCTGATGCCGAATACATAGTTTTTATATGTTTTTATTTTGGTATGTTTGTTTGAATGTATGTTCCGGTTTGCACAAAAACGGATGAACGGATTTGGATGATATTTGGCACACAGAGAGTTTATAACCTGGATTAACCTATAGGTTATTTTTTAATCCAGGTAGTACGTTCCCGTCGGATATTTTCCGACATCCACGCGGGCGAAGCCGCGGGCAAAAGCTAGTATTTTATATGAGTACATTTGCTCCGCTAAAAGTACTTCTCAGTCATCAAATTTGGCGCGCGTTGAATGAAAACTTTTCTGACAGTTAAACGTCATTACATTACCAAACAATAATGTCAAAATAGGCAGTGACATCTATCAAAGTCTTCAAAACAAAAAAAAACATAAGGGATGCGTTCAGATTTATTTCTTTTTTTCAACCATAAACTAGTGAGGTGAAAGTGGCATGTACCCACTATTTGATTATGGGATAAAATGCAAAATTTTTGTTTTAGTCTCTTTTATATATAAACAAAATATTATTACTAAGTACGGAAAATAATATGCCGTCATTTTGATGTAATGTGGTTTTGTCCCGATTTGTTAAAAAATAGCTTACACCGGTGTATAAGGAAAAAATTACAAAGTGGGTAATCGCGGGTAGGAGCTGATCTAGGATATTAATGATCATACCACGGGTGATTTATGGTCACATCCCACCGCTTTATATTCAATGGATAGGATGTTTTTTTTATCTCTCTTGGTTCAAGTGGGACCAAACTGAAAGGATTAATATGGGGACGCGTTAGACCAGTAATTAGGGACAGAGGTTGTTCTTTGGTTAGACGATCCATGGTAGAAACAGTGGAGAAATGACGGTTGAGATCGTCTAAGTCAATTGAATTAGGAAGGTTTAAATGTCGCGGTTTGCCGATACCAAGAGTTCCAAGGAAATTCCAACACCGTGCGTGTTGGATTGCGTCGCGCGAAAGAATGTGATAGCGTTTTAACCGTGTGACCGTGTCGGCCACCGTGCATGAGGAAAACGATTGTGAATTATGGCAGGGTCGCCATGTAGAGGGACATGGGTTTATATTGAAATAAAAAGGCCTCTGTTTTACAAGACGTGTATTTATCGACTGTCTTTACACGTGTTTGCTGTATACTAACTAAATATATATCTAGATATGTATTATACTTAATGTTACACTACACATGTTACACTCTTCTGCCGATATTTGGAATTTCCTTTGCATTGCATCAAAAGCGGTGGGATGTGACCATAAATCACCCGTGGTATGATCATTAATATCCTTGATCAGCTCCTACCCGCGATTAATGCTATCGTTTATTAATGTATCACTTGCTTCATTAAGTTTAACCGGAGTCTGTAGCATGAACTTCGTATTAATCGAGTGCAGGTTTTCTAGGTTATCAGAGTTTAATATGATTGGTGCCTCACTTGATGTTTCTAAGTCTTCAATATTTGTAGGCAATTGCATAATCTCCAGAGCGAATCCCTTGATGTGATTTTTAGAATTCGCTATGGTGAATTCGGGCGTTCTGATGTGACAATTGTACGGGATGATAGCCAAATAGCTTCCTTCAAGGGTTTTATATGTTTCTTGTCTGCATGATATCTTTACTTTGGTTGGATATGGGAAACTGATGGTGTAATGTTTCTCGTCGAGTTGTTCTACAGCTTCTTTCTTCAAAGCGACTGAAGACAGCTTACAAGATGGGAGAAGTTCTTGCTTGGAGATCAGATGCTGGATACAATCCGGATCATCTTGGGTCTTGTACTTTGATTTTGCTTCGCAGAGGTACAGAGAATTTACCTTCGAGCATTCAGCCTCCATGTACATAGAATCTTGTCCAGAAATCGCAATAAAAGGTGAGGTAGGTAAAAGAATTTTATCATTCTTCTTAGGGACATGCAGCTGCAGCAGGCATGGTTTCTGTCACGGCTCCGGCGCTGCGGGGCTCCGGCGATCGCACGCGAGCTGCTCGTCGCAGATGTATTTAACGCTCACCACCGCAGTTTCGGCTTGCTGGCCGGGCCAGCCGGCCAGCCCCAGCCCCGGCGGCGAGCGTTAAAACCACATGCTCCTCAGCTCGCGGGCCGCGTCGCCCCTCGGCGCCTACGCGATTTTAAATAACACTAGGGGTAGGGCAGACAAGACTAGATGGAGTCGGTTTTGCAGCGATTCGTTTCTGACACTAACTTTTGTAACTCAAATTCGTTTCCGTTATTCCTATTAATTTTTATGCCTTAATACTATTATGCTAATAGTCATTAGAGCTAGTAACATTATGCGAATTAAAATTATGCCAAAACAAATTAGCCTTCAAGATAATTATGCCAACATAAACTATATGCCAAAAAAAAATATGGCAAAGAATTATTATGGCAAAACAAATTATGCCAAAACAGTTATGCCAAAGGAAAAAGAACATTATGCGAAAAAAAGGGATCCCTGTTTTTCAGGTCAATGTTAGATTCTAGTTTTTCTAATAAATCATAGCCAATAAAACCATAAAAAAAAATTATGAAGCGTATAAACAAAAAGTGTTATTGTATATTCTATAACTTTACCGAAACACGGTAAAGTGATAGAATAATCACTTCTGGTGGTGGCGTGAATATTCGTTTCCTCAAAGGTATCATAATTACCTACATGGTATATGGGATAAGAACTTTAGAACAGCTGCGGGACTAACGAAAGTCATATTTGCACCTGTATCAATTAATAATTAATTTAAACGGAGGGTTTGAAATTTGAATATATGGTCGTTGCCTTTGCGTTTGCAAGTTTATCTCTATTTTGACTTGTCTGATTTGGGAACCTTCTGAAAATCCTCCTTCTCAGCAGACAGAATCGGATCCTTTACTTCCTCTACTATAACATAGAATCTGTACACTGTGGTTGCTCATACTCGTATTCACTCGTACGCGTATTCGGGATACTCAAAATCTCCCTGGGGGTAGTAATCACCATTAACAGAATAAGCGCTGTAATAGTCATACTGTGACTGGTCGCTAGAATCATTATAATTAAATTCCCGTGTTCTAAAATAATTTGTGGGTGGCGGATACCCAGATCTAAACCAGTCATGGGTTGCACGTGGGGCGGATGGTTTAGCCACATAGTGAGTTACGCCACTCATAGGTTGCGGGGTGGTACTAGTCTGGTGTTAGGGCGGCCGTACACGGACTGCTCGAGCAGTTAACGGCTGACCGACGTACACGGACCGCTCGAGCGGTCGGCGTTGACTGCTTGAGCAGTCGGTTGTTGACTGCTCGAGCTGTCTCTACCAACCGCTCGAGCAGTTGAATTTCTACCGCAGTCTAGTCATGGATTCTGACGAGGAAGCACTGCTTTTGCTGCTTCTGCTCAAGCGGAGACGACGGCGGCGACGTCAAAAGAGAAAATTTTGGGTTCATCCAATTTTGGAATTAAGAGAACAACATGGACAATTCCATCATTTGTTTATGGAACTTAGAAGTGATGAAGAAATTTTTTTCAACTATTTTAGGATGTCAGTGTCTTCGTTTGATGAAATGAATAATATACTAAGGTCTAGACGTGAAGACACAATCATGAGGAGAAGTATCCAAGCAGAAGAAAGACTAGCAGTAACATTGAGGTTCGTAAAATAAATAACAATTATTTAAATTTTTATTCATTAAAAATATTGGAAAATAATTCATCAGACATCAAGATGATGAAAGGTCTTCAAATTGAGAGTTTTGGTCATCAGCCGCTGATGTAGAGGGGCCAGTCGCTGATTTAGAGGGGCCAGTCGTTGATGCAGAGGTAGAGGGGCCAGTATTATAACCATATTGTCCACGGTAATCATAAGGTGAATTCTGTGATGAATATGGTGCTTGCAGGATATATGTGATTTGTCATCCCTTTAAAGTATTTAATAACGTTAAGTATTTCTGTCTTAGCATCTAATTTATACTGCTCATTAATTTTTTTAAACTCGCCAACTAATGACAGAAAAAACAATTTATCTTCATCTTCAACAATGCGCGAATTCTGTGATTTTTCATTTTTCATTTTTTTTGACGATTTTCACTTTCTTCAGACGTAATTTCAGCGTGCTCACTTTCTTCTAAACTGTTTGTTTTATCGGGTCTATCTTCTATTATTACATAAACATTTGTTCATAACATAAACATTCGGCCATATGCATATGCATATGGCCGAATGTTTAGGGCTGCTGAAGCACTCTTTGGTTTTATTTTTTTAGCATATCTGGTGTACCCATCTCTTAATGTCTTCCATTTTTTCTGTATTAACATGGCTGTAACAACAAAAAAAATATTTATTGGTACAATTTATTGATTAAAAAATATGTTTTTACAGGTATTTGGCAACTGGATGTACATTTATGGATTTGCAATATAGTTTTAGAATAGCATCAACAACAATTGGTAAGATAGTGAGGGATGTTTGCAGAAATATATGGATACATATGAAGGATATGTGTATGGAACAACTAACTGAAGATAAATGGAAAGACATAATAAATGGTTTCAAAAAAACTTCTAAGTTTCCGAACTGCCTTGGCGCCGTTGATGGCAAACATATTAGAATAATACAACCCGCGCAAAGTGGATCGTCATATTATAACTATAAAAATTATTTTTCGATAATACTTCTAGCAGTATGTGATAGTAATTATTTGTTCACTTTCGTGGATATAGGCTCGTATGGAAGGCACGCTGACTCGACTATTTTCGAAGAGAGTTGTCTATATAAAATGTTACAAGAAAAAAAGTTAAATATACCTCCACCTTCTGCAATATCGCATAATGGACCTGTATTACCGAATGTGTTTATTGGGGATGAAGCATTCAGCTTGCAGGAAAATTTAATGCGTCCATATGGTGGCAAGAATTTACCAGAGAAAAAATTTTTTTTTAACTATCGGTTATCACGTGCTAGGCGATATATTGAATGCACGTTTGGCATTTTAGCTAATAAATGGCGGATCTTCCATAGACCACTTAACGTCAGTGTTGATTTCGCAGTGGATATAGTAAAAGCATCATGTGTTCTTTACAACTACGTAAAACAACGAGATGGAAATAAATTTGAGGATACGTTTGAGGGTCTTCCTCACTCTATAGTACATTCAACCCAGCAAGTTCGCCCAGGTGGGCCTATGTTAACAACAATCCGTGAAGAATTTGCTAATTACTTTGTGAGCGAAGAAGGCAAACTAGATTGGCAATGGAATATGATATAAATCAATAAATATGTGTGTGACTTTATAATATGACATAAACTTAATAAATGTGTGTGTAATAAAATGACTGACTTTTTTACTTACCGATTTTATTTTTTTCTTGATTTGTTTTTTCATCAAAGTTCTCAATAACTTGGGCGCAAATAATTGCCCATGCATTGTTCTTCTTTATTTTGTCGCTGTGCTCCTTAAGCTTATAGTTCCAAATAATTTCATGTGTTTTAATTGCACTTATAAGCGCATCACTATCGCACACCCTCCATTTTCAAAGATCAGTCGACAAATGAGACGAGACAGAGAGACACTAGACGCCGCGAGGACAGAAGAGAAGGGAGGGGGAGGTCGTAGAGCTGTTGACTGCTCTAGAGCCGCCGACGGCTCGAGCAGTCAGTGTATGCCTCGCGACTGCTCGCGAGCGGTCGACAGCACGATGGAATTTCATCATGTAGTTGACGGCTTGAAGCGGTCGCGACTGCTCGAGCAGTCGTGTGTACGGCAGCGAATGAATGGCTATAGTTCACCGCGCGGTCGCGGCTTCAAGCAGTCGGTCATAACTGCTCGAAGCAGTCCGTGTACGGCTGGCCTTAGTGGTCTGGGACCAGGAATTTTAAAAACTTGACTCTGGGGTCTATAATTAGGTGGCGGCAAACTAAACATTTGCTGCGTACGTGTGGGACCGCGATATTGAGGGGGTTGACTTTTCCAGATCGGAACAGATTGCTGTCCTTGAGGCATAAACGGTCGAGAGGGTCCTGGCATGTTAAAAGGCCTAGGGGGTGGCAAATTAAAAGGACGCGGTGTGGGTGGTGCCATGTGAATCGGTGGCATATGGCCATAAGAAATTTTGGGACTGACCTGATGCTGAGGCTGCGACTTCCTGTCAGGAACATGATCATTGCGCTGCTGCAAATACAACGTATTCATCTCTTTATGCACAAACTCTAAAGCTTTTTCAATTGTATCAGGCCGCATGCACCGAATGCGAGAACCCAACGGGTCACGTAGACAACATAAATAAGACTGTAACGTAAGTTTCAGCTACATCTGGTTCGACTGGAAGCCGACCCCAACATAGTTGGGAAAAGGCTAGGCAGATTGATTGTAAGTTTCTTGTACAAAGTGCGTTTCGATTCAATGGTACTCGCTATCGTTTCATGTAGGCTGATGAATGTAGGTTGATGTAGGCATATCGGTCATAATAGTACTAAACAGATTTTGACACTGTTCATAAAATTCTTGCGGGGTTGACGAAACCTTGCGTTAAAAGTGCTAAGTCATTATACAAGAATGTTTCATCACGTTGATCGGCGAAATTGTTAACTAAAGCACTCCTAATTCTCTCCCAAGTTTCCGATATACCATTCGAATTAATCGTACCATTCGAATTAATTTAAAATTCCGTTTAATAATGCCAAATTTGCTAATTGAGATTCTGGCCCAACTCCTACAAACGTTTGTACCAATTGACCACATAGTTTTATGAACCGAGTTAATACGTTCGAGTTACCGTCGAACTCCGGAACCAATCGTAAGGCCTTGTGAATTTGATCCACTGAGTCAGCCATACTCGATATAAATGAACTAGCGTCTAAAGTAATAATTCTGCGATTACTACCTAACCTAGAAGACCGAGATTGCCGTGGATAGAAAATCTTGGAAAGATAAAGGATAACAATTAAAGATAAAAAAAGGAAGCAACTCTAGAGCGATTCTACAGTACTTACTTGCAATGATTTTGTACCTCTACTGTATCGATGTCTGGATACTCCTCTGGACTGCAGCTCTTGTAGGTTCAGGATACTCGTACGGTGCCCGATGGCCACCCGGGTGACTTGCGATCCTATCAATTTACTCTCGCGAACCGACCCGCGAGTATCCTACTGACTGCGCCAATTACGAAGGCTGTAGCCGGAGGATTGAAAGAAATACCAAATTAATTAAACTTAGGTAATTTATTTTAAAGAATTACAATGTTAATTAATAGCTAAAGTATTCGACGGTTGACTTGACCGATGCTGTGCCAAAAGTGACGATTTCGTGAGGGCCGCGACGTCCGGTTTTAGGGTGCATGACGTTGTGCTGCGTCGGCGCCTCGTGTCCGCGGATGCAATGCGCGGTAATTAGGTTAATGCTTGTCAGCGGTTTAGATGCTGTGCGAGTATGTAACATACCAACTATGTGTTAATCGAATGATATATTTTCCGGTTGAAATAGCTACGCGCATCAAAACACATGGTACGATCAATGCATCCTATGACACCTGTAAACCCGTATGTGCGGTAGAAACTGTTCGTAGCAACATAATATAAGAGATAGGTCTTATTACTAAAAGTAAAATTACCCTGGAGCTATAAAATTTAACTCTTGTTCTGAGCTGGGAAATCATATTACTAAAAGTAAAATTACTCTCGAGCTATAGAATTTAACTCTTGTACTGAGCTGGGAAATTTAACCCACTGCTGGAAGATGTTCGGGTGGTTCAAGGCATCGACCATCTCACTTATGCAGCGAGAAGTCGTTGGCTGAGAAATGTTAAGAAACTGCAACGATATTATTTGGTCCAGCTATTTTTCCTTTTCTACTCGAGATAGTTCTTTCTCTTCAATATGTCTGAAATACTCCGCTTCAAAATTTTGCTGTACATTATCTTGGGAATTTTCGTATCGTACGTATATTTCGCACCGATCTTTCTTGGGCTTAAAGAAACTAATATTAAATTCCACGTTAAATATTCTTGAGTACAAAGTTTTGTTAGCATAGGGTGCATTATTAGTCTCACAAAGATCTTTATAATCTCTGTATAGATCACAGAGATTTTCCTCCAACGATATATTCCCTCAACGAGGTTTTTCTTACATAGTGGCTTTCAATTCGCGGTATCGAGTTAATATGATTTCTTATGCCTTGTCGAATAGATTCTGCGACTTTTTTATGGTTTTTATTCTACTATTCTATTATATCTTGTTTTAAGAATCCATCTTCAGACTTTTCTATTACAGTCCTTATAACACGATCATTGATATCTACGAGTAGTGTTGCTCTGAGAAAACTTTTACAAACTCTAATAGTTTGTCCATCAACTTGAAATTAAAACTATGGTTAAGTTTTCTAGGTTTTTCTTTACCAGAAAATCTAAATGCAGGAATTATTGGGTTTATGTGTTTGTGGATGGCTGTTAATGGGAGAAGATTGGTTCCAAACACTATTAACTTCATCCCTATTTAGGATATATCCTCTAAGAAGTGAAAGCGCGGTAACTTTCTCTTTACAAGATTTTTGAATCCATATAGTATTAGCACTATAAAATATCAACTCACTCTTAGTTCTGGAAATCCTAATGTAATCTTCATTTCTACATAGAAGGATATCATGGTCTACAACCTTTGTAACGCTATGTCTCCTAATTTCCAGTAATTTTCGAATATTGTGCACACTGTAATTTACATTTTTCTGTGTGAGGAGGTTTCAAACATTTCGCCGGGAGATTTTTTTTTGATTTGGAACGAGAAATGTAAGGGTTTCCAGTATTTCTCTGCGTTTTTGCCTTATTTGTGAACCATTCCTCAACTCGAGCTACGCGTTTCTTAGGCTTTCTGACTGTACTCTTCTCTCAGCAGCAGCATTGTTTTCAATTGTACGTATATCTTGGTGACATGACAGAGAAGCTAGTACTGGTACAGTTGCATTATTTTTACTAGAAGAGTTGGTGCTGGAGGAACTAAAACTATCTGAGTCACTGTTGCTGCTCGTGGACCCTGAACTCGATGAAGATGAATCAGAGGATCTCGATAGTGTCCGATGTGGAGTGATTTTAGACGTAGAAGGCATTGCCAGTATACGTTCTGTCATGCTGTCGGATGGCCCAGTTTGTGTTTGTTGTTTTGGTTTTATGGCTAACTAGCTGCCCGCCCCGCTTCGCACGAGTAGCACTAAGTACTTATCTACGGCGCACTTACCTACCTACCTATCTATCTAAGTACCTACTACCTACCTACCTATCTAAGTACCTACTACCTACCTACCTATCTATCTAAGTACCTACTACATACCTACCTACCTACCTAATTTACTTACCTACCTACCTACCGTACCTTCATACCTAACTACATACCTACCTAACCTACCTACCTACCTACCTACCTACCTACCTAATTTACCTACCTACCTCAAATTCAAATTCAAAAGTCATTTATTCAAACTAGGCTGAGAAATCAGCACTTTTCTAACGTCAAAATTACATAAGACAGTCCCCCAAAAACGCCCACCCTTCACCACTTCCTAGTGCTTAAGCTGGGAAGAAGAAGTGGCGCAACAAACTCCCCAGCAGCACAGCTGTCTGTTCAGTTGAAAAAACTTGATTCTATATAATAGTGCATATTATTATGCTAAAATAATTTACATCACCACAAATTGCAATACAACTCATTAAATAAAAACATTTTAAAGAGTAGATTATGTCAACAATAAATGCAAACAAAATTAAAATAAATTGACTTACAGTCAAATAAAATAATCCAACAATTATATGCTCATATAGTAAATAAAATAAAATAATAAAAACCTTTTTGACATAGTTTCTGTTTAATAATAAATGATTTAAAATTATTGAGGCTCAGTTCTTTGACATGGCTTGGGAGTTTGTTGTAAAAACGTACACTTTGGCACATAAATGAATTACTAATTTTTTGGAGCCTAGTCCTCGGCACAATAAATAAATCTTTGTTTCTAGTATTTAAGCTATGAATGTCGCTGTGTTTAGAATATAGATTTATATTATTTTTTACATAAATCAGGTTCTCATAAACATATTGAGACGCGACTGTCATTATGTTTATTTCCTTAAATTTATCCCTCAGTGAATGCCTACAACTTAGGTTATAAATTGCTCGAATGGCACGTTTCTGCAGCACAAATATAGCCTGAAAGTCGGCTGCATTTCCCCACAACAAAATGCCATACGACATTACGAGGGGTGTTCAATAAATAGTGAGAATGAGTAAGACGCAATTATCTTTTATTATATGTTATTTTATTTTTCGACGTAGTCACCTTTCAGGTTTATACACTTTGTATATATTTTCTCTAATCCTAAAATTCCCTTTCTAAAAAATCATTTACGGCGGCGACTACTCCGTCATCATCTTCGAATTTCTGGACCCTGAGATGTTCCTTTAAGCGCGGAAATAGGTAGAAATCACTAGGAGCAAGGTCCGGTGAATATGGAGAATGTTCTATCAATTCGAAGCCAGCTTCTTGAATGGCAGCCATCGCAACTCTGGACTTGTGCGCAGGGGCGTTATCTTGGTGAAACAAAACAACTTTAGCGAGTTTGCCACGCCGTTTCTAGCGTATTTCCTCACGCAACTTTGTTACTTGTCCTGCGTACACAGTCCCCGTAATAGTGGCTCCATGATTAAGATATTCGATCATTAGCACCCCTTGGCTGTCCCAGAAAAGAGAGCCCATGATCTTTCCGGCGGATGGAATCGCCTTAAATTTCTTTGGAGTTGGAGATGACGGTCGCTTTTAAGTCATGGACTGTTGTTTCGTTTCCGGGTCATAATGGTGAAGCCATGTTTCGTCCATAGTTATGAATCGAGCCAAAAATCGGTCAGGATCGTGAAATTCTCAGTCTAGTTTGTTTCTGCGCGTCAGAAAGCATTCTGGGCACACAGCGAGCTGACACTTTTTCATACCAAAATGGTCGTTTATAATATTATGGACACTTCCTATCGAAATCTTTACTTCTTCAGCTATAAAACGAACAGTAACACGACGATCCGCCAAGACAATATTTTCAACTTTTTTAATCATTTGTTCAGTCACTGCCGATATGGGGCGTCCCGTTCGTGGGTCGTCGTTAGTGGAAGTTCTTCCTCGCTTGAACTCAGCACACCAACGCGCAACCGTAGAATATGGAGGAGCATGAACCCCTAATGTTGCTCTCAAGTTGATTTACCTGCTCCGTAGTAAAATTTTTCAAGCAGAGATATTTTATTACCGCGCGAACTTCAATTTTATCCATTTTTAAGAACACGTTCCGAAACGACGCAAACAATAGACTTCTACTTTTAAAAAACAAAAGAGAATTAATTGCTTTTTTTATTATCATCTTAACCATGGTATAATAAAACAAGGTATGGCACTCCGAAACACAATGGTCACGTGGGAGACACAAGACTACGTCATCACCGCTATCCATGGTTCTCAAACTTTTTAGTTTGGGGAAAGTTTATAAAACATTGACATAATTATTAAATTATTTCTAGCTTTTGCCTGTAGCTCTACCCGCGCGTTGTAGGTTTCCCTAGACAAAAAAAAACAAATTAGATAAATCTACTTTAGCATTCATAATATAAGTGTATATTCATTCTTAATAATAAGTGGATTCTAGGGATTACTAAAATAATACTCAAACACATTGTTAAACTCGTCTACTTACGAAGTTTTATTCAAAATCAAAAAACAAAAAATATTTTAACCATTTTGATATTGTGGTCAAAGAAAAAAATGTATCAAACCAATTTGTTAGACGTCCACAAATAAATGTTTGAGAATCACTGTGCACACCTAATTTCCTGACCAATGTATCATGAGAAACACAATCGAAAGCCTTAGATAAGTCACAAAAAATGCCTAAGGGCATCATGTGACTTCTCCCAGGCCTCAAAAATATGTGAAAGAAGCTCAACACCAGCGTCGGAAGTCGAGCGACCCCTTGTGAAACCGAATTGCTTACTAACTAATTTACCTACCTACCTACCTACCTACCTACCTACCTACATACTTAGCTACCTTACCTACTACATACCGTACCTACCTACCTACATACCTACCTACCTACCTACCCTACTTTGGGGTATGAAAAATAGGGGTGTTTCCGTTTTCATCCCACGTTTTCATCCCAGGAGTTAAAAATAATAATAATTATTCCGCTTTCAACCCGCAACAAAAATGGACTCCGTTTTCAACCCACGGCATAGTACATAACTGTTTAGTAACTTATGTAAGTAACGTTAGCAGACAAACAAACTTTGTTAGAAAAATCTTTATTCATAATTAACACAACTAAGTCTTTAGAATATTGATATCTAGAAAATCACAGATTCGTACTATTATCAATTCTACATTTAAAAAAAATCACAGATTGTAAGTATTATTCATCCTACATCTAAAAAATCACAAATGGTAATTATTATCAATTCTACGTCTAAAAAAATCACAGATTGTAAGTATTATTCATCCTACATCTAAAAAATCACAAATGGTAATTATTATCAATTCTACGTCTAAAAAAATCACAGATTGTAAGTATTATTCATCCTACATCTAAAAAATCACAAATGGTAATTATTATCAATTCTACGTCTAAAAAAATCACAGATCGTAAGTATTATTAACCCTACATCTAAAAAATCACAAACTATTATCAATAAATTCTACTTCTAAAAAAATAACAGATTGTAACTATTACCAATTACATATACATCTAAAAATCACTGATCGTAACTATTACCAATTACTTATGTATTTAAAAATCACAGACCGTAACTATTACAAATTATACATCTAAAATTCACAGATCGTAACTATTACAAATTATACATCTAAAAATCACAGATCGTAACTATTACCAAATTGTGCATATAAAATCACAGATTTAAATTATAGCTTTATGATTTACATATGAAAATTATCAAATAATTTACAATAAATTAAAAAGTAAATGGTACTAATTTCTCCAGACAGTGTCCGATGCTAATTTTACCACAAGAAAGATCACTTAATGCTGAATTAATTATTTTCTCTCTCTCCAAAACATCATTGTTACGTGGCCTTGATGATGAAACTTGTCCAGTAAAACGCGTGTTTTGTAACTTGGCATCTTTATTTATAATTGTGAGGAATTGGAGCATATTGAGAGTCTTCTTTTTTGCCACATAGCGGTTTAGGGTTGCATGCCAGCTTTCTAGTGCATTTGTAGTTCGGTGTCTTCTATTATTTGCGGACCACAATGTTGGGGGATATTTACCACCATTCATATATGTTTGGACAACATAGTCATTAAATTTAACAATATTGTTTAAGGTGGGACAGTCTTCCATAATATATAGGAAGGCATCATCAATCATTTCCTGAGGTATTAAAGGTAACGTAAGTATTAAACCCACATGTTTTTTCAAATAGTTTTTTTTTGTTAGATCAAGCTTTTTGGCTTTTTTGTGTATTGATTGACAAAAGTGAAAATAACAAGCTCTTGTCTTCGTTTCTGGCGAAACAATTTTTAAAGCGTTTATGGCTGCCGGCTCAAAATCTGTCAGAAACTCTAAAGGTTTCCAGGTTGGTATTTGCGATTTGATAAGTTGGAAGAGTGTTACATATGTTGATTTCTTTTTGTTTAAAAGAAGACAGTAAACAAGTGGTGTGATACCTGTTGTAGTGTCTGTGCTGCCCATGTCACCATGAATGACATATAGCTGCATAAATGGTCGTATGCAACATTTAAATGTTCCGTCTCCAAAAAACATTGCAAGTTTACTCATTCGATCTCTAGCTTCATGTGTAGCGAACGCAATTATTCTATTATTGCTATCTTCGTAATCAAACAGTAAAAAATCTTTGAAGGTGTTCGGTATTTCTACTTCACTTTTGTTCTTAAATACTAATTTAGAAACATTTTGACTTCTGTTTCGGGCATCGAAAAATGCTGTTTTCACACTTGAGAACTTGGGGATTTCTTCTACTAAATCTAACCCTTGTTCTTTTATTAATAAAACTTCATCTTCGTAGATCTGTTGAATAGGGCGACCATCGGCAGATTTGACTTGTTCTTTTATTTTCTTCATAGAGTTTTTAATTAAAAGTTTGTTATAATTAGCATGGCAATTACTATTGTGTCCACTTCTATTAATAATTTCACTGTCCATTGTTTTTATAATGCCAAAGCAAGAAGGCGCTTTCGCACATCGCCATATTATGGAATTGTCCTTATTCACTCTTTTTTATGGAATTCTCTACCACCACACACTAACACTGGCTTGTTTCTTTTTGACAGGGTAAAATAAACTTCGGAATCAATGTTTTTACTGGTACTTGGACCTGGATTTTGCATTTTAACTGCTTTAATATCACTTTCACAGCAACTATGCTCCTGTCGATCACTTACGACCAAAGAGAATATAACCACTAGAGAGCGTATAGGCCGATTTCTTCGAAGAACACGACTCACTACCGCGGGCCGGGGGACGAGGAAGAATGCGCGGCTGTAATTGGTCCGTTCAAGGTCAAGTTGCATAGGTATGCCTATCGTTAGGGTAGCAATACTTCATTAAGGGAAAATAGTCGATATCGATAAAATGGATTTTAACATTATGAAAAATACTCAATTAAAATCATAGAAATAACATTTAATCAAAATCAATCAATTACAAGAAAAAAACACGTATCCTGTTATTATTGATCGGTCGGGGACAGAGAGAACAAAAAATCCCGGAACATACATTAAAGAAATACCGAACAACTGAGAACCTCCTCTTTTTTTTGGAAGTCGGTTATAAGTAGATAGGTAGGTAGGTATTTCATTACAGTATGTGAAATGTTTTTTTTTTTTATTAATTTTAATTTTATTATTTTCGATATCAACTTTCAATTGAATCAACTTGCTATTAAAGGTAACAGCTCTATTTTTTACGTTAAACATACAAAAGGAAAAAAAAGGATAGAAGCATTAGAATTGTCTAATACAAGAACGAGACTTTTCCAAAAGACATCAACGCGCGCCTCAACAGTGTGCTCGTTTACCCAGCGACCATTTTAAACAGACCCCTGCGGTGGCTCATATTCTGATTAAAGCAAAAATAATTTTTCGTACTGTTTACTTACCGATGAAAAGTTATGCCATCCTTTTTGTAACTTGAGGTTTTTGAATGTTTCCCACACCACTTCACCGCGCATGAAGGCATTTTGATGCGTTATAATTGCATAAACAGTTATAAAAAGTTGTGATAATTTAGCGTGGACACAGGTCTAACACTTGGGCACAACTAAAATGGTTACTAGTACCGTGGCCTAATATAGGCGACAAAATACTAATAGTTTTCGAGCGTCGGGGCACTGTATCCGCAGTCAAGTGGTTATATAGTCTTTGCTTACGACTAACTAACAGATAAGAGAAACAAAGGGTATAACAGATTAGCAATATTCTTTAGAAATATTGCTTTCTCTTTCACTCCCTCTCCGGCTGAATGAAATAGACATAGTGTCTGTGCCTGTGTGTGTGTATGCGCGTCTGTGCCAAGGAAGTGACGTCGTAAATAAGTACCTATTCATCAAATTATAAGTATACAAAGTTTAAATAGTTTAAGATTATTTTTCTGTCTGTACAAAAAAACAATTATAAACTGCAGTGGGTAGAAACCGGAATATATTTTAGGTAGAATACGGAAAAAACAACTATTATTATGATTGTGGGTAGAACACGGACTAAGATTTGGGTAGAAAACGGAATAAAATATTCGTGGGATGAAAACTTGGGATGAAAACGGAAACACCCAAAAATAGTTTACCGCGATTCAGAAAAATTACGTATTCGTAGAACGCCATCTATGGGTAAATGGATAAAACGTATAACGCGCTCTCGCGTCTCCGAAACTACATATATGACCAATTGACATACTGTAAATGGCAAATCTTATCTCTATGATGTCCTTGTGATCATGAAATAATTTATTTTGATAAGGATTAATATTTTGTTGTTTAAATAATCATCCAAACTTAAGTATGTCGAAAAAATACTATTTTAAAACAATAAAAGAAGTATAAAAGATAAAATATAAAAGATATAAATATGGATTCGCGGACTTTTTTGTAGAAATAATTAAGACAAACCAGGTTGCCATACATTATTTTCAATTTTAAGCAACTGTTTAGGCAGCGCATGCGAATAATTCTGTTTTATGAGGAATTTCTTTCCGACTTGCTGACAGAAGTTGTGATAGCTCGGTTAATATACATGTTGTAAAAAATATTATAGCCTATAGCACTCCTGAATAATGTAGCTTTCTACCAGTGTTTTTTTTTTTTTGTTGGATCATTAGTTCCAGAGATTACCCCTACATACAAACTTACAAACTTTACCTCTTTATAATATTAGTGTAGATGAATGTGCACGTCTGAAACGTTTTATTGAAGTGGGACATCCCGAGCTTGAGCTACTATTTAAAATACACTCAGATTAGAAATTTGGATCTCTAACGCTGTCATCACTATCTTCGTAAAAAATATTTTCTTTATCTGACATTTGGGTCGTTAAGTCAGCATCTAAAATAAAAAATTAAAAGCAAAAAAAACCTTTTAAAAAAAAGCTTTTATTTAAATGGTCTAAAAAGCAGAAAATATTTTTTTTTTTTCAAATTTTAACTATCACCTTATAACCTCTATAAATTGTGTATAATGAGGTTATAAGTTGATAGTTAAAGGATAATATGGGCAATGATGTTTGGAAGTTGGTCCAAGAGCATCCACTGATGAGACTTGCGGGAAATGCAAGTGCTTATATGTCTTATGATTCTGGCAAAAGTCTATCAGATTCTGTCCCGGGGTTATATTGTTATGGTCATGTTTATCCTGATTATAACTATGATTTTAAGTTTAACGTAAATATCCTCCCTCCACCCCTGCCTATTGTGATTAAGCAGAGCGATGCAATACGAAGACTAAGGTTCATAATAAGCTCAACGTAGGTAGTTGCCGGATTAATAAAACAAGCTATTGGAGGAACAAATAACATTTATTAATCCTTTATTTCATTTTCAAAACATATTGCTCACATTTTTTTTATATTTGTATCAGAAACATTAAATAATATAAAAAATAGTACCCCATCGGCATCAGGAACTGGGTCCAAGCTTCCGGTGGTCAGGGCTCTAGAGAGAGGAAACTCCTCATTATGCATGCCGTGTCCAAGAGTACTGCTTTCTGAATCAAGCCCTTGACCCTGCCGCGCAATGAGAGCCTCCTGAGGTGTTGGTCGAGGCTTTCCACTATTAGGCCATTAACCGTAACGATTATCGGTACAATGATTGCAGAGTCCATGTTGACAATCTCGTGTGGTAAGTCAAGATACTTGTTTTTTTTTATCTTTCTCAGCTTTCACGAAATCTCGTCATGAGGAAAGCGATATCGTGGATCCATCACCACAATATCAGGCTTATTGCTAGAATAGTCCTGTCAGTGATGAAGTTCGATCCCAGTATAATGTGTCATGGCCATTCTCGAGAACTGGGCCGGGCACATACCTGTAGTCATAGTACTTCGGACTCCACAAGATTGTACTGCAAGGCAAGTTGCTGGTGGATAACCGTAGTTACTAGATTGTGTCCGTGCAAATACTCGCCGTAAGCAAGACGAGATCAACCGGAAACAATAAATCGGATTGATTCACCGGGATGGTGGCATGCTCGATAGATGGGGAGGGGTCTGGATTTATGCTTTCGCGGTTGCACAACGACATGCTTTGCTTCGCTTTGCTTGGTAGTATAGATGCAGCCCTACCCTGCTGCCTCCTTCAGAGGTAGTAGGGGGGCGGGGTCTTGAGGGAGAGCGCTACAGTCGTGTAGATCCTCAAGGCAAGTCTGGCGGATGCACCTTCCCGAGGTTGCCACCCCGTTCTTGGTCTAATTCCTTAAGAAATAGACGTAACTAAAACCACCAGGCGCCATCGCACACCCACCCCATCCCCACTCCATCCTGTTCATTTCCCAACTCCTCCTCCCAATTCCGCTTTCCCAACTTCCCCTCCTTACCGTGACCCCTGTGACTGGGTGGTGGCGGGCTCGACTTTCACTAAAATAAGCTGATGGCGAGTAGGAGAGAATAGTCACCTGCGCTAGGACCTGCGCAGTTGAGCGCCGTGAGCGGGGATGAAGGAGTCCTGGGGGGTTGAGCCGAGCGGCTCTGGCTGTTATGTGCCCGTGAGGCAACACGCCCCCTTTGGTCCTGATTTCAAGCGAAACGGTTGCCCTACCCAATAGCCAGGGGTAGGGAAATGGCCACAGTGTCCCGTCAGAGGGCCACAGGCGAGGTGCGTGAGGTCTGCTGAGGTCGTCCTCGGACGATCGAAGCAGTAGGTAAAGGTCATGCTGACGGTGTAAGTGAGGGTTGATCAGTTCGTTGGGGGTGGGCCTTTCGACCCCCTACGCCAACCCGATCAAGCACCCGATGTCGCACTGTAAACCAGCCTTGCGCCCCTATATCTCTCTGGTAGTCCTAACGCTCTTGCTTCTTTTTAAAGTAAGACGTTCCCAGGTGCGGGCTCCATGGAGGGTGGGAGCCAGAGAGACGAATCCAAACACAAAATATAACATGGATTCTTTTAGGCCAGTTAAAAAAACCGGAGTGGAGGCGAAAGCCAATGAGACTCCCAAGGGAGGTGATCGCACTACCCTTGCCCCTGGTGGCCATGCAGCTAACGCTGCGGGTACCAGCGGGGGCACAGGTCCAGCTGTGGCGAAAACCGCAGCCAAGACCAAAACTAAAAAGTCCCAAAACAAACAAAGGACATCGGCGCTGATTGGGACCAGTACCGACCCTTCTGACACAAAGGCGAAGACCAAGGCGACGACTTATACCACTGCCGGTCTGACCCTCCCCATACCGACCCCGGTGCCGGGTAATACTGGTACCGGGCTCCCTGCCAAACAACCTCCTCCTCCTGTGGTTCCTCTAGCCTCCTCTCATCAGACGGTCGTCACCGGTCAAGCGGAGACGGCCAGCTGCACCGAGGACGCGTTCTCACGCGCCTGGCAATTTGTGCCGAAACACAAGGGCAAGGGTAAACGAACTCAACAAGCCCTCTGCCCTTGCACCGACCCTTCAGGTCCAACTGCTGCCAAGCACTGCGGAAGACAGGAAAAGGCTCAGGCGCAATACACAGGCCACTGCCGCCAGGTCGGTAAAAATGACGGGCGGCCAGCTGAACTTCTCCGCCGGGAAGCGGTCACAGGCAGAGGCCGGCACTAGCCGACCAGCGCCCAGTCAACCGCCTACCAGAGCTCCGGAGGGTCCAGCTGTAGGCAACAGGACACATCGACCCGATTGGAAGGATCAGGCCGCGGCTAAGCGAGCTCTCAACGTGACACCTCGGGGAGAACATAAGCGGCCGCGTCTTGATCAATCCAATCGGGTTGATCAACGAAGCTACTCCCAAGCTGCTAGCGCAACCCTAGACGTCGCGATCACCTGCGACCGCACGGGGATCCTGAGCAAGGTAGTATCGGACCAGGTACTCGCTGCTATCCAGAAGCAGATTATCCTCGAGGCCTGCTCCCCCAAACAGGATACCCCAGGGCCGACCTTTAACGCCAAGCCGATGTTCGCCGGGGGTATCCTCAAACTGTGGTGCGGCAACGACCACACCTTAGCCTGGCTAAGGAAGACAGTCTCCGGCCTGGCTCCCACAACTAGCACCTCGCTAGTCGTCGTGAGCCAGTCGGAAATCCAGAAGCGTGCACGGTGTGGCATAGTGATCCCGGATGAGCAGGGGGTTTACGGAGAGTCGACCAACATTGGACGCACTCTCAGCTACCAGAACCCATGGGTGGACATCAAGAGGTGGGTACTGCTGCACGCGGACAAACAAGCCTCGGCGTGGTTCGTGGTGGTCGGAGTCCCTGTGGACCAAATTCCGACGCTGATGGAGGCCGGACGCCGCCTCTCAATTGGTTTAGGGGCGGTGTACGTGAAATTCCAGGGTCGGAATGGTAGGTTCACCGACGTTCCTCAGGGATGGGACCCCGCCACGAGAACCGTCTGCGAGACTCAGCCGCCGCTGGAACCAGCAGGGGAGTCCACTCCCCCTACATACAACCCGGAGGCATCCGCGGCTGAACCTACTGCTGTAGAGTCAGCCGCCCCTGCCGCCGCCACCGTGGGAGCCGTCCCTTCATCGGGTGAGGAGCTGGATGACATGATCCTGTCCCCGGCTTAGGGCCCGGGAGAGGACGGCTTTGACGAGG
This sequence comes from Agrochola macilenta, assembly GCA_916701695.1. NCBI lineage: Eukaryota > Metazoa > Arthropoda > Insecta > Lepidoptera > Noctuidae > Agrochola > Agrochola macilenta. The sequence continues at coordinate 9,893,755 of OU753564.1, read as the reverse complement.
GCGACCTGTTCGCCGGGCTCAGACTTGGGGGGGGAAGACGAGGGCTCGACCAGCGATGGCGTCCCTTTCGTCACCCTGTAAAGTCCTCCAAGCAAACCTCCACCACAGTCAGACCGCGACGGCTCAGCTCCGCAAGTGGCTGTACAACACACGGCCATAGCCTTAATCCAGGAGCCGTGGATTAGGGCCGGCCGCATACAAGGACTCTCCAATCTTGGCGGTAAGCTCCTAGTCACCTCAGACCACGATTACCCCAGATCGTGCATCTATGTCATAGGTAACCTCAAAACACAGCTCTTAACTGATTTCTGTTGCAGAGATGTCTCTGCAGTTAAGCTGCTTATACAGCGTGTCGATGCCATGGAGATGGTGGTCGTTTTTGCCTCGGCCTACATGCCTGAGGCGGAGCCGCCGCCTCCCCACGACCTCGCCCGTCTCGTGAGTCATTGCGAGAGGAGTGGGTTCGAGGTTGTCATCGGGGCCGATGCAAACGCTCACCACCAGCTGTGGGGTATGGACACATCGAACGAGAGGGGTAAGGCCTTGGTTGACTACTTATTCTCGACTAACCTATCTCTACTAAACACTGGCTCCGAACCAACATTCGTAACCTGACGAAGCCGCACAATCACCGACCTCTCTCTGGCAACGGAGAGCGCAGCGGAAATCATCAATGAGTGGCAGGTTTCCGAGGAGGCCTCCTGCTCTGATCACAGGTGGATCCGCTTCGACATCCAGGTCTGTGTGCCACCGACAGCACCACGACGAAACCCGCGTAACACGGATCGAGCCAACTACACACGCAACCTTGATTGCAAGCTTGTGACGTTAAACAACCAGTTGACATTTGTGGACACGAAACAGATTGAAACTCAAGTAATTCACCTTACTAACTCAATCATAGACAGCTATCAGTCTGCATGCCCAGAGACCATGCCGCGCAACACACCGGGTAAACAACCCTGGTGGGGCGCTGATCTGGAGCGCAAGCGCAGCAAGGTAAGAACTGCTCTGAATAGAGCCATGAACACATGTGCGGATGAGGACTGGGACAACTATTACGCAGCCAAATCTAGCTACAAAAAATGCATCAGATTCAGGAGCACCTCGGGATGGCGTAAATTCTGTGGCAGCATTGAATCTTGTCAACAAGCTAACAGGGTAAGGAAGGTCCTCGCGCAACAGAATACACCTGGGCCCGTTACCCTCCGCAAATCCGATAACACACTCACGTCGTCCCCTGAAGAAGCAAGACGCGTCCTAATCGAAACCCACTTCCCTGGATGTGTCTTCGCGCAGGTAGTTGACTGGCAAGATGAAACCCAAACACCATCAGACAATGATTGGAGTTACGCACGCAGGGTGATTACGTTGGAGAAACTCCAATGGGCCATCCAGAGCTTCTTGATGGAGTGTTTCCCGCCTTACTACAGTGGGGAGGCGTCTCTGTCGCTATAAGATTGGTGCCTTTATTGAGAGCGTGCCTGGCCTTTCGCTACGTTCCTAAAGGGTGGAGGGAAGTGAAAGTAATATTCATCCCCAAGCCAGGTAAGGGTGACTACACAAACGCCAAATCCCACAGACCAATTAGCCTGACCTCCTTTCTCCTAAAAACTATGGAGAGGCTATGTGATAGGGAGCTGAGGGATGGCGCCCTAAAAACAATACCGCTACATGGTAATCAGCACGCATACAGCTCAGGTAAGTCGACCGAATCTGCTCTTCATCTAGTAGTCAGCCAGATAGAGGACGCGATTCATCAAAAAGGCACCTGCCTGGGCACTTTTATAGACATCGAAGGAGCCTTCGACAAAACCAACTTCTCCAGCATCAGCAGCGCCCTCTCCAGACATGGAGTAGAACAGGTACTAACGGACTGGATTACAAACATGTTAAGCAAACGAGTGGTTCGCCTTGAGGATGAGCGGCAGCTGGCCATGATAGCTAGAGGCTGCCCTCAGGGAGGAGTTCTATCTCCCCTCCTGTGGAATCTGGTGATTAATGACCTCATCACTAAACTCAACGCCAACCGCTATTACACGATAGGCTATGCAGATGACCTCGCAATCCTTGTATCAGGGAAGGTGACGGGAACGATCTGTAACCTCACGCAACAAGCACTTCGTATCGTAGAAAGTTGGTGCAGGGAATTTGAACTATCAGTGAACCCCACTAAAACTGAACTAGTCATGTTTACCCAAAAACGAGCATTAGGCCCCTTCCGCCTACCCAAACTGTTCGATACAGAACTTCAGTTGGCCAACGAGGTCAAGTACCTTGGAGTCATTCTAGACGCTAAGTTGAACTGGAGCAGTCATGTTGACAACAAGCTAAACAGGGCCTGCATCACCTTCTGGCAATGCAGGAAAATGATAGGTAAGAAGTGGGGCCTATCCCCCAAAATCATACTGTGGCTGTACACAGCTGTGATCCGCCCCATGGTCGCTTACGGGGCCGTGGTCTGGTGGCCCCGCACGAGGCTGGTTACAACTTGCAACAAACTACAACGCCTGCAGAGACTGGCCTGCGTTGCGACCACTGGCTGCATGAGGACTACTCCGACTGCAGCAATCGAAGCCATGCTGGGTCTAACCCCGCTCCACCTGTTTATACAGCAGGAAGCGACAATGGCGGCGGTGCGTCTTAATGCAATTAATCTCTGGGGTAAGAGAGAAACACAACACACCGCGCTGCTTGAGGGACTCAATACTGAGTTCCCTATTACGAAAGCCATAAATGACCGGGTACCCAAACAATTTATCTTCGATAAAAAATACAGGATCCAACTTCACGAGGATTGCCGATGCGAGGGTTTGCGCCCCGCAGAGCTACGAATCTTCACGGATGGATCCAAAACAGGTAGTGGCACAGGTGCTGGAATCTTTTCGGAAGACTTCAACATACACATAGCCACACCATTGGGAGTCCATAACACAGTGTTCCAGGTCGAATGCATGGGTATATCTCTTGCCGCGTTAGCCATAATGGCCAGGGAAGTTAAGGACCACTCGATACGTATACTCTCAGACAGCATGGCTGTTCTGCAAGCGCTAAACAGCCACACTATTGACTCTGGGCTGATATACGAGTGCCACCAGCGCCTTAACCAGGTGGGTAGCCTCAATAACATTACCATTCAATGGATTAAAGGACACAGCGGTTCGCGGGGCAATGACGCAGCCGACGAACTTGCCAGAAGGGGGTCGAGCATGGCACCAGTGGGCCCCAAACCCATTGCGCCACTCCCCTTCGGGTACTTACGCACTCTGGTAAGGAAACGAACCAGGGACCAACATCACAAACTATGGTTGGATCACGGAGAGTGCAGGCAGGCTAAGGAGGCACTCCCTACAATTGATGGCCGGCTCACGAAAAAGGTTCTCCGACTAACGAAACAACAGCTGCGTACAGTCACAGCAGCTGTAACTGGCCATGGGTCATTTAATAAACACCTCTTTGTAATAGGAGTCACAGACAGTCCGCTGTGCAGAGCCTGCATGGAGGACGACGAGACAGCAGCTCATGTGCTGTTATACTGCCCGGCGGTCGACGCATACAGGGCAAAGTACTTCGGTAACCCAGGTACCCTACGTGAGATTGTCAGTGACACCAAGGCGTTGCTGGCCTTCTTTGAGGAGCTGGGGTGGATCGAATAACCGATTTTCCCACCCGCACGCAAAATACGCGCTTAGACGTGGAGTTGCGGATACCAGCCCGTATTACCTATTACCTATTACCTATTACCTATGCTCGATAGATGTCAACCGTACCATCGTTGACAATGTATCTTCGATAATTATTCGTCATAATAACTTACTAATCTATTATTATGGAATCTAAAAATCTGGCTGGTTGATGTATGTATTGTTCGTAACGAGCATAGCCAAGATACCATATGATTACCATGATATGTGCACAGCATCCCACGGTACGTTTTCCCGCTTTGCATGAACAGTAGTAGTGTTCGACTGCATCCAAGCCAGTTGCGTTGTTTTTTACTACCACATATGAATAATGCCCGCGTGCACGTGTATGCCTCGATTTTATTTTGCCTCTCAATAACCATAAACTCTCTCCAGGAATACCCGCTTCGTTCAAATCGGTAGTCAGCCCTTCGGAATCTCGATACAACTCGATTGAATACTCGCCATCATTACGTATGTGCTCGGCATAATAGCTGTTGGCCAGTTTCAGCTGGTATGTCCCGAGTGCAAATAAGATCAGGTCGTCCTGTGTCAATCTTGGAAACGTCTCAAGACCTGGCAATTCTGTGTCCATATTTTGGAACGCTACTCGTTGTCCGTTAAGACGACGACGCTGTACATATTCAGCCAGAACATTTGGCATCTCCCTTCGTATTGCAATTCTCTCAAGAAACTCAGGAGCATGTGTGCTGTCTGTAATGGGAACATGGAACGCATTTGTTAGTGCAGCTGCTATCCTAAAATCAGCAAACATGTGGGGCATTGCATTGTGATAGTACTCCTGGCGAAATAGTTTGAAGTCACGTTTAATGCGTCCGTTTACGGCCTCGACCACCCATCTGGTCATTGTTAACATTCTCGACTTATTTGCTTCAGAGACGGTTAATTGTGTCTGACCGACCGCGACACTTGCTGGCATATGTGCTTCGTAGCCGAACGCTTCGAGATCATTCAAAACGTCTCTGAACCCTCGGTCAAGAATGAATATATCACCTGGATAAAAAAATAGATGAAAAGGATGTTCCTCGTGGTTCAGTATATCCAAAGTTATGGATGCATCAGACTTTTTGGCTCCATGGGGTCCAGTTACGTCAATAATGTAGCCATCGCTGCATACACACATATACACTTTCAATAAGTTGAGATACTTGTGCGGGCTATATGTTTCGATTTGGAATCCGAAGTTGCTGCTTTTAAATATATACACGTAAGACCCGTCAATGACAGTAATAAGTTTGTTATTTGCAGGGTTTCCAAAAAGTGCATTTGGTATCAATAAGTTCCGCTGCAGCAGACACTCTCTTTCAATATGGTCCCAGCCAAGATGGCGTGTGACATATTCGTGAGTCAATGCTTCCCTAGCAGATTTCATTAATCGCTCAAGTTTCCTGCGACTCATGTGGAAAATCAATGCTAACCTCTCATTCGGTTCTCCGGTCGTTAGCTTTGCAAGCATTATAGCAAGAGCAGTTTAAGGTTCACCACAATCACTCAGTTACGGAGTCTCATTTAAGATTGCAGAAATATCTTGTTTTGTTCGACCGGTCCAATAATATAACTCGTCATCATCCATTTGTTCGAGATTTTCAAAATCATATCTTTTTCTACTTTCTGCAACTTGTTTCAACACGTCAATAATGTCAGTTATTTGTTCACTATTAAAACTGTGACTCAGATTTGGTGCTTCTAATAATTCTTCCCAAACATTTGACTCTAAATGAAACTGACACACTCTTGCTGCGTCGGAGAATAATAGTTTTTATCCATCAGCAACCGTTTCTTTGTAGCGTCCGAAATGCGATGGCGAGTTCTATGGCGGCAACCAAAAAACATACAAGAATTCGATGTATTTGGTGGCCGAGAATAAGTAGGTAGCTCTATCACTGGATTTGCTTCCTGATGTTGATTATTTCCATTATTATCAACAAGTGGAGGATCCGCGACGTTTTCAACATTTGGGGGTTGTTCTATGTTCCGTTGCTGACGAAGGCGTCCTAGAACTCCTACCCAGCAAGGTCTACACATGTATTCAGCGTCGTTAAATAATATCTGAAACAAAAAAAATTTTCACTAGTGTAGTAGTAGAACAGACTCTATTAAAAAATAATACCACACTAATGTTTAAACTATATATCATAGTATGGCGATCATCTATACTAATATAGATAGGGTAGGTAGGGTAGATAAGTAGGTGCGCCGTAGATAATTACTTAGTGCTACCCGTGCGAAGCCGGGGCGGGCAGCTAGTGCATAATAAAATAACTACCCCTGCTCACATTCATTCCGTATTATTTTCTTTTTCATTGACAAAAATAATGATTATTCTCCATACCTGATATGGTTGCAGATTTTCTGTGATTGTTCTTTTTGATGAAAATCCAGGAGTTGCTGTGATTACAGCAACTCCTGGATTTTCATCAAAAAGCGTTTAGGTAATGGTCATTCGTCTTTTACGTAACACAGAATGGTTACACAGTAGACAAAGAACGCCCGCTGAAGGTCGAAACATATTTATAATTCACTGACTATGTCCAATCACAAGGAAAAAGAGGAAGTATTCTTTAACAAGCTTATGTCAGTTCGGTTTGGTTTGGTTATAGCGGCAGAAATCAAGTCCATTCAAAAGCAAATGTCAGTATTTTTAAAAATCGAAGATTGATTTTGTTTGTTTTTTTAAGTATGGCATCTCGCAAGTCAACCTAGGAGGTTGTCGGCTGCTTAACCGGCCTTTCTTTATACGTAAAGTCATATTATTTATAGTCAGGACAAACATGACCATAACAATAGAACCCCGGGACAGAATCTAATAGAATTTTGCCAAAATTATAAGACAAATAAGCACTTCGATTTCCCTTAAGCCTCATCAGTGGAGGCTCTTGGACCACTTTCGCCCATTCTTCTTTTGAAAAGAAAATTTTATTTTCTGCTTTTTAGACCATTTAAATAAAAGCTTTTTTTTAAAGGTTTTTTGCTTTTATTTATTTTTTACTTTTTAGTTATTTCTAATTATTCTCGGCAAGCCCTTTCATTTGATACCCAGATTGCAGAAGTGCATAAAAAATAACTATTCCGCCATCTTGGATGTTCCGCCATATTGGATTTAGAATGACGTCAGATTATTTTTCGAGTTACTCTCAACAAACCCTTTCATTTGATTCCCATATTGTAGAAATGCATTAAAAATAACTATTCCGCCATCTTGGATGGTCCGCCATATTGGATTTAGAATGACGTCACACAGCTTATCGTGTATTGTCATCCAAACTAAACGTGTATACAAAATTTCAACTCAATCGGTTGAAGATATCTGCTTCAAAATTGAGTAGCAAGATTTCACGCGAACAAACATACATACATACATTGCAAGTTAAATAAAAGCTTTTAAAAATAACAATAGTCATAAAAAAGATAACTTATTACTTGCTTAAACTTGTTTTTTGATACGTGCAATTAATATTATTGTGATTTTAAATAGCGGGTGAGCAAGGGCAATTAATCTGCCTAGCCTTTTCCCAACTATTTTGGGGTCGGCTTCCAGTCTAACCGGATGCAGCTGAATACCAGTATTTTACATGGAGCGACTGCCTATCTGACCTCCACAACCCAGTAACTGGGTAATACGATACCCCTTGGTAAGACTGGTGTCAGACTTTCGGGCTTCTGACGACTCGTAACGACTGTCAAAGATCCACGAATGACAGCCGGGACCACCGGCTTAACGTGCTTTCCGAGGCACGGAGGATTCTCGGTATGTAATGATGGTCACCCATCCACTGACCAACCCTGGCAAGCGTAGCTTAACCTGATGGATCGACCAGTGCGGCTGTTGTTACTTAGCCACGAGCTCCTCTCCAAGCGGGTGAGCAAGGGCGAGTTATAAAAATTGTCCATGATCAAAGTGTGCCCTCGATTATACAAGGGGTTCACTAGATCATGGACAATTTTTGACGTCACTTTGGTGAGTAGTGGCGGTATGTCTGTCGGTTTGTCTGCTCGTCCATCAGTCAAGTCTATTATCAATTCGTCTGTCAATCCGTCTGTTTTGGCTGTCTGTTCGTTCTTTGTGTCTGTCAGTCCGTCTGTGCGTCGATCAGTCAGGTCTATTGTCAATCCACTTGTTTTGCCTATTTGTTCGTCCTTCTTGCCAGTGTAGACCAAAAATCTCCACAAATTGCTGGTATCTGATTCGCACAGCTCGTATTACTTAATGCCTACTTTGGCAGCCTTCGTTGCAATCTTCTGTGCGAACGACAACCGCCCTTTCCATTTGAGGAGAGATTCGTCCACAGCAATGTTCTGTCCCGGAAGATAAAGCGAGCTGAATTTCATTTGCAAGAGATCCAGCACAGGCTTTATCTTCCGCAATTTTTTCTCGTCTGTCGGTAAAGTCTGAGAGTCAGTCGGGTCACTAAAATGAAGCAGTCTTTTTATTAAAATGAATCTATTATAGGTCATAATGTCTTTAAAATATTTAAGTTAGGTAGCTATTTTCACTCCAGTAATTTTTTTTCTACTGGATTTGGTAACAAGCCCTGCAGGATGAGAATTGGCAAGAACCTGGCCATCTCACATTTGTCGACATTGACGAAATAGTTGAGTCAAAAATGAGGCGTCAAATGTTGGTCATTCTGTCGGGTTGCGTATTTATTCGTCTGTTTTATGATCAAGTCGAAGAGCTCGTCGTCAAAAAATTTCAAAAATATGTATATCTACCGGGGTGGTGTCGTCAGTCACTGGGAAGATCGGTTCAGCAATTCCCGTAAAAATTTCGCGCTTCCCTCGGACATTGATGTGGTCGTTGGACCAGTCAAATGTCAAATTGTCAGGCGGAATCGAATTTGACGAGGACTCGTCCTCGTCATTCTTTGTCAACCATGTATCCAACTCTGGCATCAACAGACGCCAGCTCACATCTTCGAGGATGTTGATCCTCGAAGATGTGAGCTGGCGTCTGTTGATGGTGAAATGGCATGTCCATCAGTCCATCCGTTTCTACGTCTGCCACATCCAGCTCGTCGTCCGACTCTGCAGTGTCAAGCGACTTTTCTAAATCTGACACAGTCTTTTCCGTGTACCTGAAAGAAACACTTTATGAGTACCAAAGTAACAAAAACAATATACATGTAATCTGATCCATCATAAATATACACATACCTAAGTTTAATGTAATTATAATAATTAATTAATAAATGTTTAGTTATAAAAACTTAATTTAAAAAAAATACACTATTACTAAAACATCGATCAAAGTTACAACGAACTACAAGAACTTTTATATTATGTTACTTGCTGCTACGGAACCCTTCATGGGCGAGTCCGACTCGCACTTGGCCACTTTTTTGTTTTCCGGACACCTCGAACGTGCAGGCTTTATTTGCTCGGCCTGTATAATTTTTTGCACGAGTTCTTTTGTTTCGGCACTTGATTTAAAATCATTGCGATAAATGGCAACAGAGCTTAGATTGTTGGGTCGAACGAAATATTTTTTTCCCTTTTTCACCATAGCGTCCTTTATCGTCTGCTTGAGCTCCGAAATATGTTCCATCAGGTTGCGCTTATCTTGAAGGGCATCAACCATGTCATGCGCGAGAATGGCTTTATGCTTGAGCGACTGATAGAGGACTGCTGTGTGTGAGGTGCCAGAACCTACTTTACGGCATAGGGTAGAAATTTACATTTTTTGCTCCGAGTTAAATTTTCCATCCGCAGCAATAGAGCAAACTTCATTTAGGTGCTGCTCAATGGCTGACATCCATTTTTGAAGCCCGGGCGTCGAAACAATATCAGCCGTGGCCGACTTGAGGGCTGGATTTTGCGTCGTCGTCTTCGAAGGTGAGGCGGAGGGTTGCACCGCCCCTTGGATTAAAGGGGCCATTTTGTTTTCACAAGTTCACTATTTTGTGTCCATTATTTACCAAACTACACACTAAGCAAAAATTTACAGATGCATTACGACAGTAATGCGTTAAATGAGGTCAATATTATTAAATAAATTTTTGATTAAATATTGCTTACGAGCACGTCTGTGCGCTGCAAGTGTGTTATCTTTGATTTTCTAGGAATATGAGTTGATAGGCTTAGGGTTGTTCCTAAGAATCGTGGTAGCTGTAGTGTTCTCTTTTTTGTGAAGAGAATGAGTTCAGTTTCTGTAGGGTTCACTGAGAGTTGGTGCCTGTTGCATTCCTTTACTATTTTTAGGGCTTGCGCATGAGGTTGCATGGATTGTTTTCGTGGGTGCCGTTTATTATAATGGTTATGTCATCGGCGTAGCCTACAGTGAAGTAACCTTTGTCGTTGAGTGTTGTGATGAGGCTGTCTCCTACAAGGTTCCACAGCATGCGTAGCATGAGCACCGCTTTGTCGACGGATCCGTGTAGACAGGACGACGGCAGCAAAGTAGAAAGAGTCAACTGTACTTTTTACGCAATTCACTCTTTGACATAATTTTTTATCTCAGAATTCTTTGTTTTGTCATAGGACTTTTTTTCTGTTTGATTCTCTATTTTTACTGATAAGTCACGTATATCACGTATAAGACAACTACAACAATTATTCTTAAAATGACGAGGTACCGTGTTTTGGAACAAAAAATATTACAGTAATATTGGCCTTAACCATTTCCTTGGTAATGCCCTATTAACTATACGATGTAAAAATTTAAGACAAAAAATCCTTTAAAAAAAGCTTAATTTGAAATGCTCTAAAAAGAAACAAAAAAAAAATTTCTTTTAAAATTTTAACTATCAACTTATAACCTCATTATACACAATTTATATGATCATAAAAGCTTGTCGCGCGATTTACTTGTGTAAATAAACTAGTACTTACCTATTTAATTGAGTACCTTAATCTGCTAAGTTTTTTTTTTGCAAACCTCGCGACATGCTTTTATGATCATATAAATTGTGTATAATGAGGTTATAAGTTGATAGTTAAAATTTTAAAAGAAAATTTTATTTTCTGCTTTTTAGAGCATTTAAATAAAAGCTTTTTTTTAAAAAGGATTTTTTGCCTTTGTTATATTTAATAAATAAAGCAAGTGAAAATTATTTGTAACATTCATTTATTTGAGAGATTACCACAGACTACAGAGTTTATAATAGTGTTACTAGTGAAGTACGTTTAGTAATATTCTCAGGTAGTGATGTAACAATTGATAAAGAAGAACGGTCTTAAATTTATAACTACAACACTCTTACCAAATTTGAGCCTTTCTTCATACAAGAACATGAAAATATATAGTTATCCAATTTACACGTAACTTGCACTCATCATTATGACGAACAATGTTACTCTCTTACCCAAAGAAAACTTTCTTACATTTGCAAACAAAAATACAAATTATGCTAACAGAAATATAAAGTAATATAATTATGTTACTTTTGTAACTCCTATCTTATCTCTAAGATACATAAATCTATCTTTAGGTAAAGCCTTTGTAAATAAGTCAGCATATTGCTCTTTTGTACAAACATATTTCAAATCAATTTCTTTCTCTATATACTTTTCTTTAATAAAGTTATACTTGACATCTATATGTTTGCAGCGTTTATGGTAGTCTACACTCTTAATTAAACAGATTGCACTCTGATTGTCTATATTTAAGCACACTGAATCTTGTTTAAATGCACTTATATCAATTAAAAGTTTTTTTAACCACAAAGCTTCTTTAGTTGCAGCACAAGCGGCCATAAATTCTGCCTCCGTAGTTGATAAAGCAACACTCTGCTGATGTTGTGTTGCCCATGTTATGGCAGCTCCATTTTTTATATATGTTACGGCTAATACCCGAAGTGCGGCTACACCTAGTTTTAGCCGGTTAGAACTAGGTGTAGCCACTTACTCTTGGTTAAACCTAGTACGAGCCGATTGTTTTCGGGTAAAACTAGGTCGAGCCTTCATCATGCCGGCTACAACTAGGTCCAGCCATTCCCTGTTGGATAAAACTAGGTCTATCCGATATCATTCCGGCTAGAACTAGGTCCAGACAATCCCTGTTGGATAAAACTTAGATGCGTGTCCCGCCAAGCCTTCCGCCCCGCGTCACACTCATGACTCACAGCATCTGCAGCAGCGGCGCGGGGTGGAGGGCATAGCGAGGCACGCGCCTCTGCAGGTTGTGAGCGCCAGGTGCTGCTGATCTACTGCAGGTCTACTAGCGAGTGTGACTCACAGCGCCTGCAGCAGCAGCGCGTGTCTTAGTTTTATCTAACAGGGATTGGCTGTACATAGTTGTAGCCGGCATGCTATCAGCAGAGCTTTTTTAGATATTAAAAAAACATCCAATAAAAAGAAACGTAGAGAGTTTTTTTATTCTTATAAATCACATTGTAATAATTAACACAAATTATTAGGAGTACAATTTTTAATATAATAAGAACAATCAGGAACATTTTTTTAACAACAGACAATAAGTAGTTGCATATTATAATTTAAAGAATGTTATTATAATTATAAATCACACTTTTATAAAGTAACATAAACTATTTATTAGAACAACTTAAACTTGAGTGACATTTTGAGTTGCACAAAATACCAGCAGGTTTGCAGAGACACTTTTTGTTGCCACATTTGGTTTTGCAGTGGCATCTTTTATAGCCTTGCCCACCAGAGGTCGATTGTGCATTGGCTATTTGGCGTAGTGATTTCTTTTCGGGTGAAACCATGTCAATATCTAAAAATTTTGAGTCGCACACAGTGAACTGATTTCTTGAAAATAGTTCTGTTATAGTGCCGTATTTGTTTCCTAATTTGTATAACCCCTTGTCGTTACATTCAAGTACAACCATTAACACATTGGGAAAGTCGCCTCTACCTCTGTCCACGTCAGGAATTTTTACTCGGACTGTATCACCGACTTTACATGGGGGAAACTTTTCATTTGATGAAGCCGTCATTTTTATAGCTTGTTTTACCATTGTTTTACCAAACCTTCCCGTGCGCCTTTCCTGTTAGTGTCAATTTTTAGCTTTTTTTCACACAGCTTACATTTTTTCTCCTCATTCTGGTCACAGAGCCCGCAATATGACATTTCGATTTCTTTCTGGCAACTTCCTGATGTTGATGGCTCATTCTCTTTTGATGGCTCATTCTCTTTAGTAGCTTCGTCACTCTCATCATCAACTAACTCTCTAAGAATTTTCTCAAGATCTTCCTCACTTTCTATATTTGCAAGGACTTCAGGTGGTAGATCAGATGATTTCAGCCCGACCTTTAACATCAGAACCGAACATTGCCTGGTACGGCGATCTTTTAATTCCGTGATGGTAAGCTCTATTTTTCATTAGCTGAATAAATCGTAAGCCTTCTGACCATTTTTGGCAGTTCTCGTCAGCCATCCAAGTCATAAGCATTTTTTCGATGTCTTGATTGGCACGTTCAACACTACCTTGTGACTGGCTGTGTCGTGGTTTCCCATGCACAATCTTCAAACCTGGCCACATCTGCGTCAAACTTTCCACAACTCGATTCGTGAACTCTCTGCCATTGTCGGATTGAAGTATTGAGGGTGATCCAAAGATACAAAATATATCAAGTAATTTCTTTGATACTTCTTCCGCAGTCTTACTTTGTAACGGATGAAGTTGTACGAATTTCGTGAGGTGGTCCTGATAAACTAGTATAAACTTGTAGTCACCATCTGGGTTTGTCTGCATGTCTATCAAATCTACTTGGCAACGGCTGTTTAGCTCGCTGAATAAAATAGGCTTTACAACAAGGCCTTTTTTGGTAGATTTTTGTTTCATTTGACATGGCTTACATAAACGAAGATACAAAAGAATCGCCTCCTGAGTAATATTCGCATACTTCGTTTTAGCTTCTGCAACCATTCTGTTTCTTCCGCCGTGCCCAACACACAGATGTATTTCATGAAGAACATCAAACAAGTCTTCATTCTTGACAAAATATTAGATATTTTCGGAATTTTCGGTGCTCGACACAGGAGAAATTAACTTTTCGATGTCGCCAATACAACAAACATCGAAGCGCTTCAAACGGCGATATTGTAACGTAGAACGTTTCGTGGATATTTTGGCAGCTTTAACGTCTTCTATAAACTTGGAATACTGCACATCATTCATATAGCTTTGATTTTCACCATGTTTTGTGGCTAATAAACACTGAAACTGTTCCAAAAAACTTGACTTCATAGTCTGTAGGTCTTTATTCATAGCCATTCTGAATTCGAACGTATGAGTGCGCAAAAACAAGAAAGTACGTCTGTTTTGTACAACGGCACAACGCGTACTAAACTCAAAGCGCAAGGGCAAACGCGGGTGTACGGGAGGCGGGGCGGCAGGGGCGCGCGAGCGCGACGCGTCCGGCGTGAGCCAGGCGCCTGTTACTTGTTTCAACTTGTTTGCATCTAGTTTTATCCAACAGGGAATGGCTGGACCTAGTTGTAGCAGGCATGATGAAGGCTAGACCTAGTTTTACCCGAAAACAATCGGCTCGTACTAGGTTTAACCAAGAGTAAGTGGCTACACCTAATTCTAACCGGCTAAAACTAGGTGTAGCCGCACTTCGGGTATTAGCCGTAACATATATACATAACCAGTCAGAGACCGACGTGTGCATGTGTCTCTGGCATAGTCTGCGTCACAATAAGCTTGTAATATGTTATACTTAGATGACATATAACATAAACCAAAACTTTTAGTTTCTTTTAGGTACTTCATTATTTTCTTGACAGCATTCCAATGTGTGTGATCATAGTTATTGAGATATCTACTCACCAGACTGACTGCATACATAATATCAGGTCTGCTTACTATGGCCAGGTGCATTAGGGATCCAACAGCCTCTCTGTAGGGAATGTTGTAGTCCAGGACTGCAGAACATTTCTCAAGTGTGTCAAAAGCATTTGACTTCGTTTCTCATGATCTGCTTCTACAAAAGCTGGAGAACTATGGTATCAGAGGCCCAGCATTACAATGGTTAGAACAATACTTGAGTAATCGCGAACAATGTGTAGAAATACCTTGTGAACATAATACAGCGGTAAAACAAGAGAGGTCTGAGTATCTTGTTAACAGTTACGGCGTTCCGCAGGGAAGTATCCTCGGACCCCTCCTTTTTCTTATATATATAAATGATTTACCTGACATTCTTACTAAAAAGTGTATATTATTTGCAGATGACATCTCAATAATATTAGCATATGACAGTATAATTAATAATAACTTTGACATTGATATAAACAATACAATTGATTTAGTTATAGAGGTTAGTAAGGAACAATTTACAAGTAAATATCAATAAGACGACTTTTGTACAATTCCAAACCCGTGGATCAAAAATTGTTCCAAGGCATATTTCATATGACGGTATAAAAATAAATGAATCTACCAGTGTAAGATTTCTAGGGTTCACCATGGACAAATACCTAGACTGGAAAGGACACGTTGACGGAGTCTGCAAGAGAGTTAACACTTTCGTATATGTCCTAAACAGACTAAGAACTACGTCTAACCAAAGTACGGTATTGTTGGCATACCATGGCCATGTAGCTTCCGTGCTACGATACGGGTTAATACTATGGGGAAACTCAACAGACTCCCAGCGGGCGTTTCTCTCCCAAAAACGATGCATAAGAGCAATTGTTGGTATTCCTCCTTATGAGTCATGTAAACCTCACTTTAATAAACTCAAGATATTACCCCTGCCGAGTATGTACATATTTGAAGTTTGTGTGTTCGTAAAGTCCAATCCTAATCTATTTGTAAGAGCTCGTGATATTTATACACGGGATAATGTCTACCCTCGTAACTCCAGACATGGTCAGCGACTAGTGTTAGATTTCGCACCAAAGACTGCGGTGTTCAAAAAAAATTGCTCAGCTATGTGCGTTAAAATTTATAATAGGTTACAAACAGACATTCAAAATCTCCCCCTACCAAAATTTAAGAAAACGCTTAAAGAGCTACTGCTTAAAAAAATGATTTACTCGGTAAATGAATGGCTACAGGAATAAGGAAAATATTCTATATATAAATATTTTAAATAATGTGTGTTGTGTATTATTAATTCAACGTAGAAATGACTGAGTCTTATTGGCATTTGACAATGTATTTTACCAGGCACATAATTATTTTATTGACATTATATAAGACTATGAATTTCGGAGACACGTATTGGCTAAGACCACGGGCTAAGACTAACCATTATTTATATTTCTTTATTCCTTTTTACTTTTAAGAAAACGATTCACATGCCATACCACAGGCTAAATAGAATTATAAGACCAAATAATGTAACATGGAAACCACCGATTGTATTTACTCTATTTATACGTGAATAAATGAATTTGAATTTGAATTTGAATTTGAATTTGTGGTATGAGGATCAGCTGGAATATTACTGCCATTAGCATTATGCATATTGAATTTATGTAAAAGTCGCTCAATATATTTTGTCTGGTGAATGAAAACACATCCTTTGGACTTCTCTATCTGCAGTCCAACATAGTTCTTTGATTCACATATTTTCATTTCGAAATTATTTCTCAATTCACACAAGACAACATCTAATGAATTTCTTGAATCAGATAGCAAGAGCCCATCATCAACATACAATAAAAGGTAAACTCTACTATTATTTACATTTCCAATATAAACACATCTATCAGAGTTACTATTTTCAAAACCAAATTTCTTTAGTACAGTATCAAATTTATGATTCCAGCATCTAGGTGCTTGTTTCAGACCATAAAGTGAACGATTGAGTTTACATACCACACTTGATGGAGCTTCCACACCCTCTGGTGGTATCATATATATGGATTCTTTTACATTTCCATATAAAAATGCTGTTTTCACATCAAATTGGACCATTTGTAGATTTTGCTGAGCAGCTTCTGAAAGTAACACTCTAATGGAATCATACCTTACAGTTGGTGAAAAGGTTTCAGTATAATCTATGCCTTGTTTTTGTGAGCATCCTTTGGCACATAGTCTTGACTTATATATCGGACCGGTTGGATGAGGTTTTATTCTGAATACCCATTTGCATCCAATTATCCGCACACCTGGTGGTTTCTCCACTAATTGCCAAGTTTTATTCTCTGCATGTGCATTCAACTCATCTTTAATAGACTGCTTCCACTGTTCTGCATTTACATTATCTGATGATATAGCTTCACTGTAAGTTTGAAGCGTGTCCTGCTCTTCTGAAACTTCATCGCTACATACATAAGTATTACCTTCATTTTTCATCAATTTACTTTTAGATCTTGTTATAATGTTTTAATTTATCTCAGTTAAATCTACTATTTCTTCTGGTTCATATAATGATCCTTCATCAGAGTGAAAAGATTCATCACTAGTCTCAGTTTCACGTTCATAAGATTCTTCTAAATTAAAATTATTACCAATAGAATCATTTTTATTCTTATTAGGTGCTGGTACTGACTCTGACAATGGTAGCATAGTACAATTTCTTACAACTGAAGTTTCTATGAATATCACATCTCTACTTATCAATACTTTCTTTGTTTTAGAATCGAGAAGCCTGTAACCTTTAGTTTGTTCACTGTAACCAATAAATATCATTTTGTTTGCCCTCGAGTCCCATTTCTTGACCTTCTCTTTTGGTACATGCACCATTGCTTCACAACCGAATATTTTTAGATTGTTAATATTTAGCTTTTCTCCCGTCCATATTCCTTCGGGTGTTAAGTATGCTAGAGCTCTTGTTGGACAGCGATTGGTGATATATGCTGCTGTCGACACCGCTTCTGCCCAGTACTGCTTCTGTAATTTAGCATTAATTAGCATACAACGAGCTCTCTCTAGCAAGGTGCGGTTCAACCTTTCTGCCATCCCATTTTGTTGGGGTGTGTAAGGTGTGGATGTTTGATGTTGAATTCCACAAGTTTTTAATAAGGATTGAAACTCATTACTTAGATATTCTCTACCATTGTCTGTACGGAGAGTCTTTATTCTTAAATTAAGCTGATTTTCAACTAATGCTTTAAATTGTTTGAATTTTTCAAAGACATCTGATTTGTTTTTAATTAAATAAACAAATACTTTCCTTGAAAAATCATCGATGAATGTGACGAAGTAGTGTGCTCCGCCAAGGGACTGAACCTCCATCGGCCCGCAAATATCTGAGTGAATGAGATTCAACATCGCTTTTGCTCGGGATCCTTCTGACGGGAATGAATTCCTTGTTTGCGTTCCCTCCAAACAAGATATGCATACTACTTTATTTTTGTTTTCCGTTTTCACATCAGTATTTTCTAATAGTTTGTTCAGGTCTTCAAAGTTTAAATGTGCCATTCTCTGATGCCATAAGTAGCAGTCATTTTCTTTTGTTGCAGATATGTATGCTGGAATACTTTTTGTATTGAGCCGGTACATATTATTAATTAATTTTGCAGCTGCTACTTCTTCACTGAATTTGTAAAAAAATTGACATCCTTCTTTGTCAAATTGTACTTGACAGCCATTCTTTATAATTTGGCTTACAGAAAGAAGGTTAGTAGCTAGTTCAGGAACAAAGAGAACATTCTGTATTTGGATCATTTTTGACTTCCCATTTTTGTCAACAAAACTGAGATCCACTTTTCCACATGCTTTTACAATAAGCTTTTTATCATCAGCTACTTTAATGGTGTTCACCGGAGATGGTATTTCGTCATAAAGCCAGTCACGGTGCATTGTTAAATGCATTGATGCTCCCGAGTCGATATACCAGCAATCATTATTTTCTGTCGTTCTTGCAGAAAATACAGCCACATAGCCGGAGTTCTCACTTGCCTTTTGTTCTTTCCGTTTGTTCCTACAGTACTTGCTTATATGCCCATATTTGTTACATACATAGCACCTTGGACCTTTCTTAGGTTTGTTCACATTATCTGGAGCTTGTTTGGCATTCTGCGCATAGTTATTCTTGCTTTTATGGACAAAAAGTGCCGCATTGTCTGATTTTCTGACATCTTGAAGTAATTTTGTCTTTATAGAATCTGCTGTAATTGCCATACCGGAGCTCTCAAGTGCCATTATCATCGGTTGATACATTTCAGGCAACCCAGCAAGTAGTAAGGTTCCAAGCCATTCTTCATTTACAGAGAAACCGATGTTTCTTAATTTATGGGCAGTACTCATTATTTTATTTACGTAGTCTTCGACATTCTGACAACTATCTAGCGTTGTAGTGATCAGATCTCTCAATAAACCAACACGTCGTGTGAGACCGTTATCATGGAAAGCTTTAGCCAAGTTGTTCCACACCTCTTTCGCTGTTTTCGCTTCTTGAATGTGTATGTAATTAATAGGATCAACTAATAAAATGATTTTTGACTTAGCTTTCGTATCTAATTTTGGGTCAACTTTTTCAACTGAGGTGATGCAACTCCATAACTCTTCATGTTCAAGATAAGTTTGAACCGCAAATCTCGACGTGGAATAGTTATCCCTTCCCGTCAGCCTTTCAATCAGAGTCATTGTATTTACAGACATTTTTAGCTGATGAAGATAAGCTGAAGATTTTGCATCACGCTTTTGCCGTCACAACCACGCGTCAACGTTTCGAATTTTAAGTTAAAGTCACCGAGTCACAAAAAATCTGCACTACAGTCTTTATAACTTTTACTTTAACTGTCTTTATTATAATTTTCACTTAGTTTGGAAGAATTATGTGGATCTGGGCCCATAACCATTGCTTTATTTATATTTAATAAATAAAGCAAGTGAAAATTATTTGTAACGTTCATTTATTTGAGAGATTACCACAGACTACAGAGTTTATAATAGTGTTACTAGTGAAGTACGTTTAGTAATATTCTCAGGTAGTGATGTAACAATTGATAAAGAAGAAAGGTCTTAAATTTATAACTACAACAGCCTTTAACTTATTTTTTACTTTTTAGTTATTTCTAATTATTCTCGGCAAGCCCTTTCATTTGATACCCATATTGCAGAAGTGTATAAAAAATAACTATTCCGCCATCTTGGATGTTCCGCCATATTGGATTTAGAATGACGTCACATTATTTTTCGAGTTGGTGATCCAGCCACTCAAGGTCGGGTCTATGTTGTGACTTGAGTGCCATGTTAATGCTGTTGAACATGGTTTTGTCAAAGGCGCCCTCGATATCAATGAAGGCGGCCATTGCTGAGCATTTGTGGTCCACTGCGCATTCAATTTTGGAAACCACGCTGTGCAGCGCGGATTCTGTTGATTTGCCTATGGAGTACGCATGCTGGTGTTTTTTGGAGTGGTTTTATCCAAAGAGGTCCGTCTCGGATGTGCCTATCACAGAATCTGTCGAGGGTTTTCAGTAGAAAGGATATGAGGCTTATAGGTCTATAAGCCTTGGGTTGGTAAGAGCGAAAATTAACACACACATTGACAATAACTCGGTTATGTCTGCCTCTCAGAATGGATGTGGGAATGAGTCCCGCGGAACTAAGGAGCTACTCCTCATTGACATGGCCATAAGCCAACAGGTTCAGCGATCCCGCCAGGATCTGTCTATATGCTGGATAGACTATAAGAAGGCCTACGACACGGTGCCACATACATGGCTCATGAGGGTGCTGGAGTTGTACAAGATAGATGCAACACTGCGCAATTTCCTGATGTCGTGTATGGGAGGACGGTCCTTCGCTACTCAGGGTGTCGACAGATCTAGGGGAATGATGAGCCTGTATGAATTAAACGGGGAATATTTCAGGGCGACAGTTTAAGTCCACTTTGGTTCTGCTTAGCCCTGAATCCTCTAAGCACACTGCTAGAAGATTCAGGTCTGGGCTATCGGTTGGGGAGAGGTGGTCAGGTCATATCTCACCTCCTCTACATGGATGACTTGAAACTCTTTGCCCCCAACAAATTGCGACTGATGGAGCTACTGAAGGTAACTGAAACATTCAGTAGCGCCATCAGGATGGGATTTGGTGTGGACCAATGTGCAGTCATGCATGTAAAGCGAGGGGAGATTATGGGGATAATATCCGAGGGAACTCAACTCTCGGACTCCATACACCTTAGATCCCTCTCCTCGGCCGAAAGCTATAGGTATTTGGGTATGTTGGAAGCGTTAGGCATCAACGTTGCTGACATGAAGCAATCGTTGAAGGAGCGCTTCTTTGGTCGCCTGAAGAAGGTTTAAATTAGTCTTCTTTCGGGCGGAAACAATGGTGCGCGCCTGCAACGGATGGGTCATGCCGGTTTTGATGTACTCTTTCGGCTTACTCAAATGGACTCAGACCGAACTCGACGCCCTAACAGAAGGGTCCGTACACTCCTGACCGCAAACCGAATGCATCACTCACGTTCATCAGTGATCAAACTCAAACTCAAACTCAAAGCATTTATTTCAAATAAACCAATTACAGGCACTTTTGAATTGTCAAGGGGTCGGTCAGTCAGAAAGATGAAGCTAGATGCCCATTCCAAAGCGTAGTAGGTACCTATGGAGAAGAACGGGCAAGAAACTCCACGGACACTCTTTTAAATCATAATTATGGTTACAAAATATTGGTTACATCATTCATGTTGAAGTTATACATGTGAGAACGATGCAAAACGTTAAAAGCGTCCGTAATAAAAATAAAAATTTAAAATGAAATGAAATTAAATTAAAATAAGCCGTGGTAGCAAAGAGATGACCAGTCCCTACTGACGGCGCCCGTTCACGAACATGACGATGACTGATGAGACTGTACATCCCACGGAAGTGCGGGGGTCGAGGCTTTTTAAACGCTAAGACCCTCCGCAACCGCTAGGTGTGAAGCCTCATGCCATCGTCGTCCGGGTGAGTCCATCAGACATATTATCTCTGGTTGTTCGCGTCTGGCTAACGGCGAGTACTTACACAGGCATAACAAAGTGGCCAGAATTATTCACCAGCAACCTGCTTTGAAATATAAACTTGTTGACTCTGAGGTACCGTATTATAAGTACGTGCCCGACCCAGTTCTCGAAAATTACCATGTCACGTTGTACTGGGATCGGTCTATCATTACTGACAGGACTATTGTAATATGTCTTGTAGCCAATCAGCCAATAAGTAAGCCAAGTAGCCAATAAGCCTGATATAGTGGTGATAGACCGATCAGCGCGCCGCGCAATGATAGTCGATGTTACCATTCCGCATGTCGAGAACCTCGTGAAACCTGAGAAAGAGAAAAAAAAAAAAATCTCACACGAGGTTGTTGACATGTGGAATGTGAGCTCGGCTATCATAGTGCCGATTGTCGTAACGGCCAATGGCCTGATGGCCGAAAGCCTTGACCAACATCTCTCGAGGCTATCGCTACGCGGTTGGATCAAGGGCCTGATTCAGAAGGCAGTACACCTCGATACGGCTGGCATTGTGAGGAGTTTCCTGTCTCTGCAGCCCTAACCACGGGTACCTTGGACCCTGCTCCCGACACCGGCGGACCTCTATTTTTTTAATATTTTTAAATGATTTTTTTATTTCTTTTTAATGTAATAAATATTTAAAAATGTAATTTTATATGAAAGAAAATAAATAAACTACATAATACATAATAATATTAATAAATGAAAAGCAAAAAAACCTTTTAAAAAAAAAGCTTTTATTTAAATGCTCTAAAAAGAAGAAAATAAATTTTTCACAATTTATATGATAATAAAAGCTTGTCGTGCATTTTTTTTTTTGCAAACCTCGCGACAAGCTTTTATGATCATATAAATTGTGTATAATGAGGTTATAAGTTGATAGTTAAATTTTCAAAAGAAAATTTTATTTTCTTCCTTATAGAGTATTTAAATAAAAGCTTTTTTTAAAAAGGTTTTATTGCTTTTAATTTATTTTTTACTTTTTAGTTATTTCTAATTATTCTCGGCAAGCCCTTTCATTTGACACCCATATTACAGAAGTACATAAAAAATAACTATTTCGCCATCTTGGATGTTCCGCCATATTAGATTTAGAATATCGTCACATTATTTTTCGAGTTACTCGGACAAGCCCTTTCATGTGATACCCATATTGCAGAAGTGCATAAAAAATTACTATTCCGCCATCTTGGATGTTCCGCCATAATGGATTTAGAATTACGTCACATTATTTTTCGAGTTACTCTCAACAAGCCCTTTCATTTGATACCCATATTGCAGAAGTGCATAAAAAAATACTATTCCGCCATCTTGGATGTTCCGCCATATTGGATTTAGAATGACGTCACATTATTTTTCGAGTTACTCTCATCAAGCCCTTTTATTTGATACCCATATTGTAGAAATGCATTAAAAATAACTATTCCGCCATCTTGGATGGTCCGCCATATTGGATTTAGAATGACGTCACATTATTTTTCGGGTTACTCTCAACAAGCCCTTTCAATTGATACCCATATTGCAGAAGTGCATAAAAAATAACTATTCCGCCATCTTGGATGTTCCGCCATATTGGATTTAGAATGACGTCACTTTATTTTTCGAGTTAGTCTCAACAAGCCCTTTCATTTGATACGCATATTGTAGAAATGCATTAAAAATAGCTATTCCGCCATCTTGGATTTAGAATGACGGCACATTATTTTTCGAGTTACTCTCAACAAGCCCTTTCATTTGATACCCATATTGTACAAATGCATTAAAAATAACTATTCCGCCATATTGGATGGTCCGCCATATTGGATTAAGAATGATGTCACATAGCTTATCGTGTATTGTCATCCAAACTAGACGTGTATACAAAATTTCAGCTCAATCGGTTGAAGATATCTGCTTCAAAATTGAGTAGCAAGATTCCACGCGAACAAACATACATACATACATACAGTGCAAGTTAAATAAAAGCTTTTAAAAATATAATACTTTACAAAGTAATCATGTCATTTTGAATGTAATATTCAATAATATTAATGTTTAAATAAAACTGGTATATTTTGATGATTTTTACTAAATAATTCTAATGTCAAGTTTTATGGTTTTATCACAAGGTTTAGCAGAGCGAGCAGCTCAATCCCAAGCTTTTTTATCTTCTAAATAATCAGAAATTTTATAGTACCCTTTTTTACAAAGTTTGGTTTTAATACAATTTTTAAAACGTTTAATGGGTAAGTTCCGAATGTCAATGGGAACTTTGTTGTAAAAGCGTATACATTGACCCATGAACGAGTTGCCTACTCTGTGGAGACGAGTGCGATGTACTGGAAGATTGTGTTTATTCCTGGTATTTATACTGTGAATATCGGACATTTTCTTAAAATTTGATATGTGATATGTGTATGATATGATACGTCACACAGCTTATCGTGTATTGTTATCCAAACTAAACGTGTATACAAAATTTTAGCTCAATCGGTTGAAGATATCTGCTTCAAAATTGAGTAGCAAGATTTCACGCGAACAAACATACATGTAACATACATTGCAAGTTAAATAAAAGCTTTTAAAAACTAAACACCTCCTTTAACATAATTATGTTCTGTCACTTGTTTGAAGGTTAGTGTTTAAAGACAGACTAAAAATTTTAGTGCGCATATTTTCTTCACTACTTTTTTTAAATTATTAAGATTAAGTAAAAATAAAAAAAGTGTTGTGTTAACCTATAATTGTTCGTTACATTTAGTTCTTTATTTTCTATTGCTTCCTGTTATTTTAGTAGGGTATACAAATGTTGGTAAATTTAAACAAAATAAATAAATCTATGTTGGTGACCCTGCCGCAGTGACGCTGCTACTTTTTATTCCAGAATTATTTTTTGTAGGTGCAAGATAAACAACGAGATAACGTTTACAACGTTTACATTTATTTAACAATAGAATAGAATAGAATAGAATATTCTTTATTATGTACACCACAACAAATAACAATAAGTAACAATGACAACAAACAACAACAACAATGAGTTACTTTAACTTGATTTCTTTTAGCCCACTATGTGGCACAAGTGGCCCTAAGTAAGAGATTTAGTAATCATAATTATAATAAGAAGGAGGTTTGAGATAAGGCTTATCAGGTCCATTATAATGCGGATTCTCAGTAGTCAGTATTCCAGGCACTTTACATATTATATTAAAAATATGAGGTATGGGATTGGGATCGATCTTAGTCGATTTCCATGCTGGTGGCCATCGTGAGTTTGAACTCCTCAACATAATATATGTCCGACTAAGCATTGGTTTTCGCCCGTGTTTCCTCAAATTGAAATGGTTGGTGTAAGCAAACAGAGTGAGTACAGAGTACTGCATCATAAGTAGCCAGACAATTACTGAAAAAGAAAATATAGTTTCAATACTCAATAGGTACGTGTACAATCTGGAAACGAGAGATTTTTTTTCTGAAATTCGGGACTGAATTGATTGTTTATGAGTGTAGCTTTTGCCCGCAGCTTCGCCCGGCTGTCAGAAATTATCCCACGGGTACGTATCGGTCATCCTGGAAAGGTAAAAGACAGACAGTATAAAATAAAACTGATTACACTAAGGGCTCGTGCAGCGCGCCAGCAATGTCGCGTGACTTGTTTTTTAAACCTTAATTAGTCGCATCTAAAAAGGTACGTAAATGTTCGCGTGAAATACGAAAACTAAGTCAAAATCTAAGTCGTATATCGATTAGAATATTTTTAGTTAAATATTAATTATCTTATCTTAAAACAAACAAATCGTATATTCGCCCACTGAACTAGACTGCCTCGTTGGCCTAGTGGTCGCAAGCGCTACAGCTGAGCATGACGACCTGGGTTCGATTCCCAGTCTGGCAAATGTTATTGGGTTTTTCCATCAGGATTTTTTTAGTAGCAGCCCGGAGTCTGGATTTGTGCCCGGTTGCTGGCAATACGCTCGCCCCTATTACATGTGACTTAAACATAACTGGCAATATTTGGGTGTAAATATAGGTGCACCTGTGCCTAACCCTGCAGGGATTACAGGCGTGATCCCCGAAGCCTAGAGACTAGTTTTAGTAAAACCGTAGAAAAAACCTGCTACTCCCTAGGTACAGACAGCGTCACTATGTGGGGTCTCCTCAAGTATTTAAATATTATACTGCTATGACATTGAATTTCTTACAACTATCCCAACGGATACTATCAAAAAGAGCACTGCTTGACGTGAATTACAACCAACGCATCACCCAACATCGACATTCAATACCCGCAGCTATGTCGAATTTGAACTTGTACTCGTATGCCTTTTGCTGGGTTACCAAGTTGATGAGGTTTATTCCCATCTCGGCACCCATGAATTTATTTATCTTGTCTACGAAAAATTCCCTCTCATGAATCATTTTAAGATACACAAAAAGAAACGGAAACAGTATCAGTATAGTAAGTAAATGAACTTTATTATTTATTAAATAATTTTTGTTTCTTTTTAAATTAACATTTTCACAGACAAGCCCTTGAATCGCTTTTTAGAGGCTCCATTATCTCTGCCTTGGCAGTAACATGACAAATCTTAAAATATATGAAAAATTCACGGTTCGTAGGAATAATCGTTTTAAAATCTTTACAGCAATTATGTAAAAACATTACAAAAGTCAACAGTGATTATGTACAATTAACGTTTAATAAACGTCCCGGTTATAACCGGGACGTAGGCAAAAGGCGTCCATACTTTGAGGACTTTCATACTGGTACTGAATGATACGAGTAGGCTTGATTACGCGTTCACTGTACAGTCAGTTATAGCAATTAGCTGATCCCCCTTTGCATAAATGGTTGAGATTTATTGGAATACGTGTCGATAGAATGTTATAATTCTTTTATTTTATTTACTTCGCTCAAATAAATAAAATATAAAATAACTGCAAAGGGGGTCAGCTAATTGCTATAACTGGCTGTACATTCATTTTCAGTCTTAATTATCACATAAATCGGAATTGTATATTTTCATACCTACATAATAAAAATCTAAATAAAATAAAAAAATAGTCTTAAAAATATCTGAAATAATAAAATCACAGCAAGTTGTTACTCTTCATACAAAAAACAAACTAATAAAAAAATATTACACTAATCAACAGTTGTAAATACACTATTTATTAATAAAATTATGTACTACCATAATTACAATTTAATTGTACTGTCATAATTTTCTTACAATAATAGCAATAATTTTAAACATTACTTATCAAAAATAAATAAAATGACAGTTACTTTGTCGTCGTCCACGAAACAAATATGGCAATTATTGCAGACAGTTGTTCTATGCAGCTTTTTAAATTTATCGAACCATTTTCATAATTTGCTACAATTTGGTTGATTTCGACATGGGACTTTATGTATTTCTCTTTTTTCTTGGAAATAGGAATGTTACACTTGAAAAATTCGATCAGTATGTTTCACGACACTTAAATATTTGATTAAAGTAGGACTTTTGCCTTCCAACCTTCTACGCTATTGGTGGTACGGTGTCTCTCGCCATAACAACACCATTTAGCCATCCATTCTCTTGCTTCGTTTGGAGGTCCATTTTCCAGCCATTGTTGAACCATGTAATCGTTGAATTTATTAAAAAATAAAACAAATACAAAATTACCAAAAATTACCAATATTTATTTTTTAACAATGAATACTATTATTTTAATGTTTACAAAAACCAAATATGATATAGTACATCAAAATACAAATCAATTTAAATAACAAAAACATCTTTTAAAAAAAATAAAAAAAATAGATTAAAATCGAACACAGATTAATTAATTAATTGTAATGTTTACTAAATGTTATGTTATTTATATTTGATGAACTTCGGGATCAAAATAATTCGTTCACTTTCAAAAGATCTTAGGTGTCTTCATCAAGTTCTTCAAGTTTTTAGTACCTATACGGTTTTCTAGTGCTGGTTATGTAAGGATCTAAAGTATAAAGAAGAGTATGAAATACATCCTCGTTTGTAGCGGATCTTGAGCATTTCCTAGCATGATGTAGACGAAATTTTTAATGAAAATTTTAATGTTTCCACAAGTTTAGCTTCTGTTCCTTCTGCTATCGAACGTAACCCTTGAAGATATGCAATAAAGACCTGTTCATATCCATATTCATTAAGTAACATTGTATTTTTTCTTCTTTTACTGGATTCTGACAAGTCTGGATAAGATACGTGCGTATCTTAGCCAGACTTGTCAGAATCCAGGTCTCCCACGTTTTCCAGAAGAAGTAGATGGTGTGGAGACGGTTGTAACGTCTACAGAGTTCGGTAAAGTTACTGAATATTCTGATTCCAACCAATTACTGTTTTTCATTAAAAATATATCCTTTTTCCGTGAAGCTTCTGTCCATCGTTTATTAAAAGCGGGAATAATATGTCTTTGAAAATCACTGAGGATGAAACATAAGTTGTCTTCAGATTATACATGATAATTTTCTTTTAAAACTGTTGATAGTGCTTCCAATGATTTTCCTCCTTCGATGTACGAAAGTATTATTTCACGTTTAGAACACTTGAAAGTAGACATTTTGAAGAGTCAACAAAACACGTAGTTATATTGGATTCGTAACAATTACACTTCTGCTAATTCACCACTATTTTGTTATTTACAATGAAATGAAACAATTGTCTATGTAGTGTGCATCTTGTTGATTAATATTTTCACACGCAACATGAGTGCAAAAAAGATAAACGCCCTAATATCAATGATAAATTACAAAACTTACCACAAACTATTAATGTAAACAGCAACATTTCAAACCGCAATAGATAGCGAGCGGTTTTCCGTTTTCTGACTATTATCACATTTTTACTAATTACTCCGAAAATCGCAAATATCCGCAGCTTTTTTTTATTTGATTATGTTTATGGATAGCCAGGCTACAAATCAACATTAAATGTAAAGCAGGGGTAAACGTGGGCAACCGTCAAAAGTCTCGATGAACTTCAAAAAAACTTTTTTTTCACCATATTTTGTTTTGAAATTATTTTAAGGTAAACGTTAACATAATGATAAATACATATTAGTTGTTTTATATTCTTCAAAAGACGAGGTTTCCAGAAATATATAATACATTATACCTTTTCCTGTAACGTATAACAATAAAATCAATTTGAAAGTGATGAAGTGAACGGGCTTATCATGGATGCCCGTCAAAACTTAAAGTTTGTGGTGTTGTAAAAAAATAATTTTTCATATAATATGTATAATTTTTTGATATTATAGTCTATTTTGGTCCTTAAACTATTGAGTAAAATAAAAAAAGCATGCCAGTAGCGACATTGACAAAAACCATTTTTAATCAGCAGTTGTTCTACGATTTTCCATAGTGCGGCGGTCCCACGCGAGCTTATCGTCGCAGATGGTTTTAATGCTCACCACCTGCTCCTCAGCTCGCGGGCCGCCCCACCCGTCCGCGCCTACGCGGGCTTAAATTACACTCTAGGGGTAGGGCAGACAAGACTACGTGGAGTCGGTTTTGCAGCGATTCGTTTCTGTCACTACCTTTTATAGCACAACATATTGACTTTTTAAGACAATATTTTTATTTTTATTTAAGGTTATAAATGCTGTTTTATAGAAATGGCAATATGCCTAATAAAATTATTCCAAATGAAATTCTGCCATCTTCATAGTATGCCAAATGAAATTGTACCAAACAATCGTCGCTCTAAATAAACGTTATGCTAAACGAAATTATGCGGAATTCTAACTTTGCCAAAGGTAGTTATGCCAAATAAAATTCTGCCATCATAAAAGTATGCCATTGTAAAGTCGGACATATAAACATTCGGCCAAACAATCATTCGTTTAAATATTTTTTATGCCTTTAAAATATTCGTTTAAACAAGATTATGCCAAGTGTGTTATGCCAAATAAATTTCGGAGCATCAAAATTCTGCCAGATAGAGGGAACCCTTTTCGGGCTTGTCGACTTGAGAATAATAAAATTCTGTCTTCATCAACACTATAGTCAGCGGTCAAACATTATTTATAGTCCGGTGGAATGACTACCTGACTCGCAATATCATATTGAGTTTTTGAAACTTTTAAAGGTTTAATACGATGCCTGTACAGTCTTGATTTAATATTTTCGAGATCTGGTAACACTTTTGCAACACGAACGCTGCGGTTTTTTTTTACAGGCGACTTTTTCGTAAATTTGAGACACGGACGACATATCGTCGCACACTTGTTGTTCACACTGATATCTTTAACCCTTAATCGGGACGAACAAAAAAAAAACAACTTTTCATGGTTTAAGTGTAAGTTCTTGTATCATGTTAGATAGCAGTGTACATAAAATACAATATAAATTACTGAAACTGAAAAAAAAAAAGGTTTTTTTCGTGTGGGAAATTATTTCCCTTTGCCCGATTACGTCTATAAATTTTAATAGACTAGGGTAAACGGTATATTAATTGGCACCCTAAGCCGAATTCTACTAATAATTGGTCAGTTCACGTAAATGAACAAAGTTGGAAATATATTTAATTGTTTTGTCGGGTTCTCGCTTACAGAGGCAAAAATAAAATGACGCATTAAGTTCAAAAATAAATGTTTAATAAACATCAAATTTAAATTTAACTTATTTCAACAGATTGTTACAATCATTGGCAATTAAGCATAGTAAATGGCACTAAAAATTATGTATAATCATTGGCACTGTTGGCGGTCTTAAGTACCTAATGTACTCGTATTTTTATGTAATGACCTTCTAAAATTTGTACTAGATCTTCATCTGATAGAGGTTTAGTTGGTCCACCAGTTGGTGTCTTTCTCTCTTCGGATACATTTTTTGATGTGACTTTTTTTGGAAAACCTGTCTAGTTTTATTGATATTTGTAGAAAAATACCTTTGTTTCGGCTTTTTTTTGTTTCTTAATGGTTTTCAATTTTCTCTATTAATTCTTCGTTTCAATCAAATATTTCCTGTTCTCTTGATATTTTGTGGATGAAGACCGCAATTGCTTGGTTATCTATAGCACCGGTCTACAGCATTTTTGCGCACGGGTTATACACACCTTATTTTTATTGCTTTTATACCTAGAAATAAGAATAAAATAGTTCTGAATTTGCTTTTATGTGTAAAAAATTGAAAAATACAAATCAATGAAAATACATAAAAAATTGACATAGAGGTGATTTATTAAAAGATACCGAACTTCCATTTATGATTCATTCTTACAATATAAGTTTAGTGGTCACAGCAGTTAGTGATGAATGAGTAAGTAGGAACTGTTCTTGACGTAAATAAAACGAACTAGGCTGAATGAAGTCTGAAGTATCAATCCTTTATTTTACACAGTACCCTACTTTTATACATTAATCTATCTATACACAAGGCGCTAGCATGTTATCACTATAAATCAATCGACCAATAGCGATGCGCCGCAGGGCGAGCCGCGCGCGGGGCGCGGGGCGCTGAGTTGCACACGACACTATTCGCCGTGAAGGCATAAATAGGAGTCGCATGCCGGGCGCGGTCCTTTTCGCCGAGCGCCGTCGTCGAGTGAAGATACGGACGTGCTGGAGCTTCTGCTTGCTTTGCTTGCGCTTACAAACCGCTTCTTTCGAAGCGAACCGGCGAACGTGTGCAGCGTTGTGATAATGTTCGTGCCACGTCGGTGTTTGCTATCTTGTTTCTTACGTACTCGTCTTTTTCAAGACGGTTGTTTCCCTGTTTCTTGCGGATTGTCAAAAACGTGGTAAGGTAACTGGTTCGGTCGTATGTGGTAATTGGTTCGGTGGTATGTGGTAAATGGTATTCTGGTGACTGTGTGACAGGTACTGTGGTCACTACATCTCTCGGTGGTATTCTGGTGAATGTGTGACAGGTACTCTGGTCACTACATCACTCCCCCCTAAGCGAAGCGTACGTTGGGTTTCACTGCGCGGCCGGATCGAGTGATGTATGTGTCGCTCGGTGCGCTGGGGTTCGAAGACCGCGGCTCGATGCTCGTAGTTGTGCTCTCGGTGCGCGGTGCTTCATGTTGCGCACATGTGGTCGAAGTGGTCAACCCTTCTTCGTTAAGTAGATGCGCTGGCTTAAGTCTGTCTATTGAGACGACTGTAGTTCGAAGCGGCATCTGTATGGTGAAATGCTTGCTTTCACGATGAATCACCTTGAACGGGCCGTCGTAAGGAGGGGTCAATGGACTTCGCACGGTGTCATTGCGCACGAAAACGTGAGTACACGTCGCTAGGTCCTTGTATATGTCGTAGGATAATTTGATACTTCGAATCTTCGCGGAAATCCTAGGGGTTTTGCGAAAACGCGGATAATTAGACATAGGCGAAAAATTATCAAATCTTACTGGACAAAGTCAGGATTTTTGCGAAAATACTCGTTACTATAGTAAGATTTGATGTGCTCAACACTGATTGGCTACAATTTTGCTGGCTGACTTCTAATTGGTTCCTAGTTTGCCGATGATTAACTTCAAGTATTGTATCATAGAGTTATGAAGGTTTAGAATAGGTGAGAAAGGAAAATCACTAAATTGATTTTTATAAACTTTTTATTGAAAATTTTAGTATGTATGTTGTTTTCTACAGACAATAGGAGATCTCAGTCGTAGTAAAAAAAAATGATCCAATTTTAGGGTGTAATCCATAAATTGGATGAAACTGGTTAGGTAAACAATTAGTTTAATAGTGCAACAATGGAATTGATCAGTCTTGTGAATTAAAGTCTTGAGATAAAATCACTCATTCATCAGCCTTCTCTTCTCTTATACAGCTAAACTTAAGATATATTGAGGCAAAATTATTATCACATTCTGGTTCACTTATAGTGAACAAAATAACTACAACAAATTATTATTGAATTAGCAAAAATAGGAAAAAATAGACTTATTCAAAGAAATTAAAAGATAACTAGAAAAAAATTTGAAAAGCGAATAATCACAGAACAAAAGATAATTAAATACGTCACTAATGTGAAACTTACGCTGAGTTGCATGGACCTGTAACATTGGAGTTGCAATGCAAGCACAGCTGCGTTTAGTAAATAGTAATATGAAATTATTAGTAAGACTTTACTTGTTACAACAATTCAAAGATTTATGACATTTGGAATTACAAAGCAAACCGTGCTTTTTACAAGCACACTTATTTGAGGAACATTGTTTGCTTGATTTCTTGCAATGACATTGCTTAAACCCTTGTCCGCCGAATGGTGATAGTTGAGGAAATACCACGAATAGGTAATACTACCTCGGGAACGGGGCCGGTAAATTGAGCTCCTGGAGATATTTGAAGTGCGTTTCTTGGTAGCCAATCTTTAATTATACCAACGGAGGTACCAACTTGAAACAAACCATTCTTCTTATCAATTACTCGTCCTGTAATGTTTTTGTTATCTAAGGGTGCACGATCGTACTTCGGAACATCAACCAAAATTGTAGCACCTACATCTATTTCTTTAAATTTTTTGTTGGATGTAGTACACATAGTCGCAGCTGCTCTTTTTAAATTTTCATGCGAACTTGTTCTTTCTTTCTTAATAGAATCTTCTTGCCAGCATAAGTTACATTTAACATTAGAAGAACTACTACCTTCTCTAACTTCAGACACTCCACATGCGCCGTGAATCACTTGTTGGCATTTTGAACATTTGAGTGAATCGGATGTGGTAATTTGGCAAATACAACATTTAACTTCAGTAGCAACAATATTATTGGAATGTTGTTGTTGTACATTTGTGTGGGAATTTGTGTCATTTATAGCGATATTGTTATCAAGACAGATCGTTTTTGTTGTACTTGCTGGGACAATTATTACATCTTCTAAAATTGTAATGTTATTTGCAGATTTTTTTTAATATTGTGTCATAGATGAAAGAGGGGTAGATTGTGTTGAAGTTTGTGTTCGGATAGTCATTTTTTGATCAGTGGAAACATACTGATTTGTGGTTTCGTTAGAAAGCTGCTCATAGAAAAGGATTGCATTTTCAACTTTGGATTCATTTCTACAACCTGCATTTCGCTCGTCTTGAATATCTTCAGTGCGAGGAGGATTTTCATTAATTAAAACCTGTTGTAAGTCTTCTTCATTTTCTAATTTTGACAATGTATCTCTAGGCAAATAAGTTGAAGACAGGCCAATTACAGGATCGTGACCAAACAAGGCTTTGTATGGTGAACGTCCTATTGTGCGATGATGCGAAGAATTTTTCTGGAACTGAACGAAATAGCATCCCAGTGACCATTCAGTTGAGTTATTGTCGGACATCCAGGAACGCAACATGTTCTCAACATCCTGATTGCACCTTTCTACCGAACCTAAAAAAGAGAAAAATACTTTATTGCACATAAAAAAAAATACAAAACAACAGATAACAACAAAAGACAGTACAACATAGGTGGCCTTATTGCTAAGGTAGCAATCTCTACCAGGCAACCTTTGGGTGAAAGAAAAATGCATAGCGGTAAGCGGGATAGTGCAAAACTTGCAAACAAACCTTGACTTTGAGGATGTCGGGGGCGTCCATTCACTATCTTGCATGCAAGCCACAATGTGATTAGCTCTTTTATTATGCTGGCAGTAAATTCCTTGCCATTATCACTCTGTAAAATCATTGGCGCACCCACTTCTAAGAATATTTTTAAAAGAGCCATGGCTACTTCAGTTGCTTTTTTACTGGTTAAAGGTCTGAGAAAGCAGAACTTAGTGAGGTGGTCTTGATAGTTTAAAATCCATTTGTAATTGTGGCTAGGAGTTGACTGGAGATCAATTAAATCTACCTGCCCACGTTTGTTAAAGTCTTGAGAAATTATGGGGCGTACAACAATTCCTGTTTTTGGGCAACTTTTTTTATTCAGACAGATCTTACACAAGTTGAGGAACAATATCATAATCGGTACCGGTATCACATATTGTTGCTTTAGGTTATATATCAGTTTGTCGCGTCCTCCATGCCCAGTTGATATGTGCGCCTGCAGAAGAATATCATAGTACGTATCTGTTGAAGGTACTTGTACAACAGGAGAGTTAAGATCCTTTCTTCTCAGTATCAGAAGTTTTTCTTCACCTACACTCATCACGTCGTATTTTTTTGCATTTCTATACTGTTGTTGTGTTTTTGGTTGCTTAAGTACACTCGCAGTTTTAAATTGTTCAATTGAATTTATTACAGCATTTACGCGTTCTTTAGTCCATTCTGGTTTAGTTGTACCGTCAACTCTATTATCGTAAAACTTTCTTAACTCTATGTAAAATTTGTCTTTATCGGAGATAACCTCCAAATTCTCCGATTCTGCTGAAGGTTGAACATCATTCTCTGTCGAATCTGTCATAATTATATGAAAACCAAACCTCCTATTCACACCGTTTCTTAGTTCAAGTCCAATTTTATAGTCCACTTTTAACACAATGACAAACAAAACACCGCTAAACCAATCTCGAAAGCATTGTTGTTGTTGAGTGGTTGACTAAGACTTTTATGATATATGACACTATGTACATCCGTGTAGCACTTTTATTTACCACTTTATTTAAGTCCAAGTAGGTACACTATTTACGATAAAAAACAAAACACTTCTGCAATTTAACTCAGACACAAACGTAAACAAATAACGTGCGGCAACAAATGATTGACATTTAAGACGTCAACCAATCAGAGACGATCTCTTATTGAACGCGCTGACCGACCAATCAGCGTTCTTATTTCATAACAACCAGCGTTTCGTTTCGCAATATTGCTATAATAACGAGTATTTTCGCAAAAATCCTGACTTTGTCCAGTAAGATTTGATAATTTTTCGCCTATGTCTAATTATCCGCGTTTTCGCAAAACCCCTAGGATTTCCGCGAAGATTCGAAGTATCAAATTATCCTACGACATATACAAACGTGCTCCTGTTGTTGACACGTGACTTGTTACTTGGTGCGAGTGATGCCATTGTTTCGGTCAGCTGGCGGACGAATTCTGCGTCTTCATTTTTCGGCTGTGTAGGCGCGAAGAAATCTGACGGTAATTTCAGTGTCGATCCGTAGATCATCAGGGCCGGGCTGACTTGTGTATCCTCACGAAGCGCTGTACGCAGTCCAAGCAGCACGGTCGCTAATTCATCGCTCCAGTGTATGCCGGCGCCTCTCGCCATGAGCGCGGCCTTCAATGTTCGATGCCAGCGTTCGACTTGACCATTTGCTTGCGGGTGGTATTTAGTGGTTCGAATCCTGGTGATGCCAAATTTCTTCATCAGTGCGTTGAATAACGACGATTCGAATTGTCTTCCTTGATCCGTCGTTACACGTAACGGACAGCCAAATCGTGCTAACCATCCCTCGTAAATCGCCTTAGCAACAGTGTCGGCAGTGACGTCACGAATAGGTATTGCCTCCGGCCATTTACTGCAGCGGTCGATAATTGTTACTAGATATCTGTAGTCGTTGGATGGCGGCAGAGGTCCCACGATGTCAACGTGAATGTGTTCGAAACGTGACGATTTTTGAAACTCGCCGAGTGGACTGATAACGTGTCGTTGAATTTTCCCGCGCTGGCAACCGATGCATGATTTCGCCCACAGCCCAACTTCTCTGTTCATACTTGGCCAAAAAAACTTTGTAGCCATTATTCTTCTTGTTGTTCGCACACCAGGGTGACTTAGTTCGTGTTGCGCTTTGAATGCTACTATACGATAAGTCGCTGGTAGGTATGGACGAACGTTGCCGGTTGATGTTTCGCATATGATGGGTCGTTGACCTCCGGGCAATGTGATAGGCGAAAACTTTAGACTTGGGTTAGACATGCAGCTGTTCAGTTCTTCATCATTCTCTTGGTCTTGAGCGAGTTGGTTGTAGTCGATCGTGGAGTGTGACATGTTGATTTCTTCGATGCGTGATAAGGCGTCCGCTGCTTCGTTCTTATCACCGTGAATGTATGCGATCTTTGCACAGAACTGACTTATGAAATGTAGCTGGCGTTCTCTTCGTGGTGTATCGGTGCTACTCGGTGTTCTTGTCAGCGCGTAAGTTAGAGGTTTGTGATCGGTGAATATTGTTAGGTCGCTGCCCTCTATCAGTCGTCGTAAGTGTTGCACTGCGGTGTACATTGCTAATAATTCGCGATCGTACACGCTGTAGCGTCGCTGCGTCTCACTCATAGTTTTTGAGTAGAATGCCAGAGGTCTCCATAGGTTATCTACTTTTTGTTGTAGAACAGCGCCAATGCTAGTATTCGAGGCGTCGGTAAATAAACATAGCGGCGCGTTAGGTATCGGGTGAGTCAATGTTGTTGCCTCGAGTATGCTTTGTCGGCATTTCTCAAAGGCTTGTTCTGCTACTTGAGACCATTGTATCGGAGTTTTGTCGTTCTTCTTACTGTTGTGTAGGTATTTATTCAATTCATGTTGGTACTCGGCTTGATGTGGTAAACAACTACGGTAGAAGTTTATCATACCTAAAAATCTTCTTAGTTCTTGAACTGTTTGTGGTTTCGGATAGTTGACTATGGCTTGTGTTCGTTCTTGTGTGGGGTTAATTCCTTCTGACGACACTTCGTATCCGAGGAACTCAATGCTTTTCTTGTCAAACTCGCACTTGTTGATGTTAAGACTGACGCCGAAGGTATTTAGGCGTTCGAGTACTAGTTCTAAGTGGCGGTGGTGTTCTTCCTTATTTCTCGAGTGTACGAGCAAATCGTCGACGAAACAGAATACGTTGTCATCTAGTCCTCGTAGAACCTCGTGCATGAAACGTTGAAAAGTTTGACCGGCGTTCCTTAAACCGAACGTCATGCAGGTGAATTCGAAGAGTCCGAACGGTGTTATTATCGCTGTCTTTTGAGCATCTTGTTTTGAGATAGGTATCCAGAAATATGCCATTTTCAAATCGAGTTTCGAGAATATTTTCTTGCCGTGGAGTTGGTATGTAAAATCTTGAATTCGTGGAATGGGGTATCGGTCAGGAACGGTGACGGCGTTAAGTCTTCTGTAATCGCCACATACTCGAAGTGATCCGTCTTTCTTATTCACGATGTGAAGTGGACTCGCCCACGGACTGTTTGACGGCTTGCAAATTCCCATCTCGATCATACGCTCGAATTCCAGTTTAGCCGCCTTATATTTGTCGGGCGGTAGAGGGCGCGGCCGAGAGTAGATCGGCGGCCCAGCTGTCTCGATATGATGTGTGACGTCATGCTTGGCTGGAGTTTTGAGTGTCATTGGTCTTAGTACATCTGGATATTTCTTCAGTAGGTCGTGATAAGCGTGGTCGTGGTTGATGATGTAGATTGATTCTTCTTTGGTGTTTATTCTGACGGCGTTTACACTGAGCTCGGTTACACGGTCGATGAGTTTTCTTTGGTGCAAGTCGACTAACAGTTTATGATGTACTAGGAAGTCGGCACCCAGTAATAATGTCTTCACATTGGCGACGACGAAAGTCCACTTAAAACTTCTTCGTAAACCTAGGTTGAGCTCGAGTGTGCGCTCTCCGTAGGTACGAATCTCTGTTCCGTTGGCCGCGAAAAGTTTGTAGCCTGCATCCGCCGGCCTTGAATATTGGTGGTTTCGCGCGGCTAATACCGATATGTCTGCTCCCGTGTCGACAAGAAATCTTTCTCTATTGTTGGTGTCGATCACACATAGGCGGCGGCTCGTTTGGTTTACATCGACGCCCGCCACTATCGATGTACGTTCTAGTTTTCCCGCTTTGCTTTGGCACACGGCGATTCACATTTTCGTGCCTCGTTACCGAATCGGTAGTGGTAACGGCACAGCCAGTCGGGATTTCCGTGTTTGCGGTCGTTATCAGTACGCTGTCTTGAATGTGAGCGTGAGCGGTTAAGATGTGCGGAATTTTCGCGGGAACGACGATACGACGAATATTGATGGTTGCGGAGCTCGGCGACTTCGAGAGACAATTTCTCTATTTGTTTCGTAAGCATGTTGATTTGTAGAGTTGTTATCGCGTTATGCTGAACCTCATTCACTGCTGGACTTGCTGACGGAGGGTTTGCTGCGGAGACTGTGGCGACTGTAGCGGGTTCAAAATGCTCCATCATTTTGTCAGCCATCGCAGCTAGCACTTCGAGCGATGACTCGGTGTTGACGGAGAGTACGGCGCGAACTTGAGCGGGTAGTTGATTGAGCCACATAACCTTCAGCGCTTCATCCGATAGTAGCTTGCCACTGAGGTCTCGCATTTTACGCAGTAGCTGGCTTGGCTTGTGATCGCCGAGTTCGAGGCCACTGAGTAGCTTCTGTAACTGCCGGTGGTCTGACTCTTGGTACGTTGATATGAGTCTGTCTTTGAGCGCACTGTACTTGCCTGTGACAGGTGGATGCAGGATGATGTCTCCAATTTGTTCTAAGTCACTGTTGCCGAGTAGCGGGACGACGAGGTTGAATTTCTGCTCCTCACCTAACTTGCTGGCAGCAACGGCGGCTTCAAATTGCGCGAACCACGGTCGTGGATTTTGGCGCCAAAATGGTGGTAGTCGTGCAGGTAGTGAGATTGCTGCCACGTCGCTCTTCGCTGTTGCGATGCCCTGTGCATCGCTAAAATCGTCGGTATCTTTCGTCATGGTGATGGTTCTTCTGATATTCTAGTGGATCTTGCAGGAGTTCAATTTTTCAGGAACTAGGGCTTCGGCTTCAGGTTCGTGTTCGGATTCACAGGGTCACCAATTTAGTGGTCACAGCAGTTAGTGATGAATGAGTAAGTAGGAACTGTTCTTGACGTAAATAAAACGAACTAGGCTGAATGAAGTCTGAAGTATCAATCCTTTATTTTACACAGTACCCTACTTTTATACATTAATCTATCTATACACAAGGCGCTAGCATGTTGTCACTATAAATCAATCGACCAATTGCGATGCGCCGCAGGGCGAGCCGCGCGCGGGGCGCTGAGTTGCACACGACACTATTCGCCGTGAAGGCATAAATAGGAGTCGCATGCCGGGCGCGGTCCTTTTCGCCGAGCGCCGTCGTCGAGTGAAGATACGGACGTGCTGGAGCTTCTGCTTGCTTTGCTTGCGCTTACAAACCGCTTCTTTCGAAGCGAACCGGCGAACGTGTGCAGCGTTGTGATAATGTTCGTGCCACGTCGGTGTTTGCTATCTTGTTTCTTACGTACTCGTCTTTTTCAAGACGGTTGTTTCCCTGTTTCTTGCGGATTGTCAAAAACGTGGTAAGGTAACTGGTTCGGTCGTATGTGGTAATTGGTTCGGTGGTATGTGGTAAATGGTATTCTGGTGACTGTGTGACAGGTACTGTGGTCACTACATCTCTCGGTGGTATGTGGTATTCTGGTGAATGTGTGACAGGTACTCTGGTCACTACATAAGTTTTAAAATAGAGTCCAAATGTTTAAAAATGAACAATTTAACTTTTCCTGTCTGTTCAGTAGAAGTTTCTCTTATTAACCCCCAAATATAGTCCCCCATCATGTTTTTAGTATACTGTTACGTTGTATTTTTTGTGCCTACCACTAATTGGTTTTGCACATCTAAATCCTTAATAAATAAAGTGGCATTTACCTGAAAACATACGTAGTCAATTATAAAGTTTCCCACAGGATTATTTTACAATGAATTATTCATTCCTTAAACTGTATTTCGTCACTGGACTTTTTAGTTTCACTTTCTGTAAAGAAATCACTTTTCTAAACAGGTTTGCACAATTAATTAGACCAAATATTGTAAATTAGTTTGATTGCAAAATAGAATAACAACACAAATGTCATTCATTCAAACGTCAGCTTCTGTCAGTTATAAGCGACATCTGTTGTCGCCGATTCATGGTTGTAGTTTTAATCGATAACAGTTCATTTTAATATATTGATTGGTAATCATCGAAATAATATCCAGTGACCAGTCCTTAATTATTTTCGGCTTTCGGTAATCAAATTAATAATAAACTAAATAACCGAAAACGGAAATGAATAAATTTTTTCATTATAAACTTTTACTAGAACTTTCATTGTCAAACGAATACATATTTAATCTGTGAAGTGTCTTTGACGTAATGTTTCTGGTAATTATTCTAATTCTCCCTAATTAATATTATGGGTAAATTACCCCATTCTAGACAAATTTTGGCATTGCAGACTGCCAAAGATTTGTTTTAATTAGTTTTTAATTCTGGATCTGCAGGATTTTTAGTGTTTCAGCGTTCAAACGTCATGTTGGATAGTTGTTTGTGAATTTCAAGAGTTAAGTGTCGTAAGTGATGTGGATATCTTCCGTGAACTGGTAATAGTTTTGCCTGAAGTAAGGGAGATTTTCTGAATGCTCTCATCCAGTTCCGGTTGGCTTCTAGGCCATAAATATTTGCCGAGTTGAGCGTCCATTCGCCCTTGAACACGCTTGAGAAGTGACTGCAATTCATTAACACTTCTAAAAGGTGAGCTTCGTTGTTAAATAGTGTTCGGAAGTAATATGTGAGTCCTCCCCTGGTTAATATAGGGATTCGTTGTGAAGTATTTGATATTTATTACAGGATTCTTAGCTGCGTCTACGCAGGTTGCTTCCCGGCCGGTCGAAGATATTGCAGTCGAGTGTTTTCTCCCTGAACCAACCGTGAGTATTTCACCAGCTAACTATTTACCATAGATATGCCATAGGAGGTTACTCATGGTATTGGATTAGAATGTTCAAGGCAGTGTATTGAGGTTTTTCTGTGTAGTTGATGGACGCCGCGTGGGTAATCCTTATTCCTATTGTCCCACCACTCAGGATAAGGCAAACAGAAGTCGTAGCTCATTATGTTGTGTTTGCAACAATGTTAACCGGCTAATGTTTTAGCCTTCTAGATTTCCTAGCTCGGCCACCTCCAGTATAGTAAATTAGATTCTCATTATATTATTGGGTCTCCGTATTGTCAATTCCAGGTGAGGCACCTCGAGTGATTCGTCTCGCCGCCAGGATCTAGAGTGGCGTCTGTGGCCTGGACGCGAGACCCGTTCCTCGAGACAGCTCTAAGCCTCTTGCGGAGACGACTGTGCGGCTGGTCAAGTCCGCCTAGCATTAGCGCAGGCGGGACGGTTTTTTTTTTTTACCCTTACATTTATATTTATTCATTTTAATACGGTATACATATAAACCGGTATATTACTTTAGTCCGGGTTTCCATATTGGGAACCCGGTCTGTATCAGAAATTTAAATAAGGACCCCGAGTTCGACATCCTCAGTTATCTGGATCTGGAAGAATATTGGACATCTTCGTCGGCTCTGGGATCCGGGATTTTCTAAATCCCTGGCGCCCATTTACTAATTGTTTATTTACAAAATAATTGGAAGGTTACACCTTATTAATTCAATCTTTTATTATATTTTAATCTTAATTTAAAATCGGAACAGTACTGGCTTTATCTCCAACTCCCCACGACCTTAGTTCTTAAAGCTGAAGTTTGAGCTGGCTGGCATTAATAAGTGACAGTTTGTCACATACTTATTATACAGGCTAACTTAGTTTAAGTGTTTGAAATAAGTAAATTAATTATTAATGCGGTGGACCCTTAAAGGCTACCGTATATTGTTTTTAAGAAGGAGTATTCTTTTTAAATATATGTTATTTCAAACAGTTTATTGTTTCCTTGTATTTCGATACGTAACCACCTTGCATGAAGGTTTTGTTCCATTACCTATAGAGGGACAAAATCGTCAATGTAACAATACTGGCCTTTTGATGGAAGCGATCCCCTTGTTCTTCCGAATAAGCCTAATTAATTAACAAATTTAAAGATAATATGATATATCTTTAAATTTATCCAAATGAGAATGTAACATGTGCATCTTTAGAGACATTCTACATCCGATGATGGAAAAATTCTAATCATGTCAGTGATCAGCTCGTCATAATTTTCAGCTCTATGGTTTCCAAGATAACCATAAACTACTACCATAAAACTGTTCCAGGCGTTTTTCTCCTCATTGCTAAGTAACTCCGGGAAAATATCACAATCCTTATTTTTTTTATTTCCGGGCTTACATAGATCCCAGCCTCTGAAAACTTTGGAAAAAAAACTTCAAATATTTGAGATCTTCGGACTCATGATTAAAAGCCTTTACAAATTTTTTAATAAGACCCAATTTCATATGCAATAGTGGCATTCATGTAGTTTTAGGATCGACAATTGCTTTCCATTTAATATCGCATTTCCCACTTCGTACTCAGTACGTACAGGCCAATGTTTTTGGCGGTAGTGAGCGGCATCGTTTCTTCTATGCCACAGGCAAAGATAACAGGAATATTTA
The DNA here is from genome assembly GCA_916701695.1 of Agrochola macilenta. NCBI lineage: Eukaryota > Metazoa > Arthropoda > Insecta > Lepidoptera > Noctuidae > Agrochola > Agrochola macilenta. Next base: position 9,850,989 of record OU753564.1, on the reverse strand, counting down.
GTTTATCCACCTTTTTTTTTTTTTTGGGTGGGAAATCATCAAATGACTCCTCCCGCTCTGGGCAGAGCAAGAGGGAGTGTCAGACTTTTACTGACTAAAACCCACCCGTGTTCCTTCCGTTGCCTATGAGCTGGGGCCGCGATATCCCTTTCAGACAAACCCGCGACCCCAGCAGGCATTGGTCCTTCCGGACCCCGTCAGTTGTTGCTGACATCCCTTTGAGGCGCGCGTGGAACACAACGCGCCGTCGACCCGGGCCTGGTCCTTATCGGACGGCGAGCTGCCCATCGCTCACCGTCCGCAGGCCCGCGCCTACGGTGGCCGGAAGTCAGCTTGTGACTCCCGACGCCCGGGGCGTCTCCTGCGGCGACTAGGGGCGCGAGGGCGTGCAGCTTGAATCTCCCTTGCGCGCTCCGCCTGCTCCTTCGCGAGCATTACTGCTTCGCAGAAGGAGGTGACGGCCTCCCATGCACTCTCGCTCCGGACCATGGCCTGAACCAGGGCCGGACGCGAGAGATCGCCGCCGCCGATCGCCTCCGTGAGAACACGGCGGTGCTCCGCCCAAGCAGGGCAGACCTCCACCGTATGCTCCACCGTGTCATCCGGGCGATCCACACAATGGTGACACCCGGGCGTTTCCTCCCGCCTGATCCTGAACAGGAACCTCCCGAAACAACCGTGTCCGGTGAGGACCTGCGTCAGGCGGAAGGTGAGGACGCCGTGGCGCCTCTCTAGCCACTCCTCTAAAAGGGGCCTTACCGCCGCAATTGTGGCGTGCCCAGCTCTGGGTTGCGACAATCGCACACTCCATGCCGCCATGAGATCCCGCCGGAGCTCTGTTCGCTGTGCCGCGATTTATTGCGGCAGCGGAGTTATACCCCGGCGTTTCGCCTCCTCGCGCAACTCCCACATGTGCGCGAGGACCTTCGCCTCCAGATCCCATGGCGGTAGTCCGGCAAGGAGGCTCGCCGCTTCGCGGGAGACCGTGCGGTATCCCCGTACCAGCCTAATGGCCATGACCCGTTGGGTAGTTTATCCACCTTGCATTCCCGTCAAAAAATAAACCATCTTGAAATCTCCAATAACTTCCCACTTGTATTCCATATATTTAATTGCAGTTAATAGTATTTTAATACTGTCGCGAAATTAACTGGGCACGAAAATCCGAAATGGTCAAATCGCTATAACTTCTTAAAAAACAAATATTTTCGATTGGTAATCGCACTTTTTTATATATATTTGCTTATATAATCAGAATATATTAAGTAAAACTCATGGGCAAAAAAAAAAGTTTTTTTTGTTGACCTGTGTAGTCGCTTCAAATTTTTCTTCTTCGGTAATTCCGTCAAAAACTTGTCGAAATAAAACATTTAAAGAAAGATGAACTTGCACGTAGAATGTTTGCGCAGCAGTTTTTATGCCATACCATTTTTATAGCCACCAAAGCTTTTTCCAGGTCTGCATTTGAATATCCTTTCGAATATTTCCTACCACTCTGAACTTCTTTCATTAATCTACAACAAGAAATATGTAAGGCATAGTCATTGGCATTATTAAAATATATAGTGATTGGCAGTGCTAATGACGAGTGTTACGTGTGTGTTGTGTGTGTGTGATGAGTGTTAGTGATGTGTGATTTTTGATAAAAGAAACTTTGAATTGCTAAAAGATAAAGTTTAAAATCGATAAAAATATTGTTTACTTAAAAAATTGACACGAAACGTCCATACGTCAGAAAGTATAGTGATTGGCATACGTGCCAATGATTATGTTGACAAACAAAATAAATTATAGTCATTGGCACCTGTAAATAACAGCTTTAGTCATTTTGTGTCAAGAGGTCTGTTTTGGACCCTTGTCAAAAGTTCCCCATGTGTCAAGACGTCCAAAACAGACCTGCCACGACTGACGTCCGTATTTGTCTAAAATTGCTACAGATAATAAATTAAAGTCATGCTTAAAGTTGTACAAAATTATAGTATGTTAAACAAGGATGCAATATAATATCACATGTCAAACATCCGACAATAGCTAGTAACCGTAATGTTTATTTCATTGCGGTCAGTGCCGATTCCGCTGACAAAGATGGCGGACGCGAATATTTTTATTTAGTTATTGTTGATTTTGTAAATGTTTGTGTTGTGTTATTCCATTTGTGTTGTGTTATTTCATAAATAATTTAATATTAATTACTACTTTATAAATATAAATTATTATTTAAATAATTTAAAATTAACACTAAAATTTATATGTAAAATAAATTTAAAATAAATAGTAATTATAATCTTACAGTAGAATGTACATTTAGATTCGAATAAAGTGCAATGAGAAATCTCGTGTGATTCAAAGTTTGTGCCGGTTTTTTTCGCCGTTTTGTGTAAAGTGCCGTGATGTGAATCGTGATAAAAATATAAAATAAACAACAGTGAAACTCTGTCTGCGTTAGGATGTGGCCTCAACAATAGATAAGCTACGATAAAGCTTCTTTGTTTGAGTCTCCTCGCTTCAAAACAGGTATTTATAACGATCCTTTGTTCACGTTATCGGGTTGAGCGGATGACGTCATAAGTTTGTTTTTTATATTTTTGCCGGTGGTTTGAAATTAATATATGGGGAGGTATGTTTTTTTTTATTGATTTAGGTGCAAGTATGCAATTATGTAAAAAATATAAAAAATATTTTAAGATACGAAAACCCCCTCCCCACGCATTTACATTAAAATTGTCAATATATTAAGAGGCACAACTGTACTTATTTATTTTTAATGTGTTAGCTTATTTCATAATGATTCCAACAACATAAGTTCTTTATACAGCTCCCATACAAAACTTTAGAGATTTAATCTCAAGGGTGACAGATTACGTGATCTTGTCAAGGCCGCTTGACATCGCTTGACACATGCGCCGCATTGCGGCAGAACGGCGCGACACATGAGAGGATAGGATAGTTATTATAGTCCTTTGTTATTATTCAATTTTTTATATAATTTTTGAACGTGGTCTGAGTTAAATGTTCCGCAGCGGTCATCGAATCTAATTAGAATTAAGTAAGTTTTTATTTTTCTTTGTTTCTAGTACTCATAGCAAATAGTAAGTCTATGTTTTTACCATGTTTCCTATTAAGTTATCTTCTGGATGGCAAATATGTAAAGAGCTCAAGCTCAATTAAACACTAAAAGATCTACTTGGGATCTTATAAGTCGTCTACACACAATTAAACCATTCCAATTCGAATCTTATAAGAACTAAATTAAAATGTATGTAATATGCAAAAACTACGTAAATAAATATAGCTGCAACGTCACATACATACACACATATACACATAAACATAGCATGGTCAAATAAATATATTGGCCCTCCTAAACTGACCGTTTCAATGGTCATACTAAGCGCCACCTACACGTTGCGAAGCTATAAAAGGCCAGCGCGCCTATTCATGGCGTCGTCGGGCCCCCCCCCGATCCTTGCTCGACGATGCGCCCGCGTCGATGATGCTGAGCCTGTAGCTTTAAATTCCCCGATTAATAATAATGATATACCTTCTATCCAGCCTGTCCCTCTTGCTGTCCTCCCCCCAGCGAACGCCCTAAGCCGAGGTTCGTACCCCACAGGGGGTGCCCTTAGCGAGCGTTCGCCTAGTTTTAATTAGCATAGTTTTTGCCCCTGGCTGGAGGCTTTGAGTGAAGAAGCTTAAGGCAGCCACAGGATAGTCCGGTTGAGTAGTCATGACCTCAGTGGTCAGCTACGAGATGCCATACATTATAAAAAAAAAAAAAAAAACATGGCGTCATTCTGTCTGCCAACGCCGCCCACACAACACGTTTCAAGTACTCGACGCTGCAGCTGCCGTCTCTAATCAATCTTGTTGTTATTTATTCTACCCCGTCTCCTGTGGTACTGGAAGAAGTCTACAAACAACACATTTGCACTGCACCATAGCAAATAATAGCTTTTTTACTTTGAAATCTAGCCACCAAACCTACACTTTCTTTTATTTTTTCTGATTCGACCATTCACATTTCTAAAAGACCGAGTTAAGAAAGATGGTTGACGTTTGAGGTATAAATAATCGTTGCCAATAAAATAAATTGTATATTCTACCAATAATTGAGTAGCCAATTAATGGGGGGGTGCCAACATTAGTACCGTTTACCCTAGTAACTTACCCTGACTTTACTTTTGAAGTTATGTTCCTCAATCCTCAAATAAATGTGCACAGAGTTGTTTACTTGGAAGTGAGGTGGGGGATCTGTGTGAACGAGGGATTCAATAAAAACATAATAATTCTAATGTAGGGGCGAGTCAGCTAGTTTGGTTCTGTTAATTATTGTATTTTTTTTTTTTTTTTACTTTTGCTGTACTTATATGTGAATTCAATTTTATTGTAATCATTAACAAATTAATTTCAGTTTATTGTATTTTTTTTATGTATAATAATATTTTATTATAATTAATCATTTTAATTAAATATAACTTACAACATATTTGTACGCCGTTAAGGTAAAACATGACTGATTCTTTCTGCAATGTACATAACATCTTGCATGCTTTGTGTGTGCATACTCATGTTTCGGACAAATAAATGATCATTCATTCATTCAATCATTCATTCAATAAAAAATAAAAACAATGTGAAAAAAAAAATATTCAGCCAAATGAAATTGTTTGAAACAGTCTTTCGTTCATAATGAAACTTTGCACGTGCAGCACAAGATGTTGGTGCGTTTTTCTTTAATTTTTGTGCTGCAATATCGGCACCTTTTGGAGTTTGCCCCTTTTTCGGGGACACACCGACATTTTGGAGCCGAATTTCATTCGGAACTCCAAAACTCCCCCCTTTCTTATTAAAAAAAAATATTGTATCCCTTTTCGTGTCGTTGTAATTATTAATTAACCCTCGAGCCAGCCGTACCCTTAAGTCCTTATGTGAATCGCTCGTAATCCTATGGATAGTTGTGTATGGTATACATATAAGAATTTATTATGGCAGCGCTTAGAGTATATATCACTGGAGAAGCCATAAGCGCAATATTCCGAACAAAAAAGTCTGTCACTTTTTGCGGGGGACGGGGTAGCTACTGTCAAAAATAACAATAGCTGCTCGCCCGGATAGAGAAGTCCGTACCATATTTTTTTTTTTTATCGATATCGATATTCATTCGGAATTTTGCTTGAACCCAGAAATAAAACAGCTGTTGCATAAAATAGTTACATTTTATTAAGAAGAGAAAATAAATTCAATTAAATAAAAGTAACTAAATTTGTAATAAGTAAGTAATCTCAATAAAAAATAGGGAATATGCATGTATTTTTTTTATTTTTTTTTTCGATACTTTACATCGCCAAATAATAGTAAAAAAAAATTCAACGCCAAAAAAGCAATTCAAAGTACTTTAAAAAAAAGTTAAAAATAAACATCCGACCCGGGTTATTTAAACGCCATTTTGGCGCGCTTGGTGTGGTGACGTCACAGTCTATGTTGAGGTTATGTTGAAGAAGTATTGTGCTCTGCTGCAAATAAACAGTGTTTTCTATTTTCGACTAATACATCATCATGGAACCAACTTCTCCCTCTATAGAACAATGCAAAAAACAGACATACAAATACTGCATTGTGCCTAAGTGCAGAAATACATTATGAAATGCACCCGACCAACTATTTTTTTTTGTCCTGAGAGGTTCGGACTTACGGAGAAAGTGGTGCAAAATTATGAAAAGAAACATGCTATCTCCCAACTTGTATCCTTTCAATATCCTAGTATTATGACAACATTCTATACTTAACACAATCTAGATTTCGATATTTTGCGAAGCTATGTATGTTATTTTAGGTTATGATGCTTTTTAAAACTAAATTATTCCGGAAAAGGTGTGGAAGATAAAATATCCATTATATGTGTAAGATCGTCATACCCTTTTGTAGGACAATCATACCTTCTCTATTTTACTTTATTTAAAGCGTGTGGACCATAGAGATTCTAAGTAGATGAATAGTAGGTGCGAAATAAATATGCCAAACTTGGTTTCACAAATTATATAATTATAAAAACATTCAAAATCACATCAACAATCATTGTGATATAAAATAAAACAAATCATAGTACTTACATTTTCTAAGTATTTACTCAGAGGTGCGCACTCCGCAATTACTCGAACTCGACTGGCGCGTTTGCTTGTGCAACAACCGTTTATATACGCCTACTTAATGGCGGGAATTATGAATCACACAACACGTGCGTTTGCAGCTGCAGACGCACGTTTCGTTTTACGGTGAGCACAAACATACTTTGTTTTACATTTATTTCATAATAAACAATAATTATACATACATTGTCTACCCTATTAAATTATACATTCTGACAGTCGGCCATCCTATGCTAAGCATGACCTCGTGCTTATATAAGAAAATAACTACAATTGAACCATTCCGTTCGTAATCACACGTTATATTTAAGGACCCATTTGTCCTAAATATTACATTTTAAAACGCTATCTGACAACTTTGTCAATAATACATTTTATGGGACCCTTCCGTCCAACACAATATGACACCTTTGTCAACAATATATTTTATGGGACCTTTCCGTCCAATACTATCTGACACCTTTGTCAATAATACATTTTATGGGACCATTCCGTCCAACACAATATGACACCTTTGTCAACAATATATTTTATGGGACCCTTCCGTCCAATACTATCTGACACCTTTGTCAATAATACATTTTATGGGACCCTTCCGTCCAACACAATATGACACCTTTGTCAACAATATATTTTATGGGACCTTTCCGTCCAATACAATAAGACACCTTTGTCAACATAAATTATTTTACATTTGAAGAAATATACACATTATGATTATGACACAATGAGTATAATAATTGTATTGCAGTAAGGACCCTTCTGTCTTTAGGAGCAATTTAATAAGACCCTTGCAGTCTTTTAAACTATTTTATATTAATAGAAATTACTTGTTCATTAATCAGACTCGGATAAATCAGTGTCACTATTATGTGGCCTATTAAAATTCAGCCACGGTTTTATCTGGGGCTGTAATTTTAGAGTAGCATTGTTCGGTTTCATGGCCAATTTTACTGCATTTACCGCATTTCTTAATTGGACGCTGACACTGAGCAACGAAATGACCTTCTTGCTTACAATTTAAGCAACGGGATGACCTGCTATTACCAGAAATTCGAGACTGTGTATCATTGTTTTTATTCGAAGGACCTTCAACGTTTTTACGGTCGTTTAGCGGTTTTATATTCCTCACATTACGCAAATACGATAATAATTTGTCTGGGTCTGAAAACTTAACAGCTTCGGCGCCCAGCCTCACAGATCGGTCGTCAATACCGTGCAATACGCATTCTACAGCGCGGGTTCCTTCTATACTACATCGATTAATTAAACCAATTTTATCATAGAAGTATTCCTCTAACGAATCGTTAAATCGGGCCCTTTTAGCCAACATGTCACTGAGCATCTGCCCGTAATTTTCCTCCGGGGGGAATGCAGACAAAAGCTTCTGTTGCCATTCGTTCCAGGAGTAAAGGACAGACGATAGACCCTCGTACCACCTCTTGGCAACGCCCCTTAACTTGGGTAACGCAAAGTGTACAATTTGCTTTTCGGTCAAACTGTAAATGAGTGCACATTCGTTTACTTTGTGTAGCCACATGGTCATCGTCTGTTCTTTCCTGCCTGGATCGAATTCCGGTATAGTATTTTGTATAGACCCTAGTTTATCCAACGAATCAGTTTGGCTTACAGATTTTATCATTCGGAAAATCTGAGCAATATCGTCCATTTTATAAGAATGTGCAGTTGACTTACCCGAATTCCGGGTCTGGTCTTCACGAAGATAGCGGAGCGGCTGATAAGCTCCTGAAGGCCGGTTCTGTGTAGAAGGCCACTGGTCACGTCGGCTGCAGGACTGCGTGCCTCGATGAAGACTGCGTGACCTCCCGTCATCTCGGCTGCGCATCGAACGCCTATCGTGTTGGCTCAGCGGTGACTGGCCATCGCATCGACTGCGCTGAGATTGCCCATCGCACCAATTGCGCTGCGACTGCCCATCACGCCGACTATGCGGCGACTGCTCATCACGCCGACTATGCGGCGACTGCTCATTACGCCGACTATGCGGCGACTGCTCATCACGCCGACTATGCGGCGACTGCTCATCACGCCGACTTTGCGGTAACGGCCCATCGCGCCGACTGCGCGGCAACTGCCCGTCGCGTCGACTGCGCGGCGACTGCCCATCGCGCCGACTGCGCGGCGACTGCCGGTCGCACCGACTGCACGGTGTCTGCCCATCGCGCTGAAAGCGCGGTGATTAAATATTGCTTTGGCGGCTAGGCAATGGTTCATCGTATCGACCGTGAGGCAATTGATCATCGCGTTGGCTGCGCGGTTGCTCCTCATGTCTGTTCAGCTGCTCTATGCGTTCACCGCGTGTCCTCATTGTTAATATGGGACTTGGGGTGTGATTAACGGGGCTGCGCGATCGATGTGTATTAGATCGGGCGTCAGAATGCTGCGAGGGTTTTTGTCCCGCAGCAGTACCTGTAAATTCTTCCATCTTATCTGGAAATGAAGAAATAACAAAAGCAAACTACGCAGATTTAGCCGATATGAAATTTAAAAAAATAAAAAAAATACTTTAAACAAATGTCACATTCGAATCCCACTTCTGATATGTAAGATCGTCATACCCTTTTGTAGGACAATCATACCTTCTCTATTTTACTTTATTTAAAGCGTGTGGACCATAGAGATTCTAAGTAGATGAATAGTAGGTGCGAAATAAATATGCCAAACTTGGTTTCACAAATTATATAATTATAAAAACATTCAAAATCACATCAACAATCATTGTGATATAAAATAAAACAAATCATAGTACTTACATTTTCTAAGTATTTACTCAGAGGTGCGCACTCCGCAATTACTCGAACTCGACTGGCGCGTTTGCTTGTGCAACAACCGTTTATATACGCCTACTTAATGGCGGGAATTATGAATCACACAACACGTGCGTTTGCAGCTGCAGACGCACGTTTCGTTTTACGGTGAGCACAAACATACTTTGTTTTACATTTATTTCATAATAAACAATAATTATACATACATTGTCTACCCTATTAAATTATACATTCTGACATATGTTATACTTAATTATCTTAAAGCTTTCACTCCTTTGATTTCAACAGACGTGAAATCGGTATTTGATGTAAAAATGTGGTCATCATGAACACATCAGCTTTCGGCAAACTATCCGATTGGGCTTTCATAAAACCGCTTTCAGTCATTTTCGAAAGAGTCTTTCGTGTATTAACAAATGTATAACTTCTAAATGTGTACTAAAATCACAATAAAACTGACTGAATCGCAAAAACTCCTACAAAACACATTGACATTACATTGTTGTCATAGATTGTTACGTCACATTCGCTCTGACCAATAGCGTCGCTTTTCAAGTATTTGAATTTCCCACAGATTTTTGGCACTTTTTAGAAATTAATTTCTTGCTCATTATTAAATTATAATAAAAAATATTGATGGTGGCATAATTCTGAAGTAATATAGTTTATAAAAAAAATATTTGACCCTTATTTGAATCTCATGCATATTCCCTATTAGATCAAGTTCAGTTTTTATTTTTTTATATACAAACACTTCAATGGACATAAACAAATTATAAAACATTTAACAATTAAATAAAAAAAAAACAAAATAATAACTAAGTATTTTTTACTATGAAATTATCGACATGTCAATTTTGGTTTCAAACATGACCTCAGCACTACGGTAGTCCCGTTAACATTTTTACTAGAGGACATAATCGCATGTCAAGTGCGTGTAAGTTTTGCTGATTTGACGTATATTTTCGTAATGCAAAAGAAAAGTATTTTGATCTTTACGAACATAAAAACGAGATGTAGCGAGACTCGGTGACGTCACAGAAGCAACGTAAGGAAAATACTCGATTCATGCTACGTTTTATAATGAATCATGGTTGAATCGAATGAAAAATCGAATTGTATTATGAGGTTAGGATTTTAAATTTCAATAAAAACATGACAAAATCTTAGAAAAAAAAAATATGCTTATGGAAAGTTATTCAGTTCTTTAGGTAAATTTGACGTATTTGAACGCTTTTTACACCGTTTAACAGTACAAATAGGCATTTTCACGGAGCTCCGCGCGCCTTTAAAACGATTCACGAAGTGCGTTAGAATCGATTTGAAAGTAGTTTTTATGAACGTACTAGAACATTTGTTCTTGTACTTTTACAGAGGGGAAGTGTTCGTAAGGCTTCTCCAGTGTTATATACTCTAAGTGGCAGCGTCAAACAAGAAAAAAAAAATCTCATCCAAAATTTTCTATTTCGGTTAATTGGATAAGACCATCTAAAAAGATCGAAACGATCGACACCTCCCATAGCTTGCGTATAATCAGCTATTGCTTTTGGACACAAGACGTCTGCTTTGGTGCCATCTTTTTGTGTTCTTTTTATAAAAACAACATCCTTCGGATCGTGTGCTGTGGTGAGCACGGATACATCTCGGGTATCCACCCATTTTACTGCTGATACCGGTGATGCAGTTACTGCTGCGAATTCATGTTTCCTTAAGCGCATATTTCGTGGCTGAGTCTTCTTGATTATATCTGGTAGTCCCTTCCGGTTGCTACGTACTGTTCCCACAGCGTACACATATTTCATATATAAATCATCCAGTAAGTTTACTCCAGTAAAAAAATTGTCAAACGCCAATAACGTCATAGGCAAATTTTGGCTAAATTTCCAAACAACATTGTAACCTAAACCTTCATGTTCCATGTTATCTCCCTTTCCAGTATACACCTCAAATTCACAGAGGTACCCAGTTTTGGCGTCGCATCTAGCCCACACCTTGAATCCGCGCTTAATAGGCTTCTTCGGCATATACTGTTTTAAAGTAGATCGCCCCTTAAATTTCACCATACATTCGACATGTATACAGTACGCGCGTGCCGCACGATGGGTCCCGAGTTTTTCGTTGTGTAATCAAAAAGTTTTTATGGTGTAGGTGGAATAAGTTGTGATAACGGGTTTGTTTGTGGCCTATACTGTGTTATCGTAATCAAGTGTTTGTTTGGTGAATGAGTGTGTGAATTCGAAATATTGTGATAAAGTTTCAAGGTTATGTGAGTGAAAATTATCAAAATGAAAACCTAACTCATCACTGCAAGATAAGGTCAGTATATTTATTTATATTTACTCTATTAAGTGATAAGGGTAACTCATAACGAAGCCAGGAAGTTATAATACCTGCCGTGTTAATTGCTGTATATACGAATTCTTCGATTTTCCGAAGGCCTACCCAAAAATCAAAAAGTAATTAAGATTTGTTTTCGTTTAGCGCGTTTGGTAAACCTAGGCTCTAGCACAGTCCACGGGTGTCAAGTATAATTGAACTTGAAAAGATATAAAATAATATGCAACAAACTTACGTGAATAAAAATCCATAGTATTCAATTCATATCATAATTCTATTCAGTACTATTTGGATAGCTCACAAGTCACAGTATTTATTGATAAGCTTGGTAAAATTATGTGTTAGCATTAATCACAGTTTGTTGTTTCAATAATTAATCAATTATAATTCCATGTCTCTTAATGTGCTGATAAGCCAAAATCTTTATACAAAATAAAAGGAAAAACCAACTGACTGACTTACTAGCGCCAGCACACAATCCAAACTACTGTAAATAGAAACGTCAAATATTCCACTAGGGTGGGTTCCTTTTTAGGGTTTCGTCGTAGTCAACAAGGAACCCTTATAGTTTCGCCATGTCCGTTTGTCCTTCCGCGGGTTAGCTCAGAGACTCTTAGTACTAGAAAGCTAATTTAAAGAAAGCGGTTAAAAAAATAGGAATAAAAAAAAAATTGGGTACCTCCCGTACTGTGGGGGGATGTTATTTTTTTCTCGTCTATCCCATGGTGTGGGTTGTCCTTGGAAAGGTCGTTCAAAAATAAATTATATCGTGAGTGTATTAAAACCATTTTTAATTTTAGGGATCCGTTTGTGAAATGCTTTAAAGTGCTTGTTAGTCAAATAACGCCCCAGCAAAATTGTTGGTTTTGGATATGTGAAAAAAATTCACGGTGCCCGGTTAGTGGCAATCGGCTCGCCCCTTACTACATGAGACTTAAACATAACTGGGCGAAATGTGTTTGTACTGTAGGCACACCTCTGCCTAACCCTCCGGGGAACAGAGGCGTGATGTTATGTGTATGTAATTTACTGGCATCATTCCTAATTTATACACAGACATAATTAGAAATTAAACGAACTTACCTAAGTGAAGTTCCATTTTAATTGTACGAACTGCATAGTCTCGAAATGATATAGAAGACATGTAGTAGTCGCATCCGTTAGCCTTATGTCACGATTTTTTTTTTAGAGCTCAAATACTCAGTACCCCAACTCTAAAAACAAACTTGCATGGGCAACACTATAACTGTCATCTAGTTTAGAGATTAAGCTGATAACATTTTATACTTACGCTTTGATTATTTTACGACAACACCTTTTTGTTTTCAGGGTAGAAATTATTTTTAAATAATTTAGGGGGCTGGGTTATAGGTTATCATTTCGAGACTATGCAGTTCGTACAATTAAAATGGAACTTCAACTTGGAAATTCGGTAAGTTCGTTTAATTTATAATTGTAATTCACTGCATAGTCTCTTCATGATATACAGGAAAAGTTTTTATCCACTGCGCAAATTTTGACAAATTAAACTTAAACGAGTTTTATTGAACATACTTTTTTATTTTGATACGTCATAGTACAAAAAAAAAAGTTATCGTTAACGAAAGATGTTTACTTTAAAAGTGGATGTATGGCTACCCGGCGCACATAGATCGTTTTTCAGGATTTAGGCAGCCAAAATTATTTTATGTGATATTTATATTACAAAATAGTTACATAAAAAGAATTCTGTGTTTGGAATAACTTATCGAAATTATTTGTTGGTGCACGGTGGTTAGGCGCACCTACTTGTGATTTTTTATCAAAAAATATTTTATTCGAGATCGTAGTTGATTTCAAAGTGTTTTTTAATATTATATTGAAAATACATATGACATACTCACGGATTTCCCCAAGGAGGGACAGCTGTCTACGTTTTAGTAATACTTTCAGGTATGTATTATTAAATTTAACAAAGTTTATTTTGTTCTAATAAGTAAGTAAATATATTATATTATTAAAAGGATCTTTACATTCGTTATACAATATTAAAGTTACATAAGCTAAATAGATAATCACTAAAAATAATCAATCATACATTGGAGACTTATTCATCTACATTTAAATTTTCGCCGCTTTCATCAATTTCCATTGGTCGGTTTGGCTCAGCAGGAATTAATAGCTGCATTGTCTCAGGCAAAAATAATTTTGAAGCGGTTTTTTTGGTCTTTCTCATGGAACTAATAAATGGGTCGGATGTTAATAGTAACCTATGATAAATATCTAAGTTGCATTCTTCCCTCGAAAACTTGCGAGCAAAGTTTAGGCGATAAGACCTAAAATGTTTATTGCGGGCCTCAGCAGCTTCTTCCGAAAGTTGCCCTATCGGCAACAACGAATTTTCTATTATTGAAGCTCCATGAATTAAGACCTTATGCATCGTTGGAGTCATAGGATGCCAGCCATATAACTCAACATATAGTTTCGCAGTTTCCATGGCGTATTTATCATATTTTGCTACGTCAATCTTATGGCCGCTTGATATGGCTTCTAATATCACTTTTAATCTAATAATCAAGTCATAACTTATCCCAGTGATTTCTGCAGCCAATTCAGGGTTCTCGAAGAATCTTCTGCTGGTATTTCCATCGTTTGTGTTTCCGAAGTAACTTTTTGGCATATCGACTAAAAGACCTGTCTCCTCTCTAAATCTTTGCTGAATATCAAGTTTCTTCTGCTTTTCTAGATTTTTTTCTTCTTCGGTTCGTCTCTCGCGATATTTTTTCACGGGCAATTTATATGCTAAATGCAGCACACTTTCGAATATCCGGATTCTTGCATGTAATACGGAAAGGCCAAATTCAAGAGCTTCAAATCAAAAAGCTTCAGGGCGTACATCATTTTTTTTTGTTAAATTATTAAAATCTTTTGATGTAGCTCCACATATATAACATCTGCTGGTCGATTTGGTGTCTGTAGCTGCATTGCAGACCTTTCCGTCAACCATAGTCATTTTAAAACTATGTTTACACTATTCTTTACATAATTGATTTCTTCTTTTGTGATGTCCGTAGATTCTTTTACGAATCTAAATCTTATTGGACGGCAATATCTAGGTGAAGATGGAGTTGGATTTTGCCACACGATTTTACTTTTATCCTCACCACAAACAATTCGTAGAGGCACAAATGAGCTTATAAAAATATTAGCATCAGATTCATCTTCGTTTGAGAGTCTCTGTTTAAACTGGGCTTGTTGAGAGCCGTCACAACCACATTTGCAGATGAACAGTAACGAGTTCCTTTCAACGGCATCAAGTGTGAGTAAGACTTATTCTAAGAAGAGGGATAATCTGGTTACAGTGTGATCCAACAAAGATTTTAAGTTTCCTTCTGCGCAGGTAAACGTCACTCGTAATGACTCCTTGGGTGGGTAGCAATCTTCTTTGGCCTTCAATAATAATTCATAATGTGGATAGAATCTTTTGTTCGTTGCTCGAATAATTTCGTACTGTCTTCTGGTCAAATCGGCTTCAACAAACATTGTCAGTGCTTGCAGAGGAGTAAGGGGCTCTATTTTTTTACAATCACTGGCAGACGCAGAAGAATTCGTAAAGTCTTTTAAAACAGTAGACGCGTTTCTTTTTCCTTCTGTTTGTAAAATTACTTGTGCCGCGTGAACAATTACTTCTTCGTCGTAAGATGCGCGGACTCCTTCAGTTTTTCTTCTCTTTGTTCTTTCGCTAGATTCGGTAAAAGATTTGGTAGGTCGTCCTGGCCTTTGATGCGTGTCTACGGGGATCTCAAATGTTCCTTCCAACCAAGAATTATTGGCCGCCAAAAAGTTTTCAAGTATTCTATGCGCCCGAGACCACCTCTTTATCAAATCACATTTAAAATACGAAAACTTCTTTTTTATCACATTTTTATGTTCTTCTGTGTCCCCGTAACACACGAGTAAATAATTTTCTAAATATTTAATTTTTTAATTTATCGATAATTAATGTTGCTCGTTCATTTTATCGAAGAGGTATTTATAAGTCAACATTTTCACCCCCGAGCAGCCAGGTGAACCTATAACAATAAAAAAATAATATTAACACAAAAACATAAAATCGGATTTTTTTCCTATTTTTGTCAAAAAAAATTCAAACTCGTTTATTTTTAAAACTAGCAAAAACTAGCAGCTGATTTTAAGCAGTTTTCTTTATAAGACTTTATACTATATAATGAAATCAAAAATGAAACTCGGAAAGGTGCGGAAGTAAAGTTTTTTTTTCGATTGAAATTGAAAAATAAAGAATAAACATTTCTAAAAAAGGGTATTATTGACGGCTCATTAAGTCATTTATTGACAATATATTTAATACAATTTCATATTAATTTAATAAAGGCTTACCTATATTATTGGTATCCATCACTTAAACAAGCAAATATGACACGACACATAAAATATTCACCGAAGAAAATGATATACGAAAAGGGCGTCAAGAACTTTCACGTGCAGTAAGTGCGACAATCAAGTTTCGACTAGTAATGCAGAGCGCGCTCGCGCAGTCTAGGGATGTGGGTGGGGTTGGCTATTGTTCGTCAGGTAGTCTACTATTCCAGGAAAAAAATTGTTTGTCATTAGTCGATTATTGGAATTTCGACTTATGGCCGCCTAATTCCTAGAAATCTACGTATGTGCGGCGGCGAGCGGCGAAGCGGAACGCGTGAAAGTACCTACCTATCAGCTGAGTGATTCGCCGGCGTAGGTATTTACGTGGGTTATAATACTTACAATGTATTGATCGCTAATTTTATCAGATTCGAACTAGACTTTTTTATGTGTAGGCCGTGACCTGAAGTTATTTGAAGAGTAATTCCAATTTTTCCTTCATACTTTAATGGGCTTAGGACCATCAAAATACAGAAAATAAAGCATTATTATCAATTAAATTTACATTACTTAATACATTATGCATAGGTCATGCTTAATACTTCTGCATTAAGGCGTATTTAAAAAATTGGAATCAACTAAGTATTTACAATAATGTTCAATCAAAAATAACCTATTCGCTAAAATTGTTAATGTAAAAAAATTGCTTACGTACCCCTAAATGTCACTAATCACTGTATTTTAATAATTGTTCAAAATGAAGTCCTCCCCTTTCTAGGCATAAACGTGCACGTTTGATTAAATTGTCATTTAGTTTGTTGAGAACACTAATGTCACTTTTCACTTCATCAAAAGCGTTAATTATTTTAAACTTTAAGTCATCTAGGTTTTGGGCCTCCTCTACATACACTCGGCGTTTGACTTCTCCCCAAAGAAAAAAATCGCAGGGAGTAAGATCCGGGGACCTCGCCGGCCACGGTACGGGGCCACCACGACCGATCCAATTTTCCCCATATTTTTCATTAGGTAGTTCCGTACATGTCTGGCATAATGAGGTGGAGCGCCATCGTGCTGATAGTAAAAGTTATTATGGTAGCACACTGGAACTTCTTCAATTAAATTTTCGATGGTCGTTTGCAGCATTTCTAAATACCTTGGCCCGGTCAATGTGCCGTCAATAAAAACGGGCCCTATTATTTTATTTTTAATAACCCCAGCCCATACATTGGCGCTAAAACGCACTTGGTGATGAGTCTCTCGCACCAAATGGGGATTGTTGAATGACCACCAATGTTCATTATGTACATTGTACAGTCCTACACGTGTGAACAATGCCTCATCCGTCCACAAGATGTTGACTTCGCGGTGATTTAGAAGCCACTCGCATAAGGCTCGACGTGGTATTGGGTCTGGGTCATGGAGCTGCTGTACGGGCTGAAAGTGGTATGGATGGAGTCCGGCTGTATTTAGCAGCTTCCATATCGCGTGCTGGCTCACACCGAAACGACGTGACGCATCGTAGGTACTGGCTCTTGGTTCTCGCTCAAAGAAATCAAAAATGATTTCTTCGATTTCGATCGCCAGTCGAGGTCTGCCAGACCCTCGTGCATGATTTGGGGTTCTGAACTGTCCGTGATCAAGCAGCCTTTGAGTGGCCGCTAAAATGGTCCTTTCATTAGGGACCGCTGGGTTGAGGATTCCATGGGCTCGCATTCGAGGTATGCTCTCCATCGCATACATTCTGCGAGCAGCTCGCATACTTTCACCACTCAGTACATACACTCGCACCATCTCATAAAACTCGCGGTTAGTGAAGTTTGACATCGTGACCGGTAGGTACAAGTACGACACAGGTGCAGCGCGGCGCTTGCGCGGGAAAGTGATTAGACGCGACGTCACACGACAGCGCGTGCGATGAGCGAACTGTCGGCAGTGTCTCGGCCACAGCTCCCGGCGCGCGGCGCCGCCCTGCCGCCAGGGAGGGGGTTTCACGGGGTGCAACACCGCTGCTTGCGCCGGCCGCCGCGCGCGCCCATTGATATTATTTCGAATAGATTGTGTCCATATTTTGCTGATTTGAGGTAGGATATTTTTTTTAAATAAATAATGGAAATGTGTTCTATTACTGATATTGAACCACCAAAAAAAATTTGCGCACTGGTTAAAAACTTTTCCTGTAGAAGACATGTAGATGTTTAGAGAGTCGTAAAATAATTATAACATACATACTGCATATAACTTTATTTTTATTACTTATTCGTAGTTCAAATATCCATAAACTTAAGTAACCGAACTTAAAACAATAGAGAAATCGTCATCAGTAACAACTTCCCTATTATAGAACTGAGCAAAAATTCTGGAAGAACTGCTTCATCCAGCTGTTCTTCTAATTGTATCGATGCTGACACCCAGACGCTTAGCTGCTGAGCTGGCTGCGTGTCGTGTACTGTGTGCTGAAAATATCGACACGTCTATTCCGCTCCTTTCCAGAGTGGTTTTGATCCATCGGCTAAGCGTCTGAGGCGTCACTGCTTTATGTGGATTTTTATAAGCGATAAAGAGGTTGTCACAGTTTCTTAAATGTGATGTACGTTCTAAATAATTAAGTAAGGCACTGGCCGGACAAATTTTTGGATTGCTTGTAAAAAATGGTAATATCAGACTTGGCTGTACACTGCCTGGCCTCGACGTTTTAATAAGATCTGGTACTATAATATAAACTTTTTCAGGTAAAACTTGAATGTTTGTTATCTTAATTAGGAAGAATGTTTGGACTCTATGGGCAGTTACAATTGCTAAAAGGGTAATTAATTTTTTAGAAATATCTTCTAGAGATAGAAGATTATTTTCGCCTCTCTGAGTTAAATAACTGAGAACAATTGATGGATCCCAAGTAATGTCATACTTGGGATGCGGTGGGCGAAGTCTAAATACTCCTTTCAAGAAACGGGAGATCCTATCGTCATTGCATATTTTTGAACCAATAATAAGAGATAAAGCTGACCTGCAACAGTTTATGCTACTATACACTGCACCATCTTCATATAATTTTGATAAAAATGCCAGAATATGTGGCACTGATGTTCTTTGGTAATCTAAATTAAATTTAAGACAGTATTCGTACCACTGCTTCAAGTAAGTACTGTACTGTTTGAAAGTATTTTCAGATAGGGAGGCTAGCATAACAGTCATTGGGCCCGCAGACACGCCGCGTCTTGCAAGCGCTTCCCTGACAAGTGCGCGGCAACCAGGATAAGGCGTTGACGAAATTGGAGATTGCTGGAATAAGATTTTAGCAAGTTATCATATGGGCCAAAGTGAATAGGCTTAGAAATAGCAAGTCTGTGAAACACCGGGTACCAAGGCTGTGTTGGCCAGTCTGGTACTACCACTATACCCTCCGATTGTTCAGAGATTATCTTTTGCAGGACTTTTGTTATCAAGACAAAAGGAGGAAAAGCATAAAAGAAATATGGCTTCCATGCTAAAGTAAAAGCATCAAGCTTAAAAGCATCAGGATCATTTTTCCATGCCACATACAAATCACACTTTGCATTAGCCCGAGTAGCAAATAAATCTATTTCTGGGACCCCGTATATTCTTACAATAGACTTATAATAATCATCATTCAGTTCACATTCAATATCAGAGTGGGATTTTCTAGACTCTGTATCTGCAACCACATTATGTGCAGATTTTATATAAGATGCAAACAAATAAAGTTTTCGGTTTTCACACCATTGCCATATTTGTCTAGCAACAGAACACAGATGTGGGTATTGTATGCCTCCCATGCGGTTTATGTATGAAATAGCTTAGTGTTATCCACACGCAGTAGTATTTCACAGTTTTGAAGCTTGTTAGTAAAAGCTTTAAGAGCAAAGAAGGCTGCTGTTAATTCTAAGTAGTTTATGTGCTGTTCTTTCCTTTTCGTTCCACAACCCTACAGCTTTTTCGTTACCGCATGAGGCTCCCCAGCCAGTGAGTGAAGTCTGAAAATATTTCCAGGGCATAATTACTACATTTTATCTTGCTAACATCTGTGTCAATGTGTGAAAACCACCATTTAAAGTCAGGTATTAATTTTTCTGATAAAGGCATGACTTTTTCAAAATTATTATTAAACTTGTTTAAATAAATATATTTTTTTGTCTTTCCATTTCCTTGGTGTACAAAAAACCATAATCTATAGCAGGACATGCAGCTACAAGTAATCCAGTCAGATGTGCAAGTTCTCTTATTTCACAAAATTTTAAGGATAACATTTTTTGAATTTCTTGTTTTATAATATGTCTATTTTTAATAGGCAAAGAAATAGTGTATTCTTTGGAATTAAATTCAAAACCTAAAAATGTAACACGCATACTGGGTGATAATGAACTTTTTTCCCTATTTATTATAAATCCCAGATCAGATAAAGTTGTCATGGTTTTTTGTACATTAATACAACAATCAGCATATGTAGTACCAGAGCACCAAATGTCATCTAAGTATATAACCGATATTGTTTCGGACGGGTGCTGGTCGTGCCCCTCTCGGGCACGACCAGCACCCGCAGTCGTCCTGGGACAATCTCCCAACGTTTTTGACGTATGTTCCCTACTACCTGAGTCTAGCGACTCTGCTGGCGACACACGTCACCACGCACTCCTGAATGCGTATTGTTTCCTAGGTACAACCCACAGGGACTTCGGCGAGGGACTGGCGACTTAGAGGGATTCCTTGAAATGAAACAGGAATGTTCAGTCTTGACTTGTTTCTTGTAATACTGCTGGATTCGGAATACGTAACCATAGAAAATTGCCCTTCTTTTATAGAGACCTCTAGCCAATCAGAGCATTTTAATTTTGCACACGGCACTAATCCCTTTTCTCTCAACCAATCAGAACACTTCACGATTGTACATGGCACAAATGTGACTTTGTATGGGAGGCTTACTTTGGCAATTTTCTATGATATAACACCCCTTTTTTTTTTTTTTTTTTTTTTGGGTGGGAAATCATCAAATGACTCCTCCCGCTCTGGGCGGAGCGAGAGGGAGTGTCAGACTTTTACTGACTAAAACCCACCCGTGTTCCTTCCGTTGCCTGTGTGCCGGGGCCGCGATATCCCTTTCGGACCAACTCGCAACCCTGGCAGGCATTGGCCCTTACGGACCCCGTCAGTTGGTGCTGACATCTCTTTGAGGCGCGCGTGGAACACAACGCGCCGTCGACCCGGGCCTGGTCCTAATCGGACGGCGAGCTACCCATTGCCCACCGTCCGCAAGCCCGCGCCTACGGTGGCCGGAAGTCGGCTCGCGACTCCCGACGCCCGGGGCGTCTCCTGCGGCGACTAGGGGCGCGAGGGCGCGCATCTTGCATTTCCCTCGCGCGCTCCGCCTCCTCCTTCGCGAGCATTACTGCTTCGCAGAAGGAAGTGACGGCTTCCCATGCACTCTCGCTCCGGACCATGGCCTGAACCAGGGCCGGACGCGAGAGATCGCCGCTGCCGATCGCCTCCGTGAGGACACGGCGGTGCCCCGCCCAAGCCGGGCAGACCTCCACCGTATGCTCCACCGTGTCCTCCGGGCGATCCACACAATGGTAACACCCGGGCGTTTCCTCCCGCTTTATCCTGAACAGGAACCTCCCGAAACAACCGTGTCCGGTGAGGACCTGCGTCAGGCGGAAGGTGAGGACGCCGTGGCGCCTCTCTAGCCACTCCTCAAAGAGGGGCCTTACCGCCGCAATTGTGGCGTGCCCAGCGCTGGGTTGCGACAATCGCACTCTCCATGCCGCCATGAGATCCCGCCGGAGCTCTGTCCGCTGTGCCGTGATTTCTCGCGGCAGCGGAGTTACACCCCGGCGTTTCGCCTCCTCGCGCAACTCCCACATGTGCGCGAGGACTTTTGCCTCCAGATCCCATGGCGGTAGTCCGGCAAGGAGGCTCGCCGCCTCACGGGAGACCGTGCGGTATCCTCTGACCAGCCTAATGGCCATGACCCTTTGGGACGCGTTCAATCGCTGGGCTGGTCGCAGCCTTAATGAACGCGCCCACACCGGTGCCCCGTAAAGGGCCATGGACCGCACGATCCCCGCGTAGAGCCTCCGGCAGGAGGCGTTTGGACCCCCTAGATTGGGCAGAAGCCGCTTCAAAGCAGCCCCAGCCCTCTGCAGTTTGGGAGCCAAACGTCGGAAGTGCTCCACGAAGTTCCACCGGCTGTATGATATAACACCCCTTACAATGGTTATCTTATAATGCTAACATAGGAATGGACTTATTCTACCTATATACTAAAAACTGTATCAATAAATCTTAATTTAGACCTTAAAAATAGCAAAAATCTACAACAGTTCTCGTTAAGGTAAAGGTTTCACAGTAGATAAGCTTAGGCTGTTTTATGGTACAAGTAGCGTCCCCTAGTGTTAGGAATGTGCAACAAATTCGACGTCTTTATTACTACATTATTAATTTCTTAAAATTAAATAATGAATTACTAATAAAACAATGACAATATAAAAATAACTAACTGAATGTTGTTGCTAACAATAATATCTAATATAATTTCAAACATCAAAAGTTCGTAGAACATAAACTCAAAAATTTATAAGTCGATAAATTTTCTTACACAATTTTGCTTATAATTCCTAAACGCGTTGTCCTATCAACTTGAATCTAACTGGAATATTGGTTTTATGCAAGATTCTATCATACAAAACAAAAATTATCGAAATATCACCATAAACAAAAAATCACATTTTCAAGTTACGTAATTATACTACAGTCCTAACAATGATCAAAAATTTATTTGCAAATTCGTTTGTTTCAGTCTTATTAGATTGAATATGAAAACTAATGAGAATTTTAAGTTAGGCAAACTAATTAGAGCAAGATAAACGATAAATTAACAAATTCTAATTAGATATTACGAAATTCTTTCTAACTTACGACTCGATTCATTGACTATAGAGAGCGCATTCGTCGCAATCCCGCTGCTACTTGTCCCCTAGTGCGTAGATAGGGTCCCGTTGCCGACAGATATGAAACCCATTAATCTTAGATATTGTACTACTGGTTTTAAAATCTTTGTGAACACATATGGAGCAGTGTTAAGCCCAAATGGGAGAACCGGAAACTCATATAATTTTTGTTTCCAAAGAAAACGTAGGTATTTTTTGTCACTATTGTGAATGGGTACAAAAAAATAAGCATCTTTGAGGTCAATGGTGCTCATATAACAATTTCGAGTAAGTAATTTAGTAACTGTACGGTAATCTTCTAGTTTAAAGTGTTCAGTGATAATAAACTTATTTAGTTCTTTTAGGTTTAAGATAAATCTAGTCTCACCATTAGGTTTAGGTAGGTACTGTAAAATTTTTAGAAAGGAATTGTCCTTCACATGGTTCACAACAAGTTATGGCACCACTATTTAATAACAGTTTTACAGATTTGTCTATTTCTAGATTATCTTTTAGAGAAAAAAGATTTATTTCTTGGTATAGCTTGTTGTGATGGTGTACCAATGAATGGAATTTTATAGCCAGTAATCCAGCCGAATGGAGGGAAAGAGGCATTGTCCTTGGCGAAGCGAGACTGACAAATCTACGTTTCGCCGACGACATTGTCCTCTTTTCTTCCTCAGCCACTGAACTTGAACAGATGCTCCAAGAACTTAATAATGTAAGCCTTGAGGTTGGACTGAAGATGAATATGTCGAAGACCAAAGTTATGTGCAATGAAACACCTCGAAGCATAAATGTAGACGGGGAGACAATACAACATGTCCAGGAATACCTTTACTTGGGCCAAGTAGTCTCCTTCCAGACGAGGCAAGATAAAGAAATCACAAGACGAACAGAAAACGCCTGGAAGACCTACTGGTCCATGAAGGAACTATTCAAGGGTGAGTTGCCAATGGCACTGAAACGCAGGCTCATGGACATGTGTATTCTTCCCGTCTTATCCTATGGTGCACAAACTTGGTCTTTGACTACCATCCAGAAGTCCAAACTCAAGGTCTGCCAACGAGCAATGGAGCGCAGTATACTAGGAGTTAAATTAACGGATCGTGTTCGAAACACAATACTGCGCTCCAAAACTAAAATAACTGACGTGGCTCAAAAGGCTGCCCAACTTAAATGGGACTGGGCAGGACATGTCTGTCGCATGCCGGACAAACTGTGGGCCCAAATAGCACAAAACTGGTGCCCTGAGACAGTGAGGCGGGGTCGCGGCAGACCGCGTAGGAGATGGCGGGACGAGCTGGATAGGTTCCGTCAAAACTGGAAGGAAGACGCGCGGGCTCGCGAACGATGGAAGGAGTGGAGGGAGGCCTTTGCCCAGGAGTGGGACAGAGTAGGCTAGTAAAAAAAAAAAAAAAAAAAAAAAAAAAAAAAACCAGCTTAGAATTCTAGGGTCAGAAGTTATAGTCATCCATTGATGTTTAAAATATTTCATTTTGCCACAGTGTGTTTGACTAACCTCATTTAGTTGCGATTGTTTTTTCGCATCGGGGTCATGTTCGGATAAGCTTTCTGGAAAGCTGGTTGGGCTGCTGGTATTGGCTTCTTGTAAGACTGGTAGAAACGTTGTGGCCCGGGCTGGTATACACGGCCCAGAGGCTGGTGTGTTGCCGGGCCCTTGAAGTTGAAGAAATGCTTCTGTTGTTGTTGGTTTGTTGGCCTTTTGGTTTTATTCATACTGAATTCTTGAGCAGATTTTTTAATTGCCTTTGAAGCCTTAAGTTTTTGTTTAAGCAAAACCTTCTCCGAAAAGCCAAGTTTCTGTTTCTGTGTCCTTGATTGCCTCCCTAGTAGTTTGCTCCAAGCCTTGCAGTATGAAATTCTTTCTCGTTGTGGTCTCCTGATATTGGTGGTCACACAACAGCCGAGCAGCATCCACAACTATATTGATTATAGGGGGTTTTCTTTGTTTTTGCATAGCTTCCCAAAAACTGTAGCAAGTGCACTTAATGCATGACCAGCTTGATCTTGTTTGGCTGCAATAGCTTTGTCTCTCTTTACTGCCATTTCTGCTATGGCAGCTTGTGCCTCTAAGTTTAATTTGGGGGCCCCAAGGGTTTTGCAATTTTCTGGTGGTAGATATTTTTCTTTGAGTTCATTTCTTTTTTCTTTGGTTAGGCCATTTTTAATGATATCAGCCCATCTTGTAGCCAATTCTTTGTGGATTGGTGGTCCACAATTGCTGTCTTGGGGGGCATCCCCAAGAATATTTTAAATATCGTCATCTAATGACTCCTCTGTAAGAAGAATGAAAGTACCATGTCAATACATGGAAACAGACTAAATACTTAATTCTACTAAATAGTAGAAATAATTTAGAGGGTGAATACCCATGAATAAGGCTAAATAGCCCGTGTATAGTACAGTTTGTTGTTTGAGAATGCCTCAATAGTCGTCAATTGTTTTACAAACACGTGGTTTTAATATACACCGTATTTTATAACCTATAACGGAGGAAGAAACTACAAAATATATGAACATTTACCTTCTTGATACTTATTTTCTCCCAAGTTACAATTCTCGCCATCCTGAATGGGATCTTCCTGGGTGAGGTCTTCGATTGAACCCACAATTAGATCGTTATCTGGCGGTACGGGGTGATGGCGATGGCGTCCGCGTGCGCGAACGGCGCCGGCGACGCTTCATATTTTGCAATAAATCGCTGTACTTCTTTAGTTTTCTTTAAAAATTTTCTTCCCTGCACTCACGTTTACGTTTAGGCATTGTTTTTAAGGTAAGAACTCAGTTTTAAAACTAAATAAAGTGATAATATTTTTTTGTGCTGTGACGCAGGCTGCACGAAAAACGATAATGTTATAGTGTTGCGCCCATGCAAGTTTGTTTCTAGAGTTGGGGTACTGAGTATTAGAGCTCTAAAAAAAAAACCGTGACATAAGGCTAGCGGATGCGACTACTACATATCTTCTATATCATGAAGAGACTATGCAGTGAAGTACAATATCTCTGCCTAATAGCGGTGGACCGCTGTCACGAATAACATTAACATCTAATGATCGCGTTTTACCCGCGTAGGTAAAAAAAGGTAATCGTGCTATTCCTTCGCATTCAATGTATTATCTGTATAATATAATAACCGTTTATTCGTTTCGGTCTGTGACGCATCTTTCAAATGATTTACAAATGTTTTTTCGGAAATCGCAGTATTAATTTGAAACCTTATTTGCACACCGCGGACATTAATTATTTGAGTCATAGGTTCTCCGATAAACCTACGAATGTTGTAAAACTCACCGTTATCACCGTTATCAAATGGCCCTTCTCGTTTCACTTTTTATCGCGAGGTTTGCAAAAAAAAACTTAATAGGTACTAGTTTATTTACACAAGTAAATTGCGCGACAAGCTTTCATGATCATATAAATTGTGTATAATGAGGTTATAAGTTGATAGTTAAAATTTTAAAATAAAATTTTATTTTCTTCTTTTTAGAGCATTTAATTTAAAGCTTTATTTTTAACCCTCTACCACCTACCACCTAATCTTGTTACACAACCACCTACCATACGTCTCACAGACGGGCGAGTACAAAGACTTTCGTATGTAAAACCTAAACGTGAAAGGTTTGTTTTTTAATTAAAATCAATTAAAATACATATCAAGGTGTTTATTAAAGCAAACAAGGCATATAAAAATTAACAGATTTTCTTAAAATCTGTTAATTTGTTTGGAACAACTCTTAATTCTAATGTAAAAAATATGTTATTCAAAAAACGAGATCTACAAAAATAATCACAAGACATAGGAACTTATTTATTTCTGTTTATAAAAATGTAATAATCAGTAAGTAATATAAAATCAAAACTTTTTCATTATAATCATATCTTTTGCAAAATTGCAAAGCATCAATCTTATAGATTTTCCCGACAGTGAATGCATATTTTTTGGGAGCATTCGATACAAATCGGCTTTTTGCACTGAAAACACATGTATTGTGTCCTACGTTTCTTTTTAGGGTCGCAGGTTGAACAATTTTTTCGAGAAGCTAATCTGTCTTCGGAACTGCTTCCACCTGGTAGAGCTGGTGGGGTGAGTCATTGCCGCGGTAAAGTATGCGCCGAAGTGCGAGTCGAATATCTCGTTGAATCTTCACATTGTTTTCTCGACGCTCCATATGCGGTCTGGTGAGCTGTTCAGCTAGCCTCTTCATAAATTTGAACCTGCTCTCAATTTTTTGTCCTTGGGCTTGAGCAGATAAACTGACGACGTAGCAGTTTGACGCCGAAATATCGAGCAGCCTGTAAAATACTGCTAATGGCCACCTACGCGTTCGACGACCTGTGGTATAATTGGAACACCTTTGGTCGAGTAGGTCCACTCCGATCTTGGTTCGATTGTAGAAAAGGATGATTTCCGGTTTCTTGGTAACTTCATCTACGTCTGACATATGATGCATACTTGACACGGTGATCACTGCTTTATTTGGCTTAGGGACGTAAGATGATATAGTTATATCCTTTGTAAACCCAAAGATCGTTGAATCAACAGGTCGGTGACGGGCTGGTAAGAATTCTTGAGGTTTTTCCTCATCGTTCCCACAACGGTTAGATGTTTCTCTTTGAGTACATCTAAAAGCTCAATAGAAGTATACCAATTATCAGTTGTAACATTCCGGTTTGATCCTTCTATCGGAGAAATAAGTCGCAGTACAGATTGACTTGGTTTTTTCAGTTGCTGATATTCTGTTGGTAAATTCAGTCCATCAGAGTCTTTTCCTAGGTAAATGTAGGCATTCAAAAGGTACCCCGATCTTGCTTGATCTTGATCATCCTCATCTGTAAGGCATTGTATTTTTATGCCGTAATTGGCAGGTTTCTTCGGCATATACATTTTGAACCTGCATCTTCCTCTAAATGCCAGCAACATTTCATCGATACATGCATAGCTGCTAATCGCATAAACAGCTTGGCATTGTTCAATAAATGAGCTAAAGAGCTCGGCAATAGGCGCAGAGGGATCGGTTTCTCGGCGTGCTAATCTGGTCTCAAAATCATCAAACCGAAGAGTTTTCAGTAATACTTCCAATCGGTTTTTGCTCATGATGCAGCTATATATTTCCCGTCCAGTGCCGTCACTACTATACCACGATGTATAGTGTTCATGGTTTTCTTTGAATATAGCTGTATAGAACAGAAGCCCTATAAAAGCTTTCAATTCCATAAGATCCACGTCGTGAACACAGGTTGATTTTTGGTAATTGGGTCTTATTTCTTGGATCTTCACATTTGTGTTACGAACAATTTTTTCAAGCATTTCGTCTGTGAAAAAATTCTGCCAAATATCCAGCGGTGAAGAGGAAGCATTCAGTACATTCCGGTATGGTGGCTTTATACCTTCTCTTTCTTCAACTATATTACGTTGCAATGTTCTCGATCGTAATGCAGGTGGAGCAGAAGACCACCGAAAGCGATTCTTACCAAAATAGTTTTTTTTCGAGGTCTCGAACGCATTTGTATCAAAGGCTCTTCATCTTCAGACGAAAATTCTTGCTCTGCAGGTAAAACCGGAGGTTGAGATACAATAATGTCATGGTTTTCCTCAGCATTTGATTCTTCACCTTCAGAATTCGATTCGCAGCTATCCTGCAATACATGCTGTATGCCAATGTCCAAATCGACATCGCTGCCTTCATCATTTGGTAGGTTTTCGTCGTCAGATTGATCTTGTTCTAACCAACGACGCTCAATAACACTATCACTAGAAGCCATTTTCAACTGAAACAGAATAAAAACACAATTTCAAAAAAGTCACGTAACCACCTACCATACGTCTCACAGACGGAACACGAGCATTTTTTGCTTACCAGTGACAAACGCGCGCATCTCCGACCACGACGAGCGCTTGGGCGGCACTGAGGGACGCGGCGGGAAGGTATAGGGACGAACAAGTTGATACGCGTTTTGCGCGCCAAATTATTAACGTTTTTAATTTCCTTGCGTCTGAGAGACGTATGTCAGGTGGTTAAGGGTTAAAAGGCTTTTTGCTTTTAATTTATGTCGTTTCATTCCAACCGTGGATCTCGCCGAATAGTTTTTTTTTTGCGACGCCGTTACCTTACATTACATTTCATCAAACTATGTTCCTTGGGTTCCTTGTTTACTACGGAACCCTAAATCCCCGGGGTGTATTTATTTGCAATTTCCTCAGTTTCAACAGAATTTGGAATTCAATCATCATCATAAACCAGAATTTGGAATTTGCCGCCTTGGTAATATTGACCCACCTACTTAGATCCTTCATTTTCATTTGCTTGCTTTTGCATATATTTGCCATGGTTATAGATTGATTTATGTAAATCCTTCATCAAAATAAACACCGGTCCACGTGAATTTTAATCAATCTACAAGCATGGAAAATGTGCACATTTATTTTCTTAAATAATTTGTAAAAGTTAATTTCGTTTTAATTAAATGAGCTTGTTGTTGAATACTCAAGAAGTACATAGATTTACTTTTCTGTTACTGTATATTGTTCACGTTTACTATAGTAACTACACACATCAACACGGTCTAGGGATATTTCATACTCAATTAAATAACTCGAAAAGTACTGGCCGCATTGGAATCTTTTATACACCGATTTGTTTGTAATTTATCTCAGACTAATTCCAAATTCAAATTTTTGAAAATTCTTTTGTTTCGGTGGCATAAAAATGTCTTGATGTGTAGGAGAGGGGATTTTCATTTGTGCGAAATTTAGAAAACAATACGAATAACGTTTAGTTACAGTTTTTTTCATTTTTAAACGAAAGGTAAAGTTAAAATTGAGGTATTGTAGCCGTGCAACGCCAAGATTTGACGAGGGCGGAGATGTTACGAGCTGTGGGAATGCTGGAAGCTGGGTCTGTTCAGCGTAATGTTGCTGAGGCCATAGGGACCCACCAAAATGTAATTTCAAGATTGTGGACACGCTATCGTGCCACAGGTGAAGTAGCGGAGAGGCACCGGGGGCCAAGTCGCATCACTACCCCCAGACAAGACCGATTTTTGCAAATTACTGCGCGAGCTCAACCAAATGCAACGGCGACTCAATTGATCCAAAGGCTGCGAGTGGAACACCAAGTGCTTGTGAGTGACCAAACTGTAAGAAGGCGACTGCATGAAAGCAATCTACGCTCTCGTAGACCACTCCGGGTCCCACCTTTACGGAGAGGCAATCGTGGACGACGATTAGAATGGGTTCGGAACCAAGGGGGCCGGGGCCGTGAGCAATGGTCCAATGTGCTGTTCACGGATGAATCCAGGTTCGGCTTCCATCCAGATTCACGAAGGACGCGTGTTTGGCGAGTTCCTGGACGATGGAGCCGTCTTCAGAACCCTCAGGAAGTTCACCCATACCAAGGAGGAACAATTATGGTTTGGGCAGGAATTCGTCTTGGAGGACGGATGGATCTCGTTTGGGTGCGGGGCAATATGACGGCAGAACGATACGTACAACAGGTGCTGGGGCCCGTAATCTTGCCCCACAGAACACAAATGGGGCAAGATTTCCTGCTCATGCACGACAATGCCCGGGCACACACGGCGAGAACGGTAGCAGCTTGGTTACATACACACAATGTTAGGGCCTTAGACTGGCCTGCTCAATCGCCAGATCTAAATCCCATTGAGCATGCGTGGGATATGCTGCAAAGAAGAGCTCTGAAGGCAGTTCCGGAAAATCTGGCTACAGAAGATCAACTTTTTGCGCACCTCAGAAGGACATGGGACAATATTCCGCAGCAAGACATTGACAACCTTGTTCTGAGCATGCCGAATCGTTGCCGATGTGTTATGAACATCATGGGCGCTTTCTCAGACTACTAACTTCAAGTTTATAAACACAAATTAAATGATTTTTCTATTTTTTTCAGTTTTTACTCATAAATTAAAAGTTAATTCATATACGGTTTCCGTCTATGCTTCATTTTTTTTCCATAAAATCCTGAAATTTTAATCGAAGTACCTTAACCATTATTAAAAAATGGTAGAATATTAAATAACGTATCTTTTAAATATATACATGTCATATAAATAATTAACACATTGATAGTAATTCGCTTTTTTAAAAATATCCCTAGACCGTGTTGATGTGTGTATTCTTGTGCACATTTTTCACTTCAAACATGTCGACAAACCTATTTACAATTATTATGTATAATACTCGTATTAATAAATAATTACATACATATTGGCAAAATATAATATGATTGTGGTAAGAATACTATAGATATTTTTATTTTTTTATTCCATATTGCTTAAATGATAAATGATTTTATTTCTGTAAGTGGGTTTGGACAAAACACTTTTACACGTCAATCATATTTTTTAAACTAGATGAGGTCGGCGTTTCCTATCTGACTACTCCGAGAAGAAAGGCCGAAACAAACTCAGAGGTCACAGTCTCTTTTAAAGTCCAGACATAATCTTGGTCAGATTATGTGAAGATCATGTAGATTGGTGTCTGAGATGGTCTTTTGAGGAAAGAACCACATAGATTGAGAGGACCTGTCCAGTCAGTGCACGCATTTGTCAGTGACCGTGCAGCTCAACTCAGGGTTTAAGGAGCTCAACGATTCGACGAACAATACCAAAGAAAGGACGTTTGGGTAGGCCGCATAAATTACTCAAGCTGCCAGACCGTGATAAAAACTAAATAATAAAATAAAAGTTACGTACGTTTACTTACGTTTACTATAGTGCTATTGTACATGTTTCTGTCCAGCTGGCTCCCCTGAGGCACAGCATCGAAATCGGTGTAGGCTGTTAGCTTGTTGAATGTACCTGTCTAATCGAACGAAAATATTCAATGTACCTCCACCACAAAGGCAGAAATGGCATTTATTTATTTTATTATTTATGTACACAGTAAAATACATATAGATATATCATAATTATAATTTTGAGTACAACGGTACTTCTTATTCCTTAAGAAAATTCCAGCAGAGCTGCGAAAGGGGAAATGAAAAAGAAATGTAGACAATAGTGTGTGAGAACAAGAAGAGAAAATCTGAATCTACAGGAAAACGATCTTAAGAGACTGTCCTTAACTTTTTGAAAGATTCCGATCTGCATTCACAGATTTTGAAAAAAAATTACAGTCAGCAAGAAAATGGGCAGAACTCACAAAAACTTTTTTTGATGCCAATCGATCCTGTTTTTTATAAGTATCAAAAAACTTAATTGGATCAACTGAGGTATGAGTACTAGAAATGTCAGAAATCGCAAAAAACTTTTCCCATACATTTCGTAAGAAAGAAACTCCAACACACTTTATTATGATAGACACACTAGCCAAACAGAAACAAAACATTTGAACCTCGAACGAATACGTGTTAAGAATAAGAATAAGAAAGAATAAGAATCATTTATTTGCAGAAAATACAGGTGTTACCAGTTGTAAAAGTTGGTGGTTAATGTACAGTCCATATTTTGCCTGTCTAGGGCATGCAAATTAATTTTACAATTATAGGTATCTAATAAGTACCTACTTATTTAAGATATAGGTATTTACAGAAAAATACCTATGTTCTAATATAATATAATATAATATATTTTTAAAATTAAGTTTTTTTATTTTTATTTAAAATAAATACACTAAACTTATCCATACGTAACCTAATAATAACATTTTATGTAACAACAATTCTTTAAACTAAATAAAATAAAAATAAAACTCTATAAAACAATAGGAAACTTAAAATATATGTTTTTCTTTATGTTGCAGAAATTCTTGTAAACTATAAAAACAGTTTTTTATCAACCATCTACGTAGTTTAATTTTAAAATATTTAAATGGGAGCTCCCTTAAAATCTTTGGTAACTTATTAAAAATTGTAATGCACATATGATAAACATTATTTTTGATTAGAGTCGTATTACAGAAAGGAACTAAAATTTTTGTTGCATCTCTTGGTCTCTGTTTTGTGTAATTGTCACTTTTGAATCTAAAGAATTCATTATGTTTCCTCACAAAAACCGATACCTCAAACAAATATATGGGATATAATATTGTCAAGGTCAATATTTTCAGTTTTTTGAATAAAGGCCTGCAAGACTCAAGCGGACCGACACCGCATATAGCTCGTACACATTTCTTTTGTACAATAAATGTCTTATCATTGTCTGTTGAATTGCCCCATATTATTAGTCCGTATCTTAGTATTGATTCAACATACCCACTATATGCTATGCGGGCTGTTTTTTCGTCTGATACAATACGAAGTTTTCTCAATGCATACACAAATCTATTTAGTTTACTGCAAACGTTGTTAATGTGTTGTTTCCAATTACAAAATTTGTCTAGAGTTATACCTAAGAATTTAATACTTTCTGTTTCTTCTATGTCTTCGTCTTTTATTTTAATATTAATATTATCGTAGAGTTTACTTTTGTATGTACGAAATTTAATGAATTTTGTTTTAGATATATTTACACATAGGTTATTAGATTCAAGCCATTCTGTTACAGACTGTACAGCTTCATGTATTTTATTTTCATGGGTTGAACTTTTAGTGTTATTGGGTACTATAACAGGAATATCATCAGCAAATAGGACACTATCATAGTTTATTGAATCTGGTAGATCATTAATATATAGTATGAATAGTAAGGGTCCTAAAACGCTCCCTTGTGGTACGCCATATTTATTTAGCCTTGATGGCGATCTGTAGACAGTGGATTCAAGATTAACATTTAATTTAGTAACTTCGACATATTGCTGTCGGCCTGTTAAAAAACTTTTTATCCAATCTAGAGCGACACCACGGATACCGTATTTTTCACATTTGTTTAGTAAGATGCTATAATCCACAAAATCAAATGCCTTACTCATATCAAAAAACACTACTACAACCGGAATTTTATCATCTAGATATTCTGTGATCTTTTTAATTAGAGTAAATGCTGCTAAAGATGTTGATTTATTATGCTGAAAACCGTTTTGCTCTTGTTTTAGAGTATTATGTTTATCTAAGAAACTTATTAGTCGCTTGTAGAATATCTTTTCAAAAATTTTGGATAACACAGGAACAAGTGTAATTGGGCGATAGTTATTTGGAACTTTTCGATCACCTTTTTTGAATAAAGGCTTAACTATAGAATGTTTTAAATTATCTGGAAAAATTCCTTGTGACAATGAATTTTCTATAATATGGTTAAGAACAGGAGCTATGGCATGAGCACTTGCTTTAATAATCCGTGTGGAGATAGAATCATAACCTACTGCTTTGGTGTCGTTTAATGATTTTATGGTAGTAATGATTTCTTGCTCTGTGGTCGGTCTGAGAAAAATCGAATTATCGTTTACCTGGTTTTGAGTCTGTCGTTGTTTATTTGGAACTTTTGAGTTATGATCATTGGCAATATCGATGAAGAATTTATTAAAAGTAGATGCTATTTGAGTAGGTTCTTGAATAAGTTTCCCGTTAAGTTGTAGTGATGTTATACTATTTATTGTCCTAATGCTATCATTTTTATCTTTTATTATGCTCCAAGTAGCTTTGCCTTTGTTATTTGCTTGGTTCATTATTTTTTTATTTATATTTTTCTTTGACCATAATATGCATTTTTTAAGTATTTTTTCATATTTATTATATTTCTTGTGTGTCTCTTTTGTTTTATGTCTGTAGTACGAAAATCTCAAATGTCTTCCATTTGCACTAGATTTTCTTAGTCCTTTAGTAAGCCATTTTGGAGATTTTAAATTTGAAGCCATTCTAACTTTGTAATAAGGAAAACACAGTTTGTAGAAAAGTATGAGTTCTTGATGAAAATAATTGAACGCTTTATTTATATCAGTCTCTATGTAGACTTCCTCCCAGGATAGTTGTGATAAATAATATTTAAATTTTTCTATATTTTCTAGACTAAAGTCTTGTTTTTGACAGTACCAATATCGTTCAATTTTCTTAAAGTTTGCTGGAAATTCTAATATTTGAGCGGTGTCATGATCAGATAAATATAATGGATGAACTGTACCAATAGCGTCAACGTGGTTGCTTGCTATAAGGTCTATGCAGTTGTTTTGGCGTGTAGGTTCATTTATGTGTAATGTTAAATTAAAATTAGTTAATATGTTTTTTAAGTTTAACGTGTTGTTGTTTTTTACTAATGTGTTAATATTTAAGTCTCCTGTTATTATAATTTTTTTATTTACAATTTTGTATAGTAATTTATGTAATAGTATTTCTAATTTATTGAAAAAAGAATTTAAACTAGATGAAGGTATCCTGTATAAACAAATAATAATAGTGTTCATACTAGGAATTTCTATTCCGCAACATTCAAAGATATTATCACAAGAATATTCCTTGCAAATTTCTATTGACTTACAATCAATTCCATTATAAGTTAATATGCATGTACCGCCACGCTTTTGCTTCTTTCTTGAATAGTGACTACTTACTTTATACCCTTTTATATTAATATTTGACTCATCTCCTGCTTTAATAAAAGTCTCACTAAAGCATAAGATCTGTATTGGATTTTCATTTGCAAGTGTATTTAGACATAATTCTATAGAATCTATTTTATTTAATAACCCTGCAATATTTTGGTGCAGTAATCTTATTTTTAACTTTTCTTCTACAGGTTCGTTTAAATTAGGTATAAAAAAGATTCGATGTTAGTTTTAGACAGTGTATTATGTGGAATCCGATTAGCAGCATGGAAATAGTAGGGAATGGTACCTTTTTTAGGTGTACTCGTTTTGCCGTTTTGACTTAATCCACGTAGCGTTTCGTTGTTTTGGCCAGGAGGTATGTATTTATCCTTATAATAGTCCTCTGCATCTATGATTGAATTTATTATTCTGCAAGTATGACTCTGAAAGTAACGGTATTTGTAGTAATATTCATATAAATTATTTAGATCCAAAAATTGACAATTATGAAAAGTATGACATGTAAATTTTAAAAGAGTATTTAGTTTCGTTTCATTTAAGTACAAATGTTTATTAATACTCAGTACTATTACATTATGGTTATGTAAATAGTTTAACAAATTCCGCAATTCAAACTGAATTTGATTCGGGTTTTTGTCATTTTGACCAATACATAGTATTATCCAATCATTTTCTGTAAGATCTAAACTATAACATGCCTTAAGTGATTCGTTACATTTGGCAAACGGTTTTATAAAGGAAAATATGTTGTACTGTTCGTATTTATTTTCTTCCCTGGAATTAATTAATTTTTGTGCAAGTCCTATACATGGTTGTTCTCCTATTATGAATATTTTCCGTTTATTTTGTTGATGAATTGATTTAGGAACTGCTTCTGGGGTAACTGCTGCTACTGCAGCTGGACATATTTTATTGTCATTTCTTGAATTTTGACGTGCAACGCCCTCTATTGTTGTACCATTGAGCTTCTTTGAATTAATCATTTGTTGAGAGTAGGACTCCTGTTGTTCTGTTGTTCTATTGCGTATAGCGCCCTCTATTGATGGGTTGTTGAACTCTTTTGGGGTATTCCGTTTTTGTGAACAAACGTGTTGTTCTGTTTGATCAATATTTATTACTTTTTGTTGAGTAAGAAGTCTTCCAGGTTGACTGATTTTGTTTTCTTTAATTTCTGTTTTGGTTGTTTTGCTATTTCTTAAGCACATAATTTCTGACTGCTGTTCATCCCTTTCTTTTTTCAATGAAATAGTTTCGATAGTAAGTTTTTCTATTTTAGTATTGGCGATTTCAAGTTGTTGTTTTAAAACATTGATCTCTTCTTGTAATTCGGAAATATACGAGTGGTGTTCAGTTGATAAATCTGGTAAACTTCTGGCGAATATTTCTGAACTAGTTGATGTGAAAGTTTGGTTTAGGGATTCCACCGACTTTGTCTTTTGTTTTCTGAGTGCCATTTTCGTTGAATTTCGTGTTTCCATTTTGTTTGGGAATTTTTGTGTAGAAATAAATAAAATCAATCGCAGTGTTTAACAAACAATTTTCAATGTTACAAAAAGAACAACTTTTGCCAGATGCGAACCCGCGACTATATTATCGTCGGGTAGAGGGCGTATAAAATAAGCCACGATGTCTACGTATTACATGTGAAATAGTTCTTCTTGTTGATGTGAAGAATTAGAAAGTTCGTTAGGACGCTTCTTTTTAAAATAAAAATTATAAGCGCGCGCACTATTTGAAATATCTTGCACTGTTATTGTTTACACTTTGTTTTTGTTAAATTATATGAAAGTTCTCTTAGTTTATGTTATTTAACTGAGCTGTATATTTGAGAATTGATGTTTTAGGATGTACTTTGTGCAATGTTTATTGAAAAGTTTTTATATCACTTCGTTTGTTTAAAATCACTAAGCACTCAATTGTTTTGGTCGGAAGATGTAATGGATGGTAAAAATAACTATTGACTACACTGGTACTAGGTTACTGCTTCTACTTTATAACTTTTAGCTTATCAAATCCATAAAAGTGAGCTTAAAACTATTTTAATTAAAAAAAAAATATGCGGAGTCGAGCTGTACGTGACCGCAGCGCCATCTTTTTTTTGTTATAATTTTATTTACTATAAGAACAAGATAGTTTGTTACTTGTGATGTCCGACGTTCTGAGAAAAAAACCAAGTGCGTATCGGACCACGCACAATGAAGGGTTCCGTAGTTGGGATTAATTTATCGCAAAAACAACAAGTTTTTTGATCCTTATAAGAAACAGGATCGATTGGCATCAAAAAAAGTTTTTGTGAAATTTGCCCATTTTCTTGCTGACTGTACATTAGTTTTAAAATCTGTGAATGCAGATTAAAATGTCACAAAAAGTTAAGGACAGTCTCCTAAGTCCGTTTTCTTCTAGCGACAACGGTTAAGGTAGCTGTCCTTACTGGCCCATCTCAAAATGCCACCCTGTATACATTATACAGATCTACATTATACTAAGTGTTATACGTAGGTTACGAATAGTTAATCAATTTGAACATTTGTACAACAATGGTCTATTGCTAAATGTGGAGACTTGTAAATTGTCTTAACGTAAATTACCTCACTTTTACTTCTGTATCGTTAGCTGTAAGCCAGCCAAATACAATAAAATTAATAAATAAATTATTAAATGAAATGTAAAACATTAACATTTATTATATGGCAAACATGTTTGTTTTCCTTTTATACAAGCTTCACATAATTTATCATTTGGTGAAACATGTTTTTTTTTCATTATCAGAATAAAATTATTTGCCTTTTATTTGCGCAAACTTAGATTTGCCAATGTGACCAAGACTGATGCCATAATTCATAATTATTATTATTTTCGACCCTATTTGATCAGCTTCTAGCATTTAAAGCACATTTTACAAGTATGAAATTAATACCAAATAAATTGTTCAAAGACTTACCCTTTGTTAACACCTTATCCTTGTTGTATTTGCACACCACCGTTATTGCCAAAAACAGTGGTGATACCTACTTGATGCATTTTCTTTACAAGTTATGAGTAATTTTGGAACAGAAATGGACATCCTGTAGCATTCCCTTTATTCCCAAGTGGCTCGTTACTGCAATATTGCCCTTCTTCGTTGCTGTAATATATGGTCCATTCTTAGCAACTGAGATGTTAATTGGTTTGTTCAGTTCCATGATGTTTCGTGCCAGATCTTCTCTATTAATTAAATGAGGCATTCGAGTTCAAAATAAATGTAATCTCGTTTTGATCTTCACTTTTATTTCCACATTCTCCGACCCTTCAAGTAAATCCCGAGATACTAGGATTTTCAGTATCCGTAATATTTCCAGTTCGAACTGTTCTGTTGTATTCGGAACGCTGTTTCACCAGCTTGTTATAATAACAGTTATTTTATATAAGACCATTCCTTCCGCAACAATTGCATTTTATATGTTTCAATCATGTATTTTTTTTTTTGTAATTATTTTTCGGCTTGAATGAGGTTATATAAAACTGGCCTCGATTCGACTTCCGTAGCATGTTTGAATTTCTATAATTGTGTCGGTTTTGAGTTTTACGTTTTGTTTTGGTGCCCCGGCGGTATTGTTGTAGTTTCCACCTGGACAACTTTCATGTTTGTGATCGTTGCAAGTGAAAAATATCGGAATACCTAATTCATGTGTTCACTCATAAAAGTCACAAGCACACTCACAAATAGACACACCCTCTCACACTTACTCATTCACCATGTCACATAACACAAAGAGAGGTGCAGACCATTAATACAACCTTAGACTATTATTATTCCTTTGTTTTGTAAAGTGCTAGCATTTAAGAACTCTAATCAAACTCGAAGAGATTGGCGCTGTTAGCTGAAATACAGGTGCCTCCTAGTTCGGCTCCAGATGCTAAAACTTTTGTGTACTTTTGTTTTATCATAACACTTAACTGTAATGTAACCTAAGTACTGTTTTAATAAAATTAAAGCTTATTTATTATTGCATGCCTTGGGTTCTTACTCGAGACTTATGACTTGGCAGTCCGACGGTCACACCACTAGGCTATCATTGCTCATCTGATGTCGGACTGACTCGCCTTATTATAAATCTAGTAGTTTAGAGAGTTGTAACAGATTGTTCGTGTGCGTGCGTGACGCGTCAGTGTAAATTTCCAGCTTTGGAGCTTTATTGGATTATTTTGTTCATAAATATTTTGAGACATATTTTGTGAAGTTTAACTTTTACGTCAAATGTACCGTGTTGTTGTAGATATGCTTCTTTCATATATACGGTCGCCATATACCAGTTTGTTTGTACTAACTTACAGGCAGTTCTACTGTCTTCCATTTAAATATGTGTTTTAGGTATATATCGATTTACGGGGCACCGGTGTGGGCGCGTTCATTGAGGCTGTGACCGGCCCAGCGGTTGAACGCGTCCCAAAGGGTCATGGCCATTAGGCTGGTCCGGAGATACCGCACGGTCTCCCGCGAGGCGGCGAGCCTCCTTGCCGGACTACCGCCATGGGATCTGGAGGCGAAGGTCCTCGCGCACATGTGGGAGTTGCGCGAGGAGGCGAAACGCCGGGGTATAACTCCGCTGCCGCGACAAATCGCGGCACAGCGGACACAGCTCCGGCGGGATCTCATTGCGGCTGGAGAGTGCGATTGTCGCAACCCAACGCTGGGCACGCCACAATTGTGGCGAGAAGTCCCCTCTTTGAGGAGTGGACAGAGAGGCGCCACGGTGTCCTCACCTTTCGCCTGACGCAGGTCCTCACCGGACACGGTTGTCACGGGAGGTTTCTGTTCAGGATAAAGTGGGAGGAAACGCCCGGACAGTCAGTTATGGTGGGGGCTCTGTAATGTTTTGGGCTGGGATATCTTTAACTGGACGCACGGACCTGGTTTTTATAAGAAGTGGTGCTTTAAATGCGGTACGCTACATCACAGAGATCTTGGAAGACCATGTGGTGCCATATGCCGGATATATTGGAGAAAATTTTGAACTAATGCATGATAATGCACGGCCACACGTAGCACGCATTGTCACCGATTACCTTGAAGAGGCATTCGGGTTATGTCGTGGCCAGCAAGAAGCCCTGATCTTAACCCTATAGAGCACATGTGGGACGCCCTTAAACAAAAGGTTAGAGCCCGCAATCCAGCCCCTACATCTTTAGGAAATCTGGAAACCGCCATCAGGAAAGAATGGAACCGAATCCCTCAAGAGACCATCAAAACCTTGATTAGGTCGCAAAAACGGCGAATGCAGGCCGTCATTCGAGCAAGAGGGGGGAATACTCAATATTAAACTGCAACAATTGTGTTCATAACACTTAAGAGTGAAAAATTTGAACGTGTTTAAAATTACCACAAAGAGTAAAATTATTCTTCTTAATTTTATAACCGTAATTTTTTTTTTTATGATTTTTTTTTGTTTATATTGTGCTAAAATTGGTGTAAATAAACAAGTCAAATTAAATATATCAATACTAAATCATTTTGTTTTGTTTCGCTAAAGAAAAAATGTGATTTGCGGTAAAACTGCAGTTTTTTTTGATGACCAGTGTATAATATTCAAAGTTATTTGGGACCGGCAAATAATGGAAATTATAGTAGAACAGACTAATATACAGGATGGATTTATGAGATGGGGCAGTAAGGACAGCTACCTTAACCGTTGTAGCTAGAAGAAAACGGTCTTAGGAGACTGTCCTTAACTTTTTGAGACATTTTGATCTGCATTCACAGATTTTGAAAAAAATGTACAGTCAGCAAGAAAATAGGCAGTTTTCACAAAATCTTTTTTGATGCCAATTGATCCTGTTTCTTATAAGGATCAAAAAACTCTACTGGACCAACTGAGGTTTGAGCACTAGAAAAGTCAGAAATCGCAAAAAACTTTTCCCATATATTACAAATTTACAAATCAAGTATCTTGACTTGGCTCACGAGGTTGTCGACATGTGGGATGTGGACTCAGCGATCATTGTCGTATCAGCCAATGGCTTAGTTGCCAAGAGCCTCGACCAACACCTAAGGAGGCTCTCGTTGGGCAGCTGGATCAAGGGCTTGATTCAGAAAGCGGTACTGGACACAGCTCGCATTGTCAGGAGGTTCCTCTCTCTGGAGCCCTGACCGCCGATAGCTTGGACCCTGTTCCCGATACCAGTGGGCTACTATTTTTTATATGTTTTAAAATATAATTTATAAGTGTTTAAAATTAAATAAAGGAAATAATAATAATAAAATAATATAAATGTGCCATGAAAGAGAAAAATTAACCAAAGGCAGTTTCGGGTGCTGCCAATTTAGCATTTTTATGGCTAAATTTAGCATTTTCCCTAGTCATTTGGCATGCAAAAATTCAATTTAGCATATAGCATATTATTTAGCATATTACTCGGAAAGATTTATTTAAACTTGAATTTACGAACGCAACATTATGAACCCTTAAAAAACGCAGTGATGTTTCTGAACGATACCGTAGTGGTCAGGGGAAATCCCGCTTGGATCGATTGAACTACATATGAAATGAAATGAAATGAAATGAAATCTTTTATTACCAGATACAAAATCCACATACCTAACTACAAGTTTCAATAATACATATTCACACATAAATAACATAATAAATATACAATAACATACGTAAATATAAGATTCTTATTACACACGCACATTGTTTTTTATGTAATCGGTGTGTGGTAGGACTGCCACCTTTTATGTAAGGGGCTTTGGTTCCAACGTCTTACCGCGGCCACCAAACAATTGGCCGAGCGATGTATGGCGGTGCGTGCGGCGGCCGACCGGCTCCTCAGCAGCGCTTGCCAGCAGGGCGCGCGGCCCGCGCAGAACATGGCGCTCGCGCTGCTCCACCGAGGCAGTCGAAACATAGCTCGCCACGCGTCGTTGTATTGCACACACATAATCTGTGCTTATGTTGGCAGCACTGCATTTTTATGGTTTATTGTCGAACTTTTCATCAAAGGTGTTCTTTTCATGTTTTGTTTTATTCGTTTGTGGTTGCGTTCGTTGAATTAGAGTTTTATTTTATAGAGTTTATTAAATTGACAATGCCTCCAAAATATAACCAACATTATCGTGCAGAGTGGGAATTGATATCCGATTTTAAAGAGTGGCTTCAGCCGGTCGAAAGTGACACCACAAAAGCGTACTGTAATTATTGCAAGTCTCAAATTGTGGCAAAATATTACTGTTTAAAACAGCATGCTTTATCTTCCAAACACCTAAAAGCAATGGAACCATTAAGAGGTCAAAAAAAAAAATTGTTCCCGAAAGTAATAAATAAACTCAACACTCAAAAAGCTGAAAGCACACTTGCTATGTTCATATGTGAACATTGTTCCATTTTGACCACTGATCAGAAGGTCAATTCTACTAATTTACGTGCAAAGTGAAAAACATGAGACCGGAATGCGATGACATTGTGAATAGACCAAAAAATGGTATTCTGCTAACCTTAAATTTGGGTTTATTCACATTCAAGTCGCAATATCATCGCAGTCCAGTCTCATGGCAATCAACTTTGTTTTCGTTTACGAAAATAAACATATTTTCACGGTGGTTCAATGTATGCAGACGATATTGTGATAATTAGTGATACTTTAATTTTTAGCAACCTTATTTTATGATCTTTTTAATGTCTTGATTAGTTCGCTTGGTTAAATACATACTTATAGTATTTTCATTTCCCGGTTTTTATTTTAGTGTTTATAAAATACAAAACCATTCAAATAAATAATTGGATATAAAGCTAACTTGGAACGTATTGGCAACCGCGGCGCACAAGCGCGACACGGATGATTTAAGATGTCAAGAAGAGACGTCATTAAATTGAATGTCAAACTATAATTTTATATCAATTTTATTATTATTGATTTATAGCTGAAATTATTGTAACGATTTATTGAACTATCACAGGAAGAAAGAGATTTTCTCGAATATGGTACCTACCACCAGCCATTAGAATTTTGTTCAGTACCTATCTATATTATCCATGAGGAATATCATCGCTTAGGAACAGAATCCGAACATAGCATCCAGGATCATTAATATCCACTGTTGTAGTCGTTCTGGTGCGTTGAGTGAAGAGTTACAGGGAAAATTATACATGATTCAAAGTGCTGCTATGATGTAAAGCTTCCGTACCGCGCCTACAACAAACACAAACGATTGTTGTTAATATCAATGTTTCTTCGATGCCCTGAAGGTAGATGAAGCTTACAACGGATTTTATAATCCTTTGCAGATGAAGGTGCCTACCTATACCAACTATTCGGCACAAACTGAAGACTATTGTAAAAATAATTTCTACTGGGTACTAGTACAGTTAGGTACTGCTTATGACTGTAACGAATTAAATCAAAGTATATTTTTCATTCGCCTTTTTCATTTCTTTATTATGTTATTTTTATATTGTTTCATTTGACAAAGACTCTTAGCGTAGCTCGAATGTGGAGACCAATAGTCGACTTCTATTCATTGTTAATTTTGCATGAATATTGTCCCGTTGGCACCCTTTGGGTACGGAACCCTAAAGAGCATACAGTTATTTTATTATAAGTAATTTAAAAAATTTATTGTATTAAAAATTAATACAAAAATAAATTAAAAACATACAAAAAAAATATAACAATAGTTGGGATCGAACTTACAATCAACGTCATGCAAGGCAGACGTCG
This sequence comes from Agrochola macilenta, assembly GCA_916701695.1. Lineage (NCBI taxonomy): Eukaryota > Metazoa > Arthropoda > Insecta > Lepidoptera > Noctuidae > Agrochola > Agrochola macilenta. The sequence continues at coordinate 9,807,263 of OU753564.1, read as the reverse complement.
AACCACCCCGGCTGTACGGTACGATTTATGCTTTAATAAAATAGCCTTTCTTATACCTACACGTCATAATACAAAAGCTAATTTTGAAAAGACTCATGACACTTCCTATATGTACGAGAGCTTGTGACCAACATTTTTGCCTTATTAAGTTACTGAGATTTGGATAATCTGAATCCAAAAATTCTTATTTCAGGAATTTTCCGCGTCGCGTCTAACTTAACCGCATTTTCAAATATGTCAAAAAAATTACCGAACTGTTTCATAGTAATCTGTCTGATTTAAAAAATGTAGTTGAACGATTAATCATGCAAGTTTTCTATAGACATAAATTATATTATTGCGGCGTATTTACGTACGATTCATAAACACCCGAAACGATTGAACTGAAATTAGGGACTTTTTTTCAAAAATGTACAAAAGGAAACTAGGATAACATTTGAAAAATAATGTTTTAGAAAAAAATGCATCGTTTTTAATCATTGTCGGACTCATCATCATTATCGTGAGGGATAGGAGCATTATAAATACCGTGCTTTTGTCGGGCGACTCCAAAACGTTCTTTTCGTTTTTGGAATGATGGTGCGTCGCGCCTCACCTGACCGCATTTTCAAATATGTCAAAAAAAAATCCGGACTGTTTCATAGTAATTTGTTTGATTTTCAGAATGTAGTTGAACGATAAAATATTCAGGTGGTGGTGCCCAGATATAGAAAAAAGAATACATTTGTAACCTATTTGAAACCTATGTAGGTACATGTTTTTTTATATCAGACATATTGTGATAAAACCGTCTGACTAAATACTGCTGTATAATACTGTCCACCGAGACGGGTTCGTATCATTTAAAATAACGGTTTTGGCCGTAAAACGATGCTACATGGTTTTGGTCGTAGGCTCTTGTACTAATATGTCAAACAACTATTGACGTCTGCAATATGTAAGAGGCAAACACTTGCTAAGAAGAATCCACAAGGCAGTTTTACTATTTTCTAACATAGCTCCTTGTAGGTACAGCGTAATGATTTTAATTTCAGAGCTTACATCCGTACCTAATTTACAATTTTGTCTCGTCTTATTACAATCCCGCAGTAAACTATCGAAGAACAGGAACCAAATGCAATATTGCTCTGTCCCCCATAGCAAAAAGCGTGATAATGTAGGTATAGCTTATACTCAACAGTGGGCGGAACAAGGCTGCCAGTAATTATGATGATGATGATGATACATTAACCTGTGTGTTGACTTGACTTTTAAAGATTTGTTTTGCTAAATTCGTACATAATATTAAGTAGTATTATTTTATTCAGAAGCTTGGGTATACTTTCAGACAAAGAAGTAAATGAAAATGTAACACATTTATATACATAAAAATATATATTTATATTATTATACATGTCTCAATTGTCTGGTCTCACGTGTGAACTTCATAAATGTGTATCCTAAATATGTAGGTATTATGTAGTAAGTTTGGAAGCAAGCGTGCCGTGATAGTTGCAGGCCAAATGCATACCGACTATTACGTCAGCCCTATATAAGTGGAGCCATCATCATCATTTTAGCCGAAAGACATTCACTGTTGAACATAGGTCTCCAAGCGTCGCCACATCGACGGGCCCTGTGCTTCACAGAACTGTAGGGACTGCAGAAAAATAAAGTTACTAGGTACTAAAACGAATATTATTTATTAACTTGTCGATACAAACATATTAAATATTATACTAAACAACATAAGTAATGGGGCAATAGGTATTAGGGCGTTTGTAAACATTTTTTTATCGGTCATGGACCGTGCTTTTCGCTCTTATACTAGGTATCCGGCAATCAGAACGTCTGTCCTGCTTATTCTTCCCGCCCCGTGTGTCGTCCGCGTGATTTCTCCAAATAGTGCCTAGGAAAGCACGTACAGCTGTTGGAACCAACTAATTTCTTCCCGGTTACGTCGCATTGCCGTCCCATCGGACTATGAGAGTGAGGGAAGAGGGAGTGCTGTGTATGCGCACACACTTGCGTTGTTGTCTATAGTACCTCCTGTTTACTTGGCTGTCTTGGTTGAAATTGGCCGCCGTGACCGCAAATAGGTCGGGACTTCGATCGTATCTCATCTAAATGTATGAAATCTAAAAAGGATATATGATATTAGGTATCATAATAGTGAATCAACAAACACATTCATTTCGCATAATTTTTAAAATAACGGGCACAGTTCCAGCCTATTCTCGGGCATTTCTTGTCATAGGGAAGTGCACATGTGTTTTGAACATACGTGGGTGGTTCAGGGCCAGTGTGACTTTCTACAAGGCTGTGAATCTGAAGGAATATAGTTTTGACCCACTACGAAAGTGTGGCAGGAGCTACTAGTAGCTCCTGCCACACTTTCATAGTGGGTTTCGTTTTGCGCGAGTAGCTAGCTACTCGCGCAAAACGCAGGGGTTATCAAGACCGAGAAAAAGTAGATACGGTGATGACGAAGATGCTTAGAATATAGCTGCCTTCTTGCATATCAATCAATAATATTTTTATATAAGTATTACAATGTATACCTAGTGGACCAACCTTGGTTGCAACACCCAGTCCATTTCTTCGCTTATTCTGCGGGATATGCGGCTTCAGTTCGTAAGACTTGGTTAGTCTGTATGTTTTTACAAACGCACGGTCGCTTTAATGGAAAATGCGTCTGAAGTGGGATCCCGCGGCCGGCGATGCTGAGAACAGCTGCTGCTGTGTTTTCTACGTTTTTCTGCGGCCGATTCGTCGTCTGCACGTTGTGCGAGGAATGAAAGTTGCTCCCACAGGCGGAACCCACTGGTTTTGTATTATTTCACCACACAAACACAAAATTATTTACAAAACTGTTACTGGATAAGTATTTTCTTCATGAATCTTGGATTTCCAGATGATTTCAAGGATAAAATCGAAATAAAATGAGAAATGTGAAACTGCAGAAGCTAAAATTTTCTTTCACAGTTCAGTCAACAAATAATCTCATGCTTACGTCAATTTTGACGTTCTTATATTTACGTGAATACCAATTTTATTTTCTTTGTCAAGTCAAAATTTAGCAGAATACCGTTTTAGTACATTTGTTATTTTCATTCCATTCGCAATCTCATGGCACAAAACGTCACGTTTGACTTAGTTTTTTGGTTTAGCAGAATACCTTTTGTGACATTTTGGAACTTTTGCAGCTCTGCGACTTGAATTTGAACGTTTTTTAAGTACGAGAATTGGCCCTCTGATGTATGATCACAAAATGAGTTCTAGATTTTTTTTAATAATCGCTCTCTCTTTCTGCATTGGCATTTTTTTTTAGCATTATCCTAAAATTTTAGCATGTATTTGGCATTTTCTGAATGTAGATTTAGCAGAAAATATTTTTTAGAGTTGGCAGCACTGAGTTTCGCTTTGCTTTGGCGGAGGCCCTTTCTTTGGAAAGTATTTAAATACAACGCATTAGGCCCGCTGCAATCTCCCCGTTACGATCGCTATAGCGGAAATCATTTCCCTGCACATTTCTCCAATGACGTTGTTAGAAATGAGCGAGCAAATAAACGCTTGAACCTGCACAAAAACGGACGTTGCGTCAATTGTACGGCAAATAAATAAAAAAAGTAATTTAAAATAATTAAACTGACTTCGAAAGAAATTAACTCAAAATTATGTAATAATACTTTTATATATATATTACCGGTAATCTGTATAATTCAGGTATTCTATACAATACCTAGGCAATGTATAGAATACCTAAGGCGTCCAGGCAATGTATTAAATATTATGAATATTATTGTCCGTTAGATACCTTGCCTAGGTTATGTTTACATTTCCCAGGGGTTGTATAGAATACCTGCTTGTTCACCGGCAATGTGTAAAGTAAATAGATTTGGTCCATATTTATCAATGTTATGTAAGTGCAGTGCCATGGGAGAAACTGACATCTATACACCGTAAGGACTATCTTGCTTGCAACACACGCCCGCTATACTCGTAGTAATACTTGCTAACAGATGTGTTCATCGTGTCCACGTGATTTTTAAGCGACGAAAATAAAGGGGGAGGTTCTCAATTCGACACGTATATTTGGTTTCCAAATTGCTCAGATGTAAGTTTCCTCTATAGTACTTACTTACCTATAAAATGACGGACAAATAAAACAGCTCATGTTTGCTCAAAATTAACAATTACTCATTAAAAATAATCTTTATAAAAAAGGTAGGTAATATAATACTTTTTTTTGCAGTAGAATAAGAATATTACACTCAAACATATTGATTTATTCTTAGGAACTAACTTTTAAGACACTTTTTACTCCTCATATTTATTTTATATAATCAATTATTCTCTCAGTACCTTTCGATAACTACAGTACGAGTAAAATCACAATACAATTATCGTGGAACTTAAAATTCTTCTGGCATAAGTAACATAATCTAATTTGCTTATAAATAATCAGGTAATAAGTATTGAACACTTAGGAAATAAAACAATTCTGTAAAAATGAGGGTATACTCAAAACTGAAAAATTAAAAAAAATCCACTTATTTATTTTCACACATTGCCGGCTGTGTGCATTCAGTACTGTATAGAATGCCTAGGCAAAGTATAAAATAAATAATATTTCATACATTACCTGAACGTTTTCGGTATTCTATACATTGCCTAGGTATTGTATAGACTACCGGATTATACAGATTGCCGGTAACATATACACGAAATTAACCAACAAAACGAAATCAAAAACGAAATAGGTACGAAATAAATTAGGGGCCTACAATTTTTTTTTAGGTCGGTGCCAGCAAAGCCATCGAATATAAAACTTAATCAAAATAGAAACGATACATCGGATACAAAACGGAGTTAAAAGACATTTTACATAACAACCTAATGTTTTTATAATAGTCGTGCTTGTATCACATTATATATACACTCCTTTGCAAAAAAAACGGGCGGTTTTGATTTTTCTACATTAATGGTAATCATTTAGTTCGTAAGAGGTTTTAATAGCCAAACTATATTACTGGCACTTAATAAAGAGTCTGGGTATGAAAAAAAGTCAATTTCAAATTCGAAACTTTTGTTTAAAAAATAATAATCCCCTTTTCAGTTTGTGACTTTTTACTAACTTTTCGCGGGTTTGCGGTTAGAAGGTTATCAAGCAACTAAAACTAATTTCTCGTTATTTTTAGTAGAATAATTTATGTTTGTCTCATAATCCAGCCTTATTGTGACTTAAAACAGATATCTTTGTGTCGATTGTAATGGCAGAAAAAGCAATACGAGCTAGTAAAATTATAGCGCTGCTGGAAGAGGGGTGTAGCCAACGTTACGTTTCACAGCGGTTAAACGTGAGTGGTCCAACCGTCCAAAGAACCTGGACTCGATACCAAGAGACAGGTTCCGTTCAGAGAAAGCAAGGTTCTGGGAGAAAACGTTGCACACAACCACGAGACGACCGCTTTTTAGTGACTCAGACGCTGAGAAACCGCAAATGCAGTTACATAGACCTCAAAAGAAACCTTGAAGAGGTACGAGGAGCACAAGTTAGCCTATGGACAGTGACGAGGAGGCTTTTAGCGGCTGATATACGCAGTCGACGACCAGCGCGGGCCCCCAAGTTACTCCGTGAGCACCGGGTAGCTCGATTGAGGTTCGCTAGAAATTGCCTATCTTGGACACTAGGGAACTGGAGTAGCGTACTCTTTTCCGATGAGGCTCAAATTTGTCTGAATGGTGAGGACCGACGTCTGCGAGTGTTACGAAGACCAGGGGAACGCTATGCCGACGTGTGTTTTGAAGAAATGACCCCTTATGGTGGAGGGTCCGTTATGTTTTGGGCGGGCGTAACTTCCAGCTATCGCACCGAGATAGTATTCATTGAAAATAGCTCACTAAATGCGCAAAGGTACATAACAGAAATCCTTTGTCAACATGCACAACCCGCACTGACTGTAATTGGTGAAGATGCCATTTACATGGACGATAATGCTCGGGCCCACCGTTCTGGCGACGTAGATGCTTATATGCAAGAGGTCGGTATTCGTCGTTTGGATTGGCCAGCGCGTAGCCCCGACCTTAACCCCATTGAGCACGTCTGGGACCTCCTTAAAAGGCGAGTACGATCTGTCCAACCACTTCCACAGAACATCACGGAGCTTAAATGTGTGATCTCGACTGAGTGGGAACACATTCTACAGGACACCATCAGAAGCCTGGTAGAAAGCATGCAAAGACGATTAAATGCCGTAATTGCTGCAAGGGGAGGTCATACTCGTTATTAATTTTGATTTTTTAATGTCTTTTTTTATTAAAATACCATAGAAATACTCGTAGTCTTCATTTCATTATACCGATAAAAATATCCATTTTAACACGGCACTCTGTTTACATTGACTAAGACACCGATTCCAGGATTCAAGTGTTAAAAACTATATTCTCATTGAGTATAAGAAATTACTAGTCATTTATGCTAACGACATACTAAAAATATTAATATTATCCATAGAAAAGCCAATGACTGTAAGGTGCCCGTTTTTTTTGCAAAGGAGTGTATATATTTTTTTTTTTTTTTTAAAACGTTGCCCCACACTAAGAATTTCTTCCTGTATAGTAGGTGCGTTTACAAACATAGAAACTCACATTCACTAACACCCAGACCCGGAACAACTACTTGCAGATCATACAAATATTTGTTCCGTGCGGGGATCGAACCCGCGACACGTTGAACAGCAGTCCATCGCTCAGCCACTGCGCCAACCGTGTCGTCAATTTACTTAATTTAAAATAAATAATTTTATTTTACTAGCTTTTAGCGTGGAAGTCGGAAATTATCCCATGGAAACGTACTACGGGGATAAATCAAATCAAATAATTTATTTGCTAGAATGCAGTATACAAATAAGGTCGTGGAGAATTCAAGTTGGGCCATACATTCTACCCAAGATTCGACATGCAAAATTTAAATGAATGATTACGATGCTATGATAAAAATAAAAATAAAATAAAAACATTTAAACAATTATCAGATAAAAATTAACGGTTCAATATAACTAAAATCAATTCAGTCAAAATGCAATTAATAAATACATATTAGTCAAAATAAGATCAAATGTCCAAATACAATTAAAATGTCAAAATACATTTCAAAAGTCAAAATACAATTCCAATGTCAAAATACTATTAAAATTTAAAAAAATACTATTAAAATGTCAAACCAAATACAATAAAGTCATTTTAGTCGATAAAATTAAAATGTTCAAAATTTAATTTATTTAATTAACAAAATTTCAAGGTCTATAATAATCGGTCATCTAGAAAATCATTAATGGAGTAATAACATTTTTCCACTAGAAAAGCTTTAAGTTTGTGTTTGAAATGTGTCATTGTTTAAATATTCAGGTAATTTATTATTATTATTGGTCCCATACAAACTTTTTCTTAATAGTGCAGTTTTAAAGTTACCGACATTTATAAGGTTTTTATATTGGCTTTTCACGGGGCCTTTTCTAGTGTCCGAGTCCTTAGTGAACAAGTTCGCATTTGTTTGAACAAATATGATAAAATGTATCTACGTATGTGTTAATCCAGGTTATAAACTGCTTCATCCAAATCCTATTAGTACACATAACATAATGATTGAATACTATCGTGAAATCATGCATGCCTAGAACTGTTTGTCAGGTTACTGCTCAGAAATTGTGCACATCGGTTAATGATTGAAATACTATCTTGAATTCATGCAAGCTATTCATCAATTCTTTTTGTGCCAAGTTTCGAGTTAAGCCTCATTTTCAAAATGAGGCTTAATAATAATAATAATGGCAACACCAACGTGTCAAAACGTCTTAACTCTTATCATCCCAGTGTTCCAATTTCGGAACGGTTTTTTTTTTAAATTTTATGAGAGTTTTGGAATGCATCCATTAATTAATGTTTTTTTGTTGGTATTACTGACATTTCTAGCTGTCAGTTGAATAAATGTCATTTTACTTCGCGCGGTTGTTTTAACTTATAAAAAAAAAAAAATTGGAAGTTTTTGGTAAAAATAATGGCGAATAGAAAAATGTAAGTAATAATGATATTTTATAATTATACTATTGACAATTTAGTGTTTATGTACGCGTTACCTCATGTTATATCATGTCATAATACATTTCTAGACAAAAATATGGGAGTATGTGGGTAAGTGTGAATTTTGTGTACCGTTCCATTATTTGAACAGCAGGAACATACACCCACGTAAAATTTATATATTTGATTTGATAATTTACCAGTATTACCTCGTAATTATGATATTATTTATTGCAGATTGGATGTGAATCAGATAATTTCGCAGTTGGAAGAAGATGACGATGTGTTTGCGGCTGATATTTTCATCACACCTCCTGATAATTGGCAAAATAGCGACGAAGACAGCGGTGATGAAGAGTTTGCAAGTATAAATAATTTGTCAAAACATCAGTTACTTGCAGAAGCTGAATTCCGGGTCACCAGGTCGTCTCAAGCTGAGTCAAGGGTAGTAAATGAACTCGTTGGAGAGGACCCAATACCTAGCACATCGTCAGTAACGCAGCCTCCACAGCCTAACTCCTCGTCGTCAGTGACACAGCCACCGCCAAAAAGAAGACGTGTTGAAGTCACAAGAAAATGGAGGTTTGTAGATATTCCAGAAAAGGCTGAGAAAGAGTACAGTGAACCAGATTTCCTGGAAAATCTTGAAAGCCCTGTTCAATTTTTCGAATTATTTTTTGATGAAGAGGTGTTCGAATTACTGCACTCAGAAACTGAAAAAAATGCAATCCGAAGAAGGGTAAACATGGATTTCGGGTTACTACGACAGACATCAAACATTTTATTGCAATCTTGTTACTGTCAGGGTACAACAGTATATCGAGATATAGAATGTACTGGGAACAAAAAGTCGACTGCAGTTTTCCAGCAGTAGCAGCTCTAATGTCAAGAAATAGTTTCGAAGAATTATTGCGTTATTTCCATGTTGCGGACAATAATAATCTTGAACCTAATGATAAGTTCGCAAAAGTTCGCCCTCTATGGAAACTGCTCAATGCGAGATGGGTAAAGTATTATCCTGGAGATAAAAATTTGAGCATTGACGAATCTATGATTCCCTATTATGGGAAACATGGGACTAAGCAACATATCCAGGGAAAGCCGATCAGATTTGGATATAAAAATTGGTCAATTTGTACTCGACTCGGCTACTTGATTTATGGTGAGCTATATCAGGGAGCTAGTACTGGTAATACTCATCCTGAACTAGGTGTTGGTGCCTCAGTTGTTCTGGATCTAATATCCAAACTGCCGCAGGGAAACTACAGTTTTTATTTTGATATTTTTTTTACATCTTTGCCACTTCTTGACGAGTTGCAAAAAATGGGTCACGATGGCACTGGAACCATACGAGCTAACCGAACTGAGAAGGCACCTCTCAAGGATCCGAAAGAAATGAAGAAAACAAGGAGAGGATCTCATCAGCAATGCACTGACGTATTATCTAATATCTCTCTTGTAAGATACAATGACAATAATATTGTCACGGTAGCATCCACTCAATGTGGCTCGGAACCCATTGGCAAAGTCAAACGTTATTGTGATAAACAGAAGAAGGATGTTGACCAACCTCGTTGCTTTATGAACTATAATAAATTTATGGGCGGCGTGGACCGACTCGATCAAAACGTGGGTTGTTATCGAGTCGCGATTCGTCTGAAGAGATGGTACTGGCAGTTGCTCATGTTTCCACTAAATGTTGCAGTCAATAACGCTTTTCAACTCTATAAAATTTCTCCAACTGCAAAAAAATTAACGGTACGCCACGTGATTTTTTATCGTTTACGAGAGATATTGTTTCTACATACTTTCTAATGAAAGATTCAGCCTCTAATACTTCAACCACGTCAATTCCTAGATCTTCATTAGCAGTAATAAAACGTGTACCTGATGCTATTAGATTGGATGGTAAAGGGCATCTAATTGACAAACAAAATAAACAAACTCGATGTGGTTTTTGTCACAAAAATACAACAATGAAGTGCATAAAATGTAATGTCGCCTTACATAGCAAATGTTCTATTATTTTTCATACAAAATAACATATCTAATATTTAAATATTGTTACGTAATAGTTATAAGATTAAAAACATATGTATTTACCTGTCTAAGTTTTCAATATAATAAATAAAGAGGTCTATAGAATAGTTTTATTTCCTAACGAAATCCATAGCCACTAACGGTATCTTAGATGTATGTATAATCCTAGTGTTCCATTATTGGAACGGTTACGAAACTCAAAATCCAAATTCCGTAAAAAAAAAAATTATATGTAGGTACTATTAAACATCTATAAACATACTCTGATCCGATTTTTATAAAAATCGGACCTGTTTTATTATGATTGGGATGATACGAGTTAAAACATTATTTTTCTGATTTTTCATCATATTTAATAGTATTCATTTTTGACGCAGTTTTATTGTTTTTATATGTTAAAAAGAATCCGAAAACAAACCTGAAACCCCATTTATTCTAAAAAAGAGCAAAATACACCAATAGACATAAATAAAAAACTGCCGAACAGGAGGTGACATCAGCTGTCATGTCACCTCTGAAAACACCAAAGAAAATAATGAGATGTTGACACGATCAGCCCGTAGAGTACGCCCACCACCTCCGGACTCGTCGCTCAGCTCCGCCTCGCCGCTACCGGTACCCAGCCCCACTGTGAGCGCTGTGACGACACCGGCCGCGGTAGTTGCGCCGAGCTCGAGCGACGAGTATTTCTCTCCGCCCACGACGCCACCACCTGCAATGCTATTCTCTAAGGATACATCGTTGTTGTCCAGCGCTGCCGCAGCGGTGAATCTCAGTTTAGTATTCACTAAGCTTCGTAAAGCTACACTAGCGCTCAAGGCTGTGACGGCCGTGAGTTGAAACTACCCAACGGAGGTTACGGAGGGCAATATTGACAGTTCTTCATACATTTTGGTATTCTTTAAGAAAAAACAGCCACGAAGTCGCTCACAGCCTCGCCCGCAGCCTCGCTTCTAACTGTCAAATCCAAAAGCTACAATAAACACCGCAGAGTCTTGACAAAAATAATAATACTTTACAATACTACACTACATAATACACTATATACTATATAATACTTTTAGAATCTTATTTGAATAGAATGGCAGCTCGGTTAATTATAAAGCTAAATGTATTAGAAGAAGCTAAAAAAAGTGATGATTTGAACAAAGCTCGACAGGCGAAACAAATAAGAAAATTTTAAACAATATCCCGTGATACAGAGTTTACCCATATTTACAGACTTTCTGAGGATTTAATTAATTCTATGGAAAATTTTAAAACTCCTTATACTCGTAGGCGTCCGCGAGTTCGTTCCAGTGGTTTATTTAACCAAGAGGTTAAAGGTTTGTTTACAGTTAGGTTTCTTGAGATATGATGGGTAAGTACCTAACCACACACCATTATTGAATTCCTGATGTTTCAGATATTATGCACTATATCATTTTTGGCTAATGGCAGTTACCAAAAAATCATTGGCAAGAATGTAGACATTTATATATCTCAGCCTTCTGCGTCTAGGGCAATCCACGAAGTTGTTGATGCTCTGAATAATAAGAACATCTGTAAATATATTCGATTTCCGCTACCTATGTTGCAAACACTCGCTGTTACGAATAATGAATACCTATACAAATACACCTAAAAGTTTTCAAACTAGAAACAAATTCAACTTCAAGTGGTTTTGATAGCGTCGCGTCGTTTGTGATACTAAAAAACTAAAAAATAAGGATTCAGCAAGTTTTTTCTTACCTGGCAATATTTTACCACAGACAAAAGGGATTTAAGTGTCAAAATATTGACAGTAGATACATGTAAATTATTCAGTTTCAAGATGGTGGACAGTTAAGCAGCGCGTGTTCTCACGTCATGGTTTTCTTAGTGAATTTGATAGCGAGGTAAGTTGCTAATGAGTTTTTTTGTTAAATCAATTATAGTAATAATGAAAAAATATTAAGTTTCTGGCATAATTAAACTCTTTTCCAATCAAAGTAATTTAAAAATATGATAAACAATAACGTGGCTTGTCTTTTTTTTGCTATGTCCATAACTGGTACCTGTAATTCTGACAAGTCTTAGTTATGGACATATTGTCGATTACTAGTGAAGTGCATGTTTTTAAAGATTTTAGTAGATTCTAAGATCTTTTTGCGAGGTCAATGAAATATCTTTTTACGATGACTTTATAAAGCTTTTTACCAGTAATGGACAGACGTGTTTATTAGTGGTGTGTCCATCACTGGTTCATTCCATTATTATAGGTATTACAAACAAGTTTTTTCTTACAGTCATGGCGCCGGTGAAAAATTATACACCACTTCAAATGCAACATGCTTTGGAAGCAGTAAAAAACGGAGAGAGCGTGAGCTCTGCAGCCAAAAACTATGGCGTACCACGAATAACCTTACACAATAAGTGCACTGGTAAGAGTCCGGCAGTATGTTCTATGGGCCCATCGTCAATATTGACGAAAGAAGAAGAAAACATTTTGGTAAAATGGTTATTCGCTATGTCAGAAAGGCATTGTCCAGTGGCTAAAGAACAGCTACTGGACAGTGTCCAGGCGATTGTTAAATCAAATGATAAACAGACGCCTTTTACCGATGGTAGACCAGGGCGCAAATGGTACCAAGCGTTTCTTACTCGTCATCCTGAAGTGTCGGAAAGGCTTTCTCAAAACCTGACAACGTCTAGAGAAGCCGTAACCGAAAAGCAAATAACTAGCTGGTTTTCCGAAGTAGGTGATTATTTTAATAACCAAGGTCTTGGCAACGTAATGAAGGATCCCACGAGAGTATTTAACACGGACGAAAGCGCCTTCTTTCTAAATCCAAACCCTGGACGCGTTTTGGTGAAAAAAGGCGACAAAAACGTATATAGTGTTTCAGGCAACGAAAAAGAAAATCTTACTGTGCTCATTACAGCAAATGCAGCTGGACAATTAGCACCACCGATGATCGTTTTTGCATACGAACGAGTTCCAAAGCATATTGCCGAAAGCGTTCCGAACTCATGGGCTATAGGTAAATCCGAAAGTGGTTGGATGTGTAGCAGCACATTCTATGAATACATCACGAACGTCTTTCATCCCTGGCTTGTTGAAAACAAAATAAAACTGCCGGTGGTTTTCTTCCTAGATGGCCACGCTTCACACGTAACTAAACATCTATCAGACTTTTGTTCTCAGAGTCAAATTGAAATTATAACGCTGTATCCGAATAGCACACATTTACTACAGCCAATGGATCTCGCAGTTTTCAGACCCCTAAAAGCATTCTGGCGTAAACATGTCCGTATATGGAAAACAGAAAACTTGGGGCAGCAAGTCAAAAAAGACAAATTTGCAATTATATTAAACCGTGCTCTAGAAGAACTCTCACCAGAAAGTATTCAAAACGGTTTTCGGGCTGGAGGTTTGTTTCCGTTCGGTCCGGAATATGTTGATTTTTCCAAAATGCACGCCCATAACCGAAGATTGACAAATGCTACTCAACCTTTGGCACAGCAGGACTCAGACTTTATTATGAAACTGGAACAAGAAATAGTTAAAACGTTCACACAGTCCAAACTGGACATGTATAAAAGATGTTTCTATATCCCGAGATCTGATTTGAATAACGTTTTGCCAGATGAAGATTTAACTTTATACACAATTTGGGCTAAGTATAAACAATTGTGTCATGTAAACAGAGTCGTTTTTGAAAATCAGGAAGCGGCAACAGCGTTGGGACAAATGGGAAAAGAATACAACACTGGTCCTGCGCAGATATCTGAGGACATAATTGCAACTTACCAAGAAGAAAATGAAATAAATATGCCATCGACATCCTTTGCAGAAATAAGCGAAGATACAACTACGGTTTTGCCATACAACACATGTATCACTACCGCTTCAGACTCACTTCAAAACCAGGGATTGTCCATTATGTCACAAAAAACTCCGATTAAAAACATGCCATCGACGAGTTTTGCAGAATAGGTACATGCTAAGCGAACAAAACGTCATAGTACCATCACCATTTAAGAAAGCTCTTTTCTGGCCGGAAAACATAATAAAAAAGAAAGTAAGGATTTCAAAAGAAAAGCTACCATCATCAATCACGAGTGAAGTTTGGAGAGAATTTCATAAGAAGAAGGAATTGGAAAAAAAATTGAAAGAAGATGAAAAAGAAAAACGAAAACAGGAAAGAATAGAAAAGAAGACCAAACGTCTCCAAATTAAAAATGCAAATCGTAACGAAAATAGAACCAAAAATAGAAAACGAAGAAAGCAAGCCGTAACATCGAGTGATTCTGAAGACAGTGATATAACATATGCAGAGTCAGGTGAAAGTGAAATTGAGTTTGAAATAGATTTAGAAAACAACACGGAAATTGAAGGGCCACTTGGAGATATAGAGGAGAAAAATGAGGAAGAAAAAAAAAGTAAGGTTAAGAGAACAGTAGGAAGACAAAATGTTTTAACAGAAAATATTAATGAAACAAAACGTATCTGTCCAATACAAATATTGAGCAGCGTTGACGTGCAAACGGTACTAGACGATAAAACTGGATTATTCAAAGTATCCAAACGACGTAGATCATCATCTGATCTATGTTGTCCAGATAATTTGAATGTCCCAAATCGACCGGCAGTCGGAAAATATGTTCTTGTCAAATTCGAAGGCAAGAATACAACAAAGATTTACCGTTACCTGTGTATGATAGAAGAAATTTTGGAACATAAGGTTGTAGTTCAAGGTCTGCGTAGCTGCAAATTGAAAACTAATTTTAAAATAATCGAAAATGATGTGTCCTTAATTGATGAGACTGATATTTTAAGTTATTTGCCCGATCCTATAAGGCAAAATAATATTTTTGTTTTTCCGCATGTGATTGATGTGAAAGAATTAATTTAGATTTAAGAATTGTATTTGAGATCTCATAATAAACCAAAATAGTTTCTAAGCAGAAGTTTAAAGTAACCTCAGTTCATAAAAATACGTACAATTATTAATAACAAAGATAGTCTATGTATAAGTACATTGTGATTTATAGTAATTTACCATATTTTTATTTTATTTTTAGTAAGAACTTTGCTTTTAAAAGACGTAATAACAAATAAAATTTGTTTCTAATTAAAGAGTATTTTTATTTGTTTGTGTATATCAAGTGTCCATTATTAGGTGTCCAATGCCGGAACACTGTGCATAACTAGGCGTCAATCATTGGTGTATGACTTGTCCATTACTAGGTAATTTTAAGCCAATTTTCTATCGTAATTCTATGTTCATTGAAGTTACTAAAATAAATTCAGTAAACTCATATTAGATTCTAAACATCCATAACCAACTTTATCTGCAGCCGTTGCAAGAATAGACCCACAACTTTTTTTTTTTTTTAATTTTAGGCGCTCTCCATCGACCTTAAACCGTCCATCACTGGTACACTTACCTTATATATCTCAGCCTTCTGCGTCTAGGGCAATCCACGAAGTTGTTGATGCTCTGAATAATAAGAACATCTGTAAATATATTCGATTTCCGCTACCTATGTTGCAAACACTCGCTGTTACGAATAATGAATATACAAATGCACCTAAAAGTTTTCAAACTAAAAACAAATTCAACTTCAAGTGGTTTTGATAGCGTCGCGTAGTTTGTGATTGTTGTATTATGATGTATTTTTTATTCATCGTCGCGCGTTGCTTGAAATAGGCAAAGGAATCGTCTTTCAGCCTCAAAATGTAATAATAAAATGCAAACTCAATTACATTATGATATTTGTTTAATATTTTTACTATATTTCTTAAAATACTTAAAGATAGACCTCTAATATATATTTTAAACCCCTAAAACTCTCAGTCGAGATTTATCGATTATAATATAAAGAATTTGTTTCAAGCTCTTAGTTCGTCTACGAAACAGCGACGCACGGTGGATCGAAAATCGGCTGTAGAAGACATAGGATCTCGATTTCTTAAATGTTATTTTTTTTGCTGGAAATGACTTCTGCTGATCATTACTGTTCTATAAAATGTGGTATGAAGTAAATGTGTGCACAAATGGAAGAGTTATAATTTTTATAAGAAAAAAATGTATGGAGCTAGTATGAAAAATCGAATTATCTCCTAAACGGCATGTTTAACCGTAATATCCTTGGAGGTGGTCATAGTGCTAATTATTTATAATTTTTTGGTTGCGGATTTGACGAAAAATTTCATGCCGTTTCTTTTTAAAAATCGTCAAAATATTTTCATTTGTTTTTTCATATGAAACGATTCCTTTTAGTGTTTATGTTGAAGAACACAGACTTTTAACTACACGTAACATAAAATAGCATCACTCCTATATTTCCGAAGGAGTTGGCAGAGGTTTATAGTACACCCACACGTAGACAACTATGCTTGAGCTAGATATTTATCAACACATCATGAGTTTTAAAACTTTTCATACAACCAAATTACCAATTGTTTACTCTTCTAATGAGTCCGAAAAGAAGTGATTAAGTAACTACACTGATTAGGTCTTCTAATGAGTCTTTATAGGTGATTTAATGATTTTCAATATCTCACGACAATGCCAACTATGGATTACATTCAACTTTTCCTGATAAGTAAGCTAATTTGTTAATTAGCAGTGCTATGAGTTCTAAGAATAGTTAGTGTAGGGGATTTGCATTGAAACACTACTTTGATAATTACTAACGAGTATAATATGTCGCGCACTTAAAAACTAGGGTTTTACAATTTGGTTTGAGCTTAAGTAGGTTTCTACTATGGTACAAGTAGCGGGTGGTTCTAGTATAACAGATAGCTGTTTTATAATTCTTGACCAATGATAGGTAGGTGAGGCCTGTATATTTTAGTCAAGCATGAACTCGATTCTCGACAGGTTGTAACCTGCTCCCCGAATGATACCTTTTTGCGTAGACAAGTTGCAACTTGTTCTTGGGCGATGCCATCTTGGCTAGTTTCTTGTCGACAAGTTGCGACTTGTTCGTGAGTGAAGCTAATATTTTGTTCATGTGTGTTTAGGTGACTGTTAGTGATTTACCTGTGTGTTATTGTCAAGCTAGGTGGCTTGGTGGGCAATACAACTATCGCTTGTTTATGTATGTGATTTACCTTTACCTTACATTACCTCCGGTATGTGTTAGGGTGCTAACTACGTTCTTTAATCATTGTTCTTATCAAAAGGTATAGGTATCAGTCAGGCTTAAAAGTATGGGAGATTAAAACTATCCTTAAGCTCATTACAATACAACTGGGATTACTTATATCTATCTAATTAAAATGGTTTTTATTGTTCAATCAAAACTCTTAATATCTAATCAGTCGTTCTTCCTGTCGTCGCCAACAGTCTCCCTCTCAGTGCGTTGCACTCCATCTCGTTGGGGCGACGTTGCAGGTACAATCAGGACTAGGCGTGATGCTGGCCGCCGCAGGATACCCGCTGCTGTTCGCACGTCGACGATCCTAGTTCTTCCGTCTGGTCCGAGATGAGTGGCGACTATTTCGCCGCGTGGCCACGATTATCGTGGCAAGGTGTAGTCCACGATCAGGACTATGTCGCCCAATGTCGGGTCCCGGTAGTGAGGACCTTGGTTGTAGCGAGGCGAGAGAGTTGGGAGGTACTCTCGCAACTACCTTGACCATAAATGATCGGCCAGGGGTTGGGATGTTTTCCAGTTGGGAGAACCGATGAGTTCTGTGTCGTCGAAGGAGCCAAAGAGAGTGGCTCCGCATGACCGCCCGATGAGAAAATGATTCGGGGTCAAAGCTTCTTCTTCTTCTGGATCGGTGCTTACGATGTGCGACAAAAGGCTTGAATCTCCTAGGGTCTGATTTGATCCATGTCATTGCTGTTCTCGAGTCGTTCCAGAAGTATTTTCGGGTCGCAGTCAGGTCCATTTCTTGGCTCGCACTATTGGCCAAGCGACATCCCAATAGACACGCTTGTAGCTCGAGTCGAGGTATTGAAGTTGGCTTGAGAGGTGACATTCTAGCTTTCGCCGTCAGCAGCTTTACTTCTACGCGATCGTCTGAATGTTGGGAGCGCCAGTACACCGCGCAGGCGTACGCCTTCTCGCTTGCATCGCAGAACGTGTGCAGCTCCCCCTCAGTCGCGTCGTATGTGAGGCAGCGAGGGATTCGAAGATTTTGAAGTTTTCTTAGATCTTCAGGCCACTTTCTCCATTCCTCTTCTCTGGATGGAGGCAATCTTTCGTCCCATTCTAGGTCGGACCTCCACAAGTTCTGAAGCATTAAAAGTCGCTGTATGGTTATGGGTGACGCCAATCCTAAGGGGTCGAAGACCGACATCACTGCGCTTTTTGCTTCTCTCTTCGTCGGTGCACGTCTTCTTTCTTTGACATATTCGTTGTTGATCAGGTTTTCAAATTGTTCTTCATATTTTTGTTCAAATTCTTTGTCCTTTAAGAACTTCTTCTCCATTCCCCTTAGTCGTCGTGCTGCAGCTACTTTGCTTTCAGGTAAACTTTCGTCGTCCGTCTTTACTTCTTGAGACACGATGAGATGCCAATTGTCCTGCCCAATGTGTACAGTAGGATGAGCGATAGGGTATTTCAGTTGCTCTGCTATCTTTACTAAGTGCTGGCAATCTTCCAGATCTTTATTGCTTACCTGTTGGGGGGATAGGTTCAATGTTTTAACGGTATATCCTGACATTTTTTCTATGTTTCGCTCGAACTTCCCTCTGATCTTAATGTCGATCTTCTTTGACTTCTGATCCATTCGATGACCTCCCACGCCTTCAATTCTTAACTCTTGTTCAGGACCCTGGGTTCCAATCATGTTCACGATGTCATCTTCTATAAGTGTTACCGTTGATTCTTCGTCCATGAGGGCGTAGACTTTGGCTTTGGCATCTGGCCCCCATAGTTTTACTGGCACGTTTTTCAAGTGGGCTCTTGATAGTGACCGTGTTGCGTTCACAGTTGATGCTATGGTTTGGGTCTCTTGTGTAGTTGGCTTCGTCTTTTCATCTGCATGTAGCATCACATGATGACCTCCCTTGCATTTTCCACACGGCTTTGCTTTGCAACTGAATCTTCTGTGTCGCCCCAGCAGACATTTAAAGCATATGAGGGCTCGCTTGGCTTGTTCCCATCTTTCCTCTATTGAAGAGTCGATAAACTTTTTGCATTTCAGCAGTGCATGTTCTTTTGCACATTCAGGACAGCTGATCTTCTCTGGCTTCTTTGTGTTATCCTTGCATGAACAGACTGTCGCTGTTTGTGGTTCGGCTTCCTCTTCATCTGAATCCTCTTCGTTTGATGAATATTCTTCTTCATTTTGCTGTGTGACTCGAGTGGCATTCACGCCTCGGGAACCTGAAGATCGCATGCGGCTTCTCAATCCCTCTTTCTTCACCTTGGTCCCCATGAACTCATGCATCTCGAACTGATCCACCATCTGGTTGAAGAAGTTCATGAGGCTGATGAGGATTGGTTCATCATCTTCTTCTTTGGATGCTCTGTACTCGTACCACCTGAATCGCACCAGAATACACATCTTCTCAATTATTCGATTCGATATATCACTTGAGTGCAGGTAACTTTGTTTCTTCATTTGCTTTACAACGCTGACTGTATTGGCCACGGCTCCAGCGTATCGCACCAACTCTCTTGCGTCTTCAGACATGGGAGGCAGTTTCTCTATGTTTTCTATTTCGCTTCTTATCAGGTAAGTAGGTCTTCCGAATCGACGTTCTAATGCCGTTATTACTTCTTCTGGATCTACTTGTGTATAGAGTAGGGACTTCACCGCTTCCTTGGCTTTCCCTTTGATTGCTCTTCTTAATCTTCCCATATTTTCAATACCACTGAAGAGAGCCTGTGAGTCTTTGTATGTTGCTTTAAAGGCCATCCAGTCTCTTGCATCGCCGTCGAATTGATGTAACTCGCTGACATACTTCGGCGCACGTTGCATAATCGCTGTTTTCTTGCTGTCTGTGGCGAACTTGACTGCTTCCAATATTGCTTCAGCCAGCTGATTGGTGTGAGTCATTGTGGATTGCGTCGTTTCTGTAGTGTGTGGCGCTTCCTTGCGGATTTCTACTTCGTCACACTCTGCTTCCTTTGACTTTGACACCCAAGCATCAGTGGCCTTTTCAGCAGCGGCTTTGGTTGCAAGATCCTCTTCATCATCACTCAAGTCTGTGTCATCTTCATTGACACGTGTCAATTCCAACTTGGTATTTGCCAGCTTGGCTTTCATCTTAATTTCTTCCAGTTGTAATTTCTCTAATTCCAATCTGGCTTCTAATTCTTTCTTCTTATTGTTTACTTTATTCGAAGTTGGTTTTGCCTTCTTTTTGTTTTCCACCAAGGTAGCGTCCGCTTCCTCGACCACGGTTGTGTCTTCAGTACGTGCGCTGCTCTCCGTCACCACCTCGGAGGTGGTAGGGGAGGTGGTAGCTGACGTCTCCGTAGTCTCTTCTTCCGTGGTCGAGCGCGTGCTATCCCCTTTACGGCTTCGCGTCATCATTATTTATTCACTTTCACAGCACTTATAGTCAATATTGTTCAGCAACTTACCAGTCTTTATGTTACAATCCTTCAGCAGAGGATGCGTCGAGGTGTAGGTATACACACCCTTCGACACACACAGTTAAAACTTCACTAAACAATATTTGATGTTCCTTATATATTCACTATACACGTTCTCATAACACTTATGTATTCTCGATACACGTTCACGTTATTTTTATGTATTCTCGATACACGTTCAAATAACACTTATGTATTCTTGATACACGTTCACGTTATTTTTATGTATTCTCGATACACGTTCAAATAACACTTATGTATTCTTGATACACGTTCACGTTATTTTTATGTATTCTCGATACACGTTCAAATAACACTTATGTATTCTTGATACACGTTCACGTTATTTTTATGTATTCTCGATACACGTTCAAATAACACTTATGTATTCTTGATACACGTTCACATAACACTTATGTATTCTTGATACACGTTCACGTTATTTTTATGTATTCTCGATACACGTTCAAATAACACAACAGGTCTTCCGTAGAGGGCCTGGCTTCGAGAATAAGCGATCTTCTAGTCGCCTATTCCCAGCAGTAATCTTCCGGCGGTGATGAGTAGTTAGTGCGCGGCACGTAGAACACGAAATACATAAGCTTCTCGTAGAACGCTGCTTATCTTCAAAATAGCGATGTATCTTCACGTAGCTTATGTATTCTTCACGTATCTTCAGACTCAGGCTTCAGTTCTTCAAATCTGGCTGCAGAAGGACCAATTCTTATAGGGGATTTGCATTGAAACACTACTTTGATAATTACTAACGAGTATAATATGTCGCGCACTTAAAAACTAGGGTTTTACAATTTGGTTTGAGCTTAAGTAGGTTTCTACTATGGTACAAGTAGCGGGTGGTTCTAGTATAACAGATAGCTGTTTTATAATTCTTGACCAATGATAGGCAGGTGAGGCCTGTATATTTTAGTCAAGCATGAACTCGATTCTCGACAGGTTGTAACCTGCTCCCCGAATGATACCTTTTTGCGTAGACAAGTTGCAACTTGTTCTTGGGCGATGCCATCTTGGCTAGTTTCTTGTCGACAAGTTGCGACTTGTTCGTGAGTGAAGCTAATATTCTGTTCATGTGTGTTTAGGTGACTGTTAGTGATTTACCTGTGTGTTATTGTCAAGCTAGGACCTGCTTGGTGGGCAATACAACTATCGCTTGTTTATGTATGTGATTTACCTTTACCTTACATTACCTCCGGTATGTATTAGAGTGCTAACTACGTTCTTTAATCATTGTTCTTATCAAAAGGTATAGGTATCAGTCAGGCTTAAAAGTATGGGAGATTAAAACTATCCTTAAGCTCATTACAATACAACTGGGATTACTTATATCTATCTAATTAAAATGGTTTTTATTGTTCAATCAAAACTCTTAATATCTAATCAGTCGTTCTTCCTGTCGTCGCCAACAGTTAGTGACAATTATAAATTTTCATTAGCTAAGGAGAAGATAACTAATGAGGGTAGTTACCTAATTATTGGCGTTTTGCAATAAAAGGGCTAAAGTTTAGTTTTATAATTTAGTTTGTTCACAACTGTGTAACTGCTAACACTAAATCTGCGACTATAAAATCTTAGAATGGAAAGTTTAATCACGAATTTAGACTTGTTTGTTCTTCTACGAAGTGAGAGTACTTCATTTGATCATGAAGTATTGTTCAGTGCAGTTGTATCCCGCATAGGCGATTGCCTGTCTGACGAAGATCGTGTTGTTCTCAAAGAATTTTGTCGGAGATTTTTGCGAGCCGCTTTACAAAGGTGGCAGAAATCCAACCGATTCCTTGATAATTTCAAGAGAAAGTACGAGAATTGGTTGGGAGCAAATATTGATTGGCCGAGTTTTGTGCAAACTTTAGTTAATCAAGAACCAAGTGTTGATGAGATACCAAGAAGAGCGCCCTCAGTCTCTCCAGAACCGTCGACATCAACGTCCATTGGAACAATGACGAAAAGATCCCGTAAACCATTCGAAGATCTGGGAAGTAAACAAAAAAAGAGAAAATCTGATGAACACACAGGCGAAGATTCCAGTGAATTGGCATATGCAGCTGCAGCACGTTTAAAAGAAGAAGGGCATGGAGATATCACCTCTGTCATCGAATACATGATGAAAAATCCTGAAGCAGCTGCTAAATTAAATGAAACGCTTAAGAAACCAGCGAAAACAATCATATTTACGTCAGAAAAGGCGCTTGGATTGCTTCTTTCGCTAAAACTCTCAAAGTGGCAATATATTACGTTGCGAGAGGCTGCCATTCGGGAAGGTGCTAAGGATATTTATCCATCTTACTATAAAGTGCAACAAACTAAGCTTGATTGCTACCCTCCGAAGCAATCAGTGACAGTTACTGATTCATCGGCTAGGATTACACTTCAAGCTTTACTTGATATCACAGTTACAAGAATCCTTCAAAGCCTTTCTAAGGAAGAGCATAACAAGCAGTTGAAGCTGATATCCAAGTGGGGATTTGATGGTGCTTCTAACCAAAGCCGATACAAGCAGAAAATGGAGGGTGAGGAAGATGACTCGAGCATTTTCATGACCTCCTTGGTGCCACTTAAACTGACAGATGGAGACAACATCTTATGGACGAACCCAAAACCATGCTCAGTTTTGTATTGTCGTCCAGTTCAGTTTACTTTTGTAAAGGAGAGTGAAGCAGTTGTCCTTGAGCTGAAAAAACAAATGGATGAAGAAATTGAGGCCCTTATCCCCACAGAGTGCAATAATAATAATAGGGTGACTCATGAACTAATGATGACGATGATCGACGCTAAAGTTTGCACTTACCTTTCTGAAGCTAGATCAAATGCATCGTGCTACCTGTGCTTAGCAAAGCCTACAGAAATGAACCGCTTAGATGCTGTAACATCAAAAATTGTGTGTTCTGACCTGTATGAATTTGGCTTGTCATCCCTACACGAAAATAACCTAAATTGTATGGAATGTCTGTTACACATTGCATACAGGCTCGACTTCAAACGGTGGGCAGCGAGAAGTGATGAGCACAAAGAAATGCTACAGACAAGGAAGAAAATAATTCAAAATAAATTCAAAGATGAGCTCAATCTGTTGATTGATATAGTAAAACAAGGCTCGGGAACCACCAATGACGGGAATACTGCAAGAAAATTCTTTGAGTTTGCTAATAAAACCGCAGCTATAACCGGTTTGGATGAAGACCTCATCAAAAGATTTGCTGTAATTTTACAAGCAATTACGTCTGGAGAGCAGGTCGATATAATAAAATTTAGAGATTATGCCCGCAAAACAGCAGAAAAGTACGTATTATTATACGACTGGTACTAAATGTCGTCAACCGTTCATAAATTATTAATCCATGGGGCTGACATAATTGAGAAAAATAATATTGTGCCGATTGGGACTCTCTCAGAAGAAGTAGTTAGCTTAGTATTAATTCCTTAAATTAAATTATTTTGTATATAATATAACTTTATATGTTACTTAAATAAGAGTTTGATAATCTTTTTTTATTTAAATTAATAAAAATGTGTCAAAAAAACAGCAATTTTTTTATTTAATTTTTCTTGTTTTGTGTGTTCTTAATATTTGGGTTAATAACATATCGAACTTTTTAACTTAGACACTAAAAGGGATCGTTTTACATGTAAAAATAAATAAAAATATTTTGACGATTTTTTAAAAAAACGGCATTAAATTTTTCGTCAAATCGGCAACCAAAAAATCATAAATAATTAGCACTATGACCACCTCCAAGGATATTACGGTTAAACATGCCGTTTAGGAGATAATTCGATTCATACAAATTTTTCGTAAAAAAAATATATTTCCTTCGTTTTTGGGCAGAATTAACTCGGGTGTCATTTTTGTACATAGTAATGATCAGCAGAAGTCATTTCCAGCAAAAAAAAATAACATTTAAGAAATCGAGATCCTATGTCTTCTACAGCCGATTTTCGATCCACCGTGCGACGGGAGGAAACAGCCTAGGGTTCGTCGAACACCACAAATACGTTAGTGAATACAGTTTGAATCAGCGCTACACGCTCGGTCGATCTCAAGGCTGTCTGGACGACGAGTTCGTCGCAGCTTACAGCTATGAAATTGTCTTTTAGAGAATAGCACTGCTGCGCGGCTGTAGGCCGATACAGCCGCGTCGACATGCCGATTAGTGTAGCTCACGTCAAATTTGAAAATGCCTCCCAGAGCTACACGACCGAAATCAGCCGTACCAGCTTGGCAGTGCAGGATTGAGCGCCGTATTGGTGGGGGTAGAGCCCTCATCGGCAAACTAATCTGCTTTAGGGAGGGCAATACTCGCCCTAGAGTGATGCGCTTTGTGAGGCGGGCGTTTTTAGGGACTGATATCAGCCCTCAGGACTATATGGCCCGTGTCACAGAGCGCATCGACTTCCTGAAGCAGAAAATCTATGCATGGGTGAACCGTATTCGTAGGTATAAGCGGCGATTAGAACGATACACTCAGAATCGCACCTTCCAGAGCGATGAAAGGTGGGTTTATAGGGCTTGGGAGCGACCTTACCAAGGTGTGGCTGACACGCGTCTGTCGGATGATGTTGCCATGTGCTCTTTCTGGCGCAGCATCTGGTCGGTGCCTGTCAGTCACACCGAAGGTGATTGGACTCGGGAAGTCGAGCGAGGCTGCGATCCATTACCAGAAATGGTCAAAGTAGTAAAATAGTCAAAGTCAAAGTCAAACAATTTATTTCAATTAGGCACATAAAAGGCACTTATGAACGTCAAATTTACAAAAAAATAGAATTGATTCTAGTCGCCCCTTCCAAAAGGTAGTTTTCGTATGGAGAAGAATGGGCAAGAAACTCCACCGTTACTCTTTTAAAATGTTTTTACAATATTTTGTATACATTAATTATATAATTATATGTGAAGACAATGCATCTAGAATAAGATTACTATACCACGACAGGTAAAAAAAAATGAAAAAAAATAAAGCAATTGCAGATAAATTAATTATGATAGATAGATACATGGTGCTCACATATTTACAAACATTGCAAAATTATACGATATTCCTAACATTTTAACAAGTAATACTAATAAGTCAGTGTGTGAGTTCAAGAAATCACAGAATGTAAAATCAGAGTTATAAACAATAACAAACTATATAATTAAATAAGCAACCAGTTTGATTTTGTCTAGACTCTAAATTGTCCGCAATGAAGCAGGACCAGCATGTTTCCAAGCATTCTTATTTTGGATATAATCCTCTAATTTGTAATATGCTTGTTTACAGAGTGTACTTTTAATATGAGTTTTAAATTTTCTTTCATTTAATTGTAATATATCACAAGGTATTTTATTGTAATATTTAACACAGTACCCCATAAAAGATGTACGTACTTTAGATAATCTGAAAAATGGTTGATCTATTTTATCTTTATTTCTAGTATTAAAATTATGTCTATCACTTATTTTATTAAAAATATGAAGATTTTTTCTTACATACATAATATTTTCATATATGAATTGGCAAGATACCGTCATAATATTAATCCTTTTAAATAGTTCCCTGAGAGATTCGCGACGATGTAGATTATAAATGGCTCTGACAGCTCTCTTTTGTAAAATAAATATGGATTCAATGTCAGCAGCCCGACCCCACAGTAAAATGCCATACGACATAATACTGTGGAAGTAACTTTCTAGTAAGAAGGAAATTATCTTCGTTTAAAAATATCATACTGATAGGTGATATCAACATAAACATAGCTGCCGAAAAAATCGATACTCATTCACATAATTACCTCAATATCTGCTCATTTCATGGACTATTACCAGCTCATTATCACCCTACCCACCAGAGCGGCTCTTGTCTAGACCATATCCTTTTAAAATCGAAAAGTCCACCCAAAACTTTGGTTACTAATTCGTCACTAACCGATCATCAAGCTGTTTTACTAACATTACAAATATCCTCACATAGAAATAACTGCATGCGCAGCTATACTAACCTCAATATGACGAGTATTGAAACCGACTTACGCGGTATTAATTTTGACCCCGTTTACGATTCATAAGATCCAAATGTTTCTCTACAATATTTTGTCGATTTGTTACAATCTACAATAAGGAAAAATACATTTACCGCCTTCAGTGTGTAAAAATAGGTCAATGGATGAGTTCTGAACTTAAAAATAGCTGTTATGGAATCCCACAAGGCAGTATTTTGGGTCCTACTTTGTTTTTAATCTATATAAATGACCTGTGCAATTTGAAACTCCAAAAGGGTGTAATTATGTCGGATGACACAGCTCTACTGTTTGCAGCTGAATCAAAGGCCGAGGTCTATGAGGTAGCACAGAATGGTTTTAATACTGTGTCTAATTGGCTTCATAAAAATCTCTTAACTTTAAATACAGATAAAACCAAGTACCTATTATTTACAATGAGAAACACTAATCCAACGCTTACTAATCTAAACATTCAAGCGCATAACAATTGTAATTTACATTATGCTGACATTGCATGCACTTGTCCCACTTTAGCTAAAACCGATCATATCAAATATCTAGGCGTCACGATTGACACAAACCTGAATTTCCGCAAACACATCGATTTATTATGCACCAGAGTACGTAAACTAATATACATTTTAAAAAATGTACGTAACATTGCCGACTGTAAATTAATTAGGCAGGTTTATTTGGCGTTGTGGCAATCTATTATTACCTACTGCATAACTTCCTGGGGTGGGGCCGCTAAATCAATTTTACTCCACCTAGAACGCGCCCAAAGAGCAGTTTTAAAGGTTGCTACTTTTCGCCCATTTAGATTTCCTACACACCAGCTTTATATGGCATGTAAGGTGTCGTACGTCAATTATTTGTTTTGAATGTAGTTTTATTCCAACACACTGAACTCTATTTTAACCCAGTACCTTCAGATAAGAGAAGAAAAGATTTAGTTTGTGCTAACTCTCAGACTAAACATGCTTTTGCTAATCGTTTTTATTTATTTTTAGGGCCCTACTTGTATAACCAGTTTAACAGAGTGCTAAAGATTTATAGTTTAAGTTATAATAGGTGTAACTTATTAGTACAGGAATATTTGTCAAAACTCAATTACGCAGACACGGAAAAACTACTAGAAATTTTAAAATAATAGCTCTATCTATCTACTGTATATTAAGTCTCTTCCTTTACCTAATTAATAACAGTGTCCACTTTATCCACTTTAATATTATTTGTTAATTTATTTAAACATAATATATCTTAAATAATCTAGTTTTAGAATAATATACCCAAATTAATATTTACTCTTTAAGTCATTGAAAATATCATGTCTTCTTTTTAATTTAGCTTATTAAAAAACCTATTGTTGTCTTCTTTTTAAATGTTTGATGTAAATTGATGGCCTGAAACACAGGTTTTTCATAAACCTAGGTCAGGCAGGTCTACATTACAGTTAGAATTTAATTTTCCTCGATTGTAATTAATCTAGATAGCATAGAGGAGTCTTGCTCTTCTTGGTGTTATACTTCTGCCGGTGTACCGCAGGGTGGCGTTTTATCTCCTTTACTCTTCGCAATATTTATAAACTCTATTTCCAAAAAACTTCTTTCGTCCTACCACCTTTATGCAGATGATTTACAAATATATAAAAAAGCTCCCCTTTCGAATTTGGCTGATGCAATTAATAGCATAAACAAGGATTTGGATTCAATCTGCGAGTGGAGTGAGGCACATGGGTTGCAGGTCAATCCATCGAAGACTCAGGTCATTGTTGTTGGCAGCTCAAGGATGATCCCCAAGATAAACTGGTCCCAACTTCCGCAAGTCCAATTTAACGGAACTGCCATTCCAATAAGCGAAAAGGTTAAGAACCTTGGAGTTTGGATCGACAAACATCTTTCTTGGGGTTCCCAGCTACAGGACGTAAGCCGCAAAATTTTTGCATCTGGTAGTCCCTGAGACGATTGCGGAACTTTCTTCCAACCGCCACTAAAACTGCGCTTGCACAATCCCTTTTACTTCCCATCCTTGACTACGCTGATGTCGGTTATCTCGATCTCACTGAAGCACAACTAGATAAACTTGAGCGACTTCAAAACTTTTGCATAAGATTTATATTTGGTCTGCGCAAATATGATCACATTTCTGAATTTCGTACTAAACTCAAGTGGCTTCCCATACGTCTTCGCCGGAATACTCATATCTTATTTCAGCTCTACAGTATTTTGTTCAATCCTACAACCCCCTCTTATCTTAAAAAACGTTTCAAGTTCCTTCATGACACACATAATAGATATCTGAGGTCATCGGAAAACTTGAGACTAGAGATGCCGATGCATTCCACCAGCTTTTATGACAAGTCTTTTACAGTTCAAGCAGTACGGTTATGGAATGCCTTACCCGTGTCGATAAGGCGTGCTCAATCTTTGTCCACTTTTAAAATTCTGGTAAAAAAACACTTCCTCTCTCCTTAAACATCATCATTACATATAGTTCCTTGAACTTGTT
Organism: Agrochola macilenta; assembly: GCA_916701695.1. Classification (NCBI taxonomy): domain Eukaryota; kingdom Metazoa; phylum Arthropoda; class Insecta; order Lepidoptera; family Noctuidae; genus Agrochola; species Agrochola macilenta. Next base: position 9,778,136 of record OU753564.1, on the reverse strand, counting down.
TCATGTTTATTATTGTATATATATATATATATATAGATAAGTGTATGCTTTATGAATGTATGTATTTATTGTGTATGTAAATGGTACACCACTGACTACCTGCAGTATTTGTCTCTCCTTCTCCATTTAATCCATCCAAAGGTTGTCTGTAAAAGATCGCTTTTAGCGATAAGACCGCCCATTGTGTCACCCTATGTAAAATGACTACATTTTTATCTGTATTTTTTATGGTGTACATAATAAAGAATATTCTATTCTATTCTAATCTAAATCATAATTTTACTTTATACTTGAATAAAATGTATTATTAACTAAAATAGACCAAATGCGCGGTTTCTACATCTGTTAACTGTCTTATCTTTCTAACAGCATAAGCGGCCGAGCTTAGACGCCCCGCAATAGATGTTATATGAGGTCCCCATTGTAATTTCTCGTCTATAACCATCTGCCCTCAAGATGTAGCACGTGCAGTCCGTCCGTTGCCGAACTGGAAATCCCCAGGGCCGGACGGGCTGCACAACTTCTGGATTAAATGGTTTACAAGATCGCACGCTCGCTTGGCGGCTCAGTACCAGACTGCTTTGGAGTCTGGTTCGCTACCCCAGTTTCTAACGACAGGAGCTACCCATCTGCTCCATAAATCAGGTAGCACCGCGGAACCATAAAATTATAGGCCGATCACATGTTTACCGACGGTCTATAAAGTTCTTATATCCATTTTGAGAGCTAAAATTAACAAACATATAGACACCAACGTCATCATGTCTGCCTCTCAAAATGGATGTAGGAACGGGTCCCGCGGTACTAAGGAGTTACTCCTCATTGATATGGCCATTAGCCAGCAGGTTCGCCGTTCCCGAAAGGATCTGTCGACATGCTGGATAGATTATAAGAAGGCCTATGACTCGGTGTCACATACATGGCTCATGAGGGTGCTGGAGTTGTATAAAGTAGATGCAACTCTGCGCACCTTCCTGATGTCATGTATGGGGCAATGGAGGACGGTCCTACGCTATCCAGGATGTCGAAATATCCAGAGGAATAGCGAGCCGATAAAGATCGAGCGAGGCATATTTCAGGGCGATAGTTTGAGTTCGCTCTGGTTCTGTTTAGCCCTGAATTCTCTAAGCACACTGCTGGAGGATTCAGGTCTAGACTATCGGCTGAGGAGAGGTGGTCAGGTTATATCTCACCTCCTCTACATGAATGACCTTAAACTCGGTCTAGGCTATCGGCTGAGGAGAGGTGGTCAGGTTATATCTCACCTCCTCTACATGGATGACCTTAAACTCTTTGCCCCCAACAATTTGCAACTGATGGAGCTACTGAAAGTACCTGAAACTTTCAACAGCGCCATCAGGATGGAATTTGGTGTAGACAAATGTGCGGTCATGCATGTAAAGCGAGGGGAGATTGTGGAATCCGTGGGAACCCAACTCTCGGATTCCATACACCTTAGATCTCTCTCCTCAACCGAAACCTACAAGTATTTGGGTATGTCGGAAGCATTAGGCATCAAGGTTACCGACATGAAACAATCGTTGAGGGAGCGTTTCTTTGGCCGTCTGAATAAAGTGTGAAATAGTCTTTTATCAGGCGGAAATAAGGCCTTCAATGGTTGGGTCATGCCGGTTTTGATGTACTTTTTCGGCATACTCAAATGGACTCAGACCGAACTCGACGTCTTGGATAGGAGGATCCGTACGCTGCTGACTGCATATCGAATGCACCACCCCCGGTCATCGGTAATGAGACTGTATATCCCGTGAAAGTGTGGAGGTCGAGGTTTTTTAAACGCTAAGGCCCTCCACAATCGCGAGATATGCAGTCTCAGGGAATATTTCCTGGAAGCCGACGTGGGGATGCATCGAGATGTGGTCGCGGTGGACAAGAGCCTCACCCCGCTCTCCATGGCTAAAGAGAACTGGCGCAAGCCTGTAGTGCTGTAGTGCTTGACACTAACGATCGCAAGGAGGTATGGCAAAGTAAGGAGCTTCACGGACGCTTATTCCGGGCCCTACATGGACCCGATGTAGATTTTCTAGCGTCCGTAGCCTGGCTGCGTTTTGGTGACCTCTTTGGGGAAACCGAAGGTTTTGTCTGTGCAATTATGGACGAGGTTATCATGACGAATAACTACCGTAGATTTATTGTGAAAGACGGCACGGTTGACATCCGACACATTATCCCCGGCTGTTCTCGTCTAGCTAACGAAGAGTACTTGCATAGACACAATCTTGTAGCCAGGATTATCCATCAACAACTTGCTCTGAAATACAATCTTGTGGAATCGGAGGTGCTACTACAGGTATATGCCCGACCCAGTTCTCGAAAATGGAAATATCACATTGTACTGGGATCGATCCATTATCACTGACAGGACTATTGTTGCCAATAAACCTGATATAGTGGTGGTGGATCGAGTAGAGCGGCGCACAATGATAATTGAAATAATGGTCCCGCATGACGGGAACCGTGAAAGCGGAGAAAGATAAAGAAATCAAGTATCTTGACTTGGCTCACGAGGTTGTCGACATGTGGGATGTGGACTCAGCGATCATTGTGCCGATAGTCGTATCAGCCAATTGCTTAGTTGCCAAGAGCCTTCACCAACACCTAAGGAGGCTCTCGTTGGGCAGCTGGATCAAGAACTTGATTCAGAAAGCCGTACTTCTGGACACGGCTCGCATTGTCAGGAGGTTCCTCTCTCTGGAGCCCTGACCAGACCTGACATTGAGTTGAAACTGATATTTAATTCAGTGTATTAGTAAGAATTAAATAATAATAATAAAAATAACCCCACCGCCGTATCTCTACGTTGACGTCGTGGTGGAGCTTGCGCGCTCCAAACTCTGGGTCTTTGCCGGTAGAGTTTACTTTGCCGGAACAGGTCTAGGATGAGGGGCCAGACCAAGAGAGATACAGAAACCCGCAGGGCAGCATGTGGCGAGCTGTTTGGCAGTAGCGACCCCACGGACCCTATCTCCCGGGAGAAATCTTGTTCCTCATCTCTGGCTTGCCTTTATTGGCCGGCTGGGGTGAACACTGACGAGGAACAGAGCTCCCACCTCATTCTTGCCTTAATTGGCCGGCTTGAGTGGAGATTCGCAAGAGCAAACGTGCTCGGAGGAAGGAAGTATTCCAGTAAGTGCTCGTAGGGATCTTGACCATCTTCCGGGCTCTGGGATTGTTCTGAAAGCCGTGAAATACCTCTCCACTCCTCAAGCACCTCAGGACATGTTTCCCCCTTGTCGCTACGTCACTATGTGCTAGCGACAGTTTCCGGGGGCCCATTATTGAGTGTGCAAGTCACCCCCTGCCATTTTTCCGTGTACATATAAAACATTGATCAGGCAGGGGCCATAGTCCTTCCATAGTTCCAGGTCACCAGTCAAATTTAGCCACCCAAACCCATAGCCCAATTTGTTTTATTTCCATGTTCTGCAATAGTCCTGCACCAACCGGGGGTTGTCCTTGGGTGCACTTGCGTAGTGCATACAGGGATAATCGTCGGTTGGTGCCTCAATACATAAAAATGTCTAAGGAGCCTCTGCGAGTTGGCTTCGGCCCCTCGTACGCCTTCCAAAGGTTCGGGACCCTAGAATCCCGAGATATGTCAAAGACATTTAAAATAATAAAAATAATAAATATAAAAACAAAATTGAGTAGCACAGAGGAACCGGAACTCTTCGTTTCTTCATGCATCTATAAAAGAGCTATCCGAAAACATGAAACAGAAACCCAGTACTCTGACTCAGATATCAGCAGAGCATGGTTGAAAAGTTAGATTAGAAGAAATCAAGATTTAATTCACTGTTTCAGTAAGAAGGAACAAAAAAAAATGGTACCAGTAAGGAGCCGGAACTCCTCGTTTCCTGATGCATCAATAATAGGACAATGCGAAAATATGATTAAGTAAACCAGAACTCTCACTCAATTATCAGCAGAGCATGGGTAAAGATTTAAGTAAATTGAAATAGATATTTAATTCGATGTATCAGTAAACAATATTAAAAAAAAAAAAGCTGAGCACTGAGGAACTGGAACTCTTCGTTTCTTGATGCATCTTTAAAAGAGCTATCGGAAAACATGAAACTAGAACCCAGACTCTTACTCAAATATTAGCAGAGCATGGGTAAATATTTAAGTGAGTTGAAACTGATATTTAATACAGTGTATCAGTAAGAAACATAAAAAAAATTGCGGACGAATCTTCGAACGGCGATACAATCAAAGCTTGTTACAACCCAGATTTCGCACAGAAGTTGAAAAGTAACTTAGGAGTTACAGTAGTGAATTTCATATCTAAGCACCTTAAGGACTATTTTTGCTTGCAGCGCACGGCCGCTATAGAAATCTCGTCAACCAATAGCATCGTACTATCACATTATTGTGTCCCTTGTTTTTGTAAATGAAAAAAAAAGACAGTAAAAACCCAGCTGATGTGGTGCATATTTTTTCAATGGAAATAAATATCAATGGGAACCCTCGTTCGGTCGTAGTTCGAGAACGTTTGGGACAAGACAAAAACAAAGTATGTCGTATTTTATAAAATCTATTTTACACTTTCATTTTTGGGATACCCCGGATACGGCATCCCATAGTATACACAAATAATGAGTGTCATAAAAGTTAAAATACCAATTTCTAATCCAAACAAATATCAACATTGCACGCCTAAAAATAAAGTCTAGAATAACTAGAAGTCTAGTAATAACCGAAAATGTGCACTTTTTTTCCCTTTTGACGGAAGTTTATTTATTCTCAACTTTATTTCAACTACAGCAAGGTCGATATTTGTTTGGCAGGGACAACCGCGCTGCGTTCGATTCCGACAGATGTTCCTGGCTCTCAATGGTTAAGTAGAGAAGCTAGAAAACTATTATAGGTAGTATAAAAATAAAATAAACCTAAACAATTTTTATATGAATTCACCTATAAACAAGGGGGAAAGTGGTATGAAAAATTATTAATAATTATTATCCTGTACGGGTTCCGTTTTTTCATGAACCCTAAAAATTACAAACTGTCGAATAAATGTAAATAATACTAGGTTACAATTTCAACGACAAGGCAAAGCTGGATATAAACAAACACTTGAATTCTACAAAATAATGTCGCCTTGTTCCTTAAAAATAAACATGGGCTCATTTCTTAATTAGTGAAGCTAAGAAGATGTAAAATGTAAAGTATAAAAACATTAAAATTAAAAACTTTCTAATTTTTGTTTCTTTTGTTCTATTCCATCGGTCGGTTCCATTCGGTCGAGAAAGGGTCACCATAAATCCGTAGTCAAACATCTGTGATCATTGTAACAGAGCCTACAAAAAACACACGAACAACAAAAACACAAAAACTACAAAATATTATTCATTTTTATTTCATTGGTCGATGCAAAAAGGGGCGTAAAACAGATGTGGTCATCGTGCTCACGGGATTTTGTTTTAAAATTGCTTAGTTATGAACTTCCCCAATAGTACCTCCTTGCCTTTGTGGACCGCAATTATGTTGCTAGTTTTTGATAGAGGTTCCGTATCCGCTAATTCCACTGCAGTCGAGGCCGAGTTTTCTGACCTAAAGCATCGTGACTTCATTGGTGAAATTCCGATGCATATCGATCGTTTTGTGATGCAGCATCTGTATCGCATTGTCGAAAAAATAAAGGAGCGCTGTAACGCCTCTGATGCTGTACTACTAGATAGTGCAGAAATTGCAAAATTCACAGACAATGAGCTTGTTGAATCTTCACACACTCTCTCATATTCTGAAGACGAACAACTTAAAAATAGAGGACAGGGTGTTGAGGATTCCAATAAAATTAAGAAAAATTAACTCCCGTTTGGCGAAAACGACTGGAATATCAAAGAATAATGGGGAGGCTTGATCAAAAAACTCCAAACGAAAAGTTCAGGAACCACCAAATAAAAAGCGACGATATCCCACGTGTCTCGATGCTTGCCCTGTATGGGATTTTATCAAAGATTTAAAAACTGCCCATACACCAATTATACTAACCGCTAACATCTCGGGGTCTGTGCGATTTAAAGACCATGGTTTAAACGTCACTTCAACATGTGCATTTGACAAAAAAAAACAGGCTATCCTCTGCGGACTAATGGTTAACAAAACGTATTTCGAGGAATTAATATCATCAGATTGTCCCATTGTAAAACTGGCGCAGAGTGTCATAGCAGAAGAAAAGATTTAAAAAAAAAATATTTTCAACGGGCTGACATATTAACAAGCATAACTATTTTTTTTATCTCTATCATGAACTATACATGGAGGTTAAAACGGAGTGCAATGTTGCACATTTAGCACAGTACCAATTTTTTTTTAAACCCAGCTATTCGTGTCAAGTTGATTGTTTCTGCGTATATTCCAATACAAGAGAATACCCATTACTAAGCGTTAACATTGATACAATTATATGCCATGGTCTCCATCTGATGCAGGAAGCAATTGATGACTCTATGGCAGGAGAAAGGGCTTGTTTTGAATGCGATAATGAATGATCATGTTTAAATAATTATGGACCGCATGTGATGATTGATACGTCTGTAATTAGCGATCCTGGATATCCCAGCAGAACGAACATGATTGTTCACAGGTTAGAGGCCCTAGAAAAACCATTAAGGTTAATAATAAGACTTAAATTGTAACTGCTGTCATAAATTACAGTTCTGAATTGAAACATTACATGACCTACGGGTTAACGGGCTAGTATTAGCACAAATACGACGGCCTTTACAAAAAACGAGAAGCGATCAATTCGAAGACTTCAGTAACTCCTCACCTCATAATATACACAGTTTTTACAAAATAAATAGTTTCCCAATTTTATTATCACAACTCATTCGTTCTTACCTCTAACATATTATAAAAATACGGATTTTGAACACCTTTGATCACCTAATGTTGCTTGTGGTTTTTTACCACAAAATATTGGGTGTTTTCTCGTGGACCTACTTTTTTGTCCTACCAGTAGGTCCACGAGGGTATGTTATAACTGTTAGTCCTACTGAAGTGTTGAAACAAACATGAACCTCCTGTATAAAGAAATTAGACTAGGTTTGGGGGTTTAAAGGTCATCACTCATTATAACAGCACCGCTCCGAAACAGCAAATAACTTGCTATTCATGGTAGGATTTAAATCAAACGCATTAAAATAAATTTAACGATAAGAACACAGAATAGTGGACGGCTCGCGGGCAGCGCGCTGCTCACCAGCCGTCACACGTCACGCCGACCGCGCGCTTCAAGCGAGCATCCCGCTCCCCGGCGAAGAAACGCAAGTGGTAGTGCTCGGCCATCGCTTATCCCCGCTGGTTTCGTGCCGACCCGCTTATGCATGCTGGCGCCCGCCGCGTCATCCGCGCGGAGACCCCTCGCCGCCCGTTCGCAGTCCTATGTCTAATGTCCTAAGTTCTTCCAATATTCTTCTTGTGCTCATTTTTCTTTTAACATGATATGCACCCAATATCTCCTTTTTCTTTTGCAAATTATTCTCTTTATCGTCGAGTGCAATTGCTATGACTGCCAGTTCGCGTAAAGTAAACTGCATCGCTATTATAGTTGTGGAAACTTTAATGTGATGTGAATAAGGAATCTTAATATTTGCAATCAGTTAAATATATTAACATTTTTGAGAAGGAGAATTTTGGAAGAACTTAGGACATTAGTCACAGGAACGCGAACGGGCGGCGAGGGGTTCCCGCGCGGACGACGGGCGGTGGCATGCATACCACTTGCGGTTCTTGGCCGAGGAGCGGGCTGCTCGCTTGAAGCGCCACGTGTGACGGCTCGTGAGCAGCGCGCTGCCCGAGAGATGTCAACAATTCTGAGTTGTCATCGCAAAATATATTTTAATGCATTTGATTTAAAATCGTAGCTAGAATGACAAATTAATATGCTGTGTCGGAGCGGTGCTGTTATAATGAGTAATTTCATTTAAACCCTCAAACCTAGTCTAATTTCTATATACAGGAGATTCATGCTTGTTTCAACATTTCAGTAGGACCAACGGAAATAACATACCCTCGTGGACCTACTGGTAGGACAAAAAAGTGAGTCCACGAGAAAACACCCAAAATATTCATATTTTGCCATCACCAACAAAAAAAAGGAAAACAAATTGTAAAAAATAAGAATAATATATAATTGTATTGAAAGCAGTGTCTACTTTGACAGCCGTAGACGATTTCCATTTCCTATTTTTTTATGTGCCTACAATAAATACTATAAAGGAGATGATTTATTTTGGGCTACCACTATGTACACTACATAGATAAATAGGACAAAAATGGGTTTTTCATAAAAATACAAACAAATTAATTTGAAGAAGAGTACAGGCGTACAAAAATTATTATTTTGGAAGATTTTTAATAAGGTAACCCTATTTTTAGGGCAGCCATGACAGTTGTGTTTGAACTGCACGTTTAACAGTTTGAAGTTTCGTGTCATTAAGTCTTTCTTTGACTTTGTCTTTGAGTCGTTTTATTCGCGCGTGTTGGATTGGATATTTCGGAGTTTTTAGTGATTGTTTTAATTTTGAGACCTAGTTTACTAATAGGTAATACGGGCTGGTATCCGCAACTCCACGTCTAAGCGCGTTTTTGCGTACGGGTGGGAAAATCGGTTATTCGATCCACCTCAGCTCCTCAAAGAAGGCCAGGAACGCTTTGGTGTAACTGACAATCTCACGTAGGGTACCTGGGTTACCGAAGTATGAGTACTTTGCCCTGTATGCGGCGACCGCCGGGCAGTATAACAGCACATGAGCTGCTGTCTCGTCGTCCTCCATGCAGGCTCTGCACAGTGGACTGTCTGTGACTCCTAAGACAAAGAGGTGTTTATTAAATGACCCATGGCCAGTTACAGCTGCTGTGACTGTACGCAGCTGTTGTTTCGTTACCTAGTTTACTACTACGGACATTGATTGATTGCTTCTCTATTGACCCCGGCTTTGTTGTATGGTTTCTGTTTCGCCTGTGATTTAGATTCCGTCGTGTGTACGTGGTATTCTACAATATAGTTCAGTTTCAGGTATGTCCCCTTTAACCCGTACATTTACTTGTTTGTTGAAATTCTATTTCTATGTGATGTTTTCTTCCCTTGTTCCACTCTCGTCAGCCGGGCTCTAGAAGACCGAGTTCAAAAAGTGCGCATCTGTCGCGGCGCCTAAATCAAGCCTCAAGCAGAGATGTGTCATGTGTGTGTATTATCTATGCATCAGTCTGTTTTCGTTTACGATTTATTTTATTTACCAACTTTTTTCTGATCGCCACTAGATTAGAAATATGAAAATATTCCATAAGAGCCCAATTATTTAGAAAATGAGTGATATTATTTTGGTCCCGAATAGTACAATCCCCATATATTGAAGTAAACCTCCATATAGTAATGTTTAGTAATTTTGTAAGCAAAATTGTCAAGCTTAAAAGACTTGTATTTAAGGCCAGAAATAGGTATGCTATTTAAAATGTCAGTATGTCAATTATGTGTATGAAAACATCAGTTTGTTGTGTATGTTTTAATTGTTATTTGTTTTGCTGATTAATTTATTCATATCACTCTACGAGTATAAATGGCAGGCCGGAAGAAAAATTTTACCCCTTAGAAAATAGCCTGCTAATAAAACGTCTTTAAAAGGTTTCAAACATGTGATTGAGAATAAAAAAACCGATAGCGTCAGCACAGGAATAAAAAAGGCTGCTTAGATCCTTATTGCGGAGAAATTTAATAGTTCGCCTATGATATGTGAGCCAGTGAGTACCAATCTATTTTCTTAAGTTAGATAATCTATATATATAAAAGAAAGTCGTGTTAGTTACACTATTTATAACTCAAGAACGGCTGAACCGATTTAGCTGAAAATTAGTGGAAAGGTAGCTTAAAACCAGGAGTCTAACATAGGATACTTTTTATCCCGGAAACCACCCTCTAAAGGGGTTAAAATGGGGGTTAAAGTTTGTATGGGAAATTACAAACTGATGACTGGATTTGGATGAAAATTTTCAAATAGATAGGTGAGATACTGAGATAAAAGATAGGATACTTTTTATTAACAGGGGGATGAAAACGGGTGGGGTAGGGATAAAAAATGACGAGTATCGATGGTATCATTTCCGAGGTTTTTGGGTCGTTTATTTTAAAAATGATATCTATTTTTAAATCCGAAATGTTAGAAGTAAAATATTTTCATCCCTTAATGGGGCGGAAAGGGGTCGAAATGTCTAAAAATCAACATTGATGTCGTTTTCATGGTTTTTCCCATACATTGTCTAAGTTATCAAAAAACTAAATAAATGAATAGGTATGTTTCCTGCTTTCTAAAAAATTACCAGGGGGATGAAAAAGGGGTGTGCTAGGGATAAAAATGTAAAAAATTGATATGGGTATCATTTTCGAGGAATTTTGGGTCGTTGATTTCTAAAATGACATCTATTTTAAAGAGGGTTGAAAAATGGATGTGATACAGGTAATAAATGTGAATATATATACACCGCTAACTTTTAATTAGGGGAAGGTTGCGATCATTGAACCAGCTCTTTCATTGGACCACCAACGTATTTCCAAAACTGTGCATGATACCTGTACCTAAACTAGTCGAAACGAGTCCTTAGCGGCTCAGTTGCACCCCCCTCTTACCTCAGTGACGCTGCGGCACGTGGCGAGGAAGGACGCGCGTTGTTGTGTTTGCGGCGGTCAAAATCTAATAATTTCACTCAGGATAATTTGACGTAAGTATAATTGCATCCATATTTATCTTCAGGCAATGTTATGACATATTAGAGAATTTAATTGTGATTCCAAGAGTGTTATTCAATTTTGTTTTATCGTGATCATGTATATTTTAGTTAGTTTTTTCTTAACGAGTACCTTGTTGCCATCATTGGACTCCAAGAGAGATCCACCATTGGACCGGTCCAATCATAGCAACTTTTTTACTGTTATTTTCTGGTCATAATTATGGGAATAGATTTCGATTATTTAACTTTCTGGAAATAAATCATAGAAAAATCACTGTAAATTTGAAATTCCAGAATGTCGCTAAACAAAAGGAAGTACTTCGCATGGAATGAAACGAGTATGAACCTTGCCTTAGAATCAGTAAGGAAACAACGAGTGGGCTTAAATGAAGCAAGCAGAATATACGGAGTCCCGAAAGCGACTCTGAAACGGAGGTTAGATGGTGTAAACCAAAAGGCCAAAGAACACGTCCAAATACCAGGTTCCGAAAGTGACCTCCCTCCAGAATTAGAAGATGAGCTGTGTAAACACGTGCTTGAGATGGAAGGTTGCTTGTATGGCATTACTCCTACAGATATTAGACGACTGGCATTTGAGTTAGCGGAGAAAAATAAAATAAAGCATCGTTTTAACAAAAATAAACAATCTGCGGGAAAAAAATGGTACTACGCGTTTATGAAGCGACATCCCAATTTAAGTTTACGACAACCAAGAGCAACATCCATGAGCAGGGCTACAGGATTCAATAAGCCAGCTGTTGATGATTTTTTTAACAAATTAGAAGCAGTCTTAGACAAACATGACATAAAAGATGCGCAGCGGATATATAATATGGATGAGACAGGCTTGTCAACTGTGCAGAAAAAGACTAGAAAAGTACTGGCGTTAAAAGGTAAACGCCAAGTTGGAGCCATTACTAGTGGAGAACGTGGTGTAACAACAACAGCCGTATGTTGCGCTAATGCTGCTGGAAATTTCGTACCGCCACTCATAATTTTCAAACGCAAACGCGCTAAAGACGAACTGAGGGATGGGGCACCACCTGGCACCATATTTGCTTTCAATCCAGACAGTGGATATATAAACAAAGAGATTTTTAATCTGTGGTTGCAACATTTTGTTGAGACTGTGAAGCCAACACCAGAAAAAAAGGTTTTGCTTCTGATGGATGGCCACGCTAGCCATACTAAAAACCTAGAGGCTATAAATTATGCAAGAAGACATGGCGTAGTTATGTTTTCGTTTCCAGCACACACAACGCACCGGCTGCAACCCCTTGATGTGTCATTCTTCAAATCGTTGAGTCTTTATTACATAGACGAAACTGAAAAATGGCTCCGGCTAAATCCTGGAAGAACTGTGACTGTCTTCCAAGTGTCACGGCTGCGAATGGATTTCTGAAAACAGGCATTTACCCTCTCAACAAAGATGTGTTTGCAGACTATGAATTTATAGAAGCAGCCGAACAAGAAAACGCAGAAGATTATTTTGGAACGGTGTTGCATGTCCAAGATCCGATAGACCCATTGTCTGTAAATGCATCATCACAAGAAGAATCTATAGTCCCAATCATAGAAGAACCAATGCCCCATGCAGAGCCGCTACCTACAAAATCGACTGATTACTCACCTAGAGATGCAGAGGTGAGCAACGTAAATGTTGGATCTCCAGCTTCAGCACCAATTCAAATAAGGCGAAGTGACAATGTCCAAACGCCTATAGTGGAGAGTAATTCTACCAACTTTGAATTCCACATTCCACAAATATCTCCTGGAGCCAAGAAGATAGCACAGGAATTACGAAAAAGAAGTCGAAAAGCCCAAAGTAGCATAGAATTGACTTCGTCGCCGTACAAAACTGCCCTAGATGAGACTGCAAAGGTTCCAAAGCAGAAGAAGCCAAAACTGTCCACAAAAGAACCTCAACCATCAACCAGTAAGCAAGCTAACGAGAATATAGAAAAATGGTTTTGCAAAATCTGCTTAAAATGTGAAATAGAAGACATGATTCAATGTATGATCTGTAAAGCCTGGGTACATGTTGATTGTGCTTGTGTTAAGAAACATATAAAAAAGTATCTGTGCCCTCATTGCACATCATAGACATCACTTACAATAATGATTGAAATCTATTGTGCCTTTATAAAATGTGATTTTTATAACCTGTTGATCTTGTTTTATGTGACGTAAGTGACTATATTACCTCAAAGAGTTAGCAGTAGCTACAAATTTAAGACTTTATCTAGATCTTTATAAAAGTTTTGTTGATTTCATTTTCTTTTTTTATAAGATTTAATTTTTAATACTTGTTAACTTGCTATTACTTATATACTACAAGTGACCTTAGATTTTTAATAAGTTGATTTTTATATTTGTTAAATTAATATTAAGCAGAAAATATGATTTATTCACTCTTAATGTTACTTTTATTTAGATTGTTTCTTAATTTTGATGACGCGTTGATCTCATTATGTGCCAAAGTTAAAATTTAATTACTAATTAAGTATTATAAGACTGTAGTTTGTTTGTTTGTCGTATGTGTATGAGTATTGTTTGTCTCTTTTCGGTTGTCATAGTTGTGTAATATTGTTAATTATAATAAGTTGCCTCGATTGGACCTTTAGAACAAATTTCTCGAAGTCCAATGGTGGCAACCTGGTGGTCCATTGAAAGTGCCTATGGTCCAAAGAAGGCGACAGCCCAAGATTTTGTTTTAAAAAGTATAAGCCTGAATTGTTAGTGCGTTTGATTATTATAAATAAAGGTTCTACGGAATAAAAATAATGAACTGCTTTCATTTTAATACTAACACTGTTTGACATATGAAGTCGTAAAGTTAAGTGGTCCATTCATAGCAACCTTCCCCTAGTACAAATACTTAACCCTTATTTCGACGGAGAAGGTGATAGTAAAATAATTAAAATTTTATTAAATAACTTTGTTTCCTTGGTCTTTCTGAACATCCAAAAATCATTTAAAAAAAATTACCCCCCACCCTTGTGGATAAATTCGATGTCCGCCACACCGGACATTATCGAACATAAGTAAAAAAAGTGTTAAAATGACTTGTCCGTCCTAGCGGACTTTGCCGAATTTGTGAAAGAAATTTCATAGTACCTATAAATTAAAGAATTTTAAAACTAAAAAGATCTTTATTTTTATAAAAGTACAAAGAAACTATAAAAGACTGCATTATTTTGTATGGAAACTCAAAAAACAGTTACGAGGACTTTTGCCCGTCACAAAACAAAGTCGTGTATCACATTTTAGACAGTAAACCGTAGTTTTTTTTATTGCAGTACATACAACGACCTTCTTCCTTCACTGACGGAAAGTGTGAAACTCCATCGTAGCGTGAACTGTCTACCGGTCTCGGTTTACACATGTGCCTGATCGTGCATTCATCTGTTTTCTGATAGGTAACAATTTTGTTAGTGCTGATCAAACTTAGGTACACTTCGTAACGGAAATCTTTCAGCCGCATACATTTAGTGGCAGGGTTTGCATGTTTTCGATACAGGATCCACGCATTGTTGACGCAAATATCAATAATTTGTGCAAATATTGTCATATACCAGCGCTTGCTCCTGAACGGAGTTCTGTACAAGGCGATTAACATGTCAGCTAAATCTACACCGCCCATATTCTTGTTATACTCCTTCACTATATTGGGATAATCAACATCGACTTTCCTCTTGGCGTTCTTACAGTATCTCTTGATCCTATGAACTGGTTCAGCGTCAGTATAAGAACTGATTAAAGTTGCAGCTTTGTTGTCATGCCATCTCACAACCGACAACTTGTTTTTGTGGCAGACGGTTTGACTGAAAGATCCCCTTTGTTTCTTTTTCAGTGCCTTTTCGCTAATCAATTTGTCTTCGGCTCCTCTAAGACGATTGCTTCTAATGGTACCTACAGAAAAAATACCATAATTTTCACGTAACAGGTAGACAAGTTCAGGCGATGTAAAGAAATTATCGAAACAAACCGTTGCTGGTTTCTTTTTGATGGTCTGGCAGAGTCCAAGCACAACGTGGCTGCCAAATCCTAACGTTTGCTCTTCATCGGCGAACTTGTGATACCTAAATGTATCATCACCCCCGTATGGTAGAAAATCGTATATCATACCTGAAGTTCCAGCCCGAACGTAAATCTTGAAGCCCCATTTGATCGGCTTGTCTTTCATGTACTGTCGTCTTTTGCCTGCTTTACGTCCTTTGTACGGCACCATCATTTCATCGATACTGAAGGTACGTTCACCTGTTACACTCTCCTGAGCCAGACAATTTTGTCATATTCCCTCAAGCAAAGGGCGAACTTTATAATACCGGTCAGAGCTTTCAAAGTTATTGTCCGCAAAATGTAAAGAAGAACGGCAGTGTCAGTGTCGCTATATTTGAGAAACGAGCCTGAACTAAATTATATGCATTATATAGATCAAGTTCAGTAGTTTATTTTCCTGATTAAAGTTTTATTTTATTTTGTGGGAAAAGAGAAAAAAATATAAAAATATATTTTTGTTAAATCAGAAGTAAAAGTAGCAATAACTAAACGTAAAATAGCGTTGTTGAAGTAGTCATTGCCATTTTCAGTAGAATAATACATATTAGTAGAATGTGATTGTTGGCTGGATGGTTAAAAACTAAAAATTGTTTTATAATAACATTATGAACACATTTTTTCTTGAAATTAATGAGATTGCAATATTCCAATCTTAACTGTAAACCGTATTCTTAAGTAATTAAAGAAAACATAATATAATCGTTAGTTTTTACAGTTAATACCTGGCAACATTGAACAATGTATTTCTGACAAGTGACAACTGTCATCAGTGATCTGTCACAGTCGTCGTACGTATCTCTTCCGATTTGTTTGGCGTCTGTTATTTGTTTACTTTCCAACTCATTATTGTTTATTTGCATTGTTTATTCCGCGTTCAGTTGAGCTTTCGAGTTCCTGCGTGTTGAGTACTTGTGATAGTGAACACTTTTTTTGAGACAGGACTCTATTTGTTATTTTATAAACATGTCTCGTTCTAACGTTCGGTGTATTAACTGCGAACTTCGGTTGACGAGACCACGACATCGTCTTTCAAACGAAAACGAAGACCTTGTTAATGTTATAAGGTCATGGACTTATCCAAGGGAGGTGAGTAAAAATATTTAGATTATTTTTTAAATAATGTCTACAATTACTGAAGATTTATAGTAGGTAGTTGATAAGGCAGTAAGTATTGGTTTTGCACCACTTTTAACTCTTCCAAAGTTAGTAAACGCATGTGAAAAAAAATATGGTCAGTGGGTCGTCTTAGGGGCGGTCTATATATCTTTATATTATTATAGTCTGTATACTACTTAGTAAGAGTGATTAAACTAAATAATAAATAAACCTTTGTCACCCACGGGGTCCCAAGATTTCCACAAGATGTTTTCCTAACCTATTAGCAAATGATAATTATAGTAAAATCTATTTATTAATCTGCTTATATTGACAGGCCATGTGTTATGATCTATTTTTCTAAGACAATACTATATACTATACCTAATACATATACTTAAATGTTTAATTATTTATTATTAAGAACACTGTATGACTTCCACTTAGTATGACAAATATGTTTTATTTTTGATGTTTCCCTGTCATTATAATTGGACACTACTGCAATTGAAAATACCCAAATGAGTAACACAAAGACAGTAATGTGTTCAACCTCTATGTGTGTGGTTAATGAGGCGGTTCAGAGTGTTACAGAGGCTAACAGTTTTTTATTATTATGTTACTTGCAGACAACTGATGCCGACTTCGCATGCCAGGCTTGTTGGGAATTAGCAAGTCATGCAACTAACCAAGTTGCACCTGAAAGACAAGTTGGACATCAAAATGTTTGCGTTGGATGTGGCCGTTCCATTTTAAGAAGCAGAAGTCGTTTAGTACTAAGAGAAAACTGTACTGATGAAGAACAACAACTTGCTGCGATCATTTCACAGTGGATACAGCACCGTCAAGTAAATATATTTTCTAGTCTTTGATAAAATATTTTCTTATTATTTCTGTTATTATAAATATTGATTAATTATTGTTTTAGCTTACTCCTACTGATGAAGCATGTGGGCCATGTTGGCTACGTGCCCAAAGAATATTGTGTCGCATTATTAACACTCAGAACGCTCAATTTAACAGTGGTGTTACAGAGGATATGGCTATATCCCCGCACCAAAGCCCTCAACATGAGGAAATTGAAGATTGCTGTGTGAACTGTGACACACAGCTGCTGTCTGCTGAAAATAGGCATTGTCTGTCTTCAGAAAGTGAACATTTTATGAGAGTTATAAAACTGTGGACATATCCTAGAAACGTAAGTTACAGGCTATAATTTTCATAATTTTTTGATTTAGTAAGTTAAAATCGAAAATTCAATTAGAAATAAATTGTTAATACTATCTTTTTAGATTGTGGAGACCGATTGTGTGTGCCACAGCTGTTGGGAGCTTGCAAACCACCAGGTTTTATCTGAAATCGAAATTCCAGCAGAAAATCCAGTGCCACAATCTGCAAATCAGGAAATACCACAGCAGCAATATATTACACTGCCAAACATTCGACGAGCTGCTGACACTAGAAGGCACTGCTTGTTTCCTGACTGCAGGAATCTTGAGCGATACCATATTCCCGACACAATACGTAGACGGGTGCTGAGTGACTGCAACTTTTATATACCTAGAGGTGCAAGGATATGTGGTTACCACATGGGTAGAAATATTTTTGGTGAACTGTACACGTCTGAAAACACACTAGACCGTTTTAATAATTTCCATATTGAAGATATGGTTTTCATATTGTCAGAACCTGTAAGTGTTTTTAACTTTGAAGACATCCAGAGTCTGCCAGAATATTTGGCACATTATTTTCTGGGAATATCCTTATCCCAACATCAACAAATAATGAATGAAACAAGAGGTCTTCGTGAAATGCATAGAGGGAGTTTTGCATTAACTGCATTATTATGCAAATTAAGGACGGGAGACTCAGGAGACAGGCTATCGAGCTTATTTCAGACGCCAAGGCGTACAGTAGAAACCCTGATGAACAAGGCTAGGGACATATTAGCTCAGGAGTATGTGCCTCAACATTTGGGTCTGCATCATATAAGCCGGAGTAATGTTATTAGTAAAAACTCGTATATAGCAAATCATTTATATGGCAGACCTGATCTCCCACTGGAAAGACAAAATACAATTGTTATCTGTGATGGCACCTATGTTTATGCCCAAAAAAGCTCAAATTATTTATTTCAAAAAGAGACTTATTCCCTGCATAAGTATCGAAATCTCATAAAGCCATTCATGATTGTATGTTGCAATGGATACATCCTGGATGTTGCAGGGCCATATCCTGCCACTACTAACGATGCGTCGATAATGATAGATTTGATAAATAAAGACAATTTTTTGGATTTTTTTAGAGAAGACGATGTGTTTATTCTCGATAGAGGCTTCCGAGATAGTGTAGACGCTATACATCAGCGTGGCTTCCTCGCCCATCTACCAGAAACCCTGTCACCAAGTCAGTTTCAATTAACTACACTGGAAGGGAACAGGTCTCGCTGTGTGACAATAAATAGATGGGTTGTGGAAGCCGTTAATGGCAGAATCAAAAGAGACTTTAAAATATTCAGACATGAATATTTTAATCGTGCTTGCCCTCACATGATGAAAGACTTCTCCATTGCAGCAGCACTGCATAATGCATTTGCCACAATGTTTGTGGATCCAAGTAATGCGGAACAAATAGTCAATATTATAAATGAAAGGCTTTTCACGGACAACACATTAGCAGAAATAGTACAAGAAGAGAATTTGAGTAGAAGGAACTCTATGTTTATAATGATAACGAGTGCAAATATTGTGTTCCCTAACCTGTCTATAGAAGAATTGGTCCTCTTTGCTTGTGGCACTTACCAAATCCGACAAGCTAGGTCTTATATAGGTGAACAGTTGCGTTTCCATGGCCTTTACACAATAGAGGTTTGCAGAGAGGACCATGTCAATTTAAGCAGGTTAGGGGGAATAAGCTCTTATTTGATTCGAGCAAAAGTAAAGTCCCGGCATGTGTCACGAAAAACTTACTATGTTTTTATAACAATAGATCGGCAACAAGTGGGTAGGAATGCCATCACCGGATATTGTTGCAATTGCATTATTGGTTTGCGCACTGTGGGATGTTGCTCTCACGTAATGAGCATAGTGTGGTACCTAGGCTATGCGCGTCACCAGGATAATATAACTCCACCTGCACAGTTCCTTGACCAAGTTTTACTCAGGCTAGATACATGATTGATAATAAATAGGTGCCCATTTTAAATAAACATTTGGAAAAAGTGTTTAGTTTCATTTCATAAAATAACATCCTTTAGGTATTAGGTACTTATCTAAGTACCTACCTACCTTATTGCTGGACCTAGGCTTCTCCTAAAGCTTGGGAATGCCAAGCTTACATGTACACATACATATATAATATACCTACAGAGATGGCAAACAAGCGGTTACTAGCATGATGTTCCAGCAACATCAATAGGCATAACCTTTTGGTGTAGGTTACATGTACATCCTATCCGTTTCGCCTCAAAGGAAAAACGCTATTATACTTATGACATGTACCTACGAAATGAAATAATCTGCTCATTAATACACATTTCACAACACACATAACCTCACTTATATGGTAAATCTTTAAAACGATTTTCTGTCAAAACCCCATTACAAAAAAATATGCTATGATTACACTTTATGTTAGTAGGCCTTAGATCTATCTCTTTCGGGTGTTTTTACTAATGCACGCGAAGTATAAAGGTGACACTCAAAGTACATGGGGTTTTGCCAATCTTCTTTTGGCGGATGGCTTCGTACCTCTTGAGGGGCATAACATTGGCAATTTTATCGTACCGGTATTTTTTGCTCCAGTAATCTAAATACGATGGTAGGCACACAATGCCCATTAAAATTAGGATAGCAATAAAGTCGCGAAGCTCGTCTCCTGTCAAATTTATAGAGCGACCAGTTTTATGCACAGAATATGCATTCGTTTCTTGCACAACATTAGCAATCACATCTGCGGAGAAAAATGTCAAAAAGTAATCTAAAGGTGAACGAACTACGGGAGGATCTTCATCTGCTGGAGTATCTTCTATTTGGGCTCTATATAAAAAGGTACGGTGTGTCCATTTGTACGAGAGGGAAAACTTTTGGTGTTTCTTTGGTCTCTTTTTTGTCACAACTGATGGTCCCCTGAGTCTTCTTTTTCTATTTACAGGTGTTGGCAACGAGGGTAAAGACGATATGGAAGGTAAGTTCGCAAAATTGGGTTCCTGCGACTGGTTCGGGAAAACTTGTTGCAAAATTGGAGTCAAAGGTGTCGGGAAGTCGTTGTCGACTTCAAAACTTCTTTCAGGATTCTCATCAGAGCTATCTACGATATTCAAGCGCTCTAGCGAAGATGCAATTGATGGTGCAGGTGAACTGGCGGCAGAAGGCGGATTAGAGAATGGATGAGGATCATTTTCGACGCCGGAGCTATCGCCTGTTTCAGATGGTGCGCGTTCTTTGGGAATAAGTGCCAATATCTTTTTCGTGCGTTCATGCAGACAAGACTGAAGCAAAAGAAAAGCAAAACTAAGCAAAACACCACCACCATAAAAAAAATAGTAAGGTCAAAATAGTAAATCCAAAAAAGTAATGGGGTAAGTCACAGCGCACACACGGTGCAACATTACAGAGTCAATGTTGTAAATGTGACAGCCGTTGCACAGTGATTATCCAGTACTTACATTGGGAAGTAGGTATCTGGAGATAGTTATAGCAAGTACTTAGCTTTTAGTATGTTAGGTTTACGTAAAGGTTAGGTATAAAAGTTGTATACAAGAAGTTGGTAGGTAGGTACTCAGAATAAATGTAAGGTTTTGACAGGACAGATAAATCTTTCAACTTTCGTCCATATTTCGACAGAGCCCGCTGTGACGGACAAGGTATACAACACATGAAACACAGATTTATCGACGAGGTCCGGTGTGCCGGACAAGTAAAAAACTCGTTATTTATTGTGATTGACATAAGCAAAAGTTATGGAATCGTATTACTTGAACGTGACTGGAACCAATTCAAAAAACACAGACAGAAAAACTATGCAACATAAGCAAAAATATATTTTTTTAAGTAAATTACCTGGAATGCTTTCTTAGTGCGCGGTTTCGCCGACATTTTTTCGCCAACTGTCAAATTTGGGGTTGTCACACGCAAACTTTATTTTTCCACTAAAACTTAACTAATCTCCCAATAGTTTAATAGTTTTTTTATTGTAAAAATAGATACAGACAGGGAGGTAGATTTTTTTATAGTACTTGTCCGGTGGCTCGGACAAATTCGAATTAAGGGTTAAAGGGCTCATTGTAGAAGGTCTTGTTATTATATATGTAAAGTCTCAATAAATAATATTCATAAACAGCAAAGTTATTAGCGTTTGTTCGTATACCAAAATGTCACTCAATTTATGGAAATATTGTACAGGCTATTCAATGTAGTATTCATTAATCATATTCTCTCGCTCTCGTGCTCGCGTGTTCTCGCTCGAACTTGCTCCGCCCCCAGCAGCTGTTATCGTAATTGTAGTTAACTAAAACGCATCAAAAGTTTGAATCAGCTGATATTTACAATAATTTACGTATTTACAAAATTAAAAAAAACTTACAGGTATTTTAACTGTCCTTCAAAATGTCCACCACCATTATCAATACAAAGACGGGCACGTTTAATCAAATTGTTTTTTAACGATAAAAGTATGCTTCGCTCACTTCTCACTTCGTCAAATGCGTCCAATATGCGCTGTTTTAATTGTTCTACACTTGTTGGCTCACTAACGTACACTCGTCGCTTAACTTCACTCCACAAAAAAAAGTCCTATGGCGTGAGATCAGGAGATCGTGGAGGCCATGCCACAGGGCCGCCTCGACCGATCCACTGACTCCCGAACTCCTCCGTCAGGTATTCATGCACTGCGCTATGGTAGTGAGGCGGCGCGCCGTCTTGCTGAAACCAGAGGCCTCTTAAATTGGCCAATGGAATGTCATCTAGCATTGAAGACACCATAGTCCGAAGCAAAGTTAAATAACTTTCTCCTGTAAGACGCCCTTCAATGAAATAAGGGCCAACGATGTTGTCGTTCAGGATTCCTGCCCAGGCATTAACAGAAAACCTGTGTTGGAAAGAGTTCTCCTTTGTTAACATTGGATTGCGTATTGACCACCAGTGTTCATTCCGTTGATTGAACAATCCGATACGAGTAAACATGCACTCATCCGAGTATAGCACATTAGCTTCAGTGTTGTTCAGTATCCACCTGCAGAACGCCATCCTTGGTTCATTATCCACAGTGGTCAATTCTTGACCCTTCCTGTAGTGGTATGGGTGAAATCCAGACGAACTAATGATCGTCCATGCACAGTACTGGCTAATATTAAAATGACAAGCTGCGTCATTCGTACTTCGCCGGGGATCTTCTTCAAAGTAGTCCACTACATCGTCGTACAGGTTTTGCGAATACCCCGGTCTTCCACGTCCTTGGCTATGAGCCGGTGTCCGGAATGATCCATGGTCGAGTAGACGCTGGTAAACATTGACCATAGTCCGAACGTTCGGCTGGCGAGCGTTTGGGTACTCTTCTCTGTACATACGTACAGCGGCACTCGCGTTCTCACCTGACAAAAAGTACGCACGTATCATAGTCGAATACTCCCGAGATGAGAACTGCTAAGCCATCGCGACCGTAAAAACGTAAACAAAAAATTTGTTAAAAAAGCGCGCGCGCACTTCCGTTAATAAATTGGCACTGTTAACTCGCTCGAAAAGGGATCACTGCGCAGCCTAAGAAAGGGGCGGGGCTTGAGCTTCAAAGCGAGTTTGCCGGGACCGATGAATGGCGATAGAAAAGGAAAAGTACTGCGCGTAGTATTTTGTAGTAGCAATGGTTATGAATGATTGATTCAATTATGAATGTACCAATTATAAGAAAATTTCGTGGACAATTTTGGGATTTTGTTTTTTTTACTTTTGACTACACAAATATGATCCGTAACGGGTACAGACAGAGCCCCATTTTTTTTTGTACTAATTAAAAAATAGTGGTTTATATATATATATATATATATATATATACATATATATATACATATTTATATTTATATATATGGGTATCATTTTAGAAGTTTTTGGGGTCGTTTATTTTGAATATCTATATCTATTTATTTATTTATTTAAAAGAAAGTGGACCGATTTGGCTGAAAATTGGTGGAGTGATTGTTTAGAACCAGGAGCCTAACAAAGGATACTTTTTATCCCGTTCGACCGCGTTCCCGTGTGACGTGACATAAAACGTAGTATTGCAAAAACGCATCTAACATGGACTAACAAAACGCAAATTACAGCTAAACGGCATGGTTGAAAATTTGAAATCAGAAATCAACAATCAGTAATATAGGAAACTTTCTATCCCGTTCGACCACGTGCCCGTGTAGGGTAGGTAGGATAGGAAGGGTAGTTAGGGTAGGTAGGGTAGGTAGGGTAGGTAGGGTAGGTAGGGTAGGTAGTGGTAGGTAGAGGTGGGTAGGGTAGGTAGGGTTTTTTGTATTTGATTGATTGCGGAACAAAGTTCGCCGGGTCAGCTAGTATATTATTAAATGGGGTTATCTTAGTAGTTTTCTACTGTTCAATTGATCATTAAAATACATATTTATTTTATTGTTACAGCCATCAGGGGAACAGCTAAGCTCCTTTGGCAAAATCTCAAAACCTGCGAAAGAGATGGTCTCACAAGAGAGCGCCAGCATAGGATGGCCACGGGAGGTGGTGGTCCTTGCCCTGATGCTGACATAGACCCTAACATAGCCGAGATATCTCCAGCTCTCTTTGTAGAAGTTCGTGACAGCATAGACTCCGACTGCAATGGTAGGTAGCCATTTTAATTTAATTTTAGAATTCAATTCTACTACTTACTTACTTACTAGGAGTTGCTAGCTGCTACCAGTATAGTTGCCTAAATTGTTAACATTATTTATTTATGTATTATCAGCTTATGATGTGTTAATTATTGTTGGGCTTGTTACGCAACGGTGTAACATAAGAATCGCTGATATTACGATTCGGTATAACACACGGACTGTGGACATCGTGACACCAATATTGTGCATCGCAACGACTTACACGTGCTGCCTACGCAACATTTCGTAACCGTGGGACCGGACATCGACAATGCCTTCCACGATTCCACGTTTTCACTCATTCTTGGTACATACATCAACCAATTGTCACCTACACAATTTTAAAGTTATAAATTGTAATTTCTTGATTTAAATAAATCAGTCAGTGTTTTTTTTTTTGCATCTTCCGCCTCCAGCAAACATATTTGGCGCAGTCGGTAGGATACTCGCGGGCCGGTTTGCGAGAGTACATTCATAGGATTGACCTTAGGATCGCGACTCGCGAGTCAGCCGGGTGACTATCAAGCACCGTACGAGTATCCAGATCTTCAGAAGCTGCCGTCGCGGCGTCGGGAGGAGTATCCAGACATCGATACCGCAGAGGTACCAATCATGCTCATGTGTGTACTTTAGAATAGTTGATCATATAAATTGTGTATAATGAGGTTATAAGAAGAATGTGGTGAGAAATTCGAATGGAGGTATGCTAGATGTGGTGTTGGTCCAAGAGAGCGCTAACACGAGTGATACTTCTGTCGCTGTCGCGGATGGTATAGTTAAACCTGACAATTACCACCCGCCATTAGATATTGATATTAAAATTAAATCTACACATATTTCTAATGTCATTGAACCAAGTAACATTGATACCAGTAAAGACTGGAATTTTTAAAAATGTAACCGAGATAAGCTTTTTGATTTGCTTTCGAAACACTCATGGGAGAAGGTTGTACAGACTGACGATGTATGTTTAGCTGCAGAATACTTTTATGAGTCAATTTATTCCATCTTTGATGCTTGTGTACCAAAGAAACGTCGATGTAAAACTACAAGTTGGCGTTACCCAGTGTGGTTCACCAAAGACATAATTCAGGGCACTAGACTTAAGCTCAAGTGGCATACTGCTTGGAAGCGCACTAAATATCCAGTAGCCCATAAAAACTTTTCAGATTTGAAAGCTAACCTTAAAACACGCGTGGCAATTGCTTATGCATCGTATACCAAAAGGATTGAAAATAATTTAACAGCCAATCCGCGTAAGTTCTGGCAGCATATTGCCAGTTTACGCTCAAAAGGTGGTTTTGAGCCGAGTGTTACCTACAACGGTGAAACATTTTCAGGTGTTCGTGCGGCTGACGCCTTCGCTGATTTCTTTGTTAGCGTTTATCTTCCCGATGTTCCGCGACTTGATGTTGAAAAGGTCTCCCTTTGTGATACTAATGTTAGCAGTAATTATGTAAATATATTTAAATTCACTCCTCAGGATGTCATGTCAGGAATAGGTAAACTCAAACTTAGTAGTTCGGTAGGGCCTGACAACATTCTTCCAGAAATTTTGAAAAGTTGTAAAAAACACTTTTGCTTACCTTTATTTCATATATTTAATCTATCGTTAAAAACTGGTATATACCCACCACAATGGAAGCTTTCAAGGGTCACTCCTATTCCCAAGACTTTGAATAAAACTTTTGTAGAAGAATTCCGTCCCATTGCCATTTTGTCATCACCAGCTAAAGTTTTTGAAAACATACTACATAATTATATTTATTCCCAAGTTGAAAAGTATCTATGTAACGAACAACATGGTTTCAGAGCAAAAAGATCAGTAAATACTAACCTTCTTCCCCTAGTAGACTATATATCTAAACGATTGGACCGTGGAGGCCAGGTCGATGTCTTGTACTTTGACTTCCGTAAAGCATTTGATAGGGTCAATAATGATATTCTGCTGGCAAAACTATGTGCTATCGGATTTCCGCCAGGTCTGTTAAGGCTCCTTGCAGACTACCTCCGTGATCGTCAGCAGTTTGTCAGACTGGGCCTTTATGAATCCCAGCCCTATCATACGCGTTCCGGAGTCAGTCAAGGATCAACTCTGGGACAGCTTCTTTTCTTGATAATGATTAACAACCTTCCTTCATTTATTCTTCACGCCAGAAGTCTATTGTATGCAGATGATTTGAAACTCTTTTCCGAAATTCACTCTGAAGCCGATTGTCTGGCGCTCCAGCGTGATATTGAGGCAATATTGGAGTGGAGTATTAAGAACAAAATGGAATTTAATTGTTCCAAATGCTTCGTTGTGAGTTTTACTCGAGCACGAAACCCTATCACCTTTTCTTATAAAATTAATGGCAGCGTTATTACTAGAACAACTGGAATGAAGGATCTGGGTGTCACATTTGACAACAAGCTTACGTTTCATGATCACATGGCATTGGTAGCAAAAGATTAATTTAGACGATTAGGTTTCATACTGCGTAATGCTAAAGATTTTAACAACATGAGCGCTATTAAATCTATTTTTAATGTACTTGTTCGTAGTAAACTAGAGTCCAGTGCATGTGTGAGGTTATTCATATTTATCGGAGAATACCTAATTGTATTGATCACTATAATTGATTGTTTACAACAATAAATCACAGTATGAACGTCAGCTGTCAGAATGATAGATGACATTGACGTATGGAAACGTTCCATTTCAACAATATTTTAATAAACGTAATTAATGTTTAGTGAATAATATAAAGGTAGTAATATTTCATTTGCATTTCTATAATTGATATTTCCTAAACAGATGTATTATATAAATAGTTTTAATGTGACTCAAAAGTCACTGCTCAAAAGGCTGTTTCATAAACAACGATTATAGACTTTTCGAACAAGTCATGATTTGTGGTTTTATGAAGATCAATATAAATGTTTATTAACATATCAGTACAATAAATAATTAATATTGAATAAGTAATAATTAATATGATACTAATAATATTTATCACGATTTTATAATGCAGTTTTGAAGTAACATGGTGTTTCAAACGATTTTCGGAACATCCAGTTGATGTTATTATTTTATGACATTTTATATAAAGATTACAAATAAATATATAGTATATTGCTAAATAATGTTATTAAGTTTTAAGATAGTTCCACTACATAAGATTTGTTAATTATTACTTTGGTTAGAAGATATTTAACATTTATGTATGACCATCTATGATTCGTCTAAAATGGCGGGAGAATGGGCGGCAATATTTGAGGGACCTGTAAGGTTGATAGGCTTGTAAGATGGGGTGACCGCCAATCTTGAAAAGGAACTTGAGTTAAACGGTTGGACGTTAAAGGACCTCCGACTTTTACAGGACAGACCCTGAGTGGTGTCCATGTCCGTAATATAAAGTTGCTAAAAGCCAATGTAAGAATAAATCATGTAGCATAGCGGAAGCTCTGCCATTATTGTAAAAAGGATTGATGATCAGATCACTTCTTGTGAAAGATCGACAGACTACCTACAATGTTCATGTAAGTTAATTGATAATTATTATATCTTGATTATTGCTGATAACTATGTTGTTCTGTATGTGTTTTAATATTGCTAGCTTGGAGAAATGGTCCAAGAGATTAATTTGATATTTTATGGATTTATCCTAATGTAACAATGTGTTGATCCAATAATATAAAAGAAGCTGCCACGGAGTTTCTTGTCCTTCTTCTCCGTGATGACCTAGATTAGGAACGGACAACTAGCTTTCTCATTAACGGTACCCAAGTACCTATGTATTGACAAGCCTAATTGTAAATAAATGCCTAGTCTTGTCTTTCTGTGCTTTTCTTCATAAAATATTTTCCCTACACCATATTCATAGAAAGTACCTACATACAAAGTAAATAACTAGTAGGTACTAAACCATCCTGACACTCAAAACTTGATAATTAAGTGGATACCTATAATACCTATAAATGTAGTTATAATCCACTTTCTAACACATGCGTCTGGAATCCGCATGAAAAGAAGTACACTTTACTCTTAGAAAAAGTACAAAAACCTTATCTAAGGTACCTTTATAAACGTTTAAATGGTTATTATGCGTTTATGTACCCTTCGAATTTTCTTTTAGGCTGCTTAGGGTACAATTCTCTCGAGGTTAGAAGAAAAAATGACCAAATTATTAATATGTGTAAGATTCTTCATGGAAAAACAGATGCGCCTGAGCTGCATGATGAACTGTCACATCTTTTTGCTCCGATAAACTATAACCGTGGCAGGAGGCATAGATTGTTTGCCGTGCCTAGGAGTCGAACCGTCGCTCGAGCCCAGTCTCCTGTCCCTCGCACACTCTCTGCGTTCAACGCTCTCTTGGACGCTAAGCCTGACTGTGATGTGTTCGCGGATGAATGGAAGAAGATCTTGTCTGTATGTCTGGAGTATTGTGAGATGAGCATATGACTGTCGTATAGTTGTATACTTTTGTTTACTGTACTTTAATCATGTGTTTGAGGCTTTGCCTATGTCTTTAACTAATGTAATTGGCCTAGGCCGTTTTATTAAAAAACAAATAAATAAATAAATAAGTTGATAGTTAAAATTTTAAAAGAACCTTTTATTTTCTTCTTTTTAGAGCGTTTAAATAAAAGCTTTTTTTTTAAAAGGTTTTTTGCTTCTAATTTATTTTTTACTTTTTAGTTATTTCTAATTATTCTCGGCAAGCCCTTTCATTTCATACCCATATTGCAGAAGTGCATAAAAAATAACTATTCCACCATCTTGGATGTTCCGCCATATTGGATTTAGAATGACGTCACATTATTTTTCGAGTTACTCTCAACAAGCCCTTTCATTTGATACCCATATTGCAGAAGAGCATAAAAAATAACTATTCTGCCATCTTGGATTTAGAATGACGTCACATTATTTTTCGAGTTACTCTCAACAAGCCCTTTCATTTGATACCCATATTGCAGAATTGCATAAAAAATAACTATTCCGCTAAAATAATTGTTTGTTCCTTGGGGTACATTGGAGTAGCATAATTAGTCCCAAGCCTTTTTGTAGTCTAAGTAATCTTTAACTTTATAGAAACCTTTTTGACATAGTTTCTGTTTAATAAATGATTTAAATTTATTGAGGCTCAGTTCTTTGACATGGCTTGGGAGTTTGTTGTAAATACGTATACTTTGGCACTTAAATGAATTACAAATTTTCTGGAGCCTAGTCCTCGGCACACTAAATAAGTCTTTGTTTCTAGTATTTAAACTATGAATGTCGCTGTGTTTAGAATATAGATTTATATTCTTTTTTACATAAATCAGGTTCTTGCTCGAATGGCACGTTTCTGCAGCACAAATATAGCCTGAAAGTCGGCTGCATTTCCCCACAACCAAATGCCATACGACATTACACTATGGAAATAACTAAAGTATACTAATCGAGCTGTTTCTACATCAGTCAAATGACGGATTTTATACACCGCGTAGGCTGCAGAGCTTAGCCGCTTCGACAATTTGGTTATATGTGGGACCCACTGAAGCTTGATAGCATGTAACTACTGAATTTCGGTAGAACATTTGGTGGCTTAATTTGTTGCATTTTAACCCTATGTTGTCCTGCAAGGAATACGTCGAGTTACCAGTAACCCTGTATAACAACCATGAACACGAATGTGTCGTATATTAAGTAAGTAGGTTCTGACAGATATCTCTTGTCATTGGAATAATAGTTTATCTGTACTAATAAAATTAGTCTTGGTCAACCCGTCTTTCATTTACAACATGGTGGCAGCGGTGCTGAATAATTAATTAAAATTAACACCCAATAATTCCGGCTTACGCATCAAAAGACTTTGATAACTTTTGCTCTGAGTGGGGCATTGAGCACACAACTAGTTCGCCAAACTATGCTCAATCAAATGGGCAAAGTGAAAGGAGTATTCAGAAAATTAAAAATATTTTGATAAAGTCCATAAATTCGGGGAAAGACTTCTACTTAGGGCTATTAAACTATCGGGCTACGCCACGTAATGGAATCAGTTCGCCGTCGGAACTGTTACTGGGGCGGCGACTCAATACTAGGTTACCGTCCCACGCTGAAAAGTTAAAGCCAAGTCGAGATAATGAGACTGATTACAAACAGCAGGCCGATAAGACGTATTATGATAGGCGAGCGAGACCGCTACCAATATTATCGACCGGTCAAACGGTACTTGTTACTGACGACGGCAAACGCAAATCTGCACGAATTGTAGGCCGCGCGGCTCAGCCTTGTTCTTATTTTGTCGTAGACAATACGGGGAGGCGATTCAGGCGAAACCGACGGCATCTTGTTAAGCTGCCAACGATGGCAATATAACCCCCGGCTCATCAAATGAACAGATGAGCGATGATGAGATTTGGAGTAGTCCCAAAAGTGGTAGCGATGACAGCCCCGGGACAAGCGATGACGTTGTCACTCCCATTTCACCAAAAGGCTCGCCAATTCAACGCATTCGCAGACCCGGCGGCAATACCAGCACGACAAAAAATTGAAAACTATTTACTAAAAAAAAAAAAATCTTAGGGATCACTATTGTAGGCAAAATGTGGACTGTATTTTTTAATAGTTAATAAAATTACGAGTCGCTGACACAACTGTGTTTAATTTTTGACACATCTAAAACAAAATGTATAAAGAGTAAAAAACCATAAATATATATAAAAGGTAACATCATCCCCCCCGTGTAGCGATGCTGCACAGCTACTGGGGCCCTTCCAGTACAGCTAACTTTCTAGCGGGCCTCTTCAGCGTTCCGCCTTTAGTAACAACGTCAGCTACGCGCACGACCCCATCTTTTCCCGGGTACACTTTGGTCACGCGCCCCATAGGCCACACTCCTCGGGGAAGGTCGGGATCCACGACCAGGACAACGTCATCAACAGCTAAATTACGATATTTGTTTCCTTGCTGCTTCTTTGTCTTGAGAAGGGGTAAATATTCCTTGAGCCACCTACACCAAAAAATCTCAGAAAGGCGAAGAGCCTTTTTCCACTCTTTTCTTAATAAAAAACTCCGTCGTCCAGTGGTGTAGGTAATTGCTGATTTGTTGAGCTGCCTATTAAAAAATGAAAAGGTGTGAGGCTTTGATATTAATTATTAGCTGCAACATATGTCAAAGGCCTCGAATTAACAATTGCTTCGGCTTCTAATAGAAGCGTGTGTAGCAGTTCTTCTCGTGGGGCTTTTTCTCTTAAAGTCACCTGAAGAGCTATTTTCACGGAGCGTATGAGCCTCTCCCAACAGCCACCCATAAAAGGCGACGCAGGTGGAATGAAGCATTCAATTTGATTATTGGCAACAAAATCTTGCACAGCGTCGCAAAAAAATTCAGTTAGCTGACGGTTTGCCCCAATAAAAGCGGTGCCGTTATCCGACAGGATTTTTCGTGGAACACCTCGACGGGCTATAAATCGACGTAAGCACGAGATGGCGGAGTCAGCAGAAAGGTTTGCTACAATCTCTAGGAACACAGCTCGCGTTGTCAAACATGTAAAAAGTGCCACCCATCGCTTCTCTCTACGACGACCAATAGATATATCCACAGGGCCAAAGTAGTCTAAACCAACGTTAGTAAATGGTCGACTGTAACAATCAAGTCTAACATCAGGCAAATCACCTGTAGCTGGCGTTTGAGGTGTTGCTTTTCGTTTCAAGCAAAATGCGCAATTTCTTGATATCTTCCGGACTTCGCTACGACATCTCAAGATCCAGTAACGTTGTTTTAGCTCATTGCAGACTAGCTCGTTAAAGGCGTGAGCAGCTTTAAGGTGGTAGAACTGTATTAGGAGGCGAACAGCTGGATGACGACCGTCAAGTATAATCGGAGACGTGGTGTTGTAGTCCATATTCTTCATATATTTTACCCGGCTGTCCAGCCTAAGTAAGCCTTTTTCGTCTAGTACCAAAGCCAAGGAGTGCAGTTTACTCGTTTTAGGTATCTTGGATTGATTGGGGTCGTGCAACACGGTCAATTCTAGGCAAAAACTGTCGATCTGAGTCTTCTTTAAAATGGCGTTTTCTGCTTTTTGCATATCTGAACCAGTCAATGGTGAAACCTTGGAAGAAAAGGTATTATTAGTGTTCATTTTAGAATTTTGACCTTTAAAACGTGCTAAAAGAGATCGAAATTTATACGCGCATTGGTAAACGCGCGCGGTTGCACGCACCAACCGATTCCACTCACTGAATCGTAAGGGATTTGGAATTATCGGCGAATAAACCTGATCGCAACTCGTGAGACCCACAATCGCTTTAGAGGGTTTCAGTTCCTCTGAACCGATTGAGGTTTCAAAACTTGGTGGTGGTTTAGGCCATTCGGACTGTGGGTATAAGAGATACTCAGGTCCAGATAGCCAACGGTTTAAGTCAGTGTCACAGTCTTTTAACCTTGTCGCATCATCAGCTACGTTCAAACTACCGGGCACATATCTCCAACTATTTACATTAGTTGACTCAGTAATCTCACCTACACGGTTGGCTACAAATGGGTTAAAATTTCGAGCATCGCTTCGGATCCAACTCAAAACAGTGGTTGAATCCGACCAAAAGTACGTATGGTCAACTTGAACGTCGTGACCGGTAATGACTGTATTAGCAAAACGAGCAGCAATCAGAGCTGCTTGCAGCTCTAAACGTGGTATAGATGTGGGCTTTAGAGGGGCTAAGCGTGCCTTTCCACCAATGAGTGACAGCTTCACTGAACCGTCTAAAAAGGTGAATCGCCAGTATGCGACACAGGAATACGCTTGCTCACTTGCATCAGATCAGCAAGTACATGGAGCTGTCTGTCACCAATTGTTTTATCTATAAAACCACATCATACCATCTAGGAATTTTGATTTTTGAAATATTGGCTAGCTGCCGTGACCAAAATAGCCATTTCTGGATAATGTCTGATTGCAACTCGGTATCCCAGTCAATCCCTGTTCTCCATGTTTGTTGAAATAATGTACGTCCTAGTATAACAAAAGGAGTTAAGAGACCAAGGGGGTCATAAAGACACATTAAATAAGATAGAACTTTACGCTTAGTTAATTTATCATTGCTATCGATTTGGGACCCGTTCCGAAAACTGAAGGTGTCGCTCTGAGGATGCCAAATAAGACGACTAAATAACGACGTCCTCGGGCCCTACGTGAATATTTTTGGGAGTTACAGCACGCAGGTCTTCAGGAACCCCAGTGAGTGCGGCGGGCTCGTTTGAAACCCAACCACGCATCTCCATTCCTGCTGACTTGAAAACTGTGATAATGTCAGCTGCAAGCTGCGAAGCCTCCTGTGCGTCATCCATACTGCCTAAAAAATCGTCCATGTAATGATCATTAATTATAGCTTTTGCTGCTGCAGGGTACAACGTCTGTAGTTCTTGTGCGTTTCAATTTTTAATATAAAGAGCCGTGCACGGGCTACATACAGCACCAAAAATTACAGAGGTCATTCTAAACTCTTTCAATTCGCTACTACGATCCTCTCTCCAAAGAAAACGTAAGGCATCTCGGTCATGTTCTCTCATTTTGATCTGAGGAAACATCTCCTTTATGTCAGCAGTCAAGGCAACGCGACCTTTGCGAAATCGAAATAAAATATGAAGAAGGGATTGTAGCAAGTCAGGTCCCGGAAAAAGAAGGGAATTGAGACTAACCCCGGAGGTCCTTGCAGCTGCATCATGGACAACTTGTAATTTCTTTTTCTGAGGATGTACGACCGGAAAATGTGGTAGATACCAAAGAGCTTTGTCGATATTATTTGACGAATTAATCGCGTTGTGGTACGTGTCCTTGGGGCACTCTTCAGCA
Source organism: Agrochola macilenta (assembly GCA_916701695.1). Classification (NCBI taxonomy): domain Eukaryota; kingdom Metazoa; phylum Arthropoda; class Insecta; order Lepidoptera; family Noctuidae; genus Agrochola; species Agrochola macilenta. Next base: position 9,744,535 of record OU753564.1, on the reverse strand, counting down.
TATCCTTTTTCAAACATATTATTAATGAAAGCGCAGTAACCCTTTTTTAAATCGGCGTCACGCGCCATACGTTTTTCTAAGCCTAAAAATCTTGATAGCGCGTGAGGGTAACTGTCAGGTACATCTGGAATATCGTTACGCCACAATAGACCAACCTCGAATCTACCAGATGGCAAACGCTTGGCTGTAGATTCTAATATTTCTAGAGCATACTTATCCTTCTTGGAACACGAAGTTTCTAAGTTTGAGATTCCTATGGCATCAAGACGAAAGTAGTCTTTGATAAGATTATCTAATTTGGAACTGTAGTTGTCATCGAGAGAAACGTGGTTCATGAAATGGACAGGCTTGGTCCAACTACTACATTTCCCATGCAATACCCATCCCAAAGCTGTGCGGGTTGCTACAGGTTGATTTTTAGAACCCTCTCTCACATCACGACTAACTGTCAAATACCAATGTTCAGCACCAAGAAGAATTTTGAGCGTCGCATCAACGAGTGTGAGCTGATCGATTAAGGCTGTTAAATGAGGACATTCATGTAAATCGTGTCGGGTAATAGTTTGCGTGAACAAGGATAGTGTGTCCATAGCTTTAGCGTTAGTGATGGAAAATACATCAGTACAATTTTTACCTTTGATAGAAAAGCTAACATGTTGGATAGGTTTGTGCGTTGACATTCCAGCAACACCGTCAACCTTGATTGAGTCCACGGGTCCTGTCGCACCAATACGACGTGCCACCTCTTGGTCAATCAAGGTTGCCGTGGATCCGTCATCAAGTAATGCGTATGTGTCATATGTTTCACAAGGGCCGGTTACTTCTACGGGCACGATTTTGAGAAAGACACGGCATTGAGATATATTTTTACCCAATAAAACAGAATCAGTAGTGTTGGAAACGGTTACGATTCGAGACGTATCATCAGCATCCAGTGAAATGCAATTTGAACTAGTAGGGGCCTCATTGACAGTGTGTGTCGCATGTATAGGCGACGTTGAATGCAGAAGCGGATTATGAAAGCGTTCGCAGCCGTCAACGCCACATCGAGTAATCCTGCACGCCTTCCACCGATGAGCCTTGGATTTAAGACACTTGTAACAAATCCTAACATTTCTCAGCCAACGCCATTTACCATCTATAGGGAGAGCCTTGAAATCCCTACATTCACTTAATTCGTGCTTATTCTTACAGTATCGGCAAATCCCTGTACTAGTGCTACGAGTTGACGTGACGTGCATGCTTTCACGTCGAACTAAATCACTGCCGCCATGGTGACCATTAGGACGTTTAGCGTAATCCGGAACTAAACCGAACCTATCCTGTTTAACGGCCTCAATATCAAGAAATGTAGACAACAATTGTAGTTTTGGTACAGATCGGTCGCTGCGGTAAGCAAAATCTTTCCACTGACTGTACAATATTGGAGTTAATTTGCTAAGTACAGTATGGAATATTTCACTAGAATACTATGCAGTTGCGCAACCTACATGCAAAAGTATTAAGCTCTTTTTGGTCGTGGCTTATCTTAGGTAAATTCCGGACGAGAGAAATCTCATGTAACACAATAGTCTCGGGAAGCGCGAACGTCTGCTCCAGCATGTCCACCACTGCTTCAGGGCGTTCGGCAGTGTACAGCAAGGCAGACACGCTCTCGAGGGCGCGCCCACGTAGCGCGCAGCGTAAGCGAGCGAGATTCTCTGTAGGCGTAAATAAATGTTGAGTGTCGTGGTAAGTGCGTTTAAACATTAACCACTCAGTAGCCTTACCGCTAAACGGCATTAATTCTATATATTTATGAGAAAATTTGTGTGAATTAATGTTTGTAGGATTCATAACAACTTCAGGTCTCGTCAATTTACGGTATGACGTTTCAACGGCCCTAGTTGTTGCATGAAGATCATGATTCGGTTCCATGAAATGAGTTTCTTCAGTCAAATTAGGGTGATCGTGGGATGTCAACATGTCTTTTCTCGGTGGGTTTTTCTGTGGGAATTGACGACTGTCGTGAACCCAAGATTGAGTACGGGATTGACTCACCGAACGAATTGACTTTTCATCAGCCTCCTGCGATGCCAGGTTCGCTAACAACTCGAGTTCTTCCACTCGTGTTACCTGCGTGAGGAGCTTGCGGTCGCGAGCAAGCCGCTGTTCGGTGAGCTGCTGGTCGCGCGCTAGCCGCTGTTCGGCGAGCTGCTGGTGGCTCGCTAACCGCTGTTCGGCAATCTGCTGCTCACGTAGCAGCAGTTGTTGTTTCCTTTCCAGCGATCTTCTAGCCAAAAGTGCCTCAGCGGTTAACTTACGTGCCTTGATAGTAGCTGATGACCGTGAGGAACCTGATACAACAGATCTAGAACTTGATTTAGCAGGTTCAGTGCTAATAGTGGGATTCTCGAGATGTTACGGAGACCGGTTCGACGGCCGCGGGTGTATTCGTGGCTTCGGTCGAAAAGGGGTCCAATTCAGGGGACCGACCGAGCCCACACACGACGGGCGCATCCGACTCCGAATGCATTTCGCCAGTAGCCCGGAGCTGTGCCAGCTGCTTCGTTTTAGATCTCGTGTTCATGTTACGGCGAGATAGGACCATAAAATGTAGGCAAAATGAGGACTGTATTTTTTAATAGTTAATAAAATTACGAGTAGCTGACACAACTGTGTTTAATTTTTGACACAATCTAAAACAAAATGTATAAAGAGTAAAAAACCATAAATATATATAAAAAGGTCGCAACAACTATACAATAATAATAATAATAAAGTAGGTACCTATGTACACCTAAGTTTGCACTAAGATTAGATATGTTATGTTTTGATGTGTTATGTTATGTTGTGTGTCTTAAGTAAGTTATGTTTAAGGTAAAAAAAAAAAAAAAAGTGGGTATGTCGTATAGTAAGTAGGTTCTGAGTTCTGACAGATATCTCTTTTCATTGGAATAATAGTTTATCTGTACTAATAAAACTAGTCTTGGTCAACCCGTCTTTCATTTGACAACAGAATGTTTTAAAACTTTTATGCACTAATGTTTAAAAACTAAGTTAACGTAATATGCCACTTAGATTAAGCGACAAAAATAAGTTTTGGCTTAGTTAAAACTGTAGCGACATCTACATCGCCACATGCGAACTACGCATCAAAGACCTGACGTCACACAACATCCTGACGTCATACTAATCCTGCATCGCGCAATTAGAGTTTACCGCGCGACGGAAATATATACAATCTCCCAACTTCAACCTCTGGGCAGTTGCCTGCCAGACACGACACCCGTCTGGTCGGAGGATCCTCCCTTTTCTATGGGGGATGAGTGAACTTTACACCCAGTTCCTCATACCCCTAAAAAACAAATAGTAGTAATTTCTGCTAACAAAATGAGGAGTAATTTTCAAGGTATTTTTTGTTTATAAAACTATAAGTATAAGGTTGTTTTACTATTGGTAGTTGTCTATGATGGTCATTATTCGATATAATACCAAGCAGAGGTTCTCTATCATTATATCTTATTGTATCAATGTCAATGCAACCCATTCGATTAAATTATTTATATGTAAGGCAAGTTTAAGGCATAATAAGTTGCAAAACTGTCCGTAAATAGTCCGTCGCGATCGACTAGTTGCAGCGTATTATGCGATGAAGTGCACGGATTAATAAAATTATGTGTTTTGAACGTGGAAGTTTGGCAACGTTCAAAACAGGTTTTGTTCGTTTCGAGTGAGTTCAGGGGCCTTACTCCAGACAGCTTCGAGTTCTGAATCAATCGAATTCTACTCGAATTCAATGCCGATTCATACTCTTGAATCCGACACTAGCGCACGATTGTGCGGTGGTTCGAAGGGAAACTAATTTCGTTCGAGAGATTCGTTAGGATCGAAAAGTACGTACTCCACACGCCATTTGACAGTTGATTATCGAGTTGTTGGATCGAAACTAAACGTCAAATTACACGATAGCAAAGAAGCTACTTTATTCAGATCGAGTGAGGTTTTTTAGTGTCATTTACTACAATATTTCTTAAAGTCTTTATTATTATGGCTCGCCTTGCGTTGTTTTTCAACGTTCTTGAGGAAGCAAATCGTATGGATATACGTGCAAGAAGAAATATGCAAAGGATTAGTCGTTATAACACCCGAGCTATGGAAATGGATACAGAAGAATTTCGGAGAAATTATCGTTTAACAAAGGAGTTGTTTGATGTGTTGGTAGAAGATTTGACACCATACATGAGGAAACCAACCAGACGCAGTGACATTTCCATTAAATGCAAGGTAAGTTTTCATGTCTCTGTTCAAATCAAAAGTAAATAATATATTTGGTATATTTTCACATTTTGTGTGAGTAAATATAGGTTTATTTACTACATTACCTATTTACTTAAGTTTAACACAAAAAGCATTTTCAGATTTTGGTTGCATTGTCGTTTTTTGGTACTGGAAGCTATCAAATAGTAGGAAGAAGTAATGACACAGTAATGTCTCAGCAATCTGTTTCAAAAGCTATAAGGGCGGTTACCAATGCATTAAACCACAAAAATATATTGACAAAATATATAAAGTTCCCCCAATCTGCTGAAGAAAGAAATACTATTAAAAGAAAGTATGTGGATACAATGTGTTTCTTACAATATTTTTATTTGTGACTACAATGATTACAATAAAAATTTACCTACTTATATTGCAATGCTTATTTCAGATTTTATGAAAAGTTCCACATCCCGGGTGTGTTAGGTTGCGTTGATGGAACACATGTGGCTATCATTCGACCGGTAGAGCATGAGGAAAGATATTTTAATAGGAAACATTATCATTCCAGAAATGTACAAATCGTAAGTTTAACATTACCTACCATAAGAAGTCTCCATGTGAAACCTCACGTACTATCATTATCTAATTGTAATCATTCACATTTATTTTCAGATATGTGACAGTGACATGAATATTTTAAGTGCAGATGCAACATTTGGGGGTGCCACTCATGATTCTTTTATATTTAACCAGCACCCGGTAAAGACACATCTATTAGGATTAATAAGTAGGGGAGAAACTGTATATTTTCTAGGTAAATTAAATTACAATACTAACCTTAAATCATACCAGTAGTTATATAAGTTGAAATAACATTAAAACCCCTTTTTTCAGGTGATTCTGGTTATGCCCAGAGAACTTACATGATGACACCTATTGTAAATGCACCAGCTGGATCTCCTGAAGAATATTACACACAGAGACACTGCTCTGCCAGAAACACTAATATAATATAAACAATAGTTAAGTTTATTTATGGAAAACTATGATGTTCAGGTGTTATGTTTGACTGAACACTGGTTGAAAGAGCATGAAGTAGTGTTTATCAATGATGATTTGTTTACTGTACAAAGTGCATTTGTAAGAAAACATGCTATTCGCGGTGGGTCTTTAGTTCTTGTTTCAAACAAGTTGAAATGTAAACAACGTCTAGATTTAGTTAATCTTTCTATTGAGCGCACTATTGAGTTGTCTTGTGTTGAACTAGAGCGATACGTTATAATTTGCGTTTATCGACCCCCATCTGGGGATTTTATTCGTTTCGAATCGGTAATGGAGGATTCACTCAATAGGCTAAAATCAAGTAATAAAAGCATAATTTTATGTGGCGATTTCAACATTAATATTTTAGAGGTTACACCATTGAGTATTAGACTTCTCAATCTGTTCAGGTCTTATAATTTAATTAACTTGTTTTTTGAACCTACTAGGATCACGGCATCTTCGTCGACTTGTCTCGATAATATTTTTAGTGATTATGATGCCAAAAATAAAATAGTTTTAAGTGACTTAACGTCTGACCACTGTGGTTTATTGGCTAGCTTCCCTATGCCATTAAATAAAAAGCCTCATAAAATAGAATGCAGGCCTTATACAGCTACTCGTTGCATCAAGTTTAAAAACAATATAGCTCATAGAATTACACCATCTATAGTAGAACACCAGAATCCTAATGAAATTTATGGAGCCCTTTTTGATGTTGTGCAAAAAGAGTACCAATCTATTTTTAAGACCAAAACCATTAACATTAATGGCACCTCCGTTGGCTTTAATCAATGGGCTACTCCAGGTATTTATAAAAGTAGAGCGACACTATACGAGTTATATGGTTTGAAAAAATACAGGTTTGATACTCCTTTCCTAGAGTATGTCAAAAAGTATTCAAAATTATTCAAAAATATTTGTGCTTTTGCTAAATCTAAATTTTTAAGCGATACAATTAAAAAATCTAATAATAAAGTAAAAACCACTTGGAAAATTATTAACAATGAAACGGGTAAGTCGGTTAGACATGAAAAACAACTTGAGATTATGGTAGACGATAAATTAGTTAATACAGCAGCCGACGTAGCCGAGGCATTTAATGAGTTTTTTGCCAACATACCTATAACTACGACTCGCTCCTTGAATTCGTCCCCGTCTAAAGCTGAAAACTTTTTGCATAGTAGTGTGCCTAAATGTAGTACCTTATTTAGCTTCGAACATGTAACGCCTCGTGATGTAGTTAATGTTTTTAACACACTCAAGTCAAAAAACACGGGTGATTACTGGGGCATCTCCATTAAACTTTTAAGTAATATAATAGACATCGTAGCCCCCTATCTAGCTGTTACTTTTAATAAATGTGTTGATTTAGGAACTTTTCCTGACCTCATGAAAAATAGTAAAATCATACCATTATTTAAATCAGGTAATAAAAATGACGTTGGCAATTTCAGGCCTATTTCTATTTTACCAGCATTTAGCAAAATATTTGAAAAGTTAATACTCAAGCAGTTGCTAAAACATTTTAATTTAAATAGCCTCCTTCATAATGAACAATATGGCTTTACAAAAGGTCGTTCGACTACAGATGCGGGTGTTGCTCTGCTGAAACACATATTTAACGCATGGGAGAACTCGCAAAATGCTATTGGGGTTTTCTGTGATCTCTCCAAAGCCTTTGATTGCGTGCACCATGACACGCTTTTGCGTAAACTGCGTCATTATGGTGTGCTAAACGAAGCTCTCAACGTTATAAATTCGTATTTACATAATAGGTCCCAATGTGTAGATGTTGATGGTGTGAAATCTTCCGGGCTACCAGTTCAGTTAGGTGTACCTCAAGGCTCAATACTGGGTCCATTCTTGTTCTTAGTGTATATCAATGACTTACCATTCTATTTAAAAGGTATCTGTGAAGTTGTACTGTTTGCAGATGATACCTCTCTTATTTTTAAAGTAGACAGGAATAGACAAGATTTTGACGATGTAAACAGTGCACTCTCAATGGTTACAGATTGGTTTACGACAAATAACCTAGTTCTCAATGCTAAGAAAACGAAATGTGTAAAGTTCGCCCTACCTAATGTTAGAAATCTAGGTCCCAACATCGTCTTAGATAAAGAGGTGCTTGAATCCGTAAATTCGGCAGTTTTTCTGGGCATAACAGTAGACGCCAAACTTCAGTGGGGCCCACATATATCGAGCCTAGCGGGAAGGCTCAGTTCCGCCGCCTACGCCGTCAGGAAAGTAAGACAATACACTGACGTCGATACAGCTCGTTTAGTCTATTTTAGTTATTTTCATAGCGTTATGTCCTACGGTCTTCTGCTGTGGGGCAAAGCTGCTGATATTCAAAATATATTTGTCCTTCAAAAACGAGCTGTTCGAGCTATTTACCAGCTAGGTGCCAGAGTTTCTCTAAGAGATTTTTTCAAAGATATTGGTATCCTCACGGTGGCATCTCAATTCATCTTCGCCAATATCTTATATATTAGGCAAAATATACACTTATACACTAAAAACAGTGATTTTCACAATGTTAACACTAGAAATAAGGACAAACTACGAGCTCCCTTTCACCGGCTTCATAAAGTTCATAACTCATTTGTTGGGCTTGGTATAACTTTTTATAACAAGCTACCCTCTTCTTTGGTAGATTTGCCTTTTAATGCGTTTAAAACGAAAGTAAAATCCAAGCTTTGTTCAAAGGCATACTATTCTATCAACGACTACTTAAATGATAAGAATAGTTGGTCGCTGTAGTTAACTCAAGACAATGTTTATGTTCTTTCTCCAGCTTACCCACTGACAAGTTATATGAGTTTATATAAGTAATTGTTTAATTTATTTGACTATAAAAGTCAAATTATTTAAATTTAATTATTGTTGACATTTTAAGTCAAGTTATTTTAATTTATTTTTGACAAAATCTACTCATCACACTGTTTTTTTATGAGTTGTATTGCAATATGTGGTTAGCTAGTGACCTCGACAATTGATCATATTATTTATTACTATTAGTAATTAACTGTTTGTTTATTTATTTTACCTCGATGGTCCTAGTTTATCATTTATAACTTCCAGTTACAACTATATGTAAGCGGGCACGCCCTTTATGCCTGGTGGCTTTTATTAAGATATTAAGTTCTGTTTACGTTTTGTTTTTTATTTCTGCCTGAGTATAGTTCTCGATGATTTTGTTTGGTATATTGGCGTGTGCTAGCTTATATATGGCTAATAATTTAAATTATGTTTTGTGTTGCTTAATGTAAATTATTTTGAATACTATTATATAGAATCTTCTTTTTGTTCTTTTAACTGAACAGACAGCTGTGCAGCTGGGGAGTTTGTTGCGCCACTTCTTCTTCCCAGCTAACGCACTAGGAAGTGGTGAAGGGTGGGCGTTTTGGGGGACTGTCTTATGTAATTTTGACGTTCGAAAAGTGCTGATTCTCAGCCTAGTTTGAATAAATGACTTTTGATTTGATTTGATTTGATTTGACACAGTGGAGCGAACAATAGGGCTCTTGAAAGCTAGATGGAGGTGTTTATTGCGTCACAGGGTGTTACATTATAACCCACAGACTGCAGCCAAGATTATTAATGCATGTTGCGTACTGCATAACTTGTGCAACTTATATAACTGCCCTGCACCTGATACAACAGAAGCTGAGATAGAAACGCCCCAGCTAAACCCTGCAGTTAATGATAACCAGCCATCAACATCATCACACAATGATGAATTACGACAAAGGCAAGCAGCGCGCCAGCATCTTGTCCAAACTTTGTGCAGGAGTAGAAGGCAACAATAGACTTTTCTTTTATGTTTTTAATAGAGGGCTATCTTTTATTTTTTTAATTGTGGCAAAGTGCTTATTTTGCGTCAATAAACAAAATTTTTATATTACAAATTATTTTATTTAAAAGTACAAAAAACTGACTTGTAAACACTATTTATTAGTATTTCAAATCAACATGAATGTATGTTTATTTTTAATAAAATGCAAACAAAGGTGCCTATAAGTATGTAAGTATACACATGCTTCACCAAAATGGAAACTATTTTTAAACTATAAATAAAACTATTAGATATTCAGTCAAAAACGAGATTAAGAATAAGTTTCTAGGTTTAAAGAGTAAAACAAATTAAGTATAACCAAAATAAGCATAATTAAATCAAATTGTGATAATAACTATGATTATCTTTGGTGCTACAAATTAGGATTAAATTAACTTAATTTGTTATATAGGTAGGTACTTAAATATTATATTTATCTAATGCTGATTTTGCAATGATTGTGCAATCTTGTCGGAACCTATAATTATTGCATTAGTCAAATTGTCAATTGACTGCGCAACACTACTCCAACCAGCAGCATTAGTCACTTCAGCTTCCACTCTCTTTTCCTCTATTCTTATGAGCCGTTGTCGCTCTGTATGCAGTTGGTTCTGCTGAAGCTGCAACCGTCGAGGTCTGTTGCGTGGAGTGCGTGGACTACGTCTTGGAGCTGTAATCAGTGACAGTAAAGGTTTAGTTGAGATTAATTTGAGAATATTGTTGTTGAGAGAATTTTGTTTGGTATATTGGCGTGTGCTAGCTAACATATAGCTAATAATTTAAATTATGTTTTGTGTTGCGTAATGTAAATTATTTTGAATACTATTATATAGAATCTTTTTATTTTTTTTGTTCTTCTAACTGAACAGACAGCTGTGCTGCTGGGGAGTTTGTTGCGCCACTTCTTCTTCCCAGCTGACGTACTAGGAAGTAGTGAAGGGTGGGCGTTTTGGGGGACTGTGTTATGTAATTTTGACGTTCGAAAAGTGCTGATTCTTAGCCTAGTTTGAATAAATGACTTTTGAATTTTGAATTGATGTTTAGAATATTAAATGTACGTTAGATTTGGTGAACTTACTCGACGGAGCTGGCGCTTGGGTAGTTGGTGGCTGCACAGCAGCTGAGGTGCTGGCCATTGGTTCGTCGTAAATGACTACGTCACTATTTTCTAGAGGCTGGGGCAATGGGGCTTCGGGTTCCTATAAATTAAGCAGAATAAATCATGAGCACTATGTAAACATTATCAAAATAATGTAGTATTTATTGTCATCTTAGTCTGTCTATAACATACATAAATATACATACACATTATCACGCCTATAATCCCCGAAGGGGTAGGCAAAGGTTTTCTCCTGTTACAGGAGTTTATACACCCACGTATTGTCGCTGGTAATAACTACCTTGTAACAGGGAGTGACCCTATTACCGTTCATCGGACACATACCAAGGTTTGTCGGTTCTTATGACTAGCTTTCCCGGCGACGCCGCGGAATTGTATTCTTAACCCAACCCCCCACGACATAGATATAACTAATGTTCAATAACAATAAATAAACTCACTGAAGGAATACTAAGCGGGACACTCAGTTCCTGGTCACCTCGTGCAAAGCTAGATCCTCCCATTACAAATATAAGCCTTTCTTCCAACTCCGATAAAGGCTGCAGGTTATCTACCCCACCACCAGTGCGAGATGCAGAAGCATTCCGTTGACCAACTAGTTTCTTGAGGCCATATTTCTTATCAGCCCAAACCTGAAAACAACAAATAAACAAAAAAATGCAATGAAACAGCACATAATAAAAGGATATTATAATACTTATTTGCGGGAGACGGATTAACAATACAATACAATACAGACCTCCTCGTCGCCGGGAGAGCGAGTCGTAGGAGCTAACAAACTCTGTATACACCTAAAGAATGGCAATAGGCCCGTCAACTATTCCATGGGACTGAATACCAGTGACGAAAAGTAGGTGTACAGACCTCCTGTAACAGGAGAATATCTCTGCTTAACCCTTTGGAAATAATAAGTGTAATTTGTACGTTTTAACCAAACAAGAGTACGCCATTACCCTTCATTCGCATAGCATAAATATTTAAGTTATCTCAAGTGTGTTTAACTTACTTTTGCCCATGACTTAAGAGTCTTTTGTTGCGCCACCCAAGGAATTTAATAAAATTGTGATCTCTTCCCATTTTTGTTTTGTCTGCCAGCGAGCTTGTGCAGAACGTATATGACCTTTGGCAATGCCGGGATTTTCTTCTAAAAACTGCACCAAATGCTCCATTTGTACATATGATGGACGAGACATGTACATATGATGGATGAGCTTACCCTGCCATTTTACTTGCTTGTGAATCAGTCTTTTGAAGAAGGAAGGTTTCCGAACTACCTAAAGAAAGCTATAATAAAACCAGTTCACAAAAAAGATTCAAAAATTGATCCCACTAACTACCGTCCTATAGCTCTTTTACCTACCGCATCGAAGATATTTGAGAAAGCGATGTGCAATCGTGTTTATTCTTTTTGCGAAAAATACAACATCTTTAATGAATCTCAAAACGGTTTCCGGAAAAACAGCTCTACAGTTCTAGCAGTATATAAATTCACCCAGGAAGCTATTAACATAATTAATAATAAAAAATACGCCGTGGGTGTACTGCTAGATATGACAAAAGCCTACGATAAAGTGCAATACAATATTTTACTTAATAAGTTACAAGGAATAGGGATCCGCGGAAAAACTTATGAATGGTTTAAATCATACTTGGAAAATAGAGAACACCAAGTTGAGGTCGAATACTATAATGAACATACTAACCAAATACAACACATTCGATCAGACAGCAATAAAATTAATGCCTCAATCCCCCAAGGGAGTGTAATTGGATGCCTATTATTTATAATTTATATAAACGACCTCCCAAGAATCATAAATGAGTCATGTATCCTGTTTGCTGACGATATCTCAGTACTAACTTCATGTCAAAACAATAGTAACCTAACTGAAACACTTACAAATACACTCAACAAAATAATAATGTGGATGACAGAACACAACCTCGAGATTAATTTTAATAAAACTAAAATCATGTCTTTCCACCCACGCCAAAAAGCACCTCTAGATATAAATTTTATTTACAATGACATAAAAATAGAGACAGTACAAGAATTCTCCCTACTCGGTCTATCCATAGATACAAATTTAAATTGGAAATCACACATTAAAAAAATTCGGTCAAAATTATCTAAATTTGCTTATGCCCTTCGCGAAATTAAAAAAACCACTAACCTTCAGACTGCCCTGGTTACGTATTATGCCTATGCATACGCATGGTTAAGCTATGGCGTAATATTATGGGGAAACAGTACACATGCACCTACACTTTTCACACTACAAAAACGACTAATCAGGATCCTAGTTAACATAGAAAACACAGACAGCTGCAAACCACATTTCCAAGAACACAAACTTTTAACACTTCCCTGTATTTATATATTAGAATTATGCAAATTTGTGAGAAACAACCAACAATTATTCACTACACGAGAAAACATACAAACTAGATATACACTACGACACAAAAACAGACTAAACCTACCTGGTGGCTCTAAGCTGAAAATGCACTCAACAAGCACTTTAGTAATGTCAGTTAAAATATATAATAAATTACCAGAAGTAATTAAAAATGAACAAAAATTTAATATATTTATAAATAAACTAAAACAATACCTAATCCATAAATGCTATTATAATATTAATGAATATTTTAATGAAAATTTAAAACAATAATTTAAAATAAATACCAAAAATAATAAATAAATTAAAGTGGAAGTGAGTAGTGGAAAAACATCTATATTTTACTTTTTTTCAAATACTAATATAATATAATATAGCCCTCTTTCTCTATCCTATCTTGCTGTGCCCGACAGGGTCCACAATGATCTAAAATTATGTATATTTTATAATGTACCTACCACCTATGCTAACATTGTGGAACGCAAATAAATATATTGAGTATTGAGTATTGAGACATTATGAAGTCACACAAGGATTCTAAAAGTACATAAACATTAATCACAAACTTATAAACGTATACGCATGCAAAATTTCCAATACATAAAAAAACTTACGTACCTTTGAGTTAATCTATCTTGTACTTTCACTAATAATATGAACTGAAACTATTGTAGCAGCAAACAAACTTTTCACACACAAATAACCTTTTGAATAACAGCGCTCTTTGCGTAACATTCGACACTTGACAGCTCGTGGCACAGACTAACTAAATACAAGTTGTGGTTCGGTTAAACTGTATTCCCAAAAATAATAATAAATCATATGTTTTTGTTTGTTAAGTGTCAATAAAGCACTAGGGTATCGTTTTTACGTGTGAAAGTGATAGAGAAGTAAAAACATTCAACCACTTAAAAGTTACTAACCAAAGACTTATAGCAATTGACGGTGACGTAATCCACCGGATATGGCTAACGACGCTGATAAGATTCGAACGTTATGTCGATCTTGGTTTACGATTCGAATTGGTTCGGGAGTAAGGTTTTAAATCGAGTTCGGATCAGAATCGAGTTCGAATCGAAAACCAAAACAAAATCGAATCGTTTTCGGGAGTAAGGCCCCTGGATCTATCATGCGTCCGTCTCATTTATTTGACAGTTTGGTTTCTGTTTCTGTTTTTGTTGTCTTGCAATTTAATTTAATTTATTAACTATTGACATAATTATTCATTATTATTATAATCTTACACAAATTTATTATATTTAAGTATACCTAAACACATTGCAGTATAAAACTGATTTACATCTGTCACCTCACACTTCAGGTCTAGTTGAAAACCAGCGTCAGGCACCAGTTGTCTGGCATTTTTGCTGAACTAGGCCTATTTGGCGCAGCCGCGAGGCACACTTTCCTGCTAATATGTTAGAACGCACTTTTACACTTTTTATTTGTTTTCTTTCTTTTTTAATTAGGTTTTTATTTGTAGTAAAATAATTATGTTGTGTTGTGTGCCTCTTAGTCTGTGCTAAATAAACGTATTTTCTTTCTTTCTTTTTTTCTTTCTTTCTCTATTTGTGAGAAAAAAACGCTTGTTTCATAGCTTGGCACCCTAAACACAAGTTAAATCTTACTTTGGGTGCCAGAGTTCATCGAAAACACTCTTTCCCTTAGTTGTAACGCTGCATAGTGTTTTAGATAAGTGTTTATTTGTACAACTAACTGAAGGTAATATTTTTATTTATTTTTTTAGTTTGGAACCCCGTTTTAATAATATTCGTCATTTATTTTCCTATATCCCATTTTGTTGCCTATATAGTTAGTATGTATTTATCCATGTATCTATTATATAGCATTTATCTGTGTATCTATATATTGTACTTATATACATGTTATTTGCACCAAAGACAACCCCATTTTATGTATGCAAAAAAAAAACCCAAATAATCGACGCGTCGAGCTACGAACGCAAAAAAGTTACCAGTGGAATTGTGTAGTGTCAGTGCACCAGGATTCGTGTGGGCAAGTGTATACCACCTCAGGATACCCAGCAGGCCCTCCATAACTTCAGTGGCTCAGCAAAGGTTTGTGGAGTCAGTTCACCAACAATAATCCCGAGAGTCGCGGCAGAACTCTATCCAGCAACATCAGGATCAGGAGGATCGGATCAGCAGGTTAGGAGTTATTAAGGTGCGAAAATCGTCAAAATACGTGAAAACACGTGGGTTTTGAGAGAAAACCAACCTCACTTTTCCCCCACGTGTTTCTAATACACGAGGCGTGACGTACCGACAGCCATCCCAGTCGCTACTGGAGACTCCGAAGCCGTCCCGAAGAATCTGCCTTCAGACCAGCAGCTAGCGTGACGACTCCACGACCCATCAAGGTTAGCCCCGAGGGAACTTGTCAACCCTTAGTCACACCCCTCCCGAATTTGGACTCATCTGACTTGGACCTTCAAGACCTTGTCTGAGCCATTAAGGGTCCCCTCACTCCGCCACCCCCCACCCCCACAGTCACCCCCCCTCCAACTTTATTTATTTCCCCACCCATATCCCCTCCACTCAAAACCTGTAAGGTTATCCCCTCATTCCCCCCCCCCCCCCCCCGACCAAACGTTTTCCCACGAACACCCCCGCCTTCACCCCCCTCTATAGTCTCCCCACGAGACCTCCCCCTGCCCCCTCTTTGGCTTACCTCACCCTCCCCGCGGGCTAACTTTGCTCCCGTTGGAGCTGGAAAGCCGGGATTGCGCTAAAACGAAAGGGCGAGACAAGCTCTCAAATCTGGCCCCAATAGAAACCTCAAAAACCACACCCCACACACGCAGTGACACGTGACGCCACAGAATTCCACTGAGGACCACCACCAGCGCCCACGTATAGCTCATCCCATCGAGCTCTAGCAATTATCGGGCTCCTCATCGGACAGCAGACGCAGACCATCAGCGGAACATCCGTGAGTACATCGCCAATATATAAATACACAGGCTAGTCATAGTTTATATTTAATTTTAGAAATACTCATTACTTAAGTATAACCTTAAATAGTTTGCATATTTCCATATCTCCACCCCCCCACCCCTACAGTCACCCCCCCTCTAACTTTCTTTATCTCCCCCACCCATATCCCCTCCACTCAAAACCTGTAAGGTTATCCCCCATTTTTACCCCCCCCCCCAACCAAGTCTTCCCCACGAACACCCCCACCCAAACCACGTCTTCACCCCCCTCTATAGTACCCCACGAGACACCACGGAGGCCGCAAAAACCCCAAAATCACTGAGGGAAAGGGTTCTCAACAAAAATACAACCCAATCTGCAGCCTCGGAGTCGGCGCGGTCATCTTCAAAGCCCCAGGTGTCGAAGGCAGCGTCGGAACCGGACGTGACGAACACGACACCGCTGCTGCCATCGGTACCCGTACCTGTCCCGGAAATAGTCATCAACTGGGAACAGTGTGGCATCTCCCCCCCCCCCCCCTACGTGAGAGTCTCGGACGACGAAAGCTCGGTGGCATCGTCACTAAGCCAGGCCGACAGCTCCTCTAGAGGACGGCCGAGCCTGTTATATCGAACGTCGAGAGGCACAAGGGTGGAGATGGACCTGGCTACCAGAGAGGCAAACGAAGGGGAAGGACGCATTGGAAGCGGCGGGGAACATGAAGCGAGAGTGCAAGGCGACTGCCCACGAGTGCCTACAGGGCCTGTACGAGACGGCCCTGTCATTGGCGGACTCAAGATCCCGTCGTAAGTACAACCTCGAGAAGGAACGCTCTCGACATGCACAAGAGCTTGTGCGGGTCGAGAGAGCTCACACTCGAGAGTTTATGGGATTTAAAGTCGACCTCTCGCTCATGCAGACGCACGTCTCCGAAACAAAAAAGAGGCGAAAGGGATCCGGGAAAGGCTCGGTCAAGAAACCCTTGATGTCTTCAAGGGCATCATGGAGGGGAAAGACGGAGTTGCGGCCGCGAGCCTTAAGAATCTCCAAGAGCACGAAAAGACGAGGCAGGAAAGCGTCCGAGCCCCGGGGGATCCCAAGTGGGATTTAATGGGGGCCGGCCTTTCACGCCTTGACACGAACGTCACCAGCGTGTCAAACCAGCTGGACGTGCTCCGTTAGGCTATCGACAAAATTTAAGAAGATCTCAACCGGCCAACTTATAAGGAAACGGACCCGAGTAGCCAAGAGACAGACCCAGAACTACTCACCCTTATCACGAAGGCCATAGAAGAGGAAACCTAGAGATACTTACACACATTCGGGCCATCGCCAACAGGCCTGTAGCATCCCCGGGCCCCAAAACACAACCTCCCATTAATTTCACACACTACCTCAAGCCCATCTCAGAAAGGCTGGAGATCGTCTCGGCAGACCTCCGCGTACTGCGAGATAAAGAGCCACCCATCCAGGCGCCCCCGGCGCTGAATCTAGAGGCGGAACTCGCGGTCGGGGAGGTAAAGAAGACTCTCCAGGACATCCGGAAGGGGGTAGCGGACCTGAGCAAAACGGATAAAACGCCCCAATAACAGCAGGGCCCCAAAACCTTTGCCTACCAGACACATGTATCGAATGGTGATCGTACCTCGTATGATATATGGTTTGAAAGTATCGGCAACGTCGAGAAATGTTTTTAAATACGCTTGCCTTAGCTATAGAATGTCCAGTTACTGGGTCGTGGAGGTCAGATAGGCAGTGGCTCCATGTAAAATACTGGTATTCAGCTGCATCCGGTTAGACTGGAAGCCGACCCCAACAAAGTTGGGAAAAGGCTAGGCAGATTGATTGGTAATAGCTATAGAATGGTGCCATCATGGGTGTGTGATAGCTCTCATGGAATACCAATTTCAGCAAAAGATAAAAATACCATTTAATTTTATTTAATCTTATAACACAAATTAAGCGTTTATATAACTTTTTCGATAAAAAATGCCGTCCTACTACAATACACAGAATCCAACAAAACTCCATCTACAACCCGTCTTCCAAGAACCATACAAGAGGTAGGCCTCCGTACACGTTGACATGTATAATTTGTTTATACATGTCAACGTGTACGGAGGCACAACATCCGGGCCTTCAGCCGAAAAAAAAATCAGTGAATCGATGGCTGATTTTTAATGTAAAAAAAAGACAAATGTAACTTTTGCTCCAGTCACTAGAACTAGAAACTAAAAATGTGTCAGAAAAAGTTTGGAAAGAGCATACAGCGAGAAATGAGATTAGTAGAACTGAAAATCGCGAAGATATAAAGATAGCAATTAAGGGAGAAACCATTTTGATAGCAGTAAATTTTCAGGCTGTTAAACTACCTCCATTCACACATGCCAGTACGATGTACTATAAAACTAAATTAGCTTGTCATAATTCGACAATTTATGATGTGAAAAAACAAGCTACTTGTTGGTGGTTTTCAGAAGACCAGAATAGTCAACTAGTTGCGTCAAAATTTGTATTTTTTTTATTTTGATATCCATCACTTCTGTGAAGTTTACACAAATATTGTGTAAACTTCACAGGCGTGATGGATATCGATATCTAGACCAAAAAAAAAACAACAAGAAAAAAGTTTTTTACAACTCAGTCTGTATTTATTGTAGGTTCACAAAATACGGGAGCAAGAACTGTGACCCGAAAATACTTGTTCGGCCGCATGCAGAGCTTTGATTTGCCTAATTTAGAAGAATTGACTTTCTTATTTAATCGTAAACTTGGCCGTGAGCGACTTTATTGTCATTTTAATTTGAAAAAATTCATTCGATTGGATGGCAATCTTCCGATCCTACAAGATTTTCTCCGCCTCACTGAGGACCACATAATCTTACAGGCTTAAATAAAAATAAGAAAACTTCATTTATATCCGCGGCCCCTGTATAGCCTTTGCTTTGGCTGTGTACGTAGTTTCTTAATTTAGTTATCAGGTTTTCAAGTATTAAATATAAAAACTTGTAAAAATGTGGTGGTGAAACTATACACTGAACTTTCATGTTTTGTTTTGTTTCATTACAGCTTCGGAATGCAAGATAAAATGGAACCTATTACGAAATGCGTTCGTGCATGCAATATCAAAACGAAAGACGGTAACAGACAGCAAGTGGAAATATAAAGAGGAATTGTCTTTTTTATTACCATATATGGCACGTAGGAGCACTATTTCGAATATTAACAACATTGACCAGGGCACAGTATAAATCTAGAACGATTCAGAAAAACTAAACAACAATATTCGGTACAGACAGCTGTGAACGATTCTTCTGCCGGTACGTCATCATCAGTTGTGAGTAATTCTCCCAGTCCTTCAACATCCACATCCACTGCCTTAGGCAACAAACACTATGCTACCAGAAGAATACCGAACGAAATGAAAAAAAAAAAATATCTAGGATTAATTGGTTTATTTATCAACAGTTATCAACCGTTTTTTCTTTTAAAAAGTTTACTCGGGGATTCCTGGCTGCCAAGTATGAAAACAATTTCAACTACCATGTTGACACGTTTATACGACCAAACCAAAGCAGAATTAAAAATAAAATTAGGCCCAGAGCGCAAATAAGGTCGTGCCTAAGTCGAATCTTCTACTATACTGAAAGGATGTGCGATAATATGTAATAGAATACGTGTGTTTCTAGCTCAATATTCTCCTGTCTTTCAACATTATCATGGTCTCCCTTGGCTTTTCCTGTCATGGTTTAATTATTTTTCAAATAAAAAGCTTAATGAGAATTTGGATAAATAAATAAAAAAGTTAAGTTTTGTTTTGCGCTCGTGCCTTTTTATATGTAGGTTTTCAATTAGAATGTTCGTATCTTTTGCAATTTCAATGGTTCTTACCAAATATCTTCGTGTATGGCTTCTATTCTACGAGTATAAACAAATCGTATTGATTTTCTGCTCCCATTTTCGTACCCGGTGATACTTTCGTGTGATGGCAATAATATACCTGATGAACTTAGGCGAGTACAATTACACAAACACATATACTTACAGGCCTAATTCAGATCGATTATGTCGCTTTGGGATACTATTTTACCCCATGAATAGAGAGAGAGCTAGAAAAAGACGATGTACCATACAAAAAATCAAAAGAAATGGCGTAGGTCAATCCAAGAGAAAATGAAAAATATTCCTGAAGAAATATTCGTTTGAAGAGTTTTTGGGCTGGATAGGCCTCAATTTCGAAGATTATACAATGTGTTTTTTTTTTATACCCCATACCTCTAGGGTATGATTGAGACCATATCAATTTTT
This sequence comes from Agrochola macilenta, assembly GCA_916701695.1. Taxonomy (NCBI): domain Eukaryota; kingdom Metazoa; phylum Arthropoda; class Insecta; order Lepidoptera; family Noctuidae; genus Agrochola; species Agrochola macilenta. The sequence continues at coordinate 9,724,645 of OU753564.1, read as the reverse complement.
TTTTATTTTTGTTTTTCATACAAAATAATTCGACAAAGTCACGATTATTAATGTAAAACACCCTTACGTGAAATATGACAACGTCGCATTTTCTTAGCTTTAAATATGAATGGTTGGTTTGAATAAAAATGAATTACTTTACTACACTACTGCGAAGTTTGGCAACGTCGCAAAAGTAAAGATTCGTCATACTGGTGACAATTTTTGCCCTAATTTAATTCTGATTGATATCTTCGAAACTATGCATTTTTGGACCACCTTTTCTAGGAGATTTTGTGTTCTTTTTAATTAAATAATATAACCCTAGAGTTATGGGTTATCAAAAACAACACATTGTATATGTGTTCTTCAAAGCAGACAGCTGGATATAGTTATTAATCCTTTTAGTAATAATAAAAATATTAACTTTACACAAAACCAACATGGATATAGAATTTATATGTATTAAATCCGTTTGCGTGCGTAGTATAGTCGACTACATTTACAAGGCTGATAGAGGGATGTCACGTCAATGCTCTGGACGAAGCGAAAAAAGGCAACAAAGGCGTTAATAAGTCATTACGGACATTGTCAAAATGTATTCTTAACCCTTTCAGACCGCCGAAAAAACGCCGCAGAAACGCCGGGGTGTAACTCCGCTGCCGCGAGAAATCACGGCACAGCGGACAGAGCTCCGGCGGGATCTCATGGCGGCATGGAGAGTGCGATTGTCGCAACCCAGCGCTGGGCACGCCACAATTGCGGCGCACGGAGGGGTATTTGGCTCAAAAAGTTGGCCAAAAGTCTTTTTTTCAAACCACGTATTTACCCTATGAGAGAATTCCCCGAACTAGCCAAGGGTTCGGGCTAGCTACCTGCGCACTTGTTTTGTTTCACGGAACAATAGAATCGAAACCTGTTCATTCGCAAGTCGACTGTCGCACACGCTATACGTTAACTTTGTCGAAGCTATAAAATACAAACCTAATATTCTTAAAATATAAGTGAATTGGTGTAATATAACGAAGTTTTTAAAAATGGATCCTGATGATGAAGGTATGTACATAGTTTAGCACTATATAAAACATTTTATTATGAAATCCTTGTAAATATTTCCGTGTTTGAAGTAACCAATCAAAATAGAATTTATATAGATGATTTTTTGTAAACATGAGTTATTTAGTTATACTTCCAAGCTTTGCCCAGCAATGATATTACATAAGATATTATAGCCCAATCTATTAGCTTTAATAATCAGTAATAATTTCTTACCCAAAGAGACCACTCAAATTTTTAACAACTTTTTAAAGGCTGCATCCATGCGCTCGCAACTTTCCAGGTCATTCTAGTATTGATTATTTTTATGTTTTGTTGACAGTTCCACCAGTAACATTCATTCTTATGACGAGGAAAGCTTTATATGACATAATTAAAGAGTCATGCCGAACAAAGTTCGAGGAAAAAATGGAATACCTTGAAACAAAACTGATGCATATTACTAATTATCCAGAAAATAAGCGCAAAGACATGAAACACCAGCTTTCACATTTTAAACATCAATTTAAACAAAGGTGGTCTGCAGCTAGAAACACAGAAGCAAAATTTCTTAAGAAAAATGATGAATGGTTAAGAGGAACGATCAAAATACAAACCCATCAATTTGTCAAAGTTGGTCGTCCAAGCAAAACTTTTTCGGACTCAAGTGAACGATCTAAGAGGCGTAAAACGGAGGACCTAAGAGCTACAACATCCTCAGATGTATTGAGTTTCGCTACTCATATGAATTTAAGAAATATTGGGCAAGTGGATGCAGCTAATGTCATAAAAGATGTCACTGAAACAACTCCTACTCGGTCAAAAAAATATAAAATTGCCATGACAAGGAGGATATTCTCGAAAGAACAGCTTTCACCGACACAGGCTTTATCAGTTTTTGTTGAAGCTGAACTAACGAGAAGGCAGTATGAAATAATAAGAAACGTGGACAAGACCAAATACCCATGCTATACTGTGTTACAGAGAGCGAAATCAGAATGTTACCCCCCAAACGAATGGTATAGAGTAACATCGACTTGTGCTGAACTTGAGTTGCAACAGTTACTGGACCTTACCACTAGTCGACTATGTTTAAGTTTGTCTGAAGTTTTGGAGAGAGTACCTGAAGGAGAGAGAAATAATCTTCAGTTGATTTCAAAATGGGGATGTGACGGCTCCCAGCAAAATCAATATAAACAGAAATTTGAGAGTAAAGCCGAAAGTGATGCAAATATCTTTCAAAGCTCTTTTGTATACCTGCAACTTGTGACAAATAATGATGAAAAGAAAGTAATATGGCAAAACCCAACTCCGTCATCACCCAGGTACTGCAGGCCAATCCGTATAAGATTCGTCCACGAGACAACGGATATCACCAATGAAGAGGTTAATTACATTAAAGGAAAGATTAATGCTCTCCAGAAAACTGAATTAAAGTTGATTTGTGGCTCAGTTAATGTGGAACACAACCTGCTTTTCACAATGGTGGATGGAAAAGTCTGCAATGCCGTGACAGGTACAAAATACACACAGAGATGCTTTATATGTGGCGCGACTTCAAAGAATTTTAACGATCTGAGTGATATGTCCGTCTTTGAGCCTTCAGACTCTGAAAATTTGACGTTTGGCTTATCAATATTGCATGCCAGAATACGATTCTTCGAAAGTGTGCTACACTTGTCGTACAAATTACCAATTAAACAATGGCAAGTGAGAAAAAATAGCCCAAACCAGAAGATTATAGATGAGAGAAAGAAGGTCATTCAGGAAGCATTTAAAGAGGAGCTTGGTTTGTTGGTCGATTTCCCAAAACAAGGCTTCGGCAATACAAATGACGGCAATTCTTCCAGGCGATTTTATATGGACATAAAAAAAACATCGGAAATTACAGGCGTCAATGAAGACCTTTTATATCGTCACAAAGTAATTTTGGAAACAATATCCAGTGGTCTAAAGATTGACACAGAAAAATTTGGCAAATATTGTTTCGACACCGCCAAACTGTATGTTGAGCTTTATGCTTGGTATCCCATGCCTCCAACAGTGCACAAAGTCCTCATTCATGGGGCTGTTGTTATTTCTTCGGCAATTTTGCCAATAGGACAGCTGTCCGAAGAAGCCGCGGAAGCCTGCAACAAGCATTTTCGCCAGTACAGGCTTGGGTTTTCAAGAAAATTTTCCCGGGAAGCTTGTAACCGGGACATTGTTAACAGGTTACTGTTGCGCTCAGATCCATTTTTGACAGGCATGAAACCTATATCAAGTAAAAAATCCAAACCATTTTTAAAAGAAACCGTTGGAATGTTACTTCCTGCTGAAATCTCAAATCTATCTGTGACCAGCGCCAGTAACGAGAGTACTGATGATGATGATGATGACGAAAACCCACAAAGTGATTCGGAACACGAATATAGTGACTAATTATTGTAAATATTTATTGTATAAGCTGTATTATACTAGTAATTAAAAAAATTGGTGAACTTGAAATATTTTTAATTTTATTGTCCTGAAAAAAAGTCAAAAAAACTTTTCATGTCATTTTCACTCGAGAACAGTATACTAGAGAGCAATTGTAGATACACAAACACATTAAATAATTTTGGCCAGCTTTTTGGATCAAATACCCCTCCGTGCGGCGGTAAGGCCCCTCTTTGAGGAGTGGCTAGAGAGGCGCCACGGCGTCCTCACCTTCCGCCTGACGCAGGTCCTCACCGGACACGGTTGTTTCGGGAGGTTCCTGTTCAGGATAAAGCGGGAGGAAACGCCCGGGTGTTACCATTGTATGGATCGCCCGGAGGACACGGTGGAGCATACGGTGGAGGTCTGCCCGGCTTGGGCGGGGCACCGCCGTGTCCTCACGGAGGCGATCGGCAGCGGCGATCTCTCGCGTCCGGCCCTGGTTCAGGCCATGGTCCGGAGCGAGAGTGCATGGGAAGCCGTCACTTCCTTCTGCGAAGCAGTAATGCTCGCGAAGGAGGAGGCGGAGCGCGCGAGGGAAATGCAAGATGCGCGCCCTCGCGCCCCTAGTCGCCGCAGGAGACGCCCCGGGCGTCGGGAGTCGCGAGCCGACTTCCGGCCACCGTAGGCGCGGGCTTGCGGACGGTGGGCAATGTGGGTCGACGGCGCGTTGTGTTCCACGCGCGCCTCAAAGAGATGTCAGCACCAACTGACGGGGTCCGTAAGGGCCAATGCTTGCCAGGGTTGCGAGTTTGTCCGAAAGGGATATCGCGGCCCGGCACACAGGCAACGGAAGGAACACGGGTGGGTTTTAGTCAGTAAAAGTCTGACACTCCCTCTCGCTCCGCCCAGAGCGGGAGGAGTCATTTGATGATTTCCCACCCAAAAAAAAAAAAAAAAAAACCCTTTCAGACCTGGCGTACACAAATGTACACATAAGATATAAAAAAATATTTTGGTAAGTATTTCGCAACAATTGCAAATGAGAACGGTTGTATCCATATGTCCACAATATAAACTACAAAAAACGATACTACTAACGCCATCTCTTAGCATTTTTTGTGACTTTTTCGACAAGTTTCGACCAGTGGCTGACCGAAGTTGGAGCTGTGTACTGTGTAGGTAAGCTCATCAATTTAATTTCAAAAAAATTAGAAATAGCGAAATAAATATACGCACTGCAAAAATATGAATTGATGTGTTATATTCCTAAGGTCATACGTAACATATAATTTGACTTTGTTATTCTATTTTTGTATCAATTATCACAATTTTTATATTTGTACACAAATGTACACATCAGGCGTAAACGATGTTTTTACGATTGTTGAAGTATTCAAGCTGTATTTGAAAAATCAGTTTTGAATATGTTACATAGCAACACTACCGGCCTCGGTAGTCTATGGCAGTCCGCCCGGCTAGAGGCAGGCCGCCTCAGTCTCAAGTAATAAACTGTTCTGTTCTGATTATCAAACATCAGTTGTTTTATTGTGTGGTTCATCCTCAAGACATACACACAACATGGTGTCAGAAGCAGAAGACGACGCAGTCAGTAAGGTTGAGGAGAAGGAAAAGTCCACTTCACGACGCCAAGATGGCGCACGCTCCGGAACGGCACCGGGCTCATCCTTAGGTTCAGGACACCTCGGACCACTAGACCTAAAAAGCCATAACACGGCTGTGACATGGAGGAACTGGATCATGCAATTGAAAATTTACTTGCGAGCTAACAATCTCGAAAACGAGAGAGACAGCCGCAAGGTGGCCATCTTGCTTCACTTTATCGGATCCGAGTCCCTAGCAATATTCTACTCATTCAACGTAGATATCGACGTAATGCCGTTCGACGATCTTGTCTCAAGATTCACAAACCACTTCACGCCACGGACCAACATAACGATGGAACGCCACAAATTATTCAATAGGCGTCAGGACGCAGACGAGACAATTGATGACTACGTCACTGATTTAAAAAATATCAGCAGACAATGCGAGTTCAACACTCTTGAGGACAGTCTCACCAGGGATATATTTAGTTGGAATCTCAACCCCCAAAACCACTATATAAAAGAAAAAATCCTTGTCAAAAAACCAAAAACATTGGAGGAAGCCGTACAGTTAGCCAGATATATTGAAACAACCAAAATTCAAGCCAAAACACTAGAAGACACAGCACTGGTCGGCCAAGTGCATGCAGGAAGACAGGAACGCGAGCCAAGACAACAACAGCCAAGCAGCTATAGACAGCCAAACCGCTCCACACAGACAAGTAGCCCCAGACAGTCAAACAACCCCAAGCCATCAAGCAGTACCCAACAAGACACGTGCTACCGCTGTGGTCAAGTGCACCGATTCAAGTGTCCAGCTAATGGAGCCAAGTGCAAGAAATGTGGAAAATTCAACCATTTTGCTGTGGTATGTCGCAGCAAGCAGGTACAAAACATTGAACTAGATACCGATCAGTCAGACAACTCCCTTTTTATGGGAACAATCCACATTAATAATCTTCAATCTGAGTCATGGCGTGCAAATTTGTCAATCAATAATGTAAACATTAACTTTCTGTTAGACACAGGAGCAGACACTAATGTCTTGTCGGGTAAAACATTCAACAAATTGAGTGTTCCACCCGACTCGATCACTAAAAGTACACATAAACTTTCTACTTACAGTGGACAGTTAATACCCACTATAGGTCAGTGTATTCTACCACTAAGTCATAATGGTTGCATTTATAATGTCTTGTTCCATGTAGTAGATATAGATTCACAAAATATAATAGGAAGAGAGTCATGCAACACACTCAATTTGATCAAAAGGGTACATAATGTCAAGATAAATACCAGTGAGAATATTATGTCTGCTAACAGTGATTTGTTTCAAGGTTTAGGCTGCCTGAAAGGTTTTAGCTGTGATTTAAAACTAAAGCCAGATGCAATTCCAAGTGTTGATGCATGCCGAAGAGTTCCATTTCAATTAAAAAATAAGCTTAAAGCAGAGCTAGACGAACTTGTGAAAAGTAATGTTATATGCCCAGTCGAAGAACCCACCGAATGGGTAAGTTCCCTTGTCATAGCAACTAAAAAGAATGATAAACTACGACTCTGTATAGACCCTCGCAAACTTAACAAAGCGATTATGAGACCACATTACCAGTTTCCCACACTAGACGAGATAAAGTCAGACCTCTCTGGAGCCAGATTCTTCACAACACTGGATGCCAATAAAGGTTTCTGGATGTTAAAACTCTCAGATGCTGCATCAAAACTGTGTACTTTCATAACACCCTTCGGTAGGTACAGGTACACACGCCTTCCCTATGGTATTTCAGCAGCACCAGAAATATTCTATAGAGAAATGGTAAATAGATTCAATGACATCAAAAATGTTAAAATAATGATGGATGACTTCTTAATCTATGGTAAAACTCTTCAAGAACATGATGAAGCCCTACATAAAGTCATAGACAGAGCCCGTGAAATCAATCTAAAATTCAATAAAGACAAGTCAGTCATATGTGCCCCAGAAGTCAAAATTCAAAGTCAAAATTCAAAGTCAAAAGTCTAAGTCAAAAGTCTAAGTCAAAAGTCTAAGTCAAAAGTCTAAGTCAAAAGTCTAAGTCAAAAGTCTAAGTCAAAAGTCTAAGTCAAAAGTCTAAGTCAAAAGTCTAAGTCAAAAGTCTAAGTCAAAAGTCTAAGTCAAAAGTCTAAGTCAAAAGTCCAAGTCAAAAGTCTAAGTCAAAAGTCTAAGTCAAAAGTCTAAGTCAAAAGTCTAAGTCAAAAGTCTAAGTCAAAAGTCTAAGTCAAAAGTCTAAGTCAAAAGTCTAAGTCATAAGTCTAAGTCAAAAGTCAAAAGTCAAAGTCATGTTACTTTGACTTTGATGGTGAGTTTTGATATTGGTAAACATTTATTTTTAATTTTCCTGTAGAGAAAAGAAGGAAACTTCAACTTTTGAACTTAATCCAACCACTACGTTTAGTAGCGTATGGAATCCTGTGGGGTAATTGCGTTACACAAATAAAATGCCAATTTATCGCAGTGCCTATCATTTTGACAGTTCAGTCACGTTCATTGGATCTTCTTATTTTCGTGTGGTTAGTGATTAACCAATATTTGCTAGGCATGGTATTCCAGAGTACCTTATGTCTGACAACGGCCCTCCATTCTCTAGCAAAGAATTCATAATATTCACCAAAGACTGGAACATTAAATTTAACACTTCTAGTCCCTATTTAAGTCGATCCAATGGCATGGTAGAAAGAGCTATTGGTACAATTAAAAATATGCTGAAGAAATGTAAAGCAGAAAACACTGATCCATACCTAGCCTTACTTTTGTATAGAAACACACCTAAAAAGATAGGATACTCACCAGCACAACTATGTATGTCTAGATACTTACGATCCAAACTGCCCACCACTGACTCACAGCTGTCCCCAACTTTAGTAAATATTGATTTACTTAAAAAGAATATTGAAAAACAAGAGTCAAATACAACACTTTATTACAATAAAAATACAAAACCATTATCAGAACTAAAAAAGGGTGACACAGTATACTTCAAACATAAACCACACAGTGTCTGGATCCCAGGTAGAATCTCAGAAGCCAGCAGCGAACCTCGCAGCTTTGTTGTACAATCCCCGGAAGGAGAATTCCGTAGAAGTCGTGAGCATATCCTCAAACCCGTCGCTCCCCCACCTGAGATGATACCTGAAAACAAAACAAAAATTAATAATACTCCAAATGAAAATGTCGATGTCTCTAAAAGTACGAACACAGCACCGAAAATGACGCGCTATGGGCGAATCATTAACAAGCCAGCTCGTTACTGTAATTAGTTTAACTAGCTCTTTAAAATTTGTGTTTTTAATAAATAGATTGCTTGTTGTACTGTAAATTAGTTTTAAGGTTATCTGTCAATGTTTAATTGTTATTAATGTCAGTCTCGCATAAAGCGTTTCGTTCAGAAAAATTGTAAAAGATTGCATAGCCTGGATACCGGTCTTTTAAGCACATAATTAAAAGTAAAATTTATACTTACCTCATTAAGGCTCTGGAATCTTAGTTTCAAAAAAGGGAAGATGTTACATAGCAACACTACCGGCCTCGGTAGTCTATGGCAGTCCGCCCGGCTAGAGGCAGGCCGCCTCAGTCTCAAGTAATAAACTGTTCTGTTCTGATTATCAAACATCAGTTGTTTTATTGTGGTGGTTCATCCTCAAGACATACACACAACAGAATAATTATGTTTTTAACTATTTATTTTAATGTTATTGATGCTATATATTGAGATAAGGCTTTTTTTTTTAATTTTCAGATAAAATAACACCGATATGTTTTCACCGGACGCCTTGAAAGCCCTACATGAAGGAGATCTTTCCGATTTGGAGCTATCGTCTGATGACGAAGAACCGTTTGGATTTACATCTGAAAGGGAGTTGCGGTCTGTCCGAGTTGGTGCAGATGTCATCAATCAAAACCAACGAGAGGTATTTCCACCCGACACTGATGATGATGAAGGGCCCAGCTCATCGTGGATTGGAACGAATGATCCAGAACTTACTGACACCTGCGATGAAGTGGTTCCCGAAGTACCACCGACAACAGAAATGGAGTCCTCTCATGAAAATATACTTCAGAATATTACGCCTAAACTGAACATTAGGTGGAGACACAGGGAACTCCTAAATACTATTTCATCAGATTGGCTACCACCAATGTCAGTTGACCCTACAGTTGAAGCTCCAGTGGATTATTACTTTCGGTACGTGCCAAAACAATTATTTGAAATTATGGCTGAAATGACCAACTTATACGCAATACATTCAAATAAACTCAGGTTTAAACCTACTACTGCACAAGAATTAGAAATTTTATTTGGGTTACATTTAGCTACTGGTATATTTAGCTACCCGTGCTTGAAAATGTACTGGGAAACCGGCATCAGCATTCCCTTGTTCTCAGAGAATATGGCACAGGATCGCTTTTTTGAACTACGTAATAATTTACACCTTGTTGATAATACAAGAATACCAGCTGGTTGCAAAGATGCATTTTACAAAGTTCGACCAATATTTGATGCTGTTAGGAATCGATGTTTGGAGTTACCACTTGAAAAAGAACTTTGCGTAGATGAGCAGATAGTTCCTTTTACTGGCAAACATGTTGCCAAGCAGTATATAAAGGGTAAACCTTGTCCATGGGGGCTCAAGATGTTTTGTTATGTGGTAAACATGGGCAAGCCTATGATTTTATACTTTATCAAAGCTCTAGTCCAGAACTTGATAATAATTTGACAAAAAAAATTGGATATGGTGCAGCTATTGTCCTTCATCTCACAAAGAGAATTGGAGAAAGCAAGGGCCACGAGCTGTACTATGACAACTACTTTTCGTCATATCATTTATTGCAAATTATGAAACGAAAAGGCATTATGGCTGCATGCACAGCTCATATCAATAGATTCGCCAACCCATCGCTACTAAGCGATAAAGAAATGAATAAAAAGCCTCGAGGATTTTCTCAAGAAGTAAGTAGTTATGACGAACATGTAACTGTGGTCAAGTGGCTGGATAATAAGATTACCCATCTTGCTTCTAATTTTGTTGGTATTGGTGAAAAAGACTTAGTCAAGAGGTGGTGTAAAAAAGAGAAGAGATTTATAGACGTCGAACGCCCCGAATTTGTCAGGAAATACAATCACGCAATGGGAGGAGTTGATCTATTAGATCAACTTATGAGCTATTATAGGACTTTCATAAAGTCAAAAAAATTGACCCTTCGCATGATATTTCATGCTTCTGATTTAGCTGTAGTGCAGGCATACCGAGAGTACCAAATTGACAATGAGTTGCTAGGCATACCAAAGAATAAACAACTCAGGTTGCTTCGTCGTCAGCTGGCTGAAAGTCTGGTGTTGAGGAATAAAATTACCATCGGTAAAAGAGGACGGCCCAGTGGCAGTAGCCCAATACCGCAAATTATTCCGAGAAGACCAGGAGAGGTTCGCCCTGTAGCAGATATAGCAAGAGACGGTGTTGGGCATTTCCCTGCACATGATGAGGGACTTGGGACACGGTGCAAAATGGTGGGATGCAAGGGAAGAACCCGGATTAAATGTATAAAATGCAAAGTTCACCTTTGCCTTACCAAAGACAAAAACTGTTTCTTAGCATTTCATACGTAAAATGAATCATGCTGCTTGAATGGGGCGAATGACTGATTTACCTATCCCAAAGAAGAAATCTATTTTTTGTTCATTATTATAAGGATTGTAATCTAGTTTTGTTAATTTTATAAAAATAATTAATATTTCCTAATAAAAACATTTTATAATTTCAGTGAAACTTCTACTACACTAGTCTTGTCATTACGTAGGACGGATGTGCACATTTGTACACTAAAAGAAAAACAATTTTTTCTTGAAAAGTTGACAGCTAGGATTTTTTTCATTATTTTTTCCTTTGTCTTTTTACCCTAGTCTAGCTACAGGATTTTTTTTTAGATTCATTGGACAGAAAAAAATAATTCAGGTCTGAAAGGGTTAAAAATTCTAGTGAGATTTCTGCTCAAGAGGCCATCTATGTTCCTGCTGATCTACCGTTGTCACGAACTAGCAAAACCGAAATGTACTATCACGGACACAGGCGCCTGACCACTTTTCGACCTTATTGCTTACCAATACAAAAGATTTCAATAAGGTCGAAAACTGGTCAGGCGCCAGTGTCCGTGATAGTACATAAATACTAGTTTCCTAAAAGAACGAGTCCTTATTCTAAAAAGTTATCTTATATGACAGAGGCTCGCTCCAGATTCATGAGATGTTTTTCAAAAAGGTGTTATTGAATATTTATCAAAACGATGACATATTACACATTTTCCAAAAATAGACTATCGGCTATATCAGTGGAGTCCACGCCACCACTCAAGTCCTGCGACGAAAACTACCACTACAGTTGACAGCTCCGTCACCTTGTCGTACATCAGGAGTGTCTGTCGGCCGTGGATTTTTTTGTTTGAGCAGCACCGGATTTACCTCCTAGGCAAACAAGGCACTGGCCTAGACCCACCCAGCTAGTTTGCTTGCCTGACAGCAGCCGAAAGAAAAATTATACACTGACAGAAAAAAAAAACAGATAAAATACTTCATTTAATTATTTAATATCGACCTGGGTACGATCGCTGAACTTTATCAGTCCTTGGTAACATACCTAGAAGATAATGCGTTTTTCTTCACTATTAACAATCAGAAAATTCGAGTTTGCAAAACGTTTTTTATAAACACTTTTGACTTTTGATATATCAGAACGACAGATAAGAACTACAAAAGAAAAAACCAATGAAAACGGAATAGCTGAAGATCAATGAGGAAACCCCTAATAAAAAGAGAATTGACGAAACCATTATAAAAGATATTGAAAACCAAATAAATTCAATACCTAGGGTAGCATCACACTACTTAAAGGCCTCCACATCTAGAGAGTTCATTGAAGGAGGCAGGACTGTAAAAAGGTGCTCTTAAACGGGCTAGTTTATTGACAATTTCTTGCTGCAATTGTATAGCCGCCAAGTTGGCGATTATATCGCTCAACACAGTGCAACAATTGCTGCAATCTTGCAGTGTAGCCCGGTGATATTGCCAAGATATTTCATGGTAGTCGTAATTATTCAATGTCTAGCCGGCTAGATATTGAATAATTGTGGCAAATGATTTATCCTGCATTGACTTTACATGATTTAGAAATTACTGAGAGAGGAGCCAGAGTGAAGCTTCAAGCCCTATCTGAATCTTTTGGACTACCGTACCGTACCGTAACCAGTTTGGTTCGTCAACTGAAGGATTAAAGTTAATCAGTAAATGGGGTTTCGACGGAGCACCTACAAGCAAAGAAGTGAAGATGTAGACTTCAGTGATTCATCGGTTTTCATGTCCAGTCTTGTCTTTCTTAAATTCGTTTCTAATAATGTTACCATATGGGAAAACCCGACACCATCGTCAACGCATTATTGTAGGCCCATTAAGTTCGAGTTTTGTAAGGAGACAGCAAAATACATCAAACAAGAAGAAGCTACATTTAAAGAAGAAATAGAAAACATCAATCCTACAAAATGGGCCGGGCTGGAGATTAGTCACGACCTTCATATGACCATGATCGACGGAAAGGTGGCCACTATCATAACAGATACTTCGTCTGCCTGCAATATTTGCCTTGTTAAGCCGACTGAGATGAACAAGCTGTCAGAAGTATTTTCAAGACCTGTACGAGAAAATGTTTATAAATATGGCCTTTCTTCTCCTTATAAAATATGTGGATCCCGTGCTACACATAATTTATCTTACAACATGTACTTTAAGATGTGGACTGCAAGAGGTGCCAACAAGGAACTAAAAGCTGCGAAGAAACAATTGGCACAAGAAGAATTCAAACAGCAAATGGGAATACCTTGTGGATTTTGTGAAGCAAGGCTTTGGAACTACAAACGACGGAAACACAGCTAGGTTTTTTAGAGATTACCATTTGAGAAATCTGCCGAAATAACCAATATAGACAAAGACCTACTGAAACATTTTGCGATTATTCTTCAAACGATTTCATCTGGATGTGCCATAGATATTGAAAAATTCAGGACTTATTGCAGAGAAACAGCTGAGATCTTTGTTCACCTATACCCATGGTTTTATATGCCCGCAAGTGTGCACAAGCTACTCATACATGGTGCAGACATCTGTTATCACTTTGGCTTCCTACCGATTGGAATTCTTTCCGAAGAAGCGGGTGAAGCAAGAAATAAAGAATTTCGAAGAGTTCGTGAATATCACACAAGAAAATTTAACAGGATGAAGACAAACGAAGACTTGCTCCATAATTTTTTAATTAGTTCGGACCCGTATTTATTCCATATTCGACCAAAATACAACAACTCAAACTAATAATTAATAATAATTAAAAATAATTCGATTTTTTCCCCGATGTTAAAGAGCTTTTGTGTTTGCCTGAGGATGTAACAGAAGAAACCGCAAATATGGATACAGGAGTTGCAGTCTGAAGATGATCCACTAACGTAAACGTGACAGATTTATTGGTTTTGTTATTGTGTGTGTTACATAAGTTGTTCTGTTAAAATAGTCCTTTTCAGGACTGCTTAAAATAGTCCTTTTCAGGACTACTGAAAAAAGTCCCTTTTCAGGGCTCAAACTATTTCCAATTTTATTTCTAAAGATGAGTCATGCTGCATTTAAATAAAAGCTTTTAAAAAAAAAGGTTTTTTTGCTTTTTATTTATTTATTACATTTTAGTTATTTCTAATTATTCTCGGCAAGCCCTTTCATTTGATACCCATATTGTAGAAATGCATTAAAAATAACTATTCCGCCATCTTGGATGGTCCGCCATATTGGATTTAGAATGACGTCACACAGCTTATCATGTATTATCATCCAAACTAAACGTGTATTATGTATACACGTTTAGTTTGGATGACAATACTCAAATTTCAGAATATAATTATTATTATATTATATTGTTATCAGAATATAATGTTTGCTTACTATACTTCTATACTGAACGGAGAAAATAAATAAAATGATTTTCTCCCATACATTTTTTTTTTTTTACTTGTATGAGCAATTTTTTCGAAAACTTTTAGTCATAATAGCTGAAACCGTAGTGAAAGCTCTTCTCGAGCATTGGATAGCACGTTTTGGCTGCCCTGCAAGAATAACTTCAAGGTCGTCAATTCGAATCCAATCTTTTCCCACGGCTGACCAAACTACTTGGAATAGAAGAGATTAGGACAACGGCATACAATCGAAAGGCGAAAAGACACGTCGAAAGGTTGCACCGAACGCTAAATTTGCCTAAAACGCTTTGCCTATAATTGATGACGAAATTTCTAAGGTAACAGGTAAAAAACTTCATCACCAGCTTAGATTTGTCACAATCTTACGCAAAAAGCAGAAGACCTCATGAAACAAGCTCGCTCTATGAGATAAGTCGCTAAAGCCACGAATATACAGTTTTCTAGTCGTCAAAAGCGACTTAAGAAGAAAGATTCATCGGAGCCGCGCCTCGGACGAGTTCCTGTTTTCAGAGAAGAAGTAGAAAACCGCCTAGCAGACCGGATCAAATATTTGTCTTTTTTTTTTTTGGGGCGCCCGCATCTATGATCAGGAAGGTAGCATATCAGTATGCAGAAGAAAATCACATTAAGCACAATCACACACATTTTGATACAAGTGTTCAAATGGCTGGCCGTGATAGGCGGTATTGAAAGATATCAAAAAATGTAATTTAATATCAGTACCGGGATCCCGGACATTTTATTATATTTTTCAATACCGGTATTGAAACAACCAATACTGGGATACCGGTATTGGTGATTTAACTTTATTATCAGTAGACACTACAGTGAAACTTTATTTTGATGAAAGTTTATTTTTATTACACATAGCCTTATTTATAAAAATCTCGCTAATGACTGATTAGCTACTGTTTAGCTAAGCAATTAGTTAGCTCTTAATCAATGATTAACTTTACTTTATTTATAAACGCTAGTTAGCACGTAATTAGTTGCGAAACGAAATAGAGGTGAAATTATGCGTTCGGCACAGATTATAATCAAAATAGTCGACAAAAAAACAGAATTTTAAGAATAAAGTTGTCAAAACCACGATTTCTGTATCTGTCGTGACTTTGACAGACAAAAGTCACAAATTTCATCGGAAAATATCAATGATATTTAAACTATAGATACGTTACCCGCGCTCTGTAGTGGCAAGATGAATGCAAGGTATTTACCGGACTTCGATTTAGTCGCGTACCAACCAGTGCCGCGGCTGCACGTGATATTAAAATAACTTGTGTGGATAACTTCCTACAAATAACAAAAAAAAAATGCCGTCCTGTGTGTATAGGAAATGTAAAAATTATACTGCAACTGTGAAAGATAAAAAAGTATCATTTCATGCGTAAGTATCAAGAAAAATGTCTTTTATTTTATGTTTTTCGATGCCTTCTAATGGCGTCTGGCGCCTGAAGTAAGTCACGTGCCGTTAGGGGAAGACGGGGTATTTTACATCAGTGTGTATAAAACCTACATTGTTTTTATTTTGATGAATTATATTATTTGAATATAATATTATGTGTTACGAAAACTGATGATCAATATAATATAATTAGATTACCAAAAGATGGGCTTATGAGTGAAAAGTGGTTAACCGTTATAAGAGCTCAACGGCGTGAAGATGATTGGCTAGCCACAAAATACTCTACGGTCTGCTCGGAACATTTTCTAGCCAGCGACATATACATAACGAAAAATAACGTTCGAAGAATAAAAAAGACAGCAGTCCCTGTAATTATGGTAAAGTTATACTTAATTTTATTTTTAGGCCTTTTCATCTGTGTTTAGATTTAGAAACCATCATTGAAATATTATACTAAACCAACTTCGTGCAACTTATTGCATTGAAGACTTCATCAGGCGCATTTTGTGACGGTGAATTAGTTTTAAGTCTACCTACATGTATTTTATGTGTACTTTCCCTTTGTTCTTCGGAATACATACGCATTTACAGCTCCAGTCTATATTTTCATTTTTCCTGACTAATCACACATCTCAACATAATTTGGTCCTTGTCGAGCCGGATAAGTGAACCAGGAATAAGGATAATTCCAGGAAATATAAAATTTATCGGAAAATACTGCCGGTGGAGATTTGTGAGTAGCTGGCTAAGGTCAAAGGGTCACAGCGCAGCAAAGAATTGTGCAGTACAGTGCAGTAAGAGTGCAGTGTTCCTATTTTCGTTTATTTCAGAACCCATTACTCATAATCAGGTAGTATTTAATCTTTTTATGGAATTGTAAAGGTTAGTACAACATTGGTGTCTAACTTCTTTGTTCATGTGCACATGTAAGATTTCTTTTCAAGCCACCAAATTATTGTTATAATTTGCAGCCAATCTATTGTATTAAGGTAATTAAGCAGCAAACTAGGTTTTCTATAATTGTTAACCATTAATTTAAGCAGTTTCCTTTGTTATCTTGCAATAAAATTAATAAGAAATCTTACTTCATCAGCTATTAGCCAAGTACATTGTATTGTATTCTGGTACATTTTAACTTATTTTAGTAAAGTTCATACTATATTAAGTGAATAGTAAAACTGACAATTCACATTAATATTATTGTCCAAAGTCTGGAAAGTAGATTGATTTTTGTAATAGTTATCAATAGATCTTGTTGTTTAATTTCACATTAGAAAACTTATCAAGTTAAAGCAGCCATTCTATTGTTAAATAAATATTCCCTCTAGCGAATTTAGTAAGCCCTTTAGGTGTTTATCCTTTGGTAGGTATTTAACGATAGTAATTTATTAAAATATAAACTTGTTACATTTCAGTTTGGTTACCTGCTTCCCAAAGAATGACTGGTATGGAAGAAAAGGAGCTCATTAAAAAACGAGCAAGTTACAAAGGTCGATTAACGGTATTTTCTAATTACTTAGAGGATTTTAAAAAGGATTCTTTAACGCAAACCCAGATGAATGAACTGCAGTTACGCCTCGGTAAGATTGAACTTGTTTATTCGCAATATGACGACGTTCAGTTAAGGTTGGAATGTATAGCTGAGGATATGAATACACAGTTAGCAGAACGTACTGAATTTGAAGGTATATATTACAAAGTTGTTGCGAGGGCACAGGAGTTACTAGCCAGACGCAATGATATTGGTAATGAAGATAAGTCTTCTCGCGTTAGCAATAATCGGCTGGTTAGGTTACCAACCATTCAACTACCTAAGTTTGACGGGACGTATGACAAGTGGTTAGAGTTCCATGACACGTTTTCAAGCTTAATACATTTGGATGACCAAATTGATGAAATAAATAAGTTTCATTACCTCCGAGCTTCCTTGGAAGGGACAGCCGCCTTAGTCATACGGGCTATTGAATTTTCGGCTAATAATTATTCCATTGCGTGGAATTTATTATGTGAAAGGTTTGATAACAAGCGGCTTCTCATTCAAAATCATGTGGCAGCCTTGTTTAACATTGAAGTGGTTAATAAAGAATCCTCAGATAATATAAAAAACATCATTGACACTTTAAATAAAAACTTACGTGCGTTAGAATCTTTAAGTGAACCAGTTAAGTTTTGGGATACGTTGATAATTTATATAGTTACCCACAAATTAGATTCAAGGACTTATCGACAGTGGGAGGAAGAAAAAGGTCATTTAGACAAAGATAAAACAATCACATTAGAATTATTCCTAGAATTCTTAAGAAATCGTGCAGTTTTGCTTGAAACACTTGATTTGTCTCGCAATCAGGCTAATAATAATAGTACTTCTAAATCTAGCAAGCATAAAACAATGATATCGGTGAGCAGTGAGACACCACCACAGAAAAGTAAAAATTATACCAGTTCCTCACCATTGTCATGCCCGCATTGTAGTGATAAACATAATTTACTCAATTGTCCACAGTTTCTTGGTCTCAGCAACGAAAAACGGCTTGAGCTTCTTCCTCAATACAAAGTATGTTTCAATTGTTTTCGGTCTGGTCATTACACAAATCATTGCAAATCTTTTGGTTGCAAAATATGTAAGCGTAAACACAATACACTGGTTCACGTAGCAGGTGCTTCACAAAAAGCTATGCCTAATGTTTCTACCTCGCAAACAGACAGCACTGTTACTGCAGATGTTAACTCAGCTGAAAAGAAACCCAATACAAATGTGACACTATCTGCACGTGCTACAACATATCTTAACAATAAAAGTAAAAGTCAAGTTTTATTGGCTACTGCACTAATGAAGGTGTATGATAAGAACAACCGCGAACATCTCGCTCGGGCTATACTGGACACTGGTAGTACTTCTTGTATAATGACAGATAAGTTATGTGATTTATTGAATTTACCTAACGTACAAGTTAATGAATCTGTACAAGGCATTAACAATTCTAAAACAAACATTAGTTAAATGTGCAGTGTTTCTGTAAAATCAATAAGTGAAAACTTCACTACTAATCTTTATTGTTTTATTTTACCAAACATAACAGATGAAGTACCATGTCAGAAATTATCCATTAGTAATTTAAATATACCAAGCGACATTTGTTTAGCTGATCCTCATTTCCACACGCCATCGGCAGTGGATCTTATAATAGGTGCAGATGTTTTCTGGGACCTACTGGGGCGGCAAAAAATCAACTTAGGTAACGGCAAACCAATATTATTTGAATCAAGGCTAGGTTGGCTAGTTTCAGGTCCGTTAATAAACAGTGGCCACGTATCACGGTCACCATCATTTCTTAAAGTTAACATTGCAAATCTCAATGTCAGTTCTTCTCACAACTCCACATCAGGAGATGACATTCAAAACCTTTTATCGCGTTTCTGGGAACTGGAAGAAGTCCCCAATCAGTCATCTTCATATTCTGATGAGGAAGCTAAGTGTGAAGAACATTTTGTACAAAACACCACTCGGATGGCAGATGGTCGGTTTTGTGTTAGGATACCACTCAAACAATCACACCATATTCTAGGTGACTCACTGGCTAGAGCAAAACATTGTCTCCTTTCTATTGAACGTAGATTTAAAAGTCAGCCAGCTTTAAAAACTCATTATTGCGATTTCATGAAAGAGTACATTTCATTAGGACACATGTCTAAGTGTTCCGTTGATCCAAAAAAACTGGAGTATTTCATTCCACACCACGGTGTTCTGCGCGAGCATAGCATAACCACAAAATTAAGAGTAGTGTTTAATGCCAGCAGTCTTACTATTTCAGGTGTTTCATCTAACAACTTACAAATGGTAGGTCCAGTTGTTCAAGACGACTTAATGTCTTTACTTCTTAGGTTCAGAAAACATAAATACATTCTTTCTGCTGATGTAGAAAAAATGTATCGACAAGTTATTGTACACTCTGATGACAGACACTTACAAAGAATAATGTGGCGTGAGGACCCGTCAGAGTCTATTAAAACCTATGAATTAAACACTGTGACTTATGGAACAGCAAGTGCACCTTTTTTGGCGACTCGGTGTTTAAAACAAGTTGGCTTAGATTGTAAGGATGAGAGAATTGCTGGTATTATAATCCATGATTTTTATGTCGATGATTTGCTCACAGGTGGGGATTCAATATCTGACGTCACAAATATCCGCCAGAAAGTCACTGCCGAGTTGGCTTCCGCTGGTATGCCACTTAGGAAGTGGAAATCCAACAGTACTCTGGTTATATCAGATAAAGTTACAAGTTCATCATTAAATTTAAACATTGGTTCTAATGAGCCAAGTAAAACTTTGGGTCTTAACTGGCTAACAGACTCTGATGAGCTCTGTTTTTCAATTAGTAATACGTCAATATCAGATAATGTCACAAAGCGTGAAGTTTTGTCAGTTACATCCCAAATATTCGACCCTCTAGGTCTATTAGCTCCTTGTATCATTCCAATGAAAGTAATAATGCAAAAACTTTGGTTACATAAATTATCATGGGATGACTTTTTGCCACCAGATGTCGCTAAGACATGGAAAAATATTGCTGATAGGTTATATATTTTGAATAGTTTACGCATCCCACGTTTAGCTTTTTGTGATTCTTGGAAGGTGATAGAATTACACATATTTTGTGATGCATCACAAACCGCATATGGTGCATGCATCTATGTAAGGAGTATTTACAACAATAATGAAGTTATGGTGCGTTTGCTTACAGCAAAGAGTAGAGTGGCTCCTATCAAGCCAACCACAATTCCTCGGCTCGAGCTCTGCGCCGCCTTGGTTGGTGTGAGGCTATATGAAAAGGTGATCGAGTCACTTGGCGCGCCAATTCAAAGTAGTATATTTTGGAGTGATTCTACAATAGTGCTGGGGTGGTTGAAAATGTTACCAAGTAAGTTGCAACCATTCGTGCGCAATCGTGTTGCAGAAATCGTTGAAAAAACGAATGCTAATAATTGTACCTGGAGACATGTTCCGACACATCTTAACCCCGCTGATCTTGTATCACGTGGAACTGATGTAAGTCAAATTCAAAGTCATAATTTATGGTGGTCGGGACCTAATTTTTTAAAACAGGTTACAAGCGAGTGGCCTTCTTTTCCAACCACTGCAGTAGAATCGCTACCCGAAACTAAAACTGAGGTTTCTTTATTAACTACTTCTAAGACTTCAATACCTTTAATTGATTTTAATCGGTTTTCAAACCTTTCTCGACTTACACGCACAGTAGCTTACACGTTACGATTTATTAATATTTGTAAAAAGCAACCACCAAACACTTTACATCTTAGTGAAGATGAATTACAAAATGCGTTAAACTTAATTGTGAAACTCTCTCAAATTGAATCATTTCCCGAATATGAAATGTTAATAAAAAATCAGTGCTTACCAAAAGGAAGTCCATTAACTAAACTTAACGTATTTTTAGATAAAAATAAATTAATTCGTGTAGGTGGTCGCTTACAAAATTCCTCATTTTCATATGAGAAAAAGCATCCGTTAGTAATACAGTCCACTAATCGATTTTCTAAACTATTATTTGAATTTAAACATAAAACTCTAATGCATGCAGGACCACAACTACTATTGGCTTGTGTAAGAGATACTTACTGGCCAATAGGTGGTCGCAACCTGGCTAAATTGTGTTATTATCGTTGTGTCATTTGCAGTCGCATTACAGCTAAACCAATTAATCCCATTATAGGCAACTTACCTGAACGACGGGTGGCGTCCGGTGGGCATCCATTCGAATGTGTTGGGGTTGATTACGCTGGACCTATTCTGTCAGCGTCTCGACAAGGTCGTGGTTGTAGACTTGTAAAAGTTTACATTGTACTCTTTGTTTGTTTTACAACGAAGGCAGTTCACATTGAGTTGGTGGGTGACTTAACCAGTCAAAATTATTTGTCAGCACTTCGTCGTTTTATGTCTCGGAGAGGTAAACCTACGCATATATATTCCGACAACGGAACCTCGTTTGTAGGCGCTTATAATGAAATCGGCAAATTTTTGAAGGTTAACAGCAGTTCATTGTCTGGTGACATGGCCACTGAAGGTATTAACTTCATTTTTATTCCTCCCTACGCTCCAAATTTCGGTGGTCTTTGGGAGGCAGGTATCAAATCAGTGAAGTTTCATTTAAA
The DNA here is from genome assembly GCA_916701695.1 of Agrochola macilenta. Classification (NCBI taxonomy): domain Eukaryota; kingdom Metazoa; phylum Arthropoda; class Insecta; order Lepidoptera; family Noctuidae; genus Agrochola; species Agrochola macilenta. Next base: position 9,703,011 of record OU753564.1, on the reverse strand, counting down.
AAGAGTAATGGGAAATTGTCATTTAACTTATGAGGAACTTTATACAGCACTGGTTCAAATCGAAGCACTCCTGAACTCGCGCCCGCTCACGCCGTTGTCATCGGACCCTAATGACCTTCTGCCGCTGACACCTGGACACTTCCTGATAGGACGCACACTCACATCCTTGCCGGTATCGTCGTATGAAACTGCTTCAGTTACTCACTTGAAGCGATATGAGAGAATAGAGGCATTACGTCAACACTTCTGGTCGAGATGGAATAAAGAATATATATCTGAACTACAGCAGCGGACAAAATGGAGGTCTTCAAAGGCGGTCTTAGAGACTGATCACCTTGTTATAGTAAAGGAAGACAATCTACCACCATTGAAATGGCGATTAGGCAGGATCTCGGCAGTCTACCCAGGACGTGACGGAATCAGTCGTGTGGCCGATATTAGAACTGCGAGTGAAACCATCAGGCGTGCATGCAGCAAGATATGCCCACTGCCATTAAATGAAGATTCTGGTTGAAAGGTTGCCTTTCAACGCCCGGGGGCATGTTTAGATTTAGAAACCATCATTGAAATATTATACTAAACCAACTTCGTGCAACTTATTGCATTGAAGACTTCATCAGGCGCATTTTGTGACGGTGAATTAGTTTTAAGTCTACCTACATGTATTTTATGTGTACTTTCCCTTTGTTCTTCGGAATACATACGCATTTACAGCTCCAGTCTATATTTTCATTTTTCCTGACTAATCACACATCTCAACAATCTGAAATGTTTCATTTTAAATTTTTGTATACAGGGTGGCAGGGACATCGACGCGAAGCCGGTTACCATGGATTCAGTACATGATTCTGAACCCCCTGCGTTGAAATTTTTCGTCGATTATTTTAAAAAAAATCAGCTGTTCCATACATTTTGACCGCGTAGGTATTACACTTTTCTATGAAACAGCTGATTTTTTTTTCAATAACCGACGAAAAATTTCAACGCAGGGGGGTTCAGAATCATGTACTGAATCCATGGTAACCGGCTTCGCGTCGATGTCCCTGCCACCCCGTATAGGCTTCAATATTTTTTCTTCATAGGTTGAAAACGGAACCCTATTACTAAGTCTCCGCGGTCTTGTCTGTCTGTCAAAGGGTAGCTATGCTATTCTCTAAGTCGTTTGACTTATCTTGTATTTGACCATTTTTTTTTTTAATATATACCTATTTTTATTGTTATGTATAAGTAATCAAACATTGATATTGATTTAAATTGTCTTTTTTTTAGCAAGAAGCACAAAGTATTATATTTTCACCAACAAGCTAGGAGCATGTTCAAGTGTCTGAAGAAGGTTCCATTTTTGAGACACCCAGAAAAGCATTTTTAAAAACAAAAATTAGAAAAATTTCTCTAGACAAATGCAAACTGCAATTAAAAAATTATAATTTGCAAAGAAAAAATAAAAGATTAAAAGAAAAGTGCAACAATTTAAAACAAATTGTGTTAGACCTAAAAAAAAAAAAATTTTTTACTATTGATCAGTTCAATGAATTGAATTTGAAAGCAGAAGCGGTAGAGTCTATTAACAGGCTGATTAAAAAAAGTAAGAAAAGGGGCTATCGCCAAAAATATACACCAGCGTTGAGAAAATTTGCAGTCACTCTGCACTATTACTCTGTAGCTGCCTATAAATATGTGAGAAAAATATTTAATGGATCTTTGCCACACCCTCGCGTCATAGGAAAATGGTACGAGAACAGTTCGGGTGATCCTGGCTTTAATAAGCAAGCGCTAGAGGTTTTAGAAAAAAAATATAAAAATTGTGGTCAGCGAATATTGTGCACGTTAATTGCTGACGAGATGGCTCTTCGCCACCAAACTATGTGGACTGGAAAGAAGACTGCAGGCGTAGTAGATTTCGGTGCTGGCACGGCAAAATCGTGCGAAATAGCGACTCAGGCGTATGTATTTATATTAGTATGCATGAACGAAAGCTGGAAAATCCCAGTGGCATATTTATTAGTTAACGGACTATCAGCTGAAACTCGGGCAAATTTATTGAAAACATGTTTGAGTGAATGCTACCGTGTAGGGGTTGATATTGTTGCTATAACTTTTGATGGCTGTGCGGCTAACATAAATGCAGCCAATTTACTAGGTTGTGATCTAAAACAACCATCACATCTAAAAACAACATTCAAACATCCTGAATGTCATTTACAAGTAGCTATCATGCTTGATGCTTGTCACATGATTAAGCTGGTTCGGAATTCCTTCGAATCCAAAAGGCTTATTTATGATGGGTGTGGAAGGGAGATTCGTTGGCAGTTGTTGGAAAATTTAGTGAAACTACAAAAAAACGTGGGGCTTAATTTTGCCAACAAAATTACTTCGCGTCACATTCATTTTAGAAATGAAGTAATGAAAGTTAAATTGGCTACACAAATAATGAGCATGAGTGTTGCAAATGCACTCAGGTTGTGCAATGAGATTTTGACGTCTTCACTTTTTGTAGACACTGCAGGGACGGTAGATGTTATAGTATTTTTTAATAACTTATTTGACATATTCAACTCTAAGTCATCTGATTTTTACGGCTTTAAAAAGCCGTTGTCTACAAAAAATGCCGGTGAAGTTTTAGCATATCTCGAAAATGCCAAACAGTACATATTGGGTCTTAATATATTTATTAAATACAGGCGTGAATATCGCCAACGAATCACTATTAAACTGATTAAGAAAAGTCTGGTAGAGTCTAAAAACAAAACAGAGTTTTTGGGGTTCCTTATTTGTATAGAAAGTTTAAAACATCTTTTTTCCACGTTAGTCGTAGGACAACAGTTGCGGTATATTGCAACTTATAGGTTGTCTCAAGAACACATAGAAATGTTATTCGGTGCTATCAGGAGACATGGAGGTTATAATAACAATCCAAATGTTGTGCAGTTTAAGGGAATCTTTAAAAAAATTCTTCAACACCTGGAAACTAAATCTTCGTTTTTAGGAAATTGCATACCTCTAGAAGACATTTCCGTATTAACGTGTTCGTCTGCAGTTCAGAACATTAATTCTATAGTAAGCAGAAGAGCTATCGATGAGGAGATAGACTCAATTGATAACAATAATGAGCAAATAAATCCTAATGCTGTAGAAACGGATAGTTTGATAGACGCAAATGTTGAAGTTTTTTCGACAATTCTGAATCGGGAAAGCGTCAAAAAGACTACTGAACAGATTATTGGTTATGTTTCAGGATGGGTATCAAGGAAACTGGCTAAAGTAATAAAATGTGAAACATGCATCGATTGTCTGTTTTCTGATAGCAAATTATGGTTTCATAAACTGATTATTTTAAAAAATATAGGCGGACTATGTTTTCCAAGCGAGGACGTGTTTAAAATTTGTTTGAAGTCGGAAGTTATAATTAAAAATCATATTAAAGAAAAGGGCCACATTATACTTCCCGATCCTAAAGACATCGAAATTTAAAAAAACCGAATTTTAAAATAATTTATTAGTTGCAATGACGTATTTGCATCTTTGCATCCCCATTCTCTAGATCAACATCCGACTTTTGACCATAGGGTACACCTTATCCGCTCGGTCATAGATAAATTTATCAATGTTCGCCTACATTTTGCACACAAATGTTCTGATCCAAAATCTGATTATAAGAGACAAAAAAGAAATAAATTAAGTTTGTTTGAAGGTATTTGAAAACAGTGAGCTATTTTCAGTTAGATACATTTCGTGATTGTCTGGCAGTTTTAGTGCTCCTTTAAACAGCAACCGTTTTATACACGTTTTAACCTTCAAGCCCCGTAGGTTGACATTTACGCGCTTTACGTCACTTATGACAAGTTTCAGAATTTTTCGGTGTTACTTGCCATTTTTTGGGAATTTTACTTCTAATTGACGAAAATATCCATCAGGCCATAAAGAGGAAAAGCCTACAGACGATATTAGTCATTATTTAGCAGTAAAAAAATAGTGATTTAAGCCGCGTGAAACTGTTGTGGCCATATAGCCACGTTGGGGTTTTAAGGGCGGCGAATTTTTCGTTGTCATCTAGCTACGGTGGGACTTGAGCGGTCTTATGAGGGTACTGTGTAAAATGTCTAAATAAATTAGAAGAAATTTAATTGTAATTTAATATAAACGATTGTTGTACTTTCTATTTTTAATTATTCACATTTTTTTAATAAAGATTTTTAAATTTATATTAGTACATTTTGTTTTAATAATTAAGTAACAGTAATTACTCTTACGAAATCTGCATTCATATTTAGATCGAAAATAATATTATTTTACCTGTAAATCTACTACCTATATCAACAAGAGAAAATAAAGTGTCCATTTATTCCCCACATGCCTCCTTTTGTACACGTTCGGCCAATGAGCATGCACCATAGAATGACAACGTTATGAAAGAAATATATTTATCTCTCTCTAACAACAGGAATTCCGTAGATGACATTTAATTTTCTTTCCCTTTCTTTGTGCGTCTAAGTACCTATCTAGCTACCGATAGTATTTACGCTGTTTTCGAGTGCCGTGATGTTCATGCATGACGCGTCTATTTATAATACGTCATTGAATAGGACGTTGTTCTATCGATATCTCCTAAGTTACTAAACCTTTTTTTTTTTCAAATAATTACTGGTGATAGCAATGGTCAATCTAAACGTAAATCACGAATAAAAAGGGTTTCGGTCTATGTTAACATGTAACATTGTTATACCAATAGGTCGATATGTAAATGAGCTTTATAGGTCTTCCTCCGTCCACTTCGCGCCGGAGTTTCATAATATTTAATTTTTATAGGTTGTTCTGTAAACCCGTAAAATATTATCGAAATCCATATTTACTAAGGCACAACTCGATATTAGGAACAAAATTACCTTGAAGCACACATTATAAAGCATTGAATTGATCAGCTGATTCAAATAAAATCCGTTTACTCCCATCGAGCTTATTATTTTCATTGCTACCATCGCAACACAACAAATTTTTTGACTTTTGTCTATCACTCACGACAGATACAGAAACCGTGGTTTTGTCAACTTTATTCTTAAAATTGTTTTTTTGTCGACTATTTTGATTATAATCTGTACCGAACGCATAATTTCACCTCTATTTCGTTTGGCAACTAATCACTTGCTAACTAGCGGTTATAATTAATAAAGAAAAGTTAATCATTGATTAACAGCAAACTAGTTGCTTAGCTAAACAGTAGCTAATCAGTCATTAGCGAGATTTTTATAAATAAGGCTGTTAAAGTCCAGGTTTCCTCACGATGTTTTCCTTCACCGATGTCAGTAATGTCCAAGACAAACTCAGAAAGTAAGGTAAGTGCACCAGTAATGGACAGCGTACCAGTGATGAACATTTTTGGTTGCGTCCTAAAAAATAAGGATTCAGCAAGTTTTTTCTTACCTGGCAATATTTTACCACAGACAAAAGGGATTTAAGTGTCAAAATATTGACAGTAGATACATGTAAATTATTCAGTTTCAAGATGGTGGACAGTTAAGCAGCGCGTGTTCTCACGTCATGGTTTTCTTAGTGAATTTGATAGCGAGGTAAGTTGCTAATGAGTTTTTTTGTTAAATCAATTATAGTAATAATGAAAAAATATTAAGTTTCTGGCATAATTAAACTCTTTTCCAATCAAAGTAATTTAAAAATATGATAAACAATAACGTGGCTTGTCTTTTTTTTGCTATGTCCATAACTGGTACCTGTAATTCTGACAAGTCCTAGTTATGGACATATTGTCGATTACTAGTGAAGTGCATGTTTTTAAAGATTTTAGTAGATTCTAAGATCTTTTTGCGAGGTCAATGAAATATCTTTTTACGATGACTTTATAAAGCTTTTTACCAGTAATGGACAGACGTGTTTATTAGTGGTGTGTCCATCACTGGTTCATTCCATTATTATAGGTATTACAAACAAGTTTTTTCTTACAGTCATGGCGCCGGTGAAAAATTATACACCACTTCAAATGCAACATGCTTTGGAAGCAGTAAAAAACGGAGAGAGCGTGAGCTCTGCAGCCAAAAACTATGGCGTACCACGAATAACCTTACACAATAAGTGCACTGGTAAGAGTCCGGCAGTATGTTCTATGGGCCCATCGTCAATATTGACGAAAGAAGAAGAAAACATTTTGGTAAAATGGTTATTCGCTATGTCAGAAAGGCATTGTCCAGTGGCTAAAGAACAGCTACTGGACAGTGTCCAGGCGATTGTTAAATCAAATGATAAACAGACGCCTTTTACCGATGGTAGACCAGGGCGCAAATGGTACCAAGCGTTTCTTACTCGTCATCCTGAAGTGTCGGAAAGGCTTTCTCAAAACCTGACAACGTCTAGAGAAGCCGTAACCGAAAAGCAAATAACTAGCTGGTTTTCCGAAGTAGGTGATTATTTTAATAACCAAGGTCTTGGCAACGTAATGAAGGATCCCACGAGAGTATTTAACACGGACGAAAGCGCCTTCTTTCTAAATCCAAACCCTGGACGCGTTTTGGTGAAAAAAGGCGACAAAAACGTATATAGTGTTTCAGGCAACGAAAAAGAAAATCTTACTGTGCTCATTACAGCAAATGCAGCTGGACAATTAGCACCACCGATGATCGTTTTTGCATACGAACGAGTTCCAAAGCATATTGCCGAAAGCGTTCCGAACTCATGGGCTATAGGTAAATCCGAAAGTGGTTGGATGTGTAGCAGCACATTCTATGAATACATCACGAACGTCTTTCATCCCTGGCTTGTTGAAAACAAAATAAAACTGCCGGTGGTTTTCTTCCTAGATGGCCACGCTTCACACGTAACTAAACATCTATCAGACTTTTGTTCTCAGAGTCAAATTGAAATTATAACGCTGTATCCGAATAGCACACATTTACTACAGCCAATGGATCTCGCAGTTTTCAGACCCCTAAAAGCATTCTGGCGTAAACATGTCCGTATATGGAAAACAGAAAACTTGGGGCAGCAAGTCAAAAAAGACAAATTTGCAATTATATTAAACCGTGCTCTAGAAGAACTCTCACCAGAAAGTATTCAAAACGGTTTTCGGGCTGGAGGTTTGTTTCCGTTCGGTCCGGAATATGTTGATTTTTCCAAAATGCACGCCCATAACCGAAGATTGACAAATGCTACTCAACCTTTGGCACAGCAGGACTCAGACTTTATTATGAAACTGGAACAAGAAATAGTTAAAACGTTCACACAGTCCAAACTGGACATGTATAAAAGATGTTTCTATATCCCGAGATCTGATTTGAATAACGTTTTGCCAGATGAAGATTTAACTTTATACACAATTTGGGCTAAGTATAAACAATTGTGTCATGTAAACAGAGTCGTTTTTGAAAATCAGGAAGCGGCAACAGCGTTGGGACAAATGGGAAAAGAATACAACACTGGTCCTGCGCAGATATCTGAGGACATAATTGCAACTTACCAAGAAGAAAATGAAATAAATATGCCATCGACATCCTTTGCAGAAATAAGCGAAGATACAACTACGGTTTTGCCATACAACACATGTATCACTACCGCTTCAGACTCACTTCAAAACCAGGGATTGTCCATTATGTCACAAAAAACTCCGATTAAAAACATGCCATCGACGAGTTTTGCAGAATAGGTACATGCTAAGCGAACAAAACGTCATAGTACCATCACCATTTAAGAAAGCTCTTTTCTGGCCGGAAAACATAATAAAAAAGAAAGTAAGGATTTCAAAAGAAAAGCTACCATCATCAATCACGAGTGAAGTTTGGAGAGAATTTCATAAGAAGAAGGAATTGGAAAAAAAATTGAAAGAAGATGAAAAAGAAAAACGAAAACAGGAAAGAATAGAAAAGAAGACCAAACGTCTCCAAATTAAAAATGCAAATCGTAACGAAAATAGAACCAAAAATAGAAAACGAAGAAAGCAAGCCGTAACATCGAGTGATTCTGAAGACAGTGATATAACATATGCAGAGTCAAGTGAAAGTGAAATTGAGTTTGAAATAGATTTAGAAAACAACACAGAAATTGAAGGGCCACTTGGAGATATAGAGGAGAAAAATGAGGAAGAAAAAAAAAGTAAGGTTAAGAGAACAGTAGGAAGACAAAATGTTTTAACAGAAAATATTAATGAAACAAAACGTATCTGTCCAATACAAATATTGAGCAGCGTTGACGTGCAAACGGTACTAGACGATAAAACTGGATTATTCAAAGTATCCAAACGACGTAGATCATCATCTGATCTATGTTGTCCAGATAATTTGAATGTCCCAAATCGACCGGCAGTCGGAAAATATGTTCTTGTCAAATTCGAAGGCAAGAATACAACAAAGATTTACCGTTACCTGTGTATGATAGAAGAAATTTTGGAACATAAGGTTGTAGTTCAAGGTCTGCGTAGCTGCAAATTGAAAACTAATTTTAAAATAATCGAAAATGATGTGTCCTTAATTGATGAGACTGATATTTTAAGTTATTTGCCCGATCCTATAAGGCAAAATAATATTTTTGTTTTTCCGCATGTGATTGATGTGAAAGAATTAATTTAGATTTAAGAATTGTATTTGAGATCTCATAATAAACCAAAATAGTTTCTAAGCAGAAGTTTAAAGTAACCTCAGTTCATAAAAATACGTACAATTATTAATAACAAAGATAGTCTATGTATAAGTACATTGTGATTTATAGTAATTTACCATATTTTTATTTTATTTTTAGTAAGAACTTTGCTTTTAAAAGACGTAATAACAAATAAAATTTGTTTCTAATTAAAGAGTATTTTTATTTGTTTGTGTATATCAAGTGTCCATTATTAGGTGTCCAATGCCGGAACACTGTGCATAACTAGGCGTCAATCATTGGTGTATGACTTGTCCATTACTAGGTAATTTTAAGCCAATTTTCTATCGTAATTCTATGTTCATTGAAGTTACTAAAATAAATTCAGTAAACTCATATTAGATTCTAAACATCCATAACCAACTTTATCTGCAGCCGTTGCAAGAATAGACCCACAACTTTTTTTTTTTTTAATTTTAGGCGCTCTCCATCGACCTTAAACCGTCCATCACTGGTACACTTACCTTATATAATTATGAATTGAAAAAGTCACATTGGTACTTGCCCGGATTTGAACCCACAACCTCGTGCATGAGAGGCGAGGCCTTAACCACTGGGCCATCACGGCACGGAGCACGGAGTTGTTAAATAAAAAAAAACTATATTAAGTTAAAAAAATAGAGTCCAATACCGGGATACGAGGGCTGCACTAAAAGTATCGGGAATGGAATATTTCCACTGTTCCTGTCATATTAAAATCTTTTTAATTGAAAACTCCTTGGTTTTAAAAATCGAATACTATTTATTTATTTAAAAAAAGATTCTCGGTCTTGTCACAAGGTATTGTCAAACTTGTTTAGTCGTTGAGAAAATGGAATTGACTCGAGAAAATTCAAGAGCGATGATTTATTATGACTTTCGAAGTGGTTTAACACAAAAACAGTGTGTTGACCGGATGATTTCTGCATTGGGTGATGAAGGAATTTGAATGAAATGAGTTAAAGCCAAAAAAAATTGTTCGTTCACGGAGTGTTGCAAAAAAAATGGTGGCCACGTTTGTCTCCAAAACCGACCATGTTACGACTATTCCTCTTGAGGGACAAATAACGGTTAATGCAGAATGGTATGCTACATTTTTGTTTGCCACAGGTCGTTTCTGAACTCCGTAAAGAGAACTGCAACCGCCGCATCATCCTCCATCACGACAATGCGAGTTCTCACACCGCGCACAGAACAAAAGAGTTTTTAGAGCAAGAAAACATAGAATTATTAGACCATCCGCCGTACAGCCCCGACCTAAGCCCTAATGATTTCTATACTTTCCCTAAAATAAAGAATAAATTGCGTGGACAGAGATTTTCATCACCTGAAGAAGCTGTGGACGCCTACAAAACGGCCATTTTGGAGACCCCAACTTCCGAATGGAATGGTTGCTTCAATGATTGGTTCCATCGTATTGAAAAATGTGTCAAATTTCGCGGAGAATACTTCGAAAAGCAATAAATACATTTTTAAATAGTAATGTTGTGTCACTTCCTTGATTCCCGAAATTTTCAGTGCCGCCGTCGTACCAGGATCCCGTATTAGACATTTTCTATACGGTATTGAAAAAATCCGGTGTGCGAAACCTTATCTGGAAGGATTTCTCAAAATAAATAAAATCTCTATTCGTACCTGAAGCTACCAGCGTGAACAGAATAACGGCCTTCAATAAAGAAGAAGTCCAGCTGTTTTATACATTTTTGGGAGAGTTAATTGACAATCATAAATTTGCTCCCAGGAATATTTATAATTGCGATGAGACAGGCATTTCCTCAGTACCAGATTCTGGCAAAATATTACCTCCGAAAGGCATGAAAAAGGTCGGAAATTTCTCACGAGTTGGGAAAGGGGCAAGAACTTTATTATGTGCTATGAGCGTTGCTGGTGCATTTGTTCCACCAATGTAAATTTTTCCCAGAAAAAGAATGACTCCACAACTTGAAAAAGATGGTCCAGCAGGAGCAATATACAGGGTGTTCGGCAGAAGGTTGAACATACGAAAATGGCGGATCCGTGGGGCCGTCTACTACGTTTTTAGGCCCAATAACAAGACCCAGGCTACAAGGATTTTTTTTAATGATATTTATTTGAAAAAAAAACGGAATTTGTCGTTGCCAAAACTTCAAACGTCAATAATTTCATATAAAAACAACAAAACTGGCAACATTTTATTTTTATCTTCATCTAAAGTAACTGTAAAATCTATTTTTCACTTATTCGCGTTGTTTTAAAAGAAATTGTGCATATTGCATACCGTTAGATTGGGCATGAACCAAAGATGTTTTCCTAAAATTAGAACTGCTCTATCACAGTTAGTTTTTTTTTTAACGCAGTTCAAAGTCGGGCTTTCGGTATTTATTTTTTATTTGTTTGTAGTTTAAGGGCCCGTATTTACTTTTCTAGCAATCATCTGCGTCAAATACGAATTTTATAAGATTCTACAGTTACTTTAGATGAAAATAAAAATAAAATGTTGCCAATTTTGTTGTTTTTAAATGAAATTATTGATGTTTGAAGTTTAGGCAACGACAAATTCCGAAAAAAAAAAAAAAAAAAACATTTAAAAAAAACCCTTGTGGCCTGGGTCTTCTTATTAGGCCTAAAAACGTAGTAGACGGTCCCACGGATCCGCCATTTTCGTATGTTCAACCTTCTGCCGAACACCCTGTATATAAATGTTCCGACAATGGCTGGATCAATGAAAATCTTTTCTTCGGATGGTTGCAAGATTTCGCAGGTCATACCAAACTGTCATCACAGGAGCCTATTTTATTAATACTCGATAATCATGCCAGCCACATTTAATTACAGATCCCTGAGTTCTGTAAACAAAATCACATTCATATGCTCTCAATGCTTCCGCACACATCACACAGGATGCAGCCTTAGATCTCAAATTTTTGGACCGCTTAAAAGATCGTCCAAAAAGGAGTGTGATTTGTTTTTACAGAATCATCTTGCAGAAAAGATAACCCCATACGACGTGGCGGCTATATTCGATAGAGCATATTCAGCTGTGGCATCCATTAACAAAGGAGAATCGGGATTTCGAGCAGCAGGTATTGTCCTTTATAACCCTGTTTTTTTCTAAAAAAGATTTTATTGCAGCTAAGGTCTTGGCTCACTCTCATGTAGTAATTCAAGATTCTTCCATTGTTGATTCTTCTATTGTCACTATGGGAGTTCCGCAGGGCTTAATTCTTGGCCCTTTTTTATTTCTCGTATATATTAATGACCTACCATGCCTTATAAAGAACAGTCATGAAATAGTGTTATTTGCAGATGACACGTCACTTACATTTAAGCTTAAAGAAATTATATCAACAGTTGGTATATCACACGTTTATTACATCTTGTGAACGTTATTGAAATGAAAATATACCAAATAACTTTATATGATATGAGACGCACCCGTGTTTTACTACTATTTGTAGAACAGATAACACTTCCAAAAAGGAGAAAAACCGAAAAACTAGCAAGAAACGTAACCGTATCATATTTTCTGTCAAATGAAACAGGGACAAAAGTCAATGTTTGGAAAAGCTTTTTCCTAGAAACGCTGGGTTCCAATCGAAGAGTCCAAAAAGATACTCGTAAGTAAGCAACACCATTCGCACCATGACAAATGACAGGTTACAGTGGACAGGCGAGCAACCAATCCTAATACAAAAAAAAATGATGGCGTAAATTGCTGCCATTACATTATTATTTCTCTATTCTTTCCTTACGAAACGAAATTCAATAAGACCCATAAAACATTTTTGATAAACCTTAACTAAAGACGCTTTGAAAAAACTATTCAACAACATGAGACAAACAACTTTTTTTTTAATTATTAATTTGATAGTAAGATAAACAACATTGTAAGAACTATACCTGTTTTTTTTTCTAGCATATTTTTTACGAAACAATTTTTTAAGTAACAACAACAAACCATCATCTGTCTAGGTTTTTCCAAATTACGTTTGGGTCGACATCCAGTCTAACTGGATGCAGTTGAATACCAGTTTTACATGGAGCGACAGCCTATCTGACCTTCACAACCCAGTTACTGGGTAATACGGTAACCCCTTGGTAAGAATGGTTGTCAGACTTTCGGGCTCCTGACTTCCAATAACGACTATTCAAGATCTACAAATGACAGCCGGGACCAATAGTTTAACTTACTTTCCGAGACACGGAGGGGTCTCGACACAAAAAACAAACGCTAGAACAATCTATTAGCAAAAACTATTTTCATTAAAATAAATACCAAAACGATATGTAAATCAACAACATGATCTTGGTTGGTATCAAGAAGTTGAGTGACAAAAAACTCATTTTTGTACCATAAAATTGATATTTCAAAATAAAAACAAGACGGACATTTCTAAAATAACGTTTTAAAGACGTCGCGTAGCATAAAATTGACAGCGACCTATCAACAACCAGTTCAAATATTAAATGAATTTTCAATACAACACTGTAAATATAGTAGTAGTAAATAAGTAAATTTTACGAACACGCGTCAATTATTCCAATTTATACCTTATTACAATGTCTTAAGAGTTGCATGACGTGAGCTCGTGATTTGCATTATCTACATCACAGTTGACAAAGCAGGGAAAATCGAATTTACAAGAAGTCAACTTAAAAACAGAATTATTGGAAAAATATATTTTCGCAGGCAGCTACTTACAAAATATTACAATATGTATAACTAAATAACAGACCGATTATGGAAATGACCAATGATGTTTTACTACATTTCGAAATAACATGAACCATTTACATTATACATACTTTCCATATTCAACTTACATGTTAACGTTTATACGTTTTTTTTATAAGAACTTGTGACAATAAATATAATATCATTGTATGTCCTATTTATTTTAATTTATCATTTCGTTTAAAATTTTACTATGTAATTAAAATATAAATAGTGTTCACTATTTATATTATTACGGGACATTTTTATAATTCGCAATTTTTCGCGTTTTTCTAATTGAAATGCGAAATAATCAAACTATTACACTAAACAATACAGTCACTGTTTTCATTTAATTGTTCATTCATATATAAAAACATGTTCATAAAATTCAAATATAAAATACTTTTACAAACTTTTTAAGAGAAATCGAGACAAGTTAGTATAACAATAGAAATACACACAAGGCTGATTTTTCAACCGTCTCCCGAGAACAAATATGACAGCTTGACATATTTTCCACACAAAATCTGTCATTTCGCAGATAAAAGTTATCTATCTGGCTATTGTGAAATCAGCTCTTGAACAATTTTATAATAAACAACACTTTTTCGAGGCAAAATTTGTTTGAGGAAATGGTTCAAAAGCTATTTGTGTCTGGGTGGGCCACATAGACACAAATAACTTTGGCTAAGTGCGGATTTCACCAATAAAATACGCGTTCAGCACATCTAAACGCGTTCAAGAGCTGTCAGTGTCAAAATTGTTATGGAATATTGTACACTGACAGCTCTTGAACGCGTTATACAAATACTGATCGCATTCAGTTTCATTGGTGAAATCAGCCCTATGTTATTTATCTACTACTAAGATCAAGGGCTGACGTACATTCAGGCGCAACGGAATTTGGTATGAAGCATCGCATACTATGGGCGAGCCGCACCGTGCTTTTTAGGTTTCCGCAGTCAACAAGGAACCGTTATAGTTTCGCCATGTCCGTCTGTCTGTCCGCGGCTTAGCACAGAGACTGTTAGTACTAGAAAGCTGTAATTTGGCTACCCATGCCAAATTACATATTAATCATGCCGACAAAGTGGTAAAATTAAATCTAGAAGAATAATAATTTGCAGGGTACCTCCCTTGCACGTAAAGTGGCCATGATAATATTTTTTCTCGTCTGTTTTAAGGTGTGGGGTATTGTTGGATAGGCCGTACAAAAATATTGCGGGTTTTCGTAATATTAAAGTGCAAATTTTTGTTAGAGTCAAATGTCCTCCTGCCAGCTAAATGGTTGTTTTTGGATATGTGAAAAAAATCACAGTACAATGAAGTTAAAAGGAAAGCTATCAGAGCTAAGTAGGGTTTACAAGTTAACGATTAATAGTCGACCAACTCAAAATTACAGTTGGAATGTATGGGAGAACATGTTTTTCAACTACAATGTTAAGTTTGTTCTTGGTATAAATTCATCCCAACTACGGAACCCTTCATTGTGCGTGGTCCGACACGCACTTGGCTGGTTTTAATTTGTATTGAAATTCGATGCGCTGCGGCTCGATGCGGTTTTAATGTGTGCTCGCCTTAAGACGATTACAGTAAGGCCGAGATAAAAAAAACATTACCTAGCATGTGCTTTGGCTGAGATATGTTCCCGTCTCTGTCTTTCTCATGTAGTTTGAAAGTTGCGCGACAGTGACACAGTGACAGAGAAATACTGCTTAGCCATAGCATGTGCTAAGTAACGGCTCTTTATCTCTATCTGAGAAATCATGACTGATCAATATTATTAACAGCTAACTGTACAATTTCAAAATATTTAATAAAAATAAAGTAACTTGTAACAAGTCTTTAAACTTACAACCGCCACATAGAGTCCATTTCTCTGTAGCACTTGCAGAAATATTCCGACGGTAATCATTTCAATATGTCCTAGACATTAGACGTTTTGTCGGTACTCCAGCACCCTAATTGCATAGCACACGATCAATCACAATCTGTAATTTCATTTTCATTTTGACCGTTCAACAACATTCATTCCGTTATTTACATTGTTGAGAAGACAAATTATTCGACCTTATGAAGCAATGTATTAGCAATATCCTTCAAAATGATTCAGATTGTGATTGATCGTGTGTTACGCAATTAGGGTGCCGGACGATTCTGAAAGGGTAATCAAGAAGAAAATTCCTGAGAAACTGTCAAGTAATTAAACCCTCGTGTAAACGAGGATATTCACGAAGTGAGAAAGTCCATGCGAAAGTCGTAGGCGAGAATCTATAGAGATTTTTTCCCCGTGTTAACGTGGCTTCAATCACTAGATAGCTAAAGAACTTTTGTGTAATCGACACAAAAGTTCTTTAGCTATCTTCGTCTTGTCGTGTCTTTCAGAAAAGTTGGACTAAATAGTTACATGCTTTAAAAACGATTTTTCTAAGTTAGCTACTTTGGTCCACTGAGCGTCATTTCGCACGTCACAACACTTGCGTGTATTAGCGCCAATATCATTGTTTCCCGCGCTTTCCGGGCGGCTTCTGCAGCTGGAAGGCGGTGGAAGTGTCGGCTTGTGCGATACCGAAGCTCGTGTTCAGAGACGTGTTGAGAGAGGGCTGTGACTGCGGCTGCCATGTTGGACCTGAAAAAATCAGATAGCGATTAAAAAGTCGTCCTGTATAGCATAGCTGGTGACGACATGTCGAGCTACATTTCCATTTAATTAAATTTTTGTTTCGTATTAAAATTAAAATTCCAAATAAGCTGGTTTCCTGCTGGGGTTGCGGGTTTGTCTGAAGGGGATATCGCGGCCCCAGCACATAGGCAACGGAAGGAACACGGGTGGGTTTTAGTCAGTAAAAGTCTGACACTCCCTCTCGCTCTGCCCAGAGCGGGAGGAGTCATTTGATGATTTCCCACCGAAAAAAAAATAAAAAAAAATAAGCTGGTTTCTCATTGTACGGGAAGTATACAGGGTGGATTTTTGAGATGGGGCAGTAAGGACAGCTACCTTATAACCGTTGTCGCTAGAAGAAAACGGTCTTAGGAGACTGTCCTTAACTTTTTGAGACATTTTGATCTGCATTCACAGATTTTGAAAAAATTGCAAAAAAATTGAAAAAAGCTTTATGTTATGACCCATTTTCAGTAGTAAACGATTAAGAGTCCTATTACATTTTTTACGGAAATTCATGATTTATGACGCTGTAATTTATGATGCTGTAATTTATGACGCTGTAATTTATGACGCTGTAATTTATGACGCTGTAATTTATGACGCTGTAATTTATGACGCTGTAATTTATGACGCTGTAATTTATGACGCTGTAATTTTCAGGAGCAGTAAGATATTTTAATTATTTGATTATATATAACGATAGTGCCATTATCTTTCTTGTAAGTTGGAGTTACACATTAAAATTTTTCTTATCGTGTAATTTAACCAACAATGTTAGTTGATAAATTACCTGCTAAGGATATTGGCGTACTGTGTCAAATGCATAGGTATTTCTAGTCGTTACAATGCTTAATTTAGGCGAAATTGGCTCCTAAGGTTGGTGTAACGAGGTTGACTTACCAGTAGCGTCTACCGAAGGGAAGGGCGATATTGCGCTGCCGACGTAAGTGAACGGCGTTGGTCCCGCCAACTGCTGTAGATTGCCTGTAAGTATAGTATAGATAACATTAGCACAATGAGTTGAAATCTGCTTTATAAGGATGCTTTGTAATTAAAAATTATAGACTTAGTCTGAATAAACAATTTAATTACCAAGTCAATCAATCTGCCTAGCCTTTTCCCAACTATGTTGGAGTCGGCTTCCAGTCTAACCGGCTGAATACCAGTATTTTACATGGAGCGACTGTCACTCAGCGCTGACTATCGTATTGCCAGTAACTAGGTAATACGATACCCTTTGGTAAGACTGGTGTCAGACTTTCGGGCTTCTGACGACTCGTAACGACTGTCAAAGATCCACGAATGACAGCCGGGACCAACGGCTTAACGTGCTTTCCGAGGCACGGAGAATTCTCGGTATGTAAAGATGTAATTTAATTACCAAGTAATTATTATTATAAAATTGTCATGGCATAATATCTTTCAAGGAAATATACACTCTTACTGGAGCTCAAATTGAACCCAGTTATGACACAAACAAACCGCAACAAAATGTCTTTTTCTGAAGTATTTTATTTGTATTTTGGAAAGGTTATGCTGGATGTTTATTGAACTGGTTTTGCTGGATAAGAATTTACCACATTTGGAAAATTGTATTAAATTGACATATTTTATTGAGATTCGTTTTGGAATAACTGAAACAAGTTAATATACGAGATTGCTCAGTAACCCCATTTAATGTCCTACAACCAATCTTACCTGTGAACAAAAGTAATTGAATAATATTACCTAAGGCAGCTCTCGGATCGGAAAGTACGGCACTTCCCTGGTTGATGTCGGCCAATGGGCCCGACTTCATCTTCTTCCGATTGGTCTCCGCATCCCGAAGTATCTGGTCCAGACTAGTGCTGGCTGGAAACAAGAATATTAATATAAATTATTGTTTCACTTCAGGGCAAAGGAAAGAAAGAATAGAGTTTATGTGGACACAGTCCATGAAACACAAAATACAAAGACCTTTCCTCATACAGAGTCGGCATAAGCATTCATCACCACGCTTGCTCAAGACGGGTTGGCGATTTCAGACTTATATTAACTATATTTCCAGGTTTTCAGACGATGTTTTTTGAGAAACGGAAAGAAACTTGAAAGTTCATATGAATTGAAAAAGTCACAGTAATACTTGCCCGGATTTGAACCTACAACCTCTTCAATCTATAGGTTTGGGTTTTTGACTTATAGATTTATGTAACAGGTTTTATTCGCACGGGTCGAACTACGGTTGTCACGGTCGGTACGTGGATGGGTGGCCATCCATTTTATACCAAGACCCCCTCCGCGCCTCGCAACTTATTGCCCCGTCTCAAAAGTTCACCAATATGACACATACACACTCGCACACACCCCGACACACCCAAACGGCAATTATACATATACAGGGTGGAACAAATAGTGAAGTCAGTCAACAAGTAGTGAAGAAAAATATATTAGATTCCTCATGCCCAGGATTATCCGAAAATACCCCATGTATGGTCCGCGATTTTTTGTAGTTATAATTTTTTTTGTAATTTTCTAAAATTTCCAACTTTTGGAGCTCCAAATTTCATACATTTTTTGTTTTGGGAATTTTTCTGGTTTCTTGTTTGTTTCATAATCGTCTTGAATGTTACTCTCAGACGTAAAATAATAAACTACCTAACATTCCTGCAAGTTACTAAAAAAAGTATAGATAGCAGGGATTTAAGTTTCTAGTGGGACAGACTGAAATTATCAACTTCAATTTAAAAATACAAAAAGAGTTTCTATAGATTCTAGCTGACTTTAAAAACTATGCAGGTCCTTAAGCTATCCAAAACATTAGCCTTCGAAGGTGGATAATGGATTTGCAAAAATTCCGTCACTATTTGGACCCGTATATGGGTTTTTCCATCAGGAATTTCTTAGTGCAGCCCAGAGTCTGGATGTGTGCTTGATTCATGCGAATGGCTGCCCCCCTATTACATGGGATTTATACTGCGAAATGTGGGTGTACTATAAGTACACCTTTGCCTTACACTTCGTGGAAAACAGACTTTATGTTGTGTTTTATAAATAAATAAATACTTACGTGACGGCGCATCGAAGACGTTGGTCGGGTCCTTGAGTATGTACTTCCGCAGGTTGAGGTACTGGTCCTTCTGTGCTTCTACTTGTGTGTGCACGGCTTGTAGGCGACCTGCTAACGCCACCAAGGATTCGTGCATTCTTCTGATGCCCATCGTTAATTCTGAATAAAGAAAGAAAATACTTTATACTTTACAGAACGTGTCGCTAGTTCGATTGTATTCTGAGACGCAAATAATAGGTACCTATGAAATTAGCGTTTTTTATGGAGAATTTTAAAGAAGTTTCATTTTTCATTCTAACATTTTCTTAATTTATATAACAACCATGAACACGAACTATAAAACTTCTTTTAAAAACTTTTATGAACTAATGTTTAAAAACTAAGTTAACGAATACGCACGGCCTTGTCTATAATGTCAAGAAAAGCGAGTTCTTAGTCTTTAAGGCTGGCGGTGCTAAATGTCCTGAGTACATGCCCCCGATTAAACTAAATGGGAATGACATATTGCGAGTGTACCAGTTCAAGTACTTGGGGCATTATGTAACCAATCAATCTGCCTAGCCTTTTCCCAACTATGTTGGGGTCGGCTTCCAGTCTAACCGGATGCAGCTGAATACCAGTATTTTACATGGAGCGACTGCCTATCTGACCTCCACAACCCAGTAACTGGGTAATACGATACCCCTTGGTAAGACTGGTGTCAGACTTTCGGGCTTCTGACGACTCGTAACGACTGTCAAAGATCCACGAATGACAGCCGGGACCAACGGCTTAACGTGCTTTCCGAGGCACGGAGGAGTCTCGGTATGTAAAGATGGTCACCCATCTACTGACCAACCCCGGCAAGCGTAGCTTAACCTGATGGATCGACTAGTGCGGCTGTTGTTACTTAGCCACGAGCTCCTCCTCCCTCCTGGGGCATTATGTAACCGACGACCTTAATGACCAAGTGGACATTGAGAGGGAACGTAGGGCGTCGGCAGTCCGATGTAACATGTTGGCTCGCCGGTTTGTACGCTGTAGCAGGGCAGTAAAGGTAACGCTTTTTAAAGCTTATTGCCAAGTGTTTTACACGTGCAACCTGTGGACCAACTATACTCAACGGGCTATCAGCGCCCTACGGGTCCAATATAATAACGGGTTCAGGATGTTGATGGGGCTGCCCCGTTTCTGCAGTGCATCAGGTATGTTTGCACAAGCACGCGTCGATGGCTTCCACGCTATCCTTAGACAGACATCTGCCTCTTTGCTCTGCAGAGTGCGGGAAAGCTCCAACTCCATCCTGCAAACCATAGCGGGAAGGTACGATTCTCCTTTGTTAGGTGATGTATTTCGAACAACAGCCTTGTCTCCAAATAGCTGATAATAATAAGTTAACTAACATAAATATAAGTTATCTTTTTGTTTACTAACCCATATGGATGTTGCTCGACCGAAATAAAGATTTTTTTAATTTTTTTAAGGTATTTTTTATGTTTATAAAACTATAAGTAATAAGGTTTTTTTACTATTGGTAGTTGTCTATGATGGTCATTATTCGATATAATACCAAGCAATAGATAAATATTTTAAATCATAGAAGTGACGAGGTTCTCTAGTGAGAAAAAAACGCCAATTTCATAGGTGGGGACCCAATATTACTGAGGCATACATCCTACTAACTTGTTTAGGGCTGATTTAGTGATTTTAGAGCCGGATATCCGAGGAATTATTTTGAATTATGGTAAATTTTTGTATGAAGAAACTATTATCAGAAGTCAATTCTTATTCTAAGGATAAAATATATCGGACGTTGGTAAAATAAGGCCGAGCACAAAATTATTGTGGCGCACTGGTACACTATGACCCGGATTGAGACAATAGAATACTTTCACCCGGAAACACGTTCAGGATGCGAGCGAAACCACGGGCAACACCTAGTACGATACGACATGTAACATATACCCTGTCTGATTCATCAGGATGTTGTTAAGTATTGTGCTAAGAGTATATTTCTTTATAATTTATATGGTCATTAACCTGTAATTTTTGACGTGACAACGTCTAATAATTCGATGAACGCCGGCTGCACGCACAAAAAAGTGTCCCGTTATGCTCATTGTCCCGTTACGCTCTTTGTAACGTTAAGATCGGAGCGAGGGAAGGGAATGTGTTGTTATAACGTTGTCACGTTAAACTATCGTCCGTAAACCGACTTTACAGACAACCAATTTTTTTTTTTGTAATTTTTTTACGGCTGTATTTTAATTTTACCTGGTTATTCATGGGGCGTGGAAGGCCGTCGTGTACGGGTGTCTACTACACATAACATAATTATGACCTCCGTATAAAATTTGCAAATTATTAATGAAATTGGGGTAATTTTGGTACTAAAAACGTGAATTTGAATTAGCAATCATTAAAATATATATAAAATAAAATAAATACTTTTTGGTAATGTTATTGCAGTACCTATGTGCTCCTTTCGGATCGGACAGAACTTTTGTTACATCTATATAAATAAAAATTAAATGCTATTCATTCATAAGCGCATCACTTGAGAACAGCTGGACCAATTTGACTTTTTTCTGTTTTAAAATGTTCGTACTCTAAATTAGGTTTTTATGGACAGGAAAATGGGAAAATATTCAAATTCAGGAAATCATAATTTTTTCTATGGGATGTTTCTATGAACTATTGAATTTTAGACCGAACATCTGTCGGGTCAGCTAGTGTTTAATAAGACATACCTTGTTCAGTAAGAAGTTTAGGAGAGGACTGCATCTGCTTGTCGGCGACGTCCATTTGTCTGCGGAACGTGATCAGCTGTTGTTCTAGCTCTGCGATCAGATCCTTCACGTATGACGGTGGCGCTGTGCCTTCGAGCTCCGAGCCTATAGACAAACATCAAGAGATTATTACAGAGAAGTATTTGAGGATCTCATTTGAGGGATGAAGTTTTTGGGCCAAATTTGACGGAATTTGCGTCGCTGATCTTCCGTCGCGTAATTTATGATTTGCTTTGATAGTTACGCGTCATATCTGCGTTCAAATAGCGCGGCTCATCTTTTGTCAAGTATATTTAGTTACCTGAAATAGCAATTCCGGTATTTTTAAGAACGTGTGCATTCTAATCTCAGTCTCAATCTGTCAAAAATACCTCTAATTTTCATACCTTTTTTGACAAGTTTTAGACATTGATTGTCAAAAACTTGAGATGAGGTGGCGACTTAAATTTGAATGTTATTAGTTACGAGAATTGACTTTCTATAGTAGTATAGATACCAGGAGTAGTATAGTGACCTGGAGTAGTATAGTGACCTGAGGGCCTAGGCAAATGGCATTCGCTTCGGAGCGATTCTATTACGACAATCGCTATCGCTTCAACGATAACGAAGTTCAATTGGTAGACAAGGTACACTTCGTTTCGCTATCGTCTCATCCATTGGTTTGTTCGATAAAAATTTCATTTTGTCTTTGGTCTTTCGTGAGCAAACGTCAAATTCCGCGCTGTCGCTGTCAATTCTTGTTGTCAGTTGAACTCCGATAGTACGAGAGCTCACGACCAAAACCATGTCGCATCGTTTTACAGCCAAAACCGTATAAAATCGTTAGTTTAGATGATTCTGAACCCGACTCGGTGGGCAGTACCGGTCAGAAACGTCACAGTTTTATGGGAGCCCATTTCTGCTATATCAAAAGAAACAGGCAGACGGTTTCATTACATATTATAAATGTACATAGGTTTCGTAATTTTAATACAAATAAGTTTGCAGACATTTTGCGTGTCCAATGTGGCCTGAGCGCATTTTCAAAAATTTTACCGATCGGTCTCCCAGTAACCTGGTTCAATTATTTTTCTATCTTTTATACAGTTACCGGGGTTACAAAAATATGATTTCTTACATTTTATATGGTATGTACTCATAATTCCAAAAACCAAAAGAACGATTCGAAGTCGCCCGGAAAACGCGCGGTTGTTGTTACGCTCCTATCACTCACGACAGGACATGAAAGTTTTTAAACACGTTCAAAATGGTTCAACTCATAAGAGGCTCACACTTTCTTCTGAAAAACCATTTATTCACATCAATTGACCAATGTTCACCTGAAAACAAGAATTTCAGACGAGTTGCTATGTATTGGCTTTTTTGACTCATTTTTAACTTTTCAAAATTTTCAGACGGGGTGCTATGTATTTAATTTTTTGCCTCATTTTTTACTTTCTCAAATGGTCTCCTTGCTACGTGCGACGCTACTGCATTCTAAAAATTGTGTTTTTGGTATCTAAAATCTATCGTTGAACTCCATTCTTAAAATCAGACAAATTGCTATGAAACCGGTCAGTATTTGTTTTTGACATATTTCAGAATGCGGTCCAGTCAGACGTGACGCGAAAAATGTATGAAATTATGATTTTTTGTATTCAGAATAACTAAATCTATCGATTGTATATGGTTTTGTTCATAAAACGATAAGGCAAAAATGTTGGTCACGGGCTCTCGTACCACGACTCTTACTCCGGGACGATAATTCAAAAGTGATAAAATTCTATAAATAATGCATTTTATCGAGACTTTCGAATAGGGATGATGATTAAAATTATTTTTTGTCCGTCAGGTACGTCGTAATATTTTGATTACGTAAAAAATAAAATACGTGTCCAATATTTGATATAATCTATATCAAATATTGGACACGTATTTTATTTTTTACGTAATCAAAATATTACGACGTAGCGAGTAGCGAGCCCTCACTTTGATGCGTTTTATCTAAGTATTTTTTTATAAATATGATAAAGCAAGAAACACGTGTCTAATATTTTTTTGTTATCTGACAGACGGATTTAATAGAATTTCTCTAATATAAATTTTACTCCTCATAAAATTACCATACCCCCGAGTAAACTCCAAAAGTCGCCATTTTGTTTCGTTTTCCACAGGGTTTTGACGTTCGCTAATGTTTCCATCATAAGAATCGAAAACTAGCGATAACGCTTGTCAAAAAATGTCACTTGGCTACGCATTTCTATGGAAGTTATCGTTCGACGCTGTCGATTCGTTTGATGGAAACGAATGATGATGACATTGTCTAGCTAATTTCTATTCGTTAACCTATGATCACGTGACATTTCCATAGCTTAAGTCAACCGCATACATTTTTGACTTTTCTACTGGCGATATCGCTAATCGAATGTTACTTTGTCTAGGCCCTCTGGAGTAATATAGTGACCTGGAGTAGTATAGTGACCTGGAGTAGTATAGTGACCTGGAGTAGTATAGTGACCTGGAGTAGTATAGTGACCTGGAGTAGTATAGTGACCTGGAGTAGTATAGTGACCTGGAGTAGTATAGTGACCTGGAGTAGTATAGTGACCTGGAGTAGTATAGTGACCTGGAGTAGTATAGTGACCTGGAGTAGTATAGTGACCTGGAGTAGTATAGTGACCTGGAGTAGTATAGTGACCTGGAGTAGTATAGTGACCTGGAGTAGTATAGTGACCTGGAGTAGTATAGTGACCTGGAGTAGTATAGTGACCTGGAGTAGTATAGTGACCTGGAGTAGTATAGTGACCTGGAGTAGTATAGTGACCTGGAGTAGTATAGTGACCTGGAGTAGTATAGTGACCTGGAGTAGTATAGTGACCTGGAGTAGTATAGTGACCTGGAGTAGTATAGTGACCTGGAGTAGTATAGTGACCTGGAGTAGTATAGTGACCTGGAGTAGTATAGTGACCTGGAGTAGTATAGTGACCTGGAGTAGTATAGTCCCTGGCCGCGGTCTCGGCGGCGGCCAGCGCGGTGGCGGCGGCAGCGCGCAGGCGGCGCGAGTGTGCGCGCGCGCGGCTCAGCTCGCCGCTCAGGGACAGCACCTCGCGCAGGGTGGACTCGGCCTCGCGGGACACCTACACGGGTAAATGATCGTCAGAAATAATTAAATAAAAACGTTTATTTGACACAGTACCGTATACAAGGAACTTTAAAAAAAAAATGGTTGTCTGTTAAGTCGGTTTACGAACGATAGTTTAACGTGACAACGTCATGACAAAACATTCCCTTCCCTCGCTCCTATCGTAACGGGACAATGAGCGTAACGGGATACTTTTTCGTGCGTGCAGCCGGCGTTCATCGATTTATTAGACGTTGTCATGTCAAAACTAAAATTAAATTAAAATATAGGACCATGCGTGCCTCAGGCCGCGCCAAACAGATTAATTTCAGCTATACAGCCATTCTGATGCTGATTTTCGTCAAATAATCAATCCATCAGGGTTAATATGATTTAAATCAGTGATTTAAATCGCGATTAAAATCAAGTGATTTTTTTATATAAATCAATGATTTAAATTTAAAAAAAAATACTTTAACCAAATCGGCCAAAATGTGTCTTGGGACTTCCCCCGACATAAACTACGGCGCGCACACACGTGTCCAATGCTGTTTAACTACACCGTTCGGAGATTCTCCGAAATTTAAACTCGTGACTGAATCCGTCCGTTTAGTCTTTGACACGGTAATTCGTGATTGATTAATGAAAGTGAATACAACAAGATGCTGTATGGGTTTTTGAAAAAAGTCCACTTGCGGCAAGTTTAACAAAGCGGTGTGTAAACGTTGTAAGAAGGAATTAATGGGCTTAGTAGCGAGAATGAAAAAACATTTAGAGACATGTGTGACAGAAATAATCAAAAAAATCCGATTTAAATCCAATTAATCCGATTTAAATCAAATAAATCCGATTATTTTGTTTTTTTTTTTATAAAAATCATGATTTTTATCAACCCTGCAATCCATAGACTTGATGCTGGAAACATTGGCAGGCCCTTTTCACCCAAACGGTCGGATACGGATACGGATACGGATCTGTATAATCGGCGACAATTCAGTGATTGTAGGCAATATTGGGATCAATGCATTTCATTCATTCATTCATAATATGGGCCTCTTGGACTTGGATTCACATATTATGCATTGAAAAAAAAATATGTCCGTAAAGAAGCTTTCACACGTCGGCGTGCAAATCTATACAGACACAGATCCGCCACGGCGCGGGAGCCACGTGTATAGTGATCTATTGCTAGTTATTGAAGATTTCACGCACACACGGATTCAACACAGTGCGATTGCACTGAATACACGGGCGCCGGTAACCGTGTATGTGTATGTGAAAAAGGCCTTACGCCGACGGCGCTTGGTCAGGCATCAGTTGCGTACCAATATGTTTGCAATATGTACTCGCGCTCACTGGCCGTACATGCTACACTATCAGGTCATAATATCCAGAACTTATGTCCGCGACCGTTGTCAAACGTCTTTGGACGAATGGCCAAAAATTAGACTGGCAGACAATAATATGAGAAATTAAGTTTTTAACAACAATTTAATTTCCAATAGATATGAGATATAAATGCACCCACCATACATGAAAAATTCCTTGTGTGAGCTTTTTTTTTATCAATTTTAAATGAATTAATATGGCTAGGAATATTATCATATTGAGATTTTCCATCTGGAATTTCTCGAATTTTTAGAACAGCCCATAGTCTGGATTTTTGCCCGTTTAATGACAATAGGCTCGTCCCCTATTACGCGCGGGACATACACAACTGGCGAGTGGTGCGGGCGTGACGCGGAAAATACACAAGAGGCGTGGCGTGGGCGAAGCAACGGTTCGGCGCGGGCGATGTGTGTATGTTCCGCGCCACGTAGTTACTATATATTTTTAAATATGAAACGGGTGGCGCAACGCCCGCCCACGCTTCTCGCCACTTGTGTATGTCCTGCGCCTTACATGGTACTTAATCATAACTGGCGAATTGTGGGTGTACTATACACCTCTGCCCAATCCTTCGGGTAAACAAGGCGTGATGATATGTTAAATAATAAGTGCATATAAATAATTACCTTGTGTAGAGGTTTGACGGACACCCTCATTACTTCAGAGCTGAGCGACTTCTGTTTCTTCACGAATTCTTTAAAGGACTCCACTGTAGTTGATATTTCATTCGGCAACTTATTCTGTTTGGGTGGCTCACCTGTAATTAATTATTTAATGTGGTAAGTAATATAACTACTCTGCATTCGCAATTTATTTGCCAAATATGTAAACAAACACGAGTTTTAGGAAAAACAACTGTGATGCCTACACATACCGTCTTATTCCAAAACACGGTCTAAATTTGGTGCTGGGATTAGTACTAGCTTTAGTACCATGACTAATTAAAACGTTATTATAAAATGAAGTTTATCAGTAGTTTCAGAACTATTTATGGTACTAAAGTTAGTCCGCCGAGTCCCCTAGTTTATCTTTGGTACTAATTTATTTGACGTTTGCGTTGATTAATATTGTTTGTCAATTTTTATAAAAATTATATTATTATGATTGATTTGATGGATTTGGAAGATTTGGATACGCTGGAAAAATTGGAAAAATTCGGAGATCTTACAAACACCAACATCGTGTGAATCCTTTTGAATTGAGTGACGAAGATTTTAGAATAATATGTAATAGGTTCACAAAACATTTTGGAGAAAAAATTGTGGATGTTTTACGTGAGGATTTATCCCACGACCCTCGAGGATGCCCATTGAATCCTGAAGTGCAAGTGGTTTGCGCATTACGCAAATGGGTTCGCCATTAAATATGTAAGTACCTAGCCTTGGTCAATGCTAACCTAATATTAGACAAAATCCAATAATAATATACTAATATTATTGTTTTATTCGTAGATTCAAGACTATATAGCTGATTCATATGGTGTGTCTCAACCAGTTGTCAACAAAACATGTAAAAACGTAGCAGATGTCCTGGAGATTTATAAAAATGCCTACTACTCTAAATAAACAGGAGAAAAGCATTAGGAAGTTCCCCAGTATTGCTAATTTTCCTACAGTAATTGGACCAATAGAATGAACTCATTTAAGAGTAAAGAAAGTAAATGCTGATGGGGTCAGTTATGTATTAATAGAAATGGATTTTCTTCATTAAATGTTATACAAATTATATAAGAAATTTGTTTTTTTGTCTGTACTGTACCTCTGTGTCGTAACAGCGTACAGCGTCGCGATCCAAGAACGGTAGTTTGAACGCCCTTTCGGTACGGTACGGTGATACGGCGTCTCACTCACCGTACCGTACCGACCCCCGCCCGATACGCACCCGCCTTGTGTGTGTATTGAGCTTTACAGTTAGGTATATTAAGAACAATTAATACAAATAAGAAGTGCATTTATTTATTAATATGTAAAGGACGTAACATAAACATGCTTTTAAAATTACGCGCGCCGCCGCCGTATGTAAGTCGGTGCACTTCACGCTAGAGGTTGTCTAGCAAGGTCACGAGCGCCCAGCGTCCATCGCCGAATCTCTGGATGTTTTTCAATGGATATTTCAGGTTCGATTAGTGGAATTGATAATATTCAGGAATTATCATTAATAAAATATGTCCCTTCGAGTTGTTTTTCCCAAGAGAAACGTCACTCACGTTTATTCAGTCAACTTGACAGCTTTTTTTTACCAACTAACGTTTCGTTCACAAAAGAAACCTCAACAGAGATGTTAAAAAATAATGACAACTTGATTATAAAAAGCGCATAAAAAGTACAAGTTTTGTTTGTTCAATATATTGTAACCTAAACAAAAAACAATAGACATTTTTTGGTATTGATAAATAATTATTTAAGCATTTCAAGTGTTATTACAATATCAACATTTAGAGAAACAGAACGTTGCTTCAAATAAAGCCTGCGTGAACGAATTAAAGAATGCCATTTTTGTTTCTTATCTGTGGATATTATTTGAACCATGAACCTTCTTTGGTATTAACTGATCCTCGATTGGTCTTCGTTTTGTAATCGGGACACATTTTGAGGCTGGTACTAGCTTTGTTACCGTAACAATCCAAGACAAGTCTTGGTTTAAACCATTACTTATGCAGTTTTTTGTAATAAGACGGATAAGGTTCAGTTTGCGCTACAACTTCGTATTTTGTATGACTTTTTCAACATTACTAATCAGTCTAAAATCAACTTTATTTACACTTGCATAAAGTTGATGTTTGTTCAAGTGAAAATAACATCAATTGGAAACAAAGATTTAAATAGACCTTATATCTTTTACTAGCGACCCGCCCCTGCTACGCACTCTTTTTAAGACTTGATAAAACATCCAAGATTTCTTAGTTATATGTAATTATAATATTAATGCATTATACAGGCTGGCATCGACGCGAACACGACACCATGGATTTAGTAAATGATTCTGAACCCCGTTGAAATTTTTCGTCGGTTATAAATAAAAAAACTGCTGTTTCATAGAACAGTGCAATACCTACGCGTATGGAACAGCTGTTTTTTTTTTAAATAGTCGACGAAAAATTTCAACGCAGGGGGTTCAGAATCCTGCTGGGGTCGCGGGTGTGTCTGAAAGGGATATCGCGGCCCCAGCACATAGGCAACGGAAGGAACACGGGTGGGTTTTAGTCAGTAAAAGTCTGACACTCCCTCTCGCTCTGCCCAAAGCGGGAGGAGTCATATGATGATTTCCCACCCAAAAAAAGAAAAGGGGGGTTCAGAATCATGTACAGAATCCATGGTATCAGTTTTCGCGTCGATGGGGATGTCACCCTGTATATATTCACACATAATAAATTCCCTAAAAGATGGTGAAAACCTCATGAAAACCTGTTGCGTGGTTTAGAAGAACAACGCGGACATACATACAAACACGAAAAGCGACTCCAATTTATAAAAAGTATAGACTAGCGACCCGCCCCTAGTTTGCACGATTTTTACGACTTGAACATCGATATTTCTGTATAATATGTAAGTATATTATTATGTATTGTAGACTTATGTCTACAATACATAAACTTTCCGGAATGAAAAATAAAAATATTTTATAATCAGGCATCAAGGCCCATAGGGTGTTAGTATTACATCTTACTTAAAAACTATATTAGTAACATGCAGGAACACAAAAAAAAAAAAAAAAAACAATCACAGGAAGGTTTATGTCAACATGTAGCTTGGTAAACCTCCCTATTGTAGGCCCATCCAGTCTCTCTGCAAACACCTTCAGAATGCTGTTGCTGCTTCTTCACTCGGGATATTACTGAAGCAACTTTCTTCCGCATTATCGCAAAGTAGTCGTCAGTGTGCGCATCAGCGAACATACCTGACGCACTACAGTAAGGTGGAAGCCTCAACAGCGCCCTGAAGGCATTGTTGTATTGAATGCATTCATTGTATGGAATAAAGTCTGTAAATGATGGTGAAAACCGCATCAAAATCTGTTGCGTAGTTTAGAAGAACAACGCAGTCACACAGACAGACATGAAAAGCGACTTTAATTATAATATTTAATTTATAATATCTATAGATGTGACACTTTATTACAAGTTTGTATAATGAACCACAAAGTACTACTACACCGCGATCGATACTTAATGGCAGCTCGGAACATGAGGCGAGTCGCTGCGCAGTAACGCATTCATGGGTCAGCGGGGGTGAGGGGTGCGGTACTGCGCAGCGAGTAGCGCACTTCCGAGCCGCCATTAAGTTTGAATCGAACTGTACTACACAAGTATTTACAAACAGTTGTGGCAGGAACATCCTTAGACCAAAATTAAGTTGTTTTTTTTATTCCTCCCATATTTTTGTAGCAACCACCTAAAATTACTTTAGCTAATAAATAAATACAGGTTGTATGAGCTAGGTCAAAGCTAGTCAAATTTAAGGGTGAGTACAGACGATCAAACTGAACAACTTTCCCCATGGGACCACCATCGTAATCGCGAAAAAATTATAAACTGTCCTATCATCATCATCATCATTTCAGCCGAAAGATGCACACTGCTGGACATAGGGCTCCGCCAAGCACCGCCACTTCGACCGGTTCTGTGCCTCTCGCATCCAGCGGATTCCTGCGGCCTTCACCTGGTCTTTGGTCCACCTTATGCGGGCCTTCCAACGCAACGTCTTCCGGTACGCGGTCGCCACTCCAGAACCTTTCGGGTCCATCGGCCATCTGTTCTGCTAGCATTGTGTCCTGCCCACTGCCACTTAAGTTTGGCAATTCTTCTTAGTTTGGTTCTCTTAATTTCTGATTTGGTCACATAGGAAAACTTAAAGTATAGCCCTCTACATTGCCCTTTGGGTGACTTTCAGCCTTCTAATGAGGCCCATTATGAGCGACGACGTTTCAATGCCATAGTTCATCACTGGCAACACGCACTGCCCTATACTAAACTGCACAACGGACTGTCTGTGACTCCTCTTTGTCATAGGAGTCACAGACAGTCCGCTGTGCAGAGCCTGCATGGAGGACGACGAGACAGCAGCTATGTGCTGTTATACTGCCCGGTGGCCACCACATAAAGGGCAAAGTACTTCGGTAACCCAGGTACCCTACGTGAGATTGTCAGTGACACCAAGGCGTTGCTGACCTTCTTTGAGGAGCTGGGGTGGATCGAATAACCGATTTTCCCACCCGTACGCAAAATACGCGCTTTGACGTGGAGTTGCGACCAGTCCATATTACCTATTATACTAAACTTCAATACCTACTCGCCCCAAATGTATGGGACAGCAGATTATTTTACATAACCATGTAGCGTTGTACTTACTTTTAGCGTCAGTTGTGGTATTCGCGGCGCCGATGCCACTAGTGTTCGGGGCAACGCCACCCAATCCGAAGCTGGGAGTAGCTAAACAAAGGTTTATTAACATAATTATTGTTATGTAAAGAATCCAGAGTAAACGCGTAGCATGACAACCATAAAAACGGGTTTTCTATAGAGATACACCGAATAACCGAATACCGAATAATATTCGGTTAAGTTCTTACCGAACCGAATATACTGCCGGATAATTCGGTTCTCCTTTCTATAGTTTTGCCGCGCAAACAAGGTTTATACACGCTAGATTTCCAAAGAGCCGCGTGCGTACGGAGTGAGTGGTACCTCGCCTCCCGCTGCACCCCGCCACTGTCATTGCGTATGAAAACACAATACGGGTGCCAGATTTTAGTGTAGTTATTGACTATTTGATTTCTATTTGTTTTGAAAGATGATAAGTCGACGGAAAAAGTCGCGAGTGTGGGAGATCTTCAAAGAAATCGAAGATAATAATAAAAAACTGCTATGTACGTTGTGCAACGGAGTACTTTCTCGCGGGGGCACTGGGCGGAATGCTTCTACAAGTTCATAATCATATAATACTAAAGCATAAAAGTCATTTTCAAAAAGTTGCTTCGACATCGTCTAGTAGCAACAGCGCAGCGGATATGGTTCCGGCACCAGTGGCTGGGCCATCATCGATTGGCGGGTCATCATCGGTTTCGACTGTGCAACAAACATTGCAGGATTTATTTCTTACCAAGTGGGATAGGATAGGACAGACCCCTTACAATAAACGATTTCTAATAAATACGATTGTTAGATTATGGGATTCCTTTAATTTATTTTGCCCTAAAGGCGGATCTCTTTACAATGATCAATTAAACCGAATACATTCAGCATTTCAACCGAATGATTCGGCATACCTCAAAATTTGCCGAATATGTCGAATACCAAATATAAAACGAATATTCGGCGCATCTCTAGTTTTCTACAAGTGGATTTTGTCGACTGAAGAATAGACAAAATGACAGATTTTGATTGTTTACCTGTCATTTTGTCTATTCTTCCGTCGACAAAACCCGTTTCTATTGTGGTCATGCTAAACGTGCTGAATAAGGAATTCTCAATTACGATTGGATAGAAGTGACATATGGAGATCAAAGACACAGAGAGTGTGAGCAAAATTTTTAAAGTTCAACTTTTTATTAAATAATATCAATGAATTTGGGAATAATCGCAACTAAAGTATGGTAAAAATGTTTTATATACCTGAAATTGAAGGTAGCGTACCAGTCACACTAGTTGTACCCAATTTTGCACCTGGAAAACAATTGAAATATTTAATAAACATCCACTGAACTTTATTAGTAACTTTATCTATTGTGTTACGTATCGTAATAATGATTGTTTATTCTTATGGCAACCTAGAATACTACTGCATACTGTACAATTTTTTTTTTGAATATACTATTTTACACTAAGCTAGCACTTGCATCTCTTCAATAATAGTTATTTATGCTACAAGTGCGGAAGGCAGGTGATTCCTCGATTCGATTTCGAAATCATCTTACGCACGTGTATATATCGTTTTACTATGCATTGTGCGAGGAAATAAAAAAAACGAGCGAGCCTTACGGTAGTCGCCTATGATGTGTAACATCTTACAACATATGAATGTTATTTTTATCATTTATATACTGACGTAGGTATATGAATGATAAAATCAACATTCATGACTTTGACTTTTTGACTTTGATCACTTTTTGATTTTGACCATCGTCATATGACATCGCAATCACCATCGTCATCGTCATCGCTATCACCATCGTCATCGCTATCGTCATCGCCATCGTCATCTCCATCGCCATCGCCGTCGTCATCGTTATCATCATCATCTGATTTGTAAGACTTGTCTCACATAATAAAAACTCTTTGAGACGGGCTGACGACGGCATCAAAAATTAAAAAAAAACAGAAAAGTAAAAAGCACTAGTGAAAAAAAGTGACACTTTCCGCACAAATTTACTGCTTGGAAAACGCTCTTTTCGAGCAAATGCATTGTAAATTAATAATCATACTACCTAATATTGTACCGTAAAGAACAGTTTAAATTATGCTAATTTGGTATCAGTCTTATCAATGATTATAAAATGAACTTAGCATAACAATCATCAACAAGTGCCACACACATGTCCGGGTCATATTCGGCTTTCATTCGGATTGTGCTGAACGGCGAAATCTGTTCAAGATTACCTTCACTGAATCATGTTCGGGGTCGGCTTGGCTCAATTCGAGGTAAGCCGAGCGACTTTCCCGAACATTATTCGATTTTGCCGACCCGAACATGTATGTAGTGTATGTGTGTATTGTAGTATCCGTAACATCTCACCACAACTAGGGATGATGGTATGATAGCGGTCTTTTTTAGCGCTTAAGACCTTATACCCGCTATCCGGTTCACATGGTATAGGGCTTAGTTCGAAGTTAGGCTTAAGCATACTGGTTGGTGGCAACATTTGGAACGTTTGCGTTATTGGTATGGACAGACCACGGATTGGAGAACTTGGGTTTAGGTTCATGGTACTGGAAAGGAAAAATTATGGTTTAGGAAGGGGAATCGGATTAGGTCTGTGTGATCGATACCTTTTGTTAGGATATTGGTAGTAACGACAGAGCACGAAGACGCCTCGGGGGCCGCTGCTCCATACAAACCAAGCGTGTAGTCGTTCACTCGCACTAAGACACTAATGACGTATAGAATAGAAACTGTTGGCACACTACTGCTAACTGTCACATCTTATTTACTGTACCAATAATCAATGCAAATAAATGTTTACTTTTCGGCTTTGAAGGCGATCCGTGACAGAAGTAAGGTGCGCCACGGATTTTATTAGTACTGCCGTCTCTACATGCTGCCAGCGTGGCGATTCCGCGCTCTGTGACCTACTCTAAAGACTCCTATGATTTGTCGTGGACTTGGATGGATTATGAATGAACAAAATGAAGATTTAATTGGGTGTATCACAAAGCTATTTTTTTTTTATAACTATGCCATATTCTAGTTTACAGTAGCTTCGCCCCCTATTACATGGGACTTAAAACATAACTGGCGAAATTTGGGTTTATTATAGGTGCACCTCTACCTAACCTTTCGAGGATTACAGGTGTGATGTTATGTTCTTTACAGTAGTAGCACAAATCATGCCATGTCAGGGATTCGACCAGGAAGGCCCCATATAAAAGCTAGTTTCAATAAGACACAATGGCATGACTTACCTAAAATGCTAGTAGTAGTGGTGGCTGTACTTGTAGATCCAAATACTCCAAATCCAGTGCTCTGCGTTGAGGCAGTGGTCCCGAAACCAAAGCTTCCTAGTCCACCAAGCCCTGTGTTAGCAGACGTCGCTGGGGCACCAAAGTTCAACCCTGAAAAGTAACATAATGATAATGAAAATATAGTATGTTTTACATTGTATTTTCAAAGAAACAGAGTTCTGTGAATGTACAATTGCAAATTCTTTTTTTTTAATGTAGTACAAGGGAAATCAATCAAAATATTGTGCTGATAATAGAAATATTGAATAAGGGGTAATAAGTCAGTGTTTGGTAGAATTGTGCTATTTTCCTTAAATTCCAGCAAGAGGCCCACAGGACAATGAAGTGCAAAATTCAAAGAAGAAAATAAAAATTGAAATATGTATTATAATAAATGTTTCAGTCTGTGCATGAAAGATAAACTCAAACTGTTTACCTGAACTAGCATTTGGAGCATTGGAACCGGGGGCCCCAAAGTTAATGCCACTTGCACCTTGTAACCCTGCTGTACCAAATGCTGGAGTAGCGGTTCCGAATGTGGGGGCAGCGCTTGCACCAAATCCAGGTGCAGTTGTGGCTCCTGTGATCAAAAATGTTATTATTTACTAACTATAGTACTTACATTTCATGTCATCTTGTAGAATTGTTTATTATACTCTAATATATCATAATTGCTATGTTCCTGTGGTCATATCACGTCTATAATTTAGAAATATAAATAATTTATTTAACAAAAAGTAGAAATACAGTGCATGTTACGTTATTATGATATTACATTTGTGCTAAATTTTTGTGAATAATGACCCATATGGTAGGAAAATCCTGTGTTGTAGGGGCCATCCCTTCGTCCGATAAGATTATTTTACAAAATTAGAGAAGCTAAAATGTGTAAAGCAGCAATAGTTTGTGAGCAGGCACGTGTGATGTGGTGTAATGGGGAAAGGGTATGAGTGTGTGATGTATGTGTGTATAAGTGTGTGATATGTGTATGTGTGTGAGATGTGTGTCTTGTGTGTAGAAGGGGAGGGTGATTTGGGGTGTCTGTGTAAGCGTTCGTAATACTAATAATTATTTATTTGCATAAATATATTTAACAACAAAGCAACCTGTAATTTTTTAACCTTCCATGATTTTTACATAATCATTTGTATGCACTCCTACTAAACTATATTGTAATTTAAACATTGCGCATAATATGAATTAAGTTCTGTTGAATTTTCAGAGTGGATTATTGCTAATAAACTACATAGTCTCACATCGCATCGTTTAAATGCTCCTCAAGTTATCTCTATGTTACTAAATATTATAAAATTCACATCACATCTACATTTTCGTAGGTTTACACGAACAAGCAATAATATTAACAGTTGTATTAGTATGGTGCTAACAAAACTATAACCAAATGACACCTATCACTCTAATTATTATTAATATAAAAAAGATTTATTAATAATAAACATAGATTAAAGTTAAGAGATATAAGAATATCAAAAAATTTAAGTTAAGCAGACGTAAATCATTACTATTCAATCATTAATCATTATAAGCAACATTTGTAAATAAACACCTTATGTACTAAGTTTAGTATTTTTATAATTACTAACCAAAACTAGGGGGTGCTGTTACACCGAAGCCTGGTGTAGTGGTGCCAAAAGCAGGTGCTGATGATGTAGCCCCAAACGCAGGTGTCCCAGTACCGAATGCCGGCGCTGCAGACCCAAAAGCAGGGGTTGTAGTGGCACCAAACGCTGGAGCTGCAGATGTCGCTCCGAAACCGGGCGTAGGAGCACCAAAAGCTGGCGTTTCCGTCGCTGGGGTGCTTCCAAAGAGACCTGACGGCTGCGGCGTCGCCGTCAAGCCAAACCCGGGAGTTGCAGATCTAATTAAAAACTCGAATGTTACAGTACAGCAAACAATATTATTATCTCGGGAAACAACTCCGTTCAACAGCGTAGAATTGCCGAAACGAGAATATTGTTGTAAAATTCACAAAGAGGTTATAATAAATGACAACACATTATTTTTAAATTTTGACGTTCATAGTGTAGTCGAAAGATTTTGTTTTGAAACAAAAGGAGTTACTTTATCGAGGAAGTTCTAATTATTGAGATTGTATTTAGCAAAAAGTTTATTTCTACACTTACTTGTTAGCGCCGAAGTTAAAACCTCCTGTAAGTCCAGTTGTTGCAGGAGCACTCGATGGAGTGCCGAAAGAAAATGACATTTTCACTCACTACTTTATTTCTATAGTCTCTTTTATCTACAACTTTCGAAACAGTTAAATAATAATCAACGCGACGGTTACAAAAGCTGGAGACGAACGGCCATTTCTCTGTGTCTGTGATTGTCATTATTGTCATTGATTTTGCATGACTGAGATAGTTACGTAAAATAAGGTAAAATTGCGTGCGTTGAAAAGGGACAGAGTATGTGACATTTCATTTCACGCAATAATCTTTTTATATCAATTTTAAATAAATCATCGCGTTGGCGTGGCGTATTTCATTTAGGGTAGGTAATTATTACTTGTCTACACATTTTCTTGTATAAAACACAGTAAAGATTAAAAAAATATTAATCGTTAAGGTGTGGTTATAGCGGGTTCACGCGGTTCGATTTTAGATGAAACAACTTTTGTTGTTCAGTAAATATACTAACAATGAATTTGAAATTCAATATTATTGAAAGTCTATTCAACCGATTCAAATCGCTTTCGACTAATTAAAGTAAAGTAAAAGTAAAGTAAAGTGTTTTATAATTAGCAGTTGACCAACTAAAATCGAACCGTGTGAACTCGGTATCAGATTGTATTTCAGAGAACTATGGGGCCGTATACCTAGCTTGGTAAAATATGAGTTTGGAAAAAATGAGGGCGCCACTATTCCACTTATGTCACTTCGAATGGGCAATAAATTGTTAAAATACATGTGCAACAAAAAATGGCTGCTTACAAGTAGGTGACTCAAATCAAAACTTACTGTGGACCCTAGACGATCATGCGGCTTGACATGCGTTACGTGTTGTCATGCATGTATGACCGTTTAACTGTATTGCATGATGTGAACGCAAACTACGTGCTGGCAGTTGATTGACAATTTTTCACCATGCAGTGAAAAAATGCATGACGCATGATGGAAAAGCAGGGTCCTTCATAGCATTTCTCGGCAAAGTAGTGCCATCATCATAGGTCTGCAAAGTAAAATATTTAGTTCCAAATGTCACCACGTCAGACTCTTTTAAGTCGACCTGTATACGTTTTGTTTTCTTTTTTCTTACTTATTGCCAGTAATTGTCAACGAGTTGAATGATGAATATTCACGTCCCAAAACCAGTGAACGAACCCAAAACAGTTAAATACTAAACACAAAAAAAATTATACCTACTCTTTGATTCACGTTGAATTAATTCGTCAGAGTACCTACCTACTTATCTTCATAACATTTCTTTTGATCTTGTTACTAGTCAAAGCTACGAAATGAACTATTATGCTTGGGGTGGACATCTTGCAAGGTCTTGTAGCGTAGTTTTCAGAACCTCGCCTGTTAGTGTTGGGATTCCTCATAGGGTGACAAAATATCCTGCACCGAAAGTCGTCAGGCTCACACCTCCGCCGGTAACAGTGACGGAAGACTTGTATCGTAATCTGCCAACTGGAAACCTGAGGATAGAATCAGGTATAACGGATCCGGCGAAGATTGTTAATTCTGCTTTATTTATGTAATTTGGTGCGTATGTACTGAATTCGTCATTAATTTATGATTTTTAAATTCAAAAAGTAATCGGGCTACGTAATCATCAGGAAAATTATTCGGAAACAATAGAAATACTAATATAGTTTTTCAGAAACTCATAATCTTTTATTATTATTGTTTACGGATGCAGCAAATCGGCCTTCGAGTGAGCATGTTAGAGCATGCTCCGGAACACTAACAGGTCCTACACTATGCCGGCGGCATGGCCGCCGGCACTACCGCCGGGCAAGCCGCGGCGCGCCCGGCCCTGCCGCACAAAGGATCGCAAAGCAAATGAGGGCGCAAAAGCCGGGGGTACGTGCCGCGTGGCAAAAGCCGGCGGCCATGCTGCCAGCATAGTGTGTAGGAAACATTAGGAGGTATTCACAGACAAGTTGGCACGCGAAACGAACATTTAAACAAGTGACTTTTTATCGAATTCAATCGTGTCGAACTGGTTGACCGCTAATCATACTCGTATATCTAATCTTTGAGAGAAATAAAAAGAATTGGATGATACCAATTCTTTTGAAAACAAAAAGAATTGGTTGGTACCAATTCCAAGAGCCAAGTGGTCAAATGAACAGCTCGGTATAAGGCAGCACACTATGCCGGCGGCATGGCCGCCGGCACTGCCGTCCCGCCCTGCCGCACGAAGGATCGCAAAGGAAATGAAGGCGCAAAAGCCGGGGTAACGTGCCGCGCGGCAAAAGCCGGCCATGCCACATACCATAGTGTGTAGAAGCCATAACGGACCGGACCCTGGATTATTAATATTTAATCTATATGTCTATAAATAGTGTGGCAGGGTCGTCGATGTCCCTGCCACCCTGTATATTCATAAAAATCAATTGCCGTGCGATAGTCTCGCAAAAACTCGAAAATGGCTCGACCGATTGTGATGAAACTTTGGTAAGTTGTTGTGTGCGCGCCGGAAAAGGTTCCTAAATTGCAACGCATTAACTAGTAAAAACATAAAAAGGCAAAACAATACTTGCCCATCCCTGATGGGACTATCTAAGCCTGGACGGCCCAGGGCCCATTGCTCGGAATATCCTAAGCAAAACACATAGAGAATTTGGTGCAAATCATTTCAAACAGAGATAGCAAAATGATCTTCATTAAACTTGCTCATGTTAATTAATACCTACCAGTCTTGTTATATAATTGTATATGGTCTAATGGTCTACTAATGAATCTAGTATATATTCCTAGACTGTAGTTAGTAGTATCGTCGGATAAACACTAGTTTTTTAGTTAGAACCAATTGAAAAGCACTTAACCCCTAGACAATGGCACCTTTGTAATATTGAAGTTTGATTTGCCACGATTCATTACGATTTCAATCCGAAGGCAAACTGAGGGGCCCTGAGTGTTGC
Organism: Agrochola macilenta; assembly: GCA_916701695.1. Lineage (NCBI taxonomy): Eukaryota > Metazoa > Arthropoda > Insecta > Lepidoptera > Noctuidae > Agrochola > Agrochola macilenta. The sequence continues at coordinate 9,662,968 of OU753564.1, read as the reverse complement.
CAAAGTTTAATTGACTTTCAAGATTTTTAATTACAAACTCGAGAAAAGATACACCGGAGAGAAACTCGAGAGATTGAAGGGACGCATTTGGGGTTTAACTTTAGGTGCTTAGAACGAACATGAAAAAATTACCAAATCCGGTCAAATAGGTATTGTAGATACTTTTTAATATAAATTATGATATGTCGTAGTACCTACCATTCGGGACTAAACTTTTGTGCCGTTGGTTTACTATACTCTAAGCACACCTCTACCTAACCCTTCGGAAAAAACAGACGTGATGTTATGTTATTTGTGCCGTTTAGCGTTTGTGTTTTTTGCGACTCGTAAGGCTAAGCGTATGCTGAGACGCAGGTGACGCAGCACAGCACAGTACAGATTTTGCAGGGTAGGGCAGGCGAGACAGACATAGGCTGCGAGCGTATGCTGCGACGCAGCTACACAGACACATTCGCGTCCTAGCTAGTACAAACAACAGACGGCTGTGCTGCGTTACCTGCGTCTCAGCAAAAAAACAAGTGAAGACCTGCACGCATCGCGCAGAAATCTGTGCCGGCTCTACAACGAGACGCAGAGCAGAACATACACATGCCTGCGTCGCACGTGCCTACCACCACACGGTGATGTAAGTAACTATTTATTTATGATTTTTTGACGTACGTGATATTTTCAGATAAAAGCCGTTTTTTTCAAGAAAAACGGCACTACATCACGTTATTTGGACGTTAACTTAAGGATATAACGGTTAGTCTCTCCGTTCCGGAGATATAAACATTAGCTTCATAAAAAAAATGCAAACAAAATATAAGTTGCTAATTTGCATACCTGATTGTATGCTATTATATATTTAGGCATAAAATTTCTTCGAGAGCCTTTTTTGTTCCACAGTGCGCCGCAGCGTACGCAGCTGTCAGTACATTTATGCATTACAACGTCTGTTCATCGAAGCATTACAAAAACTATCTGCCCTGCGCTGCGTGGACCTGTGTCACCTGCGTCTCAGCATACGCTTAGCATTATTCTTTTTGATGTGTTTGCTGTGCCTACGTAGTTCACGACCAACGGTATAGATGGCGTTGTCGCCAAATTATTGGGTACCACATTTTTGATCATTCTATGGTTGTCCGCTCAGAGTAGTTATTACTCTGAGGTTGTCCGGGATACGTAGGTAAGGATCGTCGCACATCTGACGGAAGATGCGTTGGGCGTAACTTCGCTAACTTCTAGTCAGTACGCAAACCTCGACGCACTAACGCATCATAGCAGTATTTTAATATAGAGCTCTGTGCATCATAGGCTGGGTGTATAAGGGTGGGCCACTTGTGTAAGGAGTTTTTTATTTATTTTACTGCTGAAACAATGGTTTATAGAATGATCTCTACTATCGTCTTAAATTCCATTGCCGACTCGTAGTCACACCAGATCTTTGTCGTCACTATCAGACTCCTTGGAATTGGTGTGTAAGGCGCCATATCCACGGGCGAGAAAATCTCGGTGATAGTCTCACAGTACCATCAAATTCAATAGAAACTATGAATCAATCACCCTGCGATTCTCTCGTCCGTGGAGAAGGCGACTTAAGCCCCCTGGGGCCCCCAGGGTTTAAGGTTGAATGTTTTACTATCTACTTGACCGTTCTGGCGTTACGCTACCGACGATACGCGACGCATCTTCTGTCAGAGTGCGTCAACGCTAAAGCACCCAGTACACGTTGGGCGATCCCGTCGCTCGGCCAACGTATAGTGGGCCTTTTTGCGTGATTTGCCGTTTCATTTCCGTGTATCTTGCGCTCGCTTTAGACAAACCAGACCAACTGAACAGAGAGTACCTACTGCGCAATGCCCTATAGCCCTTCTATGGAAATAAAAAATATTTCATGTTTGTAATCGAACTGGTGACCTTTTGGTGACCAGTTCGTTCCTTACCTTAATAAAAACATTACCCTCCTTCCGGGGCAGTCGGGTAAAAAAAGAATATAAAATCACGGTCGCGGTCACCGGTGGACGACTATCCTTTTACAAAGGCCCACAGGCTAGAGAACATAAAAAATTTGCATCTTAAAAACGAGATTCGGACCTGCCCCATCCGCCATTTGCAATGAAAGATTTTACAATTCATAAAGAAAAAGTTAATATTTCATTCTTCTGGTCGACCAGTTTTTAACGAACGAAGTTCCTTTCTATTTATCTCGTTTAAATGCATTGTTCTGCAATGCGGCGTGTATTTTTGCTTTCATGTTTTAATGATTTTTAATGTAGGTAGTTACTTACTTACTTTGTGCTATGAACAAGTAAGTAACCTAAACAGGCGTACTTAATGCCTTGGGTCTTGGGCATCCTCAACCGAGGGTAGTGGATGGAGGGATAACATGGCAGATGCCATAAGTGTTAATTTAGCACTAACGAGGCAGAAAAGAACAGTTTTATTGCAATAGGTATCTAATACTGCGTTCGCAATTTATTTGCCAAACATGTAAACAAACACGAGTTTTAGGGGAAAAAACTTTAATGCCTAAACATAAGGTTCAGTTTGACTTTTTCAAATCAACTTTATTTACCCTAATATAAAGTTGATGTTTGCTTAAGTGGAAATAACATCAATTGGAAATAAGGATTTGAATAGACCCTTGGTACTTCCCTGGGTATTGATTGAGGAACGTCATTTTACAGTCCGGCCGTAGAGAGAATGCATTATTTACACCTGTCAGTTTCATACTAACGAATATGTGTTTTGCAAATTTGATCCTTAGTACTACTAGCAATAGTTCAACTGACAGGTGTCAGGAACGCATTCTCTCGTCGGCCGGACTGTAAAGGCGGAGACAGACTTGCAACGTTTGTTGGTAATGTTTAATTCGAGGCGAGCTTGGTTACAAAGCGGCGATACACATGACGCGACGTACGCTCGCTTCGAGCGCATAGCTCAAGCGCGCTACATTTCTTGTTACAAAGCAGCGATACACTAAACGTGGCGAACGCTCGCTTCGAGCGCATGGCTCAAGCGTGCTCCTTTTTAATTCAGAATGGCGGAAACATGTGCTCTCAATGCTTGCACTATTATATTACATCATTGACACATGACATCATTATTATTGATCGCTATTTTTAATTTTAATTATTATTTTAAATGAATAGAATTGTATTTAATTTTAATTTTATTAATTGCATTGTAATCTAAATTAAAATTATGAAATTATAATTATTATTTTTATGTTATTGCTAATTACTAAATGTGTACTGAAGCTATAAGTATAAGGCTGCCTGTCCATTGAAGCGGAGAGGAGAGGAGCGGAGTAGCGGTGTTTCAATATTAACCAATGGAATTGCATAAAACCTCCGCTCCGCTTCAGTGGACAGGGAGTTGCGAACTAGTTTAAAAATTCATACAAAACCGGGAAGCGGAGCGGGGAAACGGAGCGGGGAAGCGGAGCGGAGAAACGGAGAGAGGATGCAGAAAAAAACCAGCCGCGGAGTATTGCAGCCGCGGGGCCCGGGGGAGGGGGAGTAGTGTGCCACCGGCCAGTGCGTGCGTCGGCTGGGCGAGTATATTAAGTGGCCTCTTTGTTTCGACTGGAAGGTGGAACGAGGGGAGACCGGGTACAAAAGTAAACCTTTGTACTTTGACACTGGTTTCTAGTTATTTATCATATTTTTGATAATATGAATATAGCCACGTATAAACTTCAATTATGCTCTACTTTGTATCTAAATTTATCTCATTATTTGCTGTTTATTGGAATTACAGAGGTAAAAAAAAAGGCCTCTCCTCCATGAACTGTAAAGTAGCATCGGAAAGCTTCTGGTTTCGATTATTCGATTCTGGTTTCGTCTTAAAGATTTTATTGATTGTACGGACAGTTTTCATTATAATCGCCCTCGGAGGTCCCTAGATACTCGAAACGATTCTGAAGTTCGAGCTGAAACCTTTCGGGGTTTTGGATTTGGATCGGTGCTGGACGGAGCGTAGACGTCATCAGTCCTTAAGACCCTTACCATACGGTGATCACTCTGGTTTTCAACGCGTTGATCACAGTATCATCATTTAATATTTTGCTTCTTTGTCAACATAATGAAGTCAATTTCATTTTTAGTTGCACCATCAGGGCTCTGCCAGGTTCAATTTCTAAAGAAGGAGCTCATCATAAAGAGGCCTTCCTTCTCCATAAAACTGGCCAGTAGGTGCCGACGACCGTCGTTACTTTTGTACCCGATCTCCCCTACAATTATTTCTTTTTGCATTATGTCATGTCATCCTTTTTGTCACTGTCACTTTGCACAGTCCGCAACTCCGCTCCGCTACCTCCCACGCATAGTCCGTAACTCCGCTCCGCAGACTCGCTCCGCATCAATGGACAGACACAGTCCGCAACTCCGCCCCGCTACCTCGCTCCACACACTCGTAACTCCTCTCCGCTGCCTCGCTCCGCTTCAATGGACAGGCAGCCTAACCAAGTTGTAAAATCTGAATATTTGCACGGCTGAAATGCCGAATATACGTAGTGAAACCCATAGATCTTATGAATTTATGTTAGCTACCTATATTCTTGCAAATAAATATACGAATATCATTCATTCATCATTCATTGCATCGAGCGCCTCGGCTCGCTGCACTGACTACTGACTTCATACATTACAAACAAACGCTGCGGTGAAAATTTCAAATGTCGTAAAGAACAGGGAAATAAATGTCCCATACGACATATAATCAATCATTTTCAAGAAGGTACTGTAGGTAGGAAGGTAGGTAGAGTATCTTACAAGTATCGTACAAGGATCTTTTGACGCCCGAATGACATTGACAGGGGGCGCTGTTGGTAAACATGCAATTTTTATAAAATTTAATGTATTGAAAAAACCCGGACAAGTGCGAGTCGAACTCGCACACGAAGGATTCCGTACCACCGTACAATATTAAACACTAATTACTTTTTTTTTACTTTAGTAAGAATAAACACGTTTCTTGTATGGGTTTCTTACATTTTTAACTTTATATCTTTTATATAATTTTTATTATTTGTTGATAAAGCGACAATAGAAATACACTATCTGTGAAAATTTAATATGACTATCTACTACGTTTCATGAGATTCAGCCCGCTGCACGCTGGCAGACGGGACACGGGTTCCGTTTGGCACCCTTCGGGTACGGTACCTACCCTAAAAACAAGATGGGGTCGTTAGTTCCAATTTTGGCTTAGCAAAATATCCTTGTACAGCTTTATTTAAGAGTGCTCTTTTCCTTCTTAGCGTGTCGATGGCAGTCGACAAAATTGACTCGGCCTGAAATTCGGCTACGTGTTGGGCGCCATCACTAGCGTAGCGTCCATCAGTTCCTGTTAAGTGCAGCTGAACGCTGACAGTCAAGAAATACTATAAATTATAATATGCTATTAACAGTAGATCGATCTAGTTCAATGGTAACGCTGGGCGGTGCACAGCAGAGCTAGCGCAAAATTATATGCTGCTATATGTCACTCACCTTCGCAACGAACCGTATTAAGAGCGTTTATTCTGAAGGTGGGCAACGTCGCAAATAGATGTCAAATATGTCACTGTTTTGATTAATTTAGCAATATTACTGTGTGGAAATAAAAAATGTGGCTAACTAGCGAACTAGAATACGGATTATGAAATGCAATAATTAATATCGTAACACCGAATGTTTAGTTTTAGATGTAAAAAAACTATTTGGAAACTTTCCAACTGCGTTTTTTACACCTAAAACGGGTACAACATAAAATTCAATGTTATAATTGCAATTCATTATTAATATTCTAGTTCTCTAGTTAGCCACATTTCTTATTTCTATTCAGTAATATTTCTATAGGAATCAAAACAGGTAAATATTTGACAGTTATTTGCGGCGTTGCCAACTTTTAGGATAAACCCTCTTAACATTTAATTTAGAATCATAGATTATTATTTAAAACTATGTCGAGAACATACAAATTTTGTTGAAGAAGGTTGAAGAAATAAATGATTTATATTTTTTAAGTAGGTAGGTATAAATCGGCCCTGAATGCGGCAGTTGGATTTATGTCAGTTGGTCTTCAAGTCTTAAAGACGGACTGAAACGTTTAAGCTAGTTTTACCCATACTAACGTGGAGGTAATTACAATCTACATGATATATTGCTGTGGACTGAGTACTCTGTGGTATCAAAGGCTGGGTATCTACCAAAGGAAATTGGACGGTCAATACTACCTGTGCTAGTTAACCTTCCACCTAAGATTCGCCCTAATTGGGTTTTGATAGTAAGTATGAACATTAAAAGGGTTTTTTTTTATGTAAAAAACAACGTTATATATTATTATAAAGGAATACCTACCTACATAAAAACTAAAAAAAAATTCAAAGTAAAAATGGAAACAATTCATAGTTATGAAATTAAAGAAGAATGAATAAAGTGATCGCTGCTCAGTGCTTGGGTGTACGTTACGTAACCCTAATTAAAGCAAACTTGTAGGGTAGTACCTACCAGAATCTAACAAAGCGGAAGAATTATTTTTCCGCCTCTGTTAAAGTACTCATCACATAGAAAAATACGTAGAAAATTAAGTACAAAGAACTACCAGCATTTCTACCGTAAAATCTGTAAACGTTATTAAGTCTAAACTTCTCTTAACACATCGCTTCCTGCACCACACGATGGAACATTTTGCAGTTCCTGTAATTCTTACGTGGTGGAGATAAGGGTGGTTATTGTTTGAATATTTGGTGATTTAGGTTTGCATGCGCACCCTTTGTTGTCTAGTGACTAGACTAAAGGGGAGGGGGGTGCATTTTGTTTTATTTGCCTCAGTCGCGACGCAGCTTTGCGTCTGTGTGCTTGTGTGCGTCCGATCGATGCGTGACCGGGATGCACTTTTAAGATTGTTAGCTTTTCAGATTAGGCTGCTAGGGGAGATTTATTGAATTGTGTTATTTTGGAGGGTTCGGCGGTATATTTCGATGCCTGATGAAGATTGTTTTTGGATTAAAAATGGGGTTTTAATTCATTATACGAAACTAGCCCAGGTTTTGTGTAGGTATATAAAACAGACTGCGATAACTACATCGTCCATCATTTAATTTTTCAATCGTGGTGAATAAGAAAAAAATCCAGGAAAAAAAAAACAGTTTGATTTCCAGTATTTATTATATTTATAGCTAATTATATTAAAACAAATTGTGATATATCTGGCCAATTAACTCAACATTTCTTCTTTGCTAAACCAAAAACATTTTTTTTTATTGGTCTTCCTTATTCTGTTCTGGGAACTTACTGGTCAAATGCTATCCACTTCTTGTGGTCCACGTAGCGTAGGTATGTAGGTTAGGTACCTACACAGTATATCGGTAGGTATGTTTGGCAAACAAGCTAACGCAACTAGATAGGATGTGGTTACTGCTACCTAAACACCTGTCTCACTGAGGTGTTTGGCGATGTGTTGCCAAAGCTGGCACCTTAGAGCCAAAGTTGGAATATTTAATTTACCTGTATTTATCCTAACCCATATAATAAATACCTTTTAAATCGAAACTCAGTGCAATTTACCGGAAAATACATACTTTATACCCTTAACTTCATTGGAAGAGCCGTGAGCCAACGGTACACTAGCGCTCCATTAAAAAATATTAACTCGTGACTGAGAAGGAATTATGAATAACGGCTTGTAAGGACCTTCGGTAAGTGTGTCTAGAATTTTCTAATAAAGTTTCATACTGAGACACGAAGCAACAAAATTCGATCTAAACAAAAACGGCCAGATTCTAATTACATCGCGCAATTAGAGTTTACCGCGCGAACGATATATATTAGACTATCTGACATCAATCGTTGGGCAGTTGCCCGCCAGATACGACCCGTCTGGTCGGCGGATCCTCCCTTTTCAATAGAGGAGGAGTGAACTTTACACCCTGTTCCTCATACCTCTAAATTACTAATAAAACCGGTCAAAGTGGCAATGCTTGGGGGAGGCTTAAGTCCAGCAGTAGACGTCTGCTAAAATGAATTAATAACAGCTAGAGAATAAAGAAATCTTTTTTTCTTTCTCCTTGCAGACCCCAAAAATGGTCTTAATGCAGGAGAAGGATGACGACCCTTCTTATCATGTCGACACGAGCTACATGAGAAAACATCATGCAGTGCTAGAAAGAATAGTCAGTCAGCGAATTGGTTAGCGAAGCTATCCAGGGTGCAACGTACTAGGAACTTAACTATCACACCTGCCCCCAAAGATGTAATTTTGATCAAGTCTTGTATTGACAATCATAGGCATATCCAGCTTTTGGCCTGAGGTGGGGCAAATCAATCCAAGAGGGGGGACAATTCAAGAATTTCCCGTAGATTTACAAAGGGGATTCATGAGTCGTCATGAATCCCCTTTGTAAATTGTATGCCTTAGATAGAATTTACCAAAGGGATTTATGAGTCCAGATCAAAGAGGTGAGTCCTCAATGTGCAATCCCTCAGTACACCCATGTGAGATTCGTTAAGTATACTCATAATGGTGACTGCTGGCTAACAAATGTAAATAAAAGGACTGTCCAAGTTTTTGGTGGCAGTCCTTTCTGGTCTCTAGGTCTGTCAGACTCTTACTGACTAAAAACCACCACGGTGTTCCAACTCACACCTAGGCGGGAATTTGAAATCTTCCGCAACCCCCGGCTGGTGCCAGTCCTAACCTATCCTACAACCCCAAACTCCAACCAATCTACTTATCTTCGCTGTCTTGGCTCACAGCGCAGGTGAAATGAAGTTATTCTTTCAATCATAAATATTGTATCAGTTCACAGGGCTGGCACGCCGCGCGCCGTGTCGTCGCACAGCCGCACGTTGCGTTGGTTCGACGGCCGGACCGGGGGCGCGTCGCATCGATCGACACCTGTGGCAGCCTTTGTGGCGGCAGACTTCCCTGTTCGTTGGAGAACGTAGACGTTTACGTTTCGCACAACGTAAATCTATTTCCTATCGGGCCCTATTAGAATATCAGCGGTGCGACACTTATTTTTAAGTGTCGCAGCAATATGCTGAGATAGGAGCTTTTTGGTCTCGTACAGGACTTTCTGTTTTTATTTTCATTTAACTTTGTTGGTTTTTAATGTTTCTATGAGTGTGTTTAATTTAATGTGTGATCTCCTGTGCGAGTCCCAATCACGGACCAAATAAAAAACCAAGACATAGCGCTGTCAACAGTATCGTGAGGCCAGTTTCGTGAACATGTTGAGGTGTAGTTTGATGTAAGTGGTTATAAATTTGTGCGAGTGAGCGTGTTTGCACAGAGCGGAGGTGTAGTTTTGACATGCTTCATTGTACTGTTCGCAGCGCTATGTCTTGGTTTTTTATTTGGTCTGAGGTCCTAGTAAATACATTATTACTTTCTTGATGAATTACTCCGTGCATTGGTGAAAACCGTATGAAAATTTCGCGTTCAGATCACAGAAAAACGCGGCGGGGGTACTTTGTTTTATAATAATTATGTAGTGATGTGAAAGTTTGGATGTTTTTAAGCTTGGCTGTTTCTTACCCGCTTCTAGCGATATCGCTGTCACCCTCAGTAGAGATAATGGTCCAAAGGGTCTAACCAGAAAGCGGACCAGTCGATGTCGCTTATTTCTGAATAGGCCTAACTAACGCTTGATTGAATTTTGATGGGTCAAAAACTTTTAGGAGCTGAGGTGATGTAAGGAAACGACCAGTTCAAGGCACTTATTAGTATTGCCTTTATTTTAGAAAAAGCTTAGCTACTAATACAAATTCTCATAAATATGTAAGTAAAAATCAATTGCGGGCAACTTAAAAAATATAACATTTTGAATAGACTGCACAGCACGTACGAGTATTCATTCGTATCATGATGCATATTTCTGAATTGATACATATTATATATCTACCTAAGTACTACCCCTTTTTTTTTTTTGGGTGGGAAATTGTCAAATAACTTCTCCCGCTCTGGGCGGAGCGGAAGGGCGTGTCAGACTTTTACTGACTAAAACCCACCCGTATTCCTCCTGTTGCCTGTGCGCCGGGGCCGCGATATCCCTTTCGGACAAACTCGCAACCCTGGCAGGCATTGGCCCTAACGGACCCCGTCAGTTGGTGCTGACATCTCTTTGAGGCGCGCGTGGAACACAACGCGCCGTCGACCCGGGCCTGGTCCTTATCGGACGGCGAGCTACCCATCGCTCACCGTCCGCAAGCCCGCGCCTACGGTGGCTGGAAGTCGGCTTGCGACTCCCAACGCCCGGGGCGTCTCCTGCGACGACTAGGGGCGCGAGAGCGCGAATTTTGCCTTTTTGTAATTTTCGTGGTGGTCGGAGTCCCTGTGGACCAAATTCCGACGCTGATGGAGGCCGGACGCCGCCTCTCAATTGGTTTAGGGGCGGTGTACGTGAAATTCCAGGGTCGGAATGGTAGGTTCACCGACGTTCCTCAGGGATGGGACCCCGCCACGAGAACCGTCTGCGAGACTCAGCCGCCGCTGGAACCAGCAGGGGAGTCCACTCCCCCTACATACAACCCGGAGGCATCCGCGGCTGAACCTACCGCTGTAGAGTCAGCCGCCCCTGCGCCCCTTCATCGGGTGAGGAGCTGGATGACATGATCCTGTCCCCGGCTTCGGGCCCGGGAGAGGACGGCTTCGACGAGGGCGACCTGTTCGCCGGGCTCAGACTTGGGGGGGAAGACGAGGGCTCGACCAGCGATGGCGTCCCTTTCGTCACCCTGTAAAGTCCTCCAAGCAAACCTCCACCACAGTCAGACCGCGACGGCTCAGCTCCGCAAGTGGCTGGAGGTACAACACACGGCCATAGCCTTAATCCAGGAGCCGTGGATTAGGGCCGGCCGCATACAAGGACTCTCCAATCTTGGCGGTAAGCTCCTAGTCACCTCAGACCACGATTACCCCAGATCGTGCATCTATGTCACAGGTAACCTCAAAACACAGCTCTTAACTGATTTCTGTTGCAGAGATGTCTCTGCAGTTAAGCTGCTTATACAGCGTGTCGATGCCATGGAGATGGTGGTCGTTTTTGCCTCGGCCTACATGCCTGAGGCGGAGCCGCCGGCTCCCCACGACCTCGCCCGTCTCGTGAGTCATTGCGAGAGGAGTGGGTTCGAGGTTGTCATCGGGGCCGATGCAAACGCTCACCACCAGCTGTGGGGTATGGACACACCGAACGAGAGGGGTAAGGCCTTGGTTGACTACTTATTCTCGACTAACCTATCTCTACTAAACACTGGCTCCGAACCAACATTCGTAACCAGACGAAGCCGCACAATCATCGACCTCTCTCTGGCAACGGAGAGCGCAGCGGAAATCATCAATGAGTGGCAGGTTTCTGAGGAGGCCTCCTGCTCTGATCACAGGTGGATCCGCTTCGACATCCAGGTCTGTGGGCCACCGACAGCACCACGGCGAAACCCGCGTAACACGGATCGAGCCAACTACACACGCAACCTTGATTGCAAGCTTGTGACGTTAAACAACCAGTTGAAATTTGTGGACACGAAACAGATTGAAACTCAAGTAATTCACCTTACTAACTCAATCATAGACAGCTATCAGTCTGCATGCCCAGAGACCATGCCGCGCAACACACCGGGTAAACAACCCTGGTGGGGCGCTGATCTGGAGCGCAAGCGCAGCAAGGTAAGAACTGCTCTGAATAGAGCCATGAACACATGTGCGGATGAGGACTGGGACAACTATTACGCAGCCAAATCCAGCTACAAAAAATGCATCAGATTCAGGAGCACCTCGGGATGGCGTAAATTCTGTGGCAGCATTGAATCTTGTCAACAAGCTAACAGGGTAAGGAAGGTCCTCGCGCAACAGAATACACCTGGGCCCGTTACCCTCCGCAAATCTGATAACACACTCACGTCGTCCCCTGAAGAAGCAAGACGCGTCCTTATTGAAACCCACTTCCCTGGATGTGTCTTCGCGCAGGTAGTTGACTGGCAAGATGAAACCCAAACACCATCAGACAATGATTGGAGTTACGCACGCAGGGTGATCACGTTGGAGAAACTCCAATGGGCCATCCAGAGCTTCCATCCTCTTAAGGCAGCTGGTCTTGATGGAGTGTTAAAATCATACTGTGGCTGTACACAGCTGTGATCCGCACCATGGTCGCTTACGGGGCCGTGGTCTGGTGGCCCCGCACGATGCTGGTTACAACTTGCAACAAACTACAACGCCTGCAGAGACTGGCCTGCTTTGCGACCACTGGCTGCATGAGGACTACTCCGACTGCAGCAATCGAAGCCATGCTGGGTCTAACCCCGCTCCACCTGTTTATACAGCAGGAAGCGACAATGGCGGCGGTGCGTCTTAATGCAATTAATCTCTGGGGTAAGAGAGAAACACAACACACTGCGCTGCTTGAGGGACTCAATACTGAGTTCCCTATTACGAAAGCCATAAATGACCGGGTACCCAAACAATTTATCTTCGATAAAAAATACAGGATCCAACTTCACGAGGATTGCCGATGCGAGGGTTTGCGCCCCGCAGAGCTACGAATCTTCACGGATGGATCCAAAACAGGTAGTGGCACAGGTGCTGGAATCTTTTCGGAAGACTTCAACATACACATAGCCACACCATTGGGAGTCCATAACACAGTGTTCCAGGCCGAATGCATGGGCATATCTCTTGCCGCGTTAGCCATAATGGCCAGGGAAGTTAAGGACCACTCGATACGTATACTCTCAGACAGCATGGCTGTTCTGCAAGCGCTAAACAGCCACACTATTGACTCTGGGCTGATATACGAGTGCCACCAGCGCCTTAACCAGGTGGGTAGCCTCAATAACATTACCATTCAATGGATTAAAGGACACAGCGGTTCGCGGGGCAATGACGCAGCCGACGAACTTGCCAGAAGGGGGTCGAGCATGGCACCAGTGGGCCCCAAACCCATTGCGCCACTCCCCTTCGGGTACTTACGCACTCTGGTAAGGAAACGAACCAGGGACCAACATCACAAACTATGGTTGGATCACGGAGAGTGCAGGCAGGCTAAGGAGGCACTCCCTACAATTGATGGCCGGCTCACGAAAAAGGTTCTCCGACTAACGAAACAACAGCTGCGTACAGTCACAGCAGCTGTAACTGGCCATGGGTCATTTAATAAACACCTCTTTGTAATAGGAGTCACAGACAGTCCGCTGTGCAGAGCCTGCATGGAGGACGACGAGACAGCAGCTCATGTGCTGTTATACTGCCCGGCGGTCGACGCATACAGGGCAAAGTACTTCGGTAACCCAGGTACCCTACGTGAGATTGTCAGTGACACCAAGGCGTTGCTGGCCTTCTTTGAGGAGCTGGGGTGGATCGAATAACCGATTTTCCCACCCGTACGAAAAATACGCGCTTAGACGTGGAGTTGCGGATACCAGCCCGTATTACCTATTACCTATTACCTAAGTACTACCCCTGAGACGCGAATGAAATCGTGGGCACAAATTACATACTGTCCTCTTAGAGTGAAAACCTCATAAATGCGAAAAACTGGTGGGCAACTGGGGAGTTGTATATTTGCTGATCGCGCGGTAAAATCTGCTTACGCGATGCAGTATTTTGCGTGACGTCAGTATGATGCGTAGGTCGCATGTGGCGATATAGATGCCGCCACAAAATTAGGGCGTGCGTTGCGAGGTTTTTTTCCAAAAATGTAATAAACTAAAAATTCTGTTGCATTCCCGAGCTTTTCACTCTAAGACGACGATAGCGATACTTAGTTTATTAGCTTTTGCTACAGCTTTGTTAGAAACCATCGTGGTTTTTACCCAATTGTGGGATTTAAATAGGTTTTTTAATTGTCACAGGACAAGATACAGTCACGTAATCATAAGATTCTTCAAGAATCTTCTATAATCTTAAATAAAGGGCAAGAACCCTCATAAGCAGTACCTACTGAACAAAACAAGGTCCATAAATTCCCACCTCAAACTTTAAACGCATGACAACTCGAACAAAATCAACGAGGGAAAGCGAAAGCCACTCCAAAAGATAAGGAATTAATTCGGTAGGGTGTTACACTCATTTATCACAACTTATCAGAGTAATCTTCCTACCTTCCACTTCCACGGAGGACATGCTGGGGGAATGACAGATAAACCACTTGAAAGGATAATGACCAAATTTTCTAGCGCCATAGTGATTTATTGTCATTTACATTTTACTTGTTTTTATAAGTTAATTTATCATTAAATTTTTATTGCATTTTCGCTGGGGATGATAATTACACCTCTCTCTTTCTAACTCTTGCTTTACATGAATATCGAAGGAGAAAAATTATGAATGTTATGACAGATCGATTAAATGTACAGCCGGCGACAAAACACTGATTAATTTTCCGAATTTTGTTAATTTAATTTTAATAGTTCTTAACCGTATGTATGGTGACTGCGTGATTATACCAATAATGTAAACAATTGCATGAATAAAAAAAATTACAGATTAAAATAAAGAGGGGAAAGTAACGCAACAATTTACGTCCTACGTTCGTCTGTCTGCATTTTATTGCATTACCGATCCTTCGGGCAAAATGTTAGAGAGTGGGCAAATTCCTCAGACACATAAATTGTGCCCCCCCACCCCGCACCCCGCGTACCGCTAAAGTGGCTCCCCCTGTAATAAGTGTTTCGTTCCAAGACTAATTGGTTTAGAAAACGTCTGGTAAAAGCTAATGAGTGAGCAGCTCTTTGGAGGTCATGTTGTAAAAAGAATCAATTAGGTGTGTTAGAGAGTTTTTGGATTTGTTACAACTTACAAGTAGGTACAAGATAAATAATATGTTGGCTTTGGGAAGTTTAAGTGGACTTAGCGTTACGTAGCTAGTAACTACTGTTCAAAGCCAGGCCTTGGGCCTCTAGCGGTGTTAAATTGGGTCTAAAAATTTGTAAATACTTAAGCCAAGCTAAACTGAAACTTTCGGCGGAGTATTTTGAACTTTATTAACAACTCTGTTACTCAATACAGGTAGAATTTGCAAAAAAAATTGGGTCCGATTCTTGACTATATTGCTTTTTGCTAAAAGCTAAACATGCCGTTTATTTTTTTCCTATTTCGAGCAGCTCAGTTGACCACTTGGCTCTTGGAATTGGTACCAATTCTTTTTTTTTCTCAAAGATTAGATAAATGATTAGCGGCCAATTAGTTCGACACGATTGAATTCGATAAAAAGTCATTTGTGTATGTGAATATCTTCTTAGATGGATATGTCGAGGCCAGATCTTAGAATTGACCATTTCATGAAATTGCCAGCTAACATCTTATCATTATCATTAAACGTTGACGTTTAAACGATATGGCCATCGTTTAAACGTCAAAGTTTAATGATATGTCAGTCGATGTTTGGCTATAGCATTAATGTAGGATATCCATAGTGTAAGGTGTAGTAAAAATTGCCAAGTAACTGCGACCAACTTGGAAGTAGCGCTCGTCACATAAGCCCAATAAAAGTCTATCGACTTTTTTTGCGTGGTCACCCTACTTTGTTTGTTTTGTTGTAAGCCGCCGCCCTGATGCACAACAAAAACAAAGCGACATCAACGCCTCTGCCGGTGGATAATCTAACTATTTTACGTTATTATCCATCGCTAATGTCTGGCCACATCATGAAGTAGTCGTGCGTTTAACTGTTCATATCGTTAAACGTTGAGTATTCAATGATCTGGCCAGGCCACATCATGATATGACCAGTGGTGGATGTTTATTTTATGAAAAGATAAATTTTAAGATCTGGCCACGATAGATATAAAAATAAAAAAAAACTATAAAATGATATATTATGTAGGAACGGAGATCCGGAGAATCTAACTTACTTACAAAGTTATATAAGTACCAGATGGCCTGCGCTCTTAGCAAAAAAATCATGTCAAATGAAATGAAGTAAGTATATTTGTTTTTGTATTTTATCAGACTATAGTAGAGAGGAAGGGTTATTTCATTTCTCAACACCCCGAGTTAGTCGATTTTCCTACAGATTGTCATCAGCGATAAACCCAAGTGCCAAACTATAAACGTTCATAACGTTCGTTTTAGGCATCTTCATAAACTTCCCCGATTATGATACAATATGGCATCAAACTTTGTTTTATTAAGCTCTGGAAGAATCCCAAAGAAAAAATATGGTTTCAATTTCAATAACACTTGGCGAGGCCAACACGGACGCGTACTCTGTGTTTATTTAATTCCTTTGTACGCCACAAAGGAATTTAAATAAATACAGAAACCGTCTCCCTACTTTTTAGTTCTTTGTAGGTACTCCCATTTGGAAAAACTGTAAAAAAAATAACAAAATTATAATAATTTTGTTATTTTTTCCACTCATTGATTCCACTCATCCATTGATCAAAATTGGATCAAAATGGTGTAGTGTTTTGTTTTCAAAAGTTTAATCAAAACACTACATAAGTAAAAGAACCGTCTCCATTCATTCAACTGTGCTGTCAATTCCATCGTTTGCTACTAGATGGCGTTAAACTTAGTTCTCAGTAGGCCCCAAGCGCTTCATGTGTCTTTGAAATCTGATAGCCACTCTTTACTCCTGTGGGAAATTTTGATATGAAATCAATACCCTTTCCAGGCACCTAAGAGCATGTATTTTATTTTAAAAGATTAAAAAGAATCCTATTTATGGTAAACTAAAGTTGAGCAGCAGTAGCTTACATTTTTTGTTTAAATTGGTGTTTAAACTTTCATCATGTGGGTACCATTACCATAATAAGGCTATGAGGGATTATTTCAAGGAATGAGCATCCTGGCATTATCCCGTCTTCTATGTACAACTTGCGATCAACAATCACAACTCTTCCGTGACATTGAGTAGGTACCAATTTACTTATTCATCTATATCTATAAAAATTAATGCCACTTTTCGTTGTAATTTTATAGGTAGGGTAGGTAGGGTAGGTAGGGTAGGTAGGGTAGGTAGGGTAGGTAGGGTAGGTAGGGTAGGTAGGGTTTAAAGCTACCCGTGCGAAGTCGGGGCGGATAAAGCTAGTTTCTATTATAGATACCAAAGACAAGTCTCATCATAAAGATAGCAACGTGGTTTGATTTTCATACACATCCTATTTGCGATACTCGGAAATAAAAATATGAAAAGGTACCCATAATACGCAGAAAACATGAAATTAGAACAGCTATATTTTGTTAGAAAAACAAGTCAAACTTTTCCGGGAACCCCACTTAAAACATATTTTATTCAGATAAGTTTTCAAGGGAAAATTCATATCTTTGATTCATAAAAAGTTGAAGGGACGTCGTTTTTGGGAGAACAATAATTGAAACGGATAGGGGATGGCATGGGGAAGCTATCCTCTCTTCTATCCGCCATCCCATCCCATTAAGGAGTACATAGGATAAAAAAACACGTTATAGCGGTACTGGTCATTAAGTACTGCGACCCCGCATCTTCGCAACGATCGGACATTGTCGAAGTGAGGGGCCACGAAAAGAGCATATATATGAGCATAGTTGCATCAAGCAGTTAAACAACTGACTACTAAACTAACTACTATAGATAGATCGTGGCTAAATTATAACAGCCGCACGGGTCAATTATTATAGGTTAAGCTACGCTTGCCTTCCATGCCTCGGAAAGCATAGTCGTTATAGGTAGTTAGAAGCCCAAAAGTCTGACAACCAGTCTTACCAAGGGGTCTGAAGTCACGTTATGATGCATGAAATGCGTTCCCCTAACTTCAAGATTCCCACTCGATAATTATTGATCCAAGATTGATAAATTGCAACTAATCTATAAATAATTTTTTTAACTAAGTAATCTATATCTAAATAAAAATAAAATGCTGTAAGTTGGTAAGTGAGTGATTCACTTACCAACTTACAGCATTTTATTTTTATTAAGAACGATTCGACTGATTTGGCTATTTTTAATTTTAAAATGTTTGTAACAGTCCGAATGATTTTTTATGGAAAGAAAAATTGAAAAAAAATCGGAAAAACTGAACGTCCATTATTCTAAGTGATTTTTGTAGGAATTATTGTCATTTGGATAGGTCAACGTCTGTCGGATGTATTAGTTGACGAATAAAAATTACCTTAATTAAAATTGCAACTTGCAACGTGCAAAATGATTTCAAATCACCGAAACGTTAGCGTTAGCTAATGGCGGTTCAAAAATCCACATGATCTCGCGCATAAAATCCATTTTTAGTGCCACAACGAAAGGCAATTCAGTTGGTTCGCATTCACCTACTTCCAAAAATGCGGGCAACAACACTAAACGGGTCTAAACCAACCTTGACCTTTTTATTTGTCCGTTTATTCTCTCGGCTCCATTAACGTTGCCATGGCAACCGCTTTAGCTAGCTCGCTGTCGTTTTTGGCTGAATATTTTAAGTGCACATTCTTCTTAGTATTGTTTTGGACTCTGGAAATAGATTTTCTCTTAGTACATGTAGCAAGATACAGCAAGATCAATCTGACGAAACTAGAAAGTCAATACAGAATGGCACTGATAGCTGCAGATGCCTTCGCAGTTCGCACTGAAATAAAAACACTCTGGGAAATGCTTAAACAAGACCCCTGGCATCTCAGAGCACACGATCTCCACCACGATATCGAAAAACTCACCTTTCTGACGATCAGCGACCACGATGAACCCGGTTCCGATACAAGATATAGACAATTCAATTCATCCTCAAACAGAATAGGCGAAAATGAATATATAAACAAATTGGAGAGGGGTAAACCGCTCCACAAGAGCGCCCCCCCCAGTCAGCATAGACTTTGACTCGTAAAGTAAGGCCGCGGCCTGACATTACTTAACCTAGGAGAGGTTAAGTAATGTCAGGCCGCGGCCTGATGGGATCGTAAATCTAAAATTTCTCACACTTGTTTTGTATAATTCAATCGTATGTGAAAAGAATTCAACAGAAGGTTGCAAAAGATCCCTTCCCGGTTATAGTACGCCAAAATAAAGTAGGTACACTTAATGCTCTTAAATTTTATATTTTATATGTGACATGTAACATAACGTACAGTACAACTATTTTCTTAAGTCCCTCGGGAATCATCGCATTTCCGAATACAAACGAATGCTAATTTCCATGTCCATCGATTATTAGATTTATCGTGTATAATAATTTGAATTCAGAACTAATTATAAGAACCAATGAAATAAACATCTATGCTATTCTATTCTATTAGTACATGCATATACGAGTATATAGTGCAGTTATAGCCTAGTGGTGTGACCGTCAGACTGCCAAATCATAGGTCTCATGTTCGAACCTCTGACTTTTCGGATTCATGTGCGTATTGTATAATTATCACTTGCTTCAAAAACGGTGAAGTAAAACATCGTGAAGAAACTGGCATGCCTGAGAGATATTTGGTATGTTAAGCCAAGTCAGAGGCCCATGGGCGGCTTTAAAACTCTGACACCAGGTTAGTTACTAACCACACGAAAAGAAGAAGTACATGCATAGAAAGTTTCTAAAGGTGTAAAACATAGGGCCTAGACATGTCGCAATCGCATTCAAAGCGTTTCGTATTTCTACAACAACTTTCACCAGGATTGACATACGCTTTCGGGACCATACGTCAATCCAACGCTTTTTGTCTTTTCCATCATCGTTATCACTGATAGAATGTCTGCCTACCAGGGGTTACTATAGGGTAAGATCATGGAATTTGTACCCAAGTACAAGTCATGCCATTAAAGTTGAGTTGTCTTTTTTTTTTTTTTTAAACGTTGCCCCACACTAAGAATTTTTTCTTGTATCGTGGGTGCGTTTACACACATAGAAACTCACATACACTAACACCCAGACCCGAAACAACTACTTGCAGATCATACAAATATTTGTTCCGTGCGGGGATCGAACCCGCGACACGTTGCGCAGCAGTCGATCGCTCAGCCACTGCGCCAACCGTGTCACTTGACCGCGTCTCCCGCCGCGGCCGCTCTTTCCTCAGCCCCGATGGCGCCGCGGCGGGGACCTCATACCACTAGAGTACGTACTTTATAGTACAGGTAAGATGTATAGCACCGTCAATACTGATCGCTGCGTTGGTCTAGTGGTCCCAAGCAGGATTGTCAGTAAGGTAAGGTTCAATTTCCGGATTGGACAAAGCGTTATTTGGATTTTTTCCATTCTCCAGTAGAGGTGCATGGGCAAAGTGTATAATTCTTGCGATTTTGCGATTGGAACATTTGCATCTGGATCATTGAAATGATCCGAATCATTGTGTCTAAGTTCAGCAGCATATGCTGTCAGAAAAATCCGTCAATTTACTGATGTAGATACCGCGAGGCTGGTCTATTTTAGTTACTTTCATAGTATCATGTCTTACGGTATTTTACTATGGGGACGGGCTGCAGACATCGAGTCTATTTTTGTTCTGCAGAAAAGAGCGATTAGAGCCATATATTATCTGCGCAGGCGTGACTCTCTAAGGGAACTGTTTAAGGATATTAACATCATGACGGTACCTTGTCAATATATCTATGAAAACATCATGCACGTAAGAAAAAATGTACATCTTTTTAGTAAAAGAGGTGATAGACATAATTATAGTACAAGAAATAGGGACTTATTAGTTCAACCAGGTTTCAGACTGGCTAAAGTGGACTCATCTTTCATGGGATACTGTTTAAAATGTTATAACAAAATTCCTCCCCACATACTTCTGAATGAGACGAAATTCAAATCTTGTATAAAACGCACACTATGCAGGCATATTATAAGTTGGGGGATTACATCGTTGATAAAAATGCTTGGCTCAATACTGGTCCTGCTCCACAACCACAACTATTTGATTAACATTTGAAAACACTGTTGGAGCTGCTGAAGAGTTTAAGACTATTTTTGCATTGTATATAATCAATTTCCTTTGTATTATATAATTTCAGAGCACAGGTGTGAGTACTATGTACTAAAGAGCTAATATTTACCGGGTAATACGTATTTTATTGACTTGAATGTGCTCTGGCGGCTGTGAGTATGTCACGCTCACTCAGATGTCTCGCTGATGGTGGCGCGTGTGTTGGATCATTTAGCTCCCTTCAAAATGGTTGAGCTGAATGGTGCTAATCCATGCGTCATGTTCGTGAACATGACGCATGGATTATGAGATGGGAGCTTAGAGTATATAGATGGGAGTGTAGTGTGATGGGAGTATAGTTAATTAATGGCAATAGGCTCGCCGCCTGTTCTATTGCGTATATGGGGCTTTTTACCTATGTCTCTGGTGAGGTGTACTACCTCTGCCTAACTGTTCTGGGAATACAGTCGTGATGTAATTTATCTCGTTCTGAATTTTTATAAAAGAGTTATTTCAAACAGATTGCATAATGAATGGAGATTGCTACTGTAATATATTGTGTTCTACATTGTAGAGTAAAAAGGGTAAGCCAACATTGTAACTTGTAACGAGGTTATGTAATAGTAGTAGAGGATCCAACCTAGGAACGACCTTCACCCATCTGTTTAATGGATGAAAAGTATTTTAAATCAAATTTAGTATGTTAGAAAATATATGGAGTAACTTTTTAGTGTTCCGTACGCACGAATTAAAAAACGGAACCCAATAAGGGATCACTCGTCTGTGTCAGAGAAATAGAGAGAGAGAGAGAGAGAGAGAGAGAGATAGAGGTAGAGAGAGAGTTTATTATTATTCTAGTTATAGTTAAAAATTAAAAAAAAATGTTATGTTCGCTTAGCTATACCGTGTGGGTGTGACATATCGGCATAGTTTGCGGTAGGAGTAAACGGGGAGGAATGTGTGTATGACTGTGTTCTTTTAATTTGAGAGAGATATAGAAATAGAGAGAGAGAGAGCGATATTTTTATTCTTATGTTTTTGTTAATTTATAAATATAAACCACACGAAAAGAAGATAATTAACATAATTAACAATAGTTTTTGAGATACGGGTAATTTTAGGTTACAACCGCAGAATTATCTTTGTATTTCATAGTTTTAACCAGAAATACAAACTTATTTTTGCAGTCGATAAAATTGATGCTGTGTGCATCAATGTGCATGCGTAAATATTCATCTCCACTACGACGTTGCCACGTTTTTTTACAAAAGGTATTCCGCAAATATTTTTAAATGACGTCCACATTTTTAGGGTTCCGTACCTCAAAAGAAAAAACGGAACCATTATAGGATCACTTCGTTGTTCGTCCGTTTGTCAGTCTGTCAAGACCCTCTTCTCCGGAACGCGTGAAAATTAGTCTTTGTCAAGTTGTCAATAAAAAACAGAAGATATTTTGATACTAGCAAATAAATCAAAACCTACAGGACCCAGAATCATGAAATATGGCAAGAAGCAAGGTCTCACAGCACATATAAAGGAAAAGGTCAGAAAATCTCCAACTGCAGATGTAAGGTTGTAATCGTGACGGATATCGACGTAATAGGAGAACATGTTTTTCAACTACAATGTTAAGTTTGTTTTTGGGATAAATTCATCTTAACTACGGAACCCTTCACTGTGCGTGGTTCGACATGCACTTGGCCGAATTTTTTATTTTTACTTTTGGCGCCATCAACCGTTAATACAAAAAATATAAACTTTTTTTTTCGAGTTTATTACCAGTAAATTAGTTTGTATGTAAGATCTTTTTAAATTCTTGTTTCCAATTGATGGTATTTCCACTTAAACAAACATCAACTTTATGCAAGTGTAAATAAAGTTGATTTTAGACTGACTAGTACTGTTGAAAAAGTCATTAAAAATATCAAGTTGTAGCGCAAACTGAACCTTATGTGTAGGTATTACAGTTGTCTTTCCTAAACCTCGTGTTTGTTTACATGTTTGGCAAATAAACTGCGAACGCAGATTAGTATGTTGCCAAAACCTGGTGGATTTTGAGCACCAATTCAATCGGCAGTTCGACGCTTTAACCGTTGGGCTATTGTGCTATGTATCTATTGGCTAGTGGCTAAAATCGAAACCAACGCTGCCATCTTCCTTTTTCAAATAGAATTTCACAAATGTTTACCAACAACACCCCCTTTCTCAAAGCATTGTGAAGCGCCAAAAGATACTTGAATTGTAGTGTGTGCTTCATCAAATAGTTCCTTTGCCGTAATTTTATGGATCCACTGTTTACTTTAACAACGGACCTATCAGGTAACACCATAGCGTATTCGTTCTACAACAGTAGAGCCAACATTACGGCATAGAAACTACGAGTATATAATGAAACGCACTATAGAACTGTGGTGGGTAATCGTCAAGATTCATAAGCATTCGTTCCCCTACCACAGTACAACCGCGGACATTTGCGGTGAACCAATTTTCACCCGTATGTTCTTAGTAATAAGGTTGAAAAGTGGTTCACCGCCAGTGTCCACGATGGTACATTAGTCTCCCATAACCATCATCATTCTCTTGTCCTTATCTCAATTTATTTGGGGTTGGCACAAAATGTCTTCTTCTTCCTTACTTCTCCATTACTAAAGCCTCGTGCAGGCTGGCGCGACTTGTCGCGCGACGCGATACCGGTAATAGTTCTACCGTGAAGTTTTCTAAGAAATAGTTTTATTAGAGTCGCTTCGCGCCTGTTTGCGGGATTAATTGCCTTAAGTCGTCATTTCAGTAGTAACCCCCTTTCCAGCCATATTATCTGTTACACAATTCATGCATCATTTGTTTGGTCTTACTCTTATCTCCTTCCACATTAATTCTCAAAAATTTACTCACGAAAACTTCCTCATTTCTCTGCATAGCAAACCATTTCGTTTAAAGGTAACAGTGAATATGACCATAATAACGCTTAAAGAATGGATTGGTGGTCATAGATTGTTCACTGCAGGCTGCTAACCTAATTTCCAAGTGTCAGTTCAGAAACGGATGGCTGAGTATCTTCTTGTCCCTCACCATACTAAAATGTTTTAAACGTTAACTTCTCCGTAAACTGTAGTTCAGAAACTAAGTAGAAAACGTTCACGAACTTAACTGGACTGACTGAACAGTATTTTAAACTCTTGTTCTTGAACCAAATAAGCGTAAAAGATTACTTGCTTCTGAACTTTACTACACAGTTCTACATGGTTCCAACGAATACTTACTTTAAAACTAAATTAAAGTTACCCCAAGCATGCTTCTGTTGTGGAAAAGAGAATTTAATTATTTTAGCTAAGTACTTGTACATTAACTTTCATTTTCGTTAGTAGTTGAGTTATTCGTGAAGAAGCTCGTTTGGGGAAGTACTACCACTGCACACTGTACCACCGTATACCTATTTCTGTCACCAAGCAGCTTGTTTTGCTATATTAGTGTAATTACAGTCATAAGAAAAAAAATCGCTTAGCCTCAGCGACACCAACGTACGTACCTGCGATGTTTCTGGTTTTGAAGATGTCATGGATACACATTCCTGCCGGGGTCGCGGGAAAGTCCGAAAGGGATACCGTGGCAACGTACAGGCAACTGAAGGACCACGGGTGGGTTTTAGTCAGTAAGAGTCTAACACACCCTCCCGCTCCGCCCAGAGCGGAAGAAGTTATTTCATAATTTCCCACCCTCAAAAAAAATGAATACACATTAACAGAAACAATAAGTAATGAAGATGTTGAAGTATCAAATAGTTCTCCTGTTAATGGCTGCCTCCTTGTACAATCAATCTGCCTAGCATTTTCCCAACTATGTTGGGGTCGGCTTCCAGTCTAACCAGATGCAGCTGAATACCAGTAATGTACATAGGGCGACTGCCTATTTGACCTCCACAACAGTAACTGGGTAATACGATACTCCTTGGTAAGACTAATTGTGAGACTTTCGGGCTCACCTCCTTTTACATGGGACTTAAACATATAACCATATCAAACTATGTAAAACATGCGCGGGGGCCCGGCTTAAGAAATTTCTGATTTACCCCCCCCCCCCCCCCCCCCAGTTACCAAAAGCTGGGCCATGGGCCTCCTCCCTTTTGATGCTTCCCTGGTCTTGCACAGACCCCAGTTAAGTACAAGTAACAGTCAGTTTTATGTTACTTAAAGCCTAGGTGGAGGAAAACTACGTAATAACAGCCGCACGGGTCGATCGATCAGGTTAAGCTACGCTTACCGCGATCTGTCCGTGGATGGGTGACCACTGTGACAAGCTTCACATATCGAGACCCCTCCGTGCCTCGAGCAGTAGGTTAAACCATTGGTCCCGGCTGTCATTCTTGGATCTTTGACAGTCGTTACAGGTCGTCAGAAGCGCGAAAAATCTGACAACCAGTCTTACCTAATCGCTCGATGTAAAATCCTGGTATTCAAATACAAACATCATACTATCATTCACTCCTTTCTCTTTTAGCCTAGGTATTTTCATTTAGTATAAAATCAATTTTCCTCTGCGTAAAAAAGAGTTATCTTTTCGGTAAATCCGACAGTACAGTAACGTTACATAAAAGAGAACTGAATTTTTTATTACACGTGATTGAATATTTTATTCTACCAATTCTACAATCGGAAATCCCGACGTCGGAAAATTTTAATCGTCAGTCCGAAACTATAGACACCATTTTTTTTTCATTTTCGGCATGCCAACGTATCGGCTTCGCTTGCATGTACAAAATAAAACGAAAATCGTTATTCAAAAAACATACAGGTAATGATGAAAGCCGAAGATAGGGTTTCGTTGTTAATTAAAAAGTAAATTTCTGAAAAATTCATACCATGTTCTTGGATTTTTTTTTAATTTATTGAGATGACAGTGCTGATAGATTTTAAGAACCACTTCTAGTATAGGCCCTTTGTACACGAAACGGTTTCACACACGGTGAATAAACCGTAGTTTTACACGGCGAGAAAAACGTATGTTGTCAAAGGGCCTAAATGTTCCTCTATCCATGGATTAGGTATCTCTCCATCCAATGGCCTAAGACTCATTGTTTACACACGATTTTCTTGTCTTGAAAAATTACGGTTTATGGCCTGCGCAGACTGGCGGTTTGTTGACAAACACTTTTTTTGCTACGGCACGGTTTATACGCCGTGTGTGCAGGCACGGTCGTCAGTGTCGTATGAATCAATATAGATAGTAGTAGTTGTAGGTAAGATTTGAGTAAATAAATAAATATAGAAGTTTTTTGACGGACACGTTTTGTCTACGGTTCGGTTTATACGGCGTACCGTAAAGAAACCGTCCTGTGTACAAAGGGCTTAACAGTTTTATAACAATGTATTTTTTTAACAAAGCCTAATAATATGTTAAAGAACTTTACTCCATCACGATACAATTTCCATAACTAGCTTCATTAATATGTTCTTAAAGTTTAACTTTCAAATTTTACATTGACTTTAGTACTAAGAATAGTAATAGAATAGTAAATAATAATATAGAATTCACATGATTTTCTCTAGTTTTTACACTCCCTTTGGAGCGACGAAACAAGAAAATACACATAGCGTCACGCTATCGTGACGCTATGTGTATTTTCTTGTTTCGTGGTATTCGTAGCAGTGCAGTGCTACGAACGCGTAGTACCGGTTACGTGCACGTCGTAGCAATCTCTTGAGGATGCTACGGATGTACTACGCGGCTTCGGAATACAGCCAGTTAATTAATTGAAACCAGAGTATGGTTTTCTTTTTGAAGATGTGTTTTAACTGTAAAATGGAAGGGTTTAATTATTTCATCATAGACGAAAATCGCCACTTTGTTTTCCAAGGTGTGTGGTTTTGTGTGGGTCCCTAACGATGTTTTCCTTCACCTTACATTTTTGAACTTCAAGGTGTTAATGACATTAGTGATGATTTCCGCAAAACTATTTCATGTTTAGCGTTATGTTACGCAAAACTTACTCATTATTTCGCTTTGTATATTATTGTGAACACGATTAAGTTCAAAACTTAGTTTTAATAACAATAAGGAACAACTACTTATACCTATTCAACATAAATTAAAGTATTGCGACGAGTATTTGAACCAGGCTATCTATTCTCTGTAAAAATCTCATCGTGAAAACTTAGTGAGCTCAAACTCAAACTCAAAGCATTTATTACAAATAAACCAATTACAGGTACTTTTGAATTGTCAAGGGGTCGGTCAATCAGAAAGATGAAGCTGGTTGACCATTCCAAAGCTTAGTAGGTTCCTATGGAGAAGAACCGGCAAGAAATTTCACGGACATCTTTTAAATCAGAATATTCTTACAAAATACTGGTTACATCATTCATGTTGAAATTATACATGTGAAAACAATATGGAAATACGTGCACGTTACAAGCATTCGTAATAAAAATATAAAAACAAAAACAATTACAAAATTAAAATAAGCCGTGGCAGCTAAGAAATTACCAGTCTCCACTGACGGCACCCGTTCACGAACATGACGCATGGATCAGCACCGTTTAGCTCAACCATTTTGATGGGAACTTAATGATCCGACATTTGAGTGAGCACGACATACTCTCAGCCGCCAGGGCACATTCAAGTCAATGAAAGACGTAGCCAGTAAATGGTAGCTTTAACGTAGGTACACAGTGCTCACACATGAGGTTGAAATGAGCTGTCAATAGAGTCAATCCGTATCATCAGGTGAAATGACACCTTACTTGACACTTCAAGATCCCTTCGCCTAAGTTGTCACGGAATAGATCGCTGAGATTGAAACAGCGGGTGCCCAAACCGAGTCACCACTACATTTTGTAAAGAGCCCTCGGCTTGTTTCAAACGATAAATGATAAAGGCCCAATATAGCCTTTCGTAACATGTCCTAATAATGTTACCTCCATTATAATTTTAATATAATAGGGAAATGAGTAAAATTTCATTGAAACGCAGAACAATAGTCCTTTTGAAGGGATTTGTAACGATTCCCGTAATTTTTACGGAAAAACGATCCCTTTTTACCCGACTACGGCGAAGCAAAAAAGAGGGTTATGATTTTGATTGATATGTATGTATGTTCATCTGTTACCTCATAACTTCTAAACATAATTTGACAAACGAGGTATCGTTGGAAGCTTCTTGATCGTCCGCTGGTTATGTGATGTCATATTAAAAACTCTATATGGCGCCCTCTAGAGGACATAAAGTCATGTTTTTTTTTTTTTAACTTTGTCATGTTTGGTACCAAATGGAAGGACATCACGAGCACATTTAAAATATGCACGTATATATTATAACTCAAAAATAATTTAAATAAAAATCTAAGTTATAAAAACTAGAACCCATTACGACAAAAAAGTCAATTAAAAAGATATACAAGACATCACAGACAGACAAATTAAAAATCCGGAGGCACACGTGTTAGGGCATAAATCGAACAGTACGAGTACATGCGACTCCGGATTTTTATTTTATCTGTGTGTGATGTATTGTTTATACCTTTTGAGTTGACTTTTTTGTCGTAGTTGGGTTTTAGTTTAAAAAAAAAAAAAAAAAAAAAAAAAAATTGGGTTTTATGTAGTACAGCAATTATTAAATTATGTACTTTTTGTGTCACTTTTGAATAATGGTATCTAATTTAAAAATTAACTTATCAATAAAATGGCTGTTAGGTTCCATCGAAATTCTTTGAGCCGTTTGACCATTAAATATTCAAACATCTATACAAATTATCACGTGATTTATTATCTATTAGTTGGATACTTAGATTTGTACAGACTTACTTGATACCTACTTTCTGCCACACAACGATTTCAAATTTGTTTTATATACCATCAAGACAAATGTGGGATCGTAGCTAAATAATAACAGCCGGCGGGTTGATCTTCAAGGTTAAGCAACGCTTGCCGAGGTCAGTCCGTGGATGGATGACCGTTTATTACATACCGAGACCCCTCCGAGCCTCGGAAAGCACGTTAAGCCGTTGGTCCCGGCTATCATTTGTAGATCTTTGACAGTCGTTACGGTTAGTCAGAAGCCCGAAAGTCTGATAACCAGTCTTACTAAGGTGTATCGTGTTTCCCAGTAACTGGGTTGTGGAGGTTACATAGGCAGTCGCTCCATGTAAAATACTGGTATTCAGCTGCATCCGGTTAAACTGGAAGCCGACCCCAACATAGTTGGGAAAAGCCTAAGCAGATCATGAACATTAAATAACGTGCCTAAACAGACGGATTGCATTTCGATATTTTGCAAACGGACTGCGCAGTAGTTGGTTGGCAGTTTCGATGGAGTTATGCATCGAAAATAGCTCACAAGCATTCAAACTGCAATTTTGCAGCTGGCGTGCTGTTCAAATGCAGTCCATCTGTTTAGTTCTTTAGACAAAAGTTATAATTAAATATCGAAAAAATATCTAAAATACATCAACTCAATGACTCGCAAATACTCGAAAATGGCTTGTCCCAAAACGTGATACCAATTACCTAGCAACGATTTGGCAAAACCTTTTATCACTCCGCCCTTTCCTTTAGAGGTAAAGGTATAATTATAGGAATTCCCAACGATTAATTGTTTGTAGAAATGGTTCCAATGAACAGTTTGACTGGTTCACGCCTCTGTTTGACAAATTCGTTAATTGGTACGCGCGATCGCTTAGGTTAAGGTTATACGAGTAGTGTAGAGCGGAACGCGGGGTTAATTTATGGATGTATAATAAATATTGTAAAAGATTAACTATGGAGTTTCTGGCCCATTCTTCTCGAAATTACCTTTTGGAAGGGGCGACTTAAATTCATTTCAATTTTTTTTGTAAATGTTGACATTTAAAAGTGCCTTTTAAGTGCCTAATTAAAATAAGTGATTTGACTTTGATGACAAAAATACTTAGCATTATTGCAAATTAATATAGTGCCAATAGATGCGAAATTATAAATGCGAACGTAACTCTGTCTGTTACCTTTTCACACGTTAACGGCTGAACGGATTTGGATGAAGTTTGGCACGCAGATAGACAATGACCTTTTTTTTGTCCTTGCGGATATCCTCATCCTTCCGTCTTGGGAGAACGGAGGGTTATGTCGGACTCCTACCGAATTAAACCCCACTGTTCCTATTACTACCATGTTTTGGGGGCTCGGGAGGTACTTCTATATTTGCCGCACCCCCGACTGGTATCAGCCCGTCATGCCTAGTGGGCTCCATCACCCAGTGCGGCCGGTCCCACGGCCGCACGTCCTCCCTTGTAGGCTCGCATGGAACACTGCGTGCCCCCTCTTTGGCCAGACTGTTCGGGCGACGACACAGCCCCAATTTCCCGCCCGAAATAGATCATGACCTGCCCATCTATACTGTAAAAATCTGAATGACATGAACTGTCATTCCACCTGATAATATATATAATATAATAGGGATTGACACTATTGAACAGTAAGTAGTATGTCCCCGGGTTAGCTATTACGATGGTATAAATTTTATCCGATCCAGGAATCGAACCGAGATCCCCATACTAAGCAGTTACTCTTGCGACCACACG
This sequence comes from Agrochola macilenta, assembly GCA_916701695.1. Classification (NCBI taxonomy): domain Eukaryota; kingdom Metazoa; phylum Arthropoda; class Insecta; order Lepidoptera; family Noctuidae; genus Agrochola; species Agrochola macilenta. Next base: position 9,632,634 of record OU753564.1, on the reverse strand, counting down.
ACCAACGAGGCAGTCACATGAGTAACACGTTTCCTAAGACGATTTATCAATTTTGGTTCGTCGTTGTCAACGACACATTCAGCTACCATCACCTTTTTCCCGCACTAAGTATCTTCCTCCAATATATTTGGGCATCGCTCACCCTTATCGCCTTCGTGCAGAGTACATTTTCCTGCAGCTGTAATAATGCGACGACGAGCTTTCGCGATAACGTCACTATTGTTAATTTGCTGGAGGATTCCGCACACGTATTTTGTTTTCTTTTGTCACTTGACTGTTTATTAATCTATGTACTTTTTTACAGGAGCTAACTGTTGATGGAGATTTATGTCACTGAAAACCGTCGAAGCTTCTATTCATATGATATAGTTAAGGAACATAATTATAGTTAAATTTTCTTCTACTTAGCGTATCGATGGACAGAAGTTAATAAAGTTAAAATATCTCTGACCCAAAATTAAGATACGCGAAAACGCTTTTCGCTTTTTGAAAAATGAAGGTAGCACGCTATTTATCCCTACACCTAAGCTCGGAACATACAAATCAGTAGTATGTTTGTACTATAACCGAACTCATACGTTCAAAACCATGACCACATTGAGCCGCATACTGTATGTTCGATCATTCGGTTACAGTTAGCTAGTTAGTTAGATAAAGCCATCTACTATTTACTACCGTAATACATATAACATCTGCATAGCCTTTTCCCAACTATGATAGGGTCGGCTTCCAGTTTAACCGGATCCAGCTGATTACCAGTATTTTACATGGAGCGACTGCTTATCTGACCTCCACAACCCAGTTACAGTGGGGTAACACGATAGCCCTTGGTAGAACTGGTTGTCTGACTTTTGGGCTTCTGACAGCCCGTAACGACTGTCAAAGATCTAAGAATGACAGCCGGGACCAACGGCTTAACCTACTTTCCGAGGCACGGAGGGGTCTCGATATGTAATGGATGGTGACCCATCCACAAAGTGACCGCGGCAAGCGTAGCTTAACCTTCATCGACCCGTGCGGCTGTTATCATTTAGCAACGCGCTCCTCCGAACGTCTTATATAAAAATTGAGTTTTAGTGATTGGTAGGCTAGGCTTTGTTGAGCGTTGTCTATGTCACTCATACAGTATGAGTGGCATAGACAACGCTCTATAAAGCCTACACAGGTATAAGTCATACCTGTGTGTCTCTTTCTTCTGCAGGCCACACACGTTACGATATACATGCGCAAAATTAGACTTGCACAAGTATACGTGTGTGGGATGAATTAGCACAAGTATCCGAGCCATTTGGTGTCACGCAGACTGTGCAAGTCTAAACTGGCGCAAGTATATCTTAACGTGTATGGCTACTATAAAATTCGAGGTTTCATATTAACGGTTACCCCTTTATATCGATAGAGGTTCCTACTACCAAAACGGATCGCTGGTTCAGACAAAACAAGCTCGTGAGTCGATTTGTACCTACTGTACGAGTAAATGTAATTACCGGTGTACTTAAGTACTATCCTGTGTACTTAACTACTATCCTGTGTAAAGTGCTTTCACATTAATAAGTAAAGTTTCGTTATTTGTTGGGACTACGTCTTAGCGCCTGCCTCCCTCTAATTAATTATTTTCTTGCGGTTTTCTAACTGAGTTAACAGAACGAAATAGGATGGTCTTGTTTTAAATTTTCTTTGTTGTGATGCCTTTTGGTATCTATATGTCACAGTAACGTGGTTATAGCCGTGATATAGTTATATCCCTAGAGATATAACTATATACCGTAATATAAATTCAAATGTCATTTATTCAAACTAGGCTGAGAATCAGCACTTTTCGAACGTCAAAATTACTTGACAGTCCCCCAAAACGCCCACCCTTCACCACTTCCTAGTGCGTTAGCTGGGAAGAAGAAGTAGCGCAACAAACTCCCCAGCAGCACAGCTGTCTGTTTAGTTAGAAGTAATAGTTATATGAAAGCGGTTCATACAACTTTCGGAGTCCTCTAATTTTGTTACTGCGACCAATTTCGACGTAGCACTCGCTCGGCTCGCGCGTAGTTGGTCACAGTTCTAACGTAACCTATTTGGTCGGAATGCACCAATAGTTATATTCCTAGTAAGACAGCTGTGAACCACTTTCATATAACTACATGAAAGCTGTTAATAACTGTCGGACTGCCTTAATTTTGTTACTGCGACCAATTTCGACGTAGCGCTCGCTCGGCTCGCGCGTAGTTGGTCACGATTCTGAACTAACCTATTTGGTCGGAATTCACCAATAGTTACACATAATTATATTACGGTATATAGCTTTATCCCAAGGGATATAACTATAACACGACTATAACTATCTTACTGCTACATATACATATTATAAATTAAAGTCGCTTTTCGTATCTGTTTGTGTTGTTGTATTTCTAAACTTCGCAACAGATTTTGATACGGTTTTCACCATCATTTTGAGAATATATTCCTGAATGTTTATGTGCTTATTACATTCATATTATACTTAAATAAAATAAGAAATCTCCATGTTTTGTTCACCCGCCGTTTGCAAGGTTTTGTGAAGCAGTGGCGGGTCTCTAGTTAAATATATTTTATTACAAACACTATCAGTTAGTAAGTCGTTATACCGTAGATGTACCTATTATTAAAACTATATCTATGCGATATAAAATACTCGTATATGTAAGATATGTGAATTATAAGAGACATATTAACGAAAGGCGTACAGTGCTACGAAGATCTTGTGGCGCTCGACTGACGTTGATATGGAGGCGCTGTTGGCCAGCATTTGTGAAATTGTTTTGTAAAAATGTATTGAAAAAACAAGATGGCAGCGTTAGTTCCTATTTTTGTCACACGCCAAAAGATTTTTGTGCAGGTTTCCTAGGTAATCAGCTCCGTTGTCTACCTAGCTTACTGACAAGCACTTTTTTTTTTTTTTTTTTACGATGGTATCGTACGAAAAACTTCCTAATATCCTAAAATTACGTACTTCGCATCAAAAGTACAAGAAACCAATTTCAAAAATAAAGACGTATTCACTAATTTATCATACTTGGCACATCTATATCACTGTCACTACCCGCGAGGCTATTTAAATGCAAATTTTAAACCTAAAATAGGTAGATACGTTCCTCGTTCATAAGACTTCTATATAGTTAATTTTGTTCAAAAGTCGCTTGCTGATTTATTGAAGCTTATCGAGACAAATTTATTCGTTCGAGTTTGTTAGATAGAATCTATACCTACAGACTAGGGGCTTACGGTCCTATTATGTGATACCGTTAAAGGGGTTTTGTTGGTATTTTCGGTTTGAGAAACTATTAAATAAAAAAAAAAATAAAAAAAATCTAATGGAATAAAATATCAATGCAATTAAAATAGGTACAAATAGGTACAATAAAGGCCACAGAATTAAAATAAACGAATTAGTAATACAAATTATCACACACAAAATGTCACAGAATCAAAATCAAAATTATATGTCAAATTAAATTTCACACAAAGGTCACAGAACTAAAATTAATTTAAAAATAATAATTTCTTCATCAATCAGATTAAGTGCCCTGGCTATACATGTCTGTTACAGCATTGTCGTATGTAGGGGCAGTCAAATCGCTCAGCGATCATTTTCAGGACAGTATTGGAGCTGGCCCGCACCCTGCGCGTTAGCGCGTAATGTCTTAGATATAAGACATTTCAACTTTGTCTTTATTTCGGCAAAAGGATTTTTTCGAAGAATCACAAGGCTTTTTGGGGTCAGCTATCATCAGCATCATCACCACCTATTCTAATACGGGGCAAAGCCTCTTCAATTATTCGCCGTTTCTTCATAACACAGAGCGGCACAAAGCACAAATAACAGTAATAATATATCAGAAAATATTTATTAATTATGTTTTAATGCTTTAAGAAACAGATTCAAACATCTATGAGGTTTCGCTAAATAATGTAATAGATCTTAAGATGTGTTAACATGCCTAATACCATTGAGTTAAATATGTGCGGCAACAGCTATGTAGGTATTGCTAAATACAGACTGATTTACTCCGCTCCGCACTCGCTATGAGTGTAATCGACGACCGTATTCTGTAACGCTAATCGATTTCACTATGAACAAATTAATCTAGTACAAAAGAGTCTTTGGAGAAAGATTGCACGGAAATATAAACCATAGCTTATAATTAGAGCTTGTTGTGAAAATTCTGAATTCTTGAAAGACTTACTTACTTACGACTGGAAGTGAAAATAGGTACCAGCGCGCAGCGAGGTAATTGCGTAACACACACAAATTGACAATTGAGCGCAATGGGTTTCATTTTGACAGTTGACCCACATGCATTGCGTTATTTACGTTGTTGAGCAAGCGAATTTTTCAAACCTATGAAGCAATGAATTAACAGTAGAACGAGCACAGAGAGCACTTCTTAGAGTAACTTTTAAGAGCCATCTTACATTTCGGCGCTGCGCTAAAGCATTCTTGCGATACTGAGCGCACATTGCCGGCGCAGTGAAATATATGGTACTTTTATTTTATTCATAAAAAAATAGCAACAGCAATAAAAAAAATAAAACATTGTTTGTTATTGAGCAAATGTTAGAGATTATTTTAGTATAAATACTACGTACGAAAATGATGTAAAACTTCGGATATTCAGACTTGTTTCCAAACGTTTTTAGTAGAAAATTGAATTAGGTCCAGTAATTTTTTCTTTAAATAAAAGTCATATAACAAAAATATATTCTATTATTATAAAAGTATCGGATATGTTTAATATGAGAAAAATTGTTTTGATGAATTATATTCAACAGAATCCGCAAATTAGAGCTCTCAAATGAGCTCTACATGAGTTTTTACCAAAACATGCATCAGGAGAAAGATTATTGCTAGATAAATAAATAAATAATGAAAAAATCGCTTTATTATTATCGTAGAAGAGAAAACGAACTATTTTTACAAAGTAATTGTTATTTATACTAACCAACGAATAGTATTCAATTTCAACGAGGAAATGATGCATTTACACGCATTTTTATAATAGGCCCCTTAAGAAGCCCTATCGGTTCTCTACTGACTTACTCTATCGTGAAACGAGAGTTCTCAGAGTCCGCCAGCTTTGCATTCTTTCTGCCTACTCCAATCAATCTGCATGGCCTTTTCCCAACTATGTTGGGTGGGGTTTCCAGTCTAACCAGATGCAGCTGAATACCAGTATTTTACATGGAGCGACTGCCTATCTGACCTCCACAACCCAGTAACTGGGTAATACGATACCCCTTGGTAAAACTGGTGTCAGACTTTCGGGCTTCTGACGACTCGTTACGACTGTCAAAGATCCACGAATGACAGCAGGGACCAACGGTTTAACGTGCTTTCCGAGGCACGGAGTATTCTCGGTATGTAAAGGTGGTCACCCATCCCCCCAACCCTGGCAAGCGTAGCTTAACCTGATGGATCGACCAGTGCGGCTGTTGTTACTTAGCCACGAGCTCCTCCGATTTTTTCTGTCTACATCAAAATCATAAAACTTGTGTTAACCTTAATCTGTAAACCTGCTTACTGTATTACCTGGACAATAAACTTTTATATTTTCTATAATATTGAAAAAAATCTCGGATAGTGATTAAGTGTGAGCAATTAGGATGCAGATATCAACATATCTAATTTGCATTCCACACAGTCACACACACATTATAGGTCGAACTGCTGCTTTTAGTTCATAGAGTTTCCGCTAGAGTATTTTGGTTTTTGAAATCTCTTAAACTTTTATCACTAAAATTTACTAGTGGTAGTTGAAGTAAGTGTGACTTCGTAATTTCTTAAACACGTTGTTTTTTTAAAGTGCTGTAATAGTTCAAGTCGCTGTTTGTTATAGCGAAGACAACAGTTATATTCTACCGACATAACCGCCTTCGCTTTGTAGACAGATTAATGAATATGCGATTTTGTTTTCGTATGCTTACAGAAAAATCTGTTATTTATAGAATACCTAATATTACGTACCAGCTGCATAGTATTTAACAATGCCCAACAATGAACAACTTTTGATAATAATCTGCTTAAATTACATACAATAATTAACCTTAAAGCTACAGGATTACAGTCCAAATTAACAACATTGAAGACAGAACCAAAGATTCGTGTTTACACTCAAATAGTTCTCGTTATACATGACAGATGGCGTTAACCCGTCTCCGCTTAAGTTGTAAATGATAAATGATCACTATTGAATGAAGTCATGCTAAAGTTGTGTTGATATACTAGTTTTTAGGTATAATTTGTCCTTTTCATACCTGCGTTATACCTATACCTTCAAGATGCCATGAAAAAAAGCTAACAACAAGTCTTACCCAAAAACGGGATCATCTCACGTGATATTTTTGATTTTAAGAAAAAAACAAAATTATTAGTTACAATTTAACACTTTTCCTACATGTGGGGCCTGCATTTTTGCCAGTATACAGGGTGTTCGGCAGAAGGTTGAACATACGAAAATGGCGGATCCGTGGGGCCGTCTACTACATTTTTAGGCCTAATAACAAGACCCAGGCCACAAGGATTTTTTTTAATGATTTTTCGTTTATTCTAGTTGTTTTAAAAGAAATTGTACATATTGCATACCGTTAGATTGGGCATGAACCAAAGATGTTTTCCTAAAATTAGAACTGCTCTATCACTGTTAGTTTTTTTTTTACGCAGTTCAAAGTCGGGCTTTCGGTATTTATTTTTTATTTGTTTGTAGTTTAAGGGCTCGTGTTTACTTTTCTAGCAATCATCTGCGTCAAATACGAATTTTATAAGATTCTACAGTTACTTTAGATGAAAATAAAAATAAAATGTTGCCAATTTTGTTGTTTTAAAATGAAATTATTGACGTTTGAAGTTTTAGCAAAGACAAATTCCGAAAAAAAAAAACATAAAAAAAAACCCTTGTGGCCTGGGTCTTGTTATTGAGCCTAAAAACGTAGTAGACGGCCCCACGGATCCGCCATTTTTGTCTGTTCAACCTTCTGCCAAACACCCTGTATATATACATACTAAATACTTTCCCATGCGCAATTTTTGCGTAAAATTTAAAAATCATTCACTTTAAATGAAAGATGAGAACATACAGAATACCGTGCCGCACTTCGTAAATCAGAATCCAGGATTTCACCCCGAATAATTTGCACTTAACTCGACCCGCGATTAAAAGTATGTGTTGACACGTTCCTGACGTAAATTAAATTATACTTTGGTATAACGTTACTCTTTAGGTAGATTGCGGGTTGAAATAGGATGAGTAGATGTTGAGTTGAGTTGTTGGGAGAAATTCTGTGTGGAAAAGGTAATTACCTAGTCTTCTACATAATTAAAATGAAATGCAGTTTGCAGTACTGATTTGGCTACTTTTTATGTAAAAATGTTCGCAATAGTCCGACTAAGGTTCTTAGGGAAATCATTTTTTTAAGTTACTCGGAAAATTTTAGAAATGGGAAAAGTCCTTTTTTCTAAGGGTTATTTGTATGAACTATTGTTTGGACTTAAAATATATAAAACAGATATACCTTGTTTAGAAATGTTTATTCATAAAACATGAAATACTAGGTACTTTAGACAAGTGACATACCTAATTATCAATTTAGGGGCTGAAACCGTACATGAAAATATTCAAATAAAAAGGGTTTAATTCAGTTGTATAGTACCAAGTGCTGAATTGCTGGTTTCTTGTTTACCGCGACGAGAACAGCAGTAGAATACAAGAAGGAAAATCATTCAGGGGTGAAATTTGTGAAATATCCATAAATATGAAAAACTTATGAGCTGTTCATATTTATGGATATTTCACAAATTCCTCTTCTCTCCAAATTTAGAGAAGAGGAATTCAGGTATCACAAATTGCATTATGCGTAGACACATCAGAAACACGTCAATATTACATACTTAGTTAAATATTTCATTTGTGTTGTGTTACAATACCGCGGCGCGTATAATCGCACGTAGAAAGTTCTCGATACTCGATTGCCTAGCAAATACCAATCATTACATAATATTATTGCAATGCAATTTCACTGCGTATCAAAGCGAATTCGTGCACCATCCCTCATAATTAATCGATCGCTCATTGTACACACACAGACGGCTCACATAGCAACTATATACGTATAGTAAATAGGTATATACGCGAACCCCATGCAATTCGGTCGATTCAAATGCAGATATTTTGACAAGGATGCACGGTCTACAGTCCTGCTATAGGGATTTAGGAGGGACGGGCCCTCCCAGACAGACGTATTGATTTTCGTGCTCACCCCCCGTAGTTGGGGTTGATATTATTAAATATAAATGGCGCTGAAATGTTGGTGGTGCAAATGATTTTGACGTGGGTTCGTTTGATAGTGTGTTGGGGAGTAATAAGGTATTGAGGTATGCGCTTGTACTTAGAAATGTATTTTGAAGTCGTACTCGTTATCATGAGATTTTCTGTGGTTTATTACCGAGATTTATATTATTTCTGATGCCTTGAAAGTATTAAGTAATACCGCTCGATAAAAGAGATATTCACTAAAGTTACATTAAAGCTTTTAAGATGCTGTGTTACTTCGAAACAGACATGATGCAGTTCATGTATTCCCAAGGCGTTTTCTTCATCATAAGTCTATACATTTAAAAAAGATGAAAAACTAGTTAAAGATTTAAAAGGGTCATTCGAGCATATTTGTAACGCAAAAATCTACATAGGTATGACAAATACAAACAAACACATCTAGACAAATGTATGGGAATGGCTAGCGACAAAAACGACACGTGGTTCACGTACGTTTAATTTTTATGCAAGTGGTATTGGCCCTTCTTCGGACTTCTTACAACCACGGGTGTAATAGTCAATAGTCAAAAGACAAGATGACAAGATATAGCTACTTATGTATGTACAAATTAAGCATAAGGTAATGTATGGTAATAAATAAATAAATAAATGTAATGTATGCTAAGATCCATAACGCGTGACGTTCGGTGTTTATGTGTAAAAATCGATACTTCTAATATATTTTTCTGCCACCATTATTATTCTTTCCAGAGTCCTCAATAAAAGTCGTCCGTTCCTACGTTTCGCACCACCTCCACCGTTCCATTGAATTATTCTGTAATCGAATCTGTATTCACGATACCGAGTGAATATTCATACCACTTGACGCTGTAATTGGTTGGACGAGTGGCCAGTAGTAATACCGATCGACGCATAATGCAATACCAAGAAATATACAGACGATAACAAACATAATAGATTCTATCATCCTGAAAATTAAGTTCAGTTTTGTGGATGAAGTTGGTTCCTGTACAGCAAAAATAAGTTTGCATAACGATCCAGTGATTCGATAGATCTATACAAAGTTTTATTTGCTGTTAATTTGATCGAATTTTCGCGAATTATATCCTTGTTTTGTCTCATTAAGGTTTAATTTTATAAATTGTGTGTGATCTCGTTAGCAAAGCAAATAGGCCTATCATCGGCTAATGACAATTAGATTGAACAATAATTTGGTTTAAGCTATTGTCATGTTGCGTTTGTTCTACAACTATCACTTTGAACAATTCGGGATTTCGAATTTCTAGAGCAGAGTGATTTGAGGAAGGTTTTGCAAAATAATTTCAATTTTTTTCGTTTATTCTATTTCGTTGGTCCAAAGGTTGCAAACGCGACTGCTGAGCACAGGGTCCTAGGTTCGTTTCTTAATCCGGGCAAAGTATTATTGGGTTTTTCCGTCCGGAATTTTTCAATAACGGCCTGGACCTGTCAAATAAGAGTTGCTGATCGAGTTAAATGGCGTTTGACGAAAATACATGTATTGTTCAGCAGTGGACAATAATAAAGGTTGATTTTATAAAAACAAAAAAAAAAAACAACAAGAATATTCTACTGGTTTTAAAAGCAGCCAGCTTATACAAGCGTCTAAATTCGAATTATAAAATTGACGAAACCCTCAAATAGAGAATGACGTAAGTATTTCGTTGAACTTGAAGTTTCTTTATGAAACCTTGTATTTTAGCACGGTCGTTACGGAAACGTAGAAGAATTTTTAAACTACACTTTTTTCGAAAGTGTCGAGAACCTTCTTTAACAGAAAACGTACGCAATAGGTAGGCAAATTGCGCAACGCTTTCCTGTAGAAGGAAACAGGTATTTTTAAGTGTGTACCTACGTATTATGATAATGAATAAATCTTCTCTGGTGTGGTAGCCTCTATCTACAAAATTAGCACGAGCACATGGATCTCACGTGTCACCATGTGATAATTTAAAGTGTATTTCGCTGACCGGAACAATCCGTAAATTTTTCAATATAGTTACCAAGTATTGCCATACAACGCTGCAATGCCGCCAGTCTCTTGGGTATATTACCAGTTGGCACCCATACGGATGAATTTTTGAAAATACATACAAACTTCTAACTTCTTCTACCATATTTTATTTTGCTTATAGTTTTATTACAGAGTGGATTTTTGAGATGGGGGCAGGTACCTTAGGTAACCGTTGTAGCTACAGGAAAACCATCTTAGGAGTCTCTACTCAAGTTTTTGAGGCATTATGATCTACATTCACATATTTTGAAAAATAATGTACAGAGCTGCAAGAAAATGGGCAATTTCTACAAAAACTTTTCTTGATGCCAAAGGATCCTGTTTCTGATAAGGATAAAAAACTCTATAGGACGAACTCTAATTAAATGGCCCATTTTCTGTAAATTAACACATTTCGGGACAAACCGCCTCTCGACGTTATCTTGGTATATCGTTACGTGATAGTACGGCTAAGGGCGGTCAATTTTATATCATGTAATTTGGCAAACCGTCGATAGCCGTAGCTTGCCCATAACATTACTAGGAAGCACATGATCTAGTGTCACATCACGCGACTTCAGTCGTTCGTAGGTGTCACGGCAAACTCTTTTCAAGTAATTTTTCAACACATACATGTGCAGTGCCTTATGACACATTCACACCGCCGACAGGCGTAGACTGAGCCATACAAGTACAGTGATGTTGATATTTAGTGTCACGGCGTGTGCGCCGCCGGTACGTGCGGCCGGTAGTACGGCTGTAGACGGTATGATAAAATGTATGGGATTTTGTAGTGTCATATCATGACATTTGCAAATAGTCAAGTGTCCCGGAACGTGTTAACATTTCTCAAAAAGTCTACATAGACCGTTTCCCTTTAGTTCAAGGGTACCTTACCTTACCCTTACTGCCTCGTCTCAAAAATCCACCCTGTATAATTATTTTTATTTATTAATTAGCCACCTATAAGTTGTTATTTATGTATATTTCTTAGGTTGAGTATCAAGCTCCAGGTGTGCTGCTGGTGGTCTTGAATAAAACTACTTGATTTCGATATGACAAGTACTGTATTTCTTTGCTGATTATAATTAGATGAGACGACCGATATGTGTGCGCACGCTCAAGGTGTCGGCGAGCGAGTGCCAAGGTGGGGGAAGCCCGCGATCACGTTGTGGTGTGTGGTCCGATGTGACGTCAGGAACATATTCCCCGCGTTGAAGAGAAGTCTTCAAGATGATGTTGAAGAGACCGGAAGAGGGCATATGTTGTTGTATGCACGTGTTATGATGCCCTTCTTCGTCAGGATGTCGGCGACTCGACAATGTCCGTCACAGCCAGTCTTCACTGCAACTACTCTGCCCAGCAACCACAGAAGAGGAGGAAGATTAGTGTTTCTCACTAAGACCATGGTGCCTAATTTCAGCTCTTGACCAGCTGTCTGCCATTTGGTTTTCTGCTGCAGGAGAGACACATACTCATTAGAGAAGCGCTGCCAAAAATGTTGTGGTAGTTTTTCGATGCGATCGAAACGCTGTAGCCGCTGGATATTGACATCGGTGATCTGAGGACGAGGGACTGACGTGAGTGATCGTCCGATGAGGAAGTGTGAAGGAGAAAGATAAGAAAGATCTGATGGATCAGTGGATAGAGTTGTTAAAGGTCTGGAATTTAAAATAGCCTCTATCTGAATAAGACAAGTTGAGAGCTCTTCATATGTTAAATGAGTGAGGCTCATAACTCTACGCAATAAATGTTTGGTGGACTTTACTGCACTTTCCCAAATTCCACCGAAATGTGGGCTGTAGGCAGGTATAAATTAAAATTCAATGTCTTTGGTTGCAAGATCTGACTCTATATTGCTAGATGAAACCTTTAAGAAGCGTGAAAGCTCATTGAAAGCTCCCACAAATGTAGTGCCGTTGTCGGAGTACACGCGTTGAGGCTTGCCCCGACGACTAATAAATCGGCTGAAGGCCGCAAGAAAAGCCTCCTTGGTGAGGTCGGAAACCAGCTCCAGATGAACGGCTCTGACTGCAAAGCACACAAAAACACAAATTACATCCTCTACCCTTACGGTCGGCTATCAGCACTGGCCCGGCATAATCAAGCCCTGTATTCAAAAAAGGGTACTCTAGATGAGTCCTGAATAGGCTGAGCTTTGAAGCGAGTGCAGCGAACGCAGTTACGCACTACATGCTTAGCTAGGTTTCTGCCTGCTAAAGGCCAGTAGGTGAGTCTAATGTGTGCTAAAAGTAATTGTGGCCCGGCGTGAAAGAGTGTTTTGTGCTCTCTTTCGAAGACAATTTTCGTCAAGTGATGTTTGCTACATAAAAGGATAAGATGCTTAACACATTTTAAGTCTGATTAAAAGCCAATGCTTGAAATTGGCGTCTTTCTTTTTCTCGCGGCCATTAACCAAATCTTGTTTTTCTACTACAGAATAGTGTAACAAACGAAACTTATTTGACATGCATATCTCTAAACTCATTCCGAAATGATTTATAATACTCGTAGTTAGAAGTTTGTATGTATTTATTAGTTTTGTAGGCAATTTTTTACTCCTAGGTGCAAGGTTAGTGTTAAGCTTCGTGCAGACTAGCGCGAGGCGACAGCGGGACGCGACACCGGTTATTGTTATATCGAGAAATTTTCTTAGAAATTGTATTGTTTGAGTCGCGTCGCGCTAGTCCGCACGAGCCTTTAAGTTACCACGAAATATTATAGCCGCTAAATGTTTTTGGACATTTGAATATTCGGTACACCCCCTCCCGTACATTACACACTCCTCACCAATTACACATTGTCAGGTCGGAGGGAATATGATGATAAAATTGTGCTACATGCTCTGAGTTTACGGTTCTTTACGAGTATTTGGGCTCTGAGTTGAGAAGATTAGATCTCCTAAGTTAACTGTTCTACGAATATCCATATATTGTAAGGCTGTTTGTTTACATACCTGTCTGATGTTTCTGACTTCCACCAAATAATCCATTATGAATTGGTGCTCTTCGAAATATTCCACAGTCAAAACAGTTTCCAGATTTTGTATTTCTAATTATTACACCATAGTCCAAAAACAGGTTAGCTACGAGTCAAAAATTGCCTAAACGTAGTAGGTAACGTGTAGGTAGGGTAGGTAGTGTAGGTAGTGTAGGTAGTGTAAGGTAGGTAGGGTAGGTAGTGTAGGTAGGGTAGGTAGGGTAGGTAGGTAGGGTGGGTAGGTAGGGTAGGTAGGGTAGGTAGAGTGGGTTGGGTTTAGTGATACCCGTGCGAAGTCGGGCCGGGTAAAGCTAGTAACAATATATTTTCTTAATTCATAAAAAGTTATCATTAAGAATCATAGCCGGCTCCTGTTCCTGCTTCGCGTTCCTGACTCCAGGCCGATGCGCTGCTCCTGCTTCGCGTTGCTGACTCCAGGCCACTGCGCTGCTTCTGCTCCGCATTCCTGGTTTCAAGTCGCTGCTCTACTGCCGACGCTTCTATCTGTTTTTTTATACATATTCTTTGTAAGCTTATCTTTTTTTATGTTCTCATGTTTTATTTTCACTTGTGTTGCTCCGTGGAGCTAAACGCAAGAGCGTTTACACTCGGCGCTGCAGCGGTAACGTTTTTTTCCTCCGCAGTATCAAGACTGGCCGGCGCCGCGGCGGCGCCATATGAAGGGGTTCATACAAATCCAAGGGTGATTAATACAGCGGCACTGCAGCGGCGGTGGTGCCACTGCATAATGTGTAAATGGGCTCACGTTACACTATCTATCTATACAGGTTGGCAGGGACATCGACGCGAAAACTGTTACCATGGATTCAGTACATGATTCTGAACACCGCTTTTTTTTTTTTATGGATGGGAAATCATCAAATGACTCCTCACGCTCTGGGCGGAGCGAGAGGGAGTGTCAGACTTTTACTGACTAAAACCCACCCGTGTTCCTTCCGTTGCCTGTGTGCCGGGGCCACGATATCCCTTTCGGACAAACTCGCAACCCTGGCAGGCATTGGCCCTGACGGACCCCGTCAATTGGTGCTGACATCTCTTTGAGGCGCGCGTGGAACACAACGCGCCGTCGACCCGGGCCTGGTCCTAATCGGACGGCGAGCTACCCATTGCCCACCGTCCGCAAGCCCGCGCCTACGGTGATTCTGAACACCCCTGCGTTGACATTTTTCGTTAGTTACTTAAAAATAAATTTGCTGTTTCATAGAAAATTGCAATACCTACGCGGTCAAAATGCATGGAACAGCAGATTTTTTTAGTCTGTTTCTTCTTTTATATACATACAGGGTGGCAGCATCCTGTATATGTATATAAAAAAAGAAACAGACTGACTGGATGGCTGACTGGCTGACATATCAGCGCACAGCCGAAACTACTGGGTCTAGGACCGTGAAATTTTGCACAAACCCCTTTTATAATGTACGCGAGGCGTATTTCCAATCTATACAAGGCCAGAACGCAGCCATAGGAAACTGTTCGCGTATACATTGTAGTACTATTTTTAAATCTGTGATTACAATGTATATGTTACCGGCCAAACCTAATTTTAGGATGAACTAGTTTCGCCTAGGCCAAACCAGTTCTCTCTACACGCGATAGGACAAACCAGTGTCGCCTAGGCCAAACTCGTTCATCCTGGCTTGTCTACTACACGAAGGCTCATCCATGATAAAACGCCTCACAATAATTATAATAGAATGTTTTAAATGCAACCAGTAACTTAACACGCGCACTCGTCGATGCAAAATACCGTTCAAATTCATTCTGGTTTACCAAGACCATCTAACAAAATTTGTTCTCCTTCATCAAAGAGGGCTGAAGAAGTGGCGTAAAAAGCGGAAATAGGTAAAATAAGTTCAGACTAGGACGTACCAGTTTATCCTAAAGCATGTAAATTCTAACTAGGATAAACCGATTCGTCCTAGGCTAAACTGGTTTATCCTATCGGTAACAGGATGAACGAGTTTGGCCTAGCCGATACTGGTTTGTCCTACCGCGTGTAGGGAGAACTGGTTTGGCCTAGGCGAAACTAGTTCATCCTAAAATCGGGTTTGGCCGGTAACATATACACGAATTTTGCGTAATGCTCGTGTATAGTTCGTAACGTGGACGCGCGCGTCCTGGTTCCAAACTATACTACATCACTTACGCTTGACATGAGTTTTAATAATATAGATAAAAAAAAACAAAAAAATTAAACTGGGTGAAATGGAACAGCTAACAGATAACGGAATATGAAATGGGTTAGGTTAGGTTAGAACTGTGACCACCAGCGAGCGAGCCGAGCGAACGCAGTGAGCGGTGCCGCGGTAGCGGCCGGCGAGCGCTACTTCCAAGTTGCTCCCAGCCAGGCAGGCTATTTAGCGCAAGGTGCATTAGCATCAGTTCACAATTTGTCGCAATCTATACACGATTAGTCCGTATGCGTACTGGCACTGTATATTTTGGAATTAAGTAGTTAATTAGGTCACTACTTAGAGTATATACTCTAAGGGTCACTACGAAGTATACGAGTATTTGCGTACTACGAGTACTCTTGTATAGATTGGAAGACCTTAGTAAAAAAGTGATTTCCAATCTATACGCGAGCAGTTTCCTATGGCTGCGTTCTGGCCTTGTATAGAATGGAAAGACGCGTACGCGAGCATTTAAATTTAAGGTGGTGAAAAGGGGGGATTTCGTTTGTATGAAAAGTCTTATTCTTTGAGATAATAAATGATAAGATCGTACTTAATCATCTAATTTAAAAAAGCTACCTTTTAAGTGGCATACGGCATCCGGCAAGACTAGAAGCCCTCTGCCCTTTTCCCAACTATGTTGCGGTCGCAACATAGTTGGGAAAAGGGCAGATGATGATGACCTTGGTGGATCGAGTTTATACAATTTTTAGAGAAAATACGAAATCCACGAGGACGAAGTGGAGGGCGAAGTGCTAGTCAGTAATACATGAAATGTAGATATCGTATCATATACATAAATCTAACATACCTACTCCACATGTGTTAAATGTCGCATACTGCATCGAACCGCATAATGTGATACAAGGGCATTGTCTTGATAACAATTGATGTTCATAATTCCGCCTCGGGGAACCGACGATGGTGTATCTAAATACGCCGCTCCACAGCGGCCGACGGCTAAGCTACGCGTGTCTATTTAGCTTCGGTTTGTATGAAAATGTAGGAAGGATCGAACCGCAGAGCCAAAGCTACGGTTTCCTAGAAGAATGGTGGACGTCACTGAAACGCTACTTATGAATGTAAGTTGATGTGTTTTCCTTGAGAACGTTTTTTGACAACGTAAAGTCAAACCTCGCTGCCATTATTTTCATGACAGTCGTCACTTGCCGTCACCGCTCGGCCTTGTATCATTTTGGTGTATCAGATCTCCGTTGCGTGGCACCGCCTTGCATCATTAACGCTAGTTAGCAAAATGATACGCGATCATGGGAGTTATTTTGATGCACGTGCACGGAGAGGTTGACCACGTTAGGCCTAACGTGGCAAGGCTCGCCGCACATCATGTGTAGCAGTGGACGGTCGGCTTAATATCTAGCTTCGTACATGACGGATAAGATCTACATGGGTTCATAGATGTCCGACACAGAACATGAAGCTCTACAGTACGGCTTTAGAGAGAGATAGATTGTCACACAGACGTATCAGTGATAAAGATGAAGCTTATACAGGCTGTCAGGGACATCGACGCGAAGCCGGCTACCATGGATTCAGTACATGATTTTGAACCCCCCTGCGTTGAAATTTTTCGTCGGTTATTTTAAAAAAAAACAGCTGCTCCATACATTTTGACCGCGTAGGTATGAAACACTCTTCTATGAAACAGCAGATTTTTTATTTATAACCGACGAAAAATTTCAACGCAGTGGGGTTCAGAATCATGTACTGAATCCATGGTAACCGGCTTCGCGTCGATGTCCCTGCCACCCTGTATATAAAGCACAGTTAAAGAGCCTAAACTTTTTCTAAAAACTTGATGTCACATATTAACGGCCAGTTACTGTACTTGGACACTCGTCGGACAATATTTTTACGGATCAACCGCTTTCGGACGGCCTCGTATCTTCGTTGATGGACTTTAGAGAGAGAGAGAGAGAGAGAGAGTACACCCTCAGGATTCGTGCCCGTGTAATGGGAATAGACTTGCCATAAACATCTTATACTATTAAACGAGCAATATTTTTATATATATATATGTAATATATATTTTTAATCACGTTCTGGAAAACGGCTCTAACGATTTCGATGAAATTTGCACTATAGGGGTTTACGGCGGCGAAAAATCGATCTAGCTAGGTCTCATATCTGGGAAAATTCGTTTTCTCCGTTTTCACTCAAGCAGAGTAAGTACCTATTATCATCGCAGCATGGAATTTGTAAGTACCTATTATCATGGCAGCATGGAATTAGTAAGTACCTACTATCATGGCAGCATGGAATTAGTATGAACTATCCTGTGCTATAAATGAGCATTCTCTATTTTCACTAGAGCAGAGCTCGGTCGCCTAGGTAAAATGAGAGTGTAGGTACCTCTGTATGCACCACTTCAGGAAATACAGGTAAGATTATGATGTTATGGGATAACATAATTATATGCGATTCTTTAAACAGTAATTCCTGTTGTCAACATCCCCAAACCTGACTTTTCAACGACATTTTTAATCACAAAAGCATATTGACAAAGAACTTGAAATTCCCGAGTGGTGGAGTGAAGGCACACGTAATATTTTAATGCAAATGTCTTCACCCTCCATATTCATGAGCTGGCATTGCAATTAGAGAGATGGACTTCCATGTATTATGTTGATTTTGGCTCCTTTTTACCCAAAATAATGTTGTGGGATGGATAGATCTTTGGCGGTTTCGACTTGTCAGTAAATGTAGTGTTTATTTAAATTCAGTTTAACTTTTTACCTGACCGAGGCTAAGAGGGTAATGTTTTTTATTTGATCTAGGCTCTAAATGAAACCTGTGCAGTGTTTCATACCCTAGAATCTAGGGTATACCCTACGTGTTGCTTTGCAGTCGTCATTCACAGACTCAGTACCTATCTACCTACCGAATAATCTTTCGTACTGTTCACCGCACGACCATGGTAACAGGGTCATGGTAACATTGACAGCGCTTTTTTCGTAGCTTGCAAAAAATCGTATGAACTTTTGGTTGTTTTCACATTAGACGATAACGATAACGACACGATATCGTCGGACTGGTACTTTTATACAATTACTACTAAACGCGTTCACACTGTGTCGGTGAAGTCCAATGTATCGTCGCCGACATTGATTGTCGTGCCGATATCGGCGGACGACACGGTGCACTTGTTCACTGCTGCCATTATTACCTCGAATGCACTATTGCACTTTTGGAATTGCGTGGCGATGTAAGCTTTTGCTGGCGCAACGCGACTATTCAAGGCCGCTGTGGCATATCGCATGACAATAAGCTGTTGTCACATACCGATATCGTTGTCGTTCGAACTGACGATATGTCGGTGTCGTTATCGTTCCAGCGTGAAAACAGCTTTTTTCGGATAATTTTCTAAAATACACATGCCAGTAAGAAACCGTAGCCTATTATTCTATTTCCGAACACCAACGAAGAAGAAAATAAGTTCAGCGCAAAATGGAAGTTAATCGGAAGTTGAGATTCAGCGCTGAAGTAAATTAGTCTGAAAATTAAGATGGCCACTATTTCCCGCCTAATTGCGTCCTACCCTCGTAAATATTGCTGTAATCTACGGGGAACTTTCTAGAAAATATAGTCTGGCTATGATAACGGCTAACTAGCTGCTTCATAATGTGATAATAATTCATTTTTGGTGTACTTAGTAGCAGTCGTTACGGGTCGTCAGAACCTCGAAAGTCAAGTGACAACCAGTCTTACCAAGGGGTATCGTATTACCCAATAACTGGGTTGTGGAGGTCAGATAGGCAGTCGCTCTGTGTAAAATACTGGTATTCAGCTGTATACGGTTAGACTGGAAGCCGACCCCAACATAGATGGGAAAATACTAGGCAGATAATGATGGAGATTTGGTAGTATTCGAAGTCGTAAGTGTCAGTTATTTATCAGTGCGTAATTCGACATAAACATAACATATCGCCTGTGTTCTCCAAAGGGGCAGGCAGCGGTATCATAGATTCCAGCTACATATCGCCAGTGATGTTTAAGTCCAATGTAATAGTGGACTAGTTAATATTGACATAACCAAACACAAATCTCGACTCCGGCCTTCGGCTGAGAAATTCTTGAAGAAAAAAACATTCCGTCCAACCTAGGCATCAACTTACCTAAGCAGTTTCGTTTATTCCACATGATATTAAAAAACAAGTTTTTGCCTAAAATTATATGTTAAATTACAGCAAAATTAGGTTGAATGAAAACTTTGCGTGTCACCGAAACGTATGTTTGCTTATCCCTTCTAAAGAAAACATACATGACGTCACTCATTGCCTCGTCATCAACTGATATATTTTCTCAAAGATCCCTTTTCTTTTGAGAAAACAAATCAGTTCAGTAACGCAACACCTCATTCCCTCCTCGTAATAATATTATTCTTCCGACATACACCTAATTAAATCATTTGGAAATTCTATAAATTCCATGTCTTATATAGCCCCGAGCAATGTTCTCTTCAATGGATGAAATATCAAGGATATTAGGAAATCTTTCGACTCATTATGAAAAATTTATGTACCTATAGATATTTTGTTTCATCTCATCATCAAATTAATGTTTTTACGTTTTGAACACGCTGGCAAAGGAGAAAAAGGAACATCAATATAAATTGATGAAAGTTTTCAAAGTTTACGTTAATGATAATAGGAGTAGTAAAATAATTATACTCATAAATAAAATAATCCTATATTATTAAATGAGCAATATTTGTGTATATACGAGTATATTTTTATTTTTTTTTGTGTGGGAAATTATCAAATAACTTCTCTCGCTCTGGAAGGAGCGGGAGGGCGTGTCAGACTTTTACTGACTAAAACCCACCCATGTTCCTTCCGTTGCCTGTGTGCCGGGGCCGCGATATCCTTTTCGGACAGACTCGCAACCCTGGCAGGATGTGTATATATATTTGTAATCACGTTCTCGAAAACGCCTCTAACAATTTCGATGAAAGTTGCATTAAAGGGGTTTACGGGGGCGAAAAATCGATCTAGCATGGTCTCATATCTGGGAAAATTCGTTTTCTCTGTTTTCACCCGAACAGAATTCAGTCGACCAAAGTTCAGAACAAGATGGCTGCCTTAGAATAATGACATGGCAGTATGGAATTAGTATGTAAAGTAGGCTCCAGAGAAACCTCACCCCCTTGTATTGTTTTTTACATTGCTAGGGGCTGAGGTTTCTCTGGAGCCTACTGTACTATACATGGAATTATTAAATGAGCATTCTCTATTTTCACCAGAGCAGAGCTCGGTCGCCCAGGTACTCATATTAATACTAATACATCATACTCGTAATAACACTAAAAGGAAATAAATCAACATGCTTGCTTGAATTGCTAATAATTCCACTGGCGCACTGACTATCAACTGGCGTTTTTCCAACACCAAATCCATTTCCTAATGTTTTCCTTCAGACTAATCGGTTGACATCGAAAAAGTCCCAACAGTTCTTTCATACCATCTTTTAAAACAACAAAACTCTGAAACAGCTTGAAAACATACATACAATGCCGCCCATGGACATGTGACCGCGTATTGTTATGAATATTCAATTATTCAGGGGGTCTATATTTATGGTCTATATTTGGGCGGGGCACCGCCGTGTCCTCACGGAGGCGATCGGCAGCGGCGATCTCTCGCGTCCGGCCCTGGTTCAGGCCATGGTCCGGAGCGAGAGTGCATGGGAAGCCGTGACTTCCTTCTGCGAAGCATTAATGCTCGCGAAGGAGGAGGCGGAGCGCGCGAGGGAAATGCAAGATGCGCGCCCTCGCGCCCCTAGTCGCCGCAGGAGACGCCCCGGGCGTCGGGAGTCGCGAGCCGACTTCCGGCCACCGTAGGCGCGGGCTTGCGGACGGTGAGCAATGGGTAGCTCGCCGTCCGATTAGGACCAGGCCCGGGTCGACGGCGCGTTGTGTTCCACGCGCGCCTCAAAGAGATGTCAGCACCAACTGACGGGGTCCGTAAGGGCCAATGCCTGCCAGGGTTGCGAGTTTGTGTGTGCCGGGGCCGCGATATCCCTTTCGGACAAAAGGGATATCGCGGCCCCGGCACACAGGCAACGGAAGGAACACGGGTGAGTTTTAGTCAGTAAAAGTCTGACACTCCCTCTCGCTCCGCCCAGAGCGGGAGGAGTCATTTGATGATTTCACAACCAAAAAAAAAAAAAAAAGGGGGCTATATTTTATTCTTTTTTTTTTCGTTTTTTCTCAACTATATTTTTTTTTTCAATAGCCCCCTATGATCTTATGGACTTACTACTATTTTCTAAAAAAAACTCAACTCCGTTTTTTTTCATAGTCGACAACTTTTAATAAATTCAATTTTTGTTATCGATATTGTTAATCCGATAAAATAACTCATAAGCTTTTAGAAATAATAAACAGAATCCAAATCGAGCCAATAACATGATGGAGATGTGGCAAACGCTATGCAAAAATAAAAAATTGAATAACAAATTCAGAACATGAAAAATATTAAATAGACCCCGCCTTTTAAAGTCAATTTTCAATAATTTTTCATGAATATTCAGAAAAATACGGGCGGTCGCATGCCCATGGGCGACATTGTATATAAATTCAATGTTAAATCCAAGTACCTACCTGACCTTACAAAGGTTATAATCAAAGCTCCCTAACTACCTACCTATCTATTCCATACATACCCCCGTCTGTCTGGCCGTCGCATTCATGGTGCAGTGCCAAAAATCAATAAATGCCTCCCCATGGGATACGCCGAACCACCTCTGTGAGCCCCCTGTATGTGTAAACAGATAGTTATATAATATATAATGAACATTGACATTGAAGGGTTCGAAATATTGAGTTCGCGTGTGGGGGACGTGATTGAAGAGTAGAAATTTGTAGGAGAGGTCCAAGGGGGCGAAGAAATGGAATATTAAAGTATTATTTCTGAGTCATGCTCGATTCTCAATACTTACTTATGTTGGTAACACATCGTCTTATCAATAATTAAACAATTAATCAGATGGGAGGCGACCTCTCATTGTTTCAAACTGTTAACAGACGAAAATGCTTAAAGGACTAATGGGGTTGGTAGGTATTCGCTTTGTCCAACATGAACATGACAGAGCAGCACTTGAATAATGAGTAAAAACAAGAAGCTCAATGTAAGTAGGTACTTTAACATTAATTGAAGGTCTACATTTATTGACCCCTAAACAGAATAATTACTACTCATCTTAATTGATGCACTGTTAATTTATATTTTTTTGTTCATATGAATGGAGCAGATTTTACCGATGTGTACTGAATAGTATTGCCATTTAATTGTACATGCAAAATATTCGCCCCCTAGTTCCCCCCTAGTCCCCTCATTAAACTTACATGTCGAACAGCTCATCGAAAACTTCATCGCAGCATCTAAAAGTTTTCCTCTGAAGATATTTATCTGTTCCACGCGCCGTAATCCCCTCGGTGGCTAATTAATTGCATTGCCATCCAGTTGTAATGACTAGTGCAACTTTTAATAACCAGCGACCCCTCTGAGTCGATTTTAATTAGTCTTTTTTGCATTCAAAGCTACGTTGATTTTATGATTTTTCTTTCGTGTTACGATTAGGTTTTTGCTTTTTATGTACGTACTTATTAGTATGTTTTTTTGTTCTGTAGTGTTAGCAGAAATATGCCATATGATACGGCGCTTTTATGTACTCCTACAAGGATAGCCAATATAAATTAGAAGAATAATTGTTTCTCATAACAGTTCACTTACATGAGGGTTTAAACAAATCGTCGTATAATGAAGAAGCATGCAAAGTTAGGGTAACAGTACATCTAAGATAAGAAACATAGATAGTCTCGTCACCAAGGTACCCTTTTAAATACCTATTCATAGTTTAATAAGAGCGTTTATCCTAAAAGTTGGCAACGTCACAAATAGCTGTCAAATATTTACCTGTTTTGATTAATTTGGCAATATTACTGTATAAAAATAAGAAATGTGGCTAACTAGCGAACTAAAATATTGATTATGAAATGCAATAATTAATATCGTAACACCGAATAATTTGTTGTAGATGTAAAAAAAAGTATTTGGAAACTTTCCAAATGCCTTTTTTACACCTAAAACGGTTACAACATCAAATTCATTGTTATAATTTCAATTCATTTTTAATATTCTAGTTTGCTAGTTAGCCACATTTCTTATATCCATACAGTAATATTGCTAAATTAATTAAAGCAGCGAAATATTTGACATCTATTTGCGAAGTTGCTCACTTTCAGAATAAACGCTCTTAAAATGTATTATAGGAAAGAACGATAGAAAATCGTATTTTAAATAATTAATTGAGAAGGGAAAGTGGGAGGGTGGGTAATATTACGATTTTGAACGCGGTTGCGGGGCGATCAAAATTACGCTACTAACCTTCATTTCTATCACTTTTATACAAAGGTCTTTTTTACCTTTTATTAATTGACAACATTTAATGTTTTCAAGATGCTTATGAAATTACATTAAAAAATAAGACACCCGTATTTTTACTTTTAAAATGTTGTTTTTTTTCTTTTTCTTAAAACGTTAGAACCCGAACACACCTCACACACACAAGTGTCTGTTTATATGTAAGTAGGCATACTGGGAATTAGACAAAAAAGTTTTTCAAGACTCTAATTGGAGGTCAAGCTGGATAAAGAAAATTTTCAATATTTTTTTTCGGTTTTATAGATGTGCTAAAAGTCTTGTGCTTCATCCTATAAAAGACTTATTACCCGGACTCACGCGGTTGCTCTGATTTCCCGGGAGAACCTTTAGTTTTACTATCGTATAGTGCACTTAGAAATTAGTTCTAGAAATTGCAGAAGGTTTAATCAATTTAAATCTTAGTAACACTTACGTATTTTACGATCGAGTACCTACGAAACGTCATATTTTGATCGTAATAAATTAACATAATATATACATACAACATGTAAAAAAAACCTTGTCTGAACCCTGTGTTGTTAAGTATCGTACTGAGAGTCTATTTATGTGGTAATTTTAAGGAAAAAAGAAAAAAAAATCGTCAATTTTTTTTTTCAATGGGGCATTTTCCGCGTTAATACATAGGGCGCGGGCGGCCGTCGTTTAGCGTGTCTACAAATCATAACTTATGACCCCTGTAGAAAATTTGCTAGTTTTTAATGGATTTAGTGTAATTTTGGTATCAAAACTGTGAATTTTAAATAACAATAACTTTTTTATTTTTAATAATAAAAGATTTTTTTTATTTTTTTGTAATGTTATTGCAGTAGGCTATGTGCCCCTTTCAGATCGGACATATTTTTTTTTACATGCAGTATAGTATCATAACATAATTTTTTGCTATCAATAGACTCGTCAGTTACTTGGGACTGCAAGTCCCAAGTAACTGACGAGTCTATTGATATGACTGACGAAATTTTGGTATATTACAAACTTGTTCACTTACCTCTTCAGTTATTACAGGTGTGCGCGTTCATTAAGGCTGCGACCGCCCCAGCGATTGAACGCGTCCCAAAGGGTCATGGCCATTAGGCTGGTCAGAGGATACCGCACGGTCTCCCGTGAGGCGGCGAGCCTTCTTGCCGGACTACCGCCATGGGATCTGGAGGCAAAAGTCCTCGTGCACATCTGGGAGTTGCGCGAGGAGGCGAAACGCCGGGGCGTAACTCCGCTGCCGCGAGAAATCACGGCACAGCGGACACAGCTCCGGCGGGATCTCATGGCGGCATGGAGAGTGCGATTGTCGCAACCCAGCGCTGGGCACGCCACAAGTCTGGCGATAAGTCCCCTCTTTGAGGAGTGGCTAGAGAGGAGCCACGGCGTCCTCACCTTCCGCCTGAAGCAGGTCCTCACCGGATACGGCTGTTTCGGGAGGTTCCTGTTCCGCATAAGGCTTACGAAGGAGGTGACGGCCTCCCATGCCCTCTCGCTCCGTACCATGGCCTGGACCAGGGCCGGACGCGAGAAGTCACCGCCGTCGACCGCCTCCACGAGGACACGGCGGTGCTCCGCTCAAGCCGGGCAGACCTCCACCGTATGCTCCACCGTGTCCTCCGGGCGATCCACACAATGTCCTACCCCTACTTCGCATGGTTTTTAAGGACTTGACATAACATTGAGATTTCTTTATTTTAAGTTCTTAAGTTCAATATAAATGTATTTACACATAAACCTTCCGGAATAAATTCTCTATATGCAGATGCTGAAACCCGCATCAAAATTTGTTGCGTATTTTAGAATAAAGCGGTTAGAGATAGACACGAAGCGACTTTTATTTATAATATGTATATAGATAATAATAAACGTTTATTTCGTCCAACAAAGGACCACAAAAGGCAAAAAAAAAAAAAAAAAAAATTATACAATTAAAAAGATTTCGTACAAACATATTACAAACTTCGATTACTCAGTACGTGAACCATACAGCAACGGTTCAGGTACTGAAAATCAAACTTCTGCGCAAATGCTCTCAGGATTCCGCTGGAGCTGCAGCCCGAGCCCTGCGCACCAGCGATATGTATTGTTTTCATAGTTTCATAAAAACAGTTACTGTTTACTTGCGACTCGAGTTACGAGTATCCTAATTTTTTATCCTAAATCTATATACAAGAAAGTCGTGTTAGTTACACTATTTATAACTCAAGAACGGCTGAACCGATTTAGCTGAAAATTGGTGGAGAGGTAGCTTAGAACCAGGAGTCTAACATAGGATCCCGGAAACCACCCTCTAAAGGGGTGAAAAGGGGTTTGAAAGTTTGTATGAGAAATTAAAAACTGATGACTGGATTTGGATGAAAATTTTCAATTAGATAGGTGAGATACTGAGATAAAGGATAAGATACTTTTTATTAACAGGGGGATGAAAAGGGGTGGGATAGGGATAAAAAATGACGAGTATCGATATTGGTATCATTTCCGAGGTTTCTGGGTCGTTTATTTAAAATATTATATCTATTTTTTAATCCGAAATGTTAGAAGTAAAATATTATCATCCCTTAATGGGGCGGAAAGGGATCGAAATGTTTAAAAATCAACATTGATGTCGTTTTCATGGCTTTTCCCATACATTGTCTAAGTTCTCAAAAAACTAAATAAATGAATAGGTATATGTTTCCTGCTTTCTAAAAAATTACCCTCAGGGGGTGAAAATGGGGTGTGCTAGGGATAAAAATGTAAAAAATCGATATGGGTATCATTTTCGAGGAATTTTGGGTCGTTGATTTCGAAAATGACATCTATTTTAATGAGGGTTGAAAAATTGATGTGGTAGGGGTAATATATGTGAATAATTAATATGGGTATCATTTTTGAAGTTTTTGGGGTCGTTTATTTTGAAAATCTATATCTGTAGGTAGGTAGGTAAACGATCCCAAAAACTTCAGAAATGATACCCATATTAATTTGTACCCCTATCACATCCATTTTTCAACCCTCATTAAAATAGATGACCCTACCTACATAGGTAGGGTAGGTAGGTAAGGTAGGTAGGGTAGGTAGGTAGGGTTTTTTATATTTGATTGAATGCGGAACAAAGTTAGTCAGCTAGTAAAATTATAAAAACGAAAGTGAGTTTGTTTGTTACGTTTTCATGCTAAAACGACTTATCGGATTTGGATGAAATTTGGCACATGGGTAGACCATGACCTGGGTTAGGACCTTTCGTTCCGATATTCCTGCGGGATCAAGAATTATGCGGGTGAAACCGCGGGGCGCAGCTAGTAGGTACATACAAATGTTACGGAACGTTTTGCCTCACCATGGTGTATATTTTTATACATCACGTCGACTAACATAAATAGATTCTTTTAAAAGTTGTTTTGTAAGTAAAGTTAGGGATTCTTTTGAAATAATCTTGAAGCTAATTCGGGCGAGAAAGGGATGTTGATTTAAGAATCACGTAGAACTAAAACGTTTTGTTACGTCATTCTTTTTTTTTTTTTTAATAATAAAGATAATAAACACAACAAAATTATCCAGCAATGAACTATCACAAATTTAAATACATTATTGTACCTTTTAACTTCACTATATTCGATTAAAACGATAATTACAGAAAAGGCACGTTTCATTATTATAATTGCAGACATTAAATTCGGCTTTACTAAATAATTAATCTAATGAAACGCTTGCAAATAACGCCACAAAATATTCTGACGCGATATGTACAGTTCGCACCAAAAGTGCTATCCCGGGTATAGTGTTGATATGACACATTGAGCTTTAGAAATAGTCTGTCACTTAAGTAAGAGTGTCAGAAATAACATGCTACAAAGCCGATCTTTTTTAAGTATATGCGCCATATTTTCCAAGTACTGTAATAAGTTTCGAATGGATTGTGGCTAAGTAATAACAGCCGCACAGGATGCTGGAAGTCGCATGGATGGCTGACCATCTTTACATACCAAGTCCCCTCCTTGTCTCGGAAAGTACGTTAAGCCGTTGGACCCGGCTTTTATTCGTGGATCTTTGACAGTCGTTCCGGGTCGTCAGAAACCCGAAAGTCTGACAATCAGTTTCTAGGTTGTAGAGGTCAGATAGGCAGTCGCTTCATGTAAAATACTGGTATTCAACTGCATCCGGTTAGACTGGAAGCCGATCCTAACATAGTTGGGAAAAAGGCTAGGCAGATTACTGTAACAAGTTTCATTTTTTTTAATAGGAAAATAAACTCAAACTCAAAGCATTTATTTCAATTAAACCATTTACAGGCACTTTTGAACTGTCAAGGAATCGGTCAGTCAGAAATATGAAGCTAGTTGCCCATTCCAAAGCGTAGTAGGTACCTATGGAGAAGAACGGGCAAGAAACTCCACGGACACTCTTTTAAATAAATTGTTACAAATAGATTTGTCTTGTAACTAGAGGCGATATTATCAGGAGTTTTCTCGTTTGTTTTATTTGTAGACGGATTGTAGTGTTTAAGGGATGTTTACGGGTAATAACATTGATGTTTTTGCCGCCATTATTAGAAAAAGATGTGCATCCCTGATGTCACGTGTTCGCGGCAGCACCAACAGTATTCTCAGTGTGTTCGCAGATCGGTAGGAATTCCCGATGTTGCGGAGGTGGCTGCAGCTCCACGCTGAATTTTAATTTTGTACCTACTAACACTAGATGTTAAGTTTAATTTTGATGAAAACCATTGTTATTTCATTTTTAAATGATATTGTCATTACAACTAATAGCCAACTGCATCTTTAAATAGCTACTGCATCTGCTGTTGCCGATCTCTTTCTGAGGAAAATTTCGTTTTTTAAAGCTTGCGGACCAATTCTGCGCATTTACACACGAATTGGATTCCGTGATAGTAGTGTAGTTAATTATCACAATAAATCCTTCAAAAATAATGTGTATTGACTTACGATGCTAACTGTACAACAAAATTACTGAATTAATAATAGAATTTAACCCATTTAGGTTAACCTAAAAACCTTTTAGAGCTTAATGTAACCTTTAAATGCGTAGTTTACTAATACTAGGTGAACAATTTGAAACAAATTGCATGATGTTTTTTTGTATGTTTAGATTAGATTCCTACGTCATCGTCACGCACACAGCTTTCACTGCCAAGATTTTTATGATTTCTAAATAACTTACTTACCTATACCTAATATACATGGTTATTGGTTATATGTCGGCAATGCGTTAAGGGGATGTAGGAGAGGTCATTTGCAACCATATGAACTCTGATGACCTCTATGCCAATGGCCACCATTTTCAAGTAATCTGAAATTTTATGTTTTAAAATGTATGAAATAAAAATATAAAATGTCAAATGACTCGAAAATTGTTGTCATTGGCATAGGAGTCAAAAGGGGTCATTTGGTTGTAAATGACCTCTCCTACATGGATTGTCGACATATAACCAATAACCCTGTTTCAAATACCAGAATGTATTTATTTTTTATACTTTTATATCCACTGTTTATTAACGCCAGTCTCCATTTTTTTTTTTTAATATGAAGCTTTTCGGTAATAAGTTACTTTATAGATATACAGACAGACAGATAGATAGGCAATAATATGCTTTACTGCCTCGGTGGTCTAGTGGTCGCAAACGCTACTGCTGAGCATGAGGTTCTGGGTTCGATTCCCAGGTCGGGCAGTGTTTTTCATCAGGATTTTTTTAGTAGCAGCCCGGAGTCTGGATTTGTGTCCGGTTGATGGCAATAGGCTCGCCCCCTATTACATGGGACTTAAACATAACAGGCGAAATGTGGGTGTACTATAGGTGCTCCTCTGCTTGACCCTTCGGGGATTACAGGCGTGATTTTATGTTATGTTATGCCTTGTGCAGACTAGCACGACGCGACTCTAACAAAACAATTTCTAAGAAAACTTCACGATACAACAATTACCGGTGTCGCGTCGCGCCAGTCTGCACGAGGCTTTATGTTTAGCACCGCATCTGCAGCGTAAAAGATAATTCCATAAAAAGTTATTTTGCTCAGTATTCATAACAGAGTATTAATTAATTCTACTGCAGATGTCTCTTTAATAAGGCTTTCATTTAATCCTGGTAACTTTTCTTTTTAACTTATTGGATATTGTCTAATGATATTTATTTTATAATCTGGAACAGAGATTTCTATTTTAATGAAAGGTATGGAATGTCTTAGTACAGTAAGTAAAATAAAAAATATTTTAATTACGGGAAGTAGACGCGACCATTGATCTGGGGTCCAGAGTTTGATCCCCGGTGTGGG
The DNA here is from genome assembly GCA_916701695.1 of Agrochola macilenta. Lineage (NCBI taxonomy): Eukaryota > Metazoa > Arthropoda > Insecta > Lepidoptera > Noctuidae > Agrochola > Agrochola macilenta. Next base: position 9,602,442 of record OU753564.1, on the reverse strand, counting down.
CAACGCGTAGGTTATTTGGATTTTCCATTACGAAATTCTCTGAAGTCTCGACTCGATTAATAGCAATAGAATCGACAGGTACTATAACATGAATGGTGAATTAAGTTATCCGGAAATAACCAGAGTTACCGACATAGTTTGCAGTGTAAGTAAGCTGTAGGCTGGCCATGTTTGTCGAACGGCCGAATTTTGAAATTTCGAAATTTGTCGAATGGCTGATGGAGCCGATGAATCTTAGAGTGGAGACCGCATCAGGAATCTTAGTGTATTTTATTTAATTTATTTATTTAATTCGAACACACGTGATTCATATTTTGTTAGTAATACTTATAAAACTATGTCACTTCTAATTAAAATAAATAAAACAAACTAAAATAAAACAGAAACAACAACTAGTTTAAAAACCTATAACTATATCCGCTTCCCGCTGCACCAGACCTGCAGCTGTGCATACGGGTCCAGTGCCACAGGAACGGGCAATCAGGCTTATTTACTATCACCTTTAGAATGCTGTTGGTGTAGGACGCCCCCCAGTTGTATGGACCGACGACTTTAAAAAGGTGGTTGGGATAGAGTGGATGCGGAAGGTGGAGGGCAGTGTGTTGTGGTGCAGCCTAGGAGAGACCTATGTCCAACGGTCGACTGCGATAGGCCGAGTTTATTGATTGATAAGAAGTAGGTAGGGCTGACAGGTCATGGAATACCAGCGTGGTGTTATTGTGAAGTGGAGAAACCACTTATATCTCAGCACAAAATCGAAAGTCGGGGAAAATCTCGTAGTTCACTAAGTAGTGCGTTACTTTCACTCACTTTACTTCAATTTTAACCTTGATATACCCCATAAAGTCCCCTAAAAGTGTGCAGATCATGTGAATTGTACCATAATATTGATTAGAGTGGGGTTCCCGCGGGCAAAACTATCGATCGGTTACCCCACGCTATGTTATCGTAGTATGTGTAAGTAGGGGATATCGTTGTTCTGTGTAACAAAATTGAATGAATGTTAAGAAAGAAATAAAGAAAGAAAAATAAGTTTATTGTTAGTAGTATATTGTTGAAATGTTTGTTACAATAGAAAGTCTACTCTGTTTCTTTCCTTTGGCCTAATGTTAAAAATGGCTATGGATCTCTTTTGATGCATTCGAGAAGGCAGTATCTACAAGATAAATAAAATTATCTCCCAGATAAGTTAACTGGACCTTCGTACGAGGTTGGAACCAGTCGTAAGGGAACGACTAGATGATCGGCACGGTCGGTTTTATTTTCTAGAATAACGTTCTATGGTGCACAGTGATGGGTCTTGGGGTTTATTTATTATTTTTATTAGATGATACATTTTCAAGTGCAGTAAGCGCTTGTTTCAAGTCTACTCTAAATAAATAATTAAATCCACTACACAATCATGTATTTAACTAGGGTGTTTTTTCTGTGACGTTAAGCAGCGCATGCCGCGGTCGAATCATGGGTCGGTTTTCGATGATAGAATGTTAGACAAAACATTCATGTTCATTAATTTTAATTCTAACAAAACAGCACCCCATAGCAACTATTATTATACCATAGAACGCCTCCCGCACAACATCTGTCGTACTGTGCACGTGGTTATCGCCCTTATGTAGTACTGTTAGCGATTATAATCGCGTGCAGAACATTGATAGATGACCACTCATTACTTGTCATAGTGGGATTGCCCTACATGGGAATATCCATGGGTGCGGTATATGTACAGTGGCGATTGATTTTGTAAAGTAGTTTCATATATTCTAGGTAGCTGTTAGTTTTATCATTATTTTACGAATAGATTGGTTTAGTCGACCTCGTTATTGCTTAAATCCCTAAGGACGTTTGTCCACTGCAGCCGTCAACGGGTTGTCACTGAAAAACGAGTTTATTCAAACCGAACGTGACGTCCCAGGTGACGGCGATCGTTTGTCCACCGCGACCAAATTCGGCGGTTCAGTATGTTATGATAAACAAATCAAAAGCTGGGCGAACGGTGCGGCTGCGACGGCTGAGTGTATTGCCAGCACATAGGCCCGTAACAATCTCGGGCCGAGTTCTAGCGGTCGCAACGAACTACATGAAACTTCGGCGGCCGGGATGACGGTGCTCGGGTAACGGACGTGCGGTGGACAGGCGGCCATAGTTAATGTATGTATCGCTACTTCAGGGCCGTCATCTCCCACGCAAAAAAAAAAAAAAAAAAAAAGGGCCGTCATCTCATTCTCGGTAAAATCTCGGTGACTGCTGCCGTGAACAAACGCACTAAAGTTGAAAGTCACTTGCGCGTTATAAAACGACAAGGTCTATTTGTCTATGTGACTATTAGATAGTTTCGAGACATGTTGTCGGGGGGCGCTGTTGTTAAAAATTTCTAAAATTGTTTTTGTAAATTTGTGAAATTGTAAAAAACAAAACGGCGGCGTTAGTTTCGATTTTTACCACGCGTGATCCTTTAAGCGTTGTAGTAGTCCAACTGTTACACTATTTGTCCACCGCACTGTGAATGGAACGTCAACGAGAAACGAAATTACGCGACCATAATAAATGTACTGTCGCTTTTTCAGCGTCGTCTTCTCGTTCTCGTCCCGTTCTCGGTGCGGTGGACAAACAGCCTTAGTCTATGCGGAAATATTTTATTAGAACGGTATTCAGACGAACGCATTACCTGAAGCGCTGAACGGAAGGCTGGGTGAGCCACGTCCCGCCATCAAATTGTTCACAACATAAGTAACTAATCTCATTGTTATGTTAACCTTAGTCTGTTGTGTAACTATACCTTTTTTAAATTATTATAATATGATAATGAATGTTATAATTATAGATATTCTATCATATAACACACATTTACTCTGATACCTTACCACACCACAAACACTACAAACACACACACACACACCCACATACACATACACACACACACCCACAAGTACAAACTAATAATTATGCTATAATAATAATCATTTACGTCACGACATTCACGTTGACACGTTCTCCCTGTAATGAGCACCGCGTTTGAGGACTGACTCTCAAAATACAAGCCCTGGCTTAGTTTGGGAATCAGTTTCAGTAAATAAAGGAAAAATAAAACTATGTCTATATACCAAATTCTTGTGAATGCTCTCAGTTGTGACAATAAACTTTTTATTTTACTTTACTTTTACTAATTAGTACTATAATATTATTCTTAAGTAATTCTATTCTAGTCTCTTTGATAATATGGACTGTGTACATTGTAATGTGTAAATGTAAATGTGTCTGAAATAATATGTTAATATGATTTTCAACACATTTGATCGTACTTTACTTTTACTAATTAGTGCTATATTAATCAATATTATTCTTAAGTAATTCTATTCTAGTCCCTGTGATAATATGGACTGTGTCAAGACAAAAGGAATCCGCGGGCCATTTTTCACATTTTTTTACATAGGTTAATAAAACTGGATTTGATATTTTCTTCGCAAGTGTGTTGATAAACGTCGTATAAGCGTTAGCATTGATCATTAAACACTTGTATCATAACGTATTATTGTCTAATTGTTGTTGGTGGCTCTAGGTCCATGTGAATTTTGATGCAGACGCAGTAAAAAAGCTAAACTCTATTTTGATCGCTTCTTGCAACTCGACTTCAAAACCATTTCCCTACTTTTCAGCTCCATCGCAGTCGGGTAACGAAAGAACAGAATTAAATTAAATTACATTAAAATTGTGCGTTTTCGTTTTGCTAATGACTTCATTACCTTTTCTTTATGAATGTTCGTTAGACAACTATTTCAGAAGAAACAATTTATAAATGAAACAATAATTCCCTTTCTAAATAAAAGTTTAATTAAGAAATATAGACGTCCATTTAAGTTGATAATTAGATTTGTTAGACTATAGAACTACGAATAGATCATTAAGGGCTTTAAAATCTTAGATTCTAGACCCTTTGCGAGACAAACAAAGGATCTTTGTACTACTTACTTGAAAGTGCCCTAGAAATAGCTTTTATTCGTGTAACTGTGTGTGCGTGTAACTGTTCGGGTGTGTGTAACTGTTCGTGTCTGTGTGATCGTGTGTTCTATTCGTGTGTGTGAATGCGATGCGGACGAATTTATTGATGCCCAATGAGCTCTTCCTTTTATTATTCCTTTATATAAAAAAATATTCAAAGGCAATGTTCCATCTTGTTCCAAAAGACTGGCTGGACTAAGATGTGGATGGGTTTTGAGCAGAAGCAGATTTCGAGGTGGAGCAGAAGCAGCTGGTTGTTAACCAAGATGGGGAAGAATGTAAACTAGATTTTAAGAACATTGTACTTTCAGAATAAATACGTATTTTGCCAAATAATAAATAATTTTTGTTTAAATACCAGTTCACAATTTTTTGTTCCCAAGATTGAGAAATTAAAAGAAACGCTCCATTGTGTCAAAGCCGATTTGGCAAAAACTACTCAAACCCACAATTTTCCCACTGACTCGAAAAATACGTCAGTCTATGTAAGTCAAGTGGTAACTGGCAAAAAAATACTTTTTGTGGGATTGAGTCGTTTCTGCTAAACTACGTCCATTCTATTGTGAGATTGTGTACTGTGATTTTTCAAGTGTACCTTAATATATATTCCACGTTAATTCTTAATAAATATATTGCTGTGAAAAACAGAATATTATAATTATTATTAAAGTCTATCCAGAGGCTTATTGGTCTGCATGTAACATTCTATTAATTTTCATCGTGACTGCTAAGTCGTTTTCCAGAGGGCCACCTCTGCAAAACGACTTAGCAGACACGATGAAAATTTGACAATTTAACATTTCTTTCGTATTCTCGTATTTAAAAGTGTTCAAATTAGTATAAAATGATGTCAACGGCACATGAAGTTGTTTAAAATACAGTACGGAAACATTTTAAACAATTTTATATGTGTGATAATTGGCCCTCGTGTGCCAATTTTCTTCTGCCCACCAAAATCAGTTTCTACCTAAGTAGTTTTTTTCAGTTCAGTATACCTACTATTACTAAAAAGAAATGTATTTAGAAATAGAAGTGTACTGAAAGTTATTCAGAGGTATCTCGGGTATTTTTATATTTTATATAAATACATAAGGTGAACGGAGACCGTCGCCTCGGGTGTGGGATACAAATGATCAGGACGAATTGACCTAACTGTAAATATACAGCTACAAACAGGACCCTAGTCCTACATTTTCTCTTCGTAGAATGGAATATTATTGTTATTCGTTTGAGATATGCACTGTACAACTATTTTCTTAATGTCCCTCGGCAAACTTCGTGTTTCGTCAGTCGTCGGATTTCTATCAGTTGCCCTTTGCACTTGGTAATTATGGTTGACGGCAACGCGGGCGCAGCGGTAGGAGTCATTACGTACAAGCACCAAGTGCAAAGGGTAACTGATAAAAATCCGACGACTGCCGAAACACGAAGTTTGCCGAGGGACATAAGAAAATAGAAAATAGTTGTACTGTAAGTATATTTTAACTCATTAAATCTCATCGTGCTGGTCATTAAGTATTGACCAGCATGATGCTTTTTAACTCAATTATTAGCGACACGCCCCTGGTTTGTATGGTTTTTCAATTTGACACAACATCGAGATTTCTTTATTTTATTTAAGTTTAATATGAATAGTTAATTGACTCAGGCGTGACAGCGGAAATCCATTATAATATACAATAGACGACGTATATTTAGTTACCTAATCCGCTTAACTGTTCATAAAGAACCCTGTAAGAAATCGACACGTGTTTCACCTCTCAACGAGGCATCCTCAGGATGACGATTGACTTGTTGCGAACCCGGACCCAACGTGTTGACACGTTACAGGGTTCTTTATGACTCTTTAAGAACAGTTAAGTGGATTAAGTTTACTAAATATATGTCGTCTATTATATTTTTTTAATATGAATATATTATACATATAAACCTTTTGGAATAAATTCTCTAAACTATGGTGAAAACCGCCTCAAAGTCCATTGTGTAGTTTAGAAGAACTAACAACTCAGAGTGACACGAAAAGAGACTTTATTCTGTACTATTATATTGATATAAATTCAACAATACTGCCTCTTTGGTCCTAGGTTCGATCCCAGGTAAGGGAAACTGTGAGTGGGTAATTGGCGATTTGCAGTAACAGCCCGGATATTGGATTTGTGCCCAATTGATTTTTTGATTATCCATTGTGTATAATTTATGTCTGTAATTTTTTTCGTCTACATAATAAAGACTATTCTATCTATCTATCTATCTATCGGGGCGGTATTTAACCTACCCTATAAATGGCCGCGTCAAATCTGTTACGTCACCTATTCCTCAAAACTGTTTCAAGGTCTCACTCCCCAGTTCCAAGACTGCAGATTTTTTATTAATTGTGTGAAGAGTTTAATATTTGTTGCACTTCTCTTCAAAAATTCAAACGCCAAGTACACAAAAATAGATAATCATAATACTATGTAACGCATGATTAACCAACTATTGTCGTGTTAAAATTGTGTAAAAAATATTTATTTAACCATTTATGCACACACATATAAACAGACAAGAAGAAAGGAACAGAAAAATCATTACTATACTTAAATTGTTTATTTTTATTCTTTGATATAAAACGTTGTTTTTTGCATGCATTATATTTAAAAATAAAGTGCGAAATGCCGCTTCGGGAAATTCAGGTGTGATGTTATGTTATTATTTTAAAAATTCTTGTCCATCCAACCTTATATCCTCCTAAGGGTCCCATTCAAAGTCGTCGTGCTATACTGAGGGACACGTTAAATCCTACACCTGACAAACGCAGGCCACCTCTCAAATAAGAATTAGGATTTCCCGAGAGGCTTTCACAGATTTTTTACATGACTGTACCGAGAAAAAGTTGGGTTTTGAGTAATGACTTGCATGTGAAGACTTTTTTTTTTGCAAGTATGAATATTTTAAGATTGTAGGAATAGGGTAGGAATTTTTAATTCAATTGATCAAGCCTGTGTGTTTGGCTGATGGTTGTTTCCGAAATTTCGCTTAATGTATCTGGCAGAAAATTTGATGAAAATACTGTTCTTCTTTAATTTATCTGGTAGATAGTGTCTTTCCGGATATTGTGAAATGAGCACTAAGTCTCTAATTTTTGAGTAAGAAAAAAATTAGGTATTATAAGAAAGAATAGGGCACCCTTTTCTGATCAAAATATAATTTTTAACTATCAAAGCATTATGTACGAAATGTATTGAAAAATTGCATATTTAAAGTTTCTACGGTAAATTCAGTAGCAATCACTTATACACATTTTAAAGGAAACACCTAAAGCTCTAAAGCTATTTAAATAGCAAGTGGCCGAAACATTTTAAACTGAGAACATATTCCTTTTCACGTTGCAAAGTTAACACTTCAAACGGATAGTCATGAATTTTGGACGGCGGCGTAGCGTACTACGCGGCTACGAGAAGCTACGCCGTAGACACGTAGCGGTTTACTCTGTTCGGAGAGTTTATATTTTCGATTGCAATTTTTATACACGCCACGACTTTAGTGAACCCAAAGGGTAGGCAGTAATGTATATTATATGTACTGGTGTTTTTTAATTCCATGTTATAGAGGAACACCCTATAATTGCCATTCTAAATTCCAACTTTAGCTACGACTTTTTGTACGTCTATAGATTATTTTTCCTTACTTTGCCATTTAATTCTATTCTATATTTTTATCGTCTATTCAGGCGTACTAATTTCAGGACAATTAGGTGAAAGGTATTTTTTAATAGTAGACCTTACTACAGTCAAATAGTCTTGTGTTTTAACAGACTGATATAATTTAATATTATGCCATTTAAATAATATTAGATGTACCTACATTACATAATATCACGCTTTATATTCCTCTAGGAGTAGCTAGAGGTGTAGTAACAGTATCCACAGTTTTCCCGTATAATGCATAACATAACGCCTGTATTGCCCGAAGGGTAATTCAGAGGTGACCTATAGTACACCCACCTTTGGCTAGTTATGTTTAAGTCCCACTTAATAGGGGGCGAGCCTATTGCCATCAACTGGGCACATCTAGAAGCCGGACTGCTACTGAGAAATTACAGATGAAAGAAAAAAACAGTTACAATTACCTAACCCGGGAATCGAACCCAGGACCTCATGCTCAGCAGTAGCGCTTTGCGACCACTAGACCAACAAGGTACAATTTTAGTTAGCAATGTTCCGGGCACCACTTAGTAAAAGGGTGGAGCTTTATCGTAACTTTTAAATAATAATATAGTGTTTTCACTATTCACATTGTAAATAACTATTTCCGTCTAATTTAAGAAACGCCAAAATATACAATATATCTGTCAGCTTGTGGCATTTGGTATGATATATGACCGTCTTACTGGACAGTTAGTTGCCCATTCTTTGGTTAGGGTTTCTTACGGAAATAAGGAAAACGGAAAGTGAATAGGTTATTTCTTGGCTAACGTGCACCAATTTTTTTTTACCATGAAGTTAATATACAGACTTAAAAAAGAGACTATCCAAATCCTCCATCAAACGCTGGATACCCAGCTCAATCAGTAGTGCCAGTTTAGTCCAGATGGATAATGGACAATAAATAAGATGGATATGTGTGTGGATATGTATGATGATGTGTGTATGTATGTATCTATGTATTAGTGCAACATAAAGATGTTGCACCTGCCATGTTTTGTCTCTGCACCACCCTAAGGTTGACTGATAGAAAATGCCTCAGGCATTCATCAGGAATGGTTTGCCTTTGTACACTATTTTTTTACTTGTGCATGAATTTTTAATAAATAAATATATGCATGTATTACTAAACTGTATGACACACATTTTAAGGTATGATTCCGAACAACGACGACAACAACAACAATGCAACGACATTGATGCGTCACATTGCTGCCGTGCGCGGAATGTAATCTCGTATAAGCCTGTAGAAAATGTATGGGGACCAGTAGTGTAGTGTTGCGGCAGCACTTAGCAGCGTGGTTCGGAATCATACGTTTACAGACACCCACACCGGACGGATACACGCACACACTATAAATATTAATAATTATGTCACTCTCCGCCATTCTTAATTTTCCGTGTACTTACTACATAATTGGCTTAATGTTTAGAAAATAATATTGTTATACTTACTGTCAGCTTTGAAGCTACCTTATTTATATTTTTTGTTATTTTATTTGTTAGTTATATCTTTTAAGAATTTTTTTAATTAAGTATAGATTGTATCTAGTCTAATCCTTCTCATGTTGATCCATGTAACTGGAGAAACCTCGACCCCTGTCATACAGGATGTCCTAGTTCAGGGGTTGAGACCTCATTGATGTAATGTGTACAGAAGTTTAGAAATAAATTACTATTACTACTATTACTATTATTAAATAAATGAGATGTTGTGTTTTAGTTGTAGTCATGTTTTTATTGCGGAATTTTCAAGTTTAGATAATCATAGAAAACTTAAGTTGCAGATTCGACTCCGGTCCATTATGACGATGATGTACTCATCTTTTGAACCATAATACGAGTATTTGGCGTTTTTTATTTGGGGAACAGTGGTGGCCCAGTGGTAATTTGTATTATTTCTTTCAAAACCACTGCTCTCAAAACAGTGAAAGAAAACATCGTCAGAAAACTGGTAATGAATTTTCGCGGTCCCAGTTCGGGTTGTTAGTTTTACCCGCACTGGGTCCGCGTGTTGGATTATAGACCAGTTCTTCTCACAGAGAAGAGCCAGTGTCTAAACATTATAGACCGATTTTATGCTTTGATTTTACGTAAACCATCCCGGTCCTTGGCTGTATCACTCATTTTACGTAAACCATCCCGGTCCCTGGCTGTATCACTCATTTTACGTAAACCATCCCGGTCCCTGGCTGTATCACTCATCTTACGTAAACCATCCCGGTCCCTGGCTGTATCACTCATTTTACGTAAACCATCCCGGTCCCTGGCTGTATCACTCATTTTACGTAAACCAACCCGGTCCCTGGCTGTATCACTCATTTTACGTAAACCATCCCGGTCCCTGGCTGTATCACTCATTTTACCTACTAAAGTACCTATACTTTTTTTCTCTCTGTATCGTAGCTACTATGTGTTACCCATTTTTATATACGGATGATTGAATACTGTACCGATGATTATTCTTGGGGTTTTAGGATACAAAACACAAAGAAAGTGTTTAAAATTCCATACAAAAGCCTTATCTAACTGCGTGGGAGGGTAATGGTAATGTGGGGTGTAAAGTTCACTCATCCCCCATAGAAAAGGGAGGATCCTCCAACCAGTCGGGTGTCGTGTCTGGCGGGCAACTGCCCAGAGGTTTGAAGTTGTTTGATTCAATATATGTTTATCGCGCGGTAAACTCTAATTGCGCGATGCAGGATTTGTGTGACGTCAGGATGTTATGTGACGTTAGGTCTTTAATGCGTAGTTCGCATGTAGCGATGTAGATGCCGCTACAATTCTCAAAACATAAACCTTTTGCCCTACGTACGGGACCCATACAATGTCACTATGCAACTCGGCAACTTTTTTTACGTACCGTGACATATCCAGATTGACGCAGGGCGCACGTGACGAGTCAACAACACGGGTTCCAGGCAACGTGACGCGAAACTACGTCATTTCAGCGCTCCTAGATGTTGTAAGGAAACAATATTCTTTGACGTTTTTAAATGGTTGGATAAGAGGAGACGTCGAGTGTCTCAAAAGTTTGACGTAAGCAGTTGTTTTGACGTGGTTTTTCTGAATGCGTGGTTCGGACTTGCTTACTTTATGTCGAAGGTTAGAGCTATAACACCAGCATGGAACTTTTATAACATTATTGGCCTATTGCAGGGCAAAGGCCTTTTCCCATGTTGAGAAGAAATGAGAATTGGTGTTATTTCGGCCATCGCATCCGCCTATTAGCCAAACATACATGCATAGCATTCTGTCTTAAACATAAACAATAAGAGTGCTGAACATAAACACTGCTCCGTTGGGTTGCAACGTCGCAGCGCTAGATTTGGACGCTTTCAGTCTGAATGAATGCGTCTAAATCTAGCGCTGTGATGACGTCGCAACGCAATGCAACGGAGCAGACTGGCTTCGCTCTAACACTGCACGGGCTTGGGATCGAACCCAGGTTCCAACTAGCTCAGCAGTCGAGCTTGACTACTCTACTACCCCCAGAGATAGTTACATGCTTAATAAAATAACTGGTTTAATCATTCTAGAATATTCGATTTTCTTAGGCTCTAAGGAATCTTGAGAAACCAAATCCCTAAGGGTTTCTCAATGTACAACCGTGGACAGTGGCGGTCGACCACTTTTCACCCTTATGCCTTTACTAATAAGGGTGAAAAGTTCTTCCAATCTGGGAATTACTAATTCCTACAGACGAATTTAGTGGCCCCTACTGATGCGCTCACCAATTTGATTGCTATGCTGAGTTTTAGTCCATATTACATAACACTATAATTTATAATTTCTCTCCTATTACAGAATCCTGGGAATATGCAGAGTAGCACGCGACAGTGACGTCATCCCAGGCCGGGTGGTCTGGTCTTGTCAGTAACGTGACGGCTTCATGAAGGTGAGTACCTATTTAAGTTTTATGATAAGTTGTGATGATATGAATGAATTCAAATTATTTAATTTCACATGAAAATTAAGCGGTTCTTTGGAAAGGACTCATTTCGTACTAGGTTTGAAATGGAATTTGGTATAAGAGCTGATGAGCTGTAAACGTTTATTTAATTTATATGGGATGCATAATTGTAGTATCCCTTAACTCATTGCTTGTGCAATGAGTGTCATGTCGAAAGCGGAACGGTTGAGTTTCGAACTCCGACCTCTCGCTGAGTTTTGGGAGTATTTTTTTTTTATATACTTACTGAGTCAATATTTGCCGAAACTGTACCTTGATCTTGATCTCAGCTTAAGTACCAGCAGTTGCTGGTACATAGGTGCAACGGCTCGTTGTGTTGGTGTAGTAAAGTACGCAAGTTTCAATTTCCTTGCGCGAATAGAGAATAATGTATAAATATTCCAGATTGTATTAAAGAGGATTGGCTACAAATAGATATAATTTAATGACATTTTTTGTTCTTGTGTTTATGCAAAGTATTTGACTCTTATAGTTTTCCTAAAGCAGGCGGCAACAGCAGGCGACGTATCGCCGCGAGACGACTGGTTTCTATAAATTTATATGAAACACCTTCCGTAGCTAGTAACACGTTGCCTTCATAGATATAAATAAGAACTCATAGAATCCAGTCGTGTCGTGGCGACACGTCGCCGTCGCCTGCAGTTGCCGCCAGCGGTTGGCTACGGAATTGTACATTTACAAATACAGTGTTATAATATAATGACAGTGCAAATAAAAGACTACTATTTTCAAACCAGTTTCTTTATTTCGTGTTCATCATTTTAATACAACATACAAGTAAATTTATCATCAGATATTATTTTATCAATTCTTAAGATCTACCTTAACTAAGACTTGAATAACAAGTAGGTATGTATGAGTATTCATATCGATATATCGATACATCGAAATGGTATCGATATGTACCGAAAATCGTACGGGATTTAAATGCTCAACCCACACATAGTTAATCCACAGATAAATAAACAAATTAACAAACTTCTTTTTCAAAAAAACCTACAATGGAATGTTCAGTATTTAAAAAGTATCAATTCCAATAAAAGCCTGTATAAAAAATGCTTGGCTGATAAAAAAGAAAACACAAAAACGCACAAATTCACACAATAACTTAAACATGGAAGATGAATGTCTTAACTTTTTACGATACGCCATTTTTGTGACGTCATTTGACGTTTATTGTTGTGGCAGTATAGTTTTCCAAGATGGCGTCTACGATATGAGCGAGTTTTATTAAATATTCAAAAGTTATGTCTGTTTTGGTGATTAAGCTTAAACCTCACGTAGGCTATTTAATAAAAAGAACGTGTACATTTTCATATTTTAAAGATAAGCATTTTTTTATATCGCAGACTTAGAGCACGCGAAAAACGACTTTGTGCGACAAATGACATAACAAAATGGCGCGTAAGAAAAACAAAACCCAAAACTCCTTTTATCTCAAAGACAAATGACTGTAACATTAATTCCAACTGCAAAATATACTTTACAATATACTTTTTATTATTTTTAAATAAAACAAGAGGTACACAGTCAGTATTATTTCGACAACGATTAGCTAACAGGGAATCTAATTTTCCATATATTATTATAAATATTGAAAGGGTCGATTAAGACAGTCACAGCGAAGGAAAGTTACAAGCTAGGGGGAAAAACACAGGGTTTGTAATAGTGAACATGAAAAATCAAGTTTAAATGTAGAGCAAAGTTTTGTAAAACTAGCTCGCATTACCAAATCTCATCATTCTTCTTGAAATTACATTTGCCAGTCGAATTGGAAGATTTATTTGTGTAGTCTATTGAAGGACGTTCAACAAACCTATTCTACTTTCATGTTCAGAATTATCCCTACAGACACACGGTAAAGTGTCGAGTGTCGTGACTAGAGAAAGAAATAGTGAATGGAACTCCCGAGGGGATAAAATTAAAGAACACTATTATTAAGAGGGTAAGTTACAAAAAGTTCCTTATAACTTAACACGCGTATAAGCGAGAAAACTTAGAGTCTAACCTAATCGAAAGTTAGATGACTAGCGTCGGCGACACACGATAATAAATTACAATAAATTATTAATAAATTACATATTTTCAACAAACAAAATCAAATAATTTCAATGAGACGACATTTAGTTTTGACAGAACCGATCAGAGGTGATATGTCCAAAAAACTGGATGGAAAACATTACATTTTTAGCTTACCCGAAGTAGCCTTCCTTTTGAGCCAAATTTTACATTATTTTTGTATCGAATACATTGTATAATAGTGATAGATTTATCGCATACGAGTACTCTTAAATAATCAGGTATACTATTCAAATAATAATTGATAGATCACATGGTTGAGGTGCTCCGCTTGTTCAGACTGCTATATAAAATTGACAAGCGGTCAACCCAATCATCAACTATTTGACCATCATTATAAGAAACTGCTAAATAATAATCAGTCTCTTTAAAAAAAAGTGTTGAATGCCTAACAAGAGAATCAGTAATAACTTTAAATGACCAACCCGTAAGATATTTTATATCCAAAAGGTAACCAACTATTTTGAAATTTTAACCAGCGTTTAATTAACTTTTGTATGTAATCACGTTTAATCCTTCAGTACAAAGTTGGCCGGCTCTATTGTTTATCTATTGTTTGGCGAGAGTTAACGGATCAACTTGTGTTTAAACTTTGATTAGGTAAGTTGGTATCCGGAGTCATGATCATTTAGCCTTTGATAGGTTCAATGTCAAAACAATATGTTACCGAAATGAAGAGATGAATTGATGGTGAAAAAATGTGCATGAAAGCCATTCGGAATTTCCTGTGTTCTATATCTATAGGTTTCAGAAGGATTATTTTTGATAAACTTAAAGAATAGAGATCCTCAATTAAGTATCTCTGTAGTATTACAGAAGATGTTTCTTGTTCATGTTTTTTGAACCAATTACGGTTATAACGCAATTCTTTTTTATTTCGGTTTGTGTTTTTTTATCATAGGTATCAATAACGTGCTGGAAAAATGGATTAGGTAGAACCCAAATAAATAGGTACCTTATGTGTTTTTAAGAAAGTGATGGATAGTTTTATTTAATGAGTAAAACCATATACAGCGCATTGACGCTCGAAAATCGTGCACATTTTTCAACCATAAACCCGTATCTGCAATTCTGGATTAAATTATGGAAAATGCCTATGTAACGGTTGATTCTCAATAATGCTATCAGTCATTAAAAACTTTTCCTTTAAATTGTCATTATTGCGACAAATGAACTAATGTTCATAAAGGAAGTTTATTGCAAGATTTGTATTATGGGATTTTGCAAAAAGAGCAATAGCACTTTGTAAACATATTATTTGCGGGTGCATCGCTCTTTATGTATGCAAGAATTTATTCTTAGTATTGCTTTTTGAAGGTTTAGCACTATTAAGAAATCAACCGTCCATACAGACACTGCCCCTAAAAATGAAATATATTGTGCAATAATCATTAGTGCGGTGAAAACAAAAAGTAGGTTAGTATCGATAAAAATGGATGTGCTAAAAAGGCGGAAACAGGTGTACCGATTTAGAGATCAGAACTGTCGAATACAATCTAATGTAACATGAACACTAAACAACTAAATCATTTGCCATGATTTCACTGTGTATCGAGTGAATACGCGATCTTAATCATCAATACTTTTGGTTACAATATCATCATTATCTCAAATAATCAATAAGAAATTGGTAGTTAGAGTATACAGTTAATTGAATATAATTGATGTTTTTCTACAAAGCACAGTACAAATCATGGTAAATATACATTTTATTACCACACGTTAAGTTTAAATTCCTACACAGATATAAACCTTAAGTATCGATTAGCATTCAAGTTCATTATGAAAAAATATATCATTGGAAATATTTTTCAACTTCTCTCCTTAATTTCAAACCACCCAAGAACAACTTAATTATGCATGTGACAACCGATTTTTATAACTACATGTTTATTCCTAACAACACTTTGGCAACAAATAGTATTTTCAATTTTTTTTTCATTAA
The DNA here is from genome assembly GCA_916701695.1 of Agrochola macilenta. Taxonomy (NCBI): domain Eukaryota; kingdom Metazoa; phylum Arthropoda; class Insecta; order Lepidoptera; family Noctuidae; genus Agrochola; species Agrochola macilenta. The sequence continues at coordinate 9,586,763 of OU753564.1, read as the reverse complement.
TTTTTTTCCATCAATTTCAAATGTAACGTCAACATTATTGAAGTTAACATTACCATGGTTTTTATCGAACTCGATCATTTATCGATTTTTATCATCGTCTTTAAAGATAGAAGACATAGAAAAGTATCGACAGAAGATGAATATCGATCGATAATGTGACATCACTGGCTTTAGTTGGCGAAACTTGTTACACCATTCCATTATTAAATTTGGCTATCAAAGTTCATTACACTATCCTACAGTTCCGCCAACTAACGTCGTATAGAAGCGAACTTAGGAGGTTTACCTAAAATAAGAAACAGTTATCGAGGAATTTTAATCTTTTTTTTTTCTTTTTTTTCTTTTTCTGTCATCAGTCTTAAAATTGAGTCATACCATCTAACTAAGAATGATGAACTCTTATATTTAAGTTCCTAGGCCTGATCTAACATCGGAATTTTGCGGTGATTTTCTTACACTGTAGCTTAGTGGAAATTAGAATTGGGGATGTAAAAAGTATGGATAGTAGCAGACGAGTAACATTTAAGGGATGTTAACAAGTGCTATTCACATCATTTAACCAACAGTTAAGAGTACAGTTTGAAGGTATACGTCTAAGGAAAAGGTGTCTCAACTAGTAAGGCTCTCGGGGAAACTATTTCACACATTCCTTATTCAATAAGTTATTGGTATTTTAGAGTAATCAACATTGAATAGTTTATATTAATATTAATTCTTAATACTAAAGAGTACAAAAAATAAAGGAAATATTATTGAATATATGAAAAACAACAAGTCATCAGCGAAAACCATCGCGTTTTCATATAAGAACAACATTGTTTTTTTTTTTCGTTTACAGTAACATTTAATATTCGCGCTCACGAAGATGCGGGAGTTAATAAGATCCTCGCAGCGTGGCCGTGAGAGGCTCCCCACAGGACGGGCCCTCGTCTGCCTCGCCCCTCCCCCCAAACCCTACACTACCAACGTTTCCCTTCGATCATCCTCAAAGTATCAAAAATATCTGCTAGAACATCCCTTTCCCTTAGTGAAAAATTCTCGATAGTACATTTTGAACAGTCTCAAAGTAACTAATGCGTAGGTAACAATTACAAATCTTCATTAAAATGTGGATATGCAAGAATGAAAGTATTGAAATCAACAATCGTTTTACATTAGGACGAAGTAAAGCGTTCCTACGTAGTGTCTACCGTTTAATATCTAACCTATAGGGTTATCATACACGTCAATAAGATATATTAGCACTTATATTAAAAACAGTTTATGATAAATGACTGAACATGTGAAACACAGAGGATCATAGTCTGTACAAAATTTCCCAAATGATTTTTTTTTAACTTTATTAAAGGTTAACACATTCCTTCAAATTTAAGGCCACGGCGCATTATGGTGTTTCAGTAGATTATAAAGTTAGATTACTGAATTATATTTATGTTTTTAATGATGACGTTTATATCTAATAACGGCCTTATTTACACCCGTGCACGTGAGTGAGTGCTCGACGGTTCCGTGTTAGAAGCTGTAGCGTGTCTAAGTTCAAATGAAAGGGTGCTGTGTGCAGTGCCGCTCAAGCTGTAGCACGGAGTGAATGACAAGCGTCACTAGTCCTTACAAATCTACAAGTGGTATACTAACCGAGGAAAGCACGGCTTGAAACATTACATTAACATTACTACGTCTCGTATCGTAAAAAATATTGGTGACAGACTTACACTGATTCAAAGCTCACGATGTGCCTTACCCACTAAACTAACATAGACAATGCGATATCTAAAAATACACAACTACTCGTACGCTATATAGGATATTATTTAAATTTAGTTTATCATAAGCATTGTGTTCTCCTTACAACTGGCAGGATGGCATTTAGTGTGTAAAATCGATTTGTGTGTGGACAATTCAAGCTTCGTATAATTAATATAGGTTTATAAACTTACGTGCATACACATATTACGATAACATTTAATTATCTACAAGCAATTTCTTTGGCGACTAGCATCGTTAAGAAAGATTCCAAATTTTCTCTACGTCGTTCCAACCTAAACTTTCTATGCCAGCGACAATCCGAAATCATTCCTGAAATTGGTCTATCAATTTGTCCTACGTCACCACTATGTGGACGATATGTCGCGTTTCGTTAACATTTCTCTATTAAATATATCATTTGATCAACATTCGTCAGTATTGTCAATTTAGAAACAGGGCCAATATATTATAAACATCGCTTCACGCGTCTTCCCATCACTAACCGTCCCGACTCCCGCGCATCCACTCATATAATTAAAAACATTACTTGATATGTCATTTGCTACCAACTTTTCCTATAATTTGGAATCTTTCCACTTTGTAAAAATATTTATAACTAAAAATCACACACCTTAGATTACAAAATTACCTAGACGTGATGAAGAAAATGAAATCGTTACTATACCGGCTTCATCTTCATCTGAAGACAGGAAGATGTGAAAGCTAGAGAGATGAAGTAGCGTTGTCAATACAGAACGCTCTCTAATCAAAGTAGCAACACCGATCGCTATGGTACACAAAGAGCAAAGAAATATACGATAATACACAATCACATTATCCTACGTGTCAATATTTTAAAGTAGAATCAATATCATGTAAAAACATTTCAAGAAGTCCATAACTTCGTCACTAAAAAATCGTCACCATTGTGAAAATAAACACTATTATATGCAAACGTCTCAACTAACTTAAGCGATACTAAAATATTTTGCATTTAATTTTTACAATAAAATGTATCATAAATTCAAACGTGAGTTAATTTTAAAAACATTCAGCGTAGTACTTCTTCGAGGATGGATGGTTTGTGCTTATATGTGCTTTGTTAATCACCTTAACTTACAATCACAATTTTTGAGACAACATGTTCTGACGGAAGCATTCCTATAGAATCCGTTCTACTAACAGCGGCTCATAACATCATGCGGCAACTTGAGGCTCTCAGTTCCGTCAAAACACATCAACGAATTTTACATTCATTATCAAACTCAACATCAGTCGTGAATACAGTAAAATCATTGAATACAATTCTCTTTCAAGAAAAAATACATCAAAAATTAAGTGAAACACCAACGTTCTGTGCAATTCACTAAAGTTATACTCCTCCATTTAGCGTATTCTCAACAATGACACAACATCGCTTAATACATATAGAAGCGACGATAGAAAAAAACTTTTCGAATGTATATGAAAACGAATACAATTCCTGAGCAATTGATTGCGTGGTACGTCGTGTCAGCCTGCTCGATCCGAACGCAGAAGCGGCTATTGTATTTACAACATGGCTCAACGAATATCAAATTCAACGACGCACTACCAAGTAAATGTAATAAGTGACCAAATCGTTAACCACATACAATATGATAAGCTAACATCGATACATTATATCTACCTTGATGAATACATTAACAGGTGAATCTTAACTGACACAAAATTATTCGATTTCAAACAATCATTAAGAGTAGAATACACTATCGATATGGTTACTGTAAAACCCTTATTTTATCCTGTCAAATTCGGATATCGTTCCATTATTTCTGTCAACAGTGTGCTACCTGCCTCGAATCGTCCGACTTTCTCAACAAATGTCATACCTAAATAACACACTACAAATATTTTGATTCTTAATTTCGTTTTATAAAAATACTCTCTCACACTACGTACCCTCTCTCTAATAACCCACGTCGTGACGTCACCATCTTGTACAGATCCCGGCTTCCCTTAACATCTAGTTAGTAATACTACCAACATCATTATTCTAAAACTATTTACAATTTTGCTCGACACACTTCCTGGCGATAATGGTGTTAGAACGGCAGTTAAATCAAATAAGGGAACGATGAGTGGCTGAAAGCTTGAAATTTCATCAATGATCAAGTCTTCTTCACCTCGATTCTAACAATGACATGCTTGAATTAATGATTTAAGAGTTGAAGGGAGCAGCAGCAATCGAAATTCTTATCCTCAATATCGAATGGCGAATCGAATGAGAGATTCTTTAAAAACGTTGATGTAAATGTAATTATAGGGGAATGAAATAATTTACTTCGATCTTAATTTTAATCTTAAGAAAAACTGCTGAGTATAAAATTATAAACGATCTTGTAAGCCTAGCTTGCGCTTACGTAACTAGTAGGTGCTAAGTTAGTAGTAAAATGTTCCCTAGAGTAATTGACTTTGAAATATTGGTTGTTTAGTAGCGCTCTTTTGAAGCAGTGCAGCTGACGGGAACTGTAATCCAAGGAGTCCTAAAACGGATATTAATAGCTACGTTTTCGTAGAAAAGTAAAGCTTAGTTGGGATATTAGGTTCTTACATTAGAATACAAATAGTTCTTACACACGAAGATTTATAGCCTACATTCATAAGAATATGTATTTTTTATTTAGATATTTAGTGCTGGGAAATGTACCGCCTAATTCACTGAGAAGCGTCGTTTATGTTTTGTGAAGGTTGTCTTCTGATGGTAAGCAAATGTTGTTCATGATAATAAATAATTGCGCTAGTGTATGTATACCAGTCATTTCGACAAAAATTGGATACTTTTTGTTATTTCTTAAAAATATTTTTGTGTTGCTGGATGGCTGTGTCGTTGCGTTAAGCTTTAAGCTCGGTAGAGTGGAGATTATTGAATTACGAATTAATATAGGATATTGAAATTGTTTATTATTTTGTATTGTTTTTAATTATATACAATTTTTGTGCGACCGACTGATAGAGAAATTGGATCAAGATCAATATTTTTGCAGATATGTTGAGTGGTTGTATTTTAACTTTTACTTTTATGGTGGACTACGCTTTAGCTATATGAAATTGACACTGCAATAATTATGATTTTAAAACTGAAATTGTTGATCCCAATCCAAAATGTGTGTAAAAAATACTAAAACGTGTACTACTATTTGGTCTAGGTTACTCTAATTCCTCAATATGGAATGCTAGTTGACATACAGTCATAAGAAACTTTTGTATGTTAAATTGTGAATACAAACTGCATACATATACTAAATTATTCTGCTGGTGAATACTGAATATTCTTTGGTAAGCACCATTGCTCTTAAAAAAATAAAAGCATATTAATTGTATAACATTTTTTTAAATCCGCCATTTTGAAAAGCTAATTAGAGTAACCTTTTTTTCATATCTTGCACTTAAAACTAAAGCAAATACTTACGATATTCATGCCGCTTGTTCCCCTACACCAACTGTATTAAGTCTAGTCAAAATGCACACACACGGGGGTAACACACAGGACCTACACCGGGACATTTGTGCTAAAGAATCGACGTGTATTGAATAAAAGTGCTCGTTGTGTCAAATTGTTTTTTAGAAACCAACACCAAAAACTAGTAATTACCGAGCGAGAAAATGATTCATTTTTAATCTACTATATGATAAGCTACAAAATTGCTGGTCTGCTCGTACATAACTGTAGTTGTAAATACATATAGCTACGATTGAATACGTAGTTTCTAGCTAGAGGTGTGGTTCCAGTGAGTTTTAAAAGTGAATAAGTTCATTTTCTACTTTTTCCTTAAGACTGTGCCTTTAACAAATTAATGTGATAAAGATTTAAGGTATAATCTACAGGTATACTTACTTTTTATGACTAATCTAATAAGGTAGTTGGGTTGAAGAACGTACTGGTAATTCGGATGTCCATAAAGAACAGCTGCGTTACAAAATAAATTTCTTAGGTTAGGGTATTTAGTGTTTAAAATTGTGATTAGGATTTAGTAGGTACTTTGTGGAGTTTAAAGCTTTCTATCATGATAAATATCAAACTATTTACAACCAGAATCATGTTAACCTATTTTAAAATTGTGTGGCACTGTTTTACATCATAAGCAGATTCATTAGCACAAACATGCATAGCAAGTTGTAACCAAATTAATTTTATTAAAATAGTTACAACTCCGCAGGTGAAACTACAGAAGCGCTACTTTGGTAAAAAAAGAAAATAAAAATAAAACACACATCAAAACTGCAATGAACTGGTATTATTATAAAAAGCAATTACAACAAAAATAATTCAAAACAAAACGATGTACATTAATTTAAAGAACAATTGTTTATACAAATAATTAAAAAAATATAATAATTATAACAACAAACATCGACAAAATATATTTAAAGACAAAACATGTTTCAATTCAGTCCTCGAGCTTTAGAAATGCAATTTTTAAGAATGAAAATATTTCTCGTACAGAAAAATCATTTCTTTTTTCACTAACATTATTATGCAAAAACACAAAAAAAAAATGATTGGGAATTAAGTTTGTAATAATAATTATAACTGAAACTTAAATTACCATTTTCTGGTTAAAAAATAAAGAGTAACTATCGGTCGACAAAAAAAAAAACTAAAAATATAAAATCGGGGGTTACACTGTTTTACTAGGCGTAAACGTGAAGTTGTCATAATTTGCAAATCTTACTTTATAAAATTTCGATACACTATACTATACTTAATATAAATATAATACGATGAAAATGATCTCAATTAAGTAGAAGCGTATGTTGTTACCAAAAACTGAATTTCTTTGGCGAAAATTACAACAAATATACGACACACTGAGGTCTGTAAAACTGGCGTAATTTTCACAAAGAAATCCGGACATTAAAGTCTAAAATAACGGTTTACCCAATTTCTTGCGTGACCTCAGTTCATTAAAACGAATTATTAATAAAAAAAATCATTGGTGAATAAAATGGATAAGTCGATAAATTCGTCAAAGCAAACCGAGGTAAGGCAGATTTACGGTCAATTGTCAACTTACAATCAATGTTCAGTTGTCAGTGGATTAAATGAAGTTCATCAATCACGCCGTCTTAGGATATAGGAACAGGGCAGTCTATATAATAAAGTCATTGGTGAATAATCACTGAAATTTGGACACTAAGACGCGTGACGTGTTTCAACTAATCCAGTGTTGATTAACTATTTGATCGAAGATGCGTCAAGGCGACGAATGCGTGTGCGCGGTGGTAGGCAAAATACAGAAAACAATGCGAGAAGAAATCAGTTGTTCTCAAAACGTTCAACTTTTAGTGCAAGTATGGTAATCCTAAATTCGAAGTTCGAGATTAATGATTATACACTAAAGTTGTTGCCGTTTAACTGTCAGCCATTTGTATTTTTTTTTACATTTGGCAATCAGGTAGATTGTTTATTATTTATTGAGCAGTCATCATTAAAATTATATTGTATAGAGATTGCCAAAACTTACTATAATAAGGTAGGTAATCGGTGGTAAATAAATATAATTATTATTTTAATTAAATATTAAATAAAGACTTGTAAAATTTCCAGTATAACAATTACGATAACTTGCACTACAAGTATAAAGATGAAACAATCATAAGTAATTCGATCAGATACCCTTACGATTAGATTTATATGAAAGTATGGTACATATTTACAAACAATACTAAATATCACTTATTAAATCACAACATGATCTTATGGCACACGATATACAGGTTGCCACGGTGCGCACGCGACGCCTGCCGACGCATCTTCAAACATTTTTAATTTATTTAAGAAATATCACCAAAATGGAAACGCGTAACCTAAAACTAACAGATCTTCAAGATACCGACCCTGAGTCGGATCAGATCTCTCTATTGTCATAGATTCAGCGAGAAAAAAATACTAAAAAACCATTATTTACTAAGAAAACCAAAAAAAGTTCTAATGAAAAAAATCAAACTAAAATAATTCTGCTAACACACTCAAACACACGGTAATGAAGTAAAAAAATAATAATAATAGCGCAATATCCATAAAATACAAAAGAAAAGTATACGTTACACATGCACCGTAATACTAAACACTACAAAAATAAAGTTGTTTCCATATAAAAAAAATATCTTACCAGAATAACAAATTGTATAATTATTTTGTATACCGAGCTGTTTATAATACTCCCAGTAAGTAGATGCGCTTACGCGCCGTTTTAAATCTGCTAAAAATCTCAAAAAATTAAAAAAGATGCTAGCGAAACGACCATTTCCTAAGTGCTCTAATAGTTACTACCGTGTCCAATGCTTATAACATACAATCAATGCATAAAAACGAACAATATCAACCAAATGTTACTAAAACAACATCAGAAGACTTAGGTCCGTGGGCTCTCAGCGACTAGGCGGTATCGATAACATTACTGCTGAAGTACTGCCCTCCGATTTAGAAACGAGAGAAAAACTTACAATCTTTTAGTATCGAAAAATGCTTTATAAATTCTCAACTAAGGGCATCACTAGTTAGAATGCATAAAATTTAGAACTAATTGAGGCCTATAAAACATTCTCGATCGCCACTTTGTGATGTTACTATTACGTATAAAAGAAACAGTATAATATTCAGTAGAGGTTAATAGTCATTGCTTTACTAATGTCCAAACGCCGCAGTCAACTTTGTCATTGATAAAACCCCTAACATCATTATTTCCCTAAAATTTAGTAACTACGTTTAGTGGGGTAGTAACCAAAGATTGTCCATTTCAGCTCAATCAATTTAACACTTACCTAATTAATAATGTAACAACTCCTTACTTAGATTTTTTTATAATCCATAGTTTCCATCGACACAGAATAAGTGCTAATTAAAAACAGGAAGTGCTATTGTGCCGTAGAAATAATCTTAAAACTAACAACAATACCGCTCGATGCTCTCTTATTTACGATAAAATCACACGCTTAACGCCTAACAATTTGTTAAGTAATAATAGTTAAAATATTGGTCCAACAAATGGGCTAAATAATACAAATGCCCTTAATATTCATCCCTAATTTAACGATGTGGGATATGAAAAAATATTATTCAATAGATTAAAAAATGATAAGGATTCGAGAACACCGTCGCGCGAAATTTCGGATCGTTCCAACGGAATTTAATCTCTAACCATCAATCAATAGGTACTCGAATAACAATGTCAATACTATAACTAATCTCATTACAGTTTCGTTTAGAAATAATTCATAAAGAGATCTTATGCCGAATAATGTAGAGAATACCCATCTTAAGCCAGTGATCACATCGAGACAGCCACAGGGTTGCACCACTTGCACAGTTTTAGCAAGTTCAGTTCACAAATCGTCACTTGAACTACAAAAATTGACACGCTTCGCCAGAACGATAAGTCCTTACGTCGATTAATAATAGTATTTACGTCTCAGGGTGTCGATTTTTGGCCTATAGTTCATCGGTCATTCGGATCTCCTGTGATCAGAGCGTGCTACTCACATGCCTATTGGCGGCACTTGCACGTAGCGGTATATGTACAGCCGGTAGTCCTTGCTCGCGAGGACCACAGAGCCGTCGTCCATCAACGCCACGTCGAAGCATTGAGCATGTTTTACTTTGCTCTCCAGTGCGGACACCAGTTGTCCGTCTTGCGTGAATATCGTCAGATTGAAGTTGTTGTGGTTGTCGGCGATCAAGATCTCACCAGCTGCGTTGATGCCGACACCAATCGGGTAGTTGGTGACACCTTCACCACCGATTTGACGTAAGTAAATACCCTCATAGTTGAACACCTTGACGCAATGCGCGCGGTTGTCGCTGATGAAGATCTCTTGCTTGTCGTTTACTACGACTCCGTTAGGGAATTCTAGATGTTTAGAGCAGCCGAATTTCTGCAGCACGTTACCGATCTGATCGAAGATTATGACGCGCATTACTTTGCATTCGACAACTACAATTCGGCCTTTGTTGTCGACAGTGACACCGCGAGGATGTTGGAGGATGTTGGCGCCGAATTTGCGCACGAATTGGCCGTATTGGTTGTAAATCTGAATCTGGTGTGTTGGTGATCTCTCCGTCACAATAATGTCGCCAGAAGTGCGGACTACGGCTACTCTATTCGGGTACAATAGTTGGCCGTCCCGTTTGCCACATTCGCCAAATTGGAATTTGAAGCGTCCTTCCTTGTCGAATATCTGGATGCGGTGGTTGTTAGTGTCCGCAACGATGATATCGTTTTGAGCATTGACAGCTACTCCGCTGGGCTCGGTGAACTGACCTTCCATTACGCCGAACTCACCGAATTTGCAGTGATAGATCATCTTTTGCCGTTTGATTTGAGATTTCGGCGGGAAAATGGCAGTGGAGATTAGCTTGTTCGTCAAGTCTAAAATGGGATCGTTGTGAGCGGCATTTGTTAGCGAGTAGGGGTCTGTCGTCGTCGGCGGGAATAGCGAGTCGCAACCACCGTTGGACCACTTCTCATAAGGGTTGATCCCATTTAAGTTGATGTCTCCAATAGCCGAAGAGAATGGGCCCAGGCTGTTGGCACTGTTGAATCGTTTTGAAATAATGTTGGACTCAAAAGGCGAGGTGGATTGGCTTGTGGGTCCTAGGAGACCATTTGTGTAGGGGCGATCAAGCACACCGTTCAAACCGGTTGGTAGGTGGATTCCACCGTTCAGGCTGCCTGAACTTCCATTAACGCTGCTACTGCTGGACGATGACCCGCCGTTCAATAGATTACCGTTGGTTGGGCGAGCAATGGGTGGCTGTTTAGTGGGGCCAACATTCGCCTCTGAGCTAGAGCGCACGTAACCAAAAGTGTTTCTTACGCCAACTTGTATGGCTTGGTAGTTCGAGACAAATTCAAGCTCGCAAGCTGTCTGTACAGTATGTTCCGGATTAGAACTCAATAAGGTTTGCAATTTCGTGTCTAACAGTTTCCTGAACATAAGTATCTCTGCAATGTTGGCGCATTTAGTCAATCGCTCTACGAAGTCGCACGTCTGGTAAATCTTATCAACAGTCTCTTGAGCTTTCTGCCCGACTACTGTAAGAGCAATTTGTTTCGTGGAAAATACGCTTTCGAGTTCCTTGAGTAGTTCTTGCTTACGCTCCTCGAGCATAGAGCGGTAGAATTGGAACGTATCGTTTATTTCATTTTGAGCTTTGTGGTACTGGACTTGCAATTTGCCAGCTGCATGTTCAACAGTCTTAATAACGTGCCTTATTTCAGTGGCTCGAGTCTTGGCTTCAGTTACAGCCGATTGCATCAGCTCTAATTGTTTAGGCCCAGCATCAGATAAGTGCTCGCAGTCGTGCAGAGCAGCCGGGTGTTCGATTATCGTGCATTCCTTGCATACCGGCACGGAGCAAGTGCGGCAGAAGTATTTAAGAATATCATTTTTGTGTCTTGGGCAGAAAGCGGTTTTGTCACCGCTTGCAGAGAGGGTAGATCCGAGCATACCCTTGTCATCTTTCAGGTCAGTGAACGCCAGCACACGGTGGCCCTCAAAGCAATGCATGAATTGGTGCGCCATTACGCAGTTTGGGCAGAGGAAATTAGCGCAATCGACGCAACGAGCGACTGCGTCTGATTCCTTAGATTTGCAGCCGGTGCAGCGGGCTGAAGGCGAGTTAGTCTGGCGAGCAGTTGGCAGGAGATCGGCGTCCTGCTCAACGGCGGCGGCTATCACAAGATTCGTGAGTAGCCCAGGTATGCCTGCTGTCGGGAGCTGGCTGTCTACGCGACAAGTGACGCAAGTGACTTTGTCGGGGTGCGTTTGTTCTCTCTCCAGGCAACCCCGGCAGAAGGTGTGGAAGCAGTTGAGTACTTTGGGGTCGACGAATATTTCTCGGCAGATTGCGCACGTGGTGTCGAGTCCGTCGAACTCGCGGAGGTCACATACGGCGGAGTCACTCGCTGGGGGCGAGGATCCACTGAGAGTCAGGGGCGATAAGGAGCCACGCTCCAGCGAACCTATTGAGTTGGCACCGGGCAGCGACTCAAGGGACGGGGTGCGTGAGGCCATCTTCAGGAAACCGGCATCCCTGAAACAAGAAACATGAGTTATTAATAAACTAGTAAAATAAGCAACTCTAGAAGGGTAGGATCGTAAAAGTAACCATATTTGTTATTTAATGTTTGAAAGTCATCTAATATTTCTGAAATATCTTTCATACAGGCATCCTTTTATGGCTTTCAGGAGCTAGAAAATTCCTACATGAATCGTGGATATTACGTAAATGCATTTTCCGTTGGAGCCGTGACCTTAGATACAGGGGATGCCGCTGCTATAAACTTGATAAATAGAGAAGCTTTACCCAATATTTTCGGTAAATTTACGAGCCGCCGAGCGATACACCGGAAGGAGCCGAGTGAAGTAGCGAAAACATCAATAACGGTGTCGAAAATGCAGGGAGCCAAGAATGTTTACATCAGATGCACTTCCCAAGGGCAGGGGTAGCCATGGCAACGGTTAGGGTGACGCGGTAAGGGGATCCGTACACGAATTAGAGGGTGGAGTATTTCGGCTCCCTCTTTTTACCTTAGGGGAGATATTTGAGGTGAATGGCCCTGGCAGCGAGTTGGTTTAACGGCTCTAATGTCTATTTTCAGAGTTGCAATTCAGTTGCAAATTTGGAATTGTAATGACACTAATCCGGAGCTTGCGGTGCGAAACTTTATGAAATATGACCCCCGTTGTGTATTTATATGGTTTTAATTTAAAATGCACGCTGATTAGACGATAAAAATACGTCTACCAACATTAATTCTTTGTACTCATAAAATAATTATGTCCTATCTGTATATATTTTACTGTTTGTACATCCTATACTATAAAATGAGCAATATTTGTATATCTACATGGGCGTACCCAGCTTTTGACCTGGGGGGGGGGGGGGGATAAAAAAACGCAAGAAAATTAGAATTATTATTAATTATTAATGCATTATACGAGTATATTGTAATTGCAAAGTAGGTCTTAACGTGATTAACATAACTTTTATCTACAACAGTAGGTACCCTACAAAATTCAGGGGGAGGGGGGCAGCTGCCCATTTTTCACCAACGAAACTGAACGCGTTCAGCATTTCTAAAACGCGTTCAAGAGCTGTCAGTGTCAAAATTGTTATGGAATATTGTACACTGACAGCTCTTAAACGCCTTTAGATGTTAAAAAAATGCAGTCATTGATAGTGCAGTGACTGAAGTTAAGTGTTTAGTTATTTGATACCCTACGTCAATAAGGCGTGTTATAGCTATTTCATACAAGTGCCAATGAAGTTGGTAGTCAATGTGCTTAACAATAGATTTCCCGGACTTTTATAATTCATATTCAGTTTTAATAAGAATGTAACATATAAGTGATTGCATACCATCAACGAATGTGTGATGGTATGCAACCACATATACGTTCTGTTTTTTTTTGTTTTAAATGAATACAAGAGCTGTGTGAAAATAAACATATTTTTTTTACACTAGCATCCAAAACGAACAATGAACTATGCATAACGAACATCATTTCGTACTGTACTGAAATCTCCACTGAACATTAGTTCAGTACAGTTAGCACAAAACTTAACACATATCATATACCATATACCGCGGAAACTAAGGTAGGTAGGAAACTAAACTAACTAGGTATATACATATATAACTACTCGTATATACTCGTATGTATATACTAGCAGTTACAAGAGATTCCGTCCACGTAGACCATTCCCTTTACAATACATCACAGGAAGCCGGCCTGTCTAATTCCTGATACGTCGTAGCAAGTTTGGCTCACACTTTATAGGGGTACCATATTCGACGATCATTCTTGGACAGACCGTCGTGTAAATAAAATTGATGAAATTACTCGTTGGATGAAGAACAGATAGAAAAACAGATTTAATGAAAAAAAAATATAAGGTGAAATATTATTTTGTGGATCCAAAAAAGAGTAGTCCGATTGATATTCTTCCTAAATACTGAAGTCCTTTGAGTTAAGTAAGAATTTATCCAGGTCAGGTTTCAACCAGTAACAAATGTCAGTTTAAAGTATTAATTTGACCTCGTCTAAACTGTGCTGTTTAGCCTGACAAATCGGGTCATCCCAGAAATAACAAAACACCCAAAAACCCATAAAATGGCCCTTATATTCATTCCCTTTTTGAAAGTGTGTCCAAACTGCCATCCACACGATGTTTGTCACTTCAATATCTGGACGATCTAGCCTATAGGTATTTGCGTGATAGATGGAAACGGCCGCAATACATTACGGGAGCAGTTTAGTCCCGAGTGACGGGCGGCTCGATTGCATGCCGATGCTGCATACAAAATGGCCGAACGGGGACCAATGAAGACATAGCGACGAATTTGTACCGGTTTCGGTGACAAATTAGGTACGTTTGATAGGTACTTGGTTCGTAATGTGATTGGATGGAATATCGTTTGGAAGTTTAGAGGCGTTTGGGTGTACCGAGTTGTGTGATTGCGCTACAAATACTTGGTTATAAGCTGATTTTTCTTCTGAAAGTTTAAGCCTATTTCAATATGTTTTAATAGAACATGCGATACTTCATGCTTCGTATTGTGAGATGCGGAATTCACATTTTATACCCGTTATCAACATTGCCCCATAAAATAAGTTTCAATTTGGCTACTGAACATTTATGGCCCGAATAATCCTGTCTAAAAGCATAATAGTACCAATTTCTTCGGCCATATTGACCAATAAAAGGGAATTACGTAAAAGCATTTACTTTACCCTCAGTCCACTAAATTGAGACCTTGTACTAATAAACTGTAATCTCTAGAGCCTTCAATAATTAATTTCTATTGTTTGGAACACTAGAATATGCAATGGCTTCGAAACCTAGACTTTTAGCCACGTAATTAAATTTAAAATACATTATTTTGAAATTCTAAGAGTATAAAAAAAAATCTTTATGAGCCAAGCCGTCAAAAAATTTAAAGAAACATGGCGCCCAGTCAACATTGAACCACCCTTTCTCTTCTCGCGTATTTCTAAAGAGATCTCAGATATTGTTTAAGGGATTATAACAGGTGGGTGCCACTGCCCATCCACCTGAACAGTAGGTATTCTTGTAAGCATTAACCCCACTTGCGCCAATCCGATTTATACGCTCACAATATCTAAGACGCGAACATTTCCATTAGAATGACTTTGTACAATCATGTTAAACTTATTTTTATGCGTTATATCCACAGTGAGAAGGGAGGCCTTTGCCCTGCAGTGGGACACTAGTCCAAAATAATCTTTTTTTCTAATAAAACAATTGATTTATGTGCGTTAAAAATCTTTACTGAACAAACGATTGTCACTAAATGTATTCTATTAACATTTCATATCAATATATTTGTGTCACCCCAACGCAATTCAGCATAATGTCCTCATTAATTTGTCTTAATGCAACTCTCATCTAATTTACGGCAGTGTTCCAGCCATTGCAGTTGGCTACACCGTTGCTTATTCAGCAAATTGTGACGCTTTGCCATGCAAGCATATTGCGGTGCGCATCAGCCGTAATTACAGCTGCTTCGATATCCTGCCCAGTCGGCGGTTTGGGGGTTACGACTATTACAGGTGTAGTAATTAACGTACAGAGGTTAATGGTATCGGGTAAGGCATAGTTTGGCCGAATTAATAACGACTTGCATGTAGAAATGTCGGAATTGCAGAGTAATTATTGTCAGAGTAACTATACGTGGATTGTGATGAATGTTGAATTGCCTGTAAAGTTACTTGTGGTAACCTCTGTATGACATTTAACACAACAAATATAGGTGTCAGGGACATCGACGCGAAAACTGTTACCATGGATACAGTACTTGATTTTAAACCGCAGAAATTTTTCATCGGGTATTTTTTTTTTTATCTGCTGTTCCATACATTTTGACCGCGTAGGTATTGCACTTCTCTATGAAACAGCTGATAAATAAATTTTAATGTTTGAAAAACTTTACTTTAAAGATTTTCGTGTCCAATATTTACAAAGATCTTTTCACGATGATGACTCTTCTGTCACAGACGTAATATTGCCATCCACAAACTCTCAAAGTACGACAGGACCTTCCCCTTACAAAGATAACAGTTCTGCTGTTACATCCAATTTCTACCCTCCCATTCCCTTTTCCCCCCACATCTATGAAATAAATTCACACCTTCATAAATATCGAATTTGTAAGGAGAGAACTCAATTTGAAGTTAAGATTAGTATCAGAATACTATATGCTGTGGCACAATAGTTGAAAATTGTGTACCGTTGTGCCCACAGACCTCTGTGGCTTCTTTGACATAGATATAGAAAGGCTGGCTGGCTGGATAAGGCTATATTGTGTGGCAGGTAAATGTGAGTGTTGCGTTGTAAGGAAAATCCTTTGTGTGCTTTTCTTCATTTTATAAATGGAATTGTTGTTGCAGTAAGGGCTCTTGGCTCCCTGTAGTGTGATTCTGTAGTCTCAAGCTGAATAACATACACTGGTTTGCTTTCCGAAAATAATCATTTCAATAATTATGTTTATATTTCAGTTTGTAACATAATAATAAGACAACTTAACACCTAACGACAATGTCGATAGTAAGTGCTCTTTTTGTAGTATTGGGAGGAATAACACTTACTTGTTTGTAGGTAAGTACCTAGCTATAGCTGATGTCTGTTAGTAGGCATTGTTCTGTTAATTATTTGTGGTAAGAAGGTAAAGACAGACACTTCTAGTTCCAACCCATCTTCGCAAGCCCATCGCCCGGCCCGCCATTAATTGCGATTGGGTCGAAGCAGATTACTGAACCCCAAAAGGCTTCTCGAACTATCGTAAATCACAATTTGTCCGACACAAAAATAGACTTAAATACCTAGCCATTAGAGTAGGTATTCGTGTGTGGTGTACGGTGACAATTGAAATGTTAGGGCGGATCTAGTTGTACGAAATTGGACGGTAGACGCAAGGTGAAGCACAGACTATTATTTTAGGGTAACATGTACTAATTTGGGGCCATTGTTAAGAAATACGCAGGCAATGGTGAAAGGTCGTAGGATTATATTAAGCGGCTCCTATTTATTAGCATTGTTGGGCCAAAGTACTTATTATAAAGCATGACCCAATATTTCAGCATTGCATTTTTTAGTTCACAAACGAGGTCTCTTAGGAGATTAGGTTTTTGCAGTGTGAAAGTCTTAGCGGTTATCACCTAGTTATTAGATAAGTATTTTACGTCTAAAACTAATCCAGTAGTGACCTGTGAGGAACTGTTTCCATTGATTAAAAAATAATTATTGTTACTAGTACTCTACCTAGGGTTGCCAACCCTACGATATAATATAGTATCCTGTTATATTAGAGGCCTAAATAATATTATTAAAATAAAAATATTTTTATTTCAATACAAAACGACGACATGACCACAATTGGGGCAGTATTTATGTCATTAAAGTTGAAATATTTTATAAACCTGATTTAGAGTGTAATAATTATTAATTATGACTAGGTAAGAGAAATTTATAAAAAATAAGTAACCGTTAATAAAGCTCAAAGTAGCAAAAAATATTTACGCATTTTTTTTTTTTTTTTCGCTATCTTCTTTTTCAGACAATGACTTCTAAAATACTTTAATTGATATAAAAAGGTTGGCAACCCTAGTACTACCCACCCATCTAAGTTCAAGCCATACTACATAGAAATCAAAAATTAATATGCAAAACACGCACAGAACAGAAATTATCATAACTAATTAAACTTTTATTGCTTACTAAGATTACTTCGGCCAGATTGTTGAATATAATTTCGTGAGGTCTAATCAGAAGTAAAGTTTTTGTTATCAGATTCAGACTTCGTGTTATAATAATAACGTTAGGTCTGAAGATAATTATGTTGTCCATGCGTTGGGGCAGGTTAAGTTATTCATTTTAGTTCCATAATCAGTGGTGGAGGGGCTCGTGGCTAAGTAACAACAGCCGCACTGGTCGATCCATTAGGTTAAGCTACGCTTGCCGGGGTTGGTCAGTGGATGGGTGACCATCTTTACATACCGAGACTCTTCCGTGCCTCGGAAAGCACGTCAAGACGTTGGTCCCGGCTGTCATTCGTGGATCTTTGACAGTCGTTACGAGTCGTCAGAAGCCCGAAAGTCTGACACCAGTCTTACCAAGGGGTATCGTATTACCCAGTTACTCGGTTGTGGAGGTCAGATAGGCAATCGCTCCATATAAAATACTGGTATTCAGCTGCATCCGGTTAGACTGGAAGCCGACCCCAACATAGTTGGAAAAGGCTAGGCAGATAGATTGAATCAGTGGTTCATAAAACAAATTTTCTACTTTAAATTGACATCAATTACATAAACAAAGAAAAACGAACAGAAAAAGTAAAAGGGATTTCATAAAGTACATATTGTTTTTTTTTTATAGTATTTTTATTAGATTTAATCCTTGTATATTTTATTTGACCATGTAGGTAGGTTACATAGATTCTATGCGTACGTTATTAAAAAATACACGGGTTCAGTTCGATATAAACCAAGGAAAACCTTTACACGTGTCCGGAATATCAAAACGAGAACATAATTAACCTTTCAGTGCTTCCTTTAGACCCAAAATTATCATTACACATCTCTGCGTAGACAAATTTAGTATGGTATACCCGGAATAGACCACATTTATCCCGTGCCCAGAAGTAGGAACGGTCCACATGAAAAAAGATACGAGTTTCTTTACCCGTCGCGACTTATGTGGGTTTATTTTATTAATGGACCGCACCGAGCTGTTGGGGCGGCCATCTTTCTTTATTGCTACCTTTTGTTGTGGAAACGTGGTTAAATTTTTTAATTTATAAGCTGAAAATTTTAGAAATATTCTTTTTTGAAATTGCAGGAAATAAAAAGGTATGCAGCAAATTGCATCGCGCTAAATGTATGTTACGGTCAAGTAGAATTTTCTAGATACTTACGTAAAGGTTCATTAAAAAGTTGACACAATTGTGTATTAATTATGAAAAAATGCACCACTATTGTCAGTTTTCAACATGAATTTTAAATGAAAAGCTATTATCATACACTCGATATGATCAAACGAGCGTTAAAAATAGTTCGCCGGTTACCAGGGCTGCCTCACGGCATTATTCAAAACACCCTGCTGCTTGTAAAAGTTAAAATTCATGAGGATCGTGTAGGGACAGTGAGCATATATTTCATAGAAGGCGACATCCCTACTTTTATGACGTCACGTTTTACGTTAATGTAGCGGGTGAAGTTTTTTTAATGTTAATAAAAAACGTGGATTTTTTACATTGGAAAAGTTTGAATTGTGTTATTTTTGTAAATATGGATTATTGTGTTTTTCTTTACAAATATTTTGTCTGGCTTCGGTAGATGTGCCATTTGTGTTAGGATCTAGTACTAATGTGAAACACTTCAAGGGAATGAGTCAACATGTTGAAGTAAGATTGCATTAGAGCGCAAGTAGTGACGTGCCGAGCGCAGCGCGCTAGCTTCAAGCTTGTGCAAAAATTAAGCAATATCAGTTCAACTTTCACATCTGCCGGCGAGGTTATTTACATAGCTCTTTTCCATCCCCGCTTTAATGTCTTCGAAAACACGACAACATAATATTTGATGAAAACTTTCATGCTTAAACCGTCTTAATTTCTAAGAAAATTCTAAAAATATTCTCCAGACGCTCCCTAATCTTTAATATTGAATGACAACACATAAAAGTTGTTCAATATACCCTAGAGAAATGCAAATCCCTTGTCCCTTTATAAATAAATAATGTATGAGCTTCCAAAGCACGTCGCAAGATAAAAGTGACACCGATCTTTATTATTTACGGGAGCAATCAAGTTGGTTCATAAAAGTGACGAAGCGTCTGGATGCTTAGGTAGGATAGAACTTGTGGTGAGACACCGCTGTAAAAACTACGAGGCAAGTATCTCGTGAAACTACAGATCGGGTGATTAACATGTCTTTGAAAGCCATTTTTTTTACTGTGTGGTTTCTGTGACAGTCGTGTAGGTTAACGGTCGTCAGACTGAAATGTTCAAGCTTTTGATCACGAAAAGATCGTAAGAAACAGAGGATAAAATCTCGTAATGCATAAAAGATAGCACGCGTAGATAAATCAGTTATTAAGGGTGAATTTCACCAATGAAACTGAACGCCTTCAGCACATCTAAACTGCGTTCAAGAGAAAGAAAGAAGAAATAAATAAAATAGGTTTAATTGTCACAGAAACACGTTCATAGAAAAAGATAAGCTAAATAAGATAAACAGCTGTTCCCTACATTTATGTTTTCATAACTCGTCAAACCGTAGGGAACAGCTGATTTTTTTTTCGCGATTTCAGATTGGTTCCATAGTAAAAGTTGTTCATAATCATGACTAAAATCACGTGTTTAAGTACCGGTCACTAATTACCAGTCACCCTATATAATCACGAGCATAAAACAGAAATAGTTGGCAGCTGCACGTCATGACTGTGACAAGAAGGCTACCACTCAGCATGCTACGCAGCAGCTGTCAGTGTCAAAATTGTTGTGGAATATTGACACTAACAGCTCCTGAACGGCTGAGCTGATCAAGTTCAGTGTTATTGGTGAATTCCGCAAAAACTAGTCAAGTGACTCATCCTACCTATACGATAAAACCTGGCAAAATTTCACGACGGTAAAAAACCAGCGTTCTTATAGAGGATTAGCAAATAAACTCGCTCTCACATATTCATATTACATATAATCCCAGTGATTCGCGTTTAATCGTAATAGCAACATTTATAATTCAACAGAATTGTCAGCGTTCCCGGTAACACTAAGTATGATCGTAGTCACAAACAGAAATTAGTGACAGTCAGTATGGGTAAATCCCTCGTCAATCAATGGTCACGCCGTGAAACCGCTAGAATGTCAGAATGTACGTATTACGTGTTTCGTTTGATTTGATAGTAGGTACTGTCAACGTGACAGTTTTCAGGCTACACTGTAATAAAAAAAAAAAAAATTAATTACCTATTAAAAAAATATGGAATTAAATGTAACTGGCGAAATGTGGGTGAACTATAGGTTCACCTCTGCCTCACTCTTCGGGGAACACAGGCGTGATATTATGTAATTTAAAAAAAATCTTTTAATTGCATAATATGCAAAACATAAAATTAAATTAAGCCCGAAAGTCTAACAACCAGTCTTACCAAGCAGTATCGTGTTACCCAGTAACTGGGTTGAGTAGGTCAGATTGGCAATCGCTACGTGTAAAATACTGGTATTCAGTTGCATCCGGTTAGACTGGAAGCAGACCCCAACATAGTTGGGAAAAGGCTAGCTTATGGTTGAATTCACAATAAAAACTTTTGTGCGAATTCGAATTTAATAGCGTTGATTACACGAACGTAGGTGCCTACTTCTAAACGATTTTTCTAAATAATTGTAAGCAAATATTTACCTTCTACAAAAAAATAAGAAAAATATTATATTTTTCCGCCATTTGTCGGCACATTTCGTACTTAATCGCCCACGACCTACGCAACTGTCACGTTATTCTGTAATCCGTCACATACGCACATACGTCACATAGGTAGGTACGTAAAACGCGGGCCACGTAATGCAAATCCGACCAATCTAACCACTCGGTGCGAATCCCCACATTCCCACTTTAGGCCCTATGTTATGTTCGCTATTACGAATAAATTTTCGATTAGATTTCGCGAATTTGAATAATTCCAGCATGAGTTATTCGGAGTTTATTGACGGCTTTTTATGTTGGATGGCAATTATTTTTTTTTTACAATTCTCGGTGTTACCGTTCTTTCTGTTGGTACCGGTATTTTTAGAGTAGAGGAGTCGAGAAATTATACGGATTTGGATACTAATTAATTTCGTTGCTATTTCTATAACAACTGAAAACAATATCGGATACATCGACTACGAAATATGTCAAAACGTTTCCGAATTTCATCGATATCAGATCTACATCTCTATTATCCAACGTCCGACGTCACACGCAGCGATGACGCCGAATTCCCGCTCATATAATATTAATTATGACTTAAACAATCTTCGCGACTAAGACGATTACGTCATCGTGATAGCGTCACACGCCATCGCAAATTGCCGCCATTAAAATTCAGCGGAGATCTAAAATACGAAATTGTTGGTAATGAATCTAAACGCTCCTTCCAAATTGAATTTGAAGTACATTGTAATGACGTATCGCTGTCTCTTTCGCACTTGCTAATCAATATCGACGTTAATTCGAGTGATGGTTACGATCTAAATTATCTGATTTGCAATAAATATTATACCGAAGTGAATTTGTGTATACAATATTAGGTTAAGCTGAAACATTATTGGATCTGAATTACGAGACAATCTTTGCTAATATTCAACTAAAACCCGCCGTTATTTATTTAACTAAAATCATAACAAACCATTCATTATGAATTGATAGTTTTAATTAAGAACAGCAAACATTTCAGCAAAGACATCAAGCTCACTAAATCCCGTGAGAAAATAACAGTTTGTTGTTTGCATAAATAAATAGTTATTTATCATTATATGCGACTCAATTTAGAATACGAAATTGATAGCTCAAAGAAACACTTAATAAACAAGAGAAAAGCGACAATGATAAATATTAATAAAGGAGAAACTAGAAGCATTTGGTAAGCATAAACATCTTCAATGAAAGCTTAAATCTTTGTAACGTTATTGACAGTGAACAAACATTCACTAATTGGTTAATTGTAAACATCATGTTTAGATTTGAGTTAGTTTTGATAATTACGATAATTTTGAGAGGCAAATAAATACAAGTGAGAATACAATACGTAAGTACTACAAGTGGACAATGAGAAAATTTATAACCTCACTTTTTCAGTAGGGCCGCGGACATTCATATCGATACCTTTTCTGTTCATAATTAGTTTTGTTAGTTAGTGAATAATAATTAACCTATATTTTGGTGTTATAATTAGCTATACTTACATATCACACCAAAATATAGGTTATTATTATTCACTAAATAATTAATTAGCTATAGGTACTTACATATTTACTGCAAGAAGTTATGTCTATAGTAAACATTTTATTCTTCTGCGCTTCTTAGATTAATCCCAAACTCGATACTTACCTGAAAAGAAAAAAAAAACACATAAATTAATACGCTTTCAAGACAACACTTTTTTACAAAGGCTTTAAAATGTTTTATTACATCAATATACTGGATATTTTTTATTTTTTATTTATATTAAATTACACTTACATCAATATTTTTATTGCGAGGTTTTTATACTACTCGTAATGAACCGCAGCGCTTTTTTTTTGCGTTATCATTCCCATGAGCTCTTAGACTGTTTTTCAAAATAGTAACATAAAATAAAACAGTATGTTCAGAAAAAAAACATATTACCATAATAACAATCACAAGTAAATGCTTACTTCCTCACATAAAAACAGAAAATAGAGAAACTAATAAAAACGCATTAAACTAGTTGAAACGAGTAAAATTCATTTAAAACCATTTACTTAAGTGCAGTTGAAATTTAATTTCGAATGTCACGCGTGCAGACAATGGTAGCAAATTCTGAATGCAGCTTATTATTACGCCATTTTATAAAAGTAATAGTGCACATATTGGTGCAATAAAATATCCAATTTAGTAAACAAATTGTTCTTTCTTACATTATTTACAGTGAGTAGGTCTACTGTTTTAAAAATTAAATCTGGAACGTTTAATCACTGATAAGTCACATCCCTATTCGTATTTGTCTCAATATTTTTTCAGGGACTAGAGTACCAATACCTACCTAGTAAAAGTCGTAGAATTGAACGTAAGAAACACCATAATTTTATTCAGTTAGCTATTACTAAAACTAAACTACGAGTACACCACATATATTTGTAGTAAAATTTGTATTCGCAGTTTATTTTAGTGCTAAATTTAAATTCCAACTGCGCTCAGAATAAATTTCCTCGTAATTAAGCTAAATAGTCTAATTAGGGTCTTCTTTAGAATATGCAAACTAAATTAGATTTAATCTAATTTAATTTGCTGTGAAAAAATACGGGGTGTTTTTTCCTAGAGCATATTTAAAATATGCGTAAAAAGTTAAAAAAAAAATTGATAAGTAAGTCCGTCTACACGCCTATATTAGTTATAGATACTTTAGACGTCGCAGGGCAAGTCACGTCACCATTTGCAGTCATATCTCCATACGCATAAATTAAATGTTCGTTATTATGTCTCAATCAATTTCGAGTTAAGCACGACTATGTGAAATAAGCTGCCAATATAATAAAGGTGAAGACAGCAAACAATACTACATACATTGAGCATCAAATACATAATACCCATGTAGTATGTATTTATTTCTATATGTCGACACGACCAGGAAAACACGACCTTTGTAGATATAGATATGCCACGTGTATGGTATCTGTGATGTTCTTTTATTTTCAAGACAGCATCTCGGCAGAGGAAGCCGTAGTTCTGCTCCTGTAAGCAGCTTATCATCTCGGGTGAGTAGGTAACCTACTAGCAACATATGCGCTACTGGTACATTTGAGTTAGATTGCACCTTGCTGAATACAGCAAGAAACGTTATGTAATAACATAACGTCTGTATTTCTAAATTGGATGGCACAGTTTGAATCGGATATAGAAAATACCAATAATATTTTGCCCGCTCTGGAAATTAAACCTTGGACGTTCGGTAACCGTGCAATGGGGCGACCCTATCTATCACACCATACTGCAATTTTATTAACCATATTAATACCAAACTTGGCTCAAGATCAGATTTGGCACGAAACGTAAACTTTCATTGCTCCGTGAGGGCTCGTAAGCACAACATTATATTTATTAAACCAATAATTTCATCTCCAATTACAAACAACGGTACGAAATACTACACAAATAGTAGTACATCACTCGGCCCCATTATGGGGAAACTTTGATAATCACACACTAGTGATGCGAAAAACAACGAGATATATTTTTCCCAGGATAACACCTATTTCCCAACACCGTACAAGTTTGACTATACTCGTTAATGTGAGTTACTAGTTTACGGACGTGTCAGTGCGCGCGGGAATTCGATGAGACTCCACCGAACTTTGTTATATGTCACAGAAGGAAGGATGCATTTTAAAAACGACTTTTACACTTTGTAATAAGATTCAGAATCAGTTTTGTTGTGCTTGTTTACCGTATGTTTGCGTTGCAATTTCTTTAACACCTTTTGTTTGAACTGAAATTTTGGAGTGGACGTATTGATGTAACTTTCGATCCTCTTTTGATGATTTTTTTTTTTATTTGCAGAAAGTTTAACAAAAGCGTTGAATACTATTTCTTTCTGACCCCAATGTCATTAATAAATAAATCGATCATAACCTCAAAGTCAAACCAACCTTGAGTTAAACGATTAATCCAAAGTTAACTCGTAAAACAAACACTATTTGTAAATAAACAAAACTAAGGACATCAAACAGATAATATTCCGATTATTCCTAATCGAGTGCTTACTCTGCTATCGATGTTCCATATAGACGTCTTGCGTAATAGCTGAAGTTTCGTAATTAACGATCCACAATAGTCGTAATTACGGCACGGCCGGTAATTAGCACACAGAAATGTGGTACGGCTCAATCAAATATAACGACAGCACCTATCTTGATTGCTTCTTGCTCCTAATTCTGCGCTAAATAGTTAACAGTCGGGTATAATCGATTTAATGTTGCATTTTGATGATTATTCTATTAGTGTAGTGTTTGACTAAGATTTATTACTTCATGTTTTATTTGAAATTTAAGTGTTCCCTAAATTGCAAATCGAAATGAAAACGCCGGAATACATCAAATTAAGTATATAAAAAATACCCATGCCTTTTTTTGTATAAATCGATTGGGAAAAGACGATTTTCCCATCGCAATTCCCAACTGTCATGTCCGAACGTTATTCAAATCGCGAACGTTTCTAAACGTAGCACGTGTCATTTGCAAAGCGCCGGTTTAGAAGCACTGTATAACGACCCCCGTTCGTATGATTACTTTTGTTTCAAACAACAGATGTCCGGAATAGACGTTGATAGCAGTTTGGATTGGGACAAATCGATTCCTACGTTTTGAATTATCATCGAACTCGAATAGAATTAAGAGCTGTACAAAACAGCTGTCTACCTGAAACTTAGTAGTGAATAGATTAATTGTTTTCTAATTTCATTAACTATTCCGTGAAGCCGTCAGCGGGTCTTAGTCTGTCTTCTGAGACATAATCAACAACACAAAGCTAGCAATTTATATACAATATTCGCTCTGAATGTACCGAAACTAAGAGACTGCATTAAGACAGTATGACGTCACAGATTAACATATTAATCAGTCGGTGGAAGCAGGAAGTCTCCTACTCTGTACAGAACGCGGGAATGTAGTTTGCAAACTTTTAATTACAGTTACAGCGATACAAATTGACCTCTATAATTTACTGGATAAGATTGAAATTGGATGAAATAGCCAGTTTCAATAATTAATAGGAGCATTCGTTTGGGTGTCACGTTGCTGCATCAGTCTAAGCGAAATATTTATAAGGGGATGAAGGTAACACGGATTCGGAAATGACGTTAAGCGACAGATGGTTGGCGAAACGTGCTTGAATAATATTCTGGAACATTAAAGTAACTTACTGTAATCAGAAGAAAAACACAGATATAGAATAAGTCATTGTATTAGTTAACAGAAACTGAACGAATATAACATCTATGTAAAGGAAAATAGGTCATAAAATACTTCAGCACGAAATAAATAAAATAACATCGTTCACCAAAGTCATACGACCCAACGCTCGGTCAGACCATCCATCAAATAACAGGTGAAAATAGGCCAATAACAGGGTGTCGCAGAAACAAATCGAAAAACATCTGTGTAACGACAACACTATCAGCTGACGGCCATTTTTTCGCACATACGTACAGAAAAAATACTGGCTCGAATACGTTACAGACGGAAAATCGTTAGTCACTCAAAAAAAATCGTTGAGAATGAATGACGCTTTAGCTCACTCAAGTTGCCAGCTGTTTCCGTTGCACAGCTGATCGACCGGATATTGGCTGTTAGAGAGACTACCCCCTCTCTTTCCAACCTCATATCCTCTCTTGCGCGGCTTATAATTTTTCACTCTCCATTAATGAGGCAATGAACGCATGAAATGATTTTAAAAAAATCGAACGTGTAGTAACGGCTTTTTTGACGTCATTGTGACGGTGATTTTACAACATGAGGCTCGTTTTGAACAAACTAAAGAGGTGAATAACTTTTATAAGAAACGGGGTAGTTAAAACTTATCAAACGTCATGCGGCAAGCGGTAGCAGCATAATGAAGTAATTTACGCTACTAATGCCATGTTCAATAATAAAAAAAGTTGCAAACAAAACAAAATTATGCTATCAGGCACGAAGCAAACAATTTTCGCCGTCTAGCGTGATGAAGTCGAAACAAAAGTATTGCAATTTCGTGCGGCACACGCGATTTGATTTTTTTTAAATAAAAAATGGAACTGGCTCATTGCAATTTTAGAAATAAAAAATAATTCACATCGTGATGAATAATTATAAAATTATATACAAATGATAAAATTATATAAGCACAACTATATTGTTTTTTTTAAACAAAAAAAATACCTATTACTTTGATGAAGTCGTAGTAGTAGCTTACTCTTAAAGGAATTTTCATAGAAAATATAAGCTACAAAAAGCATGTTAATTTAATACGATACAATTTCAAAGTTCCCAAGATAACCAAAATTACTAAGAATTTCATAAGTTAAAATTCCGATAATTATGATCAATATCTTCAAGATAAAACTTAACCAGAAATTTTGTAAGTCTAAAGAAATTAACATGTTGATAGGCTGGTACATTGTTTAACATTTTATGATAACAGAATACTCAATCTTTCATTATCGCTTTCTCCCGACCCCATATTTGTCTGTTTCAAAGTTAATTTTCGTTAAAGATAAGTCTATAACTCTGACATTTTCCTAAGAATTACTCGAAACTTCTGTTTTGGGGTACTATGAAGGAGACTTAAGATAAAATAATGGTTAAAGAAATTTATTTCTCAATAAGAAATTACAAGGATTTCACTTACTTAAGAACATTTTTAGAACTTGATATTATATAAACTATGACACACAAACTAAGCCAGTCTTCATACAAATAATTAATTTGATAATAACATTTCATTTCGTACGCAAATAAAATTAACGAGATACAAAAACTTTAAACTTTTCAATCCTCCCGCAAAAGTAATAATTACCGTGGTCGCAAATATTCATAACAGATAAGGAATGCGAACCCGGTGCCAAAATAAAGCATCGCAGAAGTAAGGCAAGTCCGTATAGGGTAGTAATCATGTTATAATAATATACTTCGCCAGGTATACCATTCCGAGACACAGTGGTCTCGTGGGTGACGCAAGTCTACGTCATCACATCAGTGCTACCAGAAGTTTGTTATAATAACTCCCCAACCACCTTTGTTACCTGTGCGAATCGGATAAAACAATGAGGTTTTAATTGACAATTACGTTGGTTTATGTTTAAATTGAATTGTTTCGTCTGATTAGACAAACGAAACGACAAATTAAATGCTTTGTACCTATTTATTATTGTACATATTTATTAACAGAATGGTGACTGAAAATCTTTCCTTAATTCGTGTTTTGTTGCAATTAAGTGGAAACTGGATTGTGACGTACTCGTAAGCGTGTCATTGACTCTGGCAGGGCCACCATCAGGGATTCTAATTTTGATTACACAAAAAATTCGTCGCTAGAATTTGTCGGTCACTGGTTCAAAAGATATAAGGGTTTATAGGTGGCCGATCTGACGAGAGTCTCCCCAGCAGGGCCACATTTATATCTCAAAAACGAAGGCACCTAGCGAAGATCTGTTTTCTCCCATATTTCGTCGCCAATTAGTCGGAATCAGTCGCAAATTTCAGAATTTGTTGGTCACTGGTTCAAAAGATATAAGGGTTTATTATTTCTTGGCAATTTTTCGTGAACTCTTCGATCTAGCTCTTGGACTATACCTTACTAATTGAACTCATTATATCTCCTAAACTAAGACCCGATTAAATCTGTGACTTGGCGACAAATTGCGACTAATTGGCGACAAAATATGGGAGAAAACACATCTTCGCTAGGTGTCCTAGTTTTTGAGATATTAATGTGGCCCTGCTGGGGAGACTCTCTCCAGATCGGCCACCTATAAACCCTTATATCTTTTGAACCAGTGACCGACAAATTCTAGTGACGACGAATTTTTTGTGTAATCAAAATTAAAATCCCTGATGGTGGCCCTGCCAGAGTCAATGACACGACGTAAGCATGTGTAACTCCCGGAATGCCAGACCTTATTTTATTAGACCATGGTAGTAATGTTTGATCGTTTAAAATATGATATTATAATTTTGTTTAAAAAATATTAAACGAGTTCAGTATAAACAAAGCTACAAAGTCATATTTGCCAGTTTTTTTTAATCAAAATTATCTAAAAGAACTCAAGAACCACTAATGCTCGGTTCCTATAAACACAAAACGAATCGTTTT
Source organism: Agrochola macilenta (assembly GCA_916701695.1). NCBI lineage: Eukaryota > Metazoa > Arthropoda > Insecta > Lepidoptera > Noctuidae > Agrochola > Agrochola macilenta. The sequence goes on along the minus strand of OU753564.1, from coordinate 9,557,387 downwards.
CTTACCAATGGTATTTTTTTTATTGCCAAATTGGGCAAAAATACTGGCTGGACATAAATAGATTCGTAAGCTTATTTTACCTGTGATAGCTGCTTCTATATGGGAGGGTCCACTATGCAAAGCTATGAGGAATTAGCTTTAATTATACTCTATATCATTTGCTTAATTATTGGTAGAGATACAAGCGATTGAAAGTTTACCAATAACGGTCCGTAAATAATAGGAATCGGCCATTATAGTCTACAAAGATTGAGTCACAATACCTTTTAAAAATACCTAATTGTATTTTAAAATATGATGATATTGCCCAACTGCGGGCAATTAAAGGTATAAAACGGGGTAATAAGTAACAATATTGTCCTCTACTTAAAGTATGAAGTCACATATAGAGCGTCGAGGAGGCACCAGTAAAAATACATTTATTATGGCAAAACGATCACTGTTTAATCCAGTCTTATCGAAATGATGTCAAAAATTACAACATTATTTTTTACAAAACAAGATAATTAGTGACTGTATTAGAGGAATAGAGTACTTAGACGGTATTTGTATGATATCTGCTTAGTGCTTAGTTTGTACGGTACCAAAACTGCATTTAGCGCTCTACAGCTTGTTTTATCATAAATACTCCAAGGGTCTGTCCACATTACCCGAATTTTAACAAGGATTTTAAGTGAAAACTTTCTGACAGTTTGAGTCGGAAGTTAAGAAGTTTATTAATAAACAACAAATTGTTCGGGCTAATAAATTAATTTGCATGTTGTTCCGTTTAAATATTCGGCCCTTTCATAATTTTATTTGGATGGAAACAACCGGTACTGAAGACCTCGCAGACGGGGAGACGCGACTCTAGTAGAACAGTTTTTATGAAAACTTCATAGAAATCGTTCTACCAAACCTACCGCCTGTTTGCAGATAATCTTCTGAGTCTTTAAAAGATTTTATGTTTATGTGAATACAAAGTACACGTTACCTTATAATATCAGCCTGTTACTGTCCCACTGCAGGGCAAAGGCCTCTTCTCATACAGAGAAGGCACGAGCATTGATCACCACGCTTGCTCAAGACGGGTTGGTGATTTCAGACTTATATTAACTATAAGTCCAGGTTTCCTCACGATGTTTTTCCTTCACCGATGTCAATAATGTCCAAGATAAACTCAGAAAGTACATATGAATTGAAAAAATCACATTGGTACTTGCCCGGATTTGAACCCACAACGTCGTGCATGAGAGGCGAGGCCTTAACCACTGGGCCATCACGACACGTTACCTTGCCATTTTTTTATTTTTTTGTTGGGTGTCGTATCGTTCACGTGTCGTTTCATGTAAAATTATAAAATCGTCTAATAGGTCCGGTTTTGTAGATTTATAGCGTTGCCCTGTTTCCGGAGACGCGTTTTTATTTAGTTACCGGTCGCCGATTATGATGTCATGCCGGTAGAAATATATGCCTAATGTTTAGGCAAAACTTGTTATGTAACACATGACAGTAATACCAATTTGTGACTACTTTGTATTTATTATAAGAACTCGGAATTACTCCTCAACTATACAGCACGCTATTGTGCAAAAACTAAGGTTTATAAAAGAAAGAAATTGTGAAAAAAATCATGTACTTATGTAATTATAAAATAATGTTGTAATTACACTAGTAACATTGTTAAATCCCTCTCAGCAATTTCCATATCAAAAATACACAGAGAAGAACGTAAAAATTGTGTTTAAATTATGTAAAAGATAACTGAATGTTTCATGAACATGCCACCAGAGTGACATGAAAGCATAGTTGATATTACACCTGCATTTTGCGAAATCAAACTTTATTACGAACACGGAAAGGTGGAAACGTCAGAAAATTTAAGTTTGCCCATACATCGCGTGTATTGCTACATTGTATAAAATTACACAGACGCCACAGTGTCCCACAGTGCTAAAGCTCCCTTACTTCCGACCTAAAGATCCCTAGTAAAGTAACACAGTATTATGTAGCTGGAATACACGGGGTATTTCACTCGGTCTTATGAAAATTCATGTTGCAAAGGTTGGCTAAAAGGATTTCTTGGTTTTGGGAAATGTGTATTTTAAAATGTCGTGTTGAGACTTCATAGCGGAGCGTATTTTATAGTTTTCGCGAGAAATGAGTTAGTGCATAGTTTGGGGCGAAATGCAAAACGGTGGCAATGCAATCAAGAATTCATAAAATGTTGTGCACATTCTGAGTACGTACAAACAATGAAAAGTATGTCATGTTAAGTTATGACCTAGAATTGCAAATTGCAAAAAAAATCTTCGGTTTCTGCTGTGCCTGATCTGATTAATTGTTCAGTTAGGTATATCAGTTGATATAATATTTGGAAACAGAATACAAATTGACGACAAAACCCATAATCAGCCTATGATGTGGTCCGCCATACGTCGGCAATTCCCAAATCAAGTGAGTAAGACCATAAACATAACAAACATGGCAAAATTACCCATAAAAGCTATAACATAATCTACTTCAAACGTATCCTTTCATCCCGATTTACCGGTACAAAACGGTCCACTATATCTGGGAGCAATTTAATATCACTCAATTAAGGTTACAGTACCGCGCTATACGCTATTACCCCATGTGTCCCAATGGGGTACGCCGGTACCCCAGATAGCTGCAATGCGGTTACCAACACGCTAACCATTACTTCAGTATTTCTATAATTATTACTTTAAAAGACTTCTCTATTGAAATTTTCTTGCGAACTTTGCAGGTCTTCGTGAATTAATAGGGAAAAAATCTTAGCAAGCTTTAATTAAAGGGTTGGTTAGTAAGTGATAATTTTAACGTTAAAGGTACCTTAGCATTTGTGATTATTCCTCATTGTACTTGCTAGTCTACGAGTATGAGAGCTTGGAGCTTCAAAAAATTTCATTTTCAGTGATTTCAAGTAGCCAGAGAGTCAACTCTTCAAAAGTGTATTACAGATTTCTTTTCACATTTGCCATATTGAAATTAGTTCAAAACTACGTACTCCTGAACATTTTTAAGTAGGTACGAGAATTGACACTCTGATTCTCATATCTTTCTTATAACTTGCGTAGCGACCAGTCAACAATAACACACTAATTTCTGCCTACGACCTGAACCGGGAGAAATTTCTTGTTTTAACATAAAATATATCCTATGCCTGCACTCGGCAATACTGTAGCTTCCCAGCTATTAAATAAATCATTTTCGAAATCGGATCAGTATTGTGTATGATAAGTATGTGTTTGTACGGGGTAATCTTTGGCAAATTAGCCCCTACACACGTTTATAATATTGAAAGTATAAATAGATTAAAATATTCCACTCAAATGAAGTTTCACTCAAAACGACATGTTTCAACAACCCTCAACTGCGCTTGTATTGTGCGAAAATCACGTCGAATTACGAAAATGAGATTCATTCATGTTTAAAAATACAAACGGTACTGACTCTTGTGAGTTTGTGTAGGTAAGCTCGTTTTGTATCGCGCTCGTGAATAAGATGACAGTATAAATTCAAAGGTAAGTTGCTTGGAAATAAATCTTAGTCAAATGTAAAGGAATCTCAAGTACCTAAGTGTATTGTAATATATCTTTGTCGCGAATAGAGCTGGGGAGTCTAGATTTAGGTACGGAAAATGATTAACGCCCAGTTGCGCGTTTATGGGTTAGCTAAATAACTCGGAATTAACAGCTAACTGCGGGGTTAATAAAAATATCATTATTTGATTAACACTGAGTTAGCTGTGAACTCCGAGTTAACTGTTACCGCGCAAGTAACCCTAAGAGTATTTAGATACCTATTTGTAAGATAGAAGATAACATTTCGAAAGTATGAAATTAGGGTTAAATTGCCTGCATTTTATAGACGCAGTTCGGATTCAACAAAAAAAACGCATGATTAAGATGGATTTGGAGTTTCAACTTCTTCTTCGATTCAAAAACGATTATCCATTATGTAATAAAATCACCAAAAGCAAAACACATAACCATTCCTGACTTGCAAAATCGCTGATACTTTTATGTTCCTCCGCCTCCAAATGTGCAATCGTGACATGTTAGATGCGAACAGATGCGGCATTATAGCACCCCACGGGTCGCATTATAACCTAAATACGCCTCTATATCGATAATACTACTGATTTATCGTCCCAAGTCGATGGTAATATTTATGGATACCACGTGATTAGAACTGTCGTAACTATACGTATATAATATAGCTTAGAATGCAATATTTTCGTGGGAGGTGAAATATCGTATACGGAAACTGATGACGCATTTATCATCATACTTTAAGGAGAAAAGAAAATTTAAGTGGAAGACACATTAGTAGGTTTTCGCCTTTTTGTTAAGGAAACAGTGATATCAGTCTGGAAACTTTCCAAGAAACTGCTGTGCGGATCAGTTTGCTATCTTTAAGGTTCAGTGCGCAATATACAGCTCAGAATTGCAGTTCCAGGACCGATTAAATCTCTTTTAAAGAATGGAAGCTTGCTTATAGCAAAGCATTTTTTTTAATACTGAACTTATAGATAGTGTTTAGGTCTTATAAAATGCTAATACAACTGAATTCTATTACGAAATTCGTATAATAAGGCATCATAAAATCTGAGCATACGGCTCCAAATAAAACTCCCGCATACAACTGCATTACAGCAGTTTTATTTTTTCCTAACTATCAAACTGCTGTAAGTTTTATTTTGAAACTAAAGCTAAACGAGCTCTGTACGTGTCCGAGGTACAGTCACGCGTAGTACCAGTTGCTCGAGTTAAACTGTGGGGTTATAGCGTTTCGTTTTAAGTGTACACTATTACCCCACAGTCTTTTTACTTTAAATTCTCTGAAACTTTTAGACGGTTATTTCGTATTCGTTTTTGGCTTTTATTACTAAAAGATGGAATAGAGGAGCTTACATTTTCAATTCAATTTTTTCAACGGTTCAAGTTAAACAGTTGCTTAATTAAGTACTACCGGGAAAAGTATGTCACGATTAGCTGTCCAGCCTTAACTTGACATAGGTTGTTGTATATTTACACCGATTACAAAGCACAGGTAGGTACTGTAGATCCCAAAAACAAATGTCAATTAAACTGTAAAACGGCACGTAGGCCGAACGTGACGGCTGCCAGACGGGGTACAAAACGCCCCACTTGTTCAGGAGCGGTACATTATGGGTTACCCCTACATATACCTACCACAACCCTATTCTGAACTTTGTTGAAACTTAGAAAATTTCGTTTGTTTCGCATTTATGAATTATACATAGCTTGGTTTTAATACGCTTCGGAGGGTAACCTTTCGCAGCCAAAATGGGGGAAAATGTGACATGGTACAATATTAGTGGACGGCGATATAATCTTGTTGCAATATAGCCAACATTCGAAGCAGTTTCTGAAATGAATTTTGTATTTATTACTTGGTAGAAAATAGTGAATAAATTGGAAAATACAAGATTGTTATTATAATAATAATTGAACAGCACTTTTATAAAAGGTGGTTTCACCTATAATCCGTTTTTTGCAGTGATATTTTTGTACAAAAAAATAAGTCTTTTTTAGAACTACCCACAAAAAATAAGCTAGGTAAAAAGTTTAATATTTTAACATTATATTTAAAATATTCGATGGGCCATTGCGTGCGGCCGAAAGCTTTGTCTTTTATTATTAATGGGATGTTTTAGTTCGAAAAAACTTTTCATTGCTCCTAATTTATTCAAGTAGGTCTCTCAGGATTTTTGGTGGGCTAACTTTATATTTTGGGCTTGTTTAAAATATATTCAGATTTAATATGGGTTGAAATTGTTTTTTATAAAACGTATTGGTATTTTCCCCAATAAAGTGCAAATATCGTAAAATCGTGCACAGTTTTTCAGACCACTGTGGATCGATGAATTTGAAAGTGTCGATTTTTTTGCTTGAAAATCATAGGATACAATGTGGTAGGCAAATTGGCAACTTTTTTTTTTTGCATAATAAATGTATGGAGCTTCAGAGAGAATGCCATTTCAAGCAAAAACCCGACACTTTAAAATTTAAGCTCCAATGTCTTCGAGAGCCATCTTTCGAGCCACAGTGCGACCTCGACTCGAAGTCCAATTAATGACAAAGCCAAGTCTTCATCAGACCAAGAAAAGGACAACGCTTTAGCAATAGGTATCATAATAGGCAACTTAAAGATTATATCAGCTGAATGGCAACAAACTGCTAGTTGCGCTACTGATAACAAAAGAGGTGATTCTTGCCACCGTGCAGTCCCAGCTTTAGAAACAAAACACGATCTCGAACAGTTCAATATAGTTCCTTTGACCGTCTTCGATAGAATAGGACGGTTACAGATGAGACGTGTGCAATGTGTGCAAGCCGCAAATATTCTAGATAACCACTACTGTTGAGAATTTATATGGACTGAAATGGTACGTGTCTCACATTCTCTTTATTATGCTTTGTCTGTTTTCCGTCGTGTTCAACTGTTATGTTCAGTGTTCACTAAGTTAAGGAGTTGTCATAGAATTATAGAAAATAAGTGAAAATATTTTGAGAGCACGAAAAAGTTTGAGTCACAGGAGTGTCTATTTGCTGTATTTTGTGTTCAAGTATCCGTCAAATGATGCCTGACATTCTGCTAGATTTCAATTTAGTTAAAGTACTTACCGAAATGACCAATTGAGTTTTGGAAGTGACGTAATAACCATTATTATACCTAACCCTTTAGTTACAGGTCGAAGGTTTAATTGATTTTCAGCCCTTCCTTCCAGGAAACTCCTATTTGGCTCGGTTAAACTTAAATTAGACAAAGAAAATCCAATCAAACAAGATCCTTCATCCGATGATCCATCCGATAAGTTTCTAAGATAAAAGGAAACCCGAAACCACAACAAAAAGACAGCACAATAAAAAATAACAAAGAATTACAGTGTACGATATCGTATCAAGAAATTCGAGCAAACGCGAATTCGGGGTTGTTAGGAAGAATTCCTTTGGTCCAAAGTTTTATAGCACGGAAAGCCAATAAAATTGTATAAAGGATCCGAACAATGGCACTCACTGAATTGCCTTCGCCTATCTGAGTGACATTTGATACATACAACTTTTTACACAAAAGTAATTTTTTGGCAACTTCGGAAATTTCTTTGAGTGGACTCCGGAGTCGGAAATTAATTCGAATTTCAATTTCGACTTTCTTCTTTGTTCGTTCATTGTAGCTTGTTTTGATTTTGCTGTCATTAATGCTCGAATAAACCGAATTTGATTTCAGAAATGTTGTAAGGTATTTACTTATTAAACCAGTTGATTATTACAAACTTGTTCCATAAACTCCCTTTAACACTTACATCCAACACCTTTTTATCTTCGTCAAACATACCAAACAGATTTCAGTTATCATCAGCAATGTTGTACAAATGTTTGCCATCTGTTCCAATTTACTCTACTTCAAAACCAACATTTGGCCAATCAGCCAACGTTTTAAACATTGCTATTGCAGTCCATAAAACCGAAAGCGCCGAGAGCAAATACATTAACTGATTAAATTGCACCAGGGGTTGTCGCTGACGAGTTATGTATATTGTCCTCGGGAAGCAGGGTAAGGATTTGTATTGTCTACATTGCTCCCAAAAGGGATTTGGAAATGGAACACATTTTACCGATAATATTCACCCGATAGAACCCGATACTGAAGAAAAGAAAAACACTTTTTTTACATGATTTATACGTTCAGACGAAACAACAAAGAAAACCGGCCACTAAGTACTTTAAATAAAATTAATGATTTGATTCGTTTCAAATATTCACTAACAGAAATCTCATACAAAAGCAAGGCGAGCCCACATTCATGAAATCTATTACAATTGAAAGCAACTTCGAAAAAGGCTCAATCAATCATCGCCATCATCCATCAAACATTCAACAAGTAAAAACAAAATGTTATCGCGCGGGCCCTGAAAGCAGTGTCGCACAATAAAGTAACACCCCTGTGGACGCGCGGCAAGGTGCGTGTGCGTGTGTGCGTACAATCGAACCACTTCTACGCGAGTGTGCGTGACGAAGCGCGTCGGTGAGAGGGTGCCAGAGTGTGCGCTGTCACTGTGTGCATGCTTAGGGCTGGCAGATGTACGATTCACACGCAGCTGTCGACATTTCCCCCCGTAAGCTGTAAAGTACTGTATTATAATACGGCACGCTTTCACGTAATTATGCATTATTATTACAGCCGCTTTTTAAGCTTATTATTAAGCGATTGTATTATTTTGTTTCGATGCAGTTGCTATGTCGCCATTGTGACGATTATTTTACTCTGTAACATGTTCGCCCGAGGGTGACATGTCCTAAAACTCAATGTTATTATGAGCGAAAGTAGTTTGTTTTTGGTCGTGTCCGTGATAATTACTGGTTGTATTGTTAGTAATTGCGCTGTTTCGATATTTTAAGGTTAAATAAAATGATCAATTTGTTTGAATATATGCATTGTGAGTGCGTAATACGCGTGTTTCTGAATTCAGTTAGGTCTTTCAACAGTTATTTACATTACTTTTTGGAAACCTGACTTATCTACCTTCCAGAATTCTCATTGAGAACATTCCGAGAATAACTCTGGTAAAAATGAAATATAATAAAATTGTGTGCATTATATTTAAAGTTATGTACTGTATGTATTGTCCACAGTTGCCTTTTATTTGAGTGTGAGCACAATGTTACTTCCACGGCACGAATGTTTTATATACTATACGAACCCGTTTATATTAAAAATGAGGTCAAAGTTGGATTTTTCTTTCGCACCCAATAAGTGTGTTTTATGTCAGTCGTGTGTACAAGGTTTAATACACATTATGATTTAAAGACGTTTATGCGTACAATTTCCTTTATTTCAGAAATAAAATATTTTAGCCCATAAAGCGTCAGCTTATGATTATCTTTTCATTTCATAGAAAATTATACAGACTAAAGCTGAACTCAGTTCAGTCCTCTTTCAAATAAGTTTAATTTAAATATCCGATGTATAATGCGTATACTGAACTTTGCAACTGTCATTAAATGACAAAAAAGTCTATCATACTCCTCCATATTCCCCAAAAAGCATGGTACAACAACATAACATTTAAATATCCGATGCATAATGCGTATACTGAACTTTGCAACTGTCATTAAATGACACAAAAATCTATCATACTCCTCCATATTCCCCAAAAAGCATGGTACAACAACATAACATTTAAATATCCGATGCATAGTGCGTATACTGAACTTTGCAACTGTCATTAAATGACACAAAAATCTATCATACTCCTCCATATTCCCCAAAATGCATGGTACAACAACATAACATTTAAATATCCGATGCATAATGCGTATACTGAACTTTGTAACTGTCATTAAATTACACAAAAATCTATCATACTCCTCCATATTCCCCAAAAAGCATGGTACAACAACATAACATTTAAATATCCGATGCATAATGCGTATATATACTGAACTTTGTAACTGTCATTAAATGACACAAAAATCTATCATACTTCTCCATATTCCCCAAAAAGCATGGTACAACAACATAACATTTAAATATCCGATGCATAATGCGTATACTGAACTTTGTAACTGTCATTAAATTACACAAAAATCTATCATACTCCTCCATATTCCCCAAAAAGCATGGTACAACAACATAACATTTAAATATCCGATGCATAATGCGTATATATACTGAACTTTGTAACTGTCATTAAATGACACAAAAATCTATCATACTCCTCCATATTCCCCAAAAAGCATGGCATGGCATGGAAGCATAATTACTTTTTACATTACACTTTCTCCGAATCATTAATTACGATAACCCCTCGTTATGTTTTATTGTACCGACCCCGGTTTTAGTACCGACATCTATAACTAAAGAAATACATGCCCAACACATAAATTAACTTAATGTGTTCATTTTATCTTTCGTGTACACGTATAACTCTGTCTTTGTCTAAAATTAACGTCTGCAACTCTCTTACCCACAAATACTTTTTGAAAAATTGCCCGTCTGCACATAGGCGGTAGGAATAAGGCAAGTTTTATGGACGCATGAAAGAAAAATATCATTTTGTTGTGAGTGCGTGGACTTGTTCTCCTGTATCATAATATATTGTAAGTTATTAACTTGTGTGTATGGAGTCCATTCGGAAAAAAATCCTCAGTATGACGGAGAGTTGCCATTTTTTTTGTCTTAAGGGACTGAAGTTACTAGTCTATGGAGTAGGTATGGGAGCGTGTGTAGTATTTTTTCGGAAGCCAAGACGTTTGTTTACGAAGAGGAATTGTAATGTATTGGGATATTATTATGACGGTAAAATATTTCGTAATGTTTTGTTATTGTAGCGCTACCTGTGGCTTCATATGAGAGGAATGGTGTATCCGTTAAGAATGAATTCGTGATTACTTTGACCTTTTCTATGCTTTTGTGATTCAGAATGCATGATTAGATTCTTGTTTCTTTAATTCTGCGTGGGTTTCATTTCGGTGAGTCTAATACTTGGTCCTATTTCGAACACGTTGGTACTGTTTCCAAAATTTCCCCGAAAATATAACAAAATCTGATATTATTTACATAGGAAATGACAGGGTAAAGTACGACGCAACTTAGAGAACATTTTCATTCATTCATTTAAATTTTCCGAATGTATTTGGTTAAATGGACTTCACAAGTTATTACGTTTACGTAAAGATAATTTTCACCTAATGCAGTAATAAATATTGGTGATTTTGAAGGCGCACTCAGTTCGGATGGTGATCGGTTTTACGAATTTTGCCGATGCCACATCTAAGTTGTGTTCTACTGTACTAAATGGTTGTTACGAACATTTTTTTAGCTTAATCATAGTCAGGGTATAATGTTCCCCACTGTTGGAACACAGGCCTCCTCTCTTCGAGAGAGAGTGGGCTGTTATCTACTTATCACGCGGGTTGATAGTATCACATGTCTTCGAATTTTTGGTTCTAGGAAGTGCCGGTTTCCTCATGATGTTTTCCTTCACCGTTTTGGGAGCAGTGGTGATACGTGAGCCCACGACCTGCAACTCGTAAGTCTGGGCCACCACTGTATATCGGCGAATTTGAAACAAAGTTCCACAGGCTAAAAAAACTCAGTACGAAAAGTAAACGCTTCAAAAACTTTTCCATCACACATTAGGGCGTTGTCCACGGTAACAATTTACGTAGTGTCTGTTCATGTATCGATTGTAACGTGATCATTAGGGCGCGTCTGTCTGCACACAGCCTTGTTTATACACCACGACACGAATTGTGGTGTGACGACCTCGCTTTATAGAGTTTTAAGTGACTTGATGTACTGTTTGTTTGGGCTCAAGGCTTGTTTTAACTTTTTTTTCAGGAATATCAATTGGGTGTGAAGTTGGTACCTATGTTTTTATCGTGTTTGTTGTAGGTACTTTTGTTTAAGGGTTAAATTGGGACTGTTTTAAGTGCATAGTTGGTTATAACAAGAAAATAGCGCACACAATATTGGTATATAGTATCGCGTGATACCTTCTAATCTGCTACACTTATGGTGCAGTTTGCGATTCAACTTCATATTTTTTATGAATTTTTCAACAGTACTAGTCAGTATAAAATCAACTATATTTACACATAATTAAAGTTGATGTTTATTTAAGTGGAAATAATATCAATTGGAAACAAGGGTTTAAATAGACCTTATATAGTCTAGCCTTGTTTTGCCAGTCACTTCAAATAAGCTTTAAGCATTTACTCCACTTAAGTCAAAACAAAAACATTTTAATATTATGGATATTAGCTCAGTTATGCACATGACGAAACTTCGCGCTATAGATCATGAGCAAAATGGATCGACTTGGATGAATTCATTTAAACTTCGTAGACTGCATAAGCCCGGTGTAAGTTTTTGTGCCACTAAATAATTCATGAGTAAAGGCATGCCCGCGGCTTCGCCTGCGATTTTCAACTGCTTAATCTTGTTTTATGATGTTTTCTGTTATGATACAATGAATAAAATATGGAAGGAGTGAACTGAAATTAAGAAATTTTTGCTTGTGCGTTTAACCTGGATCTCTTCTAATCGTCATATTTTTTGTCTGTGTCTGCCACATAATAAATGTTATAAATTTACGGCAATTTGTATGAATACTGAATCAGAATATTGACTTCTTTATGTCCTTGCAGTTGTTGAAGCTTTTACAAATAAACAACCATCCCCCAGTCTTAGTCATAAAACAAAGTAATTTTTACGAAATTCACGCGAACTTCATTTCAAAGCGCAATATGAGTGTTGCATTTCATGAAAAATTAATAAATTAAGGCAATGCTTCAGCTGAAGCTGTCTTACAAAGCGCCCCTTACATTTTGCCTGGTGAGTGCGGCATAATTACTGAACACGTTAGCAGAAAGTAATGAAAAACTTGCTTCAGAACGCCCAATTTGCATACAACAGAACCCCACAACACGCCCATTATATTACATTTTTATGTTTTAAACCCTCCGTCTTTATAATAAGCAATTTATTTATTACAGACACCACTGCACTGTTCATATACTGTATCATAAATATTGCTCATTAAATAGCGGTGACAAAGAATTCTATTTCAACAATTTTCTTTTACATCTCGCTCTTTCTATGGAAGGAAAATGACATTGCATTCTATCCACCAATTATTCAATTTAATACCAAGGGGTGAGATTAAATGGCACAAATTAAACCGTTTAAATAACGCTTCAACGGCCATTTTGGATTCCGAACTGTCACTTTTGGCGAGCATTTTGACGACCAATTAGCGTTCCGAATTTGAAAGTGTTTGTGTGGAATGTTTTAATTGAAACAGTGAACAAATGAACGAGTGAACAAGTTGTGACGACAGTTTGCTATACAGGCGGGATGCAAATTTGTTACGGCGACCGTTTTCTGCTTAGTCACCCATCAAGCCGTATACAGGGTGTCATGAACAGGTGCTGACGATATCGGCTCAATTTTTCTGAAGCTCATTAGAGGTAGTATTTTTTTATATGAAAGGCCGGTTTTTTCCTGTTTCGTTTAGGAGGAAATTCATTCAATGGGCTAAATAACAGCCATGTACTCTGTTCAATTAAAAGCCCCATGTTTTGTAAATGAAAGAGTAATGTATAAACCAGGCTTATGCGTTACAAACCTCTATGAATCATCTAAAAAATTCTTAATTAAAACAGCACTTTTTTGGTATTATGCTAATATTTTCCAGCCGCATGACAAGGCAAAAAGTGCTTAATACCACTATATTTAAAGCATCTAATAACATTTTTCACTACACAAGCGCAGGACATCTTTATTGCTTTCCAACCCTCTTAGAACGGCGGATTAAATGTGCATCTCTTTCACACCTGGAAGTTTTATAATGAGTGTGAAAGGGACGGATATATTAAGCTTATAGAATACAAAAGGCAAATTGGTTTCGCTAGGCACCCCTCAGTGGCACCCCAGCTTTGCATGACACGTGGCCTGTTTAGGGGGTGTTTACTTAAGCTCTATTTTGTACAGTTCGGTAGCTTTAATTCTTTTTTATTATTATATTATTATTTTCTGTGCCGAGCTGTTTGTTTACATTTCAGCCATTAAAGGCTGCTAAATTCTTTTATTAATTTCTCGGTGTCAAAAAAGCTGGCAATGATATCGTCATGCTTTCCTTGTTTTTGATCCCTTAATACTTGATTCCTAGTAAGATTTAATTTAATTAATTCACCCATATTTTTTTGACGAATTCTCATAATTTTAAAGGAAAAATATTTCAGAATTAATCTGGCGGATTGTTTCATTTTGTGGAACCCTTTGCAAACGTAACAAAAGAGAAAACAGATCGGGCCAAAAAAATTGGCACACCTTTAGAAACTGAACTTATTCAGGGAGCATCGATGTATGACGTCAGCCTCCCTTATGTGTAATCATTGTATTTAATCAACGGGCGGTCACGTGCCAGTCCAGGGATCAGGGAGGGTAGTTTATTTCGTCCCATTGTATTGCCAACTGTTGGGTACAGAAAGTTTTGGCGATACAAATCTTGTATGATTGGTACCGTAATTGGTTTGGAGTTTAAATTATGTACTATAGAATTGTGAGGGTTTGTGAAAATTGCTTGATTTTACCCGGATATATTTGAGTGTTGCTTACCTATATTTTTTTTTAAGTTAGGTAAGTTTTTAACCCGAGGTCAAAGTCACTGAATCTGAGGGTAATCTTGACAAACAGGCTAACATCTATAGGAAATAGTAACGAAGTTAAAACTGTACATTCAATATTTAAAAAAAAAACTAGTACATAATTGCTACGAGGTTTGGGAACGAGTCTGATACCGAAAATATTGTTTATAGAATTTTTGTCCGTTTGTCTGTCTGGATGTATGTTCCGGATTGGCACACAGATAGTTTTCAGCCTGGATTCACACACAGGGTACTTTTATTCCCGACAGTACGGTCCAGTGGTTTTTTTTTATTGTAATTAAGTCTTCTAAATCGTATTTCTCCGTGACAAAAAAGCTGGCATCTAGTTCGTCAAGAGAATAGGTTTTAATAATGTCATATCAGTAGTTTAGATTGTATGTATAGCTAGATCTCTTTTGTATGAATCAATCTGCCTAGCGTTTTCCAAACTTGTTTTTAGTCGGCTTCCAGTCTAACCGGATGCAGCTGAATATTTATTACGGAGCGATTGCTTATCTGACCTCCACAACCCAGGGTAACACGATACCCCATGTTAAGACTGGTTGCCAAACTTGGGCTTCTGACCACCCGTAACTACTGTCAAAGATCTACGAATGACAGCCGGGACCTAAGACACGGAAGGGTCTCGATATGTAATGGATTACCCATCCACGATATCCTCACCCTTTCGATAGCCACAATTCCTTTTGGTAAAGGCTTGTACAGACCAGCGCGACTTGTCGCGCGACGCGACTCCGGTTATTGTTATACTGTGAAGTTTTCTTAGAAATTGTATTGTTCGTGTCGCGTCGCGCGTGGTCTGTACAAGCCTTAACACTACTTTATCCAAAGAAAATGTTTTTATTCCAATATCAGAACGACTCATCAGATCACGACTAATCAAAAAGTTTGATCCCAAAATGGCGACAGATAATCGTCACGCAGTTACCTTTTTCTATTTACCCTCAATGGGATTTAATATAAGCTCCATAGCCGTAAATAAAATACGTTCAAAGCGAGAATAGAGGATGAAATAGATTCTGCTCGAGTGATATCGAAAGGGACGTTAATTTTCTGCCTACTTAAATTGCTAGGCTGTGTAAGGTAAAAGATTACAGCGATTCTGTGCACGCAAGACTCTAGTGCGGCAATTGTTCTTCATTAGTGGCGTTTAATACAAAAAGAAAAAACTGGTGAAATGTGGATGTTACCATACACCTCTGCTTAACTCTTCGGTCGGTATTTTATGAAAGGGCAATTTTTGTGGAATATCTGTAATCGGGCAGCGCGTCACTGAGGTTGGCGCGATTATACTTTATAACTGTTAGGAAAGGCAGAGAAGAGAACGTTGCTCAGCTGCGGGACAGTACGACGGTGACACCAAACTGTGATGACCAATTTCATTGATCAGCTCTACGACTACGATTGTTGCGCTCTTACGTTGTGATTTTTACCGGTCTAGTATTTATGCTACCGCATTCTCAAGGTCTTCAGTCACTCAGACCAAATAAAAAACCAAGACATAGCGCTGTCAACAGTGACGTGAGGCCGGTTTCGTAAACATGTACAATCAAAGAAGTTCATATTTAACCAGTTTCAAACAAAATCCCGTGAACACGATGACGTCCTTACGGTGGTTAGATATGAATTTCTTCGATGGTACATGCACTTAGTGAGGTGTAGTTTGGTTGTAATTGTGTGCGTGTGAGCGTGTATGCACATAGCGGCGGTGTAATTTTGGCATGCTTCACTGTATTGTTCGCAGCGCTGTCTTTGTTTTTTTATTTGTTCTGAGGTCTTACAGTGAAATGTCGTTATTTTGGGTCTCAACTGCGAGAAACAAGTTGCTTTATTCAGAGGTCACAAGTTTTATTGCGCATTGCCTACAATAATAGCAATAACTAGTTTCTCTTGACTACAACTTCCAACTGACAAAACAGCTGATACACTGAACTCTTTCATTCATTCATTCTTGTTCATTCGACTTTGCCAACATATTGCTACTAACTGATTGAGAACTTCTTTAAAAAATCCTTTTAAAAGGCTCACAAAAGACTTCTACCGTCTACCGTCTTGGCTATTCTAGTTTCTTTTCATTTAACGCAAAAAAATTGCGTCAAGTAGGTACAACCGGAATCAAAATTATGTGAATGGAACAAAAACGAGCGAGCCTTACAATAGTCGCATATGATGTGTAACATCTGACATCTCAACAGTCAGAAAATTGGTTGGTACCATCTGAAGGCTAATTCTAGCCTCGCGCGCGCTCATTGGTCAAATCAGATAGCGCGCCCCCGGCTTCCTGTTACACACTTCCGTCCCTTTTCACGAAATCACTCCCACAAATTGCAGGAAAGCGAGACTCGAGAGGAAATATGTTACACATCAAAAATATGAATGCAAAGAAGAATGCTTTTGACTTGTACCAGCGGTTACTAAGGGACACCGTTTTCCGCCACCTGTCATCACTGAGTCCGTGCCAGAGGATTTGCAACGCACCTTTTATGCTTAACTTGTCTTCATCATATAGAATTTTTCAGATATCCAAATAAATACGGATTAATTCCGTTCCCTACTGAGTACAGTGCCGTGAAATATATCTCTCAGATTTGAATAATCGCGTTATGACGGATAGCTGCGAATTTTGTTGCTGAATTTGCGTTTTTTTGTATACGTTGGCGGTTAAGAAGAGTTTTAATACGTTTTTGATTAGCTAGATCAGATATTACGTAATTATCTTGGCTTTATATAAAGCCAAAAACATAGACAGTATTTGCTGAACTATCTTCAACTATCTGCTTTATGAAAATAGCTATTTATCAAACAGTTTCAAAAACAATTTGACAACTTAATAACGTGACTATTTTGACTATAAAATCTTATCCGTTAACAAGAAATCGGCATTGTTTGCTCAAACTTCTGTAACTCAAATAAAAGCAGCTGTTTAGTACTTTACACAACAAATAGTTGGCAGACTAATGTTATTAATGAACCCTAAATTGAATTTTAAAAGTATGCCGACTCAAATCAATACGATCCTCGGTATTCACAACTTCGAAAATGAGGTTCCTAACTTTACCCTTAAGCCGTTCGAGGCAATATTGAAAGAATTCCACCAAGTTTATAAACATTATACAACCTATTTAATTTAAAATTTAATTGTTGGATAATTAAAAGTTCAGGCACTTGAGTGAGCTACCATTTTTTTTTTAATGAATAATGGCTCTTGTAACGTTATTCTTTTAATTATTTGAGTTTGGAATACGGCGAAATAAAACAGGTTTACGGTCTATTTTTATTTAAAATTAGATTTTTATTTCTTTTTTTACGCTTGATCTCCCAAAACCTTTAAGTAGGGTTTTTTTTTTTTTACTTTCAAGGAACGCAGTGTTTTACAACCGGCAGGGTGGATACACCAAAACTCAACTTCATTATTATGGGGTCTCACACTTTCGTGATATGGGATCCCAAAAATCCGTCGCTTCGTATCTTTTTTAATTGAATAAGCCCCCGTCGGGATTATATAACGAAATACCTCATTTTTTTCGAATATCTTATATTAACGCACAAGATGATGTCCTTATAAAAATTTTTCGGGAATAAATTACATACGGTTTCGTTTTTTCAGATTAACTTTCTGCAATTCTTTGTTCAGTTTACTCAGCTACTTACCTGTAAAAAAAGACATCAATTGTTAAAATTTAAACTTTAAGAAAAGATTTAAACATTCAATACACAAATATAATTAAAATATTATTGAATCCGGCGAAAGAAGACATTAAATTGTGATCTTTAATTAAAATTACATTAAAACTTCGCTTGAAGCATCAGAGTGCAGTTTTCAAACAGCTTACGTACTAAGTTTGAAACTTAAATCAATAACACGGGGCGCAAGACAAATAGAAAATTAATAAAACATTCCTTCTTCAAACGAGAATTATTTGCGAAAAATTAATTACTTTCTGAAGAATTCCTATTACGAAGTCGACCTTTGGATATTAACTTTTCATCTGAGTTTGAGAAGTACCTACTTTAGGGCATGCTGGTGACGACATCAGTTTTCGGGAAAGGTAATATTACCTTCATGTCGAAATAAGTAAAAATAAAATTATAAATCAGTAATTTAATATTTGAAAACCGTATTTGGGTGGGCACAGCTTGCATGAATAAAAATAGTGCCGCACAAAAACTTAATCCATACCAACAATGGAAAATTAAGAAAACCTTCGGAAAAACTAATCTAGAATTGAAACTGTAACTTCGATAATAGTTTTTTACTTCACTGGAGTTTTTGAAATTGGCATAAAAGCTGCGCAAATCTCTGGCCTCACTCCAAACAGTTTTTCTTTTGCACTTAAAAGAAAAGGTGAAACTTAGTGAACAGTGGAAATTCTATTGCCTTGGGCATAAAGGGGCTCTTTGTGCCCGAAACCCGTAGAATAATGGTATCGGAATAGGATCGATTCGTACGCGACAAAGCTTGGAGGAGGATTTCCCATTCCAATCATGTATGAAATGTTGTATGTACTATTTGATTGTGTGTGCATCTACCGGAGATGTGTTAATGAACTGAGGAAGTTAGCTCTCGGAAATACAAGAGCTACTCGGGATTTGTACGCTGTTGCAGTGAAGGTAGATACAAAGATATATCGAGGTATGGTTTTGAACCTTTGACGTAATACCTACATACATAAAAAAAACATGTAATTAAGTTACGCCAAGAGTAATGTTCGAATCCATTCCGACACTTTTTGAATTGCTAGCTTGTCATAACTTTACTCAAAATGTCGGGTACACACGTCGAAACAAATTCGCCTACTTAGTTGTTATGTCACATTTCATGTTGCATTGCATAAATTAGGACAGGTAATTTGTGTTGCATTTCAACTGTACTGTATGTACTGTGTCTGTACCCGGCATAAGCCTAAACCAAATGCCTTACCAGCCAGCAACAAATTCTTCATCATTAGGTACTTAATCCGTGCCTAGTTAATGTTTACGACAAAAGCACTAATTCTATATCCACATTGTAGGCGACCTTATAGCCATATTAAACAGCCAACCTTGACCTCCCAAACCAATATTTGAGCAAGTAACTTGAAAGCTTGCAAACAAACGAAACGCGACGCCAAATAAACCCAAATTGTACAACGAAAAACGATATTGACGGTTTAGGGGTTTTTCGTAAGCAGAATTACGACCCTTTGTTCGGGAGGGGGAGGTAAGGGATGAAACTGAATACGACACCCAGATAAATAGTGTGACTTGCAAAAGTTTGAGTTTTTTGGTTCCGTAACCAATTTTTGGTAAGCCGACTATAATGAGGCGGATAGCAGGAAACTATCTATTGGTCCTTTGAAGTGGCATTTGTGTGAATGTTGTTGTTTTTTTTTCAGGGAGAATGCCTACTTTTAAAGGAAATATGTACCTTATCATCAAATCAAATATTTTATTAGTTTGCAAACATGTTAATAAATAATTAATAATAATAAATAAATTGTAAATTTTTCCAAAACACTTTTTGAAATGCTTTGGAAAAATAAAGAAAGAAAGAAGGAATAAAGTTTATTTGGACACAGTTCTTGAAACATAAAATACAAATCATTAATTTCTTTGTAATAACTATAGAAAATAGTGAAAATCCACATCAAATACAAATTCCATATACCAACTTTATAATACTAAAGCATCTCATTTGCAAGCAGCTATGAGAAGCCGACATCGTTAGACCAATGTAATATTTTATGAAGTTCTACAAAGACGATCCGACAGGAAACGGAATGGACTGCAACGACAAATTGTACCGTCTCCTTGGAAAATATACTGATATTTCTGTATCAAAGGACCAGAGGTCTGTAGGACCAAATTAAGGAAGTCTGTGGCTTTGTTAGATGGAATATAAGATAGGAACAGTAGAAGTAAAGTATAAATTCAGATACGAAATATTCAGAAAATGTAATATGTACTTTGTTAAGAAAATTATAGATAAGGAAGAAGTACTTGGTGCTAGAAAAACAAAATTGTTGCGAAGAAACGTAGTTTCTGCATAGTACTATTCCGAAAGAGGAAAATCTTATAACTAAATTGAAATTAAAAGAAGGATGAACAAAAATAACAATACAAAGTTCACAAACCGTGTAGGTAGTACGGTCGCCATTTTGTGTCGAATTGAATAAAACTAAAAGGAAGAATAACAGACCAATGCGATCCTTTGCTATCAAGGCCTCATGCATACGTTCATAAAAACCAATAGCTAGAAAAAAAACTAGACATTCCGGGAATTTTTATCCACCCAAAAGGATGCAAACTAGATGGTACGTGTCAGAAATGGACCTGTTGCTCGTCCTAGAGTTTATTCACAAAAATCTAACATTAGTGTTAGTTTGTTTCCTTATGAAACTTTGTTTTTATGTTTATTATATTTAAGCGACTGTTTATTTTGACATATTTTCTTTCGGTACGTCTTACATTGAAAATCTAACCTTCTGATATAAGTACGATTATTTGTTCCTCTTACCCTATTAAGTTGTCAAAATTGTACAAACGAGCACACACTATCTTAAAGTACAGTCGCCGACAGGCAATGTCACTTTATGGCCTTCACTCCGACCAGTTCAAATTTTATCACCTAAAATGTCACTGGCCGCGCTTTTAGAGCCAAATAAGGCGGGCCATATCCAAACAACAGTGTCGCGGGGGGCCTGTGTACACCACTTGTTGCTATACCGCCTATTTATAGCTTTGGCCTATTTGCTACAGTGTGTACTCTGGCTTATAAATAGAATTTATTTGTGGAATGTACTTAAATCTTGTTGCAATTGAGGCCGCAATTAGAAGAATGTTACTTCTAGCTGTAATAAACAACTTTTGAAGTTTTGACTTCGTGTGCGGCAACTGCGAAGTGTCGAAGATGGATTCATTTTTAATAGCCTCTAGCTCTAAAGACATAGGTACCATGTGTTTATTTTAAAATTTCGTTTCTGATACGAGTTTCTGAGAGACACTGTTTAGAACTAATCGTTTTTCTCACAGAATCCATTTACATTCAATAACCGACTCAATTGATTCCTATAAACATCATATATAGGTACCTAAAGCTTAATATTTTCAAGTCAAAACATAATAAAAATGCTTTTCGCGCGCGATAAGCGGACCGTGCGAATCGCGTTACTGGGGCGCGTATTACACTACGTGATTTCGAATAAAGCCGTTCCGATATCTCGATATGCGAACGAGTACAAATTAAAATCGATGCTAAGCGGCGCCAAATGGTGTAGAAAACGGCCTAACTTGATAATGTATGGCTAGGGCTGGGTTTAAAGAGTTTCCTGATTTTATTATGTAAGAATATTAAGGGATTATTATTATTTTGCAAGCTAGGCGTTAATTGTTTTTCCGGAATTCATAAGCAATTTTATTATATAATTACGAATATTTAGAATATTCATGAATATAATAAATCAATTTTATATTTATTGAAACAAAATTATTGAACCTGAAAAGTTAAGCAATATTCTTTAACCATTTTAGTACATTGTACATGTGTATTAAATTAAAATTAAATGCTCTCAATTAGGCAAAAACTAAATTTTGAAAATTGCCACCCCTACACATCATATCTCACGTACAAAACTCGGCCTACCGCTCCAGTTATCACCAAATCTAATGTCGATTGAAAAACTTATATCGAGCGTAACTTTAAAATATCGTTTTGCCAATTTCGAACTAAGTTCGGTTGAATAATTCGCGTTAATTCGGGCATTATAATCTATAAGATATGTTACTGAACTTTAATAATCGGTTCACGAAGTCACTTATTGTGAATCGAGTCATGAATACGAAATTGATTTTTTTGGCGATCATTTTGATCAGGGTCAGGTAATGTTCTATATTCTATTTTAGAATATGTTTGAATTTGAAAATAGAAAACTACCAAGTGAAACAATGAATTATAACATTACATTAGTAACATTTCAATAGGATTACATAATATTTACATAATAAAACATTGTGAATGTCGTAATTAGCAACAGCACAGCGAATATATATGTCATGTCACACAACAGTAATATGTTAAACATGTCACAAATTACATTTAAATGAAGAGAGAACATAAATAATTCCAGTTTGATTAAGTGAAGGAAAATAAACGCAATGCAGCGACACGGCATAGTTAAACAGTTTAAAAGTAAATACGTACAAGGCCTTTTTTGTTAAAACCCTGCAATAAACTTGGTGCCTATTTAACCAGTTTTTAGACAGATTAATTCATATTTGAAAGTATAACCGATAACTGGCATACTTACCTCACTTTATTTTATCTTGGCTGTTCGTTCGGTGATTACTGAAAATATTCCAACAGTTTATGCACCAACGCGCTTGTGTATTTTAATGAATATTATCAACAGTAAACAAAAGTCCCACAAATAAACCAGATAAGATAAACTTAGAAAACTAACCAGTTATAAACTCTAAAAAAACACTTAAATACTCGACGTACAAACCACATAACCACCCTCTTTCCTGTGAAACTTTAAAAAGTAATTAATGAACTCCGTTAACGCTGCTTATAAAAACTAATGTAACTTGAACTCTGGTGGCGGAAGGAGGAACTAAAGTGCAGCATACACGAATTTGGTTTAGTGACAACTAGCGCCATTGTCGGGGTTCAACTTATAGTGGTGGGAAAAGGAAGTCGCGGCGTCCATTTACGGGGCATGATTTAAATACACGGCGCCATGTTTTATCTGGCATCTGCGACGTGACGGAACAACGAAGCACGCTCGTTTTGACGTTAATCGTGAGTCGGGGTGCGTACGAATTAAAAAAATGTTTTTTTTTTACAATATGTTGGGTGACGTAATAGGATCGATGTTGTTTTTCATATTATATGGCGTTTTTGGTTGATTTCACTTTGCATTTGAATATATTATTTGACGCGCCAAGAAGAACTACTCTTTTAATCTATGGTTTCTAGATCAAAGGAAAGCTTTAACGAAATTAGGAAATCAAAATGTAAAAATAACCCAAAATCATGCCAATACCTAATAAATTATTTCGCTGTATATTAAAGCGTTTAACGTTAACGCTATTATACATAAAATCTACCGAAATTTTGACGTAATTTTAGCAACAAATTATAGTCGCAGTATTATATTAATGGAAAAGGTTTATAACTGTTCTAGGGCTTCGAACCCTCGACCTTGGAGTTCAAGGGCTACCTAAGTTAGACCGTAAATATTAAATGTTGAAATAAATCTAAGTTTTCTTATTTTTTCAGACTGAAGGATGCTCAATTATATTTTTGTATGAGATGAACTTGTTTTCTTTTCTAATAATATTAACTTAGTTTTTTACTGTAGGGACTATATACAATCGGGATTAAATCGTGATTCTTTTTTCAGAAACTTAAGTAATTTTTCAATACGAGCATATTATTTTTTAAGGTATCTATTCAATACGAGTAGGTATACCTACCGATGACATGGTAAAAAAATGGTAATTAATTTATGGTATTTGGAAGTTTTCACAACAACTGATTATATAATGCAAACCGAAATTCGTGAGTCACTCAAAACATTCGCTCACAAACAAAAAAATAATAACACGACTGGCTGGGCATAAACAAAGACGACAAAATTCGACCTTTCAAATAAGGAAAAAGAAAAACAGTTACGATTTTTTTTAAACGCTATTATCACGTCTTGCCACGGTAACAGTCCATTAATCCAACAAGGGTTCGAGTAAATTAAAAACGTTTTAGACTGCTAATGGTCTAAGTTGGGTCATGTCCGGCCGCAGGAAGTAGTATTATGATCGAATTTTAGATCTAATTTGAATGGCTTGTTTTCGGTGTGTGGTTTTGTTTGAATATCATGCTACGCGTGCTGCAAGTCAAAGTTATGGAAAGTTCAGATTCCATGCAGGTTTTTAACTGCTTTTGGTACATCTGAAAAACATTTTGTAATAATTTCACACTGTCTTCTCGCAAATTAAGTTACATAAATAAGCCCGATGACCTACCCAATTGTTTTTTATATTACAAACTCATATTTCGATACAAATTGATTGATAGAAAAAAAACACAATGGCTATAAAAAAACTCGATTATAACATTTCATTCAAAAATATTAAGGGGAGGTCTACCGGTACCCAATTAAAATCAGAACAAAGCAGCGCGGCCTTGCACCGACGATACTGAGCACGAATTTACGAAAATTCATCTACATTTAGATTAGAATTACTTTCGTGATAGAACGGGAGTGGGATTTTCGGGATAATTTTTCCCTACTCGAGTATTTACTTTATTATGTTTACGACGGGCATTATAATATTGTGCTGATGAGAAACCAGCATCAGAGTTCAGGCTTACTTATGTAAAAGAATATTACTATAAACTTCTTGGTGCGGATTTCACCAATGAAATTGAACGCGTTCAGCACATCTAAACGCGTTCAAGAGCTGTCAGTGTACAATATTCCTTAACAATTTTGACACTGACAGCTCTTGAACGCGAACTCAGTTTCATTGGTGAAATCAGCCCTTAGAATGCGAGTGCCGAGACTTTTTCTTGATGTTTATTTTTATTGGGAGGTTCCACGCACTCATTTCGATGTTAAATTTAGACATTACACACAACTATTCAAAACAACAGCTTGTTATGTTTTTCAAATAGAAAATTGTGTAATTACAACGTAAAAGGACGCAAAGAAAAGCTAATATTGCGCTTTAATTTACAGAGTAAATGAACGTTTTAAGCTGAAATAAAAACTAAACCACATTTTCCATTTACAACTCCCGAGCTAATATCAAGGCTCGGTAAACATTCCATTTTGCTTACCCCTTCGTTCCGACGTGGGTTGTTCGTCAACTTAATTTTACAACTCCGGAACACGTAAGCGTGATATTGTTAAATTCTGTATTATTTATTGCCAAGTTGCGCCTTATGGGGTGCTAGATGTCGGCCCGCCGCGGTCGGTTCACGCATTACTTTATAACACGATAAACATTCGACGTAGTAAGACGGTACTTTTCGGTATTTAAAAATGGACGCTTTTTATTTTACGTGATTGTAATGCGAATTGGATATCTATGATGCCAATGGTGAGTTATAAACGTTCAGTATTTAAAACGAGAATTTATTGAAGCCAATTTATCAAGTCAATTCAAGTTTTATTTTAGATATTCATATTTTTGTTGGCAACATGTTATGCAATCGAAACCATATTCACACCTACTGAAACGAATTACGTAACCGTTTTTTACAACTTTGAAATGTTTAAAATCTTTACTAATATCCTAATTTTGTTTGTTTGTTACACTTTAACGCTAAAACGGCTGAACAGATTTGGATGAAATTTGGCACATGGGTAGACCATGACCTGGGTTAGGACATAGAATACTTTTTATCCCGATATTCACGGGATCGAGATTTATGCGGGTGATACCGAGGGGCGCAGCTAGTTATAAAACAAAATGTAAATTATTTAACCGAATTACAAGACGTGTTTCATAAATATAAAACGTGTCGGTTCACATTATTGTAATGAGTTCAACGACTTTGCTCTTTATGTCAAACAAAAGCCATTCAAACCGATCCTAGAAACTTCTAACCTTTGACGCGACAATGGCTATCCCGCAAACTCTCATACATTAAAACCATTAACTGACGTCACCCCAAAAAATACACACCACTACAAACAATTGTAGGTAAATCCATACAAAAACGTCATGAAATGTTAACAAAGAAAACCGTTAGGGCGCCTTAGTGAGACAGGTCTAGTCCCAAGAAATAGTTAAATAGACACCTGATCGTGAGAAAGTAATAGAAAAAGGAATCTTAGGGGGTCACACAAAGGGCGAATAGTAAATTCCCTAGTCAAGTCAACGGTTCTCCCTACCCTAGTCATGGATGGGAGCTGTTTAGGCCTACTCTGTTGTCGTAAAACTAATTTGTATGTGATGCGTATGTATTTTTTTGTTTGAAATCTCGTGAGAATCTTAATTTAACGGTCAAGTATGCACTTTGATGCAGTTCTATTATTTAAATTAAGAATGTGCGTTTTTATTCTGATTTTAAAAGTTCACTTTAAATAAATTATAAATATGATAATATGCTACTGATTATGCCAAAAAAGTTTCTATTTTTATTTGAAAGCTGTTGTCCCTACAGGTGACTAACGATATCTGTTGAGCATAGTTAAGATGGTTGATAGAAACATAGTTACACAACAATTAAATTTTTTGACTTAAATAAATTAAGAAGACCGTAGACAGTCACGAATTACCACAAAAAAAAATTAATCAAGCTTTATTTCCCAAAAAAAAAACAATAGACGACGTATATTTTGTAATCCGCTTAACTGTTCTTAAACAGTCATAAAGAACCCTGTAAGAAATCGACACGTGTTTCACCTCTCAACGAGGCATCCTCAGGATGACGATTGACTTATTGCGAATCCGGACCCGACGTGTTGACACGTCAAGCGTCGAGAGCAGTGCGAGGTTACTAAATATACGTTATCTATTGCATTTTATAATCGATTTCCGCAAAGTCACGCCTGAGTTAATTAACTATCTTTATTTCCCTAGTAAAACGCATTCAGAACTCATCCCATAAATAATGTACCGAAGAGAATTTTAAATACAAAATTACAAGCGGAACTCCTTCTATATTACTCTATAATTTGGTTAACTCCTGCGCTGCCTACGTACGTCACACGCTTCATATATTTAACTTAGTTCACTACTAATTGCGTTACGGCCCGTTGCCGACGCAAATACGCAGAAATCGTATTAATCCATCCGTTCGTTGGTATCGGGGGTCTAACTTTAGAGACTATAATATGGGTTCGCAGTTTGCCGCTGCAAGTGGGCAAGCCAAACTTATGACAAACTAAACTTAGTTATAGTTCAGTGTAAATTTAGTTCAAGGTACTTACTTTTTTCAGGAAAATGAGCTAAGTAAATAGATCGAAAGAAAAGTAAATTATTTTTAAAGAATGGTGGCTAAGTAATAACAGCCGCACGGGTCGATGGATCAGGTAAAGCTTGCCGCGGTCGGTCCGTGGATGGGTGAACATCTTTACATACCGAGACGGAAAGCACGTAAAGTGGTCCCGTTGGTCCCGGCTGGGATTCTTGGATCTTCGACAGTCGTAACGAAAAGCCTGACAACCAGTCTCACCAAGGGGTATCGTATTACCCAGTAACTGGGTTGTGGTTGTGGAGGTTAGATAGGCAGTCGCTCCATGTACAATTCTGCTATTAAGCTGCAACTTGAAGCCGACCCCAACATAGTTGGTACTTTTCGTTGGTATTAGCTGAAGGACTAAGTGCGGAAACCAAACCCCATAACATAGAACATAGTTGGTAAAACGCTAGGCAGATTGATTGGTACTTGTGGAATTGAATGCCGACTGCCAAGGGAGACGCACGCTTCTTTGGTAAAGTTACATTTGAATCGAATTCGACATCTTTTATTTTCGAAAAATAAACAAAAAAATAAGCAAATTAAAAATTATTATGCGACAGTATAAAGAAGTGTCGTTTGTCGTGATTATCGCTCATGCAGTTGGGAAGCTCGTGTAAGTGCGACGGTAACCAACGGTTTATTAACCTTTATTACAGGCAGGTCCTAACCGAGGGTTTTGTTACGAAAACACTGTATTAATATTATAAACCTACATGATTTATTAATCTAAACTAATATTATCTAAACAAACAGTATAAAGATAAAAGATTTAATTTTTTGTATGTTTTTTTTTAATGAATAAACTCAAAAACGACTACCGATTACACTACGGATCGATTTTTTAAATTCTTTCAACAGTAGAATGCTTTATTATCACTGAGTAACATAGGCTATAATTTATAAAGATAACACGCGGGCGAAGCCGCTGGCGGAAGCTAGTGAATGATAATCGCGAGTTATGACAAACATTAAAAAAAAAAAAATTGTTTTAAGTACTTACTGTAAATACTTTAAGCATATGGTAAAAAGCTGTTATTTTGTCATTACAAACAGACACTTCCATTTTTTTTATTTGTATAGAATAGATGTATAGATTTTTGTCAAAGGACAAAAAAAAAATAGAGACCCTTTGTTCAGCGGTACCCACGCAAATATATATAAATAAAACCGTAATAACGAATCCCGCTCAAAATATTCCTATTGATTTATGACTAAAAGGAATTCTCTCACTAAATAGGAAGAATTTCATCAGGATATACGAGTATTCAAAGCGATGTGCTAAAAGCTCCTATAATTAACAGAATGCCATCCACTAGGAAGGCGTTTAACATGATTTTCTTTGCAGGCGTGTAATATAAAAGGCATAGCGATATTCTGGGAACTTATAAGGGCCAATTTTTCAATCGTCAGATATTTTTTAATCTATCTATACATATATCGTATCTTCTATGATATAAAAATCAATTACGTGCGTTAGTCCCGCAAAAACTCGAAAATGACCCGACAAATTTTAGTTTTTTTTTTTTTTTTTGTTTTGTTCGCCTCAATATTGGGGTGGTTTAGGAAAAACCCAAACGAAGAACCGAAAAATCGACAAAAATATAAATTTTGTAAAGTTCACCGGGTCATATAGTCTGAAGTATAAATATGGTGATTTGACATATTTTCTATACAAACCTTTGTCAAGCCGCAATTTTTTATTCCTCAGGTAAGAATTATTTTTATTCCTCAGGTGAAATTATTTTTTATTTTTTAGATAAAAGTTACCTGAAAATTGAAAAATCTGCTCTTACTTAACCTAGCTGAACTTATAAATTCAATCAGAGTTTTTGTTAATTCATAGAAAAATGCTTTAAAATTTGAATAATCTCACTGGATCATAAGGAACAATAAGATCCGACAGCTTCACGGTAGTCATCGAAGACCTACCTCAGAAATTGTAATTCTCTCTATCAGTATTCAGTTTATCTGTAGATCTTTAGGTACATGTAGTATCAAATTAATTTAAGTTGTGGTGTTATTGATATTTATTGCAAGAATTTTCCATGTTCTTCTTCAGTATACGCTTCTTTGTAAAAAAAAACTACAGGCTGTTCTTAAACAAATCGCTTCCGCCTCATCGTAACCATTAAGTCGACCGTAGACAAGCTCTTACGAGCGAAATGAACGTAATTAATTTGATTAATCCAGAAAGGCGTCTCCGAGGCATAGCCAAGATGAGAAATGGGGGATATTCGCCTTTTTTCTCTCTTCCATGATCTATAGGCAGTGCAGCCTCCCTTCCCCCCTCCGAATTAAGGAAAGATTCTCGGACGCTACTTCTTTTTCGATATTGCAACTGTTGAGAGTGAGTATGGCTCATATATGCATGATATGGTGTGTGTCTTTGCCTTTGATAGAAATAGCGTTTTATTATTTTTTTGTTGACATACTTCCAAGTTTTGGCTAAACGAATGCTACTGAATGTGTTTTGTAATTTACTTATGCTTTTACGGTTTAAAAGCTTTTCAGCGATTATTTCAGTAAAATAAAAGCTTCGTTATAGTTCTAGCTATTAGTCTTTATTAGAAAAAACAGGTTTTTCCTGTTACGTAATCAAATCATTTTTAGGTTATGAATTTTCCCGAAAAATATCAAACGAAAAACAATGAAAATCTAGTGGGCATCCGAAAAAAGTTTCGTTGCGAGTATTTTTCATACACAAAATTATTTTGCCTTGTTTTTCGGAATTTCAGCTTAACCTTATATGTAATGGGATTAGAGACTTGCCAATTAAATAGAAGTGGGCTCAATCGGAGCGATAAAAGGGCATCATGTATATTACATTAATGAAAATAAAAAATAAATTGGTCTAGAGAGGATTACATCAGCAACAAAAATGTGTCTTATTACTTATATTTTAGGGCACCATTTAATAACGTTTAATGATATTACCTGGCGGTATAAGGGACAATAGATTTTGCCTTAAAGGTACAGGTAGTTACAGAAACAATGTTCTATTTGCTGTTAAGAAACTAGAACGCCACAGAAATCAAAGGGTGAAACGTGTTTCACAAATGTAAATGTAAAATGGTAATATTAAAAGCTTCTTGGAATGTAATGCTTGGTTTGCCATGTCATCGTGGGAATTACTGTTAGCATATTACTTCATAGCTTTTTTTATGTCTGCAGTAGCGCTTTATCTAATACGAGGGGGTTTTGCGAGGAGCTCGTGGCTAAGTAATAACAGCCGCACGGGTCGATCCATCAGGTTAAGCTACGCTTGCCGGGGTTGGTCTGTGGATGGGTGACCATCTTTACATACCGAGACTCCTCCGTGCCTCGGAAAGCACGTTAAGCCGTTGGTCCCAGCTTTTATTCGTGGATCTTTTACAGTCGTTACGGGTCGTCAGAAGCCCGAAAGTTTGACAACCAGTCTTACCAAGGGGTATTGTGTTACCCAGTAACTGGGTTGTGGAGGTCAGATAGGCAGTTGCTCCATGTAAAATACTAGTATTCAGCTGCATCCGGTTAGACTGGAAGCCGACCCCAACAAAATTGGGAAAAGGCTGTGCAGATTGATTATAGCTCTTTATCTAAGTGTTGAAGAAAGTGATGAAGTAACGAATATGTCATTGTATTTCTCTGTAACGTAAGTGACATTCCTCACGAAAAGTGTTTTATTGGCACATAAAGACAACACACATGAAAACACAAAAATACACCTTGTTACCTAGAATATTCAGTTTCAATTACGCAATTCATTGCAACAATATTATCGTCAGGCGTTACGAGCTCAAATGCGAGAACAATATTACTATGTCGCATAATCAATAAGCCTATAATGATGTTCCCACTGCTGGGACGCAAGATTCCTCACTGTGACATCCTCTCCTCTCTGTATTACTGTGTACATCAGAACAATTGTTACAATATGTCTGTCAAAATCTATAACCAAATACCCAAACAGATCGGAGAGCTACCACTAAACTACTTTAAAAATAAACTTTAGAAATGGCTCTATAACAATGCGTTCTATACAATAAGTGAGTTCGTAAACTATAAGCAAAGCTCGAAATATTATCTCACTAGTAATATAATGAAATAACGTAATTTTAAGGATTGTTATTTTATTTTTTACTTCATGATCTCAATAGTAACAATTGAAGTGTTTTTGTATATAATTTTATTATAAGGTATTTTTTTGCATGCTGAAATTGTAAGTAAGTAAAATATGTGGAACTTTTTATATTTAAGACCTATTTATTATGTACCATATTTTATGCAAAATAAAGAAATTCAATTCAATTAAATACATGGGCATTTGATTAATGTAACAATAATCACATACATAATTATAAGACAGTCGGCTACAGTTCACTCGCTTAGAAACTGCAACCATTCACTACGCCTTTTACGACATTGAAAAGTTAAAAAGCCTCACTAGGCCAGTCTAACTTTTATGCAGCATTAAAAGAGTTACGCATGAAAGGAGGTTAAATAAGTGGGCAGTTACTGGCGGGAAGCAACGCCGCAGGGCGAAACAAGTTTCAGAATGTAAACAACGATGCTTTTGATAGATCGCGCACCAAAGAGAAAAGTTTTAAAAGAAAATAAAGTCCTTTGTGACATGTTGATTTTGTGAGCCAAAGGTTTTTGTATAAAAATGTGGTTAATGCAATACTTTGTAGCTGGTTTTACGTACGTTTTTAAAGATAGAATATATTTTAGGGCTGTTGTATTAGGCGGTTTCATTTCGTTTGAAATCAGTTGCCTGAGAGATATTTCTCGACGGCATGTGAAGTCAAGTCAGAGGCACATGGGCGGCATGAAAACTCTGTCACCAGGTTAGTCCACACGAAAAATAAAGAAAAAAGAAGCAGGTGGAAGTTTGAGTGTTAAAAAATCGTCTAGAAAATAGTTGCAGTAGGTATGGATCTTTTGCGCAACAACAGGGATCAAAAAGCTCCTAATTTAACCACTTAGTTGTTTTTGACATTGAGCTTTCATTTACATCAAAATGTCAGCTCCTAATTTTTGTGTAGGTCGCGTGGTACTCCGAACTGTCAAACTTTAAGACCAACTGCACACTAACTAGCTTTTAGCGGAATCCTAGCAAGTTTTTGAAAGTCAGTGCCCGAGGGATTCGCTTTATTTACGATGTTCGGGACGTAATGGACAACTACCTACATCTATTTATGTTTCAATCTTTTGACCTTTGGACGTTTCGGGAGTTAGTTGCTTTAAGAATTGTGATGAGATCTAGTTGTTCAGACCTGAGTGAAAATATAGGTTCTGAAGTATGCAATGCCTTGGTTGATGGTGAGATGATTGAAGACGGGGTGTTGTTACATTGCGCAACTTCGAAGGTCTCTGTTACGCTTTTATTCGTTTTGATCAATAGTAGCCGATATTTCAAAAAAATACCTAGGTACTTTTATATTTTTACGTAGAAGCACATAATATTAAAAAAACCACGTGTTCATTTTTGAAATCTTCGTAATTTATAACTTTAAACTGACAGCAATGTCAGTTGCTCATGATTTCTTTGTATTATTAAAACCACTTTCAGCGCGTTAGAGCCAGAATTCAACGCTTTCGAGTCGCTGTATTAAAATATTGAAATATTGTTACAATTTAATACATTATTTTGCTCAAGACTAAACTCGACACCTTAAATTCTCCATCCTTTCTACAAGAATATACCACTACAACTTAAAATCCAGTCTTACAATTCAATTACGACTTTCCGAGACAAACAACGAACCCAGTTGACAATTCGCTCGTGGTCGCTCCGCGCTGCAGCGTCCCCGGTCTTACTTTTACATGATAGTTCAAATACTTATTAGAACTACTTCCGAGTCTACGGCAATGGTGAGGACATATTAAAGTAGGGGAGCGGATAATGCATTAAGGCTTATAAGCTTATAGGTATTTTGAACAATTTGATTAAGTGAGCGATGCAGCAATGAATAATGTATTTGGAGGTCATACTTCACTATTGTCATCATCGCATTGTTCCATCCACTGCTGAGTTTAGGCCTGCTACCTTTTGTGCCATGCTTCCCTGGTCTATGCGAGATCGACCAGGTTTTACCCGCGATCTTTTGAATGAATTCATTAGTGTATCATCCTATAAAAGCTATTTTAAATTCGTAAATT
Source organism: Agrochola macilenta (assembly GCA_916701695.1). Taxonomy (NCBI): domain Eukaryota; kingdom Metazoa; phylum Arthropoda; class Insecta; order Lepidoptera; family Noctuidae; genus Agrochola; species Agrochola macilenta. The sequence continues at coordinate 9,524,087 of OU753564.1, read as the reverse complement.
ATCACTATTTGTTTGCATCAAAGAAATAAACCTTGCCATTTTCTTCCTTGTGTATCTTTGTCATTATCGTGTTCCCTCTTCAACATAAGCCTTAATAAAACGAAGCGTATCACAAACTTGGACCCTAAGCAAATCACGAACATCGTGGAATATATTAGATCTCTCGCAACAGTTTCCCCAAACATTTCCTATCCGCTATTTGTTTAGCACAATGTCGCAGCCGAATCGCTCTGGATTTGCCATTCAGATTTCTGTTAGCCGTTCGGCCCGATTTGATTAATGGATCTAGCAAATATCAGTGCACAGTTCGTTATGAGACTCGGATATCCGCGAAACAAGTCGGTTGAGAGACTTTTAGATTTCTGGAACGTTATTTGGACGGAAAATAGATGATTTTAACCCGTTAAACAGTTAACAGCGAAACGTGTTTTGAGGGGTTTGGATTTCTGAATGGGCTTGTATTTTGGTGTATCTACTCGTACGTAGAGGTTTCTACTGGTTTTTGGTAGTCTGTATTTCCAAAAAAAAAAATGGGTTTGGCAATTATCGGTTCACACTTCCTTGTGATAGTCGGATATCCGCGAAACAAGTCGGTTGAGAAACTTTTAGATTTCTGAACGTTATTTGGGCAGAAACTCAGAAACTGCTCGATGAATTTGTGTTTTGAACTGTTATTTTTGGGTGCTTTTACCGCGCAGTTAACAGCGAAACATGTTTCGAGGGACTTGTGTTTCTGGATGGAATTGTATTTTCAGGGGTGCTGTTTGAACTTTAATGGTAGTGACTTTGCCAAGCCAATGCCCAGATTTTCAGAAAATATACTACTTCCTTAAATCTAACTTTTGGTTTCTGGCAGTTATTTTCAGGAAAACTAGATGTTTTCGTGGATTGAACCGGTATTTTGGAGAAACTACTTATTTTTTTCTAAATTATTTTATCCTCTTGGTGAGTATTTGTACGAATGTGCGTTGATACGTAGTAAACAATCGTTATCGTAACAGTACAGTAAACTCATTAAATCTTGTTCGTTCAACCATAATTCTAGGCAATGAGAAGCAGCATTAAATTCAATAAACAGATATTTTAATTCCTTCCTGCTCCACTAAAGCCCTTATTATATTTAACACAATTTCTACAAAAAAACTTGCTACTTTACTTATCTGTTTGAACTCAAAACTAACAGCAGTTGATTATAACACCAAGATATAATACGATTAAATCAAGTTGGTCACAAAAGATAAACCAGTTGATTGGGCAATATATCTTTTCAATTTATGCGGGTTATAAAAACGTCGCGCCGTTTGAGTTCCGTGACGTTTATTGGAAACCACCAATTGAAACTTTGATGACGTCATCGGCCTTGGTGCGGGTTATATATATTTTTTAAATATTAATCTTATGCGTAACGTGTTAAGGCGTGTTTAAAGTTGCCAGTTAATACAACATGTGTTCGAAAAGCAGGTGTTGTTATGTAATGTACTCGTTATGTTTTATTGATGGCTTCCGATATAAATAATGTAGTTTCGTTCGTATTTTAACTTGTAAACTGTTGCCTTTAACATATTATGGTAGGTACGGGAAAAAAAAAAGATTAAAAACAAGACAAAGAACCTCATAAAAACACATGATGTCCTATGTAGTGCAATTCCACGAAGTCTCACGAACCACCAAACAAACTTTTGAAAAAAGTTTTAAAACTCACCAAAGAAATCCAAATCCGTTCATTAAAGTCAGTCTTCTTCAGTAAAACTATTATTTAAATAATTAATTTAGAAACACACAACCGTTAACAGCTAAATTTTAAAACTAAGAACGCAAACTCACGCTCAGAAACACTAAACTAAAATACTTTTGGACACAATGACTAGAATTCAACCGTTAGCGGAGACACAACCGCTCGCGTCGACTGCCGAATCATAACTGAATGTGCGGGTCAAGTTTTCGAAAAAAAAGTTGTGTTGCAGGCAAAGGCACCCATACGTTACGGACGAGATCATTACAACAAAAAAGAACCCTAAATATTATCGGTCGACAAGGCAGTTCTCAAAGTTGCCAGTCCATTTATTTTTCGGTTATTATTTTTAGTATAAAAACTTTTATGACTAAAATTTTTAGAACTAAAGGGATTTTAGAAAAAATTATACGAAATTATTTTGAACCAACGTGAAAGTATTTTTATTGAAAATATGTTTAATATTTTCAATAAAAATACTTTCACATTGGTTCAAAATAATTTCGTATATTACATATATTTATTCAAATAAAGACAAGAATCTTCAATAACAAATATCATTCAAACAATTTAATATCTACAAATAATTCAATACGTTTTTTTTGTTTTGCGAATCATTTTCAACAACTTCTCAAGGCGATCTGGCTCCGTTCATTGTACTCGTCTTTATTACTTACATGGCAGATATTAAAATTATATTATATGAAAAAAAAGATATAACTCGTTCCCGCATAAACAATTTATATGGATATCTGTTTCCATTTTTCACGTGGCAATTATAGATTTATCGTATTTTTAACGTTTTCACACTTTTTTGGCAATAATTGATAGGCATTCGAATTTTAAACGACACGTGGTTTGTAAATAAGGACATGATGTTTTAAACGTTACCTAAAGTTGTGTAAGGTTGTGCGTTAATCATTCGTGAGATCAATTTATGATGTAATTGGTAGGAAAGATTTTTTTTATAGAAGAATTACACATTTTGCATATTATTATGATGAAATACTGATCTGGCTGGTTTTTATGATCTAGTTCAGATCGATTGATTAATTCGCTATTTTTAACCGACTTCCAAAAAGGGGGAGGTTATATGTTCGACGCGTATGTATGTTTTATTTTTTATTTTTATGTATGTCCGTCGATATCTCCGTCAATTGTGAACTGATTTTGAAAATTCTTTTTTAGTTTGAAAGGGTATGCTCCCGGATTGGTCCCATATAAATTTTATTAATTTTGCTTGGATAGTTTTTGAGTAAGCTTCAATAATACGTATTTTTCCCACTTGGTTTATGTGGATGATATGATGATAACTTCCTGTCACTGTTATTTACATAGCAGGTACTGGTATTCGAATTTGGGTGTGGTAGGTAACACAACTAAAGTGAAAAATAAAAACTTTTTACAAAAAAAAATACAACCGACTTCCAAAAAAAAACACTACTAAGTGAAAAATAACTTTAATTTCGGAAGTCGGTGGCATAAAACGATAATTCAAAACCAAAGACACCGACTTCCGAAATTAAAGTTATTTTTCACTTTGTAGTGTTTTTTTTTTCGGAAGTCGGTTGTATTTTTTTTGTAAAAAGTTTTTTAGTAACAGCTTTGAATCTTTTTAATCCTAACATTATTTTTATAGGAAGCTATAATGACTGTCTCCTCATCTGCCTCATACATTAAACATGTCTGTACCTACATGTAAATGACCCTTATTCCCTTCAAGTCTCAAAAAGACACCAAATTAACAATACTAATCCCACATACAGCACTCATCAAGTTAACAAACAAATTCGTAACAAAAGCTTGATAGCGAATCATTAATTCACGACAAGCGACGCCGAGGCGCCGTTCTAGTTATTAATAAAACTTTGACATTCGCAGGCAGTTGGATTCAAGTTTTGCAGCTGGCGTCCCTACAATGCACACACACGGTAAGCATGTGTGCAGGGCACGCGTTCCTATCCCTGTCTCCGAGTAATTCGTAGGGGTGCAACGTGAATAATATTGATTATTTTTTTCACTCGGCACATAAATTGTTTTTTTATAGAGTAACGAACTCTTTGTTTATAATTTTGGCAAAGGCTGGCGTGTGAAATTAGGTAGGCATGTAAGTTTACAAATAATTACAGCGAGAGCAGTAGAATTTAATTTTATCGGTTTTTGTTACGTTGTTGGTAATGTTATTGTTATTGTTTTAACGGCTGTAGCTGAGAAACCTTTTCCATTAAAGCTAAGGATGGCGGAATAATATCTTATCTTTTAGGTTTACTTATCAAGTGTACCATTTTATTTAGTATCATTCAATGTTTGCTAAGTAGGTACATATATCTTTTGAGCATAATTGTGTTTTGTATCAGGTAGCAATGAACTAGCTTGTGTAGCCCATTGTTTCAGTTGCATCCTACAAGTATAGCTTGTCCACTCTAAAATGACGCGCCCCACTGCCGCATATGGGCCGAGTTACACCGGAATGGCAGCGGCCGGCAGCGGCCGCCAGCTGCTGCCAGCGTCCGCCAGCGGCCTCGCGCGACCTCCAGATCCCACGTGCCTAGTCTCCTCTTGACTAGTTTAGTTTCTAGATTATATACGCGCGGCCGCTCACGTCACCACGGGCGGTCTCGAGACCTTTCAAGCTTTTCAAATGATACTGGTCTTTTAAGTATGTAGATAAAGTTTAAAATTATTTCACACTGAAAGTGCTCGCCGCGTCGCTGCCGGCCGCTGCCATTCCGGTGTGACCCGACGCTTACCGTGTGTGTAAAATGGGGTAGAGGGGACAAGGTGGATAAGCTATACCAGGATAAGAAGCCGAAAGACGTTCACTACTGGACATAGGCCTCCCCGAAGCACCGCCGACGTTCTGTGCTTCCGCATCCAGCGGATTCCTGCTAAGATAAGAAGAATTCCATATCTTAAGAGGCTGACAACAGCTAAAGCGCGGTCACTGTCAGACTGCAAGAGAAGCGCGGTGACAAAACGCTGGTAATTTATTGCAAAATATGAAGCAATTATATATTTATAAAAAATCTATTGATTGGACTAAAAAATTAAAACACTATTACGTTAATATTTTGCTTGTAGAATAATCTGACAAAAATCAGAATGTATATAATATGGTTCTTAATCTTTAAAAGAAATTAAAAGTATCTTCGTGATTTTTTCCTATCGTATCAAATTAGTTATTAGGGTGTTATTAGGTATTACATTATCTAACTAGGATATATCCTGAAGAAATAATATATATTTCTGATTTTGTTTACTGCAGTGGATCATATACTTTTAAGCATTATAAAACTTGCGTTTAGCTACTGCACGCGTACGCGTACGCGAAACGGGTTTTGTCGACGGAAGAATAGACAAAATTACAGATTCACAATCACAATCTGCCATTTTATCTATACTTCCGTCGACAAAACCCGTTTCTATGGAAACCAGGCTTTTCTTGCTGTATATTTTTTTTAAGTGAAGAACTCACAGCAGACTTGTATAATAAGGCCGGCCACATACATACGGAATTCCGAAATTTCGGAATTCCGTTTCGAAATATCGATTCGGAATTCCGAATGTAGGTAGCCGGCCTTAAAGTTGTTTTCTTTCGTTTCCCGAGAACATGACACTCGTAATTATCCTTGAAGTTTTTATACCGTCGCATCAATATGACGTTTTGAGTCACCCCATTTTCCGGAAGCTTGACTCACTGTATATAGAATGAATTTGAAGAAAAACCTTGTGATTTCATAGTGACAGCGGAATAAATGTTTGTATTACTAGGTCAGTATTTTTGTATTGTGACTCAAGTGTGTTAGAAAAACCTTTTTTTGGGGTTTTATGACAGTTTGGACAGTATAGACTCTAATAGCAGGGGTTTACAGTTATTATGTAAGGAAAACTTTCTGTATTTTTATTGTTTCTTGTGAAAATCTAACTCACAAAATATTTCGCAAATTGTTACGTCCTCAGAGACTTTCTAAAGGTTACTAGTTAAAGGTATAAAGTGGACACATACAAAGTATAAAACTTGTTTATTTATTTAACTTCTGTATAAGTCAAACATCTTCACTTTACTCATTATCTGCTCAACAGAAATAAATACATTTAACGAGACGTCCCTCCATCTTTTACGACTAACCAGATGACAGCTGACAGATTGTACTTCTTATTTCACTCCCAGATAGGCAAAGGAATCTTGTAAATACGTCTTTAAAAAAAATTACAAGTAACAATGCAGAACTTTTAATTAGATACTTTTAAAAGGATATATGAGGTTTTAAACTGTCATTTAAAAAAGAACTTTATCGATGTGTGTTTAAAGTTGTATTCGGTTAACGATGAACAAATTGCCAACAATGTTGACTACATATGCAAGTATCGTTCGTGGCATATAAAATTAACGCATTCATAGTATGTTGAGGCAGGCCGGATACTAGTAAGTATAGGTATGAAAGGGTCAACAGACCGGTGACTGACCTCCGATGACAGACGCGTATTTATGTATTGTTGATTGTAAAGGTCAATCAAGTATGCGATTAGTGATTTTGCAAGTAAAGGCCTACACACAACATGGCGGCAACTGTTGGAAAATTTTGTCGCAAAATCGCAATACCATTCTCAAATTTGCTGACAATGCCGTGCAACTCCTCTTTATAATAGGTTGAGAAACAGGCCAACGTTGCACCTGATAAACAGTTACTGTCGCATTTTTGTAGGTACCTGCAACACCAAGGGGTCCACAGATGACGTGTCAACCTTGAAGGCAAAGTTGAAATGCCTCGTGTGCCCTTAATATTATCGGCACCCTTCACACCGAAACGCTACGGAATTGTTTGGCAACAGAAATACGTATTGTAGCCGTACCTACTTCGCCAGACGAAACATTTTACGAGTATGAGTACCTAGCTGTTGCATAGTTTATTTTGCAAGATTTAATGGGACACGTACTACTTACCTAGTCTAGTTCAGTGTCTGAAAGATGGCAATAGAGTCACCCTCTTTAGCATAGGTTTGACATGACATCTGAGACTTTGAACTTTGACTTTGAAATGGCACCTACTACAAGCCTCTATCCCATCGGGACATACATCATGTTATTTGTCATGACTGTGTACTGTACTATTATTATACTCTGACTTGCTTCTACCCGCGACTTCGTCCACGTTAAATTTCTTGTACCCTCACCGCGTCGTATCGCATCGCCTGCCCGCGCAATGACTTCGTTTTCGCTTAACTCTTTTTCTTTTTGTTCGACTCCTAAGAGTCGTAGCGTGATGTTAAATAGCCTAAAACCTTCCCCAATAATTGGGCTATCAAATGCAAAAAGGATTTTTCAAATCCGACTGGTAGTTCCAGAGAAAAGCGCGTACAAACAAAAAAACAAACTCTTCACTTTTATTATATTATAAGTACTATAGATATCATTAGGTACAGTAGCATCGATAAAATCGCGACAAACCACCGATACAGTAGCGCTACTGAATCGATAAAAAACGCGACGGATCATATTGCCATTGTAGGGCGTTGCCATTGATACAAATACAATAGGGCAGCCATTTTGTCAATTGACCTTGTGCAGCAATGCAGCTGCGGTCGTACGCGACAGTCGATGCAAAGAGTCGCCATGTGTGGAGACTGGTTAGCCAGGCACTGATTAATCAACCAACCAATCAGGAATTGGCATCTTAATTCTGTAAGGTGAAATTAAATATTTCACGTTACGGAATTAATATGCCAATTCTTTTATGCTGTCACAAGTGGTAATGTAAGAAGCTATATTTGAAACTAATGTCATATTATCTTGTTTGTGTTTTGAAACTGGTGATTGTAGCCCGATAAATGACGTTTGGCGAACTATCACGTCTCAATTGCGTTTTGCGACCTAACACCTCAGCGAAATGTATGTGTACATACAATAGTCTATACCAGAACACACCCACTGGACGACTCTTTGATTAAGTTGTTCCAAAAGACCGCCAGTTGTAGGCAAAACCATAACTAAGTCCGGAGCATCTGACACTCCTTGGCACCGCACTCCAGTCGAGTGCAAGCCACTATAATTTTCCAAGAAAGATTAAGTACCTAACTCCGACATAGGTACTAAATTCTAGAAAGAAGCTTCCAGGACGCTCCTACCTCCGGGGGTGATATCGAACCCCCACTGCAAGGTCAACGACCGGGTAAATGACCTGGCCAGATGACTCCAACAGTCTTTTTTTCGAGTCATATGATTCATACATGCTATATAAATTATATACAAAATGTTGATCCAATGAATAAGCGCTCGCCAGTTTCAGGGTTGGCAAAAAAACGAACGTAATTGGGGAAGGCTAAAATAAAATAAAACGTCTACATTTTAAATGTTTTATTAATAAAAGATATGGACCAATCACGCGATAAAAGAAGGTCAAAACCAAAACAGATTAAAGTTTTATTGGTTCTGTGAAAAAAGGGTTGTGTTTTTGAGGTGAACTAGATATATTGTTGGTAGCGAAGTGTGTGTAATTTGTACAAACCAGTTGAATTCCTATCGTGTGTCAACCCTGGGAGGGTCGAGTCGGTGTCAAGTTCGAGGAGGCAAACTAAGTTTTTTGCCTCCAAAAGGAAGAAGGTTTGACATTTGCATGCAGTTTCTGGTTTCATAAATCTGTAGTGCATTAGTTATTATAATTATGATTGATAGGTATTTATTTTAATCTGCAGGTAAAAGATTTATTAGCAGATTTTTTGCTGGAATTTGCTGATTCATCGGGTATAAAATTGCCGTTTATTAGAAAACTACCGGTTGCGTGTTCACGTAGTTTTAGCTCATAATTTATTTATGATCTATAATTATTTAAAGTAGATTCAATACAATTCAAAGTCAACATGAATCACAAGATAACGCAGTCCAAAATGCGGGCGTCGACTTCGATTGGCTAACGAAATTTTGCACTTTACGTCTCACAATTGGATTAAATCTTGTGTAAATTCCTAGGCCGTCGGATGATAAAAAAAATCCTGAATTGTAAGGCCTAAATGGCTCTTAACATTGATTCATACTATAGGGGGTGAGTCTGGGGGCGATTCTATCTTAAGACAATTTTCAATAGGAACTCTGCCGAATTAACTATATACATTATCTTTCTACCTACATATCTGCTCAACCCTTTGGGGGTCAAAGATGGGGATTAGGGACTGATACTCTTGGGTTGATCTTGTTATGATAATTGATAATCTCTTAAGAGGTTACGCAGAGGTGTCCTATTCTAAACATGTCATGTTATAGAGGGTGAACCAATGTTAGTGATTATGTACTTCTAGGGACTTACCCAGTATTATTATATATATTTTATTTGTATTTTAAATTACCGAGCCATTTCTGAGAATTTTCCTTATAAAAACCAAAATACGCATTGTACGACATTTGAATTGAAAGATCGCAATGCAACAGATTTAGCGATGGCATAACATTATTGTGGTTTTAGCTAAAGCTAAATTCGCATCAATATAAATTAAAGTAACTATGAACTAACCCAAGGCACTCGATACTAATACCAAAAACTAAAAGGCATCGAACGTTAAAAAACATACTCAAAGAAGTAGTGTGTCTACGTCTACGTTCCAGACTCCAAACTAGCCATTTCTAGTTTTCGGTCTAACCTACCTAACCTATCTTTGGGCGGGAAATTCAAAGATTTTCCAATGTTAGAAGGAAATAGAGTCTGAGACGAAGTGGCTCGTACAGTTAGCGGCGGAAATTTTTGTCTACCGAATATTTCGTTGGTGAAAAATTGTGTACTGAATTGTAATTTTTTGGAGTTTGACAGGAAATCAAGTGCAAATAGACGGGGATGTTGATGTTACGGCAGTTTTATAGTAACGTAGGTAATGTTATTTCGTTTGCCAGAAACATTAAGGATGTGCATACATTAACTGGTAGACAAAATATTTATCGCCATGATTTGGCATGAAAATAGGCTAAAGACTTAAATTCCCCTTTCAAAGCCAAATAAAGCATGACAAATACTTGGAACTGCAATTCCTTAAAAGGTTAGTAGATCGTAAGGTTAAAATCCGTTATCCTTAAACAACTTATAGTAATCCTTGCACTAATCTACGGTTAAGTAGAGGTTAACAATAGTATTAGTTCTTTGGGTCGGGCAATGAGTTACTGGATTTAGTTAATCTTTTGAGTATTATCTCTAACTGGGTGTGAATGATTCTAGTTAGTAACACATTACATGGTTAAATATAGATTTTTCCCAAAATTGGTGAACTACTAGGGATGTTAAATATTGATGAATACTGTCATAAATCTATTCTACTGCTTTTCAGAATAGGATAGTAATTTATTTCGAAGAACATTTGATTCAAGAGTTTATACACAACAATAAAATAGAATGCCAAAGTGCATTCGAATTCATTGTATAGAAGCAATAGAGTAGAGTGACCTTACTGCGTGGTCGACTGTACCGGGTGCACTGTAGATCAATCTTTAAGACACCCTGACTGATGCGACGCTCTTAATGCCGGTAATGGGATCCTCTTAGCTTTTGTATTAATGGAGTTAGTTGGTTTATGGTATGGTGATTAAAGGTAATGGAAGTTGGAGATATCAGTTCTGTCTTGATGAAGTTTTAGACATTTATGTAGAAGGGAAAGTTCTTGCGAAGTTAATTACTTATCTGAATAATGTTAGTGGTAGGGTTAGTACGTGTTTACTACATACTATTGTATAGAATCAAGTTCTTCTAACTCAAGGGACAGCTGTGCTGTTCTTCTTCCCAGCTATAGCACTAGGAAGTGGTAACGGGCGAGCGTTTTATGTAATTTTGACGTTCGAAACGTGTAGATTCTTAGCCAGATTTGCATAAATGTCTTTTTAGTTGAACAGGTTTCAACAATTTGTTTTTTTATTTATTGAGAGAGTAGTAATAAGACAATACCTTGTAGGTACTACAGCACGCGTAGCATGACCACAATAGAAACGGGGTTTGTCGACGGAAGAATAGACAGATTCAATATGTCATTTGTCTATTCTTTAGTCGATAAAACAGAAATTGCAAGATCCTAGTTGCTTTTTTATCAACATTAGTGTTGTGAGTTTATTACAACATACATAATGAGCAGGTACAGCTTCTACCAGCACGCGTAGTATGACCACAATAGAAACGGGTTTTGTCGACGGAAGAATAGACAGATTCAATATGTCATTTGTCTATTCTTTAGTCGACAAAACAGAAATTGCAAGATCCTAGTTGCTTTTTTATCAACATTAGTGTTGTGAGTTTATTACAACATACATAATGAGCAGGTACAGCTTCTACCAGCACGCGTAGTATGACCACAATAGAAACGGGTTTTGTCGACGGAAGAATAGACAAAATTACAGATTAAATCTGTCATCGTGCAATTTCTATTTCTTTGTCCTACTACCAAGATCTTGCGCCAAATTTCTGTTTGTTTGGATACTTTTCCCATCCAATTCTCTGTAAATATTCCCGTATTTTTTCCATCTTACAGACAATACTTTCATTCAACAACCATTGACGTCTGACACACCAGCAGTCCTTCCGTTTCTCCTAGAGTTACACACCGCACTCGTATCTGTATCAGTAACACGATACATTGCATCACGCGGTGTCGCTTGCAGGTGTCGAGGTTGACTACTTGATCTAGAATCTAGATTGTCTTGGTCTTATTTTGTTTGTTAAGATTGCTTCATAGTACATTGACTAAGATAGCTTACGTCTTGCATGATCAGCCTATGATATTCCCACTACTGGGACTCAGGCCTCCTCTCTGTGAGAGGAAGTGGGCCAGAATAAACCCCGCGGGCCCAGTGCGTGTTGGTAGATGTCACAATGTCTTCTAGTTTTGGTTCTAGGACATTTTTTTTCCTCGCAATGTTTTTTCCTTCACCGTTTTGATAATCTAATCGTATGGACTATAGATCCAACTAAATATTTAGGTACCAGAAACCACAAACTGTTGATCACAAACAAAGTGTCTGTATGAAAATTTCGCTACATGTAAACACACGATTCGGTTAAATACACCAAACATTTAAAGCAATCGAATAAGTAAATACGAATCGAGTTATGTGGACGTCAAAGCGTAATTTATTCCTTAACAATTATTCGAGTTGGTTCGCAATTGAATTTAAATGCGAGTATGGACGGGCAGACAATCGATGTTTGTGAGCGATTTTATAATTGTTATATCGATAACGATTCGATTGTGCGTGTAGAAGTTTATGATTAATTATTACAAGTGTGACAATGTGATCTTTGTTGGACAGATTTTGCTTAATCTCTGTTTCCGTTTAAAGGCTTGTGCAGACCAGCGCGACTTGTCGCGCGACGCGACACGAACAATACAATTTCTAAGAAAACTTCACAGTATAACAATAACCGGTGTCGCGTCGCGCGACAAGTCGCGCTGGTCTGTACAAGCCTTAAGTATTCGACAAACAGACGTTATTGTTTGGTATATTGCTAACCAGGCAAGAGTGTTCATGACAACTACTGAAATGTTGTTACATGAAAAAAAATTTAGGAAGAAATAGAATCGTTGGTATCTTTTGTTCCGTATTTTCGATTTTTTCCACCGACTTTCCGAAATTAAAGTTATTTTTCATTATTTTTTCTAAGTTGGTTCAACTTTTTTTTTTAATTTTTAATTTTTCACTTTTTAGTTGTGGTAACCGCTATCCCACACAAATTCGAATACCACTACCTGCTATATTTAAATAACAGTGACAGGAACAATAACATCATCCATATAGACTAAGTGGAAAAAATACGTATTATTGAAGCTAACTCAAAAACTACCCAAGCAAAGTAAATAAAATGTATATGGGACCACCTCAAAAGTATGACCTACCAAACAAAAAAGAATCATCAAAATCAATTCATAATTAGCGGAGAGAAAAAAATACATACAGTCGAATTGCGAACCTCCTCTTTTTGAAGTCGGTTAAAAACTTGATGAAATTCTATAACATTAAAAACTACATGTTCTTTCACAGTCAAATTGACCATGTTTTTGACCTAACCAAAACCATAACCCCAAAAACGTTTAACTTTAAAATTACAATACAAAAACATAATTTTCCGCCTTCTTTTGTTACCCAAAAGTCTGGAACACAACCACAAGAAACCCTGAAGCTATAATTATATGTACAATCAACCGCAAGTAGTAGTAACACGTAAGGTACTGAAACCCGCCTAACTACTCCAAAATAAAGACGCTGTAAAAGTGACATTGTTAACATGGACGCGTGGTTGACTGTCCCTTATTACCTACCTGTTTGTATGTATTGCGTGATTCTCTAACAAAGGAAACCCGAAAAGGCAACAAAGAAATCGCATAAATTTCACTTGATTGACAAAACAATTACTTAAATTAAAAACGATGTTCACGCGAGCCCGCATTGAATATAAATTGGTAGCACAGGAATAATTACGACTTTAGCAATGTTCTTAATCTATATTAAAACGAATGCTAAAATATTAGAGTGCAGTTTCATAAAGAATTTCTATGATAGAACTAGCTGCGCCCTGCGGTTTCAAACGCATAAATCTCGATCCCGTGGGAATATCGCGATGAAAAGTATCCTATGTGTTAATCCAAATTCTAAACTATATGTGTGCTAAATTCAATCTTAATCCGTTCAGTCGTTTTTGCGTGAAAGAGTAACAAACATCCATCCTAACAAACTTTCGCGTTTATAATATTGCTAGCTTTTGCTCGCGAATTCGCCCGCGTCGAGGTCGGAAATTATCCCACGGGAAAGTACTACCGGGATAAAAATTATCCTATATATTAATCCAGGTTATAAATTATCTGATTGCCAAATTTCATCCAAATCCGTTCAGCCGTTTTTGCGTGATTGAGTAACAAACATCCAAACACACAAATTTTCACATTTATAATATTAGTAGGATAGTAGGATGAATTTCCTTTGTCTACATATTATTACCATCATCCACTACTGGACAACGCCTCTATAATCGCACGCCTGATTTCTTTGTCTATTTTGTGTTAATTAAAGATTTCTTCTTAAAGGGTACCTACACACACAATCACGATTCTTTAAGGTTCAATGATAGTAAATTTAATGATTCTGACTTAGCATTTAGCTCCTGCATTTTATATGAATCATGCTCAAGTCGGCATAATAACAGACAAAGAAAAGACAAAGGAGCCCAAAGCTTACTCATTTAGTACAAAAGGTCTAAATATTAAACAAACTAATGAAAACAAGCTCTTTTCCAGACAGAATCCTTAAACACTCTACAGACTCCAGAAACTTCTATCAAGTTTTATTTGCCTTATTCAACCAGAAATCGAATCCAAATCCCCGTTGCAACGCCGGTATGTAAACAGGGAAACGCAACGATCGATATGGCGGGGTAAACACGGCGGTTGCCATGGCGACGCGCCGGGAGTTTCGTCACTTCCGCCCCTTCGCCCTCTGAACCACCCTTCCCCCCCGCTGGGGGCGCTGTCCGCGGCAGGCTTTGTGCCGCACCACAGGGACGATATAGCAAGTTAAATTGGCTCTGTCCTTGAATTAATGGTTATTTCGATGCAAGTCTGGACCTGTGTGAATAACGAGATTTGACTATCAAAGCTTCGTGGAAAATTCTGACATGCAGTCGGAGTGACGTTTTGCTTTTGGTTTCGTGTTAGGCAGTATTCACGTTTTTGTTAATCTGATTATCTGACGAATTGCGGCAATGGGAACGTACTGCAATTTAGACAGCTCGGAAACTAATCTGGAATCGAAATATGGGCATTGCTTTACGGAATTCTTTCTCTCTCAGTGCCTTTTAAAAACGAATCATAACTAACAGTTTACAGAATGAAAATTACATCAAAGCCAGCATCTGGAGTTCAGGAAACAAAACATTATCCACATGTTACTATTTAAAATATTTAAATAATCCCTCACTATTTTTAACTGTTAAAACTTACTTGTTCTACTGCGGAACATTGTCTATATCCCGCACATTTTCAATGCGTCGGCGAATTTTAAATTGTTTATTATCAACTGACGGGTAATTATTTAAGCTGAGATAATTAGTCTTTTGTCATGGCATCGGCATTTGAACAAAATGGGGCTGATGGCTTGATGAAGAGCAGGGGTCTGCCAAACGGTTTATTTGTGTAGATTTTTTATGGCAGAGACAAATGGAATATTGAGAATTAAAGCTTGAATAAGCTTTTGTATCCCCAGCATGAAAATAAAGTGAAATAGAAAACATAATCGCCATCGGCTTTTGGAATTTAACCTAGCTACATCTGCCTTTTAGAAATCAAAAACAAATATCTTGACAAAAAATGGCTAGCGAGAAACCACGAAGTAAACATAGAAACACTTTAAATTCAGTTCACTTTAATAAAAAAAAAAATTATTTGTCTTTTAGGACAGTGGTATACTACTATGATTCCGCCATATTTTACTGATTTGCTGGACTGGTGACTGAGTAATTAGAATGATCAAAGATTGAGCTGAATAGTCTGCAGTTGGAGAGGCCTATGTCTAGAATAGATTGCTATAAAGCGTCATGCAGACCGGCGCGACGCGACTGTAACAAAACAATTTCTAAGAAAACTTCACGGAAGAACAATTACCGGTGTCGCGTCGCACGACAAGTAAGTAGTATGCACGAGGCTTAATACTCCAATGTCCTACACATTGGAATCAAAAACAGGGTAAATTGGTCTCTTTCTTTCCATATTGTCGATGATAATTTTCTATAATTATGTTAATAACAAAAGCCGTTCGAAAAGGGAGGTAATGCCCCTGGGATACGAGTGGCTACAGACCGGGGTTGATGACCGCAAAACCGCCCTTACCAACCGGTAACGTTGTTGCCTGTCTACGACTTGATTTAATGTGGCATAGACATACGTAAGTTCGTAAATTCACGTGTATACGTAAATCTTGTAAGAAGTATACATCGACAAGAATTCATTCTATTATCTTCGATCTTTATTTCATAATATTGTATCAATGTGTAGGTACAAAATTATTACACATTGGGTACTTCATTCCAGTTTCACATTCATAAAGTATTATGGAACAAATTATAGACAATCAAATGAATTCTTGTCGATGATGTATACATTTTAGCTGCCTGTACTATGATGACCATACTTAGTACTAAGTAACTAACTAGTATCACGTTGTTGTTGGTTATTATGTTATTGTGATCGTTTATTGTAAATATTTCCTCAGGTAAATTTTAAAATAGTCTAGAAATGTATTATATTAGGCCTGATGGATTTGTGTTGATAATTTATCAAAAGGAAAAAATAAACCAAACAGAACTCTTGTTTGAAACATTTGAACAGTTAAAACCATTTTTTTTTGGTACCATCATTTGAACTTTTTTAAAGGAAATATCACTCCATCTCTAATGGTTATTTATTTTTCTACTGCATAATTATTAATAATACATTAATATTTTATACCTAGGTAGATCTGTGTTTTCAATAGTTTTCATACAACGGTCAGGTCGTTGAGGTAGGTTATGTAGGCACCCAAGTAATTAAAATGAAAAATATGACATAAGAAAATTAATGATATGGACACTGGGATTGTAATTAATGAGTATGAATGTGTTGTCGTAAACAGTGCTATATTTTACCAGAGCTTTTTCAAAATCAATCTGCCTAGCCTTTTTCCCAACTATGTTGGGGTCGGCTTCCAGTCTAACCGGATGCAGCTGAATACCAGTATTTTACATGGAGCGACTGCCTATCTGACCTCCACAACCCAGTAACTGGGTAATATACGATACCCCATGGTAAGACTGGTGTCAGACTTTCGGGCTTCTGACGACTCGTAACGACTGTCAAAGATCCACGTATGACAGCCGGGACCAACGGCTTAACGTGCTTTCCGAGGCACGGAGGATTCTCGGTATGTAAAGATGGTCACCCATCCACTGACCAACCCCGGCAAGCGTAGCTTAACCTGATGGATCGACCAGTGCGGCTGTTGTTACTTAGCCACGAGCTCCTTACCAGAGCTTTTTATAAAAGCTGATTAGTAATTTTCTCATCCGATTGGAAGTTAACATTTGATACATACTCTATTCATATTTAAAGAAAGAAAAATATAAATATGGACAATTGAACATACCCAAATTCAAAATGACTCTACGCTCGACACCGCTCGCGGACGGACGTGCTGCGCAGTGTGTACGAGATTCCTGTTTCCGGCTCAGTGGTTCCTGCTGCGGTTCCTGCAGTGGTTCCCGAGCCGTCTATCGTCGCGCCCTGCGACGAGTTCTTCTATAGTCTGTGGACTATCATCGACCTATTAATTGTTTGTCTTTTTCAAGACACAATTAATAAATATTTCTAAATCAGAGTTGTTTCAAAACGTAATCGTCGCGTTTTTGGCCCCTTCTGGGTAAAATCCACAGTTTCGTGGTTCTCGGTGGAAACCTATACGGTGCCAACGAAACCGAGAGGGTGTTGCCCCAATTACACCCGCCGAACCCCTTCAGGGCTAGGCAATCAGTTGGACGGGTCCCAGTGTTCGGCCTTGGGGGATCTCCTAGTCGACATTGGTGACAGTTTTCCCTTCACAGCGACTCACCTAGTGTCGATCGGGTGTGTCTACACCCGGCACACTAGACTGGTTAGGACCCCGTTGCACAATAAGATAGGCAACGGGCAAAAGCAAGCTTAGGGCTCACCATTAAGTACACAACCTCCCTGTCTATACCCGACAGGGAGGGTTTACACATCCCCGGCCAATCCGCCCGGGGAGTTAGTGTTAGAAATTGTTAGGAGAAATAGGAACCATTCCTCTTATTAATTAAATTAATTAAAGCCATTATAATGGAGGCATTATTGAAGTCTCTTCAAGACGACATTAAGTCGCTTAAAAGCGACAATGCAGCCCTCACTAGCATCCTTAAAAGGATAATTACCGTCTCGCCCTCCCTGAAAGATGAGTTTGGCCCGGAAATCATTGCACTACGACGGCCTACTCAGAAAATTCCCTCCGATCCTATCATCGCTGAAAGCAGCATTGACAGCCCATGCTCTCCCCAGCTAGATAGCCCTCTTAGCCCGCTGATGTCTATGGACACAGACGAACCAGTCGTTTCAACGAAACGCGTCACGACCCCTTACCCGTACAGCTCGGAACCTGAGGCTAGATTTTCTTCTTCCTCCGCTTCATCCCACTCTGATGACGATGGGTTCACCCCAGTCAACGGAAAAGGGAAAAAGCGGAAGAATAAGAAACAATCTTCCACCCAGGCCAGCAAAGTAGTAGCGTTTGAGGATCGTGACTCATTCTCACTTTCCCCGCTATCCCCAACCCCACCCGCTACTTGCACTACCGTAGCTTCCCCCTCCCCCGCCCCCCGCCCGACCGCGTCATCCTCTTCGCAGGATACCCCCTCCCCCGACCCCCGCCCGATCGCGTCATCCTCTTCGCAGGATACTCCCAGCCCACCTAATTCTGGCCCTAAGAAGGTCCCTCCGCCACCACCCGTGTTCATACAGGACAAGGGCAAGTGGACGGACGTCTCTAGATGGTGTTGCGACCAAAAAATCGCATACACCAACGCTAGGAACACCCAACAGGGTATTAAAGTAAATGTCCCTACGTCCCGCGATTATAGGGACCTCACTAGTCTTCTGAGACAGAGAAAGGTAGCATTCCACACTTTCTCTCTCCCAGAGGAAAAACAGACCCGCGTTGTCATCAAAAGGATGCCACGCGAAATATTAGCCGCAGATATTTTAGCCGACCTTCAGTCGCAAAATATTCCAGTCGATGAAGTCCATCGTATGCACCGCGCTAGAGGCGGAGAGCAATACGACATGGTACTAGTTATCTGTCCCCCAGTACAGGGTTATCACCCTATATTTAAAGTTAAATCTATCTGCCACCTCACGGGTCTCGAGATCGAGAAACCCAGGAAAAATGGCATAGTAGGGCAATGTCACAATTGCCAACTCTACGGTCACTCTCAAAAGTTTTGCCACGCGACTCCCAGGTGCGTAAAGTGCCTGGGCGCGCATGGCACTTCTGAGTGCTCCCGACCAAAAGACCGTTCCCAATGCCTCACGCCACCTAGCTGCGTGCTATGCGGGCAAGAGGGCCACCCTGCCAACTACCGTGGCTGTCCCAAAGCTCCCAAGTCGTCATCCCCTAAACTGACCAAGCGCGCAGGCGCCCATCTACAGAGGGAAACTCCCTCAAATTATAGAATCCCATCCTCTCAACTTCCTGAGAGATTAAGCCCTCAGAGGCCCACTCCGTGGAATTACCTCCACCACCAGCAGGCCTTTCCAGCCATGGCTACCTTCCAACCCCCACCCCCCACCATCCCCCCCCTTATGGGCCCCCGTTATCACCCCCCCGCGCCCCTTAATAAGCCCGCACCTGCTCCTATAGCACCGCGTCCGCAACCCGCGAACACTCCCGTAGCCTCTTCTAGCATGCCTCAAAATGTTCTTTCCTCCGCGATGACATTCCTCTCTCCTCGCGCTTTCCAAATGGCCAGTCAACTTGAGGCCGCCCAAGACGCCTGTGATCTCATAAAGATCCAAGCTATTTACAACGCGTATCCAGACATTACGCGTGCTCTGACATCCCGCGCCTCCCATAGAACCCACAATGTCTAACACCATCTTAGCTAGGTTCAAACCCCGATCCCTCATGTTAGGCATCTTCAATGCAAACGGCATTAATGGCCAACGCGACGAGATCGCGAAATTCCTCCGCGATCACCACATAGATGTCTTCCTCTTACAGGAATCCTTCCTCAAACCTAATAAACGAGATCCGTCAATCGCTAACTATCGTGTAGTTCGCAACGATAGGACTCGTTGTCACAAGGGCGGCACCCTTATCTATTATAAAAAAGACCTCTATTGCATCCCCATGGATCCTCCCCCGCTCTCAGTATTAGAAGTCTCCATCTGCCACCTAGGCATGTCAGGCCATCAGCCGATCACCCTTATATCGGTCTACCTTCCTCCCCAACCCACTTCAGAGGACCCCCGACTCTTTGCAAACGATCTCTCTATCTTATTTGGCCTGAGTGACTCCGTTATCATGGCGGGCGATCTCAACGCCAAGCATCCCTCCTGGAATAGTACCAGAACCTCCACCAGAGGACAACACCTGTTTGACCTCTCTGCCTCTATGATTTTTGATGTCATCGCTCCGATGACCCCAACCCACTACCCTCATAACCCTAACCATACACCCGATGTCCTAGACTTGGCGCTCCTTAAGAACGTCAATCTACGTTTAGACTCAATAGAGACGGTACACGAGCTTAACTCTGATCACCGTCCCATAGTCATAAGACTGGCCCCGCGCATAGGTCTCTCCGACCCCAATCAACCTCCCGTCACTAAAAAGGTAACGGACTGGAAGAAAGTAAGCACCCAGCTGAAATCCAACACGTCCACCCAATTAGATAACATCCCCGATCAGTTTGACTCTATCTCGGACACGATGGCCGCGATCGACTCATTCACGGATCACATACAATCTGTCGTGAACGAATGTTCAAGGGAAGTCACAGTGACGGATGACCGTCGCTGGAAGCTACCTGACGATGTACGTAATCTGTTGACTGAGAAGAACGCGTCTATCCGTGCGTACAGTAGCTTTCCCTGCGACGCGAACAAAGCCCATATGCGCTACTTACAGAGAACTGTAAGGAAACGCGTAGCGGAGCTGCGTAACGCGGGCTGGGATAAGATGCTAAGCGAGTTAGAGCCTACCCACCTAGCCTTCTGGGAACTTCAGAGGAAACTCAAGTCCCTGCAAGTCACTTCCATGCCCCCATTAGTACGCCCCGATAAGACCATTGCATTCGACGACGTCGACAAGGCCGAGTGCCTAGCCGACAGTCTAGAAGCTCAGTGCTCACCCAGCTCCCTACCAGTAGACCAAGCTCACCTCGCAGAGGTAGACGCGGAAGTCGAACGTAGAGCCTCTCTCCCTCCCGTAGAAGACCCTGAGAATCCTCTGCCTCCCGTCACTCCAGACGAAGTGCACGATATCATCAAGGGTCTTAAAGCTCGTAAAGCCCCCGGTTCAGACGGACTCACCAACAGAGTGGTCCAGCTTTTCCCTGCCCACTTGATAATGTTATTGGCCACCATCTTCAATGGTGCCCTAAGCAACAATATCTTCCCACAAACGTGGAAAGAAGCCAACGTCATCGGCATCCCGAAGCCAGGCAAACCCAAGTCTGAGCCTTCTAGTTACCGTCCCATTAGTCTGCTCAAGGTTCTCGGCAAAATCTATGAGAGGCTTATTTATAAGCGTCTCAGAGAATACGCCGAGACCAAGGGCCTTATTCCCAACGAACAGTTCGGCTTTCGAACTCAGCACTCTAGCGTGCATCAGGTCCACCGCATCATCGAGGACATAAGCGCTGGTTTCCAGCGCGGCTTGATGACGGGTGCTATCTTCTTCGACATAGCGAAAGCTTTTGACAAAGTCTGGCACAACGGCTTATTATATAAGCTCTACAAACTCGGTGTGCCAGATCGTCTCATGCTCATCTTACGAGACTTTTTGTCGAATCGCACCTTCCGCTATCGCATCGAAGGAGCGCTCTCCTCCCCCCGACCCTTACGCGCGGGTGTCCCTCAGGGCTCCGTGCTATCTCCTCTCATTTTCACGCTGTTCACCAGCGATATCCCTAAAAGTAACAAGGCGCAGTTGGCTCTGTTCGCAGACGACACGGCCATTTACTATTCAGGCAGAAGCCCCGACGCGATAGCTCTCACTCTTCAAACCGCAGTCGACAAGCTCGGCAAGTGGTTCAGAAAGTGGAGAATCGAGGTTAATCCCGATAAGAGTCAAGCGGTTCTCTTCAAGAAACCGAGACTCAAAAAACTTATTAACACGCTCCCCCGACCAATCACCATGTTTGACAAGCCGATCCCCTGGGAGAAGCGAGCCAAATATCTAGGTGTGGTCCTCGATTTTAAACTCACATTCTCCGAGCACATAAAGCAGGCACGCTCGCGAGCCGCTTTCGCTCTCGGTAGGCTCCACTCCGTTCTCAATGCACGAAGCAAATTGTCACTCAGGTGCAAATTGCGTACCTACACGGCGTGCATTAGACCCATTATGACCTATGCGTGTGCCGCCTGGGCACAAGCCAAACCCTACCATCTCCATAAGATGCAGACCCTCCAAAACCGTTTCCTTCGAATGGCGACGGCTTCCCCCTGGTATGTTAGGAACGAGATCCTCCATCTCGACCTTAAAATCCCCACAATAGCCCAATTTCTAAAACGCAATGCAACGCGTTATTTTGATAAAGCCGCAATACATCGCAACCCTCTAGTTGTGAAGGCCGCCAGTTATATTCCCTCTGGAATAAGTAAAATCCGCCGTCCAAGGCATGTTCTCAACGACCCGGATGACCCCATAACCCTCCTCCAGGAGAGCAATAGGGCCACCAGTACAGTAAAGAAACACACACACCGACACACGTTCCGACCTCGCCGCAGAGGTCCGCGACCGCGTCCCTCCCGAGTAAATGATACTCCCCCCCGACCCTTGCTCGACGATGCGCCAGCCCGCGTCGAAGCTGAGCCCGTAGTCTTAAATTCCCCGAATAATAATAATCTATGTTTGATCCAGCCTGTCCCATCTTGCTGTCCTCCCCCCAGCGACGCCCTAAGCCGAGGTCCGTACCCCACAGGGGGTGCCCTTAGCGAGCGTTCGCCTAGTTTTAATTAGAATAGTTTATGCCCCTGGCTGGAGGCTTTAAGTGTAGAAGCTTAAGGCAGCCACAGGAAAGTCCGGTTAAGCAGCTACGACCTCCTCAGAGGTTAACTGCGAGATGCCCTATATAAAAAAAAAAAAAAAAAAAAAAAAAAAATACCCAAATTCATCCTATCAAGTTTATGTTTGACCACACAACTGAAAGAATTGGTCTATTCCTTATGGCGGCTGTACACATCTGTCCGAGTGCTCTCGCTAAGAAGGTCTCGCGAAAGTCTCGAGCGAGGGGCTTTTGCCCAAGTGCGGCCATGTAAGTACACTCTCGCCTAGTTCATGCGACGCACTTGCAACTGCTGCGAAATTCTATGACTCGGACACAAAAAACCGACCAACACGGAGAGCGATCGAGGAACGCCGAAATGAGACACACCGAGGCGGGCCGAGCGCTCTCATCTACATTCCCGCATTCGGCCTATCTCGGTGTGCCTCGGCGAGAGTGTACAGCTGCCATTAGACTTTCCACTTTTTAGAATGATATATTTATTTAAAGACTAGCTGACCCAACAGACTTAATCCTGTCCAAATTTCAATTATTCATACAAAATTGATCAAAATTCCCATAGAAAATGCAACCATTTTCCCGGAAACTTTATTTTTTTTTATTTCCGTGAGAACCTGCTCCGGACTATTACGAACATATTAAAATAAAATAAATCCAAATCGGTCCAGCCGTTCTGAAGTTATGCGCTTACCAACAAGCATCATATTTTTTTTTATTATATAGACGATGTACTAATTATCCAACAATATAGCACTTCTCTACTTATTAAGGATAACGTCTATTTTAGCATACAATCGAACACGGATCATTTGCGAGTCGGAAAACATTCTAAGTAAGGAAAGTTTTGGGCCATAAAAATAAGTTTTAGTTGTAAGAAAAGTACGTGCGATGCATAGAAACAGTGGCTATGAAATATGGTCCTAAGAATTGATCCAATCCATCCCTTGCTGCCCTCCCCTAGCGACGCCCTCAGCAGAGGTACGTACCCCACAGAGGGTGCCCTTAGCGTGTACTCGCTTAGTTTATAAGTTTTGGGCCCTGGTTTTCATTTATTAAGGCATTTTACAGGAAAGTCCAGTTAAGCAGCCTGCAAACTCCTAGGTCAAACTGCGAGATACAATTCCCAAAAAAAAAATGGTCCTAAAAATAATATGATTTTGGGGATGTGAGCACTTCTATAACAGAAAATTTTCTTTCACTTTGTTTGCCTCTTCTGATAGAGATAAGGAACTATAATTGATCATCATTCTAAATCAGTGTGTTAGTGGTTGCAGAGTAAAAAGACATATCTCAGGTAAAAAAAAGTGGGCGAGCCTATTGTCATCAACTGGGCACAAATCCAGACTCAAGACTGTTACTGAGAAATTCCAGATAGAAAAACATAACATAACACTTTGCTCGACCTGGGAACCGAACCCAATACCTCATACTCAGCAGTAGCGCTTGCGACCACTAAGACCAATGAGGCTAGGTTTTAGCCAGTGTAACACAATCCAAAGCTAATGATCAAAAATCGTGCTATTTTTTGTAAAAATCTACTTGCGATTAAATAAAAAACGTGCATAATAAAAGAACAAAAATTAAAATTAAAATAAAGTACCAAACGAATTATCCAACACTCACAAACAAAATGAATCCAATCTGATAATCTTCCTTTAATTTTATCCGCGAATTTGTGAAGAGGGCATAATGAAGAAAATAATAATTTTACCATTTCAGTGCGGTACAGAGAAGAATTAAAATTAAATTAATTATAATGAGTAAACCGGGGACTTGCCTAGTGTTATAATATTTTTGTTGCTTTAGTACTTATTCAAGTACCTATTATCTACATGAGATGGTGGTTCATTGTAAGGCATTTGTAGTCTAGATAGGGATCTACAATTAAGTAGATTTATAATGTGTTGTACGGAAAAGAAATGGTTTATATTTCCGCTTATCGTCGCCTTAGAGTGAAAAGCTCGGGTTTGCGAGTTTGACTTTTAATTACATTCCATTTTGGAAAAAAAAACATGGCAACACACGCAGTTTTGGGGCGGCATCTATATCGCCACATGCGACCTACGCATCATACTGACGTCACTCAAAATCCTGCATCGCATAAGCAGATTTTACCGCGCGTTCAGCGTATAATATAACTTCCCAGTTGCCCACCAGATTTTCGTATATAAGAGGTTTTCACTCTAAGACGACGTTATGCAAAAAAATTGGTTAACGCGGGCTACTAACCCCATAGTTTATGTAATTTACTAACTCAATAGTTCAAGAAGCATAGTAGATTCAAACTCATACCACATCCAAATCCAGGTGTTATCTGGTCTAATCCAGATAACATGTTAGTAGGAACTTACCTGTAACAAAGATATTAACAAATGAGTCATAGAAAACACAAAAACATACACAACACACATAAAGATAAAATATCAAGCTGTAGGCAGACATTTATTTCTTAACTTGGGCCTTTCCGCCTAATCATGAGTATAATGAACCTCTTTAATCACCATGCGATCTTGTTAAACGTATTACTTCATCAGTCGCATTTTTCACAATGCTGCGGCCGCATCTGCGTCTATCGTGACGGAAGATTCGCACAGTGATACGATACACGCAGATGTGACCAACCATTATCGGCTATCGTCGCGATAGTTCGAGCACTTATCGCCTGCGTTTTATCAATGGGTTTTAGCGCGCTAATTAGCGTGGCGCTCGTTCGGACTACTGTTGTTCATTTCGACTGTTGACTCCGGACTGCGTAGACGTCATCAGGTTACCAAAGAGTTCTAAATTCAAAATTTGAATACAATTTTCATTGGATTTGTTTCTAATCAGCCAGATCTAAAAACTTTCACTGTTACGCTGCGTTTTTACCAGAGATGAGCGAGGATGCGTAGCGAGGGGTGTGTGTGAAACTAAGCTATAACTTAGCTCAAGCTATGAAGCAGTGAAGCGATGTAATTGGTTACTTTCACACATATGCCTCGCTACGCATCCTCGCTCATCTCTGGTGGAAATCCAGCCTTGCCCTTGTACCTAGTAGGACAATAAGCCAATACCGATGCCTTTCGGACTCCGGAATAACCCATACATACTCGGTAGACAACCGAGAACCTTCTCTCTTGAGAAACCCTTAATCATAACATAACAGAAGCCATGTTATTTTAGTTCAATACGAATTCGGGCCGAAATTCAAACAGAAACGTGGGGCCACCGGTAACCCTCCGAAACAAAGGCCTTTCTGTACAATAAACCCTCCGTTGGGACCTTTATTTCTCTGTTGTAAGGGGTCCAACAGACCCATCAGATAAAAGTATTGGGTTAAAAAGCTTTATAATTTTGAATATAAAGTTGCTGCTTTTGAGATAATAAAGTATTATAAATGTATTGGATAGATTTGTGTTATTATCTTAGTGGTTTTATTATTTTTAAGTACCTCGTGGACCGAGCTCTGCTCCGGTGAAAATAGAGAATGCTCAGTTAATAGTTCATACTAATTCCATGTATAGTACACACTAATGCTGCCATGATAGTAGGTACTTACTAATTCCATGCTGCCATGTCATTATTCTAAGGTAGAAGATAGCCATCTTGTTCTAAACTTCGGGCGACCTAGCTCTGCTCGAGTGAAAATACGGAGAAAACGAATTTTCCCAGATATGAGACCTAGCTAGATCGATTTTTCGCCCTCGTAAACCCCTATATTGCCACTTTCAACCAAATCGTTAGAGCCGTTTTCGAGAATAACAATTACGAATAAGTATATATGTATTTATACAAATATTGCTCATTTGATAGTATAGGATGTGTTTGCGAACAAATTCAAATTGGAGAAAGATAAAAATTGTTACTGTAGGTCATCCTTAGAAGATAGACATATGCTATCCCGGACTTTATTTTTGAACTTTTTAAGATATACAATTCTGTAAAACATAAATTTTATGTATCTGTTACGGCTTACGCCAGTAAAGCTCCCAGTCGGCATGATTTTTTCCGACATCTTCGACAATAATTGTCATATTTCAGCCAATTCACACAAAACCTCAATGTATTATACACAAAAACCTTCCACTTGAATCACTCTATCTATTAAAAAACGCATCAAAATCCGTTGCGTAGTTTTTAAGATCTAAGCATACATAGGGACAGACAGCGCGAAGCGACTTTGTTTTATACTATGTAAAGATAAAGAAGATCACGTTAGTATTTATTTTGACAGTCTATGATATCAAGGGTTAACCGATTAAAATTAAATGTCCTAAAACGTGTCCGTAATTTGACAATGACATCCATGGATAAGCTTTTCCACAAGGCCTACTACTGCCTTCTATTTTTACCTCCTTATCAGTAGAGTGTCAATCCAATCAAATATCATTATTTTTTAACAAAATAATTATCAAAAGTCATTTATTCAAACTAGGCTGAGAATCAGCACTTTTCGAACGTCAAAATTACATAAGACAGTCCCCCAAAACGCCCACCCTTCACCACTTCCTAATAATAATATAATAATAAATACTTTATTTCAGACCATGGTGTCCATTTTGTTAGTAATGCGTTAGCTGGGAAGAAGAAGTGGCGCAACAAACTCCCCAGCAACTACCTCCATAATTATCAGTAGAGTGTCAATCCAAACAAATATTATTATTTTTAACTCCATAATTATCAGTAGAGTGTCAATCCAAACAAATATCATTACTGAGACCGCCGCACAGCTAAACTTTTAAAAGTATTCATCGTTACAGCAACAACCTCGCGAGGTACCTACATACTAACAGTAACAAGTCTGTTGCGCGCTTGTCATTCCGAGTTCGCTCAGTGATAATTGGATGAAATCTCTTAGACGCTAAAGGATCCGTTTCCCCTTTGTTACGAAAAGATTGCTACGATTTGTTATGTAGGTGTGTTGTATTGATCAGGTGGAATAATTGGTTCTGATTTTGATGAGATTGTTTCAGGTTGGTAAGGGAGTTGAGTATCTTGCAAATTCCAGGTGTTGTTGCAGCATCAGTTCAAGGTTACTATGTTCTTCTAATATCATTGAAGTAACAGAATAGCAAATTTGAAATCGATCAGACCTGTGGAAGACGCTCACATTCATTCATCAACTAGAAAAGAGCTGATAATCTTCAAACGGCTGAACCGATTTTGATAAAACATATCTAAGAACCATCGCTAGAAAACCTGCTTTGAAATATATAAAAAACCGCATTCAAATCGGTTCACCCATTTAAAAGCTAGACGCCACAGACAGACACACAGCGGTCAAACTTATAACACCCCTCTTTTTGCGCCGGGGGTTAAAAAATCCCCCATCTATATTACTTTTCATATTTTCTATTCCATATTAATTCGATATTCATTGTAGTTCTATTACGTAGTTCAAAGGACACCGTTTGGAGGTCACAATAACCTAATGTTTGCCATTTTCATGTCATTAGCAAAAAATTTATGAACGTACGAAATATATTTCCCTAGAGCTTGTTAACTTTAATTAAAACGAAACGAGTTTACAAAATTATTTCAGTCTTTGACCTACAAATCGTTGTTAAAAACGGGTAATTTAAAAATTAATGTTAGTTAATTAGATGTATGGTTTAATTAATGTTGCTTTAACCTAGCGCCTAGCTAGAGGTAGTGTTTCAATGAAAGCTTACGAATGAATACAACAAAATGTGACAAGAAAAGCATCACTACATTCACAACTTAGTGTTAAACAACATAATAATTTATGAAATGCCAAAAGAGTTTTTTTAATTTTGTATGATTCTTATTGTACTACCAGTACCAGCTAACACTTCCTGCTAGCCTGTGGGAGAGGGGGCGGCCTCAAAGATCACCACAATAATATTAAGAGCGTATAATCTGAAAGTTGGCAACGTCAAATATGTATGTCAAATATTTCGCTGTTTTGATTAATTTGGCAATATTACTGAATGGAAATATGAAATGTGGCTAACTAGCGAACTAGAATATTATAACACTGAATTTGATGTTGTAAACGTTTTAGGTGTAAAGAAGGCATTCGGAAAGATTCCAAATACTTTTTTCACATCTAAAACTAAATATTCAGTGTTACGATAATAATTATTGCATTTCATAATCAATATTTTAGTTCGCTAGTTAGCCACATTTTATATTTCTATACAGTAATATTGCCAAATTAATCAAAATCGCGAAATTATTTGACATCTATTTGCGACGTTGCCAACTTTTAGGATAGACGCTCTTAAATGGTCCCAACTAACTCGATGACATAGGGGTCTTTGAAAGCCCATTGGGAAATGGGCTTGTTCTGAACAAAACACTAGCTTTACAAGGCAGATATGGCCTTAGCTTATTGGTAATATTCTTCAGATAGGTCAGGTGCGTACTCGCAACCAGCTTGTATGACCAGATGTATGATCGTAAACGAAGCAGAAGGAGTATGTTAGTAATAATACAGTATTACCAATCAAGACTTCACAAGCTAAATTCCCTTCAAGCTCCAAGAGAAACAGTCAATAAACCTTAATTCCCAAATTGTCATGAAAATTGACGCAACGACGCAAATTCGTCAAAACTCAGTCAACAAGACAGAGGGAACGCCGAACGGGAGGTTTTATGCAAATGTGCGCACACACTACGCGAGTCTTAATTATGGATGATAATTAATTACATTAGCAGTTTAAACTCTGGGCTGTTCATTTACATTGTAGGTACGTGTGACAAATCCTGAACTATTGTGTTAGGAGTTTGACAGCGTCGCGTTACGTCACGCCGGAATTGCGTTAAATTATTCAGATTACCAGTGAGAATAGTGATGTCAACGTAATTAGATGAACTGAAAGTAGCTTTTGGGCTATGAATGTTTGATTGAGCGGTCAAAATGGTAAAAGTTTTTTGTGAATGAGCTATTAAAGTACCTAAGTAGGTACGTAAAGGCAAAAATAAGAAACAAAAAATGAAATGAAACTACGTGTTACGTGCTACGTGTTAAAAATGTATCTAATGATAATCATTAGATACATTTTTGAGAGTCAAACTTGAAGACTTAAAATACATGTTATTTACTTTACCACCACCGAAACTACACACAACACCAACACTTAAGAAAAAGCGATTTAAAGCATCTGTTTTGTATCAAGTAGGTAAAAAATATAAGCACTCCCGCGCAAAACGACAAAGGTTGCGTATGTATTAGTACTTGAGAGTAAGTGGATACAAGCTACTGTGGATTAGAAGTGGTTATTACCAAAAACTTTACTCGATAGAAAAGCAAGAAAAAAAGGTTTTTTTATTTTTCTGGTTTGTCAAGCACCTCGTACATTTTTTATTTACTAAAAGCTGCCTTCTTGAATATATTTTTTTACGATTATTTCACGCTACAGCGAATTTCTGTTAAATTTTTTTGAGAATCATCCCTTTACGTTCATATTAGTGAGAGCGAGTTTTCAAAATTTATTTGCTTATTCAGCGGTTTATTTTTTAATATCCCAAAAGAAAATTGAGTTATATCTAAATTAAGACAACCCAACTGTACAAAAATTCCCATCTCCGTCCAACCAACTAAACAATATTTTAATTCTAAAAGGATAAACAACATTTTTGCGGAAGGTAACTGACAGTGGATTAGGGAATCGTGTATTGTGTAGAGTTTAGGAAAATGTTAATAAAAAGTAAATTACGTCATGATAACATACAGTATACAATGTTTTTGTTTGCTTTCTTTTACGTAAGCTTGTAATTTCAGGCTTGAAAAAGCACGTGATATTAGTATCTTCTTTAAAAAATATTTAAAGAGAAAAGTCAAGCGTAATAAGCATTTAATTTCGAACATTCGTTTAAAATTGCATTTCGAACCGAACGTCATCGCCAGAAACCAAAGCATTGCATTGCCGCGGTTTTCTATGACGCGACCGTTGCGACCGCATTCGCATCCGAAAAGAGAATTAAACATTAAATCCGTACGGATTTTAGACCATTAAATTCAATTCCGATTCACGGAATCGACCCGTGTGTATCGGCTTTGATATTCTCTTGGAATGAAAAGTTTTGGACAGAATTCGTGATCCGGTTGTCCGTCCGTGTTCGTGGAATTCTGGGTGGATCAAAAGTGACATCCTGTTTTTGGGCTTGCCATAAAAACGTGTAAATATTTTCCAGGTTTGACTCCAAATAAACTTTTTGTCGTCGGTAAGTACAACTACAGCAAGGTTACAATTTTCTCGTTATTTTTTAAAGAAAGAATGAAATATGTATATCTTATTTGGGACACGCACAGGAAATACAAACAGTAAAAAAAAATAGTATTTGAAACTAACAAAATAAACATGTTATTTTTTAGAATTAACAAAATAAAAAAAATACCTGTGCGACACCAAAGAGGCTCCTATCTTAAAAAATAAATACCGCAGCGCTGTTATTCTGATCGGGCCCGAGCATTCTGATTGGTGCAACGGTCTACCACAAAGTCGACGGTTTAGTTGTTAGACTTCTTCCAGGCATCGTTCCTTTAAAAAAAAACTTCGAGGCACTATGACAACGACATACAGTCTTCTGTATGTCGTTGTCATAGTGCCTCGAAGTTTTTTTAAAGAAGCACAGGTAATACCAGCTCACTTTGAGTCATACACAACGCAATAAGAATTTCTTGAATTGTTCCAAGATGCTCACATTACGCGAAGACAAAAGAAGACTCGGCTTCCAACGCTCTGTCGAGTGCTTTAGAAGAGAGAACGATATCTGAAACTTGAACACTATTGTCTGCAGAACAGAATTTATCTCTTTGATAAAAATGTGTCTTGAAATCGATTCATTAACGAATAAGGTTTATAGTCTTATTTGTTTAAGGTCTAGACGATTCGACGACAAGAGAAAATGACGACCCTTTTGAATTTTACGCGAAGTACTAAATGAAATTTCAGTCTGTTTCATGCAGACTGATTTAAATATGGTGAATAATAAAGTTTTACGGTCACAAGTCTGTCTACTTATACATTTTATTAATTGCTTTATGTGCGTGTATCTATGACAGTGCTTAAAGTAATTTCGCTAATTATTGGGTACACTACAGATTTAAGAAGGTACTGCGATATTGAAATTATTCCTCAGCCACGCTCAGACTATTTTGAACTTTATTGCTTAAATTGAGCTTTATTGTTTTATCGTTAGTAATAGGGCAAAGTGAGACTCTTCGTAGCAGAGGATTGATGACTGCATATTTTTCATAACATATTACCGGAATTCTCAAATGCTGAACATTACTCCCAAAAATTCTGAATCCTAAAATTGCCAAATAGATGTAAGGCAATTCGGTTTCATTACGACAAAGATGGGAGGAAAAATATTACCACAGTTGCAGGATCCAAAACTATTTAAGTAAACGAAACATGGAACATTTATGCGAATATTTCTTCCTGCAAACTAATACGATTCCGACTTCCAACTTTTATTGTGTAAAACAAACCAACAATATTAAATTCATATAACGGAAACTTTGTTGTTTCCGTATAGGCATCCGCTTTCGCGCCTACGGCGAAAATGACTCCATGTTACCTGTCAAATTTGTCTGTACCTCGCAAATTTTTTATTTGATCCGACTGGTCACGTAATTAACGGACGTTATATAACAGAGGGGGCGATTCCTGTGTTTTAGGAGCTTTCTCATTGTATTATTATTGTCTCTCCAGTCTCAATCTGTCACAAATACCTCTATTTTTCCAAATTTTTGTCGACAATTAATGACATTGTCATTTTTTTTAATTGAATAGGTAACGACTAGATTTTTATCCTTTTTAACTACGGGAATTTGCGTTCAGAGAACCGAGAATAAATCCTCAACACCTACCTCCTTTCTAAGTATTGGAATATATATTTTTAGTTATTTGGCTCAGGATCACATCCGGTTGATCCGGTTTATCAGCTATCGTTCTTATTTTGGGATGTCACACGGTATTACGGATGACGGGAATATAATAGAATGCCATGTGACAGGATGAAATTGAGTTCATGCATTAATTGATGAGTGTGTGTGGATGAAGTTTGGAGGAACCAGGTGTTTGCCAAGTTGTCGGCTTTGATATTCTAGAACAGATTCAGGGTAGTATGTAAGTCTGCAGCATTAAATTCTGCAGTTTCGGTTACCGACTAAATACTTGGTACAGTCAGCATCAAAAGTTGATGACCACATTTAGATTTTCAAAATCGCTGTAGGTACACCGCACCGTATTCACTATTAGCACTTCACTATACAGCGATTTTGAAAATCTAAATGTGGCCATCAACTTTTGATGCTGACTGTACCTACGATAATGTCCTTCGACGATATTAATAGATATTTAAAGATAGTCAATCTGCTAGGCTTTTCCAAAGTTTGTTGGGGTCGGCTTCCAGTCTAACCAGATGCAGCTGAATACCAGTATTTTTAACAAGATACCCCTTGGTAAGACTGGCTGTCAGACCGGGCTTCTGACGACACGTCTGTCAAAGATCCAAGAATGATAGCCGGGACCTTCCGAGGCACGGAGGGGTCGGTATGTTAAAATGTTCACCCATCCATGGGCTGGCCGCGGCAAGCGTAGCATAATATGATCGATCGACCCGTGCGGCTGTTATTACTTAGCCACGAGCCCGAGATTTTTAAAGAATGTATCCAAATGTATATCGACTCGAGATTAATTTGATATTCGTTTTCCGACTATCGCGTTTTTTTATCATAATAGAAGGTAATCCATTTACCATTTATCGGTGTCATTCCCTAATTGATACTTTCAATGAAAATGCAGTTATGAAAGTTTCAAATAAACTATCGAAAAAATTCAGACCCCAGATTGAAAACCAATAGAGTTTCGATAAACGAAAACTTTTGAAAGAGCCCCGAAACGAAGTGTATGGAAATGAAAAAATGTCAGATTCAACGCATCACGCCACAAAATCGGAGCTCTGAAGCTTGGCTTGGAGGGTAGAACGATAGCTTGGCTTTCAACTATATTTGAATAACTCTCGGAACCACGAATCGAGGTAAATATTGCATTTTTGACATGCGAAGTCGGTATGAAAGGATGTTGTTTTTAGGTTCGCTTTTAAATTGGGTGCCTCCGATTTTTGTTTGGCTAGGGTATTGTTTTTAGTTGTTTACTTTCAGAATAGAACTAGTTTCGAGGAACAGACCGTGATTGCTATTAAAATTGCCCCTTCGAGAGGCGATACTTTCCATCCGATCCGTGCTACCTTATACTTAGTTCGTTTCGAAAAGAGAGAAGATAACAAAATTAAGTACTTAGGTATGTACTGTCCAACTGACGGGGTTCGTAAGGGCCAATACCTGCCAGGGTTGCGAATTTGTCCGAAAGGGATATCGCGGCCCCGGCACACAGGCAACGGAAGGCACACGGGTGGGTTTTGGGAGTCGGTAAAAGTCTGACACAACCTCCCGCTCCGCCCAAAGCGGGAGAAGTTATTTGATAATTTCAAACCCAAAAAAAATAAAGTTATCTAACTGTAAATAACAGATACACGGGTCTGCAGTTATGTGATCACAGTAGGTACCGAAGCTGCTAACGCACATTGTAGAATATGCTGTTGATTCTTTTGCTTACTTTTGAGCGACTCAATAGACTGAAAAAATAAGGAGGTTGACTCAAAGTTTTTTTTGTCCGTCAGTTAGATTATTTAAAAATATTGGACACGTATTTTTTATTTTTTTACGTAATCAAAAGATTACGGCAATACATTGAGTTAAAATGTGGAGTGACGTCACTCCCCGGCAGATTTTATACCGACTTGTACTGACTCCCCAACTTTAATGCGTTTTATCTAAACCATTTTTTATTAAGCAAAAAATACGTGTCTAATATTTTTTTTATTACCTGACTGACGGACTAAATAGATTTTCCAAGTCAACATCCCTATTACAATTCTTTCCTCTGTATCACTCGATGCATTCGCGGGCGATTTGACCATGATACTCGTAAACCAAGAC
Organism: Agrochola macilenta; assembly: GCA_916701695.1. Classification (NCBI taxonomy): domain Eukaryota; kingdom Metazoa; phylum Arthropoda; class Insecta; order Lepidoptera; family Noctuidae; genus Agrochola; species Agrochola macilenta. The sequence continues at coordinate 9,489,619 of OU753564.1, read as the reverse complement.
CTAGTTTAATCATAAACAATAATGAACATTACTTTGCATACGATGTTGCAACATAAACATAACGCAAGAATAGGAACAATTATTTTATTACACAATGAAAAAACCTTGGGTTTGCAACGTACGTTTTATTGGTTATAAAAAAAAGCACAAGCTGGCATAGTGACCGGCTGTTACTTTAAACAACCGCATAGAAATCTCAACTTGAACTTCCATACTTGCATAACCTTTGTAATATCAAAATGGCGTAACAGTAGCTACAGTTGCGTATGTAAAAGATAAAGTAAAACAATTGAATCAGTTATAGTGTGTTCTTTTTACTTGTCATATTTGGTAAACAAATATAGTTTTTTTTAGAAAGGGGACGACTACCGAGATGACTAATAGAGAAGTATGGAAGAAAAAGACATGTTGTGTCGTCTCCAAATAAATTGAGATAAAGGCAAGATAATTATTAGATAAACAAAAATTTGCGATTTTGAAAAAAAAATACTTGTTTAATTCATAAAAAATGCATTTATTGGCTCGTACAGCATACATTAAAAAAAATACACAGTTCATAAAGTTCATGCCTAAAGTGTGTGAATGGTTCAAGAAATCGTGAATTTTCGACCCTTGTTTGTTTACCTAGCAGTCTTTGGTATATACAGGACGTAGTTTTAGAACAAAGCTGGTTGTGTAAATACAACTTTGTATTAGTCTGAAGTTAGCTCCAGTTATGAGTATGGGCGAGTGATCTACGGTTGTGATGTGAATGATGTGATCGAGGTGCAGGTGAAAGGCGTTTGAGCTAGACTAAACTTATTAATAGAGAGATGGAGCGCTGGTTAGACCTTCAAAATCTCAAAGCGATTTTCTCAAGGCAGGTGTCTGAAGAAATCGCTATAGTTTATAATCGAAATGGTTAGGTTAGCACGTTTATTTTTGACATAGGTATCTAATGTATAAATGTAACGAAAACAAAATCAATGTTATACGAGTATGTTAAAGCTTTCCCGAAAATAAGTTTGAAATTAATATAATAAACGGAAGGATAATTAGCTTCCAGTCTCATATTTTTTCACACATCTGATGCCACTAGCCATTGCCAATTGCAGCAACTTTACTATGAATGTAAGTAGGTATCTAAATCTTTTATGTCATATATCGAAGGTGCGCTCTACGGAATATTTATACTCTGAGTAACCGTAAAAGGAGTTTGAAATAAAGTGGTCTGGTTGTTCTAATAAATCATGGTTTATTGTCACTGTAACCTCTGTGAACGCTGAACAGCGAGTGATAATTACGTAAGAAAGGCGAAAGGAGCTTAGCAATGACTGGCAAGATTTAAAGACGAAGATAGACAATCACAATGCGACAGGAATGGCATGATGAGAACCGGCTTAGACGAAGTTTGTATGGTAGTGTGGTTGTCCTGAACTTAGTAGATTATAAAAGTTCTAAAATGGACATACAGGACTTTTTTATACTGACTGTATTAAGAAGTTCATAGTAATTGATTAAAATCTAGCCTAAGAGACTAATAAACAATTTAACTCTAACTTAATATTTTACGGGATAAATTATGTTATAACTATGAATAGTGTAAATTTGCACTTTTACACAAGTTCGTAGCACTTTCTTCTTTGTTCATGTGTTACATGTATAGCACAGAATTGTTTATTTATTTATTTATTTAGGCAAACCAACTAAATACACACAAGGACATTCAAAGTACATGTCATTAACAAATACAATAGAATTGCATGCATCTAAATTATAGGTAAGCACAGCATTTTAATTAGATCTCATTCATTCCCTATTTATACACTTCACCAACTCAAATGGTTTAGTTCTCTTCAGCCTACGCACTATGTCCGCGTTGTCTGTGAGCAGCTGGATTGCCTCGACATTCACATGTCGGTGGACTCGGTGTTCGAGTTTCAGCAATTTTTTGGATGATGGTGATGACGAGTTCCATTTTAAGGTCACGGTGGAGGTCGTCATTTCTAATGTATCATGGTGCATTTAAGCATCCCTGAGTACTTTGTTTTGGAATTTTTGTATTATTTTAACGTTGCTTCGTTTTGTACAGCCCCAAAGTTGGATACCGTACGTCCAAATTGGCATAAGATTACACTTGTATAATATTATTTTATTAGGTATTGATAAACAGGATTTCCTTTCGAGTAACCAATAAGTACATACTTTTGTAACGACAAACGTTACATTCAGGACTGACAACTTGCAAAGTCGGGAAATTTGTAACTAGCTACCGTAGTTAGGTACTTAAAAGAATACATTTTATGAAATCGGGTATAAGTACCATGTAGGCACTATTCCTGCAAATGGAGCCTACATAGGATGGTACTTATACCCGATTTCAATAACACTAAGCGACACCTAAATGAATGCCTAAACAAAAACGCGATGATGGATTTTAAAGTATCCTCGCTAAGCCGAGCGATGAAAATCCAACAGCAATTGTCTAGTAATGGCTGTTCCTAATCTTAGTTAATAATTAAGGTCTTAGACACCTAGGACTATTGACGTAACACAAAATGGAATTCGTAGTAATTTGAAAGAATAAATGTAGGACAGGTATCGGACGGATTACTTATAGAAGTTATAGACTTAATCGAATTTGAAGTTTCTTTTAAACAATTAGTTCTTAAAGAAGCAATGTTAAGTTACAAATGGCAATACAACACGTATCGAGAGTGCCAAACCAGAAACCACTTGCAACAAATGAGAGTAAACCCACCCAAATGTACTATTACAAAAGCTAGAACTCCAGTTGACAGTCCGCCAGCTCATTATTGCGCATAAGCAGGGACAAGCCTACGCCTACGATTCGTACTCCTTGCGTAACTTGATAACGTCATCTTAGGAAACTGTCAATTAAAAATGTTCGACTGTTTTATGCTTCGTAAACTGGGCTGACACTGAGATTTCAATCTTGTCTTAGCTTTCGCTTGTGAGTTTTTGGGATTTGTGGTTTCTAAGTCCGATTCACCGATAAACTTGTATCTTTTGTTCTGCCTGGATCACATCGGACTAGGGGAGGCGGAAGACTTGGGGTCGATAAAATGTGTATTCGCCTACCAATTTTTTTTTTTTTTTTTTTGAGGATGGGGAATTATCACGTAACTTCTCCCGCTCTGGGCGGAGCGGGAGGGTGTGTCAGACTTTTACCGACTAAAACCCACCCGTGTTCCTTCCGTTGCCTGTGTGCCGGGGCCGCGATATCCCTTTCGGACAAACCCGCTACCCCAGCAGGCATTGGTCCTTACGGACCCCGTTAGTTGGTGCTGACATCTCTTTGAGGCGCGCGTGAAACACAACGCACCGTCGACCCAGGCCTGGTCCTTGTCGGACGGCGAGCTACCCATTGCTCACCGTCCGCAAGCCCGCGCCTACGGTGGCCGGAAGTCGGCTCGCGACTCCCGACGCCCGGGGCGTTTCCTGCGGCAACTAGGGGCGCGAGGGCGCGTATCCTGCCTCTCCCTCGCGCGCTCCGCCTCCTCCTTCGCGAGCATTACTGCTTCGCAGAAGGAAGTGACGGCCTCCTATATTCGCCTACCTTTCTTCCTTAACAACCGTCGCCTTATCATTCACTCCCTTTTCCTTCATATCATCCCTCTCACAATCACCATCCATCTCTTCTTTGGTCTTCCCTTCTCCCATCCAACCATCCATCATTTACACCCATTCATCACTCTCTTATTCACATGACTGTTTCAAAATAGAAGGTTTTACTTCGAATCCGGACCCGACGTGTTGACACATCAAGCGTCGAGAGCAGATTCGCAACAAGTCAATCGTCATCCTGAGGATGCCTCGTTGAGAGGTGAAACTCGTATCGATTTGTTACAGGGTTCTTTATGACTCTTTAAGAACAGTTAAGCGGATTAGGTAAATATACGTCGTCTATTGTATTTTATCATGGATTTCCGAAAGTCACGCCTGAGTCAATGAACTATTCGTAAGCTAATTTTACCTGTGGTACCCACTTCCATATTGGAGGGTCTACTGTGCAAAGCTATGAGGTCTTTGCTTCATTATTAACCAATAAAGTTCCGTAAATCACTTATAGGAATTGGAAGTCATAAACTTAGTCGCTTTAAACATTTATCACTCGTACTTTTTCCAATACCACCGTAAATTCTTTGATTCTTTCTTATATATTTTACTGAATAAATAAGACTTTCTTTCTCTTATTTATTTTCGAGGGTTATTCTCAAGTAACAATAAATCACTACGTCAGACTAGTGCGAAGCCACTCACACTCAACATGTGCTTACTCCAAGTAGAATTCAAGATCAGTTACAGAACCGCCCTTTATTGCTTTTTCCTTTTACGTAACAACTGCTTCTAAACTTAAGATTGCGTCGTTGGTCTAGATGTCGCAAACGTGACTGTCCTATTCCCAGATAGCTTTTTTTTTGGGTTTATTTAGAATTGTTTGCCCAAATTAGACCAGCTATCTAATTACGCAACACGTTTTCGTAAACTATTACGACTAATCAGTTTCATTTTGACAGTTCAACAACATTCATTGCGTTATTTACGTTGTTGAGCAGATTTTCGAACATAAGAAGCAATGGATTAGCAATCTGTTTCAAAGCGATTCAGATTCTGATTGATCGTGTATTACGCTATTAGGGTACAGGTTTTGGATTGCCATTAGGCTCGCCTCCATGACACTCACATTTCGGCAGTCCCAAATTCAATAGAGGTGAAGCTAGTACTTCTGCCTATCGGCTTGTGAAATACAGGCGTCATAATTTTACATAATGTTATGTAATCCTAACTATAATAATATTATAAATAAATCCGCTTTTCTACCTTTTTTGCGGTGCGAAAAGTTTATATAAATCTTCTAATATTAATATTATAAATGCAAAAGTGAGTTTGTTTATTTGTTTGTTACGCTTTCACGGTAAAACGGCTGAACGAATTTGGATGAAATTTGGAATATGGGTATACAATGACAATGACATAGGATACTTTTTATCTCGATAATCCCACGAGATCAAGACTTATGCGGGTGAAACCGCGGTGCACATTTAGTAGATAAATAAATGCGAAAGTGCGTTTGCTTGTTACGCTTTCACGCTTAAACGTCTGAACGGATTTGGATGAAATTTGGTACATGAGTATACACCATGATCTGGGTTCGGACATAAAATACTTTTTATCCCGGGAAACGCATGCAGACGAAATTGCGGCCAATAGCCAACCAGCCAACCTTTATAACTGAAAAATTTGTCTAGTGATATAGTACAAAAGATTTAAAAGTTTAGTAAGGGCTATTCAAAGAGCTTTATAACAGTCGTCTATAGATTAAGATTCCGCTATTGCATTCCAGACGTTATTTTTATGATTTTAGATCAAGTTCGAAGAGTTAGGGTGGGATCTGACGGTGCGATTGAAGTTCGCTCGCGTGCGCTTTCAATATGTCAGGAATTTTGTCGGAAATCTTCAGCTAATTTTACGTACCAGGTAAACACTAAAGGTAAATATATATTTCAGGTATGTATGGTATGTTTCAGGGTATATTTCAGGGATCTCGTAATACTTCCAAGCATTTCAATTCCTTCAAAATTTCAACTCAACCTTTCATTCATTGGCAGGGGTCGTCCATTAATAACGTGATGTCCTTTAGCAACTTTTTTACCCCCTCTCTGGTGATACGTGGTGAGGTTTTAGACTAACCCCTCCCCCTAGACCCAAAGTCACATGTATTTTTTTGGTGCAAAATATGTTAAACAATTACAAATATTTTATCTTTAAATAGAAAAATATTTTATTTGGGGGCCGCTTTTCGGTTTAGAAATGCGCGTTAAACGAAAAAATTCATACACGTGATAACTCACTACACCCCCCACCCCCTTGTGATATTTGGTGATTTTTTCCGAACACCCTCCCCCCATTTCGAGTCTAACGTGGACGACCCCCAGGACAAATGTTTGCCTATTGCAGTGTGTCCTAGATCTGAAGTACATTGAAGAAATTGTGTCTATGTAATTTATGTTACTCAAAGGACTTGCCGCGCTATTTAAATCGCCTATACACTGAATCATCCCCAGAAAATTGAAAATAAAGGGTCATCACTCCCGTAACAGATTCCGCTCGCGAGCATAAACCGCGTCGTGAGCACAGGTTCTTATCGTAAATCAAATATTCATATCTGAGCAAACTGAATTTGGTATAAATCTTAACGTAAGTTTAATACGTCGTTCGTAGACAGCTCAAGGGATTAATTTTTAATAAGTTCGCTTGTCTGCGCTTGTTACTCGGTAATGTTATGTTTTAGCGTTATCATGAGCCCATGGGAGGGTTATAGATCGATTTGCAGGTGGATTGCGAGGGTAAAGTTTGGTTCTGGAGAATTTTAAGTTTTGTTAAGTACTTGGTTATGAGCTTTTGAATGCGTTAAAGTAGCCTCGTGACATAAACAATTGTTTGGAAGTCAGTCCTCGTTTTCTTTTTACCACAACGGGGAACCTCTTGGCCTGCATCGTACCTGATGGTAAGTGATGAAGGTGGAAGCGAGCTTCACCCGGAATACTTAACCACAGAGGAACTGGCTATCTTACCTCTAACTGCCGAAACACAACCATGCTGCTAACATTGCTGTTTTGGCGACAGACTTAGATAAGATGGTTGTAGCTAGCCAGGCAGACATAGAATAAGCCTTACCACCAACCAAACCGAGCAAAAATCTGGATCTGAGAGACTGACCTCTGGATCTGAGAGAGGTGGTCTAACCACAAGACCACTGAGGCGATTAAATTTTTAGGCTAAAATTTTGCCAACACATGAGCTGTCGTTCTGCTAGACCTACATAGTAAGAAACGAGAGTAGACGAGCGTCTCTTTGGTGAAAGCTAAATAAAATATTAAGAAGACAAGTTAATTGAAAGCAGTCTTCCAAAAACAAATTAATAGGTAGCTCTGTGAAAGCAAAAGTGTAAATTCAAAAACTTATTTCAATGTGAAGTAGATTACCAGATTGAATAATCAGAATTTCGCTCATTTTCATTAAGAACTTAGGCCTCCGAATAGGTCCTCTGCTTTTTCATCTCAAAATCATAATAATATCGGGCTTTAAGTTGCCAATGTTGCCATTATTTATAATTAAATGTAAACAACAGAGCACCAGCGAGATCCGATTGAAAACATAACTCTGTCACAAGTATTATTTATTTTTCGACTGAATTCGAAAATTATAAAGTTACAACTGTCTCAATTAGCGAGCAAAATGTAAAATGTGTTCTGAAACAGTAGGATTAGAGTTGAAATTCCAAGAACTGTTGGCTCATTCATTAGTTAGTACAATCAGGGCCTAAGCAAACATCAGACCGGTGGATTTTGTTTGAATAATTATTATTTCTGTTTGAATTATCCTAAACAACGCGAGTCCCGAATGGAAAATTCTTGTTCTGTATATGAAATCTAATTAAGTACGTAGTAAAACCCCTGTTTTGACTCGTTTTCGTGGAAATCAAGACATACGAGATCAGCGAATTTACTACAACTTTCATTGTTATGTAATTGTACCTACAGCTCTGGGAAGTCTCCGAGGCTCTTGTGTTAGTTATGTGAGCTAACGCTAACAACTACGTTTGCGTTAGCTGACGTCAGTTGCGGACATTTACAACGCAGCAATATCCACTTTATCATAGAAGTGGAGAATAAAACGCTGAACGGTAGAGACGCGAGACTCATACATTTACTAATGCATGTCCGACATCAACCTATTTCATAGAATTGTTTGTTTGTTGTGCAATAATATCAGCACAGGTAGGTAAGTACTACAATAACCAAACTGTTTGCAACGGTGGTGTCTTTTATATTTAGGTACCACCGTAAGGACTATTCTTGCTTGCAGCGCTCGGCGGCTATAGAACCGGGCCGGTAACAGATGTGTTCATCTTCTTCACGGGATTTTGTTTTCAAACTGGTTAGATAATGAACGTCTTCGATGGTATAGACTGACACTGGTTTTAAATGTTCAAGATAACCATCTCTTTTTGAGCATGTCGATGGATATCTCAATTGTATCACACACCAGAACAGAGTTTTGCTATATGTACCAATATTTTTATTTATTTTTTTGAGGGTGGGAAATTATCAAATAACTTCTCCCACTCTGGGCGGAGCGGGAGGGTGTGTCAGACTTTTACTGACTAAAACCCACCCGTGTTCCTTCCGTTGCCTGTGTGCCGGGGCCGTGATATCCCTTTCGGACAAACTATTGCGTGATCTAGCATGGATGCTAGTTCCATAGAATATGTAATTAGGATGCTTCGTTTCGCTTCTAACTTGAGCCGTATCAAGAGAAAATGTTTGAAAACAAGAAGACGTAGGGAGCATTATTTGTAGTTCAGATGTTCACGAATTAAATACAACAGAGACACGCCTGTACTTATTTGTAAGTAAGTAAATAAGGGAATAAGTACCTACGTATTGTATGTTTGTTTGTCAAGTACTTAGGTACCTACTAGATAAATTAAAACAGAATGTTGTCACGTTTTGGTAGGCACCAAGTCTGGTGAAATAATGTCGTATGTTACTCGGAGAATTAATTTGTTGAAAATTATGTACTTATTAATTTGTCTATTTTTATAAATCGTACTACTACCATTGTTGAGGTATTTCGAGCTAATATATTTATAAGGTCCAGACAAAGATTAAGAGGCCGTGCATGAAATCGACAGATTTTGACCAATTTTGTTCATTAGTTGTGAGAAAGGGAAAACGAATTTAAACAAAACTATTTGTGAATTGAAAAGTCGAGTTCTTTGCTTTGCATGTGGCTGAAAAGGATTTTTCAAATAAGTTAAGTATTCAAGGAAAATCACAAATATTCTCAACAAGTTTTCCGAAAAATGACGAGAGACTGACGTTTAATGGCTTTTTTATAAGACTTTTGATTTTGAACATTTTAAAATATCATCAACATCGTTCGTCGGACTGCCAAGTCATAGGTCTCGAGTTCGAACCCAAGGCACGCACCTCTGAATTCTCGAATTCATGTGCATATTGTATAATTATCACTTGCTTCAAAAACGGTGAAGTTAAAAACCGTGAGGAGAGAGAGAGAAAGAGAGCTATTTCTCGACGGCATGTGAAGCCAAGTCAGAGGCCCATGGGCGGCTTTAAAACTCTGACACCAGGTTAGTCACTAACCACACGAAAAGAAAAAGATTCTAGCTTTTTTACAATTATGTAGATAAGTTATTGACGAAAAAGGGTTTTTTTCGTGCACGGAGCCTTAACACGGACCAATCGTATGCAGTCATCACATCATGCATGTTATGTTTTTATCATTTCGAAAGTATAAAGGTGTAAACAGACTACGGTAGACCGATGGCAGTGGTGCATGGCAGCTACAACCTTTATTGCTCGACCATCTAAATAATATACGACGTCAATCGATTGTAAACGACTTGCACCAAGAAAATGATAAAATACAGTTGTAGTTACAGGGTACTTACGTTTCGATATCGTTGGAGCGATATCTAATTCATGTTTGGCGGCCAGCGCGCCGACTCTTTCGTAACTTCAGTTCTGAAACAATTCAGGAATTAATATTAATATTATCGTCTTACATTTTGTAAGGACAAAAGGAAATTCTGAATTGTTGGAGGTAATCGTTTTGGAAATAACGGCTGAAAGAGAATGAAAATGTTATAATAATTTGTTAATTTTAGATTTTTACGCTTTTCAAAAGAATTCAGAGTTTATATGTACTACCTATAGTGAAACATCGACGGATGCTCAGTTGCTCATGATGGCATCAACTACGAATCTGTTTCTCCGCTGTATGTTTCCCCAGAATATGCTTGAAACACAAAGAAAGAAAGAAAAAGAAAAGAAATACATGTATTTAGCACAGACTAAAAGGCACGCAATCAATGATCAATCAATCTGCCTAGCCTTTTCCCAACTATGTTGGGGTCGGCTTCCAGTCTAACCGGATGCAGCTGAAAATCAGTATTTTACATGGAGCGACTGCCTATGTGACCTCCACAACCCAGTTACTGGGTAACACGATACCCCTTGGTAAGACTGGTTGTCAGACTTTCGGGCTTCTGACGACCCGTAACGACTGACAAAGATTCACGAATGACAGCTGGGACCAACGGCTTAACGTGCTTTCCGAGGCACGGAGGAGTCTCGGTATGTAAAGATGGTCACCCATCCACGGACCAACCCCGGCAAGCGTAGCTTAACCTGATGGATCGACCCGTGCGGCTGTTATTACTTAGCCACGAGCTCCTATAAACAAAATCAATGATATTGTTATTAAATATAAAATAATAATATCATTGAACACAATAAAATTATACAGCAGATAAAAATATATAAAACAATTTAAAAAAAAAAACATGTTGAGTGCGAAACTACTTCCTAATCAAACACCTACACCATATTGGGATATGATTATTAACAGGATGACGATCAACACTCGATTGTCCAGCTCCACATATACCTAATTACCGTTTAAAACAACCTTCAAATAATTTTGCCCAAAAAAAACAGTTCAAACACCCATGACATTACCACACATCCGTATAAAACCTTACCTCAACCGTCATTCGACAAAGAGTACCAAAAACGGCGCATGATCATTATAAAAGCCGAATAAGTTCGTTATGCGTTATCCTGCGACTGTGGTAGTGGGGCACGTTCCAACCGTTGCTTCTATAGCCGTCTCGGCCTTGGATAGACAAAAAACATATAATAACCGAGCTCAGGTAGCAACAAACGTGATTCGAAGACCTCCAGACGATTTCTAGGATTTTTGGGGTTGAGTTTTTATGGGTCGCTTTCTTTCTCTGTGTTTATCTTATCTGGGGTCTTTTGTTTGAATTATAAGTATTGGGAATAGTGGTTCCTAGGACTGTACTCTGTGGAAAAAGATAAAAATTAGGTAAAGTACCCACCCATGTACTTGTATTACCGAATTGTGCCCAAAGGCTCTAACTGAAATTAATAGAAACATTGCCTCATCTAAGCATTTCTTTCGACTAATTTCTTAATAAGATAGTAATCGTTACTACTATCTGTTTGTATTTTTGTTATTGTTAATAAAAGCTCAGACAAATTAATATAATATATACGTAAGTATTGATTTGTCTGAGCTGGTCTTAACAATAAAAATAACATGTGACTAATACAGGCAGTCTGTGATGTGATTGTCCAAGTGCAGGGCAAAGGCCTCTCATTCGAATGTCAATGTAATGTGTAGTAAAACACTAAACCATTCCAATTTCGTTATAAAATTGCCAAACTTCGATTTCAATGAAATATTTTATTTGAAATCTTAAAATTGGATTCGTATTACAGATTTTGAAGTTCATTGTCACTAGTCCAAGGTTATTACGAACTTGTCGACACGCTTTCGTTAAATTGACGGACAAAACGATTTTGTCATTACATTGTATAATGCTAAGAATTTTTATTAAACCTTGATAGATGAATAAAATTAGGTTACAAGATTTTTGAAATATTTTCGATACGACTCTAGCTTACATAAAAAAAAACGGATGACAAGCAAAAAGTATACAAATTCTTTACAAACTATTTTGTTGTTGTATGTTGTTCTCATCGAACCTTTTTTTGGAGGAAGTACCGCAGTTGCAGTTTGAAGGGTTCGAAATTAAGTACAGCGCCATCTAGTTGCTTACACCGGAACTTTGTCTACACCAACATAGTCACTAGATGGCGCTACTTTTCGAAAGTTGTTCAATAAACGGCCATGCAAAGGCGAATTTAAGAATTACATTAACTATGCGATTTCTAATCTATTGTGAATGGACATAAAGCGTAATCTTACGTAAGATTACTCATGTGAAGCAATCGGCTATATACTGAAGATTAAACTAGGTATTCAATGCGGTAAAGAACACTCTTCACAAAGGAGAATCTAGGTAATGAAAGATTTTAAAGATAGAATTGGGACCGGAAGACGTATTTTCGTCTTTATTTCTTTAAATATAGCCATTATTTATTTATTTTATGTAAGTACTTAAGCCTTTAGATGTTATCAACACCTGACAGTTTTGGAGATTTCTTTATGGAGTGAGTCGAATCCTTTATTTTTACATTATAAATTACAAGAATTTTAAATCCGAGGAGAATCATGACTTAAAAGAAAGTAAAGACTTAATTCAAATAAGTTTAACTCAACTCAAAGCATTTATTTCAATTGAACCATTTACAGGCACTTTTGAATTGTCAAAGGAGTCGGTCAGTCAGAAAGATGAAGCTAGTTGGCAATTCCAAAGCGTAGTAGATTCCTATGGAGAAAAACGGGCAAGAACATCCACGGACACTCAACTAAATTCAACAATTATTTATAATTATATGTAAGAACGATGTAAAAAGACGTGCACTTACGTTAAAAGGGTGAAAATAAATAATCTAAACAAGCCGTGGGAGTTAATGACCAGTCCCAACTGACGGCGCCCTTTCACGAATATGACGCATGGATCAGCACCATTCAGCTCAACCATTTTGAAGAGAACTAAATAATCCAACACACGCGCCACCATCAGCGAGACATTTGAGTGAGCATGACATAATCTCAGCCGCCAGCGCACATTGAAGTCAATGAAAGAGTATCACCACAATGTAACCTTGAACTTAATAAAATGTGTTTTACCTAAAAGATAAATATATCCAAATCATCGATTTGGATATATGTATTTATCTTTACATACGATCACTACAATGTCGTCATTGAGGTCCCAACTCAAGCTTTGTAATTTCACACTCTATCAACTCAAGTAGGTACTAGACATTAAAGGCTCGTACACACTAGCTGCCTAGCACGTGCGTCCAAGTTACCGTTTAAGAGTTTGTCTTATTATACTGGCTTTTCTTATTTTCCTTCATGTTATGTAGCCTTTTTATAAGATATTGGGCACGGATCGCCTGTGCATTGGTTAGTTGAAAGATCCGCTTTTAAATTGTTGCGTTACTATATGTTTTTTTTCGCACAAAATAATTGCTTCTTTTGACAGAGGTACAGACAGTTGTAATTTTTTTTTGTATTTATTATTATTTGTTGATTACTTTATTTATTAATTTCCTTTACTTCATTTTAAGTACTTATAAATTATATTTTTAAATATTAGAATATAAAAAATTTAAACATTTAAAAATATACAAAATAGTAGCCGACCGGTATCGGGAACAGGGTCTAAGCTTAATTTATTTACTACCAATTTCATTTGTTCTTATAGGTGGAAACCCAATACAACAATGTAGTCACAATTTCCACACTTAGAGACGTCACCCAAAGATCGAACAACACCACCAACAAAAATGAAGTCTTTTTAAACTGTCCTATGTATGTTGACTGACAAGGTTCAAATTTATATCTGTCGATTAACGTGGATAATCAATTAACAAGTCCCAAGTAACGACTCTGAGTACCAGCACTATTTATACAGAAGAGAACTGGAAAGATCGAGATACGGGGCAATGTTAAAACATTACAATATTAACAAAAATTGCATGAGAAGAGAAGTGAAGCTTCTTAAAAAATAAAAAATAATAGTTTTAGTATCAGAGACAGAGAGAGTCATATCTTTGATCACTCATGGATTCATGTGTTCCATGTATTGTACGCTGTTGAGTCCTTACAATATAATATGTTCAAGTAGCAATAAACCGTTGATCACGGTTGTCAACACGCAGTTAATTCTGACATGTTTGCCTTCAAGTACCGCAGTAATCCTTTCACCTAGCTAGCCTTTATCATTTATGTCAACAACGGATGCATCATCTTCCTACTTTATGGAACAACAAAAGGTTGTTGTTATAACGAAGCTACATAAAGTTATAATTTGCAAGAATTTGCGTATGTTAATGAAGACTAAGCAATGTGTTGGGAAATAGAAGTTAATGTAGTGAAGGGGTAATAAATATAATGCGCTCTCTTTTTTTTTACGTAAGCTAGTCTACTTAAAAGTCAGTCAGATAATTACAAAATATTAGACACGTATTTTTTTCTTTATCATATTAATAACAAATTACTTAGATAAAACGCATTTTAAGTTGGGGAGTGGGGGTCACTGCGTCACAAGTATACAATCTACATACTCGTGACGTCATGGCTCATTTTAACTCAATGTATCGCCGTAATCTTTAGATTAAGTAAAAAAAGAAAAAATACGTGTCCAATATTTTTTAATAATCTTCAATACGGACTAAAAAAAATTGTCATCATCCCTATTATAATCATAACTAAGGCCAGTTATACTACTTCCAGATTCCACTATTCATAAAATACTAGCTATTGCCCGCGGCATAAAAAGTATCCGATGTCCTAACCCAGATCATGGTCTACCTGTGTGCCAAACTTCATCGAAATCCATCCAGCCGTTAAGGCGTGAAAAGGTAACAGAGATACAAACAAGAATTACTTTCGCATTTAAAATATTATACAGGGTGAAATTGAATTCATGGGCATCCTTTTAAGGGGTCACTGTACTCATCATTATGAACAACTTTCACTATGGGACCAAGCCTGCGCCCGCGAAAAAAATATCTGCTGTTCCTTACATTTATGTTTGGATAGCTCCTCAAAATGTATGGAAAAGCTTCTTTTTTTTTCGCGATTTCATTGTTGGTCCCATAGTGAAAGATGTTTATAATGATGAAGTACAACGGCCCCTTAAGAGGATGCCCACGAATTCAATTTCACACAGTATAAATTAAATACTTAAAATTAAACAAATTAAAGCAATTTTTTTTTAATGGATAGGGACGTTTTGCTTTAATGTCTTTAATTTTGTAATTTAATTTGTAATTAGGTCGGATAGAGCCTATAAATAAAAGTTAAACTAAATTTTACTCTGTAACATTTTTGCCTGAACCGTTATTGCAAAAAAACTTTTATTAATATCTTGCGCTAGTACAATATGTTTAATTTTGTTGAATAGCGTATTAAAATATTTAATTAAGTAATTTAAAGCAAAAAAACTGCTGTTAATATTTTTGCTAGAAGTACTTACAATTAAACAAATTCGTAATTTTATTTTTATTTAAATTTCCGTGGAGGTAAATGTTTAATTCTGAAATTATATATTAGTTTTACGAATTGTTTACATAATACGAGTATAACCAAAATTTTCCTGTTAACTATTTTGCCTCAATTTTTATTCACAAAAATGCCTTTTTTGTTTTTTTTTTTACCTTGATGCGGTCCTGGAAAATGTTTATTTTTTTTATATTATTTGAAGAGCTAAGTTCAAAAACACGATTCAGGAAAAAAATCGCTGTTAGGATTTAGTGCAGGGTTCAAATTTAATTTCTCCGAACTAATATACTTGTATAAGTACTAGTTGCACCCCGAGGTTTCACCCGCATAAGTCTCGAACCCATGGGAATATCGGGGTAAAAGGCGTCCTACGTCCTAATCCAGGCCATTGTCTGAAAGCGTAAAAAACAAACTCACTTTCGCATTTATAATATTAGTTAGGATACTATGGATGTTGGATGAATCTGCTATCTAATTACGCAACACATTTTCGTAAACGTTTCATTTTGACAGTTCAACAACATTCATTGCGTTATTACGTTGTTGAGCAGATTTTTATTTTCGAATTTTGGAAGCAATGGATTAGCAATTTGTTTCAAAACGATTCAGATGCTGATTGATCGTGTACACGCAATTAGGGTACTGGTATTCGGAACGTGGAAATAGAATATAATAAACACGTAGGTACTTAAACACGTGTAAGAAATATGTAAGCCAACGACCAACTCAATCCAAAACTCCAGTCTTCCTATTTCAAAGACACACCTAGTTTACTAACTGAACACAAACAAGCACTATTATGCAAACAATTTTAGTATACAACTCATTAGTAATAAGTATAAGTTTGGTGTGTCCGTGACTTTAGGACGCTCGGCGTAGGCGTTGACAAGGGTCCGACTTTATTTACTTGCCAACGACGCCCCTTTTCATTACCGGGCCCGTATGCTAAATGTTTGGACCCTAATTAAGGAAACCAGAATTGGAATATGGGCAGAATGATATTAACGAATTGTTTCATTTCTGTAGGTTTTTAAGATCATATATGTCGTTTTGAGGGCGGCGTTTATTTTTATTTTAAGATAGATGGCTTGTTTACAACGTACATTGTTCAAGAACTATTTAAATACAGTATTCTAGATCAAAAACACTAAAATAAAAAGAGCTTGCAGTTAATATAATGACACAGTCTAAGTAACTCATTTTCTCGTTCTGTTGTTTCTGCCTGCCCCAACTGGGAAGAAGGCTAGAGTTTATGTATACATATATGTATGTAATATAGCATGGGCCCATTGTTTTTTACATCAAAATACACTATCAAAAGTTCATTTAATAACCATATAACTAAACAAGCAATACACATGGAAAAATATTTTCTGTACTTTTCCATACCTAAATTAGACTACTATTAAAAAAAAAAAAACTAAGACGAACTCAGGTATTATTGTGCTAAAAGTAAATGGTTTCATAGAGACTGGGCTTTATCTATTCTTGCATGTATATCCTAAGGTCACGTCTTCCCTACCATTACCGCGCCCCCCGGTCTACTCCTTGATATGCAATGGCCTCTGTAGCCCCATGAAGCATGAGGAGGCTCCAAGGGCTAGTGTAATCTTAGGGTTTATTCGATTATAAAGTACAGAAAGGGACAGTTCATAACACGTAACGTCAACCAAATAAATTGTAACTCGGTTAAAGTTGTTGTTGTTAATGAAGCTGTGTTGATGTTACTGTTAATTTCTTTGTTTATTTATTGGAAACTGTACCTAACTATTGGTTGTATTTCGCCGTTTTTATTAACAATTAGCTGATCCGACAGGCGTTTTCCTGACCAATAATTCATACAAAAATCCCATAGAAAATAACACTAATAAAACTTTTAGTTTTCTCGAATTTGTAAATTTGTTTTCATAAAAACATATTTAAGACTATGACATAAAAAAAATTGTCTTATCGGTCCAGCCGTTTTGAAGTGATGCGTGTATGGCCAACGAACAGCATTTCATTTATATTCATGCGAAAGACAGGCACTGGCACAAAAATATTGTTTTTTATTATAATACCATGCTTTATATTTTAGTAAGTACGTAGGTCCTTAAAATATTCACCCATATACCAAAAAGGTTCTCAAAAGTTCAAGGTACCTACCAAATGAAACCCAATAAAAAAAACGTGAAACCGAAATTAAATACAAACGAAAACGTAAGCGAATCAAGTTAAAACGCGAAACGCCGACGTAATTACCCCCTACCCAGAAAATGACGGACGAATCGAAATAAATTTTAAATTAACCCGCGACAAAAGGTGGGCTAATTAATTTTGAAAACTGCTGCTGTGTGTGTACTGTCCTAATTAAGTTATTGTTGCATTATATTAAAATGTGTTGTTTTTTGAGCGAATACGTTCATTGAGTGGTGTTGATCTCGGCTGTCATTCGTAGATCTTTGACAGTCGTTCGTAACGGGTAATCAGAAGCCCAAAAGTCTGACAACCAGTCTAACCAAGAGGTATCGTGTTACCCAGTAAATGGTTTGTAGAAGTCACATAGATAGTCACTTCCTGTAAAATACTTATATTCTGCTACATCAGCTTAAGACTCAAGCCGACCTCAAAACTGTTAAACGTGGCAATTATTGCAATACCCCTTTGAAACATCCCAAGTTGCTACATGGTTTTTTTTTACTTCCATCGTCCAAAGAGTGACGTTTCTTCCCTCCAGCCCATCTAAAAAATGCGGTAAGTTTGAATAGCAATTTGAACGATGGCCATAATTTCACTCATTGCAAAGCTTCGTGCAGTAAACGTATCATTGAATAGATAATAATCGTCACACTGGTTCCAACCCAACCTGCGTAGCAAGACGCGTAAGCTAATCACGCATAAGGCCACAGACCGGCTGCTTGGTACTTAAGTACTTATCTAGAGTCGCAAACAAGCTACCGAAAACATTCGTAATTGCAAAACTTCATTAAACAAAAACAACGTAATCCTCAACAAAACTTGTAAATTAATTCCAATAAGAGTTCGAAAATCGGATCAATTTGGAACAATGAAAAGATACCTAATATTATTATAATGAAAAGTAAAACAGAAAGTACACAAACGGATCTGGTCGTATCATGTAATCGTATTACAAAAGCCAAATTAATGATAAAAGCTGCCAACTTTCCGACATCCATTAAATCTCTCGTTGAAGTTCCAAATAAGTTTTCGGTCGAAAAGGGAATTAAGATGAAGTGGGACGACTTTAGAATCAACGATATCGTTATGGGGAAAACAAAACGTTTTAGAGACAGAATTTGTTCTAAAGAAGATTTTAGAAAAGTTTGGAATGACCCACACCCGGTTCCTGAAAGGTCATTCAAATCTCTGAGCAGTAAGATAATCAGGCTAGCTATGTCAAATACCACGTCAACTGTTGTGATTTGCTGTCGGAAATTATAACAACAGCGAATGAAATTGCTCCACTACTATAATAAATCACTTGTAGGTGAGTTTTGAAAGTATTTTAGTCGATTAATCACTCAGTTTGGATTAGTCAACTATCAAACCCACGCCGAATTTCAAGACTACTGATACAGTTTTTTTTTAGATTCTCAGAATGATAAATTTATCACGTAAAGATTTCAATTATTTTTTCATCCTATTCGTAGTTTGATGTGCGGTTACGCTGTAAGGGATATTTGGGCTTACAGTGAACTTTAATTAAGAATACTACCTAATACGTTGAATTGAAAACAATGCTATAGTATCAAGAACACAGCCAACAATATCAGCACGTGGTTAAAAGTACAATATATTAGGTATCGCAGTAGTCCCTTTCATTGTAACTGTATAGGAAGAAAGATATTATGATTTTATGCCACTCGATTTAATAAAATGGCAATCAAAGCTTAATAAATAATAACTTGTGACAATCCCAACCTAAATCATCTTTATTTCGTAGATTCCTTTTAACGCGCCATTTCCTTGGCATATCAACAAAAGGATATCAATGGAGAAAATATTTATTTATTCATTGATGCAAAGTGGCCGACTGGAGAAACCCCAATACAAACATAGTGTAATTCGACAGCCTTGAGATCTGAACAAAAGTTATTTGGGTCTATGTATGAGGGTCTTTATTTATTTTACCAAGATATTGGTAAATAGGAAAGTGTAACTACGTAATGGGAAGGTATTTTTTTATTAAAAATATGTATCATATCGCCTCATATATAAATAAGGGGCTTTCTTATAGATGGTACAATGAGCGGACGTAAAGACTCTCACGCTCACCACGCGTAACATTTAACTAGCGTAATAGTGATCGCAGCAAATATAAGTTATTATAGCACACGAGCAGGATGCTGTCAATCCTGATAATAGCCTTATACGAAATCCACATAAAAAAACGGTTGACCTAGTCTGTCAGAATTCAAACAACAACTAAATCGAACGCCTATTACATTGACTAAAACAATTAATTAACGTTCCAGACAGTAGATAACGAATCGACACAACAGTCGCACAAAATAGAATATTCATTTAGTTTAAAACCAGATATTTATTTATTCAAATGCACTCCATATATCAGACCACTTGATTTACTCGACCATGGCACTTTCATTTCATGCGAACGGTCCCTTACTTTACGTCATTTGGTTTTACATAATTTCGCACGATCACGGACATAAGGCTATGCATAGACCAGATAGTTGGAGTTACTCGTTTGAATTGTGATGCAACATACGCAATGGTTCGCACGAAATGATGGGAAAATTGGATAAACACGTATTTGTTTGGGTAGACTCTTCTTAGCATTTATGTTTGAACGAGCTAATTTTATTTTAGAAACTGGAAGCATAAATATGTACCTTCGTTGGAAGAAAAGATTAATTTATAATCTAGGCGAGACGTCTCTATTTCGAATTCGGTAATAAAGCTTGGCGCCGATTTGTCATATTAGCATCCTGGTATGTTTTTAGTAGCGTGTTGGATGCTAGACGAACATTCACAACAAATTCACGTCAAGGCGAATTAGCGTCGCTCGTCTTTAATATCGTGCTTCTCTCGAGTTAGGCCTAATATTAAGTGGGCTTCTTTCGACACTAACATTAACTGCGGTGAGATCTGTAATTTCTGTTTTGGTATGATGCAAACAAGTGTGACTCAAGATTGTATCTAATTCTAAAAGTGTTTCAAGAGTTCTATTTAGTTGTAGCTTCTAAATTATAAACAATGTTGCTGATTCGTCGAAAGTATTTAAAACTATACCAACCTAATTAAATTTATTCTTAGAACTCATATTTTGTTCTCAATAATAATTAATAACTTAGTAAAACGCAACAATATTCCTTATTCACAACAAAATCCTATAAGTACATTAGATCCTTGTTAATACAGAGTTGGAAGGCCAACGAAAATGAGGCTCTATTAAAAGATATTCCGAAGTCGTTGTCATTAGCCAAAGTTGAGGGTACAATATTATGGAGGCATTTGTGGGCATCCATCTATAAATATAATTGGCCAGCCTTGTTAGTTTCAGAGAACTTTGGCTTTGAAGTCTGCCGAGGTCTGTACGCACAATCGCACGCCGTAATGATAAACGTTGGGTCCTTGACGGGTGGATAGATAGTCGAGAGCATGTGTGGGTGTTTTTATGTAAGATTTTTCCTATGAGATCCGAGTTTTTCCGGTTCTATTGTTAGTACTTCTCTTTGCAAGGATTTGAGTATCAAAGTCAAAGGGTCTTGTGCCATTATTGCTAAGTACAACAAGTTAGCTCTTTTGTGATGGTTTCCGATTGCATAAAATTGCTGATGTATTACAATTTTGCCGAAATACTTGATTTATAGTTAGAAAACATATTTATAAAAAACCTAGAAGTGGCCTATGGTCCACAACAAAAGCTGGTAGCCAAAACAGTAACACACCACGTGCAAACTCGTGTTATCTCTCACTCACTTCCTAGTTTCCAAATAAATATCGAAACTCATACAATATTTATCTCGCAAAACATTATGTAAAACAAACATACAAAGTGCCTATCAAGATATTGATCCCATATAAAGAATACAGTTATAACAACCCGAGCCTAAATAAACAAGTCAAACATAGGTTACATACGGCAACACGTATTCAACATAGAAATACATAATAAATGTATTATATTTACATATGAACTAGGACGGAGCAGAGTATATTTTTGTGAGTAGCCGCCGGTTTTATGTTTACGCTTCGTTTTCTGCAAGATGGGTTGAGAATGTGGATATGTTATATGTATGAGAGTAGTATGACATCTTATGCGTAAAATATCGCTCAGTGAACACGGGCCACAGGATAGCTCCTTGAAGAGTACCGTAATTATAATCTTTAGGCCGTTGCTGATGTGTGATTTTGGAGACGAATGTTTTAATGAGTTGACACATACTTTAACTCTTATTAAGATTCACTCTGCTCATCATCGCCATCTTCACGTACATATTATGCCAACCGCTAATCCGTTCCGCTTACCAGTTAAGATTGCAATGAACTTAATGAAGAATTTAGCAGAATCTGTGTTCAACAGTATTTATAACCACGGAGACTCAATCAAAACGGCTTCATTGAATGAAACACTCTGATTCCTTTTCAATTAAATGCAGCACAAAGCTTGCTAACACATTGCATCGTATCGAAAGGATTAACCAGAATTTTCAGGCAACGCCATGAAACGAACTGGTCCTTTGTGGTTCTAGAGCATTCGACGCTTTCAGTAACCAGATTTACAGGAATCTGAACATGCAGCGACAGAACGATTGGAATTCCCTCTACGCAAAATGTGTGAAAAACGCCATTCGATGTCTATCGAATGCCTATATGAGGTCCGAAACTATTGGACTGGTTGGTGTTTTACTGTTTACTCTGTAGTGAATGCTCAATGATTTTTTTTAAGCGCTTTTCCATTTGATCTGGTAGATAAAATGTATGTAAAAATAGGATTTTTGGTCTTATTTGTATGTAAAGTTATACTACAATGAACAAATTGACTAAAGCTTGTTGGACTTCACATAACATCACGCCTGTATTCCCCGAAGAACCCTTCGGGGAATACAGGCAGAGGTGTACCTATAGTACACCCATATTTCGCCAGTTATGTTTAAGTCCCATGTAATAGGGGGCGAGCCTATTGCCATCAACCGGGCACAAATCCAGTCTCCGGGCTGCTACTGAGCAATTCCAGATGGAAAAAGCTCAGCAGTAGTGCTTGTGACCACTAGACCAACGAGGAAGTCGTCAATGCAAAACCAGTCAACTATTATATTGTTTGTACTTCTATGAAGGGAAATGGTGATATATTATGAGGTGCCGATGTGTTTTATTTATAAGTTGGACTGCAAATGGTACGCATCAAGTGTGAGAAATGGGTCAAAACAGTGGTCGAAGGCGGTGAGTCACTTTCGACGTTCGAGTTTGAATCGGAATGGTTCGTAGCATTTCATACTAGTCATACTAATATTACAATTACGTAAAATGGTTTAGCAAGACAAAGCTTGGCACTTTACCATAGTCTAGTAGGAACGCCCTTTATTTCCAGTTTACCAAGTGAATGTTTTAACCCATTTACAAGCCAATTTAAGTTTATGAGTCATCATAATTTTCTAAATTGTGCCTACTTATTACTAAATATTTGGTGCTTCTAAACCCAAAACTAAAACAATTTTCCCACAGCCTAGATAACACTCTCAGTACACCAAGTAGGTACTAAATAGTGAAGTCATTCACTCTATGATCGGCCACACGCATCGAACAGATGGCGTAACCGTTGATAACAGCATGCGGGCCTCATTTGACGATTACTGACAGCTGTTAAGGCTGGCTATAGACGGATCGGTTGAAGCAGGCGACACAGACTGCAAAAAAAAGTATCAACATGCAAAACTTAACATGACATTATGAAGTAAATTAAATTAAAAGAGAAATTCTGACGCCGGTTGGGGTCGTCCTAGGACTTAGTGACCTTACTGGTGATGTTCTTCAGGAAGGTCATGTGCGCAGTAGGTACTCGCAACCGGCGTGCATCTATGACCAGACGGGCAATTTTTAAGAACGTTCACATTCGCATCTCATTCGCAATCTGTCAAAAATACAATCAATTTACCAACATTTTTGACAAGTTTGACAGATTGCGACTTGAATGTGAACGTTTTTTAAGTACGAGAATTGGCGTTCAGATATATGAACATAAACGAAACAAAAGGTGGCGTTCATTCTGCTTACCCCCATAGGCGAAGGAGGCGTTAGTTTATGGGTGTTTGACAAGTAAATCCAGATTGAAGAACCTGGTTATTGTCACACAGAGAAATGCCTACCTCTTAAATTTAAAGAAAGAAAGAAAAATTGTTTATTCTGCACAAACAAAACGCACATTAAAGACAAAAAGACATAAAGTACACACATATAAAAGTAGCCAAAGGCCTCGTATTCAACCAATATATAAAACTAAAAAAAAACAATGTTGTTCATTGGTTGATGTTGACAGTTGACTAGGCCATGGATCAAAGAAAATCCAAAAAAAAAAAAACCAAACTAACTAAAAATTCAAGACATTCAGGTAAAGAAAAGAGTCATGTATTATTTGTCGAAGCTATCGATCGAGTAAGTAAAGACCTTTTCTATGTCAAATAAATGTAGTTTAGCATGCAGTCGGCTGCCTGCCTTTTCGACCGTCTGTCGCCAGTCTAAAGCCTGGAACCGACGGTGCGCAATATCGCGCACGCACGCGCACCAGCCCGCACGACGCACCGTGGGAAGGGTAACGTGCGTGGTAGCGCAGACGCGTGCGTGGCGGTGCGTCCGAGTTTGGGTACATTCCCTTAGATGTGTACTTTTTACTTCGATCAATAATGCACACTTTTTATTAGCATCTTATCTACAAAGGAAATGGAGAAAACAGTTCAGGTGAGGATATTAGTGTTACTTTGTGTGATGTTCAAAGTGGGAGTAAATACAATATCGTTCGGAGCTTTGTTATAAGTCATAAGTTATATTTGCTTATCATTAGAATGAGTACTTTTCAGAAAGCTTTAAATTAGAATGGAATAGAATACTCTTTAAGTATTATAATTATGTCACCGTAAGATTGTGCGCAGCGTTGGTTTTTAATATCTGTAACGAGATTAAAAACTATCAAAAGATTGTGAACTGTTACAATATAATATATCACATTCAGTTTTGGAAGTTTATAATTTATCCTTGTCAAATTGTGAACGAACTTGCGACAGGGTTCATAATCTGACCGATTTTATCACCCGTAAAATTGTAAACCGTCTTTGATTGGTAGATCTTGCCGGTAGCCGAATTGGTCACAGTAACTAAGCCAGCCGGCACCCAGACCAAATGGGTTAGGTTAGGTTAGATTAGAACTGTGACAAATCGCGAGCAAGCCGAGCGAGCGAACCGTGCGGTGCCGCGGCAGCGGCCGGCAAGCGCTTCTTCCAAGTTGACCGCAGTTACTTGGCAAGAAAGACAAGGTGCGTATTAGCGCAAGGTGCGTTCATCGCATGCAAGTTTGATACCAATTCACAATTTGTCTGTTTGCCATGGATAAATTATAATTTATTTTCAGTTCACAATTTTTCGATAGTTTTTAATCTCACTAGATAGATTCTAAACTAACGATGTTCATAACCATACGGCGGATATATTATAAATGTTGAAATTGTACACAGGGCGATGGGGTACAATGGCCCTTCTTATCACTAAAGCCATCTTTTAAAGACAACCTTTGGATGGATTTAAAGAAGAGAGAAGAGACAATACTGCAGGTAGTCTGTGGTGTAACACAATTACTAATTTTTCTTTTTATTAAGCTTAACAATTTCTACGATTTTGACGATAATAATAATTTTGAAAGTAATTAGCAATGTTTAGTAATCAATTTAACCAAACATTATCTGAAATTCAGTTTCTGTTCCCGGAATGAGATTTGATATTGTTATCAGCATTATTATTTTCAATAAAGTTAATAAATGATTGTTGAACTGATTAATAATTACGGGAACGTATTAGTGATGTGACTGTTTGGTGAAAAGCCGCGGGATTATCGAGTAGAGTTACTTATAGTATATTGTAGCTTTGTTTGTACAATCCTATACTATTAAACTAGCAATATTTGTATTATATACATATAAATCTATCTGTAATTACGTTCTCAAAGCTCTAATGATTTCGATGAAAGTTGCAATATAGGGGTTTACGGGGGCGAAAAATTGATCTAGCTAGGTTTCATATCTGGGAAAATCCGTTCTCTCCGTATTTTCACCCGAGTACGAGTAGAACTCGGTTGCCCAAAATTTAGAACAAGAATAATGCCACCTTAGAATTCTGACAAGGTAGCATGGAATTAGTAAGTACCTACCTACTATTATGGCATCATGGAATTAGTAAGTACCTACTATTATGGCAGCATGGAATTAGTATGTACTATCATGGCAGCAAGGAATTAGTATGAACTATTCTATACTATTAAATGAGCATTCTCTATTTTCACCAGAGCAGAGTTCGGTCGCCCAGGTACTATATGTTTATATGTATTACTTATGCGGTTATTGATCATCCAAATAATGGGTAGGTAAATAACTGCTGTGATATAGTTACCTATGTAAAGTATAAGCTTGATGTTGGCAGAATATGGCTTTTGTATGACTTTGGCCGCAAGCTTTTGTTCATCAATGCGGATAGTCAAATTAAGTAAAATATTAAATAATCCATGTCATTAACTTAACCTTAACAACTGCACATAGCTGCGCTGTTTAAAAATGTCAAGCATGTTTAAAAAATATTTAAGTAATTATTCAATAAGGCGGTTATATAGTTCGATCAAATGAAAGGACATGATAGCGACACAGAAAAGAGTGATGAAAACATTTTAAAGCATGGAAAAAAATCGTAAGAAAGTATTTAATTTTCAGCAAAAACGGTTCAGCACATCACTAATAAAACTCCGAATCTCTCCATTCAGGTTTCAATTTAATTTAACAAAATATAGACGCCATTACGTCTTTTATAACGTCGGCTCTCAAATATAATGGATTTTAATTGAACTTTAACGATTTTCGCAGAAATTCACGTTCGTTATAAATCTTATACGGTTTATATTGAGTAATGAATGCCTTAGGTAATTTTATTTTGGTAATTAGGTGCGTATTTGTGATTTTGAAGAACAACAAGTATTTGGTGTAGGCGTCGTTGATCAGCGTCAAAAATATACCGACGAACAGACTGACGAACGTACTTACGGGACTCGCGCACTAGACGGCCACGACCACGACTTTTGGTCGCACCGAACAGGTAAATTATAGAAACCAGCTACTTGTCCGTTTCGACCAAAAGTCGTATCAGTCATAGCCGTCTAATCCGCGAGATCCCTAAGCACTCTGAAGGATCTCGCGGACTAGACGTTCGTCGGTATATTTTTGAGGCTGATCAACCACCCCAACACCAATAGGTGCTTGATGTGCTTCAAAATCACAAAGACGCACCGAATTACCAAAATAAAATTACCTAAGGCATTAATTACTCAAAATAAACCGTATAAGATTATCGGCTTCTCTTTATTTTCTAACCGTAAAACACTTTTTACAGTTAGAAAATAACGCGAAGCTGTTAACATTCTCAGTTCAATAATGTACTTGTAGGTTTTAATCACACTTTTTTTTGTTTTACTACCTGTGCACCGCGGCTTCACCCGCATAAGGCTCGATCCTGTGAGAATATCGGGATAAAAAGTCCTAACCCAGGTCATGGTCTACCCATATACCAAATTTCATCCAAATTCGTTCAGCCGTTTTAGCGTGACAGCGTAACAAACAAACTTACAAACATAAGTACATACAAAAAATCGAATCTTTTCTCCTTATAATATTAGTTGTCCGCAACTCCACGTCAAGGCGCGTAACGGGTGGGAAAATCGCTCATTCGGTTCACCCTAGCTCCTCCAGGAATGCCAGCAACGCCTTGGTGTTACTGACAATCTTACGGAGGGTCTTTTTATGTGCCCATCCAATAACAGACGTCTGTCTCATAGTCAACTCATAACAGAGGACCAAATTTTGTAGTCAAAGGGCATAAAATACATCCAAACAAACATTTAATACATCATAAACGTCAATTAATACAATATATGTCCCAATTAAAACTTTATAAGCCGTATTTACATAATCCATTCAATCCACCAGCTATGCCTAAACTGACATAACAGGATATTTCACCAAAGATCCTTATTACAACTTCATAAAGCACAAAGTCAAGTGATCCTTAATGGTTTAAATAAGCAAAGTTAACTTGCAGGGACATACGGGCACAAAAGTGCTTATGAAGCCCTAACGAGTAGTGCACATGTGAGCCGATACGGGCGCCCTCTATACTGAACAATGCCTTCATTATTCAAACTACTCAAGTACAACAATAATCCTTATCCCTAAAGTTATAAGTCTCGAAGTTGAATGAATTTAATCCGGAACAAAAGATGGAGGTTTACAAAGAAAATCAACAGATGGCACTGTGATAAAGATGGGCACATCTCGAATGAGTGTTCATTATGAAAATAAAGGGTCACGTCAGGAGGATTTGGACCTGTTAATTTTTTTCGGGAAGGGTCTGCGGGTTTCCGTGGCACGTTGAGGAAATTTAAGGTTAAGTGGAAAAACATTTTGAATTAAAATAAATTGTTTACTTGACACTGCGTTAATTAAAATGTTAAATTCCTTGAATTATTTGCAAGCAGACGTGCATTAATTGCAAATAAACAAGAGTGCAAATGTTGCAATTAAGTTTCACAGATTTTTTTTCGTATTAAGTAAAAGTAAAACTTGCATATTTTGCGACTAGATTTGATAGAAATAACAAACCATAACATGACGTCTGTATTCCTCGAAGGATTAGGCAGTGGGTGCACTTTACACCTACAATACACCCACAAGTAAAAAAAAAATTAATGGTTTATTGTAATGAGTAACTAATAAAATGCAACAAATAAATTCCTTTGTATTCCAGTTCTAAGAAGAAAGTTAAAGTAGATACACAATATAATTACAGACTTCATTGTTATGAAAGATAGATGGATATTGTATTTAAAATGTTACTTTCATCTACCGTGAAAATCATGACAGCTATGATAAAATGAAATTATGCGTGATCAGAGTATTTTACCACAAACATTAAATTAACGGTTTCCCAAAACACGGTATAGCTGAACTAACACTAGTGGTGTGGTAATTAAAAATAGATTTTCTTCCACCCAGCAATCAAAATGGGATAGATACTTACCTACTTTTATTTTTAGAAAATGTTCGCCTATAATTATAGTTAATTGCTGTAATTACATAAAAAAAGGTTTAACACTCTTTGTTATTGTGTTACTTACTTAAGTTAGCTGCTGAACGCAACTTCGTCCGTGAAATTTCGGACTCCGAACCACCGCGTTGGGCGGCTATCGGCGCTCGCCTGCGCTATTACTTCGTTTTCGCTTTACGTTCTTTCTGACAATTCTTATTTTTGCTCTTCTCCTAAGGGTCATAGCTTGATGTTATATATCCTATAACCTTCCATATGAATTGGGCTTATCAAATGCAAAAAGAATTCTTCAAATCTGACTGGAAGTTTCAGAGATTAGCGCGTTCAAAGAAACAATCTTCAGCTTTAATATTCGTAAGTATAGATGTGTTAAATATGTATGGACTGTAGAAAGACAATAGGTAGGTGCTACTTTCAAAGATATCCTGTTCCTCAAGTATAAAGGTAAAACCACCTTTTTTGTTTGTAAAGAACAAGATAGAAATAGAACAAGTCAATTCCATCCAACTTTCTTTCAGCCAGTA
Organism: Agrochola macilenta; assembly: GCA_916701695.1. Taxonomy (NCBI): domain Eukaryota; kingdom Metazoa; phylum Arthropoda; class Insecta; order Lepidoptera; family Noctuidae; genus Agrochola; species Agrochola macilenta. The sequence goes on along the minus strand of OU753564.1, from coordinate 9,460,742 downwards.
TATATTTTACACGAACCATTTCAAGAGCTTAGCGCGGAGCCCGTCAAATATGCAACATGTGGTACCAACCTCCCATAAATAAGATCGACCAGGAAAACGTTAGGCAACCGTAAGAAACAAAATAACGGCGAATAATATAAAAAAGGCCCAGGTTTTATGTGAATGCCCACATTAATAATTCATCCGTAATCCCCTAAAGTTGGTGGTGGGATCTAAAATGTATTTTACGACACAATCGAGCGTGTTTTATACACAAGCCACAGGGGCGGACTGAGGTGCTAACTCGCCAATGACGCCTTCTATAATATTTTTACTTCTCTAGTAATGTGTAGGCAGTGTAGGTACTCGTTTTTATGGTTACTATGTTATGTTTTTTCGTGACCAGATGTCCTAAATTGGGGTACCTTGTAAAGTGAGCAAAGGGTGGTAATACCCTTGGGTTTCCTGTGATAATAATTTGAGACATCCATTTGCATGGTAAAAATCTCTTCCGTTCGAAGATCCAGTCTTTTCCTGACACTAGCTCATAAGAGCTAAAAGGATTAATAAGTACAAAAGTCTACATTACTCGTCGGTTGTCTAAAGATCATAAACTCATAGCTGAGCGATACTGAACGAGTAAGCACAAAAAATACATTCTAATAACAGTGTTACCGCGACCCAAGAGTGACAAGAAAATTAAAGACCACGTAGAACCTTGTAGCGCCAGTTATTGGCTAAATAACAACGATGAGGTAAACCGAGGTCGTTGTATGAGCAATTTATTTATATCTAATTTAGTTCAACCCACGATATGTGTTTCGTTTGAAGAGCTGTCTTGTTTACGGCTTTATTAGGTGTAAAAGTTTTAGTATCTGATCTGGAATGTCATGTGAATATAGTCGTATATTTTTATTGTGATTTAGGTGTTAAGAAACGTTATTCCGAGAATATAAAATTTGATATCTGGAGTAATGATGTAGACAGTGGTTGATTTTACACTGACATAGAAAATATACACGTTTAAATGTTTAAAGTTACGGGGAAAGCCACATTAACAAAATTACTGAACTTTACACCGTAGAATGTTAGTCGCTTCAAAATCTATTTGTACCCTTACTAAAATAGCTGAAACGCCTACGCATAGTAAAATACCAGCACCAGATTGCCATACTCCAGCCCTGTTCCCATTCCCACTACACAATGCCCTTAAATGAAATTTAAGTCACCCGTCGAAAGTAGATAAAAGTTCGGTTTTTGTCGTAAGCTTTCGGCTAACTTTTTTGGGAAGCGAAACTTCAATGAAATTCGGTGTCGAGTTTCCCCAATGGTTTTAGGAAACAACCGAACACGCCATCGAGAAAAAATCGTTAGCAGGTAGGAATGTCTGAGATAAATTCTCAGATGTCGATCCCAATGCTAATTTTGCACCAGACCTCATAAAGCATTATTGTTTTATTTTTTGTGTTATAAAAACCACCGAAAAAGGACCAGATGTAAATTTGGAATAATATGGCGAAATTTGGGGTCTGGCATCGTGGATCGCTTTATTCTAATGCCAACCACCTTAGGCAATGTGTAATTTATCTTGCAGTCCTACAAAAAGATTAAGCGATAAACAAAGAGGCTGAAGACAAAGACCAAATTGAAACGTCATGCCCGGAAAAAGATAATAAAGCACAAATATTTACCAAAAAAAGGAAAAATAAATAAACCTAACGCAATACATTACAGAAAAGGACCTGTATACACGTCAGGACACAAACTAACAGAAAACGCGTAAAAATAACTCATCTAACGTTTTTATGATTTTGGGGAACAGGGATGGCGTTCATTACTGTCTCGGGGCTAAAGTAAACAGCGGTGGTGGAATTTTTTCATCAAAATTTGACTTATACCATCTGCTTCCGCGGTAATCTTGGCTAGGGCAAATATTTGAACCGCCTCTGTTACGTCGCTTCATAATTATAGCTAGGGCCAATTAAGAGTTACTACTAGGTCATAGTAAAATCTCATTATCCTCGCTTTATGTCATCAGCGATACAATTTGCGTGGGCTTGAATCAATTATAGTATGTTTGGAGATGCGCTTTGGGGATTAGCAAACGTCAATTAAGTTTAGAAGCCGATTTAAATAACAAAGTGCTTTGTTTGTGGTTCATGGGATTATGTGATGTGACAGTTTGCTGCGTTTCCGTTTGTTGGAACTAAGCAGAGATTATTGTGGTCGGAACTTTGTTTGAAATATCTCTGGGAACTGAAAATGTTGTACTAGAATCCGTAAATACTTCAAAATATACCGGTGGGGTAATACCTAACACACATAAAATTACAATTGATCGCAATTGGTTTCTTTTTGACAGTTCACCCACGTTCATTGCGTTATTTAAGTTGTTGAGCAGTCGAAAGTTTCAAGCCTATGCAGCAATGTATTAGCAATATCCTTCAAAAATCATTCATGTTACGCAATTAGGGTGCAAAACTAACATTTCCAGAAGTGACGTATAAGACAAAAGAGTTCTCGGTAACTACCAGTTCAAAATTGGTTTCGGGGCTGAGAAGGCAGTCGTTAACGAACGCAAAACTTCATTACGTAAAGACATTTATAAATTCTTAAACTTTTCTAAACTTCGAACAGTTTTTAATTGTTTTTGACAGACTTAATTCCTGAACATAATTCCTCTGGAAAGGTTATGAAAATAACGAAAGCTACAAGGGTAATTCTATTACTAAAGAATTATTAGTAAACAGTGCCTTAAATCTCAGGTAGCAAAGAAAACAGAACACTATCCACATAATAAACTAGAATTTACAGTACCCCGTATGTCTTTGTGGTTCATAGTGGCGCTGTGCTCGTAAAGGAAAACATCAACAACTTATGTCAAGTTCAATATATTTAAATTTAGTTCCGCTTTTTGCCACATACCAAGACATATTGGGCGCTATATTCACTCACTGCATTTACCGCTGTGCTTGACATTACCTGCCAACAAAAAAAAAAAACAAATTAGGTCACGCATTTATTAAATTATTAAATGACATTTTATTATGACGAGACACGAAAGTCTTCGGTTGATATGGTGGAATAATTTAAAATTGTACAATTAAATAGTAATTACACATGTAAAAATAAAATATTAACATTGATCACGCTTCTTGAAACTGTTTATAATTTAAGGAAAGAGAAAATAAATAAGGATAACGAAATAAATAAGCCGAGAGACGACCACATTAATCTAAAATACAGGGTGGCAGTGACATCGACGCGAAAACTTTTACCGTGGATTCAGTACATGATTATGAACTGAGTTGAAATTGTTCTTCTGTTATTAAAGATAAAAATCTGCTGTTGCATAGAAAAGTGCAATACCTACGCGATCAAAATGTATGGAACAGCGGATTTTTTTTGATGTCACTGTCACCATATACATATATAATAATCTATGTCAAATTTACAATAATTTTACTAGATCTAAAGCAGAAAAACCTAACACCGCTTTTATTTTTGGAGATTTTTTTTCTTAATATTTTTAATTGATATTTTTAAATTTCTTAATATTCTTAATATACCGCATTGTGTTACACACGATAATCTGAATAATTTTTAAAGGATATTTATTGCTAATTAATTGCTTCATATGTTCGAAAAAATAGTCTGCTCAACAACGAAAATAGCGCAATGAATGTTGCTGAACTGTCAAAATGAAATAGATTGTGATTGATCGTGTGTTACGCAATTAGGATGCTGGTATAGTGCAGTGAGTAACCACTTATTTTATGAGAAATTAGGTAAGTACAATAGATTTTCAAAAACCCATTTACCATCCAAATTTTTTACTAAAAATATCATGACGTGTAAACTCTAAAACCCACTAACCAACTCAATCTTGAAAAAGATCAAGTCTTAACAAAATAACTTTTCAGAATCCATAATACTCAAGTCAGCGGATAATAATGTGCCCATGCGACGTGGAATAAGCTCAGATTTATGTAATCCTAGTATTCTTATATTATCCGCCATCTTTGCGAAGACTTCTATGTTACCCTGTCGTATTTTAAAAAAGAAATCCTCTCAAAGGACGGGCTAAGTTTGGAATATTTGATGGAACAAGCATTTTTTATTTTACTTTGCATAACTTAGGATTTATGTTAGACTGTTTTATTGAAATTAGGTACAGTCACGAGCGCTAACATGTAACCACTTAGCAAAATTCTAACGCGATTTTCGCATGTAATAATGACTACAACTTTGAGATAAGACCTATTTCATACTAGTGTGGGTTCCAAAATACTATGAACGTAACAACATAAAATTACAATCAATACAGTAGCAGCAAATCACTTTTAAAAGTTGCTAAGTGTATATATATTAGTGCTCGTGACTGTACTGGTTCTTAGTTGGAAAAAGTAAGATATTACGTTTTGTTTATGTCTTGTTTTGTCTGTATTGTTCTGCATATATTGCCTCGCTGATGTGATCGCAAGCTTTACTGGTGAATGAGGTTCGATTCCCAGTTCAAGCAGTGTTGTTGGGTATTTCCATCAGGAATTTCTCAGTAGCAGCCCGAAGTCTGGCTTTGTGCCCGGTTAATGCCAAAAAGCTCGCCCCCTTTTACGTGGGACTTAAACATAACTCGCGAAATGTGGCTGTCCTACGATAGGAACACCTCTACCCAACCCTTTGAGGAGAACAGGCGTGATGTTATGTGTTCTGCTTATTACCCAGCTGTGAAAAAGTCCATGTTAATATAGTAAGTTCACTTATTAAAACTGCATCGAAATGGCTCTGGCCAGAACTGTCGAAGTTCTAGAATTGCCTGAAAGCTTACCGGCACACATACAAGTGCTGCTCCTGGAACGACATCTTGGAAGCTTAAAGCTCCTTTAGTAGTAAAGGGTCCTCAAGAAGCTCTAAGACAGCTATTGTTAAATAAAATGATGCCTGGGCACGCAAAACTAGTAGTTTGAGAACATACATTTTGCATTTGAACGATAAATTTATACAATAAAACTGAAAAGACCAACACAGGCGTTAAAATGAAATATTGAATCGTTCAACCTTTTATTTAGATTTCTAGTTGATACACGTTTTGACTGGGGATTGACAGAAATCAAATAACATTGCACCTACAAATCCTGACACGTTTGTAATAGTTCAAGCTTTGTCTAACATGGCTGTTAAAATGTTCTATTTTTCTAACACTTTTAAGATTTTATTTTCGATAAATAAATTAAATTTTTTACAAATACAATCCCGGACTCTTAAATCCAGCCACCGTCGAATTCCAAGTGAAAGGCCTAAAGTCAAAGAAAAAGTTTTATGCAGTTTTGATGCCGACATACTGGCCATTTTTGTTCCGAATTTGAATTTACGACCATTTAAAAAGCATAGATTTCTATAAAAGTTCAGGGTGTCCCGATTAAAGGCTTGTGCAGACCAGCGCGACACGAACAATACAATTTCTAAGAAAACTTCACAGTATAACAATAACCGGTGTCGCGTCGCGCGACAAGTCGCGCTGGTCTGCACAAGCCTTTAGGAGTTACGGTGGGGTAATTGCGTAACATAGGTACTAACAGTAGCAATGGCTTTCATTTTGCCAGTTCAGAAACTTTCATGGCGTTACAAATTTTTCGAACATAAGAAGCAATTGATTACTAATATCCTTCAAAATCATTTAGATTGTGATTGAAAGTGTGTTACGCAATTAGGGTACCGGAGTGTACAACATGAGCGATTTAGGACCACAGACTCAAATCATGTTAGATTAAATACAACTGTGGTTTCTACCCTATTCTGTATAACCAACTATAAAAGGAAAGTCCCTTGACACTACTCCTCCTAAATTGACAATTGTGAAAGCGATAACAATCACCTTCGACCCTAGAAGTTAGGTTCTCATTCTTAAACGTCCCTGGAGATCAACTAGACCTAACTTCAAACATGTTCTTAAGTACGAGTATATCTAGGAAAGTTTGAGAAATATATTGTTAGTAAGGACCAGAAATTCTTATCAGGACTGTCTCTAAGGGCGAATTTCACCAATGAAACTGAACGCGTTCAGCACATCTAAACAACGTTCAAGAGCTGTCAGTGTCAAAATTGTTATGGAACATTGACACTGACAGCTCTTGAACTTCTGATCGCGTTCAGTTTCATTGGTGAAATCCGCACTAAAGGGATTTCACAATCCTATCCTATAATTTTATCCCATGTAAAATGTAAGAAAAATACACTAAATCGAAGCTCAAAAATTAGAGTTTATGTCTATATTATACTGTCTATGACTATCTATGACTGATAGATCTTTGACCACGATGACAATGTGATAGCCCCGGATATTAGTAGGGATAAAAAAATCACAAAGAGTCACCATATTTATAAAATCTAAAAGCAAACACGGCAAGAAGCAATTCATCAGTATTATTTCAGTTCTTTTTAGTTGATATTGAACTAAGAAATAGGTGAGCCCTTAAAAGGAATACGATCAATTTATCTTTATCGACGTCTAGAAGGAAAATAAATTGACTTCGCGTCGTAGTTCTTTCGAATAGGCTTTAAAAAAGCTGTAGTTTTTATTATATTTCAGAAATAAAATGTGGACGGTTTACATTGAAAGGAGGATATTTATTTTATATATTTAGTGAGAAAATATAAACTTTACGCAATAGCGTATAGGGGTTATAAACGCAGGCGCAAATAATTCAGACGAAATTGGATTTAAAGAAATATTACTACGACTTTAATTTGGACGAAAAACTATAATATAGAAAGATAAAAAACTTGGAAATAAATTACAATGATATTTTATTTTAGTCTGAAATAAATCCATACTGTATATGGTAGGTAAGGTACTGAATGGTTGAAAACCAGAACTAAAAAAATAAACCAATAAAATTCCAAAACTGCAGTTCGTAGTTCAAGCAGCAGTATTCGAAAAAAAAAAGAACGCAGTTGAAAATCGAACTAACGAAGCTTAACTTTTTCACAAAAATCAAAGGGCCGAGACATCTAGTTATACAGCCAGCAACGCCACTACATGGCCACACGTGGCGGAACACACGGCCAGCTCCAGAAATACACAGAGTAAACACGGCAATATGTTCACAAGTAATGAAGCGAACACTTGGCCCGTCCTATAAATAGATAAATAAATAACTACGCGGTCCGTTTGTGTTACTATTGGTGTTTTGAAGTGCTTTTTTTGTTTAGGGGATGGGTGGGTATGTTTACATCGTTAGAACCCGGCCTTTCGCATGTGGTACTCTGATTATTACATGTGTATTCCTTTTACAGTTAGATCAATGAATGTTTGTGGTAATTGAATTTTTAATAACGCGTGGTTTAGACAGCTTAGCCCAAAAGAGTTGAAGTAAGAAAGATAATCTACGACTTGAAAATTACAAAGAACGAAAGCGATTTTTAAACTCCCCAGTAAAAATAGAGTCCGACGAAACACCGACTCGATTCATCCTTAACCCTTTAATTTGACTACCAGTATTTAAATATCCTACAAGGGATCCGAATCCTTGGTCTGTTGGTGACATTGACAGCGGTCAAAACGTCGTCTGTCCCTTAGGATATAGAGGGCAGACCCAAATCACTTGATAGCATAGATGTATTGTTTTTAGACTCGGAGTCTCGCACTGTGGAAGGTGACTTCGAATGCCAGACGTTTGTAAATATTTTTGGTCCCGAGAGGAAAGTTTTTCGAGTCGGCCGAACATTTTTGATTAAATCTGTATTGTTGTTAACTCCCTTAGTTAATCTGTGTTGTTAGCACTTAGCATTTATAATAATAACCAGCCTTTCTTAGTATTTTAACCCTAACACCAGGAAACTAATGTCGCAAAAAGAATAAAACCCAAAGACTTTGATCTCTTTCTTAAATTGACACCCAATAAGCGAAGCTTCCATCTATTTAAGTAAACATTCCGTAGCGAAATTCCAGAAAACGTGACATGTTCAATAACTGAACGCATCTCAAAATGTTAAAACGCTTACAGAGGCAGCATAGAACATCTCCGAAGGCATTGCTCCTTAGGTGGAAAAAAAAAACAAGTCCAGCCCACGGACCTTTGTTGTGGTGGTCAGTGCTTCGTGCAAAACAAAAATAAGACAAAACGAACGGGACAGAACAGGTCGGGGCCGACCGAGACCAGTCCGACGACTTTTGACCACTTTTCTGGTCCTACATCCCGACAAACTTATCTCTACAGATACTTTCGAACTTCTCCAACCTTATTGTGAAAGCAACAAGATTCAATGTTGTCTTATTAACGTTTTTGGAAATGTTATCTGGTTTATTGAGCTATGATTTAAGAGCATTTCGATTTCTTTAGGAATTTCTGTGGTTACTATTACGACTATAAGTTTTGGTGTGATGTAAGGTTTTGTGCGTTTATTGATAATTTTGGAGCGACCACAAGCCATGAGTTCTATTTCGTAAGCGACAAAGTCGACAAATGTATCTTTCACATACGCTTATCGTGAAGCAGTGATATTAATTCGTACCTATTTGAATTGAAAGCCTGAGTCGGACAGGATGAATTCTATACTTTTAGTAACCAAACCTGGAACTTTATACAGGATTAAACGCAAAACTGGGAGAGCAATCTCATCTGAATTTAACGGCAAAATTATTTTAACTCCGGTTTGTTTAACTATTAACGAGTCGTTAACAAGAATTACATTCATATTTTTTATTTACAAAAAACCCAATAAATATTCTTCTGTATAATTAATTAGTTATTGCCTTGAAACTTGTTTCAGATAATTTTGAATTTAATATGTTACAACGATACAAAATGGTAGTGTATGAGCTCAAAGGAGCCATTATAGCAGGTCGAGAAAAACTTACAGCTATTAATAAAGAGACATCAACCCGTGGTGCACTAACCAGACATTCTTTCAAGGCCAACAAAACGACCAGAAAACATATGGTTGAAAAAAGAAACCAGCAACATTCATGCGCACACAAGACCACTGTAACTTGACCTCGGCGAACCAACCAACTTCCTTTATTTCACGTTTTAAAATAAAAGCAGAAAGTAAACGTCGGGAAATATAGAATGAACGATGCTTAAAAGACAAATATATACTGAATTATGTTTCGTTTTAATGTAAATTTTCGTGTCAATGTCACAAATCATTAAGAGTAAGAAGGGCCGAGGGAGGTCGTTCTAGACTGGCTAAGTGATATCCATGACTTGTGTTAGCCGAGCTTCGGTGCCGTTAATTTAAGTTGGAATGAGGGGTCTAAGGATGTTGGCGGAACAGTCACCCCAAGCAAAGGTCCCTTGTGGTCACTGACCATCGACGAGAATAACGCAAGTACCTGGACTCACGCGCAGCCTGTATACTCGTGACGTCACTCTCGACTCGATTTATGGGAACAAGATTACTTGGACTTAAAAGAATGTAAAAAACGGTCCATCATTAGCACGGAATGAAAAATTGAATTAATGGTAACAGAAAAGTAAGATGGGTTCTCACATAGAAAATAGGAAGGCTGACCGTGACAGCAGGTCGCCATTTTTCTTTCGAAGCCTCATTTAAAATAGAGAGAGGTTAATTAAGCGTTTCATCAAGAGTACTTTTTACGGCGAGTTTATGATACTTAGCGAGTATTAAAATAATAATATGTACTTAAATATTATTTAAATTATTTTTCCGCAGACCTTTTCAGTCCGTTTTTGTCCTAGATTTGCATTTAAGTTTTGCAAAGTATTTAGAAAATAAATTTCAATGTTTTGTTTTTTTTTTAATAAGGAGGCTGCTTCTTATTTTAAAATGTTACAAAAACATTCCTAATTTGGGCCAGAATTTATTATTCGCGACATAAATCAACGCAATGTTGCATCTCGTTTAAAAAACCAGATTAGGGTGAATTAGCATAATTTTATTTTTTAAACCATACCGCGACGTTTTGCATGGAAATTATTGAAATTGATACCTAAAATTTAAATAATCTAAATTCAGCATGATATCCTTTGTTTGGGGCCAAAGTCCCAAAACTTGACAATTTTTTTTTGTTTTTTAATATTTAGTTTAGAATTCCCAGTTTTTTTTTTCTTTTCGGGAATGACTGCCGAGCTTGATGATTCAAATGAGAAACCCGAAAAAAACATCTCCGAGAAAGACTGCCTTTGAAAGACAGTAGATACTTATAAAATATCGTAAGAATAACGTGCTTATTGGTTGATTGCCATGAATATTTAAAGTGTACTTTTTCCTTAACTTTACTGCAAAATATTCTAAATGTGCCAATTGCCTATACGTATTTCTGGAGTTGTCGATTCGCCCTTACTTAAATAAATTAACTTTGTGCGAATCGCCTCAAGAAAAAGTAATATTTAAGTGTCGATTCGCCCGTTTCGGGTGAGTAACACCAATACGCCGCCGAATAAGGACGCGTCATCATCACCATCTTTCAAACAAGATTCCACGCCATAATTTTACCCATCAAAGACCGCGGGTCACTAGCCTGTACATACAAATACTCCTTTAGCATAAACATAACATATACTCAATCTACTGAACAGGAAAATACGCACCAGTCATTTTGCTACATGCAGTACGACTGTTCTCGCTGAAGACCTACTTATCCCGATACTGAGTGTACCTACTTTTATATCCCGACGATATATTTTAATATATCATGTGAACGTTTTGAAGCTAAGCTGATATGTTAACTGGAATGAGATGCAGTCACTGATATATCAATACTGGGAGTCAAAAATGCAATTGATGATGGTTTTCCTTTGGCCAAACAATCATCGTAAAGCAATGGTGGCCCAGTTTAAGAGCCTCGACTTACCCGCGTTGTAGGTCGTACATAGGTTCGAACTATGAGAAGTGCTTCACTTTGTGTAAATTATTTCATCACAACTGCTCTCAGAACGGTGAAGGAAAACATCGTGAGGAAAACGGCATGTCCGAGAACCAAAACTTCAAAGCCATGTGATATCTACCAAACCGTACTGGGCCCGCGTGATGGATTACGGAGTCACCACTCCCTCTCACAGAGAGAGTGAGAGTGTCCCAGCATTGGGAATATTAAAGGCTGATTATGCTAAACAATCATCGGTTGAGTTGTACAATTTTTTTTTTTAAACTGAAATACACATAACATAACACGTCCGTAACCCCCGAAGGGTTAGGCAGAGGAATTCCTGATGGAAAAACCCCCATACCACTATACTCGACCTGGGAATCGAACCAAGGACCTCACGCTCAGTAGCGCTTGCCAACACTAGACCAAGGAAGGACTGGAGGGCAACTGAAATTCAATGATTGACTATTGAACTTCTTAGCGGATCTAGACAGTCATTTTGATTCGATTCAATATCTGTGACGTTGAATCGAACCAATAAACACGTGGCATTGAACTTGATAAACTAAGCACTAAGTCAACATTGACATTTCCATATGTGGCGGACTACAATGATCAACATTGTCTAGAAGTGCTTATCACTCAACATCGCCTACATCAATATTAATTCTAACGTACATATTTTAGAGCCTGTCTTTATCAGCTGTTTCTTCTACAAAACCAAGATCTTTTACATCCTTAACCCTCACTTCGCAACACACAGTTAACCTGCCATCTGCTACTACGTAAGTGCCACTCTTCACTGTAAGACCGTCACCAGCGGATTTATGGCCCAAGGAAATTAACCTAAAGGTGTCGTGCCGAGATTTATAATGAAGGAAACGAGGTATTTTTGAGGGTAGTTTAACACAGCTTTACTGGTATAAGACGTTTGGTTTGTAATTTGAGGATTATGTAAATATAGTTGGGAAGTGTGGACCTTTATGACGGATGTGTGCGTTGGAGGAACGCTTATTTGGATTTAAAAACACCTGTGTAATATTTAAGTATGTTTCAATAAAGGCAGTAGGGCTAAGCGTATGCTGAGACGCAGGTGACGCAGGTCCGCGCAACGTAGGGCAGAGCAGATTTTGTAATGCATGAACGTACTGACAGCTGCGTACGCTGCAGCGAAGGCACGTGCGACACAAACATGTGTCTGTCCTGCTCTGCGTCTCCTTGCTGTGCCGGCACAGATTTCTGCGTGACGCGTGCAGGTCGTCACTTGTTTTTTACCACTGATTCATAATTTTGTTTCAATAGATTCTTTGTACTAGCTAGGACGCGAATGTGTTTGTGTAGCTACGTCGCAGCATACGCTCGCGGCCTATGTCTGCCTCGCCTACCCTACCCTGCAAAATCTGTACTGTGCTATACGTCAGCCTGATTCTTTCAAACGTGTATTCTTTACACATGTCGACGTCTTTTGTTTGTGATATTTTGAATATAAGTTCGATCAAGGGATTTGAAATTGTACGTTCTTCTTATTCCCTATCTACTTTCATTACTTGAAAAATACTCCTAATACCTATCTCCTGTTTTCTGAAAGCCGATTTAGTCGATTACCGAATATCATGTCAACATTCACGATTGGTTATTGACGTTCGCTTTTGGCCAAACACAGCTAAGTAAGATTTGACAGTCTGATTAACTCAAGCTTTCAGAATTCGGCGTAAAAAAGGCTTAAAAAATTTAGTTCATTTTGTAGAAGGCTGTATTTTCTCTTGATAATACCTCAACGTCCTCATTATTACCTGCAAGCATAAGCATAATTTACATATAATTTTCCCATTTCTGAGACGCAGGCCTCCGTTCTTCGAGACAGAGGGGACCATAATCACCACGCGGGCTCAGTGCGGGTTGGTAGATGTCACATGTCTTCGAATTTTTGGTTCTAGGACATGCCGGTTTCCTCACGATGTTTTCTTCACCGTTTTGAGAGCAGTGCAGTGGTGATGAAATTATTTACACAACTCGTAAGTCGAAGATTTACTGCAAATAAACTAGTATTTTTTTATTATAAAAGGTTCACGACCGCCACTTGAACCTTGGACTGGATCTGATCAACAGTGCGCCGATTATGTACAATTATCTTCAATTAAATTTTCACATGGAATTTTAATACCATCTGGTGTGGTGTGTAGAATATATTCGTTCAGGTATTTTCACATAATTGTCTAATCTAGAAGTCTTTGCGATACTGCCGTAATTTCAAAGAAACTTTGAATCGCATTGTAAAGCCAAAGAATAAATATGTTAAGCACCTAAGGAAGATCTCGCGGACTAGACGGCCACGACTCGGACCAGTCATGGTCGTCTAGTGGTATTGTATGGTGTGTGGCTAGTTGGCCGTTGCGACCAAGTGCGCGATTCGTATCGGTTTCAATAGTTTACCTGCACGCGTAGCATGATCACAATAGAAACGGATTTGTCGACGGAAGAATAGACAATTTTTTTAAATTTTTTTTTTATAACGTTGCCCCATACTAAGAATTTCTTCCTGTATCGTGGGTACGTTTACAAACATAGAAACTCACATACACTAACACCCAGACCCGGAACAACTACTTGCAGATCATACAAATATTTGTTCCGTGTGGGGATCGAACCCGCGACACGTTGCGCAGCAGTCGATCGCTCAGCCACTGCGCCAACCGTGTCGTCAAATGACAGATTCACAATCAAAATGTAATTTTGTCTATTCTTCCGTCGACAAAACCGTTTTGGCTACGCGTGTTGGTCGCGGTCGTAGTCGAGGCCGTCTAGTGCGTAAGATTCCTTAAAGTTAATTTTTCCTTGCACCTTTATTATTTTTCAGACTGCACAAACATTTTGCATGAAACGACAGTTCGAAAAGGTGATATGTGTCCGCTACATGGGAAAGGAATTTGTTTGAAAATTGCTTAACATTATCGCTCCTTGACCGGATCTATCTTAAGAGCCCTCTTACATTTCGGTGCTGCGCTAAAGCATTCTTGCGATACTGAGCGCACATTGCCGGCGCAGTGAAATATATGGTAGTTTTATTTTATTCATAAAAAAATAGAAATAGCAATAAAAAAAAATTAAAAAATTGTTTGTTATTAAGCAAATGTTGGCGATTATTTTAGTATAAATACTACGTACGAAAATGATGTAGAACTTCGGATATTCAGACTTGTTTCCAAACCTTTTTAGTAGAAAATTGAATTAGGTCCAGTAATTTTTTCTTTAAATAAAAGTCATATAACAAAAATGTATTCTATTATTATCAAAGTATCGGATATGTTTAATATGAGAAAAATTGTTTTGATGAATTATATTCAACATAATCCGCAAATTAGAGCTCTCAAATGAGCTCTACATGAGTTTTTACCAAAACATGCATCAGGAGAACGATTATTGCTAGATAAATAAATAAATAATGAAAAAATCGCTTTATTATTATTGTAGAAGAGAAAACGAACTATTTTTACCAAGTAATTGTTATTTATAATAACCAACGAATAGTATTCAATTTCAACGAGGAAATCATGCATCTACGCGCATTTTTGTAATAGGCCCCTTAAAGGCTTGTGCAGTCCAGCGCGACTTGTCGCGCGACGCGACACGAACAATACAATTTCTAAGAAAACTTCACAGTATAACAATAACCGGTGTCGCGTCGCGCGACAAGTCGCGCTGGTCTGCACAAGCCTTAAGAATAACATGATTGGCGACTTCGGTCATTCAAGTAAGTCTTTGGAGATTCTTAATTGATTACAGACAGAACTCACATCACTTTGCAGAAAAGCTCAGGTTGTACCTATCATATCTTCAAAACTCAAACTCAAAGTATTTATTTCAAATACCAATTACAGGCACTTTTGAATTGTCAAGAGGTCGGTTAGTCAGAAAAATTAAACTAGTTGCCCATTCCAAGGCGTAGTAGGTTCATATGGAGAAGAACGGACAAGAAACTCCAGGGACACTCTTTTAAATCAAAATATTGGTTACATTATTCATGTTGAAATTATACATGTGAGAACAATGTAGAAAGACGTGCACGTTAAAAGAGTCCATAGTAAAAAGATAAAAACAAAAACAATTCAAAAATTAAAATAAGCCTTCACTATGTTTACCTGAACTACATATTGTTCTGAGTAGGTATGACACTTCTAATTCCTGCTTCCAGGTTCAGTGCGAAAGCATGGTCAAGTAGTTTGTTTTCTGAAAGAACATATATTTCCGAGTGGGATCCAAACAATGCGAGTTTCCATTCAATGGATTTAGAATTTGACACAAATCATAAACATTTTACGCCACTTCCAATAGCAGTGGCTTCATTTCAGTCCTCTGACGTCACATAGTAAGACTATAAGATCTTTTCTTCGAAGCGGAAGCATAAGACTCATTCGAAGAATTCTCGAAACAAGAGAAATATGAAATAAATTCTATATTTATTTGCTGGATGACATTTTCTCAAGTGATTTCAAAACGGTTGCAAGATTTTTCTTTCTTTGATGTCACATGCATATGAACTTTCAAGACGCAGAAAGTAATTTTAAAACTTGTTTTCATCTTTCTTTGAGATGCTCGATCAACGGAAGTATGACGTCTTTGTTTGTTGTTTATTTGGTTCTGCAAACAGACTCCATGTCAAATTTGTAGCCGATGGCATAATAGTATTGCATACATCAAGTTTTTGGTAAGTTTTGTGTACCGACCGTGACTTTAGAATCTAATGCCAATATGTGAGTAAGGTAATGACTCACTGAGGCATGGTTTGCTATCCCAAAAACTTCTATAAGAAAATTGTCCCTGTTTCCCTTATCCCTTATGTCGTTTTGAGAGACAAATTTATTATACAAGTCATTTTTGTGAGATCTGCCATAACAATATGAATTTGTACAAGATATTTTCACGTAATTTTCTTTTCATTTCCAACGATGTTTAAACAACAGAATCCACGAAATGTGTATGTAAAGAGCCTTTTTAACTAAAACCCCTCCCAAAAAAACAATTAAGCATTCCCTACCCGACGTCGTTTAAGGGCCCGAGAGCTACAAATTTGAATTTCAAAAACTCAAAGTTAAGCCTAGGGTTTTGAATTTTAACATAATTTACATATACAAATGAGTCATCTGCGTTCGTTACGGTGTCTGGACATCGCCTCCACCACAGCATAATACAGAAGGCGCACTCCGCATTTTAGGTATAAAGCTACAAGTACGCGGCGGGCTCGACTTGCCGGGCCAATTCAGTGAGCGTAACGTAGTCAGAAGATATAAGAGTTATGCGATAGAAAGAGAGGCAACTTCTAGGTGAATATAACTGTAGGTAATCAGCGCTGTGCGACCTGAATTGCACTTTATTGTGTCGTAGCAAGTGTCGTTTTTTAATTTAAATGATCCTGCGGAGTGAACCATTTGTATTAATCTGTGCCTCCACCAAAAACTGACATTAGCCATGTATAGCGTGCACTGCTAGATGGGCTGCGAAGTATTTTGAATAAACCAAAAGTTGGCGCGCATTGGAAATTAAAGAGCCCAAATTGTCGGCCGAAACCATCACAAATGTCGGGAAGTTTGTTTAATATGCAAGGCGAGTGAGATCTCTCAATGAAATCGAAAAAAAAAACATCAAAATCATGCATTTACATACACACAACAGGATGATTCAATGGACGGAAATGGTTATTTGGTACAATGGTTTTCTGGAAATTTATGTGTAGTTAGGACGGAAACACGGGGCTTGGTCATGTCCTAAACGGGGATAAATGGAAATTTTTGGAGCGTAATGACATTTGATCAAATGTGCAAAATTTTATTTGGTGCTACAAAATTGTTGACAAGCTTAAAATTAGTCGGTGTGACAAAAGATTTAGAAACGAGTCATTGAAGATGACAAAGAGAAAATAAAAGTCTTAAAAAGCAAGAAACATGGCTGGGATGAATCACGGCACGCATGCAGTACATTCTTCTTTTTCTTACAATAAGAAAGGTTAAGAAGTTGTTACCAGTCTTTTTGGAAGGTGACTATCACATCGACGTTAATACGCTTGCCCCTGCCGGTTCGCGGATGGGTGACCATCTTTACATACCCTTCCGTGCCTCGAAAAACACGCTATGCCGTTGGTCATGGCTGTTATTTTTGGATCTCCGACAGTCGTTACGGGTCCAAGGTCTGGTTACGAAGGGGTATCGTATTACCCAGTAACTGGGTTGTAGAGGTCAGATAGGCAGTCGATCCATGTAAAATAATAGTATTCAACTGCATCCGGTTAGACTGGAATTCAAACGCTACAGGCAGATGATGACATCGACGTTTGCCAAGGAACCATTTCAGCCATTGATCTTCGTATTGTTATTATCTGCAGCCTCTCATGTTCTGGGTTCAAAACCGGGCAATTACCAATGCGACTTTTTCAATTCATAGTACTTTCTGAGTTTATCTTGGACATTATTGACATCGGTGAAGGAAAACATCGTGAGGAAACCTGGACTTATAGTTAATATAAGTCTGAAATCGCATACCCGTCTTGAGCAAGCGTGGTGATCAATGCTCGTGACTTCTCTGTATGAGAAGAGGCCTTTGCCCTGTAGTAGGAGTCAGGGACAGTAACAGGCTGGTATTATTATTTATGATGCAATATAAATTAAAAGCTAGGCAGTATGATTGCACATAAACCCTACGAACAAATTGCTGTTGGTAAAATGACTCCCAAAGCCCACATAATCAGGAAAAGAATTATAATTTTATTACATCTTGGCTTATAATTTGTAGGCTCAACTTATTTCGTGTGACCTCGACTTTTATGGTCCTACCTCCAAGGAGTCACTGCGAAATAATTAGATGCTACAGCGGCAAAAAATCTTATTATGATGAAATATTACAACAGTTGATTACTAAAATAATAACAAAAATCTCATCAAAATCCCTTTTCCCTTTTTCGGCGTTTTCCGGACGTGAATTTTTGGGTTATATCCATCAATGTTAACTTTAACACTTCACAATACACCTATTCACGAACGTACTGCTTAGAAGAAAAACATTCTCCTAAGCACAAAATTTGTGAATATGTTACAATCAATTAGTAGATATATGCACGTTACGCAGATAATTAAAAGACCAATGATGAAATGAGGTTTGTTTTTTACCCACTTATTTTCTTGTGTGCATCAACATTCTTAGTTAATTTTACTCTCGAATCTATCAAGCTAATCTACAAAGAAACCACTGAAGTATTTAAGAGGGTATTTAAAATCATTTTATGAATTCTTGAGCCGCACCACAGGAACCCGCAAATCCTAAATCCCAGAGGGTTTTAATAATAAATAGCAGAGCGGCCCGATTTGAAAATAATAAGCATTTAATATAAAACGATTGGAACTCTGAATTTAAGTAAATATTCACATTTTAATACTTCGGAGAAAATTGTTTTCCTTTTATTCACAAGGGCCGTTTTGCAAAAATCAAATTACTCTGTTATAGACAGTCTATGATTTTGGAACGCGAAAAAATACTTAAGTATTGCGATTTATAAGGAGCCCGTTTAAGGAAAATAAGTAAATTTTTCGCTTCTCTCCAGACTCTTCAATTGGCAATAATACATTTTCTTTCGTGTATTTTATTATACTACATTACTTAAATATACAACTAAAGCTTAAAGTTTTATCATCGCATTGTCAAAATGACAGACCTTAATCCCAATACCCTCGCATTGTGTGAATAGTTTGATCCTCGCTCTCAATCCTCAATTCAAAATGCGATGTCATTCCTATAATTTGGAAGATCGATCGTTTGAGAAATTATGTTAAAATCTTATATTTTATACGAAACGAAGACAATCAACACAATTTTTGCCTCTTGCGTGATTAATAACCCGCGGTATTCCTGTGACAGGTTAAAAAAAAATAAAAGGCATCACGTCACATCATCCCAGACCCCAAATCAGGTTCTATTCAATAGGTTTTTTGACAAACGAAAGTTCCAGAAGGCCTTTATTCCGAGCCTCGTAAAGTTCATTTTATAGTTCTCCATTTGATGATCACTTTGGAGTTTGGTCTTTGTTCGATTGTGATAAGGTTTATATTTATTTGGGGAAGAGAGAGGAAGGAATTTCAATATGGCGAGTGAAGAAAGGATGCGTTCGGGATATAAAAAATACGGTTGAACGCACGTGGGCGGTCGCATTCTATGGGGTATTAGTTAGATACACATCTTCGCGCTATACTCAATGTGGAGTGGGCAGGAATGTTATGAATCCTTCATATGAATCATAAGTGTACATTTCTAGATGAATGCTCCTGTTTCAGTAATATAAACGTAAGGCTTGCCCTTTTCTATTGCTTTCATTTGTTGTTTTTTGGCATATCTCAAGTTGTGTGTATTGTTGGCATTCAGAACCGCTGAACCAAAACGTGAGTGTTGTGAACTTTGGAGATCCTTTGCTCATAAGGTCAGAAGTTGACTGCAGAGGAGTAAGTTCATCTGGTTCGTTTGGTACCTTGAATTACAATACATTGGATCCTCAACTCAATGATTCAAGAACTTATGTAACAATTACATACACAGGGTGAACAAAGACAGCTGATCGATGCAAATCCTAACATCATAACAAACAGTGTTGCGTTATCCAACGCTGTTTTAATAACAATTGCTACATTACTAACGTAAATTAATATTGCAATGTAAATTAATATGAAATTTCAATATTTATTGCAGCGCACGCGTTTTTATGTCATAACCGTGCATATACTACGTTTTGTTTCACGCTATTTTGAGTTTAATTCCTTTTAATTAAAGGTGAGAATTGCCTGGTTTTATGTAGTGAGAGTACTACGATACTCCTGTATGAAATCGGATTCGTCTGGTGGGTGACACACGATTCACGTATCATGCTATTACAGACAGTGCCTTATCGCTGTAATAATTTGATATTCAAAGAAATTCGTAATAACACAGTACTTATACATTTCGTAAGTTACAGTTTTTATACACGCGAGTGCAATTTGTTATTTAACATTATATGTTATTTATTTCACGAATTGCTTCGTAACAGTGAATGTGTTATAATTCAATTGGTAGGTTATTTAATTACCTATATTTGTTCAAACAGAACATATAAAATACAATAAATAACATGCGCATTTTTGTGCAACTTCAGGAATCTATGCACTTTATCAATAACTAGCTGCCCGCCCCGGCTTCGCACAGGTAACACTAAGTACTTTATCTACAGCGCAACTACCTATCTACCTACCCTACCTACTTACTCTACCTACCTACCTGCCTACTTACATACCTACCTACTTGCATACCTACCTACCTTCCTACCCTACCTTCACCTACCTATCCTAAGAACCTTTTCCTGAGAATAATGTACATAACAAAAAAATAATTCGCGAAATTGGTCCAGCCGTTCACGTGTGATGCCGTGACCAAGGGAAATAGGGATTAATTTTTATATATATAGATAAGATAAGAGATATATATTGTAGTGTGAGTAATTATGACAGAGAGACAAAAAAACGCAAAATAAGAAAAATCATATAAACCAATCATAATGTGCATAACTGCGTATGACTAAGAAAAAATATTTCTAAGAAATATGTATTGTTTTAGCATGAATTATTAGTACATTACAACGTTCTTAGAAACAATGCACATCAATAAGATATCTAGATTATTTAGTAGCCTACTACAAGTTCCCATAAACTACGCACAGCTATTGGTATTAGCAGACTAAGGGCGAATTTCACTAATGAAACTGAACCGCGTTCAAGAGCTGTCATTGTCAATCCTTTTGCACAACAATTTTGACACTGACAGCTCTTGAACGCGGTTTCGAAGTGTTGATCGCGATCAGTTTTACTGGTGAAATCCGCACTAAGTGTTACTACGGTATTACTTACTACAGTTGTACAGAGTTATATTATGAAACAATCAATGACTGATACAATTAAATAGCGATTTACTAACTGAAATCGTGACTAAGTTATTGGAAAAGCTTGACAGGTAAGTCTTGTACTCGGATTTTGATAATGTTAACTGAGAACACTTCCACTGAAAGAGTTTCCTCAAATGTTAAGTAAGCTATGAAACCTACGCTGCAAAATAAAAGTGTTATTTTAACCAAAAACAGACATAAATCGCGACATTTTACTCGCCTATTAATCAGTAAAATAGCTTACATCCCGTTCATTTCATAGAACTATGTAATAGAGAAATAATATTTCTTTAATAGACCTTCAATAACATTATGTTGTCCGCTTTTGTATCCGGTACAAGAAAAATCACTTCGAAGCATTTACTATGTAACTTCCTACTATTGTTAACATCGTTAATATTATTAACTGATACCTATAGAAGAGTGCCATTGTTTTCTCCCTTGACATCATAATTCATAGACACATAAGGAAGGAAGGTCTTGTGGTTTCTGGCAAAGAATACCACCACTTCTCTTGACGTAATTGGAAAGGGATGACCTCAAAAGATGAGCAACGAAGTCATTTCATCAAATCTAATATTATCATAGAAATCCTAACAAAAGCCCGGTGGCATCATAATCTTCCTGCCCTTGTCCGTGGCGTCGCGTCGGCGCATCATGTTTTCTCTTTCCATTCTCCCCTCTCAACCGTCACGCTATCATTCACTCCCTTTTCTTTCATATCATTCCTCACACAGTCTATCCATCTTTTCTTTGGCCTCCCTCCCCCTCTCCATCCATCAACATTTATATGGGGAGACCCATGACGATAACAATGATAAGACAATTTTGAATAGCGAGAATCACTGGGTCTTACAACCAAAACCAATTCTTCACATACAGTTAAAACCTACTCACATCCGAGTAGTTCTAAGACACAATTATTTCCGAAATGACGTATGTAGAGTAAACACATAACTATAATGGCAACCGGAACTAAAACATGTTCAGGCTAAATGAGTCAGGGCTATCGAGTTTCCATTGATAGATGCATTATAATAGTTAAGGAGAAACTGGTAGGTATAGGCATGAGAAATATAACAAATGTTACACGTGTCTTTGAACAGTATTTATAAATCTGTGATAACTGTTAGTATAACCAATCACTGATTTGTTAGGATAAAGCCATGTCTGATCTTAGAAAGAATATATTAGTATATGAACATCTATATGACATGAAATTTATTTGTAAAGAGCAGCGCCCCGTGGTTTCACCTGCATAAGTCTCGATCCCGTGAAATATCGGGATAAAAAGTATCCTATGTCCTAACCCAAGTCATAGTCTACCAATGTAGCAAATTTCTTCCAAATCTGTTAAGCCATTTTAGCGTGAAAGCGTAACAAACAAACATAAAAAAAAAAACAAATCTTTTCTCTTTATAATATTAGTTTAGATAATTATACAGTTTGTATTTAAAGATATATGAGCTTAGATTTTTTTTACGAACATCGTAATATGTTAGCTGTAAGTTTTCCGAAAATACGTAGTAATAACATTAAATATTAGTTTCAATATTTTTTTAAAGAATGTCGATGTAGTTTCTTGCCCTTTCCTCTCCATACGTACCATCAAGGAAGTTCATATCTAACCAGTTTCAAAATAAAATCCCGTGAACACGATGACCACATCTGTTACCGGCCCGGTTCTATAGCCGCCGAGCGCTGCAAGCAAGAATAGTCCTTGCGGTGGTTAGTTATGAACTTTTTCGATGGGACCTACGAGTATTACGCTTTGGGGATTGGGCAACTAGCTTCATATTTCTGACAAATTGACTCCTTGACAATTCAATAGTGCCTATAAATGGTTTAATTGAAATAAATGCTTTCGAGTTTAGAGTTTTCCTATAACTGCCGATGGTTGACCTTAGAGCTCCAAAATCGCTCATACCTGATTAGCTCATGTTGGTCTACATTATCTGTAGATCTAAAGGAGTGGAAAACAAAGCTTCTGGAGCGTCTTGTCCAGTATAGATGTTGGTACATATCATGTGAGACAATTTTAATCAGGTATAGCTTGAACAGTCTGAAATGACGTGCCCCAGTACCGTATGCACACGGCGTAATGAGGATTTGTTTTATATCTGTAGTGGAGTGCATCACTTCAGAGTGGACAAGCTATAGTATCAATACTGCATCTGGATATTAGATTTAGATATTAGAATACAGTTTAATTAAACACAGATTCAACGAAGCCAACCGATTTCCACAACCCCATTACAGTTACGTAGAACATCAATATCCCAGGTTGGACGCAGCTAGTAAAACATTTGATCTACAACAATCACCTTTGTTTCCCTAGCATCCAATAGCAAGCCAGATCTTAGATCTAATATCCTGTACGTAGATTGTCAAGGCAATGCTTACACATGTAGGTATTTCGTTTCCTGTAATTTTATGTAAATGTTGTTGGCTCTCCAATTGGGAGTCCTGTCTTGATGTTTAAGGCGTCATAATGGTTGGAACAATGGGCTTCGAAACATCTAGAAGTTAAACAATATGCTTGGATTGGATGAAACCGTACAGATTACTGGCCAAATATAGGTAGGCAATCTACAGTTTCCTTGGGTTTTGTAAAGACTAGATAATGGCAAGCAAAAGGATTCGCAGCAAGCAACACCTATTACAAAACATTATTTAAGAACAATGGCGATTTGTAATGCTAACTAATAATCCTGATGCTTCTTTTAGGCCGAATTAGGAGACTTCAAGCAACCATAAAATAAGGTTTACCAAGTCCAAATAGTGACTGACTATCAGATTGTTTTGACGGACGCATGTACTATGACAACACTTTTCCATAATTGTAGTGTCTTAAGAATCCCGTCTTCTCACCAAACGCATTTCTAATGACTATCAACTCAACATGATCTTGAACTAACGCATCCAAGCTCAAATCTAGTCCACTATAACCTGGCCCATTCGGCCACGCACCTGCCACCTCGTTTACAAACGAAACCAATGTTTCTATAACAAGTTTACGTAACCACACACGTGACATGGAGGAAACGCAGCACAATGGTGGCGGGTGACGTCATCCGATATGACCGCTTGAAAGCAGACGGGTGTCAGCTATTGGTTTTATAGACACTGTTGATAGGCTGGTTTTTACTGGTGTTGATAGGACACTTAATGACGGTATTCTGAGAAGTGTAAGCAGAGCTGTTCAACCACTTACACTTTTTACTCAACTAGCTGATGAAGATACTAGAAACGAGTCGGGGAATGACACTTGAAAAAACGATGGGATTCCAATGAGTTTGGGAAAATCATTTATCTCATTGCTAGGTGCTGAGTTAGTTTAATCGGGACTTTATCTGAGAAAAGGCATGGTATAAAAACATTTTACAAAAAAAACTTTAGCTGTGACCTACCTACTCCACACAAATTCGAATACCACTAACTGCTATGCATAGAACAGTGACAGGAAGTTATTATAACATCATCCATATATAGACTAAGTGGGAAAAATACGTATTATTGAAGCTAACTTGAAAAGTACCGAAGCAAAGTTAATAAAATTTATATGGGACCACATCGAGAGAGACATAACCTTTAAAAAAAAATAAAAAATTGCAAGTCCGTCTATACATATAATATGACGGAGTTATAACATATATTAAAAAATATATATAAACAACCTAATTGAGAACCTCCTTTTTTTGAAGTCGATTAAAATTTTCAGGATTAGGCAGTTGTGTCCGGTAAATGGCAATAGAATCTCATTCTTTATTTATTATTTCGTCATAGCTATTTTCTGAGGTATGTGAGCTCATCTTTGCTTATAGAAAATACGGTTAGAAAAACATAAATATAACAGACTAGCTTCCGCCAGCGGCTTTGCCCGCGAGATATCTTTCTAAATTACTAGCTTTTTCCCGCGGCTCAGCTCGCGTGGAAGTCGGATGTTACCCCATGGAAACGTACTAGCGGCATACAAAGTATCCTATGTGTTAATCCAGGTTATAAAATATCTGTCTGCCTCATCTAAATCCTATTATTAGAATAACATAATGAATTTTCACCCCCTTAAAGGTCGAATTTTCAAAAACCCCTTCTTAGTGCTCCCCTACATATAGTGCCCTACGTAGTTTCGGCTCTGCGTTGATATGTCAGACAGTTAGTCAGTTTCTCCTTTTACATATATAGATAGCCTTGTTCTTAATATAGCATTATTTCTACTGATGACATATATATTTTAATCGACCCAGTAGTTTTTGAGTTTATTAATTATTGCGAACAAATATACATAATATCTTTTCTCTTTCTTATATTAGTGTGATCTGATAATTTCCAAGTGTGGATGGCGTTAACTTGATGTAATCATTGAAGGTAAAAATAATGATCATTCGCATGATGATGTTGCAATTAGGAAAATGTGGAGTAGGTCAGCTGATTGTCATCTAGTTTGCGCAAGTTGCAATATTGAACATTGCTGGGAGGTATGTCAGTGCCTCGACTAGCAATACCTTTGTCTTTATTGGTTTGGTCTCACACAATAATAACGTTACGTACCTACATATATATATTTATATTTCTATGGTTACGTACGATAACGTTAATATTACAAGGGATTTCTCAAAACATGGACTGTAAATGTATAAAGGCTTGTGCAGACCAGCGCGACGCGACGGCGCGACGCGACACAAACAATACAATTTCTAAGAAAACTTTACAGTATAACAATAACCGGTGTCGCGTCGCGCGACAAGTCGCGCTGGTCTGCACAAGCCTTAAGTAGGTACCACTGCAATATTTTTTTATTTTTTTTTTGCGTGGGAAATCATCAAATTACTCCACTCTGGGCGGAGCGAGAGAGAGTGTCAGACTTTTACTGACTAAAACCCACCCGTGTTCCTTCCGTTGCCTGTGTGCCGGGGCCGCGATATCCCTTTCGGACAAACCCGCAACCCCAGCAGGACCACTACGCTCTTAGCACCACAATAAAAACGGGTTTTGTCGACGGAAGAATAGACAAAATTACATATTCACAATTACAGTCTGTCATTTTGTCTATTCTTCCGTCGACAAACCCCGGAGAAAACCCGTTTCTATGGTTGTCATGCTAAGCGTGCAGCTCAAAGTTTATTTATAATGTACGTCATAATTATTGTGTCTTTTTGATGATATATTGATAATGATACATTGGTTCTATAAATACTGTTGATAGGTTTGGTTTTTACTGGTGTTGATAGGACACATCTGCATCTGGTAAGACTGGAAGCTGACCCCAACATAGTTGGGAGAAGGCTAGGCAGATTGATTGATTGATATCATGATTGATATCAGGTCTCAATTTAAGTATGTTTTTGATATAAGAGCCTTTAAGATAATAATGACACATCTAGAGATACTAAAGATGAAAAGCGAAAAGATATACCAGAAATAAAAGAAAGAAAGAAAGTAAATACATTTATTTGGCACAGACTAAAAGCACACAACACAACATATTCTACTACAGGCCAGCCAAACTACAAGACAAGCTACTTGTATTGTACCAAAAATTATAACAGAGATTATGAGACTAGGAACTAAATAAATAGATAAGTACTGAATCTGCTATTAATGTTACACTAGCGTATGCCCGCGACTTCGCCGCCTTAAATTTCGGTCCCAAACCCACCGCGTCGCATCGCATCGCAAACTGTCTTTCTGCCTCATCCAAATCCTATAAGTAGCATAACATAATGATTGAACAGGTACCGTGAATTCATGTAAGCCTAGTACTTTTTGTGCCAAGTTTCAAGTTTATTATTTTAAGGAATAAGATTTTTCATACAAATGAAATCCCCCCTTTTCACCCCCTTAAACGTGGAATTTTCAAAAACCCCTTCTTAGTGCTCCCCTGCATTATAAAAGGAAGCTGTGTGCAAAATTTCACGTTCTTAGTCCCAGTAGTTTCGACTCTGCGTTGATATGTCAGTCAGTCAGTCAAGTTTTTCCATATACGTATGTAGATATTTTTAGTAAGTATATAGATTTCGTCTTAACAAGCAGCACCATATTCAACTGCCAACACAAATGTAACGGTCAATTGTTCGCATCGCGTTAAAATAAAAATGGTCGGCCGTCATCCAATACGTTGATTACGACGGACGTGGTAAAAATCCTTGAGAACGCGGAAACCATGGCATGGTCACAAATAGGTACATCATTTACCTCTTATAAAGCCCTTGGAGCTGCTGATACGATTTATTTTTATTGATGACAAGCCGGAAATTACCTGTAACAAGAATAGAAGAATTATTAGAAAACATGTATTTTTAATCTTCTTTACGTAAGAAGGCTAAAAGATATTTCTTGAAGTCTCAATTCGATGAAACCCAGTTTATGAAAGCCTCTAACAGTTATTTTGTAAGTCATTTCCATGTAATTCTGATATTATTTTTATAAAGTATAAATTAAGAATGATTGCCGAGAGTTGTATAAAAATCACGGGCATGATCCTAATTTATACTTTATTACAATGAGGTAAGAGGTACATTGAAATAACTTATCACACGATTCTTGTCAGTCAGCTCATTGGCTATTATTTTTGATAACCAATCACGTACAGCTAACATGGAATTTCCCAGCAGATTCACGGATCTGAAACTTAGCCAAGCTTTCAGGAAAAAGTGCTTCAAAATCAAAATGGATAAGGCTGTAAAAAATATAAACAGGCGTCTTATAGGCCGCACTAAAAGGTTTCCAAATACTGGTTTCTTATATTTTAATCTCATTACAGAAGGCTCCATCTTATTCAGACAAAAACAGAGCAAACATATAAGGCAGACCTCACACGGGCGGTCCGCATTTCGTCACTGGAACAAAAACGGTGATCATAAAGATTAACAAGTCAGTGAAGGGCCTAAACACACAGTCCTTTCGTGTACCTACCGCCTTGAGTGAGGCTAGGAAAACAGCGTTATAAAATATTACATACGCTGAAGCGGTGAAAAGATAGTAAGAATGTTGAAAATGCAATTAAATCTATCTCGACATATCCGTAACAAATATTGCAGCACTACAGTTACTGATCTAAAAGATCTGGGTGTCTTATGATTATAGAAGCCTAGCGACCAGCTGCTTCGCACGGTTTTCACGACTTGAAAAAACATGAAGATTTATTTTTTATACGTAGGTTTTATATTAATGTGTACACGTAAACTTTCCGGGATACATTCTCTAAATGATGGTGAAAATCGCATCAAAATCCTTTGAGTACTTAGTTTAGAAGAACAACGCGGTCACACAGACAAACAGCGCCTTTAATTTATAAATATAGATATAGATGATAGTGATGTGATAGTAGTTAACATGGTCATGGTCAGCGACTTGGCTCGTATATGGCTGACTGCAGATATAGACATAAGAGACTATGCAGAAAAGCAAAGACCCTCTGTCGGAACACCTGAATAAAATTCAGATTTTATGCTTTACTTTTAGGCTGGCCCCCGAAAAGTTGCAACATTCATAAGGAAAACCTCATATTGATGGACTTATTCATAGTGACAACCCCGTATTGGTGGACTTCAAAACCTATTGCAGACTCATTGCAACTAAAGCCAGTCGCCCACTCTCTTGTGTTCCACACCCCGCTCCTTTCAAAGCCACACCAGCCCCTAATCCTGTGCTCATAGTCTAAGCACACTATGTTTATGTTTTAGTACAAGAAATTCGACCAACCGGTCCTACCGTGGCTTACAAAGATATAACACGATGGTACAGGATTATCACACCGGACACCTTCGCCTTATTTTTATAAAGATTTATAAAGGGATAGTTAGGTTAGCACTTTAGTAGCGTAAAAGGAATGTCTTGCTAAGGTGGGAATGTTTAGAAAAAGTTCTGCGTATTTTGTGTTTCAAAACGGCAATGGTTCAAAATCTATTCTTTGAGAACCTGGATTGCCAGAAAGGAGACAATCGACTGGCTTGAGGATTGGAGGACATTAGACTAACTTCTTCTTGAAATGAGGATAATGCTTTCAAGTTCCTAAGTTTTAGCCGAGATTAATGTAGAGTTGATAATTCCGTGGCGCAGTGGAATTTACACCTGGTAGTTATTGACTATTAACAATTGTTCACAATATTAGTAGTAAACGGTGGTAGAGACAAACTTCGACAATATAGACATACGCGGAATTCTATTAAAACAATAGCTCAAAAATTAATTACGACCAAGAAGCTTACGTTACATCAGAAAACAGATCGGCAGAAGGCCTGGTCATATTCCTATCAACACGGTATTACGGCAAAGAATTCGGTAGAAGATGGAAGAATGCAGAAACATTTTGAGCTCGGTGATACAAGTAAAGGCTTGTGCAGACCACCGCGACTTGTCGCGCGACGCGACACCGGTTATTGTTATACTGTGAAGTTTTCTTAGAAATTGTATTGTTCGTGTCGCGTCGCGCGACAAGTCGCGCTGGTCTGCACAAGCCTTAATGTGTGGACTGTGTGCAGTCTTTTATAAGACCGACCTTTCGAGAAAGGAGTGTAAAGGCTTTTTAGTTTCGTTACAATTTTTACCACCTTTAATTAAAATTCTGAGCAAAAGCGTAGAAACATAAAAGTGGACATTTTCTGAAGTATTTTTTTTTTGGACCGTGCGATTTTGACTGTCAAATTGAAATTTTTGGAACTACTTGTACTATTGAAAATACAAAGTGTGCTTTCTGCAGTTATCTTCTATACTCAAAGCCCTTTAAGTTACTCATACGCCATTATGTGTACCTAAAGGAATATTAATTATTAGCGAAATGATTAATTACTTCACAAGAATTCCTTTAGATTCGTATTAACTGAAGGAAATTGAGATACTTACATAAGTAATAATTTAGGAGCGGAGAAGTCTTCGGAAACTCGTCGTTCGTTAATAAATAATTATTAAGGTTTTGTTGAGGTATGAAGTCTTCTTAAGAGAAATGTTGAGAGATAATGTTTAATGATTATCTTACTAAGTACCTATGTGATAATCTTTTCTTTCGCGACAAAGGGTTGGTAGATTTATTTGATTCTCTCCGCTGCAGGTACATCATTGATTCGAAATTAAAAATTTTACACATTTAAAAATAAGTACCTGGGCAACCGAGCTCTGCTCAGAGGGCCCTAGTGTCAGTTTCTTTTAACCATCTCGACTTTACGCATCGACCGCGTTCGGCGCTCCGATTGGCCCTTCACTGGCCTTCACTGGTGAAGGGCCAATCGGAGCACCGAACGCGGTCGATGCTTAAAGTCGAGATGGTTAAAAGAAACTCACACTAGGGCCTCTGATGAAAATAAAGAATGCTCATTTAATAGTATAGGATAGTTCATACTAATTCCATATATAGTACATACTAATTCCATGCTGCCATGTCATTATTGGTAGCCATCTTGTTCAAAACTTAGGGCGACCGAGCTCTGCTCGGTTCAAAATACGGAGAAAACGAATTTTCCCAGATATTAAGATGATACCTAGCTAGAACGATTTTTCGCCCCCGTAAACCCCTATATTGCAACTTTCATCGAAATGATTAGAGCCGTTTTCGAGAACGTGATTACAAATATATATAACTAGCTGACCCGGCGAACTTTGTTCCGCAATCAATCAAATATAAAAAACCTACCTACCCTACCTACCTCATCAGTTTTAAATTTCCCATACAAACTTTCACCCTCTTTTTCACCCCTTTAGAGGGTGGTTTCCGGGATAAAAAATATCCTATGTTAGACTCCTGGTTCTAAGCTACCTCTCCACCAATTTTCAACTAAATCGGTTTAGCCGTTCTTGAGTTATAAATAGTGTAACTAACACGAATTTCTTTTATATATTATAGATTAATTATAATACGTACAAATATTGCTCATTTAATATTCTAGAATCTCTCTATTCTTACTGTTTCATGGAATAGTGATGTTTCTTTCTGTAGCATTTGATGGACGGGAAAGTATAGCGACAGTGAGTAAAGCAGAGACATCGGAAATTTCATGTAAAATCTTTTTTCACGACGCATGTCTTCCCCTTCAGTAATCCAACACTATCTACTCAACCATGAACGAACCCTTTTAACTAAACTAAATATAGCACCATATTTAATTAAGTACCAAAAGCAGAACAAGTCTAAATCATCGATACTAAATAACCGAGCAATCCCATCCCTAATTTTACCATAACAAAGAAGGCTCGTTGTCATCAGCCATTGTTTGAACCAGACGTTATTTAAATATTCCATCGCAGACGGCTCAGTCCGGCTCCAGACATTTTTTTTTTTTTACATTTTTTTTTTCGAAATCTGACACGGCCTGTTTCTGACGGGCATTATAACGTGAATACTTTTATTGCTTACTTCGATGTGTTAAGTATTTTGAGTTCAATTTGGTGTAATAAAGGTATAAATATCTTTTAGTAATGTTGGGGTTTTAATGATACGAATGAATATCGGTTTTAAGTTAAAAATAAGAAGTTGAGAATAGTTCAGTTTAGACAAATTTTTATATTTTTCTAGAAACGAGTAAGGGACCGAAGGGAAGTGTGTTTTATTAAGGTTTCCAAGACTTTAATGATGTCAATTGGAAATAAATTTAATTATGAGTCCTGACGCATAACTTCTCTAACCAGCGGGATAATTGCGTAACACACATAAAATGACAATTGATCGCATGGGTTTCATTTTGACAGTTTACGCACGTCCATTGCGTTATTTACGTTGTTGAGCAGATGAATTGTTCAAACCTATGAAGCAATGGCCTAGCAGTATCCTTAGAAACTCTCGGATTATGATTGAACATGCTTGTTACAATTAGGGTGCAGGTTTTCTGAAAAGTGGGTCTCAGATTCACATTTATCGACGCTACAATTCACATCACTAATTGCAATAAAAGCAAATAGTAATCCTCAACTGGCGACCGACTCATGCAATGAACCCAACCGTACCATTCACTTCCACTCACTCTTATCCCGATACATTTAAAGTTGTTTTTCATTTTCCCGGACCGCAACAACAACTTTGCAGCCCCTACCATTGTTTCGACGCAGATTGTATATTTTGACAGAAGTTGACACGAGCAGTTTATTTTTTTGTAAGAAAATATTAATATACCGCTTGTATAAAGTTTTAACTTTTAATTAATAATTCACTGAAAGCGCAGTGTTTGAAAACACGTACGAAAAGACAAAGGGTTAAACAATGCAGACTTTAAAACGTTTATTGTGACTCGCAAAATTATTCGTGTTGTTTAAAATCAGGTATAGTAGCTGGTCGACCGAGCTTCGCTCTGGTGAAAATAGAGAATGCTCACTTAAAGGCTTGTGCAGACCAGCGCGACTTATCGCGCGACGCGACACGAACAATACAATTTCTAAGAAAACTTCACAGTATAACAATAGCCGGTGTCGCGTCGCGCGTCAAGTCGCGCTGGTCTGCACAAGCCTTAATAGTATAGGACAGTTCATACTAATTCCATGCTGCCATGATAGTCCATACTAATTCCATGCTACCATGATAGTAGGTACTTACTAATTCCATGTCATTATTCTAAGGTAGCAATCTTGTTCTGAACTTTGGGCGACGGAGCTCTGCTCGAGTGAAAATACGGATAAAATGAATTTTCCCAGATATGAGACCTAGCTAGATCTTCAACTTTCATTGAAGTCGTTAAGGGCCGTTTTCGAGAACGTGACTGCAAATATAATATTTATATACTTATACAAATATTGCTCGTTTAATAATATAGGAATAAAACAGCCTTAATTTTCGGTTAACATACATTATATGAATTTAGTGGAGTTTACTCCTGAAATACTCGGGCCCGTGATAATTTAAAGTTACGAGCCACGATAACGAGGTTTATATTAAAGTCTAAAACCTGGCTGCTTTTATAACAAGTATTTTATGCAGCCAAATTGTGGTGAAATATTTGCGGCTCATTTGCACTAAGAGTGGATAATATTATGAAAAAAATGTATCACTTAAAATTGGTGTTTGATTATTTAATCACTAGCTGCGCCCGGCGGTTTCACCCGCATAAGTCTCAATCCCGTGGGAATATCGGGATAAAAAGTATCCTATGTCCTTTTCCAGGTCCTGGTCTACCCATGTGTCAAATTTCATCCAAATCCGTACGGTCGTTTTAGCGTGAAAGCGTAACAAACGCATTTATAATACGGATGAATCTGGTAATGGCGACGTTTTAAAAACCTACTAAAGCCCTTTATAAATAAAATATAGGCAGCTCAATTAAGGACAATGACAAAAAAAAAATGTTTTGTCCGTCTTGGAGATTAGGTATTAAAAAATATTGGACACGTATTTTTTCTTTTTTTACGTAACCTAAAGATTACGGCGATACATTGAGTTAAAATGTGCCATGACGTCACGAGTATGTAGATTTTATACTTACTTGTGACGTATCGACCCCTACTCTCCAACTCAAAATGCGAATTTTAGTTAAGTTTTATATTATTATTTAAAAATACGTGTCTAATATTTTTTTATTTTCTGGCTGACGGACTAATTAGAATTTCTTTTTTTTTACCCAGGCATCATCCCTATTGTGATGAAACATTTGCGGCTCATTTGCACGAAGAGTGGATAATGATATGAAGAATTTTTGTCACTTAAAGTTGATGTTTAGTTATTTAGAAATTAACAGGCTAATAATGGAGACTATTTAAAAACCTACTAAAGCACAGCTTTACTCGACACTAACAATATATTTTTCGATCTTAATTAACCGAAACACTTGTAGTTTTTCACTAAATAATCCAAATATGTATAAAATATTCATCAGAAATCCGTAGAAGGAAGACGGAATAAAAATTATAACAAGTTGACCTACTTTAAAACATGGAAAACATAATACAACTTTACCTGACGATATTAGTATCTTCATCCAAAACCAAGAATCCTAACTGAATAATAAAATTGCGAAAGTGACTTTGTTTGTTTGTTACGCTTTCACGCTAAAACGACTGATTGGATTTGAATAAAATTTGGCACATGAGTAGAACAGGACCTGGGTTAGGACATAGGATACTTTGTATCCCGTATACCAAAGAGATCGAGACCTATGCGGGTGAACCCGTGAGGCGCAACTAGTTCGAAACGTCGATGTCCCTGCCACCCTGTATATTGCTTTTCCCGAAGCAGGGACGTTAATCGTTGAGGAGTTCTCCTGGTTCTTCACCATCAGCTCCACTTGTCCATATACATTGTGACGAGCATAAATTGCTTGGTATTCATATTAATGTAATCGAATCGCAACACGTGAAATACTTATTATTGAGTAGTTCCGGTGGCCATTCTGGTCTTCATCATCAGTTCCACTTCACCAAA
This sequence comes from Agrochola macilenta, assembly GCA_916701695.1. Taxonomy (NCBI): domain Eukaryota; kingdom Metazoa; phylum Arthropoda; class Insecta; order Lepidoptera; family Noctuidae; genus Agrochola; species Agrochola macilenta. The sequence continues at coordinate 9,426,644 of OU753564.1, read as the reverse complement.
TGGTGCTTTTCAAGAGCAACTGTATCTGTTATTATAAAAAATACCCTTTCAATATCTTTTCAATGCTCAATAAACAGTTGTAAATCATTTAGATTTTATTCTCATTTTTATTTAATATACGAGTACATAATGTTAGAAAATGATGTTATCGTTCGTTAGCTTTGGATACTGAAACAAGTAACTATTCAATATTTTTGTTCTTTTATTGGGGAAAGAAAGGAATTCTCCTCCTCACTGGGAGCATTCGCCTGATAAGTAACGATACAGATTCGATTTTGAGCATTACGTTACAATACTGTAAAATGTAATGTAACATTTCAGATTAAACATTACAGACATTGCGCACTGTAATGCTAGGTTCTCCTCCCTCACTGATGTTATACTCGAATTGTATCAATCAGGTTGCGCACTGTAATGCTTGCAAGTTCTCCTCCCTCACTGATTTATACTCGAATTGTATCAATCAGGTTGCGCACTGTAATGCTTGCAGGTTCTCCTCCCTCACTGATGTTATACTCGAATTGTATCATTCAGGTTGCGAACAGTAGTGCTCGGTCCTCCTCCCTCACTGATGTTATGCTCGAATTGTATCATTCATCTTGCGCACTGTAATGCTCGGTTCTCCTCCTTCACTGATGTTATAAACGAATTTTATCATTCAGGTTGCGCACTGTAATGCTCGGTTCTCCTCCGCCACTGATATAGTGCTCGACTCTGAACGTTACATTTCAGGCGAATGCTCCTGTTAAGGGAGCACCTTTGGGTACACTGCCTTACCTTTTCCCTTTAAATGGCAAACAATTACTGTTTAACTTTTCCAAGATTTACACTGAATAAATTGCTCTTATAAATAAACTAGCTTTTGCGCGGGGCTTTGCCCGCGTGAATGTCGGAAAATATTCCACGGAAACGTAAGTATACCCACTACCGGGATTTAAATTATGTGTTAATCCAAGTTATAAACTATCTGTGTGCCAAAGATCCAAATCCGTTCAGCCTTTTAAGTACATCCAGACAAACGGACAAAAACTCTAAAAACTATATTTTCAGCATCAGACAGATAATTTTGTTCAAAAATATTCAATGTACAGTTTGACTTCGGTACTATTTACTATTTTATAATAATATGTTTGGTGTAAATAAAGCTGAAGCGATAAAACTCACCTTTATTCACTTCGTAGAAGAACCGTCGTCAATGGGTACACCTAAACCTAAGTAATCTCTTAAACCGATCTAGACCAGACAAAAATACTTCCTAGATTTCTCCACGAAAAACACCCATTTAATTAAAAGGAACTTTACACGAAAAAAATCTGAATACTTTCAACCTAAGCTCTAAAGCCCGTTCGATGAAATACGGTGCACCCTTTTATCGCTCCAGATGCAGGTAGGTAACCGGAGTGCGCCCGAGACAACGTATTAAACTGCTAATGTATTTTCAAGATCGATGTCCCACGACGGTCGGTGTCGGCAACCAATCATAATCCATATTTAGACGTGCTCCATGGCGAGGTTTTACTTGCCGTGTCTCTGTTTGTAAAGGTTATAATGTACAACCGTTTTAGAATGCAATGAAATGCGAGATTTTTGGTAGAAATATGGTAAGGGGTTTCCTAGTTTGGAGCCAATGTCAACAAAATTATTTATTTCTGAAAATCAAATGTTTATCTTACCTTTCTAAATAGTTTTAACAGCTCTAAGATAATGTGATTACTTCAAAACCTTCTCCATATTATTTTGACTAACGACTATCTTGCCCAATGTTGCATTTTCATCAAGACTTTCTTCTCTATTACAAAATGTAATATCTTGTTTTCAATCATTGGAAAAAGAATATACAATCTCATATATTCTAGTTTCTTTCATTTGATAGAATATTCTTGTGTAGTAACATATCAGAACATTCATAATAGTAATTGGATCTTTCTATTCTCTGGAAGGTAGACGCGAGTGCATGTTAAATTAAATTAGTTTGCAAAGGCTGAGATGTGAAAATAATATAAAAATAGCTGATATTCCAGCTCTTTTTAATACATTTTCATGCTCTGGTATTTTTACTCGACTGTGGCGAAGCACAAAATAAGTGTAGGTAAGGTATTTTTTTTAAACTTGAATGTTAGTAACCACCAACATATTTTAAATGATGGTCTTTTCGGTAGCCTTAATATTTTTTGGGTAGCAGACGTAACCCAGCAAGTAACAAAAAATATATCAGTAAAGCAGTTAATTTAGTAGTAATAACATAGTTGTACAAACACTATGCCCTTAACCCCAGGCGAAGCTCAGCAGCGGAAACTGCAGCTATTTTAGTTAGTTAAAATAAATTGAACGGCCGAAGTTTACTCGCCCACACATTTTATTACCTTTTCCGTTTGCTTGCGACGTTTTAGTTCCCTTTGATCGGAATTATTGTATTTTTGTTGTTTATTTCACAAAGCATTGAGGAAAAGTTTGTTAATGCGAGTGTTAATTTTTTTATGTGTTCATTTTATTGGTAAATTACTTTTATTTTCCTGTAGTCAGCGTGGCGTGTATGCAAAAAGTTGCACATTAATTTAGTGTAGCAGTTATAATATAACGTAAGTAATTGTTTTAGCAAGAATTCGTTAAAAGGCTTTTTTGATAAGCTCTTCCCTAACTTAAGCTTATGTTTAAACAACATGCCTAAAACTTACATTCCCGAACTTTTTAAATCACATTCTGAAAGCCTTTTACAAGCCCCACCACAAATTTGAACTTTTATACCCCAAGTTTCAAAATTACTGCAAAACTATAACACACTGTGGTAGATAAACTTTAAAAGACTTTTCAAGAGAGCCGTTAAGTGCATGCTGTTTGATTTAGTGCCCCTGCAGACGGTGCCGAGATACCCGGACACCTGCTAAGCGAATAAATTGGCCGGAACATCGGATTGCCCCGGATATTATATTTCGTTAAAATAATATCGCGAAATACAGGGTAATTTTCAATTTAATTTCATTATGGCCGAACTGTTTTTGTTGCGGATGAAATTTCGGTTCGGTGCACGGAGATTCATTGTTATCACGAGTGCTTCTCGTTGATACGTTTAGTCAATTTGGCGTGTTCACTGGGAAGTTTCGTTTTAATTAATTTTGGGCGATTCTCAGACTGAATACTTTTTGGATCCATTGCAACCCAGTCGGGGTTGCAATGAATCCAAAAAGTATTCAGTTTCAATTTTTTTTTGGTAAATCTTAGTAAACAGTTTGTGATGTAACTAACTATGGCATACGAGCGGTTGACTTAATATTTTATCTTTAGGAATAAGAGGATAATATTATTGCAACCGAAAGAAAGGGCATCCATTTCCCAAAGGAGTCTGGTCAAACTATATTAAAATCATGGAATTTATTATAACAACGGGATGGGTAGTAGCGGCTACCTGGGCACTAATGATACCATATCATGAACTGAATCCATGGTATCAGTTTTCGCGTCGTCTCTTCTCCATCCTGTATGTAAGCAGAAAGCCAGGAGTCTTTAGCAGTCAGCCAGCAACAGTAACAAAGTTCACGAAACGCGAAGATCCTAATCTACTGCATAATAAGAAAGTAGCCACAGGTTATCGTTAATCCACCATTTTGTAGTAACAGGTTGCCGCATATTGTTAACCACTTAAGCCTCACGGAAACTAAACAGTAAACAAAACAATACAATCACGGAAAAATACCGGATGATTAATACACGAACAGTTCTTACAACCTAATCGGGTTCTATAGAGGTGTAAGTTTGAACTAGTGGTCGCAAGCGCTACTGAGCTTGAGGTCCTTTTTTTTTGAGTGTGGGAAATTATCAAATACTCTGGTCGGAGCGGGAGGGCGTGTCAGACTTATACTGACTAAAACCCACCCGTGTTCCTTTCGTTGCCTGTGTGCCGGGGCCACGATATATCGGACAACTCGCGACCCCGGCAGGCATTGGCCCTAAAGGACCCCGTCAGTTGGTGCTGAGGTCCTGGGTTTCGATTCCCAGCTCCGACATCGGGTTTTTCTTTTTTCATCTAGAATTTCTCAGTAGCATCCCGGAATCTAGATTTGTGCCCGGTTGCTGGCAATAGGCTCGCCGCCTATTACATGGGACTTAAACATAACTGGCGAAATGTGGCTGTGCTATAGGTGCATCTCTGCCTAACCCTTTGAGATTAGAGGCGTGATGTTATGTTATACATATTAAGTTTAGGTATCAAGAATCTTTTTCGGTCAATCACCCAAGGTACGGCTTCTTCTTTTTATAGTTTTTGTTTTGTTTTTAGCAAAAGGTTCTGCGTATCGATATCGCATAATTTATCCGCTCAAACGCCGTGAGGGGTCAAAATACCCACATTTCACATTACCTTATTAATGTACTGTCGTGAGGTAAAGCGAGAGAAGGATTTAGTCGCATTCTAAGTGGCAGTTAAGTGGATTTCGCAAAATATGGCGTAGAATATTCGCGAAAGGTAGGAACTAATCAAGCAGGTTAGACACCTAACTAAATCAATAAAAGTAAAATATGAAAAGTTCAATCACAATGAGTGTTATTTGTGTAGGTCGCACCGTCGCAGCGAAAGTTAAGTGTCCGTGGACTTCCTTGCCCGTTCTTCTCCATAGGTAGGTACCTACTACGCTTTGGAATGGGCATCTACTCGTAGCTTCGTCTTTCTGACTGACCCTTGACAATTCAAAAATGCCTGTATTTGGTTTATTTGAAATAAATTCTTTGAGTTACGTACACAAATAACACTAATTGTGGTTTCTAAGGTCTACTAGGCTACGAACCCTCTTTGTTCTTTCCTTAAAATGACAGTAGTGTCAGTTTATAATTTTAATGCTAAAAGTGTAAAAAAAGGGTTAGTAAACTACCTAAAGGTCCTAAGACGACTGAAGAGTGGGTACCGCTTGAACCTTAAGGATTTTTTAAATTGGTATCCAAATATTGTAAGAAGCTAATGGAAGCCTACTTCATAAAGAACCCTACCCATCGCTACGCCATCACTTTCACTTCAATAATAAAAAAAAACTGAACCACGAAACCTAACACCGTCATAATAAAGGTTGAATAGCCCTGATTTGACGTCAAACGATCGTGAGTTTAAATAAATTCAACTTGGAATTGAGGATTTTTTTTTAATTAAGAACATTCAGCGAAGTGAGGTCACTGACATAACTCAAATAATGACACCCGATCACGATTGTCGCAGAAATGTGACCTTCGATCAAGGTCACGAGATGAAAATGTGTCTTGTGTTATGAAGGTTTTTGGCTATATTTAAATCATTTTTCATTTCAAGACAGTTACCAACTACGAAAGTAATTTTTCAATGTAGCTGGTTTTTTGTTTTCTTTTAGTACCTACACAACACTGATCGCGATTCAACATTACTAATCGCAACAAAACATGACTTAGCACGAATTTCACCAATTCACAGCCCTCATTCTGTTCAAACTTCGAAGAAATAAAGCCAAAACCCTTTGAAATTAAACACCGACAAAACATCGATCCCAAACAATAAGTAGCCAACCTGTTGAACGGTTTCATAAATTCGTAAGACTTGCGTTCCTGACTGTACGGACGACCGACAATGACTCAACCCTGCCACAGGGATGCTATGCTACGCAGGTAGAGGTAGACCGCATAAAAAAGGAACAGGTAGAGAAAGAGATGGGAGATACATCTCTCCCGCTCGCACCCTTGTAAATTAGGATGTAGCACCACCAGCCGTAGTATAAGAATATCTAATAGACCAAGTTTTTCTGTTTCTGTTTTAAAAATATGTTCAGTCGTGGTAACTATGTATTTGTTTAACTTTTGTCTACTTTTAAACACGTACAGATCAGAATCTTAAAAATTGCACCACTGTTTATAAAAAAAATGTAACAACCGTGCAAGTCATTGTGGAAAAGAAGCAAAGAGGTCACATCTATTTCAATTACAACTATTACAATTTACTTATATTGTAATTTCAAAGATTGTCCTTGAAATGATTCGATCAAGACAACAAGATTTAGGCACTTAGCACAAGCAGTAACGTTAAAGTTGTGATACAAAAAAAACAAATGAGGTAAGTAATTTGAATAAAGAACGAACTCTCAAAGTACAACAGTTGTTTGACTGACGCCGTTGACGGTTGACGCAAGAAAAACGCCAGTCAATAATAATTTTAGCAAAACTACCATTGCGTAACGTATATGATGGGTTTCCATAAACAATATCCGTGCTAAACATACGGTGTGAATGACCTACGTAGCCCCCAACCGCGCCTCTTTGTTAAAGTATAAGACGTACAAGTTTATTGACCGTTTTCAATCTACCTGTTTACTCCAAGTGTGGATTATTGACACATGATGACCGACCGTGAAATTGTGCATTAATGTTGCTTGTCAAAATATGGTGTTAGTTTTTTTCAGTAGTGACAACACTATGTTGCGGGTTGTTGCACAATCGGGCGAAGTTGGTTTTGACTAGTCTTTTTGAAGTTTATCAAAACTGTTTTCCATTCCTGGATTTTAGTTTTTATTATAGAGCACAATTAAAACATTAAATTATGCATCTTTTCCTCTAAAGAAAGTAGGTACCTACTTGACTTTTAATAAATATCGGAAAACTCTAGTAAGTGGCAATAAAACGTCTTGAGAGCAAGATTGTTATTTCTCATGTCATTACACCTACATAGGTAATATAATAAGTACTGTAAGTACTTAGCAAGGTCAAGTGTTTTCGAGTCAAAATGGAATGCGGGTTTTTCTTTTAGATTTTTTTCTCGAATCTGGTAGCACGACTCACGAGTAAAGGCTTGTGCAGACCAGCGCGACTTGTCGCGCGACGCGACACCGGTTATTGTTATACTGTGAAGTTTTCTTAGAAATTGTATTGTTCGTGTCGCGTCGCGCGACAAGTCGCGCTGGTCTGCACAAGCCTTTATTCATGTTGTGTTCTCATTTCTCGCGAAAACCACGATACATATTTGTTAACAAGTAACGAAATTCTTCGGTCTTAGATCAGTGCCGGGGACTCCCGAGCGAGCAATCATGACTCTCATTCAATTTATCCGCAGAAATTGTATTTTTTTTTTCCCACGACCTACACACGCTTTTATCAGATTAGATAGAATTTTCCTTTTTTTTCGTGTATGTATTAGCATAAATTGTACAATAATTTGATAAAAGTAGGTGTAAGTACCTTGACAAAACATTCAATGGTTACAAAAAAAAACTGTGATTCATATCTTTTTTGCTGTTATGTGTAATCATTGATGACCTTCATTTTAAAAGGTATCTCACAGATCAGTGCCTACGCTTTTAGTCCTTGAAAAGATAAGCATTATTTCGTCACTTGAAGCAAGTTTTCACAACGTTGCTCGTTCTTGTTTAATCTGTTCCTTAGGCTTAAAATGCAAGCACATAGGCAACGGAAGGAACACGGGTGGGTTTTAGTCAGTAAAAGTCTGACACTGCCTCTCGCTCTGCCCAGAGCGGGAGGAGTCATTTGATGATTTCCCACCCAAAAAAAAAAAAAAAAAAGGCTTAAAATGCAGTCGAAGCCCTCATAAAATCAATCTAGATTAAACAGTTAACAACTAACAGAGCAACGACACGATTTAATCAAAATACAACAACGCTTACAGACGAGAATAAACTTAATACCTTTTAGAAAAATGTTTCATAATCCTTAAAACTGAGACAACGTAGATTCAAAGAACCGCGCCCTAATCTTAAACGACGACTTTCTTGGAATACATTATTTATTTTTCGTTAGTCAGTTTTCCGCCACTGACTATCTTTTTTTTTAATGAATAACGACGGGTAGATAAATATTTTGTTCTAATTGTATAATCTATTGCTTTTAAATTTTAATTAAAGAATATTTCTTTATGATAAGCCGGTAATCTGGTAAAGATAATGCTTTAATAATAGATACTTGACAGCATTCACCTGCAGCATGCACAAATGCATATAACACGTATCGTATGCAATAATAAACACTTCACCTTCCGGCTTCAAAATGTATGACCGACTTAGCAGTTTCAAACGTAAGTAAGCTTTGTTTACACTTACATACTCGTACAAGAGGAGATATAAAAATAATAGTTGCGAAGTATGGATCAATGTAATATTTTGTTTTTTTTTTTTACCATTTTTGCTCAAACATGTAAAGAGACAAGAAGAAAGGAACAGAAAAATAAGTACAAAGTTTATGCTTATTTCTAAAGAAATCTCTTCCAGCATACCTGCGATAGGAACGAATACAAAAAGTGATGTAGACAACGTGTGTAAACGTAGAAGAGAAAACAAAACACATAAATCAAAGACAAAGTCACAAATTTAAATATAAACATACATTAAGAGAACATACTTACATACATCCTACGTACTTCTAAAATAAATATCTCTATAATATAATGATATAATTATAATGTAATTAAAATAATAATAACTACAATTTGCAACTATGACGAAGTGGAAAGATAGTAGTTTTCTTTGACTCTTCTTTTAAATACTGCAACAGTTTGTTAATTGATATGCAATCGCAAGCGATAAGAACGCGGAATTCGAACTGGCGTGAATGATAAATATTTACAAAAAAACGCTTATAAAATATTTATAAGTAGTGTGATAGAAGCAAGCAATGTCATCAAACTGGGAAATACAAGTTTTTGACAGTCTCATCGGTTTTTTTTTTCATAAAAACAGTCATGTTCAATTCAATAACAAGAAATAGCTGCATATATTACTAACTAGCTACCCGCCCCGGTTTCGCACGGGTAGCACTAAGTAGTTATCTACGGCGCACCTACATATTTGCCTACACTGCCTTACCTATCTACCCTACCTACCTATCCTACATACTTACCTACCTACCCCACCCTACCTATCCTAAGAACCTTGTCCTGAGAATAAAGAACACAACAAAAACAAGAATGATCAAATTTGGTGCAGCCGTTCTCAAGTTATGGCGTGACCAGAGAAATACGGATTCAATTTTATATAATTATATAGATTATTATTTTTACAATGCTCACAAAAATAACAGGAGCTCAACAAGAGGATATGCAATAGGAAAACATTAGAAATACCTAGATATATATTTATTATTATTTTTTACGGTAAACTTACGAAAGGTCACTATTGTGTCAATGTATGCAACACGCGATTAGGGTCACGTAGCTGTTCTGATTCGTAATAGTTCCTTGTAATTATTGACATAGCAACCCGTGTATCGCACTTTGCTAGACACATATTATATTGCATACAATTTATCAGCTGTATAAAAAAAAAACGGAAATGGATAAGAACTGATAAATTATCTTTGAATTTGTCGTAATTGCGTTTTCGAGGAAATTCCCGAATTAATTTGACTCGCCGATATTTAACAGGTAAATAAGTACCTAATTAAATGGGTCACGTGTGCATGAGATTAGCATAAATTAATAATAAATGTTCAAGCAAAAATAGACCTTATTATATGGTCACACTCCTACAAGAATTGCAAAAGTGAAAGTAACATAAAGAGGTATTTTTCCGAAGGCTTATTTTATTTATTTATCCTAAAATATTTACTACAACAGCACGCGTAGCATGACCATCGTAGAAACGGGCTTTGTCGACGGAAGAATAGACAAAATGACAGATTATGATTGTTTATCCGTCATTTTGTCTATTCTTCCGTCGACAAAACCCGTTTCTACCGTGAGTGCAGTAATAAAATGCCCCTATTTTGTCAACACAAGGTGCGAATATAAATAAGATTAGTCACAGACACTTCTATTTTTATTCCACTAATTTATTCAGCTATTAGGATTTTTTTTTTTACATAAAAGGCAATGTGGCAATGTAGAACTAACATAAATGTACCTAAAAGGATTTCCCTATTATAATACGTCGTTTCTAAGCAGTGACACAAAGAATTATAAACTAGACAACGAACGTTACTTCGGCCGACACCTCACAAATCCGGAACATGTTTTACTTAAAAACATAAAAGTTTTAAGTCTCGACTCTTAACTTGTGTCTCGACTACCTCGTCGGTCCAGTGGTCGCAAGCGGTACTGCTGAGGACGAGGTCATGGTTTCAATTCCCAGATCGAGTAAAGTGTTATTGAATTTTTCAATTAGGAATTACTCAATAGCAGACTAGCAGCCCGGAGTCTGGATTTAGGCCCGGTTGATGCCAATGCCCCCTATTATTGTAGGTGTACTATACGTATACCTCTGCCTAACCCTTCGAGGTTACAGGCGTAATGATATGTTTTAAGCAGATTTGAATAAAACAAGATCGGGATGTTGTAGAAATATCTACATGAAATAAATAAATTTTAATGTGTTGGTGAGCAGTCAGTAGTTCTGTGCTTATCAACGGACGTACAAGCTGATACGTTGTTTTGTTATGTTGTTCGTAATATAATATCACAGTAATAACTGCATGAATACAATTTAACATTACTTGTAGATACTACTACGTAAGACAATCATAAACTATACTACTGATTCTATAACTTCACCAAAGAGACATTGTAGAATACATTAAAATTGTTTATTAAACTTATCCTGCCACACAGTGGGTCCACACGGCCTACGTCGTGGACAAAATGAAAAAAATATTTATTATGCGCATAAAAACGATGGTCGCGTCGCGCGCCGTCTTGACGTCCACGTCCGACGCGCCTCCCGGTTAGATAACGTGAATTATTATTATTACACGCTCACGTTTCCACGTAAAACATGTGAACAATGTAAAAAAAAATATTCCGAGCGTTCAACACAATCGAGACACCCCATCGTACTACGATACACGAAAAAAGCGTAAAAAACATTTAATACCACCTCTTTATATCCACGATAAAACATTGGCCTCTCTAAATTGAGACATTTTATTATTAGAAATACGATTTTGACAGTCGTAAAGCAACGTCGATCCGAAGTTATTATATCTGTTTACGAGTCGAAATATCACAATACGGCCTAGGAATAAAGCGAAAATTTTGAATTACGGCGCAACTGAAACTCGATGCTGAAAATATTTAAAATTTTATGCCCTGAGGGAGTGTGATTTGTGCCACTGGGCGACGCCGTCTTCCGTTTTCCGCGTTGACTGCGAGCCAATGTCATTGCCATTCTCTTAGCAAGGTTATCGTTACGGTGCGTATTCTAAATCCGTCAGTTGCGAAAACTTCTAATTGAAGAGATTGGACTAAACAACGTGTCGTTAGAGGCGCGCTAACAAGATGGCAGCACATGCTAATTCGGCTGGTACTACGTGTTTGTGAGTCACGTTTTTTCGTCTGTGACGAAGTTTTTCCTGTCGCCCGCTGCGTACGACCGTGACATTTGGTTGTCTGACCGATTGCACGGCCTTCGCTCGCGGTCATCAACTCCGCGTGTGAGTCGGTACCTCACCTTACGCTGCGTTTTCACTAAGCGAACGTGTTGCCTCTCGCTCGCACTTATGTAAACATAAGGCATCAAGATAAAGAGCGTTCGTTTGTTCCTCTAAGCGTAAAAAGTAAAAAACGTTGCTCATAACATCATGTAAAATAGCTTAAAATAGTAATAGTCGTTGCCATGTGGTTTAAAGTAACTCTGTAAGGTATACTTAAGAAATCATTATTGTGAATAATTCGGTTGGTTTGTCAGGCGGAATGGAATTTTGAGGCAGGAAATGACCGGTACTTGATGTAAATCTATCAGATCTACGATAATGACGAACAGAAAAATCGTTTTAGGTTTTAAAACAATGGTAGTAATTAGTTTGACTAAAAAATCTCCACCAAGTGTAATGTTCTTTGAATAGGCATGTTACTGAAGCGAATTTTTACGATTTATTTTTAAACAGCGAGAGAATGTAGGCTGTTACTCAAGTAGGAATTTTCTTTTCTCTTTTTATCACAACTTTGTTCATTACTTATGGGTCAAAAAGAATCCTATTAAGTGCGCAATTTCAGTCTAAAATTGTACTCATTACGTAAAAAACTTTTAACAAAAGAACTAAGTTTCAGTACGGCTATTTGCTGGTTCCAGTAAATACATTTATTTCAATAGAGAGCATTTTTTGTGACCTAACCTTCATTGCGACTGAAAATTCAAATTAATAACTTAGTAGATCCATGTTCCAAACATTATTATTAATGACTTCACTAAACTTCGACCACACACAAGCAACATTAACTGTAGGTTCGAATAGACCATTAACAACGGAATTAACTACAAAGTGTGGAGCGGTTGCAAATCGTCTGCGACTAACAATATGCCTTATAGATAGATACCAAGAAAGGCAGCAAAATGTTTGCGGAACTATTTACAAGGAAACGCAAAGCGCTCTGTGCTATATCAACAAGGTTAGCAGCGAAGGTGGTTTGGATAGTTGAGAAACATTTCTCTACGCCAAGCTCCATTTAGACTGTCTTAAAGATAAGTTGACTAAACCTCTTAAATGTTCAGTTGCTTGAATAAAAGCGTGTGATTTATATGATGACGACGTGACAATATGACTCGACCAAAATCCGTCACGCTAGGCCCAAAACAATTGTTTCGTGAGGTCACAAACGGAGTCAACGCTCTTTAAAAGATTGTATCTTTGTTCGGAAGATTCTAGAAAGAAATGCGTACGTGGCTGGAATTTGTATATAAAATGATCATCACGTCAGTTCAGGAGTATATCTCGTTCAATTTAAATAGTACATACGGAGTGTTTACGCACTTGGCGGGCTAAAAAATTGGCATGGTTTCTGGATAAAATACAGTACAAAGAAGAACAACATAATATTTCATTCACGTTTTCAAGCAAAGTTATTTAAGGAAACAAATCTAATTTTAGAAACGAACTCGCCGATCATATTTGAATTCCTTTGTTATCGCAAGTCATGTGTTCGTGGAAACATTATTATCAATTTCACTGCACCAAAATATTGACCGGCTTCAAGAAAACATTCTGAATTAAATTCTAAGTTGAGCTAGTTCATAAATCACAAAACACTTTGTAGTAAACATAGGCATTACAACAAGAGAACAACGGAATCAACAAAGAGACGTATGACTAATTTTACTCGCTACATATGACTCAACGGGTTAGTACTAAATCAGCACGAACGAGGCACAAGCCTGAGAACAAACTTGCGTGGTGTTACGCTTCTTGAACAAAGAAAAAAGGGGATGTTAAAACACGGCCAATGACTATACTATAAACCTCTGAGAATTCGTGTCTGGCTAGTATAATGAGACACGCCCTTCCTCCCGTGTGACATCTATAAGTGGCAGGAGGATAGGTAATAAGACGGAAGGTTGGAGGTCTTCCTAGCTTGGTCGGTATGAACAAATCAAAAGGGGAAGGTGTGTTAGAAAAAGAGCTGCGTTGGTGACTGATGACGTCGATTCCCATGTCTGTTAAAAGCGATTAGTTCGTAATTGCCCGCCGGTTGAACTGGAGCGATCGCACTGTTTTTATCGGATTTTTTCGGGAGCTAAGGAAATAAATTGTTGAGAACCAAGTGCTTTTTCTAGTAACCATTTTTGTGGATTGTTGCTTGCTATCAGTAAGGAGGTGGAATAATCTTCACATAACGTATTATGTACGTCGTTTTTAGACGTCTGTTGTAGGTTGTACAAAAGTAATGGAACGCTATTTTTGCGTCTGGTTGTTTATTTTCGCTTTGTCATATTCGTTTATTTATTCACCTACATACTTACATAAGAGTAATTTGTTCTAACACACAATCTAATATGAATTAAGTATTTTGTTACATAATTTTATACTGACGTTCAAGTTTTACAGAACAAGTTTTTTTTTTAAATTGGTTCAATTATTTTTATTATTCAATTCAACATTTATAGCTCAAATAAAACTTAATATGAATGTGTAACAACTGGCATGTAACAAAATTGGAGCGCACTGTCCAGTAAAATTTAAAAAACAAAAACGGTCGCCATGACAACAGAAATAATAACGTCGCCCTAACTGTAACCCTACGTACTGGCTAATTGAATGATTGCTTGTAATTGTATGTTCCAGCCCTTTTGTTAAAGTACCGAGTTTGCGGTTTAACGGCCACATGCAGCAATTTGAAAGGGAAAATTATATTGCTAGACAGACAGACAGAAATAAAATGGCCGGTCAAGAGAGGGGGAGACGATTTGATTGGTTCGGAACGTTGTGATAGGTCAGTTACACTAGGAGCAAACTCGGGAAAAACCGTGTGTCATCGTTGTAGACGTAAACAGTTGAAGGTATTAATTATTATTAAGAAAACCGGTTATTTTACAAAGAAATTTGTACGTGACATTTCATGCAGCATCGACATTGGTGCTTGGCCATGTTTGTCGAAGGACCGATGGCTGGTGTGGAGCAGACGAGTTCTGGAGTGGAGACCGCGTATCGGCAAATGTACTGTTGGACGCGTGAGACGTGGCTGTGACAGACTGGACGGGTGTTGTGGAGCCGCCTGGTAGAGTGCTATGTCTGGCAGTGGACGGCTAAAGGCCGAGTTGAGTTTGATTAATTGATATTTCTCGGTTTAAAATAAATAAGTCATTAATATGCACATTTTAGAACTTTAGTATCTCATTGCATTTATCAAGAATTTGGTTCATAGAGGAAACTATAAATTTTACATTTTCGACTAGCCCGGAGACTTGGATGGCGACCTACAAACTAAATTTTAATTAAAAAAAAAACTATTCTTTACAACTCTAAACTGAAGTCCTCAAGAAATTTGATTTAATTTTAATCCTATATGCCAAACAGCACGCTTATCATGACCATAATATAAACGGGTTTTTTCGACAGAAGAATAGACAAAATGACAGATAAACAATCACAATCTGTCATTTTGTCTATTCTTCCGTCGACAAAACCCGTTTCTATGGTTGTCATGCTACGCGTGCAGGGCACAAATTCAAAGACTTTCGGGCAGCTACAGAGAATGTCTACATAAAAAATAACGCTTTTCCCGATCCGGGAATCGCAACTAGGACCAGCGGGATAATTGCGTAACACGCTCACTCGTCCTTGTTCCTTTCATTGTGACTGTTCAGCAACATTCATTGCGTTATTTACGTTGTTGAGCAGGAGAATTTTTCAAACCTATGAAGCAGTGGATTAGGAATTACCTTCAAAATCCTTTGGATTTTGATTGAGAGTTACGCAATTGGAATGCAGGGTTACGCTCAGCATTCACGCTTGCGACCAATGAGGCAGTTCAGTTGTGTTTAAGGCGAAAGCGTCAAGGTAGCCCGCGAAATTCAAATTTTGTTCCGTTTTTTGCAATTTGCAGGTCAGTATCATGTTGTAACTAAGTTGATTTAAATATGATTCGCGGCCGTATCAAATGTATATTTATAGGATTGTAATCATAAAAAATATCAATTCATATATTATATTATATTATTCATATTTCTCTAAGTTCATATAATTCCATTGAATGACTATTTCATGAAATCAAAACCTTTGACCATTGTGCTTACTTATGGAGTTGTATTCCTGATTGTAATGATTATAATTACGTAAAACCATATTTGTTACGGTCGCGAATCATATTTTAATCAACATAAACTGACCTGCAAAATGAAAAAAACTAAGGAAAATTTGAATTTCGCGGGTTACCTTAGCGCATGCACCTTAAAACATCTCGTTTTGTATCGTTAATGAGGCAAAAAGGTGAATTTCTGAACGAGACTATTTAGAACCTCATCATTGCCTTATCACTGCCCTTATTCCAATTTATTTGTGGTCTGCGCAACATGTTCCATACTTCTCTATTAGACGTCATCTCGGTAGTCCCCCCCCTTTCTATCCATATCATCTTCCACACAGTCCATCCATCGTTTCTTTGGTCTTCCCCTACTCTTAGAGCCATCCACATTCATACAAAAAAAAATCCTCACGACATTTTCGTCATTCCTCGGTATCACATGCTCATACCATATCAACTGATTTCCGCTCAACTTTTCAGATTATTTAGAACCTACGTGGAAGTATTTTGATATTACAAAAGTATGTACTTACAAGTATTATTGTATGATTATTATGTTATGTTATTAATAAACTTTACACAGCTGTTCGTTCGAGAAATTGCAAGTGTGTAAGTTATTTTGTTATATGAACAAGAATTAGGATAGCTTTACTACATAAAACGTATATTTCATCTATATTATTTACTTAGTTAGATATGTAAATAAACCAACCAAGATGCCAATTATTTAGACATCTGCTTATTATAATAAAATAAGTAAAAATATAACCTTCACAAATTAATATTTTTAATTATGTAATAATTTCGTAAATTGTGCAATTGTTTAAATAAATGGTTAACGGGGATGATATCCTTCTTTACTGAATTCTTTTTTTAAATGTTTTTTTAATTTTTTTTAAACGTGTATTTCTATTTCTTCTAATTCATGTTATGGCTATTGAATTAGTTTAGAAATTAATCAAAAATAAATAAATGAAGTAATTGGTTAATGAATTAATTTATCCCCTAATATCTAACTTTTAGCCCTGAAAGGGGTCAATATCAGCTATATTCTCCTTCATGTCATACTGTGAATAAAAAATTGCCAATTAGCAAGACACCACGACTTGACAATCGTACCTGACGTAGCCATTACGACTACAGGATGCACAAACGATACCATTTTATTACCTTCTTGGTCTTCCTATTAAATTAATATTATTTACTATTTATATTACTAACGCACGACACTATAATACCTAGTTAAATAATACTAGATATAATTTAATTACTGTCTATGGACAAGACCGCTTGTCAAGAGTCACATTTTTTTTGAATTTTTGTTTTTTTTTTTTGAATATAATTACTAAGAACTTTTCCACTGGTCTCATATTTTCAATGACACGACTAATTAACCGAAGAGTTCAGACTTTTTATTTATTAGCACTGGCTTATTGTATACATTCATAACACTACATAAAAATTTCAAACCCTATCTGACTCACACAGAGTGCAGTTTTGAAAAATATAGGTATTCTTGGTGTATTCTACACCCGTTTTATGATAAGCACGTATATTCTAAATTCAATTTTAAAATCTTCGGTGGCAGTGCGTTGCCTATGTCAGTCAGTCAGTCACTGACCAGCACCACCTAAATAAGCTTATTGAGAAAAAAAATTGTCTTTCAGGTAGATTATTAAAAAATATTTGATACATATTTCTTCTTTTTTTACGTAATCAAAAGATTACGGCAATACAATGAGTTAAATGTGGCGTGACGTCGTGGTAGATTTTATACTGACTTGTGACGTAGCGAGCCCCTCCCCAACTCAGCAACTCTAATGCGTTTTCTCTAAACCATTTTTTATTAATATGATAAAACAAGAAATACGTGTTTAATATTTTTTTATTATCTGACTGACGGACAATTTTTTTTTTTCCCAGGTGACGTCCCTATTGCGTAAAACACGATGAATCATAATCTGAATAATTTTGAAGGATATTGCTAATCCGTTGCTTAAAATGTTTAAAAAATGAGTCTGCTCTACAACGTAAATAACGCAATGAATGTTGTTTAACTGTCAAAATGAAACAGATTGTGATCTTTTACGAAATTAGGGTGTTGCATTCCAATCAAACGACCATATCTTAAACGAAACTAAACGACGATTTTTTTAAATCTATGTCGTTACAATTTTGAATGATACATTATATAGACAAATTTTCTACTTAATGTTCTCAGGGACTCACATGATACAAAGAACTTACCCATAATTTACGAACCAATTTCACATGAACCCACTAAAACCAAATGAATGCCCACAAAAGGGTCCCAATTACTAAGTGCGGGTATTAATAACGGTAGTGACAAATAGGGTGAAAGATATTTGAGTTATGAACTGTACGGAAACTCTTTGAACTTTAGATATAAGAAGCTTCCCCTCTCATGGACTAAAAGACAATCAATCAACAAGGGAAGAGGTTTGCATTTCATTAAATGGGGGGGCTATGAATAACAAAGTGTCGTATCTGCGTTCTGAATCTTATTATAATCTACTAGCGACGATTTCTTTATGTCGTAAGTTTAAATGAAGACGAAAGCGTCAGGGTAGCCCGCGAAATTATTTTTTTTAACCTTTTTTTGCAATTTGATGTTGATCTAAATATGATTCACTGGACACACACCCACCACTGCTCTTAAGGCGACAATAAAGGCTCGTGCAGACCAGCGCGACGCGACTTGAACAATACAATTTCTAAGAAAACTTCACGGTATAACAATAACCGGTGTCGCGTCGCGCGACAAGTCGCGCTGGTCTGTTCAAGCTTTAACCGACTGTTAATGATTTTATACTGAAGATCACGTCTAAAACATTAGCGTTAATGATTTGGAAAAGAAATGTGTTAAATTAGAGCATTTTTCTTATAACTTAATATATGAATATTTAAGCTTATGTTTATATTACATAGTGAAATTAATTTGTAAAGTTACGTCTAACGCGGATAAAAAACTGAGAATCACGCAAAATCAATCAAGCGTATTTTTCTAAAACCTTCACCATTTTAAAGATAATTTAATTATTGATCTTTTAATAACCGTGTTTTATTAAAATACCTTTTGTTTCAGGTATAATAAATTAATAATGCGTCTAATTTGAGACAGCGCTCCAGGATGTGCGAGTCCTATGCCGAGGCTGGACGTACGACGCATTGCCTGAGCTGAGTACAGAACACGCAAGCTAACCACTCAAGGTCACTGGCATATATCTGCGTCTTAAGTAGCAAATAATGGCTACCTTCATTATCTCTCTCTCGTATTTAGCAATGAGAATAATAAAAATACTAGCCAATCGGGATCTTTTGTCAATCGTTACGGGTCGTCAGAAGCCCAAAAGTCTGACAACAAGCCTTACCAAGGGGTATCGCATTACCCAATAACTGGGTAATACGATATCCCTTCAGCTACATTCAGTTAGATTGCAAGAATACCCCAACGAAGTTGGGAAGAGGCTAGACACTCAGCAAGGTGGTTACGGGGCTAACTACTTTTGGGGGGTTGGAAGTAGGTACCTACATCAGTTAAGTATACTCGTAGAGGTAATTTAAATGTACATTACAGTCATAAAAATGTGTGAGAATAATAGATTTCACTATCTGTGAAGGTCCTTGTTCAAAGAGTGAGCGAGTGGGGTAATTGCGTTCACACATAAAATGATAATTGATCGCTTTGTCTTTCACTTTGACAGTCACGTTCATTGCGTTATTCAAGTTTTTGAGCAGACGAATTTTTCAAACCTATGAAGTAACACAATTTACCTATGATTAAAATTCTGTTAAACTTTGTGCAAACAGGCGCGAGGCGACACCGGTAATTGTTCTACCGAAGTTTTCTTAGAGACGCGTCGCGCTAGTCTGCAAGTGGCTTTACGCAATTAGGGTTCTTAAATCTAAAGTGGGCAGGGGATGTAGCTAGAAAACAAGATGGAAGGTAGATGGAGTCTAATATAGATGTAATGGTGGCGGAGACACATGAGAAGGAATGTAGGATGTCTGTAGGCAGATGGATGACAAGAAAAAGTCGGGAGTAACTACCTAGTAACACTTGGATACGGGCCTGCATAAGATCGGGGAGGTGTACCTGTACCCAGCCGTGGAATAGTTGAGGCTGTATTATTAAATGATCATCAGAGCAAGTTTGCTAGTATTATTTATATAGGTATTTGGGCTTTCAAACTTTATTTTAAGAACTTCACCACAACCATTAAGTAATTGTACAAGCTACCTACTTAGCATTTTATCGAGTATTTTTGTAAATTAAATGATAATGAAAGTAGAATGCATCAGCTGCTTCCTTTGTGTCAAGGGAATCAGGTTATTCAACGGCTTGTAGGCGGTAGGTCCATGACTTGACTCTCATTATGACTACCTAGGTAGGTACGTAGGTACAAGTATAATGTGATATCACAAGCATGATTTTTTTTAAATTAATTTTGTGAGGGAATATTTTATGATTAACGACGTAATTTCAAAACTGATGAGTTCAAAAGGCAAAACTGAAAATTTTATAGAAAATGAAGAGATTTATTTTAACCTTTGGGGGAATATTATATTAATAAGTTTGAACGGTCTTAAATATGTAGGTACTTATATGATTCGATTTTAATAATGGTCAGGAGAAATCTCATTCCCTTGTTTTTTTAAATGGTTACATGAATTCCACATGACCTTATAATTTTCATGTCAAAAAGAGGGGCCAGCTGTTGTTTTGTAAGAAATTATTGGACGCGCTAATAATAAGGAGGGATACATTTTGGCCCACTTTGTTTCCTAGTTCTCCACCCACCTATTTTATTACGAAAGCAGTGGACCCAAGAAAATCTAGTCATAATAGTCATGTAATAAAGGTAATGTAATGTAATGTAATGACTAACTTGTTTTAAAACTTGATAGTAGATCTCCAGACTATAAAATTACGTAAGTAAATAATAAAACTATAATAGGCTTGTTATTAAAAAAGACACCATGCCGCCTTGCGTGGGTGATAACGTGGGCCAGAGAACATAAAAATATGGTAGGTAGGTATTACCAATATATAGAATAATGGGAAGGGAAGTAATTGACGCTTGAGTAGAAGAAAGTAGGTAATGAAACTATATACCTACCTACCTACCTACAAAAATAAAATAAAATAGGTATAAATGTAAAAAAAAACGTACCTAAAGTAATAAACACAACCGACAAATTCATTAACAAAACATAACAATAAATCATTTACGTAGATAAAAACACTGGATTATCAGACTCGAGATATAACCTTGAACGGTCGTCTACTGGGCCGTTCACCCTAATTTATCAACAAATATCCTACTGTGGTGCGTCTGTAGGATTATTCCTGATCTAAGAACTACAGCGTACCTAAAATAGTTTGTTTGAAAACAGACCGGCGAAAATATGCTAGGTACTACAACAACATTAGCTTTGCCAGCGAATATGAGCAACAAGTAACCGATTTATTCAGACGATTTGAAAGGCTTCGACATCAAATGTCATACAAAAGGTTATAGATTATATAAGGTGTGCACAGCCCCGATGCCTTGCTTTGACATGCAACACAATAGTTTAATTACATGCGAGTACACGGATAAAACGTTACGTAAGGTATACGCAATTTGCGCAAAAAATAACTTCTTACCTACTTAAGCATAGACAATGAGGTCAATGACACAAAAACGGATTACGCTTCGTTTCCGTGCGACAGATACGTTGTAGGCATTTCAAATTGTAATTAGTCATGCGGACACCGGTTTAATCTATGGATTAGGATCTGCCGTTTCAACGTTATAAAACTTCATTCTATTTGACACTTGGTAAAAATTCAAATTTACGACCGTTCGTCAAAACATGTGTTTTCAAATAGATAGATTCAAAATTCGAAAAAGTATGACCCGTAGGCGTGTGAGTGTGTACCAGTGAATGAATTTCTTGTTCAAACATACCTGTAGCGAGTCGAATGAAGATCGTTCACCTTCCGACAATGTAAACCTTTGTTTCAACACAAGTCAACGGCTCCCAATCAATCCCAACAGTTTATCTGGAAATAGAAACGACTTATTCAATGTGGGTACTCCGCTTTATGATTCATCCAACGCGTTGAACTACCCGTTTATTAATAAAATCCTTACATTACGAGGGATAGTAGAAAAAAACGAAACACATGCCTATAACTACAGATGTAAACAATGAACATGTGTAGACAAGACGGGCGGCTACAAAAAATCCCAACTTCAAAAGGGGATACTAACCGTTCACGTTAGATAAAAATCACGTTCACAGAATGTCCACAAACACGTAAAATTTAACAGCGCACAGGAGGCGGTATGTCGTACCGGAACAAAACTAGTTTATTTTTCCGATTGCATCTCAGAGAGCGACAAACGTCCGACCTCAGCGGGGGCCGGCGCGAGACTGAGCGACGGTAGCGCCCTCTCGGTCGCCCTGCGTCGCGCGTGTGTGCGTGTGTGCCGCTGTGGGGGTGCCGCCCTCAGCGCCCCGTGTCGCTCCTGCCGTTTATTTATTTTCGAGTGTGGGGTGTTCAGTGTACAAAAATGGTGCATTCATCATTCACAAACGCACTGAAGACCCAGCTCGGCCAATTGCAAGCGTACAAGGATAAAAGCGTTTTTAAAACATAAACGTCTTTTTTTAAACGGCCGTGAACCGAACATCAGTCGCGGTCATTGCCACAGGCGTCAATATAAAAATATTCACGTCACAATAACGCAGCGTGTATTTTATATTCTCTTATATTATTGTATTATCTAATTGTTATTAGTAAATTGTCCGGATAGGTACACCTGGCAATATGTTTTAGGTGGCTTAGTATTAGAGGTTTTTTTTCATTTTTCGTTCAGCGACGGATACGATAAATAACTGCACATTACTTACATAATATATATACCATGTTATTTAATTTTTGTCCTTTTAGAATTATGTTTAAAATAAATTATTATCCTTAACCAATGATGTAAGCAAAATCTTTTAAATTCCTATGTGACAATTTTATTTACTTATTGCATTCTTTTGATGTAGGTAACTTTTTTTTGTATAAAACAAGCAAAGATTGCTCGTAAACTCGTAATGCATGACCTACGTGAGACCTCTTTCAAATTATTTTACGTAAACAATATACTTACCTAACACGTACAGAGATACGCTAGGGACGAGTTTACTTTCGTCCAACAAAGCCAAAGTGGAAACAATCTACTTCTACAATATTAAATTAAATATATGAATTATGTCATCTGCTGCCGAGCCTTTTCTCAACCATGTTGGGGTCGGCTTCCAGTCTAACCTGATGCAGATGAATACCAATATTCAACATGGAGCGACTGCCTATCTGACCTCCACAAGCACAACCCAGTTACTGGGTGACACTATACCCCTTGGTAAGACTGTTTGTCAGATTTTTGGATTGCTGACTACCCGTAACGACTGTCAAAGATCTACAAATGACAGACGGGCCGAGACCTACTGTATATCGTGCTTTCCGAGGCTCGAAGGGGATGTAATAGATAGATGGTCAGTATCCACGGACCGACGTCTGACGGCAAGCGTAGTTCGATCGACTCGAGCCACGAGCCCCTCCAATACAAGATTAAATTAGAAAATCTAAGCTTAATTTAT
This sequence comes from Agrochola macilenta, assembly GCA_916701695.1. Taxonomy (NCBI): domain Eukaryota; kingdom Metazoa; phylum Arthropoda; class Insecta; order Lepidoptera; family Noctuidae; genus Agrochola; species Agrochola macilenta. Next base: position 9,403,522 of record OU753564.1, on the reverse strand, counting down.
TAACAATCATAAATCTACTCCATTCGGTATCGCTCACAGAATCATTACTCAGCGTTTTTAATCGATTACGAAACAATAGAATCGATTTTTCGATTACGCACAAAAAAAAAGACTATCGATGATCGGTGATTTTTTCCTAAATATTATTTATTACACGTGCTTATTTTGGTAGGGAGGGGTCAAACTACTATTTAGATGGAAATCCCTTGGCTGCATGAAGTGATGTTAATATTTTACATCTTCGAGTTTCTACCCTAGGATATACCTACGTGAACAAAGTAGGTACCTATGAGTAATGATCCTTATTTTTTGGCGGTTTGGCTGTCAAACTACAAAATATTTTTCATAGAATTAGTAGTACCCAGTATGTAGGTACTATACAAGGTGTTCCTTTTGGTACCTTTTCAGACCATCTCAAAAAATAAACTGACATATGAATTATTTAACAAGTGATTTTTTTTTTCATTTTTCGTACTAAATAATTCGACAATGCCACGATTATTTATGTAAAACAACGATTCGTGAAGGTGAAAACAAAAAAAAAAAACTGACTATTTTCGTCCATAAAAAAATTATGTTAACGTCGCATTTTCTTAGCTTTAAATATGAATGATTGATTCGAATGAAAATGATTTACTCGTACGTATCAATGAAAATTAAATACACACATCGAGAGTCTAGTCATCTAGTGTTATGTTATCTTCGAAACTATGTATTTTTGGAACACTTTGTTCCAGGACTTTTTGTATTATTTTTACCTTTAGCCCACGTTCGCACGAACGTAATAAAATCGCGGCGGAATAAAAACGTCTAGCGCGATTTTTTCCCGATTTCAACAGTGTTCGAACGATCGTTAAAAAATCACTTTTCGAGTATACATATAATTATGTTCTGTGCTTGGAACTGACTCTTCGTACAGTGTGGACACGATGGGTTCAGCAAAATTATTAGCGTTAGATACCTACTTGTGAGGCCGGAGACCACACAAAATTTTGTCATTCAATCATTATTCAAGGGATGTATCCAAATTTTTGTTTAAAACGACTTATCACTAAGAATTAGGGGCGATATCACTATCAGTAACGATATCGGATGCAGAGGTTCGTAGTTACAACAAAAACTTGATAGAAAAGTGTTACGACGTAAACAAGGCGTTATTAGAATGATTTCATTAACTTTAGTTATTGTGGTTTTCCATTTTTGCCAGCTTTATCAAATTATTGATGGGCACTTTATTTAAAAGGCCTATTTTGACTCCATACAATTAAATAAGGAAATATCCTGAAAAATTATAACAATTATCAATTAAATAGCATGTTTCTTTTATTGTATTTTCCCAAATTAAACAAGTTTAATGTTGAATTTCCTTATGAGTAACTCCCAAATACCTACCTATGCCCAGAATTAACTGATTATTCCAATGTTTTATTACGGCCTTGAGCATGTGGCACGTCTGAACTCTACAAGCCGGCGGCGTGCCGGATTGAATTGAGCAACGCGCGCATTTTTTTCGCGTCCGTGCCTCCTTGGGAACACAAGTACAGAACTTCGTATGTCGCATTCATTCAACGCTCAACGCCGAGCGTTGAAAATCGAACACCGCGCGGAAAAAAGTCGCGGCGAGAAAAAGCCGCGGCCGCGTGAACAGATGTAGGTACCGATTTCCGTGCGCACATGGGCTTAGTCCAGGTACGCACGGGCAATGTTTTCCCACGGCGATTTTCTTTCGTGCACTGAATTTTCAACGCTCTGCTTAGCGCCGAGAGTTGAAAATCCAACAGTGTGTTTTTTGTGTGTTTTTTGTTGGATTCTCGTCACTCGGCTCAACACCGAGAGTTGAAACTCCAGTGCGAGATAAAATCCCGCCGCGATATTTTTACGTCCGTGCGAACGTGGGCATCAAAAGGAACGCGTTGTGTAGTAGGTCCTACATCCTAATGAGACCAAGAACATACATATCAATATAAAAATGCTGACTCATTCTAGTGAAGTTCGTAGGAACTGGTTTGGTCAGGGCCACTCAGGGCCAGTTCTGGTCTTGATCACATAGTTGGTATAAGAAACAGTGAAAATAATGGAGATTACAAAGTTGTTTTAACTTATTTACACATAACAGGTTCCAGAACGATTATTATTTTAATATAGACGGGGTTTTGAGCAAAAATAATAAATTAGCAGTTCTTTACTCAGTAGGTATCTAAATGCCCTGTTGGTCTCGTCGTAAACAGGCCACAGGCACAGGCTACAGGCCTATAACCGTCGCGACGGTTATAGGCCTGAAAGCCCAATTCTTGACGACGCGTCGTCAAGAATTGGGCTAATATTAGTATTAGTATACAATATGTAAAACAACCCTGTCCAATCCGAAAAGGGCATATAGGTACCTACTGCAATAACATTACCAAAAAGTTTTTTTAAATTATTATTATGTTAAGTTATTGCTATTTAAATTAACATTTTTAGTACCACAATTACCCCAAATCCATTAAAAATTTGCAAATTTTCAACAGGGGTCATTATGAGTTATGACTTTTAGACACCCGCTAAACGACGCCCAATGTAAAATTCCCCATTGAAAAAAAAATGTGGAGATTTTTTTAAATTCTTGTTTCCTTAAAATCTCCTCATAAATACATATACTCTCGGTACGATACCTAACAACACCCTCACAGATCGGATTGTTTTTTTTTTTAATGTTGTAGATTTAGATTAGATCACAACTTGTTAGTGACTCAATTTTTTTTTTTTTTTTATTAACCTAATGTTGTTCCACTGCTGGGCAAAGGTCTCCCCCATACTTTTCCATTCATCTTCGTCTGCTGCCTTTTGCGGCGAATCAATAAAGAAAGAGTCTAGGTTAAACAAATATTAATTAAAATTAAAGAGGTACTAAGTTAAATAATACAAGGTGTCAGGGATCGACGCGAAAACTGTTACCTTAGATTCAGTACCTACATGAGTCTGAACCCCCCTGCGATACCTACGCGGCCAAAATGTATGGTTCAGCTGTTTTTTGTTTAAATAACCGACAAATAATTTCAACGCAGGGGGGTTCAGACTCATATACTGAATCCATGGTAACAGTTTTCGCGTCGATGCCCCTGCCACCCTGTATAAACATAATATAGTGTATAGACATAAAAGAAAAACCAATGGTAGTGGATAGCAAACAGAATATTCAGCAAGATAATTTGAAAAAATATTAGATACTCAATCAATCAGATATAGGAATCGTCGGTAGTACTCTGTTCCTTGGTAAACTTTGATTAGTTCGCCGAGCAACTCAAATAAACATACAGAAATAGCGAGTTCTTCTAAAAGCCGGGGAGTGTATTCATTGAGAAATTTAACTTGGGGAAAGTAAAATTTCTTAAAGAATACACTGAAGAAAATCTTAGTGAGATGGAATGAGTTTTTGTTAATGTGTGCTGTGTGTTTTGTAAATAACGGTTTGTGCGCTGAAGTAATAATAGTACATTATGATACGGGTGTGCTGTATTGGTCATTACCCAAAAGGCGGCATTGGCGCGCGAGCCATAGGCGAGCGCGATAATTTAGCCGAGTGCACACGAGTTTGCACACGCGTTTCATACGACGTTTTTCAACAAACTTGCGAGGAAAAAAACAGACTTGTTGTAAGAACTTATGCTGGAATAACGTAAATATAGAGATGATAATTTAGATTTATAAAGTTCAATTGACCTTTGTTGCCAGGTACTGTCAATCGGAGCTTCTTTTAAAAACTGTTGTACGTCGGTTGGTGACAATACTTTAGATTTTCGTATTTTTTATAACAACAAAAACAAAAACGATAACAAATATTTACGGAAAATGGCGCGCTGGTTTTTTTTTTCTGCTAGCGATGCGCGCGCAGTTGTAAATAAAGGCACAGGCAAAACTGCTGAACAGCATATATAAAAATATAATAAACACAAAATAATAATTTGAATACGCAAATTAAGATTAATATGTAGTGAAAAATATATAATGTGATGAAATATTATGTTAATGTATTACATTTTATTTATTTACACAGTAGGCATAAAAAGGCAAGAAGTACCCACGCACAATGGTCCACCTGAAGGAAACCAAACCCCGTAACATAGAACATAGAAAGCAAGAAGTCTCTTTGATGAGATTAAAAAAGCACAAATCTCTGCTGGGGTTAAAATAGAGAATACTCATTTAATAGTATAGGATAGTTCATACTAGTTCCATGTATTCAAAGTATATTTCTTTATACAAATTCCATGCCGCAATGATAGTACTTACTAATTCCATACTGCCATGTCGCGTTTCAAAATTTGTCAAACAACAATGGCCGCTAGAAATTGTCTATGGTTTTAGTGATGTGGTAGTATGATCTTTTCGTTTTGGTACTTTCGATATTACGCTTTTTTTTTGTAGGTGGTGTTTCATCAGTATTTTTTATATTGAGTAACTTTCACATAAAAAAAAATCCATTGAAATATGTTCGAAGTTAAAACCGTGAAAACGAACAAGATAGCAGGGGTACTTATGTACGTTTGGTATGTAAAAGATAAATAAATTCAGTGTTAAAGCAGTATAATATTCTAAAACTTGAGGGGTCTCCATAATACATATAGACCTACGACATTATTTAATAAGGAAATAGGACCGCATCTTTAAACGTGGGCTAGCTCCAACAGCATCTTGAAAATCCTAGCCTAAAACACGATTGTTGTCAGTATAATAATTATAAATACATTAAAATATATTTTTTTTCAATAAATGATTAATAAAATACTCCTTGAACAAATAGTCGATATATTTATTACGTCAATCACTAACTTTTTAATGACAAGATAAATTTAGACCAGTTAAAAAGGATGTCGGTTGCCTATTATGGTCAATTGTTTGACTTTTGTAAAAATTGAAAATTTATTCCCGTTTTCGGTTTTATTGTTAATAAAAATAGTTTAATTAAAAGATAAGAAGCACGCATAGGATGTTAAAGTGGGTTTGATAATACGTGTATCCTAATTAGTGCGTATTTAATCAGTAACACATAGATATCGCGTTCAATTCCCAGGCAAGTCCAATGTTATTGTTTTTAGCGAGTCGCAACCAAATCCTGATTAGTTATCTGTGGCATTACAGCACTAGTCCGATAATATAAAGTTAAAAGCACGCGTTTCTAATACACTGAATTATGACCCTAAAAACGGTTCAATAAGAGCTACTTTACGAGCAAGTGTGTTGAAAGGTAATTTTACGTTTTTAACCGACTTCAAAAAGGAGGAGGGTTGTTTTTTGTATGTTTGTTACGCTATTACTCCGCCAATAATAAAATGATTTTGATGATTCTTTTTTTGTTTGGTAGGTCATCCTTCAGAGGCGGTCCCATATTTTTTTTATTAACTTTGCTTGGGTAGTTTTTGAGTTAACTTCAATAATACGTATTTTCCCACATAGTCTATGTGGATGACATGATAAGTTCCTGTCACTGTTATTTACATAGCAGTAATACCGTATATTATTTAACAATATTTAGCGGTCCAAGTACCGACCTAACGCGGTCCGCCTGTTGCCGACCTTTGATTTAAAGTATTATTACAACAAAAAAATATTGTCTGTCTTTCTGTTTGTTCCGGCTAATCTCCGAAACGTCTGGACCGATTTTGACGGAACTTTCACTAGCAGATAGCTGATGTTATAAGGAGTTACTAAGGCCACTTTTATTTTAGAAAATGAATTAGGGTCCGCGCGGGCGAAGCCGGGACCAGCGGCTAGTATAAAACGGGTTAGACCTTATTCCCTGAGCCATAATTATCTACTGGTACAACCCCTTCTAATTAAGTAGGTACCACCGTAAGGATTATTTTTGCTTGCAGCGCTCGGCGGCTATAGAACCGTGCCGGTAACAGATGTGGTCATCGTGTTCACGGGATTTTGTTTTGAAACTGGTTAGATATGAACTTCTTTGATGGTACATTCAAAAACATTTGTTGTCCAAATAAAATTTCCAACCCTAATGGAATTATCATGTTCTTAACGAAACATAGATGCTCTAAAATTTACTTTTTAAAATTGGCTATAATAAGTTAAGTTATAATCACCTCTTTGGCGCTAATTCAGAATTTTAAGCGCCATCTATAAAAAGTATTATCAAGTAAGACAAGGAATTTTTCTTTTATGATTGACGATGATAGATGCTTCGAGTTTAAATAATGGATTAAGAGATCGATGGTCAATGGATACAAAAGGGGCTACATGGAAACCATTTTTAGTGTTCCGTACTCAAAGTGTGTCAACGAGACCCTATTACCTACGCATACGCCGTCTGTGCTGCCCTGTGAAAGACGGACAGACAAACCGATAGGTCTTGTCCGGCCGTCTGTCTTCCACACAGCTGTATCTTTAGAACCGTAATAAGTAGCCAGATGACATTTTCATAGATTAAGTGTAACCTTAACATGATAGTGGTAAATAGTTAATTGACTCAGGCGTGACTTTGCGGAAATCCATTATAAAATACAATAGACAACGAAGTGGCTCACTCTGCTCTCGACGCTTGACGTTTCAACACGTCGGTTCGCAACAAGTCAATCGTCATCCTGAGGATGCTTCGATGAGAGGTGAAACACGTGTCGATTTCTTACAGGGTTCTTTATGACTCTTTAAGAACAGTTAAGCGGATTATGTTACTAAATATACGTCGTCTATTGTGTTTTTATAGTGGTAAATACTAAAAAGAAGGAACACTATTATATTTTTAGTGGTACGGGACCCGTATTGCGCAAGTCCGATTCACACTCGGCTGGCTTTTTAAATGCGAAATAGGGCAGTCTGCGGAAGCGTTTAATATTAAAAGAAAAATGGTGACTATCAATCGCTCGTGAAAAGTAATGAAATCTGCCAAATTCTTAATTAAATTTCTTTGTTAAATTAATTAGCAAGTAAAACTTTGGGAATGTATTTTTGTTTTTATCAGATTTTTTAATGATTGATTACCTTTCACGAGACAGATTTCCTGATTTTTTTAGCATAATCTGAAGTTAAGTTTTAAAAGTCAATTTTGTTGTATCTGGAATTAATTATGAAGTAGGTATGGAACTGTGGCGGCATCTACGAGTACAACGCCACATGCGAACGACGCATCACTATTACGTCACGCAATCACTATGTAATCAAACTCTCGATAATAAATAAAGATTTAAAAAAAAAAAAATTACGTCACGCAAACATCCTGCATCGCGAAAGCAGAGTTTACCTACCGCGCGGCGAGTATATAAACAACGTCCCGACATCAATCGTCGGGCAGTTGCCCACCAGAACCAACACCCGTCTGGTCAGAGGATCCTCCCTTTTCTATTCAGGATGAGTGGACGTTACACCCTGTTCCTCATACCTCTATACTGATGACACCGACTTGATCTTTTCTTTTAATTAACTAAGTTTTTACGATTTTAAATGTAATAGTTATCACATCATCATTTCAGCCGAAAGACGTCCACTGCTGGACATGGGCCTCCCCCAAGCACCGCCACTTCGACCCGTTCTGTGCTTCTCGCAGAACCTACGGCCTTCACCAGTGCGATCAATCAGAATCTGAATCGTTTTGAAGTAGATTACTAATCCATTACTTCATAAGTTCGAAAAAAATATCTGCTCAACAACGTAAATAACGCAATGAATGTTGTTGAGCTGTCAAAATGAAACAGATTAGTCGTGATCGTTTACGAAAATATGTTACGTAATTAGATAGCTGGTCATCGGTTCACCTACTTCTTCTGGTATGCGTTCTCCAGAACCTTTCGGCCCCATCGGCTATTATATTAGGTAGGTATATTCCAAGTTAATTTATAAGTTAAAATCCACAAACTGGGTCAAGGGGAAAGAATCCCTCGTCCCCTAAATTAATGGTCTATTATCAATACGAACTTGGCAAGCGTGATCCCCCTGCCTGGAACAGTAACAAGCTGGTAGAATGGCGTCACAGAAAGCGTCATTTCAAATGGAGGTTGAGGATCTATACAACATGTAAAAAAAACCCTGTCCGAGCCGTGAGTGTTGTTAGGTATCGTTCTGAGAATCTATTTGTGGTAATATTAAAAAAAAAAAAAAACACATTTTTTTCAAAGAGGAATTCTACTGGCTGATTTCATGGGGTGCGAAAGAGCAATAATTTCTTTATTTTCAATAATATTAAGATTTTTTATTCGTTTTTGGAGCCCCTTTCGGGTTTTTTTTACATATTGTAAGTATTTCCTTATAAAAAAAATCAATCAAATAAAATAGGCACGTTTATTGGTGCATACAGGTACAAGGTGTGATACAATATTTATATTCAAATAAATGATTTATTATTATTATACTAGACTAGCTGCTGCTCGCGGGCTCGCCCGCATGGGACCTAATTTTTTTTCTAAAATAATAGTAACCTAACTTACTCCTTATAACATCAGCTATTTGCTAGTGAAAGTCCAGTCAAAATCGGTCCAGCCGTTTCGGAGATTAGCCGAAACAAACAGAATGACAGACAAAGAATAAAGTACCGTATACTTGTATACTTTCATAAGCATTTTGTAAAAAGTTGTTATTTTGACATTACAAACAGATACTTTTATTTATTTGTTTAATTAAAGGATTGTGTCCTGCCACACAGTAAGTGACATACAAGTATTTGTATAAAAATATAATGAAGTAACCATGGATATTATATTTCTATGTAAGTAACTAATGCTATCCCTATCAGAATACCAGCGCTGCGGTTTTTTTTTTTTATATCGCCGCATTATGCTGAGGTAGGAAGCCTTTTTGGCCTCACACAGGTCGTTATTATTCTGTTAGTTTTTAAACGCCCCTGTTTTGTTTTTTTATTATTTAAAAAAAAAACTTTTTTTCCGTATTTTTTAGGATAACTAAACCAAAAAAATGCCTTACATAGGTATACAAAATCAAAGACAAACAAAGAAATTGTATCCAAGTAGGTTAATTATTAAAAAAAATATGTTCATCAGTTGAATCAAAGCTACATTTATTTACATAGTATAAGGAAAATGCAAGTATTCCTGCGCAAGATTCACAGAATTCAAGTGTCAATGTCGCTCCTAAGAAAATGACGTATTTGATCCATGAATTATTTCGGGCTATGACGGTAGTTTTGTTATAAGTATTTACGAGTAGTGCTTGGTTCTTAAAGTTATTAAACCCAGTCAAAATAATGTGGAAACCATAGTTGCCAGTTTGCCTTGCTTACTATTGCCATAAATAAATATGGACAACCAACAATGAGAAAGTAGAAAAAAAAAAAGACGTGTGGCACTCGGAGACTGCCGCGGTAAAGCTATTGCATAGCATTTTTTATCAACTTATGCAATTATAATTATTTATTTATTTTATTTATGCAGTATTTTTTTTCCTTTGTTTTTTTGTCTTTGATATTAATTCAAGTTACACTTTTTGAGCATGGTGACCGATAAGAAAACAATTTTTTTTCTTTTATTAAATAAATGAGAAGTTAATATTGTTCAAAATATTTTTATTATCTTACAATACATGTAGGTTCTTCAGGAATATTTATCATTGTCACAGTGATGCGCGCGCATCTTAAAATTTCACTCTCATCATTTTTTCATAACGCGCCTAAAGAAGTATAACTTCAAAAAAAGTATCACCGCTGTGCCGGTCGGAGTGGGGGGTGTTAGGTTATTTTCGTTACGGAATTTCTGGATTCGGTCTCCACGCTCAAGGCCCGCGATAGAAGCTATGCAATAGCTTAAACATTGGTACCAAGAAATAAATATTCGATCCATAAAGCCTTGCCCCACAAGCTCGTTTTTATCGGTCGATAATAACGCAAGCATTATTGCGTTATCTGTTTTTAGTTTTGTATTAGGACGGTCACGAAGTTACACACTGCTGCGATAATAACGTCGCAATAGAAGTAATCTATATAAATAAATCACGAGTTTTAAGAAAAACAACTGTAGTGCTCACAAATAAGGTTCAGTTTGCGCTACAATTTGATATTTTTTAAGACTTTTTCAACAGTAACAGTCGGTCTAAAACAACTTTATTAACACTACCATAAAGTTAATGTTTGTCTAAGTGGAAATTCGTGTTTGTTTACATGTTTGGCAAATAAATTGCGAACGCAGATTAGGACGCTTGTGCTCCGTCCTGCGATATTCCGATATGAGTTCTGACAACATTTTGTATTAGGACGCATGCGATCTTACACACACCTGCGTTAATAACGTTAGTACGGTGTAGTGCGGGCGGGGAGCCTGTAGTGTAGGTTACACGCAGACGTTGGAAAAATCGAACGATAAAAACGCAGCTGTGTGCAAGGAATCGGGACACAATAACGGTTGCGTTATTATCGATCGATAAAAACGCGCCTGTGGGGAGAGGCTTTATTTTCATCAACGATTTTCACAGTCAATTGACCAAGGATGATTTTCAAAAGTGAATTTTGTCGAAAAAAAGAATTTTAATGGAAACAGTAATTACTTTTTCTTTTTCGAAAACGATGTGCCATTATTCCACAGCAGCTGTTTTGTTGCAATCAGGAGTCCATTTGGTTCGTTCGGTAATGACAATATATGGCAATTGCACTCTGATTGCTCAGCAAGTACAAAGTATAAAGTAGATTTAAAAAAGATAAAACATGTATTTACAACGGGCTTTTTTGTAGAATGTTATTGTATGGCCAGCGAAAATGGCCACATTTTGACTTCTTTTGCCTTTGATCATCTATAAATTAATCTTTTACTTACTCAAAATAAAATAGGTACCATATGCAATACCTAACTTCATTTATCAGCGCTTTAAGAACAATTCTGCAACGAATCTCACAAAATCGAGGACTCCCAAACTCGACTAACTGCCAAAAATCCTTTTGCACCGTCAACAAAAATCGACTAATGCGAAACTTCCTCTACGCGGCTCAAAAATGGCGGCCGAAACTCATTGTCACTATAGTTAGGTACATTGGTGATTTCATTAAGCGCTGCACCCCCTGTCTCGACGTCTAGCCGTCTGGCAACGTATACAGGGGAGGCTAGTTGCTAGGCAATGGCGGATGGTGAGGGGATGTTCCGTGGTCGGGGTATCCGACATCCGTGTCGATATTTGTGTATGGCTTTCGATTAAATACGAATAATAACGATTTGATACTGGCCGCTGGCAGTTTGTTGAAATACGTATCCGTGGTGAAAAAAAAGAGTTGCGTGATTTTGACAGGTGTCGGAATTGGCGGGAAATTCATTGTGTATTTATTGTTAAAGTATAGAATTCAGATAAAAAATGTCCTTGATTTACACTGTGTGATTACAATTTTTTTTGTATGGTTGGAATTGATATAGTCCAATGCTTTGGGACGTCACTGTTACCATTATCTTACTGTGACTAAGGGCGAATGTCCAATGAAATTGAATGCGGTGAGCACATCTAAACCGTTCAAGATCTGTCACTGTCATGATTGTTATGGAATATTGACACTGACAGCTCTTGAACGCAGTTCAAATTAGTCCTTACTGTTACTTATGGATAATTTATTTGAGTTACGCTCCAATAGTTAATTTCTGTTTAAGATCTATTCAATTACATGCGACAAAGAACCTTTGGTAAAAAAAGAAGACTTAATTTCTATTTACTCCAGACGCATAGATCAACTGCAAAGTGCAGACATCTCAACAAGAGATTTACTGCCTATAAGGTCGTAAATACTCTATCTCGAGAGGCAAGGTGGTGAGGTCAATGTATTTTTGTTCTCCTCTACTAAAAAATTGTATTGTTTCAAATTAATATGTTTAAAGTAATTGCTATCAGGTAAAATATTTGTACATGAGTATGTAGGTTTTGACTAGTGGTGGCACGGAGTAACAGCCGCGACTTTGTCTTTGACTTTGTGAATTGTAGGTCGCGTAAGTTTGAACCTAGACAGCCGCTTTACTTCGTGTAAATTATTTCATCAAAACGGTGAAGGAAAACATCGTCTGGAAACCAGCATGTCCTAGAACCAAAAATTCGAAGAAATGAGACTTCTACCAACTCGCACTGAGCCCGCGTGGTGGATTACGGCCCACTCCCTCTCACAGAGAGAGGAGGCCTGTGTCCCAGAAGTGGAAACAGGTATTATGTATGACGATGTTATTTTTTTATTTCAAACTAGCTGCCAGCCCCGGCTTCGCACGGGTAGCACTAAGTAAGTACTTATCTACGGCGCACCTACCTACCCAACCTAGCTACCTACCTAGCTACCTACCTATATATAGTACATACAACACGGAAACTTTATTGTAAAACAAATATCACCGGAAGTCGTTGCTGTTTGACGTTGACAGTTGTTTGAAAGTATAAATAGCGTTGCTCTAGTGGTAAAGCGATCATTTCCCCCCCGACCCTTGCTCGAAGATGCGCCAGCCCGCGTCGACGCTGAGCCAGTAGCTTTAAATTCCCCGATCAATAATCATGATATACTTTTGATCCAGCCTGTCCCTCTTGCTGTCCTCCCTCAGCGAATGCCCTAAGCCAAGGTTCGTACCCCACAGGGGGTGCCCTTAGCGAGCATTCGCCTAGCTTTAATTTAGAATAGTTTATGCCCCTGGCTGGAGACTTTGAGTGTAGAAGCTTAAGGCAGCCACAGGAAAGCCCGGTTAAGCAGATAGGTACTACCTTAGTGGTAACATGCGAGATGCCCTAGTAAAAAAAAACAAAAAAAAAAAGGCAAAGCGATCAGTATTGAATTGTATTTTGTACTGTGTGCATCTCGTTGTAAAATTAATTTGTGTGTGATAAAAAGTGTTTACAAGATGTCTGATCGTTATCATTTGAGATCCCCGAGCCCTACCGCTCTAACACTTCTGACTTCTTTTTGTGTGATCCCACTTCTGATGTAAGAGCGGGTGGGCTCGGGGATCTCAATTGATAACGATCAGACATTTTGTAAATACTTTTTATCACTCATAAACTCACAACCAAACCAATAATGATTCACACAATTTAATTTTACAGCGGGATGCACACAGGTCAAAATACAATTCAATACTGATCGCTCTGCCACTAGAGCGACCCTTTTTATACTTTCAAACAACTATCAACGTCAAACAGCAACGACTTCCGGTGACATTTGTTTTACAATGAAGTTTAGATTTAATTTAGTAAAAATAATGTAATTGCGCACAATATTTTGATTTGTAATTAATAACACTATTTAAATACTTAAAATGTAAATTTAGTTAGGTAACAGTTATTTTATTTAAATTAACTGTATTCCAATTTCCTTTTTAGAGTTTTAAATTAAAACTTATATAAAAAGAAACCTTAAAATTAACAATACATAATTTAATACGATTTTATAATGTAATGCAAAATCACTTATTTATATTTTATGTACTGATTCGTGTTTTCGTTACGTCATCAGCCGTTATGACGTTTGTTTTAGTCTGTGGTGTACTGTTTTTATTAGCCAGCGCTATCATACATGTCCTATCTACCTACATCTACCTACACCTATTGAAATATCGTGAATTCATGCAAGCCCAGTACTTTTTGTTAAGATGTATGGTAACGACAGCTAGGTACTGGGGTTTTTCCTGGCAATTTTTGCTTTTCTCTTCCTAAGAACCTTCCTAGAATTTAAAGGAATATTAAAAAAAAAAAAACTAATTTGTTCCAGCCGTTCTCGAGTTTTGCGCTTAGCAACACATTTAGCGATTCATTTTTATATAAATAGATAAATGGTTGTAATTTTTCCATTTTTTCTTTACAGGTACAAATTCGTTCATTCTATCGATTCAAGATTTAATGATGACGTTACTTAATAATATCTATGTTTATATACCTATGTTTTTTTATTATAAACATAAAAAAATACATTTGTTTTTATGACCAAAGAGTTAAAAGCGCCGTTGGATTAGTGACACGGCTATGGACGTAATTACGGGTTTGATACCAGGCGGTCAGGTGAATGTGATCGATAATGTTTTTCTAACCAGTATGTCATTTTTAACACGCTTATAATAGGTCGACCTGTATGTAACTAACTATGTAATGGAATCTAAGGTAACTAATTTAACCATCTTCCAAGGGTCGTAGCGTAATGAAAATTGGCAGCTGTATGTAGTTCTGATGACAATACAATACCTAATATGGTACTGTCGAACTGATCTGATGATGGATCCGGAAGATATGAACTGGAACTTCATGATGGAAAATCGTATCATAGCTGTTTTGGATTTTTTATAAAAGTCTTGTAATGAACTTTTTTGTTTTTACGTGCATTTATAAAAGCGTGTTTTTCTAGTGTTTTTTAAACTATTAATTATTATTATAAATAAGTACTAGCTTTTGCCCGCGTATGATATAGCATTCCACTGGTGAAAGAATTTTTAAATCGGTTCAGTAGTTTTTGAGTTTATTCATTACAAACAAACATACAAATCTTTTCTCTTTATAGTATTAGTGTAAAATATAAAAAACACACTCGTACATTAAATATAAACTCTTGTTTTTCTCCCTACATTGCTAGTGACGTGTAGACCCTTTAAAGTAAACTGTGTTTTCATTATCTAGAATATTCCAGATAAATTGAAGCCACGTAAGAGGTCGACGTTACTGTCAGTTTCAGATGCAGTTCACTCGAGTGATGGTAATGTATCGTCCTAGTTTAGTCTTGAATGACCTCGTCGACAAGGTTGAAAAGGTAATATATGAGATAGATACGTATCTAAAAAGAAACCTTTATTTATTTATTTAAGGGCTAATTTTGATTAACTGTTACTATTAACTGGTGGTATGTCTACGTATTTCAAATAATTCCTCTGTTGTAAGACCAGGGGAAAAAAACGTTCGTTATTAAACAGGAGGAAGGATCCCTCTAGATAAATGGTAGGGACTAATAATAATAAAAGTCGTCCAGACCAAATTTCGTCCAAGGCGACTCAGCGGAGACCAGCCTCCGGCGCGGGAGTATGGGGTATCACACCGGCAAAACCCAATAACACTGCCCAACACGGGAATCGAACACAAGACCCGAACCCCACGCTCAGCAGTCGACCACGAGACCAACAATTTTTTTTTTTTTAAAACAATTTATCCCAGATCAACTACCTACATGAAATAAGCTAACGGTTTTATATAGGGTGCCAGGTACATCGACGCGAAAACTGATACCATGGATTCGGTATACATGATTCTGAACCCCCGTGCGTTGAAATTTTTTCGTCGGTTATTAAAAAAATAATTAGGTGTTCCATACATTTTGACCGCGTAGGTATTGCACTTTTCTATGGAACATCAGTTTTTTTTTTTTTTGACCGTCGAAAAATTTCAATGTTGGGGGGTTCAGGATCATGTGCTGAATCCATGGTATCAGTTTTCGCGTCGATGTCGCTGACACCCTGAATAGAATTTCCCAGTAAGGCAATATTTAAAATTCTTAATTTAGGAAAAAAGAGGGTATAACACCTTCTTCTTTTTCCTAAATTAAGAATTTTCTAACCTATGTATCATACGTGAGAAAAGGTACAGACAGCGAGCAGTTAGTCATTTTTCAGATTGAAACATTTACATACTCAGATAAGCATTAATAATTAATTAACAACAACATGAAATTGTATCAATTGAAAGAAAATAATTTGATCAACCACGACAATCGAATGTGAACATGCAATAAAAACATCACTTGTGCTTTAATTATGAAACTAATTAACTGAAAACCAAGCATTCGTTGTACTGTTATTTTGAATTACATTAATTGAATGATTTTAATTGTATCACGATCCAATCTGATTTCAATAATGTGCAATTAAATTAGTCGTGTTAAAATATTGGGAAATTAAATGATGACATTTTCGAAATGTTGTGGAATTTATATAGCAAAGGACATCATTTTTTGTTCTTAAAAAGAAAGTTTGTAAGGATTTAGGGGAGGACTTTGCTCAGCTGTGGCTAAATTAAAAAAAGTTATAAAATACTAAAACCCAACCACGAAAAAAAAATTATTAATAATTTTAATTTGTCTGTCTGTGATGTCTTGTTTTATACCTTTTTGGCGTAGTTGGGTTTTAGTTTTTATAACTTTTATTTTAATTTTTTTTAAATGGGGTTATTCTTATATATTTTTATTTTATGTGCTAATTAAGCCCTCTTTATTTGATACCCAACATGGCAACGTTCATGACTTTATGTCCTTTAGAGGGCGCCACATTTAATGTGACGTAACATAGCCTATAACCAGTGCACAGTGGACGCTTTCAACGATGCTTACCTCATTTGTCAAATTATGATGAGTAGTTTAGAAGTTGTGAGGGAACAGATGAACATACACCCCACATACAAACATACATACCGATCAAAATCATAACCCAACGTAGTCGGGTAAAAGAAGTAAGTTTAGTAGTAGATAATAATATTATGCTTCGCTTGCATTTGAGTGAATGTCAGTTCGATTAAATGATAAGTTTGAAACATAACATAGAAAATAAATGACTGTTGTGTTTGCCAGCCAAACCAAAATACCCGCGAATTTTGGCGTTTTTTTTTTTTTTCATTTGTCGTTCATGTACTTTAAGGCACCTCTTTAGGTCATGAGCTATCCGAATATCTCAAAATATTTGGCCTAGGTCTTAAACGGGAGGCATGAAAATTGATTCGCTGTTACAATGTATGTACCTACAGCACAACTATTTTCTTAATGTCCCTCGGAAAATTACGTGTTTCGTCAGTCGTCAGATTTCTATCTGTTGCCCTTTGCACTTGGTAACTAAGGTTGACGGCACCGCGGGCGCAGCGGTAGGAGTCAATACGTACAAGCACATTAAGAAAATCAGACATGATTTTTTTATTTTAACAACATTATAACAGTATTAAGTTCTTCTTCTTTCAAAATATAGGTAAGTAGTGTTAATCCAGCATCTGTATGGGGAATGTGGGTATACAACGTCACGCCTACACATAAAGGCTTTGAACAGTGGCGGCGCCGGCGGCTGAGCAAACATTATTTATCAGACACCAGCCACCACACTACGTGGGTAGAGGCGATAATAGTATGCAAGAGTTCATAATGTTAAAAATTTAATTATGGCGTTATACAGGGTGGCAGGGACATCGATGCGAAAACTGATACTATGGATTCAGTACATGATTTTGAACACCACTGCGGTGAAATTATTCGACGGTTATTAAAAAAAAAAATCTGCTGCTCCATACCTTTTGCAAATAGCAGATTTTTTTTTTCTTATAGTCCGACGCAAAATTTAAACGCTGACGCTTTACATTTAAAACTAAATATTCGGTGTTACGATATTAATGATTGCATTTTATAATTAATATTCTAGTTAGCCATATTTCTTATTTCCATACAGTAATGTTGCCAAATTAATAAAAATAGCGAAATATTTGACAGCTATTTGAGACGTCCACTTTCTGTATAAACGCTCTTAACGATAATATTTGTTGCCTAGGTCACTTAGGGAAGGCATTTAAATACTTGTACTACTCCTTTATGTACCTTTTAATGTTTTTTATATCAAACATGTAGGCTGCCCAGTGTTTTATGAAATTGGGTGGCAGAGGTGACTGACCTGATGAGAAAAGGCATTATTGCAAGTGCGTTGCCATCCCAGAGGCATGGCAAAGCTGAAATGTCTCATGTGCTAGTAATAACACCGCGAAAAACACCCTTCGAAAAATATCCCAGCAACGTTTCTTGAAGGCAGCAATAGTTTCAGCTATCTAATTACACAACACATTTTCGATTTGCAATTGAGTCAAATTGGTTTCGTTTTGACTAGAATTGCTTTCAAAAGTTGTAAATTGAAAGCAATTCTAGTCAAACGAAACCAATTTGACTCAATTGCAAATCGAAAATGTGTTGCATAATTAGATAACTGTTTAATACAAATGGTTCACTCCACACAGTCATTTAAACAAAAAGCGACTCTTGCTACTACACAGTTAAGTGCAATTCAGGTCGCACAGCGCTAATTACCTACAGTTATATTCACATATAAGTTGCCTATCTTTTTATAGCGTAAGTAACTCTTATATCTTCTGACTACGCTCACTGAATTGGCCCGACAAGACGAGCCCGCCGCGTGCTTGTAGCTTCATACATAAAATGTGGAGTGCGCCTTCTGTAGTTATTCTGTGGAAATAGGAAGTTTGGTTCTTCCACGGACGAGATCCTTCACAAAGACCGCTCTACCACGTAGTGAAGTGGACGACACCAATTTACTCCATCCAGAACTAAATTCCGGTCCGGTATTTCATACAGATATCGCCCTTTATGCTCCGAAGTTGAATCCCCTCTGGCATCGCTATTGATTGACTCGTCATGTATGCATTACACACATGGTTTTACCACCCCTTTTGCACCCTTTAGGCGGTAAATGCATTAGCAAACTTGGTTTAAATCGGACGCGTTGCATGGCTGACCAACGCCTCCCTCTCGCTGGTAGCCGAGTGTGTAAACCATAATTAGGTGCCCATAGCAAATTGCACAGTTATGATAGTGTCTTGTGAAATTGTTAGTACCGACTGTCTTAAGTCAATCAATCTGCCTAGCCTTTTCCCAACTATGCTGGGGTCGGCTTCCAGTCTAACCGGATGCAGCTGAATACTAGTATTTTACATGGAGCGACTGCCTATCTGACCTCCACAACCCAGTAACTGGGTAATACGA
Organism: Agrochola macilenta; assembly: GCA_916701695.1. Lineage (NCBI taxonomy): Eukaryota > Metazoa > Arthropoda > Insecta > Lepidoptera > Noctuidae > Agrochola > Agrochola macilenta. The sequence goes on along the minus strand of OU753564.1, from coordinate 9,384,867 downwards.
TACCCCTTGGTAAGACTGGTGTCAGACTTTCGGGCTTTTGACGACTCGTAACGACTGTCAAAGATCCACGAATGACAGCCGGGACCAACGGCTTAACGTGCTTTCCGAGGCACGGAGAAGTCTCGTTATGTAAAGATGGTCCCCCATCCATGGACCAACATCAGCAAGCATCGCTTAACCTGATGGATCGACCCGTGCGGCTGTTACTTAGCCACGAGCTCCTAAAATTACTCGAAAATGGTTGACATTGGCATAGGGGTCGACAGAGGTCATTTGGTTGCAAATGACCTCTCCCACATCCCCTTAACGGATTGCCGACTTATAACCAATAACCCTGTATAAAAGTTTAGAGACCAATAGTAATCTAAAAAGGTTTTCTTATTCATTGCTTGCTAACGGAACATTCCCAAATTTATGTTAATCCAAAGGCATTTTTTATGAATTGTAATGTAGCCTTCCCGTTAGCTCCTAGAAATTAATCTTCTCAGAAACAAATTATGTCGTGTTTAGTCTCGGATGCGCCACATATGCGTCGGCCTGTTACTTTAAATAATTCGACTCTGTGTTAATGTATTCAAGGAATGTGTGGACCGTACTCATGTGAGGAACGATCGGGATTTGAGGTGCGTTTTCAAAAATGTGTTCGAATTTTGAACGAATCTACCGTTCAAAATTAGGTACCTTATAGGTATATGTATTTATGTTGCAGTAAGATTGTTGAAGCCGTGATATTGTTATATCCCTAGGGATTTAGCTCTATACCGTAATATAGTTATATAAAAGCGGTTCATATCTGTCGGAGTGCCCTAATTTTGTTACTGCGACCATTTTCGACGTAGCGCTCGCCGGCCGCAGACACGGAAACGCTCGCTTCGCTCGGCTCGCGCGTAGTTGGTCAACGTTCTAACTGTGACCAACTATGCGCGAGCCGAGGGAGCTATATCCCTAGGGATATAACTATACCTATCACCTTATACGTACGTACTTACGTTGCAGGTCCTGGCATCGAAAATATTTTACTCAAAATTCAAGCATTTGTAATAGTTGTAATTACAATTTTGACTGTCCTTTGGACCCGAAAAAGGTTGCATCTGTGATTTCAAATGGAGTTCAGTCCTTAAATTTTATATTTATAATAATTAGATAACAAAAAATACTTATTTTTAGTTTGTTTGTTTAGTACGTACACACATGTTTCCGATTTCATCCAAAACCTAGTCGTCAATATTTAAACGCATTATAAACGCTACTTATGAATGAAGGAATGCTCCCTGAGAGTTATTAGTAAAGATACACCACGGTGACCGATCCGAATTATGTTAATTTGAGACAGGTATGCGACCATTCGTTCTTGAGGTATCACGATGTCTGTGTCTGTACTGTGTCGATTCTTTTATCACTACTTTTTACTCTTTGGTCATTTATTTTAGACAGGGCAGGGGTAAAGGTTTAACAGAGGTAATTAATATATAATTAATGGGCATATTTTTGTGGTTGTCACTTGTTTTAATTAGGGTCTACTCGTTTTTAGGGTTCCGTACCTCAAAAGGAAAAAAACGGAAACCGTATAAGATCACTCATGTTTCTGTCTGTCTGTCACAGCCACTTTGCTTCGAATCTAATGGACCATCAGCACAGCATGACCACAATAAATACGGGTTTTGTCGACGGAAGAATAGACAAAATGACAGATAAAAAATCTCAATCTGTAATTTTATCTATTCTTCCGTCGACAAAACCCGTTTCTATGGTTGTCATGCTAAACGTGCTGTATAGATATGCCAGTATACACCTGCCTGAAAACAGAAGTCTAAGTTTAAGCCCTAAGCATGAGGCTACTGTCAGGTAGAGGTAACTTATAAGCAGTCTAGTTGGCCACACACAGGTTCATTTTACTGGCAGAAAAACAACAAAACGCGTCATCATTTCGTAATTAGCCTCTTAAACTAGTAATGGCGAAAACGGCGAGTAACACAATAACAGGTTGTCTACTTAAACTCGTTTAACAGCCCAACAACTAAACGTGGCTAACTTGAACCAACTATGAAGTAACAAATAGAGCATTCGTACCATATTAGACAACTTCAGACAAACGCCGAGTTTGGACAGCAATTAAACCTATTTTGAATCGCTATACTGTTCTGCTTTAGATGCAAATATTAATTTTAATATTATACGAGTAAATGGGAAAATGAGTTTGTTTGTTTGTTACGCTTTCACGCTAAAACGGCTGAACGGATTTGGATGAAATTTGGCACATGGGTAGAACATGACCTACCGGGTTAGGACATATTACGATGAGGACAAGAGTATCACGAGTCGTTGAAATGTGGTGGTACCGGACCATCTACATTACTGGATTAATATCTAAGTATCTGGTCGTCCGAGCTCTGCTCTGGTGAAAATAGAGAATTCTCATTTAATAGTAAGATAGGATAGTTCATATTAATGTCATGTATAGTACCTACATACTAATTCCATGCTGGCATGATAGTCGGTACTTACTAATTCCATGCTAGCATGATAGTAGGTACTTACTAATTCCACCGTAAGTACGTAGCCATCTTTGGTCGACCGAGCTGTGCTCGGGTGAAAATACGGAGAAAACTAATTTTCCCAGATATGAGAACTAGCTGGATCGATTTTTCGTCTCCGTAAACCTCTATAATGTAACTTTCATCGAAATCGTTAGAGCTGTTTTCGAGAACGTGATTACAAATATATATATACAAATATTGCTCATTTAATAGTATATGATAGACATCTGGTAGAGAAGCTGACTGCCCAGTGTGCGCCAGACGCAATTTTTTAACCATCGAGAATCGTTTATTAAGTTTGATTCCACATCACTGACTCAGATAGACCTATAAATACTCTTATACAGACAAAATATGTACAGATGTGCGTAAGAGAGCTTTTATTCTTTTTAACCCTAACAAAAGTCGTCTACCCAATTATAAATAGAGGGTGCACATGTCAATAACAATTGAGTTTGTAAACAAACACATCTGTCAAATATCCCGAACGTAATTTACGTCATAAGTGATAGTTATAGTGATGGGACACGTCGACAATATCGATAGACTTTTTATCGAAATATTTTTAAATGCCGTCTCGGAAATCGTTTGAAGTCAATGCCTAGGAATAGTGAAGTGGGAAATGCCGATAATAATTATCGATACTTTAACCGATTTTCATTTTCAGTATACTTCATAAAATGGTACAGAGATAAGCATAGCAAAATCAAAGCAAGATAGCAAAGCATAATCAGCGTATAAAGTTCCCACGTTCACACGGGCAAAGGCCTCCTCTCAGTGAAAGGGAGTGGGCCGTAGTCCACCACGCGGGCCCAGTGTGGGTTGGTAGATGTCACATGTCTTCGAATTTTTGGTTCGAGGACATTTTTGAGAGCAGTGGTGATGAAATAATTCGCCTGTCAAGTTCGAACCTGCATCCTACCACTCGTAAGTCGCGGCCGTTACCACTGGTAAATTTCAATAATAGCCTCATTTCGGTGGCCTTTAATGTGAATTACCTTTCCATGTAAAGAGGAAATACATTAAAGAGAGCAAATGAATTGGAGATAATTAATGCCGGGAATGGCAATGTGGGATTACGTAAGAATTTACGAATTGTATTGTGTTTAAATGGATTCACTGTTGGGTGTTAATGGATTTTATTTAATTAAAATGCCTCGTCGATTTTTATGTCATTACGTATTTAATTAAACCTTATAATATATACCCACGTGGAGGAGCTTGTGGCTAAGTAATAACAGCCGCACGGGTAGATCCATCAGGTTAAGCTACGCTTGCCGTGGTTGGTCCGTGGATGGGTGACCATCTTTGGACTGAGACTCCTCCGTGGCTCGGAAAGCACGTTAACCCGTTCGTGGATCTTTGACAGTCGTTACGGGTCGTCAGAAGCCCAAAAGTCTGACAGCCAGTCGCACCAAGGGGTATCGTATTACCCAGTTACTGCGTTGTGGAGGTGGTCAGATAGGCAGTCGCTTCATGTAAAATACTGGTATTCAGCTGCATCCAGCTAGACTGGAAGCCGACCGCAACATATTTGGGAAAAGGCTAGGCAGATTCAATATAAACGCACTTAGGTAAAACTTGTTCAGGTCTTTTATTAATTATATGATTGTATCAATAGTTTGTCTCAGACTACATAATACATAGTTACAAAATGTGTTGCTGCGGATAACAAACCGTAAGCTTTATTAAAACCTTTTTGAAATGCAGGTATCATAAGGCAATTAAATTTAGTTCATTTCAAAACACTCTAAGATTCTTTAAATAACTATCCACCTAGGTTCGTACTACACAACCATTCGCAAATGACAAACATCTGTCCTATCAAATCATACCAGCTTTTGGAAAAACCGTAAAAGAATCCATCAGGTGGGTTTTATGTTATAGGCAGTAACATATTCAACTGTACCGAACCTGGGTCATTAGGCTGTCGTACCAGGTTTATGTTCAAAATACTCAAGACGATCGAAATAAAGTGAAGACGTGGGCCGTGAACAGCGTTGAGTTGAGTTTGATCACTTATTTTTTTTTTTATTTGTCAGTCTCACCTTTTTCGCAAAGGATTTTTGGAAGGTATTGGTATTTAGGGTCATTGTCATCATTTAGGCTATAATATAATTAGTGACCGACCGAAGGCTCAGTTTCGGTTTCGGCAAGATTCGGTAAAAAAACTAGTTTCGGCCTCAGTTTCGGTTTCGGCTGAAAATCTGCCGAACATTCGGCCGCACCGAAACTCTGCGTTCGTGAATAATCGCGCGTCGTTCGTCTGAGTTCGGGTGAGTTCGTGACTCGTTTGTCACCCGCCATCATCAGCTTTTTGTTACTCACAAAGAAGTAGTTAACATGTTTTGTAAATTTTCGTGGTTTCGGCCAAAACTGAAACAGATACAGAAGATTCGGTTTCGGTTTCGGTAGAAAGTCCTGTTTCGCTCGGACATTAAATATAATAGACGTGTTGTGTTGCTGTTACTGAGGCCGTATTGGGACCCCGTGCAAAAAAGGGATGATTCAATTTGTGTCGTAAAACTTCACCTCTATCTTTCTTGTCCCTGAATGTTTGCAAAGGAAATTGTAACCACGCTTGACAGAATTCCGTCATCATCATGATCATGTGCGTAGCCTTTTTCCCAAATTGTTGGGGTCGGCTTCCAGTTTAACTGGATGCAGCTGAATGCCAGTATTTTACATGGAGCGACTGCCTACGAGACCTCCACAACCCAGTAACTGGGTAATACGATAACCCTTGGTAAGACTGGTTGTCAGACCTTCAGGCTTCTGACGACCCGTAACGACTGTCAAAGATCCTCGAATGACAGCCGAGACCAACGGCTTAACATGCTTTCCGAGGCATGAAGGGGTCTTGGTATATAAAGATGGTCACCCATCCACGGACTAACCGCGGAAAGCGTAGCTTAACTTGAGCGATCTACCCGTGCGGCTGTTATTAGTTAGCCACGAGCTCCCAATCTCTTGAAAATTGTAATAACGTCGCATAAAATCATTGGGGTTACATAAAATGGCTTAAAAATGAAAAACGTTTACAAAAACCAACCTATGTTAGATGACAATGAAAAATATACCAAAAAAGTCAAAAGGTTAATTATGTCAGGAAAATGGATCGCCAATCTGGAAAGAGTAATTAAGGCTCTAGTTTATTTTATATCGATTATTGGGTATTCACTTGGTTTAAAAAAAAAACAAGTTCGAACAATGTGCCATTGACATTTTCTTCATTAAAGCAACGATAACCAACTTTTAATGATCTTATACTGAAGATCACGTCTAAACTAGTAGTTTTAATTACGTAGTGAAATTAATTTGTAAAGTTATGTCTAACGCGGATAAAAAACGGAGAATCACGCAAAATCTATAAAGCGTATTTTTCTGAAACCTTTACTGTCTTAAAGATAATTTAATTATTGATCTTTTAGTATACTTGTTTTATTAAAATACCTTTTATTTTATGTATAATATATAAATAATGCGTCTTATTTCGCTCCTTGATGGGCGAGTCCTATACTGGCTGGACGTACGACGCGTTGCGTGAGCTCAATACAGAACACGCAAGCTAACCACTCAAGGTCACTGGCATATATCTGCGTCTTAAGATTTTGAACTGTGGAAGTTTTTAAAATGTAATAAGTTTTTAACCTGTTATAGCTAAAACTTAGATGTAGGCCGTGTAATTAAGAAATAGACTTTCAATATTAATGGGATTAGTTTTCGTTAGTTTGAGATGTAAAATTAAGTTTTAGGTCTGTGAGAAACTTTTGATTTGAGTACATTTTAGAGATTTATTAGTAGCTGACGATTGATGTAGGAATATGTTCTTTGAAATGTTTCTTAGCGTAATTACGTAGTGTAAAAGCCTTACTCATGACTGATTTTGAGATCGAAGAAAATGGTATTAAACTACTAAATGAAAAAGACGTTCCATATTTCACGTAAAAGCGGCGAATTATGCAAAGTGACTGTCACCGTAAAAATAATGATACTTCCACATCGTTATGACATAATAATATTCTACTTTCCGTATAATTAATCCTCAAATGTACTCGATAAAGATAAAACAATATTACAATGAGCCATAATTTAATCGATAAACGTCCGAAATTAATATTATCACAGAACCGGTCTGAACCACCTAATAAATCAAATAATCTGATTGAAAATATCAATTCGTCCACAAATGGAGCGATCCTACACAGTTTAATTAAAACAACGTGCAGCTTAATTTAAAGTTGGGTAATAGAAATTGGTATTATCGATATTAGCCCATCACTATCCTATTAAAGGCTATCAACTCCCCCAGCACTCGGGCTAAATAAGTACTTTATGTGCCCGCATAAAAATAATTATAACGACAAACACTTGTCTGGGTAAACATAGCCGTCTTGTATTGTGTCTGAGAGGTATTTTTGGAGTGAAATATTTCTTGAATAACTTGTCATCATGTTCTCTTCTTTTCGTATGGTTAGTGACCAACCTGGTGTCAGAGTTTTAAAGCATGGGCCTCTAACTTGGCTTCACCCGTCGATAAATATCTCTCAGGCATGCCGGTTTCCTCACGATGTTTTTCCTTCACCGTTTTTGAAGCAAGTGATACTTATACAATACGCACATGAATCCGAAAAATCAGAGGCCTTGGGTTCGAACTCGACACCAACTTGGCAGTCTGACGGTCACAACACTAGGCTATCACATCATGCTTCATGCTGCATCATGCTTGTACTGGCTCTAGGGTTAGCCAAAGCTGTAGGTTAATCCATGAACAAATAAATAAAGCGGATGATGACAGTACTACTAGCGACCGTCGTGGTATATCGAGCGAATTCGTAGGAGTCTTGAGCGTTTTGAAGAGTATGTTGCGTTTTATTATGACGTTCCGAGGCAGTTCTTCTCATTAGAAATCTCCGCTGTGGAACGAGCAATTAGTGTTTTGACTAACTGAGCGACTCCTTGACAATTCAAAAGTGGGAGGCTCTGTAAAAAGTTTAATTCTAATGCTTTGGGTTTGAGTTTTCGGCCAAATACATCCGACCCCATGTCAACAAAAGCTCCAACTGAAAAATGGTGCGGCCCGAATTAGGAGCCACATATCCAGCAGTACATACAAACAGAATTCTCGAACTTTCCCAAACAAAACCAATATTTTGCGCAAATAATTGGTCCAATAAACCAAGTGTTGTTAACTTGTTACATGCAACCCCTTTGCCCTTAGTTGGGAAACTAAACAATACCGTAATTATAGGGCCCGCATAAAATACAATATTTACAACCCCCATGGCAGGAAATATGTGCTTAAACAAAGACAATCGTGGGTAACGGTAGCCAGAATGAGGTGGGAAAGGAATTTCAGCTGCTTGCTTTTATTTATTTATTTATTTATTTATTTGATAGGTTATGGTTATGTTTAAGTATGGGAGCTGTCAGGTAACCTGGAAGTTGTCAAGCTAGGACCGAATAGCTTTAAGACGCAGGTTTATACCAGAGACCTTGAGTGGTTGACCTTTGTCTTCTGTACTGAGCTCACGCGTCGTATGTCCAGCCAGTAATAGGACTCCCCCATCAAGGAGCGCTGTCCCAAATTAGACACATTATTAATTTATTACACATAAAACAAAAGGTATGTTAATAAAACACGTATACTAAAATGTCAATAATTTAATTTTCTTTAAAATGGTGAAGGTTTCAGAAAAATACGCTTGATAGATTTTGGGTGATTCTCAGTTTTTATCCGCGTTAGACATAACTTTACAAATTAATTTCACTATGTAATATAAACATAATCAAAAATATTCATATATTAAGTTATTAAGAAAATGCTCTAATTTAACATATATATCTTTTCCAAATCATTAACTCTACTCGTTTAGACGGATCACGTCTAAACGAGTAGAGTTAATGATTTGTATTGTATTTCAGTTTGTATGTCAGTACAAAAACATTAAAAGTCGGCATCATAGTCGAAACCATCAACGTATATGATAGTGGTAGAAGCGACCCGATCGACAAAAAAACTGAAGAATGGGCTAACAGGAGAGCAATAGAGGACACTATGGGATTAAATCAGGTGAATAAAATAGTACACGTACTTATGTAAGTGATAAAATCATAAGGGTATGTATGCCGTATGAGGGTGACTTTTCGTACTTGGATTTTCCACGCAAAATCACAAGATTCTTTGTATTTTCACTCATGCAAGCAGTGAAACTTAAAACACTGTAAAAACTCGAAAACGAAAAGGAAGATTTTAATGGGTAATTAAGTACTAAAAGTTCTTTCTTATCTAATGCAATTATCTCTTAGTTAGTTCCACTAGACAAGAAAATCAAGAGGAAAATTAAAAGCTTATTCTTGGCTGTAAAAATACAGTTGCAATTTTATTTTTATCGCAAGTAGAAATTCACTGATAAACCTTAAAACTTTACGGAAAAACAGCAAAATTAAACGACATTTTCATTTAAAACAAAAGAACTCGACTATCCCAAATAGGATTCACATTTTTGACAATTCACTAATTCCACTATTCTTTCCGTCACAATGACATCTATTTTAAAATTTCGACCATCGAATACACGTTCGAAATTTAAATTAAAACAAAAAAAAAAAGAACAACAATGGCCGCCAGCTGGGCCGGACGGCGCGTTCCGGCCCGGCGAGCGACGATGCGAGTGCATCGAGCTATGATCGCGTACGACTCAACGGGTTCCGTACATGTTTGGATTGCAACGCACACGTAATTTGATGGCACAATTTTGCATAAAAAAATATATCGTGAAAATTCAGAACCATGTTTAAAAATAAACAAAAAAATCGAGATTATAGGAAAATATTTTGGGGTTATTTTTTTCCGGGTTTAATTAAAAGGTAACAAAAAGACATTTCCCTATAATTAAATCGTTTAATAATCATAATAAAACATTAGTACGGTACACGTAAACCTAATGTTAGTGGCGACCTACACTGGTATATATTTAAATTCGTGACGTAAAAATCTGAATATCGAGCACGTAATGTGGCCGTGCCTGACCTATCGCAACTTTCATAACGTGATTTATTGTAAAAACCTCTTTGTAAAGGTCTAGGAGACCGTGCCATGAGGGACAAAATGCCGGACGGTTTTAGATCGTTGTAAAAGTTTATTTTTGGATCTAAAGATGCCAGATGTTTCTAATGAGAAGTGGTAAATCGTTTAAGATAGTTAAATTCCGCGTATGACGAATTAACAAATAATGCTCTGAATACTGCGCATTTAAAAGTATGACAATAAGGTGGTACCGCGGTATTATTCCTAGTAATTTAAACAGGCAATATTTAACTATGTCCAGATTGTGTTAAGGGCTTTTAAAAAAAAAATAAGAAAACAGTGAAGGACCTTTGATTGATTTAAAAGAAACAACAATTTAATCAATTTAGAAAACATCAGATGACAAGCTGAAACTTACAACAACGCTATTAATCCCAAACGAAATGAGATCGAATCTTTCAGATACTTCAAACTACTTTTTCCTGACTAGAAAAACAGTAAATAAATAAAAACTATACTTAATCGACCTTTTTGCTGGCACTCGGAAGCCTGCGCCATTAGGCGTAAAAAAGAAAATCGTTTTTGTCTATATCAAGTTCCACAGATAATTAAGTGTAACATAATGATGCGTTCCGTTGATTTTTAAAGGTGCGTTCCATGCGAGTGCATGTGAACAAGAAATATGGGCGTATATTGTGTATTGTATGCAGGAGACATTTGAAAAGACATGCATTATGGTCGGCAATGTTATTGTTGGTTTTGTCGCGACGTTAGCCGAGAATAGCTTGTGATTGCTGTCGTAATGGTCAATTTAATAAAGAAAAGCTTGGACACTGAGGCATGTGTGATGGATACTAGATTTATGTTTTGCATATGTGGTGGCATTGATTGTATAGTATGAAAGTGAAAATTGAAACGACAGATTGTGACTTAAGTTGGTTGTCGGTTTAAGTCAAATCTACCATGCTTGCGCCAGAAATTCTATAAAATAGTATGTAATTGGTTCAAGGAAGCTAATTCTAAAATCTTGCGCTCAGTTAGTTTCAGCACTACTTTTTTTTTGCAACGGTTACCACAGTTACCCAGGATGAATTTTAAAACGATGTAATTAATAAATACAAAAGTCACGGTGACCTTGACGTAGTTTGATACCTACTCACGAAACTAGCCCTTAAAGTTTCGATAACAGAAAACATTAAAAAAAAATTGCATTGGTATTCCTCTTACATCTACCATAGAAGCCACACATATTAATCATAAATCCAGAAACATGCCCACGACCTGCCTCAAACATCCTGCTACAACAAAAGAACTTTCCTAATAACGATGAGTTCGGATGTATAAGGGCTAGCCAGTGCCAGTGGTTCCGAGCGAGTGCGTGTGAAGTTACTGGTAGGGTGACGCGCTCGGGTTGGTTCACGTAATGGACGGCGACATTTGATGGGAATAGAGTGGATGTGGTTGGAAAAAGTTATAACGTAACAGCACTCCTGTAATTACCGTAGAGTTAGGCAGAGGTGTACTTAAAGTAGGGTACATTTCGCCAGTTATGTTTCAGACCCATGTAATAGAGGGCGAGCCTATTGCCATCAACCGGGCACAAATCCAACTCCAGGGTGCTATTGAGCGGGCTTGCGGACGGTGAGCAATGGGTAGCTCGCCGTCCGATAAGGACCAGGCCCGGGTCGACGGCGCGTTGTGTTCCACGCGCGCCTCAAAGGAATGTCAGCACCAACTGACGGGGTCCGGAAGGACCAATGCCTGCTGGGGTTGCGGGTTTGTCTGAAAGGGAGATCGCGGCCCCGGCACACAGGCAACGGAAGGAACACGGGTGGGTTATAGTCAGTAAAAGTCTGACACTCCCTCTCGCTCCGCCCAGAGCGGGAGGAGTCATTTGATGATTTACCACCCAAAATAAAAAGGGTTCTATTGAGAAATTCCAGATATGAAAACCCAATAACACTTAGCCCGACTCGGGAATCGCACCCAGGACCTCATGCTCAAAAGTTATGGTAATTTAAAACTGCTGCCAGAATTGCATGTAAGATGGTGCTGTAATTAGAGCAAGAGAAGGTACCGAACTACTGACATTGAAAAGCGAAGTGATATTGCGATTTGACATTCATTTGAGAGAGTTAGATTGGTGAATATGTTTTTTTATAAGTAAGCTTTTATGGGATAATAAATTCAGTTATTCTGTAGGAGTTCGTGCACAATTATGGGACGATTTTGCTGTTTTGAATGAATAAGATATACATTTATTAAATGCAGTGATAGCTTAGTGGTGTGACCGTCGGACTGCCAAGTAATAGGTCTCGAACTCGAACCCAAGGCGTGGATGTGCGTATTGTATAATTATTACTTGCTTAAAAAACGGTGAAGGAAAACATCGTTAGGAAACGATGTTGCCATCATGCCTGAGAGATATTTCTGGACGGCATGTTAAGCCAAGTCAGAGGCCCATGGGCGCCATAAAAACTCTGACATCAGGTTAGTCACTAACCACACGAAAAAGAAAGAAAGATTAATACAATTTTAGAAAAACCTTTTATGACTACATGTGCATTCTAGGATCGTTACGTTCGTGTACTTTCTATCTACTACCTAGTCTAGTCCTGTTTTTGTGTTATTGACCAATTTTTTTGAGACGTATGCTAAAAAAACTAATTTATAATAATAGCTAGATAAGCACACAAGCCGAGTTGTAGGTCGTAGATTCGAACCCTGACAGGCGCTTTGCTTTGTGAAAATTATTTTCATCACCACTGCTCTCAAAACAGTGAAGGAAAACATCATGAGGGAGCCGGCAAATATCCTAGAACCAAAAATTCGAATACATGTGACATCTACCAACTCGCACTGGGCTCGCGTGGTGGATTACGGTCCACTCCCTCTCACCGAGAGGAGGCCTGAGTCCCAGCAGTGGGAGCAATTTAGGCTGATTATGCTAAGCCCACAAGTCACAAGTCTTATCCACACTACGCCAACGCCCCCGACTTGACTGGAACGTTCTCAGTTCAAGTTCAATGTTCATTAGCGTTTGAAGGATGCCACTCGCGCCAGTGACTCGACTCGACCGTCACTTGTTATCCCATAGAATTTTTAATAGGATTTTGAATTACCCGGAACCCCTCTTTTTACCATGGGTTTTTAAAATGAATTCAAGAGGATGAGAATTGGTATCCTCCATTACTTTCTTTTTTTTATTTATTATGTACTATGGTGATTCTTCACTTAGTTATTAGGTATGGCAATATTCTCTAGCTTAAAATGCAGGCAAATTCCTGGAGTTGTGACCGTGTATCGGCAAGCGTGGCGACGCCCCCCAGCTAGATGGACAGACAACCTTAAGAAGGTAGCTGGTGTAGACTGGATGGAGGTGGAGGACAGGGTGTTGTGGCGCAGCCTGGGAGAGGCCCATGTCCAGCCGTGGACTGCGATAGGCTGAGTTGATTGATTGATAGGGGAAATTCGACCAAACATTTTTATCTACCATCCTGCGATTTAATTTGTGACTATTTTTCCATACACAAACTGTCAGACAACAAAGATGTACTCACAGGATATCGTGGCCCCGGCACACAGGCAACGGAAGGAACACGGGTGGGTTTTAGTCAGTGAAAGTCTGACACACCCTCCCCGCTCCGCCCAGAGCGGGAGAAGTTATTTGATAATTTCCCACCACAAAAAAAAAAAAAAACTATATCCAAGGATAACTCTTATGTTAGGTAAAAAAGTTTAGTCGAATTCACCCTTACGAGTACTAGGTTGGTGATAACTTTACTGTGAAATTATATTCTCAGTGATAAAAATCCGTAAAGTTATTAAAACATAGATACATCATAATTATAACTTATTCTATTCTTCTCTTTAACCAAATCCTCTGCTTTCGTTATAGCACAGTATAAATAAGTAACAGTATTATATCTTCATAGAAAACGGCCGAAACGACGCGCTTCGAAATCTCAGTGTACGCAACAATATCGAGTGCGCGGCAGTTACGCACGGACGCGGAAGGTTTATCTACCGAGCGGCCGTAGGAAATGATTTCAAGGTTACTGCAGAGATATAATACTTTATTAAACTGTGGTTAAAGTCAAGAAACGAGATAATGCCAATTCATATTTTCGACCCATATGGCAGTCGTAATGCTGAATATTTTATGCATTAACAAAAAATGAAGTAGCGAAACTGTTCAATAGCTGTCAGCTGATATTATCATTAATAATATTCATATCGTAGAAACCAACAACAGCTGGCAAGCGCGAAATTTTATACCTAGATCAATACACAATTATGTCAAAACAGATGTTTAAAAAGTACTTGTAATGTACTTCAATGTACGTCTATGTGCCTTTTAAATAACTGGTTTCAAGTAAACTGGCGTTAGATACGCAACAAATTAAATACGATCGTTTTTATATGGCCCATAACTCGTCTGCTGCAACATCTGGATACTTACATAAGTAGAAATAAATATCACAAACATTTGCAAGGAAAGATACGGCAATAAGAAACGTACGTGCGAAATACAAAGGGGAGGAAAATGGATGTAAAACGTTTCAAAGGGAACCTTCTGAAAAACAAAAGAAAGGCCAAAAAATACCTCATTAATTATCCGTTTGAAAACGTAAGCAGAAATACGTGAAAATACTGCAATAAAAAAAGAAACGACACCCCTTCGCAAACGCCATTGAATCCGTAATCATTTTCAAAGTTATCTATACAACCGTTTTAAAATGCGACACAGAGAACTATTTAAAGCACTGTGCTCTCATTTCTTTGTCAATTTCTAAGCGACTAAGTGAGCACGGAAAATCTCTGTTCGCAATTGGAAAACGAGTGAGGGAATCCGACCGAGAGACTGAGTAATTTATTTATGAAGTCGCAAAAAAGATAAGCTGTAATAAAATGGGAGTAATTTTTTATGGAGACAACATTGAAGCCTTGATGATGACTCTCTGGGCTTTATTACGCTTTTTGTAAAAATGAAACTGTACCTAGTAAGTAATTGATTCTGAGACAATATTAAAAACAAGAGACTATTTAATCAATGTTCCACTTTTCAGTCTCTTCTTAGAAGCAGTTTTGTCTTTGAATCGATTAAGGCTCGAATATTTAGTTTGAATTATAATTTATTATCTTTAATATTAAATTCCGTGGAAATTCAGTATTTTAGTTGAAGTTACTTTCAGACAGCTAAAACATCTGCACGCGTAGCCTGTTAACAATAGAAACAGTTTTTGTCGACGGAAGAATAGACAAAATGCCAGATTCAGAATCACAATCTATTATTTTGTCTATTCTTCCGTCGACAAAAACCGTTTGGGTGGTCATGCTACGCCTGCTGGCTAGTAAAATAAATTGGTGGTCTCTGTCTGGGAATTCGTCTGTTCGAAAACCTATCAGCCTTACGGACGAGAGCATGTAGAGGCCTCGTTAGTCGCTGCTAATGGCGAAATTGTCAATATTTTCCATGAAAACCAAGGGTGTCACCGTTTATTCGCACTACGACAAAAATTACGGGTTTGAAGGTGGTTCCTAACAGAAGTTATGCGTTGACGCATTTTCAGCACCACGAATGTTATTAGTACGGTCTCTAGACGCTGATGGCGTGGTGCGAAGATTCTATGTGCTTAAGCCAGTTTAGTGACCGTGTGATATGCTTTCAAGAAGTCCTGTTCAAAAGAAGGTTGAAATGTGGTCAGGATTTCCTATGAAGCCTGTATTGAAAATAAACATAACATCATGCATTGTTTCCCCGAAGGTTTGGGCAGAGATGTACTTAAAGTACACCCACATTTTGCCAGTTATGCTTGAGACCCTTGTACTAGGGCGCAAGCCTATTGCCATTAACCGGGCATAAATCCAGACTCCGGACTGCTAACGAAAAATTCCATACACAAAAACCCAATAAAACTTTGCCCAACCTGGGAATCGAACCCAGGACCTCATGCTCAGCAGTAGCGCTTGCTACCACTACACCAACGAGGCAAACAAAGTTGAAAATAAAATTAAAAGTTAATAATATCTTCGAACAAAATGTAATGCCATTCACTCAATTATTGAACTTGTTTATTCCATCTACATTCATTAACTTGCCGTACATGCTCATCAAAGATAAATCTCCTAATCATCAATATCTATCTAAAGAAATGTACAGACGAAGGAACAAAGACCTAATTTCAAGGGGCTTAAGGCAGCTAATCGTGTGCTAATCGATACAAAGGCAAGTTCAATTACTTAACAGATTCTAACTTAGACGTGCAACCTCTTTGGAGAGAACAGAAGAGGATGTCCATTTGGAAAGTTGTACAAAGCAATTTCGGTTCTGTCCGACCTATACGTAATAAGAGAATTGCTATTTCTTTTATGCTTTATCAAGAAAAAGATAATTTCTGAAATTTTGCCCGACCTATCGGTATGTCTTGATGATTGAATCTGGGTTTTTGTGGTAATGTCATAACTGAAATTGGTTTTTATTAACTTTGGAACAAGATTGATTGATTCAACATTAGTCTAATGTTTAAGTCTAGAATTTGATTGAAGGTTTAGAAAAAAATTGATTGGTATATGAGTAAGCACAAGTCTGATAATTTGCTTGCTACTGTGGCGGCATCTAAATAGCCAGATGCGAACTATGCACCACACTGAAGTCATGCAAAATCCTGCATAGCGCAAGCAGGGTTTACTGCGCGACTAGCATATACATGGTCCCGACATCAATCGTCGGGCCGTAGCCCACCAGACACAACACCTGTCTGGTCGGAGGATCCCATCTTTTCCATAAAGGATGAGTGGACTTTACACCCCGCTCCTCATACCTCTATACTACATAATTTTTTGCGAAAAAACAAACTAGTTTTAATAATAATTTAATTTGTTATTATTAGTTTAGCTGGTCGAAACGGTGGAGGAAAATATCGTGAGGAAACCGATGCCGGTTTCCTCCTGAGAGATATTTCTCAACGGCATGTGGAGCCAAGTCAGAGGCCCAAGGGTGGCTTTAAAATTCTGACACCAGGTTAGTCACTAACCACACGAAAAGAAGAAGAAGCTGGTTGAGATAAGTTAAATAACACTATACCTATAAGCCACTGCAAGTTGTACTATACTAACACAGCAAGCGACCTCAAAATTCAGACAATTAGGCGGTTCTCTGTTGCAATGTTAGTTATAGCTTGCGGAATTACAAAGCAAACTGAACCTCGGTGTTTTGAAAAGTTAAATCTTGCTGCAGTGGAGCGTGAGCCTAACCGAGCAAAGAGATTGCAGGCTTTGAGGTGTGGTCGCAGTTGCAACGGTTAATATAAAGTTGAACGATGTACAGTCACGAGCATAAATATATTAGGTACTATGGACAGCTCCGCAATAATATCTGATTTCATGATTCATCCAATAATATCTGTCGTCGAGATGACGGCAAATATATGTAATCATTTGTGGAAGGCATATACAAGCGGCAGTACAAATATGTGAAATCGAAGGAACATTAAAACTATCTGACGAGACAAGCAACGCCAAAACATAGGATATTGCATTGCCTTCAATGTGGTGGCTTAGATGTGTCACCTCTTAGAATGCAATAATATTGGACATGTCTTGTATAAATATCCTACTCGCTTAAATTCAGAAGAATGTGTTAATCAAAAATATCTGACATCACTTTGCCGCAGGCATCACTTTCGAGTTTTCTTCTATAAAGAAAACAGCGCTGCTCATATAAAAAAAAAAAGACATTATAGACAAATATTTGTAATTACTTTGGCAGCATATATTTCTGACAGAAAATGTTTCGAACCATTTTCTTCTATACCTATAGCATTAAGTTAAACTCATATTATAAAAATATGTGACATCCCATTATATGCATAAATATCTAGTACCTAGCGTACTGCATTGCGTCCTGTCATTGCATGAAGAGATAAAATGAAATTCCAAGAGCCTTTAACTCCTAAGTCCTTTGAAATATAAATACGAAATTATATACAAATACGCACTTTGACGTGGAGTTCCGGACACCAACCCGTTATAAAATACAGTACTGTTTATGATTAGTATTTAAGAGCTAAACACATAGAAAGAAATGAAAACTTTACGTTATTCACGAATCATGATTTTTACCAGCAGAAATAATTCAAACCCGCATCATAATCTAGAATTTCTAGTCTAATTCCTTAGGAACTAAAAAGAGCTTTAACCATCATCCAATTTTGCTTCAATTTACATCCCAAGAAACCAATCACAGTTCCTCAGAACACAAACTTAATCTGTCTTAAACAACCTCTTTACCTAAATTCCTTCTAACCTAAGCCCCGGTTGCAACTGCGCCCCAACCCACCATCTGCACGCAAACCATTTGCCACAAAGGTTCCTTTACCTATTTCAGTATATTTGATGAGCCGCTATGTGCACCGGATGAAATTTGTTTTGACCTAAGGAAATGCGGCAGACTGCGTCTAGATTGAGTTCAGCTTTGTGGCCTGGAATAGGATCTTGGGGAGATTAGCTAGCGTGCCTTCAGCGAGATTCATTTAAAATGCCAGGAGATGAGAGGGTTAGCCTTGTTTGAAGAGGTTTTAGGTTTTACATGCCTAGTAAAGATACACAGAGAACGGTAAGTGTGAAAAACGCCATTCGATGGGTATTGAATGCCTATATGAGGTCCGAAACTATTGGACAGGTTGGTTTTTTACTGTTTACTCTGTACTGAATGTTCAATGAATTTTTTTAAGCGCTTTTCCATTTGATCTGGTGGATAAAAATGTATGTAAAAATTAGATTTTTGGTCATATTTGTATGTAAAGTGCTACAATGAACAAATTGACTAAACCTTGTTGGAAGTCACATAACATCACGCCTGTATTCTCCGAAGGTTTAGGCAGAGGTGCACCTATAGGACACCTACATTTTACCATTTATGTTTAAGTCCCATGTAACAGAGGCGAGCCTATTGCCGTTAACCAGGCGCCAATCCAGACTCCGGGTTGCTACTGAGAACAGATTGAAAAACCTAATAACAGTTTTCCCGACCCGGGAATAGAACCCAGGACCTCATGCTCAGCAGTAGCGCTTGCAACCACTAGACCAACCAGGCAGTCTAGTTTATTTGAAAAATTTTAAGAATTGGTCGTTTTAAATTTTAGGATTTAATTCTATCTAGAAAAAATCAGCGAGGCTTCTTTAGACGTACCATAGCCAGTATGAGTTACATAACAACGTGTTTTCTAATAACAAAACAAATGCAAAAACAAAATAAAACAAAGTCACGTCTAACAGACACGAAATCTTAATCCTTCCACGAAAACATTTCTACTTTAGTAGAATTTCGCGCTTATAAAAACATTCGTCGTGAAAAGTTTGTTTCAACTCAGATAGCCGAAAATGTAAATAATGATTTCATGCGGCAACTTTCATGTTTCGTGAACTTTCTATTTGAAGGACTAGATAAATTTGTTTGATTAAATTTTCTACACCTTTTTTAAGAATTTGACGAATCGTTGAAATTTAAACTTTTGACGTGGAAAATCTATTGGCGCGCCTTGGGGGTAAGACCAAGTCGTATGTCGTGACGTGCCGGCGTCCCTTGACGATCATATTTTTTTCATGGAACCTTCTTTCATTGTAATTTTTTGACATTAAACTTTATTGAAATATCGGGTGATAGGTATTGTGGCAATCGTTCCAGAAAAATCCAACTGAAGCTGAAGTTTAAATTGCTAAATAACATAGAAATAATTAAGCATTCACCTTAATTCCAATGTATGTATAATTCAGAGAAATGTCATTAGTATTGACATTTAAATTCTAAACTGTTTTTCAGGGACGTGTTTCAAGTTAATCGAATTAGCTAAAGTTCTTTAAAAATTCAAGGTTTTCCAATATCTTAATCCTGATGAAAGCTTTCTGACTTAGAATCTAAATTGTTTCTTTATACTATAAGCATTTGCTATCATTATTGTTTTTCTTCTTATGGTCAGCGCCAACATCTAAATATTTTTCAACTCCGAAGCGCTGACGTGGTATCGTTGTAGCATCTTATACATAATTATATGGACTATCACTTTATGCAGCTCTTGGTTGCAGGATAAAGCTTATCTGCAAGACGCCATCTTGAATGATAATCATGCACTATTGTTTTAAATAAGTGCACTTCGGGAAAGAAAAATCCGAGCCACTGCAGTAAATGACAGGAGTTTTAAAAGATTTTTGGGTTAAACGATTTTGGTAATTTTGAAGTCGTTTAGATTCAACGAGTGTCGTGAATTGTCGAGTTCTTTTGAAAGAAATGTGCTAATGTGTAAATGATGGGGTCTAACGACTGAAGAGTCTGGCAGGCGGCTGTAAGTTTGATCAAATCTACACTACTTAGCTGTGATGGACGGTTTTCAGTTTATTTATTATGGTGATCTGTTTGGCTTAAGTCCTTGGTGACGGTGTCTTATTTTTATGGAAGTTTATAAGCATAATCTTAAAAGAAAATTACCTACCGTTTCTTGTAAAAAGTTGTCTTCACATACCTGAAACAAATAAATATATTAATTAGTTATTTGCCGTTCATAATTGTAAACTTTTTACTGTATGAAGAATAAATTCTAGATTTTTTTTAGTTTATCTGCTACTCTTACTCTATTAACTTCATCATGGTGGGTTATACCTAATTGGTCTCTAAGATGACGGCTTATGTATGGAACAAAAAGACGTGGGTACTGCTCTGACCCCAAATAAATTGGGATAAGGACAGGAGGACGGATGGATATAATAGGGATGTAAACAGGGAAAAAAAAAAACAGTTAATAAATATTATTTGATACGTATTTTTAAAAATGGTTTAGATAAAACGCGTTAAAGTTGGGGAGTGGTGGCTCGTTACGTCACAAGTCGGTATAAAATCTACCGGGGAGTCATGCCACATTTGAACGTATTGCCTACTCAATGTAATTTTATGTTTGCGTAAAAAAAGAAAAAAAATACGTGTCCAATATTTTTTAATATTGGACACGTATTTTTTTTCTTTTTTTACGCTATTATAAAATTACATTGAGTATTTTTTTGTCTACATCCCTATTTTGTGTTACAATCTCCTTTAAATTTCAACTAATCCTGAGAGGACAAAGATACTGCTGTGAACTTCATTAAAATCCCGAATAGACGTTCATCATCATCAATATAAGGTCCAGTGGTGTATTAAATATATCAAAACGAAATCTATTACAAACTTACTTCCAAATTTTTTCCTTCAAAGCAGATCTAGTTTTATTCAGGGAGCAGTTGCCAGGGCTGAAATACGTTTATAGTAGCTTTAGTTTTTTATGTTTCAGGCTTCCGAAACTAAAATTATTTTAGCCGACTTCGAAAAAGAAGGGAAGATGGACAAGGATTTTTGAACTTTTTCTTGGGGCTTCTCCAATCGGTTATCTTGGAAGTCGGTAGTTTTTTTTAAGTATTATATTTTTCGTTTATATTTATATTTATTCGTATATATATATATTCGTATATATTTATTTATAACGAATCGGTCTCGGAATAAAGTGCTTACTTTATTCCGAGACCGATTCGTTCACAAATCTCCTACGAAAACATAGGTCAAATGGATTGCGTTTTTCTTCCAGAAATCCCAAAAATCTTATAGAAATCAGAAAAAATATACACGAAAAAACCGTGTCAAATGCATAACTTCCTCCTTTTTTTTATCGGATAAAAAAGACTCCCAAATACGAGTAGTTTCCTTGTTTTATTCAGTGTTGTTGAATAAGAGGATTTTGTTCTGAAAGCTGTGTTCCAATGCATTAGAGATGTTTCATACAATAAAAAAAACAACAAATAAACCGACAATACAAACAGGTGTGTTTGTCTGTTCGTAGTTTAAGTAGTTTGGTTGTAAGTTTGCGTTTTGGTTTTGAATGATATAGTCATTATATTTTGAGAATTTGTTCTTAAGTTGGTTTTTGTAAGTGTATTTGGTTGGCTATGAGATTGTGTTTTAAATACCAAATTTTTAGAGAATAGCAAACGTCATTTTAGAATTTGGGTGAAACTTAAAGTAAAAAAAAAACAGCTTCTCTGGGTGTCATGAAATGATTATAACTTGATTATCAATCATTATGAATTAAATAAATATTTATTTATCTTGTGGGTTATGCGTATCATCGTTTATTATTTATTTCCGGAAGGCATCGTTTTGATCACGAAATTACATTAAATACATAAATAAATAAAAAAGTCACTGTACCGGATATACATGACAACTAGCAACCCTGCGGCGGGTCGGAGGTTGCCGGGGTGTGAGGCTCCGACCTCATTTGGTTGCCGAGAACTCATTAAGTTCCCTCACCGCTTAATTTTTAACTTAAGTGAAAAAAAAATTGGTGAATTTCTCAGTTTGTGCTCGCAACTGTGAATTTTGTTCAAATATTTGTGACTGAGAGGATTTCGTTTTACAGAAATAGAATTTATTTTTTAAGAGTATTGACAGTTGAGTTGAGTTGGCAGAAGAATTGCCAAATATAAGTGGCAGCAATGTGCCCCATTGCATTTTATTCATTTTGTTTGTATTTTTTTGTCTGCTCTCAATACTTGGAGCCACTATTAAATGTTTTGTAGTACGTAAGTGCAATTATAATTATACTTTTAAGGGTGAGCCTGGAGATCTGTGACACAGGTCTTGAACCCAGTACAGACTCCAGCTCTCACAAAGGATAGATTGTTGCAATAACTTGTTAGTATGAACTACTGTACCTTTTTGAGAGAAATAATAAATATATTATTATTATTATTATTATTATTGCTTGCAGAACAGATGGCCGATGGGGCCGAAAGGTTCTAGAGTGGCGACCGCGTACCGGAAGACGTAGCGTTGGAAAGGCAACAAGGTGGACCGATGACCTGGTGAAGGCCGCAGGAATCCGCTGGATGCAAGAATCACAGAACCGGCCGAAGTGGCGGTGCCTATGTCCAGCAATGGCTGAAATGATGATGATGATAATTGGCAGTTGGGAATATTTCGTATGTGACTCGTTTGAGTTTAGAAATACATGAATGTGGAAGCAGCATTAGGATTTTGTGGAGTTGATATACCTGCCTGTAAGTAGGTATGTAGGTACCTGAGTTCACAGGTAACATGATAATTGATGTAAACAGTAACACCAAAACGCACTCAGCGGACACATTCTCTCTTAAGGCGAAAGCGTCAAGGCAGCCCGCGAAATTCAAATTTTGTTACGTTTTTTTGCAATTTGCAGGTCAGTTATCATGTTGTAAGTTGATTTAAATATGATTAGC
Organism: Agrochola macilenta; assembly: GCA_916701695.1. Lineage (NCBI taxonomy): Eukaryota > Metazoa > Arthropoda > Insecta > Lepidoptera > Noctuidae > Agrochola > Agrochola macilenta. The sequence goes on along the minus strand of OU753564.1, from coordinate 9,362,019 downwards.
GGCTGTATCAAATGTATATTTATAAAATTGTAATCATAAAAATGATCAATACAACTCTCTAAGTTCATATAATTCCATTGAATGATTATTTCATGAAATCATGTCGTTTGACCATTGTGCTTACTTATGGCATTGTATTCCTGATTGTAATGATTATAATTATGTAAAACCATATTTGTTACGGTCGCGAATCATATTTTAATCAACATAAAACCTGACACTGACCTGAAAAATGCAAAAAACTTAAGAAAAATTTAATTTCGCGGGTCCAGACACTATCAAGGTCATATGTTTGAGAACCATGCAGATACTGCCTGAGAAAGTTTTATGAAAGAAAAGGGAAGTTATGTTTCAGTTCATAAATATCCTAACTATTATTTTAATTGCGAAAGTGAGTTTGAACGGATACGGATGAAATTTAGCACAAGGGTAGACCATGATTTGGGTTAGGACATAGAATATCTTTTATTCCGATATTCCCACGGGATTGAGACTTATGCGGGATAAAACCGCGGGGCGCAACTTTTTTTCAATTATTCCTATTGCTAAAAGCTTGGTTGCGAAAATCAGGTTTTGTATTCAGTACAGTACCCAAGTCAGTTCTATTAAAACTAAAATATTTTTCCCAACTCAACAAAGTTGACACAAACTAAAAGGACCTGCGAGAGATAGTTCGTAATTATTTTAGTTATTTTAAAAACAGTCAGACTGTGTTACGTTATGAAAATGTGTTTTTACAGGATAGTGTTAATAGGTATCTAAAATAGGAATAAGTTCTGGTTTTTGGCTAAAAATGTATAGCTACAGATTCTGGCTAAGTAAAAACAGCCGCATGGGTCGATCGATCAGGTTGAGGTATGCTTGCTGCGGTGGGTCCGTGGATGGATGACCATCTTTACATACCGAGACCCCTCCGTGCCTCGGAAAGCACGATACGCCATTGGTCCCGGCTGTCATTCATGGATTTTTTTATATATGATTTACAGTCGTTACGAGTCGTGAGAAGTCCGAAAATCTGACCACCAGTCTTACCATCGTTTCGTATTAGTAACTGGCTTGTGGAGGTCAGATAGGCAGTCGTTCCATGTAGAATACTGGTATTCATCTTCATCCGGTTAGACTGGAAGCCAACCCTAACATAGTCGGGAGAAATCTAAGCAGATGATGAGGTATAGATACAGATTGATTAATGTGTGAAACATTATAGTTCTGGTCAAATAACTGGTGACAGAAAAAATATTTTCCAAAATTTGATACATATTACCTACGTTGTCCCATTTATCTCTAATCTGCGTTCGCGATTTATTTGCCAAACATGTAAACAAACAGGAGTTTTAGGAAAAACAACTGTAATGTTAAAACATAAGGTTCAGTTTTGAAAAAGTCATAAAAAATATGAAGTTGTAGTTCATATTTTTTATGACTTTTTCAACAATACTAGTCTAAAATCAACTTTATTTACACTCACATAAAGTGACGTTTGTTTAAGTGGAAATAACATCAATTTGAAACAAGGGGCCTTACTCCCGACAGCTTCGAGCTCTGAATCAATCGAATTCTACTCGAATTCAATACCGATTCATACTCTTGAATCCGACACTAGCGCACGATCGTGCAGTGGTTCAAAGCGAAACTAATTTCGATCGAGAGATTCGTTAGGATCAAAAAGTACGTACTCCACACGCCATCTAACAGTTGATTATCGAGTTGTTGGATCGAAACTAAACGTCAAATTAGACGATAGCAAAGAAGCTACTTTATTCAGATCGAGTGAGGTTTTTTAGTGCCATTTACTGTTTTATATCTTCAAATTAATTATTATTATGGCTCGCCTTGCGTCGTTTTTCAATGTTCTTGTGGAAAATATCGTATGGGTATTCTTGCAAGAAGAAATATGCAAAGGATTAATCGTTATATCACCCGGGGTGTAGAAATGGATTCGGAAGAATTTTGGAGAAATTATCTTTTGTCGAAGGAGTTGTTTGATGTGTTGTTGTTTGTGATGGTAGAAGATTTAACACCATTCAAAAAGAAACCAACTAGACGAAGTAACATTTCAAATTATATGTATGTTTTAACCAAACAAGACAGTACACCATTACCATTCATTCGGATAACATATATATTTACGTTATCTCAACTGTGTTTAACTTACTTTTGCCCATGACTTATAGTCTTTTGTTGTGCTACCCAAGGAATTTAATAAAATTGTGACCTCTTCCCTTTTTTGTTTTATCTGTTGGTGAGCTTGTGCAGATATGAATTGAAACTAAATAACTAACTCATATAGCAGCAGACACAAATAAACTTTTGAGCAACAGCGCTCTTTGTATAAGATTTGACATTTGACAGTAGTTCGGTTACACTTTTTTTCCCAAAAATAATAAAAAATCATATGTTTTTTCATGAGTTTTGTTTGTTATGTGTAAATAAAGGACTAGGGTATCGTTTTTTACGTGGGAAAGTGATAGAGAAGTAAAAACATTCAATTACTAACCAAAGACTAGCACTTGACGGTGACGTAATCCACTGGATACGGCTAACGACGCTGATAAGATTCGAACGTTATGTCGATCTTGGTTTACGATTCGAATTGGTTCGGGTGTAAGGTTTTAAATCGAGTTCGGATCAGAAGCGAGTTCGAATCGAAAACCAAATCAAAATCGAATCGTTTTCGGGAGTAAGGCCCAAGGATTTGAATAGACCTTAGGTATAACATTTTAAATGCTGAGGCTTTTAACTATTTCTGTTGTTGGGGTGTAACGCCCAATAGCGAAAATGTTATGTAATTGTTATGTAAACTTGTTAGGTACGTTATGATAAATAAATGGATAGACGAACGATTCCCTTGATGGACACAATTATTATACATTTAAATGTTTGAGAAATGCACAGCTGAATAATATCGATGTGCATAAATGAGTAAGTACGACGTACAAGTTACAGAAAGGTCAATGTACAGCGTAGCTCGTAAAAACTCACAACTCCAGAACACTACTGTTCCACACGATAATCTATATAATTATTGTACCAACATATAATAAAATAGTAATGAACTCAAACCTGTTCATTGAATATTTTAGAAAAAAAGTAATTGGTACGAGGTGTGGGACCGAGTTTTAGGATTTTTTTTAAAAAATTTTTTTCCGTTTGTCTGTTTGTCTGGATGTATATTCCGGATTGGCGCAAATTGGATTTGGATGAAATTTGGCACATGGGTAGACCATGACCAGGAGAAGGACCGGAGCCCGTTTCAAGGGCCTGGTTTAGGAGCCTGGTTCAGGAGCCCGGTTCAAGAGCTTGGTTCAGGAATCCGGTTCAAGAGTCAGGTTCAAGAGTACGGTTTGAGAGCCCGGTTCGAGAGTCCAGTTCAGGAGTCTGGTTCAGGAGTTCGGTTCAGAAGACCGGTTTGGGAGCGGTCTCCCAAACCGGTCTTCTGAACCGGACTCCTCAGAACCGGTGGTTCAGGAGTCTGGTTCAGGAGACCGGTCAGGAGTCCGGTTCCGAAATTTGGCGCACAGATAGCGCTTTATAACCTGGATTAACACATAGACAACTTTTAATCCCTATAGTACGTTTCCCTGTGATATTCTCCGACATCTACGCAGGCGAAACCGTGGGAAAAAACTAGCATTCCAATAAATATCAGATTTAATTTTTAGTTGATATTTAAAAGCGTTAACAATACTCGTATAAAAGCCAATACGAAACCCCACAATAGAACTTTGAGGCTGCAAGCAGGTTCTGAAGACCGAACATTGGCCATAAGCCGGGATAAGGCGACGGATAATTTTAGCCAGGTCTACAAGTAAGAATACGGTGTATTTTCTAGATTTTCAGTGCAAGGTAAAGACCACAAAGGGATTATGTCAGCTGAAGGAGCAATTTTTATGCGCCTGAACGCATTTTAATATATTTTAACTTATAATAATTCTTCTTTTAAAAAGGATAACAAGCTGACAAGCTACATTACGACACAACTTAGATGAAGCATCGTCAAAATTCGTAAAACCGATCACTATCCGAACTGCGCCTTCAAAATCACCAATATTTATTTTACGTAAAGATCATTTTCACCTAAAGCAGTTTAGGTGAAAATGATCTTTACGTAAACGTAATAACTTGTAGGTACAGTCATATAACTAAATACATTCGTAAAATTGAAATGAATGAACGCAAATTTTCAAATTTGTGACATCTAAGTTGTGTAGTACTGTACCTATGTAGTTGCATTTAATACCACACCATCGTATTCTGTTGTGTCGTGATGGCCCAGTGGTTAAGGTCTCGCGTCACATGCACGAGGTAGTGGGTTCAAATCCGGGCAAGAACTAATGTGACTTCTTCAATTTATTTATGTACTTTCTGAGTTTGTCTTGGAGATTACGTACTGAAATTGGTGACGGAAACCATAGTGAGATAACATGCACCCTAAGTGCGTAACACACGATCAATCATAATCTGAAATATTTTGTAGGATATTGCTAATCCATTGCTTCATATGGTCGAAAAATTTGTCTAATCAACAACGTAATTAACGCAATTGGACCCTGTTATGCAGAAATGATCCAACCAACGTTTCATTACACTATGCGTGGATCTTTTCTGCTTAACAGGGTCCAATTAATGTTGATGAACTGTCAAAATGTGATTGATCGTGTTTTAGAGGCATGAGGAACAGGGTGTAAAGTTCACTCATACTCTATAGAAAAGGGAGGACCCTCCAACCAGACGGGTGTCGTGTCTGACGGGCAACTACCCAGCGATTGATGTCGGGGAAGTTATATAATGCTGTTCGCGCGGTAAACTATGCGCGATGCAGGATTTGTGTGACATCAAGATTTTTGTGTGACGTCAGGTCTTTGATGAGTAGTTCGTATGTGTAGATGTGTGACCACAGTGTGTTACGCAAAAAGGGTGCTGGGCTTATGGTTAATATAACTCTGAAATAGCTAAACCGTCTTAAGCTAGCGTGGTGATCAATGCTCGGGCCTTCGCTGTATGAGAAGAGGCCTTTTCCCTCGAGGGAGACAATAATAGGCAGTGCTATTTATGTTGAAAGTCAAAATGAATAACCTCAAAAAAAAACATGTGTGCAATTATGTAAAATTTCGCATATTTGAAGAATTTTATTATAACAATGATGGAGAATTTTATTATAAAAATGATGAAAAAACTCTACAAACGAATAATACGTACACGTATACAAAACACCACGGTTGTTGTGATGCCTTTTCTCAAGCTTTGTACTACGCATGCGCGCACAAACACGTAACAAACGTACAACGCTGAGGCCCAAGCAAACTCCCACTATGCCTTGGTAAACACGAGTGGAGGGGGTAAGAAGCAGAGCACAAAGTTCTAACCACGAATATAAGAAACACTGTATAATGCTTCCTATCTCATTTTCTCCCACGTTAAATCTTATGAATTTATGTGTCTGTCTCTTTTTACTGTCGCTTTTTCGTTTCATCGACTTTCAAATCACAACGATGCCAAAGAAGTTTTCACTTCAAAAAAACATAAAGTAGATTCTTTACATTTTTAGCAAGTTCAGGCAATAATAATAGCATAGCATAATCAGACTATAACGTTCTCACTACTGGGATACAGGCCTCTCTGTGAGAGGGTGTGGGCCGAAATCCACCACGCGGGCCCAGTGCGGGTTGCTAGATGTCACATGTCTTCGAATTTTTGGTTCTAGGACATGCCGGTATCCTCACGATGTTTTCCTTCACCGTTTTGAGAGCAGTGGCGATGAAATAATTTACACAAAGTTAAGCGCCTGTCAGAGTTCGAACTTACCACCTACAACTCGTAAGTCGCGGACGTTACCACTGGTTCATCACTGCTCTAATAATAAAGGCATTCCCTGATAATACAAAAATATGAATGAAAAATACCTGGACCTTAAATCCATTGTTCAAAAACAAATATTAAACCATTACCGAACTCACGATTTTCCATCGAAAACGAGCGAAAAATAAAAATGTTTCGTGTAAAAACGACGCGTAGAATAACATTTCGTTACAATGCGTACACTCGCTATTTTTGTTTGAATACAAAATACAGACGTACACACTGATTAAAGGGTAAAAAAGAGACGTAAATAAAAACAAAGAAAAAATGTGAAATAAACGTGACACGCAAATTGGGCGAACGGAAACATAGATATTTTTTTTGTTGTGTTTTGTTTGGTTGCGATTACTCTTTTTGTAAGTAATTAACGGGTTAGCGAGAACAATCAAGTGATAAAAATCTATTTTTATTCTGAGCAATCTTCATATATCTGTCTATACATGTAATAAAATATTAGCAAACTCAAAACTGTACATTCTTTTTCTTTTCGTGTGTTTAGTGACTAATCTGGTGTCAGAGTTTTAAAGCCGCCCATGGGCCTCTGACTTGGCTTCACACGCCGCCGCCGTCGAGAATTAGGTCTCAGGCATCTTGGTTTCCTTCACCGTTTTTGAAGCAAGTGATAATTATAAAATACGCATGTATGAATCCGAAAAGTCTGAGGTTCCTTGGGTTTGAACATTGAATATTTCGGTTGGCTAAAGAACAGTGGTAGTAGCCCGGTGGTACCGGCCGCGACTTACTTCTAGGTCGTAGGTTCGAACCCAGAAAGGTCGTACTTTGGGTAAATTATTTCACCACCACTGCTCTCAAAACAGTGAAGGAAAACATCTGCCAACCCGCACTGGGCCCGCGTGGTGGATTACGGCCCACTCTCTCACATCGAGAAGAGGCCTGTGTCTCGGCAGTAGGAATATGCTATTATGCTACGGTTTGTTTCTAAAAACGAAACAAAACTAATGTAATAAATTTACTGGCTATAAACATTTATAACATCAACTTACTCGTACCTAATTAAATATAAACTAAAAGGAGCGTCTCACCCGCGCTCTCACACCTAGCCGTGTTACTTCTATCTATTTGATGTTTTATTTAAATTTAATTTGTTTTCAATTATTTATTTACAAATAATTATTTTTATTTCGATTAATTTCCAATTTTTTATGTCGATTAATTTCCAATTATTTATTTAGATTTTTAGCTTACTTAAATACATTCATTGATCTCTTCATGACTAACATAGGTTCATCATTTCAGCCGCAAGACGTCCTCGGCTGGACATAGACCTGCCCCAGGCACCACCACTTCGACCGGTTCTGTGTTTACCAACTCCAGCGGAATTCCTGCGGCCTTCACAAGGTCATCGGTCTAACATAGTTTTATAACAATGCTATCTAACAAAATATGGAAATAAAATTGTCAGAATTAGAAGTTTTTTTTTAGAAACCTCTCCTGCTGGTTTCAATTATCTCTCTACCTAGCAATTGACGGCCTGCACAGTCTACTCGCAAAGCCCTTGCCGTTACAGTGGAATCTTGGATTGTTACATTTCAGGCAAATGCTGGGAGGTGAGGGAGCGCCTTAAGATACCCCTACGTTTTTCATGAAATGTGCAAATGCAATCAAGAAAATGTATTAATATCCTTATTTGATCATCGTGTTTAAATTATTGTACCGTAGATTGAAAATTTCAATCTTCCAATCAATCACACGATAACGAGTATCAATCTAGTAGACAAATATACGAGTACACAGGGCTGTCAGCCATACCATTTTGTAATCATTGGAAATTAAAATAGTGGAGCTTTCGTTTACAAAATGTAGAATAAAGATATTAAAATAGTATTTTCATTTAAATTCACCGGGATTAATTAAAATAAATTCTGATTCAAAATGTTTTATTTCACATAAACCTAAATGGGCACTTATGGAACTTTTGAACGATGTAAACATGGCAGTCATGTGATTATTCATAGAATAATATGAATTATTTATATTCATAAAATAAAATAATATAGAATATACGTGTTTCCTCACACATCCTTTTGTACCGTTTAGAGATTTATTGGTTTTATTGGTATCATAATAAAATCTTCCGAAAGAATTAAGCTTTTCGGAAAGTCTTTGAAAATATCGGCACAAAAGAAGAATAGTGTCAACGGAAGAAACCTGAGGCATTGGGTTAAAAAAAAGTGATCATGGTAGCATAAAAAACAAGATTCTTCTTGATTCTTCAAAGAAACGAGTATTAACGTATTTTACTGACCTCCTCGTTGGTCTAGTGGCCACAAGCGCTGCTGCCGAGCATGAGATCCTCGGTTCGATTCCCAGGCCAGGCAAAGAGTTATTGGGTTTTTCATCAACAATTGCTCAGTAGCAGCCCGGAGGCTGGATATGTGCCCAATTGATGGCAATAGGCTCGCCCCTTATTACAAGCGACTTAAACATAACTGGCGAAATGTGGGTGTAATTATAGGTACTCCTCTGCCTTACCCTTCGGGGGATACAGACGTGATGTTATGTAATAAGTACTTGCAAGAACATACTTGTAATGTTAGGTGTATTTTAAATGTTACAGCTGCGCCAACCCTGTTTAACAATCAATCAGAATCAATAAGCGGTTTCTGAAGATGGTTTCAGACTAAGTACCGGTTGACATTTAATGTCAAGGTCAACTATAAGTGGGACTGAAATATTATACCTATCTAAGGGGTTACATGAGATTTCATGGGATTATAATCATATTAGTCTGTGCTTTGTGTTTATCTGGCTATGTTTATTTTTGCGTGTTTGCTATTACAACCGGCCATCTACGTATTTCACCGTGATGCTTTGGTGAAATGAGCTGTCATTCCACCCCTGATGCTAGGGATTGCCAGTATCGACAGTTCACTTCACCTAAGTTTCCACGGTGAGATTTTTACAGAATCGATCAGCAGTTTTCATTAAAACATTTTAATCACGTCTTAGAAGCTAAGATATTCGTGTAGCAGTTAATAGAAATAAATTAGATATTAATTATAGGTAAAAATGGTGGCGTCTAACCAAAGAATAATTTGCACCAAGCGATTACTTATATACGTACTATTATGTTATTTCATGATAATAAAACTTTATGTTATTAGAGTTACAAATAAATCCGTCTATTTTACACTCCTCCAACATATTTACCTAAAACAGATCACTGTACTCGTAAAAGAAAACACATCGAAATACCGAATTCAATTTACCGATACCCTTTAAGAAACCGCTTAACATCTAGATATTGGAATTATTCGTGCAAATGTGTGTCTGAGAATGTATTGAAGAGCTGCGACCTTGGGCATTCGCAAGGTCAAGGTCAAAATGTCGGCAAGTCAATTTATTTTTATCGGTAAATAAGTTCATAATATTATTAGAGTAGGTACTAACGAAATAAGTAGTAAAGAGGGATTTTAGAGGTAATGCCTGCGTGGGTAGTTTCACATTTGATCTGCTGTATTGGAGATGGATTACAATAAATAAGAGTAGCTCTATTTTTTACCCGACTACGGCAAAGCCAAAAGGAGGGTTATGATTTTGACCGGTATGTATCTATTATCTGTTCCCTCATAACTTCTAAACTACTTATCATAATTTGAAAAATGAGGTATCGTTGAAAGCGTCTTGATCGTGCGCTGGTATGAGAAGGCACGTTTAATGGGAATTAGATAATTCTGAAAATAATTTACAGGTTTCTTTATATCGTTCTACAATAAGGTCACTAGATGGCGCTACTGTGCACCGCTAGATTGCGCTGTCGTTGTCGCCTGCCAAATTGTTAGGTGCCGTCGAACATTTTGTGTGAAGTAGCTTCAATGGTAAGACAAACATACAGTTAAGAGTTTTTGTAGTTGGTTAGTTGTGGTGTTGTTTTTTTAAAAGTTGGATAGGTATAGTAATAATAGGATATTTAACTGATATGGTTATTTTCACTACATAAGTTATTTAAAACGGGATATTTACCATGTTTTTTAAAACAAAAAACAGGGTAAATATCCCGTTTTAAATAACTTTAGTGGTATATTAGTTGTTGCAAAAAAGTTTGTGTCGCGAGGTCTGCTTTTCACAAAACTACTAGTAATATATTTAAAAGGTTTCGATATTAAAATCTTTTCAAATATTATTTGTTAGTAATTATCAAACTATATGAAACAAAAAGTTGCGTTAATTTTAATAAGGGTCCAACAGTATTGTTTTAGATAACTTTAGAATTACAAATGCTAAATTTATGTATAAACTTTATTACAACTATTTAATTAGTGCTAAAATAATTTTAAACAAAATAATTTCTCCTATTTGCATATTTTGTCGATGACGGCAGAAATAATAAAAAGAGTTGAAACTAGAAATAGTTTTAGAAATTTAAAAACATACTATAAAAGTATGAATATAATCTAGTCTCTAAGCATTATTTTATTTTTACGATAGTAGATAACATATATTTATATAAAAATGTAGGTTAAACGTATATCACATATATCTTTAAAACCCTTTCAGCAAAGCACACGTGTAACCCTCACATACTGAAACGACACAAATAAATCATTCTCATCATAAAAGATAACTGAAGCGGTGTCTACGCGCTTCGTAGCGATGCTACGGCACGCTACGTCGTAGCCGCGTAGGCGTCGTCGTTTAAGAAAACTCGGTGCTTATAAGAATTATGGTTCTATTTGATATTACGCTTAGGTTTATGAGGAGTTTTTCTTCAAATTTCAGATAAGGCATAAGCAGATTTTCTAGTTGTGTTTGCAGATAAATTTTATATGCTGAGACGTGAAATGTTAATATGATTTCGAGTGGTTATTTCGCTGTTTTCTGAAGGGCTTAGCATAATTTTGGTTAATATTGAGACTGAGGCACTTCTTTCCATTATTTTACATGAAAAAAAATCGAATTAATAAAATACTGCCATTAATAAGCATTATTATTCTTGTCTTTTTGTAGTTTAAGGGGTACTTTCAGTTTTTCAGTTCAGCTCAAAACCATCAACTAACCTACTCTCACATGAATTTAAATGAACAACACTCCCAACAAGCTGTTCTAAACAAAATACGTTTATTACAGTACACAGACTTCATTAGGCGAACATGTTAAGGGGAGATAAATTTATAGCTCATTCTTTGTAACATGTAGCTTAGAAATGGGTAATATAGCTAAAAAGATCAAAGTTAATCTAGCTCCCGCTAGCGGGTTCGTTCGCGTGATATGTTTATAAATTTGGATGATGACTAAAAATTTTTTTTGTCCTTCTTTGAGATTATAAAAAAATATTAGACACATATTTTTTCTTTTTTTACCTAATCTAAAGATTACGGCGGTACATTGAGGTAAAATGTGCCATGACGTCACGAGTATGTAGATTTTATACGTACTAGTGACGTGGCGACCCCCACTCCCAAACTTAAAATGCGTTTTATCTAAGTAATTTCTTACTAATATGATAAAGCAAAAAATACGTGTCTAATATTTTTTTATTATCTGACTGACGGACTATTTAGAATTTCATTTTTACCCAGGCATCATTCCTATTATACCTTATGTTACTCTGTGATAATACAGCATTCTACTGGCGAAATAATTTTTAAAATCGGTCTTGTAGTTTTTGAGTTTATTCATTATAAACAAACACAAAAACTCTAATCTTTATGATATTGGTTTAGATATACAGGATTAACATCACAAACAACTGCCATGTTGTGTGAGTTGATTAGTTATCAACCAATGGAGCTCTTACACCACGCTTTATCCAAAATTATTTCACAAAAATCACACTTTATCATTGTATACTCGTATAGGACGAGTATAAAGCATGTTTTTTGTGTAATAATTAAAGGTCAACGAATGGTGGTACGAAGAGATTATCTGGCGCACCCTTAACTATAAATCTGCTAGCTATAAAACTGCTGACTGGCTAATCTAATCTTTTTACATCAGTATGGCTAATATTCAGAGAGAAAGCAGTGGTAGCCCAGTGGTTACAGCCCCCCGACTTACGAGTTCGTGAGTTCAAACCCAGACAGGCGCTTTACTTTGTGTAAATAACTTCATCACCACTGCTTTTTAAATGGTGAAGGAAAACATTGTGAGGAAACCGGCATGTCCTAAAATAAAAAAAATCGAAGACATGTGACATCTACCAACCCGTACTGGGCGCGTGGTAGATTACTGTCCACTCCCTCGCGAAGACAGAAGGCCTGTGTCCCGAAGTGGGAACATTGTACACTGATCATGTTATGGGTAATATTCTCGTGAAAATCCACGAGAGAACAAGATTCAAGAGCATTCATAAAAGTCACATTGCTACTAAAAAATTTGGTTCATAAAATTCCAAACAACACACAATTTTTACCTTCAAGCGATTCTACTAAAGTAGGCAAGTATAAAGCTGGATTCAATCAACTAAATGTAAAACCGTTTCTCGGAAGCCACTTTTTAGCCGACGGCTCATAAAGTGAGGCACAAATGGGTTCGCGGAGAATCAATTAAGTGAATGCTGTATATCACGCTGGTAATATTTCGAGCTGCATGTTAATTACAAAGAAGCAGGTTTACTGGAAGTGATGTACTTAATAAAAGATTGTTATGAGAATAATGTCATATTATTTTTTAAAGAGTAACCGTGGAATTTCTTGCTGGCTCTTCTCCATAGGAAACTACCAATTGGAACCGTGCACCTAGCCACTGACGTTCCATAAGTGCTTTTTGAAATAAAATATTTTGATTAAATTTTTTTGAATATGAACAGCTAATGCAAGCAAAGGTCAGCAAGACACGTAAATTAATAGTGACTTTGAAAATTTTAATGGTTATCCATGATTGGTTTTGATTTTTATTTGGCACATATCTTTACCAATTTTACATATAGAGTTCCATACGATCGAGCCTTATACAAATAAAAAATGAAAACTTTAAAGCTACTAAAAGTAAATTTGAATAATACATAAATTAATTTTTGTTTGTTGTAGGTTGGTAAACAGGCCAGTGATCTATCTGATAGAAATAAGTTTGTGCACCCTTCAGACACCTGCAACAGGAGATAGTAACAAGTGCGCGTCGGACCACGCTCAATGAAGGGTTCCATAGTTGGGATGAATTTATCCCAAGAACAAACTTAGCATTGTTGTTGGAAAACATGTTCTTTCATACATCGATTTAAGCCACGGTCAATTCTCTAAATGTCAGTTTAAAATAGCATTTTTTTTTTTTTGTGATAGAACTACAGATTATCTATTTTCGGACATTTTCCTTTACTTGTGCTATGAGACCTTGCTTCTTGTCAATATTCATGATTCTAGGTCAACGGGAAGTACCCACCAGTAGAAGTAATAGGTTTAGATTTATTTGAGAGTATCAAAATATGCGGCATAAATAGCCGTATCTTTTTATTGCGTCGACTTAGAAGAGATTTTAGAGCTACAAGTGCCCGTAGATACGTAGCCCGTATTTGATATTAATTTTAACTTGATACCTTCACGCGTTCCTGCGAAAAAGGGTCTTGACAGACTGACGGACGGCCAACGAAGTGATCCCATAAGGGTTCCGTTTTTTTCCTTTTGAGGTACGGAACCCTAAAAATAGAGAAAAGTCTAGGAAACTTACTTAGTACCTACTTACTTAGTTGAAGTCATTTATAAGCTCAATTACACCGTAATAAAAGTGACCTAGATCCCCTTAATAATAAAGCATTATATACCCGTTCATTTGAAAGCTACTGGACTGGATGCCGCGTCTTTTAATACCCTTTTAGAGACGTAAAAGTCTAGCAAGATAATTTATTACACTTATTCCTGCTAAGTGACTTTCCTTTGCGACCTGACTACAGGGGAAGGGTAGGTCGACATTTAGCTTGGAAAAACACACTTATAGTAAGATCTATAATACTACTGCCTCCCTCTAGTGTCTATTTATTTGTCTATTATTCGCTACTGCTGAGTGTGGTCTTGCGTTCGATGTACATGTCGGGCAAAGTATTTTTGGATTTTTTTATTAGGAATTTCTCGGTAGCACTTATGTTTAAGTCCCAGGGCGAGCCTTTTGCCATTAAAAGGGGTAAAAATCCAGACGTCGGGGTTTGAATTATATGGGTAAAAATCCAGACCGAGGTCTGGATTCCGTTCTGGATCCGCTCTGGGCAGAGCCAGAGGGCGTGTCAGACTTTTACTGACTAAAACCCACCCGTGTTCCTTCCGTTGCCTGTGTGCCGGGGCCGCGATATCCCTTTCGGACAAACCCGCAACCCCAGCAGGCATTGGTCCTTACGGACCCCGTCAGTTGGTGCTGACATCTCTTTGAGGCGCGCGTGGAACACAACGCGCCGTCGACCCGGGCCTGGTCCTTATCGGAAGGCAAGCTGCCCATTGCTCACCGTCCGCAAGCCCGCGCCTACGGTAGCCGGAAATCGGCTCGTGACTCCCGACGCCCGGGGCGTCTCCTGCGGCGACTAGGGGCGCGAGGGCGTGCAGCTTGCATCTCCCTTCGCGAGCATAACTGCTTCGCAGAAGGAGGTGACGGCCTCCCATGCACTCTCGCTCCGGACCATAGCCTGAACCAGGGCCGGACGCGAGAGATCGCCGCCGCCGATCGCCTCCGTGAGGACACGGCGGTGCCCCGCCCAAGCCGGGCAGACCTCCACCGTATGCTCCACCGTGTCCTCCGGGCGATCCACACAATGGTGACACCCGGGCGTTTCCTCCCGCTTTATCCTAAACAGGAACCTCCCGAAACAACCGTGTCCGGTGAGGACCTGCGTCAGGCGGAAGGTGAGGACGCCGTGACGCCTCTCTATCCACTCCTCAAAGAGGGGACATATCGCCATAATGGTGGCGTGCCCATAGCGCTGGGTTGCGACAATCGCACTCTCCATGCCGCCATGAGATCCCGCCGGAGCTCTGACCGCTGTGCCGTGATTTCTCGCGGCAGCGGAGTTACGCCCCGGCGTTTCGGCTCCTCGCGCAACTCCCACATGTGCGCGAGGACTTTTGCCTCCAGATCCCATGGCGGTAGTCCGGCAAGAAGGCTCGCCGCCTCACGGGAGACCGTGCGGTATCCTCTGATGAAAAAGGATGGAAAAGGCGCGCCCTGGGACTCAAACATAACTGAGGAATCAGACGTGGTTTTATGTAATCTCAAACGGCGATACGCAGTTTCTGATTGAAGCTTAGATCGGTAAATCGCTGTCCAAACTAATATTAGCTCGTGTGATTAATTGGTTAAAATAATAATTACCTAATCATGTATGTTGGTAATAGATCTATTTTTCTGTCTCGGAACTCTAATGGTTGCAACCACCGGAAACCACAAAAAACACAAAAACCACCAAATTCTTACTACCAGAACCCGCGGCGTAATTGCGTAACACACATACAATGGCAATCGATGCCAATTAAAGAAAGAAAGAAAAATGCGTTTATTGGCATTACAAAAAATACACCTTAAAACTATAAAAACAGAAAACAAATTATTATAATGCCAAAAGGGCCTCAGCTCAGCATAATGTCAGATGACAACACAAAGTGTACCACCTGACGCTGATTTTCAGCTGCAACCCACTAGTGCCATACGCTAAAATAATAAACATAGAGAAGTGTCTGTCCGTTATAATAAATAATTTTAAAATAGTATAAAAAAATAAAATTAAACTCATAAACGATCAAATAATTTAAAATCAAATAATAAATAATAATGATAATAATATTGGCCATCTGGAGTGAACACTGACGAGGAACAAAGCTTCCACCTCATTCTTGCCTTAATTGGCCGGCTTGAGTGGAGATTCGCAAGAGCAAACGTGCTCGGAGGAAGGAAGTATTCCAGTAAGTGCTCGTAGGGATCTTGACCATCTTCCGGGCTCTGGGATTGTTCTGAAAGCCGTGGAATACCTCACCACTCCTCAAGCACCTCAGGACATGTTGCCCCCTTGTCGCTGCGTCACTATGTGCTAGCGACAGTTTTCGGGGGCCGATTATTGAGTGTGCAAGTCACCCCCTGCCATTTTCCGTGTGCATATTATAAAACATTGATCAGGCAGGGGCCATAGTCCTTCCATAGTTCCAGGTCACCAGTCAACTTTAGCCACCCAAACCCGTAGCCCAATTTATTTTGTTTCCATGTTCTGCAATAGGCCGGCACCAACCGGGGGTTGTCCTTGGGTGCACTTGCGTAGTGCATACAGGGATAATCGTCGGTTGGTGCCTCATTTCATTAAAACGCCTAACGGGCCTCTGCGAGTTGGCTTCGGCCCCTCGTACGCCTTCCAAAGGTCCGGGACCCCAGGTTCCCGGGAAAAGTAAATGTAAAAAAAAAAAAAAAAAAAATATAATAACACGGCTCGCATTGTCAGGAGGTTCCTCTCTCTGGAGCCCTGACCCGTAGCTTGGACCCTGTTCCCGATATCGGTGGGCTACTATTTTTTACATTTTTAAATGTTTTAATTTTTTATATTCTAATATTTAAAAAGGTAATTTGTAAGTATTTAAATGAAATAAAGGATAATAATAATAATATATAAAGGCTTGTGCAGACCAGCGCGACTTGTCGCGCGACGCGACACCGGGTATTGTTATACTGTGAAGTTTTCTTAGAAATTGTATTGTTCGTGTCGCGTCGCGCGACAAGTCGCGCTGGTCTGCACAGGCCTTTATGATCAAATAATTTTCAATGCCTTTCATTGAGACAGTTAAGACACGTTCATTATGTTATTTACGTTGTTGGACAGACGAATTTTCAAACCTATCAAGCAATGGATTAGGAATTTTCTTCAAAATCCTCGGATTTTGATTGAAAGTGTGTTACGTAATTAGGGAGCTGAAGTTGCCCCTATAAATAGTCCTATACTATTAAAAGTAATATTTGTAATCACGTTCTGGAAAACGGCTCTAAATGATTTCGATGAATGTTACTGTTTACGGTGGCGAAAATCGATCTGTCTAGGTCTCATATCTGGGAAAATTCGTTTTCTCCGTATTTCACCCGAGCAGAGCTCGGTAGCCCAAAAAATAGAACAAGATGGCTACCTTAGAATAATGACATACCAGCATGGAATTAGTAAGTACCTACCATCATGGCAGCATGGAATTAGTATGAACTTTCCTATACTATTAAATGAGCATCCTCTATTTTCACCAGAGCATAGCTCGGTCGCCCAGGTACTATGAAATAATTGGTGAAATATGGGTGAAATACGAAACAAAAATCTGCGTACCCATTCGACGAATACAGGCATAGTTTTAACATAACATAACATACCGTCACCCATCACGCATGAAATTCCCAAAGGGTTAGCAGGTTTCCCCATATTTCACCAGTTATAATAATTCTTATAAGAATTTATGTAAAATCAAACCACGCTCGACCTCCTTCAGTAGCCTAGATCTTCGTTATTACATAACAGGTGGTGCAAGCAATATTCTTAATATGACCTACCATAGCGATATGAGCGAGTAATATTTGTGCTTTATACTGCACTCGATACGTGCTATCAAAGCGGAAGTATAGTGTTTATGTTGTGTTTTATATCTGTGCTGGCAGTATGAGTTAATCCATACTTCTATCTACACTAATAGTATATCGAGAAAAGTTTTGTATTTTTGTTTGTAATGAATAAACTCAAAAACCACTGGACCTATTTTGAAAATTGTTTCACCAGTAGAATAGTCTATTATCACTGAGCATAGGCTATAATTTATAAAGATAACACGCGGGCGAGGCCGCTGGCTGGGAAGCTGTAATAATCTATACTTCTATACTAATACTTCTAATACTAATATACTAATACTAATTCTAATATACTAATACTAATATACTAATACTAATATACTAATACTAATATACTAATACTAATATACTAATACTAATATATGAATACTAATATACAATTTTTTTTGTTTGTAAGTTTGTATGTAGGGGGTAATCTCCGGAACTACCAGTCGGATTTGAAAAATTCTTTTTGCATTGGGTAGCCCAATTCTAAAGGAAGGTTATAGGCTCGCGGACGAAGTCGCGGGCAGAAGCTAGTTATTAATATTATTAAAAAGTAAAATTTGTTAGCTTGTGGTAATCTTCGGAACTACAGATTCCAAAATTCTTTCACTAATGGTAAGATACAATATTGCCAAATGTCATAGGATATAATTATTTAAGGTTTCGGTCGGCCCGGGTACGTTAACAGTACGTGAGCGGTAGTTAACACAAGAAATTTTATGGTTTCAAGGACAAGTGACGATCTAGCATTTGTGTTATACTTTTAACATTGCGTTGCGTTGCTACGTACAAAAATATCATTATGATACATATATGTATTATTATATGACTTAATAACAAAAAAAAAAAAATGAATAACAAGGCGTATTATTCTGTTAATGAATTTCTTAATACCAAATTAAAATAATATTTATATAATTTTATATCTGTCTGTATAATTAAAATGTTGCTCCCTTATGATAATGATATTCTTTATTGACATTTTTATTTAATTTATTATTGAATACGAAATTATGACTAAATTCTACCTATTTGTTTATGTGCCGTTTTAATTTATTGACACTTTATTATTATTATTAATTATTAGTGTTTGGCATGAAATCTTGACTTAATATTTTTATTTTGTTTTGATTGACTCAAAAATTTTGTATGCCTTCTGGCAAGACGTAGTATGGACCAATATTTCTTTGTAAAATATCCGTATAATTTTTACCCAATTTTCATAAAATTAATAAATTAATTTTATTGAATTGAACGATATTAACAGGAAAAAATCCCATTAATAAACCGAGCCACTTATGTTAAGAAGCACAGTTTTTAATGAGAAATTTATTCATCAAAAATGACCGAATGAATTTTAAAATACAATGGTATTGTCAAAATTTTACACTGCATTGCAAATAAATTTCGAACAGTAATCTAAAAATACATTATTAAAATCAATTCTGTAACATCACTCGAGGGAATCGCACAGATTATCCTTATTAAATACTAAATGTTAATGACATTATTAACGTATGTACCTATTTATAAATGCGTATATAATTTATCCATTATATAGTTCGGGATATGTCCAATTAATTCTGTCATGTTACACAATACAATTAAAATTCAGAGTCTACGCCGTTCTCGTATACTTAAAATAATAATTGAATTTGAATGTAAAATTTGGGTCTTCTGGTAATAAAAAATAAAAAGTTGATAAAAAAAATCCACGGCATGAGAGGTGTTAAGGGGTCTGAAAGTATAGCAGAAGACCATTCTTCTTCAACTTCTTCAGTCAACCATTCCAATTTGGCACACGATGCACCAAATTGTAAATCGTATTTCTAATTGAAATAGTTATATTTTCGATGGAGATAATTATTTTAATTTATCAATTGTTTAAACAAGTTAAAATAATTATAGTATTCATATACCTATACGAATAATATAATTATGCGACACTGATGTAATTCAGTATCAATTGCTTTTTAAGCTAATATTCCTGTATTTACTTTAAACAAATTAAATGTAACTAAAAATAATCACTCCCTCACAATTACAGGTCGTGAGTTGGTCACAGCCGTTTGTTCCTTCCGGAGTGGCTCCGCTGGTGGTCTCGACGGCCTGAGTCCTCAGCACCTTAAGGACCTTATCTGTTCAGGCGCCGGGGAAGCTGGTGAGTTGCTCTTGAAGGAACTTACGGCTCTGATTAACCTTATGCTCTCCGGCAAGGTGAACGAGGCCGTCATCGACGTTCTGTACGGGGCCAATTTATGCGCCCTGCGCAAGAGGGATGGCGGCATTCGTCCTATTGCCGTGGGAACCACATACCGTCGTATGGCAGCCAAGATTTGTTGCAAATTTTATGGTGAGGTGGTTTCGGATAAATTTCAGCCCCTGCAGCTAGGTTACGGCTCTAAAGGGGGCTGTGAGGCTGCCGTACACGCTTTGTCGACCTACCTAAATTCTGGTAAAGGAGAGGTCATTCTGAAGGTTGACATAAAGAATGCCTTCAATTCAGTTAGTAGGGACACTTTGCTGGCAGAAACTAAAAAAGAAATACCCCAAATCTATAGTTTCCTTTGGCAATGTTACAAACACCCTTCTAAATTACTGTATCGGGACAAGCTTTTGGAATCTGCTGTTGGCTGTCAACAAGGTGACCCCCTCGGGCCAGTGATTTTTAGTTTAGCCATTCATCCAATCATTCGACAGCTAAATTCCAAATTTAATGTTTGGTACCTTGATGATGGAACCTTGGGAGGCGATGTAGAAACTGTTTTAAATGACCTAAAATTCTTAAAAAACGAATTTCATTCCATTGGCCTTGATCTCAACCTTTCGAAATGTGAACTATACTTAGCGGACAGCACTGACAGACAATTGACACTTCCCAAATTTAACGCAATAGCCCCTGAAATCAAAATTATTGATAAAAGCTCTCTTCGTCTCCTTGGGTCTCCAATCTTCGAGAATTCCTTTCCCGTTTTTATTGAGGAAAAAATACAAAATTTCAACGACGTTTCGGAAAGATTGTTACAAATTAATATGCATTCGGCCATCACCCTAATTCGTTACTGCTGTTTCGGCCCTAAATTAACATATTTTCTTCGCGCTTCCCATTTATGGAAACACAATCACCTTTTAGAAAAAATGGACCAAATTATCCGACACACATTAACTTTAATTTTAAATGTGGCCATGGACGACCGAGCTTGGGCGCAAGCTACTCTTCCCATTCGTATGGGAGGCCTCGGCGTCCGCAAAATTTCTAGTATTAGTTTACCGGCTTTTATATCCTCTGTCCACGGCACTGAGAAATTAATCAGGAAAATTCTAGCCTCCACACTGATTAATTTTGATGTTCCGTGCTTCACCGAGGCTATGGATGCCTGGAAACTCGCTTGCCCAAACTCAGCTCTACCCGATTATCCATCTTCCCAAAGACGGTGGGATGAGCCGCTCTGCAGAGTAGTACAGAACAATTTACTTAACACGTCTGCTACCCCTGCGGAGCGTGCGCGCCTGCTGGCTGTGAGTAAGTGGGAATCGGGTCTGTGGCTTCATGCACTACCGTCGTCAAACATAGGTACCTTGTTCGACGACACTACATTCCGCCTCGCTGCTTCCCTACGACTAGGAGCTCCATGCTGTTCTCCTCATCGCTGTCACTGTGGCGAAGTTGTCAATAGTCTCGGACATCACGGCCTGTCTTGCAGCCGAAGTGCGGGTCGCTTAGCGCGGAACGCGAACATTAACGACATCATCCGACGAGCTCTTGTCACCGCCGGCGTTCCAGCTGTATTAGAACCCAATGGCTTGGCACGCGACGATGGCAAGAGACCGGACGGCATGTCTTTATTTCCATGGAAGGTGGGTAGGCCTTTAGTGTGGGATGCAACCTGTGTCGACACTCTTGCGCCATCCCATCTTCCTGGCTCAGCGTGCTGTGCTGGTGCTGCCGCTGCGGCTGCAGAAAACCTCAAGCGGCGTAAGTATAATAACCTTGTTGGTAATTATATTTTCGAGCCGTTTGGGGTTGAAACCCTCGGGCCGTGGGGTCCGAGTGCTCACGGCCTCTTTAAAGAAATCTCCAAACGGCTATTTGACACTTCCCGTGACCCAAGGGCTGGTTTTTACCTTGGGCAGAGGCTAAGCATTGCCATACAACGTGGCAATGCGGCCAGCCTCTTGGGTACATTACCAGTCGACAGCGATGCGGATGAATTCTTCGATGCTATATTTTAGTTTGTAAATAGTTTTAGTTAAGTTAGTATATAATTTTCCTACTTTTATTAATTAATTAGTTATAAATTGTTTGTACCCCAAAAAAAAAAAAAATTGTAAAATAATCTAAACTAGAAATAATCGTTATCTGAAGTTATTGTAGCAGGGATTAGGAAAAACTAGACGACAATAGAATCAGCAATTACTATTAACTCACAGTTTTTTTGAAGATCACTCAGATTATCAACAAGTACCTGGTTGACCGAGCTCAGCTCGGGTGGAAATACTGAGAAAACGAATTATCCCAGATATGAGGCCTAGCTAGATCGATTTTTCGCCCCCGTCAATCAATCAGCGTAGGCCTTTTCCCAACTATGTTGGGATCGGCTTCCAGTCTAACCGGAGCAGCAGCTGCAGCTGAATACCAGTATTTTACATGGAGCGACTGCCTATTTGCCTTCCACAACCCAGTAACTGGGTAAAACGATACCCCTTGGTACGAGTAAGACTGGTTGTCAGACTTTCGAGTTTCTGACGACCCGTAACGACTGCTAAAGGTCCACGAATGACAGCCGAGGCCAACGGCTTAACGTGCTTTCCGAGGCACGGTCACCCATCTACGGACCAACCCCGGCAAGCGTAGCTTAACCTGATGGATCGACCCGTGTGGCTGTTATTACTACGCCCCGAGGTCCTCGAGATTTTAGATTTTTCGCCCCGTAAACCCCTATATTGCAACTTTTATCAAAAGAGTTACAGCCGTTTTGGAGAGAGTGATAAAAAAAAGAAAAACTCGTGTATACAAATATTGCTAATTTAATAGTATAGGATATGAATTGCATATTGTAATACAATTGGGTTCATTCTTGTCACTAGTCTGACTCCACTGCTGGTGGGAATCGACCTCAACCTCAGACTAATATAACATCAATTTGCTGGAGTTTCCCAGGTGTCCATAGATCTGTACTTTTGAGGATATAATGAACTCCACTGACGCTGCTATCAACGTGGCCACCTTTTGGGCACAACTAATTTAAAAACACTTTCGACTCGAAAAAACTAAGAACATTAAGGTACCATTCCGTACCCGACCGCGGGCAGCAACAGCATGCGACGTATCGCGGCGGCAGGCGTAATGCGGCGACAGGTCGCGGCGTCATGTCACGGCGACAGGTCGCGGCGTCATGTCACGGCGACAGGTCGCGGCGTCATGTCACGGCGACAGGTCGTGGCGTCATGTCACGGCGACAGGTCGTGGCGTCATGTCACGGCGACAGGTCGCGGCATCATGTCACGGCGACAGGTCGCGGCGTCTTGTCGCTGCAGTCATGATTCCGAACCCGATCGCAGGCGGCAGCAGCCGGTATTCCAGTCGGTAGATAGAAGATAGAAAAACGTGTTATCGCACGAGCGTTGGCGGCACTTCTGGTCTGCGGTCGGGCTGCACGTGTCGCCTGTCACTGGCCCGTAGCTGCCAACGACAACGTGTCGCTAGCTACGGAAAGTATTTCATAGAAATACATAGAAACCAGTCGTGTCGCAGTGACATGTCGCCTACAGTTGCCTCCTGCAATCGGGTACGGAATGGTACCTTTACAGTTTCATTTTATTACTTACTAAATATATTCATAATAGATAATAGATTATTGCCACTCGGCAACCGGCATTTTGTTTTGTGTGTTTGTTGCCATTTGCCACTGACGCAACGCGTAGTAATTACGCAATGTGTATTGTCTTTGGTCTTGGTGTAAACCATTAAATTGTGACCTGCCCTGACAACATTGTCAAACTTAAAAAAATTAAGGTTTTGAATACGAGGCTTTTGGCTACTTTGTATTAGTGTTTTTTGTCTTTTCTTTTTTAGTAATGTGAGTCTTGTTTGTGCAGAATAAACAATTGTTCTTTCTTTCTCCAACTATTTTAAGCAACTAAATCAAAACGAGCATTTCATCTTAAACTACCCTCCAAACAAACAACTCGCCGACATTCAGCTTACATTCAGAATTCTCTATATTTCTTTTGTCTCACAAAGGTAAAGGAATTAACTTTCAAGTCCTTTTTGTTAGAAACTTGTGCCTTTTCGATACGAAAGTGAAAAAAAGGTGAAATAAAGAAATCTTTTGATGGATAATAAAGGTTAACTTTTTCGGGAGCATAACTTTGGTTTCTTGGAATATAATGTCGTTTTTGTACTTTTGATTTTATTTGTCCCGGAATACTTGCGTACCTAATGGTTCTGGGTTTGACCCTAGTTGAGAAAACCTCACGTGACTGCCCTCTCTCCTATAAGTCTAAATTTAATATTATAAAGAGAAAAGATTTGATTTTTTGTATGTTTTTTTTATAATGGATAAACTGAAAAAATACTTAAACGATTTAAAAAATTCTTTCACTTATAGAAAGCTACATAACTGCTAACATGGGCTTTATTTTATCGACTTTCACGCGAACAAAATCGCGTCCAGAAGCTAGTATTTTATAAAGGAGGTTCTCAAAAAAATATTCTGTCCGACAACCGCTTTTACACTTTATTCGTGATTCAATGTAACACTAATTAAAATCAAGTCTTTCTGATTACACAGTTCACAATTTTTTTATTTTATTTAAATGTCTGATATTCAATCTCATATACACAGGTGAGGTTCGTCACTAGCTAAGGGCTAACAATATTTAGGAAATAAGGTCACAATTCCCGTAGCACTTGGTCCAACGAATTGAAAATGCCATGGCATCATTGCCATGACGTTTGCGTGACTAAAAACCAATTTCCAGGGGCTAACGAAAATAGTATACCAAGTAAGTAGCGACTTTGCGGAGCAATCTCTTCATACGGTAATTTCATCGTGACGGCGGATTTGTCACGAGGCAATCTTCCGTGAAGATGGGCTCTAAAATATCTATTGATACTAAAACGCAAGAATAACTCTTCAATATTCTTTGGAGCTTCCGAAAGTATAAATATGTTTGACATTGTAACACTGTGTAGCTGATGGTCCTTGGCTGGGATTACATTAACTTAACTGTCACTTAGCTGAACTTTAATTTGCATAAGCTAACATGGTTTAATATAACAAAATGAGATTGTTTTAGATAGATAAATAGATAGATAGATATATAGTTTATTTGGTGCACACAAAAGACATAGCACAAAATACAAAAACACGATTAAATAATAACTAAATACATGAATCTGGCTACAAGGTGCACATATACAAAAAAAAAATGTGTGGCTAAGACACTTTAAAATAATGAAACATACAAAGTGCGGTGTGCGTCTCAAGGTTGCACCAAATGGGAGTCCAGCTCAGCATGTGTCAGGCAAATATACCTGACGCTGATATTCTGCTAGATCCCTGCAGTGACATACGGACGTCGAGCAGATGAGATAATAAATATGCGAATTATTGATGTTATGAAAAGTGGAATGATGTGCGGAGTGAAATTACGTAAGTATACCCGCAATTTAAATAATGACAGAGTTTTTGAATGATAACAGTAAAGTTTGGCATTTGGAAACGTTCTGTTTCCGAAATATTCAATGTAAATTATGTGTATTAAAATCTTAGAGTATATAACACTGGAGAAGCCTTACGAACACTTCCCCTTTGTAAAAGTACAAGAACAAATGTTCTAGTATGTTCATAAAAACTACTTTCAATTCGATTCTAACGCACTTCGTAAATCGTTTTAAAGGCGCGCGGAGCTTTGTGAAAATGCCTATTTGTGCTGTTAAATGGTGTAAAAAGCGTTCAAATACGTCATTCAAATTTACATATAGAACTGAATAACTTTCCATATGCAATTTTTTTTTTTAAGATTTAGTCAAGTTTTTGTTGAAATTTAAAATCCTAACCTCATAATACAATTCGATTTTTCATTCGATTCAACCATGATTCAATATAAAACGTAGCATGAATCGAGTATTTTCCTCACGTTGCTACTGTGACGTCACCGAGTCTCGCTACATCTCGTTTTTATGTTCGTAAAGTTCAAAATACTTTTCTTTTGCATTACGAAAATATACGTCAAATCAGCAAAACTTCCACGCACTTGACATGCGATTATGTCCACTAGTAAAAATGTTACCGTAGTGTTGAGGTCATGTTTGAAACCAAAATTGACATGTCGATAATTTCCTACTAAAAATTACTTAGTAATTATTTTTGTTTATTTTTTTTATTGTTCAATGTTTTATAATTTGTTTATGTCCATTGAAGTGGTTGTATATAAAAAATAAAAATAAATTGAACTTGTCCTAATTTTTTATTGAGATTACTTACTTATTACAAATTTAGTTACTTTTATTTAATTGAAGTTATTTTATCTTCTTATTAAAATGTAACTATTTTATGCAACAGCTGTTTTATTTCATGGATTCAAGCAAAATTCCGAATGAATATCGATATCGATAAAATAAAAATTAATGGTACGGACTTCTCTTTCCGCTACCGCGTCCCCCGCAAAAAGTGACAGACAGTTTTGTTCGGAATATTGTGCTTATGGCTTCTCCAGTGTTATATACTCTAAGATTAAAATAAATGACAGCTTGTGCATGGGGACGTCTCATTATGTATCCAATTAGCTGTTAAGGAGCTACATATCGACAATATTAATTACACGACGCCCTATATGAAAAAAGACAAGCTTTACACGTCTCTAGTAAAGTTATTCGTCACCAAAAATTTTTTCTGTCAGATAAAAAAAAAAAAAAAGATAGCTTAACTTATAGTACCTTTATTAAAAGGTCTCACTGCATCATCATTATTTTGCCTAGTCTTTTCCTAACTTTTGTTTGGGTCAACTTCCAGTCTTACCGGATGTAGCTGAATACCAGTATTTTAAATTAAACGACTGCTTATCTGACTCCAAAGTTCCAATGTACCGTTGTTAATATTTTATCTCTCAGAGTTACATTTGACAGGTCTTGAAATATGCATATACAGGGTGAAATTAAATTCATTAAACACGTCTTAAGGGGTCATTGTACGGTGGAGGTCTGCCTGGCTCGTGTGGGGCACCGCCGTGTCCTTGTTGAGGCGATCGGCGGCAGTGATCTCTCGCGTTCGGCCCTGGTCCAGACCACGGTACAGAGCGAGAGGGTGTGGGAAGTCGTCACCTCCTTCTGCGAAGCAGTACTTCTCGCGAAGGAGGAGGTGGAACGCGTGAGGAAGAGGCTAATTTCGCGCCCTCACGCCCCAGCGCCGCAGGAGACGCCCTGGGCGTCGGGAATCGCAGGCCAATTCCCGGCTACCGTAGGCGTGGGCTTGCGGACGGTGAGCAATGGGCAGCTCGCCGTCCGATAAGGACCAGGCCCGGGTCGACGGCGCGTTGTGTTTCAAGGACGCCTCAAAGAGATGTCAGCACAACTGAAGGGATCTGCTAGGACCGATGCCTGCCGGGGTCGCGGGAAAGTCCGAAAGGGATACCGTGGCCTCTGGCAATGTACAGGCAACTGAAGGAACACGGGTGGGTTTTAGTCAGTAAGGATCTGACATGCCTTCCCACTCCGCCCAGAGCGGGAGAAGTTGTTTGACAATGTACCACCCAAAAAAAAAAAACAGGTCATTGTACTAATCATTATGTCAACTTTCACTATGGGACCAACCCTGATATCGCGACAAAAAAACCAACAGTTTATTTATTTATTTATTTATATATACTTTATTGTACACCAGATTATACATTACATAAAGAAAAAGTAATACACTACAAAATATACAATGGGCGGCCTTATCGCTTACTGCGATCTCTTCCAGGCAACCTTGGAATGGACAGTGATTTTCTGGACATAAAATGGGGTTATCTTAGGTGCAAATAAATGGTATATAAGTACAATATACTATAATAGATACACAGATAAATGCTATATAATAGATACATGGATACATACATACTAACTATATAAGCAAAGAAAATAAATGACGAATATTATTACAGCTAACGATAAAAACAGAATCATAACGACAAGTAATGTTCCTTCACGAGTCTTTTAAACACTGGCAACGCTTGCGCGCGCTTTATTGGAACTGGTAATGCATTCCACAAACGAGCTGCCTGGACAGTAAAGGATTTGTCAAGGAAAGTTGTGGAATGCATTGGCATTTTAAGCTTCAAGTTATCTGATGACCTTAATAATTTCGTGTGAGAGTCACAAAGAAACTGGAAACGTTTCTTGAGATAAAGAGGGGTGGAAGGGGAAAAGAGCACATTATACAAAAGGGAAAGAATATGAGCATTCCGGCGAAGGCGAATTGGTAACCACTTGAGCTTCACGCGAAATTCGGAAACATGGTCATATTTGCGTAAACCGTATATAAACCTTATACAAAAATTTCAGTTCCTTACATTTATTTCATAATTCAATTTCACCCTGTATATGACATAGCTACATAAGCTCCTCTTCTTCCTCTCTCGTTGTTCTATTGTAAGGAGTATTCTGTAGACTGTGCTTATAACAGAAGAACAAGTCTCTCTCCATATTATATTCAAATAAACTTTAGGTACAAACTTCCCAACTTCAACATCGACACACTGTACCATTTTATTAGCTTCAGTAGGATTATTGCAGTCACTTAGCTTAGCCCCGCTCCCTCTATAATCCAGGGATTTCCACACGTCCACCCGACTTGCATTTAAGTTTAAACTAACTTAAATTTCATACACTTTTTATTTCGACCGGATTATTTAGACTAAGTAATTTTAATTAGGTCACTGGTTTTAAGCGAAGTTTAAGTATAGTTTTTAAGTTTATGCGAAGTTAATGAGGTCTCAAAGTTAACTTCAGTGGACCCTAGTGTGGTACAATGGGGTGGAGTGTAATAAAAGTAAGGTATGCTATAATCACCAATGGGTCAATCAAGTATGGTGATTATGGCAATTGCGTATGAGATCGTTCATCGCACCGTACAGAACATAGGAACATAAGATGACTCACTGTTCAAAAACTTTATCAGGCTGAAAAGTTAATTTACACACAGGGATTTAATGGTGCTATTTATTGTTTAATTACATAAAGTTAATCTTTGGGGTAAACAAAAACAAGATCTTTATTTAATATTGCTTTACAAACAACCTTGATTTTCACGAAACGCAAATCTAAAAAATATTTGTTTATACAATGTTTTCAGCTTTTAATAAGAAAAGCTTACTTACTCTGATGAGTTTATTTAAAGAACTCCAGTATCAATCTTACTTCGCATCGCAATATCTATTTACCTTCGTTTTTCCAGACTCTTTTCTATCCATTCACAGACGAGATTTCTATCTCCAATTTCGAAGAAAATACTTTACCATCCAGTTTCTCTGACAGTAAATAATTATACTCCATCTTAGCTTATAAAGTTGGAAATATGTCAGAAACCCTTTCAATCGATTCTATTGGCCAGCTAAACGATGTAGTAGGCTGTTCACTGCAATCAAATGACAAATAAGACCCGGTTCAACCCGAAAACCGGGTCGCAATCGGTCAAAACGTCCATTTCTGCCCGTTATAACAGCCATTCGACGGAGACCTCACTCCCCAAGCAATGTGGCAACAACGCTTAGTTTCATAAAGGCTCCACACTTTCTGGACGTATGAAAAATGACATTTAGTATCGTATTACGAAATACAGGACGTTGTACGATAACACGGAGTAATGTGACGTCATTTTACACGTCTCGGGAATCGATACCCGCTTTCACAGAGATTTCACGCTAATAGCAAAAGCATTAAGGTTGAAAATTGTCTGTTATGTATCTAGCCGATATTGCTATCTAGATAAATTGTAGCGTCGAAATGTGTAAAAAATAAGGTCATGTTTGCGTTCAAATAAGCGGAAAAATCCGGTTTAAAGCGGTTGCAACCGGCGCGCGTCGGTAAGCACCGGATTATTAGGTGCATGCTGGCTTTTAGTGGATTTGCTTATTCCAAGCAAGTGAAAATGCGTCTTAAAATGTTCCACAGTTGTATTTTTTTTATCGTTTGATTTATTACTGCAGTTGCCTGAAATCTAGTTAAATCCAGTGTTTATATTGTTAAAAGCTTGGAGAGCTTAACCGAGTTAAGTAGTTTGAGTGCTTCTATTCAAATTTAATGTACACAAGGACTAGTCATGTAATTTCCACGACCTTTAGAGCGGATGGGGTGGGCAGAGTTCTAGGTAAAGCCATGGAGTTAATTATGGTTTATTTAAGAGACTGCTGAGATTTGTTTTTGTAAAACTGAAAGATGATCAAGGTGTAAACCGATTTTTTATCAGAAGTGTTATTTGTTAGTTGTTAGTTAAAGACATGAATTAATAAAACGAAGAAATTAAATAATAAATGAAAAGTTGTTCTTCATTATCAAAAAGTTTAATAGAAAGCCGGAGGCAATACGTGGGTACTTGTTAAGGGGCCTATTACAAAAATGCGCGTAGATGCATGATTTCCGCGTTGAAATTGAATACTATTCGTTGGTTAGTATAAATAACAATTACTTGGTAAAAATAGTTCCTTTTCTCTTCTACAATAATAATAAAGCAATTTTTTCATTATTTATTTATTTATCTAGCAATAATCGTTCTCCTGATGCATGTTTTGGCAAAAACTCATGTAGAGCTCATTTGAGAGCTCTAATTTGCGGATTCTGTTGAATATAATTCATCAAAACAATTTTTCTCATATTAAACATATCCGATACTTTGATAATAATAGAATACATTTTTGTTATATGACTTTTATTTAAAGAAAAAATGACTGGACCTAATTAAATTTTTTACTAAAAAGGTTTGGAAACAAGACTGAATATCCGAAGTTCTACATCATTTTCGTACGTAGTATTTATACTAAAATAATCTTGCTTAATAACAAACAATTTTTTTAATTTTTTTATTGCTATTTCTATTTTTTTATGAATAAAATAAAAGTACCATATATTTCACTGCGCCGGCAATGTGCGCTCAGTATCGCAAGAATGCTTTAGCGCAGCACCGAAATGTAAGAGGGCTCTTAAGGATAAAAAGGAGAAGATAATATGGACCTGAAAAGGATTTTAGGTTATCCGGAAAATATCGCTGCGATATTGACCAAGATAAAAACTTTGGGGCTACCTTGGCCTTAAGGCTTTTTAATCAATGCAATTAAAATCTTCAATAATATTCCAAAAGAAATAAGGGAACTCCCTCTAAAACACTTTAAATCCAAACTACACACATGGCTTATTGGAAATTGTTTTTATAGTGTAAAAGAATTTTTTGATAAAAAAGTAACAGATAAATATAAAATAAGATAATGAGTTTTAATTAAATTAGTTTATGTACCTATTTATTATTGTTAAGTGTTTAAATATATACGAAACCCTTATAACCAATGTTATTAGACAAGTGTAAAAAATAATAATAATGTGTTGTATAAAATTTATAAATATAACATGTTTAAATATTTGTATGCCAGTCCATGGCGAAACATGTAAGATCATTACTATATTATAAGACCTTAATGTACCATGTTTTAAAGCAAATAAATATATTCTATTCTATTCTATTCTATAATGCTAATTTCATTTTACTGTGGCGGTATCAACATTGCCACATGCGACGCAACTCACTGACGTCACGAAAAATCCTGCATCGCTCAAGCAAAGTTTAGCGCGCCACTAGCACATATACAACGTCGCGACATCAATTGACGGAACGGGACTGCCCACCAGACCCAACACATACAACTTTTACATAGTTTTATAATTCACATAACACAGGACTTTTCAAAATTAAACCTGGTTTCAAACCACTCATACATTTAAAACCGTGAGGTTTTTACGGGCATGTTAGCTAAGTCCGGCTAACGAGCTATACGTCTTCATTAAGTAGCGGCAGTTTTACACCAGTGCTAAAATGTTTAACAGTGTTGTGGAAGAAAAACTATAATTGGGAATTTTTATTATGAGTTACCGAAAAATATAATGCCAATAAAATGTGTACATTACAATTTGAACAGTTAAAATAACATATACATACTTTTAAGTAATTTAAATAATCGCCGTGAAATGGAACAGAATTACAGCGAAGTTACATTATAAAACATTACCAACAAAAAATTACATTACATCCCCGTCAATTTTAAAATAACTTTTATACAATATTTTATTCAAAAAACAAAATCCCAGCATTTTAAAAATCTTGTACATAAATTCCAATGCAAGCGATTTTCTTCGCTTCGCTTTTCAAATCTAATTTGCATTTCAAATTCAAAAATGGAAAACGCTCTGGACGCAACGGCCGCGCTATAAAACAGTATGAAAACCTTTTTCGTGATTTAATTTTATAATTAACTTTTTTGCTGGACATGTGCAGGGAAGGGAACAAGAATTACGAAAACATGACTTGGAAAGATTTAAATGTTTAGAAAGTTGAGCGTTTATTCTGAAGGTGGGCAACGTCGCAAATAGATGTCAAATATTTCACTGTTTTGATTAATTTAGCAATATTACTGTGTGGAAATAAAAAATGTGGCTCACTAGCGAACTAGAATATTGATTATGAAATGCAATAACTACTATCGTAACGCCGAATGTTTAGTTTTAGATGTAAAAAAACTATTTGGAAACTTTCCAAATGCGTTTTTTACACCTAAAATGGGTATAACATCAAATTCAATGTTATAATTGCAATTCATTATTAATATTCTAGTTCGCTAGTTAACCACATTTCTTATTTCTATTCAGTAATATTGCTTTATGAATCAAAACAGGTAAATATTTGACAGTTATTTGCGACGTTGCCAACTTTTAGGATAAACCCTCTTAAGATCAATTTATTAGCTAAGATTCGGGTTCTGTCGAGTTTTACATTTTTTGGAAGAAGACCAGCCAGAGACTTTTTTAGGCTATTGAAGATAATCTGTTGGTTGGTTAAGAGCAAAATCGAAATAATAAAAATTCTGGAAAATGCGTCGACATGGTACTCCATATCCTCGTAAACATTCTTTTCCACGGTCACCGGTACAAAACCTATCTATCTTTTTTAGCAGTCACTTTACTTAGAATTATGAATAAATCATTTTTAGTGCATTAAATTTAAATACTTAAAATATCTTCACATCTGCCGATGTACCCCACCCTAGGAAATAGTGTTGTGCAACGTCCGCCTCTTAAAATTCCCGTTGGCAGTTAGTTTGAATTGTGCTAGCTTTTAATCCTCTTCCATTACAGACTTTTTTGGGCCACGGACGTGGGAAATAGTCGGGTAGTTTTTATTTTTTCAGCTTTAAAGGGGCGGTGAATTGGATCGTGTATTAAAGATGAAATGTAAGTAAAAAATGGGGGAGTGTTTCATGAATGCGAAATGATGTAATGAAGATACTTGTTAGTGAGGGCTTAGGGATGTGAATCCCGGGTTTTTTATTCGAATACCGGTTTGTTTTCGGACTTCATTTAGTACGGTTGATTGGTCTGTTAGGTTTTATTGCCTCGTATTCACAGCCCACTTAGGCAAAAAACTAAGTGGAAAACCGTAGATGCATTCGTGTGATTTGAATATCATTGTAAAATATTTTTATTTGATGCTTTTGTTCTTTTAGAATTGAATCGATTATGGTAATAATCGATATCGATTTTAATTTTCGTTCCAAATACGCAGTTCAAATGAAAAAAAAAGAAAGAAAAGGAAAAAAAAAACTCCTTTACAAGTTAGCCAAAAGCCTCGTATTCAATATTCAAAACATAGAATAGTTTGATAAACTTTGTCTATTGCTTGCTGTCAGGGCCAGAGGCCTAAGACAATTTATTATCAATATACGTACTATATCTATCTATTTTTGCTATCAATTATATTATAAGTAAAATGAGGTAGACGGCTATCTACCCAATATTCGATCTTCAAAAACGGCACAGTGTTATACTATTAGACGAAACGTGGAAGTAGGACGGCATGTCGTAATTGGCGGGAGCGAAAAAGAGACAAGACTATACTGAACTAGACTACTTAGCCAAGTTGTATAACCTATCTACTTCTTTTTACTTAAAATATCATTGAATTATCACTTGCTTCAAAAACGGTGAAGGAAAACATCGTAAGGCAACCGGCATGCCTGAGAGATATTTTTCGACGGCATGTGAAGCCAAGTCAGAGGTCCAAGGGCGGTTTTAAAACTCTGACACCAGGTTAGTCACTAACCACACGAAAAAAAGGAGAAGATTGATATACTAAGATCATTTTCAATATGTCTCTGTTTTTTGTAATAAATATATTAAGTACAGTGCCCTCAATAAGTTTATATTCCTACCTTTCTTTTCGTATTACTCAAGAATTTTGTGCTATTCTGTTGCTATGACGTAATATTTTTCTTAGAAATGGAGCAATTATTTTACGGTGCTTCTTCCAGTCAGTAGGAGAGGAGCTCGTCGCTAGGAAATAACAGCCGCACGGATCGATCCATCAGGTTAAGCTACGTTTGCCGCGGTTGGTCCGTGGATGAGTGACCATCTTTAAATACCTACCGAGACTCCTCCGTGTCTCGGAAAGTACGTTAACCCGTTGGTCCCGGCTATCATTCGTGGATCTTTGCCAGTTGTTACGGGTCGTCAGAAGCCCGAAAGTCTGACAACCGGTCTTACCTAGGGGTATTTATTACCCAGTTACTGGGTTGTGGAGGTCAGATAGGCAGTCGCTCCATGTAATATACTGGTATTCAGCTGCATGGCGATTCACGAAAAGCGTAGGCAGAATCATTTTATTATTCCATTCAGTAAAAAAAATCGTACCATTCCTACTTTATAAAACATAATGTTAACAGTGTATAGTCTGTTTTAGCTCAACCTGTTAATGTTAGCTCGCTTCTAATGAAGTAAAAAGATGTTAGCCTAATGGAGGCTTCGTACAAACATATTTTTTTACATTTACCCTGTAAAAGGGTGGAGAATGGAAGTAACTACTTATGTGTGATTGTACTGTGTATGTACACGTTTATTACCACGGGTTACATTCACAGTAGGTATTAAACGTGCCACCCTACTTTTTAGGGTTCCGCACCCACAAGGTGTTATGTGACCCGACCATCTTTACATACCAAGACACCCTTTCGTGCCACGGAAAGCACGTTAAGCCGTTGGTCCCGGCTGTTATTTGTAGATCTTTGACAGTTGTTACGGGTCGTCAGACGTCAAATTCTTAAAATTCGTTTCAAATTCATTCGTTTTCAAATTCTATGATTCAAAATTCAAAAGTCATTATTTCAAACTAAGCTGAGAATCAGCAATTTTCGAACGTCAACATTACATAAGACTGTCCCCCAAAACGCCCACCCTTCACATTCGGTGATTCAACATGGTGATTCTATCGAACTGTTACAGTTATTTGCGAAAATATAGATGATTACCTACGTAATACCACAAGCTTTAAGTTTTTGGAACGAATAAGTTTTTGTAGCTAAATATGCAATTACATCATTAACGTAATACTAACACAAATAAACTTTCTTCATACTTTATTTAGGCCGGTTATTTTGTAAGTACATAGTTACATTTTCGATGCAGTACCGAAATTGTAACTACTAACAAAATAACGTGTTTACAGTTTGACTCGAAACTAGCTATTCGGCTACATGCCCCGTAGCCAGTTACTGTAACTAGTGACGTGAAATAACGCCTATACTTAGTACTCGAGTCCAACACGAATTTTACCGGCTTTTTAACCGTTCGCACGGACATGAACTAAAATGATAGCTACCATTATCGTGTCGCCATCGACAGATAACTAATCGAGCGAGTAACACTTTTAACTTTTACGCTACGTAGCTGTTAAATCCATTGTAGTATTTTCTTTATTTTGAATCTGAGAAAGATAGTAGGATAGCTTCAGTCGTCACGGGCCCAGTCAGACAGAAGCCAGAAAGTCTAACTAGTCTTACGAAGGGGTATCGTGTAACCCAGTGACTGGGTTGTGGAGGTCAGACGGTTTGACGTTCGAAAAGTACTGATTCTCACCCTAGTTTGAAAAATAACTTTTGAATTTTATATAGGCAGTTGCTCCATGTAAAATATTGGTATTCAGTTGCATCCGGTTAGACTGGAAGACGACGCCAACATAGTTGGGAAAAAGCAGATGATGATCTCAGAAGGTTCACTTCGAGCTGTTGTTATCATTTTGATTGTATGAACCCTGTATACAAACAAAATGATAATAGTTGGCTGACAAAACAGCGATAAAAAATCCTAAAAGTGTAAGTAATCCAACTAACAAAAAATACTTTTTAGAGCAACCATTCTAAAAATAACCAGCCTTCACCTAAGTAAATGAGGCTTCCATTGAAAAACCTCCGTTGGAATGAACGGCGCACCGGTTGGCTCACTCAATCATAATCAATCATAACTGAATGTTGGCAACCCTGTGTAGCCATTGTTTTTCTTTTTTCTTCTCTCCCTTCGCGAGTGCATTTCGGTGAAAAATTGAGGCTAGTTTTTTGTAAACAATGCTTGTTTGTTGTTTGGGTGTGTCTAGTTCGTTGGGAGGGTCGCGGGATATTTTTCATGAAAGTTTTTGGAAGTCTTTTTTGTTGTTTTTGGTTGGTAATTCAAAATCTGGTATGTTCGCTGATGGTTTCTTAGTCACCTCTATGCTTTCTAAGTTAAAGTCTTGAAAACATTATCATGACAAGAAACAGAGTTTTTTTGAGAAAACGATCATGCGATGTTTATACACTGTTTAATTTCAATGTTAGTTGTTGCGAAGTTCAGGTGAAAGGTCAGTTTTTTTGTTTTTTGGAACGAGGTTGGAAATTCAAAATCTGGTATGTTCGCTCATGGTTTCTTAGTCACCTCTATACTTTCTAAGTTAAAGTCTTGAAAACAGTAACATGACAAGAATCAGAGTTTTTTGGGCAAGGTGGCCAATGGTACCTACCGGTCGGAAAATGTTACTTCGAATTTATTCCCGACTCGTTGACTTTTCCAACTGACTCTTTTTTATTACAGAAATAATTTTACCAATTGAATTAAGAACTGATTGTTTACATTATTAATCAAATACAATGTTTCGGGATTTCCTAACTAAAGATTATTTTATTTAAAAAATATCTCTTGGCGATGTCATTGAATGGTGATAAGACTGCTGTCATCTTATCATGCGATGTTTATACTCGTACTCTGTTTAATTTCAATGTTAGTTGTTGCGAAGTTCAGGTGAAAGGTCAGTTTACACCGGGTCGAGACGCGGCTCACGAGTCTGTGCCTTTGTATCTGATGTGTTTTTAACACGCTTTTATTAGCTTGACCTGTATCTATTTATCTATGTATGTAACGGAATCTTTCAACGTAATTTTCACCAACTTCAAGATGTACGATTAACTTAAAAAATTTCACACGTTTCAAGGACCAATGACAATACAATAATTTGGTATCTTGGAGCTGATCTGATGATGGAGCTAGGAGGTGGAAAGAGGAACTCTTTAGTGGCTACTAGTAAACCTCTCGAGTTTGGGCTCATATGATTCGTTTTGACGAGTCTAAAAATTGGGCTTGGTAACGAGGGTCTGATGATGGAGCTCCTGGTGGATAGTAGATTTCTTCAATGGCTACAAGTAAATTCTATATTTTTTTGTGCGTGATAAGAGCGTGCTCTTTAGTTTTTTTTTTTAAACTATCATCATATTATTTTTTGTTGTATAATGGACCTCGTAATTTCTTTATCACCCTA
Source organism: Agrochola macilenta (assembly GCA_916701695.1). Classification (NCBI taxonomy): domain Eukaryota; kingdom Metazoa; phylum Arthropoda; class Insecta; order Lepidoptera; family Noctuidae; genus Agrochola; species Agrochola macilenta. The sequence goes on along the minus strand of OU753564.1, from coordinate 9,324,796 downwards.
GGGTTGAAAGTCACTTACAAGTTGCACGTCATAAAACGATAAGGTTTATTCATCTATTTGATAGGTAAGTTTCAAGCTCATGCCTTCAAGAAGAGTGGTGGCCGCCACTTAAAATTCAAATTCAAATTCAAATTCAAATTCAAAAGTCATTTATTCAAACTAGGCTGAGAATCAGCACTTTTCGAACGTCAAAATTACATAAGACAGTCCCCCAAAACGCCCACCCTTCACCACTTCCTAGTGCATTAGCTGGGAAGAAGAAGTGGCGCAACAAACTCCCCAGCAGCACAGCTGTCTGTTCAGTTAGAAGAACAAAAAAAAAAGATTCTATATAATAGTATTCAAAATAATTTACATTACGCAACACAAAACATAATTCAAATTATTACCCATATGTTAGCTAGCACACGCCAATATACCAAACAAAATCATCGAGAACTCAACCAATCAATCATCGATACTCAGGCCGAAATAAAAAAAACTAAACGTAAACAGAATTAATATCTAAATAAAAAAGCCTCCAGGCATAAAGGGCGTGCCCGCTTACATATAGTTGTAACTGGAAGTTATAAATGATAAACTAGGACCATCGATGTAAAATAAATAAACAAAGAGTTAATTACTAATAACAGTAAATAATATGATCAATTGTCGAGGTCACTAGCTAACCACATATTGCAATACAACTCATAAAAAAACAGTGTGATGAGTAGATATTGTCAAAAATAAATTGAAGTTAAATTAAAATAACTTGACTTAAAAAGTCAAATAAAATAAACAATTATATAAACTCATATAACTTGTCAGTACGTAAGCTGGAGAAAGAACATAAACATTGTCTTGAGTTAATCACAGCGACCAACTATTCTTATCATTTAAGTAGTCGTTGATAGAATAGTATGCCTTTGAACAAAGATTGGATTTTACTTTCGTTTTAAACGCATTAAAAGGCAAATCTAGCAAAGAAGAGGGTAGCTTGTTATAAAAGGTTATACCAAGCCCAACAAATGAGTTATGAACCTTATGAAGCCGGTGAAAGGGAGCTCGTAGTTTGTCCTTATTTCTAGTGTTAACATTGTGAAAATCACTGTTTTTAGTGTATAAGTGTATATTTTGCCTAATATATAAGATATTGGCGAAGATGAATTGAGATGCCACCGTGAGGATACCAATATCTTTGAAAAAATCTCTCAGAGAAACTCTGGCACCAAGCTGGTAAATAGCGCGAACAGCTCGTTTTTGAAGAACAAATATATTTTGAATATCAGCAGCTTTGCCCCACAGCAGAAGACCGTAGGACATAACGCTATGAAAATAACTAAAATAGACTAACCGAGCTGTATCGACGTCAGTGTATTGTCTTACTTTCCTGACGGCGTAGGCGGCTGAACTGAGCCTTCCCGCTAGGCTCGATATATGTGGGCCCCACTGAAGTTTGGCATCTACTGTTATGCCCAGAAAAACCGCCGAGTTTACAGATTCAAGCACCTCTTTATCTAAGACGATGTTGGGACCTAGATTTCTAACATTTGGTAGGGCAAACTTTACACATTTCGTTTTCTTAGTATTTAGAACTAGGTTATTTGTCGTAAACCAATCCGTAACCATTGAGAGTGCACTGTTTACATCGTCAAAATCTTGTCTATTCCTGTCTACTTTAAAAATAAGAGAGGTATCATCTGCGAACAGTACAACTTCACAGATACCCTTTAAATAGAATGGTAAGTCATTGATATACACTAAGAACAAGAATGGACCCAGTATTGAGCCTTGAGGTACACCTAACTGAACTGGTAGCCCAGAAGATTTCACACCATCAACATCTACACATTGGGACCTATTATGTAAATACGAATTTAAAACGTTGAGAGCTTCGTTTTGCACACCGTAATGACGTAGTTTACGCAAAAGCGTGTCATGGTGCACGCAATCAAAGGCTTTGGAGAGATCACAGAAAACCCCAATAGCATTTTGCGAGTTCTCCCATGCGTTAAATATGTGTTTCAGCAAAGCAACACCCGCATCTGTAGTCGAACGACCTTTTGTAAAGCCATATTGTTCATTATGAAGGAGGCTATTTAAATTAAAATGTCTAAGCAACTGCTTGAGTATTAACTTTTCAAATATTTTGCTAAATGCTGGTAAGATAGAAATAGGCCTGAAATTGCCAACGTCACTTTTATTACCTGATTTAAATAATGGTATGACTTTACTATTCTTCATGAGGTCAGGAAAAGTTCCTAAATCAACACATTTATTAAAAGTAACAGCTAGATAGGGGGCTACGATGTCTATTATATTACTTAAAAGTTTAATGGAGATGCCCCAGTAATCACCAGTGTTTTTAGACTTGAGTGTGTTAAAAACATTAACTACATCACGAGGCGTTACATGTTCGAAGCTAAATAAGGGACTATTTTTAGACACACTATTAAGCATAAGGTTTTCCGCTTTAGACGGGGATGAATTTAAGGAGCGAGTGGTAGTTACAGGTATGTTGGCAAAAAACTCATTAAACGCCTCAGCTACGTCAGCTGCTTTATTAACTAATTTATTGTCGACCATAATCTCAAGTTGTTTATCTTGTTTAACCGATTTACCCGTTTCATTGTTAATAATTTTCCAAGTGGTTTTTACTTTATTATTGGATTTTTTAATTGTGTCGCTTAAAAATTTAGATTTAGCAAAAACACACACCTTTTTAAATAATTTTGAATAATTTTTGACATACTCTAGGAAAGGAGTATCAAACCTGTATTTTTTCAAACCATATAACTCGTATAGTCTCGCTCTACTTTTATAAATTCCTGGAGTGGCCCATTGGTTAAAGCCAACAGAGGTGCCATTAATTTGAATAGTTTTGGACTTGAAAGTAGATTGGTACTCTTTTTGCACAACATCAAAAAGGGCTCCATAGATTTCATTGGGATTCTCGTGTTCTACTATAGATGGTGTAATTCTGTGAGCTATATTATTTTTAAACTTATTGCAACGACTAGCTGTATAAGGCCTGCATTCAATTTTATGCGGCTTTTTATGTAATGGCATGGGGAAGCTAGCTAATAAACCACAGTGGTCAGACGTTAAGTCACTTAACACTATTTTATTTTTGGCATCACAATCACTAAATATATTATCTAGACAAGTTGAAGAAGATGCCGTGATCCTAGTAGGTTCAAAAAACAAGTTTATTAAATTATAAGACCTAAACAGATTAAGAAGTCTAATACTTAATGGAGTAACATCTAAAATATTAATATTAAAATCTCCACATAAAATTATACTTTTATTACTTGATTTTAACCTATTGAGTGAATCCTCCATTACCGATTCGAAACTAATAAAATCACCAGAGGGGGGTCGATAAACGCAAATTATAACGTATCGTTCGAGTTCAACACAAGACAACTCAATAGTGCGCTCGATAGAAAGATTAACTAAATCTAAACGTTGTTTACATTTCAACTTGTTTGAAACAAGAACTAAAGATCCACCGCGAATGGCGCTTTTCCTTACAAACGCACTTTGTACAGTAAAATTATCATCATTGATAAACACTACTTCATGTTCTTTCAACCAGTGTTCAGTCAAACATAACACTTGAACATCATAGTTCTCTATAAATAAACTTAGCTCTAGCTCTTTGCCGGACAGACCCTGCATATTTTGATGAACAACATTCAAAATATGCGGCTCACCCGTTGTCGCTCCTAATAGTTTAAACTATAAGGCGTATCAAAAGTAGTGTTAGTACCACTACTAACAGTAATTGGTGGTACACTACAGGTACCAGTGTCACTCTGTATATTAAACGGCCGCAGCGACGGCTATCATGATGGTAGCAGGGTTGGCGTGTTTTACTAGAGTTTTTTGACTTTACGGTGTCAAAAAGCTATAGGAAATAACGTTTCTGTAAAGTCATTCGCCGGTAAATTGAGGACGCTATGATACGATACGATAAATAATTTTTACTTATACTTAAAAAATGTATTTCCCTTTTAATTTAAAAATAATAGTAATTTATGTTAAATTAAGTCAATATCGGTGGAAAAATAATACGCCGATTTTAATCCCGACTACCTCCGTTGGCTGATATAACTGCCCCTTTGTCTTTGAAATAATATCAAATAATAATCACTTAGAAATAAATACATTAATTAACCAAATTAATATTATTGATTGTTTACATTTTTACTCAAAAACATATTTCGGGATTAACCTAACCATTGCCGTATGGTTCACGAACTGAGCAATCGAAGTTCGGAATATGTTTGTGAAGTCTTTTTAAACGTATGTTGTTTGTGCCTATGATCCATTGTTTTTATGATATTTTCAATTTAGTGCAGTTTCAATTAACTGGGAATTGTTGTCAAAAGTGGTAAAGCAATTACAAGGTCGACTATAAATTTACCTACAAGCCGGTATAATTCACAAACAGAATATCTCAACTACAAAATATGTAATAGCACAGATCAAATTAAAAGTGTCGCGTATGTAATTTCCCTAGTGCTTCATCGTCATAATTCCATAAGTGTTATCAGTGCGCATGGCACTATTAGCAATTATGATCACTCAGCTAACTATCTGTGGGTACCTGGGTTTATAATTCACGGAGATGTAGGAGATTACTAGATGCGTTATGCGCAGAAATGATAAGAACTCGCCTGCGCTCTTAGCAAACACTTATGTGGTTGGTGCAACATGTTTTCAAAACCAAAAATTCGCCAGCCGTTGCAAGCTGTGAAGATCTGCATCCTAACTCCGTAACACACTTTCAATCAAAAGTCGAGGGTTTTGAAGGTAATTGCTTATACATTGCTTCATAGGTGTCTGCTCAACAACGTAACGCAATGAACGCGCGTGAACTGTCAAATAAAAGGCGGTTCGCGGATCGCAAATCTATTGCGATCAATTGCTATTATAAGTGTGTTGCGTAATTACCCAGCTGGTAATCGATTTTCGCTGCTTATTATTAGATATTTTTGTTTTCGAACATCTAGGTGGACTTTATTGGCGATTTATTAATGAATTTTTACTATTTCGTTTTTTACGTGTAGTTTACCTGCATGTCCAAGTAAACACGATTCGATAACGATTTTCATCTTATGGCATCTACACACTATGCCCGCGGCATGGCCGCCGGCTTTTGCCGCGCGGCACGTACCCCCGGCTTTTACATTTTTCTTTGCGATCCTTTGTCCGGTTTTGTGCGGCATGGCCGGGCACGCCGCGGCTTGCCCGGCGGCAGGGCCGGCGGCATATTGTGTAGGAGCTATTAGGTATATTTTGTTCCGGATAAGCTCAGCTGCCAATAGTCCGAAAAATAAATACAAGTGAACCCACGAACTATTGTCTAATGGCATGCAAAACTGCTCTCCTATATCTTCACCTTTATAAATACTCACTGCTGGATATACTTATCTATGTCACTAAGCAATTTCTACACCTCTCAAACTTAGCTTGATGTCGGGGGAAAATGATAAGGCAGGTACCTAATTACATCATCACTTCCAGCAGAGCACTATCAACGACCTATGTTTTACTATCCAGCGGTATTTTTTAATGAGTTCGTTCTGCTGGCTTTATTAACCCCGCCGCGTAATTAGCAAATGAACTCAGTTTTCAGGAGTCGCTAACAAATGGTGAATGCTGTGATTTGACTACTTACATTGATGGAGGTGCTTTTTTTTAGTTCGTTTATTTTAACCGTTTTGATGGGTACTGTACCTGGAAATAAAAAAATAATTTATTAGTTTAAAACCCATGTTATATCTTATCATTTTACGCCCTTGTCACATTTTGACACGTGGAACGTGGGATCGGCGCAACACGTTTTCTCTTTCCACTCTCCCTGTCAACCGTCACGCTATCATTCACTCTCTTCTCTTTTATATCATTCTTCACACAGTCCACCCATCTTTTCTTTGGCCTCCCTCTCCGTCTCCATCCAGCAACATTTATATTCATCACTCTTTTAATGACACAAAAACCCATGTTATATCCAAAACAGTAAAATATAAACTAATAATACTTTATAGAAGTAAAATGGTTGGTTGACGTCCTCGCGGATGGAAGTCACGGTCAGAAGCTGAAGTAAATGAAATGATAGGCGTTAACAAATTCATTTTATACCAAATGAACCAGGTATTTGATTTTAATTGGGTACTACTTGGGGTCCTTTGGGTGAGTTTTAAAAGTCACTCAAAGAGCAATGGAGAGGGCTGTGCTTGGAATTTCCCTACGTGATCGAATCAGAAATGAGGAGATCAAAGTCTAAGTCAAATAATTTATTTCAATTAGGCACATGAAAGGCAGTTTTAAATGTCAAAATGTACAAAAACAAATATATTATAGTCGCCCCTTCCAAAAGGTAGTTTTCGTATGGAGAAGAATGGGCAAGAAACTTCACCATTACTCTTTAAAAAATCCATAGACACTGTTCACCTATTTAACCCTTTTAGGAGATGAATTTTGATGATTTTGAGAAGAATGGGCAAGAAACTTCACCATTTCTCTTTAAAAGATCCGTAGGAGAACCAAGGTAACAGACATAGCCCGAAGAATGTGTGAATGAGTGAATGAAGAAAAAAGAAGACAGTGGCAGGGCACATTGCTCGCAGAACAGATTCAGACCGCCGTTGGAAGGCCCCCCACAAAGTGGACCGTGACCTTGTGAAGGCCGTAGGAATCTGTTGGATGTGGGAAGCACAGAACCGTTAGAAGTGGCGATGCTTGGGGGCGGCATATGCCCAGCAGTGGATGTCTTTCAGCTGAAATGATGATGATGATGACATGTACGGATTTTATTGGTGAAAAGCCAGGCACCCGATGGATTCCCATCGACTAAAATGTCGAACTTCCATAGACACTGTTCACCTATTTAACCCTTTTAGGAGATGAATTTTCGTAAAATCCTTCCTCAGGCCTCATCTTCGTTCCTGCCAGGGTTGCGAGTCTGTCCGAAAGGGATGTCGCGACCCCGGCACACAGGCAACGGAAGGAACACGGGTGGGTTTTTGGTCAGTAAAACTGATACACCGGAGAAGTTATTTGACAATTCCTCACCCTCAAAAAAAAAAAAAAAAAGTCCTCATCTTCGTTATGAAAGAAACTTTTGTGCAAAATTATACATTTCTAGATCAAGCGGTTTAGGATACACGTTGTCTGCCAGTGAATCATATCTGCCCCGCCTTTTCCCATCTATGTTGGGGTCGGTTTCCAGTCGCAGTTGAATACCAGTATTTTACATGGAGCGACTACCTCCGCAACCCAATAACTGGGTATTAGGATACCCCTTGGTAAGACTGGTTGTCTGCCAGCGAATGAACGAATATATTTAAGATTTTCATGTATTTCATATTGGTTTTCAAAGGCACTCAATTTTAGCAAAATCATCACGCCTGGCAAAACATACTTAGGTATAAGTAGGTACCTATAGGGTATCGTAAATAATAAAAGAGAGGAATAAAAGCGTACTTAAAGTTTGCTTAGGGCTATAATAACGTTTTAATATGGCAATAAGAACGCTGCCAAGTGCGGAAAAGATATTAAATTTTATAACAATAAACAGAATTATGAAATATTTTAACGGTAGAAAATCGTTGTATGTTTTTCGTAAAGCTAAACATCGATTTCATTTACACGATTTTAGGGACAATAATCCAGATTGCTAACAACTTAAGACATGCGAATGAGCCGCATAAGTATTGAGTATCTACATTGGTTTTGATCAAGCTCCAAGTGTGTTATGTTATTCTACAAGATCTAAACTGTTGCTGCCAAAATGCGTCAAAAACGATTCTCTAGTAATTATAGACACAGTATAAATATGGACAGTATATAAACTACGTAGTAAACGTTCGAAATGGCACACTGACACAGACACGCTCATTGACGAGCCTCCAAAGCGATTGTCGCGGTGCTGCCAGTTAAGGGTGCCGTGTCGAGACGAGGGGTCGCCGCGATCTTTTTAACCATCCAGGTAGGTACCTAATTGTTTCAACAAATAAACCTCCATATTGTCAATATTTGTAGTATAGATGTCAAATATATCCAATAGAGAAAAGAAGAAAATAAGAAGGCAAAGGAAGTAAATTAAGCAGAAAAAAGGGGGGAGGGAAGTAATATACGAAGGCGTTAATTTAATGCTTAACAATGTATCTTTACAATTTTAGGGATTTTTCCGGTGACTGGGTTTTTCACAAAACATGCTTACGTTAGTTCACTCCAAGAGCTTAATGATTAAGGAAAATTTGCATTTTTTTAAATTGGACATTTAGTCCGTTTGTAGCCATTTTGTAGCTAAGAGAGAAATGAAAAGGAGTCGAATGTACAATTAAAGATACAAAGAGGATATAAAGAGCTCTCTCAAGCGGTCTTTTCATAATTACATACAGTTTTTCCCCTTCGTTAAATGGGTGGGTTATACCGAATAATATCAAATTGATTAATTTAGTTAGTAGGTTGCATTAAGGAAATGTTGGTGTGAGGTCGACGCGACCTAATTCTTATCTACTGTACCTACGGATCATATCTTGGTGTACGGAAAGATCCCTTTTGATGATTATTGCAATTAAATTCACGTTGACATTGACATCTTTCCATCTTGACTTTAACAAAAATAAATATTGTGTGGTCGTTCATCGGTTTCTTAGGAAATCTAAGTTTTTATTTCATGAAACCTCGAACCCACCACACAATAAATATAAAATAGACAACAAATAACCACAATATAACAAGTTAATATCAACCATTTCATTTATAACCTCTAAACATCGGTCGGTGTGACATTTGGTCACATTAATGGGAGTTCGGCCACTTTAATTACAATTACGTACCTTTTATTGTGTCGCCATTTGTATTATTAACGAACTGTGAAAATTGAGTTTCATTTTGACAGGTGGGCAATTTATTTGTGAACAGGAGCGCTGAACACTCTGATACTCTGTGATAGGCGTTTTGTAAAAAGTATTTTTTTAGAAAATGTTTTTCGTCCATCTCAGCCTGCGAACTTTTGCTGATGAACATGGCGTATTTTCATTCTCGATTATCCAAATCAAATGCAGCGGCCGCATCTGCGTCAATCGTGACAAAGCGATGCGTGCCGAAGCTTCGTATACGTACAATGTTTTGCTCACTAAAAAGCTATCGCGTGGTCAGTGGTCACATTAGCGGCTTCGCCACGTTTAATATGTACCGCCACCCGGGCGATAAGTGCTACGTAGGATGAACTATCGCGACAATAACCGATAATGGTCGGTCACATCTGCGCGTATTGTAACAATGTGCAATTCTTCGTCACGATAGACGCAGATGCGTTAAGATGATTGGCAAGATTTTTAAAAACGTTCGCATTCTAGTCTCAGTCTGTATCTGTCAAAAATACTTCTAATTGTCATGAACTTTTGACAAGTTTTAGATATTGATTCTCGCTGACATTGCGAATAGATTTTGAACGTTTTTAATTACGGGAATTGGCTTTCTTTTCTCCTCCTCTATGTGTATCACATGGAATCTTAAAGGTGACATAAAAATGACGCCAAGAGATGGTTTTGAATTCTTTGCTAGCGAGAGAAAATGGCAATCAAACCTCTTTTAAGCAAAAAATCCTTTTCTAGAACTTTTTTGAGTAATGAGTAAAGTAACTATTCACGAATAATTTGATGTAAAAAAAAGTACTAGAAAAGGATTTTTTCATTACGAGATGCTTAAAAATCTGTTTCAAGGTAGAGATTTTTCGGTATTTCGGAAAATTGTAAAACTGTAAATCCGTAAGATTTTGCTGAACATATATTGTGTTGTATTGATAGGTAGTGACCCTAGCTATCACCCCCTGCAGTATGTCGTGCTATTTACTGGACACCCTGTATGTGGATCATTTGATGATAACTTCCTGTGACTGTTATTTACATAGCAGGTAGTGGTATTCGACTTTGTGTGGGGTATGTACCACATCTAAAAAGTGAAAAATAAAAAATGTTGACCAAAAAAGTGCAAAATAACTTTAATTTCGGAAGTCGGTGGCAAAAAACGAAAATTCAAAACCCAAGACACCGACTTCCGAAATTAAAGTTATTTTTCACGTTGTAGTTTTTTTTTCGGAAGTCGGTTGTTTTTTTTTTTGGTAAAAAGTTTTTCTTCCACACTCGTATTAGTCGTCATCTCGGTAGACACAGGGAGTGTCTACCGAGATGACGACTAGCCATATCATCTTTCACACCGTCCATGTTTAGTAGTGGAGGATACTCGTTTAGTGCAAAAGAAAACTAACATTAATTCCCTAAAATGTTCATGAGTAAACCGCATAGAACATACCACCAACTAACTCTAAACAAACTCAACTAATAGAATTGAGTTATTCAATATAATGTATCTAGAGGCCAGCATGGGTTCAATTAATAGGCTGCTGACCTGACTGGGGCTTCGGGCGACATCGATATTAGATTATTAACTACTATTTCGATATGGGCGCAGACACTAGAGTGTGCCATTTTTAGGGTAAAATGGCCAATGAGCGGCCTAAAATGGTTATGTATTTACTTAACAAATATTACTTGTTGACATTTTCACTTACCGCCCTTAGGTGGATTCTGGTCAAATTAGACCAGAATCCACCCAACTAATAGAGTTTTTAAGCTATTGCATAGCTTCTATCGCGGGCCTTGAGCGTGGAGACCGAATCCAGAAATTCCGTAACGAAAATAACCTAACACCCCCCACTCCGACCGGCACAGCAGTGATATTTGTTTTGAAGTTATACTTCTTTAGGCGCGTTATGAAAAAATGATGAGAGTGAAATTTTAAGATGAGCGCGCATCACTGTGACACAAATTGCATAAGTTGATAAAAAATGCTATGCAATAGCTTTACCGCGGCAGTCTCCGAGTGCCACACGTCGTTTTTTTATTATAGAGGTAGCTTATTCCCATAAATCGGAAGTGATTTTAAAAACCGTAAAAATTAATGATTTCAATTACAGTTTAAACAGTTTTAGCTTAACAGGTTTAGCCCTGATTTCACCAATGAAACTGAACGCGATCAGCATTTCTAAAACGCGTTCAAGAGCTGTCAGTGTCAAAATTTATGGAATATTGTACACTGACAGCTCTTGAATGCGTTTAGATGTGCTGAACGCTTTCAATTTCATTGGTGAAATCCGCACTTAGACTCTGGATTATGTAAAATATTACCATCAGTATTGAATCCTTCAACATTAAAGGAATTATCGATGTGTAGATGAGTCTGCAAAGATACTGAAGTTAATAGACAAAGGATTAGCAATACATTAGCAATACAAATGATTAATAATATACAAGACAAAACAGCTGACAAAGTGACAAAATCACAATCACACTCAAAACGTAAACATTCCAAACTTAAAAAAAAAACAAAACCGAAACGTGTTTTCATAAGCGCCTTGTACTCGCGACCTTAGCTTGTTTTCTTGTGACCTCGTTACACTCTTACTTCGGCGACCTCATTGTTTTGACCTTGAGTCTGTTCCGATCGCATACGGAACCTATCACTGCTGTAATAATTGCTGGTTGAGTACTTTTTGCGAGGTGTGACGTCAGACTGAGCTGTTTTTTTTTGTTGATTTTGCGTTTGCGTGTTGCCTAGGGCTGTGTAGGAAAAAATGCTAGTAGGTACAGTGTACGTACGTACCACTAACCGTGGTAAATTAACGGTTTCGTACTACGGTAGGTAGTTTAATAAGGGACTTATTTCGTAGGATCAAGTGAGACGAATCTTTACTTCGTAGGATCGAGTGAGACCAATCTTTCGAATCTTTTCGGTCTTCAACGAGAGTACTATGTGTAGAAATCGTAAAAATATATTTGGTTAATAAATAATTCCTGGGCATCTTTTAAATGAAATATCGTTTTTATTGCGTTTTTTTTAAATGCATGTTTAACAAGGCTGCCAACGATGGAGATGTTCATGAATCGAAATAATAAAAAATCGAGAGAGGTCTAGCAGTGTAACAGGATCATAATTAAAATCACAACCGATATGACTGACTCCCAAGTCACAGATATTAACCTAGTTTGGGAGCCAGGGTACCTATGTTTAAGACGATTCTTCTGTATGTTGTACGTAATGTAATCTCTGTAACAATGATGTCACTTTTTTTGAATAAAGTATTTTTTTTTAAATATTATATGTACATATAATTTCTGCCACGAAACTCCAAATACCAATTTAAAATTCAAACGTTACTTTCCTTATTTTGAATCGCTCCCTCGAGCGTCCACCGACACTTAGCACACATTTTTTAATACCGTCGTCGTCGCCTAAGATAATATTTATATAAGGAAGAGACTTGTTTCCTCTCACAGTACAATTTTATTTTTTATTGACTTAAGAACATTAGCCAGATAGGCCTTTATTTATCGTCTTCAATGGGTCGACCCATTTTAGAGTTCGTTGGTTGTAATGATTATTTGTAGATCAATTTCTTCTGATGGGAAAGTACTTTTTGATTCTGTAGTTTTTCTGGATTTTAGGAACCCGTATAGTTGAAATCCAAAAAAATTGGAATAGAAAATTTCTAACTTTCAAAGTTACTCGTAAGTTTTTTATTATTTTGAAAACAAATCTTCGAATATAATTCAGAATAACATTGAAAAATAAACTTGATCGAAACGATCGTGAAGATCGAATTGATCTCTACAATATTTTTTTATTTCTAATAATTTTAATTCTATAAATACTGAACAGTTTGTTCAGAATCTGCATATCTTGATAAAATCCTTTTATAAATCCTGGATTTCTAGTATTAATAGCACTAAGTAGCAAACTGTAACCCACAAAAAACATAAAGAAACAACACAACTAAACCCATAACTGCAGAACAGTTCTCAATAAAAACAACCGTCACTTCACCGCATTTTTTCTAAAGAAAAACTAATTATTTCTCGCTTCCATTCGTTTCCATTCAGTCTCGTTACTGTTGCTTAGCGCCATTTTCTTTTTATTTTCCTTTGTGCCGTCTCGATATTTCTTAGGGTGACACTTAAAATCGTTCGTACTTGAGTGATTGGTGAGTGCATATTGATTGTCTTTAGTCGAGAGATGTAATGATAGGATTTGAGGGTTGAGCTGTTTAGGACGAGTTTATTAGCCCTTTTGAATAATAAAAAAAAAAAAAGTTTATTTCAATTTCAAAGGGCATTACGATACATTATTATTGGAGATCACCTTTTAAGCAAGGGGTTGCTTGTGTTAGGAGACTGATGGTGGTGGTGTCAAGGAGTCGGTCAGTCAGAAATATGAAGCTAGTTGCCCATTCCAAAGCGTAGTAGGTACCTATGGAGAAGAACGGGCAAGAAACTTCATGGATTATAATAGCATATATATGTAAAGTCAGTTGCAGTGAAATCTCACCCCCTAGTATTGTGAGTGTGGATGGGAGCGCGTGTTTTGGTGTGTTTGTGTTTGTGTGTGGGTCTCTAGTAAGTCTATTCATATTTGAAGCCTATTAAGAGTATCCAAGAGTATTGTACGGCCAACCGCTTGGATCTAAATGTATCGAAATGTCATATACAGTGTACCTTCACTCGTAAACCTAAACCTATTCTTTACGATTATAAACTAGCCAACACTACAATAGTCAGAGTTAATACGATTATGATGATATGAGACTTAGGCGTCACTTTTGACTCGAAACTTATTTTTGACACACACATTGATAATATTATTAAAAAAGCTTCTAAGGCACTAGGTTTCATTTTGAGGATATCAGCCGATTTAAAAAAAAATAAAACACTCAAAATACTTTATTGTGCGTTTGTACGCAGTCATCTCGAATACTGCTCACCAGTATGGAATCCTATTTATAATACTTACGTCAATCGCATCGAAAGTATTCAAAAGAAGTTCTTGAGGTACATTCAGTTTAGATCAAAAACCTTTTTGCCTAATTATTTCAGCCGCTGTAGGAAGTTTCACATTCTTCCACTAATTGAGCGGAGAAAAATTGCCGACATGGTATTCTTGTTCAATTTGGCAAATGGTTCAACCGACTGTTCTGAATTGATGAGCAAAATTGGGCTGCGTGTTCCATCCTTAAGGAGGACCTTAAGGAGTCATCAACCTCTGTATGTTCCGTCTGTGCGGCGCATATATCGACAAAACTCGTATATGATAAGAGCTAGCAGGGTATACAACTCGATGTGTCAGAGTGTTAATGGTCTTGATTTATTCTCCACCAGTGTTCCTAAACTTAAAAAAATACTGTGTATAAACTTCTTTGAAAATCACTAAAACCTGTTCAGTCTTTTCTTAATTCTCTCAGAGTGCTTACTTGTTCTTACTTTCGCTTGCCTGTCTGCTGTTTCTTGTGCTACCCTAATATTGTCAGTGAAAACTTTTAATTGGCCTTCTTTTACTAACTGTCAACTATCTGTATCCTAGCTGTAAGTTTTCTTAAGAAATAAAATAAAATAAATAAATAAAACTGTCTATTGCCATTAACCTTTGATTATATAATTGTCTAGATAGATTGTCGCGCTGCAAAATATGTTATAGATCACAACAAACAAGCCAACTTTATTATGCTGGTGTGCGTGAAAGCTACGTCTAACACTCGCGCCACGTCATTGTGCTTTTCTAGTGTGCGTGCATTTAGCGGCCAACAGTTGGACGTAATTTTTTTAGACGAGTTCACAGGTGTGTATGTATATCTGGACGTATTCACATTTTTGACACACTTTATCCACATTAAAAAGACACTTAGGAGGAATTCTGTGTACGTAAAAGTCACATTCCCTCACCCTCTGTGATCGGCACTTTTTCTTTACCTTTCAAAGTCAAAGTTGACATTAATATTTTTAAGGATAGCACATTACATTATTACGTCATACGAATTCCTAAGTCACCTCTGTATTCTGAGAAAGTCTGCAATGAAAATAGATCATTTATCATTGAGTTATTTCTTTTATTGTGTCACAGTTTTACTTTTATTTTATTTTTAACCTCTGACGCAAAAGAGTCTGTTCATAGGGTGTGTTTACATCACAAAAGTATATTTGGGTGGTAACTAAATTAACTAAGAACACCTTTGATACTTTTATGGGCTTAATATAATTAGAAAATTAATAAAACTAAACAACTTATTTTCGTTTTTTGGAGTTCTTTGAAATTTGGGAAGGTACCCGTTAAAGCTTACAGATTTGCCCGATTTTTGACGATCGACATGTCTGATCAAACAAAATCGAGTAAATGTGTAAGCAACAATATAGATCGATATTGCATTTTTTGTTGATCACCACAGCGGATCGATTTTAACCTTGATATTTATTGATAATTTATTGGCGATAGTAGCGATAGCGATCGATAAAATCGAGCTAATCTTTAAGAAGCTGAACGATTTCATAGATCGTCCAAACACATCGAGGAACACAAACATATCGACTGACCATAACCATCGTCATAAATCGAGAAAAATTCTATACCAACTCGATGACGACTCTTGTTTGATATTTGTGAGCTAGAGGCTAAAATGTTGTCATATAACCTATACGATTTCTAACAGTCATGTAGTACCTATTATCCCCGAATCGCTTTATCGTCTTCAATATTGGTCATTGACCCATCTACATTTTCTTGTATTCTTTATTTAAAAAAATGAAATATAGTCCGTTAACGTGATCTTCAACATGTTCCAAAAACGAAAATCCATACATAGTTTATTGTTTGGGTTCCTGTATCCTACTGTTCCAATATCTCTATTGGGGAAAGGGCAGTGACCGCTATAGCCACGCTAAAGCGATTCGGGTATACAACTCTCTACCCGGTACGTTTCATGCAGTCAAACCGCAAACCAAGTAAACTTATGCTACATACATACATATATAATCTGTGGTGTTATACAACTTAACTCATTAGATACTATCTTACTAACGACATGTACTGCTTAGTTTTGGGGCACTTCCGGCAGGGTACGTATCTTTAAGGGTTTTGATGGGTAGGTAGAGGCATGGGGAAATGCAATTATAGAGGTACCGAATATGACAGGTGGGGTATTTCATTGTGTAAATATAGTACCATATTACTATCAAATTATTATTGAGAAGTAATGGGTAACATATAATCGAAAATCGGACGTCTGAAGATTTTTTTAAGGTAATATAAATTATGGAAAACGTCGCTCTTTGATCTTACAAAAAGATGAACTGAATGTATAATGCAAAACAGTAAACGGCCTAACAAAATACCAGATTAATAATAACAGATTTTTCAGCTGCAACCCAGGAAGCAATTTTACCTAAAATATACTGTATTTCTCTAAATTTTGAAGCAGATATCTCTAGTTTAATAATAATTTATAATAACTTACTTCATGTTATCATGACGATTATAACAAGGAAATAACACAATAATAATGATTACTTGTTACGTAAACTCAAATAAAACTGCACTCCACCAAAAACTTTGCATTATCTTCCGCCATCTTATTTCTGTCATTTACATCAAAATGGCCGCTTGCCTGACGCGATAGCACCTCAACTTGAGGCACATAACTTAGTCAAGTTTATATAGAGTAGTTAAGGCTTACTTGTTATGAAGACAGTTCGAGTTTGGGTGACAATAATGTACCAAGTTTCTATTTAATATTAGCCTCTCTGGCTTATAGTTCTGTCATATAAGAGTTAGGCTGGCTATGTGTTCGCGACGAGTCGTGGGAACCTGCGATTAGGGATGTCGTTTTCACTTAAATATAAAACTGTTATTGCATCTATAAAATAAATCCTCTTATTCTATGAACTTTAATAAAGTGTCATAATATTCCGTATTCATGTTGCGAGGATGATTGAAAGGCGACTAACAAAAGGTATTTACAAGGCAGATGTGAGTGGAAACGCCGGGAGGTGACGTCCTAGGAGGATATATAGTAACCTCGTTGGTGATGTTCTTCAGAAAGGTCAGGCGCGTAGTACTCGCAACCGATGTGCGTGTATGACCAGATGTATGGACGTAAACGGGACAAAAGGAGTATGTAAGGATCGTAGCAGGTGGTGTTCTGGAGTTTCTGGATACCCCCATGGGAAGAAGTTTTGAGATTTTGAGTAAGCGTCGGGTCACACCGGAATGGCAGCGGCCGGCACGCGGCGAGCACTTTCAGTGTGATATAATTTTAAACTTTATCTACATACTTAAAAGACCAGTATCGCTTGGAAAGCTTGAAAGGTCTCGAGGCCGTGCGCCATGCGCATCTTGTCGGTGGTTCTGCCTGCGGCTGGCACCGCGAGCGGCCGCGCGTATGTAATGTAGAAACGAAATTAGTCAAGAGGAGACTGGGCGCGTGGGATCTGGAGGTCGCGGGAGGCCGCCAGTGGCGACGCCGGGGGCCGCTGGCGGAGGCTGGCAGCCGCTGCCGGCCGCTGCCATTCCAGTGTGACTCGGCCCTTATTGTGAAACAGAACAAATCCTTTCTTGCCTAAATATGTATTTTTGTTTGTAGCGCCCAAGAAATTATAGTATTGAAAAAACAAATGCATCCCTTTTTATAGGCCCTGTATTTTCAAAAAAAAGATCTTGTCTTTCTTCAACCATATCAACAAAAAACATGCGACGATCGCACCCTAGTAACGTGCGTACGTAGTAACGTTATGGCTCGTTTAGTCGACCTCTAGTCACCTACCTAATCACTAGACTCTTGTGCAGCCAGCCTAAAACACTTATGTCGCCCGATATTTAGATTATAGTGGCGCTTATAGAACCTAATAAATTGGAATAGCGATCGTTGTTCTAATGATGCCTGGGACCCCTAACTGCGCTTACTTAAGCATCACTTAGGCTCTCCGAAACAGCTTCTATGTGTACTTAGATTTTAGGGGAACCTGGTTGTTGTTTTGATCATACAACCAGGTTTTTAAATACAATACCGCATGTAATACCGTTTTAAAGATGTTTTGTGTGAATATTGTGTGCCTGGATCAATATTTTTTTTTCTTTATTATTAAAGAGTTGTAGTTAACGAACTTTTGACCTAACTCCACTGCATGATCAGCACATAATTACGACTCCGTTTGAGTCCTGAAACGTTCACGTAAATGTTGTAACACTTTTTTTTTTTTTTTTTTTGGATTGGAAATCATCAAATGACTCCTCCCGCTCTGGGCAGAGCGAGAGGGAGTGTCAGACTTTTACTGACTAAAACCCACCCGTGTTCCTTCCGTTGCCTGTGTGCCGGGGCCGCGATATCCATGTTGTAACCCTTAAGTTTTCAAAACTTATTAAAAAAAATAAAAAATAAGTTTTTTTTTTTTTTTTTTTAAGTTTTCAAAACTTATTTCGAATTTTCGAACAACTTAAACAATTTTTAACTCGAAATGTTCAAATATTTATTGTTACCGGCAGATCGTTTTTCGGGATCGTGATTTACGGGAATAATTAAATTAGGAAAAAGAAAAACTTCTTAATTCTTTAATTGATCGCGGTTTGGACATACATACTGTTCGAATTGATTGATTTGATTTTGATCGATAAAGATTTTTTACTTCGCATCTACCAGTTAGAATTCCTATCCCAAAAATAACCCTAAATGAACGTAGTTACAATGAACATATTTCCATAAAAACTTTTTGCGAGCTCAATTCTCAAGTGCCTACATGATAATGAAGCTATTACCAAGACATTACTATGTTTGGGGCCCTAAATAGTCCCTATTGACCCCTGTCGGGCCCTAATGTGGGACGTTTCGGGCCCCATTTGGTTTTATGTGATCGTATTTACTTGGTGGGCTGAACTATCTTTATGGTGTTATGTTATTTTACCTGTTGTGATGGGTTGTGTTGGGGTATGTGGTGCAAATTGTTATTTTTATGGGGAAAATCCTCTATCAATCTATTGCTTGTGTTTGAGATAAGAGTGGAATCTTTGAACAGAGATTTTCAGTCGTTTTCAGTATGTGTTTAGTTCTTCATCTTCTTTTCGTGTGGTTAGTGACTAACCTGGAGTCAGAGTTTTTAAAGCCCATGGGCCTCTGACTTGGCTTCACATACCGTCGATAAATATTTCTTGGGCATGCCGGTTTCCTCACGATGTTTTCCTTCACCGTTTTTAAAGCAAGTGATAATTATACAATACGCACATGAATCCAAAAAGTCAGAGGTGCGTGCATTGGGTTCGAACTCGAGACCTATGTGTACTGTGTTTAGTTGAAGCAAGTTAAAGTCTAGATTATTTTTCCTTTCCGTGGGTGTGGTTAAGTTTTATCTTTTAACTTTAACTAGCTGACCCGGCGAACTTTGTACCGCCTCAGAATCAATAAATGTTACATGTACGAAAAAAATTAAATTCTTCATTAAAAAAAAATTACGGATTTTTTTCAACGTTTTAATAGTTCTTCTGCTATTCGGGGCGGAGACAAATCCAACAAATCGAAGATCATAAATATCGATCCAGCCGTTCTGAAGTTATAAATGGTGTAACTAACCCGACTTTGTTTTATAAACTCGTACATATGTGTTGGAAATACGTTACTGAGTTGACTAATCGGGACGCCAGCGCCGCCCAGAGGCTCAACAGAGTCTACAACATAACGCTCGGACCGGCTGGAGCTAAGCGGACTTCATCGGTGGCGGTCAAGCAATGAACACGTTTAGAAACTGTCGCGCATTCCGAATAGTTGTGTCGTGTGATAATGTGTGAATATTGCTAGTGTGATTATTTTGATAGTAAATTATGAGGCACATACCCTTATACATAGATATTTTGTTAGGTACTATTTTGACATTTGTCATAAAAATATGTATGACATTTGTTATAAACATCCGACGATCTATCTTACCTTAGAATATCAGTATTTCCTGGTAACTTCCAAATTGTGTTATTGAGGTTAGATAACACTTGCTTTGAATACAATATTATGTGGTTACACTGAAAACCGACCCCACCTATTGTGCTTACCTTGTGAAAAGCTAAACGGATGATGACTTTTTGGAAACACCCGGATTCTGTCGCTATAAACCCCCATTTCAACATGTTCCCCTGCTTTTAAAACCCAAAAATACGCAAAGATACAGCCCCTCCCGTAAAAGCTTGTTCCATTACAAATTAAGGTGAGCTTAACCTGTAAACTGACTATAATTAACGGCCCACTTTATTGTAACACTCTTGTTTTAAAGTAAACGCCGCATTTTAGGGTTAACGGTCGTACCATGCTTGCGTATGGTAATTTTATTTTACATATATCTACGTAAGTGTTGATACTCGTAATCTTCTTGCGTATCATATTTATGGTAATTCTTGAAAAACTGCTGGTTTTAGTATGAAAATTGGTGAGGTGAATGGCCGAGTGACTCAGTTCTAGTTAAATATTTAGCTAGTTCAAAATTGTTTGAATAATTTATTACCAGGCTTTTCCTCATGCTAAGGCTAGGTTTAAATACAAAACATTCGGCTGAATATTCAGTAATTTAGTCACAGTGACTAGAAACATAAAAAGAAAGATTTCATTTTTAATTTTAGCACAGACTAAAAGCACACAATGTCATAAAAGGCCTAGTTTATTAGACTTTAAAACTTCTAACTGCTTACTCCGTAACGACTGTAAAGTCTTATATATAGTATTTTATAATTATAATGAATACATTATAATTTAT
Source organism: Agrochola macilenta (assembly GCA_916701695.1). Classification (NCBI taxonomy): domain Eukaryota; kingdom Metazoa; phylum Arthropoda; class Insecta; order Lepidoptera; family Noctuidae; genus Agrochola; species Agrochola macilenta. The sequence continues at coordinate 9,304,187 of OU753564.1, read as the reverse complement.
TAATTATTAATATATTTATTATATTTATTTTTGAATACTTATTAATTACATTTTTTAAGATTTTTATAAAAAATATAGATTTTATTATATTCATTTAGAAATATAAAAAATAGTGGCCCATCTGCATCATGAACAGGGTCCAAACTGCCGGTGGTCAGGGTCTAGAGAGATGAACCTCCTCACTATGCGTGCCGTGTCCAGAAGTACTGCTTTTCTAGTTTTGCTGTTGAATCAAGCCCTTGACCCAGCCACGCAATGAGAGCCTCCTGAGGTGTTGGTTATTATATTAATAATTTTAATCAATAATATAATTAATATTATTCTCTTTAAAGCTTGATGTGTAATAATGCTATGGTTAAAGAAATTTATTTCTCAATAAGAAATTACAAGGATTTCACTTACTTGAGAACATTTTATAACTTAAAAATATAGTATTATATGAACTTTGACACACAAACTAAGCAGGTATTCATAAAAATCATTAACTTGCTAATAACATTTCATTTCGTAGGTACGCAATTAACATTAATGAGACACAAAAACTTAGAACTTTCTATCCATGCTATCCATCCACAAACAACCTAACTGTAACCAGTGTAGCTAAACCTTACCTAAAGCCACGGATTTCTAGAAGAGCGGTGGCCGTCACATAGCGTCCCACGTCACTGAAACGTTATTAATGAAAGTAAGTTGGTGTGTTTTCCTAGAGAACGTTCTTGGCACCGTAAAGTCAAACCCCGCTCTCATCATTTTCATGACAGCTGTTACTACGGCCGTTGTGTGGCGGTCACCGGTATTCTAAAAAATAATGTAGCATCTCTTAAAAACAATATCAAAACTAAACCACTTAATTCCCAAGGTTGCCTGCAAGAGATCGCAGAAAGCGATAAGGCCGCCCATTGTATGTTTTGTAGTGTTAAATTTATTATTTACTATGTATTTTCTGGTGTACAATAAAGTATATATAATTCCAAACACTTTAACTTACACATCTCACGTATGACTACCTATAACTAATGATTTACAATATACCCGTAATGAAGACTTCGCCTCCTTAATGTTCAAGTAAGTTCCGTGTAAGTACTGCCGTTAATTTAATTGACGCTATCAATTAAGCCGAAGGTGTTCTCGTGATTTGTTTGGCGCATCAAAAGTTGGCGGCGCTTTGTCAAACGTCAGCTTGAAAGCGCTGTATCGCTCAGGCTTTGCGAGGATACTGTGTTGATAGAATATAGTACCTAGTGGCTTTGTTGCAAAAGAAACTGTATTTGTTTGGTGTTAAAAGACCCTCATTATGTACTCATTCTTTACATAAAACTAAGTAACATTGAACAAAATATATTGTTGGGAAACGACTTTTATTTTTGGTGTAAAAAGAGAGTTCATTCTAAAAGTTGGCAACGTCGCAAATAGCTGTCAAATATTTACCTGTTTTGATTAATTTGGCAATATTATTGTAGGGAAATATCGTTACCTAGTGATATTCGGTGTTACGATATTAATTATTGCATTTCATAATCAATATTTAGTTCACTAGTTAGCCATATTTAATATTGCCAAATTAATAAAAATAGCGAAATATTTGACATCTATTTACGACGTTGCCCACTTTCAGAATGCACGCTTTAAAGGCAGCGCGCAATGTAACGTACGCAAAGCGTTGTGCTTAAGGGCACATGCGACGCGACGGTGCAGGAGTTTTGGGGATATTTAAAGTAAAGATATAATATATATTTGTTTTAGTGAAAAAAACGGTGGAACTTTGACGTTCTATAGCTCCGTAACCAGATGGTTCCCAGGTAAGGTCTAGTACACAAAATTATCACAATCACGGGGAGTACAAATGACTCTCTGCTTCGTTATTTAGGAACACGATGTACAGTCACCCGTATATCATCATCTTAACGACACAAAGGCGCTGTCAATGTTGATTTGTTACCACTGATGTGCGACTAACTGTACTATGTTGTATAAACGTAGGTAAATAGTTACTATATTTTTTATTATTATTTTGAAATCGTATTTAAAACGTGATAGTTTTTCAGGTTCCCGGTATACATTTTGTGATATTACAAAACGTATTTTTTTTTTACATTTTGTCCAATAATCTTTTATTCTGCTGCAGGTCAAACAATTGGGTGGTAACTGCTTGGGCTTCAAATTGCCTGTGACGTATCAAATTGTATTGAAATGATTATATTACCCCAAATAAATTCGCTTAAAAGTCTACATAAATAATATACAGAGTTGGGAAACACTGTTTAAAAAGAATGACAGGAAATAAAACAAAAGAATTCTACGTACTGCAATGCGTCATCTTAAAGTAATCCCTCCGTAAAGGGTTTCCGTACCCGACCGCAGGAGGCAACTGCAGGCGACGTGTCGCCGCAACACGACTGGTTTCTATGAATTTCAACATATGAAATTCACGACGCGTCGTTGGCAGCTACGGGCGAGCGACAGGCGACACGTGTAGCCCGACCGCAGACCATAGTGCCAGCAACGCTCGAGCGATAGCTCGTTTTCCCATCTTCTAACTACCGACTGGAATACGGGCTGCTGCTGCCTGCGATCGGTTTCGGAATCATGACTGGTAGCGACATGACGCCGCGACGTTTCGCCGCGCACATGATGCCGCGAAACGTCGCTTGCAGTTGCCGCCTTGACTCCTCCCGCTCTGGGCGGAGCGAGAGGGAGTGTCAGACTTTTACTGACTAAAACCCACCCGTGTTCCTTCCGTTGCCTGTGTGCCGGGGCCGCGATATCCCTTTCGGACGTACTTGTACCCTTTACGTACCCATGAGGACAATAGGCGGCGCTGTTATTTACTTGACAGAACGATATAAATAAAAAAAGACATCTACCCAGCAAAAATTCAATTCAACCTGCATTCCGTAAAAAACTTTTCAAGTAACATTTCAAACTGAAAATTTTCCGAACTCTGCCCGAACAATTCCAAAGACATATTTGTTAAGAATTTGTCAACATGCAAGGACAAAATACCGGGTGTCAGTTGTGCTACAGTGAAAACTTAAACGCTGTACGACTGTGGCGTGTACATCCCAAGGGTAACTTGAAAATAGGGGGGCAATGTTGGAAGGAAATGTAGGACAAATTATTTATTGACGATCTTTGTGTTTGGGTGCAATACAATTCAATAGACGTAGATATATTTAGTTACCTATTCCACTTAGCTATTCCTAAAGAGTCATAAAAAAACCTATAAGAAATTAACACGTGTTTCACCTCTCAACGAGGCAGCCTCAGGATGACGATTGACTTGTTGCGAACCAGAACACGGCGTGCTACCACGCTGAGCGCCGGACGCTGAGCGATGGCCGATGTTGAATTTCATTACAATGTAGGTTTATTTGTCATCTGTTTTATGGGAATGGGTACTAGGTACTATCAAAACCTTACTTTTTTAATTAATAGAGAAATTATCGGTATCGCGATTAACTAAAAGCTTGCTTATTAATAAAACATTATTTTATTAACATTATTTGTTATAGAAGATGGTATAGGAACGTTAGATATTAATCCGATTTTTTATTAATTCGATTTTATTCTGACTAACATCGTTTGAAGGTGAACTCAGGGCGTTCATTTACCCTCAATTTCGTAGTAGACAATTCATTTGCCACATGCTAGGCAAAAGACATGAAACCATGACTTGACATTGTTTACGGGTTATCAATTGATTTGTAATAAGCAATGTAGTAATAAACGTTCGATCCTAAATTGATTAAACTGAAATATCAAGGATGAAAAATAACTACAAGAATAGTAGACAACCTAATTTGTTTAAGGTAATTTGGGTATCAATACACCGCCAATAAGGTATCAATACAGCGCCAATAAGATATCAATACATCGCCAATAAGGTATCAATACACCGCCAATAAGGTATCAATACAGCGCCAATAAGATATCAATACATCGCCAATAAGTTATGATAATATAGGGCATTTTTACTACTAAATATTATCCTTTTGTTTCTAAACGTTTATGACTTAGAACGCTGGCTAAATCAATCAATAATTTACTAAAGCGGCAAACACTAACCCATTGGTTAGACTGCTAACGTTCAGTTAAAGTTTTATGTGACAGACCTGATGGCAAATTTTCGTATCTACTTAAAAAACCTCAAAATTCAGGTCACAATCACATCTCAGTAACAATTAATGTCAAAAACGTCAAAAATGTAAGTACATTTTAATGTATTTTTGACAGATTGTGACTGAGATTAGAATTCGAATACACATACATAAAGGGAATGCAATCCCGCATCAAAATCTCAGTTCCGCAATCCTGCGGGACTGAGATTTGGGAGGGATATGTATTGTAATTAATATGAAATTTTCAAAGTTTTTTATAGCTATAAATCGAGTGTAAATACAAGCTTTGGTGGTCGTGTCACATATTTGAAACCGTAAATGTGCCAAGACCAATTTTGGGCTCACAATATTTTTTGACTTTGAGCAAAGGGACAAAAATGCTCTTCAAACAAGATGGTATGTTTATGTAATTTCTATTTATTATTCCATTTATAAGTGTTTTTGATGACCACCTATGAACTTGAACCGATTCCGGACGTTACAGTGGGTCATAGAGCGGGTGATATTACGCGTATTTTAAAGAAATTAATAAAAAAAAACTATCCCGCAAATCCCGCAAATCCCGCATAGGTAATCCCGCATTTACGAACCCGCAAAAATCGTGCGGGATCCCGCGTTTGCGGGATTGCATTCCCTACATACATACATACATACAGGCAACACAATCCTTACATATTCCTTTTACCTCGTTTACGTCCATACATCAGGTCATACACGCACGCCGGTTGCGAGTACTACGAACTAGATCTTTCTGAAGAACATCACCAATAAGGTCACTATACATCGTGACATTTGAGTCGTTTTACAAAAGGCCACTCAATGTACCCGACATAAAATACCTCTTGAAACAATTAATACAAATCAAATCTGCCTAGCCTTTTCCCAACTATGTTGGGGTCGGCTTCCAGTCTAACCGGATGCAGCTGAATACCAGTATTTTACATGGAGCGACTGCCTATCTGACCTCCACAACCCAGTAACTGGGTAATACGATACCCCTTGGTAAGACTGGTGTCAGACTTTCGGGCTTCTGACTTTTCGTAACGACTGTCAAAGATCCACGAATGACAACCGGGCTTAACGTGCTTTCCGAGGCACGGAGGAGTCTCAGTATGTAGAGATGGTCACCCATCCACTGACCAACCCCGGCAAGCGTAGCTTAACCTGATGGATCGACCAGTGCGGCTGTTGTTACTTAGCCACGAGCTCCTTTTGAACCAATTAATACATTGTTACATAATATTGTTTTTATTATTAATGAACGTTTGTTAGTCTTTGGATACGGCTGCTTTTGTAAGACGACTAAAATGTCACGGTGTATATCCTTCTAGGGTGTGTCCGGCGCTTCCAGTCACATCTGCATTAAAAATACGAGATTTGCCCCTCTGTCCTAAAGTTATTCATGGCATCGTATACCCTAGCCAACACAAAGTAACCTTGTTGCGAGAAACTAGCATCCCGAGTCGGTCTCAAGCTCCGTAGTCTCAAGCCAGTCCGAACGTGTATGCATTCATCATTGTCCATCTGACCATGTTTGTGGTTAAATTAGTTTACTTTGAGTAGAGTTCTCTGTTTGTTTGATGATGACAGTTTTGGGTAGGTCTGTGATTATAATAATATTAACCTTTAACTAGGTAAGGGCCTCTTTTCATAGATCGAAAGAGCAGGCTTAATCTACTAAGCACTCTCTTTTTTTTACACCTAAAACGGTTACAAAATCAAATTCAGTGTTATAATTGCAATTCATTATTAATATTCTAGTTCGCTAGTTAGCTTCATTTCATATTTCCATTCAATATTGCCAAATTAATGAAAACAGTGAAATATTTGACATATATTTGCGACGTTGCCTAATTTCCGAATAAACGCTCTTACGTAACTGCTTGAAAAGCGCCACTTTTTGAGCCACAATGAACCCGTGAAAATAAAACATACAGGGCTACAATCCAAAGAGTTTTCGGGCCATACAAGACCAAGAAAACCTCAACACAAAGAAAAACCAGAAAGCATCCGGAAAATTTTATCCTTTTAATATTGTACAATGCTAGGCAATAATCTTGGTCCAACTAAAGAACTAGCTAACGACTAATATGGTCTTTATTAGTCGTCCAATAACAAGAGAACATCAGCTCAGTCAGGACATTTGACAAGCCACACACGTCCATAATTATATGGGTGGGTTACAATAAAAACTAATGAAGCGAACTTTACCGGCTATTAAAGGCATTCGTGAGACATTTACCAGATTTTGGCTGGTTTCTTGAATATGTTTGATCATTAAGGTATTCTGGTAAAGTCTAACGAAGATTAGCCTTGCCACAGACTCTTATTACTTACTTTTTTCAGAATATGGTGAATAACAATTTTTTTTTTTTTTTTTTTGGGTGGGATATCATCAAATGACTCCTCCCGCTCTGGGCAGAGCGAGAGGGAGTGTCAGACTTTTACTGACTAAAACCCATCCGTGTTCCTTCCGTTGCCTATGTGCTGGGGCCGCGACCCCAGCAGGTGAATAACAACCTCCCTTTACGTAATGAAAAATATCCTATATTATTAAATGCAATATTTATATTTATTTTTTTCTTTATTTATTTAAAGGGGTTTTGTCACTTAGTGATAATGTCACCCCCGTTGAGAAAAACAATCAATAACTTAAATCTAATACAATGTGTAATACACAGTTATTATCATAAATTTTGTATTATAATTTGCAATCATGTTCTCGAAAACGGCTCTAACGATTTCGATGAAAGTTGCAATAATGGTTTACGGGGTGAAAAATCGATCTAGCGACTCATATCTGAGAAAATTCGTTTTCTCTATTTTCACCCGAGCAGAGTTCAGTCAGCCATAAACTAATTGTAACATTGTCGTAACCACGTTCGCGTGGGGGAATTTTGGGCTAACCATTTTGAATTTTCACAACTTCAAGAATTCCTTAACTTCGGTGCCCAAGTTGTCACCTATGTAGGTCATTAAATCCGAACTGACTAACAATTGCCAAAAATCGTGTTTGTAGAAAAGATTCTACTTGAAAAGTTATTTCCATTGGTGTATATATTATGGATATAGAACGCGAGGAATTCCTTAGCTTCGATGCCCAAGTTGTCACCTATTTAGGTAATTAACTCCGATCTGACTAACAATTGACAAAAGTCGTGTTAGTAAAGGTTCTTTCTACTTGAAAAGCTCTTGCCATTGGTCATATACGAGTATCATAAAGCTATTAAGCTTCAGGGCAGAACCCATAGTTCGGTGCCCATTCTCCTTTCTTATTTGCCATCGATCCGCTAAGAAGATAAATGATGAAATAATGAAGATGATGATGTGTACGAAATTAAGTGTGCAATTAGCCCTCGCTGAAGGGCTTACGTTCTAATTAAGACAGATATGAGTGCCGAAAAATAAGCTAAACTGAACAATAACACAACATCACGGCTGTATTCCCCGAGGGGATGGTCAAAGGTATACTTATAAGACAGCTACATTTCCCCAGTTATGCTTGAGTCCCACGTAATACGGCTCGCCTAAGCTCGCCGCTTATTGCCATCAACCGGGCACAAATAAAGACTCCAGGCTGCTTCGTAAAGGCCAATGCCTGCCAGGGTTGCGAGTTTGTCCGAAAGGGATATCGCGGCCCCGGCACACAGGCAACGGAAGGAACACGGGTGGGTTTTAGTCAGTAAAAGTCTGACACACCCTCCCGCTTCGCCCAGAGCGGGAAAATTATTTGATAATTTCTCAGGCAAAAAAAAAAAGTCTGCTACTAAGAATTACAGATGGAAAATCCCAATAAAACTTTGCCCGACCCGAGAATCGAAATCAGGACGTCATGGTCAGCGCTTGCCAACGAGACAGTTTAAACTGAACAATTTGAGGCCTATGTCAATCAGAGGACGTATTCTATCTGCTGCTGTCATGTCATAATGAAAACGATGAATGCAATATTCGTCAAACAATGTCACTGACAAAACGCATTACCCCGCGTAACCTTCTAAGAAAACCCAAACGTTAACTCAAACTTACGCGTTGACGTTGATACCGTTATTAAATTGGGCCCCAACCCTGCTCACGTAGGGCATTGTAGCTTAACTTCATAATCAAGTTGGTCATATTAGGTGGTTCGGTAATAAGGACAGGCTCGTATTACTTACTAGTTTTTACGGCTTCGGTTACAAGTTTGGGGGAGAAAATAAGACAGAAGTTTTTGTTTTTTGTTCTTTGCTTAGGTTTTAGGTAGTTTCTTTGTAGCAATAAGGAAAGTGAAATAAATTAAATGCGTTAGCCATTTTTTTTTATCCACAACGGGGAAGTTCTTGGCCTGCATCTCACCTGATGGTAAGTAATGATCAGGCCGAAGGTGGAGGAACATTGATGTAATGGCGACAGATATAGTTAAGATGGTGGTAGCTAGCGGTTGACGTCATCACGTCAACGCCGGCTGTCACTAAAAACCAGCGCTGGGCTCTGTCTCGCATAGGGTCGCAGCATTATGCTGAGCGACGGCCCTATTGCGTGGATGTGACGCATATTTTCCTCCAAATGGTTAATTTCCCGTTTTTGTTCTTACCTTGCGTCATGTGTACCGCAAATAAACGTATTTTCCTGTCTTTTCTTTCTTTCTTTCCACCTCTGGGTCTTTTTTTTTTTTTTTTGTTTGGAAAATTATCAAATAACTTCTCCCGCTCTGGGCGGAGCGGGAGGGTGTGTCAGTTCGGTTGTTCGGGAAATAAGAACGAAGCTATATTATGCCTTTATTATAACAATAGCTTATGCCCGCGACTTCGTCCGTCTGAAATTTCGGCAACCGACCTACCGCGTCGCTGGCAATCGTCCGCCCACGCTATTTTTTTTTCACGTGCTGTTAAATAGCCTCTTCAACTTTTCTAAAGAATTGGGCTACCAAAGGCAAAAAAAAAAAACACGACAGGTAGTTCCGGAGATTAGCGCGTTCAGACAGACAGACAGACAGACTCTGCGGGGGCACTTTGTTTTTACCTGACTACGGCGAAGACAAAAAGGAGGGTTATATAATATGTAGTAAAAAAAGGACATCCTATTTGACACTAGGTGCCTAGGACGAAAGGGTCTCCAACATGCCATAAAAACCCACAACTGCGGTTATAAAGCTAAGACCTAGAAACACCGGTTTAATTTAGGCGAGTTGAAATACTACAACGAAATAGTACAGAAGATCGGCTCCATACAACCAACGGAAACGCACGCACACGTAGACAAGATACACGTACAGCGAGTGCAATGCACTCGCGACTGGGATTTGTTTGCCCTATATAGTCTGTTCCAAAAGTATTCGATGAAAATGTAAACAAGTGGATCAGAAAACGTACCCACCAGCGAATGTCAATTACAAATTGCTTTGACTGGAATTCGTTTGCTTAAATGGTCTGTTCCAAAAATATCAGAAGTCAATTACAAATTGAGTGGTTTGATTTGATTCTTTGAATACATAAACCCGAAATTCTAATTTTAAACCACATTAAAGAGGATTTTCATTTGAAAATTGAGGTTCATTTTATATCCTCAATTTTCTAATGTAATCACAATTTAATAATGTTATTCATAAAATAATTTAGTTAGTTTTAGCATTAGTTGGAAAAATGTGTGAGATACAAAGTTCTTCTTTTCATGTGGTTAGAGACTAACCTGGTGTCAGAGTTTAAAGTCGCCCCAGGGCCTCTGACTTGTCTTCACATGACGTTGAGAAATATCTCTCAGGAATGGTACGGATGGTACGGAGCGAGAGGGCGTGGGAAGCCGTCAGCTCCTTCTGCGAAGCAGTAATGCTTGCGAAGAAGTAGGTGGAACGCATGAGGGAGAGGCAAATTTCGCGCTTTCACAAACCTTGCCGCCGCGGACGGTGAGCAATGGGTAGCTCGCCGTCCGATAAGAACCAGGCCCGGGTCGATGGCGCGTTGAGTTCCACGCGCGCCTCAAAGAGATGTCGGCACAACGGAAGGGGTCTGCTAGGACCGATGCCTGCCGAGATCGCGGGAAAGTCCGAAAGGGATACCGTGGCCCCTGGCAACGTACAGGCAACTGAAGAAACACGGGTGGGTTTTAGTCAGTAAGAGTCTGAAACGCCCTTCCGGTCCGCCCAGAGCGGGAGAAGTTATTCGATATCGTCTAACCCTAAAAAAATAAAAATAAGGTGAATGTGTCTGTAATTCCTTTTAGTGAGTGATTGCATAAGAATTTAACCTGAGTAGGGTTTGTTTACACTTTCATCAGAGACTTTTGGACCAGACATTAGTTTGGGATCGCCGTATGTACGTGTCTATGTGTGCGTCGCTATTGGATGGAACGGACCTTCTGAACTTACTATTCTGTGATACTACCCAAGTCTAAATAAGGTGAGCTTAGGAGAGCGTTCCAAAAACGGCTATGTCCGAACCTGTTGCTTAAACGAGGGTAGTATTAAATTGTGGAGCTTGGCATAGTTTAGATACTGAAACCTGTTACTTAGTGTAGATTTTCCAGGAACTCTAGAAACTGGGACTTTATTTTAGGCTTGTTTACAGGTTAAAGAGAATGTATTCTAGGAAAAAGAGAGATAGAATTACTGGGAAAAAATCTAAAATAGGAAGCTTGTTTTCAGGTTGGGTTCTTGGAAAAAGTTATTGTATGTGGGACCTTAGAAGTCTCTTGTTTTTTTTATTTTGCGTGTATTTTATAGAATAGAATATATTAACTTTTTCGTTATTATGTACACCATACAAATTACTGAGACGTCTAAGAGATTTACATAAAACCGGCCAAGTATGTGTCGGACCACGCACAATGAAGGATTCCGTAGTTGGGATGAGTTTATCCCAAGAACAAACTTAACATTGTAGTTGAAAAACATTTTCTCCCATACGGAATGTATGGGAGATCATGTTTTTCAAACCGCAAAAAGTTGGTTGATTATTACTCGTTAACCTGTACGGCCTACTTAGCTCTGATAGTTTTCCTTTTAATTTCGTCATACGGGGTGTCAGGGACATCGACGCGAAGCCGGTTACCATGGACTCAGTACATGATTCTGAACCCCCCTGCGTTCAAATTTTTCGTCGGTTGTTAAAAAAAAAAACAGCTGTTTCATAGAAAACTGCAATACCTACACGGTCAAAATGTATGGTGCAGCAGTTTTTTTTTTTAATAACCGACGAAAAATTTTACACTACTGCTGTGAATTTTTTCTCAAGTCCAAGTACACCCATTTAGCTAGAAGGGGGGGGGGGGGACGGGACATTTGACTCTAACAAATAAATTCAGTTAAAAGCTTAATATTTCTCAAACGGATTCCTGAATCCAAAAATGGTTTTCAAAAACTCACAATATTTTTGAACGATCTTTCTAATTAAACCCCACAACATGGGATAGACGAGGAAAAGAAAAGCATCCCCACTTTACGTGTATCCTAAAAAAAAAAAAATTGTCTTGATTTTATTTTATCACTTTGTGATTAATACGTATATACTCGTATATGCCAAATTACAGCTTTCTAGTACTAATCGTCTCTGAGCTAAGCCGCGGACAGACAGACAGATGGACATGGCGAAACTATAAGGGTTCCTTGTTTACTACGGAACCCTAAAAATGATGGGCAGCAGTTTTTGGAAAACCATTGTTAAAAATCGGTTTACAAAGCGTGCTGTTTATATGATTTATCGTCTGGCACTATTCTACCGGTTTTGAGTAGGTCGGACGTCAGTATTGGATCCATAAAAACTGTATCCCTCTGTCATCTTCGAAGGAAAGCAATAACAGCAACACGGTTCTGTAACATGTTGTAATACAGTAAAATGTTATTGTAACAGACAATTTTCGTGTTCGTCAGCGTCCGTATTACGATCGCGCGCGCACGTGACCCGAATGAAGACGATGCGCAATTATTATCGTTACATTAAAATACAGCAGACGTAGTGCGTAATACGTAAACGATGTCTTATGATCATAAATAGAAGAAAAACGAAAAAAAAATGCTATATATACAATGTCGCCTATGGGCCCGCCCGTATTTTTCTGAATATTCATGAAAAATTATCGAAAATTAACTTTAAAAGGTCTTTAATATTTTTCTCTTATAATTTTTTTTTCAATATCCCCCTATTATTATATAATATATGGACTAACACTTTTTTTAAAAATAAATACTGTAAGTATTTAAAAAAAAAAAAAATCACCTTCGTTTTTTTTTTCATAGTCATTGTTAACCTGATAAAATAACTCATAAGCTTTTAGAAATAATAAACAGAATCCAAATCGAGCTAATAACATAGGAGATATGTCAAATGCTACTCAAAAAATAAAATACAATAATAACATAAAAAAATATTAAAGACCCCCCTTTTAAAGTTAATTTTCGAAAAATAAAGATGAACGGCACATGCCCATGGGTGACATTTTATACGTTCTGAAACCAGTTTATTTATTTATTAGTGGCCCCTCCCTGTGCTTGTTATTGTTATTACGACTTGAGAAACATCGATATATCTGTATTATATTTAAGTTTAATATTAATGTATTATTGATATAAGCTTTCGGAATAAATTCTCTAAGTGATAGTGAAAACCGCATCAAAATCCGTTGCGAAGTTTAAAAGAACAACGCGATCACACAGACTGACACGAAAAGTGACTTTTAATTTATAATATTCACAATAATTATAACTAACACCTTCACAAACTTATCCAAGGCAGGCTTATTAGTAAAATATTTTACACATAAAATACATATTATAACACTAGCTTTTGCCTGCGGCTTTGCCCGCGTGGATGTCGGAAAATATCCCACAGGAACGTATTACCGGAATTAAAAGTATTCTATGTTAATACATGTCATACAATCCAGGTTATAAACTATCTGCTTGCCAAATTTCATCAAAATCCGTTGAGCCATTTTTCCGCAAATCCGGAATAATCATCCAGACAAACAGACAAAAGGGAAAAATCTAAAAACTATATTTTGGGCATCAGACTCGTTAACATTCCGTAGCAATTGCTTTTTTCAAAAATATTAATTGTACAGTTTTGACTTCGTTACTATTTTATTTTATGTATAGATATAGATAACAATTATAAACCTGTACCTGGTCGACCAAACTCTGCTCGGGCGAAAATTTAAGAATGCTCATTTTCAGTATAGGATAGTTCATACTAATTCCATAAACAAATTCGGTGAAAGTAATATATACAAATATTGTTATAAAAAAAAAAAATTGGTATACAAATATTGCTCATTTAATATAGAATAGATAGATCATTTAATATTCTATAGAATAGATATAGTTAACAATTATAAACATTACAAAGTAAACGGAAGGAAATAAAGATTACTCACTGCTATTTAGTAGAAAATCTTTAGACGAATGTCGGTTGTCTCGCTTGTTCACGAATCTACTTTTTTATTTATTTTAGGAATGTTAATTAATATTCCAACTGTGTTTTAATTATACAAAAATATTCTGATGGGTTAGTGTTATTATTCTTTTTAAGTAATTATTATTTCATTTTAATTGAGTTGTAAATGAACGTTCGTTGACATTTGAGTTGACATTCAAAGTTATTGTATTTTATACAATCCTTTGTTAGTGTGTACATAAAATATAAATAGCTAAGTTCGCATCTAATAGTAATATCTACGCCACGTGCATTTAACGTAGAAAATACTTTTTTTTTTTTTTTAAGCATACAGACATAGAACTGTCCTGCTGCACCACCGTACATGTGAAACTTAAAAAGAATTAGAATGATTTAGTGTGAGAGAGACAGGAGAGTATCTTTCTTCTCTCTCATGAACGAAATGTGCCTAAATGTGATGCGTCCTAGACATTTCACTCTCAATTTTCGTCCAATTATCGAATCGCAGCCTAAGAAGTTTCACTTCAAAAAGTAAGTTATTTTTTTACAAAAATGTAATAAACAAATATCCCTACACCTTTCATAACTAAAGCAATTGAAATGTAAATGTAAATTGACAACCCTTTTTTTTTTTGTGGGAAATCATCAAATGACTCCTCCCGCTCTGGGCGGAGTGAGAGGGACTGTCAGACTTTTACTGACTAAAACCCACCCGTGTTCCTTCCGTTGCCTGTGTGCCGGGGCCGCGCTATCCCTTTCGGACAAACCCGCAACCCCAGCAGGCATTGGTCCTTACGGACCCCGTCAGTTGGTGCTGCGTTGCGGAAGTCGGCTCGTGACTCCCGACGCCCGGGGCGTCTCCTGCGGCGCACTACGCAACTAGGGGCGCGAGGGCGTGCAGCTTGCATCTCCCTCGCGCGCTCCGCTTCCTCCTTCGCGAGCATAACTGCTTCGCAGAAGGAGGTGACGGCCTCCCATGCACTCTCGCTCCGGACCATGGCCTGACCAGGGCCGGACGCGAGAGATCACCGCTGCCGATCGCCTCCGTGAGGACACGGTGGTGCCCCGCCCAAGCCGGGCAGACCTCCACCGTGTCCTCCGGGCGATCCACACAATGGTAACACCCGGGCGTTTCCTCCCGCTTTATCCTGAACAGGAACCTCCCGAAACAACCGTGTCCGGTGAGGACCTGCGTCAGGCGGAAAGTGAGGACGCCGTGACGCCTCTCTAGCCACTCCTCAAAGAGGGGACTTATCGCCGCAATTGTGGCGTGCCCAGCGCTGGGTTGCGACAATCGCACTCTCCATGCCGCCATAAGATCCCGCTGGAGCTCTGTCCGCTGTGCCGTGATTTCTCGCGGCAGCGGAGTTACACCCCGGCGTTTCGCCTCCTCGCGCAACTCCCACATGTGCGCGAGGACTTTTGCCTCCACATGGTGGTAGTCCGGCAAGGAGGCTCGCCGCCTCACGGGAGACCGTGCGGTATCCTCTGACCAGCCTAATGGCCATGACCCTTTGGGACGCGTTCAATCGCTGGGCTGGTCGCAGCCTTAATGAACGCGCCCACACCGGTGCCCCGTAAAAGGCCATGGACCGCACGATCCCCGCGTAGAGCCTTCGGCAGGAGGAGTTCGGACCCCCTAGATTAGGCAGAAGCCGCTTCAAAGCAGCCCCAGCCCTCTGCAGTTTGGGAGCCAAACGTCGGAAGTGCTCCATGAAGTTCCACCGGCTGTCGAGGACGAGTCCCAGGTACTTCATCGTCGACTCGACACCGATGTGAACCCCTCCCGCCGTTATCTGGGAACCCGACAGTGGCGCGTTCCGAGGACCATAGAAACACATGGCCTTGGACTTGCGCAAGGCCACCTCGAGTCCCAGTTGCCGGATCCTATCGACGATTGTCGCAACCCAACGTGTCGATAGTTCGGCCGCCGCCTCATGCGACCTCCCCTGCACCAGGACCAGCGTGTCGTCAGCGTAGCAGACTACGCTGCCGCCGCTAGGGAGGTCGGCGCGCAGCACCCAGTCGTAGCCGATGTCCCACAGATGCGGCCCCAGGACCGATCCCTGCGGGACACCGCACGACATCTCTCGCCGGTTCCACTCTCCGACCAATTGACAACCCTAACTTTTCTTTGCCTCCGTGACAAAAAAAAATATCTCAAGATCAGTCATTACAACAAAAAATAAAATGATTAGCACCCCTAAATTTCTGTCTTCACCCGTTCTTAAGCACCCTCAAGAAAAAACGTACCGATGACGTTAACGTTACGATAACGTTACAAAAATCGTTTTACGATATTTAATATCGTTTACGGTACTTATTACCGTTTCGCGTTTACCGAATAAGTACTTTCGATTAAGATAGGGGTGTCTATTAACATTTATTAGAGCGTTTAAAGGTGCGATGGAATATTATTGATTGTTTATGAGGTGTGAATATGTATATTCAAGCTGTTGAGGTGGGGTGAGTAGGGTTTGAGATTCGTGGAGTATTTTACAGGAATTGGTAAAGTTATCGTTGTTCCTAACTTATCGTGACTTCAATAAAATGCGTATTAAGATTAATTACAAAATTAATGTGAAAGACATTAATTTTGTAATTAATCTTAATACGCAAAACATACCATTGACACATCGATCACATCTCATCACATTTGTGGAGTTTGGCTAGCTAATTTTAATCTGACCAATCAATCTGCCTAGCCTTTTCCCAACTATGTTGGGGTCAGCTTCCAGTCTAACCGGATGCAGCTGAATACCAGTATTTTACATGGAGCGACTGCCTATCTGACCTCCACAACCCAGTAACTGGGTAATACGATACCCCTTGGTAAGACTGGTGTCAGACTTTCGGGCTTCTGACGACCCGTAACGACTGTCAAAGATCCACGAATGACAGCCGTAATTTTAATCTGACCGTGTATACAATAAATTTAACATAAAATATTTAGCTATCTCAAAACAGAAATTCCCATATATTCTTAACCCTCTCTTAACTACAGTGTCGCCTTGACATTGCATGCGGGGGTATTCAGAGCCCGATGCAGGCTGAATGTATAATACGGGCAGCGGAGGGTTGAGCTCGGATCAGCGGTGGATACGTGCTGTCCTTTTGAGAGGAATGGAGGTATATTTATCATGAGCGGGTTATATGGACGCCGGTGTTTTGCTAAAGACTGGCTTTTTAGAGCATATTTTTATGTTATCGAGTTATGGCCGCCCTTTGTATCATCTTGTGTGAAATTTCTACATTTATATCTGTAACTAGCTTATAAATCGTTTATTAATTACAAACAAAACTTTTATATAATCTTATATATAATCTTTTCTAATATTGGTGTAGATTTATATAGTGTACTATCGAAGAAGTTCATATCTAACCAGTTTGAAAACAAAATCCCGTGAACACGATGACCACATCTGTTACCGGCCCGGTTCTATAGCCGCCGAGCGCTGCAAGCAAGAATAGTCCTTACGGTGGTTAGTTATGAACTTCTTTGATGGTACATGATAAAGAGATCTTATACTGAATCTTATTTGAAAGTAATCGTTGCGCGAATATTCGATCGGTCGCGTGCACATGTCACTTCTTTTTTTTCGGAAAACCGAAAGCGCCCTCTGTCGGCGCGACCACGAATGTCGCATGTTCACCGAATAAAAAGTTCGAATGATCGTGTATTCGTACGACGATCGGTTTTAAATAAGACGAGGGGTGAAACTTTGCAATGCGATTGTACGTAATGGGATGATGACTGGGTAAAAAAAAACAAATTCTAATTAGTCCGTCAGTCAGATAATAAAAAAAATATTAGACACGTATTTTTTGCTTTACCATATTAATAACAAAATACCTTGGTAAAACGCATTTTAAATTGGGGAGTGGGGGTCGCTACGTCACAAATAAGTATAAAATCTACATACTCGTGACGTCACGGCACATTTTAACTCAATGTATCGCCGTAATCTTTAGATTACGTAAAAAAATAAAAAAATACGTGTCCAATATTTTTACATACATAAATAAATTCACCCCTTCTTCCCATGGGGGTAAGCAGAAACTACAAAACACCACCTGCTACGATCCTTACATACTCCTTTTGCCTCGTTTACGTTCATACATCAGGTCATACACGCACACCGGTTTCTGAAGAACATCACCAATAAGGTCACTACATGTCCTCCTAGGACGTCCCCTCCCGGCGTTTCCACTCACATCTGCTTTGTAAATACCTTTTGTTAGTCGCCTTTCATTCATCCTCTCAACATGAATACGGAATATTATGACACTTTATTAAAGTTCATAGAATAAGAGGATATATTTTTATAGATGTAATAACAGTTTTATATTTAAGTGAAAACGCCATCCCTAATCGCACATTCCCACGACTCATCGCGAACACATAGCCAACCTAACTTTTAAATGACAGAGCTATAAGCCAGAGAGCCTAACATTAAATAAAAACTTGGTACATTACTGTCACCCAAACTTGGTCTTCATAACAAGTAAACGTCAACTACGCTATATATTTTGAATATTTTCAGCCCTTTTCAGATTCATTCTTTACTAACGAATCGATAATAATCTCAAAAAGTGCACAGTGTCCCTGTAAATAACATAACTCTAATCCCTAAACCGAATAACCGAACACAGAAATTCAACCAACTTTTCACTTATTAATAATATAATAAAAATTCTTTCAACTTCTTTTCAGTTTCGTAACACCACAAATCATCAGAACTGCGCTGCGTGACAGTTCTGACGAAGATAAGACCCTGGAGGTAAGTCCCGGGTTATTTTTCTTACTTTTATTTGCCACGGTGTGAATGACGGCGATAAGGGAATAGGTATTTATATTACGTCTGTCATGGAGCTTGGGAGTGCGAAAGATAGCGTGTAAAGAAAGTGAAAAGTGAGATAGTGGGACTGGAAGAAAATGGTTTTTAGGGTACTGTAGCCAATGGAAAACGGCAAACAGACGAGACTCATACCTAGCAATAATGAGTGTATGATATTGTAGAAAGGATAGCTGCTGTTAACTTCCTATTTTCATTAGCCGTCCCCCGACGCGACGACGACGCTTGGATCAAAATATTACCTACAACTTATATTAAACATATAGGGCCAATATTTTTTATTACACTTTAAAGGATTTTGTCGGGGTTTCTAAATTTTTTTTTTTAAATTTAAAGTAAAATTTTATAATATATTAGAATCGTACAAATTTTTTGGTCGTAATGTAACAAACGCATTTTCACCATTTAAGGCATACCAGCACGCGTAGCGTGATGACGATAGAAACAGGGTTTCTACGGGTTTTGTCGACGGAACAATAGCCAAATTACAGATTGTGATTGTTTATCTGTCATTTTGTCTGACAATTTCCAGCCAGACATACGAAAATCCAAGAAAATAAAAGGTTGAATTGTTGAGCGACCACTTTCACAACTGCTTCTATTGGTTTGTGTATTCAATCGTCACAATTACATGTTTTTTAGTTAATTTAATTTAATTATTTTTGATATGTCAAACTAACTGTATCTACCTAGATTATAAGAGAATGATGTGGTCTCCAATAATTGGAAGCGCATACTAGTGTACAAGTCCCTATTCTTGTAAACTTGCATGAAATTGTGCAGCCTCTGTTGGAGATCCAATAAATAAATAAATTATAGTTCAATAGTCTAGTAAGTCTGTAAGTCTAGTTCTTCAGTACATAGAAGGCTACAAACCCTTCTATGTTCTGAATAATATAGAATATCAATGTGTTAATATGATTTTCTGTTCTATTTTGCAAGTTAATTATAATACATACCAAAATCGCTGAAACTGCAACCACACCCCCATTCCGTGAAGGTTATTATAGTTTTCCCCATTGTTAGAGGGTGACGGAGTGCGAGATGAAACAAATAACATTTATACCGACGACATGCGACATAAACATTCATTAAATAGCAGACAGCTGCGGGAAAAGTAATTAGTGATGTAATAGCTTTAGGATGAATGGAAGCTTTCGGGGAAATTTCAGGAAAAATGTGTTTCGTGCATTATTGGTGTTTTCTTGTTACTATTTTTTTTCATTTCCAGTATTCAGTTATGCATTCTAATATTATAAATACAAAAGTTACTGTCTGTCTCTCTCTACCTTTCGACAGCTGAACGGAGTTGGATAAAAGGCACACGGATAGAACATGACCTGGTTAGGACATGGAATTGGCGTTTTTGGGGACTGTCTCATGTAATTTTGACGTTCTAAAAGTGCTGATTCTCAGTCTAATTTGTTGTAAGAAATGACTTTTGAATTTGAATCTGAATACTTTTTTCCTTGGTAGGACGTTCCCGTAGAATAATTTTAGACCTCCGCGCGGGCGAAGCCCCAGGCAAGAACTTGTCTTTTTATATGTAAGAGTTTCTGTGGCAAATAAACATTTTTTATTTCTTTCTTTTCTTGTGATACTTGATTGCATTTGTGAGGTTCATTCTGTGTAATAAAGGCTAGCCTTTTAACCGACCCCTTGCCATAAGCTTGCTTGCTTGCTTGCGCTTGCTTGCTTGCTTGTTTGTTTACTTTTTGCCTTTTAAGACTTGACCATAAGTAGAAGAAGTGCAAGACTGCGTCTGACATGATTCATTTCCCTATTCAGAAAATAGTGATTGTGAGCATAGATAGATAGATAGAATATTGTTTAATAAGTACACCATAAAAATTACAGATATAAATGTAGACATTTTACATAGGGTGACAAAATGGACGGTCTTTTACAGACAACCTTTGGATGGATTAAAGAAAGAAGGAGAGACAATACTGCAGATGGTGTACCATTTACATATACGTAACATACATAAAGCATATACTTATCTATACATATATATATACGTATACAAAAATAAACATGAAACAAGAGCAAGGAACTATATGTAATGATGATGCATATCCCGGCTTTAAGATTGGCTATGGTCCAGACAAGACAGGGGTTAAGCGAACAATTAGGTGCCTACTTATTTAAAAGTGTTTTACACAACTAACTTAGATAAAATAATTCCTGGACAATTGCCAGTCTGTGTAATCCCATACTATTAAATTAACACTATTGTAATATTTGTAATCACGTTCTCAAAAACGGCTCTAACGATTCCGATTAAAGTTGCATTATAGGGGTTTATGGTTTAAATCGATCTAGCTAGGTCTCATATCTGGGAAAATTCGTTTTGTCCGTATTTTCATCTGAGCGAGCCCGGTCGCCCAAAGTTTAGAACAAGATGGCTACCTTAGAATAATGACATGGCAGCATGGAATTAGTAAGTACCTACTATCATGGCAGCATGGAATCAGTATGAAATATTCTATACTATTAAATGAGCATTCTCTATTTTTTTTTTCACCCGAGCAGAGCTAGGTCGACCAGTTGCTATCCCACGATACGCCCAAAACTCCTTCTTGTTTAAAAAAATGTGGCCGTCACGGTACCCCCATAAATTGTAACAGCGAATCAATTTTCACGCCCCTTAAGACCTAGGCCAAATATTTTTTAATATTCGGATAGCTCAAGACCTAAAGAGATGCCATAAAGAATATGAATTAAATATCTCAACGATTTGAATTTGATGTGTTTATTAACTGAAGGGTAATATTTACAATTGGGTCCATAACAACTTATAACTAATTAATGAATAAAAATAGCAAAATTATATACGTAACTTACTTTACTAAAATTATTCAAAAACTAAAATATAGCATCGTAAAATTCATCCGCATCGCTGTCGACAGGTAATGTACCCAAGAGACTAATTAATATCTCGACTAATTAAAAAGTTATGTAACAACGCGAGAATTCGCGGGTATTCCGGTAGGAAATATCGAAGAGAGCGGCGGTGGAGATGACGGCAAACGGCATGACGCTCTCTTATGGCGTAAGAGAGCGTCATGCCGTTTGCCGTCAAGGCATACGAGTCGGTCTTACTCCCAAGGCGCGTCAATAGGTGATTTACATAAAAATCATTTATTCTTTAGCTGAGAATCCGAACTTTTCGAACGTCAAAATTACATAAGACAAAGACTGTCCCCCAAAACCCCCGCTCTTCACACACCGTTTGGGCATAGACCGAGCATATATCATTGAGTTAGATTAATTTTCGATACGATGATCTGACATCCATGAGCCTCGTGCAGCTGGCGCGACGCGACACCGGTAATTGTTCTACCATGAAGTTTTCTTAAAAATTGTTTTGTTAGTGTAGCGTCGCGCCAGTATGCACAAAGCTTTATCCCAGATAAACTTACTTTAAAATATGAAATTGAAAACTTTTGTAGGCAAATTTGCCCAGCATGAGAATAATATAATTAAAAAAAAACGTGTAGAGACCACTCCACCACGATCTCCAAAAAAAGCCTAACAATACATATAGATTACTATCGCATAACACGCCAGTGACCTCATCAAGGTCCTCTATTAAATTCAAGAGGTCAACGTACTGCAAATAATATAATTGGATAATTTAATGTAATTTTAGAAGACTTTTTTGAAGAGGTCGTGGCTTAATTACTCTCGCGCAAATTGCCCAATGTGAGGTCAGGTTAGAGGTAAGTCGTGTACTATGATAAAATATTATACTGAAACGTAAAAGCAAACTTCTTGTGAATTATATGGTCCAGTAAGAATAACACCTATTCTTTCAGGCAGTATTTCAGTTAGAAGGTTGCTGGTAGAGGCAGATAAGTGAAATGTTAGTATCTTATTCGCGATCTCCTGACTTTGATTATATGTAACAACATTATGATCTCCTAAAACAGGGCTTCCCCTCTCCTACCCTTTTGCTGTGCCTGCATTATGGTAAAACAATAAAGATAATTGAGTAAAGTTACAGGTACAATAGACAGCGGGCCCTGTCAGAATACCGGTGCTGCATTATATATTTTTTAAATATCGCAGCATTCTGGTGAGAGAGGAGTCTTTTTGGCCTCACATAGGACTTTTTTTTTGTTTTGCTTTTAATGTTAATTTTGTTAGTTTTAAATGCTCTTTTTACTGCTTGTATTTCCTGTGCATGTACCATATATATATTTTTTTTTCTATGTGACTTTACGAGTTTTTTCTGCACATGGGCCGGTTCGTTGCGGTAGTATTTGGGGATGGCCAATGTTCAACAGTGGAATTCCTTTAGCTGAGATGATGATGATTACGAGTCTTTTCGAATCTAAAGTAAGCATCAACAACTCCCTAGTTGTCACAGATAAACGGCGGTTACCATTGTCAATATGTATGTAGTCTGCTACCCCATAACATGACTCCATCGTCATACGTAATACAAAATTCCTATCATATAAATTCTCTAGTGACCTCACCAAAAGCCTTCTATTAAAATTCGACAGGTCAACGCTCTGCAAATATTTGTACAATTAATTTTGTTTTAGAATACACTAATTTAGAGGTCACACTACGTGAGTCAGTTGATAACATAAATGGTGTGACAATAGGTATCATGCGTCTTTTTATGAATCATCATTATCGTAATACCTATTTACAGCTTTTGAATACTTAATGAAGCAAGTAAAGCAGTTGGTCCCGGCTGTCATTCATAGATCTTTGACAGTCGTACGGGTAGTCAGAAGCCCAAAGGCTGACAACCAGTCTTACCAAGGGGTATCGTGTTACCCAGTTACTGGGTTGTGGAGGTCAGATAGGTATGTAAAATACTCACTCAAAAGTACAAAAATATAATATAATAATAAATACTCATGTGAAATACTGGAAATCAGGTGCATCTGGTTAGACTGGAAGCCGACCCCAACATAGTTGGGATATGACTAGACAGATGTTGATGATGAGCAACTAGAGAAAGACCAAAGGCAAAAGTACCAAACTGACAAAACGTTACAGGAAGTTTTTACTGTGCGTTCATTACAACTTGTCCCGCGACGCGATTGGTAGCACTGTTCTGTCAGTCGCCATTCTGAACCTTATTGCAATGAAACTAGGTTTGAAAAGCAATGGTGCCTACATGACGGCAAGGGACAAGTTATAGTGAACGGTTTGTAGAAGTACCTACACTGCTACTTGTACAAGGATTTATTGGCGCTCGAATGACGTTGACAACGGGGGCGCTGTTGTTAAACATTTGTGCAATTATTTTGTGAAATGTATTGAAAAAACAAGATGGCTGCGTTAGTTCCGATTTCAGCCACGTGCCAAAATTGCCATAAAGCGCTATATACCTACGCAACTAAGAGCTGTTGAAGAGGAACTGCCGAGGGAGAGCTGGATGGGGGGATACCAATCTCACAGAAATAACCGGCATCGTGCTGTGATAACTGTTTCCACACTGCAACTTTCGCGGTTTTGATTATATTAACTTTGTGCTCCATACTATTGAAATATGGTGTTTTATCATAAGTAATCAGTATCCCAGCAACCATACGTAGCCTATTGGTAAAATTGACCTCATTTTATTTTATTTTTATAAACAGTTTAGCAATTTGGATCACGGTAACAAAACACAGACCTATAAACACTGACTACGTCAAACCGTTTTTGGACATTGAAACTGATCAGTCTATATACCTAACAATGTACAACAACAGCACGTGTAAGTAAATACATATAATTATAACTATTACACTGCAACAACCAGTATATCTAGACCCGCGGTAAAATTGGGAACTAAATCAAAATATACTAGATTTAACTTAATAGTTGTCATTTTCCTTAACAACCAGCGCCTCTATGGACAATCAAGATAAATTGGTAACCTCTAAATAATTCCATAACAAACATGGTTGCGGAAACTTGCGAATGACGTCACAGGTCAACGGCCGTCGAGGTCATTCAAATGTAGTTGAAAAAACTCTAGAAAAACTTCTAGTATTTGCAAGTCATTATTTCGAACTATTGTGGCGGATTTCGTTATGGCCGCTTACGTTTAAAATGGCTTTAAAGCCATTCCATGATGCCTTGCAAAAGTTTAAAGCCATTTTGCCTTGCACAAGATTAATCTTGTGCAAGGCAAAATGGCTTTAATCTTTTGCAAGGCATCATGGAATGGTTGATGATCACACAGTGACTAAATGTTGGCCAGTCAGAAAGATGATGCCCGGGCTGATCACCTCATCATCATCATTTCAGCCAAAAGACGTCCAGACCAAGCATTGCCACTTCGACTCGGTTCTGTGCTTTTCGTATCCAGTGGATTCCTGCGGCCTTCCCAGGTCATCGGTCCACCTTGTGGGGGGCCTTCCAACGCTAAGTCTTCCGGTACGCCACTGTAGAACCTTTCGGCCCCATCGGCCATCTGTTCAGCGAGCAATGTGCCCTGCCCGGTGCCTATGGCACGGGCCCCGGGCTATGTTGATTACCTTGGTTCTCCTAAGGATCTCTTCATTTCCGTAATTAATACCTAAGTCAAAAGCCTGGGCAGAAGTTTCCTCTAGGTTGTTAAATACCATAATATACCTATTGCGATCTTTAATACCACTGTGTTTTATGGCAATATCTTCTATGACCTGTGTATAATATTTCGGTATCCGTTTACAGACTGATAAGGTGCAGGCAAATCAGAAACAAACGAAAACGAAACGAAACCTGCCAATGGGTAACATTTATACACATACACACACACATGCATCATTTATACATAGTACATTAGCTGCCACGGCCTGCAAAAGGGTTATTGATGGACGAACGTAAAAATGTGGGCCGGGGTGAAGCCGAGGCACTCATACGTGAGTCCATCAATGCCTGGTTGCGGCCAGGGCCTTGTATAGTACTTTTCTCAAATGCGCGGAAATTCAAACTACTTAATTAATTAAGTATAAATTCTAGAATCAATGACGACCAACGAAAACTTTTCACGCGCCAATATTTTCTTTTGTTTCTTTTTTACTTTAACAGCTCTATTTTCAAGCCAAATCGGAATTATAATAAAATCTTTGATAAGTTACTCGTACCTACTTGGTTGCCATGTGTCAAAAGATTGTTCCGTTTTTAAATTACACGACATACATGGAATACCTAAAAATTGCTTTTCATTCCTGTCTATGTTACCGCGTTATTCTAATATTTATTATAATACTTCATTATTAAACCTACATATAATAAAGAAATCTAGATGTTTTGTCAAGTCGTAAAAACCATGTCGCTAATAAAAAAAATAGAGGAACGATTTGTATAAAAGAATAATTTATCTTTGTCTTTAACAAAAGAACTGTCTTCTTAAGTACATAAAACTTACAAAATAACAAGTCTATCTATAAAACTAAAAGCCGTAAGCTTACTTATAAAAATTAAACATTTAGCTTAAGAGGTGTACTGACAGACCGGAAGCCTGTGTAGTGCTCTCCAACTCTTAGCAGTTAGCGGTGAGACTAGCACTTAACTCGGGTGAGTACTCCCCTTAATGGTCATCTTTATAGTATGTTTACCTGTGTTTGTGTACTAGCCTCTTTGGTTATGTGTTTAAAAAAAGATTAGGAGATGCTGAAAATGGAAGAAGTAATGAATTTGTAACAGCTGAAGTACCAATCGTCCTCTCTACAGTCTGTTACCCGTATTTGAGTATAATCTGTTCCAAAACTATCGGATGAAAATATAAACAAATCCTGTCCAGGTTAAATTCTTACGCAATCACTCACTATAGGGAATTAGTGACACATTCATCTGTATTTAAAAGGTTTCAACTTTATATCTCACCACTTTTTCCAACAATTATTGTTTGATTATCACTATTAAATTGTAACCGAAAAATCATCGACCAACGTTGAAGTTATGTACAAGTAACTTCAACAGTCAAATGAAAAACATCTTTAAGATGATTTAAGTATTCAAATAAAAGCACTCAATTTCTATGTGGCATTAGGTAGGCATCAGTCTGACCATTTTGATCACAAAATTAGTTGGAAATCTGATCTAATGCGAACTCCAGAGTATGTCAGCCCGTACTGCGTCATTGACCGTAGGTTCTCAGCCCGTAATGCGTCATTGACCGTTGGCTTCCGTATGACCAATTCTTGAACATTCTTAGCTGAGAGACAGCTAGTAATAGTCTTCAAAGCGTAAAATATGTATTTGCTTCTCTTGATGTGAATTGGAAAGAAATGCTTAGTTGTGCAACACAATCACGTTATACAAGCAAGAAATAACAACTGTTAAATTAGTCACCAATTTGATAGTGTATTATTTATAAGTACAAAAAAACGAGTGAGCCTTACAGTACTCGCATATTATGATGTGTTACATCTGAAAACTTGTCTGACAGTACCAACCTCTCGGAAAATGGGTTGGTACCAACTGCCGGCCAACTCTAGCACCACGCGCGCTCATTGGTCAAATGAAATAGCGCACGCTTCCCCGGTTTCTTGTTACACACTTCCGTCCCTTTTCACGAAATCACTCCCACAGATAGCAGGAATGCGAGAGTAAAGATGTTACACATCTTACTTATAAGTAATACTCTATCGAAGCATCCCAAATGGTAAGATGAACCAGGAACCAATCATTATTTGTAACAACTCACCTGTATTGTATAAACCCAAAGGAAGAAAGTAGTTATCCTATTTTCCAGGAACCCTAAAGATATATCAGACTGAGGTACAATTCTGCCTACCAACCGCCATTAACCAGTCACCGTGAACATATTCAAGAACATAGTTAATTACATAATGCACCACACTGAGTCAGCGATGCGAAATTCCTATGCCATATGGTGTGATGGATCGGGTTACTATAGTATTACCCGTGTGAAACTAGTAGTACTATACTATTTACTATGAGTATAATAGTTTGGTTACTAACTGGTCTGATTAAGCCAGGCCATTACTTAATTTTGATTTTTTTTTATCAAATTATCCATATGTCGGAAATACTTCAATGAATTGACTAATCGGAGCGCCAGCGCCGCCTAGTGGCGACACAAAAAACAAAACAAAAAAAACCTCGCCGAGTACTTATGAACGTTTATCCAAAAAGTTGGCAACGTTGCAAATAGAAGTCAAAAATTTACCTGTTTTGATTAATTTGGCAATATTACTATATGGAAATAAGAAATGTGGCAACTAGAATATTAATAATGAATTGCAATTATAACATTGAATTTGATGTTGTACCCATTTTAGGTGTAAAAAAAGGCATTTGGAAAGTTACCAAATATTTTTTTAACATCTAAAACTAAATATTCAGTGTTACGATATTAATAATTGCCTTTCATACATTTCTTATTTCTATACAGTAATATTGCCAAATTAATCAAAACAGCGAAATATTTGACATCTATTTGCGACGTCGTTGCCCACTGTCAGAATAAATGCTCTTAACATAACATAACATAACATCACGCCTGTATTTCCTGAAGGGTTCGGCAGAGGTGTACCACACATTTCGCCAGTTATGTTTAAGTCCCATGTAATAGGGGGCGAGCCTATTGCCATCAACGGGGCACAAATTCAGACTCCAGGCTGCTACTGAGAAATTCCAGAGGGGAATCGAACCCAGGATGCTCAGCAGTATCGCTTGCGACCACTAGACGAGGCAGTCAGTGTAGTATTATATTTTACTATCACTATTTTCATTTGGTTACTACTGTAGGATATAGATAATTTGTCGAGAAAATTGAAAAATAAGTAAAAGACCTCCTCGAGTACCTCGAGAAAATTGTAATCTGGAAACGCCATTTCTTTAAGTACTACGAGTACTCACTAATACTCGGTTCCTATTAGGTTTCTATAAACAAAAACGAATCGTTTTCGTTACCAATGGTAGCTTTTGTTTTTGCCAAACTGAGCATATATACATCCATAATGGAGGACACAATGGGACATAATGGGGGTCTAATATGCAAAGCTATGAGATCTTTGCTTAATTATTCTAATAATTTATTGAAGTTACAAGTCTTCATTTTAACCAATAACGGTCCGTAAATTATATGAATCGGCCATATGTAAGTTAGGTACTAACTAAACGACTAGTAAGAACGAGTTATAACACAATAATTAACTGCAATGTAAAGTATAGTGGCAAACTATGGTAAATTTTATTTAGTGGCTACTGTTGGCATCTATATTTTAAAGATATATTAAGTAAGCTTCTCTAAAATCGAAAGCAGCAAGTCTAATAAGAATTATTATTTAAATTGGTCATACGTACTCATGATAAAAATACAATGGAAACGTTTTAAGTCATAATATTGTAGTTGAATCTTTGACTAACTATATAAATAAACGAAAGTGATCATGATTAAGTCTTTCATCTCCACTGCTCTCAAAATGGCGAAGAAAAATATCGTGAGAAAAACCGGCATGTCCTAGAACCAAAAATTAGAAGACATACGAGTATGTGACATTGGCGGATGTCACATTATGTCTTCGATTTTTTGACACACGCACTGGGCAAGCGGAACATTATAGGCTGATTATGTTTATGCTCGTGGCTAAGTAATAACAGCCAAACGGGTCGATCCATTAGGTTAAGCTACGCTTGCCGGGGTTGGTCCGTGGATGGGTGACCATCTTTACATACCGAGACTCCTCCATGCCTCGGAAAGCACGTTAAGCCGTTGGTTCCGGCTGTCATTCGTGGATCTTTGACAGTCGTTACGCGTCGTCGGAAGCCCGAAAGTCTGACAACCAGTCTTACCAAGGGATATTGTATTACCCAGTTACTGGGTTGTGGAGGTCAGATAGGCAGTCGCTCTATGTAAAATACTGGTATTCAGCTGCGTCCGGTTAGACTGGAAGCTGACCCCAACATAGTTGGGAAAAGGCAGGCAGATTGATTTATGTTTATGCTTATTAAGTCGTTTTACGTTCATTTTATCTCTGAATAATATAACTTCAAGGTTCCATTGATTTGTAAAGTCAAAAAAATACAAAGTCATGAGCGAAACCGCGGGCACAGCTAGGTCTATCAATAAATGGCGTGTTGTTTACATTTTCGGTAATTTAACTAAATACTCAATCTTCGTAATTATATGTTATTTAAATCTTTTTCCTACTCCTCTCATTATCGTATCGTATGAATCAATGTGAACGAACCAAATCGCTAACAAGACTAAATAACGAGCCATATTTAAACTTCTAAGGAGTGTTCCTTAGAACAGAGTTCGTTAAAACTAATCAAAAGTTCTAAGAAATTGATATCTTCGGGTTAATGTTCATGATTTGATTTCAGGACTAAGAAGTTGTTTATTCTATGAAAAAATTAAGTTATTTTTTAGTAGTACTCGTAGGTAGTCGTTTCTGAGAAGAAGTTTCAATAAAAAAATATTGAGGGTTGTGTTTTTGAATACAGTTTTATCTTTTGTATCGCAATGGTAAATTTCCTCAGGTCATTAATAATTTATTTTATTCATAGTTCAACCAGAGTTCAAGCCAGGTCAGTTTAAAAACGAGTTATAAGGTTCATGTACACACATCAGTCACGTCATCGTCAAAGCGCCGATCAGTCACTTTAATTTCAGGGACGGTCAGTCATAGCAACGTCTCGGTTACAAATTGTCTTTGTCACAATGCCATGTTTCATTTGTATTCGTTTGTTTTGTTCGTAGCAATACAAGTTGACTTGCCGGTGACGTGACGTCGACTGAGACGCGCTGGTTGTGACGTGACTGATGTGTGTAGCCAATGTCCTACAAGTTCTATGTAACTATATTTTTTGACGTGATTGATCCGTGATTTGACGTTGACGTGACTGAAGTGGGATGCGATAAGGTAGCCCGTTAAATTAAAATTTTCTCTCGTTTTTCGAAATTTGCAGGTCTGTGTCAGGTTGTAAGTTGATTAAAATATGATTCGCGACCGTAACAAATATGGCTCTAGAGAATTATAATCATTAGAATCAGCAATACAACTATTTAACTTAGAATAGGGATGTTGCCTGGATAAAAAAAGGAAATTCTTATTAGTCCGTCAGTCAGATAATAAAAATATATTAGGCACGTATTTGTTGCTTTATCATATTAATAAAAAAAAACTTCGATAGAACGCATTTTAAGTTGGGGAGTGGGAGTCGCTACGTCACAAGTAAGTATAAAATCTACATACTCGTGACGTCATGGCACATTTTAACTCAATGTATCGCCGTAATCTTTAGATTACAAATTAAAAAAAAAATCTCCATGACGGATTAAAAAAAAAAATTGTCATCGTCCCTATTGGCCTCAAATGTCATGATTTCATGAAAGAGACATTCAATAGGGTTCTATGAACTTAGAGAGTTGTATTCATGATTTTTGTGATTATAATTCTATAAATTGATAATAATGTTTACGGTTATGAAAATCACTTCCATTCCAATTTATCACTTAAGTTAATGAACATAAGACATAAAGTTGTAAGGAAGTGTTAATTTGGTGAGTGGGTTCTAAGTTACAGGGCCATATGGTTACGTGGCGTAACATAGTGTAAAATAGTTTATATCGCCATTAAATGTTAAATTAATTATAATGTGTAGTGTAGTGGGTAGTTTTGAAGAGGTATTTTATAGCCATGTTTGGCAATAGAGAATAGTAGAAACGGATACGTAATCTTTGACAACCATATTTTTATTCTTTAGATAAAAAAATGTAAGTTTACTACTGGAGGAGCTCGTGGGTAAGTAATAATAGCCGCACGGGTCGATCCATTAGGTTAAGTTACGCTTGCTGGGATTGGTCCGTGGATGGGTGACCATCTTTACATACCGAGACTCCTCTGTGCCTCGAAAAGCACATTAAGCCGTTGATCCCGGCTGTCATTCGTGGACCTTTGATAGTCGTTACGGGTCGTTAGAAACCAGAAAGCCTGACAACCAGTCTTAGCAAGGAGTATCGTGTTACCCAGTAACTGGGTTGTGGAGGTCAGATATGCAGTCGCTCCGTGTAAAATATTGGTATTCAGCGGCATCCGGTTAGACTAGAAGCCGACCCCAACAAAGTTGGGAAAACGCTAGGCTAGGATGGACTACTGAATGAATAAATAAATAAAAATGTACCTACTTACTGGGAAAGAAATGCTGAACTAATCGGCAAGTATAGTTCTTGTTCCTAAGGTGAAATCGCCAGGGTAGCCCCCGATATTCAACTGTCTGTCCCTTCTAACGTTTTTTACAATATACAGGTTATAATTTTATTCATAGTTCAACCGGAGTTATTAAAGCCAGGTCAGTTTAAAAACGCATTAAGGGGTAGCGTTAAGGAAGACCACGAAAAAAAAAAAATCTTACGTGTTTTTGCAATGTACAGGTCAGTAACAGGTTGTATGTTTATGCAAATATGAATCGCGACCGTAACACATATGTATTTACAGAATTATAATCATTAAAACCATCAATATAACTCTCTATGTTCAATTTGAATATTTTTTTTCAAATCAAACAAAAAAAACAAAAATGTTTTATTTTTATTATATTGTTCATGAAATCTTTAGCGCTTCCCGTGTATCGTATATTGGAAACTCAATGGTTCCTTCTACTATCAATCTTGCAGTATTAAGTATCAATATTTAAATTCCTGATTCGTCTCATTCAGCAGCATTCAAACCAAAGGTATTTCTTACTATCCATCTTTTCTCTAAGATCCGATGAAAACTCCAGCGAAACGGTATGCAGAGCAATTAATATCGTCTCTTAACCTGCATTTCTGAAGCTATCAAGATATTCGACGGCTATTGGAAAATAATGAATGCAAAACCATTGAAAGGAACATTCAGCATGAAAATATTCTCGAACCAAAACGAAACCAGGTTATTTTGCTAACCAATGACGCACGAAATTATAATGAATCACCCTCCGTATAAAATACGTTTTACTTACGTCCAGAGAATTCTGTTGAATAAAAATGGCATTACCTGAAAGTAAATAAAAGGGAATTGGTAAATATTTCGTGGGAATTGATACTTTATTTGTTGATCTAATTTTTAGGCAAAAAATATCTAGTTTTGTAGTGAATTCATCGAAGGGGTCATGGCTTGGAAACTAGTAAACATCGTTGTACCCCAAAAAATAATCAGCAATTTTTTTGCACGACTGATAAATGCGAAGCATTAGAGAGTGCTTTGCGATCGAAAAATTGGTTTTGCCTCCTTTCTGCAACTGTTTTTATTGTTACACTCCTGCTAGTACATATAACCTACTTAATTTATATATCAATGTATAGATAATTTAATGAAGATTCATTCTGTACTGTACAAATTTCTTTTTTATATGAATCTGGATATCAAAAGTATTTTTGAGGTATTACTTACAAATATGACATACACATACAGAAATGTGTAGGCCACACAATTATGACGGCCAATCAAGCATTCAATTTAAAACTACCAGTCACAAAACAATGTCATTGCCATTGAAAATAAACCCTGAAACCAGGTCACCCGACCTTTCACATGACCGACCAACAAAGACAAACACACTCAAAGTGTTATTAAACACGATTCAATAAATAAAAGTAAATTGTTCAGTGATAAACGATAGAGCAATCAGACCCCCATTTCAGTGCGGAAATGAATTCTCGCATCGCTTGTGAGTGGTACAAATTATGTGTGACTAGATTTACTCGCAGCTCCGTGTTTCGGGACTAGTAAGATATGTAAATTTTGCGCTGCATGTTATTTAATATAGTTTGTCTGTTTGAATGTGTGCTTGATTTTGCTAGGAGTAAGGAACATTTTGCTACGGTTTTCATGATTTTCGGTGAAAATGTATTGCGGAGGTTCATTTCTTACCTTTCGCTCTTAAATATGTATATTGTGAGTACAGTAATTTCTTGTAAAGCAGATGTCGTCAGTATTCTCGTATATACAGGGTGTTCGGCAGAAGGTTGAACATACGAAAATGGCGGATCCGTGGGACCGTCTACTACGTTTTTAGGCCCAATAACAAGATCCAGGCCACAAGGATTTTTTAAAATGATTTTAATATTTTTTTTTCGGAATTTGTCGTTGCCATAACTTCAAACGTCAATAATTTCATTTAAAAACAACAAAACTGGCAACTTTTTTTTTTTTTTTTTTTTGCTATTGCTAGAAAAGTAAACACGAGCCCTTAAACTACAAACAAATCAAAAATAAATACCGAAAGCCCGACTTTGAACTGCGTTAAAAAAAAAACTAATAGTGATAGAGCAGTTCTAATTTTAGGAAAACAGCGTCGGTTCATGCCCAATTTAACGGTACACAATATGCACAATTTCTTTTAAAACAACTAGAGCAATTCGCCAATTTTAACTGCCTGGGACTTTTTTCACCGAAAGGATTGCGAAGGAAATTTGCGAAAAGTGAAATTAATTATTATACGAACCAATTTATTTTTTAATTTTAGATTCTACAATTATTCAAGAAAAAAAAATTAAAAAAAATTGCCAGTTTTGTTATTTTAAATGAAATTTTTGACGTTTGAAATTTGAGCAACCACGAATTTCCTTTAAATTTAATAAAAAAACATTTTAAAAAATACTTGTGGCTTGGGTCTTGATAATGGATCCGTGGGGCCGTCTACTACGTGTTTAGGTAAATCGGTTATAGGTAATAGGTTTTCGTATGTTCAACCTTTTGCCGAACATCCTGTATTTGTAGTTCTCCGTATCTATTTCGATACCTTTGAAATTATTATTTCCTAGCGTGTGCCTATTCGTCAGACCGACTTTTGTTTGACATACCCGGTCACAACTAATGCAATAAACTCTATTGCATTAGTTGTGACCGGGTATGTCAAACAAAATTCGGTCGGGCCGGCAGAGTTAAAGGTATAGATATAGGACGGCTTATGTCTCTCTTTACGTATTTGGGGTTTTTCGGTAAGTGTCCATACACTTACAGCTTATAGCTTTTTTTCGAAAGTTTTTACATTTTTGACAGTAAAGTGCCAAGACGACTTATGTGAAGCGAGCTTCTCCCATTCTCGTGTATAAAGCTTTCAAAGCTATGAGATAACGCTACCTAGAAGGTCACACATAGCTTAAGTCTATGCTACATTATGTGATAAAGTTTCTCAGCTCCATTGTTTTATTGCGGCGCATAAGTTCCACTTTCAGAAATAATAATTTTATTTCTGAAAGTGGAACTTATGCGCTATTAATCGTGTAATTTTTATTTCAGGAATAGACATATGACTGCCTCAATGGTCTAGTGGTTGCAAGCGCTACTGCTGAGCATACTGGGTTCGATTCCCAGGTCTGGCAAAGTGATATCGATTGGGTTTTTCCAATAGGAATTTTCTCAGTACCAGCCCGGAGTCTGGATTTGTGCCCCGTAATACATAAGGCAATAGGCTCGCCCCCTAATATATGAGACTTAAGGCTTGTGCAGACCAGCGCGACTTGTCGCGCGACGCGACACGTACAATACAATTTCTGAGAAAACTTCACAGTATAACAATAACCGGTGTCGCGTCGCGCGAGAAGTCGCGCTGATCTGCACAAGCCTTTAAACATAACTGGCGAAATGTGGGTGTACCTACTATCGGTACACCTCTGCCGTACCCTTCCGGGAAACAAGGCGTGATGTTAAAGATGTTATGTTATTAAGATATCACAAAACAATCAATTTTCAATATTACATTACATTACAAGATAAGTATTATTTTAGCTGGAATATTAATTGCCGTAGACGAACAAATAGTTTACCTCGTTTATGGCTCTCAATATGACATTGTCAGATTTATGTATTCGCTTCATCTTTGACATTTAGTAGTTGCGTAGAAATACCAAGTAAACTTACATAATTTTACTTGCTACTCACATGCGTCAACGGTTCTCATTATTTCGTTAAATTTTGCAGTTTTCAAGTTCACGGTAAAATCTCAGTAAATAATACGTCTGACATTTCATCTTGTGTGTCAAGACCGAAACCTGTCTCTGACATTTTAATTTTGATGAATTTATTAAGTTCGACGTAGTAAATAATATTTTATTGACATTTGTGTACCAAACGAATTGATAATTTTAATTTATTGCTGTTCTCATTATAGTCGTTTGAATATTTTTCTGTTTTTTATGTTGGATAATAATACAATAATATATCAAATGTCATACCTATTGTATTTTGAAGAGGTATCTTTTAATAAATATATTTAACAAGAAACTTTTTCTTCTTCACGGGTGGTTAGTGACTAACTTGTTGTCAGAGTTTTAAAGCCGCCCATGGGCCTCTGACTTGACTTCACATGCCGTCGAGAAATATCTCTCAGGCATGCCGGTTTCCTCAAGATATTTTCCTTCACAGTTTTTTTAAGCAAGTGATAATTATACAATACGCACTTGAATCCGAAAAGTCAGAGGTGCGTGCCTTTTGTTCGAACTCGAGTCCTATGACTTGGCAGTCCGACGGTCACACCACTAGGCTATTACTGCTTATAATCAACGATGATGCATAGAGTTTAAGTTGACACACCTATGGAAAATACGTGACGGACAGTTTATATGTGTGATAACGCCTGCAATGCTTTTAAATTACCTATAACAATCAGGTTGAAATTACGTTGAGTAATTTGCATGATAGTCTAAAGCACGCCGATCATTTGCCATGTAGTGAAATTTTTATCACTGCTCTAAAAGAACAAGAAACTAAAAGTGAATGATTGTTGTTTGCTATACCATAACTTTTTAATCGCATTGTAGAATGAACTAAGTATATAGGTCCGTATATTTTGCTGATGTCAATTGTCAATGTAATATGTTAC
Organism: Agrochola macilenta; assembly: GCA_916701695.1. Classification (NCBI taxonomy): domain Eukaryota; kingdom Metazoa; phylum Arthropoda; class Insecta; order Lepidoptera; family Noctuidae; genus Agrochola; species Agrochola macilenta. Next base: position 9,268,070 of record OU753564.1, on the reverse strand, counting down.
ATAGTTAATTGACATCAACGTTATGTATTTAGTTCATTATTGGGTACGCCGATTAATGATAGTGCTTACTTTCCTTAGCTTTAACGTGTTTCCGCCATTTAAAAGCGCTGGACGTTGATATATTTATTTAACTGCCGCACTTAGAGATTTCATTTAATACAATAAATAATCATTATCTTTGATTGCCAAACATACATCTATTGGAACGCTGTACGTAGAAGAAGTGATGGATTGAGAAAATTTCAGTTTTGTTATCGTTTATGCCAGATATGCTGGTTTATTAAAGTTAATAATTGATTATTATTAAATGATCTCACTGGCGAACGATCAAAATTAAGACAGAAGCTGTGGCAAGATAGTGCTTCCTTACCCAAACCATTCGTTCCACTCACTTGGACATGAGTTGCTTTGGGTAACCTGGAAGTCTTTAAATAGACTCCGAACCCAGGTTGGCCGGAGCAAGGAAAATCTGTTCAGGTGGAGACTCATAGACGACTCCGCCTTGGAGTGTAAATGTTGTGCTGTTCCACCAACGATCGGACACTTAATGTCTTGTCCTGCGTGTCCTGTCAGCTGCACGTTACAGGAACTGATGGACGCTAGTGACTGCTCCAAACATGTAGCCGAATTATGGGTCAAGTCGATTTAGATTGCCATTGACACGTTAAGAAGAATGACATCTCTGAGTGTGGCATTAAAACATATCTCATTTTGACAATAATATCAAAAACAACAGTAGTAACAAAATCCATCTATTTCTAACTCTCAGCTCCTCAAAGTACACAAGTACAAGAATACCTACTTAATATACGTACCACAATCGTCCAAGTCCAACAATAAAAGAAGTATCTTCCCTGAACACACAAATCACCCTTCAGGGTACATTCAGAAGGGCATCACACATAGCGGGCCTCGGTAAATAAACATATTAACCTTAAGTGGGGGCCCGGCCGCTGGGCCGCTGAAATGGTGTGGGGTAACGCATGAGATGAGGCGATTCGGCAAAAATCATAGTAGGCTTTTGCTCTGATTTGATTGACATAGTTTATAAATACAGGAATAATGCCCGAATATTGAAGAAATAATGGTATTATTATTTACGAAGGATTAGGAGATCGATGATTCGATCGAGATTCATGAGGCTATATAGCTCATTATGATTCATGGGGCTATATTCTTCCTTCATCGGAAGAAGACGAGTAAATGTATGTGTTTAGATGTTCGGTCTATTTGCTATTGTTGTAAGTCACTCAGAAACCGCCAGCGGAAGTAACAATTGGAATAAATTGTTTGTTATTTAAAACAATTATTGTTTTCCAAAGTCCTCTCAATTGCAAGACGAAATAAATAGCAACGACAATCACTACATTTAATCTCTTGGGCAGCTACAAAAATTTAACTTCAATACCTCTTTCAACGACCGAAGGAATCGAGCTCCAAACGCATGACATAGCCCAATTTAATCATCATACATGGAAAGTCATGTATGATGATTAAATTGACTTTCCCTTACAACGAAACACTTACGAGTCATGGAGTGGAGATCGCGTATTGCCAAACGTAGTGTGGGACGCCCCCCAGTTAAATGGACCGAAGACCTTAAGAAGGTGGCTGGGAGAGACTGCATGCGGAAGGTGGAGGTGTTGTGGCGCAGCCTGGGAGTGGTCCAGCAGTGGACAGCAATAGGCTGAGTTGATTGTCTGACAATGAAACACGTATCACAAACAAACCGCTTTTCTCTCCTAACTTCCACCACCAACTCCTCAAGTTCTCCCAAGGCACGTTTCCTGAATGTTTAATTTTATTGAATTCCGATCGATCCTTCTGCCAGATGTTTGGTAAGTACAGACTTATCCCTATTTACCATGTCTCTTACCATCCATATATTTTGCTTGAAAACTGTTTTTTATGCGTTTTGTGCTAGTTATGGAGGATTTGCGAACTGTATGGGGTATCTCATGAGGTTGTATGTTTTTGGTATCCTGGCAAAGAATGGCCGATATATCATTTTGTTTTAAAGGAGCGAAAGGGAAAAGGTCAACACGATGGGTGGCAATGTTTTTTGTCTGGTTATGCCCCAAACTGCTGTCACCGACCTCTGGTAATCGTGTCGACTATGGCAATTCCCTCTCACGAGAGGCCCCTACCACCTGGCTAGTATTTGTACTACAGCATGAGCCATAGAGTACCATACATAGATTATACACTTATAAATATAAAGTACCACAGACACTAAAGGCATAGACAAGTAACAGATGTTACGTCGGGTGCTGACTCGCGGACTACATATAATATTCTATTTTTATATTTATTTCACACATCTATTTTATTTTATATAATAATTATTTATTTCTGTATCTATCCGTGACATCACTGCGGGCTCTATCAGAATACCAGCACTGCAACATTTATTTTTAAAAGTCGCAGCATCATGCTGAGATAGGAGCCTCTTGGCCTCGTTCAGGACTTTCTGCTTTAATTTTAATTTGTGTTTTTATTGTTTTTTTTAAATGTTTGTTTCTATGCGAGTCTCAATAAATACTTTTTCTTTCTTTCTAGCTAGTAATTATTATATAATTATGAACAAGCCGCCAAATTGGTTACAGCAGTGCGAGTGAGCTTGAAGACTATTATTAATATCAAAACCATCTATTAGTCTGAACTTCGTGAAACACGACCCCCCTAAGCCCTAGCACCCACTTCAGAATAACGTTTGCACGTTAATTAATCCGTTGAATTACAATAATCCCGGTTAAACCTAACGCTCGATCAAAGTTTTATGCAATCGGCCGCAAGTTGTTCAAACTTCGGCCAACTTCGGGAAACTTCGGGCAACTCCGGCCAAGTTTAGCCGACATCTTGTTTGATGTTGTCTACATCGTAATGGTTCCGTCGATGTGGTACGATACAAACCGCGACACGGAAATTAATTCAACCTATGTATACACTGATAGGTAAATACGGTTTGCGCGTACTCAGGTCTGGAAGCCGCAGCAATGTATACTAAAAGTTTGGAAAACGTCGTTATATTAAATTATGTTTGGATCTAAGATGAGATAAAACCACGTACTTCCGAATGTGGTGGGATTTGTTATTAATATGGTAATAGATACGAAGTTTTGAGTTCAGTAAACATGGCGTGTTTAATATCAGCTGAAAGTCTTTAAAAGGGAATGTAATGAATATTTGATTTGTTTTGGCTTTGAATTATATTTTGATGATGGTTTCCACCAACTCGTAGCGTACCTACACGTGTAGCAAAGTTAAAAAAGCGAGTCAAAAACGGCTTATTGGTTGATTCGCACGAATTTACTCGCCCGAATTGGGCGAATCGACACTTTTAAATAATATTAGTTTGAATTTTATGTAACTATCTTTGTTGCATAATACACAAAACGTAGAGTTGTCTAATATGTATTTCTAAAGTTGTCAATTTGGTCACGAATAAATTAACATCGTGCGAATAGACTAAAGAAAAAAAAAAAACGTGTCGATTCGCCCGTTTGGTGCGAGTAAATTCGTGCGAATACCAATAAACCTCAAAAACATTTTAAGCAACGATTTCGATTTCTAAATTATTCAGCACAGTCTGTTTAGGAATGTTTATCGTATACTAAAATATTTAAAGCCTAGTTAGACCAAAGTAAAACTGTAAAATACGCTGCCATCAATCCATTAGCCGGGCATTTTACCTACCCATCTTTCGCGATTCAATTATGCCTAACCTCATCTCCTGCTGAGAACCATCTACGCAGAGCCACAGATGAATACAGATAAGACACTCCGCAGTTTAGATATGAAGCTACAAGTACCCGTTTTGCCGGACCAACGGGCCTCAGTGAGGTTAAAGCAACTTCTCTCTTCGCAAGTGAATATAACTATAAGTCATTAGCGCTGTGCGACCTGAATTGCACTTTATTGTGTCGTAGCAAGAGCCGCTTTTTATTTAAATGATTTCGCGGAGTGTCACGTCTGTTATTAATCTGTGGTATTGCCAAACATTTTGCACTCTCTCACAGACGATTCCCTGTAACATGTAGGTAACATAAACTTAACCCTACGCAGAAAAAACGAAGTTATTGCGCTAAAAGCCTGCACTTTAGACGTTAGAGCTGAAAATTGTAAAAAGATTGGTTACCAAAAATCCTTTCCGTTAAATATTAGCGAAGCACTTTACAGGCGCATAAAGGAATTTCTCTTTTACGGCTGCTTGCATCTTGTCGGAATATTGAAGCGTTGGGGGTGAGGCGCGAGTGACACCGGGCCGGAATTATAGCGGAATTAACAATGAGAAAAGCGAAGTAGATAAACAATTTCACTTGTTCATACTTAATTATTAATATTATAAATGCAAAAGTAAGGAGGAGCTCGTGGCTAAGTAATGACTGCTGCACAGGTTAATCCATCAGGTTAAGCTACGCTTGCCGGGGATGGGCTGTCCATGGGTGACCATCTTTACATACCGAGACTCCTCCATGCCTCGGATAGCACGTTAAGCCGTTGGTCCCGGCTGTCAATCGTGGATCTTTGGCAGTCGCTACGAGTCGACAGAAGTCTGACAGCCAGTCTTACCAAAGGGGTTTGGTATTACCCAGTTACTGGGTTGGGGAGGTCAGATAGGCAGTCGCTCCATGTAAAATTCTGTTATTCAGCTGCATCCGGTTAGACTGGAAGCCGACCCTAACATAGTTGGGAAAAGGGCGTTTGGAGAAGTGACTTTGTTTTATGCTATGTGTAGTATTTTTTTTTTTCAAACTGAGCCAGTTGAACCGACAGATGTTGTCTTTTCCTTCAATAAATCATACAAAAAATCCATAGAAAAAAAAATATTATTAAACAACATCAAATTCGGACTATTAAGAACATTTTAAACAAAAAAATTGCCAAATCAGTGCAGCCATTCTCAAGTGATGCGCTTAAAAACGAACAGCATTTAATTTTTATTCTTTATTAAACTATATGATAATAACACTTCAGCTCTTCTCAATTCCCAAGATGAAAATGCACCCTCAGTAAGTATTTTAAGTAAAGTTGCAAGAGCTTATGAACTTAGTAGGTAAGAGGATATTGTGAAGCGTTTGACGCCTGACAGTTTCCAGCATTTATTATTAATATGGAACTAGTTTTAGGTAATTCAATGCATTCTAAGTTTAAGTATTTGTAAGGTCAATCAATCTGGATAGCCCTTTCCCAAAAATGTTGGCGTCAGCTTCCAGTCTAACCAGTTGCAGCTGAATACCAGTATTCTATATGGAGCGACTGCCTATCTGACCTCCACAATCCAGTAACTGGGTAAAACGATACCCCTTGGTAAGACTGGTTGTCTGACTTTCGGACTTCTGACGACCCGTAACGTCTGTCAAAGATCCACGAATGGCAGCCGGGACCAACGGCTTAACATGCTTTCCGAGGCACGGAGGAGTCAATGGTATGTAAAGATGGTCACCCATCGACAGACCATCCCCGGCAAGCGTAGCTTAACCTGATACATAAATCGACCCATGCTGCTGTTATAACTTAGCCACGAACTCCTCTTATGTATTTGTAAGGTATTGCGCTGTTAGCAGTGGGCAGTTCTTGCTAAACGTGATTTCTCACTCAGATTTTCACAACGGATCGTTTTTTTAAAACGTTTTGACAGTCGTTTCACGTATTCAGAAGCCCAAGAGGAGTATTGTGTTACCTAGCAACTGGGTTGTGGAGATCTGCTAAGCAGTCGCATATTATGTAAAATACTGGTAACCCCAACATAGTTGGGGAAAGGCTAGGCAGATTGACACATTGCGCGTACACGGCTACACATCAAGCTATACTTTTCCAGTTTATCCTGATCTACATAGAGGATCTATATATAGGATTTCCGTACAATGCGAGGTTAGCATATACTGGAAATGTATAGCTTGATGAGTAGCCGTGTGTACCATACACGTGATAGAAGTGAAACCTCTTAAAAAATAAAGAGTGAGAGAGATTTAGTGTGACTAGAGTTATATCTGTCTTTTCTCTACTGTAACGAAATGTGTCTAACGTTGACGCTCACTTTCACTCTCAATTCTCGTCCAATTATCGCTAGCTGCTAAGTTTCACTTCAAGAACTAGACTAAATCCCAGTGGACGAGTCCTATCCATTGTTGTATTAATTCCATCCCGCTTCCCGCTATCACTAAGACATACCTTTATTTGGTCGTTAGGACCAGGCGCAGCACTCATTGACGGTAGCTTATTGCAGTTACGTCGACGTCTTCCGAACTTATTAAATTACGGGATATTGTTGTCTATAGCAATTTCGGTACCGCCGGGCGGCGTCGAAATGAGCTCTTGTGCGGTACTAGTTAGAAAACATTCTGTTTAGGTCTCGTTCGCTAAGAGGGGAGATATTGCTTCTTTGAGCAGGCTTGGGGATTTTAAATAAAAGTTTTGTTTTTTGTTTTAGGGCCCGAACATACGTACCACAACCCAACCGCATTGCAATGACAAAATGTGGGCAAGCAGTGGTTACTTGTAAATAGTGTCACTGCAGATTCTTGCTTGCAGTTGCGTTGTGGTAACTTCAAAGTTTCGGAGTGGCGTTGTCGCTAGTTGTTGCAACACTACCCATAAGTACGTGCACGTACGTGTTACAATATGGCTGATGATAACGAAAGACACACAAACCCTCCTCCGTTATATTTAAGAAAAAAATCTAAAACATTTCTTTTTCCTGCCACATTTCTACCAAAACAACTGTAAATTACGCGATATAACAAGCCACTGAAACAAACGGAAGTCGGCCTGTGGCATTTAATAAACTTCGACCTCACATGTGTCGCTACGTAAACTTTACAACAAATGTCTATGTTGCAGGCAATGTTCAATCCCGGTGCATTGAGGAACTTCCTAATTATGTGGAACTTGAACAATTAGTGCACGGAGCGAGAGGGAACCGGTAACATCGTTTGCGATGTCTCAGGTAGTTGTTAAGTACCTATAGTTGTTATGGATTTATTATTGGATGTGTTTCGCACTTTGGTATTTTGTTTAAAATATAGAAGTTGATATGAGGAAGTAAATGGGCAGATAGGGAATATTATTTATTTAGTGCACGACTGCACGTTATATTAGAATGATGATTTTATTCATGGAGAATTATCGTAATGAAGCTTTATTTAACGATGGATAATTCACTCAGAGTAGGGGTGACTAAATATGTAGAAAAATTTCGTATAAGATAGGTAAAAAATTAATCTCGAACTATGCAGGAATAATCACGACGCGGTAAAAGGCCCTGTACTTCTATAAAAATCTGAAAGGATGTTGCGGGGCCGGATGCTAGGGTGCGCCGTGAATCCATTTTAGTATCACCACAGGCATGTGGACGTTATTTTATGCACTTTTATATCAGCTTTTTTATATTTTAAGAATATGCTTAAATGGTTTGTTCATGTTGAGAGGATGAATGAAAGGCGACTAACAAAATGTATTTACAAAGCAGATGTGAGTGGAAACGCCGGGAGGGGATGTCCTAGGAGGACATGTAGTGACCTTATTGGTGACGTTCTTCAGAAAGGTCAGGTGGGTAGTACTCGCAACCGGTGTGCGTCTATGACCTGATGTATGGACGTAAACGAGGCAAAAGGAGTATGTAACAATCGTAGCCGATGGCGTTCTGTAGTTTCTGCCTAACCCCATGGGAAGAAGGCGTGAATTAATGTATGTATCTGCATTTTCCAACGATTACAATATTACCCACTTCGGATAAAACTTATACTGCATTATGTCCAAAAATATCCCATTCATGCACAAATCTCTTAACTATGCACTTCAGTTTAAATCACTGACAGCAATAACATTTGGAACTAAAACTGAAGATTCGCTAAGGCGTAACACTAAAATTAGCACTAAAACTAAATGTTACATCTCTTACTTAGTCGTTTTATTATATGTCTGAGTTCGCAAGTGAAGTCGGGTTAGTACCTATTGCAGACTATTAATGCAAGTTTTCCCGTTTTAATGTTATTTGTTTGTCCTGTGTTAATGTTGGTGGAATATGTTTTTGATTGCAATGTCTTGTTGCATGTTTGTATAGTTACAACTTACTAGCTTTTAATAGTTAGTTTTGAGCCTTTGATTTTTTTTTTTTGCAATAATGATTTTATATTTATTTATTTTTGTTGTTATATAACATGTACGACTGCCATGATATCCTGAGGGATTCAACTCACCAAAAATCACGTATTATTTTCTGTACAATTATTTTTACATATTCTGCAGCCTGATAAATAAAATACGATAGAAAACAGATAAAGTAATAAATAGTATAACAAGCAAACGTTTCTAATAACCTAAAATCATGAGCCTGAGAAGCGAGAAAAAAAGTTTTTTTAATGATAAAACAAACAAGATTTTTTAATCTGTTTCTTACTATTTTTACTGTATCTATTATTAACACATCAACTAGTAATTTCCCAAAACACCTTATTCCCGAAACTGCAAGCAACGGCCGAGCAAACCCGGTACTCGGCCCATTGTACATTAATAATGAAAGTTTTCGTGCAACACAGTTCCCAGTCTTATTTGCTTACGTAATTAGAGCTGGAAGCTCAACGCGAGTGCAGGATCGTATGTAGCCAGCCTTCTTGTTAGCGTTCTAGTGAAAATAGGGGGAAATAAAGCTGGTGATATACTGTCAAATTAATGGTGTGAAGTGGAAGCAATAGGTGTTGATTCTTGTAGTTTAGAGATTAATATAAGGAGGTCGTAGTTCGGATTTGTGCGCAGTGAAGCAATAGGCTCGCTCTTTATTATATTACCTGGGAACTGTAAAGATAGCTGGCGAAATGTTTTAATGTGCTAGAGGAACTCTTGGCTAAGTAATAACAGCCGCACGGGTCGATCCATCAGGTTAAGCTACGCTTGCCAGGGTTGGTCAGTGGATGGGTGACTTGCCGAGACTCCTCCGTGCCTCAGCAAGCACGTTAAGCCGTTGGTCCCGGCTGTCATTCGTGGATCTTTGACAGTCGCTACGGGTCGTCAGAAGTCTGACAACCAGTCTTACCAAGGGGTATCGTATTACCCAGTTACTGGGTTGGGAGGTCAGATAGGCAGTCGCTCCATGTAAAATATTAGTATTCAGTTGCATCCGGTTGGACTGGAAGCTGACCCTTACATAGTTGGGAAAAGGCTAGCCAAAACCTTCATAATTGACCTTCAGAATGCCAATTCTAGTACTTAAAAAAAGTTCACATTCAAATCGCAATCTGTCAAACTTGTCAAAAATGTTGGTAAATTTATTGTATTTTTGACAGATTCCGAATGAGATGCGAATGCGAACGTTCTTAAAAATTACGGGAATTGACCTTCTGATATGAAAGGTTACAAAAAGCACTACTATTAATCTCCTTTTAAAACAAAACAACAATAATTTTGCTAGCATAAATTATTACTCAAAATAAATATTTTTTTGTTTTGTGAACACTGAAACACCAATGGATGCTTCCATTACCGCTGTACGGATATTATTCCCGAATGAATTGTAAGTAAATCCTTTTGTATGATTTACTTACATGTTATTCAAATTAATGTACGATGTTGAATATTAAATGTTAATGGCTCTTACAGTTTTGTAAAACACTGAATTAATATATGGTGATTTACGAATTATCTATGTACTTGAGAATATGGTTTGTTTTTTGTTCACCACTTTCTTAGGAAGCCCGAGTTTTAAACACTAGTTTGATTTTGAACCTTAACTAAAACCATCCGCTCCTTCATCGCATTGCCATCATCCGGTCCTTATCTCAATTTCGGGTATTTGGGGTTAAATCAGCATGTCTGGAGCAGTGGTGGCTGTGTGGTAACGGCCGTGACTTACGAGTTGTATGTCGTAACCATACATATACGAACCCATACAGGCGCATTACTTTGTGTAAATTATTTCATCACCACAGCTCTAAAAACGGTGAAGGAAAATACCATGAGGAAACCGGGATGTCCAAGAACTTAAAATTCGAAGACATGTGTCACATGACATGACATGACACTCGATGATGATGACGTGATGATGTCGTGTCTTGTGTGATGTGTGTGTGTGTGTGGGTGTGTGTGTGTGTGTTTTTGTGAAATATACCAACCCGCACTGGGCCTGCGTGATGGACTACGGCCTATTCCCTCTCACTGAGAGGAGGCCTGTGTCCTAGCAGTGGGAACAATATAGGCTGATTTTGCTTATCCAGCATGTCTTCTTCTTCAGCACCCATAAGCCATACATCTCTATTAGGCATCATCTCTGAAGACGGCCCTTTTCTAGTCATATAATTATTCACACAATTCAGCTATTGAAGTTAACAATAACTGTGTTAGTGTGGTAGCGTTGTACATACTCTATCTATGTATATGATAAAATAAAAACGAAGAATTTTGGTCCATTTGTCTGAATGTATGTTCCAGATTGGCGCAAAAACGGCTGAATGAATTTGGATGAAATTAATTGGCATGCTCATAGTTTATAAGCTGGATTAACACACAGGGTAATTTTATATCCACGCGGGAGAAGCTGCGGGAGAAGCCGCGGGAGAAGCCGCGGGCAATAGCTAGTTGTGAAAATTTTCAACGATATATTCTTTATATTAATGTAAAGTTCAGTATGTTTTCAAGATCACAAAAACAAAACAACACTCATAAAAAATCCACCTTATCGGATTTTCCGCACAACCAACTCGAGTAAATAATGATAATTTGGTAGAATCGAGTTTACAAATCGGCTTTCTGTGTGTGGCAGCCCTGAAAAGGATTACAGGGATCACTGATCACCCATAAGCCTTTAGTTACACAGATATGCTGTTAACCAACACTCAGAAGCGTAAGTTTGTATGCGTACACACACAACACATGTTTTTGAGCTTGTGTGCACTAATAACAGGTAGTAGTGTGTTAGCGTGTGTGTAAGTAGTGGGGTGTGTGGGTGTATGCGTATGTAATTGGATTTTAGTGTAAGTAATCGTGTTCTGTTTATTTCGCTTTGATTGGTTTGTGTGATGTTTCTTGACAGATAAGTTGGTATCTTGAATATCAATTTATAAGTTTCATTGCGATGTGGTGCAGAGAGAAAAATAAGGTAAATTTCTTGATTTCGAGTTTCAACATATGCCAATTTCTCGATTAGATCAGGAATAGGACACCCAATTTTTTTCTTTATTTGTAGGTTGGTGTACCAGTCAAGCATCTGCAGATCTCATAATAATTAATGAGTTTGTAAACGTACACACTCGGCCGCGCGGCTTGGCCTCACGGGCCGCGTGGCCCTAGTGGGGACGCGGCTTTAGGCTAACTCTTTCTGGGAAACATGAACTAAACAGATGACAATCGTTTAGGGGAAACTTATAATTTTATATCTCGGCCATCTTATAAATAAAGCGATGTTTTACCTTCGACAACTATTAACAATACTCGTAACGACAGCATGCATTGAGCTAAAAAAAAAAAAAACGTTCTTTATTTCCGCAACCAACACGCAACACCAACCACAACACTAACTACTAATAACAGCTTCTAAATACCCAACCACACGAAGAACATGCAACGAAACTTTTGTTTCCCTCCCTCCACTTGACCTGGAACTAGCACCAATTTGTTACACACGGGGACACAAGTGCAAACTGTCTCCGATGTGCATCAAAGTTGACTAAGTAAGGTCTTAATTAGCCGACCAAGTTCGATAGGCTACTTTTGGCAGGTCAGCAGTACCGGGGAGCGTCTTAATTAAAATTTTGCTTCACTTTAGCAATGAAGCGTTATTTAGACACTAATTGTTTCAGGTGGGCCGTTCTTCGTATTTTTTTGGCGTGGCGAATTTTAGGAAATTTTTGTGGGTGTGGTGTTTTTTGTGGAATACGACGAGGTTTGTGGATGGGTTAAAAATAAAAATAAATCTCTGGGCAAATTATACATGAAAAACACGGAGTAAAAAGTGTATGAGAATAAACTTTTACGGGCCAGTATCGCCATTATGAAATTTTTTACTTCGATTAAATATATTTTTACTAACCTCTAAACTATGCCCTATTTTCTATGTGACTTTTGTGAATACTGTTCCAAATAAATAAGTTCAAAATATGCTTTTACATATCTCTTTCTTCATCTTCTTTTTGTGTGGTTAGTGACAATCCTTCAGAGTTTTAAAGCCGCCCATGGGCCTCTGACTTGGCTTCACATGCCGGCGAGAAATATCTCACCGTTTTTGAAGCAAGTGATAATTATACAATTCGCACATGAATCCGAAAAGTCAGACGTGCGTGCGTTGGGTTCGAACTCGAGACCTATAAATTGGCAGTCTGACGGTCACACCACTAGGCTTGCTCTCTTTAATAATTTGCTTCTCACAACCGCAGTTACATTATCATGTTCCCGTTAACATGATTCCACGCAGATACATAAATGTATAGAGCAAGGAAAGGCGGGACCATCTGATTTCCATAAAAACACAGCAATCAGTAGTATCGAACAACAACAGAACACAGTATGTTAATTTAATTTTAAAAACTTTTATTTGCAGAAATGTGCTGGATCTAAGAGAAGGTCATCCTGTCTGCACCTATCGTGTCGAGAAATTCTAAAGAGGAACTCTGATGGGACCATAAGTAGCACAACTGTCTGCTAATCACCAATGCGGTAGCAAAGAGTGGTGATTATAACCCTCTTTTTTTTTTTTTTTGACTTTGGGAAATCATCAAATGACTTCTCCCGCTCTGGGCAGAGCGAGAGGGCGTGTCAGACTTTGACTGACTAAAACCCACCCGTGTTCCTTCCGTTGCCTGTGTGTCGGGGCCGCGATATCCCTTTCGGACAAACCCGCAACCCCAGCAGGCATTGGTCCTTACGGACCCCGTCAGTTGGTGCTGACATCTCTTTGAGGCGCGCGTGGAACAGAACGCGCCGTCGACCCGGGCCTGGTCCTTATCGGACGGCGTGCTGCCCATTGCTCACCGTCCGCAAGCCCGTGTCTACGGTGGCCGGAAGTCAGCTCGTGGTGATTATAACCCTGGTCCAATGATCGTAAGTGATTGAAGTTTTCCGCAGGGAAGTTTTCAGTAGCAGCCCGGTGTCAGTATCTGCGCCCCCATGATATACCCTTGCCTGCTTTCAGGAAATACAGGCGTTATACTATGTTATTTTAGTGTGAACTCACCTATAAAAGTCATCAGCAACAGAGAGCGTTTTACCCTACGCCGCTACGTCAAGATGCTTGTTATGGGAATGTATATACAGTGTGGCAGGGACATCGGCGCGAAAACTGACAACATGATACTGAACTCCCCTGCGTTGAAATTTTTCTCCGGTTACATAAAAAAATACATTAAGGGAGGCTAAAGTCTTTAACTCTGCCGGCCAACTCTATTGCATTAGTTGTGACCGGGTGTTTAAAACTAAATTCGGTCTGGTGAGTCCATATTAGCGCACACGCTAGGAAATATTAATTTCAAAGGGTCGCCGTTATCGAAACGATAAGGAGGATATATGCATACAGGATGGCAGCCATCGACGCGAAAACTGATACCATGGATTCAGTACATGATTGTGACCTCCGTGCGTTGAAATTTTTCGTCGGTTATAATAAAAACAATCTGCTGTCCCATACATTTTGACCACGTAGGTATTGCATTTTTGTATCAAACAGCAGATTTAAAAAAAAAATATTCGGAGTGATGTACTGAATCCCTGGTATCAGTTTTCGCGTCGATGTCCCTGCCACCCTGTATATAGACCTAAGTAAAGCCTCCATGCTATACATCTCAGAACGGCAGCAGGACCTCTGTATTAGGAATGCGGACCTAGCCTAAACAGAGGGTGCAGACAAAGGGATATTCTATCAGCGATGACGATGATGAGACAAAATGTATTGGGTTGACATAAGCTAGCTGTGACGTTTACGCTGACGTTAGATGTCACCAATAGTGCGTAATGCCTGGTTTATACGATGGCGATGACAAGACCCAGTGACTCGGAATTTCCGACCTGGTCAGTGACTGTGGGTTCATGTAGACGAGATCGGCAGTAAGTCATTAAGTCAGGCGGGGGAAGCTACTGGGCCCGAAAAAAGACGAGTAGGTTAGTCAAAAGGACTGACTTGAGGGCTCGAAGTCAGCACTAGACTGGCGTCTAAGCGAGTCTAAAACCACCCCGGTGGTCACCATCTGCACATAGAAGGGGGGCACCGTTACTTTAAAAAAAAACCGATTGGAAACCCCCAGTTGAAAGTAAGCGACCAGCTTACTGTTACATTACTAGGCTCATATAATCTTTTCTTAAAATCAGCCTTCAGTCTTGCAACGCGTCTTTATAATACGTCTTTTATTGACTTGAATGTGCCCTGGCGGCTGTGAGTATGTCATGCTCACTCAGATGTCTCGCTGATGGTGGCGCGTGTGTTGGATCACTTAGCTCCCTTCAAAATGGTTGAGCTGAATGGTGCTAATCCATGCGTCATGTTCGTGAACGGGCGCCGTCAGTTGGGACTGGTCAATTCTTAGCTGCCTTGGCTGATTTAAAATTTTGAATTGTTCTTTGTTTTATATTTTTATTACGGACGTTTCTAACGTGCACGTATTTCTACATTTTTCTCACATGTTTAATTTCAACATGAATGATGTAACCAATACTTTGTAACAATTTATTTGAAAGAGTGTCCGTGGAGTTTCTTGCCAGTTCTTCTCCATAGGTACCTACTACGCTTTGGAATGGGCAACTAGCTTCATATTTCTGACTGACCGATTCCTTGACAATACAAAAGTGCCTATAAATGGTTTAATTGAAATAAATGCTTTGAGTTTGAGTTTGCAACCTGTGAAATGTAGGTGTACTATCAACGCTTTTATTTCCCGAACCTCCGAATTTAGACCTCCGCTTACCTCTTCTTGGAATACAAGCTTGATGATGTTATGCGTGTTCTAGCCTTAGCCATGGGGTAGTCCGTAGACGTTTATAGGTATATCCCTGCCGATATAATCCTTCATCTAAGCAGAAAAGGCGTGTCCGACAAATTTACATATACACCGCAATTCCGTGGTAACGGACAAGGGTGGGCGTATATTGTGTAACCAGCTTATGTAAAGCTTATCGTACCTAGGGACTGTATGTATGGGTTTTATGGTAGGCCAACAAATATATGGGCTTGCTGGTAGGCTTTATACATACAATGTCCCATTAAAATAGATGGACAAATTTTAACACAGCGTTCAGTACGTCTAACCAAAGATATCCAAGCAAAAAAATCACTGATTAAAGTGATTTTATTTTGACCTAAATTATAAATGCCATTGGGTAACCAACATTTTTAGTGTATTTTCGTTAGCAGATTTATTTTTCTTGTAAGTACCTAATGCGTTTTTCTTATATATTTTTTATCATTGTCCTTATTTTGGTGGTCTGAATGATTTGTAAAATTTTGTCCACCTATTTTAATGGGACCTTATATAATGTATAAGATATAATAGGCAAATTATGGTTTCCGATAAAAAAAACCGCACAACTAATGCATTCTTCTATTTTTCTTATTCTATAGCCAAAATAAAAACTGTGAAGGAAAACATCGTGAGAAAATCGGCATGTCCTAGAACCAAAAATTTGAGGACATGTGACATCTACTCGGCTCGCGTGGTGGATTACAGCCCACGCTGTCTCGAAAAGAGGAGGTCTATGTCCCAGCAGTGGGAACATTATAGGCTGTATACGCTTATGCTATAGCCGAAATCGTACAAATTTTAAAAATTGCTGTTGGTTTAAATATACAGGGTGGCAGGGACATCGACGCGAAGCCGGCTACCATGGATTCAGTACATGATTCTGAACCCCTGCGTTGACATTTTTCATCGGTTATTAAAAAAAAATCTGCTGTTTCATAGAAAAGTGCAATACCTACGCGGTCAATATGTATGGAGCAGCTGTTTTTTTTTTTTTATTAACCGATGAAAAATTTTCAAATTCCATTTCCATGGTAACCGGCTTCGCGTCGATGACCCTGACACCCCGTATAGATAGGTCCTGTTAAGTGTTTGTAATGGTTGACGATGCTACATGTATGTCAAATCCATGCCTCGTTGGTCTAGTGGTCAAACACTACTGCTGAGCATGAGGCCTGGGTTCGGTTCCCGGATCGGGCAAAGTGTTATTGGGGTCTGGATTTGTGCCCGGCTGATGGCAATAGGCGCTCCCCTATTACATGGGACTTAAAAATAACTGGCGAAATGTGCCTCTCTCTATCTGCCTAACCCTTAGAGGAATACAGCCGTGATTTGTATGTAAGTATGTCAAATCAAAGTCACTAAATTGTATGTATAAATTTTGGGTGTTGCCATTCTTACCACGAATGTGGTCTTCTCTTATATTCGTGTGGTTACTGACTAACTTGGTATCAGAGTTTTAAAGCCGCCCATAGGCTTCTGAGTTGGCTTCAAATGCCGTCGAGAAATATCTCTCAGGCATGCCGGTTTCCTCACGATGTTTTCCTTCACCGCTTTTGAAGCAAGTGATAATTATACCTACAATACGCACATGAATCTGAAAAGTCAGAGGCACGCGTCTTGGGTTCGAACTCGAGAACTAGTGAACGTGGTATTTTATAGTTTCTGCATAGGAAAAAGCCGAGAGATTACGTATTTAAAGCGCTTTTAAGTCTAAAGGCTGATTTTACTAAAGGTAGCTTCCAATTTATGAGTAAAATAAAATCGTCTGACAATTTTTGTACGGAATCACTGCCGAAAAAAATAACTTAGGGCATTGGTAAAAATTGTATTATGGAAATAATTTATAACCATGGAATCCTCCGTCCTACAGAACTGTATGTATCTTCGTACCTTATCAAAGGTTACGTAAGCGGTTATAGCCGGTAATCAAGCCCGGTTACCTAACTCCGGTTATGTCAGTACCCGTAATACCGGCGGGGTAGCTTGTTAGTGCTGCAATTTTGGTAGTCTACTGTTTTATTTATTTTTTATTGAATTATTAATTACTTATATTATAAAATAGTTTTTGCTCGCGGCTTCGCCCGCGTGGATGTCGGAAGTATGCCATGGGAACGTACTTGACGGGATTAAAGTACTCTATGTGTTAATTCAGGTTATAAATTATCTGTGTGCCAATCCGTTCAGCTATTTATGCCCCAACTCCAGACAAACGTACAAACATTCTTTGTAATTATTTTATTAAATATACAATATTATATACAGGGTGGCAGGGACATCGATGCGAAAACTGATACTATGGATTCAGTACATGATTCTGAACCCCCCAGCGTCGAAATTTAAAGTTAACCACAACCAGTGTTGAAATTTATCATCGGTTATTTAAAAAAACTTGCTGTTTCAGCATTTTTTTTTAATAACCGGTGATAAATTTCAACACTGGTTGTCAGTCAGACTTTCGGGCTTCTCCGGAACGACGGTCAAAGATCCACGAATGACGTAGATTTGGTGTTTTAAAAACAAAAGTGAAAAAAGGGTGGAAGTGAATTCAAAAAGTTAGTTTTCAGTTTTTAATGTTATTTTAATTTAACTTATAAGAGACTAGCTTCGTCCGCGAGCCTATACCGTTCCTCAATAATTGGGTTATCCAATTCTAAAAGATTTTTTCAAATCCGTACAAACTTACAAAGAAACATACAAACAAACAAATTTTACCTCTTTATAATATTAGTCTATTGTTACTATTTAATTTTGTTCGAAAGCTCTCAAAGCAAGTATGTAGGTAATAAAATAAACATCAAAGTGAAACATAAACTTTAACATTTCCATGGAAATAGGTTTTAAATTCTCAGTATTTCATTTCATTTGTTTCACGACAAATTGAAATTGAAGTTAGTTTTCCCTATTTTCCGACATATTTATATTCCTTATTATTTATGCGGAAAAATAAACGTTATTATTATGGTCATAACAACCAAAATTGCTCGGTATTTATTTTTCACAACAGCAAATTATATTGAGTCGCGCCACACGGCACGCATATAAAAATATTACGCCATCATTTTATGAGCTTTATTACCCGCACATAAAGTTCAAAGTCGTACTTTATTGATAATGAAAATGTAATTGGTATATATTGTTAAGGGTTTATTAAATGAAATATATGACAATAATCTTTTATTTATCCGGGGCAATGTAATATTTAATCACGTTAAGCATTACAAATTACTATTGTCAGGTCAACAATATATATCGTGTATTTTTGTTATGTTACTAGCTATTGCTCGCGACGTCGTCTGCCATCCGGGATGACAAGAAACCTTTTTTTTTTTTTTTTAGTTTGGGAAGTTTTCAAATAACTTCTCCCGGTCTGGCCGGAGCGGGAGGGCCTGTCAGACTCTTACTGAATAAAACCCACCCGTGTTCCTACAGTTGCCTGTACTTACGTTGCCCCTTTTCGGACTTTCCCGCGACCCCGGATGACAACTAGCCTATGTCCTTCTCTAGGTACATACAGGTACAGGTAGGTGGCTACATATTCATTAAATTTCATAACGATCTGTTCAGCCGTTTTTGCGTGATTGAGTTACAAACTTTCACATTTATTATTTTCGCATACTTCAAGTGATGTTATTTAAAGTATGAGATGAAACCTACTGGTTTGGATGGCAGGCAAGTCGATCCCAGAGATAAAGCTGCACATTCTGATTTGAAAATCCCTCATCTACGTTATTCTAACGACGAACCAACCAATCCAGTTAATATTCACGATAAAACTGCACTTTAATAATACCTAATCTGGTTCTAATGCATTTTTTATGAATACTTTAATGTTCGCCCATAAAGTTTGAACGTTAAATAGCGAAGTTCTGTTATTGTACCTAACTAAATTGAAATTATTGGTGTTTTAGAGAAAATAGGGATAATATGACATATAAAATAATCTCCACGGTTGGTAGAAGGATTGGTAATCGCAGTATCTATGTTGTTATTAGCGGAAAAAAATAATACGATTTTTATTACCCTTTACTTTTCATGAAAGTAAAGGGAACATTTTATTGTTCACGAAACACTGGAATTTCTTAAAATCTTTGTTTACTATAATATGAACAGTCAGGGAAATTAAGTGTTTGTCAAATTGACACACCACGTCAGTTTACCGTGTATTAGCAATTCCATACAAAAGAAGAAGGAAAGAAAATTTGTTTATTCTGCACAAAAAAGACGCACATTACATTTTTTTTTTACAAAATACAACATTTTCCTTTGTAGAATACGAGGCTTTTGGCTACTTTGTAAATAACCAAAAGCCTCGTATTCAACAAATGAAAGTTAAAAGTTTGACAATGTTGTTCATTCAAACAACTGTCAAAGTATGATAGTTGTGATTCGATTACACGGACAAGAACCAATTAGCTAAATAATTCACTTTACATTAATCTTCCCAACACTTTTATTTGTTGAATACAAGGCTTTTGGCTATTCACAAAGTAACCAAAAGCCTTGTATTCTACAAATAAAAGTTCAAAGTTTGACAATGTTGTTCATTCAAACTACTGTCAAAGTATGATAGTTGTGATTCGAATATACAGACGAGAACCACTTAGCTAAATAATGAACTTTAAACAAATAATCTACACATGCATACATAAACTCACGCTTTCTTCCTATAGGGGTAGGTAGAACCTACAGAACGCCAGCTGCCACGATCCTTACATACTTCTTTTGCCTCGTTCACGTTTATACATCTGGTCATACACGCACACCGGTTGCTAGTACTACGCACCTGACCTTTCTGAAGAACATCACCAATCAATCTGCCAAGCCTTTTCCCAACTATGTTGGGATCGGCTTCCAATCTAACCGCATGCAGCTGAATACCTGTATTTTACATGGAGCGACTGCCTATCTTACCTCCACAACCCAGTAACTGGGTAATACGATACCCCTTGGTAAGACTGGATGTCAGACTTTCGGGCTTCTGACGATCCGTAACGACTGTCAAAGATCCACTAATGACAGCTGGGAGCAACGGCTGAACGTGCTTTCCGAGGCATGAAGGAGTCTCGGTATGTAAAGATGTTCACCTATCCACAGACCAACTCCGGCAAGCGTAGCTCAACCTGATGGATCGATCCAGTGCGGCAGTTATTACTTAGCCACGAGCTCCTCTGTCCTCCTAGGGCGTCCCCTCCCGGCGTTTCCACACACATCTGCCTTGTAAATATCTAATAACTAGCTTTAGCCCGCGGCTTCACCCGCATAAATGTCGGAAAATATCCCAAGGGAACGTACTACCGAGATTTAAAGTAGCTTTTGTATTAATTCAGGTTATAATCTATCTGTGTGCGAAATTTCATCCAGTGTTTACACTGCGCATGCTAGTAAAGCTCCCAGCACGCGTACCATGACCGCCATACGGGTTTTGTCGATGGAAGAATAGACAAAATGACAGATTGTGATTGTTTATCTGTCATTTTGTCTATTCTTCCGTCGACAAAACCCGTTTCTACGGTGGGCGCGGCAATTTTATATATATTGTCATATTTCAGCCAATTAATACAAAACCTTAATTATATACACCTAAATTCCTTTCTCATGGATCACTCCGTCCATTGAAGTCCGTTCGGTAGTTTTTGAGTTGACAGACGCGGCGGGGGGACTTTGTTTTATAAATGTAGTGATCAAATCCAACAGAATCTCTACACACAATACCTCTTATGCATAAACAATTGAATATTATATCCAGTACTTAACGGATTACTGTCATTGTCATCGCTGCATTAACAATAGATTAACTAATTGGTCATCTCCAAGTGTTAATTTATTCCGTATTAATTTATAATTGCCTAGATCAAGTAGTACTGCACATGTGAGATATACAATACACATATTATTGTTATATTCATAGCGTGACAAAAACTCCGTGGGTGGTCTAAAAGGCACAGGGTTCTGTTAGAAAAACAGTGAACAACTTTCTGGGTCAGACTGCTCAGTGCTCAGTGTGTAGTAACTGGGTTGTGGCGGTCAGATACGCAGTCTCTCCATGAAAACACTGATATTCAGATGCATCCGGTCAGACTGCAAGCCAACCCCAACATAGATGGGAAAGCTAGGCATGATGATGTCTGCTCAATGCGTGCTCCTGGATATGTATCTTGAAGGCGCTTATCATTTTAAATGTAGGTTTAAACGTCTGGCAAACGAGCCAACTGCATAGATATTTGAATTTTGTTTCTATCTGTTGTGTTTTTTAATTATCTAGTGCTTTATCTCATGTCAACTGATTTGATTGTATAATTGTTAGTTCGGATATCAATCACAATAGCTAATGAGCTACAAAACCGATTAAAAAGGTTTTAATTGTTAAAATCACCATGCTTGGTAGACGGGTTAGTGGTCCCTAACGTCAACGCTGGCTGTCGCTGAAAACCAGCGCTGGGGCTCTGTCTCGCATAGAGTCACAGCATTATGCTGAGCGATGGCCGTTTTGCGTGGATGTGACAAATATTTTCCCCCAAATTGTAATTTTTTTGGTTTTGTGTTCTTTCTTTGCGTCATGTTTACCGTAAATAAACGTATTTTATTTCTTTCTTTCTTTTTATCCCTGTTGAGCATTTGTAGACAAGATGATACTGTTGCCTCTCCCTTCAACGTAACTCCTCACGAGGGATGAAAAGTAGGGCTATTATTAGCCTAACACAAAACAAAAGACAAACATCTCATGTCAACTTATTTGATTAGATAATTGTTAGTTCATTTATCCGATCACAATCACAACAGCTAATTCATCAGGCTTTTGGAAACTAGGGCTTAAAAGCTCATGCATTATATAAACAAGAACTAAAGCTCTCTAAACCATGTTTCTACCTATATTTGTAACTTTTTAGGTACTCATCGTGCTTTTAACTCTTAAACTACTGTATATTACACGTTCTATGAATGATGAAATACGATACCCATGACAATATGCGTATCAGCCCATAATCTCCAAATATTAATTACACATAATACCGTTGTAGTTAACAATAAATAATTTACATACATATTATTAATTAATAATTTATCTGTGGAACTCGCAAAGCGACCCTTTCATCCTGAAGGATTAATAGTATAGCACAGCCAAATTGAAATGTACGAATTGTGTTCCGAAACTCGTTTGTTGAGGGACTCCGAAATTCGGCCGGTTTACAATATCAATTTAGTTTGGATCAGAGCTGAATTTACGTAAATGCAAATAGAGATAGTGGAAACAGAAATAATTGATAAGGCTTTAGAGTCGACTGTTGTTTCAGGTTAGTTATGATTAAATTGATAACGGACTTTGTTACTTTGGGATTTGAATTGCGGTAGGGCCTTTGTATAGGACCTTAATTGTCTTCTAGGGCCTAGAGATAACACCCTATTTTCTAATATACGGATTTGTATGCAAAAAATAATAATAGTAGGTATGTCCGAAAACACCTACCTACTGTTTGAGCCACCGCAAAAGCATAGTATCCAGTGGTATCAAGCATATTATCGCTAAGTGAAATACCAATACTAAATCAATTTAAAAGGTTTTAATTGTTAAAATCACCATGCTTGGTAGACAGATTAGAAATAAAAAAAATAAAAAGTAAACGTTTATTTGTCACAGAAATACAATTAGATAATTCATTCGAGTAGAACAATAAAACACAATAAATGTAATCACCGAGCACAAAAAGAAATAGTCGGGAGCTGCCTGCACGTCACGACTGTGACAAGAAGGCTTCTATCAGCATGATGCTGTGCTATGGGGACCCACAGCACAGCGCTGATTTTCAGTGGTCACCCGAAAAATATTGATTTATCTATCTTGACCATTTGCTGGCAAGACGACACCCCTGCCTATCCCTTTAACATAAATCCCTACGAGGGATGAAAAGTAGGGCTATTATTCGCCAAAAACAGATTAATTACAACCACAAAACCGTACATTTGAACCAAAACATACCATACAATAACAATAATATGTATACTCTCGATAAATCAAATTCTGTATAAACTATGAATTAAAATGGCCGCTAAAACTATTAATCTCATTAGCCCCGGTTACCAATTTGCATTAATAATAAGATAATTCTGAACCAATTTGATGCTGTGATTAAATATATTGATGCAATCGTAAATAGATGAACAGTGAAATATTTTATGCAGTAAACTGAAACACTACGTTTTAGGTGAATTTCAGTCCACTGTAAACAATTTAGATACTGCAAGTCCTGGGAGGATAAACCCAGAAATTAATGAATCCGGAAAAGAACCGGAGTTACCGACATAGCTTGCAGAGTAAGCAAGTTATCTTACATTCTGTGATAACTTCCTCACACACTGACTTATTAATTGTAAAATTTTAGGAAAATCGTCTACTTTTACAAGGTTTGAAAATATGTGAGAACCATGTATCTATGGCATTAATTTATCTTTCTTTGCTTCATTTTTAATATTTTTACCTATTGTGGTATAGTTTTTCTTTTTTAGGTGCCTTTTTTTCACATATAATTATATAACTAATGAGTTTCTTGCTCATTCTTCTACATACGAAAACTACCTTTTGGAAGTGGCGACTAGAATCAATTACATTTTTTGTAAATTTGTCGTTCAAAAGTGCCTTACAAGGCCCTATTTAAAATAAATGGTTTGACTTTGACAAGCTGAGGTGACAGTGGGCTGGCCATATTTGTTGAGAACCGTTGACCGGTAGAGCAGACAAGTCCTGGAGTGGAGACCGCGTATCGGTAAGCGTAGTGACCCTCCCAGTTAGATGTACCGATGACTTCAAAAAGGTGGCTGGGACAGACTGGATGCAGAAGGCGGAGGACAGGGGGTTGTGGCGCAGCCAGGGAGAGGCCTATATGTAGCAGTGGACTGCAATAGGCTGAGTTCATTGAGTCCTTGAGTGCACTCCACGAATAGACAAGCCTCGCGTGAACCCCTGCCTTTAAGGACAAATAATGGCGGCTGGGACAGACTGGATGTGGAGGGCGAGGGTGAACCGGTTATTGTGGTGTAACTTGGGAGAGCCCTATATCCACTGTGGCTGCTATTGACAGAATTGATTGATTGAATGTTGATACCTTATCTCAATCTTATGGAGAGAAAAAGACGTTCTCTTAGGAACTGTTTAAGATCAACACACACACAAGTCAGGTGCGTGTCGGGCGCGGGTCGGGATGGCAGTACAGCGGGCTTGTATATCTTGTAATTCCTTGTATTATATGGATGTCAGCACACGAAATGCATGTGCGGGTCGGGCGCCGAGCGGGTCGAGAGTGGGAGCCACATACGCGTTTCGTGTATTACATGGATGTCAACACACGAAACGCGTGTGTGAGAAAATAATGTATTTAGAAGAGTTAAAAATAATAGACATTCTAAGGGGCAAGGGATTTATTTATTTAAAATTCAGATATTTCAATTAGCTATTTACTTTATAGGCATATAAATAGAAATATTATATATTTGCATTGTACATTACATTAGTTGAAGTATACACATAAATCACATAATAAAAATATATTAGAAAATATGTTGTAAGAAGAGGCAGTAAGCACTATAAGTGTATTTATAAGTATTACCTAATTTAGCAAGCTTTAAAAGTCGGAATGATCACTGTATGTAAGTTCTGTTGAATAAGTTTTGTAGGGAAAGGATCGTATGAAGTAAAGCACAGAAAGACAAGACTAGACATTTATTTAATTAGACTTGTCATTATTTAATCAGAAAGCTAGTTGTCCGTTCGCAAAACTAGGTCTTCATGGAGAAGAAGGACAAGAAACTCCATGGAAACAGTATGACAGTATTCTATCAACACATAATCATAATAAGCAATAATTACGGTATAATATCAAATTACTTAACTTAGGTCCGTTCGGTGCGACTGCTCCGGAACGAATGGGCCGAGAACGGCGGAGCGGCGGCTTTTTATAAACGATAGTCAACAAGTGACGTCACATCGTACGATTTTGATACAGACTTGTTAATACTTGCATTTTAACATAAAACTATGATTAAATTATATAAAAATAGAGTAAATATGTTTAAATTAATTAGTTCTATTACTTATTTGGTCTTACAATGGCATAATTAGTAAACAAGTCACATTAAACAGTTTAATATGATATTATACAGAACAATAATGAAAGAACACAGTTTAAACTTATGTTATAAACGTATTTCGTAATAGTATGTATAATATTTTGACAAGAAACTATTGCTAAGTTGTGTTTCACATGTAAACAAGGTTATAATTATTATAGGGATGTTTTCCTTTGTGTCTAATTAAAGAATAATCTATCACGGCCAGACTGACCTGTACTTCGCTCTCGAAGTACCCAACGAATTATATTTATTTTCAAGAAGTCTCTGGCCTTGGCATATTAGTTCTATCACTTGCTGCACATGAATTTCAAACTAATATCAGGGCAGTGACTGACCAGCAATTCAAACAATATATTCAAGCCTCTGGCCTTGACATACCAGTCCTATCACCTGCCACGAATGAATTTCAGACTGGTATCAGGGCAGTGACCAACCAGCAGTAATGTAAAAACTGTTCTGTTATAAGATTCAATCATTAATTAGACAACAATCATTAAAATAGCAATATAAAATCAAAGATAAACTACAAGTATCATTAAATATTACATCAACATTTATAGTAATAACATCTGAATGGTTTTCTACAAGATAAGTGTTCTTTTCTGTAAAAACAATACCTAGTCAAATTATGCCATTATCCAATAAACAATATTCAAATATTATAATACATCTTAAAATGAATTACAAATATTTATTATTACTAGTGACCCGGCCTTGTTTCATTCGGGTGCCAACTTACATTGAGATTTTTAGACTTATGTACTTCGTTCTCTTAGTACCTATGTATCTACTGTCTCACAAAAACTACATCACCTAAAACAATTTAGCGGAAAGTTATACATTGTTTCTTATGGTGGTGGTACTCAGAGCAAATAATGACAACTATCATCTGCCTAAATATCTAAACATCTTTACAACTTCGGCCAATGTAATAGAGAAACGTCAAGTACCCACTTAAACTATTTATCAACTAATGAATAGCTTATCGGTATAATTTAGTTTACAAAACGACTGGAAAAGCAACAATTCAATCATACAACAACTTAAATTGCAGCACCAACTGGTGATCATCATAAAAACAATTCAAATACATAATTCATCGCTCGGTCAATCTGACATTAAATAATATTTCTTTTGTATCCATAATATGTGGTACTCACTACTACGGACTAATATAGGATCAATCTAAAGTATGTATATTTTGACGAATTTATTTTACGACAACAAACAAAGTACCAACTATTAATTCTGACTATTTACACTACGTGTTATTTTCTTTAAATAAAATATATTTGTGAAATGATTTGTCAACTCCAGAATCAATTTCAAGTAATTTTAAATTCCGTGAACACTTGATCTGCATTTAAGCAACTGCCAATTAAGATTATTCATTAACAATCGAGTATAAAATATTAAACATATAATAATTACATTTGTAAGTACCTATATTAAGCATTTATTTTTAAATATTAGACACATAATAATTCCATCTATCATGGCCAAACAAACAAGTACTTTGCTCTCGAAGCACATTAGATATCCTTTTTCTAAAATTTAATTTACTTTTGTTTTGCCAATTAATTTACTTTTGTTTTGCTAATTAATTTAGTTTTGTTTTGCCAATTGATTAACTTTTGTTTTGCCAATTGCCTAGACGTGTCAAGTCTTCTCCACCCGCTGCTAGTGGGATAGACTTGCACCAAGCAAATGACCGACCAGCGGAAACAAATTTTAAACACTTGCAACATACAACCTACTCTTTTTTTTCAACTGTGTTTTCAAATTATCTTTCAAAGCAATTGATTCATGATTTTAATATAGTAAAACATTATAATTTTCATCCTTTATAAGCCAAGCGTGAACTAAGTAACTAATATAATAATGAAGTATTTCGCAATACCTTAACCTTTCAATTTCATCATCTTATATAATTTTATTTGGTTTTAATGTAAAAGAGCCTCAAAGGGCCTTACCGACTTTAGTTACTTCTTATTGCCGGAAAGCTTTCCAATATTCTTACAGGGGGCTCGAGGCTCCGTAGTCTCAACGCTCATACGGTAACTTGTATCCCCGCAGCTCCGATGTAAGAAGCGGCAGCGCGATGTCATCGTTATGGTGTGAGTGAAGTCAGCGAATTGCCGACCAATGGATTCCAAATGATTTTCAATAGCTCCAACATTGATCATGAAAGTAACGAAATAAAATTCATTAGTAAACTGTTTTAATAGGCCAGGGAACAATCCCACTTCTGATGTGAGAAAATAATGTATTTAGAAGAGTTAAAAATAATAGACATACTAAGGGGCAAGGGATTTATTTATTTAAAATTCAGATATTTCAATTAGCTATTTACTTTATAGGCATATAAATAGAAATATTATATATTTGCATTGTACATTACATTAGTTGAAGTATACACATAAATCACATAATAAAAATATATTAGAAAATATGTTGTAAGAAGAGGCAGTAAGCACTATAAGTGTATTTATAAGTATTACCTAATTTAGCAAGCTTTAAAAGTCGGAATGATCACTGTATGTAAGTTCTGTTGAATAAGTTTTGTAGGGAAAGGATCGTATGAAGTAAAGCACAGAAAGACAAGACTAGACATTTATTTAATTAGACTTGTCATTATTTAATCAGAAAGCTAGTTGTCCGTTCGCAAAACTAGGTCTTCATGGAGAAGAAGGACAAGAAACTCCATGGAAACAGTATGACAGTATTCTATCAACACATAATCATAATAAGCAATAATTACGGTATAATATCAAATTACTTAACTTAGGTCCGTTCGGTGCGACTGCTCCGGAACGAATGGGCCGAGAACGGCGGAGCGGCGGCTTTTTATAAACGATAGTCAACAAGTGACGTCACATCGTACGATTTTGATACAGACTTGTTAATACTTGCATTTTAACATAAAACTATGATTAAATTATATAAAAATAGAGTAAATATGTTTAAATTAATTAGTTCTATTACTTATTTGGTCTTACAATTGCATAATTAGTAAACAAGTCACATTAAACAGTTTAATATGATATTATACAGAACAATAATGAAAGAACACAGTTTAAACTTATGTTATAAACGTATTTCGTAATAGTATGTATAATATTTTGACAAGAAACTATTGCTAAGTTGTGTTTCACATGTAAACAAGGTTATAATTATTATAGGGATGTTTTCCTTTGTGTCTAATTAAAGAATAATCTATCACGTGCGTGGCTCCCGCTCCCGCCCCGACCCGCTTGTGATGGACGCATTAAGGTGAAATGGGTTCCAAAGCAGATGTTTCGACTTCACGCAAAATCAATGTTTTCTCTTAAAAAAAACAACGATATTGCATTTTTTTTTTTATGATTACAAAAATTGAAGAGTGTTCTTAGTGAAGTATGATGCTCGAAACACGATTGACAAAACTTTACTCGATAGGAAAAAACGGCAAAGTTACCTTAAAATCTGCTTTTTTTGTTACAACCACTAAGAGAAAAACCTATTCCATTCGATTGTTATCAAAGCTATTGTATTAAAATTTAAGAGTAAATAAGAAAATACTTTAAGAATTATGGACTTAATTTCTATATCAACACAAGTAAATTTTTAAAATTCAATATTTGTAAACATAGTGCAATAGAATTGCGCGCGGGCCGGATCGCCGCTCCCAGAACGATACCACGATACTATTTCGCCTTAACTTCTTAAATGTCACATGATACAACATATGTGCTTAAGGAAAAATGCCCGACGTGTCAAATGCACAGCATAAAGAATTTGAGTGCTTTATTTTCAATCATAATAATTGAAATCAATCATGACCCTCTACGACCAATTATTAGTGTTGTAAAATCAACCTCAGTAAAATACTAACAGTTATTACTTAAACAAAGTGTGATAGTTAAATATTGGAACAGATAATAAATCGGAACGATAATGGAGTGTTTTACGAGTGTTTGATTAAATTAACTACGCTTCAGGGCTTCAGTGGTAATGGTGCAATATTATTGGAATTAATTGAAATTATTTTTGGAACAAAGTAAAAGGAGTAAGGATCGTAGTAGGTAGCGTTCTGTAGCTGTGGCAGCAGCCGCTTGCGTCACCACAGGCGGCCTGGAGACCTTTCAAGCGATACTGGTCTTTTAAGTATGTAGACAAAGTTTAAAATTATTTCACACTGAAAGTGCTCGCCGCGTCGCTGCCGGCCGCTGCCATTCCGGTGTGACCCGACGCTTAATGTTTAATTGTACGAGTATTAATATTTTGAATAATTTAGCCACCTACTTGTAAGTTCCATACAAAATATAAACTTTAAATGACAACGTTAAAATAATTATTTTAATTACAAGGATTAAAATAATAAGAATGTTGACAAAAAAAAATTGTTCGTCAGATAGATTATTAAAAAATATTGGATATATCTCTTTTTTTACGTAATCAAAAGATTACGGCAATACATTAAGTTAAAATGTGGCATGACGTCACTGGCCGGTAGATTTTATAATTAATTGTGACGTAGGAAGACCCCACTTTGCGTTTTATCTAAAAAAAAAATTATTAATAAAATATGATAAACCAAAAAATACGTGTCTAATATTTTTTTATTATATGACTGACAAACTAAATATATTTTTTTTTTTACCCTTTCTACATCCCTATTATACGATACTAAAAATATACGTCATAAGTTTTTGAATTATCTACATGATTGATAAATAGGATTAGATTAAACATATATTAACCCATTTGGCTGATTAGCTTATGCGCTACGGATTGCGGGTTTGATTAACGTGCGGAAGAAATATTTGTTAGTCGAAAAAAACATGTTGAAATCTCGATTTCCTATCAAAAATTGAATTGAACAGTGACAGAAAATAGACATTTCAACATGTTTATTATCGCCAGTACAAACGCACAGTAGGGCCCAAAACATACGAGTATTTTTGTGCAAACGCACAGTTATCTAAGAATGGAAGAAAATATTACTAGTAAGCCAGATAAAATAAAAACAATGTCCTGAAAAACATATTTCCTTTCGATTCAAGACATGACTACGCAAACGTCCAGTAAGTTTTTACTTTGCAATATAAATAATACCGCTCCAGCCAATCGATTTCCTGCGCAAACAAGCGGAGAAGACAAAGACTTGTCTGCCTGTCTCACGTAGAAACTTTTAATGGTACCGGAAACTGTAACTAAGCAGGAAGGACATGGAAACTAGTTATATTTACCGTCCGTATACCTGTAAGTGGAGGACGAGTAGGCTCCTTTGTGATCATATGGGGGTAGGTTTTTTTGAACATTGTTAAGAGCGTTTATCCTTAAAGTTGGCAACGTCGCAAATAGCTGTCAAAAATTTACCCGTTTTGATTAATTTAGCAATATTACTGTATGGAAATAAGAAATGTGGCTAACTAGGGAACTAGAATATTAATAATTAATTGAAATTATAACATTGAATTTGATGTTGTACCCGTTTTAGGTGTAAAAAAGGCGTTTGGAAATTTTCCAAATACTTTTTTTATATCAACTAAATATTCGGTGTTACGACATTAATTATTGCATTTCATAATCAATATTTTTTTTTTTTTTTTTTTTTTCGTTTCTCTTAAGTTGATATGGGGACAGGGACAGCAGGATGAATATGAAAACGAGTTATAGTTTTTCTTTTTTGATCCTACCTCTAACTGCCGAAACACAACAATGATGTTAACATTGTTGTTATGGCGACAGACTTAGATAAGATGGTGGTAGCTAGCCAGGAAGACTTAGAACAAGCCCTACCAAACCGAGTAGAACATTCTGCCCCCACTGGGATTTGAACCTCTGGGTCTGAGATAGGTGGTCTAACCACAAGACCACAGAGGCGGTTAATTACCGAAGTTACTGTTCGTATGTACCTTGGTCATGGTTTTAAAAATCCTATAACTAATATTATAAATGCGAAAGTTAGTTTTTTTTGTTTGTTTATTACTTTCACGCTAAAACGGCTGAACAGATTTGGGTGAAATTTTGCACATGGGTAGACCATGACCTGAATACTTTTTATCCCAAGACTTATGCGGGTGAAACCACGGGGCGCAGCTAGTGTAACAATATTGCTAAGTTCATGTTTTAACCCTTAGAGGGATACAGGCTTGATGTTATGTTGTGTTAAGTATGTAGGTACGTTCAACGCGCCCTAGATAGTTAGCCTTTGGTGACCACCGGGGTGGTTTTAGTGAGGTAGAAATCTCACACTCCCCGGTCTTTTCCCCAGAGCCCGGGCGCCTTTTGAAGGTTTCACCCCGAAAAAAAAAAAAGGTAGTTAGCCTTGCTAACAACCTTCATAACTGTCTTATCGTTATCATTTTAAAACGGAAGGTATTAGTTACTATTGTCGGTATGCAGATCATGCTGATTCAAGAGAAGCAGAAAATAAGAAGAACTTGTTCCCTCTACAACATATTAAACTAAATGGTGAGTAGAAGTCAGACCAAAAACTCAGACAGAGCGCTGCGAACAATACAGTGAAGCATGTCAAAACTACACCGTACACATTTACAATGACACTACAATCAAACTACACCACACAAAGTGCATACATGTTAACGAAACCGGCTTCACTTTGCTGTTGGCAGCTCTCTGCCTTGGTTTTTAATTTGGTCTGTGAAGTAGAAGGTAATATATTTTTACCTCACAACTATTAAATGTTTGTATGGCCCAATTTATCCCATACAATCGAATCGAACCAAATGCATTGCGGCTTGCCACAGTATTTGATGGCCAATGCAGTTAGTAAGACGTGCATTGGACATGTTACTGATGTTTATAGACATCCTGATGTCCAGAGTGACGGGCCCGATTGTCATATTGGTTCGATTTGATTTCCCCTGACATAAGATATCCCTTGTGTTCGTCGCATTGTTGAATTGAATTTCTAGATTGTTTGTCACAAATTATAAAACAATTTTGCTCGTGGCTTCGCCTGCGTGGAGGTCGGATATTATCCCACGGGAGCGTACTACCCGGGAATAAAAGTACCCTTTATTTTAATTCAGATTATAAGCTATCTGTGTAATAAAAATTTCAACAATTCTTTTTCGGCCATTTTTGCGCCAATCTGGAACATACATCCAGACAAACTGACAAACAAAAATCTAAAAAGCTATATTTTCGGCATCAGACTCGATTCTACGCCTCGTACCAATTACTTTTTTCAAAAATATTCAATGTATAGTTTTGTCTTCGTTTTACGAGTTTAAATACATAATTATGTATCTGAGATGTTATTTTGATATTCAATTCATCGTGCCAATGCTGCCACTGTTCTGGGCACGTTTCCGAATGACAGCGATGCGGACGAATACTTCGTCCTTTTGTTTTTGTATTTATTTGTATAGTTAGTCATTTAATTAGTTCCTAGTCATTAGTACTAGAGAGATATTTCTTGACGGCATGTGAAGCCAAATCAGAGGCCCATGGGCGGTTTTAAAACTCTGACACCAGGTTAGACACTAACCACGCGAAAAGAAGAAGTACCTAGTTTAAATATTAAATATTGTAAAAGATATATTTATTAGTTACAAATAAAGAGAGTAAGTAAGTATAGTATAGTTATAATCGCTTTTTTTGTTGTTTTATTACGGTATTTAATTAATGTTTAAAACAAGTTTTTACAGAATTCAGAAAGATTTAGGTCAGTGATTTTCTAATTATTTTTCATCCCTTAAGCTGCTTGCTTAAAACATAATTCTCCTGCCACGTTATCTCTGATTCACCGTATAGTTGACTAGTGACAAGGTATTAAACATGCAGTTTAAAAAATAAATAAAATATAGAGGTTGATGCACCCTATACTTGAATAATCTTTGTTAAAATACAATGGTCTTACTTAATACTTTTTTCCGATCACACTCCATTTTTCGTATCGCATTTGAAGAACAGATGTTTACCTGCAACAAAATATAAAGAAATGGTTAATAATAAGCATTAGAATAGTCCTCCTGATCGGATTTCGGCCATGGCAGCCAATCTCAGCGGAGACTCGCCATTTACGCGGAACATATTAAAGTGCACAAGTGTGTGCGTAGACACAGGTACACTCACTCTTTCCTCACTCTCATATTCCGATGTGATGTCCATAATACCTCAGCTCAAATTCACTTCTTATCTCGCTCGCACGATACTGCTCACGTACCTACTGCTGGAGAAGGCTCCAAGGCGCCAATAACTTAGGTATTTTTTACGGCGAAAAAAAAAACATAGTGTTTGCTTTATGTTATTTGAAGTATTTTTTAATACCAGCGGTTTTTTGTTCGGTTCGGAGGTAACTATAAATTTTTTTTTTCTATAGAGAAAATTTTATGGAATCGTGTTTTCGTCAATCATAGTTCTAACTACAACATTAATCCTCAACTTTAACATATATTTATTTGAAAATTTATGCAGAAGTGTTAGCGATATAAACGGAGGATCTTGCTAAATAATTTGAGGTATTATAGACTCTTAACGTGCTTTCCGAGACACGGAGTATCATTCCCCAACTTCCAAACTCCAGGTTGTTACGGAGAAATTCCTTCCTTCATTTATAAATAGTACCTAATCTCTTATGATTTAATACTCAAACACTGTTTTTGGGGGGGCCTGGTAATCTTGTGAGACAGGTTTTCCTAGTGCAGATACCAGTCTCCCACAAAGGATTTATCAGATATTGTAATCTTCATATTTTTAAGGCGCCTTTGTGGAAGAGAAATAAAATGTTTATTTATTATTATTAAATCATTTTTAGAATGATAATTCCAACATGACTATAATGGTAATAAATGAGTTAATGGTTACCTCCGCCGACATTTTGAGAAGCTCTGCAGTTGGCACTGTCTGGGAATCATCGTCCACCGTGAGAGTCTCAATTTGAACCTTCTGCTGACCAATGGAACGCGGGCGTTTTGTATTATGTAATTTTGACGTTCAAAAACTGAATATTCGCAGCCTATTTGAATGCTAGCTGTTACTAAGCTATGTAAACTCCAAAAACAGGGACAACTCTTATCTACTTCACCACCTCCACGTACCAGCATTCCCAATTCGTTTAACAAGTCATATACAAGTCCAAACGACCATTATCCTTGTACACCCACAAACGACGGTGAAGGGCGTGATTTTAATCATGACGTCACATTTGAGGCGCCCAATTCTGTGAGATAGGCTCGGTAAGGTGAACATGCTGCAGTTATGGGTGGGATATTATGGGGGTATTTTGTTAAGAAGATTATTTTTGTAGTTTCGATAGTGTGGTAACATGTAGAGCAAGACCATGGGTTCCTTGTCTAGGGGAACGACGAATTCGGTATTTATTTAGGTAAGTACAGTTTTGGAAATGTAATTCTGTAGGTGCATAATGATATTAATAAGTTTAAATGAAATGAATTTATCTGCTTACATGTGGCTTTTTTCATCTATAACGTCTTAAGACATACTACATTAAAAAAAATACAATGGAAAGACAATAGAATAACTTTTTATCCGAAAATGTTTCTATGCATTTGTATAAAATGTGGATTTTACACACAGCAGTCTATAAAGTAATTGCACAGAATGTAGAAGTTTTTAGTAAACAGAACTATAAAAACATGAAGAAATCGTGTTTAGTCTGGATTGGAATGAGAATACTATAAAAATAAGTTTTATAGGTTTATGTTTCATATGCAGAGTACATGCATTATACTGAATTACTTAGTATGATTATATTAATTTTATTAATTGACCCTTTTGTCAGAGTTAATTTGATATCCCATATAATCGTATAGTGTGCCATAAATAAACAGTAAACATATTTTTTTCTATCATTCCTGAAAATAGTGCCATCCTAACTAATATTATAAACGCAAAAGTGAGTTTGTTTGTTACGCTTTCACGCTAAAACGGCTGAACGGATTTTGATGAAATTTGGCACATAGGTAGACCATGATTTAGAGAAGGACATAGAATACCTTTTATCCCGATATTCCCATGGGATCGAGACTTATGTGGGTGAAAGTGCGGCCCGAAGCTGCACGAAATTTAAGGTGGAAAACAAGGTGCACGAAATTTTCCTTTTCACCTTTTTAAATCAACATTGTAACAATACCCAGTAAAATAAACTTATTAGAAAATCAAAAGAAAATAGTATGCAATGTTTAATTTTACCGCTAACTCCATGGTCACCCTACATCCCACACCCTCAGCGTTAATGTACTGAATTTTCATTCGCCAGTGAGTTTAAAGCGGATGAATGAAGCGATTTTTTTCAGTTAACTGTTATTACTCGATGTAAGGATACAGCGCTTTAGCGGATTTTATCGCAAACGACTTCGTGAGATCTGGTTATCGTGTGTGATTGTTGGGTACCAAGATTGTATCGAATTATGGAAAATGGTTATTCGTTATGGTTACTAGTTATGGTATTTAGAATGTAATATTGTATCTATTACTATACTACCTTACTGTAAAGCTCTCTCAGTTTCGGAATGGGATCTTGCTAAGTTCAGCTTCGTATGTCGTGGTTAGTTTGCGGATGGGTGACCATCTGTACCTCGGAAAGCCCGTTAAGTCTTTGATCCCGGCTGTCATTCGTGGTTCTTTGACAGTCGTTAAAGGTCGAAAGTCTGACAACCATTTTTCCCTAGGGGTATCGTATTACACAATGACTGGGTTGTGGAGGTCAGATAGGCAGTCGCTCCATGTAAAATACTGGTATCCAGCTGCGGTTAGACTGGAAGCCAACCCAAAAATTGTTGGGAAAAGGTTAGGCAGAATGATATACAGCTATCAAATATATAAAAAACCTATCTTGAGCCCTCTTTAAATGAACATCCCATATATCACCCAGTGTGTGAACAGATCGGTGTAAAATCACCATTATCTATCTCGCGTGAGAGGAGATCATTATGACGATACAATCTATCTCATGGCACATGACTCGTTTGTTTCAAATTGGGCGCCTGATGAAACAGTCTCACTGAAAAAGGGGGGAGATTTGGAATGAAAAATGGGCGATGTCAATTGAGACAAAGAGATTGTTTATACAAAACAGTAAAGAAAATAATGGAGTTGTAATGCTCGGGGAACACGAGGCCAGTTTTTTAAGCTAGGATAGCAAGCAAAATATATTTATTTATTTAATACTTCAAGCACACAAATTTACAGAGGCGGACTTAATGCCATAGGCATTTTCTACCAGTCAACCTTTGGGTGATGCAGAAACAAACTACACAATATCCTAGTTTACTATCCGGGCTTTGCACACGCTGTTTACACTATGCTAGTAAATTAGCAATATTAGCAGTATAATTTAACTAGCCAATAGCATTGCGGTGACTTAGTCCGTAGAGTAAAATTATCGGTTTGGGTACTATTTTCACTGGCCACACGAGGCTAGTACACAAGCCTGGACACTGAAATCGGTGGTGGGAGGCGCTACTAGTTCAAAATTAGAACTCCATCCTATTAAATCCTCCGTCATAGACTCCATCCTATTAAGCTATCACTAGCTTACCATCTTTTTCACTAGCTTACAAATGAGGATAATTCTTTATTCACGAGGCTAGAGACACCTTCAAAAACTAGCCGGCTAATCCGGGCATAAAATAAATGTATGTATGTGTTAAACGTCAGCGTGTTTTAAGGATGCATGTGATTGAGGGTCTTCACAGG
Source organism: Agrochola macilenta (assembly GCA_916701695.1). Lineage (NCBI taxonomy): Eukaryota > Metazoa > Arthropoda > Insecta > Lepidoptera > Noctuidae > Agrochola > Agrochola macilenta. Next base: position 9,231,339 of record OU753564.1, on the reverse strand, counting down.
TATGACCAGACCTATTAATAAAACCGACTAGCGACAGGTGACAGGCGACAATTCGACAACTTTATAAGTTTTTCATAGTTTTAGAGCTTTATTAAATAGCATCTGCCGCAAAAATGTGAAAAATATGTCGCATTGTCTGTCATATTGTTTTATTAACTGCAGAATAAATGTGTATAATATAAATAACTATTGAAGTACTTCTTAATTAAATTGTAATTATAGTTAATCAATCTTTATATTGACATTGTTTGTCTTAATTATTATGTACCATCGCGAATACTGGCGCCTGACCACTTTTCGACCTTATTGCTTGGGCAATAAGGTCGAATAGTAGTCAGGCGTCAGTGTCCGTGATAGTACTTAGCATCTCTAGTGTATTTTGCCTTCTGGTTCAATATGACTGTCACTAATTATATTTTTTATTTATCCGTATTTTGTACCCATATTTGTAAAATAAATAGGAGAGGAGCTCGTGGCTGAGTAACAACAGCCGCACTGGTCGATCCATCAGGTTAAGCTACGCTTGCCGGGGTTGGTCAGTGGATGGGTGACCATCTTCACATACCGAGAATCCGCCGTGCCTCGGAAAGCACGTTAAGCCGTTGGTCCCGGTTGTCATTCATGGATCTTTGACAGTCGTAACGAGTCGTCAGAAGCCCGAAAGTCTGACACCAGTCTTACCAAGGGGTATCGTATTACCCAGTTACTGGGTTGTGGAGGTCAGATAGGCAGTCGCTCCATGCAAAATACTGGTATTCAACTGCATCCGGTTAGACTGGAAGCCGACCCCAACATAGTTGGGAAAAGGCTAGGCAGATTGATTGATTTGTAAAATAAATATTTTATCTCATAGCAGCCTTCTTACCCCAGCACGCCAATCGCGTTGTTTACAATCATAATTCCTTTTATTTTATACTTAATCAATTCCTTCATATGTTTGACAAATGCGGCGGTTCGGCAACGTAAATAACGCAATGAATACTGTTGAATTGTCAAAATTAAAAGCATTGCCATTGTAAGTGTGTTACGCTGTATAAGGGGACTCCAAGACGGTTGCTAAAAATGGTGATTGCGGCCGTAAACCTCTGAACTTGAAAATTTCATCTCCATTTTCAGCAACATATTTACAGGATATCACGTAAATCAGTATATCTATCATTCCTAAGATGGCCGCCTAACATGATGGCCACCTATCAATCTTGCAAGCCTGAGTCGATTTGTTCAGCCAAATTGGGAGTTTATTCTTTTGGTAAATTGCTCTTCAGCCTTTGTTAGTCCGTATAATCTTGTGAGAAAATACAAATGGTTATAAAGAACTAGTGGTCGCCCAGTGTTCGAAATTCGACCATAATTCATTCATATTTTAAGTTTGATGGTTCATATTAATTCCATGCTGCCATGTCATTATTCTAAGGTAGCCATCTTTAACCATAGTGTGTGTGTCAAACGCATGGTAGTGTATTTATTTTTTATTTTTATTAATCTAATTTATTTTAATTTAATTTACAACTAACTATTATAATATATATTATGTACAAGAATGTAAAGAAATAAAATAAGAAAATAAAATAAAGGGAAGAGCTCATCAAATTGATTGAATTGGGCATCAAAAAATTCGTCCGCATCGCTGTCAGCGGGAAAAGTGCCCAAAAGGCTGGCAGCATTGCCACGTTGGATGGCAATGCTGATTCTTTGGCCTAAGAATTGGCCAGCCCTCTGGTCACGTGAAGCGTCGACCAACCGCTTGGCGATGTCCCGAAATATTCGATGAGCACTCGGACCCCACGGCTCTAGTGTTTCAATTAATTTAATCTAATGCATATTATGTAAAAATATTAGCTTTCTGCATTCTTTCTCCATATAAACTTTAACTGAGCCAAATTACTCTTCCGTCTGTGTAGTTTTCGTAAAAAGTACGTAGGTATGTAAGTACAAAGTTTTTGCTTAACGTATTAATATGTAGATACTAGACGAAACAAATGAGATGTTAAGGTGTAGTTATGGACTACGGGGGAAAGCGATGTTTAATCAAATATTTTGATCAGTGGAGGAAAAATCCAATTTTACGTCCCAAATATAAATAATATAACTTAACATCACGCCTTGTACACCCACATTTCGTCAGTTATGCTTAAGTCCCAGGTAATAGGGGGTGAGCCTATTGCCATCATATCTTACAACGCACTTTACACTTTTTATTTGTTTTCTTCCTTTTTTATTTTGTTTTTACTTGTAGTACAATATGTTGTGTAGTGTACCTTTTAGTCTGTGCTAAATAAATGTATTTTCTTTCTTTCTTTCAACCGGCCACAATTCCAAAGTCCGGGATGCTACTGAGAAATTCCAGACGGAAAAACCCAATAACATCTTGCCCGAACTGGGAATCGAACCTCTTGCTCAGCAGTAGCGCTTGCGACCACTAGACGAACGAGGCACTTTCGTCGTTTCGTCCAAAATATTTAACAAAAAAAACCACCGGTTATGAAAAAAGTCAAACTTTGGTTTCGTTTGTTTTTTTGTATGTTGTCAAATTGCCAGCAAAACCAAATCTCCTAATTTTTTAAAGTAGGTTTAAATGAGGAGAATTCAATTCAATTTTCTTCAAGAATATTGCTAACGTTTAATTACCTAAACGATACATATTCATGAGTACTTATGTCTATGCATGCCTCAGCACATTCCTTGAATATGTCAAAGGCCTTGCAATGTTGCCATGGTTTATTAACTACCTATTATCTTCATAGGACATGCCTATGATCTCTCAAGTTCTATCAAATAAAATATCATTCACATTGAAAATGCTGCTCGATCGCTTCAGTAGGGGTTTTTAAGAAAAGTGCGGCCGGGGGCGTCCTCAATTATTAAGATAGAGAAATGAATATGGTATCAAACGATGCGTTACTGAAAGGGCTACAATACTGCCATTTTTTTTTGTAATATGTTTTTTTTAATTTTTTTATTTACAGAAAAAGCAATTTTTTAAGAGATATCGAAAAATAAAAATATTTATCCTGGAGAATTTAAAGGGCTTTAAAATGACACCATTTTGGTTTCTATAGGATTATAATTAAGAATAGATATTTACCCTGACTAATACCTGATTTGTTCACTAAGGGCCCGATCATACATACCACAACCACACCATAACGAAAACACGTCGATGGACGCAAATTTGTATGAATACGAATAGTTTATTCACATGGAACACTTTTAGCCGTCAAAATCAACCGTGTGGGCGATACCGACCACATCAAGGCCATATCGCAGCCACAACGCAACCACCAGCCAGACCAAGCACTAGTGGCCGGGCACATCGCAAACAAAATGATGTGTCTGTCTGCAGACACTAGCTACAACGTAACCACATCGCAACTACTAGCGACGACAACGCAAGCAAGAAGCTGCAGCGACACTATAAACACGTAACCACTGCTTGCCCAGATTTTGGCGCTGCGATGTGGTGTGGTTGTGTGTTACCTGTGAACTGGCTCTAAAGTTACACAATATTTAAAACAACAATACCCATCCGACATCAACAATAGAATACTAAACAATAAACCAATAGAAACTCACCCCTATCTCAACCCTCTATTAATAAACCCTGCACTGCCGACTGCGGTCTATTTGATCCCTGACACGAAGGATCTATTTCAGCAGGGTTAAGTTTGCAAGATATTGCTTAATTTCACTGTTATGCCAATAAGTTATATTTAATTATGTTTCCTGGTATTGAAAAGCGATTGAGTGCGTTTGGAATATTTTTATCGAGCGATTTTTTGAGATACTTCTCTTTGCTGGCAGCCGTAGGACATTTTTGAGATAGATAGATAGAATATTCTTTATACACATAAAAATTACAGAGCCTTCGCCTTTGGTTTTGCTAGTCATCAGACAGATAAGTCTAGGTCCCGTCGCCGGATACAGTGAAGAGGCATAAATACATATTTAAAAAGAAGGACACTGTTGTCTATAGTGCCAATCCAAATGGGCACATAAAAGGCACTTTTGAACGTCAAACATTAACAAGAAAATAGAATTGATTCTAGTTGTCTCTTCCAAAAGGTGTGGAGAAGACTGGGAAAGAAACTCCACTGTTCCTTTTTTTAAATGTTTTACAATATTTTAATAATAATAATAATAATAAATCGTTTATTGACCAAATAATAATAATTTTACAATATTTTGTATACATTAATTATATAACTATATAATTGTGTTATCTACAAACCCTAAGTTACAGCCCTAACAAACAGGAAACAAACACAATCCACAAATAAAATGTTCCATCCAAATTGTACTCCGACCACAAATTCGTAGAAAAACATTTACGATTCAAAACAACACCAAAAAAACCAACCACATTTTTCCCGTCTGCCACCCAACCCCCCAAACGCGACGGGGGTAATTCCGACCACTCATTAACCAGATAGATGCCGCTGTCAGCACATTCGCCCCATATATTTTAACAAGCCACGCTAATTTCCCATTTATTGTCCATTCTCATATAAAATACGTTATTCGCCCGAAAAAATAAGAATTAATGATGATCTGATTACTCTTATTTTTATTCTTGTCATATTTTTGCTTCGTAAATTGCTTTTTCGTTGTTTTCTTTGTGGTTCGTACTAATGTGATTTTGGTATTGAATCTGGTAAGATTAGGAGTCCGCGGCACCTGTGACTTATGATTGTTCCAACTGTATTATTACGTGACTACGTATTTATATGTTTATAATAAGTAAAGCTAATGACCCCAAAACCAGTAAGTAAGGTTATAAAGAAAATTCTAAACCTTAAAGCTAAAGGCTAAACTATGTTTTACGACGACCTGTTTAATGCATTTTAATAAACTTTAAACCCGCTTTGTATACCAAACGGTACGCTGTCTAGTCGTAAACTGCAACTCTGTAAACCCAAAACATGTTTAAAGCAATTTTATCTTCAGCAAAATGGGTAGCAATTTCACCAATATTAATCCACTTCAGCAAACATATTCGCTTTAAACAAACTTGCATTTAAAATGAAAACTCCAACAATTCACTATGTTAGCATTAATCATGTCAAAAGCGAGTTATCCGGTACTATTTGTAGCATCACAATCGGTTTATTGTAAAAACGAGGAAAAGAAATGCCGAACATAAGTAACAAGACAATATCGAAGCGCTTTCGACGAAAATACACATCGCTGACAGGTTGTACGGTAGATTATGACGTGCCCTATCGCGTTTAATAAAGCTGTGCTTTTTAGGGTTGAGCCCAAGTTCGGCGTAGATTTTTACACACTATCAAAAATGTAGGCTGATGATTATGTGATAAGGCAACAGCTTGGTTGAAAAGAACGGTGTGGTTGTTTTTGTCACTACATCTTTTGTAGTGACAAAAATTTAAAAGACTATGCTTAGATGGTTTGGTCATGTTGAGAGGATGAATGAAAGGCGACTAAAAAAAGGTATGGGTATTAGGCACATGTGAGTACACTTACACTTATTAGCACCCGTCCTAGAAGGACATAATTAATATAATTATATTGACCTTATTGGTGATGTTCTTCAGAAAGGTCAGGTAATTGCAATTGAACTGCGTGTATGACCAGACGTAAACAAAGCAAAAGTATGTAAGGATCGTATCAGGTAGCGCTCTGTAGTTTCTAGATTTTCCCCCATGGGAAAAAAGGGTGAGTTTATTTATGTATGTATCAATAATGTTTTGTACAGAAATTCAGTCGCTATGGTTTGTCAATAGGTAAAAGTTCACTTGTAACTAAATTCGGTCATCTGTCACTGCCTATTTGAAATCAGAGCACATATTGTTATCACAATTTACTATCAGATTTAGAGACAGTTTTATCTACATCCTCATTCAGGAAAATTCTGCTATAAACAATTTTATTTATTGCAATGCTTTATTTGGACAGCCGGTCTATTCTATAAAAAAACCCAGCGTGAAAAGTTAGGCGAAGTGAGCTTGAAGTTAGTTGTCAATAACGGTAATCTAGTAATTGCCACTATTGACAGCTCACTTCAATTATATATAAATATAAAAAATACGGGATTTCCCCCTTTAATACACTAGTATTAGAGGGGCAATTCTCGTATTTTTAATAACGGCCGCATTATAGTCTCAGTCTCTATCAAAAATACCTCGAATCTCCATACATTTTTGTCAAGGTTTTGACATTGATCGCGTCGGTGAGATGCGATTGCGACTAGATTTCGAACGATTTAAATTATAGGAATTAGTCTTCAGGTGGAATGACTGCGCCGTCCGATAAGGACCAGGCCTGGGTCGACTCTTCTCATACAGAGGAGGCACGAGCATTGATCACCAAGCTTGCTCAAGACGGGTTGGTGATTTCAGACTTATATTAACTATAAGTTCAGGTTTCCTCACGATGTTTTCCTTCACCGATGCCAGTAATGTCCAAGATAAACTCAGAAAGTACATATGAATTGAAAAAGTCACATTGGTACTTGCCCGGATTTGAACCCACAACCTCGTGCATGAGAGGCGAGGCCTTAACCACTGGGCCATCACGACAGGTACACGGTATAGTTCTTCTTAAATAGACGGATTGCTAATGAAAGGTTTGTTCTATAAAATCCCTTTGTAAAGTGCTGTAACTAAAACCGTTACTTAGTGGTCTTCTTTTCTTAAGAAACAGTTTCTTTTTAAATAATTTCTCTAGCATTATTAGTTTACCTATTCTTGAAGGTTTCCTTGGAGTTTTCCCTATATTTCTTATTTTGCTTTTAGCTTTATTGAATAAGAAATGTCGATAACAGGATTTATAGTGTTTTTATGCAGTGGAGCATTGTTTTTATTATATCTGAGGTTAGTATTTAACTATGGAACTGAAGAGTTAATCGGGACTGCCATTAGACTGGTGATTTTGGCATAATAATTATAATAAATAGATTGAAACTTATGAGAAACACTATTTATGTGGAAATAGAAATAATATCTCATTTTCTGTTTGGCAATAAGGACACCACAAAAACAAAATTGCCCGTTCAGCAGTTTATTCATTCCACGGTCAATATGTATAAAATTGTTAACCATCCAAGAATTGACCGCAGTAACTTTGTCTCACAATACCCAAATCACTCATACTGCCAATTATATTATCAAATTGATTATTTATCCTTATAAAATCGCTCCCGCTTCCTCTTGCACCATGTTCCTATACGATTCGCTTCTACCACCAGCACCCTTCCACTTTCAATATCAATCTATATCAATAATCAAATCAGAGTGCCTCCACGGCGGGTAAATCAACCTTTTAACTTAGTTATTCAGCTGGTTTTGCTTAACAGCACGTTTTAGAGTTTAAATTGGGATATTGAATCATCGTACGGGTTTGTCTTTGGAATATTATGTTAGTAAAACTAGATATTAGAAGAATTTTTTTTAGGTTAATATTTTGTATCGTTTTTTGGCTAAATTATTAAATGATTGTACAAGAGATTGGTTTTGGAATATATGGCTTTTCAAAGCCTGTTTGAAAGCTGGCAGTAATAGTTTTGGAATTATAGCCAGTATTTAGGTAAATGGGCTCTAAAAATAAAGTGTGTACTTGTTAAATAGCTGTGTAGTCATATACTAAACAGCAAGTCTATTATTAAACAATGTTTTACCCTCTCTATGTTTAAAACTAATCTAAATGTACACTTATTTTTTACCTAATACTTATAACAAAAACTACCAGCGCTCTGCGGTTTCACCCGCATAAGTCTCGATCCCGTGAGAATATCGGGATAAATGTATTCTATGTCCCAACCCAGGTTATGGTCTACCCATGTGCCAAATTTCATCGTGCCAGTTTTAGCGTGAAAGCTTATCAAACAAACAAACTCACTTTCGCATTTATATTAGTTGGGATTAACAGTTTGGGAATAACCAAAAGTTATAATTTTTCGTAACGTTATCTTAAATTAGGGTAAGTATTTCTCATAAATTATTCCAGTTTACCCTAATATAATAATATCAAAATTCAATAAAAATACCCATAATCAACATACATTACAATAATCCATTTAAAACGAAAGAAAATTCATAACACTCATAAATATTTCATAAAAAATCTCATCCAATAAAAGATGAAATATCAACGAAAATGACAATTAGGGGAACAAAGGAAAATTACGCGTACAATAAAAACGTTAGCGTAAACTAATTACGCCCTAACTCAAGGGTAATCTAATATATTTGAGACGGAACACGAGTTACGATGGTAACATTAGAGAGAAGTTACAATTTTATTAATACCAGGAAACGCTAGTGGGGTTACTTGGAAACGTTCGTGACGGATCGGTCGGAAAAGGCAACTCAAATGGAAGCGTTGACACTTTTATCTAGAAGTGATTGGAACAGCAAAGGTTAACAAAAAATCGGCCATGTGTGAGTCGAACTCGCACACGAAAAGTTCTGTACCTACCACCGTACAATATTTAGGAAGAAACGCCGAAAAACATGTTTCGTGTATGACGAACGGCTTCATTTTTTTTTTTGTAAACCTCAAAATATATTATGTAGTGTTAACCCTAAAAATTATTATTTGTTGTTACAGCGGTAATAGAAATATACATAATCTGTGAAAATTTCAACTGTTAACCTATTACGGTTCATGAGATACAGCCGGCTGACAGACAGACGGACGGACGGACAAAGGAGGCATATTAATAGGGTTCCGTTTGGTACCATTCGGGTACGCAACCCTAAAAAGGGCATTACAGTACGTTTTTAACGAGATTTCATACAAGCTTCCTCTAGAAAAGGTTCAAAAAAAGGTCTATAAGGTATATAAATAATAATAAATAATAATAATACCAGCCTGTTACTGTCCCACTGCAGGGCAAAGGCCTCTTCTCATACACAGAAATATAGATAAAAAAAAAAAATACATAAAAAGACTACATAATATTAATAAGATCACGACCTGGGTTAGGACATAGCATACTCGTACTTTTTATCCCGATATTTCCAAGGGATCGAGACTTACGACCTTTTTTCTCACTGAACAGACAGCTGTGCTGCTGGGGAGTTTGTTGCGCCACTTCCCAGCTAAGCACCAGGAAGCGGCGGGCGTTTTTAGGGTACTGTCTTATGTAATTTTGCTAATTCTCAGCCTATTTTGAATAAATTACTTTTGTTTTTGAATTATTATTAACAAAAGTAATGTGGGGCGCAGCTAGTTGTTAATATAAGTCTGAAATTGCCAACCCGTCTTGAGCAAGCGTGGTGATCAATGCTCGTGGCTTCTCTGTATGAGAAGAGGCCTTTGCCCTGCAGTGGGACAATGATAAGCTGGTAATATTATTATTAAACCGAAATTGTTATTAATGCTACAAGTCCGGAAATCCTCCTTATGCACGTGTATCTTATAACGTTTTACTATACATTGTGCGAGGATATAAAAAAACGAGCCTTACAGTAGTCGTATATGATGTGTAACATCTGACATATTGGCTGACGTATACAGGATGGATTTTTGAGATGGGGCAGTAAGGACAGCTACCTTAACCGTTGTAGCTACAGGAAAACGGTCTTAAGAGACTGTCCATAACTTTTTGAAAGATTTTGATCTGCATTCACAGATTTTGAAAAAAATATACTGTCAGCAAGAAGGCAGTTTTCACAAAAACTGTTTTTGATGCCAATCGATCCTGTTTCTTATAAGGATCAAAAAACTCTACTGGACCAACTGAGGTTTGAGTACTAGAAAAGTCAGAAATCACAAAAATCTTTTTCCATATTTTCGTACGAAATGTGACTCCAACTTGCTATTTTACGCTGCTATTTTACGATTAGAGTGGCCGAAACTAAACTAAAACTAATTGAACTTCAAATTTCGAACGAATAGGGAACAAAATTTAGAACCTTTGTTGCTTTTGGAAAAACTTTTTACATAAGTAGTTCTTTTTCTTGCAATTTCTGTCTTTTGTAGAGGATAGTCTTTCATAACGTTTTCGAAACAAGTCTGAAAGTTCTTAATAATTTGAGGTCATTTTTAGAGTTCCGTACCTCAAATGGAAAAAACGGAACCCTTTTAGGATCACTTCGTTGTCCGTCCGTCAGTCTGTCACGACTCTTTTTCACAGGAACGCGTGGAGGTATCAAGTTGAAATAACATCAAATACGTAAGTCTGTGGTCCCTTGAAGCTCACAAAAACCAAGCTTCTAAGTCAACGCAATAAAAAATACGGCCATTGACATAATTATTTTGATACTCGCAAATAAATGAAAACCTACAGGGTAATTCCCGTTAACCTAGAAGCCAGGTCTCATAACATAAGTAAAGGGAAAAGTCCGAAAAGTTTGAATTTGGTAATTTGTAGTTTTACCACACAAAAAATAAACTGTTTACAAACTTGCACTTGCAGAGAATTGACCGTGACGTATATCGATGTATGGGAACATGTTTTTCAACTACAATGTTCCAAGTTTGTCTTTGCGATAAATTTATCCCAACTACGGAACCCTTCATTGTGCGTGGTCCGACACGCACTTGGGCGGTTTTTTTCTCAGAACGATGGACATCACAAGCAACAAACTATCTTGTTCTTATCGTAAATAAAATTATAACGCGTATTCGTTCGAAGTTCAAATATTTTGTTTCTGTTTGGCTAGTCTGTCTATCATAATAAAGTTTGTTGGAGTTTCTTTCTTACCAAAATGTATGGGAAAAGTTTTTTGCGATTTCTGACTTTTCTAGTATTCAAACCTCAGTTGGTCTAGTAGAGTTTTTTGATTCATATAAGAAACAGCATCGATTGGCCTCAAAAAAAGTTTTTGTGAAAACTGCCCATTTTTTTGCTGACTGTACAATTTTTTCAAAATCTGTTAATGCAGATCAAAATTTCTCTAAAAGTTAAGGACAGTCTCCTAAGACCGTTTTCTTCTAGCGACAACGGTTAAGGTAGCTGTCCTTGCTGCCCCATCTCAAAAATCCACCCTGTATAAATGATATAAACAACATTCAAGACTTTGACTGACTTTGACTGAGTTTGACCGACTTCGACTGACTGACTGATTTTGACTGACTTTGACTGACATTGACCGACCTTGACTGACTTTGACTAACTTTAACTGACTTTTACTTTTTGACTTTAACTTTAACTTTGACTGACTTTGACTTTTTGACTTTGAGCTTGATCATCGTCATCGCCATCGTCATTGCCATCGTCATAGTCATCGTCATCGCTATCGCAATCGCCATCGTCATCGTCATCATCAACTAATTTGTAAAACTTTTAAGATAATAAAAAGTTTTAAAATAATAAATACTCTTTGCGACGGGCTGAAGACGGAATTAAAAAAAAAAAAAAAACAGAAAAGTAAAAAGCACTAATGAAAACAAGTGACACTTTTCGCACCAATTTGGCTCTTTTCGAGCAAATGCATTGTAAAGTCATTTAAAATCATGGCGTACATTTTTATCGTGTCACAGTAATTCCTACAACGACTACGGCAACTGGGACCTATCTGTACATACATAGGTAATTTAATTCCGTCGCCTCCGTAAATAAATAAAGGATATGGCAGTCCTGATTTTGCCATTCATGGGATGAATTGGGCAATCTTGGTTCGGGGTGCTTCGGGTCTTTTTGAAACCCCGATTGTGTGGGCGGGTCCTTTGTGACTTCGGCAGTCGACGGGTTGAACGTTTCAATACTTTGAAATAGTGGCGAGTAAGCTTATTACGTGTTTCGTTCTTTCGTGTACTTTTTGTGTGTGTGGTGTTACGAGGTGACGTAGAGTTAGTCCACCTTTTGAACCTACTAAAGATTAAGAACTTTGATAACTACATTCGTATTTTTACCCGATTGGCTCAGAAGGAAAGTAGAGTAATATTAGGTGTATTTATTTACTAACTGATGTAGTCTATAAGCTGACCCGATGCTATCATTTGCATATTGGTACATACCCAATTGCCATTGTCAGGCAAAGATTTAAATCGTTAGATTCGCCCCACCGGCACCGCGTCAAAGATAGTAGCGGTTCTGTTTTGTTTCGACACCTCTGACACTCAATGATGTAGTGACTTGGCTTGATTGTCATGGAAATGATGGTTAATAATGTGTGAGCTCAGCTCACGCTTCACTAAGTATGGAGAGGGCAAGTCTAGCGATTTAAATATTTGTTGTCAGGTGCTTAAATTCATGTTGATATTTCAAGTTAAGCAGCATTTAAGTACCGCATCATTTCATTTCCGTCAAAGAAGTTCACTGCTAAACATAGGCCTCCCCAAAGCACTGCCACTTCGACCGGTTCTGTGCTTCCCGCTTCCACTGGATTCCTACGGCCTTCACAAGGTCACCGGTCCACCTTATTGGAGGCCTTCCAACGCTACGTCTTCCGGTACGAGGTCACCACTCCAGAACCTTTCAGCCTCATCGGCCATCTGCGAGCAATGTGCCCTGCCCATTGCCACGTAAGTTTGGCAGTTCTTCGGGCTATGTCGGTTACCTTGGTTCTCCTACGGATCTCTTCATTTCTGATTTGATCACGTAGGGAAACTCCAAGCATAGCCTTGTCCATTGCCCTTTGGATAAACTTATGTACCTATATATAGTTATTTTCACTAGTTATTTTGAACTAATTACAGCAGCTTACATCATCATGTAACTAGCCTTTTCCCAATATGTTGGGGTCGGCTACCAGTCTTACCGGATGCAGCAGAATACCAGTATTTTACATGGACCGACTGCCTATCTGACCTCCACAACCGAGTTACTGGGTAATATAACCCCTTGGTAAGACTGACTGTCAGACTTTCAAGCTTCTGACTATAACGATTGTCAAAGATTTAGGAATGACAGCCGGGACCAACGGCTTAACGTGCTTTCCGAGGCACGGGGGGATCTCGGTCACTACAGCTTACACTGGATTAATTAGAAAAAAAATCTTTATCTGCGTTATATAAACCGTAGATAAATCTATGAATGTTTTGTTGCATATCGGAATCTCATTGTGTTCTACAGCTGGCGAGACCGGTTATGTGATGTAAAGATTAACAATTGTATTACATAATTGCATTGTTATACATTGTTGGTTAATCACTGACTATAATTCATTATCCGTGGTTGACATCTACGGAGTGCGTGGAATAATTAGCAGGTGATAAGTACATGCGTTCATTGTATTGTAATTATTAGATTAGACTTAGACTAAGCGAGGAGCTCGTGGCTAAGTAATAAAAGCCGCACGAGTCGATCAAAGGTCGCTACGCTTGCTGAGGTCAGTGTATGGATGGGGGTGACAATCCATTACATACCGAGACTCTAACGTGCCTCGGAAAACACGTTAAGATCTTTGACAGTCGGTACGGGTAGTCAGAAGCCTGAAAGTCTGACCCAGTCACTGGATTGTTCGGATCAGAATTGAAGAAAAAAATTATCCACATAATCCTTAGTTAACATACTTCTTTCTGCATTAAGTACTGATAAAATTACAGACACATGAACTATTAAAATGAATTGAGATAAGGCAAGAGGATGGATGGCATGGGTTTATTTAACTTTACCTCGAAGGTCAGTAACGCATCAGATTAATTTGCAGTCCCTATTCCTACAAGCCAACCTTAATTCCATCCTTTTCATTTGCGCCCGTACAAAATAAATAGTCAATACTGGCGTATTTCGATCACGACTCTGCCCTCAGACTAAGTATATTATCCACTTTTATGACACTCGTAAAGTCTCTCCCCTCCCTCCTCTCTTATAGGGGAACGAGCAGGAAAAATGTATTGGTTTCTCTTATTTTGAGAAGCGTATGTTAGATGTCCTGATTGCGGATGGCCGGTAGTAAAATTCGTCTGGTTACGGAATTAGAAAAAGGTAAAAGCGGAGCGGAGTAACCTAAGTTCTTTTTTAGGGATGACAGATTTTTTTCAGGGTATAAATTTGGAAACGGGCAACATACAATGACGCCCATGGCAATGTGCCCGGCCGTATTTTTCTGAATATTCATGAAAAGTTATCAAAAATTAACTTTGAAAAAAAAAAATAAGATAGACCCCCCGGTCTATCTTCAATATTTTTCAAGTTCAATCAATCTGCCTAGCCTTTTCCCAACGATGTTGGGGTCGGCTTCCAGTCTAACCGGATGCAGCTGAATACCAGTATTTTACATGGAGCGACTGCCTATCTGACCTCCACAACCCAGTAACTGGGTAATACGATACCCCTTGGTAAGACTAGTGTCAGACTTTCGGGCTTCTGACGACTCGTAACGACTGTCAAAGATCCACGAATGACAGCCGGGACCTACGGCTTTACGTGCTTTCCGAGGCACGGAGGAGTCTCGGTATGTAGAGATGGTCACCCATCCACTGACCAACCCCGGCAAGCGTAGCTTAACCTGATGGATCGACCAGTGCGGCTGTTGTTACTTAGCCACGAGCTCCTCAATCTCCTCTTATTTTTCAAGTTATTAAATTTTTTATGTTTTTAGTAGCGTTTGCCATATCTCCTATGTTATTGGCTCGATTTGGATTCTGTTTATTATTTCTAATAGCTTATGAGTTATTTTATCGTTTATAATAAAAAAAAACAACTATGAAAAAAAACGGCGGTTAAGAAAAAAAAAAGTATTTCTTAAAAAAAAACACAAGTTTAAGTCCATAAAATCATAGCGGGACATTAAAAAATAATAAGAAAAAATGTAAAAAAAACTAAAATTAAAGATAGACCCCCCTTTTTAAGTTTATTTTCCATAATTTGTCATGAATATTCAGAAAAATACGGGCACATGCCCATCGGCGACATTTTATAAAAGACCATACATCACGCTTGTAATCCCCGAAGGGTTTGGCAGAGGAGTACCTATAGTACACCCACATTTCGCCAGTTATGTTTAAGACCCATTTAGCCCAGCCCCATTTTATGTCCAGAGAATCACTGCCCATTCCAAGGTTGCCTGGAAGTGATCGCAGTAAGCGATAAGGTCGCCCATTGCATATTTTGCAGTGTACTACTTTTTCTGTATGTAATGTATAATCTGGTGTACAATAAAGTATATATAAATAAATAATAAATAAGACCCATGTAAGAGAGGACGAGCCTATTGACATCAACCGGGCACAAATCCAGACTGCGGGCTGCTACTGGGAAACTCCAGATGGAAAAAAAAATCACAGCCCCGATACCTTTCAGAAGACAGCGATACTGCGGCAGAAATTGTAGTGCTGCACCAAAAATAGACCAGGTAGGAGCTCGTGGCTAAGTATCAACAGCCGCACGGGTCGATCTATGCTCGCTGGGGTTAGTACGTGGATGGGTGACTATCTTTACATACCGAGAATCCTCCATACCTCAGGTAGCACGTTAAGGCGTTGGTCTCGGCGGTCAAAGATCCGCGAGATCTTTGACAATCGTCAGAAGGCCGAAAGTCTGACAACCAGTCTTACCAAGGGGAATCGTATAACCCAGTTACTGGGTTGTGGAGGTCAGATAGGCAATCGTTCGACGTAAAATACTAGTATCCAGCTGCATCCGTTTAGACTGGAAGCCAACCCCAACAGTTGTCCCGATAGTTGGAAAAGGCTAGGTAGATGATGAGGTAGTCTTCAAATAAAGCAGCAGAGCGGAGTGGTGGCCCAGGGGTAACGGCCGCGACTTACAACCTAAAGGTCGTAGGTTCGAACCCTGTGTCATACAAATCTATACCATTAGCTGTCATACAATATCACTTTAACACATTGTAACATACTCGTACATTACAATTCAATTGAATCTTTACACCCCGATCAGATAAGACATATAAAGTTTTAGTACACAGCTTACCTACAGCAGAACTGCCTCACAGAGGCTTACGTGTATCTGTTTATGAGCATCGTAAATATGGCAACATTATTGACGATACTTTAGCCTTTTGTTGTTATTTTCATTCATATTTGAAAGGTGTTTTATGGGAGTTGATGCATTGCTTACTTTATGAGTTGCATCTTACTTCACTACTTAAGAGTAGTGACAGCCTAGTGGTGTGACCGTCAGACTGCCAAGTCATAGGTCTCGAGTTCGAACCCAAGGTACGCACCTCTGACTTTTCGGATATATGTGCGTATTGTATAATTATAACTTGCTTAAAAAACGGTGAAGAAAAACATCGTGATGAAACCATGCCTGAGAGATATTTCTCTACGGCATGTGAAGCTAAGTCACTCTGCACATGGGCGGCTTTAAAACTTTGACACCAGGTTCGTCACTAACCACACAAAAAAGAAAAATAGATCTTACTTCATAATCATCATTGACTTTCTCTTAGTGTTGTATAATTGCATAGCACATGTGTGAGTCGGTACTATTTACCTACTTTAAAGCTGCCATTTACTGGGTACATCTTTCGTTGACTTGAATGTGCCCTGGCGGCTGATAGTATATCAGGCTCACTCTAATGTCTCGCTGATGGTGGCGCGTGTGTTGGATCATTTAATCCTAAACTTTGAGATTATATTTATGTCAAAATTAGTGCTGCAGTCTTTTTGACCTAACGTAGGATCATGCTAAGCAATTTGAGGTATTATAGACTCTTAAAGCGACGATAACCGACTTTTAATGATTTTATATTGAAGATCACGTATAAACGAGTGGTGTTAATGATTTGGAAAAAATATAATTATGTTAAATTAGAGCATTTTCTTAATAACTCAATCTGTGGATATTTTAGATTATGTTTATATTACATACGAGTAGTGTAATTAATTTGTAAACTTACGTTTAACGCGGATAAAAAACTGAGAATCACGCAAAAACTATCAAGCGTATTTTTTTGAAACCTTCACCATTTTAAAGATAATTGAATTATTTATCTTTTAATATACGTGTTTTATTATAATACCTTTGGTTACTGGCATATATCGCCGTCTAAAGTGTGTGTAGTGCGGTACTAAGGACCAAAATAACGCTACTATTAGAATATTGTTGTTAATAGGTAGTCTTCAAATAAAGCGGCAGTTCTGTGGTGGCTCAGTGGTAACGGCCGTGACTTACGAGTTGTAGGTTGTAGTCTCGAACCTTGACTGGCGCTTTACTGTGTCTAAAATTATTTTCATCACCACTGCTCTCAAAACGGTGAAGGAAAACATCGCGAGGACAGCGGCATGACATGTGACATCTAACCCGCACTGGGCCCACGTGGTGGATTACGGCCCACTCCTTCTCACAGAGAGGAGGCCGGTGTCCCAGCAGTTGGAACATTATAGGCTAAATCGAAGTACGACATTATCCTTATTTTATATTCGCATTAGTGTGACAAGTAATAGTTCTGCACATCAGCTGTTTAATTTCCACGGAACTTGCCGAACTTTCCCGAGACAGGGAGTGTCTTGGATTAGTTACTTATATCATTCTGTCGGAAATAGAAGTAATTACCTATTTATTTTGTGCGAGGTAGAAGTGTAGAAAAAGTGATTCACCTCTCACTGGAGGCGAGATTCAATCAGCTTTAAAATATGGGAGTAATCTTCATGCCGACGGTACACACCACTTTTATAGGTGTTTTGACGACGTGGTATCTGGTATTATTATTCGGGTTGAGTTGACTCGGGCCGAGTTGTCACAAAATAATTAACTGATTCTCTAAAAAAATTGTTGACCTTCGTTTTTTCTTCGACGTTAAAGGTGGAGACTTTTTCTTAAATAAATGAACATCTAAAATCTTTTTGGGTTTGTAATGATGCACACTTTTTAAAATAAATGCATCTGTTTTTAACTTCATTGTCTTTTCTCACAGTTGGTCGTAGTAACTAAGCCGAGGTAGCCCGACCAAACGGGTAAGGTTAAGTTAGAACTGCGACCAACGACGCGCGAGCCGAATTGGTCACAGTAACTAAACTATGGATCAAATGGGTTAGATTAGATAACTATTTATTTATTTTTAGTATTCATATTATTAAGCTATTTAGTATTTTTAGGACCCAAAATAGGAATTATTTGAAGTTCACAAAAAGAGGCGCAATCATTATAATATAGTGTTCAATTGTATTTTTAGAATAGTAAAATGGAAATCATTTGCGGTTCGATTAAGTAAAAGCCTTAAAATCTTATGTCAAGGCGACCATGTTTGATTTTGCTAATCATTCACAAATGTTAAAACAAGATTGTGACAGAAACGTTACTGATTGCTTACTTGATTAGGCCGTTAGAAAATTTCAATAAGGTGTACTCTGATTTATTTTATTTTAACTGCCTTATCGGTCTAGCGGTCGCAAACGCTACTGCTGACTATGAGGTTTCCTGGGTTCGATTCCCGGGTCGGGCAAAGTGTTATTAGGTTTTTCCATCTAGAATTTCTAAGTATCAGCCCGGAGTCTGGATTCGTGCCCGGTTGATGGTAATAGGCTCGCCCCCTATTACATGGGACTTAAACATAACTGGCGAAATGTGGGGGTACTAAAAGGTACACCTCTGCTTTAACCCTTCGGGGAATACTGCGTGATGTTATGTTTATGTTTTATTAAATTGTGTTTTTAAAAATATGAAATTGAAAGACAAGTTTCCGCAAGTTTCAATGTTATAGCATTGTGGAACGTATACTGTCGAGCTTTTGGCCACGTTGCACAGTGTTTTATGAACCCCGATTTTCGGACATCCCATTTTTATTGAAAAACCATACAGAAATGATCATTTAAATGCAAGATTTCGTATCCCCATTCAGCTACTAAGTCTAGTTTCTGAGTGAGAATTTTTTGAAAATCGACCAAATTTTATTTCGATTTTCAGAAAAAAATAAATACATTTAAACTAAGCGTCATAGAAATAACGATGTTAGGTACATTGATGGCGCATCTTATGCCGAGTATTTTAGTGCATAAATGAACCTCGTAAGTTTGCTTGATCCAGATATATACGTGTTTTTCGGTTTTTAGTTTTTCTTAATTTTCTCGAAAATTCCGTAATTTCGGGAAAAGTTGTTTATACTGAAATTATTTCGATAACTTCTCCAACACACCACATAAATTTCACATCCCAATTCCATGGAACTTGGAAACCACAACGATTTTAAGTTTTATCCGGATTTTACGTCGTTAGGGCTGTCAAAATCTCAGATTTTTATTTATATCCGGATTTTATATAACTTTGCCAAAAAATATATCTACCTTGTAGTAAAATCGGTGGTTTGGGTTATCTGACGTGAAGAAGCCAGGATACCAGCTTGATATCTAAATAAAATATTATTCATCGATGTACGTTAAGAGGCATATTCAGGCATTTAGTGTTATTTAAGTTTTTTTGTAGTACGTACTAAATACTGCTAAATGACAAGCAAAATCCACATAATGCAATAGCAATAACATAACCTGGGAGTACTTCCACGCGGTGAAGGCGGTAACAGTTTCTACTGGCTAAAACTCCCATAAATATTTTTAACTTGACCACCAGTTATGCCTTCGGGCTTATGTTGTTTTCGTTTGTCTATTGCGTACATTTGTTTAGTGGCACGGTAGCCTACCCGGTAACGCAGGGGAGCAGCCACCAAATATTTTACTCAATAGTAAGCAGATTTTTTTGTAATCATGGAGTCGGTCACAACCCATGGGACTACTCTACCTCAGCAGAACCTGACCCGCTCTGCTGGAGATGGGCTTTCTGGGCCCCGACCAGATGACTTTTTAATGCCAGGGGGGCATGACAATCCCAATGCACATGATGGTCAGCAAGTGGCCTCTATGTCAAACGAAGCTATGGATAGCACCGAAGTCGGTACTTTTCAGTCTCTAGAAGTAGCAGCAAACGCACAGGCCGTGGAAAATCAGCCCTCACAAAAAGTGTTGACAAGATTAGACGGTTTTAATTTGTTTACGAATAAATTCAAAGTGTTTATAGTTTTTAACAAATAATAATAAATAAAAATATTATTTTGAAAGGTCTCGGTAGGCTGCCAGTAAACTGATTCACGTTCTGTTTGTCATTCTGTCTACGGAACTTTTACTTTTACGAAAAATTTGATCCACAAAATTAGGATTAAAAAAATTGACAACCCTAACAAAAATAGTTAAATAGGAATAACTTCTGAGTTCCATGGATTTGGGATGTCATAATTATGTGGTGTATTGGGGAAGTAAATAGAATTATTTCTGTATACATAACTTTTCCCGAAACGGCGGAATTTTCTAGAAAATTAAGAAAAACTAAAAACCGAAAAACCCGTATAAATCTCGATCTAACAATGGTGCGAGGTTCATTTATAAACTAAAATACTCTACATAAGATGCGCCATCAATGTACCTAACATCATTATTTCGTATCACGCTTAGTTTAAGCGTAATTAATTTTTTTCTTAATATCCGGATGGAAAAATTACGATTTTCAAAAAATTATCACTCTGAAACTAGATTTGGTAGCTAAATGGGGATAAGAAATCTCGCTCTTAAATAATCATTTCTGTCAGGTTTTGCAATAAAAATGGGATGTCCGAAAATCGGGCTTCATAAAACACTGTGCGTTGTCCTAGTGGCCATAGAGCCCAACTACTTAGCGTAAAGTCGTGGGTTAGATCCACGGGTCAAGTTCCTTGGTCAGTATTTTTGGGGCTTTCCATTTGAAAATTCTCTGCATAAGCAATCAGTCTATAATGTTCCCATTCCCACTACTGGGACACCGGCCTCCTCTCTGTGTGAGGGAGTGGGCCGTAATCCACCACGCGGGACCAGTGCGGGTTGCTAGATGTCACATGTCTTCGAATTTTTGGTTCTCGGACATGCCGGTTTCCTCACGATGTTTTCCTTCACCGTTTTGAGAGCAGTGATGGTGAAAGACTTAATTGTACTAAAATTCTCGATCACTTTCGTTGATATACGAGTATATTGTTAGTCATAGATTCAACTACAATATTATGACTCAATCATTTCCATTGTATTTTTGTAGTAAGTGATGATGAAACTAAATACACAAAGTAAAGTGCTTGCCTGAGTTTGAACTCACGGCCTACAACTCGTAAGTCGATACCACTGGGTCACTACTACACATAAAGTCTCAGTTGTAGCCCTGAATCTAGATTTATGGCAGTATAGGCTTTTCTCTATTACGTGGGACTTGTAACATAACTGGTAAAATGTGGCTGTGTTAAGCACCTCTGCCTATCCTTCAGGAAATACAAACGTAACGTTATCAATGTTTAAATAAAGCAGATGACATTTACTGCCGGTCTTACGTCACCCTGTTGGAATGTCATTTCCTAACCTAACAAAAACTCTAATGCTGCGGCCGCATCTGCGTCTATCGTGACGAAGCTTCGCACAGTGATACGATACACGCAGATGTGACCAACCATTATCGGTTTTCGTCGCGATAATTCGGGCTGCGTAGCACTTATCGCCTGAGTGGCGGAACATTAAAAACGTGGCGAAGTCGCTAGTGTGACCACCGCATTAGCGCGATAACTTTTTAGCGAGTAAAACATACGTATTGTCTTGATAGATGCAGATGCGGCCGCAGCTTAATACTAACATAGTCACCCAAATCCGAACTAAATGCAACTGGCTACGAAAACGCAAGTGCACACTTTACGACTCTAAGTTTACGACCTGCGACAGTCTGTACCAGTTTACGACGGCGTCAGCAATAACTGACGGGAAGTCGTTTTAATGACGCGGCTAGTCTTAGTTACTTAATGACGTCTTAGTAACAATCGTTAATGCGCCGTGCTGAATGATTCCTGTGCTGTTTGGTAATTAGGTTTTGGTCATGTGTGAATAAACTGTTATTCTTCCGCCATTTGTGTTCCTATAGTTTGACCGAGACCGCGGTTTCGTGCTTTAGGTATGTGTGCGGCGAGACGGGGGGGAGGGGCGGCATCCCTCCTTGCCGCGGGACAACAGTCCGTCCCATCGGACTATGAGAGTGAGAAAAGAGTGCGTGTACCTGTGTGTCTGCGCACACACTTGTGCACTATACTATCTCCTGCGTCGATTCTAGGCCTTGGCTGATATGGGATGCTTTAACCGATATCCGCAGAAGCGGTAAAAGGCGTGGGCGACGTGGGCTACCACCGCCTACAGTCTCGCGGTCCGAGGGGCCTCACACCTCGAAGCTTTATGCATTAATTAAAAGCCGAAGTGACGAAAAAAATTTACAATTCGAGCCCTATATTCGGCTATTATTTTGATTTTCATTTATTAAGACAGTAGCGTATTGCTATCTGGGCACCAGTCGTGGCTTTGGGATTGAACCCAAAAGGGGTACTGCGTCCATCAGAGGTCGCGCTTGTGGCTAATTCAGGCTGGTGATTCGAATTTAGTCACCTGCATCCGTCAAGGGGGTGATAGGGGGGACATAGGTACTAAACAACTTGATGAAACCCAAACTTACGAGTCGTAAAAAAATACTTTTTATACATGCATCGAAATAGTCTGTCCACGATTGAATAGTTATTTTTTTCACTTATCGAATTTTAGAATTTTTATCACTTTTTTACCTACTTTTGAAAAGTAGGTAAAACCACAATAGTACCGAAGCTGTACAAGTACGCAGCTCGTCTTGTCGGGCCAATTCAGTGAGCGTAACGTAGTCAGAAGATCTAAGAGTAACGTGATAGAAAGAGAGGCAACTTCTAGGTGAATATAACTGTAGGTAATTACCGCTGTGCGACCTGAATTGCACTTTATTGTGTCGTAGCAAGAGTCACTTTTTATTTAAATAATTTTGCGGAGTGAAACATGAAACAT
The DNA here is from genome assembly GCA_916701695.1 of Agrochola macilenta. NCBI lineage: Eukaryota > Metazoa > Arthropoda > Insecta > Lepidoptera > Noctuidae > Agrochola > Agrochola macilenta. The sequence continues at coordinate 9,208,677 of OU753564.1, read as the reverse complement.
ATATTAATCTGTGGTACAACAAAAGTAACTATTTCACCCACTCTTATTTAATTCCATGATCACAACGAGCGTATTTTACTCCAGAGAGTTAACGTATTTATAAAATTCTTTTGTAACTACAATTAGTTTGAACAGCACACCTCAAAGGGGCCGATAAAAGTTATTTAGAAACACATTAGCTACTCTACGGTGAGTTAAAATAGCATGTTAAGTTACATTAACACATTTTTATTGTAGTATTGTTAGGTAACTGTTGTTAACCCGGAACAGAAGGTTATAAATAGTTATTTTTTTATAGTTAATGATGTTTATCTGTTTCTTTCAGCCCTAGGGGGGGCCCTAGGGGGGGGGGGGCAAACCGGGGCATGTGCTCCGGGCGCTACCTTCAAAATTCAACCGTAGCAGACAAGTGCACCACCGCTGGGTGGTGCACTTGTCTGCTATGGTTGAATTTCCCCGCAACTTTGCAATAAATGAGACGCGCAGCACATATAATCTTTCTTTTTCTGTCTTTTTTACAACAGTTTTGGAGCCCCTGTTGGATTGGGATGCCCCAATCCAACAGGGGCTCCAAAACTGTTGTTGTTATCGATCGATAAATGTGATAAATATGCTGCTTCCAAAATTATAATTTCCAGAAAATTTTATTTTTGCTGGCTACCTTAGCACATCCCCATAAAGGTTTGGTGGGTGGCAACAGACGGCAGTTATTGCCCCGCTTTAAAAAAAATCTAGATACAGGGTTGGTTTCTTTTAACACTGACACTTTTAACACTAGGTCAACGGGAAATACCCTATGGTTTTGATTTATTTGCGAGTATCAAAATATGTCGCATAAATAACCGTATTTTTTTATTGTGTCGACTTAGAAGCTTTAGAGCTCCAAGGGACCGTTCAACTTGATTCTTCCACGCGTTCCTGAGACACAGAGTACAGACGGATGGACGGACGGACGGAACTAAACAACTCTATTTTCCTGCCAAAAATCAAAACCTCAGAACTCCTCAACCTTATGGTTGAGGAGTTCTGAGGTGGGGTTATCCCCATACTGCAGATACTTGGGATATTTCGCACGCACCGCACGCGCGTCCGCACTCCGATCCTTCTTTATTTATTATTATAAATAATAAAACCGGCTTCCACTCCTCTAGTTATCCAGGAGTGAAATATGTCGTTTGCACGACTTATCCGCGCCTTATTCGGCAAACAAGAAAACCAGAACATTACGCCAACACAAATAGGTGCTTGCGCAAATATTCGGTGCAAATACAACCCGGAGAGGGAAATAAATAAAACCGGGAACCAAGTGAGAGGCCTGCGAGAATTGAAACTGGATGGTGCAATAATAGCCGAGACGAAAGAAAGTTATTTTTTATGTGTAGTTAAATACTTTGTTGTTTGATAAAAAAAAATACATAAATTATTTATTAGGTATCATCTATTTATTTATTAAAATAATTTATTGAAATTTACATAAAAAACAAAATATTTCTAATAAATAAAGAAATAAAAATAATAATAATACCTTGATCAGAGGTTAAGCATTAACATACAACGTGGCAATGCTGCTAGTCTCTTGGGTACATTACCAGTCGACAGCAATGTTGATGAATTTTTCGAAGCCATATTTTAGTTTTCTATTAGTTAGGATATTATATCGTTATTTTGATTAATTAAATGCTTGTGTAGTTAATCTTGATAAATCTTAAACTGACCGCCAGATGACTCGACGATAAATGACGCATTAAAATGCCACGCAAATCGAAGTTTTGTAAGATTATGTATTCTCATAAATGCATAATTTTTTAAACACCTCTTCCCGGTCTTGTTGATCTTCCATCACGATCAACATCATAATGTAGTCTGCAGGCTGCGCGCGTATACCCAAAGTATCAAACATGAGCAAACATTATACTCAACGAGAAAAAAATATCTGTATTTTTTGCAAAATATGTGTGGTTTTATAAATTTTCCTAGTTCAAAACACTTATACAATCTTATGGGTTTACAGGATTGTGTTTATTGTTAGATTTTATAGTTGTAAGTCTTGGAAAAATTACAGCTAAACAAAACAATAAAAATAGTAAGTGTGATTGCCAGTCAATTACAAGTCTAGTTTACATTAGATTGTCTTTTGACCAAGTTTGATCACAACCTCACCTCAACTACACTCCAGCCATTTCCATTAACCCTACACTCGTTCAGGCATAAGGCCGTAAAATTTTGAACAGTGGGCCTCCACACGTACGTAACGTTGTAAATAAGACTTTACAACTTTCGCCCCCATTCCCTGCGCCATAGCCCATGGGGGTGATTCAGAACTGTGTGACGCAATAGATAATTAATTAGAAGGTTGTTAGCGAAGTTGGTGCGATAGTCGTATGTAATCCTACGCATGTGGGTTTGGAAGTTTTTAATGTGGTTATGTTACGGTTATGTAAGGATTATTCAGGGTAATTCAGGTTCATGAACGTTTTCATCTTTGTTTCGGAGTGACACGTAGGGTACTGCCTACTCGTTACTTATTAATGGAACCTTTTTTATTGGTCAAACACAAGTTAAGCCTCTTCTCACCTTCAACCTTACTCCCGCGCACCTTCTGTTTTTTTATTTCCTTCTAAACTTATATTATAAAGAGAAAAGATTTGATTTTTTATGTTTGTTTGTTACGACGTCACGCTAAAACGGCTGAACGGATTTGGATTCTGACTTGGCTTCACATGCCGTCGAGAAACATCTCTCAGGCATGCCGGTTTCCTGCTGGGGTTGCGGGTTTGTCTGAAAGGGATATCGCGGCCCCAGCACATAGGCAACGGAAGGAACACGGGTGGGTTTTAGTCAGTAAAAGTCTGACACTCTCTCTCGCTCTGCCCAGAGCGGGAGGAGTAATTTGATGATTTCCAAACCAAAAAAAAAAAAATAGGCATGCCGGTTTCCTGACGATGTTTTCCTTCACCGTTTTTAAAGCAAGTGATTATAATTATACAATTACGCACATGAATCAGAAAACTCAGAGGCCTTGGGTTCGAACTCGAGACCTATGTCTTGGCAGTCTGACGGTCATACCACTAAGCTGGATAAACCCTCATAGGTAATTTACTTTAAAAACTTCAAAGAAAAAGAACTTCTTTAAAATTTTAAACTTAACTTTGATTAAAATTGTACGTACCATACAAAAAAAGCTATCACTGCTGCTGCGGATTTGGATTAAATTTGGCACATGGGTAAACCATGACCTAGGTTAAGATATAGGATACTTTTTATCCAGATATTCTCACGGGATCGAGACTAATGCCGGTGCAACCGCGGGGTGTCGCTAGTTTTACGTAATTTTGGATTTTATACTTTTAGGTATATCATTATGTGTTTAGTTTGGTTTGTGGTCTTCCTGTGCGAGTCACAATAAATACTTATCTTTATTTATTTTTCTCACCTTGGTACACATAAAGAAGGGAATGAATCAGGTATGTCCAGTCTAAACGGATGCAACTGAATGCCAGTATTTTACATGGAGCGACTGTCTATCTGACCTACACAACCCCGTAACTGGGTAATACTATACCTCTTGGTAAGACTGGTTGTCAGACTTTCGGGCTTCTGACGACCCGTAACGACTGTCAAAGATCTACGAATGACAGCTGGGACCAACGGCTTAACGTGCTTTCCGAGGCACGGAGGAGTCTAGGTATGTAAAGATGGTGACCCATCCACAGACCAACCCCGGCAAGCATAGCTTAACCTGATGGATCGACCCATGCGGCTGTTCTTACTTAGCCACGAGCTCCTCGTTGATCATCCATCAATGAGCTGACCGTAATTAATTTTTGGGAATTGGATCTCGTAGGTCAACCTAGGAGGTTGTTGGCTGCTTAACCGGACTTTCCTGTGGGTGCCTCAATAAATTAAAGCCTCCAGTCAGGGCATACAACTTCTAAACTAACGACTACACGCTAAGGGCACCCTCTGTGGGGTACGGACCTCGGATTAGACATTGCTGGAGGAGGACAGCAAGGGACAGGTTGCATCGGATTAAGAGCTGACCATAGCAAGCGCCAAAGCGATCTAAAGCCCGTAGTAACAAAAACAATGTATTATTTCAAAGCATATTCAAACTATCGCGTGCTGCTAGGTTATTTTTTCTAGCATTATTACCTTATCTCACTGAAATATTCCTTCCCGCTTAATTTATTTGTTGAAGAATTTTTGACTAAGAGTTTTAATAAGCCTTATCACGGTGGCGGCTCTTTGTTCCGGGTCTTTTGAGGTTAAATACTTAGTTTTAGAAATCAGCAGTTAGTTTATAACAGGCATGCTTGCACGAAGGAGTAATAGACTTTCATGAGTAAAACTGCGAGAAAAATCCTTATCACACTAGTGCTTTAAAAGGAGAAACTTAATAACTTAGTCATATACAGGGTGAAGAGATCCGCAGGAGAACCAAGGTAACCGACATAACCCGAAGAATTGCCAAACTTAAGTGGCAATGGGCAGGGCACATTGCTCGCAGAACAGATGGCCGATGTGGCTGAAAAGTTCTGGAGTGGCGACCGCGTTCCAGAAGACGTAACGTTGGAAGGCCCGGTGCACCGATGACCTTGTGAAGGCCGCAGGAATCTGCTGGAAGCGGGAATCACAGAACCGGTCGAAGTGGTGGTGCTTAGGGGAGGCCTATGTCCAGTAGTGGACATCTTTCGGCTGAAATGATGATGATGATATAGGATGAGTTGTGAGTATAGAAATCTAAAGTGCGTTTCATTGACTCAGGCCAAGAAAAAGCGGTCGAATTGAGGATTTTTTTAAGGTTCAAAACAAAAATCGAATCACTATGGCCATAGAGGTAAACAGTTTTTGGATTGAAATAAAACTGCTTTTAGTAAATGGGTATTCCGATTTTAAATGATCGTTTTCTGCTATATAAAAATGTTAGTGGTCTGACCTTGGCACCAGAAATATTATAAAAATGAAAAAACCGATGGAGTGCGAGGGTTCCGTAACGTATTAAGATCGAGCAAAACACGCCGAAAAGAATAAGTTTCTTGTATGGGGAGGGCGCCCCCTTTATTTACTAACTTTATTTAAAAAAATATTATTTCTTGTTGTAGCGGCAATAGAAATACAAAATATGTGAAAATGAAAACTGTCTACCTATTACGGTTCATGAGATTACAGCCCGCTCACAGACAGACGGACTGACGGACAGCGGAGGCTTAGTAATAGAGTTCTGTTTGGCACCCTTCGTGTACGGACCCCAAAAAGTAGTTTAGTGTGAATCGTTTCATAAGATACTCGATCTTCAGTATCACACATTATAGTTCTATCGTTATTGCATGCAATTAAAATTCCACAAAAATAAAAAAAATTGCGCAAGAAAATCGTAATCGTTTTTGTTTAGGTACACGAAAAAACATCAGCTGTTCCCTACATTTCAACGAGATATGCTAACATAAATGTAGGGAACAGCAGATTATTTTTTCGCGACTTCAGCGTTGGTCCCATAGTGAAAGTTGTTCATAATGATGAGTACAATGACCCCATAAGAGGTTTAGTGTAAACAAAAACTAAGGTTGTATACTTACGTAGTACTTTATGAATACTACTCCTTATTTATACAAAAAAAAATTGATAGCATCAATAATGTTTTGACCTCTCAAAGTAGAAACTCTAAAGAGCAGTTTTGGCCTAGTGGTATCGGCCCTGGTTTTTAGGCCGAGTTGTAATTCGTGAGTTCGAACCCAGGCAGGCACTTTACTTTGCGTATTTAGTTTCATCACCACTGCTCTCAAAACAGTGAAGGAAAACATAGTGAGGAAACCGGCATGTCCTAGAACCAAAAAAAATCGAAGACATGTGACATCTACCAACCCGCACTTGGCTCGCGTGGTGGATTATGGCCCACTCCCTCTCACAGAGAGGAGGCCTGTGTCCCAGTGGTGGGAACATTATAGGCAGTTTATGCAAACTGGCGCTGATTGTGAACGATAATGTCAATTTTCTGTCAAAATCGGGACATTTGAATTTAGTTCCTATTTCTTCCGCGGTCTTAGTTATACTGGATTTCAAGTATTTTTTTAGTTTATAGTAAAATTTCGCAGATTATTGTGGTATTTATTCTGGTGTGTTATTAATGGGCCATGTGTATGATAATAATTTGAATTCAATTTGTAATCGAAAGGAGAACGGTACACTGATAAATATGTTATATATTTTTAAGAAAGATCATAGGCCAACGAAGGCAACGCAGGCAAACGTAGGCCCAAAGTTTTAGCACCCCGACATTTAGGACCAATTTAGAATGATCACGATCCTTAAACGTAGGCTCAAAGTTTTAACAGCGCGACACTTAGGACCTAATTATAGCGGGATGAACTAACCAACTAACTATGGCTGGAAAAAAAAATGAGCAACAATAATTTCTAAGAAGTCGATGTTTTGTAACAGACTCAGACTTTTAAGAAGTTTTTCCGAATATTCCTTTTAGTCATTCTTCAAAGACCAATGAGCCGATTTCTGTCGGCTTACCGTCATGTTCCATTGTGATGCCAAAAAAAAACAATTGAACTCTACTCGTGCACCTTGAATATAAATAACTGATAGAACACATAAACAATTTGAATCCGATACAGATCGTTTTAAATTAGCGTTGTAGGCACGTGCAAATCCACCACGGTTGCGCAAGCAACTGGTTGCATAATGCGAAGAAAATAACCACTGACATTGGCACTACTTAGTGAAAGTATCGCCTACATCCAACTCCTCTCTAGAAGGAACTTTATTCTCCAAAAAATAAGGTCCAGTTTTCTTTAAAACTGTCGCTGTATGCCACTAGCCATCGCGGTCAACGCGTTCTTTTTTCAAATCGTCAATGATGTCACGTTGTGGGTTGACACTGGCCGATATAAAGTTCGACCACAGATAAAAAGTTTTCGGGTGTTGTCAATAAAAAAATGGAGTTTGGCTCAGTTATTGATTATTCGGGGAATTCTTGTGTTGTGTACCGCGAAAGGAAGATGTGGGTGGACCTTTTAGATAGACAGATGACCTAGTGAAGGTCGTGGGGGCTAATAAAAGTAGGTGGCTAATAAAGCATTTGATATGGGTGTTTATGGGAGAGGACTTTGTCCTGTAGCGGTTATCTCGCGACTGATATCCAATTATGATGATATAGTGAACTGATGGTAGTGACAAATCGGCCAATAATTGAATCCTCATATAGGGTGGTCCACTTTCTGGTTAGAAAGCCGTTAGCGAATAAATTTCCATTGAATTTGATAACGTTTGTTCTTTAAAGTGGAAGTTGTGTAACAGGAAACATTATTTCCGAGTATTATTGAATAACAAAGTTGTTTATAATTTCAATATACTGCATGAATGAATTTATGCTTTTGCAGTTCTGAATGGAGTATATTTAACTGTTTAGTATGGATACTTTGGTGAGAAGAGGCTACTCCTCCCCTGGGTGCCCGGGGCGCTTCTACATAAAGTTTGGTTATTGCGGTCACCAATTGGCAAGGCAAGCGTGGTGATTATGATTACCAAGGAGTATCGTGCTACCCAGTACTCAGCTGATTACAGTTAGACTGGAAGCCAGAAAAGACTAGGTAGATGATGAGTACTGGGTGGCTTTGCTTTCCTAAGAAACGGTGAACGGTCACAATAACAGCTGCCCAAATGCAGAGCCTTTTTTGACACGCACAAGTCAAATAGTGGTGAAAATTACAGATTTTCTAGACGGCTGTTAAACTATGATGGAACCAGTTTCTTAGAGCCCTCGCAGACATACAATAGTGATGTTGACAAAAAAAAATGTTTTTTGGCCATCAGGTCGATTATTAAAAAATATCGGACACGTATTTTTTCTTTTTTTATGTAATCAAAATATTACGGCAATAATATGTGGCATGTTGTCACTGGCCGGTATATTTTATAGCGACTTGTGACGTAGCAAGCCCCCAGTCCCCAACTATGGGTTTTATTTAAACCATTTTTTATTATTATGATAAAGCAAAAAATACGTGTTTAATATTTTTTTATTATCTGACTGACGGACTAAATAGTTTTTTTTCCCAGTCAACATCGCTATTGTAAGTTGGCCAACTATAGTAACTTACTGAGACACAGATACCGATTGAGTTAGACAAGATGTGCGGGCTAGCATATGTCACTATACCTATTGATATACTCTGCGATTTAGTCGGCCAACTCATAATTGTAAATCTGCGGTCGCCCTTAGGAAACCAAAATTGTACCAAGCAAAATCATTCAGAAGCAACTTTACTACTGGCCAAAATTTGCTAACCATCGTCTCTCTAAAATATGAAGTAACACAATTACCCATACACAAGTTACTTTAAAAATAAAGTCACGTATCAAACCACGATGCTAAATCGTGCGATACGATAAGGTAACTGCAGTAACTTCGATCAATGTTGAAACTCGTTTGGTAATAGAGAGCTAAGTATTTGTTAACGTGGCCACAATCTACACATACTTGGTTTCTTCACGATACTGGTAACAATGTGTGGTATTGTGTGCAATTGATTGCTTTAAAAGGTAATGGATAGATGAGAGTGGCTGATGATTGAGCTCAGTGGCGTGCAATAGGTGAGACTTAGGTATGTTCGGCTGTGGACTTCATCTTCTTTCTGGTGTCAGACTTATAAAGCCGCTCATGGGCCTCTGACTTTTCTTCACATGCCGTCGAGAAATATCTCTCAGGCATGCCGGTTTCAGCTCGCCGTCCGATAAGGACCAGACCCGGGACGATGGCGCGTTGTGTTCCACGCGCGCTTCAAAGAGATGTCAGCACCAACTGACAGGGTCCGTAAGGACCAATGCCTGCTGGGGTTGCGGGTTTGTCCGAAAGGGATATCGCGGCCCCGGCACACAGGCAACGGAAGGAACACGTGTGCGTTTTAGTCAGTAAAAGTCTGACACGCCCTCTCGCTCTGCCCAGAGCGGGAGAAGTCAATTGATGATTTCCCACCATCAAAAAAAAAAGAAAAGGATGACACGATGTTTTCCTTCACCATTTTTGAAGCAAGTGATAATTATACAATACGCACATGAATCCGAAAAGTCAGAGGTGCGGGCCTTGGGTTCGATCTCGAGACCTATGACTTGGCAGTCTGAAGGTCAGACCACTAGGCTGTCACTTTGGACTATTATAGGGTGATGATGATTTAGTATTTGTAGTATATGTGAACCTGACATTACTAGAATAACGCATGTGTGTAACGGACACTATAGAGGTGCGCGCATAGCGCTCGGTGTTGGTCGCCATCTTCTTTCGTTTTGTGCAAGCCTGGACCAAGGAATACACGTTTATATTATACCGCAACCAGGTTTTTATTTAGAACCTGTTGCACAAATATCACAGTATTAATAAATTCGTAATTTAATACTATGGCGATCTCTGTATGACATATTTTAAGGCTAGAGAATTTTGGTTGGCTCGGCACCTGATAGATAATCCGAAAGCGTCTGTATATCTCCTTGTTTAAGTTATTTCCCAGATGAAAAATTATCATCACCAAAAAAGTGAAGCAAAAATTAACAAACATATTTTTAGAATATTACCGAATAGGTTATCACGGTATAAAATCTAAGCACCGACATAAACTCGTAAATAATTGCCAGCGCGCAAAAACGAGGCATTATGAAAAAATACATTGTGCTAAAAAAAAACAACGACCAAACAGTTATTGACACAGCTCATGTTTTCAAAATGGCGACCGGTATTGTCCTCTAATGGGGTTCCGTATTCCATTTTTGTATTGTTTCATCTCATTCGTGCAAAATTTATAAGTCGTTAGCGAATTGTTATTATCGTTGCTTTATTGAGACAAAAAGTTGTATAGGAACGTTTTTTGTACTGTTAATTTAATGTGTATCAGAGTAATGGGTTGTTTGTGAAATAAAAATGGCGGGTTTATGGACAAATTCGACCGGTGTGGATGATAAATGGAGCAGTTTATTAAGGGAGAACTTTGGTGTTGTTTTTCGTTTTTCTAATTTTTCAATGATTTATTTTATCGCTATTTAAATCTGTGTAGGTACCTATGCATCATGGTGACAAAGACAACTGGTGTATATGCCAGTAAAAAGGTAGTGTTGTGAAGTCTTTTATAAGGCCATTTTGGGCAAGGGACGATTAAGCCCGCGTTCACGCGGACGTAAAAATATCGCGGCGGGATTTTATCGCGCACTGAATTTTCAACTCTCGGTGTTGAGCCGAGTGTTGAGAATCCAACACGTTGGAACGCAGTCTCGTCTCAGCGTGTTGAAAAACACACTGTTGGATTTTCAACCCTCCGCGCTAAGCAGAGCATTGAAAATACAGTGCACGAAAAAATCGCCGCGATACTTTTACGTCCATGCGAACGTAGGCTAAAGAATTTCTCGGAAAGTACCTACATAGGTTATGCGTGGCGAATGCGGAACAAATCAAAAGGAGTATTCATCTATCGAATTAAAGAAACTAAATCAAACTCATATGACTTTTGTATCCGGTACTAAATCCGTCTCTAGTCTTCACGAGTTATTAAAAATTATACCAGCCTTGAATTAAAATATTTGACCTCCAAGACTCTGCTATATACTTCTACGACCATTGACACCAACCGAAAATCTTGAGCGATTTCGGTTCAAGGATCAAGAGAATTCTCATTATTCTTACAAATTTACATCTACAGCTAATCAACGCAACATTGGTCTTTATTGCCAGAGTATAAAGATGATTACGAGTACGTTATTAAAGTTGTGATTTTCGGTAATCGTTTCGGAAATGCTTCGAAGATTTCCTCAGTGTATTAACCTCAAGAGTTTGAACGTTACGTGTGAGGGGAAATCCAAGGTTTTCGGCTAAATTCGGTTCCGCTTCGTAACCTTTCGTTATTGTCTTTGGTAACTCCTTTTTAATGTTGCGTAATCGAGAAGGGTTCATAAGTTTCCGAAATAATTTCATAGGGTTTGCATAACAAATTAAAATTTGCTTTGCTTGGAGGAATCTAGCCAATCAGTGAACTGCGATAGTTGAATAGTGTCCCGATGGAAACTGAGGCTTATCTGGAGCTGGTTAGGTCATAAATCGAGTCAACTTAATAATAAGTGTTTTGCTTAGATCTCCGAGTTATCGCTGCAAAACGGTCACCCATCCACACTGACGGCGCGCACGACCAAACCACGCAAGCAAGCGTACACATGTAAAGATAATAATTTCCTGATAAACAAGTACTCGAAACTTTAAATATTATCACTACCTATTTAAGTAATACCTTTAAGCTGACGTAATGATGTGACCTCGTGTGAAAGCCGACTCTATTACCAGCGACCCTTGGGGACCGAATGTCCCTGACCTTGGGCAGTACGAGCATGTATATTGTGTAATTCATACTTATAGAGGTCACGGTAAGACGGGTATGTCGAGGAGAGAGCTGTAAGTGTACCTACTAAGTATTGTGTCGAATTTTTATATATGTATTTTAACCGACTTTCAAAAAGGAGGAGGTTATATGTTCGACGCGTACGTTTCTTTTTAATTTTTTTTTATGTATTTCCGCCGATTTCTCCGTTAATTGTGGACCGATTTTGAAAATGATTTTTTTGTATGAAAGGGTATGCTCCCGGAGTGGTCCCATATAATTTTTATGAACTTTGCTTGGATAGTTTATGAGTAAGCTTCAATAATACGTATTTTTCCCACTTAGTATATGTGGATGATATGATGATATTGATAACTTCCTGTGACTGTTATTTACATAGCAGGTACTGGTATTCGAATTTGTGTGGGGTAGGTACCACAACAAAAAGTGAAAAATAAAAACAACCGACTTCCGAAAAACGCCAAAAAACGAAAATTCATAACAGCCGACTTCCGTAATTAAAGTTATTTTTCACTATGTAGTGTTTTTTTTCGGATGTCGGTTGTTTTTTTTTTGTAAAAAGTTTTTATTTTCTAATGTGATAGGAAATCAGAGGGCTATAAAATGGAAAGTGAGCTATCAACACTCAATAAAACTGCCCGAACCAGGAATTGAACCCAAGACCTCGTGCTCAGCAATAGCAATTGCGACCACTAGTCCAATGAGGCAGATTGATGGATGGATGGATAGATGGGATGTGTTTTTATTGCAGCTTATAATGCTATTCGGTGGCAAGCAAGCTGATGGCCGACTTGAATACTATGAAGTATTAATTGGGCGTTGTTACCCCAGAGAAAAAAGATGAAGGATTGTCCTGCCAATAACAAAACCTTGCTAAAACTGCAAGGCTGCGAGCCATTATTGTAGATTCAATACTCTGGAGGAACCCTTCCACAAATAAACTATACTTCATAGGTTTAGGTAGTTAAAAAAAGATAAACAAAAGAAAACCACGTGACGAGATAGCTGTCAAGTAACCGACTAAACGTAATACCTGTCACTTCAGTTGCTCTATGTCTCAGTTGTACTCTTCAATTTAGGAACGTTATAATTCGTTGACGTACAGAGTTTGGACTCTTTACAATATTATAGACAGATTACAAAATATTATATTATTATTATAAAACTAACAAAAAAAAAGTGCTCAAGCAGTCACATCTACGAAAAGTACTTTATGAATTAATGATAAAGTTTAACATACATTACTTTATGAGGAAACTATTGTAAAAATCAAAAATAAATTTAATTTGGTTTTATCTTTTATTAAAACGGAAAGTGTCACCTACAAAAACCCTTTTTACGATTTGTTTACCTCTATATAATTACCTAAACCAATGGAGTATAGCTATAACACGATATTAAAAAAATTACAAGTACCAAAGTGTTAACAGCATTTAAAAATGACAAATTGCCGACCCATCGCTTACGATCGCCAATAACAACTAATTAATAAAGATTTTGTTTTATTAACAACTTTAATTGAAACTTCCCGAAACAAACAACGGTTTATGGTAATAGTTGGTTTACCTGTATATATTTGAATTCATTAACACCTCTCTGTTATCGCCTTACCTGGGGACAAATAAATTAATATTATTAGTAAATGGTAATTTAGTTATGTACAAATTGGTATAGTAAATACATAACGGTTACATGCGTGCAGAGTTCCAAAAATCAGTAGGCTAAACATAATTATGTAAACGTGGATGTCTAGCGTGACGTAAATATGCTCTGCCCATAGTAAAAATCTTCGTTCTACCAACAATCGTCTTCTACGATGTCCTTCTCACCGTTCTGGTTTTATTCACTCTTCTCTCTTTGTCCAGGTGGTATTTCTTTGGAATGCGCTCCCTCTGAACATCAGGATGGCAACCAGTCGGTTATCTTTCAAAGTGAAGGCACGTGAACATATTCGTAAAAAGTTGTCAGAATCATTGCAGCGCTGATTTGCTGGATTTGTTTTCTCCTCTACCTATCGTTATTTCTCCTGAAAAAGTTTATTCGGTTTATAAGTATGTATGTATTAATTTTCAGTCTTTTACCCTTATGTTGCACCTGCCATGTTTTGTCTCTGCAGCACCCTAAGGTTGACTGGTAGAAAATGCCTCAGACATTAAGTCCGCCTTTGTACAGTATTTTTACCTTGTGCATAAAGTTTTAATAAATAAATAAGTAATAAAATTATTTACTACTAAAATTGCCTCCTTGGTCTAGAGGTAGCAAGGGCTACTGCTGACCGTGCGGTCCTAGGTTCGATTTCCAGGTCCGGCAGTGTTATTGGGATTATCTACAAGGAATTCCTCAGTAGCAGCCCGAAGTCTGGATTTTTGCCCGGCTGATGGCAATAGGCTTGCCACCTGTTACATTGGACTTAGCTCAGACCAAATAAAAAAAAACCAAGACAGAGCGCTGCGAACAATACAGTGAAGCAAGTCAAACACCTCCGCTCTGTGCATACACGCTCACACAGACATTTACAACCGTTTACAATGACACTACAATCAAACTACACCACACAAAGTTCACACATGTTCAACCGGCTTCACGTCAATGTTGACAGCGCTATATCTTGGTTTTTTATTTGATCTGAGTTCTTTAGGCTTATTCATAGGTTCTGTTGGGGTTGCGGGTTTGTCCGAAAGGGATATCGCGGCCCCGGCACACAGGCAACGGAAGGAACACGGGTGGGTTTTCGTCAGTAAAAGTCTGACATACCCTCCCGCTCCGCCCAGAGCGGGAGAAGTTATTTGATAATTTCCCCCTTCAAAAAAAAAAGGATTATTCATAGGTCTATCGCAAAAAATAATAATACCAAAATTACTCTATTTATTAGACAAATGCCTCTCATATTTATTATGTCAATACATAACGGTACTCGCAAATAAAACAGGCTTAATGTTTTAATTGTCATTAAAAAATCCCACATATGTAATGTTTGGTATCATACATCTTTGTTAGGCAAATTAGAGAGACATGAGACAAATTACTGCACTCAGTCATGCGAATATCAACTAAAACTTAAAATAAATAGAGTTGGAAATGTAATGTGAGTAGTTTGTATTGTCATCCATTTTGTGACATTCAATGAACTCGCTTTGAATATAACAAATGTTATGTAAATTGTTATTGTCATTGTTATGTTATTTGTTTAATGTCTGTAGGTAAAGTTAAATTAATTTATATGTATAGTTTTTCAGTTGACATAATGTCAAATATATTAAGTTTTAAGTAGGTAGATACCTAAGTTGTGAGTAATGTACAGGGCGACATGACAATTACGAACGCAACATAAATTATTGAAACTTTAATTAAGTGGGTTTATTCTAAAAGTTGGCAACGTCGCAAATAACTGTCAAATATACCTGTTTTGATTCTTATAGCAATATAACTGAATAGAAATTTGAAATGTGGCTAACTAGCAAACTAGAATATTAATAATGAATTGCAATTATAACATTGAATTTGATGTTGTACCCATTTTTGTTGTAAAAAACGCATTTGGAAAGTTTCCAAATGTATTTTTTACGTCTAAAACTAAACATTCAGTGTTACGATATTAATTATAAGCATTTCATAATCAATATTCTAGTTCGCTAGTTAGCCACATTTTTTATTTCCACACAGTAATATTGCCAAATTAATCAAAACAGTGAAATATTTGACATCTATTTGCGACGTTGCCCACTTTCAGAATAAACGCTCTTAATACTTTACTTTAAAATTTATTTATTTATTAGGTCTTTCATCTGGAATTTCTCAATTGTAGCCCGGAGTGTGGACTTGTGCCCGATTGATGGCAATAGGCTTTTCCCCTATATACATGGGACTTAAACATACTGGCGATATGAGGTACCATCGAAGAAGTTCATAATCTAACCACCGTAAGGACTATTCTTGTTTACAGCGGTCGGTGACTACAGAACTTGGCCGGTAACAGATGTGGTCATCGTTTTCACGGGATTTTGTTTTGAAACTGGTTAGATATGAACTTCTTTGATAGTACACCTCTGCCTAACTCTTCTGTGAATAAAACCGTGATGTTATGTTACGGTTTAATAAATACTTGGCAGGTTGGTAAGTGATGTCATTACAATCTGCCTCTACAATTAAACTTTGACATTACAGTATAGTTACGATGAGGAATATCTATATACCTATATATAATAAAATAGTAATTTTTAGTCCGTTTGTCTGTTTGTCTGGATGTATGTTCCGAATTGGTGCAAAACGACTGAACAGATTTGAATGAAATTTGTCACACAGATAGTTTATAACTTTTTATCCCGGTAATACTTACGATTCCCGTGGATTATTTTCCGAGATTCACACGAGCGAAGCCGCGGGAAAAAGCTCACAAATAATATCAAAAGTCTTGCGAATAGCAGGTAACTATTAAATAAATTATAAGAAGATTCTGTTACGCATTAAGAAATAGGAGAAATACCCAGTAAAGGAACCCAGAACAGGAATCTCGAGAGCATTCCAACTAAGTATTAATAATCTGTACCCGGAAACGAGGAGCCTTTGCTTCTGAGAATCCAGTA
This sequence comes from Agrochola macilenta, assembly GCA_916701695.1. NCBI lineage: Eukaryota > Metazoa > Arthropoda > Insecta > Lepidoptera > Noctuidae > Agrochola > Agrochola macilenta. The sequence goes on along the minus strand of OU753564.1, from coordinate 9,192,713 downwards.
ATCGGATCTAAGGACCAATAGATTTCATTACCTACCAGATTAAACTAAATAATTCTATTTTACTTAGTTAACGTTCAGTAAAGTTTAAGAGGTATTAATAATGAAAGTCTCTAGAGAAAATTGAGCAGTCGTGGCCCGTGATCGAACCCAGACACGCGCTTTACTTTGTGTAACTAATTTCATCACCTCTGCTCTCAAAACGGTGAAGGAAAACATCGTGAGGAAACCGGCATGTTCTAGAACCAAAAATTCGAAGACATGTGACATCTACCAACCACCACCACGGTGGACCCGGGTGGTAGATTACATGCTCTCGATGAGAGGAGGCCTATGTCCCAGCTGTTGGAATGAAGTGAAAATTATACGAACCTCTTTTTTCATGGCTTTAAAGGCAACTAATGTCAGTATGACAAATCTGAATGTAGGTTTTCTTAACTTTAAAATCTCTAAGAGCGACCGCAGATTTTTAGTTATAAGTTGGCAGACTAAGGTCCGTATTCCAGAAACCTCGCTCAAGACTCAACCGACGCATTACTTAAAACTGGTTCAACCAATCTAAAGGCTTTAAACGAGTTCTAAGTAATGCTTGAGTTTTGAGTGAGGTTCTGTAATACGGGCCTACTCCGGGCCACGGAGTATACTAATAGGTATAGTGACATATGCTAGCCCGCACATCTTGTCCAACTAAATCTGCATCTGTATCTTAGTAAGTCACTATAGTTGGCCAAGTTACAATTGAATGTCTGCGGGAGCTCTAATACTTTCTGTTTTTCAAAACTGAAAGTATTTTAAAGTATTTTTTTAGAAATTGAGTATCTATATGGGCTCAATATGAAGCAAGTATCTATTTACAAAAAAATCTATTGATTGTAGTGAAGTGTCTAATGATTGTTTGTGGATTAAAAGTATAGCAAGAAAGGAGTGTTTTCTTTACAATTGTATTTAGCCCATGATTATCATCAGCATATATAGCAGTCCACTGCTGGGCATAGGCCTCTCCATTCATACTCCATTTCACTCGACCCTCGGCTACTCTGGCTAGATACAGATACAACATAATCATAATTATGAGTACAAAGGTACTACTTATTTCTTAAGAAATCTTCCAGCAGACCCGTTAAAGGATAAATGAGAAAGAAATGTAGAAAATAGTGTGTGAGAACAAGAGAAAAATATAAATATGTGAAGTTTTAAACTAAAATCTCGGCTATCCTCCTGCTACCAGCTACCCTGCGAAGATCATCTCTCCACCCCCCTAGCTTGAGGGCGTCCTTCCTTACTTGTGTCTATTCGCGGCTTCCTTTCAAGAACGTCTACCTCAACGGTCATCGGCTAATATGGCCGGCCCAATTCCACTTCAGTTTGCTTATTCTATGTTTAACAATGGCCATTATCATTTAATAAACCCCACAAAAAACAGAGAGGTCTATATTTTTTTTCTAAACCCCAGTAATGACATTATAAAGTCATTTAATCTATTTCTATCAACAATAAATTCAAGGCCTCCAAAGTCATTCGCATATAATTATGATCAAGTACCTACTATAATAGTGAAGTACTTATTTCTGATGAATTCTATTTCTGTGCGCACGCGCCGTCGCTTGTTTTTCGACTACCAATTGCTATGAATAGTACACATTTGATTTACTAAACATATGGGTTTAGGAAGCTTGTACAATGGTTCGTTGGACGGTCGGTGTTAGTAGACTGTCATCCTACTATCCTACTTAATCCTACTAATACCTATTATAAATGTGATAGTTTGAATGTTTGGATGTTTGTTACTCAACTACGCAAAACGGCTATCTAACTGAAAAACGGCTTCTTAACTATCTTTGTGTCAAATTTCATCCAAATCGAACGGATTTGGATTATTGATCGAAGGATTTGGATGAAATTTAGCACACAGATAGTTTGTAACCTGGATTAACATAGAGGATACTTTGATCCCTGTAGTACGTTCTCGTGGGATAATTTCCGACCTCCACGCGGGCGAAACTGCAGGCGAAAGCTAGTATATCATTTATAGTGATTTAGTTTGTGAGAATGGATGGATGTTTGTTACTCTTTCACGCAAAAACTACTGAACGGATTTAGATGAAATTTGGCACACAGATAATTTATAACCTGGATTTATTTATTTATTTATTTATTTATTTATATAACAACAATATGTGATTAACACATAGGAAACTTTTATCCCGATATTCTCACGGGATCGAGACTTTTGCGGGTGAAACCGCGGGGCGCGTGGCTTCAAACAACGTCTTTCTTACATTGGGACAGTGTCGAAACATCTTTATCGCTTGGTTCCCTCTTCGTACATGACATAATATTGTAAAAGTCTCTTAAACTTTACACACCCATTTTCCGACTCCTTTTATGACAATCTTCGCTACTGTTTTGATTCCGAAATCTGAGGGGCAATTCCCGTAATATTTATGAACGTTCGCATTCGCATCTCATTCGCAAACTGTCAAAAATTGAATCAATTTACCAAAATTTTTGACAAGTTTGACAGATTGCGACTAGAATGTGAACGTTTTTTATGTACGAGAATTGGCCTTCTGATGTTTAAGATTTGACATAGCTGTTATGTAATTTTCTGGGTGCTTTATTCAAATCTTTTATCGTTTTGCATTTGAATAAAACGTAAAATAAGTCAAATCAAATTCACATGAACAGAGGGCTGGCTTGTTCTTTGGCCAAAGAATTAGCATTGCCATTCAACGTGGCAATGTTGCCAGTCTTCTGGGCACGTTTCTGGATGACAGCGATGCGGACGAGTACTACGACACCTCAATGTCCTTTTGTTTTGTATTTATTTGTATAGTTAGTTCGTCATCCAGTGTAAGATAAGATAATACAATATGAAAAAATAAACCCTGTCCAAATCAAAAGGGCACATAGGTACTGCAGAAACATTACCAAAAAGTAATAAAAAATCTTATTATTATTGAAAATAAAAAAGTTATTGCTATTTAAAACTCACACTTATAGTACCAAAATTACCCCAAATCGCTTAAAAATTTGCAAATTTTCAACAGGGGTCATAAGGTATGACTTGTAGACCACGGCCACCCGCGCCCCGTGTAATAAACCCGGTGAAATTACCCATTGAAAAAAAGTGGCGTATTTTTTTTCTTTTTCCCATAATTAGACTCTCAGTACGATACTATAAAAAACATTAAAAAAAATATACAAAAAAAAAAAAACATCGTGGGGAAACCGGCATGCCTGAGAGATATTTCTCGATGGCATGTGGAGCCAAGTCAGAGGCTCATGGGCGGCTTTAAAACTCTGACACCAGGTTAGTACTAACCACACGAAAAGAAGAGAAGAGAAGTACGATACTTAACAACACCCTTACTTTATATAAAGATATATACTTACAACCGAAACTTAAAGATAAAAACTCATTAAAGAGAACCGTCAAGTGAAAAAAAGCCAAATTAATTTCAATTATCATTTATGTTTTCAGCTAACCATTATAGTAAAATGTGCAAGGTTTCTTACTAACAACACAGTGGCTATCTACTTGAGATGTGAAGTGTGAAACTCAATAAATAAGTCTTTAGATGTTTGTCTGCTAACATTCTGCTATGAGATAGTTTAAATAGATATAAATACTTCATATTAATATTGCGAAGAGGAATGTTTTTGGAGAGGCTTATGATAAATTATTTTGACCTAAATCGATCGGTGGATTGCAAATGACTACGGACAGTGTTTATACAGGGTCACATTAAATTAGCTAGCAAAACCCCGCAGGGTATAGATATCTGAATAGGACAAAAGAAAAAAGAAAAAATTTCTTTTCTGGGGCCAACGAAAGCTAGTAGTGTACAGTACAACTATTTTCTTAATGTCCCTCGGCAAACTTTGTGTTTCGTCAGTCGTTGGAATCAATACGTTCAAGCACCAAGGAGTCAATACGTTCAAGCACCAAGTGCAAAGGGCAACTGATAGAAATCCGACGACTGACGAAACACGAAGTTTGCCGAGGGTCATTAAGAAAATAGTTGTACTGTAGTTACTTGAAGTATAAGTCGGGTTTTTTTTTTGTTTAATCTTTACCAATATGTTTGTGAAGTTGACACAAAAAAAAAAAAAACAAGTAACTACACTTCACACTTTCGGTCGTAGATCCAAAAAAAATTTTGTTTTATCATGTTTAGATAATTATCGATACCCATCCCGTTGTTTCGCTAGCTAATTTTATTTACCTGCTCTTCAATGGATAACGTCCTATTTAAGTAATAGACAACAACGTGTCATCATCAATAAAGTTACTAGAAATAAAAACATGACTACCTACTCCTCGGAATATAAATATAATAAATATGGCGTTCCACAGGGAAGCGTACTAGGCCCAATATTATTTATTCTATATATAAATGACATTATAAAAATAACCAAGCATAAATGCATATTATTTGCAGATGACATATCTATTTTAGTGACATCTGATAAAAAGAAGAGTACCATTACAGAACATGAGTTAGATATTAATAATACAATAGACACATTATTGCATTGGCTTGACATCAACCATTTAAAAATAAATTTAGATAAATCCGTTTACATTCAATTTAATCAATCGAATAATAATAAATACAATTTCAAAATTAATATAAATAAAATTAATGAAGTAACACATACAAAGTTTTTAGGCGTAATAATAGATAAAGATATTAACTGGAAAGAACACGTAGAAAATGTTAGTACTAGAATTAATAAATTCGTGTATGCACTGAAACAAGTAAAAAATATAACGAACGTAAAAACTGCCATTATATCATACCACGCGTATGTAGAATCATTATTACGCTATGGTCTTGTAATGTGGGGTAATAGTACCGATTTAAACAGAGCATTATTTTGTCGCTCAAAAAAAGTGCATAAGAGCAATATGTGGCCTTCAACCTGATGACACGTGTCGACCAGTGTTTGAAAGGCTTGGTTTGTTACCGTTGCCATCTCTGTACATTTATGAAATATGTGTGTTCGTAGTTAAGAATAAAAAATTATTTAAGACAGCAAATGAAGTAAATCCTCGTAATAGACGAGATCCATTTAAATTAGTGCTGAATGATTTGCCAAGACTTGCCAAATACAATAAGAACTGCCTAGCAATGTGCGTGCGTATTTTTAACAAGATACCAAGTCAATTCAAATCATTAAATTCTAGATTATTTAAGATAAAGTTATACAAGTGGTTGAATGAGTGTAACTTCTATTGCATAAAAGAATTTATGGAGAAAAAATGTTGATGTAAGACGTTATAACATTTTCAAATAGGTACCCTAAAATTTTGCATGCTATGTTTTATCTTAGCTTAACATGTTTGTGCCATTATAATTATATTTTAACACCATTTTATACCATGTTCTATGCAAATAAATGATTTATTTATTTATTATTATTTAACCTTTAACACAAAAAAACAAGACCACGAAACAAATTATATTGCAAAAAAATAATGAAAACTGCGTGAATCAACCTGCCTTATTCGAGCTTCAGCGTAAAAAATAGAGATTCTTCTTGAACTTATAATACTTATATTATTATTTAAAACCAATTCAACAGATAAGCACTTTACTGATTTTTCACGATCTCATTTACGCGCTTCACCTTTACGAGTAAAACAAAGCAATGATTCACTAAACACAATGCACGTTAACAATATCAGAAATAGAATACATTTATTTTTTAAATAAAGAACTCTATGATTCGTGACACACGCGCGCCACAAACGACCAATATTTATCGTGATTAAGCGCGTTATTGGCGGCGGATCACGAAATGATTATAATAATAGAGCGATGCGCGCTCGATGTCGGTTGTATGTCGCTCGTCAGGTTCGATGAACTGCATGCTGCATTACGTGTTGTGCAGTTTAATTGACTGTGTGTCTGTGCTACTAACTTACTAAGTAACACATAATGCATAAAATACCATAGCGCCTGTATCCCAAAGGGTTAGGCACAGGTGTACCTACAGTACACCTACATTTCACCAGATAAGTTTAAGTCCCATGTAATAGGGGGCGAGCCTATTGCCATCAACCGGGCACAAATCCAGACTCCGGGCTGCTACTGAGAAATTCCAAAACGAAAAATCCAATAACACTGCCCGACCCGAGAATCGAACCCAGGACCTCATGCTCAGCTGACCAACGAGACAGTCAATAACTAAGTATGTGTTAAAAATTATGGTGTATAAAATAAATATTGGTATAAGACAAAGCACTCATTGCCATTGGAGTGCCACGTGATTTAAGATTGTTAAAATCACAATCAAAACTCATATATTGAAACTAGGCTGAGAATCAGCACTTTTCGAACGTCAACATTACATAAGACAGTCCCCCAAAACGTAGTAATAATGATCTAGAGAAAAAAAATATTATGGCTGGATAAAAAACTATATTTTCTGACTGTGAATGCTTATTAAAAAGCCTCAACAACCGAGTAATCTTGATATAAATAGTCTTTAAATCATAAAAACCGGCCAAGTGCGTGTCGGACCACGCACAATGAAGGGTTCTGTAGATGGGATGAATTTATCCCAAGAACAAACTTAACATTGTAGTTGAAAAACATGTTCTCCCGTATGGTATGTATGGGAGATCATGTTTTTCAGACTAAAAATTTAAGTTGGTTGATTATTACTCGTTAATCTGTACAGCCTACTTAGCTCTGATAGTTTTCCTTTTAATTTCGTTATATATACTACTGCTGTGAATTATTTCACAAATCCAAGTACAACCATTTAGCTAGAAGGGGGGGGGACACTTGACACTAACAAAAAATGTCAGTTAAAAGCTTAATATTTCGCAAACGGATCCCTGAATCCATAAATGGTTTTCACAAACTCACAATATTTTAGAACGACCTTTCTAACGATACCCCACAACATGGGGTAGATGAGGAAAAAAAAAAGCATCCCCACTTTACGTGTAGGGGAGGTACCCTAAAAAAAATTTTTTTCTTGATTTTATTTGACCACTTTGTCGGCATGATTAATATATATACATATGCTAAATTACAGCTTTATAGTAGTAACCGTCTCTGAGCTAAGCCGCGGACAGACAGACGGACATGGTGAAACTATAAGGGTTCCTTGTTTACTACAGAACCCCAAAAAAGACATGATTTACAAACACAATTACGTAACTGTCTTGTACATGGAAAGAAAAAGATCCAATAAATCATGTACTAAAGTTCCATTTTGATCGTATGCGTGATTGTTTCAGAATATTAATGCAAATTAACATACAATTTAGGGAGTCTCCTCTTCATTTAAGTATCTCTTTTACTTGCGCGGGACCTACAATCTTTTGTACATTTCATGATCGAGTAAATCTTTGATAGCTTATGTCGCTACTTCGTGGGTGGAATAGTTGCCTATCAAAAGGAACGTCATATAGAGGTAAACGCGTCATTACTTCTAAAATAGACAACTTATAACAGTAACATTGGTAGTCGTTAAAAGACCAGCTATAACAGTCCCTAATAATTACGCCCTACATTTTGATTGGCAGCACATTACTCTTCAAACGTTGATTTCTGATTTCACGGAACATTAAGTATGGCGCCTGCACAGTTGTTAAACATGGTGCTTGACGTTAAATGTAGAATGGTTAAATGGTTTTGTTAAGTGGAAAGACGTTATATAAATAGATTAGCTGTCCTTTCGCTGGTTTTAAGTGTCGCCATAAGTTTTTTGGGTAAAACGGTCTAAGTCAAAATGAAGTAAGTGAAGTTCAAGTAAGTGAAGATGGAACCAATGTCTGGGTATGTGTGAAACTTTTTTGGAACTACTGTTTAATTGCTTAGCTACCAAAAATTAAATCAACCTCAGAATATTTAATTTTAATTTAATTAATTAATGAATTTAATTCAGACACTTAAGAGTTATCTTAGTAACCAAATATTTAAATACACACCACAATCATACTATTATAAAAAAAAATACATAAACCTACATGCGCACATAAGAAACGTCAGAAGCTAGGTTTGTCGTCGAAAGCAACTTATTTAAAAAAAAGTAACCATAGAGTTTCTTGCCGGCTCTTCTCCATAGGAAACGATCATTTGGAGCACAATTCCAAATGGTTGTTTCCTATGGAGAAGAGCCGGCAAGAAACTCTACGGTTACTTTTTTTTAAATAATTGGATTTTTCAATGTTTTCAAATTACAGTGTTAATAGTTAAGGAAGGACAGTGTAGGCCTGTCAACAAGTACCAGGTACTTAACAAAATATAAAATGGTCAACAAATCGAAAAATCAAAGTAACAAGTTTTTTTAAGCTATTGCATAGCTTCTATCGCGGGCCTTGAGAGTGGAGACCGAATCCAGAAATTCCGTAACGAAAAAACCTAACGCCCCCATAGAGTGAAATTTTAAGATGCGCGCGCATCACAGTGACACAAATTGTCACTGTGTCACAAATTGCATAAGTTGATAAAAAATGCTATGCAATAGCTTTACCGCGGCAGTCTCCGAGTGCCACACGTCTTTTTTTTTTTTTACCATTATCAATTCAGAGGATATGTTGTCCATTGTTAATCACGTTTTTCATATTGAATGCACATGATTGCAGTCTCAAGCCCAATTACAACTTTTACAGCTGGCACCTTCCATATTTTTCTCTTGAATGCAAGTGATGCATCGTACCTGCAATGCTTCAGGAACTTTAATTGTCCCTAGACGACGGTGAACGTTTAAGATTAGGTGGACCGTCCGAATTTTACTACTTCGTCTTTTTCTTTTCGTGTGGTTAGGTACTAACCTGGTGTTAGAGTTTTAAAACCGCCCATGGGCCTCTGACTAGGTTTCACATGCCGTCGAGAAATATCTCTCAGGTATGCCGCCGGTTTCCTTCACCGTTTTCGAAATAAGTGATAATTTATACAATACGCACATGAATCCGAAAAGTCACAGGTGGGTGCACCCCGTGCCTTGGGTTCGAACTCGAGATCTATGACTTGGCAGTCTGATGGTCACACCACTAGGCTATCACTGCCTGAATTTTTCTACTGTTAGAAACCCTTAAAAATTGTCAAAAGGCAAACGATATTACTACTATAACAACTATTAAGTAAAGTAAATATTAGGTAAAGTTTTGACGTTATCACGATATGTCTTCATAATAAACACCCGCGTTGTTTTGATGTGAAGACCTATCAAATGTTGTTCCATGTTTTATTAAACATTGGTATAAGGTGCCACTGAGAGCGGGTACTCAAGTCGTAATCTCAATAGTTTTATTGAGATTACGACTTCAATTTTAATGTCAAAAATTTGTCAAAAGTTTTGATAATTTTGTGGTTTTTTTGACAGATTAAGACTAAAATATGAACGTCATAGCGCCTACACAATATGCCGCCGCACAAAGCCGCACATAGGATCGCAAAGGAAATGAAGGCGCAAAAGTCGGGGGTACGTGCCGCGCGGCAAAAGCCGTTATAGCGCATAGTGTGTAGGAGGTATTCTAAAAATACGGGAATTTCGTGTGAGGTTTCGGGAGGAGCTCGTGGCTAAGTAACAACAGCCGCACTGGTCGATCCATCAGGTTAAGCTACGCTTGCCGGGGTTGGTCAGTGGATGGGTGACCATCTCTACATACCGAGACTCCTCCGTGCCTCGGAAAGCACGTTAAGTCGTTGGTCCCGGCTGTCATTCGTGGATCTTTGACAGTCGTTACGAGTCGTCAGAAGCCCGAAAGTCTGACACCAGTCTTACCAAGGAGTATCGTATTACCCAGTTACTGGGTTGTGGAGGTCAGATAGGCAGTCGCTCCATGTAAAATACTGGTATTCAGCTGCATCCGGTTAGACTGGAAGCCGACCCCAACATAGTTGGGAAAAGGCTAGGCAGATTTTGCATTTTGGTGAGCCATCGGCCGGCAGGACTTGGAATTTAGCAGATAATTATATAAAATCTGCCAAATCTTCAGTGAATATTGTGTGTTTGTTTTAAATAACTCTGATGTCTAAAAGTCGAACACATTTAATAGGGCTGTTGACTGGGAAAAAAAAACGAGTTTGTCCATCAGTTACATAATAGAAAAATATTAAGGCAGAGGTCCACCTGTAAGTACACCCACATTTCGCTAGATATGTTTTGTTTTGTTTTGCTTTATCTTAATAAAAAATGGTTTAGATCTTCGTTATAGAATGAGTGGGGGCTCGCTACGTCATAGAGATCGGATATTCGGATGCATATTTACCTAAAGTTGAGGTGTTGGCTATTACGGAAAGCACTTTTGTATCGTAAAAATCCCGAGATTCCGGGATCGACCAATTTAAAGTTCTGATTATAGAATCGAATGTATATTTACACTCATAAGTCAGTATAAAATCTACCGGGAAGTGACGTCCTTTCACATTTTAACTCAATGTATTGCCGTAATCTTTTGATTACGAAAAAGAAGAAAAAATATGTGTCTAATATTTTTTAATAATCTACATGGCGGACAAAATTCAACATCCCTATTCCGCTGGCAACCGCAGGCGGCAACTGCAGGCGTCGTGACGCCGCGACACGACTGGTGTCTATGCATTTTTAAGAAGACGACGTGACGCTAACTACGGGAGGTATTTCATAGAAATTCATAGAAACTAGTCGTGTTGCGGCGACACGTCGCCTGCAGTTGCCGCCTGCGGTCGGCTATGGTACCTTTGTCACGTTATCTCAGCTAACAATCCTCGCTAATGCTTCGAAACCAAATAATACAGACGTCCAAAAACGAACCCAAGTAACACGCCAACACTTGGGCCACACTACAGACTCGTTCAAGCTGTACCGAGGCATGGCACGTGTTTTGTATGGTACATATTTTACATGAAAGTTGCCAACAAACATTAATCATACGCCAACTTAGCGTACAGATGGCCAGAACTTCAACTGTTTTATGTACAATACTGAACTGATCTGGAAATAAAAATGGCGTATATGATGCTTTAATGTGTACAAAGTTCATGATTTATGGTTTCGTGTGTGTCAAAGACTTGGAATGCATAAGGTTGTATTTGTCATAACTGATACAAATAGGCTAATAGGCCAACAAAAGCGAAAAATACGAACATTGGAATTGGGTTCTTCATATAAGTTGGTGTGTGGGTTAGTTGAGGTCAAACGATACTAAGTTACTTCGAATATTGAACTAAGTATATGCTTGAAACTTTGACGTCTTGTTTCGTGTCGAGTCTTGCAAATAGCTCTTATCGTGGAAGATTAGCCAGCGAAGTTGGTAGCGTATTAAATCGCCAATAGTGGCGGCTTTCTGAATGCAACTAAACATTTTGAACTGTCATTTGTTTTGTTTAAGAAGTGTGTCCTAGAAAACTAATGAATTATCTGATCACCTAATCTGCGTTCGCAGTTTATTTGCGAAACATATAAACAAACACAAATTTTCCACTTAAGCACACATCAACTTTATGCAAGTGTATTTAAACTTGATTTAGACCGACTAGTACCGTTGAAAAAGTCATAAAAATATGAAGTCGTAGCGCAAACTGAACCTTATGAGTAGACATTACAGTTGTTTTTCCTAAAACTCGTGTTTGTTTACATGTTTGGCAAATGAATTGCGAACGCAGTTAACATAATTTTTTTATGACATCTTTCCTCTCGCTTTCCTGAAATCAAAATCAAAATCGAAAAAAATCGAAATAATCAAATCTGTGGGAGTGATTTCGTGAAAAGGGACGGAAGTGTGTCTCAGGAAGCCGGGGAAGCGCGCGCTATTTGATTTGAACAATGAGCGCGTGCGGCGCTAGAGTTGGCCGTGAGAAACGACCTTGACAAGTTCCGCCCCTTAGAATCTTGTTACCAAGGTGACATGGCAGATGTTACACATCATAATATGCGACTACGTTTTTTTTTTCTGTATGGAATCTTGCTGGTCACCCTACGAGGTTCTCGGCTGCTTACCCGGGCTATCCTGTAGATGCCTTATAAATAACGACTCTGGTCAGCCATCTAAACTATCAGAAGCTTATATTCTATACAAAGTCAACACGCTGTACATAACAGATGTTTGTTGGAAATTATATAATTTGTTCACGTATCGAATTTCAATAATATGTTTACCTAATATGCCGTTCTTGTCATGAAATACGGATTCAGGATATTCTACACAATACGGTTTGTTACAAAACATTTGTGCCTGTAGAAAAAGGTACATAGTTACCAATTTGTGTACCAAATTGTAGTTTCAAAGTCACCTGAAATGAATCAATGTTTACATCATTATTGTGTCCTTTTCTACGGTTTTTCAGAGCGTCGAGGAGCAACGTGAGTGAAATGTTTATTCGTTTTTAGATACATGTTTATATCTAGCATATAACAAGAGTGCTATTAATAGCAGTGATAGCCTAGTAGTGTGATCGTCGGACTGCCAAGTCATAGGTCTTGAGTTATTTATTTATTTATTTAAGGATTACCAACGAGGTACATTACAATTATCTTTTTACAATATAAAAACCATACAACATAATAACCCTTATCCTGTAATGCACACTCAATTACAGGTAACCACAGCTTACACATTATTGAGTACACATGTTCTGAATACAAAATTAATTAAATTAAAATAAGAATATATTTTAAAAAAAACGAGTATTTATAAAAAGAGTATTGTAAAAGTTTACACTAATACATTACAGTAAAACCAAGCATAAACTTGATTATAATCAATATTATGTGTGATTGAATTAATATAAAAAATTGTAGAATTAAATACATTCAAAATAATAAAAAGATTGTTTAAAATTGAATTATAAATTAAATTAAAATAAATTTGAAAAGACTACCTACATTATTTAACTATAGGAATAATAAGTCAAATGTCCTCTAATCGAAAGTGTTTATGTAATTTCCTTTTAAAAGTGTTGAGACTGTCGTGATTAATATCAATTTCAGATTTGCGGCATACAGCATTATACAATTTGGTAGGCCTAGTAAGGGGAGAGTTGTCACCTAAGTTGGTTCTGTGAAAAGGTTGTCGGAACAGATTGTAGGTATGTGACCGTGGTAACCTGCTAGGAACATTAATACAAATTTTGGATAGTAGGTCAGTATTTAGTTTAGATGTCAGTAATTTGTGTAGGAAACAAAGATCTAGTACTTTTCTGCGATTGGTGAGGCTTTGGAATTTAAAGTGATGAACACGGTCTTTATATAAGATGTCAATTGTTTCGCGGTTTTGTTTTGTAAAGATATATGATACAAGAACCTCCTTTGGACTCGCTCAATACGTTACTTATGAACATTATAACGAGGCGACCATACCTGTGAACAGTATTCCAGATTACTACGAACCAACGTCTCATATAGAATAATTTTGGTCTTAGAGTTGTTAAAGGGCTTTGAGGTCCTTAATACAAAACCTAGCATTTTGTTTGCGTTTGCTATTATTTTATCCATATGGTCATTATAGGTCAATTTGCTATCCATCAAGACTTCCAGATCCCGGACAGTAGCAACTTCGTTGAGTGTTTTGCCCGAAATAGAGTATTTTGTATTAAAAACATTTTTGTTGCGACAAAATTTCGAGTTCGAACCCAAAGCACGCACCTATGACTTTTCGGATTCATGTGCGTGTTGTATAATTATCACTTGCTTCTAAAACAGTGAAGGAAACCATCGTGAGGAAGAGATAAATTTTACGTCGATGATTTAAAAAAATCTGCTGTTTCATAGAAAATTGCAATACCTACGCGGTTAAAATGTATGGAACAGCTGTTTTTTTTTTACATAACTGACGAAAAATTTCAACGCAGGGTTAGAATCATGTACTGATTCGATGGTAACCGGCTTCGTGTCGATGTCCCTGACACCCTGTTTATATAAATATACATATATATATATTTGTAATAACGTTCTCGAAAACGGCTCCAACCATTTCCATGAATGTTGCAATATAGAGGTTTACGAGGGCGAAAAATGGATCTAGCTAGATCTCACACCTGGGAAAATTCTCCTATTCAAATATGACAACCCATGGATTTACCTTCATTTCCATCGTACTGAACCCATGACAAGTTGTATCTTTTCAGTTACAGATAAAAGGGCTTTACGGTTTAAGGCATTTATTCCTCAAAAAGAATACAATTCACTTACCATGAGAAATACAAGTTAATCTTAATACTAAATACACGAACTTATGAAGAACGGTAGATACTCGTTAATAATCTAGTAAGTATCCATTTTTTTTTTTACTGTTGTCCGGGTATCTAGAAAAATGTAAGTTTACCTTTACATATCGTTTCTTGATGGCAAGTCATTAGCAATTACACATTGTTATTGTGCAAGCTGTCAATATTTTATAATTTGTTAATGTTTCAAAATCATAAGATAGTTCAGTACCTATAATATATATATATATATATATATATAATATGTAAATGTATTTTATACCTTGATATTATGTAACAATACACTTAAATAAAATTGTTTAGCGTTGAATCAAAGTTTTTGATGTTTACTGGATCGATAGTATTGGCTCACGTACAGTGGGGTGGCGAAAAGACAAAATCAATTGATTGATTAAGTAATCATTTTTTTGATGCTAAAATTGTGTGTTTTACGTTTACCTCAATGTTAATCTAACTAATTTGATAAACGGCATTATTTTGAAATCAATTGAATGAACTCAATTTTAAGACGTATTTAGAAAATATATTCAACTACAACCGGCATTGTAAGTTGAAATAATATAATCGACCGTAATCCCAACTCTGAGCCAATTAAACTCCAGTTTAACGTATTTACCGCCTGATAAAACTACACAAATAAAATTTAACTTTCGTAAAAACCCGGCCATTGAGATCGTCAATACAAAAATACGCTATTCACCAACCAAATAGTTCTCATTCAAGCATTACGAGAGTAATTCCGGCGTAAAAATACGCTTAATCCGGGGAAAAAATTAGACCATTTTCGGAGGTCGGAATTCCTTTCCGTTTTACCTTATAAATATTCACTGTGCAAACTAGAGTCGGCCTGAAACATTCACAAGTAAATTGACAAGACAGAAGGAGATAAATAAAACAAATAGGTAGAACGAAAAAGGGTCAAACGATGCTTCTATTTTCATGTAAATGTTCTGCGGAAAGGTTAGGTCGCACTGCGAGATGGGATAAGCTAGTGTTCGGGATTTATTCAGGCGGAGAAATATGGCTCCCATTTAGCGGCTGACCGTCGTCAAGATATCATCGTAAACTGTCTGCTGAAGTTAGGTCACATAATAGCACTAGAGGTCGTAAGACATTTTCTTTTGTACGTGTTTTATGATTTATTATACGTAATCCAAGTATTTTCCGTTGTCATAGAAAAGTCACAATTACAAGCTATTGCGAAGAAAGCGTCTTGTAAAAAAGAGTCGATAAAATTAACGAAGATATATCTACATTCGCTAGGCATGCTAAAAGTAATAGGTCTATCTAGTTACTTATTTTGCCAACGATGGTATAATGGCTTGACAACGATGGTCTTATGGCTTGTCTAATAAAGTTGGTGTTTATACCGAAAACAGTTTGCCCCCAACTTAAAGTCTATCTGCCTATCTCGTCAAAACTTTACGAGCTAAATACTCTATGCACTTAGGCACCAAAGTGCAAAAGTTCTTAAGCCCCTCTATGGTCAAAGGACCAACTACTGTTTTAAAATTGGTCTATAAATTGGCTCGATCGTCATCTTGTGGCCCGATTTGGATATAATTGGAACTGATGGAAACAATGATAGTTTTAACGGTAGCGATAAAATAAGATACCTTTTATGGATTTTGTACTCTGAAGGTTTATAAGTTTCTCCGTTGTGGTTACTTAGGGTATTGTGTTAAGATGGGAAATGGGTATGTAGGGTAAACTGTCTTATAGGTATCAAGAGTTACTGCCTTTCCTGTGATGATATCTGGAAGGTCACCTAGACCCTAATTCTTTCCCAACCAAATGGCGACGATGCAAAGAGTTTATTCATGTTCAAATTCATGGCCCACGTCTTGTGAAAGTACAATCATTTAGGATACGATGGGACTGATCTACGCTATGCATAAAAGCCCCTATATACTCGTATAAATAAAAATAACAATAAAGTATAGGGAGCTAGCTACCCGGATTTACGAATAGTAGGAAAATATTTCAACCCTAAGGTGCATTTAATAAATTGAAACCCTAATTATTCTTTACTTAGTTTTTAAAGACATGAAAAACCAAACTAGTCTTGAAGGTCCCAATTTTTTTTTTGCACCTTTTGTTATTGTTTATCTATCTATTTGATATCCGCTATAACCTAGCTCATTTCTCGCTCATCTTCCAGCGCGACGTTTCCTTACCCCAGCACCTTAGAGTCTTCAATCTTTGATGGGTTGGGGAGGCTCCCATCCCCCATTCCCCCTTAAGCAGTACAAAGGTGAGATAAAGTAAGTTGTTTACAGTTCGATGAGATCTCGCGACTTTTTGTCCGGGGATTTGAAGGGAATATTTAAAGGACATACATATGTATTATTCTAGTCTGTGGCGAGCGAAACGTTGTTTTAATATTTATATGGAATTATGCTTTGTTTATTTTTCGTGTTTACAAAATATTTATTGGAGGGAAAAAGGAAAAAGAAAAAAGAATAATAATTTGTTTTTGTTCAGCAAGGTGTTCATTTGTTTTCTTATCTATATACGAAATGAAATTCTGTTTGTTGGTAAGCGCATCACTTCAGAACGGCTGGACCGAATGGGCAATATTTTTGTTTTAAAATCACGTTCTTACGGGAAGAAAAATGAGAAGTTGCTGGTTCCGGTGCATTTTCTATGGGAATTATTGATTAAATGAGCAATATTTGTATATATACGGGGTGTCAGGGACATCGACGCGAAGCCGGCTACCATGGATTCAGTACATCATTCTGAACCCCACTGCGTTGAAATTTTTCGTCGGTTATTAAAAAAAAAAATCACCAGTCCCTGCCAACCTGTATATATATTTGTAATCACGTTCTCGAAAAACGCTCTAACGATTTCAATGAAAAATGCAATATATGGATTTACGGGTGCGAAAAATCGATCTAGCTAGGTCCCACAATTGGAAAAATTAGTTTTCCCGTATTTTCACCCGAGTAGAGCTCGGTCGCCCAAAGTTTAGATCAAGGTACCTTAGAATAATGACGTGGAAGCATCAGCATGGAATTTGTATGTTCTTTATATGGAATTAATTTGAACTATCCTATACCATTAAATGAGCATTCTCTTTTTCACCTGAGCAGAGCTCGGTCGCCCAGGTACTGAATTATTGAAATTTGGAAAGGATAAAATCTGTCAGGTCAGCTCGTCTAAATGTACAAATATGAGCACGTGTCTCTCAATAAATTCCCAGTTTCTGATCAGTTTGGGATTTGATTAAATCGAAAAGACTTTTCTGCAGAGGTTAAATGAATAATAAAAGCGTAATTTGACGAGATACTTAGCCAAGCACAATACAAAATTAAGATCGTTTCTCACAAACATGTACATTTCTTTTAATCCCAGACAATTTGTCTGGAACTTGACCTAAACACTGACCTGTATGACCTCTACATACAATTTAGTGACCTTTTCTTAAAATAAAACATTTTTAGCACTAAAGTAGGCAGTCTGTGTAAGTAAAGGTATATTAATCGCTAAGTTCGTTGTTCGGAGCGTCTCAAGGACGAACGGCCGCGCGTCACACCGAAGCGTAACATGACATACGGCTTCTGTAGTCGTAAATAAAATATAATCTTTTGTGGAATTAGGGATGTTTGTTTACTCGTGGTTAAATAACTGTGGAAGTTATTAATTTGCGTTGTTATTGTGGGCAGTTTGCAAGGATTTACTTCCTCAATTACTATAGAAATATTAACATTAAATTTTGTTAGATATAGCTCGCCCGAGGAAACATTATCACTACGTAGTGGGTGCCTGTGTTGCGGTTTGAACATAATGGTTTCTTTTTAAACCATACTAAAACGTCCTAAGCTTTTTAAAACCTATTGGTATTGCAGGTAGCAAGCAGGCATAAGCGATGCGGCGGTAGCCATTTTCTATCGGGATTGCACAGACAGGAGGAAATAAACTAAATGCTTGTAGTGGCAAATATTGCCACTACAAGCATTTAGTTTGACAATATATGAATTTGGTCACGATTTGATTATTCAGTTGCATTAATTTCTGATTTACTTGTCTTTCTTTTTTTCTTTTATGCACTCTGCCTATTAAGGCCATCAGGTATACAGCAGTGATGTTTTCAAGTCATAATGTTACACCACGGTCTGACCCACAGTCTAATTAAAATATTGCCCACATATGCATTATAACATTTTAGCACTATGTTTTGTAGACTGTGTTTTTATTATTCTGGTACAAATTCTTTGTCTATGCAAGGTTGTACTGTCAAGGTTGGATAATGACAACATTGTCTAACCACCTTCGTCTAGATTAACGACAATTGTCTTAAAAAAAACCGGCCAATTGCGAATTGAACTCGCACACGAAAAGTTCCGTACAATAGTTGGCAAAAAAAAAACACTCAAACTAAAACTCAAAAGCATTTATTTCAATTAAACCATTTACAGGTACTTTTGAATTGTCATGGAATCGGTCAGTCCGAAATATGAAGCCAGTTGCCCATTCCAAAGCTTAGTAGTAGGTACCTATGGAGAAAAACGGGCAAGAAAATCCACGGACAATCTTATAAATAAAATAAAAAAATTGGTTACATCATTCATGTTGAAATTGTAGAGACCCCATTTAACTTTAACTTTATTTATCTGTGAAAGTTTCAACTGTGTACTTATTGTGGTTCATGAGATACAGCTCGCTAACAGACGGATGGATAGCGAAGGCTTAACTAATAGGGTTCCGCTTGGTACCCTAAGGACGAAAATTACAACAACTGGTCACCTAAACTTACGTGTACGTGTATAATGAAACTAGCTACCCGCCCCGGCTTCGCACGGGTAACACTAAGGACTTATCTACGGCGCACCTATCTACCTATCCTAATTACACACCTACCTACCGCTTCCGTATTTATATCGCTATTAAAAAATAGGGGTTGGTGGTAGAAGAGTGAAAATTTTGGCTTGTATGTGTTTTTTAACGATAAATAAAAAATAAAAATAATTGCAAACAATAAAATTTGGGCGGACCACCCTTAACACTTAGGGGTATGAAATATAGTTTACGTCCTATTCTCAGACCTACTAAATATACACACAAAATTTCATAAGAATCAGTCAAGCCGTTTCGGAGGAGTTTTGTTACAAACACTGTGACACGAGAATTTTAAATATTAGATATTTCTTTATAAACGTACGTAAGTTACGGGCTGGCATTTAAAGCTGAAGTTATAAAATGTAAACTAAGAATACTTAAGTAGTTTTAATTATTCGTTCCAATTATTTTACAATTACAAAGTATCATAAAATATTCAAACCTACAATTGAACAATGTGAAAACTAAACTTAACATTGTTAATCTCTCCGCACAAAATCCGTGAAGCAATGAATATGTATGATATTAAATCAAATAGGCTTGTAAAACTAATTGAACAATTTTACATAAATAACCATTTCATGTAGTCACTGATACCTACGTTATTAAGTAACGCATTTAGCTTTGACATCATGCGTTTGTTAGCATAATCAGTCTATAATGTTCCCACTTTTGCACGCGTAGCTTAACCACAAAAGAAACGGGTTTTGTCCACGGAAGAATAGACAAAGTGACAGATAAACAATCACAATCTGTCATTTTGTCTATTCTTCTGTCGACACAGGCCTGCTCTCTTCGAGAGCGAGAGGGCTGTAATCTACCGCGCGGACCCACTGCGGGTTTGTTATGTCACATGTCTTCGAATTATTGGTTGTAGATCATGCCGGTTTCCTCACGATGTTTTCCTTCGCCGTTTTGAGCGCAGTGGTGATGAAATTATGTAGACAAATTAAAGCGCCTGCCACGACCTACCACCCGTAAGTCGGCTGCGTTACCACTGTACCACCACTGCTCACTGGACCAACAAGCATTTGTTATAGCAGTGAAATTATTGTATAGTAAGCGAGCAGAATATTACGTGTATTATTGGATGAATTGTTTGAAAGATGATATGGCGAGAAAGAAGGAGTCTAACGAGATGACGACTAAAATACAAATATTGAAGAAGACGTGTGGTACCGAACAAATTAATTGTGATATGGGCACGAGACTTATGATGAGGAAAGCAGAGTATTAAAATGCTAGTTATAAGCTATTGGCGGAGACAACCATAGAAGGTCGCCTGAAAGTCTGACAGTTAATATTACTAAGGTGTACCGTGTTACCCTGGTAGAGGAGGTCTGATAGACAGTCGCTTCAAGTAAAATACTGGTATTCAGCTGCATCCGGTTAGACAGCCGACCCCAACATAGTTGGAAAAGGCCTACGCAGATGATGAACTATATGTAGAACCTCTACTAAAGATACAATGTTCAGAACTACAAAACATCTTCATTTTGACCAAGCAAATCTGCAACCCTATATAATATATTCTAAAGTTTGCCAGTCGAATCATGTAAGCTAGTGATTCTAATTTATGTAGTTATTGGCAGTTACGATAATTTCAGAGTTCGAACAAGACAGAGAGGAAGCTTTTGGCAAGCATTGGGACATAATGTACCAGGAAAATTAAATAAAAAATTAATATGAGTGTCATTATTCTAAAAAGTTTTGGATTGTCATACGTCATAAATCACAAAAAATTAAAACCGCAGCCACATTACCACACAATGTATGACCGCTACCTCTAGAACTCTACATACAACTTTATTGACGTAAACACTCGTCAGCTGACCGGACGTGATGATAACATTCAAATTAATTATAATAACAGAGACATTTATAGGACGTAATGAATCTTAATGTTATTTCCGTTGACTGCGTATGCGCAGTTAGGCCGATAGGACAAAGAGTCCTTGATGTGTACCTACGTCCTACATATTTGGAGTTGGTATGGACGACGACTGCCTCGTTGATCTAGTGGCCGCAAGCGCTACTGCTGAGCATGAGGTCCTGGGTTCGATTCCCGTGTCGGGCATAGTGTTATTGGGTTTTTCAATTTGGAATTGCTCAGTAGCAGCCCGGAATCTGGATTTGTGCCCCGTTGATGGCAATAGGCTCGCCTCCTATTACATGGGACTAAAACATTACTGGCGAAATGTGGGTGTACTATAATAGGTACAAGTCTGCCTAACCCTCTTCAATACTACAGGTCGCACGTACGCTTCCTGCTCTTCGGAGTACCTGATCATCACCATTCTCCTGCCGGCGGCGGCGCAACAAGTATTTTTTTCCATACATACTTCTGTATTAGTCATCATTTCGGTAGTGACCCCCTGTCTAACCATATTATCTTTTACACAGTCCATCCATCGTTTGCTCGCCTCCTATTACATGGGACTAAAACATTACTGGCGAAATGTGGGTGTACTATAATAGGTACAAGTCTGCCTAACCCTCTTCAACACTACAGGTCGCACGTACGCTTCCTGCTCTTCGGAGTACCTGATCATCACCATTCTCCTGCCGGCGGCGGCGCAACAAGTCTTTTTTTCCATACATACTTCTGTATTAGTCATCATTTCGGTAGTGACCCCCTGTCTAACCATATTATCTTTTACACAGTCCATCCATCGTTTCTTTGGTCTTCCCCTACACTTATAGCCATCCATATACATACATGCGGAGGACATCCTCATGGATGTCCGCCCTGGGGTGGGCAGAGGGGTCTGTCAGACTCTCACTGACTAAAACCAACCCGATGTTGCCTAGCACACTTACGTCGGGGAGCTGCGAGTGTAGTTGCGACTTTCGCTGCCCTGAACTGGTGATGGCCCGCGCTCTACGGTACGTAGGGGGAGTGAGGTGTTGAAACTCCCCCGTTACGTCTTAGAGTGCCGCGCGTGCACAGTTCTAACCTAGCCTATTTCACCCAGTTCAATATGACGAATCTGCCTGCGACTAGGTAATTAGACAATGGTGAAAACAGGCAGCGGCCGGCGAGCGCTACTTGCAAGTTGCTCGTAGAAATGTTGTCGCCATTGTCTAATTATTCGTGTTTTCGCAATATCCCTAGGGTATCCCTAGAGTTTTCGCGAAAATCGAATATATATGCATGTCGCGCAGTAAACTCTGCTCAGGCGTAGTTGCGAAACACAATGCGACTGCTTTTCTTACATACACAACCCAGTTACTGGGTAACCACCTTTAGGTAAGAATGGTTGTTTCAAATATCCTTAGTGCAGTAAGTAAACAAAATCCCCTCTCCCCAGCTATCACAGTGTTATCGCACCCAAATAGTTTGTTTACAAACACAACAGTTCACTGAGCAACTCAATTACTTGTCTCAATGAACCGGGTTTGAACTCGCGCCAAGGAATCTGCATTACGGTTTGTCAACTACATTTGTTTCTTTTTTATTGGTACACACGGTTGCTTAGAATTGTGAACTTGTTGGTGTTTGAAATTAATTATGATCCTAAACAAAAATTACTAGGTATTGAACTTTCACAGTTTCAAGTGTCTAAAAATATTACATAAAAAAAAGGTTGCGTTCAATTCAATCATGGTGAGTTTCATTTAACGATACGGAGACTCTTTAAAAACCTGAATACCTATACCTCGGCTCCTAAGTGTAGTAGTATGATGTTAAATAACCTATTACAGCCCGATTCAAACTTAATGGCGGCTCGGAACATGAGGCAAGTCGCTGCGCAGTAACGCATTCATGTGTTAGCGGGGGTGAGGGGTGCGGTACTGCGCAGCGAGTGGCTAACTTCCGAGCTGCCATTACGTTTGAATTAGGCTATCAAATACAAAAGGATTTTTGAAATTCTTCCATAACCGCGTTCAAACAAAAAAAAACAGATAGTAAGACTGCGTAGTCCTACTATTAGCACACTAAAAACATTTTCCAGAAATTCCGCCTAAATCTTCATTCATTCCTTTTGTACGCTCCACTAGTTTGATAATATAAAGTGACATAGTAACAGAACATAAACATCACCGAGTTTCTTTTCCTTTTCTATCTCCTAAATACGTTGTTGTGGTAGGTCCTAATGTCAATCAGTATCTGGATGAATGAGTTTGAACAAGTGCCAAGTAATTTGTCTAGCGGACGGTCGAACAGATTAGATTTATTTATTTGTAGTGTTAGCACTGACCTATCGTATACAGCATCGTTTGTTCATTTATTTTGTTTGATTGTTAGGGGCCGATGTCTGTGATTACTTAACACCAGGGGTCCACAAATTTATCTGGAATTTGTGGACCCCTGATACTCGTACTAAGTAATTAATGTTTTGAATGAGATTATCAAACCAAGAGAATGCATATCCCGTAGGCTCGCAAATCCTTCCTTATCGTAAGGGCACGTCTTCCCTACCATTACCGCGCCTCCCGGTCTACTCCTTGATATGCAATGGCTTCTGTAGCTTCATGAAACATGAGTCTCCAGGGGCTAGTGGAAATCTTGGGGTTCATTCAATTTATCAAGTCTGGTTAAACCAAGCTGGGGTCGGTGCATTTCATTAATTAATTTATTAATTCTTGAATAAGAGTATCAAATCAGGAGCTTGATCCACTTTTCTACAATTGTACTAATTAACACTAGTTATTTACTTCCAGAAAACAGGGGAAAAGGGAATCCTAACTAATATTATAAATGCGAAAGTGAGTTTGTTTGTTAGTTACGCTTTCACGCTAAAACGGCTGAACGGATTTGGGTGAATTTTATCAAATAGATAGACCATGACCTGGGTTAGGACATAGATACTTTTATCCCGAAATTCCCACGGCATCGAGACTTATCCGGGTAAAACCGCAGGGTGCAGCAAGTGAAATAATAAAACGGATCTAGTTAAATAAGTTGTTGAATACTTACAAAAAGAATGATTATGAAAAGAGGCTCGGAATGTTCTAAATCAATAACATTGTATTGTTAAAATTTTGTTTTCCTCGAAATACATTCTAGACTTCTTTAAACAACTCATTTTTTTTAAATGTATTATCAGTATATCAGGATGACGTCATCCTTTTGCACGGAATACGTAAGTACTATGTATTTTTTCTCCGGTAATGTTCATTGAAGAAATATTTCGTTGAGGTGGCACCCACTATATCCACATGCCAATTGCTTATCTCATAGAGCGTGGATTTGAAACAGAGCCAAGCAATCTACTGTTACGGATTGTCAACTAGATTACCTACTTTATTTATATCGACACATGGAATCTTGGAATAGGGAGCTTCTAGACCTATTATTTTATTAAATAAACCATTTGTTCAATAGGATTTTTAAGGGGTAACCTGAAATACCCTCATTACGTTCTGCGCACTTTTGGTAGTCAGCTCCACTTCTATTTGCTCTAAATCTATTCTTATAACAATCTTCATTCATACTTGTACATCAAATTTACAATAGTCTAGATTCTAGACTCTAGAAAATAAAAGATAAGAAGGCAATTTCTTGGAAAAATCTACCGTGATTTTCCGATGGTACACACAGCTTTTCTAGGCATTTTGACAACATAGTATCTGGTATTATTATTCGGATTGAGTTGACTCGGGCCGAGCTGTCACGGACCCCTCAAAGACGCAAAAAAGAGAAGATGACGTGGGTATTACTTAAAAAAAAATGGATTACAGTGGCAAAGAATTCGCTTAGTATTTTAAAAACTATTTACAAATCATGGGATGCTTTCCAGAACACTGCTGAACGGGTCCATTGCGTCAATTACGTTTGTCAATGAACGGCTGCGGGGTTGACTCCGTGCCAAATAATTTATCGTAATAGATTATCAACTAGTTCGGTTTCTTTACTACGACGGGGCACATAGGTCTGTAGTGTAGTGAACTTGTTTGTATTGTAGTAATTTTGGCGCCGTCATTTGAACATTAATCAGACTTTTAAAAGTGTTTTTCATCTTTTAGGTGTGGGGGGGCATGACGAATAACAGCTGTCCACAGACTAATGACTTCATCTTCATTCTACAACTGAGCATGGCAGTCCCAATGACCGATACATTGAGTTGGTCAACGAGAAAATCATCTATCGTTTGACAGACAGACCGGCAGCGGGTTGATTGCGCACACTGTCATCCCCAATGCCATTCATTTTGACAGTTCAATAAAATTCATTGCTTTATTTACGTTGTCGACCAGACGATTTTTTCAAACATAATATGGAGCACTGGATTATATTATGAATTTCCGTCAAAATCTTTCGGAGTGAGATGGATAGTGTGACACAATTGGGGTGCTGTTTGTTATTCAGCCCTTGATAGACAGACTGGTGATCATGAATAGAATAGAATACTCTTTCGGTCTTATCGTTAAAATCGATATTTTTAAGACAACCTTTGGATATATATAGAGGGAGAAGGAGAGACAATACTGCAGGTAGTCTGTGCTGTACCATTTAGATATACAATAAATACGTACATAACGCATATACTTAACTAAATATATATAAATGAAATGAAAGTGTAAACTCTGTAAATAGGATATTGAAATCACTTTTACACATCATATTAAAAGTTTGCTAGATGAGTTCGGCGTTTCCTATCTGACTACTCTGAGAAGAAAGGCCGAAACAAAGTCAGAGGTCAGTCTCTTTTAAAGTCCAGACTTAATCTTGGTCAGACCATATGAGGACCATGTAGATTAGTGTCTGATATATATCTAATGAATATCCATTGTAGTGAAATGGTCTTTTGACGAAAGAACCACACAGATTTGAGTGGACCTGTCCAGTCAGAGCACGCATTTGTTAGTAATCGTGGAGCTTAACTCAGAACTCATTCTATATAATAGTAATCATGAAACAAGAGCAAATAACTATAAATAATGCTAAAGGAGAAAGAGAGAGGAAGTGTTTTTTGTTGCAGTTGTTACTTGTCATTTAGTCTTTCGACACCCACATTCCGGATATATTTATTCCGGAAACCATAATACTATGGTTTTATTTCATCATTTGTCATTCCAATTACTGCTGCAATAAACAGTAGAAAAGGGTAGTTACTTACCATTACAATAAATTGTATCTCATTACCCTTGACATGATGTCACAAACAAACAAATGAAGCAACAGCCTTAAAATCTGAATATGCATTGTTTACATTAATTTACAACAATAGGCAATAACAATTAACTGTGTGGGATAGTGTTACACTGACCTGATTGTTGACACTTGCCTATGTATGAGGAATATCACCTTCATCATTAACGTGTGCTTTGTTTTTATTGCACTTGCTTTTATTTTCTTCTTATCATTCTCCAATCCTTATCCCAATTTACTTGGTCTTTCCTTCTATACTTCTCTATTCGTCGTCTTCTCGGTAGTCACCTCCTTTCTAGCCATATCATCTTTCACACAGTCCATCCATCGTTTCTTTGGTCTTCCCCTACTCTTATAGCCATCCATATTCATACCCAAAACTTTCCTGACGACATTTTCCTCCGCATCACATGCCTATACCATGACAACCGATTTCCTCACAACTTTTCAGTCACTTTCAGACGTTCTTTTGCTTTTATTTATTGTACTACTTATACACAGAACATCAAGCTTGTAATTCTTCGAGGGTTTTGGCGAAATTGTATAGTTTCTAGGTACTTCACCACACCCACATTTTGCTAGTTCCACGGAAGTGAATCCATTGCCATTCATCGGACGCAAATCCAGACTACGAATTGCTACTGAGAATATTATTATTCGAATAGGAAACCCAGAAATTCGGCGTCCTAGCTACCAACAAGTCACTCGTTGTCGTATTGACACAAAGCAGGGCAAAATGTTTGATAACCTAGGAGTAAAACACAACAAGTACGCACTTATTGCTTGCATTCTTTAAAGTTGCCTTCCATATAGTGATTCAAGATTCATTTATTTTATCGAGCTAGCTACTAGCGATCCATTTACCAGTTGAAGGGATTATGTTAGAACGTAGGGAGTCCATGTTTATCAATTTTATGATTTTCGTACCTTTATATTTCAGTAGCCGTATGTAGCTGCTCCTTACATTTTGCCGTAATTTCAAAGTGGGCGGGTTCGATTCCCAGGTCAGATAAAGTCTTGTAAGGTTATTCTCAGTAGCAGCCCGGAGTCTATAGATGTGCGCGATTGATAGCAATACGCTCCCCCCCTATTAAATGTGGATGAGTAGGTATAGGTACACCACTACTGAACCCTTCGGGGAAAACAGTCGTGATGTTATGTAATTTCAAACACACATCAAGAGATACAGTTCGCCAAATCAATGCATGCGGCACAAGAGAGAACTAAATTCAAAATGTACTGAATTTTGCCACAAAATTGACATTTTCCTTGACAAGCAGCGCCACCCCAAACTTTCAAGTTACATTGGACAGTGACCACTTTAATCTACTCAATCACATTTCATATAAAGTGAATGGTCAGCCATTTTTGTTGTACCTTCAGTTATGTAGCCCTTGAGGGCCGTAGTATTAATGCGTCAGTGACGTGATGGGTCTAGATTATGTCTATGAATATACTAGCTGGGGGGCTGGTTCAAGTTACAAGACCTTAGAAAAATGTCATACAAAAAATCTTATCCACGATATTATTATCCCGATGATGATTGAAACTACGTATATTTTAAACAGTATTTTCCTAAGCAGAAGATACGCTATGAAATCTAAAGGGTCACAAAAATAATGACTTTTCTTTACCACATAAAAGAAGCATCCACGTATTGGACAAAACCTACTAGCAATGCTCATCATAGTTCTGGACTGAAATATCTGGAGAAATCTTGTAGGTTCTGGGGAGGCGAGGAGGGGAGGCCTTGCCAATCAGTGGTATGATGATGCCAGCCCAGACCCTATCCAGAATATTACCAGGCAATACCCTTGACATTACTTGGACCCCTGCTATAGAATCAATCACAATGATTATAGCGCAATTGCCAAGTATTTGGACCGGTTTCTAATTCATCATCATCCTAGCCTAGGCTTTTCCAAATTATGTTTGGGGTCGACTTCCAGTCTAACCGGATGCAGCTGAATACCAATATGTTACATGGAGCGACTGATCGTCAGACTTTATGAGGATTTATAAACACTTTCGCATTTTTAATATTTAGTATTTTTTTAATTCAGTATTTTAGAAATCCTAATCCGAACTATCCTAACTAATATTAAAAATGCGAAAGTGAGTTTGTTTCTTTGTTACGATTTCACGCTAAAACGGCTGAACGGATTTGAATGCAATTTGGCACATGGATAGACCATGACCTGGATTAGGACATAGAATACTTGTTATCCCGATATTCTCGCGGGATCGAGACTTATGTGGGTGAGACTACAGGTCGCAGCTAATAAATAATTAATATCAGCCCCTACTACGGTACTGTTAAGCTGCCTTTCAGAAAATATGCACAAGTATTTATTTCAATCGCTTCTTCCTACCATTTGGACCACCCACAAAGGATTTGCGGCGTAAATTATTTTCTTTATACGTGCCGAGGTATCTGTTGTAATTTGGTGATAAGCGGCTCTTGTGAGCTTGTTGGTTATTACTTGAAGGGGGGGAAGGGGGGTGATGAGCTGTTGGCTGTTGATCGTTATGTCGGCGATATAATAGAATTGGGTGGTAGATGGTAGCTATGTGATGTTGGTATTTCGGTAATGGCGTGTGGCACTTTGATTGGTAAATAAATAAGTTTCAAAAGGTTGGAAGTATAAATAGATTTGAGTTAGGTATTATAGAGGTATGAACAGGGCGTAAAGATTACTTATCCTCTATAGAAAAAGGAGGATCCTCCGACCAGACGGGTGTCGTGTCCGGTGGGCAGCTGCCCGACGTTTGCTGTCGGGACTTCGTATATATGCCTGTCATGCGGTAAACTCCGCTTGCGCGATGCAGGATTTTGCGTGACGTCAGTGTGATGCGTAGTTCGCATTTGGCGACGTAGATGCCGCCACAGTATATCTACGTTTTTTTACATACACTATAATCATTGTATTCAAATGGGGATCTAAATTGGAAAGGGTACAATGGGTTAGGTCTAAGCGTATGACGTCACAACGATCAACCTATAAACATCAAAAGCTGTAAGAAGGAAAAAAAAAAAGAAAAAAAAAGATAGAAAATAGAAAGATAGTATGGAAAGATTTTACCTTGTTATCACAGTAAATCTATCCAGATTATACATTAATGTCGCTTTTCGTGTCTGTCTGTGTGACCTCGTTGTTCTTCTAAACTACGCAACGGATTTTGATGCGGTTTTTACCATCATTTAGAGAATTTATTTCACAAGGTTATGTGTATAATACATTAATATCAAACTTACATTTTTTATATTTTTTTTTATATTAATCATATATATTTATAATTTACTATAACTTACTAACTATTTACACTAGGTACTAAATACATTAACTAACTACACAAATAGATACAAAAAACAAAGGGACACTTAGGCGTCGAAGTATTCGTCCGCATCGCTGTCATCCGGAAACGTGCCCAGAAGACTGGCAGCATTGCCACGTTGAATGGCAATGCTAATTCTTTGGCCAAAGAACGAGCCAGCCCTCTGGTCACGTGAAGTGTCGATCAGTCGGCGAGAAATTTCCTTAAAAAGGAGACGCGCACTCGGACCCCACGACCCGAGCGTTTCGACCCCAAACGGCTCAAAACTGTAGTTACCCATAAGGTTACAGTATTTGCGCCGCTTGAGGGTCTCAGCAGCCGCTGCAGCGGCGCCAGCACAGCCCGCCGTGCTAGGAACATGAGATGGTGCAAGGGTGTCGACACAGGTTGCGTCCCATACCAGAGGCCTACCCACCTTCCAAGGCAACAACGTCATACCGTCTGGTCTCTTCCCATCGTCACGGACCAAGCCGTTTGGTTCTAATACCGCTGGTACGCCGGCGGTGACAAGGGCTCGACGAATAATGTCATTGATGCTGGCGTGCCGTGCAATGCGTCCTGCGCTCCTGTAACAGGACAGGCCATGGTGCCCGAGACTGTCTACAGCTTCGCCGCAGAGACACCGATGCGGAGCAACACAAGGTGCGCCCAAGCGGAGACACGTAGCGAGCCGAAACGATGAGTCATCCATCATGGTGCCTATGGTGGATGACGGAAGCGCTTGAAGCCACAAACCTGACTCCCATTCTCCCACAGCTAGCAGACGGGCACGCTCAACAGTATTAGGTGACGTGTTTACCAGGGAATTCCGTATAATACTGCAGAGCGGCACGTCCCACCGTTTCTGGGAGGACGGGTTATCAGGCAAATCCGTATTGGGACAAGCCATTTTCCAAGCGTTCAACGCATCGGTCAAACACGGTACCTCAAAATCGACCAGTGAGGAAGATAAAATGTTCCTGGTTAATTTATCGGTACTGTGGACCGAGGAGAGGAAGGCCGGTAAACTTATACTTGAAATTTTGCGGACACCAAGACCACCCAGGCGGATGGGAAGTGTGGCTTGCTGCCACGCTCGGTCGTCCAGGGCCACATTTAGGATAGAGGTTAATGTATTTCTAATAATTTGGTCCACTTTTTCTAAAAGTTGTGGATGCTTCCACAGATGGGAGGAACGAAGGCTATACGTGAATTTTGGTCCAAAGCAACAGTACCGAATGAGTGTGAAGGCCGAATGAATATTAATTTTGAAAAGTCTTTCCGAGACATCAAAGGGACAGACATCCCTTTCAAACTTTCATATACCTAATAAATAAATCTCAATGTTTTGTCAAATCGTTAAAACCGTGAAAAAGCGCGGGTCGCTAGTAGTAATTGTAAAATAAGTAGATGTTTAATTAATTTTGTCAGAAAATTAAATGGCGATTCGTATTTATAGCCATCAATTACGTCATGTTATACGTAAAGCCAAATTTTCTAAAATAATCACTCAAATCAATCAATCTACCTAGCCTCTCCCCAACTATGATGGGGTCGGCTTCCAGTCTAACCGGATGCAGCTGGATATTAGTAGTTAAATGACTCAGGCGTGACTTTGCGGAAATCCATTATAAAATACAATAGACGACGTATATTTAGTAACCTAATCCGCTTAACTGTTCTTATTGGGTCATAGAGAAACTTGTAAGAAATCGACACCTCTCAACGAGGCATCCTCAGGATGACGATTGACTTGTTGCGAACCCGGACACTACTCATGACTACACGACACGATTTTTTTTTAATACCAATATTTTACATTGAGTGACTGCCTATCTGACCTCCACAACCCAGTTACTGGGTAATACGATACCCCTTCGTAAAACAGACTCTCAGACTTTCAGGCTTCTGACGACCCGTAACAACGATCAAAGATCCAAGAATGACAGCCGGAACCAACGGCTTTACATACTTTCAAGGCACGGAGACGTCTCTGTATGTTAAGATGGTCACCCATCCACGGACTGACCGCGGCTAGCGTAGCTTAACCTGATCGATCGGCTGTTATTACTTAGCCACGAGCCCCTCACTCACTCAATAATCACTCAAATATCATTATATAAATACTCAATCACTAGATAGTCAATTGATTCAGATGTGACCTTGCAGAAATCCATTATAAAATACAATCGAAGTAGATATATTTAGTAACTATTGTATATTACTCAATCTCAAATCCAGTTTCAACGCGGTTCGAATAGATTAATCATGTTATAATTTTAGTTAAAACTCGGCTCGAATCTAATGATTTAATTATTCAGTAGTTCATTCATATGAATTTAATAATTGGTTAGAATATTTCATATTCATACTTAATTATCTGTTGATTGGTGATTAATTGATAGCAATTAAGGATAACATATTCATTAATATTTAATAAAAAGCATTTTATGATGGATTACTTGTCGATTATTAAAATCAAAGTTAAATGTTACGGCTTGACTGGTTTTGAGAAATGATTTTGCGGATTCCTGTACCTTACCATCTTCTTCTTTTCATGTGGTTAGTGACTAACCTGGTGTCAGACTTTTAAAGCCGCCCAGGGGCCTCTGACTTGGCTTCACATGCCGTCGAGAAATATCTCGCTTCGCTAGTTAGCCACATTTCATTTTTCCATACAGTAATATTTCCAAATTAACCAAAACAGGTAAATATTTGACAGCTATTTGTGGCGTTGCCCACTTTCAGAATAAATGTTCTTATAATAGATTTTTTTATGAAACACTTTAATATTTAGAAACTAGCTTATGATAAAGGATAAAATCAGAAGACTGACGCGCACGCGGCTTGTATGAACACAGTAGTTAGTGTTAATATTGCACAATAATATTGTGTCAGCTCTATATTTTTCTTTATTCAACTGAATGAACGAACTACAGTACCAACATACTTCCAAACCGCAGTTCCACCTCTTTATTACTTCCCCATGTTTATTCAACTCCATACTCGTACCGCACCAGAGAGAACCGACTTCGAAACTTGAAAATTTTATTCATCTCACTTCAACTACATCGAAGTTTTGAAGTCAGCGACTTTCGGCTTTCAATTTGGATAAAAGGGTTTTTATTTGTTTAAAACTTGAGTTACGTTTTGTTTGAAGAGTGTGTTGCGTGGTTTGTTACGTCACGGTTGCGGATATGAGTCCCAGGTTCGACATAGGTAAAGGAGTAGCTACAATTTTTTTTTAAATTGCAATAAGTCTTTATTATATTTTGGCGTATAGTGATTTTGATTTACCCATAATAAAAATTTGGAGGTTATATCAATCTTGTAGGATTTGATAATTCGAATTTTCGCGAGAACCCTAGAGATATTGCGAAAACACGGATAATTAGAAAATGGTGAAAACATTTCTGCGAGCAACTAGGTTGAAAAAGGTTAGGTTAGGTTAGAACTGTGGGGGGATCCCCCACAGCGCATACTTCCTCGTAGTATCCCCTGGGCAACGCCGTGTCTGACCACCGTAACGGAGTGGCAGACCGGTGGCTAAAGTGCGCTGTGACTCGTAGGCATCACGCAGTCGTCTACGAACGAGTCGAATTTTAATTTTAACACCATGTCGAATTTTAAAAACCTGTCGAGCAAGCCAGCGCGTGACGCGTCTGGCCGTTTTATCCCTTATTTTAACCCGAATCGCTCCTCCCAGGGCGATTCAAACGGCCCTTCTCAGGGCCAACCCAACGGCCCTTCTCAGGGCCAAACCAACGGCCCTTCTCAGGGCCAATCCAACGGCCCTTCTCAGGGCCAACCCAACGGCCCTTCTCAGGGCCAACCCAACGGCCCTTCTCAGGGCCACACCAACGGCCCTTCTCAGGGCCACCCCAACGGCCCTTCTCAGGGCCACGCCGGCGGCGCTTTAGCGTCAGAAGCTGACCGCATACCATCTGCGGCCGGCTTGTTTCGAAGACCGGATGAGGTGTCGGACTCCGACGACTCCATCATGGACACGTCGGCGTCCGAGAGCGACCGCTTCAAGCGGAAGAGGTCGGAGGGCTCCTCGGAGTCTAAGAGAGAAAAGAAGAAGTCGAAGCCTAGAAAGGCCTCGACTTCTACTGCGCCTTCTTCCCACAGTGTGGGCTTGGTGGACGCCGAGCGCCAGTTGAATCTGGCGAAGAGGGCGCAGCTTCAACAAGACCTGGAGGAGAGGGTCGCCGCCAAGGAGCAGCAGGCGCAAGCTGCCAGGGCGAGGGCTGGCTACGGCGCATCCAGTGTGCTGTATGCTGACCACTCCTTGGCGGAACTGGAGCGCATGGCGCAGGAGGATAGGGAGGAGGTCCTGGAGGTCGCCTCAAAGTCCTCCAATTTGAAGGGGACCTTCCAGAAGGCCCTCAAATGCCGTGCCGCCAGCATGCACGGCATCGTGACAGAGCTGGTCAAGCGCACGGCCACGGACGAGACGCGGCAGCTGCAGGCGAAGGTGGATCGCCTGCAGGCGGAGGTCAGCCAGCTGCACCAGAAGCTGGCTGAGGCCACGGCCAGGCCTGCCCAATCCGCCCCAGGTCCGGTGGTAGGAGGCTCCACCTCCTCAACCGCTAGCCTTGAGGCCACCATTCGCGGAGTGGTGATGGAGGAGAGGGCCTTCATCCGGGCCTGCTTCGCAGGCATCGAGGACCGGCTCCTGCCGGAAAAGCGGCTGCGCCCGCCGCTAGCGGCGGACAAGCGTCCACCGCCGAAGGAGCCGGAACCTGCGCCTGTAGCAGGCCCAGCATCGGATGCCCAGCCCGCCAAGGGCAAAGGCAAGGGCAAGAGGACCAAGGCGGCTCCTCATGCCCCCACCACAAGCGCGGAGGGAGCGTCTGGGTCCTCTGCCGCTCCAGCAGCCTCCCAGAACCCACAGGAGGAAGACGCCCTTCTTCCCTCCACCACCCCGTCCAACCAGCCGTGGACGGAAGTGGTCAAGAAAGGGAAAAAGGGCAAAAAGTCGGCTCCCAAGCCCGCCAGCGCGGCGACTGGTCCTCCAGCCAAAAAGGCCGGCGGGAGGAAGCTGGTTCCTCCTAAAACCGCGGCCGTCGTGGTGACCATCACCCCGGAGGCCGCGGAGCGTGGGGAAACGTACGAGTCCGTCCTAAGACGGGCTCGTACTAATGCTGATCCCTCCCAGCTGGGGATCAGCAACATCAAGTGCCGCCGAACTCTAACCGGGGCTCGAATTTTCGAGTTCTCGGGGGAGAAGCGCGGCACAAATGCGGACCTCTTCGCAACAAAGTTGCAAGAGGTCATCGCAGATGTGGCCAAGGTTGCCAGGCCTATAAAGACCGCAGCCTTGGAGGTGGCCGATCTGGATGATTCGGTCACCAAGGAGGATGTGGTGGCGGCCGTCGCGGCGGCTGGAGGCTGCGACGCTGGCGCGGTGAAGGGTGGAGCCATCAGGCCTGGCCGCCGCGGCCTGGGCATCATCCGCGTCGAGTGCCCAGTCGCCGCGGCTGGGGCCGTCCTTGCAGCGACCAAGGGACGGCTGCTGGTGGGCTTCAGCTCGGCTGTGGTCCGGGCGCTTGAAGACCAGCCCGTCCGCTGCTTCAAGTGCTTCGCGGTCGGCCACACCCGAGCCACGTGTCCCTCCAAGTCCGACTGGGGAGGCACGTGCTTCCAATGCGGTCAGGAGGGACACGGGTGGGCCGCTTGCACCGCCGCCAAGCCGCACTGCGCGGCGTGTGCCGCCGGTGGCCGCCCCGCGGACCACAGGATGACGGGCAGGAGCTGCAAGCCCCCCGTGAGGAAGGGCGTGGTGCCGGCACAGGTTCGCCCTGTTGCCACCGCCGTCGCAGTCGTCGCCGCTGTAGCTCCAGTGGCGGCGGTAAATGAGGTGGGGGGTGCGATGTCGGAATAACAATTTCCGACTACCGCATCCTCCAGACGAACACCAACCACTGCAGAGCGGCCCAGGACCTGGTAGTGCAGGTCATGGCCGAGTGGTTGGTGAACGTAGCGGTGGTCGCCGAGCCCTACTCGATCCCCGGCAGCTGGCTGGGTGACGAGGACGGCTCGGTGGCACTAGCGGCGCGGTCTTCCACAGACTCCCCTCCCCTCTCGCTATTAGAGAAGGGACCGGGATACGTGGCCGCCGCGTGGGGAGACTTCGCCCTTGTGGGCGTGTATTTCTCCCCAAACCGCCCTCTTCAGGACTTCGAGAACTTTCTCGGAGTCCTGGCCGCCGTGGTCGGCAGGGCGGCGCCGCGTCAGGTCTCCGTGCTGGGAGACCTGAACGCCAAGTCTGTGACCTGGGGCAACCCGGCCACCGACGCCCGCGGGCGGGCGGTGGAAATGTGGGCGGCCTCCTCTGGACTCTCCCTCTTGAACAGAGGAAGCGTCCGGACATGCGTGCGGCGGCAGGGTGGCTCAATAGTGGACGTCACTTTCGCCACCCCTGCGTTAGCCGCGCGCGTGCTGAACTGGCGGGTGGACCTGGTGGAGACTTTGTCAGACCACCGCTACGTGCGTTTCGACATCTCCACCAGTGGCCCCGGAGCGACGCGGCCCCGCTCGGGGCCGTCACCGTTCCCACGGTGGGCTCTCACCCGCCTGGACAGGGAGGCAGCGCGGGAGGCGGCGTTCGTCCAGGACTGGCTTTCGCCGTCTTCCGCCGGCCTGGACGTGGACACCGTGGCGGGGCACCTCAGGGAGTCTCTGACCGAGGTATGCAACTCCAGCATGCCTCGGTCCCGCCGACCACTACCAAAACGCGCCGTGTACTGGTGGTCGGCGGAGCTGGCGGAGCTTCGAGCGGCGTGTGTGGAGGCAAGGAGGGCCTACACGCGGAGTCGGCGGCGGCGTCGACGGGATGTGGCTGTCGGGGACCACCTCTATGAGGTGTACTTGGAGGCGAAAATGGTCCTCGACCGAGCCATCGCCGCCGCCAGAGACTCGGGGAGAGCGGAGATGCTGGAGGGTCTCGACAACGACCCCTTCGGGAGACCGTACAAGGCGGCGCGCAACAAACTGCGCCCCTTTGGTCCCCCCGTGGCCGAGACCCTCGAGCCCTCGTTTCTGGATGGGGTGGTTCGGTCCCTGTTTCCGTGCAGGGACAACTTCACCCCACCAGTGATGGACCCCCCGCTCGGGACAGCTCCGCCAGCTGAGGAGGAAGAAGAGGCCCCTCCGGTCACGGAGTCGGAACTTGGCGCGGCGATTGTCCATATCCGCGCCAAGAAGACAGCTCCGGGCCCCGACGGTGTCCCGGCAAGAGTGGTGGCGATCGCCGCCACTCAAATGGAGGAGAGGTTTCGGGACCTCTTCAGCGCATGCCTTGCGTCTGGGAGGTTCCCGAAACCGTGGAAGGAGGGGCAGCTGTGCCTCCTCCGCAAGGAGGGCCGCCCAGCAGACTCCCCCTCGGCATACCGGCCCATCGTTCTGCTCGATGAGGTCGGTAAAATGTTCGAGGGGATAATCGCTGCCCGCCTAAAGGGCCATCTGCGGCGTATCGGGCCGGACTTGTCGGACGCTCAGTTCGGGTTTCGGGCTGAGCGGTCCACGGTGGACGCGCTGGCCTGCCTTAAGGGGCAGGTGAAGGAGGCGATGGATGCGGGGGACGGATTGTTGGCTGTGTCATTCGACATTGCCAACGCCTTCAACTCCGTTCCCCACTGCACCATCCTCGAGGCGCTCCGATTCCACGGAGTGCCTCGGTATATGCGCAGTCTGCTGGCCAGCTACCTGGAGGATCGGGCGATCCTCCTGGTAGACAGGACTGGCCGGGTCCGGCGGTACGCCGCTGAGGCCGGCGTTCCACAGGGGTCTGTCTTAGGACCTCTCCTCTGGAACGTCGGCTATGATTGGCTCCTGCGGGGAACTCTCCTCCGAGGCACGAGTGTCATCTGCTACGCGGATGACACTCTCCTCACCGCCCGGGGGGAGAGTTTCAGAGAGGCGGCCAACCTGGCCTCGGCGGGCGGATCCTTGGTCGCGGGGCGGATCCGCCGCCTCGGTTTAACGGTGGCGCTGCACAAGACCGAGGCCGTGTTCTTCCACGGCCCTCGGCAGCGCCACCCACCACCTGACGCCCACATCTTCGTGGAGGGCGTCAGGATTGAGGTGAAGGCCCAGATGAAATATCTGGGCCTTGTACTCGACAGCAGGTGGCGCTTCGGCCCGCATTTCAGCGGGCTGTCGTCGCGCCTGCTGAAGGCCGCGGGCGCTCTCTCGTGGCTGCTTCCCAACTTGGGGGGGCCCAGCGCGCGATGCCGGCAACTTTACGCCGGCATCTTGAGGAGCATGGCCCTCTACGGGGCTCCTATCTGGGAGGAGTCTCTTCACAGACGAGAGAACGCCGCGGCCTTGCGGGCACCTCAAAGGGCCATAGCCCAGCGTGCGGCGCGGGCCTACCGCACGGTGGGCTATGCGGCAGCATGCGCTCTGGCCAGCACCCCTCCTTGGGAACTCGAGGCGTGGGTGCTCGCCAGAGTGTATGAGTGGACGGCGGAGCGGAAAGCGAGGGGCGTTCGCTCAGCCCCGGAAGAGCGGGAGGCCGTCCGGCGGGAGGCGAGGGACGCCATCGTCGTCCATTGGACGGGGGACCTCGCCACCGCAGCCTTCGGCCGCCGAACCCTCGACGCGATTGGGCCAGTGCTGCGAGACTGGCTCGAGCGTCCGCACGGGTTCCTCTCCTTCCGTCTCGTGCAGGTGCTGTCCGGACACGGTTGCTTCGGATCGTACCTGCACCGTATCGGACGGGAGGAGACGCCGTCGTGCCGCGACTGTGGCGCGGCGGAGGACGTGGCACAGCACACCCTCGAGGTGTGCCCGTCGTGGTCAGAGCCGCGCCGCAGTCTCGTCGCGGCGATCGGACCGGACCTCTCGCTCCCCGGCCTGGTTAACGCCATGCTGAGGGACGAGGGGTCCTGGGCGGCAGTCGCCTCCTTCTGCGAACACGTCATGTCCCAGAAGGAGGCGGCGGAGCGCGCACGGGAGGACGATCCTGCCGAGGCGCCGCTCCGAAGGCGGAGGAGGGGTCGAAGAAGACGTCAATACGATAGTCATCTTCGACTCCTCCCAGGTGGAGGCCAGCAGGCAACGGGTGCGGGGGCACCCTTGCCTGCATCGCACAGACCTCCACCAGTGTCGGACGGGAATGGCCAGGTGTTCCCGGCCATTCCCGTAGCCCCCCAACCCGGGGGGCATGCGGGGCCCGCCAGCTAGGCGGGCATGCGCCGGGAGGGTCGTGGATGTAAAGGCTGAGCCGGTTTCCCATGACCCTCCCATCACGGCGATGCGGGAACACCGCTGAGTTTTAGTGGGTATACTGTCACTAGGACAGGGAGTCCCACATACCCCGACTCGTCCCCCACGAGCCGGGGATGCATAAAGCATTTCTCAGCGACAAAAAAAAAAAAAAAAAAAAGGTTAGAACTGTGACCAACCGCGCGCGAGCCAAGCGAGCGTTGCCGCGACAGCGGCCGGCGAGCGCTACTTCCAAGTGGCTCGCAGCAATGTTTTCACCATTTTCTAATTATCCGTGTTTTCGCAATATCCCTAGGGTTTTCGCGAAAATTCGAATTATCAAATCATCCTACGACATATACAACGTTTTACAGAATAAACACAAGACCTCAGACACCTCAATTAGAATATTTAATTATAAGACTAAAATAACATCTGTAATTTAATTTAGTTAAACCAAACCATGTTATTTTTATAAAATAGTTGTCCTGACGAATCGTAGGTACAACGGTTTTAAAAAACGTTTTGGTCGTGCATTTAAATAGGCTTTATTGCTTTGAGATAAGACTTAAATTTCGTTAAATGAAAGATGTTATGAACTGGTTGTGACGCGGTGGTTCTAATTTAAGTTATACAGGGTGGATTTTTGCGATGAGGCAGTAAGAGTAG
Source organism: Agrochola macilenta (assembly GCA_916701695.1). Lineage (NCBI taxonomy): Eukaryota > Metazoa > Arthropoda > Insecta > Lepidoptera > Noctuidae > Agrochola > Agrochola macilenta. Next base: position 9,153,404 of record OU753564.1, on the reverse strand, counting down.
GTACCTTAACCATTGCAGCTATAGGAAATCGGACTTAGGAGACTGTCCTACATTTTTGAGAAGTTTTGATTAACATTCACAGTTTTGTAAAAGTTTTACAGACAGCATGAAAATCGACAATTTTCCCACAAACTTTTTTTGATGGTAATCGATCCTCATATTCGTAATATTTCAAAGATATGGCGTAACAGTCATGGTTTTTCTAATAAACACCTATTATGTGTATCACCAGTATAATTATTTAGAAGTTGCATGATTTTGAATCTATATGATCGTTTATTCTGAAAGTTGGCAACGTCGCAAATAGCTGTCAAAAATTTACCTGTTTTGAATAATTTTCCAATATTACTGTATGGAAATAAGAAATGTGGCTAACTAGGGAACTAGAATATTAATAATAAATTGCAATTATAACATTGAATTTGATGTTGTACCCGTTTTATGTGTAAAGGCATTTGGAAAGTTTCTAAATCCTTTTTTTACATCTAAAACTAGATAATTGGTGTTACGATATTAATTATTGCATTTCATCATCAATATTCTAGTCCGCTAGTTGGCCTCATTTCTTATTTCCATACAGTAATAATCAAAACAATGAAATATTTGACATCTATTTGCGACGTTGCCCACTTTCAGAATATACGCTCTTAATGTAAACATTTTAATGTGAATTTAAACGATTTGCTAAAACGACTGGGTCCGGTTTTCAAGTGTGCAAAGATAAAAAAAGATTTTTCATGTAAGAAATATAAAGATAATATTATATTTTATTAGATGTTACCTCATATTTTCATCGTCTCTAGAGAAATCACGTTACCTGTAACAAAAACGTAAACGATTAGTTTCAGTCCTGAAAAATGTTGTAGTTCAGATTTCGGGGATTTTTACGTGTACCTTTTTATAACTTCTTATCAAATTACGGAAAGTTATCTCTTACATACACACACACAAACATGGTTATCCAAATCCAATGTAATTATATCTACCATTACTAAAGACAGGGCGTCTTATGGATATGCCACATGGAGGGAAAGTACCTTGAATATTGTAGATGGAACATTTTACTGAAAGAAGACATTGATTGAATTTAAAAAACAATTTAAACTGCATTTATAGATATTTAAATAATTACATGGTTGAACCGGGAATCGAACCCGTTAGGTACATGAGAAAAATAATCAGCCTGTAGCTGTATCATACCGATCGAAAGGCTTCTTCATAAGGATTATTTTTTGCTAAATAACATAGTGTCACAAATAAAAGGAAGACCTTTTTAATACAAAATTAATCAATTTATCAAATGCTCAAAATGAGTCCCTTCCTGTTGAATACAAAGTCGCACTCTTTTGATTACGTATTTCGCTCCCTGTCGATTTTTTGATCTTGTTGTGGTGGATATTTAGAAGTAGTATAGGTACACAGGATAGTTCATACTAGAGAATGCTCGTTTAATAGTTTAAACTATCAAATGAGCATTCTCTATTTTCACTCGAGCAGAGCTCGGTCGACCAGGTACTAATTGTATAAGTAAGTACAGTGATATTTCAAAATAGCATTAGCATAAGCAGAGGGTGCTAAAAGAGGTGACGGCTCTGAAAAATTACGACAAAATACTGATGAATGCCGAAGACCTGAGTAAAATAACTACATCATTATAATTAGAACTGGGATTTAAGGAATATCTTTGAACAGCATTTAAATTATAACTGTTATAACATAACCATTTTGCCAGTCCCATGTAATAGCTGCGAGCCTATTGCCATCAACCGAGCTCAAATCCAGACTCCGCGCGGGCTGCTACTGAAAAATTCCAGATAGAAAAACTCAATAACAATTTGTCCGTCCTGGGAATCGTAACCAGAACCTCATGCTCAGCTGTAGCGCTTGTGACCACTGGACCAACTACGAGGTAGACGAACCGGTAAGGGCCAATTAAAATACATTGTAAATTGGAAATTAATTACAAACCAATTTTTATGTATTTTCCTAATATATTATGTTACCCCCAAGGACAGGCAGGCATCCTATATTAACCATCTAGACAAGCCTCAAAAAACAATGAAGTAAAACAGTTGTTTAAAATGTTTAAATACAGGGAAATTACCTAAAACACTTGATTACGTCAGACAGGCAGTCGCCAAACTAATTGAAAAATCGATTCGTTACGACGTGTTACGTAAAAATAATTAACTAGTTGTGCGCGTGGTTCTGTCCGTGATTAATTTATTTTTAAGTGAAAAATTAATGTTTGATGCGTGATTTCCGTGCTATTGAAGGGAAAGAGGGGCAGTTGTTTCACTCTGTAAATATGTCAGCGCGTAGCCTGAACTACAAAATAACTACTAAAAAGCTATATTTTCATAGATACTGCAGATTATCAATAAGAAAATTCGTATAATTATGTCAGTTCTTGTTTTAACAAAACACAATTTCTGATCGGGACTAACAGGGAGGTAAAGTTTGTATGTGAACGAGAATACGAGTTTTCCCATTACCCAGTAAATAAATAACAGTCTGACTTTTTCAAGAATTTCCTTAATAAAGAAATAATTTTAGAATAAACAACTACGACTAAAACACCAACTAAAAAGGTATGTAAACAAGATAGATTTCGAGTTTTTTCGGGTTTCGTATAACCGGAGTGACGTAACATATTTACAAGTAATCTGTGCCATATTTAGTAGTGAAGTGACTCCGGATAAAAGAAAAGAAAGAAAGAAAGAAAATACGTTTATTTGCGGTAAACATGACGCAAAGAAAGAACACAAAACAAAAAAAGAACAGGTTGGGGAAAATATGCGTCCATCACAAAACGGCCATCGCTCAGCATAAACGACAAACCGAAAAAATCAACTTCGATAATATGTCAAATACAAGTAGTTTAGGAGTTATTAGGGGACCAGATGAACATACATACACGGCCTTTTAAAATCATACACCTCCTTTGTTTTACTTTAGTCGGGTGATAATCAAACAGACACACAGACACGAATCTACATAGACCAACAGGAAAAGTATTAAAAACCGATCAGTAAGACCTTCGGTTGACAATGTCATGCCCTGCTGACATTGTGGCGGAACCCGCAGCGGTGACGCGCCTATGCAAATTACATCAGACAGCGGTTAGGGAGTCTCAATGACACCTGCGTAACCCTAAAATTTAAGAGACGGTTTGAAGTGATGGGAAAATTATGGTGACGTAAATTGGGTAGGTGGGAAAATAATGAATTTGATTAAAATAATTGTGCTGTTTTTAGTTTATCGGTTACTATGTGCAAAAATAACATCCTAACTAATATTAGAAATGCGAAAGTAAGTTTATTTGTTTGTTTGTTACGCTTTCACGCTAAAACGGCTGAACATATTTGGATAAAATTTGGCACACGGGTAGACCAGGACCTGGGTTAGGACATAGGATACTTTTTATCCCGATATTCCTACGGGATCGAGACTTATGCGGGGCGCAGCTAGTAAAACATAAAGTAACATAAAATATTATTTTATGTGCAAAAAGCTGATTGTTTTCTTTACCAATTGTAGTAGCTTTTAGGTAATAAGTGATTTGTAAGGTCCTCGTTACCCCATGAACAAAATCTTGCTGGAACACAAAGGAAGCTGACTCCAACATAGTTGGGAAAAAGTTACGCAGATTGTTTTTTTTTAAGTTAGGGATAATCTATTAAACAGCTGTCTGATTGACTAAAGATATGGTTACGATTTCTTTGCATAGCCATGAATGATTGCTTCGATATTAATTAAGATTAGAAAAAGCTAAGTTTATTAAAAACTAGCTACGTACGCGGCTTCGCCCGTATGGACCCTAATTCCTTTTTGCTTTTTCTAAAATAAAAGTAGCCTAAGTTACTCCTTATAACATCAGCTATCTGCTAGTGAAAGTCTTGACAAAATCAGTACAGCCGTTTCGGAGATTAGCCGGAACAAACAGACAGACAGAAAAAAAAAAAGGATTGTAATAAGTACTGTTAGTATATACTTTTCCCAACACACATACATATCAATCTGCCTAGCCTTTTTCCCAACTATGTTGGGGTCGGCTTCCAGTCTAACCGGATCTCCACAACCCAGTAACTGGGTAATACGATACCCCTTGGTAAAACTGGTTGTCAGACTTTCGGGCTTCTGACGACCCGTAACGACTGTCAAAGATCCACGAATGACAGCCGGGACCAACGGCTTAACGTGCTTTCCGAGGCACGGAGGAGTCTCGGTATGTAAAGATGGTCACCCATCCACGGACCAACCCCGGCAAGCGTAGCTTAACCTGATGGATCGACCCGGGCGGCAATTATTACTTCGCCACAAGCTAGCCAAGTATAGTTCATATCCTTTTAATAAATAGCTGTTTATTTTGACATAACAAACAGACAATTTTATTTATTTGTATATATAATTAACATTAAGACCGCTTTTCATACAACATAATTTTAATCCTAAACATGCACAAAAACATTCAATGAAAGAATAACCTAATAAAAATCCAATTACCACAACCTACATGCTAAGTACAGAGCCGCGTCATAATTAGTGATGTTAATGGCATGTGACGTCATCCCTTGCCTTGAGCGCCGGCGCGGCGTCGGGGTTGCGTTACGGGTCAGTACATCCCTAGGCACTCGTGTTACTTAGTTATCTTCGTGGGACATCCCTACGGGTTATATATGGATCGAGGATTTTTAAAAGGAACGTGTAGGTGTGAGGGTAGTTTTTGAGAAATTACCTTACTTATTTATAAAACCTATTGGTTTATTAAGTAAATAAGGTAATTTCTCAATTTCTCAATAAGGCTTTTTCTCTTTTTTTATTGTGTGTATACAAATATATCTACAAGAAGGAAATACCAGAAAAATACGTACAAAGGTGATGTTTATCTATCTACGTATATATATGTAATAAAAATGAAATGATGGTCGTTGATAAGCGCATATCTTGAGAACGGCTGGACCGATTTGGCTATTTATTGTTTTAAATTTAAAATGTAGTATTAGTTATTTTAAATAACCCAATCCAATCGGAAAGGGCCATATAGGTATTGCAATAGCATTAGATAGATTAGGTATCAAAAAGTATTATTTTTAAAATTATAATTGAAAATATAAATATATTTTTTAAATTATTCTTGAAAATAAAAAAGTTATTGCTATTTAAAATTCACATATTTGTACCAAAATTACCCCAAAAGAATAATAAAAAAAAAACAAAAGGGGTAATAAGTTATGACTTTTAGATACCCGCTAAACGCCGGCCGCCGCGCCCAATGTAATAAACCGATAAAAAACCCCATTGAAAAAAAAATGTGGGATTTTTTTTCTATTTTCCTGAAAATTTTCCGGGTAAATTGACTCCAACACCTTCACGGATTGAAGAGGGTTTTTTTTACATGTTGTATGTTCAGGCGTAATTATGATGTTTTAAGTTATGTTACGCGCCGGATCAACTCAGGATGGATCTATTGGCAACAGGTCACAGGAAAAACTTACGACCCTCGGATGCCCCCACAAGTTATAGGGGAAAATTTACAAGACTGTGATAAGGCCTGTCATACTGTACGGATCGGAATTTTGCGCCGTGAAAAAGACGGATGAAAAAGATTGCATGCAGCGGAGATGAGAATGGATTAAGAATTGAATATATGTATAAGGGTTAGTTTAAAAATGGCGCCAGTAACAGACAAGTTGCAAGGAAATCGTTTGGCCTGGTATGTGATGAGGAGCGAGGAAACGCATGTGACTAAAAGAGTGATGCATATAAATGTTGATGGATGGAGCGGGGGAGGAAGGCCTAAGAAATGATGGATGGATTGTGTGAGGAATGATATGAAAGAGAAGGGAGTGGATGATAGCGTGACGGTTGACAGGAGGGGAGAGTGGAAAGAGAAAACGTGTTGCGCCCATCCCACGTAACACGACAAGGGAGGTAGATAATGATGTTATGTTATGTTCTTGATTGAAGCATTTAAATCTAAAAGTTTGGATAGATGTCAGGATTATGTTACATACACAGCTTTTCATGTTTCTCGGTGTACAGATAGACTTTGAATAAACAAATGAAAGTAACTAAAAACAGCCACCTATATAAGCAAGCAGTAGCAACAAATATTTACAAAAACAACTGTACAAAGTAAACATATTAAAAAACAAGGCAGCCATTTCTAACAATACGCTTTACGAGCATGTAACCAAGTTCATGGTCAAAATAAATAACAAATGGGACGATTAAACGACCGAAATAAACGCAAGACGCACGCGCCGACGACGCGCGACTGGTTGAATACGTGATGGCAATTGATAGAGATTGGTCATGTTAAATTGATATTGACAGTTGGAGATGCTATTGTAATGTCAAGTGTAATTACAGTGTTGATTTTAAAGTGGAATATTGGATTAATGACTTAATTGAGATTTAATAATTTTTTTAAATTAATTATTTTATTCTAATAATTGTATGGCATGGCTTACAATGTCAACAATTAAGTTGATATATTTGTTGTTGTTGTACATATATAACTCGCCAAAATCAATTCCGATAAAAATCTTAGAATGTCCTTTCTTCGTAACAATAAAACAAAATATTTTCACAGTGAGAAAAAAAAAGATTAGAGAAAAGTTTTAGTATTTTAAAACTTCTTTCGTTAAATTACAAAGAACGAATAAAATAGTGTAATCTTTCTAAGTACTAGGGATCATCTCGGAGGTCCATAACCTTCAAAATACTGGTTCAACTTTACAATAAAAACCTTTACGAACTTACAATAAACTTAACCGTGTATTTAGTCATAAATCTCCGAAATTAAGTTCCCTTTTAACGTTTCAATTGCCTTATAAACGTACCAATAGCAATAACAGAGAAAGTAAATACCAATTTACCTAATTAAAACCCGTCTACACACGATTGCCTACGCAGAAATCCTTCGAGCACGCAATAAAAGGAAAACCGAGGCCTATGACCCTACCACAATAAAAACTGCATGAAACCATCCGGGCTAAAATTGTAATGTCGACGCACCCGACAACTTGTGTGACCTTAAAAACACACAATCAATATCCAACCTTATGCCCTTGAAATAAACCACGTTTCAAAAACACCACCTAACGCTTGTTACGCTCGTTTAGAAACAAACGACAATCGCCATTGAAGTCCGCACTGCATAACACACGGCGTAACTTAGCAATCGGATAGCACAAAAGTATATTTTAAAACGATTAAAATAGAGTTGATATTTGTTTGGGATATCCTACTCCTGTTCTTTAAGGCCTGGATAATGCCCTTTGTCGGTCGTTACAGTTTTTCATAATCGACCTATTTGCTTTTGGAATACCGTTCATTTTTCTTCACTGCCTCTATTCTACCTCGACTCGAAAACATCCCTAGCGGCGCAACATCTGCCCCACAAATTATAACTCTAACTTCGCTAAATAAGGTTGATTTTAGCGTGTGGGGGTCAAGTAGAAGTGTCTGTGGTGTCACGACATCGCATTCCAGGCGATGCGAATGACTCCGAGATGACAACGGCCAGACAAGGGCAGCCGGTACTTACTCATGCGACGAATCGCGAGCTGGTGCACACATGTAAATAGCTTGAAAGTGATTTTGTAGCGTAATGCAGCTAATGGGTAAACAGAAATGATGGATATTGTTGTTGGTAAATAAGGAAAAATGTCACGGACTGTCTGGTCGATGAGGTGGTCAGTCATTGAATGAGCTATGAACAAGCGAAACCTCTTCGTGCCTCACTCTTTCTATGAATATCTTCGACAGTATATTTGGTAAGGCATCAACCGACATAGAACTATCAAACCTGAGGATATCGTTATACAGGGTCAAATTAAGTTAGCTAGCGAAACTCCGCAGACGTGATGGATCGATATCTAAACACGAATAAACGAAAAAAAAATTTTTTTTATTTGTTTATTATTTAGGGTCATAGACCGCAGCTAGTTACTTTAAGAATGATTAGAATTAAATATTTTTTGTTTGATCATGATTAAATACAATCACACATGTGAAGTTTACACAAAAAAAATCTCGGTTTTAAAATAACCACTAGAAACCATAAGCAATGAGCCGAAGCATCTCCAAACACCAAAATAAAAGTCTATGCATTTAAAATTCAATTGCAAACATCATAACTGGATGCAGCTGACCAGTACTTTACATGCAGCAACTGCCTATCTCACCTCCAGAACCCAGTAACTGGGTAATACGATACCCCTTGGTAAGACTGGTTGTCAGACTTTCGGGCTTCTGACTACCAACAAAGATCTACGATTGGCAGCCGGGGCCAACTGATTAACGTGATTTCCGAGGCACGGAGGTCTTGGCATGTAATGAATGGTTACCCATCGACGGACCGACCTCGGGAAGCGTTGCTTAACCTTGAAGATTGACTCGTGCGGCTGTTATTATTTAGCCACGAGCAAATCTCAATCAATAAAAATAAGTTAACGACGTTTATACTCCCAGACTACAATAGAAACGGGTTTTGTCGACGGAAGAATAGAAAAAATGACAGATACACAATCTAAAAATTACAGATTGTGTATCTGTCATTTTTTCTATTCTTCCGTCGACAAAACCCGTTTCTACGGTGGTCATGCTACGCGTGTTGGTCAAACATTAATTCCAATGAACTCCTGTGAACGCAACTACAAGATTCAATAAGTCTTCGTATCCATAGGAGTTGGTAACTTTGAAGCGAGGAACTTCTGGATTCCCGCACGGAATACTAAGTTGGGTTTACTTGTAAAAACTAATTTGTTTGATTAATAGGCGGTTAAGAATTGGTCCTTCGGTCCAGACAGTAATAGAGGACGAATAAGTAATTATTGCTAAAAGCAAGCGCAGTTTTTTTTTTGCTGATTATACCTGCGACTTCCCCTAAGAATACAAAAAACGAGCGATACAGTAGTCGCTTAAGATGTGTAACATCTGTCATCTCAACAGTACCAATCTCTCGGAAAATGGGTTGGTATCATCTGACGGCCAGCTTTATCACCGCGCGATCATTGGTCAAATCAAATAGCGCGTGCTTCTCCAGCTTCCTGTTACGCACTTCTGTCCCATTTCACGAAATCACTCCCGAACTCAGATTGCAGGTAACCGAGAGAAAAAATGTTACACATCAAAAAGACACATATTGCCTCGACCCCAAATAAATTTAGGGGCAGAAGAATATTGGTGATGAACTGCGACTTCCCATGCACCCACACGTTGTTGTATTCCAGACAGAATACCTGTTCTTCCATACCACTCAGTCAAAAGTGATAAAACATTACTCATGAGTTTATAAGGCTGTCGCATCTACAACGCCACATGCGAACTACGCATCAAAAACCTGACATCGCACAAATTCTGCATCGCGCAAGCAGGATTTACCACACAATCAGCATGTATATAACTTTCCAACATCAATCGTCGGGCAGTTGCCCACCAGACACACGCCCGTCTGGTCGGAGGATCCTCCCTTTTCTTTAATATCTCAATAATTAAAGTGGACTTTACACCCTGTTCCTATCTCCGACGAGGAAGCGACTAGTTCTCAACGGTTTTTTCGCTCAAGACACGTACAAAAGATTGTAGGTCCCGTATAAGTAAAAGATATACATGTATTAATAGTTGATCGCCAACTGCTCACACCTAGCTGCTCGTTTGTTGCAGCGACAAATCATATCCAACAAAAATAAAGTTTGATGAGAAAACTTCGTCACTGTCTATAAAGTGGAAGAAAAATATTAACTGCATTTTATTATCTCTTGAGAGTTATAAAAAGGAAATGGTTTAAGTTAACTAAAGACTGGTGCGGAATGGCCCTGATATCGACACGTCCTCGCTTACATAAAATATTCTGAATGGACGAAGAAATGGATCACTCGATTTACTGCTTTGATAACTACTGAAAAATCTGTACTTATAGCTTTAATTATTCTCAAAGAGGACCAAGACTCGATCCGAAATCTATTCATCTATACAAATAAATGTCTGTTTGTAATGTCAAAATAACAGCTTTTTACTAAATGCATAAGAAAGTATAAACGGTTCTTATTACCATTTTTTAGTTTGTCTGTTTGATCCGGCTATTCTCCTAAATGGCTGGACCGATTTTGACGGGAGTTTCACTGGTAGATAGCTGATGTTATAAGGCGACTTAGGCTTCTTTTATTTTAGAAAAATAATTAGAGACTATGCGGGCGAATCCGCGGGCAGCAGCTAGTTCAATATAAAGTTAAATAAAAACTAGCCTCTGCTTTGCATGGTTTCTTTATTAAATGTAAGTTTTTTAGAGTTATGAGGAACAGGGTGTAAAATTCACTCATCCTCATTAGAAAGAGAGGATGAGTGAATTTGTTGTTTAGTGAAGCCGGCAAGAAACTCAAACAACCGATTGGAACCGTGCACCTAGCTTCTAACGTTTCTTAAGTGCCCATGTAGGTTTTTTTTTTTTTTTTGTATCCACAGCAGGTAAGCTCTTGGCCTGGCATCTCACCTGTTTATAATTGATAATCAGACCGAAGGTGGAAGCGAGCTTCACCCGGAATCCTCAACGACAAAGGAACTGGCTATCTTACCTCTAACTGCCGAAACACAACCATGCTGTTAATATTGTTGTTATGGAGACAGAATTAGAAAAAAATGGTAAGGAATATTGTACGAGGAGCTCGTGGCTAAGTAACAACAGCCGCACTGGTCGATCCATCAGGTTAAGCTACGCTTGCCGGGGTTGATCAGTGGATGGGTGACCATCTTTACATACCGAGACTCCTCCGTGCCTCGGAAAGCACGTTAAGCCGTTGGTCCCGGCTGTCATTCATGGATCTTTGACAGTCGTTACGAGTCGTCAGAAGCCCGAAAGTCTGACACCAGTCTTACCAAGGGGTATCGTAGTACCCAGTTACTGGGTTGTGGAGGTCAGATAGGCAGTCGCTTCATGTAAAATACTGGGATTCAGCTGCATCCGGTTAGACTGGAAGCCGACCCCAACATAGTTGGGAAAAGGCTAGGCAGATTGATTGGTAAGGAATATTGGACACTGACAGCTCTTGAACGCGTTTGGATGTGCTGAACGCGTTCAATTTCATTGGTGAAATCCGCACTTACTCGTACATTTTGTTTTATTATTTTTTTCACTTGGACTTACTACGAGTATTATAAGTCTGAAATAGCCAATTTATAATGAGCAAGCGTGGTGATCAAGGCCACAATAATAACCTGGTACAATATTATTGTTATAACTACAAATCTGCTTTTCCTTATCAAGTTAAAACAAAAAATATCATGAATAGCTAGAAAATTCGTTTAAAAATCCCGAAAGATTCTAACAAATAATATGATTTGTAAGCTAGAGTCAAGCCCTACAATTCCTCTATCCTTTTGGCTGGGTGTTTCACTGATGGTTCATTGAAGTTTCACTTGGGCTGGAGTAGTGCCAAGTTCTGGGCGAATTTTATACGTGCCACCCAAGATGCGGTTGGATATCTTTAATGCTGTATAAACGAGCCTTCGACTTTTTAAATTGATGTAGCTGGATGATCTATTCAGACTTTAGGATATTTAGATTAGATATTTTGTGAAAAATTGGCATTTTTGCTAGGGTAATTTTTGCAAGGATGCCTTATAATACCTTTTTGTATGAAGAGGTGCTAGGTGGTATATCGTAATTTTTCAGTAACAGCCCGGAGTCTCGATTTGTGCCAGGTTGATGGCAATAGGCTCGCCCCTTATTACATGGGACTTGAAGAATACTGGTTAAATGTGGGTGGACTATAGGTACACCTCTGCCTAACCCTTCAGCGAATACAGGCGTGATGTCATTTTAGGTTCTCAATGTAACTACGTCAATAATGTGCTAGACGACGCGTCTTTAATTACAAGGTGACGTCTGACGAACTCAAGATCTACTAAAGCACAGAATCAATTATTTATGTTTATTAGTTAGATTCCTGATCTTTTTCTCAACACCTCAGCTAACTAAGTACAGTACAACAATTTTCTTAATGTCCCTCGGCAAACTTCGTGTTTCGTCAGTCGTCGGATTTCTATCAGTTGCTCTTTGCTTTGTCTCACTCTCAACATTCCAAATTAATGTGGTCCCGAATTTACTCACGTTACTGCACCGTAACTTTACAGTCTTCTAAATTTCTAGAATCCCAAAGTTTGTGATAATGATTAAAAGTAAATTTTACTACTCCAAAGCCAGTTTCCTCCTGCTGGGGAATTTGCTGCGCCACTTCTTTTTCCCAGCTGAAACACTAGGCAGTGGTGAAGGGCGGGCATTTTTGGGGGACTGTCGTAGGTAATTTTGACGTTCTAAAAGTGCTCATTCTCAGCCTACTTTAAGTAAATGACTTTTGAATTTGAATTTGAATCATAGCTAGTTTCCTCCTCCGTAGCCATTTCGTCCTCCATTTTCCCTGCTCCTAGCGCGGTGTTCAGAATCAATAGCCCGTCAGTATGCAATGCGTCTACGTGCATGCAGTTTGCATATTAATGGCTCAATCTTAGATCTCGACGTGACCGCTCGTTGCATTCTATTGTCCGACGTTTGGGGGTGCGCTGTAGTGAACGAGGTTTTGATACCTATGACTCTTAATACTTAATATTTATTGACATTCCACAATGTGGACTTAGGTGGTTGGGTTGGTGGTGGTGGTGCTGGTGTGTTTGGGTTTCTTGCTTTATTAAAAGATTTAGATGTTCTAGAAGAATTCTATAAATATCATTCTGAAAACCTACCGCGCCACCCGGTCTACTCCTTGATATGCCCATTGCATAGTAGCCTCTGTAGCCTCATGAAACATGAGGCTTCAGGAGCTATTGCAAATGTTGGGGTTCATTAGATTTATCGGGTCTGGTTAAACCACGCTAGGATCGGTGCATTCCATTCATTCATTCTGAGGGAGTAGGTTTTAGACTGTGAAGAGGTGAAGAGAGGGTCGGGATTTAATTTCTATTTTGGAAAATACTCAGCCAAAAACATGAGGTTTTGTTCTTTATTCCTAAAATCCACTCTATTTTTAACCAACTATAGTAATTTGTTTTTTCATGAAAAAATCTATGCTTTTATGAATTTTTAGGTAAGGTGTATATGAAGATTAAAATTCATAAAAACACAGACACTGAATTTAAATCTATACATACATACATAGAAATAAATAACATTGAAGTGTCTGTTTCTAATATCAAAATAACAGCTTTTTACTTAATGCTTATGAAAGTATATACGGTATATAAAACAATTTGTTTTGTCCGTCTGTACGATTTTGACGGGACTCACTTACGGATAGCTGATGTTATAAGGAGTAACTTAGGCAACTTTATTTTTTTTAAGAATTAGGGCCCACGCGGGCGAAGCCACAGCCAGCAGCAGCAGCTAGTTCTACTCGTACATATGAACCCCAGAAGGGTTGAAATTCAAGTCAGCAACGAGAGGATAAGCGAAAGGTCGTTCGTTGGATCCACACTGTTTGCAATTAGACGATCCGATAGCACACATTTAACATGTGCGATGTCGCCCGTAGTTCCCAAATTCTAGGATTTATACCTACCACGTTCAGTTGTAGATAGTTTAGAATTTATCGGGGTAAACCAGTTAGAGTAAAAGTTGCTGCAATGTTGAAAGTGTCTGTTTGGGTGGTTTGTGGCGAAAGCAATTTTATGTCTGATTCTCATCCAACGAAGTATATAATAATATATGCTCCCTTGTTTGTTTTTGTAAGTATCGTAAGGTTAAAACATAATGCTATACACAGCTTCTAGAACAATATAATTCGATCACCTACACGTGTTTTTGGTGAGATGAGAATGCTAAAAGGGATGTGTGGTGTTACACGAATGGATAGAATAACAAATGAGTACTTAAGGCGGAAGTGTCAAGGTAGCCCGCGAAATTCAAATTTTGTTACGTTTTTTGCAATTTGCAGGTTAGTATCAAGTTGTAATTTGATTTAAATGTAATTCGCGGCCGTATCAAATGTATATTTATAGAATTGTAATAAAAAAAATGATCAATACAACTCTCTTAGTTCATATAATTCCATTGAATGACTATTTCATGAAATCATGACATTTGACGTTTGTGCTTACTTATGGAGTTGGATTCCTGATTTCAATGATTATAATTATGTAAAGCCATATTTGTTACGGTCGCGAATCATATTTTAATCAACATAAAACCTGACACTGACTTGCAAAATGCAAAAAACTGAAGAAAATTTTAATTTCGCGGGTTACCTTAGCGCATGCCCCTTAAGAGGAAAGTCTAAAAGTGGCACCGGTGACTGAAAAGATGTGCTCAATCGGTTGTCATGGTATAGGCATGTGATGCGAAGGAATGTGGAAAATTTCGTGATGAAAGTTTTGAGTATGAATGTCGATGGCTATAAGAGTAAGGGAAGACCAAATAATAGATGGATAAACTGTGTGAAAGATGATATGGCTAGAAAAGGGGTGACTTCCGAGGTGACGACTAGTAGAGAAGTATGGAAGGAAAAGAGATGACTGATTTACATCCGTCACACTTCAGGTCTAGTTTAAAACCAGCGTCAGGCACTAGTTGTCTGGCATTTTTGCTGAACTAGGCCTATTTGGCGCAGCCGCAAGGCACACTATCCTGCTAATATCTTAGAACGCACTTTACACATTTTATTTGTTTTCTTTCTTTTTTAATTTGGTTTTTATTTGTAGTACAATAATTATGTTGTGTTGTGTGCCTCTTAGTCTGTGCTAAATAAATGTATTTTCTTTCTTATCTTTCTTTCTTTTCTTTAGATGTTGCGGCGACCCCAAATATATTAGTACGAGTATAAGGGCAGGAGAATAATGATAACCTACACGTGTTTCTGTTGTGGTTACTATGTCAACTGCCAAATGATTAGTTGTACACATCAGAAGGCCAATTCTCGTACTTAAAAAACGTTCACATTCTAGTCGCAATCTGTCAAACTTGTCAAAAATGTTGGTAAATTGATTGTATTTTTGACAGTTTGCGAATGAGATGCGAATGCGAACGTTCTTAAAAATTACGGGAATTGCCCCTCAGGTTGTCAGCTTTATGGCCCTTATCCAACAGTGAAGTACCTAGAGACCTCCAATGTAACCCCCCAAGCTGCCCCCCAAGCAATTTGTGGTATAATGTTAATTATTTTTGCATAAGCACTATTATATAGAATCAAGTTTCTCCAACTGAACAGACAGCTGTGCTGTTGGGGAGTTTGTTGCGCCACTTCTTCTTCCCAGCTTAAGCACTAGGAAGTGGTGAAGGGTGGGCGTTTTTGGGGGACTGTCTTATGTAATTTTGACGTTCGAAAAGTGCTGATTCTCAGCCAAGTTTGAATAAATGACTAGATTCACATTCAAAGTCTCCACGTGTTGCGGCTCGTCATTCTTGCTACTTATTTTTTTCCTTTCACCAGAGACTAACTATGCTCCTGTAGATCATGCCGACAGAATAAAAGAAGAACACAACCTCTATCTATTACAACACATACTAATGTGACTTCACACGAAACACAAACGGTAAAACACACAAGGAAATAGCGTTTAAGTCTCTAATTCCTTGACCAAACACAGTGTTGTGTCGACCTGTTAGCAGACGCTAATAGTCACGTTCATTCACTCCTAGCTATAGTACGATACATAATGAATGAATCATTGTACGAGTACTATACGGAAGAAGAGTTATCTGTTTTTGAGATATCGAAGAGTGAATGATTAGTGGTTTGACTTGGACGTAAATGTTGTACTGAATGAGTGAGTGAATGGGGAGTTTAAAGTGCATATTGTATTGCAAACAGCTCGAGGTAGGGACAGAGTTTTGTTAGCTACAATTTTGTGAGTTACATCGTTAAGTCGAGTTCGAAACAAGTACCTACATAATGCGAAACAAACATGTTTAAAGCTCATATCAAAAACAGTGAATTTAATATCGTATAGTGCTACCAATGTTTCATAAAGACTCAGGTTGAACGGGGATTTTTTTTGGAGTTCTTACAATTCGTTAAATATGAAACGTATTTTTTTGGAAATGGAAAAATTCTCATTATTTACAAACCGATTAATTTCCGTACAAACCATTTCGCCGTAAGCCCTCAACTATATGGAACTATGGAACTATATATACGTAGAAAACAATCAAGACCGAAAAAAGGGATCAAGTGGACACTTTGGGCCAAATTAACTTCCACACGATGTGAAAGACTTCAAGGCAAACTAACTGAACTGGAGCCTTTGGCAAATATAATGAGTATCGAAGGCCCCAACTCTATAGATATACTCCTAAAAGGATTCCGTTTTAATCAATTTAGTGGAAAAATCCTTAACACATGACGTCCGCACTCTAAAACCCTAAAGCGATTGGCGTGAGTGGCCAGTCCCGGAAAATAGTTTTAGGTGCAAATTGTAAGAGAGAATAGATATATTGACGTACGTAACTGTTCATGATTAACGTTCACGATTAATTAGCAGACCAATCAATAACAAGGTGATTTATAAACTCAAACGACTTAGGTACCTCGAACGACGAGACTTATTCGATTTCAGACCCAGAATCAAACTTTTTTCAATTTTCTTTGGTTTTAGGCCGATTTTCCAAACGTCGGATAATGGCCTACGCAGACTGGCGGACGGGACGGCAGACGGTTTTTTTTATATACCGAATTTATTTTATTTTATTTATTAAAACTTTATGCACAAGTAAAAATAAAATACCGTACAAAGGCGGACTTAATGCCTGAGGCATTTTCTACCAGTCAACCTTAGGGTGGTGAGAGACAAAACATGGCAGGTGCAACAAAAGGGATTGGTAACACGAAATTAACTATAAAATATAAGGATAAATACATACATATATACATAGTATAAACAGAAAAACTTTGTCAGGAGAAATAACGATCGGTAGAGGAGAAATAACGATCAGTAGAGGAGAAAACGAATCCAGCAAATCACCGCTGGGATGTTTCAGCCAACTTCTTGCCTATATGCTCACGTACCTTCACTTTAAAAGACAACCGACTGGTTGCCGTCCTGATATTCAGAGGTAGCGCATTCCAAAGAAAGACCGCCTGGACAAAGAAAGAAGAGTGAATGAAACCAGAGCGGTGAGAAGGACATCGTAGAAGACAATTGTTGGTGGAACGAAGATTTTTGCTATGGGTAGAGCATAAGTATTGAATATGGGAAGTCAGGTAAGAAGGAGAGGTGGGTTTTTCGAGAATAGAGAACAACATAGACAGAGCCCTCACCTCTCTGCGCTGTCGAATGGGTAACCACTTTAAAAGCAATCGGTGCGCGGATACATGGTCATACTTACGAAGATTGAAAACGAATCGAATGCAATTATTGAGAAGGCGGTCAAGTTTATTTAGGAGATCTGCATTCAGGTCATAGTAACACACATAACCATAGTCAATTATGGGAAATATTAGGGACTGTACAAGCATTGCCTTAATGTGTGATGGGAGAAGATTTTTTAACCGATAGAGCGACGGCAACGTTCCGGTAACTTTTTTACTGACGGTTGTTACCTGCCTTCGCCAGTCAAGACAAGTGTCGACATGCAGGCCAAGATCCTTAACATCGGAGCCAAACGGAATGACTGAGTTGTCAAAGATTATGACATATTATGATGGCACAGTTAAGCCATTCAGCTTCCTTATGCTGTGTGGGCTCCCTATTATGATAGCCTGACACTTGGTAGGGTTAACCACCACCCCAAATCGATCAGACCAGTTTTTTACTACACCTAAATCTCGATTTAGCTCCGTAATCGCATCAGAAATGTTATCAACACTTGCCTGACAGTAAAGCTGTAAATCGTCGGCATAGAGATGATACGCAGTCCGAGGCACGGTGGTAATGAGAATGAATTTAATTTGTTCAATTGAAACAAGGTATATATTTCAATGCTCGGTGATCGATCTTGGAGCATCGCAACGCAGTTTTCTCTGGAGGACCGAGCATTGAAATATATACCTTATTTCGATTGGATAAGTCTTGTATTAAATTCAGAAGAGCTGCCATCCCGTCCGTCAGTCTGCGCAGGCCATATATTTTGAAGAATAAATGTGGCAGTTTGACATAACTTTATATTCAAAAGCTGTCAAACCGTAGTTTTATTCTTCAGACAAAAGTTATCTGACGTTGGTTTTTTTATATTTTCTTTACTCGTTTCGTTTTATTGATTGTTTAAAATGACATATGCCTATTTTTTTTTTTTCAAAATTGCGATGCCTTTTTAGAAATTCCGCTACCTCTTTTCTTTTAAGCCATTCTCATAGGTAAGAGAGAAACACTCGGACCTACAAGATTGCTTTTCGAGTGCCATTACAGTGTTCCCGAAATGTGGGCCTTTTATTAACTGGTGTTTTATTTTACGTCTATTCGTGTGTGAGCCGCCTTATCGATTGGGAGGAAAATTCTGGTAGTCGTTTTCGAATAGTCATAATGGTAGTGATAAGGTGAAGAGCATGAAGTGTTATTGTAGGTGATCAGGAGTTTATTATGGATTTGGGTGAAAGGGCTCAACGAATGGACAAGGAAAATGTTTGAAAACGGAACAATAAGAAAATTTAAGCGACGTTAACATTTTTACTGATAAAAAGCTTAAATATACCCACTAAGTTAGAAGTTAACATTGGTCCTTCGAGCCGGATGGGTGACCATCCGGCTCGAAGGACCAATGTTAACTTCGTATAGTCGTGTGGACTATATATTGCTGGTAGCTAGATTCCAATTGAAACAACTTGCTGAATATAACACTTGCATTTTAACACAGACCAAAAATGAATTATTCTTGCGTTACCATAAACAGTATATACCTATGGTCACTTTGCTACTACTGGTAGATGTCGTAAAATTAGTTAATTTATTAATTAATTTTATGATAATTCCAAAAAAGACTAATTTTATCGAATTTTAATAGCTAGTGGACGTTAAACTTTCAAAACTGTGTTTGGCTGTTATAGTACCTACTCGTATTAAAACATTTTTAAATTTCGTCCATTATTATTTTATACCTACCAAATCTTCTTATTTGAACTGATAGTAACTACAAACCTTCCATTGTTAGAATCCCCAAAACATTGCTTACATATGTGAACCGTATCCCGATCATCAAAATGCAATTACAGAAGCAATAACAAATATCAATAACGATAATACTTTTCCTCCATCTCAAAGATTCAATATCGCCGACAACTTATCAGGGAACAGATTACATTAAACTGAAGTACTTATTGGAGAGACGATAGCACTCCAAGTTAATTTATCCTGTGATGAATCTGAGCCCTTTGCTTGATAAAACACTTCAGTAATAGTGTCGCTTGACGATCTCGGGATGAACTGATTTCTCGGGCTTTAAGCTCTGACCAAACTGAAGCAAATCCCGCGCGGGATGCGGGACGAAATTCTCTCCCAACTAACTTGTGTGGAGGGTTTTCAAACTGGCTCGAATAGTCGTGCGACTTCCTAGCAATATGTGACAACACGCGCAGTCGCGTCTGTTCCGCGTCCCGCGCGGGATGGGCCTCAGTGTGGCCAGAGAGTTGAATGATTAGGAAGTCACGCGACTATTCGAGCCGGTTTGAAAACCTTCATAAAAATTGTCAAAATCAGCACGAGCGAATTGAGCCCGGCTTCCCGCGCCGGATTTGCTTCAGTTTGGTCAGAGCTTTTAAGAATAGACTTGCGCACTGCGCAGTCGCCCCCGCGTCCCGCGCGGGATTCGCTTCAGTTTTGCCAGGGGTTAATATAGGATATTTGGCGGAATAATGGGTCTTTGATCTAATGTCCTGATTTGAAAGATTTTCTGTCTCGAGGGACAATCATTATATGATTTCGTTTTGTTTATGTTCGATTCCTTAGGGTGAATTGGTTTTTAAATGTTACTTTGTTTTTGCTGAGTGTGTTTTTGGTAAAATCGCTTGTAACTCTTTATTGTAGATGTCATTGAAGGGTCATGTAAAGCAGTGATTTTATAGGCTGGTACTTGAGATCTCAACTTATGTCTGACTAGCAGCGCCCTGCGGTTTCACCCGCAGAAATGTCGATCCCGTGGGAATATCGGGACAAAAAGTATTCTATGTTTTAATCCAGGTTATAAACTATCTGTGTACCAAATTTCATCATAATCCCTTCAGCCGTTTTTGCGGGATTTAGTAATAAACATCCAAACATACAAACTGTCATATCCAGTTAGGATATTATTATAAAACTAGCTTTTGCCCGCGGCTTCGCCCGCGTGGATGTCGGAAATTATCCCACAGGAACGTACTACAGGGATATAAAGTATCCTATAAGTTAATCCAGGTTGTAAACTATCTATATATCAAATTTCATTCCAATCTGTTCAGCCGTTTTGGCGTGATTGAGGAAAAAACATCCAAACTATAATTATATAAATGCGAAAATTATTGTTTGTTGGTTTGTTTGTTACGCTTTTACGTTAAAACGGCTGAATGGATTTAGATGAAATTTAGTACATGAGTGCACCATGACCTAGATTAGGACATAGAATACTTTTTATCCCGATATCCCCAAGGGATGGAGACCTATACGGGTGAAACCGCGGGGTGCAGCTAGTTTATAATTTTACATAGTAGGATTCCATAAGGGCCTATCTGTGTGGCCTACTTTTTGCAGTAAACCATATCTAACACGTTCCGTTCACTCCCAAACTTCACCAAAATTGAAACCGAAGTAATAATCAATCATAGTTTAGACTAAGTGCCAATATAATTACCCAAATTAAATTAGTTCGCATGTATCCCGTAAACTTGGACCGAGGAGTAAACTACGCGAAAGCATACGAGTTTGTTATTACGACTAAAGACCACAAACTAACGTGGTAGGTAATTGATTTCTAGATTGTACTTGAATGTAGGTATGTGTAGTTGTTTAACTATCCCTACGGTAGTATATTTACCCATTTCTCGTTTGCGTTTCCGGTCACAATAATTTAAACAGAGACTTGGGACGTAGTACTTGTGATTTTGCGTTTTGAAACATTTCAATAATTAGTTACTAAAGGTAAAACTACCATTTACAAAAAGAAAATTGTTGATTCATAACACATTAAGGCTCCGTGCACGAAAAACAATTTTTAATCTAATTCGAGGAATGCTAAAAAAATATGCCAACTACAGTGAATAAAATTGATCAAAATCAATCGATTTCTTGCACGGCCCCTTAATAGATTTTATGGAAATCAGCAATTGAATGAAAGTTTTACGCTGGAGGTGATGGTAGATTATATGAAGATTTTTTAAATAAGAAGATTTTTTATTAATATTAAGCTTTTAGTCTGCATAAAGAAATAAGGCTAACTTAAAAAGTCACAGAAGGAAAAAGAAAGAAATGAGACTAATCTTCAAACAAAACAAACCTTATAACGATGTGCAAATACACATAAAACAAAAGAAGAATGCTTAAAGAAGAAACAAGTTAATAAATTACTTGCACTATGACCTGCATAGCATAAACAATTGACATGCTATTAAGTGTAGCTGAACTTCACAAAGGGAACATAAGCATGAATATGGAAGTGATTACATCATCCCGACATCCTGATACGCAGTCCCGGCAACAGACAGCACTACCCGGGAATTAATTGAAAACGAACATTACCGTTCAAAGGAATAACAGAGCACTGTTAATATTAATATGGAACCTTTTGATCGTTCGCTGATTGTTTAAGATTTCAGCTCCCAATACGGTGGTGAAAACGGAATGATATTTCATTACAATTCGATTGATACGTTTTGAGATATTGATGAAATGATAATAGGGGAACTTGTTGAAGATATAGCAGGGTTGGGAGATGAGTCGTTTTATTTCGGGACTGAATAATCCAAATTTGATTTTAAATCGGTATCTTTGTTATTATTACGAGATTGAAATAGATGATTCAATCATTGAAGATGCCTAAGGATCTTATTTACAGAAGCCAATATCTACAGATCTATATCTCAAACAGCTTGTGAACAGTGACAAACTTGCCGAGGTAAATAAATACCTTATCTGTTTGAAGTCTTATAAGAACAAAACCTTATATACAGACAGAAAGTCAGCGAAAATTCAACATCCCATACTCCTGTTTATTCTCGAACTAAGAGGCAATCCATTACTTCCAACGCATAAAGAATTATCCCTTCAAACGCTGGTTAAGCATCCTCAGGTTTATCGAAGTTCAGCTCCAATTATTCCCTTTTGATGTCAAGCCCTTGTGCCAAGAGCCAAAGGCTTCGCCTGTTTAATGTGTTAAGTGCGTCGGTATTTCGGCTAAATGGATTATGTAATAGGGAGATGCGATTTTAGAATGTATGTAATGCTCTGAGTGATTTGGGATTGAGGTAGTACAAATTGTTCCAATTTCATGAATCATTAGATATTTGATACTGGTAATTTGATTGTTAGTCCTGCCAAGTCACATATATCAATTCTATTACGTTCGCACGGTGTGTTTCTGTGTGGAATATAAAAGTTCTCTTGAAAAAGAAACTTATTTCTGCATTCGAAAAGATTTATTACCTTTCCGCATAATCTAATTTAATTTTCCCTCTGCTCGTAAATTGCTTATAACTATTTCCACTTATCTTCTAGCTCAGACATCCCAGCTTAGTTTACGTCGCTATCCATATTACTAATTACATTCCGTTTGAAAACCGCTTGGGAAAAACTGTGCACGCAAAACGGAAAGTGCTCTTCAAATGACTTTGATAACATTCTAGGATACCTTTCGTAGGAAAGGTTAGTTGAAAATTTAAATTTAATATCAACTCAGTTATTCAGTCAGGTCAGTTTCCCTCAGTCGTTAGTTTATTTAATTCGCCAGTTTTGATAGTGAACAGACAGCTGTGCTGCTCAGTTTGTTGCGCCACTTCTTCTTCCCAGCTTAAGCACTAGGAAGTGGTGAAGGGTGGGCGATTTTGGGGGACTGTCTTATGTAATTTTGACGTTCGAAAAGTGCTGATTCTCAGCCTAGTTTGAATAAATGACTTTTGAATTTTGAATTAGCGTTCCTAATAGGATCACTTGTGTGTGTCTGTCTGTCTGGCCGCCTGTCACAGTCAATTTGCTCCGAATCTAATGGACCGATTATGTTGAAATTTGGTACACATATCAATTTATGTGACCCAAACATGGTCGTGTAACGAAAATAAATGCATTTTGAATGTGGGGGTCACTTTTGGGGTTAAAATTAAAATAAAAAGGTTTTGCAAATTGTACTATGTGACATATCAAATGAAAGGGCTTATTGTGAAGATCTCATAGTATATTAATATATAAGGGGTTAAAATGACGCATTATATACGAGGTAGTTTTACTCTCGAGCTTTAGCGAGGGAATAAATAGAAACCGAGTTTTTTTGGTTATAGAAATTGCTGATTATGATTTTTGCAAATTGTAACTTTCTTGTAGGTATATGACGTAGCCATTGCCAAACTCTAAACCCGGTGATTGTGGTCTAAAGAAGATAGCTGTGAGTTTGACGTGGAAGGTAGCCTGTACCTATACAATATGTAAAAAAACCCTGTCCAATCCGAAAGTGGTACAAATGTACCGCAATCAAATTACCAAAAAGTAATAAAAAGTATTATTATTATTGGAAATAAAAAAGTTATTTCTATTTAAAATTCTCATTTTCAGTACCCAAAATGACCCCAAATCCATTGAAAATTTTCAAATTTAAAGACGTAAGTTATGACTTGTAGACACCGGCTAAACGACGGCCGCCCGCTCCCCAGTAATCAGCCGGTAAAAATTCCCCATTGAAAAAAAAAATTGGTGTTTTTTTTTTCTCTTTTATTTCCTGACCATTTTGACATAAATAGATAGACTTTCAGTACAATACTTAACAACACCCTCAAGGATCGGACAGGGTTTTTTTTACATGTTGTAAGTGCTATGACCCATAACTGGAAAATTCAGAGGTAGTAAGTTGTCATGTTACACCTTACCGTATCCCATAAATTTAAATAATTTGGAATATTTTTAGTATAAGTAAAAAAATACTCTGAACTCTGCTTTTCATGATTAATATTCATAAACGATTGGATTTTTTATAATAAAATGTCACTCAATTAGCGACACCACTGAAAACATAAATCGGAAGAGTACACAAATATTGACAAGTTGTTCCCAATAATTGCTAACCATTCAATTGGAAGCAAGCACTCATTTCTCCAACTTTATTAGGTATTTACTGACTTTGAAGTAGTATTTATTTGATATTCTTACTTTTTCATCATTAGAAATCGATTTACGTTAGCGTTATATTTATAGAACACAGCGACCCGGGTGTTTTTCGTTAAAAGTAGGTAGTATTTTTAGTTTACAGTACAACTATTTTCTTGACCGTCGGCAAACTTCGTGTTTCGTCAGTCGTCGGATTTCTATCAGTTCCCTTGGCACTTGGTGCAGACCGGACGCTCTCAGAAACACAAAGTTAGCCGAGAGGCGTTAAGAAAATAGTTGTACTGTACTTATATTATTCTTAACTTCGTGTGTGTTATAGCTTCCTTGTGCAACCTTGAGATGAAGATCCTAAGATCTCCATCTCTAACTAATTATAACCAACAATCACGTCTATCCAATATAGGAGGAGGTCGTGGCTAAGTAATAACAGCCGCACGGGTCCTTTAGCTACACTTGCCGGTGTTGGTTCGTGGATGGGTGACTATCTTTACATACCGAGACTCCTCCGAGCCGCGGAAAGCACGGTAGGCCGTTGGTCCCGGCTGTCATTCGTGGATCTTTGAAAGTCGTTACGGGTTATCAGAAGCCCGAAAGTTTGACAACCAGTCTTACCAAGGGGTATCGTATTACCCAGTTACTGGGTTGTGGAGGTTAGATAGGCAGTCGCTCCATGTAAAATACTGGTGTTCTGACATCCGGTTAGACTGGAAGCCGACCCCAAGATAGTTGGGAAAAGGCTAGCTATATTGTATTCAGTAGACGTCAATCAATCTGTGATTGACGTCTATCGAATACAATATTATTTTCTCCTTTCCACCCATAGGCAACATGTGGCCTCAGAGTATCTTTTTCTATATAAACAAATGTTTCTCCAATTCTTTCATCCGCACAATATACGTAAACAAGTGTCACTTCTTTGCGTTTCCGATGTATTTTGGTAATATTTGTCTGTTGTTTTTGGCAATGGAATGTGCTTGACTGAATACGATGCCTATGAATTCTACATTTTACCATATGCTTCTATATGCTATGGTACGAAAATTATTGTTTGTTTTGAATGAATAATATTATGAATAACTCAAAAGTATTTTGGACTAAGAATCTTGATATCATCTTTAAATTGTACTGGTGTTACATCTTAAAATCTAAATAAGATGATGATACTCTATCTGTGTGCAAATAGAGTATAATAGAGTGGTAAGTAAGTAAAGTATAATAAGTAGAGTATAAATAAATAATATAATTATTTTAATAGAGTGAGAGATTATTTCTTTTAATTCAGTAATAATTACCTATTATATCTATTTTATTAGATTGAGTTCGAGTATCTTTATCCTAAATAATATTATAAAGGTGAAAGGGAGTTTGTTTATTTGTAACGCTTTCACGATTAAACGGCTGAATGGATTTGAATGAAATTTGGCACATGGGTAGACCAAGACCTGGGTTAGGACATAGGATATTTTATCCTTTATAATTTTTATCCCGGTAGACGTTTCCGTGGGATAATTACAACCTTCACGCGGGCGAAGCAGCGGGCAAAAGCTAGTTATTTGTAAGCCTTGAATCAAAACGAATTTATTCTAGGCTCCGAGCCCCAACTCATTATTTATAACAAACTCAATCTGTCAATTTATTCGTTACTTTAGAGACTACGAAAGTCAATTCCTGTTTATTTGTTTCTCAGAACAATTGAAAGGGTCTATTTAATACGAGTAAAACGCAAAAATTGGAAATATCTACGAAACGTCGCAATCCAAAGGGAACTGAAACAAACATTCATTCTCGGAGAGGAAATTTGATTGGGACTTGAATTTTATTAGGCAATTAAAATTCATAAAAAATCTTCCAAAAAGTAATTTTTTTCCAATTCTAAAAAGGGGACCCTTCGTTTCAATAATCTTTTGTTCTCGATGAATATTTTTGGGACGAACCTGAACCGAGTGTGATTAATATCTTTAATTTTAGAATACGGAGGTACTGGACTGATGTTGCCAGTTCAATTTTGAATGTAAAAATATAATATGGTGTGCCAATTAATCTTAGTACCTGGGCGACCGAGCTCTGCTCGGGTGAAAATAGAGGAAGCGAATTTTGCCAGATATGAGAAATAACTAGATCGATTTTTCGCCCCCGTAAACCCCTGTATCGCAAATTTCATCGAAATCGTTCGAGTCGTTTTCGAGAACGTGATTACAACTATGTGTACAAATATTGCTCATAATTATAATAATACAGGATATTAGCACAAGTTGGTCAATACAACCAAGATAAATTAATCATAGAAGTATACGTTTGGATATAACTGGAAGCGTGCCTAAAAATACAGAAGAATGATTTTTTCTAACTCTAAAACACCAAAAACACAAGTTCCCGTCCCAAACAGAAGTGTTCCTTCAAAGGATTTTCCTCAAACGAAAAGAGTTTGAACAAAGGAACCAAAATCCGAAATTTTCGGAAAATATACCTCGATTTAATCTCCATCCATTGTTGTGGATCCTCGTTAAGATTCGAGTCGGTTGGACAGAAGTAATTCACAACGTTCATTACAGTAACGAACATTCTATCACAGAATAGATAGTTACAGAAGGTCGGCTCCATACAACGGGCGAAAACGAATGTACCATCGCGGAAAGCCATAACAAACCACCGTAAGGACTATTCTTGCTTACAGCACTCGGCCGCTATAGCACCGGGACGGTAACAGATGTGGTCATCGCGTGCACGGGATTTTGCTTTCAAAGTGGTTAGTTATGGGTTTCCGCGATGGTACATATTGACATGATTTACGGACAGCAAGTGCAAACACACTCGTAACTGGCATTCGTTTGAAGGTGGGTTTAGACCAAATAAACGTAGAACCAAGATTGTTCGTTTCTTGATATTCTTGTCATTTAAGTATGGATAGACCAACTAACTACAATTGTTACACTGTTCAACTTATTAACAAAAGCCAACATACAAGCCAAGAGCACAATATTAAGCGATAGACACAGCATGCTATCTCTGTTTACACAAAAATAATTTGGTAGAGTGGAGATAGAATGTGCATTCGGTCATTCGGTAGTTTGAAATCGTCGTTCGTCTGCGTTTTTGTGTGCGTGTGTCAGTTTTCACTCGTTGTGGGGAGCTAGCCTTCTGTAACTATCGATTCTGTGGTTCTATGTACACTTTATCGTTGAATTGAAATTATTCAGTCGCTTTACAGTGGTATCTCTGTTAGTTTGAGAAATTTAAATGGAAGCTTTTCAACGTGTTGGAAGCGCTCTGTTACGAATGAAATGATGAGAGTTATACAAATTGGAATTTAGAATTCAAAAGCAAAAGAGTGACCATGGGTTTTTCTAAAGTAATTTTATTTGAAATAAACAAACGTTTAACGCAAACCTATTTAGGTACGCCCGCTTCAATATTAGCACAAGCCGTTCAAGGAATCTTATTTACTGTTGTATTACAAGAAAGTTTATTTTTCTCATCTTTTTTTATCTTTGAAAGCTTTCAATTAAGGGACTGGCTTTATTTAGTTGGGAATAGTGATAGACTAAAAAAAAACCTTTTTATCAATTTGATCCCGAAAAGACCTTTATACTAAATTCATTTATTTTAGTCACACGTCCGTGTTTGGGTCCCAGAAATTGATATGTATACCATTCGGAGAAAATTGGCTGTGACAGACGGACAGATAGACACACGAGTGATCCCTATACGGGTTCCTTTTTTTCCTTTTGTGGTACGGAACCCTAAAAAGAAGAAAGATTTTTTAGCCAAAAATTAAATGTCGTTGCTTTTCGGGGACAGAAAATTAAATAAGTAAAAGAAAGAAAGAAAGAAAGAAAGTAATTCGTAAGTAATGTATTACTTATATAAATTACATTCCTCTGAAGACTCCTCGCTCGTCGCCTCGTTGGTCTAGTGGTCGCAAGCGCTACTGCTGAGCATGAGGTCTTGGGTTCGATTCCCAGGTCGAACAAAGTGATATTGGGTTTTTCTATTAGGAATTTCTCAGTAGCAACCCGGGGTCTGGATTTGTGCCCGGTTGATGGCAATAGGCTCGCTCCTTATTATATGGGACTTAACATAACTGGCGAAATGTGGGTGTACCAATGGGGACACCTCTGCCTAACCCATTGAGGAAACAAGGCGTGATGTTATGTTATGTTGTGTTCCTCTGATGACTTAACTGCCTTACTTCATATTTCTGACTGACTGACTCCTAGACCATTCAAAAGTGCCTGTAAATGGTTTAATTGAAATAAATGCTATGAGTTTAAGTTTCTAGGTTAAACCAGACAGTTGTTGTTATTAGTACAGTAAAGTAACTTATTTTTATTAAAATACATTTTTTATGGCGGTCTATCGTCATTGTAAACTTAATTTGGAAGCTAAAATAAAAGTATAAGAAAAATAAAAACTACTGACTTTTTACAATTGTTTTTATTATGTCGCCCGTTCGATGAAAGAATCCCGCATTTTTTTCCGAGGATTTCTAACTCAATAGGTTTCCAAATCCCGATCAATCAATCTGCATAGCCTTTTCCCAACTATGTTGGGGTTGGCTTCCAGTCTTACCGAATGCAGCTGAATATCAGTATTTTACATGGAGCGACTGCCTATTCGACCTCCACAACCCAGTGACTGGGTAATACGATACCCCTTGGTAAGACGGGTTGTCAGACTTTCAGGCTTCTGACGACCCGTAACGACTGTCAAAGATCCACGAATGACAGCCGGGACCAACGGCTTCACGTGCTTTCCGAGGTACGGAGGAGTCTCGGTATGTAAAGATGGTCACCCATCCATGGACCGACCCCGGAAAGCATAACTTAACCTGATGGACCCGTGCGGCTGTTATTACTTAGCCATAAGCCCGAAAAACGATCAGGCAACGCTGTTACCCAAAGTCAGCATATTTTCCATCCATAGTTAATATAAGTCTGAAATCACCAACCCGTCTTGAGCAAGCGTGGTGATCAATGCTCGTGCCTTCTCTGTATGAGAAGAGGCCTTTGCCCTGCAGTGGGACAGTAACAGGCGGGTATTATTCTATGTATATATACATATATATATTTATATAGATAAGTTTATGCTTTATGTATGTATGTATTTATTGGATATGTAGTACGTGTCACTACTGACTAACTGCA
This sequence comes from Agrochola macilenta, assembly GCA_916701695.1. Classification (NCBI taxonomy): domain Eukaryota; kingdom Metazoa; phylum Arthropoda; class Insecta; order Lepidoptera; family Noctuidae; genus Agrochola; species Agrochola macilenta. Next base: position 9,124,056 of record OU753564.1, on the reverse strand, counting down.
GTATTGTCTCTCCTTCTCCCTTTGATCCATCCAGAGGTAGTCTGTAAAAGATCGCTTTTAGCGATAAGACCGCCCATTATGCCACCCTACGTAAAATTTCTATATTTATGTCTGTAATTTTTATGGTGTAGATAATAAAGAGTATTCTACCTATCTATCTATCTTAGATCATAAATGCAAATTTCCCTCCCTCTATCTACCTTCATCCGCTTCTAAATTGAAATTATTTCTCGGTATTCTTGGAATTACTTCATATTCTAGTTACTCGGCCATTATTGAATCACGGGGAATGTAAGTTGTATTAAATCCCTAGCAAACGGTTCGTTAGTTTCTCTGTGTTAGCTTCCAAAGGTAATCTCTTGGGTTCGTTTAGCGTTTGTATGCTTTTTGCTTTATTTTTAATGGATTTGCTTTAGTATTGTTGGTTATTATGTTTATTGTTGTATCATATAATTGCATAGCACAGGTGTGAGTACTACGTACTATAAAGCTACCATTTACCGGGTAATATGTCTTTCATTGACTTGAATGAGCTCTGGCGGCTGTGAGTATGTCATGCTTACTCAGATGTCTCGCTGATGGTGGCGCGTGTGTTGGATCATTTAGCTCCCTTCAAAATGGTTGAGCTGAATGTTGCATAACCATGCGTCATGTTCGTGAACGGGCGCCGTCAGTTGGGACTGGTCATCTCTTAGATGCCATGGCATATTTTAATTATTTTATTTGTGTCTATTTGCTGTACTCTGGACGCTTTTAACTTGTACTTCTTTACATCGTTCTCTTAAACCTATAATTATAAATTCAACATTAACGATGTCACTAATATTTTTCTAACAATAAAGAGTGTCCATGGATTTTCTTGCCCGTTTTTCTCCATAGGTACCTACTACGCTTTGAGATGGGCAACTAACTTTATATTACTAACTTACCTACTGCTAATTGAAATAAATGCTTTGAGTTTGACTTTCAATTATGTGCAGTTTTAGTAATAGGGTTGAGTCATTGGTCAAGTGGTCGCAAGCGCTACTACTGAACATGAGGTCCTGGGTTCAGGTCGGGCAAAGTGTTATTGGGTTTTTCGATTAGGAATTTTTCAGTAGCAGCCCAGAGTCTGGATTTGTGCCCGGTTGGTAGGTGGTGCCCCCTATTACACAGGACCTAAACATAACTGGCGAAATGTGGGTGTACTATAGGTAGGTAAACATCTGCCTAACGCTTCGGGGATTACAACGCTTGATGTTATGGTATGTTATGTTAGTGTCGATTTGAAGTTATGGACATACAATTTGAAATGTTACTGCATATTATATATATTGAATGGATATCCTGACAATGCTTGGTATTGGTATTAACTAGCATTTCTGCGAAAAGTAGACCTCGCGTGCACAATTTTTTTGCAACTAATTATATACCACTAAAGTTATTCAAAACGGGTTATTTACCTTACCTTTGTTTTTTTAAACAAAAAACATGGTAAATATCCCTTTTTAAATAACTTTAGTATTGAAAATAGCCATGACAGTTTAAAATCCTTTAATTAATATATTCATCTATCTATCTAACTTAAAAAAACCCGTCTGCGGCTGTAGGTTACTAAAAAGCATTATGGTGGCAAGACGATAATGAAACAGAAATAAAGTAACCCACAACTAACCATATACTATCTGTTAAACACAAGACTTCTTTTGGAGCTACTTTACACCTAACAAAACTTAGTCACACAAAATTTTCGACGGCACCTAACCATTTGGCGAGTGATAACTACAGCGCGATCTAGCAGTGCACATTAGCGCCATCTAGTGACCTTATTGTAAAACGTTTTAGAGAATTCTGTTTTTTTTTTCTGAATTCTCTAGTATTTTGATAAGAAGGTGCTCCCATTTGCTCCATCAATCCCTACCTAGAAGTTAAAGGGCGGATTTCACTGGTAAAAATCTAAAATTATGCAATTTACTTCATTTTGAGAAGCTATTCTGCTCATCACGGCATCAGATCTTCACCAAATTTTTATAAAACCAACTTAAGTTACATCTCATAAGGCGGAGATATCCAGTAGCTCCCTTTTGCCCCTTTTTACTCCAATCAAAAATCCCCAACTACAAAAAGATCCATAAAGTCGTAAAACCTGTATACCAAGTTTCATCCAGATCGGTTGTAAAATAGGACCTGTAGAGGAGTATCAACAAACTGACACACGAAAGCAAAAAGCAGACTTGAAGCACAGACGCTTTTTTTTTTTTTTGGGTGGGATATCATCAAATGACTCCTCCCGCTCTAGGCGGAGCGAGAGGGAGTGTCAGACTTTTACTGACTAAAACCCACCCGTGTTCCTTCCGTTGCCTGTGTGCCGGGGCCGCGATATCCAAGCACAGACGCTTCGCTTGCTCGGTAAATAAATGACAATGACCGGTAATGCACTGTTTTATTAATAATTATATTAAGCACTGTTATAGAAGTAGTAGGTACTCGTATTTATTAGTACTGGCACCTTTCTTCCTCGAATTTTACTAATAACCAATTCACTTTTTTCCTTTAAAAAAATCATCCACTTTTAATCCAATATATGAGTCAATCCGATTAACTTTGAAAAAAACTTACGTTTACAATTTTTAAATATATTTATAGTTAAGTAAATGTTACCTACATAAATTCCTGTGTACTTAACTGCATAGTTAAGACAGATGTTAAACTAATTTAAAAAACACAGAATTGAACGGTTTATTTGTGCGCGTTTATGAAAAGTGCTTTATTTGGTGACGTAAAGTTACCATCGTTATTATCATGTCCACTACTGATAATGGGATTCCCCAACTCGTTTATTAATCAGTTGTATTTTAACTATCTTAGATAACAGTGTTTTGGTAAGCAAATTCTTGATAACTAGGTACTGCATCAAGCCCCTTTTATGCAGTTTTATCAATTCATCTTGTTTACTAAGAAAGATAAATTGAAAAATAACAAATACCCGACTGCGTAAAAAGTGATTTTTAGAAAAATGGAAACAAGATGACCTATTTCTGTCTCCAATCCCACTCAATACTTTAAACAATCTTATGCAGTCGGAGGCAATAGGTCTTTATTGTTAAATTTATGAAGATGCCTTCTTTTTTATTCCCTATGCCTCGCGTGCTTTAAAGACGAATCAAACTACATATCATTCATCAAAATCTCTTGAGCTGTTTAGTAGTTACGAGGGAACATAGGGATGGACATACATACAGGTCAAACACATAACCCTCCTTTTTTGCTTTGCCGCAGTCGGGTAAAAGTTTTTGTTGTAATTTTGTTTCCACTCACGAAACCCCTTTCATTTCGATTAATATTTTAATTAAAAATCCTTCCAGAAAAAAAGTCAGCCTTTTAACAACCGCGCCAGTCCGAAACTCATTCCCCTATATTTCCAAACTAGAGGAGATTTAGGTCGGGTACACTGCTCTAAATCGCAATTTATAATTAATTCATGCCCTGCCAACCTCTGGGGCTACACGTCGTTATAGTACCACCCTCCCCTAGGACAGCTACCTTTTAATTTATATTAAGTGACCCTCCAAATACCCCAAAATGCGTTTTCATTACGGAATTTCGGAATTCTGTCCACGACATTTAAACCTATTTACTTGATTCCGCGAGAGATTTCGGTTAATATGTTGTGGTAATGAAAAATAAATAGCATCAGATTTTCGCGCGAAAGTGAAATGGGGTAAATGGGACCGAGTGACGATTGGGACCGAGTATTTATTTTCGATTTCGAGGGATCTTGAATTCAAATGATGCTGGAAAAATGTCAAGTGCTGACTTTCTGATAACGGTTTTAACTCAAGAATTCATTATACCGATAATACTTATTGCAGGGAATTAACCTCTCAAAGAACCTGTAACATTATCTGCTAACTCTGAAGGTCTGAAGCGAAAGATCTATTTGGGAAATTCTTATTAAGCAAGAGGCATACTAAATAGACTGAAATCACTGACTAGCAAAAAAAAAAATTGAAACTGTGACCAATGTCGTTTAAGAGAACTTCGGTGCCCTGAAGTGGAATGATATCAAGCTGATTAATATGATGATAAAAGATATGCAATTAAAATTTAAACCCTTCAAATTCGGCGTAATTTTGACCCACAGATCAATAAACCAGATGACATTCTAAATATCAATTTTGACAGCTGTCTGAGTCACCACAATCATATGGAATACAGTCATTTATTGTGCACCGTAATGCAGTGATTCAAATAGTGTTACTAACACGGTCTGTTAATTTAATACCTAGTGTATTGCGCTAAAATGCATCGCTTCATGTTTGAATATGTCTCAATTTATTTCAGACATATATAATGTTAGCACAGAGCTACGTCACACAATAAACACAGATGGTCGAATTGAATGTCTTGGAATGCAGTAAACCGTATTCGTGGTCGATGTCTCGTAGGCCGCGTCCTTATTAAAAGTGATCGCTGCGCAAATACGCGATCATCGCGTGCATATGTCACTTTTTGTTCGAAAACTGGAAAACGCCCTCTGTCGGTGCGATCACGCGTTCAGGTTCACCGAACAAAAAATGACATTATGAGCGCGACGATCGCGTATTCACGTGAAGATCGCATTTAGATCGTTACGTAAAGCGTCACCTTTATATTATTTTACCGAAACTATCGTCGCGTTCACGCAGTGTCCACGCGACGTAGATGTGAAAGGTACCTAGCAAGGACGGTGACTATAGCTAAGTAGTTCCTTTTTTGCATGAGAATAACTTTTCGCTTACTGAAGATATAACAGTATTTAAGCGGGCACGCCCTTTATGGCTGGAGGCTTTTATTTGGGTATTAAGTTCTGTTTACGGTTTTATTTTTTATTTCTGCTTGAGTATAGTTTTCGAATTTAATTTAATGGTTTGTGTTGCGTAATTATTTTGTTTTTTTAAGACCGCCTATTGTATATTTTGTAGCGTATTTTTTTTTTTTTTGTTTTCTGTTTTTGTGGTGTACAATATAAATAAATAAATATTTTGCATACTATTGTATAGAATCAAGTTCTTCTAACTTCTTTTCTACACACTAAGAATTTCTTCTTGTATCGTGGGTGCGTTTACAAACATAGAAACTCACTTATACTAACACCCAGACCCAGAACTGAACAGACAGTTGTGCTGCTGGGGAGTTTGTTGCGCCACTTCTTCTTCCCAGATAAAGCACTAGTAAGTGATGAAGGAAGGGCGTTTTGGGGGACTGTCTTATGTAATTTCAAAAAGTGCTGATTCTCAGCCTAGTTTGAATGGAGTTATGTCTTTTTAACCGACTTCCGAGAAGGAGAAGATTCTATGTTCGTACCTACGTTTTTTTTGTGTATGTCAATTGTGGACCGATTTGGAAAAAAAAATATTGTATGAAAGGGTATGTTCTCAAGTTGGTTATAATATAAATTTTATTAACTTTGCTTGGATAGTTTTTGAGTAAGCTTCAATAATACGTATTTTTCCCACTTAGTATAAATGTGGATGATATGATGATAACTTCCTGTCACTGTTATTTACACGACAACTAAAAAGTGAAAAATACAAACTTTTTATAAAATAAAACAACAACCGACTTCCAAAAAAAAAAAAAAAAACTCTACAAAGTGAAAAATACCGAAAATAAATAACGAAAATTGAAAACCAAAGACACCGACTTCCGAAATGAGTTATTTTTCACTTTGTAGTGACTTTGTTTTAGGAAGCCGGTTTTTTATTAATGAAAATTTTCATGATTGTTACTTTGACGGAAAATTACAAGTAGTGTTTATTTTCATTATAATAAGTGTGTAAACTGCAAACAAACGTTTCATGCCGGAAAAGTTTGCAATTTGATAAAGATAGATGGACATAAAGACCCCCTTTTGGGTAGAAAAATTAAATTATCTTACAAACCCAGGGATAGGTATAGGGCCCAGGATATGTCATATTTTTATAAGGTACATCTCTGCCTAACTCGTCTAGCATTACGGGCGTCTTGTTATGTTTTATGTAATTTTATTGATTGTATCCAAATGCTATATTTTATGTTACTTGTAATAAGTATTACAAATATGTAGATAAAGTACGTATATGGAGGTTTATACACCTAATACAATTTCGCTTATCCTTTTTCAATGTAATACCTACATCTTGAAATTTCTATTATGTAAGTAAAATAGCCATCTTTCGCAATGTGTTCTAAGAATACTGAACTTATGCTGAAGATGAAAAATGCATGTTTCTTGAATATTTTTCTTGGAGTTTTCTACCAAGGGGTTTTATGTTGATAAGCTAGTGCAGTTTGTTTTTGCTTCTATCCATAAAACAGAATAAAGTTGCAGCTTAAAAAAGAAAGACAGGTAAACGAAAAACAACTTTAAATATACATATTTTAACAATATGTCCGTCCCCTTTTTTTTACTATTTGATTAGCCTGTGGACTGTTGAGAAAATATCATTTGATGGAAAAACCATATAGCAACAGCTGCCTCATTGCTGTAGTGATCGCAAGCGTTACCTGATCCTGAGTATGATGAGTTCTTCCCCAAGGTTGAGCAAAGTGTTAGATATTGAGTTTTCTAATAAGGCAAATCTCAGTAACAGTCAGCCAACTAATTACGTAACGTACTATACTTTCAATCAGAATCTTAATGATTTTTAAGGATACTGCTAATCCATTGCTTCATATGTTCAAAAAAATTGTCTGCTTAACAACGCAAATAACGCAATGAATGTTGTTGAACTGTCAAAATGAAAGCTGATGTAAGTGTGTAACGCAATTACCCCGCAGGAGTCTGAATTTGTGCCCTATTTATTACAACAAAATCTTTCATGGGAATTACAGCACAAGTGACAGAACCCTCTGCTTACTGCTCCGTCAAAAACAACCGTGATAGTGATGTATCATCAAAAACACTTCACCGAAATTCGGTATTTCCGCTACACCGACAAAAATAAAAGAGGGTAGGATATTGGGGGCAATCACGACATTGTGAAATTTTCTATACATTGCAAGCTTTGTGCATACATCGTAATTTAGGTGGCGCAAACGTCCGACAGTACTTCAAATGTAAATTCCTACCAAATTAAGGCTCATGCTGTACATTTAAATGATTGCTCTTACTATACATTATTTTTCGTAATCGTTATGTTAATGTAAATAGTTAAAAGTTTGCCTGCAGTGCATTTTGACTGCATAATAAGGTGCATTAGGTATTTATTTTTATTTGGTTTAAGTTTATTGGTAGTGCACGTCATATATGGTCTTTATATCCGACTGCAACGGGGTTATTTTGGTTCTAAATTTATTTTATTGCTAGATAATTGTTTGATGTTTAAATGATAAATGATAAATGATTTTATTTCTGTAAGTGGGTTTGGACAAAACACTTTTACACGTCAATCATATTTTTTAAACTAGATGAGGGTTTGATAAGTGTAGCGTTTTGTATTCTGTTATATTCGTTTCTACTTATTTCTGTTTACTACCATTAAAATATAAATAGGGACTGGGACGGACGGCGCAAAATATAAATAGAGGCTGGGACGGACGGCGTAAAATATAAATAGGGGCTGGGACGGACGGCACAAAATAAAAAATTCAATAAAAATCCATTAATTCACTATCTACGATATGTATAAAAAAAAATAAAAAACATATTTTTTTTATATACCTATTAATTTCTCAACTCAGTGGTTTATTAATATTTTTAAGTAAAATAGGTTCGACCAAAATATTAACGTCTTAAGCTCTGTATCCACGAGATTGCATCATTGCAATAGTTTAAGATGATTGGCATTATTTTGTTCATATAACATCATACAATTATTATTGTCGCTATATGCATCAGAAGCCTGTTTCCTGTTTTTAACTGCGACAAATAAGGACGGGATTACACTATAAAACGTACAAGAATACAATGACATCCGCTCACGGTCTTTGATCCGATCCGTCTCATAATAAACTCACGCTATCGCCTGGTATTAAGCTGATTTTTATATATTTTTCATTGTTCTTACAGTTTTTTTATAACAAAGTTATTGTAAACTGGGGTTATTGAAGAAATTTCTATAATATTTACTGACATTTTAGGAAGATGGCGTGCTTAATTATATGATCGTTCACTTATTTTTGTTTGGGTATCCGAAACAACATTAGTAGAAAAAATATTCTTAATAATCGCTAATACTACTTACTCCACCTTGTAACAAACAACCTATACTTAAGGTAATATGCAGTAAGTAAAAAAAGTTACCTTAATTTTTGTTGGAGATCAAAAAGGTACAAGCTTCGAAATTCGAACTCTTAACTCAACAAAACCACATCACTAACAACACAAAAAAAACATAACAGTATAACATTAAATACAGAAAAAAAATAACAATATCTATGGCACTTTAAAACAACTGACGAACAGCGTTCGATTATTCGAAATTCGAAAATCAAACGTATCGCGCGAAACAGCTCGTGCTAAGTCGCGCTCGGGTCGTACGTATACTGAGTCGCGATAACCGATTGCAGAGCCAGTGACGCGAACGCTTGCTTATCGATGATGCAATTTTATGATGTAGTTAAAATTGCATGAAGTATAATTTTAAATATTTTGTGGTATGCTCGTTTTCGATTAAATGGAATTTCAAGGCGGTAAATAAACAATATACACGCTTTGTGTAACGTCATTGTAGTATATAATGTTTAAGGGGGCTGCCTCATTAAACGGCTCCCTTCCTGTAGTGATAAAGGCCAGGGAGACGGGCAATTATTTTCTAAATTAGAGTTTACCATGAGAAAAAAAAATCAAAATCGATTATCTCTTCCTGTTAAAAATGACAGTAATGACTGGATAAAAAAGAAACATTTAAATAGTCTTAAACTATTCCAAGCCCCGATGTGTAGTTTCTTTAATAAATAACTGGTTTTCTGCGGCATATGAAATGCATAGTAACTAGGTGTTTTACAGCTACAAGAAGTTGCATAGGAAACAACAGAGGTGTAAAAGGGCAGTAAGTGTGAAATCGCGAGTCACACGCATGTGTAGTTTTCGATAAGAGATTGCATGACTAGTGACGTGCCTTCTCACTTATCGATATCGATACTGTATGTATGTATGTGTAATGTACTTTAAAGGTATGTTTCTATTATGTTTTATTGCTATAGTTATTTATGAGCTGTAACGGCTATAACTGCTAATGTCATCGAAACATAAAATGTAACAAAAGTAAAAAAAAAAAACATGTCAAATAAATGTTAATTCAATCAATCTTTACATCATACATAAGTGGTGTTTATTACGGAAGTCGTTTTCTATTATAAAAATCCTTGAACTCGAGGAAATGTGAAATATCACATCAAACAGCGATAAATTGAATGTCCTCTCTTTAGTATTGTTCATCGAGTCGTTGAACTCCTTAAATTCTGAGTTGAGACACGAATACTAACAAATGCTTTCAGCATTGCAGGTCCACTCAAATCTTTGTGGTTCTCTACTCAAACGACCATTTTGGACACAAATCTACATGGTCCTAATATGGCTTTAAAAGAGACTTTGACCCATAGTTTATTTCGTTTGTAGGAAATGTCGACTCCATCTAACTTATTTTTATTTATATGACGTGTAAAATTGCTTCCGATATCCTACTTACAGAATAAACAATTTCATTTCAATTAAGGTGGTGACATTATTTTTTAATGAACTTTAGGCATCGTTAAACTGAAATAGATAAATATTTGAATACTTACAAATTAACCTAGTTTGCTAAGAATAAACTGGATTATTCAGCAAACATCACAAACTACCGCGTCTAGTTCATGCAAGAAGCCGATGACATAATAAATTATTAGTAAAATGTTATAAAATACTTTAAATTAATATTTATTTTAAGTTGCATTCGCTTTACATAACATTGCACATTATTATGCATGCTTATATTAATTATGTAAATTTATATCAGTAAAATGTTTTTAAATAAACGTTGGGTGAATATTACGTTATTTAAATTATTTACATTATAAATTATGTTGTTTTTTTCTCAGTCCAGAGCTTGATTTTACTGAAAATAGCTGTCAATTATTCTGGCAACTGGCAAATTAGTAGAAAAGAGATAATAATAACCGAATTCTGGTTTAATAGTCAGTAAATTCCATAAGGAACGTCCTTTGGAACGAGCAACTTGTTTAAACTTTATGATTCTGACTAACTGACCGACTCCTTGACGATTCAAAGGTGCCTGTAATTGGTTTACTTAAAATATATGCTTTGAGTTTGAAATGTCATTACCATACCTTGTAATGCAAGCTCAGTTTTTTTTTATATGTGTAAATAATTGACACAGTTATTTCCCATTTACTCTTGAAAAGCACATTAAAATCAATAAAAAAAATATTATGTTCATAATTATTATATTTATTTAATCTCGGCTTCATTAGCAGTGAGTTACTGTTCAAGTTCAAGATTAATTAGGTACTAAAACATCACACTGTCATAAATCAGAAGTCAATTTGCACGGAGATAAACGATTTATAACAGCGCGTCTATAGATAAAAGTGTAGGTGAAGTGTAACAGAGTTCTTTGACGTCTTTTTGTTTGTATAAAAATAATAATAAATAGTTTGTCATGGTTTGGTTTAGTTTAATTTTAGTTTATGTAATTTATCTTTTACGAAATAATCACTATGTACTATCCATAACTCTGAAAATTTCTAGTTTGGGGGTCACCATCTAATCTATTTTTATACAACCTGATTACTCGTATTAATATATAAAACGAATATTTGAAAAAAAATATTATATCCGAATACAATAAGCTACTTACCTACATCTACATCCCTATAAAAAATAACCCTGTAATAAATAAATAAATAAAGCAATGCAATGCAATGCAATGTAATGCTACCTAAATTTCCGTTAAAAACTTTGCAAGTTTACAATGACATCAGAAAAGCCTATTATACAGTAAAATAGCGGCAGGCTCGTTAATTTTTAGATTATGTCAATCTACTACTCACTGGGTTCTAGTAGCCAGTTACACCACTCAACTTTAGAGTAGGGATGCCCTACATATCGAGTATTACTCACCGATAAAATAGAATAGACATCTTTCAATTAAGATTACGTTCACACCACGTGCGAAATCGATATCATTCATATCTCCGAGTCAACGGCCGAACAACAAATTTATTCAATTTATAGACAATCTTATCTTAGTAATAATGTCATGTTTACTTTCGATAAATAATGATCACGCTAAGTGGGTGACTGACCTATAACTGGACCAGTTTGTGAAGATCCCCCTGTTTGATATATCAAATGAATTAATAGAAGGTTTTTTCAACATAATTCGAGACACTTGTTTAGCATGTTAAATATAATGTTTTTCTATAGTTTTTTATAAAAAATATATATTATTTTTATTACATAGCTCTCAAATGAGGTGTTTTTATAAAAGAGATAGGTCTCAGCAATGGTCGGTTTAGTGATAATGTTGATAATAATAAACTGCAACCATCTGGTTGCAAGGTTAAAAAGGCCAGACTTCTAACCATTTGCGATAAGAAAGATCAGAGACTCGCCATTTTGTGAATGATAGATAATGAAGTCTGTAGACATATTTGTAATTGCTGCAGACTATGATTTTTATTTAAAAGAGTGTCCGTGGAGTTTCTTGCCCGTTTTTCTCCATAGGAACCTACTACGTGTTGGAATGGGCAACTAGCTTCATATTTCTGACTGACCGACCCCTTGACAATTCAAAAGTGCCTGTAATTGGTTTATTTGAAATAAATGCTTTGAGTTTGAGTTTGAGTTTGAGTTTAAGTGTCAGCTGCCTAACCTTTTGCCAGCCGCGGCAACCGTAGCTTAACCTGATCGATCGACCCGTGCGGCTGATATTACTTAGCCAAAAGTCCCTCTGTGCCGGAGACTTATTACTTTAAAAAAATAAGCTAGCCTGTGAGTGAGCATGTGGCGTAAATATGCCTATTATTGTAGCATTGTATTTGTGACGTTAATCTTCGAAAGTAAAGTTGATTATTTTTATTACTACCATTATCCTCGACTGTTTACACTACTTAAATATTACCTTACATAAGTGAGCACTAAAACAGGTCATAAAAACCCTCCCACTATCAACCCACACAGTGATTAAAAACGCCCCCGTACCTACTAGTACTTTCAGATCGTAAAATGCGAAAAGAAACATCGATATTTTCTGTATCATAATGTCCCATCACTGGTGCAGCGCATTTGTCGATGTTATGCTCTACAACACATATATTTTAATATTCATAATGCATTTTATATCGATAACATGCATATTAGTTTAGTGCAGAATATTGTTCTCGTAGTTACAGATGTTAAGTGATAAATGGAAGAGAACTTTGTGGATACTGCCACCGTTCTGAGTTTTGCCGTGAAATATTCGTTTTTAGGGTTTCGTACCTCAAAAGGAAAAACTAAACCCCATTATGATCACTTCGTTGTCCGCCCGGTCTGTCTGTATGTCAAGACCCTTTTACTAAGGAACGCGTGGAGACGCGTGGACACTCTGTGTCAAACACGCACACTGAGCACAACCGAAAGAAAATATTGTTTAAAAGTTGGGCTGTTAGGGGAAACGCGATGTGAAGCGGTTCGAATAATAGTAAAAGTAGAATAAATGTAGGTGTAACACATTCAATTTTCAATATGTACTCACCAGTACCAAGTTTACAGAAAGCATCTATCCCACACGAACAGCGTTCTAAAATTCTTTCAAACTATCATATTTCATAATGCACCTCGAAAGTAGAACATCGAGACATCGAAATAATATCGATACACTTACCCAACAATCGGGATCGAGTACTCGTTCCTTTCAAAACTCGGTATGTCCACATAGTGTAGTAATATTTCTAACGTTACATTACACGTCCGATGTTTACCCCAAGAGTGCACCAAATGTATTCTTAATGACTTTCGATGCACGCTCACGGTATAAAAGTGCTCGTGAGTTCTCAGGTATACGATACGGAAAAGTAATCCGTTTTTAAAATTCTTGAATTTTAAAACTTTTTCGAATTTGCAATTGGAATCAGCAAACGGGGTTTTAAAGTTTTTCAAAGTAGAACGTAAATATTCTTTGTGAGGGAGGATTTTAATAATGGATGATCGGTATGGTTTCTTCAGGAGATTAGTAGTTTTACAGGCTATTTACATTGAATGTTAGTTTGAAGTTACGTTAGACGCATTACCTACTGGCGCATACTGCTGGCTTAACGATCGGAATTGTGTGTAAGTACGTAGTAAATATATAGCCGAGATTATTGCCTCTGTATATTAAATTATGCGTTTGGATACATAATCTCACACAGGTTGAGCTGTATAATTGGGAATTTGGCGAAGAGTAGGTAACATGTCTAGATGGTAGGCTGCACTTTTCCTTTGTCTGCTAATAGCGCAGTGCTACCATCACCCAAATATATAAATAGGTCTATACTCCATAGGTTTAGGTAGATAAATAAAGGTAAACAAAAATACCACGTGACTAGACAGCTGTCAAGTAACCGACTAAACGTAATACCTGTCACTTCAGTTGTCGTGCTACGTCACAGCTGTACTCTTCAATTTAGCAACGTTATAATTCGTTGACGTTTAGAGTTTGGGCTCTTTACAATAAACAGAATACAAAATATTTTATTATTATTATTATAAATCTAATTAAATAATGGTGCTCAAGCAGTTACATTTAGTATATTTAAGAATGATAAAGTTGAACAGATATGACAGATAGAGGAAACTATTGTAGAAATCGAAAATAAATTTAATTTGATTTCATCGTATTTTTAAACAAGAAAGTGTCATCTATAAAAATCCATTTACGAATTGCTTACCTTTATTTAATTACCTAAACCAATGGAGTATAGAAAGACAGTCAAAGTCGGAGCATTGAACTCGTCGAAAAAAATTGCGCCCAAATGTTGGCCACTAAATTCACGCACAATAGAAAAGCACGATGACAGCACAATGACGTGGGCGCGAGTGTAAGACGTAGATACACAACATAGTTGGCTTGTTTTATTTTAGTTCTTTTGCAGCGTGACACTCCATCTAGACATAAAAATTATAAAAGCGATCACCAATCCATAAGGCTGAAAGAAATTAGAGGCATACTTTCAAGCAAGATTACTATCTCATTACTTATTCAGGTAGCTACCTATGTGATTTTATTACCTTTAGGGGTCACTTAAAACTCACACACAATTACCTACTACTACTAACATTTAATATTTGATTATTTTATTTTAACTTTTTATATAATGTCATAGCGCGAATAAACGCATTTTCTATTTTCCTTCAATAAAAAAAAGACATTTTTATCGATAAGTAACATGGACAACACCTCATACTCGTAGGAACATGGCAACCCCACGCATTGATAATAAATTCTTATGCTCACAGCGCCACCTAGCGCTTTAACTTAGAACTAACGCTAGTGCCAAGTATTCAGGAAGACTGTTCATCAATTATTCTATTTTACAGTACGTGAGCTGTTTTACGTTCTTGTATTAAATTGCTTGTATGCAGGAGGGTAGTGTAATGACTTGAGATGCTACTATTTGAGTAATGTAATACAGTAAAGAATGGGTTTTTATTCCAGTAGGGTTGCTGGCTAAATTAAAGGGTTTATGGTAAAACGATGTGTGAGTAGAAGTTCCTGTTGTGTTCTGAAAAGTTTCTACAATGCACCACGCATTGAAAGAGCTTTGCGCTTTTAACCGTGCACGCTAGGCGCCTCGAATAGCTATGGACGCGTTACATTCTACGCGCACGCACGCACGAAGCTTGAAGTGAAGATAAATACTATGTTCATAAGATGCACGCGAAGCGTACTGTTCGTGTCCGCGAGAAGACATAAAGTTGCACGCGGACTACTCGCTAACCGTTCGTGAACATGTCCAATTGTGTCAATACTATGTTCCTAAGATGCACGCGAACCGCACAGCCGGTTTCGAGTTATTCGACATTTTATATTTTATGAAATTCTAAAAGTAATGTCAAATTACTCTCAACAAACTACTCGAAAATGTTTAACAATTTCATAGGGTCATAAGGGGTCATTTACTAATAAGGGGTCATTTAATAAAGGGGTCAAATACTGGTATTCAGCTGCATCCGGTTAGACTGGAAGCCGACCCCAACATAGTTGGGAAAAGGCTAGGCAGATTGGTTGATAAGGGGTCATTTGGTTGCAAATTACCTCTCCTAGTCTCCTACATCCCTTTATTGGATTACCGACATATTACCAATAACCCTGTATATAAGGAAGCTCATTTTGGTAATATTTTGACCATTCAGTGTAGAACAAATTGGGAGGCCGGTGAGCAATGAGTGTCCATGTCCCCTTCCTCAACTGTCCAATACATTTTCTTTTAGACTGTTGTTCTCTCTCAGTCCAAAGTTACTCAGTCAAAAGATGTCAACTTCTGGGCATAGGCCTCCCCCAAGCTTCACCTCAATGACCTATCCTGCAATACCCATTTTCTGCGTATTCTCAAGATGAGGTCGTTGGTCTGGTTTTTCTTTTTTGGGTCGCAAATTGTCAAATAACTTTTCCCGCTCTGGGCGGAGCTAGGGCGTTTCAGACTCTTACAGAGTTAAACCCACCCGTGTTCCTTCAGTTACCTGTGTGTTGCCAGGGGCCACGGTGACCCTTTCGGATTTTTCCGCGACCCTGGCAGGCATCGGCCCTAGTGCTCACCGTTTGCAAGCCCGCGCATACTGTGGACGGGAATCCCTGATCTCAATGACCTATCCTGCATTGCCCACTTTCTGCGGATTTTCAAGATGAGGTTGTTGGTCTGTTTTGGGTGCATTGTTGCTCTGTTGAAGTAGTGCACCGCTTGCTTCCAACTTTACGCACATAACACATAACATAACGCCTTGTTTCCCCTAAGGATTAGGCAGAGGTGTACCCATAATAGGCATATCCACATTTCACCAGTTATGTTGAAGTCCCATGTAAAAGGGCTAGCCTATTGCCATCATCAGGCACAAATCCAGACTCCGAGCTGCTACTGAGAAATTCCTGATGGAAAAACCCAATCACACTTTGCCCGACCTGGGAATCGAACCCAAGACCTCAAGCTCAGCAGTGCCTCCAACTTTAATTAATAGTTAATTCAAACTTAAAAAAAATCAGGCCATTGTATGCAGTGGCGGTCCCCCCATAGAAGCCGAAAAGCCCGGCTTGCCTTAAAAAGTGAGCCCACCAACAAAAAAAAAAAAATTATAAAAGCAACCAAGTCAATAATCATCTCGCAAGAATTGATAAGAATAATACCTAACATTAAACTCCGCGCTGCACTGTGTCAGCCGCGCGCTGTATAAGCTACGATGCCAGGTTTACGTACTCAAAGAATAATATTTAAATTCCGCGCCGTTTTGCATCACGCACCGTTGCCAACTATCTCGGATGCAGTTGCGATCTCGCTCTAACACTATAGCGATAAGTAGGACGCGAGATCGCATCGTAAATGAAAACATAATTTTTATTCTTTCTCGCTCGCACTTGTGTTGGCTTTTATGAGGCTTTTTTACCACTCTTCTTTCGCATAGAAATAGTTAAGTTTGTTGATACCATTAGTATGTACCTATTTCGCAAAATGTTCTAAATATTAAGCCCGGCTTCTGATTTTTTTATAAATGGAACGAATCGTGCGTTTGATTATGAATAGTAGGAGTAATGACGTGGCAAATTTGTTCAAATTTGTTTTGAGCGGCTAGGTACCTGGTGCACTTTTTTTCGCTTTGATATTTTTTCATTTTCTGTGAATTTAAGTGTTGTGATTAGTTTTGAAGTGATTAAAAAGTTTCTTATCATTGAAATGAATTCGGAAACGCATGCAATTGTTCCTTGTGAAGGACTAAAGTGTGCAATCCTTACTCGGAAAGGTAAATACTTTGAGTTTTACAGACAAATATAATCTCGATAGTTATTGTGGCGATTTCATTCCGCGCTTTTGTTAGTGATTATAGTGTTATTTTATCATCAAAATGGGAATTCGGAAACTGTGTTCAAAAAGGTATGTAACTTGAGTTTTTCGACAATAAGTAACTCTTTACTTTACCGTAACCAACCTCAAATTACTGTAGATACTTGTTTCTCGGAAATATAAACAAGTATTTTTGTCAGTCGAAAAATAGATTGAAATAGGCATTCGATTGTTTATTAGACAACTTTAAGTAGGTAGCTGGTGCCATGAAAACACATAATTAGTGTTGTTTGTATGGCATTTGTAGTTTTGGTAAACCACTGAAAAACAAACCCTATGTCCTATTATTATAATAACAATAAGTTCTCATTGAGATCACAAAACACAATAATTTTCGTATCGAAGAGATTCTTCATAGGTGTTTTGAAATAAAGATAAGAGTTGGCTATTGTCATTATGATAAATTATAAAAAGTTATTTTGGTATTATCTCATGTTAACATTTTCAATTAAACTCATAAAATTATGCGTACGGCAATAGAACAACAAATCGATCATTTGTTGGGAGCCATCTAGTGGATTTTGATTGAAAATTTTAGCATGTGACAAGTGCATATGAAATAAGGTAAAAAGATTCGGCTAAACGGTGTGTTTACGCGCATTCATTCATATAGATGGCGCTTATGAAAATTACATACTAATGCTTGATAATACTTATTTAGAACTCTTCGCATTTATAAAGGTTTTCTAATAATGTATTATTATTTATATTCAACCATGAACAACATATGAAAAATCTGTTGGCTTGCCCTAATTTTGACGCCATGGCACGCCGCTGATTGTATGTTTTGTAGTGTTAATTGATCGTTATATCTGATGTACAATAAAGTATCCTACTGTGATGTTATTTATGTGAAAGTTTGTATGTTTCTTACTCAATCACACGAAAACGGCAGAACGGATTTGGATGTAATTTGCCACACAAATAGTTTTTAACCTGAATTAACACATAGGATACTGCTAATCTTGGTCGTACGTTCTCGTGGGATAATTTCCGACCTCCACGTGGGCGAAGCCGCGGGCTTGTGTTATCTTAACTAATATTATAAATGCGACACTGAGTTTATTTATCTGTTTGTTTGCTACGCTTTCAAGTTAAAACAGCTGTACGGATTTAGATGAAACTTGGCACATGAGTTGAACATGACCTGGATTAGGATATAAGATACTTTTTATCCCGAGATTTCCTGGGGTCGAAACTTATGCGAACTTATGAAAGCAAACATAAATTAATGGTGATATTCATACGTAACTTTGCTGCAGCTAAAAATAGGTCATCCTCATGTTTTATCAACTTATATTCGTAAGATGGTACCTACCTAATAGCATCGCATGCACAACATATCGTCATATGCGGAACACTTGATTTCCCTAAGGTTGCAGAAATCAGAATCAGACTGAGCCGGTCTCTGCATATGATTACATTTAGTATTTCTGTTGCAAAAAATATGAGTGGGGGAAATCTGATGAATGTGATTCCAACATTTTCTTAGTTTAAAAAAATGAAGCTATAGCGGGGGCGGATGATACGTCTTAATATATAATTAAGATTATGATCATAATTTTTCATTTTATTGTTGTGGAAGGGGTAGGAGAAAATACGAAATTCAAGCGAACAAAGTCGCCGAAAGCTATCTACTGCTGGATATAGGCCTCCTCCAAGCACCGCCCATTCGACCGGTTCAGTGCTTCCCGCATCCAGCGGATTCTTGCGGCCTTCACCAGTCATCGGTCAACCTTCTGGAAGGCCTTCGAACGCCACGTCTTCCGGTAAGCGGAAGCCTTCCCCGAGCCATTCGTGGAAGTTGCGAGTTGTGTATATTTAGAGCTATTTTAATAATTGTCGAAAAGTCGCCATGAAAGCCAGATATGTAACCTCTACTACCATAACTTTACCAGAAACACAGCTGAGCAGTGATAGCCTAGTGGTGTGACTGTCAGACAAGTCAAGTGTAGAGGCCCATGGGCGGCTTTAAAACTCTGACATCAGGTTAATCACTAACCACACGAAAAGGAGAAGACCAGAAAAACAATTTTCCTGAAACTATAAACATTGTTCGCAGAGTTTATAAGGGAGCTAATCCAATAACTTTGCTAACACGTCGACACGCCTGATGCATTATTTATATAAGTACAGACTTATTGGAAACACCAGCTGACATCCACGTGGGTTGCCATTACAGGGTAGGTAGGGTAGGGTACAGGTGGAAGTAGGTAGTTTATTTAAGTTTGTAATGTAATAAAATTATCGGTAAATAATAAATGTTCCTTAATTTGACCAACAGATACAAGTGACAATTAAAAACATGTGCACTGTTTTGAGGCAAATTAATCTATCTATCGATACATATTAGAGATCAAAATGAGATGTTGGTTGGTAAGCGCACCACTTGAGAAAGGCTGAAAATTATTAGGGAAAGAAACATTGGAAAAGTTACCCGGATTTTTTTGACTGTCGAGTCAGCTAGCCCTGAATAATAATATAATTAATTTGATCCGAAGATTCGTAGCAGTAGCAAATTGGTGTAAAAACGAAAGCAGTTTGTTCAACTTAATTATTACTGAATCTCTATAAGTCAGCTGCTTCCCACTTTTCAGTTTTCATGCAAATGCATTTGCATTTTAACTATGCAGGTGTATTACGGTCTTTTCAATATTGAGGCCAAATATTCGGCACACAGCAATGATCTCTTAGAATTTTCTAACTTTCAACATCCTAGAATTGGTACTGACTGAGACCTATGGCCGTGTACTAATATAAACGATGCTCGTGCAAATACGCGATGGTCACGAAAGATCGTGCTTGATTCGGTTAACGCGAACGCGTCGTTGCACCAACAGAGTGACATGAACGCGATCATCGCGTATTCGCGCAACTGTCGCTTATTGTTACCCCGCGTCCTAACCAAAAGCGATCGTCGTGCGAATACGCGATTGATGCGATCGTTTGTGTGAATAGGGATGTTGACAAAAAAAAAATTGTCCTTCTAATAGATTAAAACATATTGGCCACGCATTTTTTATTTTTTTCGTAATCAAAAGATTACGGCAACACATTGAGTTAAAATGTAGGATGACGATTATTATGATTTTTTTACTATTTTTTTTTATTTTTATTTTTTGACTGATAGACTAAATAGTTTTCTTTTTCCCCAGTCAATATCCCTATTATGAAGTACAAACGCGACATTATGTATTTCAAATTCATACATATAAAAGAGCGCGACAATCAAGTATTCGCGAGACGATCTCGTACTCGAGCGACGATCGTGTACCCGAGCGACAATCGCGTACTCGAGCGACTTTCGCTTTTGGTTAAAGCTACGCGGCCTTAGGACAATCAATCTGCCTAGCCTTTTCCCAACTATGTTGGGGTCGGCTTCCAGTCTAACCGGATGCAGCTGAATACCAGTATTTGACATGGAGCGACTGCCTATCTGACCTCCACAACCCAGTAACTGGGTAATACGGTTGGTAAGACTGCCTTGGTAAGACTGGTGTCAGACTTTCGGGCTTCTGACGACCCTTAACGAATGTCAAAGATCCACGAATGACAGCCGGGACCAACGGTTTAACGTGCTTTTCGAAGCACGAGGAGTACGAGGAGTACGAGGAGTCTCGGAATGTAAAGATGGTCACCCATCCACGGACCAACCCCGGCAAGACTCAAACTCAAACTCAAACTCAAACTCAAACTCAAAGCATTTATTTCAAATAAACCAATTACAGGCACTTTTGAATTGTCAAGGGGTCGGTCAGTCAGAAAGATGAAGCTAGATGCCCATTCCAAAGCGTAGTAGGTACCTATGGAGAAGAACGGGCAAGAAACTCCACGGACACTCTTTTAAATCATAATTATGGTTACAAAATATTGGTTACATCATTCATGTTGAAGTTATACATGTGAGAACGATGCAAAACGTTAAAAGCGTCCGTAATAAAAATAAAAATTTAAAATGAAATGAAATTAAATTAAAATAAGCCGTGGTAGCAAAGAGATGACCAGTCCCTACTGACGGCGCCCGTTCACGAACATGACGCATGGATTAGCACCATTCAGCTCAACCATTTTGAAGGGAGCTAAATGATCCAACACACGCGCCACCGTCAGCGAGACATTAGAGTGAGCATGACATACTCTCAGCCGCCAAGGCACATTCAAGTCAATGAAAGACATACCCAGTACCTAAATGGTAGCTTTATAGTCGGTACATAGTACTCAACATGTGCTATGCAATTATATAATGTTAAGAGATTGAATTTATACAATGCAAAGATAGTTTTTAAAATCTTCAGCAGCTCCAACAGTATTTTCAAATGCTAATCAATTAGTTTAAGCGCCCTTGTGGAGCAAGACCAGTGTTGAGCCAAGCATTTTTATCAGCGATATAATCTCCCAACTTATAATATGCTTGGCTGCATAGTGTGCGTTTAATATAAGATTTAAATTTCGTTTCATTCAGTTGAAGTATGTTGGGAGGTATTTTATTGTAGCATTTTAAACAGTACCCCATGAAAGACGAGTCCACTTTAGCCAGCCTGAAACCCGGTTGCACTAATTGGTCCCTATTCCTAGTGATGTAATTGTGTTTTGCACCTCTTTTACTAAAAAGATGTAGATTTTTCCTTACGTACATAATGTTTTCATAGATATATTGACAAGGTACCGTCATGATGTTAATATCTTTAAACAGTTCCCTTAGAGAGTCGCGCCTGCGGAGGCCATATATGGCTCTTATGGCTCTTTTCTGCAGAATAAAAATAGACTCGATATCTGCAGCCCGTCCCCATAGTAGAATACCGTACCAAGCGTACATACCAAGCGTAGCTTAACCTGATGGATCGACCCATGCGGCTGTTAATACTTAGCCACGAGCTCCTCTACGTGGCCTTAGGACATGGGATAAAATCTCCCGAAAACCCTTTGTTACTTTTATATGAATTAATTCACACAATTTCCGTCCTAACAAACATAGAAAAAAAGAACCTACTCAATATACCAAGCATCCATCCATACATAACATCCTTTCTTCCACAGTCATGCATCTTTTTATACAAGAGCGTCTTTCGCACATGACTGGAGCTCCGGGGCTCCTGGACCCTTATCAACTACTTCTACATGAATGTACTGGACTAGAGAAATATTATGACTTGTATTAAAATATAAAATGTGGTTAAAGGTCTATGAAAAAGATCGTAAATTAAATTCAGATATAAAATATTTATTGAGAGAAAAATTAAGAAAAGATTGGTATTTATTGTGACACGAAGTATTATAAAGGTATATAATTTTTTTTAATAAAAACAACTAAAAAAAACCATGTCTTCAAAGTCCAAGTGAAGTCATTTATTTATTTCAAATAAAACTTAAACCTGGAAACTTACAAGGAAATAGAATTGAATCTAGTTGCCCCTTCCAAAAGGTAATTGCGTATGGAGAAGAATGATGCAAGAAACTCCAACTTACTCTTTTAAAATGTTTTACAATATTTTGTGTACATTCATTATAAATATTGTGAAGACGAACCTAGAATAAATACTATACCACAATAAAAAAATAATTTTAAATGAAGCAATGACAGATAAATTTAATATGTGATAGATACATGGTGCTCACATATTTACAAACATTGAATTGATTGTCTTTGAAGTCGTGCAGTCGGGAAAAAAGGTGGCAGATTGTAGATGGTTCTTGATTCCTACTTATCATAGTACCAAAGACACGAGTTACGGTAATTTGCTCGTCAACTGAGTTAACACGAAAAATATAAATATACTAGCGAACCCGACAGATGTTGTCCTGCCCAATTGTGAATCTAAACCATCCAGGGACCCACGCAAACATACATACAATTTTTTTTATCTAAATCGGTCTAGTCTTTTAGGAGGAGTTTTTTTATTTTTATTTTATTTATTAGGGACAAAAAAACAGTTACATGTTAAGGTTAAAAATTATGAGTCGTAACACAAATAGGTAAACATATAACCCACACCATTGTCCACGAGTTAATAGATGGATAAATCAGGAACGGAAATGTATTTACAATATTATCTTATTTTGTTTAACTGAATTTAAAAATTATTGATAGGTTAAGATTGTGGTGAAAGAGTATTTATAGCTAGTGTTTTAAATTTTTTACTTGAAAGAGACAAGACATCTATGTCCATGAAGTGCGTGTTATAGGTTTCAACAAGTTGACGAAGAGGCACTCGTGCCCCGGCGTTAGTCCTGCATGAATCTACGTGGAACAGTCGGGGCACGCGCGCTGCCCGTCTGATAACAGTTCTAGGTACTGTATAGCGCAACTTATTTGTGATTTCAATACAGTCAAATCTATTGTTACACAAACCATGTAGCATCATGGCCACCAAAAGTAATCGCCGAGATTCTAAACTTAAAATATTAAATTGCTGTAACAATTGTGTGTAAGGAATCCTTGAATGATAACATTTATAGTTTACAGTACGTAAAAACTTTTTCTGTACTAATTCCAATTTAATGTTATATTTGAGGTAGAACGGATTCCAAATAGGAATCGCGTATTCTAATTGAGATCTTATCAACGCTTTATATAGTAGCAAAAAAGTAGAGGGTCGCACGAAGTCTTTCGAGGATCTCATGACGAAACCATACATCCGAAAGGCTTTATTTATTATGTTCTCTATATGCAAATCAAAGTGCAAACACGAATCAAATGTCACACCAAGGTCGCGCACGGATTCCACCACATTTAAGTGATGGCCATTCAGTATATATGAACAATTATGTTTGTTTTTGTTTTTAGTAATAGATATACTATGACATTTTGGAAGGCTAAGAAAGAGTTTGTTTTCTTTGCAGAAGTTATCAAGTCTGTGCAGGTCCTCTTGGAGCAGTAGGCAGTCTTCGAATTTTTGGCAGGCTTTGTAAACTTTTACATCATCCGCATACAACAAAAAGTTGGAATGAATAAAACACTGCTTTATATCGTTTATAAAGAGGATAAAAAGCAAAGGACCCAAAATAGACCCTTGAGGAACGCCAGACTCGACAGTCACAATTTCAGATTCAAACCCATTAATAACGACCTTTTGTGACCTGTTATAAATATATGATGCAAACCATCGAAGTAAATTGCCTCGAATACCGTTGTAGGCAAGCTTTTCCAAAAGGATTGAATGATCCACCTTGTCAAAAGCCTTCCGAAAGTCAGTGTACACAGCGTCTACCTGGACTCTCCTATCCATATTTTCAAAAAGAAAGTTAGTGTATATCATTAAATTGGTAGTTGTCGATCGCCGTTTAACAAATCCATGTTGCTCGGGTACAATAAGGCTATGTAATTGAGGGTAAAGAGCACTGTGCACAAGTCTCTCAAAAAGCTTCGACAAGGTGGAAATAATTGATATGGGACATAATTGAGTTCAGTGACACACACTTACAGAAGAATTATATATATAACGATTATGTACTTATAAATGTAGCTCATGCTGGTAGCGGAGTTGACTGCCCATGATATACATGACATTACCATAAAGTATAACCATTCGTGAAGGCTACTTTTCATGCACCCCTATGTCAATAATTTGAGTAGAATTTCCTAATGCACCTTTATAAAGTTTCTAACAATCTTTCTATTGCTATAACAATATCGTTCTTTAAAAAACCTTATCTCCACAAACCGCCCCACTCATTGTAACACTTAACACATTTACGTATAGCAACATTATCACAACACAAGGTGGAGCAAGTCAGTTTAAAACTTAATAAAAGCGTAGTTTAGCGTCCCTATTAACAGTAACTCGACGGACATAGTACACAAAGAGGTTAAATAGAGGTTTTGTTAACATAGGATTAGCGGGATGTTAGTGGTCAAGCGACAAAGTGTGTTAAGGATCGATGGCTTGATAGGTGACCCCTTCCTAATCTTTTAGGAATCGTGTAGCGTGTTTACTATCGCAGTCTGACTTAGGATGGATGACTAAACATTTTATAACGACACTCCTCCATGCCTTGGAAGCTATGTTACGCCGACGGTCTCGGCTATCATTCGTGGATCTTTGACAGTCGTTACGGGTCGTCAGAAGCCCGAAAGTCTGACAACCAGTCTTACCAAGGGGTATCGTATTACCCAGTTACTGGGTTGTGGAGATCAGATAGGCAGTCGCTCCATGTTTTTTTTTTTTTTTTTTTATTTATTTAAACTTTTCACACTCAAAAAAGTACAAAGGCGGACTTAATGCCTTAGGCATTCTCTACCAGTCAACCAAGGGTGGTGAAGAGATTAGATGGCAGGTTGTCTATTTGAGAGGAACAAAGAAAAAAAGATGTGTTCTAATGCATTATAACTAAAATAGGTACATCAGTACAAACTACATACACATACATACATATTTACTATAATATATACCCAGTATATACCTATATTATATATATATATACAAATTCAGGGGAGAGAGGTGTTGAGATGACTCTACTCTATTTATTTTGAAAATAACTCCGCAATTTCCGTTTAATGCATAACGACTGGTGGTCCTGATATCAAGAGGACCTTTGACAGTATTTACGGGTTATTAGAAGCCTGAAACCCTGACAACCTGTCATAATAAAGGGTATCGTTTTACCCAGTTACTGGGTTGTGAAAGTCAGATAGGCGATAGCTCCGTGACAAATACTGGTATTCAGCTGCCTCCGGCTAGATTGAAAGTCGACCCCAACATGTTGGGGAAAGTCTAGGTCGACGATAAGATGAATACTATCATAAGTACGGCTCGTAAGGTGAAGTGGGTGATCGATGAACTCCTGTCACGAGTTCTGCAAGATCATGTTCATCCCAGAGGAGCCACTCTTTCCTTGTGTAGGTACCGTAGTCAACAACGTCATTTTTTTTAATTTCCCTCTAGATCAAAAATCACATTTACAGTAATACAGCAATTAGCAAACCATGCCTTTGATTAAATATGGCTTCAGTATTTTATGTCAGGCTGTTTCCCATTAATTTAACTTTAAAAGCGCTTAATTATCCTGAATGACACGTTCACGTTGCATACGTAATGTTATTAACAGCATGTCAACGCGGCCGCATCATATCCTGTCATCTAGGTTACTACAATTTTGATTCAACGTTTATTTTTATTTTGACGGTAATTGTTCTAGTAGATACTTTTAGATATTTCCGCATCGTGAGGAAAAGTACAAATAAGCAACACCCAAAATGAATAACTATAAAGATATTTTTTACCCGACAGCAACAGGGTTATGTTTTTCATGAACCTCACGAGATTTGAATCATCGTAGCTTATTTCAAATAAGTATTCAAAATTTAAAGTTTTCTTTAACACATTTAAGACATTTTTAGACCTTACACTTAGGCGGTTGATAAATTGAGTTTCAAGAAAATCATGCAAAATTAAGAGCGGCGAGTAACTAGATAATCCTGTAACACAAACCGGTCCCGCCCCCGCTCCGCTCATCACAAACATAGCTCCCTTACCCCTCGCAACAATTGCATTTAGAAACCCATTTTGTGTAATACAGCTCTTCGTTATTTGCATAGAAATTTTCACGAAAGCTTCAGATTATAATATTGTTTTGCTCTTTAATGTACATAGGTAACTGGCTTTTAAGAAAAGTGTTTTCATTAAAGCTAAAAGTTCAGCTTAAAGTTAAAAATAGAAGATTGCATGCAAATTAGGTTGCATACTGTAACTGGTTCTAGTTAACTACTTTGTCTGAGGTAAATATGTTTGTAATGGAAATTTGTTCACGAGAATAGAGAAATAGGTAGGGTAAGTATTCACGATCTACTCTTAAGACAAACCATGGTAGAAGGACTGTCGTATCCTCTTATACGACAGTCCTTCTACTATAGTTTGTCTTACGAGTAGATCGGGCTCAACTCTATAACTCTACTGAGCAGTGATAGCCTAGTGGTGTGACCGTCAGACTGCTAAATCATAGCTCGAGTTCGAACCCAAGGCACGCACCTCTGACTTTTCGGCTTCATGTGCGTATTGTATAATTATCACTTGCTTCAAAAACGGTGAAGGAAAACATCGTGAGGAAAACGGTATGCCTGAGAGATATTTCTCGACGGCATGTGAAGTCAAGTCAGTGGCCCATGGGCGGCTTTAAAACTCTGACCAGCCAGGTTAGTCACACGAAAAGAAGAAGAACTCTATAACTCCATACATAAAGTAATTAAGGAATCGAAATCAAATCCAACTTTTAAAAACACCATGTTCTGAATTGAATAATACATTTATGTACTCACAGTAACCTTACACTACCGCAAGAAAAAAACGAAGGCTGTAATTTTACCGGATAATTTTTCTTTACAGTTTTTAATAATCAAATATGAATCAAATGAGATTTTTATTTTTTATTTCTACAGTTTAAATGTTATTTCATCAACTGTCAGAATTGAACGGAGATAATATTATGAATTGTCAGTTTGTGACAGTTTATGTGGTTCATAATATTATCATATTATATATTATTCTGCCAAAGCGGCCATTTTAAACCCCCTGGTCGTACACGCACGCCGCACTACGCATCTGACCTTTCTGAAGAAACATCACTTATAAGGTCACTTTAACGGGTTTGATACTTAAGATCAACAGCCATAATATCAGCAGTTAAAACATCAACACCGTAAGACCAACGATTCAAAATCTCAACACTTCAGAATATCAGCAGCTTATTAGGTCAACAGTTCACCAGACCAAAGTTTAAAATCTCAACTTGGAAAGTATTCGCTGATAAATATATTAAATATGAATTTTCACAGTTTAGAGCAAAGAGATTTAATTTTGTTTTAAATTTGTTAATTTTCAAAAGGATGTTAAAAAACGTGTATCGTCTTGACATGCACCAAGCAAACTGTCATCTGTCTTCAAAATGGCGACGCGCCGGTAATGAAACACACTTGCACTATTGTATACGGTACTAGTAGCGGGTTTGATACTTAAGATCAACAGCCATAATATCAGTAGTTAAAACATCAACACCGTAAGACCAACGATTCAAAATCTCAACACGTGGACGTTAAGTCATACGACCACGACGTTCTTAGGACGGACCATTATCGAGATATAAGCAAAAGAAAAAATAAATACAAGACTGTTTTTTGCACGTGAAGTCGAGATGTTGGTGTGAATTTTAGTTCGATTAAAAATTGTCTGAATTAGTCTGCTTTTGTATTTTACAATCAAAATTTTTGGTGAAAAATGTCAAATTCAGAATAGCAAAATTGCCATTTTCACTAAACTAAAAACTCAGTAAGTACTAT
The DNA here is from genome assembly GCA_916701695.1 of Agrochola macilenta. Lineage (NCBI taxonomy): Eukaryota > Metazoa > Arthropoda > Insecta > Lepidoptera > Noctuidae > Agrochola > Agrochola macilenta. Next base: position 9,095,768 of record OU753564.1, on the reverse strand, counting down.
CTTAGTGCTGTCAAACTAAAATATAGTTAAATTGTGTCAGTTTAGTCTATTTCAGAATGGGAAATCGTCGTTTGACAGGACTAAACTAAATTTTAGTGATTTTTAGTCTAGTTTAGAGGTATTTGTGACAAGAGAATCGGCACCAATGTTATACATGTTTTACTATATGTAAACATTATTTGACGAAGGGTGCTTACCTTTTATTTACTTTTTGGTCGGTCAGGTATAGGTAGGTACATATTTGAGTAATTACACAATATATTAAAATAAGTAAATAAATAACAAATGTAAATAAAAATCCTATTTAGTTATCTATTAATATATTGAAAAAAAAATTACATGTTTGTAATAAGAAGTTTTCTTAAATAATTGATAATTACTAAATCAGTAATACAAACTACGAAAACAATTTATAATAAAGCGATTCAAATCACGTTCTTTTATCATTTAAAACATTACGTACGTAAGTCAGCTACAAAAATTAACAAAACATATTGGTAATTTTCATACCCAATTAAATATTAATTTGTAATTATTTAAATTTATATGATAGATAAATAACTAATTAAAAAAAAAAGTTATTGTGTCCATTTCCTCTTTCTTCGATAAAACACTTTGTAAAGCTTCTTCAAATTTTTTATTATGTTATGATTATTATGATATAAGTTATGATTATTCAAAACATTTGAAATTTCACGGGTTTATGCTACTAGTACCGTATTCACCGTGTTTCATTACCGGCGCGTCGCCATTTTGAAGACAGATGACAGTTTGCTTGGTGCATGTCAAGACGATACAGGTTTTTTATCCTCCAGTATTTGTTAATTTTCAAAAGGATTTAGCCTTTTGAAAATTAACAAATTTAAAACAAAATTAAATCTCTTTGCTCTAAACTGTGAAAATTCATATTTAATATATTTATCAGCGAATACTTTCCAAGTTGAGATTTTAAACTTTGGTCTGGTGAACTGTTGACCTAATAAGCTGCTGATATTCTGAAGTGTTGAGATTTTGAATCGTTGGTCTTACGGTGTTGATGTTTTAACTGCTGATATTATGGCTGTTGATCTTAAGTATCAAACCCCACTTTAACATGTCCTGCTAGGGCATCCCTCCCACGGTTACATAAGTTACTTGTAGCTCTTAATTTTAGGGCCTTAGTTGTGTCCACGGGGCGAAAAATGGCGGCGGTTCTCTTAATTGTATTTTTTTTTTTCGGAAAGCACTTGAAGCCTCGGCTGTCATTCGTAGATCTTTGACAGTTGTTACGAGTAGTCAGAAGATCAAAAGTCTGAGAACCAGTTTTACCAAGGGGTATCTAGTTACCCAGTAACTGGGTTGTGGAGGTCAGATAGGCAGTCGCTCCATGTAAAATACCGGTATTCAGCTGCATCTGGTTAGGCTGGAAGCCGGAAGGCTAGGCAGATTTATTGATTTTGTAAATAGAAATATCAATTTCATAACGATATTTTCAAACTAGTATTATGGATTTTTTCTTCATTAATATTTTTGTTATAAAGAACGTTTTTCAAAATCAGTTTTAGTTTTTACCGAACGCAAAAGCTGGCTTTTGCTTTGATCTAGGTTATTGCGACTATGAAATATTCAATTTTACATAACTTTTTACATATCGCTCGCAACATCTCATGCGTAAAGGTTTTCAAGCACGTTTCAGGGACTCTTTAAATATCGATACGAAAGTGCATAATATTATGAAAGTTTGTATGAATATGAGTAAAATAAAACGAAATACCGTAAACCGGGGTTACTTTGAATCGCGGGATGACTTTGATCAAAACTTCCATTTCATATAAAATCGCGAATTGCGTTAAACGAAACGCAATTAGATAGTTTTTTTTTCGATGTTAGCAACACTGAAGAACTGTCAAATCCTTTTCTGAGGACACGCGGAGACTTCGTCAACGATTTTAATTAAAAAAGGTAAATATATTGTTCTTTTCTATTAATAGCTAAATAATTGTTCTGCAAAACTTCATGTGTACTCAATCGCTTGATGGTGTAATGAAATTTCTAGATAAATTCCATTATGTGGCCTATTATCGATTATCCAATGCTTTGATCATTGTTTTCCTAACCTCAAAATAAATGCAGTGACTTGAGTTTGTTTAATGCGGGGTGTCATTGATAGGGTATATGGTGTGAGATTGATCAAGTGATCAAATTAACCCCAGAGAGTATACTCTTTTTTTCATATGCATTTTTTACAAGTCTTTAAATAACTTGCAATGTTCTTTTGCTGCATGAATAAATATTTTGTTTTCCAGGAAGATGCCGCGAATTTACGAAAGGAAACTTGGGTCCCGTGAGTACAAAAATTATTCAGAAAGACGAATCGAAGAAGCGCTTCGTCAAATAGTGGAAGGTAGTTTAAGCATTAGAGGTGCATCTGAGAGACATAATATACCCTATGGGACTCTGTATAATAAATACAAAGGGATGCATGTCAAAAAACCGGGAGCACAGACAGTTTTCTCCGAGACCGAAGAACAGATTCTGTTGAAATCGGCCGCAAAATGTTCCGACTGGGGATATCCCATTACATTACTTGATCTCAGATTTTTTGCAAAAGCATATTTGGATAAGCAAGGGCGGGTGGTCCCCAAGTTCGAAAACAATCTTCCCGGAGTAGAGTGGGCTTATTCCCTTCTCCGACGTCATAAGAACGAGTACTCTCAACGAGTGGCGTCCAATATTAAAAAAGCAAGGGCCAAAGTGTCGCCTGAAAGTTTGAATGCATATTTTAACAATTTAACACCTCTTGTTGAAGGACTGCCCCCATCAAACATTTTCAACTACGATGAGACAAACATGAGCGACGATCCAGGCAAAAAACAAGGTATTTACAGGCGTGGGGTAAAATACCCGGAGAAAATTATGAATTATTCTAAAAGTGCCACATCGGTGATGGTGTGTGGATCTGCGGACGGTGTCCTCTTACCACCTTACGTTATTTATAAAAGCATCCACCTGTACGACACGTGGAAGGAGGGGGGACCACAAGGCGCACCATGTTGTCAGAAGATCTGTTGCTCCCAAGGCTCCCGGTTTAATAGGACCAACAGTGGTTGGATAGACAGCATTACTTTTCGAGATTGGTTTCGTAGTGCTTTTTTACCTCACGCCAAAGGTTTGTCAGGGAAAAAAATATTAATTGGTGATAACCTTTCATCGCACATTGATGTAGATGTGCTCAATGAATGCGAGCGAAATGACATTGCTTTTGTTTGCCTGGTGCCTCATTCCACGCACCTGTCCCAGCCTTTAGATGTTGGTTTTTTTAGGCCAATGAAAGGTGCTTGGAGAAATGTGCTTACTAACTGGAAACTACAAAATCCTCGTTTATCGACTGTTCCAAAAGATACTTTCCCGCGCTTGCTGCAAAAATCATTGGAAAAGATAGATGCAGTGCAAGCAAAGCCTAGTGCACCTTTTGCAGAAATTACTAAAGGAGTTAAAAGGAATTTAATGAGCGCCTTCAAAAGCACTGGCATTTATCCCCTTTCAAGAGAAGCAGTTCTAAAAAGGCTGCCTGTAGATGAGAACGCCGACCCAACCAATGAAGTTGAGAGCTGTTTAACGAATTACTTGAAGGAGCAAAGATTTGGCGGTCAGTCGATTGCTCCAAGAAGGAGGACACGATTAAATGTTGAGCCAGGTGCCAGCGTATCGACTGCCAACCCAGTAAATGAAGCAGTAGAGAGTGAGGAGAACGTTTCTGTTGCTTCCAATTGGGAATCAGAAAATATTGGCGCTGACACGATCAGTGTTGACGATCCAACTAATGAAAATCGCGAAATGGTCCCTGCAGAAGAAGAAAGCAGTGAATCCAGAAATTATGCTTCTGAGGCATATGCTGATTTAGAAATAGGGAGATTTGTCTTGGCGAAGTTCTGGTCACAACGAGGCAAGAAAACTTATAAATATGTTTGTCGCATTATCGATCTTGACCCACTGGTAGTCGAAGGTTTCAAATCTCTGGGAAATAAAAAAGAATTCAAATTGGTTCGCGATGATATTTCTGAAATTGAGGCAAGTGATATATTAGCCTACCTGCCAAAACCAAAGCCTTTTGCGAGTCAGGATAATGATGTTGAATGTGTCAAATTTTTTTTTGATATAGATATTGCAGAACTTTTTTAAATTTTAATTGATTTGTGTTTTTTTTTTTTTAATATGAAAGACTGATTACCTATCTCTTTGTAAGGTCCTATTTAATTTTTGTGAATAGATTTTTATATTTTTTAAATATCGAAGACTGATTACCTCTACGCTTTGTAAGCTAAAATGTTGTAAGCATCATTTTGATTATAGAAATGCTAATTATTTGATGACTTTTACTAGATCAAAGTTACCCCATACGACAAAAACGTCAATATTTATTTTTCCCGTTGGCAGATTTTGATTTTTTAAATTGAATTGGCATTGTTATTGGGGTTACTTTTTAATCACGCAATAAAATCGGGGGTATCAAAGTAACCCCATCCTACGTTTAACTTTGATCAGCCAGTTTTTATTTTTTTTCTCAATTTTAAGCCATATTTTTTCACTTACGATTACAGGAATCGAGAGTAATAAAAAAACCGATTATTAGGCATTTTTTGTATTTTTTTTATACCCACTAATTTAAAAGATATGGACTTTCAAAGTTCAATATTGGTCAAAGTAGCCCCGGTTTACGGTACTTATAGTAGAGCGTGAATGAGTTTTTCAGAAAAGTATTAGGTATACCTATAAATATTTTCATGATACTCTTTGTACGTTATTCATTTTAATTTCATTGATGCGATGTTATGATCCGTGACTCCGGCAAATGACCTCTGCACTAGAGTTCTTTAAGTACAGGTTGCTCTGAGAAGCTATTTCAGAAAATTGAAAATAAATATTAATGATCGATAAAATTAAAATATCTTCATTACGTGTGTTAATTGAATATCGTCATGTATAAATGCGGCACGCCGCTGAAAGATTTCCTTTCAAATATAATTATTGACTATCACAACATACATAAATCTTGAAATTAATTTCCAGAAGTTTTCATCTGATGGGTCGTGATCACTAATGTGTGTACATCATTTCCGCCATAACACTTAAATTAAATAATATGCTTTTTAATTTAGTTTTATGGAGGAGCTCGTGGCTAAGTAATCACAGCCGCACGGGTCGATCCAGCATGTTAAGCTACGCTTGCTTGGTCCGTGGATTGGTGACCATCTTTAAATACCGAGACTCCTCCGTGCCTCGGAACGCACGTTAAGCCGTTGGTCCCGGCTGTCATTCGTGTATCTTTGACAGTCGTTACGGGTCGTCAGAAGTCCTTAAGTCTGACAACCAGTCTTACCAAGGGGTATCGTGTTACCCAGTAACTGGGTAGTGGAGGTCAGATATGCAGTCGCTCCACGTAAAATACTGGTATTCAGCTGCATCCGGTTAGGCTAGGCAGATGATAAGATAATTATAGAAGGTAGTTTGCTTAGCCTTTTCCAACCATGTTCGGGTCGGCTTCCAGTCTAACCGAATGCAGCTGAATACTAATATTTTATATTTAAAGAAATAAAATCCTAAATGAACATCGGCTAGTGGCAGTTATTTAAAAAAAAAAGACGTGTGGCACTCGGAGACTGCCGCAGTAAAGCTATTGCATAGCATTTTTTATCAACTTATGCAATTATAATTATTTATTTATTTTATTTATGCAGTATTTTTTTTCCTTTGTTTTTTTGTCTTTGATATTAATTCAAGTTACACTTTTTGAGCATGGTGACCGATACGAAAACAATTTTTTTCTTTTATTAAATAAATGAGAAGTTAATATTGTTCAAAATATTTTTATTATCTTACAATACATGTAGGTTCTTCAGGAATATTTATCATTGAAACTATAGAAAGACCGTAAAATCACGAACAAAATGGTATATAATCTTACGTATAAAACAAATAACAAACTTACGTACCAAGTATTTATCAAAACGTCCGCTAACACAAAGCACGCACTGTTCACGGCACAGATAAACAAGTGATTTCACCCACCGCTACAATATTTATTATGCTTCTAACAACGTAACGCCATCTAACGAAAATGTCAGGAATTTATGTGGCTTTCTGTCAGTACAAGAACGAAAACTGAAGATCCGTTCAAAAAAATTTCAAAAAATAAAAACAGAGTGCGCTGACAAGGGTGTTAGGTTTTTTCGTTACGGAATTTCTGGATTCGGTCTCCACGCTCAAGGCCCGCGATAGAAGCTATGCAACAGCTTAAAAAAAACTTGTTTTGTCTGGATTTTTGTCCGGTTGGTGGTAATACATATTACATGGGACTTAAACATAACCTGCGAATGAGGGTGTACTATAGGTGCACCTCTGCATCTCTGTCTCTATCTGTTATGTTATGAGTTTTGTCCATAAAGACGGATTCAAAAAAAGTTAAAACGTGTGTATGTATCTATTTGTATCCTACTAATGTAAAAAAGAGATTGAACTTATTTTATAGACATTTTAAAACAATTTTTCGGGATTTAATTTCAAATCCTAATTATTCACAGTGTACCAAAAGATTTACAAGCTTTTAAAATGAAAAAGATAGGAGAACTCTTTCTTAACTATACCTTTTGAGTTCGAAACTCTTTGCTTAGTAGTGAAGTATGTGCGAAGTTAGTTTCTTTACGTTTTTCTTGAAGAGTTTGTTAAGTGGGAAAAATGTAATAAAACCGGCCAAGTGCGTGTCGAACCACGAACGAGGAAGGGTTCCGTAGTTCTTAAGTTTGTAGTTGAAAAACATGTTCTCCCATACGGAATGTGTGGGACAACTTGTTTTTGCAACTGCAAATGTAAGTTGGTCGATTATTACTCATGATCTTGTAAAGCCTACTTAGCTGTGATAGTTTTCCTTTTAATTTCGTTATATATACTACTTCCGTAAATTTTTTCACATTTGTAAAACCAACCATTTAGCTGGCGTGAAGGGTGGGCGTTTTTTGGGGGACTGTCTTATGTAATTTTGACTTTTGAAAAGTGCTGATTCTCAGCCTATTTTGAATAAATGACTTTTGAATTTGAATTTGAATTTGGCAGGGGAGGACACACTTGACTCTTACGAAAATTTGCACGTAAAAGCTTAATATTTCGCAAACGGATCCCTGAATCCAAAAATGGTTTCCAAAAACTCACAATATTTTTGAACGACCTTTCCAACGATACCCCCCACCATTGGATAAATGAGAAACAAAAGAACATCCCCACTTTACGTGTAGGGGAGGTACCCTAAAAAACTTTTTTTTTTTTAATGGTTTTGTTATACCACTTTGTCGGCGTGATTAATATGTATACTCATGCCAAATTATAGCTTTCTAGTACTAAGCCGCGGACAGACAGATAGACGGACATGGCGAAACTATAAAGGTTCCTTGTTTACTACGGAACCCTAAAAAGGTGTTAAATTTATTTAAGATATATAGATATCAATTTTTTTATTTTTTTATTGACTATTTTGTACCTTCTGACATGAGAAAGAAATCTTAGCTACCTACCCATTTGTTTGGCTAGTTTAAATGTAAACAAAATACTACCTATACACTTTTTGGTATTCGGCACATCGGCACAGTCGGGCGGCAAAATATACATTCGATTTTACCGTCCGGTTTGTGCCGAATCATCCCGAACCGAACATGTGTGTAGCACACCTCAGATTTTCTTTTGTTACGGTCTATCGGTATTATTTGCTATTTTTACAGTAGATTAAAAAAAAGATGTTAGAAACCTTATTGACAGATATTGAAATTCAGAAAAAACAATGTACCTAAGCTTTTCTTTTTATTTTGGCTAGGGAACTCAATTTTGCGTAAACGTCTGAAAAATTGATAATTTATCCTTATACATTTACGAAAATGTGTTACAAAGTTACAAAATAAAATGATGAAACAAAGTGTAAAGATCAACCAAAAAAAATTATATCGATAAAAGTATTCCTATCACTAAACGTACGTAAAACTCTTCGTTCTTTAATCATCTTCTATTTGTCTTTACACCTGTTTGCACCCTCTGACGGGAAGTCGATCCCCATAGAATGTTTTCATTAAACTTTGTTAATTTACGCCTTTCTCCGCTTTCCGTCGGGGATGCCTATCCCAAATTATTTTGTCCTTAATGGAATGAAAGGGATTCTTAAAGGATCTTTCGAAATTGACCCTTTTTATCGTTTGGAAGCTCTTTTTTGTAATTTGTGTTTCAGTTTAATATGATTGGCGTGAAGGAAAAATTAGGTGCGTGGTATTTAAAAAACCTTGTGAAATGTCTCATTAAATTGTCAACTAATGCAGTACTCTAAAAGAGGAATAAAAAAAAAAAAAAAACGAAATTTAAATTATAAAAAAAAAAAATGGTCTGTACTACTTGTTTGTATAAATAAAATGGGTTAAAAGTCAAGAAGAAAGTATTTGGACCAACTCATAGAAAAGAAAAATGTATAAATACGAAGCTTCAGTGCGGCCCACATATAACCAAATTGTCGAAGCGGCTAAGCTCTGCAGCTTACGCGGTCTTTAAAGGCCGTCATTTGACGGATGTAGAAACAGCTCGATTAGTATATTTTAGTTATTTCCATAGCGTAATGTCGTACGATATTTTGTTACGGGGAAATGCAGCCGACATTCAGCCTATTTTGTGCTGCAGAAACGAGCCGTTCGAGCCATTTATAACCTAAGTTGTCGGCATTCACTGAGGGATAAATTTAAGGAAATAAACATATTGACAGGTAGGCGTTTTCGGGGGACTGTCTTATGTAATTTTGACGTTCGAAAAGTGCTGATTCTCAGCGTATTTTGAATAAATGACTAGAATTTTGTTTTATTTTTATTTTACTTAAGCAGCTGAAAGAAATAACATAGGATTAGGGACTGTCAGTGTGTTGCAAATTATTATTATTGGATTGGACGGACAGTTTTCTTAGTAAGATAAGAACATAATGCAATTTGATTACTTTTTAATTCACAATTTTCCATCAGACGTGGTTTTACGAGCACTTAACACGTCGTAATTATAACTTTACATAACCTGTCAATTACTACATTTGTGGTTACATCTCGTCTCATATGAAATCAAGACTAAGACTAACTTCCTTACGTAGCTACTCAGAATTACCTACACAAGTAAATAGCATCTATGTATTGTGTTCAGCTCGGTAGCTTATGTATTTAGTCGTTATTAATGCCTTTAGGAAACACGCGTGCTTGAACGGCTGTCTTGTACCGTGGATCCATAGTAGATGGGATGGGACATGATGTGTTAAAATATATCGATATTTTAGATATTAAAAAAATATGTTACATATTTTGGCAGTTGGAACGTTGAACTTAAAAAGGCGAGCTAAATAGACTGGATGCCTAAGGCGCAGAAAAAAATGTTGTGGTGCAACTTTTGAGAAGCATATACAACAGTGGACTGCCACTAAGTGATTGATAGGATCAGTTTAGCAATAGAATTAGACAAGGTTTATTTTTGTTGGTTTAATATTTTGCTGTTAACGCTATGTCCTTAAATGTGTGTTGATTTTCATGCTCATATTTCTATTTCAATCAATTCATTGGCATTCAGTGATTTTACAAAATACGCGTAAGTCCTCAGCCAGTCAATTCTACTGACATTTTCTCAGCTGTTTCGTAACCTTCAAGTAAATAGTTTATAGAAATAGTTAAATCTTAGAAGGTGTTTGCATCAAGTGTTAAATGTTAATGGGTCGATTAAAGAGTCGAACAACATTTTAATCTTTATTCCGTGTGGGTAGTGTACCTACTGCAATGCAGTTAAAAGTTAGAACGCAGGCCAAATATTTATATGATTAATAAATATGACAGCTTTTACGAGAACTTTTATTTCAGTTGCATAGCCATTTTAAATACTCGTAGATTATATGGTAATTTTCGGTTATTTTTCCAGCCTGTATAAATACAGGCTATTATATAAACCCTGTTCTATAAATAATCAGCCTATAATTTTCCCACTGTTGGGAAACATAGCCCCACTCCCTCTCTGTGAGAGGGAGTGGGCCGTAATCCACCACGCGGGCTCAGTGCGGGTTCGTAGATGTCACATGTCTTTGAATTTTTGGTCCTCACGATGTTTTCCTTCACCGTTTTGAGACAACCTACAACTCGTAAGTCGCGGCCAATGGACCACCACTGCTCCTTTTTGTTTAGCTCTGTTTTATCGAAACCTATCGATGAACAGCTTCTTCCCATCACTAAAGCGACATGTCTTCTAAGATTGGCCCGGGGGTATACCGACACTAGAAGCACTCACTCTACCTACTTATATGCCTACGTATTCCATCGATGCTTGCACCTTGTTGCTTGAAAACCATCATTTCTGACGAGTAAGCAAAATTTCACATAGTTTGAGGAAAATTATTCTCTGAGGCAGTGTGTGGACAATATTTTCGTACCTGGTACGATATACCTTCTGGTATCTTAGTGAAGGTATTCTGTCTTGAAATTGTGGTCGAAACTTTGGTACTTACTGGGATTATAAGGAAGACGGGTGGGTAGTTTGCTCAGAAGATATTTATGTTAGAGGCATAAATAGTCCAAGAGCATTTTCAGGTGAAGTATTAGTTATTGTATTACAAGAAAGCAAGGAGAAAATGAGCTGCCTTATTGAGATAAATTAAACGTTCATACAACTTTACACACACGCTCTTTTAATTCTTATTTTGGCTAACAGGGTTGGGATTTTTTTATTTTGGATGAGTTTAATAAAAACGTTTACTGAAAATTTTACTACATAAAATTACAGCAAACACTCTTCCATACATCTTTCTATATTATTTTTTCGTTTCTTTTCGCAACAATGAAGATTACACAAAGCTTTATAAAAGGCTCTAAATGCGTTTAGCGATTTACCCGTCTCTACTTAAAACGAGCTTCACAATGAATAATTGTCTTTTTTATTACGAAATATTATACTTAGCGCAGACCCTAAATGTATTTATGTGGTCTGGAAAGTGTACAAATAGTGTATTAAGTAAAAGCATTCTTTAATAAGTATGTGTAGCCTGTTTCAAAAGTATTCGATGAAAGTGTAAACAGACCCTGGTCAGATTTAATTCTTAAGCAATAAACTCACTAAAGGGTGCTATTACCACATTCATCTGTATTTAGAAGGTTTCAAGTTAATACTTTCCACTTTTACCAAAAAAAAAATGTTTGAATGATATTGTTAAATTCTAATTGAAAAATTATCGACGAAAATTAACTTCAAATGTCAAATGAAAAACATCTGTAAGAAGATTTAAAATTAGAATTTTGGGTTTAAGCACTCAAATAACAAATCACTTCATTTTAAGTGGCACGACAAATTCGCATCCACATGTATGTTTTCTGATCCGTTAGTAGGTATACATTTTCGTCAGACACTTTTGGAACAGACCGGATATACATTTTGGCGTTTTCATCCTTCAGTGATCATCTTCCCAGTCTTATTTTAAGTCGTATCATGTTGCCCAGTAACTGGGTATAATACTTTTATTCAACATTGCTTCATTTAGTTAGACTGGAAGCCGACCTCGACGTAGTTTAGAAAAGGCTATGCAGATAATGACCCTGCAGTGTTGAAAATGAAGTAAGTAGGATAAATCCCATTATGTAATTCATAACAGTTTTCACGCTATTCTTTTTATGTCAATTAGGTCCAAATCTGTGAAATATTCTCCATCACAGCGATAACTTAAATACAGCAACACATCATTATCATCATTTCAGCCAAAAGACGTCATCTGCTTGACACCGGCTTTTTTTTTTGGTTGGTATATTATCAAATAACTTCTCGCGTGGCGTGTCAGACTCTTACTGACTAAGACCCACCCGTGTTCCTTCAGTTGCCTGTACGTTGCCAGGGGCCACGGTATCCCTTTCGGACTTTCCCGCGACCCTGGCAGGCATTGGTCCTAGCAGACATTCAGTTGTGCTGACATGTCATGGAGGCCTGGACACAGGCCTCCCCCAAGCATCGCCACTTCGACTGGTTCTGTGCTTCTTGCTTCCAGCGGATTCCTGTGGCTTTCACCAGGTCATCATTGTCAAACTTAAGAGGCAGTGGGCAGGGCACATTTCTCGCAGAACAGATGGCCGACGGGTCGAAAGGTTCTGGAATGGCGACCGCGTACCGGAAGATGTAGCGTTGGAAGGCCTCCCACAAGGTACACCGATGACGTGCAGCACAATTCATAACAAATGTTTTCCCTTTCATCCAATAAAAACTCCAGCTTTTCCCATAAAAACAACCTATACACAATTGCGGATCATCCTTCCAAACAAAACACGAAACATTTCCATTATGAACGTTGGCAAAGCTAGTAATGGCAGCCATTTTGGGAAAAGTACAGTCGGCAAAAGAGATAAGTGTTCAGGCAGCTAACGTAACATAATGGCCGTTGAGCGAGCGTGAAGTCGAATCTTTGACATCGCTCATTCTGACTGGTATTTCGTTTAAATAGACACCTACACACTCTTATAATGCATGAATTCTCAACCATGAAATGTGTCTTATGATTAAACAAATTTAGGCATATTTTTTTTTTGTAACTTATCTTACATAACATCCCGCCTTGTTTCCCGAAGGCTTTGGCAGAGGTGTACCTCTAGTACACCCAAATTTCGCCAGTTATGTTTAGTTATGTTTATTTGACGCTGACTGTGAAGGAAAACATCGAGAGGAAACTGACTTATAAAGACCTAAAATTTACAAACATAGAGTAAGCTCGCAAGTTCATTTTCTGTATATGCTAGCATTGTGTAAGAAATTCGTTTTACAGGTGGCCTGAGACCGGCAGGAAAACCAAGATAACCGACATAGCCCAAAGATTTGCCAAACTTAAGTGGCAGGGGCTCATTGTTCGCAGAACAGATGGCCGATGGCGTTGGAAGGCCTCTCACAAGGTAAAACGATTACCTTGTGAAGGCCACAGGAATCCGCTGGATGCGGGAAGCACAGAAAGGGTCGAAGTGGTGGTGCTTGGGGGAGGCCTATGTCCAGCAGTGGACGTCTTTCGGCTGAAATGATGATGAAATTGTAAACTTTTGGGCAGTACAGCATACACAACAGTTTCGTCGCCTGTACATTCAACATTAAAGTTTATTTAGATTCCAAATTAAGCACACCTGTTGAAGCCCGGAGTTCGGACGTACTTGTACCTACAGATAATTTGTTTATTTAATGTAAATTGCATCTTCCGTTTACAAATTTGTACAGGACGGTTGGCTAATGAAGTGCTTTGTATTGTGTTGTTTTTAACACCTGTTTGCTGAAGGGATATAAATATTAATAGGGCTTGGACGTTTGAAGGGTTTAATGAGGGTTGTTCTCATGACTGTTGAAAATTGGGTCATTTGGGTGTATTGAAACATTGAAGGTTGTTGTTTGTATTTTTTGTTACAGATGTAGATCACGGACTACTTATCTACGGAAGATTCTAAATACCGTGACTTCTGGCCGTAAATACCGCGTCATCATGATCACCACTCTTCTGCCCTGCCCTTATCGCAGTTTTTTTTCTGGTTCGGCGCATAATGATTTTTTTACAATACTTCTCGTAGGTATACCTAGCCGTATATACCAATTACATGTAAGATTGTAGGCAGATTCAACTAAGTTTGCAATCAATCTGCCTAGCCTTTTCCCAACTATGTTGGGGTCAGCTTCCAGTCTAGATGGATGCAGCTGAATACCAGTATTTTACATGGAGCGACTGCCTATCTGACCTGCACAACCCAGTTACCGGGTAATACGATACCCCTTGGTAAGACTTTCGGGCTTCTGACGACTCTTAACGACTGTCAAAGATCCACGAATGACAGCCGGGACCAACGGCTTAACGTGCTTTATGAGCTTCGAAGAAGTCTCGGTATGTTAAGATGGTCGCCCATCCACGGACCAACCCCGGCAAGCGTAGCTTAACCTAATGGATCGACCCATGCGGCTGTTATTACTTAGCCACGAGCTCCTCTCTACTAATTAAGTATGCAATGTGACAAAAATATGCATGAATAATGGGTGCCACGATGTCCTTTCCGAGCAATGAGACAGCATAGATAATCAGAAAAACATATTAATAACAAAAATAAAATTCAATAACTAGTTATGTACGGATTATGGCTCCCCGCGTCTCATAAAAGTGAAGTATTTTATCAGGGCATCAGGGCAGAAACATTCACTTAGTACATACCTACTGATAACATTATTGCGGTCATCGGTACACTCGCGACCCAATCGATTATGACACTTAGCACAATCGCTTGTTGTGGCGATTTACGGGAAAAGCCTTTCAGTATAAGTAATTTATCATTATACATTAAAACAATTGTTTTATTCCGTGAAATAGGTAAGTGACTAATTGAAAAGTGATATAAATGCTGTTGATGGTGAAGTAACATACATAATATTACGCTTTTTTTCCGTGAAGGAGAAGGCAGAGGTAACATTACATATCATCATGCCCATTTTTCCCGAAGTGTTAGGAAAAGGTGTACATATAGTACACCCACATTTCGTCAGTTATGTTTAAATCCCATGTAATATGGGACCAAAACATAACTTTTTTTACCCACCCCGCAACCTAGTGCAAGAGCCAACTGCCATGAACCGGGCTCAAACTCAGGCTCCGGGCTGCTACTGAGAAATTCCTGACGCAAAACCTAATACCACTTTTCGTCAGTTAGGTTATAAGGTCCATATAATACCCGTATTTTCGTAGACAAACTTTAATTCCGGCTTGCTACCTACAATAAATAATAAACGAAGATGTAATATTTAATTCCGCCTCTAACCTAATACGTATCATCACCATCATTCAAGTTAAATCGCTGGTAAAAGCCACAGCAAACGTGCAATTTCTTTATGAATACAATCATTTGACGAAACAAATTGTCTACAATTTCTATTACATTCCATGACAAATGAAATCACAACAATTACACTTCCTTGTGATCAAAAGAAATTGCTTTACCCCGCGACAAACATTCATTGTGGCGTTTTAAAATCGCGTCTTTTTGGCGGAAATAAGGCAAATAGGTCGCCCGCAGACATTTTCAGCGAGTTCTTTTATAATTTTGAGTTATTTTTGCACGGAATTTATCTTCGCAGGTACTTTCCATTGATGAAGGGTGAAAACCACTTTGATGTGTTGCATTTATTTAGAAAATTTAAACTTTTCCTTTAGTTCTAAAGCAGAAGTTTGTAATACGAATAAGTTATGCCCAAATTGGACAGAACCGAACAACATTACTTTCATTTTAATGATCTGCCAAGAGAAAATAAATGTAAATTCAAAATACACGCATAAAATAAATAAACACGAAGAAATAGAGAATAGTTTTCAATGTTAATGTTGTCAATTCATATGAAAATGAGTCCCAAACTACACTACTAAATAACATTTTATTTCTTGAGAGGAATAAGAAAATGAACGAAGAAAATCTTAATGCTGGTTTAGATGTCAAAGATACTCGTACAATGCAATGTTAATTTATTTTTATAAAGTCTAGCTGTTCGAATATTTGACAACAGAGTTATTTGTCTTGGAGCTTGCCTTTTATCTCAATGAAAAAAATGTCGATGACTCCTTGTCTAGACGAAGCGAAAAAATTATCTTTTGAAGTTCATCTATACGTGGCATTTGGTCGGGATGTTTTAAGAAAATGTGGTATTATTTTATTGTAAAGATAAGTGTAAAATAAAATCCTGAGCATTTTAAGATTGTTGACGGTTTTGTTAAATATAATTGGATTTTTAGAGAAAACAGATTTTCATACAAAAAAAAAAATACTTTTGTAGGTAAGTGTCACTATTACCCTTCGTTAGCTAAAAATTCAATCAACCTGTATATAAATAAAATTACTATCCCGCTGCAGGGCAAATGTTGATGTTGGTGTAGAAAATTAGTTTTGGTCATGTTTTAATTTAATTTTGATTTAAATTTTGACATAAATTTGTTTTTGTATTAATTTTAATTTAATGTTTATTTAATTTAGTTTTGATTGTAATTTATTTTAATTTTGATTTTAATATTGATCTTAATTTTTTTTTTTTTGTTGTGATTATAATATTGTTTTTGATGTTAATCTTACTAACATATTTTTCTAAGTTCTAATACTAATACTCGTAAAATATGGATGATTTCCGAAATAAATGATGGAATTGAATTGAATTGAAATGCCCCGTTTCATACTGCACTAGCAATTTCTAAAGCATTAAAAATCTTAAGAACATGGCCTGCGAGGAATTTGAAAATAGGTATTTGAAGAAACTATTGCCGTCGTCTTACCCCAAGTCTGCACCCGTAGAGTGCAATAGGGACAGCTGCAGCTCAGATCGAATCTATCACAATTTTTTTTGACGAGATTGACGTTTCGTATTCCCTTTTTTTTCTCCTCGAAAACTGAGCCGATTCAATTATTTTTTACATATTTTTTTTAAGAAAGAGTATGTCTAGGTTCCTTTCATTTTCTTTTATATTAAAAACTTTTCGAATTTGTCTGGTAGTCCTCTAATCACGGCGGTATAAATGGGGCATTTTTGTAATTTTTGGAGGTTAAAATTGACTTTACCAATAAATAGCAAAAAAGTAGGAAATATCTGATCCCTGATATTTCCTATTTTTAGCAGACCTTAATTTTATGAAGAAAAATAAGATTGCTCTAGAGGCATTATTCAAGAAAAAAAAAAACCTTTTTACAAAAAAGTCGAAGTTCGAAGTCGGTTGTTTTTTTTTTGAGTAAAAAGTTTTTGTTTTTCACTTTTTAGTTGTTGTACCTACCCCACACACATTCGAATACGACTACCTGATAAGTAAATAACAGTGACAGGAAGTTATCATCATATCATCCACATAATATACTAAATGGGAAAAATACGTATTTCAATAATAAGTATTTTTCCCACTATCTACTCGATATCCAATCCTCATTCCCCAGCTTACTCAAAAATTACCCAAGCAAAGTTAATAAAATTTATATGGGACCAACTTGGGAGCATACCCTTTTTAATAATTTTCAAAATCGGTTCACAATTGACGGAGAAATCGGCAGACATAAATAAAAAACAAAAAAACATACATACGTGACGAACATATAACCTCTTCCTTAGTGGAAGTCGGTTAAAAAGGAGAATACATTTGTATGGAAAAACATAGCTATGCCCTATTCCCTCTTAATTGGTACAGTACGACACAACTTAGATGTAGCATCGGCAAAATTCGTAAAACCGATCATCGAACTGAGTGCGCCTTCAAAATAACCAATATTTATTACTGCTTTAGGTGAAAATTATCTTTACGCAAACGCAATAAATTGTTAAGTCATATAACCAAATACATTCGTAAAATTTTAATAAATGTATGCAAATTTTCAAATTTATGCTAACCTTTTCTACAATAATTATAAAAACATTATATATAACGGGTAATATACCAATTTACCGACCTAAGCTCGTAACATTCTGTAATGTATTTTTAATTGTTATAAAAGCGTGACGTTTGCAAAGCATGCACTAATTACTTTCAATCACATGAACTAGGGTTATTATGCACTTTATACGGGAAATAAAAATAAATTAACAAGATAGGAAAACCCGGCCAAGTGCGAGACGGACTGCTCGATCTTAGACGGACTCGAACACGAAGGGTTCCGCCCTTCATGTTCGAGTCCGTCTAAGATCGAACAAAAAAAAGACGAAAAAAACACGTTTCTTTTATGGTAAAGTTAATAATTAAAGGGGGTCCTTTAATTATTAACTTTATTTAATAATTTATAGCTAGAGGAGCTCGTGGCTAAGCAATGACAGCCGCATGGGTCGATCCATCAGATTAAGCTACGCTTGCCGGGGTTGGTCAGTGGATGGGTGACCATCTTTACATACCGAGACTACTCCGTGCCTCGGAAAGCATGTTAAGCCGTTGGTCCCGGCTGTCATTCGTGGATCTTTGATAGTCATTAAGAGTCGTCAGAAGCTCGAAAATCTGACACCAGTCTTACCAAGGGGTATCGTATTATCCAGTTACTGGGTTGTGGAGGTCAGATAGGCAGTCGCTCCGTGTAAAATACTGCTATTCAGCTGCATCGGGTTAGACTGGAAGCCGACCCCAACATAGTTGGGAAAAGGCTAGGCAGATTGATTTTGATTGATTGAATTTTTATAGTGGCAATAGAAATACACAATCTGTGAAAATTAGTACTGGTGCTTGTACGTATTGACTCCTACCGCTGCGCCCGCGTTGCCTTCAACCGTAATTACCAAATGCAAAGGACAACTGATAGAAATCCGACGACTGATGAAACACGAAGTTTGCCGAGGGACATTAAGAATATAGTTGTACTGTATTATACTGTATTTGATGCCTGATTTTTGTGACAGTGACAGTGAGAAATAACTATTATTGCCAGTTCAAGTAATTGTACATTATTTTAAGAATACGTAATCTTAGAATGCCTCGTTGGTCGAGTGATCGTAAGCACTGCTTCTGAGCATGAGGTCCTGGTATGATTCCCAGGTTGGGCAAAGTGTTATTGGGTTTTTCTATATGGAATTTCTCAGTAGCAACCCGGAGTCTGGATTTGTGTCCGGTTGATGGCAATAGGCTCGCCCCCTATAACATGGGTCTTATACATAACTGGCGAAATGAGGGTGTACTATAGGTACACCTCTGCCAAACCCCGGGAAAACAAGGCATAATATTATATAATATAAAACCCAGAACAGAAACCGAACCAAAGCCAAAAGAACTGACACAGCAAATAAAACATGAAATCGCAGACCAATTCCTTGATAATCACGAGAACCAATAACTGGCCACTCACCCGACAAAATGTCACTTCAATTCATCGTACGAATGCAATGACATTAACGGGAGTGATTCCGAGTGGTCACGACTCCGATGAAAAGGACGATCCTTTCGGTGATATGGTTTTAGGATTATTTTTATCTTTATCGATGTTCTTTGAGTTGAGATTTTAATTCGGGTTTTATTTTAAAAGGATATTATTTCGTTTTTCATGAGGGTTAATCATTTTATTTTGTTGACTAATGGTTTAGTCACTGAAAAACCAGTAAGAATGATGAATAAATCTAGCGTGTCTACTACATATTTTTGTGAACGAAATATTGTTAAATAAATAAATATTGCACGGATTCCTTTTAAATTACCTACTTTTAGGCCCTAGGTTATAACAGGCGCCCGATGCACGCGTCTTTT
This sequence comes from Agrochola macilenta, assembly GCA_916701695.1. Taxonomy (NCBI): domain Eukaryota; kingdom Metazoa; phylum Arthropoda; class Insecta; order Lepidoptera; family Noctuidae; genus Agrochola; species Agrochola macilenta. The sequence goes on along the minus strand of OU753564.1, from coordinate 9,076,516 downwards.
TATGCTGCGTTTTGGACGCTCCATTTTATGAATTTATATGTAACGAATAACATCAATTAAGCCCTTGGACGGTAGCGCTTGATGTAATTCGTAACATATAAATTCATAAAATTTTATTGAGCGCCCGAAACGCAGCATAGGTACAAGACACACGCCTCAGGCGCCTGTTTTAACCTAGGGTCTAAAAGCGTATTATATACCACCAATTAAGAAAGACGCACAATGTCATATTGTTTACCGTTTCTCTGTCAAACTCAAAGCAACACTTTTGAATTGTCAAATGGTCGGTAAGTCAGAAAGATGAAGCTATTTGCCCATTCCAAAGCGTAGTAGGTACCTATGGAGAAGAACGGGCAAGAAACTTCCCTTAGCCAATGTACTTTATTCGAGTTGAATCTGTTCTAATTTCAGATCCAATCCTTCCTCCAAAACCTAGATACAACCAAACTGATAAAAGATAAATCAGCAAAAAACCTAGTTCCATATCTCGCTAACCGTCACAATAAAAGAAAAATCAGTGACGTAATCGCCAAATTGGCTCTAAAAGTCTCTTAATCCTAATATTGATCAGGCATTGTGCTCGAGATGGCGAATCGGGGACCCGTTCAGAATAGGGGCCCGTTCAGAATAGGGACCCGTTCAGAATAGGGTGCCGAGATGAAAGGGACTTGGAGAAATGGCAATATTCGATTGACATGCGATAGCGAGGGTGCGCGAGCAAGGACGAATTGCTTTATATCTAAACGCCTTTGAAAATTGTGGGGATTTTCTTGTTTAAGATTTTTTTGTAGTTCGGTAACTATAAAAGAATTTTGTTTTCTTGATGTTTAGGGTTTTATGGGGTCATTGCACATTTGGGTTTATGTTTAGAATTTTCCTAATATACGATATATGTAATTTAATTGTGTATTTTCTTAATAATACCTGATTCTATATACACTCCTTTGCAAAATAAACATCTGTAATACATTGTAACAGCGAATCATATTTCACATTTCATCACAAAATTAAAAAAAAAAAATCAGATATGAAATAAAATTTATAGAAAAATAACGCGAAATTTCGGGCGTATTCTGGTTTATATCAATATATAATTAATTAAATATTGGCCAAGAAATATGTTTATGTAAAAAAGTGAAGTTGCTAAGTAAACTCCATGTTTTTTTGTTACGCCACTCGTACTTACGTCAAAGGTCGTCATTTTCCTCAATCGTCACCCTCCACCCTCATTTCTTTAATCAGTCCTTAACTTAAAAGTATCACTTTTCTGCCTCTCAAAACACGCTTTAGATGACTTTCTCTTGCTCACTTCCTTCAGAAATATAATAAAATTTACCTTATAATCGCGAAACGTGAACCTGAAACAGAAATAGAAAAACCATTAAAAAATAAATATGAGCGAGTTCTTTGACCAAAATACTGTACTTAATAACGTCAACCGTTTAATACTTGTTTTGTACCGAGTTAGAACCACAGTATAGAAAAACAGAAAGAACCAACGGCTTACACCCACTGAAGATTAGAATGTTAGTCCTATTTTTTCGTTTGTCAAAGTTAAAATATTTATTTCAAATAGGCCCATAAATGGCACTTTTGAACCTCAACATTTACAAAAATAAAAATACAATTTATTCTAGTCGCCCCTTCCAAAAGGTAGTTTTCGTATGGAGAAGAATGGGCAAAAAACTCCACCTGTTACACTTTTAAAATGTTTTACAATATTTTATTTATGTACATTAATTATATAATTATACTAGCTTTTGCCCGCGGCTTCGCCCGCGTGGCTGTCGGAAAATATCCTACGGGTGCGTAACTGCGTACTACCGGGATTAGTTAGATCATACCTAATATCCGAGGAAAAGTCGTTGATTCCTTGACCGCTGCGCTCGCGTTGTCGGCAACCATAATTATTTTGTCACGCGTAATTTTGAATCTATGATATCTTTTAAAGCATTCATTTTAATGATATGATGTCAAGGCATATTTTAATCTAAATTAAATGCCCAATTTAAATAACATACTTTACTGGATAAGGATAAATAAAATACCGGTCAAAATAGCTTCAGAAATAACAATGAAATTTTGATCAAATTCTGATAGATAAAAATGGTTACTGTAGGTCATCCTTAGAAGATAGACATATTTATTTTTGCAATTTTTAAGATATATAATTATGTAAAACATAAATTTGATGTATCTCTTACGGCTTACGCGGCGCACGCTACTAAAGCTCCCAGTCGGCATGTTTTTTTCCGACATCTTCGACAATAATCATCATATTTCAGCCAATTTACATAAAACCTTAATGTATTATACACAAAAACCTTCCTCTTGAATCACTCTATCTATTAAAAAAACCGCATCAAAATCAGTTGCGTAGTTTTAAAGATCTAAGCATACATAGGGACAGACAGCGCGAAGCGACTTTGTTTTATACTATGTAAAGAAGATAAAGATGTGAATGATAAATGATAAATGATTTTATTTCTGTAAGTGGGTTTAAACAAAACACTTTTACACGACAATCATATTTTTTAAACTAGATGAGGTCGGCTGACGGCCGGATGAAGACGTTGCACCTAGAATAAAATTACTATACCACAATAGGTAAAAAGAATAAAAAATTAAGCAATAACAGATAAATTAATTATGTGGTGGATACATGGTGCTCACATATTTACAAACATTGTAAAATTGATGACGTAACTGTCATGGGGGCGAGCCTATTGCCATTATAGGAACACCTGTTTAGCATAAAGTAATTTTTAACCGACTTCTTAAAAAAGGAGGAGGTTCTAAATTCGTCTGTATATTTTTGTATATGTTCGTCAAATAAGGACCGATTATGAAAATTATTTTTTCATTTGGTACTGGAAGCGTGCGCGGTGGTCCTATATAAATTATATTAACAACTTAGCTTGAGTAGGTTTTGAGTTAGCTTTAATATTACGTATTTTTTCCACTTACAGAATGTTGATGATGTTAAAATAACTTCCTGTCGCTGATTTTTACATAGCAAGTAGTCGTAGAGTGTATAGAATGCGTAGTTGACGGCTATGTAATGGGTCTTGTTACACTCTGTATGTCTAGTTATCGAATTACTTATCAGTTTTCACCACCTTTATCGGACTGCTTAGGTAGGTACTCTTCCAACGTAAATAAATATGGTATCTAGCCCTTATAGCTACTTCAAGGACTGGTCCTTCTGCCTAAATGTATTCGTTGTAGAACACATCAGCGGCGGTCGTTTATCACGGTGACAGATCATCCCGAGCTCTTAGAGATCCAGAATGACAAATGTTACGGTCAGGTAAAAAGGTTCCATGTTTCTTAAATTTCACTTAACTGCTTCCTGATGACGGCGGAAAGCGCCTTAAGGCCCTTATTACTTAAGAGGAGGGAAACGCTTCGTTTTGGGTTCTTTAGAATTATGCTTTTTTAAATGTCGCGTTTATTTCGTACTTGCATTTTCTTTAAAGTATTTGGTGCGTTTTTTTATTATAATCGATTGTGTACATTTATTACAGATAACACAAATATAACGCTCTTGCAAACTCGCGATCTTTATGCAGGAAATATTCTGTTTATTAATAATGCCAATCCACTATGAAAAATTGCCTAGCTATTTTATATGTATACGGAAATATAAGCACAATTAAATTTATTTTAATTAATTTTTTTTAAATTTATTTTTAAATTTATTTTTTATTTTATTGCATTTTAATAATAATATAAGCACGTGGTTTCAGTTTGCGATCGAGAGTCTCATAGAAAGTACCTAATTTGTAATTAATCGATTAAACTATCGACGGAAAGTATCATGTCAAGTTAGGGAAATTAATTGTTACGCAATTTGGCAACCAACTTAAATTGTTCCTAATTGTCCGTTAATCAAATCACACGTAATTCTATGACAGTTTTATGAAACTACTATGACACGGCAAATTGACTTTGGATATTTATTTATTTTATTTATTTACGGAAAAACAAACAGTAGCACAATAAGGTTACACTTATTTTCTTGAACATTAGGTACATTACTCGTATAACTGCAATTATGGTACCCACTACGTTCTCCACAGATTACAATTTAAAGTACTTAAAACTAGCTAGTAACACAGACAATACCTAGCACAGCATACCTAGGCGTTATCTCAGAATTCATATCTGGATTTTTAGAATTTAAGTAAATTTGTGTGCGTACATTATTAAGCATTAGTAAGTACGTTAATTATATAATACTTTACTGATCCTTTAGGGTTGCTTGGATTTGCTTCTTATATACATTTTTAGTAAGAAAAAGAATGGATATCAATTTAGCTAAACAGAATTAAATTTATATGAAGCAAGACGCCATAAATAACAAACAGCTGTTTCCGGGTCACCGAGTGTATCTTGTGCGTGTATCCGCAACTTGGCGCAACGTTTTTTTTTCTCAGATATGCATCACGCAATTTTGTCGCAGTGCGTCGTAGAGCCGTTGCCTAGGAAGGGCTAGTGGAAAAATAATGTTGAAGTCAGTATTTATATAAATCTACTTTTTATTTAAATAATATGTATTGAATAGTTGTGAAAGGCTGTAGCCATATTGATATATGCTATAGTAAAATAACAACAACATAGCGTAAGCTGCACAAAAGCGTAGACCGAATAATTTGACATCGAATCATCGATTTTGAAAAAACTTACAACGTCTATTTAGGAGAAAAACTAAATATACGCCAATTCGACTATTACTGAGCAAGAAAAATAAAATGCCAGTATTTAAGATTTCAAAAAATACTCGTAAAGGAAACCTTGGAAAACTCCGAAACACTCTTCAAGAGACCGTTTAACTGAAATGAGATGATAACAACTTGAAACAGGATTCAAACTTAAAAACTGTTTCACTATCTCTGCACAACATTTTTCAACGTCAAAAGTCATGAATCCCCAAAAGAAAAATCTCCGTTCAGTACATCAAAGATCATGTCATATTAGATCCCAATCCGCACCCCAGGCCCCACAATCAAAATGTGGGGTCCCGGTTTGATTGACGCGTCGAGATAACCTGGGGTCCATCCCGCATATATATTACTTCGTCAATCCTTACTTTGTACTATCCAAATGATATTCACATTCGGATTGCGGTGACACCCTGTTAATTTTAGATGGAATGAGGTTTCATGTTTTTAAATGAAATTGCTGCCTTGATTCTGGTGTATCTGTGTGATCTGAATGTAGGTTTTATTATCTTATTGAATCTAGAAATTTTATTGTTTGTGTATATTTACCCGACTACGGCAGAGCCAAAACGAAGGGTTATGATTTTAGCGGTCTATTTATGTATGTATGTAAGTATGTTTGTATTTACCGTAGCGTACTACTAAACCGATTTTGACGAATGAGGTATCAATAGATTTATAATAATAGTCCGGGTGACATAGGCTATATACATTCTCCCTAAATTTAATATCCACCATATTAAATTAAATTTTATTTTAACGCATTGCCTACTCAATGTATTGTTTCATCTTTCTGACTGACGAACCCCTTGACAATTCAAAAGTGCCTGTAATTGGTTTATTTGAAATAAATGCTTTGAGTTTGAGTTTGAGTTTGAGTTTGCCGTAATCTTTTGATTATGTAAAAAAATAAAAAATACGTGTCCAATATTTTTTAATAATCTACCTGACGGACAACATTTTTTTTGTCTCTCTTTTGTTTTTGTCCCTATTGATAATGACCGACAACAAACTAGGCCCTTATTATCGTGAGAGCAAAATATCATTTTTATTATCGGTTCTAGCATCTCAATAGTAGTAATAGTAGTCGAGCTTACACGAGGAGGATTATGTCATCTGTTTTCATGATATACTTAAAGCACAGAAAATTGTTTTTTTTTTAATACATTATATCACAGTCTCGTTCTATTAAAGACGTAGGTCTATTATTTTATTAGTCTCTACCAACTCCTTCAACGATAATAAACATACCAATATTTCTATTCGTTCTGTGTATTGAATACAAACAAAGACAAATAACTACACACAAAAAAAATATTTTCACATTCCCCTCTACTGTAATTCATAACGCGGAACAAAACAAAAAATAAACTCGAAAAGGAATTATTAATACACGCGTTATTTCCTGTACCCACTAAACCATAATAATTCGCAATTCCGTGTACAAAGGGCACATTATCTAAGGGCCATTTAAAAGAAGGAGGCACCCCACTAAATTCACTTTCTTTCGCGCAATAAGGGAAAGTCTCTTTTGTTGTGGTGTGAAAATGTATATCTGACTTCGGATAGGACTTTTCGTACGAAGTTTGAGATTATTTTTAATTCTCTTTGGGCTGGTGCAGTGAAGATTAAGCTTGTTTTTTGTAGCTGTATGTGTATTACTTTTATGAATAGTCTGAGTAAATGTAACGTACCGCTTCGACTTGAACAATACAATTTCTAAGAAAACTTCACGGTATAACAATAAACGGTGTCGCATCGCGCTATTCTGCTCGAAGCTTAATGCGTGACTGACACTTAAGTTTTTTTATTATTTTGTGGTGCACCTCAGATTAAACAACAATAATAAATGACATCCATTAAACAGTTAAACAGTTACCATCCAACAACGTTAACCTACACAAAACACTAAGAACACCCAGTATTACAATTGTTTTAGACTTAAAAAAAAAAAAACTAATGTCTATGAAAGAAAAATTCACCGAAACTTTTGTCAGATACCGCGTCACGATACACAAGAGTCGTTCATTCAATTTTTGCCCCTCGAAAGCTATCAATGCTTCGATCGCTAGTAACAAAAGGAAGTAAATAGTCGACCTGAATGGACCCGAATAGACCTGAACACTTCCTATCATATTCTAATCCTCGGACGCCATTCTATTTACATTTCCAATCTTTTTTTTCTTTCTAAGATTTTCCGGTGTTTGGCCATTGGCTACCGTCTCTGTACGGTTGGCAATGAATTCTTTAATGAAACTGTCCGATTGTCCTATATTTTCCGATTGGCTTTTGTTTTTAGTTTTCTCCTTATCCAAGGACACAAATCTTACACGTGCAAACATGACTCCTGTTGGGGATAAACTTTGCAAGGGTTATGTTTAACAACCTTCGGATAAGTAGTTACCCGTTCATTTCCATAGGGAACGTGTAACTAGCTTAAACTTTCTGATTCTGAATAACTGAAGAACTCCTTGACAATTCAATAGTGCCTATAAAATGATTTAATTGAAATACTTAAGTGCTTTTACTTTGATTTAGCGGGCAGATAATTCGTACTTTTTAAATTTTTTCTTTAAAATTGTTGCCTTTCGACGGAACTCCCTTTTCTAAGATTAACAGCTACACCATCCAATTTGGTCTTTTCATAACGACTTCTAAATAGTGCAAGTAAGATACTTATTTCAACTACAAAATCCAACAATCCATGCAATTCAAACTTAAACACTACATCTCCATTATCAGTAATCGAACCAACGAATCAAACAGCACCTACACTAATTACCAGGGTTGATACTATCGTGATTACAACACCACGTACTAAGCAATTGTGGCTGCATCCTTGAGCTCCGTTCACTCGATCTCAGCTGCTCAGATTGCTGCCGTTTCGAAATACACAACGAACGGGGCCAAGTACGCTTCCTTTCGAGAAACCTATTCATAGATACGGCTCATGTAAATGTGCATTACCAATACTAGTAATTGTATCCGAAATGCCTATTCCGAAAGTGCGGACAATGGCGGATTTTTGAAAGTTGGAAACAAAAGAACAATGTTGATTTGCTTCCGATGACATTGGGTGCGAATGACGTCACTGGTTACCCTAGTTTGATGAAAATTATTTTGCAACGGTGTCGACAGCTATCCTGAAAGAATTGCTAAGATTTCTCCCTCTCGACAATTGCAACAGATAGGAACGCTAAAGCGGCTATTGCTTTCATAATGTCTTCATGTTGTCAAATTTATGAACTGGTTAGCATTTTCTGGTATAATATCAATAGATTTCAACAGCCTTCAGTATAAACACCTCTTTAAAAGAAATATCAAGCACATAGCTGTCACTCTATCCGCAGAGATTTCGTATTTACGGATTCATTCGCCCGTCACCGGTTCGAACCAGAAATACTTTGGGGACTTCAAAATTATCTATTCAACAGTCCATATTACCTCACAGATTCTAATATCGTTGTCGGTAAACACGAAATCGATGCCTCTGAACTCCCAAGAGGCCACAAGATTCCCAGTTCAGTATCAATTGAAATCATTCACTATTCCTACCCATTGGAGCGATTGTCCAATATATTAGAGCACCAATAGTTGAACATGACACTGTCTTCTGATTGGGTCACTTTAGCCCAGCATTCCAGGAAAGCATTTGACGTTAGAGTCAAATGTTAGAGTGAAAACACACATATCTTTTTCCGAGAAATGTGTTAGTAAGCCGAACCTTTAACTTGAATGGTGAGCGAGAAATGTACTCAAGCAATGTGTACCTAATTGTATAATAACATGATGTAGAGTGAAGTTATAAAAAAGCCAGTAAAATTTAACCCTAAGCTATTATTGCAGGAATTATCCCAAGAAAATGAATATAATATAACCTCTCTCTTTAAACATCATCATTACATATAGTTCCTTGCTCTTGTTTCATGTTTATTATTGTATATAAGTTTATGCTGTATGTATTTATTGTATATGTAAATGGTACACCACTGACTACCTGCAGTATTGTCTCTCCTTCTCCCTTTAATCCATCCAAAATTTGTCAGTAAAAGATCGCTTTTAAAAGACCGTCCATTGTGTCATATGTAAAATTTCTACATTTATATCTGTAATTTTTATGGTGTACAAAATAAAGAGTACTATATCTATCTACGTATCTATATAACCGTCTTTGTGATTGTTAGTTAGGTCCGTCATCCACGACTCTACTCAAAAGTAATAAATATTATTATTGTTGTAAATATTATTTTTATGATTTTATTAAATACTCAAACACTGTTTTTGGGGGGGGCTTGGTAATCTGTGTGACAGGTTTTCCTAGTGCAGATACCAGTCTTCCACAAAGGATTTATTAGATTTTGTAATCTTCATATTTTTAAGGCACCTTTGTGGAAGAGAAATAAAATGTTTATTATTATTATTATAAGTTACAAACACAAATCAGCAATGAAAAGTCAGAATGTCAGCACTAAAATTTCAATGGCGGTCCGTACACGACCCATCCAATCACGAACTAGTTAATAACGCTATACGGCTAGTAAGTCGGGTGCAATTCTCATACTGTTAGTTCCTTAGATCAATCTAGCTTTTACCCAGCAGCATGTGGTTTAGGCTGATTGACTGATTTGTCACTTGTATGTACCATGTATCGCTTCGAATCGAAGATGGCGCTCAGCCAGAACAATATTTTCAAGGGTGACCTAAGTGGTTAGCGTCGCATATGATTCTTATTAATATATTAATTATAATATATATTAATTTCTTGCATTTAGTCTTTAGCCATTTTTGTAGCTGTTTGCCTATGGGTTCTTAATTAGAGGTTTTTTTAATGCTAGATTTTTTTAAAGAAAGTGTACATTTTATTTCTTACTAGGTTTTGCCCGCGTCTTTGCCCGCGTCACACTATCGGGATAAAAAGTACCACTATCGGGATAAAAAGTACCACTATCGGGATAAAAAGTACCACTATCAGGATAAAAGGTACCACTATCGGGATAAAAAGTACCACTATCGGGATAAAAAGTACCACTATCGGGATAAAAGGTACCACTATCTGGATAAAATGTATATGTCGCATGAAATACGGTGTTGTCGACTGAAGTACTCTATGCAGTGCGCTATGACGGAGTCTAAGGACCAGAGGACGAGGGCGCCGGAAACAACAGGAGCACCAGTCACCCTTCAGCCCTAGGAACTGTCATACGTTCATGAGACGCGTGCGCACATAGTTTCATCCCAAGTTTTATTATTTTATTTCTGTTATTATTATTAATGGACAATATTAATTAGGACAATAGTTGTTAATTGTGATTTGTGTAACTGTATAGACTAAGGTACATAAACTAATTGTAAGAAGCTGTTATCATCTTTTAATTGCCCGAGATCCACAAACAGCTCACAACAATTTCAGAGGATGGAAGCACGACCCCTCTCCAATGTCCTGTGGCGACATATATATTAAAGTTAGCATTAGGATAAAATCAACTTGTTTTTTTTTATAAGTTTTGTTTTTTTTTGAGACATGCATTTTATTTCACAATCCACAACAAAGTTAGGAATAGAAATCATCTCATTCAATTTAAATATCTTAAACTGCCACTAATAAATAACTCATAACGAATCGTTTAAGGTCAGTTCAGACGGTTCTGTTCGTACCTACTATGATTGATGCCAAGTGCCAACATAATGTCAAGTTACCAATCACAATGCAATTCTAACATTAATGGGTTAAGGTGACTATTAGAATGCCAAACGGTTAATGCAACTAATGTTAGAATGCAATTTTTAATAAGAATTTCAAGTTGGTGCATTATTGTAATGTAAATTCCGTTTTGATTGATGTGACTGTAAAATCATTGTATAATGGAACTGTTATTATTGAATTAGTGTTACGATCGTTGTGGTATTCGAGTGAGATATTATTAAGGTTCCCTAATACCGACTAGGCTTGATTTAGTTTTCTGTACTTAATAGGTTCAGATCATCTACTGCCTAGCCTATTCCTAACTACTTTGGGGTTGGCTTCCAGTCTAACCGAATGCATCTAAATACCAGTATTTTACATGGAACGATTGCCTATCTGACCTCCACAACCCAGTTACTGCGTAATACGATACCCTTAGTGAGACTGGTTGCCAGACTTTTGGGTTTCTGACTAACCGGTATGACTGTCAAAGATCATGTGTCAAAGACTGTTAAGTCATAATGACAGCCGGGACCAACGGCTTAGCGTGCGGCGTAACAGGTTCAGATATGATGTCGATAAAAAGTAATCGAAGTGTCAAAATGTTCAAAAATAATGCAATAAGGTCCATTTGCCCTACAAATCACTAAACACATTAAACACTAAACGATTTTTAAAACATCGTTCTGCTTCTGTCAATCCATTGAAGATGACAGAGACGGAATGATGTTTAAAATACGTTTATGTCTTAGTGTAAAAATGGGATCCGATGACCTCTCTGTCTATCCCAAAAGGATTCACAATTAACACACATAACATAACCTTGTTAAGCCATGTTTCGCCTAAAGGCTGGCAAGAGTCATTACCTATAGTACACCCACATATCGCCAGCTATGTTTAAAGTCCCATATAAGTGGCCTATTGCCATCAGCCGGGCACACATCCAGACTCAGAGCTGCTACTGAGATTTCCAGATAGAAAAACCCAATAACACATTGTCCGAACTGGGAATTGAACCCAGGACGCCATGCTCAGCACTCGCGCTTGCAACTACTAGACCAATTTGGCAGTCAAAAACAACAAATATTAACAATTAGGGAGATTATAACTTATTAATTAAACAACATATTTAAATCTATTGTGTTTTATTTTCTTGGTCTACTCGAGTTTATTATCTTTTTTTTTATGCACGTGAAACACGTGCATAAAAAAAAGATAATAAACTATGTGACAAATAAACTTATTTTTCTTTTCTTTGCTTTCTTTATTAACTTTAATCAGGGTTGATATGATTTAAATCACTTGATTTAAATCAGTGATTTAAATCGCGATTAAAATCAAGTGTTTTTTTAATAAAAATCAGTGATTTAAATCAATATTTTTTTACTTCAACCAAATCAGGCAAAATGTGTCAAGGGACTCCCCCGACATAAACTACGGCGCGCATACACCTGTCCAATGCTGTTTAACTACACCGTTCGGAGGTTCTCCGAAATTTAAACCCATGACTGAATCCGTCCGTTTAGTCTTTGGCGCGGTCATTCGTGATTGATTAATGAAAGTGAATACGACAAGATGTCTGGAAGGAAAAAAGATGCTGTATGGGTTTATTTCGATGAAAAAAGTCCACTAGCGGCAAGTTTAACAAAGCGGTGTGTAAAGTTATAAGAAGAGAATTAAAAAAAATTTAGAGACATGTGTGACAGAAATAATCAAAAAAATCCGATTTAAATCCAATTAATCCGATTTAAATCCAATTAATCCGATTTAAATCAAATAAATCCGATTATTTAGATTTTTTTTATAAAAATCATGATTTTTATCAACCCTGACTTTAATATATGTTTATTTAATCAAACAAGGCATTTTAGTACACGTTAAAAAAAACAGTTTTACAAAAAATTACTATATCTACAAATGTGTGGGTGGGCACTGCTCTCCTAGCTAGATTATGACGACCTGTGGTATGGGGAAGCAGTCCGGCCCCCTAAAGTATAATGACGTAAAGGTTACATAGTGCTTGTGATGTCACTGTTACAATTGAGATGGACAATTCAAGTTTAAGATACGTTTTACTAAACGTGAAAATAAAATAATTAAAATTTTAAGTTAAATAAATGTGTGTGTGTGTGTTCGTGTGTGATTGTGCGTGTGGGGGTGTAAAAAAGACCTTTAACCTATAACAGCAACGTTATTGAAACGAAGTTCTTTAACACGGCTTGCGGTAGGAGTAAACTGGTAGAAATCGTCACGTAACGAAAAAGCGTAATGCCCGCAAAATTCAGTTTCGAAGTGTCAAAAGTTTTTGACACTTGAAACTTGAGATCAGACTAGATGGCTCTGTATTAATACATAATATACAGCGAAAGGAACTTCGCTCCAACCGAGTGTCCCACGACACATTCCGACGTGTATTGACGTTTCTTTCACACAAAAACAATTCTTCAATAGAGCCTATAACATTCACTATTATTTATATTTGCCATTCACGCCAGTATGCAAGTGAAATTCGATAATTCATCGATTTCAATTTTCATTCGCAAAGAGATTTCGTTCACTGATACCGATGATTGATTTAGCTCCCGTCTCCATTCCTATTAGTAGTTTTATCGTTCATTCGTTCATTTCGAAATTTGAATGCTCCAAATAGGATTGCCGTTCGGAATGATTCGTGGACGTTTGCGCGTACATGTATTTTTTAAGGTAACTGAATTTTTTATCTGGGTTTCCATTAATTGGAAAATGTTTCTTATTTAAAATGTACGATGACAAATACATTCATCCATTACAGAATACATTGTCATCGTTTAAATAGTATTCAATAGTGTAGTAGATGATTCCATCAAGTAGGTACCTAACCATTACACTAAGTATTGAATTTGACCCACTTATAGCAAATCAATAATAATTTGATTAAAAGTATTTTTACCTATTAATGTTTTATGTTTGTAAAGAAAATACTTTGAAAATAAATAGTAGTTTGATGGGTGTGGCTTATTTCCCCCGTACGCGGGAAGTGGCGGTTCCATCTTCCGTGGTCAGATAAGACATAAGTAGTGTGCCAGTAATTGCCAAGTAGCGAATACGTTAGGTTGTGAAAGTAGGTAGTAATAAAGCACCTTTTGCAGCGCAAATTATTTGAAATGGATCTACTCTGTTGACCGAAACAATGAAGAAGAAAACCAAATCATAAATAACAACCAGGATCAACCTATAATCAGATCAAAATTTGGTTCGCCATAAAAAAACCAGCTTGATACAGAATTTTAAACAGACTCAAACGAGTCGAAAGAATGTCGTGTACATTTTGTTCCCTCTCGTTTTCATCGGAATCCACGCCCTTTCCCTTTTGTTAGTAACCGGTCCACTCTTGCGCTTGTTCGGAGCATGATTTGATTGCGATTTCAGGAATTCCTTTGTTTTTTATTGGAATTATAGATTGAATTTTGGTGGTAGATGTTTGCATTTGATAAGCCACCGAATATGTATAATATTAATTGATTAGATTGAGGTATGGTACGGAAGATCATTTTAAGATGAGCTAAAATGTATCTATATGACAAAATATTACTAATCACGATTATTAAAATGAATTTTAATATGGGAAATGAATATGTATCTAATAGTTTTCATGGCATCTGTCGCTGCAATTTCAGTAACCCAAAGGATTAAAACGGTCAACGATTCTGCTGTAAATAAAACCATAGATAATATGGAACGCACATTAAGTACCCACAAAAGTAACCACTTAATGTGCGTTCCATATTGTCTTCACAATCAACAAAATAAAATAAAATTATGGAACAAAAAAAGCACAATAAATCGACACAAAAATTCGCAGACCATATACAACCAATATCCAATCATATTTATTTCTCTAAAAAATAAAACAGTTATTGCCCTACAAATCACCTGTCACCAATTATGAATACGTACTCTTACGCACACACACACGTTGCGCGTGAGTGCCGCGGAACGCCGTCGAGGAATGCGCCCTATCCCGTCAGACCTGTGCGACTGGCTTCACTGAACCTTGTAGGGTCTGATGCAAATATTGCGATTTTAACATCATTCGGTGGTGTTGTGGTTGACTTGACATCTTTTAACGATGTCAAATATTGATATCGGGATAATTGCGTAACAAAAATAAAATCTCAATCGATCGCAATGCCTTTAATTTTCACATCCATTGCTTCATAGGACTGAAAAATTATTCTGCTTAGCGACGTAAATAACTCAATAAACATAGCTGAATATCAAAATAGATTGCCATTTTGTGTTTATGCAGGTCCTATGCAGTGCTTGCAAATAATTGTAGGCACTGCAAACAATTATGATGTGTGGTGAAGGGTGGGCGTTTTGGGGGACTGTCTTATGTAATTTTGACGTTCGAAAAGTGCTGATTCTCAGCCTAGTTTGAATAAATGACTTTTCAATTTTGATGAAGTAGGAAATGTAACATATCATATATAAAAAAAAAAATGAAGACTTTGAAAGTGGTTCCTCTGTGGTTGAGGTATCCAGGTAAAGCTCTTTTCCACCTTCGGCGTGATCAATACTTACCATCAGGTGAGATGCAGGCCAAGAGCTTCCTCGCTCCGGTAAAAAATAAAAATAAAGTGGCCTATGCATACTGAAAGAAAGAAATATATTTTTTCCACAACCAAAACACTTTTAGCAAGCCTACTAGTTAATACAATGCCAAAAAAAGGGTTCTTGACTGTTCAACGATACTGTTAATTTTGCTTTGCCCCACCAATTGATAGGTATATTGATTTGTCGTTATTCTTAGCAAATGCATTGTACCTAGGTATGCAAAATCTGACATAGTTAAAGTCATAGTAAAAGCAAAGAAAAAAATTGAACAGAATCACAAATTCATAATACTAGAACTTCACCTACATCAAATCTTGAACAAAAGCCCAAAGGGAAAATATATTTTTATTTCATGAAGGAGAAAACGTTTCACCAATACAATAACCGTCATAATCGATTGAGAAGTTTACGAGATTTTCCTAAACTAACCATATTTACGATGTAGATTGCTGGTTAACCAAGGAAAGTTTATTGAAAACTGTGCCTATAAAACAGCTTTTGAATATAAAGCGATAGTGATTTAAAAAATAATTTATGAAGATTTGAAGAGCAAAGAATTTAGGTTGTCAGTTTACATTATATGCGTCATCATTATCCGCCTAGCCTTTTTCTAACGATGTTGGGGTTGGCTTCCAGTCTAACCAGATGCAGCTGAATATCAATATTTTACATGGAGCCACTGCCTACCTGACCTCCACAACCTAGTTACTGGGTAACACGATAATGATAGTGGTTAATTTATATATAATTAATTGATAAAATACTTATGTTGATGCTTATTAAGGCCTTTTTAATATGAAAAAACTTCTCAAATTGTAGAATTGTCACTGTCACATTTAAGTTTTGTTAAATAGGCCCCTGGTCACTGGCCTTGGTCGGGGCTGTACTAACTTCACATGAATGAGTACGCATATTGTATTTAAATTTAACACTATTTGACTAAAATCACAATACAGTACCTATTATTTTGAAATACCTTAACTATTGCAAGATTGTCTGTCCTTCTCTATTTAATTAATCCAAAGGTTGTATTCAAAAGATCGCGTTTAGCGATAAGACCGTCCATGTGTGACCTTGTGTAACATTTATATCTGAAACTTATATGATTAACATAATAAAGAGGAGTTTATTATATTCTTTTCTAACAATTTGTGAGATCCGACCAGAGTCCTTTTGACGTCGCGATGTCAGAAATCATTAAAAAAAAATGAGAATTTAATGGATGAGATAGAGACTCTAGACTTTGATCTGCACTCTAATTGCCTAACACAATTTCAAGCACAATCCGACGGAAATTACTAATCCATTGCTTCATATATTTGAAAACTTCGTCTGCTCAACAAAGTAAATAAAGCAATCAATGATGATGAACTGTCAAAGTGAAAGGCATTGCCATTGTGTTACGTCATAATCCCGCAGGAAGTGAACAACCAAAGGCATCTGAGTGTATTTATAGGTAATTATTTATATAGCATTGCATAGCTTTACAGCTAAGCGCATTTTCTTAGTCAAGGACATCTTCCACCTAAATTGTAGAAATACTTCTTAACTAAAATACCAGTCTCTATAAAATGCTCACTATCCACATATACAAAGCTCTGTTTGACCCGAAGAACTGTGTACTTTTCCTTCCTAAACTAGAAGATTAATGCTTAGATTTCACGGGATTTTACTTCGTATAATTCTGAGTGATTTTTTCTACGTTTCTTGTCCCTCGAGATGTCGGCTTTTCTTTAGCCGATTTAGCAACAGCACCGGGATGAATGTAGCCGGTATTATTTTGAGGTGTGACGTCATGACGTGGATGTTTTTGTTCCTTTAGAAGGTTTTAAGAACAAAAGCTTTCAACTTAAAAGTATTTGTTTGAAATTTTAACCAATTGTATGGAGTAAACCCGCACGTAATGAAACTTTTCAGATATTATTTTTTGTTTGGCTTCCAGACGATGTAAGAAAATTATATTTTTATAACTATGAAAAACGTAAAAGGGTAATGAATTTTGCCGGCTTTTTATATTTAAGTACTTCTGAAGCCATCCGGAAAATGGTTTCATAAGAAGGGAAGTTTTTCTCAAACATGCTTGGAAATTCGAGCATTATTTTGACAACCTTCTTTGAGAAATCGAAATTGCTGACAGCGAGCGTCCAGCCGGCAATGTTTGTATGAAAATCAATATCGTTTGTGTTCGAACTTTTTTCTCCAACACATGGCAATGCAAGGAAGTAACTTATCAAAGATTTTATTTCTATTTGGTTTGCAAATAGAAATAATAAAAAATACTTGAAAGAGCTTTCAAGAGCTTTCAAGTAAAGAAACAAAATGAACAAAATGGCGCGTGTCAACTTATTGTTGTTCGTCATTGATTCTGGAATTCATTCAGTAACTTAGTTTGAATTTCCGCTCATTATTTGAGAAAACTATTACACAAACCTTGGCCGCTACCAGGCATTTATGGACTCACGTATGTGTCCCTCGGCTATCGACCATTTATACCCTTGTTGCAGGCCGCGACAGTACAGTACAGACTATTGAAGAGGTTTTGTAAGAATCTGTTCGGCCATACTAAAGAACCAATGACATGGAAAAAGCTACACGTTGTTTTTTTCACGTTCCAAGTTTGCTTTTCAGTGTATTTATCTTGTACTCGTACTGTGTTAATATTTTTTTATTAAGTAAGGAGTATTATTATTACGATCCCTGCAAAATAAAACATCACTTAACTTTGTATCCAAGATAATCACAACCTCTCAAAAACCCCATTCATTACAATTTCTATGGTGAACTTACACCGTAATCAGCATACTCATAGCGTTCGAACAAACCCATTGTTTGCGACTCAATGCTCAGTTCAACGACATTGGCGCAGCTTTATTAACGTAATTACCGTCGCATACAGCACGGACAGTTCAGTCATTCGTTCTCTCGTTCATTCGATCGCTGTTTGAATCGCGAATGTTTATGTGGCCGATGGTTTATGGTGTCATTAAAGTATCGGAACTTATTATAGGTACATATCTACCAGGTATACTGCTACAAGAATCTATTGGCACTCGAATGACGTTGGCAGGAGGACGCTGACGGTAAACATTTGTGTAATTATTTGGTACAGATACAATTTCGTACCTATTAAAAAACAAGATGGCGGCGTTAGTTCCGATTTTGGCCACGCGTCAAATGAACCATTTTAAATATAAGTTTTTTTTTTTACAGAATTTGTATGAAATTATTTACCAAGTAACTTAGTCGAATAAAACCTATCCGAAAATGGCGAAATCATAGAAACAGAAACTTCGCAAGGGAATGAAAAGTCAAGTAAGACGTCAAAGCAGAATTAAAAAAAAATACTAATCGATCTGTGCTTTCTATCGACCATTCAACCTTCATGCATTTACTCTGCCTATGTTAACAACTTAACGTTGTAAGATGGGTAGCTATAATACGTAGGGTCTTCTTTAGGGAAATTCTCTTTTCCAGTTGACATCCTATGAAATTTGCTAGTCTGTTTCTACCATACATTTTAAGAGCGTTTATTCTGAAGGCGGGCAACGTCGCAAATAGATGTCAAATATTTCACTGTTTTGATTAATTTAGCAGTATTACTGTGTGGAAATAAAAAATGTGGCTAACTAGCGAACTAGAATATTGATTATGAAATGCAATAATAATTAATATCGTAACACAGAATGTTTATTTTAATAGTTGGCTACAACATCAAATTCAATGTTATAATTGCAATTCATTATTAATATTCTAGTTCGCTAGTTAGCCACATTTCTTATTTCTATTCAGTAATATTGCTATAAGAATCAAAACAGGTAAATATTTGACAGTTATTTGCGACGCTGCCAACTTTTAGGATAAACCCTCTTAAGAGTTTAACTGTCACTAACGAGACACAATAGAATTTTATTATTATCGTCCTCTAAAGGCAAATCGACAGTTGAGCGGTAGTCTTTCCCACTGCCATGTTATACGATATCTTACAAATAAGCATAATGTTTATTCTCACAACATTTTCCATCACACACGTCTAATAAAAATAAACTAACACGTTGATATGTTACACAATATTCTCATTTGTATCTACATAGTTACAATTCTTGGCTACGGAGGCGTGGAAAAGAAAATTGTTTCTCCCAAGTCTCATGTGATATAGAATAATATTGCGATTAGGAAGCACAAGATGTTTCGGTGTATGTCGTTTGATATGTATGTAGGTAGTTATGTGGAGGGGAATAAGATAAATGTGTTGAGAGGTATCTACATAATGCAGTCATGGAAAATTATTAGTGTCATTGTTGGTAGAGACGCTGCGTCATCTCTACTGTGGGTGTCATTTATTTATTCAACAACAACACTTAACATAACATTACACCTGTATTCCTCACAGGGATAGGCACAGGTGTACTTAGAGTACACCCACATTTCTGCAGTTATGTTTAAGTTCCATGGAATAAGGGGCGAGTCTATTGCCATATTTGCCATCAAACGGGCACAAATCTAGACTCCGGGCTGCTACTGAGAAATTTCAGATGAATAAATCCAGTAACACTTTACTCGACCCGGAATTGAACCGGACCAACGAGGCAGTTTATTTATTTATTTAGTAATTAAAGGTACTAAGGGATTTGTTTCACGACATTACAGAAATGCCAAGGCAATTTCTTGTAATTACTTAAAAAATGCACAGTGTAGTAAATCTATATTTAGCATCTGTATGATAATTTCCGCTCAATGAGTCTACTTGTAGAATAGAATCAAAAGTAGCACTTTCATTGCCAAATTCTTCAAACGATAGAAGAGTGGTAATGAAGTATCGAAGTTACTTTCATTCTCAATCTGCAAGAAATATCTCTCTGAATCTTTTTCTAAGGTCATCAAAATCAAAATCAAAAGTCATTTATTCAAACTAGGCTGAGAATCAGCACTTTTCGAACGTCAAAATTACATAAGACAGTCCCCCAAAACGCCCACACTTCACCACTTCCTAGTGCGTTAGCTGGGAAGAAGAAGTGGCGCAACAAACTCCCCAGCAGCACAGCTGTCTGTTCAGTTAGAAGAACAAAAAAAAGATTCTATATAATAATATAATAATAATATCAGCCTGTTACTGTCCCACTGCAGGGCAAAGGCCTCTTCTCATACAGAGAAGGCACGAGCATTGATCACCACGCTTGCTCAAGACGGGTTGGTGATTTCAGACTTATATTAACTATAAGTCCAGGTTTCCTCACGATGTTTTTCCTTCACCGATGTCAATAATGTCCAAGATAAACTCAGAAAGTACATATGAATTGAAAAAGTCACATTGGTACTTGCCCGGATTTGAACCCACAACCTCGTACATGAGAGGCGAGGCCTTAACCACTGGGCCATCACGACGATAACGATCACGATATAATAGTATTCAAAATAATTTAATCGGGGTGGCTTGACCTACCGACAACCCGATTTTTGGGCACAGATAAAATAGATGTATCCTGAAGCTGCTGCTGCTAAATGAAAGCTATCAATGAAAAAATTTCACTGATGTCATCCACCGAATTACATCGTTTTTATTAATATGGCCAATAAAGATTTCTAATAATCCTTTATAGGTGTGGGGAACACGGAAAGTATGGGATTTATAGTTCACTTATCGTATAAAGAAAAGGGAGGATCCTCCGACCAGACGGGTGTTGTGTCTGATGGGCAACTGCCCGACGATTGATGTCGGGAGGTTGTATATATATACCTACTCAATCAATTAACAATATACCTACTCGTCGCGCGGTAAACTATGCTTGCGCAATGCAGGATTTTCGGTGACGTCACTGTGATGTGTGTTCATATGTGGCTTTGTAGATGCCGCCACAACCGAAACCTTTGCCTTTTATCGGGAAGTAAGTATATTCAATATTTATAATCCATTATGCAATACATTCTTTCATTCATTCACCGCTCTTTTACTTACAAACAGGGCACTTTTCATATAAATTGACCGAATGATTCCTCTGTGTTAATTCTTCAATTAATTTCAATATTGCGATTGTTAATATGTTTGAGTTTTGAGTGCTTTGTTTTTCGATACGTCCTTTTTGCATTTATTGTTATTTAAAATTCAATAAAGCCTTTTATCGTCGTGCGGGTTTTTTTTTTTTTTTTGGGTGGGAAATCATCAAATGACTCCTCCCGCTCTGGGCGGAGCGAGAGGGAGTGTCAGACTTTTACTGACTAAAACCCACCCGTGTTCCTTCCGTTGCCTGTGTGCCGGGGCCGCGATATCCCTTTCGGACAAACTCGCAACCCTGGCAGGCATTGGCCCTTACGGACCCCGTCTGTTGGTGCTGACATCTCTTTGAGGCGCCCGTGGAACACAACGCGCCGTCGACCCGGGCCTGGTCCTAATCGGACGGCGAGCTACCCATTGCCCACCGTCCGCAAGCCCGCGCCTACGGTGGCCGGAAGTCGGCTCGCGACTCCCGACGCCCGGGGCGTCTCCTGCGGCGACTAGGGGCGCGAGGGCGCGCATCTTGCATTTCTCTCGCGCGCTCCGCCTCCTCCTTCGCGAGCATTACTGCTTCGCAGAAGGAAGTGACGGCTTCCCATGCACTCTCGCTCCGGACCATGGCCTGAACCAGGGCCGGACGCGAGAGATCGCCGCTGCCGATCGCCTCCGTGAGGACATGGCGGTGCCCCGCCCAAGCCGGGCAGACCTCCACCGTATGCTCCACCGTGTCCTCCGGGCGATCCACACAATAGTAACACCCGGGCGTTTCCTCCCGCTTTATCCTGAACAGGAACCTCCCGAAACAACCGTGTCCGGTGAGGACCTGCGTCAGGCGGAAGGTGAGGACGCCGTGGCGCCTCTCTAGCCTCTCCTCAAAGAGGGGCCTTACCGCCGCAATTGTGGCGTGCCCAGCGCTGGGTTGCGACAATCGCACTCTCCATGCCGCCATGAGATCCCGCCGGAGCTCTGTCCGCTGTGCCGTGATTTCTCGCGGCAGCGGAGTTAGACCCCGGCGTTTCGCCTCCTCGCGCAACTCCCACATGTGCGCGAGGACTTTTGCCTCCAGATCCCATGGCGGTAGTCCGGCAAGGAGGCTCGCCGCCTCACGGGAGACCGTGCGGTATCCTCTGACCAGCCTAATGGCCATGACCCTTTGGGACGCGTTCAATCGCTGGGCTGGTCGCAGCCTTAATGAACGCGCCCACACCGGTGCCCCGTAAAGGGCCATGGACCGCACGATCCCCGCGTAGAGCCTCCGGCAGGAGGCGTTTGGACCCCCTAGATTGGGCAGAAGCCGCTTCAAAGCAGCCCCAGCCCTCTGCAGTTTGGGAGCCAAACGTCGGAAGTGCTCCACGAAGTTCCACCGGCTGTCGAGGACGAGTCCCAGGTACTTCATCGTCGACTCGACACCGATGTGAACCCCTCCCGCCGTTATCTGGGAATCCGACAGCGGCGCGTTCCGAGGACCATAGAAACACATGGCCTCGGACTTGTGCAAGGCCACCTCGAGTCCCAGTTGCCGGATCCTATCGACGATTGTCGCAACCCAACGTGTCGCTAGTTCGGCCGCCGCCTCATGCGACCTCCCCTGCACCAGGACCAGCGTGTCGTCAGCGTAGCAGACTACGCTGACGCCGCTAGGGAGGTCGGCGCGCAGCACCCAGTCGTAGCCGATGTCCCACAGATGCGGCCCCAGGACCGATCCCTGCGGGACACCGCACGACATCTCTCGCCGGTTCCACTCTCCGTGGTGACCGGGGTAGATGACGGCCCTGTCCGTCAAATAGGCCTCGACCACTCGACAGAGGTAGGTCGGAATCCGGTGATACCGGAGTGCCTCCCTAATGCAACTCCAGGGCAGGGTATTGAACGCATTGGCGATGTCAAGAGACACCGCCAAGACCACCCCACCCCGGGCAACAGCATCCCCCGTCGTGAGGGCTCGAACGCGCATGATGGCATCCACCGTAGAGCGCCCCTTGCGGAAACCAAACTGGCTGTCCGCCAAATCCGGCCCCACTCGCACCAGCTGCCCGACAAGGCGGTCTGCAATTACTCTTTCAAAGAGCTTGCCCACCTCGTCGAGCAGCACGATGGGCCGGTAAGCGGACGGAGAGTCCGCCGGGCGCCCCGGCTTCTTGATGAGGACCAGTTTCCCCGTCTTCCAACGAAGTGGGAACTGGCCCCTCTCCAAGCATGCGCTAAAGAGCCCCCGAAGTCGAGGCCCGAGAGCCTCTAAGGCCAGAACCCAGGCTTTTCCAGGTAAGCCGTCGGGTCCTGGGGCGGTACTTTTGGCATTCAGCCTACGTACCACCACTCTCAAATCTACCCCGGTCACCTCCGGAGATTCGTCATCGTCGTCGTTTCCTGTGTGGTCCGCATCGGGCACCGCAGGAGGCGGAGCCATGGGTGGGGGAGTATGTTCCCCTCGCGAAGGGAACAGAGCGCTCACCACGTCCTCCACGAGCTGGGGCCGGAGACTCTGCGTCAGCGGGGGAGCCCATGGGCGGAGCTTGTCTCGCACCCATTTATATGGGCGTCCCCACGGGTCTCTGTTCAGAGTCTCCAGCGACTCCTCGCGGGCCAGTCCTCTGGCCCGCTCGATCCCGGCTTGGAGGGCGGTCTTCGCCGCTCTGTACTCGGCGTACAGCTCCGCCTCAATGGCTTCCGTATCTGGCGGGCGGATACGAAGCCTGCGGTGCCTGGCGTACAAGTGGCGCGCAGCAACGCACGCCGCGCGTAAAGCGGTCAGCTCACGCGACCACCAGTACACCTGGCGCTGAGCACGTCTGAGGTGGACCCGGGGCATTGCCACGTCACATATTTCGGACATGGCCTCCCGGAACCACTCCGCCTCGTCGTTGATGTCGGCAGGCCTGTCCGGTGATGTCACCCAGGCCTGCACGATCGAGGCTGCCAGACGTCGTGCGGGTTTCGAGTTAATAGTAAAATAAAAAGGAGTGTTTCGCTGTAAGTTGTTAATTGAAATTGTTTTTATTGTTTGTTTAAATATAAATTCTCGACAATGCAATGGGTAAACCATTGCATTGTCGAGAATTTCAAAAAGAATTCACAAAATAAATTCAGCATATCATTATTGCATTTTTATTTATTTATATAAAGTTTTATATTACATATTTACAACAACAAAGAGTAGGTAGACACATACGTGGCTGTGAATTTTAATTAATTCAGAAGAATTGGTTTGGTAAATTCAATACATTGCTGCATTGGTTTGTGTATTAAAAAAAACACCTGTCGACTACGTTGCTTTATTGAATTTGGTCAGGTAAACAATTGAGTTTTTCTGTTTAAAGACTTAAGTACTTGGAGTAAAGCGATTGACTGCAATTTAAATGCAAGTACTCACTCTATCCTCATTTTTTAAAGTTTGGCTTTTTGAATTTCATCGAATCACTCGTTGACCAATTCTTACTGATAGAGGGCACGCTTTTGGCGCAGTCGCAAGGCACACGTTTCTGCTAATATCTTATACAACGCACTTTACACTTTTTATTTGTTTTTACTTGTAGTACTTTTTATGTGTTTTATTTTTTTATGTGTAGGTACGTTTAGAAAACATCAATAATGCTAGTATCAGCAAGCTAGAGCAGCAGTGATAACCTAATGGTGTGACCGTCGGACTGCCAAGTCATAGGTCTCAAGTTCGAACCCTTGGCATCTCTGAATTGGTCGCGGGAAAGTCCGAAAGGGATACCGTGACCCCTGGCAACTGAAGGAACACGTGTGGGTTTTAGTCAGTAAGAGTCTGAAACGCCCTCCCGCTCCGTCCAGAGCGGGAGAAGTTATTTGATAATTTACCACAAAAAAAAAAAAACAAAAAAAAAGCATCTCTGACTTTTCCGATTCATGAGCGTATTGTATAATTATCACTTGCTTCAAAAACAGTGAAGGAAAACATCTTGAGGAAACCGGCATGCCTGAGAGATATTTCTCGACGGCAGGCGAAGCCAAGTCAGAGGCCCATGGGCGGCATAAAAACTTTGACACCAGGTTAAAAGTAAACCAAACGAAAAAAAAACTGGCGAGCAAATTAAGCGAATTGTGTTACCTATTATGAGATAGCTCGGCCTATTTTAATTCACACAATTATTTGCCGATACCCAAAAAAAAATCATTTCATTGCACAATAATCGAAATAACATTAATCATATCACAAAATGGGATGCACATAATAATTTCCCATTTTATCCGAAACTATAAAACCTGAATTAACAAAAGGAAAATGGCCAAACGGCCACAAAGCTATTGACGGTGCGAGTTAGCCAGCCGGCTATAATGATCACTTTGATCACTCGAACGGCAACTTGCCTCTAAACGAGTGTGTCCGTGGTTTCGGACTATTTTGTTAATGTTTATTTTGGTTTGTTTATTGACGTTGGTCATGTGGGTTTGGGTTGAGTATCTACATATTAAGCAATTTTCTGCTTAAATTTTTATTTGATATTTTTTTTTTTTTTAATATATTTTTATCTGCACTGTATTATATTGTGTTCTTTAGTCTGTGCTAAATAAATGTATTTTCTTTCTTTCTTTTTCAAATCTTTTTTTTATTTGCTTTCGTGGATAGTAAATTTGGTAAGAAATAGGTATCGCTGTCATAAACAATATGTAAAAAAAACCTGTCTGATCCGAAAGGGGCACATAGGTACTTGATAATAAGATAAAGTAAGTATTTTTTATTTTTTTTGTGAAAATCACCCCATAAATAGACTCTCAGTGTGATACTTAATAACACCCTCACTGACAGACAGGGATTTTTTTACATGTTGTATAGATAGTTCAGGGGTTTATAAAAAAACGACTAAAAGATCTAGGATCATTTAATTTCTGGAATTTATACCTAAAGCTTTTTATAAAAAACCGCCCAAATGCGAGTAGGACTCGCACGCGAAGGGGTCCGTATCGTATTAAGATCGAGCAAAAAAACGCCGAAAAAACACATTTCTTGTATGGGGACCTTTTAATTATTAACCTATTTGTTGTTATAGTGGCAATAAAAATACATAATCTGTGAAAATTTCAACTGTCTACCTATTACGGTTCATGAGATACAGCCGGCAGACAAGCGGACGGACAGCGGAGATTTATAATTGGGTTTCGTTTGGCACCCTTGGGTACCAAACCCATAAAAAAAACATTTATATAAAATAACATAAAATAAATTGTATACTTACCTGCCTAGAAATGTTTTTTTGTGATGTCTAATGCAACCAACCGAAAAAGCTAGTTTTGTTGGTTTCTTATTATATAGTTATTATTATCATAACACAAAAAACATTTTAAAACCAGTGACCAATTCATATAGATTCAAAGGTAGTCGCAATTGGCCTCGCTTGACATTTACGATTGAAAAGAATATAATATTATGAGCCTTGATTACCATCCGAGTAATTGAAATAATAGGTGGCTAACATCTGCAAGCATTATAACCACTTATAAACTTCAATCAAAGTTATTAGCTAAAATGATTCCTTCAATTATTACGAAACCTACCTCAACTCAACAACAGAATATTTTTTTTCATACCCTGCGCGTAAACCGAAAATATGTATTTAAGTACCTATTGAGTTAAAAAATAATGTATATTTATTTTTGCCTTATACTATAGGTACAATGCACAATATCCATAAACCAGAAGTATGTCAGTTAAAACCTCAGTGGATTCCTTTTTCAAAAATAATTTAAAAGAACATATCGAGCTGCGTTCCACAGATACCGAATACCGTTCATTCATTCCCTTACTATTTGTCGGAAGCATTCAAAAGGTTCATTGGATCGTTTCGTTCAGTCGTTCAGTAGAGATGTTGCGTACTTTCAACGGCTGACTATTGTAGTGACTTCTTGTTGGATTAAACGATTCCAAACCATTCTGAACTTACATGAGACCATCACTTCTCTCTCATGTACGATGCTCAGAAGTGGGTCAAGTTTTATATAAAAAAAGATAAACGTTATTTTTACAGCCTTATGCCATATAATAAGAGCGGCAACGTCGCGATTTATCGAAGGAAATGGGCCATTACGGTCCATACAAGTACCAGAGAGCTGGTTTCTTCTCTTGCGACCTAGAGGTACAAAACATAACTTTACGCCCTTATTCCCTAAAGAGGCAGTTAAATTACATTTTTTTATAATGGATATATCCTTTATTATTCAATGAGTAATATTTGTATATATTTGTAATCACGTTCTCGAAAACGGCTCTAATGACTTCGATGAAAGTTGCAATATATGGGTTTACGGGGGAGAAAACTCGATCTAGCTAGGTCTCATATCTAGGAAGGCTCGGTCGCCCAAAGTTTAGAACAAGATGGCTACCTTAGAATAATGACATGGCAGCATGGAATTAATAAGTACCTACTACTCGTATCATAATAATAAATGTAATTTTATAAGAAAACAAAAATGAATAAACGACATAATAATAGTATTTATTCGTATCAACAATATCAATACAGCTATTTAATGTTACATACATATGACTTAATTGTGAATATAGCACTAGAAGTTGTCGTAACTTGCACCCTTGCTAAGTTATCAGGATAACTTGTATTAAGGGCACAAGTGCCAGCCCAAGGTTCATATATTTTAAGGCATTCCAAAAATACAAAAAAGCAAATAATGGTCAGTTCATGAAAATTTAGTACAATAAAATCAAAAAAGAAAAAACAAAAGCCAAAATACAAGCAAGAGGGAGTTTAGTGTGGTGGTGAGAGGTGTAAGTGATGTGTGTGAAGTGTGTGTGTTATGTATGATATGGATAGTTGCAATTTAGTAGAACTTATCTCCGGAAAGAAGAAGCCTCTCTGTGTCAATATATTTTTGTTCAAGTAGCCAATTTGTTACAGTTTTTTTTATGGATAAGAGTAGAATTGCAGATATTTATTGAGTCTGTTAAACAAATGTGGGCCTTGAAAGCAAAAGAATCTCTTAGTGAATGCGAACTTACATCTATGCGGCTGACAGACAGCGTTTCTACGTCTTCTGGTGATTATGGCGTAAGGGGTATCTAGATGCTGTAAGACTACGGTATGGAGGATAAAGAGCTGTCTCACAGTGAGAACTCCACAGCATTTGTATAGCTCATCTGTTGGGAAAAGAAAAGGACGGAAGGTGCTTACCTTTAATACGGCTCTCTGGGCTCCCTCCAGCATTAGCAGTATAGTTTTAGGCGCCCCGCCCCACGTCGAAATACAATACGTTAAGAGAGATTGGCAAAGAGCTAGATAGACTCTCTTGACAATTCCTCCCTCAGCGACATGGCGAAGCGTTTTAAAAACAAAAAATCAGTTTCCTGATTCTTGAGGTCAACAGGTCTATGTGCAAGGAGAAGGTAAGACCGTTATCGATAATTACCCCAAGATATTTTATAGAGCGTACTCGTTGAAGCACAGGACAACTGCACGCATCGGACTCCGGCGATTGACAAGAATGTGCCGCAAGTGCAAAGGAATCGGGGGGTTGTGTGGATTGGTGTAAAGGTCAGTATTTTTGTTTTATCCGTGTTTAAAGTAAGAAGGTGTTTATTAAGCCAATCGACTACAGTGTTCATCCCCGATCGCGCTGCCTCAAGTGTCGTGCCAGGAAGCAACTGAGAAGATAAGGACGGTGTCGTCGGCAAATACGGTAATTTTCCCATTTGGAAAAAGCTAGGTTGCATAGCTGGTTGATATAAAACAGGAAGAGAGAGGGACTAACTACACTTCCCTGGGGCACACCGAAAGTCACGGGAAGGTCATCACTTAGGTGGTTAAGTATTTTAACACATTGTGTCCTGTTTTGTCGGTAATCTTTAAAAATGTCCAACGCAACACCACGTACGCCCAGCCCCTCATGCTTCGAGATGAGGATGGGAATGGAAACCGTGTCAACCGTGTCGTGTTTTTCTTGGAATCAATTTGGTCAACAATCTGGGAAGTTAGCTCCAAAACAGCACCACTAGTTGAATGTTTATGCCTAAAACCATATTGATTTGGAGACAACAACCCTTTGTCCTCAAGTTAATTAATAAGTCTGTTATTAATAATGCGTTCTAAAATTTTAGATATGGACGGTAATACTGCTATAGGTCGGTAGTTATCGACACAGTTTCCATTTATCATGGCAGCTTGGAATTAGTATGAACTGTCCTGTACTATTAAATGAGCATTCTCAATTTTTACCAGAGCTCAGCTTGGTCGCCGAGGTACGTTCTATAAACCGGGCACAAATCCTAACTCCGGGCTGCTACTGAGAAACGCCTGTTGGAAAAACACAATAACACTACCCCACGTTCAGCAGTCTCGCTTACCACCACCAGACCAAAGGCAGTCAATCCTTTATAGGTAACGTAACATCACGCCTGCATTCCCCGTAGGGTTCCCAGAGGTCTATCTACAGTACACCCATATTTCGCCAGTTATGTTTAAGTCCCATGTAATAGGGGACGAGTCCATTGCCATCAATCGAGTACAAATCCAGACTCCCGGCTGCTACTGAGATATTCCAGATGAAAAACCCAATAACACTTTGCTCGACCCTAACACTCATGCTCAACAGTAGCACTTGCGACCACTCGACCAAAGGCAGTCCGTCCTAGATAGGTGGTCTCGTAAATACTTTACTAAGACTCTGGTTTAGCCACTTTAACTAGTATTGATGTTAAGATGAACTTGGCAGCAGCAGCTTGCAAACTTATCGAGTAGGTACCTAGGAACTAGGAACCAGCCTGTGGCAAGATCAAGAGGTGTTTTCGGAAGTTTAATAGTTCTGAAGTTCCTCGTAGGCAAACAGAAGATTATAAAGGATACGTGGATCTTCATTGCTGTGTAAACTGTTAATTGTGAAAGCAGACAGACAGACAGACCGACAGGTACCATCGGCAAAAATGATGAACTTTTATCCCTCTTTCGGGATGAGTTTAATAAAATTCTTCTTTAGTGCTCACTTTAGTTATATCACAGGTTAAATATGTATAAGGAACTTTTGGGCAAAATTTCATGCTTTTAGACCCAGCGATTTAGGCTGTAGTTTAGTTACCTAATAGCAGTGGTGGCCCAGTGCTAATGGTCGTGATTTTACGAGTTGTAGGTCATAGGTTCAACCCTGACAGGCGCTTTACTTTGTGTAAATTATTTCATCACCACTGCTCTCAAAACGGTGAAGGAAACCGGCATGTCCTAGAACCAAACATTTGAAGATATGTGACATCTGCCAACCCGCACTGGGCCCGCGTGGTGGATTACGGCCCACTCCCTCTCACTGAGAGGAGGGCTGTGTCCTGGGATACAGAACCCATAATCTGACTGATTAAGGTTTAGGCTGCGCGTTGTTTGTCTATTTAGAAGATACCGTCACATACGTATATCGAAGCAAATAAAAGAGTCAATTCAAAGATATAATTTTCATTACATAATAAAGTTTCAAAATAATAGTACATTTTAACTTTAATTAGATACACCAGATTAAGAAACAAACATTTGAATGAATCAAAGAAAATGGATTCTAAACAAGTATTGAATAAGACTAGAATTCCACTTAATTATTATTTATTAGCAAACTCTACTTAGTAATCGAAATTAACTGAAATTCCACTGAGCAATATCTAATTATATAACATAAAGTGAAACTAGGCAAAGGCTTTTAGAAATCTTAATTGAGACGGAGATGTTGTCGTTATCATTACTTAAAATGAACATAGTCTTGCTTTGTACTTGTGCAAAAGCGAACGGATTTTAATGTGATTAAAACTACAATTAGAATTTATTTGTAGAACGAAATTGGACTTAGGATCACGTAAGCATAAACAAAAAAGGGACAAAAATTTAAAAAAAGATAAAGTTGCTCCCTAACCGCCTAATCCGCCTAATTCGCCTGTAATGTCACTTTCAGAGTCGAGCATAACATCAGTGAGGGAGGAGAACCGAGCATTACAGTGCGCAACCTGAATTATACAATTCGAGCATTACGTCAATGAGGGAGGAGAATCGAGCATTACAGTGCGCAACCGGTAATTATACAATTCGAGCATTACATCAGTGAGGGAGGAGAACCAACATTACAGTGCGCAATGTTGTTACATTACAGACGAATGCTCGTCAGTCAGGGAGGCAGTAATGTAACGTAATGCTCACAATCGAATCTACATTACAGGCGGATACTCCCGCTTATAGAGTACATTATGAAAAAAAATATTTTTGCATAAAATATGGTAAGCACATAAACAGTGATAAACTAAAACTGATTACTACTAACTAGGTATATGAACTTTATTTGTAAAAACATGAGTTGTCACAGATCAGAGATGAAAATTCATGTTTTACTTTTGGTTGGTAAACAGATCCACCAAGGAAGTTGTTATCATCAATTAGAATCATCAGAACCTGATATGTTGCTGATCGTAGAAGCGAAGTCAAAAACCTAAAGCCAGGCTTGTAATTTCACCGATATCTTTGCATGTCTAGTTTTAGCAACCTCAAAGACAATAAAATATAATTTTTGTAATTTTGATAAAAGTTTGTAACTAATATTCTTTATAAAAACTCACAGATGATGACTGACGAGTACCTAAAGTCAAAGAGCACACAATAAACTTTTCATTCAACATGAAAAGAAAACTTCAACAACAGGTTCACCAAAAATTCAAGTTTTTATTCAAAAAAGGTTAATCTCTTCAGGTCATTATCCTACCATGGTCACTTATCTATTGTGTACCATCTAAGGTCAGCAAAGTTCAAGGGTAAAGGCCTTGATTGACCTTGAAGTAGCGACATCTGGCGGTAATCGAGGGAACCATGACGCGTGTCCGACGACTGAATGATAATAATGATGTGCGAATTTTATGGAGCATTTGGTGACGCCATCTATGAGGAAAAATAAAAATTAATTAAACAAATAATTATTTTTTAAACAGACAGGATACATAATCTTAATTTTGTCCTTTTTTATTTACAAGTATATAAAAAGGGGGAAATAATCATAGGGCATCAAAAAATTCGTCCGCATCGCTGTCAACAGGAAAACTGCCCAAAAGCGGGCAACATTGCCCCGTTGTATGGCAATGCTGATTTTTTGGCCAAAAAATAGGTCATTTTATAATTTTTATCCTTAGTTTGAATCACCATCATTTATTAATAGATGTAAATTGAAAGAAAACAGGAAACTATGCGAACGGCGCATCTTTTCGTGTTAACCTAGGATAGAACCGACCCTTTCCCAACACGGATGTCGAAATAAAAAAATGAAAAAAATTGATACTTTTTGCCCTCTTCCTCTCTCTTAATTTAGCTGTGCTCGACAGGGTCATATTAGTCTTTTACTTTGTTATACCATCTATGTATTACATGTGGAATGCAATATGTGTGTATATATGTGTTTTAGTTTAATGTGTGATTTCCTGTGCGAGTCTCAATAAATACTTTTTATTTCGTTCTTTTCTTTCCTTTTTTCAATAAATAATTGAGTATTGAGTATATTTATTAGTGACAAAATTGTATGGGAACCTTGCAAATCTTCAACAAAGGAAGCCGCTTGGCACAGATGACCTAGTGGTCATCTGTACAACCAGTAGGTACAGGGCTAAATCAGCTCAGATGACCACTAGTTATGCCTGTGCCAAGCGGCTTCCTTTGTTGAAGATTTGCAAGGTTGATGACATTAAATACCTGTCTAGTGTGCAACTTCAAATTTTAGAAGATTTTTTTTTATAGCACTATTTAGGTTCTGAAAGCAACTTAATTAACATAGCCATTACGTTAATATTTCTTTAAGCGGAAACAAAATTAATTTGGAAACAAGGATTTAAATGCAATTAGTCATGAGGTCATGAGGATTAGCATCTTATTTTACTAAGCCCTCAATTTGTGGAATTTTTGTGGAAAATATTCCATTCAAATTCAAACCAATGAGGAAATCCCACTTCATAACAGATACTACTTCAATATTATGAATAACCTTGTCTAATATAAGTAAAAATCAATACCGGTACTATGGCTATTTGTTCCTTATCGGCCTGATAAACTACATAACAAATTTACTAGAGATGCCGCGAATACTCGCTATTATTCGGTGTTCGGCATTTCTCGATTTTTTTTTTGTTGTTCGTCGAATACCGGATAATAGTGTCTATTATTCGACATTCAGCGAAAAGCTGTGTAAAAAAAATAAAAAACGAAAAAAAACTTAAAAATAATTAAACTTTTATTAATCTTTAAAAACAAAACACACTTAGTATTAGCCAAACATCAGTCATGTTGAAGTTAATTAGTTAGCCATTTTAATTAATAATTTAATATTTAAAGTCCAAAAGGGGTGTAGAAAAACTAGTTTTTTTGCACGATTGGGATCAAGTGGATTACGCTTTTTTTCATTTATCAAACCTGGCTCAGAAAATAAATAAACTATATTATTATTTGAGAATTAATAAACCTTTTTTCATGTCGAGTAATAATGGCGAGTATTCGACTATTCCCCATAGGGAATGGCGATTAATCGGTATTTGACTATTCGCTGTAACAACTATTCGCGGCATCTCTAATATTTACGTAGAAAACGTTGATATTGGAAGCACTTCTGTAGATATAGCTACAAGGGAGCTTTTTTGCTTTTGCGCGGTATAAGTAGGTAAACCTGTAGGTAACTATACCATCACCTCTTATAGCAGTATTATTTTAATATTATTTCAGGGTGAGATAGAGATGGAGCTATATGTCCTGCATAGCTCCATCACTTTCCCTGAGAAAGTTTGTTTGTTTATTTGTTTGTAACACTTTCACGCTAAAACGGCTTAACAGATTTGGATGAAATTTGGCACATGAGTAGACCACGAATGGCAATTTGTGATTAGTGAACAGACAGGAAAACTAATTGTTAAGCAATTTGACACCCAACGTCATTTTGTCATTTCACACAACTTTCAAATGATGTTGTGATTTGAATATTTATATGGACAATTTAATTTACAATGTTTTTTTTGTAGATAAGTCTTTTTTTTTCTTATTTATGGATAATTTAGGTTCGCAGTCAACTTGCTTCTTATTTTATTTCCTTCACTTAACGATTAGCATAGAACCTAAGCGAAAGGTATCATTTGAGGGACTCCTATATCCAGCTTTAAGTATTATGGGCTGTGGACGACGACGATGATGGGCTGACTTGTGACTATCATTTTGAAACCTATAAACTTCTAGTAAACTTAATCATAATTGAAGGTTAAAATAATGGTAATATAATTTAACATAATAATGGTATAAAAACTTTTGCCATACCTAATCTTTCCATACATACATACATACAAATAAATAAAATTGAAGTGTCTGTTTGTAATTTCAAAATACCAGCTTTTTACTAAATGCATATGAAACTATACCAGCTGAAATTTTTTACCGTCTCTCTCGTGTGTTGTGTAAGTGGAACAGAAGCCATACCCTGGATTATTTTCTTAGTAGCATTGACCACGCGGGCGGGCGGGGGATGCGCGAGCGGCTTGTGCGCCTGCAAAAGGATATCAAGGAGGCCGACGGCAAGTGCGGCGACTACCTATCGGTCGCTAAGGAAAGCTACGAATTCATTGATAAGTTCCGCGCATTTAGTAGGGTGCGTATGATTTGAATTTCAATATTTTGTATCGTTTAAAAAATAAAAACAACAAAAAAACTGTGCCATATGCTTCTACTCCGTTCGCCTATTATACCCTATTTTTTTCGAGACGGTAAAAAAATCATGCGGTATAAGTACAATACCAGGAAGCAGTTTCGCAACGATTCTGTAAGACG
Organism: Agrochola macilenta; assembly: GCA_916701695.1. Lineage (NCBI taxonomy): Eukaryota > Metazoa > Arthropoda > Insecta > Lepidoptera > Noctuidae > Agrochola > Agrochola macilenta. The sequence goes on along the minus strand of OU753564.1, from coordinate 9,041,749 downwards.
CTACCGCGATTGCAATTTTGCCTTGCCTCCTGAACTCTACAAGGATGCCAGTGGTATTAAATGTTTTTTCTGTTCCACCAGGAGCATTCAAGAAAAACATTTTACCCTGACTGAGCCCAACGCTTTGGAGAACGGTGTTAAAAAGGTCCCTTTACTCTGAGGTGAACATAGATACGTGGTTATCGTAGAAGATGATACTCATTGCGCCTGGATCATAATTAGTTTCGGCGGCGTATTCCCAAGACAGCTGCTATGAACGCGTTTATCATTCTGTTCAATGTCACCTTCAGTAGTAGGTACGCCGCAAAGTTCGTAAAAAGTCTTCGGATAGATGATGTCGATATTTTTCCCATAACAGAACTGGGTTTGCGATTCAACAAAACAATAAAATGATGGCAAACAAATGCCGCAGACTACTGGAATTGTCGCTGACGCTGGCCTTCTCCCGGTGTTGGTCACCGTCAAAAAGGTGACGTCCTACGCAGGCTGCGGCGGAATTTGGAATACTCTGCATCAACAACTGTCCTCAGGAACACAAACGACAATGTGTTATAACAAAAAAGTCATAGGTCTTGAGTTCGAACCCAGGGTTCGGACCCCAACCTCTGACTTTTCGGATTCATGAGCGTATTATATAATTATCACTTGCTTAAAAAACGGTAAAGGAAAACATCGTGAGGAAACCGGCATGCCTAAGAGATATTATAATTTTCTCGACGGTATGTGAAGCCAAGTCAGAGGCTCTTGGACGGATTTAAAACTTTGACGGCAGGTTAGTCAGTAACCACAGAAAAAGAAGAAGATACCAAAACATTTTTTTAAATTTTTGTCTGTCTGTTTGTTTGTTCCGGCTAATCACCGAAACGGCTTGATCAATTTTGATGGGACTGTCACTGGCAGATAGCTGATTTTATAATGAGTAAGTAATTAAAGAAAAATATTCATGGTCCACGCGAAGCCGCAGGCAGTAGCTAGTTTTAAATAAAATTGAAGATATTTTCATACCAGGAAGCAAATAAACAATTCTAATTACCTCCTAAATGCCCTCTTTCATCACGAGGTACTTACTGGCAGTATAATGGGAAAAGTTTAGCATCATGTGTTTATTACGGGGAATGACAGGCATTAGCGATGGTTTATGGAGTTTTAGCAAGGAAAGACACGACCACCTAAAGGATTTTGTTAAGAGGACGTGTACGGTCATGTACCTATAGAGTTATGAGGAACAGGGTGTAAAATTCACTCATCATCTATAGAAAAGAGAGGAACCTCCGACCAGACGGATGTCGTATCTGGTGGGCTATTTCCCGACGATTGTTGTGGGGACGTTCTACGTAATTATGTCAGTCGCGCGGTAAATCCTGCTTGCGCGATGCAGGATTTTGCGTGACGTCAGTGTGATGCGTACTTAGCATGTGGCGATGTAGATGCCGCCACGTACCCATACTTAGCAAAATTCAAAAGCTATGTTCTCGTGGAATAACGGCAAAAATTGTTTTTCTTATGAATTGCAAAATACTATATTCGTAACAACATAAAATTACGATCAATACAGTAGGAGAAGATTATTTTTAAAAGTTGCTAAGTGTACATATTAATTAGTGCTCGTGACTGTAGATCCTCTTGACTTCTTGCAACAACGTACTAAGCTTTTGCGAAGGTTCAGATATGCAAACAGACTGAAAGGTCATCCGATGTGTGATGTAAGTGATGTGAAGAGCAGTGGTTTATGATACTCATCGATATCTCTAAGTGCTCCTAGTGCCCTGAAGCATTGAGCAGACGATGGACAACTAGTCCGCGGAAAATTTAGAATCTAATGGAAATCTCGGCATTTTGTCTTACGTGCGCAATACATTTCCATACGATTCCAATTGAAAATTTTCATCCAAATCCAGACATCAGTTTTTAATTTCCCATACAAACTTTCAACTCCCTTTTCACCCCTTTAGAGGGTGGTTTCCGAGATAAAAAGTATCCTATTTAGAGTTATTCGAGTTAGACTCCTGGTTCTAAGCTACCTCTCCACCAATTTTCAGCTAAATCGGTTCAGCCGTTCTTGAGTTATAAATAGTGTAACTAACACGACTTTCTTTTATATGCATAAATTGCAGACGCATTTAACGTGCACGTCTCTCTACTCATTCTCACATGTATAATTACAACATGAATGATGTAACCAATATTTTGTAACAGTAATCTGATTTAAAAGAGTGTCCGTGGAGTTTCTTGCCCGTTCTTCTCCATAGGAACCTACTACGCTGGAATGGGCAACTAGCTTCATATTTCTGAGGGACCGACCCCTTGACAATTCAAAAGTACCTGTAATTGGTTTATTTGAAATAAATGCTTTGAGTTTTGAGTTCACATCACTTCACTTTGATTATTACGAGCCCACTTCACTTTGATTATTACGAGCCCTACTTCGAACAAAGAACTTTCGTTGAGACATCCGGTCCTCATCCGGTTTATCGGACAGAGTTCTAGTACAGATATGGATTAGTGATTGCAACATGAGCAAAAACATCAGACTACAGTTGACTAGAAACTTGTCACGTGCCGTTGTCAGTGACCTTGTACAGGTACTTAGTCCTGGCTGTCACTGTAGTATACACGGAGAACAGAAGCGACATTGTGTTATTACGAGCTGCCTTGATATCGATAATCAACTGTAAACATTACTTCTTATTCATAACATAAACATAACGCCTGCATTCCCCGAATGGTTCGGCAGAGGTGCAACTATAGTTCCTCCACCCACATTTCGCCAGTTATGCGAGTAATGTTAAGTTGTGTTTAAGTCTCTAGATAGGGGCGAGCCTATTGTCCAAATCCAGCAAGTTATGTTATATGTTGTGTTGAGGTCCCATGTAATAGGGGGCGAGCCTATTGCCATTAACCGGGCACAAATCCAGACTCCGGGCTGTTACTGAGAAATTCTAGCTGGAAAAACCCAATAACACTTGAAACCAGGACCTCATGCTCAGCAGTAGCGCTTGCGACCACTTTGTTTTTCGTCGGTGTGGAAATTCTCATGGTTGTCCTCCGCCCAGGGGTGGGCAGAGAGGTCTGTCAGACTCTTACTGACTAAAACCACCCCGGTGTTCCCTCGCACACTTGCGTCGGGGGCTGCGGGTTCCATTGCGACTTCTGCTGCCTCGGACTGGAGCACGGCCCGTGCTCTGCGGGCCCCGTTCCTTAGGGGAGTGAGGTGTTAGAACTCCCCCGTTACGTTTTAGGGTGGCGCGCGTGGAACACTACGCGCCGCCATCTCGGCTCCTGTGTGATGGGGGGCGACGGATGTCCCCAAGTCCGTCACGCCTGGACGCGCTTGCGACAACTAGACCAACTTACTTCCATTTGTTGGCAAGGACACTACCAGCTGCACTACCAGTAGTGTCGTTTCCAATTAACGACACTACCAAGCCTATTTATCCAGTACTTCTTATACCTCACCATGTAGGTATGTCCAGACTGTTAACTCCGTAAGCTGAACCCACATAACAAGTTAAGTAATTAATCACTCGTGTCAGCATACGTTGCTGCAATGGAGTCGTCATTCAATTGTGTCGCAACGTCGACTCTGCCGCAGTTAACGAACAATACCGACTGGCGGCGATGCTGATAACCGATGTATTGTCGAACGAGCTATTTCGTATGTAATTGAGTAATAGTAATAATAATAACCCCACCGCCGCGCTGTGGATCGAAAAAAGGCTCGCGAAGAAATAGGAGCTTAAATTTTAAAGTGTCGGTTTTTTGCTTAAAATGGCTTCTAATAGTTAATATTATGCATAAATATATCATAAGATACAATCAGGTAGGCAAATTAGCAACTTATATTTTTTTTGCAAAAAAAATGTATGGAGCTAATGCTTATATCTCCAGAACGGAGAGTATAACCGTTATATCCTTGCACACGGTGATGTAACTATTTATTTATGATTTTTTGACATTCGTCATATACCGAGATTTGGGCCCGTTTTAAAAAAAAAACCGCACCTAGTCTGAAAAAACAAGTACGTCAAAAAATAATAAATAAATATATGATAAAGAAAAAAACCGACACTTTAAAATTTAAGCTCTTATTTCTTCGAGAGCATTTTTTCGATCCACAGTGCGCCGTATCTTGGCCGTAGGTTGATGTCTTGGTGGGGCTTGTGTCCTTCTATAAACTCTAGATCTGTGTCTGTTATGAAACTACATAGAAGATTTTACTAATCCTCGATTTAGAATACAAATACATCAAGAATAATAATCAGAATACCTACCTATTAACCGTACTACACAAACACAATAACGTTTCAAAATCGCACAAGCATCGTTCTCACAATAAACTCCAATGATTAATGAAGTCGGCCATTTTCTGGGAAGCTTTCTAATTTATCCATAATGCCGACTTTTTGATGCGAGCTCGTAAAATACGGACTAACAAGGTTCCGTAGCTAAGTGAGCGCTTTCACGAGATACATTGCTAAAACTGTAGTGAATAAAATTTTGGGATTTCATCTGGAAGATAAATTACTTTCATAGATCAAAGTTATATCTGGAAAGGACAAATATTTTTAAGTTGGGAATTCATTCTGGACACTCATCTCCTTCCTACTGTTTACTGTTGTAAGTTGACATTCCTATACTGCTTAGGCTTCTTTCAGCTACCTTGAAGATTGGTTATGGTCTTAATTGAAGAAATAAAAAAATGTCATATGTCAATGTCAAAATGATGTCAGACTTTTTGACCCATGACTACTTGAACTACTTGGCCATAGATATTCGAAAGAGGGCCAAGATTTCATAACACAAAAGGTAATCATCTCATATCAGAAGAAAATATTTGTACTAATAATAAAATAATTTCAAGGCACCTGGCAGTGATGCAAAAGAGTTGATGATACTCATCCATCCAGTATTTTGAAAAGTTGTTGTAGGTTTACCTGAAACAAAATTAGAAATTCATAAAGATATTGTTCAATATCAAAATAACCAATAATAGATCGCATGAACTATTTATTCGGGTTGAGTTGATTCGGGCCGAGCTGTCACTGACCCAAAAGAACACCCCACGAATTTGTCTCTAGCTGCCGAGAGAATACGTTCCTCACACATCTCAGTAGGACAAGATTTGGAACTAATCAAGTTTAATTTCGCAAAACACGTATTCTTTTGTACTCGACTGACAGGTGTCAGAAACGCATTCTCTCGGCGGCCGGAGTATATGAAAGCAGCTATAAATTTTTATAAAGCAGTCAGAGAAATAAAACTCTTTTACATAAACCAAGCAGTTCTTATCCAAAAAGTTTATAAATGACTGCTAAACAGACCCAAAAAACTTTATACGCGAGTAATACCTAATATTCTTCCGGAAAAACAATTTATTTGCAAATATGAAACAAAAATAGACGACTGCGTATTTTGCAAGCTTTTCCCGCTGAAGAAACTTAGTTAGGCATTTACTATAATGCATGTAAAACGTGTTTTTATACAAACAACTTCGCGCTGGCGATGGCGGTCCTATTTTATGACAAAACATAAAAATAAATAGGCATTTACATGAAGGAAACGTGCGCACCTACACTGTGGAAGGTGTTTGGGGATAAAAAACCCTATTGCCGAAACATAAAGTTCGTTTTCATTTGATTTGGAGTGAGAAGGAAAATTAATTTAAAAGATGACAGGTCCGGATTAGGCGCGAGGTGCATTTTTTGGTTTGAAAAGAGAATTTTTCTGAGCTGTTAATGCAAGAATATAAGGAGTGTATTTCGTCGTTTGTTGTTATAAGCAGGCAGGAGATCTCTGCAAGGTGGTTGAAAACAACAGAATGAGAATACTTTTCTTAAATTCGGGTGTGTAATTTACGATCGGGGACTGTTCCTATTTATTTATATACTCAACTCAAACCATTTTATTTCAAATAAACCAATTACTGACATTTTTGAATTTTTAAGGGTTCAGTCAGAAAGATGAAGCTAGTTTCCCATTCCAAAGCGTAGTAGGTACCAATGGAGAAGAACGCAAAAGAAACTCCACGGACACTCTTTTAATTAAATCAAATTATGGTTACATTATTCATGTTGAAATTATACAATATACTTACATGTGAGAACGATACAAAACGTTAAAAGCGTTCGTAATAAAAATATTTAAAAACAATTAAAATTTTAATTAAATTAAATTTAAATAAGCCTTCATTACATGTCAAAAAGGACATAACTGAATGACACATAAATATTGTTGAACTAATATAATTGATATAATAAAATAGTACTGCTACTGCTGCTAATCCTCAAATAACTAACTTTACTGCATATTAATAATATGCAGTAAAATTGGTTATAATATGATATTATGATTGTAAGCTGTCGTTTTATTGTACAATAAGTGAAGGGTTAACGATCATTATGTAGTATTACATGTTTATTGATACGTTTTTATAGGCAGGAATACTAATAGGGCTTTATATTGAATTAGGTTTGACTATGAGCGACGCGTGCTTTACTTGTGGTAACCAAGTGTACAAACACGCTGTGAATGTGTGCGTGAAGACGAGTGGCGTCAGCACATGACACGCATACGCACACACAAACACTTCCAACTTCGCCGTTGTCTTGGACGGTACGAGAGCTTTTGCGTTTAAACACACATTCACAGCGTGTTTGTACACTTGGTTACCACAACTAAAGCGCGCGTCGCTTCGCGAGTTAAAAATACTATATTGCAAAACTTTTATGAGTATTATCCACACTCTACCTAACCCTTTATGGAAATAACGGGTAAAAAAAGAAGCTTAACGAAGCAGAAAGTCACTTGTCCTCTCCATCATTGTGATAATTTTTTATACTGGACCTAGGAACCTTCTTGTTATGGAGATATGGAGATATGAACAACGCGGTCACATAGCGATTTTAATTAGTTAAGCTATAAAATAGATATAAGTTAAACAACATACCTATAACTCAAATTGACGTGCTTGATACCAGTTCCTTGTAATATTTGATTGTTGAAAAATATCTAAATTACATTCTCATGCTGATTCCTATCTTTCTGGGAAAAGTGATATCAAAATATTATCAACATGTCATAAAACTGAGAGAGTCGTAAACGTTAAAAAATGACTATGGAAACCAAAGACATCGTTCCGAAACATAAATTATTTTTTACTTCGTAGTGGCTATTTTTAAGTTTTCCAGAAAAAAAACATTTAAAAAAAAACACCTTATTTTTTTTGGAAAAAGTCTTGTTTGTTTATGTATAACTTTATTTTACTTCTTAAATGCCTAGTGTACCCATTGAATTTTATTTATTCGTGAACCGATCTCAACAACTACAAAAAAATCGTAACATCATTATCAAAACGGACTGCGGGTGCAACACGGTAAAAGGTTATGACCTTTTACCAGTACGTCCCTTTTAACTAAAGGTCTAGTAAATCACATTTCATGCCGGACATTCGACCAACGCGGAACACAGACAACTATGGAAGATCACGACTTGGTCACAGGTCAATCTACATCACGATGTCGTCTGCATCATCTGGCAAACAATTTTCAACTCTACGGTGCTGAAACACGGTTTATTATTCCGATAGAGGTGTGTCCATATGAAAGTTCAGAAAGTAGTGCTTTATAATTAGTTGGAATGTGGATTAGAGTATAGAATTAGTTGATTCTTGAATGGAATGACCTAAGGGGTTATATGTTGAAGAAACTGACAAAAAAGCTTAGAACAACTAAGAGGTTTATTCTGAAATTGTTCGGAAAAATACGACGTAATTTTTTATGTGGTCGTTCTTATGATTAGTGCACACGTGTTTGTAACTAAAGATTTACATACCTAGAGCAAAAAATAGGTAGTCAATCGATCGTCAACGTTTAACAGTCTTTCTTAGTTATTCTTATTCTTGTCTTTGTCCCATCCATGTCGCTCTTCCATTCTCCCCTGTCAGGTGACACCTTATCATTAACTCCCTTTTAATTTAAAACACAATCCATCATCTTCTCTTTGGTCTGCCCTCTCCCCCTCCTTCCATCAACATTTACAAACATCACTCTGTTTTCACAGGCGTTTTGCGGTTCTCCTGTCCACAAAATACTAAAAAAGACGGTGATTGCGGCACTGTACACCATCCAACTTTTACAGGTTAATTAATGGCAAAGATAAATAATACTGCACAAACGTTTTTACCTTACATTATTAAATTAACACGACAAAGTGAAACAAAGTCGAATGATGAACAAAGGTTCTTGCAACAAGAAAGTATTGTTTCACAAAGAAAGGCGCAGCTATCGCCAGCGTAATGATATGCAAACTGATGTCGCGCCAACCTTATTCTTTTCCGTATTAACTATTCTGTACTTTTTTCAGTTGTGGAAGAAATATTTTTATACGACTGTGCAATAACATAAAGCTCACGTTTTTTTAAATTAAAAATGCATTTGATAGTTTTATGGAAAATACAGTGGTGACCTGGCATACTGGTTTTGTAAAAAAACTTAGTTTAGGCACCAGTATTCCACAAATTAATTATAAAATGGTGTCTGTAGACTATTTAATTACTTTCTCTGTAATTAGTGGTAAGAAAAATAAATTATTATACTTATACTGTTCACCTACACTGAATAAACTCAATGAATTGTGTATGAACAGGTAAAAATACATAAGTTTACAAAACAAATATTTCACTATGAGTATTCAAAAAATTACCTCCAAATATTTTATATCAAAAATATATTCACGTAACAACTACACACATCAACACGGTCTAGGGATATTTTTAAAAAAGCTAATTACTATCAATGTGTTAATTATTTATATGACATGTATATATTTAAAAGATACGTTATTTAATATTCTACCATTTTTTAATAATGGTTAAGGTACTTCGATTAAAATTTCAGGATTTTATGGAAAAAAAATGAAGCATAGACGGAAACCGTATATGAATTAACTTTTAATTTATGAGTAAAAACTGAAAAAAATAGAAAAATCATTTAATTTGTGTTTATAAACTTGAAGTTAGTAGTCTGAGAAAGCGCCCATGATGTTCATAACACATCGGCAACGATTCGGCATGCTCAGAACAAGGTTGTCAATGTCTTGCTGCGGAATATTGTCCCATGTCCTTCTGAGGTGCGCAAAAAGTTGATCTTCTGTAGCCAGATTTTCAGGAACTTCCTTCAGAGCTCTTCTTTGCAGCATATCCCACGCATGCTCAATGGGATTTAGATCTGGCGATTGAGCAGGCCAGTCTAAGGCCCTAACATTGTGTGTATGTAACCAAGCTGCTACCGTTCTCGCCGTGTGAGCCCGGGCATTGTCGTGCATGAGCAGGAAATCTTGCCCCATTTGTGTTCTGTGGGGCAAGATTACGGGCCCCAGCACCTGTTGGACGTATCGTTTTGCCGTCATATTGCCCCGCACCCAAACGAGATCCGTCCGTCCTCCAAGACGAATTCCTGCCCAAACCATAATTGTTTCTCCTTGGTATGGGTGAAGTTCCTGAGGGTTCTGAAGACGGCTCCATCGTCCAGGAACTCGCCAAACACGCGTCCTTCGTGAATCTGGATGGAAGCCGAACCTGGATTCATCCGTGAACAGCACATTGGACCATTGCTCACGGCCCCAGTCCAAGTGGTTCCGAACCCATTCTAATCGTCGTCCACGATTGCCTCTCCGTAAAGGTGGGACCCGGAGTGGTCTACGAGAGCGTAGATTGCTTTCATGCAGTCGCCTTCTTACAGTTTGGTCACTCACAAGCACTTGGTGTTCCACTCGCAGCCTTTGGACCAATTGAGTCGCCGTTGCATTTGGTTGAGCTCGCGCGGTAATTTGCAAAAATCGGTCTTGTCTGGGGGTAATGATGCGACTTGGCCCCCGGTGCCTCTCCGCTACTTCACCTGTGGCACGATAGCGTGTCCACAATCTTGAAATTACATTTTGGTGGGTCCCTATGGCCTCAGCAACATTACGCTGAACAGACCCAGCTTCCAGCATTCCCACAGCTCGTAACATCTCCGCCCTCGTCAAATGTTGGCGTTGCATGGCTACAATACTTCAATTTTAACTTTATCTTTCGTTTAAAAATGAAAAAAAACTTTAACTAAACGTAATTCGTATTGTTTTCTAAATTTCGCACAAATGAAAATTCCCTCTCCTACACATTAAGACATTTTTATGCCACTGAAACAAAAGAATTTTCAAAAATTTGAATTTGGAATTAGTCTGAGATAAATTACAAACAAATCGGTGTATAAAAGATTCCAATGCGGCCAGTACTTTTCGAGTTATTTAATTGAGTATGAAATATCCCTAGACCGTGTTGATGTGTGTACCTACCCGCTTCAATAGACCATTTTTTATTCAAAAATATCCTCGTCCTAATCCTATTCGAGCAGGGGTAAAAACCGCAAAACCGAAATGGTTCGCTTTAAAAAAAGAGTAAATATTTTATGGGTCAAACATTGCAGAATAGCCCGAGTTCCTATTAGCAGCGTTGCTAGAGGGCTCTCGAGCCACTCGCCTATAATGAGGCAGCTATGTTCCTACTTGTTATGTGTGCCTGGTACTTCTCGGAGTATCGGTACTATCCCAGGTCCGATTCTACTAACATTTTGTAGCAAGAAAATAACTAACTTGACCTGCTTTCTGAAGTCCAGCCCGAAACTACAAACAATTTGGCTAACTTTGGTTTTGAAATGGTCCGAAAAAAATCTAGCTTGTGTCAAAGGCAAACCTTCGCTAAATATTTGGAACAACTTATTATTAAAACAAAATCATGATCGTCTTCATAATAGAGTAAAATAATTGAATGATTCATGAAATCATTAATAACCGACTTCATTATGTTATGTTATTTATTCATTAGCCAAGTAAAATAACTGCCCAATAATACATTATTCAATATGTCCGTATATACGTGAATAAAACTGAAAGTCGAATTAATAAAAAGTAGATCTCTAATACGAGTATAATAAAATTGAAGAATTTGTTTATTTTTGTTTGAACGCGCTAATCTCTGGAACTGCCAGTCGGATTTGAAAACTTTTCGCATTTGATAACCCAAATTTACAAAAAAAGTTTATTTAACATCACCATACACAAACTTAATATTAGCTTGATATTTTTATCCTTAGGCCGCGCGCATTTTAGATGCGTTTTCGTACGAATTTCATTCGTGCGTACACGTACGAACACGCACGAATAATCCCGACCTTCCAAATATAAAGGGAGTGGGCAGACTGGGTGCGACTTAGTCGTACGTATACGTACGTATTGTTCCGACGTCCGAAAACAATGCGAACTTGTTGGGATTTGTTAATAATCATTTGCCCATACTAGCACAACAATGCTAGTTCAGTTAATTAATATATGATTATACGATACAGATTTTTTTATTCACAAGGAAACCTAAAAATAAACCTAATCTACCATGCATGCTTGCTTTCCAAAGAGGAAATCTAGCACTCGGTGGCCGCTGCCGCGGCACGCTCGCTGCGCTTGCTCGCCTTCGCGCGTTGTATGGTCACAGTTCTAACCTAACCGTTTCGAATTTGACAAACTGTTTATTATCAAAAGATTGTTTGCTGTAATAAATCATTTGATTACAAACCAAATGCCTTAATGACATAATTTTTTCTACAAAACACGTAAAACATAAACGTTTCTAAATTATATCAAATGTTGCTTATGTCAAGTATCGATTATGTAATGTGTTACTTATAGAAACTAATGATTATAACACATGTTATTATGGAAACTTATTTTATGGCAAATAAAAGTTATGACTAGTAAGTTGATAAGACAAGCGTTATTAGTATAAATGATAATAATGCAAGTAAATATTATGAGGGGGGACGATTATGGAAAACAATAATAGGACAAATAATTTTATGGAAAACAAGACAATACCGTTATTATGACGTGTGAATCCAACTTTTTACCGTAAAATATCGTACAGGACAGCACCATGTGAAGTCCATTACAATACGATAAGTACCTAAGCAAAACTAATCTTTTTGGGTACCTAGCGTAGGTACTGTTTCGATGGTTACTAGTTCTTTGATTGTGATCCTGGCTGGAATTAACTTGCAACAGCCAGTAACTGGGTTGTGGAGGTCAGATAGGCAGTCGCTCCATGTAAAATACTGGTAATGAGCTGTTCCATACATTTTGACCGCGTAGGTATTGCACTTTTCTATGAATCAGCACATAAAAAAAAAAATAACCAACGAAAAATGTGAACGAGACAGTTGACTCTAACAAAAATTTGCACTTTTAAGCTTAATATTTCGCAAATGGATCTCTGCATCCAAAAAAGGTTGTCAGACACTCGATTTGGTTTTGAACGACCTTTCCAATGATACCATAGAATAGACGAAAAAGGAACATCCCCACTTTACGAGTAGAGGTACCCAATTTCTTTTTTTATTGCTGATTTTATTTTACCACTTTTTCGGCGTGATTAATATGTATACCCATGCCAAATTACAGCTTTTTAGTACTAAGAATCTCTAAGCTAAGCCGCGGACAGTAAGACAGACAGACAGACGGACATGGCGAAACTATAATCCTAGTTGACTACGGAACCCTAAGAAGCGTGATAGTAATAGTACATTAAAAGTAAAACGCCGGGCCTGCCTCAACACAACAGTGATAGGGCAAGGGCATCGGACGGGTACAGCGTGAGTGCAATAGTAACCATAGATCAATATTATCATGTGATAGAGGACGCCGATATGTTTTATGCCTACCGCAAAAATAATACATAGTTCAGTAAAGTCAGGCAAAACTATTTGTTTATCATTTAGATTACCAACTTGAATTGTCCGAACATTCAAATAACAACTGTCATTCTTGGATGACACAAGTAAAGGACATTGTTCGGCGTCCATACATTGTTCGCCTAAGATCCAACAGAGACGTGAATTTACTTTCTGTGTTCTATATAATGCATATATTTGATTGAATCTAAATTAAAATCACGGACACTGCTGAGAATTCTAAAAAATCTAAAACACTTTCAGATTTTGGGGTTAAAATTAGGCCAATAGAAAAATATTAACTTAGCGTTTATTAGTGAAAACACATTGGATTTTATATCTTCAAACGTTTCATTACATATTATGTACTATTAGGTACTCAGACCCATTCTTTCTTTATACTAATTTATTTTTTAGTTAGGACCAATATAAAAATATACTCTGAGTGAAAAAATTACACTTGAGCCCTATCTCCACTAGGGTTACCTGTATCTTATGAGTTATGAGACAGAGACATTGCAATGACTTCCTTTTTTGCGTGATGCTATTTGAATAAAACCGAAGCTACGGTTTCCTATATGGGCGCTACTTAGGGCCACATGAAAATGATGGTGTCAAAAAATGCTCTCTAGTAAAACACACCAATTTAGACTTACTATCATTATAAAAGTTTCAGTCGCGTCATTTGCTTGGAACTAAGGCTGTTGCTGGCGACCGCTCTTCTAGGAAACGTGGATTCCAGACGATTGACGTCTCGCCATTGGTTTTAGCCGGTTGGTTTTACGTCATTCATTTGATCGTCAATGTCTTCCTACCTACTTACGGCCGGGCCGAGATCAAACTACTAGCTACTAGTACAATATAGAGACGGTATATGTCTCCAAAGCAGGTGCTATAAGCTGGGAACAAATGATCGAACGCGTCCGTAAGCTGCGACTGACAGTCGCGGGTTATTTGTATCTGGATAGTACATTTAGCACTACATTGTGCAAACTATCGGTCGTAAGTCCCGGACGTGACCTTGGGCCGTCCTAGACATGTCCTAGAGCGTTCGGACGTCTGATAGAAATCTGACCGTCTGGAGCTGGGAACAACGTGCACACTCATTGGTCGCGAGTGACAGCCGCGGCTTACGGACGCGTCCGATAATTTGTTCCCAGCTATTTAATCATTACTATCAAAATGTCAAAGTGTCATCTGTCAATTCATCGATCGTCAGTGTCGATTTTGCCCGTTTCACACAGCGCTTTCAATCGCTTTATTTTGTTTGGAACTAAATACCTTATTCATAGATAAAGCGCTGAGAGAGCCTATTCAAAACGTCAAATTGAAACAAAAAATAATGGCGCTGGGAAATAAGACCGAAGTGAATTACTTTTTAAAATGTTTTCGAAATTATGAAGTGTCCGTTATATTGTAATAATAGTAATTTAAATTATTAAAAAAACTAGTAATTATTGTAAAGGTTTCATACGTGTTGATTCATAGGCCATTTTTAAAAATGTCCTTTGAAAAGAAAAAAAAAAGGCCAGGACGTAAAGGCCAGGGATTGCCCTATTGCGCAATCCCTGGCCTTTACGGCCAGATACGCACGCGCAGATACTTAATAAATTGTTTATGTTAATCGTCATCTAATAATGAATATTAGCTTTTTTTTTTTTGGGCCATTGTAAACACTTCGTGAATATGAAGCAGAGTTGGTCATAAAAAGTTAATTGAATCTGAAATCCAAAAGAAACAAATTAATTGGGGTCAGAATAATACAATGGAAGGGCACTATAATGATTTACTGAAAATGAAATTAAAATGCAAATCTTGTAGAAAAGTGATTGATGTTTGAACCTTCTTCAGTTGTTTATAATGGCCTTGTTAGTTGTTACAATGTTTTACTTGATTAATCTAGACGACAATTTTTTTTTATTTTTTCTTATTTTGTTATGTCTATGTCTGTTGGTGAGTGTTCAGCGTCGTCAATAGACGTCTGCAATATGCCACAAAGCATTACAAGTGGGTTGCTATTCCAGAGATAATAAAACTGAAATGTGTCATGTGTCTTATTATACCAGTATAATCTTTATCTCGCTTATTCAGCTGCATCTGGTTACACTGGAAGCTGACCCCAACATAAATGGAAAAAGGCTAGGCAGTTGATGACGATGAATGGGTGTAGCACGTTTATGGAGGCTCAGATTGATGGCTTTCTTGCCAAAGAGAGCGGCCTCCATATTTCACCGTATCCGAGCAAGCTCCAACAGCATTCTGAAAGCAATAGCGGACCAGTTAAGCGGTTCTTTTCTTAGACACTGGTTCGCACACCATATGTTTTTTTTTTTTTTTGGTGGTTTTACTAACATAGTTCCTAAGTACTTACTAACACAAATATGGGTGTGCTGTAATGGATTATCTGAAATAAAGTTATTATATACTAGCTGCGCCCCGCGGTTTCACCCGTATAAGTCTTGATCCCGTAAAAATATCGGGATAAAAAGCATTCTATGTGTTAATCCAGGTTATGAACTATCTGTGTGTCAAATTTCATCCAAACCCGTTCTGTAGATTTTGCGTGAAAGAGTAACAAACATCCACACATACCTATAAACTTTCGCGTTTATAATATTAGTAGGATTAAGTAGAACTAGTAGGATTTATATCGCGACACAGCAACGGCTTGGCGATAGAAATAGGTGCCTACCTATCACTAATGGTATTACTATAATACGGCAAACTTCTTCATAAAGAACTCTGGTTACAACATACATATTTGAATAATAAAAGATTACACAATCTTCCAGCAATGACTTCATTCCAGAACTATGTTACCCATTGAACGAACGAATGAGGTCCTACCTCAACATTATGCTGATAGGGTAAGGCCATTCGCGAGCGGGTGTGAATGCAACGCTGTTCTGATATTAATACGGTATCACGATAAAGGGGAATAATGTGGAGTTGTTGAATTCTATAAGGTATGTGTAACTTTATGTCAGGAATTATTATTATTAAGTAAAATAAATTAATAATGTCGTACCTATCAATGAAAGTTTTGACTTGGAAATAAACTTCAATGTTTTATCAAACATTTAAATTATAATTATTTTATTTGCAAAAGACGCCAGAATTTCCGCTCATTTTGCTTTTCATGTGATTTTTTAAATATTTTTTGATGCCAATGTATTTTCTTAAAAATTGTATTTGCAATAATACGCAAACAGTCTAACATCTCATACAAACAATAAAAAATTACTAGCACAAAGACCACGATAATTGTAGCAAAATAACATTTTCCTGCCATTAAAATAAATACGTACCCATAAAATCTTATCCTCTCCACATAACCTCAAACCATTATCCTCCCAGAGTCATCGAATCGAACGCCACAATATAACCTACTTGGTACATCTGTTATTACATTACTCTATGCGATTCTTGACCCCGCTCGTGACCAGAGAACATTGCACTGTTCTCAATAGGACGATGTGTGTAGGTATGTAATACGTATGTACATACCTATATATCACAGTTCCGTATCTATGTACGTGGGAGCTTGTGTATGTTGTTATGCAGTAGCGAAATAATTGAGAACATATTAGTACTTAGTCGTGAGTTAATTTTTTTGCGTGTATCATTGATTGGTTACATTTGCACGGTTTTGGTGTAATCCTTGGAAGTTAATGTTAAGGATAGTAACGTAATAGTGCGATTAGATTTCCTAATATTTACAAAAAGCAGTTAGAAACGAAAAAAAAACGCAATAAAAATAACGAAGAAATTAAGATTAACGAAAACCCTGCTAAGTTTATTGGAACGTGCGGTAGGAGTTGACTGGTAGAAATCGTCACGTAATGAAAAAGCGTTATGCCCGAAAAAGTCAGTTTCAAAGACTCAAGTTTCTAGTGTCAAAAGTTTTTGTTTTTAACCCTCGACGCGTGTTATTAGTTTGACTGCTATGTGCGTCTGTCTGTGTGTCTGGCTGTGGGACCGTAGCTCATAAACAGGTGAACCAATTTGAACGCAGTTTTTTTTATTTGAAAGCATGTTTTCTGGGTTCTTAGACATGTTTTATCAAAATCGGTTCAGCCGTTTTAAGATTATCAGCTCTTTTCTAGTTGATGAATGGATAAAAGCTCTTCCACAGGTGTGATCGATTTGAAATTTGGTAGGTATTCTGTTATTTCAATGATATTAGAAGAACATAGTAACCTTGTACGGATGTTGCAGCATCACCTGGAATTTGCAACTTACAGCATAGGTATCGTGTTTGGTCTCAATGAATAGGTTATAGATAGATGATGAACAGGGTCTGATTCTATCACCAGACCGTGGGAAAGAGAAATGAGGAAATGATTCTGTCGTAATATTTCACTTGTTGTTGTATACATAATATACAGCGAAAGGTTCGTTCCAACCGAGTCTCCCACAACACCTCCCGAGGTTTTTTTACATGTAGCGTTACAGCAACAGTATTAAGTTCAAAACAGCCTGTAATACCTATAGTCTCTTGTCTAGATGATTTTATAATCAATTGCATGAGTCATTCATCAAATTGATGAGCAAGTCAGTATAGGTAATGAAGAGCTTGACATACAGGGTCAATTTCTCAGCAGACGTGATAGACGAGTATGGATATGTAAACATGATAAAACAAAAAAAAAAAAAATCGATCGATCGCAGTTAGTGAAATATCAGGTTCGAACAACAGGTTTTTATTTATCTAAACTTCACAGAAATGACATCTAAACACGATACAACAGGAGAAACTGATTTTCTCAACTCATTGTTCAAATGCGGCCGTTATGTCCCAAAAATAGACATCAATCTTTTTATTTTTTATTTTATCGTGGTTAGATATCGAAACCTACCCATCACGTCGGCAGAGTTTTGCTAGCTAATCTGGAGACTTTCTTAATTCACTCCCTAATATTATCAATGACGATGATGACTCTAATAGTATCAAAATCAACTATTTCACAATTATCAAAGCTCTTGATACTGAATCAGCTTCAATTTATACAAACATCTCTAAAACTCAAGACTTTGTTTCATTAAGATCTCACTCAATACGTTCCCCACTCGATTCCCGCTCAGATATCAATCTAGATACTAGGTACAGGTTTCAGAACAAAAACTTGCCAACATAAACTACAATTTCTAGTTTTGTTTACATCCGGGCAAAGATTGCACAAGCGAGTTGTTTCCAATAGGACCGGTGAAACTTACGTACAGTCGGATAAAGTTAACAGTAGGTAAAGAAGAATTTCTTATAACATAAAACTGCTGGGACAAAGGCCTTCTCTCTGTGAAAAAGAGTGGGCCGTAATCCACAGTGCGGATTGATGGATGTCACATGTCTTCGAATTTTTGATTCTAGGACATGCCAGTTCCGTCACGATGTTTTCTTATAATACTTTTCATATAGTATCATGTTAATCCGATGAACACTGGGCAATCAACCCCGCTTCCACTTTGCTGGCTAGTTGTTATTTTTTCACGGTAAGTACCTACCTACAATATTCATGCGATCATCAGAGAAGAAGTAGCAGGTATTCCAGAACCAGTTATTGAACATTATAGAATTAAAATGCAGTAGATTTAAAGCACATAAGTCTAAAATGAAAACGCATTAAGCAAACGCCACAATTAAATAGCAAAATACAGACAGAGATACAGTATCTACGTGAGTACTTCCATAAATCGGAAAGCTCAGATCAAAAATAAAGCTAAAAGAATTACAGAAAATCTTCCACCGAGTGTACTTACATTGTGTAACTTCTTCAAACCAATATTGGACAACAAAATTTAAGCTTCCCGTCTACCAACATAAAGGCTAGGATTTTATTTTCATTCTGTACCCTTATGAGTTCCTTGCTTTGCTTGCTTTGTGACTCACATTTTTATTCTTTGCTTTCTGCTTTGTTCGACCCCTTTGTTGCTTATTATTTGTAACGCATTGAAATAAATTATTTGCTCTTGTTCTATGATAGGTTCTGAAGCTATTTCTTAAGCAGTATTTGTTTATTTTGTAATGTTTGTGTGGCTTTGATTATTCTTCTTTAAAATACAATAGACGACGTATATTTAGTAACCTAATCCGCTTAACCGTTCTTAAGGAGTCATAAAGAACCCTGTAAGAAATGGACACGTGTTTCACCTCTCAACGAGGCATCCTCAGGATGGCTATTGACTTGTTGCGAACCCGGACGCGACGTGTGAACACGTCAAGCGTCGAGAGCAGTGTGAGTCAATTCGCCCGCCGACCCCACTTATATAGGATTACTGCCCCGCCCACCTCGGCTAGGATCGTTATCAGCGCGATAAGGGGCTGCGAACAATAGGCAATATAGGTGACCTTGGAATAGTTGTATTTAATTCGTTCAACAGTGTAACGTTCCCTGTATTATTTTTAGCAATTTCTAAACTCTCTAGTACTGACATTCTGACACCTTTATCACATGTGTGTAAAATTTTCTTATTTAACAACAAAAATAAAAAATCTGTTCTATTTACTTTTCTTACTCTAGGACAGAGTAAAAAATCTCCTTCTCTTCTTCAAAGTAAGCAGAGATATCAAAATGTAGGAACAACAGGAACAACAAAAATTGTAACAAGTTTCATTTCCTTATGATGCAGGAAATGCCGTTACCTAATCTACAACATTAGAAATGATTATAATGGTTCAGTTAAGTTGCAGTGAGCTGACAACGACAACAGTTGAGTTCGACCCACGTGGGTTACTGCAGTTTCCCCACCGACCGGTTTACCCACACACACTGTGGTTGCAGTGTTGGCGGATTCAGCCGGGCATTATTTTGCTCTAGATCGAGATAGTAATTTTATTATTAATCACTCGTTGTTCATTGTGAATTACTAGTAAAAGGGGTATTTGGCTTGAAAAGGTATTATTGATTTTTATTTTGCTTTAACTATTCTTCATTATATTTTTCGTATTTCGTTTTCGTTGATCGTACGCATCATACATGTATTATTTAAAACTTATATCTATGGTTCGCATTCTAACCTTAGTCTCAATCTGGCAAAAATAAGTCTAATTTACCTACGTTTCCAACAAGTTTTTGAAATTGATTGTTGCTGGGATGAGATTGAGACTAGATTTTGAACATTTTTAAATATAAGAATTTGCCTTCTGATTTAGGTGGTTTTTTTTACTTTTATTCCTCAGCAATATGACCCATTGCTGCTTACTCTGGCAATACAGAAAAAGTATTACGATCTGGCGAACTGGAAACACGTTAAATGGACGCGTAATGATTGTAAGCTCACGGTTGCACTCCATCAATTTTGAAGAAATGTAAGAACTTGGCGTGTACTCGTAGTGTCCGTATCGACACATACAAATCTCGGTCGACATAGATTATGTCTTTTTTATATGAAGCATCTCGCAGGTCAACCTATGGGGTTGCCGGCTGCTTAACCGGTCTATTCCAATAAGGCTTTCAGCCAGGGCAATAGATTATTTCAAATGCAATATTTCTAACTGCAGCCTCTCCGCTACCACTCACACCACATCTTCTATTGCATAACCCTTACCGTTTGAACCCGCTGTAATTATTCTATAGTCATAGTCATTACGCAAGCATGGCCTAACTTCGCCCTATGTTTTGCAGTAACCATGGCTTCCCATGAGGTGATAGCATGGAGTTTTTGACCTACTTCTACTATACTAATGGAATTGCTTCTAGGAATTGTTGTATGCGGCGTTTGGATATACGTTTTCGCAGAATTTGTTGCTTTTGCTATTGTGTCGTAATTTAAACCTCGTGTGGATTAAAATGGGTATAGGTATATGTTCTGTTGGTAGTTAGGAGTAGTATGCAATTCTTCAGTCATTGACCTTTCAACCTTGATGTTGTGCTTATATAATATTATGCTATTCGCTGTATGATAGTTGTGGGGTTGACGTTATAGGAAAGTAAGTGGCAATCATGAATTTCAAGGCTATCCTTATCTACTTACGCTCTTACTTAATTATCAACATTATCCAAATAAAGTTACCTACATTAATCGGTTACCTCACTTCCTAAGGTACCCAAGAAATACCCAATTAATGCCACCAGCATCATTAAGTTCAGTGTCTAGTCCAACCAGCAAGATAAACGAATCGATTGCCATCTGATTAGTGAGAAAATCAACCAAGTAACAATCTATAGCTAAAACTATATACCAACATAATGTTTCCTAAACAAACATGTTTTGATTCGAATCTACCGTTATTAGTACAAACTTTGGTATTGTTTATTTAGCGAAATCACAGCAAATTTCGTTCGAGAGTAGGTACAAACAATACTGCAAACTGCAAGTCTGAATCATAAGCCAGCTGCTTCGTTGCATACTGTGTGATTTATGTGTTTTTGCCTAAGATTATGAAAATTGGATAGATATGTCAACGAATATTTTAATGAGAACCAGTTCCCAAGATGTTATATGTGCTGTCGTAATTGCTATTTCTTTGAATTTTCACTAAGATTTTTATTAATGTGGTAAACGTTTCGCCTGTTATGCAAGAGGTTGTGTTGGGTTGGCTCAAATCCAGGCCAAGTAAAAAGTGATGACACTTTTTAAATTCATATATACTTTCTATGTTTAACTGGCTGTCGCTGAAAATCAGCGCTGGTGCTCTGTCTCGCATATGATCGCAGCATTATGGCCGTTTTGCGTGGATGTGAAGCATATTTTGCCCCAACTTGTTCTTCTTTTGTGTTGTGTTCTTTCTTTGCGTCATGTTTCTTGTTGTTGTCGTGTTTTTTGTTCCTTTCTTTAACTTGGTCATTACTGACATCGGTGATGGAAAAACATCGTGAGGAACTGGATCAGGACGAACTACTAATAATAAAGCTGAAGAGTTTGTTAGCCGAATTTTTGACGAAGGTTATAGGTTATTTAACATCACGCTGAGCCAAACGACAAAAAGTCAGAAGACGCTCAGCGAAAACGCAGTAATAGCACGGGCAGGCGATGCGATGCAACGGGGTGGGCCAGGGCCGAAATGTTATTTGGATTAAATCGCGGGCACCGTAATCGTCAACCCGTCTTGAGCAAGTGTGGTGATTAATTCTCTTGCCTTCTCTGTATGAGAAGAGTCTTTTCCCCTACAGTAGGACCATAATAGGCCAGTATTATTGTATCAATAAAAATCCACCCTTGGTATATCTGCACCATTTCTCTAATCAGCAGTTCCAACAGTACAACGCGGTGCAATAATAACCGGTTCCTACCGTGTTTTGCACTAACGCGGCCGATTGATACGACAGTTTCACAATGTTAGGCAAATTAGAATGTGCAGTTTGGAACTGTGCGGCCGGCTGTGCGGTATTTGGTTAGGATTTTGATTGCGGAGTTAGCAGAAGGTTAATGCTCGTATTGTTTGGTACACCAACAGCAGTACGTACAAATAATTGATATACAATAATAACAAAATAATACTGCTGGTATGCCTATTAAGAGCGTTTATTCTGAAACTGGGCAACGTCACAAATATATGTCAAATATTTCGCTGTTTTGATTAATTTGGCAATATAACTGTATGGAAATAAGAAATGTGGCTAACTAGCGAAATAGAATATTAATAATGAATTGCAATTATAACATTGAATTTGATGTTGTAACCGTTTTAGGTGTAAAAAAGGCATTTGGAAAGTTACCAAATACTTTTTTTACATCTAAAACTAAATATTCGGTGTGACGATATTAATTACTGCATTTCATAATCAATATTTTAGTTCACTTTAGCCACATTTCATAATTCTATACAGTAATATTGCCAAATGATTTAAAACAGTGTATTTATTTATTTATTTATTTATATATACTTTATTGTACACCAGATTATACATTACATAAAGAAAAAGTAATACACTACAAAATATACAATGGGCGGCCTTATCGCTTACTGCGATCTCTGCGAAAATGTGTAAAATATTTGACATCTATTTGCGACATTGCTAACCTTGTAAAACATATGAAAATACAATTAGAATACTAAATAATGTGGATATTTGCTAAATAAACTATATAAAATGATAAATATGACGATAAGAACTGACATTATTTATTTAATCATAGTATTTAATATAATATAGGTATACGTTAATAAACTTAAATTAATATTATGCAAATGTATATTTAAAACAAAAGAGAGGAAGGAATCATACTCGTAGAAAAAAAAAAAAAAAAAATTATATATAAAAAAATCGCCCGCATCGTTGTCAACAGGAAAAGTGCCCAAACTACTGGCAGCATTGCCACATTGTATGGCGATGCTTCGGACAAAAAATAACTGACGATGAGAGTATTAATACTGATAGCTAATCAAAATATCTATTCCTATTCTATACTTTTCCTGCACGGACTGGTGATTATGTTCGTGATCAAAGGATTTGGTTGACATGAAACTCTAGAAACGAACCCAGATTTTCTATTGGGTCTGGTAACAATACAAGGAAAGTTGATTGACCTTTAATTGATTTGGGAAACCAAATGTGATATCTGTAGTGGACTCTATGAAATTTAATTTAATGTTTTTTAAAATTTTATTTTTCTAATTTCTTTTTTTGTTTATTTTTAATGAATTAATTATTTCTAATGATTTCTAGAGATATAATTTGCAAAGACGTATATCACATATTTAAATGTGATATTTTAATATGTAATTTTATTCGATTTTTGAATGTGCTTTTAATAATATTTTTTTTAACTCATATTTTATGAAATTGTTGTGCCCAATATGTTAACCCATGTGAACTTTATTATTATTATTATTAAGACCTTGTAAACACATGTGATATACAATAAAGATTTGAATTTGAAATTCCATAAAAGTCTAGGTTACAAACCTACCAATGCTATGAGATATGTTCTGCTTGAAAGATACGTTTTAACTAAATTAAGTAGTTCAAAGTCAGTAATAAAAACTCAAACACCGTCAAATCGTGATATAAAATTGTTTTTAAATAGCGTGCAAATGAAATGGAACCCCGGTTGTAATGTTATCGTTAGGGAAATCGTTAAAATTGCTATCTAATTTTATTTTGAACGGTAACACCACTGTATCTTGTCATTCAGTAGCTCAACTTGACAACATGGCGGATTTTTTTCAGAATCATTTATGGCTTTGGTCATATATTACGAAAGCTACATAAAAATTTGTAATAGAGGCGAGCCTTTTGTCATGAACCGGGCACATTTCCAGACTCCGGGCAGCTACTGAGAAATTTGTGATGGAAAACCTAAATTTTTTTTTTTTTTTTTTTTTTTATTGTTTATTAATTAAGGAATAAAATAAAATATAAACAGAAACATCACAAAAACCTCAATAGGTTTGTCCGGATGTTAAAACACTTTTAAGCAATCTTAATACTAACGTAGTTATGGTTAAACATAGTTTATAAGACATTGTGAGGTAGATTGTAATAATATCTAAAAAAACACAAAAACGAAGACGGCGCGGGTCAGTCAGCCCGTCGCTGCTAATTACTTATTGAATGAAATTTAAACAGGATGATGCATTTTCAAAGAGTATCAAAGAATTTTTTGTATTTATTTTTATAATTATTATTTGTTATTTCCGATTGAATTTTTGTTGGAACTTCATTAATTAGAGTAGGTATTAAATAAGCATTAGTTCGTTACATTGCCCAACCTGGGAATCAAACCCAGGACCGCATGCCCAGCAGTAGCGCTTTATTTCTTTACTAGCTTCCGCGACTTCGTCCTCGTGACATTTCTTGTACCTTCGCATCGCCTGGATGCGCTGTTACTTCGCTTACGTTTAGCGTTCTTTTTAACTTTTTTACTTTTGCTCCGCTCCTAAGGGTCATAGCGTTAATATCATCAACCTTGATTATGAAACTGTTTAGTTGGATAAGGACTAATCCTTATACTTCCATCCTTATCAGTCAATCAAAACACGGGTAGAATCGAAAGATGATGTTATTCGTATCATGATATTTAGCAGTCAGTCATGACGTGCCAGCAGCTGCCGACTATTTCTGTTTTGTGCTCGTTATTGTATTGTTATCGTTTTGGTATCGTTATGTTGTCGTTATCTACTTGAGTTTATTATCTTTTTTTTATGCACGTGTTTCTGTGACAAATAAACTAATTAAAAAAAAAAAAAAAATTGTGATAATAATATCATGATACGAATATCATCATCTTTCGATTCTACCCGTGTTTTAATTTACTAATTTGAACACAAAACTGTTATTGTGATTTAACTATAATAGTTAGACATAAATAGCCTCGCGGATTTTTTGTGGGTAATGGTGAGTAGGACTATAAAAATGTAGTACATTATTTTAAAATGTAATATTTAAAAAAATGTAGTACATTATTTTAAGTAGGTATCATCAATAGTTTTTGAATTTTGAATACCATGGGTTACATTATTGCAATTCGCGCAGCGATCTCGCATTTTTTGAAAAATAAAGTACGCCCGCCCATATTACTCGCTGATAATGTAGCTTTCTATAGAAGAAAGCATTTTTTTTATCGGTTAAGTATTTTTTGAGTTTAATCATAACAAACAAACATACAAAAAACAAATCTTTGGTCTTTATAATATTTGTTTAGATTTATGTAACAATTGAGACCACTACACCAACGAAATAAGAAATGTTTCAGATACTTGTTGTTACCGGAACCAATGACTTAGTTTCTCTTTTTCGTGTGGTTAGTGCCTGTGACATATCTCTCAGGCGTGCCGGTTTCATCACGATAATTTCCTTCACCATTTTTGAAGCAAGTGATAATTATAGAATACGCACATGAATCTGAAAAGTCAGAGGTGCGTGCCATGGGTTCGAACTCGAGATGTATGATTTGGCAGTGCGACCGTCACAACACTAGGCTAAGCTATCACTGCTAATACATGAGTTAGTACAGACATGACTTAATAATAAACCTACCTTCATAACATAAAATTAATTCCGCACCTACTGCTTTTCCTTTGCTGATCAACGAAATGTTTACGACAACAAATATACCCGATGACGACGCAACTCATGAATACGGTCGTAAAATGTTTTATACATTTCAAGTGATATTGGATCGCAGACGGTGTTTCACGGCATGTTTCAGAATTTAATATGAAGTATTAAGAGTATTTAATAATTTTATTGATTTGTGGGTTGGCTTCCTCAGTCTTACTCTAGAGTAACAGGGTCTCAGATACCAGGAAAGCTGCTTAGAAAGCTTTTAATTTCTGCTCAGTTTGGTTGGTGGTAGAGCCTGTTCTAAGTCCGTCTGGCTAGCTACCACCATCTTATCTAAGTTTGTGGCCATAACACACCATGGTTGTGTTTCGGCAGTTAGAGGTAAGATAGCCAGTTCCTCTGTGGATTCCGGTGGTGAAGCTCGCTTTCACCTTCGGCCTGATCACAACTTACCATCTGGTGAGATGCCGCCAAGAGATACCCCCCATTGTGGATTTTTTTTTTAAACCTGCCAAGTTCGTGTCGGACTACGCACAATGAAGGCTTCCGTAGTTGGGATGAATTTATCCCAAGTAGTTGAAAAACGTCTCATACATTCCAACTGCAAATGTAAGTTTGTACGTACAATATTGAGAGATTAACCATGATTTTTGAAGGTTTTCCGGTAATCTATGATAAAAAAAATATTATCTGTATTTTTTTCAAAATGTTAGGCGCATTAGTTTCGGAGATATGAGACGGGTATGGTAAATTTTTTCATAAAGTTTCTTAAATATCTAACTATTTATAATTTAAAACATAAATATTTATATTTATAACAATAAAAAAAAAAAAACTTGAGATCCTCGCAACAAGCCCTTCATTTAATATCACACGGTGCAATTTGCAAAACTTTTTTTTTTAATTTTCTCTTTGCCCCCACAAGAAACTTCCATATTCAAAATTCATTTATTTACGTTACACGTCCGTATTAAGGTCACAGAAAAACATGTGTTACCAAATTTCAACTAAATCAGTTCATTAGATTTGGAGCAAATTGGCTGTGACAAACGGACAGACAGACAGACAGACCGACAGATAGACAGACAGACATACGAGTGATCCTATAAGGGTTCCGTTTTTTCCTTTTGAGGTACGGAACCCTAAAAAGAATGGCACAAAAGTGAAGAGGCCTATGCTCCGCAGTAGGTGGAATAATGGTGGTGATAGCGGCGGTAGCGGATGCTACAGTGTTAGATTACAAATAGGTAATTTGGAGATCACGGTAATTTAGATATTAGGATTTAAAGGCTTTGCCACCGGGCGTCTTGGAGGAGCTCGTGGCTAAGTAATAACTGCTGCACGGGTCGATCCATCAGGTTAAGCTACGCTTGCCGGGGTTGGTCTGTGGATGGGTGACCATCTTTACATACCGAGACTCCTCCGTGTCTCGGAAAGCACTTTAAGCCGTTGGTCTCGACTGTCATTCGTGGATCTTTGACAGTCGTTACGGCCTTACGGGTCGTCAGAAGCCCGAAAATCTGACAACCAGTCTTACCAAGGGGTATCGTGTTACCCAGTTACTGGATGTGGAGGTCAGATAGGCAGTCGCCCCATGTACACACGATACCCCTTAGTAAGACTGGTTGTCAGACTTTTGGGCTTTTAACTACCCTTGTAACAACTGTCGAAGATCTATAAATGACAACTGGGAACAACGGCTTAACGTGCTTTCCGAGGCACGGAGGAGTCTTGATATGTAGAGATGGTCACCCATCCACGGACCAACCGCGGCAAGCGTAGCTTAACCTGATCCATCGACCCGTGCGGCTGTTATTACTTAGCCACAAGCCCCTCTTGTCAAGTCTTCTTCTTTTACAGTAACCGGAAAAAACAACTAAGTACCAAACTAATAATATCTAGACGAACTCAGTGCTATACTCAATGGCTATTCTATAAATAGTCGTAATACGTAACAGCTAGTCTGGCTGCCGGTGACCGGTCGGAGGATGTTACGCAGTCACGTTTAGGTCGCGGTCAGGGTGAGGAGCTTAAGCGAGTCCCGCATCCGCGGGTGCAAAATATCAAACACTATAAAACTGTTGTTACCTTCCATTTATTATTGCATCTGCATTGCATCGTTCTCACATGTATAACTTCGACATGAATGATGTAACCAATATTTTGTAACCATATCTTGATTTAAAAAAGTGTCTGTGGAGTTTTCGCTTTGGAATAGGCAACGGAATGGGCAACTAGCTTCATCTTTCTGACTGACCGACTCATTGACAAATTCAAAAGTGAACGTAATTGATTAATTTGAATTATATGCTTTGAGTTTGAGTTTTATACAAGATAATATTTATATAATTTAAAAGCTAGTTTAACAGCCTTAAAATAATAATATGTACAAGTAAATAAAAAAGGGAGGGGAAAGAATATTAGCTCATCAAAAAATTCGTCCGCACCGCTGTCATCAGGAAAAGTGCCCTAAGGCTGGCAGCATTGCTACGTTGTATGGCAACGATTCATTGGCCAAAAAATTGTCCAGTCCTCTGGTTACGTGAACTGCTGTTTGAGTCCAAACTGACGTTACTATCGGGGGCGCCTAGAGCAACAGGACCGATTCCCATCTTCACTAAAATCGGCCAAGTCAGAGCTTAACTGACAAACTCTTATACTAAGGCAATCAATATATGTGACAGTATTTAGGCAGCCGGTTAGGGTTGATTACGTTATTTAGTGTATTGTTTTACCATGTGAAAACACGTCTAGGCTCTACTGCCCGCTACAACTCGGGATGCACCGTGGTCAGCGGATCACGCCCGCCACCGCGACCGCTACCGCTCTAGTCATGCGCATTCACCCTGGACGAGGCCTTAGTATTAAAATATTATTACTAGGCAGCTTCAATTTGTATGCCTTCCTGCTTGAGGCATCATGACTATAATTAAGATGTTGGTGAAGCTCTATGGGTGTATTAGTGGTTAAATAGCGTAGAGGGTAGTGATTCGGTATCGGTGGTTCCACGATGCGGTGTAAACCAATTTGGGTTGGCCCTAAAACTCATCGTCCATAGACTACTTTGTGGCAATAGGCAGGGCACATGGCTCACAGAACAGATGGCCGATGGGGCCGAAAGGTTCTGGAGTGGCGCCCGCGTACCGGAAGACGAAGCGTTGGAAGACCTCCCACAAGATGGACCGATGACCTGGCCTTGTGAAGGCCGCAGGAATCCGCTGGATGCGGGAAGTACAGAATCGGTCGAAGAGGCGGTGCTTGGGGGAGGCCTATGTCCAGTAGTGAACCTCTTTCGGCTGAAATTATGATGATGATACCACTTTGTTCCATTGCAGGCCAAAACGCTCCCTTTTTCGCCAATAAAAAGGAGGAAATTCTCAATTCGTTGGTATCTGTTCATCGATATTTTCTCCAATAAAAAGGAGGAGATTCTGAATTTGTCTGTATGTGTTCATCGATATTTTCGTAAATTGTGGACCGATTTGGATAATTCTTTTTTTCATTTGGTAAGGAATCTTTCTTTTTTTCCAATATAATAGACTAGCGAACGTAAGTATTTGTTCAGTGAAAAGCAACAATTCTTAGGCAGCCAAAAAAACTTCAAACTTATATTTCCAAAAGTGATCATAACGTCGAAAAATCCATGATCATTGATCCATCACCCACTGATTCATTATCCTCTTCATAGAAAAACAATTGCAAAACCGCAGTATATCTATACCCATCTGTTTCTCAAGAGGTCATCACACTGTAATGGCCGCCATTTAAATTACTCGTCGAGTGATGTCATTTCCCATTAAGTGCATTGTATGGGTGTTACGTCAGCACATCGGCATGAAAAGGAAATAGTTATTATACACGTGGTTGGTATGTATATGTGGTAGGTATATGTGTATGTGGTAATGTCAGGCGATTGAGTATTGGTCACGATTTAGATTATATTTATTATTTTTTAGGGTTCCCTACCCAAAGGGTGCCAACTACGAAGATTAAGCTGCCCGTCCGTCTGTCTGTCAGCGGACTGTATCGCATTTCAGTTAAAATTTTCACAGAGTGTGTATATCTATTGCCGCTATAACAAAAAATAATAAAAATTTAATTCAAGTTAAAGAGGGCCGCCATACAAGTAACGTGATTTTTTCGCTGTTTTTTGCTCGAACTTAACAATCGCTGCATCTCTTGAGCCGTAATAGGTAGAAACATGAAATGATGGTCGAGTTCAACTTGCACTTGGCCGGTTTTTCAGTTTCAAATACTTGTGTCAAGCTACTTAGAATATTTAAAAAAAATTAAGCATCTTATCCCTTACAAGTATTGATCTAGTTGCCTTTTCTGTAGAATTACGAACATTGAAAATTGTTACACAGTGACACTGTTCCAAACAGATATTTTCACAAATTACGATATAGTGGACGCTGACCTTAATACTAATATTAACATATTTGGGAAAAACGGGTAACAGGGCAGGATCAAACATGTATAAAAAGAAAAAAGTTACAATAATTACAGTGATGTAAGAAAATAACAAGTGACCTATACTATCCTATACTATCAAATGAGCAATATTTGTATATAATACATATATATACATCGTGACGGCAGTCCACTTCATGTATCCAATGACTACTAAAAATTCTTAAAAAAAAAAATATATGTATTGTAACATTTTTTTAATTGCTCCAAGGTATTTTACGTCGAGTACATTGAGTGGCCCGTGGTGTATATTTTTTTTTTTGTATGAATGTTTAGTAGTCATTGGATACATGAAGTGCGTTGCTTTTGTAAGATGGCTAAAATGTCACAGTGTATATTTTGTAATCACGTTCTCGAAAAACGGCTCTAACGATTTCAATGAAAGTTGCAATATAGGGGTTTACGGGGGCGTGAAATCGATCGAGCTAGATAGAACGAATATACCCAGATATGACATCTGGGTATATTCGTTTTCTCTATTTTCACCCGAGCAGAGCTCGGTCGATCAGGTACTAATTAATAATAGCAACAATTTATGCAAATTATGAGCCACGAGCCACTTAAATTTACAAAATAAAAAATTTACATTCGTAATAAACTGGATCCATTTATTGGACTCAACTTTTATAATTTACGTGTGAAACTCGAAATGCCCTTGACACTGGAACTCGTGGCAAATTATGACACAGAAGAAGAAACCAGAAGTCTCAAGTGTGGTATTCTGTTAAAGTACTTACCTTTAATTTACCGATCAGCAGGGTAATTTTGACAGTTCAACAGCATTCATTGCGTTAATTACGTTGTTGAGCAGACAAATCTTTTGAACAAAGCAATGGATTACCAATATCCTTCAAAATCATTCAGATTGTGATTGAAAGTGTGTTACGCAATTACGGTGCTGGTTTCATTTACATGCAGAACTGAGCAATAATAAATAAATTTCAGGAAAATAAATGACATGAAAGCTTGTATTCCGTTTTTGACATATTATCGCTTTCGAGAATGAGACACTTACAAACAACAACAATTCCTGAAGTTTGTCTAGCCAATTTCATTTCACTGTCCATAATATCAATCAAGGTAAAAGCAAAATGAGCTTTAATGCAGGTTGACTCTACTGTTTCCTTTTATTTATCATCAATAGGTTAATCAATTTGAACTCTCTCATAATTAACTTACATTGTTAAGCTATTTTGTAAAGTTCTCACTTAATATGAACTGTTTACGTTTTCAATTCGTTTGGCACCATCGTGGTTCGTGGGATACTTACATCTTTTGTACGAAGTCGACCTTTTCTATCTCTTTTATGTTGACGATCATGAATTTATGGGTCGTTAACATTATTTCACACTTTACTGTCAAATGTTGGGTGTACTCACACGTTAGATCCTCTTTGTACTGTTGTGAGGACAATTATATGTTTTTTGAGCTGTTTGTGTTTAGACACCTTTTTTGTTAGCTTCACTTGTGAATTTTCATCACTTAGCGTTATTTATTGGCTTTCATTAAATATTGTGGTTATCAGAAAAAAAGTGTGTGTGTTAGCTCCTACGCACGACTGGAGCTTACTCCTTAATACTATTGTCTTTGAATATGCAATAGACCTATATGGTAAATAATGGTATCTATTAAAAAAAAAAAAAACAAAGTCCACACTTTTTTTTTTTTTTTTTGGGTGGGAATTCATCAAATGACTCTTCCCGCAAGCCCGCGCCTACGGTGGCCGGAAGTCAGCTTGTGACGACTAGGGGCGCGAGGGCGTGCAGCTTGAATCTCCCTCGCGGGCTCCGCCCCCTCCTTCGCGAGCATAACTGCTTCGCAGAAGGAGTCCACCCTAATATAACTCAAATGGAACAATAATTAGATCCTTTTCTTTTTTTTTCTTTCATAATTTAGACTCGTCTTCAAAAAATAAATAATAAATCCTTACTGACCCTAATATAACTCAAAAACAATGCATCAAAGTAGGTATAGATCATAATTTAGACTTGTATTTGCGATTTAATTGAATGCAGTAATCATGTCGCACGGCCGAAATATCTGTATCGAAGTGTGAAATAATATAAGTACGTAATATGTTTTTTCAAAATTTAAATCCGGGCTATTTACGAATAAAACACAATATAAAACGTAATGAGGTAACGCTTGTACAAATTTGACTCCTCACAAAATTTCCATACCGATGGCCTTGTATGAAAATCGATTTATATGAAGAAAACTCAAAAAAATCTTTCTCCTGATGACTGTTTGCTTATTGTTATCTCTTTAAGCACAATGTGGATTGATTTATATATAACTAGCATTTTTACGACTTGACAAAACAACGAGATTTCTTCTTAAATGTATGTTTATTATTAATGTAATAAACATAATGAACCTTCCGTAATAAATTCTCTAAACGATAGTGAAAACCGCATCAAAATCGGTTGCCAAATTTAGAAGAACAACGAGGTCACACAGAAAGTCGACACAAAAAGTGACTTTAATTTGTATTATGTACAATATGCATCACATAATTTAGGAATACACTTATTTACGCAGTCCGTCTCATCCTGTCTACTTTTATTATTTTCTTATTTCCAGCCTGAGGGGGTTGGAAATAAGAAAATAATGAAACTTTCTCAAAGCAATTATTCTCACCCTTCAAATCCACGACAAAAAATTGAATCACGTCAAAAGCTGAATGCCTGAAGAATTATTCCGAACGATCAATAAAAAAGCAATTCAATAGAACAATCTAGATTTCTAGACGCTGATAAATCCCAATCTTTACACTCTTTTCTTGTAAATCCAATGAAATTGCGAATTCTATTTTCGGGGCCTCGAATAATCCTGCTTAGAAAAATAATCGTTAGAAAACGTTTGAAATAGAGGTTGTTAAAGGATTTGTTATAACGTAAAACTTGTTTTTTGAGACCTTAGTCCATTTACGGCTGAGTGAGCAGATTAAGATATGTACCTAAGGGTTAAAGAAAATAGGTTGACCTAAGTACTAGTGACAGAAGAATTTACGATTGTTTGAATATTGGTTTCAAGTGATAAATGATTTTGTTTCTGTAAGTAAGTTTGTAAACACATTAATCATATTTTGAAAACTAGATGAGGTGGGCATTTCCTATCGGGTCCGTAACTTAACTTCGAGAGTCATATGTTCGAATAATGGAAAGTCGACTGAACGATTGTTCGAATGGAATTTATTGCGAAACAACCTTTTATCGCCAAACGCTACTTCGACTGAATGATTCATCGAATATTTATTAATCGATGGACTGCTCTTTCGAATCAGTTTTAATTATTATAATTATAGTTTAATCGTTGAAATAAAATTAAAAAAAAAATATTTTTTGTCACATATTATTTCATACATAATCGAGGAAATCAAACACTTTTAAGATATCGTACGTTCTTCCCGCAGATTTAGAAACATGAAATTTGGTGAAAAAGAAGGTAATACAGCACAAATGGATTATTATAAAAAAAAACATTTACATTACGATTTTCATACAAAAATAAGGTAATCAAAAACCTTTTATGTAGATTAGGGTTCTTTAACGACCTGAGATCTCCACTAATAATCTAAACATAAAGTAATAATCTAATCATCAAATTAAAAAAAATTGTAGGAGAAGAATATTACTAATACGATTTCCTTAAATGTGTCAAATTCAAAGAATTCCACCTGAAACATGCCTAATTCCCAAAATTCAGTCGTATTATGGCATCATCGCTGGAATGGGCTCCTAGGAAGAAAGAAGTGGAACCTATTTAAAACCATAAAAGAAATGGAAAAAGAACAAAAAAATTATGAGTTGATTATAGAAAATTTAGAACCCTAGATGAGTCAGTTTCTCCTACCTAAAAGAAAAAATAGGTTAGGAAAGAAGAAAAACAGAAAAAAACTTTTAAATCAAAAGGAAGACATGGACACTATGGACAGGCTTGACTTCATGAGCTCGATGGCTAATATTTGCCACTTTCAAAAATAAAACAACGTTTAAATTTTTTATTTTGATGATTAGTGATTATTATTTTATATTTAGATTATTAGTAGAGTTCTCAGGGCGTTAAAGAACCCTAATCTACCTAAAAGGTTTTTGATTACCTTTGTTTTGTGCGAAAATCGTAATGGAAATGGTTTTTTTTTAAATAATAAACCATTTTTCCTTCATTTGTGCTTTACGAGTATTATCTTCCTTTTCACCAAATTTCATGTTTCTAAATCTACGGGAAGAACGTACGATATCTTAAAAGGGTTTGATTTCCTCGATTATGTATGAAATAATATGTGACGAACAATCTATTCTTTATAATTTTATTTCAATTATTAAACTATATAATAATTAAAACTCATTCGAAAGAGCAGTCCATCGATTAATAAATATTCGATGAATCGTTCAGTCGAGTAGCGTTTGGCTCTAAAAGGTTGTTTCGCAATAAATTCCATTCGAACAATCGTTCAGTCGACTTTCCATTAATCGAACATATGACTCTCGAAGTCAAGTTACGGACCCTTTCCTATCTGACTACTCTGAGAATAATGGCCGAAACAAACTCAGAGTCTCTTTTAAAATCCAGACACAGTCTTGGTCAGATCATGTGAAGAGCATGAAGATTGGTGTCTGAAATAGTCTTTTGACGAAGAACCACACAGATTGAGTGGATCTGTCTAGTCAGTATTTACGCATTTGTGAGTAATCGTGCAGCTCAACTCAGAACTTGTGTAGGTCAAGAATTCGACGAACAATACCAAAGAAAGGACATTTAATATATGTTTTTTTATAATTCGTATTAGTTATTCTGCTTTTATTTAATTATTTTAAACAAAATATTTAATTTTTTTATTAAAATTTTTTTTTTCCTTTTTTTCTATAGGAGTAATCTTCAGAACTTTTTTTATGATTTAAACTAACTGAGAAAAAAATAAACAATACCCAATGACCCACATTCACGATAAAAAAATACTTTACAAAGTAAATATTCATGTCAATATATAAAATTCACCAATGTCAATGTATACAAAAATCCGGAAATAATCTTGGTCAGATCATTTGACGAGCGTGTAGATTGGTATCTGAAATGGTATTTTGAGTGCTTTGAACACCAAGATTATTTGTAATGCGTTGGCGTACTTGTAACTTGAAATCAAGTCTCATGTTTCTGTAATTTTACCGTTATCCTGTCCTCAAACGCCAAACTACGCACAGTAGGTAAAATTTTATGGTAAGTATATTAGATAGTATAGAGTTTCAGCTTCTCTTCTTTTATGGCTAATTAGACTATATCCTACTAATATTATAAACGCAAAGTTTGCGAGGAGGGACGGATGAATGTAATAAACATTCATCCGTCCCTCCTCGCAAACTTTGCGTTGCTCTTTCATACAAAAACTTCTGAACGGATTTGGATGAAATTTGGAACACATATAGCTTATAACCCGGATTAACATATAGAATACTTTTCATCCCGATATTCCCACGGGATTGAGACTTATGCGGGTAAAACCACGGGGCGCTGCTAGTTAGACCTATAAGGTTGTAAACCACATACGTAGTTATTCCAAACAATTACCCCGACCAGAGAGCAGATGCATATACCACCAATAGTTAAACCATTACTAATCACACGAAACCTACAGCTACTCTCATAAATATATATACAACCAAACAGCCAAACTTAACACACTATACACAGACAACCACTCAACCAAATCCGTTGCCACGCCATTACGCAATACTCGATCCCTAACTAAAACACACTCAAATCAAATACCGGACCAGTAGGATACTAGTATGTATGTGTATATATATATACATACCTTAACATATCCCTCTTTACCTAATAGACCTGGTATTCACATATTCCGGATTGCATCGTATCCCTTGAGAGTCACTCAACTCGGCTCGCGAAGGCGGTGCATACTGGATAATTCTGGATAGAACCGGATCCGATGGGGGATACGATTTGTTAAAAGGCGGGATTTATTTGTAAGAGAGATTATTTGAGTTTTTATGGAAATTGGAATGGTCTGGGTTTCGTTTTGAATAATTGAATTTGTACTAAGATTACGTTTAATTAGAGCAATGTAATTAATTACAAGGGTGTAAGAACCTATCTGTTTGATATCCAATAAAGAATCGAACATATTTTTTTCTCGGAGTTTTTGAATGACTACTCAGGGGCAATTACCTGCTCTTCTAGGCAATCACCAGGCCATCTTATAATTTGATTGTGGCAATTATTCCAATATCTTCAACGATCTACTTTAAGGCAGTTCTTGACAACTTAAATGAGAATATGGGAAACAATGTCTGCTTTTACAATAACCAATCTGTGTTCCAAAACTGATGATTACGGTTACGGCAATAGTGACCTATACAGGGTGAAATTGAATTCATGGGCATCCTCTTAAGGGTCATTGTACTCATCATTATGAACAACTTTCACTATGGGAACAGCTCAGAAATAGTGCCAAAAAAATCATCTGTTCCCTACATTTTGACGAGCTATACGAATATATATTTTTTTATTTTTTATAAGTATGTATGTTTGTATGTATGTATGTAAGTAAGTATATTCTCATATTATTGGTTTTATTTTATTGCGTGAATTGTTTTCATTTTATGTATTTAACTTTCTCTCTACTCTTACACACGGTGTCTACATCTCTTTTTATCCTCTGTCCTATCGCAGGTATGCTTCCTGTCCTATCGCTGCTAGGCAGGTATTCTTTAGAAATAACCATCACCTTTGTACGTATGTTTATGTTCTTTTCTTCTTGTCTATATATATATATGTGTGTACATAAATGGTTAAATAAATAAATGTAGGGAACAGGAATATTGAAAGGTGTTCATATTATGAGTACAATAACCCCTTAAGAGGATGCCCATGAATTCGATTTCACCCTGTATAATCAAATAAGGCAACAAAGATCCAATTCGTGGATCCGCTAATAATCATTTACAATACAAGACACTAAACTGGAATCTTCTAATTGACCCAACGTTTTTATCTTAATTAACGTGAGAGAATACTGTCGGCCTATGAAGGAACCTATTTATATTAACCTTCAAGATAAAGGTTCTTTCAGTAATAAAGAAACAATGAAGATATCATTAGTCTTTATTGAAATCTTCCGTAGTTTATTATTATTATCTGTTACTTTTATGACGGTATCTCCAAAAATATTCAGAAAATGTTATTGAAATGGGAATCCAGGCATTTTCAGTAAGTACTTGGGTTCATTCTGAAAGATTTTGTACCATGATAATTTCTGCTGCTAAGAAGCATTGCTTTCTTCCAGCAGTATAACAGGTAAATTTTTATGTTATTGGATCGCAAACAAAGACTCCCGTCTGATGGTAAGTGGTGTGTCACCTTCTTCGAAAAAAAAATCTACAATATCTGATGTGCCTATTTGTATTTGTCAAAGTGCAAATACTAAATAGATCAATTTGGTCAACGTACAATACAATGAAACAAACGGCTACTGAGTATTTTAGTTGCTACGGGCAATCACCCAGTTCCATTTCTAAAATAAAACAAAAGAAAGCGGTTAAGAAATCCATAGCTTAATTGGTTTCGAAATAGGTAAAATCCAAAATTCTATTTTGGATTTTTATCTTAATTTTTTAGGTCTATGGTCATGTTTTTTTTTTTAAATCATTAAATCCACTTAAGCGAAGCCATAATAATATGAATAAATAAAAATATTTATTGCATTTACACAAATTCTTAATACGCATGAGTTGGAGATCACCTTTTAAGCAAGAAAATGCTTGTGAATAATGATTCAAACTCTATATAGGTACAGGTTGCGCAAGGACACCAGCACGCATAGTATGAATACAATAGAAACTGGTTTTGTCGACGGAAGAATAGACAAAATGGCAGATAAATAATCACAATCTGTCATTTGGTCTATTCTTCCGTCGACAAAACTCGTAGAAAACCCGTTTCCATGGTTATCACGCTACACGTGCTGAACAGAAAGTCGTTGATTCCCATAAATACTCCCGATTGGATTTGACCAGTTTTGCTTCTACGCGACACATTAACCCACCTCCGTCGCGAAACCGCAGTAGTTGAATTCAACTGGCTCGAGTAACGGAACATGACGCAAGCCAGTTGAATTGAACTACTGCGGTTTTGCAGCGGAGGTGTGCTACTGGCGTTATGACTTGACTAATCAAAATCGTACAACAATAGCTAAGAACTCAAGAAACGATGAATTCCCTCATCAATTTCTAAGCCATCTCCAGGGGAGCAAGTCTTATAACTAAAGGTACTCAAAGACGGTCAATATTCCGAACAATTGTAGTATTTGCTTTCTATCAACCGATAATCGATTCTAGGTGGAGTTAAATGGG
Source organism: Agrochola macilenta (assembly GCA_916701695.1). Taxonomy (NCBI): domain Eukaryota; kingdom Metazoa; phylum Arthropoda; class Insecta; order Lepidoptera; family Noctuidae; genus Agrochola; species Agrochola macilenta. Next base: position 9,003,205 of record OU753564.1, on the reverse strand, counting down.
GATCTGAAGTGGATTGTTCTATCCTTGTTGAAATTTGCATTAATTTTATGAATAGGTAGGAGTCTTAGTTTTTGTATTAGGAAGATGATCTTCTATTCGTTGTGTTATTGTAGGCTTGAAAGACGTAGATTTGTTGACCATTTTCTATTTTGTTAAGTACCTGGTACTTGTTGACAGGCCTACACTGTCCTCCCATGCCTATTAAAACTGTAATTTGAAAACATTGTAAAATCCGTTTATTTTTAAAAGAGTAACCGTGGAGTTTGTTGCCGAGCTTCTTCATAGGAAGCGATTCCAATTCGAACCGTGCACCTAGCTTCTGACGTTTCATAAGTGCCCAGATAACGCAAACTAATAAAACTACTTTTCAACCAATGTTGTTCACATTTAACATCGATCGTAGTGCAAATAGGTATGTTTATCCCTTGCACTACCAAATCCAATTTTCTCAATAAATTCTTCCATCAGAGCTATAAACTGGATGGCGCGTACCAATGTCATCTACAACCTGACAATCCAATTTCATCTCAACCTGCCGGTCTCAAGGGGTTTGCCCGATCGGAGGCAGAATCCGGAGTATTCAATGTCCGTACTTATCCTGTAGGTACCTAACGTATTGCGAAGATTTCCGAAGATCCACGAAGTTGCACGAAGTATCGTGAAGATTTGCAGCTCCTATTTGGCAGCGATTGCCGTTTGTATGCCGTTTTGGGTGTAATCTGTTTGACGTTTTGTTGCAAGTGGGATACCTACTTCGTGAACTGAGAAAGGTCAAATAGACTATCTTTCTATTTTTTTATTTAAGAGACAATGTTTCACGGTTTTTCACGTATTAACTATGCATATAATATTAAAAGGAAAACATAAGATAATGATGAATTAAAAAATAAAATTATCAATAGGTCATATCTATCATAAACTATTAAACGAGCAATATTTGTATGTATGTATATACAGGGCATCGATGCGAAAACTGATACCATGGATTCAGTACATGATTCTGAACCCCCCTGCGTTGAAATGTTTCGTCGTTTATTTAAAAAAAATATGCTGTTTCATAGAAAAGTGCAATATCTACGCGGTCAAAATGTATGGAACAGTTGATTAAAAAAAAAAAAAAAAAAAAACAACGCAGCGGGGTTAGGAATCATGTTTTGAATCCATGGTAACAGTTTCCGCGTCAATGTCCCTGCCACCCTGTATATATTTGTAATCACGTTCTCGAAAACGGCTTTAACGATTCCGATGAAAGTTGCAGTATAGGGGTTTATGGGGGCGAAAAATCGATCCAGCTATGTCTCATATCTGGGAAAATTCGTTTTCTCCGTATTTTCACCCGAGCACAGCTTGGCTCTGTTCGTTCGGGTGAAAGTTTATAACAAGATGGCTACCTTAGGATAATGACATGGGAGCATGGAATTAGTAAGTAGCTACTATAATTACAGCATGGAATTAGCATGTTACTATACATGGAATTAGTATACAGTACTATACATGGAATTAGTATGAACTTCCCTATACTATTATTACTACTTACTTAACTGTCAACTAAGTATCTGAAAAGCACAGGAAAAAATCCGTAAAACGTAATACGCAAGAGTGTTATTTAATTAATTAACATTACATACTTACCTATACACAAATGTTACGAGACTATTAAAGGTTACATGCTTTACCTGGCAAAGTTCCATTATCACGCACTAGGTATAGCATTACAACACCAATTACAGCCCTTAACAGGTTGTTAGTGGAAATCTAATAAGTGTTTTTTACAACACGGTATATGAATAACCAGGGTATTGAACTTCATCTAGGTATTTTATTTAAACAGCTGAAGCGATGTTTATCATTTTTGCTATTACAACCACGCATTCTATACATCAAACTAAGACTCCCGCTGACAAGTGCGACGCGACACCGGTAGAACAATTTCCGTGAAGTTTTCATTGAAATGTCGTCGCGTTGTACCTCTCGGGAGCATTGCATAAAAACAATTGCTGGGAACGAATTTTAGTTTTAGCACAGTGTAAATATATACGTAGACAATACAGAAGTCAGAAACTACGTAGTAAACGTTCGTAACACTCTTCACACACTCGCACAGACGCGCTTATTGACGAGACCCTAAGCGATTGTCGCGATGCTGTCAGTTGCGGGTGCCGTGTCGAGACGAGTAACCTCGCGAACTTTTTAAAAATGGAGCGTTGGTAATTATTTCAACAAATAGGCTTAATTTCCATACTGTCCATATGGGTGCATGCAACGGTATACGGGTCGTGTGTACTTGTTTTCGAAAAAAATCATCAGAAAATGTTGGAACTTTGTCCTTCAATATCTCCATAACTAAATGGTTCCCACTTATGAACCAAATACAATGACGGCGTCATTTTACACCCGTTATTATGGCAGAGCCAAAATAATTTAAAATATTGCAGGTTATTAAGTAATTCTATTAAAGCCTTGTAATTGATTTTGTACGTGACTAAAAGAGAATTGTTAACTTGACACCATTTCACCAATTCGCCTTCCAAATATGATGACAGGGCATCAATCAATCTGCCTAGCCTTTCCCCAACTATGTTGGGGTCGGCTTCCAGTCTAACCGGATACAGCTGAATACCAGTATTTTACATGGAGCGACTGCCTATCTGACCTCCACAACTTAGTAACTGGGTAATACGATACCCCTTGGTAAGACTGGTGACAGACTTTCGGGCTTCTGATGACTCGTAACGACTGTCAAAGATCCACGAATGACAGCTGGGACCAACGGCTTAACGTGCCTTCCGAGGCATGGAGCATTCTCGGTATGTAAAGATGGTCACCCATCACTGAGCAACCCCGGCAAGCGTAGCTTAACCTGATGGATCGACCAGTGCGGCTGTTGTTACTTAGCCACGAGCTCCTCGACTGGGCATACTAACCTAATATGTTTAGCTAAAAAGCGAGCAAGTGAGCAGATTTGGTTGTTACACAAGCGAGAAGTAGATATCTACACGAGCTATCTTTCAACTGGAAATAAAATAAACACACTCGATTTTACTGTATACCCAGAGCAAAATTACATTCCTACCGCAAAAAATCCTATTACTTACCACAGCATTTAATCCCATCGAGAGTCCTGTAAAACCGTAGTACCTCTTTCAAATGAAAACTTTCTTACCGTTGATTAAAAATAAAACGTCCCACTAAGGTAGCTTTGCACATGTCCTCTGTAAGGCTTCGTTCACGGCCTCGAGCGATGCGACTTGCGACCCAACTTGAGTTAAGCGAAACCCGCGCGCGTCACTTGTGACTCGTGGCATCCTCGAAACAACTTCTTTAATTTGTTTTCCTCGCAATCGCTATCGCGTATCGCTTGAGCGTGTAGCTCATAACCACGGGGTAAGGTAGCTTTGCACATGTCCTCTGTAACTACGTTTTATCCCCTGCAATCCCCTGGGTGGCAAGCTCTCGAAGAAGAGCGAATCCACTACATAGAGGACAGATAGATTCCCCTGTTTATTTGTTCGCACAATGTGTATTATTTCCCTGATGTATCGTTGGTAGGTATTCTGCGAGCTAGCCAGGCTTGAATTTATTGAAGTGTAATCAGAGACAAAGGGTTTGTGGTTGATGGGGTCCATAATGATCTGAGAGCTTTTAAGTTCGCCATCTTAAACAACATGGAACGCAATAAAAGTAATGTCTTGTTTAGAAAAAAAATGCGTATGTTGTGAAGCAAACATTTTACTATTCGCCTCAAAAAGCGTTTGTTCAAGATTTTGCTAAATAAAAACCATGTGAAGGTACGAGTATGCAAGTGAAAGGTAAGTAAGTGCTAATAAACAATTGTATGCGAAAAAAAAAAACAAATAAAACATTCGTATTCTAACATAAATCGTCGCGTGAATGTACGAAATGATGATGTTACAAAGTGTTACACAATCGTAGGAAAAGTAGGTAAGACATTCAACGAAGCAGTTCGATATGCAGGCATTAAATAATCATCTTTGCACTACACAGACAATATTAAGAGTAATATTGCTAGTTGAACATAAATTGCCGAATTATGCACTGCGCAAAATTTTGTTGAGGAAGTAACATATGTTACAGCCCCGCTGCCGCCAGGTGGCGCACGGTGGGACTTACTGTTGCCATGCCGCTGCGCCAGCCTGTACTCTTCGCGCCGTCAGGAGCGCCGCGAATTTTCGAAAAAAGGAAAAAGAAGTCGTAGAACAGAGATCGCATGGCGGACGTATCGCTTTTCAGATTATTCAGAAAAATAAAACAGATTCATCAAATATCAGACCAAGTTCATTATTTTCGAAGATTCACAGCGGCAACAGCTGGAACACATAAGTACAATGAATTTCAGTTCATTTTACGTCGAGAATGGCGCAAACCTAAACGTTGGATGAAACCTTTTGAGAAATCCAAATTACGCCTGGTTAGTGGTTCATGGAGCCAGTCCCCAGTTCCTGATTGAAATAATTATGCGCACGGGCAAGGGTGGCCCATATCAAACACATGCCTAACACAATACTCGTATAAGTTGAATTAACCATTCCAACATAAAAAAGGAGTTGTTACTAGCTGGCTACATATTCTACGTATCCGTTTTACTGCCTGTACATTCACAGTAAGTACGCAAATTTATTCGATTTCAATTTCTAATGCGATTTTTTGTCGCAGTATTACGCGAATGACAAATGCGTGGAATTTATTCCTTTTGTGTAACTGAACTTGTTAAAAGTCGACACTCGAAGGTGACACATCGTTTGTTTACAAAGACTTATGAGGGTTTGTAAATGTAAACAGTGTTTTAATGTCAAGTGTATTGATGTTTAATCTTGTGGTAAAGTGTTCTTATATTGTTCTTGTAAATTTTATTGTTTGACAAGATTAAATAAAGTAATAGTATTGTTATAAATTATAAATATATACATAAATTCTCGGCTCCTTCCCACGGGGGTAGGCAAAAACTACAGAACGCCACCTGCTGCAATATTTACATACTTTTTGCCTCGTTTACGTTCATGAATCTGGTCGTACACGCACGCCGCGGCGCGGCGCGGCGACGCGCTATGCCGGCTGCCGCACTGTGGATAGAAAAAGGCTCTCGAAGACATTGGAGCTTAAATTTTAAAGTGTCGATGTCGATTTTTTTTCTTTTTAATGTTCTTCTAATAGCCAATATGATGTATAAATATATCATAGGATACAATCTGGTAGGCAAATTAGCAAATTATATATTTTTTGAAAAGAAAAAAAAATTGTTAATGTCTCCGGAACGGAGAAAATACCCGTTATGTCTTTACATACGGTGATGTAACTATTTATTTATGATTTTGTGACATACTTGACTTTTTTCTGCAAGAACTACGACGCACCTGACCTATAATTGTTATAAATAAAATACAATACAAATTACCAGCGTGTGAATTTTCTTTTAAAAATATAGAAAATATCGAAATAGAAAGAACTTAAACAGGGTGTCAGGGACATCGACGGGAAGCCTGTTACCATGGATTAAGAACATGATTCTGAACGCCCCTGCCTGAATCCATGGTAACAGCCTGCCACCCTGTATTATATCCGAAATTACTATGATGTAATAATAAATATTACGTAAAAAAAATTTCAGGCATGCATAAACTCAAGGAACCTACTAATTACAAGTTCTTTCCCGGTTCTTTTAATACCAGTCACCTTTACTTTTTTTTTTATTGCTAATCCATTCCATCACAAGTTCGAAAAAAAAATCTGCTCAACAACGTAAATAACGCAATGAATGTTGTTGAACTGTCAAAATGAAATAGATTTGTTGTAATCCTTTACGAAAATATTACGTAATTAGATTGCTGGTCTAAGTATATATGCTTTAACCTACTTTTCTTAAAACCTAGTAAAATATTTCAGGAACTAAGAGTAACTTTAATAAAGGATAAAAGGAAGGAAGCGTAGCAACTAAACCCCATCCCACGAGACAGGAGACATTTTATCTAAAATTTATTAGTCGTTAAATTAACAAAGGATATTCGTTGGGAGCTATTCGTCGCGAACAAGATTCTTTAGCGGCCATTTTAACGTTTAATTGTTTACTAGCGCTTTTGAAGTATTTATAGTGCAGTTAGTTTATGGTGATTTTGGTTTTCTGTTGTTTTGTGTAACAATGTGGTTACCTACAATCTCTAAACCACAAGATTCTCAAGAGAAAGAGCTTGGCTGACACTCTATCAAGATGTGCCTGAAGTTAGTTTACGGTTACAACAAAACAACATTGTAAATAAAAAACCAATAATTTTATCTCAATTGCCAAAATACCGGAAATCTTTGAGTATTATGTCAAGATGGAGTATCGCGCTGCAAAAGAACTAAACAACTCGAGTTCGAACCCAAGACTCTCAGCTCTGACTTTTCGGATTGATATGCGTATTGTATAATTATCACTTGGTTCAAAAACGGTGAAGGAAAACATCGTGAGGAAACCGGAAACCGGCGCATACCTGAGAGATATTTTCCGACGGCATGTGAAGCTAAGTCAGAGGCCCATGGGCAGCTTTAAAACTCTGACACCAGATTAGTCACTAACCACACGAAAAGAAGAAGAAAAGGACTAAAACTAACAAGCTAACTTTGTTATGCTGGTGTGCTACGTCTTACACTCGCGCCGACGTCATTGTGCTGTCATTGTGCTTTTCTAGTATGAGTGCATTTAGCGGCCAACTGTTGGACGCTATTTTTTTCTAAGAGTTCATTGCTTTGACTGTCTATCTAGACATTTATAAATCTTTGCTGGAAATGTTTAGAAACATAATATATACATAATATCAAACACATTCACATTAATCAAAAGCGACACTAATTGACAAAATCAAACACTATCAATTACCTATTTCAGTGTGTTACCGACACTAATTCAAAGCGCCACAAACAAACCGGTCTTGCTATACAAACAACTAGACTATGGTCTACATTGCGACCGGTCGCGATTTTGCGACTCGCACGCAACTTCGTTGCGTAACAGCCGTCTGATTGGTTGACGTGTCGTTAAGGTGACACATGGTTCATCGGGGTGAGCAGCTTGACTTTTTTTTTTTCGTCCAATTTTTATAATTTTTTATTATTTGTTGTACTGAGTCATTATTCTCGTTTATAATAAAGGATGCTTCTCATGTCAATGGAAAACTGGAAGTTTGATTTAATTATCTATCTAACTCGTAGAAAAAACAGGAAAAAGAACACCCAAAATTATACACCCAATTGAACCCATCTAATAGTATAAAACAAAGTCGCTTCGCGCTGTCTGTCCCTATGTATGCTTAGGTCTTTAAAACTACGCAACGGATTTTGATGCGGTTTTTTTTAATAGATAGAGTGATTCATGCGGAAGGTTTTGTGTAAATTGGCTGAAATATGACGATTATTGTCGAAGATGTCGGAAATAATCATGCCGACTGGGAGCTTTACTGGCGTGCGCCACGTAAGCCGTAAGAGTTCATCATGATCAAATTTATGTTTTACAGAATTGTATAGCTTAAAAAGTTAAAAAATAAAGTCGGCGATAGCATATGTCTATCTTCTAAGGATGACCTACAGTAACCATTTTTATCTTTCAGAATTTGATAAAAAATTCATTGTTATTTCCGAAGCTATTTTGACCGGTATTTTATTTATCCTTATCCAATAAAATATGTTATTTAAATTGGGCGTTTAATTCAGATTAAAATATGCCTTGACATCATATCATTAAAATAATACTTTAAAAGTTCACAGATTCAAAATTACGCGTGACAAAATAATTATGGTTGCCGACAACGCGGGCGCAGCGGTAGGAATCAACGACTTTTCCTCGGATATTAGGTATGATCTAACTAATCCCGGTAGTACGTACCCGTGGGATATTTTCCGAAATCCACGCGGGCGAAGCCGCGGGCAAAAGCTAGTTAATAATAATATTGAATTACTTGAATTAATACTTAGCCCCCTTCCTCTCTCCTAATTTTTTGGTCCATATTGGTCTTTTACTTTGTTATACCATCTATGTAATACATATATATATGGAATGCAATAAAGAATTGAGTATTGAGTATTACGAATACATGTTGTTTTTTCATAGAAACTGAATGTTCTATCTATTATTATTTCTTCATAGAATTAAATAAATATTAATCTGCACAAAATATCTCTCCCATTTTCTTTCGCTAAATAAATGTATGTATTTTCTTTCTTTCTTCTTTCTCACTTAGTCATTTAACTTTCAAACGTCAAACAGAATAATTTTCAGCTAACATTTATGTATTAAATTGTTTCTATTTCGTCCATTATTATTCCTGATATCATGAAAAAATTTGTTACCCCTGTTTTACATACACACAAATGGTTAGTGTGACACAAACCATTGCTTCTAAAACCAAAGATAACCTCATAATCTCATGACAATCTTAAAACGGCGCAAACGCATATAAATACGTGCAAAAACCGGTTCTACAAGTTCTACATGTGGCCGATGACTCTCACGCGCATGTTATTGCATAACGACCGGGTAATTGGCACGCCATGCTTGCCCGAGGCACATTGTTAGCTAGGCTGGAGAACATTGATTGAAGTACTCTTGGGTACGTATATGAAGTTGTGGGAAGGTAGGTAGGAAGTGGTGGTAGTGAAGTGAAATGTTATTGGGTTTAGGAAATTGCTAGAAATTGTTTACTAACGAGTTATGAGAAATTAAATTGTTCAAGTTATTTGAATGCTAGTGTCATGAACTATTGCCAAATAAAAGTTATTATTCGTTTCTTTCTTTAATAAATCAAATATCTTCGCCAAACAAATGTAAAGTTTTGGTGAAGGTACACCGTATATTAGAATTTATTGGTCCCAAATAAGCTGCAGTGAATTTTACTTCTGACATATAAAGTAAAGTAAGTTATGTACGTATGTATTAGTGGGGTTCGTGGCTTATTGATAACAGCCGCACGGGTCGGTCGAAGGTTAAGCTACACTTGCCGCGGGCGGTTCCTGGATGGGTGAACATTACATATCGAGACCCTGCCGTGTTTGGGAAAGCACGTTAAGCCATTGGTGTTGGCTGTCATTCGTAGATCTTTGACAATCGTTACGGGTAGTTAGAAGCTCAAAATTCTGACAACTTGTCTTACCAAGGGTATCGTGTTACCCATTAACTGGATTGTGGAGGTCAGATAGGCAGTCACTCCATGTAAAATACTGGTATTCAGCTGCATCCGATTAGACTGGAAGCTGACTCTAGTTGGGAAAAGGCTAGGCCGATTTTTTTTTTTTTTTTTAAAACTGTATGTATTCCAAAGCTGATTATCTTAATATCCACCCATCTTGCCTCTCAATTTCACATTCACATTTCAACAAGTTCGTCAACAAGTCCTCCCCACTGCTCGCCCATCTTTTCGTCCGTATGTCACTGACTTTGTCGCGTGCGCACGCGCACGTGCGCTGCGTGACGCCGATAACTCGCTTCAACACTTTCTTTGTTTTAGTGTAAACGCACACAGAATACAAGTTTGTTTGCTCAAAACATCGATAAGATTTGCCGATTTTATAAATAGAAATCTGGTTTCGGGTGGCGAAAGTTTTATTAAGGAGAATAGTGATTGGTATTGACGAAATGATTAGCATTTTAAGTTGTAAACATTACAAGGGATGTAGAGTTTAAACCCACTGAAATAAAATAAATGTATTTTTTACTGTTTCTAATAAGTAATATTTGTATTTTGTGCCTTCGACTTTCGTGATACAACTATGCAGTTTTCAAAAGTAATGGAGGTAACTGGCCTACACGTCCAACAAATTTATAATTATGGATCTTGGACTTCATAATTGGTGTCCGTATGGATTAAACGCGGGTACTACCAATATTTAGCAGTAAATTGGCCGATTTTATAGGCCCGATCCTGGAATTTGTAGTGAAACCCTTAAAAAGTCACAGGACGTTTAAGGTGGCTCCTCAATTCAGACGTCTAAAGTGAGGAGCTACCTTAGAACTCGAAAATTAACCGAAGGATATTTTTGAATTTAGTAGTATTTATGGACGCACCGGTCAAGTTCATAGCTTAGATTTTTTAAGGGGGAGTTCTCCTCTTCTGATTACGTAGTAGTCACAGATAAATACAGATGCTTCACCCCGCAAAATGATTTAAATACAAAGCGACTCTAGCAACGACACAATAAAGTGCATTTCAGATCGCACAGCGCTCAATAACTACAGTTATATTCACCTAAAAGTTGCCTCTCTTTCAATCGCGTAACTCGTAGATGTTCCGACTACGTTACGCTCACTGAATTGGCCCGACAAGACGGGCCTGCCGCGTACTTGTAGCTTCATACCTAAAATGCGGAGTGATGGAATGAACCATATTATATTCTTCTGTGTAGTAGTGTGGAAAACATTGTCTTCTACTACACAGTTTTTTTTCCACATTTTTGATGGTAGGGTGTTTTTTTTTTGTGATTAGCAGCTATGGACCGAATTTCATAAAATAAACTCTCATCGGATAAAACTCTTTGAAGAAACATGTCCTCTAAACCTACATTTAACGCACGAACATCTAATCGGGTGAATGCACCAATTATCGTCCAAGCACAGACCATTACTTCATTAATTAACTATCAAACAGCTTAGTTAACACATAAGTTATGCATTCATAACTCGGTTAAGTGAAATTTAAGTTATCGTGTTGATTGTTAAGCAGAGCGTGGTTTACGTAACTCCAAGGTTATGAGTATCCATTGTGTGTGCACGTGCTTTAAGACAATGCACATCAGCTGATTGCACTAAATATTTATTACATTCATGTGTAAGGAGAAATGCTTTTGTTTTTCCTCTATACGTAGATAATCAACATTTGATCCACACTCTAATGAGTATTTGTATGGGCTATGGCCAGTGTAGATATTAATCGCAAAATACTCCACCATATGTGTTATAAAAATAGACAATTGGTTAAAAAATTTAATGAATTTAATAAGTTAAAAACGGATATATAAATGGATATGTGGTAATGTAAATTATTTTTGCATAAGTAATATTATATAGAATCAAGTTTTTGTGACTGAACAGACAGCTGAGCTTCTGGGAAGTTTGATGCGCCACTTCTTCTTCCCAGCTAAAGCACTAGGAAGTGATGAGGGGCGGGCGTTTTGGGGGACTTTCCTATGTATTTTTGACGTTCGAAAATGTTGATTCTCAGCTTAGTTTGAATAAATGACTTTTGAATATTGTTTTTTTTATATATTTTGATATTCATAGAATAAGCTCAGACCCTAGTAACTATAGGCCGACCGCTTAACTGAGGTGTCAGGTGTCACAAGTTGATGAATCGCTGAGCTCTCGCATAACGATACCACACCCCTCCCGCACCGCGCTGCTACCTCAGGAACCGTCTCAGTTAATCGGTCGGCCTATAGTCAATTCCCAATGCAATGATTTTAATGCAGTCTTCATTACTGCTTCTTGGCGAGTCGATGGCTATTTATATAGTCAGTGATTTGGGTACGAGTTTGACACCTTCAGCAGCGTCCATCAGCTCCAGCATAGCGCAGGCAACAGGACACGCTGAGCACGATATTAAGTGCCCCATTGTTTATGGGACAGCACCACATTTACACTTCACTTACTTTAAAACCTAACTGATACGAAACCGTAACATACTTTTAAAACCGAGTTATCGTAAACTAGTTTACAGTTTCCGATCACCAAATAGTTTTAATGAGATCATACTCGTAATTTTTTATGATAAACTAATGTAACAGACCACATTTTTTTGCATCTTTGAAAAAATAGACTAACTGAACATGCCTAGCCTTTTCCCAATCGTGTTGAGCCTCGGCTTTCTGTCTTACCGGATGCAGCTGAATACCAGTATTTTACATGGAGCGACTGCCTATCTGACCTATACAACCCAGTTACTGGGTAACACGATACCCTTGGTAAGACTATTTGTCTGAATTGTGGATTTCTGACTACTCGTAACGACTGTCAAAGATCTACGATTGACAGCAGGGACCAACGGTTTAACGTGCTTTCCAAGGCACGGAGGTGTTTCGATATGTAACGAATGGACCCACCCACGAACTGACCGCGGCAAGCGTAGCTTAACGATCGATCGACCTGTGCAGCTGTTATTACTTAGCCACGAGCCCTCAGACTAACTGAACATCACCTCTAATATTTTAGTAATCAACAAGTCACCTTGCTAAAATTATAGAATATTTGAGTTAGCTGATTGTCTGATCTTTGGCATCATGATACATTTTGCGTCAGAGTGGAGAAAACAATCTCCTCAACTGACTGAGTTACTTTAGAGGTACTCATCCTCCATAGAAAAAGGGAGGGTCCCTTTTCTATGGAGGATGAGTGAACTTTACACCCTGTTCTTCATACCTCTAAAGTAAACATCTGTAAGTAAAGATCAGACAATCAGCTAACTCAAATATTCTATAATTTTAGCAAGGTGACTTGTTGATTACTAAAATATTAGAGGTGATGTTCAGTTAGTCTGAGGGCTCGTGGCTCCGACCAGACGGAGGACAACAGCCCAACTGTCTGCTGGACAACTGCCTAACGATTCATGTCAGAAAGTTATATATATGCCGATCGCGCTGTAAACTCTGCTTGTGCGATGTATGATTTGTGTGACGTCAGGTCTTCGATGTGTAGTTCGCATGTGACGTTGTAGATGTTGCCACATTACAATCAATCAATTCAGCCTTTCGCAGTCCAATGCTGGGCAAAGGCTTCTTCCAGGCTGCGCCACAACACCCTGTCCTCCACCTTCCGCATCCTGTCTGCCCTAGCCACCTTCTTAAGGTCGTCGATCTATTTAGTTGGCTTAGCACACCGAGTTTGCCGAGCTTGACGGTCTCCACTCCAAGACTCGTCTGCTCCACCGGCCAGCGGTTCTTCGACAAACATGGCCAGCCCACTGCCACATTAGATTCCTTACTCTGCTGTGTCGGTTTCTCCGGTTGTTTTCCGGATCTTCATATCTTATTTTATCCTCTCTAAGTTACAATAGTCTTCCAAAGTAAAAACTTTCCAACAGGAAGAATTTCTCTAAAATTATACGCTATGATAATGCCTACAAACAATCTGTGCAAAGCAATTATTCTTATGTAAACTGTGAAATGGTCAAAGATATTCGTTTCCTTATTCTTCTCACGTACCGACGGAGAAGTCTTAAAAAATTACCGAAAATTCCTCGCTTTCACTCTTGAATGTGTAATGAAGATGTTAAAAAAGGCTCTGTTGTACTTAGAGACTGAGTTTTTCTTTTAAAAGGACTTTATGAGGATTTTGGACCGTGGAAGCGACTTGGTTAAAGTGTTTGACTCCTGTTTTCCGAATTCTGACTAACTTTTAAAACTGTTTTTTTTCGGATTTCCCATTTTTTTTTTTAGGAAAGCTGGTGAAATAAGAGGACGAGAATATGTGAATCATCAAGGTAAGTAGCGGGGCTGAGCTGATGGTAAAATAATCTATACATCTATACAAATCTAATCTTAACGTACAAATAAATAAAATTGAAGTGTCAAAATAACAGCTTTTTACTAAATGCATATGAAAGTGTATATGGTACTTACTCGTATAGCAAAGAACTATTTTAAAAAAATTGTCTCTCTGTCTGTTTGTTCCGACTTATATCCGAAACGGCTGAACCGATGTGGACGGGATTTGCACTGGCTAGCTGATGTTATAAGGAGTAATTTTGGCTTTTATTTTAGAAAAAGAATTAGGGTCGACGCGGGCGAAGCCTCAGGCAGGAGCTAGTACATAATATAACTAAAGAAACTATTTACCGAAACAATCTAAAAGAAATGAAAAACAAATTGGACGTTTCAGAAACACAGCAACAAAACTGTCAGACCAAAAACCAATTGCAAGCAAGCCTTTAGTGGAATTCGCAGCATATTTTTTTAACTGCTTTTGTTACATTTAGTATTTTGGCAACGGCGTCTGATGCTGCGAATAGCGGATTGCATGGTTAACACATCTAGAAAAGAGACTTTCTTCTTTTCTTTAAACATTGGTGCAATTATTTAATATTTTTCTCAAATTTTTCTCATGCACGAGGTTGCGGGTAGAAATCCGGGCAAGTACCAATATGACTTTTTCAATTCATAATATGTACTTTCTGAGTTTATCTTGGACATTACTGACATCGGCGAAGGAAAACATCGTGAGGAAACCTGGACTTATAGTTAATATAAGTCTGAAATCACCCATCACTCTTGAGATTGATCGAAGCTCTTGAGCAAGCGTGGTGATCAATGCTCGTGCCTTCTCTGCATGAGGAGAGGCCTTTGCCCTGCAGTGGGACAATAACAGGCTGGTATTATTATATAACATTAAAAAAAAATAGGTATACTCGGATATTTTTATTTTTTTTTCATCCTTTTATGTTTTTTTTTGTAAAGGTACGGAATTAATAACAATTACCTCAATTAGTAGATAATATTGAACTGACTTTTATAATATTTTTTAAACCTACCGTGCTAACCGTTATGTCTGCTTGCATTATTCCTCATCCATAATTTTTTATGTGCAGCTTCTTCGTGAGTTTTTATACGTAGAGATGAAGAGCATCGATACACCGCGATCGCTCAGTAGCCACGTAGGAATATAAGTTCATAGAAATTCATATCTAACCAGTTTGGAAACAAAATCCCGTGAAGACGATGACCACGTCTCTTACCGGCCCGGTTCTTTAACCGCCGAGCGCTGCAAACAAGAATAGTCCTTACGGTGGATAGTTATGAACTTCTTTGATTGTACCTATCTTTTTATTATTTTAATTTATTATATTTCATTTGTTTGTCTGGGCTTCTTTCCAGATATAATGTAATACGAAACAGTGGGTGGTAGGTAATAACATTAATCAAGTTACTTACAGTCTAGTGCCTACTTTTGACCGCTAACGTGGCCGTGGCGCCGAAAGTTTAGGTTTTGTAAGTACTGACCTGAAACAAAAGAATAAACAAATTAGATAAAAAGGTCACAAAACGCACTTTCAATCTGCTTTTAGTCTTTTCCCAACAATGGTTGGGGCGGACACTACCAATATAAAACAATAAAATAAAATAAATATCTTGTCTAAATACTACTTCAGATAAATAAAATCTGAAGCTGATAAACAATGTCACATCAATATCACACATCATTTTCTCGTCGGACCGTCATAAAGGGTGGAGGGACCTGTTGTCGGTCGCGTGCCACAGACTGATTACCGTAATTCCGCGATTTTGAGTGTAAGTGTGTATGTGTTACGGTTTCATTTGTTACATGGTGATATAAGTCACGTGATTGGCTCGCCAATTTGTCCTTGTATTACACACGTTTCGCACGCGAACCTGGGATTGGTTTTTAATGGGTAATTGAAAACCATTATGCGGTTTTTATTGAATAAGAGTGCATTAAAGGGGTGACTGTACTTGCAATTGTTCAATCAGGGATTCTTCTTCTGTCCTGATGAGACGAGGTCATGTCGTGGTAAAAACTAAATCAACTACCTATGTTTTATTTCCTTTCTTGTCTAATAAAACCAAATCCTGTGAATAGTGTATTGAAACAGTAGATTGAATATAAAAATAAAATGATATTGCTTCATTTTGACACTGCGTCAAAAACAAGTATGTCATACTTCAAAATAGTCATCAATCCGTTTAAAACGCAAGCCTATTTAATTACAAATCCCATTGTTAACTCTGTTGATCAGGTAAACAGCCATAAACATCTACTAACAGAGGACAATTCAAGTAAATCAATTAATTAGTCTGTTCACAAGGAATTATGACGAGCATTTGTTAAACAAAATTTATGCCGTTAACGAAATGTTTAATGACTTTAGTGGATTAATAATGGGTATTATTCAAAAATAAATTGAAGGAAGGTAGGTATTGCAATCACAGTTTAAAGGCAGTTTGTAATTTGATTTATTTTCAAGCTTAAAATGGCTAGAGCCAGGCGTCAGAGTTCGTTCAGTTCAGAGAGAAATTTGTTTCTAATTATATATATTTTTTTTTTTTTAAATCTTTGATTACAATCTAGCATATTAGACTAATAAACAATTTGAATCTATTTGTTTTTAGTGTTTCGTACCTCAAAAGGCAAAAACGGAACCCTTACAGGATCACTCGTGTGTCTGTCTGTCTGTCCGTCCGTCTGTCTATATTCAATATTAAGTTTATTTCATACATTGTTAGAGTCTAATAATATGAAAATATGGTGTTCGTGTATTACCCAAATAATGGTCACAGTTTAATTATTATTTTTTAAACCGGTTAAGTGCGTGTCGGAGCACGCACAATGAAGGGTTCCGTAGTTGGGATGAATTTATCCCAAAAACAAACTTAACATTGTTGTTGAAAAACATGTTCTCCCATACATCGATATACGTCACGTTTAATTCGCCAACGGACTTTTTCCTTTACTTGTATTGCAAGACCGTGCTTCGTTTTAATTATTTGTTCTATTGCTTTCACTTAGAAGCCTGATTTTTTAGATTTCCAAGGGACCGTAGACCTACGTATTTGATAATAATTTCAACTTGATACTTCCACGCGTTCCCGAGAAAAAGGGTCTTGACAGTCTGTGACAGACAGACAGACGGACAACGAAGTGATCCTATAATGGTTCCGTTTTTTCCTTTTGAGGTACGGAACCCTAAAAATTTACAACATGATGTATTTTGTTGCGTATAAAAATAGTTCCTCAATTTCTAAGAATGTCTGGTCTAAATAAAGACCCAATTAGCCAATAAGCCCACTCTTGGCCTTGCTGCTTGAAATGTGAATGAAAAATTAAGCTTTTTTTCGTGTATAATAATTACTTTTCGGTGTAGTTTTTTGTGTAGTAACCGATATTCCGAGATTCTCTATTATTATAAGTCTTCATAATAAATATGGCTGTGTTTTATCACTTAGAAAGTGCATAATCATTTTAAGAATTATTCATAGTATATTGCTTGTGGCACATTTATTCCGTTTGTGCCGTTTGTTACACTGACCTTAGAATTTAGTAAAATATTATTTTAACATTTTAACGGTGTAAGCAATTTTTGTTTGGCCACAAAAAATATATAAATAAGACCCGACTACGGTGGAGCCCAAAAGGCGGGTAATGATTTTTACCAACAGATTTTAGCACATAGTCACTTTTAATCAAGACAAAATCGCGCATAATTACCACAAATTTATTTATTTAGGCAAACCAACTAAATACACACAAGGACATTCAAAGTACATGTCATTAACAAATACAATAGAATTGCATGCATCTAAATTATAGGTAAGCACAGCATTTTAATTAGATCTCACAATACAATAATAATTAATACAAAGATGGATAACAAAAACAATCGCTAAGTAGCGTAGGATAGCCCATTATCAACAACAACGAGGTCGCATAAGGTCGACGCGAGTTTATCGGCCGACAACCACCCTTTTCACCCTATCAACGGAAAGTGATAAATTCAGTTCTGCGTACATTAACTGCTTGTAAAATGGCCGCCAAGCAACATATATTTAGAAGAAAAATTATTGTTTTAGAACCTAGTTTGTTTTCTTCTTGCATGCAAATAAATGCTGTTATAATAATATTGTGTTGAGGTAGTTTTCTAATTGCTTAGCTAACTTGTGTCACCTTGTAGGCGGAATGTTTTTCTATTATTTTTTGTTCTTGGAAATCTATTCTGTAAATATCTCACCATGGAAACTTAAGTGAAGTGAGTGTGAAGTGAGTTGACATTCCACGGGATAAAGGGATTAACACTATTGACCACTCTCTAGTACCTCACCGACCAGCAGGGCCAGTAGTTGCAACTAATTGTCTCTCTTATTTGAAATGTTAGTTATGACACACTTACACCTAGAAAAATGTGTGGTAAAAGTGAAGTGAACTGGTAATTACTTCCAAACATACATAAAAAAAACATATTTTTCTGGACATAAAAAATATAGAGGATGATGACCTTATGGAACAGTGACATCATTAATTGGATAACAACAAGAAGACTGCATTTTAATTTCCATGAGTACTACCAACCTACCAAAATGTATAAAAATTCTCAACTTTACGCCAAAGAAAATCATAAAGTACTAAAACAAAGAACTGACATATTAATTGCAGTTCCGTTGCAGCACGTTTATGTCATAATTTCAGAAGAATGGAGGCAGTGGAGCAGAGTATCTATCTTTGTAGTATCTATCTAGTAATTATACATGGTTTCCTGACTAGGCTCCAAAAAGTTAGTAATTTATTTAAGTGTCAAAGTATACGTTTTTACAATAAACTCCCAAGCCATGTCAAGGAACTGAGCCTCAATAAATTTA
Source organism: Agrochola macilenta (assembly GCA_916701695.1). Classification (NCBI taxonomy): domain Eukaryota; kingdom Metazoa; phylum Arthropoda; class Insecta; order Lepidoptera; family Noctuidae; genus Agrochola; species Agrochola macilenta. The sequence continues at coordinate 8,984,863 of OU753564.1, read as the reverse complement.
AATCATTTATTAAACAGAAACTATGTCAAAAAGGTTCCTATAAAGTTAAAGATTACTTAGACGACAAAAAGGCTTGGGACTAATTAAGCTACTCCAATGTATTTTACACTATTTTATACTACATGATACTGTATAAGCTCATAAAATTGTTTGGATTATTTTATTTGACTGTAAGTCAATTTATTTTAATTTTGTTTTCATTTATTGTTGATATGATCTACTCATTAAAATGTTTTTATTTTATGAGATGTTTTGCAATTTGTGTTAATGTAAATTATTTTAGCATAAGCACTATTATATAGAATCAAGTTTTGGGGGACTGTCTTATGTAATTTTGACGTTCGAAAAGTGCTGATTCTCAGCCTAGTTTGAATAAATGACTTTAGAATTTTGCCTGTAATGACAATGGCAGACATACTCTTCAAACCGACGTTGCTTGGCGACAGAAATTTTTCTAACAATATTGTTGTTACGTAAATTTATTCTTTTAGTTCACTGATCATGTTTGATAATATGATAATCATTTGTTTTTATTATCAGTCAGTTGCAGTTCCATTGTCTTAATATACCTTCGATCTTTTGTATATTTTGTTATGATGTTGACAATACATTGTGTGACTTCCGCTTATAATAATATACATGCATCATTGTGTCAATGGTTAAAGTGACATAAGATGCAACTCTGTAACTCTTAATTAGAGAAAAACTAGATGCGCCCGCGGTTTCATCCGCATAAGTCTCAATCCCGTGGGAATATTAGGATAAAAAGTATCCTATGTCCTAACCCAGGTCATGGTCTACCCATGCGCATGCGCAAGTTCATCCAAATCCGTACAGCCGTTTAAGCATGAAAGCGTAGCAAACAAACCAACTTAAAACTCCGTTTCGCATTTATAATAATTAGAAGAATAATAGGAAGAACTTTGATTTGACTACCTTGTGGGTCTAGTGGTCGCAAGTGCTACTGCTGAGCATGTGGTCCTGGGTTCGATTCCCAGTATTTCCCAGGTCCGGCATTATTATTGGGTTTTTCAATCAGGAATTTCTCAGTAGCCGCCTGGAGTCTGGATTTGTTCCCGGTTGGTAGCAATAGGCTCACCCCGACTTAAAAATAACTGGTGAAATGTGGATATACACAAGTATCTGATCTACATCTCTGCTTAAACCTCCGGGGATTACAGACGTGATATTATGTTATGTAACTTTATTTAAAGTTAGAAAATTACTCGTTGATTACATAAAACATTACTCTGAAGTTGGCAACGAATCGGGCAACTTTTTGGAGTTGACAGAGTATGTATCCAGTTTCTATGAATAATAAATCAATAAAACCAATGTCAAGAAAAATGTACGCTCTTAATGTGACTAAGTAGATATAGCTATAAGTTCTCTTGTACTTGACTTTCTGTGTCGATATTCTGAATATCCGTAAAGTCACAGATAGTCGTTTAATTGTAAGATGATGTTACAAAATTACCACATCATCACACGTATTAGTCATCATCGTAGTATTGTAATGGTCATCATAAGGAAGAGCGCTGATGTCTAAGATACAGATGTTTTTATCTAGTTCAGACACAGATGCCTTCACTATAAACCTAAGAAAAAAAAATATTGTCCTGTATATCAGTCTAAATGTAACATAAGTTTTTGTGTCATTTTTTTTTTTTTTTAGTTTTTAGTTATTCTCGGGACCCTGGGGTCCCGGATCTTTGGAAGGCGTACGAGGGGCCGAAGCCAACTCGCAGAGGCCCATTAGACGTTTTTAATTTTATTATTATTATTATTGTGTAATTAACAAGAATTTAGTGATTAGTAATCCTTCCCACTGTTTATGACCTTCCCTCTATTCTCAGAAAATGATGACTGAATTAATTCATCCAATCAACAAGATCTAGCTACTTCCAAGCGGAACCGTTGACAGCAAAAAGAAAACAAATGGCATTAAATTAGTCACCAGTACGATAAAAATAGTACAGAAGGTCGACTCCCAACACCGAGCGAAAACGCACGTACACATAGACTCGCTTCACGTACACCAAGTGCAAGCGCACTCGCGAACTCAGACAGGCACTTTACTTTCTGTAAATTATTTCATCACCACTACTCTCAAAAGGGTCTCGACGACACGGTTGGCGCAGTGGCTGAGTGATCGACTGCTGCGCAACGTGTCGCGGGTTCGATCCCCGCACGGAACAAATATTTGTATGATCTGCAAGTCGTTGTTCCGGGTCTGGGTGTTAGTGTATGTGAGTTTCTATGTTTGTAAACGCACCCACGATACAAGAAGAAATTCTTAGTGTGGGGCAAAGTTTAAAAAAAAAAAAAAAAGGGTGAAGGAAAGAAAACATCGTGAGGAAACCGGCATGTCCTAGAACCAAAAATTCGAAGACATGTGACACATGACGCAGCAGTGGGAAAATTATAAACTGATTATGCTTTTATTATCAATCGCTTCAATTGCATTAGGTAGACAATCAATTTGCGCATCAATATGTATCAATCACATAAAAATTTACAATTGCAATTGATTATTTCAAGGACCCTTTAGAGATCGCCGTACGTACGAGTATACGTGTACGTGCTCCTGTTTTCGTTAGTTGTTTGGAGCCGAACTTCTGTACCATTCTGTGACACTAGTCGTAAGAACATCGAATCATGCGCAGCTGTCGGGTGATTGTTTAAACTTGTTAAGGGGTAGAGGTTAATCACGTCTTTCCTGTACAGAATCGTATTGTTATACTGTGTATTCTTGTTAAAATACACTTGACGTTATTAAGAAGTCTATTATATTTTTTAGGCTGTTCTATTTCAGATGTATCATCTACTTGTTAAAAATATCCGACTAGGTATATGGTTAGGAAGATAGTGAATTCAGAGATGACCGGATGCAGCTGAATACCAGTATTTTACATGGAGCGACTGCCAATCTGACCTCCACAACCCAGTTACTGGGTAATACGATACCCCTTGGTATGACTGTTTGTCAGACTTTCGGGCTTCTAACGACCTGTAACGACTGTCAAAGATCCACAAATGACAGCCGGGACCAACAGCTTAACGTGCTTTCCGAGGCAAGGAGGGGTCTTGGTATGTAAAGATGGTTACCCATCCACGGACCAACCGCGGCAAGCATAACTTCACCTGATCAGTCAACCTGTGCGGCTGTTATTACTTAGCCACAAGCCCCACCACCACCACCAGCACGCTTAGCATGACCACAATAAAACCGGTTTTGTCGACGGAAGAATAGACAAAATGACAGATAAACAATTACAACCTGTCATTTTGTCTATTCTTCTGTCGAAAAAACCCGTAAAAACCCGTTTCTATTGCATCTTGGACTAATCCTGAATTGAAATCATACCACAATAGGCTCATTACAACTCAATTTATCCCTATTCGACACCTAATCTATCTTTATCATAATTCATGAATTCATGTTCTTAAACTCCTAGTTTACTCAGAAATCAAATCCTTTCTCACTCATACATAATGTATTTCATCTTTATTAAAGGATAGAACATTCAAATTTTCAAAGCCCTTAATTAATGAAGTTTTAATTTACTGGGAATTAGTTTTTGCCCGCGGCTTCACCCGCATGGATGTCGGAAAATATCCCACGGGAACTATCTACCGGGATTAAAAGTACCCTATGTACATATTAATCCAGGTTAGAAACTATATGTTTGCCAAATTTCATCCAAATTCGTTTTACGTCAATCCGCAACATACATCCAGAGAAAAAGAAAAACGGACAAAATCTAAAAGCTAAGTATATTTTCGACATCAGAATCATTTTCACACCTCGTAGCAACTATTTTTTTCAAAAATATTCAATGTACTGTTTTGACTTCGTTACTATTTTATTATATTATATTAGGTATGTTTATAATATATATAGATAGAAGATTGGTGTGGAAAGAAAGACAGAAAGAAAGAAAAGTATTTATTGAGACAAGCACAGGAGATCATAAATTAAACTAAAACACAAACAATGAAAAAAAAAAAAAAAAAAAAATGAAAGCAGAAAATCCTGTGAGTGTCCAAAAGCCTAACTTTACTACGGAGTCGACCAATTTATACCAACCGTTTCAGTATTCTTAATTCAAGACAGCAGGCCAACATTCTTGAATCCGATGGACCAACATCGTGTCACGTTTGACATAATTAAAACAGATTCGAGTCCAACAAAGGACTAACAAGGTCGGGCCGAGGACACGAGGTCACAAGGACATACCGTTTTTAGCAGGGTACCGCATAAAAATATTCCGTATATTTATGCAGAGAATATTTAACAGGGATTCGTTTATTAAGCATCGTGCGTATAAACATGAGGTGTTTTCAATTCAATAAATGGTCAAGAGGAATCCTGCAGTATTAACTTGATAAATATGCAATAGGTATGATTTTATGGGGGGTTATAACGGGTTTGTACATATATGAAAATACAAAAAATGGAAGACCTAGCCTGCTGTAACAGTCACTTTGGGAAAGACAATATTATTGAGCATAGCAACATTACTGCTTGGATTATACGAAGTTTATAACAAATAAAAATTCGTGTTTTCTTGCGTGTGTTATTATATTAACTAGCAGCGCGACAGACGTCCTGTCCTCAATGCCTATGCAAAACTGTACCTGATTCGGACCATTACGAACATTTTACAACAAAAATTTGTCAAATCGGACCAGCCATTCTGAAGTGATGCGCTTACCAACAAACAGCATTTAATTGTAATAACGATCCTAATTTAATTGTAATAATAATTCTCAATTCATACGGACACATAATAATGTGTCCGTATAGATTGAGGAGTCATGTCTCATGTTTAAACGCGGGTACTGCCAATATGTAATAGTTAATTAGCCAAATTTTGTAGGCCCGATCCTGGAATTTGTAGTAACATTCTTAAAAAATTAAAGGACGAACCTTAGAACTTGAAAAATAGGTAACGGATATTTTTTTAAATTTGGTAGGATTTAGTACGTACCACTTAAGTGTAATCTCTATAAAAAAAAGTATTTTTATTTGCAGAGATTACGCATAAATTTACAACAATCCCTACGGACACGTTATTATAATTATAGATAAATTCCGTTAGACAACGCATGAAAACAATCATTCATTTTCCTGTCACATTGCTTTGTCTACAACAAATTGTCCTGTTACTACAGACAACAAAAAATAAGGTAACTGTTTTCACTAACGTGACGTAGTACTGTTGACGTAATTTGAAGCAAAATGGAGGCGAAGGACGCTCAAGGTTCATGTAAGGACGGAAGGTCACTAAAGACCGACGGCTTTGTTTGGGTTCCGCATATGTTGAGTCCAAATGAAACGTTAACACGTCATTCATTTGATTATGTTTTGCATAATCTTGTTTTGTGGAGCTTGTGTGCGTTTATACATCTTAATAGGCCTGTAGCGGTTATTGTTATAATTCGAACTACTTATGGAATGACTATAGAATTTGTTAACGCATTTGAAGTTTTTTTACAAATTCAGTTGGGACTGCAAACTTTCCTGAAGACCCCTTGAGTCAATCAATCTACCTAACCTTTTCCCAACTATGTTGGGGTCGGCTTCCAGTCTAACTAGATGCAACTGAGTACCAGTATTTTACATGGAGCGACTGCTTATCCTACCTCTACAACCCAGTAACTGGGTAATATGATACCCCTTGGTAAGACTGGTTGTCAGACTTCGACGACCCCTAACAACTGTCAAAGATCCACGAATGACAGCTGAGACCAACGGTTTAACGTGCTTTCCGAGGCACCGAGGAGGTCTCGGTATGTAAAGATGGTCACCCATCCACGGACCAACCCTGGCAAGCTCAGGTTAAGGCGATGATGACCGACTTTTAATGAGTTTATACTGAAGATCACGTCTAAACGAGTAGTGTTAATGATTGAGATTTTCATGTATGTTTAATTAGAGCATTTTCTTAATATTTGAATATTTTAGATTGTGTCTATATTACATATTGAATTTAATTTGTAAAGTTATGTCTAACGCGGAAAAAAAACTGAGAATCACGCAAAATCTATCAAGCGTATTTTTCTGAAACCTTCGCGATTTTAAAAATAGTTTAATTATTGATCTTTTAGTATACGTGTTTTATTGAAATATCTTTTTTTTGTGTATAATATTAATGAATAATGCGTCTAATTTGGGACAGCGCTCCTTGACGTCCGAGTGCTTTTACTGGCCGGACGTACGACGCGTTGCATGAGCTCAGTACAGAACACGTAAGCTCACCACTCAAGGTTACTGGCATATATCTGCGTTTTAAATTGATGGATCGACCCGTGCGGCTGTTATTACTTAGCCACGACCCCAAGAGTATTATCTGATAATGGCAACCATGAGGTCTCATTTTAAGTTGATATTTAGAAGACCACAGGTATATATATGCCTTACTGAGAATAGGTACTCGTACCTACTACGTTGCCATGCGGTTTTCCACGTTGAAAAACAAAGCGCTGCAGTCTACCAAAACTCCTATCAAAATGCACGTTTTAGAAAATCGAAAGTACGGAACCATTGCGCAAAAGCCTCGTATCTCATCGGTATCGTGTTTTGAATGCCCGAATAACTACGAACGGCCCAAAGTCCATTGTTTAGATCCTGATTTATATTCAAATGACGCCACTTCGCCAGAAATAATAAGGTTTTGTTTTAGATTTTGGGAAATATATAACTCGAGGAAGGAAATAGGATTATGGTGACATGTGAAATCATTAAAGCCAGCCCGCACTGCGAATTTTATTTGCACGGCATTGCAACGAGCGCGAATTTTAAATCGCCCGTGCGTGTAGATTATGTAATATCATGATTATAAGATACCATATATTATGTTACAGAATTGCGATAAAAATTTCGCGCGATTTTTAATGGCAGTGCGGGCTAGGCCTAATTCTGGGAACTTGAATTCATATTCAATGTGAATAATGCATTTGGCAACCACTGCAATACCTGCAGTACCTTATACTTGACGTACCTACGAGCCCCCGAGATGTTTTTTAAATACACCAAGACACACACACAAGATACACAGAGTTCGGCGCTTGACGTGGCAACACGTCGTGTCCGGGTTCGCAACAAGTTCAGTTCGGATGCCTCGTTGAGAGGTGAAAGTGTCGATTTCTTACAGGGTTCTTTATGACTCTTTAAGAACAGTTCAGCGGATTAGTTTACTAAATATACGTCGTCCATTGTATTTTATAATGGATTTGCGCAAAGTCACGCCTGATTCAATTAACTACCAAGAATTATTTTGTTAATTTTGAAGGCCCAACTGAGTATGAATTAGTCTTTTTCAGATGGGTAGTCTCAGCAATGGTCGCTAGCAGCCTGATCAGGTAACTGATAGTTTATTTCATGTTATTGGGTGGCTACAAAAAGGAGGTCTTCTGATGCACTGGACATCTGCCATACAAGAGGCGTTACTGTTCCAGAAACAAAGAAAGAAAAAGTATTTATTGAGACTCGCACAGGAAATCACAAATTAAACTAACAACACACTAACATGAATAAAAAAAAACTTGAGAGGTGTCAAGGGACACCCGGATGGAACGAATTTCCTCTTTCTATGAGAGAGAGAGAGAGAGAGAGAGAGAGACAGAGACAGATAGAGAAACACTGGCACGCCGCACGGCTTACAACTATAGCAAAAAGTGTCGTTACAACTTTTGGTCTCGAAGTATAAGTATAAGTCTCTTGACTCGTGTCGACTTATACACTCGCTCGCTACGCTCGCTTGTGAATAAAACTTGCACTGTAGCATAAATACTTTTTTTCTCTTTTATTTCTTTTTTTTTACTTTTGACTTCGACTTCGACTTCGACTCCGACTCCGACTTCGACTTCGACTCCGACTCCGACTTCGACTTCGACTTCGACTTCGACTTCGACTTCGACTTCGACTTCGACTTCGACTTCGACTTCGACTTCTACTTCTACTTCGACTTCGACTTCGATTTCGACTTCTACTTCGACTTCGACTTCGACTTCGACTCCGACTCCGACTCCGACTTCGACTCCGACTTCGTCTTCGACTCTGACTTCGACTTCGACTTTGACTTTGAGAGAGAGACAGACAGAGAAACACGCGCACGCCGCTCGGCTTACAACTATAGCAAAAAGTGTCGTTACAACTTTTGGTCCTAATTTTTTCCGTCTAGCCCCCTTTCGCAACGCGCGATAAGGAACTTCGTTCCAAAAACAATAAAAAATATAAAGTAAAATTAATCATTTATGCTAAGCTGAATAGTGCCTGCCAATGACAAGCAATCATCCAATAACATAAATACCTCTCGACACAGACCTATAGAATCGTTACTCACTACATTATCATTAACTATTAACATAATCACAATGTGTTCAACTATTTGCGAGTGACGCACATACTGACAGATCGCGATAATGAAATAGGGCTTCCGTTTTAAACGCGATAATTGTATCTATTGTTTTAATTCTTTAGGTACATTATATTATTGTAACTATGTAAAAAGTTATCGAATCCGGAACGAGGTGATCTGACAGAGAAACAAAGTTGTCGACATAGCTCATAGAATAGCAAGCTGAAGTGGCAGTGGGCCGGCCATATTAGCCGTAGAACTGATGACCCCCCAACGGTCATCAGTTCTACGGCTAATATGGCCGGCCAGACCTGTTCTTGAGTGGAGACCGTGAATTGGAAGACGTAAGCGGCCCTCAGGCTAGGTGGAGCGACGATCTTCGCAGGGTGGTTGGTAGGTGCTGGATGAGAGTTGCCGAGAATCGAAGTCAAAGTCAAAGTCATTTTATTGGCTTTAAATGCGGTTACAAAGGTGTTAATAAGTATTCTTGTGCGATGACACATTTTAGCCACATTTTGGCATGCAAATATTAATAGTAAGGCTTATTTAAATAAGCAATCATCTGTAACTACAGTTGAAAATATTTACTGAACACGAAATTATTAAATCAAGCTTCAATTTACACAACACAACTAATTTAAAAAATATATTTATACAGAGTGGCAGGGACATCGACGCGAAAACTGATACCATGGATTCAGTTCATGATTCTGAATGCGTTGAAATTTTTCGTGAGTTATTAAAAAAAATTATCTTGTACAGAATTAATTTTATTTTTTCTAATGAAAAGGTCACCACACACAAACAACATCATAAAAATAAAAGTATTTGAAATGGCCACTTGGGTGTTTTACTCCAGCATTATAAATGCATCCCTTGATCGTTAAATACCATAAACAGTAGAGGGTTTTTTTTTTCATCAAACGGAACACTGGTCGACTGTCAAAGATCCACGAATGACAGCCGGGACCAACGGCATAAAGTGCTTTCCGAGGCTCGGAGGAGTCTCGGTATGTAAAGATGTTCACCCATCCACGGACCAACCCTACGCATAGCTCAACCGACAGAAATGTATTACAGAACATATTATTTTAATTAAAGAAAAAGTGACGGTAACTCGCAATATTCAAAGTTATACATAGATGGATGACCGGCGATCATATATTTAGAACGTTATCGTTAACCTTCGCTCCCGGTTATCATAAACAGTCGTTCCGAGCAGTCAGAACTTCGGAAGTCATAGTCGGTGTAACCTTAGGGTCAGTTATCGATATCAGTAGTAAGTTTGATAAGGTGAGAAGGTGTTAGGACAGTGTCTGCTCGGAGCTCGGAGATTATGACACGGGAATTTACTAAAGGGATAAAATGTATCCTATGTCCTACCATCCGTCATTTATGTCCTGGTCATGATCCACCTGTTTGCCATTTTCACAATTTTTTCGAAATCCGTTTAGCCTTAAAGCGTGAAGATCTCACCTGTACCAAAACAATGCAGGTAAATACTTAAGTATTTCTAGCAAATAAACGTTTGATTTGATTTGATTTGATATGATAATATTAGGTACTGTATACGTATAGTACAAGGATCTTTTGGCGCTCGAATGACGTTAACAAGGGGGCGCTGTTAGTAATTATTAGTATTTTTTTTTGTGAAATGTATAGAAAAAACAAAATGGCGGCGTTAGTTCCGATTTTGACCACGCGCCAAAAATTTCTTGTACTCGTACAGCTATAATTATTGTAAATTCTTCGTCCACAAAACAGTATATTGCAATACAAATATTCTGAACTGAATATTAATATTGCAATAGGTATAGTTTACAAATAAATCACTCCCATCCTTTCAACTGGAACAAAACTTAGCTGGACAGATTTTAATGGTGTTTAATAACGGAGTGAACAATGCTAGAATATTACGCAGCTTGCAGTCAACAGTAGCTGAACAATGCAAGAGATTCGTTAGATACGTTACTCTTACTACGAAAACTCGAAAAAAATTGTAGATTTGTACCAAACACACCACTTTTTCATCAATCTTTTAGGGTACGTAAAATCAAAAGTCATATTTTCTAACTAGGCTCACAAATTAACGTCAATATTACATGACTGTCCAGTCAGCGCTTTAGCTGGGTAGAACTGGCGCGTCAAACTCCACAGCAACACAACTGTCTGTTATATTAGAAGAACTTGATTCTATACATTATTAAGAAAAGTAATAAACATTAAATTAGCCAAACTATTTGCCATTTACGTTAGCTAGCGTAAGCCAATATACCAACAAAAACATTGAAAACTATACTTATAATTTAAAAAATCTATAGAATCGACGCCTTGGGTTTCCATCCGTTCTTCGATATTTGCTTAAATCACTCATCTGGATCATTTATTGAAAATGTATGTTAGTTGTATACATAACACCCAAATAACGTCAAGTAAAATTTAAAGGAACATTATTAGGGCCTTTAAATAAACCTGTAAACAGGAAAATATCAACGTGCGTCACAAGTTGACAAGACTTATCAGATGATTACCTACACGATACGACAGAAACACGAACCGCAACATAATAAAAATAATCCTGCAGACAGGCGCCACGCGACTCCAGTAGAACAATTTCTATGAAAACTTCATGGAAATTATTCTACCAGAATAACGTCACAGCGTCGTCGTCGTCGCGTCGCACCTGTCTGCAGGAGCGTTAAGAACTAAGGCCGAGAAAAAATGCCGTGGTGCCTTGGCGTGATAAATTTACGGATTACCTACGAGAATCTACTTACGATAATTAGAAACGGGACATAAAAATGAAGCCTAGTTTCAAAATTAAACGCAAATTGAAATTGTCGTTTCAACTTGTAGCTTTTTCTATGTAATGTATCTATAACCATCGATTTGTGGCAAAAATAAAAGAGACTAATTACAATAAGTTCTGTAGTCTGTTACATATTCCTCACCTCACTCTTCCGAGTTCTTGCATCTTAGTAAGGGGTTATGTGCATACCATTGGTGCTGAACAATACTCTATGGGGCTTTGTTCCAAGCACTCTATAGACAAGTATATGTACCATATATGTAGTGACCCGAAATGGTTTTGTAAGTTAAGCAAACACTTATAGGGGTGGACAGATCTCCAAGTGTGTTGTGTGAACAATTGGTTTGAGACAATCGTTTGGCAAACCGTAAAGTTATACCGTTACCAAGTGTTGTTTAGGAAAATAAAAGATAGCCCTAAATAGCTCTGACTATCGTTTTGGTCAGAAGGCTGAAAGTCTGACAATTGTTCTAACCCTCGAATGTCGGTACATCTCCACCTGTATGGATATTTCCTGAAGGCAGAGGTCTTTAACGGTATAGTACATAGTACCCTCTACAATTATTTACATTTTTTTTATTAATTTATGTCCTATGTATAGTCGCCGGCACGTAACTTGGCAGGCATCGTAGATGTGCAGAATTGGTTTTCGCTTGATTTTCTTAACAGACTGTTCAAAAATAAATAAACATAGAATAAAGACATGCAAACGAAAGTGTCCATTTTTTGTTGCACTAATGCTGCGGCCGCATCCGCGTCTATCGTGACAAAGCAATGCGTGCCGAAGCTTCGTATATTTTGATCGCTAAAAAGTTATCCCGCTGATGCGGTGGTCACATTCGCCACGCTTATTATGTACCGCCACCCGGGCGGTAAGTAGTACGCAGCCCGAACTATCGCGACGATAACCGATAATGGTTGGTCACATCTGCGTGTAACTTGTGTGTACATGCGCAAACTTACTCTCAATACGCCAAAACCTTATCAAGTTACGTGCCAGCGACTGTAATAGGGGGTGACCCTAATACCGTTAAACGGGCATAAAACTAGACTCCGAGCTGCTAATCGGAAGTTACATTCGAAAAACCCATTAACAGTGGCCGAAATTGGGAAAGTCGGTGACAATATTTGGGTGGTCCAGTCATTGGGTTCTGTAAGAGAGATGTCAAATATTCATCATCATCATCATTATAAAAAATTAAAAAATTAAAATTATAGATAATTGTAACGTTTCAACAGTCTGAATCAATCTGCCTAGCCGTTTCCCAACTATGTAGGGGTCGGGTTCCAGTCTAACCGAATGCAGCTGAATACCTGTATTTTACATGGAGCGACTGCCTATCTGACCTCCACAACTCAGTAACTGGATAATACGATAACCCTTAATAAGACTGGTTGTCAGACTTCCTGGCTTCTGACGACCCGTAATGACTGTCAAAGATCCACGAATGACAGCCGGGACCAACAGCTTAACGTGCTTTCCGAGGCACAGAGGAGGCTCGGTATGTAAAGATGGTCACCCAGCCACGGACCAACCCCGGCAAACTTAGCTTATACTGATGGATCGACCCGTGCGGCTGTTATTACTTAGCCACGAGCTCCTACAGTCCAGTCAGTCGCGCTTCAACAATCTCCACATGAGTATATTCAATAAAAATAAAGAATAAAATGTTGTATTTATTTTGTTGTTATCAAAGGTTTCAAGGACAACTTGTAAGTATTATCTTAATGGCAGTTCAATGTAAACATTCTCCTTTATATGTATCGGGAACGAGTTTTTAACTGGTTAGTGGGTCAGTGTTATTTTGTAAGAAGTATTAATGTCAGAAAATTGCAGTTTTTGGAAGTACATAGTTTATCCTCAGACCAAGTAAAAACCAAGACGGAGCGCTGCAAACAATACAGTGAAGCATGCCAAAACTACACCGCCGCTCTGTGCATACACGCTCACACGCAAACATTTACAACCTTTTAAAATGACACTACAATCAAACTACACCACAAAAAGTGCATATATGTTTATGAAACCGGCTTCAGTTCACTGTTGACAGCGCTCTGTCTTGGTTGTTTATTTGATCTGAGACTTTACCTTGTATCTATCTAAAGAAAGAAAGTATCTTATTATCCTACTAATATTGTAAATGCGAAAGTTCTGCCGGGGTCGCGGCAAAGTCTGAAAGGGATACCGTGGCCCCTGGCATCGTACAGGCAACTGAAGAAACACGGGTGGGTTTTAGTTTTAGCAGTAAGAGTCTGACACGCCCTCCCACCCCACCCAGAGAGAAGTTATTTGATAATTTCCCACCCAAAAAAAAAAAAAACGAAAGTTTGTATATTTGGATGTTTGTTACTCTCGATCACGCAAAAACGGTTCAACAGATTTGGGCGAAATTTGGCACACAGATAGTTTATAACCTGGATTAACACATAGGATACCTTTTTTATCCCGTTAGTACGTTTCCATGGGATAATTTCCGATATACACGCTGACAAGAGCTAATAGTAACTAAATAAGAAATTTATACCTAAGTAATGGCATTTTTGGTATTTCAGTTTCAGTTATTACTTGGTGCATTGGTGGACCAGTGGTAGCAGCCCCGACTTACGAGTTGTACGTCATGGGTTCGAACCCAAGCAGACGCTTTACTTTGTGTAAATAATTTCATTACCACTGCTCTTAAAACGGTGAAGGAAAACATCGTGTGGAACCCGGCATGTCCTTGAACCAAAAATTCGAAGACATGTGACATCTACCAACCCGCACTGGGCCCGCGTGGTGGATTACGGCCCACTCCCTCTCACAGAGAGGAGGCCTGAGTCCCAGAAGTGAGAACATTATATAGGCTGATTATGAATGGAGGAGGATTTTCAGGAGTGTTTCTATTAGAATTTTTTTATTTTAATTCAAGTCTTTTATTCAAACTAGGCTAAGAATTAGCACTTTTCGAACGTCAAAATTACATATGACAGTCCCCCAAAACGCCCGCCCTTCACCTCGTCCTAGTGTGTCTCCCCAGCATGAGCAGTCCGGAATTCGAAAAATTCGTGATTTCCCGATAATTGGCAATAGGGTCACCCCTTATTACGTGGGACTTAAACATAACTGGCATAATGGCAATCTACTATACCATTACCTACACCTCTGTCTATCTCTTAGGATAATAAAATTAGAGACGAGATGTTCTGTTGAAAATAATAGAAGAAGAAAAAACAATTATATAATCAGTAAAATTAGCACCATTATTATTCTTTGGGCCACGGTTTCTCTACGTCCCTACATTAAAAAACCCTCTACACACAGACACAAAGTCCTTTTCTTCACAAAAACCTACCAGACCAGACTGACTAAACTGGTTTTAATCAGTCTGCTTTCGAGAATTTTTTCTCCCAATCAGAGACGATTGATATTGACCGCGTTTTTACATTCAAGGTTAGCAAATCGATGTTACAAGGACATATCCTTTGTTAAGAGAAACCGGTCCGAATGTTATGTAATATTGTTTTTTATGTTTCATGTGACATCATAATTAGGTCTTCATTCCAATGAAGATACACTTCATCTTGCTTATTTTCTCCGAAGGTTAAGGTACCATTCCTTAGACGACCGCAGGCGGCAGCAGCAGACGACGTGTCGACGTGACACGACTGGTTTCTATGTATTTCTATGAAACCTACATGTCGGAAGGCCAGAAGATACGGAAGGTATTTCATAGAAATACATAGAAACCAGCAGTCGTTAGGTAAGAAGTGTACCTTGTACATAGGGAGTACACCTATATTTCGCCTAAGTCCTATGTAACAGACGGCAAGCCTGTTGCCATCGACCGGGAACACATCCATCCTCCAGGCTGCTACTGAGAAATTCCTAATGAAAAAACTGAATAACGCTTTGCCTGACCTGGGAATCGAACCTAGGACCTCATGTTCAACAGTAGCGCTTGCGACCCCTTCTAGACCAAACCACGCGGAAGTATATATGGTATTCATAACTAAACTCGTAAGATCTAGCAAATGTTGAACAAAGGCTACTTGTAATTAATTGTATTCTACAAAACAAAAAAACCATAAAGGGAATTCCCACATCAGGGGATCGAAGTTACAACATCATCATCTTTTCATGCGCTGCATGCATTACACTTGCTACTAGAGACAATTATGTGACTTGACTTAAAACCTGCACCCTTTATTGCTTAAATCACTATCAAAATCTTGATAATTTTAAAGGATTTTGCTAATCCATTGCTTCTTAATAATATGTTTGAAAAATTTGTCTACTCAACCACTTAAATATAACGCAATTAATGTTGTTAACCTATCAAAATGAAAGCTATTGCTACTGTAAGAGTGTTTTATTTTTTAATTACCTATCAACTTTGGCCTATAGGCTTTTTTTTTTTCAATCTTCTGAACGCCCTGATTGCTCAGGACCCCGATGTTGACATATTTATGAATAGCAGTAAATTTATGTTAAATGTTTGCATGAAGTTTTTTACCGAAATGTTGATGTCGGCTTGCTGCGCGCTTTGGTGTTTACTGTAAGTGCAGCAAGCAATTGTTATATAAAAAAATAAAAAACCTAAAAGAAAGAATGAGATGATCCCTACCTTACCATTAATTTGACCAATCACAAGATCACTTTTAAAGTCTAACACAATCCGTATTCATAAGTATATACCTCTTCGTTCGGACCTACTTTTATAACATCCTATAAAAAAAACAAGAAGTCAATTTGAATAAGTCCTTTGTATCGAAGGTCGTGCCTATTGCCAGTGACTGATGCCAACCATTCGGTCATCGCAAATTGGATGCTTCCTAAGGAAATGAGACCATATTGGTATGCGTAACATGACGTGTTGTTAAACATGTAACGTTATACCATAAGACGTCTCACTATCGTCTGCTATCCTAGTACTTTCAAGATTATCTTGTTGAGTATCAGTGTCATAATAAAATTAACTGACGGGTTGGTTCATCGTTGGTTTACTGCTTGTATGTTATGCTTTCCTGGTACTGCCGACGTATTTGAATTTATATTTATATACGCCTCTACTAACCCCTCTTCAGAGGTGACGCGTTCAACTCTTAAAATAATACATTGTATCATGTTGACATTAAAATCCTATCATTAGCATATCTTGCTACGAAAAGTAAAAAAATAATTTCCAAAGCAGATGTTTTGACGCGTTTCGACTTTCGACATCAAAGTTTCTCTTAAAAAAACAACGAATTTGCGTATTTTTTTTTATGATTACGATAATTGAATAGTGTCCTTAGTGAAGTATGAGGCCCGAAACACGATTGACAAAACTTTCCTAGATAGAAAAATACGGCAAAGTTACCTTAAAATCAGTTTTAATTGTTACAACATCTACGTGTTCACTATTAAATACTTTAAGGAATTATGGACTTATTTTTCTATAACAACACAAGTAAAATTTTTGAATTAAATATTTGTAAACATAGTGCAATAGAATTGCGCGCGGGTCGGGTCATATCGCCGCTCCCGGAACGCTACCACAATACCATTATTATTATTTATTACTGAACTGAACCGAAAAGGAGTATGTAATGATCGTAGCAGGTGGCGTGCTGTAATTTCTGCCTACCTCCATGGGAAGAAGGCATGAGTTTATTTATGCATGTATGAAATACTCTAAGTCCATAAAAGGAAGTCAAATTTTCTACATCAGTGGGGTTGAGGACCAATAATATTCCTCCGTGTTACAATGAGTACCGTCTTACAGGAGACTCTTTCAACTGGCCACAAGGACCTTTCATATTAGGCCGAAGCCTTACCGGACGGCGCCATGCCGTATTCGTGCCACATTTCACAATGGGCTAACCGTGCACCATTTCCATGGGCAGACAACTCGACTGACCGTCGAGACTCGAGATGCAGACTCGGCTGCACTACATTATCCACAATAGCTTTTTCCATTCATAGCGTATTGCTTCAACACCAGGGATAGGATTAGAACAGCCCTACCCCTGACCACTGTTTTACTGTGTAGAAACGGACCTCCCGTATGACTAACGCGAAATAGTGTAGTTGAGCGAATCGACAAGAAAACTTTGATAGCGCGATGTAGGACTTTTTCAATCTCTGACTAAACTATTCACAAATATCCATAAAATTATTTTTTCTTATACACTAGAATGAATTTAGAATCTTTTGGCGTATTGATAAGCTATAAATTTCGAAGATTAGAGAATATTATTCTGAGGGACAAGGATGGTCGTATACGGCTCGCCCCGATTGCGAGAAGGACGGCAATAAAAATACGTAAAGAGCTCACAACTAGCCACAGTGCTGCCATCTCTTATCAGATCGTATAACTACGCATCTCCGAAGTGACCTATTTAAATAGGTATTACAAAATTATATTTTTATATGAAACACATAACATGGCATAGTTTTTCTGTAAACGAAAATTGTTGAAATAAAATAATAATTGTTAATTAATTCTTATTTATTCAATAAAAATCTGTAGTAAATTTATTCTATTTTTTATATTAATAGCTAATTAGAAAATCGAATACTTACATGTTATTCCTTATTTACGAATACAAAATGATAATAATGAGTATTTCTTTTAGAACCTTTATCATTTTGATCATGGCAAAGGGAGGTAGGAAGTATTAAAGGGTGACTAACACTTGGAACAGTAGGTAATGCGAATTTGATAACAAAAAATTGATTTAGACGTAAATAAGATAACACGTTATCAATGCATATTATTATGTTGATATCTACATATTTCTCTACAAAATATTTGCCCTTCGATACCTTTTTTAGGATAGCCGCTCTAGCACAGAAATTATGTTGTTCAAGATATAGTTAAATGATCAATTTATTTTGACTCTACAATTATCTGCCTGGCCTTTTGGGGCCGGCTTCCAGCCTAACCGGATGCAACTAAATACCAGTATTTTACATGTTGCAATTGCCTATCACACCTCCACAACCCAGTTACTGGGTAACACGACACCCCTTGGTAAGACTGGTTTTCAGACTTTTATTTGTCTCTACCATTCTTATTGAAAAAAACATTTCTTTAATTCTTGTTGTTTCATTATGGCTAACCAGTAAAACGAGTTTTTTTGGAAAGTCTAAACCTATTTACAAATAAAATAACAGTGATAACGGTTGAATATTTGATTATTATTCCGTTTTATTTTTTAGATAAATCTAGATTTTAGTTTAATTAGAGCAGTGTTGGCCCAGTGGTAATGGGTCTGACTTACGGGTTGTGGGCTGCCGGTTCGAATCCAAACAGGCGCTTTACTTTGTGTAAATAATTGCGTCACCACTGCTCTCAAAACGGTGAATGAAAACATCGTGAGAAAACCGGCATGTCCTAGAACCGAAAATTCGAAGACATGTGACATCTATCAACCCGCACTGGGCCCGCGTGGTGGATTACGGCCCACTTCCTCTCGAAGAGAGGAGGTCTAGTGTCCCAGCAATGGGAACATCATGGGCTGATTATGCTATAACACATGTAGCTTATTTATTGTCCGTGAACTGTATGCATTTGCCTCAACGGGGAATACATATGTGTTATGAGTTTACTCGCTGTTTCAGGAGCCCACCAGCTCAATACTTTACTGTCACTTGGTTGCCGTACCTAACGTAACTTTGTTGCGTTTTGACATACTACCGTTTTGAATGTAAACTGTTTTACTCTCTGTTGTACTGCATGCGAGCAAGTTATTACAAAATATCGGTTAGGCTGTAAGGAGTTTATAATTTCCATAACTTTGCATGAGGTAGAAAGGTAGATGATTCACTTAATTTTAATACACAATAAGTAATTTTATATAATTATTTAGGTAAGTGTTCTGTTAATATTTAATCATATCTAATCTATGTAGGTACTTATCTATCTATCTATGGTTTCGAAAAATGAGACATTTGTATTGTTTTAAAGAAAAAAAGAGATTCACTTTGATTCACACTGATTTGAAGATATCGAAAGAAAACGAAACATAAAAACATATAACAATCATTAATTAGAAAGAATATTACAAACAAAAAATTACGAGTGAAAATTATATGATAAAACACAGCTTTTTTGATGCCATTGAAGCTTGGCTAATCATCAACAAGAATGACGCGGTGTCGCTCGTTCGAACCCCGCAGACAACAATACTTTTTTTTATTGTTTTTATGCCTTTTTGTTAAGTTTGGTGATTATTGAAGTAAAAAAATCAGTGAAATATAAATACAAATAATAAATAATTTGCGTACAGGGATAATCGTCGGTTGGTGTCTCATTTCATTGAAAGCGTCTAAGGGGCCCCTGTGAATTGACTTCAGCCCCTCTTACGCCTTCCAAAGGTCCAGAGTCTAACACAAGATATGCCAAAGACACTAATAAATATTAATAATATAACTGCAAAAAAGGAGTCAAATCTTCTACTACAGTGGGGTGGAGGACCATATTCCTCCGATTCACATGCCCCGACGTACTGAGGACTTATTCACATGTTGACTGGTCACCACGCAGTCTTTATACTTGGCCAGAACGGCGCTACACATTGCCCGCTAGGGGACTTCATCATGAGACGCAGACACACTGCACTCCATATTCCACAATAGCTTACATCCACAGCGTATTGCTTCAACCAGGGGTGGGTTTCGAACAGTCCCACCCCTAACACTGTCTCACTGAGTAGACACGGACTCCCATACAGATCGCGCGAAATATCGTACTGTTGTTACCGGGCAAGAAAACTTTGATAGCGCGATTTAGGACGACATTGTTAAAGGAGGCTGAATAAGAAAGGGTCGGTTTTTTTTGCAGATCCCTTTATTGACCAATTGTTGCAGTTGCGACGGGTCGTAAGATCCTTTCTGGTATAGAATTATGCTTCGTATAGGTATTATACATATTACGTTTCTAAATCTTGTACTGGTTAAAAATATGACTTTCACGGTTCGTTCAGTCATTTCGATTTTTTTCTCCTGTAGTACCTTTACATAGACTAAAAATTGTTTTAAAATACCTGATGAACAACCAAACTCGAAACAGCCATGCTGAATATTGTATATGATAGTATATGGTTTTCTGAGTACAAGGAACCACTGCTACGAGAATTCGTAGCGCGTAGCTCTGGAGCACGGGTTCGCTTCCCGCAATAGGAATATCTGTTTGTGAGTTGTATACATACGCATACTTTTTGTGTTTTATTTTTATATTCATTGAAGAAAAAACCAAGAAAATATTAATAGAAAAAAGTCTTAAATTAAGACTTTTTTCTATTAATATTATAATTTATTTTCTTGGGTAAGTTTCCTTAGTGTGGTTCGTCTCTAGATACACACATACACGATTATATTTTCAGAAAACACTTATTTGTTGGACATTGAGGTCGTTGCACTGATGCTTGTTAATAGCAATGCTGTGAAACACGGATGTATTGTAAATTTTTGATTCTTCACTCGCATTGATATATTTTACAACCTCAATGCAAAAAAATTGTTAAATAAAAAAGGAAGTAATTTTTTTTACATCAGTTGTGTTGAGGCTTGTTCCTCTTTTTTGCCTCGTCACAAAGGTGCCCGCCATATAACACGGCAAAACCCCAAGGATAGTTTAGAGCAGCCTACACTAAACTGCTTTACTGTGTTGAAACGGATACTTAAAGTTGGTCATAATTATTATGGATGTACCACACGAAAAGAAGAAGAAAAGTTTAAATAATATAGGATAAATAACGGTGGCTAATTATCAACAAGAATGACTAGGTGTCGCACGTTCAAACCCCGCAAACAACAATACTTTTTACTGTCTTTATGCCTTTTTTTTGTTAAGTTTGGTGACTTAAGGAGAAAACTCAGCTAAATATGAATAAATACCAATAATAATTAAATAGTGGTTTGTCCTTGGGTGCACTTGCATAGTGCGAACAGGGATAATCTTCGGTTGGTGACTAATTTAATTGAAAGCGTCTAACAGGCCTCTGCGAGTTAGCCCTCCAACGCCTCTCGCCTCTCAGGCGCCTCACAGTACGCCTTCCAGGGTCCCGAGATATGTCAAAGACACAATAATCCTTAACTCCTTATTTGTAAAGTTAAATGCACACTTGTTTGGGGAAACAACCTATCAGATACTGTTAAACGTAACAGGCGGAATGATATGTTACGCGGACGGAGAGCCGAAACAGCCTTAATGTGGAAAAGCATATTCTGCATAGCCCCGCAAGTTTATAATAAGCCAAAATCAATTAAAGAGCTAAATTTAAATGGATTTAAAAAGAAACTGAAAGACTTGTTATATAATTATTAAATGTTATTATAATTTAAACGACTATCTGAATGATACTTTGACATCTTAATCTTACTTTGTCAAAGTATAAAACATTAAACAATTCGAATTGTTTAATGTTTTATACTTTGACATCCTGAATAAATTGTTTTGTGTTTATGATTAACTAACTGACATACGTAATACTAACCAGGAAATGTTAATACTAACCTAAATCTATATCATGAAATAAATGTATGTACCTAATATTTGCACGGCACACTTGGCAGAATGTGATGATACTATTGACTAATCTTAAGACCTTATAATGTATATAATTATAATGTTTCATATTCTGACAAATAAATGATTATGATTATAAATATAAATCTAAGATAAAACTGCAAAAAGGAGTCAAATCTTCTTCTACTACAGTGGGGTGGAGGACCTTTATTCCTCCGTTTGACATGCCCTGAAAGCTTTGAGGAGTTATTCACATATCGACTGGTTCAGTACGCAGTATTTTTCACATTGGCCTAAATGGCGCTTCACATTGCCTTGAGACGCAGACAAACTGCACTCTATAATACTATCGTTCAACCACAGCGTATTGCTTCAATTCGGGGTGGGTATAGAACAGCCCCACCCCAGACTCTGTCTCACTGAGTAGATACGGACTCCCATAAAATTAGCGTGAAATATCGTACTGATAATATGTGGCAAGAAAACTTTGATAGCGCGATTTAGGACGACATTGTCCGAGAGACGAATATGAAAGGGACTTGGCTTGATGTAAGGGTCTCGAGTTCGCTTCCTACAGATGGCAAATATTTTTGTGTTTTTTTATAGTTTTTTTTTAATATTTTACCGTAAATGGAATGTGTATTTTTCGCTTCAAAAGGGTGTGAAAAAGGTACCGCTAAGTAGATATAATATTTATAGGTACCTATTTATACTGCATTATAAGAAACTTTATTAACCGCTCCGTCCGTGGATGAGTGACCATCTTTACAAACCGAGACTCCTCCATGCCTCGGAAAGCACGTTAAGCCATTGGTCCCGGCTGTAATTCGTAGATCTTTGACAGTCGTTAGGGGTCGTCGAAGTCTGACAACCAGTCTTACCAAGGGGTAGCCTATTACCCAGTCACAGGATTGTGTCAGATAGGCAATCGGTCCATGTAATATTTAGCTGCATCCGGTTAGACTCGAAGGCGACCCCAACATAGTTGGGAAAAGGCTAGGCATTTGATTTGAGTATCCGCTCGAAGTAACAATGCGTCGTTGAGACGAATATATGAAAGGGAATGAAATCCCCTTATGCTAACAATACTTTTTTTTAATGACTTACTGCGGGCCAAATGATTTATGAGTTTAAGGGTTTAACATCCATAATAATTATGACCAGCTTTAAGTATCCGTTTCAACACAGTAAAGCAGTTTAGTGTAGGCTGCTCTAAACTATCCTTGGGGTTTTGCCATGTTATATGGCGGGCACCTTTGTGACGAGGCAAAAGAGGAACAAGCGTCAACACAACTGATGTAGAAAATTTGACTTCTTTTTAAAAACATTTTTGTATTGAGGTTGTAAAATATATCAATGCGAGTGAAGAACCAAAATGTTACAATAAGTACGTGTTTCACAGCATTGCTATTAAGAAGCATCAGTGCAACGACCTCAATGTCCAACAAATTTGTGTCTTCTGAAAATATAATCGTGTAACTGTGTATCTAGAGACAAACTACACTAAGGAAACTTACCCAAGAAAATAAATGTCTTAATTTAAGATTTTTTCTATTAATATTTTATTAGTTTTTTCTTCAATGAATATAACAATAAAACACAAAAAGTATGCGTATGTATACAACTCACAAGCAGATATTCCTATTGCGGGAAGCGAACCCGTGCTCCAGAGCTACGCGCTACGAATTCTCGTAGCAGTGGTTCCTTGTACTCAAAACACCATATACTATCATATACAATATTCAGCATGGCTGTTTCGAGTTTGGTTGTTCATCAGGTATTTTAAAACACTTTTTAGTCTATGTAAAGGTACTACAGGAGAAAAAAATCGAAATGACTGAACGAACCGTGAAAGTCATATTTTTAACCAGTACAAGATTTAGAAACGTAATATGTTACAAAGCATAATTCTATGCCAGAAAGGATCTTACGACCCGTCGCAACTGCAACAATTGGTCAATAAAGGGATCTGCAAAAAAAACCGTCCCTTTCTTATTCAGCCTCCTTTAACAATGTCGTCCTAAATCGCGCTATCAAAGTTTTCTTGCCACGTAACAACAGTACGATATTTCGCGCGATTTGTATGGGAGTCCGTGTCTACTCAGTGAGACAGTGTTAGGGGTGGGACTGTTCGTAACCCACCCCTAGTTGAAGCAATACGCTGTGGATGTAAGCTATTGTGGAATATGGAGTGCAGTGTGTCTGCGTCTCATGATGAAGTCCCCTAGCGGGCAATGTGTAGCGCCGTTCTGGCCAAGTATAAAGACTGCGTGGTGACCAGTCGACATGTGAATAAGTCCTCAGTACGTCGGGGCATGTGAATCGGAGGAATATGGTCCTCCACCCCACTGTAGTAGAAGATTTGACTCCTTTTTTGCAGTTATTTTATTAATATTTATTAGTGTCTTTGGCATATCTTGCTAGACTCTGGGGGGACCTTTGGAAGGCGTAAGAGAGGCTGAACTCAATTCACAGGGGCCCGTTAGACGCTTTCAATGAAATGAGGCACCAACTGACGATTATCCCTGTACGAAAATGATTTATTATTTGTATTTATATTTCATATTAATATTACACTGAATATTTTCCTTCAATATTCATCAAACTTAACAAAAAAAAGCATAAAAACAATTAAAAAAAGTATTGTTGCTTGCGGGGTTTGAACGTGCGACACCGCGTCATTCTTGTTGATTATAAGCCATGCTTCATAAAAAAAGCTGATGTTTTATCATATATATTTCACTCGTTATTTTTCTTTCGATATCTTAAATCAGTGTGAATCAAAGTGAATCTCTTTTTTTCTTTAAAACAACACAAAAATCTCATTTTTCGAAGCCATAGATAGATAGATAAGTAATGATTATATACAATTACCTATTGTGTATTAAAATTAATTGAATCATCTACCTTTCTGTTGTGGATTGTCTATTGCATATGACATTAAAGCAGTTGTCATCCAGACTTGTCTTTGATTACATTACATGGTGGCAGCGGTGAACAATTATTCGATTTAATAGTTTAAGTCGCTAATAAAGGCACGTTGTGGACTTTAAAAACGTCAGGGACGGTTCAAGAGCGCTATGGAACATGCGCGACCACCAACAGAATTGTGTTTGGAGGGCAGCTCCGTCAGCCGGGCTGACGCATGGCGGCGTTGGAAGTCGCAATTTATACTATTTTTAAAAGTATCGGGAGTGCAAAAAGAAGAAACTGGTATTCAAGCCAGCTTAATGATAAATTTAATCGGACCTGAGGGGTTTGAAGTTTTTGAGACTTTTCTTTTGACAAGGAGAGCGATAGGGATGATGTCAAACTATTGCTTTTGAAATTTGATGAATATTTTGAAGTCAAACTAAATATAACATTAGCAAGGTACAACTTTTTTACAAGGGGTCAGGAAGTAGGAGAATCCATAGATCAGTATGTTACGGCATTGCGATTACTGAGCAAAAATTGTAACTTCAAAAATTTGGAAGAGGAGTTGATTCGCGACCGTATTGTTTGTGGGATACAGAGTACTGGAGCAAGAGATCGTTTATTGAGACAAGAGGACCTGACGTTGGAAAAAGCTATTAAAATTGTCCAGGTTGACCAAATTTCAATAGATAATCGGCCTTTATTGGAGACGCGTGGTGCTGGTACTTCTGGATTGGTGCAGGTCGATGCAGTTGGCGTGCGCGGTGTAGGCGGCCGTGGTAGGCGCGGCGGCTGGCGCGGCGGCGGACGTCGACAAGGGAGTGGTGTGGCCAGTGTTACTACTGGTTCCAACACAGCCCGAAGATTTGGTCATTCAAGCGAGACCGGGAATTGTCTCAGATGCGGAGGCCAATGCAATGAACCCAGTCTATGTCCGGCTATTTCTGTGCAGTGTTATCTGTGCGAAAATCACGGACATTTTGCTAGAATGTGCAAGTTGAAAAAAGGAGTTATGAAAATGTACGATATAGGTTTAACTGAAGCAAAATGCAATGAAGAAGATGAGTCTTTTTTTATATCAGTTTTGTATACTGTCTCAGAGATCAAATCTTCGTCGGAGGATTGGTATGAAACACTTCAAGGGAAGTGCGGTTCCGAAAAATTTAAATTAGATACGGGAACAGACATTAATGTTTTATCGTATAATCGATTTTTATTGTTAGGCTATGACAATAAGCTAATTAGTGGCAAGCAAGGTGTTAGATTGCAATCTTATAGTGGTGATTTTATTCCTATTAAAGGTATTTGTCAAATTAAAATGGTAGTCAATAATGTACCCATGTCTCAGAACAAGTTGACTCTCGTGAAGCGGGAAACTAGTAAGGATGAGTGTTTAATATTGTTACAAATATATATTAACCAAGGGTGGCCTAATAAGTTTAACATACACAATGATTTAAGATACTATTGGTCTATAAGAGATGAACTGTACTGTGTAGATGGTGTAATATTTAAAGACAAACAGGTTTTTGATACCACATTCTATGCATATGGACATGTTAAAGATTATTCACGAAGGGCATTTAGGGATTGATCGTTGTAAGAGACGTGCTCGTGAAGTAATATTTTGGCCTGGTATAACAAGAAATATTGAGAATTATGTGAGAAGATGTAAAATATGTCAAGAAACAGCAAACAAACCGTGTATCGAACCTATGATTCCGGTAGCTATACCAGAATTACCATGGAATAAAATTGGAACAGATATATTTGAGTATGGAAAACAAAGTTATTTAATATTAATTGATTATTATTCTGGTTTTATTGAGGTAGCATATTTGAGAGACACTTCGTCAAACTCAGTTATATTTATAATGAAAGAAAATTTTGCACGGTATGGTATACCGGATACGGTCATCAGTGATAATGGTCCACAATATTCTTGTCGTAATTTTATTAAATTTGCTTTAGAATGGGGTTTTAAGCTACCGCTACCTGAGTTGAATGTGGGTGACGAGGTTATAATGTTAGAAAACGCAAATAAAAGAAGCCGTGGTAAAATAATGGGAAAAGCGTTAACTCCACGTTCTTATTTTGTTAAAAGCAAAATAGTTATTTATGCTATAAGTGCGGAAATCAACTAACGCTCGTGTATCATACAACGTTTTACTATGCATTGTGAGAGAAAAAAAAAAACTTCGACTTCGACTTCGACTTCCACTTCCACTTCCACTTCCACTTCCACTTCCACTTCAACTTCCACTTCCACTTCCACTTCCACTTCCAATTCCACTTCGACTTTGTCTTTGACTCCGCCATTGCCATCGCCATCGTCATCGATATCGTCATCGCCATCGCCATCGCCATCGTCATCCCATCGCCATCGTCATCCCATCGCCGTCGCCATCGCCTTCGCCATCGTCATCGTTATCATCATCATCTGATTTGTAAAACTTTTCTCAAATAATAAAAACTCTTTGCAACGGGCTGACGACGGCCACCAAAATTAAAAAAAAAACAGAAAAGTAAAAAGCACTAGTCAAAAAAAGTGACACTTTCCGCACTAATTTACTGCTTGGAAAAGGCTCTTTTCGAGCAAATGCATTGTAAAGGTATTTATCGCCGTAATCGTCGACATTTGATAAGACCAGTAAAGGATCCTACCGACAATATTTTGTCTGATATTGATGACGAGTATTTTTCGGGGGATGATCGGGATGATGATTATGTGCCAAGTACCAAAATAAATGTATCGTCATCTTACTCGCCACCTCATACGCGTAGTAAGATTTAGCAATGTGTAAACGTATTTTATTTTATAACGTACTCGTAGAACTAATTATTATTTTAAGTTTGTTAATTATTATTATTTTATCTTAGTTAAGGGGAAGGTGTTGTGGATTGTCTATTGCATATGACATTAAAGCAGTTGTCATCCAGACTTGTCTTTGATTACATTACACTTTCTACCTCATACAAAGTTATGGAAATTATAATCTCCTTACAGCCAGGCGTCTAACCGATATTTTGTGATAGCTTGCTCGCATGCAGTACAACAGAGACTAAAACAGTTTACATTCAAAACGGTAGTATGTCAAAACGCAACAAAGTTACGTTAGGTACGGCAACCAAGTGACAGTAAAGTATTGAGCTGGTGGGCTCCTGAAACAGCGAGTAAACTTATTACACATATGTATTCCCCGTTGAGGCAAATGCATACAGTTCACGGACAATAAATAAGCTACATGAGTTATAGCATAATCAGCCCATGATATTCCCACTGCTGGGACTCAGGCCTCCTCTCTGTGAGAGGGAGTGGGCCGTAATCCACCACGCGGGCCCAGTGCGGGTTGGTAGATGTCACATGTCTTCGAATTTTTGGTTCTAGGACATGCCGGTTTTCTCACGATGTTTTCATTCACCGTTTTGAGAGCAGTGGTGACGGAATTATTTACACAAAGTAAAGCGCCTGTTTGGATTCGAACCGGCGGCCCACAACCCGTAAGTCAGACCCATTACCACTGGGCCAACACTGCTCTAATTAAACTAAAATCTAGATTTATCTAAAAAATAAAACGGAATAATAATCAAATATTCAACCGTTATCACTGTTATTTTATTTGTAAATAGGTTTAGACTTTCCAAAAATACTCGTTTCACTGGTTAGCCATAATGAAACAACAAGAATTAAAGAAATTATTTTTTCAATAAGAATGGTAGAGACAAATAAAAGTCTAAAAATCAGTCTTACCAAGGGGTGGGCTGGGTGTTACCCAGAAACTGGGTTGTAATGGTCCGATAGGCAGTAGCTCCATGTAAAATACTGGTATTTAGTTGCATCCGGTTAGGCTGGAAGCCGGCCTCAACATAGTTGAGAAAAGGCCAGGCAGATAATTGTAGAGTCAAAATAAATTGATCATTTAACTATATCTTGAACAACATAATTTCTGTGATAGAGCGGCTATTCTAAAAAAATTATCGAAGGGCAAATATTATGTAGAGAAATATGTAGATATCAACATATTAATATGCATTGATAACGTGTTATCTTATTTACGTCTAAATCAATTTTTTGTTATCAAATTCGCATTACCTAGTGTTCCAAGTGTTAGTCACTTCACCCTTGAACGCTGCCCACCTCCATTTGCCATGATCACAATGGTAAAGGTTCTAAAATAAATACTCATTGTTATCATTTTGTATTCGTAAATAACGAATATCATGAAGGTATTCAATGTTATATTAGCTATTAATGTAAAAAGTAGAATAAAATTACTACAGATTTTTTATTGAATAAATAAGGATTAATTTATTTCAATTTGGTTCTAGGACATGCCGGTTTTCTCACGATGTTTTCATTCACCGTTTTGAGAGCAGTGGTGACGGAATTATTTACACAAAGTAAAGCGCCTGTTTGGATTCGAACCGGCGGCCCACAACCCGTAAGTCAGACCCATTACCACTGGGCCAACACTGCTCTAATTAAACTAAAATCTAGATTTATCTAAAAAATAAAACGGAATAATAATCAAATATTCAACCGTTATCACAATTCGAATTAATTTATTTCAATTAGGCACAAAAAAGGCACATATGAACGTAAATTTTACAAAAATAGATTTGATTCTAGTCGCCCCTTCTAAAAGGTAATTTTCGTTTGGAGAAGAATGGGCAAGAAACTCCACCGTAACCCTTTTAAAATGTTTTTACAATATTAATTTAATAATTATAATGTGAAGACGATGCATCTAGAATATGTTTACCAAGATAGGTAAAAAATTATGAAAAATGAAACAATGACAGAAAAATGTATTATGTGATAGATACATGGTGCTCACATATTTACAAACATTGTAAAATTATACGATATTCCTAACATTTTAACAAGTAATACTAATAAGTCAGTGTGTGAGTTCAAGATATCACAGAATGTAAAAACAGTGTTATAAAAAAATTACAAATTATATAATTAAATCATCAACCAGTTTGATTTTGTCTAGACTTTAAATTGTCCTATGGAGCAGGACCAGCATGTTTCCAAGCATTCTTATCTTGAATATGATGCCTCTTTAGCGAACTGGTCGACCACCTCATTACCTTCAATGCCGTTATGAGAAGGCACCCATTGTATTACAACATTTTTGTTCTTATTTTTAAGTTAACTTAACAAATCTAATACGACATAGGCCAACCAAGAGCTGCCAATAGGACTGGGTAACACGATATCCCTTTGTAGGTAAGACTGGTTGTCAGACTTGAGCGTCTGACTTCCCGTAACGACTGTCAAGGGACCAACGCGCAACAGCTTAACATGCGTTCCGAGGTACGAAGGGTCACCCATCCACGTACCGCAGTTACTGCTGTTATTGGCTAGCCACGAGCTCCTAATACTTTTACTACTTAAAATTTTTGTATTCCATTTAGTACTATCGATTCAATATACACATAACAATTTTATTTACATTTCGCAGACTGTTTCCTTATCAAACGTTTTGCGTAACCAAAATTTTATTTATCGTCGATTTTATTTAACACGCTCTATTTTAGCCCTTATTGCCTGAACGATAAGTATCACAAAAACATTACGTATTACTTTTGAGAGCCATTGTTGATAGTACGGTAATAAATTGTGTTATTTTCCTGTTTTATTATGACGTATTCAGATGAAAACATATGTTTGAAATATTAATAAATCGAGTAGAGTATTCGCTGAAATTGTTTTGATTTTAAACAATGAAGGAACAAGCTGACTGGATAATCATTTTCTTTTTATTTAGATGTTATTTTCGAATTCGGTGTGAGTTTAGAGCCATGAGGAACAGGGTGTAAAGTTCACTCATCCACCATAGAAAAGGAAAGATCCACTGACCAGACGGGTGTCGTGTCTGGCGGGCAACTGCCCAACGATTCAAGTCGAGATGTCGTGACGCCCCCATCAGGGGGCGTAGCGTGCGGGGTCAGGGCTTCGCCCCTCGCCCGCGGAGGCACCACACTGGCCCGTTAATACGGGCCCTTCAATATGTTGGCCTCGAACGGCCTGATAGCCCAACGATTGGTGTCGGATAGTCTTATTATGTCGTTCGCGCGGTAAACTCTAATTGCGCGATGCAGGATTTCTGTGACGTCAGGTCTTTGATGCGTAGTTCGCATGTGGCGATGTAGATGCCACATGAGAAAATGGTGGTCCATAGTATTTAATTTGGCCTCCATTTGTGGCAGTCAACCTAAGATTAAGTACACTGTATCTTGAAATTCCCCTTTTCGCGACAAACTACCCTTGTATCTGCCTACTTTTAACCTTTCCAACTAGCCAGAAAAACTGCCCAATCCGTACATATAGCTCCTCCTTAGTGGGTCCGGTTTATTGGCAATAAATGCACAAGCCCACTTAAGGAACAGGCAGAGTCGGGAATAGTGTGTGGTACAAGTTATAGGAGACTAGCTCATTACCCCCAACCCTTATCCTTTCTATGTTACCTCCTTAATAATTATTTTGCTTTTCTTTTTCGATACATATGTATCAGCAGACATTTTACACTATTCAACAACTTTCTGGCCATTTCATAAGAAAGAAAGAAAGAAAAATTGTTTATTCTGCAAAAACTGACAAATTAGCCAAAAGGCTCATATTCAATATTCAAAATGAATTAAAGTTTGACACCTTTTGACTATTACTTGATTCCCGTACCGTATATATGTGTATTATCTATGGCTTGATGTCAGGGCCTGATCAGGGTCTTTCAATCACAATCATTTGGGTGTTCTTCTACTTTTATAATCGTCCACATAAATTTTACACTTTTATGCGTGTGTAACTCAAATTCCAAGTATTTATTTCAGTTCAACCCATTACAAGCACTTTTAAATTGTCAAGAATTCGGTTAGTCAGGTAGATGAAGCTAGTTGCCCATTCCAAAGCGTAGTAGGTTTCTATGGAGAAGAACGGACAAGAAACTCCATGGACAGTCTTGTAAATCAAAAACTAGGTAACATCATTCATGTTAAAATTATACATAATACAATTGAGAACGTTATATTAAAACGTGCACGTTAAAAGCACCTGTAGTGAAAAGTACTAAAAAGAACAAAAAATAAAAAATAAAATACCTCAATACTTATTTAGGTATGTCGCCTATTAGATGTTATCGCCATTCCAAGACTATGAGAGTACCCTTATCTATCTACCTAACTAAATAAAAATTAATTGACGCACAGTACTACCTACACACTATGCCGGCAGCATGGCATTTGCCGCGCGGCACGTACCCCCGGCTTTTGCGCCTTCATTTTTCTTTGCGATCCTTTGTGCGGCTTTGTGCGGCATGGCCGAGCGCGCCGTCGGCAAAGTGTGTAGCAGCTATAAGTATATTATGAAAGATCAACTTGAGAACGGCTCGATCGATTTTGCTGGATTTTGTGTTCGTAATTGTCAGGGCGAGGTGGTAATGATAGTTTTTTTTGGTAAATCTAAACATACCACGGAATGACGGGAGCGAAGCCGCGAGCGTCAGTTAGTTTAAAATAAAATAGAACGTCATTACGATAGCACTTATGCTTGTTTAGCTATTTCCTATTCTGGAGAAGAAGACTAATGGACAATAGCAATTTCTTCAACTCTTTTTTTCCTATCAAAGTACGCATATCTTACACGCTTTCTCTTACACCTTGGACCGCCCCGTTCCCAATAAATTAGTGCAGCAACCCCCTGACCGGCACTTAATGGCAGACTTACGGTTATAGTACACTTAGCAAATGCTTGGGATCCCAACGTTTTTTCCCAAAAAATTGGACACTTACTAACACACTCATAAGGTTCAAAATGCGTTGTTTATTATTTTGAGTTAGTAATTAAGTGTTTTGTTATGTATCCTATTTCTCGAGCTTGCTTTAAGGCCACGGCGCTACTCAAGAGAGCCAATGAGTAGCCAGAATCTATCAGGAAAAAGACGATACCAAGAAGAAATTTGGTTCTAAATAAGCTGGTATCTTGGTTGACGCATTGAGTGATTGACTTCTGCTATACGAGTGTTACATTCTTGTTCAGGATCAGGAATCATTTTTTACAGATTTTAACAGAAGTAAGTTTCTGTTACAGAAATGTTCTTATTCGATGACTGAATAGGTATTTTGAAGACACCCTAGAATGATAGAATTTTACTTTCTTTTTACTAAATCTATGTACACCTATTTCTAACCTTCACTTTATGTTACTTAGAGTTTTTGTACATTTTTATTTTGAACAGCTTTATTTATTACATACCTGCACGCTTAGCATGACCACAATAGAAACGGGTTTTGTCGACGGATGAATAGACAAAATTTAATTTTAAAATCTATTCTTCTGTCGACGAAACCCGTAGAAAACCCGTTTCATGCTACGCGTGCTGCAGCAACAATAAATAATATTTTATTGTGTTATAGAATATTTCCCTAGTGCCACGATTTCCCCTTTTTGAAATAAAATTAAAATAAAGTACCTACCTTACATGCTACCAACACCTACAACTCTGTTCCTATTTTAAACTGTATTTTCGTAGACTATTTTGTTTTTCGAACAGTAAAAAAAAAATTGTAATAGTAAACGCTGTGCCTCCGAAAACGGCAATAGAAAGGAGACAATTGCGACCGGGAAATGAGCGGATGCTGTGAGAGAGAAAAAAGAAACGCGGAGAGCGACAGGCTGGAAGGGAGTTTAGGGCTGTTAACTTTGTCAGATAGATTTCTTCAATTTTCTTTTGATAGTGAGTTTGTTTACCTTAACGTCATCGTTGGCATACAGATAGTTTCTATGAGATGAATAGTTTATTTACACCGACCACATTTGGCCGTAAAAAACAACCGTGTGCGCGATTTCGACGACATCAAGGCCACGTCGTAGCCACAACGCACCCACCAATGAGACCGCGCACTAATGGCCGGGCACATCGCAAAAACAACGATCTGTCTGTCTACAAACATTAGCCACAACGTAACAACATCGCAACTACTAGCGACAACGCAACCACATCGAAATTTTGTAGTTACCACAACGTCACTGCAAGATGCTGCAGCGACACCACTATTCTCACGTAACCACCATTACGCTTGAATTTGTCGCTGCGAAGTGGAGTGGTTGTGGTACGTATGATCGGGCCCTAAAAAGACTACGCGAGTCTTCCACATAGAAGTTTCTATTAAAATGTACGAGCCGGCAACCCTATACTGACAGGTAAAGAAAGGGGTAGCCAACAAGCCGAAATATTGCAGGACGCATTCACACTGGCAGTGATTGGTTTTCGGGCTTTCGACGATCGATATTGAGAAATACGAGGGACGTTTCGACTTTTTGTTCTGATGCGTAACCTATTGGGCATTAAGAGCACGAGACATCTATAGAAAACGGTGCAAACAATAAATAAAACCGGTCAAGTGCGTGTCGGACCACGCACAATGACAACGAGTAATAATTAAACAACTTAACATTGTAGTTGAAAAACATGTTCTCCCTATTGGAATGTGTGTTAACCTGTACAGCCTACTTAGCTCTGATAGTTTTCCTTTTAATTTCGTTATATATACTACTGCTGTGAATTTTTGCACAAATCCAAGTACAACCATTTAACTAGCAGGGGGCCCGACACTTGACTCTAACAAATAATTTCAGTTAAAAACTTAATATTTCGCAAACGGATCCCTGAATTCAAAAATGGTTTTTACAAACTTACAATATTTTTGAACGAACTTTCTAACAATTTCCCACAACATGGGGTAAACGAGAAAAAAAAAACATCCCCACTTAACGTGTAAGGGAGGTATCCTAAAAAAAAAACTGATTTTATTTTAAGACTGTCGGCATGATTATTATGTATACATACGCCTAATAACCTAACCGTCTCTGAGCTAAGCCGCGGACAGACAGACGGACATGGCGAAACTGTAAGGGTTCCTTGTTTACTACGGAACCCTAAAAAGCAGTGGTACAGCACTTTTTTTCTCGAAATACTTCTCCAACTTCTATATCCTACATATTTACAAGTAAAATACAGATTTATGTTGCCAAAGAAACGAAATCAAAAACGAAAAGTGTTTCATCTAAACAAAATATGAGCCCAAAATAAACTACTAGAAGTAAAGAAGAAGAAAAAATTATATCGTAGACACAAAAATTTGCATAAATAAACGTAAAAGATAAGAACCCTCGAGAAAAGGTGAATTCTAAATTTAGCTATCAATTTAGTCCAGAGATTTTGGCTAAAACGTGCTGAAACTTTCTTCAAAAAAGATAGGGTCTGTGGCACGACGAATTATGAAAGCCATTAATTTTGCTTAAGACCTTATACTTGAAGATTCGCGAAGAATTTATTGACAAATATCCTCAACCGATTTATATTTAGACTGCTGTAGATTTATGGTGGTTTATTTTTGGTATAGGCCAAACCATGACCTTGCCGGTAAGATTATTGCCACTGTCAGAAGCCTCGCACGAGACGAGCCATCACAATAAACTATTTGTAATATCTATAGTTACGTCTCTTTCTTTCTTGCGAAATATCCTGAGAGTTAGAAAGAGAAACGTTCCCATTTTTTCATGAGCATGCATTAAGCATGTTCATCTATGATTTGATGAACTTTGGTTAAGAGCGTTTATTCTGAAGGTGGGCAACGTCGCAAATAGATGTCAAATATTTCACTGTTTTGATAAAAAAAATGTGGCTAACTAACGAACTAAAATATTGATTATGAAATGCAATAATTAATATCGTAACACCGAATGTTTAGCTTTAGATGTAAAAAGAACTATTTGGAAACTTTCCCAATGCGTTTTTTACACCTAAAATGGTACAACATGAAATTCAATGTTATAATTGCAATTCATTATTAATATTCTAGTTCGCTAGTTAGCCACATTTCTTATTTCTATTCAGTAATATTGCTATATGAATCAAAACAGGTAAATATTTGTCAGTTATTTGCGACGTTGCCAACTTTTAGGATAAACCCTCTTAAGTTGTAAGAGCAAATTGTCTGCCCGCGGTTTCGCCCGCGTGGTTGTCGGTAAATATCCCACGGGAACGTACTAACGGTATTAAAAGTCCACGATCCAAATCCGTTCAGACGTTTTTGCGCAAATCCGGAAGATACATCCAGACAAACAGACAAAATTCTTCGTTACTATGTTTGTATATACAGATTGATCTCAGTACTGGGGGCCTACCATCAAAGCAGTATTATTTAAATTTTACTTCAGTGGGGGAAGAGATGGAGCTATACGTCCTGTAGAGCTTCATGTCTTTCCCATACTAAAGTAATATTAAAATAATACTGCTTTGCTTACGAGTTGTAGGTTGTGGCTTCGAACTCTAACAGGCGCTTTACTTTGTGTCAATCATTTCATCACCCCTGTTCTCCAAACGGTGAAGGAAAACATCGTGAGGAAACCGGCATGTCCTAGAACCAAAAATTCAAAAACATGTGACATCTACCAATCCGCACTGGACCCGCGTGGTGGTCTTCGGACCAGTCGCTCCCACAGAGAGAAGACCTGTCCTAGCAGTGGGAACAATATAGGCTGAATAAGTATACTCTCAGGTCCGTCGTCCACGAAACTTCTCAAAAATAACGGGTGACAAACTAAAATTACCAATGAGTAGCCAGAAATGTGATTTGAGATTGTAATACGTTGCCATGTACGTAACTAACTTTAATTCATGTTCTAAAGTATACAAAACCTGGAAATTCTCACAATTTCTGCGTATATCAAACTCGTACCTGCAAACAAAGGAAAACTATGTATTAGTATTGAAGTTACATTAAACACAGTGTGGGAGTTAAATACCTATTTTTAAAAAATCCTTTATTTTGTGGCTTTTAGTCGTTTTTATTATTGGACGTCTGTCTTCTAACTAGATACATAAAAAAACGACTCTAGGAGCTCTAATCCCAAAGAAAACGACTAAAAGCCAAAAAGTAAAGGTTTAAAAAAAAAAATCTTTTAATATCTCCATAACGGTTAAGTTTAGGACATTTTATTTCAAAATCAAATTCATCAGGAATGACCTGAATAATAACATCCTTTAAATATTCAGTACGACTTACCGTGTAGCCCTGTATATATATTTTTTTATTTTTAGTTAATAAACTCAAACTCAGAGCATTTATTTCAATTATACCATTTACAGGCACTTTTTAACTGTCAAGGAATCGGTCAGTCAGAAATATGAAGCTAGTTGCCCATTCCAAAGCGTAGTAGGTATAATTGCGCGACTCATAATGCGAAGCATTAGAGAGGGCTTTGCGATCGAAAAATTAGTTTTGCCTCCTTCCTGCAACTGTTTTTATTGTTACACTCCTGCTAGTACACAGAACCTGCTACCTTTATTTATATACAATCGTATATACGTATATAATTATAAAATTATTAAAAAAAATCTGCTGTTTCATAGAAAAGTGCAATACCAGATGTATGGAACAGCAGATTTTTTTTTTATTATCCGTTGAAAAATTTCAACGCATGGGATTCAGATTCATGTACTGAATCCATGGTAACAGTTTTCGCGTCGATGTCCCTGCCACCCTGTATAAATATATAAATTCTAACAGTTAAGAGGAAAGGTAATGCTCTTTTACTCGATATTTAAGTTATAAGTGGAGCTACATGATTACTAACATATGCGTGGTTTGACTACAGGCCCACTCAAATCTATGTGGCTCCTCTAAAGACCATCTCAGACACTAATCTGCATGTTCCTCACATGATCTGACCATGATAATGTCAGAAATTAATAGAGACCTCTGAGTTGTTTCGATATTTCTTTTTAGAGAAGTTGTTAAAAAACACCGAACTCATCTAGTTTAAAAATATTATTATTTCTTTTGTCGTGAGTGTTTATTACAACCAACTTATAGAAATCAAAATATTATTTACCAAAAAAATATGCACACCCAAATAGATACCTACTGCCAGTCCAAGCTATCCTTGCAAGCACTTAAGTGGTATCAAAGTACGAGTACAATCTAGTGCTTTGATTTATTATGAAAAGCTTATAAAAACGTAGACCAATACAGTTTTATGAGAGAAAGAAAAAATCTTACTTATTTATTTTGAGAGGATGAAAAACTAATTTAGTCCGTCAGTCAGATAATACAAAAATATTAGACACGTATTTCTTACTCATATTAATTTTAAAAAAGAAGATAAAATGCATTAAAGTTGGGGCTGGCTAGTCGCTACGTCACAATTTAGTTAAACCTAGCAAGGTGTGACGTCATGCCACTTCCCCCCCGACCCTTGCTCGACGATGCGCCAGCCCGCGTCGAAGCTGAGCCCGTAGTCTTATATTCCCAGAATAATAAAAATAATCTATGTTTGATCCAGCCTGTCCCATCTTGCTGTCCTCCCCCCAGCGACGCCCTAAGCCGAGGTCCGTACCCGGGTGCCCTTAGCGAGCGTTCGCCTAGTTTTAATTAGAATAGTTTATGCCCCTGGCTGGAGGCTTTAAGTGTAGAAGCTTAAGGCAGCCACAGGAAAGTCCGGTTAAGCAGCTACGACCTCCTCAGATGTTAACTGCGAGACGCCCAATAAAAAAAAAAAAAAAACGTCATGCCACATTTTAACTCAATGTATCGCCGTGATCTCTTGATAACGTAAAAAAAAAAAAATACGGGTCCAATATTTTATAAAAATCTAAATAAAAAAATGGTCAGTGAATCGTCAGGGGCGGTTGTAGTCATCATCCCTATTTTGATATTTAGGTCCCGTTTTAACTGCTAGGTATTACGCTGGCAAATCTAAAGACACGTATTTTTGACTCTATTATCGAAAAATACCCATTTTTAGTACAGTGGGCTCCAGAGAGACCTCACCAGCAATTTAAAAAACAATGTACGGGGGTGAGGTTTCTCTGGAGCCCACTGTACCTAGTGTAAGTTGTATAATAATATAGTTTACATATTTTACATTAATTTTCTTACGTTTAATTAACATTTGACAAAAAAATACCATTCAAAACGCCCACAAGAAAAAAAAAACGCAAATGAAACACACTCTTAATAAACTACATAATTGAAATACCAAAAAAATAATCATTTTAAGCACAAAAGTCAAGCAGAAACAGTAAGTATAAGTAACAAAACGACAAAGGCACTAAAAGTTCCTCACTAAACGACAAGACAACAGAAAACGCTGGAACGTATTACACAGTTCAACAAAAGAGACGCTAGCGAAAAATAAAAAAATCGACCTGACTAGCGAAAAGGAAGAAATTGAAACCGAATTTCCCGTGAAGACTGGAAAAGAATAAAAACATCAGATACGCCACTAAAGAGTTCCGGCGACGGACGTCCACGTCTGAAACAATTCTGAATTGGTAAAACGGTTTCAGTACAAAATAGAAAATAACAGTGGGAAGTTCTAGCTACTCGATTTTCTGGACCAGAAAACAGAGTCGATGAAAGTTAAAGTATAAAATCGTTGTTTGAATTAGTTTAAAAAAGACCCTGTTTTCGCCATGACCCAGAATTTTACTGCTCCCTTCCCAATGAATGTTAAAACTTACCGCAGATAATTTTTTGTGAGAGTACCTACTCAGTAAAATTTCGGTATCTACACTGGTGCGTGTTTTAATGTTTTCTTCTATTTTAATGTTCCTATTGTTTAGAAATGGTAGTAAAAAAAAAACTTACCATATCAACCCTTTTTCTTTAGATACATTTTCGTTTAAAACTTTCTTCTCAACCGGTAAAAACCCCCGTACTCTTCAGAAAACTCCGTATCGTAACTACAAATTGAAAAACCGATCGCACAAAGTCAAGGCAATTAAATTTGAAACGTATTCCTTCAAAAGTAGCAAGGCTGCACTTTTAGAGCAAAATGGCGGCCATGCACACTGAAACATGTCTTTGTCCGATAGGGTTTTCAGAAAAAGTTTTCAAAGGCTAGTCGGTGAACACTGGTAACTTGCAATGGGGAGTCGGTTTGGTCATTTTTGGCGCACCTTTTTAATTTTGCAAGGGTCAGTCTATTGTGAATTACGTTTTACTTTTCGAATTTTGTGTTCGGTTTTGTTAAATGGACTTGCTGGGGAGTTCGTTGAAGTGTATGATGTAAGAGTTCCTAGGTATAGCTTGTGTAACCCCAATACCGTGTACGTAAAATGCGGTAGTGGGGTTTCAGAGTGGACAAGATTGACGAAAAATTTCATCGCAGGGGAAAAATTTCATCAGAATCATGTACCGAATCCATGGTATCAGTTTTCGCGTCGATGTCCCTGCCACCCTTTATATACAATGTACGGTATTGCTTGGTCATCAATTGCATATTTTCTGGAATTTATGGAGAATGGAATGTGTAATGCGTAATGTTGAAAAACATTTTACTGAACTTAAAATAAAACATCATAATTAATTACATCAACCTGGAAATCTATGAAGAAAAATAACCGTTCACCGTTTTTACAATTGATCATTCAACGGGAACTCGTCGGACCCTTGTTCAAAAAACGTAACAAACTTAAAATTATACAAACAACAAACTTCGATGCTAAAATCCTTTGTGTAATTTAAAATTCAGTCCCAATTATGTCCGTAAATATTACAGAATAAGCGACCTTACCGACTGCTATCAAAGCCAGAACAATTATCAGAGAAAAATTAACTTTCTGGAGAGTTCTTCGAAAAATAATGAAGGGTTTCGTGCTCACTGAAAGGGCTGGTTACATAAATAATTGTTGTCGAACGACTCAGCCTTTTTAGGGATTAATTTACAGAAGCCGATTTTGTTTTTTTTTTGGTTCTGATACCAGCCTTGAAAGTTCTTTAGAACAAAAAGTATTGAGGAATATTATTATAATTTTTAAGGTGTCGATGGCTCAAAATGAGAATGACGAAATCGACGTATTTTAGGTATTAATAAAGTGTATTAGTAAAGGTCTGCTAACTACATCTTATCCTGAGAATTTGAGCTCTCTTGCATTACCCAGGTCGAAGCTATGAGGGTTTAAGAATACGACGAAACCCTTTTAGAAAAGGTAGGTAGTGCCCCTCAGCTTTTTATTTTTAGCTCATCTTCTTTCTAAAAGGGATGAAGTACCTACATTATGAAAAAAAAATACTCAGTTTTTACCTTTCAGTTAAAGGAAACATAATTCAAAACCCAACACGACAGCAGACAAGCATATTGTTCCATCTGCCGTCAGAACACGTAGTTTAATAATTTGCAGAACTAAAACTTTTGAAAACCTCCGTTCAGACTGGTTGCACGAATTTATACAAAAGGGTACACTGGGTACCTCCTAACTTCTCGTTTTTACTATTAAATGGAGTTTAAACGGGGTTAATGCTAGTCCAACATTATTTTGACGTGCAGCGAAACTTTTTGCCCACTTGGCTTATGTCAAAGAGGAACTCGGGTGCATAAGCTCATAACCAACTTTGATACACATTTTTGTTTATTTACAAAAAATGTGTATCAATGTTAGAGTGTATATAGTTATGTACCTATTTGAATGTTGAAGAGTGCAAAGTACTGAATTTTAAAATACGATGTAAAGCGTTGAAAACTAAACATCATCTGTACTGACCGTCAATTCGGAACTAATACTTCATTCAAAGCACCAACACTAATGATGAAGATGAACTGCGATGAAAAATATGTGTGGCGTACTCTGGCCAGTCACCCACGCTACCAACCTTGCATAAGCATAATTAGCCTGTAATGTTCACTGATGCTAGGACACAGCTCTCCTCTCTGTGAGAGGGAGCGGGCCGTAATCTACCACGCGGGCCCAGTGCGGGTTGGTGGATGTCACATGTCTTCGAATTTTTGGTTCTAGGACATGCCGGTTTCCTCTCTAAGTTTTTTTTCACCGTTTTGAGAGCAGTATAGTGGGGAAATTAAATACACAAAGTGCCTGCCTGGGTACGAGCTACAACTCATAAGTCGGGCAGATACCACTGAGCCACCAGTACTATACCAACCTTACTGACCTGCAAATCTTATGAGTTATTGTCGTATTGGCGTACGACGCGAGAGAAGAGAAGTAAAGATTGAGTCCGTGTTCTAATATATGCGATCGTCGCACGTATACGCGATCATAGCTTTCATTTCGTTCGGCGAATCCGAACGCGTCGTCGTACCGAGTCAGGTGCCTTCCGATTCCCGAATCAATGAGTGACTAATGATAGTGACTATCGCATATACGCGCGACGATCGTTTATGACAGTTGCTGGCTGCTGACTTTCATTATTACCGTTCAACGTTAAAGGCAAAATATTCAAATACATAAGTTATTTTACCCAAATATAGTAAGTACTTCTATAACTAAATGGTCAAAATTATTCCCCCACCACAAATTACGCTGCCTATGTCTAAAGTCTCGACCTCTAGACAGCCTAAAATATCTTCCCACGCAGTAAACATTTTACCTAACAAAGCTAAAGGCAGGCAAGAACTCAATATAAATGTAAAATACCTTCTAAAGGTAGCATAGAGACGTTTTTAGGAGACAAATTGACAATCAGCAGGTGGGTTTAAATGTCCATTACGTGGCTTGTCAATCTCAGACGGGGTTGACCTTTGAATTTTCGTAGAAAGTCCTTTTAAAAGACGATATGAGGTGAATTTGTTGCTAGGCCTAATTTGGAAGTTAATGAAAGATTTGCGTTGGTGTGTGAGCTGTTTTGAATTTTGTTGAGTGGTGTATTGTTTAGTGATTGCTTTCTTTATCAGAGGTAACTGCTATGGCGTGTCTTATAATCATGTTGTAGGTAATATAAACCGGAACTTCAGAAGAACACTACGAGGAATGTAAAAAATATCTACCCGGTGCTTTTTGAACTAGAAAAGTCGAAAGCGGTTGTTCTTATCTGCTGAGCATTATAAAATGATTATCTATTACCACACTCATGATAAAAAAAACCGGCCAAGTGCGTGTCGGACCACGCACAATGAAGGGTTCCGTAGTTGGGATGAATTTATCCCAAGAACAAACTTAACATTGTAGTTGAAAAACGTGTTCTCCAATACGGAATGTATTGGAGATCATGTTTTTGAAACTGCAAATTTAAGTTGGTTGCTTATTTCTTGTTAACCTGTACAGCCTACTTAGCTCTGACAGTTTTCCTTTTAATTTCGTTATATATACTACTACTGTAAATTTTTTCACAAGTCCAAGTACCACCATTTAGCTAGACGGGGGGGAGGGGGGGACACAAAAAATTTCAGTTAATACCTTAATATTTCGCAAACGGATCCCTGACGCCAAAAATAGTTTTCACAAACTCACAATATTTTTGAACGACCTTTATAACGATACCCTACAACATGGGGTAGACGAGAAAAAAAAAACATCTCCCCACTTTACGTGTAGGGGAGGTACCATAAAAAAAAATGTTTTTCTTTATTATTTTACCACTTTGTCGGCATGATTAATATGTATACATATGCCAAATTACAGCTTTCTAGTACTAACCGCCTCTGAGCTAAGCCGCGGACAGACAGACGGACATGGCGAAACTATAAGGGTTCCTTGTTTACTACGGAACCCTAAAAATGAAGATGGCCATATCCTGAATCCTTAATTAAGTGACGGCTCGGAACATGAGGCGAGTCGCTGCGCAGTAACAAATTCATGTGTCAGCGGGGGTAAGACGCGCGGTATTGCGCAGCGAGTAGCGCACTTCACGGCCGCCATTTAGTTTGAAACGTAAAAAACATGAAATAACTAAGATCATAAGATTTTACTGAA
Organism: Agrochola macilenta; assembly: GCA_916701695.1. Classification (NCBI taxonomy): domain Eukaryota; kingdom Metazoa; phylum Arthropoda; class Insecta; order Lepidoptera; family Noctuidae; genus Agrochola; species Agrochola macilenta. The sequence goes on along the minus strand of OU753564.1, from coordinate 8,941,557 downwards.
TGAACTTTATCAAGAATCTCTATAAACTAATACCTTGTCTCAAGTACTTATGCAAGTAGTTATGTTATTTAATATACTTTGTGTTAAAGAAAAATCTGTGGTTTTATTACAGATGTATCCTTTGAGTCAGGTTTAATTATTTCTATCTCGGCCATCTTAACTATTTTCTTTAAGACTTGTAAACGATTTTCTGTATTAGATGCTTATTTTCTTTGTACTAAGAAAATATCTTTCCTTTTTTTTTTGTTGATTTTTCTTAATACTCAATATCTTTATTGCTTTTCCATAATATGTACTGAGGTGGTAACTATATAATTTAGATAATTATGGACCCTGTAGGGCACAGCAAAAGGGTAGGAGAGAGGAAGCCCTGTTTTAGGAGATCATTAAATTGTTATTGTCGGAGCAAGTTTTCAACTTACATACTAACATTTCGCTAATCTATTATTATTTATGTAGTATTTTATCTGCAAAAATGTACTTAAATATTTTAGATTATTGTTATATACGAGAACCTACATATGTATGTAGGTACATATGTATTATGATTCTGTTTATTAATTTATATAAAACTCTTACTCAAACTCAAAGCATTTATTTCAAATAAACCAATTACGGGCACTTTTGAATTGTCAAGGGGTCGTTCAGTCAGAAATATGAAGCTAGTTGTCCATTCCAAAGCGTAGTAGGTTCCTATGGAAAAGAAACTCCATGGGCACTTTTTTAAATATCAAAATATTGTTACAAAATACAAGTTATTGGTTACATCATTCATTCATTGCTACTAACAGTTGTTACTAACAGATGTGTGTCTACTCGCTACATTATTGAAAATGCGCCATGTTTAGAGATACAGGAGTCGTAGTTCTAACCAATAACGGTTGGTAAATTGTCGGAACATGTTAGACATAGTTTAAAGTGTTCCGCTGCAGTTTATCTAATAAACTAGTACTACTAAGCCATATAGATTTCATTCAAATGGTTGGCTTTAAATAATCCTACAAATATTATAAACGCGAAAGTTTGTGAGGATGGATGGATATTTGTCACTCTTTCACGCAAAAACTACTGAACGGATTTGCATGAAATTTGGCACACAGAGTTTCGATCCCGTAGGAATATTGGAATAAACAGTATCGTCTTATCCCAGGTCATGGTCTACCCATGTGGCAAATTTCATCCTAATCCGTTCAGCCGTTTAAGCGTGAAAGCGTAACAAACAAACAAACAAACAAAGAAATTTTAATAAACAGACAAACAAACTCACTTTCGCAATTATAATTTATAAAGTTAGGATGTAGTAGGTATTAACGTGTCTTCAATATCGATATCAAAGCATAGTTTTCAGAGTTTATATCCTTTAGAAGCATTCAAGTATAAAATTACATTCACGGTCAAAGTTCAACTAATCAGATTGAAACAACTAATAGTTTGGTAAACAAAGCGATCCGTTTTTCGGATCACATATTTTTTTTCGAACCATTGAATAATTGACTTATCTGTTTGTTTTGCTAACTTTGTCCTTAAACTTATGAGGAACTTTACGTAAACTAATATTATAAAAAGGTAAAATTGTTTGTTTGTATTTTCCCAACAATGTTGGGGTCGGCTTCCAGTCTAACCGGATGCAGCTGAATACCAATATTTTACATGAAGCGACTGCCTATCTGACCTCCATGAACCAGTTATTGGGTAACACGCGATACCCCTTGGTTAGACTAGTTGTCAGACTTTTAGGCTTCTAACTACCCGATATGACTGTCAAAGATCTACGAATGACAGCCGGGACCAACGGCTTAACGTACCTTCCAATGCACGAAGGGGTCTTCTTATGTAATGGATGGTCACCCATCCACGAACCGACCGCGGCAAGCGTAGCTTAACTTGAACGATCGACCCGTGCGCCTGTTATGAATTAGCTACATGCCCTTCAGGCATTGCGGTGCGCAGTGGGATAGTTATTCCAACGGCACAGCTGAATTGCTTGATGTATCTGTAATGACACTGGGCCGCACACCTTCCTACCCCACCTTCGATCGACCCTTGCGGCTTTTATCATGTAGCCACAAACGTCTAATTTCTTATAAGGTATTCTCTGAAAGTCTTAATCCGATTACAAAAATTATTAGCTACGCTATTGTTGAGAACCATAGGATATGTTTTATGGTTTATCTGACTTCCACGTACACGGGAACGCGAATAGAAACTAGTGATACATAAGTTCGGCAAATTCAAGATAAGATCGGCGAAAATGGCGGACCAAATAGGTACAGAATATGTCGTTTCCTTTCGAGTTACAATATACAATGATAATATATTTTAATGTTTAGCATACAATACAACACAATATTGTGTGCAGCTTGTTGTGTTGGCAATCGGCCCGAATATAGCTTGTAACAGTTTTGAAGAATTGTTGCCTTTGAAAAGGATACTGAATCCATGTTTTGGATATTGATCATGTCTGCCAAACAGCATCATAATATCTCCGAAAGGCTTAACAGCATTTACCAATCATCCAATTCTCAAGGACCTCCTTAAAATATGAATTCAAACCTCACTGGATTGAGTTATAGAGACTTGTCTTGTTCCCGAAACTTTTATTCTGATTTTTTTTGTTGAGTTTGTTTGAACTTGCTTTCTTTGCATGTATGTTCTATGTTATGGGGTTTGGTTTCCGCACTTAGTCCTTCAGGTAGACCATTGTGCGTGAGCCATGGACGCCGTCAGTGGTTATTCTAACCAGCTCAACTCCATCCAGAAGTTTATTGAGTCTCCTGGTCTGTTCAGAACATCTGTGAAAGATCTGGGTGACGCCTGTGCATTCAAAGAGCACATGCGCAATGGCTTCGTCTTTGCATGTATAGTCCGACATGCTTCTAAATGTACGTGGATACTGCTTGTGATAAAGGATATTAAAAACCTGTTATATCTAAGTACATACATTAGTCTATTTCGCCACGTTCATTTAGATCCATGTCAAACAACTTCCAGGACTGGGTAACATGAGATGTAAGGCTTGCCCTATCCTATCCTTTCTCTGTTCACGAGCCAAAATGTTAAAGTAGAAGGGGTCACCAAACTAGTATCATAATTTTAGTCGAGGCACTTAACATAACGACCCACAAATGCAGCGTATTAGATTTGGCAATACTGCTTGGCAGATATCCACTGTAGGCTATTACTAATGCTTGAATGACCTTTGATTTGTGAACCATTTATAACCAAGCCATTCCCACAAAAGTTTAGTACTTTTTAACTTCTTGATTCATCACAAAACATTATCAAAACTGGGGGCATAAAACGGCCACTTTGCAATTGTGCTAAAAGCGATTAATTTTCTGAATTTCCAGCAATTCATTAGCAAGTCCTGTAATTTTCGTGAAATGGTGACACATATTAGCTGAATAATATCTCAATTCAATTCATATCTGAGTCATATTTGGTGTGAATATTGCCATATTGGAGAAAAATTAATCGCTTTTAGCAGAACTGCTAAAGTGGCCGTTTTAGCCCCCAGAACATCACAACAAATTGAGTTGAAGAACTAACGAATAATTTGCAGCCAAAATAATTTAATGAAAATCTCTTTTCCTCAACAATCAACCATCTTGCCACTAAAGCAAATCCCATTTAAAAAGAAAACGAAATACATGTCAACCCTCTTTCGCTCATTAACCGTACATCCGGGTATCGCCCATAATCCACAGATTACTTCCTACTGACAAACTAATACTAAAAGCTTCAATAATCCTTTTACTATCTCCAAAGAAACCCGAAGGACCAGAACCGAGTTCCCAAGGACTTTAGTCCTTTACTACCATGAATTAACGACGAAATCTTGAATGGAAAGGGATCTCGGGTAATTTTTTCCATCACACCTTTTTCAGGACCAATTTATAGGGATAAAGTGATTAGGAAATACATAAAGAGATATAGTTCGGGTTGAAAATGTAATCGACATTAATTTTCGTAGTTTCGGGAAGGTGAGAAACTTTTTTTCTGATTAGTTTTGTTTGGAGGAAATTGACTTGGCGAAAAAAGACGGTAATCTTTTTGGATGGCTCATCAATTTATCCTTCAGAGGTTTGTGAAAGGTTTTGGGAGAGTACATCGAACGAGTTTCTATATAACACAATTTTGCACGAATGCTGTCTAATTTGTAAACTAATTATGCTATAAATTTATTGGTGCTTAAAAATTTAGTATTCATAATAAAAAAATGGCTTGTAAAACAAAACAAAAAAATACAACCTTCATTTAATCTAACTCAAACATAACTTACAATTTCCATAACCTTTTTAGCTTGTACAGAAATAAGGCTCCCTTAGAAAGCTATTTCACTTAAGACGTAAAATTTCTACTCTAAAAAACTCCGGTCTAATTTATGTAAAACTCGGTTTTTAATTACATGCTAGTAAGTACTACGGTTCTCATCAAAACTTCAGGGGCCGACTTTTCTATTATGCAACTCTTGGTAGCTCCGGGAATTTAGTTTTTAAATCCTAGAACAAAGACTTTGCCGGTTTTCAAGGGTTAAAACGTACTTATTGCAAGCGTACGCTGCATGGACTTAGCGACTTCATGTAACCACGTGCACCTTTTGTTCCACGACAAGTTTTTCGGACGTATGTTGGTTACATTCTTGGGAATTTGTACGTATTCTCAAAATGTAATTTCGTAAAAGAAATGCTCGTTGCGGAAAAATTTGCGGCAAGTTTGCGGAGTGACAGAGTTTTAGTTTGCATTCTAAGGCGCGAGTTTGATTCTAGAACAGAAGAAATACTTGTTTAATCAACAGATACATTTCGGGTTGGAATTTCGTGTACGTGAGATGTTTATGTAAGCACCTTAACTACCTATTCGCCAACTTTTTTTTATATAGCCATGATAATGGTAACATACTGCGGACCTGGGTTCGATTCCCGGGTTAGGGAAAATGTTATTGGGTTTCTCCATCTGGAATTTCTCAGTTGCAGCCCGTAGTCAGGATTTGTGGCTGGTTGATGGCGATAGGTTCGCCCCTCAAACATAACTGGTGATATGTGGGTATATGTAGCACCTCTGCCTAACCCATCGAGGAATAGAGGCATGATGTTATGATGTTATAGCTCAATTGGTTAGTGACTAACCTGGTGTCAGAATTTTAAAGCCACCCATGGGCCTCTAACTTGGCTTCACATGCTGTCGAGAAATATCTCTCAGGCATTCCGGTTTCCACACGTTTGTATGTTTTCCTTCGCCGTTTTTTGAAGCAAGTGATAGTTATACAATACGCATAAGAATCCGAAAAGTCAGAGGAGCGTGCCCATTTTTTGCCCTAAAATTCGCACAAAAGATAATCACGATACACATAAACTGCTATCGTATTTTACTGTAACAAGAACGGGGAAAACTACTCTCCCTTTATAGCCAAAAGCGATCAAGTACACCTTGATACACTACCCGTTTTGGGCGAAGCTTATCGCGAACGTTTTGGCTTACAATATCTTGCAGACGAGGTCATCATGACAAGGTTAACTGACATACTTTGTGACAAACACCTAAAGGGCCTGCGGAACTATGATAAGCGGGAGCGACAAGTGACGTACTTATTATGAGTGTGGTCTAAGGGATGAGGTTTTAGCGGGAGCTGTGAGCTTGTAAGTAAAATAAAACTGGAAGAATCTTAAAAACTTTTGAGAGGTTTTAGCTATTGTGTTAAGTAACTCTTTTTAAAGATTGAGTTGAAAATCATACAACAGCCGTGAAATACTAAATAATCAAGCTATTCGGGCCCTATCAGAATACCATGCTGAGATAGGAGCCTTTTGGCCTCGCACAGGACTTTTATTAAAATGTTTACTAAAACATTTTTAATTGTTTTTTTTTATTTATGTTTCAATTTGTGTTTTTAGTTTAATTTGAGATCTCCTGTGTTTGTCTCAATAAATACTTTTTCCTTCTTTCTTTCTTTCTTAAAATCTAATTGCGTTTTTGTTTCAGTTTGTTATAACCAGCTGTAGCGGTTTGCTTTATTATTCTTTCACATTCATATTGTAACTGCCTGAAAACTTAGCACACGGTCACTCCATCTTAACTACGAAATTACTTTGGTTGTATTTTATGACTAAACCAAAATTGCTTTGATTCCAAATTAGCAAACTGTCACCTATCTCCTAAACAGTTCAGCAAACAAACAATGCTCGACTTAACATCGTAAGTGACGGTTTCCTGGTGCAGTATCAACGCTGGCCGCCAGTTAATTGAGGTGTCCATCATATGGACGGATGCGTAATGAGCGATTCTTGGAAATGTTGTTCAAGCTCCAGTTGGATAACACGATAAAGTGATGTCACGAGCGTACTATGAAATGTGCCCTAATATGGTTGGGTGTGGATACGAACCATAAGATTGTATGTCTATTTATTCATTACGCTTACAAAGGTATAGCGCTGCAAGGTTATTTAGACACGTGTCCAAAATCGGAACTGACACCGCCATCTTTTTTTTCGATACATTGTTTACATAAATCAATTGCAAAAATGCTACAGACAAATGGTTACCTACAGCGCCCGTTGTTTACGCCATGCGAGCGCCATACTATCCTTCTAGCAGTGTCAATCAATCTGCTTAGTCCAACTATGTTGGGATCGGCTTTCAGTCTAACCGGAGGCAGATAAATACCAGTATTTTACATGAAGCGACTGCCTATCTGACCCTCACTACCCAGTAACTGGATTGTGGGTCGCCATCCCACCGCGCCACCACGCCACCCCTTGGTAAGAATGGTTGTCAGACTTTCGGGCTTCTGGCGACCCGTAACAACTGTCAAAGATCTACAAATGACAGCCGGGACCAACGGCTTAACGTGCCTTTCGAGGCACGGAGGGGTCTCGGTATATAAAGATGGTCACCCATCCACGCACCAACGGCGGAAAGCGTAGTTTACCCTGATCGATCGACCCGTGCGGCAGTTAATACTTAGCCACGAGCCCCTGCTGTTATCCTTCTAACAGTGTATATACCTGTTTAGGAATGTCTCAAATAGCATATACTCGTATTTGACTGATTACGTGAGAAAGTTACATGGTCCTTCTGGTTCTAATAACAATATTAAAAACTAGCTTCTGCCAGCGGCTTCACCCGCATGTCTTTAGAATTTATAGCGTATGTTAGGTACTCAGTAATAATAGAGTATTTGACTGGTGAAAGAATTTTTAATATTGGTTCAGTAGTTTTGAGTTTATTCATTACGAACAAAAATAAAAACATACCAAAAATCTAATCTTTTCTCTTTATAATATTAGTCTATAAAAAAAACAGCTTTTCCATACATTTAGACCGCGTAGGTATTGCAATTTTCTATGAAACAGCAGATTTAAAAAAAAATAACCGACGGGAATTTTCAACGCAGAGGCGTTCAGAATCATGTACTGAACCCATGGTAACAGTTTTCGCGTCGATGTCCCTGACACCCTGTATGTATAGATATTATATTCTGATTTAAATATTCTCATTTACGTAGATGATTATTGTTTAATGGCATTTTATTACAGCATTATTATCACGATTCAATTTGGACCGATTTTAAAAATAAATTTTAAGTAGGTACACACTCATAAAACCATCTACACATTACATACAAAAAACTGCGTCGCTACTGAGGAGTGTGAGGGGCAGTCGAAACAGCATTCTGAAAACTGTAACCGAGAGCTTCGGCTCTCCGACTGTACAGCAGTTTGTGCGGAGGTTGATTTTTACTAACACTAGGCAATACTTAATTTATTTTTTGTATGTTACTAACACTATATGGGTATTTGTGTCCGAAATAAATTTATTCTATTCTATTCTATTACAATAACCGCTAATCGCTCATTTCTTGTACCACGCACATCATTATAGTAGATGCGTAATGAGCGATTCACAGAACAGTTCCATTGATATTCCTATTTGGACAACACAATGAGTTAGTACTTACATGTTCCATGTTTGTTAGATAACCTTTTGTGTATGTTGTGTATAGTATACTGTTTGGAAGGACTACTTTCCTTATCTTTTTAAACGAAAAAGAAATGTAAATATAGATAACTAGCTTTTGCTCGTGGCTTCGCCCGGGTGGAGGTCGGAAATTATTCCACGGGAACATACCATCGGGATAAAAAGTTTCCTATGTTCCAACCCAGTTCATAGTCATGGTCTACCTGTGTGAGTAATTGCATCGAGATCCGTCCAGCCGTTAAGGCGTGAAAATGTGACAGACAGACAGAGTTTGGATAGAGTAAATACACAAAGTACAGACACGCGGACTACATATATTTTACTTTTTATTGTATTTCACACTCCAATTTCTTTATTTTTTGTTTTATTTAATATATAATTCTGTATCTATCTTTCCGTGACATCACTGCGGGCCCTATCAGAATACCAGCGCTGTGACATTTATTTTATAAATGTCGCAGCATTATGCTGAGATAGGAGCCTTTTGGCCTCCTAGGAGCCTTTTGGCCTCCGTACAGGACTGCATTAAGAGGGGGTAGTAAGCAAAATTGCCTATCTTCAATTTGATTTTTCTGGAAGTTGATAAGACTTAGGTATAAAATAAAAATAATACGAGTAACTACATGATATTTCAAAACTTTTTGTGTAACAGAAACACAAACTATTAAAATTTTCTCGATAAAAAGACATCACGAAGTTACTTCTAATTTTCCCGTATTTTCGATTTGTACTTAATATGGTAATGATTAATTGGATAAAAATTAGATGATTATTTGTATTATTAAAAGGCAAAAATAATTGTGTAGGCTTTTTTTTTTATTCCTTTTGGTTTTGGTTTTATTACGACTACAAGCTTTTAGCACTTACGACGTTCTTAGTTCGTGGAAGAAGTCATCTTCCGTCGCACGTTGCGGGAACTTTAAGCATATTTTTGTTTCACAAATCAGTCGGCGTCGCTCTGTTGAGACGAGAGGACTGCGCTCACATTTTTGGCCGCACTGTGATATAATTTATTTGCGTAAATAATATTTTCGTAATTTATCACATTCTAGAAAAGAAACTGTGAAATAGAAAACATGGAAAAACACTAAAACCACTTCCAAAACGATTATTAAATGCTTTAAGAATTGATATACTAAATAAATACCGAGGCTAAATAAAAATATAAAATTCAATGTTGATATTTGAAAACTCAAGATGACATACATTTTATTTGACAGATTTATGACTGTTAAAGTACAACTAGCGCCATTGTCCTGTATTTTGGTCAATTTTCTTACGGAGAAAATTTACAACATAGCCAACTAGGCAATTCCACGTTTATTTGAAAGTTTGCGCTGGAAATTTTAAATCTTATTGCGATTAACTCAAGATCGAAATTCGTTTACCCCACTTTTGTTGAGAAACGTCTTATAAGGTAACGCTTAGACGAACCATTTCGAGCGACTTTTGACCATCCCCTAAATCAGGTTGAAACCCGAAAAGCATGGTTATTGGTATATTATTATATCCTTTACGGGAGCAGGGTCCAAGCAATCGGTAGTCAGGGCTCGTGTATTATCTATGCTCCTGAGAGAGGAACCTCCTAACGATACGTGTCGTGTCCAGAAGCACTTGAAGCACTTTCTGGATCAAGCCCTTGATCTAACAGCCTAACGAGAGCCTCCTCAGGTGTTGGTTGGTTGAGGCTCTTAGCAATTATGCCATTGGTTGTCTCGACTATCGGATTATTTTTCAATAACACAAACTAAAAGTCGGGTTTTTGTTTTTTTATTTACTTTTTTTGTTCACAAAGGTTTTCGGTGGAGATTGTTTCTACTCGCGCTTCGCGCAGGAAAGATTTTCGTGACACATGCTATGTGTCTTTGCACAGTACAGTGCTAAATCCACTATACCAATATTATTTTTTACTTGGGTAACACTGTTGCTAAGTGACTTTGCATTATATTTTTTTACTTGGGTATCACAGTTTTCCACGAAGACGTCGTGAGGTACAAATTGTACAAGAACCTAAATAAAATTTGGTTACATTTGAATTTGAACCTTGTCACGTCAACATAGAGTTTCTAGTTCCAAAACTTGCATTTGATCTAAGATTCTAAATTCAAGCTTAGCGTATAGTATATGCAAAATAAACAGATGTTTTTAGTTTTTACCTATTGAAGAATTGCGTTGAAAATAAAGGGAATAGATAATGATCATATTTCGTTTAAATATTGTAATGAAAAACCATTTCGACGAATAGGGTTGCTGATCACTGCGGTCCAACAAATATTCTAAGTTTATTGATGTGTTTGTTCAATCATGTTCGTCCTTAATAATTATGACCTTTATGATGTTATCATTCTAAAAAGGCTGGTTTTCCTCAAAGTAAAAAAGGGAAGGTAAGTGATACGATTAGTTTGATAGTATTTGCTTTCATATCGTCAAAAAAGCAAGTTTATTGAGTTTATTTTCATCATGACTGATAATGTAGTATGTTACTTTGATGATGATCCGCTCGCATTTGTGCAGTTTTCTAATCAATGCCTATAACTGACTAATAAACATCGGATAAATACTCGTATAAGATAACAATCATGTTCAGAGGCAAATAAAAACGTTTAAAATAGTAGCCCACCAGCATCGGTAACAGATTCACGGACATACAATAATGTAATATAAATGGGATAATATACCTACTCGTATACGACGATCATACTTAGATAAATTATATAGAGCCGTTTCATCTGATTATTTTGCGTATACTTACTACAGAAAATTCAAATTCGAATTCTATACCTAGCTAGATAAACGCCGGGTGAAAAGTTTCTGCCGGCGGGAATGGATTGTGTTTTGTTTTCGTCGTGTTTGATGAGAGGGGTAGGTAAGGGTTGAAATTTGTTTTTTTGCTGGCTTTATGCGCCCTCTTAATTTTTAATTTTACTTTGTTCTTTTATTGTTTTTCTTTTTTATTTATGTTCAGTGTGTTTTTAGTTTCTTTCTTTCTTTCAAAGTTATTTATTTAATATGCATTAATTTCATACAAACAAAATAATGGCGTGTACTTGTAGACACTGGCAAAGATTCCAACGAAATTCATCCAAAAATAGAATACTTGAGACTTGAAGAAACTTCAACGTCTGTACCTAAGCAATTGTCTGAGATAAAGTAAGGTCTTAGAACTTATCTTACTCAAGTATTGTCCTTTCGTCCTATAGTACCCGAGGTACTAGATGCGAGACGAATAATAATATCTTTGTTATTTCTTTGACAAGCTGCCATCTTTGTTTTAGGCGCCATTTTTGTGACAAATAAAGTGAAGCTTAAAATCTGATACATCTTTTGATGTAACGTTCAACTGCTGACATGGGCTTCGCTCTAATCGCTCTAGCTAAAATTATAAGGTACGATTACTATAATATCGCTACTCAGCTTATCAGTGTCGTCAGCTGACCATAGACCTCACTCAAATTACAGTCACAGACAAAATTACAAGTACATAGCATCCATAAGAGCGTATATTCTAAAAGTTGGCAACGTCACAAATAGCTGTCAAATATTTCGCTGTTTTGATTAGTTTGGCAATATTACTGTATGGAAATATAAAATATGGCTAACTAGAGTCTAGGTAGCCATATTTCTTATTTCCAGTTTCAATATTTGACAGCTATTTGCGACGTTGCCAACTTTTAGAATGAACGCTCTTATACTTCGGGGTTTGTTGATAAAGGAAACTATTTACCAAAAGCCTATAAAATATGTACATAACCCAATCCATCACTAACAAGACAACCCCCCCATCTAATTATCGACCTAACTGACCGCTGCTTAACTTCGGTATCTTCACACCCTTTCTTCTCTAACCCCAAAATAACTAAGGGTTTATTAATATTAATTAAATAACCCTTTGATCGGCCGCCGGGTCTTAACTCAAAGGAGAGCGTATAGTTAAGATTACATCTATCCTTAACTGATATTAACAGTAGATTAAGACCGGCGTTTGGGGGTTAAGTAGTAGTAAACGATCCTCTTGCTTAACACTTCGAGTTTTCGATCGGGGTGGTTTCGTTTACCAATTAAATTAAAACGTGATAGCTATCCTTGAATAGAATAGTGGATGTGAGTGGTGAGGTCATGGTCAAGAGCCGGCCTAGCATAAGCATAGCATAATCAGACTATAATCTAAACAAATCAAAATAATAAAAAATAAAAAAAATAAACTATCAAGCAGTACGGTTATGGAATGCCTTACCCGTGTCGATAAGGCGTGCTCAATCTTTGTCCACTTTAAAAAAAATGGTAAAAAAACACTTCCTCTCTCCTTAAACATCATCATTACATATAGTTCCTTGATTTTGTTTCATGTTTATTATTGTATAAACGAGATACGAGTATATCTATATATATAAAAGAAAGTCGTGTTAGTTACACTATTTATAACTCAAGAACGGTTGAACCGATTTAGCTGAAAATTGGTGGAGAGGTAGCTTAGAACCAGGAGTCTAACATAGGATACTTTTTATCCTGGAAACCACCCTCTAAAGGGGTGAAAAGGGGTTTGAAAGTTTGTATGGGAAATTAAAAACTAATGACTGGATTTGGATGAAAATTTTCAATTAGATAGGTGAGATACTGAGATAAAGGATAGGATACTTTTTATTAACAGGGGGATGAAAAGGGGTGGGATAGGGATAAAAATGACGAGTATCGATATTGGTATCATTTCCGAGGTTTCTGGGTCGTTTATTTAAAAAATGATATATATTTTTAAATCCGAAATGTTAGAAGTAAAATATTATCATCCTTTAATGGGGCGGAAAGGGGTCGAAATGTTTAAAAATCAACATTGATGTCGTTTTCATGGCTTTTCCTATACATTGTCTAAGTTCTCAAAAAACTAAATAAATGAATAGGTTTCCTGCTTTCTAAAAAATTACCCTCAGGGGGTGAAAAAGGGGTGTGCTAGGGATAAAAATGTAAAAAATCGATATGGGTACCATTTTCGAGGACTTTTGGGTCGCTGATTTCGAAAATGACATCTATTTTAATGAGGGTTGAAAAATGGATGTGGTAGGGGGTAATAAATGTGAATAATTAATATGGGTATCATTTTTGAAGTTTTTGGGGTCGTTTATTTTGAAAATCTATATCTGTAGGTAGTTAGGTAGGTAGGTAGGTAGGTAGGTAGGTAGGAAGGTAGGTAGGTAGGTAGGTAGGTAGGTAGCTAGGTAGGTAGGGTAGGTACCTACATACCCTATCACATCCATTTTTCAACCCTCATTAAAATAGATCACCCTACCTACCTAGGTAGGGTAGGTAGGATAGGTAGGGTAGGTAGGGTAGATAAAAATCGATATGGGTACCATTTTCGAGGATTTTTGGGTCGCTGATTTCGAAAATGACATCTATTTTTATGAGGGTTGAAAAATGGATGTGGTAGGGGGTAATAAATGTGAATAATTAATATGGGTATCATTTTTGAAGTTTTTGGGGTCGTTTATTTTGAAAATCTATATCTGTAGGTAGGTAGGTAGGTAGGTAGGTAGGTAGGTAGGTAGCTAGGTAGGTAGGGTAGGTACCTACCTACCCTATCACATCCATTTTTCAACCCTCATTAAAATAGATCACCCTACCTACCTAGGTAGGGTAGGTAGGGTAGGTAGGATAGGTAGGGTAGGTAGGGTAGATAGGGTAGGTAGGGTAGGTAGGGTAGGTAGGTACGTAGGGTAGGTAGGGTAGATAGGGTAGGTAGGGTTTTTTATATTTGATTGAATGCGAAACAAAGTTCGCCGGGTCAGCTAGTATATATATAGATAAGTGTATGCTTTATGAATGTATGTATTTATTGTGTATGTAAATGGTACACCACTGACTACCTGCAGTATTGTCTCTCCTTCTCCCTTTAATCCATCCAAAGGTTGTCTGTAAAAGATCGCTTTTAGCGATAAGACCGCCCATTGTGTCAACCTATGTAAAATGACTACATTTTTATCTGTATTTTTTATGCTGTACATAATAAAGAATATTCCATTCTATTCTATTCTATTCTAATCTTCCCACCGCTGGGACACAGGCCTCCTCTCTGTGAGAGGGAGTGGGCCGTAATCTACCACGCGGGCCCAGTGCGGGTTGGTAGATGTCACATGTCTTCGATTTTTGGTTCTAGGACATGCCGGTTTCCTCATGATTTTTCCGTAACCGTTTTGACAGCATGGGTGATGAAATTACTTACACAAAGAAAAGCGCCTGCTTGGGTTCGAACCCAACCTCCAACTCGTAACTCGATCGTGGGTTCAAACACAGCACTCTAATACGTAACACACGATCATCACAATCTGTTTCATTTTGACAGTTCAACTATATTCATTGCGTTATATACGTTTTTGAGCAGACAAATTTTTCGGATCAGCCATATTCTTCATACTTTATGTAAATAATTTCATCACCAATGCTCTGAATGTCGGCATGTCTTAGAACCAAAAATTCGAAGACATGTGACATCTATCAACCGGCACTGGGTCCGCGTGGTAGATTACAGCCCACTCCCTCTCGAAGAGAGGAGGCCTGTCCCAGCAGTGAGAATATTAGAGGCTGATTATAATCAAATCTGACGTACCTAGATCATCATCATTCTCCTGGACTTATCCCAATTTATTTTTATTTATTTCTTCCATACTTCTCTATTAGTCATCATCTCGGTAGTCGGGGTGACTACCGAGATGATGACTAATAGAGAAGTCGCAAACTTTAGGTAAATGTAGACGAATTACTTATTCCAAATACAATATTTTTTTTATGTATTTAAAAGTGTTGTCCCGAATTTCGGGACAGATGTCCCGGAAAAAATTTAGTCCTAAGGAAGTCTCCGTTTCTTGTCTCTGTTCTTCGAAGTTTAGGCAAATAGGCACTACCTATTACTATCACTGTTAAGAAGCGTCACTCATCTGTCCTGCGACATCTTAAGGCTCGGTCGACATTTTGACTGATTTTAATATTAATAATCTGTGTGTAGGATGGTGAAACATGTACGAATGTTTACGCTGTAAACCAAAGATGACATTCAATCTCACAAGTCAGTCATCTGACAATAGTTCGCGCCGTAATGTTCAGTTCTTTGCGGCCCAGTGCCGATTCAGTATTGAGCGCAAGTTTTCCAAGTCCGTAATGCTCAAGTTTCAAGAGTAAGGTTTCGTGATCGACGCAATCAAATGCCTTGGAGAGGTCACAAAAGATTTCTATGGCGTCTTGGGCCTCTTCCCACGCGGTAACATTCTAGTCTCAGCTGCAGGCAATTGCCTTTCGTTCATGCCTTTTGTGGCCCAACATTCTGATCCTACTCCAACTATCTACTCATGTTAGATTAAACTAGCGAAACTTATACCAAAAAACACAAACCCAACTGCATCATTACCTCAAACAGTTCATTAAGTTCACAATATAATTCGCATCCCCACAACGACTTTTAATAATAAGAGGTCAGCCCAAACAAATAGTTGGCGGTTGTTTGAAAAATGACACGCGGCCATTTCTGTTTGTTAAATGCGCGAAACCCCGCGTAATAAATGAGGTAGGATTAGGGTTCCGCGAAACAACTTTTGACCTTTGAAGGGTGTGGAAGAATTTGTGTGAGAATTTCCTGTGGGATGGTAGTCAGGTTTAGAATTTAGTTGGTTTATTAATGCAATCATTCATAGTTCAGTATAGGTAAAGCAGTTTATTATTTTTAACACCAAAATATACATAGCAAAAACAGCAGTCACCTGGTATAATCTCCCGACAGCTAATAAGTAGAAGGATTCTCGAATACTTTAGTCACATTGCCCGTCGGCAACCAGATACCCTTGAAAAGTTTGTGGTGATCGGCAAAGTAGATGGGAAAAGACCTCGCGGTCGGTCACCTAACCGCTGGTCAGACCAAGTAACAGCCGTCACTGGACTCTCTGTTACGACTTTCCTGATAGAAGCGGAGAACCGAACGACGTGGAAGACATCGTTTATAAAGCCATGAAGGCCTTTCAGGAACATGACCTTCAGTAATGAGATACGCGACCAAGGAGAGCGAACTTGGACTGGACCAGGAGGCACATGGAACCAAATACTATATTGACTAAACACACTTCTATTACAGTAAATAATTACATAAAATAATGAGCTTAGTTGGACAGAATATAAAAACTGATAATGTCAAACACTCATTGCTAACAATTAACAATAAAAATGTCTAGAAGTAGTGACGGCCATCTACAACGCCACATACCGAACTACGCATCACATTGACGTCACGCAAAATCCTGCATCACCCAAGTAAAGTTTACCGCGCGACGAGTATATATACAATGTCCCGACAACAAGCGTCGTAAAGTAGCCCACCAGACACAGCACCCGTCTGATCGAAGGATCCTCCATTTTCGATAGAGGGTGAACTTTACACCCTATTCCTCATGCCTATAAAAAGTAATAATAAGTTAAGAAACTATTATACAATAGGAACCAATCCAAAAAGACCAAAATAACCAGGAAACGACAGTAAAATCTATCTTTAACAATACACACCCCATAACAAATGAGGTGGGGGCAAGGATCGGAGTTTACATTTCTTTTCTAACAATCTCATTTCGGTGAAATTCGGAGAATCACGTAATTCACTCGAAAGGGTTTAGTTGACAAATGGCAAGTTCGCGCACTGAAAGACCAAGTTGCAAATATGGCAAGTTTGTAGACGGGTTAATTCTGACGATTTTTACAATTTTAATTTGTAACACTGAATAAATTAGTTGATCTGGAACTGATAACTAAGGTTTTTTTTTACCGGCCAAGTGCGAGTCGGACTTGCACACGAAGGGTTCCGAACCGTATTAAGATCAAGCGAAAAACGTTGAAGCGGATATAACTACTGTCACGGCTATATCCATCTTACAGCGACATTAATACTACAATGCGTTGTAGTAAATAAACATAATATTATTATTATATAGATAGATGTATTAGAAGACAAAGGGAAATGAGGCAAAAGTCACTAAGTAATATTACTTGATACAGCCAGCAAAACAAACAGTCATTACTCAGGCAGTCAAGCACAAAGATATATACGTCTTATTGATGTCTTGCCCTTCTGTAATGTGCCCTTACCTCACCGCAGTAGGGTTACCCTAATGTAAAGGTAGGCCTTGTTTGATGGCTTTGTTTACACGATGGGCTATGATTGACAACTGAATTTATTAAATATGTAAGACTTGTGTTTATGACTGGTCCGGATCCGGACTGCCGACCTATTTTGTGCGTAGGTAAATAGTAAAATCTCAAAATATTAAAATATTGCCCGTGCTTGCCGTGTGCACTTCACTCACTTCAGACAGATAGTTAAAAAAAAAAAATCTTTGAGCAAAAAATTAAATTTTTGACATTAATATTAATTACTTACTTTGTTATTTTTGCATAATGTGTGTTTATTACTTAATAATAAAATATTTATTATTTTAATCATGGTTGCTAGTAATCGTCTACCAAACAGACCGCGTCAGTCATATTATTTTTTTAAACGGATCCCCAATGAAACTAATTGGTGATCCCTGTTCTACACAATGTGAGCTTTGGTAGTCATTAAATCTAATCATTTTGTTACAGTTTTATAGGCACTTTTCTAATTGCCTCTGTTATTTATTTTTTTAAATGAGGCACAGATTGCGATGTTAGATTTTTACCGTTTCAAAGAACCCGTATCAAAACTTCGCACAATTTCAATATAAATAAACAAGAACTCAAGACACACCAGTGTTACCTACCCTACCTAAATATGAAATTGCCCCTTTTCAACACTAAATTTTTTCCCTCGGCAACCCTGAAGAAGGCTCCTGTTTATTTCATAGCTAGTACTGTGCACATTCCTCTATGCGTTTGAGTTATGGCAGCAGTTTATTTATTTGTGGCGCGAAAAGCTTCTGAAGAAATATTTGTGTTCCATTTATGTGATCTCACCTGAGTAAGTCAGATTTTCACAAGAGAATAGCTGTTATATTGAAAATAACAAGTTTAAAATCTAGAAATTACTATTTTATGTAACATAGAAATTGTGTTATTTGATCTTAGTTTAAAGTCAGACTGTCATTTGTCTAACTTAGGAACGACTTTTCAAGTAAGATTCTGTTTATTTGAGGAATAAAAATAGCGGTTTGACAGTTTTTGTATGGAAAATATGTCAAACTGACATTTTATTCTCCTGATAAATTATCTGACGATAGAAAAATAGGCGTAGTATGCGACATCATCATATTTTTTTTAATTCCCTACATCCACCTTGAATACTACATTTAATAGCCCCCTTACAAGTTGAGCCCTTCATTATATTGCCTTGCCATGGCAATATAATGAAGGGCTCAACTTGACGGATTACCCTATTGATATTTTCTCCATGACTTTCGCTTCATACAGACGCTCCCTATTTAAACAGTGTGATGAGTGCCCGTCTATCTAGCTCAAATTGGTTTGTTTTGTAGTCTTGTAGATTTAGGTCTATTAAACGAACTTTATATTGTTCTCCTTTGTCTCTAATTTTCATACATGTCAATGTCATGCATACCAGTCATTTGCTTGGTTACTGAAATGTTAATTTTAGATGTTATTTAATTTGAATTTTTAAGTGTTTTGGTATTTATTTATCATAAGCATACCAACAGGGTATGCTTATGATAAATAAATACCTATATATAATAAATGCCTCTTATGTCTTCTTTTCGTGTGGTTACTAACCTTTTGTCAGAGTTTTAAAGCCGTCCATAGGCCTCTGACTTGGCTTCACATGCCGTCGAGAAATATCTCTCAGGCATGCCGGTTTTCTCACTATGTTTTCCTTCACCGTTTCTGAAGCAAGTGATAATTATACAATACGCACATAAATCCGAAAAGTCAGAAGTGAGTGCCTTGGGTTCGAACTCGAGACCTTTGACTTGGCAGTCCGACGTTCACACCACGCTATTACTGCCTCTGCGTCATATGTAAAAACTATAAAAGACACTTTAGGTCAAAATTATATTTGAACTGTAAAGATAATGTAGGATAATCTTAACCCCTCTGCCAACAATTTACAATCAGATACAGTTGCGTTATTTTGCACTAGTACGTACCTATTTCTACTAATTTGTATCTTACTCAATTCCATTAGGACTATCAATTTCCTCTACACAATACAATTGCAGTTCTCAATTCAGAACTCTAAAACACGAAGCTATCAGAATCAGAGACTAAATCAACTTCAGAACTTAATCCGTTTGAGTGATCGTACCAATCAGTTGAAATCCCTCACACACGAGATTGGTTCACATCAAGAGGAGTTCTAGAGTTAGCGGGTTCTGTATGTATCACGGTTAAAGATTTATGTAGTAAGCAGATATACTCGTACAATGCCGCCCATGGACATGTGAGCGCCCGTATTTTTCAGAATATTCATGATTTTTTTTCGAAAATTAGCTTCAAGAGGGGTGGGGGGGTCTATATAATTTTTTTATATTTCTTTTTTTTTCTAAATTTTTCATAGTCGACCAATTTTGATAAAAAAATGTAATCCGATAAAATAACTCGTAAGCTTTTAGAAATAATAAACAAAATCCAAATCGAGCCAACAACATCGGAGTTATGGAAACGCTAACAAAAAAAAAAAAAAAAAGTTATAGAGAAGACTAGATTTATATAGATTGTTATTACAAAAACAAAGACAGGGTCATGAACTCTTTCAGCATTATACGTATATGTATAGGTGGTTATTACAAAAACATTGTCTTTTGGTTTGGTTTTAAAGTTTTGTTTTTAAATTGGTTATAAACTATTTTTGTAAGATAGGGAACGCGCATGGATGATTACCACGTTTGCAAACTGCGTGTTGACAACTTGTGAACGTTTAGGTTCAGATTTATTCACTAGCGTCTTTTACCTTCTTAGTATTTAAGGTGCTGGATAAAGTTGTATTGACCAATATGATTGATAAATTTCGCAATATTGTGTCAACAAATTAACTGACTGTGAATTTTTTCTTACTGCAAGTATTTTGTGGATATGAACTTGTAAAATCAAATTGCATTTTTTTTTACCCTCGGCTAGAAAGCTCTTGGCCTGCATGTCATCTGATGGTAAGTAAAAGGTACACCAGGAATCCTCAACCACAGAGGAACTGGCTATCTTATCTTTAACTGCCGAAACACAACAATGCTGATAACATTGTTGTTATGGCGATAGACTTAGATAAGATGGTGCTAGCAAGCCAGGCGAACTTAGAACAGACCCTACCACCAATCAAACCGAGCAGATAATTTTACCTCACTGGGAATCGAACCCGACCTCTGGGTCTGAGACAGGTGGCTACACTAGACCATAAAGGCGGTTAATAGATATTAAATACGGTTCTTAAAAAACACTAAACATTTTTGTAACTGAAGGAAACCAATTTTCCCCATATCTTTTGCCAAAAATGAAGCCTTTAAACATCGAAAAAGGCAATAAATCATTCTCACCGCTGACAATCGCACCACATCCCAAGATTAGAGGCAGCGGTTTTCGAGGAATAATTTACGTATCCCTTACAAGCAGACATCTTCTTAAGGTGAGCCCGAGATAAGAAAACGTTACATAATGAAGGCCTCTTCGCTGAATTGTAAGGGAAGATTAGGGATGTGCCTCTGTATCGATAAAAAGATAATCGGTTACGTAAAAAGATAGGTAAGTAAGTATTACCTATTCAGTGAACTGTTTCGTTGCATTATTGACACACACTTAGGAATGTTTTGTCTTTTTTAACAAAGGCTGGAGACAAAGCTAAACCTTAATGGCACTTTACTTCCTAGTGCAAAGACAGCGAAATAAAACCAATAAATGGCAACACAAGGGAAAGATTCGAGTTCGCATAAAAGATTTTAAAATATGATCGAACAGTAGATTACTAGTACTGTTGAATGATTGACACCGCAAAATCCATTTCTATACAAATAAAGAACGTGACCAGAGGGCTGGCCAATTCTTAGGCCAAAGAATCAGCATTGCCATCCAACGTGGCAATGCTGCCAGCCTTTTGGGCACTTTTCCCGCTGACAGCGATGCGGACGAATTTTTTGATGCCCTTTATTTTAAGCTCTTAAGCTCTCTTTAAGCTCTTCCCTTTATTTTATTTTCTTATTTTTTTTTCTTTACTTTCTTCTACATAATACTCGTGTATATAATAGTTACTTGTAAATTAAATCAAAATAATATTGTTTAAATAAAAAATCAAGAATAATCTTCTTGGAATGTCCTCTTTACCCACGTGGAGTTTAACAAGCAGAATTTAAAATTACCTTTTGCACCATGCCCATTCAGACATAACCCTCAAAAAGAAAAAAAATCTTTATCTTTTTATCGACACCACTCCATCTCTACGGGCGTAAAAGCGCGACTTACACAACAGGGCATCCGGCGCACCGGGCCCAGTATATCAATCATCTCCTGAAATATTATGACGTAATCTGAGAAGCCAATAAGTGGATCCGAGATCTGTTTGTCTCTTACCTTGAGGATACCCGAATCAGATGTGAAAGATTTTAGGTCAAGGCTGAGATGTAGGTAAGATTTTTGTTTTGGTAGATATTATTTTTGAGTAAAAAGTTGGGATTCTTGTGTACCATCCATTTTAATTTAATTTTTAAAATAACATGGTTATGGTCTGCCAAGTGGTCGCAAGCGCTACTGCTGAGCATGAGGTCGTGGGTTTGGGTCCTAGGTCGGGTTCAACACTTTGTTATTGGGCTTTTTTCATCAGGAATTTCTCAGTAGCAGCCCGGAGTTTGGATTTGTGCCTGATGATGGCAATAGGCTCGCTCCCTATTACATGGGACTTGTACTTGACTTGATTGGTAAAATGTGGGTGTACTATAAGTACACCTCTGCCTAGCCCTACGGCGAATATAGGCGGGATGTTATGTTCTTAGCCGTACTACTTCATAGTGAAATAGGATAGGATTTTTATAACACAAAATTTAATTCAACAAAAACTGCTTTCGGCGCTTGACGAGGCAACACGTCGTGTCCGGATTCGCAACATGTCAATAGCCATCCTGAGGATGCCTCCTTGAGAGGTGAAACACGTGTCGATTTCTTACAGGGTTCTTTATGACTCTTTAAGAACAGTTAAGCGGATTAAGTTACTAAATATACGTCGTCTATTGTATTTTCAACAAAAACTGGGATGGAACGCGGTCTTCGGCTTCTTCTCTATAAGAGAATAGTTCATACTGTTTTAGGGGTATGAGGAACAGGGTGTAAAGTTCACTCATCCCCCATAGAAAAGGGAGGATCCTCCGACCAGACGGGTGTCATGTCTGGCGGGAACTGCCCGGAGGTTTGAAGTTGGGAGATTCTATATATGTTTATCGCGCGGTAAACTCTAATTGCGCGATGCAGGATTTGTGTGACGTCAGGATGTTATGTGACGTCAGGTCTTTGATGCGTAGTTCGCATGTAGCGATGTAGATGCCGCTACACTGTGGTGAAATATATTAGCCAGTAAGCAAGCTGGTAGCGAGACTGTTTACCCAAGATTCGCCAACGTACCTACATCATTCCATTTGAAATAAGATTAGATATTTAAACAAACCTTTTTTTACAGTCCGTTCAACCGATTCTGAATTCTACGGATGGCATTAAAAGCAAGAAAATGGTTACAATAACAACTGTTTTCTGCAGCTGCCATTTGTCATGCCACCAATGGAATAGAAGTCAAATTCGGTTGAACGGACTGTCGGCGGTGTAAAAAAGGTAAAATGTCAAATCTTATTTCAAATGGAGTACGGCTGCCTGTACGCTAGAGCGGAAAAGAGAGGAGCGGAGAGGAGCTGTGCCTATATATATATATAACCAATAGAATCTAAACCCCGCTCCAGAGTTTAGTTCCTATTTCAGAAATATGTTAAAGGCCTTGTTGCCTCTTTCTATCATTATGACTATAACTAAGGTTACCATCCGTCTGCATTTGTCCGGACATGTCCGGCTTTTTGGCCCCCCGTCCGGCCTTCTCATTTGTCCGGAAAATTCGATTAATCGGGAATTTCTTTAAAAATGATAAATGATTACTGAAAAAATTAGATTAAAAAGTTAAATATCCGGACAATTTTGCAAATGTTAGGCTTTTTGTCAGGACTTTTCAAATTTCGAAATGGTAAACCTAAAGCCGTGTCTCCTGCGCGTGTTTTTTCGAAACATTACACAAAAACATCGAAACAAAGAGGCGTGGCCATGCACATTTGTGTATGCAAACACGATGTTTTTGTTTTCCGAGCCGTATGGAAAACATTCCCCGCGCGGGTGAAAAGGGGAAGGGTTTGTTTCATTTTCAAATGCCGCGCGAACCGCGCACATCTGTCACTATCAGTCTACACAGGTTTTGATCTTATAATTTCCAGTAAATAGTTGGGATAAATTGACGATGGATTTTAATAGAGATACTATTCGTCACTTTTTAAGCACGTCTTCCTCGTCAGAACTCATTACTACATCTACACAAAATGAGTTATTAATAAAATTAAAAATATATACTTGCAGGAGACAGCTTGTGTATGAAAAAAAATGTTTATGTGTAAGGTTTTTTGTGTAATGTTTCGAAAAAAACACGCGCAGGAGACACGGCTTAACTTTAACAGAATAAAAGTGAGCATCAGTGTTCTTATGACTTTGGGAGATTGTAACTTTTACATAAGTCATCTGAATTGATTAAATGCATTGCTTTTCTGCATTTCATGTAATAGCTAAGAGTCAGTTAATACTCTTAAAAATCTATATCACTCCAGATTTAAAAAAAACTGAAGTCTAAATCGAGTTTTATTGCTGACCGTACCTAATGTAGCGTCAAAGTTATAATTCTACTATAAACAAAGTCTGTTAAACTGTCTTAAGGAACACCCACAGCCTCTCGATGACGGAATTAGGTCCCAAAGAGATGGGGGCGAGCCTATATACATTTGTAAATGGTAAACGTTTATGCCAGTACATTATTTTGACACCCACACTGAGATACAACGACCAAAAATAATGAATACTCATAAAAAGTTAAGAACATTGTCTTATAAACTCATGAATTTGAAGATAAAACTTGATTTCCATAAGGACCTAAGCGAAGCGTTTTCAAAAATATGAAAGCTAATCAAATGCATAACGGAACGTGATCGGAAAACGCTCAGTGTATTAATCCTCGATATGTTATCATCTTCATTTAATCATGACCGATGACCGTCTTTCGGCTGAAATGATTATGCTGATGATAACATAAATAAAAAAATTAAGCTCAGTCTTGTTTATTCTATTTTTAACACAACTTTCATTGGTAAATAAAGTTTGAACTTTACCAAGTCACCGAACAGTTAAATGAGCCAGTCAGCAGCTTGGGAGCGTCACTAAAGTGGTGCCCAGAGTGCGTCAGACAATCGCGCAGCATAATCAGCATATATCGACCGCACTGATGAGAGATAATCCACCTCGCGGGTCCAGTGCGGGTCTAGTGCGGGTTGGTGAATGTCACATGTCTTTGTTGTGTGACTTGGTTCTAGGACATGCCGGTTTCCACACGATGTTTTCTTCCCCGTTAGCGCTAATATTATACGGGGTGGCAGGGACATCGATGCGGAAACTGATACCATAGTTTCATTACCTGATTTTATTAACCGATGAAAATTTTGATTTTGTTTTCGCGTCGATGTCCCTGTCTACGTGAAAGTGAGTTTGTTACACTTTCACGCTAAAACGGCAAAATGGATTTGGATAAAATTTTGCACATGGGTAGACCATGACATGGGTTAGGACATGGGATACTTTTTATATCGATATTCCCACGGGATCGAGACTTATGCGGGTGAAAACGCGGGGCGCAGCTAGTAAAATTAGAAATGCGAAAGTGAGTCTATTTGTTTCGCTGTCACGCTAAAACGGCTGAACAGATTCGGATGAAATTTGGCACACAGATAGACCATGACCTGAATAAGTATACAGGGTAGCAGGGACATCGACGCAAAAACTGATACCATGGATTCAGTAAATGATTCTAAACCCCCTGCGATGAAATTTTTCGTCGGTTATTTTTTTTTTTATCCGCTTTCCCATACATTTTGACCGCGTAGGTATTGCACTTTTCTATGAAACAGCAATTCTTTTTTTTTTATATAACTAAAAATTTCAACGCAGGGGGTTCAGAATCATGTACTGAATCCATGGTATAAGTTTTTCGCGTCGATGTCCCTGCCACCCTGTATAGGCTTATAGGACATAGGATAAAGGGCTTTTCATCCTGGATAGCAGACGAGGTCGCGGTAACAGCTAGTCTAAAATAATTAAAGCCTGTTGTGTGATAATAGCTTTAAGTAACAGTTAGTTTGCACAACACGGTAAAGTTCAAGCAGTTCATGAATGTTCAGTCAAATTGATTCATCATTCGCTAAACAATGACCTCCGCGGACAGTGAATGAGTGAATGGATGGTCATAAATCTTAACATATGATTAATCTTTAGACAGGCGTATTAATAGTACTTACTTGCGTAGGTTTGGAAAGATATGCTGACTATAAATAATCCAATTCATCCAATACCTATTGGAAGATATTTATATTTTTTGGGGCTTTAATGAGACACTTTCCTAGATCGCTTTGAAAGATATTGATGTTCATTACATTTTTTATGGCGATTTGTATTAACCAATAAATTCTATTAATATTGACTATCACTAAGGTACTTCTGGATTTCAAAAACCAGGAATCGATGTATCCAAATGAAATAATCACCCCCGAAAAAAACCCGCTGCAAGTTCAATCTCTCCGCAGAGTAGGATAGAGCAAACACATTACTATGACTATCATATTATCGTCTCCTAAACATCCACTAACATTCCCACACAGACGTACACGTTCCACATCCCAAAATCCGGAACACAGCATCAAATTAAAGCCCAAAAACATCCATTACACATACCCATTCCCCCACTATAACAGCGCATTTACATAAATTGTTACAAAACTCACAAGTCCCCAGGGCATTTTATAAAATTCTTGGCGTCTTCACGTAGATAATTACACCCCAGTAATTATAGAAGTTTTGACGAAGCGACTGACTAGAATATTAATAATCTAAGCACGAAAATCACGCGTTTTTAAAGGGAAATGTGGAGACAGAAGGTTTGTTGGCGCACACGCAGCGACTATCGTCCTATTTTTTGTTGCAGCCTTTGCGCAATAATGTTCGTCTTATAGCTTCTATCGTCATCACCGGCTTAGACTATTCCCAAATATGTTGGGGTCAGCTTCCAGTCTAAACGGATGCAGCTGAATATTAGTACCTATTTAAGACGCAGATATATGCCAGTGACCTTGAGTGGTTAGCTTGCGTGTTCTGTACTGAGCTCACGCAACGCGTCGTACGTCCAGCCAGTAATAGGACTCGCCCATCAAGGAGCGCTGTCCCAAATTAGACGCATTATTAATTTATTATACATAAAACAAAAGGTATTTTAATAAAACACGTATACTAAAATATCAATAATTAAATTATCTTTAAAATGGTGAACGTTTAAAAAAATACGCTTGATAGATTTTGCGTGATTCTCAGTTTTTTATCCACGTTAGACATAACTTTACAAATTCATTTCACTAGTAACAAAAACATAATCTAAAATATTCCTATACTTATTTATTAAAAAGATGCTCTAATTTAAAATTTATATTTTTTCCAAATCATTAACACTACTCTTTTAGACGTGATCTTCGGTATAAAATCATTAAAATTCTGTTATCGTCGCCTTAACGTGGAACGACTCCTATCTGACCTAATACACGTGTTATAAACGCTGTATCAGTCTTAGACGGATTGAATGAACAAAGCAAACATGCTGACACGCAATAAGCAATATTTATTCTGGGATTCAAACCTATTTGGTCATTCAGAAAGATGAAGCTAGTTGCCCATTCCAAAGCGTAGTAGGTTCCTTTGGAGAAGAACGGGCAAGAAACTCCATGGATTCTCTAAACTTGAACTCTCGCACTTAAATCTTGATTAAAAAATATGGTTATTTTTAACTTTGTTGGCGTCGGTTTCAGTCTAACCGGATGCAGCTGAATACCAGTATTTTACATGGACCGACTGCCTATCTGACCTCCACAACTTAGTAACTGGGTAATACGATGCCTCTTGGTAAGAATGGTTGTCAGACTTGAGCTTGTAGTCAAAAGCTCAAGTCTGACAACTGTCAAAGACTGTAACGACTGTCAAAGACCTAAGAATGACTGCCGGGACCAATGTTTTAGCGTGCTTTATGAGGTACGAAGGAGTCTCTTTATGTAATGGATGGTCACCCAAACCTGATCAATGGACCCGTGTGGCTGTTATTTATTTGCCACGAGCCCCTCAATGTTCTAGAATAAAGAAACGTAGATAAAACAGTTGGTCTTCTGTCCCTATATTTATTGTATGTATCAAGGCTACTCCTAATTTTATGGCTCATTTACATCGTTTGTTTAAGGCGTTTGGTTTTGCGTTCGTAATTCGGGTTCGGAGACAATGGCGGCATTTAGGGATTCTCTCTCGAAATTAACGGCAAAACTGTTTCGAGATTTTGTATGTATAATTGAATTTGGGAACAACAGTGAATTTACAGCATTAAATGTTAGTTTTTGGCTTTGTTTGTGATAATTTCGATGAGATTTTTGGGTCAAATAGAAGATCGCCTTTGACTTTTGCATGCAAATAATTGATCCACAAACAAACTGTCACGTTATTTTCATAGTGCTTGATTGATCTATAAACACTACAATTTTTTTAAATTTCATTTATATAGTAATATTTCAGAGAAGTGTCAACAAAAATCATGCAATGGCCATCCTACCAAGATTTGAAAGAAGTCTGAGAAAGACGTACAGGCAAATAAGTTCTAAATGTACTTCAAAATAGCTTGAAAAACAATTGAACTTCGTTGAATCGACAGGATCGAACTTCAAAATTAAATTAACCAATCACGTCTCAGCACTACATACCAGTAACAAAACAGCCATATTTCCATACCCACCATACGCCATAGAATATGGAAATATTCTCTCTTTGCTCAGTTTCCTTGCTTTTGACAGGCGTTGCAGTTAACACGATTATCATTGTGCTATACCAATGGCGGCTGGACAGAGCTTCAGGCTTTCAGCACGTTATTGAGTTAAGTTTCAACGTTTCAGAGCCATTCACTTTAATTTTGTTACGTTTGATTTTCAGAGATAGGCAAGTGGGGTGGAAAACGTCGGGTAGTAGTAAATAGGGATATATTTTGTGAATATAATGTGTATGATCTTTTTTTTATCTTGATCTGACCAAGATAATCTGATCTGAATCTGACCTCTGAGTTTGTTTCGCTGTTTTGTCTTAAAGTATTCGGTTAAGCACATTCATGATATATTTTTTGTGAAAGCCATTAGTAAGTCATTGCAATGTAACTAGGGTTTATTCCCGAGAACTCCCTAGACGAGAATTCTGAAATCCGTAGTTCTCGTTTCCGAGAAATTCAGATGGAGAAAAGTCGAAAACTCGAGAAATTATTTGTCTAAGGATGCCACCCCCGGAGTCGTTTGAGTATACTACCGACAAACGACTGGTTAGGACTGTAAAGTGTACGCATTGTGGTTAGGCATTTAGCTCACGTGCACAAAATTTATATAAAATCCGAGGATTCCACACAAATTGACACAAAAAACAAAAAAAAAAAATTGATAACTAGTCCTAGTTATTAATAATCGGGTTGAGTTCCTTTTTAGTTCATAACAAAGTTCTTTTTTTAACTGGTTTATTTTTGTATTTAATCAGAGTTTAACATAGAGAAGAAAGTAGTAAGTTTATAAAGAATTTTATTTTGACTATACTCCTTGAAAAGCAGAAAAATACTGTTATTTGTTGTTATTGACAACAGATTTTGTTAATTGTTGTCCAATTTAAATAAACATTATGTGCATTAACGAATTTTTCTATAATTAAACAATAAAATTAAACATAAATGAAATTTTCTCGGTTTCCCGGGTAGTCTCGAGAAATCGATTTGGAGAATTCTCGAACTCGAGAAATGAAAAGCCTCGAAAAGTCATAAACCCTAAAATGTAACTCTTTTAACATTGTTTTAATGTATAACACGCTAGTTTTAATAATACATCTATGTGTATAACTTAGAATGATTGACGACAGTTGTATAAAACTGACGCCATCATTCTAATTTATACTTTATTACAATGAGGTGAGAGTTACATTGCAAAGCCTTTACGTAAAAAAAATATATATCGTGAATGTGTTCCTTTAGAAAACACCGAACTCATAAAGTTTTAAAATATTATTATTTCTTTTCACATTTAAGAGTGTTTTCGTTTGCGTCGACTAATGAATCAGTTAATTTATCAAGACAACTGGGAGTCTGCTGTCGCTTTGTGAATTAAAAAGGAAAATAAGTGCGTGTAATAAGCTCCAATGAGTAGCGTTTAGCTGACTGCATGATGTTGTTTATTCCAAATAAATGTATATTTTCCTTTCTTTTCTTTCTAAATGATATTTTTTCTGTAAGTTAGTTTAAAAAAACACTTTTACACGTCAAAACTAAATTATATTTAAAAATACATATTATAAAATATTTATAAAAAGATTTCTTTTTTTTATGTGGTGGGTACTTAAACAAATGCATGAATTATTTATTCTTATAAATTATCTTCGTGCTGGTACGAAAGAAGAAAAACCAGTCTAGGTGAAATTGATTCAATGAAAACTGAAGGTAAGTAAATAATAGCAAGCTCTTTCACAAAGTGGAGTGCTCTCTCTATAGGTACAGTCAGCTATGAAAGTGGAAAAAAACTGTTTCTTTTGCATAATATTAATATCAACGTTACATTATTAGTTTGATACTCTGGTTTTCGGTATTTCATGTAGTCAAGTTGTTGCTTTATTATAAGACAAATTATTTCTCATTTTGATTGAAAACTTGGGTTTTTTAACCGACTCATTGCTGATTATAAAAGATCCGAGACAACTGCAATCAATGTGGCATCCTGCCATGTTTGCAAATAAACTTTACTTCAAAATTTTTATAACTCAATAGCTAAAAATAAAAGTCCGCTGTGCCTAATCCTAATACATAATAATATATAATTTGGCACACAAATAATTTATAACCTGGACACAGTGGACACACATAAGATTCTTTTCATCCCGGTAGTAAGTTCCCTTGGGATAATTTCCGACATCCACGCGGGCAAAACCACTGGCTAAAGATAGTGTTATAATAAAAATGTACCGAACTCGGGTCAAATAATCCGATTTAGTTACAACTTTTTATATAGGTATTCGATTCAATATACGCCAATATTGATTCTGGTAAATCCCTTGGGATATCCATATAGTTGGTATTGGGTAAAAATCCAGTGATTCCACCAATCAGAGTGACTTTTCTAACATAAAATTTTTCTATTTCGCTGGCTGGTCGACAAATACACCGTATTGTCGGATTTCAGTGAAAAATGTTTTAGTTCTGTACCGTTGGGAGTTTTTGATTGTTCTGTGTTATATTCAAGGTGTTGAGGGATTATGTAAGGGGGTGAGTAGGGTTTGTTAGTGATAACTTTACATATCGCAAAAATATTGTTTATTTAAGGATCGTATATTTTTTTCTTCTATTTTTTTGGTGATGGTAATTGGGTACTCATGTTCTTCAAAAATAAAGTCATAATTTCAGCTAATAACAACAAAAAGTTTAGAAGATTTAGTTAAATTCAGGAGGAAAATTATTTTTTTTACTTTTTTTAACCTACCCAATTCCCAAATCTTTAAACACAAAAAAGTTTCATAACTGTCAAAGAAATTTATTAACAGTGATAACGCAGTAGAAAAGAGAAATCTGAGTGATGAACACACGCTAATGAATTTTCCCACCACAGAAAATTAATAGGCGTAAAGTAACTTTTTACGAAGTGTAATTACTAATTAGTTAGTAGGTTATAGTTACTGAGATCTCAGCATACTCTTCCGAATGTTGTTATAATTGAATTTATTAATAAGTAGCTTTTGGCCGCGTGGATGTCGGAAAATATTCCATAGGAACACTACCGGGATTAAACATATGTTAATCCAGGTAAACAATGTATTAATTCCGTAATTGTACATTGTTTTCATACAATTGGTTTACGCGGCGCACGCCCGTAAAGATAGTCCGCATGATTTTTTCCGACATCTTCAACAATCATTATCATATTTCAGGCAATTTACAAAACCTTAATGAATTATACACTTAAACCTTCATGAATCACTCCATCCATTGGTGAAAACCGAATGAAAATCCGTTTGGTAGTTTTTGAGTTTATCGCGTTCATACAGGCAGTCGGGCGGAGGGACTTTGTTTTAAAACATGTATTGAATATAAAATGTGATCTTTAAAAAAATATCTGGCCTTAATAAATAATCTTTTAAAAAAATAACTGAACACGAACAGTTCCTTCTTAAAAAACGACTGGATAGTTAGATTTAAGAATAAGAAAATTAAAGGGCGCAGATAACCTTGCCTATTTTCGGCCACCTGTTACCGACCCGTATTCAACTAAACAGGCATGTAGTTGGAAACCCCTAAATCCAGCAGTAGACCGACCAAAGGAAAATTACACGAAATAAAATAATTACATATTCCTAAAACATCCAAGGCCATCAAAATGAAGGTCAACAACCTCAGTGACGTCACTAATTAAGACTCCATACTGGACACAAAGAAAGTACCTTTGTAAAGGCAAGCGGACAAATTGAGACTTAAGTCGTAACGAGGTCGAGCAAAGTCGCGTTACACAATGTTACTCATGCGGACGAATGAAATTTCTTTCACTCAGTCATTCATTCATTTATTCAGTTGTGGTTTAGGGTTGACTACATTGTTGCAATAGGTGTTATGAAATGTGCTTATTTGTTGCAGATGATAAATATAATCTGGCTTTTCCTTTCGTAATGGAGCTTATACTCGTATTTTAGACTATGATTAATGGAGAATACTCTTAACTATGTCAATAAAAAAGTAAAATAAAAATAACGTGGATTCGTATATCTCGTGTTATTATCTAAACACGGCTGACTTTGTATTTTTTTCTAAGGGTGGTAACTCATTAAAATCGTAGATTACTCAATTAGATCGTATTATCAGCTGACAGCCCTACACATCGTCATTCGCTCACCGAAAGCGAAAGTCGTAACGCGGTCACGTCTCTATTTTGAGGGACATAATTTAAAATTCGAATGTGGTTTTGTGTATCACCAAATTGAAGAGCCGGTAGGACATTTAATTTAAAAAAAGAACAGGTTGTATCTAGATTAAACTGGTAGCGAAAGTGATGTGCCTAGAATATTTAAGATTACTTTAACTTTTTTATTTCGTCGATCTAAGAAAGAAAACATGTTATTTTTCATAATTATCTGATGTAATTTCTTTATTCGTCACATCAATAACGTAAGAAATTTGATGAGGCAGCGGACCAAAATAGACTGAATTGATTGATTGATCCGAAGGCTTATTTAAGCATTATTTTGCCGAGGCGTAGGAAGCAGAAACTTGTTATTATGTGTTAATAAAAACATAATTCTGTTTTATATAGTTTAATCATCATCACCTGCCTAGCTTGGGACGATTGGGAGGGACTGCCTATCTTACGTACACAACCCAGTTACTGGGTAACACGATACTTTGGTAAGACTGGTTGTCAGACTTCTGACGACCCGTAACAACTGTCCAAGATATGATGCCAGCCGGGATGCAACGGCTTAACGTGCTTTCCGAAGGAGGCCTCGGTATGTTCAGATGGTCACCCATCCACGGAGTGACCGCAACCGTAGCTTAACCTGATCGATCGAATCGTGCGGCTGTTATTACTTAGAAACGAGGAAAACTGAAAGTAACTGGCGTGAAATCGCCAACAGGAAGTGAACAAGTGTAGTGATCGATTTCTCTGTATGAGAAGAGACTTCAAATGCTCTGCAGTGGGGCAATTATGGATTGATATTTTATGAATACTTTAATTACAGAGACATACATACGTAATATCACACCTGTATTCCGGGAAGGGTTAGGTAGAAGTGTACCTGTTATAGTACACCCGCATTTCGCAAGTTATTATAAGTCCCATGACTATTGCTATCAACTGGGTACAAATCCCGGGCTGTTACTAAAATTCTAGATGAAAAAACTCAATAACACTTTGCCCGACCCGAGAATCAAATCAAGAACCTCATGCTCAGCAGTAGCGCTTGCGGCCACAAGACCAACGAGGCAGGTGTCAAAGACTTTTTAAACGTTTTTGGGGTTCCGTATCCGAAGAGTGCCAAACGGAACCATATTAATAAACCTCCGCTGTCCGTCTGTCTGTCAGCAGGCTGTATCTCATGAATCGGTGAAATTTCACACATTGTGTATTGCCGCTTTGACCACGCATGAATAAAACTGAAATAAAGTTAAAAATTAAAGAGGGTAATTAATGATAACTAAATTTGCCTTGTCGGTAAATCGAGGTTCATTCATAGACATGTGAGTGTCTCAGTCTGACTGTCAGTCCCTTGTTCATGTCGAGTAGAATCTATTCTACTAGATTTGATTAAACTTGCTTTACGATTTTCTCTAAAGTAACGTTGAAAATATGAATACTCGTAGTAGGTACTTATTGGTTTATTTATAGGTTAGCATTGCAGGATTTTCCCCTTTTTTTACGGCGTTTTTTTAATATAATATTGTACGGAGGACGGAACCCTTCGCGTGCGAGTCCTGCTCGCACTTGGCCGGTGTTCCTGTTAAAATGATGGCAATATAAGTCATGGTTCAACAACCTCCATGAGAACTCAATGGCTCTGTTAGACAATAGAATATATTGTTTGTCTAAGACTTAGCACTAATTACTATGTCAACGGTTTAAAATGAATAATGTGGTGATACGTGTAGTGCATGATTACTTACCTTTCAATGCAGGTAGAACTTAAAAGGTTCATTTCAAATGAAACCCTGAAATGCACATGGCAGTACTTATAATATTTTGGTTAGGTTGGATCAGTGTTTCGTAAATAAAATCATGTTTTTTGGTAATAAATATCTGTAATGCGTGTTTAATTTTCTTATTGCAAGAATGAAATAAAAAAAATAAAAAACCCGACTGCAAAATCACATAACTGAAAAGAGAAAAACAAGCATCTATAGAATTTTAAGGTGTTGCAGTCGGGGGATAAACAAAAGGTACACCATATTTTCAGGTTATTTATTGGTAACATCGTGTATGGCACTTTATTTTTAAAATGTTTTAGAAGCGCAACAATTTTATATTTCGCAAGTTATGTTTAAATTCAATATATTAGGGGGCAGGCGGGTATATTGTTTGGTATTTAACCGTGCACAAATCTATTTAGAAAAAATCTCGATTCAGGACTTGTCGATCAGGATTTTAAACTTTTTTGATCTGCCTGAATAAATTCTGCATCCTGAGCGCAGCAAGCATTCAAAGTATGTCACTCGAGCTTAAAATAGTGTTGCTCTCGAGGTGAACACTCTTTTTATCACCCTATATGAGAAAAAAATAACTTGTGCGGTCCGACCCCCGAAAGGAACGAAGTTCCTTCTCACGTATGATTTAAAACAAAAACAAAATTTTCGCAGCCGCCATCTTGGATTTACATCTGACATCACTATCGACTTAAGCACCCTCGAAAACTATGAAAACGACACCAATGACGAAAAATTAGAGAATTTTCGCAGCCGCCATTTTGAATTTTCATTTTGACTAAATACACACTTTCTCTCTCTCGTTGCCACCCTGTTACTTGTTCAAACGATGTTCGTGATAGATCTCTTTGGTGATTGGAACTTTTACTAGCAAAAACTACATTCCAAATTAAAATCACTTTTAGTACCTAGGAATTAAAAAGCTAGTCCCTGTTGACAAAGAATAAACTAGCTCTTACAAGCTAGCTTTTAGAAGGAATAAAAAACGAATTAAACTTCTGGCCGCCACCCTTTACAGCTGCAAATTTGACGCAACCGTGATGCGACATCGACGTAACTTTGACGCAAGAAACACGTAACGATTCAGTATAATTGTGCATCTTGATCTAATTGTCACGAGCAGGAAGCGTGCATCTAGGCTAGATGCGAAAGATTCCAGTATGTGCTGTACGTGTGTTTTAGGTAGGAAAGAGTCTCAGAGGCTCCTTCGCTAACTTTATTTATCGATTTTGTTAACTTTATTTATCATTGTTTAATTTAGCTTAACCAATCAATCTGCCTAGCCTTTTCCCAACTATGTTGGGGTCAACTTCCAGTCAAACCGGATGCAGCTGAATACCAGTATTTTACATGGAGCGACTGCCTATCTGACCTCCACAACCCAGTAACTGGGTAATACGATACCCCTTGGTAAGACTGGCGTCAGACTTTTGTGCTTCTGACGACTCGTAACGACTGTCAAAGATCCACGAATGACAGCCGAGACCAACGATTTAACGTGCTTTCCGAGGCACGGAGGAGTCTCGGTGTAGAGATGGTCACCCATCCACGACCAACCCCGGCAAGCGTAGCTTAACCTGATGGATCGACCAGTGCGGCTGTTGTTACTTAGCCACGACCTCCTCGTTTAATCTAGCTAAACCATATTTTTTAAATAATATCTGCAGTTTAGAAAATGCTCCTAAGAATAATTTAAGTGAAATTTCGAAAAGAAACACATACCTGCAAAGAGATTTTTTTTGGATTTTTGT
Source organism: Agrochola macilenta (assembly GCA_916701695.1). Classification (NCBI taxonomy): domain Eukaryota; kingdom Metazoa; phylum Arthropoda; class Insecta; order Lepidoptera; family Noctuidae; genus Agrochola; species Agrochola macilenta. Next base: position 8,905,833 of record OU753564.1, on the reverse strand, counting down.
TGTAACGTGTATTATTCGTATTCTGTCTATCATCTTCTTTATGTTATAGAAATAATTTATTTAATTCACCTTTTTTGCTTTTTTTACTTGCTTTATAATATTATGTCAGTTTCAAATACAGTTAAAAGTCTGCTACTTAAATTATTTCTACGTTTGTGAAAATATGCGAGTCTAACTCTGAAGGTGCATATACACCAACCACGTCATTTTCAACTTTGACAAAATATGGAAGGAGTGTTTGTGCTTTTGAAAACATAGGGAATGTTAGTTTAAACATACTAAAACAATTTTATTAATCTTATTTATTATCAATTAATTATATATACCTTGGCCAGTGCCCTTGCCCCTTGGCAGTGATAGCCTAGACTGCCAAGTCATAGGTCTCGAGTTCGAACGCAAAGCCTCTGACTTTTCGGATTCGTGTGCGTATTGTATAATTATCATTTGCTTCAAAAACGGTGAAGGAAAACATCGTGCGGAAACCGGCATGTCTGAAAGATATTTCTCGACGGAATGTGAAGCCAAGTCAGAAGCCTATGAGTGGCTTTAAAACTCTGACACCATGTTAGTCACTAACCACATGAAAAGAAGAAGAACTTGGCCAGAGGCTAAGCATTGCCATGCAGCGTGTATTGGGTACATTATCAGTCGACAGTGATGCAGCAGATTTTTCGACGCCATATTTTAGTTTGTTAATAGTTTTAGTTAGGTTAAGTTATTATATTTATATTTTGATAGTTAATGTAGGTTTAAGCAGTTTAGCATAGCTGGCGCTTTCATTGATTAAGCATGTGTAATTCCCTATCTTTCTCCCAGTGTCACTTTGAGAAGAGCTGAGATAGATTTATATAAACTTTTGCTTTAATACCAGGGTCATCACTTGTGCTTTCAAGACTATAAACTTTTGCACATGGCTTCGCCCACTTTGAGGCCGGAAATTATCGAACGGGAAAGTAGCCTATGTTCTAACTCACGTTATGGTCTACCTGTCTGCCAAATTTCATCAAAATTCGTTTATCTGTTAAAGCGTAAACTGGCAGACAGAGTTACTTTCGCATTTAATTTTAGTTTGGATTTCACGTTTTCACTTCAATGCTTTTGCCAAGAATGTCATACTAGCTTCAGACTCGAACGCGAAAAGGTAACAAGCCTCATTACTCCTTCAAAATCAATTCAATCAGACGTCAGACCCGCGACAATTCCGCACCCGTATATCTCCAGACAAAGCTTAAGGCAAAGTTAGAAATTTTCAAAACTCAAACGAGAAGTTGTGTTCACTTGAGTAAATAAAGGTATATGGTGTTACCTCACTTTGCACTGAGTTTGTTGTAAGTTTATAAACATACTCTTATCGTAAGTATGCGAGTAACCTTTGTTTTCAAGAGTTTACTTGTGAGTGAGTGGATTATATGCGCTGTTTCTTGTGTGTTTAGAATATGATTTTTGTTAGAAATATTATCGCAGTATGGACATGTGATACGAATTAGTGTGTGAAAATAAGGAAAAATTGTGTGAAACAAGGCAAGGCAGGAAGTGAACACTGGGATTTCAGATACTGTTATAGAAGATAAACTCAGGACACATAATAAAATAGTAACAAAGTGAAAACTGTACATTGAATATTTTTGGAAAAAAGTAATTGTGTGGGAACGAGTCTGATGCCGAAAATATAGTTTTTAGGTTTTTTGTCCGTATCAGGATTGGCGCAAAAACGACTGATTAGATTCTGCTCAAATTTTGTACAAATATTTCTTCTTTCTATATCTAAATATTGTCGTAGGAAACGTAAGCGCCAGAACCCCCAGGGGTTCAATAGAGATATTTGATGTTTAGAAAATACCAAAATGTACTAACTTTTTGCTACTATTTGATACCTAACTTCAAATATTTAGTACCTCGACTGACAGCGAAAAAACGGGTAAAGAAAGTGGTCAGACATTCTGATATCAGGATGTCTGGACCATATTTTTTTTCATAGTTCGGGACAACACAAGTAATTTATCTTTTTGTAAATATTTACTACCTTTTTAATACCTCAACATATATTTTTTTGTCATACCCGAAAAATTTTACGCATGAAAGATTTTTTTTTTGATAAATTTCAAATATCTCTATTAGTCCAGGGGTTCTGATGCTTACTAGGAAACGATAGCGATTTCGTCTGCGTTTTAGAGCAGGTACTTTAATTTTACTTCGACAATCATAAAATATAATATTATGCATCTTGGACCAGACTAACACACAATTTCTGTAACAAAAATGATTGGTAACAAAAATAACAAAAAAACAATAACAAAAATTAAACGCAAGTCAAGTGATCAAATTGGCTTTTGATAATTCTGTCAACCAATAACAACAATTTGCGGGTGCTTGAAAATTTTGTTAGCTTTTTTATAGGTTGATTTTCGTTTCAGATACCGGGCGTAAAAGAGCAGTAAGAAAAATAATAAAATATAGAAAAATAAACAAGCAGTAAGAATAGTTATTTATGCTACAAGTGCGGAAAGTAGGTGATTTCTGACGAGTGCCATTTTTTAAATCGACACTGCTCGGAAATCATCTTACGCACATGTATCATACAACGTTTTACTATGCATTGTGCGAGGAAATAGAAAAAACTAGCGAGCCTTACAGTAGTCGCATAATTGATGTGTAACCACACATATCATATATCACATAAAACATACAGACGCATTGGCTAACGTATATAAATGATATAAAAAATATTCATGACTTTGACTTTTGACTGAATTTGACTGACTTTGACATTTTGACTTTGGCTTTGACCATCGTCATTGCCATCGCCATCGCCATCGCCATGGTCATTGCCTTTGTCATCGCTATCAGCATCGTCATCGCCATCGTCACCGACATTGCCATCGCCATCGTCACCGTCATTGCCATCGCTATCGTCATCATCATCATCGAATTTGTAAAACTTTTCTCAAGTAATAAAAACTCTTTGCAACGGGCTGACGACGGAGTTAAAAATTAAAAAAAACAACAAAAAAGTAAAAAGCACTAGTGAAAAAAAGTGACACTTTCCGCACAAATTGGTTGCTTGGAACACGCTCTTTTCGAGTAAAAATAATTATGTAATATGTACCTAACTATTAATTAGCAATATTCCAATTACCAGTACACTGCTCTACATACAAACGATAAACGTAATCTCTGAGTAAATGTTAGTTATTATCAAAAGGGCCGTTATCACGCGGTTTATTTTAACCAAAGAGTTTGTCATAAAACACTTGTGTTGACAACTGAGTCAATTTGCTTTAGAATTAAATTGGAACTCATTATTAGTAATGGCAATAGAAGGACAGTCTCATTTGTCTAGTGGTCGCAAGCTCTACTGCTGCGCATGAGGTCCTGGGTTCGATTCCCGAGCCGGGCAAAGTGGTATTGGGTTTTTCCATCTGGAATTTCTCAGTAGCAGCCCGGAGTCTGGATTAGTGCCCGGTTGACGGCAATAGGCTCGCCCCCTATTACATGGGACTTAAACATAACTGGCGAAATGTGGGAGTACTATAGGTACACCTCTGCCTAGCCCTTCGAGGAATACAGGCGTGATGTTATTCATGTAATAAAATATATTTCTGTTTTATTTGTGCATTTATAATGCAACTACTGTCTGTCGGTCTGTCTATCCGTTATTCGAGAACCATAATTTATTCAATTCACGCTTTGATTGCTTTTTAAATAGTTTAAATCATAGATTATATACTCTTTTAATATTAAGTAACTGGGCGACCGAACCCTGCTCTGGTGAAAATGCTCATTTATTAGTATAGGAAAGTTCATACTAATTCCATGCTGCCATGACAGTAGGTACTTACTAACTCCAAGCTGCCATGACATTATTCAAAGGTAGCCATCTTGTTCCAAACTTTGGGTGACCTGCTCGGGAGAAAAAACGGAGAAAATGTATTTTACCAGATATGAGACTTATATAGATCGATTTTTCGCCCCCGTAAACCCCTATTTTGCAACTTTCATCGAAATCGTTATAGCAGTTTTCGAGAACGTGATTACAAATTATATATATATATACTTATACGAATATTGCTCATTTAATAGTATATGATTTGTATTGCGCAAACGATTTCGCACTGGACTTTTCAGTTAGTTTGTCTAATGCTGAAATAAGAAAATTCCAGTGGGTAATCTCCACTTGATGTTTTTCTCAGATCTCCCTTTTTCTTGCCTTATTTCAAGAGCCTAATTTTTCAACAAAAAGATAGGATAACTGTCTTCATTACAATGAGGAACCTGTTAATTTTCCTGTAACAACACAATTACTCGCACTTTAGCGAGCGAGACATCCGATAAATGATTTATGACCCTCTCCCTCCGAAACGACTAAGTTTAAACTAATACAAGTCTTAACACATTTTGAAGGCACGGGAAGTAATAAACAATTGGGTTTATTTCCCTTAGTTATTGTAGCTGAGTAATGGTCAGTTAACTGCAGTTAATAAACCTATTAACTGTTTACCGACTAGCCGACGAAACACGTAAGTACCTACATATATTATTTGTATGCTAGTATTTACTAGCATGGTAAGGTAATTGTGTTCTTTCGAGAATTATGGACCACCCTTTGGGTTTTGATGCAACGAACAATTTTTGGCGACAATATCCCAACACCTGGCAGGGGATGACCCGCCTCTCCCAGGATGCGCGAGTCGAAATTTCTACTTCAAATAACATATTTAAAAAATACTACCTGGTTCCTAAATAATTTTAAAAACCTGGGTGGAATGTAGACTTGCAGAATATCACAAAAAAGTTGACTCGAAAATTTCGACTCTGTATTACTCGAACGTAAATTCCTCCTTTTCGATAAAAAAATTTGTATCTTGCTATGAAGATAAGTCTGAAAAGAAGTCTGAAAAGAAAAAAAAGAAAAAAAGAAAGAAGACAAGAAGTCTGGAGTTTTAAGTCTGAAAGAGTATGTCATAAAAATAGAAATTGCAAAAAAAGAATGCGAAGAAATAAAGATAGTTTTTTTCTTAAACTATAAAGAAAAAAAAAAAAAAACTCAAAAACTATCAAGAATCGCGGAAGATAGATGGGGTATTTTTGGATACCACTGGGCATCTCATATCCGACCGATCAACTTTCCGATGCACTTGCCAATTTAGAGACAAAGTTGAAATGCCTGAAATTTTACGGTAACCACATGTTTTCAAACCGAATCATTACAATATGTATTTTCTATGGATTTGGTTTCCTAAGAAAGCAGTGTATGGTCAAACAATAACAGGTGTCCAAATCATAGATGTACCGATTTTGACACCTCAATGCTCAAAACTGGTGAAAATGACAGACAATCATGACGCCCGTTATAATATGACGTAGCCGCTTTCCTAGGAAACCAAATTTTTTACGATAATATGATGGCGATCCTTTCCAAGTATTCAAATATTTTTGTAGACAGAAAACACTGAACACCAAAAAAGGCTGAACAAGTATTTACATGCAAAATTCGCAAACCCAGTGACGTCATCGCACCATACAAAATGCATATAAACAGTTCGCTACACAATATGTTCACGCGTTAACAAAATACAATCAGATAACAAAATTAGTCCAGCAGCGTGTCATATCAGCTGGAATACAATGCGAACACATAAATTATTCAAGCGAGTTCCTTCATAAGCGCGACAAAGTTCATGCAACCTGTTTTGATTGTGCACACTGGGTTCTGTGTTTATACACTGTGTTTGTTGCGTAATGTTTGGGGTAGTTTTCTACTGAAAGATGTATTATGCAGTGTAGTTTCAGGTGTAACTTGTACAAGGCTTTTTGGTTTTACGAAGTGATTCATATTTTGCTGATGATTAAATCCTCTGTGGTTGAGGATTCAGGGTGAAGCTCTCTTCCACCTTCAGCCTGATCATCACATACCATCAGGTGATATGCAGGCTAAGAGCTTCCTCGTAGCGGATAAAAAAAATGGTTGTTCATGATTTTACCTATAACAGTAAGAGTAACCGGGGTTCCCGACATAGCTTGCAGAGGAAGCAAACTGAAGTAGCAGGGGCCGTGTCGAAGGACTGATGGCCGGTGGAGCAGACGAGTTTTGGTGTGGAGACCGCGTAACGGCAAGCGTAATGTGGGATGCCCCAAGACTAGATGGACCGACGTCCTTAAGAAGGCGGTTGTGACAGACTGGATGCGGAAGGTGGAGGACATCGTGTTCTGTTGTGTAACTAGTTGCGTGTACTACGAGTTGTAATTAAAGTGACCCATTAATTCTATCAGTATCTGTGTCGTGATGAGTGGTTAAGCCCTCGCCTCCCATGCACGAGGTTGTGGGTTCAAATCCGGGCAAGTACCAATGTGACTTTTTCAATTCATATGTACTTTCTGAGTTTATCTTGGACATTACTGACATCGGTGAAGGAAAACATCGCGAGGAAACCTGGACTTGTAGTTAATATAAGTCTGAAATCGCCAACCCGTCTTGAGCAAGCATGGTGATCAATGCTCGTGCCTTCTCTGTATAGTATGAGAAGAGACCTTTGCCCTGCAGTGGGACAGTAACAGGCTGGTATTGTTTGTTGATTGTTGTTAATTCTAATTAATATAAATGAATTGAGTTTTGATACCAAAGAAGTGGGATCTCTAAGTTAATAATAGAACATTAAATTGTATCATTTTCAGTTAGCCAAGTATTGTAGGTACTTCTATAAATAAAATATATCAATATCTCGATTCCTAGTCAATGCTAGAATATTGGCATCTTGGCAATCTGTCTTTAAACGTCCGTCCTATTTAATTAAGGTCATATAACATGACAGAGGGAAATGGGTGCTTCGATTTCTAAGAATTCCTGGATAACGATATAATTATTTACTACATGTTACAGTCAGAAGTTCTTATCAGTAACTTCATTGGAATAACTGAATAAGATGAATACTATATTCGTTTAGCAGCCTCCACGAGGGATGGGACGTACCCTGGCTGTCCCCTTCACTACGACAGGACCTATTCTCGTAAAGCTTTTACCTACAAAAGCTTTGGTAAAACACAACCGAATAAGTAGTCAAAACTTTTTGAAATACACGAAAATGGGGGCCAAATGGGCAAAATAGGTGCCAAATGGGTCAAAATAGATGTCAAATGATCAAAATAGGTGCCAAATGAATGAAATAGGTGCAAATGCCAAATGATCAAAATTTAGAGGCCCGTTAAAATTGGTACCTAAAGATTTAATATAATTGATTGGCTCACGTTTGACCACTATCTCACAAGCAATTATGTGATCGAAGATCACGCTTGCCTATTCAGTCAAAACCTCCAGGATTCCCATTAAGTTTCCTATAACTACAAACCATACCGAGAAAAATACACATACACAGATCACCCCTCTCATACACACATAATATTGCGAAATATTAAAGTCAGCTTATAAGAGCAGCACAGTGTTCCAGCTGGAATACGCAGGATGCACTGCGTCGCAGGTCGTTAACCCCGGTTCACGGCAGTTTGAGCCAGTTCAAACCGGTTCATGCGGTCAGGGTTGAAGTTTCAGATGTTCGCGTTGTTTTGAAGTGTTTCCGTATGGATATTTAGGGGTTTATGATGGAGAAAATTAAGGCTATATTCTTGGGAAAATATTTTTAAATTATGCTTGTGTGTATGTTTGAGTTTGGGCACGCCACAATTATGGCGATAAGTCCCCTCTTTGAGGAGTGACTAGAGAGGCGCCACGGCGTCCTCACCTTCCGCTCGACGCAGGTCCTCACCGGACACGGTTGTTTCGGGAGGTTCATATTTCTATAAATACTTCACGGAAATTGTTTTACCAGTGTCGCGTCGCGCCTGTCTGCGGACCCTTACTAATTATCAACTCAATCAAGCTTAGCTTATAACTACTGCTTTAGGTTCACACATAAGGCATCGCCCATACTGCGCAACAGACCTCCTTCACACCCCGGTATCTGCCGCCTTCCCCACTGTACAACATTATTTTATTGAGTTGCACAGCAAAATTATGACTACGCTGGCTTTTACAAATTATATGAAACGACTGTTTTCTTAGTCGATGAACTGAAATAATGAAAAAAAGTGATTACAATGAATGATGTCGCATGATTAAATTGAGTAAAAACTCCGAAAATTTCATTTTTATCGCATTTCTCTTGAAAACTTAATTGATATTACTTGTCGTTGTTATCATAAGGTCACCACTCACTGGACGCCTGAAGGAAGACATCGCCGTCGAGGTAGACCGTGGTGGTGTGACGATCTATCATGTTTGCAGGGCCAACATGGGCAGGAATCGCCCAAAACAGAGAGATTTGGAAGGAAAAAGGGGAGGCTTTTGCCCAGCAATGGGACACAATGTAGGATAATAAAAAAAGATATATAAGCTTTTCTAATAAACAATACGGTGGATAACGGTGGACGGCCTCGCTGAGCATGAGGTCCTGGGTTCGATTCCCCGGGTAGATCAAAGTGTTATTGTGAATTACTCCCGCGAGTATGAGGGACTGGGTGTAAAGATCTCTTATCCTCTATAGAAAAGAGAGGATCCTCCGACCAGACGGGTATTGTGTCTGGTGGGCAACTGCCCGACGATTGTCGTCGGGACGTTGCCAGTCGCGTGGTAAACTCCGTTTGCACGATGCAGGATTTTGCGTGACGTCAGTGTGATGCGTAGTTACTTCATAATAAATAGATCTTATGCCCATTTTTACTTACACTAGGCGACACCAAAATGAATGCCTTAATAATAGCGCGCTGTTGGATTTCAACGCTCGGCTAAGCGCTGAAAGTTGAAAATCCAACAGCGTGATTTTATTTGTACGTTCTTGTAAGTGTCGCCTGTGTTCGTGAAAACTGACATTATCCCATGTCACAACCAAATAGCTTAATTACAATTTATGCCACCAATTACTAAAACATTTTACCAAACTACCGTTCCAATTAATATAGTCTAATACCAGAAGTAAGTCAAAACTACAAAATAATAAACAATACGTAAGATATTTGGGTCAAATCGAACGATTATGTGCCGACCAGGTGGGCGAGACAATTGCGTTGCGAAATGTATGGCGGTGAGAGGTTCCGCCAGCTGACAAAATGGCAACGGATGGCGACAAGGACTGTTCACGGAAAATCTGACATTAGAATGTCCACGTTAATTTCTGTGTCAAAGGAAATTGGTATAATCATGATTGTTATTTATGCCCGTTTTTGCACCTAAATTAATGCCTAAATACTCGTAAAAGCGAACTGTTTTCGAAATATTTCCAATCCTCCGGCTCACCCCCGAAAGTTGAAAATCCAACAGCATTCGAGGTGCTTAATCCACATTATTGTTACATTTGTTACTGAAAACGGGCATTAGTGTTATTTGCTCTAGGTAAGCAAAAATAGATCGAGGTGATTTGGAAAACAAAACGCTAGCCTACTAATGTGGTGGAGAGGACATAATTATTTAACGTTTGAGGTAAAAATATTTATATGCTGTACTGGCTGACCGGTCAGACGTCTGCTTCCTCGAACTCGACCTCAGTGCCACCTACCGGGTCCAATTGTGAATTTACACCATCCAGGGAGGGTACCCAAACACTCAAAACATTTTATCAAAATTGATCCAGTCGTTTATTTATTTATTTATTAAAGAACACCGACAGCATATACTTTCAACAATTGACTTAAAAATAATAATAATAATTAGAAAAGGTATTACTGCTAATGTATACATAAAACATAGATGTACATAACAATTGAGCAATAAAAACATTGGGCAGAATCTGCTTACTTATAACTCAAAATTAAAAGAAATATTTAAAGAAAGCTTCTACAAATAAAACTAATTTAGGAGGAGTTCAGTGACACACACGAACAGAAGAACTATACGGGGTGTCCGGGACATCGACGCGAAGCCGGTTACCATGGATTCAGTACTGAATCCATGGTAACCGGTTTCGCGTCGATGTCCCTACCACCCTGTATATGTATACGTATATAAAAATGTACACATAACATTATTTCCATGGAGTAGTTAGAATGTGTATGAATTACAGATGATGATAATATATGTATCCTAATAATTTCCTTATATAATGAGGTAATTGCATATATATGCAATTTAAAAAAGGAAATTGCTGACGCTTTATGAAAATAAAGTTTTTTTTTTAAAGAAAGTTATTATTCAGTGTGTAACCATGAATAATAGTGTAGAACCATTTTAAAACGAACCATTGTCTAAGTTTACTTGCGTTAAAACAATATTTCCACATAACACACTGAAAATACATAAAACCACAGACAATTTTGAAATATTTAAGTTTCAGAGTGTACGTATTGTTGATAACAATGAACAAACTAAACTAGCGAAGTTTCTACAAGTTTTGCTAATCACTGTCTTGGTGTGGGTTGTAAAACAAAGGGATGAAACTCATTCATCTTTTATGTTAGTTCGGGAGATTTTCATAAAGACAAAGATTAAAGAAAATGCTGTGTAAGCTGTGTTCTCTGTTGGTACTGATAATAATTTTAAGTGGCAAACTATTTAAAATCTTTTGAAGAATGTCTCAAGCTACAATAACCGCTGTTTCATTTAAAAATATATATTTTAAAGTGTCGATTCGCCCGCCCATTCCGTTCCGTGGCAATGAAAATAAATTTGAGCCTAAATGTTGGTGAAAACCGCATCAAAATTCGTTAAGTAGTTTAGAAGAACAACGCAGTCACACAGACAGACACGATAAGCGACTTTGATTTATACAATTTATAGTTAAATATGAGGATGCTTAAATGCAGAGAAGTCCATTGGCGTCCATTGTATTAAACCCAATACTGAACTATTTTGGACAATGGCTTTTCATTTTCTATTACCATTTTTTTTATGTTTTCACCGCGAAAGTAGCCTTCATATGAGGGTTTATAATTCGTTTCCATACCATGGATTCGATTAGTTGTGCATTCCCAGATTTTCTGAATTTTAATTTTTTTAATTTTTTCCGTAATTCGTAATAAAATAATTTTCGTCATAAATAATTTTTGAGGTAAAAATTAAATGTATCCATCCGATTATCCGATTTCTGATTAGTTGGTCATCATAAAACTCAATTTTATTATCAAAGCATCATCAATTTTATTTAGTGCAACACCATAAAAACGTAAAGGTTCATATAAGTCAAGGCTTTCGATTTTGTTGACCACAATATTCTACTAGCTAAATGTGAACTGTACGGTTTTCGCGGCCTAGCGTTGAAGTGGCTGGAAAGCTATCTCTCAAATAGGACTCAATATACAGCGATTTCCGAAATAAACTCAAATAAGGAAGAGATATTATGCAAGTCTAACATTAGAAGCAACAATACAGGAGTGCCCCAAGGTAGTGTTACAGGGTCGTTATTCTTTCTGTTATATATTAACGATCTACCAAATGTGACGAAGCATTTCTACTCACTTTTTGCTGATGATATTGCGGTGGTTATCACAGAGAATAAAATGCTTAATTATAATACAGAAATTAATGAAGCGGTTAATGCTATCATAACATGGCTTAATAATAATAATTTAAAAGTGAACATCGATAAAACCTCCTTCGTTCAGTTCTACAATAGAAAATTTAAATCTGACCTTACAATTACTTATTCTGATCAGAGAATTAACGAAGCACAAGAAGCTGTTTTTCTTGGTATAACAGTGGACAGTGGCTGCACATGGAAACCTCACTGCTTAAATGTTACAAAAAAGATTAATCGTTTCGCTTTTGCCTTGTGGAGACTTTGTAAAATAGCTAACCAAAAAACAGCCCTCTTAGCGTATCATGGTTATGTAGCTTCTACTATAAGATACGGTATTGTTCTATGGGGGAACTCTGTTCTTATAAATAGGGTATTTATAGCCCAAAAACAATGTATCCGTGCTCTTTGTGATGTGCCACCATTGACTTCATGTAAACCTCTTTTTAAAGATTTAAAAATATTAACTGTTCCCGGTATGTACATATTTGAATGCTGTAAATTTGTAAAAATGCACTCCGAATTATTTCAACGTCTTGGAGACACTGTTAAGTTTAACACAAGATATCCTGATAGACTGATTATTCCTCCAATGAAAAGCCACTTATATCACAGAAGTTGCTTTCCAATGGTTATAAGGATATATAATAAATTACCAAAATTATATAGAGAACTGCCAATCAATCGTTTCAAAACAATATTATTCAAATGGCTTATAGAAAAATCATTCTATTCTGTGAATGAGTACCTAAATTTTAAGGACTCGCACTGACATTCTACTATGATAATTTGACAAATGATTGACATTAATAATCTTAAATATAATAACCTTAAATATAATAACTTTAATGTATGTTCCAATTTAATTAACATTATTACAATTATTTAATTCATCTAATTTGCATGCTAGTTTTAGCGAATTGTTTTAGAAACTGTTAAACGACCCCACCAACTGTAATGTACTACAATTCTTGCGAATAAATTTAATTTCATTAATTTCAAATTTCATTTCATACACACCAAAACGAACGACGTTAGACGATAAAGTGACGCGCATTCAAGATATCATACCTCATTGCACATATTTTTATAGCTAAATACTAAACAGAAGAAGATCAGAAGATGTAGTGGCAACATTTTTATGATTTTTTTTATGGTTTTGATGGTTGGGTCATGTTGAGAAGATGAGTGAAAGGCGACTTACAAAAGGTATTTACAAGGCAGATGTGAGTAGAAACGCCGGGAGGGGACGTCCTAGGAGGACATGTAGTGACCTTGTGGGTGATGTTCTTCAGAAAGGTCAGGTGCGTAGTACTCGTAACCGGTGTGCGTGTATGACCTGATGTATGGACGTAAACGAGACAAAAAGAGTATGTAAGGATCGTAGCCGATGGTGTTCTGTAGTTTCTGCTTACCCCCATGGGAAGAAGGCGAGGGTTTGTGAATTAAAACAACTACTTTCAAACCACATTGTATTTTAATAATGTTAACTGTTATCGACTAAAGTCGATACGGACAGATTGACGTTATATAGGCATGTTCATTGGGGAAAAAAAAAACGATTAAGTCCGTCAGTCAGATAATAAAAAAATATTAGACACGTATTTTTTGTTTTATTATATAATAAAAAAATGGTTTAGATAAAACGCATTAAAGTTGAGGAGTCGCTACGTGACAAGTTAGTATAAAATATACCGGGGAGTGACGTCATGCCACATTCTAACTCAATGTATTGCCGTAATCTTTTGATTATGTAAAAAAAGAAAAAATACGTGTTCAATATTTTTTAATAATCTATCTGACGCACAAAAAAAATGTTGAGTCAACATCCCTATTATGTTAAGTCTATAGTATTTGGTTACTCGCCATTCAAGCTAACAACATTGTAGTTTAAATTGTTTCAATAACTTTATCTGCGAATAAACTGTAGAATCAAAACTCAGTATATTAATTCTAGCTCTAATTCCATACACAAACCGCAAAGGCTGCGTCAAACCACAAACGAAGCCTTGAGGACATTTTACTGGTAATTGTACTTTGAAAATATGATTTGTTACGGAATAATATGCTTTTTTTATTTGAAAATAAGCGTTATATAAGAATAAAAGAAGAGGGAGAAGTAGGTAAAAGATATCAGAAACTTTTTTTTTTTTTTAAGATTGCCTCCTAATTTATCTTCTTAGTAGCCTAGGATGATGCCTGGGTAAAAAAAAAGAAATTCTAATTAGTCCGTCAGTCAGATAATAAAAAAAACATTAGACACGTATTTTTTGCTTTATCATATTATTAACAAAATACTTAGATAAAACGCATTTTAAGTTGGGGATTGGGGGTCGCTACGTCACTCACATGTAAGTATAAAATCTACATATTCCTGACGTCATGGCACATTTTAAGTCAATTTATGTAAAAAAAGAAAAAATACGTGTCCAATATTTTTTAATAATATCCAAGACGGACTAAACAATTTTTTTTTGTCACCATACCTAATTGCAGACTATACTTAGCTTCCATTTAAGCTCGCATGCACGTGCACCAAAAATCATTAAATATTGTGTTCAGCGCAAAACATATACGTATTTAAAATATCATACTGTCTCTGTCATCCTCAAACGATATAGCAAAACTTTAAAATTCGAACGATGTTTAGTGATATATGGTGCAAGCGGGCATTAATACTCATTTAAGTTAAGGCCCATGCAGAGTTCCAAAACCTTGGTAAATATACATAGGTTATTAATATCTACTTTATTCACGACACAATTAGATACTTTTGTGTAGCCGCTACTATCTACATGTTTCCTTAGTACAAATCTGATAAACATCTGTAAAAAATAATACTCAAACAAAAACACCTCCAGCCCTAATGTGTCGACATCCTAAAACGTACATTCTAATGCAAATTAACCTTAATGAAGCAGTCATCTTGATGGCCCGAACATAAATTACATGCAATGACAATATTTTAGTACAACAGTCACGACACATGATTCATTTAATAGTGTTGGAATGTCAAACCTTTTTACGCCACATTTTATTGTTAGGCCAAACAAACGTAAATCGGTTGCGCAAAATGAATCGCGTAGGATTTTACGTCATCGACTGCTCGTGTGGTACAAACTAATATTTCAAATGATCACAGACTCCCAACTCTCAAAATGACGCTCGTTTGGCCTCACCCTTAAGAGTTTATAATACCTCAATTTGCTTAAAATGATCCTCTGTTATATCAATAATACTGCAGTATTAATTTTGAAATAAATATAATTATGGTAAAGTTGAGGATTAATGTTAAAAACTATGTTTGACGAAAACACCAATCCATAAAATTATTTGGATAGAAAAAAAACCCAAAGCTACTTCCAAACCGCACAATAAACCGCTGGTATTCAAAAAAATACCTCAGATTTGATCATGAAACTTTGCATAATATCTAAACTAACTATAAAGCAGATACTATGTTTTTTTTTTTCTAATCTTATGCCGTAAAAATAAATTACATAAACTACTGGCACCTTGAAGCCTTCTCCCCGCCGCTCAGTCTAGCTCTCACTCAGCCTCAGCAGTATCGTGCGAGCGACATAAGAAGTGAATTTGAGCTGAGGTATTATGGACTCTTGATGAAAAGTTTTTTTTTGCGTCCAAGATATGCCATCAATATCTGACAAACGTTTGGCAAAATTATAACAAAAGTTACTCGCACAAACATCCTTTTAAGGATCATTTTTGACACAAGTCAACGCATTGTTTAAGCTGTATTTATAATTTGACATAATAAAAATAATTAAACATTTATTTCTGTTTCGTTCATCCTGTCAACGGCATTGATAATATGAAACCGAAATTCAAATAAATTGTCTCACACTTTTTACTCAGCCATAGGTTCGCCATCTCTGTTATAGTGTGTAGGTAATAGTTGTTAGCTGCTAGCATGATATCTATTTTGGGGACATCGTTTTACATAATACATAGAATAGCAATCATTTTGTTATTGTTTGGACTGTGTGAAATGAGGAGCGTGGTTCAGTGTATAGGTAGTTTTGGGTGAATTTAAATAGATAATAGTTATCAATTTGGTTCTTCTTATTATTATTATCATGTTCGTGCATAAATCGTTGTTTTTTTTTCTCATATTTATTTATTTTAACATTTCGCACTCAAAAAACTTATAATTTTTTTAATGTTAAATATTTTTCATGATATTTTTTTTTTTTTTTTTAGTAGCGTTTGCTATATATCCTATATTATTGGCTCGATTTGGATTCTGTTTATTATTTCTAAAAGCTTATGAGTTATTTTATCGGATTAACTCATTTTTTTTTGGTAAATTTGTCGACTATGAAAAAAAAACGGAAAAAAAGACATAAAAAAAAAACTATATTTATTAAAAAAAAACACAAGTTTAAGTCCATTAAATCGTAGCGGGATATTGAAAACCAATAATTAAGATAGACCCCCCTTTTAAAGTTAATTTTCGATAATTTGTCATGAATATTCAGAAAAATACGGGCGACACATGCCCATGGGCGACATTATATACATACATTATCTTTATATTAAAATAAAATTTAAGTTAACGTTAATTAGCAGTAAGCAATTGTGTGACCAACGTGAAATTCTTCTCTTTTTGAGAAGAGGTTCGTTACCCTGTACCAGAACAATCACAAGCTGAAATCATAAACAAAATTAAAACTGACAAAAGAGAGTCCTTTTAAAGTATTATCTAGTTAAACGGGAGTTAGATTACCGTGCTGTTTATAAGTATTATTATAATATTGATAGATACAAATAGTGGTAGGTACGATACTTACAAAGAAAATGGACGATGCATCAAGTTGACGCGTTGCAAGATGGAATAATTGAAAAGTATAATTAATTTTGTATTGTTCGCAAAGAGACTCACTTTAGTGTTTTCTTGAAGTTATTTGTATGCAAATTTACTAGTAATGGAGTATTTAAATAGAATGCTACGTGGTTTCTGATGAGGAGGGAGGAAAATCATGTGACTAAAAGAGTCAAATCAATCTGCCTAGCCTTTTCCCAACTATGTTGACTCGGCTTCCAGTCTAACCGGATGTAGCTGAATACCAGTATTTTACATGGAGCGACTGCCTATCTGACCTCCACAACCCAGTAACTGGGTAATACGATACCCCTTGGTAATACTGGTGTCAGACTTTCGGGCTTCTGAAGACTCGTAACGACTGTCAAAGATCCACGAATGACAGCCGGGACCAACGGCTTAACGTGCTTTCCGAGGCACGGAGGGTTCTCGGTATGTAAAGATGGTCACCCATCCACTGACCAACCCCGGCCAGCGTAGCTTAACCTAATGGATCGACCAGTGCCGCTGTTGTTACTTAGCCACGAGCTTCTCCATGTGACTAAAAGAGTGATGAATATAAATGTTGATGGTTGGAGAGACAGAGGGAGGTCAAAGAAATGATGGATGGATTGTGTGAGGAATGATATGAAAGAGAAGGGAGGGAATGATAGCGTGAGGGTTGACAGGGGAGAGTGGAAGAAGAAAACGTGTTGCCCCCAAGTAACATGGGGACATGGGCAGAAAGAAAAGAAAGAAAAATAAGTTTATTTGTCACAGAAACACGTGCATAAAAAAAATGATAATAAATTCATTTGAACAAGAAAATAAAACATAATAGATTTAAATTCAATAACGAGCACAAAACAGAAATAGTCGGCAGCTGCTGGCACGTCATGACTGTGACAAGAAGGCCACCACTCAGCATGATGCTGTGCTATGGGGAACCCACAGCACAGCGCTGATTTTCAGTGGTCACCCGAAAAAGACGTACGGAAACCAAGTCAGGTTTAATGAATTATACATAAAAAAATAAAATTAAATAAACAGTACTTACAATATAATGCTACTATACAACCAATAATAAGAATTAAATTATTAAAAACATAAAAATAATTATCCGCAAGCATCACCGTGCGTCCGTATAACATGTACCTAAAACACCATTATCATCATACCTACAAGAATATTCAGTGTTTTGTTTTATATTCAGTGACAGAAAGATGATGATGCTACGTGCTCCCTTTGCTTAAGAACTAACGATGTCGCGAAAGGTAATGGTTATGAGAATGCAAAGAAGACCAGTAGCAGCGTCCTTCTGTTTCCTAATAATCACTAGTTCACCACCACCCGTCTTAATACTGGGTTAGTGACAGCTCGGCCCGAGTCAACCCAAACTCAAAGCATTTATTTCAAATAAACCAATTACAGGCACTTTTGAATTGTCAAGGGCCAGTCAGAAATATGAAGCTAGTTTCCCATTCCAACGCGTTAGTTGGTTCCTATGGAGAAGAACGGGCAAGAAACTACACGGACACTCTTTTAAATCAGAATATTGTTAAAAAATATTGGTTACTACATTTATGTTGTAATAATTATACATGTGAGAACAATATACAGAGACGTACACTTTAAAAGCTTCCGTAATAAACCAAAAACAATTCAAAAATTAAAATAAATTCAAATAAGCCTTGGCAGCTAAGAGATGACCAGTCCCCACTGACGGCGCCCGACTCAACCCGAATATTAATACCAGATACTACGTCAAAACGCCAAAAAAAGTGGTGTGTACCATCGTCTCTGACTCTTAATACTAAGCGTGATGATATTGTTAATTTCCCTGCAGAGCGTTCAATGGGAAACCAATGTTCAGCAGTAAATGATTAAGCAAAATATGAATCATCATGTTCTAAATGAGGGCTTGAATATTTCACTTAGTGCCCTATTGCATTTAGATAGAATTGTTAACCTTAACCATAAGGTTATAACTGACTTGCACAGGCTAAAATTAGACTCCCATCACTCCCAAGTAGCTACAATACTTGACTAATTCAATTAACTACAAGTTCTGAAACTTTACAGTAAATGCTAAAGGTAAAGGTGTATGCAGCCGAACCTGATTACAATCTGTCATGAGTTCATGACTTATGCACTGAAGAAAACTTTGGTTCGTTAACTCTGAGCGGCTATGTGCTTGACAGCTGTCAAGTCATGCTCAGTTCACAAAGCATATATTATTACAGTAACAGAGGACACGATGGCCGTAAGATAGTACCTACTAAGTCTGATTGAAATTGTAACCAATATTTTTGATTTTAAAGAGAATCCATGGAGTTTCTTGCCCGTTCTTCTCCTTGGCAACCTACTAAGCTTTGGAATGGGCAACTAGCTTCATCTTTTTGACAGACCGACCCCTTGACGATTTAAAAGTGCCTGTAATTGGTTTATTTGAAAAAAAAAATAAATAAAAAAAAAAAATGCGTTGCGTTTGATTTCTAATCAAAACGCGTGTCTGGATTATTTTCGTATTCGTCGCGGTATATAACGGTAACGTAATTATTTCGACTTTATAAAGAACACGTGAATCAAGTTTCTTCCCTTAACATAAAGTCAATAAGAAAGACATTATTTCTTAATTGTCCGAGCGAGCGAAGCGTCTGCTTCAAGTCTGGCAAAATTTGCTTTTGTGTCTCAGCTTGTTGGTACTCCTCTACAGGTCGTATTTACAACCGATCTGGACGAAACTTAGTATACAGGTTTTTAGACGTTTTTTGTCTTCAGGATTTTTGATTGGAGGGGTACTTCCTCCCAAAAGGGGCAAAACACAAACAAAACATGGTAAATATCACGTTTTAAATAACTTTAGTGGTACCTATATTCATTGTGATGGATGCAAAAAAGTTTGTGCTCGCAGAAAACTAGTAGAGTTTTATAGTATCTTATTTATTTGTAGCGGCATCTACATCGCTACATGCGAACTACGCATCAAAGACCTGACGTCACACAACATCCTGACGTCAGCATGCAGCGAACGCGCATTCCTGGTCATCACCCTCAGCCACAACCCAGCGCTGTACCACATCCGACCCACTGGATCATAATGCAGCACTACCCCGACTCACTGGGGAATCACCGCAGACAGTTCCGACTCACCGCGAACTATGCGGCACCCGGTTCCAACTCACTGGAACCACAGCTGGCACTGTGAAGCATCGCAAGATACAAGACTCAGCCCACTATCGACCTCCGGTCTCCGGAGGGGAGTGATGTAGCGGCATCTACATCGCTACATGCGAACTACGCATCAAAGACCTGACGTCACACAACATCCTGACGTCACACAAATCCTGCATCGCGCAATTAGAGTCTACCGCGCGATAAACATACATAGAATCTCCCAAATTCAAACCTCTGGGCAGTTGCCCGCCAGATATCACACCCGTCTGGTCCGAGGATCCTCCCTTTTCTATGGGGGATGAGTGAACTTTACACCCTGTTCCTCATACCCCTAAAATTTATTAATAGGTTGGCCTACAACTGTTTACACATAACATTTAATTTAAAAGTACACTATATACATTTTTATGTGCAACAATTATTTACAGGCTAACACCACATGCACTTAGCTGTTTAAACTATTTACTTATTAGGTAATAGAATATATTGTAATGTGAATAAGGTATCACCAACAGCTGTAATACTATATAAAAGTAAAAAAATACGAACTACAATTCTGCGAAGCCAACTAGGCAGAAGGAAATACATCTATTTGCTTTCAGTTTCAATTGTAAACACTTCTTGATTCTGTACTATTTATTATTCGCTATTTAAACCATAACTCTCAGTTAAATATAGGAACACGTTTACGTAACGCACGGTAGCTTTACAGGTGTGGTCGGGTCATGCGCATTGACCACGCATAAACAAAGCATTTTGTACTCAGTACCGATAAGCCTTGGTTATCTTTAGCCAACAAATGTAAATGTGTCGGTCGGTATGTATTTTTTTAATGTATAACATCTTTCCTGTCGCTTTTCTGTAATCTGTGGGAGTGATTTCGTGAAAAGGGACGGAAGTGCGTAACAGGAAGCCGGGGAAGCGCGCACTATTTGATATGACCAATGAGCGCGCGCGGTGCTAGAGTTGGCAGTCAGATGGTACCAACCCATTTTCCATGAAGTTTGTACTGTCAGCCAAAATGTCAGATGTTACACATCAGCGACTACTGTAATGCTCGCTCGTTTTTTTTAAATCATCTAACCTGAAATGTCTAGTAGTTTTTATTGGCTTTTTTACACCTAAAACAGTTACAACATCTAATTCAGTGTTATAATTGCAATTCATTATTAATATTCTAGTTCGCTATATTTCCAAATTAATCAAAACAGCGAAATATTTAACATCTATTTGCGACGTTGCCCACTTTCAGAATAAACGTTCTTAATGATTTTTTTTTATTACTAGCGCCGCCCCTGTTTCGCACGGTTTTTACGAGTTGGCAAAAAATCCAGATTTCTTTATAATATGTAAGTTTAATATTAACGTATATACAAATAAACAGTCTTACCAGATGCAGCGGAATACCAAGTATTTTACTTGGAGCGACTGCCTATCTCGAGTGGAGACACGCGGACTACATATATTTTACTTTTTATTGTATTTCACACACCAATTTTTTTTTTTAATTAAATAATTCTGTAGCTATCTTTCCGTGACATCACTGCGGGCCTATCAGAATACCAGCGCTGCGACATTTATTTTTTAAATGTTGCAGCATCATGCTGAGATAGGAGCCTTTTGGCCTCGTACAGGGCTGCTTTAAATTTAAAATTGTTTTTTCTTTTTTATTTATGTTTAGTGTGTTTTTAGTTTAATTTGTGATTTCCTGTGCGAGTTTCAATAAATACTTTTTTTTCTTTCTTTCTGACCTCCACAACCCAGTTAAATACCTTTCGGAATAAATGATTTTACTAAATGATGATGTAAACCGCATCAAACTCCATTGCGTAGAACAACGCGGTCACACAGAGAGACAGGAAAAGTGACATCAATATAATATAATATTTATAGAAGATAATGTAGTTTAATGAGACCAGCTAATGAAATTGAATTAACACCAGCAAAACATGATTGCTAATAAAAAAATATAAACAAAAGAGTGCATTTAGCGCAAGGCTTTGAAACCGGGACGGAAACACACGATTACCTCCGAAGTCGGTCGAATGGCGTGCCAAACCGTATGCGTATTTTAGCCGATGTTTACTTGGATTTACCTTGTAATATTATCACGTAAATAATACGAGTATTACTACGATATTTTTCCCAAAAGAATATATGCAGCGGTAAGTGAAAGCATTTTTTCAACAGAGAAATTTATTTTTTGTAGGATTAGTAGAGATTAGGTATTACAAGATTCACAGGAACTTGAGGAACGATTTATCACTTGTCTAGACTAGGTATCTAAGTGAATGGAATGTGTTCAAAAACTTCTAGCCATTAGTTACAACAATAGTTTCTCACGGCACAATTAGTCTATCTTATCAGTTCCTGTGCTTCGAAAAAATGTGAAGTTTCGTAATAGTGTGTCACCGGGTTAAAACTAGGCAGTCATGGAGACTGTAGAAGTGAAACCTTAAAACTGGTATTAGCGCCATCCATATTTTATAGTACAGCACGAGACGGCGCGAGCATGTCGGTGACGCGAATCCTGTGCGCGAATCCATAAGTAAGTTTATCCCCTACAAAAAATTGCTCAATGTGCCTAAAGATGTTTTCACTTCAAAAAATTTCAAGCGTAGACTTCGGAGTCCTTTTGGGGCAATTATAATTTTGCAAGACATTGAACGGGATTAACATTAATTAGGTATAAAAAATTGGTAAGTAATTAGTGGACCCTTTGCATAAGTCTATGTGATTTCTTTATTTTTGCATAAATAGGAATACCTTTATATGTATAAAGAGTAAACTTAGAGACTTCTGTTTTGTAACAGACACTATTGTATAGAATCAAGTTTTTCTAACTGAACAGAGAGCTGTGCTGCTAAGGAGTTAGTTGCGCCACTTGTTCCCAGCTAGATCACTAAGAAGTGGTGAAGGGTGGGCGTTTTTGGGGGACTATCTTATGTAATTTTGACGTTCGAAAAGTACTGATTCTCAGCCTAGTTTGAATAAATAGCTTTTGATCAATGCTCGTTTCTTCTACAGCAATGGAACAGAGGGGACGAGACATTTGCTATGCAATAAGAAGGTTACAGACTGGTATTATTCTGAGCAAGTGTATGTATTACCTACATCAAAATAAGACACCATAGCTGATAACATAGCAAAGATTTTCCACAAAACAGACAATACATCAACAGAAAAATAACTTGGGTACTTAGGTTACCATCAACCAATGACATAATTGGGTAAAACCGCCAACAAGCTAAGTATGGGTTACTATAACCTTCCCAGGCTAACCAAGCAGACTTCCCGCGATTGTGAATGGTAACCATCTGGTCAGTGAAGGGCGGAAGCATGGAGTTGAGTTTCATGGCTCGACTTACCTACATCCATTTTACGAGTAGTTATTGCTCATGGTCGAACTGAAATTACTGGTAGGTATGTTAGTGTTATGATAGAAGCAGACTTCGTGGTGAACTTTTGGCAATATGTCTGGAATATACATTTACCCGTCGAAGATGTGAGAAGCAGAGATTGAATTAGTTGTAGTTCGTCCTTAGAATAATGATATGACAGCATGGAATCAGCAAGTACCGACTATCATGGCAGCATGAAATTAGTATTTACTATACATGCAATTAGTTGTTTTGCAATTTGCAGGTCAACATCGAACCGAACCACACTGACCTGCAAATTGCAAAAGATGTAAGTGTGTGTTAAGTAGAGCAGTTATTAATATAGGTTGACATTTGCATATTTGTGTTAATATAAAACCGTATATAAAAGAACAATTACTATGTATATGTTTTACCCTGTCACCTAAAACCGACTTTCCTCTCATGCCAGTAAACCAATTTGTACTAACATTTCTAACAGAACAACTATCACTGAAACATTCTCACATAATATACAAAAAAAACTTAAACAAAATAGTAATTCACACGATTCAAACAGAGAAAGCGAAAGGCAACGGTAACTTTGACCGCACATTTGGCACAGTTTCGTAACAGCACATATACACCGAAATTTTAATTATTAGAACTTTACTAAAATCGCAATTAATTGAACAATAAGAAGCGTATTGAGCTGAACAAGAAATGAATTGAAATGAGCGAGATATATATTATGTGCGGATTTCGCATTGGTATTTTTTGTGTAATAAAGTTTTGTATTTAGTTGCATGTAGTTTTAAACAGTTATTCATATTTATGGTGTACAATCCTTTTCTCATTAATGGACATGTAAAAAGCAGCTAAAAGATATAAGCTGGTTAATCAATATCTTACAATTGCATCTAATGAAAATCATGTCATTTGGTTTAAATAGGTTTGTTATTTATTATTAGTGGCTCGTGGCTAAGTAATAACAGCACCTGGATCGATCGATCAGGTTAAGCTACGCTTGCCGCGGTCATTCCATGGATGGGTAACCATCTTAACATACCAAGATCTCTCCATGCTTTGGAAAGCACGGTAAGCCGTTGGTCCTGGCTGTCATTCTTAGATCTTGGACAGTCGTTACGGGTCGTCAGAAGCCCGAATGTCTGTCAACCAATCTTACCAAGGGGTAATGTGTTGTCACCCAGTTGCTGGGTTGTGGAGGTCAGATAGATAGTTGGACAATGTAAAATACGAGTACAAATATATTCAACTGCGTCCGGTTAGACTGGAAGCCGGCCACTGTTGAGAAAAGGCCAGGCAGATTGATTTGTTATTATTTTCTTTTATATGTCTATTTTGTGAATGTGAGAACCTTCTTGGTATATAGATTATGGTCTATTTTGTGAATGCGAGAACCTTCTTGGTATATAGATTATGGTCTCTTTTGTGAATGTGAGAACCTTCTTGGTATATAGATTATGGTCTATTTTGTGAATGCGAGAACCTTCTTGGTATATAGATTATGGTCTATTTTGTGAATGTGAGAACCTTCTTGGTATATAGATTATGGTCTATTTTGTGAATGCGAGAACCTTCTTGGTAAAGAGTATTGTCTTTTTTGTGAATGAGAGAAAGTGTTGGAATAGGTCTTGTAGACTCATAGATGCTTCGATTTGTTGACCATTTTCTATTTTGCAAATTTCATAGTAAGTACTTGTTGGCAGCTCTACACTGTCCTCCCATTCCTATCAGTGTAATTTGAAAACATTGAAAAGGCCAATTATTTTTTAAAGAGTTACTCTGGACTTTTTTCCCGACACTTCTCCTTAGGAATCAACCAATTGGAATCGTGCACCTAGCTTCTGTCGTTGCATAAGTGCCCATGTAGTTTTATGCGAAATAAAATATTTTGAATTTGAAACTGATACTTAGGCTAAGCGTATGCTGCGACGCAGGTGACGCAGGTCCACGCAGCGCAGGGCAGTGCAGTTTTTGTAATGCATGAATGTACTGACAGGTGACGCAGCACAGTACAGTACAGATTTTGCAGGGTAGGGCCGGCGAGGCAGACATAGGCCGCAAGTATATGCTGGGAACGCAGCTACACAGACACATTCACGTCCTAGCTAACAGACGGCCGTGCTGCGTTACCTGCGTCTCAGCAAAAAAACAAGTGAAGACCTGCACGCGTCGCGCAGAAATGTGTGCCGGCTCTACAACAAGCCGCAGAGCAGAACATACACATGTCTGCGTTGCACGTGCCTACGCCACAGCGTACGTAGCTGCCAGTACATTCATGCATTACAAAAACTGCTCTGCCTTGCTCTGCGTGGACTTGCGTCACCTGCGTCTCAGCATGCGCTTAGCCTTATCGTCAAGAGCAGCAGTATCCTGTCTGCTAATAAAAAACAAACTGTGTCTGCCAAACTGATAATACATACAACCATGAGCAGTGGGCAATTTAATAAAACCGACAGGTGACAATTCGACAACTTTACAAGTTTCTTTCATACATTTTCTGCTTAAAGAAACAGCGCCTGTCTTGAAAATGTGTCAATTTTGTAATTATTTAACATGAAATATATCACATTGTCAATTATATTTATTGGGGCCCCGATAATAAGAAGGTACTTACTACATTTTGTATAAGTCTCAAAACAATGAAGTCAAACTTACATCAAAGCATAATCAGCTTATAATGTACTGCTCTGCTGAGACACAGGCCTCCATTCGATGAGAGGTAGTGGGCCATAATCCACCACGCAATAACGCAGGCCCTTTACGGGTTGATAGATGTCACATGTCTTCGAATTTTTGGTACTAGGGCATACCGGTTTCCTTCACCGTTTTGAAAGCAGTGCACAGTGGTGATAAAATAATTTACACAAACCACGTCACCACTGCTTCACAAATGACTTAAACCATACCTGAACGAAAAACCAACTTCTTCCCAGCTTAGGTCATTTAGTTTCTCCCTTCGTATTTTTGTTCAAGAAAACCTGCCAACGCAGTGTTTAAATAAATAATCTCTTCGATTGTTCATTGAAACAGTCGATACGGTGGGTCTTATTTATCAGTAACAGTTAAATATGACGCTCAGACATAATAATAATATGCTTTTGCGTTTATTATAATAACCATATCCAATTAAATTAAACCGTCATCTTTATTTCGAGCAAAGACTCATAGAGGGTTATAGTTTGACCGACACCGCGCCTTAGATATGCCCGGCAAGGCGTGGGGCAGTGTTGACGAATGAGCGGCCTACACTAACGTAATTAGGTCAAACTATAGTAATATTGTCCTTAAAACTAAGTATTAGGAAACAATACGAAACGGTGCCGCCGTCCGATAAGGACCAGGCCCGGATCAACAGCGTGTAGTGTTCCACGCGCGCCTCAAAGAGATGTCAGCACCAACTGACGGGGTTCGTAAGGGCCAATGCCTGCCAGGGTTGCGAGTTTGTCCGAAATCCCATATCGCGGCCCCGGTACACAGGCAACGGAAGGAATACGGGTCGGTTTTAGTCAGGTCTCGGTCAAACTATAGTAACATTGTCCTTAAATCTAAGTATTAGGAAATAACACGATACGGTGATACATGTAACTGACAGCAGTGAATAAATGGACATATATGGACAGTCTACTCTGTCAGCTATCATTTGCAGAACCCTGTTAGAACTGGCCATGACTCGTGCCACAATTGATGCGGCAGCGGCGCGCTTGCGCATCATAGTATATAAAAAAGATAAGATCCATTCATGATGACTTTATGAGGAAAGCTATTACCACCTTATAAATAAACTCGGAGTAGCTAAAGTTGCCTGAGTAATGCCTAACTTAAACCTCATTATTATATTTTTTTATTGGTCGGATGTTTTGTTTGTTAATAAGGGGTGGAATTTTCACGATGGGATTAGGAATCGCGGAGTAATGTGTGACACGAATGTATAAAAAAATATACTTTCACTGATAACCCCCAATTTTCATTCAGTTTGTATCCATAAAAGCCAGTAATAAATCTTATTTTATACAATTTCTTTCACAGATTTTTCATTCACATATCACTCTCGCGCACATGCTCGGTGCACGTGCATGAAATCGGATCACGGTGCAGTTGTGCGAATCTTACGTCACGAAGACATTCACCCGAGGTAACGACCGCTGACATGAAGAAGTGAGCGGAATTCTAAGTTAATCAGTTGAAATGAGATGAGGTTTGTGGATTATGGAGGTAAGTAGTAATGACTATTGAAATCAAATCAAGAAATGACTATTGAATCAATCACTCAGCTGAATACCAGTATTTTACATGGACTGTGGGTGAGTGGTCTCCATATTTAATGGATGGTCACCCATCCATGGCTTGACCTCGGCGAGCGTAGCTTAACTTTCGATCGACCGGTGCGGCTGTTATTACATAAATAAGACACTTTATGATAAGTAATCACGCTAATTAGCGCTACCATTGAATATATGTAACCGAAGGAGTCGCTGTTGATCCTTACCTATCGAGACTACTTAAAGGCTCCGCAGACGGGCGACGCGCTGTCGCGTCGCACATGTCCGCGGGAGCCTTAACCTATTTTATTAAAATAATGTTTGCATTTGATAGTAAGTCTTTTATCACCTACTCTTTATCGGGTTACGGAAATAGTAACATTTTTATCTCCATTTTCCCCTGTTTCAAACATTTTATTTCATTATTAAATATATTATTTGGGTAACTTTGTTTAATTGATAAACTAATCAAGTTTCGGTAAGTACTCTATTTTTGTTTGAGAAAGCGTAAAGATCTTTGAAAATGTTTCAGCTCAAGTCAGCTGTTTTTTTTCGAATGTTATTTGTGATAGATATTTTTTCTAATTACTTACCATATTCCAGAGGCTCTGCGCGACAACAAAACAATCAGATGAACAATTGAAGCAGCATTTTGCGTATGAGCTAGCACCGTATCCCTTGTCCTTGTTCACTGAAGAAGGAATGCGCAAGGGCACGAAATCTTCGTTCTACTCAACTACAACACTAATAGAACTACAATACTTTCTATAGGACCATAGTTCAGCCGGTACGTGTCTTGGAAAATTGCATTAAATTGTTTTTTTTTTCACTATTTGGATAAAAATGCCCATGAGTAGCTGTATCTTCGCAACCACGAGCACCAACAACCAACTACCACACACCACACAACTTCACTTTGTTTTCTTTCCTAGCAACCTAGAAAAAAATGGGTAAATTACCTATGTTTGATAGTTATATGTTATATAGTATTATTTATTGTTATTTTTATAATCTAATATGTTTGGTAATTTTATTATGTATTCAATTTTCTAAATATTGTATTGATTTATAAATTAATTTCTAATTTAATAGTAGTTCATCCTTAAGAATGTTGTGCATGCCTATAAGTGATGTATTTACACAGTACTGAAGACTTGTGATTACCTATTGTAATTTTTTTTTGTAAATATGTCGTTGGTGTGCCTTGCTCAATAAATAAATAAATAAATAAATAGTTGAAAAAATATCAGTTACAGCAACAAAAATAATAAAACATTAGTTGAAATTATTTCCAAATTAGAAGCATTGTAGTAAGTACCTGGTTGACCGAGCTCTGCTCACGTGAAAGTAGATAAACATATCGTCCAGGTATAGCAACGTTGTATCACATTCCCGAGGCTGTGAAAATAGTGAAAACGAATTTTCCCAAATCTAGCCAGATCGATTATTCGCCCCCGAAAACATATATTATATATTGCAACTTTCGTCGAAATTGTTAGAGCCGTTTTCGAGAACGTGATTACAAATATATATAGATACAAATATTGATCGTTTAATAGTACATATGACAGGATTCATTGCAATCTTAATTTGGTTTTAACGTTTATCCCTTACAAGTGACATCTTCCTTATTTCTCATACGTTGTTCAACACGTCCTTGCTCCGATTAAATATTCAATGACAGCATTTACACTATCAATATCAACAAACGTTGACATCATTATTGTAGGTAACAGTTCCCAGAACTCGGTTCCAGGTATGTGGAATGCATACAGATAAATACAGGGTGAAATCATATCTATGTACAAACTGTTACCATGAATTCAGCACATGGTTCTAGACCATCGAGAGCTGAAAGTAAATAGAATATTTAAAAAAAAAACTGTTCACGGTCAAAATATATGGAAATTCTGTTTTTTTGGAACGAAGTTGCCGCACAAAGCCGCACAAACGATCGCAAAAGAAAATGAAGGTGATTTTCCTGTGCGGCGCGGCAAAAGCCGGCGGCCATGCCGCCGGCATAGTGTGTAGCAGGTATAAGACAAAAAAGTAATTAGGAATAAAATCCTTAGAAATGGTATAACTCGTGCCGGCACATAGTATTCTATTCTATAATCAGCCTATCTTCCCACTGCTTGCTGGGAGACAGCCCTCTGTAAGAAAGAGCGGGTTGTAATCAACCAAGGCGACCCAGTGCAGCTTGTTAAGTTGCGCATTATATTTACTTTATATTTTAAGCCGTTACTCTATTGTGATCATTCTGCCTACACCACCAGCGAATAAACGAGTGACATTATAATGTGAATTGACATTTATCATTCATTAGTGAAGCCCCATTGCCCTCATTCACCAGAAACTCATGTTGATCCAGGCTTACATGAATACAATGTCATTATTATGGTGCGCAAACCATAGGAAAAAATATCACGCGTTGACGTAATCATTGGCTGATAAGAAAATCCATGTAAACGGTGTATTATCCTTGAGTACATATTTTT
The DNA here is from genome assembly GCA_916701695.1 of Agrochola macilenta. Lineage (NCBI taxonomy): Eukaryota > Metazoa > Arthropoda > Insecta > Lepidoptera > Noctuidae > Agrochola > Agrochola macilenta. The sequence continues at coordinate 8,876,196 of OU753564.1, read as the reverse complement.
TATATAAAATTGTGGAGATTGACTTGACCTACTATAGCTGATATAAATCCTGTGGGATCTACCTATTTATCCTTCGAAATATCAGTGACAGAACTTTGCCTAGTTTAAGTGTTATGAGCGTTCATCCAAAAAGTTGGCAACGTCGCAAATAGCTGTCAAATATTTACCTGTTTTGATTAATTTGGCAATATTGCTGTATGGAAATAAGAAATATGGCTAACTATGGAACTAGAATATTAATACTCGTAATGAATTGCAATTATAACACTGAATTTGATGTTGTAACTGTTTTAGGTGTAAAAAAGGCATTTGGAAAGTTACCAAATACTTTTTTTACACTAAAACTAAATTAATTCGGTGTTACGATATTAATTATGGCATTTCATAATCAACATTTTAGTTCACTAGTTAGCCATATTTCTTATTTCCATACAGTAATATCGCCAACAGCGAAATATTTGACAGCTATTTGCGACGTTGCCCACTTTCTGTATAGCTCTTAAGAGACCCGAGCGAATGCACATTCTATCCTTACTTCACCAAATATTTTTTGTGTAAAGGCTTCCACAGACAGGTGCGACGCGACGATGTGCTGCGACATCGGAAGAACAATTTCCGTGAAGTTTTCAGAGAAAATTGTTCCACCAGAGTCGCGTCGCGCCTGTCTGCAAGAGCCTGAAACAGGGATAGAGCAGTATTTCCTTGATCTATCTTCACTAAAATGTCAAGAATATTTCGAAAAGAATGCTCTTGTTCCTGATCTATGTTAGTTCGGTATACACGCACCTTTAGATGATCTATTTCTTTCTTCAAAGTAAGTGGTTTATTGGTTTCAGTTTCGTTACCTGACTAAGTTGGTCTCTTCTTAGCTCTTGTAAAGAAATGTCGATTCAAAACGAATGTCAAGGTTCCTTTTAAAGTAATTTATCGTCATAATTCGCGGTAACTACTCTATAATTGACTCCTGAAATACAGGTACTCTAACCTAGCTCTGAAGCCAGGGTCTCAAATTTTTTGTAACCTTATTTATGGCAATAAAGAATTCATTAATAAATTTATTTATAACATACGGCAACCTCTGGAATAACTTTTTTAGGTGAGAACAAAAAAATCAAAAAATCAGTTCAGTTTTTTTTGGGTGAGGAGCTCGTGGCTAAGTAATAATAGCCACACGGGTCAATCCATCAGGTTAAGCTACGCTTGCCGGCCTTGGTCCGTGGATGGGTGACCATCTTTAAATACCAAGCCTCCTCTGTGCCTCGGAAAGCACGTTAAGCCGTTGGTCCCGGCTGTCATTCGTGGATCTTTGACAGTCGTTACGGGTCGTCAGAAGCCCGAAAATCTGACAACCAGCTTTACCAAGGGGTATCGTATTACCCAGTTACTGGGTTGTGGAGGTCAGATAGGCAGTCGCTCCATGTAAAATACTGGTATTCAGCTGCATCTGGTTAGACTGGAAGCCGATCCCAAATATAGTTGGGAAAAGGCTAGGCAGATTGAGGTGAGACCCTTAGTTAAGAGCTGACCAGTCCAAAAATTGCATACTATAGTAAATTTCCGTCACATTTATCGCTATTCTCAAGGTTTTCAGGACACTGTCTGAAAATGTCCTTGACTCACTTAATTACTTTTATCATAATACCCATATTGATCTCGTTATTTATAATAATTATGCCATAGTTTATTCAGTAGCGTGTTGTGTGTATACCTACATACTCTAGTATATTATAATAGTTGAACATGTGTTACTCTACATAAGTTGATATCCATTGGATATTGCCCAACATATGCAATATTACGGAACGAGTGAACAAAGTTTTGTATTCATACTCCTTGGTTAACTGTATGACCTACAGCCTATGTGTCAACTTCTGAGGAATAACAAATGCCCACTTTATGGATATTTTGTGTTTCATTGTATTGCCCGTCCATCAGGACGCATAAGACCAGTTTACAGTCGGTTAAGATGATGTTATCAATTGTACAGTAAGACATATATATGTCAGTTATAAAGTTGTGTAGGTATACAACAACAAATTGAAAGGTAGAGCCGTACATAAATAAACCTAACATAAATATGTCACCAAAACTGACTCTAGCTATAGGAAAACAAATGTAGAGACGAGGATAAACGCTGATATATTGCACGTAGAGCCATTTTTAGTACCAGTGCGTAATACTTAACCTAAATGTTATATAAACCGACAAGTCCATCAAATACGTATTACCTATAAAAAAATATGATTGAACGCTATTTCGAATATTTGACTTACCTTATGACGACAGTAGAAGATCGATAACGCACGTGTCGGCCTCAGTCGCCGGTAGGCAAGTAAAACAGAAGATAAAATAACAAAACAACAACAAAATAAATAATAAAACACACGAAAACAACAAGATCTCCTCTCAGAGTTCAACTGTCACTCAAGAATGAAGTACACGTTAACATACACACAGAAATTCGGACACCCGGCGTTTTCCCGGCCAAAATAAAAACCAGCAAAACGTTAAAAATCAAAAAACAAAACCTCCTGACGTAAATTAAACGTGTTTTTTAACGTTTCGGTGAACAAATCGATTGTTTTGAACGTAAAACACAGGTATAATGTTGATATTTTATTATTGCAACGAGTTTTAGTATAATGAGCGCGCGTCGCACCACTGCATACTTCGGCGGCGCGGCCTATACTGAACGGAACGTAGTCAGAGAAAAAACAAACTAGCTCGAACTGTGCCTCTTTGGGCGCAGTCGGAAAACTACGTCTGTCTCTGTCTAACACACTGTGTTTGTGAACCATTTTCCCGCTTAGCAACGTGTCGCTGCGGACTTTAGTGGTTGCCTTAGTCATCAGTGTCTATGACTGTAGTGTTCCCTATTATACGTACGTCCCGATAAGTGCCTGTTTTATAAACACGGCACTCCTTGCACAGCCGGTACGCTGAATGTACTTACAGTCACATACGGCGAAGGTCCATTTGGTATAGATTCGGATCGTCTGTTGGATCGTCTGTTTTCTGTTACAGGCTTTTTATTTAAGATCAGATCGAACGACCATTCACATTAAATCCATCGTCAATCTGTGATAAGTTGATAACAGATTGCTTTCGTATGGTAAATCGATGATTCATAAATGACAGATTTTTGCATGTTCGTATAATAATATTCAATCATTCATTACCTGAACTGAAACTGAACAACAATACGAATTGATTCACTAACAGACCTGACTAATTAAATTCTGATTAAGTAGAAATTCTACACTGCTGTTGGTAATCAATCATACACACACTACATAACACCACGCCTGTATATTCCGGAGAGGAATGCAGAAGTGTTTGGTACACTGTTACTTCTAAGACTAGTTATATTTTAAGTTACATGTAACAGGAGGAGAGGTAATCACCAACTTTTGATTCATTTTATATCAAAGCTCTAAAATAAATAAGCATTTGTGTGATGTCATGACAATCAGAGATCATGAGAGTAGTGGCCCAGTGGTATCGACCGCGACTTACGAGGTCTAGTTCGTAGGTTCGAACCCTGACAGGCGCTTTACTTTGTGTAAATTATTTCATTACCACTGCTCTCAAAACCGTGAAGAAAAACATCGTGGGGAAAGTGGCATGTCCTAGAATAAAAAAATCGAAGACATGTGACATCTACCAACCCGCACTGGGCCCGCGTGGTGGATTACAGCCCACTCCCTCTCACTGAGAGGAGGCCTATATCCCAGCAATGGGAATATTATACGCTGATTATGTATTTCAATCATAATTATATTAACACACTAGCCCTTACCAATTTTCCGACGTTTGGCTCCCAAACTGCAGAGGGCTGGGGCTGCTTTGAAGCGGCTTCTGCCCAATCTAGGGGGTCCAAACGCCTCCTGCCGGAGGCTCTAAGCGAGGATCGTGCGGTCCATGGCCCTTTACGAGGCACCGGTGTGGGCGCGTTCATTAAGGCTGCGACCAGCCCAGCGATTGAACGCGTCCCAAAGGGTCATGGCCATTAGGCTGGTCAGAGGATACAGCACGGTCTCCCGTGAGACGGCGAGCCTCCTTGCCGGACTACCGCCATGGGATCTGGAGGCAAAAGTCCTCGCGCACATGTGAGAGTTATGCGAGGAGGCGAAACGCCGGGGTGTAACTCCGCTGCCGCGAGAAATCACGGCACAGCGGACAGAGCTCCGGCGGGACCTCGTGGCGGCATGGAGAGTGCGATTGTCGCAACCCAGCGCTGGGCACGCCACAATTGCGGCGATAAGTCCCCTCTTTGAGGAGTGGCTAGAGAGGCGTCACGGCGTCCTCACCTTCCGCCGACACAGATCCTCACGTGTCCTCACGTGGATCGCCCGGAGGACACGGTGGAGCATACGGTGGAGGTCTGCCCGGCTTGGGCGGGGCACCGCCGTGTCCTCACGGAGGCGATCGGCGGCGGCGATCTCTCGCGTCCGGCCCTATTTCAGGCCATGGTCCGGAGCGAGAGTGCATGGGAGGCCGTCACCTCCTTCTGCGAAGCAGTTATGCTCGCAAAGGAGGAGGCGGAGCGCGCGAGGGAGATGCAAGCTGCACGCCCTCGCGCCCCTAGTCGCCGCAGGAGACGCACCGGGCGTCGGGAGTCACGAGCCGACTTCCGGCCACCGTAGGCGCGGGCAGCTCGCCGTCCGATAGGTACCAGGCCCGGGTCGACGGCGCGTTGTGTTCCACGCGCGCCTCAAAGAGATGTCAGCACCAACTGACGGGGTCCGTAAGGGCCAATGCCTGCTGGGGTTGCGGGTTTGTCCGAAAGGGATATCGCGGCCCCGGCACACAGGCAACGGAAGGAACAGGGGTGGGTTTTAGTCAGTAAAAGTCTGACACTCCCTCTCGCTCCGCCCAGAGCGGGAGGAGTCATTTGATGATTTCCCACCCAAAAAAAAAAAAAACCCCTTACCAATTTATTTGTTGTTATTGCAGCATCTCTTCTTCCATACATTTCTCTTCTCTATCAGTAGTCACCTCTTTTCTAGCCATATCATCTTCCACACAATTCATCCATCGTTTCTTTGGTATTTCTCTACTTTTATTAACCGACTTCCAAAAAGGAGGAGATTATATGTTCGACGCGTATGTATTTTTTTTATTTTTTTTATGTATGTCCGTCGATTTCTCCGTCAATTGTGGACCGATTTAAAAAAATATTTTTTTGTATGAAAGGGTATGCTCCCGGATTGGTCCCATATAAATTTTATTAACTTTGCTTGGATAGTTTTTGAGTAAGCTTCAATAATACGTATTTTTCCCACTTGGTTTATGTGGATGATATGATGATAACTTCCTGTCACTGTTATTTACATAGCAGGTACTGGTATTCGAATTTGGGTGTGGTAGGTACCACAACTAAAAAGTGAAAAATAAAAACTTTTTACAAAAAAAAATACAACCGACTTCCGAAAAAAACACTACAAAGTGAAAAATAACTTTAATTTCGGAAGTCGGTGGCATAACACGAAAATTCAAAACCAAAGACACCGACTTCCGAAATTAAAGTAATTTTTCACTTTGTAGTGTTTTTTTTTCGGAAGTCGGTTGTATTTTTTTTTGTAAAAAGTTTTTATTAATTATTACATTTATTTATTTATTCAAATCACAATTTATAACACCTTTACAGACTCATCCAAGGCGATGTTATAAGTTACAATGTCTTCACAAATTTACAAAAAAGAAAATATAAAATAGAATGACCTGTAAGCCAAAGAATTTCAAACATATAAGCAATATGACAAATACTACAAACATGGCAACCTTTATAATATCATACCTCTTTCAATTATAATTTGTGCCATTTGCATGAATATAATTACGAGTATATACATAACAAATTATAACCATAGAAATAACAAATTCCTGTTCATATTGTTACATTTAATTAAATTTACTGTTTCTAACACTAAAACTTATATATTACGTACAAGTATGTAAGGGAAAAAATAACAAAAAAGGTAAAAGGAAGAGCTCGTTGGGCACCAAAAGGCTGGCGGCGTTGCCAGGTTGGATGGCAATGCTGATTTTTTTACCTAAAATTGGCTAGCCCATTTGTCACGTAATGAGTCGAAAAACCGCTTGACAATGTCCCGAAATACTCGATGAGCACTCGGACTCCACGGCTCTAGTGTTTCAACCCAAAACGGCTCAAAAATATAGCTACCAGTAAGGTTGTTATTTTATTTATTCAACCATTTATGCACACACGTATAAACAGACAATAAGAAAGGAATAGAAAAATACATACAAGTAAAATATGATGGAAAAGCATGTAAAGGAAAAAATTCTAATAAAATAAACGGAAGATGTCCTTAGGCATACAAAAATTCGTCCGCATCGCTGGCAGCGTTGCAACTTTGAATGGCAATGCTGATCTTTTGACCTAAAAATTGACCAGCCCGCTGGTCACGTGAAGAGCCGACCAACCGCTTGGTGATTTCCCGAAATATTCTATGGGCACTCGGACCTCACGGCCCCTACTGTTTCAACCCCAAACGGCTCAAAAATATAGCTACCATTATGGTTGTTATTTTATGCTGTATGTTACTAACAAATTAAAACGCACTGTTTATATTTGACTTTTAGACTACCTCGTTGGTCTAGTGGCGCTAAGTGCTACTACCAAGCATATGAGTCCTGGGTTCCATTCCTAGGTCGGACAAAGTATTATTGGGTTTTATCATCAGGAAATTCTTAATAGCAACCGGGAGTTCGAATTTGTGCCCGGTTGATGACAATAGACTCACCCCCTATTACAAGGGACTTAAACATAACTGACGAAACGTGGTTGTAGTATAGGTACACTTTTAGAGGCATCAAAAACAGGGTGTAAAATCCACTCATCATCATTAGAAAAAGGAGGATCCTCCGTCAGACGGGTGTCGTGTCTGGCGGGCAACTGCTCAACGGTTGAGATCGGGATCTTGTATACAGGGTGGCAGGGACATCGACGCGAAGCCGGTTACCATGGATTCAGTACATGATTCTGAACCCCCCTGCGTTGAAATTTTTCGTCGGTTATTAAAAAAAAAACAGCTGCTCCATACATTTTGACCGCGTAGGTATTGTACTTTTCTATGAAACAGCAGATTTTTGCTGACACCCCGTATAAGTCAATCGCACGGAAAATTCTAATTGCGTGATGCAGGTGTTGTGTGACGTCAGGTCTTTGATGCGTAGTTCGCATGTGGTGATGTAGATGCCGCCACACACCTCTGCCTTACTGATGTGATATTATGGTATTTATATTTGATCAATATTACCAATATCCAATTGCATATTTCGTTTATTGTACAGGCATTCTGAAAAGGCGTGTAAATATATCTACTCAATTTCACCGATTCCCTTTGACATGTTCTTTCACTGAGGTTTGGAAATCTAATACCTACTATTCATTACTTTATTTGTATTCTTGGGTCTTCTGTCATATGTAATAAGATTATGGTTCGGTAATGTTACCTTGTTCAAAGAAAATTGTAGAAATCTTTACCTTCCAGCCTTCCATTCAAGTCAAATAAAGGGTAAGCCATCAATAATTGAGGGCTTACGCTATTATCACCGAAGAAAATGTAAGATTTACTCGTATGTTCTTTGGATTTAGATATACTTAACTGAAGATGTTCTATACTCTTGTAGGAGGCAATCATTTCTTCTCAGATATAGATAATCTAGTGAAATATGTAGTTCATCTGAGGTAGTATTATACCAGAAAGAGGTTAATATTTTTTTATATATATTCATATAATTTAAATTTAAAGTCATGTTTAGTGTCTGTCTGTGTGACCGCGTTGTTCTTCTAAACTCAGCAAAGTATTTTGATGCGGTTTTTTACCATTATTTAGAGAATTTATTCCGGAAGGTTTTTATGTAGATATGTCTATTACATTAATATCAAACTTACATTTAATTTAATTTATATTTCTTTTTTACATTATATATAAAGTTTCATCATCATCCCCCTGCGCTTTTCTCAATAATTTGGGGTGTCGGCGAAGGATGTCTTCTTTCATGCATCCTAATCACCCTTAATTTCAGTAGTCAACTCCATACAAGCTTATGTCATCTTTCACACAATCCATACACCGTTTCCTTGGCTTTCTCCATTGTTAAAGCCAATGGCATTTTTTTAAAGTTAACCTATGCTGTCCCACTGCTGGGGAAAGGCCTCCTCCAAGTCCTTCCAAGAACTATTTTCCCGCGTCACCTCAAACCATCCCTCATGGTACGCGTCCAGGTGGCCTGCCACCTCTTTCTGGACCGGCTTCAGAAGCGTTCATCTTCAAGCATCCATTTTGTGGAGACTTTTGTCCATCGGTCATCCTGCATGCGGCTGATGTGACCCGCCCAATCCCATTGTCATTTGATACTTTAAGAATATCCTCGCGTCACTTCACATGCCACAGTCACAGATGAGACATCTAGGTATCCACTACATACAACTTGACATTGTTAACGATCTATCAATAAATTGAGCATAATTTCTTAGGATGTGTCAAGTGGTCTAGTAGACCGCTGACGCTAGTTGCATTATTATATCAATGCGTCATTATAATCTCGATACCCATCACGTCTGCGGAGTTTCACTAGTTAATTTAATTTGACCCTGTATATATCTATACTAATACTAACATACTACTAATAAACTAATACTAATATACTAATACTAATTACTTATATAATATTATAAAGTGATACAATTTGTTTGTTTGTAAGTTTGTGTGTAGGGTATTCTCCGGAATTACCAGTCGGATTTGAAAAATTATTTTAGCATTGGTTAACCCAATTCTTGAGGAAGGTTTAAGGCTCGCAGACGAATTCGCGAGCATAAGCTAGTACTGAATATAATTTTGCCATAACATGCTGTTGTATGGTCGCGAGGGAATACTACCTTAAATAAACATAATACTTGGTAAAAGAGTTGGTGATCGCATTCATCAAATTGTCACCCATATTAGTAACAGAAGATGTAGACCATGTTTCCTAAAGGCTGGTGACCCACCACCATACTATTAAGCAGTAGTTGTGCGTATTTTAACTCCAACACTTCATCATGTTTACCTAGAATTTAAACATCTGGGCAGCAGTTCAAAAGAAACATAGATTTGTCATGGGCACTTCAGAAGGAAGAAGAAGAAAGAAAATACATCAGGGGAACAAATAACGAAACCGTGTTACTTGGCAGCAGTAACAGGTACCTATATTATTATTAAACGAGTACTTACGTCCCGCCCCTGCAACACGATTTTACAACTAGACAAAACATCTAGATTTCATAATTATAAATATGTTCGTCCTGTACCTATGTATTTTTATGTATGTTCATCGATATTGTCGTCAATTGTGGACCTATTTGAAAATGTTTTTCATTTGGTAGATGAACCGACTTCCAAAAAAAACACCACAATGTGAAAAATAAGTTTTCCCAACATGCTTGGAAATTCGAACATTATTTTGACAACCTTCTTCGAGACAAATCGAAATTGCGGTACTGGTCGAATACATGCATGAAAACTCATCTGTCGTGTTATTTCAAAATGCAACGAACTTTTTACTTCAACACATGGCAACCAAGGAGGTAACTTATCCTTCTGCGAAGCAGTTATGCTCGCGAAGGAGGAGGCGGAGCGCACGAGGGAGATGCAAGCTGCACGCCCTCTCTTCGGGCTTGCGGACGGTGAGCAATGTGTAGCTCGCGGTCCGATAAGGACCAGTCCCGGGTCGACGGTGCGTTGTGTTCCACGCGCGCCTCAAAGAGATGTCAGCACCAACTGACGGGGTCCGTAAGGACCAATGCCTGCTGGGGTTGCGGGTTTGCCCGAAAGGGATAACGCGGCCCCGGCACACAGGCAATGGAAGGAACACGGGTGGGTTTTAGTCAGTAAAAGTCTGACACGCCCTCTCGTTCCGCCCAGAGCGGGAGAAGTCATTTGATGATTTCCTAGCCTCAAAAAAAAAAAAGGAGGTAACTTATCACTTATTTAAATTTCGATTTGGTTTGCAAAGCTGTTTAAAGTAAAGAAGAAACAAATGAACATATTGGCGGAAAAAATATTGTTGTTCGTCAATGATTCTGGAATTTATAATTCAATTTACTAAGTTTGCATTTCTGCGCATTATTTGAGAAAAGTTATATACAAGCTTTGGCCGCAACCAGGCATTGATGGACTCACGTATGTGTTGACACCACATTTTCACGATCGTCCATCAATGCCCTTGTTGCCGCGACAGAAATCTACGAGTAGGTATATATATAAAAATGAATCCCTATTCCCCTTAGTCACGTCATCACGCGTGAACGGCTGGACCAAATTCGCTAATTCTTTTTTTTGTTGTGTTCGTTATTCTCAGGACAAGGTTTTTAGGATAAGTAGGTGAAGGTAGAGTAGGTAGGTAGGTATGCAAGTAGGTAGGTACGTAGGTATGTATGTAGGATAGGTAGGTAGGTAGGTAGGGTAGGTAGGTAGGAAGGTAGGTATGTAGGTAGGTATGTAGGTTGGGTAGGTAGGAAGATAGGTGTGTATGTATGTAGGTAGGTAGGGTGGGTAGGTGGAGTAGATAGGTACTTAGGTAGGTAGGGTAGGTAGGTAGGCGCGCCGTAGATAAGTACTTAGTGCTAGCCGTGCGAGGCCGGGGCGGGCAGCTAGTGTTCTATAATTTCGGTCGGAAGTCGGTTGTTTTAATTACATGCAGTTATAATACCTATAGACTCTCTTGCCTAGCTCTTAGTTCACAATTGAAAGGTCGAAGTTTATAATTAAAACATCTGCATAATAGAGGTTGTTGACAATATATCTAGACACTAACTATGATGTTTGTGGGTGATGGCATATTATTATTTAAACACGTGTTTATGAATGTGACTCATGCTGTATTGACACGGTTGGTATACAAAAAACGAGTCCACAGTTGTAGCCGGCGAAATTGAAATTTTCTAATTTTCTTCCGTTTTTTGCAATATGCAGGTCAGTGTCAGGTTGCTGGCCATAGGAACTTCTCAACTAAACAAGATAACATCATCGTTCTTGGACTCGTTGGCGTTGTCTTGACAATAGCCCAAGGTTTCCAGAAGGAGGCCATAGGAACTCTTAACCACGGTACCTGTGCTGTAAGTTGGTAAGGGAGTTAAGTATCCTGCAAATTCCAGGTGATGCTGCAGCATCAGTTCAAGGTTACTACTATGTTCTTCAAATGATAATCTTCAAACGGCTAAACCGATTTTCATAAAACATGTCGCTAGAAAACCTGCTTTCAAATAAAAAGAGCTGCATTCAAATCGGTTATCCCGTTTAAGAGCTACTGTGCCAAAGACAGACACACACATATAGCGGTCAAACTTATAACACCCCTCTGTTTGCGCTGGGGATTAAAAATCGGTCCTAACTCGACTGAAATATTATTAAGAAAATTGGCAACCACGATCCATCCCCAAAGCCTGGCTCAAGATGTCTAATCTACAGGTTTCTGTATAAGTTCCGATTCGATTTGAATTTGGTTGCCCGCGGAACTGACTTCAAAATTGTAATTTTTTTTAACAAAAGTCCATTAAAATTATCATATTTGGTAGACGATAAGACGATGGCTGAAAATGCTACTCCTTATCAACTTGACGAAATTCCTTAGTGGTGACTTTTGCACACCCACGGTTAGAGAAAGAGTGTTCATACTGATCAGTTGTCAGAACATTAGGTGGGTGATTCAGCAGACTTCTGTAGGCAAAATATCTAATACATTAAAATTGCTTTAATTGGCAAATGACGAATAATAGTTGGTTGCGGTTAGCAAGTCCTTGGGAAACCGCTCACCGGCCTTACTCAGATCACGAACTATTGTATTTAGGATGGAGCAATGAAACGCGCGGGTATGCAGTGTGAACCAAAGCGACAGGAGTAGAGATACCTATATAATTTCATCCTTGGGCATGTGACCTTGTCTGAATATTCATGAAAAATTATAGAAAATTGAGTAACATGAAAAATATTAAAGACAGATCGTCTTAATTTTTTTTTTTAATGACACATAAAAAAAAAAAAAAAATATATTTATTCAAAAACACAAGTGCATTAAAACAGGCCTAGTTTGAAAAACGAAAAAAAAACAAAGAAAGACCCCCTTTTAAAGTTAATTTTCGATAATTTTTCATGAATATTCAGAAAAATACGAAACATGTCCATGGGCGGTATTGTATAATTTTTCTTCGGAGTCAGTAGAAATCAAACGCTTTGTCTTGTCAGCAACAAGCAGTATGTATCAGCATAATTTTCGTATTATAACTCATTGTGAAAGACCTTTTTCGGGAAACAGTCTTATGGCCAAGTCCGATACTTGTAGGTAAGTATAGTTATTACATCAAGAATGTCTCAGTAGTTAAATCTACCAACAAAGAAAAAAGTTTAGTATGTCTGGAGCACACGGAGGGGCTCGTGGCTAAATCATAACATCCGTGCGTGTCGATCAAAGGTTAAGTTATGCTTGCCGCAGACTGTTCGTGGATAACCATCCCTTACATATCGAGCCCCCTCCGTGCCTCGAAAAGCACGTTAAGCTGTTGGTACCGGCTGTCATTCGTAGATCTTTGACAGTCATAACGGGTAGTCAGAAGCCCAACAGTCTGACTTAGCACCTGGGTTGTAGAGGTCAGATAGGCAGTCGCTCCATATAAAATACTGGTTTTCAGCTGCATCTGGTTAGACTGGAAGCCGACCCCAACATAGTTGGGAAAAGGCTAGGCAGATTGTTTTTTTTATCCGGAGCACACTGTTGTAGTCAGGATGGCTTGCTTGCTGGCTTGCTCATGCTTTCTAGTCTTTTTTCACGTTAAGTGATATCTTCGTACCTTTAACTTGACTTGAACTGACTCCAGAGAGGATTTTTTGAAGTGAAAACTTCTTTAGCATCGTTGTGATTAGAAAGTCGATGAAACGAAAAAGCGACAATAAAATGAGACGGACACATCAATTCATTACATTTAACGTGGGAGAAAATGAGATAGGAAGCATTATAGAGTGTTTCCTATATTCGTGGTTCTCTTTGTGCTCTGCTTCGTACCCCCTCCACTCGTGTTTAACAAGGCATAGTGGGAGTTTGCTTGGGCCTCAGCGTTGTACGTTTGGGCGCGCATGCGTAGTACAAAGCTTGAGAAAAGGCATCACAACAACCGTGGTGTTTTGTATACGTGTACGTATTATACGTTTGTAGAGCTTTTTCATCATTTTTATAATAAAATTATTGCCAACATTTTTTAAAGTTTCACTTCTACCACGTGTGAATTACACACATGTTTTTTTTAAACATTATAGCCACATACAAAAATCGCACTAAGGAATTGTTTCAAAACTTCGATCGATCTTCTTTTATGGCCCCACCAGCATCGCATAGCTGAATACCTATTACAACTTTAGACATAGTGAAAAACCTAAGCTATTCAGTTAGTCTAGGAAGTTGAAATTCCTTTGTTTACCGCCTGTTGTGTGCTCCAAATGCCTGTTAAACATTTATCGTGGCTACCACATTGATATACTAAAAAGGCTACCACTACTATTTTCCTTACAACAATACGATGTATTTATGCAAAAATAATTTGCTTGTTCTCATTCAATTTTATAAAGAGCTATGCAAGATGTAAAAATGATATAACCGAACACCTTTTAAGGGGTAATTGTATCTACTCATCATTGTGAACAAATTTTATGGGAACAACCCAGAAATTGCAAAAAAAAACAGCTTTATTTTCGCACTAGCTTTTGCCCGCGGCTTCGTCCGCGTAAATGTCGGAAAATATGCCACGGGAACGTACCATCAGGATTAAAAATACCCTATGTATTATTGTGGTAACCAATGTGTTAATTCCGTAAAATATATTGCTTTCATATAACTCTATTGGTTTACGCGGCGCACGCCAGTAAAGCCCAGTCGGCATGAGTTTTACCGACATCTTCAACAATCATCATCATATTTCAGCCAGTTTACACAAAACCTTAATTAATTATACACTTAAACCTTCCCCATGAATAATTCCGTCCATTGGTGGAAACCGTATGAAAATGCGTTCGGTAGTTTTTGAGTTTATCGAGTACAGACAGACGCAGCGGGGGCTTTTATTTCTATCTTCTTTTCGTGTGGTTTAGCTTCGTGCAGACTAGCGCGGTGCGTCAGCGCGACACGACACAGCTTATTGTTATAACGTGAAGTTTTCTCAGAAATTGTATTGTTCGAGTCGCGTCGCGCCCGTCGCGTCGCGCTGGTCTACACGAGCCTTTAGTGACTAACCTGGTGTCAGAGTTTTAAGGCCTCTGACTTGGCTTCACATGCCATCGAAAAATATCTCTCAAGCATGCCGGTTTCCTCACGATGTTTTCCTTCACCGTTTTTGAAGCAAGTGATGACACAATACGCACATAAATCCGAAAAGTCACAGGTCCTTCTTCTAATACTTACAATCATAATTATTATTTTTGCAACTTTTTCATTTCTCGGGACCCCTGATTTTTGGAAGGCGAAGGAGGCGAAGGAGGAGCCGAAGTCAACTCGCAGAGGCCAATATTATTGCGGGATATATTTATTGCATTCCGCAATGTGAATTTACTTAGGTGGAAGATAGAAGTTATGCATTCATTAGAGGCTGATTCTAGCTAACTGAAATTAATTATAACCTGCAGTGTCTAGAGCTTTTATCACATTTCCTGTTATAGTGTAATATACAACCATATCTCAAGTTTAATAAAATTAGATTATTCAGTAGACGTATAAAAATATTACTTTATTTTCGTTTGCTTGCAAATCTTTGTTTGGTAAAAGAAACAGATAAACAGTGTTTACTCCGTTCAAACACGTCATTTCTAAAAGACATGGATAAAAGCTAGTTTCTTTTATTTTTTCTAAATCACTGAACGTAGAAAACTGTCGGAAACTTGACACAATTCAACTTGTATTGTCGCAAATTCACCCCACTTCGGAGCGCCTGTCCAATTTGTAATAGCAATGATCATTCACTCGTCGACAAGCTGTTTGCTATAAAACTTGGATATTGTTAGGAAAATGTTTGAAATACTTTTTTTATTTGTTCGTGTTTTGTTTCAGGGATGGATCATCACGCTATTTTGTTATGGAGTGAATAGCAGATTGAAATATTTCGTGCCGAGCAATGCTGTTGCTTTTTAATGCAGGGTGTCAGGGACATCGACGCGAAAACTGTTACCATGGACTCAGTACATGATTCTGAAACCCCTGCGGTAAAAAAGTTCGTCAGTTGTTTAATAAAAATGTGCTGTTCAATTGCAATACCTGCGCGGTCAAAATGTATGGAACAGCAGATGTTTTTTTAAATAACCGTAGAAAAATTTACTTGTACTGGTTCAGAATCATGTACTGAATCCATTGTAAGTTTTCGCGTCGATGTCCTGCCACCCTATATATGTATTACCAAGGGTCCAACCGATCGATATGACTCTTGTTACCCCACTGCAAATTTGTCTTAAGTTAGTAATCATTTGCCCATTTCATAATTATAATGTAAACATTGTGTTGTGATGTAACATATTGGTATGAGGGAAGTTTTTAAAAGCTTCCATTTTGTTGCAGCAAGAACACCCCAAGTTAGTACTGCGCAAGACATTCAAATGGCAGATGAATCTGATAATGTACGTACTTATACATACGGAAGTGCCTTATACAATAGCGTAGCGGTTACTCATCCTTAGTAATACTGAATCAATCCGCCGCCATACTACCACATTTACTCCAAAACCATACAGCTTTTAATTTATTAGCGCCACGCACTAAAATCAAAAGCGTTATTACATAAT
The DNA here is from genome assembly GCA_916701695.1 of Agrochola macilenta. Classification (NCBI taxonomy): domain Eukaryota; kingdom Metazoa; phylum Arthropoda; class Insecta; order Lepidoptera; family Noctuidae; genus Agrochola; species Agrochola macilenta. Next base: position 8,860,372 of record OU753564.1, on the reverse strand, counting down.
GTATTAGAAGCTAAACGATACAAACATAGTACATTAGTGTAACACTAACCACAGTGCCACGGCCGTGAGAACTAATGAAAATGGTTTACAATACAGAGCCTGATAAATATTTAATGGAAATGTGTTGTAATATCACACGGCAAACTTTATGGTTTTCGTCAGGCGCGTATTAGGCACTAATATCCTAACTATTTATTAATATGTATCATTAACTAAGAGAAATAAATGCAACAATTTTCAACAAACAAACCTTGCAATATAATATTATAAATGCGAAAGTCAGTTTGTTCGTTTGTTACGCTTTCACGCTAAAACGGCTGAACAGAATTAAATGATATTTGGCACATAGGTAGACCATTACCAGGATTATGATATAGAATATCCCGATATTCCCATGGGGTTGAGACTTATGCGGGTGAAACCGCGGGGTGCAGCTAGTAATAATAATTATTATAAATGCGATTGTCAGTTTGTTTGTTACACTTTTACGGCTAAACGGTTGGACAGATTTTGACGAAATTTGGTATGAGAGTACTTTGAACCCTGGAGAAGGACATAGACTTTCTATCGATACACCACGCCGGCGAAGCCGCATGCGGAAGCTAGTTTCCCATAAGTACAAAAGTTAAGATACTTAAACCTATATCTTTGTTGTAATAGACACGGTTATTTCCGGTAGTTAGAAAACACAAAAGCTTCAGACCTGGGCTGGTAAAGTCATCTGTTTTATGGTGTATGACAACTATTGCAACTGCTTCGCGAACAGTGAAAGTGACGAAGTATATGTATGTTTTATGCCACAGGTAAGCAAAGTACAAAGTATTTTTTTTTTCTACTGTCTAGATAGTTCAGGCCTCTCTTATCACAACCTATTTAGCCATAAACTTTTATTATCATATACTACATTCCCTGAGACTGTCTCGTTGGTTGCAAGCGCTACTGCTGAGCATGAGGTCCTGGGTTCGATTCCCAGGTTGCGCAAAGTGTTATCTGGCGTTGGTCTAGTGGTCACAAGCGCTGCTGCTGAGCATGATATCCTGGGTTCGATTCCCAGGTTGCGCAGTGTTATCGGGTTTTTCTATATAGAATTTCTCAGCCCGGAGTCTGGATTTGTGCCAGCTTGATGGCAATAATAGGCTCGCCCTCTATTTCAAGCGACTTAAACATAACTGGCAAAATTTGATTGTACTACAGGTACTACATCACTGCCTAACCCTTCAGGAATACAGCCGTAATATTTATTTGTGTTATGTTATGCCAGATTCTTTAATTTCTGAGCTCCCAATTCCTTCAACCGAAAACGAAAATTGCGGGTGCTAAATCCGTCCCAGTTTAAAAGCTAGTCAAATAACGCAGCGGCTAACACAAACGTTGCGGCTGGCTGATCGAAAACTGCGGTCCACTGTACACGGGCGGAATTACCCACAAATGAACGCACGCGGCCATATTAGCATACCCTGCTTTGTAGCTTTACGTCTGGTCAACAATGCTGTACCGCATCTGTAAGTGCAGAATTAAAACAAGAAGGCATAGCTGTACTCTCAGACCAAATAAAAAACCAAGACATAGCGCTGTCAATAGTGACGTGAGGCCGGTCGTAAACATGTGCACTTTGTGAGGTGTAGTTTGATTGTAAATGTGTGCGTTTGAGCGTGTATGCACATAGTGCAGGTGTAGTTTTGGCATGCTTCACTGTATTATTGTTCGCAGCGCTATGTCTTAGTTTTTTATTTGGTAGGAGGCTGTACCTAGCTGCTGTACAGGAAAAGATGATGTACAGAAAGAAGAGGGTGTCAAAATATGGCGAAATGTGTCATCGCACAAGAGTACTTATTTATTAAATGACTTTGACTTCATAAGATCGGAGTGTGTTGTGTCAGGCTTTCTAAAACTATAAGTTTTACACACCATCGGCTTTTAACAAACTTTTGTATATTATTATCAGGTTTGGCATCTTGGCTTCCAAGTTTAACAACATCACTAGAAATTGTATCTTTTTTGACTACCAAACAGTATTAAAATTACAGGTTATCTCACATTTTATTTATGGTATCGAAAAACAACTTAGTAACCTGAGACCGCTTTAAAACGGGTTACATACAACAATCTTCTTCACACGTCGACCTACAGTTTAAATCAGTAGTTAACCCTTTGGTTTCGCCTGCAGCCGGTCAAAACAAACTAGTTTATCTGCAACGGAACTCATTCGCATTAATTTGCAAAGTTAAGGTGTATCACGGAAGCAACCTTATGCTAGGGTTGACATGTTAATTTTAATTTGTATAATAAAGAAAGGAAAGAAAAATATATCTGGCTTCGTAGGCTGCACAAGTTGACCATGCTTAAATATGCTTGTAGTGCTAAGAAGTAGATGTACCGTTGGGAGGCCTCCCAAACGGTGGAACGATGACTTTGTGAGGCTGCAGGATTCCGCTGGATGCGAGAAGTACAGAGCCGGTGCCAGTGGCGATGCTTGGGGGAGGCCTATGTCCAGCAGTGGACGTCTTTCGACTGAAATGATGATGATGAAGAGTTGGTTCATGTCAACAATGCTTTTTGTGGGGTTTTTAACTTCCGATCTCTCGGTGACCAAGTCACCAGCCCGCAGCTGTCGTTTTATGATTCAAAATCTGGAGTCAGCAGTAAAAAAATATTTTTTGTGGTGAAATTACCAATTGGGTCGGTTCTCGGCAATGTACTGGCCAATCTACGTCCTTCCCAAAAACTATCTTTTAGGCATATTTTCAGCGTAGTTTAGCAAACGTAAAAACTTACTTCATCACAAATCCATTTTTCGCTAGAAATAATTATAATGTACAAACAAATTCCTGACTAGTGACACCCCTACCTACTACTACATAGTTTGACGTACACCATTTTGTTAATATTTACACGCAGGGATGCTAACGTGTTTCATTAAAGCTGCCAGCGACACATTTAATGAGACATCCGCGTGGACTTTGTAGCTTGATAGTATGTAAGTTAAGGCCTGGGGTTTTGAAAACCCTGCAGAGAGAAGGTTATTTGCATCCTTGATAAAGATGTAGTGATAACTTGAAGGCCAATTCTTGAATTTAAAAATGTTCAAATAACCCCAATCTTATCTAAGCGACAATCAATGTCAGAAACTTGTCAAGAATGTGCGTAAATTAGAGGTTCTTTTTCAGATTGAGACTATGATAAGAAAGAGACCGTTCAAAATACGGTCCCTCTGAAATGACAAGGCGTTTGACTGGACGTGCTGGTAAATTGAGAATTGTGGTTCACGAGGCTTTTGAATTTGAATAGTTACTTCTTCTATATTTATTGACAACTTTAGTTGACAGTCGTGCGCCCGCGTCCCTTCGCTAGTCACAAAAAAAAAAAAAAAAAAAAAAAAAAAGTCTAAGTCAAGTTTATAAATAATAGTCTATACGATGGACAAGTGATTTTGGAACGTCGGGCGTGTATAGATTAATTTATTTATTATTTAGTTTCAGTTTTTATTTGTACTATTTTTTTTTTGTTGCGTTTTGTTTTATTATTATTTGGGATGGGATTTATGTGAGTCCGTAGATGTGTCCGTGACATCACAGTGGGCTATCAGAATACCAGCGCTGCGGTATTTATTTTTAAATATCGCCGCATTATGCTGAGATAGTGGCCTTTTTGGCCTCGCACAGGTCATGTTTGTATTTTCATTTTTTTATCATTTTTTATTATTATTTACTGTTTGTATTTCCTGTGCGTGTCCCAAATAAAATATTTTTCTTTCTTTTGTGTAGCAGGGAAAGCCTTTTTTTTTTTGTTCCGTGGTTAAAATCTTCTGGATGTCCTCCGCCCTAGGGCGGGCGAAGCAGTCTGTCATACTGTTACTGACTTAAAACCACCCCGGTATTCTCTTCACACACTTGGACCGGGATAATGAGATCCTGTGCGCCTTCCATGATCCCCGACTGATGTCGGCCCGCTTTTGCGGGCCTCATGGCCGCGGGAGGATTGAGGTGTAAGACTCCCCGCAACAACCAATAGGGGCACGCGTAGAACACTACGCCCCGGCGCTTCGGGTCCTAGCAGGGAAAGTCTTTATGAGCCTTCTTCATTCTACCGCGTAGGCATAAACCGCCTCGATTATAGCTCTGACTTTTCATAAAGCTTCTTTCCATCTCCTTGAGCAGGAGGATAGTGATTTAGTTTGATTGCTATGTTTTTTCAATTACTACAAATGAGATACATAAACCGCATGATAATTCAGAAAGAACTAACTGATAACGATAATCCAATGGTTGTCCCAACCCTATGTGTACTCGTATCAGGGCGGACACCACTAGCGCTCGGCACGAACCGGTCGAAAGAAGATACAAATAATCTGAAGTGCGCGGGAGAGTGACGTGTTGTTCCTTTGTTTACAATATAAATATTATGAAGTACTCATAGTTTAATTTCAAGACTTAACAGAATTTAATTATCTAGTCTATTTGCTCCGCGATTTCTACACCGTATAGTGTTTTCAATTTCACGGAATGAAAAGTCCCTACTTACCTTTTTTTTTCAGGTACCAATCTACTTTTTATCTCACATCAAAATCTGTTTGAAGATTAGCCATGAAAAAGTGTACGAAAAGCAACAACTAGACTTTTCCCGCACTACAGTTTAACAAAGATCAGATATCTAGTATACTTAACGCTTTAGGTACTCGAGATACCTAAACCACATTTCACCAGAAACTAGGTAGGTACTTTCGTTAGTGTAATCTTAGCAGCCAAGCATCACACGACGGAAATTGCTTATAAACACTCAAGGCTGTCATTTGCGAGGTGCACGCTAGGTGCCCATTTACCTAGAATATAGCAATATGCAGTGACTTCCAAATTGACACTTCTTTTGTGGAAATAGATTGAAAAGCTCCGTATTACTTGTGAACTGAATTCCTAGTTGTCGTTACAAGAAACACAATCAGTAGTAATGTTAGAAGGAGTAGGTACTGCGGTTCACAGGATGAAAACTTACCGACATGATTTTTTATTTATTTGTAACAGTTTTCATCTGCAATCTGTGGGAGTGATTTCGTGAAAAGGGACGGAAGTGGGTAACAGGAAGCCGGGAAAGCACGCGCTATTTGATTTGATCAATGAGCGCGCGCGGTGCTTGAGGTTGCTGTCAGATGATACCAACCTATTTTCCGAGAGGTTGGTACTGTCAGCCAAGATGTCAAATGATAAAGATGTCATAAATAAACGACTAGTGTAAGACTCGCTCGTTTTTTTGTCTTAAAAATGAAGAGAAAGAAAATGCAGTAATACTTTTATGAATTTACTAAGAATTGTCATTAATATTTACTTCCTAAAATAGTTTTAATTCTGCCAGTAAGTACATCAGAATCTCGAAACATTAATTTTGTACGGAACCAACCACGGAACAAGGGTGTGCTGGCAACACTCCAACCTAATATATGCTGTTGTGGTTGGCAACATCGTGTTAGCGTTAACCAGCTCGATTAATGGTCTTAGACTATTTACCTTAGAACATTTGGGGTGAAAGTGCAAGCTTATGTTTTGCCTAAATACATAGCCACGGGTAAAAAGCACAATTATTTTGGTTAATTTCAAGTTTTGTGAAGCGCCTGTAATTTTATTTATATTTTATTATGACGATGCATCTTTTGCGTTTTGCTATTAAATAATTCATAGGCGTTCACAATATTCTCAAGACTTACAAATCTACTAAATATTACAGCTTTTGCAGACTATAAGTACTTATGTTTACTTGGTATGTGGCCTTAACATCAACCAATGAACAACATTGTATTAATTTTTTAATTTTATTTATTGGTTGAATACAAGGCCTTTGGCTACTTTTGTATGTGTGTATTTTGTCTTTTTGCCTTTATAAGTGCGTTTTGATTGTGTAGATTAAACAATTTTTCTTTCTTTATTTCTTCTTTCTACTTACATGACTGCCTCATTGATCTAGTGCTCGCAAGCGAGACTGCTGAGCGTGAGATCCTGGGTTCGATTCTCAGGTCGGGCAAAGTGACATTGGGTTTTGCCGTCAGGACTTTCTCAGTAGCAGCCCGGAGTCTGAATTTGTGTCTGGTTTATGAAAATAGGCTCGCCCCCTAATAAATGGGATTTACACATCACTGATGAAATATGAATAATAAAAGCTAATATGTTATGTAGTTTTGATTGGGCAGGTATAAGCCCTACACTAGCCATACATCTCATATATTACTAGTAGCTATCACAATTACCTTTTTCCTTGTTACCTTTTGCTAACCACATCTCAAAACAGAGATAGGCGTGCAAATAAAGCTAAATGTCAGTCAGGCCGAGAGGCCGACGACGAATGCGTCACTGCGGTCGGCCGACGTCAACGACAGGGTGAGAAACTCGGCCTTTGTGTCCCTGACAACACCCATACTGTGTATGTGTTTCTGGAAGTTGATGTTGCAATATTAAAACCGCGAGTACGCTAAATTTTTGTAAAGAGATTTTTTCATTTTCTTGGTCCGTTCCTATATAATAAAATAAACGAAGAGTGTCAAATCTACGGACTACCGTATTACAAATGCAAAAAGAGTGTGCAATCTTACCTCCAAAATAAGTCATATGACGAAACAGAAAAAATCTTAACATAAACAACATGGAAAAGCAAACACACACACGCACACACAGGCACACACACACACGCACACACACACACACAGACACACACGCACAATCACAAACACACATACATTTATTTACCTTAAAATTATTTTATTTTTACTTTTAATATCTTTAAACTTTAATATTGTCCATCTCTATACTCCAAAATTGTAACAGTAACATCACAAGCACCTTTCCGTCATTATACCTTAAGGGACCGGACTGCTTCTCCTTCATAACCTAGCTAGGAGAGCAGTGCTCACCCACACGTTTGTAGATATACCTAGTACTTATTTTGTAAAACTGTATATTTTTTTTACGTGTACTACAATGCCTTGTTTTTGAGTAAAGAAACATATTATTATATTATTATTATTTCTGAAGCAGTTTTGTACTGAGATCCAAATTTGGAATACGTTATTAGTTTTTCAATGCAGAATGGTAGAAAACATTTTGCGCCGGTCCGAAGTAAAATCTGACAAGGGCTCTACATTTATTTCATGGAACTTTTGGCAGTTTGAGTAATTTATGCGGCCTACCCAAATGTCCTTTCTTTGGTATTGTTCGTCGAGTTTGAGCTCCTTAAGTTTTGAGTTGAGCTCCACGATTACTAACAAATGCCAGTACTGACTGGTCAGATCCACTCAAATCTGTGTGGTTCTTGCCTCAAAAGACTATTTCAGACACTAATCTACATGGTCCTCATATAGCCTGACCAAGATTTTGTCTGGACTTTAAAAGAGACTGCGACCTCTAAGTTTGTTTCGGCTTTTCTTCTCAGAGTAGTCAGATAGGAAACGCCGAACTCATCTAGCAATTTTTTTTTTTAATATAACGTTTAAAAGTGATTCCGATATCCTATTTACAGAATAAACAATTAAATTTAATTTCATTTCATTTCACAAATCGTTGTTAATAGTAAAGATTCAATTGCGAAGCAAGTGTCTCACATTCAATAATGCGCCTCCAAAAGTTTGTTCTATTTATCATGATAATGCTTTACCTATTACTTCTAGGACAGTGATAGCCTAGTGGTGTGACCGTCGGACTGCCAAATCATAGGTCTCGAGTTCCAACCCAAGGCACGCACCCCTGACTTTTCGGATTCATGTGCGTATTGTAAAATTATCACTTGCTTCAAACTCGGTGAAGGAAAACATCGTGAGGAATCCGGCATGCCTGAGAGAAATTTCTCGACGGCATGTGTAGCTAAGTCAGAGGCTCTTGGGCGGTTTTAAAACTCTGACACCAGGTTAGTCACAAACCACACAAAAAAGAAGGAAACAATTCTTCTAAAGCTCGTTACCTGTCATTTAAACTATTATTATGCTAGCTGACCCGACAGACGATTTCCATAGAAAATGCACTTTCAGTTTTCCCAAATTTTCCAATTTCCCCGGCAACTTTGCAAATATTTATTTCTGTATGAACCTGATTGGAACTATTACAAACATTTTTAAACAAAATGTAGCCAAATTGGTCCAGCCGTTCTGAAGTGATGCGCTAACCGACGAACAGCATTTATTTTTAGGGTTACGTACCAAAATGCTAAAAAGGAACCCATGGTGCGACTCAGTTTGTCTGTCCGTCTGTCTGTCATAGCTGGATATCGCAAGAACTACTAATAATATCAACATATATAATTTTATATGACTTTTGCCCAACTATTTTGCAAACAAGTTTTTTTTTTTTACGTCTTTTGTAAAATTTCGAAGGTCTTAAGAAAAGGAATTCGTGGTCTTAAAAATTCGAAGTGGTTGGATAGTTTTCGAAGTTTGCGAAAAAGTTAAAAAAAAATACCGCCCTATTCTCCGAAGTTTGCATAGAGAAAAATCTAAAATTATTTTATGTGATAGAAGTTTATGTAAAGATTACAAGAAAAATAAAGCTATGTCTCTAAATAGCACACTTTTTCATAAATCATCAACAAAAGTTACATTAGTTCTACTATCGGTCAAGAGATGGCGCTGACCTAAAACTGCAATATTCTACACCGCAGTGTTAAAATTCTCTGACGAACATAGGCCTCGCCGATGAAAATTACAAAGATTTCACGATTCACATCCAAAATGTCCTCCTTCCTAACTACTCGCAGGTTGCTTTGGGTGAAGCACAGTTGTGGTTTTTTCTGGGCACAGAACTTTGTTTTTGGGAATAAATTGATCCCAACTACGGAACCCTTCGGTGTGCGTGGTTGGACACGCACTTAGCCGGTTTTCTTTTTTTACGTAGATTATTTATTTATTTATTTATATATACTTTATTGTACACCAGAAAATACATAGTTAATCATAAATTTAACACTACAAAACATACAATGGGCGGCCTTATCGCTTTCTGCGATCTCTTCCAGGCAACCTTGAGATTACTACTACGTATTATAATAATTTTCTTCCACAATGTGCTGTACCTATATAGAACCTCGAGTGCGCGTGACCTCACGTGTGAGCACCAGTGCACCATTTTGTATTTAACAGAGCTAATGTAATTTATGCTGAAATTGTGTCTTGTTTCTACTAAAGCCGGCTCCAAACGTGTGTTATATAATTTATTGTGTAATGTAACGTGAATTCAGCGTGTGGACGGCGCTACGAGCACTAGGTACATGTAACGCTCGCACTGATCCATCGGCTGTCAGATTTTAGCGCGAGCAAAAATAATCTCGCAGTCGAACACATAGAGTATTCGCGTTGAGTAATTGAGTTTGTATGGCGTCCACACTGTTCGCATTATATTAAATACGACACATTACATTTCACACGTTTGGATCCGACTTTAGGAACCTACTTAGTAGTATAATTTTCACAACTAACTTCATTTCCATCGACACGTTGATATGAAGAAGTAGAATAATTGTGGTAGTAATCAAACCAGAAAGTACCTAAGTTTGTGTCCTTCCCACACTTCCTTTTTTTTTTTTTTTGGGATATTAACAAATAACTCCTCCCGCTCTGGGCGGAGCGGCGGCGTGTCAGACTCTTACTGACTAAAACCCACCCTTGTTCCTTCAGTTCCCTGTATGTTGCCATGGGCCACGGTATCTCTTTCGGACTTTCCCGCAACCCCGGCAGGCATCGGTCCTAGCGGACCCCGTCAGTTGTGCTGACATCTCTTTGAGGCGCGCGTGGAACACAACGCGCCGTCGACCATTGCTCACTGACCACACAATCAAGATTCCATCAAAATTAGGTGTCCTTCACCACACAATTCTCACCTTTGAAAACTTCAAGAAAATCGATTTTGAGAACGCCAAAAAACTTTCAAGGAATAGTCGCATTAAGATTCCAATTTTAAAGAAAGTTTGGAGACGTTCACCCCACAATCCTCACCAACTTATGGCTATAACTTCGGAATTATAATGCGACAATTTTTTTAACCTTGAGGATCATTTATGACCATTACTTGACCATTTTTTGGAGTTCTCAAATTTGATTTTCATGAAGTTTTCAAAGGTGAGAATTGTGTGGTGAAGGACACTTAATTTTTGCGGCCAAGCAGCGTGGTAGGCACATTATTATTCCAGTTTGGCAATGAGGCCGAGGGTTTTCCTTAGTGGTTCACGTAAAATAAAATAATTTGTATTGTATTTCCGTCAGAAAGTTCACACAAGCTGTACGACTAACATACAGATACCTAGTATTTTTTATTTAAGTATTTATAATAAAAAAAATGCAAATAATGCATTTTTGTCGAGTGTGAATTTCTCAAAAAATATTCAAAACCGACTAGCTCCTAAACTTTGCCTTTGATTTCGTTTTGTACAATAAAGCATTTTCTATCTGTTGGAAATACGTCACTGATTTGATTAATCGGAGCGCCAGCGCCGCCTGGCGACGTTCGACAGAGTCTACAACATAACGCGCAGAGTTTGTCGGTGGCGGTCAAGCAGTGAACATCACGTTTAGAAACTGTAGAACTTTCCGTATAGTTGTGTCGTTACCTACAGTGTTTGAATTACTAGTGTGATAATTTGATAGTAAATTATAATTTGATCTGAACTGCAAACGGTTTTTCTATACCAACACTACCCACAGTACGCCCACAGTAGTTAAAATATGGCCGATTTTGACGAAAGGGAAACGTACCTTCTCCGTCGTATCTATAAATCTTTTACTTAGGTACATAATCCCATTAGCAGATATTACCAGACCCTCATTATTAAACCAATTCATCCAAAAGTCATCCATTTTGTTTAAAAAGGCCACAGTACACTCAAATCACAAAATATCGTTGGCAGAAAAAATAAAATGCATTTTCATTGTGCCAAAACCAAAACAAGTTAGCATTATTAATACTGTTTTCTACTGCCATAAATATGTTTTACAGCCTTTCAGCGATGTAGGGGAAACGGCCATTATTGCCACAATTATGGTGTTGCCAGTTTGGGGTGAGCTAAAAATGTAATAACGCCAATTCGGACCTGTTGATTTTTTATGTCGGGGCATGGGTTTTAACGGATATGGAAGGTACCAAATATAAAATAATTGAAAAGCCCATAAAATGCAAGAGGTAGTTTATCCTAACTAATATACTAATATACCTATAAATTGTGAAACTGTGTTTGTTTTTTTTGTTACGATTTCACGCTAAAACAGCTGAACTGATTTGGATGAAATTTGGCACAGAGGTAGACCATGACCTAAGTTAGGACATAGTGCACTTTTTAACCCGATATTCACTCGGAATCGAGACTTACGTGAGAGAAACCGCGGGGCGCAGCAAGTAAATTATAAATTAGTAAGACCCAGTTTTTAACTTGTTTTAAAAATTCAAAATATTTTATTTCACTCAAACCTACATGAAACGTTAGAAGCTAGATGCACGGTTCCAATTGGTCGTTTTTTATGAAGAAGAGCCGGCAAGAAAATCCACAGCCTATCTTTTAAAAATAATTAAATGTTTACAATGTTTTCAAATTACAGTGTAATAGGTGTGGGAGGACAGTGTAGGCCTGTCAACTAGGACCCGGATTTACAAATTGTGTGACATTTAATTCGCCATAGTACCTACCTACTCAACTGCCCATGTGTTTCAAGAAAGTTTCGACCACAGTATGTCCTGCCCAATAGTTTTCAAGGAATCTCAATTTAAAGCCTCAGGAAACTTGGATTTCAAAATTCAAGCGTATTGAGCTATCAAATTAAATGACCTTGATTGGTGAAGGTTAACTTACTCTTCCATTTAACTTTTACACAAAAACGTTTGTTTACTGGGTTTTTGACAATGGTATTATTTGTCAGTACTTAATAATTCTAAGACAAAACGATTGTTCATTTATCACAGTCACCAGTAAGTCCATCTCATGTTTATATAAATGTAGTTATACTCGTAACTTACCGAAAACTAATTTTCAATCAAATAGAAAGAAAATTGCACTTTTAACTGTAGTGTCTCTAAAACTCACACAGTTGAAAGGAATATAAAATCCTTTCACGACAACCCAGTGCCAACTTGAGGAAAGAAAAAAAACTGGCCAGGAACTCAATTCTTCAACCTCCGAACTTCAAGGGGGGGGGGGGGGTTATTATTTAGCTTCGAGCAGCTAAATAATAAACCCCCAGAGATCCCTTCGTGTCTCGGAAAACGCATTAAGCAGTTGCTCCCGGCTGTTATTCGTAGATCTTTGACAGTCGTTACGTAGTTAGAAGCCCGAAAGTCTGACAACCAGGACCTAGTCTTAGGCTGCCTGTCCACTGGAGCGGAGAAGCGGTGTGCCAATATTAACCAACGGAATTGCATAAAACCTCCGCTCCGCTTCAGTGGACAGGGATTTGCGAACTAGTTTAAAAATTCATACAAAACCGGGAAGCGGAGCGGGGAAACGGAGCGGTAAAGTGGAGAGGGGAAGCGGAGCGGGGAAACGGAGCGGAGAAGCGAAGAGGGGAACCGAAGCGGGGAAACGGAGCGGAGAAGTGGAGCGGGGAAGCGGAGAGGCGATTCGGAAAAATACGTGAACTCGGTCTCGCTCCACACAGTCCGTAACTCCGCTCCGCTACCTTGCTCCGCATTAATGGACAGACATTGACCCAACTCCGCTGCACTCTGCTGCCATTCTCCTCTCCGCTGCCTCGCTCCGCTTCAATGGACAGGCAGCCTTACGAAGGGGTATCGTGTTACCCAGTAACTGGGTTCAGATAGGCAGTCGCCGAGATAGATAGTCAGCTGCATCTAGTTAGACTGAAAGCCGACCCCCATTGCAACATAGTTGGGAAAAGGCTAGGCCGTATTCCGTTCATTAGTCAATCTGTCCAGCTAATTTACCTTCACCTACAACCTCGGCGACCTGCATATGACTATGATTAACGTCTGTGACGTCACCAGTTCAAGTATGGCGGTTAGCGTTTGAATTTTAATCAGAATTATACTTGTCCCGTTTATATTACGCTCAAGTGACGGGCGTTGGTGTGGTTACAGTTTCAGCGAGGAATGAAATGGTTTTCCAGTTACAAAGCTAGCTCTCTAAATTCATCAGAATGCGTTCGGTAAAAATTTCGTTAGAACGTATCAAACAGACCTGTAAAAAAACTACTCCTAAAAAAGGGGCCTTAGGCCCACGTGTTTAAAGACTGCTACTTAAATTACAGGCCACCTGTCTATACCCGGAATTTTAGGTGTCACAATATGTACCTACTCTAACTTAAATATATTATGGCTCCTACATACTATGCCGGCGGCATGGCCACCGGCTTTTGCCGCGCGGCACGTACCCGAGGCTTTTGCGCCTTCATTTCCTTTGCGATACAAGGCGAGGCCGGGCGCGCCGCGGCTTGCCCAGGGCAGGGCCGGCGGCCATGGCATAGTGTGTAGGAGCTATTACATTCTTCTTCGTAGTGTCGATGACAGTATTAAATTTTGTTGGCTCAAAACTTCGCTACTTCCACGGCATCATCGGTGGCAGCTCAGAGGCCACTATGGCTCTATTTTTTGGGGCACAGAAGGCAGGATAGGAGCTAGGACGTAGTGTACGCCATAGCTGCACATCCACACCCTACGATATAATATATTGAAAGAAATCATTCGAAGGAAAGCCGAATTTAAAGCACGCCAACACGGAGCTACTACGTTCCTGACACCTATCAGTTGAACAATTTCTAGTACTAATAAGGATCAAATTCGCTAAACACATATTTATTTGTATGAACCGACAGGTGTCAAGAACGCATTCTTTCGAAAGCCGGACTGTATGCACAGATTTTCTTGATCGAAGAGAAACAGTGATCAATGATATGTCTTTTTCTTTAGAAAACTTAATATCATGCAATTTAACAATTACTCTGATGCTTTTGCACATTAGACGACCTTAATCCTAATCCCGCTCTCAGTAACTCCCGCCTCTGATACCACAGGGCTACCTCCCAATGGCATTTGTGGTCCGTTTTGCCGCGCGACCAATTTGTCCGGACGGCGCCGGCCGCGGTTTTGCGTCCGTTTGTGCATATTGAAAACTTAATCATTAACGTACATTTCAGTGGAATTGTTCCCCATTTGTTAGTTTCGGATAGGCCGGTAATAGTTTCTGGTGCGATTAGAAAGTTATTTTGGTGTGAGGATTAGGGAAATTGTTTTAGGCTGTAAATGCTGGTTTCTAATGTGAAATGTTAAGTAGGTTAGTTTTTAATTTTTATCTTATCTTACTGTCTAGTACGAACGCTTTGTTTTGCTTATACTTATAACCCAACCTGCATCATACATTATTTTTACATAAAGCACCAAAACTGCCAGATATGTAATAATTGCTTTATTCTTACCTACCGGCAGATATTTCCCTTTATCAAGCGGAAAATTCTATCCACAGTATCTCGTCAATGAATTAATTCAGAAGGAACAGACCTACTACTTATAACGACACATCATCAACAAAGTCTTGACCACCTTAATAATCCTAGGCGTCTCTGGAAAAACAAAAACACATCGGAAAATCAGAACATTTCAAACAACATTTCACCCATACACTCAAGACATCTTCCCACCAAGTAGTAGAAAACTAACGTAGATATTTACGCAACAGTGACGCATCAGGTTTATGTGCGCCACCCCACGCATGGCCGTGGGATGCTACTTGGGAAAACTGCTGACTCATCGTTCGACAGTGTTGCAATTTTTTGAAGTTTTAGTAGAATTTAGGAGTCTTTAGCGGTACTTCAAGATGCGTGGGTAGTTTTCGGGGATACAAATTTAATTAACAAGTTATTTTTTTAAATGTGACGAGATAACAATGAACCATTTTTGTCGGGGAAATCAAAAACTAGAATATAATAAGATATTACAATGTAATATCTGTCATAGCCTAGTTTCGCAACAGTATACAAAGTCGAATTTGAATTAGCTCGACACTCCGGAGATGTGGTACTTATCGATAATTATGTAAACATGATTAAACAAAAAATTATAATTTGATTATTTCTTTTGTGGGGTCATCCACCAAAGTTAGCGCAGTTACTTGAAATATATGTTTAAATAATCAGTTTTTGTTTTGGGTAAACTTTACAGACGTTAGGTATCAGTATTTAAACACGATAAAACCAAAAAAAAAGTTATAAAAACTAAAACCCAACTACGACAAAAAAGTCAACTAAAAAGGTATAAACAAGTCGTCACAGACAGACAAATAAAAAATCCGGAGATACACGTAATCTGTTCGATTTAATGCCCACACATGATAGTTTTTTTTTTGTTTTTATAACTTTTATATTTGTTTAAATTATTTTGAGGTATTTTGAGGCTTTTGAAATGTGCCCATTCATGCGATACCCAACAAAGATTTTATTAAAGTTCATATTTATACTAGAAGGCACCATATTTAATGTGAACCAACGGAAAATCAATACGCTTCCAACGATACCTCATTTGTAAAATTATGATGAGTAGTTTAGAAGTTATGAGGTATCAGATGAACATACCTACATATATACATACCGATCAAAATCATAACCCTCCTTTTTGCTTCGCCATACTCGGGTAAAAAGATTTTCTCAACTCATACTTGAAGTAAGAAAACTGCCAACGATCGGTCGTTGACCCCCAAATTTTTTATTTTTTTTTCACTTGTCTTCAGTTACTTTTTCATAGTCGAGTATTACGACAGCCAGTCATCAGTTTATTGTCTTGTGGTTGTATTGTATTTGTGTAGTTTTTTTTTTACTTTTCTCGGAAATCATGTAGCATAACGCATAAGCTACGATTTTCTTCGACGTAGCTGGCAACACCACCGCTTTCACAGATGACTCCGACCCTCGGAAAAAACTATGTGTAAGCTTTGAGTGACGCAAATTGGATGAGCAAATTAGGTGACTAAACGAGTATTTTTTACTTATTTCGCAATTTTCTACGTAAACCTTTCTTTTTGCGATGCTACGTAAATATTGGTTATGCTGTGTTGAGCGGAAAGATAGCTAGTGTTCTAACAAAGCGAAAAGTCTGTCACAGATTTAGATTGTTTTGCAGATGATGAACTTATTGTTTTAAAAGTTATAATACACAACAAAACACACACACAATTACAATTTACAAAACAATTAACAACAACTGTAACAATTCAACAACAATACAATAACACAACATAACAATAACACACAATACAATTTTCAGGGGGCCTACCAAGACCTCTAAAGCAGTAGATATTATTTTGATATTACTTTAGTGTGGAAAAGAGATAAAGCTCAACAGGACGTACCGCTCCATTTCTTTCCCCCACTGAACTAATATTAAATTAAATAATACTTCTTTAGAGATGGTGGTAGGCCCCCTGCACATCATCATCATCTCTGCCGATACCGAAAGACATCTACACGCTGGATTGGCCCAAGGATTGCCAGAAAATTGAGCGCATACTTAGTGACGTTTATCGATCTCGACCGAACACGAACGGACTAACAAGTCTGTTTCAATAATCTCTATGCCTATGACACCACCATATTGTTATCAGAACTAACGGAACGTGAAAAATGACAAATCGATTACAAAATTTCACTCTCAGTGTTAGGGATCCCGCGCACTGGATGGCCATGACGCCAGCTAGTCGTAGTCCGTGGCTCCGTTTGCGGCTAGTTGGCCGTTGCGACCAAGTGCGCGATTCGTATCGGTTTTTATAGTTTACCTGGTTCGTACGACAACTGGTCTTGGTCGTGGCCGTCTAGTGCGCCAGATCTCTTATATAATTATGCAAACTATATTACTTACTTACTAAGGATAAGGAACTATAGGAACTATATATAACTATTTGGAAAAATATATCTGCTAGCGGAAGTTAGCAGAGCATATTTTCAGTCGACTTTTTTCAGGCAATAAGGCCAGAATTAAAAAAAAAAAGTATAATGTACTCTAGAACTCACCCGCGTGCCAATAGAACTCACATTTTTTATGCTATGCTGAGTAATGATCTGCCAAGTTCACGCACATGTCAAACACTACTCTTTTCCTCTCTCAAACCAATTATCAGGAGCCCATTTCAAAGAGAGAAACTCTTAAAACCGAAGTCTATTAAAATTCATTCATAAATTCTATTAATTAGAATAATATTTCGTTAAAGCTGGGGGCTAATTAATTTCATAGGAATCTTTGCAGCGATGAGTCTTTTGGGTCTTTTTCAGTGGCTCCCTGATTTTACAGTAAAAGGAGTTTTTAGGGTTCCGTACCTCAAAAGGAAAAAACGGTTCCCTTATAGGATCACTCGTGTGTCTGTCTGTCTGTCTGTCCGTCTGTCACAGCCAATTTGCTTCAAATCTAATTAACCGATTAAGTTGAAATTTGGTACACATATGTATTTCTGTGACCCAAACACGGACATGTAACATAAATAAATAAATTTTGAATATGGGGGTCCTTTTTGGGGGGCAAATAAGAAAAAAAAAAAAGATTTTCGAAATTGACCGTGTGATATATCAAATGAAAGGCCTTATTGCGATTTGGATTTCAAATACATTTTTAAATCATTTTAAAATAAATACTTTTAAAGATATTTAAGAAAATAGATGAAAATTGACCATTGCCCCCCTTATCTCCGAAACTACTGAACCTAAAATTTTGAAAAAAATACAGAGAATAGTTCTATGCTAGTAAATTACAGGAAAACCTATAAGAAGTCTATGGTCTAAAAATAACATGGTAAATCACTCAATATTGTGCGTATAAACTTACATTTGCAGTTAGAATGTATGGGGGAACATGTTTTTCAACTACAATGTTAAGTTTGTTCTTGGGATACATTTTATTCATCCCAACTACGGAACCCTTCATTGTGCGTGGTCCGACACGCACTTGGCCGGTTTTTTTTTGTAAAATGTACAAACTTACATTTGCTGTTGGAATGTATGGGGGAACATGTTTTTCAACTACAATGTTAAGTTTGTTCTTGGGATACATTTTATTCATCCCAACTACGGAACCCTTCATTGTGCGTGGTCCGACACGCACTTGGCCGGTTTTTTTTTGTAAAATGTCACCGTGATTGGTCAAAAGAAAGGTCAAACCTATTAGTTTCAAAACCGAATCAGGGGCTGAAGCACTTAGTCAACAACCCACATTAAGTACTTGACACAAGTAGTACCTACTTCAATTATAAATAATAAATCTAAAGTTTTGTGATGTTTTATAATATAGCTTATTAAATTTTCCATTAACAGGTAACTTTATTTTTTAAACACATCACCCACACTAATTTCTCAGTTATATCAGGTCGGAGTCTGGATTTGTGCCCGGTTGATGGCAATAGGTTCGCCCCCTAATACATAGGAATTTTTCATAACTAAGGCGAAATGTGGATGTACTATAGGTTGACCTCTGCCTTACCTTTCGCGGAATACAAGTGTGATGTTAACTACAACACAGTTTCAGTTCCAAACTGCCTAGCCTTTTCCCAACTATGTTGGGGTCGGCTTCCAGTCTAACCGGATGCAGCTGAATACCAGTATTTTACATGGAGCGACTGCCTATCTGACCTCCACAACCCAATAACTGGGTAATACGATATCCCTTGGTAAGACTGGTGTCAGACTTTCGGGCTTCTGACGACTCGTAACGACTGTCAAAGATCCATGAATGACAGCCGGGACCAACGGCTTAACGTGCTTTCCGAGGCACGGAGGATTCTCGGTATGTAAAGATGGTCACCCATCCACTGACCAACCCCGGCAAGCGTAGCTTAACCTGATGGATCGACCAGTGCGGCTGTTGTTACTTAGCCACGAGCTCCTCCTATAACTGTATTTTTAACACAGTTTCAGTTCCGAAAACTTATAATAATATAATAATACCAGCCTGTTACTGTCCCACTGCAGGGCAAAGGCCTCTTCTCACACAGAGAAGGCACGAGCATTGATCACCACGCTTGCTCAAGACGGGTTGGCGATTTCAGACTTATATTAACTACAAGTCCAGGTTTCCTCACGATGTTTTCCTTCACCGATGTCAGTAATGTCCAAGATAAACTCAGAAAGCTTATATATTTTTATTATTCATTAATAAGATATTTTTATCGTTAATTTTTAAACTAGTCTAACTAAATAAATTGTAGTAAAACTAAAACAATATTTGTACTTTAGTCATCAAAAACGTTTGTCAGAAAACACACCTCTCTGACTCATAGTGGAAACTCCAATGAGTCATACAAAACAGCAACCAATTTTCCGGAAACATTAGAATAAAATCCACTTTAAACAAAATGGAGGTGTCGTGGGACACCCCCGGAACGAAGTTCCTTTCCCTGTATGTTAAGTATTAATACAGAGTCCTCTAGTATGATCTCAAGTCTCAAGTGTCAAAAGTTCTTGTTTTGTTTTTGACTTTTGACACTTGAAACTGACTTTTGTGGCATCTTGACGCTTTTCGTTACGTGACGATTTCTACCAGTTTACTGCTACCGCAATCCGCGTTAAAAAACTTTGTTCCCTATAGTACTTAATAAAGACATAACAGCTGAACAGAGCTCTTAAAATACCAAAACATTTAAATATCCGGTAATCCAAATCCAGCTCAAACTAAACCTAATCAAAATCTCAAACTTTACACCTTTAAATATTAATAAACACTCATAAATATTTATAAGTGCGTATTAATTAAAACTGTATAAATTTTCATTAGGATCCCTGGCCAAGTTTTACCTTGCCTATTAATTAAACATTGGGACAACGAAAGCGTCTCTTGGACAAAACTTTATGGAATTAAGAACACAATATAAATTTGTGAAAACGAATTATTGTTGGAAACAAGGAAACAATTTTAGCTTTAAATTAATCAAGAAACGCTCTCTGGTATTTGCGGATACTAATTTGTGGTACCGCTCAGAGATTTTAGCGTATAAATTACGATGGCATTTAAGGCGGCCACTACACGTACAATATGTTTGCGCAATAATTATATTGCACAATATGATTGAATCAGCACTTGCACTCAAACGATTCATTATTTTCACGTAATAACATTGACGGCCCCTTCAATATTTTCGCGTGAGCAAGGTAGTCAAAATGGCGGGTGTACCTTAACTATTCGAATCATACCATTTAGCAAAAAAAATACCTAAAATGTACTATAAAGTACCTACGTTTAAAAAAAACATACCATATTCAGAAGGAAATTGTATCAAAATTTAGGTACACCCGCTAAATTGACATGAGTATGGCGGGTGTTTGTTATAATAACAATATTTATCCATTACTCATTAAATATAATTATATCGAAAAAATGTACCTAAAATATACCCTAAATAAAAAAAACACCTACACTTGGTCAGTTGATTAGTTCCGGAGAATATTTCGTAATTACTTACTTTCATAATTATCACGAAATATTTATTTAGACGCATCTAGATGCCCTAAAGTAACGGTCAAAAACATTGCGCAAAACGTGATGTTGTGCAATATAATTGATCGTCTAGGGCCCGCCTAAGATAAAGTTTTGATTATAATAACAATTGCATTTTAATTGAATGTTAAAGACTTGTTATGAATCCTGGGATGAAGGCATACGATAAAGCTAATAACTCTCTACCTGTAGATGACTAAAGTTGGTCTAAAGAATACAAAACTGCAGCCCGTTTGACTGCTGTAGCTGCTGCTGGTTTTTGCTTTATGAAAGAAAAAGGAGTGAATGAAAGATTGGTGGCTGACAGGAGAGAATGGAAGAAACAAAACAAATGCACCGACCCCAAGTACCATGGGCCCAGGGGAGTAAAATGATGATGAACAACCAAACAAACATATGACTGGTGATAAAAGCGAAATTCCTACCGTTAATTGCAAAGAGCTTAGGGATGCACGCCGCGAATTTCACCGCTTCAGTGGTCTAGTGGTTAGACCACCTGGCTCAGATACAGAGGTCCCAGGTTCAATTCTCAGTGGGGGCAAACTTTTCTGGTCGGTTTGGTTGGTGGTAGGGCTTGCTACCACCATCTTATCTGCCTCCATAACAACAATGTTAACAGCATTATTCTGCTCGACAGTTAGTGTTAAGATAGCCACTTCCTCTGTGGTTGAGGATTCTGGTTGAATCTCGGTTCCACCTTCGGCCTGATCATCACTTACCATCAGGTGAGATGCAGGCCAAGAGCTTTACCGTTGCGGTAAAAAAAAACAATTTTATTTTGCTTAGAATCTAAAATTTTATCTTATCTCTTGTTCTCTTAAGAAATCAAAAATCTACGGACACTTGTAATTTTATTTACAACACAATATTTTGACTTTCGCCTCATGTCTGGGCAGTAAAATGAATCCATTACTTTTTCCTTTCCTTGCAAGGAACACGGCACAGGAAACAACTTCTCAGTGAGATATATATCAAGGCCAAAAGCCTCATATTCAACCGGAAATTGAAAAGCTCACAAGGATCATTAAACAACCCCGTTTTGTAAATTGGCTTTTCCAACTTACGCGACTCAATAAGCAGCTGATATATCCAGTAAGGGTGATAAAGTTAAAGAAAAGTAACAAAAAAGGTTTGAAACGGGTGTGATAGAGGATCATTTTGATAGTAGTAAGGTATTAGAGGGATCGTAGATCCTGGAAAGTAACAATTTTTGCTTCGTAGTATTGCGGGGATACGGTTATAGAAATTAAAGACATGAAACATGTTAGCTCGTGGCTAAGTAATAACCGCCGCTCGGGTCGATCCATCGGGCAAAACTACGCTTGCCGGGATGGGTGACCATCTTTACATACCGAGACTCCTCCGTGCCTCGGCAAACACGTTAAGCCGTTGGTCCCGGCTGTCATTCGTGGATCTTTGACAGTCGTTACGTGTCGTCAGAAGCCTGAAAGTCTGACAACCAGTCTTACCAAGGGGTATCGTATTAACCCAGCAACTGGGTTGTGGAGGTTAGATGGGCAGTCGCTCCATGTAAAATACTGGTATTCAGTTGCATCCGGTTAGACTGAAGCCGACCGCAACATAGTTGGGAAAGGCTAGGCAGATTGATTGAAACATGTTTTTTATTTCTTTATTTTGCTTGATAATTTGTCAACTCATAATTTTTTTATTTTTCATTTATATCATTAACAATTTTTGCATTGTGTCGAAATGTCTTAGATTAAAAACTAAAACAATTTGAAGATTACTTACTTATCGGTGAAGCTCTTGAATTTATTTTGTACAAAAGTTAAAAGACAGAGGGAAACATAAACAATGTTCACCAAATTCATCGTGTGGGTCAGTCGCTGCAGTTGCTGTTCAGCCAGCATCAGGGAGGTGTGGTCATTAATTTAAAGGGTTTAGGCGCAGAATGCCCAATTCTCAAAATGGCAACTGAGTCTTTAATGGACCAATTCTCATAATGGCTAATGTGGTACAGGGTATCAAACTGAACAACTTTCTCCATGGGACCAACATCGATATCGCGAATAAATAATCAGCCGTCTCATACATTTAGGTTGACTAGGTATTGAAGTCTTTACGATGTTAGTTCCATGGAGGAAGTTCTTCAGTTTGTAGGTCTGTACCAAATCCTTAAATCACACTTTTTTATTACATGCTGTATGACTTAATCAATAAAGATTTAGAAATCAACATAATTAAAAGATCATCCTGTCTCTATCAAATTCAACAGACCGAATTTAGTCAAGCATCACTTAAGAACTTACGTTAAAAACTATCGATGCTACCTCAAAACACAGAACATCCTTAGTCATTGGATTTTCGTGCCCTCAATCCGGTCACTCAAACGCAATATAACTGCTATATCAACGTTATAGGTAACAATGTTATATCCGGAATTAGGATTAGCATTTTGATAGGACGAATTTAGCTTAATTGGACGAATTTATAAATGCTTTATTGCTGTATTTGATTTATGAGTTACCTAATGTTTGTAGGCAGGTTATTTGTTGGTTACGTAAAGGCTACCGACCGATTTTGGTTATAAACTTACAACTATAAAGCTAGTTTCCGAAGACTGCGGTGGCCGCCACATAGCGTCCGTAATTTACCGTCAAAAGACGTCACTGAAAAGGTTATTTTTGAAAGTAGGTTTTAGTGTTTTTCTAGAGAGCGTTTTTAACCCCGGAATAATAATTATATATAATAATATAATCAATTTCATGATGGACTTCACTGCCGTTATGTGGCTACCGCTATTCTAGAAAACCCTAGCTTTATTCATACCTAGGTAATTATCTTCCATAATATTGAAAATATTAGTTTAGTTGCTTAAAATAGTAGGATGCTTTAGTCTCCTGTAAAGGCAAAACTGTAAAGGTTTATAGGAAAGATTTCTCTCGATTTTAAATCAATTACGTATTTATAAAGTCAATGTTGTCAAAAGTCAAGGGTCTTTGCCTTAGAAGTTATACAGTCAGTCGATTTTCCCTGTCGAGTACATAAAATACATTTCTTATAATTCAGTTTATTTCAATATGAGCTTTGATGTTACGAAAACACAAAGAACTGACTGCTCTCTCTCATCTCAAAAACGAGACTAACTATTGAAATACTAACTTCCATTCAAAAGTTACTTTAGGGACGAGTAAATAGAGTATAATTTAGGTGAACCGGATGAAAACCGCAACATTACTATTCCTTATTCAATATACCGAATGAAGTTTGTCGTTGAAACTGCAGGAAATAGATCCACGCGGCAATGGCCGCTGTTTCCGACTGAAAGTGATCCCGCGGCCGGCCGTATCCGGTGGCTGGCGGTCTGTTATGTCCCCCACCTCCGGTTTGACCGATGCCTTACTTTTGTATTCGGTATGTCATGACTATATCCAGCACTACCTGGATTGAGTGATATTGGTTTGTTTGAATATGGGCTGGAGACTGCCTTGAGGTTTTTTTGGTTGGTCGTCTCGATACTATTAAAGTTGATGCTTTTGCGCTCTAGGTCAGGTGAATATAAATATGGCTAACCTCCTGATAGTTGTTTTGAGTTGAGTATTTGTGCTTATAAGATTTGTGTCTAAACGAATACGATTTACGAGAATTACGAGGAGAACGATTGTATATTCAAAAGAGTGTCCTTGGAATTCTTGCCCGTTCTTCTCCATAGAGATCTACGTTTTGGAATGGGCAACTAGCTTCAACTTTTTGACTAACTGACCGACTCTTTGACAGTTCAAAAGTGCCTGTAAATTGAAATAAATGCTTTGACTTTAATTTAATTTCTAGTTTATTCAAATTCGGGCAAGTATCGTTCCCCGAATTTGATTATTTACTTTCTGATTTTATCTTGGACATCACTGACATCGGTGAAGGAAAACATCGTGAGTAAAACCTGGACTTTTCCTACTATATATATATATATATATATATATATCCTACTTAGTATTATAAACGCGAAAGTTTGTGAGTATGGATGGATGTATGTATGTTTGTTACTCTTTCACGCAAAAACTACTGAATGGATTAACACATACAATACTTTTATCCGGGCTCAAATCCAGACTCTAGGCTGCTACTGAGAAATTCCTGGTGGAAAAACCCAATAACACTTTGCCCGACTCGGGAATCGAACCCAGGACCTAATGCTCGGCAGTAGCGCTTGCAACCACTAAACCAACGAGGCAGTCCGTCCGTAAAATGTTTCGTATTATATCGCAAAGTTATTCCGAATTGCTAAGTTAGTCCTATCTTGTTATTGCTCTGCAGAATCATATCATATGAAAATAGAAATTGTGACAAGCGAGAGCATCGCTAGAGACATCTGTACGTGTGGCCATGAAAATGAATTAAGATTACATTTCAAATAACTATTTTACATCAAGCTATTAAAATCTTACAGCAAGTCTAAGTCCCTTATTTGAACAGAGAGGCAAATCTTGTCAAATAAAAAATATGTGAGGGTATTTGTGTAACCTGTACTTTTTAGAAAAAACCGGCCATGTGCGTGTCGGACCACGCACTATGAAGGGTTCCGTGGATCGGATGAATTTATCTCAAGAACAAACTAAACATTGTAGTTGAAAATATGTTCTCCCACCCGGAATATAAAATGAATGTATGGGAGAACATGTTTTTTCAACTGAATATGTAAGTTGGTCGATTATTACTCGATAACTTGTAGAGCCTACTTAGCTGTGATAGTTTTCCTTTTAATTTCGTTAAATATACTACTGCTGTGAATTTTTTCACATATTCGGAACCAACCATTTAGCTGGTAGCAGTGAGGGGACTTGACTTTAACAAAAATTTGTACTTTAAAGCTTAATATTTCTCAAACGGATCCCTGAATCCACAAACTCACAATAATTTTGAACGAAAGGTCGTTCAACAACACAAAGGGGTAGATGAGAAAAAAAAACATCCCCACTTTTCCTGTAGAGGACTGGGGAAGTCCCCTACAGGAAAAGTGGGGATGTATTTTTTTCTCGTACCCTTAAAAAAGACACATCATGGTTTTATTTTACGACATTACATCTTTCTAGTACTAATATTCTCTGAATTAAGCCGCGGACAGATAGACAGACGGACATGGCGAAACTATAAGGGTTCCTTGTAGACTACGGAACCCTAAAAATGGCTTACTTTCTTTGTTTTAGAACAGAATTTTTTGTTTTTCATTCAACAAACTGATCTCATATTTACCTTCACTGAAGCGAGTGTTTTTATTATAATAATAACGAATAAGTTTATTATAATAAACAACACTTTCATTTCGAAGAACTCACAGTCTTCATTTGGCTACTCACTGCCTACAATGTCACAGAAAACGAAAAAAAAAAAAAAAAAAAAAAGAAAAAGTGTTTATTCTGCACAAACTAAACGCACATTACAAAAAATATATAATTACAATACTCCTTTATAAATTAGCCAAAAGCCTCGTATTCAATATTTAACACAGAAAAGTTTGACAAATTTTGTCTATTGCTTGCTGCAGGTTAAATCATGAAATTCTGCTAAAAGATAGCTATATTCTTGTCTACCAGTTATACCCGCTGCCCTCGCGGCCCGCACTGAAAGGCATTCCACCATCCTGCGGCACTCCATACTAGTTCCATTGTCATATATTACACACAGGAGGACTCTAGATAAACTGGTTAAGTCGAAATTCTGAAGCGTGTTGTGTTACTCAGTTTGATTATATTTGTGCTAAATAAAAATCTTGTTGAGACTACTTAAGACGCAGATATGCGCCTGTGACCTTGAGTGGTTAGCTTGCCTGTTCTGTACTGAGCTCACGCAACGCGTCGTACGTCCAGCCAGTAATAGGATACGCCTACCAAAGAGAGCTGTCCCCAATTTGACGCATTATTCATTTATTATACATAAAAAACGTATACAAGAAGATCAATAATTAAATTATCATTATAATGGTGAAGGTTTCAGAAAAATACGCTTGATAGATTTTGCGTGATTCTCAGTTTTTTATCCGCGTTAGACATAACTTTACAAATTAATTTCACTATGTAATATAAATATAATCTAAAATATTCGTAATTTAAGTTATTAAAAAAAATCTCTAATTTAACATATATTTTTTCCAAATCATTAACGCTACTCTTTTAGACGTGATCTTCAGTATAAAATCATTAAAAGTTGGTTGTTGTCGCCTTAACTTAAAGTAAGCGGTATTCTATTCTAGATTTAAACTCCAACAGCCAACTATAAAAACTCATCATCATAATCCTATAACTTTCCCACCGCTGGGACGCTGGCCTCCTCTCTGTGAGAGGGAGTGGGCCGTAATCCACCACGCGGGCCCAGTGCGGGTTGGTAGATGTCACGTCTTCGAATTTTTGGTTCTAGGACATGCGGCTTTCCTTTCCACACGATGTTTCCCTTCACCGTTTTGAGAGCAGTGGTGATGAAATTATTTACACAAAGTAAAGCGCCTGCCTGGGTTCGAAACCACGGCCTACAACTCGAAAGTTAGGACCGTTACCGCTAGGCCACCATTGCTCTTCACTGTAAAAATTAATCGAACCTTACTGTCTGAATCGATTCGGATGTTTGGATAGGGCATGTATTCAATCGAACCCCAAATAATTCCTATTTTGAATATAAAAATACGTTTAATTACGGTAAACTTGACGCAAAAAAAAGAACACATTCACGAAAAGAACAAGTTGGGGGAAAATTTGCGGCACATCCACGCAAATCGGCCATCACTCAGCATAATGCTGCGACCCTATGCGACACAGAGTCACAGCGCTGCTTTTCAGCGACAAAGGCGTTGACGTGATGACGTCATTGAAATATGAAACATGCAACTAAAAGTTAGGCTTCGCAATGTGACTGGCAGGGAGGAACGTTCACACCTGAGACAAACTCTTAACACTCAAAGTAGGACATGTCCTAGTTTGCGTTTCAGGAATTTCACAAAATCAAGCATGCACTGGATCTAATTTATTTAAGTACCTAACTCATTGTTAAACATTTTTGTCTCCTTATGTATGAATAAAACTATTAATGGGCACTCTAATATAATAAATGTGCCTCTTTTTGTGAGTCTTTAATCTAAGAATTTTAGAACACCAAAATGGGAATTACTTATTCCCATTATGTTCTAAAATTCTAAATAGCCTAGCCGTGGCACCGCTCTCTCCGCTCGCTCGTTTCGCGTGCGGTTGAACTGTTTAAAGGCTCATGCAGACCAGCGCGACGCGACGGCGCGGCGCGACTCGAACAATACAATTTTTAAGAAAACTTCACGTTATAACAATAACCGGTGTCGCGTCGCGCTAGTTTGCACGAACCTTTAACCTAATCAGACCAGAAAGTTAAAAAGAAGCCCATTTATTAAAACAAATCGGCCAAGTACGAGTCGGACCACGCACAATGAAGGGTTCCGTAGTTGGGATGAAATAGTCCCAAGAAAAAACTTTACTTTGTAGTTGAAAAACATATTCTCAAAATGAATAATGGGAGAACATGTTTTTCAAACTGCAAATTAAAGTTGGTCGAATATTACTCGTAAACCTGTAAAGCCTACTTAGCTGTGATAGTTTTCCTTTTAAATTCGTTATATTGCTACTGCTGTGATTTTTTTCATAAATCCAAGTACAATCATTTAGCAGGCAGGGGGAAAAATTAGCACTATTTCGCAAACGAATCCCTAAATAGTAAAATGGCTTTCACACACCCACAATATTTTTGAACGACCTTTCTAACGACACCCTACACCATAGGATAGACGAGAAAAAAGAACATCCTCACTTTACGTGCAGGGGAGGTACCCTAAAAAAATATTATTTCTTGATTTTATTTTATCACTTTGTCGGCGTGATTAATATGTATACCCATGCCAAATTACAGCTTTCTAGTACTAACGGTCTCTGAGCGTGGCTTACCGCGGACAGACAGACATGGCGAAACTATAAGGTTTCCTTGTTTACTACGGAACCCTAAAAAAGCGTACATCATTAGACGACCTAAAAGTTTTTGGAGACTCATCATTAAAAGTTATTATAGTTAGTAGTGAGAAGTACATAAATAAGTTTTTATAGGTTCAAAAACAATATTTTCTTATGAATTGTCGGACTTCCACAGATTCGAAGCTGCGGGCAAAAGCTAGTAAATTATAAAGTAATTATATGTCTCGTTGTTGTTGTTCCAGCAACAACTAACACTTCACAAGCTGAACCTGTTGCTCAAACATTTACGTCGAGTCGCGTCCACTCCAGAGTGCTGGAGAGTAATCCAGAAGTCATGCGCTTGTGGGCCTGAATTATGGACTTGAGCAGTGAACGCCGCGGGGTTGGGGGTTACGCACTTGGTGAGGTAGAAGCGGCGGGTTGGAAGTGATGTACCATCGTGGACACAGGCAGTGAAACCCTTTTCAATCTTATTATTATTATAAGGGTGAAAAGTGGTTCATCCACCGCAAATGTCCGCGGTTGTACAGTATCATAAAAAATATTGAAGCAATTTCGTAATTCTATACGTAAAACATGAATAACTTAAATTGTATACGTAGGTTACTATTCTAAGCCCTATTTATGATAACTGACAATGCGACATATTTTTCAAAAGATAACAATATTGTTTTGTTTTCACGACACGTGCTGTTTAATGAAGTAGAAAATGCATGAAAGAACCTTCTATAATGGGCGCCTGTCACCTGTCAGTCTTATTAAATAGGCCCTGTACTGAGTGCTTACCATCTCAAGAATGTCAAAGAACAAAATTAATGTAGTTAGTCCAAAGGGTGTTTTTCCACACTGCATTCAAAAAACCTACATGTAACTTCACAAGTGTTTTTTATTCTAGATACATCGTCTTCACATAGAATTTTATAATAATTAATGTATGCAAAATATTGTAAAAACATTTTAAAAGAGTAACGGTGGAGTTTCTTGCCAATTCTTCTCCATACCAAAACTACCTTTTGGCAGAGGCGACTAGAATCAATTCAATTTTTTGTAAAATTGACGTTCAAAAGTGCCTTTTATGCCTAATTGAAATAAATTGTTTGACTTTGAAACAAAACGGCGTCTTCCCCGCCTAGTGCGTGACCACGTTAATGTTTGACGCTTTAGCCTGCTCGGTGCGTTGGTAACAAATTCATGGCGTCGCCCGATGTTTATGGTGACGCTAACTGCCTTGAATTTCATATTACAATAGCTTTTAGCTTGTTTTTTACTTAATCTTTTGTTTATTGAAAGAACATTGTTTAGACACATTTGTTTATTTAATTAAGCAAATAATTAATGATGAAAGTATCGGGTTTTTAGCCTTAACAAGAGCGGTAAACCAGCCGACCGTACGTTGCATTTTGAAAAGATTACGGTAAAGTATTTGACCTAAAATTAACATTTCCAAATAAATGATGTAGTACTATTTATCTTTCAACATCACTGAATATGTGAATAATAATATGTATTATTTCGGCATCTTTCTTCAAATACTAAAGCGAGCCGTCCACCGCCAGCTAAACTAAGGTTAGTTTAGTTCCGAACTTATGTACTTCATAATAATTAATTTAAATGCTACGTACATAGATATATTACAAGATCGGCCTTAACTTATTTTTTTTTTTTTGTCAAACATAATGTTACATGTTAAATAAAAGCTAACAATACGCATTGAATTTACCAAAAAATTGCAGGCATAAAGTTGGATCAGTAAATAGAATTAAAAGGATTGGTCTTTTAATAACTCTGTACAAGCATAAGGTCGAATGTCATCAAAAAAGTAGTTTTTGATTAATAAAATATTATTATTATACTGTGACTAGTTTTATTACTATACCGATCCAAAGGTACTTACACGACTTATCTAAAACATTATACTATTTTTATTAGCCTAATCGCTATTGAACAATAGTTTTGACACGATTTTGTCAAGATCTTTCTTTTGGCTCTCCTCTAAACTTGTGAAATTCCATATCAGACCTAATGCATCTCAGGTCGAGACATATGGGTGGACTCACGTGTATGAAAAACCAGCGAGCTAAAATAAACTTACCTTAAACTAACTAGCTTAGTTTAGCTGACGATGGACGGCTCGCTTTACTCATGAATATACCACTCTACCACTCTAAATTCACTCATGAAAAGCGAAAGCTTCATTTCTATAATTGTTCTCTATCTATTTAAATTATTTCTTAAAAAATACAGCTTTGTTATGTTGTAGTAACTTAAAGAACATTTTCAGTCTCACAATATCAAAAGAAAATCCGCTCGACAATAGAACTGCACTACTGAACAGATCAATTTATGATTCCATTGAAAGAACCGTTGAAAGTGCTCATTATGTTTGACAATCCAAGTGTAGATAAGGTTCTATAAAAAATCTACCCATTGACGCCTTAGGTAACCTTCGCACGGCACATTCCTCAGAGATTTGATCGTCTCAGCGCACATACATAAAAGTTGTAAAAATGATAACGCGTTCTGGGGACCGTATTTTGGAGTCGCGCGATTTAAGGCATATCGACACAATTTGAAGATGATGCCAAAAAAGGTGACGAAAAGACAGACATTTTCTTATGTGCTAAATAAAAACAAACTGTGATGATTATTGTGTCATGAAATGACTTTTACACGTCATTTAAAAAAATATAAAAAATAATCTAGATGACGTTTCCTATCTGACTACTCTGAGAAGAAAGGCCGAAACAAACTCAGAGGTCAAAGTCTCTTTTAAAGTCCAGACATAATCTTGGTCAGGCCATATGAGGACCATGTAGATTAGTGTCTGAAATGGTCTTTTGAGGAAAGAACCACACAGATTTGAGTGGACCTGTCCAGTCAGTGCAAGCATTTTTTTTTTTTAGCAGTCGTGGAGCTCAATTCAGAACTTAAGCAGCTCAACTCGACGAACAATACCAAAGAAAGGATATTTTGGTAGGCCGGATCAACTATTCGAACGGGTCAGAGAAATTTGAATTTAAATAATACCATTATTGATAAATACAAATGCTGTGACAAAATACTAATGTAAGGGTGGTTACTACACATATTCGTCATACCAGTGGGAGTCCCATTATTTTCTATGCTTGAGTCATCACGGAATGAGTCACAAATATTTGGGAAGTTCATGAGTTCAGCAGTAGAATGGTTAATTAAAAATGAATCACAAGTATTTTGGGAATTGGGTAACGTATACTTTATACAATACATAAATTTACTTTGTGAGTCAGTCTCTAAGGTTTGTAGTGTTTGTATTATCATGAACTACTGTGCGCCAAGAAGAGGAACAACATCATCTTCAGTAGAAGTATCAATCGAGATTTTTGTTATGTCTTTTTATAAAAATATGAAGTGTCCCTCTGCTAGGTGAAAACTGATATACTCTATATATATATATATATATATATAAGTACTAAGTAATAAGTTTTGAGAAACAGTTGAGCTTATATCCTCAACCCCCATCTCGATCGACACTGGTGGTTTTATTTATTTGATTAAATTTAGTCTTCAAGCTTTTCTTTTTCGAGTAGTATCCACAATACACCCCCTTAACAGCGAGTGTAGAATATGCAACGTGGTGAGTTTCCGTGTGAACGGGCCCGCTCAAAAGATGGCCGGGGATGACGTCACAGATATTTATGCTCCAGAGATTCGCGCCGATGAAATTCAACGAATAGATATGTGTGTTAATTTTGAGTTGAAATTCAGACTTTCATGTACGAGTATGTTGAACTTATAAGGTACTATAGATACTTATTATTTTTATATAAATTATAACATACCATCGAACCGCTGACTGAAATCATCTACGCATTATGTACATAAGTGAGTAACTTTGTGCAAAGATTGTGGCGGCATCTACAATCGCCACATGCGAACTACGCATCAAAGACCTGACGTCACACAAATCCTGCATCGCGCAATTAGAGATTACCGCGCGATGGACATATATACAATCTCCCAACTTGAACCTCTGGGCAGTTGCCCTCCAGACACGACACCCGCCTGGTCGGAGGATCTTTCCTTTTCTATGGAGTATGAGTGAACTTTACACCCTGTTCCTCATACCCCTAAAAGATAATTGCTGGAGAACGATATCAATTTTTGGTGTGAAAATTCCCTGTTTATGACAGTGCGCAATGTAACGCACGCAAAACATTGTGCTTATGAGTGCATGCAACGGGGTCATGTGGGTATTTAAAGTTATAATAACATGTTATCCTTTTTTTCGTAAAAAATGTCTGGATGATAGAACTTTGACCTTCAATAATATATCCGTAACCAGAAGGTCCCCAGGTATGGTCCAGTACAAAAAACATATCATAAAGACAGGAAGAACAAGTGACTCTCGGCTTCGTTTAGCGTATTTTTACATCCAATATCCTAAGTACCTATTAAGAGGTTGACAACAACTACAACGCGGTCATTGTCGGACCGCATGGAAAAGAACGAGAAGCTCGGGAACACAACGCGGGTAATTTATTGCAAAATATGAAGCAATTATCTATTGATTAGACTGCAAAAATAAAACACTATTACGTTAATATAAATCAGAATGTTTGCATGTATATTAATATGGTTTTTAATCGTTAAAAGATTTTTTTTTGAGGTATCTTCGTGATATTTTTCTATCGTATCAAATTAATTGTATTCTGTTAGCAACACACTATCTATCAGATGTATATCCTGAAGAGTATTATATATTTTTAAGATTATTTTTTACTGCAGTGGATCATATCTATACTTTTAGGCATTTTTATCATGCCTAAATACTTGCGTTTAGCTCCTATAGTCTCCTTAATTAACCTGATTCGGTTTGAAGTATTGTTTGAATACCTACCATACATAGATGTATTACGAGTACTCTATGATACCTACTATGCGTGGATGTGAAAACTCGTTGGAGCTACATGAGGTCGAGCCTGTTCGCCAAGCACATATAAAAAAATACCTACACACACAAAACAAGGTGGCTGCCATTACTCATATTTTAATGAAATCAACTCCCACATACGCAAAGCAAACTGCACAAAAGTTACGTCTGTTTTCAAAATCAATTTCTGAGTAAACGAATTACTCGGAACTAAGTCAGAATTTTCCGTCATATTCCCGACAACTTGCATGTTAGAGTTAGTAACTGTATTGAAACAGCCAACTACACACTAACTGATTAATAATAACTATCTTGTTGGGCTAGCACAAACGCGCGAAGTAACCCCGCGTAGTCTTTAAAACGCGATCGTCGCCCGAATATACTATTGTTCGAACTTTTTGTTCGGTGAACCTGAACGCGTGGTCGCGCCGACAGAGGGCGCTTTCCGGTTTTTCAAACAAAAATTGACATATGCCTGCGACCAATCGCGTAATCGTGCGACGGTTGCTTTAAATTGGACGCGGCCTGAACGTAACGTAAACTCGATCGATTTTAAAATGGAAAATTACTCGTTTCGCACATAATATTGACTTATTTTTATGACATTATTCATATACCATTATGGGTGATAAGCCTTGAGACTCATAGATGTTTTGATTTGTTGGCCATTTCCATGTATACCTTTATATTACTATACTCTATGGTTAAGTACTTGTACGCTTACTGCGGATTTCCCCAACGAAATTGAACGCGTTCAGCACATCTAAACGCGTTCAAGAGCTGTCAGTGATGAATATTGTACACTGACAGCTCTTGAACGCGTTTAAGACATGCTGATCGCGTTCAGTTTCATTGGTGAAATCCGCACTTAGCATCACCACAATAGAAACGGGTTTTGTCGACGGAAGAATAGACAAAATGACAGATTGTAATCACAATCTGTCATTTTATCTATTGTTCCGTCGACAAAACCCGTTTCTATGGTTGTCATGCTAAGTGCGGCGTGCTGGTACTAGTTGACAGTCCTACACTGTCCTCCCATACATATTAACACTGTAATAAAAGTCAATTATTTTTAAAAGAGTTACCGTGCATTTTCTTGCCGGCTCTTCTCCATAGGAAACGACCAATTGGAACCGTGCACTTAGCTTCTGAAGTTTTGTAAGTGGCCATACATACTTAGGTTTGGGTGAAATAAAATATTTTGGTCTTGATTTGTTACTAATTATGCTTGAAACCAAAAAATGCTGTAGGATAAGTTGTATCCGTTTCCGTCGCGCGTACGTGATGGGGCCTATGTTTGGTATATGCTAACGGGAGGAAAATTGAGTTGGCAGTTACTTGAGTGGAGAGAAAATATACCTTTCTATATAGATTTCCTCATAGAAATCTTGGGAAACTGATGCAAGCCACGAAGCGGTATCTCAAAACGATACCCTCAGTCTGGTATTTCCTGTTATTTTGGGCACGCCACAATTGTGGCAATAAGTCCCCTCCGTCCTCGTTTGAGGGGTGGCTAGAGAGGCGCCACGGCGTCCTCACCTTCCGCATGACGCAGGTTCTCATCGGACATGGTTGTTTTGGGAGGTTCCTGTTCAGGATAAAGCGGGAGGAAACGCCCGGGTGGCGGAGCACCACCGTGCCCTCACGGAGGCGATCGGCGGCGGCGATCTTTCGCGTCCGGCCCTGGTTCAGGCCATGGTTCGGAAGATTGAAATGGAAATTATCAGGCTAATGTTTGCTCTTCTCCTTATGTATTAACTACAAAACTGATGATTGATTGACTGAAACTGACTGAGCTGACTGCTGATGCTCACCGTGTGGTGTGTGTGATGGGATGGCCATTCGACACGACCGGGGAGGGACGGACTGTGAGAATAAGAAAATAGGGAGTGCACCTGTGTTTGCACACTCGCTTGTGCACTACTGTAGCCCTGCTAAACTGAAAGGCGCTATCTCTGAGATACGCCCTTTTAGTTTTTTATACCATTCAATAGCTATAACAAATTCGCATCTAATGGTATAAGCCAAATAGCGCTATATAATTTAAAACATTAAAAAAACCACTAAGAAGGTTTTTATATCTCAACTTTTCCTTAAATTACATTTTACAAAAAGTAAAAATTTACTTTTTGTAAAATGTAATTTAAGGTTTTTCTCAAAACTTACTCCGATTGAGATAGCGCCTTTCGGCTTAGCAGGGCAGAATATCTCCTGCGTACTTGGGATTATAGCGTTGATTCTGCCATGACCGATATTTGGTCAGCA
This sequence comes from Agrochola macilenta, assembly GCA_916701695.1. Taxonomy (NCBI): domain Eukaryota; kingdom Metazoa; phylum Arthropoda; class Insecta; order Lepidoptera; family Noctuidae; genus Agrochola; species Agrochola macilenta. The sequence continues at coordinate 8,824,829 of OU753564.1, read as the reverse complement.
GAGATCATAATAGCAAGTAAGAGTTTGACTTACCTACCTTTTCGCGTTTTCCATTCGACGGATAACCACGAGGTTTTTCGCCTTTGTGTCGTCACTTTCCTTGACAGCAGGGCTGTCTAACTCTTCTCAATGTTATTGGGCAGCTCTCAATATTACCACTCTTGATTTTATGTCCGAAACGGCCCAAAAATAACAGAAATTTTGCGTATTTGTTTGGGTATTTAAATTCTTTAAATAGCCGTTTACTGATTTCACGTCATATTACTGGGCAAATAAAAGTGCTTCTAGTCTAACCATGATAACGATTTTTTTTACTTGAAATTAAACCGGTTAGATGAAAACCAGTAGATACTTTATATTGAGCAGTCGCTCTATGTACGAGGCTTGGGGCAAACGGAGCTCATGGAGGCAGTCGCCTATCTGACCTCCACAAGCCCAGTTTGCTGAACACGCGACTGTTTCAATGATGTACTGCTTGTCTATGTCCATCCTCGTGTCATCATCAATAAACCCCGACACACCCCTGACATGATAAATAATGCCTTCCTTTTTATAGTGACGTCATAAAAAATGTTGCTCGTTTACATATTCCTAAACAAAAGCCGATCTCCATTTGAATTTTATATTCATACATATTTTATTCGTTTTTTTTTACTGTATTCTACACGATCGCCCGTCAAACTTTTAACTGCCTGTCAGCGCTTTTGTTAGTTATTTATTATATTTTATGCAGCATAGCCGATTTTACTCATGAATTATTTAGAGCTCCGCTGTTTGAATTAGTAAACACTATTATTCTTGATGAAAGGTATTGTATCTGTGAAACAAAAGTACTAGACTAGTTTAGTATGTAAATATTCACAACACTTGATGAAGGAAAATTAAATTTGCCAGCCAGCCTGTATTCTACTCGATATTCTAACAAAAGGCTACTACAACTCGATTTTTATAAATGTGCGCTTGGAGCTATCAAAATCGTAGGTTGTTAGTATTTAATTCAGGGCCCGATTACCTCCTGATTGCCCCGACGCCTCTTAATACGGTTTACACAACTCGTGTCGTCTACACAGTTCTGTCTTATCATTCGTTATGTGGTTATTGAAATAATTAAACCACATAAACTGTAATATTTTGAGGCTGAGAGGCGCACAGTTAGATAACTCGGCTTTTATACTACTTATCTAGATTTCATGCTGAAAATGAGATTGGTAGGTACATAAACTATAACTGATTTGGGCATGTTTACCGTTGGGACTGGTCATAGTAGTCAACTTGTGTGTACCTCAAAAAGAAATTCATAGGTATGTTACACCATGGGCAGTGAATTATTGGTTTGCCTCAAGATTAGTTTAATTTTTGAAAACATAAATTACGGAGTGAGAGGATTGCTTGACAAAATTTTAAAATTATATTTTGGCGAACTGAATAATATTTTTGACAGTCTGAAAAAAAAGTGCATCTTTATAACCAACTAAAAAAAGGGGTTATCTATTTACATCCATACGTATCGAATAAACCCTTCTCGAGTATAGATAAACCCTTTTTTTTTTTTTTTGACCTACAATATATTCACATATATGGTAATTTATTAGGGCTTCCAAACAATCAATCTGCCTAGCCTTTTCCAACTATGTTGGGGTCGGCTTCCAATCTAACCGAATGCACCAGTATTTTACATGGAGCGACTGCCTGTCTGACCTCCACAACCCAGTAACTGGGTAATACGATACCCCTTGGTAAGACTGGTGTCAGACTATCGGGCTTCTGATGACTCGTAACGACTGTCAAAGATCCACGAATGACAGCCGGGACCAACGGCTTAACGTGCTTTTCGAGGCACGGAGGAGTCTCGGTATGTAAAGATGGTCACCCATCCACTGACCAACTCCGGCAAGCGTAGCTTAACCTGATGGATCGACCAGTGCGGCTGTTGTTACTTAGCCACGAGCTCCTTATTATTAGGGCTTCCAAACAAATAAACAAAATTTCATAGTTGTGTGTATGTATGTATGTTTATCCACGCTTTTCTCCGAAACTATTAATCGGATCGTGACCATTTTTATTGGCTTACATTTTCTTCAACTTAGGGAACAGTGGAAATTTCAAAATCTGTTCAGTAGTTTTTAAGATATGGACTAATACGTATAAGTGTGAAGGCTAGGCTTTATGATACGAGCCACGGGTGTGGTGTAAAAGGGAAAACATCTCAAAACCTTGGTCAACGACAACTAAAACTTTTTTTTTACGCACCTATCTATTTAGCGGCTAGTAATGTTTCCACTTTTTCACACTGTGACCATATTTAACAGGGTTCCTGGGCTCGTAATCTTAATAGCTTGTCCACTCTGAAATGACGCGCCCCATTACTGGTAATGCGGTATTAGGGCGCGTCATTTCAGAGTGGACAATCTATACGCAATAAAAGAAGAAAGCGAGAAAGATCACAAGAATCTGAAAGGCTAGCTTTAAAGGATATAGGTACTTAAAGATATAAATATGAATCTCCAGTAAGAGATAAAAAAGCAATTTCATCTTTGTCTTCCACTCCCTTCAAATCCACTTTGAACTTTAAAACAATTTTACATAGTATAATAGTGTTTCACTCATTCTTATGTAAATGTTTGTAACGGCCATTTTAAACTTGTAATTTATTCAGGAAATTGCTTTAGAGCGAACTTTGTCAACTCGGGCGGTGTCTTTGAAGTTGTCGTAAGTGGTTGAACCTCGGCACTTGAAGATTTATGAATATATCTTGCTAGTTGTTGCCCCTCGACGGTGGTTGAAGAGCGAAACTTTGGGTGACCTTTTGATTTCTCTTAGGAATTGTGTTTCGAAAAAAAAACAATATTCTTCCAAACAAAACACTACAAAGTGGAAAATTACTTTAATTTCGAAAGTCGGTGTCATTGGATCAGTATTTTAGTTTTTTCCAAGTTCCGAAACTAAATTTATAGTGTTTTTTTTGGAAGTCGGCTGTTTTTTTTTTATTTTTTTTTTTTAATTTTCAGTTTTTAGATATACAGACAAACATAACCTCCTCCTTCTTTGAAGTTGGTTAAAGAATAGTAGTAGAGCTCCTTGTGTGATCTCGTTTAAGGTAATACTACCACAATACCTAATTCTGTCCCGCTACCATCTCCGGACCCAAGTGGGAACTCCAACCTGGTAAAGTGGGGGGAAAGGCTAACTCGACGGAACGGCAGCGGGACGTGGATGTGGAGCTGTGTCGCAAACTATGGTCCATCTTTTATCCTCCCCTCTATGTCCCAAAACATGCAGTCACAGTCAGACGACGCCGTGGAAGTGGCGTGTTTGGGTCAACAAGATTTGAAGTACTATCGCGGCAGTTTCTTGCCCGTTCTTCTCCATAGGTACCTACTAACGCTTTGGAATGGGCATCTAGGTTCATCACTCTGACTGACCGACCCCTTAACAATTCAAAAGTGCCTGTAATTGGTTTATTTGAAATAACTTTGACTTTGCAGCAAAACGAAGAAGACGAAGACGACGAAGACCTAATTCTCTCGTTAAGAATTGCTGTGATCTGGTGTGAAGGGCTGATGATGAAGGATCACAGCTGCTGCAGCTGAAATGTCTCATATGCCTGTGCATATGAGCTATTTCAGCTTGGTCTCAGGGATGACATCGCACCCGCGACGCCTCAGGTATCGCAGATTTCTAATGGAGGTGGTGATGACCACTTAATTAATCAATAGGATCACCTGCTTGTTTTGCTTTTATCGTTCCCACTGCTGGGACACCGGCCTCGTCTCTATGAGAGGTAGAGGTCCGTAATGCAACGTGCGCCCAGTTGGTGGATGTCACACGTATCTTCGAATTTTTGGTTCTAGGACATGTCGGTTTCCTCGCAAAGCTATCCTTCTCAGTTTTGATTTAAATAATTTACACAAGGTAAAGTACGGTCTGCCTTTTTTTTTTTTTGGTTGGGGAATCATCAAATGACTCCTCCCGCTTTGGGCGGAGCGAGAGGGAGTGTCAGACTTTTACTGACTAAAACCCACCCGTGTTCCTTCCGTTGCCTGTGTGCTGGGGCCACGATATCCCTTTCAGACAAACCCGCAACCCCAGCAGGCATTGGTCCTTCCGGACCCCGTCAGTTGGTGCTGATATCCCTTTGAGGCGCGCGTGGAACACAACGCGCCGTCGACCCGGGCCTGGTCCTTATCGGACGGCGAGCTGCCCATCGCTCACCGTCCGCAGGCCCGCGCCTACGGTGGCCGGAAGTCAGCTCGTGCCCGGGGCGTCTCCTGCGGCGACCAGGGGCACGAGGGCGCGAATCTTCTCCGGCTCCTCCTTCGCGAGCATAACTGCTTCGCAGAAGGAGGTGACGGCCTCCCATGCACTCTCGCTCCGGACCATGGCCTGAACCAGGGCCGGACGCGAGAGATCGCCGCCGCCGATCGCCTCCATGAGGACACGGCGGTGCTCCGCCCAAGCAGGGCAGACCTCCACCGTATGCTCCACCGTGTCCTCCGGGCGATCCACACAATGGTGACACCTGGGCGTTTCCTCCCGCTTGATCCGGAACCTCCCGAAACAACTGTGTCCGATGAGGACCTGCGTCAGGCGGAAGGTGAGGACGCCGTGACGCCTCTCTAGCCACTCCTAAAAAAGGGGGGATTTATCGCCGCAATTGTGGCGTGCCCAGCGCTGGGTTGCGACATTCGCCCACTCCATGCCACCATGATATCCCGCCGGAGCTCGTACGGTCTGCCTAGGTTCGATCTCACGACTACAACTCGTAAGTCGGGGCTAATACCACCGGGCCACCACTCTGCTCTGGCACTGTATTTTCAGCAAATTTGTCACTTCTGCTATACCTGAACCGGCATGTCCTCGAACCAAAAATTCGAAGACATGTGTCATCCACGAACCCGCACTGCGCCCGCGTGGTGGATTATGGCCCATTCCCTCTAACAGAGAGGAGAACCCACCAGTGGGAACATTATAGACGGAATTATGCTAAGTGCGTTCCTGGGTTCGACCCTACTACCACAACCCGTACGTCGCGTCCTTTTCCACTGAGCCATCACTGCTGTCATGTTTGCATGTCAACATAATAAAATAATGCCTGTGTGTGTGGCCTTGAAACATTGAAAACGGAGGGGGTTAATGATTATATCATGATTATGAAGTTAGGAATGTCTCGGTTATGCTGACGTCAGCCGCGTAGTGCACAGGTGATAAGATACCAATGGACTTTGTCACCTTGAAGGCAAGAAATACCTCCCATTGTAGCATAACAAGAAATCGCGCCGTTATTTTCTTTCTCATTTTGAAAGCACATTAGTATTATGTTGTCCCCCTGCAGGGCAAAGGCCTCCCTTCTCTGTTTCCACTTTTCCCGGTCTACTGTGATTGCGGGCCAATCCTTTAAGAAGTAGTTAGTAAGTTTTCGGGGGACCGTCTTATGTAATTTTGACGTTAGAAAAGTGCTGATTCTAACTTTTGAATTTAACGGAAATAATACCGATAAATTATAAACTAACCGTTGTCATAATTTTGCGGTGACATTAAACATTCCTGATTGCTGGAATGTAGTATGATTTGTCCAACCTGTGGTTTATGTTGGTCACGCTACATTATCAATCAATGTCGAAATTGTAATAATGGAACGAGTTGTCAATTTGCCTTAGGCATTTTGCATAACCGCGAGCGTTTGAAAAACGGACAGCGCCGTTTGTAAAATTACGAATCATACAATCTGCCTGCGACATATATACGTCTACGTAGACGTACCTATATATTTCGCAGGCTGATGATACCGTAAAGGTGCTAAAGTGGCAAATTTTGGAGACCTATCAATACTTGGTGGAAAAATTATTTTGCTGAATTTTGCTTCTATCTGAAATCCTGTTTATGTTCGATGTATTTACTTATCAGGTTTGACATAGATTCATATGAATGAAGTACCTACTTACGAGCATAAAATCGATATTAGATTATTATCTATACGAATTATTTTTTTGACTCATCAAGATAAATAAGGAAAATAAAAACGTATTTCAAACACACAAGGAAAATAAGTAAATTGTCTTAAACACGTGTAAAGTGTGTTCCCAATAACTTCACGGGTATCAAGATGAGAATGAAGATCACTGTTGGCATCACTGAGATTAAGTACAATTCAGCTATCTAAGTTTAATTAATCTCATAGACTATTTTTGCTTTTCCTTCTCCAACTCTAGTTTTTCGAGAGCCCAGACAATCCCTTTCAAAGTGTTTCGTATTTCTTACGCCTACGCTTTTCAATAGGATTGACGTAAGCTTTTCGGTGGCTTATCAGTCCGACACATTTTTGACTTTTCCAATCATCGCAAACAACAAACATAAACATCAAAATAACCTCCACAATGACGATACTGATGAAATAACCTGTGCTATGGGGCCAGATCCGAAACATCCAGGAAAACCCCATTGTTTCATACAAAAATGCAACACCAATGAAAATGTATGAACAATGTTTTTTTTTAACCACTTGAAAGCTCTTGGCCTGCATCTCACCTGATTTTATTCTGCTCTTTCAAAGTTGAACCCATACTAAAAGTTCATAATTATTGATAAAGAATATGAATATTTTGAGGTAGGTACTTGCAATCTAGGAATACTTAATTCAAAGTTATGCTGAATACTTCGTCGTACGAGCATATAGTATTTTGGCAAAAACAAACACGAATCAATACAGGAACTTCAATGCAAATGCATTTCCAAAACAACCGGATGTAGGTGTCGCTGGAGAGCGCCACCGGAACATGTGTGCGGAAGTAATTCTAGACAACTGCCCACTGAACCGGATCTACACGGATTTACGGATTTCAGGCGCATGCACTCAAATGGCACTGAGATGCTGATGCGGAAATTGAATTTAAGAGTTTTGGAGTGAATGTTACATTTTTAGTTGAGCTATAGTAGAACGAATTTTAGGATTGTTTTAATTGGTGAGATGTTTGTAAAAAAATGTATTTGAAAAAATCCGGGTATTTTAGTAGTATTAACCGAGTTGTACTATAGGTAGACTCCAACGCCAGCTATAACTGAAAACCAGCGCTGTGGCTCTGTCTCGCATAGAATCACAGCATTATACTGAGCGATGGACGTTTTGCGTGGATGTGACTCATATTTTCCCTAACTTTATTTTCTGTGTTCATCATTTACCGGAAATAAACGTATTTTATCAATTTGTTTTGTTTTCTTTCTAAGAGCTAAAAGGTAATTATTATACCAATTGACTTTAAATAATTTGTCACTGAAAATAATACAGCAGTGATAAATAAATCAGTGACAGAGAAAAAGCTTAAAGTGTTATCTAATGGTGATCTGCTAGCGTATTTCCACTGAGGTGATTGACCGTTAGCCTCAAAGAAACACTTGAAAATCGCTACGAGCACGCGTGGTTGTGGTCGTTGTTGCAACCGTGGTTGCAGAAGCTCCGTTGATACTAAAATACACAAAGATGGGCTGCTAATAGTCAGACTGCGTCTCGTGCAACCATTTGTTCGTTGCGGCTTATTGCGCAATAGCATAATAAGCCTATGATGTTACCATAGCTGAGACACAGTCCTCCTCTCTGTGAGAGGGAGTGGGCCGTAATCCACCACGCGGGCCCAGTGCGGGTTGGTAGATGTCACATGTCTTCGAATGTTCTAGAACGGTCCGGTTTCCTTCACTGTTTTTGAGAGCTCTAAATCTAAAACTTGATGGCAATTTTAAATCTAAAACTTGATGGCAAAAAACTAGATGCAATAACGGAAACTATATTTTTAGGAATTACTTTAGATTCGAAATTGCAATGGGGCGCCAACATTAGAACTCTTTCAGGTAGATTAAGCTCAGCTGCATATGCAGTAAGAAAAATAAGGCAGTTGACTGATATAGCCACAGCTAGGTTAGTAAACTGCTTATTTCCACAGTATTATGTCTTATGGCGTTCTGCTGTGGGGATCGGCAGCTGACGTAGATTCAATTTTCATTTTACAAAAGAGGGCAATCCGCGCTATCTATAAAATGGGTATTCGCGAGTTCTTTAGAAACAAATTCAAAGAAATTCATATACTGACGCTGCCTTCTCTTTATATCTTAGAAAGTATTATGTATGTCCGCAAAAACTTAGGACTTTTCAAAACAAGAAGCGATTTCCATAATATAAATACACGTAGTAGACATGAAATTGTGATACCCAAATTTAGATTAACTAAAACAAGCAAGTCATTTCTTATAAACAGTATCCGCTTTTATAACAAGTTGCCAAAAGAACTTAGCGATGGGAAGTTCAAAACCCACATCAAACGTGTCCTTATCAAGAAAGCATATTATAAAACTAAAGACTACGTTGAAGACAAGGAAGTTTGGCAATAATTCCTTCTGCACATGTGGCTTCCCTGGTACATCATTAACGGCATGTTATGTAAGAGTTTAACTGCTCCCAAATTACCATGTTTTTTTACATTCTTCCTTGACATAATCATCATAATATTTTTATTTATTTATTTATATATTAGTTTATTATTTTTTATATACAAAGTTGATACGACAGAGGGGCTTTCCTTTAAACTGCCTATACTAGGTACCATTTTCAAGCTCTGTACCAAAAATCTATTAAATAGGAGCAGTAGTTTAGTCGCAAATGATTTTTTAAGTTTTTGCCCCGTTTGAACACGATGTATCTTTCCTAACAGCTGATTATGTCTATACGCATAGGTCATGCACCTTAAAACGATAAATCTGAGTATAACCTATGCGTGGTTGCCGCTGTGACGCAAATCACAAGTACAACCAAATATTCTCGCTAAAAAGATGACAATGCAAACAAGGAAGCAATAAATACACACACACTTGCATTTTCATTACGAGTGTGAAAATCATAGCAAACACCCCGTGGGTAAAAGAAATAGAAATAGGTCAGTGTGTTGCTATTGCATCCTAGCGACGAGGGGCAGGGGTTGCGATCGGTAAGTGAGTGGGGCTTCTAAAAACTGTTTTTTTCAGTGCGCCGACGCTATTCTTTCGGAACGTACTTATGTTACGTAACACGGAAGTACCTGCGCCGCCTCCGTATTGTCGAACTCGCGCGCTGACAATTGGGATTTAGTTTTATTATTGTGATAGGACACTAAACAAGTTTAAGACAGTATTTCTTTTTTTATTGTGACAGGACACGTAACTTGGGATTATTATTATTTAGTGTTAGTGTTTTTTTTTGTGATCGACTGCTTTTATTGTGATACGACACGTAATTAAACTTTGGTTTTGTGTGTGTGTGTGTGTAATTAAAGTGTTCAACAATGCCTCGTGTAACTTACACGGCGTTAGAATACACTGACATGATTTTTAATTAGAAAAATAAGTAACAATATTCTCCGTCGGTATAATTTGTGCATTCATGTGAATGAAGGACACATCGAGAATTTAAAATTTTAGTGTTTTTGTTGTTGCGCGCGTACTTCAAAACCATACCTAAAAGCCGCGAGTGAAGGCCTAAGCCGCCGCCCGCGCTACCGCCGCCGGCCGCCCGCTTTGAAATGAGATAAAACACGCCGCGCGGCGCGGGCGCGGCGTTGCCACTGTTACCTAGGTATCTTCTAAGGTCAGTTAAATTTATTTACAAAGGGTGGTTGCGTTTTACTCTGATTCATAAGCTATTTAGTTTGTTTGAAAAAAAAAAAAATAATTTTTGATGCTTTTTATTTTTATACCGTATCGAATTAATACTAAACACGTATAGTATACGTAGTGTAATTTAATGCCCCTCTGTCATATCAACTCTGTATAAAATATGAATAAATTAACAAAAATAAAAACCTATTTTAAACGAAATGACATGATTGCAACAAACAACTGTAACAAATCTGAATAATTATCATGTACACAAAAGCCACTAATAAAGTGTTGAAATAAAATTGTAGGTATATAATGTCAAAATAAAATAAATATATATATACAGAGTATAGAGATATAAAAATCATGTCAGTGTATTCTAACGCCGTGTAAGTTACACGAGGCATTGTTGAACACTTTAATTACACACACACACACACAAAACCAAAGTTTAATTACGTGTCGTATCACAATAAAAGCAGTCGATCACAAAAAAAAACACTAACACTAAATAATAATAATCCCAAGTTACGTGTCCTGTCACAATAAAAAAAGAAATACTGTCTTAAACTTGTTTAGTGTCCTATCACAATAATAAAACTAAATCCCAATTGTCAGCGCGCGAGTTCGACAATACGGAGGCGGCGCAGGTACTTCCGTGTTACGTAACATAAGTACGTTCCGAAAGAATAGCGTCGGCGCACTGAAAAAAACAGTTTTTAGAAGCCCCACTCACTTACCGATCGCAACCCCTGCCCCTCGTCGCTAGGATGCAATAGCAACACACTGACCTATTTCTATTTCTTTTACCCACGGGGTGTTTGCTATGATTTTCACACTCGTAATGAAAATGCAAGTGTGTGTGTATTTATTGCTTCCTTGTTTGCATTGTCATCTTTTTAGCGAGAATATTTGGTTGTACTTGTGATTTGCGTCACAGCGGCAACCACGCATAGGTTATACTCAGATTTATCGTTTTAAGGTGCATGACCTATGCGTATAGACATAATCAGCTGTTAGGAAAGATACATCGTGTTCAAACGGGGCAAAAACTTAAAAAATCATTTGCGACTAAACTACTGCTCCTATTTAATTGATTTTTGGTACAGAGCTTGAAAATGGTACCTAGTATAGGCAGTTTAAAGGAAAGCCCCTCTGTCGTATCAACTTTGTATATTTAGATTTCTTTTTCTATTTTGTGAATGTGAGAACACTGTAGGCTTAGTGGACTGTAGATTTATTGACCATCTTCTATCTTGTTAAGTACCTGGTACTTGTTGAAAGACCTACACTGTCCTCCCATACCTATTAATACCTACTGTTAATTGTAAATATTGTAAAAAAACTATTATTTTTAAAAGAGTAACCGTGGAGTTTCTTGCCGGCTCTTCTCCATAGGAAACGACCAATTGGAACCGTGCACCTAGCTTCTGATGTTTCATAAGTGCCCATGTAGGTTTATGTGAAATAAAATATTTAAATTTGAATTTGAAGCACTGGTGGGTAAATTATTAGTTATTTTTTTATTATTTTTTTTATTATTGTTAGTTATAAGTTGATAGTTAAAATTTTAAAAGAAAATTTTATTTTCTTCTTTTTAGAGCATTTAAATGAAAGCTTTTTTATAAAAAGGTTTTTGTGCTTTTAATTTTTAATAAAAATAAGTGAAAGATTTTTATTTTTATTAGGTTCACCAACAATTGACTACACTGATACAAACACATAGTACATTTAAAAAACTAAAATAACAGTGCATCAGTTTCTTATAGGTAAACACCACATGCATAAAACAATGAATCAGAAAAATAAGCTAACTTACTTAGGGCGGATTTCTCCAACGCAATTGATCGTGATCAACATGCTGAAATCAAAAGCGCTAATGAAGAAAATTTGGTAACATCAATAAAAAGTAAAAATATTATAAAATAAAAATATTAAAAAGTTGAAATATTATAAAATTGGTAAGAGTAAAATTGACATTCTTCGACATTGGTAAGGTAAAGATATAATTTGAATAGTAGAAATAAAGATAAAATAGATCATTTACACAAAGTAAAGCGCCAGCCTGTGTTCGAACCCATGACTTACAACTCGTAAGTCGGGGCTGTTACCACTGCGCCACCACTGCTGCGCGATGCGTTATTGGATTTCTATAGTTACATTTTTTACAATAAATTACCAAGTGGTTGGAAAGACTTGACAACAATGCTGTTTAAGTGTAACTAGAGTAGATATTTTTTTTGCTGAAATGTTGCTCCCATAATCATTATTGTTTTTTTTTTTAATTTAATTTATTATTGTATACGAGATTGTGACTGAATACTTATTTGTCTGTGTGCCGTGTTAATTTATTGACATTTTATTATTATTGTTAACTATTAGTATTTGGCATGAAATTGTGACATGTACCATGTGATTTTATATTTTTATTGTAATTTTATTAATATGACATTTGATACCTAAACAATGTTGTATGCCTTCTGGCGGGACGTAGTATGGACCGACATTTATTTGTAAAACATCTGTATATTTATTTTTTTACCCTATATTCACAAAATTAATAAATGAATTGAATTGAAATGAAATAAACCTTGGCCCCGCGTGATGGATTATGGCCCACTCCCTCTCACAGAGATAGTAGATCCAGGTACACGAAGCCACATTTTTTCACACAATCCCATGAACGTTCTAGAGCTAAAAGCCTGAACAAACTGCCACGTTAATATCGTTTATCAACTTCGAACCTCAATTTGCAATATACAGATACATATCAAAGCTTATGGATACTAGATGTATTATCATGACTATAAAAACGTTATACGTCATAAAACTTTTTCTGACGCCATAATGGTCCATATTACTACACAATACAATGGTGTTTCAGAAATTTCAATCCTTACCACACGGCTAAATAGCGGTCTTACTCGAATATAGACAACAGAGCCATCAATGGATCAATACTGTTCTCAGATCTTATAACACGTTTAGAAAACCTAATTTATAACACAGCTTTTTTAGATTTTTATTATATATATATTTTTTTTTTTTAAATAGTACTGGCTAAAAGAAAACAACACAACAAACCATTGATCAAGAATCAGCAAAATTGGTTTTGAGACTTTTCAGTTATATCGCCTTGTTACGTTAGCCCTTTGTGGCTGAATTGCTCAAGGGACTTTAAATTTGATGAAACTTCTGTAACAAATTGTCTCTGTGACATTACCTTCTATGACTTTCTTTCAAATCTGTGAAGAGATTTACACATTTATTGCATGAAATAAAACCAGATACGTTGTACGCGTTCTATTTCCGCTGGTTTATAGCTTTTATAGTATTGTTGAGTTGTGAAAGTGTAACTTTTGTTAAAGTACTGAAAAGAAAACTGTTATAGTCGCCGGCATGTAAATTGGCAAGAATCGTAGATGCGCAGAATTCGTTTTCGATTGTTTTTTTTAAAAGACATGTTCAAAAATAAATTATGGCAATAACCATAGAATAACAAGCAATATTTGTTTTTTTTTGTTGCACTTAATGTACATGCGCTAACTTACTCCCAATACGCCAAAACGTTGCCAAGTTACATGCATTACATGACTGTACAAAGGTAAAAAAATATTAAAAAATACAATAGACGTAGATATATTTAATAACCTATTCCGTATAACTATTCCTAAAGAATCATAAAAAACTATGTAAGAAATCGCAGATCACTGCGTCGGGTGCTCGGCGTGGCAACACGCCATGTTCACGAAAAGTCAATCGACATCCCGAGAATGACTCGTTAACACGTGAAACACGTGTCGAATTCTTGCAAGATTTTTTATCACTCTTTAGGAATAGTTTAGTGGAATATGTTACAAAATATACGTCTATTGTATTTTATAAAGGATTTCCGCCAGGTCTCGCCTGAATCAATTAACTAGCTTAACTGTACAAAGGTAAGTAAAGTAAGGGAGAAAAAGTATCTATTGGAACTCGCACAGGAAGATAATTACACAAACTTAGTATTATAATGTCCGTATACTTATTCTCTCGGTTTAGCTAAAAGATATAAACTTCTGTATAAGTTAAATGAGCCAGTTTGCCTATAAGGCACTGAGCAGACGATGAGAAATTTGTCCGCGGACAAAAAAAAAAAATTTGGAATCGTCTGGAAATCCCCGGCATTTTGTCTGCATGCGCGTTAGATTTCCAAACGATTCGGCTAACTAATGATACTTTAGGCTAACTAGCTTATTTACTAGGGTTTGTTTCCGAAAGCCCTTGGAGTAAGTTTTTAAAAACAATCTTAAGGGCCACTGTCGAGTCACCCTGTGTTCATCTGACATCTCTAGATATCGATCTAGTTCTCGTAAAGTCAGATCCATTACATTAAAATGAATACAATAAAAAATCACTTCTTCGGAAAACTTCCGCGTTACAACAGTATGTATAAGCTGTCGCTACTAGTACAGTCAGAACGTCTGAAAGGCAATTACAACACGTAGTAGATTCACCAGAGAACTTCGATAATAGCTCCTACTAATTGGGAATGCTATAGAGTTAGATGATACCGATTTTGGAATATGAATGTAATATTTTTCATTGTTTTTATACTCGTATAATACGTGGACCTATGAAATCAGCGTTTTGTATGGAGAATTTGAAAGAAGTTGCATTTTTCATACTAACATTTTCTTAATTTATATCACAACCATGAACACGAATGTTTTAAAACTTTTATGCACTAATGTTTAAAAAATAAGTGGACGAATATGCCACTTAGATTAAGCGACAAAAATAAGTTTAAGTGGTAATTTCTGCTAAGAAAATGAGGAGTCTTTTTAAATAATTTTTATGTTTATAAAACTATAAGTAATAAGGTTTTTTTCACTAATTGGTAGTTGTCTATGATGGTCATTATTCGATATAATACCAAGCAATTGATGAATATTTTAAATCATAGAAGTGACGAGGTTCTCTATTTGTGAGAAAAAAACGCCAGTTTCATAGGTACCCAATATTATGAACTGGCGCTTTGCAGCATCGGGGTAGGCAGAAACAACAGAACGCTACCTTTTCCGATTCTTATGCTACCTTTTCCGATTCTTAAGCTACCCTTGTTGTTGTTGTTTTTTTATTTATTTTTTAGTTGGACTACACTGTCATAATAAAGGATGTTTTTTTTAGGGGGACAACAGGGCAACGGGACCCTATTACTAAAGCTCCGTCTGTCTGTCACAGGGCTGGATCTTTTGAACCGTAATAGGTACTTTGGAATTTTCACATAGTGTGACTACAGAGGGCCGCTACAACAACAAATAATAAAAATAAAATAAAGTTAAAAATGAATGCGGGCCTCATACATGACACGTATTTTATTGACGTTTTTTTTTACTCAAATATATTTTAGATAGTCAATTGACTCAGGCGTGACTGCAGAAATCCATTATAAAATGCAATAGGCGTCGTATATTTAGTAACCTAATCCGCTTAAATGTTCTTAAAGAGTCATTATATACTCGTAGAACCCTGTAAGAAATCACAGGAATCATTTCTTACAGGGTTCTTTATGATTCTTTAAGAACAGTTAAGCGGATTAGGTTACTAAATATACGTCTTCCATATTAATTACAAAAACAAATTGTATTAAATATTGTACGGTGCCGTGGAGCCCGCCGTGTGTGAGTCCAACTTGCACTAGGCTGAGAGAGGGGTAGTTTGTAGGGGCGGGTACTTTAACTGTTGTAGCTACAGGAAAACGTTCTTAAAAGACTGTCCCTAACTTATTAAGTAACTGCTAACTGCATTTGTGAAGGCATCTACATCGCCACATGCGAACTACGCATCAAAGACCTGATGTCACACAAAATACTGACGTCACACAAATCCTGCATCGCGCAATCAGAGTTTACCGTGTGAACGACATATATAAGACTATCCGACATAAATCGCTGGGCAGTTGCCCGGTAGACACGACACTCGTCTGGTCGGAGGATCCTCCTTTTCCTATAGAGGATCTCTACACCCTGTTCCTTATACCTCTAAACATTCACAGATTGTATACGTGTGTCGGTTGCGAGTATTAACAACCTGACCTTTCTGAAGGACATCCATCCACCCGACAAAATGTGCAAGGTGCGATAAGCGAAAAGCTTATCAGTTGTTATTGAAAACAATTAGGTATTGAGTAAATGAGTATTACTTCTTTTAAACAATGGAAAACGACTTGATTTCCTATGCGGCATGTATTTAAACGAACCGTGAATAATTCCCATTTTGCTTTCCTTAAAATATTATTGTACACTATAAAATAATTAATGCGCCTCTTTTCGTGAACCTCAAATAAATCCCATTTTGGGGTCCTAAAAATACTAAATAGCCACCAATTGCGACCAACCCGGTTGGTCACAGTTCTAACCTAACCATATGGCCAGGGTGCCCTAGCTCAGTTACTGCGACCAATTCGGCTCGCGCGTAATCACGCAAGTTAGGTTAGCACTGTGACAGTTGTGACATAACCTAACCTGTTTGGTCGGGGTACCCTAGGTTACTGCGACCAACTGTGACAAAAGGCCAGAAAGTTAAAAAGAGGCTCATTTATTCAAAAAAGTGTTCAGTTTTTAGAGGATCACTTAAATAATCCCTGTAAACTAAACTTAAAGCAGGAGGTAAACTTACGGTTCTGGAGTGGCGACCATGTATCGGAAGACGTAGCGTTGGAAGGCCTCCCACAAAGTGGACCGATGACTTGTTGAAGCCCACAGGAGTCCGTTGGATGCGAGAAGCACAGAACTGGTCGAAGTGCATGGCGGTGCTTGGGGAGCCCTATATCCAGAAGTCGACGTCTTTCGGTTGAAATGATGATGATGAAACTTAAGGCGCCTGCATACATAAAATGTCTAAACCACGGGTATTTATCATCTCTATAGTATCCTGCCAGTATGTTCCTCTCTCCATCGGGCACCTATAGCATCAAGTTGTATATCATTTTTCAACAAGTTCTAACTAATTAGAAGTCTGCAGCTCGTGGCCTGGGCCAATTATTCTTAGTTTAAACCTCTGAAGTCGAGATGCCGATAACTTGGAAGATTTTCCACTATTTTTATGTCATTTCACTGAGATACGTTCTGCTTCTTAAATTAGTTTCAGCTATCCGAGAAATTTTATTTTTATAAATTATTTTTCAAGAAGTGACACGCTTGATTTATTTTATAAGGTAGTGTTTTGGAATATTATAGTAATATATTTCTGTGATTAGGTGGGAAAGTGTATCTTCCCTATTTGATTATTATTTGGCTCTTTTGATACAGGAACTCCTAGTATAAGAACCAGGGCTACACAGATGTTTGTGACTCTGAAGTGCAAATAAATAAATTACCTACTTACTTATTAGTGGCTGGTAAGAATTGTCGTGAGCCTTACTGAAAATACGGCATAGACCATGGAAAATGGTAATAGATTTTGGATGACTTTATTATTTTTACACTAAAATATAACATTTTCTGCGTCAAAAATATCGTCAAGAAAAAAAGCATACAATTAAAAAATTTATTCACAAACTCTAACCCATATTAAAATGATGAGTACACCAAATAGCCAAAATAATTTAAAAGGCCTCGAAAAAACAATTTTATCACTGAGGTATTTTTAAAGCTGAAAGTTATACTTACAACTAATCATAATAAACCGAAGGCTATAAAACTTTCAACCAATCCAGTGAGCCTTGTCTTAATAAGAGACCTCGTGTCATCGTGCACATCACCCATAGCGCTAGCTACATCAGACACTTCTTCGCTTGCGAACGCTTCTTTTAATTTTCCAGCCTCTTCTGGTTTTAGTGTAAGTACACCAGAGATGAGGACAGAGCTACCTAAGGCCAGCTTGCCGTATCTTTTCAAATCAGCATCCAATTGATCTCTTGGGTAAACGTAGTTGGCTTTCAGGCCATAGTTGGACAAGGATTTGTCAAGTTCGGAGTGGTAGTAATCTATCCAGTCGTAGAAGCTTTTAACTCTAGTTTCATGGTCGGTGCAGTTGAAGATCAAGTAGAGGATATCGTTAGCTGGACTGGAGTTCTTGCAGACTTGATAATCGATTAAGATTGACTGTTTCAAGTTCTCCTCCTGGAAATACGAAATGGATATATATTATTAAAAGTGTTTTTTTTTTAACAGAGCTGACAGTAACAATGCACTCGCGCCACCTAAATGTGCATTGACGAACGAATTAGTATAGTATGAAACACTTATTACGCGTACGCGTATCGTAGTACGGACACCTCAATACCGTCTGAGGAACACATATATATCACTCCTAATGATTGAAAAAGGACTTATATTAGTGGATACCAATATGATCACATCTTCAGCGATGAAGGCTGTGTGTTGCAGCCAATCGCAGAACTGTTTCAGTATTTACGAAAAATTAAGAGATGACCTGTATGATCAGTATAATGTGTTTTGAATCTAAATATTGATTAAAATCATTACTTGTTAATTCCGTATAGCTATTCCTTTTGTTACCATGCTTGCATTATCATTATATTAATCGGTGATAATGGGTTTGTTCATAACTATTGGTACCTTGGTATTATTTAATGGCACAATATACGTAATCTTATCTATCGGTTTATACGTGGGTACACGGCTGATAGTAAGGATTAAACTTTATGAAACAGTCTGACTCATCGTGATCAACAAAGTGTCCACATCATTTATTATATAAATTATTACAATGTGTAACATTTTCCTGTTGTTATTTAAATAAAATAAACTGGACTATAACTGCAATGATTGATAATATTTAAATATTATCAATCATAGCAGTTACAGTCATTACGTTACAACGCCACCACAGAGGTAGCCAAAATACTGTACAGTGCACGGCTGTGCTTATATCAACTTTGTTAAGAATATCTTGTTTTATACATTCTGCTAGTTCGTTCTTTGTAACATAGCATTAGGGAATCACTGATTACGTTGATAAACCATAAAACTTTACAAATATAATTTACAAAGTAAATGTTACAAGAGTATGTACCACAAAACTCTAATTCTGGGGCAACATTGTCGCGTTAGAGCGAACTATTCTTCGCGCCCTCTCTGTTGCTCAGCGA
This sequence comes from Agrochola macilenta, assembly GCA_916701695.1. NCBI lineage: Eukaryota > Metazoa > Arthropoda > Insecta > Lepidoptera > Noctuidae > Agrochola > Agrochola macilenta. The sequence continues at coordinate 8,806,117 of OU753564.1, read as the reverse complement.
GAACGAGCGACGTAATATATGTAACTGTAACGGAAAAACCTTCCAAATCATTGTAGTGAATTATTATGTAACGCTAAATTGTAGAATTGTCTACTATTAAGCCTAATACAAAAAATTACATACGAGATGTGCTTTTCCGGAAAAACCTACTTTGTAATCAACAATTTAAAAAATAAGTGCAGTATGTTACAGTTAATTGTAGTGATTCGCCTACATATTTGTAGAATTCCAGCTACAAGTCGCGAAGCGTGTTTCAGAGGGTTCCCTCTGAAACACGCTTCGCGATTTACTACTACTTACTATTTTTACAATTTTAATCGGTAATTTTTTTGTACCATTAAAATGTTCAGCCGTAAGAGAATATTATAATACTTAAGCAACCTAGGAGGAACAAGAACGCATTAATTTAACATAGTTTATAATAGCGGATTTCACTTTTATTGTGAGATTCGGTGAGTAAATCTGAAGTAAAGTAATATTTACTTTGGACTATTGGTGAAAATCTCAAGCATGCTACAAGAAGAAGTCATGCTTTCAATCCAACACAAGAATAAACTTGTAAATAAATTGTACTATTTGTCAACTTTTGTTTTTACAATTATATAGGACGTCGTGACATAGCCCTCATGCTTTGTTTTGTGATAAAAAATACGAAAGATTTGTAGTTTTTTAATTGTAACTCAGACATATTTGTAATTTCTGTGTTACGTAATTTTTTCTACATTTAACAATTTGGTAGAATTGTACACTTGTAAAGTTTTGTGGTATCAGCCTCCGATCTATTTAAATCAAACAGTAGAGGTAGTAGCGCAATCCTAATAAAATTTGTTTCAGACGGGCTTCAGACAAAATCGATATACCTATTCAGAAAATGTTATAAAATGCAATAAAAGATTTAAAATACTTGCCTCAAACTTGAACATAACATTGTTGGTCCAACAATCGCCATGTTGAATCACTGCGTATCGGCTACCATTTTCAAATTTCGACATTTTAGCAGCTCGGGTTGCAAGCTCACTAACTTTGTGCTTGATTGCATTCTGATGCTCTGGGTTATCGAGCGCATTTAGCGAAAGATTCTCAAGTGTTGTTAAATGAGCAAGCTCTTCAGGAGTTCCATCAGCTATGCTTCCCCACATATCCCCCAAATTATCCTTGTAATAATTATATGTATCAGGTTCCTTGCTCTTCAGCAAATAAGAAAGCGAATGGTATATAGCTAAATTTCTCAATACACTTTTCACACACTCATCCAAAAGGGGTACAAATCTGTCTACCATACCAAAACCTGAATCCTTCAAGTCTTCTATCATGACAACTTCATTAGGTGCTTCAACATTTGTTCCGTAACATCTTGGGAAATGCAGGAGGTCCTCTTCCGGTACCTCGGCTTGTTTCTGTAGTGACAAAAACTTTGGTAGGACCTCTGTATACATCAGATGCTCATTCCCGAACATAAGAGGAGCGTTCAAGGTCTTCCGAAGAACTTCGTGCGTTGGTGCTATTTTGACAATCATTGACAAGTTTCCATTTTCTCCTTCTATGACGATTCTTTTCACGTTTGCTGCATAATTGTCACCAGTTGCTCCAACCGCTTCAAAGGTAACCTTGCTGTCTTTGTAGCCTTCTTGTTCGATAACATTTTTGATGAATTCTAATTGAGCTGGAGTAATATTATCAATTTCACCTTCAAACTTGTGATGCTCCATGGCTGACTGTTGTGGTAAACTAGAAGCTGTTGCTATTACTTCGTTATATTATATAGGGACGTGTTTATCAGTACGATAATAATAACGATTAAATTTTTATGTGATTTGAAGATATATAATTATAGTTACTTAATAATAACACATTGATGACTGTGATAGGTGGGTCGATGATATCGCTTTTATTGTAAATTTAATTTTATGTTTTTGCTTGCAACAATTTTCTGTTACGGAACGGCATACTTAAATTGCATATTTACCAAATTTTCTTCGTGTACTCTGTGCAACTGACTGACTGATCTCTCTCCGGTCGTGTCGGATTACATTCCCATCGGACTATGAGAGTGAGGGAAGAGAGAGTGCACATGTGTCTGCGCACACACTTGTGCATTATAATATCTCCCGCGTCGATGGCTAGTCTCTGATGAGATTAACCACCATGGCTAAAATGTAGTCTGGCAATAGCAAAAACATTATTTTGGGCTCTGCCGCAGTCGAAAATTGTGAAGCGTTAAAGAAAAATATCATGGTACATTAGGATTAGAGTGCATATTTGCATTTCATATTCAAAAATTTATAATTCGATAGTGATATAATTAGATGTCATAGTGTCAAATGTTGCTGACTAAGATGACATTGCAACATTTACAACCTCACTACATCTTGAAATTCGCTAAACCACACACTTACATACTTACTGCAATGACGGTCGAATTACTACTACAGCTTTATTTGCACTGTAAAATATCGTATATATCTTAAATTTATCTCTCTTGAGGATACGACTGAATCAATGACGTGAACCAGGATGTTCCTGCTTCCTGCAACAAAACTTTATCCCTAATCTGCAGAATGCGTGGCAGCTGCAACGGAATTCTGATGCCTGTAGCGGATAGGATCTCTTCTCCGTTATAGAGAATACTTTGTTAAGAGGGTAATTAGAATTGTATTTAAATATATTTTTTTGATCTATCTGTATGGATTAGGTTATCAGAATATTTTTTATTTTTTTTATATACATTAACTCAAGCCCGTTTTCACGAACAACACGGGAACTACAAAAAAACAAATTTTATGTTTTATGGTGAAGTAAGTACCTACTGAATACATGGTAACAGTTTTCGCGTTGATGTCCATGCCGCCCTTTAAAGGTTTTTATTTTTATTATTATTTTATTTGTCCTATAAATAGATTATTTTATAATTTGTGAATGTGAGAACGTTGTAGGCTTAACAGAATGTAGATTTGTTGACCATTTTCTATTTTGTTAAGTACCTGGTACTTGTTGACAGGCCTACACTGTCCTCCCATACCTATTAGCACTATAATTTGAAAACATTGTAAAAGCCATTTATTTTTAAAAGATTAACAGTGGACTTTCTTGCCAGCTCTTCTCCATACGAAACGACCAATTGGAACCATGCACCTAGCTTCTGACGTTCATAAGTGCCCATGTAGGTTTATGTGAAATAAAATATTTTGATTTGATTTGATTTGATTTAACTGGCAGCCCAAAACATAAAAAATCCTTTCCGTGAATAACGCCTAGTAAAATGAGTCGGTAACTTTTGTGGCCATAATTGCTATGACAATCAGCAGAGGCGTTTAAGAGCGTTTATTCTGAAAGTGAGCAACATTGCAAATAGATGTCAAATATTTCGCTGTTTTGATTTATTTGGCAATATTACTGTATGGAAATAAGAAATGTGGCTAACTAGCGAACTAGAATATTAATAATGAATTGCAATTATAACATTGAATTTGATGTTGTAACCAGTTTAGGTGTAAAAAAGGCATTTGGAAAGTTTCCAAATGCTTTTTTTACATCTCAAACAAAATATTCGGTGCTACGATATTACCTATTTATTGCATTTCATAATCAATATTAGTTAGCCACATTTCATAATTCCATACAGTAATATTGCCAAATTAATCAGAACAGGTAAATATTTGACAGCTATTTGCGACGTTGCCAACTTTTATGATAAACGCTCTTAAAGTGCACCCCGTGTGTGCACTTTAAGAGCGTTTATCATAAAAGTTGGCATAAAAATTGAAATAAAATTGTTATTGAGAAAAAACATTTATTTAATAATCTCTTATTTCATACTTCCACTGCTCGAAAGGGCTGGCTGTCGTAATCGTTATGGTTATGTCGATTAAAATCGTCTACAGGTGTGTTGGTGATTGGGGATTCATCTGAAACCAATCTGTAAGTTAACATTAAGTTAATATTGAATATATTTAAAAAAAAAACAATTTTAATAAGAAAATTCTACTACACTATAAACGGATATTTATACAATAAAATATAAATACTAACATAATCTAATAAGTATTAAGTACAGTAAACAAATGTAAAAAATAATCCTAAATTATAATGAAATTAGATTTAAAATACAATAGACGACGTATATTTAGTAACCTAATCCGCTTAACCGTTCTTAAGGACTCATAAAGAACCCTGTAAGAAATCGACACGTGTTTCACGTTGTCACGACAAGCGTCGAGAGCAGTCTTGAGGCCTTGAGGGCTTGACGTGTTCACACGTCGGGTCCGGGTTCGCAATAAGTCAATAGCCATGTGAAACACGTGTCGATTTCTTACAGGGTTCTTTATGAGTCCTTAAGAACGGTTAAGCGGATTAGGTTACTTAATATACGTCGTCTATTGTATTTTATCATGGATTTCCGCAAAGTCACGCCTGAATCAATTAACTATCTTAAATTAGATTTAGTTCAAAAGACTGTTATTCAAAGCTTCCTCTCTCCGACTATTTTGCTGTGCCCGACAGGGTCCATAATGATCATATATAATTTTAATTTACCACCTATGTACACATTGTGGAGTGAAAATAAAGTATTGAGTATTAAATAATGATTCGTCCTCATCATCTTCACACCTCTGCTGGACTCCCCCAAAGATCGCCACAACGACCGGTCCTGCGCTGCCCACATAGGTACAGCATTTTTAGTAACTTGGCCAGTTACTCAGATTCAATAGGTACATAATTCTGAAACCCCCTGCGTTGAAATTTTTAGACGGTTATTTAAAAAAAAAATCTGCTGTTCATTTTGATCGCGTAAGTATTGCATTTTTCTATGAAACAGCAGATTTCTTTTTTAATAACCGACGAAGACGAACCAAGTTCAGAATCATGTACTGAATCCATGGTAACAGTTTAAGCGTCGATATGTACAGGCGAATTGAAAACATTCTCCTTTTTTAAGAAATCGGAAATATATGAGGTGGCGTTAGTTTCGATTTTGGGCACGCGCGAAAGGAACGTTGTAGCATTGTAGTACCTACCCGTTAGGAACCTAGGTGCCTTGAAGCAAGCCATTCTCGTGCAAAATGATGTCCCATCAGCGCTGCATACACATTTGTTGCAGCTTATATAGTAGGTCGTGAAGGGCTCGCATTTCGACGAATCAGCTGTGAAGAGAAGAGACAATCTTATTTTTTTTTTTAACTATTAAGACACAAGGAGCATTCGTCGCCTTGTCTTTGAAGGATGGAGCAACAACACCGACATTTTACCAAAATATTTTTCCCTCTTAATTATATAAATCCATACAACTTTTTGCTTACTAAAACACTTAAAGACCGACTGAGAGACTTTACTTTTGTAGATTTATAAACCGTGTACGCGATGGGATTTGTCATCAGCAAAAATGACGTACTTCCATACAAACTTTCATCCCCTATTTCACCCCATTGGGGTGAATTTTCAAGGAACTCTTGTGCAATATTTCATGCCCCAGTGGTTTAGGCTGTACGTTGTCTGTCAGTGAATGAATGAATTTAATTCTAAGTTATAAAGAAAACCATTTGCAACATTATATGCGGTTGTAACTTGTTTTGTTGATGAATTTCTAACAACTTAAATAATATCTGCAATAAGGTTATCGCCGTGAATTGTTGATAAAATTCATCTTATAAAGGTGGCGGGTCTGTTGTAAAGGTATTATACTGACAAACAGACGCCAGTTTACGCTGCCTTTCTTGACCTTTCCGAGGCTTTTGACCTCGTATCCTATGAGAAGTTATGGTCTAAGCTCCATAGTTTAAATTTGCCTACAGAGCTAGTTAACTACTTGAAGTTCCAGTTCTAGCTAGTTAACTCATTGAAGCTCGCAAACAAATCGCGTTAGGTGAAATAATGTATCTTCCGAGCCGTATCTATTGGAGTGTAGTGTTAGACAGGGTGGGTTGACATCGCCTGCTCTGTTATACCTGTATATGCATGACCTGATTGATGGGCTCAGCAGAACCAATGTCGGCTGTTCAATAGATGGTGTAATGGTTAATAAACTAAGCTATGCAGACGTTATGGTGCTGCTGAGCTCATCAATCAGTGCATTCCGAAAATTGATAGTTGTATGTGAGTCTTATGCGGCGACGCATGGGCTTACATACAACGTCAATAAATCGCAGATGGTGATTTTTAAATGCAAAAATGTAGTATGCAGGTTAAGTACCTAGGACATATGATTACGGAGGACTTATCTGAATGCAGATTTGGACAGAGAGCGTAGGGCGTTGGCGGTTCCGTGCAATATGTTAGCCCGCAGGTTTGCACGTTGTAGTAGGGATGTGAAGGTGTATCTTTTTAAGACCTACTGCCAAACCTTCTACACGTGCAGCTTATGGGTGAAGTATACGCAGAGGGCTTACAACGTCCTACGCGTTCAGTATAATAATGGAATTTTCATGTTGATGGGGCTTCCGCACTTCTGCAGCGCTTCACAGATGTTCGCGGAAGCCCGTGTTGAAGATTTTCATACCATAATTAGAAAGCGGGCGTCAATAATGGATAGCCACGTAAAAACACTGGCCGACAAGGGGGACAGCCCTTTTATTAGGCACTGGATGCAGAGGCACGTGCCAACATGTGTTGAACCACGTAGGTATTAGTTGTAGTTATGTTAGTTTGTAAGTTTTTACTAACATAAGTCTTTGTTACTAATACTATATGGATTGTATGTGACTTTTATGTGTGATCCGCAATAAATGAAATAATAAAAATAAAGGCAACCTTGCCTCAAAGCAAAACCGTAACTATAATGAAATAAGCGCTATATTTCATGAACAAATACTGAAACGCGTTAGTAAACCTTGGCATATATGCACGCAACTGTTAAGATAAACCATAAAACTTGCAGCTAACTTTACTGGTTGCATAGATTATGGAAACAATGGAGATACGGTATTCTTTGGGCCTTAGCACGCTGGCGATTTTCGAGCAAACTATGTGTACGTAGCGAGTACGCCACGTACGCGCAACGTGTTCGCCGCGTTTCCGTAACGAGAGCGATTGACGTGAATATACAAGAGAGAGTGAGACAAGCAAGTGTACAATATTATGAAAACCGTCAGCTCTTTGGTGGAATATGTTACGGCAAGTCTTGATCACAAACAAAAATGCGTAGGAGTTTTTATTGACCTAGCTAAAGCATTTGACACCGTGTCGATCTCTATTCTTGTGGATAAGTTGGAAAGATACGGCATACGGGGAATGGTGCTAAAAATTTTTACTGATTTTCTCTCGGGTCGTCGACAAAAAGTTAAAATAGATAAATATATTAGTTCAGACGAAACTGTAACCTGTGGTGTCCCACAGGGCAGTATTCTTGGTCCCAGTCTTTTTCTTATATATATAAACGACCTGTGTCAAATGTCACTCCATAAAGGAAAGTTTTTACATATGCCGATGACACAGCTTTCGTGTTTCAAGGAGAAACTTGGGACGAGGTGCGACACAATACAGAAAAGGCGCTACATAAGGCTCATATGTGGCTGAAAAATAATTTACTGACCTTGAACGTGTCCAAAACATCATTTGTTCAGTTCACCAACTCTCGCTTGAAACAACAAAAAGTAGAGATTCGTTTTCACACATGTGAATTTTTGATAACCCAAAATTGTACGTGTCAAACTATTGGTAATACCCCGACAGTAAAGTATCTTGGAGTACTTCTGGATAAGAAATTAACCTGGCAACCTCATTTGGACATGATTTCGTCACGGGTTAGAAAACTAGTATGGATTTTTTAAAATCTTAGGCATGTGGCTGACCTGGAACTTCTTCGCACAGTTTTTTTATGCATTGGTTTAATCTGTCGTTGGTTACTGTATTGGTGTATGGGGAGGCGCATGTAAAACACACATAATTAAACTGGAGAGAACCCAACGATCCTTACTCAAAACTATGTCATTTAAACCATATAGATTCCCCACTAGAACACTTTATGAACTGTGTCAGGTTCTTACGGTTAGGCAGCTCTTTAATTATCAAGTGATTATCAATCAACATGTCTCTATCAGTTACGATCCAAATAAACTACGTAACAAACGTAAAATAACAAATGTTATTGATTCTGTAAGTTGTCGTACTGCACTAGCAAGACGTCAAAGGTGTTTTCTTTCGGCACATCTCTACAATAAACTTAACAAAATTTTAAAATTGTATCCGGTCTCGTTTCATGAGTGCCAATCGAGGGTCAGAAATTATCTTCTAACGCTTAATTACGAGGAAACCAAAGAGGTACTTCAGTGAAGGATAAGTTAAACACACATAATTAAACATAGTTGAACACACCATCACACTCACACACACTCTCACACATACATTACACTCACTCGCACATCCTACACACCACGCCCACTTTCACTCTACCTTAGCTAAATATTAAGAAATCTTTTTATTTTTTGTACTTTCGAATGCTCTCATTCTAAAACTTAATTATTCTTTTCTTTTTGTTCATTTGAGAGTAAATCTGGAATGTATTTTTTGTTTTGGCATAACAATTATTTGTGAAAATGGGAGAAGGCGCTGACTCCTGACATACAGGTTTTTACCTAGTTTGGGATTCAGAGGCTTCATATGATTTGTAACCTCTTATTATGTCAATAAAGATTATTATTATTATAAAACGCGGCGTATACGTCGCGTAGTCACAGTTAGCTCGCGTCGCATCCGCCGAGAGCACGTTTACAGATTGTCACGCTAGAAAAACGCTGGAAATTTGTGATAACGCTCTTACATCATAGATTAGTTTTAAGGTTATGAAATACTAGTTGTTGCGCGTAGTTTTACTCGCATCCTAGGGAAAATACTTACTTCACGCGCGAAACAGCACAGACGTGATAGTTATCAATAACTTAATCATAACACAAAAGAAAGTTTTATTTTTCAAATAACTACAGTCCGGCCGTCAAGAGAGTGCGTTCCTGACACCTGTCAGTTTCACAATTTCTAGTAGTAATAAGGATCAAATTAGCAAAACACATATTCGTTAGTATGAAACTGACAGGTGTCAAGAACGGATTCTCTCGACGGCCGGTATGTTACAGCGTCAACGGCCGCTGGTGAAAATATGAGTTTACATAATCATTTTTAAAGAATATTTGCAAATTACTCTTATAAGCATTTTCCAGACAGCTGCACTACACTTTCAGCATAATCTCTTATTTCTCTAATCCGAGTTCAGAACAGTGCACACGATTACCCTACTTTAGACTGCATTTACCCTGTTCACTGCACTTTCAACTGAGGCCACAGAGCATATCACAAACTGAAGGAAACTATCACTATTATTTGGACTATTTTATTAAGAACTGACTGTAATTCCTAGAGAATATGTAGGATGCTTCGGTATTTTGCTGAAAATAGGGTTAACATCTCCAAGACTCCAAGATCAGATAATATAATATAACTAATACACTTTTATTCCATTGTTAAAAATGTAAGCCGTCTGTTTTGTCGAGACACGGGAAAAAATAGTAGATTATACAACAAGTGAAAAAAAAGGGAATTTAATTCGAGGGACTAAGTTGGATCCCGAGAGCAACGAAGGATTCAAGAGTAGAATCCCGAGCGTAGCGAGGGATTCTAGGTTTGAATCTTGAGCGGAACGAGGGATACAAGGACCGAGATAAATTATTTTTTCACGAGTTGTGTACTCTACTTTTTACCGTTGGCTGCGAGAAAATAAATAGTAGTACGTATAGTATTTATAAAATAAGCATGCTCTATGCATAACGCTCATTCATTTACAGTGCTGTTTGTATAGTTTTAAGTTACCGATTTTTATTTTTATTTTGCATGTGTACATTGTCATTGTGGCGGAGATTCCTAACACAAACAATTCCTTGCATAAAAGGTGATCTCCAATAACATGTATCGAAATACCCTTTGCAATTGAAATTTTTATTATTTTTATAATGCTAACTTAAGTTTAAACATACACATATACATATAAATTCATGCCTTCTTCTCATGGGAGTAGGTAGAAACTACAGTACGCCAGCTGCTACGATCCTTACATACTCCTTTTGCCTCGTTTACGTCCATACATCAGGTCATACATGCACGCCGGTTGCGAGTATTACATGGCCTTTCTGATAAACATCATCAATACGGTCGCTATAATTATGTCCTTCTAGGGCGTCTCCTCCCGGTTTAAAATGCCTAAGATTCAGCAGTAGATTACCTACTTGCTAATATGAATGGAGCGCAGCATTCTTGGAGTCAGATTAACGGACCGTGCTGCGCTCCAAAACACGAATCGCCGACGTCACCCAAAAAACAGCCAAGCTTAAGTGGGACTGGGCCGGACACGTCCGCCGCATGTCGAATGAGTCATGGGCCAAATCTGCCACGATGTGGGTCCCAAAAACGTCCCTTCACATCGAGGCAGACCCAAGAGAAGATGGCGAGACGAGCTTGACGCCTACAGACAGGATTGGTCCACACTAGCTCAAGACAGAGAGGAGTGGAAAGAAGAAAGGGAGGCCTTTGTCCTGCAGTGGGACAACACAGGCTAAAATAAATAAATAATATGAATATAATAAACTTACATCTTCTCCAATAGAGTAACATATCATCGTCCAAAACTTTCGCGCTTACTACAGAGAATAACTGAAACAAATAAAATAAATGTAAAAAAAACAAATAAATTAATACTGTACTTCCAACACGGCATCAGGAAGTCCCTCGCTGACCACCCCTGTAGCTTATGCCTGTTTTACTGGCTACACCTAAATGTAATGCTTAAACAAAAGCGCACTGTTCAATTTTCAACTAACAGTGCGCTTTTGTTTTTCTTTAGATTTTTACTCTTTAAGAACATTTATTCTGAAAGTTGGCAACTTCACAAATAGATGTCAAATGTTGATGATGTTTTGATTAATTTGGCAATATTACTGTATGGAAATACGAAATGTGGCTAACTAGCGAACCAGAGTATTAAAAATTAATTGCATTTATAGCACAAAATTTAATGTTGCAACCGTTTTAGGTATAAAAAGGCATTTAGAAAGTTTTTTTACATCTAAAACTAAATATTCGGTGTTACAATAGTAATTATTGCATTTCATAATCAATATTTTATTTCACTAGTTTGCCATAATTTTTAATTCCTTATAGGAATAATGCCATATTAATCAAATCAGGTAAATATTTGACAGTTATTTGCGACGTTGCCAACTTTTAGGATTTTCACTCGTGTGCAAATTGTTCCATATCATATGTAGTATTTAAGATGTGGATGACGTCGTGAGCTACACATATGTAATTTATTTTTTCTTTCAATACCTGTTTATATTTGTGTAACAGTTTGTTTTCGCGAATTAAATAAATAAATAAACGATAGGCTGTGAGCAGAGAGTTGAAAATCCAACGTACAATATTATTTAGGCATCACATTTTAAGTGTAGCCTAGTGTAAGTGAAAACGGACTTTAGACCCCATTCCCGGTACCGACGGGCTCTATATTATTTAATTGATGTCCTCAATTTACATATGAATAAACAAAACCTACTGTGTACACAAACATAGTCTTTTTATCAACCTTGGAGGCGACCGTGGTTTTATTTCTTATGTAAAACATAGTGTCTTTCAAAGAAAAAAAGTTACCACTGAGAAAACCGAAACCTGTCAAGTAAATATTGTTGTTTAGACAATTTTTACGAAAAAAATCTTTATAAGATTATTTAACAAGATTTTGCTAGCGGCTTCGCGTGCCCGAAGATCGGAAATTATTCCACGAGAACATCCTACCGAGATCAAATTTATCCTATGTCCTAATGTAAATCCATTGAGCGGTTGAAGCCAGATTCACATTTAGAATATTAGTGGCATACAACTGTTTTATGGCATAAGATGAACACACACAATTGAGTCTCTGAAGCATTTAGCAAGCACAGTGTTCTTATCTTCAAATTGATATAATTGAAAACAAGATTTTCCAAATTTCTTTGGAAAAGATAGACCATAGAAATCGTTAATAATGAACAAACTTGAATCACTTATGTTTTAATTGCGAGGCTACTGCTAGCGCAGTCGATGTGGCTAAGTTCTGGTCCAAACAAATGCAATTAATAATTTGTTAATTCACCGACACGATGAGGAAGAATATCCATCTGCGATTCTCTCTTCGACCGTTCATTATAGCAGCATTTGGGGAGGCCTATGTCCAGCTCTGAACGATTACTGACTTAAAAATTTAATCTATTACACTAGGTAACTTCATCAAACTACAAAGTTACTGATAAAATAGCCATAAAAAATTATAAATTACACTTACTGAAATTGCTAGATACGTGAAACCCACGTTCATTTCGATTACAAACTAAATATTACGTAGGAAATAATCAAACGTATGAGTTTTCATTACGGAGACTGTGTTGTGACGACATATAAATCGATTGTGCACGGGCAACGGTTTCAAATTATTTTCTTATTTATATATTCTATTAAACATAACATCAGGCCAGTATTCCCCAAAGGGTTATTCTATTAATGTTTTATATATTTATTTGCGAATTATTATCTGATATCATCATCGTCTTAGTAGACGTTTTGAGGCGTTGTGACTTTTCCGGTATCTCTTTTTTTATCACGCGCATTGTCGCATCTTTCAAAATCCTGGGCAGATATATCTTACTGTAACCCATAATGTCGCGTCTTCCAAAATACTTGGGCAGATATCTCTTAAAACTGTAAGTAGCCCGTGACTACTTTTGTTTTACTGTACTAAATATAAGTATCACAGGTACTTTCTTGTGACGCAAGTGTGACTTCTTGAATATCAAAGTATTTTATAATCAAATATCTTCTGCCCGCGACTTCGTCCGCTAGCTTTTAACCTTCCTCAAGAATTAGGCTATTCAATGCAAAAATAATACTACTATACTAGGTACTACATACAAACTTACAAACAAACAAATTTTACCTCTTAATAGTATTATATTAGTATATATATTATAATTATTATATTATAAACCTGTGTTGTCCCACAGTAGAGCAAAGCCTCCCTTCCCTTTTTCCACTTTTCCCGGTCTACTGTAATTGTGGGCCAATCCTTTAAGAAGGAGTCCAGCTCATCCCACTATCTTTTTCTGGGCCTGCCGTGTAGTCGTTTCCTGCTATTTGGGATCCACTGAGTGGTGAGTTTTGCATATTGCTGCCCCGACTTGCGACAGATATGGCCAGCCCAGTTCCACTTTAGACTAAATGAAAAGGCCATTACTAGAGTCTCATAAGTTATAACGATAAGTAAGTAGTGGTTGCTTCGACCCGGCGAGGCCTCATCCACATCAAGAGGCTGTTCGAGACCAAAAATTAACCTCCTCATTTATTTATAAACGTTGCTCGTGAGCTCGTGGCTAAATGATAACAGCAGCGCGGATCGATCGAAGGTTAAGCTACGCTTGCGCTTGCGTTCTTGAATGGGTGACCGTTCATTACATGTTGTGCCTTGGAAAGCGTGCTTAGCCGATGGTCCCGGCTGTCATTCGTAGATCTTTAACAGTCGTTACGGGTAGTCAGAAGCCCAAAAGTCTGGCAGTGACAACCAGTCTTACCAAGGGGTATTGTATTAGCTAGTCACTGGGTTGTGGAAGCCAGATAGGCAGTTGCTTCATATAAAATACTGGTATTCTGCTGCATAACCCAATTAAACTATAGAAGCCGACCCCAACATAGTTGGGAAAAGGTTAGGCAGATTGATTGATTGATTTATAAACGTTGCTTATAAGTTAAGAGACGCTTAAACGTCAAAAAATGATGGCAGACGTTAATCATCACTTAACTTGAAGTAACGTTTATATAAACGTCATTATTTTAATTATAATAGTAACCTAAAGACACCAGTGACTAAATAGCAAAAATAATCATCGCAAGGAATCCTGACACAGGAATCTTTGTGATCTTGACACAGTATAAATATGGACAGTACAGAAACTACACAGACGCGCTCATTGACGAGATCCCAAAGCGATTTTCGCGGTGCTGTCGATTGGCCGCCGCGATCTTTTTCAAAATGAAGCGTAAGTTATTATTTCAACAAATATGACTACTGTTACTGTCCATATTTATATTCTGATCGTGGTCGACGACAGTATCGAAAATATACCTACGGTAGCGTTATTCCTAGACCAGTTCAATAGATGCTTCAAAGAAGACGCCATTTTAAATCACACCATTCCCCACTATAAATCTCATTGAAAATCAATAGGTAATCTTGAAATGTAATCTTGGAACAAGTCTGTGGCTTGTTTGCACTGCTGAAAGGTTCACAAACACTGCGGTACATACATGAAACTTTCATGTGTTTCTATTCTACGTTGTGAGTGACTGTTACGAATTGGTTGAATGGAAAACCGTAAAATTAAAATAAATACACTTGTAGATACACTAACTTGAGATTGTACGAGTATTGTGCGCTACACCAACGTAAGATAACCAATACATACGTTAGCCAAGGTTGTTGATATAATTATACTGGTTACTGAACGACCAATAACATTCATTGAAGCGGTCAACTTGGTGTAGGTAGTCAAATATGAACGGCAGTGATTTAGTTTTAAATAAACTTTAATTACAATATTCAAAGTAATTAGGAGGTGTGCTCGGTTAGAGCGATACAGACGGAATGGCTTACGAACTATTGGTACATATTTTATAAAAAAAGGTTAATCAATAAAAACAATATTTGTGGAATGGTCCACCAGGCCACTTCACATGAACGTTAACTTAAGTGTTAGAAAAAGGTGTCGTGTCGAAAGAGATGCATAATAAATAACTGCAATCGGTGACATGGCTATTAACTAAATGGCTATTACAAGTGGTTAGAAACATCATGTGGTGTCGAGTGATTCGCTCCTATGGGAACTGATGTCTGGTATGCATAACTCCTCCCTTCCTAAGTTCAAAATCATCATTTGCATTCTGAGAATGATGGTTTTGATTTATATTACAAATAGATAATATTTTAGAACTATAACTAACAAGAAATACAGTGAATAAGAGAATTAAAATTAATATATAAATGATTACAGTTCCGATATTATGAATATTCAAAAATTACGGTTTGCTTTTATCACTTTACACTACACTTTCACTTTTCAGGGAATGCGCCAATAACTGTTAGTTTTCAAAGTCTATTTCATCTAAATTGATCGGAGGTGTTTCTTGAAGGCTGGTCGCCGGTATAGCAATGCTGGGTAGATGCACGTTCGGCGTGATATGGACTGCCACCAGAGCTGCTTCTTTGCGTCGTTGACTTCCCTGCATGGCTAGGAGAGCGCTAATATTTTCAACCCTTTCGCAAGAATATTGTATGTATGGGAATGATAAGGAATGGAAGGTTTGTTCAGAGGTTTTACATTGGGAATAGATGTAATTGATAATAATTATAAACGATATCTCGTTGTACGGTTGGAATTTATATAATAAATGTTATTCGTTTGCTTTCTATGTATGATTTATATTTGTAGAATTTTCTATGAATATTTTTTTTTTTTGTATTACAGGGCAGTAACTGTTCTATTTTTATAATTTTTAATATCTTTAAAAAAAAACAAGAAGCTTCGTAACATCAATAATTGATTAGTGTGGGATATTAACTCGACTAAAAGAAACAGCTGTTTCTACTTTATCTAGTCTGGTGAGTATTGTTTGAAAATTATGTATTAACAAATTGCAGGTATTTTATATTAAGTTTTTGGTTTGCTGAAACGAAGTTTTATTCAAGATTAAATTAATATTTCTGATAAGGTCTTATCTAGTAGGATAAAATTGCTTCTGAGTTAGTGGAATTCACAAATCTTCCAACTATTTCCAAAATTAGAGTAATTTTGTTAAATAAGTATAGTGTGTTGTATTGATTGTACATTACTAATATATTACTAATTATCGTTATCCAGATTACCAGTTATTACTTTAATGATAGAGCCAAGGGACCTCTTTTCATTCTCGGATAGGAATCAATTGATTAAATCGCTCAACTGTAACATTCTATTCTGGTTGTAATTACATATCAACTATATTACCACCTAATAGATACATTTCTAACCTATCTTTATAATGACTAATGTCTAAGTATTTTACAATATTTTAATATAAATTGTTACTTATTAATTCTAAACCTACAACTTTTACTATGTTCCAGTCGTCTACCAGGAGGACGAACCTGTGGGGGACGCCTTATGTCTTTCACTGGAACCTTAGTTTGTCTCTGATTGGTCTGTCCCGCGACTGTATTGCGGTGAATATTTCTTGTTACTATAACTTTTGGATAACGTGGCTTATCTATGCTGCGTCGAGTGTTACCTTTAGTTAAAATGTTATCTCCAATTTTAATATCAAATTTATTTTCTCCACTACTCTTTTGTATTATATTTTCTTTATTTTTAACCATTTTATCGGTTGAATAATTATATAAGTATGTTGATCTCTTTGCGTGTTCTGTAACTAATTGCTGCGTATTATTTTGATAGAAATCAACTGCAAAATAATTAGATGAATCCGTATGTCCGAATACGACTTCAAAGGGGGTAAGACCTGTGGTAGAATGCATTGGTTGATTATAGGACATTATAGCATACTTCTTAACGGTTACGGCGTCTTTTATTATAAGTCGGTAAATTTCGATTGTTGTCGAATAAAACCTTTCTATTATACCCATTGAATTAGGATTATGTGGCGTTCCTATGTGAAGAACAATTTTGTAGAAAGTTAACATTTCTTTCAATAGCGTATTATTGAATTCTGAAGCAGAATCTGAACTAATTTTCCTAGGTACACCATAAAATGAGAAGAACTTTAATAACGCTCTTACAATTTCTGGGGTTGATCTATTCGAAACCTCAAATGCTTGTCCAAGTTTGCTGAAAGCGTCCACAATAGTCAAGAAATATTTTCCTTCTATTGAAAATAAATCATTAAATATCTCTTGAATAGGTCTAGTCTGAGTCTGTGTTAACTGTAATTCAGGCTTAAAAGGTTTTCGGTCATATTTAATTTTCTTACAAATGCAAGAGTTTATAATACTGCCCACTGTTTGTTCTAAGTTATTCCAAAAATATGTGCGTTTTAAATGGGCTATTGTTTCTTTAATCTCGCGGTGGCAAGTTTTACCTTGTTTGTGATACTTTGTGACAATATCACGATGCTCTTCTTCGTCTTCAACATAAACTACTCTTCGGGTGCATTCATAAAACCTAACTGAATCTTTTTTATAAAGGTTTGTAATTACTTCGGAAAATAATTTTCTATGTATTTTGTCTTCGAAATAAAGGAAATATTTAATTTTAGGTTGTATGTACTCTTTTAAGAAATGTTTAACTAGTACGGGGTTTTCCGTAGGCATGTGCACTTCAAGTAACTTTTGTTTATCTCTAGAGAGATCTTTAACTACAAATTCGTTTCTATTCCATGTGAAAATTAATATTTGAGTAGGTTTTGTATCAATAGCTTCGTTTAGTATTCAGCAGAGTCAGTGTTTTCTTCAGTATGAACTGTAATATTAGTTAAGGAGTCAGGTTTTTCAGAGGCTGTAAGAGTTCCACTATCCAATAATTGAATCGAATATGGGGATCTCGGTCTGTCGTCGTCATCGTCGGATGAAATAACAATGGAACTGGGAGTTGCGTCTTTCGAAATATTATTTCGTTGTTCCTGTTTGTTTAAGTTAACTAACATAGATGAGTCGTCGTCTAATGCGTTAACTCTTATGCGTGATAGAGCATCAGCATTACTGTTTTGAGGAAACTGCTGCGGTTGCTGTTTTTCTTGAGTAGGCATTGCTACTGCTTGCCTATTATAAATTTGCTGGATATTTTGCGGTCTCGGAATCGCATTTTGTTGGGCATTAGGCACACCGAACTTTGGTCTGACGGGTGTAAAATTTGGGATGAATTGAGGTTTGTAACCTTGTTGTGAAATTCCAAATTTGAATTGAGATGGTAGTTTATATGTGTTACAGAAATCAATATATGACTGTTCATGTTTTATGTTAAGGGTTTCTCGTTCTATCGCGTTACACGCTTCAGATCTCGGGCCGCCATAGTACAGAACAAGCAATCTCTTCAGTGCTTCCCAAGTGAAAGCATGTTGGCTTATGCTAATGTGAATTGCTGCTTTACCGACTAACCTACTTGTTAGGGCATGATATAGGTAAAGTTGTTGCGCTGGGTCATTTTCTACGTAAAACATACTAATAATGAATTCACATTTGGAAATAAAAAGATTTAATTGTTTTTCATCCCCGTCAAATTTAGGAATAATGTTCAGGATTTCCGTCGGGATTATCTGAATGTGATTCATTTCTATATGAAAATTAACACAATACTATTCTAAGTTTTAGTTAATATTAAATTAATTATTAATTGAATTTAAATAAGCAAACAAATAACGTAATATCGGCGATGTTTGTCCGATGTTATGTTAATAAAACAAAATAGAATTTAAAAGAACTTATACACAACGCAAATGGCGATTTTTGTCCAAGAGGTTGATTAAACTAACTACTAACGTAATATCGGCGATGTTTGTCCAATGTTATGTTAATAAAACAAAATAGAATTTAAAAGAACTTATACACAACGCAAATGGCGATTTTTGTCCAAGAGGTTGATTAAACTAACTACTAACGTAATATCGGCGATGTTTGTCCAATATAATGTTAATAGAAGAAAATAGAATTAAAAAACTTATACACAACGCAAATGGCGATTTTTGTCCAAGAGGTTGATTAAACTAATAACGTAATATCGGCGATTTTTGTCCAATATAATGTTAATAGAAGAAAATAGAATTTTAAAAACTTATACACAACGCAAATGGCGATTTTTGTCCAAGAGGTTGATTAAACTAATAACGTAATATCAGCGATGTTTGTCCAATATAATGTTAATAGAATTTAAAAAACCTTATACACAACGCAAATGGCGATTTATGTCCAAGAGGTTGATTAAACTAACTAATGACGTTAAATGGCGATTTTTGTCCAATGTAACGTAGGAAAGGGATAGACAAGGAAGGGAACAATAAAATGCGAAAAGGTCTACTCACATTAAATTACTGCTCGATCCCAAGCCGATTCTCGTCTGCTGGTGTTGATCTCCTTCGTGCTGCCGCTCGATGACAATTTGTTTGTGTAGGTTCCCGGATAGGGCCAAGCGATTAGCACTCCGCTAGGCCAATTTTAGTGCTCGTACAACGAAGAAACTTTTCGCAAACTTTATCCTGCCCCGGCTGCGCCAGTCAAATATGAACGGCAGTGATTTAGTTTTAAATAAACTATAATTACAATATTCAAAGTAATTAGGAGGTGTGCTCGGTTAGAGCGATACAGACGGAATGGCTTACGAACTATTGGTACATATTTTATAAAAAAAGGTTAATCAATAAAAACAATATTTGTGGAATGGTCCACCAGGCCACTTCACATGAACGTTAACTTAAGTGTTAGAAAAAGGTGTCGTGTCGAAAGAGATGCATAATAAATAACTGCAATCGGTGACATGGCTATTAACTAAATGGCTATTACAAGTGGTTAGAAACATCATGTGGTGTCGAGTGATTCGGTCCTATGGGAACTGATGTCTGGTATGCATAACTAGGTATTAAAGTTATCTTTCCAAAACACATACCTATTTGTTTACATGTTCGGAAACTTAATTGGGAACGAAGGATATATTAACAGCGTCTCCCTGCAAGTGGATATATTTACATGCTCATAGGCGGAATTCCAGAAGGTAACATTTCACATATAATCCTCTGTATGACTTGTGCTGGTACTCAGAGTCGTTACTTGTTAATTGATTATCTACGTTAATCGACTGATATAAATTTGGACTCTGTCAGTCAACTTAAGACAGTTTAAAAAGACTTAATTTTTTATGGTGGTGGTGTTTAATCGGTTTTTGTGTGACGTCTCTGAGTGTGGAAATTGTGACTACATTGTTGTATTGGGTTCCAACTTGTAAAAACAAATGTAAGTGGTAATAGTAAATAAATAAATAAATAAATATTGGAGTCAGTGATAGCATTTCTTGCGGTTACGGCTTGGAAGCCGTGAGAGATTGATGAATATCAAATACTTCATGCATTTGTACTGGAGTACAAATGCATGGAGTATTTAACATTTACCATTATCTTGCCGTTATCCTAATTTATTCGGGGTCGGTGCAACATGTCTTTTCTTCCATTCTTCTCTATTAGTCGTCATCTCGGTAGTCTATCCATATCATCATTCGCACAGTCCATCCATCGTTTCTTTGTCTCTATCTATCTTCATTCATACTCAAAACTTTCCTCAAGATATTTTTCTCCTTCCTCCGTATTACTTGCCGATGCCATGCAGGGGCGTAGCTACCGGCGTATGAGCCGTATCAATGATACGGCGCCCCTGAGCTACAGGGGCGCCGTATCATTCATCATTATACACATAACATAACATCACGCCTGTATTCCCCGAAGGGCTGGGCAGGGGAGTATCTATAGTACACCCACATTTCGCCAGTTATGTAATACGGGGCGAGCCTATCATTGTAGTCAACCGGGCACAAATCTAGACTCCGAACTGCTACTGAGAAATTCCTGATGGAAAAACCCAATAACAATTTGCTCGACCGGGGAATCGTACCCAAGACGTCTTGCTCAGCAGTAGCGCTTGCGATCACTAGACCAACAAGCAGTCGTAAGCTCGGCTGTTTCAATTTTGAGCTCGCTTCGCTCGCCCTTTCAATCCCCTAGTAAGATCACAATGACAGCTTTACCTTTCAAGTCAGTATGCTTCAAGTGTGATTTCTTCAAAAATAAATAAAAAGAGAGATTTAGTGTGAGAGGCAGAGAGAGAGAGAGTTATATGTTTATTTTCTCTCATGTTGCGAAATGTGCCTAAACGTGATGCGTCGTTGACATTTTACTCTCAATTCTCGTCCACTTATCGAATCGCCGCCTAAGAAGTTTCATTTCAAAAACTCTCATAGGGAGCTTCGCCGCAAAGGTAAAAAAATCCCCCAACAAATTTTGATACAGGGGCCCTGTATCAAAATTTCTATCTTTAGGACAAATACGCCACTGATGCCATGACAACTTATTGCAACTCTGACTGTACTAAAGTAAATTATATCTAAACGCCTTTGTAGATTGCCAAAGCAACACGTAGCTGCACAAGTTAAAACCAACCAATACTATTAGGCGTCATAGACGAAAAGGCTGATTATTACCATAGACATAGAGAATGGACTGAGCGTTCCATATTCAGCTGTGCACTGAATACAGACCGAAAAGTCCGAGAGAGGCAAAGTGAATGTACGGCCAGTAGTTGTCTCTTTCTAGAATTCTGATTAGTCCATGTCACTGGCAGTCTGTGTATCGTTCTTTTTGACAGGTTCTTTTTGACCGTCGGTTAAAAAAGAGACAGGTATTGGCCGTCGCTTTGTCGTCAGAGAGTGGTCTTTTGTGAGGCTGGGGCCATTTAGACGAGGCCAATCCCCGAGACAATCCACTAAGCTAATCCATTAAGCCAGTAAAATGAAGAGGCAAAATGGCTTGCTACTACTTACTGCTATTTACACGAGGCTATTATTGGCTAAGTGGATTGTCTCAGGGATTGGCCCCGTCTATTCTCTATTGCTATGAGTACTACCAAGTTACTAATTTTATTTTCTCGTCTTACATTAAATTTGTAGCATTTGTTGTATATATGTTTATAAAGTTATAGGTTAATTATATTTTACAATTACCAAATTAATAAATACCTACACAGTCAAGACAAATGTTTTATGTATTATTGAAAACTGGCAACTTCTATCGCTTGGCCCCACCCAAATTTATCTGTGCGCGAAGTTTTCATAGATAGGAGTTCGAGTTGACGTCATATTGCCAAAAAAAGACGCATAGGGATTTCAAGGTTGAATAGTGATGAATTAATAGTACAAACTTTGTACAATTGACCATTACTGTACAGTTTTTGCAGTTTGTATTCGTGAGTTTTGTGTTGAGAGTTGTAAATTACTAAATCGGTGATTCGTAGGAAATTATCCACACAGGTTAAGACATTTTAATATTATACGTTAAACCGGTTATCCTTATTTATCTGTTCAATATTTTCCTAGATTAAACTTACTACGACTAACAAACTGCCTAAGAAAAATAGTTATAAAATTACAAAGGCAAATTACAGGCAAACAATTTTGTTTACACTACATGATATATTTAGATTGAAGGTTATGAACCGGAATATCCTTGTTTACGTCACAGCGAATTTAAAGAATCGTATCTTCTTAAGATTAAGCATGCTAAAATAGATAGGAATGTTCCAGTGCAAATAATATAGGTAATTTCGTAATAATATTATCATAATATTGAAGAGCTTTGTATATTTTTTATAGTTATATTTTTTCTTCTTTCACGAGCATTAATATTTATAGTCAGTAACTCAAAAAGTTTGTACAAAATAAAACAACCGACCGGTTTTTTATTTTTCACTTTTTAGTTGTGATACCTACCCTATACCAATTCGTATACCACTACTTGCTATGTAAACAACAGTGGCAGATTTAAATACGTATTATTGAAGCTCATAAACTGCTCAAGCAAAGTTAAATATATATATGTATATATGGGAACTCCCCGCGAGCTTTCTCTACCATATAAAATAGGATAACGTAAATCGGCCCACTAATCACGGAGAAATCGTGTGTGTAATTATATTTTTGTGTAGTGTAATTATATGTTTTTAATGATACTCCTGAACCACAACCTTTTCCTTTTTTTTAAGTCGGTTAAAAATGGCCGTGAAATGCACTGCACTCATTAATATTTTCGATGCTGTTATTGTGAAGTTGAAGTGATTTATGTGGGTTAGGTAGGTTAAAATGGGTGTGTATCAAAATCAAAGTTTGTTATGTTACACTTTTGTATTTTGTTTTTTTGTAACTACAGTTCTAAATTCCGGTTTTTGCCTTTTGTTTTTGTTTTCATTCGTGTCTTGGGATTTTTGGGATATCAATGTCTACAACTGTCATATTTTTTAACTACCTCGTCACCGTATCCTTGGTAACACATGTTGATAAAGAACAAAATATAACAACATCTCAGTCATGTCTTGTGTCAACACTTTCTCAACATATTTCATAACAGCAATACCTACCTCTAATCATATAAACAATCGCACATCCTGGTGTGTGATTGTTTATTCTAAGCCTTGTCTTATCTTGCAGATAACCACGTACATATATAACACATAGAAGTAATACCAACAGCAGTTTCTCCAAAGTTTATTTCATAAGACCATCATGGCACAACACAAGTTTGAAGGTGAAATAGAAAATATAACTGAAGGCCAGTTAGAATACATCAAAAAAGTGATCGAACAAGAAGGTTTCAAAGACAGTAAAGTTACCATCGAAGCTGTTGGAGGAGCAGCTGACAATTATGGAGCAAACGTGAAAAGAATCGTTATAGAAGGAGAAAATGGAAACTTTTCAATGATTGCTAAAATCGCGCCATCCTTTGAACTCATTCGGAATGCCATGGGCGTTGTTCTCATGTTCAATAATGAGCATCTGATGTATACAGAGATCCTGCCAAAGATGCTGCAACTACAGAAGCAAGCCGAGGTACCGGAAGAAGACCAACTGAAATTCCCAAAATGTTACGGAACGAATCTTGAAGCACCTAATGAAGTTATCCTGATAGAAGATCTACAAGCATCAGGTTTCGGTATGCTGGACCGATTTAAATCCCTCTCGGATGAATACATGACTAGTGTGTTGAGAAATCTAGCTATATTTCATTCACTTTCTTATGTGTTGAAGAGCAAGGAACCCGAAACTTATGATAATTTCAAGGACAATATGCAGGATATGTTGGGAGCTATGACACAAGCAAGTCCCGAACAACTTGCTTTTTTCTATCAAATTGAGACTCTTTCTCTTGAAATGCTCGATGCCCCGGAGCACAAAAACATCGTAAAAAACAAAGTCAGTGATGTTATAGTCCATGCTGTCAAAATGGCGAAATTTGAAAATGGTAGCCGATACGCAGTGATTCAACATGGCGATTGTTGGACCAACAATATTATGTTCAAGTCTGAGGCAAGTATTTTAAATATTTTATTGCATTACCAACATTAGTTTTCAGTTTAAAATTTGTTGCGTTGAAACTTGTTTTTTACTTTGACAATATTTGTTTTTGTTTTTTTCGATTTTTAAAACAACTTTTCACTAATTCAAGACCCTGCAAAAGTGTTCTGCCAAATTTCATTTAGTTTACAAGTCCATTTCTGATATTACTTAATATTATCTTATCGATTTAGATCCGGGCATGCGGCATATAGTAAACGAATTTAATAACAACGTTATCTACAAAGTTTCTGCATTATTGTATAATCATATTTTCCTGAAATTATCAATAAACGTAATAATGGTAGATTGCGCTCCTGGTCCGACGGAGATGTCTTTGACACGAATGATTCTCGTATCCCGTTGACGCTTTATTATCATGCTCAATCATTCAATTGAGTACCGTAAAAAATAAAACATCATTTTAGTTAATGTTTTGTCCCAGTACACATACAAAAAGATACTCGTTACTTCATTTTTAGCATAGCGCAGAACAGTTCTGTTATCAAAATTCCTTTTAGTAACGTGTTTCATTTTTTTATTTCCAGGGGGAGACCTTAAAACAGTCAATTTTAATTGATTATCAACAATCCAAGAACTTCAGTCCAGTCTACGATCTCCTTTACTTGATCTTCAACTGCACCGACCATGAAACGAGAATTAAGAACTTCTACGACTGGATAGACTACTATCACTCCGAACTTGACAAATCCTTGTCCAACTTTGGCCTGAAAGCCAACTACGTTTACCCAAGAGACCAGTTGGACGCTGATTTGAAAAGATACGGCAAGCTAGGCTTTGGTTGCGCTATTCTCATGTCTGGGGCACTCACAATAAAAGCAGAAGAGGCTGGTAAATTAAAGGAAGCGATGGGAAGTGGGAAAATGGAGGACATGGTTGAATCACTAGGTGGTTGGCACGTTGATACTATGACTCTCTATAAGAAAAGACTCGTTGGACTGATTGACAGTTTCACAACCTTTGGTCTGCTGTGAAGTGCGAATATTGTTTGTTGTATATGACTTAAAAACCATTATTAATTTTAATTTTTTAACAATGTATTATGTTGTTACTCTTAATCGGAGCCCAGATAAAATTAAACTTACATTGGGATGATTGGGTAACCCATGCTCCTGTTTAAGTGCTTGTTTTTTACTTCTTTTGAATCCTCCTTAGTGATGGTTAAATCTAGAAAATTCTATGCAGTTGCATACTTATTTAAAATTTCGTAAGGCCGAAGTTTACAGTATGATTTATGAAAAAAAAATACGGAATCTAATTATATGCGATTTAAATATGTTGAGCTTGCTTGGCCGGAACAGTCCAATATACAAAACGAATGTCAACGTTGATGTTCAAAAGAGTATATGTTTTTTTAACATGTTATTTTGTATGTGTAAGATATTTTACTGAGAAAGAACAGAATTTATATTGCTCTATTTTATAGTCTTGGTTTCTATCTAGTTGTAAGTGCATGCTGTGGTCTCCTATATAATTGAAGGAGTATACGTAAAACAACTTAATGTAACTTTATGTATATGTATCTTTGTAATGATTGCATGTGTCTGTATATCCTTTGTTGCAAATCCTATTATAAATTATAGATACAAAAAAAATATTTTCATTTTTGTAATCTTGAATGTCTTAATTGAGAAAAATATTCGTTTTTTTTTTAAATCAAAATCAAAATCAAAATATTTTTTTCACATAAACCTACATGGGCACTTATGAAACGTCAGAAGCTAGGTGCACGGTTCCAATTGGTCGTTTCCTATGGAGAAGAGCCGGCAAGAAACTCCACGGTTACTCTTTTAAATATAATTGTTTATACAATATTTTTAAATAACAGTAGGTATTAATAGGTATGGGAGGACAGTGTAGGTCTTTCAACAAGTACCAGGTACTTAACAAGATAGAAGATGGTCAATAAATCTACAGTCCACTAAACCTACAGTGTTCTCACATTCACAAAATAGAAAAAAATAATCTAAGTATATAAAATATGAATAAATTAATAAAAATAAAAACCTATTTTAAATGAAATGACATGATTGCTATTACAACTGTACTGTACTGTGTGTTTTACTTTATGATAATATTTGACTTCTCAGTCTTGAATAAGTCCGATAACTTGTTTTCTTTATATTGCCTCTTTCACAGTTTTCTTCCAGTTTTAATAAATCTTGATCAGTTTTAATGATATTTTACGTCTGCTAAATATGAGTAAGTTGGATATGACATATCCGGAGGTGGTGAAATAAACCATGAATATAGTTGCATTATTATTATTATTCGATTACTGGCCATACATTGAAGTAGGTACCGTATCCTCATTGAAGATTCTAATGTTCAGCTGCATCTGGTCGAGAGTCCGAATGGCTGTGCATGTAATACTAGGCAGTAGGCTAAACAAACATGAAAAATATTTTCTTAGAAAAAAAAATTGTAGCGTAGATCAGAGCTATAGAATAGAACGGCAGTATCAGTTTATACATGTTTCTGTACATCAGTGGGGAGCAGTGTTTTATTTTATCACCGCTGCTCTCAAAACAGAGAAGGAAAACATTGTTAGGAAACTGGCCTGTCTATAATAATGTTATTTCAAGTACAAAATTTGCTAACACGAAAAACATAACAATTTAATGTATAGCTTTGACGCACCAATCACAACCACGGATGCCATGCGCTATTATTACACTAGCTGCGCCCTCGGTTTCACCCGCATAAGTCTCGATCCCGTGGGAATACCGGGATAAAAAGTATCCAGGTCTTGGTCTACCCATGTACCAAATCTCACCCAAATCCGTTCAGCCGTTTTAGCGTGAAAGCGTAACAAATAAATAAACAAACTCACTTTCGCATTTATCATAATAGACATATAAAGTTAGGATTTCTATACCTATCTTCTAATCATTAAAAAAACAATCACAGAACCTGATGAGTAATTGTTTATCTTATAGATAAATTTGGATCTACATATTATAACAAAGTAAGCTTCTAGTTTGCTTCATTACACCGTCATGGCACAACGGCACAACGCAAGTTTGAAGGTGAAATTGGAAATATAACTGAAGGTCAGTTAGAATTCATCAAACATGTGATCGAAGAAGAAGGTTTTAAAGACAGAAAAGTTACTATAGAGGCTTTGGAGGAGCAGCTGACAATTAAGGAGCAAACGTGAAAATAATCTTTATAATAGGAGAAAATGGAAACTTTTCAATGATTGCTAAAATGATGTCGCATCATTCGAACTCATTCGGCAGAGCATAGGTGTTGATCTAGCATTCAATGATGAGCATCTGATGTATACAGAAACAAGCCGAGATACCGGAAGAAGACAAACTGAAATTTCCAAAATGTTACGGAACGCATCTTGAAGCACCTAATGAAGTAATCCTGATAGAAGACTTCAAGACATAGACTTTGCTGTGATCGACATATTCCTATCCTTTTCCGATGAGTGTGTGACCAATGTATTGAGGAATTTAGCTATATTCCATTCTCTTTCTTATGTTTTGAAGAGCAAAGAACCCGAAACATATAATTATTAGAAGTACAATATAAGGGATATAATGGGGGCAATAGCTGAAAGAACTCTTGGAAAACTTCCTTTATTTCCAGAGCATCAAAATATCATGAGAAACAAAGTTTGTAACGTTATAAACCTTGCCATCCAAATGACGAAATTTGAAAATGGTAGCCGATACGCAGTGATTCAACATGGAGATTGTTGGATCAACAACATCATGTTCAAGTTTGAGGCAAGTATTTTAAAATCTTTTATTGTAATTATAATACTATTTCTTTTTATAAAATTTTAGTAGGTATAGTTTTATTTAAGTTTATTCTTCCCTTAACTCATAATCATCTTCCCAGCTTTTTCCCAATTATGTAAGGGTGTGGTATTCCATTATTTGGAACCACATCTTTTAGTTTGTTTACGTAGAAACACGTTACTCTTTCTTTATGTTATTATATTTAACAAACCACCTTTTGATATATTTTCCTATTGATATTCTATGACACATGTACTTAACTTACTTTTATATTCTGTAGCACTGTTTACCTCTGTAAAGGATACTTTTAATTATCTCTTGTTTTAGCATCCAAATCGATTTTATAGTATTTAACTTTCTATTCTATTCTATTCTTTAATATGGCAAGCAAAGCCGATGTCGACTATTCTGCCAATGTCTAAAGTGAGTTGGAAAAGCAAGTGTGTATTGAGATAAAATAACCTTTTGTAAAAACTTTAGAATATTTATATTCTGACGTTTTCATCTTAAGCTGTCATCTGTCGTAATTTACTTTTCTAAAACATAGACAGATCACATCATAGATAAGTACACTCTACCTTCTCTCATAAAGTGGGTGTACACACTGAACCTTCGCAATAAGCGTAGATCTAAGATTTCTCCTCTGTAAGCCGTTTTTATTAGTGCTGGTCATATCTAAATTAAGAATTAACTTGAATATGTTTTTAAAACGTTTAAAAATATGACACAGAACGATAAAAATGGTCTTCATATTTTTTGAGTCTGGTCTTGTCTTTAGCTTCGGAGAGTCGTATTTTTAACTTGAGAGAGTCGCTGTTTTTCTGCCCTTAAGTCTGATTTGTCGAACAGTTAGCTACTCGAATATTAGTCTCATGTAACTAGCATAACTAGCGTGTGCGTGTGTTCTAATCATACTGTGTAACTTGAACCCTGAGTGACCCTGAGTGTATTATAACAATAAACATTCTAATACTGTGTAATACCTGTGTTTAATTCGCTCGGCACTTCTGCCTAGCCCTGTAGAAGGTTCTCACTTCAAAAGAACTCTAATCACGCGGCGTGAGGCGCCGCGAGTACATGCACACAAAGGCCTCCGACGCTAGACGACGTTACTCTCCGAGAGAGACCTCCGCCGTCACCTGTGACGCTAGCGCGGTCCTCCCGCTAGGTGAGGCGCCTCAAAGCGCCTCCGAGATGTACAAACTCTCACAACCTCCTCTATTCCACAGGGTGGATGAATCTCCAGGGTGGATAATCCTCAGCCCAGCCTGCTCCACGCTGCCTGCGGCCTGCCTGCCTGCCCACCTGTTCCACTGCCTGCCTGTTCCTGACTAACCCGAGCCTGTCCTGTGTCCTAAACTTACCTTTACTTTTGCTAATTTTAACTTTTAATTTTAATACCTTTTTTATTATAACTTAATTTGTGACTCTCGTTTCCCTCCACGGAGAAAAACCTTGCGTTACAAGGGTCGGATTCCAGTCTAACCGGATGCAGCTAAATACCAGTACTTTATATGAAGTGACTGCCTATGAGACCTCCACAACCAAGTTACTTGGTAACAAGATAACAACACTTAAAATAAATCCATCAATAATAAATAAAGACTAAAATCATAACTTGTTCAACTTCTTTCTTTTTCTCCTATTTAATCTCGTTTGCAGTGAAGTTAGTGAGAGGAATGAGGTCTTTGAAATAATCTTGAATTTTGTTTTGTTGATTAAATATCATATCAGTTTTGGAAAATTGGTTACTGTTACTCCTTCTTGGAATTCTTTGCTATGGGGTAGCATTGATTTCTTTTCTGACTCGATATAGACCCTGACCAAGGCCTTGCGATCCTTTTAAATCACATCATCAATAAAAATAAAAAATATCTTAGCTTTGCATCTCACATCTGGTTAAACCTATTTCCCAATAATTGCTTTCCAGCTGTTTTATATACTCGTATCATAAAAACAGTCATAGGTTTCTACCGAGATATTTATTTTTCACTGGACAATTAATTAGTATAGATTTCTTTAAAAATATGAAGACAGGAAAATGCGATTAGTTTATATACTAACAGGAAAGGGAAATTTTGTGGAACTGGCGTTTGTTGACGCTAGTTCAGGAACCTAAAAATGTTTTACTTCCAAAGGTAGAATACATTTTTTAAATTATTATTTTGTTATGATTTTAATAGCACGAAGTTCAAGTTCATGTTGAACTTATCTAATATGTTTGTCCACTGGCACGCGGCAGATAATATAGGGATTATAAAACTACTATTTATTACAATCATTTAAATGATTACAAATTATGAAATAACATTTTCCTGTTGTTTACAAAAATTGATAATACAAATCATAATGACGATAATTCATGACGCACGAATGTGATAATACACAATCCGATGGATAGGCTTGACTAGCCATGTCTTTCATCTTTCACACAGTCCATCCATCGCTTCTTTGGTCTACCCTTGCTCTTAAAGCCTCCCACATTTGTACTATAAACGTTACTACACGACATGATTCTCATTCCTCCGCATCACACGCCCATGAAAATCAATTTCGACACAACTTCTCAGTCATCGGCGAACATTATAAGCTAATTTATATATAAGAGTTCTATTAGAATTCCCTTTAATAACATTCTATTTTGTACTTGCAGGGAGAGACCTTGAAACAGTCAATGTTAATCGATTATCAACAATCCAAAGACTTCAATCCAGTCTACGATCTCATCTACTTAATCCTACACTTTACCCAAGAGATCAATTGGATGCTGATTTGAAAAGATACGGCAAGCTGGCATTTGATTGCACTGTTCTCAACTCTGGTATACTTACAATAAAACCAGAAGAGGCTGTTAAATTCAAGGAAGCGATGGGAAGTGGGCAAGTTGAGCATCTGGTTGGCACAATGGGTGAAATGAACTACGTATCTCTTAAAGAAAAGACTTGTTGTATTGGTTGAAAGTTTAATTACATCTGGATTGCTGTAAATTATTTTAAATCAGTTACTTTTAGGTATAACACCTCTATTTAAAAAGAAACCCGAGGCTTTTCATGCTTATAATTAGGGTCCAAAATTTGTAAATAAATATTTCAATAATTAATAAATGCTTTGTTTTATTCTTATTAGTCCCTGTTCTGTTCCGCTGTGAATGTATCATAATAAATCTACTTTGGTATGTCTACGAGTAACTAACTTTATCTGTTTAGCATTCTAAGATATATATAGTTCCCATGAACCAAAAACCGTGTGTTTTTAACGGCATTATAATTGCCTTCAATATCAATGATTGGCAACTATATGATCATCTCCCTGGAAAGAGCATTGCTCCTGATTCTTCCACGACGAAGCATCTGTTATCACGCCTATCTTTATCATCTGCGAGTCTTCTAGTCTAACTGGATGCAGCTGAACACCTGCATTTTACATGAAGCGACCACTTATCTGACCTCCACAACCCAGTTACTGATGGGTGACATGATACCCCTTGGCAAGACTGGTTGTCAGACTTTTGTGCGCCTACCTGTAACGCCTGTTACAGCTGTACGTACCTCAAAAAAGTAGCGTTGTTAGCTACTACTGCTGCTCCTGTTTGTAACTCAATAGAACACAAACCACGACGAAGCAATTGTTATCACGCTTGTTAATGTACTCGTATGTCATCATCATTTGCCTAGCCTTCTCCCAACTATGTTGGGGTCAGCTTCGAGTCTAACCGAATGTAGCTGAACACCTGTATTTTACATGGAGCGACTGCTTATCTGACCTTCACAACCCAGTACTGGGTGACACGATACCTACTAAAGCTGGTTGTCAGACTTTCGTGCGTCTGACTACCCGTAACGACTGTTAAAGCAACGCCTGTTACACCTGTAGGTACCTCAAAAAATTATCTGGAGAAGGGCGTTGTCGCGACTTTTGCAGCGATCATTTTTTTTCTTTTGTTCTTTGTATTGCTTCAAAATAACTTTTGTTATTTAGAATTTTAAATACCATGGGCGGCAAGAGTTTTATCATAAAGTTGTCAGAAATCCAGGATGACAGAGAATTCCGTAAGATATTACGGCACCAAGTGCAACTATAGAAACTGGTAAGTATCGAAACCCCCAGGAAAGATGGCTAGATTCCACTATTCTTAGGCAAGTCATCTAACATAACTGACTGATACAGATTAGTAACCGAAGACACCAATGAGGTAAAAAAAACAAGAACAATAAATAGATATTCTTCTTTTTGGACCAGAAACTATTGCTCCGCAGTGGGACAATACAATCAAATAATTTAAATGTATGTCTTTTTTTTTTTTCTTCGGATTACTTTTTATCCTTTTACAACAAACCGAATTCTGTATAACTATCAATAAGTCCTACAATTCTCTTTTTAAGACGGGACATAGTATCACTCTGCAGGCCTTCTATTTTTATTGATTCCAACGCTTCATCAATACTAACACCCTCTAAGTTGTCCATCATTTCGCCAGCTTCTTTCGAGTCTCTCATTTGGACATTAGATAACATAAGGCACATACCAAAAAGTAAATTGCCGTATCTTTTCAAGTCTGCGTCCAACTGGTCTCTCGGGTACACAAAGTTGGCTTTCAGGCCATAGTTCGACAAGGAATTGTCTAATTCGTTGTGATAGTAGTCTAACCAGTTGTAGTAGTTCTTAGACCTGGTCTCATGGTCGGTGCAGTTGAAGATCATGTAGAGGAGATCCAGCGCAGGACTGCCGTTCTTCGATGCTTGGTAATCAATCATGATTGATTGTACTAAGTTATGTCCCTGGAAACGAAAATAATTAATTTATAAGCAACAAAGTTTTCGCAGGTATACCATCTTCTGTAGATGCCCAAGGTAATTGATTTTTTAATAGAAATTCGAAGTATATCGTTCCAGACATTTCGACATACGGTATACGAGTATTTTACAAAAAAAATATTGTAATTTTTTTTGCACAAATCTGTTTTATGCCATACTTATTGAATATTATTAACTTTTAATGGAAATCAATATGTGTATATGCACGAGTATTTGGTGGTGGCGATATTCATATGTGAGTAAGTTTGTTATCTCCTTAACTATGTCCGAAACACTGTAGTGATAAAAAAAAATACTTGCCTCGAATTTGAACATCACATTGTTCGTCCAAGCATCGCCTTGTTGAATAATTGAATATCTATTGTCATCCTTTGAAAACTTTGTCGACAGTCTAAAAATATCGACTGCTTTATTTTTCACAATTTTTTTATGATCTTCATCGTCAAGGATTGATATAATTTGAGTTTCAAGAAGTTCCAAATGTAACCCAATTTCTGGCATCTGCGCCATTAGTGACCATGCATCTATCAATTTACCTTTGAAGAGATCATAAGTTTCTGGTTCTTTTTTCTTTAACGCGTAGGAAAGAGAATGGAGTATAGCAAAGTTCTTTAAGATGCTTTTAACACAATCATCAGACAGTGAGTCAAACTTGTTTAGCATAGAGAAATCCAATACACCCAGATCTTCTAAAATTATAAGCTCGTTCGGTGCTTCATTTACAGATCCGTAACATTTTGCGTATCGTAGTTGTTCTTCTTCTGGCACTCCTGCATCTTTCTGCAGTTGCACTAGCTTAGGCAATACCTCAGTATACATTGTGTGCTCGTTGTTGAACAAGGAGTTTGTGTTCGTCATCTTACGAACCATTTCGACTCCAGATCCGACTTTCACAATCATTTTTAAGGTCCCATTGTCACCTTCTATGCTGATCCTCTTTACGTTTGCCACGAAATTATCTCCAGCCTGTCCAACTGGACTGAAAACCACTTTAGTAACTTGTAAGTCTTGTTCTTGAATTACTTTATTAATGAACTCCAGTTGGTGTTCATTTATGTTATCAAAATCTCCTTCAAAGTTGTATTGTGCCATGATTGCTTGTGATACTAAGTCCAAATTACTGTCGTATTATAATTTATAGAGAATATTTTTATCTGCATCGGGGTGAATAATGTTGATCGGATGTATTAAGATTAGATAATTTATATTTTTCAGCCACAGGTATCTTTGGTAACCACGTAGGATAAAATCAAGTTTTAAAAACATTGTTGGCGGGTACGCTCCGAAAATACTAAGAACGGTTGCTGCTTTAAGGCCGCTTTATAATATTGTGATTTTAGATTCACATGCTTGTTTCACTTTTCACTCGTGTAAAGCGATGGCGAAGGTAAGGTTAAGCACAGAATTAACACAGGATGGATGAAATGCAGGCAGATGAAGGCAGGTCACAGGAACAATCTGCGCATTCCCTTAAACTTAAGGGGAAGACATACAAAAGAAGGGTCTAGACCTCTGTCTTGTATGGATTAGAATGTTGGGCCACAAAAGGGATGAATGAAAGGCAATTTGCATGCAGCTGAGATGAGTACTAAGAAGGATATATGATGTCACACAAATAGATAGAATAAGAAATGAGTACATAAGAGGAAGTCTGAAAGTGGCACCGGTGACTGAAAAATTGTGTAGAAATCGGTTGTTGTATGGGCATGTAATGCGGGGGAATGAGGAAAATGTCGTGAGGTAAGTTTTGAGTATGAATATCGAATATGATAATAATAGAATATAATATATCGGGTATGGCTATCGGAGTAGAGGAAGACTAAAGAAATGATGGATGGACTGTGTGAAAGATGATATGACTAGAAACAGGGTGACTACCGAGATGACGACTAATAGAGAAGTATGGAAGAAAGAGAAATGTTTCACAGACCTTTAGGATAAGGGCAGGAGAATGATGAGATTCACATGATACCATTCACGCTCGGCATCGGTTGCGGACGGTCGTGCGCTACTGTGTTGTTCGTGGAACCAGCCTACCTGCCAAGATTCGTCGCCCCCTGCGACGAGCTCCGTAGTCACCCGACTACCTCCGACCTATTAATTGCTGTCTTTTTCAAGACACAATTAATCAGAGAGTTATTATCAGAGTTGTTTCAAAACGTATTCGTCGCGACTTTTTGACCCCTTCTGGAAAAATCCACAGTTTCGTGGTTCTCGGTGGAAACGTATACGGTGCCAACGAAACCGAGAGGGTGTTGCCGACTACACCCGCCGAACCCCATCAGGGCTAGGCAGTCAGTTGGACGGGTCCCAGTGTTCGGCCTTGGGGGATCTCCTAGTCGACATTGGTGACAGTTTTCCCTTCACAGCGACACACCTAGTGTCGATCGGGTGTGTCTACACCCGGCACACTAGACTGGTTAGGACCCCGTTGCACATTAAGATAGGCAACGGGCAAAAGCAAGCTTAGGGCTCACCCTAGGTACTCAACCTCCCTGTCTATACCCGACAGGGAGGGTTTTACACATCCCCGGCAAATCCGCCCGGGGAGTTAGAGTTAGATTGTTAGGAGAAATAGGGAAAATTCCCTCTCATATTTTTTAATCCCCCCCGATAATGGAGGACGCTCGCCTCACGACGCTCCTCGACTTCTTCGAGGACATCATAAATGATGTCGTCCCCGCCCGTAGAGCCAAATGGCAACCCCGGTTTGTCGCTTTACGACAAACCCTTCTGGGACCCTCAGTCCCCAGCGTCACTGAATTCAGTGACGCGCTGGAGAGCTCGCTCCCAGCAGTAGAACTAGAAAGTCCGCTCAGTCCGCCTGAGTATATGGACACTAGCGCCCCGACAGCCGCTTCTTCAAAGCGCCCCCAATCCCCCTACACCTCGTCCGACTTAGAGGAAATCCTCTCCGGTCCTTCCGCTCCGTCCCACTCCGAAGACGATGACTACACCACTGTAGTCCCCGTCAACGGAAAAGGGAAGAAACGGAAGAACAGGAAGCAATCCTCCACCCAGGCCAATAAGGTCGTAGCCTTCGAGGATAAGGACACCTTCGCGCTCTCCCCGTCATCCCCAGACCCACCCGCTACTTGCACCCCCGTAGCTACCCCCTCCCCCGCCCCCCGCCCGATCGCGTCAACCTCTTCGCAGGTCACGCTCTCTCTCACCCCCCGCCCGACCGCGTCACCCTCCTCGCAGGTTGCCCCCACCCCACCTACTTCTGACCCTAAGAAGGTCTCTCCGCCACCACCCGTGTTCATCCAGGACAAGGCTAAGTGGACGGACATCTCCAAATGGTGTTGCGATCAACGGATCGCATACACCAGCGCCCGCAGTACCCAACAGGGTATTAAAGTCCAGACCCCAACCTCCCGCGATTATAGGGACCTAGTTAAGCTTCTGAGAGAGCGACGAGCGTCATTCCACACGTACACTCTCTCAGAGGAACGTCAAATCCGAGTGGTGATCAAACGGATCCCAAAGGAAATTGCCCCCTCCGACATCCTAGCCGACCTTCAGTCGCAAAACGTCCCGGTAGACGAGGTCTACCGTATGCACCGCGCAAAACGCGGGGAAGCATACGACATGATACTCGTCGTATGCACCCCCGTCGAGGGGCATCACCCGATATTCCAACTAAAATCCCTTTGCTCCCTAACAGGCTTTTCCATAGAAAAGCCGTGGAAAACTGGCGCCGTAGGGCAATGTCATAATTGCCAGCTATACGGGCACTCGCAGCGGAACTGCCACGCAAAGCCCAGGTGCGTCAAGTGCCTGGGTGAGCACGGCACATCCGACTGCACCCGTCCCAAGGACCGTAGCCTATGCCCCGACCCACCTAGTTGCGTACTATGCGGGCAACAAGGACACCCGGCTAACTACCGAGGTTGCCCGAAAGCCCCTAAATCTTCTTCTCCCAAACTGGCCAAGCGCTTCGACGCCCGCCAGCAGAGGGAAGCCCCGATCTCATATAAGATCCCATCGTCCCAGATGCCCCAGAGACTAAGCCCCCAGAGGCCTAGCCCCTGGAACTACCTCCATCACCAGCAGGCTTTTCCTGCCCTGGGTTACTTCCAACCCCCCCCCCCCCACCTACCACCACCCCCCGTCAAATGGACCCCCGTACTCGCGCCCCCGTGCCCCTAATGTCCCTTATGCACGCCCCCGCGCCCCAAAACAAACCCGCACCTGCTCCTTTAGCACCGCGTCCCCAAACCCAACCCCAACCCACGAACACTCCCGTGGCCACCCCCAACTCGCCTTACGACGTAATCAGATCCGCGTACATGACATTCCTGTCCCCTCGCGCTCACAAAATGGCTAACGAGCTTACAGCCGCTCAAAACGCCTACGATCTCCCTAGGATCCAGGCTATATGGAAAGCGTATCCCGACATTACGCACGCCCTGATGTCCTCCGCCGCGCAAAGGACCCATAATGTCTAACACCGTTATAGCTAGGTTCAAACCCCGATCCCTCAAGTTAGGTTTTTTCAATGCCGATGGCATTCGTGGTCCATCAAATTGACATCCTCCTCGTTCAGGAAACATTTCTCAAACCCTGTAACCGTGACCCTGGCATAGCGAACTATCGTATAGTTCGCAATGACAGGGTTCACTGTCACAAGGGTGGCACCCTAATATATTATAAAAAGGATCTGTACTGTATGCCTATAGACCCTTCTCCCCTTTCACGACTAGAAGTCTCAGTCTGCCGCCTAGGCATGACAGGCCATCAGCCGATCATAATAGTATCAGCCTACATAACTCCTGCAACCGGTGCAGAGGATTTTCAACCCATTAAAAACGATCTCACATCCCTATTAGCCCTGAGCGACTCCGTTATCATAGCGGGCGACCTCAACTCCAAACATCCCTCCTGGAATAGTTCTAGATCCAACATAAGAGGCCGACACTTGTTCGACCTCACTAACTCCCTTAGCATCGACATCATCGCCCCGATGAATAATACCCACTATCCCTATATAGTAGGCTACACCCCAGACGTACTAGACGTGGCGATCCTTCAGAACGTCAATCTAAAACTAGATTCGATAGAGACGGTGGACGAGCTTAACTCTGATCACCGTACAGTAATACTAAAACTAGACCCCCGCATAGGTCTCCCCGACCCCAACCGCCCCCCGACCACCAAATGGGTAACGGACTGGAGGAAAGTAAGCACCCAGCTAAAATCCAACACGTCCCCCTAATTGGACTCTATCCCCGACCAATTCGACTCTATCGCAGCAACAACGGCCGCGATCGACTCACTCACTGATCACGTACAATCCGTCGTGAGCGACTGCTCAAAGGAAGTCCCAGTGGGGGAAGACCCCCGCTGGAAACTACCTGACGATGTGCGTGACCTATTGACTGAGAAGAACGCAGCCATTCGTGCATACAGCAACTTTCCCTGCCACGCTAACAAAGTCCATATGCGCTATTTACAGAGATCTGTAAAAACACGCATACAGGAGCTACGTGACGCGAGCTGGGACAAGATGCTGAGCGACCTAGAGCCGAACCACCTAGCCTTCTGGGAACTTCAGAGGAAACTCAAGTCCCAACAAGTCGCTTCCACACCACCCCTAGTCCGTCCCGACAAGACCGTAGCCTTCGACGACATCGACAAGGCTGAATGCCTAGCCGATAGTCTAGAAGCGCAATGCTCACCCAGCACTCTACCAGTAGACCAAGCTCACCTCCTAGAGGTAGTAGCCGAAGTCGAACATAGAGCCTCTCTCCCTCCCGTTGAAGACCCTGAAAGTCCTCTGCCCCCCGTCACACCGGACGAAGTGCACGACATTATCAAGGGTCTTAAAGTCCGTAAAGCCCCCGGCTCTGATGGAATCACTAATAGGGTGATTCAGCTATTCCCTGCCCACCTGATAATGCTACTGACCACCATCTTCAATGGTGCCTTAAGCAACAATTTCTTCCCACAAGTGTGGAAAGACGCCACCGTCATCGGTATCCCGAAGCCCGGCAAACCCAAAACCGAGCCTTCGAGTTACCGCCCCATCAGTCTGCTCAAAGTCCTCGGCAAGGTCTACGAGAGGCTTATTTATAAGCGTCTCAGAGACTACGCCGAGACAAAGGGCCTCATCCCCAACGAACAGTTTGGGTTCCGCACCCAGCACTCTAGCGTACATCAGGCCCACCGGATAATCGAACACATAAGCGCTGGCTTCCAGCGTGGTTTGTATACCGGTGCAGTATTCTTCGATATAGCGAAAGCGTTTGACAAAGTCTGGCACAACGGCTTAATATACAAGCTGTACCAACTCGGTGTGCCAGATCGTCTCGTGCTCATCTTACGAGACTTTTTGTTGAATCGCAAATTCCGCTATCGCATCGAAGGCGCAATATCCTCTCCCCGTCCCATCCGCGCAGGCGTCCCTCAGGGCTCTGTGCTTGCCCCCCTCATATTCACTCTATTCACCAGCGACATCCCGAAGAGTAAAAAGGCACAGTTGGCTCTGTTCGCAGACGATACGGCCATTTACTACAAGGACGCTGGACCCGACTCGATAGCCCGCATTCTCCAAACCGCAGTCAATAACCTTGGCGCCTGGTTTAGGAAATGGAGGATCGAAGTCAACCCCGACAAAAGCCAAGCAGTCATCTTTTCCAAACTGCGGGCTCGATACAGACCCCCCTTGCCCAGACCCATCACCATGCTCGGCAAGCCGATCCCTTGGGAGAAGCGAGCCAAGTATCTAGGTGTGGTCCTCGACCAACACCTCACTTTCGCAGACCACATAAAGCAGGCCCGCGCGCGGGCCGCTTTCGCTCTCGGAAGACTCCACTCCATGTTAAATGCACGTAGCAAAATGTCACTTAGGTGCAAATTGCGAATCTACACAACGTGCATTCGCCCCATCCTGACCTATGCGGGCGCCGTATTCGCCCAAGCTAAACCCCGTCAAATCCATAGATTGCAGGTAATACAGAACAGATTCCTTCGTAAGGCCACGGGAGCCCCTTGGTTCTGTAGGAACGAGACCCTCCACCTCGACCTTAGACTCCCCACAATCCACCAGTTTCTAAAACGCAATTCCAAGCGTTTCTTTAATTCCGCCGCCACCCATCGCAACCCTCTGGTTGTCAAGGCCGCCAATTATCTCCCGAGTCAAATCAGTACAGTCCGCCGCCCGAGGCAAATCCTTTCCGACCCAGACGACCCCATAACCCTCCTCCAGGAGAGCAATAGGGAAACCAGTACAGTTAGAAAACACACACACCGACACACTTTCCGACCTCGCCGCCGAGGTCCGCGATCGCGACCCTCCCGAGTAAATGATACTCCCCCCCGACCCTTGCTCGACGATGCGCCAGCCCGCGTCGATGATGCTGAGCCTGTAGCTTTAAATTCCCCGATTAATAATAATAATATATCATTGATCCAGCCTGTCCCTCTTGCTGTCCTCCCCCCAGCGAACGCCCTAAGCCGAGGTTCGTACCCCACAGGGGGTGCCCTTAGCGAGCGTTCGCCTAGTTTTAATTAGCATAGTTTTTGCCCCTGGCTGGAGGCTTTGAGTGTAGAAGCTTAAGGCAGCCACAGGATTGTCCGGTTGAGTAGTCATGACCTCAGTGGTCAGCTACGAGATGCCATACATAAAAAAAAAAAAAGAAAAAAAAAAAAAAAAAAAAAAGAGATTCACATTTATGGAAAGTTTCTGTTGACTGTTGCTGTTGCAGGCGTGAAAGAGAGTTAATAACCATTTCTATAGGAACAAAATACATAATTTCAGTAACTTGCGATATGTAGTCTTCGTCCCTCCTCGTCGTCACCTCCTCCTTAATGACCATGAACATTTCGAACAGATATGGATACAGATTTTCATACAAACATTGCCGGCTGAGCGCTCGCATGTATTCGGCCAGTACAGCAATTTCGATTTATCTCGAAGAAGGTTGTCAAAATAATGCTCGAATTTCTAAGCATATTTGAGAAAAACATAATTTCAGTAACCTGCGATATGTAGTCTTCGTCTCTAATAACCTCCTCCTTAATGACCATGAATATGTCGAACAATGGGTAAAGTTCGGCCATTGTCTCCTTCCAAACATTCAGACGCAATAAAACATTTGAAATTGCAATACGCTGAAGCTGCAGAAATTGTGTTCTATTAATCTCATACGTGAGCTTTTACGAGACTGGGCAATCCAATACCGCTGTAAGTTGCTAGAAATACTTGGATTCTTGCTCAGCTGCAGTGGACTGTTAGCCACTGCACACCCCCTGCCTACTACATCCCAGGAATACACATGTCATGGAGTTTGTGTTTCAATGTCATGGACAACTCAGCCCTTTCCTCGAAGTGTTCCCAATGTTCTTCTTGCCTCGCATGCATAAAGACTACCTGACTAAACTCAACGCACAGACTTCATTCACTCTTCCTTCTTCATTCAGTCTATCTTTCTGTGGAATGCGCTCCCCCAGGAAATCAGAATGGCGTCCAACCGATTATCGTTTAAAGTTAAAGTTCGCGAGCACATTCGCAAGAAACTGGCAGTATCATCACAACGGTAATGTTTTCTCATTGATTGTCTTAGTAGTTTTAGTATATTTATATGTATTTATTTGTACTTATATTTATATATAATTAGGTGTATATATTATATTTATAGTTTTTGATAGATATATGTATATCTTTATATTTAAATAAATATTTATTCCTTAATTCTCGCTATTGCACCTTCCACTGTTTGTCTCTGCATCACCCAAAGGTTGCCTGGTAGAAAATGCCTATGGCATTAAGTCCGCCTCTGTACATTTGTATGCTTTTTTTTTTTTTTTGGGTGGGAAATCATCAAATGACTCCTCCCGCTCTGGGCGGAGCGAGAGGGAGTGTCAGACTTTTACTGACTAAAACCCACCCGTGTTCCTTCCGTTGCCTGTGTGCCGGGGCCGCGATATCCCTTTCGGACAAACTCGCAACCCTGGCAGGCATTGGCCCTTACGGACCCCGTCAGTTGGTGCTGACATCTCTTTGAGGCGCGCGTGGAACACAACGCGCCGTCGACCCGGGCCTGGTCCTAATCGGACGGCGAGCTACCCATTGCCCACCGTCCGCAAGCTCGCGCCTACGGTGGCCGGAAGTCGGCTCGCGACTCCCGACGCCCGGGGCGTCTCCTGCGGCGACTAGGGGCGCGAAGGCGCGCATCTTGCATTTCCCTCGCGCGCTCCGCCTCCTCCTTCGCGAGCATTACTGCTTCGCAGAAGGAAGTGACGGCTTCCCATGCACTCTCGCTCCGGACCATGGCCTGAACCAGGGCCGGACGCGAGAGATCGCCGCTGCCGATCGCCTCCGTGAGGACACGGCGGTGCCCCGCCCAAGCCGGGCAGACCTCCACCGTATGCTCCACCGTGTCCTCCGGGCGATCCACACAATGGTAACACCCGGGCGTTTCCTCCCGCTTTATCCTGAACAGGAACCTCCCGAAACAACCGTGTCCGGTGAGGACCTGCGTCAGGCGGACGGTGAGGACGCCGTGGCGCCTCTCTAGCCACTCTTCAAAGAGGGGCCTTACCGCCGCAATTGTGGCGTGCCCAGCGCTGGGTTGCGACAATCGCACTCTCCATGCCGCCATGAGATCCCGCCGGAGCTCTGTCCGCTGTGCCGTGATTTCTCGCGGCAGCGGAGTTACACCCCGGCGTTTCGCCTCCTCGCGCAACTCCCACATGTGCGCGAGGACTTTTGCTTCCAGATCCTATGGCGGAAGTCCGGCAAGGAGGCTCGCCGCCTCACGGGAGACCGTGCGGTATCTTCTGGCCAGCCTAATGGCCATGACCCTTTGGGACGCGTTCAATCGCTGGGCTGGTCGCAGCCTTAATGAACGCGCCCACACCGGTGCCCCGTAAAGGGCCATGGACCGCACGATCCCCGCGTAGAGCCTCCGGCAGGAGGCGTTTGGACCCCCTAGATTGGGCAGAAGCCGCTTCAAAGCAGCCCCAGCCCTCTGCAGTTTGGGAGCCAAACGTCGGAAGTGCTCCACGAAGTTCCACCGGCTGTCGAGGACGAGTCCCAGGTACTTCATCGTCGACTCGACACCGATGTGAACCCCTCCCGCCGTTATCTGGGAACCCGACAGTGGCGCGTTCCGAGGACCATAGAAACACATGGCCTCGGACTTGTGCAAGGCCACCTCGAGTCCCAGTTGCCGGATCCTATCGACGATTGTCGCAACCCAACGTGTCGCTAGTTCGGCCGCCGCCTCATGCGACCTCCCCTGCACCAGGACCAGCGTGTCGTCAGCGTAGCAGACTACGCTGACGCCGCTAGGGAGGTCGGCGCGCAGCACCCAGTCGTAGCCGATGTCCCACAGATGCGGCCCCAGGACCGATCCCTGCTGGACACCGCACGACATCTCTCGCCGGTTCCACTCTCCGTGGTGACCGGGGTAGATGACGGCCCTGTCCGTCAAATAGGCCTCGACCACTCGACAGAGGTAGGTCGGCGGCATCCGGTGATACCGGAGTGCCTCCCTAATGCAACTCCAGGGCAGGGCAATTACTCTTTCAAAGAACTTGCCCACCTCGTC
This sequence comes from Agrochola macilenta, assembly GCA_916701695.1. NCBI lineage: Eukaryota > Metazoa > Arthropoda > Insecta > Lepidoptera > Noctuidae > Agrochola > Agrochola macilenta. Next base: position 8,762,843 of record OU753564.1, on the reverse strand, counting down.
GAGCAGCACGATGGGCCGGTAAGCGGACGGAGAGTCCGCCGGGCGCCCCGGCTTCTTGATGAGGACCAGTTTCCCCGTCTTCCAACGTATGCTTGAAGTATTAAATAAATAAAGAAATAAATAAAGATATTCCTAGACATTCCCTATCTACCGATTCCGTAGGTACATCAAACAACAAAGTAATTTTCTGCAACTGGAAAACGAATTCATTTTCGGTGCGAAAATTTCTTGTTTACGGTAGAGCGTAATATTGTATAATGCTGGGTACAGATTGGTAAAACGTAAGTTGAAATGTAACACAGGTTAAAACAAATTAGCTTAATTGTTGTGTTACATTTTGACGGCTCATATGATGCGTACAGATTGGTCAAATGTAACATGAAATATACATGTTACATTTGACCAAATCTGCACGCAAAACATTATGCTTATGGGTTACGCAACGTCCCGTACGTTGCGTAACCCATAAGCATAATGTATTTGGAGTGGAAGTATTTAAAACAAATTATAACATTTAAAAGTTGATTTCGTAAAAGGACTTTAAAAGAAGTTAGAACTTTGACCTTCAATATCTCCGTAACGAAAAGTTTCCCAGGTATGATTTATTACATAAAATATATTATAATAACGGGAAGAACAAGTAACACGAGGTTTTATTAAAGGTATTTTAACACCAGTTATTATTAGTCCTCAGACACTTAAATTTGATTTGATTAAGAAAAGGCTATCATAAGTATTTTTAAATAATTTGTTATCATTAACTCAGTCATAATTTTACAATAAACCGAATTCAGTGAAACTATCAAAAAGCCCTACAAGCCTGTTTTTGCGACGAACCATCGTTTCATCCGCCATGGCTTCCATTTTCATCGCGTCACCCAGATCAGAGATCTTCATGTCTTCAATTAACTTGCCGGCTTCCGTTGAATCCCGTGACAAAAGATCAGCTAACATTATGGACTGACCAAAAAGTAATTTGCCGTATCTTTTCAAGTCTGCATCCAACTGGTCACGAGGGTACACAAAATTGACTTTCAGGCCAAAATTCGACAAGGAATTGTCTAATTCGGTGTGATACTAGTCTTACCAGTTGTAGTAGTTCTTAATCCTGGTCTCATGGTCAGTGCAGTTAAAGATCATGTAGAGGAGATCGACCACAGGACTATTGTTCTTCGACGCTTGGTAATCAATCATGATTGATTGTACTAAGTTGTCTCCCTGCCAACAAAAAAAAACCAAATAAGTTCCTCCGCTTTTGCAAAAACTGACTGTGTAGTATTGAGTTCTTTGTAGACAATATAAATACAGTGAATAATGTGAACGTGAACAGAAATTCTCGAGTTATTTTGAGAAAAATCTCATGATTGGTATGATCTCGTTTCCTTTTAATTATCAACCTCGCTGTGCTGTTTAATTTAAAACACACAAAAAAATCATATTCAACACGACATTCTTACCACAAATTTGAACATAAAATTGTTCGTCCAGGCATCGCCTTGCTGAATAACCGAATATTTATTGTCACCGTTCTTTGAAAATTTCACAGCCAGTTTAAAGACATCCATTATTTTATTGCCAACAATTTTTTTATGTGCGTCGTCATCAAATACTGTTAGAATTTTAGCTTGAAAAGTTTTCGTGTTAACCAAAATTTTTTTGATTCTCAGCCATGATTATCCATACATCTATCAATTTACTTTTGAAGAGATCAAAAGTTCCTGGTTCTTTTTCTTTAACGCAAAAGAAAGAGAATGGAGTATAGCAAAGTTCTTTAAGATGCTTTTAACACTTTCATCGGACAGGGACTCAAACTTCTTCAGCATATTAAAATCTAATTCATTCAGGTCTTCTAAAATGATAATCTCGTTAGGAGCTTCATTCAGAGATCCATAACATTTAGCGTATCGTAGTTGTTCTTCTTCTGGCACTCCTGCTTCTTTCTGTAGCTGCACTAGCTTAGGTAATACCTCTGTATTTATTGTATGCTCGTTGTTAAACACGAATTCAGTGTTCGTAGTCTTACGAACCATTTCGTATGCAGATGCGATTTAGACAATCATTTTCAAGCTTCCATTTTCACCTTCTACGTTGACTCTCTTTACATTAGCCACTAAATTATCTCCAGCCTGTCCAACTGGACTGAAAATGACTTTAGTAACTTGTAAGTCTTGTTCTTGAATCACTTTATTAATAAACTCCAGTTGACGTTCATTTATATTATCGAAGTCTCATTCAAAGTTGTATTGTGCCATGTTTGCTGGGTGCACGTAATACGAGTAGGTACTAACTAAAAATATATGATAGTATTTTATTTACAAAGAGTATTTATCGGTATCTTACCAAGATACCGATAAATACTCTCTTTTGAATTGTCAAATGTTGGTATAAGATTAGATAATAAATGCATTTTTTTTAGGTAAATCAGGTGTCAAATGGCTTGTCATATAAAAAATTATGATCTACTATAATTAAACATTTCAGCTTTGCCTCTACGTTCGACAACGCACCTGCAATGCCTGATATCCATAAGCGAAGATGACCAAGGTGCGCTGCATGTTAGTTTATCACTCAATAGGTAATATAAAGATACCCTCTTCATTATGTGCTTGGTGGTAAACCTTTGCAAGCATTAGCATAGTATAATCAGCCTATAACGCTCCCACTGCTGCGACACCACTCAGTAAGTGGGATTCGACCATAATCCAACACTCAGGCCCAGTGCGGTACATACCTATAGTTCGACTTTTTGGTTCGAGACTGTGACATGCTGGTTTCCTCACGATGTTTTCTAGTCCAACATCATTTTGAAAGCAATTGTGTTGGAACGTGAAAAAAAAAGAAAAAAGTAAAGTAAAAACATGACCTGCGACATGTAGGTCGTGGGCGTTACCACTGGGCCACCACTGCTTTCTGGCCACCATTACTTTGACACATAGAAGAGAAGAAGATCACTGAAAAGCGCTCTTATGGCCTGGGCCTCAATAAAAGAAAACTGGAAAAAAGTATACAACGTTCTTTTCAAAATGTGACGTAATTCTCCGGTTTTAATGACCATAATAATATTGCATTGCCCTCAATTCGTAATGAGACGACTTCAATTATCTATTATATTGATCAAAGTATTTAATTCATTGATTATATTTTGACTTATTATATTATACAGTATAATAGCTATCGCAACCGGGTTTGCCCGCGTGATAACTTATACCTTATACCAATGAAGACCAAAATTTTTGACGACACGGTTGGCGCAGTGGCTGAGCGATCGACTGCTGCGCAACGTGTCGCGGGTTCGATCCCCGCACGGAACAAATATTTGTATGATCTGCAAGTAGTTGTTCCGGGTCTGGGTGTTAGTGTATGTGAGTTTCTATGTTTGTAAACGCACCCACTATACAGGAAGAAATTCTAGTGGGGCAAAGATTAAAAAAAAAAAAAAAATATCATAAACCAATTTGTTACAGGGAAAAGAACAATTACAATAAATGGGTGTTATTTTTATGGACCAGAAATTGTTGCCCTGCCGTGGTACAATACAATCAGAAAATAAAATATATTTTTATTCTGATAACTCTTTAACGTTTTACAACAAACCGAACTCTGTGTAACTATCAATAAGTCCTACAATTCTCTTTTTAAGACGGAACATAGTACCACTCTGCGGGTCTTCTATTTTCATTGATTTTAACGCTTCATCAAAACCAGCATCCTTTAAGTTGTCCATAATTTTGCCAGTTTCTTTGGAGTCTCTCATCAACACATCAGATAACAATAGACACATGCCAAAAAGTAATTTGCCATATCTTTTCAAGTCTGCGTCCAACTGGTCTCTCGGGAACACAAAGTTGGCCTTCAGGCCAAAGTTCGACAAAGAATTGTCTAATTCAGTGTGATAGTAGTCTAACCAGTTGTAGTAGTTCTTAGACCTTGTCTCATGGTCGGTGCAGTTAAAGATCATATAGAGGAGATCCACCACAGGACTGCTGTTCTTTGACGCTTGGTAGTCAATCATGATTGATTGTAATAATTTATCTCCCTGGGAACAAAAATAATTCATATAAAATATAAGCGTCATAGTCTTAGCAGGTATACCAGTTTCTGCAGATGCAGATGTTAATTGGATTTTTAATACGAATTCAAAATATGACGTGCCACTCGTGCCAGTCGTTTCGACGTAAATTATAATATAATACGAAACTTCGTATATTAGAAGACTTTGCACAAATCTGTAAATATTACCAATAAATTAATCTGTAAATATTATTGTAATATTATTATTATTATAAGTATTATCTGTAAATATTATTAACTTTTAATCGAAATCAATACGTTTATAATTGCGGCGATATTCATATGTGACTAAGTTTCTTGTCTTCTTTATCCGATACACTGTAAAGATTTAAACCAAAAAAATATCACATAACATAACATCACGCCTTGTTTCCCCGAAGGGTTGGGCAGAGGTGTACCCATAGCATTTCGCCAGTTATGTTTAAAAAAATACTTGCCTCGAATTTAAACATCACATTGTTTGTCCAAGCATCGCCTTGTTGAATAATTGAATATCTATTGTCATCCTTTGAAAACTGTGCTGACAGTCTAAAAATATCGACTGCTTTATTTTTCACAATCTTTTTATGATCCTCGTCGTCAAGGATTGATATAATTTGAGTTTCCAGATGTTTCAAGTGTAACCCAATTTCTGGCATCTGCGCCATTAGTGACCATGGATCTATCAATTTACCTTTGAAGAGATCATAAGTTTCTGGTTCCTTTTTCTTTAACGCGTATGAAAGAGAATGGAGTATAGCGAAGTTCTTTAAGATGCTTTTAACACAATCATCAGACAGAGACTCAAACTTGTTCAGCATAATAAAATCTAATTCATTCAGGTCTTCTAAAATAACAAGCTCGTTAGGTGCTTCATTTACAGATCCGTAACATTTCGCGTATCTTAGTTGTTCTTCTTCTGGCACTCCTGCATCATTCTGCAGCTGCAGTAGCTTAGGCAATACCTCCGTATACATTGTGTGCTCGTTGTTGAACATGGCATTTGTATTCGTCATTTTACGAACGATTTCGACTCCAGATCCGACTTTCACAATCAATTTTAAGGTTCCATTATTACCTTCTATGCTGATCCTCTTTACGTTTGCCACGAAATTATCTCCAGCCTGCCCAACTGGACTGAAAACCACTTTAGTAACTTGTAAGTCTTGTTCTTGAATTACTTTATTAATGAACTCCAGTTGGCGTTCATTTATATTATCGAAATCTCCTTCAAAGTTGTATTGAGCCATGTTTGCTTGTGATACTAAGTCCAAATTACTGTCGTATTATAATTTATAGAGAATATTTTTATCTGTATCGGGACAATCTTGCGACCAACAATTGTTTGTATTAAGATTAGATATTTTTTATTTGTCAGCCAAGTAGGTATCTTATCAAATCACGTAGGAAAGTTTAAAAAATATTATTGCCTGATAAGCTCCGAAAATACATTTTTTTAAATTTATTAATTATGGAACAAAACAAAATTTCAACAGAAAAATTACAAAAACCTCAATAGGTTTGTCCGGATGTTGAAAAAAGAAAAGTTGAGGAAAGAAAGATTTTTTTTTTAATGCACAAACAAAACGCACATTACGACAAAATGACATAAAATACACACATGCAAAGTAGCCAAAAGCCTCGTATTCAAGGAGTAGAAGTTTGATTTGATGTCACGGCCATGGACTTTTAAGCAATCTTAATACTAACTAAAAATATAATTTATGGTTAAAACATAGTTTATTTAAAAAAATTGAGGTAATTTGTAAATAATAACAAAGAAAAAAATAATAAGTTTCAAAACTGTAACCAGACTACGGATAAACAAAAGTACGAAAAAAGAAAATATAATTATCAGACAGAAATCAAGACATAGGTACAAAACGGTAAAAAATTGTCAGTAAAGCTGTGCCTGTATACCACGTGAGTGCCAGGAACACCTACAAAATTATAATGTCAAACGACGACGGCTTTACCTTGACCATTTCTGTATCTATGTCTTGATTTCTGTCTGATATATTTTCTTGTTTCGTACTTTTATTTTTCCGTAATTAGGTTACACTTTTAAAACTTAATTTTTTGTTTATTTTTTTTCCGTTTTATCGCTTGATATTAATAAGATTTGATTAACTGCGCGTTGGTATCATTTTAATCATGTTTTTTAATTGTATAACAGGTATTAATTTATTACGAATCTATTGATATCTCATTTATAGAAATCGGTTCAGAAGTTTAGGCGCTACGGTGGAACACAGGTAAATAAAAACACATACATCCATACCTACTTACATTTAAGACTGCTAAAATCATGACCCTTCCTTTGCTTTGGCGTAGTCGGGTAAAAAGTACAAAAACGACGACGGCGTTGGTTACACAGCCCATCGATACTAATTACTAATTGAATCAAATTTAAACAGGTGATGCATCTTCAAAGAGAATCAAAGATTTTTTTGTATTTATTTTTATAATTATTTTTTGCTATTTCCGATTGAATTTTTATTGGAACATCATTTATTAGAATTTGTATTAAATAAGAACGGTTTATGTATTCTTTACTTTTACGCTTTTTTTTTAGAAGGCCGCTCTATAGTATAGTGATTTTAGATTAATATTTTTGGGAAGCTTTTGTTGACTGCTGTTGCAGGCGTGAGAATGAATAAATTGACATTTCTTTAGGAACATTACTGTCGCGGCCTGCAAAAGGGACATTGTTGGACGAACGTGAAAATGTGGACCGAGGCGAAGCTGAGGCATACATAGGTACTTGAGTCCATCAATGCCTGGTTCCGGTCAAGGCTCATAATACGCGAAAATTCGAACTAAGTAGATTATATTAGAAATCCCAGATTCAATGACGAACAACGATAATTTTTCACGTGCCAATAAGTGCATTTGTTTCTTCGTTACTTTAAACAGCTCTATTGCAAAGCAAATCGAAATTTTAATAAAATCTTTGAATAAGTTACCTCCTTGGTTGCCATTGTGTTGAAGTAAAAAGTTCGTTCCATTTTTAAATAACACGACAGGTATAAGTTTTCATAGTAATTTATTATAATTTGGCCGCTAAGCTCTACAGAATATGGATTTCATACAAACATTGCCGGCCGAACGCTAGCATGTATTCGGCCAGTACAGCAATTTCCATTAATCTCGAAGAAGGTTGTCAAAATAATGCTTGAATTTCCAAGCATGTTTGAGAAAAACATAATTTCAGTAACCTGCGATATGTAGTCTTCGTCTATAATAACCTCCTCCTTAATGAACATGAACATGCCAAACAATGGGTAGAGTTCAGCCGTTGTCTCCTTCCAAACAATTAGACACAAACCTTTGAAAATGCAACACTCTGAAGCTGCAGCAATTGTGTTGTATAAATCTCATACGTGATCTTTTAGGTGAATCTAGCAAAGTCGAAATCAAACAGTTTATTTCAATTAGGCACATAAAAGGCACTTATGAACGTCAATTTAACAAAAAAAGAATTGATTGTAGTCGCCCCTTCCAAAAGGTAGTTTTCGTATGAAGAAGAATGGGCAAAACAAAAACGTTTTGTATACAATAATTTTATAATTATAAGTGAAGACGATAGGTAAAAAAGAATGAAAAATGAAGCAATGACAGATAAATTAATTATGTGATAGATACATGGTGCTCACATATTTACAAACATTGTAAAATTATACGATATTCCTAACATTTTAACAAGTAATACTAATAAGTCAGTGTGTGAGTTCAAGAAATCACAGAATGTAAAATCAGTGTTATAAAAAACCTAATCCCAGCCAATCCAATACCGCTGTGAGTTACTAGAAATACTTGGATTCTTGCTCAGCTGCATTGGACTGTTGGCCACTGCCAACCCCCTGCCTACTACATCCCAAGAGCACACATGTCATTGAGTTTTCGTTTCAATGTCATGGCGACTCAGCCTTTAATATTTCCTCGATGTGTTCTCAGTATTCGTCTTGCCTCACCTACATAAAGACTACCCAACTAAAGATATTCCTAGAGATTTCCTATTTACGCATACTGTAACATCACATTCAGTTACATACTTTGTGCAAAATTAATAGCTGGGAAACGAATTCATTTTTGGTGCGAAAATTCACTGTTTACGGTAGAGTGCAATACAGGGTGGATTTTTGAGATGGGGCAGTAAGGACAGCTACCTTAAACGTTGTAGCTACAGGAAAACAGTCTTAGGAGACTGTCCTTAACTTTTTGAAAGATTTTGATCTGCATTCACAGAATTTGAAAAAAAAAATTACAGTCAGCAAGAATATGGGCTGTTGTCACAAAAACTTTTTTTGATGCCAATCGATCCTGTTTCTTATAAGGATCAAAAAACTCTTCTGGACCAATTGAGGTTTGAGTACTAGAAAAGTAAGTAATCGCAAAAAACTTTTCCCATACATTTCGTAGGAAATGTGACTCCAACTTACTATTTTACGATGATAGACTGGCCGAAACTAAACTAAAACAAATTGAACTTCAAATTTTGAACGTACCTATAGAGAACTAAAGTTAGAACCTATGTTGCTTTTGAAAAAACTTTTTACATTGGTAGGTTTTTTTGAACTACAATGTTATAAGTTTTGTTTTTGAGATAAATTCATCCCAACTACGGAATCCTTCATTGTGCGTGGTCCGACACGCACTTGGCTGCTTTTTTTCACAGAACGTCCGACATCACAAGCAACAAACTATCTTGTTCTTATAGTAAATAAAATTATATCGCGTATTCGTTCGAAGTTTAATGTTTTTGTTTCTGTTTGGCTAGTCTGTCTATCATAATAAAGTACGAGTATGTTGAAGTTTTTTTCTTACGAAATGTATGGGAAAAGTTTTTTGCGATTTCTGCCTTTTCTAGTACTCAAACCTCAGTTGGTCTAGTACAGTTTTTGGATCCTTATAAGAAACAGGATCTATTGGCATCAAAAAAAGTTTTTGTGAAAACTGCCCATTTGCTTGCTGACTGTAAAATTTTTTCAAAGTCTGTGAATGCAGATCATAATTTCTCAAAAAGTTAAGGACAGTCTCCTAAGACCGTTTTTTTCTAGCGACAACGGTTAAGGTAGCTGTCCTTACTGCCCCATCTCAAAAATCCACCCTGTATAATTCCAGATACAAATTGCCGAAACGTAATTTGAAATATAGCAAAGGTTGAAACAAATTCAGTTCATTTTGAAGGCTCATTTGTGTTGCATTTGACCAATCTGTACCCGGAATAACGCACGCAAAACATTATGCTTATGGGTATGGATGGCAACGGTACAGAGATCGTGGAAGTATTTAATGTTAAATTTTAACATTTAAAAGTTGATTTCGTAAAAGGACGTCAAAAGAAGTTAGAACTTTGACCTTCAATATTTATTTATTTATATAATCACTTACAACTATTATTACAGGTACAACCCAATGCAACAGTGAAGCAAACTTAATAATAACAACTTATTTTCTAAAACGTATTACATGTTATCCCTGTGAATTCACTCCGTGTAAAAGCAAAAATGTCTATCTCCTCTGCTACAATATTAAGGGTGCTCATTTACCAGATTAGTGCGGCCACGAGGTACAGCCAGCAGCTGAGGCCGCCGTTGTCGCCACACATATCTGTGGGGCACACTCAAACACACCACCTACTAATATGTTGGCGTTTATGTGTTTTTTGTTGTTTCTGGTATGGTTCATTACAAAAAAAAACATAATAACGGGAAGAACAACTAACTCTCGGCTTCGTTAAGGGTTTTTTTAACACTTGTTATTATCAGTCCTCAGCCAAATACATTGTTTTTGATTAACACACATTTACCTTACAGTGGGATGATAAAAAGCAATCATTAGTATTTAAAAATTAAATTAATTAACATTAACTCATTCATAATTTTACAATAAACCGAATTCAGTAAAACTATCAATAAGACCTACAATTCTATTTTTGCATCGAGCCATAGATTCAACCGCCATGGCTTCCATTTTCATTGTTTCCATCGCGTTGCCTAGATCAGAACTCTTCATGGCTTCCATTAACTTGCCGGCTTCCGCTGAATCCCGTGACAAAAGATCAGCTAAAATTATGGACTGACCAAAAAGTAATTTGCCGTATCTTTTCAAGTCTGCGTCCAACTGTTCACGCGGGTACACTAAGTTGGCTTTCAGGTCAAAGTTCGACAAGGAATTGTCTAATTCGGTGTGATAGTAGTCTAACCAGTTGTAGTAGTTCTTAGACCTGGTTTCATGGTCAGTGCAGTTGAAAATCATGTAGAGGAGATCGACTACAGGACTATTGTTCTTCGACGCTTGGTAATCAATCATGATTGATTGTACTAAGTTATCTCCCTGCCAACAAAAAAAAAAACAAATAAGTTACTCCGCTTTTGCAAAAACTGAGTCAGAATTGAGTTCTGTGTAGACATATAAATACAGTGAATAATGTGATTTTGAACAGAAATTCTCCAATGACTTCGAGAAATATCTCATAAGTGGTCTGAACTCGTTGCCTTTTACGAGTAATTACCAACCACGCTGCGCTGTTTAATTTAAAACAAACAAAAAAATCATGTTTAAAAATATATTCTTACCACAAATTTGAACATAAAATTGTTCGTCCAGGCATCGCCTTGCTGAATAACCGAATATCTATTGTCACAGTTCTTTGAAAACTTCACAGACAGTTCAAAGACATCCATTATTTTATTGCTAACAATGTTTTTATGAGCGTCGTCATCAAATACTGTTAGAATTTCAGCTTGAAATGTTTGCATGTTAGCCATCATTTTTTTATTCTCAGACATGATTATCCATACATCTATCAATTTACTTTTGAAGAGATCAAAAGAAACTGGTTCATTTTTCTTTAACGCGTAAGAAAGAGAATGGAGATTAGCGAAGTTCTTCAAGATGCTTTTAACACATTCATCGGACAGAGACTCAAACTTGTTTAGCATAATAAAATCTAATTCATTCAGGTCTTCTAAAATTATAATCTCGTTAAAAGCTTCGGTCAGAGATCCATAACATTTGGCGTATCGTAGTTGTTCTTCTTCTGGGAACCCTGCTTCTTTTTGCAGCTGCACTAGCTTAGGTAATACCTCTGTGTACATTGTTTGCTCGTTGTTAAACACGCATTCAGTATTCGTCATTTTACGAACTAGTTCGTATGCAGATGCGATTTTTGCAATCATTTTCATGCTTCCATTTTTACCTTCTATCTTAATTCTCTTTACGTTTGCCCCGAAATTATCTCCAGCCTGTCCAACTGGACTGAAAACAACTTTAGTAATTTGTAAGTCTTGTTCTCGAATCACATTATTAATAAACTCCAGTTGGCGTTCATTTATATTATCGAAATCTCCTTCAAAGTTGTATTGTGCCATGGTTGGTTGCCCGTAATAGGTACTATCTAAAATTATATGAGTGTATTTCAATTTATAGACAGTATTTATCGGTATCTAACCTAGATACCGATAAATACTCTCTATTGCTTTGTCGATTATTGGTATAAGATAAGATAATTGATGCATTTGTTTTAGGTAAATCAAGTGTCAAATGGCTTGTCACATAAAAAAATATGATCTACTATATTTACAAGCACATTAAACATTTCAGCTTTGCCTCTTCGTTGGACAACGCACCTGCAATGCCTCAGTTGCAGATGTCTATAAGCGGAGATGACTACTTACCATCAGATGCACCGCATGTTAGTTTATAACTCTGAAGGTAACATAAAATACCCTCTTCATTATATGCTTGGTGGTAAACCTTTACGTACATTACTCGCATTAGCATAGCATAATCAGGCTTTAATGCTGGGACACCTCTTTGTGAGAGGGATTGGGCCATAATCCACCTGTGCAGGTTGTGTTTTTACTTTAGTTTTTGCAATTGCGGGGGCGTAACCATTGCTTTCAGGCCACCATTACTTTTACAATAAGAAGCGAAGATCACTGAATAGCGCTCTTATGACCTGGGCCTCGATAGACGAAAACTGTGAAAAACTATACAACGTTCTTTTCAAAATGACGTAATTCTCCTGCTTTTAATAAACATAATATTATTACGTTGCCCTCAATTCGTAATGACACGATTACGATTATCTATTAAATTAATAAAAGTATTTAATTCGTTGATTATTTTACTAAAACTATGTATGATAGCTTCCGCGGGTTCAGCCGCTGACGACTGCGTAATACCTTTATTAATTATAGCCTTTACATACACGCCTTTATTACACATGTGATAATATAGCATTCTACTGGTGAAATATTTTTTTAAATCGGTCCTGTAGTTTTTGAGTTTAATCATTCAAAAATACAAATCTTCTGTCTTTATACATATTGTGTAAATTATTACTGCATGGTATGTAAGACCATCATAAGACCAGTCCAGGTATGTATGGAAGCGAAACGTGGGCCCTAACCCAAAAGAACGTGCATACCAATCAAGTTACTGAAATGAAAATGTTGAGGTGTGGCGTTACCGGCTTGATAAAATCCGTAACGAGTACGTGCCAGGAAGCCTGGGCGTGCGCGATATCGCCGACATGATGCAAGAGAGTAGGCTGCAATGGTATGGTCATGTGAAAAGGAGGCCGCCTGATTACGTAGGGAACTTGGCGCTACAACTTTCCATTCCCAGTCCAAAAACCAGATGCAGACCCAAAACAAGGTGGAAAACTGTTGAGCTAAAGGACATGAAAGAGCGTCAGGTATCCGAAGACAATCACAGAAGAACCAGTTTGATTTTGTCTAGACTCTAAATTTGTCCTGTGGAGTAGACCAGCTTGATTCTCAGCATTCTTATCTTGGATATAAACCTCTAATTTGTAATATATATGCTTGTTTACACAGTGTACTTTTCATGAGTTTAAAAATTTATTTCATTTAATTGTAATTTATCATATGGTATATTGTTGTAATATTTAACACAGTACCATAAAAGATGTATGTTCTTTAGATAATCTATTTTATATTCATTCTAGAAGTAAAATTATGCCTATCACTTATTTTATTATTTGTTTTATTTTTATAAGCCTCTATTTTGTGTTTCGCTGTAAATTTATCATAATACAATTACTTTGGTATATCTAACTAAATTTATCTGTTTAGCATTACAAGATATCTATACAGGGTGGCAGGGACCGACGAAAAATTTCAATGCAGGGGGCTTCAGAATCATGTACTGAATCCATAGTAGCCGGCTTCGCGTCAATGTCCCTGACACCCCGAATAGTTTCCGTGAACCAAATACCGTGTATTTTCACGACATTACGAGTATAAACAATGTGTATTTAGAATTAAAATCTCTCCAAACAGACAACTCCTGTTTTTGGAGATTGACAACTATATGATCATCCCCCTGGAAAGAGCTATTGCTCCTGTTTCTTCCACGACGAAGCATCTGTTATCACGCCTGTCTTCATCATCCGCCTAGCCTTTTTTGGATTATGTTGAGGCCGCCTTTGAGTCTAACTGGATGCAGCTGAACACCTGTATTTTACATGGAGCGGCCGCTTATCTGACCTCCACAACCGATGGGTGCCTTGATACCCCTTGGCAAGACTGGTTGTCAGACTTTTGTGCTTCTGCCTACCTGTAACGCCTGTTACAGCTGTACGTACCTCAAAAAAAAAATCTGGAGAAGAGCGTTGTTATACTTTTGCAGCGATCATCGTTTTACTTTTTTTCATTGTATTGTAGTAATTGTTTCAAAATATAGTTTGATAATTTAGTTTTGTTTAAGTTCCATGGAAATGAAAGCAAGTCTTTTATCAAAAAAGTATACTAGACTGAGAAATTCGTAAGATTTTTCGGTACCAAAGGCAAATATGGAAACTTTTAAGTGTCATTACACCCAGGGATAGCCGGCTAGATTCCACAATTAAAAAGCAAGTCGTCTATCATCACAGACTGATTTTTATTTTAAGTTCAATTTTATACTAGTAACTGAAGACAGCAATGTGCTAAAGGTAAAAAAAACATGCAACAATAAATAGGCTTTTTTTTTTACAAGAAACCGATGGACAGTAAATTTAAAATAATAGAAAAAGAACCGGCCAAGTGCGTGTCGGACAACGCACAAAGAAAGAGAGTTGGAAGTTGGAATGAATATACCCCAAAAACAAACTTAACATTTTAGTTGAAAATCATGTTCTCCCATCATCGATAAACGTTACGGACAAAATTCTCCATATGCAAAGTTTGTAATCGCAAAAAAAACTGACTTATTCCTTTACTTGCGCTGTGAGACCTTGCTTCCCGCCAAATTTCCCAATTAAAAAAAAAAAACCCAATTTAAAAACCCTGTAGGTTTTGATTTATTTGCAGTAAAAGAGTATCAAAATATGTTACAAAAAGGCCGTATTTTTTATTGCTTAGAAGCTTTATTTTTTAGGACTTCAAGGGATTATAGATCTACGTATTTGCTATTAATTTCAACTTGATACCTTCACGAGTTTCTGAGAAAATGGGTCTTGAGAGACTGACACAGACAAACCGACACACAGACAGACAGTCAAAGAATTGATCCTATAATGGTTTAATTTTTTCCTTTTGAGGTACAGTACCCTATTAACAACAAGAACATTTTTTTCCGTTATCTTTTTATAATTTTACAACAAACCGAATTCTGTAAAACTATCAATAAGTCCTACAATTCTCTTTTTAAGACGGAACATAGTATCACCCTGCAGACCTTGCATTTTCATTGATTCCATCGCTTCATCAAAACCATCCTTTAAGTTGTCCATAATTTCGCCAGCTTCTTTGGAGTCTCTCATCAACACATTAGATAGCAAAAGACTCAGACCAAAAAGTAATTTGCCGTATCTTTTCAAGTCTGCATCCAACTGGTCTCTCGGGTACACAAAGTTGGCTTTCAGGCCAAAGTTCGACAAGGAATTGTCTAATTCGGTGTGATAGTAGTCTAACCAGTTGTAGTAGTTCTTAGTCCTTGTCTCATGGTCAGTGCAGTTGAAAATCATGTAGAGGATATCCACCGCAGGACTGCTGTTCTTCGATGCTTGGTAGTCAATCATGATTGATTGTACTAAATCATCTCCCTGAAGAAAAAAATAAAACAAACATAAGCGACATAGTTTCAACAGTTATAACCATCTTCTGCAGATTTACAACATAATAGAATTACTAATAGGAATTCAATCAACGAGCTCGTCATTTCGACGTACGGTACGAAACTTCGTACAGTAGAAGCTTAACAAAATATGTTATATTGAATATTATTAATTTTTAATCGAAATCAATACATTTATAATCGTTTGGTGGTGGCGATACGATAATCATAAGTAAGTTTATTATCTTCCTTATCTATGTCCGAAACAGTAAAAAAAAAAAAAACTTGCCTCGAATTTAAACATTACATTATTCGTCCAAGCATCGCCTTGTTGAATAATTGAATATCTACTGTCATCCTTTGAAAACTTCGTTGCCAGTCTAAAAATATCGACTGCTTTATTTTTCACAATTTTTTTATGATCCTCGTCGTCAAGGATTGATATAAATTCATTTTCAAGATGTTCCAAGTGAATCACAAATTCTGGCATCTGAGCCATCAGTGACCATGCATCTATCAATTTACTTTTGAAGAGATCATACGTTTCTGGTTCTTTTTTCTTTAACACGTAGGAAAGAGAATGGAGAATAGCGAAATTTTTTAAGATGCTTTTTACACAATCATCGGACAGAGATTCAAACTTGTTTAACATAGAGAAATTTAATTCACCGAGATCTTCTAAAATTACAAGCTCATTCGGTGCTTCATTTACAGATCCGTAACATTTCGCATATCTTAGTTGTTCTTTTTCTGGCACTCCTGCGTCTCTCTGCAGCTGCACTAGCTTAGGCAATACCTCCGTATACATTGTGTGCTCGTTGTTGAACAAGGAATTAGTGTTCGTCATCTTACGAACGATTTCTACTCCGGATCCGACTTTCACAATCAATTTTAAGCTTCCATTGTCACCTTCTATGTTGATTCTCTTTACGTTTGCCACGAAATTATCTCCAGCCTGTCCAACTGCACTGAAAACCACTTTAGTAACTTGTAAGTCTTGTTCTTGAATCACTTTATTAATGAACTCCAGTTGGTGTTCATTTATATTATCGAAATCTCCTTCAAAGTTGTATTGTGCCATGGTTGCCTGTGATACTAAGTATAAATTATCGTCGTATTATAATTTATAGATTTTTTTATCCGTATCGGGGTGAGCAATGTTGATCGGATGTATTAAGATTAGATAATTTTTATTTGTCAGTCAAGGTATCTTTAGTAATTACGTAGGAAATAATCAAGTTTTAAAATCATTATTGCCTGGTGCGCTTCGAAAATACTTAGAACGATGGATGATTTATTGCCACTAAATATTATTGTGATTTTAGATTCATATTTTTTGGAAGATACTGTTGACTTTTGCTGCAGGTGTGAAAGTAACAAAATGAACATTTATTTAGGAACAGAAGACATAATTTAAGTAATTTGACGGGTTGAATTCAGCCATTGTCTCCTTCCAAACATTCAGACGCAACTTTGAAAATGCAACACTCTGAAGCTGCAGTAATTGATCTCATACGTGAGCTAACGTGACTGGCCAATCTAATACCGCTTTGAGTTGCTAGAAATACTTGGATTCTTGCTCAATTGTAGTGGACTGTTCGTCACTGCTAACTCCCTGCCTACTACATCCCAAGAACACACATGTCATTGAGTTTGCGTTTCAATGTCACGGGTAACTCTTTAATATTTTCTCCATGTGTTCGCAGGGGTTTATTTAGTTTTATTCAATCGTCAAAAATGTATAGTTATACAGTCGGTAATCATTACGTATCTTTGAGCAACGTTTATAAACAAACGCCAATGTGTTCGTCTTGCCTCGCCTGTTTATAGACTACTTAACTAAAGATATTCCTAAATATATTCCATATCTACTGATAGGTCTTGATATTAAAACTATGAATACTTTATACCTAATAATTATATTGTAAACAAAGGAATAACACGTTACTCTTCCGTGCACTCCCGAATATTAGTGTCGTCTATCGACCAGGTCGTGCCGATCGCTAGTGCCGCCCGCCCTGATACACATAGAGTTGGGACAACCATTCGATTGCCGTTATCACTACGCATTCTGTACGTGCAAAATAATTTCTGGTAAACGAATTTATTTTCGGTGCGAAAATTCCCTGTTTGGCGAAATGTAACATGAAATGTAACACAGGTTAAAACAAATTCGCCCAATTGTTGTATTACATTTCGTATTGCATTGTAAACATTTGGACGGCTCATTTGTGTTACATGGTAGATAGGTCAAATGTAACATGAATGTTACATTTGACCAATCTGTACCTGGCATAAAGCTTGCAAGACATTGTGCTTATGGGTGTATGTACAAGGATCGTGGAAGTATTTAAAGTGAAATTATAACATTTAAAAGTTGATTTCGTAGGAGCCGTCAGAACAAGATGAAAGTTTGACCTTCAATATCTCCTTAGCCAGAAGGTTCCCAGGTATGTTCCAGTACAAAAAAAAAGATCATATTACCGGAAAGATCAAGCGACTCTCGGCTTCGATAGTGGTTTTTTTAACACCCGATATTATTCTTCAGTCACATAAATTGTATTTATCATATTAAGTCTAAAATATCTCCTTTGATAGGAGCGATACGCCTAACTCTAAGTTGGGTCCTTTGTTGTTTTTGGTATATCTGAATGATCTTTTAGATTTAATAAATTGCATTTGTTTAGCCTACGCTGATGATTTAAAAATATACTGTAGGATATCGGACCTGAGTGATTGTGTGATGCTTCAGAGAGATCTTGATGTGCTTTGAACAACAGAATGACGCTCAATGTTAAAAAATGTCAGACTATTACATTCACGAATAAAGTGAATTACATTAAATTTCATTATCATATTGATGAATCGGCACTGAATAGAGTGTCGGTCATCCGTGACTTTGATACATCTCTACCTTTCCGCGATCACATAGATAGCATAGTGACTAAGGCTAAAAGAATTCTTGGCTTTATAATCCGTATGTCAAAACCTTTTCGTAGTAATAGTAGCATTACTTTACTTTACAACGCTCTAGTAAGGAGCTCCTTGGGATATTGTTCCACTATTTGGTCTCCCTATTACTCAACTTATACTAATAATGTAGAATCTGTTCAGGCCCGTTTTGTTCGGTATTTATGTATGAAGAATGGGATTCGAAAAGCTATACCTTAATAATTATATGATTAGCTTAAATGAAAGACGTAACCATTCGGACTTACTAATACTTCATAAAATTATAAACGGTTCCATTGATGCACAATTAATTAACTATTTTAACTTAAGGCCTAGCCAACGTAGTAAGCGTCATCATCGTGTTTTTAAATTACCTTCATCCACCTTGAATACTACATTTAATAGCCCTCTTACACGTATGGCAAGGCAATATAATGAAAGGTCTAATTTGACGGATTACACTATTGATATTTTCACCATGACTTTCGCTTCATACAGGCGCTCCCTATTTAAACAGTGTGATGAGTCTATCTAGCTCAAATCGGTTAGTTTTGTAGTGTTGTAGATTTATGTCTACTAGACACATTTTTTAATTGTTCTCCTTAGTCTCAATTTTTTTTTCATATGTGAATGTCATGCATACCTATCATTTGCATGGTTACTGAAATGATAATTTTAAATGTTATTTTAATTTGAATTGTAAGTGACTGTGCTGCTTATGATAAATAAATAAATAAATAAATATCTATTTGCATTCCTAAAAAAGTTCGCGCAATGATCTACAACTCTCTTGTTAAACCCCATATATACGTAGAATATCTCGTTGAGATATGGGGAACTGCAGCAAAATCAAACGTCCAAGAAATACAAGTTCTGCAAAATAAAGCAATAAAAGCACTTTTTAACTATGACTACTTAACACCAACCACCAAAATTTACAATGACACAAAAATACTTAAAATTAGCCAATTATACATACTTAAAACATGCACTTTAATACATAAAATCATAACACAAGGTACGCATTCACCGGCGGCGACGATCTCTCGTGTCCGGCCCTGGTTCAGGCCATGGTCCGGAGCGACAGTGCATGGGAGGCCGTCACTTCCTTCTGCGAAGCAGTAATGCTCGCGAAGGAGGAGGCGGAGCGCGCGAGGGAGAGGCAAGATTCGTGCCCTCGCGCCCCTAGTCGCCGCAGGAGACGCCCCGGGCGTCGGGAGCCACGAGCCGACTTCCAGCCACCGTAGGCGCGGGCTTGCGGACGGTGAGCAATGGGTAGCTCGCCGTCCGATTAGGACCAGGCCCTAGTCGACGGCGAGTTGTGTTCCACGCGCGCCTCTAAGAGATGTCAGCACCAACTGACGGGGTCTGTAAGGGCCAATGCCTGCCAGGGTTGCGAGTTTGTCCGAAAGGGATATCGCGGCCCCGGCACACAGGCAACGGAAGGAACACGGGTAGGTTTTAGTCAGTAAAAGTCTGACACACACTCCCGCTCCGCCCAGAGCGGGAGAAGTTATTCGATAATATCCCTGCCTCAAAAAAAAAAAAAGAGAATGTAAGAACACAATTAACCACAATTAAATTTTAAAAAGAAAACTTACACATCCAACGCTAGACAACGAGACAAACTAGAATTAATAATAATAATAATAATAGGACCCTAGGGTCCCGAGATATGTCAAAGACATTTAAAATAATAATAATAATACCATTTATTTCAGGCGACACAGGCCCATAGAAAAATACCTTAACCTAAAAATACATATTTTAATATAAAACTTGTGTTAATAAATAAAGCTTAGACTATGTTAGTAGCACTTCACACAGACTCAGCGCTCGGCATCGAACGCGGACGGACGTGCGCTCTAGTGTGCTCCCGAGTTCCTGATTTCCTGAGTTCCGGCTCAGTGGCTCCTGTTGTGGTTCCTGCTACGTGTATAGTCTGGGACTATCTACTGTTATTAATTGTTGTCTTTTTCAAGACACAATTAATAAGTTTCTTATCAGAGTTGTCATCTGAACGTAATCGTCGCGATTTAGCCTCTTCAGGGAAAATCCACAGTTTCGTGGTCCTCGGTGGATACCATACGGTGCCAACGAAACCGAGTGGGGTGTTGACCCAACACACCCGCCGAGCCCCATCAGGGTAAGGCAGTCAATTGGACGGGTCCCAGTGTTCGGCCTTGGGGGATCTCCTAGTCGGCATTGGTGACAGTCTTTCTTCAACAGCCACACAACTAGTGTCGGTCGGGTGTATCTACCCCGGCGCACTAGACTGGTTAGGACCCCGTTGCACACTAAGATAGGCATCGGGCAAAAGCAAGCTTAGGGCTCACAATTAGGTACACAACCTCCCTGTCTACATCCGACAGGGAGGGTTTACACATCCCCGGTATTCCCCCGGGGAGATAGGTTTTAGGGAATTAGGCTTGTAGGTCTCCCTTATAAATTCATGCTAGGATAATTTTAAAGAACTTAGTCATTATGGCATCGGTCCTCAGTACTGAGGAACGACTCATTGCGACTAAGAACATAAACTCCATCCTATTAGACGTCCTTAATAGGATACTAATAAGGTCGCCAGACCTCATTAACGAGTTCGGTCCCGAACTCGAGTCACTCGCTGCCAAGCAGGAGTACCCGTCAAGTCCCTCGGACTCAATCCCTGCTGAACAGCAGTCCCCAGTCTGTCCTTCTGACTCTATCGCTATCTTTAGCGATGCCCTAGATGCTACTCCTGCACTAGAACTAGATAGTTCCGTCGTGTCTATGGACACAGACAGCCAGACCGCTTCTTCAAAGCGCGCTCCCACTCCTCTACCGCAAATGCATAGCTCGGTCACCGAGGTCCATGGCGCTACTTCCTCTTCCTCTTCCCAATCCGAGGATGACACTTTCGTGACTGTCCACGGAAAAGGGAACAAGAGGAAGAAGAAGAAGCAGTCATCCTCACAGGCCAGCAAAGTAATTGCTTTTGAGGAGTCATGCTCAATCCCGGTAGTTACCCTAACCACCCCGGCTACTTGCGCCCCCGTAGCTTCCCCCTCCACCACCCCCAGCCCGATTGCGTCATCCGCATCGCAGGTTGCCCCCACCCCAAATTCCGGTATTAAGAAAATCCCGCCGCCACCTCCTGTGTTCATCCAGGACAAGGACAAGTGGACGGCTATCTCTAAATGGTGTGTCGATCAGCGGATCGGTTACACCAACGCTAGGTCTACCCAACAGGGTATAAAAGTAACTCTCCCGACAGCCAATGGCTATAGGGCATTAACTAGGCTTCTGAGAGATAGATGTGTGTCATTCCACACATACTCTCTCCCGGAAGAAAAACAGACCCGGGTCGTCATCAAGAGGATCCCTAAAGAGATTTCTCCCTCAGATATTCTAGCTGACCTTCAGTCACAGAAAATCCCGGTAGACGAGGTGCACCGTATGCACCGTTCGCGCGGCAGGGAAGCATACGACATGGTTCTCGTCGTGTGCTCCCCTACCGAGGGGCATCACCCGATATTCAATGTCAGTTCTATCTGTAACCTCATGGGCTTCATCATAGAGAAGCCCAGGAAAAATAGCTCCATAGGGCAATGCCATCGTTGCCAGCTCTATGGCCACTCACAGAAGCACTGCCATGCGAAACCTAGGTGCGTCAAGTGCCTAGGGGACCATGGCACTGCTGAGTGTACCCGACCCAAGGATCGCAACCTTTGCGACACTCCTCCGAGCTGCGTGCTATGTGGCCTCGAAGGGCACACAGCAAATTACTGGGGCTGCTCTAAAGCCCCAAAAACCAATCCGTCTAAACTGACCAAGCGTCCATCAGACGCTTGGCAGCAAAATTATAGGGATTACCCCCAAATTCCCTCCTCCCAGATCCCCGAAAGGCTAAGCCCCCAGAGGCCTAGCCCGTGGTCCCAACTTCACCACATGCAGGCCTTCCCAGCCATGCATAACCCTAGGCCCGCGCCCCCGCAGATCCCCCTTTATTCCCTTATGGACCCCCGCAATCGCGTCCCCCCGCCCCCCGCTACTTCAGGGCCTCCAGCGCCCGCTCCCGCTCCCGCACCTGCTCCTAAAGCATCGCACCCCGCTCCCACTCCCAGGGCCCGTGGCCCCTCAGATGATGATACATTCGGTATCATCACAGACACCTATCAGGCCTTTTTCTCGCCCCGTGCGCAGCAAATGGCCAGGGATATAACAGCCGCCGAGAAATTCCGCGACGTTCCTATGTTGCAGAAAATCTTACATGCGTACCCGGAGATTACGCACGCCCTTGAATCCTTCTATAACCCCCCCCATAATGTCTAACACCGTCATAGCAAGGTTTAAACCCCGATCCCTTAACTTAGGCATCTTCAATGCAAACGGTATAAAACACCAACGCGATGAGATCGCGGAATTCGTCCGCGATCACAAACTAGACTTATTCCTCATACAGGAAACATTCTTAAAACCGAGTAGTCGCAACCCATCTATAGCCAATTATCGTATGGTCCGTAATGATAGGTCGCGCTGTCACAACACAAGGGTGGCACCCTTATTTACTATAAAAAGGAACTATACTGCATTCCCATAGACCCTCCTCCACTTTCCAGACTAGAAGTCTCAATTTGCCTACTAGGCATGACTGGCCATCAGCCAGTCACTCTAGTTTCGGTTTATATCCCACCAATGGTCGGTTCTGAGAACTTCCAACTCATCTCCGACGATTTCGCTATTCTATTAGGCATGAGTGACTCCGTAATCATTGCGGGCGATCTCAATGCAAAACATACCTCCTGGAATTGTACCAGAACCTCTATAAGAGGGCGACACTTGTTCGACCTCTCCGCTACCCTGAACTTTGACGTCATCGCTCCGATGACTCCCACTCACTTTCCCCACGACCCCAATCATACCCCAGACGTACTCGACCTGGCGCTCTTTAAGAACGTCAACCTTAGGTTAGACTCAATAGAAACGGTACAAGAGCTTAACTCTGACCACCGTCCCGTAGTCATAAGACTGGCCTCCCGCACAGGTCCCTCCGATCCCAACCAACCCATAGGCACCAAAAGGGTAACGGACTGGAGGAGAGTAAGCGATAAGCTGAAACCCACCACGTCCCCCCAGCTGGACTCCATTCCAGATCAGTTTGACTCCATCGCCGACACGACGGCCGCGATCGACTCGCTCACTGATCACATGCAAACCGTCCTGAACGACTGTTCAAGGGAGGTTCCGGCAATGGACAACCGTTGCCTGAACCTGCCGGACGATGCGCGTGCTCTACTGACCGAGAAGAACGCGGCTATCCGTGCATACAGTAGCTTTCCCAGCGCCACTAACAAAACTCACATGCGCTACTTACTGAGAACTGTAAGGACACGCATAGCTGAGCTGCGTGAAGCGGGCTGGGATAAGATGCTGAGCGAACTGGAGCCAACTCACCTGGCCTTCTGGGAACTCCAGAGGAAACTCAGGTCCCAGCAGTCAGCTGCCATGCCCCCATTAGTCCGCCCAGACAAATCCATAGCATTCGACGACATCGACAAGGCCGAGTGCCTAGCCGACAGTCTCGAGACCCAATGCTCACCCAGCTCCTTACCAGTAGACCAAGCTCACCTTAAAAAGATCGACGCGGAAGTCGAACGTAGAGCCTCTCTCCCACCCGTCGAAGACCCTGACTGTCCTCTGCCTCCCGTCACTCCGGACGAAGTGCATGACATCATCAAAGGTCTCAAAAAACGCAAAGCCCCCGGCTCAGACGGACTCACCAATAGGGTGATCCAACTCTTTCCCGCTCACTTGATCATGCTACTGACCACCATCTTCAATGGTGCTCTAAGCAATAACATCTTTCCCCAATCGTGGAAAGAGGCCACCGTCATCGGCATCCCAAAGCCCGGTAAGCCCAAATCCGAACCCTCCAGTTACCGCCCCATCAGTCTGCTCAAGGTCCTCGGCAAAATCTATGATAGGCTTATTCAAAAGCGTCTCAGAGATTACGCAGAGACCAAGGGCCTCATCCCCAACGAACAGTTCGGCTTTCGAACTCAGCACTCTAGCGTGCATCAGGCCCACCGTATAGTAGAACACATATCCGGAGGTTTCCACCACGGTATGTTAACAGGCGCAATCTTCTTCGACATAGCGAAAGCGTTCGACAAAGTCTGGCACAACGGCTTATTATATAAGCTGTACAAACACGGTGTGCCGGACCGTCTCGTGCTCATCATACGAGACTATTTGTCGAACCGCACCTTCCGCTATCGCATAGAAGGAGCGCTCTCCTCCCCCCGACCCATACGCGCGGGAGTCCCTCAGGGCTCCGTGCTCTCTCCTCTCCTGTTCTCGCTCTTGACTTGCGATATCCCTAAGCATAAGAAGGCGCAGTTGGCTCTGTTCGCAGACGATACGGCCATCTACTGCAAAGGGTATAGTACGGCTCAGATACTCCTAAACCTACAAAGGGCAGTCAACAATCTTGGCGCCTGGTTTAGATTATGGAGAATCGAGGTCAATCCCGACAAAAGTCAAGCGGTCCTCTTTTCCAAACCGCGACGCACACCCACCATTCCCAGACCAGTCACCATGTTCGGCAAGCCGATCCCTTGGGGGAAGCAAGCCAAATATCTAGGTGTAATTCTCGATCATCATCTCTCCTTCGCACAGCACATAAAGTCGGTTCGCTCGCGAGCCGCTTTCGCTCTAGGTAGACTCCACTATGTCCTGAATGCACGTAGCAAATTGTCACTCAAGTGCAAATTGCGCATCTATACGGCGTGCATTCGGCCAATCATGACCTATGCGGGCACCGTCTTTGCTCAAGCAAAACCCCACTCGATCCATAGGATTCAGACAGTCCAAAACCGTTTCCTTCGTAAGGCCACGGGATCCCCCTGGTATGTTAGGAATGAGATCCTCCATCTCGACCAAAAAATCCCCACGATCCAACAGTTCCTAAAACGCATGTCCAAGCGTTACTTTGAATCCGCTGCCAAACATCGCAACCCTCTGGTTGTCGAGGCAGCAAATTATATCCCCTCAACGATTAGTAGGATCCGCCGCCCGAGGCATATTCTCTCAGAACCTGATGACCCCATAACCCTCCTCCAGGAGAGCAGTAGGGCCACCAGCACAGTACACAAACACAAACGACACCCGTCATACCGACCTCGCCGTCGAGGTCCACCGCGATCGCGACCGCGACCCCCCCGAGTAAACGATACTCCCCCCCGACCCTTGCTCGAAGATGCGCCAGCCCGCGTCGACGCTGAGCCAGTAGCTTTAAATTCCCCGATCAATAATCATGATATACTTTTGATCCAGCTTGTCCCTCTTGCTGTCCTCCCCTCAGCGAATGCCCTAAGCCGAGGTTCGTACCCCACAGGGGGTGCCCTTAGCGAGCATTCGCCTAGTTTTAATTTAGAATAGTTTATGCCCCTGGCTGGAGGCTTTGAGTGTAGAAGCTTAAGGCAGCCACAGGAAAGCCCGGTTAAGCAGACACTACCTTAGTGGTAACCTGCGAGATGCCCTAGTTAAAAAAAAAAAAAAAAAGTAGCACTTCACTTTGCACTAGCTTTAAGCGACGGAATACCACGTCCTGCGGCCAAAAGTCTTCTTCCATGACGAGGGGCAGATAACAGTTCGTTACACGCACGACGAACGCCTTGAAGTTGACGTTCCGGTGCGACTCTAGTATCTGCACCCTCGGCGTGTACCTCGTCTTTTGGCGCACGTACTCCACGATGTCCTCCGCTTTAGTGGTGTAATGCAGGCGGGAGATGTACACCGGTGTGTTCGGCTTTGCGGCACGCAGGCTCACTTCGGGGCCCGTAGGAACTTTGCCGCAGCGGTTCTTGTTCGTTCGCGATCGGCGCTTCCTCCTTTGCACCGTCACGAAACCATCCTCATTAACAGCCCTATTCGGCGCCATTACTGACATGGGCTTAATATGCGCTGCTAGAGCGCCAGGGGCACTTGCGGTGACGCTAGCGAAATTCCTTTGTAGGGATTTCGCCAGGGCTGCAGACACTGGCAGCGGGACGGGGCAAGGGGTGCGGGCGGCGCTGCGTGGAGGAGCCGCGGTGACGAGCGCGGGGCCGGCGGGGCACTCTGCAAGCTCAGCAAACGACGGATGCGCTGGCGACGAAACTGCTGACGCGGAATTCGACGACGATATATCGAGGCCGGCTCCGCGACATGTGTTGACGTTTGACGCATCGACTGGTGACCTAATTACCGCCACACTGTTGCGCAAATCGCTAACTTCCTTACGCAAGTCAGTGACGGTGACGGTGACGGTTAAGACAACCCAGAACTAACTATAGCAGAAAAATATACTGTACGAGGGAGCAAAACTGTATAAACAACTACCTGATTGTGTAACCAATAGTGACACAAAAAAATCTAGAAGAACACGTTAGAAAACAACACTGACAATACCGATTGTCACCTTTATCTCTTAATTCTCATAGTGTGAACACAGAGAATCGCACTTACTTTTATTTTTATTATCTTACTTTACTCAATATGTTAAGTGAATAGTAATGTTCTTTTTTTTTTGAGAAATAAATGTCTTTAAACCGAAACCAGTGCCTTACATTGATAGTAATAATAAAAAGTTATGATTAGTATTTTAAAATAATTTATTAACATTAACTCATTCATAATTTTACAATAAACCGAATTCAGTAAAACTATCAATAAGTCCTACAATTCTCTTTTTAAGACGATCCTTAGATTCATCCGCCATGGCTTCCATTTTCATTGTTTCCATCACGTCACCCAGATCAGAACTCTTTATGGCTTCCAAAAACTTGCCGGCTTCCGCTGAATCCCGTGACAAAAGATTAGCTAACATTATGGACTGACCAAAAAGTAATTTGCCGTATCTTTTCAAGTCTGCGTCCAACTGGTCTCTCGGGTACACAAAGTTGGCTTTCAGGCCAAAGTTCGACAAGGAATTGTCTAATTCGGTGTGATAGTAGTCTAACCAGTTGTAGTAGTTCTTAGACCTTGTCTCATGGTCAGTGCAATTGAAAATCATGTAGAGGAGATCGACCACAGGACTATTGTTCTTCGATGCTTGGTAATCAATCATGATTGATTGTACTAAGTTATCTCCCTGCCAACAAAAATTAAAACAAATAAGAGTTTGTAGACATATTAATACAGTAAATAATATGAACAGAAATTCTCCAAAGACGAATAATGATATGTGAGAGTTTGACAGAAATTTCGAGAAATATCTCATGATTGGTCTGAACTCGTTTCCTTTAATTATCAACCATGCTCCGCTATTTAATTTAAAACAAATAAATCATGTTTAAAAAAATATTCTTACCGCAAATTTAAACATAATATTGTTCGTCCAGGCATCTCCTTGCTGAATAACGGAATATCTATTGTCACAGTTCTTTGAAAACTTCACAGCCAGTTTAAAGATGTCCATTAGTTTATTGCTAACAATTTTTTTATGAGCGTCTTCATCAAATACTGATAGAATTTCAGCTTGAAATGTTTGCATGTGAGCCATCATTTCTTGATTCTCAGCCATTATTATCCATACATCTATCAATTTATTTTTGAAGAGTTCAAAAGTTTCAGGTTCTTTTTTCTTTAACGCGTAAGAAAGAGAATGAAGTATGGCGAAATTCTTTAAGATGGTTTTAACACATTCATCGGACAGGGGCTCAAACTTGTTCAGCATAACGAAATCTAAGTCATTCAGGTCTTCCAAAATTATAGTCTCGTTAGGAGCTTGATTTAGACATCCAAAACACTTGGCGTATTGTAGATGTTCTTCTTCTGGCACTCCTGCTTCTGTCTGCAGCTGCACTAGCTTAGGTAATACCTCTGTATACATTGTATGCTCGTTGTTAAACAAGAATTCAGTGTTCGTAGTCTTACGAACCATTTCGTATGCAGATGCGATTTTAACAATCATTTTCAAGCTTCCATTTTCACCTTCTACGTTGATCCTCTTTACGTTTGCCACAAAATTATCTCCAGCCTTTCCAACTGGACTGAAAACCACTTTAGTAACTTGTAAGCCTTGCTCGTGAATCACTTTATTAATGAACTCCAGTTGACGTTCGTTTATGTTATCGAAATCGCCTTCAAAGTTGTATTGTGCCATTCTTACTGCACGTATTAGGTACTAACTAAAAATATACGATTGTATTTTAATTTATAGAGAGTATTTTATCGGTATCTAGGTAGCATTGTCGATTTTTAGCATACGATAAGATAATTATTGTATTTGTTTTAAGTAAACAAGGTGCAGTGGTGCCCCAGTGGTATCGGCCACTACTTACGAGTAAGCTCGAACCCAGAGAGGCGCTTTACTTTGTGTAAATTATTTCATCACCACTGCTCTCAAAACGGTTAAAGAAACCGGCATGTCCTAAAACCAAAAAGTTCGAAAACATGTTGTGACATCTACCAACCCGCACTGGGCCGGCGTGGTGGATTACGGTCCACTCCCTCTCACCGAGAGGAGGCCTGTGTCCCAGCACTGGGAACATCAATAGGCTGAATATATATGTATGTATGTAAACAAGGTACCAACTCACATAAAACAAAACTAAAATATGTCTAGTGCGGTGCGATAATAATCTTATAATTAAAAGCACATGAAGCATTTCAGTTTTTCCTTGTAGGTTGGCTATCGCACTTGCAATACCTCATTTGCAGATGATCAATGACCATCAGGTGCTAATAACACTCAGTAGGAAATAAAAATATATTTACTTCATTATGCACATACACATACATACATATATACTCGAACATACATTTAGTCCATTAGTTAACTCTCACTAACGAGACACAATATAATATATTACATATATATTAGATATATACAATATTGTTATCGACTTCTAAAGGCAAACGCCAGGACATAGGCCTCTCCCAGGCTGCGCCACAACACCTATTCTTTCGCCTTCCGCATCCAGTCTGTCCCAGCCACTTTTTTAAGAACGTCGGTCCATCTGGCTGGGGGACGTCCTACACTACACTTGCCGATACGCGGTCTCCATTCCAGAACTCGTCTTAATATGGCTACACGCGACTCACGGTAATACGGGGTAATTACCACTGAATAGGCTGGGCCTCAATAGTGGAAAACTGTGAAAAAATTTACAACGTTCTTTTCAAAATATGACGTAATTCTCCTGCTTTAAATAATTATAATAATATTACGTTGCCCTCAATTCGTAATGAGGCGATTACGATTATCTATTAAAATGATAAATGTATTTAATTCATTGATTGTTTGACTAATAATATGTATAATAAAGTAGCTAGACACGTTGATATAAACTTCACTGACTTCACGGCTAGAAAATCCTTACTTTATTTTCTCTTGGTAACAAAATTATCTTAGTTTCATGTTTCTATCTTCAATGGTTGAGGCCAAGTTATTCGTTGGGGAGTCAATACAGCAGCGTTGTCCGTCGGACATTCAAAAAGGCAGTGTGTGGTCAGCCAGGTAGTCAATGAGTCACTCAATGAATTACTTCTTAGGTATACCTAATTAAGAGATTTTTTTCAGATTTGCAACAGATTATTTGAAATGATTACAAAACGGCTATAATTCTTCTGACTCGCAAAAACTACGTGCATCATGAGTTGTTAAACATCGATAACTCATTGAGGAACGGGCCACGTGAGAAAAACATGCTTATCTACACGAAATAAAATTTAAAAGAGATAAGTTAATTAAAATTATAAACCAACCAACACTTTATCACCGCTTAATTTTGTGAGGATTTAGGTGGCAAAGGAGAAAGTAGGAGGCTACAACCTCTGTTCAGCAGACGTAGCGGGGGCCTGAGGTTCAATACCAAAACCTGATGATGGAACGAGAGGAATTGCGCAATTGCTCCAACGCCCCGGTCAGAGGCAGTTGAAAATCATAGTGTGGGATTAAACAGTAGGAGCCCAACAGTCCCTGATCCACCCCAAGCTGTGTACATTGTTCAAGGTGTTGAATGAAGTCATTGCAGACTTAAAGTAAAGAAAAAGAGTTTTTATGAATCTTTAATCACATGAAATGATTAAAACATATTATTATTATTTTAAAATAATGTATTATTACTAACACAACTTAGGGAAAGGATATATATATATATATATATAAACGACTATAAACGACCCACATTTTGCCAGTTACGTTTAAGTTCCATGTAATAGGAGCCGAGCTTATTGCCATCAATCGGGCCCAAATCCAGAATCCGGGTTGCTACTGAGAAATTCTTAATCGAAGAACCCAATAACAATTTGCCCGGTCTTTATGTCATTCATATTTTTACAATAATTTAAATTCAGTAAAACTATCGATAAGTCCCGTAACTCTCTTTTTGAAACGAACCATAGTTTCATCGGGCATGTGTTCCATTTTCATTGAATCCATCGCGTCACTTAGATCAGAATTCTGTCTGGCATCCATTAACTTGCTGGCTTCGTTTGAATCCCTTGTCAAAAGATTAGCTAACATTAAGGACAGACCAAAAATAAATGTGCTGTATCTTTCCAAGTCTGCGTCCAACTGGTCTCTAGGGTACACAAAGTTGGCTTTCAGGCCAAAGTTCGACAAGGAATTGTCTAATTCGGTGTGATAGTAGTCTAACCAGTTGTAGTAGTTCTTAGACCTTGTCTCGTGGTCAGTGCAGTTGAAAATCATATAGAGGAGATCCACCGCAGGACTGCTGTTCTTCGACGCTTGGTAGTCAATCATGATTGATTGTATTAAGTCATCTCCCTGAAAACAAAAATACGAGCAAAACATATTATAACCGATATCATTTTAGCAAGAACAAATAGAGTAAAACGTCTTGTGCAGATGCACAAAGTAATGGAATTCGTGACCAATTTTCTTTATTTTTATTTTGTTCATTCTTCGATAAAGGCACACACTGGTTCATCAGCTTCAGTAACAATCACGCTGACTGGTTAACAGAATTATCTAATGAGTAGTGTTTTAAAGTCCAATGGCCAAAATAACTTTTTTTTCAAATTTGCGCACAGTTATGAATTTGGAAAAAGAACTTACCACGAATTTGAACATAATATTATTCGTCCAAGCATCGCCTTGTTGAATAATCGAATATGTATTGTCCGTGTTCTTTGAAAACTTCACTGCCAGGTTAAAGGTATCCGGTAATTTATTTTTCATTATGCGTTTATGAGCTTCGTCATCAAACACTGATAGAATTTCTGTTTCAAATATTGGCAATATTTGTACCATCTCTTGATTTTCAGCCATAAGTACCCATATATTTGTCAATTTACTTGTGAAGAGATCATAAGTTTCTGGTTCTTTTTTCTTTAACGCAAAAGAAAGAGAATGGAGTAAAGCGAAGTTTTTTAAGATGCTTTTAACACAATCGTGGGACAAAGACTCAAACTTGTTCAGCATAAGGAAGTCTAATTCATTCAGATCTTCTAAAATGATAACCTCGTTCGGTGCTTCATTCAGAGATCCATAACATTTCGCGTATTTTAGTTGTTCTTCTTCTGGGATCCCTGCTTCTTTTTGCAGCTGCACTAGCTTAGGTAATACCTCTGTATACATTGTTTGCTCGTTGTTAAACACGAATTCAGCATTCGTCATTTTACGAACCAGTTCGTATGCAGATGCGATTTTGGCAATAATTTTCAAGCTTCCATTTTTACCTTCTATGTTGATCCGTTTTACGTTTGCGACGAAATTATCTCCAGCCTGTCCAACTGGACTGAAAACTACTTTAGTAACTTATAAATCTTGTTCTTGAATCACTTTATTAATGAACTCCAATTGACGTTCATTTATATTATCGAAATCTCCTTCAAAATTGTATTGTGCCATGATTGCACGTTATACCAGCTGATAACTAAAATTGTTTGATTGTTTTTATTTTATTTATAGAGAGTGTTTTATCTATATCTAGGTAGCATTATCAATGGTTTGTATTTTAGATAAGATATTGATTATTTTGTTATTAAGTGAGAACTGGTGTTTATAATCTTAATATCTAAATATTTCCTAGGTCCGGACCTTGGTCCTTTACTGTTTGAACTATCATGATGACAATTATATACTTAGGTAGATACAATAAATACTTTATCTCCTTTTTTTACTTAATATCAACAGGAAAATTAAGAAATATATTATCTACTTTGTCATTCGCAACAACATACAGGCGACGGAATTTGAATTTTAGAGCATCTCCCCTTGGGTGCAATCCATTGATTTATACTTATGGGATGTTGGATTTCTTTTCCTGTGTATTATTTTATCCATTGCCAGGCTTGGTGTATAGTGGGTTGGTATTGTTTATCACAAGTGAATAAACATCGAATACTACTTGACGGATTTAAAAAAATATTTTACTAGTAGAATGCTATATTATCACTGAGTAAAATATGCTTTAATTTATAAAGATATCACGCGGCCGAAGCCTCTTGTGGTAGCTATATATCATTTATTTATTTCTAAACAGTCCACACCACATACTACCTCTTCAAAACGCCTGACAAAGTAGTGGGTACCGGCCGCATGAAAAGTGTCGATCTCTTAAATATTGAAGATTTTTTAAATTTTATTGATAGAATATATTTATTTATTTGTATGTATGAATAAATGTAATAAATATTATTATTCTAAATTAAATTAAATGCTATCGACTTGTTCTGCAATAAATACTGTTTTTATTTATTTAAATACTTATTCATATAACCAGAAATCAGAATCGCAGAAATCGCGATCGCAGATTCTATACTAGACTATTGTAAATTTGATGTGCAAGAGTGAGATAGAAAACTTTTCTATTCTAGTCATATCCCATGTGTGTCATTTTCTTAGCAATGAACGCTTGTCTTTTTTAATCCAAACAATTAAAAAATATATGAACTGGGGCTACGTATTATCATAATTGAAATAGGCGTTGTAGATCATTATGTTTTCCTGCTTTGCATGTTAATAAAACACGAAAATCTTCGGAAAACAAAATTACATTCGTATTGATTTATTTAAAAAAATATCGATTTTCCGCCCGACCGTACAAATCACCGTCATCGGTAGTGAAATATCTGGTATTATTGGACACGGGCCGAGCTATCACTGACCCTAGCTTTTACACGCTTTGACTAGCAATGTTATCTTTGACTAGCCATGTTATCTTTGACTAGCCATGTTATCTTTGACTAGCCATGTTATCTTTCACTCAGTCATCCATCGCTTCTTAGGTCTACCCCTGCTCTAAAAGTCACCCACATTTGTACTCTAAACATTACTACACGACAAGATCCTCATTCCTCCGCATCACACGTCACACAACTTCTCAGTCACCGGCGAATATTATAGGCCAATTATGTATAAAAGTTCTGCTGGCATTTGGTTGCACTGTTCTCTTTAATAATAATAATAATAATAATAAAATAATTTATTTGCGTAAAACATGGTATACAATGGTGTTTAGCATGGGTTAGAGTGGCACAAACATGTTTAGCTACGATAAAACATAGCATGCAAAAATTTAATGTCACAGGGTAATTATAATTAAGTAATTAATGTTAGAATAGAATGTCAATATTTTTTGTCCATAAATTCTTTCAAACTATAAAAGCTATATTCATTTAGCCATTTGTATAATTTGTTTTTAAATAATCTTACATTTAATAGTTTTAAATTATTTGGTATTTTATTATAAGTACGTACACACATTGCTAGACAGCTTTTATTATATTTGGTTAGCTTTGGTAAATCATTTAACACCAGTCCATAAGCATCACGTCTGCTCCGAGGACATACATCGCTTGCTGTCTTGAATAGTTGTTTATTCTTGGTCACAAACACACATATTTCGTAAATATAGAGAGATGGAAGCGGTAACAAACCAAGTTTTTTAAATATTGGCCGACATGTATCATCCGGCTGAAGTCCATAAATTGATCTTAGGCACTTCTTTTGGGCGATGAACGCTCTATTTAGATCAGTGCTATTACCCCACATTATAAGACCATATCGTAGTAACGATTCAACATATGCATGGTAAGATATAATAGCAGTTTTTATGTTTGTTACATTTTTGACTTGCTTCAAAGCGTATACGAATTTATTAATTCTACCACAGACGCTGTTTACGTGTCCCTTCCAGTTTATATCTTGATCAATTATTACTCCTAAAAATTTTGTATGTGGTACTTGTTTAATTTTACTTATATTAAGTTTAATATTATTTTTATTATTATTAGATTGGTTAAATTGTATGTATACGGATTTTTCTAAATTTATTTTCAAATGGTGTATGTCAAGCCAGTGTATTAGTATATCAATAGTATTATTAATGTCAGTCTCATGATCTACAACGGTATTTTGCTTTTTATCAGATGTCACAATTATGGATATATCGTCAGCGAATAAGATGCATTTATGATTAGTTATTTTTATGATATCATTTATATATAAAAGGAATAATATTGGGCCTAGTACGCTACCTTGGGGGACGCCATATTTATTATGACTATATTCTGATGAATATGATGTGATGTCTTTGGTTTCGTTCATTTTACTGATAATCACACATTGTTGCCTATTGCTTAAGTAGGATGATATCCACTGAAGTGCAGGTCCCCTAATCCCAATTGTTTCTAACTTTTGAAGCAGTATATCGTGTGACACCAAATCGAAGGCTTTAGACATATCAAAGAATAGACCTGTAGTGAGATAATTATTATTAATATTTGTGAGTATAATTTTCATAAGAGAATAAATAGCTAACGTAGTCGATTTATCTTTTTGGAAGCCAAACTGTTCGGTACTTATGATTTGAAATTTGTTGCAGTAGTCAATCAGTCTTTTAAACATACATTTTTCGTAAATTTTTGACAAAATAGGTATTAAAGTAATGGGACGGTAATTATTGATGTCATATATATCACCCTTTTTGAATAAGGGCTTGACAATTGATAATTTTTTTTCTCATCCCTGGTATACTTACAATAAAACTAGAAGAGGCTGATAAATTCAAGGAAGGGATGGGAAGTGGGGAAGTTGAGGATCTGGTTGGCACAGTAGGTGAAATGCACGTTGATACTACGTTTCTCTTAAAGAAAAGACTTGTTGGATTGGTTGTAAGTTTCACTACATTTGGTTTGCTGTAAATAATTCTAAATCAGTTACTTTTACTCGTAGCTGTAACACCTCAGTTTAAAAACCTATCTGAGGCTTTTCATGCTCATACAATCTTTTCATGGTCCAAATAATATTTTATTAATTCATATATCTTTTGTTTTATTTTTATCAGTCCCTATTTTGTATTTCGCCGTAAATGTATCAGTACTTTGGTATGTCTAACTAACTTTAACTGTTTAGCATTATAAGACATAGTTGCCGTGAACCAAATGCCGTGTATTTTCACTATATTATAAACAATGTATATTTAGAATTTAATCTCTCCAAAAAAAGGATTTGTCTTCCATATATATGATTGGCAACTATATGATCATCCCCCTGGAAAGAGTATTGTTCCTGTTTCTTCCACGACGAAGCATCTGTTATCACGCCTGTCTTCATCATCCGCCTAGCCTTTCCCCATCTATGTTGGGGTCGGCTTTGAGTCTAACTGGATGCAGCTGGACACCTGAATTTTACATGAAGCAACCACTTATCTGACCTCCACAACCCAGTTACTGATGGGTGACATGATACCCCTTGGCAAGACTGGTTGTCAGACTTTTGTGCTTCTGCCTACCGTAACGCCTGTTACAGCTGTACGCACCTAAAAAAAGGAGCGTTGTTAGCTGCGGTACAGTTTATACTTTTGCAGCGATCATCGATTTACTTTTGTTCTTTGTATTGTAGTAACTGTTCCAAAATATAGTTAGATAATTTAGTTGTGTTTAAATTCCATGTAAATGAAGGCAAGTCTTTTATCATAAAGTAAACTATACTGAGAAATTCGTAAGATTTTTCGATACCAAAGGCAAATGTGGAAACTGGTAAGTGTCATTACACCCAGAGAAAGCCGGCTAGCTTCCACTATTAAAAGGCAAGCCATCTATCATCACTGACTGATTTTTATTTTAAGTACAATTATCCTAGTAACCGAAGACACCATTTAGTTAAAGGAAAAAAAACATGCAACAATAAATAGGAATTCTTTTTTTAGACAAGAAACCGTTGGACAATAAGTTTAAAATAAGAGAAACCGGCCAAGTGCGTGTCGGACAACGCACAAAGAAGGGTTCCGTATTTGGAATGAATATAGCCCAAAAACAAACTTAACTTTTTAGTTGAAAAACATGTTCTCCCATACATCGATATACGTCACAGTCAATTCTCCAAATGCAAATGTAAGTTTGAAATCGCTTCTTTTTTTTTGTTGATAAATCTAGATATTAAAGATTTTCGAACTTTTTCCTTTACTTGTGCCGTGAGACGTTGCTTCCTGCCAAATTTAATGATTCTAGGTCAACGGAAAGTACCCTTAGACCTGACAGGGTTTGATTTATTTGCGAGTATCAAAATATGTCACATAAATGGCCGATATTTTTTATTGGGTTGGCATAGAAGCTTGATTTTTTTAGAGCTCCAAGGGACCATAGTTCCACCGTATATGATATTAATTTCGAATTGATACTTGAAACCTCCACGCGTTCCTGAGAAAATGGGTCTTGATAAACTGACACACATACAGACAGACAGACGGCCAACGAAACGATTCTATAAGGGTTAAATTTTTCCTTTTGAGGTACAGAATCCTAAAAACAACAAGATTTTTTTTTCCGTTATCTCTTTATAATTTTACAATAAACCGAATTCTGTAAAACTATCAATAAGTCCTACAACTTTCTTTTTAAGGCGTAACATAGTATCACCGTGCAGGCCTTGCATTTTCATTGATTCCATTGCTTCATCAAAACCATCTTTTAAGCTGTCCATCATTTCGCCAGCTTCTTTGGAGTCTCTCATCAACACATTAGCCAGCAAAAGACTCAGACCAAAAAGTAATTTGCCGTATCTTTTCAAGTCTGCGTCCAACTGGTCTCTCGGGTACACAAAGTTGGCTTTCAGGCCAAAGTTCGACAAGGAATTGTCTAATTCGGTGTGATAGTAGTCTAACCAGTTGTAGTAGCTCTTAGATCTGGTCTCATGGTCGGTGCAGTTGAAAATCATGTAGAGGAGATCCATTGCAGGACTGCTGTTCTTCGACATTTGGTAGTCAATCATAATTGATTGTACTAAGTTATCTCCCTAAAAACAAAAATAAAACAAACATTAGCGACATAGTTTTAGCAGGTATACCATCTTTTGCAGATGCACAAGTTAATAGAATTACTAATAATATAAAAGCCTAGTAAAAAGAATATTGGAATACTGTTCGATAATCTGGTTACCGTGTTATGCGGTACACTCTGACAGGATTAAGTAGAAGTTTGTTAGAAGGCAGACGCACGGACCTTGCAGTTGTAATTTTGTGAACTAAGTTTTTTATTGCAGTTGTCTTCTATATTATTATTGTTGCTAGTCATGTTGTGCGATTACGCTTTGGGTGATAATCAGGTCGAAACCTATAATGTGAATCTAGTGATATACTGTGATTGTTACCTGTTGTAGTTGCCTTGTGATAAATAAATAAATAAGAATTCTTAATTGGACGTGCCAGTCATTTCGACATAAAGTATAAGTTACGAAACTTTGTATAGTAGAAGATTTTGCACAAATCTGCTTTAAGGGATACTGAATATTATTATTTTTAATCGAAGTCAATACGTTTATAATTATTTGGTGGTGGCGATACGATAAGTAAGTTTATTATCTTTCTCATCAATATCCCAAACACTGAAATGAAAAAAAAAATACTTGCCTCGAATTTAAACATCACATTATTCGTCCAAGCATCGCCTTGTTGAATAATTGAATATCTATTGTCATCCTTTGAAAACTTTGCTATCAGTCTAAGAACATCGACTGCTTTATTTTTCACAATTCTTTTATGTTCCTCGTCGTCAAGAATTGATATAATTTCATTTTCAAGATGTTCCATATGTAACACAAATTCTGGCATCTGCACCGTTAGTGACCATGCATCTATCAATTTACTTTTGAAGAGATCATAAGTTTCTGGTTCTTTGTTCTTTAACACGTAGGAAAGAGAATGGAGAATAGCGAAGTTCTTTAAGATGCTTTTAACACAATCATCGGACAAAGAGTTAAACTTGTTTAACATAGAGAAATCTAATTCACCCAGATCTTCTAAAATTACAAGCTCGTTAGGTGCTTCATTTAAAGATCCGTAACATTTCGCATATCTTATTTGTTCTTCTTCTGGCACTCCTGCGTCTTTCTGCAGCTGCGCTAGCTTAGGTAATATCTCCGTATACATTGTGTGCTCGTTGTTGAACAAGGCATTAGTGTTTGTCATCTTACGAATGATTTCGACTCCAGATCCGACTTTCACAATCAATTTTAAGCTTCCATTGTCACCTTCTATGTTGATCCTCTTTACGTTTGCCACGAAATTATCTCCAGCCTGTCCAACTGGACTGAAAACCACTTTAGTAACTTGTAAGTCTTGTTCTTGAATCACTTTATTAATGAACTCCAGTTGGCGTTCATTTATATTATCGAAATCTCCTTCAAAGTTGTATTGTGCCATGATTGCATGTGATACTTGGTACAAATGACTGCGGTATTATATTTTATAGATTTTTTATCTGTATCGGGGTGAATAGTGTTGGTCATGTATTAAGATTAGATAATTTTTATTTGTCAACCAAGGTTTTTTTGCTAATCACGTAGGAAATAATCAATTTTTAAGTCTAAAGTACACACTTTCTTATATAGGGTACTGTATACGTATATTTTTTTTAAATAAAATACCACTGTTTATAAATGTATATTCTTCAACTAACTGAGAATAAATTTAAAAACATGCATTAAAGGCGCCTTTAATGCATGTTTTTAAATTTATTCTCAGTTAGTTGAAGAATATACATTTATAAACAGTGGTATTTTATTTAAAAAAAATATACGTATACAGTACCCTATATAAGAAAGTGTGTACTTTAGACTTAAAAATTGATTATTTCCTACGTGATTAGCAAAAAAACCTTGGTTGACAAATAAAAATTATCTAATCTTAATACATGACCAACACTATTCACCCCGATACAGATAAAAAATCTATAAAATATAATACCGCAGTCATTTGTACCAAGTATCACATGCAATCATGGCACAATACAACTTTGAAGGAGATTTCGATAATATAAATGAACGCCAACTGGAGTTCATTAATAAAGTGATTCAAGAACAAGACTTACAAGTTACTAAAGTGGTTTTCAGTCCAGTTGGACAGGCTGGAGATAATTTCGTGGCAAACGTAAAGAGGATCAACATAGAAGGTGACAATGGAAGCTTAAAATTGATTGTGACTCCACAGTAGCGCTTGCGACCTACCTAGTGGTCTAGTGACCAAAGAGGCGCCAAAAGAGCCTTGTACCGTTATAGGCACAGAAATATGAGACTCATCCCAAGTATCTTAAGTCAATGGTCACCCTACAAAAGACTATTTGAGTTACGTCTTTACAGGCATTATGTTCACATGTACAGTTGTTCGGGGAGCAGTGTTGACCTATAAAATATGCCCAGACTTACAGCGTTTATGGATGCCCGACTAACATTACTTTAGTTTATTGCTATTGGAACACAGCATTAAGGTATTTCATTGATTTCTGCGAAGGTTTAAGTTGTATGAATTTTCTAAATAAACCATGTTTTGATCGTTTTCAACGTTAATGTGACTCTAAAGAAAGAAATAAGATAATCTCAACTAAAATCAATAAATGTTTAGATACCTTTAAATGTTTTATTGAGTAAGGAATAAAGGCCCATTCTAAATCAAAATAATGATTAAGACGTGTGTATTTTTTCCAAGCAAAATGAGACAGATTAATATATTAACTCTCGCACATACATCGAAAATTTTGCTTGTGGCTAAGTAATAAAAGCCCCACGGGTCGATCCGTCAGGTTAAGCTACGCTTGCTGGGGTTGGTCCAGGGATGGGTTTGACCATCTTTACATACCAAGACTCCTCCGTGCCTTGGAAAGCACTTTAAGCCGTTGGTCTCGGCTGTCATTCGTGGATCTCTAACAGTCGTTACGAGTCGTTAGAAGCCCGAAAGTCTGACAACCAGTCTTACCAAGGGCTATCGTATTACCCAGTTACTGGGTTGTGGAGTTCAGATAGGCAGTCGCTCCATGTAAAATACTGGTATTCAGCTGCATGCAGTTAGACTGGAAGTCGACCCCAACATAGTTGGGTAAAGGCTACGCAGATTGATTGACATACATCGCAAATG
This sequence comes from Agrochola macilenta, assembly GCA_916701695.1. NCBI lineage: Eukaryota > Metazoa > Arthropoda > Insecta > Lepidoptera > Noctuidae > Agrochola > Agrochola macilenta. Next base: position 8,722,431 of record OU753564.1, on the reverse strand, counting down.
TTGACAAAGATAAGACAAGAAAACAATAAGACAAAGGAGAACATGAAAAGTTAAAATTCATAACCGTTACGCGTTTTAATTTTACAACACATCGGAATATTCACACGATGCGGGGCGCGAAACAATTTTTTTCTCGAATAAAAAAGGCGAGAATTCTCCCTGATAAATCAACGGCCTGTCCTGAGGGAAACAAGTGAAGGAAATCGCAAAATCGTCTCAAATGAAATTTCTTACTTCGAGGAATATAACATACTTGAAAATTTTTAAACAACACCAATAGAAAATCCACCGTCCGTACCAACAAATAGAGAAGCAATTCCTTTACTAGTGTGGTGAGGGATTTTGCCAGCAACTTCCACGCGTAAGATGTATGCGAGAGAGCAAATTGTGGCCCAAATACAGTGTGAACGAAAGTCGCTTCAAAGTACAAGTGACTAAACTAGGAATAGATTTCTGTAATAGTAAAAATATGGTGATAATATTACAGATATTTTGCAGAATCTTTGTGCTTCTATTAAGCACAAAGTTCCTTCCTTCCTGTTTTAAAACCTTTCTTATTTGTATCGATACTGACTTTACTTTCTTGAATGAAATCAATTCATACTTATATTTTATGAAAACTATAATTAACATGAATCTAATACGCTTCCGATTTCCGAATGCAGCTGTTTTTAAGACTGCAGGAGGGAATCGCGAAATAATACGAGCCTCCATTTTATGTTTGCATAACTCGACAAAATGTCGGGAAAAAAATTTTTTTTTTTTTCGCCCTTTCAGGATTCCGTAACACACTTTCAATCATAATCCCTATGATTTTGAAGGATACTGCGAATCCATTGCTTTGCGAAAAATCTGTCTGCTCAACAACGTAAATAACGCAATTAATGTTATTGAACTGTCAAAATGAAAGCAATTGCTACTGTAAGTGTGTTACGCAATTACACCGCTGGTCCCATAATTAAAATTGTCCAACCTTTTTCGAATTTCAATTATTTCTGTTACACCTTGCTACTATTATATCTTCATAGAAAATAAGGGCCGAAACGATGCGCTTCGAAATCTCAGTGTATATCAGTAGATACGTAATAGAATCGAGTGCGCGGCGGTTCCGCACAGACGCAGAAGGTCTATCAACCGAGTGGCCGTAGGTACTTATTTCAAGATCACTGCCGAGATATAATACTCTTACTTATTTATACTGTGCCATTGCATATCTAGCGCTGACGTCATACGTACTGACCTACGTTAACAATTACATAGCGAATAGTGAAGTCAACCACCTGAAACTCTAATGTTGTATGCGCTTAACTGTCAGTCCGCGAAGTCAGCGGGTAGCGATTTTCCAATACCTTACGCTGATATCAGACGTTTCACTCGGGTGAAGACGTTCAACGACACATTATGTAGGTGAATGAAAGATCAACACACACATCACAAGAATTCATTTTCGGAACGGAGTTCTTAACGCGGCTTGCTGCAGGAGTCAACTGGTAAAAAAACGTCACGTAACGAAAAAGCGATATGCCCGAAAAAGTCAGTTTCAACTGGTTTCAACACTTGTAACTTGAGCCCATACTATTTAACTCTGTATTAATTTAAAATACCTAGCGAAAGGAACTTCGTTCCAACCGGGTGTCTCCCACGACACCAATTTTTTTTCACTTTTCAGTAGTTTTGTGTCAAGATCAGCTAATCTATTGCCCACTTGGCATCACCAGGTCCGCACTCTTAAGATAGATTTGGCAAAGTAAAGAAAACGAAAAGAAAACCCTAAAGAATAAGCCCACGTACTCACGGGCACTTTTTTTTTCGCGCACTTTGTTTTCAACGCACTTCTTAGCGCCGAGAGTTGAAAATCTAACCATGTTTTTTTGACGCTTTGGGATATACTCTGTTGGATTCTCAATGCTCGACACAACACCGAAAGTTGAAAATCCAGTGCGCCATAAAAACCGTTGCGTTAATAAATCGCGCGTGCTCAAAATATGAGGGTGATCACTAATTATCGGTAGATGGGAGCGTAATTTCGCGCTCAGTCTCGTCCCTGAATTGTAGGCGACGACCCCTAAAAGCGCGCTATTGGACTTAAAATTTCTAAAGTGCGCTTTTAATTTCTAACATACAACGTGCATGTGAATTTCACGGGATATTTTAGCGCATTAGTGTTTGGGACCAACTTGCTTTCTATTTTCTGCTACATTCTAATGGCACTTTTATTAAAATCTATTTGATTTTTTGTAACATGTTTCTGGAAATTGATTTAATTTCATGGTGTTTTAATTTTACATTAATTTAATAATATTCCTTCTGCCGATTTAGGAGCCACACACCATATCATTTCGGTCTCGCGTCACTTACCGGCCGTGTCCATGCGGTAACTCTCACGGGAACATTAAAGCTGAACTAGTTAAACCCATCATTTTATTGTCATGAAGATCACGAGATACGTTTCATGTTACCTATAGTCATGCAAACCAATCTGCCTAGCCTTTTCCCAACTATTTTGTGGTTGGCTTCCAGTCTAACCGGATACAGCTGAATATCAGTATTTTACATGGAGTGATTGCCTATCTGATCTCACCACAACCCGTTACTGGGTAACGAATATCCCGATACCCGTTAGTAAGACTGGTTGTCAGGCTAGTCATAAGCTCAAAAGTTTGACAGTCGTAACAGGTTTTATGACTGTCAAACATCTTCGAATGACAGCCGGGACCAACGGGTTAACGTCCTTTCCGAGGCATGGAGATTTGAGTGACAATGGTATCCACCATTGTCACTCAAATCTCATTTTAAAATGTTCTATTGAATTCTAAATCAACATCGATATGTAGACATTGTATCTGAAGAGCGTGAACTAAATATAATAAAGAAACTTTGTCCCCTTTGTAATTTTTTTTTAAAGAAGATTTCTGTTGAGAACTATTGACTGAAGTCATTCTTTATCGTTGACAATATAAGTTCGTTCTCATATTGTTGTTTTTGCATCTCTATTTGTGCATTATCAAACCAATTTTGAAAATGCTTGTTCTTTCTTTTTTACCTTGAGCAAAGGTTTTTATGTGCTTCTGCATAAAGTTTCGTCTTATTTTTTATCTATTATAAATCTAATCTATACTAAAAAAAATATAACAATAAGCAATAATCACACAATTAATGACGTGAAAAATCTCAGCAATTTTTGAATGAATTATGGAATAAATATAATAAAATACAAAAGGTTATAAATCGTTTTCACATCATTTCAAACTTCTCGTTTAACCCTTTAAATGCGATGTTTTGGCTCGTGCCACCCCATGAACCAAATGTCCCTATCCACTTCCCCAAACCAGTCGGAATAACACCATCCAGTGTGAGTGAAAAGTTCGTTATAAATTCCGTGAGAATGAAAAACGAATTAATGGTAATTTTATTCAGAGATTACACCAATCTAAAGTATTTTTTGTAGATGGTCGTTAATAATTTTTATTAATAGATTATCAAACCACATCGATTAGAAGTTTTTATACCGTAATTAACTTGCGATAAATAGCGCTCAAGAAAAAGAATTTATAATCTATATTACTTTGAAGAAAGTCAAACGGAACTGTCTGTACGTGGAATAGTTTTACATAAAGTAGTTTGTCGGTTACCTCATCACGCAAATACTAATTATGGATTTACAGACAGTGCCCGCTACTCAAACCATTCCTTTCATAGATTTGAAAGGAATGGTTTGAGTAGCGGGCACTGCCTGTAAATCCATAAAATTTATGGATTCTCACTTTGCCAAAAATCTCTGGTTTGTCCGGTAGACATCGCTATCAGCAATAAAACCGCCATTTTATTATAAGAGCTGGGTTACAATCATGGTGTCGAATTAAGCATAACTATTATATTCTAAAAAATACCCAACACTATCTATCTATAACAAAGTACCTATTTTGAATGACTGATCAGTTTGAAGTTTGAACAGTCTTCCTTTCAATAAAACATTTAACCCTGCGAACGCGACGTATCGGCAATTGGCACGAGCTTTCCCACTCCCCACGTTCCCACCCGAAGTTCTTCCCACCGGAAACAGTCCCGTGTGAACCGCAAACGACTTTTATCATAAAAGGGTCGTTAGAAATTCGTGAGAATACCTGAAATGATTTATTTCTGTGACTGTATGTGGAAATAATTGTTTTGTGTTTTGAAATTATTTAGTGATGATTGATAAAATGATGAATGACATAAAGGTGATATTAAAATAGAACTTATCTTCTGTAAAAGATAGAAATACATACATTTCCTATTAAAGGATACCATTATAACTTAGAACCTGTCCCGTCATTATAACATTTTGTGAAATATTGATGTATGTGTGAATGAATTCAATTACATAATGATTTGGTAAGAATGACTGAAGAAACCATGAAAAAACTTTTATTTACGTAAGAATTTTTCTATAAATATGTCAAAAATTCACAAGCTTCCCCCAAATGCCTACTGTTATCTCTTTCCGATGAGAACTGAATTGGTCTCGTGTGAACTGCCAAGCAACGGATTTTGCATAAAATGTTCTTTATTTCCGTGACAAATAAAAGGAATTGAACAACTACTTATAGGATTTTTTTATGGTAAGATAAACCAGGATTTTAACTATGCATTTTAATCCGATTGTATATTTATGAGCCCCCAATAAACGCTCATACCACCCCTGTTTATTAGTTTACAAGTATGGAGGCCACTTAACCCTGTAAACGCGATCTGTTTGTTGGCACGCGTCACCCTAATTTTCCCATCGTCGTGACTACAACGCATGGTGCGAAATATTTTTGGTCAAGTGTGAACTAAAATCGTCTCATGTGAATTTTTAACGGAATTTAACGTATGAATATTGGTCACATCGTGAGAAAAAATCGTGTACGATTAGGGTAAAATTAGAACTCTTAATTCGATTTTCAATACGTTATAAAAAAAAACAAATAAAATCTTGGTGTGTGTTTTTTTAACAAACATAAAATGTATAAGTAGGTACTTATGTATCAGAATAAATCATAAATTACAAAGTATCAAATAACATTATTTATATTCTAATTTCTGAATATTTAAAATAAATACTTTTCTGTGGGTAATATTATTCCTCCGTCTTCCCTGCAGATAAAGCGCAAGATCATAAATATGAAAAGTTTCGACCATATTATCGGGGAATGCATAGGCACGTGCTTTCCTGGTTCCATTGGGAACTAAACTCGTCCCGTGTGAGTTACCAACGGATTTTAACGAACAAGCCCTGTGAAATTACCCTAATACTTTTAAATAGGGTGACAAAAAAAAAACGTGTAAGACCTTTGCCAAGCTGTGAGAAAGATCGCTTTTTTTTCCATTCAGTAAATCTTACTTGGCTGACCTTCTCTTTCATAAGCGAGTACCATAGGATAATTATGTTTTATCGTATATTGAACGGGTAGAAGCTACTCATTATTACAATGAATAACGTTTGTTGTTGATAAAAATAATTTAGGTAAGTATCAGTGATATTTTGTAGATAAGATACTCTTTTTTAAACAAAATCATTATGATTTGCACTTTAAAATTTATAGTAGTGGTGTTCTCAGGGCGTTATTTTAAAGAACCCTAATCTACCGAAAAGGTTTTTGATTACCTTAATTTTGTGCGAAAACCGTAACGTAAATAGTTTTTTTTTTGTAATAAACAATTTTCCCATCATTTGTGCTTTATTATCTTCCTTTTCACCAAATTTCATGTTTCTAAATCTACGGGAAGAACACGCAATAGCTTAAAAGGGTTTGATTTCCTCGATTATGTATGAAATAATATGTGACGAAAACTCGTTTTTTTTTATAATTTTATTTCAATTATTAAACTGTATGAGTATAAAAACTAAAACTCATTCGAAAGAGCAGTCCATCGATTTATAAATATTCGATGAATCGTTCAGTCGAAGTAGCGTTTGGCGATAAAAGGTTGTTTCGCAATAAATTCCAATCGAACAATCGTTCAGTCGACTTTCCATTCATCGAATATAGTTAGTTCTCTCGAAGTAAAGTTACGGACCCCTCGAAATATGTACCTTGATAGGTAGTACCTTCATGCATGACTCATTATTGAATTACTATTATTTTAATTTATTTTAATTTTTGAATTGTTTTTGCTTTATTACGGACGCTTTTAACGTGCACGTCTCTCTACATTGTTCTCACATGTATAATTTCAACATGAATAATGTAACCAATATTTTGTAACAATATTCTGATTTAAAAGAGTGTCCGTGAAGTTTCTTGCCCGTTTTTCTCCATAGGAACCTACCACGCGTTGGAATGGGCAACTAGCTTCATATTTCTGACTGACCGACCTCTTAACAATTCAAAAGTGCCTGTAATTGGTTTATTTGAAATAAATGCTTTGAGTTTTGAGACTCAACTGGTCAAAATAAAGGCATAATTTCATTAACAACGCGAATGAGTGTAACTATAGTAAAAATATAATTATATTATCAATGTATAACATCCTCTTTTTATCAAAAAAATTATGATGAGTTGCACTTTAGAACAATTACTTGTCACACGCCACCCTAATTTTCAAATAAACGTTCCCGTGTGAACTAAAATCATATCGTGGGAAATGTCAACGAATTTTTATGTATGCAGTAGATTTTAGTCAAGAGATTTTGTGACTAATATTTTTACATAAATAAATTTAATAAATATGTTGTTGTTCAATTTTATAAATATGTTTTAGTTTTCAAACGAATCGAAAAATTATAATTTTGTTTGGTAGCTACGTAACTTGAAAAGTAGGTACCTACCTTTGTGACTCATCATTATTTTTTTATTAAATAACGCGAATTACATTTAAAATAAAATAATATAAATATGTTATCAATATCATTGTATCGATAAGATACTCTTATTATTAAAAAAATCATTATGAGTTGCACTTTAAAACAATAATAACGATTGGCACACGCCACCCCAATTTACCACCAAACATGACGACGACATAATTTATCGTTTTACTGTGAACTAAAACCGTATCGTGTGAATTGTCAACGGATTTTAATTTTAAGTATGAATTACGTTTAAATTACCGTGTGTCCCATTCGACCCTATTTCGGAACATGGATAAGCACGTGCCCCTGTGTGGTGACCAATGAGAACTAAACATGGTCTGTGGGAAATGCAACGGATTTTAACGAACAAACCCATATTGTTCCCCTGAGATGTTTTAATAGTGTGAGACGACCCCTTATGGTGAGAAAGTAGAATAATAAAGGATATGGGAATGAAGTTTTTTATTTATTTACATTTACAAAACACTGGTTAGTAGGCATGCATTAAAATTTCATGACAGTATTAAGACATGCACCCTTTTTTTTTTTTGAAGGTGGGAAATTATCAAATAACTTCTCCCGCTCTGGGCGGAGCGGGAGGGCGTGTCAGACTCTTACTGACTAAAACCCACCCGTGTTCCTTCAGTTGCCTGTACGTTGCAAGGGAAATTCCGAAAGGGATACGGTGGCCGTATCCCTTTCGGAATTTCCCGCGGCCCCAAGAAACGCACCCTTTAAGGGAACTGCAGAGCAAATTATTAAATTACCTAACATAATATTGATTCTAATAATTACAATTAATTACATTATTTATCAATAAATCAATCAACTCAACCTATATCAGTCCACTTCTGTAATGTAAGGTCCCATGTAATAAGCGGCGAGCCTATTGCCACCATCGGACACAAATTCCAAACTCCGGGCTACTAGTGAGAAATTCCAGATGAAAAAGCCCAATAACACTTTGCCCGACCTGGGAATCGAACCCAGGACCTCATGCTCAACATTAGCGCTTGCAACCAGTCGACCAACGAGGCAGTCACCTACACCAAGTACTTTTAATTCCGTAAAATTACTTCACACGCACTTATCATTGACTCACCTAGTCAATAATACATCTATGATAACGCTAATATCGCAAGTAAGAGTGATATAATAAAATAATTATGATATTTTTGTTGATTACATAAATAATCTTATAATTTAAAAAATCATTATGATTTGCACTTTTTAAGGTGATGATAATACTTTTATATGGGTACCTATAATTGGTTTTGATAAGGACGATGTATTTCAGGATAAAATTGCTGCATCCTAATCTTTGTTATAAATGGTGGTCATCGATAGACTATAATATTAGTCATCGCAAATAGTAGTGTAGGTGGCTACATAATTGCCAATCTATTATTAATTGTTGTCACATGACAAGTATCGACTTAGGCATTGTTTTTTTTTTTTTTCGTTATATGTGGTCAGTAAAGAGGTTTTTTTTATTTTTTTTATCCACAACGGGGAATCTCTTGACCTGCATCTCACCTGATGGTAAGTGATGATCAGGCCGAAGGTGGAAGTGAGCTTCACCCGGAATCCTCAACCACAGAGGAACTGGCTATCTTACCCCTAACTGCCGAAACACAACAATGCTGTGAACATTGTTGTTATGGCGACAGACTTAGATAAGATGGTGGTAGCTAGCCTGGCGGACTTAGAACAAGCCTTACAACCAACCATACCTACCGAGCAGAACCCCAAATTGAATTAAAGCCCTCATTATTGACTGAATGTATAACTAATACATTTATAACTCAATATGCTAATTTTAACTCACACACTACACACCCTCACACTTCACACTCTCACACATACTCACACATAACACACGAAACGCGCATTTTGGCCTTTTTCTATGCATAACGCTCATTCATTTAGAGTGCTCTTTGTATAATTTAAACTTACACATTTATTTTTTGTTTTTTATGTTTACATTGTTGTTATTATTTATTTTATTATTTATGTACACAAAGTAAAATACATAGAGATATGACATAATTATAATTTGAGTACAAAGGTTTACACTGTTTACATTTCAATTATTTAGTAGACAATGATGAGTGGAAGCGCGGAGTCTCCTATCACAAGTAATTCCTGCTTAAAAGGTGATCTCCAAAAATATGTATCTATGCCCTATATTACAAAGGTCATTTAGATACATATTTTTGGAGATCGTTTTTTATTTTTATTATTTTAAATATATCAATCAATCTGCCTAGCCTTTTCCCAATTATGTTGGGGTCGGCTTCCAGTCTAACCGGATGCAGCTGAATACCAGTATTTTACATGGAGCGACTGCCTATCTGACCTCCACAACCCAGTAACTGGGTAATACGATACCCCTTGGTAAGACTGGTGTCAGACTTTCGGGCTTCTGACGACTCGTAACGACTGTCAAAGATCCACGAATGACAGCCGGGACCAACGGCTTAACGTGCTTTCCGAGGCACGGGGGATTCACGGTATGTAAAGAGGGTCACCCATCCACTGACCAACCCCGGCAAGCGTAGCTTAACCTGATGGATCGACCAGTGCGGCTGTTATTACTTAGCCACGAGCTCCTCCATTATCCCCTCCTCGAATATTTTAAATATACATATATAATTGTAAATATTTTCAGGCCCGCTTGCACCACAACATAATGTATAATAAGCCTAAAATATTTCCACTGCTGGGATACTGACAGAAAATACATTAGCGTTTAGCGCTAAATACATTTATGACCAATTCCTATAATTTACGGACCGTTAACGGTTAAAATTAAGACTCTTGTATCTTTACCAATAATGAAGTAATGACCTCATCCTGCCAGTTGCGAGTTTGTCCGAAAGGGATATCGCGGCCCCGGCACACAGGCAACGGAAGGAACACGGAGTCCAGCTCATCCCGCCATCTCTTTCTGGGCCTGCCGCGTAGTCATTTCCTGTTATTTGGGATCCTCTGAGTGGTGATTTTTGCATATTGCTGGTCCGACATGCGACAGATGTGGCCAGCCCAGTTCCACTTTAGTCCAGCAACTGTGCGGCCAGCATCTGCTATTTGGAAAGAAGTATAGAGTTCCTAATGCGGTCTGTGAGTTTGACGCCTAGTATGCCTCGCTCCATAGCCCGTTGGCAGACCCCAAGTGCGGACTTTTGACGCTTTGTAAGAGACCATGTTTGCGCTCCGTGGGTGAGGGTGGGAATAATGCACATGTCCATGAGCTTTCGTTTTAGTGAAAGCGGGACTGGTCCTTTCATGAGATGTTTCATCGACCAATAGTTCTTCCAGGCGTTTTCTGTGCATCGAGCGACTTCTTTGTCCTGTCTCGCCTGGAAAGATACTATTTGGCCGAGGTAAATGTACTCATGGACATACTCGACCTCCACACCCCCAATTTCTACGTTGCGTTCGGTGCTGTTCGTCATCAGCTTTGTTTTCGACATGTTCATCTTAAGTCCGACCTGAAGACTGGCGTGGCTCAGTTGTTCGAGCATTTGGCCTAGTTCAGCTGCTGAAGATGAAAAGAGGACAATGTCGTCGGCGAAACGTAGATTGGTCAATCTCTTTCTCCGACGACAATACCCTTGTCCCGCCAGAGAGGATTAAATTTTTGGAAAACCAATGGAACCAATGGAACCAACCAATGGAATAAATATGATAAAACCAACAAAAAAACAATTTGATGATTTTTTGTGGGGTCATCAAACGCAGTTAGTAACACCGCACTTGAAATGTCAGCTTATTTCGTGTAAACTTCACAAAAGGGATTATTGATATACGTAGATATCTAAACACGATAAATCAAAAGCAAACAGACTTTCTCAACTCATACTTCAAGTAACAACAACCAGCGGTCCTTGACATCCCAAAATTTTTTTTTTTGTTTTTTTATTTTATTTTATACCTGTAGATGTTAATACCCATCACGTCTGCGGAATTTCGCTAGTTAATTTAGTTTGAGCCTATATAGTGGCACGTGGGACCCTAAATTCCCATCAGTGCCCCATTCTACAGTGAACTGGCATATTCACGTGTGAACGATCAACGGACATTTAGTTCGTTACAATTATCGTGGGACCATAAGCAGGAAGAATAAATTTAAACATAAACCCAGTGAACACTTATATGTTTAGAAGGTGTATATAACAAAATGCCTGTTAACTTTTTTTTTTTTTGTTTTTTTTTTTTATTCGAACGATATACATAACATTTTGTCTTAGAGTATATAACACTGGAGAAGCCTTACGAACACTTCCCATCTGTAAAAGTACAAGAACAAATGTTCTAGTACGTTCATAAAAACTACTTTCAAATCGATTCTAACGCACTTCGTAAATCGTTTTAAAAGCGCGCGGAGCTCCGTGAAAATGCCTATTTGTGCTGTTAAATGGTGTAAAAAGCGTTCAAATACGTTAAATTTACTTATAGAACTGAATAACTTTCCGGCAATTTTTTTTTTCTAACATTTAGTCATATTTTTATTGAAATTTAAAATCCTAACCTCATAATACAATTCGATTTTTCATTCGATTCAACCATGATTCAATATAAAACGTAGCATGAATCGAGTATTTTCCTCACGTTGCTACTGTGACGTCACCGAGTCTCGCTACATCTCGTTTTTATGTTCGTAAAGATCAAAATACTTTTCTTTTGCATTACGAAAATATACGTCAAATCAGCAAAACTTACACGCACTTGACATGCGATTATGTCCACTAGTAAAAATGTTAACGAGACTACCGTAGTGTTGAGGTCATGTTTGAAACCAAAATTGACATGTCGATAATTTCCTAGTAAAAATTACTTAGTAATTATTTTGGTTTTTTTATATTTTATTGTTCAATGTTTTATAATTTGTTTATGTCCATTGAAGTGTTTGTATATAAAAAAATAAAAAACTGAACTTGATCAAATTTTTTATTGAGATTACTTACTTATTAGAAAGAAAAAGAAAGAAAGAAAAATAAGTTTACTTGCCACAGAAACACGTGCATAAAAAATATATATAAAACTCGAGTAGATAACAAAATAAACAAACACAAAAAACACAAAACAAACAACAAAAAAACAAATAAAAACACAAACACAAAACAAAAAATGGACAACAACGGTACAACGGACAACGGTATTACAAATTTAGTTACTTTTATTTAATTGAAGTTATTTTCTCTTCTTATTAAAATGTAACTATTTTATGCAACAGCTGTTTTATTTCAGGGTTCAAGCAAAATTCCGAATGAATATCGATATCGATAAAAATAAAAAATATGGTACGGACTTCTCTATCCGGGCGAGCAGCTATTGTTATTTTTGACAGTAGCTACCCCGTCCCCCGCAAAAAGTGACAGACTTTTTTGTTCGGAATATTGCGCTTAGGGCTTCTCCAGTGATATATACTCTAAGCATTTTGTTCATTAAAATAACACGAAACAATAAAAAAACCGGTAAATTTTTGTAAATATAATAATACGAGTATATTAATTTCCAACATTAGTTCATGACCAAATGAACCCATTGTTTTAATATTCTTATAGAACAATTTCACAGCTACTTAACCCGTCAACCGCGACCCATTTTGGCATGCACCACATTTTTCCCACCACAGAACTTTCCAGTGGGAACCAGAGTATCCCGTGTGAAACATCAACGAATTTTGCGGGTAAAAGGTCCGTTGAAATTTGTGTGGGAATTAAAACGAAATGTGGGTATCAATACGTTTTAAAGGTTTTTGGTAATTTATGTACTTTTGTGGTTTTACCAATGTTTGTACGTAAGTTCACATGGGAAAATTTATTGATAGGGATTTCAATAAATAGTACCTAGAGAAAAGTTACAACAAAGGGTACCTAGATCAATATTGCCAGTCGCAAAATTATGAACAGAATAGAATAGCTTTTATCATGCTAAGTGTGGATTAATTAATAGAATAGGTATAGAAAAAAATATACGTAGCTTTCTATCTGACAAATACTTTATAAAAAATGTTTTAAGATACGTCGAAACTAAATACAATATCAATTTAATAGCTACAATATAACAATGGAGTCACCTGTATTAAATTAATTTCACGCTAAATTAACCCTTTCGATGCGACAGGTATCGCCACGTGTCTCGGTGCTACCCCAATTCCCACCCCGATTTACTTCCTGTGAGATCCTGAGGGGTCGCGTGTGAACGTTCAACGAATTTTATGAAAAAAAAAATCCTTAGTTTATGTGACAATAAAGACGAAGAAAATATTGTCAGTTTAGTATAGAAAACATAAGGTAAACATTAGTTTGTTTTTTTTTGTGGTTTGCTACCCTACAATACTAAAGAGTCAGCATAGAAAAACTGCAAATTAATAATACTCAAGGTACGATGAAAGCAAAAATGTGAAAGTTGATATGACTGGAATGCGCGTGAATACTTAGATAAAGGCTAATTTGTATGAGTGTACGATTAAACGCCGACAGACACTACGCCGACAGACTGAACACCGACAAGACTTTACTTCGATGGGACTCTTCGCCGACAGGAAACTTCGCCGACAGGACTCTTCGCCGACAGGCTCATCAGCGACGCAACTTATCTCCGATGATCAGATACTTACTTTGTAAATCGATTATGCTTTTCTTGTAATTATACAATTCATAAAAAATTAAGATCTTGCATTGGTTTTTAGTATAGGTACATACGGTAGGATAAAGGGAGGAGGGTGACACTAATAAATTACAATTTTCAATTATTATTTTTTCTCACATAATTAACCCTTCGGATGCGTCAAGTATCGGCACGCGCCACGATGTTACCCCACATTCCCACCCCGATTGATTTCCTGTGAGAACCTAAAAGTACTCGTGTGAAAAATAAACATTTACAAAAATTTTATGAGTATTTAGAATGTGTGAATGGTAATCAATTTTGAGACCATTTAGATATGATTAAATCTTATCGTGTGAGTCGTGTGGCTTTTATTAAAATAAATGTCATGTTGACTAAGACTTTTGTATGTATGTAAGTACCTATTGATAATTTAGCATAATACCAAATTCTCGTGCAATATTGAATAGGGATGATGACTTGGAAAAAAAAAATTAAGTCTGTCAGTCAGATTATATAAAAATATTAAACACGTATTTTTTGCTTTATCATATTAATAAACAATGGTTTAGATAAAACGCTTTAAAGTTGGGGAGTGGGGGTCGCTACGTCACTAGTATGTAAAAAATCTACATACTCGTGACGTCATGGCACATTTTACCTCAATGTATCACCGTAATCTTTAGATTACGTAAAAAAAGAAAAACTACGTGTCCAATATTTTTTTTATAAACTCAAACGGACTAAAAAAAATTTTTTTGTCGTCATCCCTGTTGTAGGAATAACACTTGCTGTAATAAAAAGTAATTACCTACCTATACCATATCATAAACTGCATTATTATGGTATGTGGTGCTCGCATTTATACTCGTATATTTACGCAATTCACACGTTATCATCACTTGCCCAGCCTTTTCCCAACTATATTGGGATCAGCTTCCAGTGTAACCGGATGCAGCTGAATACCAGTATTACTAAGAGTGACTGCCTATCTGACCTCCACAACCCAGTTATTGGGTAACACGATACCCCTTAGTAAGACTGGTTCTGGACTGGTGGTGGACTAGTGGTGGCATGACTGCAAGAACCAACGGCTTTACGTGTTTTCCGAGGCTCGTAGGGGTCTCGGTATGTAAAGATGGCCACCTATCTACGGGCCGACCGCGTCAAGCGTAGCTTAACCTGATCGATCGACTGCGGCTATTATTATTTAGATAAGCCGCCGAGAAAATCACACTCGTATTTATCTCAATAACGCAACAAATATGGCCACGTGCGGTGCTACCCCACAAGTTCCCACCCCAAGATATTTCCAGTGAGGACCGACTCAGTTCCGTGTGAACTTAAAACGGATTTATGAGAAAAAAGTTCGTTAAAGTTAACCGTGAGAAGAGTAAGACATGTCATAAAAAACTTAAATCCTGCTGAATTTTTTACTGCGTTTTTATAATAATGTACTGGCAACACTGCGAAGTAGTTTTGTGCTATTAAAAATGTGAAAGTGTGTTTTTTTGTTTATTCGTTTGTTACGCTTTCACGGTAAAACAGCAAAACGGATTAGGATGAAATTTAGCATATGGGTAGATACTTTACTGTTTATACTTTTTATTCCGATATTTCCACGGGATCGAGACTTATGCGGATGAAACCGCGGGATGCAATTGCTAATCTACAATAAATAAAAATTGATCGGTGTGTTACCTACAGTGAGTGTAGTAGGTGTTGGTACAGTCAACCGTATGTCAATGGTAACAATTTGATATTGACAGCTGCATTATAGCAGTAAGGGCGATTTTCGTAGTGATGTGCCTAATAGGTATTATTGGAAGAGCGTCATCAAAAACAATTATTACAATTAAAATTTAAAAACACGTTACATATTTACATGTAAATAAATAACTGAAATAGAACCTCCGTGTCTGAACCATCTAATCTCTCAATAATTATCTTTAAATAAATACACGCCCACTTAACCCTATGACCGCCACGTGCCAGTCGATTGCCGAAGTTCCCATTCCCACCAAAAGTCTTTCCTCTGGGAACCGACCAAATCTCGTGTGAACTTAAACGGATTTTATTTGTTAAAAGTCAGTAGAAAAAATACCGTGAGAATAAGGAAGGGTCGAAGGAATTGAATTGCTACCTGCTTTTATGGCTTCCTTATCACGCTTAATTAACATTGAGTTCATTAACGAACCATTTCAATTTTTTATAACTTTGTCCCCAAATGAACAGGTAACCGAAAGCTTCCAATAAAAATGTTTGTTTTCTAAAACAAGAGCGAAAACTCATAAACAACTTCCTTAAAATATGACCAAATAACACTTGTTTCAACTAACAAAGTGAGAAATAAAAAGTCACCGAAATAATCATAAAAGTCGCACTGTTGCTGTAAAAAACAGTAGTACTATTTAAACCAGCGTGGTAATTGCGTAACACACAAAAAATTGCAATGCCTTCCATTTTGACAATTCGACAACATTCATTGCGTTATTTACGATGTCGAGCAGACGAATGTTTCAAACATATGAAGCAATGGATTAGAGATTTCTTTTAAAACCCTTAGGATTTTAAAAGAAAGTGTGTTACGCAATGAGGATTTTCTGAAATGACGTTCATTAGGTGGCATCACTGAGACGTCAGGTCCAGGCACCTGTCAAAATTGTCAAAGCGCCTATATTTTTTTTAGTCATGAAACGAATGATGAACGTCATAATATATTTTATATTCATTGTCGAAATGGAAGACATCTTATCAAAGTGGCGCGCCAATTGGTGGCGTGAATTTTTATGAAAACCTTTATTGGGGTGCTGTTAAACAAATATGTACCTTGGTATTTCGGTGGTAACGGTGGGAACCCCGTGGTTTCCCATAGCGCTTGACCTATTGTGATAATTGTCACGAAAGCTTCGGCACGCGACAATGTTGTCCTAGCAATGGGGGGCAATAGAATAAGCGGATATGAAAGCTACGCTACAAGTAAAATAGCGGTGATAAGGATTAGTAATTTTATTTATTTATTTATTTGCCAACATGTAAAACACTGGTTAGTAGGCATGCATTAAAATTTCATGACATGCACCATATAAGGGCACTGCAAATGTTTCATATCAAATTATTAAATTATTTTTTGTTCTAATAGTACTTATTTATTTATTAATAGGTAATTTTTCGCCTTTATGAATCTGGTTTACTAAGTAACTAAGGTAAGGTAACTTTTTTTAAATAATTTAAAAACGTAAAATGATTCATTTAAAATGTGCTAAATTCCAAAAAAAGAAGACCTTTCGTCATAAAAAACCGCTTTTAGCTTTATCTATGAAAAGCTTTTTTTGTGGCCCAAATAACGATCCCTTAAAATTGTCCCACGCTATCCTTCCTAAAGTGCAGTTCGCACGAGAACCACAGACCATGGGAACGGTAAGTTATGGTGTTCTGACCAAAAAACTTAATAGGGTCTTGGGAAAATATTTTTAGTACGTAGCAAAAACGGGTTAAATTCTAGGAATAATGTTTGACAGAATTTTTAGTAAGTTTTGTGGTTATTATTTTAATAAGCCTAAATATTATCTAAAATATTTTATTAAGGCGAATAGCGATGGTGAAGGAGCAATATTGAAAAAATATTAATTAATATTATGCTCATTGTTTAGTTCCTTATAACATAATTACATAACATCATGCTTGTATTCCACGAAAGGTTAGGCAGAGGTGTACCTGTACACCCACATTTCGCCGGTTATGTTTAAGTCCCATGTAATAGGGGGCGAGCCTATTGCCATCAACCGGGCACACATCCAGATTCCAGGCTGCTACTTTGAAATTCCAGATGAAAAAAACCAATAACACTTTGCTCGACCCGGGAATACAACCCAGAACCGCATGCTCAGCAGTTAGGTCGGGGAAATTAGGTTTGAACCCTGCACTAAATCCTAACAGCGATTTTTTTCCTGAATCGTATTTTTGAACTTAGCTCTTCAAATAATATTAATAAAAATGGAGAATGTAATATAATATTACATTTTCCAGGACCGCATCAAGGTAAAATATACAAAAATGCATTTTTGTGAATAAAAATTGAGGCAAAATAGTTAACAGGAAAATGTTGGTTATATTATGTAAACAATTTGAAAAACTAATATTCTTAGTATTTCAGAATTAAACATTTTCCTCCACAGAAATAAAAATAAAATAAAATTACAATTTTTTTAAATTGCACTTCAAGCTAAAATATTAACAGCAGTTTATTTTTGCATTAAATTACTTAATTAAATATTTTAATTCGCTATTCAAAAAAATTAAACTTATTGTACTAGCGCAAGATATTAATAAAAGTTGCAATAATGGTTCAGGCAAAAATGTAACAGAGTTAAATTAGTTTAACTTTTATTTATAGGCTGAGGGGTTGTTGAAATTGTAGGAAAATGCTTCAACATTTTCCCACTATTTCAACAACCCCTCAACCACTGACGTAATCGACACACATAGCAGTTTAAGAATGTGAGTTTAAATTATAATATCAAGATAATTACCCCTGCAAACCCCACATTACGATAATTATGACCCCATGACGTGTATTAACATACCAAACTAACAACATTGTTGGGACATGATACGCGAATTGACCCTAATTTTATAACCCATGAAATCAACTTACGAATAGAGTGGTTGGTTGTGAGAAGGGGTTTTTGTCGGAAGCGAGTTTGTTTTCTGTAAGGTAGGTACAATGACTTTATTTGGAATTAGTAAAACCAGCCGATCTATCCTGTGTAAGTGAAGTGAGCTATCAGAATCAGAATTGACTTATTTGTAAGAATGTAGTTTTACACAGTATGGTGTTAAATTTTTTTCCATGCATTCTGCCACAGAACAAATACAAATATTCAAATGTCATTCCTAACTAAGTGCAATAATTAATTGTAAGATTTGTGATTTACAATAAATCCAATATGAATTAATATCCTACCCTACTATCGATTTACAATATTGTTTTTTATTACAGATGTGATGACGTAGATTTGTGTTTCGGAATATGGCATTCCGAAACACAAATCTACGTCATCACATCTGTGTTATCAGAAGTTTGTAGTACTAACTCCCCAAACACCTGTATTAACTGTGCGAATCCGATGAAACAATGAGGTTTTAATTAACAATTACGTTGGTTTATGTTTAAATTGAATTGTTTCGTTTGATTAGACACACTAAACGTCAATTTATTTATTTTAAAAGCGTTATACTTATTTTTTTACAGAATGGTTTCTGAAAATCTTTCCTTAATCGTGTTTTGTTGCAATAAGAGTGGCAACTGGATAGTGATGTAAGCATGTATTAGTCCCGGAGTGCCAGACCTTGTTTTATTAGACCATGGGAAGTTCCTAAAATGAGTTATTGTCAATAGTGTCAATCGCTAACATCAGGTGGAATGACAGCTCGCGTCACCGTCGCAGTTTTCACAATGAGATTTTTAAAGAATAGACTTACTGTTGGTACTAGTGAATAGTACTCGTATTTCCGAAAATTTGCGATGAACTTTTTAAAAATTAACATTATAACATGTATCACTTAATACAATACGTGTTTCTATTATCCTTGTTTACGTGAAAAAAACATAAATTAAACTTTTTACTCATACAAGGGTAGTTAAAGATTTTTTTTTACGTTGGACACCATACCCTCCTTAAGTTGGCAAGTCACAAAACCCATAAAAAAAGGTCATAATTTTTTGTTATTTCACATGGGAAGTGGACGGCAGTATGGGAATAAACATTTTATGAGAACATAATATTTGCATGGTATTATAAGATTTGTATGACAATAGATCCTGGAAATGGTACACCCCTTTGATAATAAAGATAACGTTTTTTAAAAAACGTTATCTTAAATTAAATTCAAAAGAAGTATAAAAAATTTAGAAATGACGCTCTAAAATAACGATTTTAGAGCGTCATTTTATATGTTTTTTTAATTTAATTTTAGAAAAACAATACTGAAGAATTTTTCCTTGGACAAAAAGATTTTTTCTCCAATTAATTAAATTAGCAACATTTATTACAGTATTTTAGGATGTAAAAACAGTAATTTTTGTACTCATTTCCGTACTGCAGTGGTTCATTGCTAGGGTTCCGTACCCGAAGAGCGTCAAACGGAACCATATTACTAAGTCTCCGCTCTAGGTCCGTCCGCGTCTGTCAGCGGGCAGTATCTCATGAACCGTAATTGGTAGACAGTTGAAATTTTTACAGCTTAAGAACTTCTATTGCCGCTATAACATCAAATAATAAAAATTAAATAGAGTTAATAATTAAAGAGTCCCCATACAATAAACGTATTTTTTTCGGCGTTTTTTTGCTTTATCTCGAGTCCAACTCGCACTTGGCCAATTTTTCCATTTTTTATATTTAATTTCGTGAAAAAAAACACAACACTATATTACAAACACGTCACAGTATTAACCTGTCAGTGGTCAAGGGGTATCATTGTACGTT
Organism: Agrochola macilenta; assembly: GCA_916701695.1. Classification (NCBI taxonomy): domain Eukaryota; kingdom Metazoa; phylum Arthropoda; class Insecta; order Lepidoptera; family Noctuidae; genus Agrochola; species Agrochola macilenta. The sequence goes on along the minus strand of OU753564.1, from coordinate 8,702,508 downwards.
TTCATTCTGGGGTCGTGTGCTTCGAGCCGGAAATCCATTACAAAGCGATAACTTGGGTGTACTGAACGAACGTGCGTGACTCGAAACTTTTACACTGTTTTGTTATTGGACGTTGTAAATAAACTCAGTGATGTTTTGTTTGTACCTAATACTTCTTGTCGCAAGTGCTTTCAATTATTATGTAAACGTTTATGTTAGTCAAAACAGGTTTTTTTTTCTCTTTGAAGAGTAGATGGACATTTTAATTAATATTTCGTAAATAGAATTATACCCATTATATATGAATAAATACTTATTTTCTACCAAGACCATACACTACGTTCAATTTATCATGTTTGTTAGAGAGATTTGATTCTTATTTATTTATTTATTTATTATTTGATAGGTACACCAACGACCTATTCACTAGAACATTAACATAATAGAAAATAACATAAGCATTGATTTATGGTGAATTAGTCACTTACAGGCGTACACAGCACTTACATAAAAAATAGCTTATAAATACACGTTTTAAAAAGATTTTATACGGATAGAAAAATTTAATTGAAACAATGAACAAAACATTAAGTTAAAAACAAAATCATAATCGTAATTAAAATAAAATATATCAAGAATTACAATCAAAATTATCAATAGAACAAAATGAAAACATTGAAATAAAAAATAAAAATTTATGCAGCAAAATTGCTATTCAAAATGGTAGAACGCGATAACGAGTGCATTATATATTAAAAATTAAATAAGTAGTAAAAAATAAAAAGTAAATAGTAAAAAGTAAAAAGTAGATTATGTATGACATTATGATTCGTCGTTATGTTTTTTGCGAAATTGGGTAAAGGAGTCTGTAAATATATCAATATTGTTGCAGACATCTATTTTATTATAATTAGCCATTAATCGATTCAAGGGGGCATTGAGACCAAGGTTGGTTCTTGATGAGGACGGTACAAAGGTATTTATTTTGCGTAGAGATCTAGTTACGGTACGCCTAGGTACAGCTATATTAATTTTTGATAATAACTCGGGTACATCCGCCAGGTTATGAATGATTTTGTATAACAAGAGCTGATCAGAAGTGCTTCTACGTTGTTCAAGTGGTAACATATTGAAGTGATTAAGCCTTTGGGAATAATTAGCGTCATGAGGGCAACTAGGGCATCTAAAGCGTAAGTACCTGGTGAAGGCCTTCTGTATACGTTCTATCCTGTTAATATGAACACTATATGTGGGATTCCAAACAGGAGATGCGTAGTCTAGTATGCTTCTGACAAGGGTGTAGTAAAGCACTTTTAGTGTCGATATGGACCGAAACTCCGAACAAGTTCTCCTCACAAAACCCGAAATTTTTGACGCTTTGGCTACAATTCCGTCAATATGATTGATGAAAGTTAGCTTGCTGTCGAGTTGGACACCCAAATCACGGATGGTATCAACCTTTTGCAGAGGCATTCCATTCAACGCATAAGATGATGATCGTACTTGTTTGTTTCGCGTAAAAATCATGTGATAGCATTTACTTGAATTGAGAGTCATCATATTAAGTTGACACCATTCTTGCACCGCATCTAAGTCTTCTTGAAGAAGAAGAATGTCGCAGTCTGTTTTAATTTCCCTGTAAAGTTTCAAATCGTCTGCAAACATTGAACATTTGCAGTGCCGTATTGAATGAACAATGTCATTGACGAAAATCAAGAAAAGAATCGGTCCCAGGTGCGATCCCTGTGGTACTCCGGAGGTGGAAAGATAAAACGGTGACTCGTAACCCCTAATAACCACCTTCTGTTTTCGCTCAAATAGGTATGAGGTAAACCACATGAGAAGTTGGCCGGATATGCCAAACTGTTCGAGCTTTGTGATAAGTATCTTGTGGTTAACCTTGTCAAAGGCACTGCTGAAATCTGTATAGATGGAGTCAACCTGTGTACGAGAGTCCAGAGACTTGCTAATGTCATTAACATAATGTACCAAATTAGTGGTAGTGGATTTGCGAGCACAGAAACCATGCTGTTGGGGAGCCAACTGCGCTCTTATGTGCGAAGTCAATATGGGACAAGCAAGCGCCTCAAACAGCTTCGCAAAAACGGAAAGAAGCGATATGGGACGATAGTTTGAAGAATCGTCGACTTCTCCCTTCTTAAAAATGGGCACAACGTTAGCAACTTTCCATTGCGAGGGGAACGTAGACGATTTAATTGACTCGTTAAAAATCAACTTAAGTGGAAGAGACAGGTTAGCTGCACATTTCTTGACAAATAATGGGGGCAGGCCATCAGGTCCTGGACCCTTGCAAGCGTCAAGTTTCTTTAACTCCTTAAACACGTCTCTCTCAGTAAAAGTCATTCCACATAAAGCGGATTGAAAGTAATTAAGCGAGCTAGTACTGGGAGCATTCGGGCTAACGGATGGTATGAAGGTTGTAGAAAAGTGTGTGGCAAATTGTTTGCTTATTTCTTCACCAGATGTTGCAAGATTCGGTCCCAAATGCATAGTGGAAGGAATGTCGCTAGACCTAGATTTTTTTGCCTTCACAAAGGACCAGAAGAGTTTTGGGTTTTGTGCGATATTTTTTTCCGTGTTCATAACGTATGTCTTATAGCAGTCCTTAATCATTATTCTTGCGCGGTCGCCTAGGATTTTATATTCATAATTATCTCTAGGATTTTTATATTTTTTATAGCGCGATCTAACTCTTTCCTTTTCGTTTAGTAATCTAATAAGGGACCTAGAAAACCAAAATGGAAATTTGCCATTAGGTACTTTGGTGAGAGGGACACACTCATTTATAATACAACGAATATGTTCGTACAGCACATCCACCATAGCATCGACCTCAGACAGTACAGAAAATATTTTCAACCAATCTATATCTTTTAGTTTCAAATTAATCAACGCATAGTTAGCACGTTTGAAATTCGGTCTTGAGATGTTGTTGTTTATTAACGGAGCTGGTGAAATATTGCCGACAGTGATCATAATGGGTGGGTGATATAGATCTACTTTAGACATGGGATCATTGCACTCGCTAACACTTCCTCCGTAAAAGTTAGAAAAAATTAGGTCTAAGGTTTTATTGTAACAATTTTTAACAGTATTTAGTTGCAACATATTATTTTCTGACATAAAATCTATTAAAGAGTGGCCTAACCTGTTGGCATAGTTAGTTGGAGTTGTACATGGAGAGTAACCAAGAGTATTGTCTACGTCCCAACTGATAAAACTGAGATTGAAGTCTCCTGCTATAATCGTATCTTCTCCTGTAGACTCCATCAATGAAGATACTCTGTCTAATAACGAATCCAGTAAGACTTGTTGTACGGGTGGTGGGAGGTAAACGGCGCAGATATTTAAATTACGGTGCCTTTTTCCCTTGGTGATTTTAAGTCTTACCCATAGATCTTCAATTTCCGATTCCCATTTTGGCATACGTATGGAATCAATAAGCTTAGACACTGCGATCAGAACACCTCCACCCCTCTTGGTTCCCAGAACAGTTGAAGCCCTATCCCTGCGATAGACGTGATACCTCGAGTCGAAAATTTCGCCGTCATTTATGCCGTCGTCCAGCCACGTTTCTGTTCCAATTATAACGTCATAGTTGCCCAGCTGCGCAGCCAGCTTAATGGAATTAAGTTTGGTTTTCAGGCCTCTGAAATTCTGGTAATAAATTGTGAATTTTAAGTACTGGTGCACGGTATCATTGCATAAGTATCGATTGAACAATCTCAAAGTAAAGCAATGGCTTCCAAGCTTTTCATGTGTTTTGCTTGCTCACCGTCAGCTTTTCTGACGAGAACTTTGCCATCGCGTACCCACACGTATAAATATCCCTTTTCACGTGCTGCTTTCCTAGTAGCCGCGTGGATTCTCTTATTCAACGGGGACAGGTGTTCAGATACAAAAATTGGCCTGATAGCGCCTCCATAGCCCAGATGTTGAGTACTCAGTTTTTCTTTCGGATGGGCCTTGTTAAATTGTAAGACAGATGTAAGGACTGTATCTCTCGACAATGTGCTCCGTAACTTGACGACAACTGCTCTTGGGTTCTTGCTCTCTGGATCCAATTTTCTCACGCGTACTGCAGATAAGATGTCATCCTCCTTAATCGTGCTAGACACTGCGCTTCCCAACTGCACAATTGTCTTTACCAGGTTCTCGGCCTTGTTTTCCGGTATACCGTTGATCTCTAAATTTTGTTGGCGTAAATTTTGTTCTATTAGGTTAACTTGCAGCGATAATTCAGAAACCGTAGTCTTGAGGAGATCATTATCTTTGTGAAGACTTTTGTTGTCGCTTTTGCATGAGTCGAGCTCAATTTTCACACGGTCATATTCAGCGCTCATGAAATTGACGGAGTGCTCCAAACTACGAAACATTTCTTTAATCTCCCGTAGTTCATTAGTAATGCAGGATTTAATGCTTGCTGAGACCTCAGAAGACAAAACTGAACGTATTTCTTGACGAATAGTATCAAGTAGTTCATTAGTCGTGGACTCATGAGAATTTGAGTGGGGGTCTGAATCAGGAGAGCATTCAGTGCGCGGGCGCTTATATCTTACGCTTATGTAAGATGTGCTCGGTGAACTTGCAAGGACCGCTGGTATGTTTGGTTCTGATTGCACATGAGGTAAATTACCGGCTTCGCCATCTTTTGGAGGAGTGCGAGGCATTGTAACTCCAAAGTAAAAAAATAAATTTAAAAAAATAGCACTGTTTATGGTCGGGGTGGCGCCACTACTACCATTCCCTGATGCTACAAGTTCGCATAAATTTGTATTTGTCGCTGGAACACACCACGAACTTTGCCACCGGTTGTTAACAGTGACAGCGCGATATATTTTATGGAGTATACAAGCGCTTCAAGCATTAGCAAGCGTTAGGCGTTTAATCATGCACCGGGTAGAAAGCGATGAATTTGCTTGAAGCCAACTCAGGCGTTGCTGTGCGACGTGCTCGGAATAAAGGTCGTAAGCGCCGTGGAATACGCGTCGCTTACGCGTATGAGTCAATAAAGTTCACGGGACACTAAAACTTTTGAATTTCTTTTAACGTTAATGCAATGAAATGTTATTATTCACTAATTATCTGGTAAAATTAGTTTTAGACACTATATCACTAGGACAGTAACAGTTATGTAAACAGTTATTTCACAAAAAATCACTATGATTTGCACTTTAAACACAATTTTCGGAATTGTTTTTGAGAGTAATCGGACGTGTGACTATTCTTACTAAACGTTGAAACTAAAATAAACTCAGTGATGTTTTGTTTGTACCTAATACTTCTTGTCGCAAGTGCTTTCAATTATTATGTAAACGTTTATGTTAGTCAAAACAGGTTTTTTTTTCTCTTTGAAGAGTAGATGGACATTTTAATTAATATTTCGTAAATAGAATTATACCCATTATATATGAATAAATACTTATTTTCTACCAAGACCATACACTACGTTCAATTTATCATGTTTGTTAGAGAGATTTGATTCTTATGATTGACCCTATCGATTGATGCCATACAAATACAGAGTGTTATTTTTTCGGATTTTTATCGGTTCGATTCCCGAGTATTGCAAGCGATTTTTCGAAAATCTTTAAATATAATAAATGTGTTTCTTTAAAAAAATAAAGAAATGTTTCCTTTGAGTAAAATTTGCTATCTCCAGTATTTAGAGTACTTTCCCTCCAGGTGAGGTTCAAAAATTTCACCATGTATATGTAAATTAAATACTAGGTATTTATTACTTATTCTAACGAAAACCAAAATCTGAATATTAAGTACATTCCGTGGAACAAAAAAAATATGTTTGTCTTTTATTTTTTTAACACATCCAATATTCGTAAAATGTACTGTGGGTGTTTTCGCGTGTGAACCGCGTGTGGCGCGCGGGAATTTTTATTAACAGTCCCAGTCGGCGCGAGTGGAGGGTTAACATGTCTATTACGTGCGTGGGCGAAGTTTAGAATTTGTAGTTACTTACTTTTGTTTCCGTGCTTTCTTGCTTTTTGTGGTGGGATGAGCATCTTTAAATTGGCGACTTACAACTGTCACCTATACAGGGTGTCACATATTTTTCGTCGGTTACAGAAAAACAGCTGCTCCATACATTTTGACCGCGTAGGTATTGCACTTTTCTATGAAACAGCAGTTTTTTTTTTTTTATAACCGACGAAAAATATTTGCATTGTTCATTGTAAGGTCTTGATTATTTAACTTACAAACTAAAGTGCTATTAAATTTAAATTTGAATCCATGGTAGCCGGCTTCGCGTCCATGTCCCTGCCACCCTGTATATCCACTATAGTTTTTGTGAACATGGCCTTTGGTGTTAAATATAATAGACGTTATAAAGAAAAAAAACAACTTGATTTGAATTAAGTTTTCTCCGAGATACTAAACAATTTTATTTACAAAAGATAAAAGGATCAATCTGTTTGTCACCCCATTTAATTTAAAACCAGCGTTTTGTTGAGCACCTATTAAAATACGTAGGTATTCAATCATTTACACTATATATGAAAACATGTACTTACTAAACAATTTTTCCTAAACAAAAATATCTCAATATCCACCAAATCAGCACTTCCGCAATCACTAAACCACATTTGCTTAGACCGGCCCAAAAAATCTCATAAAAAATTACACTCCCATGACGAAACAGTTCACATAGGAAACAGTGGCCTCCCATGGGAATCCTGAGACCTTGTCAGGTGACCCCACAATGACATGATAACACCACCGTTTAGGGCAAAAAAAATATTAATGGGACCTTTTGAGTTAACATTTACACAAGCAAGAATTTTTGTGTGAATATTTTATTTATGGTTGAAATGTGGAGTGATGAATTAAATTAGGTATGTCCTATGAAAAAGATAATATAAAAAAGTGTGCTAAAGTAACAAAAACTAAATTAGGCTTCCGTGGATTGTTAATATGTAGATATTGTTTTATTGAATCATAAACTTACCTTATTTTATGGACCTACCTAAACCGCGAAAGTGACTTTGTTTGTTTGTTACACTTTCATGCTAAAACGGCTGAAGAGATTTGAATGAAATTTGACATGGGTATGACCTGAGTTAGGACATAGGATACTTTTTATCCCGATATTCCCACGGGATCAAGACTACGCGCAGGTACGCACGGGTTATGTTTTTTCGTGCACTGGATTTTCAACGCTCTGCTTAGCGTCGAGAGTTGAAAATCCAACAGTGTGTTTATCAACGCACTGGGACGAGGTGCGTCCCAGCGCGTTGGATTCTGAACACTCGGCTCCACAGTGCGCGATAAAATTCCGCCTCGATATTTTTACGTGTCGGTGCGAACGTAGGCTTATGCGGGAGAAACCGCAGGGCGCAGTTAGTACATTAATAGATAAATTAATCTCGTCATCCATGACTAACATAGTTTTAAGATAATGTAACCACCAAAACCAACAAAATATGGACATTTAAATAGTCTGCATTAAACGCTTTTTTTAATAACCAAACGACAAAGAAAGAAATAAATAAATTATTGAAATAAAATATTTTTGGAGCAATCATTTATTATGATCCAGTTAGAAGCCAATTAAAAGCTCTTTTCAATAAATCACAATAAATGTTCAGAGCTTTTGAGATAAGAACTACTTAAGAATTAATCATATCATTCTTCATTCATTCAATTGTAATGATAAAGTTTGATTAATAAAATAATACCGATAGCTAGTGATGCATGCACATTACGTATATAGGATGCCACAAACGGTCACCCCAAAAAAACGAAAATATAATTCACACATGCCTAAATTGATTAATATTAAACGATTAACGCTCTAATACGCTCCGATAACCCTTCGGCACGTGTCGGATCCCTAAAATACCACAAATGTTCCCACAAAATTTCCATTCTCACGTGAAAAATTCTCTGTGGGAATCCTAATAACCATCGTATTTGTCATCGTGTTGAAGAAATATAGACTTTAAGATTATGGAAATAGAGTATTTTTATAAATAGAGAAGATTACGCACTATTTGCACATTTTTTGCATGTTGAAGGCTGTGTTGACAGTTGTCTAACAGTATGTCATTTTTGAAGATAAAATTAAACACTATATACTTTTTTACAAGCTTGCTCTGTTCGTATGTGTTTCCGGTTACTCCATTTGTCATCCATTTTATACTCATTCCTGAGCAAATTCACGACAATATACATTTTATAATAATATAATTTAAAAATTTTATAAATAATGAATTAACTATAAAAACTTTCACTCATTCCGGAGCAAATTCACGACAATATATATTTTTTAATAATATAATTTAAACATTTTATAAATAATTAATTAACCCTTCGAATTAACCATCAAAATTTTCCCTTCCAAAGTTCGAATTTATAATGTATGAGCATTCGGTTCTCACGGGTACTTGGCAAGTTCACACGCCCCAGTAACTGGCACATCACGACCTTGAACTTACTCGCACAGGCTTAACAGATGGGAAGGCAGGTACTTCATAGGTTTTTATTTCGTTTTTTGTTTAACTGGTGTGAATCTCAAGATTATTTAATTAATTATTCATATTTTTTTATTATTATGTTGTTTTTTAATCATGACTATGTAAGTGAGAATCTATTTGATATTTTGATGGAAATTAACCACATACCTAGTACAATTAGAAAAAAAAATACAAAATTACTGGCGAGCTTAGAACCTTTCGCCTTTTAGTAAAAAGAACAACTAAACCCCTAATCATTATATTATTATAGTATATCTGTTAATCATTTTGTAATTTCGGCACTACTTTGGAGAAAACTACCCCAATTTACTGTGCCATAATTCAATCCTAGACTTATTTGTAAGTAATAGTCTAACATTAAACTTTATTTTCTAACTTCTGAACAAGCAATTAAAAAGGGAGCTAAGTGTCTTAATCACCCCACTGTCCTCTCTAGTTAATTGTGCTGAATGATCGGTTGGTTCTCACGGGCAGGCAAGTTCACACGCCCCAGTAACTATTCACGGCCTTGACTTGAATGAACTATGCCAGTACAATGACCCTTAACGATTTTTATTAACTGACATTTTAATTACTTTCTAATAGATATGATTTAGACAGATTTAGATTTATAAAAAATACCGCGTACCGGAAGATGTAGCGTTGGAAGGCCTCCTACAAGGTGGACCGTTGACCTTACGAAGGCCGCGGGATTCCGCTGGATGTGAAAAGCACAGAACCGGTCGAAGTAGCGGTGCTTGGTGGAGGCCTAGTTCCAGCAGTGGACGTCCTTCGGCTGATAATAATGAATGCATGCTAATGATGATAGTTAAATTTTTCTTCAATTTCAATCTGAGTACTAGATTAATTCAGATATATTGCTAACAGGATTTTGTTGGCGCCTGAATGACATTGACAGATGGGCGTTGTTGGTAAACATTAGAGCAATTATTTTGTGAAATGTCACTTGAATGTCATAAATAAAAAAATAAAGATGGCGGCGTTAGTTTCGATTTTAGCAACGCGCCGGATAATCTTTGTACAACTATACAATTATGTTTTTGAGCTTTTATTTTCTTTTTTTTTCCTTAGCAAACGGTTTTTTTTTCAGCAATCTGCCTTACAATTTTTTCCTCAAATATATTTTCTAGATAACCTGTTAGGATTAAAGGGCACACCAAAGGAAAGGCCTGTAAGGATTTCAATAATATTATCCTTTTCTATATTGGAAGGTATGTTTTACTAATATTACGTGAAACGTGTGATTAGGGATCTCGCAAGCAACTATCTCAAAAAACTTTCTAAGAAAGTTTGCTCTTGTTAAGTTAGGTACTATAATATATGAGCTATCGTTTGGTTCTCACGGGTTGAGAGCAAGTTCCCACGGTTTCCACGGTTCCCACGCCCGAACTGGCTTATCACGACCTTGACCTTGGACGCGATAGCAAAACGAATGGACTCTTCTTCACTTTTTTATTTGATAAAGGTTAGTTTGAGTAGGTAAGTTATACTTGTGTACTTACCTAGTATGGAACTTAAACTTACCTCGTAAAATTACATATGGCCTATTTATTAGGTGCAGACCACAGAAAAGTGACGTGAGACGAGGACGGGATGTATGCTTTAGAAAAAGTATTAGGGTCGACGCGGGCGAAGCTACGGGCAGCAGCTAATTATTAATTAATAAAATAAAATATAATATCCCAACTTAAATAAAACTAATAACAAATTAAAAATTCATCGGCATCGCTATTGAATGGTAATGTACCCAAGACACTGGACTGGGAATTGTAAAATGTGGAAACTTAATAACGAGGTCGACTACTTGTTAAGTTTCTGAAAATAAACCTAGCTAGATATTCCTAAGTAGATTAGCTTTAATCTGTAAAAACCTCTGAAATAACATAAAACAGACTTTTTACAGAAAAAATATAAGCTCAAGATTGACATAAATGTACACAAAAAAGTTTTACCTAAAAAGAGACACCTTCCATTCAGTTCTAAAATAGACGCAGATTAATCACGCTCTCACGACCTCACCTACACTCACTCCTAGACGGTGACCTCAAGAGCTGTCAGAATAGACCACCTCGGCGACCGTGGGGTTAAAATAAAAATCAAACAAAAAAACACCTTTGAACGAATTTTGTAGGATCTAAATTATTGCTACTTGCAGTTCAGTTACTGAGAAACCACAGATATCTAAGTAGAAAACCTTTGCTAGCTTAGCTAAGTACTCTTAAAATAAAAATAATGCAATGTTCGATGTGATCAATATTAAAATCTGTAGTGTCACATCTCATGTCTGTATGGTTCGACCAAAATAACAGCAAGTAATCAAGTAAATTGACTCCAGAATTTCACAACGGATTAAATTGAATAGGCTATCAGTAACTCAGCTTATCGTAGCCAGACATGATATACAGACCTTTTCTGAATTAGAAGAGTAGACACATTCAACAAACGTACACAATATAGATGGGTTCTCAAGCAAAAAGTCGCACTTATCTAGCTAAATAACCCAAATACAGATAAATGATCGGTGAGGTAGTACTGGAGCGAGTTCGTACTCCCAAGTGGCTCGTTTACTCGGTGACCTTGACCTTTTAGTCAGAGACTCCGCAGTGAACGGGTTGGATTTTATAAATGAAATATTTTTTGCTAATAAATTGCATGGATTTTTTTCCTTTCATTCGTGTTCTAATAGGAATGGCTTTTGGTTTAGAAAAAAGATGATGACTATTATTTTGAGATGATTAATTTAAATCCTCTCTGCTAATGGTACATTTTAAGTAAAATAAAAATTAACATTATTTTATAAAATTCTGTTAACAATAGAACCTATTATAACTCTTTTCGATTGTATTTCGGTCAAAATTTCCCCCTTTCTAGTTTATAAACATTAAATTCTTTTTTTTTTCCCTATTTACCTACATTAATTGAAAAAAAAACAAAGCTAAGCTCATTCTCACGCACAACTGAACCTTTTTTTTCGTAACCGCTACGTTGTTTTCCACTAGATATCTTACAACATTTGAATTTACGCACAGCAAAAAAAATCATCCCGTGTAGTTAATTCCCACGCATTCAAAATCCCACGATCACGTCTCATGACAGCGAAAAAACGTTGCAAAAAATGTTAAACACGGTAAATTCAACTTTAAGATACCGGAATAAGGGATTTAAAAAAACCGGTAAGCCGCAACATGATACTTGTACAGTTTTAACAGAAATTCTCACGGTATTTTTAGTGGGAGCAGAAAAGGAGCGTTCAGACTAGTCTCTATAAATAGAGGGTGTGTACTTTTTGTTACGCATTTGATCGTCGCCCGTCGTAGGTACACGCTAGGTCGTTTTATTAAGAGGTTGCGTTACGAGCCTTTGGAAGGGTAGGTCACGTACTGAAACGTGTAAATAGAACTTTTTTGCTACAGATTATTTAGATTTTTTGTGATTTTTTTTGGGTGTTATGAGTCTGGTAGTCTTTTTTTCGTCTTTCGCGTTTTTGCGGAATAAGTTTTGTGTTTGTAGTGGATTCATGATAAATTTATAAAAAATTAACAGTGATTACAGTAAAAATAAGCTTTTAAAAATGTCTAAGGTACGTAGACAAATCCTTTATTAATTTAACGTTAAATTAATAATTTATATTGAGTTAATAATTTGGGGCTGCTTAAAATAAAATTGCTTATGAATAAAATATTTCAAAAGTTAACGAAAAATTGAATCGTTTTTGGATTTAAAATACCTACATAGGTATAGATTGTACAGTTTATAATTCAGTGGCTAACACAAAAAAAATCGTATTCTATTAACCTGAGAAAAATAAAAAAACAAGGTAACTCAGTAATTCCTCTCGTAAAGCATTCTAATTTATTTAAATCTATCTTACGTAACTTTACCAAAGTGAGAATTCCAGTAACGAAGTAAAAGAAAACACTAACGTAGATTAACGAGTTAGCTCGCAGGTTCAAAAAAGTAATGAAAGTCTATTTATTTAGTTAATTACACGGGCACGGTTCAGTTTTATATTCAGAAAATTTATCGTTTATATAATTCTGTAAGGGGTAGTCTGAAATAAAGTTATTATTATTATATACAATATATTTTAGAATACCTAACAGTTCTTTGAAAAGCTTAATTAGGTACAGTACGACACAACTTGGATATAGCATAAATTTGAAAATTCTCAATCATTCATTTCAATAAATTTTACTATTGTATTTGGTTATATGACTTTACAAGTTATTGCGTTTGCGTAAAGATCATTTTCACCTAAAGCAGTAGTAATAAAGATTGGTAATTTTAAAGGCGCACTCAGTTTGGATGATGATCGGTTTTACGAATTATGCCGATGCTACATCTAAGTTGTATGGGACGTACAGTCCCATACAACTTAGATGTAGCATCTACTGCAGATATTTTTTATAAAACTTTGAAGGTAGTTAATAGTAGTGACATAATTAATTCTCTTATTAGGTGTATTTTGGCTATAATTTAACTCGTCAAATTTTTGTTGCTCTTGAGGTTTTCTAAAATTATTAGTCACTACTCGTAGTTTTTGCCGGTGACTTCGTCCACGAGGACATCAAAACCTCTAGACGGTTTCGAACATATGAAGCAATCGGGATCAACAATATCCTTCAAAACCATTTAGATTGTGATTGATAGAGTCTGGCAAACGAAAGTAGACACTCGAATTATTAACAAACTTTTTTTATGGCAATGTTGTACTAATGTCAATCTCAAATTGCCAAAACAAGATGACGTATTGTTGGTGATTTGTTGTGATCTTGAGCATTTACTAACTCAAAAATGACAAGACAGTGACTCAATGATTCTTTCCGCATGGAAGTTTTAGATTCGTGTAGTGAATAAACTAAAATTATTATAGAAATTGTTGTTTTTTCTTATTCGGATTGTTGTTTATTTCCTAAGTCGTATTTTTATTCAGACGAAGAAAACAGTTTTTTCGAAAAGTCAAGGTTTATTTCCATTTATAATTGTCAAGCAGTTGTCTACAAATATTACTGTTTTTTTCGACAAAAACAAATAATTTTATTCTAAAGTAACAAATTATTATTCCAGGTATGTCATACTAATTTTGGGGTTGCTATGCTGATATTTTTTTTAATTTTCCGCGCTTTTTCAGTCTCTACTGTCGTTTGCCAGACTTCTAGTGTGTTCGGGTTCGGGTCATGGTCTACCTACCCATGTGCCAAATTTCATCTAAATCCACTTTAGTGTGAAAGCGTAACAATTTAATAAATAAATAAACAAAGTCACTTTCGCATTTTTGATAATATTATTAGTTAGGATAAATAAGTGCTTATTTACCATTGAACAACCAGAGTCAAAAGATTTAGAGGGACCAATGGGAATTAAAAATAAAATTACTAAATTATTCCCGTTCGTCCTACCAGTGGGACGACGGCAGTGAGAAGAACAGGAATACAAGGAATTTTTGTATTCGGATATTTACTTCCATAGATACTTCTTTTACAAATATTAGTTTAGTTTTAACTAGTTTAGTTTAGCTGTCAAACTCAAATTTCAAAAAAACCATTTACAGGCACTTTTGAATTGTCAAGGAATCGGTCAGTCAGAAATATGAAGCTAGTTGCCCATTCCAAAGCGTAGTAGGTACCTATGGAGAAGAACGGGCAAGAAACTCCACGGACACTCTTTTAAATAAATTGTTACAAAGTATTTGTTACATCATTCATGTTGAAATTAAACATGTGAGAACAATGTAGAAAGACGTGCACGTTAGAAGCGTCCGTAATAAAAATATAAAACAAAGAACAATTCAAAAATTTAAATCAGCCAAGGCAGCTAAGAATTGACCAGTCCCAACGGACGGCGCCCATTCACGAACATGACGCCATCTGTCATTCATGAATCTTTGACAGTCGTTACGGGTCGTCAGAAGCCCGAAAGTCTGACAACCAGTCTTACCAAGGGGTATCGCTACTAAGACACAGTTCATGGGTATTTATTTATTTTAGTTTCTCTTTCACAACACACCACACACACTGATCTAAGTCACAACATTTATTTGATTTTGTGAGCTTTTTACTACTTACCTTTAATTTATTCTGTTAATTTAATTTATTACAACGGACACACACTTCCCTGTCTTTATTATTCTAGCGTATGGCACTCGTGGGTTGCAGCTGAAAATCAGCGTCAGGTGGTACACTTTGTGTTGCCATCTGACATTTATGCAGAGCTGAGGCCTTGGCATTATTATCATTGTGTTTTGTATTTTTTTTAGTTATAAGGTGTATTTTTCTGGTGTTTGCCAATAAACGCATTTTTCTTTCTTTCTTTCTTTTATCGTATTACCCAGTTACTGGGTTGTGGAGGTCAGATAGGCAGTCGCTCCATGTAAAATACTAGTATTCAGCTGCATCCGGTTAGACTGGAAGCCGACCCCAACATAGTTGGGAAAAGGCTAGGCAGATTGATTTAGTTTAGTTTTAACAAAAATGTATTCACAAGGCCGCTGTGAGTGGAAACGTCGGGAGGGGATGCCCTAGGAGGACATATAGTGACCTTATTGGTGATGTTCTTCAGAAAGGTCAGCTGCGTAGTATTCGCAACCGGCGTGCGTGTATGACCTGATGTTAGGACGTAAACGAGGCAAAAGGAGTATGTAAGGAATGAGCAGCTGGCGTTCTCTAGTTTCTGCTTACCCCCATGGGAAGAAGGCATAGGTTTATGTATGTATGTATGTGTAGGTGATATTAGTGAAGATTTGTAGGATTAACTATTCGATAAATCGATACCAATAACTATCACATTTGTAAAATATGCGCAGTGGTGGCCCAGTCGTAACGGCCCCGATTTACGAGTTGTAGATAGTGGTTTCAAACACAGGCAGGCACTGTACTTTGTGTAAATAATTTCAACACCACTGCTCTCAAAACAAAAACCAAACCCAGAAATAAACAGAAACCGGCATGTCCTAGAACTAAAACTTCGAAGACATGTGGCATCTATCTACCCGCACTGGGCCCGCGTGGTAGATTTCGGCCCACGCCCCCTTGAAATAAGCTGATTATGATGACCCCGTGAAGTATCGCGCCAATATTTAAAAAGGACCTACCTATTAAAAAAAAAAGTTTTTTTTTTCCAAATAGTTGGAGCCTGATCGAGTCCTTATTATTTAAAACTATCAAATTATTCCTCAATGCTGTTGTAATATTTGTTGACGTGATGAGAAAAGCCAATCAAATAAAAATCGAATAAGCATTTAGTATTCGGAGTTAAGTCTCGAAACTCGTAAAAAAAACTTGTAAAATAAAATTTCCAGGTAACATCGTTCATTCTTCAAATCTTCACCCTCTTAGTTACTTTTAATACTTCATTTTCCCGTTCATGTTCCTCGTCACGATCTGGGTAGTTTCAATACCGATAAAAAATACCAGTAAATTTATACCGGTAAAAATAAAAATAAGCAAACTGTCGCGACGACGTTGTTTGCTGTGTACTCTGCGCGTCGTGCTGTATGATTGCTGGGAAAATATTGCCAGAGCATAATGAAAGCCTGTAATGGATTTTTATTTTAAGAAGTTGGCGGAGCTCGTTAAAAACGGGATTTTATCTGGTATGTCACAAACACGAGTTTTTCTTGTGGTTGATTTTAGGCCTAGTTACGATTTGGTGAAATAGGCTTGTTCTTGACCTCCATCTCGCCCGTTGGAAAGGTATGGATGAAGTCTACGATGGAACGAGCGTGCCCAGAATATGCCTGTTCACTCTTGCTTTGAAGGGTCACGGGTTATATGTAGAAGTGAACACAGACACTGGTATAATTTGTATTTCCTCAGTTCATAGTGCGCTGGTCAGTGTTAGTTTTTTTTTTTGCCCTTAAGTGAAAACATGCAGTATGCCCACCAGATGGCAACATTTGGTAGGCATCCTGCATGTATGTCCATCCTGCATGTATGTGCATCCTGCATGTTTGTCCATCCTGCATGTTTGTCCATCCTGCATGTTTGTCCACCCTGCATGTTTGTTAATCCTGCATGTTTAACATACATACATACAAACATGCAGGGTGGACAAACATGCAGGATGGACAAACATGCTACTAAACACGCAGGATGGACAAACGTCCATCCTGCGTGTTTAGTAGCATTTTTGTCCATAGTTGTCTATAGGTAGTTGTCAATACTGACAAACTGTAGCACCAGAAGAATTCCAAAGACAAAGCTGAAACTCTCGTGCTTGTCATTATTACCTTTATTCTTCAAACTGGAATACAGCAACGATATTTGGTGGCAGAAATAAGTAGGTATAAGTAGGTAAGGGTAATTGCAGTCATTGATGTACCTATACCCATTCTTCTCCATACGAAAACTACCTTGTGGAAGGGGCGACTAGAATCATTTTTTTTTTGTTGAATATGTTTACGTTCAAAAGTGCCTTATCAGGGCCCATTTGAAATAAATGATTTGACTTGACTTTGAGTGATTTTCATAATTCTTACAATCAGGGAAAAACTTCGTTTAATATAATATATACGTAGATATACTAGAGATGGTAGCTAAACTAGAGACTAGAGATGGTAGCTAAACAACCATCCCATTTAAAATCTAAGCAAAGAATAAAAGGAGGTAAGTAATATAGCCAGTAAGTAAGCACCGCTACTTCACCTTAAAGCCTATTTTAATAAAAGTCTCAAATTGTTCTTGAAACAATACTGAAGTGGCAAAGTTGAAAAGTGTTGTATTATATTCATTATCTTGATAATATCACTCCGAAATTCCAATCAGTCGAGATTGCTGTGTTAATTTAAAACCAGTTTCACCTTAATACAGGGTGACCATGATGTTTATTTAATTCAGGATTTAAGTCATATTTAATTTAAGGCAGGAATAAATAGAGGGACATAGAGGAGGCCTATGTCAAAAAAATACAAAACACGACGTATAGTATATTTAGTAACCTAATCCGCTTAACTTGTTCTTAAAGAGTTATAAAGAACCCTGTAAGAAATTGACACGTGTTTCACCTTTCAACGAGGCATCCTCAGGCTGACGATTGACTTGTTGCGGCCCCGACACGACGTGTTGCCACGCCAAGCGCCGAACGCAGAGAACCCACGTCGCAATGACCGCCGGACCTCGTAGCTGATGATTGCTAATATAAGGTGACAACCACAAGACTTAATATTATCAAGTGCTACTTAAAAACTTGTTTATCTACGAAGAGGAAATAAAAGCCATTCCTATTTTTTTAATATTTATAGTATCAGTCAGAAAAACAGCTCTGATGTAATCACAAACTGATCATGCCATCGTCAATGATGACATCGTCAATGGGTTAGAGGGTATGTATGTAAATATTGCCAATTGTAAAAAAAATCCTTGGTAAGTAGACTCATAACGACTTTTTACAAGCAGACTGCACATAAGCAGCCTGCTTATCTTGACCATATCGGGAGCATCGATTTCACTATATTGTAGTAAGTATTCAGAGATTACAACTAATATTACCGGATATAAACGTATTTTGCTTCCTTTTCTCTCTCAAAAGTTTTTATGACTGGCAAGCTAATAAAATCGTTTTATAATCACCAAAACACGAAACCAACCATTTTGAAACCAATCAATCTGCCAAGCCTTTTCCCAACTATGTTGGGGTCGGCTTCCAGTCTAACCGGATGCAGCTGAATACCTTACATGGAGCGACTGCCTATCTGACCTCCACAACCCAGTAGCTGGGTAACACGATACCGCTTCTTCGCGTTTGTGACGGCCCGTAACGACTGTCAAAGATACACGAATGACAGCCGGGACCAACGGCTTAACGTGCTTTCCGAGGCACGGAGGAGTCTCGGTATGAAAAGACAGTCAACCATCCACGGACCAACCCCGGCAAGCATAGCACAACCTGTTGGATTACCGGATGTTGTTACTTAGCCACGAGCTCCTCCTCATCTCAACCATTTTGAATCCGAGGAGGTTTAATTTTCTTATGTTTCGTCAAAAAATATGTAAAACACTTGGACACCCTACTTTCACAAGGACTTCCAAAAGACAGAGAGCTTTTTCAATAACGCACAAAGGGTCCATAAATTAGGGTAGGTATCCAAGAAAATCCACTCAAAAAATAAAAGAGAATTCAGTCACTCTTTGCAATGATTAAAGTCTGTTCAAGAAGGTCTATACTCATCCAGCTTAATGACAATCTAAATAATAAGACATTTTTCTAATAAAGGTTATAATATAAGCGTTTATTTTATTTTATTTTGAGTTAAACAATTGAAGGTTAAGGGCCTGTTTCACCACCTACGATTAGGTTCTCGTTAACTTACCTGGCCGATAATATCCTACAAATTTTGTTTCACTTTTTAATTCATTTGGTACCTAAGTAGTGACTATTCAGGGGATCCTGCCGTTTTACCGAAAATATTTTGCCCAAATTTCACTACCCAAACAAATTTTAGCAACCTTTTTTTATACCAATGCAATGTTTGGAATGATTTTAGTACGCACATTTTCATTTGGTAAAATTTTTACTTGGCAGAATATTATCAAGGATAATGTCATTTAGCGATTTGGTCTTTAATCAAATGATTTATTACAGCAAACAATCTTTAGACAATAAACGTTTGGTCAGTTAGTTATGGAACTAGTTAGAGTTGGTTAATTATTTTAAAAAAGTGGTTAGGTTAGGTTAGGTTAAATCTGTGACCTCCTACGCACGAGCCGAGCGAGCGAAGCGAGCGGTGCCGCGAGAGCCGCCGGCAAGTGCAAGAAACGACTAGATTATATTGAAAAAAAAACAGGCTACCCGAAACTGAACTAGTAAGACGAGACTAATTATTTAAAAAAATGCTACTAACTAAAAAAAAATATTTAAAATTAATATTAATATTATCTATTTAGAATTTTTCCCAAGTGTAAAAAACACCCTTGTAATAAAACGTCTTTATTTTGCGTAAAATGAGTTATACCAACTGAAATATTTGACTAAATAAAAATTTGTAAAAGTACTAGTTGGTAAACAAGTTATTGTTTAAACGTTCACTTGCAAAACATAAGGTTTGCGTTACAATTATCTGGGAAGAGATTTTTTGCTAAGTGATAATTTGGCAATTTCTTTGATTGATTTTTTTCGATGAAACAAGGGAGACCTGCTATTCAGACATCGTGAAATAGGCCCTAAGTGTTTCCCGTACGGAATTGATTTTTTTCATCTTTCGGTCCGGCGCCGGAGCGGCTCCGGTGCCATGCGCAGCAAGCCGGGCTCCGCGGAACACACTTTGAGTATGAATGCTTTAAGTTACATCAAAAAAAATATGTGTCAAAGAAATTTTTTTTTTTAGTTTTGAAGCCAAGTTACTGACCATCATTATGCTGTAAATCATTGTTCCAATTTTGAATTCACGACCATTTAAATAGCAGCGTGGCTCGATTTAGGAATCCAGGAATGTAAAGTAAAGTAAAAAAGCTTTATTCAGTTCGAAAAAACACGGTACAATATAACATATAGGAGCTTTAGCTGCTAGATTTTACAAATTCCCTAGACCTCACACTAGGATTCCCTGTGTCGTGGGGTCCAGTAAGTGTATGTATGTAGTATTCTATAAACTATAGTCTAGGACTCAAGGTGTTCTTTAGTACCCTAGTTAGATTGTGGCCTCGACGCTTGTTTCACGTAACGAACTGATTCTAGGAGCTCTATTTTCTACTTACATTAGGGGCAGAAAAATAGAAAATGCTTTTCTGAAGGTGATACAAACTTTTTTAGTGACTTAAAAATATATTTTCATCACGTATCTCAAGAACATTTTTCTTTATACATAAACAAAAATGTAGGTGTTAAGGTAGTAAACTAGTACAACTATTTTCTTAATTTCTCTCGGCAAACTTCGTGTTTCTTCAGTCGTCGGATTTATATCAGTTGCCCTTTGCATTTGGTAATTTTAGGCCGGGGAAATTAGGTTTGAACCCTGCTCTAAATTCTAACAGCGACTTTTTTCTAGAATCTTGTCTTTGAACCTAGCTTTTCAAATAATATTTAAAAAAAATACGCATATACGTAAAAGAACGTATTTTTGTGAATAAAAATTGAGGCAAAATAGTTAACTTATTAGTTCAACCAGGTTTCAGACTGGCTAAAGTGGACTCATCTTTCATGGCATACTGTTTAAAATGTTATAACAATGAGACGAAATTCAAATCTTGTATAAAACGCACACTATGCAGGCAGGCATATTATAAGTTGGGGGATTACATCGCTGATAAAAATGCTTGGCTCAATGCTGGTCCTGCTCCACAACCACCACTATTTGATTAACATTTGAAAACACTGTTGGAGCTGCTGAAGAGTTTAAGACTATTTTTGCATTGTATAAAATCAATTTCCTTTGTATTATATAATTTCAGAGCACAGGTGTGAGTACTATGTACTAAAGAGCTAACATTTACCGGGTAATACGTATTTTATTGACGTGAATGTGCCCTGGCGGCTGTGAGTATGTCATGCTCACTCAGATGTCTCGCTGATGGTGGCGCGTGTGTTGGATCATTTAGCTCCCTTCAAAATGGTTGAGCTGAATGGTGCTAATCCATGCGTCATGTTCGTGAACGGGCGCCGTCAGTTGGGACAGGTGAACTCTTAGCTGCCTTGGCTGATTTAAATTTTTGAATTGTTCTTTGTTTTATATTTTTATTACGGACGCTTCTAACATGCACGTCTTTCTACATTGTTCTCACATGTTTAATTTCAACATGAATGATGTAACAAATACTTTGTAACAATTTATTTAAAAGAGTGTCCGTGGAGTTTCTTGCCCGTTCTTCTCCATAGGTACCTACCTACTACGCTTTGGAATGGGCAACTAGCTTCATATTTCTGACTGACCGATTCCTTGACAATTCAAAAGTGCCTGTAAATGGTTTAATTGAAATAAATGCTTTGAGTTTGAGTTTGAGTTTAACAGGAAAATTTTGGTTATACCTATTATGTAAAAAAAAATACCTTTCTATTTTACAGAAAGTAAAACACAAACACACTGTATATTATTATTTATTCCAAAAATATTATTACAAAGAAGCGTGAATTGTGTTCCTGTCTGTTAAAGAGTATTATTCAAATCCAACGTCGGAACGAAAGAAAATGTCCAATAAAAATGCAAAGCGAACGGCACCTATTCTTTCGTCTTTACTTACTAAATAGCTGTGATAGGGACGTGGTTATACTGATAGCGATTTATGTGTAGTGTAAGTAAGTAACAGCCCCGAATCTAGTTTTTTTTTTGAAGTGGGGCATATATTGCCGTCTGCCGCCCCCGCCAATCCTTTATGGGGGATGTTCAAAATTATTTGAAAATGTAAATTTTCCGTTTTAAGTCCTTGAAAGCTGGAAATTTTGGTATGCAGGATTTGTAGATAAACAACAAAAATATTAAGTTTGTAACTTTATATAACCCTTCAACCCGCTTAAAGGGAGGTGCATGTCTGAACGCCGCGCGCCGGTCAAAATGTATGACTTGGCTGTTCCATTGAACTATTGCATGACACAACATTAAAGATCAGTGATTTACGACGGCCACGAAACGGCCAAGCCAAACATTTTGATCAAGAAGCAAGGTTGTAGAGTCTGGCATTAACGCTGAAATGAACCTTTTTCACGCAGCCGTGAGGGCACACACATTATTTTCAAAAGTTTATTTTCACTTTTTTATTTTGTTTGTATTTTGTGTTGCATGAACTGTATCCAAATAAATGTTTTCTTTCTTTGTTTCTTTCTTTCTTTATTTCTTTCTTTCTTAGTTAGGGGCTTGGCTCTACATTCGATCTGATAATTTTTTAACAGTGACAGTGATATGTGACTCTTGGCAACCTACTTTACATGAAATATTTTTGGTGGGATTCTACTTATTTACCAAATTCATTTTTTAAATATCTACTATTTCTTAAAAATCGCTAACAGTATAACCTCGTCCCCCTCCCATCAGGTCTCTCGCTCCTTCAATTCTATTGGCGATCCAAGTGCGCGGTAATTGCGTTGCGAACACTACTTACAGGACTTCGTAATACTAAATATGTTTCACACCTTCCTTTGCTATTGCAAAGATCTAATTATGTATAGGAATTGGTTTTCTTTGCATCTAGATTTTAGTATTTTAAATGGTAATTTTTTCGTTTATTTGATGTTGAGTGTAAGTGCCTGTGGTTAATTGATAAGTTGATAACAATTGCAATAATTCATTTCAGCTTTGTTATGATACTTACTTGTTGTTTGATTTTCGAGAAATTGTATCCCAAATAAATTCCAAAAAAAAATCTTGACAAAGTGCCCAATAGAAAGAATAGAGTTACCTACCTATAAAATATATCTGTTTTTAAACACAAACATCGTATCGTAGGATAATAAAACAAAAAGATTCGAGTGATTAAACCTAGGTAGTCTGCAGCAACATGAAAAAAACCTCAAGTGAACACACTGTTTAAAGGTATTAGGACCAATGAAATAATATTTACGCCAGGTTGCCCCCGGTTGATAGCAATAGCCTCACCCCCAATTCCATGGGACTTAAACATAACTGGCGAAATGTGGGAGTACTATAGGTACACCTCTACCTAACTCTTCAGGAAATACGGGTGTGATGGTATGTTATGAAACTATAAATGCTTTATAATAACAAAATGTTGTTCAGTTAGAAAACGCTTTTCTTTTGGATTTAGATAGGCATTGAAAGATGTAAAAATGTGTTTATATTATGTATTAAGAAATTGATAGGAAACTGCTGTAAAACGTTAGGTCCCACCGAGATTTGAACTCGGATCGTTGGATTCAGAGTCCAAAGTGCTAACCATTACACCATGGGACCACTAAGCAAAACGTCGAAACAAGCAATCACTTGCCACGTGGATCGTAGTGCGCATGTCAATGCCGCTTTCTCTTCTTAACACGCACATCCGTCTCTTTCTCCCAACGTACTCTCACCTTGCCAAGTTGAATGTGTTCTATGAATAGAACGGTGATTCTAAATTGGTAATGAGTTAGTACTTACGTAACTAGTACTAAAATACCTAAGAAGAGTAAACACGTTTTGATTAATAGTAATTTCTGGACATTTTCTTATAGCAATATTCACTTTTATGAAGCTGTAACGTAGCGGAGGAGCTCGTGGCTAATTCAGTAACAGTCGCACGGATCAATCCATCAGGTTAAGCTACGCTTGCCGGAGTTGGTCAGTGGATGGGTGACCATCTTTACATACCGAGACTCCTCCGTGCCTCGGAAAGCACGCTAAGCCGTTGGTCCCGGCTGTCATTCGTGGATCCTTGACAGTCGTTACGGGTCGTCAGCAGTCTCAAAGTCTGACAACCAGTCTTACCAAGGAGTATCGTATCACTCAGTTATTGGGTTTTGAAGGTCAGATATTCAAAATTCAAAATTCAAAAGTCATTTATTCAAACTAGGCTGAGTATCAGCACTTTTCGAACGTCAAAATTACATAAGACAGTCCCCCAAAACGCCCACCCTTCACCACTTCCTAGTGCATTAGCTGGGAAGAAGAAGTGGCGCAACAAACTCCCCAGCAGCACAGCTGTCTGTTCAGTTAGAAGAAAAAAAAAAAAAGATTCTATATAATAGTATTCAAAATAATTTACATTACGCAACACAAAACATTATTAGCCATATGTTAACTAGTACACGCCAATATACGCTAGCACACGCCGATAAGCAGTCGCTCCATGTAAAATACTAGTGACTAGACTGGAAGCCTACCCCAACATAGTTGAGAAAAGGCAGGCAGATTGATGAAGTTGTAATGTAGCACAATCAGTCAATAATGTTCCCACTGCACACAGGCCTCGTTCTCTGTAAGAGAGACTGGGTCATAATCCACCACGCAGGCCCAGTTTGGGTTGGTACACACAGCTACACATCAAGCTATACATTTCCAGTATAAGCTCACCTCTCATTGTACCCAAATTTTGCTGTGCCCGACAGGGTCCATAATTGTTTGTGTGATTGCAATAAAGTTAAATTGAATTGAAATTGTACGGAAATCCTATACAATGCGAGATCAGCATAAACTGGAAATGTATAGCTTGATGTGTCCATGTCACATGTGTTCGAATTTTAGTTTCTAAGACTTGCCGGTTTCCTCACAACGTTTTCCTTCACCGTTTTGAGCTGTAAAGTGATAACAGGGAGAGAACTCACTCGTGTATGTTGTTCAGTAGAAAAATAACAATTGAATCGGATTAACGATGTGGATATTCTTTTAATTAAAGTACGTCAATTGTGCCTAACTATATTTGCTTAGTTGGTATTGATAACAATAGATGTAACTATGACGTATGTTGTATAATAAAATTGACGTGTTTTTCCATTGATTGGTACTTTAGTGGTTTTTGCTCAATCTGTTACAAATAAATTGTTAAGTACAGTGGGCGCTCGGTAATCCTCCGCTCACAAATCCGACAGGTCCAAATTTCCGGCGTTTTCTAACTTAGCTTTCTGTCATAGTAAGTAAGTAAGTAAGTAAGTAAGTCGTTTATTTTGCAAATATGGGTACAGTAAAAGGTGATAATTTTTAAACAGATAGGTTCAGCCATATCTTACCGACAGGCATGCAAAACTTAAATAAGAGTTTCACGCTAAAACAACAACAAAGGCAATTATATTATGATACATTGAAGAGCACTACTACAAAAATGTTTTTTTTTTTTTTTTTTGATAAAAAGCATATGACTTTTAAGATACGTGATACAAAATTACAGTTTTAGTGAATATGATGATTACAGCCTTACAAGTCTTGACATTGAGTACTTACATGTTTTGCCATTATGGCGTACAAAATTAGTCTCAGTAGACAAATAAATAATAAAAGAAAGAAATCACAATGTCAAAAATTTAAATTAATTTTAGTCAAGGCACAATTCAAAACAAATGTCAATATTTAAAAGTAGAGTAAACAAATATAAAAATAAAATAAAGCAAATCAATTTGGAGAACAAACAAATTCTTTCTCCGTAAGGAATTCGCTGATATTATAATATGCTTTATGCGTTAAAAAGCGTTTAAGCCTAGTTTTGAATATTGTTAATGGTAGTTCTTTCCATTGCTTAGGTAATTTATTATAAATAACCGGACCCATGCAATAGACACTCTTGCGCAGTAGTGCCGTTTTGGCGGGACGGGAGCATACTTGGTTATTGTCGCGTCTATTACGTGGGACTACGTCGGCTAGACGTTTAAAACGATTTGGGTTTGACTTCACAAACACAGCTACCTCCATTATGTACAAGCTAGGAAGTGTTAATATTTTGTGTTGTTTAAAGTATGGCATGCAACTATCAGTGGATTTAAGCTTAAACATAGCCCGTAAGCATCTTTTCTGGGCTTTAAAAACTGTTTCTCTTTCGGTTGAATTTCCCCAGAATATTACACCGTAACGTAAGTGCGATTCTACTATGCCATAATAAGCAATTAATAGTGCATCCATGTTAATTACTGGAGATAGTGAATGCAGAGCGTATGCGGACCTACTAATTCTCTTACATAAACTATCAGTGTGTGCTTTCCAATTTAGATTTTTATCTATTAAAAGTCCCAGAAATTTAGTATTTTCTACTTCTTCTACAAGTTCATTGTTGTTGTGTATATTAGGGCTAATGCTGGTAATCCGCTGATTGAAATTCACAACTTTTGTTTTTTTTAAGTTAATTTTTAAATTATTTTCTTCTAACCAATTTACAACATTTTGTAAACAATTGTTAATGTCCCATTCATATGTCTCCACATTTTTACATGGTATTGTCACGGTACTATCGTCCGCAAACAGTGTCATTGCTTGTTCAATGCATTTAGGTAGATCGTTTATGTACAGTATGAATATGAAAGGACCCAATACGCTCCCCTGGGGTACGCCAAAGATAACTTCACGCTCTGAGGATCTATATATCTCTTCACGCTTGGTAATTGGATTAATTTGACAAATTTCAGTTATTTGTTTTCGGCCTTTTAAGTAAGACTCAAGAAGACTAAGTAAATTGCCTCTAATGCCATAAGCTTCAAGTTTTCTCAATAGAATAGCATAATCAACGTAGTCAAAGGCCTGAGTCATGTCACAAAAAATGCTACATACTGGTATTCGTTTATCGACATTGTGTATCACATTATATATAAAGTCAAATATAGCCATATTAATAGTCCTATGTTGTCTAAACCCTTTTTGTATAGATACCTTATAGTTGTGTCATAGATACCTTAATCTGTAATATGACGTTTAATACAAAAATTTACGGACTAGATAGAGCGCGCATTGATCGTCGTCGTTCTTCAGTCCGGTTCGACACAATAAATAATATCATAACACCGAATATTTAGTTTTCAATGTAAAAAAAATGCCTTTTTCAAACCTAAAACGGGTACAACATTAAATTCAATGTTATAATTGCAATTCATTATTAATATTCTAGTTCGCTAGTTAGCCACATTTCTGATTTTCATACAGTAATATTGCCAAATTAATCAAAACAGGTAAATTTTTGACGGCTATTTGCGCCGTTGCCAACTTTTAGGAAAAACGGTCTTAAAATTATTTCTTACTAGCTAGTTGACGTTTCCTGTACAAATCCTATAATCAGGCGTTAGCAATAATCCGGTATGGAGAAACAAAATGAGTCCCAGTTAACCGAGTGCCTTCTGTACCTCTATATTGTTACAAACTCGTAAGTAAGTGCATTAGTAGAGCCTGAAAATATGGAATTACCAAATAATAAACAACAAAACACACAAAAAATTTAACGAATTAAAACCTATTTAAACCTTTCCTCAAAGAGACAAAAATACTTTGAAGGCCCTACTCTAAAAGAAAAATCTAGAAAATATTTAGAAGCATGCATTTTCCAGACTAAGTACTACACTAAACTGCTAAAATCACTTACAACCAGTATACTAGTCTAGAGAGGTCATTACCAGGCTATCAGCACGTTCTACCAGAATTTGTACCCTACACTCTAGCCTCTGGAAAATGCATGTACCTACCCTCTTAATGTAAGGCGATTAACAGGATTCCGTAGAACGTTGCCTGAACTTTAATTTCATTACAGGTTTTTATTTTAGCTTTCTAGTGCTCTTAAGAAATAATAGTGTTAAGGATTTCGTTTAATAGAGCATTGGAATCTTATACTGGATTTCTTTTAAAAAGTTTTTTTTCTGTTACTACATATTAATTTATACATTTAGAGAAATAAATTATTAAGCAAATTGGATTGTCCGTATATTCAAATGACTACTGTAATTTTTTGACAGTTGTATAAATGGTCTATAACACGGCAAATTGACGTAGTGTTTCAATGTTGTTAAGGCGGATCCGCCAGGGTAGTAGTCCAGTTTTTCTGAGTTTGTTTCGGCCTTTCTTCTCAGAGTAGTCAGATAGGAAACACCGACCTCACCTAGCTTATTTTTAATATTTTTTTATATGACGTGTAAAAGTGATTCCGATATCCTATTTACAGAATAAACAATTTCATTTCATTCCAGTATAGAAAAACATGTATATAATAATTTATCCCTTTTACGTCTATCATTACAGGGTTTGTTTTACATTAGTTTCAGTCAATGCATCTCTCAATAAGTACGAATATGTATAGTCAAAATTATTAACGGTTAAACAATTGACACCTCACGTCAAATTGCCGTGTTAAAGTCATAGAAATGTCAAAGAATTTATAGACAGTTGTGATTTGAATATACGGACAGTTTGGATTGGTAGAGTTTACTATTTTGGACGTCCAATACACGTTTATACGACACCTCTGCAAATACACAACATCTTCACAAAACCACAGATAAATACAGATTCACTCCGCAAAATCATTTAAATAAAAAGCGACTCTTGCTACGACACAATAAAGTGCAATTCAGGTAGCACAGCGCTAGCGCCTCTCTTTCTATCACTTGGTATATTTAAAAGAGCCCATACCTGTTAACTTTTAATATTTAATGAACAATATGGTGTTGGCGTACCTATTTTAAATGAATAAATAACGTAACTCTTATATCTTCTGACTACGTTAGGCTCACTGAATTAGCCCGACAATACGGGCCCGCCGCGTACTTATAGAAACCTAAAATGCGCAGTGACACATCTGTTTTTTTCATTAATCTGTGGCCGAACAGCAAACAAAATTACGAATTCCCAATACAGAGTTTCCAGTGCAAGCTACAAACGATCTGGAATTAATCACTATACGACTCGGTGCTCGCTTTGTCGTTCAACTTAACCGCAAATTGATTGCGACCGATTGTCATTAATTCGAACAATTACCGTTAAGTTTGTCACACCGTTGTGTAATAACCATTTCTCGTTGATTCTCTAGGGTAGAAGTGCTGTGTATCTGGACGTCTTTGGTAGTAAATTATGGTCGGGATTGGTTCTAGGGTTGAAGGCTATTGTGTGGGTTGGAAATGGTGTAATGCAGATGTGGTAGTAAGAGGATAGAAGGATGTATTGTATTACCTGGAGGGACCCTGAAGTATTTTCGCATGTACGGTACTAAAGAGGCTACCAAGGAGATAAAACTTTTTCATTTGATTGGTCTTGCTAAAACCCTCCTGAGCCCACGAAACTTTATAATTACAATACACAAGTTACAATTTACAAAGTAAATCCTACAAGTGTCTGTACTACAAAACTCTAAGCTAATTGTAACGGAAAAACGTCTACAAATAACATTTTTGTAATTTGTGTTACGCAACATTTACAAATTTAACAAATGTAAAATTGTAGACTTGTAAAAGTAGTTGTAAGGTTTTGTGGACCCAGAGATATTCTTTGAGAAGGTTTCTTTGAAAACTGTTCATATAATGATAATTTATGGAGATAAGTCTGAGACATACTATTTTTCATGCAGTCCTTACTTTGGTGGCATTGTCCTAATGTGCATGAACAACAGTTGTTCATGTTTCACTTCATACTTTAGCCGAGCTTGAGCATAGCATTATCAGCTTATAATGTTTACGCGCGCTTCAAAGAGATGTCAGCACAACGGAAGGGGTCCGAAAGGGATACCGTGGCCCCTGGCAACGTACAGGCAACTGAAGGAACACGGGTGGGTTTTAGTCAGTAAGAGTCTGACACGTCCTCCTGCCCTGCCTAGAGTAGGAGAAGTTACTTGGTAATTTCCCACCGTAAAAAAAAAACAGTCTATAATGTAGGAACATTATAGACTGTTTTTTTTGCTGGGACACCACAGCCCTCCTCTTGATGTCCCCTAATCTACCACGCAGGCCCAGTGCGGATTGGTAGACGTCAGATGTCTTCGAATTTTTGGTTCTAGGACATACCGGTTTCCTCACGATGTTTTTCTTCACCGTTTTGAGAGCAATGGTGATGAAATAATTTACACAAAGTAAAGTGCCTGTCTGGGTTACCAACAACTCGTGGGTCGCGCCCGTTACCACTGCAACATCACTGCTCTCCGAGCTTTGTCATGCTCAAAATAAGTCCTTTTAAGCTTCAACAATGCAGTGTTACAGTACGGTGTCACAAACAGACTGTTAGTTGGATCAGTCCGCTTTTAGACGGAACTTCTATTCTATCGCAGTTTAAGGACTTGTCCAATTTAGGTGCTCAACAAAGAACAGCTATTGAACTTTATGCTTTTTTTGGCTTCGTCTGTCTAATTCGAATAAATGCTTTTCTATTTCTAGTGTATGTTACGTTTGAGTGTCCGGAAAATACGGGTCATTGAAGATTTAGTTATGTGTGAAAGAAATTCACTTTCATCGTAGCTTTCTATAGTTATTTTTAAAATCCTGCATCCTAATTGCGTAACACACGATCAATCACGATCTGTTTCATTTTGACAGTTCAACAACCTTCATTGCGTTATTTACGTTGTTGAGCAGACAATTTTTTCAAACTTATGAAGCAATGAACTCCTTAGCAATATCCTTCAAAATGATTCAGATTATGATTGATCGTGTGTTAAACAATATTTTTTTGATAGTAATTAAAAGGTATGATGAAGTAGATCAGTTCGGCGCTGTAATAAGATCATACGAAATTCCCGGCTAAATTGGCAATTTTTTTATTGCTGATAACATTGTGTTCTACGCCATTTTATCCTGCCCCGAAAGTAAGAAATATTCGGGGCAGAATTTGATTCGAACGGTCTTATCCCACCGCCAAACTTATCCTGACATACTCTACGTTAGTCATCTATTTTGAGGTGAAATAAATCACCGTACCTGCTACTAGTATCACATTTCTTTTACAATTACTTTAATCTGTATTGCTGACAACATTGTGTTCCACGCCATTTTATTCTGCCCCGAAAGTAAGAAATATTCGGGGCAGAATAAAATGGCGCAGAATTTCTTTCGTACGGTCTTATCCCAGCGCCAAACTTACCCTGACATACTCTACGTTACTCAACTGTTTTGTGGCTCAGACCAAAGAGGTGAGAAAATCAGCGTACCTGTGTTACTAATATCTCATTTCTTTCACGATAACTTATCTGCAATATACTTAGAGTATATAACACTGGAGAATCCTTACGAACACTTCCCCTCTGTAAAAGTACAAGAACAAATGTTCTAGTACGTTCATAAAAACTACTTTCAAATCGATTCTAACGCACTTCGTGAATCGTTTTAAAGGCGCGCGGAGCTACGTGAAAATGCCTATTTGTAATGTTAAATGGTGTAAAAAGCGTTCAAATACGTCAAATTTACCTAAAGAACTGAATAACTTTCCATAAGCAGATTTTTTTTTCTAAGATTTTGTCATGTTTTTATTGAAATTTAAAATCCTAACCTCATAATACAATTCGATTTTTCATTCGATTCAACCATGATTCAATATAAAACGTAGCATGAATCGAGTATTTTCCTCACGTTGCTTCTGTGACGTCACCGAGTCTCGCTATATCTCGTTTTTATGTTCGTAAAGATCAAAATACTTTTCTTTTGCATTACGAAAATATACGTCAAATCAGCAAAACTTACACGCACTTGACATGCGATTATGTCCTCTAGTAAAAATGTTAACGAGACTACCGTAGTGTTGAGGTCATGTTTGAAACCAAAATTGACATGTCGATAATTTCCTAGTAAAAATTACTTAGTAATTATTTTTGTTAATTTTTTTTTTATTGTTCAATGTTTTATAATTTGTTTATGTCCATTGAAGTGTTTGTATATAAAAAAATCAAAAATTGAACTTGATCTAATTTTTTATTGAGATTACTTACTTATTACAAATTTAGTTACTTTTATTTAATTGAAGTTATTTTCTCTTCTTATTAAAATGTAACTATTTTATGCAACAGCTGTTTTATTTCTGGGTTCAAGCAAAATTCCGAATGAATATCGATATCGATAAAAATAAAAAATATGGTACGGACTTCTCTATTCGGGCGAGCAGCTATTGTTATTTTTGACAGTAGCTACCCCGTCCCCCGCAAAAAGTGACAGACTTTTTTCTTCGGAATATTGCGCTTATGGCTTCTCCAGTGATATATACTCTAAGGCAATACATTAAGTAATATCCTACATACACATACACCTCTCCAATCCAAAATCTTAAACCTCAGCTAAAGGTATTACTTTTCTCTCAAACAAAGCTGTGAGCCTCCCTGAAAACAATTTCAGAAAATGTTTGCGGACCCCGCCCAATTCTCAATTTCTCATTACAACTTCGCTTCACCGTAATGACATGGGAGAGGCTCCCGTGCAAACTTATTTTTATCATTTGCTACCAAAAAGTTTGAATGTTTCCCGTCCGAAACCATAAGTCCCATATTATGGGGACGGAGTTTCAGCTCGCTTCAGGAACAAACAAGACACACGACAGGAAGTTTCAGAAGTACTAGGTGAAGTCAGGGCAGTTGATTGATAAGGAAATTGACTATCAACTTTAAAATGTTAAAAAGACTATGCCGAATGGAATATCAAATCTCTATCGATGGACCACTATTCATCGAATGTCAAAATAGTCGAACGTTCATTTTATCGAATGCATAATCAATCGAACAATCAATAGACCTACACTCGAAACATCATAATCGATTGTTTGGCTTTCGATATAGTATAGTACACCCATTTTTACCACCGCATAAGCTATTATTACAAGAAAAAGTTCATCTTCCGAAACATATGGTTACACACATTATATTATACCAGTCTATTATTGTCACACTGCAGGGCACAGGCCTCTTCTCATACACAGAAGGCGCGAGCATTGATGACCACGCTTGTTCAAGACGAGTTGGCGATTTCAGATTTATATCACCACATATTATAAAACAAAGTCCCCCCGCCGCATCTGCCTGTTTGTTTGAACACGATAAAGTCAAAAACTACCAAACGGATTTTCATACAGTCACCATAGACAAAGTGACTCATGAAGGTAGGTTTTGTGTAAATTGCCTGAAATGTGACGATGTAAAATACTCCAAGTAGGATGAACATCAGTTACATTTTAATCTAACCCACATGCTCGACGCAACAGGCTGATACGACACTACGAATGAAAAAAATTTAGGCATAGATGCTCGGCTACCCGTGCGAAGCCGGGGCGGGTTGCTAGTTAACTTTAAGATCAGCCACGATGTTTTTCCTTCACCAATGTCAGTTATTCTTCAAGATAAACTCTGAAAGTACTTAATAATTTAAAATTCGCATTGATACTTGCCCGGATTTGAAAACCACAGGACTTAACAAAAGAAAGAAATAAAAGTATCGGAGTATACCGCGAGCATCAGCAATTGCATTTTAAAATTCATTTTTACATTGGCTTTGAGTGCAGAGCCATGGACGGCTAAACGCACAAATGTGTATGTCCTTTCCCAACTCGATATCAAGACCCTGTTGTATACAGTTTGCCTACAGGGTATTTTAAACTACATATTTCGGCCACATAAAACTACGCAATATCTTCTCGTCCCCCAGTATCTCAAGACAAAAGTCTTTGACCAGTGCGTGTTGCCAGTGATGACCTATGTGCCTTATCAGCAGGCTAAAAGTCACCCAAAGGGCAATGGAGAGGGCTATGCTTGGACTTTCCCTACGTGATCGAAAAGAGATCCGCAGGAGAACCAAGGTAACCGACATAGCCCGAAGAATTGCCTAACTCAAGTGGCAATGGGCAGGGCACATTACTCGCAGAATAGACGGCCGATGGGGCCGAAAGGTTCTGGAGTGGCGACCGCGTAGGTACCGGAAGACGTAGCGTTGGAAGGTATCCCACATGATGGACCGGTGATTGCAGTGAACCGGCCGCAGGAAACCGCTGGATGCGGGAAGCACAGAATCGGTCGAAGTGGCGATGCTTGGGGGAGGCCTATGTCCAGCAGTGGACGTCTTTCGGCTGAAATGATGATGATGATGCAAAGCGGAGATAATAGCCTTGAAAAGCTGGTCATTGTTGGTAATACCGAAGGAAAGAGAGCACGAGGCCGGTCGCCAACACGATGGTCCGATTAAGTAAAAGAAGCTACATCCTCAAGCAAATTTCAGCAGGTGGTGATGGCAACTTTGGACCGGAGTCAATGGAGGCAAATTTTCCGCTTAAAAGGGGTCCAGTGACCACGATCCTCAGTAACGAGGGACCGATTGAAGAAGATGAGTGCAGGAAGAAATGTAGTTCAGATTGGACTTTCTGTTTCCATCTATTTAGTGAATAAGTCCAAAGATAATCAATTTTTGTCGCCAAAAGTTTTAATAGTGTCGCTAAGTTAATCTTTCTTTCCCTATTGTAATCACAAAGGAAGCTGAATAATGCGGTACGGTGTGGACAGTTCATCTGTTATCAAGATTCATCTGCAATTTAATGTTAGGCTTAGGTATACTTGGAACATCTTAAACGGAATTGACTTTGAGAATTTTGAAAGTATATTTGGGTAGCTTTTCCATGTTAATTTGTTCTTATCGGCACAAAGTTTATATAGTTTATGCCGTAGTGAAAATAATAGCCAGTCAACGAGGTGATAGGTGATCATAGGTGGGCAAACTGTTCATGGTTTACTTACCTATGTATGTTTAAGTATCACAAAGGACGGAGGCTATTGAACGCGTTTGCTTATACAACGTGTTCCTTTTGTTATCCCGTAACTTTAGGGTAAGACCATTTCACAGAATCAACTGGCATACTTTTTTTTTTTTTTTTTTTTTTATTGTTTTCATTTTCGTACAATGTAATTACTTAGACAAAATCACGATTATTATTTAACACTCTTACGTGATTTTTTATTCAGGCTATTTTTGTCCATAAAAACATGACAACGTCGCATTTTCTTAGCTTTAAATATGAATGGTGGGTTTGAATGAAAATGATTTACTCGTACTTATAAATGAACCTTAGATACACACATCGCAAGTCTAGTCTTATGTTATCTTCGAAACTAAAATTTTTGGAACACTTGTACTAGGACTTTTTGTATTATTTTTATTTATAGCATTTAACCTTAGAGTTATGGGACATCAAAAGGAATACGATGTATAAACACAAATTCCCCAAACTTCTTCACACAAATTGTCACAAACAATTCATTATATAATCTGCGTTTAATTCTTATTACGCAATTCATCTGTTTCGACAGTTGCTAATTAAATAACATTTAAACTGTAGAAATAAAAATATTTTAATCTTTTTAATTAATAAAAACTGTAAAGAAAAATTATCCGGTAAAATTCCGGTCTTAATTTTTTTTCATGCGGCTATATTTACACCAAATATGATTCTGATATGAATTGAATTGAATATGATTCAGCTAAAATATGTATCACCATAGAGGAATTGCTGGGAATACAGAAAATGAATTGCTTAATGTGGCCGTTTAAAACAGCAGCATTCAAAACTAGAAGACATCTTATCTTTTCACTTTAATAACCCAAGAACAAAAGGAATTATGAAAGCAGCTAAGCAGCTTAGATAAAAGAAAGAAAACCCGCACTTAATTCAGGACCACTATTTGCGAATGCTAATAAAAAACTTCTTTCCAGACGCTTTCGAATTTAAATAAAAGGAAATTTACGCCCCTACATTAATCTGTATTCGCGTTTAAGTGAGGCGATTAGTCTTTTCGCCACACAGTTTGAAAAAAGTTCCTTCTTTTGTGCTAAAAGTTTGGTGACAGACCATCGACGTGACACGTCACGTAGATGGTCTGTCACCAAACTTCTGCGAGTTCTGATGGACTAATATCATAATGATAATATTAAAGATCTGAGTGGTTCCAGATAATATTTATAATGATGATGTTCTTTGTCCAGGTTCTAAACGAATGTGTCTGTTTTAAGTACCTGTAGTTTGACCTAATAACCTAGGCCCACAGTTTGCAAGTGAATCATAAAAATCGTTATCAAACTATACTCCATAGATTTAGTTAGTTTTAAAAAGGTTAACAAAAAAAACCACGTGACGAGACATCTGTCAAGTAACCGAATAAACGTAATACTTGTCACTTCAGTTGTCATGCTACGTCACAGTTGTACTCTTCAATTTAGCAACGTTATAATTCGTTGACGTTTAGAGTTTGGGCTCTCTACAATAGACAGATTACAAAATATATTATTATTAAAAATCTAACTAAAAAATTGTGCTCAAGTAGTTACAGCTACGAAGAGTAGTTTAAGAATAAAATAATACAATTTCACATACATTAATAAAAGAGGAAACTATTGTTAAAATCTAAAATAAGTTTAATTTGGTTCTATCGTATTTTTAAACAAGAAAGTGTTATCTATAAAAACCCTTTTTACGGTTTGTTTACCATAAATTAACTACTTTAAGTAGTTAATTTATGTTGTCCTATGGAGTATAGATGCAATTAAAGTTTAGTGTGAAATCTGTCAGATTAAGAACCGCAATTCAATATATTCAATCTTCAAACAACTTTTATCTGAACAATAAATATCGGTGCGGGTCGTAATTTTTGTCTTTAAAAGATTTTATATAGAAAAATCAGCACTAAGTGTATTTTACTTAAATTAGACAGGATGATGTAAATTACCTGTTCAAGTCACTGAAAAGCTCTAAATACAGCTATCAGACAATATCTATTCGACCTAAAACCAGACTATAACTTTTTTCGCCACAGACTAGAAAAACTCCCAACTAAGTGCTTTCACTAAGTGGATTTGGCAGAAGCCGAGACTATCCGCACTGAATCACTTTATACTGGAACGAAGCGGTTGAAACTGGTTATATCCAGTTATTAAGTGCCCAAATTACAGTGCTCAAACAGCTGGTAGATTTTCGTTGATTTACCGAACTTTCTGGAGCTATCGACGTATGTTTTAGTTGGCTTTCGATAGGGTTTTGCATGAGGGAAAACGAAGTGTGTTTTTTTTTTTCAATGCTCAGAATAATTACCATTTCCTTCGATGAAGACTGATATTTTATTAAGCGAACTCAATCAACGGTGCTGGATTGAGGATAATAACGAAGTCAGACCAATACGCTCTTCAAGCCAACGACGATTGCAAAATAATTTTGTCTCCATCTTAGCCGTCGCCGTGCCCGGTATCAGGAGATGAGTAACAACCCACTTTCAATCTGCCTAGCCTTTTCCCAACTATGTTGGGGTCGGCTTCCAGTCTAACCGGATGCAGCTGAATACCAGTATTTTGTATGGAGCGACTGCCTATCTGACCTTCACAACCCAGTAACTGGGTAATACGATACCCCTTGGTAAGACTGGGTATTAGACTTTCGGGCTTCTGACGACCCGTAACGACAGTCAAAGATCCACGAATGACAGCCGGGACCAACGGCTTAACGTGCTTTCCGAGGCACGAAGGAGTCTCGGTATGTAAAGATGGTCAACCATCCACAGAGCAACCCTGGCAAGCGTAGCTTAACCTGATGGATCGACCCGTGCGGGAGTTGTTACTTAGCCACGAGCTCCTTGAGTAACCACTTTAGGGGTGGATATTTGTATGGCATATCATAGTTTCTTTTGAAGGTCGAAGCCCGGTCATTGGCCATGATATATCTGTATAAAGGTGATATTAGGAAACGCCGAATGTTCTTTGTGTTGCGTAACATCCATTACATAGTCGGGTTACCAAGGAGTCAGGATACACACCTAAAATCATTGGTTACAAAAGTAAACTTCTTTCCTTTGTGGATCAAAATCCACATTAATATTATAGTACAACATAATAAATGCAAATACCGTTTTCCTACAGGTCCGGTGAAGGCGGATCATTTGCGTAATACCCTGCGATTATGCACAATCGTCTTTGCACTTTGACACACCACCGTTATGATGCAGCCTCTGATCGTAGCATCCAGAAATGTACAGTTTAAACGTAAGGGTTTGGATAGACTGTCGGGAAATAAAAACATTTTGTTTTAGATAAATGGTATCCAAGTTCAAGGACGTAAATGATTTTTGAAAATTAAAGAAAATAAAGAACGAGAAATATCTTATTTGGGACACGCACATGAAATACAAACAGTAATAATAAAAAATAAGCGTGGCTAAGTAATAACAGCAACACGGGTCGATCCACCAGGTTAAGCTACGCTTGCCGGGGTTGGTCTGTGGATGGGTCTATCTTTACATAATTATGGAGACTCTTCCGTTCCTCGGAAAGCACGTTAAGCCGTTGGTCCCGGCTGTGATTCATGGATCTTTGATAGTCGTTACGGGTCGTCAGAAGCCCGAAAGTCTGACAACCAGTCTTACCCAGGGGTATCGTATTAACCAGTTACTGGGTTGTAGAGGTCAGATAGGCAGGTGCTCCATGTAAAATACTGGTATTCAGCTGCATCCGGTTAGACTGGAAGCCTACCCCAACATAGTGGCTAGGCAGATATATTATAATATAATATAAGTAAAAAACAAAAAAGAGCATTTTTTTAATGGTTCTTGAATCTTTACTTATACATGGGGTACTTAACTTTTGCAGAGGAGTCACACTATCGCGTCCTAGAATGAATACAAGTCAGCAATGTGTTTAGCGAGACTGGTTGACCGGTGCGCTCGATCAGTCCCCTTCGAGAAGGCCACTTAAATGCACCCCAGTAATGTTATAACGTAACATAACGTAACCTATAGGTAACAATTATTTTACTAAGCCATCTACATATTTTTTTGTTTGTAACCGCTGAGCAAGTGAATATTCCACATGAGGCAAATACAATGCGGCCCATGGACATGTGACCACCCGTATTTTTCTATATATTCATGTTTTTTTTTCTAAAATAGACTTTGAAAGGGTGGTATATCTTTATTTAATTTTATTTTTAAGCTATTGCATAGCTTCTATCTCGGGCCTTGAGCGTGGAGACCGAATCCAGAAATTCCGTAACGAAAATAACCTAACACCCCCATAGAGTGAAATTTTAAGATGCGCGCGCATCACTGTGACACAAATTGCATAAGTTGATAAAAATGCTATGCAATAGCTTTACCGCGGCAGTCTCCGAGTGCCACACGTCTTTTTTTATTACACATATATATTTTTTTTCTAAATTTACATGATTTTATGGACTTGCACTTGTAAATATCTGTTCTTTTTTTGTATATTCGGAAAAATACGGGCGGTCACATGTCCATGAGCGACATTGTATATATCGCCAATTACCGGACGCTCACTAACTCTAGCCTGACCAGCCTCTCATAAACTTTTTATTTATTTATTTATTTATTTATTAATCACCAACTTGCACTAACAGTAGTAAGACACCAAACATACAAGTTATAGGCTAATAATAGACAATCATGAAATTAAAATAAGACAAAACTAAATTTACTCGCAATTATTCAAAATTAAATAGAATTATACAAAATTAAATAGGATTATACAAAATTAAATAGGATTATACAAAATTAAATAGTATTAAACAAATAAAATAGACCTATACAAAATTAAATTAAATAGAATAAGATGGAATTATTGATAGTGTTAAATTAAAATTAGTATACAAACATCAATATATAGCAGCTTTGGTTAGTCTAATGCAACGAGATAGTACTAGGTGCAGCTGACTGTATTCAAACCCATCCTAAATATTCAAACTAGCCCCGTGTATCATCGGCTTTAATTGTAGAGGCTTCATCGTACTGGCTTAGACCTCGGTGCCTCGCTTGCAAGGCATTAATAAAGCCAGGATTAATATTCCGTTCTGAACCATCTCAGAGGATTATGTTGCAATCTTCTTATGGAATGAAGATCGGTCAAGTACGGCGGTTTAGTGCTATAGATCATGGAAATAAAATGGAGGATTTACCTAGAGGTATCTTTAAAAGAGTAAGGTAATGAGAGATTGAGTTGGGGATTAATTATGATTATTATAATTTTTTATGTATCGTATTGTATTGACAAACAAGGAGCTATCCCATTCTAACGTATGCTAGACTGTAGCACACTTGATCAGAATAGTTGACGGATTTATAACCAATTAGTAATGATTATTTCGTTTATTTATTTTGTTTCTCACATAATTACATTTTGAAATATTTTTCACAGTGAAAAATTTATTTAAAAAAAAACATTTAAAAATATAAAAAAGTAGAGGTCCGCCGGTGTCGGGAGCAGGGCTGCAGAGACAGGAACCTCCTCACAATGCGAGCCGTATCGAGGGGTACTGCCTTCTGAATCAGGCCCTTGATCCGACCGCCGAACGAGAGCCTCGAGAGATGTTGGTCGAGGCTTTCGGCCATGGGGCCATTGGCTGTTACAACAATCGGCACAATGATAGCCGGGCTCATATTCCACATGTCAAAAACCTCGTGTGCTAAGCCAAAATATTTCATTTGTTTCTCTTTCTCAGCTTTCACGAGGTTCTCGTCATGTGGAATGGTAACATCGATTATCATTGCGCAGTGGGCTGATCGATCAGGATCTGGATCGATATCAGGTTTATTGTCTACAATAGTCCTGTCAGTAATGATAGACCGATCCCAGTACAACGTGACATGGTCATTTTGTAGAACTGGGTCAGGCACATACTTATTATTATTATTGCCATTTGTTTCGAACAGAATTCATATGTGTTAGTAACAATTTTTTTAAGGTTTATGCTTTACTAGCATAAACCTTAAAAAAATTGTTCTTAATATAAAAAAGTAAAATTTTTTTAACGTAATATTTTCCTGTAAGTATTCCCAGTCATATCGGTATGCAATCATTTGCAAAATGCTGTTGGTGCTACCGCGCAGTTTTTGGACTAAGACGCCACTTTCTTACGCACTATAGCGTGAAAACCGCGCATTTGCGAACATTTGCGACGCACTACAGTGCCGCGGCAACCCCAACAGCTTTCTCAAACTCAAACTCTATTTCAATTATACCATTTACAGGCACTTTTGAATTGTCAAGCAATCGGTCAGTCAGAAATATGAAGCTAGTTGCCCATTTCAAAGCGTAGTAGGTTCCTATGGAGAAGAATGGGCTCCACGGACACTTTTTTAAATAAAATAAATTGGTTACATCATTCGTGTTGAAATTATACATGTGAGAATAATGTAGAAAGACGTGCACGTTAGAAGCGTCCGTAATAACGCACAAAGCATTATGAATCTGAATACGTAGGATTGTTGTAGAATCGTTGCGTATACCGAACCCACAAGCCGCTCGAGTAAAAAGATTGATCGGCAATAGACCCTAAAAAATGTTATCTTTACTTTTTTAGCACATCGGGCAAACCCAGCCAACATATTGCTTCTTACCGCCAACGACGCCCTGCGTTCTCCAGTGATCCTTGTGGTTTATTTACCTCAAAATATGAATATTTCAGCGAAATATTAACATTAACCGAACGAATATCAATTCCACTTTTATAATGTAATTGATTTTTTATTGTAATAACGGGGTATCGGACTTCAAGACTTTCATTCTGTCAAATCAAAATTCATATGATATTTTTCTTACTCTCGACTACAACAAAGAACTACTATTAAGACAATATGCTTCAGACGCGTAAGAAGGCGGGATTCGATTCAAAATTAATCATATCCTAAATTGAGTGTGATTAAAATCTTTAACAACAGGGATTACGACAAAAAAAAAAGACGTGTGGCACTCGGAGACTGCCGCGGTAAAGCTATTGCATAGCATTTTTTATCAACTTATGCAATTTGTGTCACAGTGATGCGCGTGTTAGAAAGTGGATTAAAACTACATTTATAGGTATAGGTATCCACTTAATTATCAAGATTTGAGTGTCAGGATGGTTAAGTACCTACTAGTTATTTACTTTATATGTAAGTACTTTCTATGAATATGGTGTAGGAAAAGGATTTTATGAAGAAAAGCACAGAAAGACAAGACTAGGCATTTATTTACATTTAGGCTTGTCAATACATAGGTCTTGTATCGTTAATGAGAAAACTATTTGTCCGTTCCTAATCTAGGTCATCACGGAGAAGAAGGACAAGAAACTCCGTGGCAGCTTCGTTTATATTATTGGATCAACACATTGTTACATCAGCTTAGATCATTATAATATCACATTAATCTCTTGGACCATTTCTCCAAGCTAGCAATATTAGGCATATTAAAACACATACAGAACAACATAGTTATCAGCAATAACCAAGGTATAATAATTATCAATTAACTTACATGAACATTGTAGGTAGTCTGTCGATCTTTCACAAGAAGTGATCTGATCATCAATCCTTTTTACAATAATGGCAGAGCTTCCGCTATGCTACATGATTTATTCTTACATTGGCTTTTAGCAACTTTATATTACGGACATGGACACCACTCAGGGTCTGTCCTGTAAAAGTCGGAGGTCCTATAACGTCCAACCGTATAACTCAAGTTCCTTTTCAAGATTGGCGGTCACACCATCTTACCAACCTATCAACCTTACAGGTCCCTCAAATATTGCCGCCCATTCTCCCGCCATTTTAGACGAATCATAGATGGTCATACATAAATGTTAAATATCTTCTAACCAAAGTAATAATTAACAAATCTTATGTAGTGGAACTCTCTTAAAACTTAATAACATTATTTAGCAATATACTATATATTTATTTGTAATCTTTATAATAAAATGTCATAAAATAATAACATCAACTGGATGTTCCGAAAATCGTTTGAAACACCATGTTACTTTAAAACTGCATTATAAAATCGTGATAAATATTGTTAGTATCATATTAATTATTACTTATTCAATATTAATTATTTATTGTACTGATATGTTAATAAACATTTATATTGATCTTCATAAAACCACAAATCATGACTTGTTCGAAAAGTCTATAATCGTTGTTTATGAAACAGCCTTTTGAGCAGTGACTTTTGAGTCACATTAAAACTATTTATATAATACATCTGTTTAGGAAATATCAATTACAGAAATGCAAATCAAATATTACTACCTTTATATTATTCACTAAACATTAATTACGTTTATTAAAATATTGTTGAAATGGAACGTTTCCAAACGTCAATGTCATCTATCATTCTGACAGCTGACGTTCATACTGTGATTTATTGTTGTAAACAATCAATTAAAGTGATCAATACAATTAGATATT
Source organism: Agrochola macilenta (assembly GCA_916701695.1). Taxonomy (NCBI): domain Eukaryota; kingdom Metazoa; phylum Arthropoda; class Insecta; order Lepidoptera; family Noctuidae; genus Agrochola; species Agrochola macilenta. Next base: position 8,659,535 of record OU753564.1, on the reverse strand, counting down.
CTCCGATAAATATGAATAACCTCACACGCGCGCATCTTAAAATTTCACTCTATGGGGGTGTTAGGTTATTTTCGTTACGGAATTTCTGGATTCGTTCTCCACGCTCAAGGCCCGCGATAGAAGCTATGCAATAGCTTAAAAATAAAAAAAATGTGTCTCTCCTCTCAGGTAGTTTATTAAGCAAGGGTTTGCGAGTTTGTCCGAAAGGGATATCGCGGCCCCGGCACTCAGGCAACGGAAGGAACAGGGGTGGGTTTTAGTCAGTAAAAGTCTGACAAGCCCTCCCGCTCCACCCAGAGCGGGAGAAGTTATTTGATAATAACGCACAATCAAAAAAAAAAAAGGTAGTTTATAAAAAAAAATTGGACACGTATTTTTCCTTTTTTTACATAATCAAAAGATTACGGCAATACATTGAGTTAAAATGTACCATTGTATACTATGTAGACTTTATACTTACTTCTGACGTAGCGACCTCAACTCCGCTATTTTAATGCGTTTTATCTAAGTATTTTTTTATTAATATGATAAAGCAAAAAATACGTGTTTAATATTTTTTTATTATCTGACTGCCGGACTAAATAAAATTTGTTTTTTTTTACCCAGGCATCATCTCTGTTATAAGAACGCAAGCAGTTGTTAATTTAACCTTTATTCTAGATAATGTACATAGCACGACAACTGAAAAATACCATTGTGACATAAAATGAGTTAAACCAATTCATATCCCAGTATAATAAACAGTTTACAACGTCCAAATTGTCCTAAAGCATATAATCTACAAACGAGGTCGAAGAAACCTCGCCAAAATTCTCCACATACATTTTAAGCTGCAGTTAATAATTTTCAATGAGGAGAAAATATAACATTTAAGCTCTTCATAAATTAAATAACACTAGGAGTGGGTATATAAATTGTGTAGCCTGGCACAGGCATGTCCGAGGCTATGCCGAATATTCACTAAATTGTTGGGATAGCACGTTAGCTGAAGATTTTGGAGCTTCTTTGATAGATGGGGCTAAAGTGCTTGTAACCAGAATATAGTCTTAAATTAAGGTAAGTGCAAATAGAGGTATGTAGTGCAAAATTGCTGGCTTGGACTGTGGTAACAAGATAACCTTTATGTTAGTAATTGCATCGCATGTAGGAGAGATTTGATAAAAGATGTAATGATATTCGTCGTTTGGCAGTGTTTGGTAACCCCCGAATTTGGTGATCAGGATTATTACAATACTAGTCATTTTGACTCTCCTTACACTGTTCAAATAACTAACATGAAAGGGCTCGTTCACGCGAGGACGATTCGTGTTTTTTGACGAATCGTCTTTTTTCACGATTCGTTTTTTTTACGGCGACAATGCTTTTTAAATGCCCGTGTTCACACGCATCACGAATCGTGAAAAATTACGGAAACGTCTTAAATCACGTATCGTCGTTTAAACACCACGTTCGTCAAAAAACAAAACTTAAAAAATACCATACTAGATGGCTCTGTATAAATAAATAATATACAGCGAAAGGAACCAAACGGGTGTCCTTCTTTTAAATATACCATCTCGCTGTTCAACCTAAGAGGTTGTCGGCTGCTTAACCTGACTTTCCTGTGGGTGCCTCAATCAATTTAGACCACTAACCAGGGCATAAAACATAGAAACTAAGCAACTACTCGCTAAGGGCACCCCCTGTTGGGTACGGACCTCGGCTTAGGGCGTCCCTGGGGACAGGTAGCGTCAGGCTGGATCGGATTAAAAACGGGTGTCCACGACACCTCCCGACTTTTATCTTTAACTGAGATCTCTTCCCGATTAAAGTCTAGCGATATTTTTGTCGCATTCGAAACTAAAACAATTCAAAGAGAAACTACTCTTTTCCACAATGAAATGCACCCAATTCTTTTATTCAAACAAAGAGACATAAATACAATTTAGCACAAAATAAATGGATACAAAGTGCTTGCACGTTGAATAAGCCACAATAACTAAAGTACGGAATAAGAAGTGTAGCGGATGGTAGAATGTCGAGCTATGGCCGATATCAAATATTTGTTGGCCATCCAGCCGTACAACGTGCTTGTGCTGCGATGGGCATAGTGTGGATGATACTATAAAAATGTAAGCCTACTGTTTTTTGGTTGGGAACTTATCAAATTATAACTTACTGACTAAAACCCACCCGTGTTCCTTCAGCCTGTACGTTGCCAGGAGCCACGGTATCCCTTTCGGATTTTTCCGCGACCCCGGCAGGCATACACACAGTGGTGACACCCGGGCGTTTCTACCCGCCTAATGCGGATCAGGAACCTCCCGAAACAACCGTGTCCGGTGAGGACCTGCGTCAGGAGGAAGGTGAGGACGCCTGTGGTGCCTCTTTAGCTACTCGTCAAAGAGGGGACTTATCGCCGCAATTGTGGCGTGCCCAATGTAAGCCTACTCATGGTATACAAATATAATGTTTACTGCTACATTATTAGACGAAAGTCTCTAACTAGTGCGTGTTGCCAGTGATGACTTATGGCACTAGAATGTGGTCGCTCACAATGGGCTTTATTAGAAGGTTTAAAGTCACCCAAAGGGCAATGGAGAGGGCTATGCTTGGAGTTTCCCTACGCGATCGAATCAGAAATGAATAGATCCGCAGGAGAACCTGGGTCACCGACATCTCCCGAAAAATTGCTAAACTTAAGTGGCAATGGGCAGGGCACATTGCTTGCAGAACAGATAGCCGATGGATTCGAAAGATTCTGGAGCGCGTACCGGAAGACGTAGCGTTGGAAGGCCTCCCACAAGGTGGACTGATGATCTTTGAAGGCCACAGGAATCCGCTGCATGCAGAAAGCACAGAACCGGTTGAAGTGGCGGTGCTTGGGGGTGGCCTATGTCCAGCAGTGGACGTCTTTCGGCTGAAATCCATAGGGTAATTGCTGAAAATCAGCGCTGTAGACATTAGGTTCGTCCGAATTCACAGTATTTCGCTGAGCAATGACCTGTTCTTGCAAAGATGCGACGCACAGCATAATTTTTCTTATTAACTGTTACAAAAGTAGTAGTAACTCTGCCATCAGCATTTTGTTTTTGTGATGTTTTTGTTGACATTTTCCCAATGTCGCAAGAGTGTTACGCAATAGTGTCTTTGGTCCGTGACCTTGACAGCAACCAATGAAAAATATTGTTTTACTTTTTATATTTTTATTTATTGGTTAGACACGAGGCTTTTGGCTACTTTTGTAAGTGTGTATTTTATGTGTTTTTGCCTTTATATGTGCGTTTTGTTTGTGCAGAATAAACAATTTTTCTTTTTTTCTTTCTTCTTCTTTAAATGATGCTACATTATTATGTATTTCGGTCTGGGGCCGTAAAAGAGTCATAAAGAACCCTGTAAGGAATCGACACGTGTTTCACCTCTGAACGAGGCATCCTCAGGCTGACGATTAACTTGTTGCGAACCTGACACGACGTGTTGCCACGTCAAGCGTCGAGAGCAGTGTGAGCCACATCGCCTGACATCCCCGTATAGGATTATTGCTCGGCCCACATTGGCTAGGATCGTTATCAGCGCGATAAGGGGCTGCGAACAATTACAACAAAGGTGACCTTGGACCTTGGTGTCATATACAAAATGGAAATACCGTAATAATATGATCAAAAGGAATGACTAAAATATATTTTATTTATATAATAACTGACCCGACATACGTTATCCTGTCCCAAAATTAATAATTCATACAAAATTCCTTTAGAGATTGCACTTTTAGTTTCCCCGAATATTCTAATTTTCCCGGCAAGTTTTAAAATTTTTCTTCATTTTAAAACAAAAAGAGCCAAATCGGTTCGGCCGTTCTCAAAAGATGCGCGACCAACCATCATCATTTCATTGTTATTATTAGATTCATAGCTGCGCCCCGCGGTTTCACCCGCATAAGTCTCGATCCCGTGAGAACATCGGGATTAAAAGTATCCTATGTCCTAACCTAGGTCTTGGTCTAGCCATGTGCCAAATTTGATCCAAATCTGTTCTGCCGTTTAAGCGTGAAAGCGTGACAAACAAACATACAAAAATCAAATCTTTTCTATTTATAATATTATTATTAAAATAATTAAGACTAAATTGAACAAATAATAATATTTTATATCATTAGTTTAGATTAGATTTAGATTAGGGTCTTGAACAATGAGTATACTGTTACTTTACAATTTGTAATTTTGTACATTGCAAACTTAAGTCTAAACGCCCCATTAATATTTAATTTATCAGCCGAACATCCACACAAAACCAACATTGACGGCATTCAGTATTCTGAAAATGTAAAACAAGCTGTTTGGTGTAAATGTTTCAGTGTTGAGAGAGGTGCGCCGCTGAATTTCACTTATTCACTCTTTTCATAAAGGCCTGTACATTTTGTGCTGAAAACTTTGTACATGGGTAGCTGGAGGGCAATTAAAATATGCTGCAGTTATTTCGGATAGCCACCACGGTTGAGTACAGTTTTCTGACGATGAATGAGGCCCTCACGGCTAGTCTGATTGGATAGGAAACGCAGTGTGATGTTCGTATGTCTACACTATTTTTCTTCTTTTTTTTGTAATGAATTATCTGAAAAACTACTGGACTGATGTAAAAAAATATTTCTCTAGTAGAATGCTATACTATTACTGAGTAACATAGGCTATAATTTATAAAGATATCACGTGTGTGAAGCTGCTGGTGGAAGCTAGTAATTCATGAAGTTCCACACGCGGTAAAACTGTGGCCAAAATCGGAACTAGCCGCCATCTTGTTTTTTCAATAAAACTGTCAACCAAGAACCAGGGCCGGATTTAGGGGAGGGCAACCGGGGCTACAGCCTCGGGGCCTCCACAAAAGAGGGGCCCCCACAATAGAAACTTCGGAAAAAAATATTCAATTCAGACTAGTAAACAACTATTCATTTGATATTTTTTGTCGCGTTTTACCTTTAAGGCTTGTGCAGACCAGCGCGACTTGTGGCGCGACGCGACACCGGTCATTGTTATACTGTGAAGTTTTTTTAGAAATTGTATTGTTTGTGTCGCGTCGCGCGACAAGTCGCGCTGGTCTGCACAAGCCTTAACCTACAGTACTTTGTACAAACATGATTATATTAAATATTAATAGAAATCATCGATCTATATTATTTATTTATAAATAATTGTCCATTTCATTTGGAAAATAATTTGGGGCCAGGGGGCCGCCACTCCTTTATTGCCCCGAGGCCTCCAGACCTCTAAATCTGGCATTGCCAAGATCGCCCTTTCAGTCCCGTACTTACCCAAAAAAAGTACATTGTGTGCAACTTTATCAATCGAAGATTTTTTGTGTTCGTGTTTTTTTACTTAAAAAGATGTTCATGCACATTTTGCTTTTCCAACTCACTTTAAGACATTAGCAGAATACTCGGCTTTTTTAACTAATATTGCACCTGGTTTAACACTCGTCGATAGATGGCGATAAATTTGTCATGTTTCCTTACATTTTGCTAAATGAAGTGTTGACTCAAGGGCAAAGAAGGCCATTACCAGTGGTAATGATAGCCGATTTAATTGTTTTTTTTTTCTTTTATATTTTCATTCTAAAAATTCAATGGGGATGGTGGTAATTTACCACACTATTTCTGCCGCACTGCAAATACAAATACAAATAATTTATTTTCTTTCACATGTTATGTACTACATCTAGTGGTTGAAGTGACCTTTTAGACAAAAATTGCCTGTGTTAGGACACTTCGCTCTTCCGAAGCTTAAAGTTACATGGTGTATCAACAATTTTGAATCTTAAAATCTTAAGAAAACAACAGCATGCAGCATGCTTTTTCCCGGTTCAAAGGGTAGAATGAAATATTTATTTCATTCTTTTCAGACAATTTAACATGGCAACGCATCGTGAAAAATATTGGTGAACACGGCATATCAGAAAGTACCCACATAACTATTCTCCTAATACAAAAATCGGCCAAGTGCGTGTCGGATCACGCACAATGAAGGGTTCCGTAGTTGGGATAAATTTATCCAAGAACAAACTGTATTTTTTTTTATTGGCTCAGCAGTTTCGGGATAAAATGGTCGATTTTCATCTATTTTCTTAAAAAGTATTTTTTTTAATGATAAATAAAAAAATTAAGATCCTCACTACAAGCCGGTACAGTTTGCAAAACTTTTCTATTCTTGCCCCCGAAAAGTCCGACTGAGTTTCGATCATATTATTTGACCCCCATATTCAGAATTCATTAATTTGCGTTACGCGTCCGTGTTTGGGTCACAGAAATTCATTCAAATAAATTGGTCTAGTAGATTAGGAGCAAATTGGCTGTGAGAGACAGCCAGACACAGATCAAGTTATCCTTTAATAATAATAATAATAATTGACAATAATAATTGAAAGCACTGACGAGGAACAGAGCTCCCACCTCATTCTTGCCTTAATTGGCCGGCTTGAGTGGAGATTCGAAAGAGCAAACGTGCTCGGAGGAAGGAAGTATTCCAGTAAGTGCTCGTAGGGATCTTGACCATCTTCCGGGCTCTGGGATTGTTCTGAAAGCCGTGGAATACCTCTCCACTCCTCAAGCACCTCAGGACATGTTGCCCCCTTGTCGCTACGTCACTACGTGCTAGCGACAGTTTTCGGGGGCCCATTATTGAGTGTGCAAGTCACCCCCTGCCATTTTATCCGTGTACATATAAAACATTGATCAGGCAGGGGCCATAGTCTTCCCATAGTTCCAGGTCACCAGTCAACTTAAGCCACCCAAACCCATAGTCCAATATCTTTGTTTCCATATCCTGTAATAGTCCTACACCAACCGGGGGTTGTCCTTGGGTGTACTTGCATAGTATACACAGGGATAATCGTCGGTTCGTGCCTCATATCATTAAAAACGTCTAACGGGCCTCTGCGAGTTGGCTTTGGCTCCTCGTACGCCTTAAAAAGGTCCGGGACCCCAGGGTCCCGAGAAATGTCAAGAGACGTAAAAATAATAATAATAATAATAATTTTTATTCAGACCATAGATCCATATACAGTATACATTACACGTTAAATAAAAATATAAATAACAAATAATAACTAATCTAATTAAAACTATAAAACAAAACCTAAAAAATAAAAACCTACCTCACATATCTGAATGACGGTCTGTGAGCCGCCATCCAACGACATAATATTTGGCCAAGGGTTGGCTTTAAGGGTTCCGTTCTTTCATTCGTACGGAACCCTAAAAACAGTGTACCTACACGCTTACAGTAAGGCTTGTTGGCACTTTCGATTGCAGTATTTGTTGAATAACAAAGCCGACTCAAAGCTATTAAGTACTGCCTACTTATGAGTATTCGATATTCTTGCCCGATTATATTGTAGTACCTGGGCTACCGAGCTCTGAAAATACAGAATGCTCATTTAATAGTATAGGATAGTTCATACTAATTCCATGCTGCCATGATAGTAGGTACTTACTAATTCCATGCTACCATGTCACTATTCTAAGGTGTCATTATTCTTGTTCTAAACTTTGGGCGACCGAGCTCTGCTCGAGTGAAAATACGGAGAAAACGAATTTTCCCAGATATGAGACCTAGCTAGATCGATTTTTGGCACCCGTAAACCCCTATATTGCAACTTTCACGTTAGAGCCGTTTTTGAGAACGTGATTACAAATATATATTTATATATATAATTATATATACAAATATTGCTCGTTTCATAGTATACGATATGCCGAACCGAACAAGTGTACAGCCCGCCTAACGTGTGTCAAGTAAACGGGCTCCATACAGCCGCCAAGATGAATGCCTCACAGTTATGAAATAATAATTTCATTGCCTCCACTTTTATTTGTTTCACATTTTAGACATTTTTGCTCAGAAAACATGTAAGGTATTCTAGCCGAGTGGATATTGCAAACAGTAAGCATTCAAGAATGAGATATACTGTATGTAAAAGAAATACCAGTTTTGTAAGTATTGTAAAGGTTACATGCGAAAGCCGACCTTATGATAGATATTTGTATAACTATTCTACCTATAGTAGAACCACCTACCCTACCCTACCCTACCGTACCCTACCTACCTGGGATACCTATGGCATCTCCATAGCTTTTCTTACCTCAATGGATGTGCTGATCGCGATCAGTTTCATTACTGAAATCCACCCTAAGAATTCTTGTAAAACTGTGTGTAGCAGTAGTGTCCCAGTGGTAACAGCCGTGACTTACGAGTTGTAGGTCGTAGGTTCGAACCACCGCTTTACTTTGTGTAAATTATTTCATCACCACTGCTCTCAAAACGGTGAATGAAAACGTCGAGAGGAAACCATCATGTCCTAGAACCAAAACGTTAAAGATATGTGACATCTACCAACTCCCGCGTGGTGGATTACGGCCGGCCTATCACAGAGACGACGCTTTTGTTCCAGTAATGGGGTCATTATAAGCTGATTTTGTGGTAAAGCAATTACAAGGTCGGTTATACACTATTGAGTAAAATTATTTTTGTGCCCGCTTTATGGCGCCGTCCTAATTGGCCATCGCTCGTGCGATTATGCGTGCGTCCGATGAAAATATTCGCACGACCGTGAGATTTAACATACTAGTATCTACTTAATGTCCTAATTGACGGTCGCACGATTATGCGATGCGACCAAATTGTATAGTTTTCGTCGCGCGTCCATCGATGCATCCATCGAACACTGCAATAAGAGTATCTTAAAGAGCTCATTTATAAGGATTCCAAAACAGTATATCATCACCGTAATAATAAAAAAAAACATTGAGTAATATCCTATTCTATTAAAGGAGCAATATTTGTAATCATGTTCTCGAAAACGGCTCTAACGATTTCGACGAAAGTTGGTATATAGGTTTACGGGGGCGAAAAATCGATCTACAAAGGTTTCATATCTGGGAAAATTCGTTTTGTCCGTATTTTCACCCGAGCAGAGATCGGTCGCCCAAACTTTAGAACAAGATGGCTACCTTATAATGTCATTACATGGCAGCATGGAATTAGTAAGTACCTACTATCATGGTAGCATGGAATTAGTATAGTATAGTATGAACTTTCCTATACTATTAAATGAGCATTCTGTATTTTCAGAGTTTGGTCGCCCAGGTACTAAGTTATAATACAATATATTGCGAGAGACCGGGGCCCACTAGGTACCAAACATTAAACTATACAACAACATAAAACTTACGTCGATGTTAACACTAATCTTTCTTCCACACTAATGGGTCTTTTGAAGTTTGTAACCATTCGATTACAACCGCTTGGCAATAATACAGATTTATTCAACCGTTTCTGTTGACATAAACTTAATTCGTAGAAATCTTCTTCTTCATTCCGTACGTTGAAATACTGATTGCAAAATTCACTCAAACTCAAACCATTTATTTCAAACAAACCAATTACAGGCACTTTTGAAGGGCTCGGTCAGTCAGAAAGATGAAGCTAGATGAGTAGGTACACACGGCTACATATCAAGCTAGACATTTCCAGTATCAGCTGATCTTGCATTGTATAGGATTTCCGTACAATGCGAGGTCAGCTTAAACTGGAAATATATAGGTTAATGTGTAGCCGTGTGTAGGTAGGTACCTATGGAGAAGAACGGGCAAGAAACTCCACGGACACTCTTTTAGATCAAAATATGGTTACAAAATATTGGTTACAGCATTAATTTTGAAGTTATACATGTGAGAACGATGCAAAACGTTAAAAGCGTACGTAATAGAAATAAAAAAAAACAATTCAATTAAAATAAAATAAGCCGAGGTAGCTAAGAGATGACCAGTCCCTACTGACGGCGCCCGTTCACGAACATAATTATGGCACATGCATTTGATTATCACCATCCAGCTCAACCATTTTGAAGGGACCTACATCACCGCGCATATTTCTATATTAATTTATAGAGTATGTTATGTGGTCTACACTTTCGTTTTTTTATTCCATTTATGATTAAAGAAGTATTGCTCGACTGTAAAACTGTGCATCATTTCGAGAGTGATCGCATCGCTCCAAATAGGACACACGTTTTCTCATCGCTTGATCAGTTTCATCGCACGTTGAAATCGCATCGCATCATCCTGCGAGCGATGGCCAATTAGGACGGCGCCTAAGACAGACAGGCGCGACGCGACACTGGTGGAACAATTTCTACGAAAACTTAACGAATAGTGTTCTACCAGAATCGCACCGCCGCCGTCTGTGGCCCGCCTTTACTGTTTAGACAGCATGACGAATTTGAGATAACGTGGGATTAAATTAGAGAACCAAATAAAATCGATTGCAACAGGAATTGATTCAATTTGATTAACAATCACCATCCTGTCAGTTTTCCAAATCAAATACGTTTATTTGTTCACGTAGCCTGTAACAAGGTAAGTGTTACAAAATTTATAATTATATGGGTATCTCTGTGTTTTGCCACAGTGAGTGACATGCGAATATCTACATATCGTCGTCTTAGAGTGAAAACCTCTTATATGCGAAAAACTGGTGGGCAACTGGGAAGTTATATTATACGCTGAACGCGCGGTAAAATCTGCTTACGCGATGCAGGGTTTTGCGTGACGTCAGTAATACATAGGTCGATTGTAGATGCCGCCACAAAAACTGCGTGTGTTGCGAGGTTTTTTTTTCCAAAAATGTAATAAAATAAAAAGTCAAAGTTGCATTCCCGAGCTTTTAACTCTAAGGCGACGATATATAAAAATCAATTGCCGTGCTTAGTCTCGCAAAAACTCGAAAATTATTTTTTTGTTTTGTTCTCCTCAATACAGGGGTTGCGTAGGAAAAAAAAAATTGGAAACACCCAAAGCAACAGCTGATAAAACTTAATTGAAATTTTAACAGGACATCGTCTGACGGGTCAGCTAGATTGTTGGAGATTGTAGAGAATAATAGCTGCTATCTACACTTTTCTAATCGACGCTAATATTATAATTATAATATTAATATTATAAAGACAAAAGATTTATATTTTTGTTTCATAATGAATAAACTCAAAAAATACTGGACCGATTTAAAAAATACTTTCACCGATAGAATGCTATATTATGACTGAGTAAAACAGGTAAATTTATAAAGAAGTCACGCGGGCGAAGCCGCTGACAGAAGCTAATACAGAATATAATAAAAAATGATATTATGTATATTATATTCCAGAGAATATCAGCGCTCGTGCCTTCTTTCTCTGTAGGAGAATTCAATTCAATTCAAAATATTTTATTTCACACAAACCTACAAGGGCACTTATGAAACGTCAGAAGCTAGGTGCACGGTTCCAATTGGTTGTTTCCTATGGAGAAGAGTCGGCAAGAAACTCCACGGTTACTCTTTTAAAAGTAAATGGTTTTTACAATGTTTTCAAATTACAGTGTAAAAAGTATGAGAGGACAGTGTAGGCCTATCAACAAGTACCAGGTGCTTAGCAAAATATAAAATGGTCCACAGATCTACAGTCTGTTAAGAGGGTCTGTCTGTTACTTAAAGATGGCAACGTCGCAAATAACTGTCAAATATTGACCTGTTTTGATTCTTATAGCAATATTACTGAATAGAAATAAGAAATGTGGCTAACTAGCGAACTAGAATAATAATAATGAATTGCAATTATAACATTGAATTTAATGTCGTACCCATTTTAGGTGTAAAAAACGCATTTGGAAACTTTCCAAATAGATTTTTTACATCTAAAACTAAACATTCGGTGTTACGGTATTAATGATTGCATTTCATAATCAATATTCTAGTTCGCTAGTTAGCCACATTTTTTATTTCCACACAGTAATATTGCCAAATTAATCAAAACTGTGAAATATTTGACATCTATTTGCGACGTTGCCCACTTTCAGAATAAACGCTCTTAAGCCTACAACGTTCTCACATTCACAAAATTTTAAAGAAGAGGTCTGCAATAGGATGATAATAGGCCAGCTTTTATAGCCGAAATTTCTAAATTCCGATAGAAAACCGTTTTTTTATATTTTTATTTGCCAATTTCGCGATTTAGAACTAATGTATGTTCACAAGATTAAGAAATAAATACGTATATAATACACTATAGTGTAATAAAAATTACTTAACATTTATAATTTTTTAAAGAAAAATTTAGTTTGTTCGTTACAGCCTTATTTTCTATTTATTAGATTATATTTGCTGACGGTGTCTTCGTTAGGCTTCAAAGGGAGTGACAGCAAATATATTTAAACATGATGTTCATTGAGGAAAAAATTAAATTGACCTTTATAAAATCAGAACAAAATCTAAAAAAAAAAGTGATTTTCTTTTAAATTTTGTTTGATTTTACCTAATATAAAATACATCATATAGAAAAACCATCCTATTACTTTTCACAACTGAAAAAAACAAGGTGAAAAATACATTCAAGACACGTCTTCACATTTTTCATAATGCTAGTCCATCCGGTCGCACATTTACTTCCCACTGTCAAAAGCAAGCAAAGGAAGTATATTTTATTTAAAAACCTCTCAACATCAAAAAACTAGCTTTCAGTCGACAATTTTACAAATCCTCCTGCCTTTAGCAAGACAGAATTCGCAATAACAGTAGATTTTTGCAGAAACGAAAAATAGAGTATTTTTTGTAAAAACCTTCGCAGTTTTTAAAATTCTCTCTGCGTTAAGGATTGCATTTTTTAACAGCTACTCAAACAGGTGCAGAAGTGCAGTGGGAATGTTACTAAAATCTGTTTCAAAACTTTTTAATGAAAGATAAACAAACTGTTCTGGTCCTTACGCAATCATTCACTAAAGGGCACGTTCATCTGCATTTCCATGGTTTCAACTTTATATCTCACCACTTTTTCCAACGACGATTGTTTAAATAACATTATAATTATTTTTATTGAAACATCGTCGAAGAAATGTGAGGTTTATGAGATAACCACAATTCTCAAGTGAAAAATATTTTATGACGATAAAAAATTTGGATTTACCGATTCAATCCATGAAATCATTCAATTTGTAAATGGCACGACAATTTGCTGTGCACTGGTTCATTTGTTTACATTTTGTTAAAATGTTTTGAACAGAGTATACGGTTATTTTTCAAACTTTTAGGGATCCTTGCAGTGTGCGCCATCCGAATTTTTAATTACCAAACCTGATTCTGAACTACGGAGTAGAGTTTTTGAACAAAATGGTTTTTCGACTGCTACTATACTGTTGTATGCGTACCGTACAAAGCCTTGTTATTCCGGGAAAAGTTACGTGTGTATCATGTACGGACGATAAAACCAGTGCAAAGTTGGATTGATAGTTAAGTCTAGTTTCAGACTAAATTTCAATTTTATTAGGATAACAGCCGTGACCCATGTCAGTATTAAAATAAATTAGAGAACCTAGCCGTCCGCTGAACCTCGAGAACATCTAATTCTTAATCATCCCTGTCGGTCATGGACGTACCCAGGGGGGCAGGGGAGGGCAGCTGCCCCCCCCCCTTGGATTGCCTGGGCTAGATACTTTGTCGATAAAAATTGTGTTAGAGACTTACTTTAAAATTACAATATTTTATGCATTAATTTTTAGAAAAAACCAGTAGGCTATATTATTGTATCGTCACGCACAACGGTCCACTGAAGGACTAAGTGCGGAAACCAAACCCCATAACATAGAACATAGATTATTGTATCGTGCAAAATACGCGAACGCAGCAAGCAAGCACGCAGTTTATTTATTTTAATACCTATAGCTTAGGATCTCCTGCAGTTGTTTGCTCTACACACTACATATAGGATAAAACATGTGCCCCGGCTTTAGAAATTTCTGTTTTGCTCCCTCTGGGCCAAAAGCTAGTACGCCCATGGGTCCAGTTTTTCTTGTTTGTTAGCAGTTGATGAATAATTAATAAAAGCTGAATGCTTTCCGGTGTGCAAGTAGTGCCTGGCGTATTATCTAGGGATTTTTTTGAAATATTGGACTATTGAAGCAAGGGAAATATATTATTGAAGTGCAAAAGCACATCCGAAGTTTTGAGTAGGTAGTTAATTAATGTTTGGTTTTTGGTACGTAACTAGATTTTGCATGTAAAAAGTATCCATGTCCTAACCTGTCCTATGGTGTATCTGCGTGCCAAGTTTGATCCAAATCCTTTTTTTTTTTTTTTCTAGTTATGTTCTTATTTCAGCAACAGAAATTTTGTTATTCTAACGTAAATATTAATTATATTAATAATATTTACGTTATACAAAGTTTAATAATAATAATACAAATATGATTATTTTGCCACTTGGCAGCGCCCTGCACGGGTGCTGCCAGGTGGCAAGAAAGGAAGAAAATGTATAATGGTCCGTTTTACCCTGATTTTATGACGGGAAAATGTAGCAAATAGATGGCCTGAATAACCATTATAGAAAACCCCATAGTACCTATCCATGCTGGTGTTGTGGACAAAAATAATCATATTTTTTAAAGGCAAACTTTTGTTCAGATTAGAGATTAATTTTAAATGATGGTTGATCGTTTTGGATTGATAATTGACCGGCACGTTTTAGAGCTGCTACACTACTGAATTTCAAACAAAAAAAAAACAGCGATAAAAATATAACTGTTTTTTTAACATCTCATTCACTTTCTTCATACCAACAATATTATGATGTAGGTAACTTGCGAGATGTGTTGCAATTAATTTTTCATTTTTTTTTAATTAGTTCCATTTAAAATCTTCATGGTACATAATCGGAACCGTTCAGTTTCTGCCGACCATGTTGGCAATACTGTGGCTCATAGTTTGGGTAAGATAATTAATTATTAATTAATACTAATACCTAGTTTATTATTAAGGTTATAATTGGGTGAGAAGGGCCTGGTTTGAAGTCCAAAACCAGCTTGTCAGACAAGCAGTCTATAACCGCAGCACCCTATAATTTCGTCTATGACGGTTCTACTGCAGACTAAAGGCCACTTACACGTGATTTATTTATTTATTTATTTAAGGGCACTCCAACGACTTATTCACTAATACATTTTTTGGGGTACTGTAACATTTATACTTTAAATCTAGAGTGAACTTGTCACTTACAGGTGTGCACAGCACTTACATATTTCAAGTTTTATAATATTACATAGAGTACATATAGGCTAAAAAAAAAAAAAGAAACACAAAACTACATGAAAAAAAAATTTAAAAGAAAGAAAAAAAAAAAAATAACAATCTATTTTGTTGCTCTAAAGAAAACACAGTCAATGACAAATAATATATTGTTATATATGTGATATTATTTATATATTATATATATTTCAGGCCACAGTTGGAGACGCGTTTTACGATGACTATAACTGGTACACTTCAGACGATGGTAAACTTATTTATACGAGTATACTAATAATAAAGTTGAAGCGTTGGTTTTTTTGTTTGAACTAATCTCTGGAAGGACCAGTCGGATTTGAAAAAATCTTTTTGCATTTGTTAACCCAATTCTAGAGGAACATCACGCTAAGACCCTAAAGAGCTAAGCAAAAAGAAAAAAAAGTTAGAAAGAAAGTTAGGTGACACGAAGGAATAGCGCAGGCAGGATAGACTTCTGTATTTCACGAAGAGGAAATACTGGTGTATCATTATGTTAGTAGCACTATCACTTTTGTACCCGACGATGTCTCGTCTTTGGCCAATTTCACGCATTTCGCCTCGCCCATAAATTAAATCTACAAGAATTTCAATAGACTGATACTGCTGCTAGAATTATCTCGGTGCTTCCTACACGAGGTTGACTGATCTAAGAGCCACTTTTCATAATATTATAACAAAATTAAGCCCCGCATTCTACCAAAGCGGAGGAGAGAAAAGGAAATGTGTTTTAAACAACCAATATAATTTCGTTATTCACTCAACTCGTCTCCACTGCGTATCATATTTGTATTGCACGATCGAAGCGGAGATATGAGCTGTGCCTCGCCGAAATTGAGCTGGGCGGCCGTACGTAGCAGAGATGTGAGCAAGCTCCCTCTGAAGCTGGCGAAGGCGCGCAGCTGAGACGAGAACAGATGTGACCGGCGTGTAGTGAGCGGTCAACGTCCAACGCTCGCGGCACGCAGCTCAGTTCCGCTCTAGCCAGAACATATCTCCGATCTACCCAGCACACATCTGCGCTTCGGTCTAGCCAGTACGCATATCCGCACAGCTTCGGTGGATACACCCTAGCTGAAAAACATCTCTTCTCGTCTCCGCTTCGGACATCTCCGCACATAGTACGTTTTGGTGTAGTCCGGGCCTAAATAGTCTATACAGAGGGCTTAGACAAGTGACGATCGCTTTCAAAGCGTTTCGTATTTCTAACATCAACAACTTTCAACACGATTTTCAGCAGCATAAGGGTCAGTTCACACCGAGACGTGGCGCGACGCGGCGATGCTTGAAGAAGCCAGTGGTCACGCGCTGCGCAGCGCGGCGCGCGAGACGCATCGTGAAGTCGCTGGCAGCCCCACGCCTTGCTGCTTCGTGATGCGTTGTGCTACGCCGCAAGGCTTCTCGAAGCGAATTATTTCAATTAAATGTGTATGTTTTTGAGTAGTCTATACAGTTATATTTTGTATCACTATCTTAAAAAGTGCGCATTGCGTCGCTTCGCGTCACGTCTCGGTGTGAGCTGACCAATACATTTTTGACATTTCCGTCATCGTTATGGCTGATTAAATTTTAATGTCACTTTGTTTGGGCCCTCAGGATAAAGAAATTCTTCTTCTTTAGAGCTTGTCCCATTCTCGGCTCTCTAAATCTCCCTCCAGATTTTATTGTTAGGACCTCGTCGAGTCTATTTTATTGTTAACGAAGGTTTTATCTTTTTAACCGATCCTCAGCTCGTCGGAAACCGTTTTTTTTGAAGATGAGTTTTTGAAATATTTTATTATTCTATTATTACAGGAGTTACATATGGGGTCGTTGAGTCGCAAAAAGTAATCCGGGAAAATTTTAGCGATTTTTTGAGAAGTTTTGCAGATTCATACAACCCTAAACGAGGTAAGGTATACTAATTTAACATCTGTTTACAAAAAAATACTAATAAGTGATAGTAATTCATAAGTATACCTATTAAATTACCTTTTTACGGTTTTTACAGAAGGCGATGAGGAATTGACACTGCCAAAAGTTAAATCAAGTAAATGTTTTTCATACCTACATAACTATTACCTTTAGTACAATTTGTGAGGATCTTGTAACTACTTTATTACGGAGTAGGCATATCCACGAGGCGTAGCAATATAACTGGCGTAGCAAATTCTTGGATAAAAGTCACTCCTAATGTGGGACTGTGTGTGTGGTAGTGGAGGTACTTCTAGTAAAAACCAAGCCAGTTGTTTAAACGGAGAAATATACCAATTATCGCCAAACCAATCATATAAAAAACTAGGCAAGAGCACGTTGTTGTAGACAGACAGTCGTAAAGTCAACCTATCGCGAACCCGATCCGTGAGGAAGTGAGTGAGCATTCCATAGAGGCTACCGAGAGCGCATGCTAGTGATGTTCGTATTCATAAAGTATTTGTTTTAAAGTATTTAGTAACATTTAGTGTTGGGATCCCAACAGCTAACTAATATTACAAATGCGAAAGTGAGCTTGTTTGTTTGTTTGTTACGCTTTTACGCTAAAACGGCTAAACAGATTTAGATGGGGCGGGGCGCGGCTAGTTTTTTATATTCTTTACTAGCTTAGCTTAGCTTTTTTTTCCTACTTCGTTTTTACGACTTGTCAAAACATCAAGATTTATTTGCTTTATATATTTTAATAATAATGTATACTACATTCACTAAATGATGTTGAAAACCGTGTCAAAATCCGTTGCAAAGTTTAGAAGAAAAACGCGGTCACACAGATTAGCCTGCATTGTCAAGTCCAATATTTTTTAATATTACTCGCCCAACCGCTGATTCTATATTATCTGTGGCGTAAAATGGCGACACGTCATCGCAACAGCTGACCCACAGGCTTAATACGTATAAAATAGCTATCAGCAATTATCGCACAGTCATCGCGCGATCAATCGCTTAACGTTATAAAAATCGGTATTATATCGAATAATCGATCGCTAATCGCTCGTCGTTTTATAATATGCACTTATCGCTACGACACTAGCGCCTAAACAAATAAGTAGCAATCTTCGGAACTAACGTAATAAGAAATTCAACTTTTGAAAGTTGAATTTCTCACAACACAAATGTAGGTGTAACAAAAGCTTGATCATGAAAAAAAAACTTAAAAATCCACTTAAATCTACTTGAAATTTACCAAAATAGCTTAGCGTCGGCTACAAGATGCATAAGTGGGTGAAATCAATGTTTACTTGGACTACAAACGACATTCGGCTGTAATTTATCAACAAGTTTCTTTCCCTTTTAGTTCCCTAGCTAACTAACTAGCGATAGTGCTGCTACAATTGCTAGGTGGCAAATGCAGATACATAACACGGATTCGAGATTTAAGAGCAATTAATGCGCAAACTTAGCTATCGCTAGGCTTCTGCAAGATACGTAATAAGCCTGTGTGCCGGGGCCGCGATATCCCTTTCGGACAAACCCGCAACCCCAGCAGGCAGTTGGTTTATTCAGTCCTTACGGACCCCGTCAGTTGGTGCTGACATCTCTTTGAGGCGCGCGTGGAACACAGCGCGCCGTCGACCCTGGCCTGGTCCTTATCGGACGGCGACCTATACGTAATAAGCCTGCGGTTGCTGTTAGCGTTACCCCTGCGGTGGAATCTTGGAATGGCCGTTTTCACATTGGACGATAACGATGACGACACGATATCGTCGGACTGTTATTTTCATACAATTACTACTAAACGCTATCACACTGAGTCGGTGTAGTCAACGGTATCGTCGCCGACATTGATTGTCGTGCCGATATCGGCGGACGACACAGTGCACTGGTTCAATGCTGCCATTATTACGTAATTTATTATTATGTAAGTTTTTGCTGGCGCAACGCGACTATTCGAGGCTGTTGTGGCATACCGCATGACAATAAGCTGTTGGTTACATTTTGTCTCATACCTATATTGTCCCGATATTTTCGGCCGATATTGTTATCGTCAGCTCAGACGACAACGATATCGGCCGACAATATCGGTGTCGTTATCGTCGCAGTGTGAAAACTGTCATTTGCTGTTCATTACCTACAAAAAAGATTTGTTAATTAGAATCTATGTAAGAGCTCCCGCAGATATAAAATTGTAAGTTGGCCAACTATAGTAATTTACTAAGATACAGATACCGATTTTGTTGGACAAGATGTGCGGGCTAGCATATGTCACTATACCTATTGGTATACTCTGCGATTTAGTCGGCCAACTCATAATTGTAAATCTGCGGTCTCTCTAACTCTTTAAATGTTTTAGGACTACGAATGGTGAAGGTATTTACACATACGGGTAACTCCAATGACTTTGGTAAGATTTATTCCTTTTTAAACACTTTTTAATAAGTTACCTGTGTTAAGACGCAGATATATGTCAGTGACCTTGAGTGGTTAGCTTTCGTGTTCTGTACTGAGCTCACGCAACGCGTCGTACGTCCGGCCAGTAATAGGAGTCGCCCATCAAAGAGCCCAAATTAGACGCATTATTAATATATTCTACATAAAGCAAAAGGTATGTTAATAGAACACGTATCCACAAAGATCAATAATTAAATTATCTTTAAAATGGTGAAGGTTTCACAAAAATACGCTTGATTGATTTTGCGTAATTCTCAGTTTTTTATCCACGTTAGACATAACTTTAAAAATTAATTTCATTATGTAATATAAACTTAATCTAAAATATTCATATATTAACTTATTAAGAAAATGCTCTAATTTAACATATTTTTTTTCCAAATCATTTACACTACTCGTTTAGACGTGATCTTCAGTATAAAATCATTAAAAGTCGGTTATCGTCGCCTTAATTAACCAAACGAACTAATCGTATTAATATTCCAGAACCCAGTAAAGGACAAGTGCTTCCGTTACATGAAGGAGGTAATTATGATCAATTGAATGGTGACGTCAGACGTCAATCTTTTGAACCAGTAAATTACATAAAGTACCTACTAGATGACTGTAGACATTCTTTATGTATGTCATGTGCTTGAGAGAGAGAGAGAGAGAGAGGGAGAGGAGCCCTGTGTTCCAGCAGTGGGAACGTTCTGATTATGTGTAAACACGCACTGAATTACGGCTCACTCTCTCTTATTATGTGTAAACACGCACTGAATTACGGCTCACTCTCTTATTGAGAGTATGCCTTATTCCCACACGGGGCGGCAGTCTCGACATAGATAGCGATCGCTATACGACCGAATTCGGTCGCAAAGCTCTAATGGCGACCCTCCACGGTCAAAAGAGCTTGACACGCACGAAAAAGACCGTGGGGGGGCGCCATTAGGAATTTGCGACCGAATTCGGTCGTATAGCGATCGCTATCTATGTCGAGACTGCCGCCCCAGTGCAGCATATCATTATGGCCTTATTGTCGTTTAAATGTTATTTTCTTTCACAGGAAAGTTTTGTACAATGGGGAGGCACACAAAAGTCGACTGCAACCACTGCACGTGTGTCGCTGGCCAGCTGTACATGTGCACAGGAATGATATGCCATAAAGCACCTGCAAGTAAGACAATTCATTACTACATAGTATATTACGTCAAAGTACTTGGCAGCCGCGGTCATGAAACGCGGGAGCGAGAATATGACACTAGAGAAGAAAGTAAGAAATCGTGTACTAAATATTCATCGTCCTACTCACACGTTTCATGACCGCGACTGCAACGAGTTAAGCGTCTAGCATACATAATTAGTTCACTGAGTAGGTATAGATTTAATTTGGAAAATAGCCCTTTATTCTGCGAAAAGAACGACGGCCTGTCAAAAAGTGTGAATAGGTTAAAAAAAAGGTGTACAATTTATTATCTGCATGAAAAATACCGTACTGCAGTTGTTTTACTTTTGGCAACACATCACGCGTAGAATGTTTTATAGCCCGAATGGAATAAAGAACACGCCCATTCACACGTCTCTAGCAAGGCTATTTTGTTATGTTATTTATTAAAAACATTCATACATAAACTCACGCATTCTGGGGGGTAAGCAGAAACTACAGAATGTTTTACGTTAACGTTTACGTCCATACATCAGGTATTACACGCACACCGGTTGCGAGTACTACGCACCTGACCTTTCTGAAGAACATCAGCAATAAGGTCACTATATGTCCTCCTAGGGCGTCCCCTCGCGGCGTTTCCACTCACATCTGCCTTGTAAATTCATTTAGTTAGTCGCCTTTCATTCAGTTGTTAATGAATCGTTCTGAATACACAAATGTCACTTGTCAGTTTGAAAAAACTGCATTGTGGGTGTGGGTTAAAAGTGTTTGACACAATTGCAGTGGTATTCTGTAAAGTTAATTTCGAATCTCACTTGACCTAACTTTTCAGGTAAGATTTTTACTGAAGAAACCGGCAGGAAATGCATTTGTTTTTTTACCACGAGCTGTTCGCATTTGAAAATGATATTGGAGAACATCACTCCTTCAAACTCATACACCCCTATTCAAACTTCTCGGAACATGAGGTGAGTCGCTGCGCAGTAACGAATTCATGGATCAGCGGAGGTGAAGGGTGGGGTACTGCGCAGCGAGTAGTGCACTTCCGAGCGGCCATTAAGTTTGAATCGAATTGTAACCACATATTATATGCAAGGTTTAAAGATATTGTTCATTATTTAAACGCCACAAAGATAAAGAAGTGACCTTTTCTTAAAACAAGTGACGTGTAAATCGGTTTGAATTGCTTCTTTTTCAGAACCTCGACCTTTGATAACTTGTATAGAAGGCAAGAGACGTAAAATAGATTCTTGTAATTACTGTTACTGCCGAAATGGACATGAAATCTGCTCAACCAGAGATTGTAGACTCCAGCATGGTAAGTAAATATGATAAGTAAAATTAAAATTAAAATTAACTGTCTCGATGTTGTGCTGCCAAACTAACACTTACTTTCGTAGTCTTGATTGTAGAAGTAAATCCAGACAATAATATGCAGTTTAGATCTTACTTTAAGATATAACAGAATTCATATGATGTAAAACGTCTAAAAGGTATTTATATCACTAAGCCATGAATCGTTTTTTTACATTATCAATTTAAATAAGTTACTGTTGTAAAATATTTTTTACAGATCATTTATTATTAAGAAGTCAGTACACCTGCCATGAAGGGGAACGTCGAAAGGTAGCTTGTAATCGATGCATCTGTCGCAACGGTGAAGAGTACTGTACTAAAACAAATTGTTCAAAGAAGAAACCAACCCAATTGAAGTTAAAACTAGATAACCGTAAGTCCATTAAAATACTGACAGTATTTAACTAAGGGCCAGTTTCTCGTATGAAAATTATCGCAAAATGAATGTGTCAAAATGTCAAGCGTGCGTATGCTGCTCTGATTGGTTCAATGATTTATCATCAGCCAATCGCAGCAGTATATCTACTCATCAAGTTGTATGTTATCGATAATAAACTAATTATTTTTTAGAAACACCTGAGGGTCACTGTAACGATGGCCAATCGTTGAAAATACATTGCAGAGTTTGTAAATGTACTCAAAATCGTTGGCGCTGTTCAGATAAGAATTGTAACGTGAAAAAGAAACCCGGTATGTAATTTAATTTGTTTCCAATAAAATATGGCAGTACTAAACATTTTCAATTAAAAGCTAGCATCAGTTACCAAAAATATTTCAGAGTAATGTTCAAAAACTCTGGCCGGTAACCGGTCGATCCGCAAACGCTGTGATTCGGTATAAGACTCACATGAAGGGCGGACTTCTCTATTCCAAACTGCTGTATTTTACAGAAAAGTTACTCTGGGCAAAATGCAGAGAAGGTACCACGCGTCAAATAGACGCCTGTAACACATGCTATTGCCATTTAGGACGAGAATTCTGCGAAAAAAAAGTTTGTGATGAAGAGGAACATTTGGGTACGTGTAAATACAAGCTTAGTTTTTGTTTATACTAAACCTCTTAAGGGGTAATTTGTACTTCTTCTTTTCGTGGAATCATAATCAGAATAATCATAATCATTTTTATGTCAGAATATGGTACAATAGATGGTCTTA
Organism: Agrochola macilenta; assembly: GCA_916701695.1. Classification (NCBI taxonomy): domain Eukaryota; kingdom Metazoa; phylum Arthropoda; class Insecta; order Lepidoptera; family Noctuidae; genus Agrochola; species Agrochola macilenta. Next base: position 8,636,424 of record OU753564.1, on the reverse strand, counting down.
AGATTAGTCAATGGTATCATCACATTCTGCCAAGTGTGGCGTGCAAATAATAGGTACATACATTTATTTTTATTAGAATATTAGGTTAGTATTAACATGATGGATTGCATACTCACGAATTAAAATTTCAATTTTAGGTATGTCAGTTAATAATAATATCATAAGCACACACAATATTCAGGATGTCAAAGTGTAAAAACATTAACAATTCAATTAGGATGTCAAAGTGTCATTCAAGTAGTCGTTTAAATTATAATAACATTTAATATATAGCAAGTCTTTCAGTTTCTTTTTAAATCCATTTAAATTTAACTCTTTAATTGATTTCGGAATTTTGTTATAAACGTGTGGTTAGTGACTAACCTGGTGACAGAGTTTTAAAGCCGCCCATGGGCCTCTGACTTGGCTTCACATGCCGTCAAGATATATCTCTCAGGCATGCCGGTTTCCTCACGATGTTTTCCTTCACCGTTGTTGAATCAAGTTTAGTGATAATTATACAATACGAGTACGCACATGAATTCGAAAAGTCAGAGGTGCGTGCCTTGGGTTCGAACTCGAGACCTATGACTTGGCAGTCTGATGGTCACGCCAATAGGCTATCATTGCTCATCGTACTCATCATTATGAACAACTTTCACTATGGGACCAACGCTGAAATCGCGAAAAAAAATCTGCTGTTTCCTACATTTATGTTCTCATATCTCGTCAAAATGTAGGGAACAGCAATTCTTTTTTTGGAAGTTTTTCATAATGATGAGTAGAATGACGTTAAGAGGTTTAGTGTAAACAAAAACTAAGGTTGTATATGTATAATTATATGTGTTCTTTTTGATGTCCTAAGGATGATAACTCTAAGGATGATATAAGTAAAAATAATACAAAAAGTCCTAGAACAAGTGTTCCAAAAATACATGGTTTCGAAGATAACATAACAAGCCCTTCAGGTATTCTTACTTTCTTTATTTCTAGATTTCTTAAGAAGAAGACAACATTGTGATCGCTGGGACGTTAAATATGAGGAATGTAATCGTTGTGAATGTCTAGCCAGACAGTGGGTGTGCACTCAAAAGCTTTGCGAAAGCGATACTGGGCCAGAATCGGAAACTGGGGGTGACGGAGGATTGATAAACAACGATAACTGTAAGTACAAATCAATAGTCAATATTAGTAAGCGCTAAAAGGTTAATAAAGTAACGAAATAAATAAACAAATATGATTCTTACAGATTTCTACTTGGAGGTTTGTAACACAGGACATAAGCGAAAATTAGATGATTGCAATACTTGCTTCTGTCGCGGAGGACAATGGTACTGTCAAATTCAAGAATGTAAACCAGCCATGCAAATACCGGAAATAAAAAAATCTGATATTATTAAATTTTTAAAAAACCTTGATGAACAGAAAGCTCCTGTTTTCGATAACATTTTCGAGCAACTAGAAACAAATGAGTATGGTGATAATACTTATCCCGATCCTAATAATAATATGAACATGATTCCTATAGATATAATGGATGATTTTGAGTTTTTATATCCTAAGATATCTGAAAATACTGAGGACAATGAAAACATTGGACTAAATGGTATAGACATTAAATTAATTGGTCGATTCAATTGGGAGAGTACAGTCCCCGATGAGGAACAAGAAAAACCTGGTACGTAATGTTCACAAAACATTATTTTGTATGACGTCTACATATACGTCGACACAGATAGTATGACGTCTGTATTCCTCGTAGGATAGCGCAAAAGTAACTTAGTGCTCACATTTCCCGACCTATGAGGCCTCGTTGGTGTAGTGGTCCCGAGCACTTCTGCTGCGCATTAGCTCTTGGGGCACGATTCCCAGGTCGGGCAAAATGTTATAGGGTTTTTCCAGAAGCAGTGCGGTATCTGAATTTGTACCCGGTTGATGGCAATAGGCTCGCCCCCTATTACATGGGACTTAAACATAATTGGTGAAATGTGGGTGTACCAAATTAGGTACACTTCTGTCTAACCTTTCAGGGAAAACCGGCGTGATGTTATGTAATACATGTTTAAGTGACATGTAAGAAGATGGTTTTCTCCAACCAAAAATCTAGATTTCAAATCGCTATATAAGCTGCGCCCAGATATGTTCTTTTATACGTACTGTACCTCCGTTTCGTATCAGCGTCACGATCCAAGAACGCTGGTTTCAACGCCTGTTCGGTACGGTATGGTGGTACGGCGTCTCGATACGGATACAGGTACGCTCCGATCCATCGTGAGTCGGTTTTTCCGGCCCGTTCAAACTTCAAAGGCGATACAATATGTCGTCCAGAGTTTTTGGATCGCGACGCTGATACGAAACGGAGGTACGGTACAACAAAAAAACATATCTGAACGCAGCATGCGTTCCTAATGGATTTTTCTGAAGACCTGAAGGCCTAGACAAAGTAACACTCTAACAACGATAACGATGTTGGCAATGTCAAAAATGTATTCGATTAACATAAGCTACAGGAAAGCTGTGGGTGACCACCAAAAATCAGCGCTGTGTTTTGGGTCCCCATAGTACAGCATCATGCTGAGTGGAAGCCTTCTTGTCACAGTCATGACGTGTAACAGCTGCCGACTATTTCTGTTTATGTAGAAATGATGATGTTTAAATGTAGATCTATTCTGTTTTATTTTTCTGTTACTGGAGTTTGAAGAATCTTTTTTGTATACACATGTTTCTGTGGCAAATAAACTTATTTTCCTTTCTTTCTTTCTTATGTTAATCCTGTTGAAAGTTGCTGTAGAAATACGGGACGCTTTGAAAGCGAGTGTCACTTGTTTAAGAGCGTTTATCCTAAAAGTTGGCAACGTTGCAAATAGCTGTAAAAAATTTACCTGTTTTGATTAATTAGCAATATTAATGTATGGAAATAAGAAATGTGGCGAAATAGAATACTAATAAAGAATTGCAATTATGTATTTTAACATTGAATTTGATGTTGTACATGTTTTAGGTGTACAAAAGGCATTTGGAAAGTTTCCAAAACTTTTTTTACATCTAAAACTAAATATTCGGTGTTACGAAATTAATTATTGCATTTCATAATCAACATTCTAGTTCACTAGTTAGCCACATTTCTTATTTCCATACAGTAATATTGGCATATTAATTAAAACAGCGCAATATTTGACATCTATTTGCAACGTGGGCAACGTTGCAAATAGATGTCAAATATTATTATTAATTGACATCTATTTGCAACGTTGCCCAGTTTCAGAATGCACGCTTTTAAGCCCAGTTGCTTAATAAGTCGAGTAGTTGAAAATATAATTTCTAATGATTTATTGCTTTTCAGTCGAGGAGCAATCTGCTTGTAAACGGGGAAGCCGGAAGAAAATCGCTTGTAATAAGTGTTATTGCCGCAAAGGGTTATGGTTGTGCCAAGATAAAGATTGTGGACCAGATATAGGTGCGTTAATATATATTCTTATCGTTTAACTATTACAAGCCATGTGCCCGATGGGACTTTAGGGGTATGAGGAACAGGGTGTAAAGTCCACTCATCCCCCATACAAAAGGGAGGATCCTCCGACCAGACGGGTGCGTGTCTGGCGGGCAACTGCCCATTTTCTTTTTTTTTTTTTTTTGGGTGGGAAATCATCAAATGACTCCTCCCGCTCTGGGCGGAGCGAGAGGGAGTGTCAGACTTTTACTGACTAAAACCCACCCGTGTTCCTTCCGTTGCCTGTGTGCCGGGGCCGCGATATCCCTTTCGGACAAACTCGCAACCCTGGCAGGCATTGGCCCTTACGGACCCCGTCTGTTGGTGCTGACATCTCTTTGAGGCGCACGTGGAACACAACGCGCCGTCGACCCGGGCCTGGTCCTAATCGGACGGCGAGCTACCCATTGCCCACCGTCCGCAAGCCCGCGCCTACGGTGGCCGGAAGTCGGCTCGCGACTCCCGACGCCCGGGGCGTCTCCTGCGGCGACTAGGGGCGCGAGGGCGCGCATCTTGCATTTCCCTCGCGCGCTCCGCCTCCTCCTTCGCGAGCATTACTGCTTCGCAGAAGGAAGTGACGGCTTCCCATGCACTCTCGCTCCGGACCATGGCCTGAACCAGGGCCGGACGCGAGAGATCGCCGCTGCCGATCGTGATTGGGATCGGATGTTGCCGATCGGGCAACTGCCCAGAGGTTGAAATTGGGAGATTGTATATATGTCCATAGCGCGGTAAACTTGCGCGATGCAGGATTTTTGTGACGTCAGGATGTTGTGTGACGTCAGGTCTTTGATGCGTAGTTCGCATGTGGCGATTGTAGATGACGCCACAGGACTTCCCATCGCAAAACTGACCAACTTTCATACAAACTTCAAAAATCCTTACGTCATGCCTTAGATACGGAGCTTTTGTGCAAAATTTCGAGCTTCTAGATCTGTCAGTGAAAAATAAAATTTTAATTAGTAAGTTTATTGAAGAGGATATCTTAAGGGTACACTAGTCGGTCATTCTTCCATACAAACGTAATAAGGTGATTACTCGTCTGTTTGACGGTATACGTTCAAAACTAAAAATTATATCAATTTGTCTTGTCATTATCTAGCCCTATATGAAAGAAGAATTGGAAAAATATATTGGTTTCCATATTTCAACAATAATTTTAACTCTTTGGGCGTAAATAAATAACTTATGTAGTAAAAAAATGGCAAAATAGAAACCATACAGGGATAGATAATTTATTCAAAAATACAAATAATTTTATTTTGAGTAAATATATCTAGTAGTCAGCGAAAAATAAGGGATGGAGAATTTTAGCTGAGGAGTTCAATTCCTTGAGCAGCTTTGCTAACAGAAATGCTGACCGCTAAGAATTTGCTGGGACAATATCAAAAGAAATAGCCGTAGAAACAAGGCTGATACATGTCGGTTTGTAAGTTAACGGACCTCTAGGGTAGCAATTAAATTAAACGCCTGATTAATTAATCCACGTCACGCCATTACTGTACCAGTACCAGTTTCTTAATATTGACACTATCTCAAGTGGTACAGTAGATTCAAGTTCTAGTTTACGCCACAAAATATCGTAAGATACAAGATCGAACGCTCTAGACAGATCCAGAAATTCCTGTTTCGTAGTTTTTAAGTATGCAGCACGAGCAGGTATAGTACTTATTCCTAGTTTATGTTGATTAACTTAAAACATCTTTTTTTTTAGCTACTCTACCTCCTAATTGCAAAAAAGGCGACAAGATTATAGTAGATTGTGTTCCTTGCAAATGCCGAAGACGAGCTTGGAAGTGTTACATAAGAAAGAAAAAGGGAAACTGCAAACCTGATGAAAAAAAACCGCCACCTCCAGAACGTAAATATAATAATTGTAAAATTGAATGACCACTGCTGATGTGCACGGAGAAATTACCCATATCAACTGCATGGTTCACTTGTTTGCTTGCCACGCATTCAATTCCATTGGCCGTACGAAAGATGAGACTTGACCGCATCTCCCGCGCTCTTTCCGCCGCCCCGATGACGCCCCGGCGAAGACCTCATACCGCTAAAAAGACCCATAAATCTTCTACTGTTCAAGTCAAACCACGTGGTGTACCAAGTCTCATCTTTAGTGGCACTAATTGTTCACGTGCGGAGCTGAGCCGTGAGCTGTTGTGGAGCCTTCGCCTTCATTGGCTACCAATCAAATCACTAAAATCAATCTGGAGCGATAAAAACAAGAATATGTATCTCGGAGTTCTGTTATACTCGTAGTGAATGGAATTTTAAAATTCAAAATGTAATGTTTAGCTAATAATACTCGTATATATAAATAAGTTCATCTATAAAAAATTGTGATATAGATTTTTTTTAAGAAAAAAGATTTTTGGAACAATTCAAGTAGTATAATTACGTACTAGGTACGTATTACGTATTAGGTTGCAGAGTATGTTTGTATATCAAAATTAAGTTAATCTAGTCGTATCTATTTAAAAGATAGTAGATAGGAAAATTTAATAAAGAAGAAAGTGATCAAAAATATTTGTTCATTTAAACAATTTACCTCGTTGTCTATCGAGGATTTGGAAAATATCTGAGAGGAGCTCGTGGCTAAGTAATAACAGCAGTATGGGTCAATCCATCAGATTAAGGTATGCTTACTGGGGTTGGTCCGTGGATGGGTGACCATCTTTACATACCGAGACTCCTCCATGCCTCAGAAAGCACGTTAAGCCGTTGGTCCCGGTTGCCATTCGTGGATCTTTGACAGTCGTTACGGGTTGTCAGAAGCCCGAAAATTTGACAACCAGTCTTACCAAGGGGTATTGTGATACCCAGTTACTGGGTTGTGGAGGTCAGAGCATTCGCTCTATGTAAAACACTGGTACTCAGCTGCATCCGGTTAGACTGGAAGCCGTCCCCAACATAGTTGGGAAAAGGCTAGGCAGATTGATTGACATCGTTGTCTATATCAAATATTTTCGATTTAATTTATTTGGATAATAGGTGGAGTACAAACATTTCTAGCTAGCATCCTCAACTATTTAGTTAGAGAAGTGAACATGGTATCAAAAATGATTTTTTTATTTTTATTTTTGTTTAAGCTCTTAATTTTTGTTTAATGTCTTTTTCAGTTCCGCCTCCGGGTCCGGCTCCGGATCCGGATGATCCGGTTTTACGAATGACGTATAGTCATAATGATGACGATGACTTGCCCAAAAAATGCAATATTGGGGAAAGATACAGAGTAGATTCGTGTAACTACTGCTACTGTAATGCATACCGCGAACGAGTGTGTTCCGATAACAAGTGTACCAACCCCCAACTGCTGAGTAAGTATTAACTTCAGAAAGATGACCAGTATTTACTGGTTATCTTAATGCCCTTTTTGTGAAATAACACGGGTGTTAGAGTTAGGGTTAGGGTTGTAAACTAAAATTAGTTTATTTTTACATAGAGTTGCTAACAATGAATGCACTAGTTCCATAGTACTCGTCCACCGCCATTTTGAACGTCTTTGTTTCTGAAGCAGATGCTTTCAAAATCGATATTGTTCCCGACGTCGGATCTGTTTTCAAAATTGATAAAAGTGGCCGCCATTTTGTTTTTTGATACTACCTATTTCTTCCCTAAAGGTACCATTCCGTACCCGACGCAGGCAACAACTGCACGTGAGGTGTCGCGGCGTCATGTAGCGGCGACACGTCGCAGCGCATTGTTGCTGCAGTCATGATTCCGAACCCGACCGCAGGCGGCAGCAGCCCGTATTCCAGTCGGTAAATAGAAGATATTAAAACTGTCAGTCGCCCGTAGCTGCCAACGACGTGTCGCTAGCTACGGAAGGTATTTCATAGAAACCAGTCGTGTCGTGGCGACACGTCGCCTGCAGTTGCCGCCTGAGGTCGGGTACGGAATGGTACCTTAATAAGCCTACACTGTCTGTCTGTTCGTCTATCAGTCACAGACGGGTCGGGTTATAATTATCTTTTTAACCGTAGGAAAATAATAGGTATTAAAACTAATTATGTGTTTTTTTTTATTACAGACGGTGACGATAGATTCCCAAGTAAGTAATTCTAATTTTTATAATAACTATTACATGGAACTTAAAGATAATTAGCGAAATGTAGGTGTACTATAGGTACACCCCTGTCTAACCCTTCGGAATTACGGGCGGGATGTTATGTTATATCACTTAACACGTTCATGCCGGGAGCCCTCCTGGAGGGTTCACCTCGCATATGTGATGCCGGGACATTGCCGGGCATTTTACAGCATTATAAATCGTGAAAATAAAATCTGATGTATACAGGGTGGCAGGGCATCGAATTTTTCGTCGGTTATTTAAAAAACATCTGCCGTTTCATACATTTTGACCGCGAAGGTATTGCACGATTCTATGAAATAGCTGATTCTTTTTTTTATTAACCGATGAACAATTTCAACGCAGAGGGGTTCAGATTCATGTACTGAATCCATGGTAACAGTTTTCGCGTCGATGTCCCTGACACCCTGTATTTTAACAAGATTTATTGGTATAAGCGTTGGTATTAAAATGCTTTATTTTTTTTGTTCACTGTTAGAAATATTCACTCAAAATTTAAAAGATTGGAGACTACGTATAGTGACGAGACCCTCTGAAAACACAATTTTTCTTCGTTTTATAGTTTTTATAACACGGTTTTAAACCTAATACCGTTGACCGTCGACGATGGTTAACGTGGGTGGACTCGAAAGTATTAATGCCCATCGTTCAGTATACCGCACTTACATTGTAGCAGATTGACATTGACAGGAACTTGATGTTGTGACGCGCATGGAAAATAAACTGTGGAAAATAATATTGATTGGCAAACAGGCACACTTCATCACCACCACCTTTTTGATAATTCATCTTTAATTAGAAAATATTTTTTTTGCATACTATTTCCAGTGAATGTCAGCGAACAACAATGCAAAATAGGCTCCAGATTCAGAAAGGGTGAATGCAATTATTGCTATTGTAATTACGACCGCCATCTTGTGTGCTCAAATAACCATTGTACCAGAAAATTAAGCAGTGAGTATTTATCAATAAACGTTTACATACACAAAGTCACGCCTCCGTCATCAAACGTCACCTACTGCGGTTCCACCAAACGCCTTAAAAGGCCGTTCACGAAATCGACTGATTTTGATCAATTTTGTTAATTCGTAGTGAGAAAGGGAAAAATAATTAAACAAGACTATTTGTGATTTGAAAAGTCGAGTTCCTTGTTTTGCAAGTGATGTTCCAAATAAGTTATTCATGGAAAATCATAAATATTCGCAACAAGTTTTCCGAAAAATTACTCGAGACTGACGTTTGATAATTTTTTAACAAGTAACTACTTTTGATTTTGAACATTTAAAAATATCATCAACATCGTTATATGGTCAACTTCGATACAAAATATAGCAGAAAAATAATGTTGAAAAAATCATTTTTTTTTAAACCCTGTCAGTAATGTATTTTTTGTACCAGCATTTTTAATGACCATAATCAGCGGATCAAAGTCTTCAGTTCTAGCGATGACTCCTGAATCCTTGGCTTCCTTAATTTTGTTGAGGTAATCCTCCATCGAGCTGCTATCATAGTTTTGTTCCAAACAAATTTTAAGAATACCTAGTCTTCACAATCTGCGACCTTTGCACGCCTTCTTCAGGTAATTCCATGCTTCATAATCACTTTTTGCGGAGCGAATGCATGAAATTACTGCTGGTTGAACTGATAAGGCAATTCGGTCCATCGCATTTGCGATAAAACTGAAGAATAAAGATAAAAAGAAGGCGTTCTTTTTATCTTTGTTCTTCAGTTTTATCGTCGTCATTCTCATTTTTTTTTATATTTCACGTATAAATAATCGTGACTGTCGAATTATATTGCATGAAAAAAAAAAACATATGCCTGTTGATTCTTTGACATGGTCTCATTAATACCCTAGAGCCCTATACCCGCTCCTACTTGATCTATGCTGTGCCCGACAGGGTCCATAATTGTGACTAATTTATCTATTTACCTACCAACTTTATACATTATGGTACGCAATAAAGAATTGAGAATTGAGAATTGAGAGCAGGGGTCGGCAAGTAATTTTAAGTGGGGTCCGGATACTGTAGATTTTTTTTATCGAGGTCCAGAAAAAGACACTAATTTTACTTACTTTCTAGTTGATTATTATAAGCTGTTTTATACCATATTTGCACTCGCATCCCCGCACTGAAACGCTCTCTCCTCTGCGCCATACAACACTGAATAGTAACTGCAGCTGTGTCTACCTACTAAAACTAAACTAACTAATCAAATTTGATTCTACTTGGCAGTTATTTAAAAATATTATTTAAATTGAATGGTATGTAAGTTATCTAACAATATTTGGCGGTCCAAGTTCCGACCGTTCGCGGTCCGGATATGGACCGCGGTCCGCCTGTTGCCGACCGTTGCCCTAGAGTTAAGTGATATCAAAAGGAACGCGTATAGTTTCCGGTTGTCATTGTCAATCTGTCCGAAATACTAGCGTTTTCGAATATTACAAACCACAGCCTGCTACCACGATGGTTATTTCGACAAAAACCAAAACAGTTCGTAGAGATTATAAGGGATTTATTAGTAAAAGGAAATGCGAGTCGAAAGCTCGTATGTCGCGCGGGGTGCGCGTCATACGCGCGCTAGGGACGTTTGTAAAAATCAAGACAGATGTCATGTCACAGGGGCCATTATAGGTTGCGTTTAGAAACCTGAAAACTATTCTAATAGGATCCTGTGTTATGTTCGTTAGTCAGCAATTCCTGTAATTTTTAAGAACGTTCGCATTCTAATCTCATTCGTAATCTGTCAAAAATACAATAATTTTTCCAAAATTTTTGACGAGTTTGACAGATTGCGACCTGAATGTGAACGTTTTTTAAGTACCAGAATTGGAAGAGAACCGTCCAAGACAGCGTTGAGCGTGGAGACAGTACGAGGGTCAGGGATCTGGGCTCGCGTGACGAAGTGAGTCGCAGGCAAGGCGAATAATCTATGTCTCTTAATTATGTATTCCCCAAAGGGTTGAGCACGAATTTACAAACTTATTATACACTCCCGGATGCTTGAATCGAGCCACCCTGCATTTATTTTTGTTTAAAGGTCGAGGAGGCCTATCTTTTTAAATAATGGTAGGACAAAGAAAAAAGAATGTGGTTTTGAAGCCAGTCACTCACTATCATTTCCATTTGTCATTGTTCCAAATTTGAATTTGGAATACTAAAAAAAAACAGCTTAATTGCAATAAGTTAGTAGATAGTCTTTTTATGCAAAACAAAACAAATATCTATTGACATAAATATGCTAAAATCAAAGTATGTTGCTTCTTTATAAGCGACCAAACTCCGATTTTCTCGTCTTTTTCCAATTCGAATTTGGAACAATGGTGATACCGAAATGATGGCTAATATTTCAGCTTCAAAACCGCATAAAAACTTTTCTCTGACATCATTAATTTGATTTTTAAGCCTATAAACATAAAAATGCACAGTGGCTCGATTTAGGAGTCCGAGAGTGTATATAAATAAACAATCTTTTCTTTTTTAGCAGGCCTATCTGACGATACCGAAGTACTGCGATTTACACGTAAGTAATGATATTTTTTGTTAAGATCCTTGTGAGACATGAAGAACACACCGATCCTCTGTGGTAGTATCTGAGATCTATATTTTTCTATGTACTGGTATGTGAATCACACTTCTTGAAAATGAGACAAAGAAATTCAAGGGTTCAACTCTTAAGGGTTTAAAGGCACCGCTCCATAGCAGCAGGCTTAGCTACGAACGAATACTTACCGTACAAAATACAACAAATAATCAGCCTAAAATATGCCCGCCCACTGCTGAGACATAGACATAGGCCACCTCTCTGTGAGAGAGAGTGGGCCGTAATCCACCACGCGTTCCCAGTGCGGGTTGGTGGATGTCACATGTCTTCAAATTTTTGATTTTAAGACATGCGGGTTTCCTTACGATGTTTCCCTTCACCGTTTTAAAAGCAATGGTGATTAAATAATTTACACAAAGTAAAGCGCCTATCTGGGTACGAACCCATGACCTACTACTCGTAAGTCGCGGCCATTACCACTGGGCCACCACTGCTGTACAACAACAAAATACAGAGGGCTCGTCCATTGCGTCAGTCATAGGACTCAACGTCAATAAGGAGTGGTTCGGTAACAGATATCTTTTAGCCGGCACCGCTGATTTTAATTTAATTTTTGAATTGGTTTTTTTATCTTTTTATTACGGGCGTTTTTAACGTTCTGCATCGTTCTCACATGTATAATTTCAACATGAATGATGTAACCAATGTTTTGTACCTAACCATATTTTGATTAAAAAGAGTGTCCGTGAAGTTTCTTGCGCAGTCTCCTCCATAGGAACTACTACGCTTTGGAATGGGCAACTAGCTTCATCTTTCTGACTGACCGATCCCTTGACAATTTAATAGTGCCTGTTTGAAATAAATGGTTTGAGTTTGAGAGTTTGACTTCAGTAATTATCTATATCATAGATAATTACTAGCTGCACCCCTAGGTGTCGATCCCGTGGGAATATCGGAATAACAGATATCCTATATCCTAACCTAGGTCATGGTCTACCTATGTGCCAAATTTCATTCAAATCCGTTCAGCCGTTTTAGCGTCAAAGCGTACAAACAAACAAACTCAGTTTCGCATTTACAATGGGCCGAGTCACACCGGAATGGCAGCGGCTGCCAGCGGCTGCCAGCGGCGCCAGCGGCCCCCGGCGTCACCGTTGGCGGCCTTGACTAGTTTAGTTTCTACATTACATACACGCGGCCGCCCGCGGTGCCGCGAGCGGCCTCGCGTCGCCGCTGGCAGCCGCGGGCAGAACCACCAACAAAATGCGCGTGGCGCACGGCCGCTCGCGTTACCGCGGGTGGCCTCGTGACCTTTTCAAGCTTTTCAAGCGATACTGGTGTTTTAAGTATGTAGATAAAGTTTAAAATTATTTCACACTGAAAGTGCTCGCTGTGTCGCTGCCGGCCGCTGCCATTCCGGTGTGACCCCACGCTAAGTTAGAATCCATCATGCCTGTGAAGTTTTGCCGGTAATTTCATTCCTCCTTGTATCATAATAATAAAAAATTTCAGCGGCGCCCAAAATTTGCCTTCGTAACGAAAGATTCAGAATTGATAACTGTAACTGGTGCTACTGTAATGCGACCCGCCATCGTATCTGTGAACGTCAGCCGTGTAACCGGAGTAAGTACTATTAACGATCATTTATGTTTTAAGGTTCCGAACCCCACCCCCGCCCCCCCTTTTGGTACGGGACTCTATTGCTAAGACAACGACATCTGTCTGTCAGTCCGTCTGGCTGTCACAGGGCCGAATCTTTTAACCGTAGGTTAGTTATCTTGGAATACGTGTGAGTTTTCTGGCAACACTAGTCCTAGGCGTTTGTGCTAGGTGTGTGTCGCTTGGGATGTCGTGCCCGCTACCGCTGCTGCTGCCCCTAACGTATCTTCCTTATCCTCAGCACAGTCCTTTCAAATGACAACTGCCGTACCACGGCAGCTGTCAAAATTATAGTCAACTGACACTTGCCGTGCTACGGCAGGTTGATTATGGTCACACTATATTGCGATTATCTATGAAACTAAGCGTCCTATCGCTATCGTTCTTGTGGTATTGTGAGCATGAAAGACAGAGCTAGCAATAAAACATGACATGCTATCAACATTTTAAGCATTCAAACGAATGTATGGCACTCGGAAGTTACTTCCGAATGTTGCAAACAAAATGGCGGCAATTCGCAAATGTTGCGAATTAATATTTTTATATTTTATTTCTCAAATAAATCATAAAAATAGAACTGCTTTCAATAGGGAGGTAATTTAATGTAGTTTTTATTAAAATTTATAAATAATTATGAAACAAAAAGTTTATTTGTTTATAAAAAAAAATTGTGAGTCGGAACTATCGTGGTCAAGTGGTTTTTCTTTGTGATGTTAAGTGGTAATATTTAATCTAGTTGAACGTTTAAGCGTTTGTAACATTTAGATAATCGCACAAACTTGCAACTTATCTCTCAACATAAACAACTTTGACATGTTTACAATAATTACAGAGCGTTGAGTGAGTCGGGTTGGCGCCGCGAAATTCTATGATGCGTTTCAATTCGTTATTTGAACATATAATAATAACTTTCCAATAAGAATGATTGTTATTTCTTATTGGAAAGTTAATAATCTTCGTAGAAAAATGATTTTATAATGTAAAAATATGCAGAAATTTGGTATTTATGTTCTTGAATGAGAAAAATGAGTGAAAATAACAAAACTTTTTTTTAGTGTAAACAGACTCGTTTTATTGTAAAACACATTCTTATAAGTCTTATAAGATCCAATTGGAAATATTGTACAGATTACGAAACAGTTATTGTTTTATATGGGTTTCATAGTAAAATAGCGAGAAATCGGGGTTTTATCGCAAGCAAACCCAAAAGGGGCGGGGCCACGTCAAGGTCACGATCAGAGTTTTTTTGAAATGCGTTTTGACAGTTGACTGTCGAAGGGCTTGTGAGTTTTCTTACGAATACGTGTGAGTTTTCTGGCAACACTAGTCCTAGGCGTTTGTGCTAGGTGTGTGTCGCTTGGGATGTCGTGCCCGCTACCGCTGCTGCTGCCCCTAACGTATCTTCCTTATCCTCAGCACAGCTATGGTCTGACACAGTGTGGAGTTGATACACACCATAGACTTGAGTACCAGTAGCTAAAACATCAGAACCCTCATAAACAGTACATGAACTAATATCAAAATTAACTGTACAGGGTGAAATTGAATTCCCATGAATCCAATTTCACTCTGTACGTCAACATATGGACAACGACGTCTGTCTGTCAGTCCGTCTGACTGTCACAGAGTTGTATCTTTTAACCGTAGCTGCGTAGGTTAGTTGTCTTGGAATCTGTGTGAGTTTTAGTAGCTGGGACAGTATGGAGAAATATAAATCCAAAAGAGGTATTGGGATATTGTCTTTAGAAAGACAGTCGACACGCATTAAAAATAAAATTTGGTCTCATACAGTTTTCCCGTCTTCTTCTTTTCTTGTGGTTAGTGACTAACCTGGTGTCAAAGTAAAGCTGCCCATGGGCATCTGACTTGGTTTCACATGCCGTCGAGAAATATCTCTCAGGCATGCCGGTTACCTCACGATGTTTGCCTTCAACGTATTTGAAGCAAGTGATAATTAAATACTCACATGAATCCGAGGTGTGTGCCTTAGGTTCGAAATCGAGACCTATGACTTGGCAGTCCGTCGGTCATACCACTAGGCTATCACTGCTGTTAGCCTCTTACTCACTTAGTTTTCCCGTATCTCCCATGGATTCTTATTTCCCCATAATTTCCCAGTCAAAAACACTGCATGTTTAAAACTAATTGTGTGTCCTTTTTTACAGCAACACCAGATAGAAGATGGCCACGTAATTATTATTTTTATAATAATAACAAGCTTTAGCCCGCGGTATTGCTCGCGTGGAAGATAGTTTTACCAGCTCAGTAACGTCGTAAATCGTCAACAAGCGTAACAAAGATCATTCTCAAATAAATTGTAGCTCATTTATAGACACATTTGAAAATGGTTGAATACGGCATGACAAATTAATTAATCATTCATTTACTTTTCGATCGATTTTCATATAATTTATTATTAAATTTTATGAGGAGTGAAAGGAGAAGTCTCATTTCCCATAGAAAATTACCCCACGTCTGGCAGCACAGAGGAGTATATAAAAAAATCGCAAAAAAATATTTTTTTAAACATATACATACTTCCGGTTTTAATCCTTACTGGAACATATTAAAAAAACCGGCCAAGTGCTTGTCGGACCAGGCACAATGAAGGGTTCCATAGTTGGGATGAATTTATGGCAAGAACAAACGTAACTTTCTAGTTGAAAAACATGTTCTCCCAAACATTCCGTATGGGAGAACATGTTTTTGCAACCGCAAATTTAAGTTGGTCGATTATTACTCGTTAACTTGTAAAGCCTACATAGCTGTGATAGTTTTCCTTTTAATTTTGTTATATATACTACTACCGTGAATTTTTTCACATATCCAAACCCAACCATTTAGCTGGCAGGGGGAGTGGGACACTTGACTCTAAAAAATCTAGACTCCAAAAATGGTTTTAACAAACTCACAATATACACGACACGGTTGGCGCAGTGGCTGAGTGATCGACTGCTGCGCAACTTGTCGCGGGTTCGATCCCCGCACGGAACAAATATTTGTATGATCTACAAGTAGTTGTTCCGGGTCTGGGTGTTAGTGTATGTGAGTTTCTATGTTTGAAACGCACCCACGATACAATAAGAAATTCTTAGTCGCACACTAAGAATTTCTTATTGTATCGTGGGTGCGCAACGTATTAAAAAAAAAAAAAAAAATATTTTACCTTTCCAACGATTCCCCACACTATGGGATAGACGAGAAAAAAAAACATCCCCGCTTTACGTGTAAGGGAAATACTAAATAATTTAGTGAAAATCTGCAGATTTTAGTTTTAGAATGACTAGAAATGCCATAAAAACATACTTTCGGTTTTAATCATACATACATAACATCTCCGAAGGGTTAGACAGGGGTGTCCCTATAGTACACCCACATTTAGAATAGAATAGAATATTTATTTGCTCAGAATGTAGGTATTTACAATGAGGTGGTTACAATAATATTTTAGAGAATCCTTGTACATTCTACCATTTTGGCATGCAAACATTGATGCAGTTCATTGTCAAGCATACAAACACAACTAAAATGTATCAGCCAGAAAATCGGATACGGAGTAGTAACATTTAATTAAGAGAAGTTCAGTTAGTTTCATTTTGTAAGTTGTTTTTGGTTCGTCTTTTATGGCATTAGGAATGTGGTTAAAAATTGCCGGTGCCATACCAAAAACACTTTTCCTCAACAAAACAGTCCTATACCCAGCTGTGTGTAGCACTTTTTGGTATCGAGATCGCAAAGCTACATCTCAGTATCTGTTTTCCGATAAACTTAAAAATAAATGTCGATTACATTTAACGAAAAGAGCAATCTCTAAAATGTAAAGGCACGGAAATGTCAATAAATTATGACTTTTAAAAATTTCGCCAGTTATGTTTAAGTCTATGAAATAGGGCTAGACTTCGGGCTGCTACTGAGAAAATCCTGATGGAAAAACCGAATGACACTTTACCCGACCTGGGAATCGAACCCAGGCCCTCATGCTCAGCAGTAATACTTGCACCCACAAGACCAACGAGGCAGTCGTTCTAAAACCAAACTCAAATCAATCAAAAAACGGAAGTATGTAATTTTTTTAAACTAATTTTTAGCGATAATTTTGAGATATTTCTTTTTTCTTTATACAAACGTAACACTTGATTTATTCGTAAATAACACGGATGACAATTTTGAAAAAAAACATATTATATATTTCTCACGTCAATCTAGTAATTCGGGCCGTATTAAAAAAAAAAAAATTGTTTATGTTTTATGATGCGGCAAAAAGACAGTTCTCAGTCTAGTTTCACCATGTCTGTCTGTCTTTCTGTCTGTCTGTGTGTCCGCGGCTTAGCTCAGAGACGGTTAGTAGTAGCTGTAATTTGGCATATGTATTCATATTAATTACGCCGACAAAGTGGTAAAATAAAATCAAGAAAAAAAACGGGTTTTTTGGGGTACCTCCCTTGCACGTAAAGTGGGGATGTTTGGGGTGGGGTATCGTTAATAATAAATAAATAATAATACCAGCCTGTTATTGTCCCACTGCAGGGCAAAGGCCTCTTCTCATACAGAGAAGGCACGAGCATTGATCACCACGCTTGCTCTAGACGGCTTGGCGATTTCAGACTTATATTAAATATAAGTCCAGGTTTCCTCACGGTGTTTTCCTTCACCGATGTCAGTAATGTCCAAGATAAACACAGAAAGTACATAAGTAGTAAGTAGTAGTAGTGGTAGTAAGTTAGAAAGGTTCACCGATCGAACCCTTCATTGCGCGTGCCGGCCGGTTTAAAAAAAATAATCAACCTTCAATTAAATTCGTAAATCTAGATCTTCAATTTAAAATTACTACGTAGGTTGCACCCGGATTTTTGTAATGAAGTTACTGTAACTACAGTAACTTCATTACAAAAATCCGGGTGAAATAATTTATTCATACGATTTCCAGCGAATCAACCCAGAAGAGGGTGTTTCATAGGAAGCCGTTTCGAATGGGGAAAATGCGGTTATTGCTATTGTACTGTGTGGCGAAAAATCGACTGTCTAATTAGATATAACTGTACCGACGATGTAACGACGACGACCCGCAGACCGATCAGTAAGTTTTTTATAAAAGTTTACTTACAAATGTCATACTTAGTAAACTCACGCTTTTTTCCCTTGAGCTGAAACATCAGAATGTCACCTGCTATGATTCCTTCGAACGTTCTGAGGGTTCCGTAGTTACACAAAAGTGGCAACGCGATAATATTACGTACTAAGCCTACGCCGTCTTTCTGTCCGTCGGTTTGTCCCAAGGGTATAATCTTTTTAACTGTAATGGCCTCTAAGCCAAGTTTTCAAGAAAAATAAAGACGTGACCTAAACAATAATGTTAGACCTGCTGTCTTTTAAGGATCAAAAGGTTGGGTCACAAGAGGAAACGGGGCACCGCCGTGACCTTGTGGAGGCGATCGGTGGCAGTGATCTCTCGCGTCCGGCCCTGGTCCAGGCCATGGTACGGAGCGAAAGGGCGTGGGAAGCCGTCACCTCCTTCTGCGAAGCAGTAATTCTCGCGAAGGAGGAGACGGAGCGCGTGAGGGAGAGGCAAATGTCACGCACTCGCGCCCCTGCCGCTGCAGGAGATGCCCTGGGCGTCGGCAAAAAATCGCAGGCCGATTCCCAGCCACCGTAGGCGCGGGTTAGCGGACGGTGAGCAATGGGTAGCTCGCCGTCCGATAAGGACCAGGCCCGGGTCGACGGATACGGATATCAGCACAACTGACGGGGTCCGCTAGGACCGATGCCTGCCGGGGTCACGGGAAAGTCCGAAAAGGATACCGTGGCCCCTGGCAACGTACAGGCAACTGAAGGAACTCGGGCGGGTTTTAATCAGTAAGAGTCTGGGACGCCCTCCCGCTCCGCCCGGCGCGAGAGAAGTTATTTGATAATTTCCCAACATAAAAAAAAGAAACAAAAAAAAGGTTCACAAGAGGAAAGAATGAAAGGCAATTGCATGCTGCTGAGATGAGAATGCTAAGAGGGATGTGTGGTGTTGTGTTAATCGAATGAATAAAATTCTAAATCAGAATGAAGTGGAAGTCTAAAAGTGGCGCCGGTGTTCGAGAAAACTTTTGTGGTATGGGCATTTGATCCGGAGGAGCGAGAAGCATATCGTAAGGAAAGTTTTGAGTAGGTATAAATTCGGACGAATATAGCCGAAGACGGAGCCAGTGGCTAAGTAATAACAGCCGCAAGGGTCGATCCATTAGGATAAGCTACGCTTGCCGGGGTTGGTCTGTATTGGGAGACCATCTTTACATACCGAGACTCCTCCATGCCTCGGAAAGCACGTAAGGCCGTAGGTCCCGGCTGTAATCCGTGGATCTTTGACAGTCGTTACGGGTCAACAAAAGCCCGCAAGTCTGACAACCAGTCTTACCAAGGTATTACCCAGTTACTGGGTTGTGGAGGTCAGGTAAGCAGTCGCTTCATATTAAAATACTGGTATTCAGCTACATCCGGTTAGACTGAAAGCCGACCCTAATAGAATTGGGAAAAGGCTAGGAAGATTGATTAAATTCGGACGGATATAATAGTGAAGCCAGACCAAAGAAGCGACTGTGGACGGATTGTATGAGAGCTTAATTGGCTAAAAAAGGGATGAACTACTGAGATACAAAGAACGAAAAAAGAAAGAAAGAAAATAGATTTATTTAATACAGATGTATGCAACAAGTCATGCTGCTTCGACACCAACTAAATTGAGATATGGACAGGCAGGAGGATGATGAAATTTAAAACAAATAAATGGAACACTAGTAACCTACAAAAAACAACTTACAAAAAGTTTATTTTTTCAGAGGGCCCGAAGCAAAGCACGAGACCACGCAGCTCCTCGAATTTCGAATGTGAATTAGGACAAATTGAGCGAATAGACGATTGTAATTTCTGCCGATGCACTATCAGCAGAAAATGGATGTGTTCTAATAATGTTTGCCCATCAAACAATGATCATCGTATGTACCAACTAAATTAACACTCACTCGATTATATCCATCATTATAAGCCAACACATCTATCTTTAAATAAAAATAACAATGTAGTGAGTGTATATACAAATATTTTCTTTTTTTAGCTGGGCTATCTGACGAAAAAGAAATACGGCGATTTACACGTAAGTAATGATATATTATGTTAAGATCCTTGTGAGGCATGAAGAACACACCGATCCTCTGTAGTAGAAATCTTAGATCTATTATTTTTCATTGTACTGGTATGTGAATCACACTTCTTGAAAATTAGACAAAGAAATTCAAGGGTTGTTACTCTTAAAGGTTTAAAGGCCCCGCTCCATAGCAGCACACGGCTTAGCTACGAACGAGTACTTAGCTTACAAAATACAGCATAATCAGCCTATAATGTTTCCACTGCTAGGCCGTAATCCACCACGTGGGTCCAGTGCGGGTTGGTGGATGTCTCACATGTCTTAAAATTTTTGGTTCTAAGACATGCCGGTTTCCTTACGATGTTTTCCTTCACCGATTTTGAAGCAAGTGATAATTATACAAAACTCACATGAATCCGACGTGTGTGCCTTAGGTTCGAAATCGAGACCTATGACTTGGCAGTCCGACGGTCATACCACTAGACTATCTCTGCTGTTAGCCTCTTACTTACTCACTTAGCTTTCCCGTATCTCCCATGGATTCTAACTTTTCCATACTTTCCCAGTCCAAAACACTGCATGTTTAAAACGAATTGTGTCATATCAGCGAATCATGTTTAAAATTTTCTTCACCGTTTTGAGAGCAATGGTGATTAAATCATTTACACAAAGTAAAGCACCTATCTGGGTTCGAACCCATGGCTCGTAACTCACGGCCGTGACCACTGGGCCACCACTGCTGTACAACAACAAAATACAGAGGGCTCGTAAATTGCGTCAGTCATAGGACTCAACGTCAAGGTCATCTTTTAGCTGGCACGGCTGATTTTAATTAAATTTTTGAATTGTTTTTTTTTTCTTTTTATTACGGGCGTTTTTAACGTTCGGCAACCTTCTCACATGTATAATTTCAACATGAATGATGTAACCAATGTTTTGTACCTAAACATATTTTGATTTAAAAGAGTGTCCATGGAGTTTCTTGCCCGTTCTTCTCCCTAAGTACTTACTACGCTTTGGAATGGAACTAACTATCTTTCTGACTGACCGACCCCGTGTCAATTTAATAGTGCCTGTTTGAAATAAATGGTTTGAGCGATAATTACTATTATCTACGAGTATATCATCATCTGATATAGATAATTACTAGCAGCACCCCGCATAAGTGTCGATTCCGTGGGAATATCGGAATAATAGGAATCCTATATCCTAATCCAGATCATGGCCTACCCATGTGCCAAATTTCATCCAAATCCGTTCAGCCGTTTTAGCGTAAAAGCGTACAAACAAACTCACGTTCGCATTTATTATATTAGTTAGGACCCATCATGTCTGTGAAGTTGCGCCGATAATTTAATTTCTTCTCAAATTTCAGCGGCGCCTAAAGTATGCCTTCCTGACGAAAGATTCAGAATTGATAACTGTAACTGGTGCTACTGTAATGCGACCCGCCATCGTATCTGTGAACGTCAGCCGTGTAACCGGAGTAAGTACTATTAACGATCATTTATTTTTTAGGCTTCCGTACCCCAACCCCAACCCCTTTGGTACGGGACTCTATTGCTAAGACAACGACGTATATCTGTCTGTCCGTCTGGCTGTCACAGGGCCGTATCTTTTAACCGTAGGTTAGTTGTCTCGGAATTCGTGTGAGTTTTAGTAGCTGGGACAGTATGAAGAAATATGATTCCAAAAGAGGTATTGGGATACTGTCTTTGAAAGACCGTCGAAACGCATTAAAAAAAAAATTGGTCTCATACAGTTTTCCCGTCTTCTTCTTTTCGTGTGGTTACTGACTAAACAGGTGTCAGTGTTTTAAAGCCGCCCATAGGCATCTGAATTGGTTTCATATGCCGTTTAGAAATATCTCTCAGGCATACCGATTTCCTCACGATGTTTTCCTTCACCGTTTTTTGAAGCAAGTGATAATTATACAATACTCACATGAATCCGAGGTGTGTGCCTTAGGTTCGAAATCGAGACCTATGACTTGGCAGTCCGTCGGTCATACCACTAGGCTATCATTGCTGTTAGCCTCTTACTTACTCACTTAGTTTTCCCGTATCTCCCATGGATTCTAATTGTCCCATACTTTCCCAGTCCAAAACACTGCATGTTTAAAACGAATTGTGTCCTTTCTTACAGGAAAACCAGATACCAGATGGCCACGTAATTATTCTTTTTATAATAATAACACGCTTTAGCCCGCGGTATCGCTCGTGGGGAAGATAGTTATACCAGCTCAGTAATGTCGTAACAAAGATCATTTTCAAATACATTGTAGTTCATTTAAACACACATTTTAGAATGGTTGAATACGGCATGACAAATTAATAATTCGTTCATTTACTTTTCGATCGATTTTCATATAAGGCCCCCATTATGGAAATTTTATGAGGAGTGAAAGGAGAAGTCTCATTATCCCATAGAAAATTACCCCACGCCTGGCAACAGAGACAAGTATCTAAAAAAATCGCAAAACATTATTTAAAAAAAAACATACATTATTCCGGTTTAGTCCTTACTGGAACATACTAAAAAAATGAACTGAATTTTCGTTCAGAGGTACTCGTACTGTATAATTTAGTGAAAATCTGCAGAATTTAGTTTTTGAATGACTAGAAATGCATAAAAATATACTTTCGGTTTTAATCATACATACATAACATCACGCCTGTATTCCCCGAAGGATTAGGCAGGGATGTCCCTATAGTACACCCACATTTCGCCAGTTATGTTTAAGTCCCATGAAATAGGGCTAGACTCCGGGCTGCTACTGAGAAATTCCTGATGGAAAAACCCAATAACAGTTTGCACGACCTGGGAATCGAACCCAGGACTTCATGCTCAGCAGAAATGCTTGCACCCACAAGACTAACAAGGCAGTCGTTCTAAAACCAAAATCTCCAGATTTTACAAAAATATATACTACCCCTGAATTAATATTCAGAGCAATTTTTTCGTATATTAACCGGACTAATGTATTATTTTTTACTCATTTTTAGCGATAATTTGAGATATTTCTTTTTGCTGGCAGACGTGGGGTATTTTTGAGCCTTCTCCTTTATACAAGCGCAACACTTATTTTATTCGTAAAAAACACGGATGAAAATTTTGAATAAAATAATACATATTTCACACGTCAATCTAGATATTCCGACCGCATTTTTTATTAATTTTTTGTTTATGTTTTATGATGCGGCAAAGAGGGTAACTCTTTGCCTATTGCGTATTCAAAGACTAAGTATTAAAGGAGTAAACTCCAGTCGTGCGTGGGAGCTGACACACATACACGTGAAACGAGTGAAACTGCCCACATACCATAATAACCCTTTTTTAATAGTGAGAATAGAGATTAAAGCCGCGTGTACATGGGTTTACCTTAAGGATACGCTGAGGTTCTAAGGGGGTTGTTTTTGGTTTACCGCAAGGATTCATATGGCGCCTACCAGGTTTGTTCTTGGGATAAATTCATCCCAACTACAGAACCCTTCACTGAGCGTGCGTTTCTTAAATAATCAACCTTCAATTCGTTAATAAATAGATCTTCAATTTAAAATTACTACGTAGGTACTAGGTAGTTACAGTAACTTCATTACAAAAATCCGGGTCAAATAATTTATTCATACGATTTCCAGCGAATCAACCCAGAAAAGGGTGCTACATAGGAAGCCGCTTCGAATGGGGAAAATGCGGTTATTGCTATTGTTCTGTCTGGCGAAAAATCGTGTGTCGAATTAGATATAACTGTACAGAAGATGTAAAAACGAAGACCCGCAAACCAAGCATCAGTAAGTTTTTTTATGAATAAAAGTTTACCTATACACGTGTTATACTTAGTAAACTCACGCTTTTTTCCCTTGGGCTAAAACATCAGAATGTCACCTGCTACGATTCCTTCCAATGTTCCGAGGGTTCCGTAGGTATTACGTACAAATCCTACGCCGACTTTCTGTCCGTCGGTTTGTCCCAAGGGGATGATCTTTTTAACTGTAATGGCCTCTAAGCCAAGTTTACAAGAAAAATATAGACGTGACCTAAACAATATTGTTAGACCTGCTGTCTTTTCAGGATCAAAAGGTTGGGTCACAAGAGGAAAGAATGAAACGCAATTGCATGCAGCTGAGATGAGAATGCTAAGAGGGATGTGGTGTTGTGTTAATCGAATGAATAAAATGAGTATGAAGTGGAAGTCTGAAAGTGGCGCCGGTGTTCGAGAAGTTGTGTGGAAAACTTTTGTGGTATGGGCATGAGATCCGGAGGAGCGAGCAGCATATCGTAAGGAAAGTTTTGAGTAGGTATGAATTCGGACGGATATAGCTGGAGACGGAGCTCGTGGCTAAGTAATAACAGCCGAACGGATCGACCCATCAGGTTAAGCTTCGCTTGCCGGGGTTGGTCTGTGGATGGGAGACCATCTTTACATACTCGTACCGAAACTCCTCCGTGCTTCGGAAAGCACATTAAACCGTTTTTCCCGGCTGTCATCCGTGGATCTTTGACAGTCGTTACGGGTTGACAGATGCCCGCAAGTCTGACAACCAGTCTTACCAAGGGGTATTGTATTACCCAGTTACTGGGTTGTGGAGGTCAGATAGGCAGTCGCTTCATGTAAAATACTGGTATTCAGCTGCATCCGGTTAGACTGAAAGCCGACTCTAATTTAGTTGGGAAAAGGCTAGCAAGATTGATTAAATTCGGACGGATATAATAGTGAAGCCAGACCAAAGAAGCGACTGTGGACGGATTGTATGAGAGCTTAATTGGCTAAAAAAGGGATGAACTACTGAGATACAAAGAACGAAAAAAGAAAGAAAGAAAATAAATTTATTTAATAGAGATGTATGCAACAAGTCATGCTGCTTCGACACCAACTAAATTGAGATATGGACAGGCAGGAGGATAATGAAATTTAAAACAAATAAATGGAACACTAGTAACCTACAAAAAACAACTTACAAAAAGTTTATTTTTTCAGATGCCACGGAGGCCACGAAGCAAAGCACGAGACCACGAAGGTTCTCGAATTTCGAATGTGAAGTAGGACAAATTGAGCGAATAGACGATTGTAATTTCTGCCGATGCACTA
The DNA here is from genome assembly GCA_916701695.1 of Agrochola macilenta. Taxonomy (NCBI): domain Eukaryota; kingdom Metazoa; phylum Arthropoda; class Insecta; order Lepidoptera; family Noctuidae; genus Agrochola; species Agrochola macilenta. Next base: position 8,611,442 of record OU753564.1, on the reverse strand, counting down.
TCAGCAGAAAATGGATGTGTTCTAATAATGTTTGCCCATCAAACTATGATCATCGTATGTACTATCAAAATTAACACTCACTCGATTATATCCATCATGTATAAGCCAACACAGTCTTAAAATAATAATAATAAAAATATATACGTAATGTATAAAAAAGGGGAAGAGCTTATAGGGCGTCAAAAAGTTTATCCGCATCCCGTCATTGGGAAAAGCACCCAAAAGACTGGCAGCATTGCCACGTTTAATGGCAATACTGATTCTTTGACCAGCTTTGTTCCTAAATTATAGTAGTGCACTCATAATATACGTAGCAAGGTAGTTTAGGACTTTCATTTTGGACATTCTCGGGTTTGCCCGATTACTTCCCACACAGATCTCTCTCTTTCTTATCAAATTAGTGAAAGACAGCCCTAGATTTACAGTGGATGTGACAGAAGTGTCGCAACTTCTCGTGTTTTTTCAGATAACTTATTACTTTCAAAGACGAAACTTTGCGCTGACGGCATCCGACGTCAAGTCGACGAATGTAATTATTGCGTTTGTCACAGCGGAGTTGAGTTCTGCACACAAAAACATTGTTTGAGGGGTACAGGTATGTATTACTGATATTGATGCATTAGTTTACCACAAGGTTCTTGGGACGGAAGTTGTCACGCTTGTTTATGGTCAGCGGTAATAGCAGTTTAATTTATGTGTTACAGGGCCCACAATTTTCCCTGAGCCCGAATGTGTAGTGGGCGACCCTGTGCCTGCTCTAAATTCGTGCAATCTATGTTTCTGCTTGAATTCGGACATATTATGCACGGACAACCCCTGCATTCAAAGACAATCTACAGGTATGGTATACGTATTTACAAATGTGCTTCCCGATAGGTATAGCCTTTTTTTTTTTTTGGTGGGAAATCATCAAATGACTCCTCCCGCTCTGGGCGGAGCGAGAGGGAGTGTCAGACTTTTACTGATTAAAACCCACCCGTGTTCCTTTCGTTGCCTGTGTGCCGGGGCCGCGATATCCCTTTCGGACAAACTCGCAACCCTGGCAGGCATTGGCCCTTACGGACCCCGTCAGTTGGTGCTGACATCTCTTTGAGGCGCGCGTGGAACACAACGCGCCGTCGACCCGGGCGTCCTAATCGGACGGCGAGCTACCCATTGCCCACCGTCCGGATAGGTATAGCCTGGGTGTCTCGAGTGAATCGGTTACTTCTAGGCAAGCGTGCAATATCGACCCGTACTTACTTCCATTTGGCATATTTCACTCGAAGTGAAACGTCAAACTCAAAATGAATCAAAAGTGAAAATTAAATACATTAGTGAACCGATCCAACGATGTTGGATTTCGGCACTCGGCATCTTTCACTCGCCTTCAGAATAATTAAAAAATGAATTGAAAGGAGCGGATGCACTGTTCCTTTCTATATAAATTTGTCGTTGTCGTGTGAGCGTAGAATGAAACAAAAAATAACTCTCACTAAAGCGTCTGATATCGTAAAGCAATTGACAAATGCAGATCAAATATAAAAATATCTAGTTCCTGACAGCCAGATCATGTTTTTGGTACGGTATGTAAATTTGCTGTTAAATTCTATGTTAAGTGTTTTTCATTCATCTTTTCTTGATATTCCCTCTCTATCCATCAACATAAAGTCCTTCAATATACAATGACGTATTTTTTTTTCAGATTTACTAAAATCTAGCTGCGTTGAAGGTCTAAAGTATAGAATGAATGATGGCTGCAATTTCTGTCTCTGTCAGGGTGGCCAAGAGTTCTGTACCAAGCGTGCATGCTTGGTGCATGGTATGTACCTATCGCACTCCTGGTCTATTGTACAGCTCTTTAAATAGAATGTAGGTCACACTATGATGGATCCAAAAGATATCACCTTTTGCCTATATCCTCAAAGACATTCCGCCAGTTCCTATATAATAGAGGGCGAACCTATTGCCGAGCACATTGATGATCTCAGAAGATGATCTCATCCATAAAAGATTTTGCCAACCTGCTATTCAAGTGTGTGGGTTCATTAGGTATACATTGGGCGAAAATAAATGGTGGTCCCCTCCCTCCCTCCCACTGAGAGGAGGCCTGTGTCCCAGCAGTGCGAACATTATCGGCTGATTATGCTATGCTTAATAACATTATCGGCTGATTATGCTATGCTTACTAAATAGTCGTCAAATTTTTAACCATTTACGCACCAACTATTAACAGATAATAGTTGGTACCATGACCTGCCCCGCACAGAACCTGCCCTTTTTTTCTGGGAAACATTTCTCGTGAACAGCCTCCGTCTGGGGAGAACGGATGTTGGATGGGAGGAGGCTTATATCGGCCTACCGACGAAAATCTGACATTTTCTACTGCTAGCATAAGTCAGGGGACCAGGAGATACCCGCACGTTCGCACGCACCCCGGAACGGCGCTTGCCCTGCGAATGGTTATGGTAGGGCCCATAAAAAGCAGTAGGGCTTAGTCAGAGACATTTTGAAAGCAAAGTTCTTTCACCCACAGACGATGTCGGCTCAGACTCAGCTGGCTGCAACGAAGGAGAAGTGACGCCTGCAGAAGATAGATGCAACATGTGCGTTTGTATGAGGGGGAAAATAAATTGCACAAACAGAAAATGTAATAGAAGGAAACTAGGAGGTAAGGCCAGTCTACCCATCATAAAAAATATTGGAGTCTCATTTCCCACGAAATGTATGGGAAATCTTTTTTTTGCGCTTTCCGACGTTTTAGTACTTAAACTTCAGTTGGTCCGATAGAGGTTTTTTGATCCTTCTAAGAAACAGGATCGATTGGTATCAAAGAGAGTTTTAGAGAAAATTGCCCATTTTATTGCTGAATAAAAAAAACTGGGAATGCAGACCAAATTTCTCAAAAAGTTAAGGACAGTCTCCTAAGATCGTATTCCTGTAGCTAAAACGGTTAACGTAACTGCCCTTACTGCCCCATTCCTAAAATCCATCCTGTATAGGAGATTCATAAACTCCAGCACCATTTCACCGATCACCATGAAAGTTGGCACATAATTATGTATTTTTGGATGGAGAAGATTTTTAAAGGGTTTTTAGGGTTCCGTATATGTTTTAGGGTTGCTTTAAATCTATTGGATCGATCATGATAAAATTTGGGACACATATCAATTTTTGTGACCCAAACACGGACGCGTTACGTAAATAATTTAATTTTAGTAATTTTGAATACGGGGTCACTTTTGGGAGACTAAGAAAATAAAAATAAAAGTTTTCCTACGGTACCGTGTGACATATCAAATGAAAGGGCTTATTGTGGGGGTCTCAATTATATTTTTATCACATCTATTCAAAAAGAGCTATTTTATTCTTCGTAAACAGGGACCAAAATAGCTTTTTAATCCCTAGGGACTAAAAGTGTTTTGAATTTGGAATGTGGATCAACCAATCTGCCTAGCCTTTTTCCAACTATGTTGGGGTCGGCTTCCAGTCTAACCGGATGCAGCTGAATACCAGTATTTTACATGGAGCGACTGCCTATCTGACCTCCACAACCCAGTAACTAGGTATAAATACGAGACCCCTTGGTAAGACTGGTGTCAGACTTTCGGGCTTCTGACGACTCGTAACGACTGTCAAATATCCACGAATGACAGCCGGGACCAACGGCTTAACGTGCTTTCCGAGGCACGGAGGATCCTCGGTATGTAAAGATGGTCACCCATCCACAGACCAACCCCGGCAAGCGTAGGTTAACCTGATGGATCAAACCGTGCGGCTGCTATTACTTAGCCACGAGCTACTCTTGAACCACTCCTCTTAACGAATTTGGAATGTGGATATTGTTAGTAAAAGTTGCAATCACCAAAGAGATCAATCACGAACATTGTATGAACAAGTAATAGGCTGGCAAGAGAGAGAGAAAGTGTGAATTTGGTCAAAATGAAATCCAAGATGGCGGCTGCGAAAATTTTCAGATATTTCGTCATTAGTCTCGTTTTCATAGTTTTCGAGGGTGCTAAAGTCGATAGTGAGGTCAAAATGTAAATCCAAGATGGCGGCTGCGAACATTTTGTTTTAAATCATACATGAGAAGGAACTTCGTTCCTGACGGGGGTCGTACCGCACAAGTTTTTTTTTTCTCATAGTGGGTGATAGAAAATATAGTGTTCACCTCGGGAGCAACACTATTTTAAGCTCGAGTGAAGTACGTTGTTTGAATCCCGCGCTGCACTCAGGAGAATCCTTCGCTCCACTCTGGATTAAAAAAAACACTCTCGCCTTAAAAATTGTTGTGTGCTCCCTTGGCAAACATCTACTATTTATAATTTAAAAATAAATAGTTTTAAAGTTATTTAAGAAAATAGATGAAAATTTACCATCCCTTATCTCCGAAACTACTGAGCCAAAAATACAGAAAATTCAATATTTATAGATTACAGGAAAACCTATACGAAGTCTATGGTCATAAAATAACATGGTAAATCTCCCAATATTGTGCGTGACCCGACACGCATTTGGCCGGTTTTTTTTTACCTTGACGTGGGTGACCCCGCGGGCATAAGCTAGTACATTATTGTATATTAAAAAGTTGTGCGTTATTTTTTATACTTTTTATTTATTCTTCAGAAAGCTTACGGTCTAATATATATTTAGTATGTACATACTTTGTTCCCGAGCTACTCAAAGCCAGCCAAGGGCGTCCTTTTTAACCCCCGACGAAAGAATAAAGTTTAACGTGTGTATCTGTGTGTCTGTCTGCGGCATCGTAGCTCCCAAACGGCTGGACCGATTTTGTTTTCTTTCTTTCATAACCTCTATTCTCGTGTTTCAGACGCAATTTCAGAAAATCTTCTGTCTTATATTCGAACTCAAAAAATTAAAAAGCATAAAACAACCAAAGGCACGAAACGGAGATGCAGTCCAGGGCAAAAGTATTTCCCAGATGATTTTGACCCGAACTGTCCAAATGACTGTATTTGCGATAGACATGAATTACTATGCACAAAGAGGAAGTGTTTTAATAATTGGGATAAAAAAAGTAAGTATGTTTTTCTAGGGTAGGTGCACACAGCAAACAGAGTTTATTTATTTATTCAACAAAAACCGCCAGAGGTCATTTATATGTCCAGATTAGGGTCGTAACGGAATCTCGAATATGCCTCGATCATTTCCGGATGAAATCGTATAGTCAGCCCCAAAAAGATGTATACACGGACAAAAAACCATTTTAATTTGATTGTCTACAACCATTGTTTCAAAACATTGCTTTGCTTAACATTGCTAACACATTATTTTGCCAAAACAATGTAAAAACTTTGTCCCAAAACATCTACACACCTTATGTATGGATGGGTTTGGTAAAATAAATTGTATACCATGTTTTGTACCTATACGATGGGCATATTGTTGTGGAACAAAGGATGTTGACAATAAAATGGTTCCTTGTCCGTGTATACATCTTTTTGTGGCTGCCTGTACCTTTCACCTCCACAAGTTTTTAACGGAGTTGTAACTGAGGTCAAATTAAGAATATCGGCTCCAACTAAGCGAACACGATGTATTCCTTTAATTTTGTGGACATATTATTCGAAGTTTCATGTTTTTGCTCCCATGACACCGCCGCCGCCAGGTACTGTACCAAGTAAGTATGCAACTATTTAGTGGAGGTGTTTTAATATTATGAACTACAAAAAGTTATGTAGGTATGTTCAACTGTCTGCACACTGTCACACAATACATGTTTCATACTCATCTGACAATACCCCGTTCTTTTTTTAAATTTTCAGCTCCATTCAAGTGGCCGTTAGGGAGAGTAGAAAAAAAAAACAGAAACTCGAAACAGTATTTAAAACAAGACTGCGATGATTACCAGAAGCTGCAGTCAGGTGATCCGTGCATTTCTTGCATGTGTTTGAATGGACGAAAAGTGTGTACCATTGTCAACTGCTCGGATGACAATGATGGTGAACCTGGTGCCATTGAAGCACTGAGTAAGTATTTTAACACTAGGTTTTAATTCACTGTGCCCTCATGGTATATTACGGGCCACTCCCTCTCACAGAGAGGCCTGTGTCCCAGCGATTATGCTTATGCTATTTTAGAGCCATGAGAAACAGGGTGTAAAGTTCACTCATCCTCTTTATAAAAGGGAGGATCCTCCGACCAAACAGGTGTCATATCTGGCGGGCAACTGCCCAACGATTGATGTCGCTGAAGTTATATAATATATAATTTCCGCTAATTGCGCGATGCAGGATTTGTGTGACGTCAGGTCTTTAATGCGTAGTTCGCATGTGGCGATTTAGATGCCGCCACACCATTAATACAAAGAATAACATACAATATTAATTAAATCAGTCATTTACTTTAATTGTTAAAATGGATTTAAAACATTCAAATGGTTTAAATCCCTTTTTGGCTGACAGCGTTCTAATATCCTGGTCATACCCGGTGGTTTAAAGTTAATGATTGATAATAATGCATTATAAAAAATTATATAAACAATGAATCCCCAATCGCTTTTTTTTTTATGCCGTACAAATATGTAATCATTCTTAATTTTTGCAGTAAATAATAACCCTCGAGGCGGCAAGGGTAATAAAGGAAACATGAAGATGAAGAAGAAACATAAAACTTTTTGTGTACCTTTCACATTCTTCAGCCCTGACAACAACAGATTTTGTAGAAATTGTTTTTGCTTGCACAATGGACTCGCCTTATGTTTACTGAATTTATGCAAATATTCAAAAGGTAAATATATATTTTTTGTCTCACACTATAGATTTGTTCTCATTTCTTTAATGAAAAAAAAACACCTTTTGAAATACATTACACACGGCTACATATCAAGGTATACACTTCCAGTATAAGCTGACCTCTCATTGTACGGAAATCCTATACAATGCGAGATTAGCTTAAACTGGAAATGTATAGCTGCTCGGGTGAAAATAGATAAATATATCGTCCACAACGTTGTATCACATTCCCGAGGCTGTGAAAATCGAGAAAACGATTTTGTAAAATTTATGAGACCTAGCTAGATCGATATTTGGCCCCCGTAAGCCCTTTATTGAAACTTTCATAGAAATCGTTAGAGCCGTTTTCGAAAACATGATTACAAATATATAAGTAATAATATATTTAAAAAAAAACATTTAATAATAAAGGGTAGTTTTCAGACAGCCAATGATAAATCCGAAAATACAATAATTTTTATTATACAATTTTCTTTTTCAGATATACCACACCAAAATTCACCAGGTAAGTCGTGTTTGTAATTAATTAACTTTTTCGTTGGTTGTTTTTTCAATAGTCAGATAACTTTTATTTTAAGAATAAATATGGCGTTGCTTTGACATAATATATTTTCTATACAAAAGCTGTCGAACTTTAACTACAGTGCGTTCTAGATAACTTGACCCGTGACTCGATTGGTAGCACTGAATTTTACAGTCATGTGATTGGTAACACTGTCGTGTCAGTCACCATTTTTAACTGTATTAGTATTCAAAATAAAACTGCAAAATTCAATGCTACCAATCGCGTCACCGGTCAAGTTATCTAGAAAGCACTGTAGTTAAAGTAACTTTAAAATTTAAATTTAATTAAAATTCGTATTACTTTTATTTTATTTTTTTCACTATCCCCTATGATTTTATGGACTTACATGTGTTTTTTAAATAATAACTTTCTTTTTTTTTGAAAATGTATTTTTTTCTTATTCGACAAATTTTAATAAATACTTAATGTTAGTTAATCCGATAGAATAACTCATAAGCTTATAGAAATAATAAACAGAATCCAAATCGAGCCAATAACATCGGAGTCATGGCAAAAGCTACACAAAAAATAAAAAATTGAATAACATGAAAAATATTAAAGATAATATTATAAAGTTTTCGATCATTTTTCCTTATTATTCAGATAAATACAGGCGGTCACATGCCCATGGCGACATTGTATATATTTCCAACTTCGACCCTCTTCCGTTGCCTAGCAACCAGCAAAGCAAACCTAAATAGTCTTTCAAACTCAAACTCAAAATCTTTATTGCATTCATGTGTTGATATTATGTAATTTGACATTGTATTTATTTTTTTTGACATATTTGAAATTTATTGAAATTAAAGGAAATTAATTAGCCTTTTAAATGTATTGTTTCTGCATGTGATAATTTTATTTAATATGTAATGTTCAACACAATGTTATTTGTTAATGAATAAATAAATTAAATGAAATGAAATGTGTACATTTAGGTGTTACATTTATGTAAGTTCCAACATGAAACCCGGTTAGGGCACGGCAACATAATATACTTAAAAGTACCTAAGTATATAATAATAAATTAGACAAAACAAGCACCCAGTGCAAGTTTGTTTAACAAATATAATTATTACTAGTATTAAGTTTATGTAGTTATTTTAATGATGTGTATTAATTATAATATTTTATTGATTTATATTTATTATTATATTTAATTATTTTTTACTAACTATTATATTTAATTAATTTGTATTAGCAGTATGTAAATATTGCGAGGTGAGAAATTTTACCCATATTGATGGGTAACATTTTTGAATGAGCATTATGAGGCGTGCACTTTTGGATTTTCCAAATATTTGAGTTTTTGAGTACCTGACTAGCACCGATTTTTTTCACATTCTTTTTAAACCGTAAAATTTCAGAAGAGTTGGACGAAGTATGCACTCCAGGGGAGACAGGGTACCCGACCAAGTGCGTCACCTGCACGTGTTCATTACAAGGGAAGTGGATATGCACACGGGAAGAGTTGGCTCTCTGTCAAGGTGAGTCTTGAAACATATCTCCTTCTAAACATCCACATTAGCCGTCATCCCAATCACCCACTTTCCAGCCTTATCACCTTTCACGCAATCTAATCATCGTTTCTTTGTTTTTCCTTTAAATTCTCATAAGCATCGTTTACGATTACCGCCAAATCAGCATAAAATATATAACAGACCGACATCAGGCATCGGGTAGTAGCCCACCAGAATAACACCGGTCTGATCATAAGATCCTCCCTTTTTAATGAAGGATCAGGGACTTTCAACCCTGTGCCTCATTCCATTAAAGTAACATTTATGTTTTTAGAGAGGAACTGCGATGAAAAAGACGAGTTCCACATGGGCTTCTTCCCGTATTGTGCTGGATGCAAGTGTTCTATCAAGGAATGGTTTTGTTCCATACAGAGCGAGGCGTGTAGCGGTGCGTAGTTTTTTTTTATGAATTGCGTTATTAGACCGCTTTTACATTTACGCGACTTAGCAGCGCGACAGTTGCGCAGCCGTTGGGCACGCCACAATTGCGGCGATAAGTCCCCTCTTTGAGGAGTGGCTAGAGAGGCGCCACGGCGTCCTCACCTTCCGCCTGACGCAGGTCCTCACCGGACACGGCTGTTTCGGGAGGTTCCTGTTCCGAATAACTCCTGGTTCCTGTTCAGACTGCCTGTGGCGCGTGAGTCGCCGACGGTACGAAATGTTACCATTTTAAATATTATATTTTATAAGAATATTTAGGACTAAGTATTTGTATTTATTCATTTTATTTTTTGTTATTTCACTATATGCTGCACCGGTTGACGTCATAACGTCAACGCCGGCTGTCGCTGAAAACCAGCGCTGGGGCTCTGTCTTGCATAGGGTCACAGCTTTATGCTGAGCGATGGCCGTTTTGCGTGGATGTGACGCATATTTTCCCCCAAATTGTTTATTTTCGTGTTTTGTTCTTACCTTGCGTCATGTGTACCGCAAATAAACGTATTTTCTTTCTTTTCTTTCTTCTTCTTTCTAATAAGGCGGGAGGAAACGCCCGGGTGTCACCACTGTGTGGATCGCCCGGAGGACACGGTGGAGCATACGGTGGAGGTCTGCCCTGCTTGGGTGGAGCACCGCCGTGTCCTCACGGAGGCGATCGGCGGCGGCGATCTCTCGCGTCCGGCCCTGGTTAAGGCCATGGTCCGGAGCGAGAGTGCATGGGAGCCGTCACTTCCTTCTGCGAAGCAGTAATGCTCGCGAAGGAGGAGGCGGAGCACGCGAGGGAAATGCAAGATGGGCGCCCTCGCGCCCCTAGTCGCCGCAGGAGACGCCCCGGGCGTCGGGAGTCGCGAGCCGACTTCCGGCCACCGTAGGCGCGGGCTTGCGGACGGTGGGTAATTGGTAGCTCGCCGTCCGATTAGGACCAGGCCCGGGTCGACGGCGCGTTGTGTTCCACGCGCGCCTCAAAGAGATGTCAGCACCAACTGACGGGGTCCGTAAGGGCCAATGCCTGCCAGGGTTGCGAGTTTGTCCGAAAGGGATATCGTGGCCCCGGCACACAGGCAACGGAAGGAACACGGGTGGGTTTTAGTCAGTAAAAGTCTGACACGCCCTCTCGCTCCACCCACAGCGGGAGAAGTCATTTGATGATTTCCCACCCTCAAAAAAAAAAGATGCGCAGCCGTCGCCCAGTCAGAATTTCATATTATAAACAGAAGCGCGGTGACCGCCGCATTTGCTCAGCCGGCTATGAGCCAGTGATGCAAGTGTCGGAATACAACCTCAATTTTATTTGATTTGATTGTCTATGCGGCTATTGTCTATTGACATTGTCGATGTTCTTTTTATTAATACTTATCAATTATTGAAGACAAAGTATATAAATGTTGACATATAATTAAACTTATACAAGTAAACCAAGTTAGCAGTACCTGTAAGCGCACGTGATTAGGTATAGACTGCACAATGAGCGAGTTTGACACCGAACGATTTATGATTGAAACTGAAACCCCGTCGGAGTCCATTTTTGAAATGAAGTGCGCCACACTGATCTAAACTGCGACGCGGCCGCCGCGCTAATGTCGCGCGGCTGTTCTAATAATGTGAAGGCATCTCATCTGCTTCTGCCACGCTACTATCGCGCTGCTAACGTCCTAATGTGGAAGCGGCCTTAGAATAGAATTATAGCTATAGCGTAAAGATGCAAGAAAAGGGTTATATTTCTGCAACCCATCAATATATTCTCCTAGACTTTTCCCAACTATGTTGTGGTCGACTTCCAGTCTAAAAGTTCAAAGAGTGACTGCTAGCGAATGCCTATGGCATTAAGTCCGCCTCTGTACATTTGTGTGTTTGAAGTATTAAATAAATAACCGAATGCAGCCGAGTACCAGTATTTTACATAGAACGACTGCCTATCTGTCCTCCATAACCCAGTTACTGGGTAACTCGATACCTCTTGGTAAAACTGGTTGTCAGACTTTTGGACTCCTGACTACCAACGACTGTCAAAGATGTAGATGACAGCCGGAACCACGACTTATCGTGCTTTCCGAGGAATACTGTAACCATTAAAAATACATAGGGTTTTGTCGAACCATAAATTCTATTAATAATTTTAATATAATATTAAATACATACACTTGGCATCAGAAGTAACCTAAGAATTATTATTAATAGTATTTTTCTAATCATAATTTTATTTTCTATTTCAGATTACAGTAAGTACAAAATAAATTCTAGAATCAATAATAGCTTACATATGTTCGTATTAAGTTCGCATTCAGTTCTATGATGTAATGAGGGCAAGCTTATTGTCACTGTTAGCTGTTATTGAAATAACTACAGGATACCACGCTCAACAATCGAACTTGCGACCAACCCGTAGCCTACTAAGCCTATAATGTGGTTAAATATAAAGACGTTACTTGAAATTTTTAGTACGACTGGATACATTTTTTCCATAATTCAAAAAACAAGATGGCGGGTGCTCCGATTTTGGCCACGCGCCAAAAGTTTATTTTGACAAGTATAATTGGCTCGCTGTTAGTCAAAAATATGACAGATTGAAAACATTTCATTGTTGTTGTCCTGTGACAAGATAATTAAGCTGGTCATTTAAAGATGATGATGATGATTCATTATTTTTAAGTGACGTTTTGAGTGCAGCAATACCCATTTCCAGGTAATGCTACATGCCCTCTAGGCAGTTTCATCCGCAACCCGAGACAACACTGCAGTATATGCCTCTGTGGGGGCTATGAAGAAGGCTCACACAACATGTGCTTCACTGAGGCCAAATGCGTTCGGCAAGTCAGCAGCCAGTTGAAGTAATAGTGAATCACGATTTATTTTTGTACATCGTCAATGCAATAAAATGAAACGTTTGTTATAAAAATAGTTTTTCATTATTTAGGTCTTCTTGTTTCCTTTTCAGACCCAACATAAGTTGGAGAATGTGGAAATAACAAAACGTGTCGGGGGACCCCCGTCAAGAACGAAATTCCTAAACCTATGACTTAAAACAAAAACAAAATTTTCGAAGCCGCCATCTTGGATTTACGTTTTGGCCAAATTCATACTTTCTCTCTCTGTTTCTCACTCTCTCTCCTTCTCTTTGAATGAAAAGAAGACAGTCGCAAGTATTAATGCTTTTTCACGTGACAATTTCTGCTGCCAGTGTGCAAGCCAACGCGGCTTGCACACTGGCAGCAGAAATCGTCACACAAAGAACTTCGTTGCAATATAATAGTACTTGGGCACATAGGCAACACAGCTCGACCAAAGAAACTTTGCATGGATTGTGTTCAATATGATATTCAAAATTCAAAAGTCATTTATTCAAACTAGGCTGGCGAATCAGCACTTTTCGAGCGTCAAAATTACATAAGACTGTCCCCCAAAAACGCCCACCCTTCACCACTTCCTAGTGCTTAAGCTGGGAAGAAGTGGCGCAACAAACTCTCCAGCAGCACTGCTAACTCTTCAGTTGTAAAAACTTGATTCTACTCGTATATAGTACATAAGCAAAAGTAATTTACATTACCACAAATTGCAATACAACTCATTAAATAAAGACATTGTAATGAGTAGATTATGTCAATAATAAATGACAATAAATTGAATACAGTCATATAAAATAAACTGAACAATTATACGAGTATGCCCTCTTATAGTGTCATATAGTCGTTTACTCTAAAACACTTGTTTGTTGCTTGTGGCGGGGGGGTTACATCGGAGGAGCTTAAATTAGTCCCAAGCCTTTTTGTCGTCTAAGTAATTTTTGGAACAAAGTTCCTTATCGCGCGTTGCGAAAGGGGGCTAGACGGAAAAAAATATTGGAACGAAGTTCCTTATCGCGCGTTGCGAAAGGGGGCTAGACGGAAAAAATTAGGACCAAAAGTTGTAACGACACTTTTTGCTATAGTTGTAAGCCGACCGGCGTGCGCGTGTTTCTCTGTCTGTCTCTCTCTCAAAGTCAAAGTCGAATTCGGAGTCGGAGTGGAAGTCGAAGTCGAAGTCGAAGTCGAAGTCGAAGTCGAAGTCGAAGTCGAAGTCGGAGTCGAAGTTGGAGTCGGAGTCGAAGTCGAAATCGGAGTCGAAGTCGGAGTCAGAGTCGGAGTCGAAGTCGAAGTCGAAGTCGAAGTCGGAGTCGAAGTCGGAGTCGAAGTCGGAGTCGAAGTCGGAGTCGAAGTCGAAGTCGGAGTCGAAGTCGAAGGCGGAGTCGGAGTCGAAGTCGAAGTTGGAGTCGAAGTCGGAGTCGAATTTGAAGTCGAGCGAGTGTATAAGTCGACACGAGTCAAGAGACTTATACTTATACACATACTTATACTTATACTTCGAGACCAAAAGTTGTAACGACACTTTTTGCTATAGTTGTAAGCCGTGCGGCGTGCGCGTGTTTCTCTGTCTGTCTCTCTTTTTTGACATAGTTTCTGTTTAATAAATCATTAATTAATTTTATTGAGATTCAGTTCTTTAACATGGCTTGGGAGTTTGTTGTAACAACGTATGGCTAGAATAGGGGATGATACTGAGATGTTAATACCAGCCACCAGCGTGTCGCCGCGTGACGGCGCTTATTCTATATTTAAAAGGCAACGCTATTTGCGTTTGCAGCGCGTATAAGCGCGTCGATGTCGCATAAAAAAGGCCGTGTGCCTTTGGTACTTAATTTAATATTCTAAAACATTTTTCTAAAACTTTATAATTGTTAGATTAATAGAGATTCAGTATCGTGCTTGCCTTTGTGAACTCAAAACTCAAACTCAAACTCAAAGCATTTATTGCAATTAAACCATTTAAAGGCACTTTTGAATTGTCAAATAGTCGCGTCAGTTAGTCAGAAAGTTGAAGCTAGTTGCCCATTCCAAAACGTAGATCTTTATGGAGAAGAACGGGCAAGAAACTCCAAGGACACTCTTTTAAATATAGAAAATTACAAAATCCTGGGTACATTATTCTTGTTGCTTCTATATGTGAGAACAATGTACAAAAAATAATCAAAACAATTCAAAATATAAGATTAAAAATAAGCCATGGCAGATAAGAGATGACCAGTCACAACTGACGGCGCCCGTTCACGAACATGACGCATGGATCAGCACCATCCAGCTCAACCAATTTGTAGGGAACCGAATGATCTAACACACTCGCCACCATCAGCGAGACATTTAAGTGAGCATGACATACTCTCAACTGCCATGCTCTTTCAAGTCAACATACATCTTAATAACATTAAAACGGCTCCATGGTACTCACATTTACAAAAATTGAAAAAATGCTTCTAAATTATACAAAACTAATTTGCAATGTATTTGAGAGATTAATAGAATGTTACTACCAAAAAGAAAGAAAATCATTATCCATTGGAGTATTCAACAATTAAAACTTGTTTTAAATAAAAAATAAACATTAAGTTTGTAATGTCAGAGAAATAAAAAGGGGAAGCAACTCTTCCAAACACATTTTTTTTTTTTTTTTACTTGTGAGCCCAAGTGGCTGTGGAGCAGGACCAGCATTAAGCCAAGCATTTTTATCTATGATATAATCATCCAACTTATAATATGCTTGTCTACATAGTGTGCGTTTAATGCATGTTTTAAATTTCTTCTCATTCAGTTGAAGAATATCGAGTGGTATTTTATTATAACATTTTACGCAGTACCCCATAAAAGTAGTGTGCACTTTAGACAATCTGAAACGTGGTTGATCTAATTTGTTCCTATTTCTAGTGTTAAAATGATGCCTGTCACTTATCTTACTAAAAAGATGTAGATTTTTCCGAACATACATAATGTTTTCATATACAGAGTTGATATGACAGAGGGGCATTAAATTACACTACGTATACTATACGTGTTTAGTATTTATTTGATACGGTATAAAAATAAAAAGCACCAAAAATGAGTTTTTTTTTTTTTCAAACAAACTAAATAGGTTATGAATCAGAGTAAAACGCAACCACCCTTTGTAAATAAATTTAACTGACCTTAGAAGATACCTAGGTAACAGTGGCAACGCCGCGCGCGCGCCGTGCGGCGTGTTTTATCTCATTTCAAAGCGGGCGGGCGGCGCGCGGCGGCGGTGGCGCGGGCGGCGGCTTAGGCCTTCGCTCGCGGCTTTTATGTTAGGTATGGTTTTGAAGTACGCGCACAACAACAAAAACACAAAAATTTTAAATTCTCGATGTGTCCTTCATTCACATGAATGCAAAAATTATACCGACGGAGAATATTGTTACTTATTTTTCTAATTAAAAATCATGTCAGTGTATTCTAACGCCGTGTAAGTTACACGAGGCATTGTTGAACACTTTAATTACACACACACAAAACCAAAGTTTAATTACGTGTCGTATCACAATAAAAGCAGTCGATCACAAAAAAAAACACTAACACTAAATAATAATAATCCCAAGTTACGTGTCCTGTCACAATAAAAAAAGAAATACCGTCTTAAACTTGTTTAGTGTCCTATCACAATAATAAAACTAAATCCCAATTGTCAGCGCGCGAGTTCGACAATACGGAGGCGGCGCAGGTACTTCCGTGTTACGTAACATAAGTACGTTCCGAAAGAATAGCGTCCGCGCACTGAAAAAGACAGTTTTTAGAAGCCCCACTCACTTACCGATCGCAACCCCTGCCCCTCGTCGCTAGGATGCAACAGCAAACACTGACCTATTTCTATTTCTTTTACCCGCGGGGGTTTTGCTTTGATCGCCACTCTCGTAATGAAAATGCAAGTGTGTGTGTATTTATTGCTTCCTTGTTTGCATTGTCATCTTTTCAGCGATAATATTTGGTTGTACTTGTGACTTGCGTCACAGCGGCAACAACGCATAGGTTATACTCAGATTTATCGTTTTAAGGTGCATGACCTATGCGTATAGACATAATCAGCTGTTAGGAAAGATACATCGTGTTCAAACGGGGCAAAAACTTAAAAAATCATTTGCGACTAAACTATATCCTATTTAATTGATTTTTGGTACAGAGCTTGAAAATGGTACCTAGTATAGGCAGTTTAAAGGAAAGCCCCTCTGTCGTATCAACTTTGTATATACTGACAAGGTACCGTCATGATGTTAATTTTCTTAAACAGTTCCCTTAGAGATTCGCGTCTGCGGAGGTTATATATGGCTCTGACAGCCCTCTTTTGCAGAATAAAGATAGAATTAATATCTGCAGCCCGTCCCCACAGCAAAATACCGTAAGACATGATGCTATGAAAGTAACTAAAATAGACCAGTCTCGCGGTATCCACGTCTGTTAGTTGGCGGATTTTCCAAACAGCGTAAGCGGCTGAACTTAGCCGCCCTGCAAGTGATGTTAAGTGTGGACCCCACTGTAGTTTTGAGTCAAGCGTGATCCCCAGGAAAACCGTTTTATCGACGAATTCTAGTGTCTCCCTATTCAGTACAACATGACATTCACTACTTCTAACATTTGGTAACGTGAATCTTATGCATTTAGTTTTCTTCTCATTTAATACCAAATTATTTACAGTAAACCAATTATGGACCTTAAGCATAGCGTTATTTACTTCGTCAAGCTCCTGTGCATGTCTATTTATCTTAAAAATCAGTGATGTGTCATCAGCAAATAACACCATTTGTGGTCAGTTTTTCAGTAAATGAGGTAAATCATTTATATATACTAAAAAGAGGAAGGGACCCAAAATCGAGCCCTGTGGTACACCCATTTTGACTTTTAAACCCAATGAATTTACACCGTTTATTTGAACTTGCTGCAATCTATCATTCAAATATGATTTTACTAAGCTAAGCGCAAGTTTATCCAGTCCGTAATGCTCCAGTTTCAAGAGCAGTATTTCGTGATTCACGCAATCAAATGCCTTGGATAGGTCGCAGAAGATGCCTATTGCATCTTGTGCCTCTTCCAATGCGTTAAAGATGTGTTTTAATAAGGTGACACCGGCGTCGGTTGTGCAACGTTCTTTGGTGAAACCATACTGTTGATCGTGTAGGATATTATTACGATTAAAATGCTGAAGCATTTGATTTAACATTACTTTTTCAAACACCTTGCTGAAAACCGGCAAAACCGATACGGGTCTATAATTATTAGTATCTTTGCTGTCCCCGGATTTGAATAGTGGAATAACTTTACTGTACTTCATTAGATCCGGGAATACCCCTTGATCCACACACAAATTAAATATTAAAGCTAAATAGGGTGCAATTGTCTCAATAATTGATTGACAAACTTTAGTAGACATACCCCACAGATCTTCGGTACACGGTGACACAAATAAACCGAATTACCTACTAGAGCTAGCTTACTTACATCTATAAAGACGGTAACAATACGGACCGCAAGGTGCAAGAAGTAGACCAATTTAACCAGACAACCACAAACCAAAGTTCATGGCCCATTTAGTGTGAAAAATATACCCACGGGCGGCGTACAGAAATGAAATATGGCGGGAATCAAAGACAAATGATTATACTTTTCAATGGTAAGTGGCGCATTACTGTGGCTGATGGGGATCATGAAATAATAATAATAAAAAAATGTAATCTACCTAGTATGAAAACTTAACTTATAACTTGTGGAATTAGGGAGGAGAAAATAAAATACATTTTTTTTAAATGTTTATTCAGCTTCATCAATATCTAAAATTACATTGTCCAAGAAAGCCGCTGGTGTATCAATATTTTCTTGATGTCTGGCCCAGGATAAAAAGTATACTAGGCTTGCAATATGGGCCCAACTTTCTATAGTGCGGCGGCCATGAATACATGAACAGTAGTATCCCTCGATACTCTCTCGACCATGTCGTGTTGCATTCACCAAAACATAAGTATAATATTGTTTATTCCTGACATGTCGAGACTGTATTCTCCCTCTAATTAATATTTGGTTGTCAACCAACATGCGGTGTCTGTATACTTCTAATGTGTACAGGCCATTTGGTCGCATGTGCTCGTGGCAGTAAGATCTGGCTAATCTCAAGTGATAACTTCCTGTAACTTTCTTGTAAGTTGAGGGAAATCACCGAAAGATGGATCATTACCATCAATAGGCACGAAGGCTACTCTTTGCCTATTCATATTATTTTCTTGTACATATTGTGCCAATTCATTCTCTCTATTTATATTCTCATTTATAATATTTATAAATTGCTCTACGTACACGCTATCTTCGTAAGGACGTCGGGTTGCATTAATTAGTGCAGCAGTAACCAGTAGAGACCATAGATGGCCAGTAGAGACCATAAATGGCCGTTTTAAAAGAGACTTTAAAATACGTGTGCCGAAATATTTTAAAGTCTCTTTTAAAACGGCCATTTATGGTCTCTACTGGCCATCTATGGTCTCTACTGGTTACTGCTTTCTGTATTTTAATCTTGCGTTGCCTAATATGATGACGGACTTTAGCGTCATCATATTAGGCAACGCAAGATTAAAATACGTGTGCCGAAATATTATAAAGTCTCTTTTAAAACGGCCATTTATGGTCTCTACTGGCCATCGGACCAATGTTATCAATCTCGATTTGTTGGCTTCGGCCGTTGATAATTGTTCTCCTCTGGGTCTGCTAGGTGGCATGTGTGGATTATAACCACAACCTTCGATTGTTGAAATAGAGTCCCGAAATCCGCGGTCCATTATGAATACAACATTAGTCCTTAGAAACCAATGCCAAACTGAGTTTTCTTGCATGATACTGCGCATAATTGTAGCATCTGAGGTTGTTGCTGCATATGGGCTTATGACATCAACTATATAGCCATCTGTGCACACTATCAAGAATGGTTTGACTAAATTCCGGAATTTATGTAGACTATATGTTATTCTTTGAAATAAAAAGTTAGCGCTCTTTTGCACATGAAGATATGTGCCGTCAAATACAAGAATTCCTGCGTCATGGTTGCCTCCAAAAATATGAGCTGGAATGGTAAGGTTTCTAGAAATAAACTCTTCTCGACTTATGTGATCTACGCCAAGAAAACGTGGAACGACATCATCAATTAAACATGTTATTACCTGACCGAACGAGTTTGCTTTATGAGTGTGATGATGATATTTTTATTTAACAAAACAATGGCAAAGTTTGTTTGTTTGTTTTCTGTTTGTTTAATTTTTAAGTCTAAACCACTGAACCGATTTTGATTAAACTGCCGTGTCTTGTCTAAGAGATATACATATTAGATTTGGAGACGGAAATAGTATACTTTGTATCCCAGTGACATGTTTCCATGGGATAAAATAATTTACAGACGGGCGAAACTGCTGGTGCAGCTAATTATTATCCAATTTTTATTGGTCTACTGCAAGATCTCTCCATTGATATTTTTTTTCTTTTAACATATAATGAAAAGTGGGTTATACCTGCATTATTTACCACCATTTTCGTTTTTGTACAAAAACATTTTTGAACCGGGTCGGATTATGGGCCATGACCTTTTTCAATATAAGCGCAAACACGGATTATAATCGTAATGCAATCAACCTACATACACGCTCGCTCTGATGAATTTACACGAAGCATGGAAAATTCATTACCAATTTTTCTTCATTTCAACGCTGCATTATTAAGAATTGCTGCATTATTAGAATCTTAGCACTTATTCTGAACTGTTTCTTAGATTCCCAGGGCGGGAAATTAGTTATTTGGTTTTTCCATTTAGAAATTCTCAGTAACACCTTGGAATCTGCATGTGTTTTTATTTTATTTTTACAATTTTAAGAAAGCTTACAGACTAATTAATATACGTAAATGGTAACAAAGTAGTAAACTGACAATTGCTAATCACAAGCTTCCACATTTAGATTACAAAAAAGAAGAAAAAAGGAAAAGGTATGCAAAATAGGTAGATATGCCGTGATAAACCACAAATGTTCACTCATTGATTGTTGTGCCCACCTTCATATCATAATCAGCCGTTATAACGTTCCCTCTGCTGTAAAACAGGCGTATTATAAACAGGCCTCCTCTCTAGGAGCGGGAGCGAGCCGGTATCCACCTTGCAGGCTCA
This sequence comes from Agrochola macilenta, assembly GCA_916701695.1. NCBI lineage: Eukaryota > Metazoa > Arthropoda > Insecta > Lepidoptera > Noctuidae > Agrochola > Agrochola macilenta. The sequence goes on along the minus strand of OU753564.1, from coordinate 8,591,181 downwards.
GTGCTGGTGGGTGTAGTAGATGTCATATGTCTTCGATTTTTTGTTCTAGGACACGCCGATTTCCCTCACGGTTTTTCGTTGACCGTTTTGAGAGCAGTGGTGATGAGATAAATTTCAAACTAGATTCGAACGCAGGGTCTAAACTCGTAAGTAGGGGTCATTACCATTTGGCATTTATCCCCGATTTATGAGAATCACTGAAGTGGTTGCTAAACAGTTTTGCCAATTTATTCGGAGTATACAGACGTGATATTATTTTTATGATAGACGTTACCTATTTCCCATTCTTTTGTGCCAAGGGCCTCTTTTCTGTCTCCTGCTTGATATGGAGGGAAGTGTATATTATGGTATTTTTTTCTCACTCCTTCAATTCATTTCTTTGTAGGTTCTAAGACAATCCTTTGGACTCCGAACTTCATCTTCTCAAATCTCCAGGTTAATGTCCACTATAGGTTGGCTTATCACAAACTTGTGGTTGTGTAAAAAGACTATACTCAGTCTTGCAGCTGGCTCAAAGGCCTCTTGGAAGACGTCGTTGAGGGGTGGTAGCAGCCTCTATCACCGTCGCCTCATTGTTACTACGAGAGTTGTTGGCCATATCCAAACGTTTTAATGCTGCGTATTGTTCGTGGATGACGGTGGAACATGCGTCGCCACCATTAGAATAGGTTTTGATGGTGAGAATGATCCTCTGTCCCGCGGCTTACATAATGATTAAATGATAACTGCCGAAATGTTCTGACATACACCTCCCTATCCCTTCGAGTAATAGTTTTTCTAAGAAAAACTAAAATTCATTAAAAGTACCTACTTTAAGTAGCGACGATAACACCCGTGTGATATGCAGCATTCGCCTGGTTTTATGTACGAGCCTTCAGTATGCCTACACGAAAATGGTAGTAATATACAACACAAAAATAAACCACAACTGGATAAACAACCCATAATAGTTTCGATTTATAAATAGATTTTACCACTACGTCACAATCAATAGAATTGTACAATACTGTACATATTGAAATTTTATTCGTCATTCATAATTATTATAATGTTCAGAAATACAAAAAAGCATTATAAATAAATAGTGACCGTGTTTTGTACTTTTTCCTTTGTGTTTCTATGTTTCTTTTTCCTTTGTGTTTGTTTTTTGTATTTAGAAATTAAGTTCTGTTTAGGTTTAGTTTTTATTTCTGCCTGAGTATAGTTTTTTGTTGATGATTTTGTTTGGTATATTGACGTGTGCTAGCTAACATATGGCTAATAATTTAAATTATGTTTTGTGTTGCGTAATGTAAATTATTTTGCATACTACATATAGAATCTTTTTTTTTTTTCTATCTGAACAGACAGCTGTGCTGCTGGGGAGTTTGTTGCGCCACTTCTTCTTCCCAGCTAACGCACTAGGAAGTGGTGAAGGGTGGGCATTTTTGGGGGACTGTCTTATGTAATTTTGACGTTCGAAAAGTGCTGATTCTCAGCCTAGTTTGAATAAATGACTTTTGAATTTTAAATTGCCTGTGGTATTAGGCTTACCATAAATAACTTGAAGAACCGGTATTTTTTGTAACCGGTACCATTGACTTTGGTGTGATACCGTATGAGAGTAGCACCTGTACTATTAGTAACAGGACCTGTACTAATCAGTATCAGTACTGTTCCGGTACCAAGCAAATATTTCCGTTAGTTAGACTGGAGAAAACAGCTATAGTAAGTAAAAAAGATAGTTAACACGCATTTTAAAAAAAAACAAGGTTGCCAACCTAACGAGGTTCTTCGTACTAATATGAGATTTGTTAGGCGCCGAGTACCTGCACTTGGTACCGGTACTTGTTAGGTGTAGTACCACTTACCATCTGGAACTGGTACCGAAATGGCAAGAACTGCTAAGTGCCGATGCAGAACCTGAACCTCAGGTACCGGTTCCAAGCCCTGCTAAAAACAGTGATATTCACAATATTAACTCTAGAAATAAGGACCAACTACGTGCCGTACTACATTGACAAAGCAATAAAATAGAGAGAACAAAAAGAATTTGCTTTAATTCTTCTTTATTTTCAATGGTATCGTGTATAAAATGCCACTCATCGGAAATCACCTACCTTCCGCACTTTGTAACGTAACGTTTTCCTCCGTGGAGGGAAACGAGAGTCACAAATTAAATTATAATAAAAAAGGTATTAAAATTAAAAGTTAAAATTAGCAAAAGTAAAGATAAGTTTAGGACACAGGACAGGCTCGGGTTAGGCAGGAACAGGCAGGCAGTGGAACAGGTGGGCAGGCAGACAGGCAGGCCGCAGGCAGCGTGGAGGAGGCTGGGCTGAGGATTATCCACTCTTGAGATACACTCCAGCCTGTGGAATAGAGAGGAGGTTGTGAGAGTTTGTAGATCTCGGAGGCGTTTTGAGGCGCCTCACCTAGCGCGATGACCGCGCTAGCGTCACAGGTGACGGCGGAGGTCTCTCTCGGAGAGTAACGTCGTCTAGCGTCGGAGGCCTTTGTGTGCGTGTACTCGCGGCGCCTCACGCCGCGTGATTAGAGTTCTTTTGAAGTGAGAACCTTCTACAGGGCTAGGCAGGAGTGCCGAGCGAATTAAACACAGGTATTACACAGTATTAGAATGTTTATTGTTATAATACACTCAGGGTCGATAGTTCAAGTTACACAGAATGATTAGAACACCCGCGCACGCTAGTTATGCTAGTTACATGAGACTAATATTCGAGTAGCTAACTGTTCAACAAATAACTTAAGGACAGAAAAACAGGGACTCCGTCTCAAGTTAAAATACGACTCTCCGAAGCTAAAGACAAGACTAGACTGAAAAATATGAAGACCGTTTTTATCGTTCTGTCATATTTTTAAACGTTTTAAAAATATATTCAAGTTAATTCTTAATTTAGATATGACCAGCACTAATAAAAACGGCTTACAGAGGAGAAATCTTAGATCTACTCTTATTGCGAAGGTTCAGTGTGTACACCCACTTTATGAGAGAAGGTAGAGTGTACTTATCTATGATGTGTTCTGTCTATGTTTTAGAAAAGTAAATTACGACAGATGACAGTTTAAGATGAAAACGTCAGAATATAAATATTCTAAAGTTTTTACAAAAGGGAAAGTTAAATACTATAAAATCGATTTGGATGCTAAAACAAGAGATAATTAAAAGTATGCTTTACAGAGGTAAACAGTGCTACAGAATATAAAAGTGAGTTAAGTACATGTGTCATAGAATATCAATAGGTAAAAATAAATCAAAAGATGGTTTGTTTAGTATAATAATATAAAGAAAGACTAACGTGTTTCTACGTAAACAAACTAAAAGATGTGGTTCCAAATAATGGAATACCACAACTTATAGCATAAATAACTATTTCAGCATTACTGTACTTTACAAATAGGACGTTCTGCTAATAGGACAAACTGCGTGTAGGACGATTTGCTAAAGTGACGTTGTGATTATAGGTCGTTTTCCTATTAGAAACATTAGCTTTTAGGATATGGATGGAGTTTGTTGCGCCATTTCATCCACTTCCTAGTGCTTTATTTAGGAAAAATTCCCAGCTAAAGTGGTGAAGGGTGAATGTCTTTTCTAAAAGTGCTGATTCTTAGTTCGAATAAATGACTTTTAGAATTGATTTGGTTTGTTGCTTCAATTGTATTGTACGCGAAATTTGCCTAGGGGCTCATTAGTGGTTGATAGTTCAGATTTCTACGGTGCTATTTATGTGGGCCGATCCCAGCGGCACTGCAATGCCGGGCCGACCCGCGACGGGAGTGGAGCGAGCCCCGAACATCCCGTCAGCTTACAAAAATCAGTTTAATATACTGGTCCCTGCGTCAAAATTATAGTCAACTGACACTTGCCGTGCTACGGCAGGTTGATTATGGTCACACTATATTGCGATTATCTATGAAACTAAGCGTCCTATCTCTATCGATCTTGTGGTATTGTGAGCATGAAAGACAGAGCTAGCAATAAAACATGACATGCTATCAACATTTTAAGCATTAAAACGAATGTATGGCACTCGGAAGTTACTTCCGAATGTTGCAAACAAAATGGCGGCAATTCGCAAATGTTGCGAATTAATATTTTTATATTTTATTTCTCAAATAAATCATAAAAATAGAACTGCTTTCAATAGGGAGGTAATTTAATGTAGTTTTTATTAAAATTTATAAATAATTATGAAACAAAAAGTTTATTTGTTTATAAAAAAAAATTGTGAGTCGGAACTATCGTGGTCAAGTGGTTTTTCTTTGTGATGTTAAGTGGTAATATTTAATCTAGTTGAACGTTTAAGCGTTTGTAACATTTAGATAATCCCACAAACTTGCAACTTATCTCTCAACATAAACAACTTTGACATGTTTACAATAATTACAGAGCGTTGAGTGAGTCGGGTTGGCGCCACGAAATTCTATGATGCGTTTCAATTCGTTATTTGAACATATAATAATAAATTTCCAATAAGAATTATTGTTCTTTCTTATTGGAAAGTTAATAATCTTCGTAGAAAAATGATTTTATAATGTAAAAATATGCAGAAATTTGGTATTTATGTTCTTGAATGAGAAAAATGGGTGAAAATAACAAAACTTTTTTTTAGTGTAGGCAGGCTCGTTTTATTGTAAAACACATTCTTATAAGTCTTATATGATCCAATTGGAAATATTGTACAGATTACGAAACAGTTATTGTTTTATATGGGTTTCATAGTAAAATAGCGAGAAATCGGGGTTTTAACGCAAGCAAACCCAAAAGGGGCGGGGCCACGTCAAAGTCACGATCAGAGTTTTTTTGAAATGCGTTTTGACAGTTGACTGTCGAAGGGGGGCGCACAGCCTCTTGGTGACAGATATTTGAGTTTTATTTTCGTTTCAATCATTATGCTAGTGAAAAAACGTTTCATTTCACTTATAGCCAATTGCCGTATTTTGTGATACGGCAATGAGAGGCCTGCCGTATACCGTATTTTCTGAAAATAAATCGAGGATTGCCGTATCAATAACAATTAACAACGCTGCTGTCTACGCTATGCTACGAGGGCCAGCGCGTTTTGTGATACTTAACGGAACCATTGAGTTAAAAAATAGAAAAAAATATATAAATATAAATGTCTATGATCGGAACATACCACCGCCACCTTGTTTTCACAAGACCTATTGGGTATTTTTTTTTTTTTTTTTTGGGTGGGAAATCATCAAATGACTCCTCTCGCTCTGGGCGGAGCGAGAGGGAGTGTCAGACTTTTACTGACCAAAACCCACCCGTGTTCCTTCCGTTGCCTGTGTGCCGGGGCCGCGATAAACCTTTCGGACAAACTCGCAACCCTGGCAGGCATTGGCCCTTACGGACCCCGTCTGTTGGTGCTGACATCTCTTTGAGGCGCGCGTGGAACACAACGCGCCGTCGACCCGGGCCTGGTCCTAATCGGACGGCGAGCTACCCATTGCCCACCGTCCGCAAGCCCGCGCCTACGGTGGCCGGAAGTCGGCTCGCGACTCCCGACGCCCGGGGCGTCTCCTGCGGCGACTAGGGGCGCGAGGGCGCGCATCTTGCATTTCCCTCGCGCGCTCCGCCTCCTCCTTCGCGAGCATTACTGCTTCGCAGAAGGAAGTGACGGCTTCCCATGCACTCTCGCTCCGGACCATGGCCTGAACCAGGGCCGGACGCGAGAGATCGCCGCTGCCGATCGCCTCCGTGAGGACACGGCGGTGCGGTATGCTCCACCGTGTCCTCCGGGCGATCCACACAATGGTAACACCCGGGCGTTTCCTCCCGCTTTATCCTGAACAGGAACCTCCCGAAACAACCGTGTCCGGTGAGGACCTGCGTCAGGCGGAAGGTGAGGACGCCATGGCGCCTCTCTAGCCACTCCTCAAAGAGGGGCCTTACCGCCGCAATTGTGGCGTGCCCAGCGCTGGGTTGCGACAATCGCACTCTCCATGCCGCCATGGGTATTACAATATCATAATAACTATGATCAAAGATGTAATTAAATTGTAAAATAGATATTTATTACACTGGGCACGCCACAATTGCGGCGATAAGTCCCCTCTTTGAGGAGTGGCTAGAGAGGCACCACGGCATCCTCACTTTCCGCCTGACGCAGGTCCTCACCGGACACGGTTGTTTCGGGAGGTTCCTGTTCAGTGATCTCTCGCGTCCGGCCCTGGTCCAGGCCATGGTACAGAGCGAAAGGGCGTGGGAAGCCGTCACCTCCTTCTGCGAAGCAGTAATGCTCGCGAAGGAGGAGACAGAGCGCGTGAGGGATAGGCAAATGTCGCGCCCTCACGCCCCTAGCCACCGCAGGACCTATTAATTTTATGATTGTCTCTTATTAGCCTATAACTTGTATGTTTTTTGTCTTACTACTGTTAGTACAAGTTGGTGATTAATAAATACAATCATAAATAAATTTGTTATCATGGAATTAGTAAGTACCTACTATCTTGGATGCTACAGCTTAGCAAAAAAGGGTTTGGAAAAGATGAGGACGCCGCTATCGCACTTAGGTCACTTCGAATGGGAAATATAGCAACAGAAAACGGTGGTTGTGAGTGACTCAAATCAAAACTTATTAGCACGAAACATTTAGTTCCAAATATCACCACGAATTTCATGGTAACAAATGAGAGTACTATGTCGACCCGGATGGTCCTCACATACGCAACCCTACAGGCATCTATTTGATTCTGATTTGATGTCGTCTAGCGACATCAAATCAGAATCAAGTCAATCAAGTAGGTATTTGTTCAGTACGTAAAAGTTCAGTAGCCCAGCCAGTGTCAATCTTAACAGCAGGGAGATAACTTGGTTCTGTTAGTACTGCAAATTAACCACAGTTGTAAGAAGTAGGTACAAGGATATTCTAGCGCGTGGTCATCTTGTCCGATCTTTGGAGCTAACGCCTTACCTAACATAGTCGTGTTACCTAGAAAACGCTTTATGCCTTCGAAGAAACAGGTTGCTATAAACTAAGTATTTCGTTTTTTAAAGCCCAGTCAATAACAACATCAAACATCGCAAACGCGCATGCGCTTTAATCCCAGACTAATTTGATATTATAAGTGATTGGTGTGTTTTTTTAATTTAGAGGTTAACATTTGCACCACTCAAATTAGTCTGCTGAGATTAAAAAACGAACTATACGAGCTCACTTATCCATAGTTGTGTTAGCTAGAAACGTCTTCGAAGAGTTAATTAAAATCCTCGGCAATTATTCTAATTTATACCTTACATTAATGTTACATTGCAACGACTTACTGATGGTTTTACATCGATCGTGAATTTCCCACTGTAGGCGTCGAACTTAAGTAGTAGAACTTCAATTTTTCTATTTTCGATAGGTCAATAATAAAACAATCAAATCTGGTTGTAAAACAATTGCTATTTTTATTCAGCAAAATATTTCTAAAGAATAATAACTAAATATCAGATCATTAACATAATGGGATATTTTGGACGGAATTGTATAATACCGTATAATTAAAAGTATAAAGCAAAATCTGTACCATGTAAAAAAGAAAAATATAAATACATTTTGTTTTAGTTGTGAAGTTGTGTTATTATTAATTTAGGACAATGACAGTAATTTAAATAAACGACTGTCCCCTACACACGCAGAATACAGATAAAATATTACATTTACCTCAACATACAAAAGTAACAATAATAAAGTTGATTTATCCTCTTTGCATCTACTTGAAAGTTAACTACTCAAGTAGTTACGTCGAAACTAAAGTTAAGACCAGAATTTGGACGGACAGATTAAAAAATAATATATTTTTATTTAACTAACAAATTACCTTAAGTAACTGAAATCAATACAGATCAATATTCCGGACATTCAACTTTAAAAAACGCGAAATATAAATAAATTTTCAATTTCATGAAACTTCCAAGATTTCAATTAAATTCGACATTTGGACGGTGTAACTAAATTTAGGATCATATGTAATACATAATTTTCAATAGGTAATGTCTCTGAGTCGGTAATGGCTTTTACGACATAAGGCACGAATTTGGATTCTAAAGGTAAGGCACGATACTCACGATCGATTTTTTATACAAAGCAGTTTATAAAAGACAAATCAATAGGTTGTTAAAATGTGATGATTCGCAAAAAGGCTGGTGGGTTTGTATGTATATTTACACTTATTTACCTACATTTAACTTAAATCTTATAAATAAATCGGAATTTAATTCTAAAATATAAATGTTAACATATTAAAATTGCATGTCAGTATACAACAAAGCTGTATAATATAACAAATTCAAAAAGTTTCTTAATTTACAACACTTTGTGTTGATTTATGTACACATATGCACTTTATACACAATAAAATATTCAATTAAGAACTTTGTTCAAACGAAATATACAGATGATTGCAGTGTCTTATAAATTGTAAATAATAAAAATATTCTTATAATTTAAAACAAAATACGTAGGTATATTAGCTTATGATATGTGGATTTAATTTGCGACAGTGCAAAGACTTCTATCCATTACATACCAAGACCTCTCCGTGCCTCGTAAAGCACGTTAAGCCGTAGGTCCCGGCTGTCATTTGCAGATCTTTGACAGTCTTTACAGGTAATCAGAAGCTCCAAGTCTGACAACCAGTCTTACCAAGCGGTATCGTGTTACCCATTATCTGGGTTGTGGAGATACGATAAGCAGTTGCTCCATGTAAAATACTGGTATTCAGCTGGTTAGACAGGAAGCCGACGCCAACATAGTTGCGAAAAAAAATATGAGATTCTGAATAGAAGTTTAACTTAGAAAACTATTTTGTATGCACACTTCGTAGAAATGTACATGATATTATAAAACAGTAAAAAGGTACCTATATTTTGATTTGACATACTTACATTTAATAAATATAAAATTCCTAGTTATGTTAACACTACATATAGTGTCAAAATCTATCAGTGTCTTGTTACTATTAAAAATTTAATCTACATTATACACCCATCTCCGTTTAAATAAATAAACCACTTGCACCTTTGGCCAAAATTGTTGGTACAGTCATCCGAAAGTGTGAATTACGAAAACCGCACTTACTGCTTACGAAAAAAAAGACGATGTCAATGTCAAACTGTTATCATTGATGTGCGATTCACTGTTCTACAAACCTTTTCTAATTTGGACCTATAATTCATTTCTTCCCATATTTTAATATTTGTTATGATCTTATAATAATCAGCTGTTGTATTTAGGTGGTGAGTGCCCTTTTGTCTTTTTCATCAGTGTACTTTTTAAATAAAACCTTTCGAAACGGTACCACGGTAATCTGGAAATCCTATACAAAAAATATTTTATATTAATAACAATACGTTAGTAAATTGTTATTCAAATGCATGAAATTTTACTAAATTGTTACAATTTTGACAGAAGGAGCAAGTTTTTTCAAACTGCAATTTTTCTTTATACCATTCTGATATGCAAGTAGATACGACAACACACCTGCAAATAGGCCGTGATTTATGTGGCAGCAACTTGCATCCTTCAATCATGTTCAGACAAGGACAAAAATATAAACACACAAGGCCCATAGTGCAGAACCTTACCCAAAAGACAAGCGTTACTTAAAACTCGATCAAAGCCTTTTGATTGGTTGAAACTTGTTTTTAGTAAAGCTTGAGTCTTGAGTAAGGTTCTGTAATACGGGCTTAAGTATTGATTGATATGAGGTGCATATGGCATCTTTTCACACATTCTTCTGTGAATTGTAAGAACTCTTCTGGAAACTTGCATTTTGCTAAGTGCATACATATTTTTGCCGTCGACTTGCATCTTACTTGCTTACCAAAAATCGTGTGAAGATGCATTACAGCATAACCACAGATCAGTATAGATGGTACACTCCGCAAAATCATTTAAATAAAAAGCGACTGTTGCTACGACACAATAAAGTACAATTCAGGTCGCACAGCGCTAATTACCTAAGGTTATATTCACCTAGTAGTTGCCACTCTTTCTAATGCGTAACTCTTATATCTTCCGACTACGTTATGTTTAAACTATAGACTGTATTTATTCTTTTTGCATGCCTGTTTAGATTTATCATTAACCACATTAGGCATACAATTATGATGTAATTGTAATCGCACATCGTAATAATTTTTAATATCCTGTTTTAATATTATGTGGAAAATGTCGTGGGTTATACATTTGCTCACTCTTTACTTAGCTCTAATTATTTTGTAATATTGTAATGTGTAACCGTTTATTTTCCCAAAAAAAAAAAAAAAAAAATACGTTACGCTCACTGAGTTGGCCCGACAAGACGAGCCCACCGCGTACTTGTAGCTTCATACCTAAAATGTGGAGTGCGCCTTCTATAATCTTCTGTGGCATAACTAGAGATTAACTAACATAAGGATACTTTCACACCTCAGTACTGTGTGTTTGTATGCGCACTTTCTTCTGGCTCCCATTCCTGTTTAGCGGGGGTGAATGGCCGGAATAGCCTGGGTTCTGTATGCCTAAGCCGCCGGGCTCCCCTTCCCTGGGCCGCGGCTTCTTGAGTGAAGACCTCAGGGGCGATCGGGTGATGGTACTGGCATCCGATAAGCCAGTGAGCGTGGTTGCCGTTGTGTTCATTGAAGCCACGCTTCCGTGACCATTTGTGCTGTACGGCTTGCCTGACGCGTCCGTCATTGAGATCCCTGAAAACATATTTCATTGTATAAGAACTATGTTACGTATACATTTTTGTTACATGACAAAGTTTTTAGCTTTCACCTAATTTGCATGCATTACTGACACAGACAGTTTGCATTGCAGCTTACCCAAATGTGAAAGTTTATCCTAAAACAAGCAATATTCGTTAGAACAAGATGGCTACTATAGAATAATGACATGGCAGCATGGAATTAGTAAGTCCCCTACTATCATGGCAGCATGGAATTAGTAAGTACACTACTATCATGGCAGCATGGAATTAGTACACTATCATGGCAGTATGGAATTAGTATGTACTATACAAGGAATTTGTATGAACTATCTTATACTACTAAATTAAAAAAAGATAAACAGCTGAACAGATTTAAATTAAACTATCCAGTCTATGACTGGGCACTGACAAATAAATAAATTCTCATTTACCTCTTCCTTCTTTGAAGCCAGGGTTGTTGATGGTAGTACCTTCAGGTTCCTCCAGCGGATTGGTCGGGTCGCCGCCTTCTCGTCGCGCGAACAGCGCGTCGTACAGTGACATTATGAACAGAATCGAGTTTATTACTATACTCACTATCTGTAAACGAAAAGTTTTATTTTAATCTTCTATCTATGTATATAATAAAAATGAAATGCTGTTCGGTGGTAAGCGTATGACTTGAGAACGGCTGGACCGATTTGCAGGAAACGTGTTTTTTTGGCGTTTTCTGCTCGATCTTAAAGGCTCATGCCGACCAGCGCGACGCGACTCAAACAATACAATTTCTAAGAAAAATTCACGGTAAGTATAACAATAACCGGTGTCGCGTCGCTCTAGTCTGCACACACAGTATACAACGCAGGGACTGACATACTGGACAGCGACCCACTGGGGCACTTGAGGATCAGTGAATATGTAAGTTGTTCTATCTTTCGATATTAGCAAATTATAAAATTAATTATACTTTTATCACGCTCAATAATGTCAAATTATATGCAAACTTAACTAAATCATTATAACCTCATATTATCCAAAAAACAAACTTAGCATTGTAGTTAAAAAAACATGTTCTCCAATAAATCGTTAAAAAAAATGAAAAAGGCTCTTTACACACTGACTGACGGACAATGAAGTGATCCTATATGGGTTCCGTTTTTTCCTTTCGAAGTACGGTACCCTAAGAAACGACAATACACTAATCATAATCAAGCGTCAATTACATGCCGCTTGGCGCTTTATCTCATTTTATTTTGCATTTGTACAGTTTTCACATTGTATTGTATGAACATAAGTTTACACCTGTGTTCGATAGATGGCGTTGTACATTGGACGCCCATTTCTGAATCGCGGTGTTAAGATTCTCCGCGAGTGAATCACAACCCCGATTTTTTCAGTTTCCGGTATCGCTTCTCGGCCTTTTGGCTAAGATCAAAGTGTAGTATCTGTTCTTTTCAGCTTAATATCTGAAAGTTCCCTCACTGACTGGTCCCTCAGTGAGGGAACTTTCAGATATTAAGCTGAAAAGAACAGATACTACACTTTGATCTTAGCCATAAGGCCGAGAAGCGATACTGAAAAATCGGGGTTGTCGTTCACTCGCGGAGAATCTTAACACCGCGATTCAGAAATGAACGTCGAATTTACAACGCCATCTATCGAGTATAGGGTACACTATAATCAGCATGTGTAAGAGTGGTAAGTACTGTGGAAAATAAAATGAATCGTAGCGATTCATATTCATAATAAAGCCACTTGAGGATGCAATGTATTAAAAATACGAAATTTTAAAAGCATTACCAAAAAAAAACCTGTCCTAAAACAAAATAAAATAAATTGCTCCCAAATTAGGCCTAATTAATTTGGGAGGAATTTATTTTATTTGGTAATATTTAACGATTATTTTGGCGCGCGTTTAAATAAAAAAATATTTTCTACGGAATTATATTTTTTTATCACTATACGCATGTAACAAAAACCCTGTCCGATCCTTAAGGGTATTATTTGGTATAGTATTGTGTACCCATATACGTAACCATTTCATGATTTTGAGATTATTATTTTTCCCCAATTAAAATAATTAATTAAAAAAAATAAAAATAAACTTATCAAAGGCAACACATCCTCGATAAAGTTCATGTGTGTGAGTGTTTGTTTTCATGTGTTCATGTTCTACAATTTGAAGCCGCCTGAGCGAGACGGTTTTTATGATTCTTTGAGATGAGCCGCCCGCCCGCATTGTCGCTTGCCGCCAAACAAACTTATAGCTAAATAAATCTACGTTATGCCTACGCGTTGGTATCAGCTGATTTGAACTGATATCGTTTAGGCAGTGAACTTGATTCCTGACCTTATTTTGACTTCATTTTCTGTTCATCAAGAAACAATTAATTGAATGAAATGTAGCCCCGAAAAGGGCTTTTTTTTAATGTGCTTTTGGCACAGAAATGATAACAGACACAAGGGAGCTAAGAATACGTGAAAATAAAAAGATACTTACCGAATTTAGGTATTAGTTTATTAAAACAGTTACTTGTTGTTGTTGGATACCTCGGCGATCATGCTCCACATGTCTACCTCCAACACTGATACACATTCGACACCTTTTTATTAAATTTTCACGTACTCTTTGCAGCGCACTTGTGTCTGATTTAATTAAATTAAAAGCTGCCACAATCCGAGCTCTTACTTCGATTTCCGAATCACACTCTTTTTTAAAAACCATTTGTTTGACATGACCCCATAAATAGAAGTCCAGGGGCGTAAGATCGGGAGATCGTGCTGGCCACGAAACTGGTCCCCCCCGGCCGATCCATTGCCTCGGGAACTGAGCATCTAAATACTCGCGCACTGCGCGCGAGAAATGTGGAGGCGCGCCGTCATGTTGAAACCACATTGAGCGATGGAAATTGAGGTCTATTAAAGGATCCAACTCTTCACTCAGCTCTTCACTCAAGAAAGACAGGTAGTTTGAACCATTCATTGTGGGCCTCAAAAAGTATGGACCAATAATTTGGTCTCCGAGAATACCAGCCCACACGTTTACACGCCAACGATGTTGGAAATTACTCGGTTTCATAGCGAGCGGGTTTTCGAGCGCCCACACGTGTTCGTTGTGGCAGTTGAACACACCTGTTCTTACAAACGAGCATTCATCGGAGAAAAGCACGCGATTCAAGAAACCTTCATGTTCTTCGACTTTTCTTAAGATCCAATTACAAAATTCCATTCTTGGTTCGTAATCAGCGGGCAGAAGGGATTGAACCCGCCGGTAGTGATAAGGGTGCTGACCATCTCCCTTCAGCACTCTCCAAACCAGCATGTGATTAATCTCTAGTTGTCGGGCAACAGAGCGTGTGCTTTGCGTGGCGTCCGCGGCAAACATATCCAAGACTTGATCCTCGATTTCCAGGTTGCGCTCTCGTGGTCTTCCAGCATCAGCGCGCTGTGTCTCGTGCCCATGAGCACTGCCTGTGGTGAATACACGATTATGTAGACGTTGGAACGCACGCTCCGACGGTACTGGCACACTTGGCCTGTGAAAACGCACCTCATAGTCTCTACGCGCAGCTGCATAATTGCAATTGGCCTTGCCTAAGCACATTAACATATTAAAATATTCCTGATTGGAATACGACATTACGGAACATCCGATCGAAAGGAATCTCCACGAAAGACTGACTTTTGAGACTAGCAACAAGCGTACAGAGACGCGCCGCATCGCACGGTAGGCAACCAGTCGGCTACATCAAACAAGTTGGCGACTCGCTAGAGAGCACCGACAGCGCGCCCAGTGTAGGGCGGTATCCTTTGAAATAAAAATAGGTAAAATAAAAAGATTTCCCCGGTGGGTGGAGTGTTGTCAACTTATGAAATTTTGCCATACTTAGTGTGAATGTCGCATGGTTTATAAAAATAAAATAATCATTATCTTTTGATTTTTATGAGTTACATTTTTAAATATATTTTTTATAGTACGTATGTTAACCCAGGAATAAGCCCTTAATGGATCGGACAGGGTTTTTGTTACATATTGTAGATTTGATTATACTTACTTCTTTTTGTCACAATTTTGAATAATTAATAACAACATTAATTCATCACCTGCAGCGCTGGATTTACACTAGGAGCACTCGGGGCTAGTGTCCAGGGCGGTAAATTCGGAGGGTGAAAAAAAAAACATCGCTTTATCGAAAATACTCGTACTTTTTTATCTTCAAAAAAATTAATAATGAAAAAAATTACTAGTACGTGTTTCGAAAAATTTAAAACATTTACAAACAAATGTTTTACGGTGCGCAGGCGCGGCGCTAAGGGTGAATCCGGCACTGTTCACCTATACCAATTTTTACCCTGAACAAAGCCCGGGTTTCATTTACTTCCTACAAAACAAGTTTTTTATTGAAACTCAAAGCATTTATTTCAATTAAACCATTTACAGGCACTATTGAATTGTCAAGGAATCAGTCAGTCAGAAAATGAAGCTAGTTGCCCATTCCAAAGCGTAGTAGGTACCTATGGAGAAGAACGGGCAAAAACTCCACGGACACTCTTTTAAATAAATTGTTACAAAATATTGGTAACATCATTCATGTTGAAATTAAACATGTGAGAACAATGTAGAACGACGTGTACGTTAGAAGCGTCCGTAATAAAAAGATAAAACAAAGAACAATTCAAAAAATTTAATCAGCCATGGCAGCTAAGAGCTGACCAGTCCCAACTGACGGCGCTCGTTCACGAACATGACTCATGGATTAGCACCATTCAGCTCAACCATTTTGAAGGGAACTAAATGATCAAACACACGCGCCACCATCAGCGAGACATCTGAGTGAGCATGACATACTCTCAGCCGCCAGGGCACATTCAAGTCAATAAAAGACGTATTACCCGGTAAATGTTAGCTCTTTAGTACATAGTACTCACACCTGTGCTCTATAATTATATAATACAAAGAATATTTATTTTATACAATGCAAAGATGGTCTTAAAATCTTCAGCAGCTCCAACAGTATTTTCAAATGTTAATCAAATAGTTGTGGTTGTGGAGCAGGACCAGCATTGAGCCAAGCATTTTTATCAGCGATGTAATTAATCCCCCAACTTATTGCCTGCATAGTGTGCGTTTTATACAAGATTTGAATATCGTTTCATTCAGTTGAATTAAGTGGGGAGGAATTTTATTATACTAACGTACAGTTGCAATAAAATCTATTAGTTTCTGTCAGCTGTTACAGTCGTCATCACTTACGCCATCTGGTGCCGTTTCATTAAAGTGCTAAAATTACACCACCTCATTTCGGCAACACCTGGTTGAGCCATACCTTGATAATTTGGGCCGTTCATTTATATTTTTAGTGTTCAAATTAGTAATATCAGAAAAGCATTTTGTTTCACTGTACCTATTTATTTTGAGAAAAATATGGAGTCCAATCAGTGAGACGACTTTTCTTTAGCATACCTACCTACGATAGAAAAAAAGTCAACTTAAAAGGTATAAACAAGACATACACAGTAAGACAAATTAAAAATCGTGTGACACTGGATTTTTAATTTGTCTGACTTGTATAAATCTTTTTAGTTGACTTTTTTGTCGTAGTTGAGTTTTAGTTTTTTGAACTTTAATTTTTATTCAAATTATTATGGGGTTATTATTTTACATATTGTTGAAAAGTGCTAAATAAGCCCTGTCATTTGATACCCAACATGGCATCAAAAAAATAATTTCGTTTTAGTTCATGACTTTATGTTGTCTAGAGGGCGCCATATTCAATTTAATTTGAACCAGCGGGCGATCAAGGCGCTTCCAACAATACCTCATTTGTCAAATTATGATGAGTAGGTAGTTTAGAAGTTACGAGGGGACAGATGCACATACATACATACCGGTCAAAATCTTAACCCTCCTTTTTGCTTCGCCAGTAGGGTAAAAAGGCGTTGGTCATGATCTTTTAAACGTTCTAATAATTATTCGTTTTATTTTATTTTTCTACTGCTTAGGTACTATATTTTTATGCAAAATGTGTTAAATAAATAAAATACTTCCGAATAGCTCGTAATGTTACTGAGAATATTATATACTTATAGGTACTGGAAATAAAGTGGCATTAGCGTAACGATTTAGTAAAACAGAATTTCTCAGTAGCAGCCCGGAGTCTGGATTTGTGCCCGGTTGATGGCAATAGGCTCGTCCCCCATTACAAGGGACTTAAACATAAC
Source organism: Agrochola macilenta (assembly GCA_916701695.1). NCBI lineage: Eukaryota > Metazoa > Arthropoda > Insecta > Lepidoptera > Noctuidae > Agrochola > Agrochola macilenta. The sequence continues at coordinate 8,574,291 of OU753564.1, read as the reverse complement.
TGGCGAAATGTGGATGTACTATACTATAGGTACACCTCTGCCTGACCCTTTGGGAATTACAGGCGTAATATTGTGCTATGTTAAAACGACCAAAGTTATATTTTTTGAAAAATTCAAAGCCAGACTAGCCAATTTGTCTGCGTTTTGCCATTATATTTATCACTGTGCACTAAAAATATATTTGGTAGTGGAGCTGCAATGCGTTTCCCAGTGCTGCTGTCGTGTCGTCGGCTGGACAAAAATTTATATTTATTTGTTACATCTGCTACCGTTTGCCTAGCTAGCTAATGTTGCGTGGGTTTACTTGCCAGCTTGCCACTCAATAATTTATTCTGTTATCAAAGTTATAAGAACCTTTGTTGTATAAACAGCGGTCCATACACGTATCATTATCATGAAAAATGTTCTCTGCTGGACACAGACATAAAAACCGTTGGACCATGGAGAAGCATGGCCATAAAAACCGTTGGACCATGGAGAAGCATGGCCTTAAAAACCGTTGGACCATGGAGAAGCATGGCCATAAAAACCGTTGGACCATGGAGAAGCATGGCCATAAAAACCGTTGGACCATGGAGAAGCATGGCCATAAAAACCGTTGCTGCGCTTTCCGCATCCAGCGGACTCCCGCATTTTTCCCGAGAATTGATATCAGAACATAATTCTTCAACATAAGCCTTACCTTCTGACCGAAGAAGGAGGAAAACCGCCCTGATCAGGATGACAAGCAAAGTATTCTACCGATATAGTCTCTAGAAAATTATAATCAATCAAATAGAACTAGTTGATGGTTATACAAGCTTAGTTTTTGTTTACCCTAAACCTCAAGAGGTCATTGTACTCATCATTATGAACAACTTTCACTATTGGACCAACGCCGAAATCTCGAAAAAAATATCAGCTGTTCCCTACATTTCGACGAGCTATGCGAACATAAATATAGAGAACAGCTGTTTTTTTTTTGCTACTTTTAGGCTTCCTCTTATATGTTTACTTATTTATTTACGACTATAAAGATGATTTTAGTCTAAAGAAACTTAAAGTAACGTTTAATAGTTTTTTTTTTTGTTTATATTTGCTGTACTCTGGACGCTTATCATGTACGTCTTTTTTAACTTCGTTCTCACATATAATTATAAATTCATCATTCATGATGTAACTAATATTTTTGTAACAATATAATATATAAGAGTGTCCATGGAGTTTCTTGTCCGTTCTTCTCCATAGGTAGGTACAGTCAGTCTGTACCAGTCTGACTGTACCTACTACGCTTTCGAACGGGTAACTATGTAGCTTCATATTTCTGACTACCAAAAGAAAATTCAAAAGTGCCTGTAAATGGTTTAATTGGAATAAATTTTGAGTTTACTTTACCCTTTGCAACCCACGCCATCAAGAACTAAACATCAACATCTGTACAACCGGACAAACAAATACTGTGTAATGTATATGAGTAGTTTTGCACTGCATTCGAGCAAGAATTAAACATTCATTTTTATTACGTTTCAAGGGAACACGGCCAAAGCAACGGTTTTTATTTTGCAAGCTTGGGATATTTTATTTATAAAAGTTGCTGGCCGCTGCCCATTGGCCACCTCGTTAGTAAATTAAAGTTCCTTTTTTAAAAAGCTTTGTTCGAATTTTCTTTGTGGGATGGTATTATAAATGGTGTTTTATTATTGGGGGAATTTAACCTTTGTTAGCGAGAATATTGTTATCTACTGCTTTAGATATATTTATTTATTTATATATTTAATACTTCAAGCACAGAAATGTACAGAGGCGGACTTAATGCCATAGGAATTTTCTATTAGTGAACGTTTGGGTGATGCAGAGACAAACAGCGGTAGGTGCAATTCCGAAATATTGAGTTTATTTTTATTTTTTATTATTACTTGTATACCTATTACAAACTATAAGTATAATTATATATGCCTAATTATAATATATAAATATAAGCACAAATAAACCCTTAAATACCTAGCATACTTAGTTAGATTTATGGATATTTCACAAACATTCAGACATCACCAATCTTAAAAAAACTTGTTAACGTTTTTTCATAATTACACTCTATGGTTCTGTTCGTGCCATAGGATTAATTATGGAAAATGATCTTCTAATAGTGAGCTTCCTTGCTACTTTCACTTTATTTCATAGAAACTCCCTAAGACAATTTTCTTAGATAGAATTAAATGTGAATGAACTTAATGCCTCTAGATAATCCTTAAAAACCGTAAATCAAGATGTTTAAAAGAGAGATACAATTAATTTCGATTCCCTTCTCGGTCATCTTCGTCAAGAGGAGTTGTAAACCCCTTTTATGTGTTGCCAGACTCTCAACACGTCTCGAGGATAGACTTGCTTTCCTTCGCGTTCCGCCACGCTGAACTGGTGACGCCATTTTGTAAATCAGATATCATTTTATTTTTAGTTATTAATTCACCGCTCTTCAGGCGAACGTACTTTTGGTCTACTTATCGACTTCTAGATATTCACAAAAAGGTGTGGTCTTTTTATTTAAAAGTAGTGTTTTTATATAATTAAGTACTAGATTATATTGCCTAAATAGTAATTGTCTTATACTACACTCTTGTATATTTAATTAACCTAATTAAATTCACAATGGATTCATTTTCATTTCATTTGTAAACAAACAACAAAAAAAAAGCTAACAACAGTGCTGAAGTCAGATGTTAAAAACATTTTTATAAGTGGGTCATAAACAAAACACACAAAAAAAATGTGACTTTAAAAAAAATGTTATTAAATACTTCATACATTTATATTTTTGTTTAATAAATTAACTGTTGATTTATTTTAATGATTTAAGATACAATATCCTGATAATATTTAATTGACTTTAAAATATTAAAACTAAAGTGAGACTCTGGTCCCCTTCCGTGGACCGTGCCCAACCTAGGTTCATAAGTTTGCGTTAACTAAAAAAATACTTGAAAATAAAAGTGTGAATATATTTTCAAATGTATTTATTACCAACATCTTAAAGTTCTTATTTTACGTTATTATAAAAAATTAATACAAAGGACAACGGCATTAATAAGACTTAAACATGTTGTTACCGATTTGACGACCCCTTCCGTGGTCCAACTAAATTGTATATTCAATATTTGTGAAATGGAACGCAGCCGTAGTTTGTTTATTTTGGTTGGCAATACTGTCGAGCTGTCAGTTTGAGTAAAAAATTTAAGTGGTGAAAGTTAACGCTCTGTGAAAATTTATTTGCAAAATTCTATAAACAAGTGTTATTTTACTTTTGTGTAAAAGATCGTTGCAACTTTTCTGTTCCATTCATATTTAGGTAAGTACTGGCATGAAAAATACATTGTTGGTTGAACTTGGTGTAATATGGGAGGCTATTTGCAAAAACCAGGTGCGCCATATTGTAACCTCAAAATTTTGTGGTTTGAAAGACAATTTTAGTTTGTTAATCCCTTCCGTGGACAAACTTTTCGGTGGACACAATGTCCACGGAAAAGACCATGTCCACGGAAGTGACATCTATTGCAACTTATACTTTTTATGACACAAATAAGAATTAAAAACCCGTGTTGCTAGTTTTGGCTTAGCACCTGTGCATCGCCCGCACTCCATGACGCTAAATAGAAGCTATTATTATGTTCGATTTCGTCTATTAAGCATTTTTAACATAATCTGTTTTGTTAACGCTTGCTGTTGCTCAAATTGGTTGTACATGTGGGTTATGATTTCTCTTTCAGCTAATAATGCCTAGAACAAGAAATATTAGGCAACTAACTGATGAAGAAAAGAAGATAAGGCGACGTGAACAAAAAAAAATGAGTATGCGACGAGCGCGTGCAAAACTGAGCGATGGTGCTATTGAAGAGATACGCAAGAAAGATAGAGAAAGGTACTATAAGAAGAAAGAAAGAGGTGAAATTATGACGATTGATCAATTTACTCCGAGAAAGCAGCGTCAAATTAGGAAAATGTGGCGTGAGAAATCAAAAAGGCGTCGTGAATTATTAAAAATGCGAAAAGCCACCGCTGCCCTATTAGAAGAAGATACTCCACCGTCAAGTCCTACTTCGTCATTTTCACGTGCTGAAGTTGGAAGGGCAATTGCTGCTCGTAATAAGAGAAAATTGAAAGCAGAGAATGTAACTTTAAATTTAAAGGTCTTGGCAATGAGGAAACAAATAAGAAAATACAAGATGCGTATAAAAAGGCTAGAAAAAAAGAAAGAAAACAATGGGAAAATGGATAGTTCTAAAAACACAGTATTAAAAAAGGATATGAGACAAGCTGTGCATGATTTTTTAATACAAGATGAGTGCAGTAGATTAACTTCTGGTAAAAATGAAACTATAACCCGAAAGAAAAGTAAACGTCAAATTCGATTATTAAATGACACTTTGTTAAATTTACATGTACAGTTTCAAAACAAAACGGGGATTAAAATTTCTTATCAGACGTTTAGAAGATACCGTCCATTTTGGGTGTTGTTTCCGAAAGCATCTGCAAGAAATACGTGTTTGTGTGCGTTACATGAAAACACTGATCATATTGTCCGATCACTTCATAAGGCAAAAATTATATCTCATGGTTCTGCTTCACGTGTGGCTAGAGTACTTTGCTGCAATGAAACATTAAATCCAAAATGCCTAGAGAGAACATGCGAGGACTGCCATGATAAGAAACTCACTTTTAACTTAAGTAATGAAAATGATCACATAACTTACGAGAGATGGATTGTCAAAAAAGTTGATGTAGTTATCAAAGGTAAATTGAAACAGTGCAACAAATGTGTTAAAGAAACTGTTAAAACCACAAATGGATCTCTTATCAAAATATTCAACTCTAATTTACCAATTTACATGCAGCACGTTGCTAATATGAGTCATCAAATCAAATCAATACAAACTATTAAACAACAACTATCTTCTTTTCAAGGGTTGTTACATATTGATTTCTCGGAGAATTATAACTGCAAATATGGTGCTGAAGTCCAATCCGCCCATTTTGGTGGTTCTAAGCCTCAACTGTCACTTCACACATGCGTTTACTACAGCAGTGGACCAGAAACTCAAGAAAGGTCTTTTACGACAACTTCAATGTGTTCTATATCAGAAAACTTGCGGCATGATCCTGTAATGATATGTGCTCATCTTAGACCTGTCTTACAAAGAATTGAAGAAATAAGTCCAAACTTGTCAGAGTTACATATATTAAGTGATGGACCCACAACTCAGTACCGTAATAAATTAATGTTTTATTTTATTGCCAAGTTCATAGGCAGAGAATTAAATAACGTTAATACTATTATTTGGCACTACAGCGAAAAAGGTCATGGAAAAGGAGCTCCTGATGGAGTAGGTGGATGTATAAAAAGGCTGTGTGATCATTCGGTTGCAATGGGCAAAGATGTATCGGATTATGATTCTCTTATGTCCTGTTTAAAAGATAACTGCAAAGGAATAGAGATTTATGGAATTGGTGACCCGAATATACAAGATATTCAATACATTGCTGATGAGAGTAGAATGAAAGCTTTTAAGGGCACATTAAAGATACACCAACTGTCTTGGAGTCGAAGTGAGCCGAATACATTACATGCAAGAAGACTAAGTTGTATGTCTTGCGCACCAACGAAAATATGTCCTCATTTTGAAATCGGACAAATAAATCTTCAAGCTGCAGGAAGTACAAGATCAAACACTCCCGTTAGTTTTGTGTCTGAGGCCGTAAATTTATCTCCAAGAAATATAGCCACACCTGATGCTTCTACAGTATCATACAGATCAATTCCAGTCACACCAGAAGAAGGAGTTTCACAAAGTTTCCCTGCTCGTCCTAAGAAGAGATTGAGGCTTATTTCAGATTCCAATGACTCAGATTCGGATATTATATTTCCGCGGCGACATGTAAGACAGACGATTAATTATGAAACAGACAGAAGACGAAGAAGAATTGGTTCTCCCTCCGCAAAAACCTAAGAAACCGTTCATTAATCCTTACACAGACAGTGAAGATGAAGAATCTATATTTTAAAGTGCTGTAGTATTTATTTTGCTACTAGCTTTTATATTAATTTTTATATAAATATAGTCCATAAAAAGTTTCTGAATTGCTTTTACAAGGTTCTGCACTACCTTGTAAAAACAATTATTTATAAATGTTTTTTTTTACGGGATATATTATAAAAGTAATTCCTCACGTACCTACTTTTATAATGTTCTGCCTGGACAATCTTGTAGGGATAACATAAATGTCAATTTTACGTCCATATTAAATGATTAGACTTTTGAGTCTCTAATAAAACTTCCACAAGTCAATATAATAATTATGGTATCGGAAAAGACGTCACTTCTGTGGACGTAAAAGTATAATTTTTTTTTGATTGATTATTTTGGATTGTTGTTTTATTTTTAATATGAAGAAGTAAAGTAAAGTTTAGTAGTTTAGTAGTAAAGTTTACGAAGTGATAGAGTTTATTTTGTTGATTAAAAGCTTGATTTTAGACTTTCCTGTGGATTATGTAGTCTTTTCGGTGGACACATAAGAACTAAAATGTCGCATATTTTCATGAAAATAAGGTGTTGATCTCTGATTTTGTGGACGGGATAATTATTTTGATATTTCCGATAATAAATGCTGATTTTTTATAAAAACGTTGACATTTTTATTTTTTTAAATTTTATATCCCTGTTTTGTTTATGACCCAAGTACTATTCTAAGTACTAGATGAAAAATAGATCGATTGTGGATAGATCTGACTACATTACCCCTTAGATAGTATATAAAGTTGCTCAGAATTTGTAAATTTTCAAGATACCTACAAACAAACTAATAATCTCAAATTGCTCATTTTTAACTTCGTCCAGAATCACATTAACAAAAACTGTTCAAAAATTGTATGAGGATCATCATATGGAGCCGCTTCTTCATCATCTTCTTTTAACAAGGATTCAGTGTTTCCTATAATCAGCCGTCGGACAGTAAGAGATTCCTTCGTCGTTGCACGAACATTCCACACAAGGCATGCTGTTTGTCTTTGGGTAGAATTTGGAGTTCGGCTTGCATCGACCTGGTTTGCCTGAAATCAGTCATTGTCCAAGACATTGTATTTTATTAATATAAAAATAAGCTATGAAACCAATATGTATAATAAAAAACGGTAACCTCATCTGGCATATGCTAAGAGATAATGATGAGATGCATTGATGATATAAAAATGGCTGGAAAATAACCTAAAGGATTGTATATTTACCTCAGCAACCCTTGATATGGTCTTTGTCTAGCTGCTGGCTGCAAAAGTTACGATGAAAAAATTCCTTACCGTATGAATCAAAGTCCAATTCGCAGTCATCAATCTTAATGCATTCATGTTTGCCGCTCTCATTGCATTCACATTTATTACAGCTACTGACCCAACTAGTACCTCGCTCACAAGTTGGGTATTGTGTCTGCAAATCTTGCTTTGAACAATCTTTAGGCAATTTCTTGTAGAAATTATAGTATTGTAGGATTTCATTGGTCTTTTTGCTGTCAAAGAATTCGTTGAATATAGGGAGAGGTGATTCGGTTGCACCTGAAACTGAAGTGGGAAAGTTAGCTTTAGAATATTTCTCACTCTCAGCCCCGAGATTAGATAGTGTTATTTTATAATTATTGAGGAATCGGTCCTTGCCACGTTGTTTTCATTATTAACGACGGAAAGTACTGAACTGCAATAACACCAACTCGACCTACTAAAAATAACACTCGTCTGGAACTGTACCTATCCACTTAATACAGGTTATTCAGTGCTCCATCTAGAAGAACGGTATTGTACATTAACTAGATTTATATACTCGTACTTCGCATTCGTTACCTACTCATCATGTCCAAGTTTAAAAAACAAAATATTATATAATTATGTTTAATGTTTACCTCTGCTCTTTCGACTCGGTTTTGTGTTACAATCTGTGGCATCGCATTCCGAAACGCCATCTCCATTACATTCACAAGTATAGCAGCCCATCTTGAAGTGAGAATAAGGCTTGCATGTCATTGGTTCACCTAAAAAGTAGCTAAGTTACTTTATCATTGAACAAAAGCTCAGTGAATTCACTTAGGTTCTCCTTCTTCATTCTCCTTTATATTTTTCAACTGTTCTACTCTCAGAGGTTCTACTGGTTGAAAAAAGAAGCTAAAGGACTGGCGCGTAGCGTACGGACTGCCATTGAAATACTCGTGCTGTAACATTCTGGCTACTCATTGATCATTTGAGTTTGTAACACGTTTTTTGAGGGAGCGTCGTAGACGATCGGTCTAATTTTTATAATGAGTTAATTTCATTTGAAAATAATAATAATATCAAAACACTTACCCAAAGGCCTCAGTTCACAATCAGGCAATCTAAAACACATAGCATGACCGAAGTAACAAGAACAACCATGACAGTTGCTAATCCATTGAGTTCCGTCACCACATTCTTCTTTCTGATCTTTTGGCCTATGGTACCGGGGATTAAACATTTTTGGCAACATAGAAGCGCTGATATCTTTGGAATCTATATCGGTAGCTGGGTTAAATTCGCCATCAGTTTGTATATATGGTGGTAAGTTCTCGTCGTCTTCATCATTGGGCTGGTGTAGTATTATGTGTACATCTGGATATTTTAATTGGGGTGCTTGTGGTCGGCTTTCTTCGGGTATTGTCGGAATAGACATCAATCGATTATCATAGCTGTGTGTAGAGTTAGTACGAGGAGTCGACGTTGTGGTTAAAGTGTCTTCTTTGAAATCATTCATAATGTTTTCTACGATTTCTGAGTCAAAACCGCTGAAAGGTATATTCTGCAGTACCGTAGTGTATTTTAGTTTAGTTGACGTTAATTTAGATAACAAATTGAAGATTTTAATCATATCAATATCATGTTTAGTAACAGTAGCATTATCTTTTGTAGGGAGAAGTTTATTAAATTTACTCTTTAACCAATTGAGGATTCCATTATTGTTTTCAGGCAATTGTTTAAATTTGGATTTTAGTTTGCTCAAAGGATTTATCATTTGAACTTCGTGATTTTCATCTGGCGATAAATCGTCTTCATCGTATGATGGTTCATAGTTAAGAGTTTTGGCAATACCGGGAAACAAAAAGGGAAGCAGATCGAGTTGATCCATGCTACCTACGCTAAATAAAGAATCGTCAATAGGAGGATCATTTAGTTTTTTCACAGCTTTAAATATTGGATACAACTGGTCGTAGTAATCAGGAATTTTACCGTTATCAGGAAGCAGACTATCTGGATCACTATGAGGTATTAACTTGGAAAGAAGGTTATGCTGGGTAATATCAGAATCTGTGAGTTCCGTAGAAGGAGTTGATACGTCTTTCTCTATTTGTAGTGGATTATCATGTACATCAGTAAGGTCTGTATTTTCATTTTGGTTGGATATAGAGGGATTATTAACCATAGAGGGTCCATATTGATCTTGTTTGGATTTAAATCCAGAGCGGGGAGTTGTAATTTCTGCATCGGATCCTAATGCATTATTTTCTTCATTAGATACTGACCAAGGAATTTGATGAATTCCATTGATTAAATTGTCAAAGGAGGATGGTTTATATTGATCGTAATCGGGTGTAAACTTTGGTTCAGGAGCGAAGGTCTGTGTGTCTGTGTCTGAATCCTTATGAGGGTTGCCTGAAAATAACCAAGGAATATTATGAACTCCGTTGAGTAGATTGTCAAAAGATGAAGGTTTATATTGATCATGATCAAGGTGCATCCAAGGTCTAAGAGGATTATTATTATTATAACCATCGTCCAAAAACGAATGGTTGGGTTGATTTTGTGGTTGTCTAAACTTGGAATCAGGAATTGTGTTGGGATTGTTTATTGGATGTGTAGGATATTCAGCAGAACTTGATGGGTAATGGAAACCATCAGCGGATCCATGATCGTCAAACACTCCTGGTGTATGTTGGTTTTCGTTAGGGCCAAATTGAGGGTGTGGAGGATTATGTTGATTGTCTTTTGGTTGCAAAGGATTTTCAGCAGAATGAGATGGGTATTGGAATCCATCAGCGGATCCACGTTCGTTGAACATTCCTGGTAAATATTGATTCTGGGTAGGACCAAGTTGAGAATGAGGTGGTTTACTTTTTGGATGTGTAGAATCTTCAGCAGAAATGGATGGGTAATGGGAACCATCAGCAGATCCCCGATCGTCAAATACTCCTGGAGTATGTCGATTAGGGAAAGGTAGAAATTGAGAATGTGGAAGTTTGTGCAGGTTTTCTTTGGGATGTGTAGGATTTTCAACAGAATTGGATGGATATTGGAAACCATCAGCGGAACCACGCTCATCAAACATTCCTGGTAAATGTTGGTTCTGGGCAGGGCCAAATGGAGACTTATGTTGTATTTGTTTATATTGTTTGGGATGTGTGGGATTTTCAGCTGAATTGGAGGGATACTGGAAACCATCAGCGGATCCACGATCGCCAAATACCCCTGTAGTATGTTGATTAGGGGAAGGTGGAAATTGAGATTGTGGAAATGTATGCACGTTATCTTCGGGATGTGTAGGATTTTCCACAAAATTTGATGGATATTGGAAACCATCAGCGGAACCATGCTCATCAAAGACTCCTGGTTTGTGTTGGTTCTGATTAGGACCAAGTTGAGAGTATGGAGGATTATGTTGATTGTCTTTTGGTTGCAAAGGATTTTCAGCAGAATAAGATGGGTATTGGAATCCATCAGCGGTTCCATGTTGGTCGAAAATTCCCGGTAAAGGTTGATTCTGGGTAGGCCCAAGTGGAGAATGAGGTGGCTTACCTTTTGGATGTGTAGAACCTTCAGCAGAATAAGATTTGTAATGGAAACCATTAGAAGATCCACGATCGTCAAATATCCCTGGAGTATGTTGATTAGGGGACGGTAGAAATTCAGATTGTGGAAATTTGTGCGGGTTGGGATATGTGGGATTTTCAACAGAATTGGATGGATATTGAAAACCATCAGCGGAACCACGCTCGTCAAACATTCCCGGTAAATGTTGGTTTTGGGCAGGGCCAAATGGAGAGTTAGGTTGTATTTGTTTATTTGGTTTGGGATGTGTGGGATTTTCAGCTGAATTGGAGGGATATTGGAAAGCATCAGCGGATCCACGATCGTCAAATACCCCTGGATTATGTTGATTAGGGTAAGGTAGAAATTGATATTGTGGAAATTTGTGCAGGTTATCTTTGAGATGTGTAGGATTTTCAACAGAATTGGATGAATATTGAAAACCATCTGTGGAACCACGTTCATCAAACATTCCTGGTAAATGTTGATTCTGGGCAGGGTCAAATGTAGAGTGAGGTTGTATTTGTTTATTTTGTGTTGGATGTGTGGGATTTTCAGCTGAATTGGAAGGATACTGGAAAGCATCAGCGGAACCACGCTCGTCAAACATTCCCGGTAAATGTTGGTTCTGGGCAGGGCCAAATAGAGAGTGAGGTTGTATTTGTTTATTTTGAGTTGGATGTGTGGGATTTTCAGCTGAATTGGAGGGATACTGGAAAGCATCAGCGGAACCACGCTCGTCAAACATTCCCGGTAAATGTTGGTTCTGGGTAGGGCCAAATAGAGAGTGAGGTTGTATTTGTTTATTTTGTGTTAGATGTGTAGGATTTTCAGCTGAATTGGAGGGATACTGGAAAGCATCAGCGGAACCACGCTCGTCAAATTCTCCTAGTAAATGTTGGTTCTGAAGAGGACCAAATTGAGGGTGTGGAGGATTATGTTGATTGTCTTTTGGATGCAAAGGATTTTCAGCAGAATGAGATGGGTATTGGAATCCATCAGAGGATCCACGTACGTGGAATATTCCTGGTAAATTTTGGTTCTGGTTAGGGCCAAATAGAGAGTTAGGTTGTCTTTGTTTATTTTGTGTTGGGTTTTCTGCTGAATTGGAGGGATATTGGAAACCATCAGGGTATCCACGATCCTCAAATACCCCTGGAGTATGTTGATTAGGGGAAGGTAGTAATTGAGATGGTGGAGGTTTGTGCAGATTACCTATGACTTGTGTAGGATTTCCCACAGTATGGGATGGATATTGGAAACCACCAGGGGATCCCCGATTTTCAAACACCCCTGGTAAATGTTCAGTCTGGGGAGGACCATTTTGAGACTGTGTAGGATAATGTAGGTTTTCTTTTGGATGTAAATGATTTTTTGCTGAATTGGATGAGTATTGGAAACTATCAGGGGATTCAATACCGGCGAACATTCCTGGTATCGGTTTATTATGTTTAGGACCAACTTGTGAATGTGATTGTCTTTGTTTGTTTTGTTCTGGATGAGTAAGGTTTTTCGGATGTGTAGGATTACCAGCAGAATTTGATGAGTACATTCCTGGTAAATGTTTATAGGTGGTAGGACCAAATAGAGAGTTTGGTGATATGTGTATGTTTTCTTTTGGATGTAAAGGACTTTCAGCAGAATTAGATGGGTATTGGAACCCATCAGAGGATCCACGCTCGTCAAACATTCCTGGTAACTGTTTATAGGTAGTAGCACCAAATGGAGAGTTTGATGGTTTGTGCGTGTTTTCTTTTGGATGTGCAGGGTTTTCAGCTGAGCTAGATATGTATTGGAATCCATTGACGGATCCACGTTCGTCAAATACCCCTGGTAATTGTTGGTTATGAGTAGGACCAAATTGAATGTGAAGAAGTTTATTTAGTTTATCTTTTGGGTGTAAAGGATTTTCTGCCGAATTGGATGGATAGTAGAATCCATCGGCGGATCCACGGTCGTCAAACATCCCTGGTAAATGTTGGTTCTGGGTAGGACCAAATTTAATAAGTTTAGGATTGTGTAGATTACCTCTTGAGTGTATAGGATTTTCAGCAGAATTAGATGGGTGTTGGAATCCATCAGCGTTTTTACGTTCGTCAGACATTTCTGGTGAATGTTGAATTAGGATAGAATCAAATGGAGTTTGGGAATGAGGGAAGGATAGAAGTTTATGCAAGGGTTTCAGACGAGTGGGATTTTTATCAGCATTATGTGCGTATTGGAATCTATCCTTAACTTCACGGTTGTCAAATACCCCTGGTTTATATTGTTTCTGGGCCGGTCCAAATTGAAAGTTTGGAGAATGTAGGTTATCTTTAAGTTTTTCAGGATTAACAATTGATGTGTATGGGTCAAAATGTGGAGATTTGTTAAGTTTAACTTTCGGATGTGTAAGATCTTCTGCAGAATTAGAGGGGTACTGAAAAAATCCATCAGCGGATCCGCGCTCCTCATAAAATCCTGGTAACTGGTTCTGGGGCGTTTCCAACTTAGAAGATAGAAGTTTGTAAAAGGGTTTTAGCTGTCTTGGATTTTCATAAGCATTGTGTGCATATTGGAATCCATTAGTGGATCCGCGATCGTCAAACACTCCTGGTGGGTGTTGATTCTGGGTGGGACCAGTTTGAGAGGGTGGAGGTAGATGCTTGTTACTCTTGGAACGTGTAGGATCTTCAGCTGAATTAAATAAGGATAGGGGATGCTCAGCGGATTTCGGGTCATTCAACCCCCCTTTTTTATTAGAATTATCTCGAGAGAGTATAAATTTAGATTGAGAAGAACTATGTGGATCTGTGTTATTACCATCACTAGGAGAATGAGGATATGTATCAAACTGATGATTTTTTATACTCAAAGAGTCATGTTGATTGTATTTATTTGGTAGAATTAAATAATAATTCTCTTTGGACATTGTAAGATCTAAATCCTGTGATTCTTGATCAGGTAAATAATATTCATATAAATTGGTTAACGGTGCATTTTGATCCTGATTCGGATCATGCACGATTTGGAGTGAGTTATCTGGATGAGTCGGATCGTATTCGGAAACATAAGTGATCGTTGAATATTTTTCATAATGCGAGTGGGAGGTATTATATTTCTTGGTTTTATTACGGACTTTGGGTATAAGTGTATCAAGGCCAGGCTCAGAAGAAGTATGAGGTGGGTTGTAGTGGTCAGTATGCTTAGAAGATGTTTTTGAATGTGGTATTAATTGTTCTTTTTCAGGGTTTACATCAACTATTTCAGGCACCTCGTATTCATTTCTATAGAAGATAGAAGGATTTGAAACAAATAGAGAATGTGAAGAGTTACGTTGAGTATGTTCAGGATCAACCGCAATTTGTGGTGGAATTAAATTATTTGTATGGTGGGCTGTGGAATTTAGTACCATGGAGTGAGGCGGTATCTCTTCATTGGTTGGACTAGATATTCGTTTTTTTTGGTTAGGTAGATTGATAAGTGGCGGGTTTATTTGAAAATTGGGGTGAAACGCTTTGAACGGTTGGTCTGTTTGGTTACCATTATTATTGAAAGGGCTAAAACTTCCTTGGAAAGGTTGTAGCCCAAATTGCGGTTGTTTATAGTGATTAGCAGCTACTATCAGTTGATTTGGATTGTTTGAAAATAAAGGTGGATGCTGGATACCCTTATTATTTAACGTGGGTAAATGATTTTGGTTAGGTTTGAACTGAATTTGTTGTGGTTTAACATGATTAGGATAATACTTTGACAAAGGTATAAACTGAGATTGTGATGACTTTTGTTTGCCACCATTGTTAGTTGGAGTAATAATAAATTTGCCAGGTCTGAATATTGGATGTGGCGAAGTATAGTTGAAAACCTGATTATGACCAGGCTTAATTAGCTGGTAAGGAAACCGATCTGGCAATTCGTCACGTTTAAATACAAAACCAGAAGGTATAGGTTTGAATTTGTTATTTTCTAAACCAGAAGGTATTAGTTTGAATTGGTTATTTTCTTGGGTGAATGGTACATAGCTTATTTTACCATCGTTAATATTAATTGATTTAGGATTCGACGCCGGGTAAATGGATTGAGTATTTGTATTTGGTATCTCCACTATGTTCCGCGTAGGTTTTGTTGGTACCCTATGTGGAAGACCTGGACGACTGAATTTAGATGGATTACGGATCATATTATTTTGGTCAATGGACGTAAACATTGAAGGGGGATTATCATAATAATATACATTCAGTTTTTCTTCCTGACTGCTGCGCGGGTTGATTTCTTCCTGACTGCTGCGCGGGTGGATTTGTTGGTTATTGTTAAAAACTAAAGAAGCAGGAGATGAGACAGATTTCCAAATCGTTTTATGTTTACTTATTAGTGGCAATACGGATTGGGAATTTGTATCGTCGAAAGGTTCAGTGTTTGGAATAACAAAAAAAGTTTCATTACTCTGAGAGCCCGACGTTATTAACTTGTTTGACTGGGTTGTTATCACGTTTCCTTCACCTAATAATTTGGTTGGAACTACTTGATTATCGAATGGTATCTTCGAATTGTGAACATTTGAGAGAGAATGTGAAGATGTCAATAAGTTTTGACTAATACTAGCAAGAGCCGCATTATCCAGTGAAGTAGCTAAAACTTTAAGAAGCTTGGTCGCATCTTTAGGTAAATGGCTGGCGTGAACTTTAATTTCTTGATGAAAACCGTTATAAGCATGCGTGTGTATAAGTTTGGTTGGTAATTTTTCATTTTTTGTAGATAACATATTAATAAATGGTTCCACTGAGATTTGTTTGTCAAAAATTTCAAGATCAGTATGTTCGTTTGGCTCTCTTAATCTTCCTTTAATTTCTGGAAAAGTAAATGGACTGATATTAGGTCCATGAAAATCATTAAGTTTTAAACCATGTAAATGTGATGTACCTGAATCAGAGCCCTCACAGCTATTCATAGTACAGAGAATACGATTGTCCATACAATAGCAAGTATTGCAATCATTGGGTGGCGGCGGTGGCGATATGATGTCTCCCTCTTGACATTCGTCTAGTGTCTTTAATTCTGTTGATGACCTTCCTGTGGACAGAAAATTGTAAAAAAAAATTACTGTTATCAGCTTTTATTAAAACTTTGTTATGTCTTTATTATCAGGAACAGACGTCATGTAAAAGAATATTATGGTTCTTTTCAAGGTCAATTATCTTACCATATCAGAAATCTCCATCACTTGATTCGATGAACGCGTAAACGACTTGCCCATAAAAAAATATACGAGAGAGAAGTGAAGTGGTGCTAAGTGTGAAACCTTTGAATAACAGTCTTGGTCTCAGGGAAAAAGAGAAAGATGAAAGTATAATCGGGTTATCTAAAGGTTAGAGAAGGTCAGAAGAAAATCTACTTGTTTAAAGGCTTTCGTTCAGTTTTCGGTAGACGATATTATGACTCTTGCGATATTATCTTCTATCTTTACACTGTTAACTTGAGACTGATGGGTTTATGAGAGATGAGTTTCGTGATAGCTTGTACAGCCCGTATTATCATTACTTCATAATTTAAACCTACGTTTCCCAATACTTTACCGAAATGTTAAATGTGTTACGAAGAATAAAATAGAATACTCTTTTAGTATGTACACCATACAAATCACAGATATAAATGTATAAATTTTACATAGGGTGACATAATGAGCGGTCTTATCGCTAAAAGTGAACTTTTAAAGATAACCTTTGGATGGTTTAAAAGGGAGAAGGAGAGACAATACTGCAGCTAGTCTGTGGTGCAGCGAAACATAGGTTTGTTTCTTGATTCTTAATTTAACTGAAGAGTGTCACTGTAGAGAATATATTTGCTCTATTTCTGTCTTATTCAAATTGCAATTTAGAAATTCCCTTTTTGCAGTCAGCGACATAAATATGTATGCACTTAGCGGATTCACTTCAGATTCACTGGTAAAACTTAAAGTAGTAGATGAGAAATAAACATAATATTCATGTTTTACGTTCAAGTAATACATATTTATGCAGCTGACTCCTGAGCCTGAGATTCTACAAGCGTTGTTCACTATTTTAAATACTCATAATTTTGGTAAATGTGAATAACAAACTTAAATTCCTTACATTTACTGGTAATTATAAACAATTTCTCAGTTTGATTCTAAAAATATAATAAAAATCAAGTTAGGTTTTAGTAAATTTTTATTAGTGAAAATTCTAAACGTCTCGACGATTGTCCCTCCTTCGCCTTCGGAATAACCAAGTCCTGCTTCTTCGATGTCGATGATGGTCACCATAGTCATGAGTTTACCATGAATTGCACACTAACAATGGCAATGCATTTCAATTTGACATTTCAACAATATTCATTGCGTTATTTACGTTGTCAAGCAAATGAATTGTTCAAACATTATGAAGTAATGTATTATGAATTTATTTCAAAATCCCTCGGATTTTGATTGCAGGTGTGTTACGCAATTGGGGTGCTGGTCAACATTCATGGTCGTAGTTAGAACCCCGATGACATAAACCGATCTAACTGTTAATATAGGTACTCCCCATATTAATCTCACAACAGTCTTCCCCAGTTTGAAAAAAGTCAGCTTTGCCTGCCAAAGAATCCCATAAAAATGCAAGAACCCCAATATTATATTTACCAGTAATCAGGGGAAACTATTTATAATAACCGGCAAATTATAACAAATTGTTTAGCGTAATTTAAATAACAGACAAATCATTTGAATTATAACATAATATAACAAAACTATGGCTACTTAAATAAATGAAAAAACACCACTATGACTAATTTTTACAAAGATTAGAGCAGTGCTAGCCTAGTGGTGTGACCGTCGGACTGCCAAGTCATCGGTCTCAAGTTCGAACCTAAGACACGCTCTCCCTCGCGCACATTTGGGAGTGGCGCGAGGAGGCGAAACGCCGGGGCGTAACTCCGCTGCCGCGAGAAATCACGGGACAGCGGATAGACTCCGGCGGGATCTCATGGCGTCATAGAGAGTGCGATTGTCGCAACCCAGTGCTGGGCACGCCACAATTCCGGCGATAAGTCCCCTTTTTGAGGAGTGGCTAGAGAGGCGCCACGGCGTCCTCACCTTCCGCCTGACGCAGGTCCTCACGGTTGTTTCGGGAGGTTCCGGTTCGGGATAAGGCCGGAGGAAACGCTCGGGTGTCACCATTGTGTGGATTGCCCGGAGAACACTTCGGAGCATACGGTGGAGGCCTGCCCGGCTTTGGCGGGGCATCGCCAAGTCCTTGTGGAGGCGATCGGCGGCAGTGATCTCTCGCGTCCGGCCCTGGTCCAGGCCATGGTACGGAGCAAGAGGGCATGGGAGGCCGTAACCTCCTTCTGCGAAACAGTAATGCTCTTGAAGGAGGCGGCGGAACGCATGAGGGAGAGGCAAATTTCGCGCTCTAGCGCCCGTAGCTGCCGCAGGAGACGCCCTGGGCGTCGGGTATCCCAGGCCAATTCCCAGCCACTGTAGGCGCGGGCCTACGGACGGTGAGCAATGGGTAGCTTGCCGTCCGGTAAGGACCAGGCCCGGGTCAACGGCGCATTGTGTTCCACGCGCGCCTCAAAGACATGTCAGCACAACTGACGGGGTCCGCTAGGGCCGATGTTTGCCGGGGTCGTGGGAAACTCCGAAAGGGATACCGTGGCCCCTGGCAACATACAGGCAACTGAAGGAACACGGATGGGTTTTAGTCACTAAAAGTCTGACACGTCCTCCCGCTCCGCCCAGAGCGGGAACGGGATTTGATCATTTCCCACCCAAAAAAAAATTGCATGCACCTCTGACTCTAATGATTCATGTGTGTATTGTAAAAACATCACATGCTTCAAAAACGGTGAAGAAAAACATCGTGAGGAAACCGACATGCCTGAGAGATATTTCTCGACGGTATGTGAAGCCAAGTCAGAGGCCCAGGGGCGGCTTTAAAACTCGGACACCAGGTTAGTCACTAACCTCACGAAAAAGAAAGAAAGAAAGAAACAATGATTGAAGCATAGAATTACAAACGAATCTAGCTTTTAAAAATGTGTACGTACAATCAGTGAAATAAATTAGAAACCACTTGATTAGCTGTTAATCTTAAGATAAATAATTATAATTAAAGTTTTGGGTGCTCCAAAATGACAACTGGTTAAATGGACGCTAGTAATTATATTAAGATCAAGCTATAGAGCTTCATCTTTAGTACCTAAGGTATTATAAAAGATATTCTTCGCTGGGGCTTCTCACATAAAAAGTCAAAGGTCACCGACTTGTGTATCCAACTCGACCTCTCAGAGTTAATTGCTGATCATAGGCCTCTCTCAGTTGCGTCACAAACCATCCCTTTACTTTGTTTCTTCGATTCGATATAATTATAATACCTGCACCGAAAGTCACCTCCAGGTTTCAGGTACAAATAACCTCGTCCAGGGTATACGAGGGGTGACTAGCGGGGACTAGGGCGGTAGCGGGCACGATGAGGTAGCTACAGCGCATCGCGAGTTGTAGCGGGCAGTGAGTATTTCAAACAATGGACGGTTGCTCGCTAGCTCTGCAAAGCAAGAAGGACTTTGACGCGTGGCCAAAGTCGGAACTATCGTCGCCATCTTGGTTTTTCAACAACGCCCCTGTATCAATATCATTGTGGTGCATCTTTGCCACAACAGTCAAGCTCGTCACCCTGAACGAGGCCAGTTGTTCATGTAAAATCTGCTTCAGGAGTAAGTAATGATCAAGACAGAATGAGAATTTCACAACAGCAAGATTTATTAAATAATAAAAACATGCGTTCAAGAATATCTACAGACAATCTTGAAAAAAATTATTTTAATATTTTTATTTACCTGGTTTGAATACATTTCTTGATTTATGTGTCGGACATTGATAGTCCGTACATAGAATGTGTCCTTCGACGCATTTGCAGGCATTGCAGCTGTCTGGTTTTGGTATAACTTGACCCTGGAAGCACTTAGACCCTGAAATAATGGTACCAGGATTATTTCAATGAAATCTGGGACTAACATGAGAAGCTAACAGCTACTTAGTAAGGCGTTTGGGAATTATTAGTTGATAAATTATTAAAAAACTTTCTATCAGTCGAGATCGTGGTTAAGGAAGACCCATACCATGATTACTAAAAAAAATGATACAACGAAATTTCACTATCATCTAAACTGCTAGATTTAAAATCTACTAGTTTTGATTTAATAAAAAAAGTTATTTTCCGGATATAATAATAATATAAGGGTTCCGTTTTTGCTTTTTGAATATAATAATCTTTTCGATGGTTAGCTAAGTAATTCCTCTTCAAGAATAGTAATGACAGAGCAAAAACTAAGAGACACTGGAGCATTCCGTATCCAGTTCTCTCCTACTCACACCTAGTAGACCTACATCAAAAATTATTGTAACACTCGACAAATTGCTTATTCAACTGAATGTGGTTGATATTTTTACAAGGGCATTACCACAGTGCTGCGCAAATATACCAAAAACTGCCCATCCCATGATTTTGTTTATTACCTCGTATGCATACTAAATCAGAGCATTCCAGTCGGCCTTCGAAGCAGTAGCACTCATTACATTCATCTGGTCGAATAACTGGCTGATCATCAGTGCATTCTGGACCTGCAAACAAAAACACATTTTATAGGTGACAGAAGAAAAGATTGATCATATTTCATTGTTACGGCCACATCCTACAGCCAGTTCCCCCCAAAAGAAAGGACTGCAGATGAGACATGTATTGATGATAGACGCCTCGTAATTCTCAAAATTTATGGCAATTTTGACCTCGCTTGCTCCATATTAGGTTGAGATAACATACGTATATAATCCTCAAACACTTTTGTCGATTTAGATACTTAAATGACAACTTAAAAAGACAGTCGATAGCGTTACGGGTCCAAGGTGTTACCATGTACCTGGATTGTGAGATAAACAGTGTCTCCATGTAAAATACTGGTATTCAGCTGCCCCCGGTTAGACTGACAGCCGACCACAACATAATTGGGAAAAGGCTAGGCAGATCATGAATGAAAGCAATTGAGCAATGAGCGCTTTAGGCTTGATGGTAGAAGAAGTTGGGAACCTCCATCAGAACGTCATAAAATGATTATAATTACCTATACGAATGTCCATTCGACAAGGCAAGTGCGTGCAATGAATTTGTCCTTCAAAACAAATGCAGTTGTTGCAGTCGTCCGGTCTTGGGATATGTTGACCACGGATACATTCAGGTTCTGACATTTGCAAACTTACCACTGCAAGAGAAAGATCAATCTATGTATATACGTATATGTAAAATGAGAAACTGACAGACTGCCTGACATATCAACGCACAGACAGACGAAACTACTGGGACTAGGAACGTGAAATTTTGCATATGGTTTCCTTATATAATTTAAGGGAGCACAAAGAAGGGGTTTTTTGAAATTCGACCTTTAAGGGGGTGAATAGGGGGGATTTTGTTTTTATGAAAAATCTTATTACTCGAGTTTAATATACTTGAATCTTGGCACAACCTAACAAAAAGTACTAGGCTTGCATGAATTCACAATATAGTATGTCAATCATTAGATGTTGTGCACAATTTCTGAGCAGTAACCTAACAAAAAGTACTAGGCTTGCATGAATTCACGATAGTACTCAATCATTATGTTATGTGCTACTACTCATAGGATTTGGATGACGTAGCCAGATAGTTTATAACCTGAATTAACACCTAAGATACTTTTTATCCCACTAGTACGTTTTCGTGGGATAATTTCTGACTTCCACGAGAGCGAAGCCACGGGAAAAAGGTACTTTTTACATATAAGGCTTAATAAGGTTTTGCTTAAAGAGATTCTTGATGTTTTCGACTGTTTCATTACGTATTGCATTAATTCGCAGCTCAATGAACAATCAATCAACTGAGCATATCGCAGTCCACTGCTGGACATAGGCCTCTCCCAGGCTGCCCCACAACACACTGACCTCCACCTTCCGCATCCAGTCTCTCCTAGCCACCTTCGTGGTTCTTCAGGTCGTCCGTTCATCTAGCTAGGGGGCGTCCCTAGTCGTAACTCATAGACTCGAAAACAAATGACTGTAATTCCTCGCTTAGTATAACTCTCAGAGCTGTCTAACTAGAAGCAATCTAAGTAATTGCTCCTTCTAGGGCATCACATCACATATAACACGGTATAAAGAGTCTAATTAGTATGCTAGATTCTTCCCTGACCTGTAACTCATTTCTCTTTCTTGGGCAAGGCGTTTTAAGATATAAACCGTTACACGCAAATGGCATGCGCAGTCTGTTCCAAAATGTTTCAGTCACCATCATATCAGCCAATAGTGGTCCTCGCTGAACATAGGCCTCCCCAAAGAATCACAACAACGATCGCTCCAAAGTACAATGCAGTAAAAAAATTACCTTCACTGAATCGGCTTTCCAGGGTCGGATTACAAACTTTTCTGCACATCTTTTTGCCATTTCGGCAATAACACTCACTACACTCCAGTCGTCCAGGAAGGGATTCCCCTTCTATGCACTTCTTCTTGTTAGGTTTTTTTGTGGTGGCTTTTGTAACATCTGTATCTGAGAAGCATATAACTGTAAGCACCAAAATCCAAATTTTTCAGGAGAAGGCTTTTTCTCAAAAATAACTGTCAATTTTGACTATAACGAGCTTGTGAAATAAAATATGCTATCATTTTGGAGAAAATATTTTATTAGCTTATAACTACACTATTAAACTCAAACTCAAACTCAAACTCAAAGCATTTATTTCAATTAAACCATTTACAGGCACTTTTGAATTGTCAAATAGTCGCGTCAGTTAGTCAGATAGTTGAAGCTAGTTGAAGCTAGTTGCCCATTCCAAAACGTAGATCTTTATGGAGAAGAACGGGCAAGAAACTCCAAGGACACTCTTTTAAATATAGAAAATTACAAAATCCTGGGTACATTATTCTTGTTGCTTCTAAATGTGAGAACAATGTACAAAAAATAATCAAAACAATTCAAAATATAAGATTAAAAATAAGCCATGGCAGATAAGAGATGACCAGTCACAACTGACGGCGCCCGTTCACGAACATGACGCATGGATCAGCACCATCCAGCTCAACCAATTTGTAGGGAACCGAATGATCTAACACACTCGCCACCATCAGCGAGACATTTAAGTGAGCATGACATACTCTCAACTGCCATGCTCTTTCAAGTCAACATACATCTTAATAACATTAAAACGGCTCCATGGTACTCACATTTACAAAAATTGAAAAAATGCTTCTAAATTATACAAAACAAATTTGCAATGTATTTGAGAGATTAATAGAATGTTACTACCAAAAAGAAAGAAAATCATTATCCATTGGAGTATTCAACAATTAAAACTTGTTTTAAATAAAAAATAAACATTAAGTTTGTAATGTCAGAGAAATAAAAAGGGGAAGCAACTCTTCCAAACATTTTTTTTTTTTTTAACTAGTGAGCCCAAGTGGCTGTGGAGCAGGACCAGCATTAAGCCAAGCATTTTTATCTATGATATAATCATCCAACTTATAATATGCTTGTCTACATAGTGTGCGTTTACTGCATGTTTTAAATTTCTTCTCATTCAGTTGAAGAATATCGAGTGGTATTTTATTATAACATTTTACGCAGTACCCCATAAAAGTAGTGTGCACTTTAGACAATCTGAAACGTGGTTGATCTAATTTGTTCCTATTTCTAGTGTTAAAATGATGCCTGTCACTTATCTTACTAAAAAGATGTAGATTTTTCCGAACATACATAATGTTTTCATATACACACATCAACACGGTCTAGGGATATTTCATACTCAATTAAATAACTCGAAAAGTACTAGCCGCATTGGAATCTTTTATACACCGATTTGTTTGTAATTTATCTCAGACTAATTCCAAATTCAAATTTTTGAAAATTCTTTTGTTTCGGTGGCATAAAAATGTCTTGATGTGTAGGAGAGGGTATTTTCATTTGTGCGAAATTTAGAAAACAATACGAATTACATTTAGTTACAGTTTTTTTTCATTTTTAAACGAAAGATAAAGTTAAAATTGAGGTATTGTAGCCATGCAACGCCAACATTTGACGAGGGCGGAGATGTTACGAGCTGTGGGAATGCTGGAAGCTGGGTCTGTTCAGCGTAATGTTGCTGAGGCCATAGGGACCCACCACAATGTAATTTCAAGATTGTGGACACGCTATCGTGCCACAGGTGAAGTAGCGGAGAGGCACCGGGGCCCAAGTCGCATCACTACCCCCAGACAAGACCGATTTTTGCAAATTACTGCGCGAGCTCAACCAAATGCAACGGCGACTCAATTGGTCCAAAGGCTGCGAGTGGAACACCAAGTGCTTGTGAGTGACCAAACTGTAAGAAGGCGACTGCATGAAAGCAATCTACGCTCTCGTAGACCACTCCGGGTCCCACCTTTGCGGAGAGGCAATCGTGGACGACGATTAGAATGGGTTCGGAACCACGTGGACTGGGGCCGTGAGCAATGGTCCAATGTGCTGTTCACGGATTAATCCAGGTTCGGCTTCCATCCAGATTCACGAAGGACGTGTGTTTGGTGAGTTCCTGGACGATGGAGCCGTCTTCATAACCCTCAGGAAGTTCACCCATACCAAGGAGGAACAATTATGGTTTGGGCAGGAATTCGTCTTGGAGGACGGACGGATCTCGTTTGGGTGCGGGGCAATATGATGGCAGAACGATACATCCAACAGGTGCTGGGGCCCGTAATATTGCCCCACAGAACACAAATGGGGCAAGATTTCCTGCTCATGCACGACAATGCCCGGGCACACACGGCGAGAACGGTAGCAGCTTGGTTACATACACACAATGTTAGGGCCTTAGACTGGCCTGCTCAATCGCCAGATCTAAATCCCATTGAGCATGCGTGGGATATGCTGCAAAGAAGAGCTCTGAAGGAAGTTCCTGAAAATCTGGCTACAGAAGATCAACTTTTTGCGCACCTCAGAAGGACATGGGACAATATTCCGCAGCAAGACATTGACAACCTTGTTCTGAGCATGCCGAATCGTTGCCGATGTGTTATGAACATCATGGGCGCTTTCTCAGACTACTAACTTCAAGTTTATAAACACAAATTAAATGATTTTTCTATTTTTTTCAGTTTTTACTCATAAATTAAAAGTTAATTCATATACGGTTTCCGTCTATGCTTCATTTTTTTTCCATAAAATCCTGAAATTTTAATCGAAGTACCTTAAACATTATTAAAAAATGGTAGAATATTAAATAACGTATATTTTAAATATAGACATGTCATATAAATAATTAACACATTGATAGTAATTCGCTTTTTTAAAAATATCCCTAGACCGTGTTGATGTGTGTATATACTGACAAGGTACTGTCATGATGTTAATTTTCTTAAACAGTTCCCTTAGAGATTCGCGTCTGCGGAGGTTATATATGGCTCTGACAGCCCTCTTTTGCAGAATAAAGATAGAATTAATATCTGCAGCCCGTCCCCACAGCAAAATACCGTAAGACATGATGCTATGAAAGTAACTAAAATAGACCAGTCTCGCGGTATCCACGTCTGTTAGTTGGCGGATTTTCCAAACAGCGTAAGCGGCTGAACTTAGCCGCCCTGCAAGTGATGTTAAGTGAGGACCCCACTGTAGTTTTGAGTCAAGCGTGATCCCCAGGAAAACCGTTTTATCGACGAATTCTAGTGTCTCCCTATTCAGTACAACATGACATTCACTACTTCTAACATTTGGTAACGTGAATCTTATGCATTTAGTTTTCTTCTCATTTAATACCAAATTATTTACAGTAAACCAATTATGTACCTTAAGCATAGCGTTATTTACTTCGTCAAGCTCCTGTGCATGTCTATTTATCTTAAAAATCAGTGATGTGTCATCAGCAAATAACACCATTTGTGGTCGGTTTTTCAGTAAATGAGGTAAATCATTTATATATACTAAAAAGAGGAAGGGACCCAAAATCGAGCCCTGTGGTACACCCATTTTGACTTTTAAACCCAATGAATTTACACCGTTTATTTGAACTTGCTGCAATCTATCATTCAAATATGATTTTACTAAGCTAAGCGCAAGTTTATCCAGTCCGTAATGCTCCAGTTTCAAGAGCAGTGTTTCGTGATTCACGCAATCAAATGCCTTGGATAGGTCGCAGAAGATGCCTATTGCATCTTGTGCCTCTTCCCATGCGTTAAAGATGTGTTTTAATAAGGTGACACCGGCGTCGGTTGTGCAACGTCCTTTGGTGAAACCATACTGTTGATCGTGTAGGATATTATTACGATTAAAATGCTGGAGCATTTGATTTAACATTACTTTTTCAAACACCTTGCTGAAAACCGGCAAAACCGATACGGGTCTATAATTATTAGTATCTTTGGTGTCCCCGGATTTGAATAGTGGAATAACTTTACTGTACTTCATTAGATCCGGGAATACCCCTTGATCCACACACAAATTAAATATTAAAGCTAAATAGGGTGCAATTGTCTCAATAATTAATTGACAAACTTTAGTAGACATACCCCACAGATCTTCGGTAATTTTGATCTTGAGTTGCTTATAAGCCTTTACAACGACCACAGGGTTTACATGTTTAAATTTAAATTCCACGGGAAAGGCTGAAACATTCGCTCTTAATAAATCAATAGCAAGTAAGGGGGACGAATTTAAAGTTTCTGTAGTTTTAATTGGAATATTGGTAAAGAAATTTGCAAATTCCTGAGCAACATCGATGTTGTCGCTAATGAGACCGCGGGAAGTGTCAAGTGTGTAATCAGTATTATGTCTTTTGTTCTTGTTCGTTTCATTGTTAATAATTTTCCAAACTGTCTTTATTTTATTGTCTGCTGATTTAACCTTGTTACTAATGAAAGAAGCTTTAGCTGCTTTGCAGATATTTTTAAAAGTTTTAGAGTAAGTAGCAACATACTTATTAAAAAAAATCCGTGTTAATATACGGCTTAAGGCCATACAGTTCAAATAATCTTTCCCTACTTTTCCTGATCCCTTTAGTTGCCCAGTCACTGAATAAAAACTTAGGGCAAATAATTTTAGTTTTTTTCTTAAATGAATTATTGAACTCTGTTTGCACTAATGAAAATAATTGTTCATACAGAATATTGCCATTGGACAAATTTAGGCCCTGAGCACTTAACTTGCTAATTAAAGTGTTGTTAAACTTATTTAAATTACCCGATGTTATTGGTCTAATTCGAATCTGCACTTTTTGTATTGGTGTGCTGGACTCAAAACTAACGGTTTGACCGCTGTGATCAGAAGGGAGATAATTTACAATGGCTTTATCTAAATAGTCGCAGCAACAAAAGACATTATCGATACATGTAGCAGTAGTCGAAGTTATTCGCGTTGGTTCTAAAAACACATTTGACAGATTGAATGATTTGAAGAGGCTTAATAATCTACTGCTATTTGAATTATTTTCTAAAATATTAATATTAAAGTCACCACAAATAATTACTGATTTATTACCAGTTGCAAGTTTAGCTAAAACATCTTCCATTACTGACTCAAATATAGAGTAGTTTTGATAATTTGGAGGTCTGTAAACGCACACTATAAAATGCTTATCTAGCTCAACACAGGACAGTTCAATGCTATGTTCCACCGATAATTCAACTATGTCATTACGAGTCTTAGATTTTATACAATTTTTAATTAAGATTAGTGAACCTCCACGTAGCATGGATTTTCGGTTAAAACAACTGCCCACACTATAATTCTCAAAATTAATTAGCATTTCATAATCTTTCAACCAGTGTTCAGTTATACAAATAATATCAAACATTGTTTTTTCTAAAAACAATTCAATTTCTAATTGTTTGGAAGAAAAACCTTGAATATTTTGATGAAACAATTTCAAGGAATTCTGCTTAGCCCCGTTTTTACAATTAACTAATTGAGTGCCAGAAGATAGCTTGTTGATGGTGAGACAAACAACATTGTTACTAGTACCTTCTGTTGTCTTACTGACTAGTTTAAATTACTATTGCTAACCACCTTAATATTAGTATTATTACTAACCTTTGTGGTGCTAAATACATAAGACTTCGACATACTACTTATGTCTGAGTTTATATTAAAAGCTAATAGCCATGCTATTTGACGTCTAAAACTAATAGGCAGATACGCAGTATCCCTAGTCGATTTTAATTTCTCAACAAAAGTGTTGGTGTCAAAAAATATAAGTTTGTCACTATAGTGATTAACTAACAAATGCATATGGTTATTTAGCATATGTATAATATGATTTTGCCTACTTGACAAGTGCTGAAAGTATGGAAAAGCACACAATATTATTTTCTGACAATTAATCTTCAAGATTTCAGTGACACTGACAGTGATGTCATCATTTTTTAAATTGGAACTATTGCCTACAAATACAGAAATAATGGCTTTCGGATCATATTTATTCCCTGTTATAGATGACATTATCTCTTTGTAGGATTTCCCTGGCATACAATAATTAACAGCGGATTGACTCAGGTTGTTACTCAATAATTTACCTAACCCTCTCCCTAAACTATCTGAAAACATAATAGAACAATAACAATCTTTACTAGAACAAGGGAGAGAACAAGTATCTGTCTGTGCTACTTGAGATGAACCTTGTACAACATGTGGTGCACCTTGATCAGGGATACAGTCCTGAGCCTCTCCAGACTGGAACGGGTCCTCCGTTGCCTCAGGTTGAAGAGCCTCAAGGTTGGATTCCCTTTGACAAGAACATTGAGTGGTGCTAAGAGTCATCGGGACCACTCTGACAGTCTCAATCAGTCAGTCTCAGTCAATCTCAGTCTCAGTAAAGGTAACAATGTAACAATATTGATTAGCCTTGCACACGGTGATGTAACTATTTATTTATGATTTTATGACATAGTCATATAACGAGATTTAGTGCCTTAAAATATCAAGTACTACAAAATATATCTCTCTAATTTGCCTACCTGGTCGTATCCTATGATATATTTCTGCACAATATTGGCTATCAGAAGCCATTTTAAGCAAAAAACCGACACTAAAATGTAAGCTCCTATTTCTTCGAAAGCTTTTTTCGATCCACAGTGCGGCGCGCGCCACGGCATCGAAAGAGCAGCGGCAAAACAATATTACTCAGTACATACATTAAAATTAAATTATAATTATATTCATCGAAAGTGTAGCCACAAAACAATGTAGCTTACAAGAAAATGTAAAAATTTAAATTATATTATCGTGCTGTTTTGATATATAATCACTTAAAATACTATGCTTTAAACGGTTACCCACAAATACATTATATAGTACAATTACGAAACTCGCACGTTAAGTCGATTTTATTAGTTATTTATTAGGCTTTATAGAGAAGGAGACATACAATAGCATCGAGTAAAAAACTCAAAATCGTAAAATACGGATTTACAATGTTATACTTCTCAGATACAGACATACAGATGTCAATTAGCCAAAACAAATGAAAACTTCAGCTGTGTTATTGCAAAACGAGATCTAACTTAACATCATATAAGCCAAAAGTAGTTTATGCTGAACATAGGCCCTCCCTCCCCAAAGAACACAACAATGGTTGGTCCAAAGTAAAATACAGTAAAAACTTACCTTCACTGAATCGGCTTCCCACGGTCGGATTACAAACGTTTTTGCAACTCTCGTTGCCATTTTGGCAAAAGCATTCAATACACTCCAGTCCAGGTCCAGGAAGGGATTCGCCTTCTATGCATTTCTTCTTCTTCTTAGGTTTTTTAGTCGTGGCTATTGTAACATCTGTACCTAAGAAGCATAAATAACTATTAGCACCAAAATCAAAAGTTTACAGGAGAAGGCTTTTTCTCAAAAATAACTGTCAATGTTGACTATAGCGAGCTTGTGAAATAAAATGTGCTATCATTTTGTAGATGTTTTATTAGCTAATAACTAAACTATTAAACTTTAATTAGGTAACAATATTGTGATCGATTTGACAGTGTATTGGTGCATTTTTAAGAAAATAATAAAAGCGTTCAATAAAGTCCAGGTCCAGGAAGGGATTTCCTCTTCTATGCATTTCTTCTCCTCTTTAGGGTTTTTTGTCGAGGCTTTTATAACATACAGATGTCAAATAATCAAAACAAATGAAAACCTTAGCCATCTTATTGCAAAAAGAGATCTAACTTTACATCATATCAGCCAAAAGTAGTTCATGCTGAACATAGGCCTCCCCAAAGAATCACAATAACGATCGTTCCAAAATACAATACAATGAAAAAATTACCTTCACCAAATCGACTTTCCATGGTCGGATTACAAACGATTTTGCACCTTTTTCTGCCATTTTGACAAAAGCACTCAATACACTCCTGTCCAGGTCCAGGAAGGGATTCCCCTTCTATGCATTTCTTCTCCTCATAAGGTTTTTTTGTTGTAGCTTTTGTAACATACAGATGTCAATTAGTCAAAACAAATTAAAACTTTAGCCGTCTCATTGCAAAAAGAGATCTAAATTTGCATCATATCAGCCAAAAGTGGTTGATGCTGAACATAGGCCTCCCCAAAGAATCACAACAATGATCGTTTCAAAATACAATACAATGAAAAAATTACCTTCACCGAATCGACTCTCCATGGTCGGATTACAAACGTTTTTGCAGGTCTTTCTGCCATTTTGACAATAGCACTCAATACATTCCAGTCCAGGTCCAGGAAGGGATTCCCCTTCTATGCATGGCTTCTCCTCGTTAGGTTTTTTTGTCGTGGCTTTTGTAACTTAAAGATGTCAATTAGTCAAAACAAATGAAAACGCTAGCCATCTTATTGCAAAAAGAGATCTAACTTTACACCATATCAGCCAAAAGTAATGTAATGTAGTTCATGCTGAACATAGGCCTCCCCAAAGAATCACAACAACGATCGTTCCAAAATACAATACAATGAAAAAAATTACCTTCACGAAATCGACTTTCCATGGTCGGATTACAAACGATTTTGCACCTCTTTCTGCCATTTTGACAAAAGCACTCAATACACTCCTGTCCAGGTCCAGGAAGGGATTCTCCTTCTATGCATTTCTTCTTCTTACGATTTTTTGTCGTGGCTTTTGTAACATACAGATGTCAATTAGTCAAAACAAATGTCTTATTGCAAAACGAGATCTAACTTTAGGCACCTGTGCCTCCGCCGGCTATCAACGAGAAGCAAGTAGTAGAGCTAGCTAGTAAAAACAAGTAGGCGAGCAACGAGCAGTGAGTGCGCGACGGCGACGAGCGATTACTTGCTGGTATGCGTATGTACAAGCGAGTGTTCAGCCCGCCAAGCGAGTGTCGCGGAGCGAGTACTTGATAGATCTTGTCGCTGCGACAAACGAGTATTCGCCGGCGGTCAACTATATGCAGGGTTGGGCAGTATTTGAATTACTTGTAATTAAAATACGTAATTGAAATACAAATACGTATTTGGTATTTGTATTTCAATTACTTCCTTAAAATGTAATTTGTAATTCGTATTTCAAATACCTGACGACGAAGTATTTTGTAATTAGTATTTCAAATACTTGAGGCTTCAAAATACATTTTAACAAATACATTTAACCTTCATTAAGCGATCGTGAGTGTGAGTGCGAGGCGAGAGTGCAATGATGGTAAAGCAGCTATTAGAGTTGGCAACACTGCACCTGATAGGTACACTGTACGCTATGACTGTACGTCAAAATTGGCCAACAAAACGCAAAAAATGTACGTCGAATTGTCAATCTCTACTTTTCAGCCCATACTGGTCTAGATTACTTATTTTGTAATTTGTATTTTGTATTTAATTTACAAATAACTAACGTATTTTAAATATAAAATACAAAATACAGTATTTTTATTGTATTTTGTATTTTATATTTAAAATACCTTACTTAAAAATATTTTGTATTTTAATTACTTGCGATACTGTATTTTATAATTTGTATTTCAATTAAAGCAAAGCATGTATTTTGCCCAGCCCTGACTATATGGATCTCTTTTACTTACACGGGACTTACAATCTTTTGTAAGTTTCTTGAGCGAGAAACCTCGCAGGTGCCTTAGCCAGAGTTACCGTAAAAAAATAACCTCAATGGCTTAAACTTTGAGGTAATTTTTTGTTTTTCGAATTTTATTTTAATTTTATTCATAACTGACAACTTAGTACCGGACTAAAATATCAATTTTATTATATACTTAAAGTTTCGTATTTCGATCGCAGTTAGATTCTTAATATAAAAATCTCGATTGTTTAAACCGTTTCTGAAGAAAAACCTTGTTTTGTAATAAGACCATAGATGAATTTGGATAAGTGGAAGTCAAATAGTATTGCCATATAATCGAATAAATCAATATAATCTAATCTAATCTTATCTAATCTTTGGTTTTAGATCTAATCTGATTCGAACATAGGCTAAAAAACCGGCCAAGTGCGTGTCGGACTATGAACAATAAAGGGTTCCGTAGTTGGGATAAATTTATCCCAAGAACAAACTTAACATGATAGTTGAAAAACTTGTTGCCACATAGATTCCAATTGCAAACGTAAGTTTCTACGCACAATATTGAGTGATTTACTATGTTATTTTTAAGACCATTCACTTCTTATAGGTTTTCCTGTAATCTATAAGTATAGAACTATTCTCTGTATTTCTTCAAAATTGTAGGCTCTGCAGTTTCGGAGATAAGGGAGGAGGAATGGTCAAATTGCATCTATTTTCTTGAATAACTTCAAAATGATTTATTTAAAAAAAAAAAAATTTTTTAAACGTTTGCCAAACTTTCTTTTAATTTCCTAGTTTTTCCGCCAAAAGAAGCCCATATTCAAAATTCACTTTACACGTTCGTGTTTGGGTCACAGAAATTCATGTGTGCACTAAATATCAACTGTGACAGACGGACAGACAGACACAAGAGTTGTCTATAGGGTTCCGTTTTTTCAATGCGACGTACGGAACCCGAAAAAGGCTAAAAATGACTTCTCTGACGAATTTTATGAGAATTATGCCGTGCTAAAAAGATTTGCCAAGTCAACAAGGGCTACCAGGAATGGCTATTCAAATTATACCAGACTTAAATAATTTTAATATCGCTACTATTTTTACGATTAACTGTATAAACATCAACCGAGTATAAATCCAGACTCCATGCTGGGAGCCTGGATTTATGCTCGGTTGATGGCAATAGGCTCGCCCCCTATTACATGGGACTGCGATATGATTGTGTAACAAAGTTATGATGAATGGACAATGAACAATGTTATGATAAGCTACACAAAGGCACAGATGAATACAGATGTTTCTCTCCGCAAAATCATTCAAACAAAAAGCGACTCTGGCTACGACACAAGTCGCACAGCGCTAATTGCCTACAGTTATAGGTGCCTAGGTCCTATGAAATCAGCGTTTTGTAAAGAGAATTTTAAAGAAGTTGCATTTTTCATACTAACATTTTCTTAATTTATTTATCAACCATGAACACGAATGTTTGAAAACTTTTATGCACTAATGTTTAAAAACTAAGTTAATGAATATGCCACTTAGATTAAGCGACAAAAATATGTTTTGGCTAAGTTAAAACAAATAGTGGTCATTTCTGCTTACAAAATGAGGAGTCATTCTTAAGGTATTTTTTATGTTAATAAAACTATAAGTAATAAGGTTTTTTTACTATTGGTAGTTGTATATGATGGTCATCATTCGATATAATACCAAGCAATTCATGAATATTTTAAATCATAGATGTGACGAGGTTCTCTATTTGTGAGAAAAAAACGCCAATTTCATAGGTCCCCGACCCAAAATTCACCTAGAAGTTATCTCTCTCTCTATCGCATAACTCTTATATCTTCTGACTACGTTATGCTCACTGAATTGGCCCGACAAGATGAGCCCGCCGTGTACTTGTAGCTTCACACCGAAAATGTGGAGTGCGCATTCTGTATTATTCTCTGACAAAGGTAGATTCTTACTTGTAGGTATAGTAATAAGCAACGGTTCCTTTGCACAGGGATTGGCCGTGCACGTTATGAAACCGTTCATGCACCGGCAGGCGTTGCAATTGTTTTGTGCAGGGTACAGTTGTTTTTCAGCGCAATGCGGAGCTGGAATTTCAGTAACATTGTTAATTTTGAGTCAATCTGATTGGTCATTGTCGACTAAGGCGCTGACCAGACGATGGACAATTTGTTCGCAACGGTAGAATGTATGGAAATCTATGCAATAACACATGCGGACGGCAGAACAACCGCGCCACCGATGCTTGGATGACGTCTCCAGCTTTCATTCGCGGTCAAAATGTCCGCCGTCTGCTGAGCGCTGACAGACAGTCAGATAGACGGAGAACACATTACCTATGTGTTCTGCTGAGCAGCCCTACTTAACTTTAGATTTGAATGACTTTGAACGTCATCGAAAGGGGATCCTTTCTTTTCGCATAATGTTTTTTTTTGGCATACCTAGTATGATATTTTTTTTTTGGTATAATAATACTTTGCCATAATTGTTTTGGCACACTTATAGTTTATGTTGACATAATTATCTTGAGGGCTAATTTGTTTTGGCACAATTTGGAGTTGCATACATTTTTAAGGCACAATATTTATTCGTCTATTACTACCCATCAAAAGTAGGCCTCTCTTTATAATGCATTTTACATCTTAAAAATAGTCGGCCAAATTAATCAAATTAGCTAAATATTTGACATCTATTTACGACGTTGCCCTCTTTCAGAATCCACGCTCGTAATTGAAATAAATGCTTTGAGTTTGAGTTGAAACATTTGGTACAGCTGAGCAAAAAATAATGATAGAAAAAAGAATTGCTTTTTTAACTTTAGAAATCTGGGTTGTCTTCTAATTGTACCTGGTATGCAGATCAGGTTGGAACATGCGACTTTGCCTCGTCGGCAAATACAATTATTGCAGGCATCTGGTTGAGGTACGTCCACACCATCGACGCAATCTTGTTCTGAAAATCACATTTTATATATTTTTTTTATAATATATTCTTGTATTTGTTTCGTAATTGCCCAAATCATTAGCTAATCAAGTGGCGAATGGATGAACTCCCGTCAGTATCCGGAACTAGACAGGCGATCAACCGAAATACGAGCATATCTAACCCAAAAAACCCTTACAATAGTTTCTTGAGGTTTTTCTTTCTTTCTTCAACACACAAACTCACCACACCGGCACACCTGCTCTTTTATCAGTTTCCAAAAGTGTTTGTAGTGATGGATTACATTCTGCCTATCAAGACTTTTTAGGACCCTGCGCTTGCTGCTTGTACCCCTAAAAAGTCGAAATCTTACCTGGGCATGGACTATTCGTACAATATTTTTGGCCGGCAAAACATATGCAAGCGTTGCACTCATCTGGAGGGACTATAGGCTGACCATCCTCGCAAGCTGATCGCAACTGATCTGAAAATAATATGATTAGATACTGGTTAGGTTACTACATAAAAATTTATTTGCATCATTATCCAGCCAAAAAACCTGCGATCGCTAATCCAGAAAAACCAGCTACGCATCCAGCTACTTTTTCTGGGGTACCTTTTGACCTCGGATTATTGTTACAGTGAATGAGGTGGGATTTTGTTTTTTATACTATAACTTGCAATGTTCACCAATTTTTTTTGGGATTTTGATGTATAAATTCAAATTATTTAAATTCTAAATTTCAATAAAAAATCATTCATTGCAATAGAAGTCCGGGATTTTCATGTTTTTAACTTTTCAGGCACTCCACTAATAGCCGAGGAACGAGTAAAACGGCGTACGACTGGAAAAAAACCTGTCTCGTTAAGGGACTAAAAAATAAATACTTACTACTTAAACTACTTGTAGAATTAATTAGTAATTGTGACTGTGATTTTGATGTTGATATACAAAACACCTGAAACAAAAGAAGACTATTTTTTAAATATATTTTATTTTATTTTAGAATTGGTCAGAGATGGTTATTTATACTCATGGGAACATTCATATTAGATACCGGCACTCCTTGGAAAGTACGTTAAATCGTTCGTCCCGGCGATTATTCGTGGATCTTTGGCAGTCGTTGACTGATGACTGGTCGCCCGTAATTTGACAACCAGTCTTACCAATGGGTGTCGTATTATACAGATGACTTGTAATTCGACGTGTTCCTTCTATTAGGATGTGATAGTGTGATCCATTTGCAACAAAAATCGGCACCGCTAAATGTTTAAAAAAAATTGTACCTCGTTAGATAGCTGATTGAATGATACGCTTAATGCCATTGTAAAATTTTGAAATAATTGTTGTCAAAGTTCAAGTGCGTACATGATTTTTGAAAATGGTTAAACTTGTTCCTTAATTTTTTTACTGTTTGATATTTTAGAAAATAGATACCCAATGGAATCGCAATGAAGGCCATTAAATTTGAGAGTGTGAAGAAAAGTGATATTTAGTGAAGAATTCTGGGAAATTTAAAAAATAAAACGTAAATATTGAGTTTTCTTGTATCCCATGAATTTTCGCCTAGGCTTTATGGGGTGCTTAAATGTTGCAAATAGGTCACACTATCACGTTCTAAAAGGAATACGTCAAATATACCCATTAACTGGGTTGAGGAGTCACTCCATGTTAAATACTGAAATTCAGCTGCATCCGGTTAGACTGGAAGCCGACCCCAACATTGTTGGAAAACGGCTAGGCACGTGATGAAGATGAGATAGAAAACATTCTTAATATACTAACATGAGCGTCTGTACAGTGAACAGATTCAAATCAGGTTTGCAGTTTCCTTTGTATGGAAATAACCACGAAAATAAACAAAAAACTTGTAAATCAAGTCATATTTGATTGTTTGTACATCTATTCAGTACCACGGACTCTCCATGGGTCTCAATAATAGCTTTACTAATTTTGTACTCTCTGATTCACCGTATAAGATTCAAAATTAAATACTTTATTTATCGCAAGATGGCGATGGAAATGTGACGTCATACAACGACGTTTGCGCAC
The DNA here is from genome assembly GCA_916701695.1 of Agrochola macilenta. Taxonomy (NCBI): domain Eukaryota; kingdom Metazoa; phylum Arthropoda; class Insecta; order Lepidoptera; family Noctuidae; genus Agrochola; species Agrochola macilenta. The sequence continues at coordinate 8,537,458 of OU753564.1, read as the reverse complement.
GTTCGTTGCAATATTTTCTCATAACTGTCACTGTTTACTCACAAAACTCATGGCCGATCTCTCCACCTCTTCTTTTAACTCATCTTGCAATTATTTACATCCAGATATTTACTCTTTACCACTATTTCGGTCTATTTTTGTTTATCTGAAATAGTGCTTATCGGAGCATTGAAATTGAATCATAAGGTAAATTCAGACGGCTTACCTGACGCGCATTTTGCTATACCTAAGTCTGCATATTTGCACATTGTTTTGTTCTAACGCCAATTGTTTAAAGCTTGTGTGGAAAACGCCTGTGTTTTTATCGAGATTCGTGTCATCTTCTACTTAATAAATGCGAGAGATTTGTATTTAATTCATGTTTTTTTTTTAGACTGATCTGTACCTACCTCATAAATTCTGACTAGTGTTAATAATAATTCTAATGGTTGTAACAATATTATTAAATTCAAATGAAATATTTTACCGTAAGACAAAATGTATCGGGACAATTAACAAATAATCCAACTTATATGTTACTTACATTATCAGCAAATAAATGATTTCTATCTTTCTTTCTAAAATTCTTCAATTCCTTAGCAGACAACTAGGGTTGCCAACCACACTCTAAAATTCTTTAATTCATTAGCAGACAACTAGGGTTGCCAACCGCACTCTAAAATTCTTCAATTCATTAGCAGACAACTAGGGTTGCCAACCGCACTCTAAAATTGAGTATTGTACTCTTTTTCTTGTAGGTGTACTTTATAATCTATAACACTAATAGAGTACGCTAAAATAGGGTCTCTTTTTACATAAACTGACTTATGTTACCTATACGTACAGTTCCTGCCACTTCAGCATTCACCGAGAGTCTTTTCGGTAATGAATGTGAAGTGACGAGAAGAGAGGAACAGGGCTTCATTAAAATTTATTAAAAATGAGCTCCTGATTTATATTGACTTTTTGACTTAGAATTAGGATGGTTTGAATTCTTACAATTCTTTTAAAAACAATAAAAATGTGTTATGTACCAAAATAATACTTTTTTTTTAAATAAATGGTATGTACTCTTTTTTTACCTTTGAAATCAGATATACTCTACTTCTTCTAGAAAAAGTTGGCAACCCTACAGACAACGCACAGCCTAAACCATTGGGTCTAGAGCATAAAGTTGAGCACAAGAGTTCCATATAATTAACGAAAGTGAGCATTAAATAAGGTTTTTTGAAAATTCACCCCCTAAAGGGGCTAAATAGAGATGAAAGTTTGTATGGTTTTATTTTTATTTTTGCTGATGGGAAAACCCATCGGGTGGGCGCACGGCTTGTCAATAAAAAAATCTCATTTCAATGGTATCTTTGCGAGACGACGACGACGTAAATCTCAATATGACGTATGTCAAAAAATCATAATTAAATATTTACTGTATCACCGTGTGCAAGGATATAACGGTTATTTTCTCCGTTTCGGAGTTAAAAGCATTAGCTCCATATTTTTTTTTGCAAAAAAAATATAAGTTGCTAATCTGCCTACCTGATTGTATCATATGATATATTTATGCATAATATTGGCTATTAGAAGCAAAAAACCGAAACTTTCAAAATTAAGCTCCTATGTCTTCGAGAGCCGTTTTTCGATCCACAGTGCGTCGTGGTTAAAATATGTACAAGTCAGCAAGGTTGAAACTGGGGCTTCTACCCGAGTGGCGACGTTAGCTCTTCTATTACATTAAAGTTAATAACAACGTATTAACAGAATAGAAAAAAGTACCCTTTCAAACGCATACAGTGATACTAAAGTCAGGAAGGAAGGAAAACATGTTCATAACGCATGGGTAGGTAATTTGTCCAACCGATTAGCTGATTATGTTAACACATTAATGTCCGTACATATACGTACACACTTACATAAATGCCAATTTCGAAGCACACTTACCAATTACTTACGTAAATTATACAATACATTATGGCTACCTAATTAGATTTCATAGAAATGTACTGCACTATTGTTTCAAACAGTAATAGCTTTATGGTGCTGATGGTCACCACTACACTATTTACGTGAACCCACGTCTAAGAGGTTAACAGGAATACCATAAACCTGTTATTGAGACTATGCTTTGAATAAGAGTCATTATTATCCTTATGTCCTCATTCCATGTTGTTTATGGTCGTCGCAGTATATATATTTCTTCATTTATACGACAATGCGTGTATTTATTTTTATTTTTGCGTCTTGTTTGTGCAGCATAAACATGTTTTTTTTTTATCTTGTTCGCCCCCTTTCTAGCCACCATTTATTTGAGCTTACTCTACCCCTGTAGCCACCCTCATTTGACCGATACTATGCTTGTACTTAAGTTTCTACACAAATAGTGCGTAGTTTAGACATACACAATCGCTATTGTGTATGTCTAAACTACTCGTATAATCTATACACATAAAAATTAATCCCTATTTCCCTTGGTCATGCCATACTTGGGAACGGCTGCAGCAAATTGTATAACTCTTTTTTTGTTGTGTTCGTTATTCTCAGGACAAGGTTATAGGTAGGTATACCTGCCAGGGTTGCGAGTTTGTCCGAAAGGGATATCGCGGCCCCGGCACACAGGCAACGGAAGGAACACGGGTGGGTTTTAGTCAGCAAAAGTCTGACACTCCCTCTCGCTCCGCCCAGAGCGGGAGGAGTCATTTGATGATTTCCCAACCAAAAAAAAAAAAAAGAAAAAGGTTATAGGTAGGTGTAGGTAGGGTAGCTAGGTAGGGTAGGTATCCACAGATAAGTTCTTACTGCTACACGTGCGATGCCGGGGCAGGCAGCTAGTACGTAATATCATAAAGAGAAAAGATATGATTTTTTTGTAAATTTGTTTGTTACGCTTTGACGCTAAAACGGCTGAACGGATTTGCATGAAATTTGACACATGGATAGACCATGAATTGGGTAACATAAGACACTTTTTATCCCGATATTCTTACGGGATCGAGAGTTATGTGGGAGAAACTGTGGGGCCCAGCTAGTGTATTCTTAGAGACTGCCAACACAGTACTATGCGAATTACTCTTAAACTAGATGTTGGGCTGTACTTATCGATGGACGCTTACATTCATTGATAGTCTATGTGTGTTCTATTTAGAAATTGGGCTTTATAAACAGTCATATGTATTGTTACAGTTCAGTAAAAGTAAACTATCATATTCCACATCATCATTATCATCATTCCGACTTCATCCACTGCTAGACGTAAACCTCTTTCTGCTTGTACCAGTTTCCACATTCCTGTGACAGTCTCATTAAGTACCAACCTTGCAAGCCAGCATTGTTCTACATGGTCCTCCTTTTATGCAAACATATTCATGATCGTTGTACTTTGTGAGAACTCAAGGGGATGTTAATTATTATCTTAACTTTATCCGTAATTTTTGATAGGCCTATATATTTTCGACGTTCGTCATTTTTCCAAGATCATTCTACGTGCAATCATAATCATTTTCGTCAAACGGGATAAAGAGAACTACTCTAGCGAAACGGGAGAAGCCCGTATCAAGCAATGGACTATGTAAGGAGTAAAAAAACACATCCTTACCCAAATTAAAACACAAAATTTGAACGTCAGCCAATCCATAATAATGAACAATCAAATAGGTATACTGACACGTGAGAAGAAATATAGTTTTCTTTTTATACGCCTCTAAGTACCTGAGTCAGTATAATGACTATTTGCTCAACATTCATTATAAACAATTACACTTACATTGCAAACATTTTATGATAGTTTCTTGCACAACCATACAAAAAAGAACTCTATACTACTCAGTAATAAAGTTACAAGTCGTTATGCTCAAAGTCATTACCTAGATTATTATTGGTTTCAAAGGCTATTGTAGTACACAAATTAATTTTCTCTAAAATGTTCGTAAGTAGATAAACTAGCAACGGCAATGTCTAATTAAAGGAAGTTCACCCACTCTGTAACTCCAATATTCGAGTGTTGACAGACTGCCTTAGCACATTCATTATTACATTGTATTAATTATTCACTTTAATTCGCTTATAATTAATTAACGTGTATTTTACGATTATTTAGCAGCCAAATTTAGTTGCAAACAAGCTTCAGGCAAGGTAAGTCAAGGACAGTGTGTGGTAAAAGGCGAAAGATTTATACGTTTTGAAGGAAAACCAGAGCCCCCTTTTTTTTTTTTTTTGGGTGGGAATTCATCAAATGACTCCTCCCGCTCTGGGCGGAGCGAGAGGGAGTGTTAGACTTTTACTGACTAAAACCCACCCGTGTTCCTTCTGTTGCCTGTGTGCCGGGGCCGCGATATCCCTTTCGGACAAACTCGCAACCCTGGCAGGCATTGGCCCTTACGGACCCCGTCAGTTGGTGCTGACATCTCTTTGAGGCGCGCGTGGAACACAACGCGCCGTCGACCCGGGCCTGGTCTTAATCGGACGGCGAGCTACCTATTGCCCACCGTCCGCAAGCCCGCGCCTACGGTGGCCGGAAGTCGGCTCGCGACTCCCGACGCCCGGGGCGTCTCCTGCGGCGACTAGGGGCGCGAGGGCGCGCATCTTGCATTTCCCTCGCGCACTCCGCCTCCTCCTTCGCGAGCATTACTGCTTCGCAGATGGAAGTGACGGCTTCCCATGCACTCTCGCTCCGGACCATGGCCTGAACCAGGGCCGGACGCGAGAGATCGCCGCTGCCGATCGCCTCCGTGAGAACACGGCGGTGCCCCGCCCAAGCCGGGCAGACCTCCACCGTATGCTCCACCGTGTCCTCCGGGCGATCCACACAATGGTAACACCCGGGCATTTCCTCCCGCTTTATCCTGAACAGGAACCTCCCGAAACAACCGTGTCCGGTGAGGACCTGCGTCAGGCGGAAGGTGAGGACGCCGTGACGCCTCTCTAGCCACTCCTCAAAGAGGGGACTTATCGCCGCAATTGTGGCGTGCCCAAAACCAGAGCCCCTGGCAACATACAGGCAACTGAAGAAACACGGGTGGGTTTTAGTCAGTAAGAGTCTTACACGCCCTCCCGCTCCGCCCAGAGCGGGAGAACTTATTAGATACATTATGACCCAAAAAAATAAAAAAAATATTGCAGTGTGTGGTTGTGCAGCCAGAGCTTCGTTCTCTGCCAGTAAGGATTATAGTTGTATCATCAGACTTTTTCGCTTCTTCACAGAAATACCTATCCACCAATATGGCGTTAAACGTAAATTGAGAGGCCCTGAATATCGATAATTTCATTTGAAATGACTAAACCTAAACCTAATCTTTCGTTCCTTATAGTTGTCAGATTTTCAGACTCCTGACTGACCTTAACGATGGATACAGGTAAGTATTACAAAACACAAGAGGTATCTTTATATAAAGAACAGTATCCAAATACTGTTAAACTTATCAAAGCAACCGCACAAATAGCTGAACAGTTCAGAAAGATAGATGCGACTCCAAATCTATCATACCAAATTAATCTTCCCCAAAGCTCCGCCGAATAGTTTCAAGCGGCATAATCTAGGCTTCCTAGACGTCTAGTTAGGCGCACTGTCAACTAAGTTAGCTCTCGGAGGACTCGCCACTTGCCTAACTCTTGAAAACACCTAATTGCCAGTAAACTTGGAAGATGTCGCGTAATTTGAGTCATTAGTCCCGAAAACTCTGTCATTGGAATTAGAAACTTATTATTGAAAGAGTTGAGTCTGTTTTGGATAAATAGTACTGTATTTTTAAGAGACTTTATTTTGAGAATAGATGTTTGATTGTTACGACAATCCTAATTTCTGTCAGGCACATGATACCTGTAAAACCGTCTCCAAAACCTTTCGAGCAGGAAGACTGCAAAGCTGCTTGGCGGTAGAAATGAGGATGGTGTATAACCACAGGTTACTTCAGATGGTTCACTCCGCAAAATCATTTAAATAAAAACCGGCCAAGTGCGTGTCGGACCACGCATAATGAAGGGTTACGTAGTTGGAATGAATTTATCCCAAGAACAAACTTAACATTGTAGTTGAAAAACATGTTCTCCCATACCGAATGTATGAGAGATCAAGTTTTTCAAACTGCAAATTTAAGTTGGTTGATTATTACTCGTTAACCTGTACAGCCTACTTAGTTATGATAGTTTTCCTTTTAATTTCGACAAATATACTGCAGAATTTTTTCACAAATTAAAAAAAAACCATTTAGCTGGCAGAGGGGGGGGGGACACTTGACTCGAACAAAAAAATTCAGTTAAAAGCTTAATATTTCGCAAACGGATCACTGAATCCAAAAATAGTTTTCACAAACTCCCAATATTTTTGAACGATCTTTCTAACGATACACCCACAACATGGGGTAGATGAGGAAAAAGAACATCCCCTCTTTACGTGTAGGGGAAGTACCCTAAAAAATGATTATTCTTGATTTTATTTTACCACATTTGATTAATATGTATACATTTGCCAAATAACAGCATTCTAGTCCTAACCGCCTCTGATCTAAGCCGCGGACAGACAGACAGACGGACATGGCGAAACTATAAGGGTTCCTTGTTTACTACGGAACCCTAAAAAGCGAGTCTTGGTACGACACCATAAAGTGCAATTCAAGTCGCACAGCGCTAATTACCTACAGATATACTCTTATTTACCTAGAAGTTGCCTCTCTGTCTATCGCATAACTCTTATATTTTCTGACTACATTACGCTCCCTGAGTTGGCCCGACAAGACGAGCCCGACGCATACTTGTAGCTTCATACCTATAATGCGAATTGCGCCTTCTGTACTAGTTTGTGGTAGATTAGATACAACCACTAATTATTTAATACGAACTTTTCCCCTACGAATTGTTCCACTACAGTTCTTTCACGGCAATTCATCCTTAGAGAATTCATCAGCAACCATAAAGCAAAGAGAATAAAGCTAAGGAATAAAGATATCTGTGACAAAATCAGACGTCAAATAACTGTCAAAGGACTGTAATCGTTAGAAATAAGGATTTATACTCAATTTATTATAGGCAGTATATAGAGTGCCGCTAGCGGCATTCTATCGCTATCGGATAAAGTGCCGCAAGCCGCATTCTCCAGAAACACTGCACTTAATAACCCATCGCTTTTTAAATAAAGCCGTAGCATTTTTTTTTTTTGGATAGCTTAGACATAGAGATAGTTAGAGATGGGTAGAGATAGTTTAGGATACTGGTGGGGCTGCCCCGTTTCTGTAGTGCGTCAGGGATGTTCGCAGATGCGCATGTACTCGTAGATTGCTTTTGCGCAACAATGCGTAAAAGGTGCGCTTCCCTGGTGCGCAGGGTGCGGGGCAGCACCAACAGTGTCTTAAGCATGGTTGCGAGTCGCCTGGACTGTGTATACGTGGGTCACTGTTGTGCCGTCTCTCATGGGATGTCGCAACGGTGACCAACCGTTATTTGTTGTTATTTATTGTATTGTTTTCCTTGTTTTCGTTTAATGTCTGTGCTTACTAACATTATCGTAAGTTTTACTAACAATCTTGTTGTTGAGTCTTGATTACTCGAATAAAAAAATTCTATTCTATTCTATTCTTAGACCCTTTTTGTTGTATATTTGAAAATCCCTAAGTGCGCAAGGCTGAGAAAAAAATCACCATATTCTCTTTCGCGATTTGTGGGATAGTGGGAGTATTAGGGTTGGGGAAGATCATTTAACGGGTCTAAATTTGTTTGCAAGCCATAGTCACTCGCTTCGCTCCCTCGGGCGAGCTCCGCTTAGCGGGGCTCCTATTTCTGAATGGTAAAAAAAAACCACTTTGAGTTGGCGGGGTCCAGTGAGGGAGCGAAGCGAGTAAACAAAGACTGGGTCCATTTAGGTACAAGAGAATGTAATGTTTTGGGAATGTGGTGTTTTACATTCTCTTGTGCCTAAATTGACCCGGTCTTTGTTCACTCGTTTTGCGTCTCGTTTTGCGTTGCGTGGTCACAAATGTAACCTAACCTATCATACCTTTCAGTCATTTTCATTTGCTACTTCATTTCTAGCCATGGGGTTACGGCTACACTTAAGTTTAGTCGGCTAAACATGAAAGAAATTAACATTAGCCTCTCCTCAAAAATAAAATCATCACGTACAATAAACTCCGTTATTTCACGATAAATATAATCTGTTTTCATTTAGATTAAAAATAACTTTTAAGTGCCTACTACACGGTTGCAAACCGCGTCCCCAACGGAGGTGACCTTGGTCAGCGACCGGCAGAGCTGTTTCAACTACATAGTCGCCAACATGCCATTCGTGGGAGTAGACGTCATGGCGATTTTTTTTTGACAGATGCCTCATTGGCGTTTGTATCAATTTTTTTCCATTTATAAACCAAAACCTCCTAAGCTAGGCGCTTTTGATTGTTGTCTTTGTACTGTTCGCAGCTGAGATCCCACAGACAGGGTAAATCTGTACAGCTCGATCAACTCGGTAGGTAACAATTTATTTTTCTTCCGCCTTTTTACACTCTTTAATATATAGGTAAACTTGTAAAACTTGCGCTCGTAATACACACTATGCCGGCGCCATGGCGGCCGGCTTTTGCCACGCGGCACGTACCCCTGGCTTTTTCGCCTTCATTTCATTTGTGCGGCAGGGCCGGGCGCGCCGCAGCTTGCCCGGCGGCATAGTGTCTAGGAGCTATAACACGTGAGCCTTTTTTTTTTGTTTTTGGATGGTCAATGATCAAATAACTTCTCCCGCTCTGGCTCGAGCGACTGACGTACTCGCGGTTGGCAACCGCCGACTCAACCTTCTCTATTCGCCCTTGGTCGCTAGCGCAGCTCTCTAAACCAAGGTTGTTGGAAGGTCAAACGAAATTTGGTCGTAAACCATCATCTACACGGTTGTAAACCACCAAGGTCACCTCTGTCGGGACGCGGTTAGCGACCGTGTAGCAGGCGCTTTAAGTGCAGTAATTTCAACAATATTACACAATAACTGTCTTTATTTTACCGTAATTTTTGTATTGTTATAATAAATGGAGTATTGAGTACTACAAGGATATGTTGGCACCTGAATGACATTGACAGGGGGGCGTTGTTGGTAAACATTTGTGACATCGTGACACAAGCGTGACACAGAAATTGTATTGACGACGTTAGTTCCGATTTTGGCCGCGCGCCAAAGTAACCTTGTAGCGCTGTTGTTACATGTCTCCTCAATCCTACAAAGATGTCTTGCCATGTACTATTCAAGCGTCTGACGTCATACTTTACCACATTCTCGTACAAACAAGTCTCACTAATCACTAGTTATTGTTCGCCCAGCTCAGTCTGAGTAAATATCACTATGTATGAGTATGTGTACATACTACAATTTGTGAACATTAATTCTAACATGGTTATCGGTAAACACCTGATTACGGCTTCAAAGAATTAAGGATGGAGTTTCATGGACTGTCATAGATAATTTGACGTTCAAAAAGTGCTGATTCTCAGCCTAGTTTGAATAAATGACTTTTGATTTGATTTGACTGTACCTACACAGTTGGCTTTCGAAGATGTTGCCGATCATCTTTTAGTCCATTGCCGGATATAGTCCTCTTCAATCGCCTCTTCAGTGCCATTAACTCGACCCTCGGCTACTCTCGTCCAGCTAATCATTCTCTTGTCCCAATTTATTTCGGGTCCGGTCGGTGCAACAGTCTTCTTCCATACTTCTCTATTAGTCGTCATGTCGGTAGTCACTCCCTTTCTAACCATATCATCTTTCACCATCCATCGTTTCTTTGGTCTTCCCCTACTCGTATAGCCATCGACATTCATCACATGCCCATACCATAACAACCGATTTCCTCACAACTTTTCAGACTTCCTCTTTTATCACCATCATGATCATCATTTCAGCCAAAAGACGTCCACTGCTGAACAAAGGCCTCCCCCAAGCACCGCCACTTCGACAGATTCTGTGCTTTCCGCATCCAGCGGATTCCTGCGGCCTTCACAAGGTCATCGGTCCTTCGCATCCCTTGCCTCACCGGGGCCTTGACCGCTACCATAGCCAAGGGTAGGTGAGCCGCGGATTGTGTTCCACGCGCGCCTCAAAGAGATGTCAGCACCAACTGACGGGGTCCGTAAGGGCCAATGCCTGCCAGGGTTGCGAGTTTGTCCGAAAGGGATATCGCGGCCCCGGCACACAGGCGACGGAAGGAACACGGGCGGGTTTTAGTTAGTAAAAGTCTGACACGCCCTCTCGCTCCGCCCAGAGCGGGAGAAGTCATTTGATGATTTCCAACCCTCAAAAAAAAAAAAGGGTAGGTGGGCCGCCGGGCACTAGGGGCCATTTCTTTTTAGTGCTTGTCATTTTTGGGAGGGGGGTTGCCATAATCGCCATGCTTGGCAGGCGGGTTGGCGATCGCAGTATGATGTTAAAAATGCTCTTTTATACTCATTTGTTATTCTATTCATTCGCGTAACACCACACATCCCTCTTAGCATCCTCATCTGAGCTGCATGCAATTGCCTTTCATTCATCCCTTTTGTGACCCAACATTCTGAGTCATACAAGACAGCAAGGTCCTAACCATTGTTTTATAAATCTTCCCCTTAAGTTAAATATCATATTTTGCAATAAAGTACCAGCGTTGTGTCATCGCCCTTCTCTTTCTTTTCTACGCAGTCTGACAGTGACCGCGCTTTAGCAGTTGGGGGAGGGCTGCTGCCTATGCTCCTTCCATAATTCCTGCTCCTGTGGGATGTTGACGTTCTTAGGAATGATGCAGTGCACCGTTTATCAGACCCTTTAACCTGATAACTTAGCCACAAGAAGAGACGAAGTCCCGTTTTACCAGTATGAGCACAGAACAGAAAAAACAGTATGAGTAACCCCCACTGACTAGACTGAAGTAGTCTGTCCCACTTCTAACCTTACTAACTGGCCTACTTCTTTTCCGTACTTGTAATAATACATTAAATTAGCTAGCGAAACTGCGCAGACGTGATAGGCATAAATATTTAACACGATAAAATTAAATAAATAAACCGGCCAAGTGCGAGTCGAACTCGCACATAAAGGGTTTCGTACCACCGTACAATATTTAGCAAAAAACGCCGAAAAAAAAAAAAAACTTTTATTAACTTTTAGTTTTTATCTTTATTTTATTTGGGAAACCCTAAAAATGTGTAGTGTACCTATATTGTACGTTTGTACGGAACCCTTCGTGTGCGAGACCGCCTCGCACTTGGCCGGTTTATTTTTGTTTTATCGTTTTGTGGGCCGATTTTTCAATCGTCAGTTATCTTATATCTGGGGAATATGTTTGACGTTTTGACAGTTGTATAGAAAATATGTCAAACCGCCGCCATATTTATTCCTCAGATAAAATTTATCTGACGATTGATATACCCATGGATACCCATTACGTCTGTGAAGTTTACACAAAACAAAATTCAGTTTTTATTAAACTGACTCAGAATAAAGAGGCTTATAAATAAATAAATAACCTAAAGTATGCCAAAAAACATGTGTTCGATATTTTTATTTTATTTTCGAGAAGCCTTTCTCGTGGTCCAGTTCATTGTTATTCAGCTAATGTACGTCCCACAAATAAAGTTAAATAGATCTTCCAGCCACACCGAAGCATTGACGGTTTCTCGAAATACCAATAAATAAATAAATAAGCCTTTTATTATTCTCCTGAGAAGAAATGGCTAAACAAACTCACGGGACAAAGTCTCTTTTAAAGTCCAGACATAATCTTGGTCAGGCCAATGTAGTGTTTACACAGATTTAGGTGGACCTGTCCAGTCAGTGCAAGTATTAGTCAGTAATTGTGAAGCTCAACTCAGAACTTAAGGAGCTCAACAAGTCGACGAACAATACCAAAGAAAGGACATTTGGGTAGGCCGCATAAAGGACTCACACTGCCAGACCATCATTAAAAGGAAATGAGAAAAAAAAATGATCCACATAGTTCTCACATTTACAATAAATAATTAAAGTTACTTAATATAGATGTCAAGTCTATATATATATATATTGTATAATATTCAACAATGTCAATGTGTATATAAAACTGGTATACTAAAATGATTTTGCATTATAATTGCGCGACGCGACAGCGCCACATGACAGCTCCACGCGACAGCACCACGCGACAGCACGGCGCGACAGCGCCATGACATTAATAAAACAATTTCTAAGAAAACTTCACCGTAGATCAATTATCGGTGTCGCGTCGCGCCTGTTTGGGGAAGCCTTAGAATGGCAAGTTTTATCACAAGGCTTTGAATAGACTAGAAACCGAACCCAATATAGTTAGGAAAACCTTGGCATATGATAAAGAATGTACCTACTAACAGTACATGTATAGTAGTGTACTCATTTATCATGTAGGCTAAGAGATTCTAAGCAAAGTAAAGAAGACAACTTAGAATGTCAGAATTTCTGTGAGAATTAACATTCTTCGTTCAAAGAGAAATATTTTTTATTTAAAATTATTAAAATGAATCCGTCCGTAGTTTGCTGAAACATAAAATTCTTGAACAAAGAGGCGCAGTAACAACTGCTTGAGTGTGGCCTTAAGAATAGCGGGAGGAACTGCGTCTTACTAATGGTCGGTTCCTATAAACAAAAACGAATCGTTTTCCTTACCAATGGTAACATTTTTATTGTCAAACAGGGCAAATAAATAGATTCATAACATAAAATACCTAATCAGCTTATATTGTTCCCACTGCTGGGACTCAGGCCTCCTCTCTGTGAGAGGAAGTGGGCCGTAATCCACCACGCGGGCCCAGTGCGGGTTGGTAGATGTCACAATATGTCTTCGAATGTTTGGTTCTAGGACACGCCGGTTTCCTCACGATGTTTTCCTTCATCGTTTTGAGAGCAGTGGTGATGAAATAATTTACACAAAGTAAAGCGCCTGCCTGGGTCCTACAACTCGTCAGTCGCAGCCGCTAGCTGGGCCACCAGAGCTCTCTGAAATAGATTCGTAAGCAAATTTTACCTGTGATATCTACTTCCATATAGGAGGGTCTACTATGCAAAGCTATGAGGTCTTTGCTTCATTATAGTTAAAGATACAAGAGTCTTAATTTTAAACAATAACGGTCCGTAAATAATAGGATTCGGACATTAATCGTCTGTCTGTGTCACCGCGTTTTTCTTCTAAACTACGCAACGTATTTAGATGCGGATTTCACCATCATTTATAGAATTTATCCCGAACGGTTTATGTATATAAACCATTTATTTTATTTTATATTAAGCTTACAGAATAAACCCCTTGTGGGAAACAGGAGCAAAACTGGCGTAAAAAGGAAGAATAGCGTAAAAGTAAGAAGGAATAAGCCCATGGGACGAAAAAGGCAGAAAAAGTAGTTATTGCTAGCAACTACGAAAGTTATGCTAATAACACGTTACTGTGACCGCCGGCCCTATTTGCAAAGGGTCTCGATATTTTAATACTATAAAGCCGTTATGCATAGATATATGTAATTACGTTCGTTAGACATAGTAAATCGAGTGAAAAAGTTCGAGTTTGTATAGTGTCGTAATCTGTATATCATGTGCCAAATTATTATCGCCCGGGTACTTCGATCAACGTCAGTGTAAACAAAAAAAACTGGTCACCGCAGTTTTCAAAGCCCCTTCCCCAAAGCGGCAGTTAATAAATTATTTATAGACGGTGTCGCCGGCTTATCTGGCTCCCTCCGATTTCTCACTGTTCACTCCAAAGAATTATTTTTCAGCCATTACAAATCCTTCTTCATAAAGTGCTATGTTGCGGAGATAATTATTAAAAGATCCCGGAGATTTTTTACAAGGATTTAGGACTAAAAAACTGAACGCGATCGGCGTTGCAGCTGTCAGTATCAACAATGATGACAGTTGGCAGCTGTCAGCTCAGCTGTCAGCTCTTGAAAGCGGATTAGATGCGTTGATCGCGTTCAGTTTTATTGGTGAAATTCGCCCATATTGTGTTTTTAGAATTGAAATGCGGAAAACTATGGGAGTCTGGGCAGTCAGCCCCACGTTATTAATTAATCATTACGTAGATATAAATCATAACAGGTCAAGACATAAATGCCCCAGTTGTCCCATCAACTGTTTTTGTAACTTGTAATGATATGCATTAAAATATTAATAACAGTTTCTTGTTTCTACTTAATGAATTTAATCAAGAGCAAGAACAACAATTTTTCAGCTTCTCAGTCAACTAGTGCAACGCGCCAAAAAATATAAGGTCTATCCAGCATAACTATCTCATTTATGAATATCCAATTGATATTGATTGATTGATTGTTGGCTGTCGCTGAAAATCAGCGCTGGGGCTCGGTCTCGCATAGGGTTGCAGCATTATGCTGAGCGATGGCCGTTTTGCGTGGATGTGACGCATATTTTCCCTCAACTTGTTATTTTTTGTTTTGTGTTCTTTCTTTGCGTCATGATTACCGCAAATAAATGTATTTTCTTTCTTTCTTTTCTTTTTTTCTAATTGAATATGACAGACTTTCAAAATCCGTGCCTATGGGACGATCTTACATAAAGAAGCGGGTGTTCTGGTACAGGTCGCAGTAGGTTGATCTACGGAAAGAAACGGTTACAAATCTTTACCTGGCTCTCAATGCGTGAGCGCATAAGTTAATACGGCGCAATTTTACCTGCACTGATTGGTACCGACTATTCTTTACCGGGAACTCGCTCCTGTATGCACACACGGGCGAAATAAAGATACTCACTTTAACTAAACCTATAAATTCGAAAATGAAAACTATGTTCGTAACAACATACAATTTCATTCAATAATAATTAAGAAGAAAACCGCTTCTGAATTTCGCTAATAGTTTACATATTTATGCTCGTATCTAGTAGTCTGCTAGTATCAAAACACAATATGATGAAAGCATCTCTGAAGCCATCAAAAGTACCAATTTCAGTGTTACCTCTAGTTTCTTTGTTTGTCGAGTCCCCGTTTGCAATCACAAAGTAGATCCCACAGGGAGACAGGATTATCTTCAGCTTAAGTTGCGACTGGAACCAGGTAAAGTTGGGGTCTTACTTAGAGCGTTCGCACTGTATTCGATCCGAATCCGGCAAATGTCGGTCCGAAGTATACTACTACAAGGATCTTTTGGCGTCGGATGACGTTGACAGGGGCGGCGCTGTTGGTAAACATTTGTTCAAATGCTTTGTATACAAGATGGCGGCGTTAGTTCTGAGTAAGACCACGCGCCAAAAGATCCTCGTACAGCTATAGTTGTAGTACTTGTACTTTTTATATGTAGAGTTGTGCACTAGATCCAAACTCCGACCGTCCGAATTTAAAACATTCGGAAAGAAATGGGATCTCGAATTCGTGTGCGCAAACGCTCATTTACAGAGAAACTAAATCAATATGACATCACATCTGTATACGTCAAAGGTAGAATCCAAAGGTGTTCAATCCTCCTGCATTTCCAAGTCCCACAACACGACTCTGGAATGCTACGGTGAAAAGAGATTGACCATTTCTGGTATCGCTATTTGTTCTGTGGTGACTTAAGTTTATAATGTTGAAAAATCTTGTTTTTAAATATAATAATTTTATCTAGTAATGCGATTCCTTAAATTCTCCGTATAAAAAACACCATAAAAGTATCAGTATTTAATTCGATTTCCTATTTTACCTCTAAATTGTTTTTTTTCACCCACGTAATGTCACATGTCCTTGGCTTCAAAGAGTATGTAAACAATAAAACCTTTTTGACTTACGCAAAATAATTAATTTACGCAACTAATTATTAAAATTATAGTTGAATAATTAGTAACAGCAGATATTAATAACAACTAATTATTATTATTACATTGTAATAATAATCTGTTAAGATGTTAAAAGTGCATAAGCAAACCTTTTGGTTATGCGAAAGGCAGAAGGTTTTAGAGACCTTTGCCTGTTTCATTCATCAAAAGAAACTCTTTGAAAACAGAACAAACATGTGCTAAGATTCTATGCGCGCGCATCCTGAGCAGAATATGCTGGCGACAGAACAGCGGGCTTTCTTTTTCTAGCATATATGCACGTCCAATTCGTTTAGTTTTAAGTACAGTCTCGACCGATAGGTATTTACTTTTAAATATTGTTTATTATTATTGTATAATTAATTGAATGATTTCATTGATATGTTTTGTTTTAATCTCTACTACTAGGCCATTATTATTTTGCAATTTGGATTTAATTAAATTATCTATGTTTATAAGTTTATGTCACATAGATTACTGAAAAATGTTCAGCACTTTGATCTTATGGTTTTAACCATGGTGTTAACGTATAGGTCCCATTAACGTGAACGTTTTATGATTAAATAAACACTATCGGAAATGAATGTCGAAATTGACGAGCATTGAAAATTCTTAAACTTTATTTTGACTAATTCGTATTTTGAATTTAACAGCATACATTGTGACAAAAAATCGAGAGATTCGATTCTAAACCTAGATTTTGAGACCTAATTACCGTGTAATGCCGAGAATTATGGTAAAATGGTAAATTACATCTGAAAGCCCTAAAATTATCCTTTTAATTAAACCATAAATCTTTGAGTCACTGCATGTTTCATACCGATACTAGGTTCCTTAGTCACTTGGTCATTGTCCTTTCTAAAGGAAAAACTTAATAACACTGGGAAACTAATATAAGACAAGTAGAACAGTAAAAACTAAGGCAGATAGATTGATAATCATACATCTTATCCAACAAGAATCTTCTCCCGTATTGCCACAAAGTATTGTACCTGGAATATTTATGTACGTATTTATAATAATTCTTAATTGTATTTGCGTTGACGTTATACGTCATAACGTCAACGCCGACTGTCGTTGAAAACCAGCTCTGTCTCGCATAGGGTCGCAGCATTATGCTGAGCGATACCCGTTTTGCGTAGATGTGACGCATATTTTCCCCCAACTTTTTTACCGCAATTATACGTATTTTCTTTATTTTTTTCTATATTATATTAGAATATATATATATATTATTTCTTGTAGTTTAGAATTAGGTATTTTTGAACTATGATCTACAACATTTCCCGCAATTATAATCTTAACACATACACAAAATTTTCACTATTATGTATAAAACATTGTTAATTTATTAAATTAGTTATCCTGATTGTGAGAGATAATTTGTGGTACAAATCTACGCACGCACACATTCGCACACGTATCAGGGTCTAAGCGTAGTAGGTACTGCGTCCATTTCGGTTTGTTTTGACAGTACAGCGGAATTGTGACTGAAATTTACGTAGTTTTAATTATTTTTGGGATAATAAATTACCTATAATAAAAAAGTCAGAAATCGATTCAGTACAAACTACTTTCATTAAGTGAATTATTTCAGTTATCCATTGTATATTTTATGTTGCAGCTGTCATGTTTTGTGTGACTGTTAAAGCGTGTACGCACGAACGTAGAAAACATGGTGAACACGAACTTCGATGTTTGTGTTCACGGCTCATTTGGTGCGTACGTTATAATATATATTTTTTTTCACTAATAAAGCCCTTTCATTTGATACCCAACACGTCATAATATTTTTTTTTTTTATGTTATGGCTTTATGTCCTCCAGAAGGCGCCATATTTAATTTAATGTGACGTCTCATAGGCTATAACAAGCGGACGATCAATACACTTCCAAAGATCACTTTTCAAATTATGATCAGTAGTTTAGAAGCTATGAGGTAACATAATTGTGAACATACTCGTACATACATACCGGTCAAAATCATAACCATCCTTTTCGTTGGCCGTAGTCGGGTAAAAAAAAAGAGAGAATGAGTATCAATGGAGAGGAGGAGGAGGATCGTAGTAGATGGCGTTCTGTAGTTTCTACCTACCACCATGGGGAAAAACCGGGAGTTAATGTGCAAAGAGACACCCTTTGCAATTTGCCGAGTTACAGCCATTTTATACAACTGCCAAAGAATAACAGTGGAGATTTGAATATAAGGACAATTTAAGTTGGTAGTGAATTTTCTTACCAATTAATTTCCCTCACTTTATGTAAAGTAGATGAGCTTGACAGTGGAGCTTGTGGCTAAGTAATAACAGCCGCACGGGTCGAACCATCAGGTTAAGCTACGCTTGCCGGGGTTGGTCCGTAGATGGGTGACCATCTTTACATTCTGAAACTCCTCCGTGCCTCGGAAAGCTCGTTAAGCCGTTGGTCCCGGCTGTCATTCGTGGATCTTTGACAGTCGTTACGGGTCTTCAAAAGCCCGACAGTCTGACAACCAATCTTACCAAGGGGTATCGTATTCAGCTGCATCCGGTTAGACTAGAAGCCGACTCTAACATAGTTGGGAAAAGGCTAGGTAGATTGACTTTATGTAAAGTAGACGAGTCTTCTCGTCGCCATCACTGTGACCCTACATTTACCTACAGAATTTGACTTTGTAAGACTTCAATAATACTTTACCGAGTGTACTGTTGTTTCATAAATCTCAGATGAATCCGAATCCTATGTAAAATTGTTTGGTAGCGACCCAGTGTGTACTTGGTTCATATTTCTCATATTATTATACAAAGTGTATGTTTTACTAGCTAGAAAGACGTTTGGTTTAGCATATTGTATTTTTTTTTTCACAATAAACTATTTTAAAAGGAACGGCAAAAAGAACGGTAAAAATATCTACCAGATCTCAAGAGAAATATCTTTTATCTATGTAAAGACACACTTTTTTTTTACACTGACCGGTAATAGAGCATTCGTGGTCCAGTACTCGCGGGGGTCGAAACGCCTCCTGCCGGAGGCTCTACGCGAGGCTCGTGCGGACCATGGCCCTTTACGGAGCATCGGTGTGGGCGCGTTCTTTAAGGCTGCGACCAGCCTGACGATTGAACGCGTCCCAAAGGGTCATGGCCATTAGGCTGGTCAGAGGATACCGCACGGTCTCCCGTGAGGCGGCGAGCCTCCTTGCCGGACTACCGCCATGGGATCTGGGGCCAAAAGTCCTCGCGCACATCTGGGAGTGGCGCGAGAAGGCGAAAGCCGGGGCGAAACTCCGGCGCAGCGAGAATTCACGGTACAGCGGACAGAGATACGGCGAGATGTCATGGCGGCATCGAGAGTGCGATTGTCGCAACCCAGTGCTGGGCACGCCACAATTGTGGCGATAATTCCCCTCTTTGAGGAGTGGCTAGAGAGGCGCCACGGCGTCCTCACCTTCCGCCTGACGCGGAGCACCACCGTGTCCTCACGGAGGCGATCGAAGACGGCGATCTCTCGCGTCCGGCCCTGGTTCAGGCCATGGTACGGAGTGAGAGTGCATGGGTGGCCATCACTTCCTTCTGCGAAGCAGTAATGCTCGCGAAGGAGGAGGTGGAATGCGTGAGGGAGGGAAGGGGAAGGTTCGCGCCCTCGCGCCCCTAGTCGCCGCAGGAGACGCCCCGGGTGTCGGGAGTCGCAAGCCGATTTCCATTTCTAGACGCGGGTTTGAGGACGGTGAGCAATGGGTAGCTCGCCGTCCGATAAGGACCAGGCCGGGGTCGACGGCGCGTTGTGTTCCACGCGTGCCTCAAAGAGATGTCAGCACCAACTGAAAGGATCCATTAGGGCCAATGCCTGCTAGGGTTGCGAGTTTTTCCGAAAGGGATATCGTGGCCCCGGCACACAGGCAATGGAAGGATAGTAAGGTCATGAGTTCGAACCCGAGCAGGCACTTAACTTTATATAAATTATTTCATCACGACTGCTCTCAAAACGGTGCAGGAAAAAATCTTGAGGAAAACCGGCATGTCTTATAGCTCCCACACACTACCGCCGACACTGCCGCCAGCCCTGCCGCACAAAGCCGCACAAAGAATCGCAAAGGAAAATATACTACCTCAACTACCTCAAGAAAAATATACTACCTCAAGGAAAATATACTACCTCAACTACCTCAAGGAAGATATACTACCTCAAGGAAAATATTCTACCTCAAGGAAAATATACTACCTCAAGAAAAATATACTACCTCAAGGAAAATATACTACCTCAAGGAAAATATACTACCTCAAGGAAGATACACTACCTCAAGGAAAATATACTACCTCAAGGAAGATACACTACCTCAAGGAAAATATACTACCTCAAGGGCGTCGCCAAGGGGGGCCATAGGGGGCAGCTGCCCCTAGAGGTACCATTTTTTTTTAGTTAAATACAAGGCATTTTAATTTAAAGGAACAGTATATCTATAAAGCCAATTCTGTTTATTTGGACGTCTTTTATTCGGTTTTTTAAAGTTCCATATCTCCTAAGCGGGGTCTGATCCGTAGACCGAGGACGTAATATTTGTATCTATGCGTTGGTGGTAGGTCCAGTCATAATACATAGTAGGTTTCAGCTGTCTCTCTGAAAAGTTTTGACCCGACTTGAAAGGTCCGTTTCCAATCCATAGATTAAAAATGGAAATTATTATTTTTCTCAGTTCCTATCGGGCCCCATTCTGCGCCGTAGAGGTAACAAGCTTCATGTGCTCTTGACTGTACCTACAAATCATACTTTTTCCATCCTCCATAATATATCAACTTGCCCCCCCCCCGCCCCTATGGGCCATTGGCTGGTGACGCCCTTGCTTCCTTTACTTCCTCATCCTTTGTATCTTGAAAAGATTGAGTCAGCACCGGAAGAACAGCTCACAAAGAAATCACAAAGCTCCCGTTCAAAAATCCATTTTTACAATGTACAGACAGTAAAGCCATTTGTCGACACACTCTATACTCGTAAAGATAATGGTCACATGTTTAAAGTGACCATAAAACGGTACATAGTATTTTAGTGTCCATCGCGGGGTTTATTCGTGTTTGTTGCTTTACTGCAAATGATGAGTCGGCGTCGAACGATGGCTAAGCGTTGTGGTCACAAAAAAAGCGGTGTAAAGTTTACAAGAATTTTGGACATAAATACAGCTGAAACCTACGTTGAAGGACCACTTACCAGTAGAAGCTAAAACAAATATAAATCATAATCAAAATTCGGCAATCATTTCGAAATCACAAAGCGTTTATTAAGAGAAAATCACCAATTTTTTACCCACGGAGATTTTATAAATAATATGTTCGTCTGTATTTACGAGTATTATAAATTTTATTAACTTTGCTTGGGTAGTTTTTGAGTTAGCTTCGATAACACGTATTTAATCCACTTTGTGTATCCTGATTATTCTTGATGATGTTATAAAACTGCCTGTTAATACTGATGTTATATACATAGCAAGTTGTGGTAGGTATACGAATTGGTGTGGTGTAGTTACCATAATTACAAAGTGAAAAATAAAAAAATCTAATTACATACAAATACGTCGGTTGTTTTATTTTAACGTTAAAATTAGGTACATAAGACAGTCTTGGGACTTATATTAGTTCGGAGTTATAATTACATAGCTAGCTACTCGTAGCAGCGGAGTAGTGGTCGCCAGTCGTAACGGCTCCGACTTACGAGTCGTAGGTCGTAAATAATTTCGTCACTAACTCTCAGAACGGTGACGGAAAACATCGTGAGGAAAACAACACAAACAAACAAAAAATCGAAGACATGGGACATCTACCAACCCGCGCTAGGCCCGCGTGGTAGGGCCCACTCCCTCTCGAAGAGAAGAGGCCTGTGTCTCAGCACTGGGAACATCATGGGCTGATTATGCTATGACACATGTAGCTTATTTATTTAACACACGGCTACACATCAAGCTATAAATTACTAGTATAAGCTGACCTCGCATTGCATGGAAATCCTATACAATGCGCGATCAGCATAAACTGGAAATGTATAGCTTGATGTGTAGCCGTGTGTACGTGCACTACACTACTACTACTTCTACTAGTTATTGTATGCCTTTGCCTCTGCGGGGAATACACCTGTTATTGTGTATACTCGCTGTTTTAGGAGCCCACCAGCTCAATACTTTACAGTCACTTGGATTCCGGACCTAACGTAGGTAACTTTGTTGCGTTTTGACGTACTACCGTTTTGAACGTAAACTGCTTTAGTCACTGTTGTACTGCATGCGAATACGTACATGGTAATAATCCTCGTTTTTTGAGGTATTTTAACCGGATTTTTCGGTGTGTGATCTGAAAATAAATGATAAGAGCGTGGTATATGGTATGGAGCAATTGAATTTATATATTTGGGGAGTCTGTTTACAAGAGATGGAACGATTGATGAAGATGTGCAAATGAGAGTAAATGCGGGAAATGTAAAGTGTATGGTGCTATACATGCGATTGTGACCAAAACGGCTCGACTGACTGTTCACAATGGTGTGCTGGTGGCCTACGCTTATGAATATTAGTGTTTTGCCATAGCAAAAGAGGCATGAAAGTAGAATAAATGCTGTGGAAATGCGTTCCTTGCGAAGCATTTGTGGTAACTATAAATAATACAGACTGAGGAATGATGTGATAAAAAAACGTTGTGGTTCAAAAAAAGATGAAGAGACAAAAATTTTAAAGAATATGTTTGGTCATGTTGAGGGGATGAATGAAAGACGACAAAAAAAAAGTAAGTATTTACAAGGCAGATGAGAGTGGAAACAAGGGTTGGGACGCCCTAGAAGGACATATAGTGACCTTATTGGGAATGTTGTTCAGAAAGATCAGGTGCGTATAGGACTCGCAACTGGCGTGCGTGTATGACCAGATGCATGAACGTGAACGGAGCAAAAAGAGAATGGGGAGAATGCCTGCCTATGGGGGCAGACGGAAACCGTGGAAACTCCCGGTTTTAGAAGGCGTGACTTTATGTACGATTTTTTTTTACCGGAGTTTATAGTATATTCGATAGTGCTTTTGGTTCGATATCGCGTTTCTGAACACTCAGTTAATGAGGAAACCCACACAACGTGACAAGTGACGGAGCGTTCCGGTCATTAGATAACTTCGTCAAATCAATAGTTATTAAAAGTTTATCTGCGGACCTCAGAAAACGGATATTAGTGCCTCACTGTTAATGTTACCTATACATACATACAAATAAATAAAATTGAAGTGTCAGTTGGTAATGTCAAAATAACAACTATTTACTAAATGCATTAGACAGTTTATAGGGTACTTAAAAAAAAAAATTGTCTGTCTCTCTGTTTGTACCGGCTAATCTCAGAAACTGCTGGACCGATATCGACGGGACTTTCACTGGCAGAAACCTAATGTTATAAAGAGTAACTTAGTCTACTTTTATTTGGAAAAAGAAGGTAGCAGGTAGTTTATTATATCGAAAGCGACAAAAGTATCTGGCAGAGCTAGGAAATAATTAAGGAGACTGTCCATAAAGTTTGAAGTATTCAATTCAAATGCACTAACGATAAAAATGCAGCGTAGCATGTTAATCGTCAGTTCATTTGTATACTACCAGGGAAGTCAAATATGGTAAGAATTTACCTTAATTTGTATATTTAAAATATATCTACAAATTGAATATCTGATTTATTTTGAATATATTAATTTGATATAATTAAAGTTATACAACAACTTTAATTATACTCAGATATATTCAAAATAAATCTCGCATTCAAAAATCGCATGGAATTCTTGGCTATTTGATTATTTCTAAGCTACCAAACAATCTTTTTTTTTTCTTTTAAATTGACGTCACACCCCGATCACCTATCAATATCAGGCGCCAAACCGCTTCGTATGCAACTTTATATAAGTACCTTGTATAACCTTATGACTACTTATTTACTTAGCAAAAGACGTTGTATACAATAAAAACATCTTAATTTAACATTGTTTGTAAAATAAAGAGAATTTACGTTAATGCTCAAACAGAACAAACAATTACACAAACGATTCAATTAAAAGCTTTATTGAAGCCTATGTGCCAACTTAAATACGTAGTTACAAAACAAATACTCATTGAAATTACAACCTTAAACCGTTCAACGTAAGAGTCAGAAACAAAGATTTTAGTGTCAAAATTAAAGTTGTATAAATGTTTGCAAATCGATAGTGTTTGTCCAGTTGTGGTTTATTTTCTATCATTGTGTCGTTATGTATATATAGTAGTTATGTACTGTTATTTTCGTGTATAGTATATTATACCGATTGGTCGAATACAGACTAGCAAAATGCTGCCTATCGTACTGGTACTATTCGTCGCTACAGTAAGTACTTTTATTATTTTTATTTCTAACATCGTTTTATATATTTTAAGTGTCGTTTAGTGCATATTATATTTCACTTCCGTCATTTTTATAAAAAATAATAAAATATGAAAATAATATAACAATCGCATATTGGTATAACAGAAATCATTCCTGTATAATAAACAGGCTGATTTATTTTATTGCCTTAAAAAATTACGTGATTATGCCTCTCACTCTGCCGACGCGTGACTTGAAAATTGCAGATTCCTTCGAAATTAAAACATTTATCTTGTAATCATAATTACTATTATTAAAAGTTTGGACTGACATTCAATTTTACTGTTTCTATAGCGTACTAAATAATGTCAAACTTTAAAAACTATTTATTATAAAAAAGGTCTAGTTCAAGAATTGAACCCGTTTCCCAACATAGAAACTCAACAACTATGCGAAACCGTGCTCTAAACGCCTTCAATCGAATTCTCAATATGCATACGCGGGAGAATAGACGGATTTATAAGGAAACACCATGCGATGTGTATTCCATAGGATTCTTCTCCGATAAAACTACATTTGGCAACCAATTTTCTAAAATGGTAAACTGTATATAATACGGCCATAAGTGTAATGAAAATGTGAGTGTAAAAAAAAACTAAAGAGTTAAGAAAACAAATTGAAATATGTTCGAAAACGTATTGAAAATATTAGTAAAAATTACAACTTATTTTTCTTTTTATCGTCTGTGTTAATTTTCACTCAGGCTTTCTCAGCCCCGTGCATCAAACAGGCCTCTTAAGAAATCCTCCGTCTTTAGTTTTAATATTACATCTCTAATAGTCACCTTTTAATAGTCTAAACAGCAGAACTCAGAACCTGTACCTACATACATGAAATATAACAATTCCAATAACGCCCATTGTGCATGCCATCAAAATCCCGATAAAACAGTATATTTGAACACCCCAGTGTTTCATGAATAAATGTATAGTGCGCGTGACTCCGACAGGGCTCCATCCTAGGCAGTTCCACAGAGAATAATATATTGAAATCGAGTATTGTAAATTATGGATCACTCCAGATTATAATAATGTGCCTGAAATTGGAGATACGACAACTACTTAGATGTAATATAATGTAGTATTAGAATAATGTGAAGATTATGGGAACTACTGAACGCAATGGAAATTAATATTAACAATTTAGGAGCAGGCTCCAAGTACCAATCTTACCAAAGGGTATCGTGTTATCAAGTAACTGGGTTGTGGAGAATAGATAGACAATCACTCCATGTAAAATACTGGTATTCAAATGCACCCGGTTAGACTGGAAGCCGACCCCAAAATAGTTAAAGCTTGGCAGATGATAATTTAGCTGCAAATAATAATAATAATAATCTGATAATATATGATAATAGTAATCTGAGCGAGCGTGGTGATGCAACACTGAATCCTGCTATATGAGAAGGCACTGCATACTAAGAATAAAAAGAAGAAACTATTGATCACACCGCACCGGTTCCTTAATTTCTACATCTGAAAACTACGCTGAAACAGAAATAATGACGTCACTAATTGTTTTTTTATTATGTTTCACAGAGCGCTTTGGCTGCCCCCGGCGCCCTGTTAAATGCCTTATCTATCAACGAAGCGGTGCCACCAAAGCACAATGGCAGGAGTGTCTCTGCGTAAGTACTTATCTTATATATACGTATAATATCTTAGTCCCGAAGCGTTATGCAGAGGTTTAGCTGTCCATTGAAGCGGTGCGAGGCAGCGGAGAGGAGAATGGCAGCGGATTGGGGCGGAGTTGCGGACAGTGTCCGTCCATTGATGCGGAGCGAGGTAGCGGAGCGGAGTTACGGACTGTGCGGAACGAGGTAGCGAAGCGGTGTTGCGGACTGTGCGGAACTAGACCAAGTTCACGTATTTTTCCGCATCGCCTCTCCGCTTCCTCGCTCTGGTTCCCCGCTCCACTTCTCCGCTCCGTTTCCCCGCTCCTCTTCCCCTTTCCGCTTCTCCGCTCCGTTTCCCCGCTCCGCTTCCCGGTTTTGTATGAATTTTTAAACTAGTTCGCAAATCCCTGTCCACTGAAGCGGAGCGGAGGTTTTATGCAATTCCATTGGTTAATATTGGCACACCGCTACTCCGCTCCTCTCCTCTCCGCTCCAGTGGACAGGCAACCTTACACCCACATTTCGCCCGTTATGTTTAATTCCCATGTAACAGGAGGCTTGCCCACACGCACACACACGGGACATAATCATTATATTGTCCGTATAGACCACTCCTGAACATTAAAATCTCTGTATAACCTAAGTAATAAATGAACGTTATATGTTTATATCCTCTTGACTCTCTTCACTTTTCTATAATGAATCCAGAGAGGGAGTATCCAGAAGTAATTTTGTTTATGATTACAAGTCTAAGCGATGTTTAAATGATTTTTTTATAAACGGCAGCTTTTCTGACACAACCTAGGAGAGGTCTATGTCCAACATTGTAACAGCCCCCCGGCCTAGGAGCTGGATAGAACCCATAAAGATAGTTGCTAGACTCCCACTTAATCCCAAAAATACATACACTAGACTTTTGGGAACTTTTGGGGGCTGTCTTATGTAATTTTGACGTTCAAAAAGCTGATTCTAACCCTAATGTGAATAAATGATTTTTGTATTTTATAAAGGCACCTTATTTTTTTGGATTTCAGTTATTGGACCGACCAAGCCTCAGAAATCGTAGATGGTGGTGACACTTCCGCTTACGTCTTGACATCGCAACAGATCATCAATGACCTGGCCAACCAGAGTGACAAGAGTAGCCAGGCGCTCTCCCTTGCTCAGATCATCGGTGTGCTCGGGTCACACGCCACTGGTATCCCAGGAGACGCTTGTGCAGCTGCTGAAGTAAGTAGACCAAAGATGTATACGGCTGCTGGCGATTTCACCTGTATCCGATAATGAGGTGATTTTAGCTATCGTACTTAAGATGACTAAATCGCCAGTCTGTGATAGGTTTAGTGGTAGTAGAACTGTTTGTAAACGTGCTCTTCCGGGTAAGTAGTAGCTAGTGTATGTGTATCAGATTTTTCTGCAAGTTTATGGTTATCAAAAAAAGGGAGCTGGAAATAATAGCACCCCCAAAATTATGTAATTAAAAATTCGAAAAATTCTCAGCCTGATTTAAATAGATGAGAGTTTGATTATTTTGCATATCTTTAATCGTCCTCCTAAATAATATTATCTCAGTTTGTTTGTTTTTTTCACTTATTTTATAATCTAGGTTGATAGTAACAAAAAATTTATATTCAAGAGAAAATAGAGAAAGATCTTTATTTTTATTTGTCGCAGCCGCGGGGCTCATCCTAATGTTTTAGTGAATTAGATTGTACTTTGTTTAAATTAAAATTATAAATTCTCATTCGCATGACAAACATCATGGGGAACCTAACATGTCGACCTAGAACCAAAACTTCGAAGATATGTGAGATTCACCAACCTGCCAGCTCAGCGTGGTGGATCACGGCCCACTCCCAGTCGCAGAGAGGAGGCTTATGTCCCTGCAGAGGGGAACGTTATAGACTGATTATGATTCTGCTTCGATGTGCCTTTCTTTCTAATTTCTTCTCTTCCCAGGTGATCGACGCATACGTGTGGGCCGTCCGCTCCGGAAACCAAGCTAGCATTCGCTCAGCCGTCTCCAAGTTCATCCAGAGCGTGTCCGCACTCATTGACCTGATCGTCAAACTGTCTACCA
Organism: Agrochola macilenta; assembly: GCA_916701695.1. Lineage (NCBI taxonomy): Eukaryota > Metazoa > Arthropoda > Insecta > Lepidoptera > Noctuidae > Agrochola > Agrochola macilenta. The sequence goes on along the minus strand of OU753564.1, from coordinate 8,509,667 downwards.
ACCCCAACGCACTACGTTTCGCTGTAAGTTTGTCATTATCATCATCTTCTTCATCCTTGCATTTTCTTCTTTTTCCATTTATATCTCTATTAACCGTCATTTTAATGCTAATGTTTGTTTGCCAAAAACAGTGCTTTACATTTCCTTATAGTCTACATTATCAGCTAGGTTTACATTTATCACATAAGTCGCAAAGGAAGTACCTACATTGCTTATGAACTCCACACTAGGTCGACCCTGTATCGTGGAGTGCTTGGGTGGTATTGCCATGCATATGAAAATGCGCATTACATGAATGGATTTTTATTGTTACAATGGAGAAGCAAATGAAAAAGTGTTATTGTTTTAAAGCAATTGCTAGCCAACAGTTTCTCCCTTTCTAGCCATAATATCTTTCACACAATTCATCCATGTTGTCTTTATCTTCTCTTACAACCATCCACATTCGTACTCAAAACTTTCCTCGCGACATGAGAATTCCTCCAATTAAAAAATATATGTATATATAAGAATTTACTTAATTTTTTTTTATGCAAACCATTATTTTATCACATAAATATTATTCCAAAAATTGCTTATAGAAGATTATAAGAAAATGCACAAATGATCACCTTGTATAACGCTAGGATATACGTTCTCATAGACTAAAATTTTGAGTAATTAATTTCGTGTCCTCAGTCCTTGTGTTTACCTCTTGGTCTTATTCATGAAATAATTTAGATATATTTTTGAAAATTACTTCCTTCTTCACAAATAAAAAAAAAGACGGGTGGCACTCGGAGACTGCCGCGGTAAAGATATTGCTTAGCATTTTTTATCAACTTATGCAATTTGTGTCACAGTGATGCGCGCGCATCTTAAAATTTCACTCTATGGGGGTGTTAGGTTATTTTCGTTACGGAATTTCTGGATTCGGTCTCCACGCTCAAGGCCCGAGATAGAAACTATGCAATAGCTTAAAATACATTCAAATGGTTTACATATTCAGTTACAACAAACATAGGACAGCAAAAAAAAGTCGAACCATAGCTTACTTTATCAAAAAACATATACCTAGTACCTAACCGATATTGTATCGAATAGTTTTATACGCAAACATCCAAGCGGCTGATGACGAGCAAACGCAATGCATACGTAATCAAATGCCCAACATTAATCATACGCGGGTCATCCATCACCACGCCACTATTGTCCATCCTCTAAACAATTTCGACCACTTCACGTATTGTTTATTGATATAAATGATTTTTCTCTCCCGTTTCGATGTTTGATGGATTGATGTAGACAGAACTCCTTTGATCTGAAATAATGCTTGTGTAGAACAATTTAGGTGAAAATGCGAATCATGATTGGATTTGTAAGGAAGTGATGCAACATCTACATGTTATAAGGTACAAGGTTAATTGGGCGCGTGGTCATAATCGAAACTAACGCCGCCATTTTGTTGGAAGGGTACCAAACGGAACCCTATTACTAACCCTCCGCTGTCTGTCTGTCTGTCAGCGGGCTACATCTCGTGAACCGTAATAGGCAGACAGTTGAAATTTTCACAAAATTTGTATTTCTATTGACGCTATAACAACAAATAATAAAAATAAAGTTAAAAATTAAAGGGGGTAAAAGCAAGAAACGTGTTTTGTTCGGCGTTTTTTGCTAAATATTGTAGTTTTTTTTTTTGTAATTGGCTGTTTTCGCTCAAAACTGAGTAACATTTGGTAAAATATTAATCTCGGTAGGAAACAACCTCTATTTACTTACTCTTGAAACTCCACAAGTAATAACAAGAAACCACCCAACCAACCTAATAACAAGAAATAGATATAAAGTTTACTTTTCTGTTCAAATGAATGCTATCTTTTAAACATATATTATTTCAATAATTTTGAAGGGTTTTCAAGTAACACTTGATTTACGCAGATGGTCCTGCTGATACTTATAATATTAATTATCATTTCTCGACTTTTCAAGAACAAAAATAAAAGGTATAATCGCCCATTCCGAAAGATTCCTTTTTTATAAGCAAAGATTTAAATGATCTATAACAGACCCCGTAGAAGAAGCGGGGTTAGCAGGACCAAACAAATGACTATATTCACATTAGCCCTGGATCGAAAGAGCTGGAATGGGGAGAACCCAGCAGTGGGATGATGCAAGCTGTGTTCTTTCATGGTTATTTTGCATGACTGTCAAAATCACAGTGATCTTTACTTTCCTTGTAATAAGGTTGCTATTGGGTTTCTGCCATTGACAAGGCTGTCAAAACACAATGATCTTTATTTTCGGTACAATAAGGTTGCTGTTGGGCCGTGCTATTAGAGGTAAGAAACTATAAAAGGACTGTAGTATTGTTAACATTGGCTGATTGATAAACTTTCTTTACAGACTGGACCCCGTGGTAGCTGCAGCGGCGCAGGCAGGACCTACCAATTCGAAGCAGCATGGGACTCAATCCTCTCCAACGCCTCTCCAGCCTCAGCTGGGTAAGTTAATAGCAATAAATATAACACCTATGCCAGGTCAGATTAAATAAACTAGCGAAACTTATCGAAATGATGATGAAACTTTTTTTTTCTGAACTATCAGCTGATTGCGGGGTCAACAGCCGCTGGTAGTATAGTTACTTTAATTGAAATTTTGAGTTAAGAAAATCATTTTTACCCAAACCCATCACAGCTGTACTCGTAAAGTTTTGACGGCAAGTTTAATTTTTCCTTGTAGGTATATCTCTCGATGCTAGATTAGCTTAAGGACCCTCCATATGCTGCCCCAACGGCATTGTCTTAAAATCACCGGGTCCCGAGAAGAAAGTGGTTCATTCTTCTCACCTTTATAACCATCATCTTCAATGCATAACACACTAGAAAAGTGAAATTAATCTTTTTCATTTTGACACAATCAGCGTTACTTTTGTTGCGGAGCAGACGAAATTTTGGAACATATAAAGCAATGAATTTTGATGTATTGTCAAAATAATAGAGACAGTAATTCAAAGTGTCCAATAAAGGATTATGTTCTATATCGTGTTGTATGCTTCCAGGCTTGTGAACGAGCAATACTGTGCAGCCAAACGTCTGTACAACGCCTTCACCTCCCGAAGCAACAATGCAGGAGCCTTCATCACCGCAGCCTCCCTGCCACCAGTCAACCGCGTCTTCAAAGAGGCCCTTGAGCCCGTTGCAAGAGTAAGTATAGTATTTTTATGGACCAAGCCAATCTAATAGCGTTCAAGCTCGGCAAGTCCAAGATGGTGGGAAATGATTAAACTTTCTTTGAGCCCGCAACGAAATTAAACAGAAAAGACTATTGGAGAAATGAGAAATAACCGAACTTTCCACTTCCCTCCATATCAAGCAGGAGACAGAAAATAGCTAGGCTGTATGCGCAAAGGAAGGTGAATTAAGTATAGTCCATTATAGCATCGACCCTGTATTCCTGAAAGGGGTTGGCAGAGCTGTCAAGCACCTATTTTGCTAGTTATTACCACATACCGAGGCCGGTACGAGTATATTTCCCAAGCCGGACAAAAACCTAGACTCCGTGCTACTGACAATTTTCTAAAAGAAAAAAACAAATAAAGGCACTTGTATAGTGCGTGCCACTAAAGATGAGACTTGACACACCACGTGGTTTGACTTGCGCAGTAGACGGTCTCTTTAGCGGTAGCTACAAAAGATGATACTTGACACACCACGTGGTTTGACTTATGCAGGAGACGATTTATCCGGTCTCCTTAGCGTTATGAGTTCTCCGCCGTGGCGTCATCGGGTCTGCGGAACGAGGACGGGAGGCGTGGTCAAGTCTCATCCTCCGTGGCGCGTATTGTACTTAGCTTTGAAAATATAGGCGAGATCGTTCACTGTGGCTTGCAAACAAATGAACCACGCAGTGAGCTACAAACCTCTCCGTGGACGTTCTTACGTAGCGGACGGCAGATTTAAATCTGCTCGAGCCAGAAATCTTAGACCCCACGCTCAACAAATGCGATTGCCTAAATTTTTTCCTAAAAACTACAAACTGATATTTTATATTCAATTATTTTTTTCAGTTCATTTCATCCATCCCTAGTGGAAACGCAGGTGCCACCGCTGCTGCCGCCAAGAAGGCACTAGCACGTGCCGCCAAGAACTAATAGATAACTATATCACTATGGTTCACAATGCTAATATCGTATTCACTATTATATCGGTATACTATACACAAAGAAATAACCTAATTCATATCTATGTATATACCTTCATATAACATGCACAATAATCATACAAGCTCTATACAAAATAGATGAAAACTTATAAATAAAGTTTATACATATGTAAATATACGTTGATACTCCACAAAAGACATGGCTTTTATTTTCACGGAAAACGATTTTTTTTAAATAAAGATGTATCCAATTTATTACTGTTTTATTTATACGGAATCCTGCGTTCAAAGCTGAGCGAAGAACTAATGACCAACCATTGGCTCCAAGAAGCACCAATCCAAAAGTATGAATTACCAACCATGGCTCCACCAAACTTGGCTCTATTTATCATAGTAATATAATATTCTGTTTCGCTCTGATGGCCCATCTCAGAAAATCACCGATAATTAACATACTAACTAACATTGTTTTTATAATATTATACTAATATTATATTTATAATATTATACTTATAATATTAGTTACAAACCTTTACTTATAATGTGAAAGTTTGGATGTTTGTTACTCAATCACTCAAAAAGAGCTGAACGGATCGTTATGAAATTTGACAGATAGGTAGCCTGGGACCTGCACTCTAATTGAGTGACACACTTTTAATCACAATCTGAATGATTTTGAAGGATACTGCTAATCCATTGCTTCATATGTTCGAAAAAGTCTGCTCAACAACGTAATTATCGCAATGAATGTTGTTGAACTGTCAAAATGTAAGTGTGTTACGCAACTAGCCCTGCGGCGAATGCCACACTCATTCAAAATGGCAGACGAAGTCGCGGAACACAGCTAGTAGGTACTATACTTTCGTGGAAAAGTATATTCCTATAATTATATTATTTTAATTATTGTGAATGAGGACTATGTGGATATTTTTTTAACTTTTCCTTTTTTTCATATTTTTTTTTTCTTGTTCAGTTAGTTTTAATGATGGTCTGGCAGTTTGAGAAATTTATGCAGCCTACCCAAATGTCCTTTCTTTGGTATTGTTCGTCGAGTTGAGCTCCTTATGTTCTGAGTTGAGCGCCACGATTACTGACAAATGCTTGCACTGACTGGATAGGTCCACTCAAATCTGTGTGGTTCTTTTCTCAAAAGACCATTTCAGGCACTAATCTACATGGCCCTCATATGGCCTGACCAAGATGATGTCTGGACTGTAAAAGAGAACCTGTGACCTCTGAGTTTGTTTCGGCCTTTCTTCTCAGAGTAGTCAGATAGGAAACGCCGAACTCATCTAGCTAATTTTATATTTTTTTAATATGACGTGTAAAAGTGATTCCAATAGGTATCCTATTCACATAATAAACAATTACATTTCATTTCATTTCATAAACGGTTGCTTAGCTATAAATTGACATTAAAATAACAAAGCACATTATATTAACGGTACCTACTGACCAAAATTATAATCATAACAAAATCCCTGTATATTATTAAGGAAAAACAAAATATACCTATTTTGGTATTATATTATGTTGTATAATTATAACAGTTTTGTCCTTAAACAGTGGATGGAACGTTACCATAGGAAACAGTTGTATTCATAATAATTAAAGTGAATCAAAATGATTTTAATATTTTTCTTGTGTTTAAAGCTGTCAATTTTACATTTATGTGTGTCGGATCTTGGATATCAGTGTACAGGAGGTAATTTTTTAAATATTTTTATAGTAAAGGAGGAAAAAGAATTTCAGAACAAAAGATAACTGCGAAACAAGGATTGTAGCAATCAATGCCTACTTTATAAAACCTTTTATTAAAGTAATCTCATGTTCCGAGGCGTGTCCACAGAATTATATTATCCTATCCCATCATGATATATATATAACTAGCTTTTGCCCGCGACTTCGTCCGCGTAGAAGTCGAAAATGGTTCTAATAGGATTTTTTATTGGCTTTTTACGTTATTAATTTGGTTATAACATATAAATTATCATGTTAAAATGTTTGAATAATTATAAAATATAACAATTTTTATTATAGTGTAGGGATATAAAGGTTAATTTGAAAAAAAAAAAAAACTAAATTATGAACACGAAGCTCGGCCTTTGATCTGGCGAAAGTTACACGGGTGTATTATCTTTTTACAACGAAATCGAAATACTACACCTACCGCAGTATTTCTTTGTAAACAATATTTTTTATTTTTCTTTCGGGTGCTAGAATCACCAGGCTACTCTGTGCGCTTACTCTGGAGCATGCCACATACAACTGGCTGTGGGAGAAGCAGCTTTCCCTTAAGTCTACTCCCGCTACTTTAAGAGTTTGACCTTGAGCTTTGTTTATAGTCATTGCGAAGCATACTTTGATGGGAAATTGCACTCTCTTGAATTCGAAGGGGTAATTTGATGGTGTTAGGGGAATCCTAAGAATAAATACAGACCTCTCTGTAAAGCTTAGAAACCTTCAAGCGGTACTAATACTCGTACTATCGGCCGCAACACTACAACAATAACAAACGCGTATTTAGTATTTTTATGTGTATTTATTTATACTTATATTTATATATTATATTTATAGTTTTTGATAGATATCTTTATATTTAAATAAATATTTATTACTCAATTCTCGCTATTGCACCTGCCACTGTCTCTGCATCACCCAAAGGTTGACTGGTAGATAAATGCCTATGGCATTAAGTCCGCCTCTGTAAATTTGTGTGCTTAAAGTATTAAATAAATAAACGCCGCAATATGCTACATTGCTGGGCATATTATAATTTTACATACATAATAATAATTTTAATAATTTTATTAAAATTATTAAAATTATTATTATTTTTTTTTATTTTTTTTTAATTTTCTACATTTTCTTTACAATTTTTTTTCCGGTATTCCGCTTGAAATTGTTGAAGCGCGCCATATTGCACTAACAGCCACATAACGGCCGCCACATAACGGCCGCCATATAACGGCCGCCATATAACGGCCGCTAAATAATAGCCGTAATATCACGGCCGCCACATAACGGCCGCTATATAACGGCCGTCATATAACACCCGCCATATAACGGCCGCTATATAACGGCCGCCACATAACGGCCGCAACATAACGGCCGCTAAATAACGGCCGCCATAAAACGGCCGCCACATAACGGCCGCCATATGACGGCCGCCATATAACAGCCGCTACATAACGGCCGCCATATAACGGCCGCTATATAACGGCCGCCACATAACGGCCGCAACATAACGGCCGCTAAATAACAGCCGCCATATAACGGCCGCTATTTAACGGCCGCCACATAACGGCCGCCATATAACGGCCGCCACATAACGGCCGCCCCATAACGGCCGCTATATAACGGCCGCTTAATAATAGCGGTCATATAATGGCCGCCACATAACGGCTGCTATTTACGGCTGCCATATAACGGCCGCCACATAACGGCCGCTATATAACGGCCACCATATAACGGTCGCTAAATACCGGCCGCTATATAACGGCCGCCACATAACGGCTGCTATATAACGGCCGCCACATAACGACCGCTATATAACGGCCACCATTAACGGCCGCTACATAACGGCCGCCATATAACGGCCGCCTTATAATGGCCGCCATATAACGACCGCTATATAACGGCCGCTATATAACGGCCGCCACATAACGGCCGCCATATAACGGCCGCCTTATAATGGCCGCCATATAACGACCGCCATATAACGGCCACCACATAACGGCTGCCATATAACGGCCGCCACATAACAAACGCCATATAACGGCCGCCATATAACGGCCGCCATATAACGGCCGCCATATAGCGGCCGCCATATAACGGCCGCCACATAACGGCCGCCACATAACGGCCGCTAAATAATAGCCGCTAAATAAATAGTCTGTCCGTCTCGTATGTATACGGTGACTTTCGAGACATTCCAATTTTAAAGAGTATTTGCATTGCAAGCACCAAGCCTGTATGTGAGAGTTCAACCTTTTTTTTAATAAAATCGGATTGACTTTTCAAACGTGTCAAAATCTAAGGTCAAAATAAAATGTAATTTAAATCAAAAGCACTAAGGAGTATTGATATCAACTTCGAAGCAAATCACTCCCAAAATAACTTTCTACCCCTATTTAACCCCGTTAGAGGATGAATTTCAATAAAATACGAAACAGGGCTTCCATTAATTCTGTTAAAGAATGTTTATGCAACATTTGAAGTAGATTGGACCAAGGAATCACGTTGTCCCATACAAACTTTGCCCACCTTTTACACCATTCTATCTTTCTATTATTACTTTTTATTGTATGACGTAGGCATCCGCCTACGTCATACAAAGAACACACCCTCCAAGTTTCAGATCTCTACGATTAGCGGTTAAGGCTGTGCGTTGAGTCAGTCAGTCATTCAGGACAAAGCATTTTATATTAATAGATATTGAGAGAATATATATACAAATATTGCTCAATTAATAGTATAGGATTCCTATCCAATACTATTAATTGAGCACGAATCATATATCGAATCATTCATCATCTTTGTAATCACGTTCTCGAAAACGGATCTAACAATTTCGATGAAAGTTGCAATATAGGTGGTTACGGGTGCCAAAAATCGATCTAACTGGGTCTCATATCTGGGAAAATTCGTTTTCTCCGTATTTTCACCCGAACAGAGCTCGGTCGCCCAAAGTTTAGAATAAGAGGGCTACCTTAGAATAATGGCATGGCAGCATGGTGTTGTCGAACTTGATCCTATACGAAAAACTAAAAAAAAAACGAATAGACGACCATATAACCATTTCACATTTTGAGGTCGGTAAAAAAATAGATTCATCGTCATCATCGTTCGCAGACTTGCTCCACCAGTGGGTGATTACAGGCCAGCTTCCTTCTGTATCATGCTCCCCTGGTCTTTGCGAGTCTATTTGTTGGCATTATATCCGTTTGTGATTAAAGCGTCGGTCACACACAGCGAATGTTCGCGGCGAGTCGAATTTGCTACACGCGAATTTCGAGAGAGCGGCGCGCTGAGCGGAATGGCTACTCGCAGCGAGTACCCTTTCACACACAGCGAATGCTCGCGGCGAGTCGAATTCGCCGCGAGTAGAATCGAACATGCTCAATTCTATTCGCGGCGAATTCAACTCGCGGCGATTGAACCTAGTCGCAGCGAATAGCTTGTCGGACACAGCGAGTTCTCGCTGCGAATGCCTGATCGCAGCGAGTATTCACTGTGCGTGTGGCTGACGTTTCGACACCGTTTGATCAACCATGAAAGTTGCCACATATAATTTTTTTCACGGGCAATTTTCTTATGCGTTTTTTTTCCACCTCCGCGAGGCCAAAGCCGCGGGCCTGTTTTCTGATCATATGGTTAAATAAGTTGTTGTTCTAAGTTCATGGTACAAAAATATCGGTTAGTCCTACTATGCAGTCCCGCTGTGCTTGACTCGTAAAATACCTCCTAAAAAGTTTCACTATGCACGAAATCACATTTGCGGGCAGTGATGAAGAAAACTGTTACAGTGTAATATTTTATTTAACCATTTAAAAAGTAAATTAAGAAAACCTAGGTGGAATAAAATATTTTTCCTTCTAGTAATAAACTTGAATCTTGGCACACCCTAACAAAAAGTGCTAGTCTTGCATAAATTCACGTCATAGAATTTCAATCATTAGATGTTGTCATGTTGTGCACAAGTTCTGAGCAGTAACCTAACAAAAGGTACAAGGCATGCATGAATTCACGATAGTATTCAATAATTATGTTAGCAACTCATAGGATTTGGATGAGGCAGACAGCTACAGAGAGTTTATAACCTGAATTAACACCTAAGATACTTTTTATCCCACTAGTACGTTTTAGTGGGATAATTTCCGACTTCCACGCTAACGAAGCCGCGGGAAAATGCTAGTCATTAAATATATTAAAACAGGTCAAGCTTTACGCTTGTTATGAGAAGCATGTGTTGCACTGTTTTTTTCTGGGTAACCATAACCATGAGCCCTTCGCGAATCATTACGAGGTCCTTCTCTTTCACTACTATGTAAATAGGTAGAGACAATATAATGATTGCATTATTATTTTGCAGCTGCAACTTACTGATAAGGGTAATTAGGTTAGTTGTCGGTTAGTTCTTCTATGACAATGTCGGGTGCAAGTTGTTCAAGTGGTTCGGTTTAAACTTTTAAAATAATTGACAGTAGACGTTGTGGAAGACCACGCCGGGCACAAATAACTCAAGCTCTGCGAAACCAAAAGTACAATTATTTGGCATTGTATAAATAAAAGAAATAAAATTAAATGCACTGGGAAACTGATTCTGGACAGTAAAAGTCATGCAATAGTTCAAGAAAATAAACCTAGCAATCAACGCGTGCCAAATTTTGAAGACAATGGAATTCAAATAAACTAATAATAAACATAATAACAACAACATAATAACATAATAACTAATTGTCTAAATTATGTGATCGATGATTTTGGTGCACGGTAAAATTCTAATGAGTTTATGTTAGCACCAACTTATTATGTATAAAGATGTAAGTAAGTACTGAATGAAAGAATAAATAAATAAAATAAATAAACATCTAAAATAAAATAAAAAATAAAAATAAAAAAAATTGCCATTAATTAGCGAGTGCAAGAAAGAAGTTACTACAAATTATATATCGGTACAGAAAACTTTCAAAAAACATATGCGAAGATTAGAGACATCAGCTATCATCTCTCAGGAAGTGTTCCCGACTACAAATCAGTAAAAAGTAAATTATACAGATACAGAAATAAGTCATTGAAAGTTCAGAAAAAACAATTTGAAAACCCGGCTGAAGTTATCATACCAGAAGAGTTTCGTAAATATGTGTTATTTAAATAGTTGATTATTTGTATCTTATTTCTGTAATTAATAATACTGAAATATTATGAATACAAGTGATTTGACTTTGAGAACGGACTTTTTATTGACGCTCTTTTATATTTTACTAGCTTTCTGTCCGCGACTTCATCTATATGTTCATCTGAATGTTCATCTTAATGTTCATCTTATAGTTCAGGATATGAACTATAAGATGTATACGATATATACCTACCCTACCTGGGTCTACCTACCCTACCTACCCTACCTACCCTAATTTTCTCACCGTTTAAACCTTCCCTGGACTATGAAAAACATTTCAAAACCAAAATCAGCTAAATCGGCTCAGCCGTTCTTGAGTTATAAAATTACAACGAAAAGTGGCATTGATTTTTATTTAAATAGATGTAAATAAGATAGGATTTGTAACGAAGTCTACAGTTTCGTTAAATCTTGTGGGTCCAATATTGACTTACAGCTCTATTCATAAATATTTCTTAACTTAGAATTTCTCTGAAATTCGTCTGTCCTTATCTGTAATTTTGACTTTTTACTGTCAGAACGAGACAAAACAAATTTTAACTTACAGACGCTTACGCTTATACGAATAGCGCTATAATTTTTTTAACTTGAATTCAAACACTTTTCTTTACAACTGTACCTTCCATTGTTTACGTAGAATCGAAGAATTGCGTGCATAGCAAAACTTCTTAATAGGTATTTTTCGAGTCAAGCATAGCGGGACTAGAGTATAGGGGGACTAACCGTAAAATATTAATCGGCAGCGCAGTGTCCTCAGTAAGGGACGCGCAGGCCTCTGTCAATCTTTAACTGAAAACCTAGGATTGTAAAAAAGTAATAAAAAATGTAATTTTCCATTTATTTCAGACAATTTCAACAATAATCCTGAGGTATTCTTGATTCAAGATCACAGCACAAAACCCTCTCGTTGGAAGTGGTATCAAGAAACGTTAATCGAGAAATTTGATAGGCTTTGTAGCAATTATTATAATATTTACGTCGGCTATCTTGAACAATCAGAAACGTATGAGTAAGTTATAATACGTATAATATATATTAAACTATAACTTGTTCAAATAACCAATAACTTGTAAGTTTTTGATAACGATTAATAACTTGTAAGTTTTACTTTGCAAGTTGAGTGTTTGTTCTAAGTTGATAAATCCAAGAAGACCACTAGTAGTTTTCAGCGCTATCGAAATTGCTACATTGCTCATTCGACTACGCACAGGCACACCACCGTCCACCGTCAACCGCTACGTAATCTGAGTGCGCAATTTATTTGCCAAACATGTAAACAAACACGAGTTTTCTACTCAGACAAACATCAATTTTATGCTAATGTAAATAAAGTTGATTTTAGATCCTAGTCGTATTTACTGTATTGTTGAAAAAGTCATAAAAAATATGAAGTTGTAGCGCAAACTAAACCTTATGTGTAGGCATTACAGTTGTTTTTTCTACAACTCCTGTTTGTTTACAATTTTGGCAAATGAATTGCGAACGCAGATTAGGATGTTCACTGAGATGTTTACCAGACACGTATGAGTGGGTAGCGTGGCAGTTGGTAGAAAGCAAGGCACACGTGTGCAGCTTAGCCATTTACGGCTGTGGAGCAGTGCCTTTATGCAAAAGCAGCAAAGTATCTTGAAACCGTGTCCGAGTAGCTAAAATCACGTTTAAGTAAAACTAATTTAAAATGTTTTTTTTTTTGCAGGAACGTTATTCGATTCGCGGTTCCCGATTATTATGATGGAAAACCACTGAACAATATGGTGTACGCCGGTAACGTAAGCAAAATAGATGATGCTGTATGCACCAGAACAGACAATGCTCCACCTGAATTTGACTGTAACGAAATAGTAAATCTAGTTAGCACATCAGTGTTAGAATTAAATGACGGTAATCTCTACAACTTTGTTCAAAATTTAAGAGAACCTAGTTTTTTGGATCTTTTAGAAAGAACACCCTATGGAAGTTGTGAGCCTTTGTTTCAAAAGAACTCGGATCTAACGATAGTACTCCTTTGCTTACGTAGGCCTGTCTTTAAAGAAGTTAATATACAGCCTTTACAACTGATACAAATCGCAGATTGCAGTTATAATTTGGCTCTAAGTCTAAAAAGGAATCGTCTTCTAGCTGTGTTAGCCCCTGAACCATTTGAGCTACCCTCTGAATATACTGTTCCAACCATATTCTATGAAACTCCATATTTGTTTTCGGAATATAAGACTGCTTTTCCAAATTCTATGAATCTAGTACCGTGGCGACTATTAAAGTATGGATTTCTAAAGTTTATTCAAACCGTGGGCTGGCAAAGAGTGGCGATTGTGACTGACGATTCAGAATATAGCCTAGATTTTGAAGAAGAACTGACTGAACTGTTTAATAAAGAACGATTAGTATACACTGTGATCCGATGCGAGGGTGCCAATTGCGAAATGGAAAAGGTATTTTTTTTAATATATTTTCTATACAATAAGTACGTCATTTAAAGGTATAATTCTGAACGCGACATAAGACCGCAGACGGCAGCACGTTTCGGTTGACAATTAACGCAGGCGACAGTGCCGCTGTATTTTTGATTCCGCGCGCGACGTCATCCCTACGACGCAGCGGCGCGGTGGGGCTTCTTTTTTCAGTTTCGCGTAAATTACTCGTATTTGTAATAGAAAATGTCGCTGATATGCTGTTTGCAGTCGCTGCTTGACCATAGCAACAATAGGCGGCACCGTCGCCATGCACAGAAGTATTTCCATAGAAATATATAAACCAGTAATGGCTCTACGGTCTGCCATAGCGATTGGGTGGCACTGCCTTCGGAATTGTACAATAACCAGGGAAAGATTGGGTAAAGAATCACCAACGATGGTGTCTTTTCGCACCACCAAAAGTCACCAGCATTGGTGATTCTTCAAGAGGAATGAACGAAAGAATCATGATCATCGTCACTTAAATATCAATTGTTGACGTAAAAAAATCATAGTGTTCTGCACGCTTTATAGTTTATTGGGTTTTATGTTTAGTGCGTAACATTCATGATCTGGGATAAATAAAATTCACGGACCTAATATCATTATTTTATAGGCCGCGGCCTTATATCTTATTAATTATGTAACGTCTTGTTCGGTTAACCTGAACGCATGGTCGCTCTCCGACAGAGGGCGTGTTCCGAAAAAAAAAGTGACATATGCACGCGATATGGACGCGGGTTAACTGTCATATTCATCATTTGTAATATAATTTCAGATAGTACAAAAACTCAATAGAGTTTCACCGAGGATAGTAATTGCCAACGTCGAAGAGAAACATGTTAAATACCTGTTCCAGAATAGTTACTACGAGATCACATGGCTAGTGAGGGACATGCTCAGGGAAAGACATAATCAGGTACTGTACGCGGCCGTTAAAATGGCACATCAAGTTTTAGGCGGGTATCACACCTCTGCCGCGAAACTATAGCAGCGAAACCGCTCGATATTGATTTTACGGAAAAAAATAATCCAAGAGGTCCGAAGTAGACCTATAGGTACTGTATTTACTAAGTCGAAAGCGGCGACATTTTGCTCCGTTTGCTATAATTCAACTGATTCGCGCGTGATGTTCCGCTACTCGAATCGCGACAAAGGGCCTTGGTACACCTCCGCCGTGAAACCACAGCAGCGAAACCACTGCAGTTCAATTCAACAGACTCGCGTCATGTTCCGCTACACGAATCGGATTCACGCCAGTAGCAAATCTCCGCCGCGAAACCATAGCAGCGAAACCGCAGTAGTTCAATTCCACTGGCTCGCGTTTCGCGGCGGCGGTGTGTTACCCGCCATAATGTAGTTCTTTAAGCGGTTTCGCATAATTATTTTCGCGTTGGAGGTGTGCCAACGCCCTTAGTAAAACTTCGACTATCTTCAGCATCGTATCTCTCACTCATACATATATGAAAGACTCTTTCTAAATTCGATGTGCCATATTAACGCCCGGTAACTACATAATTTTAAATCTGCAACCTTCATCATGGTACTCGCATATGATGAGGCTTAGTATTTTTTTTGGTTAATTTACAAATATATGTATATACGACACGAGGAGCTCGTGGCAAAGTAACAACAGCCGCACTGGTCGATCCATCAGGTTAAGCTACGCTTGCCGGGGTTGGTCAGTGGATGGGTGACCATCTTTACATACCGAGACTCCTCCGTGCCTCGGAAAGCACGTTAAGCCGTTGGTCCCGGCTGTCATTCGTGGATCTTTGACAGTCGTTACGAGTCGTCAGAAGCCCGAAAGTCTGACACCAGTCTTACCAAGGGGTATCGTATTACCCAGTTACTGGGTTGTGGAGGTCAGATAGGCAGTCGCTCCATGTAAAATACTGGTATTCAGCTGCATCCGGTTAGACTGGAAGCCGACCCCAACATAGTTGGGAAAAGGCTAGGCAGATTGATGTATGTATACGACACACCTGAAATCACCACTCTGGAATTCGTACCCCAAGTACAAATTGGCCATCTGTATTAACTTGTTTTTTATGTAAATACCTACACTTTTGTTTTGTTTGCTGTTCTCATAATTTTTTGTTATAGTTTTACATATTATACTTCTGCATGCTTCGTCATTACACGACGATTATTTAAGTTAAAAGTTAAATTTCATATAAGTGAACTGTATCATGTTCTTATGAAATAAATAAAGATTCTTTAAACCTAAGTCCCAAGATACAGGCCCGCCGTACAAACGGCACCATAGTAATTTTCTTGCCGTGAAAAACTGCGTTTGATTCGCCGTGTGTAGGCACTAGGCACGGTCGTCAGTGTTATATGGATTACTATGGAAGTTTGTTGATAACCTGTGAACCTGCTTACTGCATTAGCTGGACAATAAACTATTTTATATATGTAATTACCCGATTTCTAATGGCTCCTACACACTATGCCGGCGTCATGGCCGCCGGCTTTTGCCTTTTTGCTTTCGCGCCTTCATTTCCTTTGCGATCCTTTGTGCGGCAAAGCCGGGCGCGCCGCAGTTTGCCAGGCGGCAATGCCGCCGGCAAAGTCTGTAGGAGCTATAAAGCTAATTTGAAGTTTCGTTAGTAAATAAAAGTTTATGTTTTTTGTTTAGTACCTAAACTCCAATCAAGTCGCATTCTCCATTAGTTTGAGTATTGAAACTTATAACACCGAAGGATGCAATGTGGAGGATAACATTCTGACCGGTTTGAGCAGTATTGCCCAGGCATACCAAAATATACCAGAAAAGGACTACAACGTAAAGAAACGCGAGTTTTACAGGTAATATTTTATACATTTGTTATTTTTGTAAGCTGTGGTTACCTGTAATTGAGTGTGCATAACAGGATAAGGGTTATTATGTTGTATGGTTTTTATATTGTAAAAAGATAATTGTAATGTACCTCGTTGGTAATCCTTAAATAAATAAATAAATACATAAAAAATCCTAGGACCGTTGAAATTAGGTCCTAGGTCCTTTTTTTTTGCTGTCTTTTATAAGAAGAATTACTCATCACACAATTTTTTTTTTCAGACTTTTCGCTGATATAACAAAACAAGTAACCCCAACAATTACTGACGCTACAGTAGTTGTACATAAATTAAATAACTTAGAATTGGTTTCAAAAATGTCTGTCAACGCCACGGGTGCTAAACTGATCAGCTTTACGAATCCATATGCATCTGGCAAACCAACCGACGGAACAGCTCACTGCTTGGTAACAAGTTACGACTACCATAACTCTTGTGAAGACCCTCTGGTGATGTTCCTCATGTTCGTCTTTATGCTATTCCTGTTAACAGTCCTTCTGATAACTTGTTACTTTGACAAGACCTCGCCGTTTAACGACATAAGATATCAAAATTTTTAGTTATAGATCTTCGTTTCTAATAAGTAAGTCTTGTAAAGTTGTGTCAGGACATATTTAAATCCTATTTTAAATTTAACTAGCTTGACGGCAATAAGTCCGTTTTTTTAAGAGCTACTCGTGGTCAACCTATTAGGTTAGCTGCTTAACTGGGCTATCCTGTGGATGACTTAATAAATTAAGGCCTGCAGCGAGGGCATAGGTTTGGGACTTATTTCTGTTAATATGTTCCACCATGTTGCTTTTCCATTATGGTACAGGAACCCAGAGGGTTTTTGAGCAAGCATACACAATGGGAAAGTTTATAGCAGAGTAGGTAGGTGCGGCATGATGACAGGACTCCGAAAATATGTTTGAAAACTTTCAGATATGAGCCCCGTGGTCAGGGATCCACTCTCAGATTTCCAGAGCCTTTGATTTTCGTATGATCGTCCTGACGCATAATAGCGACTTTGCAAACTTCAACTTGGAAAAAAAAACAAAAGCTCCGAAGGCACTCAGCTATCAACTTTTCACCCTGCATATGCTTGCTCAAGAACCGTCTGGGCTAGTACCAATATGATCAGACAGGGTTTCAAAATACTCGACCAGTATTTTTTTTTACTAATATTAAACTAAAGGATTCCGAACCCTGCTGCATGCGGCAGTGCTGCCGCAGCAGTTCTCCCGCATCACTACAGTCACTGGTCGCCATACATTTTCTACAGGTTTATATGCAATATCAATTCCGTAAAAAACTTAAAAAAGAAAAGCTTCCCCCAACCCCAACTATTCATAACATTTGATCACGTTTATTGTTGTCGCCTTACGTTTAATAATATTTTTTAATATATTACTTTTAATTAAGTAATTAAGTATTTGATGTATAATTTTGTATGTATTCTCTTTTGTATTGTCTTACTATGGTAAAGTAGCTCTTATTTAGCTTCATTATAACAAAAAATAAGTAAGTCCATTTTAAACAATTTAAATTAATCTTCGTATTTGGTATGTACTTTTTATGTACGAGTATGTCTAAGCTGTGTACTTCTTTAAGTGACAAATTCACCATACTAATAGATAGAAAAGTTCTTTCATGTAGTATGTTATTAGTGAATAAGTCGTTGGAGTACCTATACAAAATAAAATACTCGTAAAATAAATAAAATATGAAATCTTATATAAACCTATAGAAAATGTATTGCGCGACATTGCGACCGACCGTGCTCGAAATGTTATCACATTACGAGCACGGCAGCTCTGCTGCGCGGCAGTGTCGCCCTGCCACCACGGCAGACCAGTAGTGCGGCGTTCACCACAGCGATATCATCATCACGTGAACGTTGACAAGTAAATTGGCAACAAAACAGCGAGACACCACGAACAGCAGGTGCCCGGAATCAGCACTGGCTGCGGCGCAAAACTGCCGCCGAGGCAACAACGCCACGGCAGCACTGCTGAGTGCTGTGGGGTTCGGAATCATACCTTAACTCACAACTAGTATACTATAGTTCAAAAGAGCATGCAATAGATGATTGCCTGTGGCGTGAAATTGAGCATAGTAGCGCATATTTTCGTTCAAAACTTGACAGCAAAGTACCATTTTGATTATTATTCCTTATTGTTGTAAAACAGATAGAATTGAGCAGAAGCTCTTCAAAACAGTCATAGTAATTTTAAATATAGGAAAGACTTTTGATGTGAAACATGTAAAGCTTCGTGCAGACCAGCGCGATACGACACCGGTTATTGTCATACCTACCGTGAAGTTTTCTCAGAAATTGTATTGTTCGAGTCGCGTCGCGCTAGTTTGCACGAGGCTTAATGCGGCGGGTCAGACCGGCTGTTGGCGTGGCGATGCGTACCTATGCCAACACTCGCCACGCGCTCGTAACTCTGCGACTCTCTTCCCACTCGACTCGGCGATCTCCCCTCTCTCTCTCACCGCGCTGAGCTCGTATACCTGTAGCGTATTGTCTATACAAAATAGTAGCTTCTAATCACAGAGCATGGAATCGCTGCAACGGTAGCGACTAGAGATGGCAGTACTTAGTGTACTCACTAATAAAATTCGTGTTGCCAAGTGTGTTGAACTCACAAATGTTATACTACCTACACACTATGCCGGCGGCTTTTTCGCCTTCATTTCTTTTGTGCGGCAGGGCCGGGCGCGCCGCGGCTTGCCCGGTGGCATGGCCGGCGGCACTGCCAGCGGCCAGGCCGTCGGCATAGTGTGTAGGAGCTATTATGGAGTCCGCCTTCAAAGCCATCAGTTTCTATACGTCATTTGTGTCGTAGTGTGAGTAAACGGTTATACCCCCGATAAAATGTCGTCTGTAGCAGCGACCGCCGAGGCGACACCGTGCTTTGTGCGTCCAACTAACCGATCAAACCGAAACTCATAGGAAGGGTTATGAATAGGGTTGCCAACTTTGTTTATATCAAATATAGTATTTTTGAAGCCATTGCCAAAAACATAGTAGATGGCGAAAAAAATAATTGTAGACCGGTTTATTTCAAAAACATTATTATTTTATTAAATATGCATTATTATGTTCATTTATTCGTCTAATAACTTATTGAGTACATTTTTAAATATTTTTATAAAAATCGTTAAAAAAACATTAAAAAAAAAAAAAAAGTAGCCCACCGGTATCGGGAACAGGGTCCAAGCTACCGGCGGTCAGGGCTCCAGAGAGAGGAACCTCCTGATAATGCGAGCCGCGTCCAGGAGTACCGCTTTCTGAATCAAGCCCTTGATCCAGCTGCCCAACGAGAGCCTCCTTAGGTGTTGGTCGAGGCTCTTGGCAACTAAGCCATTGGCTGATACGACTATCGGCACAATAATCGCTGAGTCCACATCCCACATGTCGACAACCTCGTGAGCCAAGTCAAGATACTTGATTTGTTTATCTTTCTCAGCTTTCACGATGTTCCCGTCATGCGGGACCGTTATGTCAATAATCATTGTGCGCCGCTCTACTCGATCCACCATCACTATATCAGGTTTATTCGCAACAATAGTCCTGTCTGTCAGTGATGATGGATCGATCCCAGTACAATGTGCATTTATTATTTAAATGCATATTTTTTGCTACTATGAACTTAATTAACTGGTTTTTATTTTCATGTCTCGTAATTATTTTTACATACTAAATGAAGGTTACAAAATACCATTACTTCAGCTTTTATCAGACTACCGGTTATATTCTGATCATCTCGCCATTTTGTATTGAAATAAAAATATAGTAGTTTCGCCTAATATATTTTTTCTTCAGAAATAAATTATTTAGGCATGTAATATAGCAGGATACTATATTATATAGTAGGGTTGGCAACCCTAAATAAAAATGTTATGGTGGCGGTTAAAGCCTTGCGCAGACTAGCGCGACGCGACTCGATCAAAACAATTTCTAAGAAAACTTCACGGTATAACAATAACCGGTGTCGCGTCGCGCTAGTCTGCACGAAGCTTGACGTCATACTGTGGATCGAAAAAAGATTTCCGAAAACATTGGAGCTTAAATTTTAAAGTATCGGTTATTTGCTTGAAATATCTTCTAATAGCCAATATTATGCATAAATATGTCGTAGGATCTGATAGGCAAATTGGCAACTTATCGTTTTTTTGCAAAAAATATGTATGGAGCTAATATTTATATCTCCGGAACGGAGAGAATGGCCGTTATATCCTTCCACACGGTGACGTAACTATTTATTTATGATTTTTTGGCACATTTCATTTAACGAGACCTATTGCGATATTTTTTTTTAAACCCGCACCTAATCTGAAAAAATTAAGTATGTCAAAAAATCATAAATTAATAGTTACATCACCGTATGCAAGGATATAACGGCTATTTTCTCCGTACCGGAGTTATAAGCATTAGCTTAATTTTTTTTTTTAAGTTGGCAATTTGCCTACCTGATTGTACCCTATGATATATTTATGCATAATATTGGCTATTAGAAGCCATTTCAAGCAAAAAATGTACACTTTAAAATGTATGCTCCAATGTCTCCGAGAACCTTTTTTCGATCCACAGTGCGTCACTGGTATTATAATGTATTTCGTTCAGTCTGACCACTTTAGGCTAGCGATGTTTCATTTGCGTTTAATTAACGCAATTACGCGTGTAATTTTGTGAAATTATTTAATTTTAAGGAATATAGATAAATTAAATAAAAATTCCAGTTATTTACCCGAGGTTTTTAATCAGTTCCTTCAGGTACCTGATGTCTTTCTTATCATGCAACGTCTCCTCGTCATCGTCGGGCGTTGACGTAGTTCGCGGAGGGTGCTCTGGTCCTGGTAACTCGAATATGAATCCTCGAATCTGTAAAACAAGACTATGATAATACACATTACTATACAATCCATGCCCGATGGGATTTTCGGCAAATATTATGAATTTCCATACAAACTTTCATCCCCTATTTAAATTTACAAAAATCCGTCCAACCTTATTGCTCACTATTTAACCCGATTAAGGGTGCCTTTCCACCAGAGATGTGCTATGCTACGTTGCTAAGGATGTGTTTGATATCCACCAATCATATTCAGTGGTCCCCTATTGGTCCACATAGCGAATAAATATGATTGGTGGATGTCACACGCATCCATAGCAACGTATTCATAGCACATCTCTGGTGGAAAAGCAGCCTTAGAGATGAATTTTCAAAAATCTGTCCAACCTTTGTACTCACTTTCGTGATGTGGGTAAGGAGCTCTTGTGCATAAGTTTTTTTTTTTTTTTTTAAAACGTTGCCCCATACTAAGAATTTCTTCTTGTATCGTGGGTGCGTTTACACACATAGAAACTCACATACACTAATACCCAGACCCGAAACAACTACTTGCAGATCATACAAATATTTGTTCCGTGCGGGGATCGAACCCGCGACACGTTGCACAGCAGTCGATCGCTCAGCCACTGCGCCAACCGTGTCGTCACCGTGTCGTGTGTATAACTGGCGGAAATGTGGGTGTACTATTAGTACACCCATAGATATAAAAAAGTAGGGTACACCTCTGTCTTAGCCTTCGGGGAAATACAGTCGTGATGTTATGTTATGTGAACTCTTGTGCAAAATTTCATGCTTCTAGACAACGGTTTAGAAGGACCGTTGTCTGTCAATGAATTAGGCCTAGTGTAGACTGGTGCGACGCGACACCGTTCATTTTCTACCGTGAAGTTTCTTAGAGTCGCGTCGCGCCGGTCTGCACGAGGCGTTAATGGTTTTTGTTTAAGTAGATGTCATTGGGTGGATATATAATGACTTGGACAAGTAAATGATCATGTATCTTGTAACTTGACCAGTAGTAAAAAAACTGTAAGTACAAAATCAAATAAATATATAAATACGTAGTCCTCCTACTAAAATGATTTGTTCATTTTTAACCCCCGGCGCAAACAGAGGGGTGTTATAAGTTTGACCGCCATGTGTGTGTGTGTCTGTCTGTGGCACCGTAGCTCTTAAACGGGAGAACCGATTTGAAAGCGGTTTTTTTAAGTTGAAAGCAGGTTTTCTAGCGATGGTTCTTAGACATGTTTTATCAAAATCGGTTCAGCCATTGATCTTGATCGATGAAGATTACAGCTCTTTTCTAGTTGATGAATGGATGTGAGCGTCTTCCACAGGTCTGATCGATTTGAAATTTGGTTTTCTGTCACTTCAATGATATTAGGAGAACGTAGTAACCTTGAACTGATGCTGCAGCATCACCTGGAATTTGCAGGATACCCGACTCCCTTACCAATTTACAGCACAGAAATCGTGTCTGGGCTCATTGGAATGGTCTCAATGAATAGGTTATAGATAGATGATGAACAGGGTCTGGTGATGGAGTAGGAACGAGAAAAGAGGAAATGTTTTTATCGGAGGTTTTTTAAATTTTAATATAATTTGACTTGTCTATTGGAATGATACAGTGGGACCAAATGGCAAATGACAGTCGTAGATACAACGCCAAAACACACACAGTGGGGTTGTCACCATTATGTCATACATTATGTACCTATGACATAATGATGACAACCCCACTGTGTGTGTTTTGTCATCATTATGTCATACATATATAAACTGCTACAAATGACAGTCGTAGATACAACGCCAAAACACACACAGTGGGGTTGTCATTATTATGTCATACATTATGTACCTATGACATAATGATGACAACCCCACTGTGTGTGTTTTGTCATCATTATGTCATACATATATAAACTGCTACAAATGACAGTCGTAGATACAACGCCAAAACACACACAGGGGGGTTGTCACCATTATGTTATACATTATGTACCTATGACATAATGATGACAACCCCACTGTGTGTGTTTTGTCATCATTATGTCATACATATATAAACTGCTACAAATGACAGTCGTAGGTACAACGCCAAAACACACACAGTGGGGTTGTCACTATTATGTCATACATTATGTACCTATGACATAATGATGACAACCCCACTGTGTGTGTTTTGTCATCATTATGTCATACATATATAAACTGCTACAAATGACAGTCGTAGATACAACGCCAAAACACACACAGTGGGGTTGTCACCATTATGTTATACATTATGTACCTATGACATAATGATGACAACCCCACTGTGTGTGTTTTGTCATCATTATGTCATACATATATAAACTGCTACAAATGACAGTCGTAGATACAACGCCAAAACACACACAGTGGGGTTGTCACCATTATGTCATACATTATGTACCTATGACATAATGATGACAACCCCACTGTGTGTGTTTTGTCATCATTATGTCATACATATATAAACTGCTACAAATGACAGTCGTAGGTACAACGCCAAAACACACACAGTGGGGTTGTCACTATTATGTCATACATTATGTACCTATGACATAATGATGACAACCCCACTGTGTGTGTTTTGTCATCATTATGTCATACATATATAAACTGCTACAAATGACAGTCGTAGATACAACGCCAAAACACACACAGTGGGGTTGTCACCATTATGTTATACATTATGTACCTATGACATAATGATGACAACCCCACTGTGTGTGTTTTGTCATCATTATGTCATACATATATAAACTGCTACAAATGACAGTCGTAGGTACAACGACAAAACACACACAGTGGGGTTGTCACTATTATGTCATACATTATGTACCTATGACATAATGATGACAACCCCACTGTGTGTGTTTTGTCATCATTATGTCATACATATATAAACTGCTACAAATGACAGTCGTAGGTACAACGACAAAACACACACAGTGGGGTTGTCACTATTATGTCATACATTATGTACCTATGACATAATGATGACAACCCCACTGTGTGTGTTTTGTCATCATTATGTCATACATATATAAACTGCTACAAATGACAGTCGTAGGTACAACGCCAAAACACACACAGTGGGGTTGTCACTATTATGTCATACATTATGTACCTATGACATAATGATGACAACCCCACTGTGTGTGTTTTGTCATCATTATGTCATACATATATAAACTGCTACAAATGACAGTCGTAGGTACAACGCCAAAACACACACAGTGGGGTTGTCACTATTATGTCATACATTATGTACCTATGACATAATGATGACAACCCCACTGTGTGTGTTTTGTCATCATTATGTCATACATATATAAACTGCTACAAATGACAGTCGTAGATACAACGCCAAAACACACACAGTGGGGTTGTCACCATTATGTTATACATTATGTACCTATGACATAATGATGACAACCCCACTGTGTGTGTTTTGTCATCATTATGTCATACATATATAAACTGCTACAAATGACAGTCGTAGGTACAACGACAAAACACACACAGTGGGGTTGTCACTATTATGTCATACATTATGTACCTATGACATAATGATGACAACCCCACTGTGTGTGTTTTGTCATCATTATGTCATACATATATAAACTGCTACAAATGACAGTCGTAGGTACAACGACAAAACACACACAGTGGGTTTGTCACTATTATGTCATACATTATGTACCTATGACATAATGATGACAACCCCACTGTGTGTGTTTTGTCATCATTATGTCATACATATATAAACTGCTACAAATGACAGTCGTAGATACAACGCCAAAACACACACAGTGGGGTTGTCACCATTATGTTATACATTATGTACCTATGACATAATGATGACAACCCCACTGTGTGTGTTTTGTCATCATTATGTCATACATATATAAACTGCTACAAATGACAGTCGTAGGTACAACGACAAAACACACACAGTGGGGTTGTCACTATTATGTCATACATTATGTACCTATGACATAATGATGACAACCCCACTGTGTGTGTTTTGTCATCATTATGTCATACATATATAAACTGCTACAAATGACAGTCGTAGATACAACGCCAAAACACACACAGTGGGGTTGTCACCATTATGTTATACATTATGTACCTATGACATAATGATGACAACCCCACTGTGTGTGTTTTGTCATCATTATGTCATACATATATAAACTGCTACAAATGACAGTCGTAGGTACAACGACAAAACACACACAGTGGGGTTGTCACTATTATGTCATACATTATGTACCTATGACATAATGATGACAACCCCACTGTGTGTGTTTTGTCATCATTATGTCATACATATATAAACTGCTACAAATGACAGTCGTAGGTACAACGACAAAACACACACAGTGGGGTTGTCACTATTATGTCATACATTATGTACCTATGACATAATGATGACAACCCCACTGTGTGTGTTTTGTCATCATTATGTCATACATATATAAACTGCTACAAATGACAGTCGTAGGTACAACGACAAAACACACACAGTGGGGTTGTCACTATTATGTCATACATTATGTACCTATGACATAATGATGACAACCCCACTGTGTGTGTTTTGTCATCATTATGTCATACATATATAAACTGCTACAAATGACAGTCGTAGATACAACGCCAAAACACACACAGTGGGGTTGTCACCATTATGTTATACATTATGTACCTATGACATAATGATGACAACCCCACTGTGTGTGTTTTGTCATCATTATGTCATACATATATAAACTGCTACTAATGACAGTCGTAGGTACAACGACAAAACACACACAGTGGGGTTGTCACCATTATGTCATACATTATGTACCTATGACATAATGATGACAACCCCACTGTGTGTGTTTTGTCATCATTATGTCATACATATATAAACTGCTACAAATGACAGTCGTAGGTACAACGACAAAACACACACAGTGGGGTTGTCACCATTATGTTATACATTATGTACCTATGACATAATGATGACAACCCCACTGTGTGTGTTTTGTCATCATTATGTCATACATATATAAACTGCTACAAATGACAGTCGTAGGTACAACGACAAAACACACACAGTGGGGTTGTCACCATTATGTCATACATTATGTACCTATGACATAATGATGACAACCCCACTGTGTGTGTTTTGTCATCATTATGTCATACATATATAAACTGCTACAAATGACAGTCGTAGATATAACGCCAAAATACACACAGTGGGGTTGTCATTATTATGTCATACATTATGTACCTATGACATAATGATGACAACCCCACTGTGTGTGTTTTGTCATCATTATGTCATACATATATAAACTGCTACAAATGACAGTCGTAGGTACAACGACAAAACACACACAGTGGGGTTGTCACCATTATGTTATACATTATGTACCTATGACATAATGATGACAACCCCACTGTGTGTGTTTTGTCATCATTATGTCATACATATATAAACTGCTACAAATGACAGTCGTAGGTACAACGACAAAACACACACAGTGGGGTTGTCACTATTATGTCATACATTATGTACCTATGACATAATGATGACAACCCCACTGTGTGTGTTTTGTCATCATTATGTCATACATATATAAACTGCTACAAATGACAGTCGTAGGTACAACGACAAAACACACACAGTGGGGTTGTCACTATTATGTCATACATTATGTACCTATGACATAATGATGACAACCCCACTGTGTGTGTTTTGTCATCATTATGTCATACATATATAAACTGCTACAAATGACAGTCGTAGGTACAACGACAAAACACACACAGTGGGGTTGTCACTATTATGTCATACATTATGTACCTATGACATAATGATGACAACCCCACTGTGTGTGTTTTGTCATCATTATGTCATACATATATAAACTGCTACAAATGACAGTCGTAGGTACAACGACAAAACACACACAGTGGGGTTGTCACCATTATGTTATACATTATGTACCTATGACATAATGATGACAACCCCACTGTGTGTGTTTTGTCATCATTATGTCATACATATATAAACTGCTACAAATGACAGTCGTAGGTACAACGACAAAACACACACAGGGGGGTTGTCATTATTATGTCATACGTATATATTTATATAAACTCACGCCTTTTTCCTATGAGGGTATCCAGAAATTACAGAACGCCACCTTTGACGATCCTTAGAAACTCCCTTTGCTTCACCTTTCGTTTACGTTCATACGTTTTTACGGTCATACACGCACGCCAGTCATCATTATTAATCCGATATTAATAGGTAAACTGTGTATAGGTTGAACTTTCTAAGAGAGCAGTGCCGTCATCACGACAGCCGTCCTTATGAGGGTTTTCCCTAAAAGTTGGCAACGTCGCAAATAACTGTCAAATATTTACCTGTTTTGATTCATAAAGCAATATTACTGTGTGGAAATAAAAAATGTGGCTAACTAGCGAACTAGAATATTAATAATTAATTGCAATTATAACATTGAATTTGATGTTGTACCCATTTTAGGTGTACAAAAAGCATTTGGAAAGTTTGCAAATATTTTTTTTACATCTAAAACTAAACATTCGGTGTTACGATATTAATTATTGCATTTCATAATCAATATTCTAGTTCGCTATTTAGCCACATTTTTATTTCCACAGTAATATTGCTAAATTAATCAAAACAGTGAAATATTTAACATCTGCTTGCGACGTTGCCCACCTTCAGAATAAACGCTCTTAAAGTGACCGTTTATTGACATCTTAATGTCAAAATATTGATAATTCTGTTATTTCCAATCATTGTGCGGCTGTTAATTTGTGGCACCGCTTGCATAGGAAATCCAAAACGAACTGACTTGATGAGCCACTAATTTTTGGTGGATAGAACTGATGGTAGAAAGCCTAGTCACACACAAATCACTAGAAACATTTAAAGGTACCATTCCGTACCCGATCGCAGGCGGCAGCAGCCCGTTTTTCAGTCGGTAGATAGAAGATAGAAAAACGTGTTATCGCTCGAGCGTTGGCGGCACTACTGGTCTGCGGTCGGGCTACACGTGTCGTCTGTCACTCGCCCGTAACTGCAAACGAGACCTGGGGCCTTACTCCCGACAGCTTCGAGTTCTGAATCAATCGAATTCTACTCGAATTCAATACCGATTCATACTCTTGAATCCGACACTAGCGCACGATCGTGCAGTGGTTCAAAGCGAAACTAATTTCGATCGAGAGATTCGTTAGGATCGAAAAGTACGTCCTCCACACGCCATCTGACAGTTGATTATCGAGTTGTTGGATCGAAACTAAACGTCAAATTACACGATAGCAAAGAAGCTACTTTATTCAGATCGAGTGAGGTTTTTTAGTGCCATTTACTGTTTTATATCTTCAAATTCATTATTATTATGGCTCGCCTAGCGTTGTTTTTCAATGTTCTTGTGGAAAATATCGTATGGGTATTCTTGCAAGAAGAAATATGCAAAGGATTAATCGTTATATCACCCGGGGTGTGGAAATGGATTCGGAAGAATTTTGGAGAAATGATCTTTTGTCGAAGAAGTTGTTTGATGTGTTGTTGTTTGTGATGGTAGAAGATTTAACACCATACAAGAAGAAACCAACTAGACGAAGTAACATTTCAAATAATATGTATGTTTTAACCAAACAAGACAGTACACCATTACCATTCATTCGGATAGCATAAATATTTACGTTATCTCAACTGTGTTTAACTTACTTTTGCCCATGACTTATAGTCTTTTGTTGCGCTACCCAAGGAATTTAATAAAATTGTGACCTCTTCCCTTTTTTGTTTTATCTGTTGGCGAGCTTGTGCAGATATGAATTGAAACTAAATAACTAACTCATAGAGCAGCAGACACACAAATAAACTTTTGAACAACAGTGCTCTTTGTATAAGATTTGACATTTGACAGCAGTTCGGTTACACTTTTTTCCCCAAAAATAATAAAAAATCATATGTTTTTTCATGAGTTTTTGTTTGTTATGTGTAAATAAAGGACTTGGGTATCGTTTTTTACGTGGGAAAGTGATAGAGAAGTAAAAACATTCAATTACTAACCAAAGACTTACAGCACTTGACGGTGACGTAATCCACTGGATACGGCTAACGACGCTGATAAGATTCGAACGCTATGTCGATTTTGGGTTACGATTCGAATTGGTTCGGGAGTAAGGTTTTAAATCGAGTTCGGATCAGAAGCGAGTTCGAATCGAAAACCAAATCAAAATCGAATCGTCTTCGGGAGTAAAGCCCCTGCGCTAGCTAGGTAAGATACTCGTATTTCATAGAAATTAATAGAAACCAGTCGTGTCGCGGCCACACGTCGCCTGCAGTTGCCGCCTGCGGTCGGGTACGGAATGGAGGTACCAACGCTAAACGAATTCAAAACATTGTTCTATTTCATTCAATTGTTTGAAGTTGACAGAGGCATAGTGACGTTGTAAATAAAGGCTTGTGCAGACCAGCGCGACTTGTCGCGCGACGCGACACCGGTTATTGTTATGCTGTGAAGTTTTCTTAGAAATTGTATTGTTCGTGTCGCGTCGCGCGACAAGTCGCGCTGGTCTGCACAAGCCTTAAGTACCTACATTTAGCGCTAAACATATCTTTTGATTTGTGTCGCAAGTGGACCTAAAATGCTCATCTTATTACCTTTTGATTGACGGCTCTTAAGTTCTGCAGCAATTTTAATGCGGACCTCTTTTCAGTTGGGTGCGATATTTGATACAGTCGTATAGCCCTGTGGAACTGCACAAAATTATGAAATTAATATATCAATCTGCCTTTTCCCAACTATGTTGCGGGCGGCTTCCAGTCTAACCAAATGCAATTGAATACCAGTATATTACATGGAGCGACTGCCTTTCTGACCTCCACAACCCAGTTACTGGATAACGAGCTTCTGAATGATTCTGTATTGACCTTAGGTAATGACTATCGAAGATCTACGATTGACATCCGGGGCTAACGGCTTAACGTGCTTTCCGAGTTACGGAGGTGTCTCCAATGGATGGTCACCATCCATGAACGGACCGCAGCAAACGTACCTCAACCGTCAATCGACCCATGTGACATTATCATTTAACCACGAGCCCCTTTAAACAACAAACAGTACAATATCTTTAAATATCCTTATTTTCCATAGATGTCTATTTCTATATATCGATTTTGATCTACACACCTACATATCTATATGTAGTCTGAGGATCCATTTTCAATGGAAGAACTTCACACCTGGTTCTTCCTCCTGCAAATACTTACTCGTTCTAAAAGACACCAGCTGTCGCGGTACTGTTGCAGGAAGACCAGCGGGGTGAGGACTGCGGCGTAGAAGCCGGCCTCGCGGTCCAGCATGTCCTCACTGTCAGACATACTGTAGATAGTGCCCCGGAACTTGTGGAGAAATGCGGTGTTCATGTGGTCTTTGTCGAAGCTAAAAAGAAAAAAAACTATGTCATTTTGGATTCAGAATGTGAGATAATTGTCAAGTTTTGAAACAACAAACTCAATGGCACACATGACAAAGTTAAAATTCTATTGCAATCAACATTTGATTGCAATAGAATTGTAACTATTTTAAGGACCTTTTTAGGGTTCCGTAGTAAACACCCTTTTAGTTTCGCCATGTCCGTCTGTCTGTCTGTCCGCGGCTTAGCTCAGAGACGATTAGTACTAGCAAGCTGTATTTTGGCATGGGTATACATATTAATCACGCCGACAAAGTGGTAGAATAAAATCAAGATTTTTTATTTTTTTTGGTGCGTCCCCTACACGTTAAGTGGGGTTGTTTTTTTTTTCTCATGTATCCCATATTGTGGGGTATCGTTGGAAAGGTCGTTCAAAAATATTGTGGGTGTGTGAAAATTATTTTTAAATTCAGGAATCCGTTTGCGAAATATTAAGCTTTAAAGTGCCCCCCTGCCAGCTAAATGGTTGTACTTGGATTTGTGAAAAAAATCACAGCAGTAGCATAACGAAATTAAAAGGAAAACTATCACAGCTAAGTAGGCTTTACAGGTTAACGAGTAATATTCGACCAACTTTAATTTGCAGTTTGAAAAACATGATCTCCCATACATTCGTTAACGGAGAACATGTTTTTCAACGACAATGTTAAGTTTGTTCTTGGAATAAATTCATCCCAACTACGGAACCCTTCATTGTGCGTGGTCCGACACGCACTTGGTCGGTTTTTATTCCAATAGGTCACTTAAAAATTTACTTAGAAAATGAATAGGTACACGAAGCTAAAGTAGATAGTTTAGTAAGTAGGCGATGGAATGTAAATTATCTCAGATTATGAGCTTGAAGTAGGTATAGTTGGCATTTTGAAATATT
The DNA here is from genome assembly GCA_916701695.1 of Agrochola macilenta. Classification (NCBI taxonomy): domain Eukaryota; kingdom Metazoa; phylum Arthropoda; class Insecta; order Lepidoptera; family Noctuidae; genus Agrochola; species Agrochola macilenta. Next base: position 8,478,077 of record OU753564.1, on the reverse strand, counting down.
ATCTGTGCTCTTAGGTTTTCCAATTTATTTGGGGTCGAGGTCGACGCAGCAATCTTTTTGCGATATTTATCTTTATTAAAAGTGAAGGGGGGAGCTAAAATAAAGAATATAATTATCGTAAATGTATAGAAATGCTTATATTAGTACATTTACAACAAGGTACTTAACGGTATATAACAAATCTGTTCGCTGAAACTTCGTGCCTACGTGACTTATCATTACAACATTGTTATCATATCCATCGCCTACCTACCTTTCACTCAAGATTTCAAGAGTTCTACAAATATGTAGATAAGTATTTTTCGAGAAGTCATACGTCTCAAATTAAATGCCGTGATAGAATTCGGTGAGTCCCCGAAACATGAACGCAACAAAACACACAAAAAACGACCTTGGACAAGTCAGCCAGTCGCAATTTAAACATCAGATGTTATCTATATGAACAGAAGGTTTAATCAGATTAATGTTTGTCTATACTAAAACTTTGCAAATTTATGAATAGCAAATAATATTAATTTGATGATGATTTTTGACACATGAACAAAAATACACCGGCCAAGTGTGAGTCGGGCTCACACGGTCAAGGTTCCGTGCCTCAGTGCTCCTCTCAGTATACACGTAGCTTCTCTCCGTAGACCATGGCCCACGTTTCTTCATGCGCCGCATGCTCTGTCACCTGTCCACGCAAGAACCTAATGACCTCGTCAACAAATGGTGTTAGCGTTGCTGAATACTAAGCCATACCATACATTTCTGAAGTTTTGACATTTTCGTCGACTCGCTAAGAAAAGGAAGAAAACACCAGTTGTACTTACTAAGGCAGAATCGCATAGAGCCTTCTCACTATGTCTCTCGCTGAGGGTTTAACATTTGCGCAGGCGTTCTCATTCTCCTGTTTCCGGTCCTGTTGCGAATTTCTAAATATCCAGCGTTCTTCTGTGAAATCATTCTCCAGGTCTAAGTCAGCGCAAAAAGACGGCCACTAGAAGTAATAAAGTTCATAAGAATAAATAAACATAGTGAAGAATATGGATATCTACCAACTTAAATTGTCCGTGTAATCAAATCACAGCTGTCATTCTTTGACAGCTGTATGTAATAAGCTCAGAGTATTAACTAATACTCTGAGTACCTTCGATCAGTGCATTATTGATCGAAGCTGAGTACCTAATAAGTTTATTACGGCAAATTGACGTTGAGTGTCCGTTTACTGAACTATTGATTGAAATTATAAGAATTATTAGTGCACAGCTGGTGCACAGAACCTTTCACATTTTTTTTAATGGTAAAAACCATAAAATTTATTGTACACTAAATATATATAAAAAAGTAGTATTAGGTTAATATTGTTCATAAAACCGTTATAATACCGTTCTTCGATTAACCGATTAATTACAAAAAACGGTTTCGACTAAACGTTAATAATGTTAGTTACAGGTTATTACAGAGAATTTAATTTTTAAACTCGTGCTAACCGTAACCGTCGCCGTTTGTCACATTAATTTGCGTATTCGTTGACGTAGAGCGAAAGCTTTGTTATTGTAAGTGTAAGAGAGATGGCATAGTAGATAGAACGCGTTTATACCGTCGAAACTTAAATTAACGGGTTAATTTCGCTCAGCAGAATCGGAATTCGTAAAAAAATGGTCGGTTAAAATACCGGTAACGAAAACCTAAACTGCAATCGTTTCTAGTTCGATGTCAATTACCGAAACCGGTTTGGAAAATTAACCGGTTTCCGAGCCCTGATTCTAGCATTTGAGTAAATGAGAAGTATTATTATTAATACAGTATCATTCTGATATTCTGCTTAAACCTTGAATTATAATATCATAGAAAAATCATAAAAGCTTCCTACGGGACAGGCCTAGCCTAGTGCAGGAAGTCTGGAAATATCTCTTATGTTAAATTCTAAGAAACGTAAATTCTGTAATACTTCTGTATTCTGTTACCCAAGTTTTTCTTTTATTAAAAAGTTTATTCCTAGAGTCAGACACCGAGATGTGACGCGAAGCGACGCTGCGTGCACTTTTTAAGATAGTGATACAAAATGTAACTTTATTTACTAGGTACTCAATGCCTCGCGGCGCCGCGCTGCGCCTCGAGATGCCTCGCGGCGTAACCCGACGTATCACGAAGCAGAGAGGCGTGGCGCTGCGTCTCGCGTCGCAGCGCGAAGCCACTGGCCTCTTCAAGCATCGTCGCGTCTTGTCACGTCTCGGTGTAAACTAATCCTTATTATTTTCATGGTCTGAGGTTTACTTGCTCTGCAAGCTTTGTTGGTGACTTGTTCTTCTCCAAATAATTTATCCATTACTTATGTACTTACCACAAAACTCAACCAAAACAAGACGTGACATATATTCTGTGCCATTTCCGTCTTCTTCTATGATTCATGTTAGTTTGTGTTTCAAAGAAAACATGATATTAAACTAATTTAGTCCATGTTCACTACATGTTAATATTTTGATAACAGCTGTCTAGTTGACAGAGTGAACGGGAGAACAATGTACAAAAAAGGTTTGGAGGTGAAGGTCCTTGTTAGCACAATTGAAAGATGGCGTAAATGCGCGATTCACGTGCTGTTTTTAATTTCTTTTTGCTGAAAACCAGCGCTGGGGCTCTGTCTTGCATAGGGTCGCAGCCTTATGCTGAGCGATGGCCGTTTTGCGTGGATGTGACGCATATTTTCCCCCAAATTGTTATATTCGTGTTTTGTTCTTTCCTTGCGTCATGTGTACCGCAAATAAACGTGTATTCTTACTTTATTTTTCTTATTTTTTTATCTTATTGCTAGTCGATTACTAGTTCAAAAGAATCGAACTAAAGCAAAAATAAAAGTATGAGTAATTACATTTTTTAATTTAACAATCTACTTGTCAGATCACTCAGATTTATTTAAGGTAAATAACTACCCTAAATAAAATATTTGAAATAACCATTGTGAATTTCGTATATCTACGTATGTTCTCCCCCATAGGAATATTTTAAATAGGTAAAATAAAGTAGATATTCAACTTAATAAAGCAACCTAAAAAATTATATCTACGTACACCTGTACCCTAATTGCGTAATGCACGATCAATCAGAATCGGATTCGTTTTAAAACAGATTGCTAATCCATTGATTCATAAGTTAGAAAAAACAATCTGCTCAACAATGTAAATAACTCAATGAATGTTGTTGGACTGTCAAAATGAAACAGATTAGTCGTAATCGTTTACGAAAATGTGTTACGTAATTAGATAGCTGGTCGGTATTTAAAAACTTTGGTACAGTTATTCCAAAAAAGAGTAAAATTAAAATTCGACTTAAAGGTCTATACTGACGATCTTAATAATGGCACAATACAACAACAGTATTAGAACACAAACAGTTAATCACACGGCTACAAATCAAGCTATACATTTCCAGTATAAGCTGACCTCGCATTGTACGTAAATCCTATAGAATGCGAGATCGTGTACTACAAGAATCTTTTAAGGCGCGTGACCAAAATTTGAACTAACGCCGCCATCTTGTTATTTCAATACAATTTCGCGAAATAATTTCACAAATGTTTACGAACAACGCCCCCTATCAATGTCATTCAAGCACCAAAAGATCGATGTAGCACAGTAATAATCGTCTTCATAAAATAATTCCGAGTCAATCGAAACCCTGTAACAAAGAAAGCAGATTTGTGAAAATTCAAATTAAAATAATGTTCTAAGTACGGCACACACACATCCAATTAATGATATTTTTAGACTTATCAATATTGGTGCAGTTACCAGGCAAAAAAATGCATTCTGTCTTTGGTAGATGAAACATTAACAACAAGTCAAACAAGTGCATTTTTTTCATAATCATAATCACCATAGGCATAGTTCATAGCATTTCTATGTACGTATTTTGGACGAGGCTAATCCCCAAGACAATCCAATATTACACAATATTATTACAAAATAGCATCGTGTAAATAGAGACAGTCCACTGCATTGGATTGGATTGTCCTCAGACATTGATGAAGCCAGTCCATTGCACGATTTCAAATTTGCTGGCGCCAAAAGCTTCCCCCACCTCTCTCGCGAATCGGCTTCATGTGAACGTGTGTTCCTATCCGATCCAGACCTCTAGGTACCTACTTGTTTTCTACGCACGTGTTTTGATGGGTCCGAATCTGTCTGAACTGGGCTACTCGAATTTTGCACTATTCATTGGATTGGCTTAGTGGATTGTCGGGGACAATCCCCGAGATGATCCACTAAGTCAGCGAAATGAAAAGGAAAAATGGGTTGAAGACAATCCAATGCAGTGGACTGTCTCTATTTACCCGAGGCTATTATTATTTATTGGATTAGTGGATTGGCCCCGTCTAAATGGTCCATTAGTCCATTCTCTATGTCTATGGTCACACATACAAGTATCCCCTCTAACTCGAACAATTCGCAATTCGCACAATCAATTGTATGCAAGTAGAAATTGATATATTTACGTGTCAGTGGGGTGAATTCGCAAAAGTATTATTGTTTACATTATATAAACAATATTAATCTTTATGACTTAAGGTTTTTGTATTTTAATTTGGTGTGTTTGACTTGGCTATCGCATTAGGCTAAGACCTGTAATGGTAGTTTTAAGGCATTTTATTAATTAAATAAATAAATCTTTTGGCACTCGAATGACGTTGACAGGGGGCGCTATTGTTAAACATTTAGATGTATTAACTATGATTTAGATGCTCTCTACATGTTTACTAACAAAAAATTTATATTTAATGTTTACTAACATTTTATGCATAATCTAAATCAGCCCTTAATGTTCCCACAGACACAGGCCTGCTCTTGATGAGAGGGAGTGGGCCGTAATCCACCACGCGGGCCAGTGCGCGTTGGTAGATGTAACTTCCAATTTTTGGTTCTAGGACATACCGGTTTCCTCACAATGTTTTCTTTTACCGTTTTGAAAGTAGTGGTGATGAAATACTTATACCTGTCTGGATTCGAACCTACGGCCTACAACTTGTAGTCTCGGCCGTTGCCGATGGGCCGCCACTGCTCTCCCATATCTAACATACCAACATTTTATGGATTTTCCGAAATAAATAAATTTAAAGATAAATTATGATTAATTCCGCTGTTCGTATCGTTAATAACTTTTTGGCTATTAATTTGAAACTGTGTTAAAAGTAACAGGTACCTAATCAACTAATATAGTCATTTAAGCTTAAATAAAGCATCATATAGTTGAAACCAATGCTAAATAGAATAAAGCTTAAAATAGGACTGGTATCACTGAACGACTCTTTACTTCAAGGTTAATACACAAACAATCCACAGCGCGATACTGTAGTTTAGTCATCGGTCATCGCCCGTGCGGTGCGCACACGCCACTTACGACGCGTTGCGAATCGTGACAAGTGTGGTGCTCCAGATAATATTCGATTTGCTGATTAACATTAACAGACATGATAACGCGCACAAATAAAGACTTTTACCAGTGACTCTACTGTGATCAAACAAAATGGAAAACACTAATGATACACTCAATAAAAATGGATTCATGTTCATTTACGCACGCCAAAATAAACCGACTGCAGAGAAAATTGTAAACATCGAGAAAATATTGAGCGACGGTGCTTATATAAACTTTCGTGATGCCAACGACAAAAACAACACTATTTTACATATCGCAACTCAACAGGAAGAAAAGGATATTGTGGAATTCCTCTTAAGTAAAGGTGCCCTTTTAATGAATAATTTGGATAATAAAACACCATTGCAAATAGCAGAAGAGAAAAATACGGAGGTCAGTAAGAAAATTCTCAATATTTTAAGTAAGAATGGGAAACAATTGCCGCATATTGATGTGGCGAGTTCAAGAAACCGTCAAAGAGAATCAAATCAGAATCGATCAATATCCCAAAACAATGGCCCAGCCAGTCCACTGTATCAAAAACGAAAAGGTACTTCAGGTGTAAGTGGTCAATTCTACGAAACTAAACTGTTAAGCTTAGTCCTGCATCGAGCATTACATGATAAAGTAATAGAAGAATGTTACTTAGCAGCCAACATAGATGACATTGGAGATTTTGACGATGTTTGCTTCAGGTTTAAAATGCAAGAAGATGGGAAGACAAAATACGTCATGTGTTTCATGCAAGCCAAACACAGAGAAGACCCCAATAAGAATAGACTGTCTGTAGATAGTTTGAAAGGTGCTTCAGGACAATTTAGTTTGGTAAAATATTTTGATAGCTTCTTAAAAATTAAGCAGAAGTTTCTGAAAAAAAACTCTAAAACCTGTGATCCCATGTTCGAAGGTGAGTTCAATGATGTTGATTGTTATTTCATTTTGTATACACCTCTTAAAAAAAACTTTGATAGAATACTTACCGGGAACAAACCAGTTTGTAATAAATTGCATGATTTTATAAACACTGGGGAAAAAAAGGAAGATGTCTTTCAATTTAAATACGAAATCGATGAAATAAATTCTTTGACGAAGTTTATGCAACAAGAACGCATTAAGGCTCTAGGGGAACATTTTTTGACCTCTATTTTGTCTGGTAATACTAAGGATATAATGAATAATGACTTAATTAAAATATATCACCCGGCGTTGGCTCAAAACGTAATCAAACTCACAGGGGGTGACCCAAGTTTCTTCAAAGGAAAATTTCGTGAAGAATTTTTTGAAAGTGATGAAGATCTTTTAATCACTTTAAAAGAAACTCTCTACGAGTTGATAGTGATTAAACAAACAAAAAAAACAGGACTTACGAAAGAAGAAGTTAAAGAGAAAGTTAAAGCTATCGTAAATAACCCATGTGCTCTAACTATTAGCACTTTGATAGGACAGGTCATACTTTTTGATGATAAAAGTAATAAGCTATGCCTCGATAAGACCAAAATATCTTTAAATAAATATAAAACGGAGGACATCCGCGAGATAAACCATTGTTTGCAAAAATGTCAAGTCACACAGGCTATAGTTAGCGATGCTATTAATATAATCGGTAAAGATAAACTGGAGTCACTTACTTTCAAACTACCACATACTTTTGGCAACTCTGACTTTCCATCAGAATTAAAACAAGTAAAGAAAGAAAAAACTGAGAGGAGAGTGTTCCTTGCTGACAAATTTTATAAATTAATAAACGAAGCAAAACTACGTTTAGAAGAAGAACAAAAAAATCAAAATGAAAAGGAAATTGTATATCCAGTGGAAATTTGCATATGTGATAAAAACGTTGGTCCCAAATTAACACTAGAACTAAAACATCTCTACCATACAACAGGAATCGGTGGTACAGTAGGAAATCTCCTGCAATTTGATAAAGAAACCCAGTCTTTTACATTTAATACAAATGAAGAATCACTTGGAGAAAATTCAAAGTACATACTAAGAGAAATAAGAAAACTAACGCAAGATGATTTGGCTCATTATAAAATTAATGTCAAAATGAATAACTTTCCGCGAACTTCTTTTGAAGCTAACGAAAATGATAAAAAACTCGCGGAAGAATTTTTAAGTAAATTATGGTTTTACACAAACCAAGCTAATGAAGAAACAGTGGAAAGCATACTGAAAAAGGAAATCGATCAACACTATAACGTAGATAAAAGCCAAAATCAAATTCTGTTCCGAGTGCATTCTGACGCTATTTTCCTAAGATTTCATGATGAAATACAAAAATGGTGGAAATCACAATCACAAGCCCGTTACCTAACCAAAACTGATGCTATTTTTGATGAAGCTAAGAAAGATATCATAAATAGTCCAGTATTAACGGTACTTAACGTCATGTTTTTAAGATCTCTGAAAAACTTAGACATCGAGTTTGACCCTGTTGCAATAAATTCTATGAAACTTGAGAACAAAATTGAAAATAAAAAAATACTAAATATACTCTCTGCGGCGGTTATTTTAAGTGCCAATAAAATAATGCAGTTGGTCAGATTACAAAACGACTACTCTTTTGTGAATTTAGATTATGTGCATATACTTCCTGAAAACGATAAAAATAAATTGTTGAATGAACTGAGCGAAATTAAAGCGATCACATTAGTTATCATTTGTGAAACTTCCTTAGATGAACGGCACCAAAATACGATCAATGAAATAATAAAAATTTATAAAGAAAGAATTATCGTTATAACAGATAAACCATTACAAGAAAAAACGTATCAAAATAACGACTACATTGTTTTTAATGATGAAAACATCAATTTAAATGATTTACATCCTGACTCACAAAATAAAGTTCTTAAAGAATTTAAAGTATGCTACCAGGGAAAAGAAGTAACATTAAATGCAATAATAGATGATAATTCAAAAACTTTAATACATGGAAATTTATTGTGGTTGCTATTGAACAAAGTGAAAATAGAAATAGGGCAAACACTCGACTCCTTTAAATATGATGAAATAAAAGATTACTATGTTAATAGAAGTTTACTTCGGGATAGCGAGGAATATGAAGTAAACACGTTGAATGACATTGATGATGCAATCGTCCTAATAACTTCTAAGCCTTGTATGGGTAAGACTATTCTTCTTTCTCATTTATCCTTAGAAACCAAGAAAATAGACCCAAAGCCTTGGATTGTACGAATCAACATGTCAGCTCACAACAACGATTTTGCGGGGTGGAAATTAAGCGTGACTCATATAATGAGATTTCTTTGTAAAGCTGCACTCAAAACAACAGATACAATTAACAAACTTAATTTCACCGAGAGCACCGATCAAACTGTTGAACTTAACAGGGACAACTTGGAATATATTTCTTATGAATTAGAGTGGTTTATTCACTTTTATAATCAGGGTAAAATAATATTATTATTTGATGGATTTGATAAAATTCACCCACATTTCACGAAGGAGGGGATCGAATTATTTCTTGCACTTAAACGAGCCAACAAACGAATGTGGATAACAACCAATTGCTATAGTGTCCATATTCTAGAGCAGGAATTAGGGGCCTCGTATAAGCTCGACCGGTTGTCACCGATAGAACAACAAAGCTTTCTGCATAGATTCTTTCAAACGAACCTGAAGCTCGAAAAACTAAACCATCAACAGTTTAATAATATCAGTATATTTTTTAACTACATCATGAAATTGTTCAATTCCAAAACCAATCCTTTCTCTCACGATAGACCTATGATTCCATTATTAAGTATACCGCTCCATATCATATATCTAACAGCAGTCGAATACTTCAAAAATGAAATTAATAGTCTCTCACCAAAATTCCTTCGTGAAACAATAAAAGAGAAATGGAGTTTAAATTCTTATACATCAGTGGATCGGTTCTTGCGAAAAGATGAAGAGGAATCTTTAGAGTTGGCAGGAACACCTTTACATATGTATATTGCTGCAAATTATTTCAAATTCCAAATAACAGATAAATTTGAATTAGACCTTAATAAAGATGTAATTATTAATAGATCAAATGTATACTTAAACGCCATAACCTCATACGAGCTATTCCTTAAAAGCAATATTAAACATATTTGTGAAATTGAGAACAGAAATATAGAGAAAGAGCAAGATAAAGTGCGGGACAATTTTTTTGAAACTCATAGAAAAATTGCTTTATATGCAATATGTAAGGAGAGTGATATATCAAAACTACTTACTAAACCCGAAATATTTGAAGTTAAAAGTATGTTAAACAGGATTGAATCAGGTGAAATAAAGTCTCATTTCATAGACTGCGTCGTGGACGGTATACCACAATTCTACAACTTATTATTTGCTGAATATTTTGTTGTTGAATTAGCCTCAGATATGGTAAAAAGCATATTCCACGGGAATGTGAGACATATGACACTGGAGTCATTGTGGAATTTTATTGTGAATGGAATACTTACGGTCTGCCCCCCAGGGGTCAGAAACGCTTTCGACTACAAATTAAAATATGACCCTGAGTTAGCGGAAGCGGCAAGTAATGAGAAAACTGACAAGATTATATTTGAATTAATTTTAAAACAAAAAGCGAAATCTGAAATTGCCGGTCGTGATGCTGAAACCTGTTTAAATATTGCAGTAAGTGAAGGTTTAGTTAATATCACGAATCTGTTATTGAAAAGTGCTCGTCGGTATGTAACAAAAGATAACGTAGATGGATTCTTGAGCATCCTTAAATCTGGTACATTTATATTGGGGGCAGTACAGCCATCTTGGAAAGAGCAGACAGTCGATGTGATGCGCTGTATCGACACTGTGGATGGAGAGAGTTTGATAGAAATGATAAATTCTACCGAAATAGAAGGTGTGTCGCAGACACTTGCCAGCTTATACGCGAACACCGACATGGGGCAGGAACTACATGAGAACATAAAGGAGAAAATTTGCAAACCAATCCAGCAGCTTACGGAAAAACTAGTAGCATCCAGTGAGAACAATGAAAACTTAACGACCTTGTTGGAAGTTTTGCCTTATCACCTTCCTGCGATAGTCGACGCGATATTTGGTAAGAAGGATGAGCAACAAGGAACCTCATCTCTTGATACTTCGCTTGAGACTTTCACAAGAATGCTGGAATGAATTAAATATTATATTCAAACATTGACGCTTATGCTTCAATGTTTTCGCGTGAGCAAGACCACTCAGAGTCAATCGGCCTAGCTTTTTCCCAACTATGTTAGGGTCGGCTTCCAGTCTAATCGGATGCAGCTGAGTATTTTACATTACCCAGAATATAGTAAAATATTTCAAGTTGCTCGCAGATTTTTTTTCACCATATTCTAATCCGCGTTTTGGGATGAAAATTACTAACTGTAGTTTTCGTTAAAACGCAATTTAAGCGGGTAGAAAAATATTACGTCAGCAAATGCTGTAATGATTTTTCGGAATTTTCAGTATTTTTATTTGTTCGTTTCTTTATTTGCATTCGGATATAAGTTGTCGGGAAATTTGTATTTAAAGCAGTAAATTTCATATTTTGAGTATGCCCATATTTTAATTTATATTTGCTTTTACTACCCTTAATTTTTTACTAGCAGACCCGACAGACGTTGTCCTGTCCAAAATATAATAATTCATATAAAACGAGACGTTTAGTTTTTCCCGAATTTAAACATCCGGGATACTTTTCCAATTTTGCTTTCCAATTACGTCCGAAATTGAAAGATAATACGAACATTTTAAAACAAAAAAAATAGCCAGAACGGGCCACCCCCTCTGAAGTGATGCGCCCAACTAACAGCATTTTATTTTCATAGGTTTAAGCATATAGATATGTATGGATATGTACATACTCGGTTTGAATTTCCGTTAATTATTTGAGAAAAGTACTATACATACAAGCCTTGGCCACAACTAAGCATTGATGGACTCACGTATATGTGTCTCGGCTTCGCCGCGGCCCACATTTTCACGTTCGTCCATCAATGCCTCTTTTGCAGGCCACTGCAGTAATGCTATTAAAACATGTTACTATACATATAAATTATTATGCCCGATGTTTACTTGTAACTAATAATAAGATCTTGTAAAATATATGTGATAACTGATAAGCAATAAAGAATCGAATTAAATTGGTATTGTACAAAATTATTGTATGTAGGGGCCGCCAAACACACTTTTGTCAGTAAATACATACCATTGCAATGATTCCAGTGCTTGACGGGTACCTACCTAGAGTGCTACAAGGACCTTTTGGCGCCTGAATGACATAGACAGAGGGGGCGTTGTTGGTAAATATTTATGAAATTGTCTTAAATTGTATGATAAAACAAGATGGCTGCGTTAGTTCCAATTTTGGCCACGCTCCAAAAGAACGAACATCGCGTCGCGCCTCTACGGGAGCCTTGTAGCGTTTTAAATACCTACGTTTCTTTCAAAAAACGTACAAAAATATTATGTTCAAGTGTCATAGAAGGGTTAAAAGTAAGAACCAAAAACTGTAAAAATTAAGTTTAAGTTAAGCTAGATTTACATTACGAAACTATGTAGTGTTAACTCTTTATGTGTATAGGTCACTATACCTATGAATTGAAAGAACTTTATAAGAGTACAATTATATTTTAACAATTTAATAACGTTAAACAATGAAGTAAATTAAACGACTGCCTCTTACAGAGGTCTAAGAACAAGTCCCCTCATATGGTGTTAATATGACAATGGTCACCACGATTCTCTTATTAATCTTCCCACGCTGAATTTCGACCCTATCTTATGGATGTTTACGTCCGGCTCAGGATACAGCAGCGCACGCAAATCGTCTCGCCGTGGGCCTGCAAGCCGCTCCGGTGATGTCACTCTTAACTTTGTAAAGAGAGCGCGGCAATCGCCAACACGGCCGTCCTACCAGGTGCCTGTCCCACCAGGTATCCCACGAGTTCAGATAAAGTGCTGAAACACAAATAGTTAATCATTTATCAGTTTGCCAGCTATACATGCATTGGTTGTGTGTCGAATGTTCTGGGTACACTGTCATCTTTCATTACACATTATTTCATCAGTGTATCGAGGGTAGGCTTCAATAATCATAAATCCTGTGCGCTTATAGCGACATTGTATTACAAATCGGATTAGACCACTTGCACTCAAAGGGCCTATAGCCTCACTTAAGCGTACCAAGTTCGTCTTATTGTCACTTGCACTCAAAGGGCCGATAGCCTCACTTAAGCGTACCAAGTTTATCTCATTTCGACTTGCACTCAAAGGGCCTTTAGCCACACTTAAGCGTACCAAGTTCGTTCCAGAACCACTTGCACTCAAAGGGCATTTCCACACTTGAGCGTACCAAGTTCGTTCCAGAACCACTTGCACTCAAAGGGCATTTCCACACTTGAGCGTACCAAGTTCGTTCCAGAACCACTTGCAATCAAAGGGCATTTCCACATTTGAGCGTTCCAAGTTCGTTCTCCATTTGAACCTACCACTCGGCCTTTAATGTGTTATTAACAATATGCAACATTTATAATAACATAAAGCATTTTATCTTGACTCGCACATACGCCTACGATACATTTCAACTTACCTCAATCGCCAACATGGGTACAAATGTTTTAAGTTACAACGTATGTTTAATTAATCTCCCAATCATCGATATGTATCCACGGTTTCATATTCTCTGCAGCGGTTACGCCTGTATACTTTTTAGTGCTCCTTTCACTGCCTTTTACATCCGTCACCTCATATCTATCATTCCCCAATACTTTTTTCACTTGAAAGGGGCCTTTGTAAACAGGTAACAACTTCCGACTTTGCCCGTCATTTGTCTGGCTTTGTATTTTAATGAGTACCAAATCTCCTTCGACGTAAACTCGTGCTTTTGTACGATTTCTATCAAATCGCTGTTTTTATGATTCCGCATTGGACTTAATATTTGTTTCTGTCCTCTCACGCAATTCAGTTACATCCAACCTATACCCGTTGCCAATCTCCGGAGCCAAACTATCACTATCAGTGCGTAATCTATATCCGAGAAAAACTTCACTAGGAATAGTTTTTGTTGTCTTGTGAACTGTACTGTTTATACCTTGTTGTAAGGTTTTTATGTACTGATCCCACCTATCGTCTGCATCGTTAGCACCTATTGCTTTTAGTGCTTCTAGAATAGTTTTGTTAAAACGTTCAACCTGGCCATTAGAGCGAGGCATACCGGTTGCAATCGTGTGTAAACGTATGTTTCTATTCGTACAATACTGTGTAAAATTATTTGAAGTGAAGCATGTCGCGGCGTCTGTAATGATTCTTTGAGGGTTTCCGAATGTCTTAGAAATAGTTTCTAATTCTTTAATTACACAAGAAGATTTAGTTGTTCGAACTGCCAAAATGAACACGAATTTTGTAAAAGCATCTACGAGGACCAATAAATATTTATTTTTGGCTTTAGTCGTAACAAAAGGTCCTAAATGATCTATATGAAGGGTGTGAAAAGGCTGTGCGTACTTTGGCAACGGATATAACTCTCCTTCCTTTGGACCGCTTTTATTCTTAAAGTATATGCAATTTAAGCAGTTTTTAATATATTTCCTTATAATATGTCGCATTCTAGGAAACCAATACTTATGGTTTACTCGTTCTACTGTTTTATCAACAGAGAAATGCCCGAGGTCGTCGTGGTTACATTTAATTATTTGCCAAATGCATTTCTTTGGGACCACCCACCGGCGACCTCGGCTTGTTCTTCTGTAAACCTTACCACCGAGGACAACATATTTGTTAAAAACATTTTTATTTTCTTCGGCCTCTCCTGATTCTATAATTGCTCGAATATGTTGTAACTCGGCATCTTGTAATTGTACCGAAAGCAACCAATCCGCTTCCGTTATTGACATTATAATCTCGGTTTCTGATTTCTCTCCGGACTGCATTGGGTTACGACTCAAGGCGTCTACATGTTGCATTCGCGTACCTTCTCGATGAACGATATCAAACGAGAATTCTTGTGTGGACAAAACCCAACGCGCAATCCGGGGAATAATCTCTTTTTTTGTTAAAGCGTACCGTACGGCGTTGCAATCGGTCACTATTTTAAAAGATGATCCGATTAGGTATAATCGGAACTTCTGAAGCGAACTAACAATCGCTAATAACTCCAGTTCAAACGAGTGGTACTTTTTCTCATCTTCCGTAGTTTGTCTACTATAATAATGGACTGGTTTTTCACCTTCGTCGGTGATTTGCATAAGGATACCAGCAACACCATCTCTACTAGCATCCGTATATAATACGTTATCTTTATTCGGGTCAAAAATGGATAGAACACTTTCAGACGTTAATTTGTTCTTCAACGATTGAAATGCATCTTCATGAACCTTACCCCATTCCCAGACCGAGCCCTTCTTTAACAGCTTTGAGAGTGGAGCAGTAAGCATAGCGCAGCCCTTAATAAATTTCCTAAAGTAGCTTACAAGGCCAAGAAACTGTCGAAGTTGGTGCACTGTTTTGGGAGTGGGGTAATTTCGAATAGCCTCCAGTTTGGGTTGATTTGGCATCACACAATTTTGCTTGATTTTGTATCCTAGAAATTCGATTTCATTTTTGAAAAAATGACATTTCTTTATATTCAACGTGAGCCCGTTTTCCCTAAAAATTTTGAGAACTCGTTCTAATAATTTTAAATTTTCCTCTACCGTTTCTGTCACTAAATATACGTCGTCTAAATATAGAATGACATTCTCGAATCTCAAATTTCCCAACACATTGTTCATCATTTGTTGGAAGCAGGATGGTGCGTTAGCCAGCCCAAACGGAAGTCTCAAAAATTCGTAATGCCCATCTTCAGTAATAAAGGCGGTCTTGTCTATTGATTGCGTTTGCATTAATATTTGATAATATCCACTTTTTAGATCTAGACTGGTGAAGCATTTATAGCCCCGAAGCCTATCTACAAGATGGTCAATGCGCGGCATTGGATATTTGTCTTTAATTGTTATCTTATTTAGCGCTCGATAATCAATGCAGAGTCTTTTTTCACCATTCTTCTTATTGACAAGTAACGCAGGGCTCGCGTATGGTGATTTGCTTTCACGTATAATATTGTTCTTCAAAAGCTCATCCACCATTTCGCGAATTATCTTTCTGTCTGCGTGAGAAGACCTAAAGGGTCTGCATTGAATTGGTTGAGAACCAGTTACGTTAATTATCATTTCGTGGCCATTTACCTTTCCTAATTCTTTAATATTTGACGCCACACAGTCATCATATTTTTGAAACAGTATTATTAATTCATTCTGATGGGTATCGCTATCAAACTCAAAATTAGTAACTGTGTTACATAACTCTGTAAATGTATTCGCATAGTCAAATTTTAATTTGTCACCCACCCGCGAGTATACCAGGTCAGACCGCTCCGTCACGTTTCTTCCTATCAATATTTCGCAATCTGCCAGGTTGTCAATTACATAAAAATCAACCTGAGTCAGACACAGCGAATCGATTTTCAGATCAGCTGTTATCTTGTGAGTTACAAATTTTGAACTTTCTTTTGAAAAACCTTGTAGCAAAACTGGCGCGGACAGCGCAATGTTTTCAATTGAATATGTTTTGACAAACGATTCAGAAATCAATGAACAACTGCTTCCCATATCAATGAATGCTTCTTGATGCAGATTATTAATACTTATTATTTTCAGAAATTTATTTCGCGGGTCAGGGGTTGAAACACATTTTGTTTCTTGTTTCTCTGGTTTGCCCGCGTTCTTTTTATGGTAACATGTCGATTCTAAATGACCTCGCCTGCCACAATAATCACATTTATTTGCATCACACTGACTTCGTTTATGATTACCGTTACACAGATAACACCTGATCTGCCCCCGACCCCGTGCCTGGCCCACGTCTTCATTAATGCTAGCATAAGCGGTCCGACCCACTACTTTCGCTGAGGGCACAGTTGCTGATGTCGTGGTCGCAGACATCTGATTCTGACTGATCAGTTTCGTCTGGCTATCGCGTGTGTTTGCGCCTATTTGTTTCGTGTTTTTTGATGTATACGTTCGACCATGTAGGAAACTAGCTAAACTGTCGCATGTCACAAAATTATTTGCTTCAATCGATGCGCCTATACCACTGTCTCCTATATTGCCGACAATAATAGAAATAATATCTTGTTCCGAAAATTCCAAAGATAAACGATCTATTTTACATTTTTGTTCAAAATAAAACTCGTAGAGAGACTGATTTTCTAGCGGCTTTTTATCAATAATATCTTTCAAAAGGTCATACATATTCCGACGGATTTGAAAACTGGAAGCCAACTTACGTGTCCAGTCCTTCCATTTCCACGTAGGCCAATGCCTATCCGAACGTAACAGTGAGTCATACCACACTTTTGCGGAGCCCTTTAATTTGTTGAGAGCTTGATAACGGGTCATTTCGTCAGTCCATGTAAAAGTTTGAGTGTAGGACCTGATAATACTAAGCCAAGCGTTCACATCGTCTCTCAGCGGATCGAACTCGGGTATAATATTATTCAAGGAGGTATTTGTACTCACAGTTGAGGTATCAGCCTTACGTGATACCTGTTTCCTGTGTTTCGGCGGAGGTGACGGAGTCCTGGCACTACTACTGCTGCTAGAACTTGAGCTTGAACGTGTGCGTTTTTTTTAGTTTTAGGCGTTTATTACGTTTACTTTGTTTACCCATAGCTGTGTGGGTATCGCGTTCCACTTCTGATGTTAACTCTTTATGTGTATAGGTCACTATACCTATGAATTGAAAGAACTTTATAAGAGTACAATTATATTTTAACAATTTAATAACGTTAAACAATGAAGTAAATTAAACGACTGCCTCTTACAGAGGTCTAAGAACAAGTCCCCTCATATGGTGTTAATATGACAATGGTCACCACGATTCTCTTATTAATCTTCCCACGCTGAATTTCGACCCTATCTTATGGATGTTTACGTCCGGCTCAGGATACAGCAGCGCACGCAAATCGTCTCGCCGTGGGCCTGCAAGCCGCTCCGGTGATGTCACTCTTAACTTTGTAAAGAGAGCGCGGCAATCGCCAACAGTAGTTGCGCAAATTTAATTATTCTTAAAGAGTTTCACGTGTAAATACTTATCTATTTACACGTGAAACTATCAGTGAACAACTAAATTTTCGCAAATAGTTTCGTAATGTAAATTCGGCTTTAGATCTAAAACTAGAGTAAGGGTAAGGTATTTCACTGTATATAGTAGGGGTAATACGAGTATAGTACCTACTGTACCGATTGGTGCAATGTAACATACAATGAAACACTACAACTAAATTAGGCGAATTTGTTTCAAAGTATGTTACATTTCTTGTGAAGTTTCACCAATCTGTGCATAAGGCCATACGACACCTATTAATAAACTTATTATCGCCAATACCAAGAACAAAATGAGCCATATTATATAAATATTTTTCTTCTAAGTAGACCTACTTAAAGTAAATAAGTAACGAAACCATTACTGTTGTTACTGTTGTGTAAACTATGAAATAAAATCTTAGTTTTTATTGAAGACTGAGTCTGAAATGTGTCATAATATTAGCTTATGTTTTAATATTAATTAAAATGTACTTAGGTTTTATTATTTTATAAATTAATTGTTGAATGTTTAACTTAAATACCTACATAAGAGAGCAATGGATGGCCGCGTAGTGTCATCCATGATAAGCTAAATGTGCTTGCTTATATACTTACTGTATTGATTAATTAAGTAGTGTGTGAAATATGTATGTTGCTACTATGCTACTTGGTAATTTTTTAATAACCTATGTAAAATAAAGAGATTTTTTATTTAAGCATATTTAGTTTGGCATTAATTTCTTTAATTTATCTTAAGGCTAAGAGTAAGCGTCGCATACGAATATGAACATTATCTGTATGGCATTAATGTATATACAGGGTATCAGGGGTATCGTATTACCCAGTTACTGGGTTGTGGAGGTCAGATAGGCAGTCGCTCCATGTAAAACACTGCAGCTGCATCCAGTTACACTGGAAGCCGACCCCAATATAGTTGGGAAAAGGCTAGGCAGATTGATTGATGTATATTCAAATATAATATAGGTAATTCGTGAAGAAACTGAAAAGTCCTAGAACCAAAAATTCGAAGATATCTATCAATACGCGTGGTGGATTACGGCCCCCTCCCTCTCACCATAGAGGAAGCCGGTGTCCCAGTAGTCAGTAGTGAGCATATTACCGGCTGATTATACTGTAGATTTTTTGATTGCACATTCGCTTATATGAATATGAACATCAACTGCAAAATAATAAGGTTTATGTTCGAATGAAACGCTTACCTACTTTACTTAGTAATGTCAAGTGCAATGTGTGAATTAGATCATGATAGATTAAATAATCCGAATTTTCAATTTTTCCTGAGCAAACGAAGCTGTTACTCCAAAATCATCGTTCATTTAACCCCTGTTCGGTTATTACTTTATTAGAGATTCAATTTCTCGTGACTAATTACTTCCACTTACTAGATTTGGTGTCAAGAAAATGTGTGGCGATCTCGTTAAAATTCCAAGCCAGAGTCATAGACGTATAGAGTGCTACAAGGATTTTTTGGCGTCTGAATGACATAGACAGGAGAGCGTTGTTGGTAAAAAATTGTTGCCACTGTCATGGTATATTGCATTACATTACTTACATAGTATGAAATTTATACAGTATTAAATCATCAGAATTGAAATAAACACTTTTAAGCATGTTTGTTTTTTTTTTGTTTTTTTTTTTCATCTTCAGGTTCAGGAGACAACTAATTGTAAAAGTGCTTTTTGAACCTACAGTCCGGCCGTCGAGAGAATACGTTCCTGAAACCTGTCAGTTGGACAATTTCTAGTAACTATAAGGATCAATATCGCAAAACATATATTCGTTAGTATGATACTTTTAAGACAGAGAGTCGAAAGAGACAAACTAATGCCCGTGGAAGTATATTTCCCTTGCACTTAGGTAATAAGATCTATAGATACTTCAGCTGCTTCAGAGCGAAAACGATTCACTCTGATAAAAATCGATCGAATCAAAACAGTTTTCGTAAACACCGGGACCATTCGCCTGTAATGTAACGTTACAGATTCGATTATAAACATTACGTTACATTAATACTGCCTCCCTGACTGACGAGCATTCACCTGTTATGTAACATTTCAAATGAAATATTACAGACATTGCGCGCTCTAGGTAATGCTCGTTTCTCTTCCCTCACTGATGAAATGCTCGACTCTGAACGTTACATTACAGGCGAATGCTCCCGGTGAGGGAGCACCTTTAGATTTACCTTGACAGACAGGTCCAGAGGTACGACGGCGACGAGCGATTTGATAAGCAGTATGTCCCAAGCGTTAATCTCTCAACGAGTATTCTGCCCGCCAAGCAAGTGTCGCAGAACAAGTACTCTCTTTGATAGCTCTTCTCGCCGCGACAAACGAGTACAATAAACGAGGTGAAAGGTAAGGTGAGTCTTGACTGCGCCTTCCGCGCTCTTTCCACCGCCCTGGTGACGCACCGAGCGCAGACCTCATACCTTTAAAGAAACCTATAAATCTTCTACTGCGCAAGTTGAACCAGGACTCCCATCTTTAGTGGCACGCACTGTACTCACACGGCGGTGTGAACAGTCAGTGATGTAGTTAATTGACTCAGGCGTGACTTTGCGGAAATCCATTATAAAATACAACAGACGACGTATGTTTACCTATAACCTAATCCGCTTTACTGTTCTCAAAGAGTCATAAAGAACCCTCTTAGATAGTTATGCGGATAAGGTTACAAAATATATGTCGTCTATTGTATTTTACTCAGTGATGTACACAGAACATATATACTCTACGAGCTACGAGGTGATGTATTTCTTTTATTTTACAAGAGACCTACAATTTTTTGTACTTTTCTCGAACGAGAAAATCATTGATAGGTAGTCGCTTCCTCGTCGACGGTGGGACAGGTGCTTAACCTCTTACCATAAAACCTCATATTGATATTATTCTGTTTCTGGGACTTGTCAAATTTCGACATTGTAGAGAGAGAGAGAGATGTCAAAACAAAATGCCTAGTGGATTCAGAATAATATTTACGTAGCAGTTATAAATTACAGTGAAATGTACTTGAAATGATCTCTTTAGTGATTCCAGTCGTATTTTTATGGGCAACGGTAAGTTATCTATGCCGCATGCCGTTTCGTTTTATTAGACGAAAGTTAAAGTAACGTAAAGGGTCGCAGCATGAGCGAACCGCTTACCCAGCTTTAAGGCTGCCTGTCCCCTGGAGCGGAGAGGAGAGGAGCGGAGTAGCGGTGTGCCAATATTAACCAATGGAATTTCATAAAACCTCCGCTCCGCTTCAGTGGACAGGCGAACTAGTTTAAAAATTCATAAAAAACCGGGAAGCGAAGCGGGGAAACGGAGCGAAGAAGCGGAGAGGGGAAGCGGAGTGGCGAAACGAAGCGGGGAACCGGAGCGGGGAATTATTACTCATCGCGTGAACTTGGTCTAGCTCCGCACAGTCCGCAACACCGCTCCGCTACCTCGCTCCGCACAGTCCGTAACTCCGCTCCGCTACATCGCTCCGCATCTATGGACAGACACCCTTAGCCCTGCACGCTAGCATGTCAACCTTAGAAACGGGTTTTCTACAGGTTTTGTCGACGGAAGAACAGGCAGTGGTCGCAAGCGCTACTGCTGAACACGAGGTCCTTTTTTTTTTTCCTCCTCCCGCTCTGGGCGGAGCGAGAGGGAGTGTCAGACTTTTACTGACTAAAAACCACCCGTGTTCCTTCCGTTGCCTGTGTGCCGGGGACGCGATATCAACACGAGGTCCTGGGTTCGAGTCCCATGTCGGGCAAAGTGTTACTGGGCTTTTTCTGTCAGGAATTTCTCAGTAGCACCTCGGAGTTTGGATTTGTTGGCAATAGGCTCGACCCGTATTTCATGGGGCTCAAACATAACTGGCAAAATGTGGGTGTACTATAGGTACACCTCTGCCTGACCCTTCGGGGATTACAGGCGTGATGTTGTGTTGTAAAATATACATCACTATCTTAGATAAATAGAATATTCTTGCACACCATACAAATGACAGAAATAAATGTATAAATTTTAGATGGGGTGACACAATGGGCGGTCTTATCGTTAAAAGCGATCTTTTACAGACAACCTTTGGATGGATTAAAGGGTGAAGGAGAGACAATACTGCAGGTAGTCAGTGGTGTACCATTTACATACACAATAAATACATAAAGCATAAACTTATCCATATAAATATATATATATAAAGATATATAATAAACATGAAACAGGAACTATATGTAATGATGATGTTTAAGGAGAGAGGTGTTTTGTCACCAGAATTTTAAAAGTGGACAAAGACTGAGCACGCCTTATCGACACGGGCAAGGCATAAGGCCTAGGCCTAAGATAGTGATGTATATCGTAAATACCCTAATTACGGCCACTAGATCAACGAGGCGAATTTTTCTCAGACATCGATACTAATAAAATTCGAGCTCAGACCTCTCGAAGCTGTCATAGGCATCATTAGACGGACCGGTCATAAGACGCTCCTGGACTTATTTAACCGAATAATGTAATCCGTGTCCCATTAGACCCAGGCACCATGATATAGTGACTGTATAGAAAACCCGCTCACGGAATCTTATAACAGACCCATTTTATGGTGCGGAAAATTTAACTATCTTCGTTGGCTAAGGTTGGGTAACTATTATAATTTATAAGGTAGTAGAAAATAGGTGGAGCTCGTGGCTAAGTAATAGCAGCCGCACGGTTTGATCCATCAGGTTAACCTACGCTTGCCGGGGTTGGTCTGTGGATGGGTGACCATCTTAACATACCGAGACTCCTCCGTGCGTCGGAAAGCACGTTACGCCGTTGGTCCCGGCTGTCATTCGTGGATCTTTGACAGTCGTTACGTGTCGTAAAAGCAACCCCAAATATGTTGGGGTCGGCTTCCAGTCTAACTAGATGCAGTTGAATTACAGTATTTTACATGGAGCGACTGCCTATCTGACCTCCACAACCCAGTTACTGGGTAACACGATACCCCTTGGTAAGACTGGTTGTCAGATCTTCGAGCTTCTGACTACCCATAACAACTGTCAAAGATCTACGAATGACAGCCGGGACCAACGGCTTTACGTGCTTTCCGAGGCACAGAGAGGTCTTGATATGCAATGGATGGTCACCCATCCACGAGCTGACCGCGGCAAGAAAGAAAGAAAGAAAGAAAAATATTTTATTTGGGACACGCACAGGAAATACAAACAGTAAATAATAATAAAAAAAATGAAAATACAAACATAGTAACGACCTGTGCGAGGCCAAAAAGGCCACTATCTCAGCATAATGCGGCGATATTTAAAAATAAATACCGCAGCGCTGGTATTCTGATAGGGCCCACTGTGATGTCACGGACACATCTACGGACTCACTATCCCAAATAATAATAAAACAAAAAGCAACTAAAATAAGCAAGCGTAGCTTTACCTTCTATCGACCCTTCGGCTGTTATTATGTAGCCACGAGCCCCACATAACGCAATGGATATTGTTGAATGGTCAAAATCCTGCCCTTGTCCCATATTACTTGTGGTCGGCGCAACAAGTTTTCTAAAGAAAGAAAGAATGAAAATACGTTTATTTAGCTCAGACTAAGAGGCACACAACACAACATAATTATTGTTCTACAAATAAAAACCAAATTAAAAAAGAAAGAAAACAAACAAAATGTGTAAAGTGCGTTCTAAGATATTAGCAGGAAAGTGTGCCTTGCGGCTGCGCCAAATAGGCCACTGGGTTTCTCTTTCCACTCTCCCCTGTCAACCGTCACGCTATCATCCACTCCCTTCTCTTTCATATCACTCCTCACACAATCCATCCATCATTTCTTTGGCCTTCTCTACCGCTCCATCCAACAACATTTAATCATCATTCTTTTAGTCACATGCGTTTCCTCTCTCTTCATCACATGCCCATACCAGGCCAAACGATTTCCTTTCAACTTTTCTGTCACTGGCGCCACTTTTAAACTTCCCCTTATATACACATTTCTTACTTTATCCATTTTCGTCACTCCACACTCATCCATCTCAACATTCTCATCTCCGCTACATGCAATCATTTTTCATCCGTCTTCTTCACGGCACAACATTCCGATTCATACAGTACGACAGGCCTTACCACGGACTTGAAGATTTCCCTCTTTAACTTGAGGGCCATCCGAGGGTGGCAAGTTTTTCCTGTGACCTGTCGCCATTTCATCCATCCAGTTGAGTTGAGAGGCGTTGCAATTGCAAGTGTACGAGTTACCCCGCTGTTTAAGTAATAAACTAGCATATTATATGCTAGGCAGCATAATAAAATTATTTTCCGACACGTAAAGTAAACTCTTTATGTGTTCCGAACACCTGTGTTCCGAACACCTGTGTTCCGTACACCTGTGTTTGTGTTAATGGATATTGTCAAATTTTGGACACAGCCCGCTGTTTCGTTACGCATCGAGACTTTTATGGAGCGATAAAATTTTGATTTTTATATTTACATTGTGAACACCTGGAAAATGGGGATTACTTTGTGTGTGTGTGAGTATGTCACCGGTCTTCTTTTTTTCGTGTGGTTAGTGACTAATCTAGTGTCAGAGTTTCAAAGCCACCCATGGGCCTCTGATTTGGCTTCACATGGCGTCGAGAAATATCTCTCAGCCATGCCGGTTTCCTCACGATGTTTTCCTTCACCGTTTTTAAAGGGAATGATAAATACTCGTAATTATACAATACGCACATAAATCCGAAAAGTGAGGCGTGCCTTGGGTTCGAACTCGAGACCTACGACTACGACTTGGCAGTCCGACGGTCACACCACTAGACTATCACTATATTATGTCACCGGTTATTCTTGTACTGACTTATTAGTCCAATCATCATAATCTTGCCCCTACCCTAATTAATTAGCGGTTGGCGAAGCAACTGTTCTGTAAAGCTTGTCCACACTGAAATCACACGCCCCACTACCGCATTTACGCGGTACTTAAGGTTGAACTAAGTCGCGGGCTTGAACCCACTGGTGCCTCATAGCCTAAAAGCATACTGTGTCACCTGGCATCGTGTCCGACAGAGATAGTATCAGTGATGAGCAGTTAGACGCTGGTCTACATGTACAACGTCTAGTTTGCACGCACTCAACCACCGTTCCGAACTATTTTAGTAAAACGAGCACGTAAAAAATTACGAAATGTTCTTTGCAAACTCAAGTTTCATGAAAAAACCACTGCATAAATAAAAATTACAAATAAAGTTTATTGAACTCTTGACGGCTGATTATTTTTTTGAGATTACTGACCACACCTTTCTGATAAACAGCCTGTATACAGTATTACAGTGAGAGATATCAAACTTATGTACCGTATTTTAACTTTTATTTTATTATTTATGAACACAGTAAAATACAAAATATAGATACCTACAACATAGTTATAATTAAGTGTTATTTTGTCTTTGTTAACAATCTGCCTAGCCTTTTCCCAACTTTGTTGGGGTCAGCTTCCTGTCTAACCAGATGCAGTTGAATACTAGTATTTTATATGGAACCTGCCTATCTGACCTCCGCAACCCAATTAACGGGTAACACAGTACCACTTAGTAAGACTGATTTTCAGACTTTCGGGCTTCTGACGACCCGTAACAACTGTAAAAAAATCTACGAATGACAGCCGGGACCAATGGCTTAACGTGCTTTCCGAGCCACGGAGGGGTCTGGATATGCAATAGATGGTCACCCATCCACGAACTTCGATCGAATCGTGCGGCTGTTATTATTTGGCCACGAGCTCGCCAAAAAGCGAGATAGGTATCAGTTATTGCGTGTTTATCATATCAAGCAGGTGGCCCTGAGTGGCCCACTTCATGGTAAGTGGTCACGACGATCTGCACTATCAGCAGTATCTTCCCAGAAACCAAACCGAAATGTTTCAAATCACACCGGAACCCTGCGTAGCAGCAGATGAAATATATATAGTCCTCCATCCAGACCGTATTTCGGCCATGGCGGCCAATCTCAACGGAGACTATATAGCCTTCGGCACGGGAGACATTATAGTGCACAAGTGTGTGCGCAGACACATGTGCATTATCTCTTCCATCACTCTCATAGTCCGATGGGTCGGCAAAAGACAAGAAACTAAATATGCATGAGAAGGCAGAAGAAATATGTCGGTGTGGTGGTAGTTGTGTGTCATCTACATCGCCACATGCAATCTACGCATCATACTGACGTCACGCAAAATCCTGCATCGCCCAAGCAGAGTTTAACGCGCGACTAGAATATATACAACGTCCTGACATCAATCGTTGGGCAGTAGCCCACCAGACACAACACCAGTCTGGTCCCCCCTTTCTTATAAAGGATGAGTGAACTTTACACCCTGTTCCTCAAACCTCTATAAGTAGTTATATTTCCCCGGACAGTCCCCTTCACCAAGAACTCTAGTTACTGCGCATATAGCTTTCAGGTTTCTTACCTGTCTGGTTCTTGTGTGACTCAGTAATGATTAAGCTGTTATTTGTACCTATCGTTTCAATTTGACTGTAAAATATATTCGTAATATCCGTAAGTCTTGTAACAATTTAGGGGAAGCCCCTAATTCGCCAACATGTACAGTGTTATCTCAGTGCGCTATATTTAATTCATAATAATAGGTATTAATTCTTATCACATGCAAATATGAGAATAAATATGGGTTATGGGCGTTCCTACTTGAATAAAGTGATATTTCTTTACCATTTAAGACTAGCCCCAAGTGACCCAAGTCATACAAATTAAATGATTTTTTGTTTGATTTATTCAAATAGAAATAGCACTTACTTACTTACCTTTGTGAGATTTCAACCAATTTTCAAAGAATTGTATTTAATCACATAGTTTTTTTCGTCACTACCGACATTGTCGAAGACCGCGTTTTGAACTTTAGAGTTTGCGTTCCGTTCCACCAAAAAAACGCAACATAAAAATGTACTTATCTCCCATCGTGATGATCGTCGTGATGGCCCAGTGGTTAAGGCCTCGCCTCTCATGCACGAGGTTGTGGGTTCAAATCCGGGCAAGAACCAATGTATCTTTTTCAATTCATATGTACTTTCTGAGTTTATCTTGGACATTAAGTACTGACGTCGGTGAAGGAAAACATCGTGAGGAAACCTGGACTTATAGTTAATATAAGTCAACCCGTCTTGAGCAAGCGTGGTGATCAATGCTCGTGCCTTCTCTGTATGAGAAGAGGCCTTTGCCCTGCAGTGGGACAGTAACAGGCTGGTATTAATATTATTATTTTATCTATAAATAAATAATGGATCAAATTTTAAATGACGTTATAACCTTGAGACGTAACTCGTTAGGTCATTGTAGTTGGTATAAAGTATAAATTAGAATAATTCTAATTTATACCCCGCCTAACTGAGATAAGAGTTAAATTGCAATGGCTTACGAATGGTTTTAAGTCGACCGTGAATGTCCTGTCATTATTCAATAAAAACATCCCACAATCAAGTACTTATCCCACAGTGTCCCAACGTGTGTGTAACCTATGAGTCAGATTCGCAATTTTACTTTTGAATACTTTCGGTAGCTACAATGCTGCTCCATCTGCGTCCTCGCTCATCGATCCTCTTTTTCGCCTATCCTAGGAAGTGGGTTGATCTATCAACAGTACCTAGTACTTACCTACCTTGTCTAAAGTCCCTGTCACGAGAAGCTATAAATTTTGTAAACAAAGAATTTCTACTAAGTTACGTAGCGACAAATCCTTTATAACCTTTATTGCCAACACAATTTCAATCTTAAATTATAGAATGTTTAACAATAAATATTAGTTACTGGGCGTCGGCGTGTCTTTGCGACACGAAGGCCTCCTCCAGCTCTTTCCAGTTTGCTCTTGTTTGAGTTGTTCTGTGCCATATTGAACCTGCAATCTTTTTGATGTCCTCAGACCAACGTTTTCTTTGTCTTCCTCTTTTTCTCTTTGTTTGGAATCTAGGCGTCCACTCTGTAATATCTTTTGTCCATTTATTACTATTCTCTCTCATTATGTGGCCTACCCACCTCCATTTGAGTTTTTTGGTATTGACTACAACATCTTCAATTTTAGTAATGCGTCTTATATCTATGGCTCTTTTCCTGTCTCTTTTTGTGTAACCCAGAATACTCCTTTCCATGGCTCTTTGACATGTTATCAGATTTTGGTTTTGTTTTTCTGTGACGCGACAAATCAATCAACAACAAATAATCCCAAACTCAATCACGCCGACAAAGTGGTAAAATCATGAAAAAACCATGGGGTGTCGTTGGAAAGGTCGTACAAAATAGTATGGGTGAAAACCATTTTTCGATTCAGGGATCCGTTTGCGAATAATCGACCAACTTATATTTGCCGGTCGGTTTTTCATTATGCCATTACTATGCCTGTTATTATTTGTTAGCTTCAAGGTGATTTGTACTATACATATGGTAGATACTCGTACTTATTCCATGTTTGGCTTTCAAAGAATGAGTAACGAGAAGTAGGTACTTTATATTGAGTAGGTAAGTACCCCGAAGATTCTCACCGCGTCATTAATTGCTAGTGCCAGTCACGCACATATAATGTTCTTTGTCTTAATTGTCTTTTAATTATATTAAGTAATACGAATATTTGAGTTTGTTTTGTTACTTTCTTTTCTTTTCTGTTCTTTTCTTTCTATAATCATGAAAGTCTATCAAAGCAACATCGTTCTATTTCTGCCAAAATTAGAATCGAAATAGGAGTGAAAAGGACTCACTGTGGTATGTATATCTTTGTAGCGGTCAATAAATCTTGAAAAGTACTTTTTAGGGTTCCGTACCTCTAAAGGAAAAAACGGAACCCTTATAGGATCACTCGTGTGTCTGTCCGTCTGTCACAGCCAATTTTCTCCGAATCTAATTGACCGATTTAGTTGAAATTTGGTACACATATGTATTTCTGTGACCCAAACACGAAAGTGTAACATAAATAAATGAATTTTCAATATGGGGGTCACTTTTCGGATGCAAATAAAAAAAATAAAAAATAAAGTTGCGATCTGTACCGTGTGACATATCAAATGAAAGGGCTTATTACGAGGATCTCAAATGCGTTTTTTAAATCATTTTAAAATAAATACTTTTAAAGATATTTAAGAACATTGATGAAAATTGACCATTCCCCCCCCCCCCTTATCTCCGAAACTACTGAACCTAAATAAAAAAAAATAAGAAGGCTATGGTCTTAAAATAACATGGTAAGTCACTCAATAT
The DNA here is from genome assembly GCA_916701695.1 of Agrochola macilenta. NCBI lineage: Eukaryota > Metazoa > Arthropoda > Insecta > Lepidoptera > Noctuidae > Agrochola > Agrochola macilenta. Next base: position 8,449,325 of record OU753564.1, on the reverse strand, counting down.
TGTGCGTACAAACTTACATTTGCAGTTGGAATGTCTGGGCGAACATGTTTTTCAACTACTATGTTAAGTTTGTTATTGGGATAAATTTTATTCATCCCAACTACGGAACCCTTCATTGTGCGTGGTCCGACACGCACTTGGCCGGTTTTTTCTTCTTCTTATTGTACCTTTATAAGCGACTTCTTTCTGACTCTCAATTTGTCTGTAAGTACTGTAAGTAGGTACTTATATTATTTTAATGTGAATCAATAATTGCCGAGAACAGTGAGTAATAAACAAAAACATATAAAAAATTATTACAACTGACCGGTATCCTTGACCTAGGGCAATCCCCGGTCCACATACACTGGAGGCTGACTACTGTCCATATTGTATCGCTACCTACGCTACGCACACACGGACACGCCCGCAAGCTTGTTCCAAAACGCATACCTATTATGCATGAATTATGTGAGTGAGTGTAGTATCTAGCGCAGCTGCGCAGGCCACATTGGTCGAAGCTTTAGCTAAGTTCGTTCAGCTTTCCTCCGTGTCTTTCCATACTTCCGTTGTCGTATCGCTTAGTACTGTTCGATTCAAACTTAATGGCGGCTCAAGTGCGCTAGTCGCTGCCATGGTATAATAATATATTTCGCCAGGTATGGCATTCCGAAACACAGTTGTCACGTGGGCAACACAAGTCTACGTCATCACATCTGTGTTACCAGAAGTTTGTAATAATAACTCCCCAACCACCTTTATTAACTGTGCGAATCCGATAAAACAATGAGGTTTTAATGAACAATTACGTTGGTTTATGTTTAAATTGAATTGTTTCGTTTGATTAGACACACGGAACGACAATTTAAAAGCTTTGGTTTCTGAAAAGCTTTCCTTATTCGTGTTTTGTTGCAATAGAGTGGCAACTGGATAGTGACGTAAGCATGTGTAGTCCCGGAATGCCAGACCTTGTTTTAATAGACCATGGTCGCTGCGTAGTACCCCACCCTTCACCCCCATGAATATGCTACTACGAAAAATACGAATATGCGCAGTAACGAATTCATGGGTCAACCCCATGAATTCGTTACTGCGCAGCGACTCATGTTCCGAGTCGCCATTAAGTTTGAATCGGGGTGTACGGTGAGCGATGGGCAGCTCGCCGTCCGATAAGGACCAGGCCCGGGTCGACGGCGCGTTGTGTTCCACGCGCGCCTCAAAGGGATGTCAGCACCAACTGACGGGGTCCGGAAGGACCAATGCCTGCTGGGGTTGCGGGTTTGTCTGAAAGGGATATCGCGGCCCCGGCACACAGGCAACGGAAGGAACACGGGTGGGTTTTAGTCAGTAAAAGTCTGACACTCCCTCTCGCTCCGCCCAGAAACGTAGTAAGAAAGGACGCGAAACGAACTTCGCTTAGTTTCGTTTCGTTCCCACCCAGTGTGGCCTGCGCTTAACGGGCTGGTGTCCGTAACTCCCAAGCTAGTATTTTACGTACGAGAGTGAGTGTTTTAAGTAAATCGAAGATGAGATGATTGTTCAATACGAAGTAGTTTGTTATATATTTAGGAATATTTTGCTTGGAACTGATGTTGATATAGGTAGGTAGGTGGGTGTAGGGCCTGTCAGTTAGCCTAAGGTATTCTTCGACTATAACTACTAAGTTCGATGGAGCGTAGTACTTATAGCCGCTTATGCCGTAAGCTATCAACAAAATGTCATAATGATAAAAAACCATCGTCGCACGAGTAGTCTGCTTGATACCAATATCACGGTAGCAAAATGTAGTTTTATACGCCGGTCGGGAGCCATATCGAAACTGTATCAGTAAAATAAATAGCGTGAGCTGTCAGTGTCACACTGAGGTGTCACACAATTTATTTTGTAAATTTTAACAGCAATAAATAATTAAACACTTGAATACCAAAATTCATTCATTCAAACATTAATTCGTTCTTTCATTCATTCATTCATGCATAATTTATACAAAAAAACCTTATTAAAAAAAAAAACACTGCTTAGCCTCTTCCCAATGGCGGCTTCCGGTCTAACCGGATGCAGCCGGATGAAGGTAATACGATACCCCTTGACTAAGACTGGGTGGCAGATTTTCGGGCTTCTGACGAGTAAGGATTGTCAAAGCTCCCCGAATGACAGCCGGGGCGGGGCCAACGCGAACGGCTTAACGTGCTTTCCGAGGCACGGAAGAGTGTCGGTATCTAAAGATTGTCACCCATCCACGGACCAACCCTGGCAAGCGTCCCTGATGGATTGAACCGCGCGGCTGTTATTACAAAATAAAACGAAAATGTTATCATTATTAATATTAATTTAAAAAAATCTCTACCAATTATAGTGTAACGCCGAGGATTATTACTACAACCCTCTAAATGTCACAAAATCAACCCTGTCCGGGATAGCGGCCTATAGGTCGGCGCTAACGTTGGACTGGCTGGCAGCCGAGGACATGAGGCAAAGGGAACTGGCCTCGGCCTTCGAGACGGAGGCTGCTCCTCCGTCCAGGAGCATCTCGACCGACTGCATTGGATACGCGCGGCCAGCTTCGGGGAAAGTCGCTCGGCTGATGCTGGAACTTCTGAGGTATCTCCATACTTGAATACATAACATACTTAGATCACCGATGAACACAGATGGGACACTCCGCAGTTTATGTATGAAGCTACAAGTACGCAGCCCGTCTTGCTGGGCCAATTCAGTGAGTGTAACGTAGTCAGAAGATCTAAGAGTAAAAGAGAGGCATCTTCTAGGTGAATATAACTGTAGGTGACTAGCGCTGTGCGACCTGAATTACACTTTATTGTGTCGCAGCAAGAGTCGCTTTTTATTTAAATTATTTTGCGGAGTGTCCCATCTGTTTTAATCTGTGCTTAGGTACTAATAATATACAAGGCCAAACTAAATTAGCTAGTGAATCGCCACAAACAATTCGATATCTAAACACGAAAGAAAAACAAAAAAAAACTTGATGTGTAACATCTTTTCTCTCGCTTTCCTGAAATCAAAATCTAAATACCTAATCAAATCTGTGGGAGTGATTTCTTGAAAAGCGACGGAAGTGTGTAATAGGAAGCCGAGGAAGCGCGCGCTATTTGATTTGACCAATGAGCTCACGTGGTGCTAGATTTGGCCATCAGAAACGAAATTGACGAAGCCCCCCCGCCCCTTTAAAATATTGCTTATTACCAAGGTAAGATGTCAGATGTCTGCATATGCGACTACTGTAAGGTTTTTTTTTTATGGGGTACGACTTCTGGTAGTGTTGTTACATGAAGTATGAGTTGAGAAAATCAGTTTTGTTTTAATATCGATGATGACGCCGCGATCCCCGTGGCGCGTAAATACAATAAATATCTAATTATATCCTTATAGCCTTGTTATATAAATGCTCCTTAAATATTATCCGGCTACTAAGAGTCACGAATGCATTCCATATACTGTTTTTTTTAGAAATTTGGAGGGCGACCACGGCACAGTCGTCACGGATTTGATCACAGCTCTGGTTCGCACTAAGTTACTGGTCGAAACGTCTATGTTGGAAGCAGAACCTGACTTGGAATCTCTGGTCAAGACTCCAGGGGTGATGATGGGAGAACCGCACATCACGTTCCCAAGGATTCTGGCTATGTCGTGGATGGCAGTCACCGATCCAGTCACCACCAAAAAGTTTGGATGGTGTCCAATAACTAGGGTATTAATTTTTTTTTTTTCCAACCTTTTCTCTGATTTTGCCAATCTTACTTTGAGGTTTTGAAAGAACCTGCCGGGGTTGCGGGTTTGTCCGAAAGGGATATCGCGGCCCCGGCACACAGGCAACGGAAGGAACACGGTTGGGTTTTAGTCAGTAAAAGTCTGACACAACCTCCAAATTATTTGATAATTTCCCAACCTCGAAAAAAAAAAAAAAGATTTTGAAAGAATTGATCGTATGTGACGGCATAGAGGTCAAGAGTTCAAGACACCTTAAGCACAAAGAGTCTGGTTCGGAACCAGGTAAGTACCAGTGGACCGCACGTCGGTAAAGTAACAGTTTGACCTTGAGATTGCCAAGCATAGTATAGAATTTCAATAGAACAAGCTAGCTATACTGGCTTTGTGATTTTGACTAGGAATTCATTTGAATTTATTAAATTATTTGTACTTTTAAAGTTTATCTTGTGTTGTGTTTTCGATATCGGTAACCGAATTATGGAACTCAAATGGAGTTGGGCAGGACACCTGGGAAAGCGTAGTGATGGTAGGTGGAGTAAGGCAGTGACCGAGTGGCGTCCGAGGGCTGGAAGTCGAAGTGTCGGTCGTCCGGACTCCGGCGGCGAGATGGGCGGACGACATCGTTGCCATCACGGGTAGAACCTGGATGAGGCTGGCACAGGAGCGTGGGGATTGTCACAAGAAAAGAGAGGCCTATGCCCAGTAGTGGGGAAGGGAGCTGTGGATGATGAAGGGGGCTACTTCATGGGGATCATTGACTTGTAATGTAACATTTCAGAATCGATTATTTATTTTTTATTTATTCGTTTATTCATTTATTTATTTATTTATTTATTTATTAGGGACAAAAAACAATTACATGCTACAAAATACAGATAAAAACATGTAACCCACACCATTGTCCACGTTTTAACTAAAGGTTAAAAGAAGTGCTGAAGACAAGTGATATTTTTTTTTTTTAAATAAGTAAAAATAAAACAATAGTCGCTGCCACAATATTGCTGTGTTACTTAGCTTAATTTAACTTAAATTACTCGCTAAACAAAACAAAACAACACAACATGAACATAACGATTTTGAGCATTACGTTTCGGTGAGGGAGCACCTTGAGACATCACCGTCGCTAAAAAACATCTCAGTTTTTGAAGAGGCCTTTGCCTTTTATTTTTTATTCTAAGTAAGTCATACAAGTTTATTTAGGAATTGTGTCCTGTGTGTAACTTATAACTAAGCAAGAAAACTTACAGTATGACTTGCCAAAAAGACCGAGGTCTGTAATAAATTAAAGACCGAGGATTTAAAAAAATGGGAGAACGTTAGACTAGATTTGTAGACCATGTTCTATTTTGTTAAGTACTTGGTACTTGTTGACAGACCTACACTGTCCTCCCATCATACTTATGAACTATTAAGACTGTAATTTGAAAACATTGTAAGCCAATTATTTTGTAAAGAGTGACCGTGGAGTTTGTTGCCGGCTCTTCTTCATAGGAAACGACCAATTGCTTGTGTGAGTGCACATAGCTTTACTGACGTTTCGGTGCCCATGTAGGTTTATGTTATATTTTATTATATGACATTGATTTTACATTCTGTGATTACTTCCTCACACACTGACTTATTAATTGTAACTTTTTTGGAAAATCGTCTACTTTTACAATGTTTGTGAATATGTGAGAACACATGGTTCTCACATATTTCACATAAGTAATTAATTTATCTGTTGTTGCTTTCTTTTTACCTATTGTGGTAAGTATAGTAATTATTTTTTTTATTTTTAGATGCATCACACACACATATACACACACATATATACACATATACCTATATAACTAATAAAATAACCATCATATACAAAATATTGTAAAACATTTTAATAGAGTAGCGGTGGAGTTTCTTGCCCATTCTTCTCCATACGAAAACTACCTTTTGGAAGGGGCGACTAGAATCAATTAAATTTTATGTATTTTTTGACGTTCAAAAGTGCCTTGCGAGGGCCTATTTGAAATAAATGATTTGACTTTGACTTTGTGAAATAACATATTTTGATTTTGATTTTAAATATTCTCGGGAGGTGGATCAAAATCAAAGTTTTTATTTGTGTATTTTTACATAAGTGCAAAACTAGGTGTTGTAAATAAAATAGGTACAAATAATGAATCAATCGGCCTATACTGTTGAATTGATTCCAACTTTTAGTTAATTTACGAAATTATGCACTTACTTTTGGTGTTACAGGTGAACAAATACTTGATAATGAACAAGCCTGTAATGATAGCCAGGCAAATGCGAAGTTTAGAGCCTGTCATTGCAAGAGCCCGGTTCATAATGGAGGAGTTTATACAACACGTCACACCCCTCAATATGTACCAGAAGAAGCTGCAGCCTGACAGTGCCACACCCCCACCAAAGGTAACAGCAATCGAATACGGGGGTTGGGTTTAGAAACGTGCCGCGTCGCTAGAAAGAATGTAAGGTTATTAGGGGGTTCTAGAGGGTCTACTAAACTCTCCAAAACATTTTTTTTTACCCGGAGACGCATTTTTTTTTTTTTGTATTAGGAACGTAAATATTGGCTCCAATGTAGGTACTTTATGGACCGCGCGTGAGAAGCTTAACATTTTTGCGTATAAATGTCTTCATGTCGCACGCTTCGCGAAGAGCGAGCGAAGCGAGCTCGGGGCTTGAGGCACCTCGACTCGGACAGGTTAGGTTCGGTAGGGAAGACGGTCATCCCCTTCGTGTTAGGTCCTTTTAAACCCTGCATGCAGATAGAAATAATGGCCCCGCGAAGCAGGGCGGCATCGACTACGCCTAACTTAAAAAAAAAAAGTATTTGCCATATAATATCAGGTTTTTTAAATTTGACCTTGGCCTTCGAGACGTTTGACATTGACCTTGAAATGTATTTCCTATGAACTGGTGGGTAGGGGGATGACTTGCCCTCTTCCTCTCCCCTCCCTTCCACTTCCCTCTACATTTCATTTATCAACTTTGTCTATGAGATTTATTTCGTGGAAAAAATCGTTTAAGTGCGTCCTAAGGGCGGGTTAGTAAACACTAAACCTCCCCTCATTAAAATCATCTGTCATTAATGTTTTCAGGCGAAAAAATCAACTATATCAAGAAAATCTGAAACACCAAGGCCGACGCGAGTTACACGGACCGCGAAAACTGTAAGTTATTTATATCTTAGGTATCTACGTACTTCAAGAGCAAGAGTAACAACTCTTAATCACTTGACACAGAGACTGCAATCAGAAATTTGCCAAAATAACTAACTTGAATAAAAATCGGCCAACTGCGTGTCGAACCACGCACAATGTAGGGTTCCGTAGTTGGGATGAATTTATCCCAAGAACAAACTTAACATTGTAGTTGAAAAACATGTTCTCCCTACGGAATGTACCTATGGAAGATCATGTTTTTCAAACCGCAAATTTAAGTTAGTTGATTATTACTCGTTAACCTGGACAGCCTACTTAGTTCTGATAGTTTTCCTTTTAATTTCATTAATGTACAACCATGTAGCTGGCAGGGGGGATACACTTGACTGTAACAAAAAAAATCTGTTAAAAGCTTAATATTTCGCAAACGGATCACTGAATCCAAAAATGGTTTCCGCAAACTAACAATATTTTGAACGACCTTTCTAACGATACCCCATAACATGGGGTAGACGAGAAAAAAAAAGAACATCCCCACTTTACTTGTAGGGTACCTCCCCATTTTTTTTTTTTTTTTGGTTGGGAAATCATCAAATGACTCCTCCCGCTCTGGGCAGAGCGAGAGGGAGTGTCAGACTTTTACTGACTAAAACCCACCCGTGTTCCTTCCGTTGCCTATGTGCTGCGGCCGCGATATCCCTTTCAGACAAACCCGCAACCCCAGCAGGAGGGTACCTCCCCTCCAAGTAAAGTGGGGATGTTCTTTTTTTTCTCGTCTTATTTTACTTTACCACTTGATTTTATTTTACCACTTTGTCGGCATGAACAAATTAATATGTATACATATGCAAAATTACAGCTTTCTAGTACTAGCCGTCTCTGAGCTAAGACCACGGACAGACAGACGGACAAACAGACAGACAGACAGACAGACGGATAGGACGAAACTATAAGGGTTCCTTGTTTACTACGGAACCCTAAAAATGATGTTAATGGATTTCGCATGTTTTCGAATTGGTTCAAGAACATGCCAGCTGCCTCATGGTACCTTTCACCATTTTGAGAGCAGTGATGACCACTGCTCTCAAAATTCATCTGCCTAGCCTTTTCCCAACTATGTTGGGGTCGGCTTCCAATCCAACCGGATGCAGCTGAATACCAGTATTTTACGTGGAGCGACTGCCTATCTGACCTCCACAACCTAGTTACTTTTGTGCTTCTAAGTACCCGTAACGACTGTCAGATCTACAAATGACAGTCGGGACCAACGGCTTAACGTGCTTTCCGAGGCACGGAGGGGTCTTGGTATGTAAAGATGGTCACCCATCCACGGACCAACCGCGACAAGCGTTGCTTAACCTGATCGATCGACTCGTGCGGCTGGTATTACTTAGCCACAAGATGATGACATAAATTGCATGGTCAGCCTAAGTTCGAAACCACACTTAAGGCTTGCTTCTTAGGGCACGCCACAATTGCGGCGGTAAGGCCCCTCTTTGAGGAGTGGCTGGAGAGGCGCCACGGCGTCCTCACCTTCCGCCTGACGCAGGTCCTCACCGGACACGGCTGCTTCGGGAGGTTCCTGTTCAGGATCAAGCGGGAGGAAACGCCCGGGTGTCACCACTGTGTGGATCGCCCGGAGGACACGGTGGAGCATACGGTGGAGGTCTGCCCGGCTTGGGCGGAGCACCGCCGTGTCCTCACGGAGGCGATCGGCGGCGGCGATCTCTCGCGTCCGGCCCTGGTTCAGGCCATGGTCCGGAGCGAGAGTGCATGGGAGGCCGTCACCTCCTTCTGCGAGGCAGTTATGCTCGCGAAGGAGGAGGCGGAGCGCGCGAGGGAGATTGAAGCTGCACGCCCTCGCGCCCCTAGTCGCCGCAGGAGACGCCCCGGGCGTCGGGAGTCACAACACACTGACTTCCGGCCACCGTAGGCGCGGGCCTGCGGACGGTGAGCGATGGGCAGCTCGCCGTCCGATAAGGACCAGGCCCGGGTCGACGGCGCGTCGTGTTCCACGCGCGCCTCAAAGGGATGTCAGCAACAACTGACGGGGTCCGGAAGGACCAATGCCTGCTGGGGTTGCGGGTTTGTCTGAGAGGGATATCGCGGCCCCAGCACATAGGCAACGGAAGGAACACGGGTGGGTTTTAGTCAGTAAAAGTCTGACACTCCCTCTCGCTCTGCCCAGAGCGGGAGGAGTCATTTGATGATTTCCCACCCAAAAAAAAAAAAAAAAAAAAAAAAAGGCTTGCTTCTTAGTTCTTTATCTTAGGTCATATCAATTTAAATATGCCCAAAATTATTCGAAACACTGCTTTTCAGCATTTTATTCCTAATAGATTGATTGATCGCCAGTTATTTTTAAGTCTCATGTAATAGGGGGCAAACGTATTGCCATCAACCGGGCACAAATCCTGACTCCGGGCTGCTACCGAAAAATTGCATATAGAAAAACCCAAAAACACTGCCCAACCTGGGAATTTAACCCAGGACCTCATGCTCAGCAATAGCGCTTGCGACCACTAAACCAACGAGGTAGAAATGTGGGCAAACTATAGACACCTCTGTCCAACCCTTCGGGGAAATAGGGCGTGAGGTTATGTTACATTGATTGATTGCAATACACCATTTACACTGTAATAATAAAAATATTCAACTAATAACAAAAAACGTTTGGTTGTTTATTAAACATTAACAGCTGATAATTATTTTATCAAACAACCAAACGTTTTTTGTCGACAAAAGTTTGTCTATGGCCTACTTAGAGCTCTCTTAGCGTAGACAGAGTATCTGTCTACGTCTTTTAGGGCCATGCAATTTTGACAGCTGTCAAAATTTAATGTTGCCTTTACAAAATATAATGTCACTGTAATTCTAATTATTCTTGACTTACTTCTTAGTCTGTGACTTACCTACTTCCCAGGTACGAGCAGTCCATCTGGCCTTAGCGCAGGCCACGCCACCCATGATCGAATCGGAATCCCTGCCTCTCCTTCGCGCTGGAGAATCTTCTGCGGACAAGCGGAACCCTTTGCGCAACCTTCCACACTTCTTACTAGCAACTATTGTACTGGTTTCGTAAAGAATAAACGTGCTTTTAAGTCTTTAGAACCTTTCTGTTGAACCTTCGAAAAAAGTAATATAATTATTATTATTATACAATTTCGTTAAAGCATGCTTCCATCCGTTACAGAGAGTCCGCGCCACCCATAGATATAAGTTCTATGGCGCTACCAGTGAAGTCCTTTTGTCGCGGCGCTAGTGTTTATGTCAATGCATTAAAAAAAAATGAGTTAGGCGCAGTTCAAACCCGCGCCGCAGTTACGTGAAAACGTGTGATGAAATAATATCAAATGTTATTTAATACTTACAATTAATTACAAAAATTAATGATCATTGCATTACAAATATGATGCAAGCTTTCATCGATTGTGATATTTATGGCCGATATGTGATGCCATCTACGTTTCGGTTTACGGTTTCTGATACTGCCGTGACTATTGTATTTGCTCGGAACTCGATTTTTTAGGCTCATTACATTCCTTATGATGCAAGCTTTCTTCGAATAGGCTTAATTCAATTTCTGAGCATATTTACGGCCGTTAAGAGTCTCTAAATGATATTATTTTGCTAATGTCAAATTCATATGCATTTTACCACCGTAAGCGCGGGCTTGCAGACAGGTAGCTCGCCGTTCGATAAGGACCAGGGCCGGTGACAGCGACGTGGTGTTCCACGCGCGCCTCAAAGAGATGTGAGAACAATTGACGGGGTCCGCTAGGGCCGATGCCTGCCAGGGTCGCGGGAAAATCCGTGGCCCCTGGCAACACACAGGCAACTGGAGGAACACGAGTGGGTTTTACAGTTTGACCGATACCGCTGTACCGCGCCTTAGGTATGTGCGCGGCGAGACGGGGGGGCAGTGCAGGCTGTTCATTCGTCAATGCTCACGGCGCCCCGCCGCTTATTCGTCAACACTGCCCCCCGCCTCACCACGCATTCCTAAGGCGCGGTACAACGCTCTTGGTCAAACTATAGTCAGTATGAATCTGACACGCCTTCCCGCTCCTCCCAGAGCGGGACAAGTTTTTTAATAATTTCCCATCCCAAAAAAAAAGAAAAGCGTTGTCATCTTCATCGGGTCTGTAGTCAACTAGTCAGTTAGTCACCACAGGCTATGTACGAGTATAAAGACTTGGCGTGAATTGTGTCAGATGTTTGCTATGTGATGTTATATGCCTTTTCCCTACACTCTGTTAAAGTTAGAGCGGCAATGCAGTTTAGACAAGCAATATTTCGCATTAAATTCGACCCGGATCACGCTGACTCAATGAGTCGTTTGACAGATAATAAGATAACCAGTTAGCTTAAGAAACCTAGTTTAACCAAGTGGTGCGTTTAAGCGCAAACAACGCCAGGAAAGAGAAACTAGTAGCTAAGTAGCTGGTAGTAAAGTATTTTTATACTATATTTATAGTTTGACTTGATAAAACCTCAGTTTAGTTTAGGGCCCTCAGTTTTTTTTTTTTTGCACCCGGGCCTTTGGTTACCTAGCTACGACTCTGGCCGGAAGTATTAGTATGAAAAAAAAAAAAATGTCATAGAAGATGACAAGCAAGACTCAAAAACTGGATAGCGGTGCAAATCAAATTTTCTATCTCAATTCTCAATGTCAACAACGCACCAACACGGGTTACGAGCGTAGTTTATTCTTTGCTGTTTTCTTATCAATCACAGAGCATCAATTCCAAGAAAAACAATGAATACGTAAGTTAAATTCATTAATAAATCTATTTTCGTGATATGTTTTGGCAGTTTTATACATTTTCACGTATATTTTGAAGTTTTGAGTTGGCGAATCAAAAGTTAAAATGGGTTTACTGCTACCCTGCTGCTTCGGCTGCCACGGCCTTTGACACGACATCGACGTCTAGGTTGTTTTACACCTTTTAATAATTTTTCATGTACTTATGGTTTTCTGTAATCCTTGTCTCATCTAAAAGTGACAATGAGACAAGCAGTGGCTGAACTGGCATAAGTGATGATGGCTGTGGGACCCCCGTTGGTTCAAGTTCACGAGTGTTGCGACCTCATAGAGTCCGTACCAGAGAAACGAGGGGTGCTGGAAGTAGTGCTGTCCAACGGAGGAGGAATATGAAGGTTGAACAACCCAATATTAGGTATATTAATATTTACTTCACAATGAATAACCTAAAGATGAAAAGATGTGTTTGCAACAACTCAACTCAAATCAGGGCAACTCAAATTGTCCACTTCGTGAACAAAATAAATTATGATGAAAATTTGCCAGCACTAAGAAATTCATTACAGCGGGCCCTATCAGAATACCAGCGGTATTTATTTTTTAAATTTGCAGCATTATGCTGAGATAGGAGCCTTTTTGACCTTGCACAGGTTGTTATTGTGTTATTAGTTTTAAAATGCTCCTTTTGCTCAAAATGCTCATTTCCTGAATTCCTAAGATTGTTTGCTAAAGACACTCAACACCATATTGAGCTTAATTTATAAAAATGTTATATTATCACTCCTTAGAATTTGATCTAAGAGCTGCTCTTTATCACTCCGCTGCTTCAGGACTTCAGGCTATAACTGAAAATAACTGCTGAATAATTGTCCATGTATGCATAGCTTATCATTCTATTCTGACATGCATGTTTATTTTTTTAGAGGGATTGCTGGGTCCACTAACATGGATTCCAAGGCGGCAATAGTGAACAGCCATGCAGGAGACATCTCACATACCGCCAACTTCCCAACAGGAGACAACATTACCTTTAGTTGATGTGGACTTTGAGTAAATATTTAAATTTTTCTTTTATTCATGTGTTTATTACTTGAAAGGACATGCAATATGTCCTTGAGAGTAAACTCATGATTTTAGTAGAAATGGATACATAAATTTTTTTGAGTGACCTTTTTGTTGTTAGGTCCTGAATAATTTTGGCAAATGGAATTTGAACTTTATCATGTTCCAAATGACAATACTCGTAATTGCTTAAGCCGCATTCTATTTAAAAAAGTGATCGGCGCGCGAATACACAATGGTTCGAACTTTTTGTTCGGTGTACCTGAACGCGTGGTCACGCCGACAGAGGGCGCTTTCCGGTTTTCCGAATAAAAAGTGACATATGCACGCGACTTATCGCGTATTCGCGCGACGATTGTGGGGTACGGTTAAAGATAAACAAGGCGCGAGGTAAGGTTCTGAATTAAAATTTAGCAAACTAATTATTATAATAAAACTCTATTTTTATTTTTATTACAGGTTCATAAGTTGTAGCAAGGACAAAACTCATAGAAATTTACAGCCGTTCGATTTCACAATTAATTATGTTTTTTTTTTTTTTTACTTTGAATCCTTTGTGAACTTCTTGGCTTATTAATGACTAGGTTTTGTCCGCGGCTTCGGCCGCGTGGAGGTCGGAAATCATCCTTCGTGAACGTACCACCGGGATAAAATGTATCCCATATATCCATAGCCCAAGCCATGGCCTATCTGTGTGCCAAATATCCATAACTGTTAACCCGTTAAGAAGTGAAAAGGTAGCAGACAGACAGACAGACAGTTGCTTTCGCGTAATATTAGTATGGATTAGGTCCATGTGTCACCTTAGTCTTGCCTGATGAAAGCGATGAATGAGGTCCATGATTGACCGAACGCGCCTGAACATAAAAAGACCCATTACCAAGCCGAGAGTCACATAATATGCTTACAGATAGTGCGATCCACGAAGACGCGCCCCACTCCGCAATTACTGTACTGTAAGCTGTATTTTACTACGGAGCGGAGCGGAGTGGTGCGCGTCTTCGTGGATCGCACTATCTATACCTACCGTCATTGCATATTTTTTTTATACTGGGTCATTCTACTAGCAATCATAAGTTCGCTTACAAACTATGCACGGCCTAATCCGCCGGAGTTCCTTAGGTACAACTAATGTGAGCACCAAGGATTTTTGAAAAATTCGTCCCCTATAGGGGGTTTAAATACGGGATGAAAGTGTGTATAGAAGCTCGCCATTTTTGTCGATTAAAAATCCCATCGGGCACACGACTTGTACCAAATATGAAATTTGTTTCCCATGACATTATCTTGGCTCAATTTTACTTAGATACAGTTCAGAATACGTAGATTTCTGCTTGATGGGGTTCTTTTGAGGCTTCTTCTCCCTCCCTGCCCCTAAAATGGATGGCACGATCACGCTGAACATTCTTGTCATTGTAGGTAGTGAAGATGGCAGTGACGAAAAGGATGCTAATAAAGACTGCTTGCCCTTTGTGCCGAGGACACAGCGCATATACTTCGAAGATCTGGAGGAATCGCTGGTGCCAGAAGTGGGCGCCGAACTGTCGCTCGAACTGGACCCCGAAGCGATGTTCGAAGCTTTCGCCAAACAGGAAGCTGCATCATCGCCATCTTCACAACTATTCCCATCTGACATCTTTAATTTCGAGTGGAGACCATTCCCAGATCCTCCAGTTCCTCCGACTGAGAGGAGGGAAGCATTCTCCGAAAGAAATTGTGGACCCACAGCTCCTTTTCGTACTCCATATGATGCATTTACTGCCATATGGAGTCGAGACATTATGGAGTACATTGCTACCAAAACCAATCGGTACGCACAAGAAGTCGCGGAAAAAATGATTCAGGAGGGTACCCTTGGACCGAACAGCCGTATAACTGACTGGCGCGACACAAATGCCGATGAGCTGTATATGTATTTTGGGCTGATTATGGCGACAGGCATGCGCAGCAAAATGTACATAACAGAATATTGGTCTAAGGGAGACCTCCTGTCTACCCCGAACTTTGCGCAAGTCATGCCTCTTAGACATTTTCTATTGCTATCCAGTTGCCTTCATTTTAATAAAAACAGTGCCGACCTAAGCTTTATAAAATTGCCCCCGTTATTGACCACTTGAACTCGAAATTCCAAAGTCTTTACAGACTCGGTCGGAACATTGTTATAGATGAATCCCTTACCCAATGGAAGGGCTTGCTTGACATCAAGCAGTACATGTACAATAATGGTGAGTCGGTAGGAGGTATAAAAACCTACGAGGTATGCGATGCTCAGACTGGATATATGTGGAGATTTAAAGTGGATATTGGACGAGAGGATGAGGCTGGACAAAAGGTGACGCCTGCTTGTGATGCGGCAGCGACCGTTCTCGAGCTCCTCCAGGGGCTCGAACATAAAGGACGCACGGTGTGGATAGATAAACACTTCACCAGCCCACTTATTGCACGAGTTTTAAAATTGAAAGGGATTGATTGCGTGGGAACATTAAAGACCAAAGTCCAAGGTTTACCCAAAGACTTGGTAAACCTCAAAGCCACGGACATGGTGGTTGGACAGGTTAACGGTTGCACGAGCGGGGACGTCGATGTTTTGGTGTGGCGAGACCATAATCGTGTGGCTGTGCTCTCGACATATCATGGCATCGCCGTCAACTCCGCGAACGGGAGAAACAAGCCGGTCGCCATCCAGGATTACAACTCGTACATGGTAGGGGTTGATAAAAAGACCAGATGCTCAGTTCGTATTCTATAGAACGGAAACGTACACGTGCTTGGTATAAAAAGTTGTTCCATCGTCTATTGAACGTGAGTGTTTTCAATTCATTTATTTTACATCAATCTAGTAACGTTCCAAAAACATACCAGCGCGGTAATAGTCACTATGAATTTCGCAAGACATTAATTACACAGCTCTTGGAAAAGCACAAGTGGCCTCAAGTGGACCCTCTGAGTTTGGCGACAAAGCCTTTCAATGGGACAACTCGTAAGGTCCCGAATGTACCAATTTTCACGAAGGATGTATTGCAACACTTTCCCCAGGAATACGGATTGTGTAATAGAGGTACAAAGGAAAAGTTACGGCGTTCTTGTGTGGTTTGCAGCAAGCGCATCCAATTTTACTGCCCCGCCTGTAATGTTGCTTTGTGCCTTGGTTGTACTAAGACTCCACAGTAAATAAGTACAGTCAAGAGCTTAAATATAAGTACCTACACTTAGCAAAATGTTAAAGCGATTTTTGGAAATTGTCTTGCCTCAAAAGTGTTTACATATTCACGCTAGCGACAATACGTTTTGCATAGTCATTACAATCATCTGTGCTGTGATTAGTGATAGTCTAGTTTATATATTAGTAATTTCTTCTGTCTGATATTCCTCTTTTTCTCTATTCAAAAGACGTTGGAACAACTGGTAATTGTCTATCTACACTGTGCTTGTTTGATGCATACACTTGTGACATAATGTGGGTTCTGGATGGATGTTTGTGATGTGGGTTCTGGATGGATGTTCGTGATGTGGGTTCTGGATGGATCTTTGTAATGTGGGTTCTGGATGGATTGTGTGGATCTGTGTATGTGAGAGGTATACGGGTAAGGGATTTGTACAACGTGGACACTCTGCCTAACATATTATTTGTCATTTCCTTTTTCGCAAAGTTCGTGTGTCTCCACTATTTCTTGTGCAATTATTATATTAATAAAAGAATAATTGTTATTAATTAATAAAAGAATAATTGTTATTAATTAATAAAATAATCACAATAATTAATTAATAAAAGAATAATAATAATTAATTTATAAATGAATAATTATTATTAAAGTCAGAATTACAGAGAGATGTTACATTTTTTAATGCATCACTTATTTTACAATTAAATTCATTTAAGCTGTTTTTTTTTGTTGTGAAACGCAACGCAGATTCTGTACGCATCGTCGTATTCGTCATCGACAATAGTATCGAATAGTGAGGTAAAAAAAATGTCAGGAAATGGGATGATTTTTTATTTATTTAAGATTATTGATTATTATTTGATTTAGATTAGGATTTAGGATAAAATTGAGACACTTAGGGCCAGTTTCGCGAACAAAAATTATCGTAAAATTTAATGACAAATTGTCAAGCGCGCGTAAACGACTGTGATTGGCTGTTGATAAATCATTCAACCAATCACAGCTGTAAACGCACGCTTTACAATTTTTCACATTAATTTTGTTAAAATTTTCATTCGAGAAATTGAGAACTAAAAGAGTGATGTAAAATAATTGAATATACTCACAACATTGTTAATATAGTTGCAAGTTAGCTGCCTGTGTGCCAAATACTTTAATCGACTGTATAGTCGACCTCATTACAACCGGTGGATCCGCACAAGTAGCCCGCGAAATTCAAATATTTTTACGTTTTTTGCAATTTGCAGGTCACTGTCAAGTTGTGTGATCAAAATATGATTCGCGACCATAACCAATTATGTATTTACATAATTAGAATCAATAATACATCTCTCTAAGTTAGAATTGGTCTCAAATGACATGATTTCATGAGAAAGACATTCAATACACTAATTATTCTAACTTAGAGATTAATGAGTCTAATGATTATAGTTTGTAAATACTCGTACTTACATATTTGTTTTGTGGGTTTTTTTTCTAAATTGGTAAAGCAATAATAACGAGGTCGACTATAAATATTTGTTTATAGTATGCAGTTGTTTTTTTAATTATTAATATTGTACATAGTTTAAGAAGGTGTGATACCTATTACGAAAGACTGAAATAAAAAATATAATAACAAAACCTGTTAATTGTTGAAGAAGCTGTGATTTACCAATTACGAAAGACTGAAATAAAACATTCAGAACAAAAATAAAATGTTTTTAGCTAATAGGGATGATGCAAAAATTTTTTTTTAGTTCGTCATAGAGATTATACTTTTTTTTTTTTTTTTACCTTAATATAAATATTACGGCGCCCCCCACTCCCCAACTTAAATCATTTTATCTAAGTATTTTTTTATTAATATGATAAAGCGAAAAATACGTAGGTATCTAATATTTTATTTATTATTTTATTATTAATTTTATTATCTGACTGACGGACTAATTAGATTTTTTTTTTTGTTACCCAGTCATCATCCCTATTGCTAAATTATGTTTTAGCCTTAAATATAAAAAGCGATAATTCTTATTAGATACCTGAAGGGAAGATTAGACTAATTTTGTTGCCATAAGAAAAGCAAAAAAAAATTGTTTACAAAATAATAATTAAAAACAGATTATATCTAAAATATAATTTATTTGATTTTCCATTTAAAATTACAACTTACATACTAATTTGGGATTAGCTCATACACGCAGTTACTCATGATGTAAATATTTACTCATACAGCACCATATTTGTACGGGGAGCTTACCTTGATTATGTTATAGCCGTAGACAGAGTATAAGCAATTGACAAGTCTATAAATAGTAACAAGACAAGGACACACTTATTAGATCAAGTAGTAAGAGTAAACGAGACAAATACATATATCTTCTCAATATGCTTTACGCATGCAAACTTTTTGTCTGGCCCGAGTTGTTACTCATAGTCTAAAGCCCAACAAACATTGGTTGTCACCGTCTTCTTTCTTTCTTCTTTCTTTCTTTTCTTTCTCTATTACCCGACTATATTAGATAGTACCAATTTACAAGTGACTGTTAAACACTATCGCTATCATAAAAGGTATACGCTGACAGCTATCTATACAATACTCTACGGTTATAGACAATTAGTTTGCGCTGCTAAAAAATCTGTCGTACAATGGTTGAGGAGATTATTACACTGCACCTCGCTCGTTAACTTTAACATTGTTTCAGATTGTTTGCTATGGCCGGTGCAGTGTCATAATCAAAAAAAAATTCAGAATCTTAGCTACCTCACATCACTCACTTAACTATTTACTTTAACGTTATGTACAGTAAGTTGATTTTTGAGTAACAAATGGAAATAATTTTACTTAATAATTTTTGATTGCAATGGAATTTGAACTTTGTCATGTACGACACTGAGTTTGTTGTTGCAAAACTTCATAATTATGTGAGATTCTGAATTCAAGTTTACGTCAATAGTGCAAGTGAAATTCTAAGTCAATTTTTTTTTTCCTTAAAGTTATTCTTCTCGTTTTTTTTTTCGTCTAAAATTCGTTTAAAGTAAGACCAGTACAGATTTAGTGCAGTCTTTCAAGATTATTTACAGATTTATTGAATAGGCAGTTACAAAAAATATTTACATGTCATAAATACATTGTACAAATATCATTATTGAAATTGTGCTTTACAATCATTTGAATAAGGCAGTTTTCCGGTTGTCATCATTTTAAAATCACTATGATACCTACTTATATATCTTAAACATAAGTTTTTTCTGCATTATTAACTAAGGATTGTTAGGTCACAATGTGTTGATTTATCTCAGGCCCTACTGGTTTTAATCGAGACAATGTAGGCTCTATTTTAATGTTCAAATTATATAAAATGTTCTGATACATACATAACTCGTCTAATAAACATTTATGCTTCCCTTCTATACAATCATTAATTATAGTTTGACCTAAACCGCTTTACCGCGCTTTAAGTATGTGCATGGCTCACGGGTGCAGGGCGCTCATTCGTCAACGCTCAAGCGTTCCGCCCCCGCCTCGCC
This sequence comes from Agrochola macilenta, assembly GCA_916701695.1. Lineage (NCBI taxonomy): Eukaryota > Metazoa > Arthropoda > Insecta > Lepidoptera > Noctuidae > Agrochola > Agrochola macilenta. The sequence goes on along the minus strand of OU753564.1, from coordinate 8,429,949 downwards.
GCGCATTCTTAAGGCGTGGTAAAGCGGTGAGGTCAAACTATAGAACACCTATTATTTACACCTGGTTTTTATAACCAACAATATAAATCAGGCTGTTTTAATGCTCCCAATGTATTTAAGCAGCAAAATTCAGATTACCTCCAAATAATTTCGTTACTACTAAGTCCCTGTAGTTGATGTGAAATAGCAAAATAAAAGTATGTAAGTACTTATGTTGTTAAATTGCATTTTTTTAGTTGTCAAGAAAGAATTGCTAATATATTCCGGGCATACCATTAACAAAAACTTTCATAATGTATCATAAAACATTGTGTAATTTTTCACTTACTATAAGCTGTCGAATTTGCTTACAATTCAAAATAAAGAGACGTTTAAATACATCTTAGCACTGAAATATATACATAGGTTTACCTACAGAATAACTAATATTAATCATAAATCGAAACAAAACTTTATGCTAATTCGAGACAGCTAAAACTTCGAAACATATTTGATCCACTGACATATAATATTCACAGCAACATGGTTTATATTATCAGGTTACATAAAAACAGGTTTTATTTGGGCAGCATAGACAAAAGAGGCACTTCGTCTATGGTCAGGCTCAGTTTACATACCGTTGTATGCCGGCCCGCCGCCGCCCTCGGGAACCACCCAATTTATGTTTTGCGATGGGTCTTTGATGTCACATGTCTTACCTGGAAAGTAAATATATTGTAATTTTGAGATTTTTTATCCGATCCAGTCTGTCCCTGACCTAACACCTCGCTGAGGCGCAAGGGAGCGGGAAGGGAGGTAACGGCCATCTTGAAGTGAACGGTTAGTACCAACAACGCCCTGTCAGTATCATGCAGGCGCCAAACTCAAACTCAAAGCATTTATTTCAATTAAACAATTTCAGGCACTTTTGAATTGTCAAGGAATCGGTCAGTCAGAAATATGAAGCTAGTTGCCCATCCCAAAGCGAACATTCAAAAGATTATTGTAACACTAGTTGAGCGCTAATTGCATTTAATGATTTGAGCTGCAACCGCGTTAGTAAAAAATAATGCCACACTTACAATGTATGCAGTTCTGCGCGTTGATTTGCAGACGCTGCCCGTCTCCTGTCTCCATCGGCACAAATTCGTAAACACCTGTAATCATAAATGGGGTTTTATTTATTTTTACATTATTCCAAAAAATACAGAGATGATAGTAACATCTTCAAAGTAAGTAAGTTTTAATTCATGTTTGTTTTTGATCGTAAGTAATACCGTTGCATAACTCATAATCCCCTTAATTTTAATGTCTAGTGGGACCGACTGAAGAATGAATTATTTTGTGCCTTCAAAATTACCGCCAGCATGAGTTGTCCTTGTTTCAATTTATGTCGCTAAATTCATGGTCTAATAAAACAAGGTCTGGCATTCCGGGACTAATACATGCTTACGTCACTATCCAGTTGCCACTTTATTGCAACAAAACACGATTAAGGACAGATTTTCAGCCACCAATCCACCATTCTGTTATAAAATATGTACAAAGCATTTAAATTGTCGTTTCGTGTGATTTAAACATAAACCAACGTAATTGTGAATTAAAACCTCATTGTTTTATCGGATTCGCACAGGTAATAAAGGTGGTTGGGGAGTTATTATTAACTTCTGGTAACACAGACGTGATGACGTAGACTTGTGTTACCCACGTGACCACTGTGTTTCGGAATGCTTTATCTGGCGAAGTATATAATTATACCATGGCTAAATTCAAATTGGGAGTTAAGTTTTCTTCTTAGCGTGTCCAAGAGAAAAAAAAAATACAGTGTGTCAAAATATAATCCTTTGTTTTAATTTGGTAGTTTATAAATAAAAGGAAACAAACTGACAATAATTTGAGACAATACATTATTATGAAGAATAAGACGAACTCAATGCAAGATTATGATTAGATAACGAATGACGTAAATAATCAATACGGCGATTCGGTATGAATAACACAGTATTAACAAGTCGTTTATCGATGATAATCGGTAATAGGTATAGAAACCTACTTTTATTTGTATTTCTTTAAGTACACACATGATAAGTAGGCGTTAGTAACTGAGGAGCGACTAATAAAAAAATAAAAATCATTAAAAGGAGATGTCCGGTGTTTGTAGGGACTTTGGTTTTTTATTCCGAGCAAAATCTAACCAGCATCAAAGTACATCTAAATAAAAGTGACAAAAATATGGAACTAGAATCACTGAAATAATATTTTTAGACCCCTCCATTTAAGAAAAAAATTATAAACTATGTAAAGTACCTACATTGTATTTTATTTGTTGATGGCAACTATGACAAATATGACATAAATTGACACATGATACTGTCATTACTGTCAATCAATTTGACAGTACCATGACACGTGAGGACACGTGTAAATTTTGACGTTTTAGTGAATAAGCATGCATTGTATGCATTGAAGGGTGGGGGTGGGCGTGTTGGGGGACTGTCTTATGTAATGTTGACGTTCGGAAAGTGCTGATCCTCAGCCTAGTTTGAATAAATGACTTTTGAATTGTTTTTAGTTTTGTCTGCATATTCCTTAACGCATTCAAGGACACTGAACGAGACACAATAGATGTTTTATTGTTATTACGTCTATGAGCGGTTAGTGTCCCTCAAAGTGTTAATGTCAAAGTTTAAAGGATTGTGAGTGTGTTACGCAATAAGGCTGCAACATACTGTAAAAAATAAATAATCTTATTACTAACCTGCTGGACAGAACTTCGCTTCAGGTCCGTCGAAGACACCCAAGTTCTGTTTGACTGGAACCGTGTCGTCCTTCAGCGTCAAATGTGCTGGCTGATCCGACTCGTGGTTCGTTCCTAGTACATGAAATCACTTGTTAACGCTATCATAAAAGAAAATTCAAAAGTACTAAAGACAGTCACAAATATCTACATATATAAAAGGAGAAACTGACTGACTGACTGACATATCAACGCAGAACCGAAACTACTGGGACGAGGGACGTGAAATTTTGCACAGGGGTTCGGAGGGGGTAGGAGCACTAAAAAGGGGTTTTTCTTTGTATGAAAAATCTTATTCCTTGAGTTAATAAACTTGAATCTTGTCACAACCTAACAAAAAGTACAAGACAGGTGTCAGGAATGCATTCTCTCGATGGTCGGACTGTAGTTAACATTCCATGAAGTATAATACTAACAATAACGTTATTTTATTAAATTTACCTGTTAGAGCTACTGACGACAGCAGGTCGAAGGTAATGACACCATCAGGCTTGGGGTACTCAATCGGCTGACAGTCCTTAGCAGGTTTCAGTCTCGCGTGATCGGCACCTGCAAGTTGGTTTAAAGCAAATAGATATAAATATGACATCTTTAGAATTCCAGATGATAATAATGAGTGTCGTCTGTGGACAGGTCAAGTCAAAGCTGCAATGGCTCTTTCTATATTATTTGATATATAATTGAGTTAATTGCGGCAGCAGCTATTTAAAAATGAAAAAAAGTCTAAAACTTACAATATTTATACTAAAAAGAAAACCATTAAAATCTACTGTCACTTTGTCTGAACGTAAAACGGAACAACCTAGGAGTGAAATTCGTACTCAGATGCGTAATAAAAATTGGAATCGTAAGGAAATCTAACGCGCACGTAGGACAAAATGCAGGCCTGGATTTCCATACGATTCCAAATTGTCCATCGTCTGCTCAGCGCTTTAGATGGTGACTCGGGTGATAGACTTGAGGAGTGTTTCACCCGAGTTACCATGAGGAGTTAGACACGCAAAAAAAAGGCTCTGGTGACTGACCTCCATGGCTGAGCGTCCACGGCTCCTTGCCGCGCAGCAGCGTGCTGAAGGCGGAGTAGGCGACTCCGCCGTACAGGCCCAGCGACGTGTGGAACGACGGCCGGCAGTTGCGGACTTGCTGCAATTTGTATTAATGACCAATTAACCAACTTCATTCTTGATTATACGTAGATAGTGCCACCCACGAAGACGCGCTCCACGCTTACAGTACAGTAATCGCGTTTCGGAAGAAGACGATTTTTCCACTTGGACAAACATCAACTTTATGCAAGTGTAAATAAAGTTGATTTTAGATCGACTAATATTTTTGAAAAAATATGAAGTTGTAGCGCAAACTGAACCTTATGTGTAGGCATTACAGTAGTTTTTCTTAAAACTCGTGTTTGTTTACACGTTTGGCAAATGAATTGCGAACGTAGAATATATCTATATATATTATAAAATAAAGTCACTTTTCGTGCGACCACGTTTTTCTTATAAACTACGCAACTAATTTTGTTGCGGTTTTCACCGAGGGCTTATTCAGGAAGGTTTATATTTACAATACATTAATATTAAACTTGCATATAATAAGAAAATCTCCATGTTTTGTCAAGTCATAAATACTGTTGGAAGTAGGGGCGGGTCGCTAGTGCTTTATAATTTTATAATTGATTAGCTTCCGCCAGAGGCCTCGCCCGCGTGATATATTTATAAATTATAGCGTATGTTACTCAGTGTTACTGAAAATATAGCATTCTAGTAGCGAAAGTATTTTTTAATTCGGTCCAGTAGTTTTTGATTCTATTCATAACAAAAAAATATACAATTTTTTTCTCCTTAGAATATAATAATAAATAGAGATTGACACCCGATTTCGAAATTGAGAATTTGCCAAATTCTACTTTAGGATTACATGTCATAGGGTAATAACATTAGGTACTTTACAAGAAACGTAAAATACATTTTTAATTTCTTGGGCTACTTTGAAGTAGTCACCTTAAGTAATGCTAAAGTAGACTGACAAATTCGTCGAATTGTAGTCAATTTGCTAAACAATTAATGACTACTATAAAATGGAAAATAGTTAATACCTTCAGTTCTTTATAAACGAAGGAGCTCTTGAGTTTGTCCTCGTACTGAGTGGGTACGACTCCTTTCTCGTGTGTCGCCTCACCGGATATGATGAGGTCCATTGCAGCTTCCGCCGCTAACATACCTGTTAAAAATTATTCAGTCAATGATGCGAGCTATATGTGTGCTACTTTCGCGGAAACGCTTAACTTAACACCGTAAGGACTATTCCTGCTTGAAGCGCTTGGCCGCTATAGTAACGCTTACCTACGAAAAAAAAGAGTCGTGTGCACGGGATTTTGTTTTCAAAGTTGTTAGATATGCGTGACCGCGATGGTACATGTCGATTTCTTCTAGCATATCCTTTTTACCAATCAACAGGGTCAAATTAAATTACTTAACGAAACGCCACAGACATGATGGGTTTTATTATGTAAACATAATAAAACAAAAAAAAAGATTCGATGACCTTTTATTTGACAAAAAAATACGGTTATCTCCTCCAGGTTTATAACGCATTTTTTTATTTTATGATTGGTGTTATTAGATATTTTACTAGTAAATAGCGGTTTGCGCCATTGATAAAAGTAAAAAAGATTGGTACCAAAAATAGGCTTTTACTTATGAAGGCCTTTTGACCTATGTAGTATTAATTATTATTGAAGTGCACCGATCCCAGCGTGGTTTAACCAGACTCGATAAATCGAATGAACCCCAAGACTTGTACTAGCCCCTGAAGCCTCATGTTTCATGGGGTTACAGAGGCTATTGCATATCAAGAGTAGTTTGGGAGTTTGTTGCGCCATATCTTCTTCCCAGCTAATGCACTAGGAAGTGGTGAAGGGCGGGCGTTTTGGGGGACTGTCTTGTGTAATTTTGACGTTCGAAAAGTGCTGAATCTCAGACTAGTTTGAATAAATGACTTTTGAATTTTAGACCGGGCGCGGGAATGGTAACAAAGACGTGCCCTTAAGATATGGAAGGATTTGCGAGCCATACCGGACAAGCATCCTGGTAGTAGGCAACGGAATAGTGAAGAGATAGGTGGTATATTTATCTATGGATAGGCATATTTTTACGACGTCGCCGCCAGATAGGTTCATGTCCATTTTCACCGGTGCACTCTTTTCTATGTCACTGCTATCCTGTGTAACACGTTCTTAGTTACCAATGCCTTCTTAATCTTATCTCGGTCTTCAGCCGTCTTCAACTTAACAAATATTTAAATATGTAAACATAAGCACTTCTTAAAAAAAAATACTTTACCACCCAAATGAACACAAAACTACACTTGGTTTCGAAATTTAAAAGGAATGTTTTGTTGGTCAACAGATATCTGAGTCGGCCCTTGATTCACTCCAAATGTCTAAAAATAGAATGCGCACTCACAAAAATACAAACAATTGTGGAACACTATAGCACTGCACATAATATTATTATAATTGTCACACTCGTGTTGTATTATTATAGTTTAAAGCTAGTCGAACCACTTGTAGGTACATACGGCATAAAATATGTATAGATTTATAATGAGATCCACTCATGACTTTAGGCGGACCTCTTCGGCAAATCACTAAAAGATATGGAAAGATCTCACCAGATTTATTGCACGGGGTTACGGGGTCCTGTGGCAGTTATTCATCATTAAAGTATATAAATATTAGTCACTAGCTTTTGCCCGCGGCTTCGCCCGCGTGGATGTCGAAAAATATCCGACTGGAACGTACTACTGGGATTAAAAAAATAACCTATAGGTTAATCCAGGTTATAAACTATCTGTGTGCTAAATATCATCCAAATCCGTTCATCCGTTTTTGTGCAAGCCGGAACATACTTACAAACAAACAGACTAAAATTCTAATAAATATGTTTTCGGCATCAAACTCGAATATTCAATGTAAGGTTTGACTTCGTCACTATTTTATTTTACTTCGTCTGCGTAGAGTATAAATTCTTTTTTTCTAGATAATTATGAATTATTATAACAATTACAATATAGAGCTTTGTTCATGGCTAATTGTCCTCCACTATGTGAGATATTTGAGGAATACTGTCACGAAATACCTACTGTAAAGGACCGGTATCTACCTAAATCCTTCACAGTATTTCTCTATAAACAATGTTTTTCACTAATTCGGAAGCGGGTACAACCAGCTAGTTGGAGAGCTAACACGTGAGTAAGCCACATAAAACTGACAAACGGAGAAACAGTCTTGCCGCAAATCAACTCCAGCAAATTTCAGAGTTTGTCCCTGTGACTTACTAAAAGTCATCGCGAAGCAAACCTTGATTAGGAACTGCAATCTTTTAAATTCAAACGTAAGGTAATTTGGTATCAATGGTATACGCGGCACGAAGACTGGAGGAGAAATCCTCTGGCAGATCCAGTTAGTATTTTGGCCTCAATAACATAGCATAGATGTTCCCTATAATATTACATTGGTACAAACTATCACGCTATTTGCTATGAGGGATGAGCAGTATCGCATTCTGTTCGTATCCTTACTATCCTAATCTATATCTATATCGATTCTCCCGGAGAAGGGGACGGGCCCCTCCCCCGGAGAACCCAGGGGGGGTACTCCGGGGGAGGGACCCGTTTTTTTTTTTTTAGGGTGGGAAATTATTAAATGACTTCTCCCGCTCTGGACGGAGCGGGGGGGCGTGTCAGACTCTTACTGACTAATACCCACATTGCCAGGGGCCACGGTATCCCTTTCGGACCTACGGTGGTCGAGAATCGGCCTGCTATTCCCAACGCCCAGGGCGTCTCCTGCGGTAGCTAGGGAGCGTGTGGGCGCGACATTTGCCTCTCCGCCACGCGCTCCGTCTCCTCCTTCGCGAGCATTACTGCTTCGCAGAAGGAAGTGACGGTTTGCCACGGCCTCTCGCTCCGTACCATGGCCTGGACCAGGGCCGGGCGCGAGAGATCACTGTCACCGATCGCCTCCACAAGGACACCTGGTGGCAAGCCAGGCAGACCTCCACCGTATGCTCCACTGTGTCCTCCGGGCGATCCACACAGTGGTGACACCCGGGCGTTTCCTCCCGCCTTATGAGGAAGCGCCAGTGAGTTACGACAATCACACTCTCCATGATGATCTCCAGACCCTTGTGGGTTGAAATTAAAAAATGACAACGTTTTTTTTTAATGTTAACGTTGTATAGTTTCCAACCATAAGCCGAAATATTAGTGAACTTAAAAAATAAAGAACTTTAATTAAAAACAAAATTTCATCCCCCTTTTCACCCCCTTAAGGGTTGAAATTCTAACAACACCGTTGCGTTATCTTCCAACCATAAGCCTAGATAAAAAAAAGTGATTTTTCTTAGAAAATTATGGACTTTTCAACTTCATCCCCCTTTTTAACCCTTCGGGGTGTAATTATCAAAAACGCTGAGACACGTATAAATTAATTTTCAATTGTCAGCCTAAACACAAAATTTGAAGATCCTAACTTCAAAACTGACGGACTTTCATACAAACTTCCATCCCCTATTTTACCCCTTTAGGGGTGGAATTCCCAAAAATCCTTTCTTAGTGGATACTTACTCTTCACAAAGAACACACTCTCCAAGTTTCATGTCTCTAGGACCAGCGGTTTGGGCTGTGCGTTGATATATCACCCAGTCAGTCAGTCAGTTTATCATTTTATATACAAAGTTGATACGACAGAGGGGCTTTTCTTTAAACTGAGTATACTAGGTACCATTTTCAAGCTCTGTACCAATAATCAATTAAATAGGAGCAGTAGTTTAGTCGCAAATGATTTTTTAAGTTTTTGCCCCGTTTGAACACGATGTATCTTTCCTAACAGCTGATTATGTCTATACGCATAGGTCATGCACCTTAAAACGATAAATCTGAGTATAACCTATGCGTTGTTGCCGCTGTGACGCAAGTCACAAGTACAACCAAATATTTTCGCTAAAAAGATGACAATGCAAACAAGGAAGCAATAAATACACACACACTTGCATTTTCATTACGAGAGGGACAATCATCTGCAAAACAGCACGCGTAAAAGAAATAGAAATAGGTCAGTGTGTTGCTATTGCATCCTAGCGATCGAGGGGCAGGGGTTGCGATCGGTAAGTGGGGCAGTGGGGCTTCTAAAAACTGTTTTTTTCAGTGCGCCGACGCCATCCTTTCGGAACGTACAAGATGTTACGTAACACGGTAGCACGTGCTCCGCTTCCGTTTTGTCGAACTCGCGCGCTGACAATTGGGATTTTGTTTTGTTATTGTGATAGGACACTAAATAAGTTTAAGACAGTATTTCTTTTTTTATTGTGACAGGACACGTAACTTGGGATTATTATTATTTAGTGTTAGTGTTTTTTTTTTGTGATCGACTGCTTTTATTGTGATACGACACGTAATTAAACTTTGGGTTTGTGTGTGTGTGTGTGTGTAATTAAAGTGTTCAACAATGCCTCGTGTAACTTACACGGCGTTAGAATACACTGACATGATTTTTAATTAGAAAAATAAATAACATTATTCTCTGTCGGTATAATTTGTGCATTCATGTGAATGACACATCGAGAATTTAATTTTTTTGTGATTGTTGTACTTCAAAACCATCCCTAAAACAAAAGCCGCGAGCCGAGGAGCCGCCGCGAGCGGAGGCGCCGCCCGCGCCACCGCCGCCGCGCCGCCGCCGGCGCGGGCCGGCGCGCGGCGGGCGGCCGCCCGCTTTGACGAGATAACACACGCCGACGCGCGCGACGTTGCCGCTGTTACCTAGGTATCTGTAGGTCAGTTAAATTTATTTTCAAAGGGTGGTTGCGTTTTACTCTGATTTGTCAGCTATTTAGTTTGTTTGAAAAAAAAAAAAACTCATTTTAGGTGCTTTTTATTTTTATACCGTATCGAATTAATACTAAACACGTATAGTATACGTAGTGTTATTTAATGCCCCTCTGTCATATCAACTCTGTATATAGATTAAAGTCTAATTTATGATGGCTATACAGAATAGTGGGCGGCTCGCCGGCCTCACACACGTAAAATAGACTTATACATTTGAATTAAAATACTAACTTGTTATTTTCCGTGTCGGAGCGGTTCTGTTATAATAAGCGATGTCTTTTAGTCGATATTTTTTAAAGGTTTGGAAGCATCGAGTAATTTTCTTTATCCACTCAGACGTCAAACTAAGTCGAAAAATAAGTCGAGTTTAACGTTCTGGATAGGACGCTATCCAAAGCGACGAGTCGTCTTTAATTCCATCTGATGATAAAATGCGGTATTATTTCGACAGTTTGACAAATCATATGGATAGCTGATGAAATAGTTCGACTAAAAAACATGAGATGGCAGTGTAAAAAGTTTTGAAAATCGGGTGAGATTTTTTTTTCTGCAGTTGACATAAACATACATGGTCGCGCGGGCCGAACGTCTGAGTGGTTATTTGTGTTCTAGTAATTTTGACGGTGTCTTGTAAAGTACTTACCGCTCTTCATGGCGTTGTGCGTGCCCTTGATGCGCGGCACGTTGAGGAAGCCGGCCGTGTCGCCGGCCAGCACGCCGCCCGGGAACACCGGCACGGGCAGGCACTGCCAGCCGCCCTCCACCAGCGCGCGGGCGCCGTAGGCCACGCGGGACCCGCCTGCGATATAGGGCATTACTGGTCAAGCATTGGGTAACACGGGTAACATAATAACACATTTGAAAATGTGCGAAAAGTTTTGAGTAGAAATGTGGATGGCTATAAGAGTAGAGGAAGACTAAAGAAACGACGATGGATGGACTATGTGAAAGATGATACACATCATGTTGTAACATGTAAAAAAAATGCCCGATCCATGAGGTTGTTACGTATCGTACTGAGAGTATATACGAGGGGTGTTCAATAAATAGTGAGAATGCGATACATTCTCCTTGGAAAGAAAAAAAAAGTACTGGCAGGCATAGCCCAGACATTAGTTAATATGATAATAAAAAAAGCAATTAATTCTATTTTGTTTTTTTAAAAGTAGAAGTCTATTGTTTGCGTCGTTTCGGAACGTGTTCTTAAAAATGGATACAATTGAAGTTCGCGCGGTAATAAAATATCTCTGCTTGAAAATTTTTACTACGGAGCAGGTAAATCAAGACTTGAGAGCAACATTAGGGGTTCATGCTCCTCCATATTCTACGGTTGCGCGTTGGTGTGCTGAGTTCAAGCGAGGAAGAACTTCCACTAACGACGACACACGAACGGGACGCCCCATAGTAGTAGTGACTGAACAAATGATTAAAAAAGTTGAAAATATTGTCTTGGCGGATCGTCGTGTTACTGTTCGTTTTATAGCTGAAGAAGTAAAGATTTCGATAGGAAGTGTCCATAATATTATAAACGACCATTTGGGTATGAAAAAAGTGTCAGCGCGCTGGGTGCCCAGAATGCTGTTTGGATTTGTTACAACAAGATCCTGACCGATTTTTGGCTCGATTCATAACTATGGACGAAACATGGCTTCACCATTATGACCCGGAAACGAAACAACAGTCTATGACTTGGAAGCGACCGTCATCTCCAACTCCAAAGAAATTTAAGGCGATTCCATCCGCCGGAAAGATCATGGGCTCTCTTTTCTGGGACAGCCAAGGGGTGGTAATGATCGAATATCTTAATCATGGAGCCAGTATTACGGGGGCTATGTACGCAGGACAAGTAATAAACTTGCGTGAGGAAATATGCAAGAAACGGCGTGGCAAACTCGCTAAAGTTGTTTTGTTTCACCAAGATAACGCCCCTGCGCACAAGTCCATAGTTGCGATGGCTGTCATTGAAGAAGCTGGCTTCGAATTACCAAAAAGTATTGATGGAACATCCTCCATATTCACCGGACCTTGCTCCTAGTGATTTCTACCTATTTCCGCGCTTAAAGGAACATCTCAGGGGCCAGAAATTCGAAGATGATGACGGAGTAGTCGCCGCCGTAAATGATTTTTTAAGGGATCAGGAAGAAGATTTTTTTAGAAAGGGAATTTTAGGATTAGAGAAAAGATATACAAAGTGTATAAACCTGAAAGGTGACTACGTCGAAAAATAAAATAACATATAATAAAAGATAATTGCGTCTTACTCATTCTCACTATTTCTCACATTTTCAGGGACAAAGAAAAAAAAATCGCCACTTTTTTTAATGGGGAATTTTACCGGGCCGCTGTCGTTTAGAGGGTGTCTACAAGTCATAACTTTTGACTTCTGTTGAAAATTAATAATTACTTTTTTATTTCAATAATAATAAGATTTTTTATTACTTTTTGGTAATTTTATTGCAGTACCTACCTTTGTACCCCTTCGAATCAGGCAGGGTTTTTTTTACGTATTGTAGAGGGGGTGACCGAAATGATCGAAACATGGAATGAAAGAAGAAGATGAACGTTAATTCCTAAAAAAATGTTGTCGTTGTTCGTTGTCTCCAGTTTATTTTTGTTTCATTCCCCGTTCACACTCACCGCACCGTTCATACCGACATTAAAGTCGACAAAATTATACATGACACCACATAATATTAAATTTACCTTCAAACATAGGCCTAATGTAGGGATGCGTCTTGAATTTCTGGAACTCCCTGAAGGGGCTGAGGTATGGGTTGGTGTAGTCCAGGCCCACGACGAAGCCCGCGGCTACGAGGGGTGATTCGCCTTCCGCCACGTTGAGGTGGTAGATGAACGAGCCCCCGTATGTGTTCTTGTTTAGAGGCCAGCCGATTGTGTGCTCTACCAAACCTGGTTTGTGGTTCTGGTAAAAAGTAAAAAAAAACATTATTTTATTTATTCTACCAACATCGAAAAAAGCATGCATTTATAACTTGAGATAGTGCATCAATTACTTAACGGTAATAATCGGTATCAATCTGCCTAGCCTTTTCCCAACTATGTAGGGGTTGGCTTCCAGTCTAATCGGATGCAGCTGAATACCAGTATTTTACATGAAGTGACTGCCTATCTGACCTTGGTATACCCTTTGGTAAGACTGGTTGTCAGCCTTTCGGGCTTCTGACGACCCGTAACGACTGTCAAAGATTCACGAATGACAGCCGGGACCAACGGCTTAACGTGATTTCAGATGCACGGAGGAGTCTCGGTATGTAAAGATGGTCACCCATCCACGGATCAACCCCGGCAAGCGGAGCTTAGCCTGATGGATCCACGGATGTCAGCTGTTATTACTTAATAACAGCCGCACGGGTCGATCCATCAGGCTAAGTTCCGCTTGCCGGTGTTGATCCGTGGATGGGTGACCATCTTTACATACCGAGACTCCTCCGTGCCAGAGCCCAGAGCTCCAAAAGCAGGTTAACATAACGGTAAACACCAAATGGCGAAAATTTAATCATGTTAATTTACAGTGAAAGATGGAAGGAGATAGAACCCTCAGCAGTGGGGCAATATTGTAATATATTTTTTTACAGCTTTTCTACATGTCAAGTTTCCAAGCTAGGTAAATTAAAAAATAGTTGTTAATGATAATATTAAAGCATCGTAAAGGCTTCATACATAACAAATCAGATAAACACACACAACACAGGTGTGAGTACTATGTACTAAAGAGCTAACATTTACCGGGTAATACGTATTTTATTGACTTGAATGTGCCCTGGCGGCTGAGAGTATGTCATGCTCACTCAGATGTCTCGCTGATGGTGGCGCGTGTGTTGGATCATTTAGCTCCCTTCAAAATGGTTGAGCTGAATGGTGCTAATCCATGCGTCATGTTCGTGAACGGGCGCCGTCAGTTGGGACAGGTCAACTCTTAGCTGCCTTGGCTGATTTAAATTTTTGAATTGTTCTTTGTTTTATATTTTTATTACGGACGCTTCTAACATGCACGTCTTTCTACATTGTTCTCACATGTTTAATTTCAACATGAATGATGTAACATACTTTGTAACAATTTATTTAAAAGAGTGTCCGTGGAGTTTCTTGCCCGTTCTTCTCCATAGGTACCTACCTACTACGCTTTGGAATGGGCAACTAGCTTCATATTTCTGACTGACCGATTCCTTGACAATTCAAAAGTGCCTGTAAATGGTTTAATTGAAATAAATGCTTTGAGTTTGAGTTTGAAACATTATTTTTTTGGTTCTATTTTTTTTCTTTTTATTTCGTTCTTTTCAATGAATAAGGGTGTTTTTTTTAAGAACGTCTTGTGAAAAGCCAGACCGCTAAAGGCTTATTTCCGTAAACTTTCAAAATCTACTAGCAATCTCAGCAACAATCAACGTCAACCGTTTTTTCTGCTCAGCAATGTTAATAACGCAGTGAATGTTGTTGAACTGTCAAAATGAAATACATTGCGATCAATTGTCATTTTATGTGTGTTACGCAAGTACCCCACAGATCCTACTCAATTTTAATAAAATCTTATTTATTTATATACTTTATTGTACACCAGATTAATATACATTACAAAAAGAAAAAGTAATACACTACAAAATATACAATGGGCGGCCTTATCGCTTACTGCGATCTTTTCCAGGCAACCTTGGAATGGACAGTGATTTTCTGGACATAAAATGGGCAAGGATAAAGTATCCCTCGAAAACTCGATATGCTCCCACAACCCAGGCGATCAATCTGCTGAACGCCCTGATTGCTCAGGAGCCCGATGTTGACATATTTATGTATAGCAGTAAATCTATGTTAAATGTTTGCATGAAGTTTTTTACGTGAATGTTGTTGTTGGCTTGCTGCGCGCTTTGGTATTTACTGTAAGTGCAGCAAGCAATTGTTATATAAATAAATAAATAGAGACTTACCTCTGGTGTAACTTCCCACAATTCTTTGAGTCCGATACCGTACGACTGAGGTTCACTGTTCGCTCTCAAGTCATACTTCTTTGAGACCATCTTAGTTAGGTGGCCGTGGCAACCTGTAATTAAACAGATGAATGTTAAACAAATAACAATATTTAAGGTCAAGCGCACGTCAGACACTTGAACTTGAAAACCACCCTTACTGCTGCCCAATAATAATAAAAGTCCTCGTAGACTTTCAGCCATGGCGAAAAATGTCAGCGGAAACCAGCCTTCGGCGCGGGGATATGTTATAGTGCACAAGTGTGTGCAGACACAGGTGCACTCTCTCTTCCCTCACTGTCATAGTCCGATGGGACGGCAACCCGACACGACCAGAGAGAGATCAGGCGCAAGGCCACCGGCCTAAACGTGCGCACCGAGGCACGGGGGTATCACACCGCTAACTACGGGCTGTTACTAAGAAACCCTAATGGAAAAACCTAATAACACTGTGTGTTGCGTCGCAGCCCGGCCACAGTCGATTTCGTAATTTATAGACGTATCAATTAAATGTTCTTTTATTGTTCTTGCAGTACCAATGAATAGATTAAATGTACCACAAATATATCTTGTTAAAAAAGCACTTGTTTGTGGCCGGGTAGTACCATATACGGAGCAGCCCGGCCACATGTATATTTTCTGGTAGGATGCTCAGAATGTTCTAAAATATAAACCAAATAAATGTTCTTTTTGTGTTCTTTATTTTTTTCAATGAAATAAACCAAGAGAAACGCTTACATAAACAAAAACTGATTTCAAATAAAAGTTTGCACTAAGCGCCTGTAGGACTAAAATAACACATAGCCGACGTGCTCTGTATATGTATGATTTGTTTTGTACCCTCACATGTCACATTTTTTTATTTATATCGAGAATAATTTGTGTACTAAATTAATAGTTGTCTCTGTGCTATTTTAGTGGTTGAATTTAATAAAAATACTAAAAAAACTTCCGAAAAAAAGCACTACAAAGCGAAAAATAACTTTAATAGTTGCTGCTTTTAGGCTTCTGACTGACTACCCGTAACGACTGTCAAAGATCTACAAATGACAGCCGGGACTAATGGCTTAACGTGCTTTCCGACGCATGAATGTGTCTCGATAAGTACCTAATGTATGGTCACCCATCAACGAACCGACCGCAAAAATCAAACCGGGCGGCTGTTATTATTAAACGACTCCAACATATTTGAATTCAGAATCTTAGATAATCATCGAGTTTTTGGTGTGCCAAAACTTCGTCGTAGTTGGTTTTAAAAAAATCACTCAATGTCATACGTGAAAAGGTTAAATTTCCATTGCAACTGTAGATCAAGTATGATATAGATTAGCTATCAGCGTATACCTAACTTAAAGAGATAGTGAAAGTCTTTTACAGTCACTTGTAAACTGGAACTATCCAGTTGTTGGCCAACAACTGGGTTCAGACAAAAAGTTTGCATGCTCGAAGGAGATAGAGAAAATATATTTCTGTCTTGGTTACTCTTACTACTGGATCTCATAAGTGTGTCCTTGTCTCATTATTACTATTATTTTGTGACTGTCTATTGCTATACTCTGTCTATGATTGCAACCAAAAAATGTTAGGACCTATTTATTACCACAACCCGTGTGAACGATGGGATTTCCCATTGACAAAAATGACGAATTTCCATGCAAACTTTCATTCCCTTTTTCATAATCCCTTTAGGGGATGAATTTTCAAAAAAAATCCCTTTCATTATAAAAGGAAGTCTTGTGTAAAATTTAATGCGTTGTCTCAGTTGTCTGTCAGTGAATGAATGAATTTATGATTGTTATTAAGTAGGTACACACATACACAGGTCACGGTCAATCTCTCAAGGTCTAAAAATATGTAGTTAAGGTCTTACCTTCAGTAAAGATGGTGATCTTGGAGTGGAATTCCATGCCTCGTTCAAACATGTCCTTCGGGCTACCATCTTTAGCGATGCCGACGTCACCGGTGGCCACGCCCTTCAAGGAGCCGTCGTCACGGTATATCAAGTCAGCGCCCGCGCATCCTGGCCAGATCTGTTCATAGTGAATATAATTTAATATGCTATAAGTAGTGTACACATTTAGAAAGATGAAAAAAAATTACCGACTTCAAAAAAACCACTACAATCTGATAAATAACTTTAGTTTGCAAAGTCGGTGTCGTTGTTAAAAAAGCGAAATCTTCTTTTTTTTTTGTACAATGTTTTTATTTTTCACTTCAAATTCGACTATGTGATAGGTGACGTGGATTAAAAAAATATTATTGAACCTAACTCATATACTCGTACTACTCAAGAAAAGTTAATAAAATATGGGACCACCGCGCGGGCTTTCTCTACCAAATTAAAAAAAAATACAAGTAAGTCGGTGTACATACATGAAAAACAATACTTGCCGAATGCATAACCTTCTCCTTGATTTGAAGTTGGTTATAAATAAACGACATGTTTAAGAAGTTGTACTAAGGTCAGTGTTTTCGCTCAAAATAAAAATATCCCTACCTCCTCATAAATACCTGACCTCTGAATGGTAATTTTAATTACTTAAGTAGATTTGAATGGGTAATGCTAATGTATTCAAAATAAGCCTATTTACCAAAGGACACATACAGAACTTTAGCCATTGAATTCCGCGGGCTCTTTGCCAATTAATGTATATCCGTAAGTACGAGTACTTTGCACACATGATTCCGGTAAAGAATTAGCCAGACTGCCAGTCTGGCTAATAGGCGTCGAGATTATGTAAAGGGGATGCTATCATTAGACTGAAAAAATTGTTTGCTTGTTTATTGTTTCTTAAAAAAATACACAATAGAACAGTATAGCTTGTCCACTGACGCGCATGATGAACATCAGCTTGTCGGGGTTGGTCCGTGGATGGGTGACCATGTTTTCTTACCGAGAGCCCTCCTTGCCTCGGAAAGTAAGTTAAACCATTGGTTCTGGCTGTCATTCGTGGATCTTTGACAGTCGTTACGGGTCCTCGGAAACCCGAAAGTCTGACACCAGTGTTACCAACGGGTATCGTATTAAGGCTTGTCCACTCTGATATGACGCGCCCCACTACCGCATTTTACGTACACGGCGACGCGGCGTGTACGGTAGTGGGGCGCGTCAGAACCAACGGCTTAACGTGCTTTCCGAGGCACGGAGGGCTCTCGGTAAGAAAACATGGTCACACATCCACGGACCAACCACGACAAGCTGATGTTCATCAGCATGTTATGTTATGTTATTTATTATCTTCTTACCTCTGCTCCGGCCGCCTCTGCCTGTTCCGAGAGCCACCTCACAAGGTGTCCCAGACGCACTACGTAGTTGCCGTGATTGTAGTTAGGTAAGCCTGTGAAATAAATAATAATAGTATGTCAATAGGTAAGTTATCACCTCTGCTATCTAATTACGTAACACATTTTCGTAAACGATTACGACTAATCTATTTCATTTTGACAGTTCAACAACATTCATTGCGTTATTTACGTTGTTGAGCAGATTTTTTTTTCGAACTTATGAAGCAATGGGTGAACAAAATTATACTTTACATGTCTGAGATCCCTAAGACTTAGTTGACTAACTTCAATAACATAGAGACGATTTTTTAGTAAACATAGTAAACAGAACACCTCTAACTGCTAACTTATCAGTTAGCAGTTAGGTGCTCTGTTTTCTTGCTTGATAAATGATGATATTATAACCATATTCTCGGCTAAATTGTACTGAATTTTATAAGAAACGTTTTTATTTGTTTCGCCATTCAGTAATTTATCAATTCTAATATTATAAAGAGGTAAAAGTGAGTTTGTATGTAGGGGGTTATCTTCAGAACTACTGATCCAATTCAAAAAATTCTTCCACTAATGGGAAGCTACAGTTTTACCGAGTGGCATAGGATATAATCTATGTTAAACCAAGAAATTTCACGCGGACAGAAGCCAGTATCAAATAAAGTATGTATCACACAAACTTACCTGGAAATACAGGGATAGGTATCCTGCTAGTTGCTGTGAGAAGACCAAACTTGTCGGAGTTCACCTCTGTGTCCATAGGCGCTCCTTTTTCTTTCCAGTCTGGGATCAACTCGTTCAGGGCTATCGGGTCCACGCAGGCCCCAGACAATATGTGACCTCCTACTTCAGCTGCTTTCTCCAGTAGAGTCACTCTTACTTCCTGTAAATTAATGAAAAAGCGTAATTTTTTAGGGTGGCTTGGCTGTCAAACTAATAAAAGATATACATTACGAACTAATAGACAATGGGCAACTTTCGTGTGCCTTTGGCCGTTGATAATTCCTTCAACCAATCGCAGTAGTTTATGGGTGCTTGACAATTTGTCACATCAATTTTCTTAATGATAAGTAACTTATTTTCAATTAACCAATAATTAATAATAAAGTAGGAATTAAACTTCCCTCAAAACATGTATAAAATATAAATATATTTATTGTTCTAAAAGTTAAATATAATATCATTAATAAAAATATAACAAATAAAAATATCAAACATAAAAATTATTGTTAATAATTTAAAAAGTTTCTGGATTTTTTAAATGTAGATTAGAACCATTAGTAGTTATTTCTTTATATTGATCAGAATCATTTTGAAGCGAAAATTAAAAGCAACTTACATTAATTTAAAAATTATATAAAGCAATTTTGGGAGCTGTTTGGCTATATCGAATTTTTGTTTTTCATATAAAAATATTTAGTTTTAATTCTGCAATAACTAGATCCAGTCTTGCAGCATCAGCATACAGAATGCAGCACCACCCTCCCGTCTGCAAAAATATGCACATGCAGAAGATTCGGGAACAGGACTCAGGAACTGTTCCAAGTCAACGCAAACCTGGATCTAGTTATTGCAGGATTCAAACTAAATATTTTTTATTACATTTTAAGAATTGTTATCATTAATAACTCTCAAAAGAACTTACAGCTCCCTTTTCCTCTGCAATCTGGCGAGCTCTGATGGCAGCAGCCATGCCTGCGGGCCCCCCACCGATGATGAGAATGTCCGTCTCCTCCGCTACCCTCTCCATACTGATTTCTAAACATTATAGATAAATAACCATTTATTTGAGCTTGAAAAAATGCAAATTTTTACAACAAGGTTCTAAATTAACAAAATAACATCACGTCTTATTTCCCCTAAGGGTTGGGCAAAGTTCTATATTGATCTCAATAATTATACATAGATTATCAAAATAAAATTCTATTTTCTATGCCCCTATATGTTTTCTTTATTATAATTGTTAAAGGGCTTATTTCTAGTTATAAAAAACAAGATTTAAACATGATCTAAACTTCATAGAATTTATATTTGGAAATGTTGGCAACCTATCAACTTATGAAATTTGCTAGGTATTTCCTGCCCTTTGCTTTATCAATGCCAGATAAGTGCACAATAAGATTATAATTAATTTAAATCGAATGGGGGCTGTTGTCATGTGGACATGCATGAAGTAAAGAATGTTATGGAAAGAAATTGCTGGGGATCACTTGGTAAAAACAAGAGATAAAAAGGCACATGGTGTATTTTTTTTTTTTATGAAGGCCATTGATAAGAATATATAATTTTACCTATCTTCTATAGGGATCTCGTTTGTTTGTGATTTTGAGACATATTTCTTTCATAACGATGATAAATAATTATTGCTATCAAGGTCTTGGCAATGACGTTAATTTTGTTGATTATTTGAACTGAAGGTTATCACTTACCTTTCCATCGTGGGTCCTTATCTCTGGGATGTATTGTGTAGTGAGTCGTTATCTTTGGGTAAGCATCCGAATACAGTCTCTTCGCAGCCTTAGTTAGCCTCCCCACTGAAAATTTAAATTAAAAAAAATCAAAACACGACCAAAACAAACCAGAGTGAACTTTGAACTTTTATATTTAGCAGCTTTATTGCATAACATTGTGCATCAAGGCCTTCTAATATTAGTTTTTACTACTTGTTTTCACAAAAATGATTAAAAGACATGTCTTATTTACCACTAATTACTCAAAAATATTTAGAACCAACTCACGAACAGCTGATAGTAACGTCACGTAAAACAACTTTTTTAATGTAAAACTTTCAATAAATACCAATGTTTAAATTCAAAGCCGATTATTTAATTACATTTACTTCACAACTTATGATAGAAACATAGAGATTTTTATTTAAAAAGCATTTTATTTACCCTGACGAGACGAACTAACAAGTACCGCCGCCATTTTTAAAAACAATCTGTGCTGCGCTCCGATTCAGAGAACAAAGTCCAACATAAATGACATGTTTCTACAAAATATAACTTCAACTTATTTTTAAATATAATTAAATTAAGAAAAAATTATCTCATCGAATACAATTAGACAACAAATCAATAAAATATATTTTTCTTTATTTAGCGGTACACAACTTTGTTTCACACAGTTAGAAACGAAAATATTTATAAATGGCGAACACGGAACGCACCAACGTTTGACGTGGGTGGCGGGAATTTTAATTTTTGGTATTATAACAAAATTTTTGTATCTATCAAATTAACAGGAACTTCTGATTTTCCTAGAATTTTTGATTCACTTACTTACACTTACATCATAGGTAAAGTAAACGGCGTAAAATGTATGCAACTCCGGCGCAAATCATTAGATTTGTATCTCAGATTATAGAGTTTGAAAAGTACCTAGTAATATACTATCAACATCACTTTATTGGGTGGCTTATTTTGTTTACTCGGTGAAATTTTGTAGGCGTTCTGCATAATCCTGCCCTTGTCCCAATTTATTTGGCGTTCATCATCAAATTTTACGAAGGTAATTGTTTTTGTTATCTTTATATTCACATACAGTCATATCAAACATTGAAATGAAACATAGAGTTACCGAAATATAATAAAATATAGAAAAAAAAAACACGAATTCTCAATATCTATTAAAACAGGGCCCAAGGACGGCAAGATAGTCTGGCTGGATTCCTATTTAGATATGTGTTCAAAATAACAATAATTGTACTGTACTTACGACGATTGCAACCGAGGGCACATTACCAGCACCTGGGTAGCTACCATTATTTTTAATGTTGGTAGGTACCCAGGTGCTGGTTTAGTTCAACAAATTACATTGTAAAAAGCAATCACTGAATTAAGTAGATAACTTTACAGTTTTACAATCAAAAAATGTTAGCCACCTACAGCGACGGGAATATTTTAGAAAATTACCATTATTTTGACTCTAACATTTGATACAAAACGTTTTCTCCGGCTTGGGTTTTACGCAACCTTTACCAGTTTCCATTAATCTTTTATTAAAAAACTTCGAGAATACAGTCGGTCATACACAGTAACTAGGTTAATTTTTACCTTGAAATAAAGAAAGAAACCCTTTTAAAATTAATCTCTTTATTTAGAAAGCTTAGTAATAAGTTACATAGAACATTAGATCGAGTTGAGCTACTTGACTGGTTTCATCTGCCAAAGTCCGTCGTTGAGGTAATGGCAGTTTTCTATGCCCACACCTTTATTCACTTTGGCTCTGAAAAACAAAAGATAAGCACGTATTAGGTTTTCTGTAATAGTGGTCCTAGTGGTGGATGGTCCTTGAAGACAAAACTATTTAAGTTGACTATCAAAGCCACGGTGATTGAAAAGGGCGTAGGTACCTAAGCTCTTTCCACACTCTCTTCCGAAGGTAACTTTACTAGACCTCCTAGTCTGAGATCCGAAGTAAGATCGACCTTCACCCATCCGTTCACCAGATGAAAATTATTTCTTTATCAAATTTAATATGTTTACAAATATATTGCAATTGGGTTGCCAACCTAAATATGTTCATGGCTATAAGGTGATGGGTGATTCGAAGATCGACTTTACTGCGGACCCATAAACTAATACTGTTTCTTGTAAAAGTCCTACACTTGAACGGTTTTGTTACCATGACAGGTCGTTGTGATTGTGACGGTACTTGGATGGAGGCGTATGTTCAGTGTAGTAGACGTCTTTTGGCTGAGATGATGATGAATTGATGATGATGTGAAGCATCATAAAGATAGAGCTTATGCAAGTGGCGTGGTAATAAAATGGTACTATAGCCGGTAAATGTTTGTTTTCTTACACCTGTAGGTAAGTTCAAGGAGCAAAACCATGAGAAGGCCTGTACCTAGCTCAATCAATCTGCCTAGCTTTTTCCCAACTTTATTGGGGTCGGCTTCCAGTCTAACCGGATTCAGCTGAATACCAGTATTTTACATGGAGCGACTGCCTATCTGACCTCCACAAACCAGTAACTGGGTAATACGATACCCCTTGGTAAGACTGCTTGTCAGACTTTCGGGCTTCTGACGACCCGTAACGACTGTCAAAGATCAACGAATGACAGCCGGGACCAACAGTTTAACGTGCTTTCCGAGGCACGGAGGAATCTCGGTATGTAAAAATGGTCACCCATTCACAGACCAACCCCGGCAAGCGTAGCTTAACCTGACAGATCGACCCGTGCAGCAGTTATTACTTAGCCACGAGCTCCTCCTACCGCCTGTACCTAGCTCAATATGCCGATTATTAAAAAAAAGAAAAATAATTACATGTCATCAGTAGACAACGCAGTACATCCAACAGCCAGAGCATGTTCCTTTCCCTCAGCCATGACGGCTACCACCTGGCCCTTATCAACGCCGCTCATTCGCGCTCCCGGTGACGTCAGACCGGGACACATGATGTTGGCACCACTGAGCACGAAGCGGATGGCACCCTTGTCCACTTGCTGCAGCGGCAGGAAAAATGGATCTGAAAAACGAAGAGAATTAGTTCCTTATATCCTATACTATTTTATAATGAGCAATATTACGTCGTACGTCGAAAACGGCTCTAACGATTTCGATGAAAGTTGCAATGCCCCTGCATTGCAACTTTCACAACACACACAGTGTGTTAACGGGGCGCGGGGGTGAAAATCGATCGAGTAGCTAGATCGTCTATGTCTCATATCTGGGAAAATTCGTATTCTCTATTTTCTCACCCTCGGGAATGTGATACAACGTTGGTATACCTGAACGATATGTTTATCTATATTCACCCGCAGAGCTCGGTCGACCAGGTACTTATAAAAATGTATGTTGTGATATTATCTAGTATGCAATATTTTATGTAAAGTAGGTATAACCTAGCTAAGTACTCATATAAGTTAATTGTTACTACTTGCTGCGCCCTAACAGGGTCATGTACTCATAAGTCTAGCCATAACATGTAACAGTGTGTATCTACATCCTAATCCTAACTATTATAAATGCGAAAGTGAGTTTGATTGATTGTTTGTTACGCTTTCACGCTAAAACGGCTGCACGGATTTGAATGAAATTTGGCACATGGGTAGACCATGACCTGAGTTAGGACATAGGACACTTTTTATCCTGATATTCCCACGGGAACGTGACTTATGCGGGTGAAACCAGGGGCGCAGGTAGTTGTGCAATAAATAAAAAAATAAAAATAGAGAGTAGTAAGCTGTTTTATGAACGAGGTATTACGGGTCATCAGATCATTGTCTTCATTATGTCTGCATTATGGCTTTCACGGAGAATGGAGTATAATTCCTCATTAATTTATTCCTGTCCATCCTAAGCAGCTGAAATTCATGTAGTCCACTAAGTCCGAGAATCTGATATTCTCGTCTATTCATTATCGTTTTCTTGCCCATGCCCTATTTTACATGGATGGATCTGGATGAGGCTTGTTTTGTTTCTCCTTGACATCGACAGCCCAGAGTTCAGCACGGATAAAAATTTAATAAGATAATGTAATTTCGGTCATCCCACACCTCACTCTGTCAAACTACCCTACTTCTTGCAGTATGTATCTTTGATACTCTCATTATAAGTTACATTGTTACTTACACTTATGCAGAAGCTTCAGTGTGGGCATCCAGGGCCCCTCGCGTTGGCGGAAGAACAGCAGCTCTCCAGCGCTGTTCACCATGATTTCGATGTGATCGTGACTGAAAAAGTTAATGCATAACATGAAAATCAGGATAGAAACAGGCAGGTAGATAAAAACTATATAGGACAGCTTTTACTCTAACATGTTCAGTGCCAAGAGCCGTTCTGGAGGGTTCACCCTGTCGCATATTTGATGCCGGGAGACAGGCAGGGCACATTTTAAACGTAGGTTTTTCTTAGCGAATACAGCATTATGTAAAAGGTGAAAATAAAATTTGATGTAGGTATATTAATGTAGGTATGCGTTGACTTTAAATCCAAGCATTTTTTTTATGGTTACAAATATTCTCTAAAAATTTAAAAGGTTGGTAACTACATAAAGCGACAAGAACCCCGTATGCAATATCCCTATGCTCATTCATACTCAAAAGTTACCTAAAATAAGTATAGGATGATTTTGAATTCTTCCTGTATTAGCTGTTTATTTGTGCGTACCATTTGACAATCCTAAATGTGTCTTTCTTAGGAAGAACTTGGTCGATGTAGTTCTCCAAGTGTGGGTACAGCTCCAGCAAACGCGCCCTGATGCCTTTCTGCACCGATGACTTGAGCTGCTGCACGCCCGATATGCTTTCCTTCTCATCGAATCTGAAAAGAGCGAGATAGAAGATTTAGAAACTGGAAAACATAACAAAGAGAGCTGTATTTTTTTTTTAATAATAAGGCAAATAAAAGTGTGACCTTGAATTTACAGGACCCGGCCAGGGTCATTCTACAATTTCATAAAGGTAATACATAAAACAGAATTAATGTTTGTTCTATTGTGTATGGTCATCATATGTATTATGTATGTAATTTATTTATATTATCTCCTATTACAGAGTCCATTTAGCGTCGCAATAATAATTGAGTCTGATTCAGCGACTGCAATGCATACTATTTCTTGCACCTATTTACAATAAAGTCTAAAATAGTGTGCATGACTTCTACCGATATAATGACTGTAACTATCGTAGCACGAATCGTTATTACTCTAGTACATGCAAAGAAAGGCTAGGTTTTAAGAATATGGAACATGTAACGGTTCCGTCGATAGCTTTTGTGACTCTAAAGATTACAATCTAACAGACAATGCAAGATTATCTGGTTTCCGGTAAGGTAGGTAGAGGTACAGTAGTCCGCCAGTGGTACTTGAGGAATTGGCCCTGGACAGGACAGGAGTTTTTTTATTTTTCTGGAGGCTAAGTCGCTATATATATACGTATAATAATACATTTAACTCACTTGCTCAAACTTAATAGAACGAGCAGTGACCCGACCAAAGTTCGAAGCTAAACAATTTTGAAAACCAGTTGAAGCATTATGAAATCATAATGCTTCAACTGGTTTTCAGTGGTTTTTAGTCGGAGACAAAACTCTTCATCACTATATTGTGATGAAGAGTTTCGTCTCCGACTTCACCATTCTTGGTGAAAATTGTCATGATTAGGCATGCATGGCGTTTTGACGTCCGCTGCGCCAGTAACAAAGCAGTTTCGTTGTTCGCGTTGCAAGTATTACTGGGTCATTGCACTGGCCCAGTTTGGACATAACAGCTTCCGCTTTCTTAGCTTACATGGTCACATTGAGCACGTGAGGTGAGGGCAAAGTCCTCAGTCGCCATGTGTTAATTATATTTTATGATCGTAATAAAACTTGGGTAGGTGTACAGTGCCCAGCCCAGGGGTGTTCCAATTCAGGTTGAAATCGGAAAAGTTACGGGACCGAATAAAAAGAAAAGTATAATAAATAAAGAATATCTCATGATGTTTGTCAACTTTGATGTATGGAAATAAATAAAGAAAGCGGTTTCATCAAGATCTATCCCAACTTTGAGGGACTGGAGAAAAAGTAATTGAAAGCCAATACTCAGTAGATTTTTCGGATTCATGTGATTAGAAAAGCGGGTGAAAAATCGCAGAACATATAATAACATATAATATATAACATATAATATAAATATGAGTTGGCCACGAGTCTTTTCTACATTATGTATGCCTAAGCTCTAACTCTAGGATTAACTTGCTTGTCTAGATGGGCTTTTATGACCTAATAGCGTCTGAAAGATAGATCAATGTCTGAAAGTCTTTACGACCGCCCATATGAAAATTGCCATTACCCGTCTGCGGCAGTATTCGCTTGAAAAAATGGTAGCATTTTATAAACCTAAACAAGGAAGAAGTTCCGAAATATCACAAGGCTGAGCTTTATCGGAAAACATGTTTAGAATAAAATTTTACATAACATCGAATGTTACGAAAATATCTGTCGTTTCACAAGTTTATTTATTCCACGTAAAGTAGGCTATCAAAGTATCAATTTGGTTTCGATAAACAATGACATTGATCCATCTTAATAGGCTGGCCCTATCATGTGTTATGTGGTAAGGGTAAGAAGGTTTTAGAAGATTATGAGAATGACGGAAAAAGTCGTCTCTAAAAATAACCGAATTTCTACCTGAAGTGCTTGCGACCCTTTCACGTAAGTTATGATTTTAGGGGTCTCTCACGTTACTGAACTATTATTTTATATTTCCCTCTATTCTTCCTTACTTCATACATAGATTTAGATCTAATAGGTAAACGCTATTTATGACCTCACCTTCCGAAAGGTTTAGGCTTCTAGTAGCTCTTTGCCTTTATCATCGTTCTAATTCTTTCCGTTTTAGATAGTGTAAATTTTTTACCAGTTGTGCTACACAATTACCGACAAATGCGGCGTGCACTGACTCACTGAGCACTGACTGGACAGCTCCACTAAAATCTGTGTGGTTCTTCCCTCAAAACACCATCTCAGAAATTAATCTGCATGGTCCTCATATGGTCTGACCCAGATTATGTCTGGATTCAAAAGAGACTGTAACATAGATAAAGGAAAAAGAAAGAAGTTATTTATGTTTTAGGTTCTGTGGCGACGGCTTCTCAGATAAGAAACACCGAACTCACCATAAGTAATTATTGACGAGTAAACATATTTTTTTTTTTAATTTACTGAAATACTCGTAAATATCATTTATTATAAAAAAAAAATCAGACATCATAAAATTAGTAAGGTGCCCCAGGGAGCACCACACGTACACATGAGTTCACACGACACCAAATAGATGTCATTGGGACATGGCGAAAGGAAGAAAATTTCGCTTTCTCATACCTAACTGGTATAATAAAAGAACCTACCATACCATATCTTAACTGCTTCCATAGTCCACTAAACGACTGTTCATAATCAGATAATACTGCAATGTAAGTTTCATATTCCATTCCATAAAACGAATTGAACAATAAAATGTTTTAACATGGAACATTAAATGCAATCTTATTTCTAAACACGTTTGTGGACAATGTGGAGACATAAATATCCGTCTCTGATAGATACCTAGATACATTTCACATAAGTGGCACACCTAGAAATCTTTCTACAATTTACTACGATACTGGACCTCCCACAACGTGACCCGATGACCCTGTGAAGGCAACGAGTATCCGTGAGAAGCCCAGCACCAGTCGATGCGGCGACACTTGGGGAAGGCGGAAGGCCTATAACCAGCTGTGGAAGACTTTCGGCTGAAATGATGAATAAGGAGCCAAATGGGTGAATGAATACCTAATATAAGGTTAAAGCTTGACATCGAATCTCCATTAGCTTGTATGCTTTAAATTAAACGGTTTATCTTCATAATCGATCACTTAAAGGTTTCCATTACTGATTTAGACCGAAATTGGTGCCGATTCTCTTGTACACCGAACTAAACTACTTAACTAAACTATCACTAAAATTTCTTACTTTAGGCTATGAGAATCTTAGAGCTATTCTGCAAATAAAATTCTCTAAACTAAAAAATAATTTTGACACAACTAAAATAGAATTTGACAATCGCGAATCCACGTGGTACCCGCGGTTTGCCCTCACCCGTGATTTTTAAAGCCGGAGGCGCGCAAGGGGTGCCCCGCCTCGACGTGTTTTATATGGAATTTTTCACTTTTTGTATGGAAAACATGAAAAAATATTACCTACATGTTCAGGTTTAGGGGTTTATGGGTTTATGGGTATCATAAAGGGGTCGAAATTTTCATTATTTTTGCCATAGGACGCACCATTTTCGAGATATAAGCAAAAGAAAAAATAAATACAGTACTGTTTTTGCACGTGAAGTCGAGATGTTGTTGTGAATTTTAGTTCATGACAACTTATTTTATCCCACACCTTTTTAATCGCGATTAAAAATATTGTCAGAATTAGTCTGGTTTGGTATTTTACAATCAAAATTTTAGGTGAAAAATGTCAAATACAGAATAGCAAAATTGCCATTTCCACTAAACTAAAAACTCAGTACTATCTTAGTGCTGTCAAACTAAAATATAGTTAAATTGTGTCACTTTAGTCTATTTCAGAATGGGAAATCGTCGTTTGACAGGATTAAACTTAATTTTAGTGATTTTTAGTCTAGTTCAGAGGCATTTGTGACAAGAGAATCGGCACCAGTGTCCATCCAATATAACTAAATGAAGGCAGTACCCAACTTTTTAGAACTGTTACAGTAATCAAGTGAACTAAAAATGGGTAAAAGACACTTCAAAGAAAACCCAGTTATCTTCGCGACCACGGTCCGTAGACGCTATAATTTTCTATGAATCGAGGTTTCTGGCACATTTATTGCTTTGGTCTAAATCACGCTGTAATTCGGCGGTGAAATCCTTGAACTGCCTTGATAATGAACAGCTGTGCGACAAAATTGTTATAGTTAGATACAGCTAGTTTACTATCTTCATACTGGTCATCAAGATTGGTCAAAATCGTTGGTAGAGAGAGGTCAGCCAGTCAATTCAGTAAAAATCGGACCGTGAAAATTTAGGTGAAGTGAGCTGTCATCCACCATGCTAGGGATTGACACTATTGACAGCTCACTTCACCTAAGTTTTTAACCACAACTACAACTAAAAAGTGAATTATAAAAACATTTCCAAAAAAAAATACACTAAGTAGGTAGGTACAAAGTGAAATAATTTTATTTTCGGAAGTCGGTGGCAAAAAACGAAAATCCAAAACCAAAGACACCGACTTCGGAAATTAAGGTTATTTTTCACTTTGTAGTGTTTTTTTTTTAAGTTGGTTGTTTTTTGTTTCACGGTGATATTTTTACATACATAACACTACAATACCTACATTTACCTACTGACCATGCCCAACCTCATGAAATAAACAAGTATTTAACCGTATTCGTAATTCATTTAAGTACAAAGCACCATATGATTTATGATGATGACAAAAATTTAAAAACATACATACGCGTCGAACATATAACCTCCTCCTTTTTGGAAGTCGGTTAAAAAATATTGGACACATATTTTTCTTTTCTTACGTTATCTAAAGATTACGGCGATTTACTGAGGTAAAATGTGCCATGACGTGACGTCACGAGTATGTACCTACCTAGATTTTATACAAACTAGTGACGTAGCGACCCCCACTCCACAACTTATAATGCGTTTTGTCTAAGTAATTTTTTTATTAATTATTTAGTATTTTCTGCATATTGTATATTATTACTAGCTTTTGCGTGCGACTTCGTCCGCGTAGAAGTCGAAAATGGTTCTAACAGGATTTTTTATTGGTTTTTTACGTTGTTAATTTTGTTAACATATAAATTATTATGTTAAAATGTTTGAATACTTATAAAATATAACAATCTTTATTATAGTGTAGAGATTTAAAGGTTAAATAAACATGAAAATAAAATAAATTTTTGTTAAGTAAATATATTTTATGAACACGAAGCTCAGCCTTCGATCTGGTGAAAGTTACACGGGGGTATTATCTTTTTACAACGAAATCGAAATACTACACTTACCGCAACATTTCTTTGTAAACAATATTTTTTGTTTTTCCTTCGGGTGCTAGAATCACCAGGCTACTCTGTGCGCTTACTCTGACTACACATACAACTGGCCGTGAGAGAAGCAGCTTTCCCTAAAGTCTACTCCCGCTACCTTAAGAGTTTGACCTTGAGCTTTGTTTATGGTCATTGCGAAGCAGACTTTGATGGGAAACTGCACTCTCTTGAATTCGAAGGGGTAATTTGATGGTGTTAAGGGAATCCTAGGAATAAATACAAACCTCTGTAAAGCTTAGAAACCTTCAAATGCGGTACTAATTAGGGAATGCAGAACCGGTGCTGTTTTAAAGAACCGGGATTTTTGGGACCTTCTGGCTTAAGAACCGGGATTCCCGGTACTATCGATACTTTAATAAGTCTTTGTAAAAGAGTTGAAAGTGTTGAAACGGAGAAAGTAAAAAAAGACGAAATGACAGGGCAAAGTAAAAACATTTTAATCAAATCAAATAAAACGTTTTATTTCTTGTTTTATAGACACTAAATCAGTCTTATTTAGTATAATTTTACTGGTAATTACGCATATTATGCCAACAACATTTTCGCGCTGTGAGTGCAGATTCAGGCTAATATATCTTCTGTTGCGAATGGACGTCCACTCGTCAAAAGATATAGAAAATGTATGTCCTTCTGTTAATAGTCTCTGGATTTCGCCGATCGGTTGTTGTTTTCTTTTGTCTGCTTGTTTTATTACAATATTTTGAATTGAATTTGCAGCCTTCGGCAATTTATGTCCGGATTTTCTAAACAGCATTCGCAGATCTTCAGACTCCACAAATGTTCGGAAAGGATATCCATCCATAGCTGACATTCGGGAAACCATGAGTTCCATGGAAGGATTTGCGTCAGATTCGTAGTAATCAGTTAATTTCGCTTTTTTCTTTGGTATTATTTCAGTATTTGTCGATGTTGAAGGAGATTCGACACTTTGAGGAACTTGACTATCTGCTGTGTTCATGCTTATCTGATGCACATTTTTCAAATGCTTTTGGAGACCACTCGTACTACCTCCAGTACACTTCAAAATTCTATTACACGTTTTGCATTTCGCGTTATTTTTGTCTTTAGATCTAAGGCAATAATGCCATACTGACGTTTTATCGTTGGCTTTATTAAGGACTGCCTCAAAATCTATCGTCTGTAACAAAATATAGAGTAATTATTGAAATACAAAGTTAAACGAAAAACGTTGGTACCGACTAAATTACTTGATGTTTAATCAATAGCACAGTGCACTGTAGTTTTAAGGTAAAGTATGCAACATTAAAAAAAAAGCTTATTAAAAATATCATTAGAACAGCTAATATTATTCGTCTACGAATAAAATAAGCTTCCCAACCCCATGTAGGTTAGTAAACAAACAGCTAGTCGTACCTAAACTACTTCTTGCTTAATTAATACAGTGCATTGTAGTGTTATTGTGCCGTAAGTAACATTAAAAATAAACTGAATATGTAAAACTTTAGAACAGCAAATTTTATTAGTGTACGTATGAAATAAACTTCCCAACCAATCCCATGTCGGTTGGTGGCTTGGTGAACACACAGCTGCTCGTATTTTATGTTCAAAATGAGGATGGAGAATGAGAATGGTGGCTACAATAACTAAATAATTATATAAAGCCGCTCATGTTTCATTAATTTTGTTTTATAAAAATAAATACTCACTTTCCAAAAGAAGTAGTCTTGTTTGAGTAGTTTTTGCAAAGTACTGTACACCGAAATCCCACTAGCACAACATTCCGAAGACGCGATCACAATCTAACTAAGCGGGACGCGCGTCTACAAGATGGCCGCCACCTGCCCCTCCCGCACCTCCGCACCCTCGCGCATCATGCTCTTGTATTACATGTAGCAACGGTGGTAGCTAGGTAGTATAGTAACAGTGCAGCGGTCGGATTTTAGGCAATAAAATTAGAAAAATTCTAAACGCGAATCTTTTACCGAAAGTACCGAAAGAACCGGGATTTGGTTTTGGAAATTCCGGTTCCTAAAACAACGCAAATTTCCGGGATTTCCCGGTACTTTCGGTTCCGGGATTTCCCGGGACTATTCACTAGTACTAATATAGTACGGTGACTTTCGAGATATTCCAATTTTAAAGAGTATTTGCATTGCACCAAGCGTTTATGTGAGTTCAACCTTTTATGAATAAAATCGGATTGAGTTTTCAAACATGTGTCAAAATGAAATGTAATTTAAATCAAAAGCACTAAGGAGTATTGATATCAACTTCGAAGCAAATCACTCCCAAAATAACTTTCTACCCCTATTTAACTCCGTTAAGGGATGAATTTCAATAAAATACGAAACACGTTTTCCATCATTCTGTTAAAGAATGTTTCTGCAAAATTTGTAGTAGATTGGACCAAGGAATCACGTTATCCCATACAAACTTTGCCCCCATTTTTCACCCCCTTAGGGGTAGAATTCCGAAAATTCCTATCTTATCGGATGCCTACGTCATACAAAGAACACACCCTCCAAGTTTCAGGTCTCTACGATCAGCGGTTTAGGCTGTGCGTTGATTTGCAGTCAGTCATTCAGGACAAAGCATTTTATATGTATAGATAATAAGCAAAAAATACGTGTCTAATATTTTTTTATTATCTGACTGACGGACTAATTAGAATTTAATTTTTTTTACCCAGGCATCATCTTATTGTCTATGAGTCAAGAACAAAATTACATCTAGTTTACTTTCACGAAGCCGTTAATGGATATGTGCAAGAACGCGTCATTCCGAGACGGTCTCAGGTATGTAATTTCACCTTCCTGCGAACACTTGTCGTGTAACAAAGAAAATATAATTTTTTGTTTTAAGAAATGAAGAAAATATTGATTAATTCCCCAGTATTTTTCTTATGGCGACATCTTCTTCGAATCGATGGAATGGAATATGTAAATATTCAATATTGAATTAAATTCCAGATAAGATTTCAGTCTGTTATTTTTATTACTGCTTACTGTTTTTTATTTAGAATAGTCGCCACGGGTTTGGTCGAAGTACTGTCATAAGACAGTACTTCGACCAAACCCGTGGCGACTGATACTAGCTACCTATTACAGCAACACCATACGCAAATCCCATGCAAAAACATCCAGAATTTCAAACATCGCTATAATTATTTTTTATAATGTTAATTAATATTTGTGATAACGTTAAGGAACAATCCCACATTTCTAATGTTATCCAATTTTTTTATTTTATTTTTTTATTAACTAATTGTATTGCATTTTTTTTTTTATATTTAACTGAGTAATGCTAATCTAGTGTCACTTTTTAATTGATTAAATCTTAATTTTGTTAACATGCGGCTATTGTTTTGGGCTGCAATATTGTTAATAATACTTATGAGCCTATATTATTGTTATTTGTAAACATTTTATATTGTAGCTGTTTATTGTCCTATAATAAATAAAATAAAATAAATGAGACAAATATTTCTACCAAGTCGCATCATTCAGATGTCTAGAATTGTCTCCATTCGGTCGTTGATCTACTTTCTAGTCATGAACTTCATCCCTAGTTTAAGCAAGAGCATTGTTTTTTTAGGTCTTCGCTTGATAAATAACATAGGTCACTCATGGGCCATGGCATAGACTAGAAACGCTATCGTAATACTATATCTTAGCGGTTGACATTTATCGCATTATTATAGCTTGAGCAGGGTGCTTGTGCAGCCATAAAAGGACAAATACGGTCAAAGACCCCAGGTGTGTCGGGGCATAGACTTTCCTGCATGGATATAGTAGGTACCAACTATTTCTAGGTTATCTAATGTAGGTAATCGAATCAATTCTTTTAACGAAATAGCTGAACCGTTTAGTGTTATTGTATTTTTTTTTAACGGTCACGCGATGTCAGTCTGGAAGTCCTGCTGGGGTTGCGGGTTTGTCTGAAAGGGATATCGCGGCCCCGGCACACAGGCAACGGAAGGAACACGGGTGGGTTTTAGTCAGTAAAAGTCTGACACTCCCTCTCGCTCCGCCCAGAGCGGGAGGAGTCATTTGATGATTCCCAACCAAAAAAAAAAAAAAAAGGATGGCTCCAGACGTGGGAACTCCTTAACGGTCAACAGTACAGACAAGAAATTTTATTAAGTACATAAAATCGTAAAAAACACTAAACTTATTCTACATAAAATATACTATGACCTAAATGACGTTGGTACTTAGTAGTTGTATGTTATGCTTCGAAATTATGAGCAGACAAGAATTTGATGCTAGATATGTCT
The DNA here is from genome assembly GCA_916701695.1 of Agrochola macilenta. Classification (NCBI taxonomy): domain Eukaryota; kingdom Metazoa; phylum Arthropoda; class Insecta; order Lepidoptera; family Noctuidae; genus Agrochola; species Agrochola macilenta. The sequence continues at coordinate 8,395,227 of OU753564.1, read as the reverse complement.
TCATGTTGGTTTTGGAGACCGATCATCTCAGTCAGTATCATGGCGTAGCTCGTAAATGTTTACATAACACCATGATAAGTCACATTATCTAAGCCGTTCACACGAATCTCCTATATTAATCAAACTAAAGCAGAGAATGTTCGACTCGTTTTGAATAAACACCAGTTACCTATTTCCTTAAATAAACATACGGTTGGTTCAGCATAATCTCGGGACTAAACAGAAGCACTGTATACAAAGGCAAAAAGCACAAATCCGCTGCACTCCTGCCATTCGAAAAATCAGTACTTATTTTTAGGTGGAGTGTGTGCAAGATGAACTCAAACTCAAAGCATTTATTTCAAATAAACCAATTACAGGCACTTTTGAATTGTCAAGGAGTTTGTCAGTCAGAAAGATGAAGCCCAAGCCTAGTAGGTAACTATGGAGCAGAACGGGCAATTATAAACTCCACGGACATTTTTTTAAATCGAAATATTGGTTAAATCATTCAAGTTTAAAGTACACATGTGAGAACGATGTTGAAAGACGTGCACGTTAAAAGCGTCCATTGTTAACATAAAAAAATAAAAGAAAATTGCCATGGCAGCTAAGAGAAGACCAGTCCCAACGTCGACTGCACCCAGCACACACGAACATGACGCATGATTCAGCACCACGATAAAAGGAGGAGACTACTGAGATGACGGTTAATGCTTAATAGAGATCTAGATGTATGGGAGAAAAAGACCATGCTTTACCGACCCCATATTAATTGGGATTAGGATAGGAGGGAGATCCCCGCACTGGGGCTGATTGTGATGATTGATACTGTAATTCCGGGTCCACACTATCGTTCAATAGTCCAACTGTTCGTCCAACCTTCCACGTGTAGAGAGATAGTTCGTGCATGTTTGACGATGTTGGACAGTCTGTTTTCATCGATCGTGAGTTGGGACTCTTGGGACAGACTGTGGCCCTAGTGTGAGTTTCTTTTAACCATCTCGACTTTACGCAACGACCGCGTTCAACGCTCCGATTGGCCCTTCACTGGCCTTCAATGGTGAAGGCCCAATCGGAACGCCGAACGCGGTCGATGCGTAAAGTCGAGAAGCTCACACTAGGGCCTCTGGAGTCATGTTGGAGTGTTGGAGTGTTGGACGATAGTGTGGAGCCACATAAAACGCACTGTAAAAGATGTAGAAGATTGTTTTAACAACAGATGTTATGCTTCATGTGGTTATCGTTAACACACCACATGACCTATATGACCGCAAAGTATGAATATTGCAAAGAAAATCTGGAAAAAATAAGTGTCTGTTGAAAGCCCGACTCGCCTGTTTTTCTCACTTAAAAGATTATTGTATACCTTATGTTCTAGCAAATAAAGGTAATTGTGCATTTTAAATGCATTAATATTGTGTTGGTAATTTGCGTCGATCAATATTCGTTGCAATTTTTATTTGTGCGATTATGATAATTATTTGTTGCAAGCGTATTGCCTTAGCGCGTTAGGGTTGTCACCATTATTACAATAATATTCTTAAAATGATAATTCCGATACTATGTATGAAATAATTTATTAAAATAAAAACATTAAAGACTATTCCTGTGGCATCGGTCAAAGTCTTGGAGATAAGAGAACCGTATAAAAATAAAAAGGCTATCGTAAATAACTCCAACTAATCTTAATTTCAGAGCTTATCTTTATCGTTTTGTCCTGAAAAAGAAATGTGACCCTTTGCATGAGAACTTGAAATCTCACGCGACAACCCTTGGCAACGCGGTCACCACGATAGGTACCTATCACATGAAAGTTACAAAAAGAGAATTACCACTTCTTACAAGATCGCCTGATATATCTATACATTTTTAGTAAAATACATAGTAACGAAACAATTACTATTACAAAAATATTCAATACTTATAGGTATATACATACATTGAATATTTTTGAAAAAAAGTAATTACTACGAGGTGTGGGAACGAGTAAACATATACAATAGTAACCATACCCACATAATAATATTATATGTATCATATCATAATGATGCCAAAAATATAGTTTCTAATAACTTTTTTTTTTATTTGAATCCGTTTGTCTTTGTTCTGGATTGGCGCAAAAACGGCTGATCGGATTTGGATGAAATTTGGCACACAGATAGTTTATAATCTGGATTAACACATATGGTAAGTACTAGTGGTAGGATATTTCACGTTCCTGTGGGATATTAACCGACGTCCACGCGGGCGAAGCCGCGGGCAAAAGCTAGTCTTACATATAAAAGTAGAACGAAAGAATAAATTTGTAAATGCGCGCTATTTTATAAATGGACATATGTATTGAGGAAATCTGTATCTCAGAGGAGAAGAGGAGTCCAATGCAGATTTGTGTTGGACTTGGATGCCTTAACCTCAACACACCATTATATTATTCTTTGATAAAAGCAAAAGAAATGAATCAATATTTTAATCATTTTATTTAAACTTAAATCACACGAAACTTTAAACTTTTGTCACGAAATTTTTTCAACGAAAATTATGTGATTAAACGAACTTACCTTAAGTGAAGTTCTATCATAATTATACGAAGCTCCTTCTCCGAGACAGGTCTCCCAACCCATCCCTAATGAAGCTCTCCCCTAAATAGGGTTGTTTAAAATAACTATCTTTAAACGAAATGACAGTACTTATAGTGTTACCTAATGAGAGAACAGTTTATTTATTTTTTAGCTTTGAAAAAATTGTGATTGCGCTGGTACAATCCCGCGCTACTACTCGTTAATATGTCTCGGAGAAGGAGTAAGTATAATTACCGATACTTAACGAAATTCGGTCGGACTCTATCCTTCATGTTGTTTGTTATCATTTTCGTCAACGGTCAACCAGTAACAACGTCATTTTGCAGCAGATTTCAGAATTTATTTATCGTTATGTAAAACCCGTGTTGATTTCAAGGAGTTGGAATTCTGTCCCCTCCACACTTTGTGTCGACATGTCCAATGACAGTCACGTGTCTCACAGCTCACGTTTTTACAAACAAACCTGTTTCTGACTGCTTCTAACACTACGCTTGGTTATCTATTCATCGACTGTTTACTTCCCTACTATCCACGCCACATCTACTCCGCTGCAGCAATGTATTTAGAAACGCGTTCAAATGAACTTTATATTTACCGTTACCCGGTCTTTGAATACTAATAGATACTTACACGATGTATAAATAAACTACGGTGAAACGTTTGTTTGGTAAACGATGAACGAAAATTTTGTTTGTTTTTATTTAATAGCTATCAGGCAGGCTCAATTGACCTTTGGAGTCGATATCAGAACCGAAACGCACGTGAAAGTCAGGCTACATATACCGTTTTTGTGACTAACAAAAAAAAATCTTATCGGTCTGAGCACTCGCCTGACCATTCATTATGAAACAACAACAAATAACACGATGTTGTTTTGTTTCAACATTGTAAATATGACAGAGAAGGCAAACGTGACGTAACTTGGAGCATGTTACCACACATTACTAATCATTTGTGGGAAAGAGACAACTACCTGCCCATGAAGTTACGACAACATCGCTTAAGGATGGTGTGAACAAGTGAACTGTTATGCAAAGAACATAATTTTTTGGAAAGCTGCCATAATTTCAAATTCAACTGTTCACACAGAGACAGACAATCATCTGATCATATAGCCATATAGTTTAGACACATGACAATATCAGTCCTCAAATGTCGTCTAAAACCATAGATGAATCAGAAACTGAAGGCCTCCTAAAGCTGCACATAGACCTACTTACACAATATTTATGTTTCCGTGAGAAATTATTCAAGACCGTGAGTATATACAAGCCTCGGCAATGATTCTAATTTATACTTTATTTCAATGATATAAGAGTTACCAACATTGCAATGAATTAATAATGGATATAAGTTAAAAAAATAACTTGAATGCTGTTTTCTCCTCAGCACGTGTAGCATGACCACAATAGAAACGGGTTTTGTCGACGGAAGAATAGACAAAATGTCAGATAAACAATCACAATCTGTCATTTTTTCTATTCTTCCGTCGACAAAAGCCGTAGAAAACCCGTTTGTATGGGTGTCATGCTACGCGTGCTGTTCCTCCTCGCAGAATGTGATGTGCGTGTGAGTCGACACCACCACATCCTGCAATTTGTGTCGATAAGCGTGGTAACAAAAGGAATTTTCGCTATAACTGTAATTTACAACGGTTTATTAGCTTACGTGTTCAGCAGAGCGCGAAAGACCGCGAAGTATGGATGTCGACGAAGCAAGTAGAGTATTAGGAATCAAAGCAGTGCTTTCTGTAGTGTCATATGAGATGCATTCACCAACCAAACCATCAGTCGAGCGAAATGCCAGTTTACTATCCCTGCATTCCGAGTTACGCTGTAATCGATTTGAGCGTGCTAACGGCCGTATCGAATAAGCCTGAGCGCGATAACGATGTATTGTGAAACGTCATAGATGACGTCATGACATGCGCCGACCATGCCTTTTACTAATATCACCGTGAGCGCTGTCAAAGATGACAGTTTTGCTGTTTTGTTTTGAGTCGCATCATAACTTTAGACAAACGTGGCATCTTCGAAATTTTGCTTCTGGCTACCGTGGCCACCTAACCAACGAAGAAGAAGAAATGTGTTGTTTAAACACAAAGAAATATGATATGCAAGTTTTAACGTTGAGCGAGCACCGTGAGAGCGTTCACGAGCGTTCCGAATTGTTGACAGCCCTCAGCTGTCCTACTAGTGATAGCTAACTCGGAACGCCAATTATTGATGTCAGCGCTGTGAGCGATTACGTTCTTTTTCGGAAAGCGGCCTATGACAACAGCGTCAGTTGAGCTAACATAAATAACATTAAAGTTATCATGTCTCGTGTCTATGATACAAAGCTATAAATAAATCCTTCTTTGATGTGTTTACTAAACTTGTCGCAAGTACCTAAGTATTATTGAAACTACGCACGCCATTCCAAAGACGTCAGTATTCATAGGCAAAGCATTTTTTTACTTGATAGGTTATCGGCATCGTAGGCCAGTTCAATACAATGATGGCAAAGATTAGATAAGGTATCTCTTCATTTGGTAATGGCCTGCCAGCTCACATGAAGATAGCAAACTCACAGGCACAGAATTCCTACAATAATATTGGTTAGTTTATGCGATGCCCGTAGCAGTAAACTCAATAAGAAAAACCGGCCAAGTGCGTGTCTGACCACGCACAATGAAGGGTTCCGTAGTTGGGATGAATTTATCCCAAGAACAAAGTTAACATTGTAGTTGAAAAACATGTTCTCCCATACGGAATGTAAGTGTAAATTGAAGTTGGTCGATTATTACTCGTTAACCTGTAAAGCCTACTAGCTGTGATAGTTTTCCTTTTAACTTCGTTATATATACTCGTACTACTGCTGTGAATTTTTGCATCGAAGTACAACCATTTAGCTGGCAGGGGACGACGACACTATACTCTAACAAAAATTTGCACTTTAAAGCTTAATATTTCGCAAACGGATCCCTAAATTGAAAAAAGCTGAAACACACCCACAATATTTTTGAACGACCTTTCCAACGACACCCCGCGCCATAGGATAGACGAGAAAAAAAAAACATCCCCCACTTTACGTGTAGTGAAAGTACCCTAAAAAACTTTTTTTTTTCTCTTCGAGTACGAGATCCCTTTAAAAAAAAAATTGTTCAGCTGTAGACACACAGCTATAACTTATTTAATTAGACAATAGCTATAGCATATTTATTCAGATAAACAGACAAAGGTTGAATGAATTTCAGACCATGTTTAATATGCACTAGGGCAAAAACGCGGTCATAGAGTGTAGTAGCTGACTGAGCCGTTTACCTTTGAAGGTTATTTGCTTTTGTCTTCTATTTTTAGATAGCATTCATAAAATTGTTATGATTTTTTTGCATTGTTACTACTTTCTTCTAAAGATGTAAGACCATACCAATAATATCTAGGAGAAAGCCGTTTCTTAATATTTTTGATAAATGCCATTTCATACAACTGTCAAAGCATGACAGTTGTGATTTGAAATTTGAATCATGATCTGCCGAGCCTTTTCCCATCTATGTTGGGGTCGGCTTTCTGTCTAACCGAATGCAGCTGAATATCATTATTTTACGTGGAGCGACTGCCTATTAGATCTGACCACCACAACCCAGTTACTGGGTAATAGGTACAATACTCCTTGGTAAGACTGGCTGTCAGACTTTCGGGCTTCTGTCTACCCGTAACGACTGTCAAAGATCTACAAAAAACGGCCAGGACCAATGGCGTGCTGTCCGAGTCACGGAGAAGTTTCGGTATGTAATAGATTGTCACCAATGACTATGTCACCCATCCACGGACCGACCACGGCAAGATCGACCCGTGCGGCTGTTATTATTTAGACTCCACAAGCCAAGTTGTGACTTGAAAAAACGGACTATTTAAGTTGGTAGTCACTTTGCTTAACAATTCATTTCCCAGCCTTTATAATAAGTTCGTAACTTTTATGTAAGATTTTTTTTTCAAGTAGGTAAACAGCCTAGAATCTAGAATAACGCTGATAACAGTGATAATGCCACTACAGTTCGGTACTTAAAGGAACAACTATTTCGTATCTGCAATGCACTTACACAATCTTTGATAGGTTTGCGGAATGTTGACCTATTTATTCGTCTACTCATCGACTGGTATCGCATTGCATTGCATCTCGTGTTTGCTTACATTATCTGGAATCGAGTATCGGTATCTGTCCAATTCTAATAACAACGTAATTCGTGAAATCGTGAGACTGGTATCCAATTATTTGGTTGCCGTAAACAGTAAACTTCCTTCGTTACGATGGGAATTACAAGTGTACATAATGTAAGGTATTTTATGTTCTTATCTTCAAAAGGCAACCGAAATATCAAAAGCAATGGCTTACTTATTCTTCAGTCCTTCCAGCACGCGTAGCATGACAACCATAGAAACGGGTTTTGTCGACGGAAGAATAGACAAAATTACAGATACTGATTGTTTATCTGTCATTTGGTCTATTCTTCCGTCGACGGTTCTAAGCGAGCTGGTCCTGAGTAGGTGGAATAGGAATGATAACTACAATTTTTTTTTTGTCCATCATGGAGATTATTTAAAAATATTGGACATGTATTTTTTCTTTTTAAACGTAATCTAAAGATTACGGCGATACATTGAGTTAAAATGTGCCATGACGTCACAAGTATGTAGATTTCGTAGCGACCCTCACTCCCCAACATAAAATGCGTTTTATCTAAGTATTTTTTGATTAATAAGATAAAGCAAAAAATACGTGTCTAATATTTTTTTATATCTGACTGACGGACTAATTAGAATTTCATATTTTTTACCCAGGCATCATCTTATTGTCTATGAGGTAAAAAAAAGAAATTCTAATTAGTCCGTAATTAGAATTTCCAGACCCTATTATAACATAACATAACATCACGCCTGTATTCCCCGAAGGGTTAGGCAGAGCAGTACCTATAGTACACCCACAATTCCGGGGCTCCGGGGTGCTACTGAGAAATCCTATACGGAAAAACCCAATAACACTTTGTCCAACTTGGGAATCGAACCCAAGACCTCACGATCAGCAGTAACGCTTGCGACCGCTAGACCAACGAGGCAGTCAGTAGGAAGAATTAGGAAATGACGAATTAAATATTACATATACAGGGTGGTGCCTGCCACCCTGTATAGTTCTTGTTCAAGTAGGGACGAACCCGGCCGTACACTAATTGCGACTAATCTGTTACATTTTGACAGTTCAATAACATTCATTGCGTTATTTACGTTGTTGAGCAGATTTTTTTTCGAACCTGTGAAGTAATGGATTAGCAATCTGTTTCAAAACGATTCAAATTGTGATTGATCGGGTATTACGCAATTAGGACACTGGTCGCACAGCGCTAATTACCTACACTTATATTCACCTAGAAGTTGCCTCTCTTTCCATCGCGTAACTCTTATATCTTCTGACTACGTTACGCCCACTGAATTCGACAAGACGAGCCCGCCGCGTACCTACCTACTAGTAGCTTCATACCTACCGATAATGCGGAGTGACCCATCTGCATTCATCTGTGGTCAAGCCAAGTTATTTCTTTACTACTAGTTACATATTCCACTGTCCGTGAAAACCCCATAATTTCCCTGCGAGCATTACTATCAAGGATTGAAAATTCTTACCTACTCGCTCAATTCCGCAAAGTTTTCCGTGATTCATTTATTACAAAAACTACCTTGTCATAATAAGTCATTATGTTGGTATATGCATAATGTTTATACCTACTTAGGCCCAGGCAATTATATGATGATTTCATGATCAACATTTTCCTCAATGTTTTCCAAAGAATCTACTTATATCCTTTTTTTTACAGCTCAAACGCGAGATCTTGGTGACAAGACGCTTAAGCAGTTTTCAAGTACACAGATGTCACCGTTCATAAAAACGTACAAACATTAGAATAAAAAATACAATGTATTAAAAACGCGACAAGACCTTGAACCACATACATCGATCGGACGCGACGCGCAGTACCGTTGTGGAGTAACACAGAATACAGAAGAACAACTGCACTCAAACTGTGATTGTAAGAACGCGAGGGAGTTCTATTACCATCTACAATATGGGTCATATCAACAACCTAAGAAAAGATCCCAATTTGAGAAGCGGTTCGTCGGTAGCCAGACTGAAGCTCTCAAGAAAAGATCTGGTTCCATCTTTTTCCTGCTCAAGTGTCCAACTAAGTATGAAAAAAGCCATTGATGCTATAATAATTTGTGATTCACATCTAAAATATGAGGCAAATAGAAACTGATTCCACTCTAACAGTGGGCCTTCTAAGCCCTCTTACCTATATTGTGCTATCTACGTAATCGTCTGTCTCCGTGGGAGTCGACGCACGACGCGGAAAAACACATAATTCTTATCCACTTACGAACTGCTCTGTTTGTTTCTACTTCAGGAATTTCACACTTGTACATTTAGTTCACAAGTTCGTATTGTGTGGCAACCGCAAGCCGTTATCGTCGTATCCCCAACCGCATGGCACAACAGGGCACAGGAAATTGTATTGCAATCATGCCAATTTACGTACCTGATATTTATATTTTCCTTTGTAATCGCACGGCGCGCGGCGTGGCTTAGCAAATAACTGAACAGATTATAATGTGGAATCTAAGTATAATGATTGATATCACAAACAATATGTTTTTTTTATTCACATTTTCTGTTGAATTGATTATTTATGAGTGGTGGTGATAATATATGGGCGGGGCTTTATCAATCAGAAAATTGTATAAAGATTACTGGAGTTGTTTGAAATCCAAGTTTAGGACGCTACCTATTTATACATTCAGCACTATGCTTATCCAGGCTAAACTTATGTCCTACCTACCAACATACTTCATCCAAATTCGTTTAGTTAGTTGCTAGTTGCTAGAGCCTGTCAAGCATCCAAACTTTTGCATTTAGTAATATTAGTACCATTTCTAGGCAGCCTGGAGTTAGGAAAGCCAGTTTAATTTACTTAACGTGAAGGACAGAATTGGGTCAGTATGTTAGTGGTACAAGATAATCTAATAATTCTTAGCTAAGTCCATCTTTTAGGCTCCCGCGAACAGGCGCGACGTAATCGGCGTAATCGTAATAAAAAATGATAATGATTTGGTTCTACTGTGAAGTTTTCTTAGAAATTGTTTTATGAGAGTCACGTCGCACCTTTTTGCGAGAGCCTTTATTATTTGGTTATTAACGATAATGGATAAAGTGGCAATGAGCTGGCGTTGACTGCCGAAGGACCGATGACAAATGAAGTGTGAAATTACTAGCAAGATGGCCTACAGCGGCCAACGCTGAGTGCAATTGGGCTCACAAAGCAACGGAGGTAAGGAAGCTGCATGGTCCTGTCCTGCCTGACGCAATCATCAACTTCCTGTCCTTGTCACATGGTACCATCAAAGAAGTTCATATCTAACCAGTTTCAAAACAAAATCCCGTGAACACAATGACCACATCTGTTACCAGCCCGGTGCTATAGACGCCGAGCGCTGCAAGCAAGAATAGTCTTTACGGTGGTTGGATATGGACTTCTTCGATGGTACGTGAAGTCGGCGCAACCCGTTTTCATCTTCCACTCTCCCCTTACAACCTTCACGCTCTCATTCACTCGCTTATCTTTCATATTCCATTCCTCACACAATCCATCCATCTTTTCAGCTGCATGGTCTGACGCAATGCAGAACATAAATCTTAAGGTTCATATACCTACATGACAACGATGATATGACCCCAGTTTGCTAAATATATTTGAGCGAAGCGATAGATTTATGCCTGGTAAAGTAATATATCCATGACCATTCATTGTCAACGGTGTTGGGGACTGGGTTTAGCAGTCGATGCGTACGAGCGAACATTATGCTGATCAGGAGATTGAAGTCTATGTAAATTACTAGGAACATGGTTTAGTATGCATATGATACCAACACACAGGAAATTATATCATAGCCTAAGCGTCAGGCTAATATTAATTAATGTATATAAAATACCGTTTATTATTTTTCCAAGCTTTTCCGCCTTTACGGATGTTTTATGTAGATACTTCTGAGGTTGGAATAAAGACAACAAATGCAACCTGAGCTCTAGCTCTGCCTAAATTTGCTAGAACAGACTATGGTCATGAAAACAAAAGGGCTGTATTGTGAAAACAATTGTAAATTGTGTGTTATTCTGTCCCTGTTCTTCCATTGTGGTTGATTGTTGTGCTCATTCCTGGGTATATAAAGGAAATACCTGAACATTCGTCTGACTATGTATATTTGCCTGAATTGGTCTCGCTCAAGTTATCTATACCTACATCAAAACAGCTCCCAAACAGGTTATTAAAATCAACCTTTTTGGAAAAAAAATTCAATACAAAAGCCATGTAAAAGTTATGTATACAGAAAATACATAGAAATAATGTTTATTAAGACACACGTAGACAGGTAATCGTTATGTTATTGTATTTGTTGGCATGTTAGCAGTAATCTTGATAACGTGGTGACTCGTAATATAATACTAGAGTATTCAAGCTTTCATGAAAGCGAAATTATTAAAACTTTAGTTTTTTCTTCGAGGTTAGTTACTGTTGTAAGTAAGAAAGTCTGAATTACATTGGGTTTTGTTTTTTTTTTTGTAACAGGCACCTACAAATCGCGCTCAGAGCGTAAACAAGATGGCGGATCAATTAAATGTCTTCCATTTGAATTGACGACAAATGAAGTAGCGAAAGATTGCACCGTCGTGAGCTGAGAAGTGGATAGAATGGAGGAGTGGCGTTTGCCTAGGAGTGAAGGATAACGGACAACTTAAAAAACAAATAAAGCACCTAGCCTTACTACAGAATAGAACGCATACATAAGGAAGCCCTGAGAGTAAATAGCTAGTGCATGCTTGTGTACAATGCAATCAAACCACTTAGAAGGTAAATACCGACTCAAAATAATGACAGTGTGTTACGCCATTACGTTAAAATAATTAAACACTTGACAGTCAGGTCATGACGTCATGCCAAGTCAGACAAACCGAGAAGAGCTAAAAAACAACCACTATGCACTCTAAAGCAATGTAGTAGAGTTGAAAAGGCGAGTCAATGGCAGCACAGATAAGTTTGTACAGTCCCGTAACAGTAGGATATCTCATTGTTCAAGGACTCTTAAATGTAGGTTAGAACTATAATGTAAATATGTCTAGGGTAGAAAGATTTACAGATGAAAACAAAACCAAGAGATGCAGATATTTATCGTACTGCGGGAAGAATTGAAGAAGTATAGTAGTTGTATTCTATGATTCCTTTAAATTTCCATTTGGATTTATGCCTTGTGTTTTTCGACATTTATAGTATAGCCTTGCAAAAACTTGATAAGTAACTACTAACTTAGATAATGTATGTACCTACGTCACAAAAAATGCTATCAAACTCAATTCTTTATACATTTTCATGTTTACATAGCCTTGATGTCGATACTTGTTTATCAAACTCGCTCACAAACTCACAATATGCGCTATTATTGTTCCTAAGCGACGAGACGCGACGTTTGTGACGATACTAATTTCCAAGATGGTCAATGAAAGATTAAGGGTAAATGAAAGATTTACAGATGAAAACAAAACCAAGAGATGCAGATATTTATCGTACTGCGGGAAGAATTGAAGAAGTATAGTAGTTGTATTCTATGATTCCTTTAAATTTCCATTTGGATTTATGCCTTGTGTTTTTCGACATTTATAGTATAGCCTTGCAAAAACTTGATAAGTAACTACTAACTTAGATAATGTATGTACCTACGTCACAAAAAATGCTATCAAACTCAATTCTTTATACATTTTCATGTTTACATAGCCTTGATGTCGATACTTGTTTATCAAACTCGCTCACAAACTCACAATATGCGCTATTATTGTTCCTAAGCGACGAGACGCGACGTTTGTGACGATACTAATTTCCAAGATGGTCGTTCCTACGAAATGTCATATCGTATGTTCAATGTTGAGTCTGTATATAAGCTCCCAGGGGGCCACCAATTGCCATGGCCCTCCCGGAAATCTCTAACCGATTAAGCAAGATGTGCCACTGGCAGTGGCTGATTTGCAGTCTTGGCCACCTTAGGCCCCATGCCATGTAGTACCTAAGTATCACCCGCCCCTTTCTCAGCCTGAAACAAATGATCTTCTGGAATCATCGACACGATAAAGAGCTTCAAGGTTCTTCGTTGTAGCAACTGCATGGTTTTTAGCCGGTCGGTGCAAAGACCAATGTATTGGCGATTGACATAACTATGACTGATATTGGTATCGATTAATAAAGGTATATTTTTTTCAGAAGTGGAATGCAACTAATTTGCAAGTAGGTCTTGGGTCACAAGAAACTGGAATTAACGACAAATTAGTTTATCGTTGACTAAGCATTTGCTTATGAATTTGTGTCACTTAATTGTCAGTCTTGCCTTGACATCGAGAAAATATTCCAATTAAATGCTAATGCGCATTGCAAATTAAAAACTTCTAAAGAAAAACTTAATCCTATTTTATTTGGAACAAATTCAATTGGATTAGGTATTCAATTTATCAGGATTAAGCAGCCCTAATGATATTTTAATGTTCAAAAATAACCTATCAATAGGCATTAGAACTTTTGTATACCTACGAAGACTTTCAAATGGGTGTGATTACCACCGCAATGACATTTGAAATATTCACAACAGAATAATAAATGAGAATTAAAAAATAAAATGCAAATGTTCGAATCTTTGGTCGAGGTGCCTTCGTGATAATAGAAATTACATACAGGGTGTAAAAAGACCCATCACATAGAGCCGTTATCTACGCATTCTGAACATCTATTGAGCCAAAATGATTGCTGGTCAACGACTGTTATTTTTGATGTGAAAAATCGCTGTTTACGGTAGCGCGCAATGTATCGTATCTAAGTACGCAAAAAAATGTGCATATGGGTGCATGCAACGGTACAGGAGTTGTGGGGGTAGGTATTTAAAGTTAACATTTGAAATTGATAGAGTGCAAAAAAATATCACTTCTCTATGATCACAGTGACGTGACGCCCGTACAAGTGACACCCAGCTTCGATAAGCTTGACACTTTTCTACGTTCCGCTAAGAAGAAGCCAGATGAGATGACTACTGCATACTTGGTATACCTACTCACTGTTCTCTATGAAGGTATTAGGTTCCATGTGGAATGGATTACAACGGTTGACACAATATAGGTTTACATGTTTCCAAAGTTGACAGCATTTATTGCCCCTTCGACCTTTCTGTTCATGAACTATCGTGCCAATACTAAAAAAGCCTCGACCAATATGGACATGGAACATCTCCAAACTCTAAGAGCCAGTTTTGTCACATCAATATTGACGGCTAACAATATACACATGTCGCAAACAAATTTGGCACACGCCACATAAGGCCCACTACGTAAACGTTAAAACTGTGCCAAACACGAGACCGAGGTCTAAAGTGAGAAAGTATGTTACGTAAGTATACACGGATTGTAACTTTGGGATTACACAATTATATGAAGCCTTCGTGTGATAACTGGAGCATCACTGGGCACTTGAGCATTTGAAAGGTTGCACATCTTTTGCGGAGCACTAATACGGATTCAATAAATTTTCGAAACTATGTTGGGTCGGCTTCCAATCTAACCGGATGCAGCTGAATACCAGTATTTTACATAGAGTTACTGCCTATCTGACCTCCACAACCCAGTAACTGGGTAATACGATACCCCTTGGTAAGACTGGTTGTCAGACTTTCGGGCTTCTGACGATCCGTATCGACTGTCCGAACGAGAGAACGGGAGTAACGGATCAAAGTGCTTTCCGAGGCACGGAGGAGTCTCGGTATGTAAAGAAAGGATATATTATTGGCAAATAACAATGCCAGACAGTGGTCTGAGCTCGTACAGCCAATCACAACTAGTGGTAGCACTTTGAGATTGACACTGTCAGCGCCTTTATGCCGTAGCCGTTAGGGTGATAACTGCTACGCAAGCTACCGCTACTACAAATCACCGTAATAGGGGGCGAAATATCTGGTATTATTTTTCGGGTTGAGTTGACTTGGGCCAACCTGTCACTGATCCGATAATGCTAGCTAGTGCAATTGCCACCTATATGCGGTTGCCTGTACAATTCTTCAGAGAGTTCAGAACAATACAAATACAATGAACACAATAAATTGAGTATCAACTTGATTGTGATATCATACTGTTGCTCATTTCTCTTTTGCAACATTCTCAAGAAACCAGAGAAGCGAATATTGAACTAACCTTTATACAACAGCTAGTTTCTGCCCGCTACTTGGTTCACGTAAAATGTCTTGTTCCCCGGACCCAACGCGTCGCATCGCAACGCCCGCCCTCGATATTACTTCGTTATCACTTAGCGTTCTTTCTGACTTTTTTCTTTTACTATTGCTCATTTCTCTTTTGCAACCTTCTCAAGAAAACAGGGAAGCGAATATTGAACTGACTGAAGAATCCACGAGACGAAAATGGCGCAATATGTATACGGAGTCCACACCCAATAACCTTTATACAACAGCTAGTTTCTGCCCGCGAGTTCGTCCGCGTAAAATTTTTCCTCCGACCCACCGCGTCGCATCGCATCGACGCGATATAACTTCGTTTTCACTTAGCGTTTTTTCAGATATTTTTTTTATGCTGGGCCCCTAAGAATTGTAGTTTGATATTATATAGGTCTATCAAATGCAAAAACAATTGTTCAAATACGACTGGTAGGTCCAGAGATTAGCGCGTTCAAACAAAAAAACTCTTCAGCTTTATTCATACACTTAGATCATTTGCAAACTACATAATCTAGACGTCCTTCATATAACATAAGGTTATTCGATATTTTTGGGTAACTTCCGCACACTTTAGATGACATTTGACTAAATTATAACGCTCCAAGGCAAAGGCGTCAACAATAATCGCCAATATATTCAAGTAGAAGCTGTTTTATGTAATTTTACGGGCGGACGATGCGATTGATATGGAACAGTCAATATCGAAAACTCAGAAAATATTTGGGTCGAGAAATTTTATAAGTTCTAAGAGATACTGTAACTGATCCATCTCTGTGGATCACCCTATACGTGTACGTATGTGACTGCAGTTTTGCCTGCATAAGAAGTATGAAATCCTGCCGAATCTGCATGATAAGTACCTACTACTTATCCATTTTCATTAATTTAATTCTTTAGATGTTTTCAGCTGTTTTCAAATCAAGGAGAACATTTCTATAAAGTCCTAACTAATAATTAATTCTCGGTTATCTCGTACTTGTCTTGTAAGTAAATACATCGTGAAGAAACCGGCATGCCTGAGAAATATTTCTCGACGGCATGGGAAGCCAAGTCAGAGGCCCGTGGGCGGCTTTCAAACTCTGACACCAGGTTAGTCACTAACCACACGAAAAGAAGAAGCAGTAAAAATTACGAAATCTTCGTCTTTAGCTAGTAGCAAAAACTATGCATATGGCTTTCATCAAACTATTTGTTTAGAGGCAGATGTTCTCATGGCGCTCCCATTCTTTAAGTGATACGGCAAATTCCTGGTATTACGCAATGCGTCTAACCTCTGCCACCATTAGGAGGGAACGATAAGGTAGGAACTACTTCAGCTTCTGCTGGGTTTTGTTTTTACTTTTTGCCTTTTAGTGAACAGCCGTCAAATCTCTACAGTCGAAACTTTAGGTGAAATGAGCAGTGCCGGATTAACCACATAGTAGTAGTATGCAATTGCTACGGGCCCCGCACAAAAGGGCCCGCCGCGTACCCACCTCCGCCTGAGCGTAATTATTTGAGTGACATGTGGTATATTGAATTTACTTGATGTCACAAAAACGTGATACATAACACCTTTTCCGACTAAGACAATCCAAGTAAGACAACCGGTAATAAAAAAATTTACATACTTATTTCTAAAAGTTGATGGCAAAAAAACGTATTGAGTATTGTTTTTCTTTTTTATGTTCCACTTTAGGTATACTTAGGTAATGCATTCAAGGACACTGAACGAGAAAAAATAGAAGATTTATTGTTATAACGCCTATGGGCGTTTAGTGTCCCTCAAAGAGTTAAGAACCCATAGCAGATCAAGGGCCCCTTGATAAAATTTGCTACGGGCCTCGCGCTAGCTTAATCCAGTGAAAGAAGAAGTGAGAGCTGTCATTCTGCCTGATACAAGTACTAGGGAGTGACATTCACTTCAAGCCAACTTCACCTACGTTTTTATGATTTTAATATTTCAACGGAATAGATATGATGAGATGAATAAATTAAGAATGGATTCTGAAAAACCCATGTCATTTTTCTAATACATACAACAACAAAGGCTGATTATTTTAGGAGCATTTAATAACGCCTTTTACCCACAAAGACCTAACCAATACAACGACAGATGGCTAATTGGATAATACTTTATAATCTTGTCATTCATCCCACGTAAACATGTAACAATTAATCAACAAGGGATCAAATCCCCACAACAGTATCGCATTCAGAGAATTTTAATTTACATTCCATTAACTACAACGACCCCCTTGCTGACGCAACGAAAAATTGCGCAATGGATGATGAACGCCCGTAGTTCTCCCGTGATCTAGTTTAGTGGCCCTCTAAAGGTCACATCCTAATTGGAAGATATTGACGTTGATATTCTAGGTAGGTATAGTAGGTACCAAACAGTTCCTGCTTCATAATACGAGTAGGAAAGAATGGTCGGAGTACCTTTTGTATGAGAAATGGGTGACGTAAAGGGCGACACAAATGGTTGGAGTATTCGCTGATCGACTTATGTAAGACCCGGGCCGGGAATCGCTGCTCGAGGCGAAAGGAAGTACGGTAAAGGGTAAAGGTTGGAGCTAAACAACATCTATATATTTTTATAGTGACCGACTTAATTTAGACTGTATACGTATAATTATCTAATGGTAAAACAAGCAAGAAGATAAAAAAAAAAATTTACGTTCTTATATGCCTTTTAGGTGCCTAATTGAAATAAATTGTTTGATTTTGACTTTGAAAGCTGTCAAATTACTTTCTAGAACTTTCAAATGGATTCAAGCAGACCTCAGAATAAACTCGTTGAGGTTAGTTAAACATGACAGTTCATTTGACAGATATAAATTTCTGTCTCTTTCTTGTTTTGCGCGGTAGGGACAAACAATAGTTCAGTTTAATTGGTTTACGTCTTACCGAATTTGTGTCACAAAAGATAGATAGGTATAACCCTAGCCAGGAAGTGCATTTCCTGGCTAGAGATATGGCATTTGGCCAAATATCTACTTTTTCGTAATAAACAAGTCTTCTTTGTGTTTTCGTGTGAGCGCGTCCTCACATAGTTTTCTTGATTGCCGAGTAGTCAAAAATGTATTTTTCATAAACGAAAATGTATGGATTATTTAATTAGTCATAAATATAAACAAGTTATCGATGGTACTCAGACAGTTACCTATAACTACTTATTTACTCCCTGGTACGTAGTACTATTACTTATTTATTCTGTGTTTCCCTGTCTAAACATTCCCCGCCGCGACCCAAAATAGAATTTCCAAATCTGGGCCATTCAGAAAATTCGCCCAAATTGATCTGTATTTATTTATTTAACAGTTCCGACTGTACCGATTATTCAAGCAAACTTTTCGCAGCCTTTTTTGATACGAGTACAATGTGCTAAAAATGAGTAGGATTGAATAACCAGCGGACATGCAATGTATTTTTTTTTATCTTCAAAACACGAATGACAGATATCATAAGCAGGAAACTACAGTTACTTATCTTAAAAACTGTATCTGTATTAAATATGAATTTCCTTCTTACAACATATGTGTTTTGTTGTTATCACGTATTGTTTCGTATATTTTTTATAAGCCTATATTATTATATTGTATACCTAATATGTCGGCATTTGAACAGCTAATAAAGCAAACCATCGCAACATCTCCAGCACGCTTAGCATGACCATAATAGAAACGGGTTTTATCGATGGAAGAATAGACAAAATGACAGATAAACAATCACAATCTGTCATTTTGTCTATTCTTCCGTCGACAAAACCCGTAGAAAACTTGTTTCTATGATTGTCATGCTACGCGTGCAGATTGTAAATTGCCGATGGCTGGCTCTACTTACGTCAGTTATAAATGTCAGGGCTGGCTGAGCGGGAGCCCATGCAATATTCTATTCTTTCTCTAGTAGAGGTATGAAACCACGTAGGTACCTATCTAACCAAACCATATTTTAAATCATTTGGCTCCAGATTGTGCATGCAATTAGACATCTTTCTGTTAAAATTATTTATCTAGACGAGTTTGTTGTCACAGAAATCTACATCACCGTATCTTACTTCATTTATTTGATGGCGCTTTGTATACTTTACTGTGATTGTTCTCATTATTTATTAACCAATATGAATAATTAAGTACTTATATAGAATCTACAATTCGGTTATTAACAATTTATTAACAGCCGTAACATCAATTTATGTAAGTTCTGTTATTATGAATACTATCTTCCCTATTATAACACACGTATACAATAACAATAACAAACTCGCAGCTGCGACTGTGCTGCTGCGACCTATCATCTCGTTGACTACAGACCATTGTTTCAACTGAAATTATAACATCACGTTGTTATGTTAACCTACTTTTGCGACAAGCTTTAGTATATTAGAACCGAGGTAAACAAGGAAATAGTTATTAAATTAATTAAATGACTTAAATTAATTAATGGGCTTAGATGGCTATGACAGTAGAGGAAATGCAAGGAAAAGATGGTTGGGTATATAATAATAGGTATATATAATAATACCTATGAAATCAGCGGTTTGTATGGAGAATATTATTAAAGAAGTTGCATTTTTCATACTAACATTTTCTTAATTTATTTAACGACCATGAACACGAATGTTTTAAAACTTTTATGCACTAATGTTTAAAAAGTAAGTTAGATTTAAGCGACAAAAATAAGTTTTAGCTAAGTTAAAACAAATAGTGGTCATATTGCTAACAAAATGAGGAGTAATTTTTAAGGTATTTTTTATGTTTATAAAATTATAAGTAATAAGGTTTTTTTACTATTGGTAGTTGTCTATGATGGTCATTATTCGATATAATACCAAGCAATTGATGAATATTTTAAATCATAGAAGTGACGAGGTTCTCTTTTTGTGAGAAAAAAACGCCAATTTCATAGGTGGGGACTGGGGACCCAATATATGCCCATCCATCGTTTCCTTAGATCCCATGCGAAGGGGGATAGCAGCCTTGAAAAGCTGATCATTGTTGGCAATACCGAAGGAAAGAGAGCACGAGGCCGGTTGCCAACACGATGGTCCGACCAAGTAAAAGAAGCTATGTCCTCAGGCAAACAGTGTGATGGCAACTTCGGACCGGAGTTGATGGAGACAGATTGTCCGCTTAAAAGGGTCCAGTGACCATGGTCCTCAGTAATGAGGGACCTATTGAAGAAGATATACCCATCCATCGTTTCCTTACTTTTCCTCACACAATGTCCTAATATACCGTTTATAGGACACTAGCTTTTTCCCGCGGCTTAGCTCGCATCTATATAGTCATTGGCTCGCATGGAAGTCGCAAATTATCCCATGGAAACATACTACCGGGATAAAAAGTATCCTATCAATCATTTGAATACAATCGTGAATTCATGCGAGCCTAGTACTTTTTGTTAGGTTACTGCTCAGAAATTGTGCACAACTTCTAATGATTGAAATGCTATCTTGAAATCATGCAAGCCTAGTACTTTTTTGTGCCAAGTTGCAAGTTTATTAACTCAAGGAATAAGATTTTTCGTACAAACGAAATCTCCCGTTTTCACCCCCTTAAAGGTGGAATTTTCAAAAACCCCTTCTTCGTGCTCCCCTACATTTCACGTTCCTAATCCCAGTAGTTTCGGCTCTGCGTTGATATGTCAGTCAGTCAGTTTCTCCTTTTATATCCTACTAATATTTATTATACGAGTAAACGCGAAAGTTTGTGAGTATGGATGGATGTTTGTTACTCTTTCACGCAAAAAGTACTGAACGGATTTGGATGAAATTTGGCACACAGATAGTTTATAACCTGGATTAACACATAGGATACTTTTTATCCCGATATTCCCACGGGATTGAGACTTATGCGGGTGAAACCGCGGAGCGCAGACTACTATAGATAAAAGATAGATTGTGTGAAACATGATATGGCTAGAAATGGAGTAACTACTGAGATGACGCTTGATAGAGATGTAGGGGAGAAGAAGACTATCCTCGCCGATCCCAAATAACCTGGCATAAAGATAGGAGGACGATGAAAATAATTAAAATAATAAATAGACTTTAGTAGGACTTGTATTCAGCACCCTAAATGAAAATAAAAGGATATTTTTGCGCCTGAATGACATTGACAGGGGGCTGTCAATGTCATTCAGGCGCATAAAGATCCTTTTAGCGCTCCGTTTTACTGCCACTCGCTTTGTGATATGTAATTTCTCGAACAGTTTACCAATAGATTAAGATTAAGCAATTTTTGATAGGTACTTACCTACTTACATTTATAACGAATTTTATCTTTTACAAATAACGAGTCTTATCTCAAATCGTTTCCTTATCAACAAGACCTATTTTTGTTCTTGATAGTTGATACGAATTCGTGCCGTGAATCATGTTGTATATACATAATACGGTGATAAATATTTTGATCTACGAGTACAGTTCGTGCCAACTGTTTGCTTCTAGCATGTAAACAAGGAACTGCGCTAATGAATAAAACAGTGCTATCTATGACGTTTCTTGTTTACGTTTCGTCTCATCGTTCAATCAATAGGTTAGAAGACTTTTTATAATGTCAAGACTGAGTTCGTTACGCAATTCACAGAATATTGTAGTCTCCAATAAGATTATGAACGCGAACGAAGATTTAGAAATATCTGCCTATTCCGACGGATAAACAGCTACCTATATCTGCAGGCGTAGCATGACAACCATAGAAACGGGTTTTCTACGGGTTTTGTCGACGGAAGAATAGAAAAAATTACAGATTGTGATTGATTATCTTGTCATTTTGTCTATTCTTCCGTCGACAAAACCCTTTCTATTGCGTGCTGCTATGTTGCGCGATACGTCTCTAGATTCATTTGTTTTCTTTACTCACAGAGAAATTTATCAAACACCGACTTTATTATTATTGTTCCCATAAAAGGGATAAAAGGCTGATAAAAGAAAGTTATAGGTAAGTAACAAAAAAACTTCGCGAATACATGATCTGACGTGGATGAAGGTCAAGATAGGTCGTAAATTCGTGATGTCACACTACACTTGGGTACAACCTTTGCCCTGCCCTGGGCACACAAAACATTTGGCCTGGCACTAGCAAGTAGAAAGTCAAATCGATCAATACGGGACTCGACGGAGCAGTAGAACTCTCGCACAATAGATTGTATGAAAGCCTGGAATCGCTGGAAACTATCACTAGTTCGGACATGGTGTTTTTGACCTAAGTACATACTTAACACACTTTCAATCACAATCTTAATGATTTTGAAGTGAATATGCTAATCCATTGTTTCAATATGTTCAAAAACTGTCTACTCAACAACGTAAACAACCCAATGAATGTTGTTGAACTGTCAAAATAAACCCGGTACCACTGTAGGTGTGTTACGCAATTACCCCACTGTTTAGGCTTAGACATTATTTTATTTTCTAGGAGAATTTTCTCCGACTCTGAGCATTTCTGCTGTCAGATAGAACTTTATATCAAGCTTGGTCGCGTAAGTGCATTCTGAATATTCCAGCTAAGATTTTAGCATGTTTTATTATCTGCAAGATAAGAGATTCATGCCTTGCAGTGTGAGCGTGACACTAACTGCTGGGGTTGCGGGTTTGTCCGAAAGGGATATCGCGGTCCCGGCACACAGGTAACGGAAGGAACACGGTTGGGTTTTAGTCAGTAAAAATCTGACACACCCTCCCGCTCCGCCCAGAGCGGGAGAAGTTATTTGATGATATCCCACCCTCAAAAAAAAAAGCGTGACACTATTTTTCAGGCTGGTATTACTCCTAATCTGGCTGTGCTTTATGGTACCCAACAAAAGTGCCCGTGGCCTGGTTCTAAATCGTTTCGCATTAAAACGATAAATGTGAAAAGCAATCGTCACGCATTTACACGGCTTTTTACAACACAATAGACATTTTATTATTCTTCGCGATATGCAGGTTTTACAACTTAGCTATAAGCCATATCACCTCCGAAGCGTAAGAGTTGGGCATAAAATTACAAACTACCCACTTTCGAGGGAGTTTACGACTTTTGTACACATAAGATCTTCCGCACACGGTCGGCATTCATTTCTCAATTAACTTTGAATCAGCTTATCGATTACTAATGACCCTTTCTCGAACACCTGCTCCCTAATTGCGTAACACGTCCATAAAGTACTGACAATTCCTTTGATTTTGACAAGTTGAACTGCTGTTCATTCAGAAATGGCTTCCAATGTTAAAATCAGTATATTTCTGGATGGTTATGCATGGCAAGCTCCGCGAGTGGAATACTCAACTTTCCAACTGCATCTAAACTAAACTAAAAAACTTCAATTTTAGGGATAGTTAAAAAAAAATCGTTCATACCGCCATCACTGGCCAATGTGTAAATGCATAATATCACTCTCGATGTTTTACGTAACGCCAACCTAGGTACTTATCATGCACGTGTTGATAACACGATGTCACTACACTGATAACTGCGCAGGAAAACGTGCAGATTTAATAATGCATTGCCTTTTATTTTTAAGATTTTTGTAGGGTGTGTATTATACGGGGTGGCAGGGACACCGACGCGAAGCCGGTTACCATGGATTCAGTACATGATTCTGAACCCCCCTGCGCTGAAATTTTTCGTCGGTTATTAAAAAAAAAACAGCTGTATTATATTATATTTACGTTAATAAAAAGTGAGATATATTGTCTTTCGGTAAAAACCTAGAGATGTAATCAATCACTAATTAAATTAGACATGTAGGTAGTATATAACCGCAATTGCATTTTTACCTGACTGCAGTGACTGCGGTGAAACCAAAAAAGGAGCTTATTGTTATTGATACATTAATAAAATATAATAGCAAGTAATTTTATGGACACGTCATACCTACATAATATGTCCATATCGATAGTAACAGTAGATACGATAGTGTTTCTTTACTCATGTAGTTAGAGGTCAACCAAACAATTTCTCCAGATCGATAAAATTATGTTATGCAGAGGAAAAGTACCTACAATAATTTATGACGTTTGATAGTATTTATTAGTTTTATACATAATACTTACTATTTGTTTATCTCAACCAATCAATTTCCAAATACTTAGCTGAATTGGACAATTTGACAGTTGAAATTTCGTCACCTAACTTTCGATGAAGCGAAGAATGTCGAAGATATTCTCATTGGCTCGACGGAATTAAGGAAGAATTCAAATGTCAATTCCTTCTGAAGGTTTGGCGAACGGTTTAAAGTCAGGCTTAAGTTATTAGCACTGATTTGTATTTGACATACGGCTATTATAGGAGTAGGCGAAGACCAAAGAAACGATGGATGAACTGTTTGAAAGATGATATGGCTAGAAAAGGGGTGAAAACCGAGATGACGACTGATAGAGAAGTAAATTGCGATAAGGGCAGGATAATGATGGAGAATGATTATCATAGCTAAACGTAACGTATTTATAGGCAAGCCTGCCCCATCTTCGACAACGTCATGGCCAGTGAAAAAGAGCCTAGTTTAAGGGGCATGCGCCAAGGTAGCCCGCGAAATTCAAATTTCCTTACGTTTTTTGCAATTTGCAGGTCAGTATCATGTTGTACTCGTATTAATCATTTTTATGATTATAATTCCATAAATAAACATTTGATACGGCCGCAAATCATATTTAGATCAACATACAACATGATACTGACCTGCAAATTGCAAAAAAACGTAAGAAAATTTGAATTTCGCGGGCTACGTTGACGCTTTCGCCTGAGCGTTTATTCTGAAAATGGGCAACGTCGCAAATAGATGTCAAATATTTCGCTGTTTTGTTTAATTTGGCAATATTACTATATAGAAATATGAAATGTGACACTGAATTTGATGTTGTAACCGTTTTAGGTTTAAAAAAGGCATTTGGAAACTTTCCAAAAAGGTATTTTTTTTTACATCTTATACGAAATAATCGGTGTTACGATATTAATTATTGCATTTCATAATCAATATTTTAGTTTACTAGTTAGCCACATTTCATATTTCCTTACAGTAATATTGCCAAATTAATCAAAACAGGTAAATATTTGACAGCTATTTGCGACGTTGCCAACTTTGCACGGTCTCGTGAATGCACGGTCTTAAAATGGCTTACTAACATACTCTGAAAAGCCTTCAATTACCAAAATGGTGGCATGAAATACGAACCTCAGGATTAAAGAACGCTTAAAATTCGCTTACATTCTGAGACCGCATAATCCATTAGAAGGTCGAACAATAGACGGAACTGTTAATAAGAACGTCGTATTAGTTAACGGAAATGGGACATCTTCAAGGATGTTTTATGCAACGACGTAGAATATAATGTTAACTTCCAAATACGTATCTAACCTAGATGTAAGTTAAATGTAATAATACTTGCTGCGCCCTAACAGGGTCATGTACACACGGCTACACATCAAGCTATACATTTCCAGTTTGTGCTGATCTCGCTTTGTATAGGATTTCCGTACAATGCGAGGTCAGCTTATACTGGAAATGTATAGCTTGATGTGTAGCCGTGTGTACTCATAAGTTTTAGCCTAGCCTGTAACTGAGTGTACATTATGCAATAATAATAAATAAATAAATATTAAAACTGTATCATTGACATTTAGAGATTGGTCTAGTGAGTAGTCGCAAGGCAAGCGGCGTCATAATATTATCGTTTTGAAACACATTGCTAATCCATTGGTTCATAAGTTCGAAAAAAGAATCTGCTCAACAACGTAGATAATGCAATGAATGTTGTTGAACTGTCAAAATTAAACAGATTATTCGTAACCGTTTACGAAAGTATGTTACGTAATAGCTGGCTTCGATACCCTGATCAAGAAAAGTGATTTTGGGTTTCTAGGAAAGCTTTTTTGGTAGAATTTCTTAGAGCAGCCCTGCAGGGCCTGGCTTTAGGCCCGGTTAATGGCTTGTCCCCTATTTCATGACACTGTTGAACTGTAACCACATTCACGTCATTGGCAAATCTCGGGCGTCAATAATAAGTTTTATATGTTATCGAAAAATATTACACTTTTTCGTGACTTTTCGAATGGTTTTTCTGGTAAATCCAAATTCCAACTACAGATAAGATAATAATAATGATGTTTTTATCGTTCAATAAAGAAAATTCTAAGTAGGTATTAACTTTAGAACATCATTGTGATAAAGACAGGGTCACGTGCACATAAATAGGTCAGATTCCCGGCCATCTTTAAATAGTCTATCTGCCTGCACAGGCAATTTGCTAGATTACAGAACCAAATTATACTGTAGGTAGAGCAATTGCGACACAAGTTCCGGACAATAATTATATTGCGCTGTTAAAACTGTGCTTAGAAATACGTTATTACAACGAATGAACTGAAACTACAGTGGTGTGGTGCGTTGTACTAGTTACAGATCATTTGGTGCTTCAAGTTCAAATATTCCTTTTACTTCGTCCAAGTTTATATTTTGCTTATACGTAGGCAATTACACCTTTTTGCAGGGTAGTATTTAAACGCAAATCAAAAAATATCCTTTTTCTATGCAATAAGATTCCGAATTCCCATCAAAATTACTGATTGCACAGCAAAATATTCAACTCAAAATATCACTAAACACACTACAATTTATTTTCGCAGCGTACAGCGATTTTTCCTAAAGCAAAAGCTTTTTCATCAATGCACAGCTAATAATCTTAATGCACATTATACATGTTAACTCTTTTTCTTTTAAATATAGCTTCTATTTTTATATTATGTACAGCAGTTTTTCTAAATAAAACAGCATTTTATTAGTCACAGTCGTCTTATTATTTATTAATTACCACATAATGAGATCAGCAAAAAAAATATAAAATTAGATACAAAATTGTAATTTATTGAATTATTAAAGCGGGTCTTGCTTTCCCGGGGCGTCCACGCTTCCTTTTTTGCCCAATAGGCACATTTTTAGCTTCTGCAGGTGGCGCCACGTACTTGAGTCGGATCGCAAGTCCGATGATATGCTTGCACATATAGTTCTTAAAAAAAATGGGGCAGGTGCATTTTCCGTTGACCCAGGCGGTTTGTTGGGTGGGCAAAGCAACTCTCCAATATGCGACGTGACGAAAAAGCGCGCGAAGCCGCCAACCTTTTATTCAGTTAATTTGTTCTGCTTTTAGAAATAATGCAATGTAAAAGGATTTTTTTGTTATAATAATCATTAAATTTGCCGAGCATGGCTTCTTGAAAATTAAGACAAATATGATGAACAGCTTTTTTTGTACTTACTGGTTAATATGCGACTGGGATAGTTATTTTGCTATGAAATATGGAAAATTTGCTGTGCAGTCAGTATTTATGCTATGTATGTAGTATTTTTGTACAAAAATAAATTTAACTGTATTGCATTATGAGGAAAAAAGTAATGTTATATTGATGTATAATTTCGAATTATCTGCAGTTTGAGTTTTGTTAAACATTTAGTTTATTTGTAGTGAAGTAAGTTATTAGATGTAAATAAGAATATAAATGATGAGTATGTATTGATAGGCGATTATTTATTTGATATGCAATTTATAATATCCCCTTTTTGCAGGATTTCACCAATATTAATTACTTTAGCTTCATATAAACTATATTACGAATACGAAAGATACGATACGATATGTTATTTCGATATTTAAAACGTATAGTCAACTCTGTTATTTCATGATAAATACAAAGCAATTTACTTAATCTATTATTTACATTTACATTAAAAAAAATACTCTAGTGCAGTAATTTCAACAATATTACACAATATGTCGTTATTTTGCCATTATTTTTCTAATGATAAAAGTAAATGGAGTATAGATGATCCCTTTCTGTGGTTTTCCCAGTAGTAAATACTCGTAAATTCGAATAAACTTTTTTTTTTTTTACTTTTTTTTTTAATATAGGTCATCTCGCAGTTAACATCTGAGGAGGTCGTAGCTGCTCAACCGGACTTTCCTGTGGCTGCCTTAAGCTTCTACACTTAAAGCCTCCGGCCAGGGGCATAAACTATTCTAATTAAAACTAGGCGAACGCTCGCTAAGGGCACTCCCTGTGGGGTACGGACCTCGGCTTAGGGCGTCGCTGGGGGGAGGACAGCAAGATGGGAGAAGCTGGATCAAACATAGATTATTATTATTCGGGGAATTTAAGACTACGGGCTCAGCTTCGACGCGGGCTGGCGTATCGTCGAGCAAGGTTCGGGGGGAATAACCTTAAAGAAGTTGAAGTAAACTTATGGATGGATTGTGTGAGTGAATGATAGAGTGACGACTGGCAGGGGAGAATGAAAGAAGATTGCGCCGACCCCACGTGACAGGGACAAAGGCAGGAACATGATGATTGATGAAGAAGTTTAGGCGTAAAAGTTTAGGTGTTATGCCAGCTAGACTTTATGACATTCTTCAGAATATCATTTAGCCCGACTTGCATTAAAAAAGTCCTTTCGGACTACAACGAGATGGTTAATAGGTACCAATAGCATAATACTGCTATTAATCAGATAAGCTATTGCTAAAATCTCGAGAGCAAAAAATAGATACTTAAGGAAAAACATCAATGCCACGCCCACATAAGCTGGACCATGACACTGTAAGATATGTAAGGTCAACAAAATCCACATTATTGGCAAACCCTGACGTATATGTAACCAATAGGTATTATTTACATATCCGGAGTTCCGGGCCTCCAAATGGACAGATCCTCTTGCCGTTACGATAGAAGAATTTTATCGACCTTGTGCCCATTTAAAGTTTAAAAAACAATTTGCCTTCGCCTTTACGAAGTTTTAAACTTCAGTAATCTCTTGTTGTCGCTGGCTCAACAATTATAAACGACAATGATAAATGCAAGGGTAGTTAGATTTTTTCGTTCAATTTGGAGACGGGGGCCTAAAACGGTCACTTTAGCAATTCTGCTAAAAGCGATTCATTTCCTCCAATATGGCAATATTTACACCAAATATGATTCAGATAATATGAATAGGGATGATGCCTGGGTAATAAAAAAGAAATTCTAATTAGTAAGTCAAATAATAAAAAAAAATATTACACGCATTTTTTCCTTTATCATATTAATAAAAAAATACTTAGATAAAACGCATTTTATGTTGGGGATTGGGGGTCGCTACGTCACTAATATGTATAAAATCTACATACTCGTGACGTCATGGCACATTTTACCTCAATGTATCGCCGTAATCTTTATTAAGAACGTAAAAAAAAAGAAAAAAATATATAGTCATCATCCCTATTGATATGTATATTCAGCTAATATGTAACCGTTTCACGAAAATTAGAGGAATTGCGGGGAATTCAGGAAATGAATCGCTTTTAGCAGAATTGCTAAAGTGGCCGTTTTAGGCCCCCAGTTGTTAATTATAAATATATTTATTTGGAATATGTGAAGTTAATGCTTTAGTAGTGAATTAGTGATAGCCTAGTAGTGTGACCCTCCACTGCCAAGTCATAGGTCTCGAGTTCGAACCCAAGGCACGCACCTCTGACTTTTCGGATTCATATGCGTATTGTATAATTATCACTTGCTTCAAAAACGGTGAAAGAAAACATCATGAGGAAACGGCATGCCTGAGAGATATTTTTCGGCGGCATGTGAAGCTAAGTCTGAGGCCGATGGGCGGCTTTAAAACTCTGACACCAGGTTAGTCACTAACCACACGAAAAGAAGAAGAATGCTTTGCTGCGGCTAGTTTGAGCATCCATCTTCGCAGGGTGGTAGGTGCAGGAATAAGTTGAATCAAGGTTGCTGAGGAGTTAAATGGCGTGCGATTAGAGAGGCCTACGTCCAGCAGAGCACTGCTTGCATTGAGGCAAGCAAGAAAAGGTAAAATGTAATTCTTTCTTCGACTTTGTTTAGGAAACCTCTCAGATACACGAACAGATTGTTTCCCGATAAATGAGAATAGGATCTCCCGGCCCGCAATCTTTCTTGACCTAATTTTTTATGGCCCCGTAGTGGGTACGTAACACACTTTCGGTCCCAAAGGGTAACCTTTGGGAGCGAAGGCGTATGACTTCCTGTATCATTGAGATGACCTTTCATTTGATAAGGTAGCGTTACGGCGACGATAACCGACTTTTAATAAAAGAAAGAAAGAAAGAATAATGTTTATTTGGACACAGTTCGTGAAACACAAAATACAAAATAAAAAAAGTGACAATAATATTTTAACAATAATACGAGTAGTGTGTGCCTCACGGCTGCGCCAAAAAGGTTCATTGCCAGACAGATGCTTTCTGACGCTGGTTTTCTAATGAACCTTTATGTAGGGACAAGTGACGGCGAGTACAAAACAGTTAATACACACACACACAGTAATGACTTTATACTGAAGATCACGTCGAAACGAGTAGTGTTAATGATTTGGAAAAAATATATTTTAAATTAGAGCATTTTCTTAATAACTTAATATATGAATATTTTAGATTATGTTTATATTACATAGTGAAATTAATTTGTAAAGTTATGTCGAACGCGGATAAAAAAATGTCGTGGTGTCGAATTTTGATTTTTTTTATTTTTGTTTTTCTTACAAATCAGCTACATAACACGTGTTTTTAGCTTATTGCCCGACATTTATCAAATTAGGTAAACTCTTATCTAAAAACGTGATTCGTTTCCGTTCGTATTAAAATAATGATCAATCAGTTCATAAAACTACACTAAGTACTTGATGGCTTTACATTGATTATTTCGAAAACATCAATACTTCATAACATTAGAGCTTACGATAATAATAAAATTATAAACACATCGGTAGATCCCAATTTACTACTCATATCTACGTTATAAAAAGAGTAGGTACATAGTCCATAACTGAAAAACCAAAAAAATACATAAAATTAGCTTATTTTTATACTTATCAATAAAACGGAAGGTTCTCGAAGGTATAATAAATAAATAAATAAGCAAAGAAGAATAGTAGGTAGGTACCGCAATACCTCCCTATGTTTCTCGATAAACCTCATTCGTCCCATATTTATGTTGTGACAGAATCAATGGGTGTATTGACCCCATGGGAAGTACCAGGGATATCAACCTTCAGGGGATTTCACCAATAACAAACAAAATAAATAAATAAACTAAACGCGATCAATACATCTAAACCGCGTTCAAGAGCTGTCAGGCTTCTTGTAAGTAAATGACGTCGGAACCGCACCAGCGCCGGACCGCATGTTTGTGTACATAATTATATACGGATGAATATCACCCATGGGCCGCACCAATGCCCCACCGGTGGCGCCGCCGCCGCCGCGCCGGATTGCAAGATGAAAAAAAATCAGAACAATAAGAGTCAGTGTAAAATCCACGAGGCGGTTTCGGCGTCATGTAGTACCTATATGACTAGGAGCCGCCGCGCGTAGATTTTGCTAGATTTTGCCGCGTAGATGGGGCTATAGGTACGTCCCGTAGAGCTTCATCTCTTTCCCACACTAAAGTAATATTAAAATAATACTGCTTTAGATGTGGTGGTAGGCCCCCTGGAAGCCTCAGTGTCATCATTGTCGTTGAATATTGACACTGACACTTAAATGAAGCTGAACTGCGATATTCCAAAGCCAAACTTAAGCCTTATAAAATATGTACTTATTCATTTTTGTAATAAGGAGTTCTCTAGTAATTTAAAAGTGGAGGCGCTGATGCAGTACAGAAATGAAGATGGTTTGGAGTCAATATCCAGATGGGGTATGAGCCTTTCGATTTCCCCATCAATGCCAGAAAAACTGAACAATACACTACACATTCAGATGTAAATTAAGTAAGTAATATAAATTGGAATAGAAAATTAAAAACCATGTTCTGACTTTCTGAGCAAGCGAGTTTTAGTGCTGAAGGGTTACAAACATTAATTAGCATACAAACTGCTACTAAGAACTCTAAGCAGTTATCGACCGATGGAAACTAATTATACCTAACATGCTCCTAGGCTCCTCGCCCACGGCGCCTTTTTGTAGCGACGCTGTCGCATCGCATTGCATCGCTGCTATTGCGCGTTAGGTGCGTTTGCAACGTGCGACAGAAACGATACAAACGCGCGGCTGTATCGATGCAAACGCACGACCGTTTCTGACGGCTTCGCGGGGACAAAGGGTGGAGAACGGAGGGAGGGGTGCTGGAGAATGTGCCCCGAAGCGCGACAGCATCGCGATAGTAGCGATACAGAATCTGGGAGAAGGTACACAGCCAGCGACAGCATCGCGGCTGTATCCATACATATGGACGACAGCATTGCTACTGCATCGCTACAACAAGTCGCCGTGGGCGAGGCCTCTAAATTCCTAGTATTTTGTGGCAAAACCAACTGGGTAGGTTAGTAGGTAGGTAAAAGTACCTTGAAGGTCCTTCCATTTATAATTTTGTTTGTAAACTCGGCTTGAGTAGGTAAGGTCCTCTGAATATGATTAGGTAACGTTCGGACGGTTGACGAGTCTTTCGGTTCGGAAATTCTCGGAAGCAACCTGGGATTTGGAACTACCTACCTATCTACTGTTTGATGAAGTGGTAATAGCTATCCTAAACATGGGCACCCAGCTTTTGGCCGAGGGGGGTCAATTGTGGATCGATTTTGAAAATTCTTTGTTTGTATGAAAGGGTATGCTCCCAAGTTGGTCCCATATAAATTTTATTAACTTTGCTTGGATAGTTTTTGAGTTAACTTCTAATACTTACGTATTTTTCCCACTTATGGATACTATGTGGATGATATGATAAGTTCCTGTCACTGTTATTTACATAGCAGGTAGTGGTATTCGAATTTGTGTGGGGTAGCTGTAACAAAGCTAAAAAGTGAAAAACAAAAAAAATTTTTTGAAAAAAGTTTTTATTTTTCACTTTTTTTAGCACGGCATTAGTTATTCTTATACCTACTTAATATAGTTCGTGTCCAAACCTACGCGCCAAGCTATTTTTTTTTTTGGCAACGGCCTTTGCTTTGCTTCACCTATTAATAAATAGAATGACACCATTGACCCTGCTCACCCTATAATACAATATCGGGTGCCTGGCGCACCCACACTTAGCCTTAAGATTTCCCAGTGTCAAGGACACTAGTAAGTAATCGATAAAAAGTCTTTATGATTGTAGAACAGAAGCTACATTATGAAGAAAATTTTGAAGTAGCGATTTTTGTCGCCTGTCAACTATTATGGCTACTCCAGTGATATTAATATCATTGGGCTACTCTATGTTCTTTTACAATCTTTTTTAATATGCTTTCTCAATGTTCATGACATCAGACCAGTGGCGGATCCAGGATTGTCGTTTACGCCCCGGGCGTCGGGAGTCACAAGCTGACTTCCGGCCACCGTAGGCGCGGGCCTGCGGACGGTGAGCGATGGGCAGCTCGCCGTCCGATAAGGACCAGGCCCGGGTCGACGGCGCGTCGTGTTCCACGCGCGCCTCAAAGGGATGTCAGCAACAACTGACGGGGTCCGGAAGGACCAATGCCTGCTGGGGTTGCGGGTTTGTCTGAGAGGGATATCGCGGCCCCAGCACATAGGCAACGGAAGGAACACGGGTGGGTTTTAGTCAGTAAAAGTCTGACACTCCCTCTCGCTCTGCCCAGAGCGGGAGGAGTCATTTGATGATTTCCCACCCAAAAAAAAAAAAAAAAAAAAAAAAAAAGGATTGTCGTTTGAGCACACAAAATTTTACAAGCCTCCTCGTATTACTTTTCGCAAATACCTCAATGACTTCGTTAGGTTGTAGACTACCAGAGACATCTCGTTGAAATACATTGGCTGCCAAATCGGGCAGTGTAAGTGGCAAAATGAATGACGCGCATTTAAAATTCGTCACGTAAACAAAACATCTTGTAGAAAAAATCTTGAAAACTTAATACCTACTTCTGCATCAAGTTTTATTGATGGCATTTGTACATTAGGTAGTGTAATACTTGCTAAAAAGTTTAATTAGAATAATATCAAGTTCACTTTAGGATTTGTCACGGAAGAATTCACGACGCTTTTGGGGGAAGCTTGGCCCTCCTCCCCCCACCCCTGGATCCGCTACTGTATCAGACTATTTTGTTCTCAAATACCATCTCGTTTTGAATCTTCAATAGATAGAACTAAATTCCATCACCAAACTGCAGCAGCCCCGCACACTTTTAAAGGTTTTATTCTGTGGCTAAAGACGCAGATATAATGACAGTGACCTTGAGTGGTATAAGCTGATACATAATTAAATTATCTTTAAAATAGTGAAGGTTTCAGAAAAATACGCTTGATAGTTTTTGCGTGGTTCTCAGTTTTTTATCCGCGTTAGACATAACTTTACAAATTAATTACACTATGTCATATAAACATAATCTAAAATATTCACAGATCAAGTTATTAGGAAAATGCTCTTATTTAACATATATTTTGCCAAATCAATAGTACTACTCGTTTAGACGTGATCGAAGTATAAAATCATTAAGAGTCGGTTAGGTCGGATTCCAATGAGCGATTTCGTCTAATCTTGCTTGATTGAGATCTGTAACTTATCTTACCGAAATTGTTTGATTAAAATCCAAATTTATTAACAGACTAGAAAATTATTTCAAATGGCGCTGCGTTTTTAATACATCCCTTTCCTAAATAATATGTTAAATACCTAATTCAGTCATTGTTTATTGTATTGTATTTTAAAAGAATCATCCACACTATTAGGTACATTTTAATCAGGATTGTTCAGACATAGGTGAAGAATGAATAGGTCTACTGCCTACGTACCATAAAGAATATTTATTTTATTAGATAGAAAAATAATATAAATCAGCTATCTAATTACGTAACACATTTTCGTAAACGATTTCGAATAATCTGTTTCATTTTGACAGTTCAACAACATTCATTGGGTTATTTACGTTGTTGAGCAGAATATTTTTTCGAACTTATGAAGCAATGGATTTTTGGATTGATCGTGTATTACGCAAATAAGGTAGGTACGGTACCATGAAAAGACGTCAAACAAGAAATCATAATTTAGGTACTATCTACTTTATTTGAGCAACATGATTGATGGCGTATTATAATGTGGGCCTTTTGAAATCGATCGAATGAAGGACTAGAATGTAGGTATATCAAAAGCTAAAGGGCACACTAAGGTCATTCAAGCAGGCGTTTTATTTCCCAAGTGAGTAGGTAGCAGGTAGGTACGCATCGATTACGGACATAATGATCTGTAGCCTAATTGTCTAATACACGATCTATCAGAATCTCTCTCGTTCGAAAAATAAATCTACTCAACAACGTAAATAACGCAATGAATGTTGTTGAACTGTCAAAATGAAACTGATTAGTCGTAATCGTTTACGAAAATGTGTTACGTAATTAGATAGCTGGTAGGTAAACATATCCACTAATAAGGGTTCAATTGTCATTTGAATACGTACCATTGATTTATGTGTAGGTAACCATTAGGTATTTATGGTAAACTAGCTTTTGCCCGCGGCTTCGCCCACGTGGATGTCGGAAAATATCCCACGGGTACGTACTACCGGGATTAGTTAGATCATACCTAATATCCGAGGAAAAGTCGTTGATTCCTACCGCTGCGCCCGCGTTGTCGGCAACCTTAATTCACGCGTAATTTTGAATCTGTGATATATTTAAAGTATTCATTTTAATTATATGATGTCGGGGCATATTTTAATCTAAATTAAATGCCCAATTTAAATAACATATTTTATTGGATAAGGATAAATAAAATACCGGTCAAAATAGCTTCGGAAATAACAATGAAATTTTCATCAAATTCTGAAAGATAGAAATGGTTACTGTAGGTCATCCTTAGAAGATAGACATATTATTATGCTATCGCGGACTTTATTTTTGAACTTTTTAAGATATACAACACTGTAAAACATAAATTTGATGTATCTCTTACGGCTTACGCGGCATACGCCAGTAAAGCTCCCAGTCGGTATGATTTTTTCCGACATCTTCGACCCTACCTACACCCACGAAAATCTCGTACCTAACTACCTACCTATTAATCTAAAATAAATTCAGACTGGAAACAGCATAGCCTTAGTTAGACCATAGATATAAGAAAGAAGTGTTATTTATATTTCTATGCCTTAGAGGCTTAGGCTTAGACCAATCATAGGTACCTACTATTGGTACCTAACAAAGTCAAGGTAAAACGTACCTACCTACCGAGATAGATTTCCTAAGTTGACACGCAATGAAGCCCTACAGCTTTGTATTTCCAAGGTTGTCACTGCCAGCTATCTGGTTCTTTGCAAGTATAGGCAAAGACAACCTTTGAGAAACAAACTTAGGGTAAGAATGATTTAACCAAAACAAAGGCAACCGGGACTTTGAAATGATAAGATAAATAAACGCGTCAAGTGCTGGGATGAAGAGCACCGTTCCCGCTCTCACATCGTAACGTGATATCCACTTACTGTGATACGCAATAGCAATGATACGAAATTCTCAGTTGTCATCACAGTTCGGTGTAGGTACCTACTTAGAAGTCACTGGCAATGAAAAAGATACCAATAACCCTGCAGATTAAACTAAGTACTTACTTACTACATACACGAAAAAAAAATATTGTGGGTTCTAAATTCTGCTGTCGACGAATAAAATATTTAAGTAAATTACGCAACATAATAGTGTTAT
Organism: Agrochola macilenta; assembly: GCA_916701695.1. Classification (NCBI taxonomy): domain Eukaryota; kingdom Metazoa; phylum Arthropoda; class Insecta; order Lepidoptera; family Noctuidae; genus Agrochola; species Agrochola macilenta. The sequence goes on along the minus strand of OU753564.1, from coordinate 8,358,724 downwards.
AACCTTTAGTTGAATAATTGGTTTTAATAGGTAATGTTTAAGAATTAAATACTTAGATAAAACAAAAATGATAACAACAACAAAAACAATGTTCTGCATATTGTCAATATTTGTGAATAAAGTGTGTTTCTACATTAATAACAGCGGCGAAAATGGCGGCGCGTCATCGCAACAGCAGAGCGGATATTTCCTCTCGAGTTAAGGCTCTCGCAGACAGGCGCGACGCGACTGGTGAAACAATTTCTATGAAAATTTCACGGAAATCGTCCACCGGTATCGCGTTGCGCCTGTAGGTTAGGTTATTGCTAAACGCAGTAACAGCAGAAACCCAGAAAAGGTAATTCCCGATAACAGAAATCGCAATGCGTCAGTTTTTTTTACTCTTTCCGGGTAATCATTCTTATTAATGCTGGAAACTTGGCAGCCCTTCCTATGACGCAAGCATTCCAACATGTAGCTACCTAGGTAAGTACGCGCCGCAGTAATCCTATCATGACGTCGTTCGAAGTCAAACAAGTTTCAGAAAACGTTATAAAAGTACCAAGCTAAACGTTTTTCGTAAGTACTTTTTTACATTAATTAATAAGTACTTAGACACTTACCTAAAGTACGGGAGCAGAAATTGTTTCATTAAAAAAATCGGTTTTATTTTATTATTTATTGCATAATTTTTAATCCCACCAAAACAAGTAATCAACAAATGTCACAAGAACAGTAAAAGCATATTTTTGCAATTCAAGAAACATGTTTTTAACAAAAATCTAGGCTAAAGAAGATAGACACACACTTATATGACCAGAAATAGAACTCTGTGTGGTCTGTTTAGACTAAAGAAAATGTTAACGAATAGAAACAATTAAATCTCATAGCAAAAAGAAAATACAGATATCAAAGCAATGTCATTTATGAGCCTCGAAAGAGCGTAATTAATTGACACCACTTTCAATTTCAAATTATCATATATTTGGTGCGAAAATATTGTCTTTTTCCTTAGTCCAACTCCGACTTATTTGTTTGATATGCCAAATACTGGATCTCGGAATTTTCGTTCAAAATAGGATCTTATACATATATGTATTTAGAGAAAGCAGCAGTACATCAATACTTATCTTTTATTTTATATTTATGTCAGACATTGTCTTTACGATATCTTTATGAGATTTTTTCTATATTTATCATATCAACGTTTCTACTTACTTACATAATTTTTAAGCTTTTCCATCCAACATATTAATATAAATGTACTTTTCAAGACAATAGAGTTCAATTTGCAATATATGTCACAAAATCTTTTATTACATTTTCTGTCTCATAAAATCTTTACACTTATGAACACTTATAACAATTTAGAATATACTTTGAATTAATTTATATTTATAAACCTAATGCAGACCACAGTTGAAAGATAATGTATTTGATGACAATGTCCGGAATAACATTTTCATTAAAGTAATAATGCTATATAAAATTTATTAAAGTAATGCTTTATAAAAACAATCAGAAAATAAATTATTTTAACATTATTTTGAAACTATGATGGAATGTTAGACTGCAGTTACTTAAAACTTACAAAAAACAATACACTTATAAGTACACCATTAAAAAAATATTTTCATCTAATTACAATTTAAATCTTTGAATTGCCATGATGTACTCATTTGTGCTAAATTGGTGTGAACCAGCTAAGAAATAGGATTTATGATATATATACTAATGATGATTATATAGTACTAAAACCATTACAAAACCAGGAAAAATGCTTCTAAAATGCATCTAATGAAATTAATGTTGATGAAAGACACAGTGAGATTCTATGCAACACACACGTGTTTATTTAATCTGAAATTTTCAATAATGAAAATGGAGACAGGAACTGTTTTAATGAATGGAGACAGGAACTGTTTTAATGAAGAACAAATTGGAACAGAAATAACAGTTATAGAAATATTAATTGATTGAGACAATAGAGTTACTCACACTAATCATGAATAGGTATTATTAAGTTTTTATTTAGGGGGTGCTTCATTGATCTAACATTTATCATTAACAGCCAAGAATAATCTCTATGTTATCTTTGCCTTTTAATAAAAATATGGTACCATTAAGACAAAGTATTAAGTAATGTTATGTACATTATGGAAGAACAGCGAAGGGCATACATGTGGTCGAAACTATGTCTATGCTACTCAAAACTGGTCTTAAAATTTAGTGCAAAACACAAGACAATAAGTTAGCAGGACATTAATTAAGTACACAATAAGTCAATAACATCTTAACACAGCATGATTCAAGAAAATAAATGTTATAATAAAAAAACTTGCTTGTAAGTGTGTGGTTATTTTTTCAAATGTGCAGTTCCTGGTGCAAATACCATAACTAGAAAGTAAAAACAATAACTACTAATGCACTAATCCTAATTTTAAAAATAAATAAACAAGTAACTATGACATATGTTTATTATTTAGAAACCCCATTCATTTACCCACAATGTGACCCAATTTTTTTCAGCCTCACTAGTTATGAACAATACCATTATCTGAGTGTTGTTATCAGCATAATATTTCCATGTTGTTATAAAATTTACAAAAATTCGTAGTTTATATGTTTCAAAAATATACAGTGAAGCTATCGAATGTTTGTATTTCTACTTAAATTTATCTATGGTCTACTATCACATTTGGTAATGGGAGGGGCTAGAATGCGATTGATGATGGAGGCATAGAGCATTCCCCGACTGTCACACGGTAAGATGCCAGTTCACTGATACCGTGGTAGTGCACGAAAGCAGCTACAATAACAAGCACATGGAATATTTGGTGGGACTGGAACCAGATGTCACACTTCCCTGGGAACCAGCGCTCTGGCACCCTCAGGGCATAGAACATAGCTCCTAATATATACAACAAGCCCATAAGAACTAGCCAGCCCAGTGAGGCTTTACTCACTTGACTGAACCAGCCTTCGGTGATGCCGTAGTGGATTGCAGGCACTATACCTGACAGACCAAAACCCATGAACACTCCCGCTCGAAGAGGTCGCAAACGAGGCTCTGAGAACCTATCCCAGAGTGACACTATTATTGACAGCATTCCTAAAACAACCACTACAGATAAGTAAATTATTTTCGGTCTGTAATGGCAGTAGAAACTATAATACAACCATGGAACAAATGAACCCATAATGAGTAGCGCAATTCCACAGTAATCCAACTTAGAGAACAATTTTCCGACCATCTCCGAATGGCAGTAGAGTGTGTGGTATGCAAACGAGAAACCAAGGCACACTATGGCACCTATGAAGAACACTCCAAATATCATTTTCTCCTGCATTTGTATCTCGATCGAGGGGCGCGTCAGGAAGTAGATCGCGACGCCGATGAAGGCCACGCAGCCGAGCAGATGAGTCCAAATGTTGCCTGTCTCCGTATGAATGCGGAATATAGACGCGAAACATGCGCTGAACGAGGGTAGTGGTGGCCGGTGTCCTTTGTGGAGGTAATCGTTGTCTTGCAGCCAGCGCGGCAGGTGTCGGAAGTGGCACACGTTCCAGGATGCCTCCCACACTTTGCGCACGAACTCTTCAGCTTGCTCAGCCGCGTTGTGTGCCAGCGCACCGAGGTCAATCTCGTCAGAGAGAACGCCCGCTTTCAACACTTCCGCCATCTCGGCGTCGAGGAGATGCTGATCCTCAGGCGTAGACGGCAAAGGACATCCGTCTTCTTCCTCTGCGAGTACTTCGTCGAGCTCATCCATCTGCGAGGCTAAACTCTCCCCTTCGGGATCCCATCCTTGGCGTCTCCGCAGCCCGTCCGAAGACGCGCTGCGGGACCCCGTATCAGAATCAGATTCCCACATCACGCCGTCAAAATTCACCCGAACACATAAAAACGGCCACCATTAAAATTTTTTTTTAGTTGCCACGACCTTTGTTAGTCGTACACGGACAGTTATTCGGTAGAAATCCAGTTACGTCACGGAAAATGCGAACGGATGCATGAGATGTCTTTGCACCCTTTGTTTCGAATCGTACCCAGTAAGGATTTGTTGATCAAAATATAACTGTTCGACTATGATCACTAAAATTTCAAGCGTTATAAAATTGACAAAAATCACTAACGCACAAGACAATCAAATGAACAGCTGCACAGACAGAACTGAACTGAAGAACGAACATTTCGAGTCATTCAACCATTTTTTATCTTTCCGTCCCTTTCTAACTTATGGACATCTCGCATGTTTCGTACTTTCATTGCAAACGTCACAACTTCTGTAGTGATGGTTCGAAATAGGAGAAAACCGTATATAATTATTTTACTAGGCATCGATACTAATCGACTTGAGTTAGTAATTGTGTACAAAAGTAATCATATCACTCATTGCTGTATTGTATTGTTGTGTATTGGTTTCATTGGAATTTCCGACGAATAAATGATTACATTTTTTATTAGTTTCTTTTGTGTATTGGAACGTAACGTAAAAGCGGTACAAGTTCCAAATTCGCGAGTTTGCTTCGCTCGTAATAATATAATATAATTACCAAACGTTTTTATTAACTTGTTTTTTATTTAGTAAGTAATATTTTAGTCTTTGCCTTCTCTATAGCAGAAAAAGCCTTTGCTCTGTAGTGAGACAGTCATAGGCCGGTAGTAAGTAGGTAATGTTTTTATATACACCCATCCATGTCAACATAGGTCAATTACAGTTTCAAGGGTAAAACTCATTATGTGGCTCCAGCATTAGTAAAACAACTAAATTATGCAGTCTTTTGAATAATTTCGAAGGGGGTGGGGGTCGCAGGGGTCATAACCACTGGGGCCGCGCCTGGTTACATTGTACTGTCCTACAGGGCACAGCTGGACACAGGCCTCCCCAAGTATTTCAAAATACTCGCTCATTATTTTCCTTATCGATTTAAATTGAAAACCGTATACTTCAAACGATTTCTGCTATAGGGAACATCACTACAGTAACACATTCTGAATCCTGATTGGCCGGCAACACAATACGTCAATAATTCAACCATTTTGACATTACTGAATGTCTGAATGAATGAAATTCTAACCTCTTCTACGAAATATAAAATACATTTCAGAGGTCGCAAATATAATTTTATACCAAAACTTATTAGAAACCATAATTTTACTTACTTCTTAAACATGTTGCAGCTTGTTTTTCCAAGGAGTTTCCACTAATCACACACTCTACTTGAATGACACTTCAAAGTTCATGAACGAGCACATGAACGAGTTACTTGTCACTTCTAAAGTCAATGGAGTTTACCCAATCAAAATAAAGCACGAGTTTGGTACTGTTGCACTATTGGCTACAATTTGTTACGGTTTTTTGACTCAGCTTAGCTTCTTAATATAATATTCGGATACAATCAAAAAACGGATTTGCTTCTAGGAATGATATTACAACTTTTCTTAATGGTGGCCTGCTGCAGAAAAAATACAAGAAATACGTTGTAGAGACGTCTTAAATGTAACAATTTTTTTACAAAGGCCACGCGCACTTTGGACACGAATTTAAATCGTATGTAAACTTATGATCGTGGTCGTACGAATGGGGAAGAAATCGCAAAGCTATGAACAGGTGGCGCTGCTAACGCATTTCCCATAACATCGCACTGTCATTTTGATCTCTCAATGTTTTTCGGGTTTAAAATAATTATAACAGGAACTAGCGTGTGTTTTTTGATAATTTAACGAACTATATATTCAACGTGGACTGTACCTCAGTTAAAAGCTGAACTGAAGAACCGAGGAGCTTCACTAAGAAGCCGAAAAGCGGATTTGGTCAGCAGGTATTTACAGCCAATTTTATTGTTAATAATAGAAGTAAATAACCCAATTTTATATACAGCAACATGTCGATCATTTATTATCGTAGTAATTATAAACTTTTACGTACTTACACAGTAGTTTTATAACATATTCGATGTTTCATAAGCTACGAACTTAACCTAGAAATTAAATCTGAATTTGGTTACAGAATCGAATCATTTGATAGAAATTTTAATTTTAGGATACCTCAGCAGCATGAAACTGATGATACCATGATGGATCTTCTACCTCCAGACAGTTATCATGACATAAATAGCAGCACAAAGCTTCCATCCATAACAAAGCAACATATTCATCTTTATTACAATGAATAAGTATGTACCTAAGATGAGGATAATAATATTTATTATAACATTACTATACAGCATGGCATTTTTTTGTCAGATGCCGTCCAAACTTTTTGGAATCAAGTTTTGTATATAGTTTGACAGCTAATGTCAGCCAAGCGTTACCAGCGACACCCTCGACAAAAGTTGTCAGTTTTCTTCCCCATTGAGTGCGCACACTGAATAGGTACCTACGTATTTCGGCTGCTTAAAATCAAAACATAGTAACTCGTTCCAACAAAAATGTTCAGGAGAGCCAAAAAACTGGTCGGCTACTTTGATTCGTTCGCCCGAAGAAACCAGAAGAGATAGCGATTTGGATGTTTGGCGAAAAGTTGTGCTATATTGTTGACATTTTAGTTTGTTGTACTCGTAATCATTTTTAGAGTATAGTTACACTTGAATCGCTCATACTTTATTTTTATTTGTGAATTTTCCCAAATATGAATGTAAAAACAATATCAAAACTAAGTCTGCTTACTAGGTTATCAATTTGATTTTATATGGTAAACGTGAAGACTAAACAATTTCATTGGACATTTTAGTGTTTATAAGATTTAAAAAATTATCCCAAAGTGCCTATGAATGCAGATTTTGAATAAAAATCCTGTTGACTTATAAAAAGATATTTATGAACGTACTTCAAAGGACTCTTAAATTAAAACATGACTCACACTCTCAACAGTCAACCAAAACTAAAAAAAAAACTTAAGCTAAAATCATTCTTATTGATAATGAACTACTCATTGTTATTGGTAACGATTTGACCATCAGTTTGCAAATCAATGGAGTTATCACTCGTGGGTAGATGCAGCCAAAACTCCCTTCTGTTCAATGGCATTAGAGGGACCAATTTTGAAACAATACCATCTTTCTTCGATGATTTCACCCCTCGGGGGATAGTATTTGAAAGTGGGGGAATAGTGTTGACATTAAATTTCTGCATCAAGAAGTTCAGTTCTTGGTAAGACTCATCAAAATCTGTTTTATAGAACAGATTTCGTGATCCTTTGAGGAACTTAGCTTCAACCACTGGGTTTAGCAAAAATGTGCTGAGAGCTGAATCGTCATTTGTGTTAAGCCGTGGAACTCGTTTCTTTTTCACCCATTGGTATGATTTTTGCACTTCGATAACGTCAATGTTCTTTCTACAGTTCGCTATAATAGACTTGTAGTCCTCGTAATCATAAACTCCATCTCGACGCCTCATCTCTTTTTCTATATTTCCGTGTACGCCGTCAGCAGACATATGGGTATGGCCTTTAGTGAGAAATCTCAGAGTGATAGTATCAATATTAATGCACTCAGAATTAACAAGCATTACCCTTCCTTACCCTACCCGACTTACTAAACGAAATTTCGTCTATTTTACAATCGGCGCCAAATTCAAAACATAGCAAGTTGGTATTTCAAATTCATAACTTAGTAAGTCGCTTGAGCTGCTAGGGTTTTAAATTTGTATTTTGACATACTAAGTTTAAAATTTGTACTTCAAGGAAATTTTCGTAATCATGCCAAATTGCTTAGACTTCTAAATTATATTTTTAAAATTACGAATGAAACTGGGTGTTTAAAGGTCCACATCATTTTGATACTGTCTAGTAAGTCGAAAGATGCCAAAAACCGTTTTTTTTTCAAATCACCTGTTACTAGGTTTTGAATTTGGGCAGCCGATTTCTCTGTCAAATAGGTAGTGTTCCGTTGATATCGCATTGAACCTCAGAGTAATAACTAAAGCATAGAGGGAGCCTACAAATTAACAACAAATTACGATATATCTAAGCTCGTCTCTCTTATGGCGCAGATTGTACACTTAAAAGAGACAAATGCATATGGATTCGTCTATGCTAAAACGAAATGGACGTTCCGAAATTGTCAAATGGTCATACTTGGGGTGCGTACCGAGTTACGCTGTAATCGATTTGAGCGTGCTAACATCCGTACCGAATTAGCATATACGCGATAACGCTGTCCCATGAATCGTCATAGATGACGTCATGACATGCGCCATCTTGCGATAACGGCGACCATGCCCTAAATCATGGTATAATAAAACAAGGTATGGCACTCCGAAACACAGTGGTCACGTGGGAGACACAAGACTACGTCATCACCGCTATCCATGGTTCTCAAACTTTTTAGTTTGGGGAAATTTTATAAAACATTGACATAATTATTAAATTACTTCTAGCTTAAATAAAAACAGTAATAACCTTACCGCGATTTAGCATTAGCGATTTAGAATGCAACCAACCACCACCAATTACAATAATACATTAGTAATTTTACATACTTACCATTTTTTGTGATTGTTTTAGGCCCACAATAGCGCAGCCATTCATTGACTACAGATTCTTTTAGAGGAAATGAAAAAAACCTTATTGTACCGCCTTTTACACTTTTATTCTTACAGTTCCGAATTGAACAATGAACCATTTTAAAAGCTTTTATTGATTGATTGATATTGTGGTCAAAGAAAAAAATGTAACAAACCAACTTGTTAGACGTCCACAACTAAATGTTTGAGAATCACTGTGTACAATGGGACTGAGCGAGACCAACATACGGGTTCGACAAGAATAGCGATACATGACAAAATGTCAGAATGCCAATTAGACAGCCCGTTTCTGTGTTACCAGTAGTGTGTAATAATAACTCCCCAACCTCCTTTATTACTTATGCGAATCTGATACAATAATGAGGCTTTAATTAAAAATTACGTTGGTATATGTTTGTTTCGTTTGATAAGACAAACGAAACGACAATTTCAATGCTTTGTATATATTTTTTTAACAGAATGGTGATTGAATATCTTTCCTTATCGAGTTTTGTTGCAATAAAGTGGCAACTGAATAGTGACGTAGGCATGTGTCGCTCCCGGAATGCCATACCTTGTTTTATTATACCATGCCCTAAATTAATATCACCGTGAGCGCTGTCAAAAATGACAGACACGGAACACTGATGACAGTTGTCTTGTGCTGGTTGTGCTTGTGTTTGTTTTTGTTATTTGTTTTGAGTTGAGTCGCATCATCATTGAAGAAGAAGAAATACTCATCTTTGAATCCAAAAATGAGTAAACAAGTAATTATTGCTGACGAGCCTAACGGGCGACAATTTTCGGTCATGCTCATATCAGAGCAATACGAGAGAGCTCAGAGAGGTAAGTTCTGGGTTTCAGCCCCCTTGCAGTTCTACCGACTGATCAAATGATTGTGATTCAAATGTTTTACTCATCACAACTGCTTAGCTGTCTGGTTGCAAAAGCTACCTTAGAGTCTGTATAGTGCGTATAACCAGTGTATTATTGTCTTCAGTGTTCAATCAAAAATGTTTATTAAACTTGTTCGTACTGTTTACAGATAGTGATTATGTTCAGCAATTGGTGCATGATTTTGATAATACGCATACACAAGAAACAGAGGAGTCTCTGCCGAATGAACAACATGGTAAGTAAGTATCTTTTATCTGGTTATGTGCAGATACATAATAGCTGAATGTGCCTGTTCTGTTTGCATAACATATCATGTTGACAACAGTTTATGTGGTCACTCTTACTGCAATACATATATAACAAAAGTAAGATATAAGTGTTCTATGATTATGTCATATTAGTATGTTGACAATAAATTCTTTTGGTACGTACATGAACTTGCTCGCAGATTCTATTAATTTAAAGTTTTAAAAGCATTTTCTTTAGTACAAAATATCCTATGTAAAACATACCCTGGATCAAAGATCCAGGGTATGTTTTACATAGGATATTTTGTATGATGTATGATTATTATCTATGTTTATCCAAGTTTCATTCAAATCCATTGAGCTATTATTGGTGAATTCAATAACAAAAATCCTCACAAACAATTATTATAGTGTTAGTAGGAAGTTACTTACTTATTTTTTTATTTTTTTCAGTAGATCAAGAGCCATCTCTATTTTTATGGAATGAGGCATGCATTTTGTTGCTACTCACATTATACAGCGAGCTTAAAGACAATTTTGAAAGAATCCATCTTAAGATTGTCTATGAGAACATAGCAAGAAAGATGTGCGATGCACAATACAATGTTACTGGTACCCAGTACCAGTCAAAAATCAACAGTTTGAAAAAACATTTTGAAAAGATAGTGGATCACAACGCCACATCTGGAAACGATAGAGCAACATGGCCTTATTTTGATGTAAGATTTTATTTTACTTCTAATATTTCTTAATATATATTATTAGCAACAATTTGTAGTACCTAATCAAAATAAAAAAATTCAAAATTCAAAAAGTTATTTATTGAAACTAGGCTGAGAATCAGCACTTTTCAAACATCAAAATTCATAAGACTGCCTCGTTTGTCTAGAGATCGCAAGCGCTACCTACTGCTGAGTATGAGATTTTTCCATCTGGAATTGCTCAGTAGCAACCCGGAGTCTGAATTTGTGCCCGGTTGATGGCAATAGGCTCGCTATTACAAGGGACTCGTACATAACTGGCGAAATGTGGGTGTACACCTCTGCCTAACCCTTTGGGTAATACAGGCGTGATGTTATGTTATTTATGGATGCATTTCTAATTTTGTTAAAACAATGAAATTATAATCAAATGCTTCAGGTGTTTGTAGCGTAATGCTAATAAACCATGCGTTAATGTTATAATTTTTTCAGCGAATGAATGAGTTATTTGGCTCAACTGGATGGGCTAATCCTGTAGCGCTGGCTTCAGAGCTAGGACCCACATCAATCGAAAATACTAGTCCAAATCAAACGGAAGCTAAAAAAAGAAAATTTGATTTTTTATTAGAGGACTATAGAAAGGATATGAAAAAGTATAGGGAAGAAAGATCCCAGTACAGAGAAAAAATGCAAATTTTACAATGCAATCTTTACATCTATATAGATTTTAAATTTGATAAGCACCTGTTTTTATTTTATTTATTTATTTATTTATTATTTTATTATTAGTAGTTGTGATTTTTTATTAGTTTTTAAGATTTCATTAGTATTATACCTGTGAATTTTATTAGTGTTTAAATGTACTGCATGTGATCATTTACCTACCCATCCCAATACATGGTGCAATGGTAACAAGATCCCTTCTCATATATTTTAAATAGGTACTTAAATGAATATGAATATTTAAAACAGCAAGAAATTTGCTACTTGGCATGTAAGTTTTATAATCTTTTTGCTAAAAATGAATTGCACATTTACCTATCAGTTAAATGTACAGTACAGTTAAGTTTATTAAATATGACGAGGATGTTAAAAGTAAAGCTGTTTGTGGTTGTTATTCTTGGTATTTTTCGTCGGGGTAAATCTTTGCCGGGAGCATATAAATATGCTAGTACAAGTATTTCGTCATCCTCTTCATCACTGGACGTCGGACGAATCGTCGTTCTCAAACTCATAGTCAGAGTCGATAGAGTCAAACAACAAAACAGTGCGTTGAAGTTCCATTTTCAAAAAAGATTCAATTATTCTTTCTTGTATGGTTTGAGGTTATGATTTATATTTTGACGTTGAGCGACGACTGTGATGACTGTGATCACTGTGAGCGCGATCACGAGCGTTCCGAATTGTTGACAGCTGTCACCTGTCATAATCTTGATATCTTAATCGGAACACAAAGTATTGATGTGAGCGCTGTGAGCGATTAAATTCTAATTCGGAAAGCGGCCTAAGTCTCTTTTTACACGACCAATTAAAAAATCACAATAGTTACTTAGTACACGGTTAACCGTATAAAGTATTTGATTTAGTCGTATATTACGTCGTGAATTTCAGTACGTGTGCTAGTTGAGGTGTTGGTCATTATTTTAATCAAAATAATAGATTTATGCACAATTTTCTAAAAAAAAATTGGTGCAAAGGACAGATCAATAGGCTGTTAACATTCAACAATCACTGGGTCGCGAATTCGATCCCCAGACCAATTCAGATTGGAATATACTATTCGCAACAGTGGATTTCAATGCCAAGACTTTCGTACTAGCGTACCATTCTTGTCAAACAGTTTTTCCAATCAGCGTGTTCGCGACAACGTCATTCGATATAGCGGTTTTCGACTTAATGTGTTTTCGAACTGGCGTACCACTCTTTTTTTTTTCGAAGTAGCGTGCGTCGCAATAACGTCATTCGAATCTTCATAATTTGTCGGTTTGACATGAATAGAATACAAACTACCGAAAAATAATGCGATAAAATAAATTATGTCGTGTAGGGATAAACATAACGATGTGATTAAAAATCAATCTGTATTTTTTTTTAGTCTGTGTATCGGATCGAAGTTGTCAATTGTCAACTGGTCTGCCACACAACACAATGACAGAAAAAAGCGCGGGAAACCTCAAACTTGGCGGACGCGTCCTTTTAAAGATAAAATTGAAAAATTTAAAACGTTGTAATATAAGATCAGTATAACCGTAGTTTTAGTATTCTGTCTTAGTTTTCTTGTAATTTATCTTTAGTTTGTATAGTTTCTTCGGTAGTGGTAAGTTTTTTATTTTTATTTCTGCGCGGGAAAATGAAAGACCCGCCTGACCCGGGGGACTCCGTTCCCCCGGCAAGTAATTTCGTCACTATAGCATCGAACGAATCGGGCATGGATACCGATGGGTCGGCATCGGCTCGTAATTTAAAAAGAAGCCGTGTTCATATTTGTAAGCACTGCAATAAGCGTCGCCGTACCCGCAAAAGCCATGGTACCGTGTCTTCGGGTTGCGGTTGCACGGATTTTACACCAGAACTTACTGCATCAGAACCTAACAGCTCAACAACTACTATAATGACTAACGAACCTATTAACAAAGTACCCGATATTCCTGCTCCACCCTCAGTTGTTCCTACTCAGATAGGTCGTAAAACTTATGACAAAACTGACAGCGCGCCTTTTGTCATTCATGTACAAAAAAACTTAATTTCACCAGATGATGGAACGACACTGCACCCAATCACATTTGGCAAGTTCCTTAAACACAATGCCTTCCAAAACATAGTTAATGGTAGCGTCAAAAAAATTGGGCGCAATAAAATTTCCCTTTCCTTTTCGACTTTCCTGGACGCAAACTCTTTTATTACCCATAATAGTCTAGAATCCTATAATTATAAAGCTTTTATACCTACTTTTAATGTTACCAGAATGGGTTTAGTACGTGGCGTTCCTGCAGATTGGTCTCCGGAGGATATTATTGATAACATAACAGTACCAATTGGTTGCGGTCCAATTTTAAAAATCAGACGCCTTAATTTTAAAACCATTGTTGATGGTTCTACCATTTGGAAACCATCCCAAACCATAGTTGTCACATTTGATGGTCAGGTTCTACCAAAAAGAGTTTTTATGTGCTATAATGCATTACCTGTAGAATTATATATTTTCCCTACTGTACAATGTTTCAATTGCTGTCGTTTCGGTCACACAAAAATTCAGTGCAGGTCTAAACCTCGTTGTTATAAATGTGGCCAAGGACACACTGGGGACAGTTGTGAAAGAGAACAAGAAAGTGCATCTTGCTGCCTTTGCTCTGGATATCACTATGCTACTAATAAGTCTTGCCCAGAGTTTTCTAGACAAATATTAATAAAAACATACATGGCACAAAGCTCAGTATCCTATGCTGAAGCAGCAAAAGTTTATCCCCTTGTTACTAAATCGTATGCTGATACACTTTCATCTTCTCCTTCCAAAAACTTTGCAGATACTCCATCCATCTCTTCTCCTAATAAAATACCTGCTTCAAGTAGCTATAAAAAGACGATCTTTCTCAAACCACGTTCCCCTCCCAAATCTGTACAAGGATATAATAAAGAGGCTCACAATGCCATTATTAAAGATTTCAACATTCCCCAACCATCAAATGGTTGTGCTTTTTCTAATAATCATAATAATGAAAAAAATGACACAACGTTTTCTATAAATGATTTTCTTACTGCATTACACAATCTTCTTTCTCAATTTAACATTTCACCGTCCAACGCTGCCCCTTCTTTCAATGTATCTCAATCCCTTCATAATGGACAACACATCCAAAATAATCCAGTGGAACTGCCGCAGTCTAGTAAACAAAAAGAGTGATGTTATACATCTTTTAAACAAATATGAGCCATTTGTCTTTGCCTTAGCAGAGACTTGGCTCAAATCTAACCATATTTTTAAAATTAATGGTTATTTAACCATTAGAGAGGATAGATCTGATGGGTATGGTGGAGTAGCTATACTTATCAAGAATACTATACCTTTCTCTGTCATTACATTACCTCCTCATAGGGAGGAAATTTCAATTGTAGCTATTAAAGTGCATAATACTTGTCTTGTTTCTATTTACATTCCTCACCCTTCTTCTTCTGTTCTTCAAGAGATTAATAGTCTCTTTTCATCTCTTCCAAAGCCATTCTTAATATTAGGGGACTTTAATTGCCATCATCAATCATGGGGTTGTTCAACTTCTAATTGTTATGGCGATGAATTATTAGATATATTGGACTTACATAACTTATGCATCTTGAACACAGGAGCTGTCACTCGTCGTTCAGATCCCAATCAGAACCAAAGTGCAATTGACCTTTCTATCTGTTCTCCAAACTTAGCCTCATCATTAACTTGGCAAACTCTATCCTCTACTTATGGTAGTGATCATTTTCCAATAGTTATTTCTTATCCTCTTTCCAAACCAAACACACCATTAAGGAGATCAACATTAAAACATAAGCTACCTAATAGAAATAATAATGACTGGGACAAATTTAGAAACATTGTTGACAGCAAGCTTTGCTCCTTGCCTGTTATTTCTGATGGCAATGAAAATAGTTGTGCGGAAGCTTTAGCGTTAATTTTAATTTCAGCAGCAGATGAAGTTTTTCCTGTAAAAAATAACAATATTAATACAATTCCCTCGCCTCCGTGGTGGGACTCTGAATGCACAGAAATGGTTCACAACCGTAAAGAGGCTGAATACAATTATAACCTCGATATGTCTGATAGTAATTTTGAAATCGTTACTAACATAATTAACGAAACTTATAAACTTTTTAAGAAGAAAAAATTTGAATCTTGGCGTAACTTTTGCACATCAATTTCACCGAATACTCACCCTACGATTGTCTGGCGCAATATTCGTAGATTTAGGTCCATTTATAAAAACCCTTCTCCTATTCCGGATTCTTTAGCCAACGAATTTTTAGATAAATTAGCTCCACCTTGGGTTCCTGAGGCTATTAACCTTAACCTGCCTCTTGTATCCAGTATCCAAGACACTCATACGACGTTAGATCTCCCATTCACTCTCACTGAATTAAAGGGTGTTATCCATAAAACTAAGGATTCTGCACCAGGCTTTGATGGCATCCCGTATTCCTTTTTCGCTAATTTAAATGATGCCGTCCTCAGTTACTATTTAGAGCTTATTAATTCTATTATGTACACAGGAAACATCCCTGACGAATGGAAACGTCAAATGGTGTTGCCATTCCTAAAACCAAATAAAACTCCGTCTGATGCTTCTTCATACCGTCCCATAGTTTTGTCTTCAATTCTGATGAAATTAGCGGAACACCTAATAAAAAATCGTCTTGAATGGTATGTTGAAAGTAAGGGTCTTTTGGCAGATTCACAATATGGCTTTAGAAAAGGTAAAAGTACAACTGACTGTTTAAGTATTTTGACATCCGATATTCGGCTATCCTTCTCTAATAACCATTCCACCGTTGCAGTTTTTCTTGATATTAATGCAGCTTATGATAATGTTGTATTATCAGTTTTACATAATAAATTAAAAGCCTTACAAGTTCCAGTGAATTTGTCGAATTTCATTATTAAAATCCTGACTGAACGCTCTGTTATTATGATAATAGGAGATCATGAGGTATCTCATCTTGTATGGAGAGGTCTCCCGCAGGGTTCTGTGCTCAGTCCCCTCCTATACAATATTTACACTTTTGATTTAGACTCATCCTTAGCTAATCATGTTAAGGTTCTTCAATATGCCGATGATTTAGTATTATATTCTTCAAGCCAATCTGTTGAACAAGCTAGCTATGCTATCAATTCTGCTTTATCTACTTTGGAGTCATGGTTACATCTGAATGGTTTGGATTTATCCACGTCTAAAAGCGCAGCTGTTTTGTTCACCCGGAAGAGAAATATTCCCCTAATAAACATCTTTTATAGGGAAATACCTATTCCAGTTAAAGATAATTTCAAATATCTAGGTATAATACTAGATTGTAAATTAAGTAGTGTTCCTCATTGTGATTATATTGTAAACAAATGTGAAAATCACCTTAACATGCTTAGATGCCTCTCTGGTGTGTGGTGGGGTGCA
Source organism: Agrochola macilenta (assembly GCA_916701695.1). Lineage (NCBI taxonomy): Eukaryota > Metazoa > Arthropoda > Insecta > Lepidoptera > Noctuidae > Agrochola > Agrochola macilenta. The sequence continues at coordinate 8,342,244 of OU753564.1, read as the reverse complement.
CATCCATTTTCTTTGAAACTTATTTACAATGCAATCATCAGAAGCACTCTGGATTATGGATTGTTCGTTCTAGAACCTGGTAGTGTTATGGCTTTTAAAAAGTTGGATCGCATCCAGTCTAAAGCATTACGCATTATTTCTGGAGCCATGAAGTCTAGTCCCATTAATGCACTCCAAGTTGAATGCGGCGAAGCTCCTTTATACCTTAGAAGACAATTCCTATCTGACAAATATTTGTTCCGGATTCTTCAGTTCTCAACTCACCCTCTCGTTCCTAAACTGGACTCTTTAGTGTTGCAGATTGAATCTTCAGATTACTGGTCCCATAAACGTGCTCCTTGTTTAGTTGAAAGCTATAAAAAATTCCTTTCTCTTTCTTCTCCTATTCACCGTTCCAATAAACTTCCCCTATTTAGCAGTAGTTACGAGAGTTTACAATTCAGCCCCACCATTAAATACTGTGTAAGTAAATCAGGTCCCGATTGCAATTTAAGTTTTAATCATTTTTTGGCTGAACACATAGAGTACCATCACATATTTACGGATGCTGCCAAGCGTTCTCTGACGGGTTGTGTTGGGATAGGAACTTACCATTCTCAATACAACATCGTACAAAAAATAAAATTGCCTCCGGAGACTTCTGTTTTTACGGGGGAATGTTTTGGCATTTTAAAAGCTATTGAATATATTCGGGTTCTAAAGCTCAAGAAAACTATAATTTTCACTGATTCTCAAAGTGCTCTTCTAGCCATCAATAAATCCCCTTTCGAACACAAATCGCAGCATCCTATAATCTATTTAATAAGGGAATTTGCGTTCAGAACCATTTCTGAAGGTGCGTCACTACAATTTGCGTGGATCCCGGCCCATGCTGGAATCCACGGCAATGAAGTGGCAGATACAATCGCCGGTGATGCGGTGCAGTGTGGGGACTTAGTTCCATATCAGAATTTTAGTATAGACCTTGTGATATTACCAAAGACTTTTCTCCGGGACACCTGGAGGGTGGCCTGGGATATCGGAAGCAAATCAAAGGGCCGTTATTTTTCACTTATTCAACCCGACATTCCGGAAAAACCGTGGTTTGGCAGGGCAAAGTTTGGCAAGATGGAGACCTCCGTTCTTATACGGATGAGACTGGGTCATGTTTGCTCCCCAGCCCATCTTGCCAAACTTCATATCATCGACGACCCCATTTGCTCGTGTGGCACAGACGTAGGCGACTTAAATCATATTTTTTTCTCCTGTCCCTTATATGACCGTTCTTCTTTTCTTAGTAACCTCTTGTCCCTTCGTATTCATTTTCCTACCTCAATACTTTCCTTACTTTGTACACAAAGCTTTCCTGTATATAAATGTATAGTCTCATTCATTACCTTAAATAATATTAAGTTGTAAGTAAATATTCGTCATAGTAATTTGCTCATTATTCACTCCTTTGATTCCTCCTTTTTCCTTTTTTTTACTGATCTTATATCCGTCCTTTCCTAAATTCCGATCTAATTAATACTAATAATATTTTCGTTTCCCTAACTTTGTCTCTTCAAACTAAAAAACATGACATTGGCTAATGCACAAACCGTGCGAAGCCAAAACAAAAAAAAAAAAAAAAAAAAAAACACAATGACAGAAAATGTCACTTATGTCACTGTCAAGATCATTCACATCGATTTTGTTCGGATTTCCCACATGTGATTTTACAGTAAACATTTTTATTAACCCCAAAAGGCAAAAACCAAGTAATACAAAAGATAAACCGTAACTGAAATGGCTACATTGTTAGAGGTTTTGGTTACAAGTGATTCTAATAATACATTATGGACCAACGCAGTGTGGGACCCTCATACCGGCACCTGCTTGATGACTTACAAAGGAGGTGGAACTGCAGAAACTAGAACTCTTACATTTGTCGGAAACGATTATTTAGCAGCTGTAGAGAAGACAAAGCCAGTATTACACGTATGGCCTGCGAATTCCTATCAAACTGTGCAAGGCATGCGTTTTATTTTGCCAGGTAAGGCAACGGCCTTCGCTGTTTCACGTGATGGAACTTTTATAATAGCTGGCATTGAAGAAAAAATATATCTATGGCAAATGGCTTCTGGCAACCTTCTAACAATAATAAGCAAACACTATCAAAAAGTGGTAATGTTAAAATTTACACCAGATGGACGATATTTTGTATCAGCATCTGAGGATGGTATAGTCATGGTTTGGTCACTAGCCACGGTGTCTGCTCACCCTGAAGTGGACCTAGTGTCACAAACCTCTGCAGGCCAGCATGACCCAGTGTACATATTCTCCAACCACTCCTTACCAGTTACTGATTTGTGCATAAGTAAGACAGGCATGCATGGCCGCTTATGTACTGTATCCAGTGACAGGACTTGCAAAATCTATGATTTATCATCTGGAGAACTGTTACTGAATTTTGTATTTGATGTTCCTCTTTCCGCTATCAGCATGGATGTTTTAGAGTTGAATATATTTGTTGGAACCACTGAAGGAAAAATTCACCAATTTAGTCTTACCAATCCTCCAAGAAATAGAAATGTGTTAGTTAACACGGAGGTGAACTGTCCTACTTTCTCTTCCCATACAAAACCTGTGACCTGTTTGTCTGTATCTCTGGATGGTGATACTCTCATGTCTGGTTCTAATGATGAGCAAGTTATACTCTGGCATATACCCAGTAAACAGCCAGTGAGGATAATAAGACACAAAGGTCCTATAACAAATGCTTTCTTTACGGTGAATTACCCTGCAATTTACAAACAAGAATTCTCACCTAGCATCATTCTACACAGTTTAGAAAGGACTTTAGAGAAAGATGCAGAAGAATTTACAGAAATGGAAGTTCTTATGAAAAATAAGATTAGCTTCTGGCCTGAGCCTCGTGGAGAAATTGATGACAATTTATCATCAAAAGAGACGGAGAATGACTTTAAGTTTAAAGAAGAAGGACTACTTGCTGAGCTTAATAGATTGAAAGCAATTAACTCAAATCTGTATTCAATGGCCATTCAAAAATCTTTGGATTCTATTCCTGTAGTTGCTAATACTCCCAGCAAAAATAAGAAAAAGAAGAAGAAAAAACAGAAATCTGCAGAATAAACATTTTTTTTAAATTAACTGTTGTTTTTATTACAAAGAAAGGTTTGCCTGCTTCTAAAGCTAGTAATATTAGTACTGTGCTTTTAGGGTTCCGTAACCGAAGGGTGCCAATCAACTCTATTACTAGCCTCCACTGTCTGTCTGTCTGTCAGCAGGCTGTATCTCATGAACTGTATTAGGTAGGTAGACAGTTGAAATTTTCAGAGATTGTGTATTTCTATTGCCGCTCTAACAACAAATAATAAAAATAATCCCCAAGAAACTTGTTTTTTTAAATTAGTATAAAAAAAAATGTGTTCTTTAATATTGTACGGTGACTGTTTTCGGTAGACTTTACTACGTCCATTATAGCCATTAATTAAAAAAATACACGGTGGTTCGATTTAAGAGTCCTTATACAGCAAACCGTACAATTACTATTTTTTACGCTGCGATCACCGCATTGAGCGTTGTGATAGAAAAATGTACATAACAGAGGCAGAGGATAGGAAACGATACGCATTTACACTTATTCACTAATTAATTTAAAAACCGTAAAAATATATTGCATTATCGGCCGATAAGAAAAAATGTCGAGAATATCAAACCATTTCCGGTATTATTGCGTCTGTGGTTTGTAGTGCACAACACAATAGTAAGTTTGAAAAATACTTTTAATTCAAAAAACTAAATAGACATTTTTAAACACCAATGTGGTGCAATCATCTTTCCTAATGAAAGTTTTCATCTATTGATAATTGGATATTATCGAAATGATTTTAGTAAGTAATTTTGTTATTTAGAAATCACTATCAAAACAAAGGCCACCACTAGTGAAATAAATCTGTCAAAACGTCATCCACCGTTCTCTCAACGCATTTCAATTTTTGTTTAAAAAAACGCCCGATATTTTTGATGTGATTCAAAACTTTGTAAAAACAAAATCCGCTGAAATAGCGAACCATTATATAATAGTCAAGTTACTAGTATGTTTTTATGACGGGCCTCGTGGTTTAGGTGAGCCGCCTTAGTTAATAAGATCATTGTAAAAATAAACTATTCGCTAGCTGCGTTTTGCGTCACAAACAAAACAGTAAAATGTTTACGATTTTCAGGAGACGATATGTCGAAGGCTGTAATTATACCGGAGTGTAATAAAGACATTGGGGGTATGAAAGAAGAGATATCATTGTCTCCAACTGAGAAAAGAGACAGTGCAATCGGTGGTTTGTTTAGTAGGTTGTTGCGACTGGATACATTGAGTAAGAAGAGCTATGCGCCCGAAAGCCCGACATCTGTGGAACCTCCAACCACCTATTATGGAGTTTACATACCTAGTGAAATTAAAAAAGGACCTGATGAAGGTATTTATGTCAATATTATTCTAACAATAGTCTATGTCATGTAATCATGAGTTCAATGAGCACAAGTTGTAGTCAAAGTATTGCTCAGCTAGTGATCTTTTTCCCTTGCATATAATTTTCCTCTTTAAATTGAGTGCTTTCTGTAGTTAAGCTGTAAGGCTTCAAATGAGAATTGAAATCAAATCTAAAATAAAAGTATGAAAAACCAGTGCATTGCAAGGATGCAATTTGACCAAAAGACAACTTTATAATAAAAACAAAGAATGTAAAAATAAAATACAAATGATTAGCTTTGCTCAGAAAGACTAAGTGTGCATTACACTTACTTATCTGGGCCACTGGGTTTCCGAAGACCTAAAAGACAGTCTGGATATTGAGCGTGAGCGCAGGGCGTTGGCTGTCCGCTGCAATATGTTGGCACGCAGATTTGCGGATTGCACGACTGAAGTAAAGGCTACACTATTTACAGCGTACTGTCGGTCGTTCTATACATGCAGTCTGTGGGTCAACTACACGCAGAGGGCATACAGCGCCCTGCGCGTTCAATACAATAATGCGTTCAGGGTGTTGATGGGGTTGCCGCGTTGCTGCAGTGCTTCCGGCATGTTTGCAGAGGCGAGAATTGATGGCTTTCACGCCATCATGCGCAAGCGTTGCGCTTCCATTATGCGCAGGGTACGCGCCAGCCCCAACAGCATCCTGAAAACTATATCCGATAGGTGGGACAGCCCCATACTGGGACATTGGATACGCCTACATGCCACTGTGGCGTATTAATTAAGTTTGTGTTGTTTTGCTGGTAGATGTAAGTACTAACACTAGTTTTTAAGTCGAGTGTATACTAACCAAATGGACTAGTTATGGGTCTGAAATAAAAAGATTATATATATTACAAGTAGTTACTGAATCATCACACAATGTATTCAGAAATTAGTATACCTTTGTTCTTTTTTAACAATTTCTCTGTATCCTATAACTGGGAAAACACAATGCTTGTTTTCTAAGACAAAGTTTCAGGGTCTTCCATATTATACAGTGATTGCCTTTCTGTATCACAAAAAATATTATTTCTCAATTTCAACCTTTTTATGGCTGGACCTTTGCTAGAACAAAAATAACCAGAGGTCTCTTAAAAATAAATGGATTTGTCATCAAAAGTATTTTAGGGAAAAAAATATTTTTCATTTTATTTGAGGAGCCTTTGCGTCCTGCTCTCAGTCGGTCATAGATATGTGGACCTCCCATTGGGAAATCCTGCTCTATCTAGTTAATACCCACTTCATTGTATAAACCTATTGTTTACCATTATCTACATCACTATCAGTAGATAAGTTGATGTGGGTCAATAGTGTTGTTGTCAACTTCCTACTTTTATATTATCTTTGCACAGCCTTTGCAAATTATTATACTAATCTATTTACCTGGATTACAATGAGGGCCATTTGTTTTTCAGCAAATAATATTAGGTTTTCCATCTTGTGAGAAAATGTACTAGGTATTCAATTATTTCAAGTGGATTTGTAGCAGTGTAATATTAACTTACTGTATCACCCACCAATCTGAATGCCAAATGCATTGTTTATGTATATAGTATTAGCTGCACCCTGCGGTTTCACCCGCATAAGTTTTGATCCCATGAGAATATGCCTACTAACCAGTGTCATACATGTTAGCAAATAAATAAATAAATATCGGGATAAAAAGTATTCTATGTCCTAACGTAGGTCATAGTCTACCCATGAGCCGGAAGTGTTTTAGCGTGAAAGGGTAAACTTTAAGAAACAAACAAACTCACTTTCGCATTTATAATATTAGTTAGGATTACCTACTATTCTGTACGTGTGAGGGATAGAAGGCCCATGATTCATAATAGAAGTCTCATGATAGTATTATTACTTTCTTTCGGTTATTGATACTGAGTTATCAAGTTACATAAATAATGTAATAGACTCAATATTTATGCAGCAATATAAACTGGTTTCACATTGTTCTTGTATTGGATTTTCAATGATAAAAAAATATTGTTTTTTTTTTAAATCTGTATTATAATAAATGAAATGCTCTTTATTGCTAAGTGCTTAACCCAAGAATGGCTGGACTGATTTGGCTATTTTACGTTTGAATATGTATGTAAAATTTGGAAAAGCTTAAAACGTCTGCCGTCTCAGAGATTGCTAAGAAAAAATAATGGTGCCCTCCCACTTGGCTAATTAATTCCTGATCACTTGTTAATTTTATTATTAGTATGCATTTAGCGTCTGGTTATCCTTATGAATCATAATCTTAGTCGCCTTTTATGACATCCGCGGACTCAATGTGTAGGTGTGTAGGACGCCGCGCTACAAGTCACGCTACAAAAAATGTGCGAAGTTATATTTCGATACGCTGATAATTGGCCTTGTTCTTCACCAAGAATTTTAATGAGAATTGCATTTTCTTATGACTTGTAGTGAAGGAAAATTTTGAAAGAAAACTTGGAGCCTTTTCCCAACTATATTGTTTGGGGTCAGCTTGTCATGGTATGGGCATTTGATGTGGAAGAATGAGGAAAATGTCGTGAGGAAAGTTTTGAGTATGAATGTGGATGGCTATAAGAGTGCTAACTCACTGGGACGCCATGGCGACGTCACTGACGACTAATAGAGAAAAAACCGGCCAAGTGCATGTCGGACTACGCACAATGAAGGGTTCCGTAGTTGTAATTAATATGTCCCAAGAACAAACTTAACATTGTAGTTGGAAAACATGGTCTCCCATATGGAATGTATGGGAAATCATGTTTTCCAACCTGCAAATTTAAGTTGGTCGATTATTACTCGTTAACCTGTAAAGCCTACTTAGCTGTGATAGTTTTCCTTTTAACTTCGTTAAATATGCTACTGCTGTGAATTTTTTCACAAATCCAAGTACAACCATTTAGCTGACATAGGGGAGACATTTGACTAACAAGAATTAGCACTTTAAAGCTTAATATTTCGCAAACGGTTTCCTGAATTGAAAAAATGATTTTCATACACCCACAATATTTTTGAACGACCTTTCCAACGACACCCCACACCAAAAAAAAAAACCCCCACTTTACGTGCTACAATAAAAATGAAAAAAAAAAAAAAACTTTATTTTATTTTACCACTTTGTTGGCGTGATAAATATACAGGGTGCGGGGACATCGACGCGAAGCCGGCTACCATGGATTCAGTACATGATTCTGAACTCCCTGCGATGAAATTTTTCGTCGGTTATAAAAAAAAAAAACTGCTGTTTCATAGAAAAGTGCAATACCTACTCGTTCAAAATGTAAGGAGCAGCTTCAGGGTTCAGAATCATGTACTGAATCTATGATAATCGGCTTCGCGTCGATGCCCCTGACACCCTGTCAAATAGCCATGCCAAATTACAGCTTTCAGACAGACCGACGGACATAGCGAAACTATAAGGGTTCCTTGTTTACTACGGAACCCAAAAAATGGACGAAAAAGACATGTTGCGCTGACCCTCAGTGAATTGGGATAAGGCAGGAAAGTGATGCCAGCTCCCAGTCTAACCTGATGCAGCTGAATGAGGATAGGCAGTTGCTCCATGATTTTACATTGCCTGCCTGCCTATCCTGATCTCCACCAGCCAGTTACTGAAGGCATCTGGATTTAGTGAAATTTTATCGGTTGGCGTCGGAGCTTATTCGTCATTATCGATAACATTGCAGTTTAGTAGCTAATAAATCAGAGCAATCGATGCTATTTTCAATTGCTAGTATTATTCTTACATGTTCTAATTACCGAAGTAATCCGATTAGTATATTGGGGTGTGCTAGCTGACATATGACAAATAGTTTAATTTAATGTTTTGTGTTTCGTAATGTTAATTACTTACTATTCTATAGAATCAAGTTCTTCTAACTGAACAGACAGCTGTGCTGCTGGGGAGATTGTTGCGCCACTTCTTCTTCCCAGCTAAAGCACAAGGAAGTGGTGAAGTGCGGGCGTTTTGGGGGACTGTCTCTTGATATTTGACGTTCATAAGGTGCTGATTCTCAGCCTAGTTTGTATAAAAGATTTTCGATTGACATTTTTGATTTGAAGAATGGTACTTTGTTTTTAATTATCTTTGTTCCTAGTATATATTTTATTCGCACTGACCATTTTTGCTTGTAGTATAGTTACACCAAAGACTTTCAGTAGCCAATAAAAAAAACTTTATTAGATTAATAATAGTTACAGAAAAGATTGGATAAATAAATCAGTCATTGATTTCTCCATTTTTTCCAATATCTATCAATGTTTTAAACTTTCGATCATGCCATCCGCATGAGCCAATCGAAAGTATAAATGTATGTGCTGTATCAAAGTGAAATGTAATGTGTTACTGTATTAAGTACTGACCATTTTATTGAAAGACATAGCATTATAAAATAACTACGAGGGCTGCACTAAAAGTATCGGGAATGGAATATTTCCACTGTTCCTGTCATATTAAAATCTTTTTAATTGAAAACTCCTTCGTTTTAAAAAACGAATACCATTTATTTATTTAAAAAAAGATTCTCGGTCTTGTCACAAGGTTTTGTCAAACTTGTTTAGTCGTTGAGAAAATGGAATTGACTCGAGAAAATTCAAGAGCGATGATTTATTATGACTTTCGAAGTGGTTTAACACAAAAACAGTGTGTGACCGGATGATTTCTGCATTTGGTGATGAAGCCCCATCCAAAACCACAATTTATCGCTGGTTTGCTGAATTTCAACGTGCACGTGTCAAGCTCAGTGATGATCCCCGTCAAGGTCGTCCAAAAACTGCAGTCACCCAAGAAAACGTTGATGCTGTGCGTAAGCTGATTGAGGAAGATCGACATGCGACATACCGCGAAATTCAGGCAACTTTAGACATTGGCATGAGTCAAATACAAATAATCTTGCATGAACAATTAGGTGTAAAAAAGTTGTTTTCCCGATGGATACCGCATTCGCTCTGTGAAGAGCAAAAAGCGGCTCGCGTTACTTGGTGAGCCAGAACTCTCGAAAGATTCCACGCAGGATCCTCAAATGCTGTATACAACATCGTATCAGGTGACGAATCCTGGATATACGCGTACGAACCCGAAACAAAAAACCAGTCACGAGTTTGGGTGTTCGAAAATGAGTTAAAGCCAACAAAAATTGTTCGTTCACGGAGTGTTGCAAAAAAAATGGTGGCCACGTTTGTCTCCAAAACTAGCCATGTTACGACTATTCCTCTTGAGGGACAAAGAACGGTTAAGAGGGCGCATAAAGCCAGCAAAAAATCAAATTTCACCCGCGCAACCCCTACCTACCCCTCTCATCAAACACGACGAAAACAAAACACAATCCATTCCCGCCGGCAGAAACTTTTCACCCGGCGTTTATCTAGCTAGGTATAGAATTCGAATTTGAATTTTCTGTAGTAAGTATACGCAAAATAATCAGATGAAACGGCTCTATATAATTTACCTAAGTATGATCGTCGTATACAAGTAGGTATATTATTCCATTTATATTACATTATTGTATGTCCGTGAATCTGTTACCGATGCTGGTGGGCTACTATTTTATTTGCCTCTGAACATAATTGTTATCTTATACGAGTAGTTATCCGATGTTTATTAGTAAGTTATAGGCATTGATTAGAAAAAATGCGAATGGAAATGCGAGCGGATCACACTACATTATCAGTCAAGATGAAAATAAACTCAATAAACTTGCTTTTTTGACGATATGGAAGCAAATACTATTTAACTAATCGTATCACTTACCTTCCCTTTTTTACTTTGAGGAAAACAAGCCTGATTTTTGACCGAACATGACTGAACAATTAACACATCAATAAACTTAAAATATTTGTTGGACCGCAGTGATCAGCAACCCTATTCGTCAAAATGGTTTTTCAATTACAATATTTAAACGAAATATGATCATTCATTACCTTTATTTTCAACGCAATTCTTCAATAGGTAAAAACTAAAAACATCTGTTTATTTTGCATATACTATACGCTAAGCTTGAATTCAGAATCTTAGATCGAATGCAAGTTTTGGAACTAGAAACTCTATGGTGATGTAACAAGGTTCAAATTCAAATGTAACCAAATTTTATTTAGGATCTTGTACAATTTGTACCTCACGACGTCTTCGTGGAAAACTGTGATACCCAAGTAAAAAAATATAATGCAAAGTCACTTAGCAACAGTGTTACCCAAGTAAAAAATAATATTGGTATAGTGGATTTAGCACTGTCTCAGAGTAATAAGAGCACTGTACTGTGCAAAGACACATAGCATGTGTCACGAAAATCTTTCCTGCGCGAAGCGCGAGTAGAAACAATCCCCACCGAAAACCTTTGTGAACAAAAAAAGTAAATAAAAAAAACAAAAACCCGACTTTTTTGTTTGTGTTTTTGAAAAATAATCCGATAGTCGTGACGGCCAATGGCATAATTGCTAAGAGCCTCGACCAACACCTGAGGAGGCTCTCGTTAGGCTGTTAGATCAAGGGCTTGATCCAGAAAGGGCTTCAAGTGCTTCTGGACACGACACGTATCGTTAGGAGGTTCCTCTCTCAGGAGCATAGATAATACGACACGAGCCCTGACTGCCGGTTGCTTGGACCCTGCTCCCGTAAAGGATATAATAATATACCAATAACCATGCTTTTCGGGTTTCAACCTGATTTAGGGGATGGTCAAAAGTCGCTCGAAATGGTTCGTCTAAGCGTTACCTTATAAGACGTTTGTCAATAAAAGTGGGGTAAACGAATTTCGATCTTGAGTCAATCGCAATAAGATTTAAAATTTCCAGCGCAAGCTTTCAAATAAACGTGGAATTGCCTAGTTGGCTATGTTGTAAATTTTCTCCGCAAGAAAATTGACCAAAATACAGGACAATGGCGCTAGTTGTACTTTAACAGTCAGAAATCTGTCAAATAAAATGTATGTCATCTTGAGTTTTCAAATATCAACATTGAATTTTATATTTTTATTTAGCCTCGGTATTTATTTAGTATATCAATTCTTAAAGCTTTTAATAATCGTTTTGGAAGTGGTTTTAGTGTTTTTTCCATGTTTTCTATTTCACAGTTTCTTTTCTAGAATGTGATAAATTACGAAAATATTATTTACGCAAATAAATTATATCACAATGCGGCCAAAAATGTGAGCGCAGTCCTCTCGTCTCAACAGAGCGACGCCGACTGATTTGTGAAACAAAAATATGCTTAAAGTTCCCGCAACGTGCGACGGAAGATGACTTCTTCCACGAACTAAGAACGTCGTAAGTGCTAAAAGCTTGTAGTCGTAATAAAACCAAAACTAAAAGGAATAAAAAAAAAAGCATACACAATTATTTTCGCCTTTTAGTGGATATTTATTATAACAAATAATCATCTAATTTTTATCCAATTAATCATTACCATATTACGTACAAATCGAAAATACGGGAAAATTAGAAGTAACTTCGTGATGTCTTTTTATCGAGAAAATTTTAATAGTTTGTGTTTCTGTTACACAAAAAGTTTTGAAATATCATGTAGTTACTCGTATTATTTTTATTTTATACCTAAGTCTTATCAACTTCCAGAAAAATCAAATTGAAGATAGGCAATTTTGCTTACTACCCCCTCTTAATGCAGAATGGTGTGCTAGCATTTGTTTGCCACAGGTCGTTTCTGAACTCCGTAAAGAGAACTGCAACCGCCGCATCATCCTCCATCATGACAATGCGAGTTCTCACACCGCGCACAGAACAAAAGAGTTTTTAGAGCAAGAAAACATAGAATTATTAGACCATCCGCCGTACAGCCCCGACCTACCCTAATGATTTCTATACTTTCCCTAAAATAAAGAATAAATTGCGTGGACAGAGATTTTCATCACCTGAAGAAGCTGTGGACGCCTACAAAACGGCCATTTTGGAGACCCCAACTTCCGAATGGAATGGTTGCTTCAATGATTGGTTCCATCGTATGGAAAAATGTGTCAAATTTCGCGGAGAATACTTCGAAAAGCAATAAATACATTTTTAAATAGTAATGTTGTGTCACTTCCTTGATTCCCGAAATTTTCAGTGCCGCCCTCGTAGCTGTTGGGTTGCCCACGACTTCATCCTGGTTGTATTTCTGGAAGAAGTTCTATAACGCGCCTTGGGATAGGAGTAATTTCGCACAAATCGTCACGCGAAAAAACGTTCATACTTGCGACTGTCTTCTTCCAATTCGATAGAGAGAGAGAAAGTATGAATTTGGTCAAAATGTAAATCTAAGATGGCGGCGACGAAAATTTTCTATTTTTCGTCATGGATGTCGTTTTCAGAGTTTTCGAGGGCGCTAAAGCCGATAGTGAGGTCAAAATGTAAATTCAAGATGGCGAAAGGACTGTAGTTTTCTCCTTCAAGTTTATCGTTTTCTTTTGTTTTCTAGAAGCTCTACACGTTTACAAGAACAAGGCCGAGGCTATGGAGCTGGTCCGAAGGTACAAGTCTGCGAGATTCAAGACGTTTATAAATCGACAGGATGCCTTGTCGTTTGCACTGCGAGGAGCCGAACCTTTGGACAATACTGACGGGAATGACAGTTGTGAGTAGTTTTTTCTTTCTTAATTACTTAGCGCGTATTGTATATTTATCACTTGCTTAAAAAACGGTGAAGGAAAACATCGTGAAGAAACCGGCATGCCTGAGAGATATTTCTAGACTGAATGTGAAGCCAAGTCAGCCCATGGGCGGCCTTAAAACTGACACCAGGTTAGTCACTAACCACACGAAAAGAAGAATTACTTACACAGACATAACATCACGCCTGTTTCCCCGAAGCGTTAGGCAGAGGTCTAGTTACCTATAATACACCCACATATTTTCGCCAGTTTGATATAAGCCCCATATAATAGGAGATGGGCCTATTGCCATCAACCAGGCGCAAATCTAGACTCCGGGCTGCTCAAGAAAAATTTCAAATAGAAAATTCAATAACACTGCCCGACCTGGGAATCGAACGCAGGACCTCATGCTCAGCAGTAGCGCTGGCAACCACTAAACCAACGAGCCAGTCATGTGTACAAGTGTCCATTAGATTCAGAGTAAATTGGCTGTGACAGACGAACCGACAGACAGACACACGAGTGATCCTATAAGGGTTCCGTTTTTTCCTATTGAGGTACGGAACCCTAAAAAGTACCAAGGAAGAGAAAGTTTTTAATGTTTTTAAACTTTACATTTTGCGTTGCTAGCAGGAATAGTCATTACGGTAGTTACAGTTAGATGTACGTGTCCGTAATTACAATCCACTAGCTACCCACGTTGCCGTCAACGATAATTTATTTTGTTACGCGTAATTTTGAATCTGTGAAATATTTTAAACTATTCATTTAAAATTTTAAACGATATTTTAAAGACAGTTAAATTAAATGCCCAAACCAAATGGTGACATGGGGCGTGTGTGAGTGTGTACTATCGAAGAACTTCATATCTATACACCGTAAGGACTATTTCTGCTTGCAGCGCTCGGCGGCTATAGAACCGGGGCGGAAACAGATGTGGTCATTGTGTTCACGGGATTTTGTTTTCAAACTGCTTAGATATGAAGTTCTTCGATAGTACATGCGCGAAAGTTCGGAGAGCCTAATACCCCATTTACACTCAGCTCACTTCCACGGCAGTGAGCAGGGAAGTGGGCAGGACGAGAGTGTAAACACGATAATTCTCTACAGAAACAGATCCTGCAGATTCTACAGATCCTGCTACAGTTCGCGTCAAATAACTTTTTTAGGCTACAAATGACTGCGCAGTAGTCAATCTTCCTTATAAAACAGTGGCGCGCATGCCAGTGCACATGCGCAACCTAACTTCAGAGCGGCAAAGTTATTTGACGCGAACTGTACGGCAGTATTTAGGGAATTATTGCTGGCAGCGCGTGGAGCAGTGCCAGGGGCTGAATGTAAATGAGGCATAATGTTCAGACCGGCCATGATTCATCGACCGTATTGTACCAAGGAGTATCGTGTTAGCCAGTAACTGGATTGTGGAGGTCAGATAGGCAGTCGCTCCATGTAAAATATTTGTATTCAGCTGCATCCGGTTAGACTGAAAGCCGAACACAACATAGTTGGGAAAAGCCTAGGCAGATTTTGATATTTAGAGAGACTAAAATGAAATTATCATAAATACAGCAAACATTGAACGAACTTTGTTTTTTAAACGAATACGATAAAAACAAGTGTTTTAAAGAGCATTGACCTTCTTATCTAAAGACACTTGTATTTTATTAACTTCTCTTCCTCATGTTATCACATTATCACTGGCCGGAATCCGTTTAATATTGATATTGGGACTCGTTAAGGCGAAAGCGTCAAGGTAGCCCGCGAAATTCAAATTTTCTTACGTTTTTTGCAATTAGCAGGTCAGTATCATGTTGTATGTTGATCTAAATATGATTTGCGGCCGTATCATATGTTAATTTATAGAATTATAATCATAAAAATGATCAATACAACTCTCCAAGTTCATATAATCGCATTGAATGACTATTTCATGAAATCATGACAGGAGTTGTATTGCTGATTGTAATGATTATAATTATGTAAAGCCATATTTCTCACACTTTTTCTTATATCACACTGACCTGCAAAATGTAAAAAACTAAAGAAAATTTGAATTTCGCGAGCTACCTTAGCGCATGCCCCAAGTAGGTAGTTTGATCTTATTTTTATATTGGCCCTAGACTTTTCATCATACCACCTTTTTTCCTTGTGTTTATTTATGCCTCACCATGCATATCCGAATGTATACTCCATAGGTTTTGGTAGTTAAATAAATGTAAACAAAAAACCACGTGACGAGACAGCTGTCCAGTAACCGACTAAACGTAATACCTATCACTATAGTTGTCATACTACGTCACAGTAGTACTCTTCAATTCAGTAACGTTATAATTCGTTGACGTTTAGAGTTTGGGCTCTTTACAATAGACAGATTACAAAATATTATAATAATAATACCAGCCTGTTACTGTCCCACTGCAGGGCAAAGGCCTCTTCTCATATAGAGAAGGCACGAGCATTGATCACCACGCTTGCTCAAGACGGGTTGGTGATTTCAGACATATATTAACTATATGTCCAGGTTTCCTCACGATGTTTTTCCTTCACCGATGTCAGTAATGTCCAAGATAAACTCAGAAAGTACATATGAATTGAAAAAGTCACATTGGTACTTGCCCGGATTTGAACCCACAACCTCGTGCATGAGAGGCGAGGCCTTAACCACTGGGCCATCACGACACTAATACGCCACTACTGCCACTACACTGGGCCACTACGACAAAATATTATATTATTATTTATTTATTTATTTAAGTAGTTACATCTACGAAGTTTATTAATAAATGTTAAAGTTTAATATACTTACATTAATAAAAGAGGAAACTACTGTAAAAATGTAAAATAAATTTAGTTGGGTTTATCGTATTTTTAAACAAGAAAGTGTCATCTATAAAAACTCTTTTTACGATTTGTTTACCTTTATTTAACTACCTAAATCTATGAAGTATAATCTGCCGTCGCAATTTATTTGTCAAACATGTAAACAAACACGAATTTTCCACTTAGACAAATATCAACTTTAAACAAGTCTAAATAAAGTTGATTTTAGACCGACTCGTACTGTTGAAAAAGTCATAAAAATATGAAGTTGTAGCGCAAAATTAACCTTATGGGTAGGCATTACAGTTGTTTTTCCTAAAACTCATGTTTGTTTAGGTGTTTCAGCTTTATCCATATGCCGCCTTATAGGAGGTCATGATAAAGACGTGTCGCCTTGAACATTCACTGCTGAATAAGGCTTTACGCTTCATGACAACGCTAATCACCAGTTTTGGCAAAAGTATTGGTTATTAATAGCTTATAGGAGAAAACTGCTGATATTTTATTAAGACGCAGATATATGTCAGTGACGTTGAGTGTTTAGCGTGCGTGTTCTGTACTGAGCTTAGGCAACGCGTCGTATGTCCAGCCAGTAATTGGACTCGCCCATCCAGGAGCGCTGTCCCAAATTAGACGCCTTACTAATTTATTATACATAAAACAAAAGGTATTTTATTAAACACGTATACTAAAAGATCAACAATTAAATTATCTTTAAAATGGTGAAGGTTTCAGTAAAGTACGCTTGATAGATTTCGCGTGATTCTCAGTTTTTTAACCGCGTTAGACATAACTTTACAAATTAATTTCACTATGTAATATAAACATAATCTAAAATATTCATACTTATATTTAGTTATTAAGAAAATGCTCTCATTTAACATATATTTTTTCCAAATCATTAACACTACTCGTATAGACGTCATCTTCAGTATAAAATCATTAAAAGTCGGTTTTCGTCGCTTTAAAAGACTTTTTTCCCTTATCTTAATTTTTGAGGTCGGAATAGTAAGTCTTTTCTTCTATCTTTATCAGTTATCATCTGCCACCACCAACCACGACCACCCACCACCTGGACCAAATGGTCGAGCAAAACCAATTTGGTCTTGGCTGTCACTCTAGCGGTAGTTCAGTAAATATTGTTTACTCTAGCGAAACTGTTTCAGTCATGCAACTAATCTGGCAAAACAATCTGTCTTATCAAGCCAATATACCATTGTAGAGAGGAAAGTGATTGCTTTCGTGCCAAATTCTTGTCACTTAGACTTTAACCGCAGTCCAAAACGAGCTCTATTTCCTCTACGTTAATGACAAATTTTGAGTATTGTGTTTCGAGATTTCCGGTTGTTTCTATGAGTCAAATGTTTGGGCTTTGTTTCGTAGTTTTACACCGACTTATTGATGTAATTTTCTCATGAGCTTGTTGTTCTGAAATTAGATTGAGTCTATAAATAGTTGTTGGGTTACGTATAGTGGCGTGATAGTGGGCACATTCATTCAAGGATAAAACGTGTGGATGCGTAAATGTGTTGTTTATCTTGTGTATCTTCCACGAAATCACGAGTTTATCTCTAAGAACTTGCTAAATAGTAAGAACATAGTGTTGAGTTGATCCACGCCTCGCGAATCGATTTAAATCCAATGAAATAATCGATCGAGTGGAATCTGTAGCGCCATTTTATGATTCCTTTTACATAAATGGATCCCTCACATTCGAGCCATGATAAGAAAGAATCCACCTTCTACCCCCCAAGAATGTTTTAAAGAACAATGCCAAACGCTAAGCTACGTTTGATCGCCAAAGATTTTTCATAGCGTGATGATTGATGGCATCAGGCCTACGATCATTGGACTTTTACCACCTGACGCGCAACATTTGAGTCTCGTAAGACCCTTATTACGTCACTGCACTAGATGTGATTGCGCTCATTATTAAACATTGGACTTAAAGATTAATCAAATAAGAACCCTAGAACATTTGTCACGGTGCCAGCTTTCAATCGTTACAGTAACCTAATTTTCTTAATTTCTTGATCGACACCTATCGATACCGCCATTTTTGAGCGGGAAAAGAACACTTGACGTTTATTTAATTTTTTTATTCGATGGTCGAGCCTTTGTTTATGATGCCTCTCGGCTGTTTACAGCCAGTATAAAAGTAAATCGAATTTGATATTCGATTCATGTCGCGACAAGAAAGAAAAATTGTCGTAAATGTTTGTAAATAAATGCTGCAAAATGCTGTATATTTCTGTCGTTATGCGAAAGAGGTTCATAAAAGAAAAGTAGCCTCTATAACAAGATTGTCTTGGTTGTAATCCAACGCCCAACATTCAGATCAGAAGAAGAAATGGCAGGTTGTACCTAGGTAGGTACAACCTGCCATTTCATTTTTCTGTCGATAGACTATTACTTATCGCTTTAAAATTAATAAAAGTGATAGGTACCTACCTATCACTTTTATTAATTTTAAAGCGATAAGTAATAGTCTATCGACCTACATCTTGACTCACTGTCAAATTGAGTTCAAACACATTAGGGTTCGATAAGACTAACTGTGAGTCATCTTCATCGTATACAGTTCTTATTATACTCGGGCTAGTTGTTATAGGACGTAGGTACCGCTGAGAACAGAATGTAGACAATCGGTAATCAATGTTTATTGTCTCATTCGAATCCAGCTTTTTAACAATAAGGCATTGTACACATAGAATGTACAACACAAACCTTTGGGTATTGGTTATCCTAACAGACTTAGGCTAAACTATGTGGCAAGTGCATATCTTCTGAGAGAAAGTAATACAAGGAATCCTAGTGTAGGAATTTGTGTTCTATCTTTATTAAGCACTATTATGCTCGTTTTCACAAAAAATAAGCGAAGCCTAAAAATATCATTGCACTGTTGGATTTTCAACTACTGAGCCAAGCGTTGAAAAGGAGAAAGAGCAAAAAGGTCTATGAGCAGCCAACAACGAGATAGGTATTAAATGAAAGTACTTTTACTATGAACGTATGAATGTACAGTGTGTCCTGATGTCGGCAATAAAATATCCTCGTCTTGATGTCTAGCCGTACTAATGCCGTAATGTATTAATGTACAATAATAGCACTGAGTTCTAGTGACGTTATCATTATTATAATTTTTGGTGATGTTTTGTCATAGTAGTAAATGTATTTTTAATGAAGTCTACAATTCATTTTATTTTATTTCCTTATTTTTAAGACTAAACCTTAGTACGCTAAATCACAGGCTGACATATCTAAAATAAAAAAGTATTTAATTCCATTAATAATCACACCACAGATATAAAACTTCTTGAGGGTACACAAAAAAAAAAATTGTTCCTGGCCGCTGATAGACCAAGCGCCATACGATTTTGCCCATTCTCCTTTAACAATTCGTTTTTCTTAGTTATCTACACATACTGTGTAGGTAGAGGCATTTGTTTTTGTGAAATAAATAATACTGAATACTAACCAAGTGCTGTATTAATAATGTCATAGTGTCAATGTCAATGTAATTTCTGAGTTCATCTAGAGATAGTACCTATTCGGCCAATATGCCAAGGTTCCAAATTCTGGGATTTGGTGGTTGAAAACCAATGATGGCTCTTCGGCGAGATGGGCGGACGAAATTGTTATCATCGCGAGTAGAACCTGGGTGAGGCTGGCAGAGGCAGGAGCGCGGGAATTGGCACAATAATAGAGAGGCCTATGCTCAGGACTGGATGAAGTCTTGCTGTAGATGATGATGATGATGATTTTCTTTCTGAGGTCACACGACATTTTTTCTTTAATCATAATAATTACGTACAAAGCCGACATTACTTTCACTTTCAGTAAAATTACAGGCGTCACCCATATTAGTGGATCGAAAGCCGTCGCGTGTAGGTCAATGCTCTCATTACCTTTTAAACTACCTGGTTACTGCTAACGATGATGTAGCCTAATCGAAGTTTATTTAATGGTTAAGCTTATATATAGAACTTTGAATAAGTACCTACTTTATAATTGTCCATTTAAAACTGACTGGACTGGAAATTGATTTACACCGTAATATTCGATAGGTATTTCTAATATCTCTCTCTTCTTCAATCGGTCTCTCATTTCCGAGGATCATGGTCACTGGACCCCTTTAAGCGGACAATCTTGCCTCCATCGACTCCGGTCCAAAGTTGCCATCACCACCGGCTAATATTTGCTTGAGGCCTTAGCTTCTTTTACGTTGTTTTTTTTATTTCTAACTACTTGAGCCGACAGACGTTGTCATGTTAAAATTTCAATTTCGATTTTTCGGCTGTTCCTTTGAATTTTTCCTATTTTTTTTTTCCTAAACCATCACTGTATTGAGGCGAACAAAACAAAAAGATAATTATTCCAATCGGTTGAGTAATTTTCGAGATTTTGCGAGACTAATGCACGACAATTGATTTATATATAAGTTAAAAAGTATAGTTTTAATTTTTTATTTAGGTTGAAGTTATGTACCTTTCTGCCAGTGCAAAATGTGCAAATACTTGCTCGAATCGATACAAAAACCGAATCGCCCAATTATCATAACAGGAGCCTTTAGGTCACCTTAAAATGTACTTGGAAATGTATTTTTTATGAGCTCTTCAGGCCCTCCTTAGGGACTGAAAACCGTCATAGGCAAGCGGTAAGCGCACGACAATGCTTAAATTACTTTAGCGTTGCTCAGAAAATACACGAAAAATTCAGTAGTAGCTGTGGTAACTTTTATATTCATACAAACTTTCTAGTTGTGAAACGAAAATAGTTAAAAACGTACATAATTGCAAGTTTCGGCTCATCGCCTCGGCTAACGAGCAAATCTGTTTTGGCTTTTGATTTCAATCAAGGATAAGATTTTTACTGCTGCTTCCGACATATTGTATTTTAGTAGAGTAAAATCCATGATTTTTTTAAGAAAACGTGGCTCATAAACAGCTTGGAGTAATGCATACGGATGTACCTGATACAAACCTAAAAGTGAAGGTAGTTTACTTTATTTAACATATGAAGCAAAGTAAACACACCCTAGGCTTGCAGCCCCGCCGCGCGCCGCCAGCATTACCTTACCACCAACACAGAAAAGAAAAGTTAGGGTTAAAGAAAAGAAAGAAAGAAAATACTTTTTTTGCGGTAAACACGACGCAAAGGAAGAACACATACAAGAAAAAACTTTTTACAAAAAAAACACTACAAAGAGAAAAATAACTTTAAATTCGGAAGTTGGTGGCAAAAAACGAAAATTCAAAACCAAAGACACCGACTTCCGAAAATTAAAGTTACTTTTCTCTTTGTAATGTTTTTTTTTCGGAAGTCGGTTGTTTTTTTTTTGTAAAAAGTTTTTATGTTTCACTTTTTAGTTGTGGTGCCTACCCCACACAAATTCGATTACCTGTACCTGCTATGTAAATAACAGTCACAGGAAGTTATAATCATATCATCCACATAAACTAAGTGGGAAAAAATACGTATTATTGAAGCTTACTCAAAAACTATCCCAGCAAAGTTAATAAAATTGATATGGGACCAATCCGGGAGCATACCCTTTCAAACAAAAAAAATATTTTCAAAATCGGTCCACAATTCACGGAGAAATCGACGGACATACATAAAAAAAAACATACATACGCGTCGAACATATAACCTCCTCCTTCTTGGAAGTCGATTAAAAAGAACAATTTGGGTTAAAATATACGTCACATCCACGCAAAACAGCCTAGTATAACGCTACGGCTCTATACCAGCCCGAGCCTTTAGCTAGAGACTTTAGCTTATAAAGACAAAAAGAATAAGAATAGATTATTTTCCGAAAAAAGAAAGAAAAGAAAGAAAAATTGTTTATTCATTTGAAAATACAGGTTTTACCGGATGTAAAATTTGTGGTTCATGCACAGTCGATATTTTGCCTGTTTAGGCCATGCAAATTAGTTTTACATTAATAATACCTACTTAGGTACTTATTAAGAAATACTTCTCAATGCTCCAAGGAAGATAGGTTTAATTTTGTGGTTGATTAGTGCCTATTCGTGTGTAACAAAACCCAATTAAGACTTATTTGGTCTAGGTAAGCTAATAAAGCGGCCAATGGTCTTATTACCGCATTATCACGCAAACCGTTAATAAACTGAATTTAATGTAGCTTGAAATCGTGACACGAAACGCTGAAATAATCACTTTCTTCATCGGTTGTGTCGCTAAGGGAAGGTTTTTTCGTGGAAAATGGCGATCTGCTTTTCTCTTTATGTTGAAGTTCGCTCATTGGGTACCAGTCTAACTAACAAGATACGGCACAATATATCAGTATGGTTTGAAAGGATTTCATGCCATCTAGGGCCGTAATCTGAATTGAATTTTCCGCCTTTCGCATAGTAATATCCGGACTAATTGTAAATTCAAAAGTCTAATCTGTGTTCGCAATTTATTTGCCAATAATGTAAACAAACACGAGTTTTAGGAAAAACAACTATAATGCATACACATAAGGTTCAGTTTGCGCTACAAATTCATATATTTTATGACTTTTTCAACAGTACTAGTCAGTCTAAAATCAACTTTATTTACAATTTTCTAAAGTTGATGTTTGTTTAAGTGAAAATAACACCAATTGGAAGCGAGGACTTAAATATACCTTAGATGTTTGTCAATCACACCGAAATCAATCCGCCAAGCATTTATCCAACTATGTTGGGGTCGACTTCCAGTGTAACCGGATGCAGCTGAATTGTATTTAACATAGAGCGACTGCCTATCTGATCTCCACAATCTAGGTACTGGTACTGGGTAAGTCTGGCGATACCCCTAGGTAAGTCTGGCTGTCAGACTTTTGGAATTCTGACAACCCGTAACGACTGTCAGAGATCTACGAATGAGAGCCGGGACCAACGGCTTAACAAGGGGTGACTCAGATATGTTTTGAATGATCCACGAACCAAACAATGACACGAAAAGGCAAAAAAAATATTGATAGAATTCTGCACACAAGTTATGTATTTCCTAGTAATCAAAGATAACTTTGCACATGCGATTTTTTTTTCCGTTAAAATGTTCCTTTTATACTTGACTCTTTTTTGCCTGCGGCTTCGCCAGCATGTTGGTCAGAAATTATCTCACGGGAACGTACTACGAGGTTAAAAAGTATCGTACGTCCTAACCCAGGTCATGGCCTACCTTTGGCCAAATTTCGTGGAAATCTGTTCAGCCGGTAAAGCGTAAAACGATAACAGACTGACAGACAGAGTTACTTTCGCATTAAAACACTTTATTAGTGGCTTTTGTGTACATGCTAATTATTCAGATTTGTTACAGTTGTAATAGCAATCATGTCATTTCGTTTAAAATAGGTTTTTATTTTTATTAATTTATTCATTTTTTATTTATTGATTTCTTTTTTCTATTTTGTGAATGTGAGAACACTGTAGGCTTAGTGGACTGTAGATTTATTGACCATCTTCTATCTTGTTAAGTACCTGGTACTTGTTGAAAGACCTACACTGTCCTCCCATATCTATTAATACTACTGATAATTGAAAATATTGTAAAAAAAACAATTATTTTTAAAAGAGTAACCGTGGAGTTTCTTGCCGGTTCTTCTCCATAGGAAACGACCAATTGGAACCGTGCATCTAGCTTCTGACGTTTCATAAGTGCCCATGTAGGTTTATGTGAAATAAAATATTTTGAATTTGATTTATAAAAGTATTCTATGTGCTATTCCAGGTCATGGTCTACCCGTGTGCCAAATTTCATCCAAATCCGCTCAGCTGTTTTAGCGTGAAAGCGTATCAAACATACTGACTTTTGCATTTATAATATTATTTAGGATAAAATTAGTATGGATGTCAAAGATGGTATGGAAAAAGTAGTCAGTTGTCAAATAAAAGTTTCTTTATAATTTCAGCTGTAATGGGAGAGAAACCTTACCCGTTCAAAGCGCCATCGCCACAAGACATGGTGGCTCTGAGGAAGGCGATAGAAGCGGGTCTCGCAACCACAGTCCGAGACAGAGTGTGGGACAACCCGAGGTTTCTGGTCAGCAGTGGCAACACGCCCGCTATCATGCAGGTAGTTTTACAACCATTCTAATTCACAACTAGCTGTACCTATTAAACTTGCTAGTACTAATAATCAATGAACAGATTAAACAGATCAAATAAATAGTATCTTCGTTGTCAATTGCATCCTTCTATACTCTGATTAAGATTTGATAGACTAAAATGACATTTGAAGTCGACATAAAAATAACCTAGTAAATTATCTAGTTACCGAATGACTCTCACCAAGAACCATTGAACCATTATCTGCAGGAGGACCATTGTGTATACCACCTGTAATATAAATTTAGTACCGTTCTATTTTTAAAAAAAGGTCGATCCCAGCTGTCATTTTGATCAAGAAAATTAAAAATGAGAGTTTATTGTGATGTAACATTGGAAAAAAAAAACGAATATAATTATTAGAGTACTATAAGGATTTTTTGGCGCTCGAATGACGTTGACAGGGGGGCGCTGTTGGTTAACATTTGTGCAATTTGTTTTGTGAAATGCATTGATATACTAAAATCAATGGTGAAATGTAATGAAAAACTAAGATGGCGGCGTTAGTTCCAATTTTGGCCATGCGCCAAAAAATATTCACCATTATGTACTTATTAATATTATCAGAACATATCTTGTTATCAGGACATATAAGCTTGGTATTCATTTTATTTATTAATCCAATTAATTTTGCTATTTATTTTCCATTGGTTCTTGGAAACTTAGACACGTCAGAATACCTTTAGTCACTAAATTTATAACGACATTTATTTCTTGTAAATTAATGAGCAAATAATGCAATAGCTATGTTTACCAAATTAAACATTTAAATGAGTCGCGACGTGGTTTGAATGCTTAATCACAAAATTAGCATTCAATTGATTAGGCGCAGTTACCTGACCTGCCGTTAATGACACACATACCTGTACACGTCATTTTTAACAGACATTCAAAAAGGTGGAGGCTCTATGTTCGTAGCTTATGTATTAACTCAAGACAATGCTTATGTTCTTTCTCCAGCTTACCTACTGACAAGTTATATGAGTTTATATAAGTAATTGTTTATTTTATTTGACTATAAAAGTCAAATTATTTAAATTTAATTTATTGTTGACATAATCTACTCATCACAATGTTTTTTTATGAGTTGTATTGCAATAGAGTTGTTGTGGTTAGCTAGTGACCTCGACAATTGATCATATTATTTATTGTTATTAGTAATTAACTGTTTGTTTATTTATTTTACCTTGATGGTCCTAGTTTATCATTTATAACTTTCAGTTACAACTATACATATGTAAGCGGGCACGCCCTTTATGCCTGGAGGCTTTTTATTAAGATATTAAGTTCTGTTTACGTTTTGTTTTTTATTTCTGCCTGAGTATACTTCACGATGATTTTGTTTGGTATATTGGCGTGTGCTAGCTTATATATGGCTAATAATTTAAATTATGTTTTGTGTTGCTTAATGTAAATTATTTTGAATACTATTATATAGAATCTTTTTTTTTGTTCTTCTAACTGAACAGACAGCTGTGCTGCTGGGGAGTTGGTTGCGCCACTTCTTCCCAGCTAATGCACTAGGAAGTGGTGAAGGGTGGGCGTTTTGGGGGACTGTCTTATGTAATTTTGACGTTCGAAAAGTGCTGATTCTCAGCCTAGTTTGAATAAATGACTTTTGATTTGATATGTTTTTTTTTTTTTATGTATGTCCACCAATTTATCCATCATTTGTAGACCGAAAATTCTTTTTTTGTATGATAGGGTATGCTCTCAAGTTGGTGCCCTATAAATTTTATTAACTTTGCTTGGATAGTTTTTCAGTAAGCTTCAATAATTCGTATTTTTTCCACTTAGTGTATGTGGATGATATGATGATAACTTCCTTTATTATTTCATATTGTAAATTGCAGGAAGGCTCTCGATACAACGCTTTACACATAGCAGCCAAGTCTTGTAACGCTGATATCTGCAACTTAATACTGATGACGGTCGGTAACCCGATGTTTGTGCAGACGCTATACGGAATGGATGCTGACGCCGAGTCTTGTAAGGTAAGCATGAAAATAAATCATTATTAACCGACTTCCAAAAACGAGGAGGTATGTTCGTAATAAATGTATGTTTAAAAAAAAATTGTCTATAAAGGGTCAAATTAAATTAACAAGCGAAACTACACAGTCACAATGGGCATCGATACCTAAACACGACAATATAAAAATGATTTGATGTTTTTTTTTGGGGTCTAAGACCGCTGGTGCTGTTGTTACTTTCATCGTGTTGAGATATCGAAACCCACCACGTCTGTGAACTTTACACAAAACAAAAAGTAAGAAAATTTAAATTTGCGGGCTACCTTATCGTTTCCCCCTTAATAATAATGATTGACTAAGGGCGGATTTCACCAATGAAATTGAACGCGTTCACCACATCTAAACGCATGCAAGAGCTGTCAGTGTACAATATTCCATAACAATTTTGACACTGACAGCTCTTGAACGCGTTTTAGAAATGCTGATCGCGTTCAGTTTCATTGGTGAAATCAGCCCTTAGGCGCTCAGCACATAGCGGACATTTTGACGTCTTTTTGTCCTCCGTGTGTGTTAATACAGATATTTCTATACGTTCTATCGTCGCGGACAAATTGTTCATTGTCTGCTCAGCGCCTTATCTCTACGAAACGATGAAAACTAACCCAAGTGTCTACCCACAGGAGTTCGCAGGCATACTAGTGGACCGCTACCTGAACACTCCCGACAAGGCGATCAACGAGACGCCGCTGCACTTCGCCGCCAAATTCGGCGCCGAACACGCCGTCGATGTGCTCACGTCCTTCCCGCAGTGCAACCGCGGCGCCGTCAACAAGTACGGTGAACAGGCTAAAGATGTAAGTAATACGTTTAACAGAGTTTCAGAGAAACAATTTATGTAAAAAAAACACTACCTGTAAGGGGGCTGCCCCTTGTCCACTGAGACCATGTCTCGGTGCTTCTCCACGTCGGCTTCTTGGCTAGGCTCCTTATTATTAGTATTTTGTTTTTTTTTTAATTTATGGTGTCAGGTTGATAGAACCTGGTATTTTTTAATCTCACGAGTTCATATGTGAGATTTTAAGTTTGAGTAGATATAAATTGTTACCATGGATTGAGTACATGATTCTGAAACCCCAAGCGGCAGCGTAGTCATTTTTCGTCGGTTATTAAAAAAAAAATTTGCTGTTCCATATATTTTGACCGCGTGTGTATTCCACTTTTTATGGAGCAGCAGATTTCTTTTTTAGTAACGGACGAACAATTTTAACGCATGGTTCAGAATCATGTACTGAAACTATGGTAAAAAAAATCGCGTCGATGACTTGCCACCCTGTATAGATTAGTTGCTTTGTACTGCATTGAACTTATCGTCTAAATCGAATTGTACGAAATTCCGTACTATTTGACATGACTGTGTTGATTAGACTGCTTTCTACAGAAAGTGTAAGATATACTTGGAAAGATTCATTCCATTTAAACTGATAAAATATCATTGTTTGTAGATAATACCACTCGTTGACACCACTGTGGCCTGTGGTTACTCTAATAATTTTCAAAACTCTGGCAATTGTATTATTAATCAAAGAAAACGTTTTACCCCCAGATAATCTGCAAGCGAGTCCCGGACAGCCCGGCGGGCGTGTGCGCGCGCATCGCGTGCATGCTGCAGGAGCGCTACTACGTGCCCGTGCTGCACGCCGACGACGGCAGCGGCGAGCCCACCATCGGCCGCGCCTTCACGCCGGCCGCGCCGCCCGTACGGAGCTCTTTATTTAAAACAAGACATTTACAACATACAGAAACACACTTAAACATAAATCCCCTGGTTTCCAAATTAAGTTTTTGCCTGTGACTTGGGAGTTAGTGTAAACGTATGTCTTAGGTTATCGAAAATATTGTGAAAAAGAACAACATGAGGCACTTTTTTTTTAATAAGAAAGAAAGAAAAATGTTTATTTGGACACAGTTCGTGAAATACAAAATAAAAAAGTGACAATAATACGAGTAGTGTGTGCCTCACGGCTGCGCCAATAAGGTTCATTTCAGCATTAATGCCAGACAGATGCTGTCTGACGCTGGTTTTCTAATGAACCTTTATGTAGGGACAAGTGACAGCGAGTACAAATAAGTAATAGATTCAAGTACAAAAATTACAATAATTGGGTGAATGAAATGTGTGTAATGGTATATTTTGAGAGGGAGTAGTAAGAGTGTGGGGTAGGCAGAGCTGTGTATACCGATGTGTCGCCAGTTCCCTATTCCCATATCGTCGCCATGCAGTGAAAATCTCGTAATTGCAATAAATAAAGTTTTTTTTTTTTTTTTTTTCTCGGCATTGACGTTCTCCGAGGTTCATTATCTTCAATAGAAGACATTAGAAGCCTCTTAGAGCTGTGTATGGTTGTTCTAAATAATGCTTTACGAGGTTTCCTTCACCACAAATAAATAAAAAGGATATGTAAATAATCAGACAGAAATCCAGACTCCAGGTTCAGGGTTGCTACTGAAAAGATCTTCCTCAGGAGCCTTCACTTTACGTAGAGCTCTTACCATGTACAGTCCACACACATAGCGTGCAAAAAAAGGAGGACTAAAAATGTTATTTCGTCGATTAAATTTCCTCGTCAATTTTACCATCTGCAACTTCTCACCACAGGAAATAAACTGCGACCCGCTCAGCCCGCGCTACGAGATCCGCGCCTACGCGGGCCCCATGGAGGCGCGCGCGGCCGAGCTGTTCCGGCGGCGCTGGAAGACGCCGCCGCGCGCGGCCCGGGCCCCCGCGCCCGGGGCCCCGCGCGTGCCCACGGCCCCGCGCATGCCGCTGTCGCACTACACGCTGGACTGTCCCGCGCCGCCCGCCAGCCCCAAGCCGCAGGCTTTTAGGCTCAAGGAGATTACTAAGGGGCTCGAAACTGTCGGCAGGTTAGTACGGCACGCTTATAACTTACTTATTTGTATTGATTGATGATTTGTATGTGTGGTGCAAACTGTAAATATATTTTGGTTATTAATAAATAAATAAACCTGTGGCCAAACTATAACATGAAATTAGTTATCAGGTTTAATTGACAGGCAGTATGTCATAGTCTAACAGTTAATAAAAAAAAAATGCTTTAGTTTATAGCCATCATTAATCCAGGGTGAGAGAGAGATGGAGCTGTGCTATACGTTCTGCAACATATGGCACTATCCCTTTTTCACACTGGTACGATGACTATAAAATTTAATTATTTTTTTATGATTGCGTGTAAAATCCTTTCACGGTTACTTTTACCTCTGATAGGAGCCATTTAAAAGCAACATTATTTCAACCAAATTAAAAGATCACATTGTTTTGACAAACTTGTCAGTGGCAGTAACCCATTAGCAACCTTATCACAATGAAAGTAAAGATCACTGTGATTTTGACAGTAATGCAAGATCAGACGTAAAATAACTGTGATTGAACTATACCGCTGTGGGTGTACTCTGACGTGTTAACGCCATCCTTGCACCGTTGTGAAAGTCACAGTCAAATCATTTATTTCAAAAATGCCCTTGTAAGACGCTTTTGAACGTCAAAATTTACAAAAAAATAATTCTAGTCGCCCCCTTTAAAAAGGTAATTTTCGTATGGAAAAGAATGGGCAAGAAACGTGAAAAAGAGCTAAGTGCTATACTGTCTGTAAAGGTCCATCTCTCTCTCTCTCTCTCCATCTCTATATCTCTCTCTCCCTCCATCTCTGTCTCTTTCTCTCTCCTTCTCTTTCTCTCTTTCCATCGCTATCTCTCTCTCTCTCTCTCCATCTCTCTCTCCTTCTCTATCTCCTTTTCTTTCTCTCTCTCCATCTCTCTCTCTTTCTCTATATCTTTCTCTCTCTCCTTCTCTCTCTATCTCTCTCTCCATCTCTCTCTCTTTCTATATCTCTCTTTCCATCTCTCTCTCTCTCCATCTTTCTCTATCTCTCTCTCTCCATCTCCCTCTCTCACACACACACAAACAAACACACAATGGATCGATGATGAAAAAAATAACTAACAATCAAATCTGATAACTAATTTTAATCATCACGTTTTATAACTATTATAGTTTTTATAACTATAGTTTTGTTTCTAACATAAAAATACCAGATACTAAATTACTTACAAAATAAATAATCATATTATATTTATGCTTTATTAATGAAAAATTTCTGTTGACAGAGACTTAGCGGAAGAAATGAAAGTAGGCTGGAAGGAGTACTGGCCATTCTTAGACACGTTCACCGACCTCAGAACGCCCGAAGGCCTAACCTTACTAGAGAACTATTTAAAAAACAAGTATGAAAGCGCCTGTTCATACGCATACAGCGACAGTTGCGCACAGTCCCATGTGCCCGACGATCTCTCGCTATCAAGAATAAGTTTATGTATGACGATGCAGCAGAGTCCCTCCAAAGACTCAACACTAAGCCCCATGTCAGAACTCTGTGTTGCCATGAAATCATGCAAAATAACCAATGAAAGACCTCCCCATTGGAGGAAAACGGACCCTGTAAGACAGAGACTTTGCAGACAGCCTGGGGCTAAAGCGGTGAACGGGGATGCACCTATAGTTAACCATACGGTCAGCCAACTACTCTGTATAGAGCGGACCTGCCAGGTCTTCGCTAAGAGGATAGCAGATGCGCTCACATTCAGCCTTACCGCCGAGCCAGAAACGGCCGGCGACTCGCTCAAATCCGAATCAAAGCACCTACAACACACTATTTTCACTTACATGGACGACGAAAGATTTCAGAGCATAAATTTCGCTTTAATACACTCTCGACTAGCCCAACTAGTCGTCTACAAGCTAAAACAGCAAACGAACGATCTTGATGACGTCAATCATTTGTTGGAATTCTTAGT
This sequence comes from Agrochola macilenta, assembly GCA_916701695.1. Classification (NCBI taxonomy): domain Eukaryota; kingdom Metazoa; phylum Arthropoda; class Insecta; order Lepidoptera; family Noctuidae; genus Agrochola; species Agrochola macilenta. The sequence goes on along the minus strand of OU753564.1, from coordinate 8,311,424 downwards.
AAAGCTCCGATGTCCGAACGATGACATATTTAGCTCTGATGATGAACGAAAGCCGACTTACAGGTGCGCGAATAGAATGAAAATTACACATGTAATAGACGGTCATGTTAGGTGCTTAGCTAGTTTCATATGCGAAGAGTTGACGGAAGTAGAACTATTAAAAGCCCCGGCTATGTCCGAGGTGGAATGTACAGAGTTATGGCAAAAAGCGTCTAAGTGCAGGTGCGATTGGAAGATAGAGGTTTTCGAACGAAACAGTAAAAAGAACGCGTCGTTTAGGAAAAATAGATCTATTTTGTCGACTAGTCCGAAGAGTGAGAGTTTTATTAGAAGACTGACGTTTGATCATGATATTGGTAAGTGACTCTTTTATTATTTTTTTTAAATAATATTTGAGATAACTTCAGAGTTAGTCCCTTTAAAGTTGTTCATTCGAATTCAATGACCCCTTTCCCTTTTATTTTAATAACAATTATATCTGCCGTGTTTAATTTGTTATTAGTTGATATCTTATATTAATCTCATATTTTGAATAATTTTTTCTACATTGTTCTCGCAACAAGAATAGTAAACCCAAGAATTTGTAATAAGTATATTGACTTAAAATAATGTCTTTGGAGTTTCTTGCTCGGTCTTCTCCAAAGAGATCTACGTTTTGCAATGGGCAACTAGCTTCAACTTTCTGACTAACTGACCGACTCCTCGATAATTAAGTTTGAGTTTGATAAACAATGATATTATAATAATAGGTGACGGCAAGCTGCAGCACAGTGAGTCAGAGAGTCCTGTGAACGTGAACTCGCCGGCCGGAGACAGCGCCGCGCTCTACACCGTGGTCACCAACAAGTGTACCATCGTGCACGCTGAGGTAAGAGGACAAAGAGAAAAAAAAGTTAATTCGACCCACACGAAGGCAACAAAAAGTCCAAATATGCCTAGCCTTTTACCAACTATGTCTGGGTCATAAATGATAAGTCATTTATTTCGTAACAAAATACTACAGTTGAAAATATTACTGTAAATAAATATTTATTTAAATATATTAAAGGTATACATACAAGGTGGCAGTGACATCGACGCGAAAACTGTTATCATGGATTCAGTACATGATTATGAACACCCCGCGTAGAAAATTTTACTTAACTTTGCCGGTTATTAAAAAAAATCTGCTGTTTCATGGAAAAGTGCAGTGTTTCCTCAATTCTCGCTATTGCACCTGCCGCTGTTTGTCTCTGCATCACCCAAAGGTTGACTGGTAGAAAATGCCTATGGCATTAAGTCCGCCTCTGTACATTTGTGTGCTTGAAGTATTAAATAAATAAATAAATATCGTCACTGTAATAGTCCCTGCCACCCTGCATATCGATCCCAGTTAGGTTCTTATGACAAAAACTAGCTCGATGCTTACAACAGTTACAACCATGTTAATGTTTTGTAATAAGAGTATGCGCCTATACCAAAGCCAAATGTTTAACGACATGCATTTTGCACACAAGTATGATCAGACAGATAAAGCACTCGTTGTCGCACGACAGTATCCTAACTATCCTAATCCTAACTTTAATAATATTAATGCAAAAGTGAGTTTGTTTGTTACGTTTTCACGCTAAAACGGCTGAATGGATTTGGATAAAATTTGGCACATAGGTAGACCATAGCCTTTGTTTTTTTTTTTTTTTTGGTGGAAAATCATCAAATGACTCCTCCCGCTCTGGGCGGAGCGAGAGGGTGTGTCAGACTTTTACTGACTAAAACCCACCCGTGTTCCTTCCGTTGCCTGTGACAAACCCGCAACCCCAGCAGGTAGACCATACCCTGGGTTAGGACATATTACCATGGAATCAAGACGTATGCGGGTGAAAACGCGGAATGCAGCTAGTAAATTTATATAACGGTGGTAAGTACGTATGGGCAGAGCATACTTTTGGATAAAACACCGTGACATATTTTTAATATCAAACGGCATGAGTCACACTTACTGGTACGAATCAGTCTGATCACTGTTTAATTTCATTCTTTGTGAGTATGAGAAATACAATCGTTAGTGTGATCCTGAAACGAACTGAAGATCAAAAAAGTATCGTACACTGCACGGTCCATGCCTATTTTTAATATCAAACGGCATGAGTCACACTTACTGGTACGAATCAGTCTGATCACTGTTTAATTTCATTCTTTGTGAGTATGAGAAATACAATCGTTAGTGTGATCCTGAAACGAACTTAAGATCAAAAAAGTATCGTACACTGCACGGTCCATGCCAACACGAGCTTCTGCCACAATATCCCTCACAAAAATGTAAAGAAAAGCTCCAAAACTTGTGATGCAAAACAAAATAAACGCTATTACACTTGACACTACTATATCAATTATGTTTCTCTTAGACGTCTTGTTAACATTCATAATAACAGAATATATTTTGAAGAAAAAGAACATATTCACTGACAAAGCGAAGAGTTTTAACCACGTGAAGGACGTAGTATAGTAATCATAGGCGTCGAAGCTATAGTTAGTCCCGATGAAGACGCTGTCCGGCACTCCTTTCGGTATCGTGAGGAACCAAACGATACTGGACATAAAAAAAAAAACAACCGACTTCCGAAAAAAAACACTACAAAGTGAAAAATAACTTTAATTTCGGAAGTCGGTCGCAAAAAACAAAAATTCAAAACCAAAGACACCGACTTCCGAAATTAAAGTTATTTTTCACTTTGTAGTGTTTTTTTTCGGAAGTCGGTTGTTTTTTTTTTTGTAAAAAGTTTTTATTTTACACTTTTTTGTCGTGGTACCTACCCCACACAAATTCGAATACCACTACCTGCTATGTAAATAACAGTCACAGGAAGTTATCAGCATATCATCCACTTATACTAAGCGGGAAAAATACGTATTATTGAAGCTTACTCAAAAACTATCCAAGCAAAGTTAATCAAATTTATATGGGACCAATCCGGGAGCATACCCTTTCAAACAAAAAAAGAATTTTCAAAATCGGTCCACAATTGACGGAGAAATCGACGGACATACATAAAAAATAAAAATAAAAAAACATACATACGCGTCGAACATATAACCTCCTCCTTTTTGGAAGTCGGTTAAAAACAAAATTCATACACAAACTTGTCGTGTAAACGGACATCCAGCATATCGTCACCGCCTCTGATTGCGTTAACACTGACCACAAAAAATTCGCTTTCTGACAGGTTAAAAAGATCATAATTCAACAGGAATTCGACTATTGTATTCAACAATCTTGCTATCGTCAGTTGTGTGAGAATCTTCTGGTCTATTTTCCTTATCTTCGGCAGCTGTTTGAAGAGCAACAGTTGTAATATTAAGCAAGCAGTCGACAGCACGATCAATGAGATCCAAATGTCTCTCACTGCCCTTGGCTCGTCGTTGATTTCGACATAGTCTTCTTGGTTTGCGTTCGACATTTTTAAGTACGCGTGTGTGCACGTACGTGCTGTGCCTGTGGTGTTTATAATGCGACTAATCAGCGTTCGGAATTTATTTGCCAAACATATAAATAAACACGAGTTTTAGGAAAAACAACTGTAATGCCTACACATAAGGTTCAGTTTGCCTTATGACTTTTTCAACAGTACTATTCTGTCTAAAATCAACTTTATTTACAATTGCATAAAGTTGATGTTTGTCTAAGTGGAAATAACATCAATTGGAAACAAGGATTTAAATAGACCTTATAATCATATTACATATTTTATTTTAGGGCTCAATATCTGGTTACGTACGGTACCGAATCACTTGGTTTTTACGGGAATACGCGCTTTCGGAGCGTTTACGTCAGCTTTGCATTGGTATGACGCACCAGTAAGTGCAAACAGCGTACGTGTACGTGCACGTTCCACGTCACATCGCGGTGCTGGCCGGCGATCCTCTGCTTTCAAATATTACAAGAGGCACCTTTTGAATCATCTTCGACCGCAGTATGCTAATGTGTTGAGTAGTAGTATTTTCTAAAGTTATTTTGAGCCCGGAAATCATTTAACACATTAAAATAGAGGAGGGAAGGGGGGGGGGGGATTTCGCATACTTAATATTTTTGCATGGTGTATCATTTTGTTTTTCAACTACAATGTTAAGTTTGTTCTTGGGATAAATTCATCCCAACTACGGAACCCTTAATTGTGCGTGGTTCGACATTTACTTGGCCGGTTTTTTTTTTACATGTATTTTTGTTATGAAAAACTGCTGTAACGTTCAATGTAACGCTAGAAAACGACAGTGCCAACGTGTGTGTAGGACTGGACCAGGGGGTATTTGAAGTTTAGTTATAACATTATTGTGAAATACAAATAATTTATTTGCTTATAATGTATAAGTACAGATAAGATGGAATTTTTATAAAAAAGTCCCGATACATTTTTTATTTCTTCTTATTGGTTTTAAATCCGTTATAAAACATAATTATTACTATTATTTTACAGACATAAGACATAATTATTTATTGTTCACTTGAAAAGACAATATAACCATTAGATTAAATAACAAACGATAAATATACTGTTTAATATCATTCAATGTTTATGAGGAAAACAATCGTTATTGCTATCCCTTGAGATGAACTTAAAATTAAAAAAGTATTATACATTTTACGGCTCATGCCGTTAGGAGTTTTCGCCAAAGGTTCCGTCATCAGGCTGCGAAGTAAAATCCCGTAACTTGTGATGCAAAACAAAAGAAACGTAATGGCACCCGACACTGCTATCATGGTCAAATACCGACGTCGGAGTCGTTGGCAGACACAAACCCTTCTCCTTTGTACTCGAATTGTGTTATATAACATATATAAACTACACATGCTCGCTATCAGAATCAAGATTTTATACCACATTGGACATATTATTCTGAATGTACCTACGTCGGGGATCTCCAACAGTCCTATTAGTATCGGGTGCCAAGTCATAAAGTATTTTAAAATAGTGTGCAAGGGCTTGGATATTAATTGACTGACATCTGAACCTGGCATAAAAACCATAAACTCTTGAGACCCAGACATTAACAAAAGCTTGTCGAATAATTCTATGGTGTAGAAAAAGATCCACAATGGTATTGCTAGTTCGAAAAAAGAAACACTTACTGACAGGTTATAAATATCGTAATCTGACAGGAATAAACCTATTGTGTACAACAATCCTGTTAGCGTCAGGTTTGTGAGAATTTTCTGGTCACTTCTCCTTATCCTCGGCAGCTGTTTGAAGAGCAACAGTTGCAGTATTAAGGAAGCTGTAGACACGACGATCCCGGAGATCCGTATATATCTCACGACCGCTGATTGGTCGTCCATTTCAAAATATTCTTCTTGGTATGCGTTCTAAATTGGTTATAATATTAATATGGTACTGTGCCTGCGGTGTTAAAAATGCAACTGGACTGACTTGATTTTAAGTACGCACCACTTGTGGAGATACCCGTAAGCATCGCGCTTGGTGATTCATAGCGCAGGCCCAATTACGCTTATCTCAAGAATACAGGGTGGAAAGAATTGATATACAGCAGGGATCACCAATTAGTTTTAATGGGGTCAGTTTAAAAGCGGTCCGTTTTGTAGACGATTACTACCTATAGTAGACCATGATTAAAAATATCAATTATGAAATAAAACGAAAAGATTTTTTTTTCGTTAAGTAATAAGCAAATATTATGTAATATACTAAAGTAACAACGTAAGTAGCTACTTAATTGATCATCATCATCAGCCTGTAACGTCCCCACCGCTGGGCACAGGCCTCCTCTGTGAGAGGGAGTGGGCTGTAATCTACCACGCGAGCCCAGTGCGGGTTGGTAGATGTCACATATCTTCGAATTTTTGGTTCTAGGACATCTGGTTCCCTCACGATGTTTTCCTTCACCCTTTTGAGAGCAGACTTATTTAATAATATTGGGAAAAAAATCCATTTTAGTTTGAACTGTCTTTCTAAACTCTGGAGTAAAGTTGGTGCAAGCTAAAACTCAATTTAATAAAATAAAAAAATTATATAAAAGTTTTATGTTGTACCAAAATTGTTCCGGATCCAGACCGCGGTTCGCTAATTGGTGACTCCTGATAAACAGGGCTTTTAGCAGTGGCGGACTAAACCTGTTGGGGGCTCGGGGCGGTAAAACTAAATGGGGGCCGGCCTAGGTATGCAGAAAAGTTTGAGAAGACAAGTAGTATATAAGAGCGAGCGAAGTGACCTCGAAACTTTAAGCACACTGCCTCGAAAAGGTTATGTTAGGTTTTCTTTTGATTATTCATGCAGAAATAGGAAAGTAGTAGAATACTTTTTCGACTTATACTGAAAAGTAACAGCATTAAACGAATATAGCGATGCTAAAGCGAGCGAAGAGAGCTCGAAAATTCTAGCATCCCGCCCCGGAAGCCGCACAAAGGAAATGGAGCCGCAAAAGCCGGGGGCACGTGCCGCGCGGCAAAATCCGGCGGCCATGCCGCCGGCATTGTGTGTAGGAGCCATAAGGTAGCATATATAAATAGGAGTTACTTTGTCGACTTCCGCAGAAAAATCTGAGAAAAATGAGAATGTAGAATGCAAGAGTGAGCACAGCGAGCTCGAAAATTCTAAAATATCGCCCCGCATAGGTAAGGTAGGAGTGATTTTGTCGACCTAAGCAGAAAAGTCTGAGAAAAATGAGTATGTAGGATGAATGCGCGAGCCCGAAAATTTTGGCATCCTTTATCCGTTTATATTATTTTATACAAAATGTCTTTTACTTACTGAACATAATTATTTTTGTCTTATTTGGGCCTATTTACTCGAGATTTAGTGGCCCCCCAAGACAGGCAAAGAGAAATAACAATAATATAAAGATTAACAGATTTTATAAATTGGGTCTTTTAACACCCGCTATAAATTAATAATAATGATTATTTTACAGACATGCGATGATGCGACATATTACTTAGTCATGAGTGGCACTTAAATATACGGAACTCACAAACGAACTATTTCCAAGACAAGATAAATGTTTTTCACTATTGAATTGTTAAGTGGTATGTTATGTTACCACGAAACCTAGTAATCTATTTATTTCCATACCTACACTAATATTACTAAGAGATTTTTTTTTTTTGTGTGTTTGTTTGTAATGAGTAAACTCAAAAACAACTTGACTTATTTAAAAAATTATTTCATCAGTAGAATGCTATACACCGTGACATTTTAGTTGTCTTACAAAAGCAGCCCATTTCATGTATCCAATGACTACTATACATTCATTAAAAAAAAATGTCACTGTATTATCACTGAGTAACATAGGCTATAATTTATAAATGAACGTAAGATTATATAAATACTAGTTGTTGCCCGCGACTTCGTCTGAGATCCAGGATGAAAAGTAGCCTATGTCATAACCCAGGTCCAGAGTCTACCTATGTTTTATCGCAAACTGTGCTCTGCCCATAGTACCTACCACAACTAGCTAGCAATTAACTAGCTGCGCCCCGCACCCGCGTAAGGCTGCCTGTCCACTGGAGCGGAGAGGAGAGGAGCGGAGCGGCGGTGTGCCAATATTAACCAATGGAATTGCATAAAACCTCCATTCCGCTTCAGTGGACAGGGATTTGCGAACTAGTTTAAAAATTCATACAAAACCGGGAAGCGGAGCGGAGAGGGGAAACGGAGCGGATAAGTGGAGGGGGAATTTTTACTCGTCACGTGAACTCGGTCTAGCTCCGCACAGTCCGCAACACCGCTCCGCTACCTCGCTCCGCGCAGTCCGTAACTCCGCTCCGCTACCTCGCTCCGCATCAATGGACAGACACTGTCCGCAACTCCGCTCCACTCCGCTGCCATGCTCCTCTCCGCTGCCTCGCTCCGCTTCAATGGACAGGCAGTAGGCTGCCTGTCCATTGAAGCGTCTCGATCCCGTGAGAATATCGGGATAAAAAGTATCCTAGGTCCTAACACAGGTCATGGTCTACCTATGTGCCAAATTTCATCCAAATCCGTGCAGCCGTTTTAGCGTTAAAGCGTAACAAACAAACTCATTACTTTCGCATTTATAATATTAATAATGAGGATGATCAAATGCACACACAGGGGCATGGGCTGCCACATTATTCGATACCACCAAAATGCGAAGAAAACCGTCGCAAGATGTAAAGAAGTACTCAATACACGCAATGGCAATTGACACTAACATGTTGAAATTGTTTGAATTTTCGTCCATAAGTTTGGAATACCTTTTACAGAACGAGATCACGTTTGCCGGCAAAACTTAGAGCTTTACCCACGTAAACCACGTTGTATAGTAATCAAATTCAAATATTTATTGGAACAAAAACAGGTTCACAAAATTTTTGTGTTCGTCAACAGCTACCTCATAAAAGGTATATGGGCTAGCGCGCACTGCGGTGCTATGGTAAGTGTTGCGTTATTCCTGCCATACGGTATAACAAACGCATTCACGGGTCCGCGCACTGGCGGTGAAAAGATGCGATAAAAAAAAAAAGAGTACCCAAGTAGTTTTGGGTTCACCCTTGACAGACTTAACAGGAAAATTATACATACTTTTATTTTATTTTAATTGTGTATCTTAGTGATAAACATCTATACATAAATACAGATAGTGCAATTCACGAAGACGCGCCCCACTCCGCGATAACTGTACTGTAAGCTGTACTTTAGTACGGAGCGGAGCGGAGTGGGGCGCGTCTTCGTGGATTGCACTATCTGTACGTAGTTACAGTCATAAATATGAAGGAGAGGTACAATAGATAATAACAATTATAATAGATATTTGCACACATGCTAAGGTAGGAGGATATGGTAAGAACTCTTGTTACAAGCATGTGCCACGTCTTTACCCATATTCAAGCAAATTACTGATTTGGTTTTGTTATTTTTTTAGCTTTTTTTATTACAGATGTTCGGTTCTTTTTCGAGATTTGCCTTTTTTACTGCAGGTAGCGGACACTACTAACCATACAAACATTCCCGTTTCTTTACAACAAGCTATGTGCCCGAGGGGGATTCCCAACGGCAAAAATTACGAACTTCCATACGAACTTTTATCCCCTATTAACCCCATTAGGGGGTGAATTTTAATAATCCTTTCTTTTTGCTTACTTCCGCTAGATAAGGCACACATGTGCAAAATTTAATGCTTCTAGACTCAGCTGAATTAATTTTAAGTTGACTGTCAACAGTATCAAAGGTCTAATTGAAATGAACCACCACCATCAGGTCGGCCGCCAACTTGTTTGCTACCTACTCAAATGCTGTTTCTTATATGCTCAGCAGATATCTGACGATGAGTCTGTGGCATCGTGCAATTCTGAAGATGAGGCGTTTCTGACGGCGTCCGAGCATTCGGAGCGAGACGACGAGGACATGGCTGAAGCCAGCGACAGGGCGAAGGCCGAGCCTTTTATATACGGGTGAGTGGTTTATAAGCATGTGGTGTATCATGAGAAGGATATTTTTGTGTGCGTGCAGGGCGATTAGGTACGTTAATATTTAACGTGTAAACGAATCAAGTACCAAGTAGCGGTCCATTCATAGCCATCCATTATTTTACGTGATAAAATCTTTACCTCTTTCAGTTACAAAGTGTAAATCCTATGTTTGCCTCGTTAGACAAGCGGTCGCACGTGCGTGGTGGCTGAGCATGAGGTCCTGAGTTCGATTACTAGACCGGGCCAAGTGTTACTGTGTTTTCCATCTGGAATATCCAGTAGCCACTCGGATTTTGGATTTGTGCCCGGTTGATGGCAATTGGCTTATTTAAATAAGGGACTTAAACATAACTGATGAAACGTGGTTGTAGGTATAGCCTACAACTCTGACCTCTGTCCTACATTTCTTCGGTCTTCGGACGAACTGATTTAAACATATCTAAGGCGTTGTACAGAACGATTTAACAAATAATAATTTAAAAAAATTACACAGTAAATCAACAAAATAAGAAACAATGTAAAAATAAGTTCTTATTTTTTGGTGAATAAATTATATTATTATTATATATACTAGCTGCTGCCCGCGACTTCACCCGCTTGGACCATAATTCTTTTTCTAAAATAAAAGTAGCCACGTTACTCCTTATAATATCATCTGCTTGGCACTGAAAGTCCCGTCAAAATCGGTCGAGATTAGCCGGAACAAACAAACAGACAGACAGACAAAATTTCAACAAAAAATAATTGTTTTAAGTACCCTGTATACTTTCATATGCATTTAGTAAAAAGCTGTTATTCTGACAATACAAACAGGCACTTCAATTTAATTTATTTGCATGTATGTATAGATTAAGTTATGTTTAGCCTTACGTTGTTTTCAGCGAAGAGGCCTCTAAGACGGACCGTCTAGTGTACGACGCGCTGTATCAGTGCCCGATCTGTCCCGAACAATACCCGAACATATACCGTTGGCGCCATAGCGTAGCACTGTACCCGCCCGAACAGAGAGACAAGTAAGTACATATCACAGCTTTTCTTTAAATCTTATCGTTTTGAAGTCCGTCGAAACGTTGGTAACTTTGTTTTTAGCTGACCATGTAGTAATGGGGGGGGGGGGGGCTATTACTACATGGAACTTGAACATAACTGGCGAACTGTGGGTGTACTATAGATACACCTCTGGCTAACCGTTTGGGGATTTCAGACGTTATGTTATGTGTGTAAAAATCATTTTTCATTTATCGTTCAGATGGCAGCCGCCGCCGTGCGCAGACGCAAGCACGTGCGCGTCGCCGGGCGCCGGCTTGACGCCGCGCGAGCCGTTCGGTACGCCCGCGCCGCGCGAGCCCGCACGCTGCTCCACGCCGCACCGGGACCACGCGCCTCCCTTACAGGTAACACGGGTATTCGACGGACAAGCTAAATATTTTTTTTATTTTTTTTCAGACAGTATTACAGTCCATATTATCACAATACAATTTTAAGACAACAAACAACATAAAAGCACTAGCGTTAGTATAACAGCACTGTGTGATAACTGATGACGTTCAAAGTTATCGCGTCATGTCAAAGCTCATGTGATCGTCATGAAAATCGTCGTTAGAAACGTCAAGAATATTTTTATGAATTATTTGGAATGTTCAGTCAAATCTTTTGTATCTTCGTCAGTTTTCAAATTATTTTCTTTATCAAATCTGGACACATTTTGAAGCTACGGCACTGAATAGACTATTGCATAGAAAACTTTACTTAATAACTTGATAAAAAAGATCGAAATAGCATACACCTTTAACCAATGTCTAGTTGACACCAACCTAAAACCACCTTTTTAATGGCCTGGCCATTTTATGAAATATAAATAAAAAGTAAATCGTCAGTGTCACATTTTTTCAAAGAAGATTCTCTGAAAGTCATTCTTACGTTCAATTCTTACATGGAGTTGTATTTCTGAATTTAATCGTTATAATTAGGGATGCATGCGATACCGATATCGATATATCGGCGATATTTAGATTTTTCTCATACATCGGTATCAACGATATTTTTTTTGCCGGTACACCGATACATTACAAATTTCGCGCGTTTAAAAAACCTATGTAAACGCGTATAAAAGATTGGCGGAAAAGTACTTTAGTTTCCAAATGAGTTCTGTCGCATCCGAGAGACTATTTTCTACAGCATGCCTCATTCAAACGGACTTGCGAAATCACCATTCTCCGCATAACTTGAGAACAATAAAAAAAAACTTGTTAAGGCTAATTTTAATTATTAACTGAGAATATTTTTTGATTGTAAGTTTATTAAATATTAGTAGTCAGTCCTTTTAATTTAACCATACGTATCGGTATCGCCGCGCCGATACTTAGTCATAAATCCGATATTTATCGGTATCAAAAAATATCGGTGCATCCCTAGTTAAAATTCTGTAAATCGCGTTGCAAGTCATATTTGATCAACATTAAACCTAAGACCCGCGAATTGCAAAAAACATAAGAAAATTTGAATTTGCGGGCTACCTCAGCGCATCCATCATTAGTCATAAATCCGATATTTATCGGTATCAAAAAATATCGGTGCATCCCTAGTTAAAATTCTGTAAATCGCGTTGCAAGTCATATTTGATCAACATTAAACCTAAGACCCGCGAATTGCAAAAAACATAAGAAAATTTGAATTTGCGGGCTACCTCAGCGCATCCATCATTAGTCATAAATCCGATATTTATCGGTATCAAAAAATATCGGTGCATCCCTAGTTAAAATTCTGTAAATCGCGTTGCAAGTCATATTTGATCAACATTAAACCTGACTGACCCGCGCATTGCAAAAAACGTAAGAAAATTTGAATTTGCGGGCTACCTCAGCGCATCCCCCTTATCTTACATATTTTGGCCGTGATTGTAGAAAAAGTTTATTTCAGGTATCAACATGGCTGCGGGTGACAGGACCCAACTCCCCGCGCTCGGCGCTGGCCGTCAGGAACGCGAACCATAACGTGAGCTTCGGCTTTTGAGCGCATTCGCTCAGTGGCGCCTCCCGCGGCATTCCGGGACTCTACCAACGTGCACAGATTATACTACGTCAAACAAAGAGATGAGTACACAGGCAACTACTTTTAAACAATATTGAGATTGTGATGAATAGTCGATTCTTTTACATCACTCTTTTCACATAGTGTGTCTTTACACAAACAGTCCGTGAAGAGAACATAATAAAAAAAAACAATTGCTATATTTTGATGTAATGCAATGGGCTAGAGAAAGTCTTAGTGTAAACCAACAAACAAACAAAGTGAAAAAAAACAAAAATCTTTAAGCGGACTATTAATGAATAGCAGATTAGTAGAAATATTAATATTTTGCCTGTATACTTAACTCTTTTGTTGACTGTCCGACACAAATAAGGTTCCATTCGCAAAATTCGTCAACCGGCGATCATTTTTACTAGTGCGACTTGAGGTTAAACGAACTCGGGCAGAAATTGACAGGGTCAAGAACATTTTAATAACTCCATTGTAAAACAAAAATCTGCGATTTTATCTCGAATAGGTACACCGATGGAACATATAACTTGTGTCGTACCTATGAACAAGTGGCCTTTATATAATCATATTATGATTATTTAACTTATTAACCATTATTTCGCAAATATTTGTGGTTTACACTTGAAATCTCAGTAGAAATAGAACGTGTAAAAATTGAGTGTTGCAGACGCAACTAAGTTTTTCATTATATCGGTTATTTCTTGGGCAGCAAAAAAAGGAAATGTTTAATTATAACTTTAAAGACAACAATGTTTCTTATCTAAGCTCTAACAATTATATCATACCTATTCCTTGTATGAACTCGTACGCTCGCTTGCACCACACATAACTTGATACATTTCGCGTTAAGGCACGCGGCACATAATGCTGGCGGAACTGCCGCATAAAGGAGCCGCCAAACTATAGAGTGCCGCTCGGCAAAAGTCGGCGGTCCGTGCTGCCGGCACTTCAAATGTCTGACAGTCATTTGAAGTTCATATAGACAGAACGATGTTTTAAAATAATATGCTTAGCGCTAAAAGTTTTTAGTGATCTGGTGCAAGCGAGCCATAGTGGTTTCAGTTTTTTTTTTTGAAGTAATTATTTACTGAATACGATATTTTTATGAATCTAAAGTTAGTAATAACAGCATAATTTTTGTGTCTAAATATTTAACTCTGTGACAAAATGTAAATTAGTTTATTTAATTGGTATTGAATTTAATTCGATAACTAGTGATTGAATGTTTATTTCTATGATTATTTTTGAATTGGAGAATGCCTTCTATATTTTGTTTATTTGGTATCTGTGGGGATGTGAATTGGCGCAGTACTGTACTACTTTTAGTTCATAGTCATTTGATTTAAGAAATGCAGCTTAATTTTTATTAATAGAAATTTTATGTGACATAGATAACGCATAATTATATACAGTTTGTCGTCACCGCTGTACCGCGTCGAGGCCGGCAAGAAGCCGTGAGCGTTTACAAATGGGTAGCGGACGTTGTATACGTTGACGAATGAGTGGCGGGCGGCTATGAGCGTTGACAAATGAGCTTTGTCGAATGTGTAGCGGAACGCCGTGAGCGTGGACGAATAAGCGGCCTGCGCTGCCCCCCCCCCCCCCGTCCTGCCGCGCAAATCCTTAAGGCGCGGTATAGCGGTCTCGTTCAAACTATAGAGAAGATATCCTTTATATTAATAAAAATATGGAAAGTGTATTGAACTAAAGATTTTTATATAATGAAAATAATATAAAAACGAAATAAAGGACGTAGTTCGCTCACTTTGAATAAATATAAAATAAAGGGTCATTATCTTTATGTTAACATCACAATTGATGATAGGTTAAGAAACCAACTGACATTATCGAATAAATAGACTATATTCGAAGCTTATATTCTCAAATCTCTCATTTATGGACAGGTCAGTCACAGTATAAATATGGACAGTACAGAAACTACGTAGTATACGTTCGAAACGGTACACACAGACGCGCTCATTGACGAGACCCCTAAGCGATTGTCGCGGTGCTGTCAGTTGCGGGTGCCACGTCGAGACGAGTGGTCGCCGCGGTCTTTTTGAAAATGGAGCGTTACCTGCGGTTCATTTCAATTTATTTCAAAGAATAGTGTCCATACTGTCCATATTTATATTGTGCAGTGCAGCTGACGCGTGCAGACGCGGACTGCACGCGTATCCTGATAACGAACGAAACATGTCAACGAATAACTTTAAATACATAGTTTCATTTAAAAGCTCTCGGTTTTGTTATAGATTCAAATATTGTATGCCTTCTATTATAAATAGAAAATTGTATTAAAATATTAAATTTAATGAATGAAGAGTTCCGCTGCCATCGACATTGACATTTGCAAATCTCATAATATATATTATCTGTTTTAGATCGATTCGTTGTTAGGTTTTTAACATAATATTTACAGTTTCATATAAAACAAACGAAAATATTCATTGGGAAGATGCTTTTGTATCATTTGTTATGGAAACGTAAATATTTTGTTTGATTGTGAACCAATTTATTAATGTTCTATAGTTGCATTTGTTTGTTAGGTATGTCCTGTGTTGCATGACAATAAAGTTGTTTCACTGCGTTGGTTAGCATTTAATGTAAGTAGTTGGGCGACGTCGGGACTCTTTCGATGCCAAAAGCTGTGAGTTTGATATTACGTCTACGAATGTTTGTACTTTTATATTTGAAAGATACGAGAAATTGGTAAAAAAATGTATGTTTTATAAGATATTATAATGTTTTAATTCACATAGACGATAGATAAATAAATTATGACTGGTTCTTTTTACTGTTGTTTTTATTTTACACTTGTATAAATATACTAATACAATAAATAAGTAAAATTTTGGCATTAAATCATTAGACGTTTGAAGAATTTGCAGCACGAATGTATATTTCAACCAGCAGCAGTCGCAGTGCATCTAGGCCTCCCAGAAGTTGTCGTCCTCTGTCATGCCGGCCACAGACATCGGGGAGTTGTCGTCATCTGAGCGACTGTTGTAGTTGTCCACGTCAGCGGCGAAGTCGCCCTGGTAGTCTCCCTTTTCGTACTCGCTGATGGAATCTTCTTCGTCTTTGGACAATTCTAGTTGCATCTGCACGCTCGAGGCGTCATTGTTGGGGTCGGCGTGGAATATGGCGTCGAGGACGTCGTTCCTGGTGAGATGTGCGGCTTGCTCGGGCAACAGGCTGCGGCGCGGCCGCTCGCTGGACACGCACAGGCCTCCGCCCTCTACGCTCTCGGAGCCGGGCTGCTTGGGGCTCACGATGATTGTCATCTGCGCGGAAAATATCTCACTAGGCTCCTTGAGACCCGACATCGTCACTTCTCTGGAGTTCACTGAACTCTGCACCACGAGCACCAAGTCTTGCGTTTGCGACTTGATGTCTTTTATTTCGCTGATACTTTCCACTTCTACTCTCAGATTGTTTTCGTCTTCACCGTTCGCCAGATAGTTTAGATTGACTTGTTGCTCTACCATCGCTGCTGAATCGTGGCTGTTATTAGGTAAATTATACGTTTCATTGATATTTTGTTTTAATATTTGTAGTTCGGCTTGTTTTTTGTGTTTCACCTGCCGTAGCGCGTCGTTTCGGGCGGAGTTCTCGTAGTTGAACTCTGTCTTGCTGATGCTCTCGTTGTCCGAGTGTATGCTCCTTGTTGGCGACTGCTGCTCAGTGTCGTCACGCCGCGTGTGTCGTGCGCACGTGTACAGTTTCCTGAACTCGGTGAGTGGAGTCTCGAGATAGTTGCCGTGGACATCGACGTGGTCCGTACAATCTGTGACGTAAGTGTCTGGAATGGGCTTCACGCTCTTTGCGACAGTGGGTTTGTTCCTAAAGTGCTCCCCTATTTCAAACTTGGTCTTGTAGTCTCGGATGTACTTGTCAATGTCGCCGCGCATAGACTTCTGTAAATCTGCGAATTGCGCTTCTATGTCATTTTTTGTGGTTGCATCGAGTTCCTGCGTCGAGTGGCTTCGTGTCACGTCTGTTACCAAAAAGTACATTTTAATGAAACAGTAGTAGTTTATACTGAGCATTAAATATGTTTCATTTGCGTAACGGAAAATATAGTACATATTGCATCATCCTTTTTGTAGACAAATTTTATTATACCGGTGTGCAATAAAGAGTAGTCCATGTATAACTAACCGAGCACCCTGGCGCGGTCGTCGCGCTTGGACTGGCGGCGCCGGAAATCGAGGTACGACTTCTCGACGGCCTCGGCTTCTATCTCTAACTTGCGCAGGCGCAGCTTGGCCTCGCGCAGCACCGCGGTGGGGCTCTTGTCGCGCGGCAGGTCGGTAAAGCCCTTGTTGCAGTCCTTCCTAGAATGATACGAGGCATTACAAACATACATAAACTCACGACTTCTTCCCATGGGCATAGGGAGAAACTATAGGCCCTGCTACAATCCCTACATACTCCTTTTGCTTCCCTTAACGTTCATACATCTGGTCATACACGCACGCCGGTTGCGAGTACCACGCACCTGACCATTCTGAAGAATATCATCAATAATGTCTAGCTAGGTGTGACAGGCACTGTCCTGTCTAGCTAGACAACCAAATTGTCGCTATTTAGTCGAAATTTGTCGCCAATTATCAGAATTTGTCGGTCACTGGCCCAAGTCTCCTGCGAATGCACCTGTGTCTGTGCACACACTTGTGCACTATAGTAATAGTGCACAAGTGAGTGCACAGAGAGGTTATTGTTTGCTCTTCCCTCACCCTTATAGTCCGATATGACCGGGAAAAGATCAGGCAGGATCGAAGGCTTTATGAGCTCTCCCAGGCACGGATATATCGCGATATGTTAAGAAAACACTCATTCATGGACTGACCTCGGCAAGGCCAGCTTAACCTCGCTGATCTATCGATCCACGAGGCTTTTACATAGCGACGTAAGAGTATTGTATTCACAAGCCGTTTGCCCGATGGGATTAGCCTTCGGCAAAATTTACGAACTTCCACGCCCTATTTACTTTCAGGGATGAATCTTAAAAAATCCTTCTTTAGTGCTAACTTTAGCTGTATAATGGACTCTTGCGCAAAATTGCATGTTTCTAGACCCAGCGGTTTAGACTGAGCTAGCGTTATCTGTCAGTGATTGAATGAATCTAAGATTTTTATTAAGTAGATGGAGAGCATACTGTCAATAAACTGATAATATGTATTAGCAAATAAGTGTGCTTTTAGCAGTATTTGAATGCTTACCTTCGCAGTTTGTCCTTTGCCTCTTTCAGCAAGGATGTGGGGCTCTTGTCTCTGTTCCGGTCTTCCAAGCTCAATGGTGGCCGCGGATGTTGCTGCAGGCGATCCCTAGAATAAAACAATTAATCAAAACCCGCCAAGAGCGTGTCGGACCACGCACAATGAAGGGTTCCGTAGTTAGGATGAATTTATCCCAAGGACAAACTTAACATTGTAGTTGAAAAACATGTTCTCTCATACATTTCAACTGCAAATGTAAGTTTGTACGCACAATATTGGGAGATTTACCATGTTATTTTAAGACCATAGGCTTCTTACAGGTTTTCCTCTAATCTGTAAGTATAGAACTAATTTCTGGTTTCTTTTCAAAATTTGCGTTTCAGTAGTTTCGGAGATAAGTGGGAATGGTCAATTTTCATTTATTTTCTGTTGTGATAGCCTAGTGGTGTGACCTTCGGACTGCCAAGTTATAGGTCTCGAGTTCGAACCCAAGGCACACAACTCTGTCTTTTCGGATTCATTATACAATAAGCACTATTGTATAATTATCACTTGGTTCAAAAACGGTGAAGGAAAACATCGTGAGGAAACCGGCATGCTTGAGAGATATTTCTCGACGGCATGTGAAGCCAAGTCAGGGGCCGACGGGCGGCTTTAAAACTCTTACACCAAGTTAGTCACTAACCACACGAGAAGAAGATCTATTTTCTTATCTTATATATATATCAAAAATAACTACAGCTTGGAATAACAAAATATTGAAATTAGTTGCTTAAAATAACTAAATCTATCAATTAAAAATATAAAAAAATACCATATTTTCAGAATTTGAGGTACATACTCGTAAAGCACACGGAACATTACTATTATTCCTTTCTCAACTGTCAACTAGCCTGGCTAGTTTTTAAGAGCTTCAATTAATAGGCTAGTCAAGCCTATTGAGTGAGGCTGTGTTTGAACTTACCGCATGGCCCGGTACGTGTCGTCGTCGTCCTGCAGCGAGCACGACGCGACGGGCGCGTGCTCGCACCCGCCCTGCGCGCTGCTACCTGCCCCTAACAAAACGAACATGATTCAATTTAACATAAAACTGCCAAGGCCACATTTAGTTAAACATAAAAACAAATACTATGTGATAAAGTATACAACTACTCGAATCTTCGACCGCTAATACGCTCATCTCACAGTACTCCAGACATACTGACAAGACCTTTCATTCGTCCGTGAACACATAACAGTCAGGGAAACAGGGATCGAGCCGCGAGCGACATAAACATATATCGGTACAAAATAGACTCGTCGAGATTCTATTTCTCGCCGCTTTGGTTTAGTAGTCGCAAGCGCAACTGCTGAGGGGTATACTGGGCTACTGGGTTCGATTCCGAGGTCGGAGAATGGGTTTTACTATTCAGAAGTATTTCGGCACTGGATTTGTGCCCGGCTGATGTCAATTGGCTCGCCCCCTATTACATGGGACTTTTTGTGTCATAAAATGAAAAGCAAGATCTACAGTGAGAGAAATTTACCAGGCTCTCATAATATTCCCAGAGTAATTCATATCTGTTTAGCAGTTTCTGGCTTGTCTTTATAGTTCATTCGCGGGCATTCATCTCGTGCCCGAGAACAAACATAACTGGCGAAATGTGTGTTACTTACTATACACCTTTGCCCAATTCTTCTAGGAATACGGGCTTGATGTCATGTAATTGTTAATCTCACTACTATAGTGAACACTAGAATCAGCGGCGGGCCGTGGCCTCAAAATTAGGGCAAGCCAACAGATTTTTACGATTAATAAAAAAAACAGTGTGCGATTGACTGATTTTCATATGTTGTTCATGGTACAACATTATTATAATGTTGGTTAGAAAACCTGTATAAAATGCGAAGATTTCTAAATAAGTATTATCAAGCATTAGTATGTAATTTTCATAAGCGCCATCTATATTAATGAATGCGCGTTAACACACCAGTTAGCCGAATCTTTTCACCTTATTTCATATTCACTTGTCACATACAAAAAAATTCAATCAAAAGCCAAATGATCGATTTGTTGTTCTATTGCCGTACGCATAATTTTATGAGTTTAATTTAAATCTATTGAAAATGTTAACATGAGATACTCGTAATACCAAAATAACATTTTATAATATATCATAATGACAATAGCCAACTCTTATCTTTATTTCAAAACACCTAAGTATGAAGAATCTCTTCGATACGAAAATTATTGTGTTTTGTGATCTCAATGAGAACTTATTATAATAATAGGAATTATGGTTTGTTTTTCAGTGGTTAACCAAAACTACAAATGCCATGTATACAACACTCATTATGTGTTTTCATGGCACCAGCTACCTACCTAAAGTTGTCTAATTAACAATCGAATGCCAATTTCAATGTATTCTTCGACTGACAAAAATACTTGTTTTTATTTCCGAGAAACAGGTACAGTAATTTGAGGTTGGTTACGGTAAAGTAAAGAGTTACTTAATGTCGAAAAACTCAAGTTACATACCTTTTCGAGCACAGTTTCCGAATTCCCATTTTCATGATAAAAATAACACTATAATCACTAACAAAAGCGCGGAATGAAATCGCCACAATAACTATCGAGATTATATTTGTCTGTAAAACTCAAAGTATTTACCTTTCCGAGTAAGGATTGCACACACTTTAGTTCTTCACAAGGAACAATTGCATGCGTTTCCGAATTCATTTGAATGATAAGAAACTTTTTAATCACTTCAAAACAAAGGTAATCACAGCAAAAACTAATCACAACACTTAAATTCACAGAAAATGAAAAAATATCAAAGCGAAAAAAAGTGCACCAGTACCTAGCCGCTCAAAACAAATTTGAACTAATTTGGTTAAAGTTGTATCATTCTATAGAAATTCACGCGTTGCGCAACGTTTTGCGCAGCTTCACTACTCCTACTATTCATAATCAAACGCACGATTCGTTCCATTCATAAAAAAATCAAAAGCCGGGCTTAAAAATTAGAACATTTTGCGAAATAGGAACATACTAATGGTATCAACAAACTTAACTATTTCTATGCGAAAGAAGAGTGGTAAAAAAGCCTCATAAAAGCCAACACAAGTGCGAGCGAGAAAGAATAAAAATTACGTTTTCATTTACGATGCGATCTCGCGTCCTACTTATCGCTATAGTGTTAGAGCGAGATCGCAACTGCATCCGAGATAGTTGGCAACGGTGCGTGATGCAAAACGGCGCGGAATTTAAATATTATTCTTTGAGTACGTAAACCTGGCATCGTAGCATATAAAGCGCGCGGCTGGCACAGTGCAGCGCGGAGTTTAATGTTAGGTATTATTCTTATCAATTCTTGCGAGATGATTATTGACTTGGTTGCTTTTATAAGTTTTTTTTTTTGTTGGTGGGCTCACTTTTTAAGGCAAGCCGGGCTTTTCGGCTTTTATGGGGGGACCGCCACTGACTAGAATCACTAGTTAGGGCTCTAGGTTTAGATTAACACCACCGAATTATCACGAGTGCACATAAACTCTAAGGGAACGTATAGTCGCCACAGGGGACAGAGCGGGACTCTTGCGGCGCTATCATTGAGTTGTGCGCCACATTTAATTGTATATCACAATACCTTTGCTGTATGTAAGATGATATGGCTAGGAAGGAACTACCGAGATGACGACTAATAGAGAAGTTTGAAAGAAAAATACATGTTGCGAATACCTGTGTTGCAGTCATGTGTCATACTTACCGAGCGCGCGTCGCTCGCGGCCGGGCGGGGCGGCGCGCTTGCTGACGCCGGCGAGCGCGCGCGCGCGGCCGGGCGGCCTGCGGACACGCTGGGTTACATTTATCTGATTTGGTTTTAATGTCGTGATGACCCAGTGGTTAAGGCCTCGCCTCTCATGCACGAGGTTGTGGTTTCAAATCCGGGCAAGTACCAATGTGTCTTTTTCAATTCATATGTACTTTCTGGGTTTATCTTGGATATTATTGACATCGGTAAAGGAAAAATATCGTGAGGAAATCCAGATTTATCCAAATACGTAAATAAAAGTTAAATGCTGTTCTAAATGTTAGTAAGCGCATTACTTGAGAACGGCTGGACCGATTTGGTTTATTTTCTTTTTAAATGTTCCGTAAATTAGATTTTTTTATGAAATTAAAATAATATGAATAACTACATGATATTTCCAAACTTTATGTGGAACATAAAATATTAAAATTCTCTTTATAGAAATATATCACAAAGTTAAACCTCTAATTTCCACAATTTTCGATTTATACATAATATGCAAAATTTAATGACTTTTAGGATACAAATTTGATAATTAATTGAACTGATACAAGACGAAAAAAAATTGAGCAAGCGTTTTATGAAATTCCTTCTATTTTTGGATTTATAACCATATAAAACCATTTTACCACTTACTACGTTATTATTCAGAGGAAAAATTATTCGTCTTCCGTCACATATTGCAGGGACTATATGTATAGTTTTATCTCAGAAAGGGGGGTGTGCAAGGGTAGGTTAGATTTTTTTCTGTCTTAATACGCACCCTTTGAAACAACGTAATACGGTAGGCACTAACGAAACAGATGCGGATCCCTAGTACCATCGAAGAAGTTCATAATCTAACCACCGTAAGGACTATTCTTGCTTGCAGCGCTCGGCGGCCATAGAACCAGGCCTTTATCAGATTTGGTCATCGTTTTCACGGGATTTTGTTTTGAAACTGGTTCGATATGAACTTCTTTGATAGTATATTCGATCGAATGTACTAGGGGTGCCACTGCTTCGTTTAGGAGCGATCTACTGATGTGGCTACATGTCAAAACATCGAGATTTCTTTAGTCAAATATTTTAATGCCTTCTGGGTAGGTACCTAATTTCTCTTAATATTATAAAAACCGCATCAAAATACACTGCGGAGTTTAATAGAACAATTTAATAATTTTATTCAAACAACTAGCTTTACCCGCCCCGACTTCGCACGGGTAGCACTAAACCCTACCTACCCTACCTACGCTAATTTTCTCAACCTTCCCTGGACTATGATAAACATTTCAAAACCAAAATCAGCTAAATCGGCCCAGCCGTTCTCGAGTTTTAGCGAGACAAACGAACAGCAATTGATTTTTATATATATGGATAATAGCTGGAAAAAATTGTGAGTTATAAAGTTAATTTAAACTTCCTAAATACAGATGAATGTGTTACTGATTCCCTTTAGTGTGTGATTGTGTAAGAATTTAATTATTTAACCTGAACAGCGCGCGGAGCATCACGACCATAGAAACGGGTTTTGTCGACGGAAGAATAGACAAAATGACGATAAACAATCACAATCTGTCATTTTGTCTATTCTTCCGTCGACAAAACCCGTTTCTGTGGTGGTCATGCTAAGCGTGCAGGGATTGTTTACGGGTTTATGATATAATTTTGGAATGTTTGAAGCAATATCATTTAGATCTGATTACCAATATCATTTAGATCTGATTACCAATATCATTTAGATCTGATTACCAATATCATTTAGATCTGAGTACCTCCTATTAATCGCATGCCTGTCCCTTAGCACTCCTATGAAGGGCAGCGTGTCTCCTGGCACCAGGATCCGAGGCTGTGCGTTACTGAAGATGCTCAGCTCTTCGCCGGCCCCTTTCCGCCAACCAACGTCCAGGGTACTGGCACTCACACTGGTGTTCAAGCTGGAAGAATAAAACCAAATATTATCATCTTTCTGTCCTTGAAATGGACATCTAATGGCCCAGTAGTAGTGTATCCAACACTTTATCGTTAAGGCAAAAGCGCCAGGGCAGGCCGCGAAATTCAAATTTTCTTACGTTTTTTGCAATTTGCAGGTCAGTAGGTATAATGTATGTTAATAAAAATATTATTCGGGACCGTAACAAGAATTAT
Organism: Agrochola macilenta; assembly: GCA_916701695.1. Taxonomy (NCBI): domain Eukaryota; kingdom Metazoa; phylum Arthropoda; class Insecta; order Lepidoptera; family Noctuidae; genus Agrochola; species Agrochola macilenta. The sequence continues at coordinate 8,287,818 of OU753564.1, read as the reverse complement.
TACTAATTATTATAAAACAAAGCCCCACAGCGCATCTGTCTGAACGCGATAAAAAAATAACGGATTTTCATACGGTTTTCACCAATGAACGTAGTGATGCATGAGGAAGGGTTAGTCATTAAGGTCTTGTGTAAATTGGTTGAAATATGACCATGATTGTTGAAGATGTCGGAAAACTCATGCCGACTGGGAGCTTTATTGGCGTGCGCCCCTTAAACCGTAAGAGATACACAAAATTAATATTCTAAAGGATTGTACATCTTAAAAAGTTCAACAGAAAAGTCCGCGATAGCATATCTTCTAAGGATGACCCACAGTAATCGTTTTTATCGTTCCGAAATTTGATAAAAAATTAATTGTTATTTCCGAAGCAATTTTAACCGGTATATTATTAATCCTTATCCAATTAAATATGTTATTTAAATTGGGCATTAAATTAGATAAAATATACCTTGACATCATTTAAATGAATACTTTTAAAAGATATCACAGGTTCAAAATTAAGCATATCAAAATAATTATGGTTGACGGCGGCGCGGCGCTAGGACAGTAGACCTAGCGCCGCGTAATGACCTTTTTCTCGTGTATTAGGTATGATCATCGCTGTTTGATGACAGTCTATGGTGCTGGTGGATGTAGCAAAAAAAAAAAATCCGCTAATGGAGAAGACTCATCATCTATTTCCATTTATCCAGTTCAACATAAATAGGTAGTGGGACCATAGACAATAGACCATTTTTGCTGTTTAATTATTGTAAGGACCGTTTACACGGGTACGATATTTTACTGTATAATTTCGGAATCATCCGGGAATTTCATACATTTACTGCATTTGTTTTTAACCGTATGAACATTGGGATGTTGATGTGTGATCCTAACGTTCTCCTGTACATTAGGTATCATAATGACAGCGTAAATAGCCGTTAATGATGTGCTAAAGCGGTTGTATGATTCGAACGGGGGAAACCAATCTAAACACTAATATTAACAATATTTGGAAAAACGACAATTTTATCATCCTACGGTAATTTAGGAACAGTCATGTGTGCTTTATACACAGATATATTTTAGTTTGATTGGTTATGTATCTATTCTTTACTTTATGAAATGTTTGCAGGATTGGAAATAAAATAAATAAAAAATAAAAAAGGAAGAGAGACAAGATGGATGGATAGTGCTAGGAATAATGATATGAGAGAAAAAGCTTTTCACAAAAAAAAAATAACTTTAAATTCGGAAGTTGGTGGCAAAAAACAAAAATACAAAACCAAAGACACCGACTTCCGAAATTAAAGTAATTTTTCACTTTGTAGTGTTTTTTTTCGGAAGTCAGTTGTTTTTTTTTTGTAAAACGTTTTTATTTTTCACTTTTTAGTTGTGGTACCTACCCCACACAAATTCGAATACCAGTACCTGCTATGTAAATAACAGTCACAGGAAGTTATCATCATATCATCCACATATACTAAGTAGGAAAAAAATACGTATTATTGAAGCTTACTCAAAAACTATCCAAGCAAAGTTAATAAAATTTATATGGGACCAATACGGGAGCATACTCTTTCATACAAAAAAAATTATTTCAAAATCAGTCCACAATTGACGGAGAAATCGACGGAAATACAATAAAAAGACTACCAGCCCTATCAGAATACCAGCGTTGCGACATTTATTTTTAAATGTCGTAGCATTATGCTGAGATAGGAGCCTTTAGACCTCGTACAGAACTGCATATATAAAAAAAAAAAAACACATACGCGTCGAACATATAACCTCCTCCTTTTTGGAAGTCGGTTAAAAAGGGGGAGATCGGAACAAGAAAACGTGTTGCGCCGAACCAAGTAACAAGGGCAGGAAGATGATGATGTTTGTCAACGTCATTCGAGAGCCAAAACAACCTTGTAGCGGTGTAGCATTGTAGCAGGGTACCACTAAAGCAGTGTACTAATAAATGTGCAGCTTCGTGTCGTGTGTGTGTAGCAGGGTACCAGTGTACCAGTGTACTCACGGGAATACGTGCACTTGCGCGGGCGCAGGCGGCGCGGTGCGCGGGCGTTGCGCCGTCGTTGCGCGCCGGCGCTGGAACAATTATTATAATACATTTATTTACTACTAGCTATTGCACGCTACATTGTCTGCGATCCAGGGTGAAAAGTAGCTTATGTCCTTTTCCAGGTCATGGTCTACCCATGTGCCAAAATCCGTTCAGCGTTCCCGTTTTAGTGTGAAAGCGTAACAAACAAACAAACTCACTTCCGGATTTACATTATTATTATACAGGACGGATTTTTGAGATGGGGCAGTAAGGGTATGTACAGACGCCAGCACATCAAGCTACTGCAATCTGTCAAATTTATTTAATAGATTTTCAACTTTAGCACTACAGCATAAGGTTCAAGGTTGATTGCGAAAATTTGACAGTTTCGGGTAGCTTGACCTGCTGGCCTCTGTACGTTCCTGCTGGGGTCGCGGGTTTGTCTGAAAGGGATATCGCGGCCCCAGCACATAGGCAACGGAAGGAACACGGGTGGGTTTTAGTCAGTAAAAGTCTGACACTCCCTCTCGCTCTGCCCAGAGCGGGAGGAGTCATTTGATGATTTACCACCCAAAAAAAAAAAAAAAAGGTTATGTACGTTAACTGTTGTAGCTACAGAAAAACGGTCTTAGGATTCCAGTAGAACTGATTAAAGAAACTAAGTGATAAATAATAAATTTCCGAAAATGCAAGCCGGAATAGAAAAACTGTTATACTATATTGTCTATTTGACAGATATTTGCGACGTTGCCAAGTTTTAGGATAAACGCTCTTAACTCATACTTCAAGTAATTACCCTACGGGTCGTTGACCCCCAAAAAAGAACATCAAATCTTTTTGTTATAGTTTTATAATGTTTAGATAACACCTGCGGAGTTTCGCCAATTAATTTAATATGACCTTGTATACAGCCTCAATAAGACATACAGATAACGTAGGTTTAAAAAAACTAAAGCTTTTTACAGTACCTGTCTGGCAAACGCCTTCAGCCTATTATTTTCGTCCCTCAGGCGCTGAATGAGGTCGCGGTCGCGTCCCCTCTCGAGGTCAAGGTCGGGAGCCGCCGTGTCACCCGCCTCGCTTGAGTTCGAAGACCGGCTGCGGTCGCTACTCCTCTCGCGATAGATTTCGTCTAAATTCGACTGGGTGGGAATGACAAAATAAATTAGGAAAATCTTTGCGTTTACAATATTTGTAAAAATGTGAGCACCATGTAGCTATTACATAATTAATTTATCTGTCATTGCTTTATTTTTAATTCTTTGTACCTTGTAGTAGGTATAGTTATTTTATCTTAGGTACATCGTTCACATACAATTACACAAATAATGTATACAAAATATTGTAAAACGATTTGTAAGAGTAATTTCTATGGAGTTTCTTGCCCATTCTTCTCCATACGAAAGTACATTTTGAAAGGGGCAACTAGAATCAATTCTATACATTTTGATGTACAATGTGCCTTTAATTTAAAAAAAACTTTTTACTAAAAAAAAACAACCGACTTCCGAATAAAAACACTACAAAGTGAAAAATAACTTTAATTTGGAAGTCGGTGGCCAAAAACGAAAATTCAAAACCAAAGACACGGACTTTCAAAAACTTAAAAATTATACTTTATTAAAAAGTACCAGTACCTGCTATGTAAATAACAGTCGCAGGAAGTTATCATCATATCATCCACATATACTAAGTGGGAAAAAATACGTATTATTGAAGCTTACTCAAAAACTATCCTAGCAAAGTTAATAAAATTTATATGGGACCAATCCGGGAGCATACCCTTTCATACGAAAAAATAATTTTCAAAATTGGGCCACAATTGACGGAGAAACGGCGGACATACATAAAAAAAATAAAAAAAACATTCATACGCGCCGATCATATAACCTCCTCCTTTTTGGAAGTCGGTTAATAAATGATTTGACTTTGCAAAACTGGCCAAGTGCGAGTCGGACTTGCAGACGAAGGATTCCGTACCACCATACAATATTTAGCAAAAAACGCAGAAAAAAACACTTTTCTTGCATGGTGGAAAAATATAATAAAGTTCAACATTACAGGACTCTTTAATTTTTAACTTTATTTTATTTTTATTATTTGTTGTTATAGCGGTAATAGAAATACACAATCTGTGAAAATTTCAACTGTCTACCTATTACGGTTCATGAGATACAACCCGCTGACAGACATACGGCAGGACGGACGGACAGCAGAGGCTTAGTAATAGGGTTCCGTTTGGCACCCTTCGGGTACGGAACCCAGAATATAGGCATTTACGATCTATAGCCATTTTTGGTCTGTAAACTGTTAGTGGCTAAATAATTATCATTTATTCTTATAAGTAGCGAGTCGCCCCTGCTCCGCACGGTTTTTGCGACTTGACAAAACATCGAGATTTCTTTATTATTTGTATGTTTAATATTAATAGAACAGTGATAGCCTAGTGGTGTGACCGTCGGACTGCCAAGTCATAGGTCTCGAGTTCGAACCCAAGGCACGCACCTCTGACTTTTCGGATTTAGGTATGTGCGTATTGTATAATTATCACTTGCTTCAAAAACGGTGAAGGAAAACATCGTGAGGAAACCGGCATGCCTGAGAGATATTTCTTGACGGCATGTGAAGCTAAGTCAGAGGCCCATGGGCGGGTTTAAAACTCTGACACCAGTTTAGTTACTAACCACACGAAAAGAAGAAGGTATTAATGTATTATCAGTATCACAGACGCATACAGAAGGTTCTGTTACGGGGCAGGTCTAAAGTCCCTTTAAAAAAAACTAACAGTTTACGCGTCGATGTCCCTGCTACCCTGTATATGTATAATGTATAGAAGTAGCTTATGATTAGCAGAAGATGAATTTCTAAGGTCAAAGTCGAACCTACGTGGTAATTAAATTGTAAGAAATTGGTATGCAACTGGAGTTGGACACACTGAAAAATTGCAGGGTCATTTTGACAGTTCAACAACATTCATTGCGACATTCACACCGTTGAGCATACAATTTTTTCAAACATATGAAGCAATGAATTAGGAATTTCCTTCAAAATCTTTTGGATTCTGATTGAAACGGTCCTATGCAATTGGAGTGCCGTTCGGCTCATGCTGGCCGCAGTCATAGAAAACCACATAAAATAATCAAGTACATACCTGACTGAAATTAACATTCTTCTTTCTAAAATCATTGACAACTTGATTCATTTTAACTCTTCCATCTATATCATCAGTTTTGGAACCCTTTTCGTTCCCCTGACTATTATTTAACGCCACATTAATCTGTGACACCAGTTCAGTTGCCTCAGTGATAGTTCCTCTTTCGATAACACACTTCGCTTGCAATTGAGAAGATTCTAGATACGTCTTGAGTATTGCCAGTTCGTTTTGTAATAAGTTGTAGTGTGAATGAACTTCCTCGCTTTCCATATTGTGCACTTTAATTATTTTGCTGGTTGTATCTTGAACAATTTTCAAGTCTTCTAGTTCGGAGCGCTGACGTGTGATGTTCTCTCTCTCCCTTTTCATAGATTCGAGGTGACCCTCTAAGATATTAAGTTCGGTTGTAATCTGTAATCGCATCTCCTCTCCGCGTTTCTTTAATATCTGTTCAGCTTTAGCCAGTTGAGTTTTAAGACTGTCTTCCTGTGAAAATTAATTGATATTACATTGCCGTTTTAAGAGCGTTTATCATAAATATTAGCAACGTCGCAAATAGCTTTGACAGCTATAATGCGAATACGTTCGCAAGCGACGGTACGGAGCCGATCGTGTGCGTCGATATCCTGTCGGACGCGATCGGCTGTCGCCGCATCCGTTCGTATCCTTTCCGATCTGATGCGATACGACCCGTTTGGTGGAAATCATCCTATAATCATATTTCCATACAGTAATATTGCCAAATTAATCAAAACAGGTAAATATTTGACAGCCATTTGCGACGTTGCCAACTTTCAGAATAAACGCTCTTAAGCTCGTTTGTGTCATGCGGATTGGCGCGCAAACGTGATATATTTTAATAGTAGGAAACAATACACAATCTACGCGAGGGGTGAGGCAATCCGCGTGCTTGAAAAAATACGTATTGTTGGGAAGCACATAATTGATCGATGTGCCTGCCAACTATTTCCAGCAGAGGACGACTTTCGGCTGAAATAATGATGAGATAAATTTGAAATCAGAATTTTACATAATTATCAAGGGCCACCAACTCAAAGTTGAAATTCAACGGTTTTTTTTTTTGCCGATGGTATCCCAATGCAATGCAAAAGCCACCCCCAAGTCCTTCCATGAATTATTTTCGCGCCACTTCGGACCAGACGAAAGAGGTGAACATTATTTAGGACCTTTTTAATACAAACAGTGAATTTAGATTTTATAATACTAGGTTTAAAGAAACAAGATACAAAACACACCAAGTCACTTTCATGAGAACAATGTTTCTAAGCTAAATTTTAAATATGGAGTTCGCCACAATCGTCACTGCATCAATTTATGATACACCCATCCAATGCATTTAGTTTTTAGCAAATATTCAGCTAAACAAAAAAAAAACATTTTTATAAACAAGGATATTTTGTTGTATAATTGTGCTCCTCAAAAATTTTTTTTTTTTGCCTAACTTAGTTCAAATTTTTGGTAAAGTCAGAAAACGAGCTCGTCGAGTGCTACTTTGGGTTATATAGCCAAGTCATAATATTTATTAAAGAAATAAAGATGTCTCATATTGATATTGTCGTGAGGAGGTCGTGGCCAAGTAATAACAGCCGCACGGGTTGTTCCATCAGGTTAAACTACGCTTCCCGGGTTTGTTCGGTGGATGGGTGACCATCTTTACATACCGAGACTCCTCCGTGCCTCGGAATGCACGTAAGCCGTTGGTCCCGGATGTCATTCGTGGATCTTTGACAGTCGTTACGGGTCGTCAGAACCCCGAAAGTCTGACAACCAGTCTTACTAAGGGATATCGTATTACCCAATTACTAGGGTGTCGAGGTCAGTAGCTCCATGCAAAACACTGGTTATTCAGCTGCATCCGGTTAGACTGGAAGCCGACCCCAACATAGTTGGGAAAAGGCTAGGCAGATAGATTGAATATTGATACGGTCACTATAAAATGTTGTTAGTTAACTAATTAGGTAACAATTTATGACAAAGTTGTCGGATTAATACTGCTACTACTCACATAAATAGGTACTGAATAAATTAACCGACTTTTTACATGTTATGTTTTGATGGGATATAATTGAAACCAGCTAACCTATCCTGTTAAGAGCGTTTATTCTGAAAGTGGGCAACGTCGCAAATAGATGTCAAATATTTCACTGTTTTGATTAATTAGGCAATATTACTGTGTGGAAATAAAAAATGTGCCTAACTAGCGAACTAGAATATTGATTATGAAATGCAATAATTAATATCGTAACACCGAATGTTTAGTTTTAGATGTAAAAAATCTGTTTGAAAAGTTTCCAAATGCGTTTTTTACACCTAAAATGGGTACAACATCAAATTCAATGTTTTAATTGCAATTCATTATTAATCGCGTTTCTAGTTCGCTAGTTAGCCACATTTCTTATTTCTATTTAGTAATATTGCTATAAGAATCAAAACAGGTCAATATTTGACAGTTATTTGCGACGTTGCCAACTTTTAGGATAAACCCTCTTAACAAAAGAAGTAACACGAAGTCGCAGGTAAAGGTTACATTACAGGCGAATGCACCAGATGAGGGAGCGCCTTTACGGATAAAAATACTAAAGTAAATAGTGGATTTAGTGGCATGTAAATGATCAAAAATAGTGTAATCGTACCTTGAGCTCCAGGCGTTCCGTCTCGGCGCGCACGTCGCGCATCGCGCGCGTCATGTGCTGGTGCTGGTCGCGCAGTGAGCGCGCCAGGGCCCAGAGGAACTTCTTCTTATGTTGCACGCTGCGTTCCATTTCTACCTCACGAGCTTTGAACGTCTCCTCCAACTAGATGATAATACATCTTTTTACCATTGTCACTCGAAAAAGGGCATTTTATTCATCGATAACAGTGAATAAAACTGTCTTTTACTCACAAGAGAATAAAAACATTTTGAATTTGGAACAAGCACGAACTATACAAACTATGTACAAAAATAAATGAACCGTACTGAAAGTAACTATTGGCTGGATAGATGGAGCTATTCCTTAGACGCTTTACAATTATATAAAATAAAAAATATCCCGCCAACTTTAGTTAGGTTCTTTTCAATCTGTTATCGTGGTTGCATTAGCTGCTCGCTCTGCTAAGCCTTGTGAAAACCATAAAACTTGACATTTTAATTATTCATCACAATAAACCAGTTTTATATACACATTGACATTGTTGAAAATTATGTTCAAAATGACACGATTACTTTGTAAAGTATTATATTATTTTAATTATTGTGAATGTGAGGACTATGTGGATATTTTTATTTTCCCTTTTCATTTCTTTTTTTCATTCTCAGTTTTAATGATGGTCTGGCAGTTTGAGTAGTTGATGCGGCCTACCCAAATATCCTTTCCTTGGTATTGTTCGTCGAGTTGAGCTCCTTAAGTTCTGAGTTGAGCTCCACGATTACTGACAAATGCTTGCACTGACTGGACAGGTCCACTCAAATCTGTGTGGGTCTTTCCTCAAAAGACCATTTCAGACACTAATCTACATGGTCCTCACATGACTTGACCAAGATTATGTCTGGACTTTAAAAGAGACTGTGACCTCTGAGTTTGTTTCGGCCTTTCTTCTCAGAGTAGTCAGATAGGAAACACCGACCTCACCTAGCTTATTTTTAATATTTTTTTATATGACGTGTAAAAGTGATTCCGATATCCTATTTACAGAATAAACAATTTCATTTCATTTCATTTCATTAATTTTTAATTTTAATTTATATAAAAAAATCGTGTTTTTTGTGGATCGTGTGGTCTGCAATAAAGATTTTTATTTATTTATTATTTAATGTCATTGGATAATGGGACACTGAATACCACTGACTTCGAAATCATTTCGTTCTAAAGCACCAATTATGGTAGAAAATTTGTTACCGCTAAAAATGTGATACATATAAATAACATAACATCACGCCTTGTTTCCCCGAAGGGTTGGGCAGAGGCTTACCTTTAGTTCACCCACATTTTGCCAGTGTTTTTAAGTCCCATGTAATACCCCGGTGAGCCTATTGCCATCAACCGGGCACAATTCCAGACTCCGGGCTGCTATTGAGAAATTTCTGTTGGAAAAACCCAATAATACTTTACCCGACCTGGGAATCGAACCCAGGACCTCATGCTCAGAAGAAGCGCTTGCGACCAACGAGGCAGTCATATAAATACTACAACTACGACAGATAAATATAAATACTATAATACTATTTATTTTCTCGCAGTCAATGGTAAAAAGTAGAGTACACAACTCGTGAAAAAATAATTTATCACGGTACTTGTATCCCTCGTTCCGCTCAGGATTCAAATCTAGAATCCCTCGCTACGCTCGGGATTCTACTCTTGAATCCTTCGCTGCTCTCGGGATCCAACTTAGTCCCTCGAATTAAATTCCCTTTTTTTTTCACTTGTTTTATATTTATAATCTACTATTATTTAGAATCAAAATTAGTAAAATATAATATACGGCTGTATTCCCCGACAGGTTAGGCAGGGGTGTACCTATAGTAAACCCACATTTCACCAGTTATTTATAAGTCCCATGTAATAGGGGGCGACCCTACTGCTATCAACCGAGCACAAATCCCGACTTCGGGCTGCTACTAAGAATTTCCAGATGGATTCAGGTGTGTCCTTGCGGAAATCTATTATAAAATGCAATAAACGTATACTCCATTTGAAATAAGATTAGACATTTAAACAAACCTTTTTTACAGTCCGTTCAACCGATTATGACTTCTATACCGTAGGCATAAGAATGGCATTATAAGCAAAAAACGTGGTTACAATACCAACTGTTTACTGCAGCTGCCATTTGTCATGCCACCAACGCAAAAGAAGTTAAAATCGGTTGAACGGACTGTAAAAAAGGTTTAGATAAGAGTGTCCTTATTTTAAATGGAATATAGATATATTTAGTAACCTATTCCGCTTAACTATTCCTTAAGAGTCATAAAAAACCCTGTAAGAATTCGACACGTGTTTCACCTGTCAACGAGGCATCCTCAGGATGACGATTGACTTGTCGCAAACCCGAACAGTGCGAGTCGAGCGCCGGACGCAGTCTCTGAGTTTAGGAATAGTTAAGCGGAATAGGTTACTAAATATATCTACGTCTATTGTATTTTTTCAAATGGATACATATTCGTTACGGTCGCGAATTATATTTTGATCAACATACAACATGATGACCTGTAAATTTCTCGGGCTACGCCGCTTTCGCCTAAGTCCAGAGTGGACTTAGCCCAGGTTCGTACTGGTTTCTTCACGCGTCGATTTTATATCGTGCACTTGATTTTCAACTCTCGGTGTTGAGCCGAGCATTGAGAACCCAACAGAGTGCATCCCAGCGCGTCAAAAAATACACTTTTGGACTTTCAACTCTCGGCACTAAACAGTGCGTTGAAAATCCAGTGCGCGATAAATTAATCGCCCGTAGGTACGAGGACTTACCTCGTTCCGTTTCTGCTGCAGCTGTATAGCGTGCGTCGCCATCGATCGCTTCACTTTCTTCTCTTCTAGCACCTTTACCATTTCCACTTCCGTCTCGTACACCGACTTCAGTTGCTGGAACATCTACAAATAATTTGTTTTATTATAATTTCCCTTATTTAATTTTGCAAATTTACATTTTTATTTATTTATGCGTATGAGTGCCTCATTGGTCTAGTGTTCGCAAGCGCGACTTCTGAGCGTGAGGTCCTGGGTTCGAGTTCCCGGTCGAGGAAAGTGTTATTGGGTTTTTAAATCAGGAATTACTAAGTAGCAGTCTATCAGTCTGGATTGGAGATCGCGTGATGGCGATAGAGTCGCCCCCTATTACATGGAATTTAAACTTCGCATTTTAGGTATGAAGCTACAAGTACTACGCGGCGGGCTCAAAGTCAAAGTCAAAGTCAAATCATTTATTTCAAATAGGCCCTTGCAAGGCACTTTTGAACGTCAAAAATTACAAAAAAAATGAATTGATTCTAGTCGCCCCTTCCAAAAGGTAGTTTTCGTATGGAGAAGAATGGGCAAGAAACTCCACCGTTACTCTTTTAAAATGTTTTACAATATTTTGTATATATGTAGGTACATTAGTTATATAATTATATGTGAAGACGATGCATCTAAAAACAAAAAAAATAAAATTTACAATACCACAATAGGTAAAAATAAATTTAAAAAGAGAGCAACAACAGATAATTTAATTACCTATGTGATAGATACATGGTTCTCACATATTTACAAACATTGTAAAAGAAGACGATTTCCCAAAAAAAAATAAAAAAAAGTTACAATTAATAAGTCAGTGTGTGAGGAAGTCATCACAGAATGTAAAATCAATGTCATATAATAAAATATAATAATTTATAAAACTTAAATTCGCAACCAGTTTGATTTTGTCTAGATTCTAGATTATCCTATGGAGCTGGACCAGCATGTTTCCAAGCATTTTTATCTTGGATATAATCCTCTAATTTGTAATATGCTTGTTTACAAAGTGTACTTTTAATATGAGTTTTAAATTTTCTTTCATTTAATTGTAAAATATCACAAGGTATTTTGTTGTAACATTTAACACAGTACCCCATAAAAGATGTATGTACTTTAGATAATCTGAAAAATGGTTGATCTATTTTATCTTTATTTCTAGTATTAAAATTATGTCTATCACTTATTTTATTAAAAATATGTAGATTTTTTCTTACATACATAATATTTTCATATATGAATTGGCAAGGTACCGTCATAATATTAATCTTTCCAAATAGTTCCCTGAGAGATTCGCGACGATGTAAATCATAAATGGCTCTGACAGCTCTCTTTTGTAAGATAAAGATGGATTCAATGTCAGCAGCCCGACCCCACAGTAAAATTCCATACGACATAATACTATGGAAGTAGCTAAAATAGACCAAACGCGCGGTTTCAACGTCTGTTAACTGTCTTATCTTTCTAACCGCATAAGCGGCCGAGCTTAGCCGCCCCGCAAGAGATGTTATATGAGGTCCCCATTGTAATTTCTCGTCTAGCGTGATTCCTAGGAAAACCGTTTGATTAATAAATTCCAGTTTTTCTCCATTCAATATGATGTCACATTCGCTACTTCTAACATTAGGTAATTTAAATCTAATGCATTTGGTTTTTTTTTTTATTTAGTACCAAATTGTTTACCGTAAACCAATCTTGGACCTGAAGTATAGAGCTATTCACGTCGTCAAGATTTTGTGACCGTCGGTTGATTTTAAAGATCAATGATGTGTCATCTGCAAATAACACCATCTTCGGTTGATTTTGAAGTAATTGGGGTAAATCATTAATGTAAACTAAAAAGAGGAATGGACCCAATATCGAACCTTGAGGAACGCCCAATGCCATTTCAGACCCTAATGAGTTTACGCCGTTTACTTGAACTTTAACCTTTCTATCTTTAAGGTATGATCTTAGTAAATCAAGAGCTGTATTTCTAATCCCATAGTGCTCCAGTTTCAGCAGAAGTGTCTCATGGTCTACGCAATCAAACGCCTTCGAGAGGTCGCAAAAGATTCCAATGGCATCTTGTGCTTCTTCCCAGGCATTAAAAATGTTCTTTATTAGGGTGACACCAGCGTCAGTGGTACAACGCCCTTTGGTGAAACCGTACTGTTGTTCATCTCGACTTGCCGGGCCAATTCAGTGGGCGTAACATAGTCTAAAGATATAAAGATGTGTCCTAATATTGAGCAGCAAGAGCGTGGCAGTAACACGCGGCATTCGCAGGACACATTTCTGCTGCGCTCTAGTTAGGACCAAACAGACGAATGTTTGCGCAGCAGTACTGCGCGGCACATCCGAGACACGCCGCGCACTTCAGTTGGCAATTTCAAACTGCCTAGCCTTTAATACGTCCAGACACAATTAGTGACGAATGTTTCCTGAAAATGTTTGTGCGCGGCAGGTACTCAGAAGCGTTCGCACGCGGCAGTTGCACTAGTTGATATTTGCTTGGCATTACTTAGGGCCAGTTTCTCGAACGAATATTATCGTAAAATTATTGTGACAAATTGACAAGCGCGTGTGAATTGCTGCGATTACTATAATTTATTATAAACTGCTGGGACAAAGGCTTCCTCTCTGCGAGACGTAACGGACCGTAATCCACCACGCGGGCCCAGTGCGGGTTGGTAGATGTCACATCTCTTCGAATTTTTGGTTCTAGTTCATGCCGGTTTCCACACGATGTTTTCCTTCACCGTTTTGAGAGCAGTGGTGATCAAATTATTCATTCATCATTCGCGGCTGTTACCACTGGGCCCGCACTGGTCTTTACGATTGGCTGTTGATAAATCATTCGCATTTTACGCGCGCTTGACAATTTATAATTTGGCGATAATTTCCGTTCGGGAAACTGGCCCAAAGTTACTTACGTTACGGAATTTGCAACATTATCTAATTATTATAAATTAAAGCACTGTGTCAAGATAATTAGACCAATCTACATGTACCACAAACACGAATGAAGCAAACGAGAACACTTACTCGGACATCACTACTTTAAAAGCTCTTGCGAAATTAATCTATGAATTCATTACACTAGCTCTAAAGTACACAAGATATTTTATGATCCACATCACAGAATAAATACAAATTTAAACAAAATAATGGCATGAAAATTATCAAAATATATATTTTAAAGACCTCTTCAATGAGGCCTTTCTCCATAATGCTGATATTTTTTACGAGGCTCTCCGATTTCACAGGACTTATGTTAGTACTCTCTTTAATTTTAATATTCTGAAAGAAAACCATGTTCAAAACTCTTTGTAACTACTAACCAAATAACAAGTTATTAGTGTTGCTAGGGAATATAGAATGGTAGTAAGCTGAATATGAATTCAACAGGTTGATCGTTATAATAATATCTTTAATGAAACTGGCATTCTAATATGGGTTTTGGGTAGCTCGATATTATACATTATGTAACATCAAAGTTTCAAAACAAAATCCCGTGAACATGATGACCACATCTGTTAGCGGCCCGGTGATATAGTCGCCGAGCGCTGCAAGCAAGAATAGTCCTTACGGTGGTTAGATATGAACTTGTTCGATGGTACGTTCTTCTTCTTAATTTTTGTGTGGTTATAGTGACTAACCTGGTGTCAGAGTTTTTATGCCGTCCATAGGCCTCTGACTTGGCTTCACATGCCGTCGAGGAATATCTCTCAGGCATGCCGGTTTCCTCACGATGTTTTCCTTCACCGTTTATGAAGCAAGTGATAATTTATACAATACGCACATGAATCCTAAAAGTCAGAGGTGCGTACCTTGGGTTCGTACTCGTGACCTATAACTTTGCAGTGCGAAAGTCCCACCATTAGGCTATCACTGCTTAATGAAGTACCTATACCACCATGCAAAAGAAAATAACAAATGGATTGATGATCACAATGTGATAGTTTGTAGTATATTCTCTCTTCCAATTTTAACATTGATAGTGAAACACTAAACACGTAAAATCCAAATGCAGCTGTTAAAATTATAGGACACCTTAAAGTCTATAGTCCATTTTAAGTCTTAAACCTATGCACATAAAGGTGAAATTTGCTAAGAACTTGTACACCAAAGGGATAGTGATATCAACCTACCTTAGCTAAATATTTCTTCTTCCTCTTATATTTTTCTTTGAGTACATATATCTTGTTTTGACACTTCTTACAATAAGCCCAGTGACTGCACTCTGGCGTTACAGACAAATTCTTTTTATGCGGACCTTCAATTTCTGCGCTGTCCAAAGACTTTGAATTTGCCACAGAATCTTCAGAGAGACCTGTAGAAAATAGATTACACAAATCAAGGACATGTGCATTCCTCCTATTCTGTCCTATGGATTTCACACCTATGGATTTACACGGCGGTGCTCCGCCCAAGCCGGGCAGACCTCCACCGTATGCTCCACCGTGTCCTCCGGGCGATCCACGCAATGGTGACACCCGGGCGTTTCCTCCCGCTTTATCCTGAACAGGAACCTCCCGAAACAACCGTGTCCGGTGAGGACCTGCGTCAGGCGCAAGGTGAAGACGCCGTGGCGCCTCTCTGTCCACTCCTCAAAGAGGGGACTTATCGCCACAATTGTGGCGTGTCCAGCGTTGGGTTGCGACAATCGCACTCTCCATGCCGCCATGAGATCCCGCCGGAGCTCTGTCCGCTGTGCCGCGATTTGTCGCGGCAGCGGAGTTATACCCCGGCGTTTCGCCTCCTCGCGCAACTCCCACATGTGCGCGAGGTACTAAAGTACGGCTTACAGTACAGTAATCGCAGAGTGGGGCGCATCTTTGTGGATGGCACTATCTCAGTGCCGTAGCTTCAAAACGGTTATACGAGTATGTGTCTGACTTGATGAAGAAAACGATTTGAAAACTGACGGAGACATAAAAGACTTGACTGTTCTGTCAAATGCGAGTTGCGAATTCGGTTTCTATACATCGTTTACCTGGTCTGTGGGCCCACTGGCCGTGGTCATAGCCACGTAGTGCACGAGGTTGTATATTATTCCTAACTAGCGACCCGCTCCTGGGGATCTACTCTCAAGTTAGATCCGAAGTTTATTACGTAGTCCGTCTCACGTACGGTATGTCCGAGTACGAAGCGCCCGTAACTCCTCTTCGCTTAGACCCTCTGCTTGGCACGGTTTTTACGACTTGACAAAACATGGAGATTTCTTAGGTAAACGTAAATGTAGGGACTACAGGTACCTGCTGGGGTTGTGGGTTTGTCCGAAAGGGATATCGCGGCCCCGGCACACAGGCAACGGAAGGAACAAAAGCTATTTCCCATTCCTACATTACGTAGGTCTGTGACTTCACTGGCCACCGGTACCGAAGATGCTATCTCGTTTTCACTTTTTGGCGGTGGTTCCAAAAAAGGTACGTAAAATAGTCTTTAAACCACGATTTTACACATGATTTCGGATGTTAAGTTGAAAAGGTACGTAAAATAGACCCCATTACAAATGGGAGGCTTAAAAGGTACGTCAAATGTGTAAAATGTACGCTAACGGCAACACTGTCTGCGGTATTCACATTACAACGCAATACTATGCAGCGCTATGTATAATGCGTATTCAATGGTGGGTCGGTAAAGCAGATTCTATCGTGCAATCAGCATACATACATAAATTGCCTTTAAGGTCACGAACATATTTTGGATGTGACCGTACTTTGGTCGACCTCCGTGTCGGATCTTCGGCGACCAAAGTTGCGACCACGACCACGGCAAGTCATACTCGTGGCGGAGGGGATCAAGGCTCTCGGTCCCTCAAAGAATGTGAAATTAACTTACTCTGTGGAGGCTCTACAAACTCCTTATACATAGGCATACTCTTCAATATGCACAGCAATAAAGGATGTTGTTTCTCATTATTATACATTTGTACAATATTCGATGCATGTTCCGAATCACACTGCACTCCTGGAAATAACCATAAAGGTTCATTTATGGACAACTTTTTATGAACACTTATCACGAAATTGGGTTCACCTTTGGAGTAATGCAGTCGAAAAATAATGGCCGTATGAGGTTTGACTATCCGTATGAATAAAACCCCCTTTTGATGCACAAATAAAAGTAAAAAAATTGATGGCCACAATTTCGCCATGGAAATGGCTAGCAGCATACATCTTACCTAAATAATTTAGGATAGACCAAACATCTGTGTCCTTGAACCTCATGTCCGTCTTGTTTTCATCAATCTTTTCCATCAAAGACTTAGCAAACCCAAACACCATGTTAGCCAGTGGTATTTCAGATACAAAGACAGAGAAACTGTAGCTGAACTCCTGAAAATAAATTGTATTATGTGAAGTTTGATTTAGATCAAATGAACATAGAACCGCAGATCTATTCAAATCCTTGTTTCCAATTGATGTTATTTCCACTTAAACAAACATCAACTTTACGCGAGTGTAAATAAAGTTGATTTAAGACTGACTAGTACTGTTGAAAAAGTCATAAAAAATATGAAGTTGTAGCGCAAACTGATCCTTATGTGTAGGCAATACAGTTGTTTTTCCTAAAACTCGTGTTTGGAAAATAACTTGCGAACGCAGATTACCTGCCTGCCTGGCCTGGGCATGTGTCCTGGCAGTAGGAACATTACAGGCTGCTTATGCTGAACATAGAACCAGTGCAACAGTAAGAGCGTTCTTTTCTTGATATTAAGAGTATTTATTTATTCCACACTTTAAGCACACAAATGTACAGAGACAAACTTAATGCCATAGGAATTTTCTATCAGTCAACCTTTGGATAATGTAGATACAAACAGTGATAGGTGCAATTGCGAAAATTGAGATTTAAAAAAAAAAAAAATATAAAGATATACATATACCTATCGAAATATAAGATTCCCACCATAAGAGAGAAGGATTTGAACCCAAGAATCTTGTAGACTGAAAAATACTTGCACTGGTAATCAATAAAGTTCAATCTTACTTGTTGACATGCAAACAAAACTTGAACTAATATTTACATACACTCAATTTAGAAACTGTTTAAAGCAGAGTCAAAATAATGGCTCTTTTAATAAAACTTCTCTTTGATTGTCTAATTTTTACTTTCTTTTCTAGTATCTGAACAAACTATCTGAGAACATCTCACGCTGTTTTATAATTAATATTAGCCAGTCAGGAAGGTGGCGGCAAGACTGACTGTCCCGGATGTACTTGGTATTTGAAAACGTCTACTTTAGGTTGAATTTTTGAGTAATACCAAACTCCTTTATAGGCCAATGATCAATTCTATAGAATGCAATAAACTCATAAAGTATTTGTTATAACTTACCATTCGTAACAGATATTCAGCTATTAACATATTTAGTGCTTGATAGGTGAGGTCCAGGCGTTGTGTGAAATTTTTCTGACAGGGAGGAGGATCACCTTGAAATGAGAAAAGATATATTTTTAATGAAGTAATTACTGCAGTAATACAGCAGCAAACTTAAAAAAAAAACACTATTATTGGCAGAATCGTTGATTGGAAGATGGCTTAAAAGATACATCATTTGACCGCCATTTGGTGTCATGATTTTTATTACAAAAGATAATGTAAGTATGAACCATTAGATAATATTTACAATATTGTAATGTTATTGTTTATTTTTTGAAATTCCAAATAAAACAAAAGCTTCTGCAGGATTTTGACATTGACCGCGTATAATCATTTGGATTTTATAAGCAGCTTGCTCTGAATAACTTAAAGTAGGTAGCAGTTGTTCACAATATTAAGCAACAGATAGCTTAGAAGCATCAACAATTACATTATTAAAAACGAAAACAAATGCACGATTCAGAACAAGGATGGGAGATAGTGATTTGTTCGTAGGCAAGAGAGACAAGCATTTGTATAAGCTTCAAATATTGCATGTCATGTCACTGGAATATGACACGACGGGAACAGAACAAAAGTAAAAGCAAAAGATTTTGAATTTTTCAATTATTTCTTACCAGTTTGTGCACTTTTTAATACATTTACGATATGGCCACGTAAGTACGCTCTCAGATCGTTGAGTATACCATTCTTTTCAAACAATTCGTAGATGAATGATTGGAAAGAGTCCGCAGAATCGGTTTTCCCCACACTCTGAGTTTCTGCAATAGCAGGCTTGGATTCGTTCGTGATGCCACTTTCCATTATATTGTTTTATAATTACTAATATCAGTAATTCAACCTACATTCTAATTTATTGCCAAATAATTTAACAGTTCACTAGAAATTTCAAACTTCCCAAACACAGATTTTTGACGTTTGTTGTTTTGTTGACATTTCCGGCAAAAAATGACGAAAACGGACGAACTAAAGAATAATTTTTATTTTCTCTTTTCACAGAATAACTCATAAATGTAATTTAGGAATAAGAAATAAATCAGAAAATTTATAAAATTAAATTGCTTAAATTTACAAACATATAATTTAATAGGTGTATTTTCAGCATGTTATTTCATTATTGTAGATACTAAACAGTTATTTTGACTACTCATTCATCAGTCCCTGTGGCGCAGAGGATAGCGCGTTGGACTTCTAATCCAAAGGTCGTGGGTTCGATCCCCACCAGGGATGGCACATTCTTTTTATGTATTTGTGTACAGAATGAAATACTAAAACACTATAATAATTTGAATTGGGAAATTCTTTGGAAATAGAGTAATTATTATATCGTATGTTACTGTTTGGTCCAAAATTATTTTGATTTCTTGCAGCTTTAATTATGAATGATGAATGCTCAAAATGTAATGCGATTAGTTTCAGATCATCTACTATTAAAATTTTGCATCATGGGTTTTTTTACTTGTATTTTGGAAATACTTGCAAGTGTCGGCTAAGGAGTGCGATTAATTTAATTTGGGACAACGCCATCTACCATTCATAAAAGAAAACATTTAAATAAAAATGTTTTCTTACGAGAACAATTTGTGATGTAAATGATTAATAACCAGATTTTATTAAAGTACGAGGGATTTTATCATGAACTTATTTTTTGAAGATAAGAATGCAAATTCCATGGTCAATGACAGAAACATAACAATCTGACAATACTTATTGAACTTGTCATTTGTCAATGTCAAAGTAACCAATTTCACAACACAATTGATGTTTCTGCGAAGTTAGCAGATGCTGAGCAAAGTAAAGAATTGTAAAGAAATACGTGACTAAAAAGTGTTTTTACCGTGAAAAATATCTTAATATCTAGCAGCAATCATGAGGCGTCGAGCAGGAGTAGGTGCCATTCAAAAACAAAGGCTAGAACAAGAGAAATACAGAGAAAAAGGGTCTGAGATCCAAGAAAATCAGTTTCAACAGATGTCCAAACAACTGGAAGTGTTTAGGGAGAACTTAGAAGAATTCGCGACTAAACACAAGAGCGAGATCAAGAAGAACGCACAGTTTAGGAGGCAGTTCCAGGAGATGTGCGCGGCTATCGGTGTTGATCCTTTAGCTTCGGGCAAGGGATTCTGGTCAGTGTTAGGTTGGTGTCCAATTATTGTCTGTAGTTTTATTTAACCACATTTCTTTTCTGCTTCTCACAGGTCTTGAATTCATAGTAATAATCGGTCAGTGGGTCGTCTTACTGGCGGATTTGTAGGAGTTGGAGTATATGCGGTCAGTGGCTCGTCTTAGGGGCGGATTTGGTCAATGGGTCGTCTTAGGGGTTATTAAAATTAAACTAAATTCATACACTAACCCACAGACATTATTATTTTTTAAATTCCACCTTGTTTCTTCTTTCAGGAATTGGTGATTTTTACTATGAAATAGGAGTACAGATAGTAGAAGTTTGTTTGGCTACGAACTACAAGAATGGCGGGCTCATAACGTTGGAGGAACTGCGAACAAGGCTCATTGCTGCCCGAGGCAGGGGCAAGATACACCAGGAAATAACTAATGAGGATCTTTTGGTTGCTGTTAAGAAACTAAAGATATTTGGGAATGGGTGAGATCTCTTTTATTTTTTTGTTAGCATATCTTGTGTCCCCCTGCTGGTCAATGGCCTCTCTCCTTTTTCCTTCCAAATGTTTTTGTTTTGTGGAATATCAGGCCATGTTGGCCCCGCAAACATTATTAGATTGTCACACCATCATCGCCGCGGTCTACCTCGCAGGCGATGCCCTTCTAACATCTTTTATTATTAACATTAAAATGGTTAAGGTTAAGTTCGTTTTGTGCAAGTTTTCATACTTCAGTTCACACCGCAAACTATGAAACGAAGCATGAAAAGACGCAGTAGCTACATGAGCAAAGCTAAATGAACTTAGCTTCATTTCGCTTCATTCTCAGTGTGGCCTGCCCTTTACACAGCAAACAATTTACACCAGATATTAAATAATTGCTGCGGGAAGCACAGAACCGGTCATAGTGGCGGTGCTTGGGGAGGCCTATGTCCAGCAGTGGATGTTTTCGGCTGAAATGATGAAATTATAGATTTTTAGGCTCAAAAGTTTTTCCTATGTTATTTTGAGTGTTGCATGAAGATTTCCTTCGCCACTTACTATCTACTTTATCTTTACGTATTATAAGTTGTTTTTTTTTTTGTGAGGATATTTTTTATTATGTACTACTTAATAAAAAGCCCTGAAAAATTTTTGGTTGCATTGTAGTTTGAACTTTGTCATGATTCTTTCACATTGAGTTTGCTATTCCAAAATTTCATAATTATCTCAGATTCTGAATAGGGATGATGACTAAAAATTTTTTTTGTCCGTCTTTGAGATTACAAAAAAATATTGGAATGTATTTTTTATTTTTTTACGTAATCTTAAGATTACGGCGATACATTGAGGTAAAAAGTGCCATGACGTCACGAGTATGTAGATTTTATACATACTAGTGACGTGGCGACCCCCACTCCCCAACTTAAATTGCGTTTTATCTAAGTAATCTTGTATTAAAGCAAAAAAATACGTATCTAATATTTCTTTTTTATCTGACTGACGGACTAATTAATTTTTTTTACCCAGGCATCATCCCTAATGTAACATACATTATTTTGTTTCTTTTTCAGATTCACAGTGGTACCTATAGGCAAAGGCAAATGGCTGGTTCAGTCAGTACCTGGTGAGCTGAACCTGGATCAAACACTAGTGCTGCAGAAAGCAAGTGCCTTGGGCACTGCGTGGGTGTCCCTTAGTATACTTACTGATGATTTAGGGTAAGAAATACTTTTTCAATTAGTTCGTACAATATTTGCTGGCAAGTAGAGACTTTCCTGTAGACTACCCTGTTCACACGGGTTAAGTAAAAATATCTATCATATTCCTTGATCTAGCCAAAGGGTTTGACACAGCCTCTGTGCCCAACCTGCCAAACAAGATGGAGATCAGGGGTCTACTATTAAAATTCTTTCGGGATTACTTATCTGATCAGTTCCAGAAGGTTAAAATAGGAAACTATGTTAGTGATGATCTATCTGTCACTTTTGGTGTACCTCAGGTAAGTTTAATCAGGCCCTCCCTCTTCCTTGCCTATATGATTTCTGTACTTTTCACAACAGAGTCATGAGTCTGCTGTGAAAAGTGGCTGGTGATTATCATTACACAAAAAAGGTTTTGATTTGGTCCTGACTTGGTTGAAAAATAATATTCTTACGCTTAACGTCGACAAAACCAAATATATACCTTTCTCTCTCACTAACAAACGCGATGACTTGCCATCCCATTCCCACATTAAAGCACATTCTTGCATTGACTAAAATTCTGCTCCTGTCCCGTTCTCCAAAAGACTACCTCAACAAAAATAAAATCTTCATTCTGTGCTGGCTTTCACGTTTATCTCTAATATTCCAGTTGGAACGAGACAAGAGCACAAAATGCTTTGAACCACATGGTCAAAGAAGGACTAGCATGGGTAGATTCCCAGGACAGCAAGGAAATACTGTACTGGTTCCCAAGTATGTTCTCCGAGTGTGTGGCGGCGTGATTTACGACTAAGATTTATTGTTAAGTGATAAGAGTCATATTGTGATCTATATTTATGTTGATATTATACACTTCGAACAAATTCTTGACTTTACTTAATTGATTCAAGAATATTTATGTATTTTGGTAAGTTTTTCTAACGAAAGGAAGTCATCAGCTGCCTAGTCTTTTCCCCAACTATGTTGGGGTCAGCTTACAGTCTAACTGAATGCAGCTGAATACCAGTATTTTATATGGAGCGACTGCCTATCTGACCTCCACAACCCAGTTACTGGAGAAAATAAATAAAAAACTAAATTCAAATTTAAGTAATCTATTAAATATTTATTTATTATTTACTTGTATATTGCACTGAGGTAGTACTCCTTGAATATAAGGAAAACATTATGGAGGTAGCTATTCAAAGTGTACCACTCTCTTAGGGGTAAATAGTACATGCTATGATACATGAGCTTTGCAGTAGTAACAAAGAGTAAAATAGTTATGGTTAAAATCGAACTGAAATAAATTAAGGCCGTTTCCTCATTGGTTTTGAATTTGATTATGAGTTGTATTGCAATTATGTGGTTAGCTAGTGACCTCGACAATTTATCATATTATTTACTGTTATTAGTAATTAACTCTTTGTTTATTTATTTTACATCGATGGTCCTAGTTTATCATTTATAACTTCCAGTTACAACTATATGTAAGCGGGCACGCCCTTTATGCCTGGAGGCTTTTTTATTTAGATATTAAATTCTGTTTACGTTTAGTTTTTTTATTTCGGCCTGAGTATCGACGATTGATTGGTTGAGTTCTCGATGATTTTGTTTGGTATATTGGCGTGTGCTAGCTAACATATGGCTAATAATTTGAATTATGTTTTGTGTTGCGTAATGTAAATTATTTTGAATACTATTATATAGAATCTTTTTTTTGTTCTTCTAACTGAACAGACAGCTGTGCTGCTGGGGAGTTTGTTGCGCCACTTCTTCTTCCCAGCTAACGCACTAGGAAGTGGTGAAGGGCGGGCGTTTTGGGGGACTGTCTTATGTAATTTTGACGTTCGAAAAGTGCTGATTCTCAGCCTAGTTTGAATAAATGACTTTTGAATTTGAATTTGAATTTTTGTTTACTGCGCAATGCTTTCATTTTTTCCTCATTGGTCGGTAAGGAGTAGTACGGTATAGTATGCTCTGTATACCAAAATGATAGTACCGCACTGCTTTCATTTACGGACCTGACGTTATATTTTCGGTATAATTTGTGCAGTACCGCTTAATTAATTGAAATATAGGCGTTCGGTAAGCTTTCGGTACCGGGTATACCGAGCATGCTGTAAAACACGTGATGTGAGCGGGTATCGCACTGTATGTTTCTACCGAGACGCGGTAAACCGAAACGATCCCGCCCCGCTCCCGCGTATACCGAGCAGATCAGGAAACTGATTGAAATATATGCGCTCGGTAAGCTTTCGATACCGAGCGTGCTGATCCCAAACCGCTGACGTACCGACCGGTCAGGAAAGGGCCTAAGTGTTGACTTGTACTTAACATACTCAAAGCTCATGTCTTTTCAAGATTGTAACGCTGTTAAATATAAACAGAGTCAACTTAAATTAGCTAGCAAAACTCCGCTGACGTGCTGAGTATAGATATCTAAACATGATAAAACAAAAAAAAAAGAATCTAATTTGACGATATTTTGTGGGGTCATCGACCGCAGTTAGTGGTTTTGTCTCTTGAAGGTTTTTTTTTTTTGTGTAAACTTCACAGACATGAAGGCTAAGTATCGATGTCTATAGCTTTAAACAAAAGAAGAATGGCTAGCCCACGGCCACTTCTGCTTGCTTGCTCTGCAAGGTATGTTGGTAACTTCGATTCTATTCCGGATAATTTAATTTTTGATTTTATCCTTCAAAGAAACTCCGAGCATAGCCCGCTGCAAAGCTGCTGGCGTAAATAATAACGACAGCTATCTGTTATAGAAGCATTGAAATAGAACACTGGGCAAAACGCTCTACACAAGTATTTATTCGAAATAAAATAAGTACTCAAATGTCTAGATTTTCTCAACTCATCCTTCAAGTAGCGGTCGTCGAACCCCAAAAAAAACATCAAATCTTTTAATATTTTATTTTATCGTGTTCACATATCGATACCTATCAAGTCTGCAGAGTTTCGCTGGCTAATTTAATTTGACCCTGTACTTTGGGTAACTAAATGCCACTGGCAAAGTACAACACCGCGTGGTATTCACTGCCAAACAAATCTAAACATTGCGCACGTTAAAATAAAGTTGAAAAGACCATGAAAGCATCAAATCAGAGAAAATGCAAAGGTAAAGTTTATCTATTTATTTTCGACTTTATACCAATGTGCGCAATGTCGATATTCTCTTGGCAGTGAAAACCGCGCTGTTGTGCAGTTTGTTAATTCTGTCCCGGCCATAAAAGCTATTCTATTTCTATAATTGACCACATTAAACGGTACATGCGGTCATAAAATGTATGAACAGGACGAAGAATCGTTAGTATAGGATTTTTAGATACTGAGTATCGTGTCCTCTCGCTCCCACGTTTTATGTCCTATACAAAAATGCCTATGTCTATGTAGAAATGTTAGCTATTGCTGCTGCCTTCTGAAGATCCAATGTAAGGCAGTTTTAACTTTGATCTAAGATCTTTGTTCTCTTTCTGCATATCGTCAAGTTTCTTCTTTAGTTTTTCCGTCATCTCCAGATAGGAGTCTTTCCACCTGCAAAACCATTATAATTTAAACCTTATGTCAATGTTCATAAAAATCGCAAAAGAAAATTTCACATCTATAGAATATGTTATTCAATAAATAACTGCCGCCCGGGACTCCGCGTGGTCTTTAATTCTAAATCTTTCTCTAAAATAAAAGTAGCCTAAGTTACTTCATATAACATCAGCTATCAGCCAGTGAAAAGCCCGTTAAAATCGGTCCAGCCGTTTCGGAGATATCAGCCGGAAAAAACAAACAGATTTACAGACAAAAAATTTAAATATAGCGTATGTACCGTCTATACTTTCAAGCTGTTATTTTGACATTACAAACAGACACTTAAATTTCATTTATTTGTATAAATAGATAATATTGAGATTACTTTTTACTGAGCTCCATTTGGTTTTCTAAATGTTTGTTCAATTCTGAGACCTCTTCTTCTTTAGTCGTCACCATTCTGCAAGATCATAGGGAAATATATTTCTTAAACAAGATTTATTCCGTAATAAAAAATAAAAAAATATAGATAATAAGGGCTTGATTCAGAAAGCGGTACTCCTGGACGAAGCTCGCATTGTCAGGAGGTTCCTCTCTCTGGAGCCCTGGCCGGTAGCTTGGACCCTGTTCCCGATACCGGTGGGCTACTATTTTTAATATTTTTAAATGTTTTAATTTTTTATATTCTAATATTTAAAAATATAATTTATAAGTATTTAAAGTGGAATAAAGGAATATAATAAATAAAAATAATATAATAAAATAATTGGTATAATATATAATATATATATATATTTTTTGTATAATTTCTCCAGTAAAATCTAGTTTTCCTATTCAGAAAGGTGGTGATAAACGTGTTGCACCGACCCTAAGTAACAGGACAAGCGTAGGAAAATAATGATTATTCAGAAGGCAACAAACCAATAAGCAATGAGTATTTCTCTTTTATTCAAGAACTCAAACTCAAAGCATTACAGGCTCATATAAAAAAAAAACCAAGACAGAGCGCTGTCAACAGTGACGTGAGGCCGATGTGTGCACTTTGTGAGGTGTAGTTTGATTGTAAATGGTTGTAAATGTATGCGTGCGAGCGTGTATGCACAGAGCGGCGGTGTAGTTTTGGCACGGTTCATCTAGCTTCATCTTTCTGACAGACCGACCCCTTGACAATTCAAAAGTGCCTGTAATTGGTTTACTTATTTGAAATAAATGCTAGTTTGAGTTCACTGAATTGTTTTTTGGTTTTTTATTTGGTCTGACATTACAGGCACTTGAATTCGCAAGGAGTCGGTCAATCAGAAAGATGAAGCTAGTTGCCCATTCCAAAGCGTGGTAGTTCCAAGAAACTCCATGGATACTCTTAAATCAAAATATTGGTTAAGTACATCAATCATGTTGAAATTATACATGTGATAACGTTGTAGAAAGACGTGCACGTTAAAAGCGTCCATATTAGTAAACAACAATATGGGTTACATACTTTTGATTAAGTTCAGTTCTAGAAGCCAGCATATTCTGTAGCTTGTTGACCATCTCGTGGGTTTCGTCTAAAGATTTCTGAAGATGTTCCACTTGCAACCTGGAATGCATAAACTTGCATTTATATCTAACGAATCAATCAATCTGCCTAGCCTTTTCGTTGGGGTCGGCTTCCAGGCTAACCGGATGCAGCTGAATAACAGTATTTTACATGGAGCGCCTGCCTATCTGACCTCCACAACTCAGTAACTGGGTAATACGATGCCCCTTGATAAGACTGGTTGTCACTTGTCAGACTTTAGGGCTTCTGACGACCAGTAACGACTGTCAAAGATCTACGAATGACAGCCGGGACCAACGGCTTAACGTGCTTTCCGAGGCACGGAGGAGTTTCGATAATCTCTGGAACTACCAGTCGGATTTGCAAAATTCTTTTTGCATTTGATAGTCCAATTCTCAAGCAAGGTTTTTGGCTATTTAACAACACGCTACCCTTCGGAGCCGAGCAAAAAGAAGTCAGAAAGAACGCTAGGCGAAGATGAAGAAATAGCGCGGGCGGGCGATGGGATGCGGCGCGACAAGCCGAGGACCAAAATTTCACGTGAAATGGCGGGCAGAAGCTAGTCTGTTATAATTGTTGCCTACGCATTAAATGATTGAGTTACGTTCGGCGATCAAAGTTTGACAGATTAGGTCATAAAACAATGCAGGTATAATAAAGGACATCGCTCATTATAGCAGCACGGCTCTGACACGGCAAATAACTTATCATTCAAGTTAGGATTTTAAGTCAAATGCATTAGTCTATTTTACGATGGCTTTAAAGAATACACATAAGAATACACGTCGCGCCGCCCCAGCACGCTTCAAGCGAGTAGCCCGCTCCCCGGCGAAGAAACGCCTGCAGACGGTATGCATGCTGACGCCTCACCGTCTGCGCGGTGACGCCTCGCCGCCCGTGTTGTGATGCCTTGCCGCCCGTGAACAACAAGCTGTCACCTCACCGGTGGCGACTAGTGGTCGCCTTAATTTCGGCGCGTTGGCAACTAGTGCATCACCTTGATTACGGCGCGTTGGCAACTAGTGCATCACCTTGCTTACGGCGCGTTGGCAACTAGTGCATCACCTTGCTTACGGCGCGTTGGCGACTAGCGGTCACCTTGCTTTCGGCGCGTTGGCAACTAATGGTCACATTGCTTACGGCGCGTTGGCGACTAGATTTTTCGAGGCGGTGCCGGGGCGTTACTGCGCTGGTGCGGTGCTGTTATAATGGACGATGTGCTTTACCTAGTTGTAGGAAAGAACGAAAAAAGCACAATGGCTTAAGACTCAGACTTGATGCGAAAATTCTTTCTTCTATACGAATATTCTGTCGTCAATTCGCCATCTTACTTGAGTTCATCGCATTGCGTCTTCAACAGTTGTTCCTCCCAGTCCCTCCGCTTGGTGTCCCTCGCGTGGACGTCCTGTATTCTTTGCACGTCTATCGCGAGGCATTGCTTTTCGCAAACCAGTTGGATGTTGCGCCTTTCTGAAGATACCTGAAAGAAATATTGAGTTTTGCCATCTGGGGGCGTTTGCAGATGTGTAAAAATGGTCTAAGGACACGTACACTAGCTACGCGATAAGACGTCGCATCGTGCAACGTTGCCATCGACTTTGTTACAGATATGTTTGGATAACAATTTTTTATTTATAACTATCTACTATTTTCGTTGACCGTTTACACCTAAAACAAGTTGTACATAGTACTAGACCTGACAGATTGTACTTACCAACTCTTGGAACATAGCTTCAAGTCTTTGTTCTGCCAGCGCGAGTTTTGGGTCTACCGACTTCAGTGAATCCTTCTGCTGTTTCAAATAACTCTCGTTCGTTGTAAGAAGTATTTTGTTTTCTCTGAAAGAACAATCTTATCAGTTTCACTGTCCGCACCCAACACACGATCAATCATAATTTGTTTCATTTTGACAGTTATTTAGCAGTTATTCAATGCGTTATTTACGTTGTTTAGCAGCCAAATTTTTCGAACATATGAAGAATTGGATTAGGAATATCCTTCAAAAATGGTTCAGGATTGATCGTGTGTTACGCAATTAGGGTGCAGCAAGCAATAGTTAAACAATTGCCATTAATCATATGACGTGATCATGGGGCAGGGATAGACGCGGGTTTATAGTTTGGGCGTTAACTAGTAGTCGTTGAAAACTATTGTCTTTTTTTTTGTGCTCAATTATGTCTTGGCAAAGTGGTGCTTGGTAGGCGGAGAAATAAGAGACTAATGCCTATATAATAAAAAATCGCGCTGTTGAGTTTTCAAAATATGTAGGTACAGCGCTGAGCCGAGCGATGAAACCAGCGCGCTTTTAATTAGGCATTCATTTAGGTTTCCGAGGTCCAGGTAATTATTTTTACGAGGGTTTCACTGCATGGCGACGATAAGCACCTTTTTCACATAAGCACTATCTAGCAAATAAATTCAAATATGGCAATATCTAGCTATAGTTTGACCGACACCGCTGTTCGAACCGAGACGGGGAAGCAGTGCAGG
The DNA here is from genome assembly GCA_916701695.1 of Agrochola macilenta. Lineage (NCBI taxonomy): Eukaryota > Metazoa > Arthropoda > Insecta > Lepidoptera > Noctuidae > Agrochola > Agrochola macilenta. The sequence goes on along the minus strand of OU753564.1, from coordinate 8,258,427 downwards.
GCGCTCATTCGCCAACGCTGCGGCACAGAATAGCGGTCCTGGTCAAACTATAGTTAACCAGAATTTACCCAATAGTAATGAAACAGCCCATAGGTAATGATTATGTCATGATATACCATATCCATTACAGAAGGGATACCTTAACGTCTTGTTCAGCAACAATCCCTTCTCCACTAACTCTGCATCCAGATTTCTGATATGATGTAACATATCCGCTACTTTCTCGTTGTACTTCTCTTTGACTTCATCCATTTCTTTTCTACAGGATGTTTCTATATCCCGTCTTATGGAAGATAATGCATGTTTTAGTTGCGCGATTTCTTCTGCAAAATATTTTAACGATTTGTATCACGACAGTAGATTGATCCATAATATTTTGTTATCTTGAGGCGTTGTGCAAAAAGTATCGATTTTGCAGTTGTTTTTTGAACCTCGGTATGTAAATGTTCTCAAATTCAACTTACTAGTTAATTCCTGTGTGGTTCTGAAAGCCTCATTCTTCTGCTTGGATACCACATCGTAAAGCTGTAATGCTTCTGCAACCTGAAATTAAAATTAAATAACATTATGCCTGTAATCCCTGAAGGTTTAGGCAGAGGTGTACCTACCTACCTAGTACACCCACATTTCGCCAGTTATGTTTAAGTCCCACGTAATAGGGGGCGAGCTTATGGCCTTCAACCGGGCCCAAATCCAGACTCCGGGCTGCTACTGGGAAATACCTGACGGAACAACCCAATATCACTGCCTAATCTGGGGATCACGACTAACCTGTTTCATTTTGACAGTTCAACAACATTCATTGCGTTATTTACGTTCCCCGCTCTGGGCGGAGCGGGACGGTGTGTCACACTTTTACTGACTAAAACCCACCCGTGTTCCTTCCGTTGCCTGTGTGCCGGGGCCGCGATATCCCTTTAAGACAAACTCGCAACCCTGGCAGGCATTGGCCCTTACGGACCCCGTCAGTTGGTGTTGACATCTCTTTGAGGCGATCTACTGACGCTGACGTGGCGACGTGTCAATACTTTCTTCTTATTAGATTTCTGTGCTTTAACTAAGTTAAATATTAATGTGTAATACACGTAGAATGAGACAGTGGCCGGAAGAATAAGAAGTAGGACCTTACCTTTGACTTAGCTTCTGCCTCCTTCTTCACTTTCTCCACACATTCCTTCTGACACATCGCCAACTGCCCTTTCAAATCTTCGCTATTCTTTCTGTCCACTGCCAAATTTATTCTATGATCCTCTAAACTCTTTGTGACGTCACTTAACTTCTCTTCTAACTCTTTGCCTCTCTCTTTGTATGTTGTTATCTCTTTCTCTCTACTTTTCAATTCGTTTTCTAGTATACTGTGCTTTGTTTGTAAGTCTTTATGCTTGTTTTCTAGCTCGATGTAGTCTGTTATTGCTGTCTCGAGTTTTAGATCGAAATCTCTTCTTTCTTCTGTTGAGCTCTGTAAGATTTTTTTTCGAATTCACATGACGTTATTTTATGTTGGTATTCAAATATTTATTTATCTATTTATATATAGGTAATACTTTATTGTACTGTTGTACAAAAGAAAATACATAACAAAAAGAAAACATTTACGAGTATCACTACAAAACATACATTGGGCGGCCTTATCGCTTTCTGCGATCTATTCCACGTCAACCTTGGAATGGACTGATAATTGCGAATATTTCAAGATATTATTATGTTTTTGAGCGGTTTTGCTTGTGCTTTTTCATAGGAAACTACATTTTGTATAAGGATTAAAATCATGTAGGTATCTACTTAATCGAAATAATTGAGAAGTAATTAGTAACACAATGAATAAAGAAAGATATTGGGGGAAAGTCTGAGGCAATAGTCAGGTAATTAAGTCGAAAGACCCTAACATTGCATAATACTTATGGTGTGAGGGTTGATAAGTACCTGGTTTCCTCTATTGTCGTAACTCTGGTAAGTCTTCAGTTCAGTTTCCAGTGCATCTATGGTTTTCTGCGATGTTTGCCACAATACATGGAGAGAGTCTCTTTCCTAAAATTAAAATTACGTAGCTTAGAGGACAACTTTTCCCAGCTGATGAAAAACGGAGAGGTAAGGACCGCTAATGAGCTGGCCGTATCAGGCTGTGGCGGCATCTACATCGCCACCTGCGAACTACGCATCAAATACCTGACGTCACACAAAATTCTGACGTCACACAAATCCTACATCGCGCAATAATTTACCGCGCGAACGACATACATCAATCGTTGGGCAGTTGCCCGCCAGACACAACACCCGTCTGGGTCGGAGGATCCTCCCTTTTCTAATGAGAATGAGTGAACTTTACACCCTATTCCTCATACCTCTCCTCCAAAAGCCCCCACAAAAGTCCAAAAGTCTCCTCTATTCCTCTAAAAGGCAAAGGATGAAAGAGCCAAGGGCCTTAAATGTTCATGTGCAGATGAGACGGAGATATGATGAAGACAATTTTAGTAGAATAAATGCAGACTGTAGATAAGTAGATAGGTACCTACGTACTCCACGAGTGTCAATAGATAGGTACTTATAAAGGACGATATACCTAAGTAAGTTGCGTAGTGGCAGAAGAGTTGCTTGGTCAGGTTGGTTTGAGGTCCTGGGTTCGATTGTCAGGTTGGGCAAAGTGTTATTGGTTTATCCATCAAGAATTTGTCAGTAGCAGCCTGGTGTCTGGATTTGTGTCCGGTTGATGGCAATAGGGTCGCCCTCTAATACATGCGACTTAATCATAACTGGCGAAATGTGGGTGTACTAAGGTCAGCTCTGCCTCACCCTTCGGGAACAACAGGCGTGATGTTATGTTATACCTAATCTAGAAAAAGTTCAATTTTCCAAGACTTCTGTCACTTTCAATAGTACTCGTAAAATTAAAATATTCAACAAAAACCTTAGCAAGCAATGAGACTTGTTTCTTCAGTTCCTCCAACTCCTTGCTGTTGTCCTGGTTATGGTTGTTGGCTCTGGCAGCTTCCAGCTTCTCTTTGAGCAGCATCCCAACTTGTTGGGACAGCTTCTGATTGTCAGAGATCAACGATCTTATTTCTTCTTCCACTACCGTTTGGTTTTGCTGTGAATTTGTAAGTTTATGATTCTCTTACTGGTAACCATTATAGTTATATTTAAGCAAAGGCGTGGCATTGCGTTGATGTGGAAAACTTGTTGCTTTGGTAAGTACCATAGATCTAAGAAAGAGATTTCTATGGTAAGTACATACATATAATACAAATGAATGCGAATGGTCTTTTAGAAAGAAACATTGTATCGTTAAGTGAACAATTGTGTTCTCAAGAAGAATAATTTCCATAATAATTACCCTGTAAAAATCGACTTCAGATTGAAGTGCTTCCAAAGTTGTATTTTCCATAATATTTGTGTCAAGTGCGAATCCTAAGCAATAAGAGCAACATGAACATTTAGAATACTTATCACTTGTACATAATAACAATATTATAAATTATATGAAAACTTAATAATCTGTTAAGTTTCTTCTGGGTCCACGTTTTGTTTACATTTCGCGCCCCGGAAACGTCATCATTAGTTACTAGGCAACAGGACTACTACGTTCTGAATTATTTATTTATAAGTAGAAGAATTATTTGTTTATAATAAGAAGTACAACAAATGTTCAAAAAAATCTCTAATCAATCTTTGTTTAATTGGGATACATATTGGGGTACAAACAATTTATAACTAATTAATTAATAAAAGTAGGAAAATTATATACTAACTTAACTAAAACTATTTACAAACTAAAATATAGCATCGAAGAATTCATCCGCATCGCTGTCGACTGGTAATGTACCCAAGAGGCTGGCCGCATTGCCACGTTGTATGGCAATGCTTAGCCTCTGCCCAAGGTAAAAACCAGCCCTTGGGTCACGGGAAGTGTCAAATAGCCGTTTGGAGATTTCTTTAAAGAGGCCGTGAGCACTCGGACCCCACGGCCCGAGGGTTTCAACCCCAAACGGCTCGAAAATATAATTACCAACAAGGTTATTATACTTACGCCGCTTGAGGTTTTCTGCAGCCGCAGCGGCAGCACCAGCACAGCACGCTGAGCCAGGAAGATGGGATGGCGCAAGAGTGTCGACACAGGTTGCATCCCACACTAAAGGCCTACCCACCTTCCATGGAAATAAAGACATGCCGTCCGGTCTCTTGCCATCGTCGCGTGCCAAGCCATTGGGTTCTAATACAGCTGGAACGCCGGCGGTGACAAGAGCTCGTCGGATGATGTCGTTAATGTTCGCGTGCCGCGCTAAGCGACCCGCACTTCGGCTGCAAGACAGGCCGTGATGTCCGAGACTATTGACAACTTCGCCACAGTGACAGCGATGAGGAGAACAGCATGGAGCTCCTAGTCGTAGGGAAGCAGCGAGGCGGAATGTAGTGTCGTCGAACAAGGTACCTATGTTTGACGACGGTAGTGCATGAAGCCACAGACCCGATTCCCACTTACTCACAGCCAGCAGGCGCGCACGCTCCGCAGGGGTAGCAGACGTGTTAAGTAAATTGTTCTGTACTACTCTGCAGAGCGGCTCATCCCACCGTCTTTGGGAAGATGGATAATCGGGTAGAGCTGAGTTTGGGCAAGCGAGTTTCCAGGCATCCATAGCCTCGGTGAAGCACGGAACATCAAAATTAATCAGTGTGGAGGCTAGAATTTTCCTGATTAATTTCTCAGTGCCGTGGACAGAGGATATAAAAGCCGGTAAACTAATACTAGAAATTTTGCGGACGCCGAGGCCTCCCATACGAATGGGAAGAGTAGCTTGCGCCCAAGCTCGGTCGTCCATGGCCACATTTAAAATTAAAGTTAATGTGTGTCGGATAATTTGGTCCATTTTTTCTAAAAGGTGATTGTGTTTCCATAAATGGGAAGCGCGAAGAAAATATGTTAATTTAGGGCCGAAACAGCAGTAACGAATTAGGGTGATGGCCGAATGCATATTAATTTGTAACAATCTTTCCGAAACGTCGTTGAAATTTTGTATTTTTTCCTCAATAAAAACGGGAAAGGAATTCTCGAAGATTGGAGACCCAAGGAGACGAAGAGAGCTTTTATCATTTAAAACAGTTTCTACATCGCCTCCCAAGGTTCCATCATCAAGGTACCAAACATTAAATTTGGAATTTAGCTGTCGAATGATTGGATGAATGGCTAAACTAAAAATCACTGGCCCGAGGGGGTCACCTTGTTGACAGCCAACAGCAGATTCCAAAAGCTTGTCCCGATACAGTAATTTAGAAGGGTGTCTGTAACATTGCCAAAGGAAACTATCTTTGTTAATTTTTGTGCCCATAAACAGCCGTAAACCCCTAATCTTAAAATAATCTGAAAAGAAGTCATGGCATTATCATCTTTCGTTATTTATTTGACATAGGTACCGTTGTTTCTGAACGGAATGTTTTTTGCACTTTGGCAGACTTCGGCACTGTCAAATTGACGTCCGCGAAAATCGAAATAGAAAATTGCGTTTCGCGGAGTGTCGGAAATTCGTATCAGAAATGTAATGTTTTTAGAAGTTTTGTTTTGGATTAAATTAAATTAATCTGTTCATCATGACAAGGTTTGTGTTAAGAAATTATAGTTTGATAACATTGGCAAGGTTTTATCGTTTTATCACGTATCAATTTATTTTAAAGTCAAGGTCTGTGCTGTTGTTCTGATATCTGTTTTTTAATTATTTCAGCTTATATTTCGAAATTAATAAGGAACAGTGGCCTCTTGTGTATGACAATAACTATAATGTATCGTTCATGGGTTTGGAAAAGTTCCATGTATTCGATGCTAAGAAATGGGGCAACATAATACACGTACGTCTTGTTACCATAATGTTTTTTTACTTTCTGTGATAAGATAATTATGATTGAATACCATGATGTATTGAAGACGATTTGCCTAGGTGCTTTATTAAGTTTTCAATGAATGAATGAAAGCTGTTTTTAAAATTTCACAAAAATCTATTGCCTCACATTCCACAGTTCCTGAAAGACGCAGAACTCATAACAGATGAAAATTTAGTCAAACCCGTTGAAGCACAGAAGAGTGATCTACTAGTTGTTCACACCAAAAAATATCTGAAATCTTTAAAAGTAAGTTTATTTATTTATTTATTTAGGATCTCCAACAAAAGATGTACACAATATATGACACATAATTAAAGGGCAATATCGGGTATTGAGTAAGTGTACTCCTTCAATTATAGGAGACCACAGCATGCACAATAAAGATGCGACAACATCAACTTTTAGAATGAACACTCTTAATACTAACAAATGTCAATATTATTAATGTAAGTGTACATTATGTCTGGTAAGTATGGGATGCATTAACAAAGCATTTGCAAGTGTGCAAGCATGAATTTAAATTCTGAGCAACCCTAGGCATTCAGCAATGCTAGAGCTACCTCAATTGGCGTTAACTTAAATTGTACTGCGATTCTTATTTGGCACATGGGTAGATCATGACCTGGATTAGCGGGTGCAGCCGCTAGTCAAAGCTGGTGAGCTATAGTCAGATTATAGATTTTGCTGATCCAAAAGAAGAAAAATCACAATATTTTGACAAAAAGTAGAATGATTTTTTATGTGATGTAAATATTATCCTTTTCCTTTTGCAGTGGAGTACCAAAGTAGCGGTGATAGCAGAAGTCCCGGTACTTGCCTTAGTCCCAAACATGCTGGTGCAGTATGCATACTTGAAGCCAATGAGGTACAGGCAACAATTATTTCATTCAATACTAAAAAAGTTAATATTTTGTTGATTCTTTAAAAACGCGAGCCAAATAATAATGAATAAAAATAATGTACGCTGCTTACCAAAGTAATCGTGATTATATTAGTATGGATATTAGGTTTAGAAATGCAAAACAAATAAATCGAACTGAACCTGGAACCTGGTCCTCACTTTCGTTATAAAAAGAACTATTGTGTAAAATTTCATTCTTCTGGACCCAGCGGTTCAGGCTGTGCGGTGTCTGTTTGCGATATTTGCGATTTGCAAATAAAATAAAATAAAATAAATTAATGAACTTGTAGGGAGTACTAGCGTGATATTACTATGGGCAGCCGACCCCTCCGAGCGCCACTGGAACTTTACAGATATTATAAATTCTTGATTTCAGGCTACAAACTGGTGGTTCAGTTCTCGCAGGTAAGTTGGCTCTAGAACGCGGCTGGGCCATCAACGTGGGCGGCGGCTTCCACCATTGCAGTGGTGACAAAGGCGGCGGCTTCTGTCCCTACGCAGACATCACCATGCTTATACGATTCCTCGTTATACATCATCTTATAGAGAATGCTATGATTGTGGATTTGGATGCGCATCAGGTAATACAATATTTTTCTTTTTTTTACCGTGTCTGTTCCACTATTGGGCAAAGGGCTCCCCCATACTTTTCCATTCATCTTTGTCTGCTGCCTTTCTCGGCCAATCGGTCAGGAACGAGTCTAAATCGTCACGCCAGCGTTTCTTAGGTCTGCCTCTGTGACGACTCTCGTCTGCACTCACTGTGTGACGACCCTGGCCCATTTGTCCTGATCAAGGCTCGGAACCGGTTTAAGAAATACCGGTTAATACCGGTTTATTTCGGTTTTCCTCCGAACTTTTCTTAAGAACGTGAATATTTTAAGAACTTTATTTTAACCTAAATTAACCGGTTTATTTGACGAACAGAATGTCGGTAAACGCGTTGCAACTTGTGACTACTTATAAGGATACCGTACGTAGCGGCGCGGTATGTAGACGTACGAACAGCGCGTGACGTTTGTTAATCGTGTCCGTATTAACCGGTTTTTGTTGCTCTAAACCGTTTAATCCGAAAAAACCTTTATGTAAATACCGGTTTAAAAAAAACGGTTTTTGCGAACGAAACCGAATTTAAAGGTTTTTGCATCAAGTACATGATAACGGTTTGAAAATTTAACCGGTATCCGAGCCTTGGTCCTGATGTATCCCGTAAGTGTGACCCGCCCAGTCCGCACCGCCGCAGCACCAGTGCCGCGTAGATTTTACATTTTCATTCTGAGATGTTCTGATACTTTTTCATTTTGCGGTCGAGCGCCGCCGGTCCCGCGGCATGTACAGGAAGCCTTAGGGTTGGCTATCCCCATACATGTAACCGAAGGATGATTTGTTTTAAAATTTCATCTTTGCGACGGTCAGGGAATGTGGTTAGGCCGCTTTTGCGCTGACTGCCTCAAATATAAAAAATGAATGCACATTTATAAGCGTGTATCATTCACATTTATAAGGGGTATCGTTGGATCCCATAGTTAAAAATATTATGATGTTCCTAAGTGACTTTTTTGGTTAATAAGTCAACAGTTTTTGAGATATTGAATATTTAAGGTTGCAGTAATAACTTTGTTTTTCGAGAAATTCGATGAAATACAAACTTATTTTTGCGGTCAAAATAGCGGCAAAAATAACTAAATAGGTAAACTTGGATTGTGAGAAACCATAAAAACCGGCCAAGTGCGTGTCGGACCACGCACATTGAAGGGTTCCGTAGCTGGGATTTTTTTTATGGTCTCACTCAATCCAGGTTTACCTATATAAATAGTTATTTTACAACGTTCCAGGGCAACGGCTACGAACGCGACTTTATAGACGTCCCTGAGGTGTACATAATGGACATGTACAACAAGTACATATACCCTAACGACAAGCAAGCGAAGCGGGCCATCAGGAAGAAAGTGGAACTGGAGCACAAAGTTGAGGATATGGAGTATATGCTCAAGTTAAGGCAGTGAGTATTACCAGCTTTTCCCCACACGACACGAAAAACCTCTCCGGTAATAATAATTATCTGAAAGAAAGAAAAATACTTATTTTATTAGGGAACAGCACAGGAAATACAAACAGTAAAAAGGTGCATTTAAAACCAACAAAATTAACATATTTTTCGAATAAACGAAAAAAACAAAGAAATCATAACGAACCGTGTGAGGCTAAAAAGGCCCCTATATGTTCTATGTTATAGGGTTGGTTTCCGCACTTAGTCCTTCAGGTGGACCATTGTGCGCGGCCGTTTGGAGGTTATTCCAGAATCTAATTAAAGCTCCTGGTCTGTTTAGAACGTCTGTGAAAGATCTGGGTGACTCGGGTCACCCAGATCTTTCACAGACGTTCTAACAGGGTTTCTGTTCTACTCTGGGTGACGCCTGTGCATTCAAAGAGCACGTGCGCGACGGTTTCCTCAGTCTCCATGCACGCCCAGCACAGAGGACTGTCCGTTATGCCTATTGTGTGAAAGTGTTTGTTTTGCCCCGTGATGGTTCCCGTCACCAGGTGCAAGCCGTTCCTGTCTAGGCGTAATAAACGCCTGGTCAGCCCACTATCCAAAGATGGTATAGCTTCCTTGGACTGCCTGCAGCCCGGTGTCGAGGTCCACCAGATCCCTGCTTGTGTGTGCGTGAACTCCTGTACGCTGGTGGCTACAGGTGGTGGTGGCTATTTGGCCCCTATTTCAGCATAATGCTATGATATTTATAAAAAGCGTTGGTATTCTAATACGGCCACGGACACACCTACTAGGGGATAACAAAATTAATAAAACAACAATCTGCAATCATTGTACCTATAATCGTAACGGCCTAATAGCGGAGAGCCTCAATCAACACCTCAGGAGGCTCTCATTGCGAGGCTGGCTTAATGGCTTGATTCAGAAAGCAGTACATACTTCTGGACACGGCACACATCACACCGTGAAGAGGTTTCTCTCTCTATAGCCCTAACCACCGGCAGCTTGGACCCTGTTCCTGGTGCCGATAGGCAATTTAAATTTTTTGAATTCTAATATTTAAAAATGAGAGGAGCTCGTGGCTAAGTAATAACAGCCGGCTACAAGCTACGCTTGCCAGGGTTGGTCCGTGGATGGGTGACCATCTTTACATACCGAAACTCCTCCGTGGTTCGGTAAGCACGTTAAACCGTTGGTCCCGGCTGTCATTCGTGGATCTTTGACAGTCGGTACGGGTCAGAAGCCCGAAAGTCTGACAACCAGTCTTACCAAGGGATATCATATTACCCAGTTATTGAGTTGTGGAGGTCAGATAGGTCATAGGCAGTCGCTCCATGTAAAATACTGGTATTCAGCTGCATCCGGTTAGACTGGAAACCGACCTCAACATAGTTGGGAAAAAGCTAGGCATATTAATTGATCGAATTGATATTTAGAAATGTAATTTTTATGGTGTATTTAGGTAATAAAGCATCATTACCATTTATTTTCTCACCACAGACAATTTTATAACACTAGCTGACCCGGCAGATTTTTTTCTGTCCAAATGTCAATAATTCATACCCAATCCAATTAAAAAAAAAACTATAAAAAGATTTAGGCTCGTATAACAGAACCTCGCTCAAAAATTAAGCATTACTTATAACTAGCCTTTTGATTGGTTGAAACTAGTTTTAAGTAATCCTTGAGTTTAGAGTGAGGTTCTGTAATAGGGGTCTTAATCAAATCGGTCTGGCTGTTCTCAAGTGATGCGCTAATCGACGGACAGCATTTTGTTTATATAGTTTTGTGGGAGATTAACGCCAAATATATATTTTTTCAATATCATTTATCAAAGTCTGGTGCTGAAAAAAAACTAAATTATTCCGAATGAAAGGATGAATGAAAAAGGCGACTAACTAAAGGTGCAAGGCAGATGTGAGAGGAAACACCGACAGGGGACGCCCTAGGAGGACATGTACTGACTGTTCTACAGTTTCTACCCCCATGGGAACAAGGCGTGAGGTTATGTTATCTGCGTTCGCAATTCATTTGCCAAACATGTAAACAAACACGAGTTTTAGGAAAAACAACTGTAATGCCTACACATAAGGTTCAGTTATCGCTACAACTTCATATTTTTTATGGCTTTTTCAACAGTATTAGTTGGTCTAAAATCGACTTTATTTACACTAGCATATAGTTCATGTTTGTCTAAGTGGAAAATTCGTGTTTGTTTACATGTTTGGCAAATAAATTGCGAATGCAGATTATGTATATTATTCCATTAAGAGTTTCTCAGTGGCAGCCTGGGCCCTATACAAGTCTACAATTCTACAAATTTAAATTGTATAAAAAATTGCGTTAAGGTGTGTCCAAACAATAGTGGCAATTAGGGAATGCAGAACCGGTTCTGTTTTAAAGAACCGGAATTAACCGGGTATAAGATAAACATTTAAATCAAATCAAATACTTAAAACGTTTTATTTCTTGTTTTATAGATACTAAATCAGTTGTATTTAGTCCTAGCTGTGCGGCTGTGCCCGCGACTTCGCTTAGAGAAGGTGTAGGTACCAGTCCTCCATAGAAAAGCAAGAATCTTCAGATCTTGCCTGGTTGGAATCGTGACCTGGGGTTCTCTAGAAGACGTAGTGACTGACGTATTCTATATTATATTATAGGCGTTTTGATAATAATATCAAGTTATTGTTTCAGGAACCTAAAAGAAGCCTTGAAGGAGTTCAAGCCAGACATTTTAGTATATAACGCAGGGACTGACATACTGGACAGCGACCCACTGGGGCACTTGAGGATCAGTGAATATGTAAGTTGCTCTATCTTTCGATATTAGCAAATTATAAAATTAATTATACTTTTATCACGCTCAATAATGTCAAATTATATGCAAACTTAACTAAATCATTATAACCTCATATTATCCAAAAAACAAACTTAGCATTGTAGTTAAAAAACATGTTCTCCCATAAATCGTTAAAAAAAATGAAAAAGGCTCTTTACACACTGACTGACGGACAATGAAGTGATCCTATATGGGTTCCGTTTTTTCCTTTCGAAGTACGGAACCCTAAGAAACGACAATACACTAATCATAATCAAGCGTCAATTACATGCCGCTTGGCGCTTTATCTCATTTTATTTTGCATTTGTACAGTTTTCACATTGTATTGTATGAACATAAGTTTACACCTGTGTTCGATAGATGGCGTTGTACATTGGACGCCCATTTCTGAATCGCGGTGTTAAGATTCTCCGCGAGTGAATAACAACCCCGATTTTTTCAGTTTCCGGTATCGCTTCTCGGCCTTTTGGCTAAGATCAAAGTGTAGTATCTGTTCTTTTCAGCTTAATATCTGAAAGTTCCCTCACTGAGGGACCAGTATATTAAACTGATTTTTGTAAGCTGACGGGATGTTCGGGGCTCGCTCCACTCCCGTCGCGGGTCGGCCCGGCATTGCAGTGCCGCTGGGATCGGCCCACATAATTCCATTGAAACACCCACAAGACTGTCTTCTTCTCGCATGTCCCTGCGAGAAGATGATGGGATCCCAAGCTGCACTCTAGATTCGAGAGCGTTTTGAAGATATTTGTATTGTACGCTAAAGAAAATTGTACACTAAAGAAAGGCTATACGTTATGAGGCCCTTTGGGTGGGAATTATCAAATAACTTTAATTGAATGTTTTTGAAATGATTCTAATCATTTGAATACTTTGTCGTTTTTAGGGCATAGTAAAGAGAGACGAGTTCGTATTTGAAATATGCAGACAAAAGCACATTCCTATTGTAATGCTCACTAGCGGAGGGTACGTAAGAAAAACAGCGCGGATCATCGCCGACTCCATTATGAACTTACATCGCAAGGGACTTATTTCTGGCGAAATTAATGATTAAGGAGAAAACATGAGCGGGTGAGTAATATACTCTTGAGTATTAATGTTCTGTGGTAATATAGCACAAACTTATATACCAATCAGAAATAAGAATCATGACGTGATATTGACTATCTGATGATATTTTTATCACTATTCATTTCATTATTTACTACTCCGATGCCTCTAAGTTAGGTTATTCTTGTAACAAGTACAGTACCTATAACAGTTAACGTTGATGAATTTTTCGTGATTTTGAAATTATCGAAGTCAGCAACTGTTCTTAAATGAGTATGAGTCTTTGAAGCAGTAGCGAGATACAGAAAAAATTCAAGGGGGGGGCGCTAAAAGACATCTTGAGCTATGGGCGTTATACTGTGTTATAACCATGTAGGTAATCTATTTGTTTTTAAAACATTATTTTTAGGCGTGCCCTCTCCTTGCCATGAACCGCACATTGCTGAGCTGCATGGGGGGGGGGGGGGGCGCGCGCCTTCCGCGCCCCCCATATGTATCCGCCACTGCTTTGAAGTTTAATATCCCATAAATGTATAAAACCATTATTGTTACCTTTGATGATAATTACTGTATTGTTTCCAATAAAATATTCGATTTTAAATTCATATTATACGTACTTAGTGAAGTTAGTTTTACATTTTGTCGAGCAAATATTTTCAAATTGAGATATTTTTACCATGAGCCTAAGGATATTAGATTCCATAATTATAGTATTTTATTACGTAGAGAATATTTAGTATTACATTCTATAAGGTGGAAAATATGTTTAAAGTTCCACCTTTTAACTTGGAGCTCACTATGATGTGCCAATTATTATTTAAGCAAATTAAATTTGCGATTTCTAGTGATATTATTAATTATATTTAATTATTTTAGTACATACTTATCAGTATTATTGTAATGTGATCAAAAGATTTTATATTCATGGTTGTTGCGTGGAGATTATTTTTTACAAATAAATAATAATTTCCTTCAATCGTTGTTTTTATTTCTCCTTAGTGGACTTTCGACTAAACTATACAGGCTGGCAGGGACATCGACGCGAAAACTATTACCATGGATTCTGTACGTGATTCTGAACCCATCTGGGTTGAAATTATTCGTCGGTTATTTAAAAAAAACATCTGTTCCATACATTTTGACCGCGTAGGTATTGCACTTTTCTTTGAAACAGCAATTTTTTTTTTTTTAATAACCGACGAAAAGTTTCTACGCAGGTGGTGTCATAATCATGTACTTACTGAATCCGTTGTAAAAGTTTTCGCGTCGATGTCCCCGCCACCCTGTATATATAAAAATCAATTGCCGTGCATTAGTCTCGCAAAAACTCGAAAATGGTTCGACCGATTTGAATATTTTTTGGTTAGCCTCAATAGAGGGGTGGTTTAGGGTTTTCTTTTTTAACAATCCCATAGGAACAGCTTAAAAATCGTCGTTAAAATTTTGACAGGACAGCGTCTGACGGGTTAGCTAGTAATAAATATAATTTGATCTCTGCTTATTATTGCCAACAGTCAATCTCCTATAGGTGTGTGGGGTGTCGTTGGACAGGTCGTTCAAAATTGTGGATGTGTGAAAGCAATTTTTCAATTTAGGGATCCGTTTGCAAAATATTAAGCTTTATAGTGCAAATTTTTGTTAAAATGCCCCCCAATGAAAAATGCCTCCCCTTCCTGTAAGCTAAATGGTTGTACTTGGATTTATGAAAAAAATCACAGCAGTAGTATATACAAAGGTCCCATTAAAATAGTTGGACAAACTTTTAGAAATCATTCAGACCACCAAAATAAAGACAATGGTAAAAAGAAAAATAAGAAAAACGCATTAAATACTTACAAGAAAAAAAAATCTGCAAACGAAAATACATTGAAAATTGGTTACGCTATGCATAAACACATCCATGTCCTTGTTATAGGTACTACAAATGTGTAGGCGCACGTGACCATGTCACCGCCCGCGCCCGCCGCGTCCATTGTCCAACTCATGCCATCTCACTCTAACATAGCCCTTAGTCGCGTGCGCCCCCGCCGCGCCGCTCGCTTGACGTAATGACAATGACGCAATTTCAGTTTTCGTCGCGCAACCAATCCGGCAAAATATGTTACACGAACGGTTAGTGTGTGTGTGTTGTTACTTAGTTATCAAAATCGACAACAATGCCTTATTACGCGTACGTACAGCAACCAAGAATACTTGGAAATGGTCGTGTGTTATCGCGAGCGTAACCAAAGCTTACGACAAGCCCAAATCCTTATCAAGACAGATTTGGAAGGCAGCTACGTACGCGAATCACCCTCGCATTAGAAATAATAAAAAGTGAAAGTGACACTCTTTTAAAAGTGAAAAGACACGTACCTAATTAAACGCGCTCGCAAGTGCATCGAACAAAACGGTAGGCACGTTCAACAATTAATGTAAACAGGTATCCACCTAGAGTAAGTACCTAGTATTTTAATTCATTTCTGTAAATAGGGCTGATTTTTAACCACGCCTGATGCAGTGTTTTACTGTTATCGAAATAAAAATGATTCATAACAAACAGACACTGTATCCACTGCGCGCTTGTTTGTGTACAACTTACTGCAATAACTTTGATAGTTTGATATCAGTTCAGCACGCAATTAGACAGTCCAAAGCCTGGTAAAGTGTGATGGGAAATTAGAATCTTTTCTTTTCATAAGTACCGAGACGGTTCATAATCATGTGTTCGAGGAAAGTTTATTCACCCCCAATCGTAGCCTGTTCTCGAGTTGCGCGTAATTACCTACTATCTTCTACTTATCCTAACAACACTATCCTAAAAAGGTGATGCACGTAGTCAGTCAACCGAAAGTTACTATGGTTAAATACAGAATGATGTTAACAGAACTGACTGGGTACCTACCAACTTACCGGCCGGGCCCGCACGCGGCGCGCGGGGCGCGAGTGCAAGTACCTACCCAGAATGGATGTGTTTATTCTAGTGCGTCGGAAATTTATTATTTTAGGTCAAATTAAAATTAGTTTAATTTGTTTTTTTTTTTGTTAGAATATGTTTGGTTAGACGTACTGAACACTGTGTTAAAATTTGTCCACCTATTTTAATGGGACCTTATATAACGAAGTTAAAAGGAAAACTATCACAGCTTAGTTGGTAGGCTTTACAGGGTAACGAGTAATAATCGACCAACTTAAATTTGCAGTTTGAAAAACATGTTCTCCCATACATTCCGTATGGGGGAGAACATTGCCACACCACTGTTAAACCCGCGATGGTATGTGTGGTGTGTTTAACCAAATGTCTGTATTTTTTTTTTTATTAATAATAAAAAAAAAAAAAAAAAAAAAAAAACAACTACAATGTTGTTTGTTTTTGGGATAAATTCATCCCAAACCCTACATTGTGCGTGGTCTGACACGCACTTGGCCGGTTTTTTCTGTTTTGTGTTATATTTAGTCAATTCAATTTTTGATTGATAATAGACTAATTAATAAAAGTAAATGATTTATATAGGTACTACACGTGGAAACTTGTAATTGGCCATATTTTGTATAAAGTATTACTTACTGAACTGTCTAGCTGTAAGTTATCCTTAAAAAAAAAAATTAAAAACCCCCTAAAAGGTTTCAAAACAAGCGCACTGTTCAAGCAGTCTGATGGAAATAAAATCAAGCAGTCTGATGGAAATAAAATCAAGCAGTCTGATGGAAATAAAATCACTGCCACCAACTGCATCGGACTATAAGTAGTTTGATGCAGGTGCTGGCAGCGAAAAAAAAGTGAGCTTGTTTTGTACTTTTTTGTTGAAGTTGGGTTGCTTTATTGAGGCGTTCGGAAAATCTAATAGGTAGGGTATAAGGTAATAGTACCTACATTTGAGAAATCAAAACAAAAATCTTTAAACAATTCTTTAATTAATAACAATAATAACATACCTAGAAATCAATAAATAAACAGCACTTTTGCAATACAATTTGAAAAGACTTCTATAATAACATTGTGCACATTTTTTAAGCAGTGTCTTTTTGTGTATTTCTAGCAAAAACGTGCTTTATACCTACGTATATTGAAAATGTTTGGAAAAATATTTCAACATCTATAGAAACTACGGTTGCCAATCCTGTTATATAAAATAGTATCCTGCTATATTAGAGGCTTAAATTAATATTTAAAAAAAGTTGTAGGCGAAACTAGGTATAGTACTTACCTAGTTTCGCCTACAACGTTTTTCATTTCAATACAGAATGGCGAGATGTGTAATAATTCTCAGACACTTATATTAAAAAAAAACCCTTTAACAAAGTAGCAAAAATATGCATTTATGAATTAAAATATTTTTGAAACAAATTCTACTACTTATATTATTTTCATTTTTCGCCGTCTACTATATTTTTACTAGCAATGGCTTCGAAAATACTATATTTGTGATATAAAAAGTTGGCAACCCTAATAAGAAACTACAGTATTATGATACATTTTTAACTCCAATCAGCATAGCTATTTACAACCATTCGACTGACTTCCGAGTCGAAAATGACATATTTTCGGTTACCTGATTTGCCTAGTCCATAGTTGAATACCGGCCGTTTATTTGGTTTTAAAATGTCAACATTTTCGGGTTTCGGATTTGTGACCAGTGTTTAAAGCACTTGATAACACTGATTGATGTTCGATTTGGCAGGGAAGCGTATCCAATAGTTGTGAATAGATACAGAAACGATAATTAATCTACTTAATAATAAAAACCTTTAATTTACTCGACTGACGCACAGCCTAAACAGCTGGACCTATGGTCTTTGAAATATCTTACCTGGTTCCTTTGTTAACGAAGCGGTGATAGCCTAGTGGTGTGACCGTCGGACTTCCAAGTCATAGGTCTCGAGTTCGAACCCAAGGCACGCACCTCTGACTTTTCGGATTCATGTGCGTATTGTATAAATACCACTTGCTTCAAAAACGGTGAAGGAAAACATCGTGAGGAAACTGGCATGCCCGAGAGTTATTTCTCGACGGCATGTGAAGCCAAGTCAGAGGCCCAGGGGCGGCTTTAAAACTCTGACAACACCAGGTTAGTCACTAACCACACGAAAAGGAGAAGAAGAAGTTAACGAAGATGACCACTAAGGGGTAAGATGAAAGTTTGTATGAAAATTCGTCATGTTTACCGATGGGAAATCACGCACACGGCTTGTAAGTTAATAAATGCACTAGAACATACCTACATTTAGGGTCAAGTGGACCACAGCAGGGTCTAATGCGCCGTTTAGGGTTAAGACGAACATCTATATAGCCTGAAATAGCAGAAGATTTATCCAAACCTAATCTAATCGACTAATTTCGTGAACACAATCTGGTGGGGTGTTGGTGTACCCCAGTTTATCTGGTGGTGGTGTTGAACTGCGAGTAGTAGTCGTCGGTCGGTGTGTTGTTGTACACCACATCTCTGTAGTATTTCGCTTTCTCCTTCTGCTGTAAGGCCATGAGTTGGTTTTCGTCCATCAGCTGGCGGGCGATCTCTCTGTAAACATAATTAAAAAAAAAGCTTGGAAAAAGTCTTGGAACACCTAAGCAGTGGCAGATCCAGGATTGTCGTTCGGGAGGGGCTTGACTCCGCTGAGGGTGGGTTTTTAGCAAAGTAAACACTAAAAAAGGTCACAACATTTTACAAGCCGCCTCGGATAACTTTTCGTAAATTCCTCAATGACTTCGTTAGGTTGTAGGTATCTCGGTGAATATACATATAAATGGCGGCCAAACCAGGCAGCGTGAGGGCAAAATTCGTCACGTAAACAAAACATATAGAAAAAAACTTGAAAACGAGGTACTTATTAACTTAAGGATAATTGATGATGACAATTGTACAATAGGTAGTGTAATACTTGCTAACACTTTAGTTAGAATAATATCAAGTTCACTTTAGGATTTGTCACACGGAAGAACTTAGACGCTTTGGGGGGGGGGGGGGGGGCTTGAGCCATCCCCCCGGATCTGCTGCTGCAAGCAAGTGTGGTGATTATATGCTCATGTCTACTCTGTATGAAAACAGATTTGCTACAGCTAGCTCTGCATACTGCATATCATAACATCACGACTTGTTTCCTCTAAGGGTCAGGCAGAGGTGTACCCATGTAAGTACCATGATGTAGGTACACCCACATTTCGCCAGTTATGTTTAAGTCCCATGTAGGGAGCCTATTGCCATCAACCGGGCGCAAAGCAGACTCCGGGCTGGTACTGAGAAATTTCTAATGGAAAAATCCAATATCACTTTGCTCGACCTGGGAATTAAACCCAGGACCTCATGCAGCAGTAGCGCTTGCGACCACTAGACCAACGAGGCATACTGCAGTGGGATAACAAAATATGTTGGTATTGTATTTTATTAAGTCTCGCAAAATCGCCTTTGAATGTCTGCTGCGAATAACTTCCTACTAGTCTCCTTCAAGGAAACTCCTTGATAAAGGAAAGAATTTGTAAAAATGACGAAGAGGGAGGTTTACGAGCGTGGGAACTTATTTTTGAACTCACACATCGACACTTCCACTAGCACCGCTGCATCATACAGTGCAGTGTACAACTCTGCCGCCTCTACCGGTGGATAATTAACTATTTTACGATATGATCTGATCACTAATGTTTGGCCACATCATGAAGTAGTCGTGCGTTTATTTGGTCATTTCGCCAAACGTTGAGTCACATCATGATGTGAACAGCGGTCGATGTTCATTTAATGAAATGATTAATTTTAAGATCTGGCCACGACATACACATACCGAAAAACAAAAGAAGAATTATGCGGCGTGACCGGGCATAATATCAGTGCGCATTTGCTTCTGTAGGACTAGTAAGTTATGGTCTAGTGGTTAGACCACCTGTCTCAGACCTAGAGGTCCCGGGTTCGATTCCCAGTAAGGGCAAAATTTTCTGCTCGATTTGGTTGGTGGCAGGGCTTGTTCTAAGTCCCCCTGGCTAGCTGCCGCAATCTTATATAAGTCTGTCACCATAACAACAATGTAAACAGGTAAGATAACCAGTTCTTCCGTGGTTGAGGATTCCGAGCATTGTTGTTTCGGCTGTTAGAGGTAAGATAACCTGTATCATAATTGCACAATACACGATCAACAATCAGAATTTGAATCGTTTTGAAACAGATTGCTAATCCATTAATTCATAAGTTCGAAAAAAAAAACTACTCAACAACGTAAATAACGCAATTAATAATTAAACAGATTAGTCGTAATCGCTTACGAAAATATGTTACGTAGGTAATTAGATAGCTGACCATTTCCTCTGTGGTTGAGGATTCCGAGTGAAGGTCGCTGCCACCTTCGGGCTGACCCTCAATTACCATCAGGTGAGATAGTAAAAAAAAGAAGATATTAAATAATAGTCTGTACTTACTTTCTCTTTCTTGTGTCGGCGATGTCCAGTCGCGCCACTTCACGCTGGATGGACTTGGATAAGGCCTGCCATTCAGCTTCCATCTTGTCCAAACCGTCGCGTTTCGCCTGAAAAAAGGTATCGAAGTAAATTACGTCATTAGAATCGGCCGGTTTGCGGGGTAGAGTCAGAGGTGCCTTAAAATTCTTTTGCTAAGTTTTCTTGACACATCTGTAGTCTAGTGGCTTTATTAAAAAAAACGAGCGAACCGTACAGTATTTGCATACCTATGATGTGTATTATCTGACATCTCATCTTGGTAATAAGCAACACTAAAGGGGCGGGGCCTCCTCAAGGTCGTTACTGATGGCCAACTCTACATCACCACGCGCTTTCATTGGTCAAATTCAATAGCGCGCGCTTCCCCGGCTTTCTGTTACACACTTCCGTCGCTTTTCATGAAATCACTCCCACAGGTTCCAGAAAAGCGAGAGGAATGATGTTACACATCAAAAACACCATGATATTACTCTTCTTATGAAAAATGTATATCTTCTGTTCTATTAATGTTATTATTGATCAATAGAGATACCTTAGCGGCAGCCATTTGTTCCTTCTGTGCGGCGTAGAACTTCTTCAGCTCTTCTTGGTTCATACCCTTGTACATGAAGCCGATCGCTCTGGAATTGTAAACGAGGAACCAATTCAATCAAGGGAATCACATGATCGCGTAACATTTTGCATCCAAACTAGCGATAATGATACAAGGCGGTGCCAGGTGACGGAGATCAGATTCATATATATATATATACGTATAATAATAGACGCAAGTGTGGACAACGCCTAACAAAACTACATAGATAGAAAAATCTTACTTAAAATCCACAATGAGTCAAGCGCGACTTACCAATCTTTTCATGTTTTCCATTGAAAAGGACAGGAAAGTTAATATTTTAGCAAAATAAAGTCAAGTAAGCACGTTTCGTACCTATTAACACGCTTTTATTAGGTTGACCTGTATGTAACTAACTATGTAATGGAATCTGAGGTAACTAATTCAACCATCTTCCAAGGGTCGTAGCGTAATGAAAATTGGCAGCTGTATGTAGTTCTGATGACAATACAATAATATGGTACTGTCGAACTGATCTGATGATGGAGCCGGAAGATATGAACTGGAAGTGTTTATAAAAGCGTGTTTTTCTAGTGTTTTTTAAACTATTAATTTATAATTTTTGTTTTATTTTGGGGGTGCTCAATAGAAAACCGCCCCGGCCGCCGCCCCAGGCAACACCACCCCGCCACTGGTCTCTTATGGTCTTTAGATTTAGATTTAAAGACGAATGAATGATCGATGAACTAACAGAGATCAAATTGACGTAAAACCTTAATAAGTTTCAAACCTGTTCTTCCCGAGCGCGCTCTTGGCGACGTCGGGGTTCTCAGTGAGCATGTCTGACGTCAGGTTGTTGAACATCTCAGCTGTGTTGTCAGCTTCCTCCTGCTCTTTGAGAATTTGTTCCAGTTGCTTCTTTTCTGCGGCCTAGTCATAAATAAATGTTGTATTGAGTTGGTCTTGTTGCAATGGCAGGGATAGGAGAGTAATCGTGCGTGTCCAAAATGCTTTTGGTCAGCTATAATTTTATTAAACTTTCTATGTCTGTCTGTCGTCATTGTTTCTGTTTCATGATAACATGGTAGGTAAGTTTACTTGTTTCCCACTTACTTATATTGATTGTTAATAATCTTTAGCACAAGATCGTGTGTTCGAGAAATCAAGAGCATCATAATATGAATGGGTTGGTAATCTCGACACGTTAATAAATTAAAGATCATTTCTAGGATGGTCATTTGTGCTCCACTTCAAACTCAGGTCACACTGGGAACGAAGCCATACGAAAGTAAGTTTGTTTAGCTTTCTTCCGCGTCTTTTCATACTTTGGTTCACACCCAGTACTAGTGAAACCAAAACGGAAGTCTAAAAAGACGCGGAGAAAAGCTAAACGAACTTAGCTTCGTTTTACTTCGGTCTCAGTGCGGCTTGCGTTTTATGCTGGTAATCTACAGACAACATTACTATCAGTTTCAGATTAGATCATACAATCACAACGAAGACAACGCGTCTTCCGAAAGTATAGTACCCGGCTGTAACTATAACACATCGGGTATTAGAAAAGTTCGGTGTTGTAGAGCGTCGACTCTGTCACTCCTACCTTTTGCGACAGTCTCTTTCTAATGGTCGATGTGTTATATTTAGGCCCGCCCGAGGACTGTATGTATAACTTATTAATCTGTGACTGTATGCTCCACTGTACACTGCTATAGTTTGACCGAAACCGCTGTACCACGGTTTAGGTGTGTGCCCGGCGAGACGAGGGGGCTGTGCGGGTCGCTCATTCGTCAACGCTCATGGCGTCCCTCCGTTCATTCGTCAATGCTGCCCCCCGCCTCGTCGGGTATTCCTAAGGCGCGGTCTCGGTCAAACTTTACAAGGATATTTTGACACTCGAATGACGTTGACAGGGGGCGCTGTTGGTAAACATTTGTGCAATTGTTTTGTGAAATCTTATAGTATTTTTATCTCACGAAGCGACGGCGACGCGCCCTTTACTTGTGGTAACCAAGTATACCAACATGTTGTGAATGTGTGTGAAAGCGCAGGAGCTCTCGGTACCGTTCGAGACAATGGCAAGTTTAAGTGTGTGTGTGCTATACTCGTCTTCACGCATACATTCATAGCGTTTGTACAATTGGTAAGCGCGTGTGAGGTTATTCATATTTATCGGAGAATATCTAATTGTATTGATCACTTTAATTGATTGTTTACAACAATAAATCACAGTATGAACGTCAGCTGTCAGAATGATAGATGACATTGACGTTTGGAAACGTTCCATTTCAACAATATTTTAATAAACGTAATTAATGTTTAGTGAATAATATAAAGGTAGTAATATTTGATTTGCATTTCTATAATTGATATTTCCTAAACAGATGTATTATATAAATAGTTTTAATGTGACTCAAAAGTCACTGCTCAAAAAGCTGTTTCATAAACAACGATTATAGACTTTTCGAACAAGTCATGATTTGTGGTTTTATGAAGATCAATATAAATGTTTATTAACATATCAGTACAATAAATAATTAATATTGAATAAGTAATAATTAATATGATACTAATAATATTTATCACGATTTTATAATGCAGTTTTAAAGTAACATGGTGTTTCAAACGATTTTCGGAACATCCAGTTGATGTTATTATTTTATGACATTTTATTATAAAGATTACAAATAACTATATAGTATATTGCTAAATAATGTTATTAAGTTTTAAGATAGTTCCACTACATAAGATTTGTTAATTATTACTTTGGTTAGAAGATATTTAACATTTATGTATGACCATCTATGATTCGTCTAAAATGGCGGGAGAATGGGCGGCAATATTTGAGGGACCTGTAAGGTTGATAGGCTGGTAAGATGGTGTGACCGCCAATCTTGAAAAGGAACTTGAGTTATACGGTTGGACGTTATAGGACCTCTGACTTTTACAGGACAGACCCTGAGTGGTGTCCATGTCCGTAATATAAAGTTGCTAAAAGCCAATGTAAGAATAAATCATGTAGCATAGCGGAAGCTCTGCCATTATTGTAAAAAGGATTGATGATCAGATCACTTCTTGTGAAAGATCGACAGACTACCTACAATGTTCATGTAAGTTAATTGATAATTATTATATCTTGATTATTGCTGATAACTATGTTGTTCTGTATGTGTTTTAATATGCCTAATATTGCTAGCTTGGAGAAATGGTCCAAGAGATTAAGGCCAGGAGTCCCGGAATCGACCTATTTTAGATTCAACATTAAACAATCAAATATTCTTTGTTTTTATCTGATAAAAATACATTTTATAGTTTAATAAACATTCTTGATTATTCTATGGTTCAAAACACGATATTTATAATTTCACTCGATCATAAAAAATCGCGAAAACAGGGAAGTTTTTGATCGTTTTTTAAGTCGTACTTGAAGTAGACCAAACTTTTACTCCAGAAAAAAATGTCAATAAATAGGCTATGACGTTTAGAAGAATATTCTATGATTATTTTTTCTCCAAACAGTTTTTTATTGTTTTAACAAGATATTATATAACAAGGTGGCCCGCGCGCTTCGCTTCAGTAGCCCGCGAGGCGTCTTCGAGGCAGGACCTGTGTCGATATTGCTGGCTCGCTGCGTTCCCGCTACTATACGATAAATTATTGTTTATTTCCGTGTTTGTATAGTAGATTTAAAAATCAGTCTGTAAATATTGTTGTAGGTTCTATTATTAATAATTTAACTGTAGATATTAGTTTAAAGTCTTGTAATATATAGTGGTATTTAAGATTAAATAATGGGGAATAAAAATCGAAGAAAGAAAAAAGTATCCAGGATTGAACTGCGGAAGCTTAAAAAAAAAAATAAGGTAAGATTGATTATAATTATTTTTCTACTTATTTATAACTACCTACCCATAAAAAATGACGCGACATAGTAACATTGTAGTTGAATAGGTAATTAGGTACCTACTTGCTTTCGTCACAGTATTAGCAGTAGCAGGTACCATAAATTTACAATTATAGTAATATCAAAGTAAATAATTATGTAGTTGATATTTTCGTTTTTAATATTACAGTTTACAGAAATAACAGTAGCGCAACTACAAAAAAGATCGATTTTGCAAATAAAACTTTTTATCTTTCCAGTTCATCGATACCAAGATATAAAGGCGTATTTACAAAAAAGTGCACAGGCGAACAGTAAGTACCTATCCTATAACTCAATTTTTATTTATTTATTAGAGAATGGGATTTAGAATGACGACGACGCGACGGCAGTATTTGCTTCTCTTCGTTCTACTTCGTGAGCGACAGACATGTACCTATTGCATCAATTCAACTCGCACGCCTACTGTATCTTTTGTACAAATTAAAATAACATGCAAGATGTTGGTGTTGTTGCACTTTCACACAAAATTGTGACTAGAGTGAATACGCCTTTATATCTTGGTATCGATACCTGTTATCTCCTAACTTACCGACGGACTTACCGACTGACTTACCGAGTTACTGACTGACTTCCTGCGGGAAATTTAATAACGCGGGTGAAACCGCGGGGCAAAGCTAGACTAACATAGTTTCAATGTTTCACAACTGCCAGACGCCCCGCTATGGCTCAATTTATATATTTCGTTATGTATTATAACAATACTACATAGATAACTATACAACTTAGCAATAGGGATAACCCTGCGAATGCAGCTGAAGTCGTTTTTTTTTTGCATTGACCTATTTTTCAGACACTCTGAAGCACCGGAAAGTACCAGTGCAGATGGAACTGGAAAACATAATACCGCTTTTACTGCACTGGATCCTGTTGACTTGCAAATAACTGGGCGTAATGAGTAAGTTTAGTGTATTATTAGTATTCATAATCGTATTTTTTTGAAATTATGAAATGTTAATAAGAAAAAAATCTGTTTAAGGATTTCAAGCCAAAGTAGCGAACAAGTGTCACTAAATGTACTTGTTTCACCTGGAGCTCCTGAACCTGTAATAACTTCTCAACTAGCCAGGTCGGTTTTCCAAATTTTAACGAATTGTATTATCTGGAATATGTTTATTTGTAAGAATTTATTTACAGAGAAAACCTTATAAAACAGATATTAATATAATCTAAAAACTAAATATAACTAAAGTAAACGCTGGCTTCTATTTAGCCCAAAGACTAAGAATTGCCATACAACCTGGCAATGCTTCCAGGATTTATTAGACTAGTGTAGGCTTTATTTTTGTTTATTTTAAGTTTTAATTATAATATCTTGAACCAAATAAAAAGTAACTCTTTTCCTTTTATTGTTTCAGTGACAGTCATGATTCATATGATTTTACTGTTGAAGTGGTAAACAAGGAAGATGACTTTCAACCCGTTTCAGGACGAAGAATTGTCGACATAAATTTTCTTTTGCGAGAATTGCAAGTAAAAGCGCGTCACAGCAGTTTATTTGATTGTAAAATTAGTAGCTTTCGCTTGATTAGCGAAAAAAGACTAGGGCTAACTTCTGTTTTTAAATTTCAATGTGGTATGTGTCAAGAAACCTGTCTGATCCATTCGGAAGATACTGAGAATACGGAGCGAGTAAATTTAAACATAGCCGCAACTACTGGGATCGTGGCTTCCGGCATTGGATTTGCACAGTTTGAAGAACTGTGCTCTTCTATGGATGTTCCAATATTTTCTCCAAAATACTACAACAAGTTACAAACTGAAGTTTATGAAAAATGGGAACAAACTGCATGTGCATCTATGGAGGCTGCTGCTAAAAAAGAAAGAGAGATGGCTATTGCAGAAGGCCGAATCAAAAACGGTTATCCTATAATCGATGTTTTTGTAGATGGCTCGTGGTGTGCTAGGTCGTACGGTACCAATTATAAAGCTTCTTCCGGTACTGCGGCAATAATCGGGAGGAAAACTAAAGAGGTCCTTTATATTGGAGTAAAAAATAAGTATTGTACGGTGTGTGCCAGAGCAGAAACTAAAAATATTGCTCCAAAGGAACATGCTTGTTTCAAAAACTTTGAGGGCTCTTCGAGTTCAATGGAGACAGAAATAATACTAGAAGGGTTCAAAGCTTCAATTTCTATGTACGGTCTCATTTACAATAGAATGATAGGGGATGGTGATGCGTCGACATACGCAAAAATACTCAACGCCAAACCCTATGAAACTCAAAATGTGACAGTTGAGAAAATTGAGTGCCGTAATCATATATTGCGAAATTTCTGTAAAAAATTACGTGGACTGACAACGGAAACCAAGTATTTGCTGCAATATCGAAAAACGCTTAGCAACGTAAGAATAATGACAATGAGGAAAGCTATTGTGAAATGCATAAAATATCACAAGGCTTCTGAGAATCCTAGAAATGTTGCCATATCGATTCTGCACAATGATATTGTCAATTCGATGCCACACGCTTACGGCGATCACAAAATGTGCCAGAGCTACTACTGTGAAAAAAAAGACAATGACAATAACGAACTCAAAAATATACAAAACTCAACATATGCATTTCGAATCAATGCAATTGTTTCAAGTGTAGCAGCTAAATCGCGAAGTTTAATTGAAGATGTGGACACCAATATTGTAGAATGCTTTAATAGCGTTATAGCTAAGTTTATTGGGGGGAAAAGGACCAATTTAGCCCAAAAACGAGGCTACCAAGGTAGATGCTCAGCGGCAGTAGTCTCGTTTAACACGAAATGTGCTATTTCATCCATCCAAAAAGTATTCACAGGCAAAGATCCCGGCGGTAAAATTGAAGAGATGGAACATAAGAGAGCACTTAAACGGAAGTATTTTGTTGAGCACCCAGTGAAGAAAAAAAGAGCATTGAAAGAAACAAACAAAAAACAACACGATTATGGCCCTTCCAGTTCTGCACCAGACATGTCGCAAGAAGAACTAAAAATGGCACAAGAAGAATTCATAAAAAACTTAGAATCGCTTACCGCAGACAAAAAGTCAATAGAACGAGCAACTGTATTGCAAAGGGAAAGTAGTGAGTGGTTGGAGATAAGACGAAAATTAATTACAGCATCAAACTTTGGCCCAATATGCAAACGAAAATCATCATCGAATACAGCTAATTTGGTAAAAAATATATTATATAAGAAAAATTTGGCCCATGTGACTTCCATTGCTCATGGAATAGAGAATGAAAAACAGGCTCTGCTGCAATTGCAGCGACAGGAGAATGTCGAGATCTCGCCCTGTGGATTATTTATCGACCCCATACACCCATTTATCGGGGCCACTCCTGACGGGTTGATAGATGATGACATGATAGTTGAAATAAAGTGTCCTATTACAGCTTCCAGAAAAGGAATGGCAAAAGCAATTGAAGAAAATAAA
This sequence comes from Agrochola macilenta, assembly GCA_916701695.1. NCBI lineage: Eukaryota > Metazoa > Arthropoda > Insecta > Lepidoptera > Noctuidae > Agrochola > Agrochola macilenta. Next base: position 8,230,455 of record OU753564.1, on the reverse strand, counting down.
ATTCAAATATTAAAATATAACAAAAATACGAATACCTGCTCCATAAATAAAAAGAGCAATTGGTACTACCAAATTCAGGGCCAACTACATGTCACAGGACGGCAGGTATGTCTTCTTGGAATCTGGGCAGGTGAGAATGAGCCTTTGTACACAGAACACATAGAAAGAGATGACAATTTCTGGCTAGCAAGTATGGAGCCAAAGCTTGTACAGTTTTACCTCAAATGCTTACTGCCAGAAATCGTAGACAGTAGGAATGAACGTGGCATGCCAATTAGAAACCATGCATTGCAAGATAAGGAAAATGAGCAGCCTGATAAGTGCGCATCCAGTACACGCTCTCGGCCTCAACCAAATTTGCAGCAACCAGGTCCAAGCACGCGCGTGATTAATATTTGTGATTTTTGATTATTTTTTGTATTGCATTTGCAATTGCCGTGAGTTAGTGTTTCTTATTTCTAATAAAGAATTTACTGGCCTGTGTATTATATTGTAATGAGTTTTATCCGAATTTGTTTAGTCCAAAGTATACAGGGTGGCAGGGATTCAGTACATGATTCTGAACCCCCTGCGTTGAAATTTTTCCCCGGTTATTAAAAAAAAAATCTGCTGTTTCATAGAAAAGTGCAATACCTACGCGGTCAAAATGTATGGAGCAGCTGTGAGACTTTTATTTTTCGCTTTTTAGTGGGTCAGTTTGTAATTTATCTAAGTTACAATTGCCTAATGTTGACTAATCATCACCTTTTACAAAATATTGCTTTTCCCGAAGCAGGGACGTTAATCGTTGAGGAGTTCTCCTGGTTCTTCACCATCAGCTCCACTTGTCCATATACATTGTGACGAGCATAAATAGCATAATATTTGAAGAGTTCCCTCGATTTCTCCAGGATCTCATCATCAGATCCTGACCTAATGACAATGGGACCATCTCGGAGGTATACTCTTTCAAACAAAAAAAGAATTTTGAAAATCCGTCTATAAATGACGGAGTTACGCCCGTAAACAATCGAATTGATAACCTCCACCTTTTGGAAGTCGGTTAAAAATAAATTATGTTGTTTTTATTTATATTTCCTTAAAAATTAAACACCCGAAATATTAACATGAATTCCGTAAAACAAAGTTAACTGTACTTACTGTTACAATTTTATACTGTGACGCAAAATTTTTGCACATCGGGGTCAGCGAGTTCATTTGAACTGCGCGTTCGCGCGAGCTGCCACGCGGGGAGTGAGGTAACGCTAAATGCCTACTACGCTCGAATATCCTGGCCTTAATGTGATATTATAATGATCTAAGCTGATGTAACAATGTGTTGATCCAATAATATAAACGAAGCTGCCACGGAGTTTCTTGTCCTTCTTCTCCGTGATGACCTAGATTAGGAACGGACAAATAGTTTTCTCATTAACGATACAAGACCTATGTATTGACAAGCCTAAATGTAAATAAATGCCTAGTCTTGTCTTTCTGTGCTTTTCTTCATAAAATCCTTTCCCTACACCATATTCATAGAAAGTACCTACATATAAAGTAAATAACTAGTAGGTACTTAACCATCCTGACACTCAAATCTTGATAATTAAGTGGATACCTATACCTATAATTGTAGTCATAATCCACTTTCTAACACGCGCGTCGCTTCGCGAGATAAAATATTCAATAACAAGATGGCGGAATTGGTTAAGATTTTAACCACGCGGCTAAATAACCTTTTAGCGCTATAACTGTAAAGGTACCATTCCGTACCCGACTGCAGGAGGAAACTGCATGCGACAACGTGTCGTCGCGACACGACTTATTTCTATGAATTTCTATGATATAGTACCTTCCGTAGCTAGTGACACGTCGTTGGCAGCTAGGGCGAAGGACAAGCGACAAGTGCAGCCAAATTGCAGACCAGTACTGCTGCCAACGCTCGAGCGATAACACGGTTTTCTATCTTCTATCTACCGACTGGAATACGGGTTGCTGCCGCCTGCGGTCGGGTTCGGAATCAAGACTGCAGCGACATGACGCCGCGACGTGCCGCCGCGACATGACGCCACGACACGTGGCGTGTTGTTGCTGTCTGCGGTCGAGTACGGAATGGTACCTTAATACCTCATCTAGTTTAAAAAATATAATCGTGTAAAAGTCATTTAGGGTCGAGAGCAGACACTGCGAACAAAATTTTTGCGCAACATTTTGTTGTCCGAGACAATAAACGTCTCAGTCTATTGACTGAATACGCATACACCGCGGCTGTCACATTTGACAGCCACGAGGACACATCTTTAGTTTACATTGAACCTCAATGGTAAAAGGTTTCTACTTTCTTACCAGCGCTTCGTTATACTTGAGGTTGGCCTGTCCGAGCCTGTAGCGACACTCTCGCTCCATCTTGTCCAGTTCACCAGCACGTTCGTCGCGAGCTTTGATCGCCATCTTTGAATAACAAATACCACTTTTAAAGGTTAGTTTATTGCAAATTCATCAAGGAGAGGCAAGCCTTACGTCTGACTGAGGAATTGTGAAGACTTACCCTTCGTATGCACGGGCGATTTTTTTTTAAATGAACCGTGCCCATGCATCGTATCAAAAAAGCGCACTGTTAGGTTTTCAACTCTCGGCGCTAAGTAATGCGTTGAAAATCCAGCAGTGCGCTATAAATAATCGTCGTTAATTGACTAACAGACCGACACCCACATTTCTCCAGTTATATTTAAGTCCCATGTAATAGGGGGCGAGCCTATTGCCATTAACCGGGCACAAATCCAGACTCCGGGCTGCTACTGAGCAATTCCAAATAAAAAACCCAATAATACTTTGAACCTGGGACCACATGCTCAGCAATAGCACTTGCGACCACCACTAGAGCAACGAGGCACTCCGTTATTTCAGAAGATTAGAAAAGAATAAGGAATCAGCTTGTAGTGCTGACAGAGAGCGTCATGATGTAAAAGAAGTACTTAAGTAGCATTTTTTATTGAAATAATTCAATCTATTAATCTGCCAAGCCTTTTGCCCAACTACGTTGGGGTCGGCTTCCAGTCCAACCGGATGCAGCTGAATACCAGTATTTTACATGGAGCGACTGCCTATCTGACCTCCACCACCCAGTAACTGGGTAATACGATACCCCTTGGTAAGACTGGTGAGACTTTCGGGCTTCTGACGACTCGTAACGACTGTCAAAGATCCACGAATGACAACCGGGACCAACGGCTTAACGTGCTCTCCGAGGCACGGAGGATTCTCGGTATGTAAAGATGGTCACCCAGCCACTGACCAACCCCGGCAAGCGTAGCTTAACCTGATGGATCGACCAGAGCGGCTGTTGTAACTTAGCCACGATTCTCTTTTATTGAAATAATTATTAGATAATAATATTAAATATGCCCAGCAGTGGACGTCTTTCGGCTGAAATGGTGATGATGATGATTACTAAATACAGCTTTCATTGATCGTCCCGTTATAGTACCATGTAAGCGGCCTCCGCCTTCTTCCTCTCATCTTGGGCCGCCTGCCGCTCCTGCACCTGCTGTTCGAGCCAGGAGTTCTTCTGCGCAGCCATCATTTTCTTACGTTCTTCATACTCCATGTCCTCGCCTTCGAATCTGTCCACATTATTACATGTTTTATGAATACATAGATAGCGGTTACTTTCGGCTAAGGTATGTTGAATAAGCGCCATTGAATTTCAGTATGTTGCAGTCAATAGTCGATTATGTACAATATGCTTTTTATTTAAAAGATAATATGATAATAGTAATTCAGTAGATTCGAATACAATTACACATAAAACATGTGAACCTGACTGTACTTCAAAATATGATATTATTATAATAAAAGTCTCTCTGGAGAGGTAATGCTGGTATATTTAAAATTTTGAATGTACTTACTTCTGTGCGCTGGACAGGCCGACTGGGTTGTCATCGCCGGCCCTCGGAGGTAGCTGCTTCTTCAAAACCTCAGGGTCGTTGAGGTCGTACTCCCGCCGGTCTTCGAACCGCTGGTAATTTTGGCGGAACGAGTCGATCTCCACGCCGATGCGTCGACGCTCCTGTGATTGAATAGGTGTTATATGAAAGATGTTCCTAGAAGCGACATCATCATCGTCTGTCTACCTCGTATTCGATGTTACTTGGGGTTGCCGAAACGCGTTATTTTCTTCCATTTTCCGCTGTTAGCAGTCATGCTTCAGATATTGCCATCCACGAATACGTGCCTCAAGTGGGAGCCTGCCGTTTTACCGAAAAGATTTTGCCAAAATTTCACTATCCAAACAAATTTTGCAACGTTTTTTTATACCAATGCAATGTTTGGAATGATTTTAGTACGCACAAGTACGTACATTTTCATTTGGTCAAATTTTTACTTGGCAGAATATTATCAAGGATAATGTCAATTAGCCATTTGGTCTTTAATCAAATGATTTATTACAGCTTACAGCAAACAATCTTTAGACAATAAACATTTGGTCAGTTAGTTATGGAACTAATTTGGGTTAGTTTATTTATTTAAAAAAATATTGTTATTCCAACTGAAATATTTGACTACATAAAAATATTGTTATTCCAACTGAAATATTTGACTACATAAAAATTGGTAAAAGTACTAGTTGGTAAACAATTTATTGTTTAAACTTTCACTTGCAAAACACTAGGTTTGCGTTACAATTATTTGTGAAGAGATTTTTTTTGCTGAGTAATAATTTGGCAAATGAAATTATGCGGAAAGTTGTTTGGGAAGTGATAATTTGGCAATTTCTTTTCGATGAAACAAGGGAGACCCGCCTCACGTTCCGCGATTACTGCTTCTGTAATCTGTACTTTAGTACGGAGCGGAGTGGATTTAGCGCGTCTTCGTGGATGGCACTATACCTACATATACCATTCAATCCTTTGTATTTCATATCATCCCTCACACAATCCTGACATCTTTTCTTTGATCTTCCTCTTCCTCTCCTAGTAGCGACATTAATCTCGTTAAAATAAATTCTTCATTATTCAGTCGATGGATTCTACTGCTGGAGAAAGGCCTAACCCAAGCATCGTCACACCGACCAGTCCTGTGCTTCCCGCATCCATTCTTTTTCGGCCCTATTTTCGGCCATTCACTGCGACTTGAGTTAGGTAACTTCAGCTGTATGTTAGCTTGGTGGTCATGGGAATAAATACTTACCTCTTTCTCCCTCGCTTCAAGCACGACAGCAAGGTTGCTGTCTTTGATCATCTGTGCTGCAAACGCGAGGTCCTTTCGCTCCTGCTCGGATCGGTCTGCTCGTTTCTCGGCCACCTGACGCTGTAGGAAGGGGAGGTCCACCTGGAAACATATTATGTACCATTTATGAGGGTCTATCTAAACCTTTGAAGTGTGATTTTTGTTTTGGTTACTATTTAAAAAGTCCAAGCTATTGTAGATGATATTATGTCTTCGAGATATGGAACGCAGTATACGCGAGTTACATTAAACGAATATGTTCGTTACTACGCTTTAAAACAAAGGTTAGTTTTGAATTCCCAAACTCGTTATATACAAACGAGTTATAAGAGGTGGAATTTGACGTCACGGTTGATGAGTGTACGTTACCTCTTCAATAAGGGAATACTTATTGGGTATTCACCGAAAGATGGATTGTTGCTACCCGGTAGGTCGCCTAACCCGCTACGTATAGCGATTAGTGCAAAGCCTATATGCAGCAGGGAATTCAACCGGGTGTCAGATTTTTAAGAACATGGGAGTACAACGTGGCATATTTTGCCAATGCAACCTTCAAACCCTGTCGGCTCATTGTCACCCCTGGAGGATCGGGCAGAGGTATATACCTACTTTCTCAATAAAATCTAGGGGTCTCAATGAGAATGCCCTAATAAATTAACCAAAAACCAGCCTGACTTCGGCATCCAACCTGGATCTTTACGTACTGTTTCGAGACCAAAATCTATTGCCATCAGTTCAAAATACTGCTATTGATTAGCATTTGAAAATACTGTTGGACCTGCTGAAGATTTTAAAAACTATCTTTGCATTGTATAAATTCAATCTCTTAGCATTGTATAATTGCATAGAACATGTGTGAGTACTATGTACCGACTATAAAGCTACCATTTAGGTACTGGGTATGTCTTTCATTGACTGTGCAGTCAGTGCCCCGGCGGCTGAGAGTATGTCATGCTCACTCTAATGTCTCGCTGACGGTGGCGCGTGTGTTGGATCATTTAGCTCCCTTCAAAATGGTTGAGCTGAATGGTGCTAATCCATGCGTCATGTTCGTGAACAGGCGCCGTCAGTTGGGACTGGTCATCTCTTAGCTACCACGGCTTATTTTAATTTAACTTAATTTTTGAATTTGTATTTATTTATATTTTTGTTACGGACGCTTTTAACGTTTTGCATCGTTCTCACATATGTATAACTTCAACATGAATGATGTAACCAATATTTTGTAACCATAAAATGATTTAAAAGAGTGTCCGTAGAGTTTCTTGCCCGTTCTTCTCCTTAGGTATCTACTACGCTTTGGAATGGGCATCTAGCGTGATTTTTCTGACAGATTTTTTATAAAATTTGAAATAAATGCTTTGAGTTTGAGTTTCAGCTCATTTATCAAAATTTTTAACTGTTCCTTACTCCAATTTTCCTGTTCCTAGCATTGAAAATCCTGGACCTCCTCTCAAGCTCACATTGCCTTCTCCTCTCTCTGTTCTGAGCTTCCTTCCGGTCCTGTTCGTTAGCGATCTGTAATTTCAGCATTTTTATAATTAAATAACGTCAAAATACTCTAAAAACTTGAACACATAAAGTGAAATACAAAACTCCGCGATGGCGAAATAACAGGGTGCGTTGCTATGGTAACTGTTTATTACTTTTTATTCTAGGAGACAAAATTGATTTAATTTTGTTTTAAGGTATCTTTATATTTTCTGAAAAAATCCCATCAATTAGAACTGTCCGGACAAATGACAAACTCGGAAAAAGTCCAGGCGGGCGGCTAAAAAGCATGTCTGGACAAATCCAGAAGGATAATAATCGTAGTCGGATTTTTTTCCCCTTATTTATGAGCCCCTTTATGTATCTAAAGCTAAGGAGCAGTGGTTACACTACTGGTCGTGAAACATAGAGGTAAACAGTTAACGGTAACTTTACTTCAATTTTGTGATAGCTATCTCGGGAACTGCATTTAATATTTCTGTTCCCTTATCTTATAAAGGATATCCGACAGTCATTAATGTTCTTAATAAATAAACGTTTAAAAGGAGAGATTTATCTTTACTATCTATTCAGTTAGATTTGCTTTGAAATACTTCCGTACCTATTTCAGAAAGGAAATTTAAAATATTATGCCATAAATCAACATTTGTTTTAATCCATGTACAGTAAGTAAATCTTTTTCCTATTTAGTATCTAATACGAAAACTAGCATTTCATTTTTGCTATGAAAATAATAATAATCTACCGTTTCCAAAATTGTATCATGGTAGAATCTTATTTCTTTCGGCTAGCAACACGGACTGCGGACAACGTGAGGTGAACGTCGCAATTGTCGGCCGGCTCACTCGCCGAGTAGCGTAGATAAGAATTTACCCACAGTGCACGCCACACCGCTTTCGGACGAGGTCGTAACGCGTTCGCGGACTAGACGCCGTAGTACATGTGCGTACTATAACGTATTTACACACGTATTTTTTCAGTGTAACAAAATACAAATAAATTAAAGTGCTGTGCTTTTGAATCAATTTTTTTACTGTGTTATGTGACAAAAATTATGACAAGTGTTTTGAAGAAAGCTAGAGGCACTAAAGGTAAATCTGAATCCATGCAAGAGGATCTGCCTGCAAGATGGGGGGAAGTCTCCCGCGAAAACAAGTCAGAGGATGTCGCTAAATTAATAAAATGTATAGACGACAACATTATTGGAAAAGGAAACTCGTTTTGTGGACCCTTTGGCAGGAGAAAAGGTAAGATTTTTCGTAATTATTGTGATACCTTTCATGGGGGATCGTTATTTTCAAAATTGCAGATGAAGTGTTTTTGCTGTTATCATCTTATTGTAAATGACAATTATTTTAAAGGCAGTACCTAATTACGTCATTTGAATATTATGTTATGTCAATAGGGAATTTTTTAATTTAACGCGCAAATATTTTTAAGAACGCTTTTCCGAATGTCACGTGATTTTTAATGTATTGTAAACAATTCGTATTGAATATTCAAAGGAATTAGCATTAGTTATTCCAAGATGTTAAAACGATGCCAATGGGCCATGTTCGTTGTCATAGAATATAAATAGAAAAACATGTGTTGTGTTAGTAATAGCCGGCAGCTCGTAAAACTTTTGTTTCAACGATCAAGGTTGAGATCATTTTATCATAATCGTATTATGAGGATCTGAAGAGAAATGTACGTACAAAATATTCTGAAGATAAGGGCCATTACTCTTCTCTCTTTTCATTCACTATGACTCCAAATAAAAAAATGTAAAAGAAGTTACCTAGTCAAAAACTTATGAGATACTGTTGAAACAAGGTTTGGACTTATTTGTTAGGGTCGCAAAATGTTTTTGCTCATATTTGCGCTGCTTTCGGTATTTGGTCACAGATCACCCCAATGAATTAAATATTAAAAGTGCGTAAATAATTTGTGTAATGTGCAATTTATTCTACACGTGTCTTCGCATCTTCATAGAGTGTAATTATTTATGGCATGTCGGATGTGGGCGCCAAAATTTTGCTTCTGTCTACCTATCGAGCTTCATCCAGTTGGCACAATCAATTACAGACTATCAATACTTGTCATTCGATAATATTCGGAAATAACTTAGGTACCTATGAGATGGAAAACATCTTAAACAGATTGTGTTGATGTTTGAGGGCCGATAAATGACATATTGGTAAAACATTGTGTCTCAAATTCAGGTCATTCGAAAGCAATATTGTTACTGAATTCTCCTCCTTCCCCTGAATTAACTGCACGTCAGTTAATTCAGTAAAATATTGTATTTAAACAAAATATGTTATTCTAACTATTTTATTCATCAATTTTGCTCAAAAAAAGATCACACTGGCAAACATGGACCTGTAGCATAAAACATTTTTTTTTTGCATAATTGAAGTGACGTCATTACCTTAATTTATCCATCAATCTTATATGTTTCACAACTTTCTCGATAGTTTTTATACGTTATTATAACTTTTTTTCTCGTAAGATGTGGAGGAAAATATCCCAGCGAAAGGAGTTCACCCAAAACCGGTTTTAGAGGTCATCTGGAGAGATGGGAGCAAAAACCTGGCATTTTTTGAGCCCGGACACATTTTTACCACGCTGTTACGTTTTTGATCAATTTGATGTATAATACTTATGTAGCTTACTTATGCTTTCAACCTAATCAGTTAGAATACTAAGATATTATTGATACCTTAAGGTCACTTTGATAACGAGCATGCAGTCTGAAAACAGGTCGGATGAAATACGTGCAAGTCTCGTGCATAATGTATCGAATTCATAAGCACATGAGTAAATATCATGTGGACGTCTATTGGCGACTTTACCTTATTAATTATGTTTATGTCGTATCTGTATCAATTTTACTGTGTGTACATAAATAATAAAATAAATAAATAAAAGTAAAATTTTACAGGCACGCTTTTTTTCTTGTGTTTTCACTGAAGTCAAAGTCAAATCTAAGACGACCTTCTGACCCAAGTAGGCCCCTAAAAGGCACTTTTGAACGTCAAAAACAGACTATAAATTTATTATATTTTAAAATAGTTATAAGTCTGTTAGGTCTATAATCAGTCTGGTAGGCAATAGATCTTTTGCCAGTGGAATAAAATTGACGTCTGACAGTTGTATAGAAAAACTGTAAAAATAAAAAATAAACCTAAATTGGATAAAGAAGAATTGGATAAAGGCTTCGGAGAAAAACAGCTCTAAAATTAGGTAATTTTAAAATTATGATGTACCTGCACAGTTCTGTTCACGTTTTGTAGTAATGAATGAATGTGCTTTGAAATTAAAATTAAACTGCGTGCGGTCTACAAATAGGAATAATCTATTTTTTATTGTTGACTAAGTGCATGGGATGTCAGTGTCATGTTACTGACAAATACAAAAGTGCATATTAAACAAATTGAATGCTTTGTGAGTGCGGAAGTGGGTGCAATGATACTACGGCTCAAGCGCGTCGCATGCAATGCAGACCACGTTTCTGGTCACGTGTAATTATCCTATGTTAGTCATTTGTTACTATACTGAGTAGTGAGTACTTCTCCCTTATTCACTGTAATTTTTGAGCTCAACAAAAGGAAATGTTGGAAATGAAAATATAAATATGAAATATGAAAATATAAATATTGCGTCGACAAGCTCGCACAGACCAGGGAAGTATGGCACAGAAGGGAGCAGGCCTAGACTCAGCAGTAGGAGGAACAAGGCTTCCAATAATAATGGTGATGACGTGAATATAAAAGCTTTTGTTTGTTAAAACTGTGATTAACTTTATTCTGACTTGACTTTGGAGACTTTAAATAAATTTTAATGCCACTGACGTTTACATCCGTTTGGTTCGTAAACAAATAACAAAATATTTTTATTATAATTTTGGCTTTTTAAAACTACCAGCATGCGAATCGACGACTTATTCAGCCAACAAAAAAGTTGATTTATTAAGATGTTATCCCAAGTTTTGTAACATAATCCGAAGATTATATTTACACATTTGGAATAAAGACAACAACAATACCTACTACATTGAATATACCTGTATCGTCTAGTACAAATAAATCACGGTTTGAATGACAATGTCTAAGTCATCTCGAACCATAAATTTTAGCCCTTGTGTTTTGTTATAAGGACAAAACGCACGCTGAATGTGAAGACCAGACATTTGCGACACACATCATTTGTAGACGGCGACGGGATTAGCATGAAAATTAAGGACGATTGTGCAGTACATGGTACACGCGTACCAGATTTCACTGTCAGCACTCAGTTAATAAAGGCACAGAGTCAAGTGAGATGTGTCTGTGATTAATTAAAACGAATAATTAGTTTCATGCTTACCGTTTCATTTAATCAGTAGATATTATTTTCATTACTTATTTAGAATAATTTAATTTTATATTGTCACTAGCAAAAACGATCACTATAAAAAATATTTCAATAGTTTGATAGTCATAATGACAGTACCTAACTGGTAACTTCACCCTACACATTCCGTATTTAAAATCTTTAATTTTTATCATACTGGACTGTTAAGTTATTGCGATTTCGGTAGCAGATTATACATATAAGTTCATAACTTTATTCTCGTAATTCATATCCATTATCTTATCGGATTTAAGAAATTATGACCCAAAACAATACAACGCATTGCATTGCAAGTGCGTTGTTTTTTTTCCGATGAAAAGTGATTTTAGTTACTATCACGTTTTCTTATCGTTCATTTTGTGTGACATAACTTTATTCGGGTGTTACACGTACAAGTACAGGTTTATTGATAAGTGTGGTGTACTGATTAAACTATCAGTAACTGTTAATTACCGATGCACAGAACACACTCTTGGCGAATTAATTTGTATGGAAATAGTACTTACTACGTCACCAAAATATCTCACATGAATAAATTTGAATTATTGCATAACGCTACTTCTAATATTATCTGAAAATGTTCGTTATTCATATCAAAACATCTCAATTGCCATTAATTAGCAATTTATTGGCGTGACACTTCCTGTAAATAAAATGGTTACGTCAGTTAGTTGGCAACACTGACATGGCTATAAATCTTTGGAATATGATTCAAAATAGGTTGCGTCAGCGATTGTATCTAAATCGATAGTAATAGTATTATTATCCTGTTTGTTATTCATCGATACAATACCTATTAAAATAGACCCGAGGTGCAGGGATAATGAATTGAACCCACGGAACTTGGGTCCCTCATATAACCTGTGGTTTATTTGATGTCACGTGTTGAAAATAGGATCCAGAAATAGAACGCGCCCTTTATTTTTAGGTAAAAGACGGTGGCGGAAATATTAATGTTAAAACCTTTCAAATGACAACTGCCGTACCACGGCAGCTGTCAAGTCATAGTCAATTGACACTTGCTGTGCTACGGCAGGTTGATTATGGTCCAACTATATTGCGATTATCTATGAAACTAAGCGTCCTATCTCTATCGTTCTTGTGGTATTGTGAGCATGAAAGACAGAGCTAGCAATAAAACATGCCATGTTATCAACATTTTAAGCATCAAAACGAATGCATGGCACTCGGAAATTACTTCCGGATGTTGCAAAAAAAATGGCAAAATTCGCGTTATGTTGCGAATTTACATTTTCATATTTTTATTTCTCAAATAAATCATAAAAATACAACTGCTTTTAATAGAGCGGTAATTTAATGTAGTGTTTATTAAAATTATGAATAATTATGAAACAAAGAGTTTCTTTGTTTATAAAAAAAATTGTGAGTCGGAACCATCGTGATCAAGTGGTTTTTTTTTGTGATGTTAAGTGGTAATATTTAATTTAGTTGAACAATTAAGCGTTTGTAACACTTAGATAATCCCACAAACTTGCAACTTATCTTTCAACTTATACAACTTTGACATGTTTACAATAATTACAGAGCGTTGAGTGAGTCGGGTTGGCGCCGCGAAATTCTATGATGCGTTTCAATTCGTTATTTGAACATATAATAATAACTTTCCAATAAGAATTATTGTTCTTTCTTAATGGAAAGTTAATAATCGTCGTAGAAAAATGATTTTATAATGTAAAAATATGCAGAAATTTGGTATTTATGTTTTTGAATGAGAAAAATAACAAAACTTTTTTTTAGTATAAACAGGCTCGTTTTATTGTAAACCATGTTGTAAACCACATTCTTAAAAGTCTTATATGAACCAATTGGAAATATTGTACAGATTGCGGAACAGTTATTGTTTTATATGGGTTTCATAGTAAAATAGCGAGAAATCGAGGTTTTATCGCAAGCAAACCCAAAAGGGGCGGGGCCACGTCAAGGTCACGATCAGACTTTTTTTTTAATCCGTTTTGACAGTTGACTGTCGAAAGGATTCTAAGTCTAAATTCAAATAACAACATTTACATTTTTTTTCTTACCTTTGTGTAGTCCTCTATGAACAGCCAAGCCACATATCTAGGCATTAATTTTTCAGAAAAAATAACGTTAATTTTGTTTACTTGACTTTAAACGTGAACTTTATTTTCAAATATTCTGAACCCATAAAAATACACTTTTTAATAAAGAGTAATTTCGTAAATTTATTTGAATAATCAATGTCACAAGTAGAATTACCTAATGCTTTATGTCACAGGTTCAGGGTTCTAAAAACTAGTTTGTTAGGAGCTAGTATCGCGATGGTGGCCTTATCTGCCGGCTCTCTGTTGACCTTGCTTCAAGCCCTGTTCGATGTATGTGTAGGTACTATCGACTTCATATCTAAGCAGTTTGAAAACAAAATCCCGTGAACGCGATGACCACATGTGTTACCGCCCCGGTTCAAATGGCGGCCGAGCGCTGCAAGCAGAAATAGTCCTTACGGTGTATAGATATGAACTTCTTCGATGGTACGTGTAGTATGATAACTAGTATTATTACTTGTTACATTTGCACGGAAGTGACATAATTTAATCGATAGTAGGTAATACTAGCAAATTATACCAGTTTATGGATTTATTTATATAATCAACTAGCTGCTGTCCGCGGCTTAGCCCGCGTAGACCCTAATTATTTTTCTAAAATACAAGTAGCCTAAGTTACTCCTTATAATATCAGCTATCTGCCAGTGAAAGTCCCGTTAAAATCGGTCCAGCTGTTTCGGAGTTAACAAAGAGCCGAAGCAAAGAGACAGACAAACAAAAATTTAAAATATTGTTTTTTTATTATATGTACCGTAGTAGTACTTTCATATTATTATGCATTTAGTAAAAAACTGTTATTTTGACATTAAAAACAGACACTTCAATTTTTTTTATTTGTATAGAAGATGGACATAGGTTGGTCTTTTAACTAAAATCTCTTTACTTGGGTTATTGAGAAATATAAAAATGGTAATTCCCAAACACGTTTCTGTGGTGCATATTTTAAGATGTTGTTAACAAAAACTGGTCCATCTAGTTTAGTCACGTATAACTGTGAAAGTATAAATATAAAACAATTACGGTTAAATTTAATAATTAGTTACTCTGACTGAAGAGCATAAAATAAATGCTTAGGCTATGCTCGCTGTATCCGAAAATACTTACCATCAGCCCACAAAACGCTGAACACTTATCATCACGACACAATGCGTGGGAGAAGGCCTTTTATGAACTTACATTTGGGAAAGCTGTATAAAATGGGCTTTTTTTAAATTATTGTACATTATTGTCGCGGCCTGCAACATGGGTATTGATTGCCGATCGTAAAAATGTGTTGTCGACCGCAATTTCGATTTATCTCGAAGAAGGATGTCAAACTTTGGGAAATAATAAAGCTTCCGAAAAACAAATTAACTTCCAGCGATCTGTGGTTGACACTAAATTGATATTCAAAAAACAATACTACTCACTATGCCGCATAGAGCCGCAAATAAAGGATCGCAAAGGAAAGGCGCAAAAGCCGGAGGTACGTGCCGCGCGGCAAAAGCTGGCGGCCATGCGGCTGGCATAGTGTGTAGGAGGTATAAGCGTTAAAATGAATAACCGACCAAAATACAAAACTTCCGAAAAAAAATACCAAGTTTCCGAAAACATATGTTCTGCTAAAATAATCGTTTTCTAAAGCTCTATAGAAACCAGCTTAATTTCTATTATTGGATAAAGAAAATGAAAATGTATAATAGAAACTACCTACCGGCAGTTGCGTTCGCGTTCGGGTGCAGAGGTAAAAAAGTAGGTGAAATCACGTCAGCAAATGCTGTATTGGTTTTTCGGAATTTTCAGTATTTTATTCGTTCGTTTCTTTATTTACATTAGCTTATAAGTTGTCGGAAAATTAGTACTTATTTAAGAGCGTTTATCCTAAAAGTTATCAACGTCGCAAATAGCTGTCAAAAATACCTATTATAATAATCAATATTCTAGTTCGCTAGTTAGCCACATTTTTTATTTCCAAACAGTAATATTGCCAAATTAATCAAAACAGCGAAATATTTGACATCTATTTGAGAAGTTGCCCACTTTCAGAATAAACGCTCTGAAAGCAGGAAATTTCATATTTTGAGTACTTATATTATATATTTTTTTCGGAGGTTTTATTATACCTACCCTAATTTTTTTATGTTCCGTACAGAATTTTTCCATTAACCGCTTTATACATCAAAACTCATTTAGTTTATTATTAAAGTGTATGGGATGTTACTTTTAACAGAATCTTTTTTTTTCTACTTCTAACTGAACAGACAGCTGTGCTGCTGGAGAGTTTGGTGCGCCACTTCTTCCCAGCTAACGCTGTAGGAATTGGTGAAGGGTGGGCGTTTTGGGGGACTGTCTTATGTAATATTGACGTTCGAAAAGTGCTGATTCTCAGCCTAGTTTGAATAAATGACTTTAGAATTTTTGTTTTTTTTTAACACGGAATAGTAATTGTAAGTACACGTGACCGCGACTGTACCTACAACACGCGTCATCTACTTAAATAAGGACATTAGTCGTAATTGTTTACGTTGTTCAAAGTAGACATCATGGCGGAATGATAACAGTATTTTAATTGATTAGATTGTTGTTTTTTTATTTGCTCATTGATTACTTTGTATGTTTTGGTTAAATATTTAATTTAATGAAGCTATTTTTCCTGTGTGATCTTGATATCTTTTATCCGTTTATCAACAAGCCTTTTTTGGGCATTTTTAATTAAATTGTGTCTAAAACAGTCAGTTTCATACTAACCAATTATATGTGTTTTGCGAATTTAATCCTTATTACTACTAGAGTAGTGCATATTCCTCGCTCGATGATACGGTAAGTAAAAATGTTTGATCATTAAAAATACAGCTTTTATTTGCAACCAAAAATTTCGGTAGAAAATTCAGATACTAAAATCAAACGAAGCAATTCTTGCTTTCAAATGGATGAAAACTTCTCAGTACCACAATCACATAATTAAAGTTATATCATGTGAGTTTTCTACTATTTAGCCTATAGTTAATATGCTTTCAAGTTGTACTACAACTGACAGCATATACGAGTACATAATTGATTGAAACCGGTCGAAACGAAGGTCGGGTTGCGCAAACACTACCAATAAATATTTACGAGAAACGAATCGAAGCAAAGCAAACAAATTTTGAAGAGGTAAAGGGACGGCAAAGGATGTCCAACGTTACGAATTTAGAAAAGTTTTTTGGGTAAATTTTTAGCTTGTGTAGAAAAATGTAATGACGACGAAGGATCATCAGTCTCATTTATTGGAGAAACTATTAATTTTAATAACTTATCATCATTTCCCCCTAACATAGAAAGAAAGAAAGAAAGAAAATACATTTATTTGTACTGAGAAGGAACACAAAGAAAAAACACAAACACAAGTTGAAATATGCGTCACATCCACGCAAAACGGCCATCGCTCTGCATAATATATATATATAATATTTGCATAATATATATATATAATATTTGCATAATATATATATTTGAGGTTTGCTCATTATAATATCTGTTTCTTCTATACATCTCTATCAGATTTTACCTTTCTTTTAGCCATAATACATATCATTTTTTACCAAATTAAATCCCCTTTTCAAATAACCATCTACATCTATATTTAAAACTTTAAATTTATTATAAGTCTGTTTTAAACCTAGAATAAACTCAACACCTAAAGGAAGTGCTCTACAAACAGGAAAAATTTGCAATTACATAAACTATTTATAATAGTCACATAATTACAAGTGTAGTGCTATGAAGGAAAACTATTATATTTTGCAAGTTGTCAATGCCATCTATTTCAATCAAATGTGAGTCGTGATCACCATACCTTACCGTCCTTATTAACGTTGGTGTTACCCTGCACGCGTAGCATGTCCACCGTTGGAAGAATAGACAAAATGACAGATAAACTATAACAATCTGTCACTTTGTCTATTCTTCCAACGACAAAACCCGTTTCTGCGGTGGTCATGCTATGCGTGCTGGTCGTAATTTGATTTTAGAATATGGTCTAAAACATTGTGTATTTGGCTTATTTCTGTCCTTTGCTGGATATCCACCTTATCGAAAAAGCAGGAAGATATCATGTGCATCCGTAGAATATTGTAGTATCTTATGCATTCTTCATATTGGTAAAAACAAATTAATTTCTGTCATATAGATTTTATCTGGCTGGATATTTGTCTTGTGGCTCTTTAAAAGTCTTTTGAGTGCCATTGAAGGGAGTTTTTAGTTTGAATTTAGAAGATGGCTCTGCATTTCATACCTCTTGTAGCTTCTTATTACTTAGAACCAATTGGATAGCAATTACTCCGGTCATTGCTCTGAACAATTATTTTTTCTAGTTGCGTGACTGATCGCTCTATTTTTGTTAGGTCTTTAATGAGAATTAATAGTAGGCTCGGCACTCATCAGATCAATGGGCGTGGATACAATGACGACCTTAGCATTTGAAGTTCATGTTCAATCACCAGGCCATTGTCTTCATTTGTATCTCTGTTAGTTGCTGACTCACCAGCGGCAGTTTAGGTGTATCGTTGAACTCTGTAAGACCTGTTAAACCATACTATGGTCAGATCAACCTTTAGAGCTTATCAAAATCTGTATCGTGTGTAGCTGTTGCGGCCTAAGATCTACTCGCCCATGAACTCTGGAGCGACCACTTCCTGAAACAATTCGTTTAAATTGATGATATTGTTTTGTGTATGTGGACGTGCAAGTATCTAGTTTGACCGAATCTGGCAGGATCGCCCGTTCAGACTTTAGTTTGATCATTTCCTGATGGAAGACTTAAAACTTATCGTTTGTCGACTGGGCAGCCGTCATTTGTTTGACGTGTTCGCGCTTAACTCCAACCAGAGTCATTTATCAGTTTTAGACAGTCGTCACATCAATAATATCACTTTATTCCACAACATATACAAAACAAGATGTATAATATATATAATATATCGCTATTTGGTAATCTGTTGCCCTATGACAAATAATTTTAGTAGTTTGCATTGGCCTCTAGAAGTCTTAAGGCCGTAATCAATGTCAATCATCATGGATAGAAAACGATTCTAATCTAGGTACTTGAAGTATGTAAGTTTGATCGACAAATTAACCGCTACATACATATCGAATGAGGTGACTATAATTGTATACGGTAATCAAAAATTATATTAGTACCCGATCGTTATAGTGAAGGTTGCTGACCTCACCTCGCGGCGTCGGGTTGTCTGGGTAACCGGTGGTGTTTCTATCTATGTGATACTATATATATGTTTGTATTCAACTACGTCGATATTTTTGATTGAAAAGTATATTTTATTATTAACAGTGTACTTGTCGAACCCATATTTTTGAATATTTAGCTGTTCATGTACCTACACACATATAAACAGATAAGAAGATAGGAACAAAAAAATATGTTGAAAGAAATCTCTTCCAGCATACCTGCGATAGAAAAAAAGATAAAAAGAGATGTAGATAGTACGTATAGACACCGTGTGTAAGAGTAGAAGAGAAAACAAAACCAAAAACCAATTTACTTGATGAGAATGTACCTACTAGGGAAGATGATGACGTTAAAATTCAGATTGTGTAGAACCATGAGGTTGCACGAGCGAACTTCCTGCACACGTAGCATTACCACAATAGAAACGGGTTTTGTCGACGGAAGAATAGACAAAATGACATAAACGATCACAATCTGTCATTTTGTCTATTCTTCCGTCGACAAAACCCGTTTCTGATGTGTAATGCTAAGCGTGCTCGAAGCTTAATAGGTAGAAGATAGAATAGCAGTATTAGTAGCAGAAGGCATTCCAAAAGATCATAATACCTGAACACACCATTAAAGAAGAAGAGACACATTGTCGTCAACAATTCCTCATCGAAAAAAGACCCATATAGCTTATAATAAGTTCTTAGAAATAAGAACTCATAACTAGGAGGAGCTCGTGGCTAAGTAACAACAGCCGCACTGGTCGATCCATCAGGTTAAGCTACGCTTGCCGGGGCTGGTCAGTGGATGGGTGACCATCTTTACATACCGAGAATCCTCCGTGCCTCGGAAAGCACGTTAAGCCGTTGGTCCCGGCTGTCATTCATGGATCTTTGACAGTCGTTACGAGTCGTCAGAAGCCCGAAAGTCTGACACCAGTCTTACCAAGGAATATCGTATTACCCAGTTACTGGGTTGTGGAGGTCAGATAGGCAGTCGCTCCATGTAAAATACTGGTATTCAGCTGCATCCGGTTAGACTGGAAGCCGACCCCAACATAGTTGGGAAAAGGCTGGGCAGATTGATTGACATAAGAACTCATAACACTCGTTCCACTGATGAAAATAGGACCACCTATAGACTTCTACGAGTAACTGGTGATGATACACATTGATAGCTTTTGCATTGCTGACAAGAAGGTTGGAAGGAATATCGCCTGCTCTCTTCCATAAAAGCATAATATAAATCGGCATTTATGTATACTGTGATAAAAGCAACATGACGAGAAATAAATTGATTGCAGAGACAGGTTCCCCAACTTTAAGCCTGTAACTGTACGCACAATCAGTCACTTTGTTGTGTCGTCTGGTAAGAAATAGCAGGTTTTTATCAAGAGCGCCCGCGTGGTATCGTGTAAAGATAAATTGTGAGCAAGTAACAAAATGTTATCACAAGAAATGTAAACAATGGTTATCATATATTTTGTGTTTTATGATGTAATGTGTTCACGGATTTAAAGTAAACTTTGATGATATTCCTACAAATTAAGGGAAAATGAGGGAACGGTTTGGAGAAAGTAAAAATCAGCCAAGTGTGAGTCAGACTTGCACACGAAGGGTTCTGTACCGTATTAAGATCGAGCAAAATACGCGTATTAAGATCGAAAAATACGCCCAAATAAACACGTTTCTTGTATTTTTATTTGTTATGTGTTAGAGCGGCAATAGAAATACACAATCTGTGAAAATGTCAACTGTCTACCTATTACGTTTCATGAGATATACAGTCCGCTGAGAGACAGACGGACGGACGGACAGCGGAGGCTTAGTAATAGGGTTCCGTTCCCCACCATTCGGGTACAGAATCCTAACAAAGATGAGAAATTCAGAATTTAATGCTCGACGTATGAACGTAGGTCTATTTCAGGCCTTTTGTTCACTGGAGCTTGTATCGTAGTCGTAAATATGGCTGTATTATCTACGAGTATATCTAAATTTAAGTCGCTTTTTACCTCTCTGTCGCTAGTTAAAAATAAATCAAAATCTAGGTCACACGTCCAAAAACCTCCTGGACTTTCAACACTACCGCACCTAATTTGTCAAAACAGACAAATAACAGTTTCCTATGACGTATCCATTAAAAAACTCGTTCATTAATAAGTTCAGCAACACTGGGCGTCAAGCTGTCTGTCCGTTCATTACTATAAATAAATACCGTTTTTTGCCAACCGCTAAAAAACTGTAAGTAATTAATACTGACATGCCTCTGTAGGTATTGTATGTCAGGTCAAACCTTCAAACGTAAGGTTGATGAACTACGCAGTGACAGGGAACAAAAATAATAGAAGTCCCAATTTGGACATGAAACATAGACGGCGATAGTTCACTGTGATGAAAGTTCGCTTTTATGAAAGTTCGCTGTTATGAAAAGTTCGCTTTTATGAAAAGTTTGTTTTTTTGAAGTTGCTGTGAGTGAGCTCCTTAAGTTCTGACTTGAGCTCCACGATTACTGACAAATGCTTGCACTGACTGGACAGGTCCACTCAAATCTGTGTGGTTCTTTTCTCAAAAGACCATTTCAGACACTAATCGACATGGTCCTCATATGGCCTGACCAAGATTATGTCTGGACTTTAAAAGAGACTGTGACCTCTGAGTTTGTTGCGGCCTGTCCTCTCAGAATAGTCAGATAGGAAACGCCGAAATCATCTAGTATTTTTTTTTTTTTTAATATGACGTGTAGAACTTGTAGAAGTGATCCATTATCCTATTTAGATAATAAACAATTTCATTTCATTTCAAACAATTTTGGCCTTAAAATACTTTTAGGGGTATGAGGAACAGGGTGTAAAGTTCAATCATCCCCCATAGAAAAGGGAAGATCCTCCGACCAGACGGGTGTCGTGTCTGGCGGGCAATTGCCCCAGAGGTTGAAGTTGGGAGATTTTATATATGTCCATCGCGCGGTAAACTCTAATTACGCGATGCAGGATTTGTGTGACGTCTTTGATGTCGTGTGGCGATTGTAGATGTCGCCACATACTTAAGATTTTACTATATGACATGAGATGAGCACGTTTGTCCTAAAGCGTTGGTTGTCACCTGGCATCCGCATCGGTACTAATACACTGTAAATTGACGCACTCCATGCATATGGCCAATTGACCATCCATCTTTCTTCGTACTAGCTTTAGTTTTGTGATTATTTCCATAGTTTTGTGCTTATTTCCATAGTTTTGTGCTTATTTCCATAGTTTTGTGCTTATTTCCATAGTTTTGTGCTTATTTCCATAGTTTTGTGCCCCTATTCCAAATGCCTGTGTGGCGACGTCTACATCACCACATGCGAATACATCACGCAAAATACCATGCAAAGCGCAAGCAGGGTTTACCACGCGACTGGCATATATACAACGTCCCGACAATAATTATCGGGCAGTTGCCCACCAGACATAACACCCGTCTGATCGGAGGATCCTTCCTTTTCTTTGGAGGATGAGTGAACTTTACACCCTGTTACTCAAACATCTATAGGTACCTGTAACATCCTTGCCTAAATGCCTAGGTCGAATTCTCTAGGATTCTTAGGGAATTCAGTAAGCCTTGCACATTTGTCATTCTTTTGTTTTCTACATAATATCACAAATGTATTCCCCGAAGGGTTAGGCAGAAGTATACCTATAGTGCACCTCATTTCACTAGCTATGTTTAAGTCCCATATAATAGGGGGCAGATCTATTGCCATCAACCAGATGGAAAATCCCACTCACACTTCTCCCGATTCGGGAATCGAACCAAAGACCACATTAAGTAAACCAACGAGGCGGTTTTCTTTGACATTGTTATCCATCTTTGTTAATTGTTATACCTATTAATCTTCTGCTCTTTCCTATTCTATGTTAACCGCTACTCCACTAATTCGGTTCAATTGTCAGGTTGATGCCCTGTTTTTATATCCTGTTGGTAACGATTGTAACGAAGGGCACGGGCGCGCCAAACATGTAGATGTATAGGAAATTATATGTTCTTATGAGCTCCTTCCTTATATCGTTGCTAGTTAGTAGGACTGTCAGGTGCAGCAGAAGGAAAATTGAGTTTAATGAGGAGTTATTGTGTTGAATTATAGGTTTTGTTTCCGAATTACTGTTGTCGGTGATTAATGGTTATGTTATTCACCAAGACAATCATTGTGTTAATAATAATACCAGCCTGTTACTGTCCCACTGCAGGGCAAAGGCCTCTTCTCATACAGAGAAGGCACGAGCATTGATCACCACGCTTGCTCAAGACGGGTTGGTGATTTCAGACTTATATTAACTATAAGTCCAGGTTTCCTCACGATGTTTTCCTTCACCGATGTCAGTAATGTCCAAGATAAACTCAGAAAGTACATATGAATTGAAAAAGTCACATTGGTACTTGCCCGGATTTGAACCCACAACCTCGTGCATGAGAGGCGAGGCCGTAGCCACTGGGCCATCACGACATCTTTCATAACTTTAACAATCGTTGTGTTAAAGTTAAAAGTTGTAAATAGGGATGAATCTGAGCATAAAAGTAAATCTGCTGATGTGAATTGAAGCGCCGCTCAGTTTTGTCCCTAGCCTAATAATTAAAATACCTAAAGCTTGCCAAAGTAAACAGATTTCATTAGAATATTTAATACTTGGTCTGTAGAGTTTGTGTAGCAAAATAAGCCAACTACATAGTTAGTAACATTTCCAAAGTTTTAAAGTGTCAGCACTCGACATCCAGTCTAACCAGATTTTGATGGGTAGGTATGGGTATTTTCCACGGAGCCGTCCTTTACAACCCAATTACTGGGGAATACCATGGCGAATATTATGGTGAGTCCGCATGGAGCACATCACTGCGTTGTTCCTTATTTTTAAACATTTGCCTGTCGGTCATAAAATCATGTAAAAATAGGAATTGACGTGCTCTCTGAAATATAATACTGCAAGAAATGTAAACCGTAGTGTTTTTTTTATTAAAACTACAAGCGCGTACGACAACCTTTTGGCCCAGTTTGCTACGTCTACCGATAATTAGCAGTTTGAGATAAAATCGTATGTTTTTGAAGATAATAGTTGTCTTTTCCAAAATCGCTTGAGGAAAATAGCATTATTTAGTTCACTTTATAATTTCTTCGGAATATGTGTGCGTGTTTCTTGGAGTTTGGCGTTGTGTCCATCTAGAAAATAAACTGTTTTTTTTATTTTTTTTATTGAGTTAATGTTTGATATTATTGTGACAGTCTTTAAAAAAAAACTCGATTCTTAGAAGCAGGTATTTTTTGTTTTCTAAAACTAAACTAATATTAAGGTTTCCGTTGTTATTCTTCTCAAAGATTTCTACAAACATAATAGACGCCAACATAGTGAACGCAAATTAAGCTAAGTAGTACAAAAAACTCAGTAAAACTCAATGCGAACGATTTAAATAAATATGAAAACGGAGAAGAAGAGAACTAGGTTATGCCAGATAAGAATTGCAATCGAAGAGATAGTATTATTTGTAGCCTACCTACTTGAATAAACATGGCTGAATAGTTCCCACCATTTACAGTCATTTACAATGATAATAATTCATATTTATGATGTGTTTTCTTTGGGCATGTTCCAAATACCGGTCCCAGAAAAGATGGTAATTTCGAGGACGTGAAATAGAATCGTCTATGAATATACAAATAGGAAACTTCTTGAATGCCTAGACAAAATTTAACGAGTTGTGATTAGAGGCAGATTCTTAAATAAAATAGAAGTCGACTTTGTCGCGACAAAACAGCTCATGTGAGTGCTGTATCTTTCAAATCTCCACATATAAACAATATATGTAGGTACATTCTGCAATGTCTTTTACTCTTTATATGTTTATTATTCTACCTACCGTCTTTATTTTTCTTTCATATCTTTAACGTTCCTCGTTCAAAAGGAATTCTATAATAAGAATAATAATTGATTCAGAAAGCAGTACTCCTAGACACGGCACGCATCGTGAGGAGGTTCCTCTCTCTAGAGCCCTGACCACCGGCACCCTGGACCCTGTTCCTGATGCCGATGGGCCACTATTTTTTATATTTTTAAATGATTTTGTATGGTTTTCATAAAAATATTTAAAAATGTAAATAATAAGTAATCAAAATGAAATAAAGGAGATAATAATAACAAATAATACCCTGCTCTCGACACCGGCGGACCACTATTTTTTTATATTTTTAATATCTTTTGTAAAAATTTTTTTAAAATGTAATTTTATATGAAAAAATATGAATAAACGAAATAATAATAATAATCAGATGTTATGAACCTGTATACAGCCTGCAGCATTCATAATCTTTCAGTAGGCTTATCCTTACGTGTAAATGTCAAGGATGTAGCCAGTTCTATACCGTAACCTTCATATATTTTTCTTATTTTGGGCTTAGCTACACAATAGGCAGACTTGTTGACATTACAAATGTAGCGAGCTGCTACTTCATTGTCAACCTTTCTATTATATATGGTTAAATAGGGTTAAATTGTTCTAGTGCAAGAACGTTTCCTCGTTAAGAGCGTTTATTCTGAAGGTTGGCAACGTCGCAAATAGATGTCAAATATTTCACTGTTTTGATTAATTTGCCAATATTACTGTGTGAAAATAAAAAATGTGGCTAACTAGCGAACTAGAATATTGATTATGAAATGCAATAATTAATATCGTAACATCGAATGTTTAGTTTTAGATGTAAAAAATCAATTTGGAAAGTTTCCAAATGCGTTTTTTACACCTAAAATGGGTACAACATCAAATTAAATGTTATAATTGCAATTCATTATTAATATTCTAGTTCCCTAGCTAGCCACATTTCTTATTTATAGGTATTCAGTAAAATTGCTATAGGAATCATAACAGGTAAATATTTGACAGTTATTTGCGACGTTGCCAACTTTAAGATAAACCCTCTTAGGGCAATATTACAAGGTTTACTTTTAATTTAGATGAATCAACCAGCATTGTATTTAGCTTTCATTTCTGTACGATTCAATCTAAGTGGACCAATTTGGTTGAATCGTGTACTAGCTTAGATCAATAATGCACTTATTGATCGAAGTGTACTAGTCTCTTCTTTATATGTAATATAAATTGAAATCGCGTTTCGTGTCTATCTGTGTGACCGCGTTGTTCTTCTAAACTGCGCAACGGATTTTGATGCGGTTTTCACCTTCATTTAGAGAATTTGTTCCGGAAGTTTATGTGTATAATAAAATGAATTAAGAAATGTCTGTTTTTTCAAGTCGTAATAAACCATGTGAAGCAGAGGCGGGTCGCTAGGTAATTATATGTTATTTCTTTTGAGGACACACATTCGGAGAAAATATTGTTATTATTTAGGTCATATAGTTTGTTTTGAAATGTTTTAGTGTTTCCTTTTGTAACCTACATTTTGGATTGGCACGCTCGTGGAGCCAGCAATGTTTTTGTTTGTGCGGATTATGTTAATACACGTAGTAGCTACTGGCTCGTATTTATAATAAAAACAGATAATAAAAGTGTGGAAATAGATGAATCTAATGATAAGTCTAGGTTATTTGAGAGAGTCGAGAATAATAAGGAAAATAATGAGAAAGGTGAAGCTGAAATAAATAACCAAATAATAAGGAAAATAATGAGAAAGGTGAAGCTGAAATAAATAACCAAATAATAAGGAAAATAATGAGAAAGGTGAAGCTGAAATAAATAACCAAATAATAAGGAAAATAATGAGAAAGGTGAAGCTGAAATAAATAACCAAATAATAAGGAAAATAATGAGAAAGGTGAAGCTGAAATAAATAACCAAATAATAAGGAAAATAATGAGAAAGGTGAAGCTGAAATAAATAACCAAATAATAAGGAAAATAATGAGAAAGGTGAAGCTGAAATAAATAACCAAATAATAAGGAAAATAATGAGAAAGGTGAAGCTGAAATAAATAACCAAATAATAAGGAAAATAATGAGAAAGGTGAAGCTGAAATAAATAACCAAATAATAAGGAAAATAATGAGAAAGGTGAAGCTGAAATAAATAACCAAATAAAAGTTTGTATAAAAGGGGTGCAGTATAAACATGTAAAGGTCGTTGTAAGGATCGTTGACAACGATGCAGACGACCTTTACATGTTTGCACAGGAAAAGTGCCCAAAAGGCTGGTTTTCCTGTCATTTTATGAATATTATTGAAGTGAAAACTACTTTAGCTGCGTTGATCGATTTTTGTTAAGGGATATTCGATGTACTTTGCGTCACCGACATGCTCGCACCGTAGTAGTGTTGCACTATAGAATATACATACTTAGATGGCACTAATACCAGTTTTAAGTTTTCACTTTTGTCGGCAGTTCCCATGACTGTTTTTACCTACCGGAATGTAATACTTACATATTATTGAACCAAAGCTCAGCTGTCGATGTATGTGTTCTTACTGGAAGGAAAATGAAGAGCACACATCGGATGTTATAATACTAGATAATAACTACTTGATTGATCATTCCCTTCACACTGCATGTTGCTATCAAATCAGGAAGGCGTAAAACTACTGGTTCAGTTAATTTTCCATTGAAATAAGATAATATTATAAAACTATTTCCTGAACTGGTTTGTTAGACGACGCTTCTACATAAAAGTAGATTTTTCGTATAAAAATCTGGGTTTTGAAGAATAGGGAAGGATGTCCAAGAGATTCAAAGCCATTTGAAGTTGTTGCCTGCACGTTACAGGAACTGAAAAGAAAAGAAAGAAATATTGTTTATTCTGCACAAACAAAACGCACATATAAAGACAAAAACACATTAAATACACACTTACAAAAGTAGCCAAAAGCCTCGTGTTCAACCAATAAATAAAAATATAAAAAGTAAAAACAATGTTGTTCATTGGTTGCTGTCAAGGCCACGGACCAAAGACATGAACTGATGGACTCTACTGATGGCGCTAAACATGTAGCTAAAGTATGGGCCGATTCAATTTAGAATGCCATCGATCTACACGCTAAAAAGATTGTAGTAATAGACATCCTGTCAGAATCCAGACACAGGCTCTGCGTTGATGAAAATACCAGTATTCCGTATAAAATTGCTATTCAATAGTCAGCTCATTCAATTCCAATCTCAATACGACAGGAAAAGTCTACTCCAACGACGACACACGCGTCAAAAACACTTAAAACTCCAGTGCTTTCTTACATAATACATTTACTTACATCGATTACCCTATTTCCCGACATACAGACAAACTGTCACCCCGGAACAACCACTGACGTTTGGCACAAACAGTTGGTGTACGGAGCGAATGGTCGTAACTTGTAAACAATTGTGACCTATTTCGCTGAGTCGTATGTGCTTCGTTCTGAGAATGTGTTGTAACAAGCTCATGCATTGTAATGTGATCGGTATTGTTGTTGTTGTTGTTGTTCTTCTTTTGTTTTTCGATGCTGCTATTATATTTGTTCGTATTTATTTTGATGACAGTTGATCTTTCTATACCATTTAATATTTGTACATATTGATATAGTGTCTTGGCAAGATGCTAGTAGCTTTATTGGGGAAAGTTAAAAATGTCTTAATGATCAAAAAAAGTAACTGCTGTTGTTAAGGAAAAAGCAAGAGCCAAATGATAGTACCAATAAGGGATGTAACGATTTGGTTCCGATGCCGATATAATAAGCTGCCCGATTTATTGGCAACGTCGATTATACGGGGTGTCAGGGACATCGACGCGAAGGCGGTTGCTCCATACATTTTGACCGTGTAGGTATTGCCCTTTTCTATGGAACAGCAGATTTTTTTTTAATAACCGACGAATAATTTCAACCCAGTGGGGTTCAGAATCATGTACTGAATTCATGGTAGCCGGCTTCGCGTCGATGTCCCTGCCAGCCTGTATACAACCTATGTCAAACAGTTCGAAAAGCGCGCGAAGCGACGACGCGCGTGCTGTCGCTCCATCACAGACAGGACTGGCGATGGCGGGAGAGCCGCGCAGCGCATGCTCTGCTCAGTGGCATGACAACATGGCAAACGGCAGTGTTCGCATGCCATTTGATGTAGCTATTGTTTCCGCTATTCGTGATTCTGTTTATTCCCACAGTAAAATAAGGACTATCACGCACTATTAAACAGTTGTGCCCGAAATAGGTACAAAATACAAAGACGTACAAACGCCCGAGCTACATACTTCATCATTTATTTGACTTATTATCTACTAAGCCATCGATTTCGCATCGGTATCGGTATCGTCGATTATTTACTACAATAATCGGTATCGTATCGCGAAAATTATGTATCGTTACATCCATAGTATCAATTAATTATAAGTAGGTTAGGTACCTAAATGAGATAGATTAAGTAGAAAACAGACTGTGACAAATGGCCTATATTATGCCGGGAAACACTGCCAAGCAATAAAAACATAGGCAAGTCAATCACAAAGACTCCTATAATAATAATTTATTGTTCTTGGTAGGGCAACGCGACGTTAAAACATTCCGATAATAATTTAATTTGCTCATCAACTCGAATAGATTATTGGCATAGCTGATATCTTACAAACTACGTAGAAAGACCTTTTGGCAACATGCAATTATTATATCATTAGCATCCCGGTTCTGCTTTTTATGGGTGCAATGTACTACTTACTGATGTGGCGACAAGTCATACATACAAACATAAATTACGAGCATACCATATAAATATGAGCTACCTTGGTGGGGCAGAATCCACCAAGATATTAGACTCTGGAATCTGCCTCACCAAATCGACCTAGTTTTCCAGATTCCACAGATTTTTTTTTAGTATTCCACTTTACCCCACCAGTGGCGCCGCCTGGTGGGGCAAAGTGGAATGATTCAAAACATCGAGATTTCTGTGCTTTATCTAAGTTTAATGTTAACTAATTAACTTATATTCAATTCAATCTTCCGGAATAAATTCGTGGTGGAAACATTCGAAAATCAATATCCATTGTGGAGTTTAGAACGAATCTGTTACACAGGACACGAAAAGCGCCTTTGTTTTATAATATGTAAAGAATATACTCGTATACGTATATGTATAGAATAGTAAATCACTCTAAGATTTCCCTTTGTTTTTGCCAAGAGCTGCGTAAGTTTTCCGCGACCTACAGTAATGTTGAGGACTTAATTTGTGGCTTTTTGATGGCTGTTTTCAATATTATGCAATATATAAATAAGTTTATAGGCACGTAAAATATGTTAACTATTGTTTAGTTGCAAAACAGGGTTATAAATATGAGTATTTAAATAGCAATAAGGAAGTAGGAGAACACACTGCAGTTGTAACAGTTTTAAATGAAAATGCTGCAGCCCTGGTAAATACTTGAGAAGATGTGGCTTTGATGGCAGTACTGAATGATGACGCGTAAGATAATAGACACAGTTAATGAAAAATCTCGATACCAAGGAATAATATCACTAAAGCATCTGTCACATCGGCCGCGCCGAGTGACGGGGAAGCGACAAGCTGTCGACTATTTTCTCGCTCAAAAAATATTCCTAAAAGACATTGTAGAATGTATTGTTTAGATAAATGGAGATTTGAAAGACACTCACATGAGGTAAAGAGCTGTTTTGTTGCGACAAAGTCGAATTTTACTTCAGACTCTCACCTTTTACCTCTCTCTTGAGCGAGAATATAGTCGGTAGCTAGTAGCTTCCTCGTCGGCGGTGGCCGTGGAACAGGTTCCTAAGACCTGATACCTGCATTATATTCTCACGTCAGTATCGATCAATTAGAGACATTTAAAATGTGCATTTTAAGTGTTCCAGTAACCGCTTGTAATGCAGAAGGAAATAGTTAATCTGTCGTTTAATTGATCGTTGACAGCGGATTATAGTTCTTGTGTGTCGGCTTTACAAAGCCTTTCTGTCGTATTGCGGAAGATAACGTTGAAAGTACTTCAGAATTTCAGATGAAGTCACGACATCAAGGTCTTGTAATATCATTTGATGAAAGTCTGGCGATTCCAACCTGCCTAGGAAATGTAATGGAAGATTTTATGATTAATATAATTGCTAAGGTGGAAATAAATCAAGGTTTAACTATGATTTATTTGATATATGTATATAGGTAATATAGTTTATATACACGATCTTACTGGTGCAGAACAAAACACATCAGATTTTGAAGGGGTCTTTTACTGGCATAATTTGCAATGAATAAGAAAAAAAAAAACATGTGTGCAATTCACACGTAGTAGAAGTGAAACCTTCAAAAAACGAAGCAGAGTACAAAGAGAACCACGAATATAAGAAACACTGTATAATGCTTCCTATCTCATTTTCTCCCACGTTAAATTTTATGAATTTATGTGTCTGTCTGTTTTTACTGTCGCTTTGTCGTTTCATCGGCTTTCAAATCACAACGATGCTAAAGAAGCTTCCACTTCAAAAGTCGAAATGAAAATTAACCTTTTCATTTCAAAATAATTGGATAACTTAGAACAAAAGTTGATGTTTTGTTATTGTGTAAAACAGCTTTACAATGTTATAAAAACTTTGTAAATATAAAGAGTCACTGGCGTGTTTGCACAACTAATTATTATGAAAACATTTTCACTGTAACCTGAGTAGCCGAATAAACAGTTTGTTCGCAGAAGTATGTATTTAAGTAATATTTGTATTGCATTCATTGATTTATTTCTTTGGAAACTACGCATAGAATAGAAATTAAGAAGTCACTTATAGTGTGGAACACATTATTATAGAGCCATTTCTTAAGATTATTTTTGAAATCATTAAATGACAGCTCTCTGATTTGTTTTTAGGTATTTGGTTATATGTAGATTTTGACATACCTATAACCATATACCACATCTATGATTATAACAATTTATTGTACCAAAATAGTGTGCTTTTGCATCTTGTGACAGCCAGTCGGATTGTTGGCATAGCGGCTTTGTATTAAAATACAGCATAGAATTTTCTAGTCATTAATTGAGTTCAACAATTATAATCTCTTGAGATGAATAACTAGCGTGTTTATGTAAAAATCCCTATATCCATTTATCTATGATTACGGTTGGAAAAAATATAAGATTCTTTCCGTCTATCTATAAAAAGTATTAAGTTGAAGGGTTCCTTAGAGTGCGCTTTTATAGTTTCCAAAGTGACGATATTACCGTCGCGCGTCGTCGTCCATAAAACGTATGGAAATACGTACACGTTATAACGAATGGGCTGTACGGAATTAAATAAATAAAACATAACGCCTGTATTCCCTGAAGGGTTAGGCAGAGAGTTACACCCACATGTCGCCAGTTATGTTTAAGAGGGGCCGAGCCTATTGCCATAAACCGGACACTAATCCAGACTCCGGACTGCTACTGAGAAAATAAAAAAAGTGCTGATAAATATAAGTGTTTTGACGAAATAATAATAATATTTTTTTTGTTGCAGGTAATTATCATTAAAATTAATAACCCCACACAGCTATTTTTAATACCTTTGTAAGTATTTAAGCTATTATTTACCCATACAATTATTAATTAATTTCTACATTTACTGGCTAGGAGCTAAAAGTAAAACTGGCCAGGAGCTAAAACTAAAACTGGCCAGTAGCTTAAACTGTGGCTATGTCAAAATTCAAATAACGAAAAATCATTTAAGTAGGCAAGGCAAACCACAGATAACTATATACTAGTCAGAGAGGCAAACAAGAATACTTTGGTATTTGTCCACATTGTTTACAGAAAGTGATTCGTAAAAGATAATAAAAGTAGAATATGTCAGATTATTTGCCTTCGCTCGTTCTAGTTGGAAAGTCTTGTCATCTTTATTTGTCAGATAATTCAGCAGTGTCATTCAAATGTAACTGTCCTGAATGCAATTCTGCATTATTACTAAATCAAAACGCTCGTTACATCCACCGTAGAATGATTGCATTCTTCATCAAAATCAAATCATTTATTTATTCTATTTCTTCGGAAAATTTACAGCAGATATTTAATTAAACATTAGTGAAAGAAGGTTAACAATAGCCTACGCTATCCCACTCCTGGGCAAAGGCCTCCCTCCACTCTTTCCATCGTTCGCAAGCCCGCGCGTCCTCCTTCCAGTTTTGACGGAACCTATCCAGCTCGTCCCGCCATCTCCTACGTGGTATGCCGCGACCCCGCCTCACTGTCTCAGGGCACCAGTTCTGTGCTATTTGGGCCCATAGTTTGTCCGGCATGCGGCAGACATGTCCTGCCCAGTCCCATTTAAGTTGGGCAGCCTTTGGAAATTTCTTTATTATTATATTTTAATCAATTTTTGCCTCGTTAGTCCTGTGGTCGCAAGTGCTACACATGAGCATGAAGTTCTTTCTGGGTTCGATTCCCATGTCGGGAAATATGTGATTGGGTTTTTCCATCAGGAATTTCTCAGTAGCTGCCCGGAGTTTAGTTTTGTGCCCGGTTGATGGCCATAGGCTCGCCCCCTATTACATAGTACTGTAGGTGCACTTAATGTACACCTCTGCCCTAATCGTTCGTGGTATCAGGCGTGATGATATATTATGATATCTTTATCAATCTCTCTCTTATCTTCTTAAACAAACCAAAAATCATGAGCAGGTTTTAATTCACTCATTCGATTTTGAAATCATTATCATTTAAATCAAATCGAATCACCATACCTATCTAATGCCGTTATATTTACCGTATAGTGACAACCTTGCATCTTATTACTTCGTAAAGTACAGTCGACCTCGTAATTCCTTTACAACTTTTGACAAACACTCCCAGTAAACAGCTGGAACTGTCATATTAGTCATAATGCAAAAATAGACCTTAGAGCCTAGACAAAGAGAAGAACGATGAGAACGAAAGAAGAAGAGGACGATTACGGTGACGAAAAATTAAAAAACGTATTGAATTGACATAAGCTTATGTTGAAAGTCGTTGAAGGAATACGAAACGCTTTGAAAGCGATTTTCAGTAATCTAGGCCCTCTTGATAGGCAACCTTGCCTTCTTGCCCGTTCTTCTCCATAGGAACCTACTACGGTTTAAAACTAGCTTCATCTTACTAAGTCACCGACCCCTTGACAATTCAAAAGTGCACGTAATTGGATTAATTGAAAAAAAGTCGGGATACCCGGTTGGAGCGAAGCGTTTTAGTCACTAAAAACTTATACTAGATGGCTCTGTAATTAAAAAGAAAACAAAACTTTTGACACTTGAACCTGATTTTAACTTGAATTTTCGTTACGTGGCGATTTCTACCAGTTTACTCCTACCGTAAGCCACGTTAAAGAACTCCGTTCCAATGAGTGCTTTAAGTTTGTGTTTGGTGGTAAAAGAATTACGAGGTCGACTGTTCAACAGTAATCTGTATACCAACTTAATCCTACGCGATTGGCTCAGGGCTGCGGATGAGGCGTGATCGGTCAACGTGTACTTACAGTGTTAGATTGACTAAGTTACCGAAGTTACCAATTAAGCGTAGGAAGAATTTTTTTAGATAAGTACTGTAGCGGTGATGATTTAAATTACGTATGATTTTTTGGATAAAAATACACGTCAATGATGACGGTTATGCGCAAAGAAAGTATTGGAAAACGAGAAACGGCTTGCAAGGCGTAGGTAGGTGTGTCCGTGACATCACAGTGCCCATCAGAATACCAGCGCGGCGGTATTTTTTTTTTTTTGATATCGCTGCATTATGTTGAGATACAGCTTTTTGGCCTCGCACAGGTCGTTTTTATTCAGTTAGTTTTTAAATGCTCTTTTTTTTTTTTTTAATTATTACTTATTGTTTGTATTTCCTGTGCGTGACCCAAATAAAATACTTTTCTTTTTTCTTTCAAGGTTTCTAAAGAATTTGTTTTGATTCTATAGTCCCGTCAGCTTCCCGTTCAGTTAGAGATCTAGGCCTCCTCATGGCCTCTATACTTATTAAATTACGCAGGTGTTTTAAGGCGAATCCATAGTTGAAGCCCGC
This sequence comes from Agrochola macilenta, assembly GCA_916701695.1. Lineage (NCBI taxonomy): Eukaryota > Metazoa > Arthropoda > Insecta > Lepidoptera > Noctuidae > Agrochola > Agrochola macilenta. The sequence goes on along the minus strand of OU753564.1, from coordinate 8,196,145 downwards.
GAAATTCAAATTTTCTTACGGTCTTTGCAATTTGCAGGTTAGTTTTAGATACAACATCTAAATCAAAAAATGATTTGTGACTATAACAGCTTTGTATTTACAGAATTAGAATCATTAAAACATCTCTCTAAGTTAGATTTATTCCATAATAAATTTTGCATTGTTCTTATGGAAAACATCTATCATATCTGTTATATTCGCGAATCATATTTTGATCTAGATACAACCTGACACTGACCTGAAAAATTCAAAAAACTACAAGAAACTATATTGAATTTCGCGGGCTACTGCGGATCCATCAGTTCAATTTATTATTGTCAAATTAAATTTGCTAGCGAAACTGTAGACGTGTTGGGTATCGATCGATATCTAAACATGATAAACAAAAAATAAATGAATTTGAAGATTTTTTTTTGTTTCTACCAGCGGTCGTTGACCCCTAAAAACAAATTAAAAAAAAATATTTTCATGTTTGCTTGTTGTGTTTAGAAATCGTTACATCTGCGGAGTTTCGCTAAATAATTTGATTTGACCCTGTATATCATTCATTTAAAGCAAAACTTTGTCTAAAGCATGATAAATCACATCTAATCTAAAATCTATTACGTTCATCGGCGATCTCGAACATAGATTTTATTACAGCAATGAAATCGGAAAGCAGCTGTTATCTCCCTAATATTTCATAGACAATAGATTCATACAATTTCCTATTATATTTAGCTCTCTGCTCTCCAATTAATAACGGTCATAGAAACGAATAATGAGGGCTAAAATGAGCGTGTGTTGATAATGTTGATCATGAAGTGCGGCGGTGCATTGTTGCTATGTTAGGTATTATATTATTATCAACATGTTGATCTTCGGTTAGGTGTTGATGCTTTGCTTAATAATAGGTACTCATCATCATCATATTGACCCACTTTTTGATATAAAAGCCTACTCTACTCGTACCTTGCAATCAATCTGATTTGTGCCGCATCTAGTGTCTTACCTGTGATGGCTTCTGTGGCACCAACAGCTCTTCTGGCAACAATTCTTTTATGGATTGTTTTTAGGGTTCCGTACTCGGGTACTAGGCTAAACAGAACCCTATTACTAAGCCCCGGCTATCCGTCCCTCCGTCTGTCTGTCAGCAGACTTTATCTCATGAACCGTTATAGGTTGGTAGTTTAAAAAATTTACAGATCGTGTCTGATCTATTGCCGCTATAACAACAAATAATAAAAATGAAATACCTATAGTTAATAATTAAAGGACCCATACAAGAAAAGTGTTTTTTTCGGCGTTTTTTTTGCTTGATCTTAATAGGGTACAGAACCCTACCCTGTCACTCAAAGTTATTCTTGTTCTTTCTCTCTGTCGCTATAATAAAGCCGTCGCTAAGATTTTCGTGAATTCTTTGTTTCGAGTCGATAACTACTTCTTTTGCGACATTAAACTTGCCCATAGCTTTTCCGTATCAAAAAAGGAAAACACATTATAGTCATAATTACTCTAACATTAACATGAATATTGACCTTTCCGTCTCCATATTCCTTGGTCAGATTCCAATGAATAACGTTATTAAGAGCCACATTAAAGTAGCGTTTAGTAACCGCAGGCACTTGATTCTAGGTAAGCACTGATGCACGGATACCTGGCATCGTTTCCATTGGAACACGATTTTATGCTTTACTTCCTTCACTACAAAAAGGAAAATCCAAGCATTACAGCGAAGAAACCTCAGTTTGTCCAAAACTGAAAAGGTTTTTTTCTTACCACTAATCGATGTCTTCTGACAGTATATTGTTTTTCCATTACTCAAGAAGACACTTCGGTGCCCATCCATAGGTAAATATCACTAGTCCCTCCACTATTCCATTGCCTACTCTGGGATGCATATCCGGGACGACTCGCAAATCCTTCCATATCTTAAGGGCACGTCTTCCCTATCATTACCGCGCCCCCCGGTCTACTCCTTGATATGCAATAGCCTCTGTATCCCCATGACGCATGAGGCTCCAGGGGCTAGTGGAAATACCAGTACAAATACAACAGGGGCTTTTTTTTTTTTTTTTTTTGGGTTGGAAATCATCAAATGACTCCTCCCGCTCTGGGCGGAGCGAGAGGGAGTGTCAGACTTTTACTGACTAAAACCCACCCGTGTTCCTTCCGTTGCCTATGTGCCGGGGCCGCGATATCCCTTTCGGACAAACTCGCAACCCTGGCAGGCATTGGCCCTTACGGACCCCGTCTGTTGGTGCTGACATCTCTTTGAGGCGCGCGTGGAACACAACGCGCCGTCGACCCGGGTCTGGTCCTAATCGGACGGCGAGCTACTCATTGCCCACCGTCCGCAAGCCCGCGCCTACGGTGGCCGGAAGTCGGCTCGCGACTCCCGACGCCCGGGGCGTCTCCTGCGGTGACTAGGGGCGCGAGGGCGCGCATCTTGCATTTCCCTCGCGCGCTCCGCCTCCTCCTTCGCGAGCATTACTGCTTCGCAGAAGGAAGTGACGGCTTCCCATGCACTCTCGCTCCGGACCATGGCCTTAACCAGGGCCGGACGCGAGAGATCGCCGCTGCCGATCGCCTCCGTGAGGACACGGCGGTGCCCCGCCCAAGCCGGGCAGACCTCCACCGTATGCTCCACCGTGTCCTCCAAGACACCGCCAAGACCACCCCACCCCGGGCAACAGCATCCCCCGTCGTGAGGGCTCGAACGCGCATGATGGCATCCACCGTAGAGCGCCCCTTGCGGAAACCAAACTGGCTGTCCGCCAAATCCGGCCCCACTCGCACCAGCTGCCCGACAAGGCGGTCTGCAATTACTCTTTCAAAGAGCTTGCCCACCTCGTCGAGCAGCACGATGGGCCGGTAAGCGGACGGAGAGTCCGCCGGGCGCCCCGGCTTCTTGATGAGGACCAGTTTCCCCGTCTTCCAACGAAGTGGGAACTGGCCCCTCTCCAAGCATGCGCTAAAGAGCCCTCGAAGTCGAGGCCCGAGAGCCTCTAAGGCCAGAACCCAGGCTTTTCCAGGTAAGCCGTCGGGTCCTGGGGCGGTATTTTTGGCATTCAGCCTACGTACCGCCACTCTCAAATCTACCCCGGTCACCTCCGGAGATTCGTCGTCGTCGTCGTCGTCGTCACCTGTGTGGTCCGCATCGGGCACCGCAGGAGGCGGAGCCATGGGCGGGGGAGTATGTTCCCCTCGCGAAGGGAACAGAGCGCTCACCACGTCCTCCACGAGCTGGGGCCGGAGACTCTGCGTCAACGGGGGAGCCCATGGGCGGAGTTGATCTCTCACCCATTTGAATACAACAGGGGCTTGGGGTTCATTCGATTTATCGAGTTTGGTTAAACCACCCTGGGGTCGGTACATTTCATTCATTCATTAATTACTCATTTCAAGAAGACAATTCGGGATCTCGTATATTTGATCTCAAGCGGTAAACTCCAAATTCAATTTCTGGTTTCTGACGCAAAAAAATCAAGATATTCGGATCTCAAAAACCAATTGAAATTACAATACTCATACATACTGGCTTTTTAGCCAAAGAGATAATATTTATAACAAAGGTATCTTCAAAGTTCCCAACAATCTCGTTGAATGGTCTATGAGGACTTTAGGTGCATGTTTGGCCAGATAGGAAAATTAATCTGAATGATATGCATATCTTATCTCAGATGTAGAGAGGGGTTTGATAAAAATAGAACGAACTTGAGCACGGTCGTGTGATCGTGTCTCAAGATCGTTTCTGGTATAAGTACAGTAGGGCGCACGTCTGTGGTAACAAAACCAGTTTGATCTGGCTTCTTACTCTATTGAAATTTTATACTACGATAGGCCAGCTCAAGGTTAAAGTCTTACCACCGACGTGCGACGAGCGCCGACTGTACCTAGTAGCATTAGCAATGCAGATGGCAATGAGAGATATTCTCGCGAAAGCGCATGTTTTCATTTATCAAGCTTGGGATTGCATTGTTATGGATTTGTTTCAGTAATCTAGATTTTTATGAATCAGTATTTAAATGTTAGAGATAAGAGTGTTTTTGTATCTTTTTCTTCTTTGCTTTGGTATTCAGGCATTCTCACTATATAACAGATATTCGTAAAAATTTGGATTGATAACAAAATGGACGCACACAACACATTAGATTCTCACTGGCGCTGCATCAATGCTATAAGACCTAAAAACTTTTCTACTCCTATCTGACAGTATTCATCAACAATGAAACCTATTTGTATTGATAGATCCGATAATGCTGTCAACGATAATAACATTCCAACGAAGGAACGTCATATCGTCAGCGAAAATAATGAAAATAAACATGTCTATGGTAGCTATGGACACTAGCCAGATATACCCAGGCCTCAGGTTCTAGATCTCAATTGATCGGTAAGCGTTTTATAATGACTCGTTACTGGGAAACTATTGGCTAAGTCATTATACCCAGAGTAAGGTGCCCTGCTGGTATTACACACCTGGACGTTATAGCTAATTATTTGAAATGTCTAAGATAACATAACATAGCATCAAGCCTGCAAGCCTTCGGGGCTTAGGGTTAGGTAGAGTTATGTATGTTAAAATCCCATGTAATAGGGGGCAAGTCTGTTGCCATCAACCGGGCATAAATCCAGACTCCGGGCTGCTACTAAGAAAAGTCTTAAGATATATGAAGAAATATACGTATCTAATATAACTATAAAAAATTTAATAGGTACAATATTATAGACTCTACGATTGGGTTTTATAGCTCTCAGGAAGACTAAGGAAATGTAAGCTAAAGATATTGAGTTTCAACCTTTCAAGTCGAACTAAAAGCATTCAGAAGTGAATAAAAGAACAATGAAAGTCGGAAGTAACAATCCTTAAATTGGATTAACTTCGCTTTACCAACTTTTCCGTCTAAAGAATTTGACGGGTTTCGAGTACATTCAACTTTGTCCGCGACTTATTTCTTTCGTGTAGCTAGTTTCACATTTCTTAAGACTATGATGAGTCAGTTGTGTGTCTAGATTCCCATTCAGTTTTAAAGCCAAGTGCCATCGCTTTATTTCGCTTTTGACCTATAATTGCATCATAGACTCATTGATCCTTCTTCTGAATCAAAGCGATTAAAATAAATTCAACTACATATATATCCAAATATCCCATTTCTTACAAATTCCTATATCAACAGCGCCTTACAACATTATCCTCTACTGAATCAACCTCTTCATTCTCATAAAACATGGCTAAGGTACGAGGCAGTCTTATCATCCTTATTCACATATTTACCGTCAATTTACGAGTACGCGTTCAAACATAGCGTGACGTCTGTTGCCTCAGGAGGATAAATTTGGACATGTCTCATTAACACCATTTCGCACGATGTATTTTGGACATCGAGGGAAGTTTTTTGGGAAGATAAAAATACGGAAAGATGTGTTGGTTGGATTTGAAACTGAATTGTGTTCTGTGCATCATTTTAGGTATAAATAAACTCTGAGCCACGGTGTATTCATCATGCTCACCTGGATTGATGATTGTCATTATGTTAATCTTATACAGATGGATACAACCCTTGTGATTTCAAGCGTCCACTTCTAATGATGTACGGGAGCCAAAGCATATTATGCCTAATAGAGTTGATCGATCTGGGATCACACAAGGATAATCTTTGAGTACTAAGTTATGGCAAACGAAAAGCTTCTCCTTATTGATCATTCTAAAGATGCGTCCACACCGAAGCTACTTTTTGTAGAACATCATGTTGCAACATGGTACCATTATGTAAGTTTCTATAACTTTTAGTAAGTTTTGTGTCCGTTGTGTTGCCCACTAACACTTTAACGTTGCTCCACCAAAAGTAACTTCGAATGTCACGATTCCTACAGCCGGTTAAATCTCCATGTACTTGGCGCTTATGTATTTAATCATCGGGTGAAAGAGGTTTAAACCTTTACTAAAGTCCCACAAATGTTCAGGCCAGTTCAACACGTACATAAATGGCTAGTACTTACTTCAAACTAACTGAAGACTGAGTTACTCAGACCGACAAAGCTAAAATAGTTAAACCTTGAGCTCTCTACTACTCTTTACTTTGTGGTTACTCATCTACTCAGACGGGTGTTACAATTTGTTCAAGTGAGCCAAGGACATGGTGCGCAAAAACTTGCCGATTGAATATAATTGCGACCAGATGCTTATTTCGACTTTATTGTTTATACTATACTAGCGACCCGCCTTTTCTTTATTATATTAAGTATTCGTTAGTTAAATATTAATGTATTATACACATATAGCTTCTGGAATAAATTCGCTGTCCATTATCATTGTATTCACATCAATATCCTTTTTTTTTTCTTATCTGTAATAGCTGTCTTGGATAATCTTGGCAAGACTGAGCGGTATTAATCGATACAAGCCAATAAAATATAAAATGCCGCTGCAAAAAATTACCCTTCCTGTTCTAGGACGATGGTAAAGACATGTTTTTGTGCTTGGTTTGGTTGGTGGTAGGGCGTTTTTAGTCCGCTTGGCTAACTACCACCAAATATATCTTATCTAAGTCTGTCGCCATAACAATAATGTTAACAGGTGTTTCGGCAGTTAGAGGTAAGATAGCCAGTTTCTCTGTTGTTGAGGATTCCGGGTGAAGCTCGCTTCCACCTTCGGCCTGATCATCACTTACCATCAGGTGAGATGCAGGCCAAGAGGTTCCACGTTGTAGACAAAGTGTTTTCTTTCTTTCTCAATAGCCACCATCGACAAAAATATGAAATGGACTATACAACTAGTTAGTGCAGCTTACCTTGAGAGAAAAATAAAAGCTAAGTATCAGTCTATCTGCGTGACTAACCCATTCAAGGCAATACCTTCAGACCAAACTGAAGTAAACATTACGATAAATTATTTTCCAATCACGTCCATGGATAACCAATAAACCGCGAACATGAAAATTTTCAATGCGTAATGCCAACGCAATAGCCGATAACATGTAGATGTACCTATGCGCATGCGCTGAAACGTGTACGGTTATCTGAGATTTACGATTCTGTTTACTACGAGTATTCGACAAGGAGTCACTGTGGGTATCGTGTTCTGTGACAATGGGGTTGTGTTCATTCACACGTCTTTAAACGTGGATTCTCTGACTTTAACGACCGTCCGCGTGGTTTCGTATTTTCCGGGCACATCGCGTGATCTGATTTTTCACACACTCATGCGTTTGTCACGACCTTGAGCGAATAAAGAATTAGTTCGTCTGTCAACGTTCGGGTCCTGGTTCCATTCTAACACAGTTTTAAATACATTTTTCCCCGAACAATTTACAAACATAATGCATTTTGTCTCGTCTTTCAAAATGTCATTGTGCACAGCGACGATTGTGAACTGTCCTATATTAAATTTTCCGCTGGCTTGACATGATTCATACACTGTCCTCGTGTCTCGAAGAGTACAAGTTCGACATTACATCCAGTTCGTTCTTAGAAGAGCCAATAATATTGCGATCATAGCTGGCCGTATAAAATGTTAACGGTAGCATGGGAGTACCGCAAGGTATCCGGCTGGGACCCTTTTTGTTTACACTCCATGATATCAGGTGACGTGTGGCGTAGTAACCCAAAGAATTCATAACAGAAAACTAGTGAAATTCAACACCACTGTTTATGCGGAACGCCATGTTACATCAACATAATGAGCCGACACGTGGCTTCCGAACGTGAATGACCGGCGTCTTAAGGCATCGTGTTACTTAATTTTGTTATATAGCAGAAAGTGGTGGCATTATTTCATTATTCGCTCTATACCTAGCGATTTGCATTAATCTTGATGTTATTGGCATTAAATTACACTTTCGAGTGTTTTCAAAAGCGGTTCGTGGTTATTCTTAGGCAAACGATACTTCAACTATATTTATGACCTACCTCACATGCTTTGAAGAATTTCCATTTGTTTCCGCCTATGTTGCTGTTTATTAAAGCCGTGTTTAATGGCTTGGCAGGTATTAATGTTAATATTATTGGCATTTATCAAGGTTAAAATAACAGGTTGGCGTTTATTCAGAATTTTAAGTGTTGAAAATTTTACTGGTTGGTTTGTGTACTGTTGAGTTAACTAATTCTCTTGAATAATACCTTCGTACATAATCTGCCTAATATCCGTATCTTGTTATGATTGACAAATGTTCGCTACTATATTGTTTACAGCACTATTTGTTACACAATTGTGCAACTTATTCAAATTGATTACTACGGTATTGTGAAATATTTGTATTACGTTTTATAATTTAACTCCAATACAGCTTTATTTAGTATTTGAATATTTATTGTTATTCCGTTTTGAAGAATGACTGTTTATAAAACTGTCTGTTTAATTAATAAAATCGTTGTTCGACTTCGCTTGTGATTTGTTTGTCAGGCTAATATTTGTGGATGGACAATATCATGAGTGTTGTATTGTGAGGAGCAATGACTTCACAATTACAATGACAATAGACATTGTCGTCTTTATCCGTGATTTCCTCTTTATTTCCTATACTGCTGTTAATTGTTGTATCAATATTGAAGTTGTAGATTTTTGTCAAGAGTAATAGATAAGGAAGTTATTACGCAGGTCTTGATTTACTAACATATTTCTCTTCGTTATTCTTCATATTAATTTTAAAAATATTCCCAGTATAACCGTGTGTACGTTATTGTTGTGTGTGTGTGTTACGTTATTGTTGAGATTAACTTAAATCTCTGAAACGATGCTTTTCATCTTAAAAATAACGTTGTTAACGTAAAAAATATTGTTGTAAATTGTGTTAATCTGGTAATAAAAGAAGATCAAGTACATGAGTGATTCAGTTTGTTATTCAAGTATTTAACTAAATATCGTTAAAATTTCAATTAAAATATAAAGAAAAAGAAAAATTGTTTGTTGTTGTTGTTGCTGATTGTTGTTGTAATATGATGGGTCACTGAAAATGTTAGAATCAGTTACATTGCAGATTTTTATAGACTATTAAGTAGCTTAGATTTCACCAGTACCGAATCCATGTTCATGGATTTTTACTATACTAAATGAATTGATGAATTTGTATTCATTGTAATTCTGGTTCTAAAACTAGAAAAAATTACATAACACCCACAAAATAACACAATTTTAAATCCTAAATGTAACTAAATCAACCACAAAGCGACAATAGACAACAGGAGTAAAGCAATGCGTTTGTTTGGTCTATAAATTAATCGTTCAACCAATTTGGGAAAGCGGAAAATCACCCGAGCGAGTGTTGGCGCCAGATGGACGGATGCCAGCCTTTCACTGGGAATCAGAGTAACTTTGTTATGTGGACGGTATTGGACGATATGTAGGACTATTAACTTGACACATTTTAACAAAACAGTCAATGCAGTTCAAGCTGATAAAGAATTTAAAGATATTTACTGTAATGACAATGAGAAACACAAAGAAGGACTGGTAATAATACTAATAATAGATAATAATATAACTGGGAATCAGTAATCAACTTTTTTTTGTGGACGTCGTTTGCATGTGGTGTCAGTTGATGATGATGAAGAATCTGAATGTATTCGTAGTATTGATGATTTGTTAAAGTTTCATACTAGCAATGATTAAGACGCATAGATATTATATTTCAATGGTAAGACGTTATAATATACTAAACGTTAATATGTAAGTATAATTGAGATGCACAATACTTTTTTTGCGTTATCGGCTGAACTTTGAACTTTCGTTGAAAGTATTGCCGCATAATTAATTCTTTGAAATATAAGTAAACGAGTAAAAATTGCGCGTGAAATAGATAATATCATCTTATTAAAAATCTTAAATTCACTGACAGGAAACGTACAGCCTAAACCGCTGGGTGTTGAAGCATGACATTTGGAAAAGGGGTTTAATAGGGGATGAAAGTTTGTTTCGAAATTCTACATTTTTGCCCGTATAAGTTGGTCTACAAGAAGGACCAAACCTAATTTCTTTAGAACGTTCTACAGATAGGCATAAGCTAGGTCACCGTTATTTTTGCATAATCTAGATTATACCTAGACCAGCAAAATGCTTGGTCTATATTTGGCCATGTCAGGTTTTGTGTCACGAACAGTAAAGCGGTAGGTAGAGTACCTCAATTTATAAAACTATAGGAATAGTGCGTGCCATAATTTGTATTTGTCGATCAATATAGTAAAATATCGAAGCAAATATTGTTTTGACCTAGTTGTATTTCTATTTGATCCTTTGGACTTTGTTACTTATGGTTATATAAATTTAGCAACCGTAGCTGAAATCATTTCAATCTTCAAGGAATTCATAATGTCTTTTTGCAGTTGTAGCCTTTACTCTTCCTCTGTTGGCGAAAGTGTCCATTATTCCCTAAGTATATCTGTTTACAACTCTCTTTGAATTTCATTGATCAATCTTAAGTTGATTTCAGCTTTTTAATTTTTTTATTCATTATCTAATTCATCATGGCTTCACTGGATCGTAACTATGTCACTCACATAAGAATCTTTTTAAACTCTGTAATAAAACAACCATATATCATGTACGAACGAAATACCGTTTTCCGCTTTATTTATTTTCGCTTTTAAAATAAAAACAGACGTGGCAGACAAACGAATGATATATTGTGCACTATTTTAAATGTAACGGTGTATTGCTTACAAGTTTCCTGCTTTATATTCTTCAAGCTGTATTTTAGTTCCCGTTCTAATTCCGTGTATCGGAACGAAAGTAAACTGACCGTAAAAACCAACACAAAAGTAATCGTCTCATCCCGTATTTCATGCTTCGGTCCGATTAGTCTTGCATTTGGACAAACTCCAGATTTTATGTCATAAAGCTTTTAGATAATACTGGAATTAGTGTAAAGTTGTCTCTGGACATGGAAACACAAACATATTAACATGACATTTTGTGTTTATATCTTGGGAGGAAAAGAGAAAAAGATGCAAAGTAAAATAATTATTTGACTGACTAAATAAATGAGGATGAATTTGAAATACTTAGCCGGAATCTAACAAAAAACCCTAAGCATTAACACGATAAGCTTTTAACTCCTTATCACAGGAATTGAATTTACAAAATGATAAAGAATTCCCGGACCAAATTACAAATGAAATTGTGAGAGCAACTGAAAGACTTCTCACAATAGGGTTAATAATTTCCTTATCCTTAATTATAATCATGCCATTTTCATTAAACATCGTTTTTATTATAGTGTTGCCTTTGATATTAAATTAAACAAAAGCTTTTACTCCTTTGTTATTCTGAGGAATCTGGTCATGACACATTAATTTGGAGAATATTTTCAAGAGACCTTTATAGTATTTACTTTAAGATAAACTGTTTTATTTCTCATTTATTATCACTTTTATATTAATTGCGTTTTTAATGGGATGCAAACTTGACTAAACGCAAGTTTTATAATGTCTAAAAGTATATCATCCACAGATCCACTGTATTCAACAAAAATCAGAAAAATATATGATATTCTTGAAAAAACATAATAGGTACAACTAATTTGAATACGATAGAAAAAAATGACGAAGATACCTACCTCTAAAATGTTTCTTTTAACGATTTAAAGTCATAATAATATACATGGAATCATACTGATTTTTTATCAGATTATTCTACAACATATTACCGTAAAAGTGTTTTAATTTTTAGTCCAATCAATAGATTCTTTGTAAATAGATAATGACTTCATATTTTGTAATAATTTACCTGCGTTGAGTCATCGCGGTTCTCTCTCTTTTCTATGCAGTCCGAGGGCGACCGCGCTTTAGCTTTTGTAAGCCTCATAAAGCAGTTCTGTTATTGACAAATACATGAATACATGACAAATCTTGGCATGTAAATCAGAAAGGATTTGTCCATTTCGATTTTCTGCTATCATTTAAATCTAAAGTTACTTGCAGATAAGGTTTTTTGTAGGTGCAATATCAGGGACATACTTATCTTTCAAAGGCAAATTTCAAAAATTCCAAAGTCTAGATATGACAAGTAAATAAGTCCTCAAATGACCTTCATTCAGGAATAACAAGGCAAACATGAAACCCGATATCAAAATTCTTGGTAGTTACAAAAGTGTAACATTAGTTCCCGTAAAATATTGATGCTTGAGGAGTAAACATCTAAATTGCAATATTATTTAACTCAAAACTGCGCACTTTGTAAACAATTCGTAATAGCAAGTACTAAAGGAATAACATTGCGTAGCAGGAAGTGGTTTCCCGGATGAAGTGAAGGTCGTCCAGGGGAAGCAAGATGGAAGCATAGAAGAGAAAGGGAAGGGTAGAAAACAAGAGTGACCCTGAACGTAATCGTGGCCTCGTCCCGGGTGAATATTGATCCAGTAAGGGACGAAGGACAAAGTTCCTTCCGCAAGCCAAATGGAAACCAGTTTGGAGATTTTATGAAGGACGCAATAAAAGATGAAGGTTATGTGAACTAAGAGTAGATGCTATATGTATGTATAAGTAGCCTTTGGAATATAATGCCTCATAGACTTTGTTTTATCAATGGATGAGTGAGAATATATACAATTTAGCTTTTAGGGCATTGAACTAGAGACCTCAAAGAACTAAAGTTTAAGGTCTAGAGTTTAATGGCCTGACCTTGACCTGGTGTTACTTTCATAAAGAAGCTTTTATATGTTACATTTTGTTGTAGACCATTAAATTAAAGGGTTTTGCATTATGTGATCGCACTCCTATGCGATGTGGCATGAGCAGCACTGGAGGCATAGCTTCCGTATAGAAAAGTGGGTTAAAATTGTGATAGTGTTGAAATAGAGCTATTGGCGTAGTAACAATTATAATGAATAAGTACGTTCATGTCCAAAGTAATAACAAGTCTTTTATTTAAAGTTTACGAAAGCAATATTGACTTTATTTAAAAAAGTCTCTTGCTGGACTTAACGGATTATTTCAAGTTCTATTAGTATAGTATCTCTTACTTCCCAGTCTTAAGAAAATTAATCCTTATCACCAGTGCATACAGTTTAGTTTTCCAGTTAACGTTCTATGTCATATTTGTCTTTTTTATCTTAGCTGTTTATCTATTTCAACTATGAGTTGAAGTCGAGCCTTCGTGCAAGTATTTTTTGCTTCCCACTCATACGCCTAATTGAAACTATAAACGTTTGATACTAAAAAGAGTATTTATGGTTAATATTGATTTATGTACTCGAAATATATACTTGGAAATGTTTCACCTGGTTTTCAATCCGGAGTATTTTACGATATTGTTGAACTGAATTTTATTTGCGCTCAATGTTGGTAATATTGCAGATGTAGATGTGTTTAAGCCAGGATAACAGAAATCCGACAAAGAATATGTAGGTACCTACTTAGTTGTTATGATTATGAGCGTAAGCTCAGCTGATATACCTACCTAGCTGAAAAATGTGCCAGACATAGGCTATAATACCCTAATTGCGTAATACACGATCAATCGGAATCTGAATCGCTTTGAAACAGATTGCTAATACATTGCTTCTTAAGTTCGAAAAAGAATCTGCTCAGCAACGTAAATAACGCAATGAATGTTGTTGAACTGTCAAAATGAAACAGATTAATCGTAATCGTTTAAGAAAATGTGAACCACACAATACGTATTTTGCTCTAGCTGTGAGAATCGTCACAAGAGTCATATCAATATGTTAGCAACAGAATCCTACGTGAAATACTATTAAAGATAAATAGTATATCTACTCAATAATAGGTTTCATAAAGCAATATCCTAAGTATCACTGGAAATATTATGTCAATGAATCAATATTAATAATAGCATAGAGAGAAAGAACAAACATCTATATAATGTTGTACCTATAATGTTAACTCCGCAGTGGGAAGCATTTCAAGAATCTATCGCGCCAATTGGATACAAATTTTCCGCTAATTGTATACCTTCGTTTATTTACGAAATGCGTTCATTAAAATCTTTGCCGTCAATTATTTTAATCGCACAATAAACAATGGAAGAGTCGCAATGCTTTCGGAAGGCAAATTGTTCGGTGCGACATGGTTTTGCATTCTGATTTTAATGAAAATTGACTAAGTATATGTAAATAGCTGAAGTCCAATCCAATGCTAGAGAATTTAGCTCAGATTCATGTTTGAAAATGGAAATCTTTTCCGACCTCAATGAAAGCTGTTTTGATTATTTTTCTTTTTCACATAATCGAAGCTTCAGTGCATAAACTCATGCATATAGTGATCCTGCCAGTCCTATATTGCGGGGCGCGAGCTCTTGATTAAAACCTCATTTCCGTGTAGCTGTTGAAGTAATTTTCACAACGTTACAAATTGTTTTTTTATCCAAATTCCATATAAAATTCTTTAATTTGTTTCTGCTTACTAGGAAGGTTTACATTTTTTTATATGTGTGTAGGGTGTTAAGAAAATCCCAACTAACTCCAATAGACAGTCTTGATATAGATCATTCACTGGCTGCATACTCTGGATTCATCTCACGCAATGTTCCCGCGTGAGGCACAGAATACCTACAGTTTGTTTCGGAAGCCTGCAATCTACTTCAGTTTGAAAATCTATTCCGTTGGGATTATCTTGTCTTACTCCAACCTCTTGTGTTTTATTTTGTACATTTTGTATGTGTTTGGGATTTTTCTGATTTGTAGATTGGTATATTTGTATCTAGTTTAGAAACTATACCTAATTGCGTATTAGACGACACGATCAATCAGAATCTGAATCGTTTTGAAACAGATTGCTAATCCATTGCTTCTTAAGTTCGAAAAAGAATCTGCTCAGCAACGTAAATAACGCAATGAATGTTGTTGAACTGTCAAAATGAAACAGATTAGTTGTAATCGCTTACGAAAATATGTGTAATTAGATACCCGGTATTCTCTACCTCTCTAGATATGCCTGACAGATTGTTTGTCGATATCTATACTCCATTTATTACTCTTTAATGTACCCATATATACTCCATTCATTACTACAATTCATTATTATTCCATTTATTAGATTAGACAAATAACAGCAAAATAACGACAGTTATTGTAGAATATTGTTGAAATAACTCCACTTTAGAGTTATTTTTTTAATGTAAATGGTAAATAGATTATATTGCTTTGTATTTATCGTGAAATAACGGAGTTTATTATACGTTTATATCGAAACAAGGTTGATGATAACCGTTATTTGTCTGTTATATATAATAAAATGGAATATGGCACATTTCGACCAAATACCTACCTAGTATTTCAGCAGGAGGTTATGTTATGTTTTATTTTCCTTATCTTTAGCACCTTTAGCAAAACGCTGTAATAAGAAATCTATCGGTAGGTTCTTACAAACTATCCTAACTAATATTATAAATACGAAAGTGAGTTTGTTTATTACGCTAAAACGGCTAAACAAATTTGGATGAAATTTGGCGCATGGGAAGACCATGACCTGGGCTAGGACATATAATACTTTTTATCCCGATATTCTCACGGGATCGAGACTTATGCGGGTGGAACTGAAGGGTGCAACAAGTAATAGAATAATAGGACCATTTCCAAATGACGCAGAAACGTTCCTTCCTTACTTTTAACAATGCGAATTAGTAGGCAGAATAACAAAATGTCATGGCTAAACAAACACTTGATAAAAATGTTATTATGAACATTTG
The DNA here is from genome assembly GCA_916701695.1 of Agrochola macilenta. Taxonomy (NCBI): domain Eukaryota; kingdom Metazoa; phylum Arthropoda; class Insecta; order Lepidoptera; family Noctuidae; genus Agrochola; species Agrochola macilenta. Next base: position 8,180,523 of record OU753564.1, on the reverse strand, counting down.
GTCATCGCTCCGTAAGCCCGTAACGAATTAAATTGGACAAATTGATAAAAACCAGTTTGTTTTCCATTCCATTTATATTTTGTACATTTAATTAATTTATTCAACGTGTTTGTAGGTCTTGGTCATTATCATGTTACGTAAAGTTTGTGTGATAGTGATAATCTGCTTATTTAGTTGATAAAAATATGATAATTAAGAAAAATGGTTATCTATGGCAATAAGATAAATAATAAAGCCTTAATAACGTAAGAGAATCTTCTCTTAACAGGCTCAGCATGAGCACAATAAAAACGGGTTTTATTTCGACGGAAGAATAAACAAAATGACAGATGAACAATCACAATCTGTCAGTTTGTCTATTCTTCCGTCGACAAAACTCGTAGAAAACCTGTTTCTATGGTTGTCATGCTAAGCGTACTGATTTTAAAACTTATGTTAATTCAAATGACTGAATCCAATCAATTCAAGGATTATTATCCTATTCGCAAAAAAATATGTGTGTGCGATCCACATTATCGATTCCAGTGGAAACTTCCTCTATTTGCGTTGGATTACAAATAACAGCTGCGCTGTGTAAAGATTGATTAACACACAACTAAAAATAAGTACGATACCGTGGCCATCACACGAGGTTTTTACAAAAATAACGCAATTTTTCGTAGAAGACAACTGTCTGGAGTGGACCACATGCCTCGTAATAATTTATCGATTGAGAGCTGATTTCACCAATGAAAATGAACGCGATCAGCATATCTAAACTGCGTTCGAGAGCTGTCAGTGTTAAGATTCCCCAACAATGATGAAACTGACAGTTCTTAAACGCTGTTCAGTTTCATACCTTCGACCTTTCGACTCAAAACCCCACGATAATTGCCTTTTACTATATTTCAACTGTACTCTGTTGAACTTGTTGTCAGGCCTAAACTGTCCTCCCATACCGGGAGGACAGTTTAGGCCTGACAACAAGTTCTTTCCAGGTAGGCTACTTATCAAAAATGTAAAACAATATAGAAAATGGTTCAAAATCACAGCTAACCAAAAATATGGATAGTTCAAGTCGTAATTTTGTTTACGTTGAATCGAATTTGACGTCATAGCGTAGGAGTTGGAATTACAAGGCATTGCGATGCTAAATTATGAGTGTTTTACAATGACAGTAATATTTATGTAACATTGGAATAAGCAACCAATGTTTACGAAAACAAACGAAAACAAAAAAGGATTTGCTCAAAGTTCTAACGTTCGTTTTTCAACTGGAGGAGTCGGCCATTGTTACCATAGTCAACTATGTGTCACGTGTTTTGCATAAATACCGCGTTCCAAGGTTATCGCGAATAGTATAGAACATTTAACTTGTTCGCGGAACAATACAAGAAATTGAATTTCAAATCGTTAGTGGTTCTAATAAGAATTTGGTGTGCCAGACTGCCAGTAACATGGCCAGTAACATCATTGAAATGGAGTTTTTTTTATTTGTTGCCAATATTATCATCTGTAGTTATGTTAGATATTGCAATTCGTTTAGTTATTTAGCAAACACCCATTTATATTACCCAAGTATCTAGTCCGGCTATTTAATTGGCGAATTCCTGAAACACAATTGTAACACTTTTTAAATTTAAATCGGTGACTCATCCATGAACTTTGATTAGAAGACAGCAAACAAAGTAGGTAGTTACTATGTTACGTGTTATTTAGTATGATAAAACAGATGTTTCTTTATTTAAACCACAGATTTGCGTCGAGAAATGTCCGAATACCTACATGGTTTTTGTAAACACAGGTACTTGAAATAAACATGAGGATAACAAGGTATAACAACGCAAACAATACATAAATTACTTTTTAGTTATTTAATCGGATAGGTAACAAATTTTCCTTAAAATGTATATACCTACTTATTAAATAAATAATGGAAACGTCTTCCTCGTCATGTTTATGGTTTACGATATATTATATAGATAAGGTTCCAAGAAGATAATAACATGAAACCATTTTTTTTTTAAGACTGAATGTATCACTGTTTATACTGTTACAGAAATGAATCCGAAACGGGATGATAATGATAAAATTGTTAAATGCCTTCCGGAAAAAAAAATACTGCGCCCGGAGAATTAAAAAAAAGTGATTTAGAATGAATTCGAATTTGGAATTTTAACGGATTTTTATTCTAATTATTATACGCGTGATGGAAGCATGTTGTTCGCTTTCAAGGTCTCGTTTCCCGCCATCCCGACTTACGTCTTCGCGAAGGCGATAAAGCATTTATTATTCTTATGTTTAAAACCACTCAACAAGCACTGGTTGTATTGTGAGCCTCAACACGTGTGCCTGATAAACGATCAATAGAATGATGTCATCGTGAAGTGTTTTGCTTCCACGAGGGTTAATGTCAATGTTCACTTCAGGCTGTAAATAGCTGAATAGCTTTGCCTTGAAGTTCGTACTTTACTCTTTGATTTTTAAAGATACATAAAGATTTAAATCTGGAACTGATAATTTAAAAAAGAAACGTGTTTCAGTCGACAGTCTCATAAGAATTTATATGTTCAAAACATCAACGAAAGCACGTGCGATACCGCGTGTGAAATATTTTTGCGAGCCCCACGAGTGTTTCAGTAGGTACTTTCAGCTGTTTGATTATGCAATAGACAAGGTACTGAGCAGTGTAAAATAATCTTGGAAAGAACAAACGCTTAGGAAATAAAAACACGTAGCTTTGACACAATAATGTCGTAGCGAATTAAAAAAGAAAAATTTATGAGCGCAACTCTACTTAATATCTTCATTGTAAAGTTCTGTGATTCTGTGTTTAAAAACACCATTGAATTATTAATACCATATTATGAATATCCCATAGGCCATATTACATAACAGTCAACGTATTATACAACTTATTTAAAAGACAAGTGTGGTACTAATAGCGATCAAGGCCGATAATTCTCGTTTATTTTCGACTCGGATCGCGAATGGTGACGATCGTCGAGTCGCGTTCAAAAACAGTGTTGTACTTCGTTAGTGGCACGTGCTGAAGTTGCGTTCAGTTTATCGGTTTACTTGACTTTTTAAATTGAGAACCACTAGAATTAAGGTTATGTATAATAATATTAAATAATTCTTTTGTATTTATTGTTGTGGTTAGTTATTATTTGGTTTGGAACTATTGTTTACTTGATTTGGAGTTAAAAATAAATTAAACGTGTTTAATAAGTTGTTTTTATTCGATTTTAGTAGAACTTGCATAGGTACTGACTGTGTATCTAAGTAGGTACTGTATATTCAACTCAGTACCGTATTCATTTTGATAGTTAAACACCGAATTGATGAACTGCACTATAGGGATTGACATTATTGAAAGTTCAGTTCAAGCTCACTTCACGTTTTAAAATATTTACAGAATAGATCTGCAGCTTCTATTTAATTTAATAGAATAATTTGAAGTTATTCAGTAGGTATTCAGATTGCGCTGGTGACTTTAATAGGTATCCAATGTTACAAGAATATTATAAATATTGAAATAGATTCTCAAAATGCCCAAGATGTACTCTTGATAAAAAAACAATTAAAGAATCGATATTATGATCTAAGAATTAATAAGCTCTATCTGTCCACGTTTTCTATTACATAATCACTTGGTTCACGTTCCTTTGAACCCAAAATAACATACTTATCTAACATTTGTTTTATCTTATCGTAGTTCTATTATCGTAGGTATCAATTTAGATAGTTTTCGCCGAAACTGGTTTGACTAAATTCGACTATTTATCGAAATTAGTGAGGTAGGTAACGTTAGCTGTCGTGTCACGAGATTACAATATCATGCCTTGTGTTATATCAAGTAACAGTATAACAATATACTTTTAATGTTTTAGTTATTATTGCCAACCATTTGCACTGGCGGGAATTGTTGGTGCAGTCATTGCACCAACATTTCGAAAGCGTATCCATGACTGTCTAATGATTGGTCAAACTCTTCACTGCAGTGTTTGACCAATGTTGGACACACTTTTCCATCGCAACGTTCGTAAATAAGGGGTTTTAGTAAAATAATCAGCACGAAAATTAGCCAATCGAACAGTTGGATTTCTGTAATAAACCTAATACAACAGCTATTCAAATCATTTGACTTGAGTCTGAGTTTTGAGCAGACTGGCTCGACGCAACTCCGATAGAACAATTTCCATGAAGTTTTCATAGAAATTGTTCCACCAGAGGGGCGAGCACGGCCTTGTGACATGGCTCGAATCACACATTTTATCACAGTTTAGTCATATCAAAATGTGTGACTCGAGCGGCGAGCCATGTCACAGTAGGCCGTGCGCGCCCCGCAGAGTTACGTCGTGGCTGTCTGCGAAAACCTTTAGCTGTGTTCTAGGCTTCTAGCGTTTTAGAAACCGCGTGCTATGTCAAAAAGGTTACCTAGGTCTAGGTACCTACATGCGGTAAGAATCATTGATTCAACAACACAGCTAAACACTTGATGAATATAGGTCAGTTAATATTGTAATATTTTCTAACCACACAATACCTATTAAACAGCTCATATTTGCCTTTTATGTATTTGCCGCACCCATGTACTGCTCCGATTTACCTAAGCTGTTATCTGCAACTCAAACATTGGCATTGCAAATTTTATGTCGATTTATATAACTCACGTTCAACAAAGAAATATTAAGTGTTATTATTTTGATAAGAATTACTTTGTTTGTAGAAGGATTTGATATGTTTTAACTTGAGCTAAATTCAATGTATTGTTTTGTGAAAAACTTCAGATTTTTTGCCTGCCGAACTGCTATTTTTTTCTTATTTATTAATTAATAAATTTTATTATTTACAAGGCGCGCCCCGCGGTTTCACCCGCATAAAGGCTCGTACGGACTAGCATGACATGTCGACGCGACACCGGTAATTGTTCTACCGTTTTCTTAGAAATTGTTTTGTTAGAGTCGCGTCGCGCCGGTCTGCACGACGCTCGACTCTCGATCCCTTGGGAACATCGGGATAAAAAGTATCCTATGTCCTAACCAAGTTCATGGTCTACCCATGTGCCAAATTTCATCCAAATCCGTTCAGCCGTTTTAACGTGAACGCGTAACAAGCAAACAAACACACTCACTTTCACATTTTTATAATATTGGTTAGGATTAGGATGTACACACAGTGTGGAGTACAAAGGTACTGCTTATTTCTTAAGAAATTGCTTTTCAACTAAATTCTCACACTTTTCCAACTGTATATAAGTAAAATTTGAGATCGTGATATAAAATCCTTGCACGCGTAGCATGACCACCGTGTCGACGGAAGAATAGACAATATGACAGATTGTGATTGTTTATCTGTCATTTTGTCTATTCTTCCGTCTACAAAACCCGTTTCAATGGTGATCATGCTACGCATGTTGATGTGCATTTCAGATGATAATAGTAAGTCTTACAGTTGATTTATCAGTGCAACGTATTTAGTCATCAAGAAAGCTGTAAAACATGCAGTACCTTGACTGCTTGTTTTACTGCTGTCTTGATGACTAATAAAACTCTTCATTATTTTCCTTGATTAACTTTAGAACTTAATTAAGATACAAATTGCTAAATTTACGCCCGTTCCATGATGACTTGCATACGGTTATTGTAAAACTATCACTCGTTTATATATTTCTCAATATTCAAAAGGCTTTAAAGTTTTCATAGTTAGGTGAAAAGGATATTTTCATTCTAAAGGGACATAAAGGAGCATTTACAGGAAAATTGGCTGTATATAATCATTTCAAGGGATCAAGGCTTCCCATACAGGCGCGACGCGACACCGGTAAAACAATTTCCGAGAAGTCTTCATAGAATTAGTTCCACCAGTCACGTCGCGCCCGTCTGCTTCAGTTTGACATATCAGAGAGGCAATTCAATAAAAAGTTTCTACCCAGCACCTACCTTTTTTTTTCCTATTTTTTTCGGACGTTCCTGCGATCCTAGTACCTACCTCATGTATAACTTATTCAGGAGACATCCAACAAACCTATACTCAAAGATATAAATATGTCTAGATAGACAGTCAAAGCTGTGAACTCGTCGAAAAACATAGCGTCCAACAGTTGGCCGTTAAATGTACGCACAATGACAGTACAATGACGTGGCGCGAGTGTAAGGCGTAGCAGTCACGCACACCTGCCCGCGTAGCATAACCACTGTAGAAACGGGTTTTGTCGACGGAAGAATAGACAAAATGACAGATTGTGATTGTTTATCTGTCATTTTGTTTATTCTCTCTACGCGTGCAGCATAACAAAGTTTGTCTGTTTGTTTTAGTTCTTTTGCAGCGCGAGACTCTATCTAGACATTAAATAATCAAAGCCTATAAACACTTTGAAGTACATCTCCAAACCACTTATTTGCGAACAGTCTGCCATATGCAAAACAGTTTGATTATCGTGATAACTGCTATCTAATCTGAGGTAAACACTTGAGACGTCTCATTCGAAACTGGTTGGGTTATAAGTGGGTGGTATTGGGCAAGCGATGGATAGCTTTGTGTGGGTAGATTTATATTTTTATTTGAGAATTTTTGATCCAACTATATAAAGGCGGCATGTTGCTCTGATACAATGTGAATATGTAGTTACAAAAGCAACATACAATAACCTTCGTTTAAAATTCTCTGATTGTGACAAATCCAAATTTCCTTAGGGTCTACTAGATAAAGTGACAGTATATCAGTGATAACGATGGTGGAAGTCAAAAAGTATGGGATGGACAGGATTTACCGATGTCAATCTTGTTGAAAGTTGTAGAAATACGAAACGCTTTGAAAGCGATTACAACTTGTGGCGCTCAGCGTTATTTCAGACTGCCAACCACCAGTTCACATGAAAATTGATTGCAGATTAAAGCTTCGTGCAGACTAGCGCGACGCGACACCGGTTATTGTTATACCGTGAAGTTTTCTTAGAAATTGTATTGTTCGAGTCGCGTCGCGCTGGTCTGCACGAGCCTTAATGGGGGTAGCCCCCTGATGAAGTTCGCCATAATTATGCCATGAGAGTGTATACAGTATAGGTACACTACGCATTATTATAACTGTCATAAAGATGCCAAAAATTACAAATTTTAAAGCTGACAAGTCACCACTTTAAAATTGATAATTTTTTACTAACATGAGAATTCTCAACATATTTATTGATCAAAGACTGGATCAAGTTTTTAAAAGCTTACGTACATTTCAGAGATGCCAATACTCAATGAAACAAAACAATCAATATTCAAGAGCGATATAAATAGGTGCCTAACGGCCTTAAGAACCATCTCGTGATTCCTTTACACGTGGAACCAGACTCCATTTTCCTTTGAGCACATCGATTAGCATCAACGTTTATTTCTGACGTTATGCTAACAAACCTTGTGTATGTTATTTAATGCACAAGTGTGTAATGCCTTCGATAATTGACTTTGTTAATCAGTGTATGTTGGTCTTCCGTTTAAACTTGTTTCAAAGCGAGTTGCTTCTCCTATTTAATTATTGATCTTGGGCAAAGTCGAGGACATTTCGTGATATTGGTTCATTCATTTTGTTGCTTTTCTTTTAACTTGGTGCATCTATTCAAAATGAACCTATAGTAATGACAGTTTGGACCATGAAAAGAAGCTAGTTTAGATTTTTATGAGACGATTCTAGACGTATAGTACATGCAACTAGAATAAGTAGGTACTTTCATAGATAATTAAATCTCAGCAGTACATAAACCTATTGACGTAGATCATAATGCCTGATTTGCCGTAAAGTTATGCAATAACAGAAGTCACATCACTAAATACATAATTACGGCAATTTTACGATTCAACACGACCATATAAGTTGTACAGATAGCCCACTATGTCTTGACCTTTCAAGGTCTGTTTGCGAAGACAACTGTCAAACAAACGTCTAATTCAGTACATACTGGAAAAAGGGTTGAATATGATGCAGGGGCGGTCTTTATCCAAAAAAATATAGAATAGATTTCCCAAAAATCATAAGTTTTCTCAGTTTACTGGGTTTCAACGTAAAATTAATATAGTTTTTTTAACCACCACGACTAACTAATTATTTATAATATTTTAATGAAAAGTACAGTCCATTTTAGCAACATACAATAATAATTGAATATGGAAAACCCTTTAAAAATTAGGTCCCTAATGGAAAAAAAAAAAAAAACACCTGCGTTCCTGTTCACCCTAATTTTTGGTAGGATTTTGAATTAGTTCCATATTTTCCCGCAGCTCAAGATAAATGGTCACTGGACCAGCACAAGTCATGCGCGTGACAGCTGATCTCTGTATTAGCCATACAAATACACAGATTAAATATTATTTGCTAACACGTTCAGCGTTTATGCCTTTGCCAGGTACATACTAAAGATAAACACGTGTTTCCTGTATAATGTTTTAGAAATATATGTGTAACATATTGTTGGCGATTTGTTTTAATTTTGCAATTGTAATTTTAATTTGTCACGTTGTATCGAATGCAGTAAGAAGGTACTGGATGCACTAATTGCGTACTTGGGTTAAACATTATACGAATTGTATGCTATCTATCTTTAGTATTCTTTTTAATTTAAATTGATTTACTAAAGTCAAGCTAATTTGTAGTTTCGTGGCAACTCATATTGCATTTTCGAAAGCATCCAATCATAAGTACCTATATTTATATTCATATTCTTTTCTTTATTTGCATACCAAAATAATACCAAATAAACGTGGAAATTGATCTGAAATTAGTTCTACTTAGTTTCTACTTAGTGGCACTAATTTTAGATTAAAAATTCTCGCCTCCGATGATTAGCCTCGACCTTTGAAGTTTTGAAGGGGAAAATATTGATGTTGCACCTGATTATAAATATTTATGACGTTTTTTTTTTCATTCGTACATTAAGTTATGATTAAGCTGTACCTTCAAGTAACTTAGCTTGACTAAGACCGCTTATACCACAAATCACCCAAAGATTTTAGCGCTACAGTAGATTTTTATACAAGGGATGAAAGGGACCGATTTAGGCACGAGATGGTTTTTTCGAGTGCTTCAATAGGTCTTTCCCCCGAGGTAAACACTCTGCTTTTCATTCCGAATATGAGGAAAGTAAATAAAAACCTACTTAGTTAAACATGAATTTGTTTGAATCTGAATCTGATGAACTAATTTTATACAAATATCTGTATAGGTAAATCATTAGCATTCGACAAAACAACTGAAGATCAAAATGTCGCTTTCCCGCCTTTTTGATATTTCATTTGCTGTGGCATTCTACCATCCAGTATTTTTTATCATTGATGATGGTAAATATTTAGCTCTAATGTATGTAATTAAATTTAAAAAAATATTTTAGTGAAAAGTAAATTATAAGTTTAAAGTCATGTTACAAAATAGTTGTTAAGTTTTATAAATTTAATTTCAATTTGACGCCGCGATCTAATATAGTGGCTGTATAAAAAGTTGGGATATGGCTTGCATAGTTTTAAAAATTTTGACAGCAGGGAAAATCGTTTCCCCGGGACGAAAAGTACTGTTTTCATCCCTCTGATCAGGTAACTTCAAGCGTAGTTACTGTAATTTTTAAACGGTTAGCAGGAAAAGAACGATGTTTTAAATTCGTTTAGCGTTAACGTACTTTGTGGTGCAAGCGAGCCTGTTAAAATCCTAGTTAAAGTTAACATAATAAAACTAAACTATTTCTTTCATTTATCATTAATCATGGGGGCAGTGCAGCACTGCCTCAGTGATTAATGCACTGTCAGTGCAAATCACAAGTATTCACAAGGTCTAACAGTATGCAACTCTACTGGCATTGAGAGGCAGGTTACTGCATTTTAATGCAAGTAGGTACCTACCGGGAAGTTGACAGTAATTAAAAGTGAGGCTATAAACCATTGGCACATACCTAGAGATGTTGATTGCTAATCAAGAGTGAACTGGATTGATAAGGTAAATTGTCAGGAGAACACACTTTAGAGGTATGTTTATGCTTTTGGTGCATGGCGAAAATCGGAACTAACGTTGCTATCTTGCTTTTTCAATACATTTCACAAAAAAATGCACAATGTTTGCCACCAGCGCCCCCCTGTCAACGTCATTTCAGCACCAAAAGATCCTTGTAGCAGTGTAGATAGTAAAGAAATAAAGAAATTACGTTTATTTGCGGTTAACATGACGCAATGAAAGCAAAAACAAAAAAAAGAAAGAAGATTTTTTTATATTTTTTTTGTTATTTTTGTGTTTGTGCTTATCTATGATGTAGTAGAGCTTTTTGTAAAGGAGCACGTCCGAGGAGTGACTTCCATCACTCTTATTTCTCCGCCAATTTCCTGCGTTATAGTTTGAAGGGAGCCGGTGTAATTACAGGTATATCAATCAGGCTTCAGTTTTGTCTATAGGATTGGCAACGCACCTACGATGCCACTAGGTTTACTAATGATAAGCATAAAATATATTGTCCTAATTTACATTGGCATAACGAAATCCAGCATATGATCAGTACGCATTATTAGGCATAAATGTTTGGCCATAATGTTTATTGCCATAAATACTGTTGGCATAATAATAATGAAGCATAATGTTATAAACGCATAATTATATTTACACATATTTATGTTCTTTGGAATAAAAATAATAAACCCTAATATAGATAACTCATATAAAAACAAACATGTTGGCGGCCCCGCCAAACCTTAATTAATCCAATATAGTAATTCCCAAATTATAATAAATAATGTTTAGATTTATGGCCAATGATCAATAGACGAATAAATATTACTTAGTCTTAAAAAATTATGCCAAAACAAATTATACCAAATGACAGTTATGCTAACCATTGCATTATGCCAAAGTATTATTATGGCACAGTATTATTATGCAAATAAAAGTTATGCGAAAACGTTACGCCAAACAATATTATGCCTTAAAAGTTTATGTCAAGAGAGGGATTCCCATGCCACTGGTATAACAGATGACCAGTTATCATCAAGTTTAGCCAAACCAAAATTATACTCATCTAATTAATTTCAAACCACGTCCTGCACATTTACAGAAGCAAATATTTCAGTTCAAGCTATTTGCCGACAAGCAAATACTCAAACCGTAAGCGAAGTAATTACAATTATTTAAATACAAGCTGGGTTCGTTAGTTTTGACTCAAAGAGGCAAATGTTTACATTGAATGGAAATTTACTGGCGCCTCGTATTTGTGCGAATTGGGCACTAACCTTGAAAGTGTTGCCACAGAATTTATTATATTTAACTACAGTGTAAAACTTAATGAGCCATAGAATTATATTCTAAATGTTTGAAATACCCAAGTTGATGTCTATTCAACAATCAATATTTTTTTTTCCCAATTATATTGGGGTCGGCTTCCAGTCTAACCGGATGCAGCTGTATACCAGTATTTTACATGGAGCGACTGCCTATCTGACCTCCACAACCCAGTAACTGGGTAATACGATACCCCTTGGTAAGACTGGTTGTTAGACTTTCGGGCTTCTAACGACTGTCAAAGATCCACGAATGACAGCCGGGACCAACGGCTTAACGTGATTTCCGAGGCACGTAGGAGTCTCGGTATGTAAAGATGGTCACCCATCCACAGACTAACCCCGGCAAGCGTAGTACCTGATGGATCGACCCGTGCGGCTGTTATTACTTAGCCACAAGCGATTATTAGCTCCGAGATATCTATTCATCATAAACTATAAATATTAGGTAATTTTGTACGCGAAATGAATTTTTGGGGTTGCGGGTTTGTCCGAAAGGGATATCGCGGCCCCGGCACACAGGCAACGGAAGGAACACGGGTGGGTTTTAGTCAGCAAAAGTCTGACACACCCTCCCGCTCCGCCCAAAGCGGGAGAAGTTATTTGATAATTTCCCACGCTCAAAAAAATAATAATTGTGTTTTATAATTTTGTAGACATTTTAAAACATGTTTTATTTGTATGTTTAACATCTGTCGCCTCTGTCAGAGAGAACATCTTCTTAGTTGATATAAATAAGCAAATAAAATCATTTATAGCCATCGTGCATCTATCTTGCTTCCAAAAAGCGATCTATTTTGACCAATAGAGACTTTTACGAAGTACCGAAATGCCGATATTTGATTTATCCCTATCAAATACTCGCAACAATTTTCCGGAGCTTGTTCATAAACATTGTTCAAACAATGCGGCACTCGATACTCGGTAAATCAGTTTACTACGCGCCGTAAGTCCGTCACTACTTACAATAAAATCAATCACAATAATAAAATGGTCGCCTCTAGTCTTGAATGCAAAACGAATCCATTATAAAACACGTGACCGATAGTAAGGCTGAGATTACTAAACGTTTTATAGCACGTTGGTACTTGGCGTTTAGTTCACTTTTAAGGTGAACGTCCACTGGTCCGCACCGGCAGCAACGCACGCACGGCACGCAACGAATTGAACGGATTTGCCGATGGCATGCGTTCACTGTATCCGGATAATATCTCTTTCTTTGCATTGTCGATGTTTTAGATTATACAATTTTTCCATCGTTCTCACCTCAGTTATGAACAAAATAACGTGCGGCAGTGAGCGATGCACGCGGTGAACTAATCCATGTGACGCCAACGGCACGCAACGCATTTTTTTTTCATATTTGTGTTCGGTGCGGCGGTACCGATAGTGGACGCAGTCCTGTTTGAATTCATACAAAGCAAACCAAAATCTGTTGCGTGTCGTGCGTGCGTCGCGGCCGCTGCGGACAACTGAACGTTCACCTTAATGCAGCGTTGCCGGTAAAATGCACATTACAGACAGAGTTTTGTCGCAGAGCTTATGTAATACTGTTGCTAGTGCTCACGTAATATCTAGATGCTTTAGTTGTGACGGTAAAAGCAGGGATTGTGCTTTTTGTTGTTAAATCTAATACCTTTTATTGTCGACCCTGAAGATTTAAATTTTTATAGGTTTTTTTCTGTCATCTAGGCTGTTCTAGGTGGCCAAATGCAGCCATAATGATTGATTCTTCTTTAAAATGTTTTCAAGTCTATCTTTCCGAGCATTTTTAATTCATCAAGAGCTGCACCGTCTATCCAAAGAGTAGATTTTCTATGTACAACATAACATTACATTTCATCACTCATCATTAACATTAACATTATACCTGCTGTAGTCACAGGTGTAGTATTTGTACTTAGGTTTAGTTAACTAATGTCATCCTCGTCTCGACCTCATATAAAGTTATGCGCGGTTCCTATTAACAAAAACTAATCGTTTTGAAGAATAAAAAAAAACAATAAAAAAAACTACCATTGGTAAATACCAATGGTAGTTTTTTTTATTGCCCTCCTGGGCATATAAATAGATTAGTAAGCTAATTTTACCTGTGATAGCTACTACCACATGGGAGTGTTTACTATGCAAAGTTATGAGGTCTTTGCTTCAATAATTATAAAAATAAAAGAGTCTTTTTTTTACCATTTTCGTTCCGTAAATTATAGGAATCGGGCGTTAGAGAAGTTATTATACTTTTCCTACGGCGGTTAACTTACTAAGCTATGCTCTTGATATTGCACTAAACGCATGATATTTCACAAAACCGAAGTATTTCAGTCTCTAGACAAACGGCAATCTCTTCCGTGTGCGGACTACAATGCTCACACTCTTTCCTTTAGCTTCAGCATAGATATAAAAAAGAAGTTTTGTATATTTCTATGAGTTTCAGTATCTTCTGACTTGCTTCGTTTCCTTTTCACTTGTTGTCCCCGATCTTTATGAAAGTCATCTATACTTGAATACCAATATTATAAAGAGGTATTTGTGAGTTTGTATGTTGAGGCAAATCTTCGGAACAACTCATCTGATTCCGTAAAGGCTTGTGCAGACCAGCGCGACTTGTCGCGCGACGCGACACGAACAATACAATTTCTAAGAAAACTTCACAGTATAACAATAACCGGTGTCGCGTCGCGCTGGTCTGCAAGGACAAGGCTTAAATCGTTCACTAATGGAAAGCTACAGTATTGCCAAGTGCCATCTATCTAGATACCTTTAAAAAATTAATCCTTGTTTCCATTGGTCATGCCATAACTTGCGAACGGCTGCACCAAATTGGATAATTCTTTTTTTGTTGTGTTCGTTATTCTCAGGAAAAGGTTTATAGGAGAGGTAGTTAGGTAGGTAGTGTAGATAGGTAGGTAAGATAAGTAGGGTAGGTAGGAAGGGTAGGTAGGTAGGGTAGCTTAGGTAGCCGTTAGATAAGTACTTAGTGCTACCCGTGCGAATCCGGGGCGGGCAGCTAGTAAGATAGATAATATTTTATTTTATGTTATATTATGTTAAGACAAGAAATTCCTCGTGGACGAAGTGTCGGGCAGAAGTTAGTCTTTTATAGACAGACAACAGATAGTGGACTAGTAAAAGTTATAAAAGGTAAACAAATAATAAATAACAAACGCGTGTAACTTCCGTTATCTCTGAAAATTTTCCAACATAACCCTTATTGTATCAAGTCTTGATAGTACAACAGTAACTGTACTTACATAATTATGAATCCGTCGACTTTCAGTTGGTTAGAGGTGACTTCTGTTTACTTAATTAAAGGGGAAAGTCTATACTTAATGGCTTTGATAACGCTCTTTGACGTAGGTAGAGTTTTGACGCTCAAATCGAGGTATCAACGAATCGACTATTCAAATTATTCTATCGATACAGAGAATCGTAATACAGTACGACACAACTTGGATGTAGATAAATTGGAAAATTTTCATTCTTTCATTTCAATTTTACTAATGTATTTGGTTGTATGACTTTACAAGTTATTGCGTTTGCGTAAAGATCATTTTCACTTAAAGCAGTAATAAAGATTGGTAATTTTGAAGGCGCGTTCGGGTGGTGATCGGTTTTACGAATTTTGCCGATGCTACATCTAAGTTGTGTCGTACTGTACGAATATTATTATTCTCTTTATCGATAGAATAATTTGAATACTTAGTTATTTATTGTTTCCAGCATGCGTTCGAATCTTTTGACGAATTTGTAACAATTGACATGTTTGTGCCAAAGATAAACCGTAGATTTGCCCACACTGTACTAAGTCGCACGAAAAATCGTCCATAATGTGAGGAGCGAGCTCACACATTAACAATGGCGTTTCCATGACAACCAAGTCAAGTCTCTGCGACACTATCTGTCTCAGAGGTGTCAAAACGAAACAGAAACCCGACCATCTTTTGACGCGCTGTAACTCAGGCCTCCTCTCGTGGCTCCAGGCGTGAGAGGGAGTGGGCCGTAATCCACCACGCGGGCCCAGTACGGGTTGGTAGATGTCAGCACGTCTTCGAATTTTTGGTTCTAGTACATGCCGGTTTCAAATCAAATCAAATCTTTTTATTGTGGGCATAGGTTATACAGACAGATGTTAGGTAAATTACAGTTCCATTGCGTCCTGCCTACTAGGCATACAATAATTATGTCAACATGCAGTATAAAAACAATTATTACAGAATAACAATTAGGTGTATGGTGACAGATTGTAGTAGGTACTAATTATTAAGAAAATCTTGGATCGTGTAGTAAGCTTTGTCAATTAAAAAGTTACGCAATTTATATTTGAATAGTGGTAGTTCCTTGGTGGTTAAAATGTCCACACACCACAGGTCATCTTATTGTAAATTTTTGATGCCATTCCAAAAAAACTTTTACCCAGAAGAGCAGTTTTATCTGGTATACTAGATATTTTCAGTGTATATCTTTTGATATTAGTTCACCGAATTGATTTTTATTTATTTTAACAAATACTGACGATGATGATTGATGATTTTCCTCACGATGTTTTCCGTCACCGTTTTGAGAGCCGTGGTGAGGTAAACAATATTTTGTTGTTGTAACACTTACTTTTATAGTACCTGAAATGGTTCCTATTTCCCAAAGGATGACTGCGTCTACTGGACCCCTAATGGGGTTAGAGCAGGGTGACGATGGTTCACTAGACCCTTTTACCAATTTGCTTATTGTGTGAGACAGTGATAAGAAAATTGCATCTACATATACTGTTCATAAAACTTAATCCTAACTTTATTAATATTGTATATGCGAAAGTGAGTGTCTTTGTTACGCTTTCACGCTAAAACGGCTGCACGGATTTTGATTGATTTTGGCACATGGGTAGACCATGACCTAAGTTAGGACATGGGATACTTTTTATCCCGATATTTCCACGGAATCGAGACGTATTCGGGTGAAACCGTGGGACGCAACTAGTTATATAATATTATAAATGCGAAAGTAACTCTATCTGTCTGTCTGTTTGTTCCCTTTACATGCTCGAACGGCTGAACGGATATCGATGAAATTTGGCACACAGATCGACCATAACCTGGGTAAGGTTAGGACTTAGAACTTTTTCGCCCGATAGTATGTACCCGTGGGATAACTTCCGACTTCCACGCAGGGAAAGTCGCGGGCAAATAAAAAACAAAATTACATTCATGTGTAAGTGCCATTTTAAGTCCAGTTGTTGAGAAAAACAACTGCTTATCTATAAAACAATGGACACGCGATTCGATATACTTTCGTTATCCATTGTGAAGTTGTGTTTACGTTTGCCACTGTTTATTAGTAATCGCTAATCAATTACCGGAAAAATTATTGATTATTGAAAACTATTTATTGATATTTAATAATGCAGCAGTGGCGGCCCAGTGGTAACAGCCCCGACTTACAAGATGTAGGTCTTGGGTTCGAATCCAGGCAGGCGCTTTACTTTGTGTAAATAATTTCATGACTCAAAACGGTGAAGGAAAACATCGTGAGGAAACCGGCAGGCCTACAACCAAAAATTCGACATCTACCAACCCGCACTGGGCCCGCGTGGTGGATTACGGCCCACTCCCTCTCACAGAGAGGAGGCCTGTGTCCCAGGTGTGTGTAGTGGGAACAGTATAGGCTGATTTTTAACCGACTTCCAAAAAGGAGGAGGTTGTATGTTCGACGCGTATGTGTTTCTTTTTGTGTTTTTATATGTATGTCCGTCGATTTCTCCGTCAATTCTGGACCGATTTTAAAAATTCCATTTTTTTTTTTTTGAAACGGTGTGCTCCCGGATTGGTCCCATATAAATTTTATTAACTTTGCTGGGATAGTTTTTGAGTAAGCTTCAATAGTACGTATTTTTTCCACTTAGTATAAGTGGATGATATGATGATAACTTCCTGTGACTGTTATTTACATAGCAGGTACTGGTATTCGAATTTGTGTGGGGTAGCCGTAGGTACCACAACTAAAAAGTGGAAAATAAAAACTTCATCAAATCAAAAACGTAATATTCATTTCATGTTACATTGTATGTTTATAACAAAAAAAACAACCGTCTTCCGAAAAAAAAACATTCAAAGTGAAAAATAACTTTAATTTCGGAAGTCGGTGTCTTTGGTTTTGAATTTTCGTTTTTTGCAACCGACTTCCGAAATTAAAGTTATTTTTCACTTTGTAGTGTTTTTTTTCGGAAGTCGGTTGTATTTTTTTTGTAAAAAGTTTTTTGTTATAAACATACAATGTAACTTGAAATGAATATTACGTTTTTGATTTGATAACTAACTTCTCACTAGTCAAACTGAAAAATATCTGGGCATAAAATACAAAGAGTCTAGAGACTGGGAATGCGAGGATCAAAGAAAGTCAAAGTCAAAATAATTTATTTGTTCTAAAGATGGTAGGTACTTTGTTAGAGCTCGAAAGTCTGACAACCAGTCTTACTAGGGGGTATCGTATTACCTGGGTTGTGGAGGTCAGATAGGCAGTCGTTCCATGTAAAACCTGGTATTCAGCTGCATCCGGTTAGACTAGAAGCGGACCCCCAACATAGTTAGGAAAAGGTGATGATGATGCTTGTTCATAGGGAGCCAGCAAAAACCTGGTCAAGAAAACTATACAGTCATCGTGACATTTGTAAACACAATCTTGTTTAAATCTAAGTATATTTCTCCATAATCTTAATTCTCATATCTTTGTGTGACGGAAAAGTTTGCGTTTCTTTGTCCTTTATGATTCATTTTCATTCAAACTGATTGTTTAGATTAGAATTTTTCTTTATTGTTTCATAGTTTCATTCAAGTTGCGAAACAATGAATCCGATGAATGCTAAAGTGAACTTTTAAAGGAGTTTCGTAGTCGTAGAGCCTATACTTCGTAGGTTTAGGTAGTAAATAAATAAATGTAAACAAATCGTAAAAAGGGTTTTTGTAGATGACACTTTCTTCTTAAAAATACGATAAAACCAAATTAAATTACTTTAGATTTTAACAATATTTTCCTCTTTTATTAATGTATGTTTATCATTTATTCTTAAACTAGTCTTCGTAGATGTAATTTTTTCGTTGCTCGAGCATAATTTTTTAGTTTCTGTCTATTGTAAAGAGCCCAAACTCTAGACGTCAACGAATTATACCGTTGCTAAATTGAAGAGTACAACTGTGACGAAGCTTGACCACTGAAGTGACAGGTATTACGTTTAGTCGGTTTCTTGACAGCTGTGCCATCACGTGGTTTGTTTGTTTACCTTTATATATCTACCTAAACCTATGGAGTATAGAGCTTTTTTTGAGTAGGAGCTCGCCTGCGGAAATACTACATTAAACATTTTAGGTTTATCTCTAGAATGGCAACGCACAGTGTGATGTTCCTGGTTTTTCAGATGTTCGTAGACGATGACGGTGAGTAATTATTATGTCCAGGTCAACCTCAACGATAACCAACTTTTTTTTGACGTCACCAAACAATCTTCACCATTGTTCTTATTTCAAATTCTTTACAACTACAACCTGCATCTGTTTTTTATTCATGCCATCAAATTAACTTCACTATTGTTCTTAATTCAAATTCTTTACAAGTGCAACTGCTTTTTGATGACGTCAACAACCTATCTCCATCATTGTTCTTATTTTAAATTCTTTACAACTGCAACTGTTTTTTTTCTCGTCCTTTGTTTTCTAATCGATAGGTATTTTCCTTGAAACGTCACGTTATAACAGTGTAATTGAAAACAGGCCGGCAAATGGGTCGCAGTTTATCGCGCGACTGAGTTATGTTATGTTTATTATTATTTAATTATTCGTTTGCATTGACCAGTGTCTGGTGTTGGCCTAATGATACAGTTATCTGTATTGTCTAATATTATGTGATATGTACGGTCGGTTTCATTTGGCTCGTGTCGCGTTTTCGCACAGAAATGAAGGGCAGCTTTTATTAAAATAAAATTGATGACATGCTGGTTCTCTACGGGTTTTTATCGAAGAGTCAACTAAAGACGGTCATCCTATTATTCTACTTCTTATTTAAAAAAAAAAACAAGCATTCTAAGTTTACGGCCACCACATTGAATAACATAAAACGGTGACAAAACTATCCTAGTTTTTTTTTCATATTATCTACAGCTACAGTATGTAGGTATTGACAGTACGATATGGCATCAACAATTTTCTTTTACAAAATGATAATGATTCTATATTAGTAACTTTTACTCTAATTAGACCAATTAAACCCCACTTGTTGATGTGTTACCTTCATATTAGACATCGATTCTACGTTTTGTTATTTCTTTACTTAATTACATTTTAATTCTGAATAATTACTTTCATATTATAAAATATAAATATATACTCGTACATATACCTATACTTATTAAGACATAATACATCATCAACTCAATGAATTAACATTCACTGGGCCCTGTTCTCGATGGTATCTGTAACATAGCTATGTCTTTGTTCTATTCTATTTTTCCATATGGCAATGGTGCCGATGTCGACAATACTGCCAATGTCAATGTGTGGAGAAAACGTGCGGAGCCATGACAGGCCGTTTGACATTGGCAGTTCAGGTCGATGACCCCCAGTTTGGGCCCAACCGGGCGATTTTTGTAATTCATTTTTGAAGGGAGTGGCGTGATCACTGCAAAAAATATCGATTATGTAAATTACGAGTATAAGGAATGGTTCTCGTTCCCATGATACATCAGCTATACCTACTATAATATTATTAAGAGGTATTTGTGAGTTTGTATGTAGGGGAAAATCTTCGGAACTCCTGAATCCGATTCCAAAATTCTTTCACTAATGCGAAGCTACAGTATTGCCGAGTGTCATAGGATATATTTTATGTTACAACAAGAAATATCACGCGGACAAAGTCGGGGGCAGAAGCTAGTCTAGTATCATAATATTATGATATATCAGATTGGCAGAAACATTGCTTGGATTAATTTGAGTATGTCAGGGACATCGACGCGAGAACTATTACCATGGATTCAGTAGGTACATGATTCTGAAGCCCACTGCGTTGAAATTTTTAGTCGGTTATAAAAAATAAAAAAACTGTTTCATAGAAAAGTGCAATACATAAGCGGTCAAAATGTATGGAACAGCTGATTAAAAAAAAATTACCGACGAAAAATTTCAATGCAGGGAGGTTCAGAACCATGTACTGAATCCATGGTATCGGTTTTCGTCCCCGTATAGTTATATTATACTTAATTTGATTTAAGATTACGAATAAAATCGCGTAATTTAAAGGTCTTTAAAGTCACATAGAGATATAATATATCAAGCTTGCCGAATAATAGCTCGTTTAAAGGTAATCTTCAAAGGTACCTAAAGATTTATATGCCTATTTTGGACATATTAAAGAGTCCTGTGACCCCTTGACTTTCAATGAAATCCATCTAAATTCCAGTCTTGAAGTATTATGAAACGCTTTGCAATAGAAAATTCTAGTTATTTAATTAAAACTTTGGCAGTCCTATAATTTTAACCGCCTCTGTGGTGTAGTGGTAAAACCACCTGTCTCGGACCCAGAGGTCACCG
Source organism: Agrochola macilenta (assembly GCA_916701695.1). Lineage (NCBI taxonomy): Eukaryota > Metazoa > Arthropoda > Insecta > Lepidoptera > Noctuidae > Agrochola > Agrochola macilenta. The sequence continues at coordinate 8,159,684 of OU753564.1, read as the reverse complement.
GGTTCGATTCCCAGGGAGGACAAAGTTTTCTGCTCGGTTTGGTTGGTGGTAGAGCTTGTTCTAAGTCCGCCAGGCTAGTTACCACCATCTTATCTAAGTCTGTCGCCATAACAATATTGTTGTGTTTCGGCAGTTAGACGTAAGATAGCTAGTTCCTCTGTAGTTGAGCCACCTTCGGCCTGATCATCACTTACCATCAGGTGAAATGAAGGCCAAGAGTTTCCCCGATGTAATAAAAAAAAAAATGTTTTGTGTTACTTCACATAATTATTTTGTGCACGCTACAATTAATTACCACCTTTTGTAATTAATTTAAACCCTCCAAAGTGTAATTATGCAATTCTAAATTATTGTTAAACTACATGCAAATAGGTAATGTGCGAGTTTTCTGTCACTGAAGGAAAACAAACCAGATTTTATATTTACACGTTAAATTGGAGATACCTACTAGTGACAGAGGTTATAATAGTAATAAATGCAGTGCAGCGGTTACTGATTTCAATGCATAATGCTATGCTTATGTATCTGTTCTGCATTTTAATCAATGTTAACAGCATTATTAGTCCCATTGAGTAGTTTTCCTTACTCTAAGATATAATGACGTCGTAAGCAAACACCGTACCTACAATATTTTTATCTCACGATTTCACGAAGCGACGTGCGCTTTACTTGTGGTAACTAAGTGTACAAACACTCGGTGAATGTGTGCATAAATACGAGTAGCGTTAACACATAACAAACACACGCACACACAGTTACGACTTTGTCTTTGTCTCGGACGGTACCCAGAGCTCTTGCGCTTACACATACATTCACAGCGTATTTTTACACTTGGTAACCACAAGTAAAGCGCGCGCTGCTTTGTGAGATAAAAATACTACATACAATATGTAAAAAAAACCCTGTCCGGTCCGAAAGGGGCACATAGGTACTGCAATTACATTCAACATTACCTAAAAGTAATTAAAAATCTTATTATTGTAGAAAATAAAAAAAGTTATTGCTATTTAAAAATCTCAATTTTTGTACCAAAATTACTCCAAATCCATTAAAAAAATAGCTCATTTTCAACAGGGGTCATCACCGTTTTTTTTTTTTTTTTTTTTTTTTTTTGGGTGGGAAATCATCAAATGACTCCTCCCGCTCTGGGCGGAGCGAGAGGGAGTGTCAGACTTTTACTGACTAAAACCCACCCGTGTTCCTTCCGTTGCCTGTGTGCCGGGGCCGCGATATCCCTTTCGGACAAACTCGCAACCCTGGCAGGCATTGGCCCTTACGGACCCCGTCAGTTGGTGCTGACATCTCTTTGAGGCGCGCGTGGAACACAACGCGCCGTCGACCCGGGCCTGGTCCTAATCGGACGGCGAGCTACCCATTGCCCACCGTCCGCAAGCCCGCGCCTACGGTGGCCGGAAGTCGGCTCGCGACTCCCGACGCCCGGGGCGTCTCCTGCGGCGGCTAGGGGCGCGAGGGCGCGCATCTTGCATTTCCCTCGCGCGCTCCGCCTCCTCCTTCGCGAGCATTACTGCTTCGCAGAAGGAAGTGACGGCTTCCCATGCACTCTCGCTCCGGACCATGGCCTGAACCAGGGCCGGACGCGAGAGATCGCCGCTGCCGATCGCCTCCGTGAGGACACGGCGGTGCCCCGCCCAAGCCGGGCAGACCTCCACCGTATGCTCCACCGTGTCCTCCGGGCGATCCACACAATGGTAACACCCGGGCGTTTCCTCCCGCTTTATCCTGAACAGGAACCTCCCGAAACAACCGTGTCCGGTGAGGACCTGCGTCAGGCGGAAGGTGAGGACGCCGTGGCGCCTCTCTAGCCACTCCTCAAAGAGGGGCCTTACCGCCGCAATTGTGGCGTGCCCAGGGGGTCATCACCGTGAAGTTATGACCTGTAGACACCCGCTAAACTACGGCAGCCCGCGCCCTATGTAAATAACGCGGTAAAATTCCCAATTGAAAAAAAGTGTCAATTTTTTTTATTTTTTCCTGTCAATTACCACTTAAATAGACTCAGTACTATACCTAACAACACCCTCACGGATCGGACAGAGTTTTTTTTTACATGTTGTATAACAGAGCTAAGTTACACGCAAACGCGAAATAAGTTATGAAATAGCTTATGCTACAGAGTAGAACATGCATGTAAATTGCTCTAAATATATTTAAACTAGCGTTAATCATGTTTGTGTACGAATAAAAAAAAAAGTGTTATATCATATTCACAGAAACACATTTTATTTGCTTGATAAGAACAGCTGCAAAAAGATTACACAAATTAAAATAGTTGCGTCGTACCTGCACACATGCGGTCTGTTAATTACTAGTATTCCAGTTAACCTTTCTAACTAAATTAAATTTAATGTTTGAGCTAGGAGTGGTTTCACGCCAATAGTATCTATGAAGGTTGTAAGCCTGCATAGGCTGGCAGAAAAATGGTACAGCAAATGACAGATTGTGATTGTGAATCTGTCATTTGGTCTATTTTTCCGTCGACAAAACACGTTTCCATTGTGGTCAATGTCACGCGTTGTTGGATTCGATGACTCAAGCGAATTTAGAATCGGTTTAAAAATTGTAACGAGTCGATTGTTAAATGAAGGTTAAAATAAGCTGCATATTTTGTTTTAGTCACTCTAAAGTGATCATATCTTGTTGAAAATAAATTATTAAGATTCAGTAGAGCTTTTCTAGGCTGACCTACTACTACTACTTGATCAGTCCCGCCCATAGCTAATCGATCTAACAACAGCACGCATAGCATGACCACCATAGAAACGTGTTTTGTCGACGGAAGAATAGACAAAATGACAGATTGCGATTGTTTGTCATGTTGTCTATTCTTCCGTCGACAAAACCCGTTTCTACGGTGGTCATGCTACGCGTGCAGATATGATTCTAGAGACTATCAACACTTTCCTTTACCATGTAACCAACTAAATACATTATCTCTTTATCCTACAGTGGTGTACTGCGACTACAACGGGTCAGGTCGCGCGCTGCAATTGGTGGAAGACTACATAGCCAGAGACGTGCTGCCCACACACGCTACCAGATGTACAGGACTGTCCTACACGTCGGGACAGAGTGAGCTATACAGGTAACTACATATATTGTTCTGGAATATTTAATACAATAAAATAATAGGGTAGATTTTTCTGAAGCTGCTATGCTGAGTTGTCACTCGTCTAGTAAGGAAAATGGCAAAGAATGAGCGCTCTTGATATTTTGCGTAGAAACTACATAATAAGCGAAATAAGGACTCAATTGGCGTACTAGTGCGATTTAGAATGAGTTATTTATTTCTTTAACAATTATTTTTGTTTTTACAAATATTATTGCCAAAGAAAAAGACACAAAATGGTGGTTATCTCAATGGTTCCCATTGCAGATTATTCATTTCATGCATTCGAAATCAAAATTCAAATTCAAAAGTCATTTATTCAAACTAGACTGAGAATCAGCACTTTTCGAACGTCAAAATTACATAAGACAGTCCCCCAAAACGCCCACCCTTCACCACTTCCTAGTGCGTTAGCTGGGAAGAAGAAGTGGCGCAACAAACTCCCCAGCAGCACAGTTGTCTGTTCATTTAGAAAAATAATATTCTATATAATAGTATGCAAAATAATTTACATTACGTAACATAAAACATAATTTAAATTATAAATTATTAGCCATATGTCAGCTAGCACACGCCAATATACCAACCAAAAACATCGATAACTATACTCAGGCAGAAATAAATAAAATAAATTGCTTTCAGCACTCGAACAATGTTAAAATAAAATACTTGCTGGTAAAGATAATATTGAAAATATACTATAGAATAGCATCTACATATGTCACCGTACGAGGAGTCAACCGCCAATCTCAAAGGTAGTCATGTCTCCGCTTCATCGCAGACAAAACAGGTGTCAGTCTCATTGTTCTAGGCCAGCATTTCCCAAAGTATGGACCCACTGGTGTGTCGCGACTCGCGAGCGAATAGTGGGTGGGCCTTGAAAAATTAATTTTCAGCTATGATTTCCCAAAGTATGGACCCACTGGTGTGTCGCGACTCGCGAGCGAATAGTGGGTGGGCCTTGAAAAATTAATTTTCAGCTATGATTAATATTAAAATACATACCGAAATAAATTGGACGTATCAAACTCATTGCCATTAAAAGTACTTAACTAAAATTGAAGTTGATGCTAAAGCTATGAGAAAATATGGGAAAGAAATGCTTACAGCCTTCTCATTGAAATAGCACTCTTGTATTTAATTAAGCATTAAAATTTTCGATTGTAACTGAATGTTTGTTTCTTAGTGAACAGTCCTTCATTATGTCCCTTTTTTTCTCCATGACAGCCAAGAGGTGAGTCCTTTGGAAGTTTTTGTTAAGTGGGTCGCGGTCCAGTCTACTTTGGGAACCACTGTTCTAGGCTATTGTCTAGTCGATCAACAATAACTAATATACAGGTATATTGGCATTTGTATATGCGGTGAACGACTCGGAATGTGTCGAATTTTCCACAGTTGTTATGAAAGATGAACTTTAGGGGGTAATTAAGGAAAATATGAAATTTTAAGCTGCCAGTAAGCAAGCAAGTTTAATTGTAGGGAAGACCAAATAAACGATGGAAAGATTATAGCTAATACGAGATTGAAAACTAATATGACCACTGATAGAGATGTACTATCGAAGAACTTTATATCTATATACCGTAAGGACTATTTCTGCTTGCAGCGCTCGGCGACTATAGAACTGGAGCGGTAACAGATATGGTCATCGTGTTCACGGGATTTTCTTTTCAAACTGCTTAGATTATGAAGTTCTTCGATAGTACCTATCAAAAAAGTGTTTAAATTCTGCTCTGACTGCTAATTGGGGAAAGGGCTGAAAGATGATGATAATATCCTTAAAAAAACGGTGACATTAAAACTTGTTACTTTTCCTATTTTATTTTATATGTTTTACGAATCTATCATCATGTAGAACAAAATAAATTTACATAATTATAGAAGCAGACGTCTTGTTTAAATTAGTAACTGTCGAATATTTAGCCAGAAAGTACCGAAAAGTAAACAAAATCATTAAAACAATTAATTTAAACAGTTTGAGAGAATTGCAGTCTAATGTTCCTCATTCTACCCACAGATCAGAATCCAAGTCAATAATCCGGAGCCTGGTGGGGGCCTGCCCTGAAGATGTGGCGGTGGTGGGAGCCACCCTGGTGCGGTTCCTCAGAGCACTGCGACCAGACAGGGTGGTGCTGTTCGTGTCCTCTCGAGAGACAGAGAGGCAGATCGCGCCATGGAGGGAGTATGATACTAAGGTAAGACCACGTTATGGTTTCTCTAATAGTTATATAAAGCTTCTACGATACTTACAACTTCTTTGTAGATTGATAAGTGTAAAGCAAATTGGGTTTGTTAAACCACATTGACTGTGCCAACGATTCTGAGATAGATCAAGTTCATGTGACGGATGTGAGCAAATAAATTAAAGGATAATCTCACAATAATGGGTACAAGTGCCTCAAGAGTGTAAGTAATACGAAGGTTATTACGTACCTGCTGGGGTTGCGGGTTTGTCTGAAAGGGATATCGCGGCCCCAGCACATAGGCAACGAAAGGAACACGGGTGGGTTTTAGTCAGTAAAAGTCTGACACTCCCTCTCGCTCCGCCCAGAGCGGGAGGAGTCATTTGATGATTTCCCACCCAAAAAAAAAAAGGATCGAAGCGTTAATCTGGATTCGTGTCCTGTTAGTGGCAATACGCTCGCCCCCTATTACATGCGGCTTAAACATAACTGGTGAGATTCAGATTCTGATTGATCGTGTATTACGCAATTAGGGTACAGTTTGACAAGAGGTCTTGAATGTCTATTGATGAAGAAATATCCATGGTGATTTGTAGTAATAGCAGAAACGTTGTCAAAACCAAGGTATTTTCAAGGGATACATTATTTTAACAAACATAACATGTACCCAAATTATTTTAATCACAAAAGCCAGACACACTACAATAATAAATCATAATAAAAACGAAAGTATAATTGAACCGTGTTAAAACGAACCTCTACAATATTGCCGAAGTCAAAACACAGAGGACAATAAAACAATTGATGGCTGGTCTGGTCGTTAATTGCAAAGTTTTTGGAAAATTCATTAAAATGGTCAAAATGCTTTATTGTATTGCTTCGTCCATAAAAATGGCACTCCTAACTTTTTGAAGGGCCTTAATAGACCTCTGGGGCAGTCAAGTATGTGTTAGATAGATGTAAAGCAGTATACAACTAAATTGTACACAGCTGAGCAAGGCTCTTAAAGTCGTGATGAAAAAGCAAATTATATCAAAATCAAAAGTCATTTATTCCAACTAGGCTGAGAATCAGCACTTTTCGAACGTCAAAATTACATAAGACAGTCCCCCAAAACGTCCACCCTTCACCACTTGCTAGTGCTTTAGCTGGGAAGAAGAAGTGGCTCAAAAAAAATATTCTTCCCAGCTGTGCTGCTGGGGAGTTATAAAAGGCCTTGAAGAAGACGGTTACCCTGAAAGGTTAGGAACTTATTGATCGCAAGAAAAACTAATTCAAAATCATTAACAAACCAGTACTTTTACAATGTCAAGAAGTTGACGCGTTTGAATCTGTAGATTCAACGGTCATATTGCGTTATGCAGTTGCCATATGCAATCATTCGCGTGTCAGATATCACGCAGCAGGTACTTGGCGCTAATTCAATGTGCTACCGACCGAAAGATTGCCGTACGTAAGGTGTTACGTGTTCAGATTTAATTCTATATTTACTGCTAACTGACTGGCACGTTAAGGGGAAGTTTAACTTCATACGTTCGTTACTAGTGTATCAATCAAAGCAACGTGCACCTATGATGAGCCGATCTTCACTTGTGGTTGTGGCGGCATCTACATCACCACATGCGAACTACGCATCAAAGACCTGACGTCACACAAATCCTGCATCGCGCAATTAGAGTTTACCGCGCGAACGACATTTATATTAGACTATTCGACATCAATCGTTGGGCAGTGGCCCGCCAGACACGACACCCGCCTGGTTGGAGGATCATCCCTTTTCTATAGAGGATAAGTGAACTTTACACCCTGTTCCTCATACCTCTATATGGGCAATTGAACATATATGAACATATATTGGGACTGGTCTGGACACGTTTGCACCTTGTCAAATTAATTGTAAGGTTGAAATTCCGCCAAGTCGGGAGGGTGGCGAGAGCAGTGGTGGCCTGAGAGCAATGGTGGCTCAGTGGTAACGGACTTACGAGTTTTAGATCGTGGGTTCGAGCCCAAGCAGGCGCTTGCTCTCAAAACGGTGAACGAAAACATCGTGAGGAAACCGGCATGTCCTAGAACCAAAACTTTGAAGACGTGACATCTACCAACCCGCACTGGGCCCGCGTGGTGGATTACAGCCCACTCCCTCTCGAAGAGAGGAGGCCCAGCAGTGGGAACATTTTAGATTGATTATGCAAGTAAGGGTCCCGAACAACTGCTGGGGTTGCGGGTTTGTCCGAAAGGGATATCGCGGCCCCAGCACACAGGCAACGGAAGGAACACGGGTGGGTTTTAGTCAGTAAAAGTCTGGCACACCCTCTCGGTCCGCCCAGAGCGGGAGAAGTCATTTGATGATTTCCCATCCTCAAAAAAAGGGTCCCGAACAACGAAATGCATGCGGCTTGTTAGACTCGAGATGCAAGTATTATACTCGTATCATCTGATTCCCGGCTGATGATGGCAGGGTTAACTTGTAGTCCATAGAAAAGAATAGTCCATATTACATACAGTAGATATGAATGTCGTGGCCCAGTGGTTAAGGCCTCGCCTCTCATGCATGCAAGGTTGTGGGTTAAAATCCGCGCGAGTACCAATGTGATTTTTTAAATTGTATATAACGTACTTTATCAGTTTATCTTGGACATTACTGACATCGGTGAAGCAAAAACATGTTTTAGTGAGTTAAATAAAGCTAAAATCGCCAACCCTTCTTGAGCAAACGTGGTGATCAATGCTCTTGCCTTCACTGTATGAGAAGAGGTGTTTACCCTGCAATGGGACATTAATAGGCTTGGCTTGGGTTGGCTTATCTTGGCTTGTCTTGGCTTGGCTTGGCTTGGTTTGGCTTGGCATTAGTCCATATTAATCAGCGGGTAAAGGGAAGACAGTAACAAAAGAGAGACGTATGCCCCGCGGTAGTAGTAGTCGATAGTCGTTTGTTTTGCTAATTATACATACACACAGTTTAATACATTTTTCTCAAGTGTTTTTAAGAAGAAGAGATGATTGCACTAGTCAAATCCTTTAGGAATAACATAGAGACTGCCATAATTATATGATCCTTTTCAACAGCATTTTCGCAAAGATAAATATTTCAACTCGTAAATAAACATTTATTCTACACCTAAGTCCGCAACTTAATATTGCACAACGCCCGACATTTTCATTCCTATACATCACGACGTGACATACGGCTAGTAAAGTCAACCAGAGTGCATAATAATAACCAGTGGAAGGTGCATATCGGTTGCAACTAAACGCATTACGGTCAGTAAGGCCGAACACCGATAACGCGCCCTTGAGGTACGTAACGGAAGCATGGCGTTTTATAGTTTTTGCATACAATGAAAATATACGGCCGTTCATTGTGGGCGCCGCGGCGACGGTGTAAATAATGCACAGAACAGCTATTTTATGGACTATTTTATTTGTTTGTATGCTGCGTAGTTTGTTGTTTTCTTATGCAACGATATTGCATTTTACTGTCACGACTTTTATTGAGAGTGTTTGGCAGATGTGTTGATATTGTTGGAGTACGGAATAGACACGGTTAATTAAAACTTTTAGAAGATTCAGAAATTGTGTAGCGAGGATTAACTATTGGTTCATAGAAGATTCGCATAGTTATCATTACTATGTCAACTGTACTGTACAAGAAGCCAATGCAACTGCAATCATTAGTGCCAACGATGAGTCTAATGTGAGTGAAGCAGAAGGAGCTTGTAAAGCACTTGGTGTTCTATAGTTTCTGGCTACTCCACGGTCAAAAAGGCGTGAGTTTAAGTACACCCTAGCTGTAGGCAGCAGCATTATCCGTAGACTTAGTATCATTTGCAGTAGACTGACTTAGACTGACTGACTGACTGTTGACTTGTAGACTTAGTCTCAAAATCGACCGGCCGAAACGCACACGCACAACCCAATCACCCGTGTATTTCCGTATTATGCAAAATGCATAAACACACTCGTCGGACTGCGCTTACGATCGGCAAATTCCATTATTTTATCAACAAAAGTATGATTTACGTTGTTTTCGCACGTGACCTGCATTTGCGACGTTGGTTACTGCCCTTGTACTATTTCTTGGGCCTGGGAGGCCTAGAAAGCAGGTGGTTGCAAGGTCTGTCGCTTGAGACTTAAAAGGTCAATTTGTGGTAGAGAACTAGGTATTTTAGGTATCTACATTTCTACAATATTAAATAAGTAGTAGGTTTATACATCACTAATATTTTTAAATCTAGATTTGGTTAATGTTTCCTATCCAACTACTCTGTGAAGAAACAACCGAAAAAATACCAGAAAAAAAATTGGTCTGTGTCTTTGTTTAAACCTACGTAGGTTTAAACAAATACAAAGACCAAAACCGTAAATTAAGACCATATAATGCACAACCCATCAGATAACTCAACAGTTATCTGATGGGTTGTGCATTATATGGTCTTAATTTTATATTGAACTATGATTTTTTTAAACTACAAATTATTCATTTGGCTTGAAGTCCTTCTTTAAAGGTTCTCTATTAGCAAAGATAAATTGTATTAATTCCGCACGTATTTGATTTGTAACCTAATGTTAATCGATAATGTGTGTAACCGCAACGTTCCTTACTCGTAGGCAAGGTACTAAAATTCATGTTTCTACCTAAACGCTTACTCGAATACCTCGAACCCATATTTCTTGTTTGACCTTTAAATCGTGCGTGGGTATATCAGTCGATACTGTCGATCCCACTTCATCCCTAGATCAACCTTTGCTTTTACTTTTATGATGTTTCATACCTCAATATCATTTATATTCTGTATCAGTCGTATGTTCCCGTGAAAGGGTATATTTTCTAAGAGTCTCCTGCATTATTTTGTCCTTCATATTTTTCTTCTCTGGTAACGTCAACTATTTGCGTTTCATGTCATATTTCTTCTCTGGTAACGTCAACTATTTGCTTTTCATGTCATATTTCTTTATGTGTTTCAATAGTTTCAATTCATATTTGTTTTTGATTCTCAAGTCATATTTCTTTCTGGCTTTTAAGTCATATTTCTTTTAATGATTTTACTGTTCCCCCATTGAGTTCTTCTTTCCTTATGTACTTGATATTTTTCTGATGTCATTGTCATCTATGTTATTAAATGTCTCTTGCTACTTATCTGTTATGTCACTCAGAGTAGCGTTATTAGTATTATCCCCTGATTGATTCTTTACGCTTATTATCACGTTAGATATTTACTCGTCATGGCGAGGAAGTGATTTGACGATTTTTATTTTAACGTCAAAATGTCGACGTCCGTGTATGAATATACATTAACGATCTCGTTAATGTATTTTCGTCTTTGTTTTTATATTGCAGATGCTTTCATTGGTAATTGACTTCCTGTATTTACTTATGAAAAAAATATGTTAGTATCTTATTTTGCACCACCATTTTAAGGAACGTGCATTTTGAATTAAATAGTAATACTCTTCAGAGACTATAAACTATATACACTATAAAAGTTAACAATGGATTAATCAGTGTTAACTTGAATGTGTACAAATTCTGTGCTTACAGAAACTCAGCTCTTTCGTAGAACGGTTTTCTTGTTTACAACTAAATCTTCTATATTGACAATCTTACCACAACGGTCTGGTTCAACGTCTGTTTTGCAAGTAACTGACACCTTCCGAAGATAAACAAATATGACTAATTCCACATAACGTCCATATTAATTATAAAAGTCGTAAAACTTTATCTCCATGTTATATGGTTGCAATTATTTTATAATAATCAGCAGTCGTAAAACTTTTATGTTTATTAATGTCAAATTTGTGTCAGTTGTCAACTTAACCAACAGATCGTTTGCCAACGTGATAATTTTATTAAGGACGATACAGTTAATTTTAATAGCATTATCTAACAATGTTTACAAACCGCTGTTTTGATATTTTAGTACCTCTACTGTTTACTGCCATAGTTCACTTGGCTTTGTATTAATTTCCACTGTATTTAGAACATTGTTGCGGCTGTGCTCATCAAGTAAAATACGAATATGTTCTGCCCAAGTTCATAACATACACACAACATCACGCCTGTATCCCCGAAAGGTTGGGCAGAGGTGTACCTATAGTACACCCATCAACCGGACATGAATCCAGACTCCCGGCTGCGATCGTTTAATATAACCTTCGTATTAATACACTATTTAGCTACTTGTACCCATTATTGTGATACTACTGCACTAGATTATCCCTTAATTTATTTGCTTACATTCACATGAATTCGATCTATCTCAGAATTGTTGGCACCGTCACAGTCAATGTGGTTTCACAAAGCTAATTTGCATGTTTGCCCAAGTTCATTGTCTGAATATCTATTAGTTCTTTCTCTGATAGCTTTGCTTCATCATGTTCAGTATAAAGATGATTAAGATGATGATGAACAGCTGATGCCTTATGCAATAGGCTACTGCCCGATGATTGAAGTCGGGACGTTATATAAATGCTAGTCGCGTGGTATACTCTGCTTGCGTGATGCAGGATGTTTGCGTGACGTCAGTGTGATGCGTAGTTTGCATGTGGCGTTGGAGATGCCGCGCTACAGTGGGATTAAATGTGATAGATTATCGATTCCGAAAACGTTATTTCTCTTTCAGATTTCAACGTAATTTCTCTTAGTACTTTCTTTTGAAGCTAACAAATTGCTTGGTTTGTAGGCAAACATATTGTAGAAACGTCAAAAGACTGACATAATGCCTGGCACAAAACATAGTTATTTCTTGAATCTGAAATGGAAATATTTTCGTGAGCGTTAGATTTATTACCAAGCATTAAACTATCCGCAAAATAATATAAGTTTCAAAGGAAAATCTTGCTTCTGAAGATATTTCAAGACGTCTGAAAGTCGAGAAAGTTGTGTTGTAATTTGTTACGCAATTATATTTTCTTTTACTGCTATTTCAAAGTTTCAAAGATGCTTTATTGAATTCTTAGTAATAAAAGAAGTATTAAATAAGCATCATAGTAGACGTCTACTATCGTATAGAACCATTGATATCCTAAAAAACCCAGATAGACCCAATGTACAGGACCTATTAAAATCGTAGAATAATCTGCCGCTAAGTAACACTGTTGTGTTTCATTTTGTAGTGTATTAAATCACGCAAGTAACGTTTGTATCAGTTATTCATACATTTACTTCGCTTCATATTATAAGAAAGACGAATTTGATATCTCCGCTTACAAATGCACAGAGCAAACCTCAACAATAGTCCGGAAACCCGTTAGTATCAAGACTATGGTTCCTTAGGTCATTTCCTGATCTTTATTATATTCTATCTAACACCCTTCCTTCCTCATTTCATTCATAACAAACACTGTAACACTAGCATACAAAAGTAAACAATATCGTGCTTTTCAAAGTGTTCCCTCTTCTGTCCTTGGTGAGAGTACTTCACTTCGATACTATTAACATTAGCGATTAGCGATTTAACGACTTCATCAACGCTGCATGGTGTTTGGCGACTCTGCGTTTGGTCGCGACTGCAGAATCGAGGATCTCAGCGATAGTTTCGGCGCTGCGTCGCATTTTATCGACTGCATTTGAGCGTGGTAAAACAATTGAGCATCGACCCGTATTATAAATCTGCAGTTATATTATATACGAGTATAGTCGATGCGACTGGGAACCGAATGTGTGCGGACTTCCGAAGAACGGCTAATCGCCGCCGGTGCGTATAGTATCGCGTCTGTAATGTATTTACTTCAGTGATGGTTGACGTCATGCCATGGTCATGGGGTTTGCGTCGTAGTACATGGCGTGTTTACGGGTCCTTAACGCACCTAGTTTATAGCGAGGCCCAACAATGACATCATACTTGTATGTACTGCCACATTTTTGGTGAATTCTGGGTACGTGTCGGGAATTTAAATGGTTATGCGTTGTTTTTGTAGTATTATGCTTCCTGTTTTCATGGTGTGTTCTAATTTGCTAGTGGGGGATAGGTCACCATTATCGTGGTAATGTTTAAACTAGGATGATTAACAACAGACCAAGTAAAAAATAAACTCGGAAAACGGACAAATAAATGAACGAATGAATAGACTTGAAATTGTATATGTTTTCGATCTGGCAACAATGGTCTTTATGGAAACTACTCATAGCTTTTCTTTGCCAGATGGCAGCAAGTTTCTCCATGGAGTATTGAGTTAATTTCTCTGAAAGTTCTTCAAAGGGAACTAAGCTAAGATTGAGATTTGAGACGCCCCAAGTCCGCAACTTCATTAGAATTTTCAACGTGCTTACTGCTAACTTGCTAAAGCTGTTTCGTTGTAATAATAATCATGTTCGGGTTGAAGATTGTATTTAATTCAATTTATGGGAGTAATTTGCCTGCCATTTATGAATTTAATATACTCCTCTGGAGAATTGATAGCCTCCTCCTTCTAAGTCAGTTATTATCAATTTTGTTGATGGATTCTGGATGCATGTAAGTTAATAATAAAAACCCATTACGCTGATTGATTTTGGCTGAAAATTTTAAATATGTAAGTGACGGAGCTCCTAAATTAACGTTTCCATTTAATTCATATTTTTATTTAGTAATTTTTTGTCTTCGCGAATTCTAAGAAGCAAGATTGCTTACTTGTTAACTTTAGTCGTTTTAAATTTAATGGTCTGTTTTGTTTTATCTTACGGTTATGGCTCTTTACGTATAGTGTCTTCTTTATAATAGAATTTTGTTTTGGACATTAAAGTTATGTGCTAAGGTGCTCTTCTTTATATATTTATCTTTGTTTTTATTGTTCCATAATAGACGATACTGTTCCGAATTTCTTTGATACACAAAAGGAAATTGGTAATTAATATTTGGCAGACTTGTTTGGTTGAGAAAGATGAACAGTCTTTGCAGTTTGTTCAATGGGTAGGGTAGTCAAATGTTTCTGCATTCTGTAAACAACTTACTTCACATTTCACTTACAAACTCTTTCAGTATCTTTTCCCTGTCATCTTTAACGTCGGTCTCAGTATGCTGAAACCACACGGACTCTGCGTCTCGTTATCTGTTTGTAAATAGCAACCTTGAATATGTTCTAAGGACTTCACACTCTTCTTTGATTTCTGCACAAGTTATACCATAATAGTTCATACCATATATACAATAAGTCAGCAAATTGGGTGCACCGGACGTTTTTAATCGTATAGTTCCTCGAGTAAGCTCTATTAATACATCCCACTTAGCTGCTATAGCTACTTTAGGTAGTCTATGAGCTGTCATTTCACTGACTAAGTTCCATTATTATCCGTCGCATCAGTTCGTATTAGTATCGTCTACAATCCTATAAGTGCTGTAATTAACTACTTTAAGTGCTTGGACATTCTATCCTCATTTGCATCTTATTAATGAGAACATTTGTGGCACGCGATCTTTTATTAACTATTCGCTTATAGCGTTTGGTAATAGCAATGTTATTTTGATTTTGGCTATCAAACCTACCATACACTGAGGTATCACAAATTTGCTAATAATCGTGTCCGTTGAACCAAAGACTTTTTAAGTAGGAATGTCAAAACTCTGATGTTCTACCAAACGTCACCGAAGTTCTAGAACATTTTCTATCTTTGGGCTAAGTGCGTGTTTCGAAAAAAAAAACAATAATACAACAGAATTTATTGGAATAAATAAAAGCACCTTTATTTTATATTCGTCTGGCAGGCACAACAAGCAATAAGCACCAAAATCAAGCAAAACGTAGAATAAGGAATTTGAATTAAACTTACCTTTTTGAATTTGAGTTACAATCGCTGTGAGGTCATTTGTAGGACGAATGTTCTTGAATATTTTATTAATGGAACTTCTTGACCCAGTTCTTTTTTTAATTTTTTCGAGAACTTGTAATTGTGTTAACACCCCACCCCGGTGAAATTTAACAAGCGTTCAGGAATTTTTGTTAGAACTTTGACCACAAACATAGTGGACCACATATTTACTTTTTAAGTGGACTCAGGTAATTGTCTAAAATGAGTATCTACATATGTATGAAGGTATTTCAAGGAATGTCAATCTTCAAGGCATATAGTAGGTAGTAATTATGGCTGCAGTAAGCCTTGTTGATACTGTAGGTTTAAAACCATCAAGAAAACATTCTGATTTTGCTTACAATTCAGATAAATATGTATCCAATTCCGTAAATTTTCTGAAGTAGGTATCATGAGTTTATTTTGGTAGAAGAGGAGCTAAATATAGTACCAATCAAACCTAATTTGATTAAATCACACTAAATTGGTTCCGAAGCCTTAGATTGTTTACTTCGGTGACTTCCATGGTAGATTTTCTCGACACAACGTGGGTAGCATAATGTAGTAGGTAATTTACTTAATAACTACTTCAGCTTTATATCAATCAATGAGCAATTCTAATAGATTCATTGTTTAGAATAGATTCCTCGTATATATAGACAGCACGATATCTTTATGTGTCTTGTTCAATAAATTGTTTATTTCGCGAATAATTTTCAAACTTACTAATATTATTATCTCGCTAGAAAGCTAGCACTGTTGTCATCATTTACATATCTGTGTTTGAATTTAAATCAATGTGTGGATGATTGCTTTATGGCTACACCTATCTTATGTTGAGTAACTGACCTGTCACCCTTCCCCGAGCTCCTTTCTTAGTTCTGATTGGTTTGTTGTTGAACAGCAATCAATTCTAGAAAAGACGTTCGTTTAAGAATTATTTATGACTTGTTTATCATCTTTTCTTTCCATTGTTACAGGTTATCAAAATCCCAGAAACAAAAGAAGGTTACATAGACCTGAACAACCTCGAACAGAGACTGCAGCAGAACTCCAGTTCAGGACACAGAATGATCGGGTTCTTCCCAGCAGCTTCCAAACTCACGGGGGTCTTAGCTGATGACGTAGCCACCACTCTGCTCCTCCACCAGTATGGAGCCTGGTCTTTCTGGGACTATACGCTGGTGGCGCCATCTTCTGCTGTCGACATGAATCCTACGTTCCCAGGAGTTGATGAGGAAATGGTGAAGAAAGATGCACTGTTCTTCAATTGTGAGAAGTTTTTAGGAGGAGTCCAGGGACCCAGTGTTGTGATTGTGAAGAAGAATGTGTTCAGTGATACTCCGATATATTCTGAGGATGTTGAGGTACGTACAGGAAAAAATAAATTAAAAAATACTGAGAGCCCGATTAAAACACATCTATGTAGCAAAGAAGCTTTTGAAATAAAAGAGGAAACCATTCTGAAATAGGTAACTAAAACAACGCTTCTAAAAGTAATCTTGATGCTAGTTTCAGGAGTAGGTAATTCCAGGGATAAAGATACTTTCCACGATAAGATTTCTCAAAGGTATCTCAGGTCAGGTAATGCAAGATGAAAATAGGAACGAAATTGAATGAGTTAAATATGGATAATCTCATGATGAAAACATTCTTGGCATGTCGTGGCTTTGAGAGAATTTTCATTGAATATTAAATCCTTATCAACGTGTTCACTAGCTCTGCATATTTGCAATTTGTTCAAGTTAGTTTCTGAAGTCGTTATCGTGTTAACAGTTTTTCTTGTATTTTCTATTGCTACTGCTTCTAAATTAGGTTCTTTAACGAGCACTGATGATTTTTTCTTTTCTTGATAACCGTGTCTTGATAGTTATTGTTTCGAGTGTTACCTCATGATCGAAAATATTTGCAGTAGCCTAATGGGCTTTTCGACCGTCTTCCTATATAAACAAGTTGTTTTGTCCCTCAGGTTTTGAGCGAGAGAATCGAAGAGTTGAAATCAACGGAGGGTGTTAGAGCAGCTCTAGTGATGCAGTTAAGAGATGCCGTCGGTCTTCAGACCATCGTCGAGAGACAGGACAATATCAGCAAGTAAGATATAAACTTATATTTTTCGAATACATCTTACTTATGTTTTTTATGAGATAGATTAAAACCAGAGGAACCGTTAAGCATAATCCAATAGAAACAACTTTCGTTTCAAGTAATGTTATATTTATCTTTTAATAAGTCAGTTTTTATATCTATTATTTAAGATAGCAAAAAATTAATAAGTAAATAAATTACTGTTACATTGGCCGAATTATAACTGTAATCGCAATTACTTGTCTCGATGTTAAGTAGGTACATATTTTTTTTTTTTCGTTCATCGTACACATTAATTATAAGTATAATACTAGTAAGTAATATTTTTTCTTCGTCTTCCGTATAACGGAACTAATCTCACTTGTTGCTAAGGTTCGAATATTTATAATAAAACAACATGGACTATAGAAGGTAATCTATTAGCTTTATTTATCTACAGAATATCATCATCATATTCAATTCAAAATATTTTGTGATGTTTTTCGTCGCATTCTTCACAAACACATTATAGTAAAGCCTGCCTTACTGCCTTCGTTCTTACATCATTATTATTTATAAAAATTGAATTATTTCCACGCCAAGGACATTTCTTGAAGCGTTGAAGCACACTCGTTAACCAAACACGTGTCACTTCAAGAACAAGTTCATTTCGCTTCGCTAACTCACTCGCAAACTTGGAATATCGACATTGATCAAAGACTTTGTGATCAGGTTAGTTAGGAATAGGTTATGGTAAGGACCATAGAAAACAAACTACATAGTAGCCACAGAATATTTAAAATAGACTATATAATTGCTGCACTAAAAACTACAGCGCGATTATATTTCTGAAAACATTGCAATGCTCTTTGTGAGTTTTTCAGTCTAAGTTTATTTGGATTTCAATAAAACTGTGGCGGACAAAAATGTTATATGTTCCCAAACGGTGTGCTTACAATAAAAGAACCTCACATAGTTTCGCCAAAATAGTTTTCTGTAAAAGCTCTGTAGACAACACGAAAATTTTAAAATTTAATTTTTGAAATGTCATACGGCCATTACGGTCGCCATGTTTGTTTTTATGTTTTCGAATATAACGAGACCAGGCAAGGGAAAATCACTGTGCAGCCAGGTTCATAGTGTCAACTCAGATAGAATTTTGTTTATGCAGACGCAAACAGGGGCTTATTTATTGCACAGATTTATGTTTACTGACTCTCAGTTAACATTTAGTTAATGTTTTAACGGAATATTTTCGCAGGAGATCCATTTTGCAGAGTTATTAGATTTTATATTTATGTGAAGCGTAGCTTTGGGATATTTATTTCAAGTAACGAGGTTTCTACAACAACTATCGTTTATTTTGAGATATTATTTTGAAAACGGCAAAGTTTATCCTTGTTGACTGTCAAAATAAAGATAATTGAGGTGGAGCTTATTGAAATTCTGCGCCTGTCCGTAGGTATCCCGATAATTTAATGAAAAGGTCTTAAATATTTATTACCTGGTAAATGAGAAATATTATCAAGAACGTGCTTGTAGAATTACAAATAGATAGAGCATTGTAGTTAACTATACGTACGTATAGTTACTATACAGGAATATATTTATTTGCGCATTCCCAGGGCAATGTGGAAGTAATATAACCCAAGATTTATTACATAATATGCGACAAACAGGTTGTAAACAATGCATTAATAAATATAAAACTGCGTTCTTGAGTGCCACTGCCACTCATAGAAATTATATGAGTGGCATTTATACTGCTATAAAACTATTTTGAATTGAAGGCTGCTTTGGCATAGAGGGAGGGTCACCAGGGCCTGTATGTATGTATGTATTAGTATAGTCCATAAGTCTATATTTTATTTCACTGGTTCTCTAATAGAGGAACGGTCCCCTACTAGATAGCCAGACGACTGAGCAAAGGCTGACGCCGCCGCTTTGGCGGATGCAGCTTAGGTCGCAACACATTTGAGATTTGCAGTTGGAGAATTGACCCTGACGTATATCGATGTATACATATATGTGTTTTTCAACTACAAAGTTAAGTTTGTTTTTCGGATAAATTCAGCTCAACTATGGAACCCTTCATTATGCGTGGTCCGACACGCACTTGGCCTGTTTAACGGTACTACGTTATTAACCCAAACTTCATGTTGAGAATGTACTCATATTTCAGCAGCTGTCCATAAATAAGTGGATAACCGGGCTCAGATACAGACTCCAAGCTGCTACTACGAAACTCCTAATATCGTAATTGTTTATTTCTATTTGTATGATGAGGATAGTCTTCTAAGTCGTTCGTAGTTTTGAGGTTAATATTATGTTTGTTGAAGACAATATAGATGAAAATTAATAGATATCTGGAAATTCGTGAGTTCAAAGCCCCAGGGACAAAGGACAAAGATTTGTCCGTCTGTACAATGCTAGGGACACAATGAATGCCTTGTCTAACTTCATCTGTACCTTCGTTATGTGTTCGACTGTATCTGTCCCAAGTTGGCAAAGCTTTTATCTACAAACTAGATTATCTTCTTTGGGAATTTCTATAATTCTATTACGTCCTTTGATCGGAGTTGTCAAACTGTTTGCGTGGATTTAGTGACTAGTATAGAATAAAAAACAAAACTGTAGATATTTTTTTAAGTACTGCTACTGTTAGCCTGAATCATCCCACTGCTGGGAAAAAGCCTCTCCCCGTGACTGCCAGTGCTTGCGATCCAGAGCTACTGGTCGTTTGTTTTATCCAGCTCGTCCCGTCATTTTCTTAAATACCAAACAAACATGGCCCAATAAAAAACTGTATATTGTAAACTGTATATTGTAAAAATTGCGAAAATTCTAACAATTTGTCAGCGACACGATTATTCATTCATAAAATATTATCATTACAATATTTATTTTGATAGTTAATATACCGTTTTCGTGGCGTGGATCCAAACTTCTAGACAATACGTTCTAGTCTAGTATTGCGTGTTCATTTGATTATTTTATTCATAATCATGATAACCCCGAAATAATAACACGACACCTGAACATGGGTCTTAAAAAGCAGCCAGGAGTGTTCTTATATCAATCACTAACTTCTCTCCGCGACTCCGTCCGCGCGAAATTTCTTGTTTTAACATAAAATATATCCTATGACACTCGGCCCACTAGTAAAAAAAAAATCGGAATCGTATCAGTTTTTTCAAAGATTACTTCCCACATACAAACTCACAAATATTACCTCTTGTAACTCGGTCTCTCTATCTCTTTTTCAAATGTTTTCTTGATTAATATTAGTATAGATTTGGTTTAGCTAAAAAAACCTAAGGCCTAAGGGTTTGTTGATCGCAGCAAGGACACAAGAAAAAAAAAACAGTCCACATAATGCTTTGACATTCATCATTGTGATTAATAATAATTCTATAGTTGCTCTTGCTAATAACAATGCTACTTGGAAAGTACCTAATGGAGTTATCTACTTGCATCTTAACCACAAAGCAACTCAGTGAATGGCTCATGAATAGTACCTATTCTATACTTACAATGTGCCGATATTCATTGTATAGAACATTTATAACTTCATCATTTTATGGGGTTGTTTGTTTGTCCACCTGTATATATTTAAATAAAATTATCTAGTATTGATGGCGTTATTATTCAAATGATTGTTTCAACGGAAGATTTTGAGCTATTATTTTATGTGTTACGTATGTTAGGCGCCGTTGATGGGTTTCAAGTTTCGCAGTGTCAAGGTCTCTGCAAATAAGATGTTGATTTGGATAATGGTTTTTCGAAAACAAACTATTTTGGTATAAGCGATAAAGGAGTAGGAAAAATTTAAAAGGTTTCATTTTTACCATTTGGCTTCGGAACCCAAAACGGGCCTTGGTTAATGTCACAATCTACTGTTTAGATAACTTTCAAATAATTAATAAAAAAAAAAAAAAATAGTTTCTTTGTCAATGTTTATAATCATCAGAGGTCTGTGACTGAAACTAGTCAGCAGAACTACCGTCATCATCCACAGTCCAACTTTATTGACGGCTGGGCGCCTCTCTTTGACGTTGCCTGTATCCACGTTCCTGCCCCTGTAGCAACCTACTATCTATTATAGGTTAATCAATAGTTTCCGACTTACACCAAAATGTCGGATAGTTTCTCCAGTAGTTATTTCATGAGCGCGGAAGGCGCCAAGTCTCAACTCAAGCCCGCGCGTCATCCATGCGGAGTTGCTACCAGACTATAACTATTTATGATGTATACGAAACATCATGTATATTTATCAAGTATGAAAACTGCGAATTACGTGGAAGGTCCTTTACTGTTGGATCTTTTTTAAGGTAAAATATTGATGATATTGTTCATTCCGTATAAGAGTATATATAGTGGAGGCTTGTGTTTATTGGTTTACAAAAATAGCCTAACCTAACCTAAAGATACTGATTCGAAATTTTGTAATACCTAATGACTGTTTTCTATCTTGTCGCAATCTTTAGTCTGAAGCCAAAACTGTTTAGATATCTGCAGTTACAAGGTCTGCTGATACGTTGGCAACTCGCAAGTCGGGAAATAGAGAATCCTAAACGTCCATCTTTTTGTGTTCTTCATGCCAATATTTTGTATCCTCCTCACGGGCCGGACAATTTAAAGACAAATAGACTTTACTGCAACCGTCTAAGTTTGGCACTATTCCCGTTACAAGCTGAGCTCTGCTTTACCGTAGTTTTTATTTCGCTGCGACTTCCGGGACTCGAATATATATATTGCAAATTGTTTCGGTAACATTACAACTTTTAGATACAGGGCGAGAAAATGTATGAGCTTTGGAGTTTATACGGGGTGTCTGGGACATCGACGCGAAGCCGGTTACCATGGATTCAGTACATGATTCTGAACCCTCCTGCGTTAAAATTTTTCGTCGGTTATTAAAAAAAAAAACAGCTGCTCCATACATTTTGACCGCGTAGGTATTGCACTTTTCTATGAAACAGCAGATTTTTTTTTTAATAACCGACGAAAAATTTTTACCGCAGTAGGGTTCAGAATCATGTACTGAAGAATCCATGGTAGCCGGCTTCGCGTCGATGTCCCTGCCACCCTGTATAGGTACCTAACATTAATTTCTGGACTATTATATCGTGTTTCTTCTTCCTAACCTTTTCTTTCCACAAATTAAGAAAGGAAAGTATGTTTTATACACCTGAGACCACCACCTGTGTGTATGAGAATAATTGTAATTTTGATCTGCCAAACATTAAACAGCATTGGCCCCAAGATAGCATCTTGTGGAAAACTTTTCTAAAGCTATTAAGATAAAAAGTAATACATTTATCCCTGATGACGCAAGTATCTGATATGCGAACAATAATTTTCTGTTCGATTAACATCCGTGATTATGTTAGTTGAAACTATATTTTAATAGTGTTTCTTTTGAAGTTTCAAGTGCTTGATGAATGCGAATGCCTGTTGTATAACATTAATATGATATTCATTCATGTTGTTATCTGTTTGCGATATCTATTGCTTTGTCTGAGAAATTTTATACGTAGATAAGACATTTTTTTCCTACGCATTTAATTGGAATAAAACAATGTTTTTTTCAAACAACTGCTATTTCATTAAGTACCATTTGGGTATTAAAACAACTTTGGCATTGTGAAAGGTTTTATAGGAGAGTTTCAAATTATGACTTCGTTACTTATTTATTAGTTTAACATAATTCCAATTATATTTGTATTTCTAGTTACGTATAATCGTCTGATCTACATATTACTGACTTAACTTACTCAGTGACTAGTCTGAAACTGAAGTTAAAAGAAATGCTGATTTATCTACTGAGTGAATCTCTTTTGTTTGGATTTGAAGTTATTCTGGCAAAAATGAGAATGAGAAGAAAAGAGTTGATTTAAACATAACATTGGTACCATAACGAAGAATCCCCGTTTTAATATAAAACTCACATGTAAAATAATTTTAAATAAATATGTCCCGTTTCAAAACACTCATTGAATGAATGTGAACAATGTTGGCGCAGAGTCCCCTCGCCAAAACGATTTGTTTGCAGTACGAGTCGGCACCACTTTTTTCTGCGCTTGGCGCCTTCTCAATTTCATGTGACCCATTCGCCTTTAGGTGTCGGTTGTTGCAGTATATCGATTGTATGGAAGAATGACAATGTCATGTAGATTACACTAGGTATTGCTGTTGCTATGATACTTGATTTCTTTAAATTGGGAATTCCAGCTCCATCTACTACATTTTTCCAGTAAACTGACCATGTTCTCATTTCATAAATTCTCCTAACAAGAAACGCACAAGGCATTACTTAGAGATATAAAATGCCGATGCAACATGTCATGAAATATCTTTTTATGAATATGTGAATACATAAACCGATTTTCATATAAAACTCATTTTTCTGAGAGCATCAGAGGAAGCTTAGCCGGATGACCAAATACTCCGCTTCCTAACTCGGCATTGAACGCTTTCCGATGGGAAGAACCAATTGACTGAACACTTACCGATAATTTAACCCAACCCCGTTCTGAGAATCCATCAATTACTGTGGCTGATTAGAGGCTATCATTATTATAACCCCCTACTGATGTAATGATGTAACGTATCATAAATTCTTACATTAAGAATATAATATGTTTGTAAGGGCTGTTGTATCATTTTTATTGGGCCTATGTGTATCCGTGGAAAGGACTTTAGTTGTTTCTGCTTGTTTCAGTTGTGATTGTCTTGTTCCTTGATTCTCTTTTTTTTTTTTTTTGCTTTTTTTTGTATATTTACACCGGAAATCTAATCACGTCCAAATTTTTTTTTTACAAACACACAATTATGCATACAAATACTAACCTAAGATATATCTATAGAAAATCAAACAAAATATAATAAAAGCAACATAATTGCGCAAGGCTATCGTCTCGAATTCGCATTTCCGCAAATGTCCACTCACAAGCGTAGCACGGGCATCGAATCCGGGTCATTGCAGCACTGCCCTCGAAAGCCGGTAAATGGGTCAGAGGAACTGACGCCTGAAATAGAACAAGTTGCTATGTGGCGACGACCGTCCGTGTTCGTAATGTTAATGGAAAGGAGAAATTACTTTTTAAAACGTTCACTCTTGGTAGTTCATTATGAAATCAATCACAATGGCAAACATTTATATAAAGCATTTTTTGCGTGGCCATAATTTGATCGCTTCTTTAAGCTAAAACATAATGTCACGAGTTAAAAGTTGGTCGAGCATAAGAATATGAGCTTATTTATCATCATGGTTACAAAAGTAAACCTCAAAAGTCCCGTTCAAAAGGTTTTATACGGTGCAGATGTTAAAACCATAGCCTTTTATAGTGAGTACACATTACACACTCACACAAATATAAAATATTACAGCTGCCATGTGCGAAAATATTCACAATTTAATTGTCATCCCACAGACCACACAAGAATAACAAATTCACGAACAATTCATCCAGTAGACCCATATGACTTCATTGTCCAAGGATCGTCAGACAATTGTCGTAACTTTGCATTATTGCCACCTTTGAACTTAACTGCGTCATTGCTATATTTAACTGCACATTTTATTTCTTCTTTCCTGAATATTTCCGGTTTCTCTTTAGTTTTATTGTTAAGGATAATAGTGTTATATTTATTTCTAGATGTTAGTTTTATTTTAAAGTCTTGCTTGTCCAGTCGCTTCCGGCATCCGGCTTAGTAATCGGAGAAAGGTCATCTATATCACCTTGATTACCCGTTTTGGGGATCTTTAAGAGCGTTTATTCCGAAGGTAGGCAACGTCGCAAATACATGTCAAATATTTCACTGTTTTGATTAATTTAGCAATATTACTGTGTGGAAATAAAAAATGTGGCTAACTAGCGAACTAGAATATGGATTATGAAATGCAATAATTAATATCGTAACACCGAATGTTTCGCTTTAGATGTAAAAAAAACTATTTGGAAACTTTCCAAATGCGTTTGTTACACCTAAAATGGGTACAACATCAAATTCAATGTTATAATTGCAATTCATTATTAATATTCTAGTTCGCTAGTTAGCCACATTTCTTATTTCTATTCAGAAATATTGCTTTAAGAATCAAAACAGGTAAATATTTTACAGTTATTTGCGACGTTGCCAACTTTAAGGATAAACCCTCTTAATGTTTTATTTAGAAGTACTACCTACTAATCTGACATTTCTGTTAGTATCTTTAATTTTGCTATTTACTTCCTAAATATAAAACGATTAATTTCATTAACATGCATATTCTCACCTATATGCGTACCTACTATATGTTAATTTTACTTTTTGAATGCTTTGATTTTGGAAACATTAATTACATATCTTTGGCAACAATCGAAGCATAGTTGCATCGTTTTAAATTAAACTTCAACTAAGCAACCGGCAACTGCCGGCTGCCGCTCATCCTACAATATTTACGAAAAATTATAACGAGTTACAAAAGTCTGTATGTGATGCCTCTTTATCTTCAAACCTTTGTAAATTATTTAATTCAGCCACAATGCCTAATCTGTGATCAATGAGACCTTATCCATATATATGGATAGCTTCCTCCTCCTCAGATCCATGACGTAAGCATACAGCACAGTTTAGGGTCATTTTACTGAGAAATCTAACAAAGACATCTTTGTTACTTGATATTCAAACCACGTGCATGACTGATGATAACATATTACTACAAAAACTTTGCCTATAGGTTGTAGAGGTCAAATTACGGTCTCGTGCAGAGTAAAACGAGATATCAAGACATTTGCTGTTAATCAGGAGCGTTCCCTGTCTCGTGAATGCACAAATCAGACATATATATCACTAGATTTTGCCCTATAGTCACCAAATCCGTCAATGGGGTGATTCTACCCGCCATACTATTTACAACTTTCGCTATGACACTCGTATCCGATACGAGAAACAAAATAACAATTTCTATTCAACCGCAGACTATTTCGATGCATGTACCTATGAAAAGTTTTTTTTATGAATCGTAAGTATAATTGCAAAAAAAAACTCTTATGAGTGTAGGTAAAATCACCCCTTTGACGGATGCAGGTGACTAAATCGCCATCTTGTATAAAGCAATGCTGCTCTTAGACGTATGTTCGTTTCAATGAAAGCCATATTTAATTTAGGAGTCAACACTTCCAATATTCTTCACAATCAAATTATTGGAAATGTCAATACACTTTATTCTTGCCCCAGAAACGACTGAAATATCCCGTTCAATGACTTTCCAACACGGTCACGGCAGATATCGGATCACATGATAGAATTATATGATGACATCGTAATTTCGCATATCAAAGGAAATATAACATGTGACAATAAAAATAAAAGAAGATTTTTTATGATTCACTTTACAGCATATTTGCTAGTTATCTTATATAACTCATAATAAGACGGTGTGTTTTTATAACGGACGACGCTATTCTAGTTTGTAATGAGTTCAATGCTATAAATTTTGGCCAATTTGAGGACGGTGAACCGTGTTGTATAACATATAGCTTTCGGACTGTTTTGATAATAAAAATTGTATATTTTCGTACGTTTTCTGGGATACAAAATAACCTTTATTCTTTCATTGGTACAATTGTATATAAGTTAATTGTATAATTGTATTTAAGTAACACCACATAATTATATGAAGTTTTATATAATATGTTGAAACCATTAAATAAACTTAGATATTCGCGGGTAGGTGTTTAAAAACGACAGACGTATCTTTGATTTTGAATTTATATTTAATATTGAAATATACAATTATTTACCAAAATTTTTGTCAGTTATCAGTGTATAACCTGCATTATACGGGTACTCACGTTTGTGGCACATTTATGTGACTCAAATATTAAATTTACACCACCTGCCAGCTTCATCATCTGCATTATCACTTCACTTGCACTTTGACACTTGTGGTTCACTATGTCCCAACTTGCTGAGATATTGTCTGCACAAAAGAGCCTAGAAGAGAACTTCACACGGAAGATGGAAGCACTGGAAGCTCAAATTCAGTGCGCTGGACCTGCCAAGGATACCGTGGCAAGAGTGGCTGAGGAGTTCCGGACCTTCAGGGAGCTTATTTTCAGCATGCTTGGCTTGCTCCGGACTCAGATTTGTGAGTGTGCTAAACAGGTTGACGCATTGGAGAATAGACACAGGCGGAAAGCACTGATTTTTCAGGGTGTTGCTGAATCTGATAGTGAGGACAGCACCGCCGTCATCCTGGGTATTATCACCAATAAGCTGGGTCTCAAGGACTTCACTGCATCCTCCATGAAGGTTTGCCACAGACTTGGCGCAGCCAATAAAGAACATCATAGGCCTATACTGGTGAGGTTTTCCAGCTACGATGATAAATCATTGGTCTGGAAAGCTAAGACGCGCTTGAAGGGAACGTCCATCTCAGTCAAGGAGTTCCTGACCCGAGTTCGGCAGACCATCTTTGGGAAGGCGCGTCTCCACTTTGGAATGCGGTCTTGTTGGACGCAGGACGGTGTTATTGTTTTGAAGGCCTTTGACGGAAGTAGGCATAAAGTATCTTCAACAGATGAGCTCAATCCACTGCTTGCGAAGTATCCAAAGATCCAAGATACAAAGGCCCAAGGCACAGGAGAAAGCCTGCAGAACAGAACGGGAAAATAATGGAATAATGGTATCATATTGTTTATACTCACAAGTTTGCATGCAATTTTATTATGGAATTACTTACCATTGTAATTTCTTTCATTATGTTTTGAATAGTCCTTCTATTATTAGGTACATAATTGCCTCATAATCGCTTGTGGATTTTCATTGGTAGGCTCTAGAGAATATTTTACCCTCAACAAGTTCTTTTTTTATTAAAACTTTTCAATTTTTTATTCATGTCCAACGCAAATGTCATTATTGTTATGTCAAATATGTCAACAAAGACCACAGACTTTTAATGACAGGTACATTCAAAGGTTGGCGTATTAATTTTCGGATACGTTCTCGACTTGACAAAATTATTCTCGCCTTACCATATTTAGTGTACACATAGTTTTATTATTTATCGTGTTATTGTTGCTATTTTATTCAGTTATTGCTGCTACTTTTTTTATTTTTTCTGTTATTTTTACTATTTTATTCTGCATGAAAGTTGAATATTCAGTGTTAAAAAAGTGCTCACATTAGTTTAACCAAATGTTAAAACGTGTTTAAAATTAGATGATGTTGTGAGCTGGCGGGTGGTGCAGAAATGCAAACGTCGTACCATTCGATTAGTTTATTTTTGCGCTATAGTATATTTAAAGATATTTATTTTATTTGTAATAGTATTTAATGACATCTGATAGCGACTCTTTTTATTCTGCCAACGAATCTGGCCCCTCTTCCAGCAATGATAGTTTTACTTCCCTTACGGACACCTTAGGTGTTCTTTTACGCCAACAATTCAGCCAAAATTCAAACCGGCTATTTAACGTATGCCACCTCAATGCTCAAAGCATTCCCAGTCACTACAATGAACTGCACGACACGTTTGCTGACAACAACGTTCACGCCGTCCTGATTTCCGAGACTTGGCTCAAACCTAACCTGCTTTCAACCACTTACCCGCTTCCCGGTTTCGTTCTTCTTAGGAATGATCGTATTGGTAAGAGGGGTGGTGGTGTAGCCATCTACCTTCGTGGTGATTTCCCTTTTAAAATCCTAGCTTCTTCTTCTTCCAATGAATCCGCAGAGTTTATTTTCCTCGAGGTTTGTGTCAAGGGAGTTAAAACCGTTCTTGGTGTCGTCTATTGCCCCCCTTCTATTGATTACTTCACTGAATTTGAATCGGTACTTGAATCTTTAGGTTCAGAGTATACACATCAGATAGTTATGGGGGATTTTAACACCAACCTCCTTGCCCACAGCTCCCCTCGGTCCCGTAAACTCCTGCATCTAATCGAGTCAGCCAGTCTGCACGTATTGCCTCTCCAACCCACTCACCTAAATGTAGCTGGTGATGATACTTGGCTTGACCTGATCCTCACTTCTAATACTTCCCTAGTTTCCTCACATGGTCAACATGCTGCTCCTGGCTTTTCCCATCACGACCTTATTTACCTAACCTATGTCCTTAAACCCCTTAAACCTAAACCTAAGTTCCAGTACAGGCGTGCCTTTGCACGCATGAATAGTGAGAGGCTTCAACAAGATGCATCCAACATTGACTGGTCGCCCCTGAAAGCAGCTGCTTCAGTTGACGAAAAAGTTACTATCTTTAACAATGTTGTGGTGAAGCTTTATGACACCCATGCTCCTTTTAGGAAAATTAAGTTGAAGCGTCCGCCCGCGCCTTGGATGAACAGGGGAATTCGGATGGCAATGCGACGGAGGGACTGCGCGTTCCGGAAATTTAAAAAGGATCGCTCGGACGACAATTGGACCTTCTTTAAGGCTGCTAGAAATCGGTGTAATCAGATGATACGCAACGCTAAACGCCGCCACATCCTAAATAACATCACTACTTCTTCTCCTGCCGATATTTGGAAGTTCCTTGGAACTTTAGGCATCGGCAAATCGCGACATTCAGACCTTCCTAACACAATTGGCTTAGACGATCTAAATCGCCATTTTTCCACTGTTCCCACTCTAGATAGTCTAACCAAATGTCAAACCCTCGACTACCTTGCTGGTCTGACACGTCCCAATATTAACCCCTTTGTCTTCACCCCAGTCGACCCGGGAGAGATCAGAAAGATTATCCTCTCCATTAAGTCAAAAGCCGTGGGCTGCGATAAAATCAGCCGCCATATGATCGTAACGGCTCTTGATCAACTCGTTCCTGCTATCGCCCACATTATAAATTTCTCCTTGTACACCGGTGTTTTCCCCTCCCTGTGGCTTAAAGCACTTGTTCGGCCCCTGCCTAAGGTACCCAACCCCTCTCTTCCTAGTCACTTTCGCCCAATTTCCATCCTTCCCTTTCTGTCTAAAGTGCTCGAGGCCAGTGTTCATAAACAATTCTCCCACTTTATTCACCACAACTCACTCATCAGTCCCTTTCAATCCGGTTTCAGGCCTGGGCACAGCACCGTTTCAGCTCTTCTTAAAGTGACTGACGATATAAGGCGGGGAATGGAAGACACTAAAGTTACTGTCTTAGTGTTAATTGACTTCTCTAATGCTTTTAATGCCGTCAGTCACGAAATCCTTTTATCCATCCTTTCCTATCTTATGGTCTCCCCGGAGGTACTGGAATGGTTTTCTTCTTATCTTCGGGAGCGTCAGCAGTCTGTTCATGCTGGAGACTCTTCGTCGAGTTGGTGTGATCTTGCAGCTGGCGTCCCTCAAGGCGGTATATTATCTCCTCTTTTGTTCTCCATTTTTATTAATCTCATTACCACCGTGCTTCGGACTGCGTATCATCTCTATGCTGACGATTTACAGCTTTACTGTCAGGCAAGTGTTGATAACATTTCTGATGCGATTACGGAGCTAAATCGGGATTTAGGTGTAGTCAAAAACTGGTCTGATCGATTTGGGGTGGTGGTTAACCCTACCAAGTGTCAGGCTATCATAATAGGGAGCCCACACAGCATAAGGAAGCTGAATGGTTTAACTGTGCCATCTGTAATCTTTGACAACTCAGTCATTCCGTTTGGCTCCGATGTTAAGGATCTTGGCCTGCATGTCGACACTTGTCTTGACTGGCGAAGGCAGGTAACAACCGTCAGTAAAAAAGTTACCGGAACTTTGCGGTCGCTCTATCGGTTAAAAAATCTTCTCCCATCACACATAAAGGCAATGCTTGTACAGTCCCTAATATTTCCCATAATTGACTATAGTGATGTGTGTTACTATGATCTGAATGCAGATCTCCTCAATAAACTTGACCGCCTTCTCAATAATTGCATTCGATTCGTTTTCAATCTTCGTAAGTATGACCATGTATCCGCGCACCGATTGCTTTTAAAGTGGTTACCCATTCGACAGCGCAGAGAGGTGAGGGCTCTGTCTATGTTGTTCTCTATTCTCGACAAACCCACCTCTCCTTCTTACCTGACTTCCCATATTCAATACTTATGCTCTGCCCATAGCAAAAATCTTCGTTCAACCAACAATCGTCTTCTACGATGTCCTTCTCACCGCTCTGGTTTCATTCACTCTTCTTTCTTTGTCCAGGCGGTCTTTCTTTGGAATTCGCTACCTCTGACTATCAGGACGGCAACCAGTCGGTTGTCATTTAAAGTGAAGGTACGTGAGCATATACGCAAGAAGTTGGCTGAAACATCCCAGCGGTGATTTGCTGGATTCGTTTTCTCCTCTACTGATCGTTATTTCTCCTCTACCGATCGTTATTTCTCCTGACAAAGATTTTTCTGTTTATACTATGTATATGTATGTATTTATGTATGTATTTATTCTTGTATTTTATAGTTAATTTCGTGTTATCAATCCCTTTTGTTGCACCTGCCATGTTTTGTCTCTGCACCACCCTAAGGTTGACTGGTAGAAAATGCCTCAGGCATTAAGTCCGCCTTTGTACGGTATATTTTTACTTGTGCATGAAGTTTTAATAAATAAATAAATATCAAAACACTCACTCGTCTATTTTGTTAATGAAACAAGAGAAAACTTCACTCAGGAGTCGGGGAATCTACATAGGTGATTGAGTACCAGATAATCTTCATGTCATAGAAGAAAATAGCTGGGTAAGATTATATACAATAGTCAATGCATGTTATTTAAATTCTTATCCTATTATTATAATTTGCGGTGTTTTATCAAAACGAGGCTCAAAGTCCAGTCCTCTAAGGAAAACAGAACACATGCATTTTAAACATAACATAACGTAATTAATAGTTTCCGCTACGTTTTAGTGCGTTTATTCTGAAAGTGGGCAACGTGCGTCGCGTATGTCAAATATTTCGCTGCTTTGATTAATTTGGCAATATTACTGTATGGAAATTAAAAATGCGGCTAACTAGCGAACTAGAATATTAATCTTGAATTGCAATTATAACATTGAATTTGATGTTGTACTCGTTTTAGGTATAAAAAAAGCATTTGGAAAGTTTCCAAATACTTTTTTTACATCTAAAACAAAATATTTGGTGTTACGATATCTATTATTGCATTTCATAATCAATATTCTAGTTCGCTAGTTAACCACATTTCTTATTTCCATACAGTAATATTGCCAAATTAATCAAAATAGATACATTTTTGACAGCTATTTGCGACGTTGCCAACTTCTATGATACACGCTCTTAACATGATACGACATAAAATCTATGTTTATGGAATCTTTACGTATTTTTATGAATATTTTAGAGGTATGAGAGGAACAGGGTGTGGGTGTCGTATCTGGCGGGCACCTGCCCAACGATTGATGTCGGATAGTATTATATATGTCGTTCGCGCGGTAAACTCTAACTGCGCGATGCAGGAATTGCGTGACGTCAAGATTTTTGTGTGACGTCAGATTTTTGATGCGTAGTTCGCATATGGCGATATAAATGCCGCCACAATATCACAATTTCGTTTTCGTGTCGTATTTTACACTGCCGGATGCAGAAACAGTAAATAAGTAGTAGTAAATAAAAACAAATTATGGGGCATTACACCGTTTTTGGTCAGGCCAATGTCAAAAACTGCAAATGCTTAATAATAAAACCTTTGCTATCTTAGCTATGTCGGTACTGCAACCACAAAAACCATGTGTTAAGCACACATGTCTCGTTCATTCAGAGCCTTTACATAACTTTTCCATAAAAAATTTGCGTTGTGATATCAATGCCAAACGCATCATAATAACTCACACTCTTAACTGGAAGCGTGTACAATTGTTTGTCTGTTTGTTCCGCAGCGTGTTTAACTTGCACGGCGCCGCCGGCGCTGGCGGCGCACGCTCATTACTTTTTATTTTTATAACATTTAAAAATGATTTGTAACTGCTGCGAAAAAAGTTGCATCGTTTTCTTGCTGATGAGACTTTGTTTTAAAGGATTCTGACAATGGTTTTACTATGTTAGACCATTAAATGGACGCCCGTCTTTAAATAATGCTTAAATAGGTAAGCTTTATAGAGATCATAAGGGTACTACTCGTGAAAGATCTTAACAGTAAACATACTCGTATATCCTTATCCGTGACATCACTGCGGGCTCTATCAGAATACCAGCGCTGCGACACTTATTTTTAAATGTCGCAGCATCATGCTGAGGTAGGAGCCTTTTGGCCTCGTACAGAACTTTCTGCTTTGATTTTCATTATAGGTACTTTGTTTTTTGATTGTTTTTTTATGAAAACTTTAATTTGTGATCTCCTGTGCGAGTCCCAATAGATACTTTTTCTTTCTTTCTTTCTAAACAGGAGTGAGAAAGAGAAATAATGGAGTGACCTCTTGTTCCAGCAGTGCTGGAACATATAGAGCAAAGAGTTCAAAGAGCAGTTGAGGCCCAGTAGTAACGGCCGCGACTTACGAGTTGTAGGTCATATGATCGAAATCATTTACACATTACTTTGTGTAAATGATTTCATCACCACTGCTCTCAAAACGGTGAAGGAAACCAACATGTCCTGGAACCAAAAATTTGAAGACATGTGAATCTACCAACCCGCACTGGACTCGCGTGGTACATTACGGCCCACTCCCTCTCACAGAGAGGAGACACAGGCCCCAGCAGTGGGAACATTGGTTATACCCAAAGAGTTCAAAGCTTTTTATAAAGTAGATTTAAATAAAACATCATGTGGGCACATCGTTTGACATACAGAGCAAAATTGCGAGTAAACAAATTGATCCACACCCTACTTATTTATCCAATAGATGAGTACGTCAAGGGTAGTGAGTAGGTACAAAGGGCTGAGTTCTGAGCGATGACGTAATATATGTTTGTGCGGTGTTTGTTTCACTGCTATTATCGTGACATTGTGTGATCGAGTGGTGCTACCATCAATAGGTACATGTGTTTTGATGTTCTACATCAGGGGTTCCCAACCTTTTAACACACGCGCCCCCTTAACTGTCTTTTAAAATCACTACGCCCCTGACTTACTTTGTCGACATAAGCAGGAAAGCATAAGAATGTAAAGCGAATGAAAGTGAGGTCGAAAATTCCACCCCCTTGGATAGGTTAGATTTTCTTTTGATCATTCAAACAGTTAGCTTTGTCGAGTTAAAAACACAAGAATTATGAAAATGTATAATGTAAGAGCGAGCAAAGCGAGCTCGAAAAATGTTGTACAATTTTCTCAGTGTTCTGTCAATCTTACAACCCCTTGGTAATACTGATTTTCAGACTTTCGGGATTCTGACGATCCCGTAACGACTGTCAAAGATCTACAAATGACAGCCGGGACCAACGGCTTAACGTGGTTTCTGAGGCACGGAGGGGTTTCATTATGTAATGAATGGTCACCCATCCAAGGACTGACCTCGGCAAATGTTGCTTAACCTTGAAGATCGACCCGTGCGGCTGTTATTACTTTGCCACGAGCAATTTAGAAGTAATCTATCATGAAGTTGTTAATGTTCCGGTTTTTCGACTAGTACCTACACACGGCTACATATCAACCTAAACATTTACAGTATAAACAGACCTCTCATTGTACGGAAGTCCTAGGCAATGCGAGATCAGCTTATACTGTAAATGTATAGCTTGATAGCTGTGTGTACCTACCCGTTTGACCTTGATTGGTTTTATATTGTTCGCTGCCAAATATAAACATCTTCTCTATCTCCTCTAACGTCCTTTTAACTTTACACTACACTGGTTTTATTTTGTGTTACAAAACAAACTGCGCTGCTGGAACATTCTGTAGCAAAACTAAAATATATATTTTCGCAATAAATCTTTAAAATTAGAAGATATCTTCCGCGTTGGTCAAGAAATAGATATGCGTGAGTGTATTAGCCGGTATAATCGGCGGAAAATGTAGGCGGTAACAGACTGTGAGAACCCGACGGCATATTTTATGAGTTGTCAAAAGTTTGGAAACATACGCTGGAACTTTGAAAATCTGTGAAAACTTAGGTGAAGTGAGTTGTCAATGGTGCCATCAGGTGGAATGACAGCTAATTTCAAGTTCACTTCCCTTCAGTTTACACGTACAGACCGGCTGAACTCCAGAATGAAAACAGCTGTCAACTTCCACAGTAGTAACTCCAAGTTATATTATCGTGGGTGACAGCTGGTTTGGTGATAATTCAACACAAGTTCGTTCGGCGGTTTTTGATACGGATATTTTCAGTAACGAAGTTCTTCTTCGCGTGTCGTGGCAATCTAAATAGACTCGGCCCAGAATTCGGCCACTTGTTTGGCGCCATCACTAGCGTCTATCAGTTCCTGTAGACACGCAGGACACGGCATTATGTGTTCCATCGTTTGTGGAACAGCACCACATTTACACTCCGAGGCGGAGTCGTCTATGAATCTCCACCTGAACAGATTTGGTTAATCATTGACCATATTTTCAGACTTCGTTAAATACTTTTCTATAGAAGTTTCGTTAAGGAAGACCTTTACGAATGATTCCCTGGTAGTATGTAATGGAAATAGTTATAACACTTTGGACTATACCCACTTTTCATAGAACTCATACGCCATACATATTGGAAGTGAACCCTCCGGGAGGGTTGCCGGCATTACGTTTGCCCTAAAGTTAACCATCGCGGACGGACAACGGCATTAGGTTTAAAATCGTATTATAAAACACTGTAAAACGAAGTAAAATTGTGTTTTCAGGGGGTCTTGTCGATATACCTACGTAGTTTCCAACCTTTTAAATTTTTTATGAATATTTGTAACCGCGAACAAACATATTAAAAAAATTAAGCTTGCATTTTAAAACCAACGCATGTGCTAATGAATCTTGTTAAAATATACGAGTATATGCACATCTGATTTTATTTTCAAGGTTTATAATGGTGTATTCGCTAAGAAAAACCTACATTTAAAATGAGCCCTCGCGAGGGCTCCCGGCATCCCATATGCGACAAGGTGACCCTCCAGGACGGCTTCCGGCACTGAACGTGTTAAAACAACAAAAATATACCTACGTTACTTTATAATTCCGGAAGAAACCCGGAATATAAAACATTATTATCTCATAATATTAAAGGGGCACTATACTGATCGTATTCTTGGACGCCCGGCTAGGTAAGCTTACACCCAAATTCTGGGAACAAGGTTTATGTAGCTAAATAGAAGCGCCTCCGTATAGTTGGCTCAGCGTACCGGGGTTTGATAGACCCCGGAACCCGGGTAGGGTTGCCAATTTGCAAACAGCAATTTTCATTAATTTTAATTTTTGATAAAAATCATGATGAAAATTGGACCTGAAATCGATATGGATCAGTCTCTTTTCTTTTTATAAGGAGAGGTGTTTTCTGTGCAGTGGCACAGTTAGGTATTAGCTGGAACAGATGCCAAATACCATAAGAAAGAAAATATTTACTGAGCTGTCCCATCTTCCAAACATTGTGACCTAGTGTATTGATAGACTAGCAGAAAAATGTGTTAAGAAAATTTTTGGCAAGGCGGAAGAATACGAAACAATAACAAATTCGAAAGTACTAGCCGCGACCGCAACCCCAACAGCCCAAGAACATTATCTATTCGTTCAATCTAACAATGAAAATGACCAAAATGACACACATGAATGAATGAAAATGACACACATGGTACTAGGAAGTTCCCCATTTAGCCCGATAATTAAGAACATCAAATTCTCGCCTCCACCGACAGGGGTCGCTAAAGTTGCAAGTACTTGCAAGGCAACCCTATCCCAGTGGCGTCGTAAATGCTAAGTTTATTGGCTTGTGCGAGGCCATCCGCAATGTACTGTTTCATTGGCAAAGCCGATGTGGGCCAATTGTTTACATACTGGCGCTTTTAAATTGAAATATTGCCGTGTTTTGTTTCCCGAAACCTGAATGAAGTTAATTTTAGATGGTGGTCATGGTAATGTAAATAAAGCTGGAGATAACTATGTATGTTTACCGTATGATGGAATCCAAGTCAGGAAAGTCAAAGGTGATTCTTACTCTGGCTTTTGACAAGCTATTGATATTGAAGAAATTTTGTAGGTTCATCACCGCACCAGGAATTATAATATTTAGTTTAAGAAAACTTATCAGCTTTAAGACACTCATATGTTTAGTCTCCAAAAGCAAAAATCATTTTGATGTCTTACTATTTTCATTTGCGTTGCACTATCTGTCTGCAGCCATCATCACACGTTAGTTATTTCAATATGCAAAAGATGATCTTATTTAAATGTGTGTAAAGAATACATAATGGCCTAGTTCCAGCCCGATTTGAATACAAATGGAGTTTAAACAGTGTGGGGTGCGTCAGCTTAGCCTTTGTCCAAACACGTCATGTGTTCCGAACAAATTCAATAAAGATATATCTTGACAAACTCCGACTTCAACCATTTGGTCAGAAAAATTCTACTTGACATTTATTTTGAGCTAACGTTATCGGAAAATTTTAAAGGAATGAACAGTGTTTAAAATTTTTTAAGTGATGGTTTAATAAAAATTTAGAAAAGATTGACTATGTGGTAATGGTGACTTGTACAAAGCTACATATAACTCCATTTGAAATAAGATTAGACGTTAATAAACCTTTTTAACAGTCCGTTCACCCGATTTTGACTTCTATACCGTAGGCATAAAATGGAGGCAGGATGGAATTAAAAGCAAAAAAGTGGTTACAATACTAATTGTTTACTGCAGCTGCCATTTGTCATGCCACCAACGCAATAGAAGTCAAAATCGGTTGAACGGACTGTAAAAAAGGTTTATTTAAATGTCTAAACTTATTTCAAATGGTATTTATACAGTAATTTGAACATTTTAAAATCGAATTAATTGTCAAAGATAAAGAACTTTCAGTACTTGACCTGAAAGAAATATTATTATTGTTAAAATAATTATCTTAAAATATCACCAGTAGTGATACTATCGAACTACAGAACGTGTTTAAGTTATGAGCTGGGGGTTTAAACTTTCGTCATTAAGCGTTTGGCAAGAGTCCAAACATTAGCTAGATGTGGTAGTCTTGGGATCCGTATCCAGTCGAATATTCCCATCCAAAGATAGTTTAATGTCTTCACCGACCTCGATTTCTTAGTTTGCGATATTCTTTTTTGGACTAAGTACCTTTATTGCATAAGATTTCGATAGTTTTATGGACGTAATTTATGAAAGTTCTATGAAATTGTACGATAAAAGTAATTTTTTTAAGACTTCGTAGTCCGGGAAGTAATATTATTATGAAATACCTCATTGGTTCTTCTAATCTTTTATGGTAATTTGTATACTGTGTAGTGTAGCATTTTCTATCGTAATTAAAACTCATCTATAATTATATGTACTCATCTATATCATCTATACCTACTTACTTAGAGTGTGTTTGTTTGTTTGAACGCGCTAATTTCTGGAACTACCAGTCGGATTTAAGAATTATTTTTGCATATGATAAAATCTTATAAAGTCCACTTCTTGAAAAAAGGTCATAGGCTTAACATCACGCTACGACCCTAAGGAACCGAGCAATAAGAAAAATATGTCAGAAAGAACGCTAATCGAAAGCGTTGTAATAGCGCGGGCGGGCAATGCGATGCGACGCGCTGGATCGGGAGAACAAGAATTTTCACGCGG
Source organism: Agrochola macilenta (assembly GCA_916701695.1). NCBI lineage: Eukaryota > Metazoa > Arthropoda > Insecta > Lepidoptera > Noctuidae > Agrochola > Agrochola macilenta. The sequence continues at coordinate 8,120,901 of OU753564.1, read as the reverse complement.
TTGGAGTCGCGGGTAGAAGCTAGTATTCTTCATAATTTTAGTATGATTCATATTCATATTTGACTCTATATCATATTTGACGCTTTATCATATTTGACGCTTTATCATATTTGTCGCTTTAACATATTTGTCGCTTTATCATATATGTCGTTACAGTAAACTTGCAAAGATCCAGTGTCACGATCAGTTCCTCTATTCCGGACGTGTTCTAGTTTTAGAACGTTTCAAGTGCTGTCCCACATAACTTGGCAACAGAATTGATTGTCATATTGTCCATAAAGTGACCCATATGTACAATTCTCGTATTACTTTCTTTTGTTTTGAATGGTCGTCATAAAATTGACAAATTATCTTTCGTTTGACCTACTGCTGCAGATCGAAAAGTTTGCATGTTTGTGGGTCGTAAAGAAAACGTGTTAGCGAAAATGAAGTCATTTATTTTGTCAATGGCTGTAAGGTCTTTTCAAACTAAGCTTGTAAGTAATATCATCATTACTCATACCATTGGATCTATTGAAGGAAAATTGATGATCAAAACTTAAAACGAATTTATACTAACAATAGATAAAACCTCTCCTCGGCAACAACCACACATGTTATCTTCCGACCATTTTGAATACAAATCGAGGTGATAGTTCGTCGAGTTCAAGGCTGACGAGTTATTCTAAATATAGTGCATCAACAATGAGCTGGTATTCATTCGCGTCAGGTTAGTCTTGCCGGTGTACTTCCGTTTGCCGTCAATAGTACTTCAATACTGTTGGTATCAGTACCTATTTCCTGCTCAGTGACGTTAAAGTCTAAGCAATTTTAAGAACGCAGAAGGATCGAAATAGAATATAAAACTTTGGAAATGTTCGTGTTCTGGCTCGGTTCATGAAAGATGCTTTACTTGGAGCATTTATCACTATTTACGACAATGACAGTTTATTTTTGATTGAAACAGAATTTGTAGATGTCAAGTGGTTGTTTTATGATTTTAGCCTATTATATCATCATCATCATCGCCAGCATTATTCAGCTTTAAAGACGTCTATGCTGGACAATATGAAGCTTTATAATAGTTAAACAACTATCATTACGTACAAGTCTTGAGAAGATTACCATGCTTTTAAAAAGTCAAATAAAAAGAGGTCTCCTAATACACCTACAGCTTCAAAACCGGTAGATAATATATCTACCAACTGAGTTATTGGACAAAAATTGCCAAACAAGAAATAGATATTGACAAAGTCGAATCATCACTGTATATCCGTATGCTTATCAGTTGGTAAGTCGTAAAAATCTGTGGGTCGGTAGCAATGACATACTTATGTAAACATATATATAGGTCTTTAGCTTGGTTCAGGTGAAGGTTGATAATATTGATGATTAAGGCGAAAACGTCAGGGTATTAGCCCGTGAAATTCCAGGTTTTCTGCAATTTGCAGGTTATTGTCAGGTTGTATGTTGATTAAATGTTTAGATCGTTACCTTAGCGCAATCCCATAAGTAAGTAGTAAATATGGCAAAAGCAAAATAACAAGTAAAAAATATAGACCATATAAGTGTGAATCTCTATAAGGAGGTAGGACCTCGTAATATAGACAAGAAGAGTCAACCCAACGATCTAAGAAAAGACAACTTGTAGAAAACCCCAAGAAAGACAGAGTAACTATAGAGTAGCATTCTATCTTGATAACATAATTAATCGGCTCAACGAAGAAGGGAAGTGTGCACGAAGCGCCCAATATAATTTTCATAAACCCAGCATGTTAACAGGGAAATTGCTTTATTGATTTCTACCTTTTATTGCTGCGGTCTCACAGAGGCCTTGGCATCACAATTTATGTGCTAATTGACGGCTTATGCAGATGTAATTAACGTATAGCTTGTTTAAGTGATTTCTACTTGCGTACGTGTTTAAGCCTTATAACCACGTTAAGTATAACGTGAACCCATGAATTGATTAAATCGTTTAGCATGAGTGATGATGTTATGACACAGATTGTTTTGTTGTCTCTGAGATTTATGGCGTGCTATTGTCACGTTCGTGTATCATGTGCATGTCTAGGATTCATACTGAATATATTCTGGTCAGATGTATCAGATATAAATAGTATCAATATATAGGCTATTCAGATATTCATCATCATTCTATACTAATAAATTAGCAATATTTGTATATATATATATATATTTGTAATCACGTTCTCGAAAACGGCTCTAATGATTTCGATGTAAGTTGCAATAAACGGGTTTACGGAGGCGAAAAATCGATCAAGCTAGGTCTCATATCTGGGAAAAATCGTTTTCTTTATTTTCACCCGAGCAGAGCTCGGTCGCCCAGGTACTACAAATATTATAAAGTATCAATATTCATGCAGAAATACGAGTATTTCATCAGAACTAAAGAAACCTTAGTACCTCAAAGTAAATTCGGCCTCTGGAATCTCGGAAATTCCATAATATGGAACGACAATGAACACCATGTTAAGACCGATATAATTCAATTTATGTTTACGTGTATTTACACAAATAACTTGCGTAAGCCGAAGCTGGGAATTATTAGGACAATGGCCTTTAAACGCCTACAATCGCCTACTATAGAAACAAAATATTTATTTGTTGATTCTGACTGTCTTTTGTTCCAGGCAAGTTATTTCTCACATAAAGAATATTCCGGAGCTGATTCTTCTGGGGAATTTGTCCCCATCTGTGAGGAGGCTCCCCATCTTCTCTCTGATGGTGAAACACCCACGAGGAACCTTCCTGCACCACAACTTCATCTGTGCAGTCCTGAATGATGTCTTCGGGATCCAAGCGAGAGGGGGACTGTCTAGCAACCTGAACTACGGCTCTGATATTCTTGGGATTGACGACCAACTGCTTAGAGAATATGAGAAGCTATTAGATGTCGAAGCGTGAGTACATTGTAATAACTATAAAATTAAGGCGCCAATACAAATTCAAGGCTCAATTGATTGTGAGAATTATTAAGAGAAAATAAGTAATACTGGTAAATTCAGGTGGTGGTAAGCGTATCTTGTTAAACCCACTTGGTATTAATGTTATGAATAGTAATAAAATGGTTTTAATATTTGTCTTGTCTATTGACACTTGTCGTAAAATAACAAAGGTTCAAAGGCGGAAGTACGAGTATGTAGGTACGTTAATTTTAATTCGGTAGCAACCGATCGTTGGTATATCTCCAACGAATTAATTTATTAGCATACGAATTGATAAAACATCTTGAACGTTGACTGTATTTTTAGAAGCACAAACATTTGGGCTATGTGCGTTTGTATTATAAATCTGTTAATTGTATTTCAAGGCCAAATAATTAGCGTGCTCATAAAGTATCAGCACACTCGTATTTATGAATGAAATTTATCTTACAGGCAAAAAGAACTCGCTCGGATGAGAAAAATGAGTGATGTAAAAGCGCCAGAAGTGCCCATCTACAATGAACACTTAAGACCTGGGTTCTGCAGAGTGTCCCTACCCTTCTTCACGTCAGATTCTGAGCTGGCATTTGTTCTAGAAGCCTTAAAGATGGTTGCGACAGAAGGCTGGAAGATTCTTCCACAATATGTAGTGAACCCTGAAACTGGGCAGTGGAGACATCACACATGTGCTGTACTCAGGGACAGAAAGTCATTGCACTCACTGAGGTTCAATGACGGAAAGATGACTGCACACGAGAGAAGAGTCTCTGGTTAGTTTACACTTTTATTTAGACGTTCATGTCTAAACACTATGATGTCAATGACTTGTTTTTAATTTCATTTGTTTTTATTTTAGGTCCAGGCATATTCCCTCAAACATACACTGAGACTCTGCAGACAGCGAGGAATCTATTCAACAGAGCGAGAAAACTGGCAATGAAATGCTCAACAGCAGAGCAAGAAGTCAGTTTTAACCCACGCATAGACTATCTTAGATGGTTTATGCTGCCCAAAGAAGCCCACGACCTTCTTCTAGGTCGATCGGGCAATGTCAAACATATTGTGCCCTTTGACCCATCTGGGTATACTGGAGCAAGAAAGAGCCTAAATTTGAATACTAGGTCTTGCATTACTTCATCGCCAATTTTGGGATGTTCGCCAAGACATTTCAGTCTTTCAGCCATAGACGACTGCCATATAGTTAGAATGAAACAAAAACAAAAGTTCTTTTCGAGAGAATCAAGTCTACGGGAAACCCATAAGGAAGAATCAGAGACGTCACTTCCGGTGCAATTTGCTGTTGGGGAGTCTGTATCGCCGTTACGCTTGATACCTCAAAACAGACAACCGTTGCTAATCAGATCAAGATGTTATAGTTTGGGTTCTGACAGTCCTCCAGCAGCACTAAGTGCTCAAACAAAATTGAACTTGGGCTTAAAAGAGACCAGCCCGAACAATGTCATAGAGAAATCAGGCTTTTGTAACTGTGGCAGTCAAACAGACCTGCAGTCGTTAGACGACCCAATGATCTCACCCGGAAAGGCGTTCCTCTACAGTACGCAGAGCAGTACATCAATATCTGACTGCAGCCAAGTAGGCCGAACATCACCAACTACTTCATTAAACTCTCAAACCTCAGATGATATCCAGGCCTACGTCAAAGAAATGACCAGAGAAATAGCGACAGAAATAAAGTCAGAGATCCGTGAGGTTATATCTAAAGTAGACGATATCTTAGAGAATTCAGACTCGCTTGAACAGGCGAATCTTAGCATGAACTCAATTAATTCTAGTCAGAGCGATAAGAATTCAGTATCAGTCATAGACGTAGCCGAGTATCTAATGGGTATGTCGCGAGAAATGGCTTCGGAAGTGAAACACGAAATTCGTGAGATGGTCAATCAAGTTGACGAGATGATTTCACCAGATTACACTGGATCGAGTTCCCGCAGGAGTTCTCCGCCGCAAACTGGAAGACAAAGAATCGGTTCTGGGCCAGAATTGGGATTGGATCTCAAAAAGTCGACTTCTAGTTTGAGAAAGTGTCCTACTAGTCCTACCCTGCTGCCTCTGTATGACGAAGATGACAGTCGTTACTGTAAGCGTTCTCCAACAACTAATTCGCCTAAGTCAGCACATGGCACACCTTCGCACGAGGCCTCAGGACCAAACAGTATCTCCTTCAATTCGAGTGAGACTTCGACACCCGACACTATCATCCAAGTTGTCACAACACAGAACTCTCCGGTTCTTCCTAAATCTTTGAGTTCGAACAAATTGTCGGACGACGAAGCGAGTTGTACTGACGTCGCTTGCAAACACTGTGGTATCAAGAAAAACTGGTGCCAAAATCCTTCAGTGAGTTCGCAAGACAGCGGCATCAACATGACTTTCACAGAAACTGATGCATTTTTAGAATTCGGTAAGTTTACATTTGTACTTCTATTTTTCTGAATGAGCTTGGACACAATTAGTGTACTAAGTGGTGACAATAAATTGTTCACGTTTATTCGAGTCGTCGACACCGAACAATTCAATGTCAATGAGATGTTAATAAAATTGATGAAAATATTTATCATTTCTGGTACCTAGATGTAACTAGTTTTTTTACAAACACGAATATTCGGAATCGTGCTACTTCGAATTTTATCTATCCTGTATTAGGCAACATAGGCACAATTATTTTAACCCAAAAATGTTAACTGATACTATCAGTTAGCTATCCTAGCAAAAACTCCGACCGAAGCTGGATTCCTAGCTTAAAACAAAAAGGCCAGTATTTAACATCAGCGAACCATCTTTTCCAGATCCAACAAACAAGACCAGAAAGTGCCAGGGCAGAATGCGGATATGCCAGAAGCATGAGAAGAGCGAGGTTCCCGACATCATCGAAGGTGTACCAGTCTGCTCTGGAGACCACGTGAGGCAGACCAAGCGGTACGACACCACGGACCAAGGCAGAGTCGTGTTTGCCGAAGATCCTGAAAGACAGAATAAGTAAGTTTCTAAGTTAAAATTCATTTAGTTTGAGAAGATAGATGCTTTGGTGCTTATTGAAATGATGTCATGGTTTTAATGTCTAGCATTAAAAATGACAACTTTGACTGTTTCCAAGTATTTACCTACTGTTGAAAAGACAATGCAGTGGTAATGCATAAAGACTTTTTTCACGTTCGACCTGCTTAATGCTTCCTTCTTAAATGGCAGTATGATAAAAATTGAGATGTTCCATACTTCGAAAAGTCACTGCAGTAACAACCACATAAGCCTAGCCACTTCTAGATCACCTTAGGGCTGAACGTAAGCCAAGACTACTAAAAGACCATATTGAAGTGGTAATTCAGAATTAATTTACTGAAAAATGGATTCTGAATGACCCCACCAAGTCAAACAGAGTTTTGTTCTTTAAAAATAGACGAACTCATAAAAATAAAGCACGGTTTCTATTTCGACAAATTTCATTGCATTTCCTGGCAGTTAGAAGGTCATTAAACCATTTGCTAGAACCGCCAACGACTTGGCAAGATTTTAATGAAGTTTAAATTCAAACCAAAATGGCCACGACGGACACGGGTAAAGTTTTGGCAATAAATCAAAGTATGTCGCTCAAGCATCTCATATTCCACTAAAACAATAATTCATTCTGACACCCAGTTGTTATGGCGGCTGTACACTTTCGTCGAGGCACACCGAGATAGGCCGAGTGCGAAAATGTAGATGAGAGCGCTCAGCCGGCCTTGGTGTGTCTCGGCGTTCCTCGCTCGCTCTCCGTCCCGTGTCGGTTTATTGTGCCCGATTCAAAGGATATCGCGGCAGTTGCGAGTGCGTCGCTGTATACTCTCGAGTCTCCAGTGTTGAATGCGCCGATGCCCTGAACTAGGCGAGAGTGTACATGGCCGCACTCCGTCTAAAGCCCCTTGCTCGAGACTTTTTTGCGAGACCTAGCGAGAGCACTCGGAAAGGAGTGCACAGCTGCCATTACTTTTAATGCGGACAAAATCTCGTGTAAAAAATGGCTCAAATTTTTTCTTTTAATTGATGAATTATGTTTCTTCCATTTTTGTATCTTTTTTGATGTTCTAATTTCACTTTTTTTTTACTGTATCATACCTAATGTCTTAACAATCAATTTCGCTTGCAATGGCTATTGTTACTATTTGTTTCATCTCAAGTTCAGATCGTCACGTGCTGTTTGGTTTCTATCACATTGTTCGTAACTATGTCAATGCACTTGATGATATTGAAACAGAACATTGTATTGGAACGATATAATATGATGCAATTCAATATTCTGTTTTATCATCACATAGGTACTTCAACACGTATATTCAATGCTCAGCATGCGCAACCTAATTTACGAGTATATCATTGATGGACGGTCGTGAGAAAATGCTAGCAATATCATCCAAACAGATCAGCTATCCGTACTTTGTTCCGCGGCTTGGCACAAGCGCAAGAGAAGAGTTAGTGCGTTCCACTAACCTAAGCAGCCCGAATGTGGCAACAAAAGCTTCCGTGTAATGTGGATTAGTAGGTTTTTGACACCCCTAACTGCCTTCTCCGGAATCCCACACAAAAATAAATGACGATACTGCAGCCAAGCTTGCATTTTAACATGGCTTTCCTCTAGCTTTACGACTAACACTGTTATGACGGCAACCAATTCTTTACCGTAAACAATTTGGTTCTATCCCAAACCTTTTCTTTTCTTCACCATTCAACTAAATAAACTGGCTTTTCCATACTAACTTATGGCCTAACCTATTGTTCTAGAGCCACAACGACAGTAGTTGACTCAAAGCGTTGTAGCCGCTCCTCCAACGCGTCATCGAGCTGTTCTGACAGGAGCTCCCGCTCCAGCGGGTACGGCACCGACCAGAGAACCTTTGATGAACGGTGCTATGATAGGAGGTTAGTTGGATTCACTTATAGTACTAAAGCTTATCATGCTTTGTTTAACTCCTGACATTGTTGAGACTCCTGAGAATTTTTGTTAAAAATGTTAGCTCATGCCATCGAATGTATGATTAGTGTTCCCAAGTTTGGAATGTTTGAGCTGCTAAATTTGGGTATTACTTAATGTGAACCGAATCAAAATGTTGAACAGTCTCTACCTTTTTGTGGAATTCATTTTATTTTTCAAAAGCACTACAGGTTTTCAAAGTCAAAGTCAAAGTCAAACAATTTATTTCAATTAGGCACATAAAAGGCACTTATGAACGTCAAATTTACAAAAAAATAGAATTGATTCTAGTCGCCCCTTCCAAAAGGTAGTTTTCGTATGGAGAAGAATGGGCAAGAAACTCCACCGTTACTCTTTTAAAATGTTTTTACAATATTTTGTATACATTAATTATATAATTATATGTGAAGACGATGCATCTAGAATAAGATTACTATACCACGATAGGTAAAAAAAAAAAGGAAAAAAAATAAAGAAAAAAATAAAGCAATTGCAGATAAATTAATTATGATAGATAGATACATGGTGCTCACATATTTACAAACATTGCAAAATTATACGATATTCCTAACATTTTAACAAGTAATACTAATAAGTCAGTGTGTGAGTTCAAGAAATCACAGAATGTAAAATCAGAGTTATAAAAAATAACAAACTATATAATTAAATAAGCAACCAGTTTGATTTTGTCTAGACTCTAAATTGTCCTATGGAGCAGGACCAGCATGTTTCCAAGCATTCTTATCTTGGATATAATCCTCTAATTTGTAATATGCTTGTTTACAGAGTGTACTTTTAATATGAGTTTTAAATTTTCTTTCATTTAATTGTAATATATCACAAGGTATTTTATTGTAACATTTAACACAGTACCCCATAAAAGATGTATGTACTTTAGATAATCTGAAAAATGGTTGATCTATTTTATCTTTATTTCTAGTATTAAAATTATGTCTATCACTTATTTTATTAAAAATATGAAGATTTTTTCTTACATACATAATATTTTCATATATGAATTGGCAAGGTACCGTCATAATATTAATCCTTTTAAATAGTTCCCTGAGAGATTCGCGACGATGTAGATTATAAATGGCTCTGACAGCTCTCTTTTGTAAAATAAATATGGATTCAATGTCAGCAGCCCGACCCCACAGTAAAATGCCATACGACATAATACTGTGGAAGTAACTAAAATAAACCAAACGCGCGGTTTCTACATCTGTTAACTGTCTTATCTTTCTAACAGCATAAGCGGCCGAGCTTAGGCGCCCCGCAAGAGATGTTATATGAGGTCCCCATTGTAATTTCTCGTCTAGCGTGATGTGTGATGTGATGGTTTGTAGGTATAGTCGAAAAGGTGATATCGATTTTACAAAATAATTAAATGCAATGGTAGAGAAATAATGGCAACATTCTCTCACGACCGTTCATCACCACCTAAAATAAACTCCGTGCTCAGCTTCCTAAAGACCTCGTTTAATATTTTCCTAAAGAAAAAAAAACTTTTACAGTGAGGCAGAATGCCCCACCTTCAAACCTCATTGGGAAGAAGAACGTGAAGAACACGAAGACAGCAGCGCCTGCAGTGACGCTTCACTCACTGACCTGACCCTGGATGATGACAGCAACTGGCACTGCCCGCCCAGAGCTGTGTGGAAACCCGCTGTTGAGGTACGTAAAATATTCAGCATTGATATCAGAGGCAGGAGGTTGAATAACAGCATCGACTTCCAGAAACTACGAATAGGGTACATCCCGATTCAAAGTTAATGGCGGCTCTGAACATGAGGCGAGTCGCTGCGCAGTAATGAATTCATGGGTCAGCGGGGGTGAGGGGTGCTGTACTGCGCAGCGACTGGCTAACTTTCGAAACGCCATTAAGTTTGAATCGAACTATAGTTGACCAATTTAAGCTAAGTGCTTTATAAAGCATGTGGAAGCTAAAGATATTATTTTATGTTCGTAACTTGACTAAACATCTAGGTTTTTGGAATTGCAAAATCCCATGGAGACAAGTAACCAAAATTATTTAATTATGTATTTATTACACAACACCTTAAATCTATCTTTACAGGTTGCCCTAATACGATAGTTAAGTATACATATACTAAATTCACAATAAAATCAACAAACATAACACCTAAAAACTTAATTATATAACACCTTAGAGGTCACCAGAGTAAAGACGTTCAGTGTACAAGAAAACAATATACATACTATCGGCTACCGCGTACACAGCGCATTCATAAACAACTCACCATTTCACTCGTAATGAGAAAAGGCTTTAAAAAAATTGAGGTTACGAAAGAATCATTCGACAACCGTCATGAATTCATGAAGCCTTATGGAGACAGGCGCGACGCGACTCCAACAAAAAAAATCTAAGAAAACTTCACTGTAGAACAATTGCCGGTGTCGCGTCGCGGCAGTCTACACACGAAACTTGATACTACTGCCCTTATTCCATGTTATTTGGGGTTCAGCGCAGTAGCTTTTCCAGTATTTTTCTTCCAAACATCTCTATTATCTGTCATCTTTGTCAACTATCTTTCCATAATGTTCCATTACGAACAGCATTTCCTTATCAAACTGTTCTGTTTACAGGCTATCCACGAGTACAATATGATTCGTCCCCGAGACAAGGTGCTGATCTGTCTCTCAGGAGGAAGCAGTTCCATCGCTTTGCTGCACACCTTGCACCAGTACCAGCTTTACTCAAGGTCTAAAGGCATACACTTCAGTATTGGTAAGAATATTATTATCAACTATTACTTTGGCATTAGCATAGTACAAAGAGCCTATCAAATTATTTATCCGTAAATATACCTTAACTCTTTTCTATAAAGAATTTGGTTTCATACCTGCTTTTAAAACGTCAGTTATTGCTGTTTTTAAAACCACTTCTTTGATAAAACTGGTCAACACAAGGCCATATTTATGTAATTTTCCAAATTTTCCCTTCGTTAGTCAGTAGAAAGTGGCTTTGACATAACAGCATAGGCATCTTACGCTAGTAGGCCGTTGCGAACAATTGCGCGATTCGTATTGGTGCTACCAAAAGTTGTGGTCGTGGCCATCTAGTGCGCGAGATCCCTTAGAAAAGAAAGAAGAAAAGAAAAATTATTTATTGAGACTCGCACAGGAAATTACACATACTATTAAACACACTTAACATAAATAAAAACAAAGTAACATTAAAATTTAAAGAAGGAAGTCCTGTACGAGGCCAAAAGGCTCCTATCTCAGCATGATGCGCAATTGCGCTCCAATATGGTAAAAGAAAACAGAAATTTGACTATCATTCAATATACTCCTAAGGCTTAGAACTGAAGTACATCTTAAACTCCTGAACTGGTACTAATTATCACTTTTATCTCGTACAGGTGCTCTATTCGTACACGAGGCGCGTTCACAAGTGGACCCGTTGCACCTGATGGCCTACTGCAGAACCCTCGGCATCAAGTTCATTTACGAAGACAAGTTTGAAGAGGACGAGTCAGATCGTAAGTGATATGTTATTTCTTAAGTTAGTTACCTATCATACTCAACCCTGAACTTTATAGTTTTGAACGTTCTACTGTAGTCGACGCATCGACCGTCGAAAAGACCTAAAAGACCGAAGAAGAAGGAAACCGGACCTCTCACTTAACGATTGGGAAAGATCTGTGCGATCAGTTTCCTAAACAAATAATTTATCGTGTTTCGCATACCACGTCTTGCCGTACGCTGCATCAAGTTCCTTGCTATGGGCACATCTGGTTACTTTAGATGAGAGTTCTAAATGTTTTTTTAAGGTGCATGCACACCTTAAAAAAAATGTCTTTAAAGTTTACGCTGACCCCACATTTCACAGATGGAGTTTAATAGGAGACTTTTACTGATAACTGTCTTCAATCTCATTATATACCTGTTTCTTTCACAGATGCCATCTGCACAAGTCCTTGGAGCTTGGCAGCGGAGGCTACGCGCTGGTCGCGTCGTAGCACTCGCAAGCGGGCCATCTCCATGGCCGTAGCGCACGGCTACGGCGTAGCGGCGCTTGCACAGCACCTGGACCGAGCTGCTACGGCGTTCGTAGCAGCTGCCATGCATGCTGGCACTCTGAGGACCTTGAATCCACATTATACATTGCGGTAAGTGAATTAAGACAATTTCCACGCAAGCTCCGCCCCCATGCAACCCGCCACTCCCATATCTGCTAAACTCTAACACATCAGTAATAAAGTTGAATATTGAGTTCGAGCAGAGAACTACATGGCGTTAGTCTCAATTTTTATTACATTTTTATCTAAAGTTTTCATTGATCTAGAGAAAAAATATCTTGTAGCTGGATAATAAACTACATATTATATTTTCTTACTGTGAATACTTATTTTAGACATAAAAGCCCAGTAATTTTCATTTCATTTCAATAATCTTTAAAAAATACATGATTTTCGAATAAAAAATGAATCGAGCGAAATAGTTACAATTACGTAACTGTCATATACATGGAACGAAAAAGATCCAATATATGATATACTAAACTTCCATTATTGTGCGTGACTGTTTCAGAATATTAATTCAAATTAACAAACAATCTAGGGAACCGGAATTATACTTGGATTTACTTTTTTTCTTGTACACACGGCAACACATAAAGCTATACATTTCCAGTTTATGCTGATCTCGCATTGTATAGGATTTCCGTACAATGCGAGGTCAGCTTATACTGGCTGTGTGTACATGTACATGTATGCTCTATAATGTCTTTTATATAACAACTTTATATACCATGTTTTAAGCAAATAAGTATTCATTCTATTTCTATGTAATAGTGGGCAAAGTCATTGCTATTACAAATGTTGGTGTATTGTTAGGTACCCACCGACACCTCTGCCTAACCCTTCAATGAAAACAGGCGTGATTTTATGTGTTGTACTACAAATTCATCTCTTTTTTTCCAGTGACCACGACATACGCATCATAAGGCCGTTCATCTACGTGCGCGAGCGCGCACTGGCGGCGTTTGCGTGCGCGCGCAGCCTACCCGACTTCCGCGTGCCCTGTGACGTCACACTCTCGCCGCCTGACAGTCCCGCGCATAGTGATGACAGCGGGGATAATAGGTAAGATACTCGTACATAGAATATGCACGTTTTTATTCTGCTCCATTTCAACCATTTGATCAAGAGATGGCAGTAGAGATGGAGTATGAAGTTTAAAAAATATACTTTGTGATATTTCTCGACGGCATGTGAAGCCAAGTCAGAGGATAGGCCTCTGACTTGGCTTCACATGTACAAAAAAATATTCTAAGTAATACAGGGATATATAAATATAAGATAGGAATAGGAAGCCTGATAAATATTAACAGCACATTATACAAAAACTTTTTTTAACCTTTCAGCAAAGACAACATCCTGGACCGTACAGTATCCGAAGCATGCAGTTCCACAGACAAGCGACCAACCCTACCAACCCGCGAAGACGTTCAAGACAAGTCCCTGGCTGCATCACTGTCAGAACCCCTGGAGAGTGCCCGCGACCTGCTGGCCAGTCACGAGCGACTGTACCCGTATCTGTTCACCAGCCTCAAGAGTGCGTTACGACCTCTTTTTAATGGCAGGTTAGTTTTTATTGTAAATCGTCAACCAGCTGGGGATGGAGCCCATTTTGATGCCTCTCATCGCAAGATGCGAGGCGCCACATACGAACTACGCATCAAAGACCTGACGTCACATAAAATCCTGCTTCGCGCAAGCACAGTTTACCGTGCGATCAACATATATATATATAACTTTCCGGCATAATCAGTTGGGCAGTTGCCCGCCAGACGCGACACCCGCCTGCTCGGAGGATCCTCCCTTTTCTATAGAGGATGAGTGAACTTTACACCCTGTTCCTCATGCCTCTAAACCTCTATAGTTAGCACTGTCTATAGTGACGTTGATAAAATAGCGGTTCTCACCTTGGGGATGTTGAATTTGATGCAGTATTTTAGTGCCATAGGTGTTAAACGCGTCGATTTCAGCCATATTGGTTTGGCCGCCCTTAGCTGCGAAGCAAGTCGATATGAGACAAGTTGAACAGGCATCGGGAAACTTCTATAGCTAGTGAATAGTTGATTCGTAGGTTACCATTAGTTTGACCTAGGTTAGCCAGTCTGTTACCGGTCTAGTGGCGACTACTGAACTTTCAAACTGGATTATCACCCCGCTGTCTAAAAAACCGATCAACAAAGTTAGTTTCAGCTAATGTAATGAGTATATGTAATGAGCATATAAAGCCCTCATCCAGGATACAGAGGGCCTAGTTTTTATACTTATTCGATCGCGTTAACGTAAACGTTCACTAACGTTAATTTGTAAGGAATAATTGCGTTTCCCATCAAAGTCACCAGACGGCGCTTAGTCCCTAGTATGAGTTTCTTTTAACCATCTCGAGTTTTCGCATTGACCGCGTTTGGCGCTCCGATTGGCCCTTCACTGGCCTTCACTGATGATCACCGATGCGTATAAAAACACTACGCACTACGGCCTCTGGTGGTGGGTAGGTGCACAGCACCTGACTCCCCAGATTCATACTCCTCACACAATTATACTAAACCTACCACTTTTATTCACAGAGACATGAACAAAGACCAGAAGGAGCAACGGCATAGAAAGAAGTCGGTAATCCAAATGAGAAACGGGGCGCCCGTATACGATTCAGACGATGACAGCGAAGAGGAGCTACTGCCATAGGTGACTGTCGCCTGCCGCAGCTGCCTGCCTGCCATGCCAGGATGCCAGCTGCTGTAGATATGTGCCAGATACCCAAAATAAATGCCAATCAACCAAGCAAGGCTGTAAAATGCTGCCAATCAGTGCCCGATGCTTATAGGATGCAAATTTTCACGAAAAAAAACGAAGTTCGCGTAGAAGAAACTTCTACCAATGAAATGTTGGAAAACGTTGATCCGATTCAAAACAGTCGCACACGTTCGCTCGCTAAGCAGCACTTCGTTTACTTATATCTCTTTGAAAGAGAATGCAGTTGTAGCAGAAGCCAGTCACCAAAAGTGAACTCTAGCCATCAAAAAAAAGATGGCTGTTAAAAATTGAGCTAGCCAACATGGCCCATGCTGGCTCGCCATAGGCGGCTGTCAGTGACCATGGGTGTTGCCAGCTGTAAAATAGATGTGTTCCAGGTGTGATAGTATGCCAACATTAAAGGTGGATGTAATTCACCTCGGATGAATGTTATATTATGCCATTTGGCAATGTTTTCTGGTAGTGTGTTAGAGTCGGCTCGTGATTTCTCAGTAATCGTTTTACTTGTGATCAACTATGTTATTGTATACGGTGGTACTTCAGTGGCTTCATAGTAATGGATCAGATGAAACATTGATTTCAGTCTTCCTAAAAAAAAAAATTGCTTGATTGTAAGAGAAATGATTGCGAAATTTATTGTTATGTAGTAGAACTGTTTCGAATAGTGGAGAAGCCTAATTATGTTTTGATGAATAGAATATCGGAGACGATTTTATTCATATTATTAGAGCCACTAAAATTCCACCATATTATTATTATTGTAGCTTGTAAGTTAGAGTGAGTGTAAACTTTGATTTGACGTTAAATTCAGGGTTGCCATGTTGATAATATTTTGTTACTACTAAAATGGTACGATTTTTTAATTCTAATGTATAACTGTGGAATTGAAAACAAAGTGCATTTGTTACAGTCTGTTATTGTAATATTAAGAAATATATTTTTCAATATTGTTGTATGCATTGAGATTGTATGAAAACAAAACTATATTGTATAACGAGGTCTATTTATTCAGTCGGTTGAAGAGAGTTTAATAAATATATCCAAGTGTTTATTATATACTGATTTTATTTTAGGTACATGTTATGTACCGAACAAGGTACCTAAAAACTATTTTGTGGAACATAGTTATAAAGATATAATAATAGATATAGAAGATTTGATTATACAAGTTTACAAAGTAGCAAGTATCAAAGCTGTTATTTGTACAAACTTCGTAGGTACCTAGTTGTAGTTTATTACGCTTTTTATAAAGATATTAATTTGCTTACCGCAACAGTGTTGCCTGTATTTGTTAATTTTTAATACGAAGAAGTTTTAACAACATTTTTCTACAACGAGTGTGAATGATTATTTTTGTAGTTACATCAACAATCACTTTCCGTGAGCATTACCCTCCTGTTGGCTTCGTAGTCGGGTAACAAGGAATATGGCTGCTGATGTGAGACTGAATTTTGAATGAGAACTCATTTTATATCTTTTTCATTAAGTTTTGCTTATGGTATGATTTTGAATTGTTAAGTGACTACATATTTAGATATTTTGTATTGCTCTTGTATGCAATTGTAGGATTTAAGAGAGATTCCTAATTATTTGGGATACAAATAGAAGTAAGTGTGAATTATAACAATCTTGAAACAACAAGTCCCATTAATTGCTTCCATGATATAATTATTGTATTCATATACATATTGTCGTATGAAATAAAAATATGTTTTAATGAAATTTGTTTTTTTTTTTTCTACATCCCTCCCTGTCATTGCATCATTAGCACAGAAGAATACTGATGGTCCACTCCGCAAAATCATTTAAGTAAAAAACGACTCTTGCTACCACACAATAAAGTGTAATTCAGGTTGCACAGCGCTAATTACCTACAGTTATATTCACCTATATGTTATGTTATAGTAGTTATAGTTAATGTTATAGTGTAGTGTTAGTTAGTGTTATAGTTAGTAGGAGCTAATAGATCTTCTGACTACGTTTCGCTCACTGAATTGACCCGACAAGACGAGCCCGCCGCGTTTGCAGTTTCATACCTAAAAAGCGGAGTAAGCCATCTGAATTCATCTGTGTCGTTAGATAGAAGAACGAGTTACAGATTAGGATATATTGTGGCTACTCTAGTAGGCTGCGGGGTCAGACCATTACATTATTCATTACATCATAAGCATTTTCCAGAAGTAAAATAAACTGATATCTTAGACGTCATTATGGTGCTCCCACACTGCTGTTAAAAAATGTTAACAAACATTTTCTAACATAGTTTTTGAAAGTAATACAGTTTAATTTCTGTTCAAAACTATATTAGAAAATGTTTGTTAACATTTTTTAACAGCAGTGTGGGAGAACAATTAGTAACTACTTAGCGTAACATCCGCGAGAAGTAGAACTGGCTATCTTGAACTGACAAGGAACAGCTGTTGAAGCATCACAAGGTAGCCATTTATTAATTTACAGTAGGTAGGTAAGCGGCTGGTACCAAATATGGCACATTAAAGCTCCCGCAGACAGGTGCAACGTGACACCAGTAGAACAACTTCCGTGAAGTTTTCATAGAAATTGTTCCACCAACGTCGCGTCGCGCTAGTCTGCGACGGCCTTTAGGTTTTAGAACAGGTTCGGCTTAGTAGAGAGCTTTACCGTCAAAATGACCGGGTAGGCAGGTACGATGTATTTGTCGAAAGCCGAAAAAATGGTTTCAAGGGGTAAGGCTCAGACCAATTAAAAAACCAAGACAGAGCGCTATCAACAGTGAAGTGAAGCCGGTTTGGTAAACATGTGTGCACTTTGTGTCGTGTGGTTTGATTGTAGTGTCATTGTAATCGTTTGTAAATGTGTGCGTGTGAGCGTGTATGCACAGAGCGGCGATGTAGTTTTGGCATGCTTCACTATATTGTTCGCAGCGCTCTGTCTTGGTTTTTTATTTGGTCTGAGGGGTAAGGTTAAATAAAACACAAACTTTTCTTTACTTATTTACTAGATACACTACACAGATTCATAGTGTGTGTGTGCGTGCCCACTTCTCTTACTAAACTAATGAGTATTACAAGTACTAAGGATAATCCCTTCAATGAGGCGAGCTAAACACTGAATGTGACAATTATTATTAACTACACTTAGCAATACATAAGCAGAGACGAATATAATCTATCCTAAATAAGCTATAATCATTGTAATACTATCATTTCTTATACCTACTAATTTTATTTCATGACGACACAATATTTCACCTCGACAGTTATATTTTAAATATGATTAAAGACAACTACATTATAATAATTGTATTATGAGTTACACGGCTATTTAATCTACGATATAGGTAATAATGATTATATAACTTTTAAAATAGAGCATCATTTGGGAAAAGGGAGTTTAGAATTTGAAGTTTCATTTTTACTTCTTGCCTCCTCCCTGGCAGCATGGCTTACCACCTGTGAAAAAAGAAAACACATAATAAAATATAGATACAAATGTATGTGCAACAATAGCACTAGATTATGGATTAGGAACAAAAACACATCGCTCTAGTGGCCGCGATTCCTTAAAACTTGATTTTATGGCGGCTGTAGATACACTCTCGCCCAGGCACACCGAGACCACCAAAAAACCTGTCCAATCCGAAAGCGGTACATAGGTACTGCAAAAACAATACCAAAAAGTAATAAAAATGTTAATATTATTATTAAAAATAAAAAAGTTATTGCTATTTAGAATTCACATTTTTAGTACCAAAATTACAAAAAATTAGCAAATTTTCAACCGGGGTCATAAGTTGACTTGTAGATACCCGCTATACAACGGCCGCCCCATGTTATAACACCGGTAAAATTCACCATAAAAAAAAAGTAGCGAATTTCGTTTTCCTTTTTCCTGAAAATTTCCACATAAACTGACTCTCATTACGATATTTAACGGATCGGAAAGGGTTTTTTCACGTGTTGTACTCGTAAATTAGAGCGCTCGGCCCGCCTCGGTATGTTTTTACGCTTCTGGCGGGTCACAGTTCGTCTACGCCCCGGACGGCGGACACTCCCCTGATATATTTGGCCAGACCTTAAAAGTCCTAAAACCCAACGTTAGGCCATAAAGAACGGCGCGACTTCGATATTCGACTTACAGATAGGTAAAATATTACATTATTCCTACAGATTCATTAATTAATATACCTCATTTGCGCCATTTCTCCGTTGCTGGTAGACATGAAGTATCAAACAAGAGTCAGTACGCGAAACAAATGGCTCATTAAACATAGCCGAACTATTTCTACGTCATCTCTGTCTCTGTCCCTGTGTGACAGTCTTGTTCTAGGGCTGCATTTCCACCAGATATGTCCTAAGCTGTGTAGTAATTAATGTGTATCAAGAGAATAGTAGCTTGTCTTAGCTCTGGGGTAAAAGGGTTTACAGCACATCTTACCCGCTCCGCTACACCACTTAGTTCTGATGGAAATAAACACAAAGTTTCGTAGCTTAGCTTCACAGCTTAGCTACCTCACACATCTCTAAAGCTGAATGCATGTTATAGCCGGGCTCTGTATAAGGCTCTAAATATGAAAAGTACTGACCAGAGGGTTTGCCATCGCCGCAAGCGCAGTTAGGGCCGCAGGTGCAGTTGGCACCGCACGCGGCCGCCCCGCCACCGCACGTGTCTGTAACAACATTATCATGCTATGATCAGCTAGGTTTCATCATCATTGATGGCAGCCTTGTTCCGTACACTGCTGAGTATTTGCTTCCTCCTTTTGTTTTCCTGAGCTGTGCGAGTCTCATCCAGGTCTCACACGGTCTTTTGTTGGTTAATGCCAACTGGCTGTTGATCTGCCAACACTCCTGCGACCGAGGAGAAGGAGTTCTAGCAGATGAACTTTATGAGACTTGTTAAGATGACTGGTTTCCAGTAGACTCTCGGCAAATAATCATCACAGCAAATATTATCTTATTAAATAATAAAACATACTTGTTTTATTATTTAATAAGATAATATTTGCTGTCGGAGCGGATCCGCAGTGGGAATATCCGCACTGCGGATCCGCTGGATGTGCGAGGATGTGCGAGGATATGCACCGGAATCCACCACGCAGGTTGGTGAATGTCACATATCTGAATTGTTCGTCCTAAGTGTCATGTGAAAATTATATTAGTATTGCAGCCTATGGCCCAACGGCTCTCCTTGACTTGAAGCTGTTGTGTATGTGACTTGGTGACAAGCCTTCCACCACCAGACTCATTTAGAACTAGGCTCTTGTCTTCATACGCATAAAGCATGACTGACTGCGGTCCGAACATCGTTGCCAGAAATGAAGAGGAAGTAAACTTAGAATTAGTGGATAACCTCAAGATTTATTCAGTTGCAGTTGTTTAAAACCAGTATCAAGAACGGAATCTCGCAAATAGGACCTATCTACGCTACAGCATACCTCATTGGTGCAAAATCGTGATCGAATATCTCAAATCTACGTTTCCGATCGAACTAATAGGGATGATGACAAAAAATTTTTTTTGTCCGTCTTTGAGATTATAAAAAAATATTGGACACGTATTTTTTCTTTTTTTACGTAATCCAAAGATTACGGCGATACATAGAGGTAAAATGTGCCATGACGTCACGAGTATGTAGATTTTATACATACTAGTGACGTAGCGACCTACTCCCCAACCTAAAATGCGTTTTATCTAAGTATTTTTTTATTAATATGTTAAAGCAAAAAATACGTGTCTAATATTTTTTTATTATCTGACTGGCGGACTAATTAGAATTGATTTTGTTTACCCAGGCATCATCCCTATTATGATTGTCTTGTCTTATCGCCCAGTTACCTAGTGAGTTTTACAATGTTGAGCTTTCTAAAACCAGACCCGAGATGGCTTTTATTGATATTCGACCCACAAGGGATGTTGATCTTTATAATATTGTAATTTTGAAATCTAAGATCAAGACATTATCCATTTAGGGAAAAGAAGAAAGGTGTTATTTAGATGTTCTCAAAGAGTAAATGCGCGCACTCTTAAAAAAAACTTCTGGCGGTTGATGAATTTTCGGTCTGAACCAGTGTATTATACCTAATTTGCTAAAACTTAATCCTCTCATTTGTTTACTTTGTTGGTAGATTTTATACATACTACTTAGTTGTACATATTTACTGTCTTTTCATGGACAATAGGGATGATGCCTGGGTAAAAAAAAAGAAATTCTAATTAGTCAGTCAGTCAGATAATAAAAAATACTGCTTTATCATATTAATAAAAAAATACTTAGATAAAACGCACGGGGGTCGCTACGTCACAAGTATAAAATCCATACTCGTGACGTCATGGCACATTTTAACTCAATGTATCGCCGTAATCTTTACATTACGTAAAAAAAGAAAAATACGTGTCCATTATATACCTATTTTAATAATCTCTATGACGGATAAAAAAAAAATGTTTATCATCATCCCTATTTAATATTAACGACTGACTTCATAAAACGTAAACAATTTCAGTTTAATGGTCACACAAAACAAAGCTGTAACAGTAGGTACCTACCATAGTACTTACCCACCTAAGTAAGTACATTCAACTTTAGATACATCGGCATGTCGTGGGAACTGGTCTACAATCTACAATTGAATGAACTTTCTGAGCCGACTGCCGAGCTACTGAGAATGGAACTGATAAATCTCTTAGTTTAACGAATCTAATTAAAATTCCTGTTAGTACCGAGCTAGGTACTCGTTGGTAAATGGTAAATTGTAGCCCCATTTAACCAACGTGAATGAGAACCGCGTAGTAGTATTAATTACACTTTTATTGTTGGGAGATATTATGTCTATCTAGCATTGGTTTGCGAAAGGTTTTTGTTTTCAACTCTTCTTCAAAGTCAAAGTCACATCGTGTATTTGAAAAGCACATTTCAATCACAAACTTACAAGAAAGAGAGGAATTGAATCTAGTTTCAAAAGGTAATTTCTAATGGAGAAGAATGGGTAAGAAACGCTATAGATACAAAAAAAATATTTTAACATTATTTTTAGATAATCTTAAGTGAAGACCTGTACTGTAAGTACCTACCTAAAATAATAGGTATTACTATAAGTACTAAAATATTTGCAAATAAAGTAGCTGCAGCTTATTTTCTCGAATCGACACTAACTCTATAAAGGAAGAATGGCATTCGTGATACAGGGCGTATCCTGGTACGAGCTCCAAATCATTCGTTAGACACAAGTGCACATTACATAAGACCAAATTTGTTTTTAAGAAGATTTACTGTACCCATTCTTCCAGTTTTTATTCTTCCATTAGGTAAAGATTTTATTATATTTTTAAAAGACCGACGAAAATTATATCCAGATGAAGCAGTTGGCGATGGGGCTGACTGCCCTGCACGCGTAGCACGACCACCACGGGATTTGTCGACGGAAGAATAGACAAAATGATAGATTCATTACAATCTGTCATTTTGTCTATTCGTCCGTCGAAAAAACCCGTTTCTATGGTGGTCATGCTGCGCGGGCTGGGTGATTAAATCCCCCATAGGGTGAGAAAGAAAGGAAATCTAAAAGAGGCTGCTTTCGCTCTGTCCGGGCGTATTTTTATAATGTCCTGAATTCACCACAGAATTTTGTACTGCAAGACATGATTAATTATTCTTATTACGTTTCTAATAATTGAAGTATTATTTTTTATTTGGGTTAATATGGGTTTTGTTTGTTTCAGTTATGATAAATGTTATTTTATTTATATAATTATTTTTAAATTATTACACGTCAGATAAATATTTTTTTTTTTTTAAACTAGATGAGGTCCGTGTTTCCTCACCGGCTACTCTGAGAAGAAAAGTGGAAACAAACCCTATCTGTTCATATTGTTTAATTTTCCATGGAATCACGAGAACTATAATGTTCCTCACAATATCCATATTATACAGCAATCCCATAACCCAATTTATTTCGGGTCATCACAATATTTTTTTTCTTCCATACTATAAGGGATCTCGTGCACTAGACGGCCACGATCACGACCAGTCGTCGTAGCGACCACTATAGACACAGATACGAATCGCGCACGTGGTCGCAACGGCCAACTAGACGCAGAGCATAGAATACCACTACACGGCCACGACTGGCCGGAGTCGTGGCCGTCTAGTGCGCGAGATCTCTTAGTCGTTATCTCGATAGTCACACAGTCTATTCATAATTTCTTTGGTCCTGTTCAATATATGTTACTAACAACACCGAGCTATTATTGAATTGCTTTTCTAAACTTTCCGTAAAAGTGGAATCATTATTTAATTATAGCTTTGCAGCTTATACATACATACTTGTCTAGTTACTAAGTTTTTCTAAACTACGTCGCAGCGGCATAATTTCTTACAATAGCAATGTAATTTTTATAGGTATTTTTGTAGATTCTCCAAAAAAGAAGATCAATTTTATAAAAATTCCCAACAATCAAGAAATCCCAGTGTAAATAAGGTTTCGGTGCGTATTAACATGGTAATTAAAAAAAATCTATGCTGAATTTAAATACGACCGCAATAAACGTGATGAAACTTGGATGAGTAGGTACAGTAATTATATTTTCATTCTATCTTATTGGCCGCACCACAAAATAACAAACTTTACTGATACTCAGTACTCTAGTTAACCCATCCGAAACGCCCATTTCCACAATTTCCTTTCACCACAGAGAAAACAACAAAACACATTCTATAGTCGCCTCGCCTGAAATACAGGATTACCTAGTTCAGGCACATAACTTAATAGAATTTTTCGTAGATTTAAGTAAATTTGTATTTAGTATTTTACCTTTTTACATGAATAAACTTTTATTATTTTATTTATTATTATAGTACCCTAATATATACCGCCTCAAATTACATCCAATCAAACCACTAACTGCGTCATTTGCAAACCTGTCCTCAATTAGATTCAGTCCCGCCGGCAAAACAAAAACAAAATAAACACGTGGAGAAAAGACAAAACACAACACAGAGAAGAAGAAGACGATAAAAATGTTCCAAAAACAAAAATTGTGTTTAAAAATATTCTTACCTTTACAAGAGTCACAGGGTGCAGGCATCTCGTGGCTGGTCTAAGCTAGACTAAGCTAGCCGGGGATGTGAACGGTAGGGTGCGCGCGCAGCGGCAACGTGTATAGCCGCCGAGAGCTCAACGGGTCAATAACTGAGCGCCTCGAGTGGGGATCGCATCGTTCTGCGATAGGCAGGGAGATAGTGCACTGATTGACAACATTATCTTGCTTTATTGAATGATTGATGCAGATGTAGTTAAAGGTTGATTCGGATTTTGATTGATTGCCTTTGAGATTGTTTGTGTATGCAAGTAAGATGATACTGTGTTTTACACCGATAGATAAGATTATTTTATCACTGTGTTATTAGAATTGAGTAGCTATCTATATTTTGAAATAATTACTTAAATGGAATGCAGGTATTTATCAGATCCTCGGTCATTTATCTATTTTTTTTTTCTGGTTTTACCTATCCTCTTAGCCGAAAATGTTGAGTAACTTCTGAGCTAGTATAGCTAAGCACAAATAAGCCAAATAAGTCACTGTATTGTGAGTAACTAAGTAGAAGATAAAAAGTTGCAACCACCATGATAAGATAATAAAATAAAGGACTAATTGGTACCTTATTAAGTACTCACCAATTCATGTGATTTTTTTCTTATATAATGCTCCTCCAAAGCCCATTTAAATTACGAACGCATATAAAGCATATGAAACAAAATCCAATATGAAAGTAAACACCACCCTATCTCCTTTCCTAAAATAAGATAGTTATTTAAGCGATAGCGTGCTGTGCAGGTATAGCTACAATAAATGATCGGATCGTAAACAAAAACAGGCCGGTCCGGGCAGCCGTCTGACCGGTTCGCCCCGGCCCAGCACGGTTGTATCTGTAGCAAGCTTTCAATCCTTTCCGCTAAGAACTTTGGTACTTTGCAATGACATTGAATATACACAAACATAATATAAATTAATAATAATAAAACATTAATTCATAATATAATTATTGAATATAAACAGAAACGATTGGTAAAGTGACTTAAAAATTAGTATCAAGGGTCTTTGAGATTGCAATCCGTTTGGATAGTTTAAATTGACTCTAGTAGAGACAAGCACACAGTGCAAGCAAATTGTATAAGTAGGTACCTACTTAATGGCGGAGAAATAAATAAGAGTAACTACAAAGTTATACACAGTGCAAATGCTAGAAAACGAAAGCTTGCACTGCGTAAAACACGCGGATTTACAGTAGAAATATAGTTAATGATGAAAGAAACAGCAGATATGGTAAATATTCTGATCGGTAATATATTTGATGCTATACTGAGTCAATCCTCATGTGTAAATAATGAAGGGATTGAGTGCAAATCAAAATCAAAAGTCATTTTTTCAAATCAGCACTTTTCGTACGGCAAAATGACATAAGACATACCCCTAAACGCCCGCCCTTCACCAATTCCTAGTGGTTTAGCTGGGAAGACGGAGTGGCGCAACAAACTCCCCAGCAGCACAGCTGTCTGTTTAGTTAGAATTAATATAATAGATGAAATTGTCCTCGTAAAAGCAAGCAATGACAGTAATAAGTAACAAAAAATTAGTAAAAGATTTTCCACTTGTTGGTTCTGAATTCTAATAATTAATACGCATAAGTTACTGAGCTATAATACTTTAGTTCTAGACAGCTTTATATGATATGGTATAGTAAAATGTCCCCTAAATTTGTCTAGACTTTAGAGATTTGGCGCAGTAAGGATAATTTGCCAAAAGCGGCAGACAATTTCTTGGCGCATAGCGAGAATTTGCTGAAACTTATGCGCAGTACGTAACTGCGTATATCTACCTAAGTTTGGAACCACATCATACCTAAGACACGATTAGAACTGAATTTTGTAGTGGAATTAATTAGCGAAATATTGAATAGCTCGGTAGTTTCCTCAATATAATTCAAAATTCTACACTCGAGAATACTTGTTATTGGATACCCGTTGATTATGTTTTTATTTGTTCAGCTTTTATTACTGTAATTCTGCCATGCTCTCATAAACAAACAATATAAAAAAAAAAAAAAAATACAATATTGAATAGCTCGGTAGTTTCCTCAATATAATTCAAAATTCTACACTCGAGAATACTTGTTATTGGATACCCGTTGATTATGTTTTTATTTGTTCAGCTTTTATTACTGTAATTCTGCCATGCTCTCATAAACAAACAATATAAAAAAAAAAAAAAATACAATATTGAATAGCTCGGTAGTTTCCTCAATATAATTCAAAATTCTACACTCGAGAATACTTGTTATTGGATACCCGTTGATTATGTTTTTATTTGTTCAGCTTTTATTACTGTAATTCTGCCATGCTCTCATAAACAAACAATATTAAAAAAAAAAAAAATACAATATATATATATTTTCCTGCATACGTAGGTTCGTGTCCAACTATCATCTGGATCGGAAACCGTCAGTAAAAACTTAACTCAAACTCAAGCGGATGCTTCCATGTAAGGAATCTCTATTATATAAATAAAATAAAACTCGTATATTTCCCGTGAGAAACGAACCACCATTAGAAATATCCTGCACTTTTTGCATCCTAACCCGTCTGGAAGTTTCAAGGCTAAAATCTCTTTCGCATTTGGGTAGCAATAATTTGTTACTTTTTTATCAAATCCTGATCCGGGTCCTTCTAAAGTTACTTCACAGAACTGGCTTGGGCGTTAGTCGGAACGTGCAGTATCATCAAAACTTTGTTTATTTCTTTTTCGCTTATAATATCGACGAAGGAAATCAAAACATCGCAAAAATGTTGGTCTTTTTTCACGGTTCGGATTCAGTGGAACCAAAATGTATTAATATTTATAAGCATATCCTACGAGTCACGATTTTCAAGCAGGTAATTTGACGTATTTGTACAAATGAATGGAAATGGTAATTCAAAGAGTTAAGTAGGTAGGCATAGTGCCATTTTTACGTTATGATGTGAAATCGAATCTGACCAAGATTTACCTACCTAAAGGATTAGAGAGACGATATTAAAATTAAACGATACACTAACATATACACATACTCGTATATCCAAAAAGACAAAAAATCTTCAAATTATTGCCTCAAAACCTCATATAATTGAATGGAAAGAATTACTCATTTCCAAGCAACACAATCTAAACAAAGCATCTAGAAATCAGATAGAAATCAAGATCTACATTTATAAACAAAGAATAGATCTGCGGTTTTAGCGGAACGACACGAAGTCTGCCGATGTCGTCGACCTGCGCGCTAGCGGTGATTCACTCACTTTATAGCAAGTATCAAACTCCTAATGGTTTATTTTACAACGCTATATTTTTTGTTTTGTTGTTGAACTAATTTGGGCCCAGTATTAGGCAGGTTTTTTAGTTGGCGTCAGTGATTTTGAATTCTGGTTTCGTGTCTCGAAGCAAAATTGTTTTGGCTTTTGTGCATGTGAGCTTTTAGAGTGATGGTTGATACATCATCTTTCTACTTGGAGTTGGAGTTGTCTTTGGCCTTGGAGTCTGCTCATCATGTCTTCCTCTTCATCATACATTGCTATTGGCCGTCATCTCTATAGGTATTCCCTTTCTAGCCATTCGTTCCATTGTTTTGTGATACGGTTGATTATTTACGTTTGTTAAAGTGTGAAGAAGATACCGTTACTAATGTTTTATCACTGTTACTAATTTGTTTGCATAAATCTATCCTGTAATTAAATTGGATAAGCTTTCTCATCCAGCTTTGTCTCCAGTTTATCTGGCGCTCGTCTATGTCGCTGTCTGTTGAATAAACTTCTAGTTGGAATCCAGTCTACCTCTTATTGCATACGATACTCAAAATTTCGTTGATCCTCACTGTTTAGTAACACCACATCTTCTGATTAATATCCTATTCTTATAATGACCAAAGCATTTGATGCCGATTGTTTTATTATTCCTATCGAAAATTATCTCGTTACTGTTACTGGTAGTCTGCATCATCCCACTGGTGGATATCTCGTATTGTAACCGATATATATATTACAACTAATTTTTGTAAAGTCATTAGAAGGTGCAACGAATAACACTGTTGTAATCACATTTCTCCAGAGAAAGCTAGGAAGCGTCGTATGCGCAAGCGCTCATTACCTGCTAGCCGCTAATTGTTGCGGCTAAAGCGGTCGCCGGCACTGATTATATATACATTCTGCAGTGCTATTGTCACGGGTGTAATGCTAGTAAATATTTAAAAATGGGTCGTACGAATGTGGAGTAACGGAGTGACATAAGTTTAGGACGAATGTGGATAGGCTTTATATGTAGGGGAAGACCAAAAACGATAGAAGTATTGTGTGAAAGATGATATAGCCTAAAATGGTGATTTACTGAGATGGCGGCTAATAAAGACGAATGAAACTATAGAGGAACAAAACATACTGCATCGATCCCAAACTGGGACTAGGGTACGAGGCTCATGATGGCCGGAAAGCAAACCCAGCAATAGGGGAAGAAAACTATGAAAACTCCTTAAAACTTAAAACGAACGATAAGTTAAGAGAGATAGTCAAGAATATGGAAACGTTATTGAAATTGAAATCTATTGTTTGTAAAACAGATTGATTGATTGATGGCTATAAGTCTGCGGGCACGAAATTAACGGCGGCCGAGCGATGGCGACAGTGGAGCGGCGGGGCGGGGCGTGGTGATCCGGCGACCCTAAGCGTGGGCACGAAACCGGTGGTAAAAAAAATACAGCACTGTACAGCACGCGTAGGATGACAACCATAGAAACGGGTTTTACGTGTTTTGTCGACGGAAAAATAGACAAAATGACAGATTGTGATTGTTTATCTGTCATTTTGTCTATTGTTCCGTCGACAAAACCAGTTTCTATTGTGGTCATGCTAGCGTGCTGGAACGAGCGGCCATCGAGCGGCGAATCAAACAAGTTTTTTCCTGTCGCTTGCGCGGGCAATTATTCGACAACTAAATTCGGAATTCAACGTATGGTATTTCGATGACGGAACCCTAGGAGTTGATTTAGACACAGTCCTAAAAGATTTAATATTTTTAAAAGAAAAAATCAGCTCCATTGGTCTAGACCAGTCTAGACCTTAACCTTTCAAAATGCCAAATTTATCTTCCCCAAAGCAATGACAGACAGACTACCATAGTAAATTTGAATACTATAGCACCAAACATCAAAATTACGGAAATAAATTCTCTTCACCTCCTGGGCTCCCCAATTTTTGAGAAATCCTTTACAACGTTTATTGGCAGAAAATACAAAATTTCAATTCAACGATGGCTCGGAAAGACTTTTCAATATATTCATTCTGGCTTCACACTCATTCGGTACTGTAGCTTTGGACCAAAATCCTTCGTTCCAGGTGACTTAGTTGAAGTTATTTTGATTAATTTCCTCACATTGGTGAATCGCGTGGCTATTCTTGTCTACAATGTTGTGGTTTCTGAGTGATCTATCACGTAACTTTTCTTGCTATACGTAAAAAAAACATTTACTAGGCTTATTATAATGAGTTTCTTGTTTTTACTGTTTGTAGGTAGGTAAACACAAGTTTCATCTGCGCTCCACTTTTAAATTATACGTTTCCGTTTTTTCTTGATTATGTATGACTGGTTATTTCTACACTGATCACAAATTGTTTTTTTCTGATGCCGTAGTAAGTACCACGTTACTTTTATCACAAAAAATATGACCATATCCAGGGTCCAGTGAAGAAATGTTATCGACAGGTGCTTCTTTTAATGAGTAGGTAGATGTATTGCTGTCTGTAGCTATAAGTTTATAGGTAAGTAGGAACGTACATAGGTACTTAGTATATAATTGTGAAACGAGCTACATGATTTAAAGATGAGTAGGTATAACTATTTTTGGATTGAAATGGCGTAGGTGAAGTTGACAATGATGAACTTGGAACTGTGCTATTGTGGCTGGAAGCCTAATTTTATAAGGCACTAGCTTTTGCCAGTGGCTTCGCCCGCGTGCATGTCGGAAGTTATCCCACGCGAACGTACTACCGAGATAACAAGTCCCGTATCCTATGTCCTATTCCAGGTCATGGTCTACCCGTGTGCCAAATTTCATCCAAATCCGTTCAGCGGTTTTAGCATGAAAGCGTAACAAACAAAGAAACTCATTTTAGCATTATAATATTTATTAGGATAGGATTTACAGAGTATCCCGGTTAAGGAGCCGATAACCCCAGGTTGACACGCAAGATGCCTTACAAAATAAAAATATGCGTTTGTATCGCTTCTGGCGAATAGATCTGGTGCTTCATGTAGCACCTTGGTGATGGTAGATATAAGATTGGAGAAGGTAGAAGAAATAAGTTGAGTTAAGCTAGAAATAAACTTTATAGCCTTTAGAGGCGGTACAGAAGCAAATACTTCCTTAATTATTAATAAGTTCCTGGCATGTTGGAATACGAATCTGGATGCAACGCTACAGTGCTACCTACACGTCAATTTAACACATTTGGGAGTACAAAAGAGGTCATTAAAACCTTATATCGATTCTGTCTATCAATATTCAAAGAGCATGAAGACTGCACTATATAAGAGATAGATAGGTATGTCTGTAAAGCGTCGTGGGTTTGAGTCACGAGTCACGCTCCGCCTCGCAATGTACGGAGGGTCCCTTCAAGACTACTTATTAATTCAACCACTTGAATGGCGCAGTGGACGAGAATGATGATAGTTTGATACTGCATCGAATGAAATAATGTTTATATTAAGTCTGAGTGACAAACTTTCACAGCTGCAGAATTCGTGGAGATGATAATAGTAGGTACTGGGAAAATATCATTCAATCCCTGTATATTTTACCAACCAACAGAGAAAAGAGGATCTTTTTAGTTATAGGTAATTTGAACGCACTTGGGTTGTAAAGAAAAGAACCTATGATTCACCCATAAGAAGTTACGCATGTTCCTAATCTAACAAAAGCGTTCAGAGATACAGAAGTTCACATAATCAAACTCAAAGTAATGCAAAAAAGCTACATCTAAACATGACCATATCTATGATTCAGAAACCAGATCACAATTAGTTGCCTTCGACTCAATAGTTCATTGCCAAACTCAAGATACAATGTCTTCAACAAAAGATAGCAAAAACAGATAAAATCTACTCCAAGTCCCCAGCAAAAAGTTCATATAACTGGCAAAAAACAATAGTACTCTGTGGTATATAATCTACAATCTCGAATTTGCGCCGAAATCGTATTTGTCGCAAAAAATAATGTCGAGTGTTAAGGCTTGTGCAGACCAGAGCGACTTGTCGCGCGATGCGACACCGGTTATTGTTATACCGTGAAGTTTTCTTAGAAATGGTATTGTTCAAGTCGCGTCACGCCGTCGCGTCGCGCTGGTCTGCACGAGCCTTTAATTTCAGATCAGTGAACTTGCTAGCGAGCGACACTAATTGATGCAAAAACTCAATAATATGTAAGTTAGTTGGTAGTAACATATGATTAAGTACTATTTTCCAAAACGAATAGGCCCATAATTATGTGAAAGTTGGGTTTGTTATCAAAAAGAACAATTTATGGAATAGGCTTTTTTTTCCAAAATATGACCCCGACGAAGCTTTAGGTATCAACAATTAGGAAAAGTCAAAAATAATCATAGCAAGAAGGAGACAGAAAGGCGCTGTGCTGTATGCGCGAAGGGACGTCAATTAAGGCTTCGTGCAAGAAAAAAACTCTTTTTCGTCAATAACTTATCTAATTTTAAGAAAGCTTAAAATAATTGAATCATTAAGTCTGTGTAAGTATGAAAGTACAGTTTTCGTGGTGCTAAACCATTCGCGTCAGTCACAGCACCTGTTAATAGTTGCATCACTTTTGCGCTCTCGAAAATATGGTTTATTTCGCCTTTGATTTACTTAATGAAGATATCGTATAATAATTAAATACAGTTTTGATTTCATTTTAAGGATAGCTGAAGACTAATGTGTGATTCTTATATTTCTTGATATGGTCTGCTAAATAATAGGAAAAAATACGTTACTAACAGGGTTTAAAAAAAAAGAAGTTTTTTTTTACATTATTTTTCTGCTATATTTTGTATCGAAGTCGAAAAAAGTGATTCAGCCACATGCAAGTAGACCATATAACGATGTTGATTATATTTTTAAATGTTCAAAATCAAAAGTAGTTTCTTGTAAAAACGTGGTCAAACGTCAGTCTCGCGTCATTTTTCGGAAAAGTTGTTGCGAATATTGGTGATTTTCCATGAATACTTAACTTATTTGAAAAATCCATTACAGCCACATGCAAAACAATGAACTCGACTTTTCAAAACATAAATAGTTTTGTTTAAATTCTTTTTCACTTTCTCACAACTAATGAACAAAATTGATACCCACGTAACGCACGAATGCGTGGCTGGCAAAGAAATGAACCACGCAGTTAGCTACAAACGTCTACGTGAACGTCCTACGTAGCAGTGGACGGCAGATTTAAAGCTGCTTAAGTCAGAAATCGCAGAACCAATTCAGCAAATCCGATTGCCTACAAAGTTGCCTAAAAAACTACAAACAAATATGTAATATTCAATGTTATTTTTTAGTAAGTGGCATCCATCGCTTCTGGGAGAGGTTTGGAACTTTTCCATTCGTGGAAACTCTATTCCTATGATGGTTTACTCAATCTAAAAATACTTTATATTATTAAACGTAAATACTGACCAAAAAAAACCGACTACCAAAAAAAAATACTACAAAGTGCAAAGTGAAAATAACTTTAAGGGGACGTTAACCTACATTTAATGATTTTATACTGAAGATCACGTCTAAAATTTGGAAAAAATATATATTAAATTAGAGCATTTTCTTAATAACTTAATAAATGAGTATTTTACATAGTGTTTACATAGTGAAATTAATTTGTAAAGTTAAGTCTAACGGCAAAAAAACTAAGAATCACGCAAGTAATTTTTCACTCTTGTAGTGGTACACTTTTTTAATAGGTCCCAATCTGCCTCCATCAGTTCCAATCCGAAGTTGCCATCCCCTTCTTCCTAAATTTGCTTGAGGACATAGCTTCTTTTACTTGGTCGGAACATTGTATTGGCGACCGGCCTCGTGCTCTCTTTCCTTCGGTATTGCCAACAATGACCAGCTTTTCAAGGTTGCTATCTCTTCTTCGCATTATGTGGCCGAAATAGGTCAAAATACGCCATAGGCAAACTGTTGACAATCGGGTCTTGATGTCGAGTTGGGAAAGGATAGATATATTTGTGAGTTTGGCTCTCCATGGAATTTGAAGCATCTGCCTCCAGCACCATATTTAGAATGCGTATATCCTCTGTCTTTCTCTTGCTCGGATTGTCCACGTCTCAACTCCATAGTAGAGGAAAATCGGGAAAACTAGGGCTGTGACCAATCGGGCTTTGGTTTTATAACTCATACCACGGTTTTTTCCAGATGTTCTAGAGGCGCGTCGTAGCATCTTTAGCCATAGCTATCCGCCGTTTTATTTCTTGGACGCAGCTGCCTTAATTATTAATATTAGAGCCCAGATAAACGAAACTGTCCACAGTATCGACGCCTTGGATGTTATAGGCGCCCGATAGCTTTCCCGCAAGATCTATCACCATATGCTTGGTTTTCTGCCTATTTATTGCAAGCCCTAATTGGCCACCTCCTACCTCCAATCTGAGTAGGATCTCTTTCATGTCGTCAAATGTTGTAGCCAGGAGAACGGTGTCGTCAGCGCACCTCAGATTGAAAATGCGCTTTCCACCAACAGCACGCACTTTCTCAGAGTTTTCCGAATGATATACTCTCCATACACATTGAAGAGCAGAGGTGAGAGGATGCATCCTTGCCTAACGCCTTTCTTGGTGGAGAACAAATTTGAACAGTCGGTGTCTATTTTGACGAAAAAGCGGTTGTTGATGTAGAGGCATCGGACTAAGGTCAATAAGATCCGTACCCATGTCTTTTAGAACCTGCCAAAGCTTGTTCAACTCTACACAATCACTAACCTCACCCACATTCGTATACCTCTACTTGCTATGTTAATATTAGTTACAGGAAGTTTTTATGATAGGTATCATAAACTTATAATAAGTTGGAAAAAAATCGTATTTTTCCCAGTTTTTTTGAGGAAAACGTACAAGTAAACGTATGTACGTTTACAAGTAACGTAGAATAGAATAGAATATTCTTTATTATGTACACCATAAAAAATACAGATAAAAATGTAGTCATTTTACATAGGGTGACACAATGGCCGGTCTTATCGCTTAAAGCGTAAAACGTAGGTACTTATCTTTAAATTATTTTGGTATAATGGGAAGTTAACGTACATATCAGTTTTATTCTTAAACAGTGGAACGGTTCCAGAGAAAACAGTTGTATTCATAATAATTATATTGCACATTTAGTGAAACAAAATGATTTTAATATTGATCTTGGGTATAAAACTGTCTATTTTACATTTATGTGTGTCGGATCTGGGATATCAGTGTACAAGAGGTAACATTTTTGAATATTTATACAGTAAAGATGGAAAAAGAATTTTAGAATAGAGGATAACTGCGATTCACCAATGAGACTGCCAAACAAGGATTGTAGCAATCAATACTTTCCAAAACCTTTTATTATAGGAATCTCATGTTCCGAAGTTCTCTAAATCTTATAATGCTACTTCTGTAAACAATGCAGCTAGCTACTGTCAGCGACGTTCTGCAGGCAAACTTCCTCATGTGACACCAAAAATGCTCTGCATAGACAGTTTCATTTATGATCTCAATAGTATGTAAATGTTTCATCATGTATCAAATAAAACTCGATGACGCGCAGGCCTCTTCCTATCCTTAAATCACCGTAATCGGGAGTCAAATATCTGGTATTATTATTCGGGTTCAGTTGACTCGGGCCACGCTGTCACTGACCCAACTCAACGTTTCGAATTGTAAAAATTAAAGACCATGTAGCATTTTCCATTTATTTCAGATTATTCAAGCAATAATCCTGAGATATTCATAAGACAAGAACACACAATTGATTCGAACACGTATTATCGTGACCAATTAATCTTAAAATTTCTAATGCTTTGTAGAAATTATTATAATATTACCATCAGCTCTCTAAGAGATGCAGAAAACAATAAGTAAGTCAATTAAAGTATAACTTATACAAATAACGAATGCATGATAACGAGTAATTACATGTAAGTTTCAATATGCAAATTGAGTTATAAGTTTAAGTCGATAAACCCTGCAAGAAGTTTCTCGGCCACGAATCCGTGCGCAGCGAGGCTGTGGAGCTAGGCCTTTATGTTATGCATAAAACTATAAAACCGAATCGCTTTTGACCGATGGTCGATGGAGCAGACGAGTCCTGGAATGGAGAGTTGGAGACCGCGTATCGGCAAGCGTAGCATGGGACGCCCCCGACCTACATCGATTGTGGCTGGGATAGACTGGATGCGGAAGGCGAAGGACAGGTTGTTGTGGTGCAGCCTGGGAGAGGCCTATGTCCAGCAGTGAACTGTAACTGATAGGCTGAGTTGATTGAAAAACTGAATCTTGAAACGGTTTCCGAGTACCTAAAACTCACGTTGAAAATTTAATCAAAATTATAATTATTACTTTTATTATTTTATTTGCAGTCCTACTAACGTTATCCGATTCGCGGTTCCCGATTATTATGATGGAAAACCACTGAACAATTTCGTGCACGCCGGTAACGTAAGCAAAATAGATGATGCTGTTTGCACTAAAACAGACAAAGGTCAACCTGAATTTGATTGTCACGAAATCGTAAATCTTGTTAGCAAATCAGTATTAGAAATAAATGATGGTCATGTCTACAACTTTGTACAGGAAATGAATGTAGTACGATCTGGTAAAGAGTTAATAATGCACAGAGAAACTTGTAACCCTTTTTTTCAAAACACATTAGACTTGGTGGTGGTACTCCTTTGCTTGCGTAATTCTGACAAAAGAAAGGAACTTAATATACATCCCTTAATACTGATTCAAGAACCAGATACACTTTGTTCTTATTATTTAAATGAAAAAACGATGCCTCGGGAACCGGATTGGAATAGGAATCGTTTGCTAGCTGTGTTAGTCCCTGAACCATTTGAGGTACCTTCCGAATATTCAGTTCCAAGCATATTCTATGAAACTCCATATCTGTTTTCGGAAAATAAGAGTTCTTTTCCAAATTCTATGAATCTAGTACCGTGGCGATTACTGAAGTATGGATTTCTAACGTTTATTCAAACTGTGGGCTGGCAAAGAGTGGCGATTGTGACTGACGATTCAGAATACAGTCTAGATTTTGAAGAAGAACTGACTGAACTGTTTAATAAAGAACGATTAATATACACTGTGATCCGGTGCGAGGATGTCAATTGTGAAATGAAAAAGGTTTTTTTTTTACATTTGCGTTACAATAAGTATGTCATGTAAAAATATAATTCCGAACGCGGCGTCAGACTGCAGACGGCAATGGCGTTCCGGTTAACAATAAACGCAGGGTTTTTTGATTCCGAGCGTGACGTCACTACTACGACGGCATCGGCATCGGTACTTCTCTTCTTCAGTTTCACGAATCTCATTATTTAAACGAAAAATCTGTTAATAATTTTAAAATCATAATGTTTGAAAAATTCGTCCGCTCGATAACGCACTGAACTGTTGAATTGTCATAATGAATGGCATTGAGATTTGAGGTTTTAGTGTCTTTGCGGTCTGTCATTGCGGTTGAGCGACACTGCTGCTGCCGTCACCTTCGGAATTGTACTGTTTCAAAAATCGTAACAAGGAAAGTTTCGGTAAATTAGTTATTTAAAAAAAATCTGCTGTTTCATAGAAAAGTGTAATACCTACGCGGTCAAAATGAATGGAACAGCAGATTTTTTTTAAATTAACTTTGGCGGATCAGTATCATGTACTCTACTACTCATGTACGAATCCATGGTAACAGTTTTCGCGTCGACGTCCCTGCCATCCTGTATAAAAAATAGTAGCCCACCGGTATCGGGAACAGGGTCCAAGCTACCGGCGGTCAGGGCTCCTGAGAGAGGAATCTCCTATTAGTATTATCTCCTTTATTTCATTTTCATTACTTATTATTTACATTTTTAAATATTTTTATAAAAACCATACAAAATCATTTAAAAATATAAAAAATAGTGGCCCATCGGCATCAGGAACAGGATCTAGGCTGCCGGTGGTCAGGGCTCTAGAGAGAGGAACCTCCTCACGATGCGTGCCGTGTCTAGGAGTACTGCTTTCTGAATCAAGCCCTTGACCCAGCCGCGCAATGAGAGCCTTCTGAGGTGTTGGTCGAGGCTCTCCGCTATTAGGCCATTAACTGTTACGATTATCGATATAATGATTGCAGAGTCCACGTCCCACATGTCGACAACCTCGTGTGCTAAGTCGAGATACCTACTTGATTTTTTTATCTTTCTCAGCTTTCACGAGATTCTCGTCATGAGGGACAGCGATATCAACATTCATTGCACGGCGCTCTCGTCGGTCTATCACCACAATATCAGGCTTATTGGCTACAATAGTCCTGTCAGTGATGATAGATCGATCCCAATACAATGTGGCCTGACCATTCTCGAGAACTGGGTCGGGCACATACCTGTTGTATGGTACTTCTGACTCAACAAGGTTGTATTGCAAGGCAAGTTGCTGGTGGATAATCCTAGCCACTAGATTGTGTCTATGCAAGTACTCGCCGTTAGCAAGACTAGAACAACCGGAAACAATATGTCTGATTGATTCACCGGGACGGTGGCATGCCCGACAGATGTCAACCGTACCATCCTTGACAATGTATTTCCGATAATTATTCGTCATGATAACTTCATCCATAATCGCACAGACAAAACCTTCGGTTTCCCCAAAGAGGTCGCCGAAGCGCAGCCAGGATATAGATGCCAAAAAGTCTACATCAGGCCCATGGAGGGCCCGGAAAAAGCGTCCGTGAAGCTCTTTGCCTTGCCATACTTCCTTACGATCGTTAGTATCAAGTACTGCAGGTTTACGCCAGTTCTCTTTCGCCAAGGAGAGCGGGGTGAGGCCCTTGTCCACTGCGACCGCATCTCGGTGCATCACCACGTCGGTTTGAAGGAAATATTCTCTGAGACTGTAAATCTCGCGGTTGTGGAGGGTTTTAGCATTTAAGAAACCTCGACCCCCACACTTCCGCGGGATGTACAGTCTCATCACTGATGATCGTGGGTGATGCATCCGATTTGCTGTCAACAATGTACGGACCTTCCTATCCAGAGCATCAAGTTCCGTCTGAGTCTATTTGAGTATGCCGAAAGAATACATCAAAACCGGCACGACCCAACCGTTGAAGGCACGCACCTTGTTTCCGCCTAATAAAAGACTATTTAGCACTTTATTCAGGCGGCCAAAGAAGCGTTCCCTCAACGATTGTTTCATGTCGGTTACATTGATGCCTAATGCTTCCGACATACCCAAATACTTGTAGGTTTCGGTTGAGGAGAGGGATCTAAGATATATAGAATCCAAGAGTTGGGTTCCCACGGATTCTATAATCTTCCCTCGCATACACTTCGTATACATGCATGAATGCACATTTGTCCACACCAAATTCCATCCTGATGGCACTACTGAACGTTTCAGTTACCTTCAGTAGCTCCATCAGTCGCAAATTGTTGGGGGCAAAGAGTTTCAAGTCATCCATGTAAAGGAGGTGAGATATCACCTGACCACCTCTTCTCAATCGAAAGCCTAGACCTGAATCCTCCAGCAGTGTGCTTAGAGGATTCAAGGCTAAGCAGAACCAAAGCGGACTTAGACTATAGCCCTGAAATATTCCCCGTTCAATCCTGATCGGTTCATCGATCCCCCAGATCTGTCGATCCTAGATAGAGAAGGATCGTCCTCCATTGCCCCATACATGACATCACGAAGGCGCGCAGAGTTGCATCTATCTTGTACAACTCCAGCACCCTCATGAGCCATGTATGTGGCACCGAGTCATAGGCCTTCTTATAATCTATCCTATTATTATTATTATTGTTAGTAAAGGCATTAATTGGAGACGAAAAAGAATGCATAGTGTTCGCACGCTTTATGACTTGTAAGTTTAGTGAGTACCATTCATGAGCTGGATGAATAAAATTCATGGACATAATATGATTTATACTGTCACAGGTTTTATTCATAATTTATAATATATTTTCAGATAGCACAAGAACTCAGTAGAGTTTCAGCGAGGATAGTAATTGCCAACGTAGAAGAGAAACATGCTCAATCCCTGTTTCAAAATGCTCACCACCAGATCACATGGCTTGTTAGGGACATGGGCGGGAAAAGACAAAACCAGGTACTTGTACGCGGTCGCAGATTTAACTTATCCTCTGAAAACTTATTGACGTTCTAATGATGCATACTTTTTTAAATAATTGAGCCTCTTTTGCCTTTCTTCCCTTTTCTCACAGATGGTCACAGTACCGTACCCCAAACGGGTTAGGTTAGGTTTGAACTGTGACGAACCACGCGCGAGCCGAATTGGTCGCAGTAACTAACCTAGGGCACCACGACCAAATGAGTTAGATTAGGTTAGAGCTGTGACCATCAGCGCGCGAGCCGAGCGAGCGAAGCGAGTGGTGCCGTGGCTGCGGCCGGCGAGCGCTACATCCAAGTTGGTCGTAGTTACTTGGCTATTTAGTATTTTTAGAACTCCAAAATAGGAGTTATTAGAGTTTCACAAAAAGAGGCACAATAATTATATTAGAGTGTTCTATAATATTTTTAGGAGTGCAAAATCGGAATTATTAGAGGTTCAATCAAAGATATGCCAACATTTATACGCCTCTGAAGTTTCGCTAGTTACTAAAAAGATAATGTATACAATGTAATTTTTTTAGTACCTGAGCCACGATCAAGTCGCGTTCTCTATTAGTTTGAGTACAAACACACGCACCAACGAATGCGGTGTGCAGAATAACATTCTGACCGGTCTGAGCAGTATTGCCCGAGCGTACAAAAATATAGCCACAGAGGACTACAAAGGAAAGAAACGCGAGTTTTACAGGTAATCTTTACATATAACTTAAAGTCTTATTTTCGTCCCTGTGTGACCGCGTTGTTCTTAAGAAGGTTTATTCTGAAGGTGGGCAACGTCGCAAATAGATGTCAAATATTTCACTGTTTTGATTAATTTAGCAATATTACTGTGTGGAAATAAAAAATGTGGCTAACTACCGAACTAGAATATTGATTATGAAATGCAATAATTAATATCATGTAAAAAACCTATTTGGAAACGTTCCACATGCGTTTTTTACACCTAAAATGGGTACAACATCAAATTCAATGTTATAATTGCAATTCATTATTAATATTTTAGTTCGCTAGTTAGCCACATTTCTTATTTCTATTCAGTAATATTGCTATAAGAATTAAAACAGGTAAATATTTGACAGTTATTTGCGCCGTTGCCAACTTTTAGGATAAACCCTCTTAATACTAGGCGTTTTCTATTCTGATATCATGAATCAACCTTATATAACTATGTACTAGTAATGTCAATTAATGCGATTTCGCATAAATTTCATTAGCATGTGAATTCATGAGTCTTAGCATGCTAATTGCTATTGCTATGCTATTCGCTAATATGACGATAATTGATAGTAATAAAATATGTGATATTTGTTAATATGCGAATTCACGCATTCATTCAATATACAACCCTAAGTACGCGCAAATCAAAGATAATAACATAACAATTGCTTAACCCATTTATTTGCATCTGCTAATAAATTTCACTAGCAACGAGGTCACGGTCAAGTGAAACCGTTTTTTCAAAATCAAAATCAAAATCAAAATATTTTATTCACATAAACCTACAAGGGCACTTATGAAACGTCAGAAGCTAGGTGCACGGTTCCAATTGGTCGTTTCCTATGGAGAAGAGCCGGCAAGAAACTCCACGGTTACTCTTTTAAAAGTAAATGGTTTTACAGTTTTAAAAGGTATGAGAGGACAGTGTAGGCCTATCAACAAGTACCAGGTACTTAGCTAAATATAAAATGGTCCACAGATCTACAGTCTGTTAAGCCTACAACGTTCTCACATTCACAAAATTTTGAAGAAACTAGGTATATAAAAGATAAATAAAAATAAAGACCTATTTAAAACAAATGACATGATTGCCACTACAGCTGTAACAAACCAAATTTAATTTAAAAAAATATATATATATATATATACTTAGAATATTGTAAGTATATAATGTCAAATAATAAAAAGATTATGTCAAGGATGTAAAAAAATAAAAATAAGGGTAAAATGAAATAATTATCGTAATTTGGGAGCAGTTAATAGACATTTACATAGTTATGCCGTTAATGAGGTACCAGGGAAGGCCACATGTGCAGATGGAATTATTGCCAAACTTCCTTGTCTTCAACGTAGTCTTTAATCTTATAATATGCTTTTTTGATAAGGACACGTTTGATGTGGGTTTTGAACTTTCCATCGCTAAGTTCTGTAACTGACTTTGGCAACTTGTTGTAAAAGCGAATACTGTTTATAACAAATGACTTACTAGTTTTTGTTAATCTAAATTTGGGTATCACAATTTCATGTTTACTACGTGTATTTATATTATGGTAATCACTTCTTATTTTGAAAAATCCTAAGTTTTTGCGAACATACAAAATACTTTCCAATATATAAAGAGAAGGCTGAGTAAGTATATCAATTTCTTTGAATTTTTCTCTAAGGGACTCACGAGGACCCATTTTATAGATCGCGCGAATTGCCCTCTTTTGCAAAATGAAAATTGAATCTACATCAGCTGCTGATCCCCACAGCAGAACGCCATAAGACATAATACTGTGGACATAGTACTGTGGTACGTTAGATTTAGTATTCCCGACTTCCCGTGGGTGCGAAGGAGAGCGCACACTACCGCTGCGTGCGTCGACGCTCTGACGTATGATAGTATAAAAAGTACGAAGCGATAAATTCATTTCGCATTTCACAGAATTTCGCAACTACATTTCATTTGCTAAATGCTAAATGAGCATTCGCATGCTAACAATGAACGCGAATGCTAATTAATCCATCACTACTATGTACCCATGCTGGGACCAGGGACCGAAACTTGTATGACCAATACGGGTATTTTTTCGTTTACATTTATATTTTTACAGGTATTTTTAAATGTTACCTTAAATTGAATACAACTAGTATTAATACCGGTTACCAAAATAAAAATTACCTCTAACTTACAGGTGCCGTTGGCATTAGTCAAGTCGGGCGCACATCGCCTGTGTATGTACCGGTAACCTAAATCAGGTTACATGTTTCTTCTTCTTGGTTACCCAGATAGCGGTAACCTTAGTAGTAGAAGTAACCATAATTTATAAAGGTTTTCGGTCCCTGGCTGGGACACAGGCTTCCTCAAATATGAGCGAGAGTGGGCCGTAATCCACCACGCGGCACGTGTATAATTACTGCAAATATTAAAAATATATGAAGACG
This sequence comes from Agrochola macilenta, assembly GCA_916701695.1. Classification (NCBI taxonomy): domain Eukaryota; kingdom Metazoa; phylum Arthropoda; class Insecta; order Lepidoptera; family Noctuidae; genus Agrochola; species Agrochola macilenta. Next base: position 8,078,676 of record OU753564.1, on the reverse strand, counting down.
CAGATATATGCCAGTGACCTTGAGTGGTTAGCTTGCGTGTTCTGTACTGAGCTCACGCAACGCGTCGTACGTCCAGCCAGTAATAGGACTCGCCCATGAAGGAGCGCTGTTGCGAATTAGACGCATTATTAATTTACTATAGGTACATAAAACAAAAGATATTTTAATAAATCACGTATACAAAAAAATCTTTAAGTAAATTATCTTGAAAATCAAGGTCAAGGTTTCAGAAATATACACTTGATAGATTTTGCATGATTCTCAGTTTTTTATCAGCGTTAGACATAACTTTACAAATTAATTTCACAATGCAATTTAAATAAAATCTAAAATATACCTATATTAAGTTATTAAGAAAATGCTCTCATTTAACATATATTTTTTCCAAATTATTAACACTACTCATTTAGACGTGATCTTCAGTATAAAATCATTAAAAATTATAAATATGAAATATAATATATTGTTTTATTATATATTGAGTATTTTAAATATTTCGCATATTACCCTCGTTGTTGTTTTTGTTACTGTATCATTTTATAATTATGAACATATGTTTGTTTTGATTGTCTAAATTATGTGGTCGATGATTTTGGTGCACGGTAAAACTCTAATGAGTTTATGTTACTCGTAGCACCAACTTATTACGAGTATGTATATAGATGTAAGTAAGTACTGAATGAATGAATAAATAAATAAATCTTGAATCTAATAATCTAAATAATAATTAAAAGTCGATTTTCGTCGCCGTAAAAAAAATAAAAGAAATCTCGATGTATCAAATCGTATAAACCGTGGGATGCAGGTGCGGGTCACTAGTAATTGGGTCATTTCCATTTGGAAGGAACAACCCAATAAACAACCACAGTACACGACCATCATGCCTGATCGTGGTCTGCGCGTGCGCACTATCATGCAAAGACCTAAGATTGAAAAGGCCGAGTATCTATTAGTTGAATGAGAAATGAAATTAATGTTATGATGTACTTACATAAAAATTATCTTATTTGATATGCCTCTCCAACAAACCAGCATTTCCGTCAAGTTACTTACCTTTCTGCAGTAGGTACTAGCAAATGTCATCAAGTTTCACTACTCTCATTGCTGCAAAATTTTCATTTTCTTAAATGTATTGTAATAAAATAAATTTTGACACACTTATTTTTTTCAGACGTTTCGCTGATGAAGTTAAACATGTAACCCCAAGATTAACTGAACCTATATACATTGAAGTACATAGAATAAATAACTTAGAACAGATTTCATTATTGTCTGTCAACACCACGGGTGCTAAACTGATCAACTTTACGAATCCATTTAAATCTGGCAAACCAACCGACGGAACAGCTCACTGTTTTGTAATAAGTTACAATTACTACAAACCTTGTGAAGACCATGTGGTGATGTTCCTCATATTGACCCTCATGCTGTTTATGTTAACATTCCTTCTGATAATTTGTTACTTTGACAAGACGTCGCCGTTTAACAACATATATAAAAATTGTAATACTTCTACGTTTCTAATATTATTATAATGAAGTCTTGTAAATTTGTGTCTGGACATATTTACATTTAAATTAAGGGTACGCTAGTCGGTCATTCTTCTATACATATGTAGTATGGTGATTACTCGTATGTTTATCAGTGTACGTTCAAAACTAAAATGAATTAATAACCGACGAAAAATTTCAACGCAGGTTCAGAATCTTTTACTGAATCCATGCTATCAGTTTTCGCGTCGATGGCCCTACCACCCTGTATATTTCGTTCATTCTCACTACTAAACCAATTTAGGCCAATAAAGATTAATTTGAATTCAATGTATTATTTTGTGAAGTTATTGTATTAAAAAATATATAGTTATGTATATTAAATTTAAGTCCCAGTTTTTAATTAGTTCCTTGAAGTACCGAATGTCTTTCTTATCATGCAACGTCCCCTCGTCATCGTCGGGCGCTGACGTAGTTCGCGGAGCTTGCTCTGGTCCAGCGTCCAGGTAACTCGAATATAAGGATTCATATTCGAGGTAAAGATTGGAGGATTCGAATCTTTAAAACATGACTGTTATATTAATAATGTAACACATGGCGTGTTACATTATTAATATAACAGTCATGTTTTGCCCGATGAGATTTCTAATCGGCAAGAATGATTTTCAAATAACCGTCTTTAAGGTAGCATTCAGTAGCCGACCGCAGGCGGCAACTGCAGGCGACCGCGACTGGTTTTTATAAATTTCTATGAAATACCTTCAATAGCTAGCGACAAGTCGCCTTCATAGAAATACATAAGAATACATAGCAAGCAGTCGTATCGCGGCCACACGTCGTCGCGTGCAGTTGCCGCCTGCTGTCGGCTACGGAATTATACCTACCTATATTCGGAAAGTATTGAAAAGGTTCAAAAAAAGTTTCTAAAAGCCATGCATTACCGTTGCTTCCATACAGTTTTATCTTATGAAGATTTGCTTAAGAAGTATAAATTACTTGGTCTAAAATCAAGACGCACTCTCCTAGAGACGACATTTTTGTTTGATTTGTGTAGCAATGTATATGACTGTCTTGATATCCGTAATAAAATAAGTTACATAGTTCCCAGAACGACAGTACGCCGCGGGGTGCGCGCACGGCCAATGTTTGCTGTTACCTCTTGTCGCAGTAACGCAGGTATGCGGGCACCTCTGCGTCGACTAACTACTAATTACAACAAGCAATTCGATCATATAGATATGTTTGCTCTTTCTGCTGGTAGATTCAAAAATATTATACTCAAAACACTTAGTCACTAGTCATTTTAATTAAGATTTGCATGATGAGTTTTCCTTTACTTTTGTTTTACTATTTAGCACATAAAATGTTTTCTTAAATTATTGTAGTTTGTAGGTTTTAGTTTAAATAGCATAGTTTGTAAAGATTATTTTTCATGTGTATTCCGTGGAAAATGTTGTTGGTTACACATTTGCCCGTATCTTTTTTGTATTACTTCCTAAAATATGTAATGTGTCACTGTTTGTTTTCCTTAATAAATAAAATAAAATAAAATAAAATACCTTTAGTTATCACTTTCAATAGGAGAAACTCTTGTGCAAAATGTCATATTTCTATACCAGTTAACTAATTACGCAACACATTTTCGTAATCGATTACGACTAATCTGTTTCATTTTGACAGTTCAACAACATTCATTGCGTTATTTACGTTGCTGAGCAGATTTTTTTTTCGAACTTATGAAGCAATGGATTAGCAATCTGTTGCAAAACAATTCAGATTCTGACTGATCGTGTATTACGCAATTAGGGTACCTACCGTTGTCTGTCAGTGAATGAATGAATCTAAGGATTTTATAAAATAGATTTGTTCACCTTATTAGTGATTTCAAAAGAATTGGCTATTAAGAATTTTGGAGACCAGTGATTACAAAGAGTTGAACACAAGATACGGATAAGATCATAAGACCATAAAATATTTAGAATGGAACAATAAGAAATAATCGAAACATAAAATTCAACGTTATCCTCCATCTCATAATAAATAAACTAAGACAACAACACTGTTATTAAACAAAACAACCACGACAACAACAAACAGAAACAAACAAACATAAACAAAAAACAGTTTATTGAATACTTTGCATGCTCAGTGGTTTCAAATAAATAAACAAATAAATAGTTGTTTAGTCTAGAAATAATTACAGTGCGAATAAAAAACAGTTAGTCAGACTTGGCATGTGAACTGGATACAGACAATTTAGATTTAGACAGGCGTCTAAGGATAGAATAGCAAACCCAGAAGATGATATAAATATTAGAGTCTGTAGTGACTATCAAGTATGTAGCTATGAGGGCCACAAGGATCCCTATGGCGTTGAACATCAGCCGCATGGGCTTTTCATATGGACTTTCTGTCTTGGTCTTGCATGGACAGTCCACAGGGCAGCCCAGGGCCTGTGGTTCCTGTTTGGTCTTTAGAGGCAGATTCTGTTTGGTCTTTGGCGACATGATTTGCTTGATCTCGGTTTTTGGCAGGAATTCTGAAATGGAAAGGATGTTAAGTGATTGTTTGAAAACACTAAATAGAAGATGTTGAAGATGTTGTCACACAATTTTTGACCGACTTGCAAAAAGAAGGAGCTTCTATGTTCGTAGCGTATGTTTTTTAAATTAATATTTTATTTATGTCCACCGATTTCACCGTCAATAAAAAAAATAAAACGATTTTATTTTTATTTTTTTAAAGGGCCTCAGACGTCTCCCTCAGGGGTCTCGAGGTGGTCCCATATTTTTTTTTTTACTTTGCTTGGATAGTTTTTGAGTTAGCTTCAATAATACGCATTTTTTCTACTTGTCTATGTGGATGATATGATGATAATTTCCTGTCACTGTTATTTACATAACAGATAGGGTATCCGTATTTGTATAGGGCAGATACCACAACTAAAAAGAGAAAGAAAAAAAAATACGACTTCAAAAAAAAAACACCACAAAGTACAAATGAAATTTAATTTCGGAAATCGTTGTCTTTGGTTTTGAATTTTCGTTTTTGGCTCCGAAATTAAATATATTTTTTGGAAGTCAGTTGATTAAAAAAAAAAAGCGTTTGAGTGAATCGAAGACGCCTACAAATTTATCTGCATTAATCTTTACATCGCTTTGCTTTCGAAATATTAAAAGGCGCTTTGAACTGATAACTAAGGAAGATATAAACATAAAAATTACATATTGATAAATGTAATGATAACGAAATACTCCACAACTTAAACTTCAAACAAATTAATATCTAAATCTACACAATACCTTGCACAGTTTGGGTAATCGTTTGAGTCGCCATAACTGCAATCCACTGTTTCCTGGGTGTGAATGATATGAAAATAATTTTAATCTCTTAAATATAGGTGCACTGTCCACAGGCAAGGCTGCTTGGGGAGCAGGAAAAGCCTTGCTGATGCTTCCTCGATATTCAGCCGGTGTGGTCGTGCGGAACCCTCCAATTGATGGACTGGTTTTCTTTCCTAGTTTTTATTGATTTAGCCGGAAGAAAAAATATATTGTTAAAGACTTGCTTCATTGGCTGAGTTTGATGCTTGACTGGATGGAAACGGAAAATGATCGGAACTTGGAAAATGTTGAAGTTTTTAATTGGTAAAAAACATTTTTTATGAGGCAACCGCTGCAACGATTATTCACAGACATATTCCATTCCGTGAATTCCTCAGATTTGGAATTCTAGCCTTAAAAAACTCGTTTAAGAGGGTTTATCCTAAAAGTTGGCAACGGCGCAAATAACTGTCAAATATTTACCTGTTTTGATTCTTATAGCAATATTACTGAAAAGAAATAAGAAATGTGGCTAACTAGCGAACTAGAATATTAATAATGAATTGCAATTATAACATTGAATTTGAGGTTGTACCCATTTCAGGTGCAAAAAACGCATTTAGAAAGTTGCCAAATAGTTCTTTTTCATCTTAAACTAAACATTCGGTGTTGCGATATTAATTATTGCCATTAATAATCAATATTCTAGTTCGCTAGTTAGCCACATTTTTTATTTCCACACAGTAATATTGCTAAATTAATCAAAACAGTGAAATATTTGACATTTATTTGCGACGGTACCCACCTTCAGAATAAACGCTCTTAATGTAGCAGTCCGCTCTGTTGGGTATGTCTTGAAATTAAAAAGAATTTCATTGCCGTACGTAGGTATACACATATTCAGTAGGTATTTATTTGTGGCTTCCAAATAGTTTCAGAACTGAAGGTTCAAGTGTTATACCGTCGCCTTAGAGTGAAAAGCTCGGGAATGCAACTTTGACTTTTTATTTTATTACATTTTTGGAAAAAAACCTCGCAACACACGTAGTTTTGTGGCGGCATCTATATCGCCACATGCGACCTACGCATCATACTGACGTCACGCAAAATCCTGCATCGCGTAAGCAGATTTTACCGCGCGTTCAGCATATAATATAACTTCGAATATAAGAGGTTTTCACTCTAGACGACGATACAGACGCTAATGACTGAAAGAAGCCTTGAAAAAAGTTTATTGAACAAAAATAACTGTTTTAATTTCCAATTATGTTAGAATTAGTTGCCATACTATCATTAATTGAAAACTGTCAAATGATTAAGTCACTATCAAAATAGAACGTTTCATTAAACACAACTCAAACTCAAAGCATTTATTTCAATTAAACCATTTACAGGCACTTTTGAATTGTCAAATAGTCGGTCAGTTAGTCAGAAAGTTGAAGCTAGTTGCCCATTCCAAAACGTAGATCTTTATGGAGAAGAACGGGCAAGAAACTCCAAGGACACTCTTTTAAATATAGAAAATTACAAAATCCTGGGTACAGTGTTCTTGTTGCTTCTACGAGTATTTGTGAGAACAATGTAAAAATAAAAAATATCAAAACAATTCATAATATAAGATTAAAAATAAGCCCTGGTAGATAAGAGATGACCAGTCACAACCGACGACGGCGCGGCGGCGTCCGTTCACGAACATGACGCGTGGATCAGCACCATCCAGCTCAACCATTTTGTAGGGAACCGAATGATCCAAGACCCAACACACTCGCCACCATCAGCGAGACATTTAAGTGAGCATGACATACTCTCAACTGCCATGCTCTTTCAAGTCAACATACATCTTAAAACATTTAAAAAAAAACGGCTCAATGGTATCACATTTACAAAAAAAAAAATGCTTCTAAATTATAAAAAACTATAGTTTGCAATGTATTTGAGAGATTAATAATATAATGTTACTACCAAAAAGAAAGAAAATCATTATCCATTGGAGTATTCAACAATTAAAACTTGTTTGTTTAAATAAAAAATAAACATTAAGTTCGTAATGTCAGAAAAAATAAAAAGGGGAACCCAACTCTTCCAAACATTTTTTTTTTAACTAGTGAGCCCAAGTAGCTGTGGAGCAGGACCAGCATTAAGCCAAGCATTTTTATCTACAATATAATCATCCACCTTATAATATGCTTGTCTACATAGTGTGCGTTTAATGCATGGTTTAAATTTATTCTCATGCAGTTGAAGAATATCGAGTGGTATTTTATTATAACATTTTACACAGTACCCCCTATATGAAGTGTGCACTTTAGACATTACGAAAGGATACGCAGATATTTCGTGGGCTTTTAGGGGTTTGTGGCTAAGTAATAACAGACACACAGGTCCATTGATCAGGTTAAGCTATGGTTGCCGCGGTTGGTCCGTAGATGGGTGACCATCTTTACATACCAAGACCTCTCCATGCCTCGGTAAGCACGGCTGTTATTCGTGGATCTTTGACAGTCCTTACGGATCGTCAGAAGCCCGAAAGTCTGACAACCAGTCTTACCAAAGGGGTATCGTGTTACCCAGTAACTAGGTTGTGGAGGTCAGATAGACAGTCGCTCCATGCCAATACTGGTATTCAGCTGCATCCGGTTAAACTGGAAGCCGACCTTAACAATGATGATATTTGTAATGTTTGTTTTAATGAGAACGAAAAGGTCTCATGCACGTTAGATTTCTACAACAAAACAAAATATATTTGTATGTTATGATTTACCATAAATGTAAGCCATACAAATACAAACCTCGGTCATCATAAAAGTCTTTCGGCTGAATGATGATGATAAAGATTTAAATTTAATTCCTCTTCTAGGTTTGTAACATTAGATCTCTTAGCTTCGTCAACCTTACCATGAAAATCTAAAATCATTTATTCAATCAGCAGTTTTCGAATGTCAAGGTTACATGAGACAGGCCCCCAAAACGCCCACACTTCACCACTTCCTAGTGTTTAGCTGGGAAGAAAAAGTGGCGCAGCAAACTCCCCAGCAGCACAGCTGTCTGTTGTTAGAATAACTTGATTCTATGCAATAGTATGCAAAATAATATATATTACGCAATACAAAAATTAAATTAAATTATTTGCCATATTACAGCTAGCACACCCCAACAAAAAAACATTGAAAACTATACTCAAGCAGAAATAAAAAAAACCGTAAACAAAACTTAAAACCCAAATAAAAGCCTCCATGCATAAACGGATTCACTCTACCATTCACTTGATGCTAGGCGTAGACAGCTCGATAACCACCCATGCATATACGAGTATATGCTAGAATAAATTCGGCAGTTTGGCACATTTCAATTTATTTAAGTTCGACCAAACATAAACGAAAATCAATAATGACCAGAAAAACTACTTTATGGAAAAATATCACCCTGAAGTCAATAGTGACCCCAATCACATTATTCAGCGGTGGCAATGTATGCCTAGGTTTGTATCAACAAAAATATAAGTTCTATTTTCAAATTCAATAGTGACCCCAATCACATCATTCAGCGGTGGCAATGTATGCCTAGGTTTCTATCAACAAAAATATAAGTTCTATTTTCAAATTCAATAGTGACCCCAATCACATCATTCAGCGGTGGCAATGTATGCCTAGGTTTGTGTCAACAAAAATATAAGTTATATTTTCAAATTCAATAGTGACCCCAATCACATCATTCAGCGGTGGCAATGTATGTCTAGTTTTCTATCAACAAATGCAAGTTCTATTTTCAAATTGAATATGTCTTTTTTATCTTCAAAAACATTCTTCCATTATATCGAACAATTTCAGTATTATAATAGCTATCAGTTTTTCGTCAGCCTTGCTCCAGATCTTGTCAGTTTTTGCGATGGCTGTGCGGTATAAAACATACCGACTTCTAGGATGGTGCATAGTTTGACGTAAATCTGCAACAACAACGATCAACATGCCTGCTCCCTGTGAACCATGCAAAGGTAAGACATTATTATAATTTTTATGATGTAATTCTATCATTTGAGCAATTTGAGCTTCAACGTTAGGGTTGTTTAGTTGTGGGTCAATCACACAGAAAATGGTGGTACAACTACTTATACTCGTAACTGTCACCTTGAATTACCCTGTACATCAACTGGCCTGCAAATTATTAAGGAAGAGTTCTTAGTCTAGCTCACTAGAATTTTCCTTGCATATAAGAAAAGGGTCGTGACCAGCCCCGATATCCACAACTGCTGTTTCGTTTTGATTTTTTGGAACGCCTAACCAAATGAGTTTGTGTACGGCATATATACAAGATCTATGTTAGTAAAATACCTCAGCTTAAACATCTTACGAATCAAATGCTGTTTCAACCAATTGTAGTTTAGTTCTGGTTAATGGTTCATGCATACAAATATACTTACAAGTACCTATGTGTTGTATTTTATTTTCCTTGAGTGAAGGTCTTCCTGACACTTTATAAACAAGAACTAAACATTTTTAACTTTAGTTATTTAATTGATTTCCTTTTGAATAGTAGTCTAGGGTAGGTAGTGAAATGTTGTGAACTTGTGACCGATGACTTTCTTAAAACTGATGTTTTATTAAATGAGATAGACAAAAACTAGCTGAAAGAGACAATTCAATTACTTTAACGGTGGGTTTTGTTATAATATTGGAAACTAAGTATACTAATAAGTGCCGTGTATTTTTTGTCAGAAATAGACGAAAGCGTTTTAATTACATTATTGAATTTCGCGTTATAATTCTTTTTTCAGAGTCCTGCAAGGGTGGTGCGTGTGCAGACAACTGCGCATGCAAAGAAAAGGGTTGTGACGACTGCACATCTAAAGGTAAAACTATTGGCAATTGAGATTATTAAAAGAGTCAGTCTCCAACAAAGGAAAAAGAAGCATTCATAGTACTTAAGTATTTCATCAAAGTGATTTTCCGGGTGCTAAGATAAAGCGTAACTTCAACAATAAAATGGCAGACAAAGTGTTTGATAAAAGGAAAATGAAGAACTGGAACCTAATCAAACATATATTTTTCCTCTTAGCATTCTTTGTGATTGGTAAATGAGCTGCACTAAACTGAACTCCATTAAAACCAATTGAAATGCCTCAGGTGGTCACAAGCGCTACTGCCGAGCAAGAGGTTCTGGGTTGGATTCCTTGTTCGGGCATATAATTATTGAGTTATTCCATTATAGATTTCTCAGTAGCAGCCTGTGGTCTGGATTTGTATCTGGTTTAATTCAATAGGCTCGCCCCCTATTACATGGGACTTAAACATAACTGGCGAAATGTGGGGGTACTATAAGTACATCTTTATCTAACGTGCGGGGAAAACAGGCGAACGATATGTATATAAAACCAATTTTCTCTACTCTACTCTATTCTGTTCTTCATTCAGGAATGTGTTTGAGCTATCCCGTCTGAGGGCTGATACACTGCTGATGTTTTCTACCTTCCAGGCGGCTGCTGCTAACATCCAAACTTCACCATGGACCGAGACAGGCGCGGTCGTCGCCCCTCACTCTTCACGCGCGCCAGTAACTTCCTCGAGACGTGTTTCCCCATCACATTTACTGTAGTCTTCTTTGTCACACTCGTGTTCTTCTACTGTCTCATATAAATGTTCTGTTGAAGTTATTTCTGTGTTTTTTTGTTGCGAAACTTCTATTAAGAATTTCTCCTCTATTTGTGTCAGCACTGGCTATACAAAATCTCGTATAGCTAACATAGAAGATAGAAGAAGAAAATCATAGAATATCTGGGGTATTATTTACTAGAATCTAAAGAACAGTCACAACTATAAAGGTATGAGGAACAGGGTGTAAAGTTCACTCATCCTCCATAGAAAGGGGTGGATCTTCCGACCAGACGGGTGTTGTGCCCGATGATTGATGTCGGGACGTTGGATATGCTAGTCGCGCGGTAAAATCTGTTTGCGCGATGCAGGATAAATTCAATTTCATAGTATTATATAATTGCATAGCATATATGGGAGCACTATGCACCTACTTTAAAGCTACCATTTATTGGGTACGTCTTTCATTGACCTGAATGTGCCCTTGCGGCTGAGAGTATGTCATGCTCACTCAAATGTCTCGCTGGTGGTGGCGTGTGTGTTGGATCATTAAGTTCCCTTCAAAATGGTTGAGCTAAATGGTGCTGATCCATGCGTCATGTTCGTGAACGGGCGCCGTCAGTGGGGACTGGTCATCTCTTAGCTGCCAAGGCTTATTTTGAATTTATTTTAATTTTTGAATTATTTTTGCTTTATTACGGACGCTTTTAACGTGCACGTCTCTCTACATTGTTCTCACATGTATAATTACAACATGAATGATGTAACCAATATTTTGTAACAATATTCTGATTTAAAAGAGTGTCCGTGGAGTTTCTTGCCCGTTCTTCTCCATAGGAACCTACTACGCATTGGAATGGGCAACTAGCTTCATATTTCTGACTGACAAACTCAAACTCCAAAACTCAAACTCAAACTTCAAAAGTGGCAACTTCAAAAGTGCCTGTAATTGGTTTATTTTAAATAAATGCTTTGAGTTTGAGTTTTTGTGTTTGAGTTTGAATCACGCCAGTTTGATGCGTAGTTGTAGATACCGCCACTAATACGAAAGAAAAGGAACCTTAACTAGGGGGTAAGGGGGGGCGGTCGCATCCATATACGCAGTGTCTAGTCCATAGTCTATAGATCTACATAGTAATAAATTCTTGTTTTATAGAGCTGGGTCTGATAGGGCTCTTTTGGCTGATGATGGCTCTTTTGCTGAACTCCTTTATTATTAAACTCTACAAAAAAAAAAACAATGCTCAACCACTTTCAGTCTAACTGCATTACCAGAAACTCGCTATAAACGTACCTACCTAGTTAGTATAGCTCTGCACTTTGGTCCTAATGGCCGCATTTTTTGGCATTTTTATTAAAGTGAGGTTTCTTGTTATGATGTATGATGATTAGCTACTTTTTCTTAAAATTAGCAGTTAATGACTTGCTTTAGCCACCTGTCCCACCGCCGAGGAGAAAGCGATTAGCTATAATTTAATCATTATTTATTTATTTAATCAAATAACAGTGTTAACATTAAATATGTAGTATCATCTGTAGGTACACTTGACTTGTGCTAGTTAACAAAACAGGTATATATAGGTGTTGCAACCAGCACCCTTACTAATTCATAAAAAAACTTGTATTAAGGGCAGTGATACAAGCCCATACATACTTCAGTTTCACAAAAGAAATTGCAGGCAGATAAGTGCTTTTGTTTTTTTTTACAGTTATCAACGATTATCTCGCTCAAGAAACGTAAAATATTGTAGGTCCCGAGTAAGTAAAAGAAATAATACAGTAATAGTTCATCGCTGTGTGTTCATACCGCCATCGCCACCGAGTACTCGTTTGTCGCAGCGATAAGAGCTATCAAAGAGAGTACTCGTTCAGCGATGATCGCTTGGCGGGTAGAAACTTGCTGAGAGACTCACGCTTGGTACAACGCATACGCATCGCTCGTCGCCGTCGCGCACTCGCTGCTCATTGCTCGCCAACTCGTTTTTAGTTACTAGCACTACTCGCTTTTTGTTAATCGCCGCGGCGGGCGGCGCGGGCGGTGGGACTGGTGCCTTTAGTTAAATGGCCAATTATCCTTAACTACTTAAGGTTAAAAAATAGGGTGTGGCTGTCTCGTGAACACGGCCGTGTTTTACGTGTATGTTACGAGTAATATGTTCTTTGAGACGAATTCTTTGATCCTTTAGCTATCGAGTGTGTAATTAAATTGGATGTACCTATACGATAGATATGTAGCTGCAGCATCAAACTGTATCCCCTGATTTTGTAATCATATTTTTTTTTAATTGCCTCCCACCGTTGATGTAAATCATCGATGCCTCCCATTATGGAAGCAAATTTAAAGACGTGTCACGTCAAAAACAAACTTGAATCTGGATCATTCAAAGCAATGGGGAAAAACCTTAAAACACATGAATTCTTTAAATTCTTAAACCCGCGAAGCGTAAGTTCAAATTCCGAAGAATATACTCAGCCATGTATTATATATTTAAAATTGAGTGCGTTATTTCAATGAATTAATTAATGTCTGTAAGAGTAGGGGAAGACCAAAGAAACGATGGATGGACTGTGTGGAAGATGATATGGCTAGAAACGGGGTGACTACCGAGAGGGTGACTAATAGAGAAGTATGGAAGATAAAGACATTTTGCACCGACCACAAATAAATTGGAATAAGAGCACGACAATATATTGCAATTAATGGGCCAGTCAAGATAAAATTACATATTACTTACAGACTGGAAACTTACCGAGGACACAAAGGAAACGACCTATCTACATCTACAGACATAAATCGTGCTAACAACCAGAAGGTAGATATAAAACTGTGCGTAAATGATGTTCTCCTGAAGTTTATTTACCTACATAAGCAAAAAACACTCTAAGCGCCTGCTGTGTTCCACATCGCAAACCGACTCAGTTATCAAACATACTGTTTTGTTATGCTCATTGACGATGACCTTCTTCTTTATCAGCCAAATATCCACGATTCCACGAGTACTTTTAAGTTTCGTGGCTGAGCATAATAATTTGTGTTCATTTATGGGTAAGACTACTGCATCGTCGTCATCACACAGTCTGACTTCACCCACTCTCGGCACACATAGGCCTCTGACAGTATTGATAAATTTTACAAAACTTTAATTTGCAGAAACGTTTGGGTAAAGTTTATAACAGGTAGGTACTAAGAAGAGTGTTGCTAGTTGGATGACATTCTAAACTTATTATTACGAGTATTATCTATGAATACTTATTGTTTTAAGCATGCAACTGTAGAAGTTGCAGAGCTGAAGGATTTCAAATACTTATTACAAGTCCTTGATTAAAGACTACCTCAGCTTTTTATTTCCTTCTTCTAGTAGTTACTTACGGAAGGAACACGGATGGGTTTTAGTCAGTAAGTCTGACACACCCTCCCGCTCCGCCCAGAGCGAGAGAAGTTATTTGATAATTTCCCACCCTCAAAAAAACAACAAAAAAAAAGGTAGATCACGATACTATAAGATCAGATAACGTTTTTTATTATTGAATTGTGTGAGCTACTCGCACTTTAGCTTGTATCATGTACATATACTACTGATTTTATTAACTTATGGGATCCCACTGACAAGTGAATATGAAATAAGGTGAAAAGATTCGGCTAACTGGTGTGTTAACGCGCATTCATTAATATAGATGGCGCTTATGAAAATTACATACTAATGCTTGATAATACTTATTTAGAACTCTTCGCATTTTATACAGGTTTTCTAACCAACATTATAATAATGTTGTACCAAGAACAACATATGAAAATCAGTCAATCGCACACTGTTTTTTTTTAAGTCGTAATAATCTGTTGGCTTGCCCTAATTTTGAGGCCACGGCCCGCCGCTGATCCCAAACAGCCCGACAGCACTCTTCATCATCATCATCATCTATGACCCACAATCTTCAGTTGACTTAGAACCGTTCCTTATGCGGAGATGAAGGATGCTCCTGGGCAGTCCTGGGTTGGTATTTAAAGTAACACACGATCAATCAAAATTTTAATCATTTTTGCTAATCCATAGCTTCATATGTTCGAAAAAGTTCTGATCAACAACGTAATTAACGCAATGAATGTTGTTGAACTGTCAAAATGAATCAGATTGTGATTGATCGTGTGTTAGCCAATTAGGGTGCTGAACTGCCTAAACTGTATGTTGTGTTGAAATGTTTGATGAAAAGGTGAAAAAACAAAAACGTAAGTATCTAAACCATAACTTTTATTGAATAAATCTGAACCATAGTTTTAACGACAGAATAATTTGAATTAACGTAATACGTTGTTATATCAGGTACACGTTGTTCAGCAACAGCCCCCTGAAAAGGAAAAGAGAAACTGTAAAAAATTGAATTTTTTACATAATACTTAATAATTTTGTTTATTGTTTCTGAAATCTTTTTTGTTGTTTCCTTTTTCTGAATATTTTTCCATAGAAGATTAGAGCTCCTAATATTGAAGATACTGAATTTAAAGTTAAGAACTCTACTTTAGCCCACGAAATTCAAATATTTTAAGTATTTTGGAAAGTTTATATTTTCGATGAATTTGACCTTAAGTCTTCTTTCCTTCTTTCTTTCCTTTCGTGTGGTTAGTGTCTAACCTGGTGTCAGAGTTTTAATGCCGCCCATGGGCCTCTGACTTGTCTTCACGTGTCGTCGAGAAATAACTCTCTCACGTTGTTTTCCTTCACAATTGATAATTACACAATACGCATATTAATCCGAAAAATCTGAGGTACGTGTCTTACTCGAGACCTATGATTTGGCATTCCGACGGTTACACCACTAGACTATCACTGCTACAACCTTATGTAAAGATACAAAACTCTCAAATCAGAATCCGGGTGTTAGTTATGATAAAAAACGAACTACATTCATTTCGATCTTTAGAAAGAAAATCCTTTGACATTAGAAGAAAACAATATAAAGTAAGAAATACCAGAGGAGGAGCAGTCAGTGCAGTTGGTCTCGCAGTTGTTGTCCTTGCAGCAATCAGCATTTTTGCAGGAGTCTAGACAAAAAAAGAACTGACATTATTTATTGACATTACTCAACAAGAAGAGAGGCAGATGAATGAAAGATGTGTGAACACTAAGATGAGGCTAAGTGTAATGGCGGCGATCTCTCACGTCCGGCCCTGGTTTGGAGCGAGAGTGCATGGGAGGCCGTCACTTCCTTCTGCGAGGCAGTAATGCTCGTGAAGGAGGTGGAACGCGTGATCCCAGGCACGATTCGCGCCCTCGCGCCCCTAGTCGCCGCAGGAGACGCGGGCACCCGCCGTCGCGAGTCATAAGCCGATTTCGTAGGCCCGGGCTTGCGGACGGTGAGCGATGGGTAGTTCGCTTGTAAATACATATGTGCGTGTGATCGTGTATGCACAGAGCGGAGGTATAATTTTGGCATGCTTCACTGTATTGTTCGCAGCGCTCTGTCTTGGTTTTTTATTTGGTCTGAGAGTAAGACCATGAGCCCAAACATAGGACAATTTCAATCATCATTGTCCTTTTAGCACTTAAACAGACAACTAGGAAGATTTAAGATATTCCATGTTTATCCCTCCATTTTACTCTAATACATATCCAATGGAATGACAATTCTAAGCATTTTATTGATGCTAACCAAATAGATTTAAGATAGATTGATAAGTAAATAATTGAATGTCTTTGGTGTTAAGCTAAATGATAAATGATTTGTGTAAATAGGTTATGAAGAACAGTTTTACAATTATGTTTTAAAATTAGATGAAGTCAGTGTTTCCTATCAGACTACTCTGAGAAAAAACACCGAAAAATTTTCAGATCCATAAATGCCGATATTACTACGTACCTTTGCAGGGTTCCGAAGGAGCAGGCATCTTGGTAGATTTAGGTTATTTGGTTATCTGACTGAAGAATTGAACCGACAAAGGTTGACTATGCTTCTGTAGCAATCGTCGCAGGTTTATATACCAAACTAAATAAATGTGTAAAAACTACGAACAATAGCGAGGTTGAAGAGACCTCGGAGATTTATTGGATTTATAAGGTCTACATCATAGATATTAAGTACACGTTTACGTCATGACACGCTCTGACAGCCATAGATAAGCTGACAGCTCTCGAATCTGTTAGAATCTGTTAAAAGATTATTTTCTAATTCTAAACATGAAATAGTGTTAGGTGTTAACAGTTTACATGCCATCGACTTTCGTGGAGGTCGGTTTTCAAAGCCAACCGAAAAAAACCTCCACATTATAACTCGATTTTTATAGCTGAGCGCTTGGAGTGGAGCTATCAAAGTCGTACGTTTTAATTAATTCACCCGCACGGGTACCTCATCATTGCCCTGACGCCTAAGCTATGGTCTACACAACTCGTGTCGTCTGCACAGTTCTGCCATATTATTCGTTAAGTTGTTATTGATAATATACCACATTATTGCCACAATACTGTAATATTTTGACGTTGACAGGCGCACAAATTATAAAAATCGGGTTATAGCTTCTAGAAGCTTCCTAATCCCACAGCATGAACATAACATAACATCACGCCAGTAAAATCTCCAAAGGGTTAGGCAGAGGTGTACCGTTTAACTATAGTACACCCACATTTCGCCAGTTATGTTTAAGTCCCATTTAATAGGGTGGCGAGCCTATTGCCATCAACCGGGCACAAATCCAGACTACGGGCTGCTACTGAGAAATTTCTGACGGAAAACCCCAATAACACTTTACACGACCTGGGAATTGAACCCGCTTGCGAGAGCAATAATCAGCAGGAAAATCTTATTTTTTTCAATTTTCAAACCTACTATACTCGTACACTACCACCGAACGAACGTGAAATTTTTTTCTTAGTCATTTATCAAAATGTGTTGTTTGTGGTAAATAATTACATATTATTGAGTCCCAACTAAATGTCAACAAGTTAGCTCACGCCGCCGTGATAGCTTTTATGACAAAACGGTTTTATCGCCCAAACTGTGATATAATGTGTGACTTAAGTCATGTCACAGTAGGCCGTACACGCCCCGCTGAAAATTGAAATTTTGTACACGGCTTCCTTTTATTAATGTAGGGGAGCACTCAGACGAGATTTTTAGAAATTCGACCTTAAAGGGGGTGAAAACGGGGATTTTGTTTGCGTGAAAAATCTTATTCCATGAGTTAATAAACTTAAAACTTGCCACGTATAATTAACTAAGTAAATTATAAAGTTTTTCATTTTGAGTTTATTTAAACTATCCCCAAAAGGGGGATTGGGGGTGTCAAAGTTTGTATGGAAGAATATTAACGCGCGATCCGATCAACTCGAAACTCAGTATTTATACTTAAGACCAAAAATAAAGAATAACGTGTATCAGGGTATTTCGAAAATCTACCCCTAACGGGGTGAAAAGGGGGCGTCAATTTTACAGGGGAGGACTTTACTGCGTGGCTTGATTAACTCGAAAATTAATATAAATATTCTTTGATTCAAGTTATGGAAATATCGAACATTAATCAGTGTTATCGAAGAAGAGCTCTAAACGCTGTTCACAAATCCGGAACCGAGGATGTTCTTTATAATATTATATATATGTTTAGAAAAAGTCGTTGCTGGAGAATTGTTCCTATTGGGGAAATATTTCCTAGTTATGATTAATTAGAGAATCTTCTACCACTAAAGTGACTGAGTTATTTTTCAACGTTATCCTTGCTATTTATAAGCATTCAAAATAATTATCGATTCGACTCTGATCCTACCTACGAATATTCAATAAGTGGTCTGCTCTCCACCTTCTCCTTAATCCTTCCAGAAATTGTCTTTAAAAGATCCCTTTTAGCGATAAAACCGCCCATTGTGTTACCCTATGTAAAATTTCATCATTTATATTTGTTTGTTTTTATGAGTATGCTATATGTTTTCTATCTATATATAATATATATACAATATTTTCTTCATTTTAATTTCAACTTTGAATAAATATTATGGCAATATTCTATAGTTTGACCATTCATTGAACAGCTTAAACTCAGCACTACCTTTGCGGGTATGGATCACGGTTATTCCCTGTTAAATACGAGTGTATATTGCTCATTTCATTTCTAAGTACCTGGGCGACCAAGCTCTGGTCGAGTGAAAAGAGAGAAAACGAATTTTCCCAGATATGAGACCTAGCTAGGATCGATTTTTCGCCCCCGTAAACCCCTATTTTGCAAATGTCATCGAAATCATTAGAGCCGTTTTGGAGAAAGTGATTACAAATAAAAACATGTAAAAAAACCCTGTTTGATCCGTGAGGGTGTCGTAAGGTATAGTACTTACTGAGAGTCTATGTATGTGGTAATTTACAGGAAAAACAAAAAAAAAAATCGTCACATTTTTTTTCAATGGGGAATTTTACCGATTTATTACACGGGGCGCGGCTGTCACTTAGCGGGTGTACACAAGTCATAAATTATGACCTCTGTTGAAAATTTGCAAATTTTAACAGATTTGGGGTAATTTTGGTACTAAAAATGTGTCTTTTAAATAGCAATAACTTTTTTATTTTCAATAATAATAAGATTTTTTATTACTTTTAAGTAAAGTTATTGCAGTACCCATGTGCTCCTTTGGATCGAACAGGTTTTTTTTACATATTGTATAGGTACAAATATGCAAGAATTGGATATTTCTGACTATACTTTTGCCCAACGTAATCACCACATAATAGAGTCGTTACGGCTCATTTATTTTCTTTTGTTGATCTATCAATGCCACTTACCAGAACAGTTTTTATTAAAATCGTTTTTTTGTAATCTGCCTTGTGCAGCATACTGAGGTGCATTTTGTTTCATTGCCACAATACCTGTGTCGCTAGTAACACGTAACATTTTAAAGACATTGTTCTCAGTATTTGTTAAAATGAGGATAAATCATGGTTGTACGGGTGAGTCTCTGTTTCATTTGATTTTCGACTGTCCATTTCCATTTCTACTTTAAGTAATCACATTCACATCAGCTCTTTATCCCCTAATCGTTAAAGGTAAAAAAGAAAGAAAGAAAAATTAGTTTATTTGTCACAGAAAAAAGTGCATAAAAAAAAGATAATAAACTCATTTGAACAAGAAAATAAAACACAATAGATTTAAATACAATAACGAGCACAAAATAGAAATAGTCGGCAGCTGCTGGCACGTCATGACTGTGACAAGAAGGCCACCACTCAGCATGATGCTGTGCTATGGGGAACCCACAGCACAGCGCTGATTTTCAGTGGTCACCCGAAAAAGACGTACGGAAACCAAGTCAGGTTTAATGAATTATACATAAAAAAATAAAATTAAATAAACAGTACTTACAATATAATGCTACTATACAACCAATAATAAGAATTAAATGATTAAAAACATAAAAACAATTATCCGCAGGCATCACCGTGCGTCCGTATCATTATCATTATACCTACAAGAATATTCAGTGTTTACTATAAAGGCTTGTGCAGACCAGCGCGACTTGTCGCGCGACGCGACACCGGTTATTGTTATACTGTGAAGTTTTCTTAGAAATTGTATTGTTCGTGTCGCGTCGCGCGACAAGTCGCGCTGGTCTGCACAAGCCTTAAGTTAGGTACGCTAAGTTATATTGATTATCATCTCAGACTTCTTACTTTTCCGATTTTTTCCCACAGTTAGATGCTACCTATTTATTTATAAGTCACTAGCTTCTGCCAGCGGCTTCGCCCATGTGACATCTTTATAAATTATAGGCTATGTTACTCAGTGATAAGATAGCATTCTACTGGTGACAGATTCTAAAAAATCTGTTGAGTGTTTTTTTATTATTACAAGCAATCAAACCTTTCTCTTTATTATATTAGTTTAGATTAGATTAGTGCAAACTTCCATCTTTGGATAACATGCGGTTTTAACTAGAAAAAAAAAAATACCCGACTGTGGCGGAGTCCAAACGGAAGGTACTCTATGTTCTATACGGGTTTGGTTGCCCAACAATAAAATAACTCACTACCTAAATAAAAGTGCACTGTTGGATTTTCAACTCTTAGCGCTAAGCCTAGCGTTGCAAAATCCAACAGCACTAGATTTGCGAGATAGGATACTTTACTTTAATTGAAAACATTTTTGCTATTTGCTTACTTTCAGATTTGAAGCCAGAAAGCCCATGGAGTGTTGACTGCGTACCAGGCTGCGACTGTCACGACATCTACTCGTATATTGATCGTGAGTACCATCCATTTGTGACTCCCATGTCCCATATTATACTAACAGACTACATAGAGATACTATGTATTATACAGTAGTAACAATCATCAAAAATGTGTATGAACATTTGGCCAACATTGGCCGCATCCCACTCGATCGCTCGCTTCAGTTTAGTCAGAGCTTTATTGTTTTCTATGTACGTATATGCGTTTCTTTTCTATGTATAGTAAATATTTAGTTTGTTTAGAATAAATCAAATAAATATTATTTATTTTTCAGATTCCTGTATGAAGTAAACTTTAAAATCGACAGAAAAAATTGGAAAATAAACTAATTAACTTTGCTTTCAAATTAAATTATTTTGCATTATAGTGTATGGTGTAAGATATTATGTAGGTATGGATTGGAAGAATAAAAAGTACAAATTATGGTAATGACATTTTTATTTTATTTTAACAATGATATACCTAGAAGTATGTGAAATTGTATAAAACAGTATTTAATGAAATACAATCTTGAAAATATTGATTAACAAAATGAAATAAAGTAAACAAATGTGAAAACAAAGAAAAGATGCTTGAAAAGGAAAAAAAAGGTACATAATTATTAACTAATATATATTTGAACAATGATGAAAATATTTGAAGAAAGGATGCTACGACATTCATTATGGATATGCAAAATATTAGGTACCAAAACTAAACATGCATAATTAATTTTGCATTTTAATTAGTGTTTAGTCAGATAGTTTCCATCATGCACCTATTTATTTATTGTAATTTAAACAACGCGAAACAAAGTCACCGTGACCTTAATTTCAAGTGCATATCAGCATAATTTTTGAATTAAGAACGATTGTTTGAATTATATGACATTTTCGGATCAGTGTCCATAGACTATTGAATATTGTATGTTTTTTTTTTCAATGGTGGCTTATGTCTACCTTTTTAGTTTTTAGCTGTTTTAGCTGTGTCTGTGGTAGTTGTTGCTCGTTTGCAGGTGCATTTGCAAGATGCATCGCACTTGCATGATGTGCAGCACTGGCTGGCTGTGCATTTGCAATCTGAAAAAGAGAAGGTGCTTTAAAAATCTGGAAACATCACTTTTTGCTGTATTATGTAATGGGCGGTCAGAATATTACCATCATCATCATTTTCCCAACTATTTTAGGGTCAGCTTCCAGTCTAACCGGATGCAGCGGAATACCAGTATTTTATATGAAGCGACTGCTTATCCGACCTCCGCAGCCCAGTAACTGGGTAACACGATACCCCTTGGTAAGACTGGTTGTCAAACTTTTGGGCTTCTGACTACCATTAACAACTGTCAAAGATCTACGAATGACAGCCGGGACCAACGGCTTTTCCGAGGAACGGAGGTAATAGATGGTCACCTATCCACGAAGCGACCGCGGCAGCCGTAGCTTTACCTTCGATCGACTCGTTCGGCTCTTATCATTTAGCCACGAGCTCCTAAATAACCCCTCAAAAACTGAATATTACCATCAGCCATGTACGAATCCGACTCCGGGCTGCTACTATGAATTTCCAGGAAAAACTAAGTAAGATTTCGGTCAAACAGCCCATCATATTCAAATTCAAATCTTTATTTGTTTATTCTGAAGGTGGGCAACGTCGCAAACAGATGTCAAATATTTCACTGTTTTGATTAATTTGGCAATTTTACTGTGTGGAAATAAGAAATGTGGCTAACTAGCGAATTAGAATATTAATTATGAAATACTAAATAATTCCATAAGGGAGGGTCTACTATGCAGACACAAACTAGCTTCATATTTCTGACTGACCGATTCCTTGTCAATTCAAGTGCCTGTAAATGGTTTAATTGAAATAAATACTTTGAGTTGAGTTGAAAGGTATAAGTAAAGTCTTTGCTCCATTATTGATAAATATACAAGAGTTTTAATTTTAACCATTAACGGTCCGTAAATTATAGAAATCGGCCATTAAAGCTCAGGTACAGATACCCGTAGGGCACAAAGTAAAACAAAAATTAACAATATAACATCACGCCTGTATTCCCGAAGCGATGGGCAGAGGTGACCTAAACGATAATAATAAAAAAAACTTCACAATCCCCCACGGCTGGTTATAGGCCTCCCCTTTCTTCTGACATACTTCCCGGTGCCGTACGTCCCCTCATCCAGGTGTTTCCCGCGACATTCGGCGATATCATCTACCCAACGCGCTTTTGGATGGCCCTGGCTTTTATGGCCTAACCTTGGCCATCATTCGGTCACAGCTTTACTCCATCGGCCATCTCCGCGTCTAACTAGATATCCTGTCCAACTCCACAGACGATAAAAATATAGGTAATTGACATTAAAAGTGGAAGATTGTCGACCAAAAGTACCAACAACGATAAAGTAACTCTAGATAAGCAACTGCCCTTCAGTTTATTTCCATTTTCATTTAAAGAAACGCGCAGTAATGTGAACACAATAGGACGTAACAAATTTTAACTATGTAGTCAATTACGTTCTGTCTGCATTTGTTTAATTATTTGCTACGCTGCTGAGTAAATATAAGTAGGCACGTAGGTTCTTATTTAATACGACGAGGGTAAAACCTGGACTCTAGTTTTAACGGTTTCGCGGCCAACGGGTGCCAATGGCTCTATTACTAAGCGGCTCCTCTGTCGATGTTGTATATTTCGGTGAAACAAACAAAATTTGCTACAATGTGAGTCCAACACAAGCACTACAAATTTTTTGAATTATTTCTAAAAAAAATCATTTTATTATACTATGGTCCAATTATTGGACCCTATCGATAATATAAGTTTTCAGGGTTGCATATTTGAATATAAACTACTCTCAGGGGACATAACAACATATAAAAAAATCGTAGTTACATGCGCGTTTGTGATGTTTGATATTGTTATGACTGGGCTATTATATCAATTTTGTATTTTAATTTAATGTTAATGTAATGGACTTGTCTGAAAATAAATAAATTGTAATACTACTAAAATATTCTAGTATTCAATCCGTGCTAAGGTCAATAACAATACCGGTAAACTGCCCTAACTTTGCCTGGCATCCTATGTTTGCCTATAATGAAAAAGATCTATTAACTTGTTCATTTTACTTGTATGGCAATCGAAACTTAAAGCTCTCTATGAAAACTCAAAGTTTCGATTGCCATACAAGTAACATGAAAAAGATTTTACATATTTTTCATTATAGGCAAACTTAGGACGCCAGGCGAAGTTAGGGCACCTTAGCGTACCTACGGCGACGGTACCGACGGTACCTTAGCGTGAGGAGCAACAGCTATTTTTCAGTATACCTACTGACACGACACAGATACCTACTCGTATGTAAAGTCAGGGAAATATCCTCAGTACTAATTTAAATTCTCCGTATATTCAAATCACAACTACCTACAGGCCTGCCGTTGAGAGAACACGTTCCTGACATCTGTCAATTGGACAATTTCTAGTACTAATAAGGATCAAATTCACAAAAAACATTCGTTAAACGTGCGTTCAGAAGCCCGATTTGACACCTATCAAAATATTTTGTGTAGTGACGGGAAAAAAGTATCGGTTGCTTTAATAACCGATTCTTGAGACATATCGATTTATCATACTTAGAGTTTGTAATCGATAATTTACCTACATTGCTTAAAACTGATTCTCGAGGCATGTCTTTTTATTACACGTCGTCATCATGATCACGACGTGTAAATAAATAAATTCACTTTTGTAAAAAAAATATTCACTTTCGTCAGTTCGGATGATCCAGAAAAATGATATATCATCAGTTGTACTGTCTTCGTCGGTTACCATTATAATAAATTCATTTTCCATCATATTGTCAATTTGTCAAAATGTCTCTCTAAAGTCTTCCGTTATAATTTTCTTTCGATTGATTTTGTTTTTATGTGTTTAAACATTTAATAAAACTAATTATACGTTTTTCTCTTTTCATGTAATGTTTGTAAAAGTACCTATCGATTTTTCAGTATATCGATTTTATTCGGTCAAAAACGACATAAAACGGTCACAACAAGCAACGAACCGAAAAACATGACATTGTAATAACGTTCTGTCGGAATATGAATCAACGAATAATTCGTGTTTTTGACTGCGTTTTTCCAATGTAAAGTGAAACTTGGTGCTTAGAAATGATACTCATTGTTATAGTGTATGGATAACATAGTGATTCATTAGTATAATGAATTTGATATTTCGATTTCTTACGTAGACGTTCATAGAAAGTTATCGCGGCATGTATAATGAGAAACGTCAAATCGGGATTGTTAGATTGTCGTCGGTATGCTTTAGTTATTACTCTGAGGCTTCAACACGACAAATTGGCGTAGGGTGTAAATTTCCTTAACAATTAATTTTCCTGTTTGTTCTACTGTACTATAAATAATTAGTCTTAATAATCAATAATAAGCGTACAGTTGTAAAGTGAGTAATTGCATACCTACAGTTTATTAGTAAAGTATCAGTTAAACCAAGGTTCAAAGAGTTTCTAAACCGACTGAGAACGAATGATAACATTGGAAATAAGAGATTTGTTGAAATTAATCTTGAAAATAACTTTTTGTCGTATGATTTGAAGAGCGACGAATCTATTGTGTTTTTACATCTTTGCTTTTGATGTTAATGGCGCACGATTTTTAGATTATTTCCCCTTGGATTAACAGAAAAATTGCCCTTTTCAGGAATAAAAAAGCCTGATGCCTGACATTAAGGCGAAATGGTATCGTGATAGCGTTCCGGGAGCGGCGCGCGGCGGTATGACCGGCCCGCGCGCAATTCTATTGCACTATGTTTACAAATATTGAATTTAATTTTTTTACTTGTGTTGATATAGAAAAATAAGTCCATTATTCCTTAAAGTATTTAATAGTGAACACGTAGACAACATTTTAATAAAATTGCTTTGATAACAATCGAATGAAATTGATTTGTCTCTTAGTGGTTGTAACAAAAAAAGCTGATTTTAAGGTAACTTTGCCGTTTTTTTCTATCGAGGAAAGTTTTGTCAATCGTGTTTCGGGCCTCATACTTCACTAAGGACACTCTTCAATTTTCGTAATCATATAAAAAAATATGCAAATTCGTTGTTTTTTTAAGAGAAACATTGTTTTTGCGCTAAGTCGAAACATCTACTTTGGAACCCACTTCACCTTAACACACGACACACAACATCACGCCCAATAAGAAAGAAGATCATGTCTGTATTTAAAGTCAAAGTCAAATCATTTATTTCAAATAGAGATCCCCCAAATTCCCCTAAGGGTTGGGCAGAAATGTTTAGTTAGTGCACCCATAATTCTCCAGTTGTCTTTAAGGCTACTGATAAGATATCATGCCATCACCTGGGCACAAATCCAGATTCCGAGCTACTTCTAATAAACCCTAACTATCCTAACTCCTTATATATCCTACTAATATTTTAAATGTGAAAGTTTATAGGTCTGGATGTTTGTTAGTCAATCACGCAAAAACGGGTCAACGGATTTGGATGAAATTTGGCACACAGGTACTTTATAACCTAGATTAACATATAGAATACTTTTTATCCCAGCAGTACGTTCCTGTGGGATAACTTACGACATCCGCGCGGGCGAAGCCGCGGGCGTAAGCTAGTAATATTATAAATGCGAAAGTGAGTTTGTTTGTTACGCTTTCACGCTAAAACAGCTAAACAGATTTGTATGAAACTTGGCACATGGTTCGACCATGACCTGGGTTAGAACATAGGGTTAGCTAGTTCCTAATAACACTAATAACACTTAACATCAGAGCTGTAATCCCCGAAGGGTTAGGCAGAGATGTCCCTATAGTACACCCACATTTCGCCAGTTATGTTTAAGTCCCATGTAATAGGGGGCGAGCCTATTGCCATCAACCGGGCACCTAACCAGACTCCGCGCTGCCACTGAAAAATCCGACGGAAAAACTCAATAACAGTTTCCCCGACCGGGGAATCAAGACCTCTTATCCAAAGACGCTCTTTGGTGCATAGTAAGTAGATACTAACAGTCACTATGCAAAATCCTTTGCGTCGTAGTACTGAATGCATTTTTTATTATCGCACAGTATCTTATCTCTATGTCGTTAAAGACGGAACAGCGTACATAACACTTAGGCCCGTATTACAGAAACTCACTCACAACTCGACCTCAACCAACCTTTTACTTAAAACTCGTTTATAGCCTTTTGATTTTAAGTAATGCTTGAATATACAATGCCGCCCATGGACATGTGCCCGGCGGTATTTTTCATAATATTCATGACAAATTATCGAAAATAAACTTAGAAACGGTCTATCCTTAACATATTTTTTTTTTTTTTTTTTTTTCCAATATCGCGCTATGATTTTATGGACATGCACTGGATTTTTTTTTTTTTTAAATGTCTTCACCTCCGTTTTTTTATCATAGTCGACAAATTTTATTTAAAAAAATTAGTTAATCCGATAAAATAACTCATTAGCTTTTAGAAATAATAAACAGAATCCGAATCGAGCCAATAACATCGGAGTCATGGCAAACGCTACAAAAAAAAAAAATTAAATAACATGAAAAATATTAAAGATAGACCCCCCCTTTTAAAGTTAATTATCGATATTTTTTCATGAATATTCAGAAAAATACGGACGGGCATATGCCTATGGGCGACATTGTATAGAGAGGTTTTGTAATACTTGCTTTAATCTATCTTCTATACTTAAACATGTATAGGTAAATAAAAATAAAATGCAGTTCGTTGGTAAGCGCATTACTTGGAAACGGCTGGACCGATTAGTTTATTTTTTTTGTTGTTTTAAAATGTTTGTTTGTCTGAATTGGGTTTTATGAAATAATAATTAGAAAAGTATCCCGGGAAATATTTAAATTCGGGAATAACCGAACGTCGTTTTTTCTGTGTTATTTTTTTTGTATGAGTTATCGAAATTTGGACAGGACAGCGCGTCAGTCGGGTCAGCTAGTAAATATAAGTAAAAAAAAATTGTTCGGTTAAAAAAATACGGTACAATAATAAACAACGAATAATACATTACATAGGAGCCTCAGTCAGGTTTGCACTAGAATTTGTACACAAAAGAACTAATTATATGTAAGTACCTAGGTACAATCTTTATACAGTACCTAGATATGAAAATCTCATGATGAAAATAGTCTACTAAAATTAAACTTGTGGTAGGTCAAGAATATCTTTTGTGAAATTCAACGAAAAACATTTTAGGAAAAAAACGTCAAATCATAAATAATAGACAAAAATAATAATAAAAATAATAAAAACACTCACTGTCACCGCAACCTCCGCAAGGCATCTTGATTTCGAAATAGAAAAAGAGCAACTCAAAATTCAAATCTTCGAAAATGGAACGCGTCGTATTGGCGGGAACGCTGCAGTAGTATTGCGCTTTATAACGCAGCCGGCGGCGATTGTTATCAATAATTTTAGAGTGGAGTGGAGCTGTTCGGAAACATGAGCGATTGTTTATTTTCTTTTGAATGCAGTTAATGATGTTGGAAATTAGGCCGAATGTACGAATTTAGGTAAGATGTTCTTTTTAATTTGTTTGGTTTTAGAGTGGTTTGAAAAACAAATTACTTTCAATTAACGTCTCGTTCTTTAACTATTTTTAAGACCGTAAGTGGGTATATTATCATCATTAAGGAATTTAATAGCGGGCTCGTTATTTAAAAAAATCAACCAATTATGGATGTTGTACCTATTATTGAGAGTGAATGTACTACCTAGTTATTCATTCCAAGGGTGCCAACGGCGGGCAAAGGGGGCAGCTGTTTTTGCCAAATACAAGTGTAATGTACACATATTTAGTACGTCAAAACATCCAGTTATGTTAGATATTAACTAACCCATTATTTATTGTTCTCATCTCATTTGGTAACGATTCTTATGTATTCCATTAAGTTGTTGTTGTGACCTTTGAATATGTATCTATCGCTCTTAATGATCCTGTTGATTGTGAGAGCGTATATAAAGCGTCCTTTCTTTGATTAAATTAGAGTCCTGTCCGATACTTGAACGAGTACCATCTCGCTTCCGTCCGAAATATTGTTAAACACGTTAGAACATTAAATTAGCTGTCGTAATCGCTGCTTTATCATTGACGAAAGACCCCGACCACCCGAACATTACACAAGGCATTTTAATTTAAAGAAACGACATTATCTATAAAGCTAATTTTGTTTATTTGGACGACATTTATTTGGTTTTTAAAGTTCCGTATCTCCTAAACGGGGTCTGATCCGGAGTCCAGTGACGGAATATTCGTGTCTTTGTGTTGGTGGTAGGCCCTGTCATAATACATAAGTATTAGGTTTTAGCTCTACTATTATTCTGAATAGTTTTGGGAATAACAACCCAAAAGGTCCGTTTCCAACCCATACATTGAAAATTGAAATAATTAATTTTCTCAGTTACTTTCGGGACTACCGAGTTGAAACTGATTTGTCAAAAATCAAATGTCCAGTAGGGGCTAAGTAAGAGTTGCACAACAAGTGTAGAACTTCAGGTGCTCTTGACTGTAGGTACCTACAAATCATACTTTTCCCATCCTCAACATATCAAGTTTAACCCTGGACCATCAGCTAGCGACGCCCCTGATTCATTCACTTTCGAGTTAAAACATTCTAATAAATTTTGCGCTTGAAATGTAGGTTAGGTTAGATCTAAAACGTCTGGACGTGTCGTAGGACGCCCGGTTGGAACGAAGTTCCTTTCGCTGTATATTATGTACTAGCTTTTGCCCGCGGCTTCGCCCGCGTGGTTGTCGGAGAATATCCCATGGGTACGTACTACCGGGATTAGTTAGAAAAGTCGTTGATTCCTACCGCTGCGCCCGCGTTGTCGGCAACCATAATTATTTTGTCACGCGTAATTTTGTATCTGTGATATCTTTTAAAGTATTCATTTTAATGATATGATGTCAAGGCATATTTTAATCTAAATTAAATGCCCAAAATAAATAACATATTTTACTGGATAAGGATAAATTAAATACCGGTCAAAATAGATTCGGAAATAACAATTAAATTTTTATCAAATTCTAAAAGATAAAAATGGTTACTGTAGGTCATCCTTAGAAGATAGACATTTGCTATCGCGGACTTTATTTTTGAACTAAATTTGATGTATCTCTTACGGCTTACGCGACGCACGCCAGTAAAGCTCCCAGTCGGCATGATTTTTTCCGACATCTTCGACAAAAATCTTCATATTTCAGCCAATGTACACAAAACTATCTATTAAAAAACCGCACCAAAATCTGTTGCGTAGTTTTAAAGATCTAAGCATACATAGGGACAGACAGCGCGAAACGACTTTGTTTTATACTATGTAAAGATTAATCGCAAGTCACTTTAAGAAAAGTGTCAAAAGCTGGCTCAACAAAAACTTTTGACACTTGAACACTGACTTTTTCGGGCATAACACTTTTTCGACACGTGACGATTTCTGCCAGTTTACTCCTATCGCAAGCAACATTAAAGAAAATTGTCAAAAGCTGGCTCAACAAAAACTCTTGGCACTTGAACACTGTCTTTTTCGGGCATAACGCTTTTTCGTTACGTGACGATTTCTGCCAGTTTACTCCTACCGCAAGCCGCTTTAAAGAACTGCGATTCTATGGCAGCATTGTTATATCAATTTCTAATTCGTTGAAGGACACTGAACGAGAAATAATATAAATTTTATAGTTATAGTACCAACACCAAACTATTTATCAACACAACATTTCGGAACGCATTCATTGCAATAATTTACACAATTAAAATGTATTTTACTACGAACACTGACTTCATAACAACAACAAAATTATTTCGCAAAACTATTCAACCATCGCCTCTTGTTCCCTTACATTCTCTCTTACATCTTTACTTGATACGCAATGGAAAGTGAACATAGAGAAAATGACATTACCATGGATAATTTTGCGGTGAATTTGCGAGTGTAGGGCCGTGTGCCTGATTTGTTTTGCACTCGGTCTAACAAAAGGCTCTTGTCTTGAGTACTGTATTAATACTTGAAGCTGATAAAGAGCACAGTGTTTCTTTCCAGACAGTTCTACGTACTTAGTAATTACGTTTTGGTCATGGTCAGGGTTTATCAAGAGGATACGAAGCAAGGTAGAGGGGGCCAACCTCGAATTTCATGATTTTTGAACCTTCCAACCGCCCTTGTCGCCACAGGCGGTCATATTTGAGAGACCCGGGGTCACTCCCCTGGTGTGACGTCACATATTTTGCAATTTTCAAAAATCAAAGCATAAAGAAAAGAAAGAGCATATATAGACAAACGGACGTTCACTTTTTCCCGACTTTAATATTTTTCCGGGATAGTTTTCTAATTATCTTTATCTTCTTTATCTTTTCTTTACATAGTATAAAACAAAGTCGCTTCGCGCTGTCTGTCCCTATGTATGCTTAGATCTGTAAAACTTCGATTTTGATGCGGTTTTTTTCAATAGATAGAATGATTCAAGAGGAAGGTTTTTGTGTATAATACATTAAGGTTTTGTGTAAATTGGCTGAAATATGACGATTATTGTCGACGATGTCGGAAAAAATCATCCCGACTGGGAGCTTTACTGGCGTGCGCCGCGTAAGCCGTAAGAGATTCATCAAATTTATGTATTACAGAATTGTATATCTTAAAAAGTTCAAAAATTAAGGCCGCGATAGCATAATATCCATCTTCTAAGGATCAAGGACCTACAGTAACCATTTGTATCTTTCAGAATTTGATAAAAATTTCTTTATTATTTCCGAAGCTATTTTGACCGGTATTCTATTTATCCTTATCCAATAAAATATGTTATTTAAATTGGGCATTTAATTTAGATTAAAATATGCCTTGACATCGTATCATTAAAATGAATACTTTAAAAGATATCACAGATTCAAAATTACGCGTGACAAAATAATTATGGTTGCCGACAACGCGGGCGCAGCGGTAGGAATCAACGACTTTTCCTCGGATATTAGGTATGATCCAACTAATCCCGGTAGTACGTACCCGTGGGATGTTTTCCGACATCCACGCGGGTGAAGCCGCGGGCAAAAGCTACTTATTCCATAAAACCCAATTCAGACTATTACGAACATTTTAAAACAAAAAATAGACTAATCGGTCGAGCCGTTTCCAAGTGATGCTCTTACCAACGAATTACATTTTATTTTTATTTACCTGTATATAAGATAAATTAAGTGTTAAGTAGTCTGTTCCGTCTTTAACGACTAAGAGTTAAGATACTGTGCGATACTAAAAAATGCATTCAGTACGTCGTAACATTTGCAAAGGATTTTGCATAGTAACCGTGTTA
The DNA here is from genome assembly GCA_916701695.1 of Agrochola macilenta. Classification (NCBI taxonomy): domain Eukaryota; kingdom Metazoa; phylum Arthropoda; class Insecta; order Lepidoptera; family Noctuidae; genus Agrochola; species Agrochola macilenta. The sequence goes on along the minus strand of OU753564.1, from coordinate 8,046,745 downwards.
GTATCTACTTGCTGTGCACCAAAGAGCGTGTTTGTATAAGTGATTAGGATTACGAATTTTTGATTGTAATGTTGACACACACACACCTCCACACACTCATATAGACACACACACACATACACCGAGAGCTGCTAAATAATTGTTTAATTTAATTTATTTTTAATTTTTCTATAAGCTCTTTAAAACCTCATCATCGTAAAGCTACCACTTAACACTTTCGACTCCATCCACTTTTTAGAGAACTCATACGCCATGCCGCCATACATATTGGAAGTGAACCCTCCGGGAGTGTTGCCAGCATTACGTTTGCGCTAAAGTTAACCATCGCGGACGGACCAACGGCCAGGGTTGGGCAGTATTTCAATTACTTGTAATTAAAATGCAAATACGTATTTGGTATTTGTATTTAAATTACTTCCTTAAATTGTAATTTGTATTTCAAATACCTGACGACGAAGTATTTTGTAATTAGTATTTCAGATACTTGTGGCTTCAAAATACTTTTTAACAAAATACATTTAACCTTCATTTAGCGATCGTGAGTGTGAGTGCGAGGCGAGAGTGCAATGATGGTAAAGCATCTATTAGAGTTGGCAACACTGCACCTGTTATGTACACCTCAGAGTAATAAGATGTACACTGTATGTATATGACTGTACGTCAAAACATTTAACCTTCATTTAGCGATCGTGAGTGTGAGTGCGAGGCGAGAGTGCAATGATGGTAAAGCAGCTATTAGAGTTGGCAACACTGCACCTGTTATGTACACCTCAGAGTAATAAGATGTACACTGTATGTATATGACTGTAAGATGTACACTGTATGTAACTGAACGACTGTGACTGTGTGACTGTACGTCAAAATTGGCAACCTAACGCAAACTACGTCGAATTGTCAATGTCAAGCTAAGATTCAAGTCATAACGATTTAACGGTTTGTTTTTAGTTTTTTCACGGAATAAATAAAGCTTTTGTTCTGTGTAGAATACAAATTGTATTATTAAAGCTTGTCGCGATGGGTGATCAAATTCCCTCTGCATGTACGTCGTCTACGATGCCGGACAACGGTGGCGATGGAGTGAACCAAATGAATGCTGAGATGTGTTCGCTAATTTTATCTGGACCTTTACTTTTCAGCCCATGCTGCTCTAGATTACTTATTTCGTAATATGTAATTTGTATTTTGTATTTCAATTAAAAATAGCTAAAATACTGTATTTTGTATTTTACATTTCAAATACCTTACTTAAAGGTATTTTGTATTTTAATTACTTGCGATACTGTATTTTGTAATTTGTATTTCAATTAAAGCAAAGCATGTATTTTGCTCAGTCCTGCCAACGGCATTTGGTTTAAAACCGTAATAAAAAACACTGTAAAACGAAGTAAAATTGTGTTATAAGGGGGTCTTAAAAAAAAATATGCTTAGATTTTAAAACCAACACATATACTAAATAAATCTTGTTAAAATATACATCTGATTTTATTTTTACGGTTTATAATGCTGTATTCGCTAAGAAAAACCTACATTTAAAATGAGCCCTCCGGGAGGGTTCCCGGCATCCAATATGCGACTAGGTAAACCGTCCAGGAGGCTCCCGGCACTGAACGTGTTAAAGGAAGAGACCGCTCCGACACAAGTACTATTTAATTTAATTTATGTATACACAACAAATAATCAATAAAATAATAAAAAATAATAATAATTAATAATAATAATATTTAATTTGTGTCAACGTTTTAGTTAAAATAAATACGACGCGAAAACTGATGATTCTGAACCCCGTTGAAATTTTTCCTCGGTTATTTAAAAAAAACCAGCTGTTTCATAGAAAAGTGCAATACCTACGCGATCAAAATGTATGGAACAGCAGATGTTTTTTCTTAATAACCGACGAAAAATGTCAACTCAGGGAGGTTCAGAACCATGGTAACAGTTTTCGCCTGTATATTTTTATAATTTTTTGAATTTCGAATGTTAATCAATAAATAAGGTTTTGTTGTGTTATATCACACCTCCGTGGCTCGGAAAGCACGTTAGCCGTTGGTCCCGGCTGTCATTCGTAGATCTTTGACTGTCGATAACGGTCGTAGTAAGACTGGAAGACCGAAAGTCTGACGACCAGTCTTAGCAAAGGGTACCGTGTCTCGGGAGTCACAAGCTGACTTCCGGCCACCGTAGGCGCGGGCCTGCGGACGGTGAGCGATGGGCAGCTCGCCGTCCGATAAGGACCAGGCCCGGGTCGACGGCGCGTTGTGTTCCACGCGCGCCTCAAAGGGATGTCAGCACCAACTGACGGGGTCCGGAAGGACCAATGCCTGCTGGGGTTGCGGGTCTGTCCGAAAGGGATATCGCGGCCCCAGCACATAGCCAACGGAAGGAACACGGGTGGGTTTTAGTCAGTAAAAGTCTGACACTCCCTCTCGCTCTGCCCAGAGAGCAGGAGGAGTCATTTGATGATTTCCCACCCAAAAAAAAAAAAAAAACACCCAGTAACTGGGTTGTGGAGTTCAGATATGCAGTCACTCCATGTAAAATATTGGTATTCCGCTGCATCAGGTTAAACTGGAAGCCGACACCAACATAACACATATTTAAGGGTTTTATAGATAAATAAATAAATAAATAAATATTGGAAAAGGCTAGGCATGTTGATTTCTAAGCGTTAGATTACCTATTAATATGTGATTATTTATTTAACAGTTTATGTACACATAAATAAACAGACAAAACGTATTTTTTGTAAATAAATTAAAAGGTAATCTAGCGCCTGGAAGTATTACAACTTTATCAACGTTTTCTATGACAACTTTTGCGCCTAATAGTTCTGTGAAAACGCAGTAATGTGAATCGCTTGTTCAAATATCAAGGCGCTTCGTTTAAGGTGATAATGATTTCACTTGACCTAATATTAACCATGAAAAAAACGCTTTAACCCTCATTTGTTGTAACTTATCCAAATTAAAACAGTGTACCTAAAGTAACCTAGATTAAACTTAGGTTAAAAAAAAACTTTCTTCTTCCTGCCTTCTGAATTCCTGAATATATTTCAGTTAGTTATCATTTTGCAGTAAATAGTAATGAAATTATTTAGTTTTAACTCCGCAATAACTAGACCCAGTCCGATAATAGTACTGACGTCAGAAAACCCTCTCGCCCCCAAAAACATGCACATGGAGAAGCTGCGGTTTTTGGTTGCCGCGGTTACTGCCAATCAAGTAATAAACAATATTCTATTTTATTATATCCAGCGATAAACGCAGATAATTATGAAAAAAAGAAAAACTAAAAGAGTACCTAGTTCGATCTGGTATTATCGTAAGTGAGTCTAAAATAAAAAAAATATTCGGCATCATACAATAATTTACTCTACTGTTGAAATCGAAACTATCTAGATATTCTATCAAGTTCATTCATACAAAATACTAAGACAATACACAACATCCGGTATGACACATAAATACTATTTCCGTAAAGGAAGTTCTGCTGAAAAATACTGAAAATGTGAATCACCACGCCCAGTAGGCGATCGGTGAATAAGGTAAGTAAATTGCGAGAAAACAAACGTTATCTGTTGATAAAACAGGTACCTATATACGATTACTTAGGTACGAACTTCGATTACTGAACGCTTTGATAACAATATAGAAAAACCTAACGTAAAATGTGAAGAATGGTTTTTTGCATCAATCAGGCGGCCGAACCAACTGATGGAAAGTAATGAGGTAGGTACCGCTTTCTATGGACATCTGCAACACCAGCACGCTCAGCATGACCACAATAGAAACGACGGAAGAATAGACAAAATGACAGTTTGTCTATTCTTCTGTCGACAAAACCCGTAGAGAACCCGTTTCTATGGTTGTGATGCTACGCCTGCACAGACATCGTAGGTGCTTTTCCAGCCCAGAGTCTATGCTGCAAAATCTCATTAGTCTGAAATAATACGCACCCATAGTCCAAACAATCAATTCAATACCATTTAAGTTACCCACCTGCTCCATAAATCGGGAAGCCATCCATTCTTAAAGTAAAAATTGCACGTCATATTAATACTAAACTCAATTATGTATGTGTCTCAGAATAGGTGTAAGAATGAGTCCTGCAGTACGAAGGAGCGCGCTGCTCCTTATAGACATGGCCATAAGCCAACAGGTTCGTAGATCCCGGAAGGATTTGTCGACATGTTGCATAGATTATAAGAAGGCCTATGACTCGGTCGAACATACATAATGTGGAGGTTCCTGTCTCTAGAGCCCTGAACACCGTCTGCTTGGACCCTGTTCGTGATGCTGATGGGCCACTTTTTTATAGTCTCAAATGTTTAAAAAAATGTAATGTAATAAAGGCAAAAATATCAAAAGAAAGAAGTTATAAAAAAAGTATTATTCATATACCAATAATCTTTACATAAACATTAGCATTGAGGTCTTAGGTCATTGATAATACCTCTAATAAAATACTCGTATATCTTTGCTTCATTACATTAGAGAAGTCATCAGTGATGTTGTGTGCCCGAGAACTTGTGTATTAGGAAAACTTTAAGTAGGTTTGTATTTTTCTAATATATCTTATTATGTATATAATTTCGTCGAAAAACGAATAAAAGTCGAACTTATTTTCCTATTTATTGAAAAACTGAATAACAGACAGTTTGGCAGTCATAGAGAAATAAGATTACCCTAAAATTCCCTTTTTTAGGTTAACGAGTAGTAAAAAAAAAAATCTAGCCAAATGACGTGTTTAAAAAAAATAAAATGTAAAACTTCATAATTTATCATGACACCTTTAATTTGCCCCAAATTATCACCATTATAGCAAAGCCCTACGTATACGAGGGCTACGATGAGGACAAAGAATTTGGCACACCTAACGTTCCTATTTGCTATCTTATCATATCTCTTAAAGATAATACCATATCATCGGGCACACAATGTTCCAGCACTCTAGTCGACCAGCACAATAGCGAGCCACCTGTTGTCGTCAAAACTGATAAAAAATAATGTGATGAACATTTAGAAAGTGTGAAAATGGGTGTTAAAGTTCTAGCTTTAATAGCACTCGTAGTTGTTAGTGTTTATGGACAAGATAGTGCTGTAGAAAACAACATCATAAATAATGTTGTTGAGGACAATATCATAGGTGATGACGCGGCATTCTTAGAATTAGAAACGTCTACAGAAAAGGTTGAAGTAAAGGAAGATGAGATTGAGGATGCGAGTCCTGTGGAGATTTTAAGTGCTACGGATGGATTGCAAGTAAGGAGTGGGAGGTACCAGCTAAGTGATGGACTAGTGGGAGAAGAGCCGCTAGCGCTAGATGCTGTTGATTACAACGCCAATAATGAAGCGATACAGAGTGAAAAACAGCTACTCTCTCCGGGCACCACTCAAGTAACGAATAATGAATACGGTAAGTAACTTGATAAATAAATAATTAATTGTATTCTAAGACATTACTGAAAACATGTAGACTTTCATAATTAACAAATTAAAAAATATATTTACTCGTAACAAAACAAGGTAAGTTATCAAAGGTGGTAAAACAAAATCCCAAGATAATCATGACCTCGCTGTGTCTACCGATACTAAATGAATGGTATAGTACGTTGGTATGTTTGCTCAAACGTTGGCTCACATAGTTTTCATAGATGACACAGAAGGGACGCATGACAAACATTGCCAAATGTTTGACAATGTTTAAGAGATGAGATAGATAAAGATTTTGAATTAGGTGCGTAAATAGAACGTTCCTGTTCTCGAATTTAAAAGCATATAAGGGATCGTCACATTTACCAGGTAATTTAGGCTTCTCACAATGTTTATGACCTGTAATCTCTAAGTTATTGTATAGTTTTAAGTATGATTCACATGCCACAAGATGAGTAACCGTTAATCATAATGTACATAAATCCTGCGTGACGTCATTCCATTCAGTATATAACGATACAAAGGTTGTGCAAGCAGGTAATAAATGATACAATGAACTACCCTGATCCCATAAAATATAGAACAAACTCAATCAATTAATTACGAGGTAATGAGTGCGTCTTTGATGAATCTAATAACATTAATGAAGAAACACTAATTACAAACATGCTATTTTATAAAACAAACACTAGAACCTACTTTTAAAAGAACATTAAGGTACATGACTCATTTAATATAATCAAATAAATGATGGCATGTAGTAATCTATGATAAGGGCCGCACCTTACAAGGTATTACTCGACAAATTAAAGAAATGCATCACTTTTGCAAAAAGTTTAATGCACAGACTACTTTTGGAATCCAGCGGGTTATACCAATTAAGTACAGAACTACAGATAAGGGCTACGCACGTTTATCAGGAGATAAAAAAGCCGGTCAAGTGCGGTTCGTGTTTGCGCTAGGGCCCCGTATTATACCATATGAAGTACTTTTCGTAGGAATGAATTAATAATCGTGATATTCAGAATTTCATGACGTAAATCAGGCTTGGGGCTTGTGAAAAAGGAAAAAAAAAAAAAAAAAAAATATGTGGCACGTTTTTTTTTTTTGTTTGCGAAATTATTAAATAATTTCTCCCGCTCTGGGCGGAGTGGGAGGGCGTGTCAGACTCTTACTGACACCACGTGTTCCTTCAGTGTTGCCTGTATGTTGTCAGGGGCCACGATATCCCTTTCGGACTTTCCCGCGACCCCGGCAGGCAGTGGTCCTAGCAGACCCCTTCAGTTGTGCTGACATCTCTTTGAGGCGCGCGTGGAACACAACGCGCCGTCGACCCGTCACGCTAAAATCTTCATTTGAGGATTCACCGAAGCTCTAATGCAAATGCGAATCACATAAGCGAAATATTATGCGTATAAATCATTCTCACATCTACAGTCAAAATTAAGCATTATATATCTTTACCAAGGAATCTGTAATTACATCGATCATAAGGCTGAAAAATATTAATTTAGAACAAAGCCTTTATTTAGATTTGGTTGATCATTCAAGATTTATCTCCAGTTTTGGAGATACGAGTACGTAATTAATTTGAACTGGATGAATTTGAAGGGTATTCCAATATTATATAATTTATTATGACTCACGCCGTTAGTTGAAGCGTATGAAAATCATCTACGAACCTTTACCTGACGTAGTATGAAAGTTCTTTAATTACCTAGGTATTAAGAGCGTTTATCGTAAAAGTTAGCAACGTCGCAAATAGCTATCAGATATTTACCTGTTTTGATTAATTTGGCTATATTACTGTATGAAATTATGAAATGTGGCTAACTAACTAGTGAACTAAAATATTGATTATGAAATGAAATAATTCATATCGTAGCACCGAATATTTAATTCTAAATGAAAAAAAAGTATTTGGAAACTTTCCAAATGCCTTTTTTACACCTAAAACGGTAACAACATCAAATTCAATATTATAATTGCAATTCACTATTAATATTCTAATTCGCTAGTTAGCCACATTTCTTATTTCCATACAATAATATTGTCAAATTAATCAAAACAGCGAAATATTTGACATCTATTTGTGATGTTGCCCACTTTCAGAATAAACGCTCATAACGCTAGTTCAAAGGGCAGACAAATGAATGAACCTTAACTACACTGATAGCTACATCGGCTTGGTCTGAGCTTCATCAACTTCAAAATCCTCAGGCATGGGACAAACTATTTTTTTTTTTAAATACCATCTCATTAAATTCTGAAACAGTTTCATAACCTAGGTACAATTAGTAAGAATAAAATGATTTCATCGCAGTGTTGTCAGAGGATTACGTTTTTGGGTCAAATGTGGCTTGCACTGAAAGATAGTCAACGTCGAGTACTTAACTAGCATTGTTTTAAATGCTGTTTCTATTGGAGTCCTATCGAAATAAAATGGTATTTTTTTTTTTTTCTTATTTACATTATCGTTTCGCTTTCTGTCACTGTTGAACTTGAGTCAGACTTGGCTCTCTTATTGATGACGATGATGACCATCATCTACCTGATTGCGGCCACATCAGCGGCTGCAATCTATGACTTTTAGACCTGGTGGTTGGGAGCTTGGATTTGCTGCTTTTTCGTGTGCTCTCATGTGGCTAGCTTTTCAAACTTTTGCTCTTTTAAAAGCATATCATCAAATGTTGAAATACATGCCATTGTCACTTGTCTAACCATTTCATTAATCTTACATAAGTAACTAAGTTTCTATGAGTTATCTCATGTTCATATTTGATTATGTGTAATTATTTATTTAGATTATCTACGCGTGCCTGCTTTGACAATTATTTATCAGTTACACTTTCTTTATTTGGCACAATTTCTACCACGCCCAGACTTAATATAAGTTTTAATTGCTATCTACATTAAATTATTTGGAAATGGCAAGTTTCTCCCTTCATCATAATCATAAGATGATTATGAATCATCATAATCATTTGTTAACATAGGTAAAATAAAATAGTTGTTATAAAAAAATTTCAAGCGCGCTATGCTATACCAGAAGGCGTACAAATATTCATGGATGTCATTGATACTAAAAATGTATGACATGATTATAATAAATAATAAAAAACATAGAACTTATTTTTACCATGCATATGCCTATCTACATTATCAATACATCAGTTTAGAAATAGCTTAACTAACTAACATAAAACAGTTCATTAACCATTAGTAGACAAGGAGAAATGTCGCAATTTACTTAATTTCGTTCATTTAGAAACTCTAATATAAGCTGTAGTAGCATGCAACATAATTCATCGTCATCATATCAACTGCTTTTTAACACTTTTCATAGAACTCATACGCCATGCCGCCATACATATTGGAAGTGAACACTCCGGGAGGGTTACCGGCATTACGTTTGCACTAAAGTTAACCATCGCGAACGGTCAACGGCATTAGGTTTAAAACCGTGTTATAAAACACTGTAAAACGAAGTAAAATAGTGTTTTCGCTATATGTAGTTTCCAACCTTTTAAATTCTTAGTGAATATTTGTTAACGTGAACAAAAAATTTAATAAATATAAAAACGCTTGGGTTTTAAAACCAACGCATATCCTACTAATAAATCTTGTTAAAATATACATCCAAATTTTTTTCCACGGTTTATAATGCTGTATTCGCTAGGAAACCTACATTTAAAATTAGCCCTCCGCGAGGGCTCCCGGCATCCCATATGCGATTAGGTGAATCCTCCAGAAGGGCTCCCGGCACTAAACGTGTTAACTAAAAGGCATATGCTTCCGTACATCTCACTACTTTATCATATCTTAGTCTACGCTAGAGGATGATGATATTTTATTTATATTTGTTATTAGGATCATCATTTTGTTAGGACAACACCAATTCATGGATTTATTCAAAATCTAGACCTATTTCTTGTATTTTAAACGAGAGGAAGGAGTACTAAGATAAAGGTTAATATTGGAAAAATAAAATTCAAACTACATTATATATGCATTATCAAAGCAAAACATAGTACAGTTATTGCCATTCTAGTAAATAAAAAAAATGTATGGAACAAAAATACGCAGCTTATCTAAATCAAACATACTCAGTTTGATAGCTATAATATTCTTGTTAATTGTTATGAGTCAGGCTGTATGAATGACAAACTACACATGCTTGCCAATGAAACTAATTAAGTCATAAAGTAGTCATTTCCGGCTGAAAACTTGGAAAACTCGATCACAGCAATGCAGTTAGTTACACTTATATATATATCATGATGGATAGGTACATTAACACCAATCAGTATCGATATTATGCTAAAGAAGCTACTGTAGTGGATGAATTTGTGGCGTCACGTATTGTGCATTTGCGAACGCACCTTAGAATACGTGGCGTTGCCTGTATTATGTTTATTTATGTATATAAAAGTTAGTCAAATATGAACGGCAGTGATTTAGTTTTAAAAGAAACTTTAATTACAATTTTTACAGTAATTAGGAGGTGTGCACGGTAAGACCGATACAGACGGAATGGCTTACGAACTATTGGTACATATCTTATAAAAAAGGTTAATCTAAACAAACAATATTTCTTGAATGAACCACCAGGCTCCTTCATATAAACGTTAACAACAGGTGTCCAAAGAGTATTAGTATATTAACTGCAATCGGTGACCTGGCTATTTAACTAAATAATAAATACATTAGAGGTTAGAAACAGGGTGTCGAGTGATTCACATCTTCATATGGGAACTGATGCCTGGTATGCATAACTAGTTAGTCAGGAACGCACCCTTGTCAAGTGGCAACACTCCTCTATCCGGGGCGCTACCCATAGCGCCTCTCTCTTGCTTGTCAACCGTCGCGGGACACGAACTAGATCTTAAGTCATTACTTCATTTTGTCCCTACTAGTTTAATTAGGTAGTTATCAGTGTGCCTTACTTTAACCTATAAATACGTGTGACAATTATATTAATATTAACTGCATTTTGGGGTTTCACTTCCACTCTTCAATCACAACTTCACCTCCAATATGCGTAAGAGAAGACAAGTAGAATACCACCACCTATGACCCCAAAAACACTTGGTGCAAGTTTATCCAAATAAAGCAACGTTTATCCAATTTTTTTTTTTAGATATTAATTGTCAATTCTTCTTTACTTTATATTGGTTTAGCGAGAATCTGATCTGAATCTGCTGCCTTATGACTTCTGGACGAAAGAGAAGACATTCCTCGATACAAAAAAAAACTGGCGACTACGCAGTCCTTTCACAGTTATTTTACCTATACCAGCAGCGACCCAACAGCAACCTTATTGTAATGACGATAAAGATCACTGTGATTTTGACAGACTTGTCAGTGGCAGAAACCCAACAGCAACATGGTGCTCCCTCACCGGGAACATTCGCCTGTAAAATAAAAATCCAAGATTACGGCTAAGGGCTTTGCAAGTCAACTGCTAGGAAGTGTAAAGAGACAATTGAAACTAGCCGGATAGGTTAATATATATTATAATAAATAGGTACAAGTAACACAGCTAGGTCGCAGGTACAGGTTACATTACAGGCGAATGCTGCCGGTGAGAGAACGCCTTTATATAACGAAAATAACTTAAATCACTGATTTTGACAGTCATGCAAAATCAGAGGTAAAATAAATATTAAAGGACTGTATAATATCTAGGGACAGCATTACAAGAACATCGTCCTGAGTACAATGACAACAAGCTACAGTCAAAGACTCATGTCTTATGCGGTGCAACGATAATAATGATGAATAAAAAAATAATTGCGATAATAATATAAATTGATATTAAGCAGCAGGTTATAAGTATCGAGATTATAGTTTCAGAGCGGCTCGTGGCTAAATAATACGGCTGCACGGGTCGATCGAAGGTTAGTTAAGCTTGCCGCGGTCGGTTCGTGGATGGGTGACCATCCATTAGATAGCGAAACCCCTCCGTGCCTCGAAAAGCACGTTAAGCCGTTGGTCCCGGCTGTCATTCGTAGATCTTTGACAGTCGTTACGGGTCGACAGAAGCCCGCAAGTGTAACAACCAGTCTTACCAAGAGGTATTGTGTTACCCAGAAACTGGGTTGTGGAAGTCAGATAGGCAGTCGCTCCATGTAAAATACTGGTATTCACCTGCATCCGGTTAGACTAGAAGCCGACCCCAAATTAGTTAGGAAAAGTTAGGCAGATTGATAGAACACAAACATGATGCATAAAACTAAAATTGTTTACAGAAATGGTGAAACAAAGAGGCGTTGCAAGGTGCTAAAATGACATCAGCTTATGTACTAGGAATCGTTTGTCCGATATCAACTGATAGCTTATCATTATCGGAGCCTAGTGTCGATACCAAACTACGAACACTTGCTTCAACATTTCATAAATTATTGATCGACAAATAATTTTTGGTTTAATCTAGAACTTGAATAGTTCGATGTAGAAAATAATGGACGATATGTGAGCAGTGATAGGCTAGTAGTCTGACCGTCGGACTGTCAACTAATAGGTATCAAGTTCGATCCCAAGGCACGCCCCTCTGACTTTTCGGAGTCATGTGCGTATTGTATAATTATCACTTGCTTCAAAAACGGTGAAGAAAAACATCGTGAGGAAACCGGCATGCCTGAGAGATATATCTCGACGGCATGTGAAGCCAAGTCAGGGGCCCATGGGCGGCTTTAAAACTCTGACACCAGGTTAGTCACTAACCACACGAAAAGAAGATGGACGAAATGATATTGAGAAGGTGGATGATAATAATAACACTTATAATGAAATCGTTGACAAATCTCTTGCATGACATGACACAAAATAGACATAAACAATAATTGTTTTGGCGAATAATATCAACAGAATAACAATTAAAACGAGAGTCAGGACTCACTACATTTACGGTAACATCAGTGGCACTACTTGGATTACCATTTAGATTAGGGTAGATGGCAAAAAAGAATAGTTTAGTACATCATCATTATCACAGCCGAAAGACGGCCAATTCTAGACATACGCCATCCCACGCTTCGCCACACAAAACGACTAGTCATAATCTGCCCGTATCCAACGAATCCAGCAAACTTTACTACATATATCATCGATACACCTTGTGAGAGATAAATGGAATGTATTACTTAAATCTCTATTATCTTTCAGCTCACATCGATGGCCGAGTCCTCCCCGACACGAGCTACCAGAACAATGGACAGCCTTACGTCATCACCACCGCAAGGCTGGCCCAGATCAGAGGGAACTTCATGTACTGGTTCTACGACCAGGGAGGAAACGAGGGCATCGGAGACTACCAGAGGGACATCCACACTTCCACTCCTCAGATCCATAAGAACTTCAACTTTCAATTGCCGTTCTTCGGGTTTAGGTTTAATTACACCAGAGTGAGTAAATATGCAGAATTTTATATTATATGAAATCAAGATCTTCTCTCTTTGGTTTATTTTCTTTTTTTTATATAACTGAGAGATTTAAGAAAATACTAGCTCCCAGAGAATATAACTTTGACCTTCGCAGCCAAGTCAGACACCAGCGCCATCTCTGGCTCTTTTTCTCTTTATAGACTTTTTTATTCGTTAGATCTTTAGGTAGAGCAAAGTTTTAATATTGCTACAGTAGTAGGTGTAGGTGAAACCTATAAAATATCACCCAACTAAATTGACGTTTCAATGTTATTTAAAAAAAGTTTGTTGGTTAAAAAAATAGCTTAAGATTTACTCTTTTCTCTCTCCAGCTATCAATGAATGGCTACATCTACTTCAGCGACCCTCCAGATCACTACACCTACCCGCTGTCCTTCCCAGTGAGGGACTGGCCAGATGTCAACGACCCTTCGTTCATCGGTATCTTCTTCAGTAAGTGCCGTATCGGCAGCCAGCGACAGGAAGATCCTGATCAGAGAAGACCTGGAGTTTACTTTAGGATGGACAGGGATTTGCAGGTAAATATCGTAGAATCTTCAATATCTTTTAGCATACTACATATTTAACATAAGACTTCTGAAGTCGTAACAGTCGTAAAATTTTTTAGAAGACTACAGATTTTCATTGATCCCAGTATTTGAGTCTAAACTAGAATCTGTAGCTGTGTGTTTACTCTTGACATCATTTTTCTTTTCATTTTTCATTGTTCTTCTTTTCAATATCATCGTCATCTTTCTCCTACTTTCGTCTTCCAAACTTAACCCATTCATTTAAAAAATCAGTGGAAAGTTGAAACTCCTGGTTGTAGTCCTGACTTCCATCTTTTTCTTCATAGTCATAGTAGTCTTGTCTAGCTCTTCTCTGTAATATGTAACCTTTTTTATTTTCATCTAGACCCGCACAGACCAGCTCGGCGTTGAGGTGAGGGAGCGTGTCACCTGGGATATCCGTCAAGGCGTCATCGGTTCCGAGACCTTCTTTCCGAAGCATGCGATCACTATAACCTGGAAGAACATGTCCTTCGCTGGAGGCATTGACAACTCGCTTTTCATGGTAAGTTTTAAAACGAATCTTAAACGTGAAACAGATCACAAATTTTGTTAAAATACAATTCCAGTCAGATCAAAATTAAAAAATCTTAGCAATAAAAAATAATGATCGGCTCACTGTCAAACACCTCTTACGTACGTAATATTTCAGATTTATAAAGTCTTCAACCCAATTTTCTCCTTTAATTTAATTAATCAATATTCATATTTCAGACAAACACTTTCCAAATGGTGCTTGCGACTGACGAAGTGTTCACGTACGCGATCTTCAACTATTTGGAGATCAACTGGAGCTCCCATACTGAAGCCGGTGGTGATACTACCACTGGAGAAGGTGGTGTGCCAGCTTATGTAAGTAACAGTATATATTTTTAGTATGTAGAAGTAGAACTCTTTGTGAAGGAACTCGTCCCGGAACTTACCAAATGACTACTACCAAACAATTTTGCTGTATTCTGGTTCGGAAGGTAAGGGTGTAATTACAATCAGAGACATTTCAGCTATAGCTATTGGATGTCCCTGAAACAGCAAAGCGTTGATGCCTTTGGCATTGCAGACATGGCTCTGGTGACCATAATATAAGGTTTGCCTTTCTGCCTGTTTGCAATCCAATAACTTGAAAAATACTGAGCCTGTATTTTAGCAAAAAACCCAGTAATTAGTCTTGTTTTAAATATAGATATAATTTGGTATGCAATCTGACAGTTTTAGCACCAAATTTAAAAAATACTGGTATATTGACACCCAAATCGATTCTAAATTATTATATCATCACTTGCAGATTGGCTTCAACGCTGGTAACGGAACTCAAAGCTACGAATACAAGCCATATTCACAAGCGTCTGTACTTCGAGACCTGACGGGCAGAGGATGGGCCAACGGCTTTCCAGGACGACACATTTTCAGGATAGACGAGAAAATACTCATGGGGACTTGTAACAAGGATATTGGTAAGATCCTGACTGTCTTTCGGTAAACAGCAGCAATAAACCAACCCACATACTTATGGCTACCTACTGGGCCAAAGTAATAGAGTTAACAAAAGGTTGACGAACAAGACGAATGTTGTATCATCGATTCTATATAAAGTATAATAATACTTGTGGATACTTTCGGCCCCTATCCATTCTGCTAATGATGGGAACCTACTCTAAGGACAAATGAAGAAGTCTTGGTCTTTATGTAGAACAATGGAACACACAATGATAGGTTTCTATAATTTAAAAAATCTTGCTACTCCTCATAGCATATAAGCATTCTTGCGGTTTGATGACAATAAAATGAATGACAAATGAAAATCTTTACTTTTTACTAAGTACTCGTAATATGAACTTCTTATAAAACAAATATCTTTGCTAACCACCAGATGGAGCGAATCTCCCTTTAATGTTTGCTCCTGAAAGCGGTAACATGTTGGGAGGTACGATCGTCAACATCACTGGTCCTTGCTTCAACCCTGACGACCGGATCACTTGTCGCTTCGACACGGAGTCCGTCATAGGAGCCGTGGTGGATGTCAACAGGGCTATCTGTGTGCAGCCCAGGTTCTGGCATAATGGGTATGCAAGGTTCGAGATCGCAATCAACAATGAGCCTTATAAGTGGAAGGGAAAGTACTTTGTTGGTAAGTGAATGTTTTTTTTTTGTACGTTTTAGTTGAGATAGAAATCATTAAACATATAATATATCAATCGTTATAGGTATTGGAATATTAATTAACCTTTGCAGTTGTGTCGTTTGTAAAATCTTGCGTCACGTATTCTAGCCCTACAAATTATCTGTTTGAAAATGTATTTTGCTCTGTTGAAGAGTTAAATTTAAAGAAGATTTTTTACACGTCACTACAATTCAGTAAACCTCCTTTCTAACAATGTCCCGATTTCCTCAGAAACGCCCGCAACAGCCTCAGAGAAGATCTTCTTCACTGACAACTCAGTTCACGAGAGGTATCCACCAGAGGTCAGAATAACTTGGGACCGTTTCAACTTGACGACGAATCTCAACGTTCAACTGCAGATCAGCTTATGGGGATATAAGGAAATCACCATCAGACCACAACTTGAATACATAGACATGATTGAAGTAGGAGTAGCTAATACAGGAGAATATGTGATCAATCCCCAAAACTTTAGGAACAGGGATAACTTCTTACACAATGACATGCAGTTCGGTTTTCTGCAGATCAATCTTACTACACCTGAAGTGTTTAAAAACGTTCCGATATCACCGTAAGTTGTTTTATATATATTTAATTTAACATACTACCAAATACAATTTAAATTGGACATTTCACAGTATAATAAAACATCACGCCTGTTTTCCAGAAGTGTTAAGCAGAGGTTTACCTATAGTATAGCCACATTTCACCAGTTATATTTAAGTCTCATATACTAGGGGGCGAGCCTATTGCCATCAACTGGGCACAAGTCCAGACTCCGGGCTGCTACTGAGACATATTCGATATTTCGTTTTCATTCCAAGCTTTGTTTAATATTTAGTGAATTGTGATCTACCTAGACGACATTTTGACCTACTTCATACAAGTACACATTTTCTCTTCACAGTGTTCTATGGAGTCGACCCATCCCCTTGGGCTGGTACTTCGCCCCGCAATGGGAAAGAATCCACGGCCAACGTTGGCCCAACGCCCTCTGCAACAACTGGCTTCGAACCGACCGTTTCCTGAAGAACTTTGCTTCCCAAGTCTGGGTCTGCCCTTGTACATTGGAACATGCGTTGTTGGATAAGGGCCGGTTCATGCCAGACTTGGCTTGTGACAAAGACACGAATCCTACCTGTAGGTACCACTGGGGCAGTGTGCATTGTGTCAGGAGTGGGGCGCCAAGGTAATTAGAATTAAAAGTCGCTTAATTAAATGAAATGATTTGTTCAATTTATGTCTTTGCCCCGCCCGAATTTTCAAATGAAACTTAAGTTTAAAAGTCTGTCTTTCGCCATTACACTTAGAAGGGACAGAGATAACGTGAGACATAATGGCAACTTAAAATTGAGTTGCGTTTGAGAAATCATTAATTATAATATGTATTTCTGTTTATGTCGTAATATTAAGTTTTTGTAATTATCTTCATGTACGAGTCATAAATACTTTTTCTTTCTTGAGAACGCAGTATATGTTTTTAGAAATCAACACACATTTTTTTGGCAATTTTAGTCACATTCTTAATGTACTCTGTTATCCACAGCGCGGAAGGCTCTGGTCAACAATGCTGCTACGACAAGAACGGTTTCCTGATGTTGTCCTACGACCAGATGTGGGGTTCCCGTCCCTTGAGGTCCCACGACTTCGGATTCACTCCTTATAACGAGGCTAACAAGGTAAGACCTATCAAGTGATGCAGTTTATTTTGGCCACAGTTTAAAGTCTATTTACGGTTTTCTGACTAGATTCAAGATACAAATGAAGCACTGAATATTACAGAAATTATAAATAAAACAAACAAAAAATGCCTTCGCGTTGAGTTTTGAGCTTTTGCTTTATTGGTATAGTTATAATATTCATTAATATATACGTTTTCATTCCTAAGGTACCATCGCTGTCCCATTGGTTCCACGACATGATTCCATTCTACCAGTGCTGCATGTGGCAAGAAGAACAGGCTGTTGGCTGTGAAACGTTCAGGTCGGTACAATACTAAAATACCTACATTTCTTTCCCTAGAT
This sequence comes from Agrochola macilenta, assembly GCA_916701695.1. Classification (NCBI taxonomy): domain Eukaryota; kingdom Metazoa; phylum Arthropoda; class Insecta; order Lepidoptera; family Noctuidae; genus Agrochola; species Agrochola macilenta. The sequence goes on along the minus strand of OU753564.1, from coordinate 8,029,141 downwards.
TTATCTTGGTCATTCAGATAATTATATTTTAAAATAAGTAGATGAATAATACTTTTTTTTTTACAGGTTTGAGCGTCGTCCTTCGCAAGACTGTGTGGCGTACCAGTCGCCTGGCGTGGCGGGAATATTCGGAGACCCACATATCGTTACTTTCGATGACCTGCAGTATACCTTCAACGGAAAAGGTGAGGTTTTAGTTATGCTCTCTCTCATCTTCTTGTTTCACCATATACTGTTTTGTAATATGAAAATAGAACATGCTTTGATTTAACGTAAGTAAGATGGTAGCAAGACTGATTGCCCAGAGAGATTCTCTATTATTGCACCCCTGTGCTACTATCACCTCCATTTATTGCACGCTGGTGCTACTATCACCTCCATCTATCTATCAATACATAGGGTCAATTTAAATTGTTTCATCAATTTTAAGCCTAGCAACTGTTTTACCAACATTATGGAAAGCAAAAAAGAATTGAGACTTGAGAAAATTAACTAGCTAAACTCCGCAGAAGTAATGGGTATCTAAACATAATAAAGCAAAAAATATATTATATTAATGATCTTTTTTTGGAGTCACAAAACTCACAAACCGCAGTGTACTTGAAATATCAGTAAAAAAACTGTATTTTTGGGTAAACTTTACAGAGTGTCGATATCTAAAGACGATAAACAAAAACAAACAGATTTTTCAAACCAAAATTCAAGTAATAAGTCAATAACACAGCGGCCAGTGATCCAAAAAAAAATCATCAATTCATTTTTATTTTGTCGTCTTTAGATGTCGATACTCATCACGTCTGCGGAGTTTTGCTAGATAATTTAATTTGACCCTGTATATAAAAATCAATACAACTCAACCCAATCAGCCCCTTAAGATTAAGTTCTGCGCGATTATCTACCATTTCTTACTCGTCCTCAGGTGAATACGTGTTGGTAAGAGTGGACCACCCGCAGTTGAAGCTGGACGTTCAGGGCAGGTTCGAGCAAGTGTCGCGCAACATCCACGGACGTGTCAACGCTACACATCTTACGTCAGTTGTCGCTGCTTCCAATAACTCCGTGTCAGTCGAGGTAAGACACAAGATACAACTTTGTTCTGCCAATCTATTCCATAGAGCAGTGTTTTTCAACCTGTGGGTCGCGACCCCCTGGGGAGTCGCGAAGCCACTATAAGGGGGTCGCGAAGCCTCAGTAAAAGAAAAAAAAAGTATACAAACATATTTTTTAAACTTTTTATTGTTGCTTTAGATAATTCCAATAGATTTGCTTTTAGGTTGGTTCCAAAGCTTGCCTCATCTATAGCTGCATTTAAAAATGTAATTACTCTACTGGGAAATCCCTCGTAGCCATGATCCTCATAAATCCATCAATTATACGACATAAAATTTACTTAGGATTTAATTAGGATGCAAGTGGGATACGCTGTCCCCACAAATTCATCGTATCGCTTTTCCGTGGAGGCGTTTGGCGATGTAATGTCTGTTAATTATGTAATTAGCCGATACGTCATTATAAAAAACAATAAAAAGTTGTACGTATTTGATATTTGTATTATAATAAAATACAGATTATAAACAGTGGAGGGAAGTGGGTCGCGATTTCTTTTTTCGAACTATAGGGGTCGCGTCATGAAAAAGGTTGAAAAACACTGCCATAGAGTATAGTAATAGGGAATCCATTCTATAAAATTCGTGCGATGATCGCTATCTGCAAAACCAAGGAACTGAATGAATTTGCTCTTATTATTAAAAAAAATTGTTCTTCTTTTATTTTTAAAAGAAGAGCAATTTTTACACAAGAAGAAAAAGAAGAACCATTTAAATGGTGTATTTTTAACTACTGCGGGCGTACTATGGGTAGTGTTGGTTATTACGCAATAGAAAAACCGTTTGCAGTTCAGATCAAATTATTTCAAAGCAATTCACACACTGTAGGTACTCGACTCAATTATACGGAACGCGCGACAGTTTCTAAACGTGTACACTGCCCGAGCGGGTCGAGCGTTATGACGTAGACCCTGTCGAGCGCCGCTAGGCGGCGCTGGCACCCCGATTAGTCAAATCAGTGACATATTTCTGACATAATAAATAATATTATTGCTATTCCTTCCAGGTTCGTCTGCGTCCGCAGCACGCTCAATGGAGATACAGACTGGATGTGTTTGCTGATAATAAGAGGGTGTACTTTGACAGGCCTGCCCTCAGGGTGCAGTACTTCCCAGGTAACCTAATCAAAGTCTTTCTCTTGGCTACAACCACGAGTTCCACATACGTATTCTTTTTGTGTCTATGAAAGATGAGGTTGTTGAAAATGGGAAATATGTCATGAGAACGGAAAGTCATCCTGCTAAAAATAAGAAAACAAATCTTTCACAACACCCTCAGAAATACAATTTCAATAAAATCGTATTATTTCTACTTAATTATTATCCTATTCTATCTAGCCTGTATTAGAAATAGAAATCATTTATTTACCAATAATGTAGGTGAACATATGATGGTTATTTTGATGAGTCCCGATACAAAATCATTTAATTTAATGTAATACATTTACTAGACAAAAAACATAAAAAGAAAACTTCAGTTTTCTGTTAATTTTCCTTTTAGTCTTCTCACGAATAAAGTAATTTTCTTCGGACTCCAACAGTGAATCTAATTCTCTTCCAAGCATCATCATGACCTTTCACTTATTTTATTCACAATATTCTTTTTTATTTCGTGTCGATGACTCAAATGTTTCGCATAATTAATCTGCGTTTTATGTCACCAGGTGTGACAGTATACCAGCCGATGTACCTCCTGAACCAGTCCGAGATCGTCATCATGTTCTCATCGGGCGCCGGCATTGAGGTGGTGGAGAACAAGGGCTTTATGTCAGCAAGAGTCTACCTGCCTTGGAATTATATGGTGAGTGAAGGAAATTTTTGTATTTTTTAAGGAGATTTTTATCCAACTAAGTAGTTCCAATAAATCCACCAACATGTCTTAACACTTTCGACTGCATCAACTTTTCATAGAATTCATGCCATGCCGCCATACATATTGGAATTGAACCCTCCGGGAGGGTTTTACCGGGAGGGCATTACGTTTGCGCTAAAGTTAACCATCGCGGACGGTCAACGGCATTAGGTTTAAAACCGTGTTATAAAACACTGTAAAACGAAGTAAAATTGTGTTTTCAGGGGGTCTTGTCGCTATACGTAGTTTCCAGACTTTTTTTAATGAATATTACAAATATTCACTAAAAGCATTTGACGTGAACAAAAAAAAACAAAAACAAAATGCTTGGATTTTAAAACAAACGCACATACTAATAAATCTTATTAAAATATACATCAGATTTTATTTTCACGGCTTATAATGCTGTATGCGCTAAGAAAAACCTACATTTAAAATGAGCCCTCCGCGAGGGCTCCCGTCATCCCATATGCGACTTGATGAACCCTCCAGGAGGACTCCCGGCACTGAACGTGTTAACAAGATATAAAAATAATAACATTTTGTTTCAGAGGATTATAGTTTAAGAAAGGAACTAAGTTACGTTTACCAACTGAAACCATATAGCAAAAAAAAATTGACTATCCTAGGCAATATGGTGATATAAGTACTCGTAGTTTTCCGGACTGATGTTTAGTGTTCCTTTGGATATTAACTTGAGGCTTATAAGTTATAACAGTAGCCATATTGTAGACAAAACTTTTTTTTTCCAAATCACGAGATCCTTTTCGCTATAGCTAGATCTCTATCGCATTACTAAGTTTAGTTCAGCTTGGAAAACGTTACTCTTGACTTGAGTTGGAACGATCCTCATCTAATTAATCTTGAATATTTTTTTATACAATGGTATTTTTGTTGTAGAATCAAACGCGAGGTCTGTTCGGCAACTGGTCGCTGGACGTGAACGACGACTTCACGCGGCCGGATGGCACGCTGTCCGGTATAGACCTCAACAACTTCCAGACTGCGCACAGGGAATTCGCTCAGCACTGTGAGTTATATCTACACACAAATATTTTCAGACCAACAGAAGCTGAAGTGGCAATAGGCTGGCCATATTAGCTGTAGAACTGATGAACATTGGTCTACACGCGTTCTTTAGTAGTGACCACGAATCGGAAGACATAAGGTAGGGCGCCCTCAGGATAGGTGGAGCGACGATATTAATGGTTGACAGTAGTGTGGCGGCATCTTCAACGCCACATGCGAACTACGCATCATACTCGCACGCAAAATCCTGCATCGCGCAAGCAGAGTTTACCGCGCGACTATTATATATACAACGTCCTGACATCAATCGTCGGGCAGTTGCCCACCAGACACAACACCCATCTGGTCGGAAGATCCTCCCTTTTCTATGAAGGATATGTGAACTTTACGCCCGGTTCCTTATACCTCTAATAGTAGTAAAGGCTCGAGTTGAAAGACGTGACAGTGGAGAGGCCTTTGTCCAGCAAGACTAAGAATTTCTGCATTTAGGTGTCTGTTGAAAATGGTGCACTGTTTGGAACGTTATCAAGATAACGTACATGTAAAATAAGAAAAAAGGAAAAAAAAAAACTTTATTTGCGGTAAACATGACGCCAAAAAGAACACAAAATAAAAAAGTAAACAAGATGAGGGAAAATATGCGTCACATCCACGCAAAACAGTCATCGCTCAGCATGATGCTGCGAGACAGAGCCCCAGCGCTGGTTTTCAGCGAAAGCCGTTATGACGCCGACCGGTGCAGCATACAATGACATACAATTATTCTACATGTATAAATAAAATAAAATATTTAAAATGGCAAGTGTAAAGTGTCACCATTTATTAACCCTAATTAGCAATGTAAAACATTATCTCCGCTTTCAGGGCAACTAACCGATCGAGAACAACGAGACATAGGAGTAGCCATGTTCTACCGCGAGTATGGAAGAACAGCAGCGTACTACAACGATAACCAATTCATACCGAACTTCATTCGAGAACCAGCCGACTTCCTGCCCGTCAACAGATCGCAGGACGTTGCGAGAGCCATCGAGATCTGCCAGGACTCGTACCAATGTCGATACGATTACGGAATGACCCTGAATAGAGACATGGCGGAATTTACCAAGAATTATTTGTCTTCGATTGTGAGTATTCCTGTTTTAATGTTACAAACTAGTCCTGACTTGTCGATACACCAACTGTATTCAGAGTAAACCTACATGACGTTATCATCCGCCTAGCGATATCCTATTTATGTTGGGATCGGCCTCCAGTCTAACGGGATGCAGCTAAATACCAATACCTAATTCTCATTGAGCGACTGCTTATCTGTACCCTAATTGCGTAATACACGATCAATCAGAATCTGAATCGTTTTGAAACAGATTGCTAATCCATTGCTGCATAATTTGAAGAAAAATCTGCTCAACAACGTAAATAACGCAATTAATGTTGTTGAACTGTCAAAATGAAACAGATTAGTCGTAATCGTTTGTATTTTAATCTTACTTCAGTGGAAAAAGATGGAGCTATACGTCCTGTAGAGCTTCATCTCTTTCCCACACTAAGTAATATTAAAATAATACTGCTTTACATGTGGTGGTAGGCCAACTGCCCTCCAGCACCCTGTTTGCGTAACACGATACCCCAAAACTAGATAACAAAAGTCAAATGATGTCATTTTGTGTGTAAACAAATGCGAAATGGAATGATTCATTCATGATTCATTCGAGCTATTAAGTCAATAATAAGCCTTGATTGTCAACCTGTAATAAAGACAAATGAATGATTCCCACACTTGGAATATAGCAAAATACGTTGTGTATATTTAACACAACTACTAAGCTATGGTTACACTGAAATCGAAATCCTAAAAACGACATATATTAGTACTTAGTCCGGTACCCTAATTGCGTAACACACGATCAATCACAGTCTGTTTCATTTCAACAGTTCAACAACATTGATTGCGTTATTTACGTTTCTGAGTAGACAAATTTTTAGAACATACTTATGAAGCAATGATTTTGATTGATTGTGTCATCACAATCATTGCGATGCAATGCAATGTGTGGTCTTGGGACCACACTTGTAATTTCAGGATTATGTTGTGGCTGACATAATGAATTATCAGATTCCGCACCCTAATTGCGTAACACACAATCAATCACAATCTGAATTCATTTAAAAAAAAAACATAATTATGTTCGAAAAAATGTTTTGCTCAACAACGTAAATAACGCAATGAATGTTGTTGAACTGTCGAAATAAAACAGGTTGTGATTGATCGTGGGTTACGCAACTAGGGTACGCGTCAAGTTTTGACAAATCCTTACAAAATCCACTAGCATAAAAAGCAAATTAGGTACAGACTTATTTTTACGTTTAGTTCCCTAATAAGTCATATGATTTGAATTAATAAATTCAGTGGGTCTTTCTTCCAAAAATTTCGGTCCTAAGCAGTCACGGAAGGACAGCTAAAAACGTGTTTTTGGCAAGACCGAAGCGTTTTCGAGACCTAAATCTTTTTCTCCTTTCTATTCCACATCCTATACCTTTTTAGCGCAGCCTAGTCTTGGGCACTCGCGTGCAGTAGGATGCGTCTAGTCAGCCCATTGTTCTTTTAATTATAATGCATCTGCCAAGGCCCCCATAGAACGGACAATGGCTTTAGTCGCTAACTACAATCCATTCATAATTCTTGTATACTAGGAGTTATTTGATTTCTAGTTGTTTTCGGATAGTTTTGTCATATTTTTGCTTTTGCTGCCAAGATTTGGTACATCAGTGGCTTTGAGAAAGCTATATTGATAAGCGTAATTGCTAATTAATTTACTCATTTATTATATAATTATCCTTGTGCAAAATAAAAAGGTTTCTAGTGATAACTATACCCAGTTTTTTTTTTTCGTGAAGTCTAGAATATTTGCTTTGAAGGACAAATATTTTAGAATTTTTGGAAGGAAGGACCAATGTTGTAGCCTTTGCGAAGCCACCACATACCAATTTATCTTTTAATGACTGCCACAAACAAGGTAGTTAGTTACAAGAGATAACCCAATGTTTTCGTTTTAGACCAACATAAAGGAGACGAACGCTCGGAGGGTCATAAGTTGTGGTATTCTGGAGACCCCACGTTTCGGGAGAAAGAGTAACTTCTTCTTCACACCTGGAACCAGGGTAAGTCGATACTTTCTTACTTACAATCTTGTTCAGATACCTCTAAACGATGAACGCTTTGTTCATAGATTTCCGGATCCCCATAAAAGAAAAAAATATCTTGCCACTAAAGATATTCTTAGAACCATTTCAGAAAGCCTTTTAGGTACTTTCCAACCCACAAAAAATGAATGAAAAATTCAGTAAATCCAGTTAGAGTTGTCCCTAAGACAATAATAATGTTGAGTACGGATTTGTTAAGAAAAAATAACCGGCCAAGTGCGAGTCGGAATCGCACACCGGGTCAGGGGTTTCGTACCACCGTACAATATTTTGCAAAAAACGCCGAAAAAAACATTAATTTTTAACTTTATTTTATTTTTATTATTTGTTGTTAAAGAGGCAATAGACAATACACAATCTGTGAAAATTTCAACTGTCTTCAGTCTAACTATTTTCTTAATGTCCCTCGGTAAACTTCGTGTTTCGTCAGTAGTCGGATTTCTATCAGTTGCCCTTTGCATTTGGTACTTGTACGTATTGACTCCTACCGCTGCACCCGCGTTGCCGTCAACCATAATTACCGACGATTGACGAAACACGAAGTTTGCCGAGCGACATTAACAAAATGGTTGTACTGTACTTATTACGGTTCATGAGATACAACAGCTCGCTGACAGACAGACTGACACCGGAGGCTTAGTATTAAGAAGCCGGGGTTCCGTCCCCGAATGGTGCCAAACGGAACCCTAAAAATAACACATAGGCACCTAATATAAGCCTAAGTACACTAAATAGAATTATGCCTTGAATCCTGAGTTGTAAGCAATACAAACAAAATACAAAAAGATTCCAAAAATATTTCATTATAACTGCCAAACACTTTAAAGTAGGTAAAGGGCTAAATATGATGTATTCCAACACCGTTTTGAAATGACGTGAATACAAATTGTCACCCATGGTTCATTGGTCCTCACAAAACCGCTATTAGTCATAAGTCGAGGAAACATTGTAAAACATTCATTACTTACTACGTTTTAATTTCCTTATGTATCATCCATTGTGTTTATGTACTAGTTATTCCCGTGGGTTCTTGCGTTTGACCTTATATTATTATTAATATTATAAACGCGAAAGTCTGTGAGAATGTTTGTTACTCTTTCACACAAAAACTAGTAAACGGATTTGGATGAAATTTGGCATACAGATAGTTTATAGCCTGGATTAACACGTAAGATAGGAGCGAAGCTAGTTTTTTATAAGTATTGGTGGAAGTTTTAGCACCATATCTATTTCTACCGCCGGTGTTGTGTCCTGGTTTGAAGGGTATGGTTGCCACAGCTATAGAGCCTTTCTTTGTAAAGGCTATTCTGACAGTGAACTGCATAATGTGTAGATGAAGATGCACCTCCCTGAAAATTGTCTTCCCAGCACTCATGTATGCCACCAGCCAAAAAGAACCTTTCAAAACTTGCATGACTTCCCAAAAATTTTAAATAAAAGATCACAATTTTGTGTATTTACGGCAAGGCGCGCCATATATTCAGATATTGCTCCATCCTAGAATTAGCCTAGCCTAGCTGCTCGAGCATCACTGGCTGGTTTGCCACTGGCCACCCAATAACATAGGTATAAAGTATTCGAGTACCTAAATATAAAGTACTAGGTATTGCCCGCGACTTCGTCTGCGATCCAAGATAAAAAGTAGCCTATTTCCTTCTCCAGGTCATAGTCTACCTATGTGACAAATTTCATCCAAATCCGTTTAGCCGTTTTTGCGTGAAAGCGTAACAAACAAACACACAAGTAAACAAACAAACAAACTCACTTTTGGATTTATTTTAAGGAGGATAATATAATATAAAGTTAGGATTCCAACAATAAAATTCACCTATTTGTTGTGTTAGTTCTGTATAGTTTTGGGAACGAACACACAGTCTTTTCAATTATATTGTTCGTAATGGGATTTATAAATGTATTGTCCATTGACAGGTAAACTTCGAGTGTAACCAAGACTTCATTCTGGTCGGAGACAAGCGCCGTGTGTGCGAGGACGACGGACGGTGGAACCTCCCGGATTATGGATTCACGGAGTGTCTACGTAAGTACTTTGGAGTCTTTGTTAGTGAAATAACTGGTTGTTATAACACCAATAGAAAATTTGTGGATATAATTTGTAGGACTTAAATTTTCTGTGAGTGAACAAACTTTATTTTAATATTCAATCCTGAAGCGTGTCTTCGTTTCATGTGTAAATATAGAAGGGTATAATTAATCATTACCCAAACTAATTTACTATTAAAATATTGTTAAAGCATTTACTGTACCCAAACGTTACGGCACATTTTCATTGGTCGATAGGGCTCATGTGTGGGGCGATTTAGCTGTAAAGCATGACATAGTTTTCGGGGAACCGTTTTAATTAGTCGAAAGGGAACGATTGCAGTATACGGAGGACCTACTTTAAAGCTTCATTTTCATTGGGTGTGAGTCCCTCAGACGGTGTAACGACCGCGTTATCGACTTATAACTTTCATTAGTCCTTACCCGCCTTCGGGGAGTCCCCCATGCTGTATTTCGAACGAGTTACTGACTAATGAAAATGAGCCATTAAATATGGAACATTGAGTTTTATAAACAGAAGGATCTTTCTAAATGTGAACTCTTAAAAAATTGAGATAAAGCTCTTCCTACAAAGCTATTTTTTTTTTAACACTGTGGTCCACATTAACAGCCGCTTATTGTACCTATAATTTTCTCAAGCAAGCATTCAGTGACACAACGTTTTATAATATACAGGTAATCAAGAGTACTCTCAACGCGCTCTGTTTATGACGTGGGGCATCATTCTGGCAGTTATTCTACCGTTAGGCCTGTTGATCTGCCTTCTGTGGTTCTGGTGCTGGTACAAACCCAGGTCCGAAGGCAAAGAGGGCTTCCATTTCGAAGACATACCGCGCTCAAAATCTGCGTCCAGATTAAACCTAAGAACAGCATCGATGGGAAACCTCACGGATACCATGAAATCTTCCACTTTACGTAGCACTTCCTCTGATAAAAAACCTCAATTACCCGACACTCCTACGGAGGAGACCCCAATGACTATGGCCGCCCCTATTACTAGAGCCGCCCCCCCGCCCCCAACTATGCCCACAGATGGTGACAGCTCAGGCATAGGGTACCCAGATTCAAACAAGAGCGACTCCAACAAATCTGACAAATCCAATCCTAAAAAGCGTCGGGCTTACGACAAGACATACCGAACCAACGAACCTATCGCAAACGCACCCGATGTAGAATTCCCGGAAAAACTGTGGGATCTGTCCGAAGAGGATTTACTATCTATAACGTCTCCTTCCGACACTGAATCCAACCGAGATTCAACCCTAACTCGACCTGCTAAAGACATAGAATACTTAAGCAGACCACGTCAATTAGGTCGTAGGGCGTTGCCTAGTGATTCAGGATATTCGACGAAAGATTCTGAAGACCCTTACGTTCCAAAGTACGAAGGTCAATATAGCCCCATTCCCTCCACATACTCCCCCACATATTCCGAAATATACTCCCCACCGATAAGTCCTACCTCAGATAATAGTCCTAGGAATACTTTTAATAACCCTGGGTTACCGGATCCTCCTAAGAGCGCTCCAGCTGATTCGATTCAAACATTTACTATGCCACCACAAAAAGGGAAATCTATGGAGACTCTTATAGACCCACCTAACATGGAAGTGCCTACCATGAGCCCTCGCTCCACCATGGTCTGACAAACTTAGAAAAAGTAAGGAATAAGTCTTTGATCAAGAAAACACTCTCGATCGAAGAATAGGGTGAACAATTCACTGCCCATGTGCGAATGACATTTTCAAGAGTATCTTAAGATTTAGATAGGTTACATTATAAGTGGCACATTATTCTAGTACTTTGCACCTAATGTTTACTATTAAGGTTTTAGTGGACTTTCGTGAGTTTCCCATCGTTGTTGTTGTTGTATGTTTGTAAATTCTATTAATTTTGAATAAATTTATTTTAAATCTTATGGAGTCACATGAAGAGGAAATTTCTGTTCCCATTTCGGTAGAATAACTTCCACGTGATGTTGTTTTAGGTAAGAAAGCAAGGAATGACGTTGATTATGATGAATAGAAATTTTCTCTGAATTGTGATGAGTTATTATTTTCCTTCTTCCTAATGTCTATGGTTATTACTTGCTTTCTTATCTAGTGTACATAAAAAAACCAGGTCATATGAACAGGTATGTTTATCATTTATTTTTTTATTTGCATTAGCTTGATATCTTATAGGGCTTTGATAACGTATCGTTGTTTGTTGATAAATTGCGTTATAAGGGCCACGTTTTTTTTGTTTTCGTTGGGACACAGTAAATGGTTGATTAGCACCGTTTGACCTACTTTTGTAATAACATTTTAATTTTTAGCAAAAAAAATATATTGACTCGGATATGGGACTGCTTTCCCAGAGTAGTTATCATACTACATTAAATATTCTAAACTCATGTTAACTGCTGAACAAAATGAAAAACTTGTGCGGTCGGGGGACCCCCGTCAGGAACGAAGTTCCGCACGCACGCACACACTCGTATATAATAGAAAGAGACAGAGAGAGAGAGAGAGAAAGTCGTAGGGATGGGGCATAACGCTTTTTCCTTACGTGACGATTTCTACCAGTCAGATCCTAACTTCGTTCTAACAAAAGTCGGTCAAATCCCTTGACATGACCGATGGGACCAATAATTTAGTACTTCCAATGAGATACTAAGGCCGCACGCACTTTGGACGCGTTTTCTTACGAATTTCACTCGTGCGAACACGTACGAACACGCAGGAACGATCCCAACCTTCCAAGTACAAAGGGAGCACGCAGACTGGGTGCGTGTATGTCGTACGCATACGTACGTATAGTTCCGACGGGACGATTGGGATTTTTCGTGGATTCAATATAATCACCGGAAAACTACCTATTTGACGGAGAAAAACGTATTCAGTGTGCGCACTCGATTCGTACGACCACGGTCGTTCGTTAACGAATGCGCGATACAAATTCGTGTCCAAAGTGCGCGCGGCCGAACTCTCCCGGTATCAATTACTTTACTACATTGACCATAATATAGTCTACTTTCCAAAATTATCATCATTCTCCACCCCTTATCCCAATTTATTTGTGGTCGGTGCAACATGTCCCTTTCTTCCATACTTCTCTATTAGTCGTCATCTCGGTAATCACCTTTCTAGCCATATCATCTTTCACAAATCCATCCATCGTGTCTTTCGACCAAAAAGGATCAAAACTCACCTGTTCTTCCAAATTCCAGGCAAACAGGAGTACTCCTCCCGTACCCTGGGCGCGACATGGGGCATCATCAGCGCCGTGATGGTGCCCATTATCATCGTGCTCATCTGCATCGCCTGGAGGATACTCCTGCGCAGGAAGGCCGACGAAAAGGAGGATAATGCCTTCTTGACTATTAAGTAAGTGAAATTTGAAATCCAGTCAATCTAGTCAATATTATTCAAAAATCATTTTCGGAGATTTTGCATAAATTTTTCTATCTTCTTTTCGTGTGACTAACCTGGTGTCAGAGTTAGTTTAACCATGTCCACGAATTGTCAAAATAAATATGGGAGAGAAAACCATGGAGAAATCGCAGGACATGAAGCTAAGCGAATATGGAAAAGGTTTCTGTGAGCATTTGTAATAACACCGATTTACGAATAGTAAGGTCCTGAATTCTAACCTAGGCTATGCAATTTATTTCGTTACCACTGCTCTTAACACACCGAAGGAAAACAGTGAGAAAATCTAAAACAGACCTAAAAACAAATGATTCAAAAGTCATGTGAAATCCACTGTTTCCTATGTGGATACGGCCCACTCCTCAAAAAGAGGGGGCCTGATATGTTTAATAAGTTATGAGACGTCTTTTATTAAGTTCTTAATAACATTAAATAACATCATTCAATCCTTTCCCCAGACCATTGGACCCTGAAGAGTCTCTCCGAATAAACTCGGACGATGAGAGCATACCCTACAAGAAAGATACGACGGAAGATACTCCTGAGCCAACGGAACCCGTGAACGTGGTGGATAGTCCTGACCAATACCCGTATGGTACTCCTTACGACCAGGCAGTGAGCAGGACACAAGCCCGGCCGTACGCTGGGGCTGGGGAAACAGAAATTAATTAGGTTAAGGGGATCCAACATGGCGCGGTGACAGGAAACGATTGACACTGACAGTGCCAAAAGACCAATGATCAAATTGGCAATGGGTAAAAGTACCAGCGAACAGAAGGTTCGAAATTTGAAATATTATCAATTGGACAATGTTGCCGCGCTTTGGTTGATTAAAATAAATTATTTTTCAAAATAATACAGTTTTGGGAAATGTTTTATAAAAATATTATATAAGTTAGTTAGATTATAATTACCTGTTAAAGCGTGCATTTGTAAGTTTTATATTGTATATTGTGTTAACTCTTTTTCAAAACTGCAGTAACTAAAGAAGACCATACTAATTATTTGTAACTTTAATACAATTTAAAATAAGAAGACTCAAGACGCCTTTTTACTAATTTTATATAACTTGAAAGATTCTACTAAGATTTAATTAACCACTCTTAAAAGTATACAATTTTAAATACTTACCATTATTTGGAATCCATGAATAATCCCACCATTGAAATAACTTAGTTATAAATAAATATATTTACAACCTTTGTGTTTAGTGTAACATGACAACAATAAATACAATTTAATATAATCGCATATTTAATTGTTTTTGTCTTTTATAGTGCCATTTAACACATTTCTTTTCTTTATATTTTTTGTTATTCACCTATTTGTCCACTTGTTTGTATTTTGTTATGTCATTAAATTAGGTTAAATAAAAAATACATAATACTTGTTTGTTTTATTTTATTCCATTCGTGTCAAGACTTCGTGCAAGGGATAGCTTCTCATCAATTGAGCTCTGAAAATCAAAATGGAATAATGTACCATTTTGACGGGGCCAATCCCCGAGGCAATCCACTAAGCCAGTGGTCGGCAAACCGCGGCTCGCGAGCCGCATTCGGCTCGTTGGCCTGTCTAATACGGCTCTGTACAAAGCAAGTCACTAAGCAAGATATCAAGTTTTATTCAAAATTCAAACTATATTGCAAAGATTAATTTCCGAACAATTTTCACCAAAAATTAACAGGATCGAAAATGAATCATTTACTGTACCTTTCAAAGGTTTCCAAGGTTAACTTGTTAATAAATAAGATGCCTTCATCACATTATTATCAGCCGATATGATGATGAAGGCATCCTACTTCTTAGCAAGTTAATTTTAGGAAGCGGTGTGAAGTTAAACGGGTAGGAGTTTTAAGAATTGAGATAAGTATATTGAGACAGTTTGGAGACACAGAAAAGATTGGCTCTCATAAGAAATGTTAGTCGATATCGTATTGATATTTGACTCTCCGTGTGGTGCTGAACGTAAAGAATAGTGCCATCCCATTTCTTCCCGTGGGTGTCGTAAAAGGCGACTAAGGGACTCACTAGAGAATGGACAGCAGCGTTCTTTACGTATTTTAACACCATACTCCGATCGCAAACCCACCTGCCAAGCGTGGCGATTATGACAAACCCCCCCAATTGGGGGAAGCCTATGTCCAGCAGTGGACATCTTTCGGCTGAAATGATATGATGATGTTTTGACTCTATTGACTAATGAGTTTGCCGACCACTGCACTAAGCCAATCCATTAATTAGCTTCTACAATGGCTTCAGAACAATCCAATGCAGTGGACTGTCTCTATTTACACGATACTATTATTGGATTGACTTAGTGGATTGTCTCGGGGATTGGCCCCGTCTCATTAATGGTCCATCTCGTCCACTCAATCTTATAAGCAAGGATTTTCAAGGTTTTCTGTTCTCAATGCAGTTTTTTGTACTTACTGCAAAGGTGGCAACGCAGACGTTGCTATGGTAACGCGGGCCAAACATAAACATATCCCATTGACAGCGGAAATGTAATAATTTGTGATTGCGTCTTACAAATACAAATAAATACAAGTTGTACCTATTCTCTTAGCTTCATTGTCAATAACGAAAATGGATTTAAAACTAATGGACAAACTGCGCTTACTAAAAATTGACACCGAGTTACGTTCGCAAATCAAAATGAAACCGATGAGCAGGTACTATTTCATCACTGGCACGAACCCTGGTGAGCAATTCTATGTTTTTGCATCCACTGCCGCATGGCTTATCAGAAAAACTGGCAAAGAATTCGAACAGCCCAACGAGGAGGATGATCCAAACAGTATTACTGCTGCCATCCTCGATATTTTAAGAGAAAAAGAGATTGTCGTCGATTTCTCTTCGCACAAACTAAAACTGGGCTACGGCGAACAAGTGTCCTACATATTAAACGTTTTAGCTGACCAAGCTTTGAAGACAGAGGAGTTTGAATGGCAGCAGCCAGTTGTGGACATCCCTGAGCCTGAAGAGGCTGCGGACGATGTAGACCAGGTTGAAGATGAGACTGAAATATTACTAGACAAAGTCGAGGAAGAAATGGCGATATATTCCGGAGAATCCGAACAAGAGTTTGATGTAGAAGAAAACGAAACTAGCTCGGTTAAAAAAGTCCACGATTGGGAAGCATGGAAGTTAGAATTAGAAAGAGTAGCACCCGCTTTGAGGTTAAAAATCTCAGCCGACGGTCGCGATTGGAGAGCAAGACATTCTCAAATGAGGACTTACAGGGACGAACTGTTCGAGAGATTCAAAACAACAGGCTCCCAAATAAATAAGCTACATGGAAACATTAGTTCCATTATGGACAAGATATCGGCTAGAGAGAACATTTTGAACGAACAATTCGAGCCGTCGGTAAGAGAATACGGATCTTTGCTAGACGAGTTGAGTAAAGTTACAAATGAATATAAAGATGTTAGTGTAGGAGTTACAGAGAGACAAGAAGTGCTGAATGAATTAACATCTAAAGTAGAAAATATAAAGCAGAGAACAGAATCCAAGGGCTCATCAATGAACGATAATTCGCCGTTGGTGACAGCAAAGAAGGCGGTGGCGAATTTGAAGAAGGATATACAAGACATGGATTTCCAGATTGTCGTGTTGCTTTGGCTGTTAACGACCAAAGAGAATCCTAATAGCAATAATTTGTTTACTAATGCTGAGTCGAAGATGGTTGGGATCGAAAACTATTGATCCTACGAAAGCCAATAATATCTTATTGAATATGGGATATTATTTAAATCAGAATAAGAATATATGTGGGATATTCGTAATTATTTTTTAGATTTAATAAATAAAACTCATTTCTTTGTATATTTTTTTATTCTTGCAATATTCAAATATTACGTAAAAATATTTAACTCTTAATACATTAATTTGCCAATGTGTCGCCTTGGCTGTACTTACAACGTTGTGAAGTACCATTTAAATTACCTAATTAAAATACTCAGAAATAATACAATCTTTGGCGAAGAAATAATTAAATTAAAAAGGTAACATTTTTATTGGATACCTACTTAAAATATAATTGGCAGTATATAGAGTGCCGCTAGTGGCATAATAGTGGCGCTGCCTCGGCCCGGCTAAAGTTCCGTAAGCATTGCCTCGTCATTGTCACTGTCACTGAGTCATTGTCACCTGTTATTCTGTTTTTTTGTTGAAGTTAGTTTGCTGTAAAACACCACATTCCTAAAAAATTACATTTTCTTGTGCCTAAACGGACCCGTTGTGTGGTCACAGTTCTAACCTAACCTACCTTTCAGCCATTTTCAGTGACAATGCAATGCTACGGCACTTTAGCCGGGCCGAGGCAGCCACTATTATGCCGCAAATAGCGTTACTTTATCCGATAGGGATAAAGTGCTGCTAGCGGCACTCTATACACTTCTAATATAATTATAAAATTTAATTTCGACATTTAGTAACTAACAAATAAACAAAAGTGATTTACCTACCTAATTGTAAAATATCATAAAATGTGAAAGCGTTTTGTAAAAAAAAAACATAACTTTATGCTCGTCACAAATTAAAATGCGGCTAATATGTTATAAAAAAATAATTAAGTAGCTATAGAAAAATATAAAATATCTTGTTCCTTACCGTAGTTTAATTTAAAAATCAACATAAAATGTAGTACTTGCACCTACAACAAATATTTATGTACAACGAACATCATGCTAAGTTATTGTTTAAAATGTTAGATTGCTTACAACAGGGGTTTAACCAAGTTTTATATTTAAATATACATATTCACATTTTTTTGGTTTTGCAAGGAACAAATAAAATAACAGGAATTTAAAAGCAAAAATAATAATTTTCTATATATGTTTTTATAATAAACGACAATATTAAGGGCGATTAAACAACTGCATGCATGCATGCATGCATGCCAACCGAAAACAACCACTTTAATTAATATATGAACCGTTCAGTATCGACAAATTCAAAACGGACAATGCAACAAAAAAAAAACTGTCAGCCGTTTGGGAGCTCCGATGTCACAGACAGACACAGATACAAACGTTAAACTTACAACACCTCTGGTTTCCGTCGTGGGTTAAAAACATAATCCCTTCTTTGCAGTCGGGAATAAACCCGTTTAAATTAAAATACTACTATAATAAACATTTTTTCTTAAATTATAAGAAATACATTGTGCTGCCTCTTTACAAATTATATATATAAATAAGTATTCTAAAACTATTAAATAAGGAAATTACTCATTTAAATTGACATAGTTTGCGAATAATTTGTCAAAATTGTTTTTTTGTCTAAACAAAATGTGAACTTGTTTTTAAGTGTGTAAAAAGTACTTATTCTTTCATCTAAGTATGTGTAGCAACTTATTTAGAGACAAAAATATATTCGTAAGGTTTCATAATTTAAAACAATTATTGGAGATATTATCCTGATAGTGCAAATTTTACTAGTAATTTTATTTAACATTGTTAACTATCCCATTAAATTCGTAATTGAGATCAGTACAAGATCTTAAATCTGTATATTTATACGTTTTAGAAAGAGAGTGGCACATTGTTGTATTTTATCATGGAATCAAGCATCGAAGATCGCTGACTAAAGGTAGCGTTCCGTACCCGACGGCAGGCAGCAACTGCACGCGACGTGTCACGGCGATACGTCGCAGCGTCATGATTCGGAACCCGACCGCAGGCGGCAGCAGCCAGTATTCCAGTCGGTAGATAGAAGATAGAAAAACGTGTTATCGCTCGAGCGTTGGCGACAGTACTGGTCTGCGGTTGGGCTGCACGTGTCGCCTGTCACGACGAGTCGCTAGCTACGGAAGGTATTTCATAAAAACTAGTCGTGTCGCGGCGACAAGTCACCTGCAGTTGCCTCCTGCGGTCGTGTACGAAATGGTACCTTAATTATAATTATGACCTTACAATATGAATAATTATGCAATGCAAAAGGAATGTAAAAATGAGATAAATTCACTGAATTTTATTCATATATGGTACAGATTGGGTTAACGTAACATGAAATGCAACAAACATTCAAGCAATTAGCATTGTTATTGTGTTACATGTTGCATTGCATAAGTTTGGACGGCTCATTTGTGTCACATTTCATGTTACATTACACTAATCTATACCCGGCAGTAAAAATAACATTTTGCGAAAAATTAGACCGTTAATTTAAAAAAAACTGACCACGTGCGTGTCGGACCACCCACGGTGAAGGGTTCCGTAGTTGGGATGAATTTATCCCAAATACAAACTTAACATTGTAGTTGAAAAACATGTTCTCCCATACATTCCAACTGCAAATGTAAGTTTGTACGCACAATATTGAGAGATTTACCATGTTATTTTAAGACTATAGATTTCTTATAGGTTTTCATGTAATCTATGCGTAAAGAACTATTCTCTGTGTTATTTTAAACATTTTAGGCTCAGTAGTTTCGGGGAATGGTCAATATTCATCTATTTTCTTAAATATCTTCAAATGTATTTATAAAAAAATAAAAATAAAATTGAGATCCTCGCAATAAGCCCTTTCATTTGATATGTCAAACGGTACAGTAGCAAAACATTTTTTTTTTAATTTTCTTGAAAATTTTGAATATGGGGTCACTTTTGGGTGCACCCCAAAAGTGACCCCATATTCAAAATTCATTTATTTACGTCCGTGCTTGGGTCACAGAACATACATAATTATGTGTACCAAATTTCAACTTAATCGGTCCATTAGATTCGGAGCAAATTGGCTGTGACAGACGGACAGACAGACACACCAGTGATCCTCTTATAGGATCACTCGTGTTCCGTTTTTTTGCTTTTGAGGTACGGAACTATACAATTATATCCTCCATCGGCTTGAAATCGAGAAACACTGGTACCAGTAATACATATAATAATATCTGACATGTAAACTTGTAAGATCTACTCGTACTTATAGAAAATAAATGTAATTCCATTTCACATTGTAACTTACCCTTTTCAACTGGCTGGTTTTACTTATTAAAAATATAACACAATATTTATAAATAATTAGTTACGATACGTATTACAAATTAATTCACTCACAACATTTTGACAACATCATAATTATGTAAAATGGATGACTTTTATAATTACAATTTTCTTCGAAACCGGCTGCATATGGGCCTGCGCAAACTGGCGGACGGGACGGCAAAGGATTTTAAATTTATCAATTGAATTTTATACTTATCCAATGGAAATAAGGTATTTGTTGCAATGCTCGCTAAAACTGCGCTGCGATGCTCCATGCTCGATCACCGAGCATTGAAATATATACCTTATTTCGATTGGATAAGTATTGAATTCAATTGATAAATTTAAAATTCTCTGCCGTCCCGTCCCGTCCGCCAGTGAGTCCAGGCTTACGTATATATAGTTACTAGTATATAGTTTACTTTTTGTAAGATCTGGCAAAGCGCAGACCACCTTTACATTGCTAAACAAATGTCAACATAACACTCATTGAAATAAAGTCGAATACATATAGATCATCAAAGCGAACAAAAACGTGTTTTCTTTTATTTGACTCCTTATTCCAATGTGTACAAAGGTGATATTTGATGAGCAATAAATCCGCATGGCGCTGTATGTAAATACTCGCAAAACATACGAGTAGGTACACTATTTTTTCGGATAGATTCGTACCCGAAATAATTGAAAATTCTTAGGCCCTATTTCTATCCTTGGATAAGCACTATCCACCAGATAAATTAACCGCCAGTCAAGTTAACTGGAATTCATTCGGAGGTGTTAAAACATTTCAATATCATTAAAATAATAATATCATCAACAAATATAAAAAGCAAACTGTCGCAAGTTTGATAAATAAATTCACTATGGGGCATTTTTTACAAATATTTTTTCATGGTTTAAGGTGAATTCGACCAATTTTTTTTTACCAAGTTTATATCTTATCCTGCGAATGAATGTTGATTTTTTTTGTCAGTTTTTCCATATGCTGCGGCCGCATCTGCGTCTATCGTGACCAAGCAATGCGTGTCGAAGCTTCGTTAGTTTTGCTCGCTAAAAAGTTTTCGCGCTAATATTGCATTAGCGCGATAACTTTTTAGCGAGCAAAACTCACATTAGCGGCTTCACTACGTTCATTATGTACCGCCCGGGCGATAAGTGCTACACAGCCCGAACTATCGCGACGATAACCGATGGTTGGTCACAGCTGCGTGTGCTGTGCGAAGCTTCGTCACGATAGACGCAGATGCGGCCGCAGCAATAAAATAACTGACAGCCGTCAATTGCGGGTAAAAACTTTGGTAAAATCAGCCATTCATTAATGTGTAAAGACTAACACAGTATAAAATAATGCACAACAGTCAGTTTACGTCCGGGTCACCAGCCTGGTTGAATATGATACTTTTGGCCTGCGCTAGGTACACAGGGTCGGGTTTAGACGGCTCTTCAAACGTTACGTTATACTTTCTCTTGAGATCTTCCATGAATTCCTGTTTCAGTAAGGCTAGGCAGCTGAAATAGGGATAATGTACTTTATTATTTGATGGTTAGAGCTTACATCAGTGGAGCAGGACTGACGAAAGAGCGATTTTATTTTGAGTATTTTTTTTTGTTGTTTTTGTATGCGGACAGACAAGGAACCTTTGCCCTGTGGGACAATAGCTCTATACAGAATAGACCTTGCCCAGCACGCGTAGCGTGAAAACCATAGAACCAGTTTTCTACGTTTTTTGTCCAAAGAAGAATAGACAAAATGACAGATTGTGATTGTTTATCTGTCATTTTGTCTATTCTTCCGTCGACAAAACCCGTTTCTATTGTGGTCATAAAAAAATGTTGAACAATAGCGAAAATGAACTAAGCTGTCACGTCTTTTTTTTTTGGATACCCTCTGCCTGGGGAGGCTCCTGTCCTCCTGCTAACGTGAGTCGGGGGCGGCTGTTTGTGAAAATGATTACAGTAAACAGTTTGTAGTACCCACATGCGATAGTGCGGGTCTGCGCGGAAGGCGGTGATGTCCTGCGAGGGCGCGTGCGGCGTGTGCAGCACGAAGGCGCCCGGCAACACCACGCAGCCGTAGCCCTGCGCGCGGAGCTCCACGCTGTGGGATACCTGGAATAGAAAAAAAAAATGATGTGATGATGTTGTGTATGTAAATGTTACACCACTGACTACCTGCAGTATTTGTCTCTCCTTCTCCCTTTAATCCATCCAAAGGTTGTCTGTAAAAGATCGCTTTTAGCGATAAGACCGCCCATTGTGTCACCCTATGTAAAATGACTACATTTTTATCTATATTTTTTATGGTGTACATAATAAAGAATATTCTATTCTATTCCAATTTCTGACTGGTGTTTTGAAAAGATGACCACTGTCATGAAACGCAATTTTTATTTCACACCCCCTACTGTGTAATTTTTTTTTTTTTTTTAATAAAAATAAAAACAAATAAGTCAAATCTTAAGCCAATGAAAGCTAAACTAATTAAAGTAATTCATAATAGCCCAGGAGTCTAGCCAGGCAATGATTTTGTACTGTATTTCATTATAGCCCAATCAATCTGCCTAGACGGTAAACGCGCGTCGACGCGCGACGGCGCGCTTTTATCCTACGGACAGGTGTGCAAATGTCCTGACTTGCGTGCATATCGCGTCTGTATCGCTACAAACGCGCGTCGACGGCTTCCAGTTTAACCGGATGCAACTGAATACCAGTATTTTACAAGGAGCTACTGCCTATCTGACCTCCACAACCCAGTAACTGGGTAATACGATACATCTTGGTTAGTCTGATTGTCAGAGTTTCGGGCTTCTGACGACCCGTAACGACTGTCAGAGATCCACGAAAGACAGCCGGGACCAACGGCTTAACGTGCTTTCCAAGCCACGGAGGCGTCTCGGTATGTTAAGATGGTCACCCATCCACGGACCAACCCCTGCAAGCGTAACTTAACCTGATGGATCGACCCGTACGGCTGTTATTACTTAGCCATGAGCTCCTCTCAGCTATTTCAACAAACACAAAAAATCGCATGAAAACTTTTGTTTAAACTGATCAGTCTTGGTGAAGTTTCTATAGAACGAGTTCAAGCTAACCATAGACAAAAAAGTACAGTAAAATAATAATAGTAGGAAATTACCTTATTCCAGCCAAAGCCAGAGAATCTCGTATCGTATTTAAGCACAGATCTGTGGACGACCAAATACGGCTCGTAGTCCGACTGCCATTCGACCTGGAATATAAAATGGAATATTAGGTTTATTTCTTTCAATGGGAGAATGGATTTATACCCCCACAATCCGTTCTCCTAATTCCGGGAGCAAATTGTTAAATTTTAATTTTTTCTTACATAAATACGCTTTTTCTTCTGGAGGTAGTGATAATCCTACAGAGAAACTCGTTTAAATAAGAAAAAGAAAAAAATAAAGAAAAGTTGCTTATTTTGCACAAATAAGACACACATTATTTCCTGCGTTCTTGTCCATAAAGAAAAAAAAAAAAAAACGAAAATACACGCACGCAGTTTGGGAGTACTACACACTTGACCTTTTTAAAAGACATCACTATTAACACTTTCACTGTCCTAAGACAATTATCAATACAATTATTGCACGTCCAATAGTGCGTTATATACAATGCATGGACGTATGAACTTCAACCGCCGACCAATAGTGTTGTCCAAGTACGTCGAAACACGATCGATGTATAGGTAACAAACATGGTCAAATCGTTGATCTCGTGTATATTTTGGCGGACTGTTTCATTGATAAACCTCTACGAGGAAAACGAAAGAGATAATTATGTACCATAATAGATAAGTAAATTGCATAGACATGACATTGACAATGTCATTTTGTTTTTGATTGTGTGTTTATTGGTGAATAGTTATAATATTTTCTATTATTGGTCTTGGCTTCATTTTATCAACCATGACTCGGATTGTATCAGGCGATGATTTAGTGCGTATTTTAGAAGATAGTGATGGTGAAGATGAGGTACTAGAACGATTAGAGAATTTGCAAATATATGGACCTGAAGAAACTATTGAAGCCATTAATGAATTCATAAATAAAAATAATTGAATGGAAAATAATTTTGCGGCGTCTTCTACTTGGAACATGAATATACTACCTTTAGAATGAGAATGCTTCACAGGCTATTTGAGTAAACGACAATTTCATAATTTCAATGCCGATTCCGATTTGTGGACTGTTTTTTTTCAAATCTTGACAGATGATATAATCGATTTCATGATAGCGGAAACAAATTAATACGTATGCGAGTCAACTTTTGCAACAAGCAAATCTTCCAACTTATTCGCGTATAAAAAGATGGACGCCGGTGACTAGGACCGAAATGAGATCATATTTGGGCATTATATTATTAACTGGTTTGATTCCGTTCCCTACAATAGAATCATATTGGAAAAATAAAAAAAACTACTATCATCCATTATTTCACAATATCCACATGTCTTATAATAATAGGTTTTGTCTAATTTTGAGATGCTGGCATTTCGTTGATAACACGAATCATAATGAAGGACGTCTTTTTAAAATACAGCCATTAATTGACAAAATCATTTCAAATTTTAAAAGGATATATACATCAGGACCAGTAGTTGCAGTTGAAATATATAAAAAATAATAAAAAATACATTTGTTGCCATTGACGATTTATGTGACATAGTGCCACGATACAAAGTTAATTGTGTGGCACTTAATGCAGTTTATTGTATCGACTGTGGAGGTGACTTATTATGTCTCAAGAAAAGTTTATTAGCGTAGACCCCCCAAAGAAATAAAAAAAAAGTTTTATTTAAGTTGAATTTTAGTAAGAAAAACCATATTTATTTTTGTTTGATTAAAATATAATATATATACCAAGTTTAACTTTCTTTTTTTTTTACTTATTAGATAAGGCAACCTAGGGAGCCAGTTTACGTACTTGCCAGGTTGAAAGAATTATCTGCTTTTTTTTATTTGATTGATTTTTCAAGTTTCTCGTGAACAACACTATTCTTGGAGGTTAAAAGTGTATTGTATGTCATGCACGAACGTACGGAGCTAACTCATCAGTGCATTACATGTAATGCATGGACAGTGAAAGTGTTAAGGTACCATACCGTACCCGACCGCAGGATACAACTGCAGGCGATGTGTCGGCGCAACGCGACTGGTTTCTTGGAAATACCTTCCGTAGCTAGCGACACGTCGTTGGCAGCTACGGGCGATTGACAGGCAACACGTGTAGCCCGACCGCAGACCAGTAGTGCCGCCAACGCTCGAGCGAAAACACGTTTTTCTATCTTCTATCTACTGACTGGAATAGCGGCTGCTGCCGCCTGCGGTCGGGTTCGGAATCATGACTGCAGCGACATGACGCCGCGACGTGTCGCCGCGACATCGAATCTTCTTCTACTGCTTTTAATACCCATGTTTTCGCTGGCCAATGTATGGTGTCAGCCAATGTCAATGTTGAATTGCTACACGTCGTGGAACGTTCCTGCACGTACCTCGTAGGGCGCGGCCGCGTTGACCCAGCGCGAATAGTTGGTCGCGCGGTGTCCGCGCGGCCACTCGCGCGCTCGGAAGGGCTGCACGTCGCCCGCGTGGCCGCGCGCCGAGCTCGCCAGACGCGCTAGTAGCGCCGCCTTACTGCGCGGGACGGACGTGCGGTAGCGGGTCGTCTCGAACGCTGCTACCACTAGGCACTGCACAAAACGATACACCTTATAAAAACATCTATTTAAATCTGTTAACATAAAAGCTCACCCTGTATAGTCATAGTGAGACTAAGAATATCCTGTATATTCCAGGGTGAGTTTTAGTCCTACTATGACTACACAGTTTAAAGAGGGGTTTTTTTTTTATGGGACTTCAGGGCGAAATTAGAAACAATGAGAAATACAGTAAAGTGTTAAAACTAATCATGATGAGCTCGATCGAAGAAAACTGAATATGCATCACTAAAGATGCAGATTCAAACATATTGAAACTTTTTTTTTTTTTTGTCAGATGTGACAATTACTGTTTAAATCAATCTGCCTAGCCTTTTCTCAACTACGAGTATAATGGGGTCGGCTTCCAGTCTAACCGGATGCAGCTGAATACCAGTATTTTACATGGAGCGACTACCTATCTGATCTCCACAACCCTATAACAGGGTAATACGATACCCCTTGGTAAGACTGGTTGTCAGACTTTCGGGCTTCTGACGACCCGTAACGACTGTCAAAGATCCACGAATAAAGGCCGGGACGTGCTTTCCGAGACACGGAGGAGTATCGGTATGTAAATATGGTCACCCATCCACGGATCAACCCCGGCAAGCGTAGCTTAACCTGATGGATCGACCTGTGCAGCTGTTATTACAGTTTCTTAGAAACGAAATGTCACGAAGCAAAACGCATGACTTTATAACCTTCCGATCTGTATAAGCTACTGGCATATGCACCTCCTTAAAGCCTACCTTCTTCTGCGGATAAGGGTTGACCAGCTGAATGGCGCTCCGCAGATGGTCGTACAGGCCTGCCATAGGCACGAAGTCGACGTCCATTAAAAACACGTACGGCGTGTTGACGTTCTCCAGCGCCACGTTACGGAGGTAGTTCACTGGGTAATGCACCTGTATAAACAACATTCTGTAGCTGTCATCAAGTGAGAAAGAGATAGAGCTATACAAGACGACTAGCGCTATCTCTTTTTTACACTGCATTCATAATTTTCTATGGGAGTCGAGCTCGCACAATCAGGGCGGAATATTGTAAACAAAAATACTAATTTGTAGTAAATAGTTTTATTTTGTTTATATCTTAACAGAACTATATAATCATAAAAATGCGAACGTGAGTTTGATGTTTATTTATTTTTGGTTTGTTTGTTACGCTTTGACGCTAAAACGGCTGAACGGATTTAGATGAGATTTGGCACTTAGGTAGACCATGACCTGGGTTAGGACATAGGACACTTTTTATCCCGATATTCCCACGGGATCGAGAGTTATGCGGGTGAAACCGTGGGGCTCAAAAACCATAAACGTTCACCCCCTTAGGGGATGAATTTTCAAAAATCATTCCTTAGTCCTCACCTTCGTTTTAAAAAGAACTCTTGTGCAAGATGTCATGCTTGTAGACCCCGCGGTTTAGGTTTTTAGGTTGTGCGTTGTCTGTCAGTCAATGAAACAAAGGTGAGATATCAAGTTCAAATTGATACCAAATAATATCTAGGGGTCGTCCATAAATCACGTGAAGTTCGAAAGGGGGTGAGGGGATTCGGAAAAAATCACGACATATCACAAGGGGGAGGGTGTAGTGAGATATCACATGTATAATTTTTTTCGTTTAACGCGCATTTTTAAACCGAAAAGCACCCCCCTAAATAAAATATTTTTCTTTCTTTCTTTGTATTTAAAGATAAAATATTCTGTAATTTTTTAAGATACTTTGCAACAAAAAAATACTCGTGACTTTGTGTAGGGGGGGAGGGGTAAGTCCCCTCCCACCCTACCTAAAGTCACGTGTATTTTTTCCCTAAAACCGTATCAGAGAGGGTTAATGACGTTAGAATTACATAAACTTCAAATCATGCAATAGCATATTTTCATGTGCCTTTGTTTGCGTTTAGCATAGAGCATTATCAGCTTATGACATTCCCACTGCTGGGACTCTGTGAGAGGGAGTGGGCCGTAATCCACAACGCAGGCCCAAAGCGGGTTGGTAGATGTCACGTCTTCGAATATTTGGTTCTCGGACACGGCGGTTTCCTCACGATGTTTTCCTTCACCATTTTGAGAGCAGTGATGAAATAATTTACAAGCGCTATCTGGGTTCGATTGCACCACCTACAACTCGTAAGCCACGGCCGTTACCACCGAGCCACCACTGCTCTCGTGGTTGCGTTTATGGGTTATGAAACCCAAATAAATAAAAAAATATTTAGCTTACCTTATCATGTTTAAACACCAGATGGTATCCAATATTCTTCCTATCTCTAAGGGTATCGGACCAATCCCCGATGAAACTCCACAGTCTTGTCACTTCACAGTCTGATAAGTATATGGCAACACTGAGTGGACCTGTCAAATTAAATTAATTCATGAAAGGACAGGTAGTTGAATGCAGCGTTGTATCCTGGATTCGATACCCAGGTTGGGTTTGGGTCATAGGATTTTTCTATTCTGAATTTTCCAGCTCGGAGTCTAGATTTTAGGCCGGTTACTAGGCGTACTCGTTCATGGGGCTTAAGGTGAATCCGCATCTTAGAGGTAGCCCCTAAAATTCACTTATTTTCTTCCGTTTTTTGCAATTTGCAGGTCAGTGTAAGGTTGTAATCATGATCACAAGCATATTCTTCAACTCAGACGCGTTCAGTGCCACAAAACATTAGACAACATCGTTTTATATCACTAAAATATAACCCGACCAAGTGAAACTTCTCGTTAGTTTCGTATTACACGTATGATGCTTGGAGTTGATTGAATTTGGGATTATTTGTTGTTGATTGAATTGTCGCTACGTAACTTAGTAGAAGTTCTTTATTTAATAAATTTAAAGCTTCTCGTGGCGGGGACTTTGTGTGGCATTTAGGTATTTTCAAACTTAGTCAAGTTTCAAGTTACTGGGAATTGTTGTCAAAAGTGGTAAAGCAATTGTCGACTATACGCTTCTAAATAGACGCGTGATATTATTTTATGTTAGCTTCAGGGCGTATACATACATAATTAGCCTATAATATTCCTCGGCTCTCCTCTCAGGGTTTGTGATACACCCAATTTCACTAGACAGTACTCGTAATACCTCGCTTTACGCGAGGGATGTATTCCGGACGAAGTCGCGTTAAGAGCGTTTATCCTTAAAGTAGACAACGTCTCAAATAGCTGTCAAAAATGTACCTGGTTTGATTAATTTGGCAATATTACTGTATGGAAATAAGAAATATGGCTAACTAGCGAACTAGAATATTAATAATGAATTACAATTATAACATTGAATTTGATGTAGTACTTTTTTTTACTTTTTTTTATTTTAATCAATGGGCTACTCCAGGTATTTATAAAAGTAGAGCGACACTATACGAGTTATATGGTTTGAAAAAATACAGGTTTGATACTCCTTTCCTAGAGTATGTCAAAAAGTATTCAAAATTATTCAAAAATATTTGTGCTTTTGCTAAATCTAAATTTTTAAGCGATACAAGTAAAAAATCTAATAATAAAGTAAAAACCACTTGGAAAATTATTAACAATGAAACGGGTAAGTCGATTAGACATGAAAAACAACTTGAGATTATGGTAGACGATAAATTAGTTAATACAGCAGCCGACGTAGTCGAGGCATTTAATGAGTTTTTTGCCAACATACCTATAACTACGACTCGCTCCTTGAATTCGTCCCCGTCTAAAGCTGAAAACCTTTTGCATAGTAGTGTACCTAAATGTAGTACCTTATTTAGCTTCGAACATGTAACGCCTCGTGATGTAGTTAATGTTTTTAACACACTCAAGTCTAAAAACACGGGTGATTACTGGGGCATCTCCATTAAACTTTTAAGTAATATAATAGACATCGTAGCCCCCTATCTAGCTGTTACTTTTAATAAATGTGTTGATTTAGGAACTTTTCCTGACCTCATGAAAAATCGTAAAATCATACCATTATTTAAATCAGGTAATAAAAATGACGTTGGCAATTTCAGGCCTATTTTTATCTTACCAGCATTTAGCAAAATATTTGAAAAGTTAATACTCAAGCAGTTGCTAAAACATTTTAATTTAAATAGCCTCCTTCATAATGAACAATATGGCTTTACAAAAGGTCGTTCGACTACAGATGCGGGTGTTGCTCTGCTGAAACACATATTTAACGCATGGGAGAACTCGCAAAATGCTATTGGGGTTTTCTGTGATCTCTCCAAAGCCTTTGATTGCGTGCACCATGAC
The DNA here is from genome assembly GCA_916701695.1 of Agrochola macilenta. NCBI lineage: Eukaryota > Metazoa > Arthropoda > Insecta > Lepidoptera > Noctuidae > Agrochola > Agrochola macilenta. Next base: position 7,999,552 of record OU753564.1, on the reverse strand, counting down.
ACGCTTTTGCGTAAACTGCGTCATTATGGTGTGCAAAACGAAGCTCTCAACGTTATAAATTCGTATTTACATAATAGGTCCCAATGTGTAGATGTTGATGGTGTGAAATCTTCCGGGCTACCAGTTCAGTTAGGTGTACCTCAAGGCTCAATACTGGGTCCATTCTTGTTCTTAGTGTATATCAATGACTTACCATTCTATTTAAAGGGTATCTGTGAAGTTGTACTGTTTGCAGATGATACCTCTCTTATTTTTAAAGTAGACAGGAATAGACAAGATTTTGACGCTGTAAACAGTGCACTCTCAATGGTTACAGATTGGTTTACGACAAATAACCTAGTTCTCAATGCTAAGAAAACGAAATGTGTAAAGTTCGCCCTACCTAATGTTAGAAATCTAGGTCCCAACATCGTCTTAGATAAAGAGGTGCTTGAATCCGTAAATTCGGCAGTTTTTCTAGCCATAACAGTAGATGCCAAACTTCAGTGGAGCCCACATATATCGAGCCTAGCGGGAAGGCTCAGTTCCGCCGCCTACGCCGTCAGGAAAGTACGACAATACACTGACGTCGATACAGCTCGTTTAGTCTATTTTAGTTATTTTCATAGCGTTATGTCCTACGGTCTTCTGCTGTGGGGCAAAGCTGCTGATATTCAAAATATATTTGTCCTTCAAAAACGAGCTGTTCGAGCTATTTACCAGCTGGGTGCCAGAGTTTCTCTGAGAGATTTTTTCAAAGATATTGGTATCCTCACGGTGGCATCTCAATTCATCTTCGCCAATATTTATATATTAGGCAAAATATACACTTATACACTAAAAACAGTGATTTTCACAATGTTAACACTAGAAATAAGGACAAACTACGAGCTCCCTTTCACCGGCTTCATAAGGTTCATAACTCATTTGTTGGGCTTGGTATAACTTTTTATAACAAGCTACCCTCTTCTTTGGTAGATTTGCCTTTTAATGCGTTTAAAACGAAAGTAAAATCCAAGCTTTGTTCAAAGGCATACTATTCTATCAACAACTACTTAAATGATAAGAATAGTTGGTCGCTGTAATTAACTCAAGACAATGTTTATGTTCTTTCTCCAGCTTACCCACTGACAAGTTATATGAGTTTATATAAGTAATTGTTTAATTTATTTGACTATAAAAGTCAAATTATTTAAATTTAATTTATTGTTGACATAATCTACTCATCACAATGTTTTTTTATGAGTTGTATTGCAATATGTGGTTAGCTAGTGACATCGACAATTGATCATATTATTTATTGCTATTAGTAATTAACTGTTTGTTTATTTTACCTCGATGGTCCTAGTTTATCATTTATAACTTCCAGTTACAACTATATGTAAGCGGGCACGCCCTTTATGCCTGGAGGCTTTTATTAAGATATTAAGTTCTGTTTACGTTTTGTTTTTTATTTCTGCCTGAGTATAGTTCTCGATGATTTTGTTTGGTATATTGGCGTGTGCTAGCTTATATATGGCTAATAATTTAAATTATGTTTTGTGTTGCTTAATGTAAATTATTTTGAATACTAGGTATTTTATAGAATCTTTTTTTTTTGTTCTTCTGACTGAACAGACAGCTGTGCAGCTGGGGAGTTTGTTGCGCCACTTCTTCTTCCCAGCTAACGCACTAGGAAGTGGTGAAGGGTGGGCGTTTTGGGGGACTGTCTTATGTAATTTTGACGTTCGAAAAGTGCTGATTCTCAGCCTAGTTTGAATAAATGACTTTTGATTTAGATTTACATCTAAAACGAAATATTCGGTGTTACGATATTAGTAATTGCATTTCATAATCAATATTCTAGTTCGCTAGTTAGCCACATCTCTTATTTCCATACAGTAATATTGCCAAAATAATAAAAATTGCTAAATATTTGATCTATTTGCGACGTTGCCCAATTTCAGAATAAACGCTCATAAGCGAAATTCGTGAGGGTATAATAATAAAATATCAAACCAAATAAATAATTAAAGTCCTTTTATTGCACAAAACTAAAAAGAATCAGCATATTAATCGTTACAGAAAAGTTTTTACTTGTTTAATCCTTAGAATTACATGAGAAACTGTAATATAATGTTTTTTGAGTGGGATTTTGTTTGCGTTCCTGCAAAAGTCTTTCGTAGCAAACAACACTGTTTTGTATTGCTTGTCGAACACGTATAATGCGATTAATATCGCTGACTGATAATGGACCAATCAAGGCATCCTCGTAAAGTGAGGCATTTTAGCGCGAAATTTGTAATTCGCGTAAAACCGAAACCGCGCCTAACGGGGTCGCGTAAACCGTGTTACTAGGTATGGGCGTTATTTCACGTCACTAGTTACAATAACTAGCTACGGGGCATGTAGCCGAATAGCTAGTTTCGAGTCAAACTGTAAACACGTTACTTTTAAAGTAGTTCTGATTTCGATACTGCATCGAAAATGTAACTACTTACAAAATAACCGTCTTATCCCTGAATAAATTATGAAGGGAAGTTTATTTGTGTTAGTATTACGTTAATGGTGTAACTATGTACCTACAAAAACTTATTCGTTTCAAAAACTTAAAGCTTGTAAAGTATTGCGTAGGTAATCATTTGTATTTTCTTTTCGTAAATAACTGTAACACTTCCATAGAATCACAATGTTGAGTCACCGAATAGAATTTGAAAAAATAAAGTTACTAAAATCACTAGTTTTCAAAACAGGTGACGACCTCGAAGTCACTAGTTACGTTACGTTTCGCAAAAATCACGTAACGACCCACCCCTAGGTGTTACTGTACAAAATATTATTTGAAATCATGTCTATGCCCCCCCCCCCCCCCCCCCCCCCCTCCTATTACATGGGACTTAAACATAACTGGCGAAATGTTGGTGTACCATCTCTGCCTTATCGTTCGGGTGATTCAGTCGTGATGTTATGCATATCTATGACGTACCTTCCCAGTAGTTGACGAGTCTCTCGAGGAACTGCAGGCGGTCCATGGACAGCTGCAGCGCGAGGGTCACGTCGAAGCTGTTCACGTCTACGTAGCTGTAGTCCATGTAGTAGAGATGTGTTCGGAGCTTCACCTTTTGTGCTGCGCGGAAACTTACGCAGAGGTCCGATTGGTTTACCTGTAGATGAGAGAATATGGGTTATTTTACAGTCAAGGGTGAAAATAGATTTACAATTAATGAAATGCAACAACGATTTTCTCTTAAAGGATTGATTGAAATTGTTGCGCATATTCGATTCAATCCAGTAACAATTCACATTGCATTATAGCAACTTCGCGCACATATTTGCGTCCGCGCGCACTTTGTATGCGTTTTCGTACGAATTTCTCTCGTGCGTACACATACGTACACGCACAAACGATCCCGACCTTCCAGCTTTCTTCGCGGCTTTAGACTTGTATCACATTTCAAGAATCAACAAACTTGCTTATTAATTTCGTTTTGCGAGGCGATATATAATACAAGCGTGATATTATGTCATTTTGATACGTACTTTCATCGTAAAGTGCTCTATGAAGGAGCACCGGTGTAGTTTCTCCCGCAGCAGGTAACCATCGAAGTTGACATACGACTGATGTATGTCACGAAAGAAACTGGCGTCGCGAGTGTTAATGTGATGCTTCAGCGGAGAATTCCAATGAATAACCTGGAAATTACAACACAATTATTTTCTTTTTTCTGTGTTTCTTGTCTTTTGCCACTCCTTTCGGTAGGAGTCAAGCTCGTCCCCCGAATTGTGTGGAAAAGGGAGATGGAGGCTTTAGCCCTGCAGTCGGATAATATAGACTAGTTAGAAGAGAAAAATGTGCAGCTCAGCTTATTTTTGTACTGGCACTTTTCCCAACATTATAAGTATAATTATATAACAGAGAAAGGTATGAGTCTCTTTCGTTATTATCAGGCATATTTTAACTACTGAGGGCGGACTATGTATAGTGTTGGTTAATCCGCGATAGAAAAACCGTTTGCAGTTCAGATATCATTATAATTTACTATCAAATGAATCACACTAGCCATTCACATACTGTAGGTACACGACACAACTATACGGAACGCGGGGCAGCTTCTAAACGTCTTCACTGCTTGACCGCCACCCATGAAGTCTGCTTAGCTCCAGTTCCGGCCGGTCCGAGCGTTATGTTGTAGACTCTGTCAAGCTTCGCTAGGCGGCGCTGGTGTCCCGATTAGTCAAACCAGTAACGTATAATTCCGACATATATATAAGGGGAAGTTTGAAAGTGGCGCCAGTGACAGAAAAGTTGAAAAGAAATCGTTTGGCTTGGTATGGGCATGTGGTGAAAAGGGAGGAAACGCATGTGACTAAAAGAGTGATGAATATAAATGTTGATGGATGGAGAGAGAGGAAGGCCAAAGAAAAGATGGATGGATTGTTTTACTTTAGTCCCCAAACATTCAACTCAGTTGAACTTTATTCCGAACGACGCAACCGATTCTCTTTAGAAACGAGTCGAGTCGGTTTGCCGGCGCGTGACAAATTATCAAGCGCGCTTAAACTGCTGCGATTGGCTGCTGATAAATCATTCAGCCAATCGCAGCAGGTTACGGGCGCTTGACAATTTGTTAAATAATTGTTGTGTTGATTTTCTCTCCAGGACTCCTTAGTTGACAATTTTGTATTAAGAACTTTACATTAGTCAGAATAAAGTTCAAAATACAATAAATGACTGCTTGTTTTTTTTTTTATACTATATTTGGTATTACGCACCTTTACATTATTCTTATCCTCTCCATAACAATTCTTAGCTAACGTCTGCGTAGACATCTGCACGTTATACTGACAGCTCATATTATACACGTACCGCGGCTGGCTCTTTATAATCGCGTTGATAACATCCTGGTCTGCTAGCGTAGTCTGTTTGAGCTTGCCTATGTTATCGTGAACAGCGTCGTGCCATAGTCTTGTCCAGTCTGTGGTTGTACGTATCTTCTTGAGGTCTAATAATAATAAAATAGTAGATTATACAACAAGTGAAAAAGGGGAATTTGATTCGAGGAACTAAGTTGGATCCAAGGAATGAGATGATTTTTTTTTTCACGAGTTGTGTTCTCTACTTTTTACCATTGACTGCGAGAAAATTAGTTTTGGCGGCAACAAATTATCTACTATAATTGCTGCTTTAGAACGAAACGATTCCGGAGTCAGCGTCTCAATTTCGTCACTGGAAGAACTCATTTTATTATAATTATTTTAATAAATTTTCCAATGATCATAAAACGGGATCCCTTATTTTCGCATAATGTTCTTTTTCCTAATATACTTTGGCATAACTGTTTTGGCATAATTTGTTTTGAAATAATATTTCTTTGCCATATTTTTTTATGGCATACAATTTGTGTTGGCATAATTATGTTGAAGGCATTTTGTTTTGGCATAATTTTAATTCACATGATGTTACTAGCCCTAATGACTATTGGCATAATAGTATTAAATTTTCTGTAACAATTAAATAATGTTATTGATTAAAAATTTAATTGCTACAAAAGTTATATAAACAAAACCGTTTCCACGTAGTCTTGTCTGCCCTACCCCTAGAGTGTTATTTAAAAGCCAATTCGAAGCTGCGGTGGTGAGCGTCGAAACACATCTGCGACGAGCAGCTCGCGTGGGATCGCCGGAGCCCCGCAGCGCCGCAGCCGTGACAGAAGCCATGCCTGCTGCATGTTGCATGCTGCATGCTTGCTGCATGCTTGCTGCATGCTTGCTGCATGCTTGCTTGCATTCTTGCATGCTGCATGTTTGGTGTATGTTTGTTTACATGTTTGCATGCTGTATGCTTGCTACATGCATGGTGTATGCTTGTTTAGATGTTTGCATGCTGCATGCATGGTTACATGGCTTAAAAAAAATGGTTTAATATAATTATGCGTAAACAAATTTATGCTTTAGAATGTTATGCGTAAACAAATTTATGCTTTAGAATGTTATGCTTAAACATTATCATGATTAGAGAAATTATGCTAAAAAAAATTATGCGTAAGCTGTTATGCGAAAATAATGTTACGCGTAAATATAATTAGGATAAAAGAATTACGCTATGTTATATTATGTCAATTTTTTTTATGCAAATGTATAGGGAACCATATCGAATAGCTCCATTTAGCCAGCCAGTAGGTACTTTCGGAACGTTTTATTTATTTTTTGTACATAATTCGTGCTTGTTCTAAATTGATAATGTTTTTATTATTCACTTTTCTCGATGAATCAAATGTGATTTAAAAAAAACCTACTAACATTATAAACGCCAAAGTTTGTGAGTATGGATGGATGTATGGATGTTTGTTACTCTTTCACGCAAAAGCTACTGAACAGATTTGGATGAAATTTGGCACACAGATAGTTTATAACCTGGATTAACACATAGGATACTTTTTATCCCGATATTCCCACGGGATCGAGACTTATTTGGGTGAAACCGCGGGGCGCTGCTAGTAATAATATATAATTTGAAAAATTTCGAATGGCCCTGGTAAAAATGTATTTTTACAATCGAACATCATCATCACATACACATATACATCATCATTCTCCTCTCTTATCCCAATTTATTTGGTGTTAGCACAACACACTTTTCTTCCATAATTCTCTATCAGTCTATGGGCCAGCTACACAAAAAGATCGCTAGATGTCTTACGCATCCAATACAACAATGTTTTTAGGATGCTGTTGAAACTGCCCCGTTTCTGTAGCGCATCGGAGATGTTTGCTCAGAACCGAACTGACGGCTTCCATGCTATAATTCGCAAAACAGTCGCATCACTGATGCATAGAGCGCGGGTCAGTGACAATAGCATCCTGAAAACAGTGGTGGAGAGCCCTTACTCCCCTTTTCTGAGGCACTATGTGGGGAGAATGGTCAGGTAGCATATAATATACATTCCTTGCTTTATCGTTCTCTGCACATCCTGCCGCAGTCACCAGTTATTGTTGTATTTTGAGGTATTTTACTAACAAATTGGAAATTAATAAATAAATAAATATCATCTTTCAAATAGTCCATCCATCTTTTCTTTGGTCATCTTCCCTCAGTCTTATAGCCTCATTCATACAGTAATTTCAGTCATTTTATGCCTGTCTTATAACTAAATAGCAGTCAGTGTATCTCTCCGCCGCGGTTGGCGGCCTGTTGCGCTTTATGAGTGCACGAATCAATCTAGTCTAGCTAATCACTAAGAACACGTTTTGCGTGGACAGTTCCTGTTGTTTTCATATAATTTTTGTTTTTGTAATTTGTATTTGATTTTTAGTTTATTTATTTAGTTATAAGTAAAAAAATTATGTATTAGGTATGTTGAAACTGTTTTGTACTCGCCGTCACTTGTCCCTACATAAAGGTTCATTAAAAAACCAGCGTCAGACAGCATCTGCCTGGCATTAATGCTGAAATGAACCTTTTTGGCGCAGCCGTGAGGCACACACTAGTCGTATTATTGTTAAAATATTAGGTCACATTTTTTTTTTTTTTGTTTCACGGACTGTGTCCAAATAAACAATATTCTTTCTTTTTCTTTCTTTCATCCTCTAAACTTATACATATTAAAAATGGAAATATAGTACCTAAAAGCATTACTCCAGTGTTGTAGCCTCTACCGAGAGCTGGCCAGCGCTTTGCCTTGTTTAGGTACCAACTGCTTTCGTTTTCCACTAGGCCTATAAACTGTGGGCAACATGGTAAATTCTGCTTTAGTTAGTTTAAACACAATATACAGATAGTTAATTGCCTCAGGCGCTTTTGCGGAAATCCATAATAAAATACAATAGATGACGTATATTTAGTAACCTAATCCGCTTATCCTATATAAGTGGGGTTGTCGGGCGGTGTGGCCCACACTGCGTTCGGCGCTTGACGTGGCAACACGTCGTGTCCGAGTTCGCAACAAGTCAATCGTCATCCTGAGGATACTTCGTTGAGAGATGAAACTCATGTCGATTTCTTACAGGATTCTTTATGACTCTCTTTAAGCGGGTTATTTCACAATATACAGGCTTATTAGTAATATGTATGCTATCCATTCAAGGGATGTAGGAGAAGTGATTTGCAACCAAATTACTCCTTATGACCTCAATGCAAATAACCATTTTAGAGTAAATTGACAATTAAAATTTTGATATGTATGAAATAAAAATAGAAAAACTGGAAATGGGACTTCAATATGCTAAATGTGGGCGTCCTAACTATACACATCTGTCTACCTCTTCAGGATAAGATGTGTGATATTTTGTATCATCAATAAATATTTTGAATCACCTTACCTGATCATCCGTCATATTTCTAAACATAGCCCACAGTTCAGCGACATCACACAGGAAGGTGAGATCCGAGTCCAGCACAATAGCCTGACTCAAAGTATCCGGCAGGATATCGGGAAACAACAGTTTTACTAGCGCATAGATACCAGAGTAGTGACTGTTAGGGATCCATCGCACTTGCGTCAGATAATCTTCTGCATTGTAGCACGTGTATTTTACTGAAAAAAAAAAAATTGTACCCAATAGTGTTGTATAAAGCTGAACACACTTACACTGCAGTGAATCAAAAAAAAAAAATCAAAAAATCACTCTACGCTCGACACCGCTCGCGGACGGACGTGCTGCGCAGTGTGTACGAGATTCCTGTTTCCGGCTCAGTGGTTCCTGCTGCGGTTCCTGCAGTGGTTCCCGAGCCGTCTATCGTCGCGCCCTGCGACGAGTTCTTCTATAGTCTGTGGACTATCATCGACCTATTAATTGTTTGTCTTTTTCAAGACACAATTAATAAATATTTCTAAATCAGAGTTGTTTCAAAACGTAATCGTCGCGTTTTTGGCCCCTTCTGGGTAAAATCCACAGTTTCGTGGTTCTCGGTGGAAACCTATACGGTGCCAACGAAACCGAGAGGGTGTTGCCCCAATTACACCAGCCGAACCCCTTCTGGGCTAGGCAATCAGTTGGACGGGTCCCAGTGTTCGGCCTTGGGGGATCTCCTAGTCGACATTGGTGACAGTTTTCCCTTCACAGCGACTCACCTAGTGTCGATCGGGTGTGTCTACACCCGGCACACTAGACTGGTTAGGACCCCCGTTGCACAATAAGATAGGCAACGGGCAAAAGCAAGCTTAGGGCTCACCATTAAGTACACAACCTCCCTGTCTATACCCGACAGGGAGGGTTTACACATCCCCGGCCAATCCGCCCGGGGAGTTAGTGTTAGAAATTGTTAGGAGAAATAGGAACCATTCCTCTTATTAATCAAATTAATTAAAGCCATTATAATGGAGGCATTATTGAAGTCTCTTCAAGACGACATTAGGTCGCTTAAAAGCGACAATGCAGCCCTCACTAGCATCCTTAAAAGGATAATTACCGTCTCGCCCTCCCTGAAAACTGAGTTCGGCCCGGAAATAATTGCACTACGACGGCCCTCTCAATCTATTCCCTCCGATCCTATCATCGCTGAAAGCAGCAATGACAGCCCACGCTTTCCCCAGCTAGAGAGCCCACTTAGCCCGCTGATGTCTATGAACACAGACGAACCAGTAGACTCAACGAAACGCGTCACGACCCCTTACCCGTACAGCTCGGAACCTGAGGCTAGATTTTCTTCTTCCTCCGCTTCATCCCACTCTGATGACGATGGGTTCACCCCAGTCAACGGAAAAGGGAGGAAGCGGAAGAATAAGAAACAATCTTCCACCCAGGCCAGCAAAGTAGTAGCGTTTGAGGATCGTGACTCATTCTCACTTTCCCCGCTATCCCCAGCCCCACCCGCTACTTGCACTACCGTAGCTTCCCCCTCCCCCGCCCCCCGCCCGACCGCGTCATCCTCTTCGCAGGTCACCCCCTCCCCCGACCCCCGCCCGATCGCGTCATCCTCTTCGCAGGATACTCCCATCCCACCCAATTCTGGCCCTAAGAAGGTCCCTCCGCCACCACCCGTGTTCATACAGGACAAGGGCAAGTGGACGGACGTCTCTAAATGGTGTTGCGACCAAAAAATCGCATACACCAACGCTAGGAACACCCAACAGGGTATTAAAGTAAATGTCCCTACGTCCCGCGATTATAGGGACCTCACTAGTCTTCTGAGACAGAGAAAGGTGGCATTCCACACTTTCTCTCTCCCAGAGGAAAAACAGACCCGCGTAGTCATCAAAAGGATGCCGCGCGAAATACTAGCCGCCGATATTTTAGCCGACCTTCAGTCGCAAAATATCCCCGTAGACGAAGTCCACCGTATGCACCGCGCTAGAGGCGGAGAGCAATACGACATGGTACTTGTTATCTGTCCCCCAGTACAGGGTTATCACCCTATATTTAAAGTTAAATCTATCTGCCACCTCACGGGTCTCGAGATCGAGAAACCCAGGAAAAATGGTATAGTAGGGCAATGTCACAATTGCCAACTCTACGGTCACTCTCAAAAGTTTTGCCACGCGACTCCCAGGTGCGTAAAGTGCCTGGGCGCACATGGCACTTCTGAGTGCTCCCGACCAAAAGACCGTTCCCAATGCCTCACGCCACCTAGCTGCGTGCTATGCGGGCAAGAGGGCCACCCTGCCAACTACCGTGGCTGTCCCAAAGCTCCCAAGTCGTCATCCCCTAAACTGACCAAGCGCGCAGGCGCCCATCTACAGAGGGAAACTCCCTCAAATTATAGAATCCCATCCTCTCAACTTCCTGAGAGATTAAGCCCTCAGAGGCCCACTCCGTGGAATTACCTCCACCACCAGCAGGCCTTTCCAGCCATGGCTACCTTCCAACCCCCACCCCCCACCATCCCCCCCCTTATGGGCCCCCGTTATCACCCCCCCGCGCCCCTTAATAAGCCCGCACCTGCTCCTATAGCACCGCGTCCGCAACCCGCGAATACTCCCGTAGCCTCTTCTAGCATGCCTCAAAATGTCCTTTCCTCCGCGATGACATTCCTCTCTCCTCGCGCTTTCCAAATGGCCAGTCAACTTGAGGCCGCCCAAGACGCCTGTGATCTCATAAAGATCCAAGCTATTTACAACGCGTATCCAGACATTACGCGTGCTCTGACATCCCGCGCCTCCCATAGAACCCACAATGTCTAACACCATCTTAGCTAGGTTCAAACCCCGATCCCTCATGTTAGGCATCTTCAATGCAAACGGCATTAATGGCCAACGCGACGAGATCGCGAAATTCCTCCGCGATCACCACATAGACGTCTTCCTCTTACAGGAATCCTTCCTCAAACCTAATAAACGAGAACCGTCAATCGCTAACTATCGTGTAGTTCGCAACGATAGGACTCGTTGTCACAAGGGCGGCACCCTTATCTATTATAAAAAAGACCTCTATTGCATCCCCATGGATCCTCCCCCGCTCTCAGTATTAGAAGTCTCCATCTGCCACCTAGGCATGTCAGGCCATCAGCCGATCACCCTTATATCGGTCTACCTTCCTCCCCAACCCACTTCAGAGGACCCCCGACTCTTTGCAAACGATCTCTCTATCTTATTTGGCCTGAGTGACTCCGTTATCATGGCGGGCGATCTCAACGCCAAGCATCCCTCCTGGAATAGTACCAGAACCTCCACCAGAGGACAACACCTGTTTGACCTCTCTGCCTCTATGATTTTTGATGTCATCGCTCCAATGACCCCAACCCACTACCCTCATAACCCTAACCATAGACCCGATGTCCTAGACTTGGCGCTCCTTAAGAACGTCAATCTACGTTTAGACTCAATAGAGACGGTACACGAGCTTAACTCTGATCACCGTCCCATAGTCATAAGACTGGCCCCGCGCATAGGTCTCTCCGATCCCAATCAACCTCCCGTCACTAAAAAGGTAACGGACTGGAAGAAAGTAAGCACCCAGCTGAAATCCAACACGTCCCCCCAATTAGATAACATCCCCGATCAGTTTGACTCTATCTCGGACACGATGGCCGCGATCGACTCATTCACGGATCACATACAATCTGTCGTGAACGAATGTTCAAGGGAAGTCACAGTGACGGATGACCGTCGCTGGAAGCTACCTGACGATGTACGTAATCTGTTGACTGAGAAGAACGCGTCTATCCGTGCGTACAGTAGCTTTCCCTGCGACGCGAACAAAGCCCATATGCGCTACTTACAGAGAACTGTAAGGAAACGCGTAGCGGAGCTGCGTAACGCGGGCTGGGATAAGATGCTAAGCGAGTTAGAGCCTACCCATCTAGCCTTCTGGGAACTTCAGAGGAAACTCAAGTCCCCGCAAGTCACTTCCATGCCCCCATTAGTACGTCCTGATAAGACCATTGCATTCGACGACGTCGACAAGGACGAGTGCCTAGCCGACAGTCTAGAAGCTCAGTGCTCACCCAGCTCCCTACCAGTAGACCAAGCTCACCTCGCAGAGGTAGACGCGGAAGTCGAACGTAGAGCCTCTCTCCCTCCCGTAGAAGACCCTGAGAATCCTCTGCCTCCCGTCACTCCAGACGAAGTGCACGATATCATCAAGGGTCTTAAAGCTCGTAAAGCCCCCGGTTCAGATGGACTCACCAACAGAGTGGTCCAGCTTTTCCCTGCCCACTTGATAATGTTATTGGCCACCATCTTCAATGGTGCCCTAAGCAACAATATCTTCCCACAAACGTGGAAAGAAGCCAACGTCATCGGCATCCCGAAGCCAGGCAAACCCAAGTCTGAGCCTTCTAGTTACCGTCCCATTAGTCTGCTCAAGGTTCTCGGCAAAATCTATGAGAGGCTTATTTATAAGCGTCTCAGAGAATACGCCGAGACCAAGGGCCTTATTCCCAACGAACAGTTCGGCTTTCGAACTCAGCACTCTAGCGTGCATCAGGCCCACCGCATCATCGAGGACATAAGCGCTGGTTTCCAGCGCGGCTTGATGACGGGTGCTATCTTCTTCGACATAGCGAAAGCTTTTGACAAAGTCTGGCACAACGGCTTATTATATAAGCTCTACAAACTCGGTGTGCCAGATCGTCTCGTGCTCATCTTACGAGACTTTTTGTCGAATCGCACCTTCCGCTATCGCATCGAAGGAGCGCTCTCCTCCCCCCGACCCTTACGCGCGGGTGTCCCTCAGGGCTCCGTGCTATCTCCTCTCATTTTCACGCTGTTCACCAGCGATATCCCTAAAAGTAACAAGGCGCAGTTGGCTCTGTTCGCAGACGACACGGCCATTTACTATTCAGGCAGAAGCCCCGACGCGATAGCTCTCACTCTCCAAACCGCAGTCGACAAGCTCGGCAAGTGGTTCAGAAAGTGGAGAATCGAGGTCAATCCCGATAAGAGTCAAGCGGTTCTCTTCAAGAAACCGAGACTCAAAAAACTTATTAACACGCTCCCCCGACCAATCACCATGTTTGACAAGCCGATCCCCTGGGAGAAGCGAGCCAAATATCTAGGTGTGGTCCTCGATTTTAAACTCACATTCTCCGAGCACATAAAGCAGGCACGCTCGCGAGCCGCTTTCGCTCTCGGTAGGATCCACTCCGTTCTCAATGCACGAAGCAAATTGTCACTCAGGTGCAAATTGCGTACCTACACGGCGTGCATTAGACCCATTATGACCTATGCGTGTGCCGCCTGGGCACAAGCCAAACCCTACCATCTCCATAAGATGCAGACCCTCCAAAACCGTTTCCTTCGAATGGCGACGGCTTCCCCCTGGTATGTTAGGAACGAGATCCTCCATCTCGACCTTAAAATCCCCACAATAGCCCAATTTCTAAAACGCAATGCAACGCGTTATTTTGATAAAGCCGCAATACATCGCAACCCTCTGGTTGTGAAGGCCGCCAGTTATATTCCCTCTGGAATAAGTAAAATCCGCCGTCCAAGGCATGTTCTCAACGACCCAGATGACCCCATAACCCTCCTCCAGGAGAGCAATAGGGCCACCAGTACAGTAAAGAAACACACACACCGACACACGTTCCGACCTCGCCGCAGAGGTCCGCGACCGCGTCCCTCCCGAGTAAATGATACTCCCCCCCGACCCTTGCTCGACGATGCGCCAGCCCGCGTCGAAGCTGAGCCCGTAGTCTTAAATTCCCCGAATAATAATAATCTATGTTTGATCCAGCCTGTCCCATCTTGCTGTCCTCCCCCCAGCGACGCCCTAAGCCGAGGTCCGTACCCCACAGAGGGTGCCCTTAGCGAGCGTTCGCCTAGTTTTAATTAGAATAGTTTATGCCCCTGGCTGGAGGCTTTAAGTGTAGAAGCTTAAGGCAGCCACAGGAAAGTCCGGTTAAGCAGCTACGACCTCCTCAGAGGTTAACTGCGAGATGCCCTATATAAAAAAAAAAAAAAAAAAAAACTGCAGTGAATTCCGCTCAAGATTCACTAGCACTCATACATTTGCTCATAACAGTAACATCGCGTTTCTTATTGGGTCTCAAGTATAGATTAAGAAAAAAGTATTTTTAGTATTTTGTTTGGAATTTTGGCAATTATCGTCTATACAGACATACAAACGCGCAATGATGAGAACTAATATAGTCTATTTAAATCCTTGTTACCAATTGATGTTATTTTCAATTAAACAAACATCAACCTTATATACGTTTCAATAAAGTTGATTTTAGACTGACTAGTACTGTTGAAAAAGTCATTAAAAATATGAAGTTGTAGCGCAAACTGAACCTTATTTATATGTATTACAATTGTTTTTCGTAAAACACGTGTTTGTTTACATGTTTAGCAAATAAATTGCGAATGCAAATTAGAGGTGTTACAACCATGAAATTTACTGCCTATTTTGAATTACCACAATCACAAAATTATAGTTTCAAAAAACAATTCGAAAATCGAAATCCAGACAAAATAATAAACATTTAAATTATAAATATCGAAAATCGAAATACATATAATTACGCAGGCTACAATGTGGATCCTCCTTAAATAAATTAATTAATAAATTAATTAAGGGAAATTATATGTGCGGCAACAAAAGTTTTCTTTAGCACCTGCAACCTAGCGTCTTTTTTTATATGTAGGCGACGAGTTAATAGAACAGCTTCAATTATATTAATTCATCATCTTTACTATTCCAACAGAATATCAAAAAACCAGCGTCAATTTACGAGCGTAAATTAATATGACTCCGAGCTACCGATAAATATATTTACTTCTGATTTGATAACTCAGCAACTAATGTTGTAAGTGAGCTACTTTATATATTTTAGAGATTCAACATCTGTCTGCTAATAAAATCAAATTCCAGCCTCAAAATTAGCAAACAAAGTTTTTTATTCAACAAGTAAATTAATAAATCATATTCATTTTTCGTGAAAATTAACAACACAAGCGCGGGACTGTACCTGACGCTCGTTGGCAATGAGAGGGGCGCGACGAAAAATGTGAACTGGGCGAAATGGAACAGATAACGGAATATGAAATGGGTTAGGTTAGGTTAGGTTAGGTTAGGTTAGGTTATAACTGTGTCAACCGCGCGCGAGCCGAGCGAGCGGAGCGAGCGGTGCCGCGGTAGCGGCCGGCGAGCGCTACTTCCGAGTTGCTCGCAGCCAGACAGGCTAATTAGCGCAAGGTGCATTACGTCGCATTTGTTTTTGATTACAATATTTTTTGTATGTTCAATTGGGTAGGTATAATAGTCAAATCATCAATTACTTATGGTAACATTATAAATAGATAGGTGAATACATGAAATTAGAGCTTTCATTGACCATTATTTGATGACTTAGGAAATTTTATGTTCAAATATAGTAGATTCACTCATCAATTACATATGCTAAAGTATAAAAATAAAGGTGACTCTATGAAATTAGAGTACGTTGATATTATTTTATAGATGAAGTTGATACACTTATTAGAAGCTGGCAATGAGTAGACATATCACAAATTTAGTTGCTTAAGAATTATCACCATGCTGCGTCATATTAACAGTAGCTTATTTTACAATATATGGTCGCTTAAAAACCATTTATTAGACGCTAAAAGTTCGTCGCTGACCTATTAATTCATTAGACAACTAAATATATTTGAAGACGAAAATGACATTTTAAAGAAGCTGCCTTAATTAGCACCCATTAATTAATACTGTCTATATTTTTACCAAACACATTGGTATCACTCATGACATCTGAGTACTACTCACCATCAGGCAAATCCCAAGTATCAAACAGCTTGTTGATGGTTCTGTGAGATCTGCTGTCAACAACAAAATGAAAGTGAATGGGATTCTGCCGGTGGTGCATCAAGGACTTCAGCATGGGAGTGATCTGGCGGGTACACTTCCCCATGCACACTAAGGCTATGTGGACCGTCTCGCATAGAGTACCAACCGCATCTGGTATCTGTTGAAACATAATTTGTTATTTTTTTTCTAGATTTTCAAGAACTCATACCATATTTTAATATATTATTTACCTATTAAATAGTTATTATATCATTATCAACTTGTAATTTATTTGAGTTAAAGACATTATTTGAGCTGATGTCTCTTCAGCACTGGTATTTTTATTTAATTTAGTTTACTTTTAATTTACATAAATACATATTGCCCTGTTTTCTTTATAACAAATTCGTAAATTATTAACATTACAATTTTATAAGTTCCTTTATCAAAAGTACTCTACTCACCACAGGAACTTCATAAGTTGATTCAGAATCAACGGACATTTGTTTCATAACACTCTGTGACAGTCTCAGTTGTGTCTTGAAGACTTTGTTCTGTGTTTCCAGCACACTTATCCTGGATATTAGCCACCAGTAATAGACTATGGACACCGCTATACCTATCCCAAAAGGCACTCCCAGCCATGGCCGAAAAAACAGGCAGTACAACAGATTCTTCAACTTCATGTTTGTATTTATTCATTTCAGTTTCATAATTGTTTTGAATATGCTGGTTTTTAGCTGTAAAAATATAAAACACTATAATTACCAATTCAAAGTACAAATCAATTATTTTAGTACAACTAACTCATTATCAAACATTCATTCACATTCTGGCAATTTAATGGAGCTGTCTACCAGTGATTAAGTTTCACAGTTAAAAAGAAAATGAAGTACTAAAAGTACATTGTGAAACACTTACTAATAGTGTATGGTAAATTGGTTCTAAATAATTTTATTACAACAGCAGCTTACAGATTACCCTGTTGTATTCATGGACCATAGGCGCTTAATAATTTTAATGAAACGTTTAAATAATTAACTAGTACTTACTTTTTATTAGGTTTTATACACAAACGACTTCTCTACTTATTTAATATGAGGGAAACATGGTTTCTAATTACTTGAATTGCTTTCCGTCTTTGCAGGTGTAAGTAGGCCAAGTTTATTGATTGAGTATTACGTATTACGTATTATATATTACGTAGAATTTAATTGTTTATTTATAATAGAAAAGTCATCAGATTTCCTTGAACACCATGTACGAAATGTCACTTTGACGTTTCTTTCTTAGGCCGCTTTCCGAATACGAACGTAATCGCTCACAGCGCTGACATCAATATTTGGCGTTCCGAGTTAGATACCACGATTATGACAGCTGAGGGCTGTCCTGTCAACAATTCGGAACGCTCGTGAACGCTCTCACGGTGCTCGCTCAACTTCAAAACTTGCATAAATATTTCTTTGTGTTTATACTACACATTTCTTCTTCTTCGTTGGTTAGGTGGCCACGGTAGCCAGAAGCACAATTTCGAAGATGCCACGTTTGTCTAAAGTTATGATGCGACTCAAAACAAAACAGCACAACTGTCATCTTTGACAGCGCTTACGGTTATATTAGTAAAAGGCATGGTCGGCGTTATCGCAAGATGGCGCATGTCATGACGTCTTCTATGACGATTCACAATACATCGTTATCGCGCTAAGGCTTATTCGGAACGGCCGTTAGCACGCTCAAATCGATTACAGCCTAGCTCGGAATGCGGGGTTAGACATAAGCTGCGCACCGAGTTCCGCTGTAATCAATTTGAGCGTGCTAACGCCCGAACCGAATTAGCGTGAGCAAGATGAATTGCCGTGAATCGTCATAAATGATGCTATGACTAGAACTAGAACAAAATAGCTCACAGCGCTGACATCAATAATTTGCGTACCGATTTATAAAACACGATTATGACAGCTGAGGGCTCTCAACTATTCGGAACGCTCGTGAACGCGCTCACAGTGCTCACTCAACGTCAAAAGTTGCATACCATATATCTTTATGTTATGACCATAAATTCCTTCTTCTTTGGTTAGGTGGAGACGGTAACCAGAAGCACAATTTCGAAAATGCCACGTTAGTATACAGATAGGATGCGACTCAAAACAAAACAGCACAACTGTCATTTTTGACAGCGCTCACGGTAATATTACTAAAAGGCATGGCCGGCGACTCGGCCTTACCGCAAGATGGCGCATGTCATGACATCATCTATGACGATTCACGGGACATTGTTAAAGTGATCACGCTTATTCGGTACCAAATCCATTACAGTCTAACTCGGAACGCAGCCTCACTAAGAGCGCCGCACGGTGGATCGAAAATCGGCTGTAGAAGACATAGGATCTCGATTTCTTAAATGTTATTTTTTTTGCTGGAAATGACTTCTGCTGATCATTACTATGTACAAAAATGACACCCGAATTAATTCTGCCCAAAAACGAAGGAAATATATTTTTTTTACGAAAAATTTGTATGAAGCTAGTATGAAAAATCGAATTATCTCCTAAACAGCATGTTTAACCGTAATATCCTTGGAGGTGGTCATAGTGCTAATTATTTGTGATTTTTTGGTTGCCAATTTGGCGAAAAATTTAATGCCGTTTTTTTTAAAAAATCGTCAAAATATTTTTATTTTTTTTTACATGTAAAACGATCCCTTTTAGTGTCCAAGTTAAAAAGTTCGATATGTTATTAACCCAAATATTAAGAACACACAAAACAAGAAAAATTAAATAAAAAAATTGCTGTTTTTTTGACACATTTTTATTAATTTAAATAAAAAAAGATTATCAAACTCTTATTTAAGTAACATATAAAGTTATATTATATACAAAATAATTTAATTTAAGGAATTAATACTAAGCATTTGTAAAATAAAGTAAAATAAATTAAAAAAAAGACAAAATATCATTAAATATTACAAAAAAAAAAAACCCAAACAGACTCAAATACAAATTTACAAATAAGTACATATATAATTTTTTTACAAATTTTCCTTATCACTCTCGTTGTCAGACTCCAATTCTGAGTCAGCATCCAGATTGGATATATCCAAAAACTCGAACTCAGTTTCCTGAAATTGAATTAAGTCGAGAGTTTCAGCAAAAAAGCTCTGCTTTTTCTTGGCATCTAACTTAGGCCTTTGTGCACTTAGCAAAGGATCCGAAGAAACAACAAGCATATTTAAAATGTCTTGATTGGAATCCTGCCTGCTTCTTTTCCGCGAATGATGTTCTCGAAACCTCCTAAAATCTTTGTTTCGAGACTCTGAGGCTTCTTCCGAGAGAGTCCCAATCGGCACAATATTATTTTTCTCAATTATGTCAGCCCCATGGATTAATAATTTATGAACGGTTGACGACATGTAGTACCAGTCGTATAATAATACGTACTTTTCTGCTGTTTTGCGGGCATAATCTCTAAATTTTATTATATCGACCTGCTCTCCAGACGTAATTGCTTGTAAAATTACAAATTGCAAATCTTTTGATGAGGTCTTCATCCAAACCGGTTATAGCTGCGGTTTTATTAGGAAACTCAAAGAATTTTCTTGCAGTATTCCCGTCATTGGTGGTTCCCGAGCCTTGTTTTACTATATCAATCAACAGATTGAGATGTGGGTGAACTTGGCAGATCATTTCCCAGCAGAGCGCAAAAAAAAAAGAGTTCTATTGGCATGCGGGTGAGTTCTAGAGTTCCTTATACTTAAAAAGAATAGTTCTGGCTTTATTGCCTGAAAAAAGTCGAATGAAAATATGCTCTGCTAACTTCCGCTAGCAGATCATTTCTTCCAAAATTTTAATAAAAAAATTGATTTAGGTGCACAATGGTGAGTTCTATAGTTCCTTAAACTTTTCAGAAAAAGTTCTGGTCACCTAAATCTAAAAAAAAATAAAACAAAAATATTGACGTGTTACCAGAAAAAGACAAACATTATGGGAATATAGCCATAAAAGACATAATTTATGGATTTTCGAATATTCTTCGGGCAATGATTAATAAATAAAGTTCGAGTAATAGAAAAAAAACTAAATGAAAGCAGTAGTCTCAAAAAATTAGCAGCAGAGCCTTACGAAAAAGATAGGTTAGGAGAAATCGAGATTTCATTCAGTGTTTAAGTTAGTAGGATCAAAAAAGAATTTGATTAGGACTGAGAAACCGGAACTATTTATTTCCTGCTGCAACTGTAAAAGAACTATCCGGAGGCATAAAACAGAAACCCAGAACTCTCACTCAAGTATCAGCAGAGCATGGGTAAAGATTTCAGTAAGTTGAAATCAAGATTTATTTCATTGTATCAGTAAAAAATATCAAAAAAATATTAAACTAGCACTGAAAAGCCGGAACTCCTCGATTTCTGATGCATCGTTAATAAGACAAAAGGAAAACAATCATGATTTTGTAATCCAGAACTCTCACTCAAGTATCAGCAGAGTATGGGTAAAGATTTCAGAAAGTTGAAATCAAGATTTATTTCAGTGTATCAGTAAAAAATATCAAAAAAATATTAAACTGGCACTCAGGAGCCGAAACTCCTCGATTTCTGATGCATCGTTAATAAGGCAATAGGAAAACATGATTTTGTAATTCATTACTCTCACTCAAGTATCAGCAGAGCATGGGTAAAGATTTCAGTAAGTTGAAATCAAGATTTATTTCAGTGTATCAGTAAAATATAAAAATTAAATGTTAAACTAGCACTGAGGAGCCGGAACTCCGCGATTTCTGATGCAACGTTAATAGAACAATACGAAAACATGATAAAGTAATCTAGAACTTTCACTCAAGTATCAGCAGAGCATGGGTAAAGATTTCAGTAAGTTGAAATCAAGATTTATTTCAGTGTTTCAGTAAAAAATATCAAAATAATATAAAACTAGCACTTCGGAGCCGGAACTCCTCGTTTCCTGATGCACCTGTAAGAGAACTATCCGGAGGCATGAAACAGTAACCCAGAACTTTCACTCAAGTATCAGCAGAGCATGGGTAAAGATTTCAGTAAGTTGAAATCAAGATTTATTTCAGTGTATCAGTAAAAAATATCAAAAAAATATTAAACTAGCACTGAGGAGCCGGAACTCCTCGTTTCCTGATGCACCTGTAAGAGAACTATCCGGAGGCATGAAACAGTAACCCAGAACTTTCACTCAAGTATCAGCAGAGCATGGGTAAAGATTTCAGTAAGTTGAAATCAAGATTTATTTCAGTGTATCAATAAAATATAAAAATTAAATGTTAAACTAGCACTGAGGAGCCGGAACTCCGCGATTTCTGATGCATAGGTAATGAGACAATAGGAAAACATGATTTTGTAATCCAGAACTCTCACTCAAGTATCAGCAGAGCATGGGCAAAGATTTCAGTAAGTGGAAATCAAGATTTATTTTAGTGTTTCAGTAAAAAATATCAAAAAAATATTAAACTAGCACTTAGAAGCCGGAACTCCTCGATTTCTGATGCAACGTTAATAGAACAATACGAAAACATGATAAAGTAATCTAGAACTATCACTCAAGTATCAGCAGAGCATGGGTAAAGATTTCAGTAAGTTGAAATCAAGATTTATTTCAGTGTATCAGTAAAAAATATCAAAAAAATATTAAACTAGCACTGAGAAGCCGGAACTCCTCGATTTCTGATGCAGCGTTAATAGAACAATACGAAAACATGATAAAGTAATCTAGAACTTTCACTCAAGTATCAGCAGAGCATGGGTAAAGATTTCAGTAAGTTGAAATCAAGATTTATTTCAGTGTTTCAGTAAAAAAAATCAAAAAAATATAAAACTAGCACTGCGGAGCCGGAACTCCTCGTTTCCTGATGCACCTGTAAGAGAACTATCCGGAAGCATGAAACAGTAACCCAGAACTTTCACTCAAGTATCAGCAGAGTATGGGTAAAGATTTCATTAAATTGAAATCAAGATTTATTTTAGTGTTTCGGTAAAAAATATCAAAAAAATATTAAACTGGCACTGAGGGGCCGGAACTCCTCGTTTCCTGATGCACCTGTAAAGTAACTAATCGGAGGCATGAAACAAAAACCCAGAACTTTCACTCAAGTATCAGCAGAGCATGGGTAAAGATTTCAGTAAGTTGAAATCAAGATTTATTTCAGTGTATCAGTAAAAAATATTAAAAAAATATTAAACTAGCACTGAGGAGTCGGAACTCCTCGTTTCCTGATGCAACGTTAATAGAACAATACGAAAACATGATAAAGTAATCTAGAACTTTCACTCAAGTATCAGCAAAGCATGGGTAAAGATTTCAGTAAGTTGAAATCAAGATTTATTTCAGTGTTTCAGTAAAAAATATCAAAAAAATATTAAACTAGCACTGCGGAGCCGGAACTCCGCGTTTCCTGATGCACCTGTAAGAGAACTATCCGGAGGCATGAAACAGTAACCCAGAACTTTCACTCAAGTATCAGCAGAGCATGGGTAAAGATTTCAGTAAGTGGAAATCAAGATTTAATTTAGTGTTTCAGTAAAAAATATCAAAAAAGTATTAAACTAGCACTGAGGAGCCGGAACTCCTTGTTTCTTGATGCACCTGTAAAATAACTAACCGGAGGCATGAAACAGAAACCCAGAACTTTCACTCAAGTATCAGCAGAGCATGGGTAAAGATTTCAGTAATTTGAAATCAAGATTTATTTCAGTGTATCAGTAAAAATTATCAAAAAAATATTAATTTAGCACTGAGGAGCCAGAACTCCTCGTTTCCTGATGCACCTGTAAAAGAAAGGCATGAAACAGAAACCCAGAACTTTCACTCAAGTATCAGCAGAGCATGGGTAAAAATTTCTGTAAGTTGAAATCAAGATTTATTTCAGTGTATCAGTAAAAAATATCAAAAAAATATTAAACTAGCACTGAGAAGCCGGAACTCCTCGATTTCTGATGCAACGTTAATAGAACAATACGAAAACATGATAAAATAATCTAGAACTTTCACTCAAATATCAGCAGAGCATGGGTAAAGATTTCAGTAAGTTGAAATCAAGATTTATTTCAGTGTATCAGTAAAATGTAAAAATAAAATATTAAACTAGCACTGAGGAGCCGGAACTCCACGATTTCTGATGCATAGGTAGTAAGACAATAGGAAAACATGATTTCGTAATCCAGAACTCTCACTCAAGTATCAGCAGAGCATGGGTAAAGATTACATTAAATTAAAATCAAGATTTATTACAGTGTTTCAGAAAAAAAAAATTAAAAAAAAAATTAAGTAGCACTGAGGAGCCGGAACTCCGCGATGTCTGATGCATCGTTAATAAGACAAAAGGAAAACATGATTTTGTAATCCAGAACTCTCACTCAAGTATCAGCAGAGTATGGGTAAAGATTTCAGAAAGTTGAAATCAAGATTTATTTCAGTGTATCAGTAAAAAATATATTAAAGTAGCACTGAGGAGCCGGAACTCCTCGATTTCTGATGCAAGGTTTATAGGACAATACGAAAACATGATAAAAATATCTAGAACTTTCACTCAAGTATCAGCAGAGCATGGGTAGGGGTGCTAGGACAGGAAACCACCCCATGTGCCTGGGGGCTGGAGTTCCCTTACGGATGCGTCCGGGGGGAAGGCCAGTCTCCGGGACGGTGCACCCTGGGGTGCGGGCAATGTCTTCCCATTAGGTACTGCGTGCCTAAGGGGTCTCGTTGCCCGTATGCCAATATCCTGTCGGAGGAGTGAATGCTCTAACGTGTACTCGTAGAGAGTACACGTTGAGCAGCGTTCTAGTGGGAGCGAGCTCGGCGTGCACTAACCTTGCTGTCGTGGGCAGGCGGGAGGAAGTCTTTTCTCCTGCCACCGTTGCTCTCGTAGCCCCGAAGAGTGTCAAGGTCATGTCTCTGGCATTTGACGGGGGTCGAGGGTCTTGGCTTAACCGCCCGGGCCGCCAGGTAGAAAACCTCTATAAAAAATCACCCCAAACCTCCAAGCGGCGGCGCACCGTGAGGGTGGTTGATAGCTTGATTATTGGGTAGCTTAGTTAGTCACTAGTGCGAACCACAATTTTTTTGGTTGGTTGGTTGGAAATTTTTTGTACTCGTGGGATCAAACATGGAAAACTTTTTTTTTGGAAAAAACCCAGATAACGACGTGCCAATAGTATTGGCGGAGGAACCACTCGTCGGCGGCGGCAACAAGAGTCGAGGAGACTCCTGTCCCTCCGGGGACCAAACTAGGTCCGACCGGGACAGTGGACGCGGGCGTTTCTGGGGGAAACGCTCGCGTGACGAAAATTCGGACCGCGCGGGATCGGCGGGACAATCCTCAAGCGAAGAAAGCCTGCCGGTCACTAAGGCGCCTACAGGTAGGAGAGGCCGAGGTCGTGCGGCGGTGACCCCGAAGCCAGGGCGTGGCAATCGGGGTCGCATCAAGCGGCCCGATACCCCCCCAGAAACCGGCAGGGAGAGTGACCCTGAGGTCTCATCCGAGGCCTCAACCGAGTCGGAAGGGTTCATCGTCCCACAGGGGAGCACGAAGAAGAGCCATGCCAAGGGAGGAGTGGCCACCGGCGATGCCGCCAAAGTGGCCGCTGGGGGTTCCAATTCGGAGCGAGCGGACAGGTTTGCGCATGCTTGGAGAGGGGCCAGTTCCCACTTCGTTGGAAGACGGGGATTCGGTCCTCATCAAGAAGCCAGGGCGCCCGGCGGACTCTCCGTCCGCTTACCGGCCCATCGTGCTGCTCGACGAGGTGGGCAAGCTCTTTGAAAGAGTAATTACAGACCGCCTTGTCGGGCAGCTGGTGCGAGTGGGGCCGGATTTGGCGGACAGCCAGTTTGGTTTCCGCAAGGGGCGCTCTACGGTGGATGCCATCATGCGCGTTCGAGCCCTCACGACGGGGGATGCTATTGCCCGGGGTGGGGTAGTCTTGGCGGTGTCTCTTGACATCGCCAATGCGTTCAATACCCTGCCCTGGAGTTGCATTAGGGAGGCACTCCGGTATCACCGGATGCGGCACCTACCTCTGTCGGGTGGTCGAGGCCTATTTGACGGACAGGGCCGTCATCTACCCCGGTCACCACGGAGAGTGGAACCGGCGCGAGATGTCGTGCGGTGTCCCACAGGGATCGGTCCTGGGGCGGCATTTGTGGGACATCGGCTACGACTGGGTGCTGCGCGCCGACCTCCCTAGTGGCGTCAGCGTGGTTTGCTACGCTGACCACACGCTGGTCCTGGTTTAGGGGAGGTCGCATGGGGCGGCGGCCGAACTGGCGACACGTTGGGTTGCGACAATCGTCGATAGGATCCGGCAACTGGGACTCGAGGTGGCCTTGCACAAGTCCAAGGCCATGTGTTTCTATGGTCCTCGGAACGCGCCACTGTCGGGTTTCCAGATAACGGCGGGAGAGGTTCACATCGGTGTCGAGTCGACGATGAAGTACCTGGGATTCGTCCTCGACAGCCGGTGGAACTTCATGGAGCACTTCCGACGTTTGGCTCCCAAACTGCAGAGGGCTGGGGCTGCTTTGAAGCGGCTTCTACCCAATCTAGGGGGCCCAAATGCCTCCTGCCGGAGGCGGGGGTCGTGTGGTCCATGGCCCTTTACGGGGCACCGGTGTGGGCGCGTTCATTAAGGCTGCGACCAGTCCAGCGATGGTCCAGCGATTATGGCCATTAGGCTGGTCAGAGGATACCGCACGGTCTCTCGTGAGGCGGCGAGCCTCCTTGCCGGACTACCGCCATAGGATCTGGAGGCAAAAGTCCTCGCGCACATGTGGGAGTTGCGCGAGGAGGTGGAACGCCGGGGTGTAACTCCGCTGCCGCGAGAAATCACGGCACAACGCACAGAGCTCCGGCGGGATCTCATGGCGGCATGGAGAGTGCGATTGTCGCAACCCAGCGCTGGGCACGCCAGAATTGCGGCGATAAGTGTCTTTGAGGAGTGGCTAGAGAGGCGCCATGGCTTCCTCACTTTCCGCCTGACGCAGGTCCTCACCGGACATGGCTGTTTCGGGAGGTGGTCACCACTGTGTGGATCGCCCGGAGGACACGGTGGAGCATGCGGTGGAGGTCTGCCCTGCTTGGGCGGAGCACCGCCGTGTCCTCACGGAGGCGATCGGCGGCGGCGATCTTTCGCGTCCGGCCCTGGTTCAGGCCATGGTCCGGAGCGAGAGTGCATGGGAAGCCGTCACTTCCTTCTGCGAAGCTGTAATGCTCGCGAAGGAGGAGGCGGAGCGCTCGAGGGAAATGCAAGACCGCGCCTTCGCGCCCCTAGTCGCCGCAGGAGACGCCCCGGGCGTTGGGAATCGCGGGCCGGCTTCCGGCCACCGTAGGCGCGGGCTTGCAGACGGTGAGCAATGGGTCGCTCGTCGTGTCCGAAAGGGATATCACGGCCCCGGCACACAGGCAACGGAAGGAACACGGGTGGGTTTTAGTCAGTAAAAGTCTGACACTCCCTCTCGCTCCGCCCAGAGCGAGAGGAGTCATTTGATGATGTCCCACCCAAAAAAATAAAAAAATAAATAAAAAGCAGAGCATGGGTAAAAATTACATTAGGTTAAAATCAAGATTTAATTCAGGGCTTAAGTAAAAAATATAAAAAAAAAAAAATACTAGAACTGAAGAGCCAGAACTCCTCGTTTCCTGCTTCACCTGAAGAAGGACTATCTGAAAGCATGAAACAAAATCCCAGAACTTTGACTCAGGTATCAGCAGAGCATGATTATAAAGTTAGATAAGAAGAAATCAAGATTGCGATTGCGAGCTGCCATGGCCTGAACCAAGGCTGGACGCCAGAGATCGCCGCCACCGATCGCCTCCGTAAGGACACGGCGGTGCTCCGCCCAAGCCGGGCAGACCTCCGTCGTATGCTCCACCGTGTCCTCCGGGCGATCCACACAGTGGTGACACCCGGGCGTTTCCTCCCGCCTTATACGGAACAGGAACCTCCCGAAACAGCCGTGTCCGGTGAGATACACTGAAATAAATCTTGATTTCAATTTAATGAAATCTTTACCCATGCTCTGCTGATACTTGAGTGAGAGTAATGAATTACAAAATCATGTTTTCCTATTGCCTTATTAACGATGCATCAGAAATCGAGGAGTTTCGGCTCCTCAGTGCTAGTTTAATATTTTTTTGATATTTTTTACTGATACAATGAAATAAATCTTGATTTCAACTTACTGAAATCTTTACCCATGCTCTGCTGATACTTGAGTGAAAGTTCTGGGTTACTGTTTCATGCCTCCGGATAGTTCTTTTACAGGTGCATCGGGGAACGAGGAGTTTCGGCTTCTCAGTGACAGTTTAATATTTTTTTGATATTTTTTACCGAAACACTAAAATAAATCTTGATTTCAATTTAATGAAATCTTTACCTATGCTCTGCTGATACTTGAGTGAAAGTTCTGGGTTACTGTTTCATGCCTCCGGATAGCTCTTTTACAGGTGCATCGGGAAACGAAGAGTTCCGGCTCCTCAGTGCCAGTTTAATATTTTTTTGATATTTTTTACTGATACACTGAAATAAATCTTGATTTCAACTTACTGAAATCTTTACCCATGCTCTGCTGATACTTGAGTGAAAGTTCTGGGTTTCTGTTTCAGGCCTTCGGATAGTTCTTTTACAGGTGCATCAGGAAACGAGGAGTTCCGGCTCCTCAGTGCTAGTTTAATATTTTTTTGATATTTTTTACTGATACACTGAAAGAAATCTTGATTTCAACTTACTGAAATCTTTACCCATGCTCTGCTGATACTTGAGTGAAAGTTCTGGATTTCTGTTTCATGCCTCCGGTTAGTAATTTTACAGGTGCATCAGGAAACGAGGAGTTCCGGCTCCTCAGTGCTAGTTTAATATTTTTTTGATATGTTTTACTGAAACACTAAAATTAATCTTGATTTCAACTTACTGAAATCTTTACCCATGCTCTGCTGATACTTGAGTGAAAGCTCTGGGTTACTGTTTCATGCCTCCGGATAGTTCTTTTACAGGTGCATCAGGAAATAAAGAGTTCCGGTTTCTCAGTCCTAATCAAATTCTTTTTTGATCCTACTAACTTAAACACTGAATGAAATCTCGATTTCTCCTAACCTATCTTCTTCGTAAGGCTCTGCTGCAAATTTTTTGAGACTACTGCTTTCATTTAGTTTTTTTTCTATTACTCAAACTTTAGTTATTAATCATTGCCTGAAGAATATTCGAAAATCCATAAATTACGTCTTTTATGGCTATATTCCCATAATGTTTGTCTTTTTCTGGTAACACGTCAATATTTTTGTTTAATTTTTTTTTAGATTTAGGTGAGCAGAACTTTTTCTGAAAAGTTTAAGGAACTATAGAACTCACCACTGTGCACCTAAATCAATTTTTAAATTATAATTTTGGAAGAAATGATCTGCTAGCGGAAGTTAGCAGAGCATATTTTCATTCGACTTTTTTCAGGCAATAAAGCCAGAACTATTCTTTTTAAGTATAAGGAACTCTAGAACTCACCCGCATGCCAATAGAACTCATTTTTTTTTGTGCTCTGCTGGGAAATGATCTGCCAAGTTCACGGACATCAGATTGAGCTCATCTTTGAATTTATTTTGAATTATTTTCTTCCTTGTCTGTAGCATTTCTTTGTGGTCATCACTTCTCGCTGCCCACCGTTTGAAGTCGAGCCTGTATGCAATGTGTAACAGACATTCCATACAATTTATACGGGCGTGTAGGGATGACAAGCCAAATTCATACAGGTCAGAACACACAATTTTTGATGTTACAGCATCTAAGCGGTTAATTTCTGGAGGCTTTGCTAAGCACAGGTAGCACGATGCATTTGATCTAGCTTCAGAAAGGTAAGTGCAAACTTTAGCGTCGATCATCGTCATCATTAGTTCATGAGTCACCCTATTATTATTATTGCACTCTGTGGGGATAAGGGCCTCAATTTCTTCATCCATTTGTTTTTTCAGCTCAAGGACAACTGCTTCACTCTCCTTTACAAAAGTAAACTGAACTGGACGACAATACAAAACTGAGCATGGTTTTGGGTTCGTCCATAAGATGTTGTCTCCATCTGTCAGTTTTAGTGGCACCACGGAGGTCATGAAAATGCTCGAGTCATCTTCCTCACCCTCCATTTTCTGCTTGTATCGGCTTTGGTTAGAAGCACCATCAAATCCACACTTGGATATCAGCTTCAACTGCTTGTTATGCTCTTCCTTAGAAAGGCTTTGAAGGATTCTTGTAACTGTGATATCAAGTAAAGCTTGAAGTGTAATCCTAGCCGATGAATCAGTAACTGTCACTGATTGCTTCGGAGGGTAGCAATCAAGCTTAGTTTGTTGCACTTTATAGTAAGATGGATAAATATCCTTAGCACCTTCCCGAATGGCAGCCTCTCGCAACGTAATATATTGCCACTTTGAGAGTTTTAGCGAAAGAAGCAATCCAAGCGCCTTTTCTGACGTAAATATGATTGTTTTCGCTGGTTTCTTAAGCGTTTCATTTAATTTAGCGGCTGCTTCAGGATTTTTCATCATGTATTCGATGACAGAGGCGATATCTCCATGCCCTTCTTCTTTTGAACGTGCTGCAGCTGCATATGCCAATTCACTGGAATCTTCGCCTGTGTGTTCATCAGATCTTCTCTTTTTTTGTTTACTTCCCAGATCTTCGAATGGTTTACGGGATCTTTTCGTCATTGTTCCAATGGACGTTGATGTCGACGGTTCTGGAGAGACTGAGGGCGCTCTTGGTATCTCATCAACACTTGGTTCTTGATTAACTAAAGTTTGCACAAAACTCGGCCAATCAATATTTGCTCCCAACCAATTCTCGTACTTTCTCCTGAAATTATCAAGGAATCGGTTGGATTTCTGCCACCTTTGTAAAGCGGCTCGCGTAAATCTCCGACAAAATTCTTTGAGAACAACACGATCTTCGTCAGACAGGCAATCGCCTATGCGGGATACAACTGCACTGAACAATACTTCATGATCAAATGAAGTACTCTCACTTTGTAGAAGAACAAACAAGTCTAAATTCGTGATTAAACTTTCCATTCT
Source organism: Agrochola macilenta (assembly GCA_916701695.1). Classification (NCBI taxonomy): domain Eukaryota; kingdom Metazoa; phylum Arthropoda; class Insecta; order Lepidoptera; family Noctuidae; genus Agrochola; species Agrochola macilenta. The sequence goes on along the minus strand of OU753564.1, from coordinate 7,969,363 downwards.
AAGATTTTATAGTCGCAGATTTAGTGTTAGCAGTTACACAGTTGTGAACAAACTAAATTATAAAACTAAACTTTAGCCCTTTTATTGCAAAACGCCAATAATTAGGTAACTACCCTCATTAGTTATCTTCTCATTAGCTAATGAAAATTTATAATTGTCACTAACTATTCTTAGAACTCATAGCACTGCTAATTAACAAATTAGCTTACTTATCAGGAAAAGTTGAATGTAATCCATAGTTGGCATTGTCGTGAGATATTGAAAATCATTAAATCACCTATAAAGACTCATTAGAAGACCTAATCAGTGTAGTTACTTAATCACTTCTTTTCGGACTCATTAGAAGAGTAAACAATTGGTAATTTGGTTGTATGAAAAGTTTTAAAACTCATGATGTGTTGATAAATATCTAGCTCAAGCATAGTTGTCTACGTGTGGGTGTACTATAAACCTCTGCCAACTCCTTCGGAAATATAGGAGTGATGCTATTTTATGTTACGTGTAGTTAAAAGTCCGTGTTCTTCAACATAAACACTAAAAGGAATCGTTTCATATGAAAAAACAAATGAAAATATTTTGACGATTTTAAAAAAAAAACGGCATGAAATTTTTCGTCAAATCCGCAACCAAAAAATTATAAATAATTAGCACTATGACCACCTCCAAGGATATTACGGTTAAACATGCCGTTTAGGAGATAATTCGATTTTTCATACTAGCTCCATACATTTTTTTCTTATAAAAATTATAACTCTTCCATTTGTGCACACATTTACTTCATATGACATTTTATAGAACAGTAATGATCAGCAGAAGTCATTTCCAGCAAAAAAAATAACATTTAAGAAATCGAGATCCTATGTCTTCTACAGCCGATTTTCGATCCACCGTGCGCCGTGGGTGCTGTCAAAAATTACAGTTGTGCTGTTTTGTGAATCGCATCATATTTTAAACTAACGTGGTATTTTCGAAATTGTGCTTTTGGTTACCGTCTCCACCTAACCAAAGAAGAAGAAGGAATTTCGTCTGGCCCAAAAACAAAATCGGTGCCTCCACTTCTTGGTTGCCCCAGGGCCTCCACACCTTTAAATTCGCCCTGCCTTAAACCTTTTTGCACGACAAAGTATAAAAAAAAATTGCCCCGTCTCGGATACAGATAGGTACAGAAATAGCAAATTTGCTATTTCTGTACCTATCTGTATCCGAGGCGGGGCAATTTTTTTTAAATTCGAGCTTGCTACAATTGCTCTTGCGTCCTGCATTCTCATAATTTTCAATGTTTTTTGTATAACTTAACAAAATATCTCCTATTTCTTTATGTTTGGTTATTCTAAAATACCTACACAACTTCATTTAAACCATCCGTTGCGGCGTGCTAAACTCATCCTGCATCCAGCATTCTCAAACTTTTCTCCATTAGAAATAGCGGCTGGTATTAACTATGATAATAATCTTGAAAAAATTCAGTGAGGCTAAAAGCCGAAAAGTTCGTCTATTTAATTTAATTTGTTGTTTATGTAATTTTTATCATCATTTGATTAGCAACAAAACTCATATACTTACTCACACATTCGTGTATAATTTAACTCATTCGGTTTTTTACGTTTTTGTTTCGTTTGGGAAATGAAAGAGGCCTCGCAAAGCTTATGGCTCCTACACACTATACCGGCGGCATCTCCGCCGGCTTTTGCTGCGCGGCACGTACCCCCGGCTTTTGCGCCTTCATTTCCTTTGCGATCTTTTGTGCGGCAAGGCCATGCCGCCGGCATAATGTGTAGGAGCTATTATGTCGCCGACCTACGTCCACGTTTGGTCTAGCGCCGCCACTGCTTACTGTACGTTAGGTACTGTATGATTAATTCGCAAGCTACTTGGAAGATTATAAATACCAATAAACTAAATATACCTTTTTTTTTTTTTTTTTTTTTTTTTTTTTTTTGGGGTGGGAAATCATCAAATGACTCCTCCCGCTCTGGGCGGAGCGAGAGGGAGTGTCACACTTTTACTGACTAAAACCCACCCATGTTCCTTCCGTTGCCTGTGTGCCGGGGCCGCGATATCCCTTTCGGACAAACTCGCAACCCTGGCAGGCATTGGCCCTTACGGACCCCGTCAGTTGGTGCTGACATCTCTTTGAGGCGCGCGTGGAACACAACGCGCCGTCGACCCGGGCCTGGTCCTAATCGGACGGCGAGCTACCCATTGCCCACCGTCCGCAAGCCCGCGCCTACGGTGAACTAAATATACCTAAGGATCAAATACAACAGATTACTGTTGATGGTAATATAATAACTGACCCACAACAGATTGCAAACTATTTTAATAATTTCTTCACTGATAAAACTAAAGCTTCTATACCAAACCATTCAAGATGCCGAATCCCGTTCGAACCAAACTCAATATTTATGCGTTCAACTATACCAGAAGATATATACAAAATAATTGGAGCCCTAAAGAACACAAATAGTACCGGATATGACAATATATCAACTAAAGTTTTAAAACACGTATCGTAAGCTATCAGTTATATTTAGTCATATAATAAATTTTAAGTATAGTAAATGGAGTCTACCCAGAAAAATTAAAATTAACTCTAATTAAACCTTTATTTAAAAAACTAAATAAAAATGACATGAGCTGCTATCGTCCAATAGCGCTTGTACCAGTCTTAGCGAAGATATTCGAGAAAGTGATCCATGATGGTATTTATTTACGTAATACACGATCAATCAGAACAATCGTTTTGAAAAAAAATCTGCTCAACAACGTAAATAACGCAATTAATGTTGTCTGTCAAAATGAAACTGATTAGTCGTAATCGTTTACGAACGATATGTTACGTAATTAGATAGCTGATTAGTCTTAATTATTGAGGAAAATGTGTTACGCAATTAAATAGCTGGTTTCCCCACGATGTTTTCCTTCACTGATACAGTAATGTCCAAGATAAACTCAGAAATTATATACCTACATAAATCGAAAAAGTCACATTGGTACTATTTACCCGTCTACTATGAACCCACAACCTCGTGCATGAGAGGTGAGGCATTAAACACTGCGAATTTAATTCCCAAACAATTACCGATCTTTTCTATATTACCTACGCACAGTGTTTTATGAAGCCCGATTTTCGGACATCCCATTTTTATTGCAAAACCTGACAGAAATGATCATTTAAGAGCGAGATTTCTTATCCCCATTTAGCTACCACATCTAGTTTCAGAGTGATAATTTTTTGAAAATCGTAATTTTTCCATCCGGATATTAAGAAAAAAAATAATTACGCTTAAACTAAGCGTGATACGAAATAATGATGTTAGGTACATTGATGGCGCATCTTATGTAGAGTATTTTAGTCCATAAATGAACCTCGCACCATTGTTAGATCGAGATTTATACGGGTTCTTCGGTTTTTAGTTTTTCTTAATTTTCTAGAAAATTCCGCCGTTTCGGGAAAAGTTATCTATACAGAAATAATTCTATTTACTTCCCCAATACACCACATAATTATGACATCCCAAATCCATGGAACTCAGAAGTTATTCCAATTTAACTATTTTTGCTAGGGTTGTCAATTTTTTTAATCCTAATTTTGTGGATCAAATTTTTCGTAAAATTAAAGGTTCCGTAGACAGAATGACAAACAGAACGTGAATCAGTTTACTGGCAGCCTACCGAGACCTTTCAAAATAATATTTTTATTTATTATTTGTTAAAAACTATAAACACTGAATTTATTCGTAAATAAATTAAAAACGTCTAATCTTGTCAACACTTTTTGTGAGGGCTAATTTTCCACGGCCTGTGCGTTTGCTGCTACTTCTAGAGACTGAAAAGTACCGACTTCGGTGCTATCCATAGCTTCGTTTGACATAGAGGCCACTTGCTGACCATCATGTGCATTGGCATTGTCATGCCCCCCTGGCATTAAAAAGTCATCTGGTCGGGGCCCAGAAAGACCATCTCCAGCAGAGCGGGTCAGGTTCTGCTGAGGTAGAGTAGTCCCATGGGTCGTGACCGGCTCCATGATTACTAAAAAATTCTGCTTACTATTGAGTAAAATATTTGGTGGCTGCTCCCCTGCGTTACAGGGTAGGCTACCGTGCCACTAAACAGATGTACGCAATAGACAAACGAAAACAACATAAGCCCGAAGGCATAGCTGGTGGTCAAGTTAAAAATATTTATGGGAGTTTTAGCCAGTAGAAACTGTTAGCGCCTTCACCGCGTGGAGGTACTCCCAGCTTATGTTATTGCTATTGCATTATGTGGATTTTGCTTGTCATTTAGCAGTATTTAGTACGTACTACAAAAAAACTTAAATAACACTAAATGCCTGAATATGCCTCTTAACGTACATCGATGAATAATATTTTATTTAGATACCAAGCTGGTATCCTGGCTTCTTCACGTCAGATAACCCAAACCACCGATGTTACTACAAGGTAGATATATTTTTTGGCAAAGTTATATAAAATCCGGATATAAATAAAAATCTGAGATTTTGACAGCCCTAACGACGTAAAATCCGGATAAAACTTAAAATCGTTGTGGTTTCCAAGTTCCATGGAATTGGGATGTGAAATTTATGTGGTGTGTTGGAGAAGTTATCGAAATAATTTCAGTATAAATAACTTTTCCCGAAATTACGGAATTTTCGAGAAAATTAAGAAAAACTAAAAACCGAAAAACACGTATATATCTGGATCAAGCAAAGTTACGAGGTTCATTTATGCACTAAAATAATCGGCATAAGATGCGCCATCAATGTACTTAACATCGTTATTTCTATGACGCTTAGTTTAAATGTATTTTATTTTTTCTGAAAATCGAAATAAAATTTTGTCGATTTTCAAAAAATTCTCACTCAGAAACTAGACTTAGTAGCTAAATGGGGATACGAAATCTTGCATTTAAATGATCATTTCTGTCTGGTTTTTCAATAAAAATGGGATGTCCGAAAATCGGGGTTCATAAAACACTGTGCTACGTTGCGTATCAAGGTTCCCGGAAAAACATCAGTCAGCCGGTATTTTGCCAACTCCCCTACAACCGATTATTATTGATCGTGGAAGATAACCGTTGGTTTATTATTAAAATAATAGGCACTATGAAACTATATGAATGGTGTAAATCATCATAATTATCTTCTATATTATTTAAACATAAAAATCAATCAAAACCTCGTAATGGGTCGACTGATTTGTTTTCTTTTTGTTTCTTTTTGGTTTGTTCGCCTCAATGGTCCAGGAAAAAAGAAAATTAGGAAAAACGCCAAAAGACAGGAAAAATATCGAAATTTTCTTCACGTGGTACGAAGTTCACCGGGTCATCTAGTATTTTTTAACCGACTTCCAAAAAGGAGGAGGTTATATATTCGACGAGTATGTATGTTTTTTTTTTATGTATGTCCGGCGATTTCGATTTTGAAAATTATTTTTATGTATGAAAGTATATGCTCCCGGATTGGTCTTGCTTGGATAGTTTTTGAGTAAGCTTCAAGAAACAACAATAATACGTATTTTTCCCACTTAGTTTAAGTGGATGATAATTTTGATGATAACTTCCTGTGATTGTTATTTACATAGCAGGTAGTGGTTTTCGAATTTGTGTGGGGTAGGTACCACAACTAAAAACTGAAAAATAAAAACTTTTTACAAAAAAAAACAACCGACTTCCGAAAAAAAACGCCACAACGCGAAAAATTACTTTAATTTCGGAAGTCGGTGGCAAAAAAAGAAAATTCTAAACCAAAGACACCGACTTCCGGGTGTCACCATTGTGTGGTGTGGATAACCCGGAGGACACGGTGGAGCATACGGTGGAGGTCTGCCCGGCTTTGGCGGAGCACCGCCGCGTCCTCACGGAGGCGATCGGCGGCGGCGATCTCTCGCGTCCGGCCCTGGTTCAGGCCATGGTCCGGAGCGAGAGTGCATGGGTGGCCGTCACTTCCTTCTGCGAAGCAGTTATGCTCGCGAAGGAGGAGGCGGAGCGCGCGAGGGAGATGCAAGCTGCACGCCCTCGCGCCCCTAGTCGCCGCAGGAGACGCCCCGGGCGTCGGGAGTCAGGAGCCGACTTCCGGCCACCGTAAGCGCGGGCTTGCGGACGGTGAGCAATGGGCAGCTCGCCATCCGATAAGGACCAGGCCCGGGTCGAAGGTGCGTTGTGTTCCACGCGCGCCTCAAAGGGATGTCAGCACCAACTGACGGGGTCCGGAAGGACCAATGCCTGCTGGGGTTGCGGGTTTGTCTGAAATGGATATCGCGGCCCCAGCACACAGGCAACAAAAGGAACACGGGTGGATTTTAGCCAGTAAAAGTCTGACACACCCTCTCGCTCCGCCCAGAGCGGGAGGAGTCATTTGAATATTTCCCACCCAAAACAAAAAAAAAAAGATACCGACTTCCGAAATTAAAGTTATTTTTCACTTTGTGGTGGTTTTTTTCGGAAGTCGGTTGTTTTTTTTTTATAACTAGCTTATTAGCAAGCCAATATTTCGAGGGGCTTAGTGTTCTCCTTGTATCTGCGATCGGCTTTCCAGCCATATTCAGGATGGGGAATCAGCTTTCAGTACTTCAGGACGATTTGGCAGAGGTGTTTAGAATACACATTGTGATCTACATCGCCACATGCGAACTACACATCAAAGACCTGACGCCACACAACAACCTGAAGTCACACAAATCCTGCATCGCGCAATTAGAGTTTACCGCACGATGTACATATACAAGCTCCCGACTTCAACGTCTGGGCAGTTGCCCGCCAGACACGACACCCGTCTGGTCGGAGGATCCTCCCTTTTCTATGGTGGATGACTGAACTTTACACCCTGTTCCTCATACCCCTAAAAATCACGCCTGTTTTCCACGAATGTTTAGGCAGAGGTCCTATTATGGTGTTACTGGTGTACTTAAAATCGAAACGAGACTTCTAAGCGTGAGGTATTTGGTTCGACTTGGATCCCTAAGGTGGGTAGTGTTTTATTTATTTACTATTATAGGTTTAGTTTAGCAACAGCTGTACCTGTACGTACAACACAAGTATCATTGGGTTGTTCTTGTTCAACAGGGGTGTCTCTGTAGTTCGTCTACTGTCGAGCGACTGAAACAATTCTTATAGATATTCGTGTAGTAGATAAGGAGGCAAATTTTGAATGTTAGTCATTTTAATTTTAACTTAGGTAACTCATTATCGTTATTAACTAAGTGCACGAGCTTTTAATTACGTAGGATTAGTTTATATTACATATACTAGAAAGTTTTTCGGAATTCTGGTCGATACTAGCTATCTAATTACGCAACACATTTTCAATTTGCAATTGAGTCAAATTGGTGTCGTTTTGACTAGAATTGCTTTCAAAAGTTGTAAATTGAAAGCAGTTCTAGTCAAACGAAACCAATTTGACTCAATTGCAAATCGAAAATTTGTTACGTAATTAGATAGCTGCACCCTGATTGCGTAACACACGATCAATCATCATTTGAATCATTTTTGAAGGATATTGCTAATCCATTGCGTCATAAGTTCGAAAAATTTGTCTGCTCAACAACGTAAACAACGCAATGAATGTTGTTGAACTGTCAAAATGAAACAGAGGGCCAATTCTCGTACTTCACGACGTTCACATTCAAGTCGCAATCTGTCAAACATGTAAAAAAATTTGGTAAATTAATTGTATTTTTGACAGATTGCGAATGAGATTAGAATGCGAATGTTCTTAAAAATTACGGAATTTGCCCCTCAGATTGCAATTAGATTGCTAGACCTTAGTAGTACTTAATAATTACAGAAAGTCCTTTTTTATTCGACTGCCGCGAAGCTCAAAAGTAGAGTAATGTTTTTTTTCAAGTCCTTCAGAAAGTAAACTCGATAATAGTTAGTTAGTTAGTTTCGTAGTTAAGAAGAATTACACGATTTTTTGCACTGAAGGCACCTACTTTAGAGGATAGATTTTTTATTTTTATTTATTATAATTTTAATGTAGCTATTATGACACAGATATTGGGTATTTATTTATTTTAGTTTCTCATTCACAACACGCAGACTGATGTATTTTATTATACAACACTTTATTATTTAATTTAACACAACATTTTATTATATTTGATTTTGTGAGTTTTTCATGTTATCCTATCTTTTACTGGCGACTGGCTTGACGACTCTTTGACTGGCTGGTGTTATTTGCCGACGATACTTCTCTAATTTTTAAGATAAATAGACGTGCATCAAATCTTGACGACGTAAATAACGCCCTACTGCAGGTCCAAAATTGGTTCACTGCTAATAATTTAGTATTAAATGGGAATAAAACGAAATGCATTAGATTTGCTTTACCGAATGTTAAAAGTAGTGATTGTGACATAGTATTGAATAGGGAGAAATTAGAATTCGTCGATAAAACTGTTTTCTTGGGGATCACGCTCGACTCAAGGCTGCAATGGGGTCCTCATTTAACATCTCTTGCAGGACGCCTAAGTTCAGCAGCATATGCTGTAAGAAAAATCCGTCAATTTACTGATGTAGGTACCGCGAGGCTAGTCTATTTCAGTTACTTTCATAGTATCATGTCTTACGGTATTTTACTATGGGGACGGGCTGCAGATATCGAGTCTATTTTTATTCTGCCGAAAAGAGCCATCAGAGCAATATATGGCCTCCGCAGACGCGATTCTCTAAGGGAACTGTTTAAAGATATTAACATCATGACGGTACCTTGTCAATATGTCTATGAAAACATCATGTACGTTAGGAAAAATCTAAGTCTTTTCAGTAAAAGAGGTGATAGACATAATTATAGGACTAGAAATAGGGACCAATTAATTCAACCGGGTTTCAGACTGGCTAAAGTAGACTCATCCTTCATGGGGTACTGTTTGAAATGTTACAATAAAATACCTCCCCACATACTCCAACTGAATGAAACAAAATTTAAATCTTGTATAAAACGCACACTATGCAGCCAAGCATATTACAAGTTGGGGGATTACATCGATGACAAAAATGCTTGGCTCAACGCTGGTCCAGCTCCACAAGGGCGCATAAACCAATTGATTAGCATTCAAAAATATTGTTGGAGCTGCTGAAGATTGTAAAACTATCATTAGATTTTATAAATTCAGTCTTTTAGTATTATATAATTGCATAGCACATGTGTGAGCACTATGTACATACTTTACAGCTACCATTTACTGGATACGTCTTTGATTGACTTGAATGTGAACTGGCGGCTGAGAGTATGTCATGCTCACTCAAATGTCTCGCTGGTGGTGGCGTGTGTGTTGGATCATTAAGTTCCCTTCAAAATGGTTGAGCTAAATGGTGCTGATCCATGCGTCATGTTCGTGAACGGGCGCCGTCAGTGGGGACTGGTCATCTCTTAGCTGCTACGGCTTATTTAAATTTTTGAATTGTTTTTTATTACGGACGCTTTTAATGTGCACGTCTTTCTACATTGTTCTCACATGTATAATTACAACATGAATGATGTAACCAATTTTTTGTAAAAATTATCTGAATTAAAAGAGTGTCCGTGGAGTTTCTTGCCCGTTCTTCTCCATAGGAACCTACTACGCGTTGGAATGGGCAACTAGCTTCATATTTCTGACTGACCGACCTCTTGACAATTCAAAAGTACCTGTAATTGGTTTATTTGAAATAAATGCTTTGAGTTTGAGTTTACTACTTACCTTTAATTTATTCTGGTAATTTATTAAAACGGACACACACTTCCCTGTCTTTATTATTCTAGCGTATGGCACTCGTGGGTTGCAGCTGAAAATCAGCGTCAGGTGGTACACTTTGTGTTGCCATCTGACATTTATGCAGAGCTGAGGCCTTGGCATTATTATCATTGTTTTCTGTTTTTTTTTTTAGTTATAAGGTGTATTTTTCGGCTGTAATGCCAATAAACGCATTTTTCTTTCTAATAGTCATGCAAGTTTACAAAACACCAGATAATTTTATTGTAATGTTTATATAATTAAATTCGGAACGATCACGTTGTTGTCTTGTATTTATCAACACCTAAGGCCGAGTGACTAATGATTGTGACACACAGCCGTGTATTAACTAATTATTGTAAGTGCGTTATAAGTTATTTAAACGTGAAAATTTAGATTTCATGTGGTTATTGGGTTTTTCCATCAGTATCTGGAATTTCTCAAAGTGAACTGTTGGCCTACACTAGTGGCAATCGCTTTCAAAGCGTTTCGTATTTCTACAACGACTTTCAACAGGATTGGCATTTGCTTTTCGATAGCTTATGTCAGTCCAATAGGTACAGTTTTGACTATTCCATCACCATTATCGCTGATAGAATGTCACTTTATCTAGGCTAAGGTCGCAGGAGTTCGCTAGATGTTAGACTCCTAGACAGGGTTGATATGATTTAAATCACTTGATTAAAATCAGTGATTTAAATCGCGATTAAAATCAAGTGATTTTTTTTATAAAAATCAATGATTTAAATCAATATTTTTTTACTTCGACCAAATCAGCCAAAATGTGTCAAGGGACTTTCCCCGACAAACTACGACGCGCACACACGTGTCCAATGCTGTTTAACTACCTACACCGTTCAGAGGTTCTCCGAAATTTAAACTCGTGACTGAATCCGTTGGTTTCTGTTATTTATATTTCTATGGTTGGTTTAGTCTTTGGCGCGGTCATTCGTGATTGATTAATGAAAGCGAATACAACAAGGTGTCTCGAAAGAAAAAAGATGCTGAAAGCAAGTGGACTTTTTTCATCGAAATAAACCCATTTCGATGAAAAATGTCCACTTGCGGCAAGTTTAACAAAGCAGTGTGTAAACGTTGTAAGAAGGAATTAATGGGCTTAGTAGCGAGAATGAAAAAACATTTAGAGACATGTGTGACAGAAATAATCAAAAAAATCCGATTTAAATCAAAAAAATCCGATTTAAATCAAAAAAATCCGATTTAAATCAAATAAATCCGGTTATTTTGATTTTTTTATAAAAATCATGATTTTTATCAACCCTGCTCCTAGAGTATATGTATACATATGTTCTGTGACGTTAAAGCCAGTTTGAAACACAGGACCGCGCTTCGCGGGCTACCCTGCCACTTTCACTATATGACTGTAGTCGTATCAATGGGTGATACCTGCTAAATAAAATGCTATCGGTAGAATAGTTAACAATATGGTTCTCGATAGTTCATCAGATAGAATTGAACTCACAACCTTTCGATCAAAATAAAAAGTATACTAAACTGTGACTGACTATGTTTAGCTGTTTGGCAGATCTACAGAGGACGAAAATTACTTTCCTGACACAATCTGAAAAGCAAGATAAAAGCCAAGGTGTGTTCGTGCATTCTTACCAAAGCTTTCGACACAATTGCGAGACCAATGATAATCAAGAACTAACTAGGAATACCTGCATCGGCTAATGCTTTCATATTTTTACTCAGACCTGTCGACGCGCAAGCAAAAGGTCAAACTCGCAAATCAACATAATTATGTTTAGTAATCTCCATGAAACCAACTTCGGCGTTCCTGAAGGTAGCGACTTGGGCCCGAAACTATTTTTAACTTTAATGTCAATGACCTATTTAATTGGCACAAGCCAACCTTGTTATTGCTTTTGATGATGACGATATGTCATTGTTCTCGTCAGCAAGGCGGTTCTCGCTAGGTGTGAGTCATGTCACATGTGTGTATGGAATTATGGATCTACTTGTTGCGTTGGCTTGCCGTCCGTAAGTTCCGTGTGTACCATGACATGTCATCAAGACACACCCGCGATCACCTTGTAACACTGGATCCGTTTATTTTAACATGTTCATATAAAAAAACGAATTACTATGTACTTACCGTCTAATATGGTGAACAAGACAAACCCATTTCTTTTCTGTATATCTGAGGTATGAAACTCGTAAGGGAACGGATAGTCTTACTGAGATGACATGATGGTCATGTCCTGTAGAATTTTTGGTCCCTGTAAGAAACCCGATTAATTTAAGGGGTAGGTAAATACTAAGCAACATCGTACTGGATATGTATGACCAACATTCGCCGGATAGTCATCATAGAGCTTAATGAATAAGCGGGAAGAATGGATAGATTAGATACGAGTGCCAATGTTATTGAATGCCAAACTTCATTTGTTTCATTATATTGTGGTCTCGTAAATGGAACGCTTGCCAAACTTGAATACCTATCTGTGGTTTAATGAGTTGGGTACCATACATCATTAACGGTCTGTTTGTTAACGCATGAGAACCACATAAGATTCAGTTGATCAGGTTCTGACTGACGCAGCTCATTAGCATCTCTGATTCATTTATTTAATCGTCGATTTTCCTTTCGTATAATGTAAAATAAAAAAGTCTCAATAAAGACCGGCTTTATCTCGTGTTACTGGCACGGTAAAATTAGAAACGTTGCCCGCCATCGAGGTTCAGTACAGTACTTCAGTCGCGAGCAAGCGTTCGTCGCGAGCAGACGTTATATGCAACTGTTACTTACAAAAAAAACAACTTTTAAATATCCCATTTTGTTTTCAACATTGTGTAAAGTGACAATACTGTGTGGATGCCATATTAACTGGTGTATGTGCTTCGTGTTGGTTTTTTAATTCAAAAAAGGATATATCTTTGGATGCTTTCGATTGTAATGTGAATTTGTTTTTCGGAGGCATTAAAGGTGAGTTTTTATTTTTCCAAGTTTTATGTTTTATAATTTTCATGATTTAACTTAGTATAAGTAAAAATAGATATGTTTTAAAGCTTTCTGAAGAACTGGGTACCTGACTGGTACTTGACCTGTTGCATGCAAAAACTTTAACAAGTTCAGGATGTTCGTCAAGGCATCTCAAACCAAACTTTGAAGAAAGAAAATCTATTTCTGAACAAACAGAAAACTGTCTACATCCTAAAAAGTGCAGTTTTTTCTCCAGTTCAACTTGTATGACACTGCACGTGACCAAAAACTTTCTCATCGTTCGAGGTACAGATACAAAACTTTTAAAGATTACAATCTTGTTTTATAGCTTTGACTCAAACTTTACATACGGTAAAAGTACACACAAGGTAAGAACAGTCTTTTGAACTGTTTCTTTAATATATTTAGAACATATTAAAGAAACAGTTCAAAAGTTGAAAGCCATCTAATCCGGAAAGTCTTTGCTAATCATTCCAAGAAAGTTGCATCCATTAGGTCACCCACGAGAAACTGGTTTGATTTTCACATACGATATGCGTGCATTAATAGGCGCACAATGCACTGTTCTCCATAAACCGAAGTTTTACTAATAGGTACAGATAAAAGGCTAGAACTAGCCAAGTAGGCGTTTAAGGAGTTTTTGCGTACGTAGGTTCATGTGACACGCGAGAAATGGCCACGTTTTTACTCACACGTTTACTAAAGACCTACTTTTTGGAGATGTGACGATATGCAAAGTTAAGAACACAAGTTTTGGAACACAGACCTTCGCTGTTGCAATCAAAGGGGATCCTTTGAAGTCTGTTGTTACTTTTACATTCTGATAGCAAGGTTAAACGTTCAATTCTTTGAAAGTCTAAATGCTAATCAAATCACGAACTGAACCTTCTTTATGAAATATTTGTGTATTGCACGTATTTCCTCTTTACTTTTTAATGTTGCCTCGGCATTATCATTTGTTCCTTCTTTTATGTTATCATGGCATTTTAATTTATTCCCTCTTTACTCTTTTGCCATAACATTTTCACCTACTCCCATTTTACTCATATACACTGACATGGCATTTTCATTAACTTCTTCATTGTCATTTTATATTGCCGCTCCATAAACATATCTAATAATTACTTAAACCGTGTAATTGTCTTTATTTAACTCATTATCTTCTTCACTTTAAGTCGAAAGAGATTATTAGTGCAACAGACTTGATTAGATACAAAATATTGATATAACGAAGTTATAAGTAGGTAGGTATACTGTCGATAAAACAATAACTAGGTAGATTGAAACACGTTACCGTATCGGAATTTGTACTGATAAGTCGTGATAGCTGATTGCTAGTGGTTGAGCAATCAATATCTGCGTCTCTTTCAATATTATCGTTCAATTTATAAGTAGAAATGTCCGCTCTTGTGTTTTTTATGCGATTTATTTTGTAAGGACTTCTTCAAATGATTTGATTGTGGATATTTAGCTTGTGTTTTAGTTTAATCTTTGTTTTGGACTATTCGTTGTATCATCATCTATATTTCAAACATTATCTATTACGGTTATCTCCCGTCTTAGCTTGGTGATACCGTCATGAGGATTATTTTGACAGATTATACTAATCAAATCAGCTTTTCCGTCATTTTGTAACCAAAGTAAAGCGAGACTACTTATAAAAATGTTCGCGACCAGCTGTCTTCTCACAAACACGTAAAGCGAGGAATGTATGCCAGCTGTTTATGTTTCCATCCAATCGTAAATGCGGAATGAAGGAAAAGGGTAACCGTATATTTAGAGGTAGGCTAACTATTATCAAAAGAAGATAATTATGTTCCTACATTCTCAATAATATACGCCAAAAAAGAAATTAGGTATTAAAATATTCATGGAAAACAAAACACTGCTTGTAGGTACAAGCAGTGTTTTGTTTTCCATGAATATTTTAATTAGACCGTAAATAAAAAATAAAAAATTGTCTATTGACTGCACCTTGTTAGTCTAGTCTAGTGGTCGTAAATGCTACTGCAAGAGCATGAAGTCCTGGGTTGGATTCCCTAGTTGGGCAGTGTTATTGGGTATTTCCATCAGGAATTAGAAATACCCCGGAGTCTGGATTTGTGCCCGGTTGAATGTAAATGGCTTGGCCTTTATTACATGGGACTTAAACATAACTGGTGAAATGTGGGTGTACTAAAGCTATCTAACCTCTGCCCAACCCTTCAGGGATCATAGACGTGATGCTTTGTTAAGTTATTTTGATTAGAAAAGTTAACATCCAAATTAAGGTTGACAACCAACTGAACAAGCACTTGGACTCGTTCAATTCATTGAAAGTATACTCGTATAGGTACTAAAAAGGTATAAGTAACACTAGTTTGATCTGCTACCAATAGTCAAACAACAATCCGAAGAAGAAAACGCTGGAAGAAAACATCGTGACGAAACCGACATGTCCTAGAACCAAAAATGGGAAGACATGTCACATACACCAACCCTCATTGGTCCGATCCCTCTCACAGAGAGGAGGCCTATGTCTCAGCAGTGGGAACAATAAAGGTTGATAACGCTATTCAAACAACAACACCTACAGGAAATGATGGTCGATTACGTAGCGAAGACCACACGGAATACAAATAAAAAGTTCCATAAACATAAAACCTATAACATTACCATAAAGAAAATGAGAAATGACCTGTATCTACCTATCCTAGGACACTCTAGTATAGCCTTCAGCGTCCCATTCGGAGAAGTATTGTTAAGTAAGAACAAAAGATGATCGAAAGATGCTACGCACGGAACGACTATTGTTTAGAAAGTTATTCTTTAAAACAATAGCTTAGGATGCTATTTAGAAACTGCGATGGATGCTAAGCATAGGTAACCTTTCATTAGCAAAGAATTACATATGTGGAATTTCATTCAAATACGCCTTAAGAACAATTCATGTGCCTATGGTATGTTCGAAAAGTATCTGATAAAAGTGTAAACAACAAGTGTTTTAACCGCCTCAGTAGCCTAGTGGTAAGACCACCTGTCTCAGACCCAGAGCTGCCGGGTTCGATTCCAGCGGGGACAAAATTTCTGCTCGGTTTGTTTGGTGGTAGGGCTTGTTCTAAGTCCGCCTGGCTAGCTACCACCATCTTATCTAAATCTGTTGCCGTAACAACAATGGTGTTAACATAGTTGAAACACCATTGTTGACAGACAGACAGACACGGTGGGGGACTCTAATTTATAATTATGTAATGTAAGGATGTAATGGTTATAAATAATCCATGTTCAACCAAGTTGCTAGGTATATTCTGTGGTTACAGCAAACACAAATAAACACGACTAAGCAAAAACAATTTTTATAAGACAGGCTAGAAAACGACCGCAACATACCTACTTCT
This sequence comes from Agrochola macilenta, assembly GCA_916701695.1. Taxonomy (NCBI): domain Eukaryota; kingdom Metazoa; phylum Arthropoda; class Insecta; order Lepidoptera; family Noctuidae; genus Agrochola; species Agrochola macilenta. The sequence goes on along the minus strand of OU753564.1, from coordinate 7,953,299 downwards.
AGGTATCGTTTTTCATATGTTATTCGATATATCGCTACCTCAGAACGCAGCTGGTCAGGAATTATGTCCCTTTATACTAGTTTCATACTTATGCACACCGAAAAGCACGCTTTAAACCTGAGTTAATCACTAGGTTGATCAGTGCAAATTTGCCAGAGGTGTAACCTAAGAAGGCAAATTTCGCAATCCAACCATTCAATGATACTGAGAAAGTTGTTGACTTTAGAAGTAATCAGGCGACTGGAACCGCTTTCAACTCGAAATAATATTACCTTCGGGTTGTACCCCCTATTTTATCCACTTTCTCGAAACCACCCTTTTGCTTCATGGCGGGGTCCAAAAACATATATTACATAAGTCACATAAATAGGCAAATTGTCGAACACATTTGTCGTTGGTATCTTCCAAAGGACTGGTACTTACGTTCAAAATGGTATTCCAATGTATTCGTATGCGAAGTATCCAGTTATCCACGCCTCTCTAATGTCACCTCATTGGTTGTCAAAACTTTTTCTTAGCTGACGTACTTGTAAGTTGTATACTTCCAAGACAACAAAGGAAATATTATAACTACGTTATTTTTCCCTTTATCTCGAATCTCGCAGCGCCATTTATTTCAATCTCATTGTTTACTAACAAAACAACGCTGTCTGTTCTTAACATTGGAATACTCGTAAAAGTTACATAAACAAACAAATTCCCTGTTGGTTTTTCCTTCCGAAAAATATTTATGTTGTATAGTACTGAAGGCCATTTTTATAATGATATATCTTCTACTATGTATGCGTCATATTAAATTAACTTAGGGTTACGTGGTTCCCGACGTAGAACATATACTCCCCTCTTTTTGCCAAATAGTTTACCAAGCGTAAAAATCATGACAATATCATAGCAGAATGCAGAAGTCGCATACTCAGAAGTAGACGCTTTTGCACATGAATGCTTTGCTTTGAGAGACTCGTAAAAACTAAATTTGCTAGGTACCAAGAAAAGAAAAAAAATCAAATAAAAGCAGCACGGACTTCAGGTTGAATTTAACCCAGATAAAAACTTTCATACGGTTTACGGTGAATGCACCTCGACATCTTATAGATAACTGAAGAATCCCTGAAGAAGCAAATGACGTTGGAGTAAAAGTGTCCAACAATCGAATGCATCTTGATGAGATGTTGTGAGCGTAGCCGAGGATCGAACTAATAGTATGCGAATCTAGAGCCTAATATTCAGAAGTGGGTTGCGAAATAGTGTGCGAAACTGCGAATGGAAAGCCCTATGTGCAGATGTTCAGAAGTGGGTTGCTAAATAGTGTGCGAATGAAGAGCCCTATGTTCAGAAATGGGTTGTAAATAGTGTGCGAATGGAGAGCCCTATGTTCAGAAGTGGGTTGCTAAATGGTATGCGAATGGAAAGCCCTATGTTCAGAAGCGGGTTGCTAAATAGCCTGATGATGATGAAGCTTCATCTTTCTGAATGACCGCCTCATTTCACAATTCAAAAGTGCATGTTAATGGTTTAATTGAAATAAATGCTTTGAGTTTGGGGAGAGCAAACAGAAACCAGCAATAAATTATGAAAAATCAAAAATCAACAAAACTGAAGTTTCTAGACCGCCAAGCCATTCGAATGACTCACAATTTTCTCTAAACGGTAACTGACCAGTTTATTGATTAGTTCCAGTTAACATAGACACATAATTTTAGCCACGGGTTAGTATGAATGTGTGATTTTTTGCAACGTCTCGTCGGGTCGGAAATAGCCTGTCTGGCTGGCGCGGCCTCGCGTGGCTCGACTCACTGACACCGCACTACACTGCACATTACTACCTAGATTTAACGGGATTATATGAGTACTATCTGCACTATCTTGATAGTAAGGCAAGAGAACTCTTTTGTCACCTGTATCATCAGTTTTGGACTCACTGAAATCTATTTGCAATCCAGCAATTTGTTAAATCGTGTTAATTTACAACAGCATTTCTAATTTCACTCCAAGTGGACACTACTGTTCAGGGACCTTTACTAAGATGACCATTTCAATAACGTTGACTGTCTGTGTGACTCTAGAGTATATGTACGTATATATAGCAACGGACAACCGCTCCTGGTCAACCGGCCACAAACTTCAGAAATCGTAAGAGAACATTTTAATAGTCTTCAAATCGAACTTCTAATAAACCGCATGTTTCATCGTCTTTAAACAAACTTTTCATACCAGTTAAATCTATCTACTGAGCCGTCTTCATTAAAGATGGAGGTGTCAGATGCCAAAGTGAAATCATTGTGTGATTTTTTGCGGTTATGCGAGTGAAAGTCGCCAAGTTTATCAGATCCACGAACTTTAATGTCAACTGAGTGATCAATGCACTATTCTTCTGGTGGAAATCCGTTCATATAATTGTAACGTTGTTTATCTTGTATTGTCTTTGGTTAATATTTTGCTTGTTCTTCTAACACAATTTTAATAACCTTACAGAGATTGATACCGATGAAAAGATCAATGCTTGTGCCTTCACTTCCTTTTCTGTATGAGTAGAGTCCTTACCCGCAGTGGGACCCTCACTACGACCTTTTCTTCATCATCTTCTTGCCCGTGTCCCATGTTACTCGGGGTCAAAGCAATACATTTTCTTCTACCATTCTCCCCTTTCACGGTCACGCTATCATTCACTCTCTTCGCTTTCTTATCATTATCATTCTCTATAACATTTTCATAATGGGTGATTTTGGTTTCTATTGCATCGTCTTTAGAATTAGAATCGTTTGCTTGCTCCATCTGCTGTTAATATGCTTAATTTATTACTGGAAGTTTCCTTGGTCTTACAAGCTCTACCGTCATCGAACGAGACATAAGCGTCTGCGCAATATTCTGTTGTACCATACATGGTAACACGCCATATTACGCGTCTATTGTTGTGGACGTTTCTAAATACCTATCGCCGACTGTCCTTGAGAAGGATATTTTAGTTACATTTTGGATCAGGGGAACTTGAGTTTTGTTTGTGATCTAGATTGAGTGTACTAATGCTATACTCTAATCATTAGAGTATAGCATTAGTAGGCTGATAATCAGCTTTTAATGTTCCCACTGCTGGCAGACAGGCCTCTGTGAGAGGGGTGGGCCATGAACTACCACGCGGGCCCAGTGCGGGTTGGTGGACGTCACATGTCTTCGATTTTTTTTTTTGGTGCTTGGACATGCCGGTTTCCTCACGATGTTTTCCTTCACCGTTTTGAGGGCAGTGGTGATGAAATTATATATATAAAGTAAAGTGCCTACCTGGCTTCGAACTCACGACCTACAAGTTGTAAATCTGGGCCGATAACACTAGGACACCACTGCTTTGATTAGGGTATGTCGCCTAGTTGATATTTTTATCTTTGAATTTGAAATGACATAAATCACAATGAAAATATCATGTCTTTTCTCCAAACATTTTATTGTCCCTTTTCACCCGTTCATATTGTTTCAGACTTCCGCAGATAGTAAAATCTTTATTCGCATTCTTGGCAAGCATTTGAAACAAATTAACTATTTCGATCAACTTTATAATGATCTGAAGACTAAACAAACAATTTTGTTTACTTTGTAACCCACACAATAATGTTCAGGGTTGGAAAGATCCTGAGTTTTCCGCTTGTCACAGTTAAACCAGCATTGTTAAGAATTTGAAGCTGCTCTCTTGGTTGTTTAACCTCCAGACTTTAAATATTTATTGTTTTTACGTCTGCTTTTTGTATTTATTGAATCGCTTTATATCATTTGCAGTACCTAAGAAATGTGTGGCATAATCAACCTATAATATTTTCCCACTGCTGGGAACCAGGCCTCCTCTCTTCGAGAGGTAGCGGGGTGTAATATACCACGCGGGCCCAGTGCGGGTTGGTACATGTCACATGTCTATGAATTTAACTTAATGAGGTTTGCTACAAAGACGGTTTTAACTAATTCTGTGTATCATACGACATTTCTGTTGGTCGTGGGCACATATATGTAACGTGTTCCGTGTGAGCCTTTTATCAGAAACAAGTTTGGAAAGTTAATTCCGGTCGACGAACTCAAGAGCATTCTCCTATCGCTGTGTCGCGTCGAAGTGGCGGGTCTTGCTCCTCGACCGATTCAAATTAATTTTCGTACTGAATATCACACGTGTTTGTTATGCAACCTCTTTTAATATTTTTTTTTCCTTGAGAAACTTCATTAGCATTGAATTTCTTTATGGTTGTTTTTTTTTTTAATTCTTTCTATTTTTATTTTTAAAAGTTTTCGTGGCTAATGTATTTTTTATTTTATTTTCTGTTTTCACTAATTTAATTGAATAAATGCATACTTATTATTATAATTATGTCTGCAGTTTCTCTTACACACGTGTTCTGTTAGAGATAAAAATAAAACAAGTTTCCTTTGAAATTGAAAATAACTGCAGAAGTGAGAACATAAAAGGCAGGTTATTTATTACTTATAAATAGTTAAATTATTTTCCACGACAAATACACATAAAAAGGTTTTTTTGACGGCATTTTTGGGTCTTGTCAGATTTTGCTTTTAAAAATACCTTGATATTAAAACTTGAAAACAAAATAATGGATCACGCGAGAATATAAAGCGGTCTTATGTAAATCATTTCTAGGTTATTCCTGCAATATTTTTTGTTATAACTATAACGTTTTGGAACCTTTCTAAAACCAGTTTTATAGAATTTTTGTGTCAGCAATCTAGTGCTAGTCTATTTCACCCACCGGTACAGTAAGCGTCACAGAATTTATTATTTACGTACGTACAGTACAGGCAGTAGAAAGACGCAGTATACCTACGCAAATCGTGCCACAGTATAAACAATAGTAAACTGAGCATTTATGAACATGGAAATCGTGACGTATATAATTTGGGTGAAGCGAGCAGTTGGCAGTAGGCAAAAAAAATTTAGGAAATTATTGTATTTCTTTTTTGTCGTAAACTTGGATTTTATGGAGGCTAGACAAACTTTTTTCGCATTTTTAAGCATTATTTACAACTTAACACGTAGATGCTGTACATAGGTATTTGTTTTCCGTTTGTTTCCAAAAAAGACAACAATTTGGCACAAATTCGTTAGCTGATTAATAAAAAGATATCAATTACCTTTCAAGTAATTTAACACGTCAACAAATAGATTTTTCTGATTCTACTCATTCCTATGTTGATACAAGAATATTAATTGTAGCCATCCATCTAAATAATTAATGGCCCTTGATATTAAAAATCTCAAAGCACTCTCTACAGATGAAAATATATTAATTAATGTCTCGTGCTACGGACAATTGGCCGGTTCCTATTACAATAGCGTCCATACCAAATGCATTCCATCTATGATGCCAATTCATTTGAATTCATTCACTGACGTACTTAAGTATCTCACAAGACGGTCTTCAATCAATTCAGTTAGTCAGTGTCACTTCCTTAATCAAATGTCCCGTGCATATTCAATTGAAGAAAAAAAAAAGTTTTATATTCTGTGATTCTAAAATTCAAATGTGACGTTAGGCCATATTGGCGGCAATTTTATGATGTGTTGTTTGTTTTAATTTTCTAAATTACGAAACAATTCAGTTGAAAATTTTAATTGGTTAATATTAACGATTTGGGCAAAAATGGAATTAATTAAAGAAGTTACAAAGAACCTTAATAACACAGCAGAAGTAAATTAACCTGAAAGTTTAATAACAGCACACTCGTTGATATTCCGGTAATACAATATTCATTACAAAGAGCCAGTTAAAAATTCAAGAAATTGAGCGGTACTGCGGTAAATGAGTTTTTAAATTCCGGACTAAAAGTGAAAAAAAATTACAAAGTGTTCCTATTTTGAATAATTCACGGAAGCCATTTAGTGTTTCACCAGTTCGTTTTCAACTACATTTTACGTTCCTGTTTATTCGCATGGAATTTTTTGCGAAGTACCTATTAATTTAAGAAGAATTCTGATGCTTAAAAAGTTTTAGTGAAATAGAGAAAAGATTTTCTCAAAATGAGTCCATTAGCGACGTTCAAGAAAACTAACAGGCAGATGTAAGTAATCATTTTAAAAGTTTACAGGATTAGTCAACAAAAAAGTTTGGGTAGCAAATACGCAGGCAAAAATTCATTGTTTTTTGCTCAATGTTGCCTACACACTTACCTACTTCTTTGGTTGGTAACAACCGAGAGGCCAGCGTGCATCAATGAGTTAAATTATTTTAATTTGCCTTCTTAAAAAACCAAAATAATGTGTATTTTACTTACATAGTAAATAACTGTGGGTTTGATGTCAGCCACTGAAACTCTGAAATGAAAATGTCCACAATGTCGCAAAAATGTTAATGCCCTACCATTTTAACTCGGTTTTATAGAAAATTTTAATCAAATAATTATACCAAAACCTGTTTGGTACTGTCACGACAAAAATAAAAAGGCAGAGTTTAATCAAAACTAGCTGCGCCCCGCGGTTTCACCCGCATAAGTCTCAATCCCTTGGTAATATCGAGATAAAAAGTATCCTATGTCCTAATCCAGGTCATGGTCTACCCATGTGCCAAATTTCATCCAAATCCGTTCAGACGGTTTGTAACAAACAAACAAATTCGTATTTATAATATTTTTATTCAAAATTATCAAAACAAGTAAGAAATTGTAGAATATACAACAACTTGATCAAAACTTTATGAAAAAAAAGGGAATTAAATTCGAGGGACTAAGTTGAATCCCGAGAGCAGCGAAGGATTCTAGATTTGAATCCTGAGCGTAGCGAGGCATACAAGGACCGAGATTAATTTATTTTTCACGAGTTGTGTACATCTACTTTTTACCATTAACTGCGAGAAAATAAATAGTAGTATAGTATTTATATTTATCTGTCGTAGTTGTAGTATTTATATGACTGCCTCGTTGGTCTAGTGGTCGCAAGCGCTACTGCTGAGCATGAGGTCCTGGGTTCAATTCCCAGGTCGGGAAAACTATTATTGGGTTTTTCCAACAGGAATTTCTCAATAGCAGCCCGGAGTCTGGAATTGTGCCCGGTTGATGGCAATAGGCTCACCCCCTATTACATGGGAGTTAAAAACATAACTAGCGAAATGTGGGTGAACTAAAGGTACACCTCTGCCCAACCCTTCGGGGAAACAAGGCGTGATGTTATGTTATTTATATGTATCACATTTTTGGCGGTATCAAATTTTCTACCATAATTGGTGCTTTAGAACGAAATGATTTCGAAGTCAGTAGAGTACAAAACTCGTGAAAAAATAATTTATCTCGGTCCTTGTATCCCTCGTTCCGCTCAGGATCCCACAGGATCATCTCTCGGGATCCAACTTAGTCCCTCGAATTTAATTCCCTTTTTTTTCACTGTTGTATAATCTACTATTTTTACGCTAGACGCTAACAGTAGGTACTAACTACTACTCATTTTAATTAGTCTCGCAAGCGTAGGTAGGTAATGTGCATAAAATATTCAATTAACTATCAGTCGTTTAATCAAAACCTATGTATAATTTTATTGAATTCGTTGTATAACACATCTTAAAAGAATTTCACCTTGAGTCGCGAAAGCTGTCTGCAGAATCGTTTCATGACCCGACACATACCCGCTGTCACCATCTTATTAACTTGACACACGACAATAATCCTTATTGACAAAGAAACAAGACTTTTAATTGTGTATAGGTATTTCGTATATCGTAAAACCTGAGTTTTCGGTGGTACGCAAACAAAACGGTCGACAGTTGGTATGAATACATAGTGATGATAATGTAAGTAGAAAAACTACTGTTAATTCGAAAAATAACAAAAAAGAAAAAAAATTACCGACTTCCGAAAAAAACACTACAAAGTGAAAAATAACTTTAATTTCGGAAGTCGGTGTCTTTGGTTTAGAATTTTCGTTTTTTGCCACCGACTTACGAAATTAAAGTAATTTTTCACTTTGTAAGTGTTTTTTTTTCGGAAATTTGTTGTTTTTATTGTTGTAATTTTTTTTTTTTTTTCACTTTTTAGTTGTGGTACCTACCCCACACAAATTCGAATACCACTACCTGCTATGTCAATAACAGTCACAGGAAGTTATCATCATATCATCCACATAAAATATACTAAGTAAGCTACTGAGTAAGCTTCAATAATACGTATGTTTCCAATACGTATTATTGAAGCTTACTCAAAAACTATCCAAGCAAACTTAATAAAATTTATATGGGACCAATCCGGGAGCATACTCTTTCATACAAAAAGAATTTTCAAAATTGGTCCACAATTGAGGGAGAAATCGGCAGACATACATAAAAATAAAAAAACATACATACGCGTCGAACATATATAAACCTCCTCCTTTTCGGACGTCGGTTAAAAACATACGTAATATTAAAGAAACTTAAGATGGGTGTCTGTTTCATCAAAACGCATTACATATTGGTCACTGCAGTGCCCGGCAGCAAACGGGGTAGACCAAAGCGAAGAAAGAAATCAAAACTAACGAAGCAGACAATACAACACTCAATCCTTTATTGAATAAATCTACGGTAATCAATAAAACCTGACTTACAGGTTGAAACCCTGACAAACGATTTACTTTGTGTAAATTATTTCATCATCACCAGCGCTCTCAAAACGGTTAAGGAAAACATCGTGAGGAAAACGGCATGTCCTAGAAGTGAAAATTCGAAGATATGTGCCGTCCACCAACCCGCACTGGGCCCGCGTGGTGGATTACGGTCCACTCCCTCTCACAGAGAGGCCTGTGTTACAGCAGTGGAAACAGTATAGACTGATTGTGAGGAATCAATAAAGTTGCACAGAAACGGCAGAAGGAGCGTTGGCAAACCAATGGCCACGTAGGCGGACGAGATCGCAGGGAAGACCTTGATGACTCGCGTACCAGGGAAGCATATGTTATAAAAGGGAGGAGGCCTACTCAGCAGTGGGTGGAACAAAGCTGCCAATCATAATGAAGATGATGATGATTCAAAACCGGCCAAGATGGGTTTCGTAGGGTATTAAGATCGAGCAAAAAAACGCCGAAAATAACGTTGTTTGTATGGGTCCCCCTTAATTATTTACTTTATTAAATTTTTATTATTTTTTGTTATAGTGGCAATAAAAATACACAATATGTGAATATTTCAACTGTCTACCTATTACGGTTCATGTGATACAGCCCGCTGACAGACAGACGGACGGACAGCGGTGACTTAGTAATAGGGTTCTGTTTAGCACGGTTGGGTACGGAACCCTAATACAGATACAGGGCTTAAAAGTAATTAAAGTATGAATAAGTGTAAGTAAAACACCCACTGATAATCATTCTATAATCCGATACAATATAATTAAATTATTGGAAACGAATTGTAAATTAATTGTCCATAAGAACGTATAATTTTTATATTTTTCAATTATACTGTAGGTAGGTATATTAATTATTTACCAGTCTTGGTAGCCATTGGTGGCAAAAAAGGTGTAGGTAATTAAAATACAATGTTTCAATATCCGGCAATAATATTGCCGTCTGTATAACTTGACAAAAATGGAAGTATGCAACACTGTTATCAAATTTCAAATTTATTTATTAATTATTAGGTTGTACAAGAACAAATTGTATTTTATTAGTAAGCATTACTTTACTTTTTTATAGGGATGTAACGATTCCGATTCCGATAGCGATATAATCAGCAGGCCGATATATCGGCATCGCCGATTTTATACAACCGATATCAAACAGTTCGTGAAATGACGACGCGCGCACAGCATAGTCGCTCCGTCGCAGGCGGGACTGGCGGTTGAACCGCGCAGCGCATGCTTAGCGACTAGCGACATGGCAACACGGCAAACGGCAGTGTTTGTAGTTTGCTGAGCGTTGACTGAGAGATGTATTGTTTTGTGTCTATTTCACATCACCGCTATTCGTGATTCTATTTATTCACACAGTGAAGTGAGGACTATAACGCACTATTAAATAGTTGTACCCGAAATACAAGACATACAAACACCCGAGGCACATACTTCATTATTTATTTAATTTATCTACTAAGCCATCGATATCGGCTTCGGTATCGCCGATTATTTACTACAATAATCGGTATAGGTATCGTATCGGAAAAATTATGTAAGTTTCGTTACATCCCTATCGCCGATTATTTACTACAATAATCGGTATAGGTATCGTATCGGAAAAATTATGTAAGTTTCGTTACATCCCTATCGCCGATTATTTACTACAATAATCGGTATAGGTATCGTATCGGAAAAATTATGTAAGTTTCGTTACATCCCTACTTTTTTACTAATAAATAAAGGCACTATCAGACTTAATACACAACAGACTGTACTTAGTCACTTCGATGAAGTTAGTCTGTTTACACATTTAGTCTAGTTCTCTGAAAATGAACTGCTGAAAAAAGGGAATAATTTTGAAAGTGGGTAAGTACTTGTTGTTGTAATTTAAATCTTTTGCCGTCTTGTATAACGTGTACATTACGCGAATCTTCGTAGTGTTTTAAAACAATTTAACCTGATTATTTAAAATAAACATGCAGTCAAGCATAAATCAAGCGAAGTGTGCAAAACCTTATCTGAACATCGGCCTCCTTACCTCACGTGGAATATGTGTTAATCTAACTAATTAGGCAACACCTACATACAAGCTAAAATTAACTCTAAAAACACTACAACTGATGCTATTTTCGTAAAACATCAAACTAAATGTTTACTTTTGTCGGAAATATCTTCGAAGTGGGTTTAGTTTTAAAAACGTTTATATGATAAATCTAATTGGGAAATGTAGGGAAGTTGAATGGACTGAGGAATGAGTATTTCTAAGTAATCTGCAGCTTAGACTAGATCAAATCTACTGAGTAGGTTACTCACTAATCACGCTCAATAAATCGTCATCTGACTAGCATTTTCCCAACTATATTGGGGTCGGCTTCCAGTCTTACCGGATGCAGCTGACTACCAGTGAAACTACAATATTTTTATCTCAATACAAAATGGTGAAAATCGGGCCAGTATTAATCTCATAAAAGCTGAATTAATTCCTTTTTATAACCTTATTTAAGTGTGTAAATATTATACATTATTAATATATTGTATTTTATCATGGATTTCCGCAAAATCACGCCTGGGTCAATTAACTAGTGTAAATATGTTTATGAAAAATTTAAAAAACAAGTTCATACTCATAGTAGTAAAAAATGTATATTTGAAATAATAAAAATGTTTTTGAAATAATTCTACTATATTGTTTTGCCTTCTACTATATTTTTACAGGCTTCCAAAATACTATAATAATTGATATAGAAAAAGTTGGCAACCCTACCTGTGTCCTTACAACGTTACCAGCTAGCTAGCTGATTAAGATCATTTGTTTAGCAGAACTACATTTAGAAAATAAATAACGAAGGATGAATAAATAAATAGGTAGGTCTGTCAGGTATGGATGTTTTACGAGTTCCCAATTATGCACATAGTTCGTTATGACCTAGCAAGTTGAGAAACAGCTGATACCTATTTTAATTATTTTATCTGTCTTTTCTTTACAACATTTCAATAAAGAATCAAGTCATCCAATTGTTCTAATTTACTCAGTCTTCAACACAAGTAGGTCGGAACACCAAAAAGCCCTCATTACACCAACCTTGCTCCATTTAAAAAAAGAATGTTTGAATTTTCTTTTTCAATGTTTTTTTTACGCCCCAATGAGCTTGTTTACGATCGGAAACCTGGCTGAATGTAAATGTTTGAGCGCGTTTTCTTTAAAAAAAATGCCATTGTGTAGTGATTTTTGAATCCACGTTTTCAGATAGTGAGATAGTAGTACCTACATTATTGTCGCGGCCTGCACCAGAGGCATTCACGGACGATCGTGAAAATATGGGCCGAGGCGAAGCCGAGGCACACATATGAGTCCATCAATGCCTGGTTGTGGCCAAGGCTTGTATAGTACTTTTCTCAAATAATGCGCAGAAATTCAAACTAAGTAAATATTTTTTTTTCAGAATCAATCACGAACAACGATAGTTTTCACGCGCAAATGTTCATTTGTTTCTTCTTAACTTTATAAAAACAGCTCTATTTTATTTATTTATTTATATATACTTTATTGTACACCACAAAAAAAACATAACAAAAATAATAATAATCAAACACTACAAAATATACAATGGGCGGCCTTATCGCTTTCCGCGATCTCTTCCAGGCAACCTTAGAATGGACAGTGATTTACCTGGACATAAAATGGGGCGGTCGTTGGTGCAAATTATAAGTATACAATATACTAGAATAGATACACAAATAAATACATATCCTAAATAATAGATACATAAATACATACATACTAAATATATAAGCAGCGAAAATAAATGAACACTATAGATAATTACAGTTACGAGAACAAGATCACAACGACAAGTAATGTTCCTTCACGAGTCTCTTAAACACAGGTAACGATTGCGCGCGCTTTATTTCAACTGGCAATGCATTCCATAAACGAGCAGCCTGGACAGTGAAGGATTTGTCGAAGAAAGTTGTGGAATGCGTAGGCATTCTAAGCTTCAAGTTATCTGATGACCTTAAAAATTTCGTATGGGAGTCGCAAAGAAACTGGAAACGTTCCTTGAGATAGAGAGGAGTGGAAGGGGAAAAAAGCACATTATACAAAAGGGAAAGAATATGAACATTCCGGCGAAGGCGAATTGGTAACCACTTGAGCTTCACACGATATTCGGAAACATGGTCATATTTGCGCAAACCGAATATGAACCTTATACAAACATTTTGAAGCCGCTCAAGCTTATCAAGTTGGTCTTGGGTAAGGTCAAGATAGCTGGCATCAGCATAATCAAGGATGGGTAGAAGAAGCGATTGGGCAAGCGCAATCTTGGTGGCAGTCGGTAGAAAATTACGTAATCTCTTCAAAGATGCAGCGGATGCAAATAGTTTGCGGCTCACTTCCTGTAGCTGGGCAGTCCAAGAAAAGTTCCTATCAATGAATATCCCCAAGTTTTTAACTTTCTCACTGAAGGGAACAACTGAATTGTCAAAAGAAACTTGGGGAAGAGTTGTCCAGTCGATCCTTGAGACCGTCCTAGAACTCCCTACAACCACAACCTGCGTCTTTATGGGGTTGACCATAAGTCCATATCTCTTACTCCAGTCGCATATACGAGCCAGATCACGATTAATAGATAAAATAGCCTCGGACAGATTACCAAGAGGAGCTCGCGAGTAAATTTGTAAATCATCTGCATAAAGATGGTAGAAAGAAATAAGTTCTTCGGAGATTGAGTTAATAAAAACTGCGAAAAGTAAAGGGGATAGAACGCCACCCTGAGGTACACCGGCAGAAGTATTACTCCAGGAAGACAACGTCTCTCCTATGCAAATACGTTGCCGGCGACCGAACAGGTAAGTACGAAACCAGTCAATTACCGATGGAGATATGTTAATAGAGCATAAAATGCCAAGCAAAACATCAAAATCGACAGTATTAAAAGCATTACTGAAATCTAATAAAGCTAAGACCGTTAGATTACCGTTTTCCATGGCTGACCTTATATCATCCGTAATATTCAGAAGCGCTGTGGTGGTGCTATGACCAGGACGGAAGCCAGACTGGAAGGGGTTGAGGAGATTATTTTTAGCGAGGAAAGTGCTTATTTGATTGAGAATTAACCGTTCAAGGACTTTGGATAGGAATGGTAGGACGGATATTGGACGGTATTCAGAGAAGGATGTGGGTTTAAACTTTTTAGGTAAAGGAATTATTTGAGCATCTTTCCAAGAGTATGGAAAGACACCACTAGATGCAGAAAAATTGAGGATATGACAAATGACGGGAAGGATAACATCCAGCACAGGGACTAACATATTACGGCTGATACAGTCACTTCCTACCGCATTGGAAGTAATCGACAGTATGCTTTTCTTAACATCACATGCGGAGAATTGACTAAAAACAAATGGAGAATAACTGGGAGTCGGTAGTGAAGAAAGATAATTCAGTGTATTCAACTTTATTGTCCTATCAAAATTGGACGAAGCAGTAAAATGAGTATTCATTGCATCAATATCTATGTCTTTTGGAATTGTATCTTGTCGGATTTTACCGACCCCCAATGATCTAAGAAATTTCCAAACTTTGGATGCGTCCCCATTTTGGACAGAAGTATGAATGTGGTGGCGATTAGCATTCCTACACACCTTATTACAGTGATTACGTATTGAATGGTATCTTTCCCTGTTAGCGTCATTAGCCCTACGCTTAAATTTAGACTTTGCCGTAACTTTTTTGTGCATAAGCGTTTTAATATCATTTGTGAGCCACGGCGCCGGCAAATGTCTAACCTTAACAGCTCGAACAGGTGCGTGATGATCGTAAAGCTCGATAAGTTTAGCCGCAAAAATACTAACTTGGTCATCGACTGATGCAGAGGCAAACAGAGCAGACCAATCTATGATGTTGGCATCCTTGCAAAGATCGTCAAGGTTCATACCACCAAAATTGCGTTGCATGAGAATCTTAGCTTTAGCCTTAGGTGGGCGAATTTTGTATGACAGAAAAATCAGGTCATGATAGGAAAAGGCATCGGCTGAACATTGGCCATGCTTAGCGACGTGATCAAGAGAAGAGACAAAAATCAAGTCAAGAAGTGAAGGTGTAGAGTGAGGAAAATGGTGAGTGGCACTCAGCGGAAGAATGGAAAGATTACTGGAAGCCAAAATATTTGCCAGAGAAGAAGAGCGATAGTCTTTTTTCAGAAGACAAGTATTAAAGTCACCCATGATTATACTATGACTGTAAGAAGGAATCAGCATTTCTAAAAGATTTTCAAAAGATGAAAAGAAATTAACGCGTAAAGAGGGACAGTAGTAGACGCCAAGAAGTAATTTTGAATGGTGTAGTTCGACTTCGAGGAAGAGATGTTCACCAGCATTCGATGGCGGTGGCTGAACTGACACATTGACAACAGAGTATGGAATATGCGCCCGGAGATATATGGCAACACCACCACCACCACCAACCGACCGGTCGTTTCTTACAAGCTGGAAGCCAGGAAGAGAGTAACTAGTTGAAGGGAGACAGGGTTTAAGCCATGACTCGGAAATAAGAATAGCATGTACGTTCTTACAGTCAAAGCTTGCCAGCATATCGTGGAAATGAGCCGGAATGCTCTGAGCATTAATATGTATAACGTTAAAATTCTTAGGAACATCAGAAAACTGCGCAGTAAGACTGTCTGCAAGAGAAGGAATACTCACGAAACTGTCATCATTGCTTGTTACTGAGAAAAAACTATTATCATCACAGCTTTCATCGATAGACATAAATATTTACGTAATATATTACAAATTATATAAATATATTAAAAAAAACGAATTAATAAATAAAAATAAACCGTTTAACAGCTAGTCCACCTGCCGGTTGCGTTATTAAAATTAAATACAAAAAAAAAAAAAAAAAATTACCTACTTACGCAGTCCGGGTAACAAAAGAGTTAAAAAAAAAAAAAAAAAAACTAAATCAAAATGTAAAAAGTATGGAGAAAACACAAAAAGAAAAATAGAAATAGAAACAAAACATTGAAAAGAAAGAATAAGATTTCTGTTAGAAAAACGGAACGCATCTCAGAGTAATAACTAAATTATTACTCTGAGGAACGCATCAAATCAAAGTGACATGTGTGTGTGACTGACACTGACAGTGACAACATTGTGACATAATTCAGTCAAGTAAATTGTGCAGCACACTCTCTAATTGAAAGTAAAAACAAAACAATAAAACATGATGTTACCCGGACATTGAATCACAAAAGAAATCACTTCTTCAAAGCACGCTTCAACCTTGCGGTCTTCGCAGCAGCAACGACCGGTACAGAGGCGTGCACAGCCGGCGCTTGATCACTTTGCCCGGGCTCACTGGGATTCGGCGCAATCCTCTCCAATTCAGCGAGGGACTCAACCCGATGCCGTGTATCATTAGGACCAAGGATATACACGCAGCCTGCCTTAGTCCAGCTCTTAGAGACACCGCATCTTTCCCTCGCAGCCAAGAACACATCATGCCGCCCCTTTGTTAGGAACTCGGACATGGTGACGCCTGTAGCCTTTAATTTGGCTTTGGAAAACCAAATTTTATCTCGAACTGCAAGACAGCCTACCTTGAACAGGATAGGCCTGGTTTTATTAGCCACAGCTCTTCCCATCCTGTGACATCGGCTGATGTTCACAACAGTGAAGTCACTCAGCTGTAATTTGTTACGAATCACCTCAGTGATCACCTTGGCAGTGTCCTCCTTCTGCTCCTCATCAACACCGTGTAACAGCAAGATTTTCCTTCGTCCCCGCATCTCTATTTGGTCGACACTACGAGCTAGTAGCTCCACCTGTTGCTGAATGCTGTTGAGAGCCAGCGTGATGAAAGTCCGGAACTTTGTAAACTCCGCAGCCAGGCTAGAAGTTGTGACCGGTGATGGAGGGGCCTTCTGTAGTTCATCTTCAAAGGCGGACATCTTAGTATGAAACAGCTCCTTTAATTCACTCAGGGAGCTTGCTAGTGAATCCATTGTGATGAAGTGTGATGACGATGATTGTGAAGTGATAGTAGATTATAAGAGAATAATTGTGAAGAGATAACGCTACACCAGCAGGTACTAACTATGAACTTTTAAAATATAGCATAAATAAATTATAAATAATGTTTCTATTAAATTATATTGAATTTCAAATAAGAGCAAATTTTTCTTTGTGTAAACGTTCCAACTACCCACAAGCGAAAAAAAAAAAAAAAAAAAAAAAAAAAAGTATTTGCAAACCAGTTACCTCCTTGGTTGCCATAATGTTGACGACAGTGTGTAACACGACAGATATGAGTTGTCATAGTAATTTACCTAGCCGCTCAACACGACAAATATGGATTTTCATACAACCATTGCCGCTCGCATATATTCGGCGAATACAGCAATTTCGATTTATCTAGAAGAAGGTTGTCAAACAAAATAATGCTCGAATTTACAAGCATGTTTGAGAAAAATAGATTTTGCGTAACAAAAAGGTTTCAAGTTCATTCTACAAATATCAGCCGTCTATTTCAGAATATTTCTCGTTATTTTCAGTTCTGAAAGCAAAATCCTGTTTCCTTCAGTTATTTGTCCCAGAAGTGACATAACAAAGGTGGGTTCAAAATATTTTCCGTAGTTAAGGGAGCTTCCCTGTTTTTATCTATCCCACAAGACATTTTGTTAAGTTTTGAACTGAATACGTAAATCGTAATCTTGTCGTACTCTAGAGCTACTGTTTTTCTGGAAAATAAAATCTGGATGGAATAAGGTCCTACGACCTATCTACAAAAATAACGTCCGATGACGCTTAGAATATGGATTCCTGCCACACGTGAACTCCAATTTTTCCATTAAATTTTCACGATAACTAAGTAGGTACCTACATACATGACAAAAATACACCAACATTTATCATATTTGCCAACACTGACATGACAAAGCAAAGCAATCATTTCGAAATTCGAACAGCGTGATTTAAAATATGAAATACGTTTGTGTCCGTACGATCGACACGATATAATAATGGGCCACAAATGTTAGTTCGTAAATAGACGACCCAAATCCCGAGTGATTCCGAGTGCACGGCTGGACTGCAGAATGTAGTCATCTGTTCCACGACACGAAATAGACAAATTAGCAAGATGGAGGGACTATTTGTGGTGACAACTAGTTTTTTTTTTAATTGTGCGCATAAATCTTATCGCCACCATAGACTCTTTGGTAGCACTGTTATAGTTCTCATCATGGTGTAATAAAACTATATTATTATACCATGGTCCTCATTGCAAACTCACGGGCAGTTGCCGTCCTTATAAGATCGTATTCTGATCTCAGTCTTAATCTCAATCTGTCGAAAATTTCACCTTGAGTCCTTTTATATTCCTACATTTTTAACAAGTTTTTGACATTAATGACCGCTGAGTTGAGGTTGTGATTTGATTTTGAAGGTTATTGCATTACGCCTTCTCATAAATGGTATGCTTAGGTACGGAGCATTTGAATTTAAAGAATGACGAAATCAGTTGAAAGTCAAGTTTTATTTTCATTCTAGTTTCAGACGCTTGAATGACATAACATAGGTAACATTGTGGGATAATTTGTAAACATAACCATTATTTACAATTCTTACAAAAAAACAACTCTGGGCTTAAAAAAATTGGCATACTATTGTTGCCATACGCTCAATACACGTTTAGACCACTTTGGCACATAGCCGGAATAAATAAGCTGCGTACAGAATTCGTATACAATCTACAGACAGTTCAAAAATAATAACAAAAGAAACCCAAAATGAAAAGCTGTTCAGCTTCAAAAGTTCACGGCCGCCATTTGTTTTTTAAAAGTAAACACGACTGATGGTGCCATAAATAATTTCTAAATTGCTCGTTGAACGTTTAATATATCATTTGTTTGAGTATCGTCCTTAATTTGTGCAATAATTAATTCTGCACCAGAGCGGGGTAATGGCGGGGTACACATAAATGCTAATTGATCGCAATAGGTTTCATTTTGACAAATCACCCATGTTCATCGCGTTATTTACGTTATTGAGCAGACAAATTTTTCAAACTTAAGAAGCAATGGATTTGCAATATCCTTCAAAAACCTCGGATGGTGTGCTGTTTCCAGCAGAGCTATGCACATGAATATTTTAATGTGTATGAAATACTGAAATTTTTATGTTATTGTTTCAGATCATCAGAAATGATCCACGTTGATGAAACGGATCCGGTTGGAGGTAATATTTTATTTAAGTACTTCCCTTCATTGCTTTTTAAATACCTGCTCAGCCATTTCAACTGAAAAACACATCGCGAATAACTGATTTGAATGCCGAAAGTATGACGTCATAGAATTTTGTTCTGTTGATTTTCTGTAACCTTAATTTACTTACAAATAAAATCCTTAATTAACACCTACAAGGTAATGCCAGTATTTGTATGAGCAGTGGTGGCGCCATAGAAATATAGTTTCTTATATCTATGGGTGGCCTAGTAGCAGCCCCGGATCTCGGGGGGGTGAAATATGGACATGTGCCCCGGGCGCCAACTTCAGGGGCGACAAATTCAAGCGTAGCAGACAAGTGCACCACCCAGCACACCGCAACTTTGCAATAAATGAGACGCGCAGCACATATAATCTTTCGATTTCTTTCTTTTTACAACAGTTTTGGCGCCCCTGTTGGATTGGCGCATTATCGATCGATAAAATGTATTTAATATGTCGCTGCCAAAATTTTCGTTTCTAGAATATTTTAATTTCGCGGGCTACCGTAGCACATCCCCATAAAGAATTGGCGGGGGGCGGCAGACGGCAGTTTTTGCCCCGCCTCAAAAAGCCAAGTTCTGGAGCTGCCCGTGACTTCCAATTACATTCGAACCCAAGCAGGCAGAAATTATTCCATCACCACTGTTCTAAAAACGGTGAAAGAAAACATCGTGACGGAGTGGACGCCTATGACCCGATCCCAGCAGTGAAAACATTATAATATGCTAATTACGCTATGACTCAGCGAGGGTGGTGATAAATGCTCATTATCTCTTCGTATCACCATCCAACTGGTTTCGGATAAATAGTACCTACTCGATTTTGAAAGATATAACCTCCCACAGCTTCAAAAACATTACTATGTGTGAACTAAACACTAAACCCACTAAAGTCAGTGTAAAATAAAAATCGCAAAAATACTATGTCAACATCAATAATTACTGTTAGCACTTAACGCACATTCTATTAATTCCTCAAATCTAGGTTAAATCTAAACTTAATTATCGTTACGAGTAGTTAGCTAAACTGACGGCAGAATAAAAATAAAGTAAACAAACACAATATTTGGCAGGCGAGTGGAATCCGTCTTTATTTTAGACTGGGCCGAATATTTGGAATCGTGCGCTCGATGACACTACAGTCGCCATGTCGGTAATACTCGTGCATGCAGACAGCTCGTGGAGACAATTATGTCGTTCTTATGACGATTATTGACAGTAATAACGTCATAAAGATTTTTCTTATTTTCGTACCGACTACCGACAGCATATGGACATTAATAAATTGAGCCCAGCCGGTCTTAGGTTAATATTAACTATTATATCATTAAATTAAAACTAAGGATACCAAAATAAATCGTTTATAGTTTAATATAAATATATGTAGTTATTATAGTTTAATATAGAAGTTTATAGTACTTTAAATAGTTTTTCATCAGATTTTTTTTTGTCGCAGCCCGGAGTCTGGATTAATTGTGTCCGGTTGATGGCAATAGGCTCGCCCCCTATTAAATGGGACGTAAACATAACTGGCGAAATGTGGGTGTAGATACTATAGGTACAACTCTGCCTAACCTTTCGTGGATTACAGTCGTGATGTTAAGTTACATATTTCAAAATATACAAAGTAAGTCCTCAAAAGTTATAACAAATCAATTCCTAGAAATACTGACTGTAGCCAATCAATGCATTACAGAAGCTCAGTCACACAAGAACGTCCGGAATTCCGAATCGGATATTACGGTATCCGACGACAAGTTATGTCAGGTTCAATTATTGAGTCCTATGCACAAAACAACGACCAACATCCCTAAGCATCCAGCTTATACATACCACATACTTTGATCATAAAGCATTCTTTGTGTGACGCATACATCCTGTGGATGTAAACTTTTTTTACTTGAAAAGGCAACGTGGTCTGCCAAGCTTGTTTTAAGAACTGTATTTGAAAACTTCTATAAATTGTCACAATAAAGTCACAAATGCCTCTAAACTAGACTAAAAATCACTAAAATTAAGTTTAATCCTGTCAAACGACGATTTCCCATTCTGAAATAGACTAAAGTGACACAATTTAACAATATTTTAGTTTGACAGCACTAAAATAGTACTGAGTTTTTAGTTTAGTGAAAATGGCAATTTTGCTACTCTGAATTTGACATTTTTCACCAAAAATTTTGATTGTAAAATACCAAACCAGACTAATTCTGACAATTTTAGATCGCGATTAAAAAGGTTTGGGATAAAATAAGTTGTCATGAACTAAAATTCACACCAACATCTCGACTTCACGTGCAAGAACAGTACTGTATTTATTTTTTCTTTGCTTATATCTCGAAAATAGTGCGTCCTATCGCAAAAATAATGAAAATTTCGACCACCTTTATGACTCATAAACCCCTAAACCTGAACATGTAGGTAATATTTTTTCATGTTTTCCATACAAAAAGTGAAAAATTACATAAAAAACACGTCAAGGCGGAACCCCCTGCGCGCCACCGGCTCTAAAAAAATCACGGGTGAGGGCAAATCACGGGTACCACGTGGATTCGCGATTGTCAAATTCTATTTTGAAAATGAAAATGAAAAAATGAAAAAGTGTTTATTAGTTTTAACAAGTTTCCTTACATAACTAGGTAGTGATTGGAGCCTCCTTTTAAGCTAATAAAGCCTGTATTAGGAGACTCCGCTCTTCCATACATTGTTGGTATTAACTATAAACTTGTTTATTTAATACAATAATAAAAAAATATATAATAAAGGAATCTAATCTACGAAAACTATACTATACCACTATTAACTATACTACTATTTTAGTTGTGTCAAAATTATTTTTTAGAATTTTATTTGCAGAATGGCTCTAAGATTCTGATAGCCTAAAGTAAGAAATTTTTGTGATAGTTTAGTTCGGTGTACAAGAGAATCGGCAGCAATGTTTGTTTTTGTAAATGTTGATCTGAAGAGGCGTGTAAGTACGCACGAACGCACAAAACATGGTGAACACCACATATCTCATATATATCACAAATATACATAATATGTTCATATCTGTGGTGAACACGAACATCGAACACGGAACATATTATGGTTCGTACTGTGTGAACATAAATATTATAGCAAAGTGAACACACCATACGAACACAGTTCGACGTGTGTTCACACTCATCCGCCCCGCTTTCTTTAGTAGCCATGGATTTGCCAATGTTCGAAGTGTTCGATGTTCGTGTTCACCATGTCCTTGTTCGTTCCTGCGTACACGCCCATGTCTTGTATCATAAGGAAGCAACAAGGGGTTCGCTTTTTGAGGGCTAGGTACCTGTTTTCACATTTGCCATTCAAAAAGTGCTGATCCTTCGATTATTCAGAATCAGCTCTTTTTGACTAGTATTTGAAATTATTATCAGTTTTAATTTAGTTCCACAGCGCATTTCCTACGTTCGTGTCTTTCCGTTGCTAATTGAAGTAGTTGGCTATTATACTTTTGAGTTACTAAGCAGCAGTTTATTGTATTTACGGTTATTTGCTTTTGAACAGCTGTTTTACGGAAACGTCAGAAAGACAACCGACTTCCAAAAAAACACTGCAATGTGAAAAATAACTTTAATTTTGGAAATCAGTGTCTTTGGATCTGTATTTTAGTTTTTTTTTTAATTTTTCACTTTTAGTGTTTTTTTGGAAGTGGTTTTTTTTTGTAATTTTTTTGTAATGGTACCTACCTGCCCCTCCCACACTAATTTGTATACCATTACAGGCCAAGAAAATAAAATACAGGCCTTTTTAAATTAAATGGCGAAATTTCACAAACGGAAACGTGCTAGTACTTAAGAGTATCGGTATTAAACAGCACAAAAAAAAGAACAAGAAAATTTTGCTGAGCTACATTTGCTGGAATACCAATTAATGTTTATAAACTATGTTTTAATAAAACTGAGGCTCGTGGCTAAGTAATAACAGCGGCACGGGTCGATTTTTCAGGTTAAGCTACGCTTGCCGGGGTTGGTCCGTGGATGAATGACCATCTTTACATACCGAGACTCCTCCGTGCCTCGGAGAGTACGTTAAGCCGTTGGTCCCGGCAGTCATTCGTTGATCTTTGACAGTCGTTACGGGTTGTCAGAAGCCCGAAAGTCTGACAACCAGTTTTACCAAAGGGTATCGTATTATCCAGTTACTGGGTTGTGTAGGTCTGATAGGCAGTCGCTCCATGTAAAATACTGGTATTCAGCTGCATCCAGTTAGACTGGAAGCCGACCTCAACATAGTTTGTTTAAAAAAAACATAATTAAATAAAAAATATATAAAAATAGGTATGACCACAAAAAACATCCAATTTTCCGCAACGTTTTCATATAAAAAAATATCAACACATTGGATTTACTGAACACAATTGATTTAATTTTCCTTTATCTATCTATAGATCGGCTTGAAATAAATTCTTAATGCGGCCGCACATGGCGGAAACAATTGAATTTTTCATCGTCATGAAATTATAACAATCATTTCGGTCCTCAGGCAGAAATATTAGATAAAGTGTCTACGTAAGTTCGAAAAAACCCAAAAGAAACGAGTAAAATGGCTGTGTAATATCCGGACGGACGCAGAGACGGACAGACGGACGTAAGAACGAACACACGGTCATGACAAAATTATAAGTTTTTTTTTACCGGGTCTGTTAGAAGGAGAAGTCTTGCGTTTGACTTTATTGATCTAAATGGTCTAGCTTATGGTAATTTTCGGCATCATTCTCATTGACACACATAAACACAATTTTAAATACTTAAATCAAAGCACATATTATGCATTACAAATACATACATACATACTGGCCTACATTTATAACAAAATGCTACATCGATTTCGCTATTATTTTATTTTAAAACAATGCCAGGCACAAGGCATACTAAATCTATTTTAATAGCAGAATTCGCGATTCGATATAATTTATAACTGGCTGTGACCGAGACAATTTTTACAACGGCATGATTTAAAACGTATACTATAACTTTGTTTATTTTATCGTTAAAATTAATGAAACCAGAGGTGACGATATTACCGACACAGAAAAACTAACCAATGTATTAAGTGAGGTAGATGATCTTGATATTAACTGGAAACCGGCACTAAAGAAAAAAAAACGAATGGGCCTTACAGTAGTCCCATATGATATGTGTAACATCTGACATCTTGGCTAACACTACCAATCATCATCATCATCACTCCGTATACAACCTCTCGATAAATGGGTTGGTAGCATCTGAGGGCCAAATCCAGCACCGCGCGCGAGCATTGATGAAATCAAATAGCGCGCGCTTCCCCGGCTTCCTGTTACTCACTTTCGTCCCTTTTCACGAAATCGCTCCCACAGATTGCAGGAAACCGAGAGGAAGAATGTTACACATCAAAAACCGAGAGATATCTCAAACATATAATAACAATAAACATATGGAAAGATATGGTGCAAAGATATACGTATTCCTATAGAATAGATGTCAAAGATTGAGTCCAAATCCAAAATCATCAGCTGAAAGATTACATTCTTGGCAAAGTTCTATATGTTCCTAAATCATGTTGGAAGCTCCCTAATTAGAGCTCTTCCCAGGCCTGTTTTTATAGCAAATCTTGAATTAATTGCAACAGTAATATAAATTGAACCAGACTGCATGCATAATCACTAAATCCTATAATATTTCCTCTGCAGGGACTCAGGCCTCCTCTCTGTGAGAGGGAGTGGGCCGTAATCCACCACGCGGGCCCCAGACAGAACAGAACAGAATACTTGACATCTTTTTTTTTTTTTTTTATCCTGTTAAAAAAAAAATTCGCCGTGAGCACAAAATAATTACAATAATACACCGTGTCGGAAATACTATTTGAGATAGTAATAAAACTCTATGATGTGTACAGGAACACGTGCCAATCAGTAGCCAAGTATATATCCAACCGGGATGATGTTAGTTAGGCAGAAGGTCGACAGATCTTTGCCCGTTCGGCGCCCGCGCACCCATTCATAACCTTTTTATTTTTAGAACTAAAACGACGCAATAGTGTTTATAATTATTATGTTTTTTAACTGTCATTGTCTCATTGGGCTTGATGTCGCATGTTGTATGAATGTCAAGCTGGATGATTGAATTGCTTGGTCAAAATCATCATCATGACCCTGACTAGCATAAGGTTCTCCTTGCTTCTCAATCTTTTTCTTCATCAATTTCTTGGTGGAGTCCGCACTACAACTCAAATCCGATATACGCGGCGCTAGTGTCTATGTCATTGCATCAAATTGCATTTAAAAAAATGTAGTTCCACAATTTTCCGCCGGACTTCAGTGGTGGCTCGGACTCTATAGTGCGTTTCATCAAATAGTTCCTTTGCCGTAATGTTGGCTCCACTGTTAAACTAGTAACTCCGTAGCGTATTCGTGTTCGTCCTACAACAGTGGAGCGAACATTACGGCATAGGAACTATTTGATGAAACGTACTTTAGGACAGTAACTAAAGGTTCCCCGAAACGATCTATTTCAACTGTAATTTTTGACGTGATTGAGTGTATCATTCACGTAAACTTTAACAACGAACCTAGTGACTCCGTAGCGTATTCGTGTTCGTCCTACAACAGTGGAGCGAACATTACGGCATAGGAAGTATTTGATGAAACGTACTTTAGGACAATAACTAAAATTTCCCCGAAACGGTCTATTTCAATTGTAAAATGTTACGTGATTGAGTGTATCAATCAAGTAAACCTTAACAACGAACCTAATTACTCCGTAGCGTATTCGTGTTCGTCCTACAACAGTGGAGCGAACATTACGGCATAGGAAGTATTTGATGAAACGTACTTTAGGACAGTAACTAAAGGTTCCCCGAAACGGTCTATTTCAACTGTAAATTTTTACGTGATTAATACACACTGATGCGTAAATTGATCGTCTACCAAATGCAATTGAAGCAATTGACTATAGAAATTGATAATAGGGATGATGACAAAACATTTTTTAGTCCGTCTTTGAGATTATTAAAAAATATTGGACACGTATTTTTTTCTTTTTTTACGTAATCTAAAGATACTACTCTACGGCGATACATTGAGGTAAAATGTGCCATGACGTCACGAGTATGTTGATTTTATACATACTAGAGACGTAGAGACCCCCACTTTCCAACCAAAAATACGTTTTATCTAAGTAATTTTTTATTAATTTGATAAAAAAAAAAAAAGAAAAAAGCAAAAAATGCGTGTCTAATATTTTTTTATCATCTGACTGACGGACTAATTAGAATTTCATTTTTACCCAGGCATCATCCCTATTGATCGATTCGTGGATCACATAATGGAGGTACTGGGATTTGTAATATTAGAACATTTTCAAACTATCAGCTGTAACTTGGTGTAGGGTATCTATCAATCTGCGTTGAAGAGTTAAGCCCCCGTAGCCCCTGAGCAAGTGTGCGAGAGAACACGGGGTACTTTTAGTCAGCAGAAGTCTGACAGACCCCAGGACGGAGTACAGATACAGTTTCGAGAGGATTTCCACCCCGTTAACAAAAAAAAAAAGGGTACCTAACAATTCTACCTCGCTGTTCCTTGAAGATCGGATGATCGCTGATCAGTCAATTTGCTGGCCTTAAATAATACTAAATTAGGAAACCACCAGTTTTTTGCCTTTACCAAAAACAATTTTCATTTATAGCAAACCCATAAAACATCGGCTTCGTTTATGGTAGTCATTAACTTTAAAACCTCGGAAAACACACGCAGTTTCTTATTTACTACAACAAGTAGCATAAGCATAGCATAACCAACCTATAGATGATGTTCCCACTGCTGGGCTATGGGCCTCCTCTCTTTGAGAGGGAGTGGGCTGTAATCTACCATGGTGCTAGGACATGCCGGTTTCCTCACGATGTTTTCCTTCACCTTTTGAGAGACAACAAGTAGACAAAGATCTAATGTTGAAGGATCAATTCCTGTACTTTTAAGCATGGTTGCAAGTCTCCTGGACTGTGTATACGTGGGTCTCTCTTGTACCCTCTCTCATGGGCTGTCGCAACGGTGACCAACCGTTATTTCTTGTATTGTTTTCCTTGTTTTTGTTTAGTGTCTGTGCTTACTAACATAGTCGTAAGTTTTACTAACAATCTTGTTGAGGTCTTGGTCTACTCGAATAAAAAAAAATCTATTCTATTCTATTCTTTAAATGTGTATTTAAATAATATTGTAAAATGTTTCCTTTAGTAGCCCGAAGCCTGGATATGTGCGACGACAAAAAAACGGCGTCAATTTGTTTGACAATTTCTTTCCTTGACTGTACCTACCTAGATTTGACTGGAGTTATGTTATCGAGATCGACTGAAAGCCATAAAGTCCGCCTATGCAATTCGTTGCATAAAGTTCAATAAAAAATAAATAATCGATGTAGATCTGCCTATATAAAATCGATGACTAATGAACTGCTTGCTGTAAAGGTGGATGCACGCGTCATAGGCGTCTGTGGTGCGTTCACCCCGTGCACTGCACAACGTAGTAAGGTTGAACTATATTAGTAAGTTGTGAGCCTACTATTAATATTACTACAGGGGCGGATTTGGGGCGGGTGCAATGGGTGCATGGTGAAAATGTTGTTAACGATTTTGCATAGTGAATAATTGCAGTACCTTGTTAATACTATTTAAATAATTTTTGTAAAAAACTACTACACTACTTACTACTTTTTGTACTATTTTTGTTTCTTTTTTTTTCTTTTCTTTTTGTACTAATAAGATAATATTTTATCGCGTAAATGATGATAAATCAGTGAAGTTTTTCCGTAATGTACCTATTAATAAATCAAAAAGATGAAAATGTAAGTAAATTCAGCAAC
This sequence comes from Agrochola macilenta, assembly GCA_916701695.1. Classification (NCBI taxonomy): domain Eukaryota; kingdom Metazoa; phylum Arthropoda; class Insecta; order Lepidoptera; family Noctuidae; genus Agrochola; species Agrochola macilenta. Next base: position 7,925,612 of record OU753564.1, on the reverse strand, counting down.
TCACGCCGAGTTTCTGTAAGTAATTTTGTAATTTGTATTTTGCAATTTCCCATGTCGGAAAATACAAAATTATTAGGTAGGTAAAATCACAATGTTTAAACTGAAACCAACAAAATTAAACTTACCCAATAATTGGCAACAAAACTATAAATTGACCAGCCTATCGAAACAGAGCCTCCAAAACTTTACTAAATAACGAAATTAACATACGAAATTAGGTTGATTACCATTGAAAATTAACAAACAAGCCAAACTCATGCCGGATACAAAAATATGTAAACAAGTTACAGCAAAAACGTTGAACACATGTTGGTCAGCTAAACAATAGACAGACACTCCAAAAATCGCAATGTCGTGTTCGACACGCGTTTTTTACGTCTTGACTTGCTGCCAAAAAGATGCATGACGCATTAGTGGGTGCACTCCTAGGTTTATTATGTTTTTTTTTATATATTAGCGCTATAGAACTATCGAGAAAAGCAATAAATTAGAGTGACAAATGTGTTGAAGACAGCATTTTTGCTATTTCTAGATGTAATTTATTGGCTTGATGAAACAAATTGCATCGTGATTGAGCGATGAAGTCGTAATGTTACACCTAATTTACAGAGTGATTAACTGAGTTACAGATATTAGATAGGACCTATTGACATTACAGAGGTGATGAAGTAATTTTCCTATCTAGTATCTTATCTACAGTGTAAATGTCACTACAATATTTACGCTAGCATAGATTTTGCTTGCAACAACGATAAAGCCTAGTCGGCGACGCCAGAAGTGCTCGAACCCCGTTTCTCCATATAAAATATTCGTTGACGTGACTGCCATAGTAACAGTCAAAGGTAGGCTAAGCATACAGATTGGCTCGTAGGATAGCTACAAAGACACACATCTGTGCTGGATTTTAACTCGATATTTATCTAAAAACGTATGTAGGTATACACTACACACCCAGCTCTGTAATTATGTATGTTCTTTATCGCGGTGAGATTAAAATGAGTTCTTGCATTTAATACGGAACAGTTTTATCTGTTTATCAATACAGGGTACAAAAAACATCCTAATCGAGCTAATTACCGATACGGAATATAATATTCGCAAAGAAAAACAATTTCTACAACAACGCACAATAAAGTATAATCCAAAGCCAAATTCCCTGTTATTCGATCAATGAACGAAAGAAAAACGTCAGTATCAGTAACAAATCATACAAACATACAAAGTTGACCACAGCATCGTGTCATCAGTAATTCAAACTGTGCTTAGACACGTGTTCCAGTCAGTTAAAGTAGATAAAGAACTTAAATAGAGCACATGAAGTTGGTACACTAGAATACTACCGCTTCTAGTATTGATAACAGATATTTAAGCAATCTGGATTACGGCAGATGAAATAATAACTATAATTTTACTAGAGCAAGCATAGCTATCCAAGATGTCAACAAATTCAAGGGAAGAAGAGACCAGTAAATCAATTAGGCTAGATCGTGGGATTTCAGGGCGGTAGTCTGAGATCGGCATGGTTCTTCTTGATCTTGAACCTTCTGAACACGGTGCTGAAGGGCAGGGCTAGGCTATTACGTTAAGTATAGGGGGCCAGGTAATATCTCACCTCCCTAAGATAGTGGACCTGAAGCTATTTGCTGCAATCATTTACAGAAGTATTTTTACACGGACATATCATCCCTGAGGTACTCCAACGCTTTTGGCAATAAACCAGAGTAGAAACTCCGTACCACTCTTCTGATCTTTCCATTTAAATTAATATTGACTTATTGTTTATTTTTACAGAGATCGAGCCACCTTTCCCGTGTCGCGATGTCTCAATCAAAAGAAGCACAGATGTCAACGAATTTTACGAAATGCTCTCCGAGATCGGCAGGTGAGTTTATCAAATATATTACTCAGACTACAATAAGTGTTTGTTGAACACATAAAATGTGTTTAAACAATGATTATGACGATAAGCTATCGTAATTGTATTTGTTGGACATGTCAATTTACATGTAGTAAGTAGAAAGTATACAAAACCAACAAAGAGTAGGCACCTACTTTACTGTCTGAATGTCGGTTGTTGAAGTGTTGACTTTAAGATATCGATAGGATTTGATTATCGAGTACCTATTTGTCTGTGATTTTTAAATAGGCAGGATATTAAATAGAATGATTCAGAAAATGTAAACTGGTGATGAATTCTATAGTGGTTTAAATGCATAAATATATTAGGCTATATTAGGCATTATACATTTCATTTGCCAAATTATCCTTCCTTAAAAACTCGAATTCGTCCATTGCTAAATATTCTAAATGCCTACCTCGTTCTATTAATCATGGCATGAATTTCCTAGGTCGTTCTCCACGAAACACTAAAATACCTTGTTATAAATATGAAACATGGCACATTCACGTGAAGACAATGCCAGTACCATTCGTAATCATCTTTAATTAGATCCCACAAAATTTATTTTCGGAATCGATAGTCCAAATGCGTAAACATAAAGGTTCCATCGTTACATGAGTCATAATATAACAGGTGGATACAATCATTTCAACCTTAGCTTTAATATACGATTCACTTAATAGTTTATGTTAACGTTCACTTATAGACTTGAATCCTTACTTAATGTATGATGTTCGTTACGCAACATTTCTCCATCTGAAAGGGTTTCGTTTGCCATGGAATTAATCTTACCATTGTATGCTTCCTTTATCAAAAGACGTATACGTAATTCATTTTCTTAGATCAGCATTCGAATCTATTAAAGGCACTTCGTGGAGATTGTTCTCTTTCATAAATCTTTGGGATGGTTTTGTGTTGTAACTGACATTCAGGCAAATCTGATTGGATTCAATGTCGATCTTTGGATGCTTAGGGAAACTTGAGAAGGATGAATATGAACAATGTGCTTTATTATTCTTATATGAATGCCACTTTGAGTTAATTTAAGATTCTCGCCAAATGGAACATGGCTGCAAACCTTTTCTATTTCTTCCTCTTCAAGTTTGAGAGACTTGTAACCGTCCAATTTATTTCTTGCAAATTCTTTATAGGTATTCATTTTCGCTAACATTTTCTTTTTCAGAGGCAAATTCGGAACCGTATACCTCTGCCGAGAGAGAAGCACTGGTCTAGAACTTGCAGCCAAATTAGTGTCCGTTAGCAGACGGGATGAAAGACGGAATGTAGAACGAGAAGTGGATGTGATGAGGAGGCTGCGACACCCGAGGCTCATACAGCTTTATGATGCCTACGAATGGGGGAAATACATGTGTGTGGTGCTCGAACTGTAAGTACCATTCAAGTTGAAAGTAATACCGGTATGATAAGAGGAGAATGTTGGAACTGTTATTAACTGCCAGCTCTTCAATCAGTCATTTGATTGCATGAATGAAATCATGTACTCAAATTATAAGAACGGTGTTATGATCATTGATAGAAAAGGAAATTCTGAATACGATTATTAAAATATTCAATAGATATATCTAGATTTTGTTTGGTGTCCGAAAATAATGTCTTGCGTGCGGCATTCCATTTGAAATCATAGACCAGCGGATGTGAAATTTTAAATTATTCTCATAATATTCTAATTAGTTGTAACAGCAGTCACTTGATCATTTCGAAAGTCAACAATGCCAAGAAATCTACCCACGGCGGTCCATAAAGCGTGGGACATACCAGATGCGTGTTTATCTAATTTTATTCAACGACCTTTCTTTTATATCTGTGCGCAAATAACTAAATAATCACACGACACGATACTTGCGGAAAAACTGGTGAAGGAGCCGACGATTCTGAAGTTTCCGTCATACCAGTTTATTTGTATCGTTCACCGTCCACCAGCTTCGCACAGGAATTTATTTTTGTAATAGTTATTTATCATATATACGACGTAGGAGGTAGCAGATTCGTTTGTAGTTTGTACAAACATGCGCGCTGCATTTCGATTTTGCCAGTTCATTCAAACGGTAGCTTCACGAGTTGAGTCATGCTCGCAAAAGCTGGACAATATCAGGTTATTTTTGACTCCACCGATGTGGGTTAAGGACGCCCGTAAATTTGACGTGCCGGAATTCTAGGCCATTTATCATTTCACTAAATGATCTTAAGTTTGCATTATTTATCATCATTTGCTGTCACTCTCAACTTATTCGCACAATGTCTTATTTTTTGAGCTTGTCAGTTTTTAGATTAATGGAAGCATCTGTTAGCGCTGTAATCACACTTGTTTTAAAATCTCTGAAGGGCACGCTAATGAGCCTAAAAATATGCACCCAAAAATTATCGTTTGCAGAATCCAATACTGACATGTTTGGTGAGCAAACTTTAGTTTGAGGACATCGGATGTTTTATAAACAACGTACAAAAATATATTATTATCTTTGTTAGAGCTTAGCACTCCCGTTGTCATCGCCTTTAATTAGAATATGTATTTTTTTACTACGGCGGAGTTTCCTTCCTGTACTTGACGAAATCTCCTATAAATAGTAATTATGAATAATCCAGGTCGGTCGTTGACAGACCGAGTGTGCTGACAGGTGCGACAACGCCCGTTACACATTAATTATGGAATTTTCACTTTTATGCCGTGACGTCATCATCATAGTAAATAGTTTGATATAAACTCATCTGGATAATGCACTGTTCTGTTTATCTAGTAAATGTAAAATTAGAAGGCGGCTGTTCGTCATAATTCTATTTTAATGATACTTTAATTAGGTATAGTATGATTAAGTATATTGTTACTTAATTGATTACATTAGTCAGGCAGTCCCTCATTTGATGCAAATTAGTTTGGCATTCCCAAAATTACTCCCACCACCCACTAGTGAAATCACAAGCATAATTAGCAGGAAAACATAATGTCAAATGCGAAATTGGAGACTGCGTTTAGGTGCAAACTTTTTGCACATACATACATACATACGTAAATCAGATCAGTGACATGTCAAAAAGGTGAAAGTCAGTCAAGTGATGAGTCACAAGAAACTGTGTAGTATTACTTTACTATTGGAAAGTAACACAAATGTACAGTTAAGCAAACATGAGGTGGTTTTCTTATCGCCTGTTCTGCGGTTAACCACGACGATGAGTACAGGAATCGTACCGTACAGTCATAGGTCTTGTCAACTTTGTTTAATTTGGAGATACCCAAATATGGATCGTTGCGGTAGGAAAACACTATGACATTATGATGCCTATAATTTTTTGACACAAGATGGTAATCGTCAAATCGGATGTGTAGTACATCCGGAAAAATCCGATTATTACCAACTAGATAAGGGTATTACCTATACTTTTTTGTAAAATTGCCTGTTCCTTTCAACAGTTTGCATACCTTACCCTTATCGTCTTCCGGTTTGAAGACAGTAAAAATACTTGAAAATTATGCACCCACCGTAACAGCGCTGAATGCGGACCTGTCTAAGAACAAACGATCGCTCTCAAAAAAATAAATGCGTTTAAAAAAAGAGTTGTTTGGTACCTACTTAGCGTGTATAAAGCCTCTCTATCTTCAACTTTGAATCCGAACCCTCAATGAACTTATCTTGAATACCGTCTTTGTCTTCCTCCGTGACGCATATCCTGATATAAAAGCGCGCCAAAGCGTAATCCGTAAATGGCGACGGCCACTCCACAGATACAGAATGAGTCGTGGCGTCAAACCACGTCAGAAGTTACGGCGCATAGTTGGCGCTGGGCCACGAGACGCCATTCTATCAAAGTTGACAGGGCTGCTAGTTGTCATCGGTAATTTCTTTTATAATTTATCATCACGCCTGTATTCTCCGAGGGTTTAGGCAGAGGTGTAACTATAGTCCACCCACAAAAACCATCACAATTTATTTTATAACTATTTATAATTTATATAACTGTAAGTACAAGAATCATTTGGCGCGTGGTGGAAAATCGGAACTAACGCCGCCATCTTGATTTGTCATTACGAATTCACTAAATAATTCACAAATGTTTAATGCCAAATTTCATCCAAATCCGTTCAGCCATTCTAGTGTGAAAGCGAAATAAACAAACTCCCTTTCGCATAAATTTAAGATATTGCTTAATGGGAAAATTAGTTTACCTATAATATTTTATCATAACCATTTAGTTAGTACCTACTTATTGTTTCCTGCGATACGGTTATTGTATGGTAGGTACCTAATCAAGATTTCTTGTTCCTATCTTTTATTTCTATTATTACCTAAGTATTTATTACCATCAAGTACTTGAACATAACTGGCGAAATGTGGGTGTACTAGATAGGTAGGTAGGTAGGTACACCTCTGCCTAATCCTTCGGGGATTACAAGCATGATGTTATGTTATGTGTTATTTATTACCTACTGGGTACTTACCTATGTAAAAAAATAATGCGTCTCTGATTGATTTTTTTACCAATTATTGACCTTTTTTATTTCCCTGCAACCCTAATTCAAACATCGAGCAAATCTGCCAATCGGTCGTCGTACTTTAGTGTTGACATGTCTATTACATTCCTTATTCTGCCTAAATCTTTCTGTTTCCTCAGATACTCTGCCAAATGTCTATCTTCACATCAAACATGTGACTAAACACAATTTATAATAGGCACTAATTACATAATTTCCTTTTTGGCCACACAAACAAACATTTTATTTTTAAAAGTTGGCATCCCTATCGCAAGTGGACGCGTTCACAGAAAATGATTAACAATAAAGACGAAGCAACACTTATATAACTTTTTATTTTTATTTAAATTGTGTGACTTTTGGCTGGCTCCTTATAAAACTATTACGTGTATGCCAAGGATAATAGTATGTTTTTCTTCTAAAAATAAAAAATCTTTTTCTGAATCACATTCATGAGACACTTTTTTTCTGTTTTGGTTCGTAGTGCACACGCGCCTTATTTTGTTTGGGCCTTCAACACTAACTTAAGGCGTGGACTGACTACGATTTTAAACGCTACAGCTGCACTCACACAACTTCGTCTGCATACTATACGGTAGCCCGACGACTAAAGTATGACCGCAATATCTATTTTCACAATTACAGAGCATTAAATAAGGTTGAAAATCGAATAAATATTTGGATTGACGATGTGAGTAAGCTGCGAATAGGCATTTATTTTACGGGTTTTATTTAGATTATTCAGAATATACACATTAAATTTAATAATTGTCTGGTTATAGTTATAAAATAATGTTTATTCTATTGAACTATTAATTCTATTGAACTATAAAAAAAAATGTTGTTATCGCTGAAAATACGGCGATGTTTGACGCCAAAGTTTATTTTTGTGAATTATTGTTTATTGAGAATATCAATATATTTTCTACTATTCTATTCGGTTTAAAATTTTCTATAAACCCTTCTCTGTCCACTGTATTTTTTGCGTCGTATATTTTCATTGCGTTACGTCATACTCGACTATACAAGAAACCAGTTTTTTTGTGAATATTGAGGTAACACCGTGCCTTAAGAGTTAAGTGAACATTTCATAATTTCAGGACACATGATTTTCAATAAATAATCATTGTAAGCATTTTGTTTTGTTTCTAACTCATTTAAATAAATCTATAGATCATATTATAAATTAAAGTCGCTTTTCGTGTTTCTCTGTGTGACAACTTTGTTCTTCTAACTACGTAACTGATGTTGATGCCGTTTTCACCATCATTTAGAAAACTTACATATCATAAAAAAAGATTTTGATTGACTCAGGCGTGATTTTGCGGAAATCCATTATAAAATACAATAGACGACGTATATTTAGTAACCTAATCCGCGCACTGCTCTCGACGCTTGACGTGGCAACACGTCAGGTCCGAGTTCGCAATTAGTCAATCGCCATCCTGAGGATGCCTCGTTGAGAGGTGAAACACGTATCGATTTCTTACAGGGTTCTTTATGACTTTAAGAACAGTTAAGCGGATTAGGTTACTAAATATACGTCGTATATTGTATTTTATATCATAAAAATAAATCTCGTTGTTTTATCTAATAAATCGTACGAAGCAGGCTATCCTAAGGCCACGTCTTCCTTTCCATTACCGCACCCCCAGGTCTACTCCTTGATATGCAATGGCCTCTGTAGCCACATGAAACACGAGGCTCCAGGGGTTAACTTTGTTTATAACTACGTACATTAATAAATAATTGTCGTACAGAAAAAACCGACTTTCATGCAATATTGTTTATGTATACACCAGTTTTAAACTGTTTACATATCCGAGTTATCCGAACAACCGACGCTTCTGCTTACGTCAAAACTACACGAAGCAAGCCATAAATTCGGAAAACTTAACACAAGCACCGTAACAGTGACGTCATCGCGAAAAACAAAAATGTTGATCAAAATCAGCTGTTGACGTTCAGTCCTCCCCATTCAAACATTCTAATTTTAAATAAGAAGATGACGTTAAAGCGAGAGAAGTAAACATAACGTATTGGTAAACGGAAAAATCCGACGTTGATGCTTCATTACTCGCAAATAGCCGAGTCAGGGTCGTCCCAACAAGAAAAAAAGTTAATAGCATCTCAGGAATGTGTATTTTTAGATGCAGTTATGGGTCAAGGAAAGAATTTTGCTGGTCTCGCCGGGTGGGTAGATAAACACGTCCTTTACAACTTACAAGGCACATCTCAACTAAAGTTACCTTAAACCTTGTCAGATAATCAAAGATCTTCAATAAAAAGTCTATAAAATACTTCTTTACAACTCTCTTTATGTACAAAGCGCAGTAATAATTTGTTTGGACATATCTTCCATTCGTTTATTTTGGCATCAGACCACATTCCTTCACAGTCTGAACAATTTGGAATGAAAAGCACTTGTGCAAATCACAGCCGGATCGTAACACGTAAATAATAATTAATGTCGTTGTTAAATAAATTTATTTCGACGTGTAACAGCTTTCTGGACGGTCTTATTGGCAAGATTACTTTATTCATAAAATAATTTACCTTATTTCGACGTTTTCCGACGAGACGATAATAATATGGCTACAAATTCCAGGCTCGGGCCTACAAAATTGGCAAATTTACTACTTACTAAATATTGGTGTGGCCAACATGGCCACAGGTCGCACAGAACAGGGAGGTTTAGAAGGAAAAAGAGGAGGCCTTTGCCCAGTAGTTGGACACAATAAACAAGTAACAAACGTTTTTTTTTGTTAGTTTCCATTTTTAAATATGAATTATGACTCCTCAATTCATACGGACACCGTTGATGATTACGAGTACAATAAATATTGAAGGTGATGACTAGTAGTTTTTATTTTTGATTTGAGAATATGCACTGCGATCAACTTCAACTAAAAACCTAAAGATGAACATGCAAGTCATCCCGGAAGAATTGCTCATGAATGATTAAAAACAATTCAATGAAATAGTTACGTTATTCATACAATAATTTAACTTAGGTATTTCAATGTTTTATGACGAGACTAAAAGGTAGACTATAATAAAATGGCTAGCTTTGATAATAGAATAAATATTGAAGATGATGAATATTTGAAAAAATCTGCTGCAATCAAAAAGGTGTACAACTAAAGATCTAAGAAGATGGGCATGCAAATATACCCCGTAAGATTGCTCATGAATGATTACCAACAACTCCAGCAAAATGTTATTCATCTGCAGCTCCATAAGGTTCTAAATCAAACGCTCTAAATAACCAAGCATCTATTAAAGTCCCCATACTATTTACGTTGGCTCCATTCAAAACCACGTGCAGTAACCTAGCTCGTAGTTCAGTTCTCAATTATTTAACTATTTGAACACTTTGTTTGAAACCTGTCCGTCTATTGGAGACTGCAAATAAATGGTCGAGCCATTTGTTACTCACTGAAGTACGCAAATGGAAGCATAGCTGCACGTTTCTGAGTACAAATAGGGTTTAAAACAAAGACTGAATTTTTTTAATCTATAGTCTTTTAGAGGCACGAGGAACAGGGTGTAAAGTTCTCTCATCCTCTATAGAAAAGAGAGGATCCTCCGAACAGACGGGTGTCATGTCTAGCGGCTCAACGATTGATGTCGGGGAAGTTATATAATATGGTGTTCGCGCGGTAAACTCTAATTGCGCGATGCAGGATTTGTGTGACGTCAGAATTTTTTTGAGGGTGCGTAGTTTGCATGTGGCGATGTAGATGCCGCCACAGTCTCATAATATCATCAGGAGAAAAATAAAGGTTTTCGAAACTATTGAGTCTCAATCAATCTGCCTAGCCTTTCCCCAACTATGTTTCGGCTCGTCTTCCAGTCTAACCCGATGCAGCTGAATACCAGTATTTTACATGGGGCGACTGCCTATCTGACCTCCATAACCCAGTTACTGGGTAACATGATACCCCTTGGTAAGATTGCGTGTCAGACTTTTGGGCTTCTAACTACCCGTAATGACTGTCAAAGATCTACGAATGAACAACTAAGACTATGAATTATAGGACTCATTGAAAACCTCAAAATCAAATTCTTTGTTCCCGAAAGTTTTGTCCTTACCAATGTTGACAAGGCTACAAATACAAATGAATTCCTTTGCTTTTCATCTGATATCGTTTGTAAGCCCTATTACTTCCATTGACACCCACGACAAGAGACCGTGCGTGCTATTTTTAGATGATGCCATTGCACGATTTGTGAACAATAGATCAAGCATTCCTAACGTAAGACAGTGCGCATAAGAAACTTAAACAGTTTTGTCTATCATAGACAAAACTCCTGTGTCGAAACTGGTATTTCAGTACAAGAAACAACTTTGACTATGAGAGTCGTTTTGTCGTGAGTGTGCTCGCCATCATTGTTTCCAGTGAGTGTCGGCAGTCTTGTCTCAGTCTGCGCAGGCGCACAGCCTAATCCACATCACGTTTCACAGACACTGGACTAGCACCCCTGACTAACGTGACCGACAGAATGTTTGTACAGCATAGATTTATGAGTATCCTGGATTTGAATCGATCGTTTATCTTATTGTCTTACGTTTCCGATTGCGCACAAGTTTCATCTATGTATACCTACATAATTATAATAAAACATATAAGTAACCGAATTGATAACCTCCTCCTTTTTGGGAAGTCGGTTAAAAATGGTACGAAGTCAAAACTGTACATTGAATATTTTTGAAAAAAGTAATTACTACGAGGTGTGGAAATGAATCTGATACCGAAAATATAGTTTTTAGAATTTTGTCCGTTTGTCTGGCAAAAACGACTGTATGGATTTGCCCAACTGATAGATAGTGTATAATCATTTTTTTTTTTTTGGGTGGGAAATTATCAAATAACTTCTCCCGCTCTGGGCGGAGCGGGAGGGCGTGTCAGACTTTTACTGACCCACCCGTGTTCCTTCCGTTGCCTGTGTGCCGGGGCCGCAATATCCCTTTCGGACAAACTCGCAACCCTGGCAGGATAGTGTATAACCTGGATTAACATATACACTTTTAATGCCGGTAGTACCTACGTTCCCGGGGGATATTTTCGACATCCACGCGGACGAATCCGCGGGCAAAACCTAGAACATTATAAAGCAAATAGACTTACCTACATCTTTCGATGTATGTTTCTGTTTTACATATTTTTTATGCGTGTTGAATCATCCAGCGCAATATATAAATGGCGAATAAAAGAAAATATGTATGTTCTGACCTAGTAACGCCATTGCAGTAAGCCTAATAATGTTCACTATTTTGATTTTTATTGCGAAATACGTATTGGACGAGCTTCTGCAAAAATAAAATGGAATTTAAAATCTTTGGAACGAAGCCGTGTCCAAGTCAAATTCAAAAGTCATTTATTCAAACAAGGCTTCCCCTCCCAAAAACGCCCGCCCTTCCTAGTGCTTTAGCTGGGAAGACGAAGAGGCGCAACAAACTCCCCAGCAGCACAGCTGTCTGTTCAGTTAGAAAAACTTGATTCTATACAATAGTATACGTACTTATGCAAAATAATTTACATAACGCAACACATAACATTAAAAATTAAATTATTTGCTATAATTATGTCAGCTAGCACACGCCAATATCCAACAAAAAACATCGAAATCTGTACTCAAGCGAAAATAAAAAGTAAACAGAAAGCCTCCAGGCACAAAGGGTGTGCCTGTTTACATATAGAAGTCACAAATGATAAATTAGGACCATCGAATCAAAAATAATGTACAATTTAGACCTAATGTCTCCATCGTATGCATTTTTTATAATGGCTTCTATAAAGTTTGACCATCTTAAAGATTTCTCCAGCTTTCGTCTGTTCGCCATTAAATTAAAAACAGTAGCTATAAAATATTGACCTCTAAAGAACCATGAAGACGTTAACCAGTATTGCATTTCAAAAAGTTCTAACCAGGACTTGGGTGAAAGTGTGCCGCCGACAAACTGTTTATACGCTTCAAAAGCCGTTGAGTTTTATCGCTAATTTCGCGTTTACGGCTATTGTTTAAATTATGTTGTATTCGTAAACAAAACAAACTAGGTAACGGCACGTAACGTATAAATGTGGCTATAAATGGCTTTTGAGCAATCAATGTAAAATAAACACGTTTTTGAGGTTTCCGTAGACAAACACTTCTAAAATCCTTCTTAAATAGCGTGGCGCTTTCATTTCACACAAACGGATTAGTGTCTTCTTTTTATGCAGATATTTTAATTTCATTTAAACGTTATTATTTATTGATTTATTTACAATTTTCTAAAATAACATCTTGGAGCAACTACTTAGTAACTGTAGCGCAGAGGTCATTTACCGAGGTCACGGATCATAACATCGCATCAATGAAAATAAAACGAATAACGTGCAAAGAGAAGGCGAATTTAGGAAAGGAAGAGCCATATGTCGGCCGGCGTTTGAAAAAAATCGATTAACGATTTTTTTTTTCTTATTATACTTCTATGATTAGGTACTGGTCACTAGCCCTACCCGTGTGTTAAATTAATGTCACCATTGTATATCATCGTTCTTTAAAAGCTTCGAATTTCAAAAACTTATATTTTAAGAACCGTGCAAAATCCTCTAGATCCGCAATACTTTAATAAACCAGGACAGGACAACAACCTTGTCCTGTTCTCTGAAGCAAAAAATCCTGTCTCTTTTAACAGCTCACACACAAAGAGATACACTCATCACTAAAATAAACAACGGTTAGTCGCCACTTCGCCAGCCTTTCCGAGACATTACTAAAGCACTATTAACGTATTCCTGCACGTGTATGCTAAGGACGTGGTCGAAATAACGTCGTGACAACTTAAACGGAACTTCAAAACTCCATTTTAAAGTAAAAACGTTAACAACCAAGTTAAGGAAGATTACGGACTGGTTTCGGTTCAGGAATGCGGTTGCAAGAATGCATTAAGGCAGCTTAGGGCGATTTAATGGTCATTCTGGATTTGGAGTTTGAAATGTCGGGGTTTCTGTGATATCTCCCAAAAAGAGATAATGTTCCTACTTGGGGTTGGTGACCGCAGAAAGGTCTCCACCGGTCGCATTCTGGGCCTTGTCGTTTGAAAGTTATCCCGTGGGTCGAATCGAAAATATCACATCATTTTATGCTCCTCAGGAACATATAACAACGGTTTTAAAGCCAGTACATCGATAAACACGAAATAAACGGCCTGACATCAACCTTCAACACCTCTATTTAAGTTTACTTTGGCGCCAACGCACACGTCGATGCTAATTCGATCATCAATTTTTTTTGGCAACCTTACCCAAAGCACGCCTCGGTCGTGCAACTTGTAGTTTTTCTATTTATAAAAAAACCTATTTTCTTGTGTTACGTCTGTTTTTAAGGGGCAAGTTTTAGTGATATGCGTAGGTATTGCTTATTTGTTTATTTTTCGTTGCTGTAACAACAACAAACAGTTTATTTTGTCTTCACGTAATTTTTGGGAGGAAGCTGATGATAATAGGGTTGATGAGTCACACATAGCTTGAATTCTAAAGCTTTGGCACAGATGAATACAGATGAGATACTCCGCAGTTTAGGTATGAAGCAACAAGTACGCGGCGGGCCCGTCTTGCTGGGCCAATTCAGTGAGTGTAACGTAGTCAGAAGATTGAAAGAGAGGCAACTTCTAGGTGAATATAACTGTAGGTAATTAGTGCTGTGCGACCTGAATTGCACTTTATTATGTGGTAGCAAGAGTCGCTTTTTGACCGACTTCTAAAAAGGAGGAGGTTATATGTTCGTCGCGTATGTATGTTTTTTTTTTGTATTTCCGCCGATTTCTCCGTCAATTGTGGACCGATCTTGAAAAAATTTTTTTGTATGAAAGTATATACTACCAAGTTGGTCCCATATAAATTTTATTAAATTTGCTTGGATAGTTTTTGAGTCAGCTTCAATAATATGTATTTTTCTCACTTAGTATATGTGGATGATATGATGATAAATTCCTGTCACTGTTATTTACATAGCAGGTAGTGGTATTCCAATTTGTGTGGGGTAGGTACCACAACTAAAACGTGAAAAATAAAAACTTTTGACAAAAGAAAAAAACAACCGACTTCCAAAAAAAACTACAATGTGAAAAATTACTTTGATTTAAAGTTTTTTTTACATACATTATTTTGCGCAGTGTCCCATCTGTATTAATCTGTGGCATAGGTGCCGGCCATTCTGGCCTTGCGATAACAAATGCACTTTGTATTGATAGTGCATAAATATGCCACTTCCTTTAATGGAGAACCGAGCTTTAACGTGCATTCCAAGAACTAAGGGAGTACTGATTTGGAAGACCTATCTTTGGGCTTCAATAATGCGGAAGGCGGAAAACCGGGTAGTATCATCATTGGGAGATGTCCAGAAATGACACGAGTAGACTGAACGACTAATGAACCTTCGGTAGAAGACCGTCCAAAAAAGACTAGTCGATTTCCATAGCATGCAGAAGCAACGATTTTAGCTGGGTTGGGCCAGCGGGGTAATTTTGCCTCACATACATAAAATGTCAATTGATCGCAATGGGTTTCATTTTGTCATCCACGCGTTATTTACGTTGTTGAGCAGACAAATTTTTCAAACCATTGATTAGCAATATCCTTCGAAACTCTCGGATTGTGATTTAATTTTAAAGTATGTTACGGACTTAGGTGTCTGATTTCCATTCCACAGATAATTGGAAATGTTAATCTTGCCTGAATAAATTAATGATCCTCTCTAACTCTAGGGTTTTCGCCAAAGGTGGTCCCAACCTGCCCTATTTTGGGGCAGGTTGGGCCCACCTGTGTGACTCACCAAAAATTGCGTCGTTTTTCCAACATCAAACGTTTTTCGCCCAATTCCAAGCATCACCATGTTCTTCAACTAGTGATGCTATAAACCAGGTTTTGTGACTGTTTTACGAGATTGAGGTGTTCAACATGGACTAATAGCAGTCATAGCGTCGGTTTTGTTTGTCCGTCTACACGATCGTAATTATGTTCACGCGGATATTCGGAGATGCGTAGAAATGACGTAGATCTATAGTACTCTGTTTGGTTAATGGGATTCTGATTTTTGTATTGCATTTATAAGACCGGTAATTTCAATAAATTGCTTTGTAAACTGATGTTACTGCATCTACATCAGACGCAGTTATCTTTTGGTTTGGAATTCAGTCTATCTCTTCTGCCTCAGTTACGATTTCTTCATAGGAAATGGCTCTGAAATACTGAAGGTTTTTATTTTATTGCGTTTTGAAAGATGCTCGTCATAGAGCTCGTCAAGATATTTTAATAATGTTTTATTTATTTCCAGCATTACCGGTGGGGAGCTGTTCGAACGCGTTATAGACGAAGACTTCGTGCTGACGGAGCGAGCATGCACGGTGTTCATGCGACAGATTTGCGAGGGCATCGAGTTCGTGCACCGACAGAACATCTTGCATCTGGACATGAAGGTATGTTGAGACTTGGGACTGGTCCAGGAACTTTATCTGGGTCTTGATTAAGAAATCTACGTAGTTAAGTGGTAGCGTGTTAGGAACTGCTTCTGGCAGCAGTTGTTGTTTAAGTATGTCAGTAACCTTGTTAATGAATCTCAAGTTCTTTCTTTGTTTTTCGTGTGGTTAGTGACTAACCTGGTGTCAGAGTTATTATGGCGCCTATGGGCCTCTGATTTTGTTTCACATGTCGTCGATAATCATCTCTCAGGCATGCCGGTTTCCTCACGATATTTCAAGTTCATGAAGTAATATGGATATGTTCGTGGGATTTGACAAAGGATTTAATTGAATAGGTTTTTGGGACACAACGGTGCCAATAAAAATAAACATATTAAATCGTCCAGAGAATTGGTAATTATTGTAAATTGCGCAAAGCGACATCATGGGTGTTTACATAAAATGGGAGTTGAAACAGCCTTTAAGTAATATTATAATAACACTAAAATCGTTTATCCCCTGCCTAAAAGAGAGACTCCCTATAATAACGTCATAATTACGGTTCTCAGACATCAGGGCCCTAAAGAAACAAGACTGAACTCTAAAGAGTCTTTGCAAATAATTTATTAATATCGATACACATAATACAGTGCAAGAGCTAAAAATAAAACCACTTAACGGTTCGTTTGTACGTGATCTTCTAAACGTTTAAAAAAGTGACGTATCTAAATAATTGCATGTTTATTGGAGAGAAGTTTTTCTAGACGTATGACTAAGGTCTGGAATAGTATAATGATGTCATTTGCATAGAATCTTACGATATTTCGTCATCTGCAAACACTAATAGAAATTAGACTAAGTATTTTTTGTCTCCACCATGTGGAGGCCGATGTCCAGTATTGGACGTCTTTCGGTTGAAATGATGATTTTTTGTCTAGAATCAATGCCTAGTGACTCGAAAAAAAGGAAAACGACGAGATTTTTTAAATAGGGTTTTTGTTAGCCTTCGTTTCAGTTACATAAAATTCTACAGAAGAAAGTTCGAATGAGAAGATCACAAAAAAGATGTAACGGTTTGATAAGAATAGTTACTACACCCACCATGAATTACTTACTTAAAATTATCTTTAATTGTGACTTAAGAAAATGCGAAATCGCTTCACCCTTGACTCCAACAATACATACAGACGTAACTCCGTTTGTACAAATAATAAAGTAAATAAAGAAACGATTACATTGTTCAGCTGTTGCGGTCCCGCCATTTTGGTCCGCGTCCAACTAATAAATCAAAATGGCGGAAAAAAGCGCGCGACTTTTATGATTCAGTTCAGAGTTTATTTGAAGACGTCGCTCTTGAATTTCAAATTCGTATATCTGTCATCTGTCGGAAACGTTGCAGAAATATATTTCTTTATTTTTGTAAAAGTTTTTGATCCGGTAGTGGTTATCAAACATTCGGTGATTATATATTTACTTTGAAGCGCCTTGTTTACATAAGACAGTAGTGTGAGTGTGTATAGATATAGTTGGCACATGTAAATAATTAGGATTGATATACCTACAATACAACAAACTTGTATTCTAACCTCGGCACCTACTTACCATAACCGTATTTCAACTCTTTCTATCACAAATTTACTGATCATAACTATATATGATAACTGCCATTGTTAGTTTATGTATGTACTCGTATGTGTATAATATGATTCCAAATGGATTATGTCAGGAGGATATTAACAAATATTATAAACAAATATTTGTTTCGGGAAAGATCTGGGGCCTTACTCCCGACAGCTTCGAGTTCTGAATCAATCGAATTCTGTTCGAATTCAATACCGATTCATACTCTTGAATCCAACACTAGCGCACGATCGTGCAGTGGTTCAAAGTGAAACTAATTACGATCGAGAGATTCGCTAGGATCGAAAAGTACGTACTCTACACGCCGTCTGACAGTTGATTATCGAGTTGTTGGATCGAAACTAAACGTCAAATTACACGATAGCAAAGAAGCTACTTTATTCAGATCGAGTGAGGTTTTTTAGTGCCATTTACAGCTATATGTCTTCAAATTCATTATTATTATGGCTCGCCTTGCGTTGTTTTTCAATGTTGTTGTGGAAGCAAATCGTATGGGTATTTGTGCAAGAAGAAATATGCAAAGGATTAATCGTTATATCACCCGGGGTATGGAAATGGATTCGGAAGAATTTCGGAGAAATTATCTTTTGTCGAAGGCATTGTTTGATGTGTTGGTAGAAGATTTAACACTATACAAAAAGAAACCATCTAGATGAAGTAACATTTCAAATTATATGTATGTTTTAATTTTAACCAAACAAGACAGTACACCATTATCATTCATTCGGATAGCATAAATATTTACGTTACCTATATCAACTAGTAATGTCAATTAATGCGATTTCGCATAAATTTCATTAGCATGTGAATTCTTGAGTCTTAGCATGCTAATTGCTATTGCTATGCTATTCGCTAATATGGCGATAATTGATAATAATAAAATATGTGATATTTGTTAATATGCGAATTCACGCATTCATTCAATATACAACCCTAAGTACGCGCAAATCAAAGATAATAACATAACAATTGATTAACCCATTTATTAGCATCTGCTAATAAATTTCACTCGCAACGAGGTCACGGTCAAGTGAAACCGATAGATTCAGTATTCCCGACTTCCCGTGGGTGCGAAGGAGAGCGCACACTAACGCTGCGTGCGTCGACGCTCTGACGTATGATAGTATAAAAAGTACGAAGCGATAAATTAATTTCGCATTTCACAGAATTTCGCAACTACATTTCATTTGCTAAATGCTAAATGAGCATTCGCATGCTAACAATGAACGCGAATGCTAATTAATCCATCACTAATATCAACTGTGTTTAGGTAACTTACTTTTGCCCATGACTTATAGTCTTTTATTGCAGGGAATTTAATAAAATTGTGACCTCTTCCCTTTTTTGTTTTGTATGTTGGCGAGCTTGTGCATATACGAATTGAAACTAAATAACTAACTCTTATAGCAGCAGACACACAAATAAACTTTTGAACAACAGCGCTCTTTGCATAAGATTTGACACTCGACAGCAGTTCGGTTACAGTTTTTTTTCCAAAAATAATAAAAAATCATATGTTTTTTCATAAGTTTTTGTTTGTTATGTGTAAATAAAGGACTAGGGTATCGTTTTTTACGTGGGAAAGTGATAGAGAAGTAAAAACATTAAAGACTTGTAGCACTTGACGGTGACGTAATCCACTGGATACGGCTAACGACGCTGATAAGATTCGAACGCTATGTCGATCTTGGTTTACGATTCGAATTGGTTCGGGAGTAAGGTTTTAAATCGAGTTCGGATCAGAAGCGAGTTCGAATCGAAAACCAAATCAAAATCGAATCGTTTTCGGGAGTAAGGCCCCTGGTTCGAAACTAGTAGGACTGCCCAACCGTAAACTTTGTGACTGTCCCCGACTTTAATCAGTATTTCAAACGTCGAACCAGTGAAAATGATCCTTATTCAAATTATCCTAACTCTATCCTAAACTTTTCTCTTGCAGCCAGAAAACATCCTTTGCCTAACAAAGCAAGGAAATCGCATCAAGATCATTGACTTCGGTCTGGCCAGGTTCTACGACCCTGAGAAGAAACTCCAAGTCTTGTTCGGGACTCCCGAGTTCGTGGCCCCAGAAGTTGTGAACTTCGATCAGATTGGCTACGGAACTGATATGTGGTCTGTGGGAGTCATATGTTATGTGCTGTAAGTATTATTTTGTTCTTGTGCAAAAGATAGTCTTTAGATTTCCTCTCAATACTTTAATAGTTCAATTAAGTATATTTTAGAAAAGCCAAAACCACACAAAACCTACAACTTTGCAGACCAGTTAACTGAAAAGGGTTTTGGAACAAACACAAAGATTTAAGAATCGCCATCTACCACAAAATAAATTACAACCGACGAAGCACTATCAAAACATATGCCATCTCTTTCCAGCCTTTCAGGTCTATCGCCTTTCATGGGCGAGACAGACATAGAAACAATGGCTAACGTCACCGTCGCTAAATATGACTACGACGATGAAGCCTTCACCGAGATCTCGGACGATGCTAAGGACTTCATTCAGAAACTTCTCGTTAAGGACAAAGAGTAAGTGTATTGCTTGATTAGTATTTGTTGTGATATTTCTAGGGCTTTAAGCCCTATAGAGCCTGAACTTTTTGCAAAGAAACGTTTGAATGTTGTAAATAGCTTGGAACGTTTTTCCTTATCCTTGAAGGCCTCCTGTTCCTTGGCTTGATATTTTAGATGATGACCGTGATAAGAAAATGTGAGTACCATTTGCAAAAGGTTTGGGGCTAAAGAGTCCATAATACCTCAGCTCAAATTTACCTTTTATCTCGCTCGCGATACTGCTCGCGGACGGATTGAGTGAGAGCGAGACTGAGCGCCACGGAGGATACTCCAAGGCGCCAATAGTTTAGGTAATTTCTTTTTACGGCACAAATAAAAAAATAAAATATCTGCTTTAATTAGTTCAGTTATTATACAAAGTTTCATGATCAAATTTGAAGTATTTTTTTAAATACCAGCGGCTTGTTGTTCGGTTTGGAGGTAACTTTGGATTTTATGGAATCGTGTTTTCGTCAAAACATAGTACTTAACATTAATCCTCAACTGTACCATATATTTATTTAAAAATTAATGCTGCAGTATTTTCGATAAAACGGAGGATCATGCTAAGCAATTTGAGGTATTATAGACTCTTAATTTAAGCCTGTACAAATTATGAAGTTTACTTTTCTATAAGAACCTTAGTTCAAAATGCGTGTCAAAAAACCTTTTATCTTCGGAAAAATGCCTTAAATCCTCGCAACCTTTCAAATCCGGTACGATCTCAAAATAATCGCGGATATTCTAAAGCTGTGTACATACCAGCCTGACGATAAAGAACCCTTGTTACTCGTTTTATCCAACACTAGTAACTAACCCCACATAAAACATTGCACGATGTAGAAAGAATGATCTAACTTTTACAATAATTCTCTAACCCTGTACATACTAGTTAAGTAGTTGTAGATGTATGAGTAGACCACCTAACTGTTCCTTCAAAATTTTGCCCAAATTCTGGCAAGAACTGTCCAATCTGCAAGTTAACCTATTAATCCTTCCGAAACTCCTTCCTCTTTTGCACGCATTTCCTCTTGCATCCACTTTGGCGTAGCTGTGTCCTACCAACCATTTGTCTATGTCCGTCCCGTAGAGCTAGAGACGCTACCCCCTTAACTGTTGTGTCGGTGTTGGGCGCTAGTAACAAGGGTCTATGTCGCAGGTCGCGGCCGAGCGCCACCGAGTGCCTCCGGCACGCGTGGCTGCAGCGCAGGCCTCCGCCCCCGCACCTCCCGCCACACGCACCGCCACCTGTCCGCCCTGAGCTCAAGAACCCACTTGACGTAGCCAAGGACAACCTGCGACTCTTCGTCGAGCGCTGGAGTGAACACCCCAACTCGCCATACGTATTCGACAACCAAGCACACGAAATCACCAGCCTCGCGAACGGAAACTGTGAACGATCCTCCATCGGAGGATGTTCACCTTCACCCAGAAGCTCCCTCAGCAGCTCCCCCGACGTAGTATTCGATGAAGACGACCTGGAACCACCCCCACTAAGAGAACACAACTTCCTATCCGCGCCCAAATACAACCCCGTCGAAAGGCGAGCCTCCGACAGCACCTGCTTCTTACACAAGAAACAAGACGTCCTCGTCAGGAAAAACTTAGCGGAAGAAATAAAGAAACTATCCGACCACTTATACATGCTCTCCACAATGAACACTGATCTCGCAAACAACAACAGCATGAAGGAGCTAGACAAAAACGTTACGGAAACAAAGTCGACCAAAGAAGAGAAACTACCGAACGGTTACAAGAAGGAAACAAGGCACACGAAGATAATAACGAATGGCGACGCATCAGGCAAGGAGAAGAGACTGTTCACGTCAAAGTCAACGACCAAAATAACGTCATCATTCTTAACAGAGAGAGAACCAGAGAAACCAATGACGAGTAAAATGCCGTGGGCGAAATCAAACAGGTCGAAACGAGTGACGAATATGAGTCGAGATGTCCCAGACCAGCCCGTAGACGTGCGGAACAGTTTCTTCCAAGAATTCGATAGACGAAGGGAGAAGATAGACAAACTAGTAAATGGTGCTGAGAACGGGAGACAGATGCCTTACCGGAGGGGTGACGAAAACAATGCCCATCGGACGAAAGACCTCCTTTTACATCTCTTAGAAAAATGGGGAGAGTCTGAGGAAGTGGAGGCAGAAAGATCGGCTGGAGGAACCTCAAACGGAGGCAGGCACCAGTCGATATCCCTCGAGTGGTCGCCGTCCAACCAGTTAGGACAGACCTCTATGTCAAGTCTACACGCATTCTTCCAAAGACAGACTTCGGATGAGAAGATGCAAAGGAAGAAAGTGACGAGTAATGTAGCGAAATGACTCCGTTGTCATAAGTGCCATGACACTATATGTTACCAAAGTACGGAGATTAGTTAATGTTCTTATAGCCTAGCGCATATACACGAGTTTGACTCGGATCGAAGAAGTATAGGGTTATGTTACGTCATTTTTTACCTTAGGTCCCATACGTAAGGGGTCGTATCCATAGGGAAAATTGGGACATAAAACGTGTCCCAGAACTGATAACAAAAAAAAATTTGTTTATTCGACTCCGATAACGCAAATTGTGGTACAATTAAGTTGCTTAATTTCAAATAAACATTGTGTGGAATTGACAAAAGTTTTTTTATATTATACGAACGGTCGTTTATATGCGCTAAGTCTTAAAAAGGCAGTTAAAATGACAATAATAAAAATCTAGTCTTCAAAATTTTACAAACAGATTTAGATTCAAGACTGAGAACGAATTATATCAACATATTGAACACATTTTGGTAATTTTTGAAACATTTTTTGTAAATAAGACATGTTTTGAAAAGTAGGGGTATATTAACTTAAATTATGATTGTTCCTTATCTGTACTTATATATAACTTAAATGTAATTTATTGTTATTGCGATACGTATGTTGTTAAAATATAAGGCTTTATTAAAAATCTGTAGTTTTATTACTTTAAAATATCAATGACTTGGGTGCCCCACGGTTTTATCCTCATAGAGGTTGCCACAGAATTCGGGCATAAAAAGTATCCTATGTCCCTCGGGAAAAGTGTGGCTTTCTAACAGTAAGAGATTTTTTGTAATTGGATCAGGGATTCCAGAGACAACTCTTTACAAACATTCCAAAAAATGCAGTTCTTTTGGAAATCTCCATACGGATGAAACCGCGAGGTGCAGGTAGTAAATAACATGACAAATTATCGCCATCAATAAAACAATATGACATCATCTAAATTAACCTTCCACAGCGATCGTCTATCAGCGTCATCCACTCTGACGCACCCCTGGCTGATCCAATCAGCACTTTGCACAGAGCTTCACGTAACCAAGTCCAAACTCAAGAGATACGTCATCAAGAAACGATGGGCTAAGGCAGTATCAGCTGTCATAGCCCTCAAGCGAATGGGAGCCAAGTTTGAAGACCATCATGATGAAAAAGTGGAGAAGAAAAATGGAGAAAACTGATTGGAGAAGGTTTCTTTCGTTGAAACGTGATTGGGCAGTGTTGTGAAAAGACGTAGCTAGGATTAGTTCTCAGTTGTGCAAATGTTGGCTCAAATGGGCACAAATTCTTTGATAACAAGGCACGGTATCAATTTCAGGGGATCTTCTATTGCAATCCTGGGTACGCCTATTTTGTTAATTTATCAGAAATATTCGTGAACTCACCACACTTCTATATTTTTTTCGTTTTCTTAGTCCATGACTTTCTTGTGATATTGCCCGACAGTTCTTGTTTTTCTCTCCTTCTGCACGTTAGTCCCTTTTCGCCACATGACGCCCCTTTTTTACTCTGATTCAGTATGGTCCACGAATATTTCTGCTAAATTAAAGACATTTATTTTAAAGATGCGTCTGAGGCTGACTTAGATATAATTTGGACTTACACAACGTAGAATTTGTATCAAAAAATTATCATGACTGGATTAGATTTTATAAATTGCATAACACTGCTCAATCTTTGACTAAATAAAATTTAGATTATATTTTAAGCTTAAGACAGTTGGTTAAACGCACATAATTTGCAAAAAAACGCACACATGCATATCTAACATAGTTATAATTGGTTAAAACATATTCATATAATTATGTTATCGACAGTGTAATCAAATTCTATAAACGTTGACCTTGCCTATATTCCGTTAATTATTTCTGTAGATTTTTTGTTTTTATTCTCCAATAACCACTTGTTAAGTCGCTAGAGTTCAATGTTGTTTAGGGATAAATTAGAAGAAATAAATAATATTTACATATTAGGTAGCCTATTCAAAACAACGGCATCATCGTGTTGTTTAGGTACTTCAAGATAGCCATAAATACACATAATTCATTTTGGTATAACGGACTTTAAAAATAAAATATTATTTTAGGATATGAGGCAATTATAAATGAATATTAGAATTATACTATTTAGACAAAATTCAGTATTATAAAGTCATGATTTTAATTACCTACAGTAAAATGGGGTAAATAGGGGAATTGGTACAAAACTTTTAAGTTGTCCCAATTCGCCCAAATCTTTATAAACCCCATTTTACTGTACCTAATGTATTTTTTCCGCTCGTGTACATCGAAAAAATTAAGGTACATTTGAACCTGAGTAGGTACCTACTAAAGTTTTTGAAGCAATTAGAGGCAGAAAACTTATGGTTTTACATGACTAAAATGGTGCCAAAATATTTACTAACTATTAACACTAGGTGTAATGCAGTGCCTATATTAAAAATAATAATTAAATGTAATCTAATAATCTCATTAAGATCTGTATATCAAGAGTATTCTATAAAACATTATTATATTTTATCTAATTAAAAATAAGTAAATGGGGAGTCCCGGCAACGTCCTAGGCAAAGATGAATGGACTACTCAGCCAGTTGGTACAGTCAGCATTGAAAATCAGTTTAATAATAACGTCAACATACTTTCGTTGCTGTCCGTACCTTAAGAATTACGAACTTCTATAAAGGAAAGGCTTTGTTGATGTAGTGGGGCGACACGGGCTAAAAATAAAAAATAAAAAAATACATATAGATAGGTAAATAATGAAAGACATTAACTTCTAACATTAAATCTAAGTTTTGTGCTAATTTAAATTACCTAAATATTAATTGCAATCTCATAATATTAGATTTAGGTAATGGTTGTCATCGCCATAATATTTTTTCTTTAGCAGCCATATTTATTTTTATGGAAGTTTGATTTGAATACATAAATTGTGAAAAACTAAATTGTTTGGAATCATTTAGTCGTACGTTATATATTGCATTTAATTTTCCAAGTAAATGATAATTTTGAAAGACATTGGATTGTAAACGAAATTTTTATAGTGTAATAATAAATCTTGTTGCATCAAAGGCGTACTTTTTCTTTTTCCTTTATATTTTGTCTTTTACTGTTTATTCACAACATGAATGTGAGCCGTGCTGTGGCTGTAAGCTTGCAACATTTGCCGTTTTCAAATTAGACGATAACGTTATCTACACGATATCGTCGGACTGGCAGTTTCATACAATTACTACTGAACGCTTTCATACTGTATAGTCAACGGTATCGTCGCCGACGTTAATTGTCGTGCTGATTTCGGTGGACGACACAACGCACTTGTGACCAGAAAAAAAAAAAAAAAAAAAGTACCTACTCTGTGACCGCATGACAGCTGTTGGTTGCATCGCTCCGACTAGTCTATAGTTATCTGTGTTTCATCTTGTCACGTATCGATGTCGTCGGACGATGTCGTTGTCGTCTGAGCTGACGATATAACGGTGTCGTTATCGTCGCAGTGTGAAAACGACCATTGAGGGGAAATCAGCTGTCTTTCTGCCATATTTTCTAAAATTTCTTGTTTTACTTAAAATAAAATATAGTAACTGTAGCTTCCCATTAGTGAAATTATTTTCGAAATCTGATCAGTAGTTCCGAAGATTACTCCCACATACAAACTCACAATGATATTAGTAGGTACCTATAGATCACATCTGTCTGTGTGTAGTGTGCTCCTCCCGCTCCTCTCGGTTAGTTTACCTCAGTTACCTCTTATTTTTCGTCACTGTCAAAATCAAAGTGATCTGTATTCTCGTTACATTAAGGTTGCTTTTTTATATAGGTATAAAACAATGTCCCTATGTAAACCTATCACCTGTTGATAAATGTCGTTGGGGCCTGCCAGTTAGACCCACACTGCTGTCAGAGGTAAAATTACCATGGAAGGACTAGGCAGAGAGGTTTTATAGTAACATCCATTTCGCCGATAATAAATTTCAGAAGTCTTTTTCACCTTTACAAATATTCACAAAAACTTTAAAAGATTGGAAACTAGGTATAGCGACGAGACCCCCTGAAAACACTGTTTTATTACTTCTTTTACAGTGTTTTTTAACACGGTTTTAAACCTAAGGCCGTTGACCGTCCGCGATGGTTAACTTTAGCACAAACGTCATACCGGCAACCCTTCCGGAGGGTTCACTTCCAATATGTATAGCGCCATGGCGTATGAGTTCTATGAAAAGTGAGTGGAGTCGAAAGTGTTACAAACCACGGAAACGCCGGGAGGGCCGCTCTAGGACATTATAGCCTTATGGGTGATGTTCTTCAGAAAGGTCAGACGCGTGGTACTCGTAAGTAACCGGCTCGCGTGTATGAGTATAACCAGCCGGTCTATTCAGAACAGATCGGCAGATGTATGAACGTAAACGAGGAAGGAGTAAGTTTAGCAAGGATTGCAATTGCAGCAGGTGGCGTTCTGTAGTTTCTGCCTGCCCCCTGGGGAGAAGTGAGTTATTGTATTTATTGGAAAAACAAGATGGCGGCGTTAATTCCGATATTGGCCACGCGCCAAAAGATTATTTTTATTGTACTGTTACCGAAACCAACATGTTGAATGGTGCCCTGCCTGCCAGTAATTAAATTAAATTCATGGTATATTATTATACTTACTTCGCCAGGTATAGCATTCCGAGGCACAGTGCTCACGTGAGTGACACAAGTCTACGTCATCACATCTATGGTAGCAGAAGTTTGTAATAATAACTCCCCAACCACCTTTATTACCTGTGCGAATCCGATAAAACAATGAGGTTTATTAACAATTACGTTGGTTTATGTTTAAATTGAATTAAATGCTTTGTATATATTTTTTAACAGAGTGGTGACTGAAAATCTTTCTTTAATTCGTGTTTTGTTGCAAAAAAGTGGCAACATGGGTGACTCCCGGAATGCCAGACCTTGTTTTATTAGACCATGATTAAACTATTAATTAAGGTACTGTGCCGCTATCTATCGGTCATCAGCCTTCTCTAAAACAATCCCCAATAAGGGCATGGTTTATCAATCAGCATGACTGTGACAGGCGATCCAATACAAGCCGCGTACAGAGCGAAGTACCTATTGTGGGGCTCTACCCACAATACTTCACTGTCGCTCTTTATGTGGCCTTAATTTTTTTAAATTAAATACCTCTAGGAATCTATGTACTACAATTTTGTTTTTGCGAACCCGCTTCAATGCTTCATAGCATAACACCGCGCGATGGCGGTTTATGTTCAAATTCTTCCTGTTAGACTAACCTGGTGTCGGAAAGGTGTCATTGACTCTGGCAGGGCCACCAACAGGGATTTTAATTTTGATTTCACAAAAATTTAGTCGCTAATTTGTCGAAATTTGTCGCCAAATATCAGAAGTCGGTCACTGGTTCAAAAGATATAAGGGTTTATAGGTAGCCGATCTGGAGAGAGTCTCCCCAGCAGGGCCAAATTTATATCTCAAAAACTAAGGCACCTAGCGAAGATCTGTTTTCTCCCATATTTTGTCGTTAATTTGTCGAAATTTGTCGCCAAATATCAGAATTTGTCGGTCACTGGTTTAAAAGATATAAGGGTTTATAGGTGGCCGATCTGGAGAGAGTCTCCCCAGCAGGGCCAAATTTATATCTCAAAAACTAAGGCACCTAGCGAAGATCTGTTTTCTCCAATATTTTGTCGCCAATTTGTCGCCAAGTTACAGATTTTGTCGGGATGTAATTAAAAAGATATTAAAGAATTCAATTTCCCAGTGGTACAAGCAAGTACAAAATACTTTATGTAGTTTCTAGACAGTATCTATGACGTCATATTGAGGAATGTTTGTTTCGAATTAAATAAATATAAACTTATTCTATAATTTCAACCACCAAAGGAAAGCTGTATTCATTACCTATAAATAAATCTACAATAAATATATGTAATTATTTATCTAACACAATGTGCATTTACCACTTAGTCGCTGGCAAATAGAATCGCTGCGCTCCGTTTCATTTACGGTAAGTAAGAAAGAGATAGATGCGCGTGTACAGACGAGCTACTTATAACGAGTTGCCCGTCACGTAAGTTAAAGTCAGCCAGTTTAATTAAAGTGGAACTTATTATGAATAGTTACGAACTCGAGTGTTGTTATCTCTATTATAGGTATTCCGCAATTACAAAAGCGGGGAAAAGTGCGAGATAGAACGAGGGTTTCCCCTGCTGCACGTCACCGGCGCGGAGCTTCGGCGTTCGCGCCGCTCAAAGTACTTAAAAAAGAATAGGTAAATAAACAAACTTGCTCTAAAGGATTTTTTCTTTATTCCTCCACCGGGAGTACAGCGAGGTTTGTTTGTGTAAAAAATTGAAAGAACAATTACGAATGCGAGCATTTAAGTGCATTGAACAAGGTGGTGGACAATTTGAGTATTTTGAAAAGAGGACGCCGCCACACCGTATGATGCAGATTAATATGTAAGTTGCCTTGATTTTTCACGTCAATAGCGTGTTTATGTGTGTGCCTTTAGATACAAATACCGAGGCGCTACCTACTAATGTAGACCGTCGATGTCCATATATTATTTGGCTACAATTAGGATAGCTAATTTTTTTTAAACTGGCCAAGTGCGAGTCTGACTCGCGCACGGCGGGTTCCGTACCATTATCTATAAAAACGGCAAAAAAAAGTCAAAAATCACGTTTGTTGTATGGCAGCCCCCCTTCAAAATTTGTTTTATTTTAATTATTTATTTTTAAAGTGAATATATAACTAATTATCCTGTGAATATTTCAAGCGTCTACCTGTTGCCGTTATCAATATCGAGCAAAAACATCACGTTTGTTGTATGGGAGCCCCCTTAAATATTTATTTTATTGTTTTTTTAGTTTTACAGAAATACATCATCTGTGAAAATTTCAACTGTCTAACTATCACGGTTCACGAGATATAGCCTGGTGACAGACAGACAGACAGCGGAGTATTAGTAATAGGGTCCCGTTTTACCCTTTGGGTACGGAACCCTATAAAAAAAATACCTCTTACGTGCTTCAGTGCATAAATTATGACTGTAACCTAATTTTCTAATTGGGGTGTATCGGGCAGGGTGTGCATTATTCCAGTTACATGTTGTATATGCCTCGCGAGGATATGCTCATTTAGGACGAACCATTTAGTAGGTACCTTATTAATAGGTATCTATTGAATTTTAAGATTATATCTGAAATTTTAAGTTTGTGTACCTATGTAGTGAAATTAAAAACATAGGTACATAGCATAACATCACACAAAAAAAAAACACACTCATAAAACAGTTACATGCGACTGCACATCTTGACACCAAATAGACCAAGAGCAAGGTTTAATGAAGCCACTTTAAACTATCATTTAAAACATAAAAACATGTATTTAATTGAGAATTTATGTCTCTCGGACATTTCTAAGGACTGTAGACCGATAAAACTAGAAGTATATTACACATATTAATAGAAATATGTTTTCTTGCCAATTTTTCGTGAACTCTTCGATCTAGCTCTTGGACTATACCTTACTAATTGAACTCATTATATATCCTAAACTAAGACCCGACAAATTCTGATATTTGGCGACAAATTTCGACAAATTAACGACAAAATATGGGAGAAAACAGACCTTCGCTAGGTGCCTTAGTTTTTGAGATATAAATTTGGCCCTGCTGGGGAGACTCTCTCCAGATCGGCCACCTATAAACCCTTATATCTTTTGAACCAGTGACCGACAAATTCTGATATTTGGCGACAAATTTCAACAAATTAACCACAAAATATGGGAGAAAACAGACCTTCGCTAGGTGCCTTAGTTTTTGAGATATAAATTTGGCCCTGCTGGGGAGACTCTCCAGATCGGCCACCTATAAACCCTTATATCTTTTGAACCAGTGACCGACAAATTCTGATATTTGGCGACAAATTTCGACAAATTAACGACAAAATATGGGAGAAAACAGATCTTCGCTAGGTGCCTTAGTTTTTGAGATATAAATTTGGCCCTGCTGGGGAGACTCTCTCCAGATCGGCCACCTATAAACCCTTATATTTTTTGAACCAGTGACCGACAAATTCTGATATTTGACGACAAATTTCGACAAATTAGAGACTAAATTTAAGTGTAATCAAAATTAAAATCCCTGTTGGTGGCCCTGCCAGAGTCGGAACACGTCGGAAAGCAGCTTAACCAATTTTTTTTTTTCAATTTATTGTTAATAGCAAACAGGACGCTGCTATATATACTCATGACGTTACGAGATTGCCAGCGAGCGAACCTGAACTGATGGCGCCAAACCCGTGGCCTAATTCTGGGCAGTTTATTTATATTGCCATCGACACTCTAAGATAGGTCTCCGACTTGGCTTCACATGCCGTCAACAAATATCTCTCAAGCATTCTGGTTGAATTCCAAAATTTTCGTTTTATATTTTTAGTAAAAGATGCTGAATTATTTAGCTTCTTTTCAAATCGATGGTACCGACTTTATAGAGTCAAGCAACCGGCCACGTTCCTTGACTGTGCACCAACATCAAAAATAAAATAAACCAAAAACTTTTTATACTTTTTTTTATTTTTTAAAACACGCAATGGTATCGCACTCCCGGTTCCACAGCAATGCAATACCATACCGTGGTACCAAAGATGGTATTAACGGTAAGATTTCTGGTAGCGTGCGCGCGCACCTGGACCACCAAACTTCTTGGGCTCGCAGCGCCGAGGGTCGGCGACCAGTAAACTCCTATCGTATTGGACGAGGATGTCCTTGATTTCCTTCTTTGATGCCTCGTCTACATCTGTAATGAAATAGGTAATTGATAAAGACTACTACTCTATAGAAATTATGAGGAAAAACTAAGTTATTGATAAAAAGTTGATATCTTAACAATTAGCAAGACTTGTAATTTTTGTTTGTTAAGGTACAAGTGGCGACGTGTCGCCGCGAGGTTACTGTTTTCTATGTATTTCAATGAACTACCTGCCGTAGTTAGCGACACGTCGCCTTCATAGAAATACATAGAAACTAGTAGTGTCGCGGCAACACGTCGCCTGCTGATGCTGACTGCAGTTGGCTACAGAATTGTACCTTAAATTGGGGTAAACATTGGATCAAAGAATTATTTATCATTAAAAAGTTGGTATTGTAATAAATAAATGTTGTGTACATTTCAAACTAGCAAGTTATTGAGATACATTGCTGCTTGGTAAATGTCACAGTTGATCTACCCTCCCTGAAATGACTGAGTTACATTTTGGGCAACACAGCTTTGGAAGAAGGGGTACCTAACATTTCATTTGTTTTCGGATTCTGACGAAATAGCCAAATTATTTTGAAAAAGTGGCTTGTTTTGTCAGTATCACAAAACAAATAAAAATACTTGGTTTTTTTATACTTACATTTCTGGTAGAAAGCTATGAGTGCCTTAGAGATAGCTTGTCTGATAGCGTACACCTGGGCGACATGACCACCACCCTTAACAGTGACTCTGATGTCGACACCGGAGAATTTCTCCTGTAAAAGTAGTAGTAATATATTATTAGTACAATGTGATATGGAGAAATATAGCAAATTTATGAATGAAATGGTTATCAGATTGGATCTTTACTACACATCCATAGATGCTCAGGTTCGGAATAAGTGTAATCATCATTTAAAAGTTAAACAGTAGCCTCATGGTAATATTTTTAGGACCTCTCGGTTTGTGTTAGTATACAGTTTAACATAATTAGTTCAGACAGCACAAAATTTAAAATGTTATAAAACTGAAAGAACATATAAGTGCATACGTTATTGAAATTGCAATGCAACACAACTATCTAAAGGAATTGGTGCAAAGTTAGCGTGCAATCTAGTATTACTTTACTACAAACATGAGCAAACTAAAGAATGTGAAATAAACATGCAAATGAAATGAATCTGTGAACTTAGGTCAAGTGAAGATGGTGTTCTTAGACAAAATAAGAAATGACATGACTTCAGAAATCTTTTAATTTTTTTGGGTCCGTTATGAATTAAGCATGTACAATCTTCTTTTAGAATTGTTTTTTTTAAACAGCCAGCATCAAAATAAAATTTACTAAAAACTAGAAAAATCATCAAATTTTCAACAGGAGAAAATCTATTTCTACAAAACATGTATGAACAAATTATAAGCATAATTAACAGAATATTGTGATAGGTAACAATATTATTTACATTGAATGGATTTGGATGTCAAAAAATGTTGTTGAGTAATAGAAAATATACAAGAAATGCAAATAACATGTGAGTTAGTGCTGATAAGGTGAAAATTGCCCAGTGAAGACAACAAACAAGCGTTCAAACATCAATAAATATTTCTGACCTTGCCGAGCAGTAGGATGGGCTCCTGCAGTTTGTACTGCAGCAGACGGGGCTCCACCAGGTCGAGCGGGCGACCGTTCACGCGCAACACACCGTGTCCACGTTTACAGTAGGCCACGGCCGTGGCGGTTTTCTAAAATCATACAAAATGCATTATAAGTTGTGAAAAAATTATTCAACATGATGGTATAAAAAAATTGTGCATGTTCTAAGCCCAACTCTGAATGTTGAAGAAAGAGATTTGCTGTAGAGTAAATTATAATGTCTGAAAAAAAAAACATCTTTTTGTGAGGTTATGTTGGTCACATAAATAATAGTTGCAACAAAGCGACTTGGATCAAAGTATTATTCAAGAAATACCATCACAGCTGTAATATTACTGTAGACCAAAGAGAGATTGGCTCCCTGGGATGGCCAAGCCAACGGAAACAGTGATGCACCCAGTTAAGTCGGTGGCCCCCATACAATATAACACATTGATGCTGATGGAAAGTTTGTATTTCAATAGTTTTATCACAAATCTCCTACCACACGCTGGTAACGGGGTAAAAATATGGACTAAATAACTAAAATAATCACTTAGAAATCGGCACAAACACGTGGAAGGAACAAACACTACTAACCTTGCGGCCGAATACTTGGACGGCCTGGATGGGTTCACGTCGCGCCTGAAACACAGGTAATCAGAATTCGAATGAGAATCAAATCAATTTAGAAAGTTTGGTAAAGAAAGTACTAGTAAAATTTGATAATTACAGAGCGCAAATCTTCACGCACCTCCTGCGGGGCAGCCATTTTGACAGAGAAAGACTGAATGAATGAAATGATTGTCAGAGAATAAACTTTATGGTTGAACGAATGACCTTAAAAACCGGAACTTGTCAAACAAACGAGATGGGCATTCTCGTCGGTTTTACTGAAATCTATTACCCCGACATCTGTTGGGGAGTAGTAAAAGTACAAGAGCTACCATCTTAGTGTACGTATTTATAACTAGATGGCACTTAGTACACATCTTAGTACACATATTTGCCATTAGATGGCACTAAACGCATACATGTTCATACTACTACAGCACACCACGTTCACGGTGGATGAGTCAACTAACCAATCCATCACGCATAGCAAAGCGGCGCGCCAAGCTTGTTTTGTATTCGTCGAACGTAATTGCTGAGGTGGAGTCGTGCGGAATGTGCGACAGTAGTGCACGATCACGACAATGCGCCGCGAAAAACGCTAACTTGCGAACATTCCCGCGGTAGTGCATTAAAACTTGAAACAAAACAGTGTGAATATTTGTTACTGTACGAGAGAAATTTTGTGAATATTGTTTTGTTTATGTAATGAACAATTGAACAGTCTGTGTAATATTTGAACTGGATTTATTGTGATTTACTTGTGCGAGTAATTATTGAGAATTTGGAGGTAAGTTCGGAAATATTTTTAATATCAATTTATTAGTTAACCACGTATGTACATAAAGCAATATATTTTAGGTAAGTATTTACAGTTTTAAATAGGTACCTATCTACAAACAGTAGAAAGTTTATAAAACTTTTGGACCAACAAGAAACAAAAGATCATTTAGGTATAATAGGTAGGTAGGTATGCAGGTTCCTTGCAGGATAGTAGGTACCTTCTGTGAAGTGTGAAGGTCTAATGATTTTTTTTTTTTTTTTTTTGTTGAAAAACGTAAAAAAATTATAAACGTATTTAAATGAGTAAATTAAATTCTCAGAACCAATGTACCTTATACCTAGTTAAAATGTAAACACTTTAAACGTGTTTTTATACTAAGTAAGTAGGTACTACCTATATTAAAATTACTCGACTCCGATCAATTTATTCCTATACCTACACAAGTCAAGTACTTAGGTAGGTACTTATGTACTGTGAGACGTGAGACTTAAAAACTTTTTATCACTAACTTTTTGTTGACTTTATGCGTCATAAAAAAACAAAATGAATCATTCAAGAATGTTAGCCACAAGCTTACGTAGCCATGCAACGAAGTAGAATATCCAGGAAAAAATTGAAAAATGGGAATTTATGTCAAAGTAATTTATTGGATATGTGGTAAAACCAGTGCGTAGTAAGTAGGTATGATGTTTTGCAAATAGATAACTTACAATACTACTCGGCTGCCTCGTTCGTTGATCTATTCGTCGCAAGCGCTACTGCTGAGCATAAGGTCCTGGGTTCGATTCCCAGGTCGGGTAAAGTGCTATTGGGTTTTTTCTCAGTAGCAGCCCGGAGTCTGGACTTGAGCTCGGTTAATGGCAATAGGGTCGCCCCTATTACATGGGAATTAAACATAACCCACCTGCTGTGGATACCTACACCTCTGCTTAACTCATCGGTGGAATATGGCGTGATGTTATGTTATGTTAACTTACATTATGCGACAACAATATCTGCCTTTAAAACCACATAACAAAGTTAGTTAGCATTTTGCAATGTAATTGGCTAAGATCAAGAATCATCATCTCAATAATTCATGCCACTAGCATGCATATTCGACACAAGGCATACATAGCAAAGTTATTCGGCTTCGACGATGGAGTAGCCCTACATAGACAAGACTGATGTACAAGAAGTAGTGTGGTCAGTAACTAACCTGGTCTCAGAGTTTTAAAGCTTCCCAAGGGCCTCTGACTTGGCTTCACATGTCGTCGAGAAATATCTCTCAGGCATTCATATCATATCAGGCCGGTTTCCTCACAATTTTTTCCTTCACCGTTTTTGAAGCAAGTTCCAATGATGTAAATAAATTGTTGGGTAGGTATCATATTGCAATGTAATTCATGCTTGTTATAAACTTATAACTGAAGGGTGGGCAAACATGCAGTTTCTGATAATTATGCCTGGTCCCATAGAGTCGAATATTTATCAATTAGCAACCGAGATTCTTGCTATATTGATCGAACCGTTTGTAATCGAATCCAGGAACACACTCGCCACCGCGCGCCTATACTCCGACTACTGAACCTACGGAGTTTAACATTTACATATGGCTGTGTAGCTGATACAATAATAACTAGATTGCGTATTTAACGGCTTTTTTTTTACTTATGAAAACTGAATGGGTGTTGTATCCGTTGTTGTTGCAAGTTAGATCATGAACTATCCGAATATCAAAAAAATATTTGGCCTAGGTCTTAGGGGGGAGGCGTACTCGCGCCCCTAGTCGCCGCAGGAGACGCCCCGGGCGTCGGGAGTCGCGAGCCGACTTCTGGCCACCGTAGGCGCGGGCTTGCGGACGGTGGACAATGGGTAGCTCGCCGTCCGATTAGGACCAGGCCCGGGTCGACGGCGCGTTGTTTTCCACGCGCGCCTCAAAGAGATGCCAGCACCAACTGACGGGGTCCGTAAGGGCCAATGCCTGCGAGGGTTGCGAGTTTGTCCGAAAGGGATATCGCGGCCCAGGCACACAGGCAACGGAAGGAACACGGGTGGGTTTTAGTCAGTAAAAGTCTGACACTCCCTCTCGCTCCGCCCAGAGCGGGAGGAGTCATTTGATGATTTCCCACCCAAAAAAAAAAAGGGAGGAGGCGTAAAAGTTTATTCACTGTTACAATGTATATAGTACATAATAACTTTCAGTAACATTAAAAAGTGTACAGATGTCTATCTTTCAGTTTATCAGACACGTACAACGTTCCTCATACTGAACTACAAGATAACACCAAAAACATATCGGCTTCCCTAAATCTAATCTTCCAGTATCCACAAATTCAATTCAATCCAATCAGCTCTAAAGGCTCTGCATACTCAGACAGGTGCGACGCGACTCTAAAACAATTTCTATGAAATCTTCATGGAAATTATTCTACCAAAAACGCGTCGCACTGTCGCGTCGCGCCTAAATATCAGTCCGTTCGGTCTTTCTTACGTCCATTCATTTTTTGTACCGTAAAACAAACTATTTTTTTTTTACCACAGAATGATTTACCTCTGTCTCTTTCCTCCTATCCTAATTCCTACTACCTTTAGGTAAAATCTCTGACCGAGAAGAAAAAAAAGCTTTTTTTCGATTCCCCGAAGGGTTAGCAGAGCTGTACCTATAGTAAACCCACATTTCGCCAGTTATGTTGAAGTCCCATGTAAGCGAGCCTATTGCCATCAACCGGGAACAAATCCAATCTTCAATACATACTTCATACATTTACTGTTCGACCGATCTTCTAGGAATTTCATCCCGCACCATCTTTCCCTCGAAATTACATCCTCAGGCATTTACAAGATTTTTTTGTCTACACGGACGGAGTCACGAATAAATTCTAGATCATCCAAACTGTTACGATTTACGAACATTATCATATCATTTGCATGTATTAAGTGCTATTAACATGCTTAGTATGTTGATGTTCACGTCTCAATTAGTGCCCCTAGCCATAACTAAGTTATGTAACTAAACTAATCCAATACAAAAAACAATAATTTCCATAGTTTCATAACATTATAGTAACTTGTTAAAATAAATTAAAATAACCAGCTATGATTCCAAGTCTGGGCTTATCAAATATTATCAAATATTGAGATTTTGAAAGTGTAATAATAATAAATTAGAGAATTTATTGACTTCCGTCAGTTCCGTCTGTCAAATGTAACGATTTATTGGAAGATTATCTAAGCACAATAAAACGAATGTCACATTATTCATCTACGTGTTACGTTCACTAACAAGGAATGGAAAACTAAGAATTTAACTAAGCCTCATTAACAGACATCAAACTGGCACAATCTTGTTTCTCAGGATTTGCCATTCGCTCCAGGAAAACTCTGAAAGTCCTGTCAAAAAGAAAAGTCTAATAAGCGTCTACATAAAAAAACAGTGTAGTCTGCCATAAAAATCACGCGTAGTAACTAGTTTATATAGGTAACTAGACGTGGGAAATTGCTAAATCCAAGGATTGGATCTGTTCGGTAGTCAAGCTTTTCCGCCAATTTTGTTTTTCTTTCAGTGCTTTTCAAACTTTTGCAATAAGCTTTACAAATATGAAAGTGTTCCACGTTGACGTTAGTATCATCTGATTCTAACCACTATAGCCTAGATTCCCACTACAAACTTACAAATTGTCTATAACCAGCAAACTTTTTAATAATGTTGTTCGGATGTAACTGATGTTAGTCGTGGCGTTTATCGGACGACTCGACCGTTGTGTGACCGAGAACATGTCGAAGTCGACATGGCTTCCTGTCGATCGCACACTTCACGTAATACGGTCACGGATAATCCATTTTAGGCTTAAATAGGCTGAAGAAATGTGTCTACGATAGACAATGAACCCATGGGGCTGGGTTCGTTCTACATGTTGTTCAGGGCCATCAGGGGTTATGCTTATGCACCAACCAATCACCATACAACCTGGGGCCAATTTAATAAAACTAACAGGCTACTAGTCGACAATATGACAAATGTTTGTTTGATAGTTTTCTGCTTTATTACACGGCACTTCTCGTGAAAATGTGTTAATTGACACATTATGTATGAAATTTTTTGAAAGAAAAGAAAGAAAGAAAAAGTATTTATTGGGACTCGTACAGGAAATCACAAATTGAACTAAAAACACGCTAAACATAAATAAAAAAATTATAAAAAACAAAAAAAAAAAGAAACAAAGTATACTTAAAAATTAAGTCCTGTACTAGGCCAAAAGGCCCCTAACTCAGCATAAAGCTGCGACATTTAAAAAATAAATGTCGCAGCGCTGGTATTCTGCTATTTTGAGATATTTATATGTCGCATTGTCAGTTATATTATCAAGGGCGGATCCCAGAATTTATTTCTGGGAAGGGCACATGGCCCTGACAGATAAGACGTGTCTCCCATAACTTGTATTGCACTATGCTGTTTTGGGATTAATTAGCGCTGTGCG
Source organism: Agrochola macilenta (assembly GCA_916701695.1). Lineage (NCBI taxonomy): Eukaryota > Metazoa > Arthropoda > Insecta > Lepidoptera > Noctuidae > Agrochola > Agrochola macilenta. The sequence continues at coordinate 7,887,059 of OU753564.1, read as the reverse complement.
ACCTGAATTGCACTTTATTGTGTCGTTGCATGAGTTGCTTTTTGTTTAAATGATTTTGCGGAGTGAACCATCTGTATTACTCCTCGTGCAGACTAGCGCGATGCGACTCTGACAAAACCATTTCTAAGAAAACTTCACGGTAGAACAATTACCGAAGTCGCGTCGCGCCAGTCTACACGAGGCGTTAATCTGTGGCTTTACGCATGATGTGTTGTTCTCAGAAGACAATGCTGGGCTAATAATAGTTAAAATATAAGGAAAATTAATTAATAATAACATATTATTGTCTGTTCACTTCGTTTCACACATTCCTACGGTCTAAGGATTTTATTAAATAAACTTTATAATATGTACCTATTATACTTAAGGTGTACTGGCCTGCCTCGGGTCCAGTGGTCGCAAGCGCTACTGCTGAGCATGAGGTCCCGGGTTCGATTGCCAGGTCCGGCAAAGTATTATTTCGTTTTTCAATCAGGAATTTCTCAGTAGCAGCCCGGTGTCTGGATTTGTGCCCGGTTGATGGCAATAGGCTCGCCCCCTATTACATGGGACTTAATATGTTTAAGTCCCATGTAATAGGGGGCGAAATGTGGGTGTGCACCTCTGCCTTAGCCTTCTTGGATTACAGGCGTGATGTTATGTTATACTTAAGTTACAATTATTTTAATTGGTTGCTACTCACAATCACTTGAATACATATACAGCATTATTTTACCTTAGAATTAACCGAGTCGCCTAAATCATCCATTTACTTATGTATTTTTTTATTGTAATTTTCCCGGAAAATTGTACAGCCTTGATTCATAGTTACAAGGAAAAAACCAGCCTTATAAAATAGTCATTATTAAAAATTCTGGCGATGATGGCGCGGCGGGACGAGCTTGACCCCTATAGGCGGGATTGGTCCATGTTGGCGCTGGCGCAGGATCGTGTTGAATGGAAAAATGAAACGGAGGCACTTCACCCAGAGTGTCCTACTGTAGGACACTCTGGGACAACACAGGCAGATTAATTTATTTATTCATTTTACAAAACTTCTATCAATTAGCCAAAGAAATAAACGCACTTTACTTACGACGTAATTTATCAGCTGGCGGTAGGAAATAGGTACCTACCCGTGACAATTATTGTAACTTTGATTTTCCCGTTGCTAATAAATACACATTTATTGTAATTTAAAGTACCTAGTTATTATTTTCAACGTCATGTACCTACCTAGTGTTTTTTTAACGTCAGGTGGTATGATAAAATGAAAATACCTGCAAGCAGTAAGAACGAACAAATAAAATGTAATACCTAATCAATACTAATATTAAAAATGCGAAAGTATAAATTTTATCTGTGTGTCTGTCACCTTTTCAGGCCATAACGGCCGAATGGATTTCGATGTTTCAAGGTTTCGAGGTTCTCGAGGTATGATATTATGATCACCCTTTAATATTCCCATTGTTGGGAAACAGCCACAGGCCTGCTCTCTATGACAGGGTAGTTTACTTAAATATCTATTAGTAGCATAGCATGTCAAAAGCCGTAAGTCTGACAACCAGTCTTACCAAGAGGTATCGTATTACCCAGTTACTGGGTTGTGGAGGTCAGATAGGCACACGCTCCATGTAAAATACTGGTATTCAGCTGCATCCGGTTAGACTGGAAGCCGTCCCCAACATAGTTGGGAAAATCCTGGGCAAATGATGAGCATACCATGTCATCATATTTGTTACCCATTTCATTACTTAGACCACCAACTGCAGCAGCAGTCACCAAATAAACCAAGTTTAACTGTGCTAACGGCATTAGAGATGCAAAACAAAATATAAACCACACATGATTCAATTTTCAACCTTATTTGACTTATTGAAACGGTGTAAAATTAAATAAACAGTTGTGCAATAGGCTGCATGGTAGAAGTGAAGTACTAGGGCTTCATATAATATAGTTAGTAGATTAGCAATGCACGTCGCAGGCCACGGGAGCCGGGAAGCCACACATAGGTACCTACTTACTGCAGATTTTTCGCAGAATATGTGTTAACAAAGGGAAGGAAGCTTATTATTGTGTAATTCAATAATATTAAATGTCTGTTTGTTATTTACATAACGTGTTAAGGCTTGTGCAGACTGACGCGATTTGTCGCGCGACACCGGGAATTTTTCTACCGTGAAGTTTTCTTAGAAATTGTTTTATTAGAATCGTGTCGCGCTTGTTTGTGGGAGCCTATAGGGACAGCTTTGGGAAATGAGGAATGTATCCCATTGACTCTATTCTATACCTACTACTTATTTAAGAAGACAGGAAGAAGATTTTCACTTCCGCTTCATCCTGTGTTACTTGGAGTCAGCGCAAAATGTTAATCTCTTCCATTTTTCCCTGTCGATCGTCACTCCGTCCCATTTTCATTCATACCATCCCCACATGTGGTGGTAGCCCAGTGCTAACCTAGACAGGCGCTTTATTTTGTGTAAATTATTTCATCACCACTGCTCTCATAACGGTGAAGGAAAACATCGTGAGGAAACCGGCATGTTCTAGAACCAAAAATTCGAAGACATGTGGACCCGCACTCGGCCCGCGTGGTGGATTACGGCCCACTCCCTCTCACCGAGAGGGCCGGTGTCCCTGCAGTGGAAACATTATATGCTTTCTTGTAATTTCTTTGGTATTCCTCAATATAATGATTAATATTATGGTTGATCGAAAATGTGCTAAAACTAAAATCTTCGTATCTTTTGGCACTGCCAGAACTAAGAGAACTCAATTCATGGTAAATATATTATAGTCAGCAAAATGAAAGCGAGGTTGTCTGTCTAGCTAGGGTGCGCCCGATCACACACACACACACACACACACACACATGCAGTTCACATGTAGTATCGTCATTCTTCAAGACTGTTTATTGAAAGAGCGACTGTAAAGTTCGCCGTAGTTTATGGCTATAGCCTATGTATATAGGTTACCATTTCGAAATTTGAAAAGTCCTGAACTTAGGTCCTGACAAAAAGCCTGACATTTGCACAAAAGTTTGATTATGATGGTAACCCTATGTATCTGAACAACACCTCTGACGCCGCAATAAACGTGGCCACCTACTGGGCCGAAACAGTATAAACCACCTATTGGGCCGAAACACTATAAGCCACCTACTGGGCCGAAACAGTATAATGAAACATAGATGTACCGTCGAAACGAAGAAGAAGCCTGAAGTATGTTCACAAAAAAAAACCCTTTTTAAACTACAACCATATGTTTAAGATTCAGGTCATCACAAGTAGTTCTAGTTCATAATCAGATAAGATACATATTTTGGGAAAAAGCAAAAGTATTTTAGGCCATGTTTGCTATTGATAACCGAATGTTTGCTTACGATAGAATTTATCAATCGGAAGAATTCTGTTTCTGATACCAAATATTTACCGAGCCGATTTCTTTTTACGTTGGATTATACAATTGAATATAGAAGTTTTTAAAAAAGGAGAGGAACGAATCACAGGGCATCAAAAGATTCGTCCGCATCGCTGTCAACAGGAAGAGTGCCCAAAAGACTGGCAGCATTGCCACGTTGTATGGCAATGCTGATTCTTTGGCCAATAAATAGATAATATTGCTTTTAGCTTTTAAATTATTTAAATAATATCTTATCATGGAAATTGAAGTACTAGTACTTGCTTAATTGAATATAAATAATAGTTTTCAAGAATTTAGCTCAGAACCAAAAAAAGGCTTTATCAAATATGACTTGGAAGCATTTTATCTGTTAAAACATTTTATCAGTCTGCTGTGCAAAGCTCAATTCTTCATAAACTCATAATACATGGCAACAAGTAACAATACCTACTGTCAAGTTAAGATTTTTTATTTTTTGGTTGAAATGCCACTGTGACAGCTTGACTCGTACCTAAATGTACGGTGCGTTCATTAAAAATATTATAAACTTATAAAGTTCAAAATGGCGACTGACACACAAACAATCGCGTCAAATTATAATGAACGCCCTGTAGATACTTTGGTTGGTAAGTATCCCTAACCTAAACTTAGGTTACATGGACCTTGTCTTTTCGCTATTTTCTTTGATATTCATTCCTGAGATCTACGTCAACAATATTCTTCAAAAAACTTACAAACTAAGTTGTAGAATTGACTTAGAATTTCCTCAACAATAGGGATGATGCCTGGGTAAAAAAATGAAATTCTAAATAGTCCGTCAGTCAGATAATATAAAAATATTAGACACGTATTTTTTGCTTTATCATATTAATAAAAAATTACTTAGATAAAACGCATTTTAGGTTGGGGAGTGGGGGTCGTTACGTCACTAGTATGTATAAAATCTACATAATCGTGACGTCATAGCACATTTTACCTCAATGTAAGAAAGAAAGAAAGAAAAAGTACGTGTCCAATATTTTTTTATAATCTTAACAACGGACAAAAAAAAATTTTTTGTCATCCATAATGGGCTATCTGAGGCGAAAATATTTTTTACATACAAACTTACAAACAAACAAATTTTACCACTTTATATATTATTATAAGTATATATGTATTAGATAATAAAAGTAATAAGTATAGACTCATTAAATACTTGAAACTTCCCCTGATGTATTCCAAAGCATTCAAGTTATTTAACCGTGACACAGACAGTGATAGTTGAGTTCATTGACAGTTAAGTTAAAAGAAAACTTAGTAGTAACGTATGTGCCGAACCTTTAAAAAAAAGGAGATTTTATGTTTAAAATGCCGCCAAGAAATGTCGGAGAAATCGTTGGAAGGTTAGTTGGCTCTCTTATGAGTTTAAGTGCATATGTGTTGTCTTAGATGCGTATACCATAGACTCTATGGTTTAACAGATAAGAAAAGAGAGGATCCTCCGACATCTTTACGATTTACCATTTACCTTTCGTAAATCGTAAAGAGGTTAAAAGCTTTAGCGGTCAAAGAATCTAAAATAACTTTGTTTTAAGTTTGGTACAGCATGTATTAGGCGTTCGTTTATTATTTGGATTAGTAAAGGATGTTTAGTCATTTGATTCGTAAAATCTATTAATTAACTTTTACTTTAATTTAAAGGGTCCAAAGAAGTTCACATCTAACCAGTTTCAAAACTAAATCCCGTGAACACGATGACCACATCAGTCACCGGCATGGTTCTATAGCCGCCGAGCGCTGCAAGCAAGAATATTCCTTACGGTGGTTAGATATGAACTTTTTCGATGGTACCTACTAACTGCCGCCAGCGGCTTCGCCCGAGTGATATCTTTAGAAATTATAGCCTATGTTACTCGGCAATCTACTGGTGACAGAATTTTTAAAATCTGTTGAGTAGTTTTTGAGTTTATTCATTACAAACAAAAATACAAAAAATCTAATCTTTTTTCTTTATAATATTAGTTTAGATATGTTTTCTTTCTTAGTTTTAATTAAAAAAATACTGCGTTTGGACTCTTTTTCTTTTTTCGTTATCGTTTTGCAGTCTGTCATCAATATTTGTTCAGTAGGTAGGTACATTAGTTTCGCTGTAAAACAACAGTTTTCTTTCGCAAAGAATATTTTGCTTTTGTAATAGAATATTTGAAAGGATATCACTTGAGTATCTACTTGAAGACAGCATTTAGTTTTTATACTGTGGCACCATCTACATCGCAACATGCGAACTACGCATCAAATACACAAATCCTGCATCGCGCTAACAGAGTTTACCACGCGATCGACATTTATGAATAACTTCCCGACATCAATCGTCGGTCAGTTGCCCGCCAGACACGACACCCGTCTGGTCGGAGGATCCTCCCTTTTCTATGGTGGATGAGTGAACTTTACATCCTGTTCCTCATGCCTGTAAACTACTATAAGATCTTAACCATTTCCTTTAATATAAAATAATCTATGTATATTAAACAATAGATTATTTTTATAAATAAATACCGATTGTCAGGTTTATTGATGGCGACATTTTAGGCCCTATGCAGATGAGTGCTTCTAACAACAGGTTCTATCGAGCCGAGTATCATAAAAAAGATAATATGTTACTTAACATGTTTATGTTATAGTTACAGAGAACTTTATTCCTAAAAATATTTGACACATTATTTTTTTAAGAGCACAAGGAACTTTCTTAGTTAATCGACTTTTCCAACTTTCTTCCTTTACAAGGAAAATGGCGGCAGTTAGCCGCCATGCACCCGCATGGCGGCTATGGGTATTCGTGTCTATGGGTATATACACGTAGCGAGACAAAGCTATACTTATTCAATATAATAATATCTATTTAGTAAGTCCTCCCATCAAAATGTCACTTATAATTAATTTCGCGCATAAACTTTCTATGAGATTTTCCCCTAGGATTGCAGTAAATACGGGCTAAGGTTGGTGAGAAAATTAGCAAGTAAATAAATCTCAGGCACATTCCTAGTCTCTTGCTAGAATGAGATTAAATCAAGAGTATCCGGAAGTTGCTCATATTATCTGACCGCTTGTTATATGTATAGTTTACCTATAGCAGTGAACGATAGGGACAGGTTTTTGATACATTTTGTTACATATAAACAAGAATTTTATTTAACGAACCGCTATATTGCTTACGATATTTTATGTAACTTTATGTTTATAACTTTTTATCGAATTGAAATCTTATATTTTTAATTAAACAGTTAAGTTTATAAAATTGGAAACCAGAATTTGAATGAAATGAAATTGTTTATTCTGTTAATTGGAACGGAATCACTTTTACACGTCTTATTAAAAAAATATAAGCTAGATGAGGTCGACGTTTCCTATCTGACTGCTCTGAGAAGCAAGGCCGAAACAAACTCAGAGGTCGCAATCTCTTTTAAAGTCCAGACATAATCTTGGTCAGGCCATATGAGGACCATGTAGATTAGTGTCTGAAATGGTCTTTTGAGAAAAGAACCACACAGATTTGAGTGGACCTGTCCAGTCACTGCAAGAATTTGTCAGTGATCGTGGAGCTCAACTCAGAACTTAAGGAGCTCAACGACTTGATACACAATACCAAAGAAAGGCCATTTGGGAAGGCCGCATAAGGTACTCAAACTGCCATCATTAAAAGTAATTGAGAAAGAAAAAATATATAAAAGAAAATATAATCGACTTTAAAATCTGCAAGCAATCCTCCTCCATCTAAACTCGTAGTTCTCTCAATGATGAAGATTGCGACTCCTTATTAATTCATTGCTAGGATCACCTATAAAAAAAAAGCGGAAAAAATGTTTCATCAGTAGCTAGCATCTAACGTTGCAAAAACCAATAATATTTTATCACTTTATTCTCCATTCCATATAAGTCTTCACCCGGTGTCGAACCGCCGATCTCGTATAACGATACATAAACAATTGCCAGCAGTCCCCAGTTCGCACCATATTCGAGATCATGACTTATTAAACGAGATGTTTTGCCGACTCCACACTATAAATTAAATCTGATAACTATGCGAAGAAGCAATGTATGAAGAATTGTGATATTTTATCGCTGGACCATGTTGGAGGGAAGCTGCAGTAGTTTAGTTGGGACAAACTTCGCTTTGCCTATACTCCATAGGATTAAGTAGTGAAATAAAGGTAAACAAAAAAACCACGTGACGAGACAGCTGTCACGTAACCGACTAAATGTAATACCTGTCATAGATTACAAAATATTATATTATTATTATAAATCGAACTAAAAAATTGTGCTCAAGAAGTTACATCTACGAAGAGTAATTTAAGAATAAATGATAAAGTTTAACACAGGGTTGATATGATTTAAATCACTTGATTTAAATCAGTGATTTAAATCGCGATTAAAATCAAGTGATTTTTTTATAAAAATCAATGATTTAAATCAATATTTTTTTACTTCGACCAAATCAGCCAAAATGTGTCAAGGAACTTCCCCCGACATAAACTACGGCGCGCACACACGTGTCCAATGCTGTTTAACTACACCGTTCGGAGGTTCTCCGAAATTTAAACTCGTGAAATCGTTCGATTAGTCTTTGGCGCGGTCATTCGTGATTGATTAATGAAAGTGAATACAACAAGATGTCTGGAAGGAAAAAAAGATGGTGAATGGGTTTATTTCGATGAAAAAAAGTCCACTTGCGGCAAGTTTAACAAAGCGGTGTGTGAACGTTGTAAGAAGGAATTAATGGGCTTAGTAGCGAGAATGAAAAAACATTTAGAGACATGTGTAACAGAAATAATCAAAAAAATCCGATTTAAATCAAATTAATCCGATTTAAATCAAATAAATCCGATTATTTTGATTTTTTTATAAAAGTCATGATTTTTATCAACCCTGGTTTAACATACATACATTAATAAAAGAGGAGACTATTGTAAAAAAATTAAATAAATATAAATTTGTTTTATCGTATTTTTAAACAAGAAAGTGTCATCTATAAAAAACCCTTTTTACGTTTTGTTTACCTTTTATTTAATAACCTAAACCCATGGAGTATAGCTGTCTTTTGGTTCCTGACTTGGGTTAAGCTTTTGATTCTCTTAGCTTCATAAGGATGTGTCCATGAAGCACTTATTTCAAGTAGAGTTGCTTTCAGAGCAGTTCATCTTAGTGTTAAAAGCAACAAGATCAGTCTGGCTAGCCATCAATCAAACTCAAACCACTTATTTCAATTAAACCATTTATAGGCACTTTTGAATCGTCAAAGAGTCGGTCAGTTAGCCAGAAAGTTGAAGTTAGTTGTCCATTCTAAAACGTACTCTATGGAGCAGAAAGGGCAAGATAATCCAAGGACGCTCTTCTAGATCAAGATATTACAAAATCCTAGGTACATTATTCTTGTTACTTCTATTAGTGAGAACAATGTAAAAAAATAAGAATCAATTCAAAATATAAGATTCAGAATAAGCCCTGGCAGTTAAGAGATGACCAGTCTCAACCGACGGCGCTCGTTCACGAACATGACGCGTGAATCAACGGATATAGTGATGGTGTCACTAGTTGATATTTGAGTATTCCTAGTTCCTTACACCAATTGGCGGTACATCGCAAGTTTCGGCCTCTTCCTTAACTTTCTTCTACTTGATTATTTGAGATTGGGATTCTAGATCAAATCCCTACAAATCTTCTATCGTAGCATAAGCGGTTTCATGGTTATGGTGCTGGACTTAAAATCAGAATAGCAATAACCTTTTGCTATGTTTCTCACAAAGTTAATCTTCTGGTCATATAATCCTGCTACAACAAGAGCTTTAACTCGCATTCGTAACCCGAGCAATATTGTATTTCGTCGAGCCAAAGTTCAAGTTACAAGTAAGCAGTTGTGTGTGGCCAATGACTACATGGCTACTGAGTTATCGATGATGCCCATCCGGTCGAGATATGAAGACATAAACAAGACTAATGAGGTAGAAACTAAGAAGGTACCTACTGCTAATGAGGAATGTGGATCAGAAAAATGTCTTTGGAGTATTCTAGAAATGAGTCTTCCAGCCAGATCGAAGTCTAGCATCGATTAAATGAATAGATTTGGAGGTAATTTAATTTGCTACAGTTCAGTACCATGCTTATAAGGCGGACCGTTGGATTGGATGAGGAACTTCAGTGCGGGTTTGAGTTTTACGAGAACTTTAGACTATGTTAATTTTGATATTTATACTATGTTCATTTTGATATCCCATAACTCTAGGGTATTAAAGATATCATGTCGAAGAATCAACTGGCATATAAATTTTATTATTTTTCTATTTTTTTAAGATAACTTACCGCTCGATGTGTGTATCTAAGTTTCATAAGTTTTATTAGTACGACTAATTCATTTTCATTCTCATTCATATTTAAAGCTAAGAAAATGCGACGTGGTCATATTTTCTTTTGATGATCAAAAATAGTCTGAATTTAATGTTTTTTAATTTTTATATTTCATCTAAGGGTTTTTTACATAAAAAATCGTGACTTTGTCGAATTCATTTAAAAAAAAAAAACTAAAATGAAAAATCTTTGCTAGTTGATTCTTTGATATGGTCTCATTCGCAAGTGTGCCAGATTGGAGGTTGTTTTTATTGCATCCTGTTGAAAAGATTAGTCAAAATTCACTTTATGTACAACCTCTTAAAGCTAAGTGTAACTAGTGCTTAGTACTATAAATAAATGCCGTCCTCATGAATAGCGTATGTGATAAATGCAAGGTGCATTGTACAACATGGTTGAAAAACAAATTCGCACCAAGAATGGTATTAAACGGTACAGCTGCATGTCATGCAACAACTTCGTTTTTATCAAAAGGTTACTATTTTAACTTACTAGTTTATTGTGATGAGACAAAGTACCTTATAAAGTAATGCCAGCTTCACCTTCCACCGAAGAATATGGAGTGGCATTGCAAGAAATGGAATTATTTGTGGGGGTTCAATCTGCCTAGCCTTTTCCCAACTATGTTGGGGTCGACTTCCAGTTTAACCGGATGCAGCTGAATACCAGTATTTTACATGGAGGGACTGCCTATCTCACCCCAGTAACTGGGTAATACGATACTCCTTGGTACAAAGATCCACGAATGACAGACGGGAGCAACGGTTTTTACCGTGGTTTCCGAGGCACGGAAGAGTCTCTGTATGTAAAGATCATCCACGGACAAACCCCCCCCCCCCCCCCCCCCCCCCCCCCCCCCGACAAGCGTAGCTTAACCTGATAATATTGGAAGGTGTGTTTTACTAGTATTATGTGACATGTGTGATCACACACACACACACACACACACACACAAGTATAGTAGATACAGTCACTATCAAGTGGTTAAGGGACAAATAAGACAGGCACAGCAAAAAAAAAAATGGTTGTCTGTAAAGTCGGTTTCCCGACGATAGTTTAATTCGTAACGTTACAATGAGCGTAACGGGACAATGTGCGTAACGGGACAATGAGCGTAACGGGACACTTTCGTGCGTGCAGCCGGCGTTCATCGATTATTAGACGTTATTACGTCAAAAAAAATGTTGGTATGAGAAAGATTTTTGCTACACTCCGACAGGTATGCTCCCATACTTAATCGGAGCCCTTGATTACTGTTTTCAGGAACGACAATTACTCCTTTCGTTTTTGTATCGATTCTTATCCACATAATTCAGACTTGCTCTCATTCCTTTTAAAATTCCAGTTCTTCACAATAGAGCCAATCAACTGCGTAACAATAACAAGTTAACAAGTAAAGCATAGTCAAATATGAATATTATAATGCGTCTGGTATTGTCACCAGGCTGTCAGTGAGTCAGGCAGGTAACGAAATAACTGAACGCGCCCATTCCAACTTTACATACAATCAACTGCATTAAAATAATCATTATAGCGACGTGTTCGGTGAAAATATTACTACTTTGTGTGCATAGAGCTTAGATAATAGTACCTAGTTATGATACAGGTTCAAGCTTGGTAAGTATCGAAAAGAGTTCGACTTTTACAGTCTACAATAGTACGATGCCAATATTTTCATTTTTCTTATTATTCAAAAGCTTTAACTTGGGTCCGTGCAAGCATTTTTATTTTTACGGAAACATAATTCGTACAAGCTAATTTAAAACAACTTCCTCTTGGTCTATGGTGTCTCAATCCATTCCATAGATAAATATAATATATTCTTTTCTTTCTTTTTTTTACTCTCAGATCCTATCGATTTGCCGTCCCATCGGCCTATGAGAGTGAGGGAAGAGAGAGTGCACCTGTGTCTGCGCACACTTGTGCACTATAATATCTCCCGTGGATATGGCCAGTCTCCGCTGAGATTGATCGCCATGGCCGAAATCGATATCTATCACGTCTGCGGGGTTTCTCTCGCTAATTTACTTTGACCCTGTAGTTGGCTCACTAACGACCAGATTTTAGAAAATCTAAATAATTATTTACCTATACATATAATCATATATATGTATGTAGAAAGTACACGGGGAAAAAACTTAAATAAACGAAGTACTCGATACGAGAATTATGCATTACATAACGCTTTGAATTTGCAAGTTTATTACATAAGTGTTTACATTTGCCAATTTGTTTTTTTTATTGAATCAATTATCTGTTTTGACGTGAATACGTCTTTAAATTTGCTTCCATAGTGGGAGGCAATTAAAAAAACTGATGATTACAAAATCAGGGGATACAGTTTGATGCTGCAGCTACATATCTATCGTCTACAACACCACTCGATAGCTAAAGGATCAAAGAATTCGTTTCAAAGAACTTATTCCTCGTAATAAACACGTATTCACGTAAAACACACGGCCGTGTCCTCAACACAGCTACACCCCATTATTTTACGCCCGTCTCCTCGTCATGATTTATCCAGACTATAAGGTTTAACTACCTTGTATGTACCTACTTATATTTAATTTAAGTGTCTTAATTAGTCAATCCGGTTATTAAATTATTCATAATCACTATCAATTTGCACCTAAATGTCTTCTTACTGACCATATTAATTGAATGCTTCTCGGACGGGAGCCATGAAAGTTTTATTCTGCAACAAATAAGGTTACCAATCAAGAGGATCTATGTAATATGTTTCCAAGAACAATTAATTGAGCCGCAATAATTACAACTATTACACGAATCAGGTCAATACGCTGTATAAATAAATTGAACGCACAGTCCTCTCCACATTTTCTGTGCTAAATCATCGTGAAATATGCCGAACATTCGTTCGCACCGAGCTGCCATTACGAGCGAGCTAATGGCGGTAATAGCTCGTGAAACGGTAAACTGCACACTTGATCATTTAAATCGATGTATTAGCAGTTAACATCGGTATTACTGAGGCTTATTGATATTATCGGCATTTATCTTTATACCACTTTCCTACAATAGTCGTGAAAATGGTACCTAAATAAGGAATGCTAATTTCTGAATTGGGAACAGCTAGTACAAATTTCTGATTAACAAATGTCTGGCTTTACAAACGACACTATCAATTTGCACCTAAAAAACGTAATTAGTGCTTTAGACTTCTCTGAATCTACGGTACCTCTCACCATAAACAGAGCTACGTAATAACTGTTAGTCATCGTAAGAAAAATAAGTTCTCATACCACAAATCATGGAGAGCGTTCCTATTTCTTGCTGATGCTGTCTCTGATACAAATATGACACCAATCAATCAGATGTCAGACTCCAAGTGATAAAGACGTCCCGATAAATCACGACATATTTGTGTCGATCCATAATCGTAGTCTATTAATTTCACACCATGAAAAATAGTTAGAAAAAAATTAATGAAAGATGTTAGAACTTTCTACAGGGAACATATTTCATACATTCATGTTACTGTTATCATTAAACATTTTATGCTTTTGAATTATCATTTAATTGGTATAAATCGATTTTCTATGAAAATCTATAAAAGGAGCTGTATTTGTAGTCAGTTTTATAAATATTAATGTTACAATGTCTAAAAGTATTCTAACACCTTTGAACTGACGTTCCAATAAGTCGCGTGTGTGCCATCGTTTTATTTTCTTTTTATAAATATATTTATTTTCTGTCATCTTACTTTGTTAGTAGTAACTTCAGCTTGTCTTGGATAACAGACTAGATAACCAGGTGAGATCACTCCGGAACGAAACCTAACGCTATGAATTCTTGATGATTCAACCGTTAAACCCTTTCATTTCCTCCACAGGTCCAACGAGCGTCGTGATACCTTTTTCCGCGAAAGTGCATCCTCAAAAGGTAAGAATTGAGATAAATCTTTCTTTAATACATGAAAATACCTTTTTGAACTAAATTAAGTAGATCAATTACGTACTTAAACGAATCTGTGTCATAATTTTGTAACACATTTTCGTAAATTACTTTGTACAAACATTTTTTTTTTCATTTTGACAGTTCAACGACATTCATTGCGTTATTTACGTTGTTGGGCAGATTTTCTTTTCGAACTTATGAAGCAATGGATTAGCAATCTCTTTAAAAAATGATTCAGATTGTGATTGATCGTGTATTACGCAATTAGGGTGCTGATCCAAAAAAACGGAAATAACCACACTTAGGTAACGCAGCCGAATCATTCACCAAATTAGAATAGAAAATCATTCGCCAAATAGCTTTAATATGTATGTAGGTTAATTATAAAAGTTGCCATCATTTTAAAAACATGAATGTATTACATAACTATTATTATGAGGTGTATTAAATTGATTTAAGATAGAAGCGAAGAGTAGCTTCATCTGCAACGCGATATAAAATTATTGTTCGTAATTATTCACGCTTGAGAATTACTCAATAAAATAAGCTACGTATATTATCCGATTTCTACGCTTTCTTCAGCATTTGCAATAAACTATACACTAAAATGTGGGTTAGGTATGATGAATTGTTAACTGGCTTGTTTATTTATTTAGTGGGCCAGGAGCGGCTTCTGTGGCATATATTATCTATTATATCAGCACAGTATATGTCCATCATATTACTCTACTGTTAATTATGGGACATTGGTCTTCCAAGATTTTATGAATCTAAAATTTAAATAAAATAACGCTCGATAAAATTAATTCAAATAAATTGATATTGAAAGAGGATTTGTAAAATTCACAATCATTGCAGAATCATCCAGTATTATGCACAGAAATATTTTAAGCAGCCTAATTAATTTTTTGGCGCCAATAAATATTTTTACGTTTTGATTTTTTTATTTGACTTTTACTCGGGCATTTAAGAGCACCCATTCTTGATGGAGTCATTACTTTTATTAAAACAGTAGTGAGCTTTTTTTTCGTTTCGTGGACGTGGGAATCTTTGTCCGGTGCGTCATTAGAAAGTGATAAAATATATTTTAAGTACCTGCAAGTGAAACGTTACGTCACGCGTCACTTGTTTATGAGATTTCTAATAAGGTGCTCTCTTTCCATTATGGAAGGAAAAGTCTGTTTTTCTTGGGTATTGATTTGGTATAGGGCCATAGTGAAAATATCAGCAACAGGTTTGGTTGCGTTGATGTGGTTTTCCTATACATTATTTATTCTACCGATGACAATGCTTGCAATATGAGTTTTATGATGTCTGTAAGTTGTATTTTCTTACTTTTTTTTCGGATATTTAAAACTTACCATAGTAACTCGAATTGTAATTAGAAATATAACAAAATACTTAGCTCTATTTTACCTAAAAGAGACCAGCTAGTATTCATTTATGATTCACATAATTGTGCAGCAATTTAAATATCATTTTAGTGGAATGACGCAGCAAGTCAGCAACCGGCCGGGTGGATTCCCTATTTGGGAAAAGTATTTTGTACCTTACAACATTAACAGTTCAGACTTTCCTATGTAAATCTTGTAAGTTACGCATTACGTCTTAAGGAATTATGGTGACTTGATAGTAACAAATTTGTGGAAGTTCTGGGAGAGGGCTGTAATAAGAATTTGGTATTAAAATAAAAAGGTACCTACCTACCTGGTATTTTCGTCGTGCCTAGTAAAAAAAGAGTCGTAAACTTTTCAGAATCACCCTATTTTGTCTAGTCCTTAAAACCACAGAGTACCTAATTAATAATAGCATTAGCGCCATGAAAATCTGTGCGTATCTGTAAAAAATATGGATTAATCTTTAAAAATCAAAGGGATCGTACCACATTTTGTTTTGTAGTATCTATATTCTACCTATCCTTATCGATAGACGCACCATTTCTATTATATTTATTTTTATTTTGCAATCGACATCATTTTATCGTCATTCGATTATAATCCTGTTCTAAGCCGGACGTTTGGACGCAAATATTCTTGATGAATGAAGGATTATGAGCGGTCACTATGGCTTATAGAAAGACTATTTATTTAAATATTTATCTTTTTAAGTAGGTACATAACATACTTACCAATCTATTTTTGTTAGATAATAATCCTTAATTTTTTTTCAATATCTAGCCTTGTTTCTTCGTTTATTTGTTTAATAAATGTAGTTTATGCTAGCTGAAAATTAAAATTCCTATTATGAAAGGGAAAACTGCAGGATATGGACCGAAGCACAGTAAATGTTTTAAATTAAAATAGTTGATAATCTATGATGGACATCAACAATTTTATGAAAATCTTCACGTTTTATTCTTGTTTTTATTATGAGGTGAGGAATAAATTTGGGAGTTCAAACTGGTTTACGTAATTTTTGTTTGACATTGAACTAAGTACAAGGTTACGAAGGAAAAAAAAATGATAAAACATCAAATCGGTGGTTTTGAAGAACAATTATTTTTTTGAAGACCTGAAGCAACAAACACGAATTAAATTCTATAAAATTAAGACTTCAACTATCTCTTTTCATAGGTAGTAGGTAGGTACATAATTAAAAGAATTCGAGATCTGCTCAATCTCAATCTGATTCTTTTACAAAACATTCAATCTTCCAAATTCAAAATAGCGTTGTCAGTTATTCATCCAAAATAGTCAATATTGAATCTACCAATCAACACTATTACGCGAACTACCTATTATATTCTATCTCAAACATGACATCTATGACTGAAAATCTTTAAAAAAAAAACCTACACATCTTCATTCATAAAAACCAATATGGCCACTATTTAATCCACCAATCAACACTACTACGCGAACTATTCGATTTTCAAATTCACTATCGTATGTATGCCAAATGAGTCAGGATGTACCTGGTGAACTTGAGTTCCGAGACAACTGTGTTCTCGGAACAAATCTGACATTCTCGACCACCTTACTTATGAATGGGCTGCGTCATCAATGACTCATGGTCTTACTACTTTTACGTTCACTGTTTTTTTGGAGCGTATTCAAGACTGAAACTTGTTCCTGACTTGAGACCCAGGTATAATTTGATTCGTTTATATTTATCTCAATAACTTTATACGAATCATCATCAACTGGCTCCTTTTGTTAAAAGAGGACTCATGTACCTATTGTGTAGGTTTAGGTCACTTTTTAGTAAACACTCATGCATCAAGTTTTTAACCATGATTTTTATCCTTATTAAAATGTGGTAAACTACCTACCAAGAAATAATACTCGAAGAAAAATATTTGTTCCTCAATACAAAAGGTCCAGAGCTCTAAAACATAATTGAAAACACTTCAAAATGAAGGAAGTCCCGAGTAAAAACCATAAAAGCAAGAGTAATGAGAATTACCAATTTTATTACCCCTCTACAACCTCCGTTTTAGTTAAATGTTCTCCATTTTAACCACAATATGAGGTCTCCGTTATACTCCAAATTGAATAAGTTCTCATTTAAATGCTAAATTAACCGAATGAGATACAATCTGTCACAATAGCTCAGTCTCATTGAAATCTGTGCCATTGTGTGGCATACTGGCCCATACTGGCATAAAATTATTGTGCTGGTATAGCACTGACATTTTATGACGTTAGTGGGGCAATAGGGATGGGTGGCAACGTTATTGTCACGTCACTGGGGCTAGCTTTGTTGTCCCCAATCTGGTTGTCAGCAGAATATTATGCATTGTCCAGTGGTATGGTGACATTCATTAAAGATTATGGTGACATTCATTTGGCCAACATTTTGTTAAGCTGTGGCGATTATGGCGTTGTTAATAGCAGAGGTCGCTTCGAAGATCTTAAGGCACATAGAGACAGTAGCTAACTGCTAAATCAAATGTCTAGAACGATTGCATTAATTAATGCTGCTGCTATAGAAGCGTATAATATGCATATGCATAGATATAAGAAAGAAGTTATTTATATTTCTATGGGCATATGAATCAAACTCCATGTAGGTAACGGTAACGATCATTGAAACTGTAACTGGCTCTTAGATGTTTATTACTTTGCGTAGTGCTGTTAAAACCAGTGGAGATTTAGCAGCATTTGAAGAAACAGCACTTGATACCACATGAAATTGGAAAGGAGAATCCGCTGGCTAAGAGATTTGACGGACCACAGTCGCCGATGCATATCAAAACGTTAAGTAGTAGGCTAAATACCAAAAAAAAACAAAGAAACATCTAACGGAAGAAATACAAACAATAACAACATTCTCGATAGTTTTTTCTCTAATACATTAATAATGATATTTTGATCACCGGTGGTGTCAATACCTCAAGCAGGAAGCGCTGCCAGTTGGGTTTCAATTCGATTCGTAAGAATGTGAATACATTAGACCATTAGTTCTACGAGTAAACTTTCATTGCTTGAGGCTTATATTTATTTATAACTTTATTGAGGCTCCGAAATCTGTGGTGTTTGTTTTTAATTGCCTAACAGCGTAGAGATAACTACTCAGTAAAATTAGTCGTAATGATCTTTGTTTTTTTAAACCGCTGCGCGCTGTTCGAAGCTCCTAATGACGCTACAGCGAAACGAGGTGAACGCACTTTAAAACTAAAGTTAAAACCTTGTTCTTGATTCTTGAAGTCGTAAAATGTCTTTGTTATCACATGACTGTCAAGACTATACGTAGAACATACGTTGGTTGATTTTGAAACGGGCTTAACTTACAGAACCAAAAGTAAGTCAATATTAATTCTGGTACTATTGTCCAGAATGTCCAGAAGGGTTCTTTACATACAGGTCGACATAAAAGAGTCTGACGTGGTGACATTTGGAAGTAAATATTTTACTTGCTAGTAGGTTTGAGTCACCCACAAGCGTTTTTTGTTGCACATGTTTTATTTTATTTCCCATTCGAAGTGACCAAAGTGCGATAGTGGCGCCCTAATTTTCATTTTGCTCTTTTTTCCAAGCTGTTTATTGCAGAGTAGCTAGCCAAGTCCTCAAAAATTATTATTTGGAAATAATTATTTTTGAGGACTTGGCTAGCTACTCTGGTTTGGTTTTATGGAATGTTGGAACATTCCATACAACCAAAACAAAAGAAGTACACATTGACACAAAAAACGTTACACCTCAGTTAAGGTGTTAGATTTAGCATAAGTGAACATGGGTGTTGTATGGTTGTCACTTTGTCACGTTGGCAACCTCAATATGTCATGACAATTTCATGCCACCGACTTGCGCTGTCACGACTGCGTGTCGCATGTGCGTTGCATAATTGAAGAACTTGCTGCTAATGCTAATTTTAATAAGACAGCTGATAGCATTTCTCTATACTTTTAAAATGCAACCTCCGGCTTGAGCCCTTAGGAGTCAGAAAATGAAAGTTCCTATCAATCACATAACATAACAGTCTCGTGTCAGTTGTCTTGACAGTTTTCGAGATTTCTTCAAGAGAATGTGAGTGATGGGTAGTTGACTTGATAGTTGGCCAGATAGTTAATAAGACAGCAAGCTTATCTGTCTGCTAAAGAAGATTGGTTTGATACCTGAAGACATCTTCAAGTCAATCCAGTCTTTCGCTTACTCCTGTCCTTCTTAGTTTCGAAACCCTACTGGTATTGTTTTATACAGTCGTTCGCAATCATTTTCTCCATCACCTTGCTACCAGCATTACACAGTCTCCTCATACCTCCTAATACCTGATAACAGATCTTTATTCATTACTCGATTAACGCTCTCGACTCCACCATGGTTCGCAAGAACTATCTATCCAAGTATCCATGGATTTCTTACTTACATAAGTCACGAAATACGCACCCACGGCACGGTATTGTTCAATTGTTTGTCGAGATTACATAATAGTACGGTATACATCGATAATTGAACTAATAAAGCTATTCGCTAATCGTCTAGGCAACATCGGATCACGCAATGGACGAGTCTTTAAGTAATTAAATCAAGATAAGGATAATGATCGTGTTTTGTCTTCGTTTGCATATCTAAACCTGATTTGCGTGATTGGATTGAGTGAGTGTTTGTTTTTGTTGTCTACGAGTAGGTATAGGTATACTTGGTTTTAATTGGAAACAGTCTGTAGTTTTAATGTTTCTAGGATTACGCACGAAACGGCCACAAATGGATCACTATTCGTTATTCCTAGACCAATAATAGGTATAGGGTAATCGAATAGTTCCTATTAGTTTTGTCGCCTAATTTATCGTTTTTGGTCGTAGAAATCATCACCAACGTAATGATGTTGAAGAGAATGCTCTTGCCCTTCCCTTATCACAATTTATTTGACACTACATGTATTTTTCTTCGATAGTTCTCTATTAGTCGTCATGTCAGTAGTCACTCCTTTTCTCTCCATATCAACTTCCAAGGTACAACAGAAATCTCAAGGCCCCACCTTTTGCGACCTCCAATACCGATCAATTAGCACCGCAAACGCACCCTTGAAAACTAAACCACTAATTACTACTTGAACGAAACAGTACCTAAATAAACCATAAAGGTAGGTACTTCCTCCTAAGCTGCACAAGTACTAGAAACAATACAAGTTGTACGTAACGCAGTGGCGACCATCACACTACGTGATTCGACTCCACACTGACTCATTCGGGATTCTAAAATGGCCGACTATCCTTTTCGATTGTGTTTTGTTTTTAGAGAAGTACTGTTAGAAGAATAGTTTTGGAGTGCGTAAAGAGAGCGTTTTTAAATAGGAAGAACTTGTAAACGTTCTTCTTCAAGCATGTTTGTGATGTTTTCGGGTTTAAAGAGGTGTCGGTGATTTTATGACACATGCTCTGCAGTCACGTCATGGTTTTTACTCAAATGAAGACGCATCAAAGTAATTCCTTATGTAATTAGAATATTTATTGGTTTTCTTCCCGTACTTGGGAGAACCCTAGAAGATAATGAAAACCCTATACTTATTTGGAACTGTTACGTTTCAGAGAATACCTTTGTTCAGCTCTTCATGAAGTAACAAAATCTTTTTGACACTATACTACGTTGAACCACAAAGACTAATAATTCCAGTCAATCGACTAGGGGTCATTCGACTACTATTTTAAGAAATGACACTAAACTAATGACAGTTCCTTTGTGTTCTTAAAAAAATGGCGTCACAGATGGTCTGGTGTCACGGCTAGCTTGCTCTGACCAATCAAACGGCTAATTGCCTATAGTTCTTGAAGGAATTCAATTTAAGTTGTGTATTTGGATGAACTAGTTAGTTTTACACTTGAAAACTTTTTCTGGAGAATGGTGGAATGTTCGTTCAATTTTGGTTGCTTAGTAGTAGCACACACAATCATAACATCACGACTGTAGGCCCGGAAAGTTAGGCAGAGGTGTAGATTAGTACACCCACATTTCGCCAGTCAAAGATTTCAATCGTAGATTCGCCCTGCCGTGTTAAAAGATGGTCGCATTTCTGTTTTATTTTGACACCTCTGTCACACAATATCACAGACACTTGACTTGATTGTCATGGAAACGCCATTATTATTGTGCGAAGTCACTCTTGTCAGTGTGGACACTCTTTTTTGCGCGACGTAGTACGGTGAGGGCACATCTACGATTTAAATTTTTGGTTTAAGTCCCATGTAATAGGGGGCGAGCCTCAGATATAGGTCAAGTTTTAAAAGTTTTGAATAGGTAACTGTAGTTGAAATCGTCTAATATGCAATTCTGTATTTTCGTCTACATCAATTACCTATTCTGCTTCTTATTCTTCTGTTTTTTTATTTTGTGCCACGCCTAGTTTTACGGCGTTTTCCCTTTTTACTTAACGTTGGTTAACACAATATTGAAAATAATGTACCAAATTATTTATGAGGAAAATTCTTAGCTAAACATGTATTATACCATTGTCATAACAGGCCCGAGTTAAGTTGTAAATGTGATTTACGCTAATAATATTATGACTTAATAGCTGTGATATATTATTAAATGATTCATTCCTTTGTCACTTGAGCTGCTGGTAGAATATAAACTATTTACGATGATTGCATAATACACTACAGTAGGTACAAACTGACCAAGCTTACTAATCGGTAAGAAATGTTCTTTGGCAGAAATGAAAACTGTAAGAAATATTCTTTGACACTAGTTTAGAAATGGAAACTCTAAAAAATATTCTTTGACACTAGGGTAGAAATGGAAACTATAAGAAAGATTCTTTGACCCTAGGGTAGAAATGAAAACTCTAAGAAATATTCTTTGACCCTAGGGTAGAAATGAAAACTCTAAGAAATATTCTTTGACCCTAGGGTAGAAATGAAAACTCTAAGAAATATTCTTTGACACTAGAGTAGAAATGGAAACTCTAAAAAATATTCTTTGACACTAGTGTAGAAATGGAAACTCTAAAAAATATTCTTTGACACTAGGGTAGAAATGGAAACTATAAGAAAGATTCTTTGACCCTAGGGTAGAAATGAAAACTCAAAAAAATATTCTTTGACACTAGTGTAGAAATGGAAACTCTAAAAAATATTCTTTGACACTAGGGTAGAAATGGAAACTATAAGAAAGATTCTTTGACCCTAGGGTAGAAATGGAAACTATAAGAAAGATTCTTTGACCCTAGGGTAGAAATGGAAACTCTAAAAAATATTCTTTGACACTAGTGTAGAAATGGAAACTCTAAAAAATATTCTTTGACACTAGGGTAGAAATGGAAACTATAAGAAAGATTCTTTGACCCTAGGGTAGAAATGAAAACTCTAAAAAATATTCTTTGACACTAGTGTAGAAATGGAAACTCTAAAAAATATTCTTTGACACTAGGGTAGAAATGGAAACTATAAGAAAGATTCTTTGACCCTAGGGTAGAAATGGAAACTCTAAAAAATATTCTTTGACACTAGTGTAGAAATGGAAACTCTAAAAAATATTCTTTGACACTAGGGTAGAAATGGAAACTATAAGAAAGATTCTTTGACCCTAGGGTAGAAATGAAAACTCTAAAAAATATTCTTTGACACTAGTGTAGAAATGGAAACTAAAAAATATTCTTTGACACTAGGGTAGAAATGGAAACTATAAGAAAGATTCTTTGACCCTAGGGTAGAAATGGAAACTCTAAAAAATATTCTTTGACACTAGTGTAGAAATGGAAACTCTAAAAAATATTCTTTGACACTAGGGTAGAAATGGAAACTATAAGAAAGATTCTTTGACCCTAGGGTAGAAATGAAAACTCAAAAAAATATTCTTTGACACTAGTGTAGAAATGGAAACTCTAAAAAATATTCTTTGACACTAGGGTAGAAATGGAAACTATAAGAAAGATTCTTTGACCCTAGGGTAGAAATGAAAACTCTAAGAAATATTCTTTGACACTAGAGTAGAAATGGAAACTCTAAAAAATATTCTTTGACACTAGGGTAGAAATGGAAACTATAAGAAAGATTATTTGACCCTAGGGTAGAAATGAAAACTCTAAGAAATATTCTTTGACACTAGAGTAGAAATGGAAACTCTAAAAAATATTCTTTGACACTAGTGTAGAAAAGGAAACTATCAATCTGCCTAGCCTTTTCCCAACTATGTTGGGGTTGGATTCCAACTTTCAACTATGTTGGGTAGAAATGGAAACTATAAGAAAGATTATTTGACCCTAGGGTAGAAATGGGAACTCTATGAAAACCCAACAAGAAATTAGATAGATCAGATCCAACAATTGCATAAATTATAATTAATATAAGATACATAGATAGTCAATTCTTTAAAATACTGATAAACAGCTGCATCCGGGTAGATTTATAAGGTAAATGCGTTTTCTGTTGGGGTAAGGTCCAAGAGAAAACGTAAATGCATTGATCTATTAGATCTCAGTACTTACAATAATATTACAATCAAATCTCCATTTCAAGACAAGACAAAACGAGATTCGTTAAGCGAGTCCTATGATCGGCAATGAGTCTAGCTTTTTAATGCAGACATAGTAGTTCGTTAAATATACAATTTTATTTGTTTCGTATCTAGAAATACTGTATGTATAGTACGGTATATGTACCTAATGTAAAGACTCCGAATGGTTGTGAGAAAAAAGAAACAAGCAGTAAATACCAAACAAATAAACTAAGATTAAGAATGGTCAGATTTTTTATATAGATTGTCAAGAACGCATGGCAGCTATCATTAATTAACTATTAATTTAAAACAATTGGCAATCACGAAACTATGAATGACAAAGTTACGAGTTATAAATTGTTTATCGTCGAGTGAATCATATCGTTCGGATGGTCCTCATATCCGTAATGCCGATGCCTAATGGACACGTCATTATGAACTTTGAAAGGAGTAAAGGACCAAGAAGAACTCTCAGCACAAAACGTGAACGCACGTTATGAATATTATGTTAAATGACATGGAGATGACAATGTACTTCAAAAGGCCTCTGGTCCTGTTACTGAATACTGGGATGCAGCAGCAGATAACATTCTAGAAGAAAATCAATTTAATTTAGCTCGTCATATTTGTGATCACATCTTAAAACATTAGGGAATCCGACGAGATACGAATTTTTGAAAATGGAACGAAAGAGATACAGCATTGGTTAAAAATGGGTTCATTGAATCACATTCCAGGACTTTATGTAAAGCGACTTTTGCTCTAACTACTAGCCTAACAACCAAGGCATCCCAGCGTCAATTCCTAAGATAAATTACCTAGGTCTTATTACAGTCCTATTAGTATTCATTCCACGTCGACAGCTTGGCGAGCATAGAGCAGGTGATCTTTACCACACTCCACTTGCCGCATTCCTTGCGATATGAATCGATTTAATTACTATTGTGTTACTTGCTCACTCGGTTTTGCTACTCGATTGCTATTTATGTCATTAATGGATTCGTATAATCGTTAATAGTGCTAGTAAGTCAATTGAGGAAATTTCTGAGTTCTGGGAAATTGTTCTTTCATGTTCTGGGGTTTTAAAACCTTTAATCGATAATTTGACGTAGATTCCTTTAAGCTGCATTGGATACCTCATAAGATATGGTCCTAAAGTTTTCTAAGTACCAGCCTGCAGGGTTATTTTTGAACACAATGATATTTGGGTATGGATACGAGCCAAATCGCTCACTGGGTGGGGACATTATTGTGACAAAATTATACAATGTATCTGCAATAATGACCTTTGCTTTGCAACTTGTTTGTAAAAACATAGACAAGGAGTAAATTCAGAAAAAAGGTTTTCAATAACAAGTCAATAAACATGTAATATGTGTAGTTGATTACAAAATGTCAACCGTTTTCAGATAGTGATTGTAATCGCATCTCGCTACGCGCCGATACAACTTTTAACGATTAGATAAACTGAGATGTTTGATATCAATATGATGGGAAGCAGTTTTGTAATATTGTAGGTATTTTATTCTTTGTTTGCGACTATCATTTATCGACTCGCGAATATAACTACTAAAAAGAAACTGAGGAAACTTTAACTTTGGGCCTCATAAGGAAGGGCCCAAGTTTTTCTATTTATTTTACACGATTTATACCTTTCTGGAATTTCAAAATTCATCTTCATTGTTCAGAGTTTTTGTTTTTTTTATCCTGCCAGTATCAAGTATACCATCCAATGCGTTCAATTTATTCAAAAGCTAAAACTACGAAAGCCAAGTTTGATTTTTAGCTGTTGGCAACAATGATTTGTTAAATTCCATAATTAAAGTAAAGGCAGGAGGCAAACACAGATGTTTCTCGAAACACATTCTTGTATCATTGTGATGGTTACTATCAAATATTTCTTTAGAATTCACTTGTTTTTACTGTGCGTTTGATTTGACGAAACTTTCCGCGAAATCTGTTTGTTCGTTTTCGCATACGTACCTATAAATGAAAGTTTCTTGTTTTTATTTCTTGTCCTGAGATGTTTCCGGCACCACTAATGTCTATTATATTTTTAACCGACTTCCAAAAAGGAGGAGGTTATATGTTCGACGCGTATGTGTATTTTTTTGTTTTTTTAAATTTTTTTCCGCCGATTTCTCCGTCAATTGTGGACCGATTTGGAAAATTCTTTTTTTGTATGAAAGGGTATGCTCTCGGATTGGTCCCATATAAATTTTATTAACTTTGCTTCTATATACGTAGTTTTTGAGTAAGCTTCAATAATACGTATTTTTCCCACTTAGTATACGGGGTGTCCGGGACATCGACGCGAAGCTGGTTACCATGGATTCAGTAGGTACATGATTCTGAATCCCCCAGCGTTGAAATTTTTCGTTGGATATAAAAAAAAAAACAGCTGCTCCATACATTTTGACCGCGTAGGTATTGCACTTTTCCATGAAACACATTTTTAAAAATAACCGACGAAAAATTTCAACGCAGGGGGGTTCAGAATCATGTACTGAATCCATGGTAGCCGGCTTCGCGTAGATGTCCCTGACACCTCGTATGTGGATGATATGATGATAACTTCCTGTGACTGATATTTACATAGCAGGTACTGGTATTCGAATTTGTGTGGGGTAGGTACACTAACTAAAAAGTAAAAAATAAAAACTTTTTACAAATAAAAACAACCGACTTCCGAAAAAAAAAAAACTCCAAAGTGAAAAATAACGTTAATAATATTCCGCATAACATTCCACGCACAACGGACCAAATGAGGGTATAGTGCGGACAAGGGAGTCTACTTACCTTACCTTATCTTACCTTAGTTTCACATTTCCTTACTTAACCCTTACTACATCTACAACCACAACCCTCCAACAACGTTATCAGGTCCTACCTCTAATAAATTAAATAACATGTAGTCCACCATGAAAGTGTATCAGTCAATCGGTGCAGTATCGTTTAGAAAAGTGGTCAAGCGCCAGTTTCTAGTTATAGAGGAAGTACTAGGTGGCCCTGAGAACGTCGGTTATGGTAAACTTGGATATATATTAATGACTGCCGGATGCTTGTGATGTTGCTCTCAAAACGGTGAAGCAAACATCGTGAGGAAACCGGCATGTCCTAGAACCAAAAATTCGACGATATGTGACATCTAACCAACCCGCACTGGGCTCGCGTGGTTGGTCACAACCCACTCTCGAAGAGAGGAGGCCTGTGTCCCTGCAGTGGAACATTAATAATAATAATAATAAATGGTGCCTCAATACACAAAAATGTCTAAGGGGCCTCTGCGAGTTGGCTTCGGCCCCTCGTACGCCTTCCAAAGGTCCGGGACCCTAGGTCCCGAGATATGTCAAAGACATTTTAAAATAATAATAATGTCGCTACGTTGCCCCCTTGTCGCTACGTCACTATGTGCTAGCGACAGTTTCCGGGGGCCCATTATTGAGTGTGCAAGTCACCCCCTGCCATTTTTCCGTGTACATATTATAAAACATTGATCAGGCAGGGGCCATAGTCCTTCCATAGTTCCAGGTCACCAGTCAACTTTAGCCACCCAAACCCATAGCCCAACTTATTTTGTTTTCATGTTCTGCAATAGTCCTGCACCAACCGGGGGTTGTCCTTGGGTGCACTTGCATAGTGCATACAGGGATAATAGTCGGTTCGTGCATCATTTCATTAAAACGCCTAACGGGCCTCTGCGAGTTGGCTTCGGCCCCTCGTACGCCTACCAAAGGTCCGGTACCCCAGGGTCCCGAGAAACGTAAAAGAAAAAATAATAATAATTGTGTGCAACATTACTTGCGATTTAGTGTCGAAGATTAAATTACTATGATAGTTTACCTTCACTTATTCGTTTTTGAGGTTTATGCCAAACATCGTCAATCGAATGGATACTCGAGTGAGAGTGAAGGAACTTCAGTAGGCGCTCGGTAATCCGGCACCCATTTCTTTATGAAATGTCAGAAAGCTAGTAAGAAATAATTTGAACACAGATAATTTGCAAAGTAAAAAATCTTTATTGATTTACGTAATAATTATACGTACTCGTAAAATCGGACCAGACTGCAGAACGAAAACGATCGATGCGCGCGCTCTGTTGACGGATTATAGAGTAGGAGACGGATATCTATGGTTAGGAGAGCTAAGTTAGAAAATTACTATTGGACGTGTCGGATTAGTGAGCGCCGGATTCCCGAGCGCATACTGTACTAGCAACACAACTGTTAGATTTTAAAACCATTTATGGCACAAACAGTGATAGGTAATAAACACTACTTAGTAACGACTTTAAAAAATTACCTCGTACACACGGCTACCGTTCCAGTATAAGCTGACCTCCCATTTCAAGGAAATCCTATACAATGCGAGATCAGCTTATACTGGAAATATATAGCTTGATATGTAGCCGTGTGTACCTACATTAAATTTCCCATTGCGAGTTTCTAGCCTTCTAAAAAGAAGTTCCTCTACGTTTCCTTTAGAAACATTTTCTTATTAAGGTGTGTCATTGTGAAGAAAACGCACATGTGTTCTGCATTCCAGCTCCATGATTAACTCTCCCAGTTTGGAAGGAGTCGGACAAAGAGCATTCATTAGCGGTAAAGGGAGACAGATGTATGTGAATGCTTTGAATGCAGTCCCTATTTGTCTTATCAACATAAAATGTAATTAGAGAATCGTTTTGTTGTCAATCCATACTAAAATTAAAGCTCCTAGGTAACCATTTTGAAAATTCTTTTGGACGGCGACGCGAAATTCACTGTGAAAATATGTAGTATTGTTTCGTCGGTATCTCTATGATGCCATTAAGTAAGTTTATTGACATTGTAGCTATGATGCATACACATAAATGCATATTCAAATGTGTTTATCTAGTCTTTATTAGAGAATATTAATTTGAACCATCTGCATTACCTACTATAACATGCAGCCTCAGATGCGGCCATCAGTCAGCCATTTGCTCCGTTTATGATCTTGCCATAGTTGCCACAAGTAAAAATAGCCATACAAAAAATATTTAAAAAAAAAAACAATTTTTAACAGCGTTCTAAAATTGAAAAAATTCAAACGGGTATAATAGCGAGCTTAAGCCTAGCCATACTCGGTAACACATCTGCCGTTGAAGTAAAATTTTAATTGCATTGCTGTAATTCGCAGCTGCCCAGCCGTTAAAGCTAAATGTCAAACCTAACCTATATTCAATTCATTGCGAAGAACAAACGACAAGGTCGGACCGTTTAATCCTGATTAATTTTAAACGGATGAGTAATGGCTAATGTGTTTTACTTCATAGTTTCATTTTGCTTCCGATATTGACAATGCCAGACAACTTAAACATTACTCATGCATTAACTTACAAAGTTATGGAAATTTTTGATGTCTGCGTCACGATTTTTATCCCTTAACTTGCACAGTAGGTCTAGGTAGGTATCTAATACTGATAAGAATTTGTAAGTAACCCAATTTGATGATAGTACGGTACGGTTTTTCTAATTTTCTTCAATCATAAAACATCCAAACAAAACAAGTGTTGTAATAAAAAACGCCACAACCATTTTCATA
Organism: Agrochola macilenta; assembly: GCA_916701695.1. Taxonomy (NCBI): domain Eukaryota; kingdom Metazoa; phylum Arthropoda; class Insecta; order Lepidoptera; family Noctuidae; genus Agrochola; species Agrochola macilenta. Next base: position 7,857,933 of record OU753564.1, on the reverse strand, counting down.
CTCTACTGAGTATAAAAAAAAACAAATTAAAAAGAAATTAACCGCTGGCACGTGGCTCTTTTTTAAGGCAAAGGCACAAAGCGTTAACAGCCATATGCCACCAACGCGTGCCCTATGAACACCTCCCTTTGGTTCAACCGACCGTGACCGCTCGTGCTGATACTCATCGTTCTTTTTTCAAATTCTGCCGAACGAGGTAAGCAAGCATACAGTGAATTCTCGGAGAAAAACAGTGCTGGTGTGAATTTTAATGCATTCGTATAAGATTCGTATGCATCTGAAATATTAAATAGGCTTTTTACGCGTCAATGAAACATTCACATGCTAAAATAATCTAATACTAGGATGTTAGAATGGATTTTCTATTGATTTGCATCGTAAAGGTGAACAACGTTGTTTTAAATAATTATGATTATATAATTAAATAAAGTCGGTAGTTTATTCGCTTCAGAATTTGCATTTTGGACAAAAAGGAATACCTAGTATTTAAAGATACATATCTAAAAATATTTACCTAATATGAGTTATTAATAATTATCCGAAAAAACAAGATTATAATTATGTTTGAATTTTGCCATTTTTTTTAGTCTACAGGAGTATCGTTTTCGATTACATAAGGATTCGATACTTTCACTAGTTTTTGCCTTAGTTCGGGAGCGGAAGTCCCAAGTCTTTACTGTATCGAGTTAGGAGCAGATGTCTTCGAACCAGTAACGTTTGGGGAACCCCTCTAAGTGCGGCCCGACCCAATAATCTTATACAGAGTGTTTTAGATATTTAAAAATATTTTTAATTTTGCGATGTCTGGTAAATGTTGAAGGGAACATTATCAAGGTTTATTTTAATAATTTTAATGTTAACATAAAAATAATGTTATGTTAAAATTAAATAGGTAGGTAGTAACAACATAATTGAAATTTAATTATCTAGAAAAAAAAAAGTTGGTGAGTTTAAAAAAAAAACCTTCGTTTCTTTGCCAAGAATGTCCTATTTAAATAATCAATGTTACAAATATTATGTTAATTAATTAATGACTAGTAACATTGCGAGATCAGTCGTTCACCATTCGTGTGCATTGCGCAAGCGCCGAACAATAGCAACAATCACACGCTGAAAATGAATTATAATGTCACACACCTGTGAAATGGCGATTTGTTATAGTTAACAATATCACAGTGATTTATCACGTAATAGATAACAGGCGACTTGTTACGCCTTTCAAATTGGAGTGATTTACATTTAAACTGTTTGCTAATGGGCAGCCATGTTGACCATGTAGTTTAATCTGTCGCTGCAAATCTAATGAGTTACATTAGTAAATTAATTACGGATAGATCTTGTCGTAAGATGTACATTTCACCATTTAGTTATGTCAATGTTGTTCGTTTTATTCATTTGTTTGTGTCCCTGTGACATCGAGTTCCTGGTACCGTCCTGTCGCACCGATAACCGAGGCCGATGAAAAAGTATCGTTTCTTCGACTACTTCGCTTTTAATTTTCAGGTTGATCGAAGCTTATTATAAAGTCTGTCGCCATAAGTTTGTTCATGAGATTTTGAGAGGCTATACGTGTCAGTCCTCGCAGATTATATTCTATTTTATTTAGCCTGTGATGTCAGCTGGGCAAAGGCCTCGCTCTCCCTTTTCCACACTTTACCTCGCAGACTATTTCATACAAATTCTGTTCCAGTTTTTTATTTGCCAGTTATATAATGTCCATGACACGCTCTATAAGACCAGACTTTTTCATGACTATCGATCGATAAATTAATCCGATTCTAATTCCCCAACTACATACTATACAGGCTTCTCGATTATGTCTCCAAACCTATTATCAACGCAAGATTTGACCCTGAAATCATTTATGTAATTATTTAATTAAATTTTCAGTACCTATTAACATTACGAACGTAATTAATTATTAATTTTATGAGTCATACTCATACTTATCACAATACACTACTTGATACAATTAAACTAACGTTTGAATTTCAGTTAATTTATTTACTCAAGTGTAAAGTATAATTTTATAGCTGTTGTTGTAGGTTCAAATTTTTTCTAAAGTAACTAAGTTATTAACAGCTAATAAAAATTAATTGACGAGGAGCGCAAATGATTTTGTGCAACTTATTAATTGATTGAATTATTGTTTGCGCTATTGTTACGTTGTAAATTAATTTATAACAAGATCTTGATAATTAATATAGCGACCCTATGTTATGAAAAAAAAACGAAGTTATTTTAAAGTTTTTTAGTACAGAATATGAAACACCATGTATATCGATCGGTGTGCATCGCTTCCCGGGGCGGTACGGGCGCCATCGCGACCCTTGCGCACACGCATAAAAAGTGCCAACACCTGGCCGTAACCATAGAGATCAAATCACTACATCGAAACACATTATTATCTCTCTTACTGCTACTCTAGACTTTATGTTTCAACAAATAAGGTACATTTTCCATGGTTTGAGTGGCAACAATTTATAGGATGAAGCTCGGGCATTATCGATTATTCGTGTGAATTATAACGGTTTTCTTTTGTTGATATTTTGACAGGTGAGCATCAGAAAAACGCGAGTCAATCGAGTTTTTAGTGTCATACTCAATACGTTGCATAATAGTAGCATTTTTCATTCCATTTCGTTTTTATGTCAATGGACTTAATTGCGTTAATAGTCTTCTATCGTGTTTCTAATCGAGACGCATTGTTTTTGTTCAATCGCTGCAATGAACAGGCCATATTGCATACCTACTAGAAAATAATTTAAAAATAGAAATTGCGTCAACCGAATCACGTTTACGGTAGCCAATTGTAGAACTCCAAATTCCGTTATTGGAGCAAAAAACAGGCGTGTCAAAAGAATTCCCGTTCGATTTTAAATTTGGAGCACAGGATAGGACATAGGACGCGCATGCGCGTGCCATACTGCTCGGCAGAGCGTGGCGTATGGGAGCAGATGACACGCGACCGTTACACCAGGTGCATATGCCTGCATATTTTTCACATCGGAATTTATGAGCTAAGATAGTACACATAACGAGTATTTAACGAGTGAGTGCGAAACATAAGAGATGGGAATATGAACTCGTTCGTTAGGGCAGTAAAAGTATATTGTAGTACCGTATTCCAATTAACGTGATTTTTTTAATTGAATAGTAATTTTATTCATTCTCAGCGCTCATGACTTCAAAGCTATTTGCATAGAAGATGTGCATCATAAAATCAAAAGTACGAGTGAAATCGTTGAGATCTCAGCACATAGAGACAAGGTTGCGTTACAGATACCTACGCTACGTACTCTACACAGATCATTTGCTCAAATTGAATAGCGAAGTGTTCGGAATTCTGATGTTTTACATTCACCAAGTTAAAAGGTATGACCTATCCTTGGCTTCGATTTGTAGAAAGGAACTACGAGTATTATGTATTTCCTTGCTCACGTAGCAGATGATTTGAATATTTGATGCAAATCCGCATTCAGTTACCATCACGATTCACGGCTTATTTCTGAAAGCATTCAAAAATCTTATTTCTCATTTAGGCTTCAAGAATATAAATTCTTCTTTAGCTTGGGGAAGAACTGCAGCATTCTCTTTTGAGCTAAAAATAATAACATATCAATCAGTAAACGTTGGCGTTGCAATATAATTAAAATATAATTTAAGATTGGTTCGTCGATAAGATTAAAGAATTTACAGCAATCTCAAGAATTCGGGAATCAGACCAAAGGCGCTTAAATCCCAAGCTATACTATAATTTCTATAATACCTATCTATATATCTATACATATAAAATGCTTTGTCCTGAATGACTGACTGACGGATCAACGCACAGCCTAAACAGCTGATCGTAGAGACTTGAAACTTGGAGGGTGTGTTCTTTGTATGACGTAAGCATCCGATAAGAAAGGATTTTCCGAAATTCTACCCCTAAGGGGGTGAAAAAGGGGGGCAAAGTTTGTATGGGACAACGTGATTCCTTGGTCCAATCTACTTCAAATTTTGCATAAACATTCTTTAACAGAATTGATGTTAACAACTTTAACAACTCTGACATTCACTTACCGTAATTGCAAATTTTAAGTCATACGAAACACCCTTATACCACCATTTTAATTCGCAAATACCTTTAATAGGAATAAAATCACCACTATAAGATTGCAATCTAACACCTTGCTTGCCGCTAATTAGCTTATTGTCATAGCCTAACAATAAAAATCGATTATACGATAAAACATTAATGTCTGCTCCCGTATCTAATTTAAATTTTTCGGAACCGCACTTCCCTTGAAGTGTTTCATACCAATCCTCCGACGAAGATTTGATCTCTGAGACATTATACAAAGCTGATATAAAAAAAGACTCACAATCATCTTCTTCATTGCCTTTTGCTTCAGTTAAACCTATATCGTACATTTTCTTAACTCCTTTTTTCAACTTGCACATTCTAGCATAATGTCCGTGATTTTCGCACAGATAACACTGTACAGAAATAGCCGGACATAGACTGGGTTCATTGCATTGGCCTCCACATCTGAGACAATTCCCAGTCTCGCTTGAATGACCAAATCTTCGGGTTGTGTTGGAACCAGCAGTAACACTGGCCACACCACTCCCTTGTCGACGTCCGCCGCCGCGCCAGCCGCCGCGCCCACCACGGCCGCCTACACCGCGCACGCCAACTGCATCGACCTGCACCAATCCAGAAGTACCAGCACCACGCGTCTCCAATAAACGCCGATTATCTATTGAAATTTGGTCAACCTGGACAATTTTAATAGCTTTTTCCAACGTCAGGTCCTCTTGTCTCAATAAACGATCTCTTGCTCCAGTACTCTGTATTCCACAAACAATACGGTCGCGAATCAACTCCTCTTCCAAATTTTTGAAGTTACAATTTTTGCTCAGTAATCGCAATGCCGTAACATACTGATCTATGGATTCTCCTACTTCCTGACCCCTTGTAAAAAAGTTGTACCTTGCTAATGTTATATTTAGTTTGACTCCAAAATATTCATCAAATTTCAAAAGCAATAGTTTGACATCATCCCTATCGCTCTCCTTGTCAAAAGAAAATGTCTCAAAAACTTCAAACCCCTCAGGTCCGATTAAATTTATCATTAAGCTGGCTTGAATACCGGTTTCTTCTTTTTGCACCCCCGATGCTTTTAAAAATAGTATAAATTGCGACTTCCAACGCCGCCATGCGTCAGCCCGGCTGACGGAGCTGCCCTCCAAACACAATTCTGTTGGTGGTCGCGCATGTTCCATAGCGCTCTTGAACCGTCCCTGACGTTTTTAAAGTCCACAACGTGCCTTTATTAGCGACTTAAACTATTAAATCGAATAATTGTTCACCGCTGCCATCATGTAATGTAATCAAAGACAAGTCTGGATGACAACTGCTTTAATGTCATATGCAATAGACAATCCACAACAGACGTATTTCGTATTTTAATGAAATTCATCCCCTAAAGGGTTAAATAGGGGTAGAAAGTTTATTTTGATAGTGATTTTCTTCGAAGTTGATATCAATACTCCTTAGTGCTTTTGATTTAAATTACATTTTATTTTGACACATGCTAGATAACTCAATCCGATTTTATTCAAAAAAGGTTGAACTCACTTATTAGCTTGGTACTCAGAGTAATAACTATTACTCTGAGGCTTGGTACAATGCAAATACTCTTTAAAATTGGCATGTCTCGAAAGTCACCGTACTATTTTAGCTTTAGGCTGCTTGTCCACTGGAGTGGAGACGAGAGGAGAGGAGCGGAGATGTGCCATTATTAACGAATAGAATCTAAGCTCTGGACCGGAGTTTAGATTCAATAGGTCTCACACTAGGCTCACAGAGGTCTGTATTTATTTCTAGGATTCCCCTTACTCCATCAAATTACCCCTTCAAATTCAAGAGAGTGCTAAAGACGAGCTACAATGCTCAAGGTCATACTCTTAAGGTAGCGGGAGTAGACTTGAGGGAAAGCTGCTTCTCCTACGGCAAGTTGTACGTGGCATACTCCAGAGTAAGCGCACAGAGTAGCCTGGTGATACTAGCACCCGAAGGAAAAACAAAAAATATAGTTTTTTAAATGATACTCGTAAAACAAAATTAATAACGTACAAAACCCATAAAAAATCCGATTAGAACCATTTTCGAATTCTGCGCGGACGAAGTCGCGGGCAAAAGCTAGTCATAATATAAAATATGACTATGATTTTACGATATATATTTTATGATCACAAAACTTCATCGCGTGTAATGGAGCGTAGCTAATACGCTGCAGTATACTCGGTCATGCTTTCCCCTCTCCGTGACCATTTCCACTTATAAATATTATATCAGTATGTACCTAAAAAAACTAGACGATGATTCTTGTGACATTTACGTTTATTGTTTTTTGGTTAGACCTCCCGTTGAGAAACTGACTTCAACAAAGCCCCGTTCCATTTTATTCTCATGAAAGACAGTGGCTGCCTCCGTGGTGTAGTGGTTGCAAGCGCTACTGCTGACCATGAGGTCCTGTGTACAATTCCCGGGTCGGGCAAAGTGTTATTGGGTTTTTTCATCTGTAATTTCTCGGAGCATCCCGGACTCGGGATTTGTGCTCTATTGATGGCAATCGGCTCGCCCCCAATTACATGGGACTTAAAACACATCGGTTGCATAGAAAGTCGGTGAAGTTGAATATTTTATTGACATTTATTGTGAAGCAAAGCCATACCAATTGCGGTATAGAAAATGATAAACTACTGCAGTTATTGATGGGCAGATCCAATGGTAGAAAGTTTGTGCTCAATTTTTGACAAGAATCGTTATTTTCGTGTCTCTGATAGGCAGTAAGATGGCCTTTAGGACCTAAAGGCCATCCTAAAGCTAAATCCTAAACCTAAAGTTTAGGTACACCACTAGTCACAACGAGTCCGTCCCTGAGAGTCCCGATCCTGCAGGTACACTTGAGGAGGGCCACAAATGGCCACGGTTCGAAATTATCTCGATAAAGTCGATTAAAAGTCAAACAATATCCAAAAAATATTTAATTGCCGAAAGTCAAACAGTAGTTTAAAAAATCCTCTAAAACCCGTCTCTATAACAAAAACCTTTTACACTCAATTAAAATAATTCAAAGTCAGCACCCATTGATGGAATCATCCATTGTCAGCATTGAAGCGTGTCTGTAGAAATGTAGGAAGGTGTCAGAGCTATCGCATGTCGTGAAGGTTTGATGATAACTTCAAGGTTCCTAATAATGTCAGTATTTAGGTCGATTGATAAAATTCAGTGTCAAATTGTCTAGCGAATACCGATTGTATTTCGTTTGATGATTCGAATATGTGATGATGAGTGATGAAAATATAAAAGTTACACGAGAATAAATAAAACAATATTCCAATTGAAGATTGAAATACTGGCATGATGTTATGTTATGTTATGTAATGTAATGTAATGTAGAAATAAAAAATACTTACACAATAATATCTAAAAATATATTGGAACACCCTGTATATGGCTGTCTCCAAAGCCTTTCTTGTGGACTCTGGGATTGATGGCCACATTATGATTTAAATGGATGCCAATCTTATTAGAATCCATTTAAATAATCTCTTCATCGCCTGTAACGGCCACAGGAGTAGACAGGTTCGTTAGAATACCTACTAAAGCTGAGACCACAAAGTCCACGATATACACACATACTTAAACTACGTATACATAAGCAGTTTTCTACCGATGTAGGGGTCTATTACAATAATATCGTTGGTAGTCGGTATCCCGCATTTTTAAAAGACCCACAGACTAAAAAAGTGACCAGACACCTTTTTATTCCAAATATAAAGTTTTAGACAAAACAAATGAGCATCACGATATTTAAAACTGTTATTCCACATTTAAAGTCAAAGTCAAAGTTTTTATTTGATAAACATAGTTGTAAAAATAGGTGTTATAAATAAAAAATGTAGGTACACAGATTTCTATGTTTGTCCGTTAACAGCATACAAATATAAAATACGAAAGTTAACAAAAAAATTGTTAAAATTAAATGACAAGCAAATCAAAGCTTATTAGTTTGTTTCCCCACAGATGGATAATCTAGGCATAGATAAATTAACACAAAGCCTCACTGCCCACGTTACTATATGCATTAAACATAAAACGCTAAACGTATTATAACTCGATCATCAATCTGTCACTGACAATAATGACATCTTCAAACGATTTACAGAAATCAAGAACGATGTTTTAGGGCCCCGCTAAATGCAATTTAGTATCTTATTGTGCAAAGGGGCCTTCATTTAGGTCGGGAATTCTGGATTATTGATTAGGTATCCCCTAATCAATAATCTTAGTCTGGATGTTTGTGCGTGCGATTGGATTGTTTCATCAATTATTTACACCTGCAATACAAGGAATTTTGCTACTTTGATTGTCAATAGACCTTTTTGTAATCAATCAGTTAATGTCGATTAGCATTCAAGGAATCCATGGAGTTGCTTGTTTTTTGTTTTTTTTTTTTTCATTATTACGTGTCTGTGACGAAATAATCCACATTGCGCATTTCAAATAGGCGTTAATTGTCAGACATAAGCGACTTTGTATTAATTATTATAATTAGTTGCAGAATGAGACTATTTCGCCATAGTTCTTCGCAATAGAGGATTAGAGCTTATATGCTAATTGTAAGAACAAGATTCATATGCCAGCATATGTACACAGACTGTGTCATAATCATAATAAAGATGAAAGATTTTAAAATCTTTGACAGTTCACTGCTGGACGTAGGAATCACCTAATGCCTTGATCACATGTACCGAGTACTGACTATAGATAGAATATATAATTTAACTGATACCTGCTGCATGAAAGGGATGAATATAAATGTGTGAATAAGACGAAGGTCATGGTGTTTGAAAGAGAAGAGGATGTATCGATGTGTTATGTAGAAATAAATGATAGGAAAGAGATTGGAGCAAGTGACAACGAAGTGACGACGAGTGAAGTGATATTTGGGGAGTGTGTTTACAAGGGATGGAAAGATTGATGAAGATGTGGAAAGGAGAGTAAGTAACTAAGTAAATGCGAGAAATAAAGTGAATGGTGCTATAAATGCGATTGTGACCAACCAGTTGATGTCCAAAAAGGCTCGACTGGCTGTTCACAATGGTGTGCTGGTGCCCACGCTTATATATGGAAGTGAATGTTGGGAGAGGCAAAAGGAGTATGAAATTAGAATAAATGCTGTGGAAATGCGTTCCTTGCGAAGCATGTGTGGTGTGACTATGAATGATAGGCGGAGGAATGATGTGATTAGACAATGGTGTGATTTAAAAGAAGATGTAGTGACAAAAATGGAAAAGAGTATGCTTAGATGGTTTGGTCATGTTGAGAGAATGAATGAAAGGCGACTAACAAAAGGTATTTACAAGGCAGATGTGAGTAGAAACACCGGGAGGGGACGCCCTAGGAGGACATCATTGTACTGACCTTATTGCTGATGTTCTTCAGAAAGGTCAGGTGCGTAGTACTCGCAACCGGTGTGCGTGTATGACCAGATGTATGGACGTAAACGAGGCGAAAGAAGTATGTGAGGACCGTAGCAGGTGGTGTTCTGTAGTTTCTGCTTACCCCCATGGGAAGAATGCGTGAGGTTATGTATACCTTGTAAAATGTACTTTAACCACTGAAATAACATACTTATCAATGGTATTACCATACTGCGCAAATGGTGAGTCAATCGTAGGAAAACTAGCTTATAAACTATTCTTATAGAAGTAATGATCACTTTACGTAACACGTAAGTTTACGTTCACGTTTCACTTTATGTAATACTAGGATCTTTAACACTAACTTAACAGGTCACCTGCAATCGAAGGTTGCAATATAGGTACCTACCTATGGTAACTGTAGGATTAACTAAATGCTAATTAAAACATTGCTATAGACACTGTACGTCAAAGTAAATGAAATGAGAGAAATGAAAATGTAAAAAATAGTAAATGCGATAACGGAATCACTTTTACACGTCATATTAAAAATAAGCTAGATGAGGTCGGTGTTTCCTATCTGACTACTCTGAGAAGAAAGGCCGAAACAAACTCAGAGGTAGCAGCGAAGCTAAGAAGATCTTTGCCCATCAGTGGGACAATACCAAAAGGTGTAAAAAAAAATTGAGGAGAAAAAAAACACATGCAACAATTCAATGATTCCTAAATAATTCTTTAAGAAAGACATATCTAACCTAATCTTGAATCCCTTCGATAAACCAAGTTTATTATCGATCAGTAAACAAAATTATCGACTGACTAACAGCCGGCATGTGTATTTAGCTTTATGTTAGTATTTCAGTAGACCAATGAATCAGATAGACCGTTGAGTCAGACTATCAGACAACCGTAAACCGTGGCATACTTTAGTTAGTCTTTACCCGCTGAGATGTTTGGAAAATGAACATTGTTTTACATGAATATTACCCCGCAAATAATAAACGTGTTAGTTTACGGTAAGTGAAACAAGACATTCCTGAACAAACTACAGTGTGGCCGTCGAGAGTATGCGTTCCTGACACCTGTCAGTTGAACAATTTCTACTCAGGTTATTACTCTGAGAATTTCTATTAGTAATAAGGTTCAAATTCGCAAAACACATATTCGTTTTTATGAAACTGACAGGTGTCAAGAACGGATTCTCTCTACGACCGGATTTGTAAGTAGCTACCAGTCATAAGGATTGTAAAACTGTGCTACTAGGTACACACGGCTACACATCAAGCTATACATTTCCAGTATAAACAGACCTCGTATTGTACGAAAATCCTATGCAATGCGAGATCAGCATAAACTGGAAATGTATAGCTTGATGTGTAGCCGTGTGTACTCGTATTTCAGATGGTAAAACACGTTGGAAGAAAGTAGGGGAAGTAGTTTTTCGTTTAGTTAAAGTATAGTTTTGCATTAGCAAACTTACAACTTTTTATATCCTGAATAATTCAGTTACTTCACGTTTATATCCTGTAAAAATAAATAGGTACGTCTTTACCAGCTTATTGCAATATTTTGTATTCAGACAATCATGGGACCGTATTAAATCTTAGCAAGTCTCAAAAGCAAGACTGTTATTATTTGTATGCGTACGGCGAACTGAAGGGGAGAAATCACTGCCGATGTGTGAACGCCCTTGCATTCTGTGCACAATAGCCTCTGCAACGGTTTTTAACATCTGCCGACCGACCCTGTGGCACAGCCTGTGGAGACTCTCGTGATATGCCACCATTATTATTATTTCAAAAGCACGCAACATACCGCCTTGGACTGTGTTTTACTACTTTTTTCTTCAACTATTGTAAGCAATCAACACAATAGGCGTACCAAATTCCCATGACTATCAAACAAAAACAAAACAAACTTTACATACGAGATAATTTGGCCTCGAAGGCACCGGCCGTCACGCGTCGCGGGCACGCACCTCTGATGATACTCCTCGTAATGGACCAACACATTACGTCATTGACACCGATCATTAAACCCACCACCTTAGACACGCTGTTCCCACGTTTCATTGATTTTTTTCTTTTTCAGGATGTCCAATTTTCAACGAACGCGCAGCAAGGTATGGTGGGGTGATTCACCGCCGAGCGTAGGAAGTCCGGTAGCACAGCCCGACTGGAACCGAAACAATCGCGCTCGAGACGATCCCGAGTGGGAGCCCCAGCTACCTCACTGGATAGCCAATCAGCCCGACGAGCCACAGAACAATAGCGCTGATGACATCGCGCAACCCATACAGATGAACCAATGGCCTCTGCGTCACGGTAGCCCCGGCAGCCACAAGAGTCAAGATTCCGGATTCTCGGATTCAGATAGCTCTCCGCCACCCTCGCAGTATTATCAGTCACCAGAGAACACGGACATCAACAAATCGACGAGTAGCAGCGATTCAAATAACAATCAAGATATTACTGTGAAACAAGCGGCCGGTTTTAAAAACACGTCGCCAAGCAATGTTGCTAACAATGCAAGTATGCCTGATAACGTCAGTATCGCCATGCCGACGCCGAAGCCGCGGCTCCGGAGCAGTAGTGTCATACAGACTCCATACGACTTGCAGAAGTATTGCGAAATACATCAAGACGAGGAACACATGGATTTGTTAAAAGATAAAGACACAGAAAATGTAAATAAAACCGAACAAAAATATCCAACGCCGAAAAATATAAATAACGACAAAGCAAATAAAGAAAACTCGAAAAATATTTTAAATAATAACTTAAACAGTAAGCCTAAGTTAAAAATCGAAAACAAAATAGATATGAAGGTTACACCTCCGAGTCACGTAAGTAACAAAGAAAATAACATAACAAACAAAAGTGCAATACAAAAAGATGCCAAAGATGTACCTGTTAAAAACATTAATGTTATAAGTCCCTCGAAAAAGTATCCGGCGAAGAAATCGTTCATATCTAGCACAGAGAGCGATAGCACCAAAGTCATTAAAGTAGCTAAAGTAAAGGATTTGGAAACTAGTAAGAACAAATCAGACGACAGTTTAGAATATTTGAAGCTAGAGGATGATAACCAAATCGCAGTAAACAATCAACCGAGAGTCCGTACGCCTATATCAAATATATCATACGTACCGACTGAGAGGTCATCTGCATCAAAAGTAGACTACACACGAAGTTTATCAAATGAGGATACTATTCCTATAACCACAACTCCAAAGTTCCAAAGAAATAGACTAAACAAATCCCTTAACTTCGAAGCACAGAGATTAGACCAACAAATACTTGATATACAAGACGGCTATCATTCGTTAGGATACATTGATGAGGAAGCTATACCAAACAATGAAATGTCCTACGAAAATGAACAAATACATAAACCCACCAAAGCCATCCTTGGTAAGAATATAATGGACAGTCTTCACTTAAAACCGACCAAAAAACCAGGACCCAAAGCTAAACAGCGGATGGCCACGAAAGGAGACAGAACGAAGGATATATTCAGACTATTTCCTAAGAAGGAAAAGCCTGGCGTTGTGGACAGTCACGCTGGTGGTCATGTTGCTGGTAGTCGAGTTCCTTCTCTCGGTCTACCACGAGCCAAAGACCAAGACTCGTGGGTAATCGTTGCACATCCCGAAGAAATGCTAATACCGCATTACAACGAAAGGCTAGTTGGTACAGAGGCTGAATTAAACATGAAATCTAAACCTGAAGAAGACTACCTCAAGAATGGAAGAGTTACTCCACCACCACAATTCCAAGATAAACAGAAAACTCCATATGAAACAGATACGAATAAAAATTTAACGCATGATTCTAAAAGGGAGAAGTTAAAAGCGGAGATGGACTTTGTGGATGTTCAGCTAAACATGGCATGCACATCAACGCCAAAGATGCTGACTCCACATGAGTTTATTGACATTCCAAATAGTGAGAGGAAAAGTACTCGGAGAGTTAACTTATTTGAAAACTTTAACGCTGGGTAAGTGTCTTACTACTTAAAACTCCATCATTTTAAATACTAGTGCTTCCTGCAAAACGCTTTTTCTATCCTATCCTCATAGTCGAGCCAAAAATTATGCTGTAGATACACTAAAGACAACGATTATCATATTAATTACACCCTTCTCTTATGTATTTTCATTGAAAACCTTTTAAGTTCTTACGGTTTCCTGAACACTCAAACGAAACCATTACTTACATTTTAAAGCACCATTTGGCCATTTAATAATTGGCCTTATTACAACAATTTCATTTAATTCAATATCCATTATCCAGTGTCAACTCATTTTAAAAGGTTAACCAGTCACCACTTGAAATCCATTGTCTTACGTAATATTAAGTGACTAACATCCTTCTTGCGTGGTACCTACCTCTTCTATAAAACCCTATACGGTTTTCACATTTACGATTAACGCAATGAAAGCCCTATTACGTGAGTAACTGCAAACAATTGCAAACTCTGATGTCATTGCTTTATCCGCCCAAGACTCATTCAAGCTTAAAAGTGTTTTGAATAGTTTCGATCCTTCTTATAACCTACCTCTCCGATAACCAGCGGAATCTATTAATTAAATATAAAATTAAAAATTATGGGTAATCTCATTTATCTACAATGCATCACCTGCATTCAGTGTAGGTATTGCCGCAAAATTATAAGCAGAGATATGAATGTACTCGTTAGTGGCGGTATATCTTGCACTGCTTTTTCAATAAAATTCTGCTCTCTCTCTAACACTTTGATTTTAAATGTTTCCTATAACTTACTAACACAATCTTCATAATTGCTCAACAGCGAATACCATTCCAGAATAGTACTGAACAACCAAGACGAGATCTTATACCGGGAGCGTTCAATAGATCAGACATGTCTAGAAAGGCTCTGCGAAAGGAAACCAGAACCCGTCCAATACTGGTTGTGCGACCTGGTCGGGTCGTGTGAGAACGAGTGCATGACGACTCTGCAAAGCAAGCCTTTGGGTGCTGAGATGAAGGCACTAGTCTCTGCCAGCTCCGCGACTATCACGGGAAATATAAAGAAGGTGCAGACTCATGGGCAGATCATTGTGCACCAGTACAGTGATGTTTTGAGGTAAGAATCAGATAAATCCCTGAACTTGCTTAAAATGTTGTGTCATTGCAAAATGGACTTAAAACAATAGAACACTAAGATCCGTCATTATTCATCCGGTCGCAAAAAATACAATACAATAAAATTTATAGAATTAAGTTATCAAGAACCAAGATCTAATCAATATATCGATAATCGAAAGTAGTTTCCTGTTGCAACTTCCACAGTAAAAAAACAAAATTATTTTTCCTCTACATCCATACTAACTACGGAAATACGTACTTTTCACAATTACTAACTTAGCATATACATTCGTGATTATGCAAAACACTTTCATGTTACAGGCAAATTGATTCGGGGAAATCGAGTGAGGAACAAATCTGCTTATTAGTTGCAAATATCAACGAATTCGTACTAGCTCACAGCATAACTCTAAATACGAAGCCT
Source organism: Agrochola macilenta (assembly GCA_916701695.1). Lineage (NCBI taxonomy): Eukaryota > Metazoa > Arthropoda > Insecta > Lepidoptera > Noctuidae > Agrochola > Agrochola macilenta. The sequence goes on along the minus strand of OU753564.1, from coordinate 7,842,918 downwards.
CCGGGAGAAACTCCGGAGAGATGGGACAAGATCAAGAAATCCCTACAGCTGTATTTACAGAAGTTGATAGATGTAGGAGAAGATGTTAAGGTGGAACTGAACGAGAGCAATACAGAATGGAGTCTAATTCTGAAACATTTGGACACGTTGATCGAGATTTTCTTGGAGACTACTAAGGCTGTTCTTGTCCAACAGATGAAGGTAAAGAACTAAATAAATGTCTTGTTAGCTTAATAAAATAAACTACAATCTAAAAACGCAACACATTTTCGTAAACGATTACGACTAATCTGTTTCATTTTGACAGTTCAACAACATTCATTGCGTTATTAACGTTGTTGAGCAGATTTTTTTTTCGAACTTATGAAGCATTGGATTAGCAATCTGTTTCAAAACAATTCAGATTGTGATTGATCGTGTATTACACAATTGGGAGCACTGATTTTCTCAGTATCTTTTATACATTCAATATTAACAATATCATGTTATAATTCACCAACAAACCAATTTCCTTGCCCACAGACTCTAGTATCAATAATCGAAGAACCTCCATCGGACATGATCCTCAAAAGCACTCTAACGTCCATAGGCCATTTAGCGATGTTAAGTGACAACACCGAAAGTTCCTTACACGAGAAATGTATCAAGATCATGAAGAATATCACTGAGTTGCCGTTCGTGGACTGTGCCGTACCCAGGGCGTTGTTGACGGCGATTATTGAGTCTAATAAGAGCTCTATAAAGGCGCTGTCACTGCGTGCGCTTGCGACTGTCTGCGTTAACGGGGATGCGGTGAAACAGTTTGAAGAGGTAAGGATTCCATGAATTCCTTTTTTTTTTTCAAATATAGGCAGTATTCTGGTAGTAATCTTATCCGGTTTAATCTATTTTAAAAAATCTTGACTCATCTAGCATAGCGTAATAGCGTAATCTTGATAAAAGCATTCTTACGCTATCAGCTTTTGAGATAGTAGGTAGTTTGAAATTCGCATTTAATGTTGGAATGTTGAAAATGAATCTAACCAATTGCAGTCACTAACCGACCGATCCCGAGCGAACCCAATCCTCGGAACCCGTTAAGACCCAAATTCTCTAACAAGAACTCTGAAATGAGAGAAGGTTAATTATTTACATATTCTACAAGCCTCAGCTATGCAACACTTTTTTCTTTTCTTCTCTTCAGGGAGGTGGCATCGAGATAATATCAGATATCTTATCAGACCGGTCGAACCCAGAGCCGCAGATGCGAGAAGCGATCACTGTGCTCACTCAGATCACGGCGCCGTGGCTAAGGGGACACTACGATCTGACACAGATGCATCTGTACCTCAACACCATTGTTGATAATATTACCGGTAAGATAAAGAGACTGTTAATCTTCATCGCGAAAGGGCTGACTTTTCATGGACTACATAATAGTAAATTACGTACTGGATGTGGCAGGTAACGGACATTCCGTTACAAAAAAAATATATATATATATAGCTTATCAAGTGTACGCTTACTTTTAATAAAAATATGCCTCTGGACGCCTAGCGCCATCTAGTTTAAAAGAATCGAAGCAAAAATACAATCTGTTCGAGTATATAGTGACATCTATTGATAGAAGAAAAACACTATGTTTTCTATGCTAGGTAGCTTTACGAAGTGCAGAAAAAAGACATAATTATAGAAAAAACGTTTCGAATCCAATAAGAACTAACCCTAAAAACAAATCAATTTTCCACTTCAATAACCATGATATTTATATTACACATAATAAAAACTGAAACATCTACAAAAAAATTGTCTAGTGTGATGGTTAGATGTAATTTTGTAGGTAGGTCACTACCAACACTTTTTTTTATTTCATTAAATAACTTATAGCTGTTTTTACACAGGGTAAGGCTGTATGTTAAAAACTATGCATAACTAGGTATTTTATCCGGTTTTTATGAAAAGTAAAACTTCGACTAAGTATCATTTTATTAAACACAACTTCATGCCTATAGAAAGCGGTTCTTACAGAAAAAAAAAATTATATCATAAGCGTCTATTCCCCAGGTATTCTCTCCCGCACCGACTGCTGCCAACTCCTCCTCCTGTGCACCGCGTGTCTCGTCAACTTAGTGCGAGAGTTGGAGCTGGAGAAGAAAGAAGATGACGTCAACAACGGCTCTGATATCGTTGACGTCATCACCAAGCATCGGACCGTCGAGAGGCTGCTGGAGGCTGTCAAACGACGGGGACCGAATATCTCCGTATTTTTACAAGTAAGTTGAACTTTGAGGTACTAGCCGTCTATGAAAAGTCGACATCGTCGGAATCGTCCGCCGATTATCCGCCCGTTTACAGGAGAGTGTTTGTCTTAAATATCTGACAATTATGGGATTGGCATGGAATTAGTAAGAACTATGCGAATGGCGTCAGGACTGAACCATAGATGTAGGTTTTATTTAAAACTAAGCTAACCAGAGTCGTAAAAGCTAAAAATTATGGCGAAGCATTATTGTAAAATAATTTAATGAATCGTCATCACATCACACACAAGGGAATTGATACTCTGCATTTGCTAAACTTTACCAAAACACAAGTTCGTTTAAAAAAAAACCCGTTTCTGTTTTTTTCCCTTTCCGTGATGCTCTCGTGTTTGTTGCAAAAAGTGACAACGAAAATACTAGGTAGGTGAAGAAATATCAATATTTGAAACATTCTACAAGAGGGTCTAACTAAACTTTTCTTTCCAGGAACAAACAGCCTCTCTCCTAGCCTCTCTGTCGCGCATCCCGCGCTGCATGCTGCTTCTATCTTCCATCACGTCTTCCAGCGTGGCGCTAGTGTGCTTCGCGCGCACCACGCCCGGCAGTTGCGCGAGAACTGCCGAGTTGCGCGCGCAGGCCAGGCTGCACTGCCATGCCGCTGAGGCTATTGCTAGGTAAGTGTGGATTCTAGTTTCAAATTCAAATCATTTGTTTCAATTAGGCACTTAAAAAGCACTTTGGAATGTCAACAAGAAAATATAATTGATTCTAATTGCTCCAAAAGTTCTTATGGAGAAATCTGGGCAAGAAGCTCCATCGTTACCTACTCTTTTAAAATACATCAAGTTTAACAACCGAACAGACACCAATAAGCAGGAAATACTTTTTGAGCATCAAGAGCCCCCATTACGAGCAACCTTCACCACTTCATGCATAGTGCGAGCTATTTACCAGCTAGGTGCCAGAGTTTCTCTAAGAGATTTTTTCAAAGATATTGGTATCCTCACGGTGGCATCTCAATTCATCTTCGCCAATATCTTATATATTAGGCAAAATATACACTTATACACTAAAAACAGTGATTTTCACAATGTTAACACTAGAAATAAGGACAAACTACGAGCTCCCTTTCACCGGCTTCATAAAGTTCATAACTCATTTGTTGGGCTTGGTATAACTTTTTATAACAAGCTACCCTCTTCTTTGGTAGATTTGCCTTTTAATGCGTTTAAAACGAAAGTAAAATCCAAGCTTTGTTCAAAGGCATACTATTCTATCAACGACTACTTAAATGATAAGAATAGTTGGTCGCTATAGTTAACTCAAGACGATGTTTATGTTCTTTCTCCAGCTTACCCACTGACAAGTTATATGAGTTTATATAAGTAATTGTTTAATTTATTTGACTATAAAAGTCAAATTATTTAAATTTAATTATTGTTGACATTTTAAGTCAAGTTATTTTAATTTATTTTTGACAAAATCTACTCATCACACTGTTTTTTTATGAGTTGTATTGCAATATGTAGTTAGCTAGTGACCTCGACAATTGATCATATTATTTATTATTAGTAATTAACTGTTTGTTTATTTATTTTACCTCGATGGTCCTAGTTTATCATTTATAACTTCCAGGTACAACTATATGTAAGCGGGCACGCCCTTTATGCCTGGTGGCTTTTATTAAGATATTAAGTTCTGTTTACGTTTTGTTTTTTATTTCTGCCTGAGTATAGTTCTCGATGATTTTGTTTGGTATATTGGCGTGTGCTAGCTTATATATGGCTAATAATTTAAATTATGTTTTGTGTTGCTTAATGTAAATTATTTTGAATACTATTATATAGAATCTTCTTTTTGTTCTTTTAACTGAACAGACAGCTGTGCAGCTGGGGAGTTTGTTGCGCCACTTCTTCTTCCCAGCTAACGCACTAGGAAGTGGTGAAGGGTGGGCGTTTTGGGGGACTGTCTTATGTAATTTTGACGTTCGAAAAGTGCTGATTCTCAGCCTAGTTTGAATAAATGACTTTTGATTTTGATTTTGATTTTGAGTGTTTAAGCTGGGGGCAAGAAGTGGCCCAACAAAGTACCCAGCACTCAGTCTTATCCAAATCAAAACGGAATAATCATATTTCGTCTGGCTCGGCTCTGTCAGATCAATTTACGAAGAACAACGTAGCCACTTTGCTAACATTAAGCTACATATTTTTACGTACAGTCACCAGCATAAATATATGACTATGGGCAGCGCTGCAAAATTATCTGATCATCAATTGAAGGTATATATATATATCGATACTTAGCCGTTAAAAATATGTGACGACTTACAGCCGGCATAATAATCTTTTGCCCGTAACAGCATAAGTATCGGACCGGACCGAGTAAAAGTATCTGATAATACACGAAATCAAAATTATGTGACATGTCATCAGCACAAATATCTATCTACTGTAAACGCATAATTATCGGATCGCATATAGACTGCATTAATATCTGACACTATTTACAGTCAAAAATATCTAAACATTCTGCAAGAATGAACTTTATGTGCCTAAACATAGAGTCGTAATTTGAACGAAACTGTATGACGCTTCTCGAAAAGAGTATCAACCTGTCATTTATGCTTATGGCGAAAGAATAATATTCAATCCTTTGTGTGTGACAGTTGACATTACAATCGAGGGAACGAAATTCCTTATTTTGAATATTTATAAGCAATAAATACCACCATACCATTTATGGCATTTATAACCAATGTAATCTCCTTGCTAAAAACTCTTCTTGTTTCAAATGCTGTCATCAACAGTTCCTTATTTATTTTAGCAATGAAATCTGCTAAAGTCGTGTCATAAAACGTGAGACAGCGACATCAAATGACAGGTTGATACTCTTTTCGAGAAGCGTCATACAGTTTCGTTCAAATTACGACTCTATGTTTAGATTAATAAAGTTCATTCTTGCAGAATGTTGAGATATTTTTGACTGTAAATAGTGTCAGATATTAATGCAGTCTATATGCGAACCGATAATTATGCGTTTACAGTAGATAGATATTTGTGCTGATGACATGTCACATAATTCTGATTTCATTTATTTTTTTTTATTATTATCAGATACTTTTACTCGGTCCGATCCGATACTTATGCTGTTACTGGCAAACGATTATTATGCCGGCTGTAACTCATCACATATTTTTACCGGCTAAGTATCTATATATAATTATACCTTCAATTGATGATCAGATAATTTTGCAGCGCTGCCCATAGTCATATATTTATGCTGGTGACTGTACCTCCAATAATTTGCCTCTTTAACTCTAAACTTACTAACCATCTCAATTTACCCGCAGGCTCTCAGTATTGCCCGACGTCTCCCACCAAATCGTGCAACTAGAGGGTGTTCCCCTCCTTACCAAGTTGGTAAGGCTGCAGCGAACGCGCCCCCCCCTCGACACCAACCCCGACCAGACCCTGATACACTGCCTGAAGGCTTTGAGGATCATCCACAAACACTTTCCGGACGCTTTCGATGATGCACAGGATGTGAATGACATGATCAGACCACATCTAATGGAATCGCTTATGTTATTCTCGGCTAAGAAGGAAAGTTATGTTTAGTTGTTATCGATTTTGTTATTCGATAATAAAATCGGTATGATTGTATCGCATAAAAATCGAGTAATTTTGTGAACATCCGATTTTAACGACTAATAAATCGAGCAAAACTATAACCTCTTAAATTCGATCAATCAGAATGTAAATGTGACTATTGAATACTTTCTTTATATTATGTATACTTAGTAATCATTCCGATTCTTGTGGCTAGAATATTCTAGAGTTTTATTTCTTGGTTACTTGTAAAATAACCGAACTCGAATATAGTTCTCCTGAGACTGAATTGTAGAAAAGTATTTTAGTGTGACTTAATTATGACTACTTAAGTAGGTAACGTAAATTCTTATTATATCGGATATTATAATATTACGCTTGTACTCCCCAACCAGTCGAGCTCTATAATTAATCCGAAAGGATAATAGACTATGAAACAAATCGATTGCTAAACGTCTCGAAATCGATTAAAACTAAATAAATTTGACAAATGAAATATCATCACACCTTAATTATTAGACCACATCCATTATGGATTTCAAGCTATTTGGCAAAATATAAATAAAATATATGATTGCCATACATTCCACTTGGTATGAAAGTGTTGCTGTATATAAAATTTTAATGATACAATAAGTACATTATTGGCTTTGTAAATAGCGTAATATCTACTTAATTATTTTACTATTTATCTTGAATAGTTTAGTCCCGAGGCCATACTATCGTGAAATTACTTTTACTAGTCTTTAATCATTCGTATACACTTAGCTTTATAGTTGTATTTAACGTCATTATTTTAATCTAAATCATAAATTAATCCTGTAATACAAAACAAAGGAAAATTTTCATTTATGGCCTTGTTTACACTATGGCACATTTTGTCTGGCTGCCAACATTTGGCTGTTAATGGCTTAACGATTCGAATCGTGCCTCAGTGAGGATGGTGCCTTAGAAAAATCTATAGATTTGGAAATAATGTGCCAATTCCCACCCCTGCCTTACTTAAAAAATCATTTTTTTATTTTCTTGACCTAGAGTCTAAAAACATTGCTAAAAACCCAATGTTTTGTATTCTGATGGATTCATTTTGTATTGTACTAACTTCACATCACTCATGACAAAACTCAATAGTATTAGCATTGATACCACCTTATTTTTTATGTAAACTATAGTGCTATATTATACCTATCCATGTATAAGTAAACTTTGTAAAGAAATTAAGATATGCGGCGCCCGCCACTGTTAACTGTTAATAAATATATTACCGATTTCATTTTTTGTTTTATTTGTGAGAAGAATAATGTTGTAGATACCTACCGGCGGCAAACATTCACACGGTGAAGGCCACAACTGTCACAGTTTAGTTTTTTATTGTCTATAGAACAGAAAGTCCCGTTATCCTATGACAGTGGGAAGTCCCCGTTCACTAAAGGCGATAATAATAGAAAGAACCACATGATCGTTCGTTAGTCAACTTCTGCGAGGCCCATGGACAATTGATTTGTAAGTTTAATACAGTATGTTTAACAGAAATTCATAAAGACTTAAGAAGTCACAATTGGCATGATAATTTTTATAAGATTATTAGTTTTACCTTGCAAATTGGTAATCTAAAAAACTATAAGGCCGTTTTCTCACTACGCCAAACCAACTATTGTCCATCCCTTTTTCACCAGCACGTCTGTCACATTTTGTAAAGTTCATTTGTCGAGGAATGTTGTGTTGATGTCGTGTTAGTTTGGCGTAGTGAGAAAGCGGCGCGGCCTATATAATATAGTCTGCAAGGCGGCTATGTTGTCACAGTGTTGTCACAACAAAAAAGTTGATCCGATCTAGCGGACAAGACGACGTAGCCGAATTGTTGGTTCAAAGTTGTGTTGTCCTCGTGTGAGAAAACGGTGCATACATTAGTATGGCGGTTGGAGTTGTCACAACATTATGTTGTGTTGGTTTCGTGTAGTGAGAAAACGGCCTATTCCTATTTTGGCTATGGAACCAAAATGACCGACACAGTCAGACCATAGCCACATTAAACTATTAGTACATACCTACATAAATTGAATTCAGGTACTTTTTGCATTCGTCATTACTCATTTAGTTATCAATTACCGGAAACGCTGTACTTATTGTGGATTTGTGGTTAGTCATTACAAGTTCACAAGAGAAAAAATTATCTTGAATAAGTAAAACACGTGTTACAAAATCATTTTTTAAGATTTAATTATTATTCTTTCTCTTATATTAAGCAAGTGTCAGCAGTTCATTAACAAAATATAAAATGAATCATCCATAGGATTGTTTGATATTCTTAGAGTGAACAATGTCCACCGTAGTCTCGTGGCAACTTCTTAGATCTAAGTCATAGACACCTAGACAGAATTTGTTCTCTGGGGCCTTAAAGAAGTCTAGACCTCTGCCAATTTTGATTATCCAGCCAGAACTTAACCTGAAATAAATGAAACAAAAATGATTACATTTTAAAGAGTAGGTACATTATTATGAGAAATGCAATTGATGGACCCCAAGTTCATATTGTTATGTTATTTACTATTGATTAATAGCTCTGCATTCAATAAAAGAAATGTAAACATTGGGAAAGTATACTGGAAAAAAATTGCCTTTTCGGTTTTCATCTTAAAACCAGTTGGTTACTGAAAAAATATTGGCAGGCATATAGTAATGAATACTTATGCTCTATAAATAATAATTTTAAGGGTTTTAGGAGAGAGCCATATTTAGGTATTTGATTTAAAATATAGTTTAGAACTAACATAGAGTATTAAATACTATTAATACCTACTGTGAACCAAGTTGTCTTTATTTTTTTTTATTTAACAGTCACTACTAAACCCCATAGTTTTAAGTAGTTAGATGATCATAAAATACTTACGTAATCTGCCTATCATGTAAGGTGTCCGAGAATTTCACAACCAGTTGGATCCTATACTTAGTTAAGTCATTACTCAGGTTTGCGAACCACTCCCGCTGATCTCCTTCTGTTCGGCCATCCTTGGACGTGATCAACTCAATCAGTTGGATATTTGTACATGAGCGAACTAAGAGTTCACACAGCCTAAGGAAATTCTGACACTGCAAAAGAAAGTATTAGAAATATTACTCAGGTTTGTAAATGTAAATAAATAAATATTAAACAGAGTATTGTAATGATGTAACATTTTTGTTTTCTTATAGACAGAATGGCAGCTAGTTTGTAATTTATTTCATTTATTTCATAAACTCAAAGCATTTATTTAAAATAAACCAATTAACTTTTGAATGGTCTGTCAGTCAGAAAGATGAAGCTAGTTGCCAATTCCAAAGCGTAGTAGGTTCCTATGAAGAAGAACAAGCAAGAAACTAAACAGACACTCCTTTAAATCAAAATATTTGTTATCATTCATAATAATAGTTGATATTGTGAGAACAATGTAGAAAGACGTGCATATTATAAGCATCCATAATAAAAAAGATAATCAGCTCAACCATTTTGAAGGGAACTTAATGGTCCAACACACACATCACCACCAGCGGGACATTTGAGTGAGCATGACATACTCTCAACCGCCAGGGCTCATTCAAGTCGATGAAAGACATACCCAGTAAATGGTAGTTTTGTAGAAGGTAATGGTCACAGTGCTCAAACATGTGCTATGCAATTATACATATCATATTCCAGACTAAAACAGTTTGCATTGCAAAAGGTAGTGGATAGTCTAGTAGAGGCTAACCTTTATTAATGCAAACCTCTCTAGATAAAATAATATAAGCTGAGCTGCCACGTTAGTTTAGTGGTCCAAGCGCTACTGCGGACCATGAGGTCCTGGGTTCGATTCCCAGGTTTGGCAGTTTTATTGGGTATTTCCATCTGGAATTTGTCTAAAAATACATTTCAATTAAAAAAGTTTTCACTCACTTGATGAAAACTTCTAATATAAGGGTCTTCAACGGAAACATATTGTACTTCGTCATCTAAAAACCTTCCAAATAAAGCTTTATAACTATGTCCCGTGGAATTATTCTCTATGTGCACTTGTTCATGAAATTGACCAGCCTCCTTTTGATGTAACACTAACTTTTTTATTGTTTCTGCCCTATTCATGTACTCCTCAACTTTTTTCCTAAGGTATGCTTTGTTGGAATCATCAATTTCGCCTGTGGAAAGAATAATAATTATTATTGTTAATTTTATTTTTAATAAGTAAACAAAGGTGTTAGTGTTGCTTACCTTTTATTTTGTCTACTAATATCTGTAGGCCTTCTTGATAACATACTAGCGCTTCTGTGTATCTTTTCTTTGTGTCTAATTCCACACCGCGTTTTAGAATATTTACAGCAGCACTTTCTATATTCATTTTGTATAAATTTAAAAAAATATTAATCAAAGAGAAACTTTCTTGCTTTGCTGCATTTTAGATTTTAGTTAGTAGTTCACTGACTGCTGATTTGACTGCTGACTGACTGACTTTGACTTTACCAAAACTCGTTTGCAAAGAGTGATATGACTTTAAAGATAATACACCATTTAGTAATTTTTTGGGGACTTGGTGAAAATAACAATATTAAAAGTTCCAAGGCAGATAAAACAGAAATAATTGAAACTGTAGTCTATCTATACATAAACGAAGTTGGTAATCCCAAGTACAAAGTAAGATAAAATGTTGTTGGTCTACATTTTTCGATCTTCGTAAACGAGTATCATCATAGGCATGAACATTTTGGTTTATGTTTTGGTATTCACCGAACATAGTCTGTGCCCTGTGCATGCATAGTCTGTGTCATCGAATATGTTTCATTTCAGGTTCGCACGGGCGTATTTTTATCGCGAAGATTTTTTTTCGCGCACTGGTTTTTGAACTCTCGGTATTGAGCCGACCATTGAGAATTCAACAGAGCATCCAAGCGCGTATAGATAATTTAACATAATTTCATTCATTTATCCGCTGCCTAGTTAAAAACAGGCAATTCAAAAATCTACTAGCTCGGAACGGAACGTTAATAATTTGACATAAAGAAAGTTGAAGTGTAAATACAACATAACCTCTTCAAGTTTTCTTTATAGAAAATTTATAGATATAAGCTAAAAAGATGATTTAAAATTAATATCTTGAATGTATGTTACGATAAGCGGTATATAAATAATTTCATATCCACCAGAGCTTTATTTTAGCAGAAAATGTCGCATCAGCTGGGACGTGTAGTGTCGGCAATTTTGCACCGATATTTTGGTGAAATCGTGCAGAAAGTGGGCGACGACTTATACACTTTTGGCAGTAAGCCTATCGGCATGATAGTGAAAACGACCAGCCTCACTCGAACCCAGGTAGTTAGCGAAAAACGATTGTAGTAATACAGGTTATGTTATCTAGTATCGAACTCCATCAAGCTGGTATATCTTTCTGTTCTACTGGGTCAGAGTATCATATAATTAAGCAGATACCTAACAGTTGAGTCTATCCAGCTGCTATAGCAGTGCAGCAGAATTATCCCCAAATGTTTCATTTTTATTTTATTAGAATACATCAAAAATTTCTTCTTAAACAGTTACTCTGTCAATCATCTGGCTGTTTACTTAATAAATGACTACAATTCATTTCAGGTCATAGATAGTCTCCGCACACTGCTCAAGTTTGACCTGGCCTCATTTGAACCCTCAGCCAATGAAGTTATAGCTGATTATAAGTTGGTTCCTGATAATGTGCTTCTACTTATCAGATATCCTAGGTAATTATAAAGCATACCATAACACAACATCACAGCTTTATTCCCTAAGGGACAGGTGAGAGTGTGACATACACCCACATTTTACCAGTTAGGTATATGGAACAGGGGTTGGGCCTATTTATTGGCGATATCAACGATTTTCTTGCCCAAGAAAAGTACAAAAGATTGTAGCTAAAAAAAAAAACTTTCACATTTATAATATTAGTTAGGACTTTTAAAAAGACGACAAATAAACAGTGAAGATAATAAAAATATTGCTTGTTTTCTTTCTTCTAATAAACACATACATACCTATCAACATATTCCAGGTATCTACTGCAGATAAAGAGTAAGTACGGCAGCGAGGCAGAGCTGTTGGTTGAAGAGTTACTGCAGCAAGCCACCTGCACTGCTACTGTGCTGCTGTTCACCATTGCCATGAAGTATAAGGATGATAAGGTAGATTGTAATGTCTGCCAAGTTAAGGCCCCCACAGACAGGCGCGCAGCGACAGTGGCGACCTATTCTGGTAGAGCAATTTCCATGAACTTTTCATAGATATTGTTCGACTAGAATCGCGTCGCGCTGTCGTATCGCGCTTTTGCGGGAGCTTTAAGAGCAGTAATGTTAGAGTGAAACCAGGAAAAGGCAACAATTTCAAATTGTATAAAGTTATTATTATTTTATTTCCAAAACACTTTGTTTATCTGTGAGCTATCTTTTAAAAATATAATACGACCAGCTTTTGCCCGCGGCTTCGCCCGCGTGGTGGTAATACAACAAAAATGCGCAAACGCAGCGAAAATGATCAAACGGAAACGTACTACCGTAACGCGTACGCCAGTAAAGCCATCATTGTCATATTTCAGCCAATTTACACAAAACCTTAATAATGAATTATACACCTAAAACTTCCTCATGAATCACTCACACAAACAGTCAGCAGTCAAAATTCAATGCTAATTTATAGCTTGTAATTGTAATTGCTTGTAATTCAGTAATATTTACTATTTCTGTTGCCCTGATTAAAAAATACTTCATCACTGGACTCTCACCACTTCCTAATAAATTCTAATTTCCTTTCCAGGAGAGAAACATAACAATCGTGACCCTAAAAGACATGTTCATAAGCCTGGTGACGGCCGGCTACATCCAACAGGCTCCCGTGGCTGAACTCAAGGAGGGCAGTGAGATACCCACACTAGTGCCAGTGGCTACCATCGTGCCAGATATGCTGGTGTCCAGAACTGGCACGTTGGCACTGGTGCAAGCTATGAGTTCTGGCAGTATTAGTGATATTAATGACAGTAAGTTTTTTTTTGTTTAATCTGAGTCAAAATGTTTAAGATGTGAAATAGTTATTATAACTGTACATACTACTACCATACTACACTTGTCTTATACTACAGTCCGGTCGTAGAGAGAATACGTTCTTGACACCTGTCAGTTTCATACTAACGAATATGTGCTTTACGAATTTGATTCTTATTACTACTAGAAATTGTCCAACTGACAGGTGTCAGGCACGCATTCTCTCGACGGCCGGACTGTACTACTACAACTATGGTCCGGGCGCGACTGCTAGTCACCGTGTGACGTATGTGAACGGTGAGACTGGAGAGGGTGCCATTGACAAAATTGGCAGATTGAGTTAACTTGGCCTTTGTCTAACTCCCCCGTCTCACCGCTCACATACCTGAAGTGGTGAGTAGCAGTCGCGCGTTATACCACTTATATTTAATTAATTTCTATGAGTGCTAACACTCAGTCATGCATGGCGCTATTGTTGCATAACATAGTTCTGATTAAATTACTCAAAAAAGTTTAAATTTTTATTTACTTATGTATTCAAAATCAAAAATGTTCTGTTTTTTTGCAGATATCTACTGGAGAGTAAACTATGACAGGTTCCACCTGGACTTTAGAGATGAAATCATGATTAAAGCTATCACACGACGAATCGATGAAAATGGTGACTAACTTTGCTTTTTAGTGATCACTTTTATTTTGTTCTCTGTAGATGTTGCAGAAGACGACTAAAGGAAACTCAAAAGTCAATGGGCCCTATTATAATAATATTCTGGATGTGCAGGGCAGATCGAAGTGACACATAAGTAGTTATTGACATATTAGTTGAGGTGCAAATAGTAGAAAATCGCTTTACACTTCACTTTTCTGTCTAATATTGACCTGTAAATAGGGGCAAACACCCCTGATTGTGTAACTAAAGGTATGGCTCTGAACCCTGCTGCACGCGGCGGAGCTGTCGCAGCAGTGTTCCCACGTAGTACTGGTCCCCAGTTTCTATATAGGTTTGTATGAGATTACATTCCGAGCACGGCAGCAATGTCGCGGCAGTCCTGCTGCGACAGCACTGCTGTGCGGCTGTATCGCCCTGCTGCCTCGCAGACCAATAGTGCGGCGTTCATCACACCGATTACTCGTGAACATTGACAAGTAAATTGGCAACAAAACAACGAGACACCACATACAGCAGGTTCTTGGGATCAGCGTCAAGCAGCACTGCTGCGTGTAGCGGGGTTCGGAATCATACTTTAACATTATATTTTTTGTCATTTTTCAGCTGGAGAACTAATGGGCTTCCTCCTTGAGAAAATGTACCTAACCTCAGCAGCGTGGGCGCCTGAGTCAAGTCCCTTGTGCGCCATAGAACTGAGAGAGCGATGTCGAGGCGCTGGCACCGACAGACCAATGCTGCATCAGTTTGTGGACCAGTATCTGAAAGTGCTGGGTATGTGAAATTAATATGAAAACGTTGATATTTAACCTTGGGCACAAATTAATTAATTATGTTTCACTCCGCAAAATCATTTAAATAAAAAGCGACTCTTGCTACAACACAATAAAGTGCAATTCAGGTCGCACAGCGCTAATTACCTAATCTGCATTCGCAATTTATTTACGAAACATGTAAACAAACACGAGTTTTCCACTAAGACAAACATCAACTTTAATTTATAAAAGTGTAAATAAAATTGATTTTAGACCGACTAGTATTGTTGAAAAGGTAAAAAAAAAAAAAATTGTAGCGCAAACTGAACCTTATGTGTAGAAATTACAGTTGTTTTTCCTAAAACTTGTGTTTGTCAAATGAATTGCGAACGCAGATTAAAGTTATGTTCACCTAGAAGTTGCCTCTCTTTCTATCGCGTAACTCTTATATCTCCTTACTACGTTACACTCACTGAATTTGCCCGACAAGACGAGCCCGCCGCGTACTTGTAGCTTCATACCTAAAATGCGTACGTCTTCTGTATTACTCTGTGCCCTGAGATAAAATTAAACGGCAATGTGCTATTATTTATTTAGAGAATTTCAATTATTATTTAGTATTTTCCCTGTTATGTATCTTTCCTGTGTTAAAAATAATGTTTGTGAAAATTTTCACTTTTTTGTTGTGGTACCTACCCCACACTATCGAATACTACTACCTGCTATGTAAATAACAGTGACAGGAACTTATAACATCAACCATAAAGACTAAGTGGGGAAAATACGTATTATCGAAGGTAACCAATCAAAGTTAATAAAATTTATAAGCGACCACATCGAGCGCATCATTTCAAACAAAAAATGCATTTTCAAAATCGGTGCACAATTGACGAAAATATCGAGGGTAATACATTAAAAAAAAAACGTTACGAACATAGAACCTCCTCCTTTTTGGAGGTCGGTTAAAAATGTTGTGATCTTTGCTAAATAATGATCTAATTATTATTTTTGTACCTAGAGGAGAACGGCGGAGGTTTCGTCCGTCGCGTGGGCGACGCGGGCAGCGGCCAGTACTGCGTGCGCGCCCAGCACGCCGCGCAGCAGCTCGTACTGTGCGCGCTCGAGCACACCGTCACCGAGCGACTGGGCTCTAAAGCCGCTAGGATATTTAGGTAAGAGACAGCATGTTATGAGGAATGCTTCGCCCGCTCCGTTTATGCTGGTTGATTTACTACAGTTTTATAAGATAATAAAAGAAACTTATTAAATCCTCATCCCTGGGAAATAACGGTTGTGTCGGTTAAATAATAACTTTGTAAATGTTATCATCGACAGCAATGGTGGCCCAGTGGAACGGTCGCGACTTACAAGTTATAGGTCGTAGGTTCGAACCTAGACAGGAGCTTCACTTTGTGTAAATTATTTCATCACAAAACGGTGAAGGAAAATATAGTGAGTAAACCGGCATGTCCAAAAATTCAATGACATGTACCAATCCGCACTGGGCCCGCGTGGTGGATTACGGCCCACTCCCTCTCACAGAGAGGAGGCCAGTGTTACAGCAGTGGGAACAGTATAGGCTCATAATAAATGTTATCACCATACATACTATATTTTATTATAGCAATGTCCACTTCGCAGACTGTTAGGTCATTGTTAGACTGCTAATGATGAACAGGCACAATTAAAACATTCATTTTTTCAGGCTAGTTCGATCTAGAAAGTACATAGAAGAGGATGACATACAAAAGAACGCGATGTTAGTGAACAAAGAGTGTAAGCAGCTGACGTACAAACTGCTAGAAGAACATTTTATTAGTGTACAGGTAACATAATACTTTTAACAACTTGACCATGTGTATGTGTATATAGAGAAATGGATATACAACCTTAGTTTTTGTTTACACTAAACCTCTTAATGGGTCATTGTACTCATCATTATGAACAACTTTCACTATGGGACCAACGCTGAAATCGCGAAAAAAGAATCAGCTGTTCCCTACATTTATGTTCGCATATCTCGTCGAAATGTAGGGAAAAGCTGTTTTTTTTTTCGCGATTTCAAGACAAAGACCCCTTAAGAGGTTTAGTGTAAACAAAACCTAAGGTTGTATAAATATTAATTAACTACATGACTTTAGTCACCATCTTACTTCGCGTCCGATTCAAAAGCGATCGTTCGAACTTTTTGTCCGATGAACCTGAACGCGTGGTCGCACCGACAGAGGGCGCTTTCCGGTTTTCCGAACAAAAAATGACTGTGTATCGACACCCGATGAGAACAACAATGTAACTCATTTTGCAATGTATTCTAACTATACCATAAATGCATTAATTGAAAAAACGATTGTTAGAGTAATTTTTGGATGGCAACAAAAAACATTTAATTCGAAATAAATCGGTTGTGTGTCTTAAAAGCATTGTATTTCAAATAACAAAAACCTTATTACCATCATGATCGATTTAGCTAGTAACAATGTAAAAAAAAAAAACATTTTATTGACTTAAAATGAACTCATAGCGAAAATTAAAAACATATTTAAATTCTGTACTCACACGACCATAACTATACATAAATTGTTGTTGTTTAAAAAAAACAATTATTCTAACATTGTAACTTGACCGAAAACAGGTTTCTGTTTGATGTAGGTATGTTAACATGGTTATTTTTTTTACGCAAAATTATATGTAAAAACGTCTACTTTATTACTATACTTTTTATTTAAAAGCAGTAGGACGCAATTTTAAACCAAAAAAAATTGTAATTCACTCTCCTGTAAATCTAGAAAAAAATAGATACAGTGTTGTTCTTATCAGGTGCTGATATGCACGCGGCCTTAGTGTCTCTAATTATTGTGGTGTAGCTGATTTTGCTGCTCTCTGTACATGAAAAACTTATATTTTCAGCCAATGAGAAAAGCAGCTTCGGCGGGCGGTTTGGCGAAAGCTATCTATTTGTATCACATCAAGTTACATGACGTAAGTGATCATTATTTTTAACCGACTTCAGAAAAGGAGGAGGTTATAAGTTCGTCTGTATGTTTTTTTTTGTGTATGTTCATCGATGTTTTCGTCAATTGTGGACCGATTTTGAAAATTATTTTATTAGGTATATATTTTTTTTTTTTTTAAGTAGGTACCTTTACTTGGATATTTTTTGAGTTAGCTTCGATAATACGTATTTAATACACTTTGTGTATCTTGATAATGTTATAATACTTCCTGTCATTGTTATTTATATTGCAAGTAGTGGTATATGTTGAATAATTATAATACACGAAGTCGGTGGCAAAAAACGAAAATTCAAAACCGAAGACACCGATTTCCAAAATTAAAGTTATTTTTCACTTTGTAGTGTTTTTTTGGTGGAAACCCGTATTTATTTATTGTCAACATGGTTATATCCATCCTCTAACTAAGCAGATAGTCTTCTCTTTATTTAACAGGGAACTTATAATTTTATATTGCAAAAGTTGTCAATAGTATGCATCAGTCATATGCTAATACTCGCTTACACTGGTGCATAATATGTAATGAACCAATATTATTATGCCTATGTAAGAGTAATCTATGAAACCTTGACATCTATCTAACCTGAACAATCAATATTAATTGAAACACAATTAATATCAATTGTTTGTGGCTCTCTTGGGAGTCAGCGCATTTCAACACTTATACTTACGTAAACTCCGTGAAATGAATTGTTGACCAAGTTGTATTGTCCTATCAACTAAAATTGTCTGTATACTCAAATACAGACTCATTTGACAGTTTATGAAATGGCTAAATGACACGGTAAATTGACGTAGGGTGTCAATTTGCTTAACAATATATTTTCCAGTTACATAATATACTTACAAATCATATTTTTTATCCACTTCAGGTGGCTCACGCAGCGCAAGAGATGTGCTACCGCTCGCTCCACAACGTGTTACGTCGCCACGCACACGAGCGCTCCGCACACGCGCGTCTAGTGGACAAGCAGCGACGTGTGCGCACCATCGTGCACGGCATGCGACTGAGGGGGGAGCCGCAGCAGAACATAGATGATGTGAGATACTTACAGTCCTTTGAGTCACAATGACCTTTATTTTTGTTGTAATGTACTATTGTAACAGCTTGTAAGGTTGCTATTGGGTTGTTGCTGTACACTTATATAATAATGCTTAAGATGGAAGAAGGTGTTGTGAAGTTCAATTGTTAAAAAAGTTAGGAATCTCCAACCAGAGACAATACCACCCGTATTGTCTGGCCCGACGGTTGTGAGTTTGAAGTCAGTTACATGCAATGAAATGAAATGAACACAGTGCCAATTTATATGAGTTTTTAAACCGATATCAACTTATCAACCCATTTCATCATAGTGCTGCGTCAGTTTTACCCTGTCTCTGGAACGAAAATTAACGACGTGTCAAAATTTATGTGATTGTCCAGTCAACGCAGTCGACAGAAGCTTGAAAATTTGTTAGCAAAACGTTGATTTACGTTCCACAAACCGGGCGTTTGAGTCGGATACCATCTTAATATTTTTACTTACCAATAAAACTATAGAAAAACAAAGTTATTTCAATTTTCTCTCTAAAGTTAAACCTGTCATAATAAATATTCCAGGTAGAAGAAACCCTAACTCCGCCTGAGCTAGCAGTACTACAGGGTGTTGAGAAAAGACTGAAGCAGCTGAGCACAGCAGAAATGGAGCTTGATAGAAATCTGTTCATCTTTAAGTGGTACTTCATGTTCCCGGGGACCAAGTGAAGATGGTTACTTGGTGTTAAGTATACAATGTATGACAGCATATTTTATTGCTGATTCTGGGGCCTATTAAAACCACAGCTGTCAGGAGACAATCCGACAATTTTACAAGTTTCTTTCATACATTTTCATAATTATTTTATTGACCACCAGTTGTAAAAATGTGTCAATTTTGACATTTAAAAAAAATATCATAACGCATTGTCAGTTAATTAAATAGTACCCTGTTCTATGTTTCTGTCCTGTTTATTGAAAACAAGTCTAACCCTGCGTACTATTTAAAAGCAACCGCTGCGCGATCGTCGCGTGATTATGTCAATTTTTGTTCGGAAAACCGGAAAACGCCCTCTGTCGGCGTGACCACGCGTTTATGTTCATCGAATAAAAAGTGACATGTATATGAGAGCGACGACCGCGTATTTGCGCCATGATCGCTTTTAAATAAGACGCGGCCTAAATGAAGTGTCGTTGTTATGTGTTGTTGTGTGCTAAAATGATGCTCATGGAATAGTAGAAATTCGAATTTTAGGCTAGACTAAATAAAGTCTAAAGTCTTAAAAACTTTAGAAGTATCTAATTTAAGCGTGTAAATTTTTATAATAGAGTTAAATATAACTCAATCTGTAAATTAAGCAAGCTAGGATAAGGAAAATGAATAAAATTCTCAAAATACGTTCTTAAAATTTTATTTGACCCCATTGATACTCAATAGTTGCTCAAACATGTACAACCTATTCTGTCGATCGATTATTATTACAAAACATATCCGACTATCTACCCGGGCAGCCGTCACACGTAATCAAAACAAAATGGCGTATAATTTGAAGCGAATTTACAACTACCCTCAGAATCATTGCGAACAATGAAGACTTCTGTAAATACCTAATACTGGTTAGTTCACCGAGGAATAATATGAAGCTCGTATTGTGAGTTTTTTTATTTATATAAATTAATAAAACGGAATAATAAAGATTTTCGGATAATTCAAGACGTAAGATGCAAGGGGCACTGTTGTTAATCTGTATAGCATTAACATTAATTGAATATTATAATTATTATAAAATGTTCGTTGTGACTTGTATAATTTTAATTCGACTTATTAATTAATATTATTAAATTAATAAAAATAAAATAAATTTTTTTTGAAGGCTGTAGGAATGCGTATAAATTATACAATGAAAGAAATATTATTGTTTCTTACATAATAGCGTATTTTAATGTAATCAGTTTATTTTCTAATATTGCACAAACAACTGCGTCGTCTCGGTGAACTCAACCATAGAACACTTCGAAAGGAAATGACAATTAATCAACATTGTTATAATTATTAATTAATATTAACAAGTATATAGATTATGTACGTACGTAGTTAAACACCTGTTAAACAGTGACATCTAATATTTTTATTATTTTTATTTATTACAAATGTTCGACGATGTGTGTACTGACAAAGATTGTTGAGAATATTAATAAATTAACTTTTTATTAGGATTTCTGCTTTCTGTTGTAGAAATTAAGAGCGTGCATTCTGAAAGTGGGCAGCGTCGCAAATAGCTGTCAAATATTTCGCTGTTTTGATTAATTTGGCAAATAATAATATTATACAGGGCTGGCAGGACCATCGACGCGAAAACTGTCGATGTGCCTGCCACCCTGTATATAAATATAATTGATTAAGAAATGAAATAATTAATATCGTAACATCTAATATTTAGTTTTAGATGTAAAAAAAAGTACTTGGATACTTTCCAAATGCCCTATTTACATCTAAAACGGTTACAATTGCAATTCATTATTCATATTTTAGTTCACTAGTTAGCTATATTTCATATTTCCATACAGTAATATTGCCAAATTAATCAAAACAGGTAAATATTTGACGATGTATCTGCGACGTTGCCAACTTTTAGAATGAATGGTCTTAACGAATAGTCGTGATCACAACATCCTTTGCAAACCACTTTATTTTTATATTTTTAACCCAGTTAATTTCACAACGGATCTTTTTTTTAACGTTTTTGTATTTTAAACGTAGGTGTCTAATATCAAACAATTATCTTTGCCAACACACACGCTTCGTAAGATATCCACCTCAAGCTAAATTAGATTTACACTAGATTCGTCTAAATTAAAAAGTCGTCGAATATTTACACGCGTCTGGCTCAGCTTGATGTCTCGTATAAAACTCAATAAAAATCTCAAATTATGTGGCATAAATGCATCAACATTATCATTCTGTTTAAAGTTTAGAACACAGGAATATTTTGTATTAGTTCATACAGTTATTTATTCACTACAACATGGTTTATTTAAACGCTTTCAAAATGACTCATAATTATGCATTTATTCCACAAACTATCGAACGAAAGAATTAAATAGAATTATATCGGAAATAAAAAATATTGAACACATCTTATTATTCAGTCATTTTATTTTAAATTGATGTTTACTACTTCGATTCTGATGTTACTATTTCGATTCGTACACTTGTATTTATCTGGCTAGGTTTTTGGTTCCTGATATTCGTAAAGGACGCAGATAAACCAAGTGAAAATGCATTATATAAAATTTGTGCGCATTTAATTTTGCTTGAACCAGAAATCAAATCTAAAAAAATGAGACATCATAGCCGGACCACGAAAACACCCATTATTTTTAGTCAGATTATTTTATGAACTATTTTCTATGGAAATATTAAAAATACAGTGAAGACATCGACTATCTGGCCTAAGATATCACCTTAACGCGAACGAATCGACCTACATTATCCGACTATACATACTTGAGATGTTTACAAAAGCAGTTATTTTTTATTTAATATTAATGTTATGAATAGTGTGTGTGTGTGTAACTCAAGCTCAAAAATGCAACTAAAAAAATTATCCTTAAAAGACGGAAAATGCTTGATTAATTTATCATTACTCTGAGGGGCAGTAGTGTCGATTCACTTTCATTAAATCCAGCTTTTCCAAAATAATCTAAACAGCGACATCTATATACAAAGTTGAGGTAAAAAGCGAAATAAAATGAAACATGCAAATTAAAATTGTATTTATTTTATTTATAAACTAGGTATTTTATACAACTTAACAAAATACATACATACAGTAACTAAACAGGGCAACCAAAATATAATCATTCATACTGGCATTGAATCTTTATCAAAACAACTCATATTGCTGCATTCATTCCCGGGGACATTTGCTCAACACGTTATCATCGTCTCGAACGTTTTCGACTGGCAAGAACCACCTGAGTCAATCTCGTAAAGTTTATCGGAATAAATGAAGCAACATGTTAATCACACTACGCAGTGTTGTCAATGTATTTTAGTTTTTCTCTAATACTGTTAAGTTAATGTTATCACTGAGTACTTAGATTCCTTCAAATGTATGTCTGTACCTGTAAATAATTTTATTTGTACTATCACAAAACACTTCATTTTATTACGAGATGGAAAGTCCGAATGAACCAAGTTTTGAAATAATTCAAAATATTTTTGCTTATAACACAAATTAGGGCTAAGCCGAACAGTATATGACAACTCAATCCTTAAAAGCCAATTTACTAAAAGAAATATTTTTATAACTACATTAAGAGGCCAAATAAAGAATAAGTAATAGAGGATAGATTTGTGATGTAAAATAAAAATATAATAAAAGCTCTAATCGATATTTACAAAAGTAATCAGACTGTGGTAACGCATGACATGAGGACCAAACTATATTAGAGGATAACAAAACAGGCGAGCTCGAGCCGCCGACGAGCGGCTGATGCGGTGCTGCTATATTAAAATGTAGGCATGTACAGACTTCATAAGCGAGACATATTTAAATTTTCCAAATTTACTCTAGTGCTTTTATATTACTATAATTTACCACTCTTGAGTGAACCAGTCGCCGTGTCGTGAACATAACATACATATTGTTTCTCGGAGTAAACATTATGTATGGCGCGAGTGGCGCCACCTGCCGGCACTACGCTCCAATACAAGCTACATCTGGCGCAGTAAATAGCATAATTTAGAATAAAAACATAAAAAAAGTCCAAATATATTGCAAGAACTTATCACAAAAGTAATAAAAATGTCTCCTAATTCAATTATACTATTTACAATGCAAAACAGGGTAATTTACACACTTCGTTTGTTTCACTAAATAATTTGTCATTTTTAGATAAATATCTCCATAATGTAATATAAATTTATATATGATGGCCTAAATAATAATACTAACATTTGTAAATTAACGTGGCTAGCCGGGATAAAGTAAAATATTGATGTGAAGCCAAATACCTATAACGTCCAGGAACTATGAAATCATAGGCTTACTTATACCGACGAACCTTATCCCATATATCTACTAACTTTAACGTATTTGGGCAGCATGATATCTATAAAACGAGCTATAACTTACGCGGTGAGATATACAGTATCGTTTTATAAAGCTATCCATAATGTTGTCGAAACGAAACAGCGCTCACGACCGCAACTTGCGACATTTTCAAACGAAGCGTCCATCGATGTGCGTTACATCTTTTATAATCTCGTACATTGTGCATGATTGTTTTATTAAATTAATTCTACGAAAATTGACAATAAAAGATATCAGTGAGCTACGCATACTTTTTAATTTGTAGTTACTTCATTTAAAAACATCACAAGGATTGTTCTGGGCGACATGGTATCCTGGCTTCTACACTGAACACATAGGAGTCCGTCTCCCGGCAACGCTGTCGCTCTCTCTCGCGCCCACTGCCGCTCGTGTAAGTGTGTCTCCCTCACACAGGAAGCCATTACAATATGCAGCAAGACGCTGAACAACAACTGCTAGAACCGCCTTTACTTTTTTGCCGTTGATCTGAAAATAAATAGAAGGACAAGTGTAAGTTTTTTTTTACAAGACTGATGTCTAAAATACTCTCTAAAGGTAATTTTTTACTATGGATACTGCCGATACAGGTTTCAGCTCAGATAAAAAGACACTGAGATGGGGATTACGCAGGGGATTGATGGCCTTATTGCTTGCGTGGAAACGATAGAGCTCCAAAGAAAGTGCCTAAATTAATATAGGTACACAAATAAACAAAGCTTCAAAAATAAAAATAAATTGTTCTTAAATTCTTGTAGCGATGCATGCCAGCACGGAATAGATAAAATAGGTTTTATCTACTCTGCGGATACTGGTGGCAGAATTATGCAAAATGAAATTCTGAAAAATTTTAACAGTATCGGTAGTACATACTATTGATACTAAACTACTTTGAAACTAAGGGCCCTATTCTACAAAAGTGCTCAACTATGAATTTCGACTGAAAGATTCATAGTTGGGCATTGTCTTAGAATACGGGCGAACTAATGAGGAGTACAGTAAGTAGTACAAGGTATTATAGCGACTTACTAAAAGGAAGAGGGATGTAGGGAACGGGAAAGGAATCGTTAGGACCACCGGACTTCTGTAAAACAAGCCTTAGTTTTAGTCACAACGTTAGGTAGCTCTATTTTCTGTGTTGCAGGAAAATAGCCTGGCCACTAATTACTGCACTATGAAAAACTTCACCAATTTTACATTTATAGAAATAGCCAAATTATTTTAATGGACTATTAATAATGGTGTACCAAACTAAATTTAACAAATGAGAATACTCGTATGTTAAATGGTCGTCAAAACAAAAGCACTGTTTTACATTTTCATAAAAATGTAATTTCTTTTTTATACATACAGATCTAGAAGACAGGATTTGAGAGTTAGAGACCAATATAAGGCCCTTGTTCAGAATTGAACATTACTCATTGTGTTGAACTTTATGTTAAAAAATGTTTTGAAAAAGATTTTTTGACATAAAAGTGTACACATTTATCTCATTCGAAAAGATGGATTTTATAGCTCATTCGGATAGTAATTATTAGAGCACTGTTTCCAGTATTTGGTAGGGTTTTCTCTATAGTGGGATGGCAGTTGTTTCTAATACAAGGGTTTCCTGGAATTTATGATATTGGACGGCAGGTGTCTCACCTGATGGCAAGTGGTGAACGCCGTCCTAAAGCTGAAATATCTGAAGTGCCAACTATTTTGGGGTCGACTTCCTGTCTAATCGGATGCAGCTGTATACCAGTATTTGATATGAAGCGTCTGCCTATCTGACCTCCACAACCCAGTTACTGGGTAATACGATACTCAAGTGCCTGATGGTTAAATAAAGTAAGTGTTGTCGTACCGTGTGAGTTAGGCTCGGGCAAGTGCTCGCGTGGCACGAGGTGCATGACGGTGGTGCGGCCCAGCGGGAGGCCTAGGGCCCCCAACGTCACCGAACTGTGCAGGAACCGGCCCTGGTAGATCAGTCGCAGGATCTCTGCGCGCGACACGCATTCCGTCGCCCAGTCCGCTGGAAAATGTAAGATGGAATATTAGAATACATTTAAGGCTAAAGTAGATTAGAACGCGTTGTAAAAATCCTCCTTTATCAGTTTCGTACATTTTCTATGAACCAACGCACACTACAGGCTGGTCGTACCGCACTTTTTTGTATGAAAATGCGTTGTACTGCGGTCCGTTGCAGGTGTAAAGTGCGCTTGCCTCGTACGTGTACCTCAGCTTCGCCTCTGCCCACATTTTCATGACCGTCCATCAACGCCCCTGTTGCTGTAGCAGGCCGCGACAGTAATGTAATATTTGCAAGATATTACAAAAAAGTTAAAAAATATATACGAGAAAATAACTTCAGAAAATACTCCAAATAGTACTATTACACGTGAAAACGAACAGAAGACGTACAAAAATAATACAAAAAGTTATTTTAAAACCTGCCCCCAGAGAGATTTGAACTCTCGACCCCTGGTTTACAAGACCAGTGCTCTAACCCCTGAGCTATGGAGGCTGACAGTTGAAGCGCCGTAAATGTTGATACCTATTGACGGCGCGCCGGTTACACACACTACAGTGAATCATACAAACACAGATGTACCGTTTATACGGCTATAAGTAGTTTCGTTACAACAACTAGATGGCGCTGTAATAAATCGTTCCAAGTTCAGAAATATTATTCTGCTATGACGTGTTAGCCTTGTTTATCAAATGGATGTCGTATATTTTATTTTATTTTATTTTAACGAAGGCTTGGATAAACATTGTAGTCAAGTTTAAAGTATGTATGGCGATGTGTTTGGCAGTAACTTAGCATGTAACGTGTAAGTTGTAAGGCAAGGCTGGCTATCGGTGGCTGTAAATCGCGGGAATTCTAACACTAAGTATAGGGGTGGTAAGCGTACCCAAACCATGTAGTGTAGTAGTGTAGCCAGTAATTATATATTTTAATTTTTAGTGCTTTTTGCTGAGGAAATGCATGTGACTAAAACAGTGATAAATATATATGTCAATGGATGGAGAGAGAGGAAGGCCAAAGAAAAGATTGCTGGATTGTGTGAGGAATGATATGAAAGAGAAGGCAGTAAATGATAGCGTGACGGTTGACACAAAAGAAGCAGAAAACGTGTTGCGAGATTATGATGATGATTTTTAGTCAGTAGGTACTTTATTGCTGCATAAATATTTTGCGTGAAAAATTTTTGCAATGCGTTTTTCCAGAATAATTATATAGTTTAAAACATTTCCAATTATTAATTAACTATTTCAATTAATTCAATCATTTGCTTTATCATGATTCATGTGCTTAGCATTATTATCAGGAACATGAAAGATAATGAAGACGCATTAAACCAAAGTTTTTATGTTTTATATCATGATTATTAATTTATTTATCCTGGTATTACTTTACCAGATATTTAAAGGATTTTAAGCTTTAAATTAAGTAGTGTAATAGCCACCACGCATGGCCCTAACATACCACTAGCCAAACTAACAAGCAAGCTCCATAAATCACGCGCCACCAGGAGGCGCCACTATCGCTGGCCACAGGGACAATAATTTGTGAACCAAACACGAAGCACGTTGTTTGTCCGCCGATAAATATCTACGTATCTACGTATTTACGTGCTAGATAAACTAAGACATTTTATTGAAACTTTTCCTTCAGTTGAAATCTTTTGGAGTTTTCTACAAGTTACTTCTACCTCCTTGGTGGTTAGATAGTGGCTTAATTTTCATTGTGCATGCGATAGTGTTGTCTGATTTTGTGGTTGAAGGAATTTAGGGTTTCTTTGGTGTGTGACGTTAATTTAAAAGCTCTTTTTTTACAGTGGAAGAATTGGTTTTGGACATGAAGGTCTTGGCACTATTTTATTGACTTAGATCGCAAACCCAAAGCATTTATTTCAAATAAACCAATTAAGTACAGGTACTTTTGAATTGTCAAAAGGTCGGTCAGTCAGAAATATGAAGCTAGTTGCCCATTCCAAAGCGTAATAGGTAGTAGAAAAGAACGGACAAGAAACTCCACGGACACTCTTTTAAATCAAAATATTTTTACAGAATATTGGGTTACATCATTCATGTTGAATTTATACATGTAAGAACAATGAAGAAAGACGAGCACGTTAAAAGCGTCCGTAATAAAAATAAAAAAAAATATAGGCAGCTAGGAGATGACCAGTCTCAACTGACGGCGCCCGTTCACGAACATGACGCATGGATCAGCACCATTTAGCGCAAACATTTTGAAGGGAACTTAATGAGCCAGCACTGACAAAAAGGACTTTATAGGGCTAGCCAGATAATAGGAGAATATTTTTAGTTTCCCATTTCCATAATGTGGAGGTGATTAGCACTAGCCGACTAGCACTAGGGACTAATGATGATTATGATGATTGATTTTAATATGACGCATGCGCATGGCTTTATTTCGAAGCTTTAGCACAACTTATTAAAACAATGAAAGTTCAATTTTGAACCACAACTTGGTACTACGAGTATATGCCAAAAAACTTAAATAACAGGTTTGTTTTTGCCACCATGGTGTAATTAACAAGTTAATATTTTACAAGATCACATAGCCTGAAGCCAAATAATAAATTGTGGCACGGTAGGTAATTACAAACAATTATTGTTTAAAGGCATGTTTACCCTATCCGAGCGCGGTTACTGACCTCAGGCAACGTGCTGACAACGAGCACACATTTGCACTTATTTGTCTTTTTTTACAACTGCGGAATATGTGTGTGTCAGACATAATGTGAAGTCGGACGCATGTGTTTTTGATGGTATCATCTTTCCTCTCGCTTTCCCGCAATCTGTGGGAGTGATTTCGTGAAAAGGGACGGAAGTGTGTAACAGGAAGTCGGGGAAGCGCGTGCTATTTGATTTGACCAATGAACGCGTGCGGTGCTAGAGTTGGCTGTCAGAAACGACCTTGACGAGGCCCCACCACTTTTCGGACCGCTTGCGTTTAATCCCCGATTTCTCGCTATTTTACTATGGACCCCATATAAAACTGATAACTGTAATTGTTTCGTAATCTGTATAATATTTCCTATTGGTTCATTTAAAAGACTTAATTATAAGAATTTTGTTTACACTAAAAACAAATTTTGTTATTTTCACCCTTTTTTTCAACGGCGTTTTGGTAAATACTTTGAAATCACAAGTATATCTCATATTTTAGTTATTATAAGTCTATTGTCTCCGCTCTCCCCCAAATTGAACAAAAATAACTGTTTTCAAACTCCTCCTAGTGTTAATGAAATAAAATTCAATATTCTTTAAACAGTCTTATTCTTCGTTACGCAAAATTATTACAAATAATACCAGTATTTTTTATTCAGGATAATATTTTAATGTTGCTACCACTCAAAGTGAAATGTCAGATGTTACACGTCATCACACGACTACTCGCTCGTTTTTTTTTAAATCGGACGGATATAAAAAATAAATTTCTTTGATATAATGTAGGCACTTTCGTATAATAGTAATTGTGTATTTTACTGTGATTATGTGCCAAATTCTAAACAAAAACTGTGTTGTCTCTTAGAAAATATCCAAAAGATGCCGCTGATTTAGGTATTATTGTAGGTAGGTAAGTTTGTTGTGAACTCTGTTTTTATTTAAAATACAATTTTGTATAAAAGGTCTGTAATGTGCGTCAAGATTTTTTTCTTATGTTAATTTTCCTTAAGACCGTAGTTGACGCACAAAAACAGGAAAACTAAATGGGAAATCCTTCTTATTACGGTAACATATTAATCAAATAGAATTTATCAAGTTATTATAATACAAAGAACGGCAAATAAACGTGTTTGAAGCTTGTATCATTGCGAAGGACCATTGATCCGATTTAATTCTAATATCCTAACTAATATTATACGTACATGCGAAAGTGAGTTTGTTTGTTTGTTACACTTTGACGCTAAAACGGCTGAACGGATTTGGATGAATTTGGCACATGGGTAGACCATGACCTGGGTTACGATACTTTGACCCGGTAGTAAGTTCCCGTGGGATATTTTCCGAAATCCACGCAGGCGAAGCCGCGGGAAATAGCTATAATATTATAAATGTGAAAGTTTGTATACGTTTAGATGTTTGGATGTTTGTTACTGAATCACGCAAAAACGGCTGAACGGATTTAGATGAAATAGAAATAACATTCATTTGCATAAAACATGGTAGGTAACTAGTTACCTAAGTATATAAAGTTGTTATTAAAAGACATTATAGAGCATACATGTTTTGCTTGTATCTTAGAATGCAAATATTAGGTTACATTACAAATGTTTCCCGTCAATAAATTATTTTAGGCTATAAAAATGATTAGAGTTTAACTATTTATGAAGTATTTTTTTAATTAAACAATACAAGATCTTAAGTTTTTAAGTCACTTGGAATATGATTATATATACTGCCTCATTCACATTCAGCCCCTGCCACTGCTCCTCGCGCTGCCGGCAATACTTCCCTAAATACTGGCGTACAGTTCGCGTCAAATAACTTTGCCGCTCTGAAGTTAGGTTGCGCACGAACTGAAGCAGGATCGAGTGAAGTATTGTGTTTACACTCTCGTCCTGCCCACTTCCCTGCCTACTTCTCTGCTCACTGCAGTGGAAGTGAGTTTTTTATTTTTATTTTTTTATTATTCTCAAACATCGGTACATTATTTGTTGCTTAAATGAGTGAGTGTTAATGAATGTTGAGTGTAAATGGGGTATACGAACACACATGGCCAAACAGCTTTTATTATATTTAGCCAGTCTTGGTAAGTCATTTAACATAAGCCTGTGAGGATCTCGCCGGTTTCGAGGATATACCTCCTCGGCCTTTTTAAATAAGTCTTTGTGCTTCTTATGGCTCCTACACACTATGCCGGCGGCATGGCCGCCGTCTTTTGCCGCGCGGCACGTACCCCGGCTTTTGGGCCTTCATTTCCTTTGCGATCGTTTGCGCGGCAGGGCCGGGCACGCCGCGGCTTGCCCGGCGGCATAGTGTGTGTAGGAGCTATTAACAAACATGCATACTTCATAGATATAGAGAGCGGGTAGCGGTAATAAACCAAGTTCTTTAAATATTGGCCTGCAAGATTCATCAGGTAAAGATAATTTATAACCGAGATTAACTCATATAGGATTCTTTTTATTCTGGTAGCACATTCTTGTGGGATAATTTCCAACATTTATGCGGACGAAACCGCTGGCAACAGCTAGTATTTTATTTATAAGTAAAGCTCAACATACTGTTATGTATAAGTACCTAGTA
The DNA here is from genome assembly GCA_916701695.1 of Agrochola macilenta. Lineage (NCBI taxonomy): Eukaryota > Metazoa > Arthropoda > Insecta > Lepidoptera > Noctuidae > Agrochola > Agrochola macilenta. Next base: position 7,812,246 of record OU753564.1, on the reverse strand, counting down.
CTTACTTCTCTCTTTTATGAAACGAACGATAATAAAAAGGAACCGACAAAAATATAATAAAATTACCATAACATAAAATCCGTGGAATTGTAAGAATTCTACGTGTTGTGTGAAAAGTATCAGGGAACATTTTTAATATCGTTTCCTTTTAGCTTTTCAAGACACGTAAAGGCGCAATGCTAGGACCTTGTATGAACGGGGCTTAAATTCTCGTTTGAAAACGTTTTCCGACGCTTTTCAAGTTATTTAGTCTCTAATAAGTGTGAATGTTTGATACAGACGGTATGTTCAGGCAGCCACTGCGGAATGCGCCTCAAAATATGAAGTTTTTGCTAAAAGATGGTCGTCAATGAAAGCGCTCTTCTAAGCTCCTACGTTATACTTAGTAAAGAATGTCGTCAGAGAACTACGTCATAAAATGACTGGCCACTGCGTCATTTTCAACTTATTAAGGGGCTGGCCCACTGCGGCGCACGCTGTGCACGGGCACGCGGCGCATTTTAGCTGCGTGTGTTCGTTTGTTTGATAACGTGGGTCTACATTTCCACTGCAGCATACACTATATACAAATATTAACCCATGTATGTACAACTAGCGCAGCACAGTTTTTCACTTGCCGCCCGATCCAGCTCCCGCAGTGAAGCTACGCACGCTTCCGTGTACTGCGTGCATAGCTTTGAATGCGTTGAGCTGCGTGGGTGCCATATTCGAGCAAGTCACGTATCTCGTATTCGTGCGTAGCGTGTTCGTGGGTTGCAGTGGACGTTATCACATAAATTTTCTTACAGAGCGAAGCTAGACAACCGTGTGTAGCCTCTTCGTGCGCAGCAGTGGTGCTCCGCCTTTATAGTCCATCCATTCCAACGAGACAAAATATAATATGAAGTAATCAAAGACGCTCGTATCGGACGCTTTTAACGTTTTGCATCGTTCTCACATGTATTACTTCAACATGAATGATGTAACCAATTTTTTGTAACCATATTATGATTTAAAAGAGTGTCCGTGGAGTTTCTTGCCCGTTCTTCTCCATAGGTACCTACTACGCTTTGGAATGGGCATCTAGCTTCATCTTTCTGACTGACGGACCCCTTGACAATTCAAAAGTGCCTGTAAAGGCTTGTTCAGACCAGCGAGACTTGTCGCGCGACAATAACCGGTGTCGCGTCGCGCGACAAGTCGCGCTGGTCTGCACAGCCCTTAATTGGTTTATTTGAAATAAATGCTTTGAGTTTGAGTTTGAAAGTCAGATTGATCAGTTTTCAGCACATTTTGTTTACAACTGAATTTTAATTTACTATGAGCTATTCATTAATAATAATAGTACCTATGTTTATAACTGCAAGGAAAATTATTTACAATTATTAGCGACATCATCGCTAATTATCAAGTAACTTTAAATTACTTAGGTAGTTTTAATATCTGGTTTCAATGTTCAAACGACTATCAGTACTAGGGCTATACAAATATTATTAATAATATTAATAAATAAATTCATTTATTTCAGGTAAATAACACCCATAGCCAAACAAACGAAGGAACCACTCAAGGAAGCTCTTCAAAGTATGCACTATGAAGGTACAGATAAATTATTAGTTTTACTTAAATAAAAATTGTATTTGAACTAATTAAGTTTAGCTAAGTAAGGTTAGGTTAGTTAATAAGATTTTAGCAAGTAGGATTTATTGTACTACGAGTATTTACCCTTTTTACATACCTATTCAATGACTAGATTTTTATAATTAATGTTCGTAAATGAATTGAATTGTTCGTAGATTTAAGCAAATTTGTATTTAGTGTTTTACCTTTTTACCTGAATAAAAGTTTTATATTTTTAATTTTTTCTATAAATTAACAAATAATTTATTAATAATATTAATAAATAAATTCATTTATTTCAGGTAAACAACACCCAAAGCCAAATATAAATTAACAAATAATGTTCTACGTTACATCGTACGTAGTTAAGCAATTCAGCTCAGCATAACCATCGTCAAAGTTTTAAGGCTATGTTGACGAGACCAATTAGCAGCCACGCCCGCTGGTATGGAGATCCAAGCGAGCTAGTTACCTACTCCACTTGAGTCTAAACTTAGATTTGCATCCGCAAGTGACCGCAAGCTCTGAACTTTGGACATTCTCTCACGTGGTGTTGCAATCCACAGCTATCAATCAAACAGCATCACTTATCAAAACTTGTCGTGCCAATGCAAACTAGTCATGCATTGGCATGACAATCTTTAATAATTTATGCTGTTTGAGCTATGCAACCATTATCTAAGTCTGTCGCCATAACAACAATGTTAGCAGCATTTGCATCAGCCAGTTCCTCTGTGGTTGAGGATTCTGGATGAAGCTCGCTTCCACCTTCAGCCTGATCATCACTTACCATCAGGTGAGATGCAGGCCAAGAGCTCCCTGTTGTGGTTAAAAGTAAGACGATTCATTTATATTTCATGTCAGCAATCGATTCTGGCGATTAATTTACGTGTGAAACTACTACTAAGCCATAATAACGGGTCCCTAACTCCGAATTTCGTTTATTCGGCAATGAAAAAGAAGTACCTGGTCGAGGAGACCTATGCTCTGGTGAAAATAGAGAATGCTCATTTAATAGTATAGGATAGTTCATACAAATTCCATGTATAGTACATAGGTACTAATTCCATGCTGCCATTATAGTAGGTACTTACTAATTCCATGCTGCCATGATAGTAGGTACTTACTAATTCCATGCTGCGATGTCATTATTCTAAGGTAGCCATCTTGTTCTAAATTTTGGGCGACCGAGCTCTGCTCGGGTGAAAATACAGAGAAAACGAATATTCCCAGATATGAGACCTAGCTAGATCGATTTTTCGCCACCGTAAACCCCTCTTTTGCATCGAAATCGTTAAGCTGTTTTCCAGAACGTGATTACAAATATACGTACAAATATTGCTCGTTTAATAGTAGAATAATTAACGTTGATATTATTGCAGGTTTTATTTCTTCACATCTCATTGCCAAAACTGTTATCTGCAGTTAATCATAGCACAAATTATAACAAACATGTTAAAGTCATATGACTATAAATTAATTGTTTGTAAGAACAGAAAAACAGTCTTAACTCTGCATTTAAAATATTGACAAAGATTTACTATATTTTCCATACCAACATTTGTTTATCTAACATGGCCTTAGCACACTGACTGAATATACAAGAGAATGATTACATTTTGGGTATAAAACGCGTAGACAAACAAACCCAGACAAAAGGCGGGAAAATAACTACTACCAAAGGAAGGACCTTTCGTTACTCTTACAAATTATATTTCTACTAGCTATCCGCTTACCCTATCTACCTACCAACTCTACCTACCTACCTTCCTACCCTACCTATATACTTACCTACTTAAATACCTACCGTACCTACCTGCTTACCTGCCTACCTACCTACCTACCCTACCCTACCTACCTATCCTACCTACATACGACTAATCTGTTTCATTTTGACAGTTCAACAACATTCATTGCGTTATTTACGTTGTTGAGCAGATTTTTTTTCGAACTTATGAAGCAATGTATTAGCAATCTGTTTCAAAACTATTCAGATTCTGATTGATCGTGTATTACGCAATTAGGGTATTAATTTCCATATCCGCAGGGCAGTTCAAACCAACCACCCATACCTACTTTGTACACACCAGTAGGCCAGCTATTTATAGACCTTTGCCGAACGCAGTGAATACCATCAGTTGGAACTGTTCAAAGCTAAGTGAATTACGGTCAAAACAGACACAAATTGATTTAATTCAAAAGTAATTTCACTGTTGGGCTGTGATACGATTACAAATGTCCAAAATTCCGCAGCTGTGGGATAACAAAGAACAATAGTGTATGGATTAATTTGTAATCTACATATTAATGTATTCCCGTAAAGAATATAAAAGAAGCTGGACTGATTATTCTGTATCTTACAGGTACAGTATAGCATAAGCACAATCAGACTATAATAGTTATATTGCTGGGATAAAGGCCTGGGCCTCCTCTCTGTAAGAGAAGAGGGAGTGGGCCGTAATCTACGACGGGGATCCAGTGCGGTCTGGTGAATGTCACATGTCTTCGAATTTTATAGATATTAAATATATACAGGGTTATTGGTAAAACACCAACAACCTTTTAAGGGGTCATTGTATTCGTTATTATGAACAACTTTTACTATGGGACGAAACCTGAAATAACGAATAAAAAATCTACTGTTCCCTATATTTATGTTCGCATAACTCGTCAAAATATAGGGAACAGCTGATCTTTTTGATGGTTCATAATGAGGAATACAATGACTCCTTAAAAGGTTATTGGTGTTTTACCAATAACCCTGTATATTTTGTGACTGCAAGGCCCCCATATCAGTTCCCTGTGGCAGTCTCGAAGATTTTGTTTTAAAATATAGGTTTCTTGGTGAACATGTCGAAACTGGCGGAAGTGGAAAAATTCAGTGTTTGAAAATAAGACGTAGTTCTTCGTAGCCTAAATTGTATTTCAGATATTTTTCGAGTGCAGATAACGAGGCTGCAGGAAAAGCCAGCAATACTTGAAGAAAGATAAACGGATTCTCTGAATTAGTAAGATATCAAGTTTTATGTCAGGGTTTGCCAAAATGGCTACGTGAAAACAATTTACACTTTATTCTCCACACAACATTTTGGATAGAGGAGCTCTGTATTGACTGTCACTAAGAAATGTCTTTCATCCCATCAATGGATTTATATGAGTCGTTATCAACATTTCAGCCGAAAGACGTCGATTGCTGGACTCAGGCCTCTCCCAAGCACCACCACTTCGACCGGTTCTGTACTTCCCATATCCAGCAGATTCCTGCCGCCTTTACAAGGTCATCGGTCCACCTTGTTGGCGTTGCAACGCTGCGTCTTCCGGTACGCGGTCGCCATTCCAGAACTTCTCGGCCCCATCGGCCATCTGTTCTGCGAGCAATGTGCCCTGCCCTCTGCCACTTAAGTTTGGCAATTCTTCGGGATATGTCGGTGAGTCGTGTATGGAATCAAATTCAAGTGTGTATTACCTTCAGGCCAGTTATCGTAGACATGTATCGCGATATCGCCCGCTGAGTCGACAGGACTGAACACAAACTCCTTCGTTTTGCCAGACACCAGAATTAACCGAAGATTTATCTGTGGAAGAAGAGAAAACCAATATTAGTTTCTGTTTACTTCAATGGACCTTGCTAAAACAATATTTTTCAAGGAAAACGTCGAAGAATCGTATACAAAATTTATTTTCCGCAATATTATTTAAAACAAAATCTTTGGTAAGAAATTGTCTATTTGCTAGTAAGCCAGTCAGATTGCATTTGCGAACAAAACAGTAAAATGTAAATACTCTAGAAACAGGTTCCAATAAAAAAAAATTACACCGAAGATTACTAAAGTTAATTACTTTATTAGTAAACAAAACTTTGTGCCTAAACCACGGCTTAAACAATCACGATCAACTAATCAAAGTGCAAAATCGTCATCTTTACAAATCTACTATTGCAACTTTAACATTGTTCGTAGTTTAAATTGCACTGTGGAACCGCTAGTCATGACTCATGACCACAAGGAGCACAGGAACATTCCATTCTGGAATAATCTTCATATAAATTTAAAAATCTATTATTAACCAGTATTTGCCGAAGCACAAAGAGCTGTTGAAATAAACAGTAGCTACCTGCAGTACCTGCTTTTTCGTGTGTGAAATGTTTCCGATCACCTTAAGGTGTAGTTTACATTTATATTTTACTGCATAGCGAAAAATTGCCTTTGATACTACAGAATTCAAGGCCATGACCCAAAAATGAGCACAGACAACCTTAATATATTATGTTTGTAGGAAGCCAGAAGGCTATTTGGGTCAAGGATAAAGAGTATCGATTGTCGTGTATAAGTGTATAAAGCAATTATTCGCTAAGAGCGGCTTACTACAGTATTGCGGTTAATTAATGGCTTCAAAGAACACTAGAATGGATCAATGTCTTGAATACTTACTCCGCTTATACTAGGCTGAATATTTGAGTTGACCTGCGCCTCAATAAAACGTGAAGATAATGGTCTACTTTGTCTTTACCTGCCATTTTCTTTTCACCATCGACATTGATAATCGACTAAGCAATTCGACTCGAAAACCATCACTAATTGTTCGATTTTTGAAATAAGGCCACTTGTATTTGGCCGCTCTCCGCGAATTAACATGACAAATCCGCAAAACAAGGTTTATTTAGTTTGAGCCGCTCATTCTTGCCACATTAATATGTATGGAAATGCGTGAAGCGTAGAATGTTGTGGCGTTTCCTCATTGCGGTGTGTTGGCGCTTTAATGCATGGTTAATGAGTCTCTTATAATTTAATCTGTAGACGCGGATTATATTTTTTTTTGAAGCGGGGCAAACACTGTCGTCTGCCGCCTCCCGCCAATCCTTTATGGATGTGAGGGATGTGTTAAGGTAGCCCGCGAAATTCAAATTTTCTGGAAATTAAAATTTTGGCAGCAACATACGAGTATTAATCACATTTTAGATTATATCGATCGATAATGCCCCAATCCAACAGGGGCGCCAAAGCCGGTGTAAAAAAGAAAGAAATATAAAGATTATATGTGCCTCGCGTCTCATTTATTGCAAAGTTGCGCTGTGCTGGGTGGTGCACTTGTCTGCTACGCTTGAATTTGGCGCCCCGTGAAGGCGGCGCCCGGGGCACTTGCCCCGGCGGTATGCCGCCCCCTAGATCCTCTGTAGTTTTGATTTGATAAATCTGTCTTGTAGCGATGTTTACTGAGAATAAAAAAATCGGCACTAACTTATTTATGATTAAACAGTTTTCTTTCGTGGCCGCAGGGTGACGCTGGTTGTAGGTACTTTCGACAAATGGAGATTCAAATAAACAATAACTAGGTATCTCAACTATACCTACCTATCGACTTCTCATCAATAATGAGGTTCTGAAATAAAGGGAATATAAAATGTATCTATTAATGTCTGACCTTCATATAAAACGATTAAAATAGACAAAAGGGTTTTCGCGACCCTGCCAGGATTCGAACCTGGAATCTTCTGATCCGTAGTCAGACGCGTTATCCATTGCGCCACAGGGCCTGTCAAAGCGAAGATCAAAAAAGCTTTGATAAGACGTTTACAGTAGTACCCGGAAAAATAGTGTCGGCTTGTTTCTTTTTCCCACTTTCCTTACGGTGTCCATACTAATATTATAAATTCGTAATCAAATGTCTGTCTGTAAGTTACCTGCTCAAGCCTTAACCACTAAACGGATTTCGACAAAAAATTTGCAAGGAGGTAGATTGCATGCTGGGGAAGGACATGGCTACATTTTTGTATTGAAAGTTTGTATAGGAAACCCAGCAGGTTAGGGATATGAACATTCAAAATGCTTTTGGTACAACATTTTTGTAAAAGCATCCCCAAGGACATCAAATAGGGGGGATGATTTAAAAATGCATGTACAAATACCTATAGTACCTCTTTTTAAGAGATTTAAGTGATTGGTATATAATCCGTATCTTAAGGTAACTCCACCCCTTTATTCATAAACGTTGCGACTGTTTAACCATACATTTTTGACGTTTAAACGTCTCGTAGTCTTTATTCCATTAAAATCGGTCCACTGAGTCAAAAGTTATTTACAATTTATTATCTGTCTATTACCGTTTCACACCTTATCTCCTTAACGGCTGAACGGATTTGGATGAAAGGCATACATTCGGATAGGTCATGATTTGGGTTAGGATATAGGATACTTTTATCCCGGTAGTACGTTCCCGTAATATGATATTCAACATCCACGCGGGGGCAAAAACTAGTCATATTGTACTTTCTTTTGCGAGTAGAGATTTTTTCTTGGAAATAAATTTTCTATTCACAGGTATCTGACGTTTACCAACAAGGCTATATTTTACACCTACGCAGTGAACTAAAATAAAATTAATGGGTCTACCCTCCTATAGGTATATTACCTATATGTAAACGTTAGGGCACATTTTGTTCGTAGCGGCCGGCTCAGGGGACGCAGGGTCTTGCGGCTGCCATATTTCATTTTTCCCGCCATCCGGGGAGTCATCCGCCATTTTCATTCTTGCATCAAAACGTACGCAAAGTTTTTATATTTTCCTTTGTGTTTTTTGTGTCTCCGCGATATTTCAAGGAAATCTGGCGTGGCGCAATTTCATGTATACATATATGTATTATGTATAAAGACAGACAGCGGCCTAGATATTTGTATGATATTAATATTAATCTTCTTTTTATTATTCCTTTAAAGTTTCCAAATAGTGAAGACTACCAGTTCGCAGTTTCTTTTGTTCATCATTTTCATTCTGACACAAAGGACTTATCCGTTTCATTCTAACACAATAAAATTGATGCCTAGCTTAGGTAAAGCTTTTCGTTAAAATGACTAGCTCCATCCATTTCGTCGACCCACGCACCTCCAAAACAGAACTGTATTTCACGAATATCGTGCTAAGTGTACCGTAGCCGATCCCACAGTTAGTTTCATCGAGGTCATTGTCGAAAAAGCTTTTTAACATAGTAAAAATTTATGTTACGCTCATATTGGGGTCAAGCGGTTTTGAAAAACGGGCTTTCTTTCCCGGAATTCTTCAATGATGAAGATTCTTCGCAAACATTTCTTGTATAGGGGACTGTTATGGGGGCTCCTGTTGTTTTCCTATGGGGTCCGTGTTATTTATCGTTTGTATTGTGCAAACAGACGTTTTTTGGGGAGACGCGTTGTGCATTTCTTGTTTTTGTTCCTCCCACTTTATTTTATGATGTGTAAATAGAGGGAGCCGCGTGTATGAATTTATGAATTACTCATTAATTCTATTACGCGTGAATGATGAAGTAGATAGAGTAATATGAACTTTCATTGTATGTTAACTCAATATCGTCAGAATATTAGATGCTTGTAATATAAATGTTAGAACAATTGAACAATACGTATTTAAGGAAACGACATCATAAAAGGCGAGAAAGACATTACTTTTGAGCGTATATGGCATGTGACGTCACGGCCGTTAGCGGCTGTAATGTCGCGATTTACGCCATGGCCATAGACAATAAGCTGCAAGTTTTATGGTTCCATCCGCAATGCGGGGCGACGCCAGTGTACGGAACCGACCACTAGGCCGCTTCCGCTGCATACATCGGCATACCAACATAATTGATTACCCTGCCATTTTAATAACAGTCTCAATAACTGAAAAAGTACTGACGTCATCGTAGCATGACTTTCTACTTTTAAATGATCTCTTGGTCCGCATATTGCCTTGTCTATGGTATTGTGAGATTTACAGCATAGTTCTAACATAAATAAAAACAGCGTTTAATATCAGGTTATGAGCTGATTTACATTCAAATCTATTATGGCCCTGAATCTCGCGTATCCTCAACAACCAATATCATTAAATAGCATAGCAACTCGTATAACAGAATAAAAACGAGAATTTCATAAATCCCATGAATTGGTAACGAACAAGAAACAAAATATCGTATTCCTGTATAATTTCAAGCTAGGCCATATCAAATTTTCGCGGTTCATATCGCGGCAAATCGCGTCCGCGCCTTTTCGAATTAAATTTAACGCAGCTCAGTTTCACAGGCCATTTTGAAGTCTAAAATAGGACGGTATAGGCTTATTTTAGACTTCAAAATGGCTTCCATACAATGTTGAACATGGTTCGTAGAGAACATATCCAATAATATCCACTACATCTACATATCTACATATCTACATCTGCAGTCTTGCATCTTTTAGCCGATCCTCGTAGACTCTCCTACAAAGTCAGCCTGTTTAACATTTCATAAAGAGAAAGCCCGATATTAAAAAACCATACACTAAACTAAGTAATTATTCCGTCTATCCATAATTCAAAGCATTAAAAAGTTCTAGGCCTTTCTAAAAGCCATCTGGGAAATGACTATCCAAAGGCCTTGACATTTAAAAACCTTGGTAGCTTATATATCAGTTCTGAAAACTAACATGTGTTCAAAGTAGTTAACGTTATTCCGAATATCAAAAAGTTTATGATATGGGCCAGATTTATTCATACTGGCAGGCGAAACACGCCAGATATTGAATAAAAATATTGATTGACCTTTATGGATAACGTGCCTTCTGAAATAGATGCCCTTGTATTGTAAGACCATTTCGGGCGCTCATTCATGAACTCCAATCACCAGAGCAAAATGAGAAGTCAGAAAGGCGACATCGTACTTTCTTATCTTTTATCTTATTGGGCGGCACTGGCGAAATAACAAGAGTGATGGGTGATGCTCAGTGCTACCTATGGATACATCATCATCTACCTAGCCTGGTTTGCTTCCAATCTAACCGAATACAGCTGAATACCAGTATTTTACTTGGAGCGACTGTCTATCTGACCTCCACAACCCTTTTACTGGGTAATACGATACCCCTTGGTAAGAATAGTTGTCAGTTCGAACTTCTGTGCGACCCGTAACGACTGTCAAAGATCCACGAATGATAGCCGAGACCAACGGCTTAACGTGCTTTCCCAGGCACGGAGGGGTCTTAGTATGTAAAGATGGTCACACATCCACCAACCAACCCTTTGTTATAACTTAGCCACGAGCTCCTCCAGTTGTCTTGTGAGTGACCGGAATAAAAATGCTGCTTAGCGGCAGATATAGCTATATGGTGGATGGTGGTAGTTAGTCCCTGGGCGAGCTGTTTCACAAAGAACTAAGTTTTAATTGTATAGTGAACTTCTTCCTCTTAAGTCGACACTTCAACAGGAACAATTGGCAAGTCTGTACACTGTACAGTTTCGCATGACTTGTTGCTGTTTTACTTAGCATCCAGTTCCTGGAACGCTACAAAAACTAGCAACTGTTATTTTCCCTATGGTATTTACTTTAATGCTGGTAAATTAAGCTGTTAGGTTCAATTTCCAACACGAATTTCACAAAGATGTTTTTTTTTCACTCCCAGATTCCCGAAGTCAATTCGGCATACATTCCAAAATGTATTCATTAAAATTAATGGTTTGCATTGTCTTGAAAAAACTTTCAGTGAAAAGAATGGAAGTCAGTGGGCTGTAAAAAGAAACGAACTCCGTGTTTTTGTTATAGATACTTCCGCGACTGAACACCAATGAACCCGTTTTCCCCGACTTTCAATTTTATAAGAACAACCCAAGAAACTTCGGGGGATCGTTCTCAAAAATAAACTTTCGTCCGAAGTTTATTTTCGATTTGACTCACTGGTCACGGAAGGTCTGACCCTCACAAATATTCAAGAAAATGATATCGATACACTCTTTAGTCGAGTTATCGAAACAAAGATCTTCAGGACCTTTCCGTTCCGGGATCCTGGCTCCACTAGCGGCACAATTTATGTAGGACATCGGAGTTGACCGAAACTAACACCTACAATTTGGGGTTTCCATGTGATTTGAGTTTGCCCGTAATTTGTGAATGATGGCTCCGTTCAATATAAGGACCCGCTTGAATGGTTCTCTTCTCGATTCAGTGGAGAATATTCAATAGACATTGAAACCAATTTCAATACGGTGCAATGAAAGTTCAAAGTCGTGATTGTCTTATCATGAATGTTTAGTATTATATCTGAAGTCATAATGTCAATTTGTGTAAAAACATTACTGCAGCTCTGTATGGTTCCACTTCCAAGGTTTTAGTTATAAAATACGTTTTCCAGAACTCATTATACTGTTTTCGGTTTTTTTCCTTAAATGGTAACCCAATTGTTTAGCAGAGCAAGATTAGCTATCAAAACGGTAGACTTCGTTATTTGTCCAGAATAAAAAATAATTTGAATTCGCCTTATCGTATACGAACGAGGATATATTTATAATCTGATTACAAAATATGTTAAAAAAATACAGTTCTTTTTCCTCTGTTGTATACTGTGTAGGTTGCCGTTAACTTAAATTCTTTAAAACCGTGCAGAAAGGCTGCAAAAGACAGATAACAAGCTAAACCCAAATGCTCGCTTTTTTCAATTTGGTCGTCGTAGTAGAAGAGTAAAAAAACAAAGGTATTTACTTAATCAGTGTATTACGCCAAGCTACCGGAGTAACCGGCAACATGCAAGCGAAGTTCCCTGGCGCAGTGCCAACTAATGCATGAACATGTTTATACTTTCCCGTGTTCGGGAGAAATTCCTGCCACTGCTGGCTGGTTGGCTTTGACCACAGGCAAAGGCCGTGTTATCAGCATTCTACTTGTTTTATTAATGCAACGTGCACTTATGCAACGTCCGGCTTCAGGGTCTCTCTCCAAAAATTCTGGTAATTTCCCGTATTTTAGGACGAAAGAGGATACGAAATGGTTCAGTTACTTGATTAATTTCGTCCCCATTTCGGTTCTGAGCTTCAATCGGAATAATGGAATCATTAAATTCACTGGCATGTGCCATGCTTTTACCAGGACCCAAATATAGGGAATTCAAAATTGTCGCTCACATTTCTGTGACGTTTCATTTGCTAAGTCCTCTGAATTACATTGTGATGATGATATTTTGCCATGCCATTACGTCTTAGACTCGTTAAGTGAAAGGTATCTGATTGCAATACGCAGCTGCACGTTTTACGCTTGATGTAATATTTTTTTCCCATATTAATGATGCCAGGTTCTGCGAATTCAATATTATGATTTAACATGAAGACGTTGTAATGTTAACATACTGCAAAAACTAGCGTAGGTTCCAAGAATTAATATTAAAACGAGGCTAGAAGAGAAAAACGATTGTGCGATAAACATAGCAACAAAGTGCTCGACAAAAACGCCTTGATATTCAAGGCTTCTTCTATCACAAATCACAAAAAAAGAATAGAATTCGATTCCATTCTTCATAGTCTTGACATTTCAATTTGTTAATCCATTGTTGTATACCATTTATTTATAAATGACGTTCTTATTGCTGGGACCTATTCGAGATAACAATGGGTGTTGGAGCGGTGGCTCAGTGGGGCTCACTCCCGACCAGATAATCACGTTTAACGGCAAATAGAGTTTGTGCTCTCTAGAGGAACACTCTCGGCTGTATGGGCCATTGCTGGCATAATAGAATAATAGATTAGTGCAGGAAGCTGTAATGATCATGTTGGTTCGACAGTCACCTACTTTTGATGGTTAGCTGGTGATTTACTCTATAGTGCAAACGCATTCTGTGTGTAGATCTAGATAGTCACTGCGATACTGATACTGTGTGATATTGGAATTTGGATCGACAGTGTATAGGAACTTTCCTTAGTCGTTACGTCTATTCTGTAGACTTCAAATTCGTTTAAAGCAATGTCTGTATCTTGTACGGTAAGGTGAGTGTCCCGATGCAATACAATTTCTAGGCTCAACCGGTACTGGCACAACGGCACCGTTAGCTTTAATTAGTTTCATCTTATATGGTCTAGACTTTAACATATACACTGTTTCTAATAACTGTATACCTGAATGGTTTTCCTTTATAAGTCAAATGCAATCTTTTGTAGAGAATGCAGCTGGCATGCATCATGCATTTTCAGGAAATAATTATATTACTTACATTCCTTTAATAAAATATTTTAAATTGTAATTTTTCTAACCTGGGAATCGGCATAACTAAGAATAACACATTTCATCACACACATTCATTAATTTTTTTTTTTTTTCTTTTCACACTTTTTTATATTGTTCTCCTTTGTCTCTAATTTTCGTATGTGAACGTCATGCATACCTGTCATTTGCATGGTTACTGAAATGTTAATTTAATTTGAATTGTAAGTGACTGTGCTGTTGGTGTGCTTATGATAAATAAATAATCATAACCAGCCTATAATGTTCCCACTGCTGGGACCCAGGTCTCCTCTCTGTGAGAGGGAGTGGGCTATAATCCAGCGCGCGGGCCCAGTGCGGGTTGCTGGATGTCACATGGTTTCCTTCACTGATTCGAGAGCAGTGGTGATGAAAATTAATACACAAAGTAAAGTGCGTGTCTGGGTTCGGAATTCATGACCTACGAGTACAACTCGTAAGTCGGGGTCGATACCACTGGGCCACCACTGCTCGGGAATCGGACATTGCATTCATGACAAAAAAAAAATGTTCACAGAAATATTCTTTTACAAGACACATAATATTACCTCTGCCAAACTGCAAAGCAGTTTGTTGGCAGACGTAGCTCCTTTTTTGCTTTGTACATAACATATTTTAATTTTTTATTTATATCATTCATTATTATTTATTTTATATTATTCATTTATCATTTTCATTTGGTAGGTAGAAAACAAACAATTGCTCTCTCTCTCACAGAGAGTAGGCTTGCTTCCCAGGAGTGGGAACATTATGGGCTGATTATATAACAGGTACATTTTTTGGAGGGTTTGTCGCATAAATTAGGGTGAGCATATTTTTACGCATGCGCGATCGACCCTCTTGAGTGGATTCTCCGAGATCATAAATCAACCAATTACTGTTTTGGGAATATTTCCAATTTTTTCTATCAATCAGACGCGTTCCCTTGGGGTTTAAAATTATAGACGGAAAAATATTGCTGGGGGAATCCAGAAATATTTCCGTAATATGCTTTAAAGATCTGAAATAGAAAAAGAGCGCTGATGTTGTCGCCTAAGTTTCAAATTGGAGTACCGCATTTCGTACCGAAGGCGTCGATTCTAGACACGACTCATAAGTTCTTTTGAAAATATAAAATGTGTATCTACAGGTATTAATGAATGAATGACTATTATTGTATTTCCAATTAATTTGTGACATTCTATAGCTCACCTTTAACTCGTTATTAATTATTTTGCATGCAATTGATACAATATTCTGTATAGCTAAACATGTGGACATTATGTATATCAAAACCAGACAACAACTTTATACCATGTTTAAAGCAAATAAAGACTTATCTTATCTAATATTATAAAGAGGTAAAATTTGTTTGTTTGTAAGTTTGTAGGGGGTAATCTCCGAAACTACCACTTATGTTTGAAAAAATATTTTTGCATTGGATATCTCAATTTTTGAGGAGGGTTTCATATAATAGAAACCTGAAAAACGCGAAATTCTTCATCGTCATGAATTAACAAGGAAAGCTACAAGCAAATGACAAGATCAAAAAATAATGAATGGGGTTAAATATTCACTCGCATAATGAATATTTGTTCACGTTTCTTTTAAGAAATACAAAACCAGAAAAAAATGGAAATAAAAAGTTACTTGACCGACTGCAGTTTTTTCCATTTCACTTTTTTATCCAGAAGTTCTATAGCGCGTTGAACATTACAAATAGTCGACGTAAGCATTCAATTTCCGTGAAAAAAATGAACTTCCTATACTTTTTGTGCGCCTGGTATTTTTCGGTCTTCTGGGAACATTACGTAGACAAATTAGGCAACTTGTAGCCAATATTCGGCTCGGTACCACAAGGTCTATAACAATAAGATTTTAGTGGCCGATGTACAGCAACATCTGTATAGTATTTAGGTAGGTACTAGAAAAAACCGTAAGTGTTGTGAAAACCAGGAGTAAAAAAAAGTACTAAAATTGAATGCCCTATATTGGTTTTACGAGTACTGTTATAGTTGCTAAATATTAATAGGGAATATGCATGTATTTTTTTAATTTTTTTATTCGATACTTTACATCGCCAAATAATAGTTAAAAATAAATCAACGCCAAAAAAGCAATTCAAAGTACTTTAAAAAAAACTTAAAAATAACCATCCGACCCGGGCTATTTAAACGCCATTTTGGCGCACTTGGTGTGGTGACGTCACAGTCTATGACAACAAACAAACAAATGTCAAATGTTGAGGTTATGTTGAAGAAGTATTGTGCTCTGCTGCAAATATACAGGGTTTTCTATTTTCGACTAATACATCATCATGGAACCAACTTCTCCCTCTATAGAACAATGCAAAAAACCGACATACAAATACTGCATTGTGCCTAAGTGCAGAAATACATTATTATGAAGTGCACCCGACCAAGTATTTTTTTTTGTACTGAGAGGTTCGGATTTACGGAGAAAGTGGTGTAAAATGATGAAAAGAAACATGCTATCTCCCAACTTGTTTTCAATATCCTAGTATTATGACAACATTCTTTAAAATCTAGATTTCGATATTTTGCGAAGCTATGTTATTTTATTTGTTTTAGGTTATGATGCTTTTTAAAACTAAATTATTCCGGAAAAGATGTGGAAGATAAAATAAACATTATATGTTATACTTAATTACCTTAAAGCTTTCACTCCTTTGATTTCAACAGACGTGAAATCGGTATTTGATGTAAAAATGTGGTCATCATGAACACATCAGCTTTCGGCAAACTATCCGATTAGGCTTTCACAAAACCGCTTTCAGTCATTTTCGAAAGAGTCTTTCGTGTATTAACAAATGTATTACTTCGAAATGTGTACTAAAATCACAATAAAACTGACTGAATCGCAAAAACTCCTACACGGACTCAGCGCTCGGCATCGAACGCGGACGGACGTGCGCTCTAGTGTGCTCCCGAGTTCCTGATTTCCTGAGTTCCGGCTCAGTGGCTCCTGTTGTGGTTCCTGCTACGTGTATAGTCTGGGACTATCTACTGTTATTAATTGTTGTCTTTTTCAAGACACAATTAATAAGTTTCTTATCAGAGTTGTCATCTGAACGTAATCGTCGCGATTTAGCCCCTTCAGGGAAAATCCACAGTTTCGTGGTCCTCGGTGGATACCATACGGTGCCAACGAAACCGAGTGGGGTGTTGACCCAACACACCCGCCGAGCCCCATCAGGGTAAGGCAGTCAATTGGACGGGTCCCAGTGTTCGGCCTTGGGGGATCTCCTAGTCGGCATTGGTGACAGTCTTTCTTCAACAGCCACACAACTAGTGTCGGTCGGGTGTATCTACCCCGGCGCACTAGACTGGTTAGGACCCCGTTGCACACTAAGATAGGCAACGGGCAAAAGCAAGCTTAGGGCTCACAATTAGGTACACAACCTCCCTGTCTACACCCGACAGGGAGGGTTTACACATCCCCGGTATTCTCCCGGGGAGATAGGTTTTAGGGAATTAGGCTTGTAGGTCTCCCTTATAAATTCATGCTAGGATAATTTTAAAGAACTTAGTCAATATGGCGTCGGTCCTCAGTACTGAGGAACGACTCATTGCGACTAAGAACATAAACTCCATCCTATTAGACGTCCTTAATAGGATACTAATAAGGTCGCCAGACCTCATTAACGAGTTCGGTCCCGAACTCGAGTCACTCGCTGCCAAGCAGGAGTACCCGTCAAGTCCCTCGGACTCAATCCCTGCTGAACAGCAGTCCCCAGTCTGTCCTTCTGACTCTATCGCTATCTTTAGCGATGCCCTAGATGCTACTCCTGCACTAGAACTAGATAGTTCCGTCGTGTCTATGGACACAGACAGCCAGACCGCTTCTTCAAAGCGCGCTCCCACTCCTCCACCGCAAATGCATAGCTCGGTCACCGAGGTCCATGGCGCTACTTCCTCTTCCTCTTCCCAATCCGAGGATGACACTTTCGTGACTGTCCACGGAAAAGGGAACAAGAGGAAGAAGAAGAAGCAGTCATCCTCACAGGCCAGCAAAGTAATTGCTTTTGAGGAGTCATGCTCAATCCCGGTAGTTACCCTAGCCACCCCGGCTACTTGCGCCCCCGTAGCTTCCCCCTCCACCACCCCCAGCCCGATTGCGTCATCCGCATCGCAGGTTGCCCCCACCCCAAATTCCGGTATTAAGAAAATCCCGCCGCCACCTCCTGTGTTCATCCAGGACAAGGACAAGTGGACGGCTATCTCTAAATGGTGTGTCGATCAGCGGATCGGTTACACCAACGCTAGGTCTACCCAACAGGGTATTAAAGTAACTCTCCCGACAGCCAATGACTATAGGGCATTAACTAGGCTTCTGAGAGATAGATGTGTGTCATTCCACACATACTCTCTCCCGGAAGAAAAACAGACCCGGGTCGTCATCAAGAGGATCCCTAAAGAGATTTCTCCCTCAGATATTCTAGCTGACCTTCAGTCACAGAAAATCCCGGTAGACGAGGTGCACCGTATGCACCGTTCGCGCGGCAGGGAAGCATACGACATGGTTCTCGTCGTGTGCTCCCCTACCGAGGGGCATCACCCGATATTCAATGTCAGTTCAATCTGTAACCTCATGGGCTTCATCATAGAGAAGCCCAGGAAAAATAGCTCCATAGGGCAATGCCATCGTTGCCAGCTCTATGGCCACTCACAGAAGCACTGCCATGCGAAACCTAGGTGCGTCAAGTGCCTAGGGGACCATGGCACTGCTGAGTGTACCCGACCCAAGGATCGCAACCTTTGCGACACTCCTCCGAGCTGCGTGCTATGTGGCCTCGAAGGGCACACAGCAAATTACCGGGGCTGCTCTAAAGCCCCAAAAACCAATCCGTCTAAACTGACCAAGCGTCCATCAGACGCTTGGCAGCAAAATTATAGGGAATACCCCCAAATTCCCTCCTCCCAGATCCCCGAAAGGCTAAGCCCCCAGAGGCCTAGCCCGTGGTCCCAACTTCACCACATGCAGGCCTTTCCAGCCATGCATAACCCTAGGCCCGCGCCCCCGCAGATCCCCCTTTATTCCCTTATGGACCCCCGCAATCGCGTCCCCCCGCCCCCCGCTACTTCAGGGCCTCCAGCGCCCGCTCCCGCTCCCGCACCTGCTCCTAAAGCATCGCACCCCGCTCCCACTCCCAGGGCCCGTGGCCCCTCCGATGATGATACATTCGGTATCATCACAGACACCTATCAGGCCTTTTTCTCGCCCCGCGCGCAGCAAATGGCCAGGGATATAACAGCCGCCAAGAAATTCCGCGACGTTCCTATGTTGCAGAAAATCTTACATGCGTACCCGGAGATTACGCACGCCCTTGAATCCTTCTATAACCCCCCCCCATAATGTCTAACACCGTTATAGCAAGGTTTAAACCCCGATCCCTTAACTTAGGCATCTTCAATGCAAACGGTATAAAACACCAACGCGATGAGATCGCGGAATTCGTCCGCGATCACAAACTAGACTTATTCCTCATACAGGAAACATTCTTAAAACCGAGTAGTCGCAACCCATCTATAGCCAATTATCGTATGGTCCGTAATGATAGGTCGCGCTGTCACAAGGGTGGCACCCTTATTTACTATAAAAAGGAACTATACTGCATTCCCATAGACCCTCCTCCACTTTCCAGACTAGAAGTCTCAATTTGCCTACTAGGCATGACTGGCCATCAGCCGGTCACTCTAGTTTCGGTTTATATCCCACCAATGGTCGGTTCTGAGAACTTCCAACTCATCTCCGACGATTTCGCCATTCTATTAGGCATGAGTGACTCCGTAATCATTGCGGGCGATCTCAATGCAAAACATACCTCCTGGAATTGTACCAGAACCTCTATAAGAGGGCGACACTTGTTCGACCTCTCCGCTACCCTGAACTTTGACGTCATCGCTCCGATGACTCCCACTCACTTTCCCCACGACCCCAATCATACCCCAGACGTACTCGACCTGGCGCTCTTTAAGAACGTCAACCTTAGGTTAGACTCAATAGAAACGGTACAAGAGCTTAACTCTGACCACCGTCCCGTAGTCATAAGACTGGCCTCCCGCACAGGTCCCTCCGATCCCAACCAACCCATAGGCACCAAAAGGGTAACGGACTGGAGGAGAGTAAGCGATAAGCTGAAACCCACCACGTCCCCCCAGCTGGACTCCATTCCAGATCAGTTTGACTCCGTCGCCGACACGACGGCCGCGATCGACTCGCTCACTGATCACGTGCAAACCGTCCTGAACGACTGTTCAAGGGAGGTTCCGGCAACGGACAACCGTTGCCTGAACCTGCCGGACGATGCGCGTGCTCTACTGACCGAGAAGAACGCGGCTATCCGTGCATACAGTAGCTTTCCCAGCGCCACTAACAAAACTCACATGCGCTACTTACAGAGAACTGTAAGGACACGCATAGCTGAGCTGCGTGAAGCGGGCTGGGATAAGATGCTGAGCGAACTGGAGCCAACTCACCTGGCCTTCTGGGAACTCCAGAGGAAACTCAGGTCCCAGCAGTCAGCTGCCATGCCCCCATTAGTCCGCCCAGACAAATCCATAGCATTCGACGACATCGACAAGGCCGAGTGCCTAGCCGACAGTCTCGAGACCCAATGCTCACCCAGCTCCTTACCAGTAGACCAAGCTCACCTTAAAAAGGTCGACGCGGAAGTCGAACGTAGAGCCTCTCTCCCACCCGTCGAAGACCCTGACTGTCCTCTGCCTCCCGTCACTCCGGACGAAGTGCATGACATCATCAAAGGTCTCAAAAAACGCAAAGCCCCCGGCTCAGACGGACTCACCAATAGGGTGATCCAACTCTTTCCCGCTCACTTGATCATGCTACTGACCACCATCTTCAATGGTGCTCTAAGCAATAACATCTTTCCCCAATCGTGGAAAGAGGCCACCGTCATCGGCATCCCAAAGCCCGGTAAGCCCAAATCCGAACCCTCCAGTTACCGCCCCATCAGTCTGCTCAAGGTCCTCGGCAAAATCTATGAGAGGCTTATTCAAAAGCGTCTCAGAGATTACGCAGAGACCAAGGGCCTCATCCCCAACGAACAGTTCGGCTTTCGAACTCAGCACTCTAGCGTGCATCAGGCCCACCGTATAGTAGAACACATATCCGGAGGTTTCCACCACAGTATGTTAACAGGCGCAATCTTCTTCGACATAGCGAAAGCGTTCGACAAAGTCTGGCACAACGGCTTATTATATAAGCTGTACAAACACGGTGTGCCGGACCGTCTCGTGCTCATCATACGAGACTATTTGTCGAACCGCACCTTCCGCTATCGCATAGAAGGAGCGCTCTCCTCCCCCCGACCCATACGCGCGGGAGTCCCTCAGGGCTCCGTGCTCTCTCCTCTCCTGTTCTCGCTCTTCACTAGCGATATCCCTAAGCATAAGAAGGCGCAGTTGGCTCTGTTCGCAGACGATACGGCCATCTACTGCAAAGGGTATAGTACGGCTCAGATACTCCTAAACCTACAAAGGGCAGTCAACAATCTTGGCGCCTGGTTTAGATTATGGAGAATCGAGGTCAATCCCGACAAAAGTCAAGCGGTCCTCTTTTCCAAACCGCGACGCACACCCACCATTCCCAGACCAGTCACCATGTTCGGCAAGCCGATCCCTTGGGGGAAGCAAGCCAAATATCTAGGTGTAATTCTCGATCATCATCTCTCCTTCGCACAGCACATAAAGTCGGTTCGCTCGCGAGCCGCTTTCGCTCTAGGTAGACTCCACTATGTCCTGAATGCACGTAGCAAATTGTCACTCAAGTGCAAATTGCGCATCTATACGGCGTGCATTCGGCCAATCATGACCTATGCGGGCACCGTCTTTGCTCAAGCAAAACCCCACTCGATCCATAGGATTCAGACAGTCCAAAACCGTTTCCTTCGTAAGGCCACGGGATCCCCCTGGTATGTTAGGAATGAGATCCTCCATCTCGACCTCAAAATCCCCACGATCCAACAGTTCCTAAAACGCATGTCCAAGCGTTACTTTGAATCCGCTGCCAAACATCGCAACCCTCTGGTTGTCGAGGCAGCAAATTATGTCCCCTCAACGATTAGTAGGATCCGCCGCCCGAGGCATATTCTCTCAGAACCTGATGACCCCATAACCCTCCTCCAGGAGAGCAGTAGGGCCACCAGCACAGTACACAAACACAAACGACACCCGTCATACCGACCTCGCCGTCGAGGTCCACCGCGATCGCGACCGCGACCCCCCCGAGTAAACGATACTCCCCCCCGACCCTTGCTCGAAGATGCGCCAGCCCGCGTCGACGCTGAGCCAGTAGCTTTAAATTCCCCGATCAATAATCATGATATACTTTTGATCCAGCCTGTCCCTCTTGCTGTCCTCCCCTCAGCGAATGCCCTAAGCCGAGGTTCGTACCCCACAGGGGGTGCCCTTAGCGAGCATTCGCTTAGTTTTAATTTAGAATAGTTTATGCCCCTGGCTGGAGGCTTTGAGTGTAGAAGCTTAAGGCAGCCACAGGAAAGCCCGGTTAAGCAGACACTACCTTAGTGGTAACCTGCGAGATGCCCTAGTTAAAAAAAAAAAAAAAAAAAAAAAAAAAAACTCCTACAAAACACATTGACATTACATTGTTGTCATAGATTGTTACGTCACAATTCACATTCGCTCTGACCAGTAGCGTCGCTTTTCAAGTATTTCAATTTCCCACAGATTTTTTGCACTTTAAAAAAAAAAAAATCTCGCTCATTATTAAATTATAATAAAAAATATTGATGGAGGCATAATTCTGAAGTAAAATAGGTTATAAAAAAAAAAAATTGAGCCTTATTTGAATCTCATGCATATTCTCTATTAATAAAAAAAAATTGTACCTAAATGTTTTTAAGACAGGTAATATAATATACTCGTAATAAGAGCGTTTATTCTGAAATTAGGCAACGTCGCAAATATATGTCAAATATTTCGCTGTTTTGAATAATTTGACATTATTACTGTATGGAGAAATGTGGCTAACTAGCGAACTAGAATATTAATAATGAATTGCAATTATAACACTGAATTTGATGTTGTAACCGGTTTAGGTGTAAAAACGGCATTTGGAAAGTTTCTAAATACTTTCTTTACATTAAAAAAAAACTTTCTTTACATAAAAATATTCGGTATTACCTACGATATTAACTATTGCATTTCATAATCAATATTTTAGTTCGCTAGTTAGTCACATTTCATATTTCGATACAGTAATATTGCCAAATTAATCAAAACAGCGAAATATTTGATAGCTATTTGTGACGTTGTTGCCAACTTTTAGGATAACCGCTCTTAAAAACTGTTTTCTGTCCATCCAACATGAGTTGAGTTGATTTGAGAAGAATGAACTAAGCTTTCTGTAGCTGTCATTTATTTTACGGTTTCAGTTACCCAAACAAAGCCCAGTGTGCGGAAACATTATAAAAATCCATTCTTCCGTAAAACTATCATATCTGACCCGTATTTCCTGATATTTAATATCACAATATAAGTGTACCCTTTGATCCATAGTTACATCTTTGTTAAAATATCCTCCTTTGACATCCAATAACTTTTGCTTACAGAAGCGAGTTGGCCGGGGTAACTATTTCGGTAACAATCGACTACGGTCGGGGGAATTTAATATTCCACTTTAGTGGTCCAGTGTAGGGGGTTCGGTAAAAAGGTATCTTTGGAGATTATAATATGTTATTTGAAGATAATGTTCTATAAGGTTAGTCGAAGTTCTTTTGTGTGGATAAAACTGTTAGAAATGATAATAACAAACGTGACAATCGTTCTGCATATTTGAAACCTTAGTTTGAATACTACTAGTACTTACTAGTAAAATCTTTAGTTCTTCCACGGGCGTATTTTTATCGCGGTGATTTTTTTCGCTTATTGGATTTTCGACGCTCTGCTTAGCGCCGAGAGTTGAATATCCAACAATGTGTTTTCTTGACCCGCTGGGATACGCGCTGGGTACGCTCTGTTGGATTCTCAATGCTCGGCTCAATACTGAGTTGAAAATCCAGTAAGTATACGAAAAAAAAATCGCCGCGATTTTATTACGTCCGTGCGAACGTAGGCTAATAAGTAATAACAGACTTCTAAAGAATTTTAGGCGCTTTATCTAGATGGTTGATGCACTTATCTAAGTGAATAAATAAATTACTTACTGCTAATAAACCAGCAAAGAACTATAGCAATTTTAAGTCAACAATTTTATAGCTAACCATGTTATTACGAAAAATAATTTTTTTTATACATAAATTAACATTTGCAGGAAAAGCTCCTACAGGTCTCGCGAAAAGAAATACATAGAAAATGAATGTCTTATTTCTTAAATTTATCATTCGGAATAACGGAAACATAAGAAAAGCCCACGCAAACAATTTAACGCGAATCCAGAGGCAATTACGTGCAAATCCAGTATAATTTCCATGAAAACGAGGCCCTTATGAAAATACCTTAGAAAATTGCCAATTTGTTTATTATTAAAAAACCAAAGAGCCGTTACAAACACGTGTGTCTGGACGACCTTGTTGTTAATAACGTCCTTTGCTATGGTAATTTGAACTTTATGTCGAGGGAATAAGGTCGGCGATAATTGGGCATGTTTCCATTACCCTTTTGACCGATTGACGCGATAACGCGTCACGAACAAAAGTTGTAATTTGTTTATTTTTTCACATGCCGAGGTGACGAGCTTTTCAGCCAGCAGTTGTCGCAAACCTTTTTATACGTCCATGTAACCAAAGTAAAAAGTTTCGTTGCTGGCAGTTGACAAATTAATTAATTCTTGCAGTAAATAATATAATGCGGTGTAGTTTTTTAAGGGTGTATATTCCGCATTGCTACAATATGAAATAACCCGCAAATAACTACTGCAAAATAAGCTGTCACAACATAACACATTTGATTTATGTGTAGCGCCCGGTGGTGTGAAAAAGTTGTACCCATTAGTTGAACTGCTAAGGTGGAGTGGTGTAAAAATTATAGAAAGTAGAAAATAAGGTTTAATTAACACTTTTTCCTTTTCTACCTTTAAGCCTGGTGCAGACTGGCGCGACGATACGGCGGCAATTACCGTCACATCGCGCCGTCGGGTTACATGTCGAGTCGCGCCATCGGGTCGCACCAGTCTACACGAGGCCTGAGCAAGATCTCAAAACGATTTCACTTTACGTCTTACTTAGTACAACAAAAAACTCTACACCCCAATTTATCACAAATATCAATCTTCGGGATTAAAACTGCGATCAATATCACGCTTCAAATGAATCACTTTTTCACAAAAATGTTGATAAATCACCTCTGAAAAGTTTGAACTTGGGGTGAACTTTGAATTCTACGACCGCAGTCACCTTTGAATCCTTGAACCCGGTCCAAGTAATCACCGTTGGAAAATCTTAATACATACTGTTGAACATGTTTTTTTCAAGAGTTATTGAAGGGTGGACTCACGAAAAGGGCTTAGCGAAACTTAAGGGTATCGATGTCAAAGGTAACTTAGTTAATATTTTAATGAGGCAGTAAGTAAACTCTGCCTTTGGCGTCTCATTATGCAGAACGGAGAGTTTTGCAATTAATTTGTATCAGATTTTAGAACCTTTAATGATTATCTTATAGTTCCTCAAAGTCTCTGAATCGCAAATCTGCTTAACCTCAGGATTCTGAAAGCCTCATCTATAGTTTCTTGCCCATTCTTCACCATATGAAACTACCTTTTGCAACGGGCAACTAGAATCTTTCAATATTTTCTTGTTAATTTTTGACGTTTCAAAGTGCCTTCTATTTGTGGTTTTTCATTTGAAATAAACGATTTGACTTTGACTTTTACTTTGGCTTTAACTTTGACTTTTACTTTGTTGTTTAGTAAATATGACGTAAAACCTAACGTAATGTGCAAAAAAAGACCAAAATAAGAACAACTATTGAATTTCAGTGATTTTGCGTAAATGAATGATGCCAGATCTAATGGCATTATATTTCATTACATAATTATTGAACTTGAAGAATCGGTGGTCAGATATTTGGTGAAATATAAATTCAAATTTCTTTAAAAACCCGGACCTTAGGAACCGTATTAAATTTTTATGATATTCGGTCTCCGAAGCCATCGGTTGCAGGTGCTCTACGATATTGAATTCAATATGAGAGTGCACTCCGCTAAATTTGGTGACGTTGTTTACGTAACCTTCAATATGGCGTACTTTTACGGCGAAAATGTTACACTTTCTGCAGCACATTTTGAATAGCGTGTTAAGCTTGCAAATATGAACGAGGAAAACATTTATGGGTTGAAGTCGAAATATTTTAAAAGTGGACACGGCGTTTCTTGCTGGTACGGTACAGTAGTGGTCACAATTTATTTGACACTAGGTTTTGCAGGCGGCTTCGCCCGCGTGGATATTAGAAAATATCCCACGGGCACGTACTACCAGGATTTAAAGTACCATTTGCGTTAATCTAGGTTATAAACCAGTTAGTTTATGACCTGGATTAACACATAGGGTACTTAATAGGGTGTGCCAAATTTCATTCAAATCCGTTCGGCTGCTTTTGCGCCAATCCGGAACATGCATCCAGACAAACGGAAAAAAAATCTAAAAACTATATTTTTAGCATCAGACTCGTTTCACGCCTCGTAACAATTACTTTTTTCAAAAATATTCAATATACAGTTTTGGTTTATTATTATTTTAAAATAGAGTAGGTACCTGGTCGACCGACCTCTAATGAGCATTCTCCGAAAATAGAGAATAGTATGGGATAGTTCATACTAATTCCATGCTGCCATCATAGTAGGTACTTACTAATTCCGTTATGTCATTATTCTAAGGTAGCCATCTTGTTTTAAACTTTGGGCGAGCGAGATCTGCTCGGGTGAAAATACGGAGAGAAAACGAATTTTCCCAGATGAAGACCTAGCTAGATCGATTTTTCGCCCCCGTGAACGCGAACCCCGTGAACCCGTGAACCCCTATATTGGAACTTCCATCGAAATCGTTATAGCCTTTTCGAAAACGTTATTACAATATTGCTCATTTAATATTATAGGATATAGATTGACAGCGCTTTTATGACGATTTTCTTAGTGCAAGTATTACAATTGCTGACTGTACTTATTTAGAACCAAAAGCTTTGACATGGACAATTAATCAGTTTTATAAACAATCTACGAGTAGGTAATGGAAAATAGTTTCTAGTAAAGTCTTCTGGTAAGTCCTTGAAAAATTCGGATTGTAGTACAAACTATCAAACCCTTTTTGCCCTTAGAGTATATATCACTGGAGAAGCACACTTCCCCTCTGTAAAAGTACAAGAACAAATGTTCTAGTACGTTCATAAAAACTACTTTCAAATCGATTCTAACGCACTTCGTGAATCGTTTTAAAGGCGCGCGGAGCTCCGTGAAAATGCCTATTTTTACTGTTAAATGGTGTAAAAAGCGTTCAAATACGTCAATTTACCTAAAGAACTGAATAACTTTCCATAAGCAGATTTTTTTTTCTAAGATTTAGTCACGTTTTTATTGAAATTTAAAATCCTAACTTCATAGTACAATTCGATTTTTCATTCGATTCAACCATGATTCAATATAAAACGTAGCATGAATCGAGTATTATAAGTTTTTGCCACACTATGCCACAGCTAATGCTTAAAATCGCAAGAGTCAACAAAATACTGGTTCGTAATGGTAGCAAAGACGCGAAATCAACTATTTGTCATGTTGCGATTTTCCATAGTTGTGTTTACTCTACTGACACTAACATTATTTCGTTTTCTCCAGGAAGTATGTAAATGCATGAAACACTGGCAACTTTTCACCACTGGCTTATATTCATCCAGCATACTGAAACTAGTTGGCTTAGCGATCAATAAATACGAGTCAAGTGCACACGAGGAACTTTCACTGCTTCTATGAAACTATTATTTTGTATTATGTTGTTAGCAGTTATT
Source organism: Agrochola macilenta (assembly GCA_916701695.1). Classification (NCBI taxonomy): domain Eukaryota; kingdom Metazoa; phylum Arthropoda; class Insecta; order Lepidoptera; family Noctuidae; genus Agrochola; species Agrochola macilenta. Next base: position 7,784,667 of record OU753564.1, on the reverse strand, counting down.
TGAAGTTACTGATAGCAACAGTAACTTCAAGGCCTAGGCTAGGGTATCACTAGGCAGTCATAGCCTAGTGGTGTGAGTTCGAACCCAAGGCACGCACCTCTCACTTTTCGGGTTCATGTGCGTATTGTATAATTATCACTAACTTAAAAAACGGTGAAGGAAAACATCGCGAGGAAACATGCCTGATAGATATTTGTCGACGGCATGTGAAGCCAAGTCAGAGGCGGCTTTAAGGGAGGCTTTAAAACTCTGACAAGTGACACCAGGTGTGCCAACGACGTGTATGCAACGACCGTAACTTTGGCCGGAACAACGGATTTCATGCTTAAGGAGTAGACCCCCTGAATACACTCACAGTTAGTCAATAGATAGATAGTTCTATTATGCCAATAATAGACAAACTAATAGGAAATGTATATTTAATCATTCATTTGGACACAATTCCAACATCGAACCCACACGTTCCATCATAATCTAAATTAATGAAAAATATTAACAATTGTAATATGAATACTCAATCTAGATGTTAATTTTTCTTTTTTTAACTTTATCATTTATTTTCTCCACTTTAATTTTTCTCCTGTTTACTCCTAGTTATATGTGCATGCTGTGATCTCGTGTAATTGAAGGAGCATACGTAAAAGAACCGTTTTTATTATTGTTATTTATATTGTGTATGTATCCTTTGTTGGAGAACCCAAATAAATAAGATATTGTTAGAACATAAAAATCCAATGACACTTGGCTCTACTTGGGGCTAGAATCCAAAACTTTACGACTGATGAACACAATCATATAAACAATCACAATAAACTATAATTTCCTAATCGGAATCCCCTGGGTGCGATAAACACAGGACCGGTCAATGTGGCGACGCTTCGGGGAGCCATTATGTCCAGCAGGAGACGTCTTTCGGCTGAAACCATGATGATGAAACTATAATTATTCTGTCCTTGATTGACACACCATCAACCATGAAGCTTGATCCTTGGATACCGGGCTAACCCGGCGTTTACTACGCCTGGATAGGAATGGCCTGCGCCTGGTGGCGGGGACCATCACGGGCCACTGCTCGCTGAACAAACACTTTCACACAATAGGCATAACGGACAGTCCTCTGTGCAGGGCGTGCATGGCTGAGGAAACCGTCACGCACGTGCTTTTTGAATGCACAGGCGTCACCCAGATTAGAACACAGACCCTCGGGACACCCAGATCTTTCACAGATGTTCTGAACAGACCAGGAGATTTAATTAACTTCTGGAGGGAGGTGGGCTGGTTGGAATAACCACCAACGGCCGCTATGGCCCACGCACAATGGTCCACTGAAGGACTAAGTGCGGAAACCAAACCCCATAACATAGAACATAGAACCATGAAGCTTGTCCTACGAAACATTGACGATCAATAAACTCGCTTCAACGTTCAGTCGCAGCTTTCACTGTTTCCATGAAGCCATTACAGTAACGATACTTAATTGACACGTCACCTGCCTGGACACCGGTAACTCAGCAGGACTTTTCCCCAAGCGTGTCGTAACTTACGACTCGATCGATAAACATATGTCAAGTTCACACACGGTAGGGAATGTTTCTACGAATCTTTGTGTTATGGTCGGTAGCTAATTGACTTGTCGTCGACTCGTCGGCTTGAAGTCTTAGGACCTTTCTGTAGCGTGTTAAGTTAGTGCCTTTGCAGACTTGCTGCTTCTACCATCGGTATTCAGCGATTTACAGTTGCTGTTCAGAAACTCGATACAGCGGCTGATCGAAAAGTGACCGAAAGCAAACGATTTTGCTTTTGCAGACTGTCGCCAAAACGCGTTTTTAATTAATTATAATTAAACTACTTTGAATAAAAGAGCAATTTTTAATAAGGTTCCTCCTACGACTGAAAAAAAATGACTCAATTACATAATTGATTTTTTCGCAAGCTACAATGTTTTCAGGTTTCATACTTGATTGACGGGATTTTTTTTTTAACTTTTTAGACGTTCTTTTCGTTTCTGCTGCATTAAATCAATTTTTGAAGTACAGAATTAATCTCCATTAAATTATCTATCCAATGGTATATAAATTATGTAGGTTCTGTGTACTAGCAAGTGTCAATAAAACAGTTGCAGAAAGCAGGCAAATATTTTTTTTCGATCGCAGAGCACTCTCTAATGCTTCGCATTATGGGTCGTGCAAAATCGCTGATCATCGATCTAGTAGTAGATCACTAAAAGTAGCATGTCTGCTAAGGCCCTTAGACTTTATAGCTTGACGATCAATAAAGGCAATATGTCAAGTTCACAACGTGACACCGGTGACACGAGGTAAGAATATTAGTTTCTGCGAATTTATTTAATGGCGGTCGATACCTAATTAGCTTCGTATCGTATTTTCCTGGCTAGGTTTGTGTTACTGCAAAATGAATTAACGTTTGAATTGTTTTAATTTTTGTCCCACTTAAAATGGGACTTTTTGTTGGCATGGCATCACATAAGGTAAAGTTGGCTAGCCTCCGACATGGCCGCAAAGTAACCTTGCTCTATTTTGGTCACAATTCCAATTTCCAATTTGGATTGACACAGCGAATGATTTCACAGACAGAAACTCAATTTTTAGTTACGTTCACCTGAAACTCTGCTAGCAACAGATATCAGTCGCCATTACAGCAACTAGGTTAACTGAGCGATCAATATAAACACATGTCAAGTTCACACGGCGGTAACTCTTACTGGATCCATAAAACGACATAGTTACAAATGTTTAATGGACGTATAATCTCTGTTTAGGACTTGCGGGACCTTCACTGACCCTAAGTATGGTGTATATGGCACTTAGGAGCATAGTGCGCAAATTGACGGTAATTTGTTAAGAGAGGGTGCCTCTTGCGGGTTGTGAAGCGTAGTTTTGGACTATTTTAGAGGAATTCATCTTTACATTATGAAAGTAAAACGTTTGGCGAGGATAGCAAAAGTTTTGGTATAAAGTACCTACTGAAATTCAGTAAAAAAGTAAACTGTTAACTACTACCTAAGCCACAGATGTATACAGATGGTTCCGCATTTTAGGTATAAGGGCCGCGGTACACCGGAATGGCGCGACCTCCAGATCCCACGTGCCTAGTCTCCTCTTGGGTAGTTTAGTTTCTACATTACATACGCGCGGCCGCCCGCGGTGCCGCGAGCGGCCTCGCGTCGCCGCTGGCAGCCGCAGGCAGAACCACCGACAAGATGCGCGTAGCGCGCGGCCGCTCGCGTCACCACGGGCGGCCTCGAGACCTTTCAAGCTTTTCAAGCGATACTGGTCTTTTAAAGTATGTAGATAAAGTTTAAAATTATTTCACACTGAAAGTGCTCGCCGCGTCGCTGCCGGCCGCTGCCATTCCGGTGTGACCCGACGCTAAAGCTACAAGTACGCGGCGGGCGCGACTTGTCGGGCCAATTCAGTGAGCGTAACGTAGTCAGAAGATATATAAGAGTTACAACTGTAGGTAGTTAGCGCGGTACGACCAGAATTGCACTTTATTGTGTCCTAGCAAAAGTCGCTTTTTATTTAAATTATTTTGACGAGTAAACCATCTGTATTAAACTATGCTTAAACATAGAATGAAAGAGCTTGGTTACATTCACATCCTCTCACAAAAGTTCTTTGTTAGCAACTATGTAGATAAAGCGTCCCGTCATCATTCTTCTAGAAAAATCGATAAGTTTTAACTTTGTCCCGTTGCGACCCACTTCTTACCCTGGACAGTGAGCCCCTCCCCGCTGAAATTATAATGAACCGAGCCCGTCACCGCGGTTTAAATATACTGTTTCATGAAACCGCCCCGGCTTGATAGGCGAAACTTTCCGGATGGGTTTTTTACGAGTTTCGTGCAAATTGTGAATTAAGCAAACCAGCAGCTACGTATATATTACTTTTCTACGAATTTGGCGAAAAATATAAAAAATACAAATGTGAATTTTTCTAATGAAATAAGTAGTACTTTTTATTTCGCTTTGAGACTAAGAATGATCGCATGAATTTGCACGAATTTGCACCAGTTTCCTCGAGGTTAACTTTATCTTTATTTGATTTTATATTATTATGGTCCTAACGACTAAGTGTAAAAAAAATCTTTTTTTCAGCGTTCGACGCACCATAGCGCGCCCGTGTGCGTCGCATACTTGCTTTTTTATCTCTAAATCATAGGTAATTCTGTAATTTGATTAAGAGGGTTTATCCTAAAAGTTGGCAACGTCGCAAATAACTGTCAAATATTTATCTGTTTTGATTCATATTGCAATATTACTTAATAGGAATAAGAAATGTGGCTAACTAGCGAACTAGAATATTTATAATGAATTGCAATTATAACATTGAATTTGATGTTGTAGCCATTTTAGGTGTAAAAAACGCATTTGGAAAGTTTCCAAATAGTTTTTTTACATCTAAAACTAAACATTCGGTGTTACAATATTAATTATTGCATTTCATAATCAATATTCTAGTTTGCTAGTTAGCCAAATTTTTATTTCCACACAGTAATATTGCTAAATTAACCAAAACTGTAATATTTGACATCTATTTGCGACGTTGCCCACCTTCTGAATAAACCCTCTTAATAGTCTATTATAATCTAGAAGAGTTGTGTCAGGACGAAAAAAATAATCATTAAATTAACGACTCCACTGAATGAGAAAAGATGCCTGCAAACTTTAATAGGATAAAATGAAAAGGGGTTTTTGAAATACGAAATAAAATAATAAAAAATACTCTATGGCTATTAAGAGCGTTCATCCAAAAGGTTGGCAACGTCGCAAATAGCCGTCAAATATTTATCAACTTTGATTAATTTGGCAATATTACTTACTGTATGGAAATAAGAAATATGGCTAACTAGTGAACTAGAATATTAATAATAAATTGCAATAGTAACACTGAATTTGATGTTGTAACCGTTTTAGGAGTAAAATAGGCACTTGGATAGTTTCTAAATACTTTTTTTACATTTAAAACTAAATTTTCGGTGTTACGATATTAATTATATTGCATTTCATAATCAATATTTTAGTTCACTAGCTTAGTCGTATTTCTTATTTATATACAGTAATATAGCCAAATTAATAAAATAAGTGAAGTATTTGACAGCTATTTGCGACGTTGCCCACTTTCTGAATAAACGCTCTTAAAGCATAAATTATTTCAATGGTTAAGGTGACAATTAAATGCTGTGGCGATCCTCGGGGGGGAGGGGGGGGGGGGGGCACACACCTGACACACCATGTCTAGCGCCCCAATTCCGTAACTTTTTACTTTTTCGTGTGGTTAGTGACTAACCTGGTGACAGAGTTTTTAAACAGCGCATGGGCCTCTGACGGCATCACATGCCGTCGAGAAATATCTGTTCCATTGTTTCATAAATGTTTGAAAATTCCGTCTGCTTGACGATGTAAATGAATGAATGTTGATTATCAAAATGGAAGGCATTGCCATTGTAAGTACGTTACGCATTTACTCCGTTGTTTAGGCCAGTTGTAAATGTTGGTGATGATGAAAGGTCCAATTGTTTTTCTTCAAAACTTCAATCAGTAACAAAGCTCTGTAATTAAAGCTAAAAGTCGTGTACCTATTAATCCCGATAGTGCTTGCAAGCAATCTAATAAATTGCTTCCATCCCTGTTTGCAAAATAAACCCGGATCGGTGTTAACTTTTCATACAATCTCCCGATTTGTTGTACGAGACTTTTTAATTATAAAAATAAAACTGCGTCGATATCAAAACTAAACAGAAGTGAATAAAACAAACTAACTTTTATTAATGGAATTGGTTAAAATGAAACTGGTGAAATTTATTTATGGCGAAGTCAATGCTATTGGATGTTAATATTCGTTATGAAAAAGGGTTAAGAAGATTGGAAAAGCGTGAGCTATTTTCGTAGAGCAAGAAAGTAAAAATGACAGAAAAAAATTAAAGGAAATCGTTTGGCTTGGTATGGGCATATGGTGAGAAGGGAGGAAACGCATGTGACTAAAAGACTGATGAATATAAATGTTGATGGATGGAGAGAGAGGAAGGCCATAGAAAAGATGGATGATATGAAAGAGAAGGGAGTGAATGATAGCATGACTGTTGACAGGGGAGGTTGGAAAAGAAAACGTGTTGCGTTGGCTCCAAGTAACATGGGACAAGGGCAGGAAGATGATAAAGAAAGTAAACATAATAATTTGAAAGCAGAAAACCAAATCTTCAATTTCCAGTCTCATCTCAGCGACAATCGATATCTAATATCAATAACAGTGATAGCCTAGTGGTGTGACCGTCAGACTGCCAAGTCATAGGTCCCAAGTTCGAACCCAAGGCACGCTTTTGAATTTTCAGATGCATGTGCGTATTGTATAATTATTATTTGCTTCAAAAACGGTGAAGGAAAACATCGTGAGGAAACCGGCACGCCTGAGAAATATTTCTCGACGGCATATGAAGTCATGTCAGAGGCCCTTGGGCGGCTCTGTCACCAGGTTAGTCACTAACCACACGAAAAGAAGAAGAAGAATATAAAAAATTTGCCAAAAATGTAGGTAAATTGATTGTATTTTTAACAGATTTAGAATGCGGGAATTGCCCTCGGGACCGAACTAACAAAGTACGAAAAGGTCAACAACCAGCAGTAAATGCCAAGGAGCCTGTAAACTATTCACTAATTAGTTTATAATATGAATTGCAATTAAGTATTATTTTATTAACAAAGCACGCAGTTTCTTCAATAAATAACTAACTCATAAAATAGGTATTTCGATAAAATGTATTTAAATGTCAACAAGGATAATAATAGCTGTTGTTATAATAATTAATAGTCATTTTACATTTGTGGTCGTAAATTATTAATAATTACTTTGAAACGTGATACATAATTTAAGTCTGTACAGTTGTGATGATATCTTGTGACTTATGGGCAATAATGTTTAGAGAGAGTAAGATATTATAAAGCGTATTTGTCTCAGTAAGATTATTTTAGATCGCAAGGACCAATGGTTTAGGTACTGAATCATTGGTCCTCCGATTCGCTTAAAACAAAATATTTTCTTAACTTAAGAATTGAAATGACACATTGCCTACTCAAGGGTGCATTTCCGGTACGGCTCGCAAATGCTTCCATATTCTGAGGGCACGTCTGCCCTACCATTACCGCGCCACCCGGTCTACTCCTTGATATGCAATCGTCTCTGTCTGTAGCCCCGTGAAACATGAGGCTCCAGGGGTTAGTGCAAATCTTGGGGTTCATTCGATTTATCGTTCATTCATTCAACTAAGAATTGAAATGACTCAGAAAATGTCTCAATACGTCTTGGCCTAAATTTTTTCATACAGAAATATGTGTTTTTTTATATGTTTGGAGGACAATCATGATGATTTCATGATAGCTTCTGATACTCCTACAGTCTTTAGAGGCCGGAAAACCCATTGCTAATCCGAACAGTTTTCCGCACAACTTTGATTGACTAGTTGGCAATTCAGGAAAGTTCTGAAGGCGAGCTAAGAAAAATAGGTAGGCCGAAAAGTGTGTCAAACCGTAATTTAACTTATAATTCCGTTGCGGGAAACCTAACTAGCCTGCCTGACTTTGAAAATATTTTTTTCGTATTAAAGGATATGCTCCCGCATCGGTCCCATATAACTTTTATTAACTTTGCATGGATAGTTTTTGAGTAAGCTTCAATAATACGTATTTTTCCCACTTAGTATATGTGGATGATATGATGATAACTTCCTGTGACTGTTATTGACATAGCAGGTACTGGTATTCGATTTTGTGTGGGGTAGGTACCACAACTAAAAAGTGAACAATAAAAACTTTTTAAGGATACAAAGTAGCCTTTAGAGAATCTACCGTTTTTTACCGACTTCTTAAATACGTCAATCAATCTGCCTAGCCTTTTCCCAACTATGTTGGGGTCGGCTTCCAGTCTAACCGGATGCAGCTGAATACCAGTATTTTACATGAAGCGACTGCCTATCTGTAACCCAGTAACTGGGTAATACGATACCCCTTGGTAAGACTGGTGTCAGACTTTCGGGCTTCTGACCTCGTACCGACTGTCAAAGTTCCACGAATGACAGCCGGGACCAACGGCTTAACGCGCTTTCCGAGGCACGGAGGATTCTCGGTATGTAAAGATGGTCACCCATCCACTGACCAACCCCGGCAAGCGTAGCTTAACCTGATGGATCGACCAGTGCGGCTGTTGTTACTTAGCCACGAGCTCCTCGACTTCGCGACTTCTTAAATACGTATTTAAAATAAAAACTTTTTACAAAACAAAAACATTTTTTAGTTTCGGAAGTCGGTGTCAAAAACGAAAATTCAAACCAAAGACACCGACTTCCGAAATTAAAGTTATTTTACACTTTGTAGTGTATTTTTTCGGAAGTCGGATGTTTTTGTTTTGTAAAAAGTTTTTATTTTAAATACGTATTTAAGAAGTCGGTAAAAAACGGTAGATTCTCTAAAGGCTACTTTGTATCCTTGGTGGAACTTGGACAGCTGGGGTTCATACGAGTGTCCAGCAATGGCTACGGCGTTTCAAGTTTTGAACCCAAAAATCTCTGTCTATATTAGAATAGTTCAATAATAGTTTAATTCCGAATTGTAAGTTTATTATTTTGTCAGATTATTATGTATTTTATCTATGGGCCTTAGTTACCTGACAATAAAGCGATTATTATTACTTATTATATTACGTTTAAATAACATCAGCACGCGTAGCATGACCACGGATTTTGTCGACGGAATAATAGACAAAATGACAGATTAACGATCACAATCTGTCATTTTGTCTATTCTTCCGTCGATAAAACCCGTTTACGCAGCTAGACTTAGGACGTGGACGCCTAATGCTACACATATTTTATACAAACATTGAGGTACGAGTTCACGTAGGTAAGATTGAGCTCAGTCCTCCTCTTCAACGAAGTTCGCCCGTATTTGATTAGATCCACTCGGAACTTGCTTGGATCTAGCATGATATAGCAATCATCCTCTAACATTGAAAACTTTAATACTTTTTACGCTAAGGGGCCATCGACAAAAAACGTCACACGAATTTCTTTTTTGCAACCCTCCCCTGGTATGACGTCACATAATTTGCAATTTTTAATTAAACCTGTAAAAATTATGGAGTTGGTAACATTTTCAAGTTTTTCGTAAGTGTTGAAGTTTTACGTGTTAATACTTTATTAGACTTATACAGGTGAGGGTGACGTCACGAAGGATATGACGCCTTCTAGTCACACGATTTCACACTTTGGTGACCCCCTCCCTCCCCCTTAACGTGTGAAGTAACATATGGATGACCTTACCAACTCCAACGAACTTTATCATTTTAAAGGTTCTAACAACATAATATGTTGAACTAAATAGTTCATAATGTTGTTACCAATAGATCCGTAGGTCCGTGTCTTAAGGGCGGACCATATGTCTGTACCCCCAGGCCCAAACAAGAGGGTAAATAATACCACTAGTAGGACGGTACAACGGTTTAATATGTTAATTAATTTGACCCTAGACAGATTTAATTACGTATATGAATTAACTTCACGCCTTGTATACATGAAGGGATGTATAGGGATATTGGCAAAAAATATATCTTTTGTCTGTCAGGTAGATTATTAAAAAATATTGGACACGTATTTTTCTTCATTTACGCAATCAAAAGATTATGCCAAACATTGAGTTAAAATGTGTCATGACGACACTCCGCGGTAGATTTTATACTGGCTTGTGACATAGCGAGCCCCCACTACAAATTTAACGCGTTTTATCTAAAACATTTTTTATTAATATGATAAAGCAAAAAATACTTGTCTAATATTTTTTATTATCTGACTGATGGACTAAATAGTATTTTCTTTTCCCAGTCAACATCCCATTATATTGTAGAGGTGAGGTCTGGGCTGCTACTGTGATTTCTCAGTAGCAGCCCAGAGTCTGGATTTGTGCCCGGTTGATGGCAATAGGCTCGCCCCCTATTACATGGGACTTAAACATAACTTGCGAAAGGTTGTTTGTGGGTGTTCTATAGGTATCATTGAAGAAGTTCATATCTAACCACCGTAAGGACTACTCTTGCTTGCAGCGCTCGGCGGTTTTAGAACCGGGCCGGTAACAGATGTGGTCATCATGTTCACGGGATTTTGTCTTGAAACTGGTTCGATATGAACTTCTTTGATGGTACCTCTGCTTAACCCTTCGAGTTATACAGGCTTGATCGATAAGTTCCCCTGGTTCGTTTTTGCCGGTTTAAGGAAATCATGTGATAGAAACTACTCGTAAGGAGCATCTAACAGTTCTTTTGAGACTCAAAAAATCTGCCTAGCCTTTTCCCAACTATGCTGGGGTATGGGCTATGTCTAAGTATACAGTCTAAATGAATGCAGCTGAATACCAGTATTTTACATGGAGCGAGTGCCTATTTGACTTCAACAACCCAGTAACTGGGTAATACGATCGATACCCGTTGGTAAGACTGGTTTTCAGACTTGCGGGCTTCTGACGACCCGTAACGACTGTCTAAGATCCACGAATGACAGCCGAGACCAACGTCTTTAACGTTCTTTTGAGACTGCGACTGGATTTACATTACAGAAAAATCCAATTGCATTTTGAGAGAATTTGGAAATTTGGAACCTTTAAAAGCTATACTTTCTTCTGTTAGCTCTATTACAGAGATGGCTTCGCTTTTAATCCTGAAGCCTCCTCCATATTGTACGAAATGTTACCTGAAACAAAAAAAAACAAAAATAAATACATAGTATGAAAAATATTATGAAAGTTTGCATTTGCATGTCTAGGGCGCAGCTGCGAACAAGAAAGTTCTATATAATAATAATTGCAAAAGTTTTATTAATGCATTAATAATGTCAATTCCAAATTAAAAACTTATTTTATAACAAACATGTTAGAGATACCTAGGCATCTTTACACAAGTTCAATTTAACTTCAAAATTGAATGACAATAAAAATAAATAAACTTTTAGCCAAATTATTTTCTACTAGCTTTTGCCCGCGGCTTTACCCGCGTGGATGTCGGAAAATATCCCACGGGAACTTACTACCGGGATTAAAATACTGTTCTCCAAGTTAAAAACTATCTGTGTGCCTTTCATCCAAATCCGTTAAGACATTTTTGCGCCAATCCGGAACATACATCCAGCCAAACAGACGATAATTCTTCGTTACTATTTTATTACATTTATAGATTATTGCGCGGTGAAACATTGATCGCTTTCATCAATGCGTTACAGCTTCTTATGGCAAATCAGACGAAGATCAAAGGTCGACCGAAAGCCACTAAGTATCATTATAAGACTGGCCTTGAAACATCCGCTATTAAACACTTTACTTTCTAGTAACCTAGCTACTACACATAACATAACATTACGTCGGTAATCCCCGAAGGGTCAGGCAGAGGTAAACTTATAGTTACACCCACATTCCGCCAGTTATGTTTAAGTCCCATGTAATAAGGGCCGAGCCTGTTGCCATCTACCGCGCGCAAGTCTAGACTCCGGGCTAAGAAATTCCTGATGGAACAAGCCAATAACAACAATAAAATTACTACAATAAAATTATGATTTCAATGTGAAATAGTGGTAATTTGACAGCCAGATAGCAGAAAGGAGATGAGCGCCAAATAACACTCAAAATAGCAGTACCAAGATCATCATTATCATTTTATTGCCCTTTCAATCCCAAATTCTTCCATACTTTTCTATTAGTCCTCATCTCAGACCAAATAAAAAATCAAAACATAGCGAACAATACAGTAAAGCATGCAAAAACTACACCTCCGCTCTGTGCATACATGCTCACGCATACATTTAAAATCAAACTACACCTCACTAAGTGCACATGTTAACGAAACCGGCCTCACGTCACTGTTGACAGCGCTGTCTTGGTTTTTCATTTGGTCTGAGGTCGTCATCTCGGTAGTCACTGGTCTCCCTCTTTCTCTTCATATCATCTTTCAGTCTTTTTTTTTTTTTTTGGGTGGGAAATCAAATGACTCCTCCCGCTCTGGGCGGAGCGAGAGGGAGTGTCAGACTTTTACTGACTAAAACCCACCCGTGTTCCTTCCGTTGCCTGTCTGCCGGGGCCGCGATATCCCTTTCGGACAAACCCGCAATCTCAGCAGGCATTGGTCCTTACGGACCCCGTCAGTTGGTGCTGACATCTCTTTGAGGCGCGCGTGGAACACAACGCGCCGTCGACCCGGGGCCTGGTCCCTATCGGACGGCGAGCTGCCCATCGCTCACGGTTTTCTCCTACTCTTATAGCCACCCACAGTGGCAGTACCAAGAGCCAATGAAAAATTACAAAGAGCGTGAATTCAGTAGTAAAGCTATTTATAGGCCTAGAATATAGTAAAGTGCAATAACTAACGACCCTGGCGCATTGCCAATGCCAGTTTAATTGCACACAGAGACAATAAATCGTGAGTACACTACAACACACGATACGTATTAGTCAACTAACATTCTGTTAGGAGCTGACAAAAATTAGGAGATAAGGTTGCCTGTCCATTGACCCGAACCGGGGGATAATGCGGAGCGGAGTTGTAGACTGTGTCTTTCCATTTTCATGCGGAGCGAGGTAGTGCGAGGCGGAGTTGCGGACTGTGCGGAGCTAGTCAGAGTTCACGCGACGAGTAATTTGAGCGGGCAGCGGTGGGAGATAAGTTCCCCGCTCCGCTTCCCCGCTTCGCTTTCTCGTTCCGCTACTTGGTTTTGTAGGAAATTTTAAACTAGTTCGCAAATCCCTGTCCACTGAAGCGAGCGGAAATTGTATGCAATTCCATTGGTTAATATTGGCACACCTCCGCTTCGCTCCTCTCCCCTCCACTCCAGTGGACAGTCAGCCTAAGGCTGAGGTGGTCCTTGTGTCCGATTTTGAGGTTACCCTTGTCATCCCTGTCGGTCTATTCTATTCTGCAAAAATCTAACCATGAAAAGTGAAGTGAGCTTGAAGTGAGCTGTCATTCCACTTGATGCTAGGGATTGACACTATTGACAGCTCCCTTCACCTAAGTTTTCACTTTAACATTTTACAGAATAGATCGGCTGATCCTATTTTACGAAGAAATCGAATCTAATAAGATTTGGAAAAAAAGACATTAGTGGAAGTTACAAATTGGCCAGACTGTGGCGACATCTACAAAGCCACATGCGAACTACGCATCAAAGACCTGACGGCACACAAATCCTGCATCGCGCAAGCGGGGTTTACCGCGCGATCAACATATATATGTATATACAGGGTGTCCGGTAATTAATGGATAACCTTAAAATGGGTCATGGTAAAACTAATGGCCATTCAGAAAAAAAAAAAAAAATACAGTTGGTACCAAAGATATGATTTTTTTTAAATAATAATCGCTGTTTTTGTTACCTTATTTTACATTTTTATACACCACTGCCACAGATGGTTTTTTTTTTTTTAATTTAAATTATATTGTAAAAAGATAATTGTAATGTACCTCGTTGGTAATCCTTAAATAAATAAATAAATTACAATATTTGATACTTTCATACCCAATTATTTAAAAAAATATAGTGTGAAAACGTTAGAATCTGTTATTCCACCATGAATTTCTTTTACGCCTCTTAAGGGGAAGTTTTTAGCAGGCGGATGAAGTGCCATGCATTTAAATTAACATTTTTCGCGAATTTAGTCGGGGAGGTTAAATATTTTTACAGACATTTTGCGTGAAATAGACTATAACCATAGAAATATAAATAACAGTATAACAGTAACTTTTTATCTTGACAGGGTTTTTTTTAAGTAAGACATCGTTTTCGCGAAACTGTATATTATGATGGTGGCCAATTATTAGTTCACTTTAAAAATATTATCAGTACATGAGTAATAAATCGTAAGGAAAAACTAAATGGGTAATTTTAGGTGTTGGTGCTCTTAATTAAAGGTAAAGTAAATGGGCAATTTGGGTGTTAATAATGACTAAAACGAGGTTCTGTATAATTACCTCGCAAAAAATGCAAGGTCGTAAAAAAGTTTTTAAAATGATGGTCCACACCTAATTTAAACGTACATTGTAACATTACAACATGCAATTCAGCCAGAAACCGTTTTGACAGAGACTCGCACAGTACTCTAGCCAGTTTTAGTAGATACTGCAGAATTTATAGCGATTCTTTAATTCCATGAGCTTTGAACTCTTAAAAACGGTGCATATATTCGTAAAAATTTGGAAGTTCCTTCTGTCACACATACGTGGGCAGTTGTGTCTTGCTGTCGAAGAATGACAATTATTCTGCCATCACCATCCGTCTATCGTGGTGTTTGAGACAACTTTGAGTAATCAATATAGTACTGAATCATTTCAAAAAAGTTCAGCGCTGAGCATGAACATTTTAATTCTTATTCCCACTTCTTTTCTTGTATCGCATTCATCATCATCATTTCAGCCGAAAGACAATATGATCATGTCGGACATAGGATTCCCTCAAGCACCGCCACTTCGACCGGTACTGTTCTTCTCTCATCCAGCGGATGCGGTATCGCATAAACTATATGAGAACAACTCATACAGTTCTATCTATATCAAACAAAGCTATGCAACAATCTTCAGCCAGCCAGACTGGCAGCCTGGCAGACTGACCTAATTTGTGCATATTTCCAGAGGTAATCAAATATAGCTCAGTCGCAATGCTGACTAGTCGGCGATTTGTTTGTGGACCGCTAATTGCTTTTGCACTAAATGAGGAATGAGGCAGTGTGTACTGTTAGCTATGTTAGTTTAATTTGTTTCTCTTTGTGCGTGTTTAGTAGTTTATCATTTGAGGATGGGAGACTGTGTTGTCGCAGCTATTTTGAGAACAGAGGCATTGTATGAAGTATAGAAATAGATCCACTTGTTCTTATTAGATTACATCATCTGGCAGTAATTTATCTATAAACTAATTTACCAGCAATGCAATCGCACCCAATAGTGGAAAACTCCATGGAAAACCGTTCACGGCCTTGGTGTTTATGGCTTCAACTTCCCTAATCATACAAACTACTGTCTATTGTGGATAGAACCTAATTTCAGCACTGAAAGTTTGCTAAGACACTGAGTGAATCCAAATATTGAATCACCTTTAGAAAAAAATGCCACTTACGGTCTTACGCATACTTCTATAATAATTAAAACAAAATTTCCTTTCCGTTCCACCTCCCTCCCCCTGCCCCAGTGGGTCGTGACGTCACAAGGCGGTGGTCGTCAGCGTTTCGCTCGCGGCAAGTGGGCCAAGGATCCCTCTAATTATTATCAGTGTAGACGCGATTACACGGCTTCCGTGAGGCAACACGCTTTTAGGCAAAAAACTTGCGAATATGTTGCCAGAGGCGACAAAGTTTTGTGTTTCTAGGGTAGAAAATAATGAAGGAAGACTAAAATTAGAAGGTATCTTCCCTATTTTTTCAACTTATTTAGTTGATCATCCGCAAAAATATCAAAGGTCATAAAATAAGAGAAAAGTCGACATCAAAATAAACATTTTTACTTAGTATTTCTATATAGGTGAGTTAGAGTATATGCTGTAAAACCTTCTCGACCGGAATTTTCGGAAGTCGGCTAAATGGGAGGATATTCAATTAGCCAATGAATCGGGGTGTTGTGAGCGTGTCTAAAACACTTCCTTCTAAAGAAAATAACCTTGTGAGTTGTGACGTCGGTCGGTAACGAATGGGCATTAAATGCTGTCGGTTCGTTACGACTTACCATTCTATTTACGACTGCACGTAATAATATTACAACTTAACCTAATTCTTTTCACGCATCTATGTGATGAATGAAAGGAACCTATTATTTTAACGGTCTGCACTTTAATATTGCATTAAGGGCAATAGTTGGAGAGGTGGTTCATATTTATACCAAATCTGGTTTCAAAATAGCCTCTACATAAGCGATGCTGTAATGTATGTCCCGCGCACCCTGTGCAGTCAACCCTGATGCCACCTTGCAGAATACAATCCTAACTGTTTATTTCCTAAATGTTTGTTTATTTGTTACGCTATCACGCAAAAACGGCTGAACAGATTTGGATGAAATTTAGCACATGGGTAGACCACGACCTGGGTTACGACATAGGATAGTTTTTATCCCGATATTCCTGCGGGATCGAGACTTATGCAGGTGAAACCGCGGGGCGCGGCTAGTATATAATTATTATAAATGTGAAAGTTTGGATGTTTGTTACTGAATCACGCAAAAACGGCTGAACGGCTGAATTTAGATGAAATTTGGCACACAGATAGTCTATAACGGTACCATATACTTTTATTCTGAGAAGTACGTTCCCGTGGGAAAAATTACGACATTCACGCGGGCGAGGCCGCTGGCAATACCTAGTCTTAAATATTTTCTTATTTAAAGTTATGGCAAAAACATTTGGAGTTTTTGTACCTCTAATGACAAAGTAGAAGTTGAAAGTTAGGAACAACCATGACAGCTATTTTTACACGGATTACTCACCCCAATAATTAGTTACATGACGTTGTTGTATGTCAATGTGTTGAATTCATTTACATTTACTTACACTTTCTTCTATCTAAGCGTATAAATTACAACACGCAAATTGCTAGTCATTGGGTGGAATTCTCTGAAAAGTCTACTGATCAATAGTGTCTGAATTGGAATGAAGATTGGGTCTCGGTTTAGGCCCAAAATAGAGCTTCGGCTTTATTCGGCTATCGTTAACGTTGAGTGCAGCGAAGTAATTGGGATGATGACAATTTTTTTTTGTCTGTCAGGTAGATTTAAAAAAAATATTGGACACGTATTTTTATTTTTTTACGTAATCATAAGATAACGGCGATACATTAAGAGCGTTTCTTCTGAAGGTGGGCAACGTCGCAAGTAGATGTCAAATATTTCACTGTTTTGATTAATTGAGCAATATTACTGTGTGGAAATATTATTATGAACTGCAATAATTATTATCGTAACCCCGAATGTTTAGTTTTAGATGCATAAAAACTATTTGGAAACTTTCCAAATGCGTTTTTTACACCTAAAATGGGTACAACATCAAATTCAATGTTATAATTGCAATTCATTATTAATATTCTAGTTCGCTAGTTAACCACATTTCTTATTTCTATTCAGTAATATTGCGATATGAATCAAAACAGGTAAATATTTGACAGTTACTCGTATTTGCGACGTTGCCAACTTTTACGATAAACCCTCTTAAGTTAAAATGTGGCATGACGTCACGCCTTGGTCAGTATAAATACTGAGTTGTGATGTAGCGAGCCCCCACTCCCCGACTTCAATGCGTTTTATCTAAGTTTTTATTTTATTAATATAATAAAGCAAAAAATAAGTGTCCAATATTTTTGTATTATCTGTCTGACGGACTAAATAGAATTTCTTTTTTTTACTCAGGCATCATCCTTATTGAGGGTAACCGTGACTATTCTTTTCATATTTTTGTACAAAAATGTAGGTAGTCTAGAATTCATAGCCCAACTTTATGAAAATAGCGAAAAAGTTCCCACAAAAGAACCCAAAATTCGGCTGAAAAACTTGTTTCGCTCGAACACTACTAATCAAGCCTAGCATTGTGAAAGTGAGAAACAAAAAGTTAGCGGCTGACTATTTTTGGAAAGTTTTTTTACATTACTTTCACTGCAAACATTCAGAAATGAATACGTATTTATTTGAATGTCTCGTATCAATGTTCGATGTAGGAGTAATAACAACGAATCAACCTGCCTAGCGTGGCGATTATGGCAAACCCCCCCATTTGGGGGAGGCCTATGTCCAGCAGAGGACGTCTTTTGGCAGAGATGAATGATGAATCTGCCTAGCCTTTTCCCAGCTTTGTTGGGGTCAGCTTCCAGTCTAACCGGATACAGCGGCATACTGTTTTACATAAGGCGTCTGCCTATTTGACCTCCACCACCCAGTTACTGGGTAACACGATACCCCTTGGTAGGACTAGTTGTCAGACTTTTGGGCTTCTGACTACTCGTAACGACTGTCAAAAATCTACGAGGCTCACTTAACGTGCTTTTCGAGGTACGGAGATAATAAGAATTAGGTACCTACTTGCTTTTTGATTACCGTTTAGTTTACAGTTATTATTATCTCGCTTACATGTTGAGACCCCAATATGTAATGGATCCACAAACCACGTCATCCACCCATCCACAAACCGACCGCGGTAAGTGTAGCTTAACTTTCGATCGATCCGTACGTCTGTTATCATTTATCCACGAGCCAATATCAAGAGTGAGCAGTAATAAGAGAAGCAAGTAGCTAATAGTAGTGGGAATTCAACGGCTCTGGCGCACGGGTTCTAGCTAGATCCCTAATTGATTTCTGTATCTTTGCAACAGACCATGCTATGTAAAACAGGACCGCAGATTTGGGATCAGCGCACGCCGAACCCCACGCTCACCCCACTACCCGTGAGCCAGAGCCGGGGAATCCCCACTACTGCTAATTTTTATAATTCAAGAACTGCAACGGGTCGGCCCTGTATCGTCAATGCCATTCTATTTTCTAGCTACCCTCAGATCTTTATAAGCCAATCATATTATTAACTGGATTATGTTGAAAGTTGTCACAGTATCCAATCGCCCGGCCTTGGAAGGCAACGTGTTCAAGAGGCTGCAGTGAAGCCAACACTGTTAGCCTCCACACAGGCACCGCATTTTTATGTACATGTCCAAAAATACAAGAAATAGCGATTGGTCGATCAGTGAATTGGTATTTTAATCATTGGTATTGCAGTTTATAACCAAGAGTCAGCCACCCTTATTTCTATTTACTAGTGGTCGCCCAGAGGTCGAAATTCGACCATAATTCATTTAAATGTCATGATTCTAAGGTATCTTGTGTCAAACGCATGGTAGTGTGTGTAATGTTTTTTTTTATTAATTTAATTTATTTCTAATGTATATTATATAAAAATATTAGCTTTCTGCACTCCTTCTCCATATAAACTTTAACTGAGCCAAATTTCATACTCCTCCGTCCGCGTAATTTTCGTAAAAAGGGGTACAAACTGTACAAAGTTTTTGTTCACGTATTAATATAATAATACCTGTTAGTGACATAAAAGGTGACTTTGATTTTTTTTTTTTTTTGGGAAGTCCTTTAGTTCCACAGCTCATTCATGGAATTGCCCGATTTCAGATGTGGAAGGAAGGTAAAATTTTCTGTACTAAAGACAATTTTTGTTTACAAAAGAAAAAATTTCATTTCGTTTATAATTGCACTTTGAAAATGCCAAGAGTCTTTCAACTTAAAAAGTTGTTTCCAGCTAGGAAACTGCGTCCAAAATAAAATCCGCCATTTTGCAATCCGCCGTTCTTTACGAACACAAAATTACAGACCCACCAGCTTTAAAGAACCATAAAACAGCATCCATCAAATTTTTACAGCTGCAGCCCGCTGTTCCCTCATAACTTGGCGCACAAGCAATAGACTGACGGAGCTCCTAGTTTTATTGGTGCACCTAGTTTGAAATATGGTAAGAAATGGCCGGGAAACGTGACCGGAGTTCGCATTTCCAGCATAATAGCGTTGGAACCAACTCCCCTTGCACACTCCACTGTTCTTTAATCTTATTTGCACGCCATTTTCACACTGTACGTGGATTTAAGGGGAATAGTTTTCGGATGAATGATGTTATCTTGAATTGTTAAGTGTGGGGTTTTTTAGGCTACTTTTATATACCATAACTTTCGTGAAAGACACTCATTTTTATAATAGGGATGATGCCTGGGTAAAAAAAAAGAAATTCTAATTAGTCCGTCAGTCAGATAATAAAAAATATTAGACACGTATTTTTTTCTTCATCATATTAATAACTAAATACTTAGATAAAACGCATTTTAAGTTGGGGAGTGGAGGTCGCTACGTCACAAGTAAGTATAAAATCTACATACTCGTGACGTCATGGCACATTTTAACTCAATGTATCGCCGTAATCTTTAGATTATGTAAAAAAAGAACAAATACGTGTCCAATATTTTTTAATAATCTCCAAGACGGACTAAAAAAGATTTTTGTCATCATCCCTATTGTTTGTGGTATTAGTCTCGACAACGCACAATTATTAGCTCATGAATAAGGACTCACTTCTAGGCAAATGTCGTATCCCGTAAATAAAAACTGGCAAGTAATATCAAACAAATCAATCAAAGCACAAAAATAAACATAATTGTACCTTTTATAGTGATAAATATTGCTTTTTGCGGTAAAAAATATCATTTATTTACATATTTAAGTGACAATTTACACTATCATGCTAATTGGTACTTCCGTGCACGACACGTTTTTATTTATTTACTGAAACCAAAGAATTGTGTCAGTACTATCACGGTTTTAGCACTATTGATACGATCAATTTGTGTCAATAGAGCACAAATTGTTAATAGTGTTGGTAGAATGAGAGTACTCTGACTCATTCTCTTTGAGAAATATATTATCAAAGTGATATCGACACTTGTGCGACTATAAAAAGATAAATAAACATTATGAGAGAAACAGATTGGCGTTACAATATTCACATTTATCACGATGTTTAATTGCTCCAGAGACTATAGTTTATGATAGTTTTAACAGATTTTCGAAGTAAAGCAGTATCATCCACGCCACTTTTGCATACGTTCAAAAACGTGCTCCGAGACGCGTCCACCAATTTAGAACAGCCCTATCAGTCATGCACAGACCTTCCTATGGCCGTCTAACCCGTAAAAAATCACAAACGACCCACAAAAGCCAAGAGAGCCAACAGTCACGAAGTGTGAATTTCGAATGCGCACGAAAAGGATGAGTTCCGTGGGAAAGAAAAAAAACTATTTCCGGGCGGTCGGGTCACGGAAACAAGATATCCGGGGATAGGAGGCCCAGGAAATAGTCGATCGCGGCCTAATGAGGAGAGGAGGATGAATAGAGGTCCTTCAGAGAGCCTCGTACGGAACTTTTACTGTGGCTCATGAAAGAATCCGCTCAACCTTTGATTTACTTGCCGACAGTAATTATTTTGATAAGAACTTGCGGAGTAAAGGCAGAGGTTTTCTTTATATGAAACTCTCTTTATTATTTACGTTTGAAAAATACAGACTGTTGAGTAAAGAGCCTTTATAAGTCCGTATGTAGCAACGTACTGCACAGCAAAAGCACAAAGAAGCATGTCCTTTTGCTGTCTCATATTATGAGGACTTCTTTCAGAAAATCCAGAAATTCATGCTAAGTCAAATATCCATGGCAAAGTTGGCTTAGAGATATGAGAGCTGTGCTGTACCCTAATTGCGTAACACGATCAATCAGAATCTGAATCATTTTGAAACAGATTGCTAATCCATTGCTTCATAAGTTCCAAAAAAATCTGCTCAACAACGTGTTGTTGAACTGTCGAAATGAAAGAAATTAGTCGTAATCGTTAACGAAAATGTGTTGCGTAATTAGATAGCTGGAAAGTCTATGATTGTATCCGTACAACCATTATTTGCACAAAAACTAAATTTTAGTCCTCAACCTTCGGGTTGAGGGACTACTAAACTAAACTAGGGTTTTCAGGTTCGCCTGATAACCCAATAGTTTAAATTCTATGGAAACTGTATCTATCGGGAATCCCAATCACGGTCAAAGTTATGAAAGTAGCTTATTATAGGTATACCGTACCAAACTTAGGTCTAACAACTATAGGTACTGAACAAACGTGAACTCGAAAGTTTCATTATTGTGAATATTTAATTGTCCCTTTTAGAAAGCCTGGAGGCCTGGAGGCCTGCATGATTGATACGTCGCTCCCTCCGTGATATATTTATTGAATGTGTCTAAAAGTAGCCGCGACGTTGCCCGTGTTACCTGCGGTAGAGTTAGGGTTAATTTTAGGGCTACCTAAGATGTTATGTAAGGCGGTTTAACTATGGAGTAGATATGGGTATGCTCTGTTTGTAGACTTCGCACGGAATACCTACCTTATTGTGGGCCCTATCAGAATACCAGCTCTGTGGTATTTATGTTTTTTTTTTATAATTGTTTTGTTTTTTTTTTGTTTTAAGTGCTCTTTTTGCTAACGGTTTGTATTTCCTGTACGTGCCCCAAATAAAACATTGTTCTTTCTTTATTGAGAAAATTCAGTTCAGTTCATCAGAAAGAAAGAAAGAAAAGTTTATTTGTCACAGAAACACGTGCAAAAAAAAAAAGATAATAAACACATTTGAACAAGAAAATAAAACA
Organism: Agrochola macilenta; assembly: GCA_916701695.1. Taxonomy (NCBI): domain Eukaryota; kingdom Metazoa; phylum Arthropoda; class Insecta; order Lepidoptera; family Noctuidae; genus Agrochola; species Agrochola macilenta. Next base: position 7,762,432 of record OU753564.1, on the reverse strand, counting down.
ATAGATTTAAATACAATAACGAACACAAAACAGAAATAGTCGGCAGCTGCTGGCACGTCATGACTGTGACACAATGTGTGTGAGCACAGCGCTGATTTTCAGTGGCCACCCGAAAAAGACGAACACGTTTATCATCAATACAGCATTTTAAGTGCAATGAAAGAGTATAAGAATAGTATATAAATCACAATTTAATTTGCAAATAATTCTAATTAATTTTACTTAATCATTCAAATAAACAAGAAATACTTACAAATGTCTAAAGTGTCAATCTGTAAAGAAATCTAATTGCACTCATTAAACTTAACCATTAAAATAAATAAGAAATACATACAAATGTCTCAACCACAAAATGTACACGTAATGGTCAAAACGACCACACCGCTAACTTATTCTTATTGGCCCTTCCATTTGTGCCCGGACAAACCGCACGGTACTATTATGCCCACTTTTAACAGCATTACAGCGTTATGGCGGTTTAAAAGCCCCGTTGGTACCATAATGGTGGTACTTAGTGCTGTGATATCAATGTGTGCGCGGTATTCGAATCAGGATCTAATGATCATTCTATACCTACGGGTAAGGAAATTTGAATTTATTGCACCACAGTTTTACACCACATTGCACCACAGTTTTTCTTTTTATTATTATTAATACGTGAAGCAAACCCCTTTTTATGAAAATTACGCGGACGGAGGAGTTTGTTTGGCACAGTTATAGTTTATATGGAGAAGGAGTGCAGAAAGCTAATAATTATAAAAATAGCTAAAAATTTAATTAATTAAAAAAACATTACACACCCTACCATGCGTTTGACAGAAGATGGCTACCTTAGAATCATGACATTTAAATGAAGTATGGTCGAGTTTCAAGCTCTGGGCGACCACTAGTACATATAAACCTTTAAGGTGTGCGTATTACTATGAAATGTAATAACAACAAGTATTGTTGTGGACGTTTTTTTGATAAACCAATAGGCAAAATCAGTATGAAACAACACCATTACTCAATAACCCACAACTTTAGCCACACATACATATTCTACACCTAGTTCACTAAAGCTTCTACTGTATAAGATACTCTAAAGCTTAAATAATATCGTCTTAAGGCGGCCAACCCTGCATTGTTATAAGAGATGACGTGGCGGATAGGCGTCCGATGATGGATAGGCCCACGAAACGTATCTCGGGGTAATTTGTGCCACCCGACGTCTCGACGTCGACGCCTTCCGGTCTGTCGCGTTCGACGGGTTAAGGAATGCAGGAATTTATTTAATTTAATTCGCAAGGGCCTTGATCAGTGAAGGGGCAGAATGAGGATGCATTTCGAAGGTTTGTTTGAGTATTTAAATCCGTTACGAGTTTAAGTTTTAAAAACTTTGTTTAAATCTGAATTGAATGGTGAATACTTTCGACATCTCCATATTTCAGGATGGACTTTGAACATCCTTCCTAAGCATCGCCACAACGAACGAACCTGAACTGCCTAAATCCAGCGGGTTGTCGATACATCACATAGTTAGCTCCAAATAAAAACCATCCCTACACAAGCAAAACATAATTAATGTAACAGCTCAACTCAGCCGAACAACACGTGGGGTTAGCGTATCCATCGTATCCATATTATAACCCGTTCAATGCTGAGCTCCAGTGGCCTAGTTGGCGCGCGAGGTGGCCCCTCGAGGAGTGACGTCACCGCCCCCGTGCACTTGCACTAATGGCCCAGCCGGGGCCCGGGGCCCCGCTACATATGTCGGGCTCCGAAGTGTTAGTGTTACAACTAAAGCATTTTTAGATGAGAATTGGTTTAGTGTTTTCTGGAGGTTTTTGAGATTTGTAAGCTTGTTTGGTGTCGTTTTTGGAAAAGTTTATTTGTAGTTATGGTAAATCTTTCATGTTCGGCCATGGCATGGACTTCGGCCTTCCAAATCAAGCTTTCTATGGTCCATTCTCTTAATTCGTTTCAGTTTCGGCACTGCAATCTCTCTGTAGCTATTTTTCAATGTGCATTAGAAGTTTACATTTCAATTTCGCCGAAGCAATACTCGGTCAGCTCATTTTCTGTATAAATGTCTACTAAATTCAGCAATTTGTTAGGTTTATCTGCTGAATGTGGCCCGAAGTATTTACTCTCCTCTTCCTTATATTCTCGCTTTCTGATCTATTTGTTTGTTGTTCCAAGCAATCTACTTTACCACACGAGTGGAATTATGTTCAATGGAGCTTTCGGAAATAAAGTTACAAGAACTTTCATCAGTATTTTCTTTTATCTGTATCTTTTCATAAGAAATAATGTTTCACTTATTGTGTCCCTCGTTTTACCTTTTCTGTCTCTTCATACAAACACAACCTCTTTTGTACTTGATTAATCAAAGATGCTGCGTCAAACGCTGCTTACAGTTACTGGGCAATACAAAGAAGAAAGGGAAAACATGATGATGTAGAGACCCGATTCCTGTCATACTGCTGGATAATTTTACTATTACTTTTGCTGCTTATTAGCTTATACTCAGTACCAATTATAATTATTAACCCCTAAGACTGCTTTAGTAACAACTCAAAACCATAATAAATCTAATTTGAGAATCTGCTTGCAAGACTATTTCCACATTTTATCAAAACGTCCCGTATTTTTTGATTATAATAAAAGCTCACACAAAGGCACAAGGAAGAAAAGTCATGATTTGATTGAAAGAAATCAGGGCTTAGCAACCGCCCGTCGCGACATTATAAGCACTTCACATGTGAAGTCCCGGCTCATGGCAGAATAACCCGCCAATCAGCTATGAGGGAATCTAATTAGGTAACTTAATTACTGGGACACCGGTGAATGTGGAAGCTGCCTCTTAAACATTATGATCAGGCTTCGGGGAAGGGTTTTCATAAGGGAAGCCGGTTAAAAAAGTGTCCTATCGACATAGGTAAGGGAAAATGTGGAGAGATCCTGCATCATTTGCGAATTGCAATTTAAGAAAGCAAATACGTTCGCATTTCGTTCACACGATTAGTCATCAAACGTCTTATGTTAGTATGGGGCTGCTTGGCTGCTTATTGCGCTAATTGCCTCTAGGAGAACGGAAAAAAACGGAAAGAAAAAGTAGAAAACAAAAAGGAAAAAGAAAAGAAAGAAGGAAAAAAGGAAAGGAGTATGTAAGGATCGTAGCAGGTGGCGTTTAGTAGTAGTTGTAGTTATTGTTTAGTAGTTGTAGTTTCTGCCTACCCCCAATAGAAGAAGGTACAAACATCATGTTTGACTCGTTTATTCCCGTTGTCGCCGTACGCCGTGTCCCCGTCCTACGGGAACAGCGGTACTTCAATTAAATATTTAAAAATACTTCCCGTTATCCCCGTGGTTTGGTTTTACATTCAAAAATATGTTTCTGGAACTCGCCGGCCGCTGCCGCGGCATCGGTCGCTACGATCGCTCGGCTCGTGCGTTGTGTGGTCACAGTTCTAACCTAACCTAACCTAGCTGTTTCGATTAAAAAAAGGTTTACTTCCCGTTGTCCCCGTTAGCCGATTGTCCGTTATGGGGACAACGGGAAATTAATTTAATCACGTCACGCTGTCCCCGTGACGGGGATACGGCATACGGGGACGACTTTGTACTAGAGCTCTAGCAGTGGTCATATTTTTAACTTGATCATACAAGACTGCTTTTGAAACGAATCCCATACATTCTATGCCGATTGTCTTTACAATCGGCATAGAATGTATGGAATTTGTTTACCTACTAGCTAAATTAAACGTACGACTTTGCTATAGTTTGTTTTATGACTCAAAACTTCTGGATGCATGAATAATGAGACTTTCCTTTGCATAACAATAACTCCGGAAGCCAAGCAAGCAGAAAGCAAATATGCATGCTTTGTTAACAGAGAATGTAAACATGAAAAGATGTCGATGACTAATCATTGGCATCTTTTAAATAAAATATGGGATCATCTCAATGCAGAGAAACTATGCCACTTCTGATCTTCATAACAACAAACAATAATTTTACAGTCGACGTCAAACCGAACCCTTACAAAGTAACTAGAAGGACGCAAGATTAGCTTCGGCCCTCCTCGGTTAATTTCGGCCGGACCTTCGACTATCTAATTAAGGCCTCGCCAACCATGGTTTCTTTTGCGTAAAAATCGCATTGTCTGTAACGACCTCATTCCATGGACACTTGTAATTGCAAACGGTAGTTTTAATTACTTTTTCGTACGCTTATTACGTAACGAATACTGTGTTCTGGCGCGAATTGGGGTTTAGTGTCTTAAAGCGGAAGTTAAAAAAAGGTTATTTTTAGTGCTCATGATTTCAAAGCGTGAAAGAAGGATAAGAATATTATTTAATAAAAAACTTTTTACAAAAAAAAACAACCGACTTCCGAAAAAAAACTACAAAAAACGGAAGCGTTTTACGGAAGTCGGTTGTTTTTTTTTGTAAAATGTTTTTATTTTTCAGTTTTTAGGTACCTACCCCACACAAATTCGAATACCAGTACCTGCTATGTCAATAACAGTCACAGGAAGTTATCATCATATCATCCACATATACTAAGTGGGAAAAATACGTATTATTGAAGCTTACTCAAAAACTATTCCAGCAAAGTTAATAAAATTTAAAATTTCTTTCACACAAAAATAATTTTCAAAATCGGTCCACAATTGACGGAGATATCGACGGACATACATAAAAAACATACATACGCGTCGAACATATAACCTCCTCCTTTTTGGAAGTCGGTTAAAAAACGAGCGAGCCTTACAGTAGTCGTATAAGATGTGTAACATCTGACATTTCACCTTGATAATAATCAAAATTAAAGGGGCGGGGCTCGTCAAGGTCGTTTCTGACGGCCAACTCTAGTACACTTCCGTCCCTTTTCGCGAAATCACTCCAACAGATGCAGGAACGCGAGAGGAAATAATATTCTCTACAAAACGGGATAACATTTACAAGACTCACCAAAGTATTGAAAATTCTCACCGGAGCTTTTCCTTTTAAGCTTCTTGCTTTTTCTTGCTTTTTCAAGACAGAAATCGCGCCGTTGACGCACTGACGACGCGACGTGTGTACATGGAAAGCGCGTATAAAAACGCCGAAGCATAAGCCCTTAGACTTTCTCTAGCCAAAATTACACTTTCCTCATACTCAGTAGTATTCGGTTAGAGTCAAACTCGACATAACTTATCAAGGTAGTTTATCTACGTGAAAAAGGACACAGTAGGAAGTCAACTGCCAAAAAGTGCGGAGCCAAGTCAATATTTTATATGGTACAAAGCCACAAAACTAAGTTACTTGTACTGGCACAGTTTTTGTGTGTGAACTGTGAAGCTAGCTTCCTCCTCTCATTTATTTTGTGGTACAAATTCCATTGTTTTTTGTACAACCCTGAATTGTGAGCGTTTATCTCAGCTGTCCTCGATTTTTTTCTTACATTACGTTTATTTAGACAAATAGTGGTACGTACATTACATAGTAACCTTTTTGGTGCTATGGGTGTTTCAGTTTGTTCTAACCACAGAGAATTTCAACCAAACCACATTTCAATAGGGATAATGACGAAAAAAAAGATTTCCCTTCATGCATGTAGATGTACCTCGATTATTAAAAAATATTGGACACGTATTTAAATTTTTTTTACGTCATCAAAAGATTACGGCAATACATTGAGTTGAAATGTGGCATCACGTCACTTGTATGTAGATTTTATAATTACTTGTGACGTAGCGGTCCCCCACTGGGCAACTTTAATGCGTTTTATTTAAGTCATACGATAAAGCAAAAAAATACGTGTGTAATATTTTTTTATTATCTGACTGACGGACTAAATAGAATTTCTTTTCTTTTACCCAGGCATCGTCCCTATTCATAGAAAATAATTTTCGACACTATCCACCTATATCGAGTCTTGTATGTTTATTGAAGTCCGTCAATTAGCATTCCTATAAATATTTCAAGCAAAAATCAGAGCAACTACCAGACTGAAAGTTTATTAACCTTTCCAATCATATTTATGGCTTCGCTACTTGACGTAATGGATGTGAGAATCAAAGGTTTAATTTATTTACATCAAAACTAAATTAAATAAAAAACAGGCCAAGTGCGAGTCGGACTCGCACACGAAGGGTTCCGTACCACCGTATAATATTCAGCAAAATACACCGAAAAAAACATGTTACTTTTTTTTTTTTGTTGTTAAGTATAGCGGCAATAGAAATACACAATCTGTGAAATCTTCGACTGTCTACCTATTACGGTTCATAAGATAGAGCCCGCTGACAGACAGACGGACGGACAGCGGAGGCTTAGTAATAGGGTTCCGTTTGGCATCCTTCGGGTACGGAACCCTTATAACTCAAGAAACAGCTTTTTAACATCATATTATCGTCGTGTAAAAAACACTAAGATTTAAGATCGACTTTCGTTTCAACAATTACACTTTTAATTGCAGCCGCTGCCAATCAAGTGAAATTAACAGTGAATACATAAATAGCTTGACACAAACAGCTCCGAAGATTGATGTCTAGACAGCTAATTAAGCCAATGTTATTAATAGCTCAAACAGCACGCTATATTTAGCGTAATCTGTTGTTTATTAGCATTTCGATGCAGTTACGCGCTTTGATGTGGATTAACACTTCGTTTCTTCGTTTGTTGCACGAGTGCTAGTGCATGCTTAGTTGATTTGTTAATGGGCCAGAAAATGTTTGTTTTAAATATGCAGACGATTGCGTTTTTGCTTGAGACTAAATGGGTTTCTTACTGTAATTAACTGTTACAGATATTAATTACTCACTTGATCGTGGCTAAGTAACAACAGCCGCACTGGTCGATCCATCAGGTTAAGCTACGCTTGCCGGGGTTGGTCAGTGGATGGGTGACCATCTTTACATACCGAGAATCCTCCGTGCCTCGGAAAGCACGTTAAGCCGTTGGTCCCGGCTGTCATTCGTGGATCTTTGACAGTCGTTACGAGTCGTCAGAAGCCCGAAAGTCTGACACCAGTCTTACCATGGGGTATCGTATTACCCAGTTACTGGGTTGTGGAGGTCAGATAGGCAGTCGCTCCATGTAAAATACTGGTATTCGGCTGCATCTGGTTAGACTGGAAGCCGACCCCAACATAGTTGGGAAAAGGCTAGGCAGATTGATATTGATATAATTACTTGCCTCGCTTTGACATTTTTTAGGGTTCCGTACGTCCGAATGAAAAACGGAATACTTGTAGGGTCACTCGTGTGTCTGTTTGTCTGTCTATCCGTCTGTCACATCCAATTTGCTCCGAAGCTAATGGACCGATTAAGTTGAAATTTGGTACACATATAAATTTTTGTAACCCAAACACGGACTTGTAACATAAATAAATGAATTTTGAATATCATTTATGGCGGTGGTACATATCATTTATGGGGGGGTACATAATATGGGGGGTCAGTTTTGGGAAACAAACAAGAAAATTTTAACGAAAAAACTGTACCGTAAGACATATCAAATGAAAGGGCTTATTGTGAGGGTCTCAAACATACCTTTTATAATTTTAAAATAAATAGTACTAAGGTTATTTAAAAAAAAATGAAAATTGAACATTATTAACCCCCTTATCTAGAAACTACTGAGCCAATTTTCTTTTGAAAATTGCAGAAAGTTTTTTCAACAACTTAAGCTTCTTGCTTAGTTTGTACTCACAATATTCAGAGATTTTCCATGTTTATTTAAAACTATTGACTTCTTATAGGTTTTCCTGTAATCTTTATATGTAGATTACAGGAAAACCTAGATTTCAGATTACAATATTCACAGATTTGCTATGTTTATAATATATAAACATGGCAAATCTCTGAATATTGTGAGTACAAACATACATTTTCAGTTGGAATGTATTGAACATGTCTACAATGTTAAGTTTGTTCTTGGGATAAATTCATGCCAACTACGGAACCTTTCATTTTGCGTGGTCCGACACGCACTTTTTTATACGTTTTCATATCGTTTTGCTAAAATAAATCAACTATGAAACTTTAATGACAGACAACGCAACACCTGGCTACAACACTACTCACCTTTTAGTTTTCCAAAACCAACAAATGGCTGACCCGATCAAAGCTATCAATCATAGCTGTCGTAGTTTTAAATCAATTATTTACTAACAGAATTATCACACAGCTTGATTAAAACCGTAGAATAATCATCGCGGAACCGCCACAGTGTACGATTAACACAGCATAGCTAAACATAGCAATAGAACGCGCATTAAATTAGCATTGTTCGACTAATTTGAGGTAGTTGATGGCACATTAACAGCGTAGGCTCCAAGGATTTACGCCAGCTGTTGATTCTAAATGGAAGCATACCCTGGTTGGTGTTTGGTGGTGGTTTTACCTGGAACAAGAATAATGTTAGGTTAGAAATTAGAAAAATAAATGTATGTGGTCGTGGAACTCCCGTCAGGAACGAAGTAGAGAGACGAGAGAGAGAGGGACAGACAGAGAGAAAGAGTCGCATGAACGGGGCATAACGCTTTTTCCTTACGTGACGACTTCTACCAGCCAACTGCTACCGCAAGTCACGTAGTTACATAATAATAATATCCTACCGACCGATTTCGGTTATGGTGGCCAATCGAGTGATTAGTCAGGGACGCAGGAGATATTACAGAGCACAGGCATGTGCGCAAACACAGGTGCACTCTCTATTCTTTTACTCGCATTGTCCGATGGGACGGCAATCCGACACGACCGGGGAGAGATCATGCGCAGAACCAACGGCTTTACGTGCTTTCCGAGGCAAGGGGTCAACACATCACCAATTTGGAAACTCCGGGCTGCTACTGAGAAATTCCTAGTGAAGAAAACCCAATAACACTTTGCCTGTCCTAGGAATCGAAGGCTCAACAGTCCCGCTTGAGACGACGACACCAAACGGGGCAGTTAAAATATCATAAGAGGTGATAATAGGCACTTAGTCGACCACTGGATATAGGTCACTCCGATGTTACGCTAGGATATCCACCTAAAAAACTTTTTGATATGACAGTTGCTAAATAACTTCCGACTGACGATCAAATATCGTGATTTCGGAGCCATTCGTTTGTCCCGTTTGTCCTATTGTGGTTAACCCGGTCGCACCACAAACATATATCTCAGTGGCGAGGGTTGTCAGTAATATTAATAACTTGCAACACATGATTTATGATTATTATTGTTGCCACGTCTCCCAACTTTGTATTATCTTCAACATCTTCTATAGCTCATTGGATTGTTTATTAGGTAAACTAGCGACCCGCCTCTGTTCCGCAAGGTTTTACGAGTCAGATTTTGTAAATAAATACTGGTATTCAGCTGCATCCGGTTAGACTGGAAGCCGATCTCAACATAGTTGGGAAAAGGCTTGGCAGATTTATTTCAATTTATTTTATTTTTCATTAACAATCTACATTGTGTTCGAAATTATCCAACATGAATCATGATTGATTCTTTATTATTTGTAAGTTTAATATTTAGTACCTGGTCGACCGAGCTCTGCTGGGGTGAAAATAGAGAATGCTCATTTAATAGTATAGGATAGTTCATACTAATTCCATGCTGTCATGATAGTAGGGTAATTACTAATTCCATGCTGCCATGATAGTAGGTACTTACTAATTCCATGCTGCCATAGTAGTAGGTACTTACTAATTCTATGCTGCCATGACATTATTCTAACGATTTTTCCCAGATATTAGACCTAGCTAGATCGATTTTTCGCCCCTAGAAATCCCTATATTGCAACTTTCATCGAAATCTTTAGAGCCGCTTTCGAGAACGTGATTACAAATATAAATATACACAAATACTGCTCATTTAATAGTATAGGATACACAATCATTGTTTACATGTGTCATGTCTCACTCATCAATCATCATCATTCCAGAATAAGTTCTTTAACTGATGGTGAAAACCGCATCAAAATTTGTTGCATAGTTGGGAAGAACAACGCGGTCACACAGACAAAGACGAACAGCGACTTTAATTTGCAATATGTATACAAAGATGGTGCATTAGTGCTGCTGTGCGGTACGACGCTTCGCATCGCGCAGTGCAGTACCAGTGTAGGTGGAATTCCACTAGCTTTAATATCCGGCTAGCGCAACATTGTAAAATCTCAACGGATATTCCTACGATAGTAAAAAAAAATATCATTACTTGCCTAGCCGTCGACGAAACCGACCATACAGCAGCTCATTCAATTTCTTCCAAAGACATATATATGTACAACAGCACGAATTTTCTGGCAATAAAATAAATCTGTTCATTTTGATGAGTGTGTTTACCTTCCACGTGATGGTCCACTATTCCAACGTGTTTATGACTTTCCTAGAGGTCTGGAGTCTAATAAACTAAAGATACATAAATATCAATAAAGTTTTATCTAGCGGTTATAGCTGTTTCTAAAAGTCTATTGCATGATGAATGAGGGTGTGGCAGCACTAATGCAATATAATTCAGAGGCTACGAATAACCTAGATTTGATGCTCAGACTGGGCAAATTGACGATGATTACAGCGATGAAGGCACCGATTTGATTAATTTAAAAGGGAATCGATAGTGGTACTGTCTTTGATCCCCCCTGTGTTACGATCTCGTATTTGCAGTTTGTTTGCTACCTCTGTGCTAAGCTTATCCTGACAATAAATTTTCGATTCAACAAAATGTTTTCTAGTCAGCTATATCCACAGTGAACTCAACTATCATTTATTTACAAAACAGTCTGCTTCTTTATAATCTCTAGGGCACACATAAAGCGAAGATTTTTAGAAACACATACCTATTCCAAAAGCGTTTTATCGACGGATATTTTAAAATAAGAAATTCTAAATTCAATTCTCGCGCTCAATATTTGTTATGTCGTCGTAGAGCGCTCGGCAAGCGATTGCTGGCCGATATGAAACGGAGACGTGAACGAAATACCGTTAAGGACGCCGTCCATCGGTTTACATGGCGAGAGGAAATTCGATCTTACTGGGAGGACATATTCATATTATGTTATGCAGTGTCACGCTCCTCCCTCGAGAGGTGAACAAAATCTGAAACTAGAATCACTGAAGTAAATATCTAATAAGATTGTCTTTCTTGAAAAGCGCGGCAACAATTTTCCACTATTCTTTGGAAATAAAAAAGATCAGGTTTAGGTGCGATTTCCCATATGAATTTATTCTTTATCCTAGCTACGTGAACGCCAGTTCGTCGGATTGGTTCAGAGAAGAAGATATCTGTTCTCTACCATTATTTTTGTACATTGCATGTTCAAGTTTCCGACAACATCAAATAGTGGGCAACTAACTTTATTTACACACGACAGCAGTAATCGGGTGAACGAACGACCAGTCCGATTTTATTACAAAATCTAGAATTAGATTCAGACAACTTGAAACTCCGATAAGTTGGTGAGAATATATGTTTGGATTTCAAACAAGTTTATCTTTGTGTAGAGAAGCGTTTTGAATGTTAAAATTTAGAAACTTATGTAGTAACTTTGAGTAAATAAGATTATAACAAGATTATATTACAAGGGTACCTTTTACTGGTCTCGATGTCTAGACAATAGTAGGCAGTTCTCACCCTGAAACTTTGACTATTTTAAGTCACAATTCCCACAAAGTTCCAGAAGGATAATAATTCTTAACACGAACCACAGTATTCCATGTTTAACATATCTACAACTACAAATTACAATTTATGTATATAAAAAACGCTGCGAATTCCAACTTCAGAATTCCATTTCATTCATTGAAATTCCGTCCAGCTACCGTTCAAAGTATACAAACATACAAAGTTTTATTTATGCGTGTTATTGTGCAGCGCGTTCCCGCAGCGTGACGGCAGCGTTGCGGCTGCGTGACGTAGCGGCGCATACTAAACCCAACGCAGATAAATGGCGCGGGGTAAGCGCCATCGTGCATGAATGGCCTTTGTTTTGCTTTTTATTTCATAACTTGTCCACAAAGGATGGCGGGAATTTGTGCGCTGTAGAGCGATTAATATTGTTGTTAGATTGTGCGTGGATATGGATAGGTTAGGTAGGCACGGGTGATAGTTAACAATTTAAACCTTTTTGCATTATGTCACTGATTTCTCTTTTGACAGCAAGCCCAAAAGAATCCGCAAGCAGGTTTTACCTACTATGAACTGAACTCAATTACAGTGAGCAATTAGGCGTCCTACAGGCTAAGCTTAGATCATAAGACCTTTATGGGGTATAAAGCGAGAGAGCTGGGTCTTGGTAATGCCACTTCAGTGTATGTTTAGCAAGATATACATATACAGAAGGACCCCTTATTCATGAGAGGGTTGTTATGGCGCAGCTTGGGAGAGGCCATGTCTGGCACGCTTAACATGACCACAATAGAAACAGGTTTTGTCAACGGAAGAATAGACAAAATTACAGATAAACAATCACTTTCTGATCTGTCATTTTGTCTATTCTTCCGTCGACAAAACCCGTAGAAAACCCGTTTCTAAGGTTGTCATGCAACGCATGCTGTTATTGTTGTGACAAAACTAATTTAATCTTCCTTTCTCGTTACTTGAAGAACATTTAGGTCTCTATTATTTAGGGTTTTCTCCCAAGTACCTTAGACAGGCAGATATTAAAAGTTACCCCAAAAATAACTCTTTTGTATTCATATCGGCAACTTCTGCATTCAAATTACTAGTCATAAAATGTTTGAGAGAACGCAATAAAGGCAGATTTACAACTTGATTAATCGTAACAAAGTCGTTTCTTTGTCCAGGTGCAATTACGCAGCAGTAGACTGCTACATTCTTCTAGTTCTCCTTTTTTTCCTGAAATATTTATGGTGTACATAAATAAAGAGTATTCTATCTAGATTGATAAAGAAGGGATGTGATGCAATAAAAGATCCTCGGTAAATGGCGATATCTGAAGAACATTCTTCTAGTTCACCCTCGGAAGACCGCTCTGCAACAACTCTTACCAGTTGCTTAGTAACCACAAGTGGGTTTTTTTAACCAGTACATAAGATATTTACTAATATTATAAATGCCAAAGTGAGTTTGTTTGTTACGCTTTCACGCTAAAACGGCTGAACGGGTTTGGATAAAATTTGGCACGTGGGTATACCATGACCAGGATTAGGACATAGAGTACTGTGGGGGATAGCTGGCCTTGACGGAATAAAACGCGTAGTAAGGATTCGTTCTGGAGGCAAACGGCGTCGAGGAACTAGTAGGGAGCTTGGCAGAGTTTTTTCTTAGTTGTACTCTTGTTGAGCGCTGGGATCGGAGTGTGTTTTCTAGCCTAAATGGCCCCTCTTTTATAGTAAAAAATTCCCTCTCTGCCGGCACTCCCCCTTCCTCACCCCCGCTATCCTCTTTTACTCGTTTATTCAATAAAACTTATTCTTGCATAACTATACTTATTACATTCTTAGAGCTAATTCTTAATGCTAACTAATGACATATTGCTCTATTCTCTGCGACGTCCCATTTGGCTGTGGCGTGAGGATACATTTTCCATTTCCTCGCCTCCCACCTCACTAGTATAAAAGGCACTCTGGCGCGCACGCCCTCTGTCTATTTGTATTTTGGACGTCGCAGAGGTAGGGTAATGAGACACATAAGGTAATAATGCTTTATTAAGCCTATTTTACAGGTTTCTACTATTCTAATTAACGTAATACGATAAACTTTATTAATTTACAACTATATAAAATGCACAATATCTTATTCTCTATGTTTAACACTTTACATAGCCTCTATTAGTAAATTATACAGCAAAAACATCCTAACTCCCTATTGTAAATGACGATCACAGATTCTATTAACCTTATATACTAGCTATAACACTAAATAGTGGCAGAAACATAAGTTATTTACATGAAACGTATGAATCTTAAACATAAATCGTCTTACATTTGGCTTTTTTCGTATGCGGTTGACCTGCTACTTGCGCCCACGTACGAGTTGACCTTAGGGCATCGTGCACAAGTACTTTTTATCTCGATATCACACAACAACACACACACACATCTTACAAGTCTCGATCTCGACTTGTAAGATGTGTGTTAATCCCAAAGTCAACGATTGCCAATCGCTTTGGTGATTGATGATGATTTCAAAATAAAACTTTAAATTGCCTAAAAACCTTAACAGAATCTTCAACAGACAACGCACAGCCTAAGCCGCTGGGGTTAGAAGCATGTTTAGCACACGAGTTCCTTATAAACGAAAATATGCACTAAGGATTTTTGACAATTCATCTCCTAAACGTATGTGATATAGTAAAGATATGTGAGGATAAACTTTCGCCCATGAGAAATCCCATCAGGCGCACGTCTTCTTATTTGATTACAAATAACAATCAAAAATACCTGTTGACTGAAGTGGAAAATATTTTTCATCCTGGTCCGCAGATGAAGTCGCGGGCAACAGTTAGTAGTCTCATTTAAACGACACAGTCAAAGAAGTCGGATAAAATCGAAGCTTCATTTTAAACAATTGCAGGACAAATCGGAAGCTTGGCTCGGATTGGCTTGGATTCAATCGTGCGTCGTGCACTATTCTATTAGACTGCAAGCTATCGGCTTCGGATAACGGTAGTCAGACTAGAATCCCGTTACGTTAATGTGGTGCAAGAGAGGAACTTGCAGCGGGATGGAGAAAAGCTTCTTTATGGTGGCGGAAGACAAGCATTTTGATACTATACCAGCTCCTAATTGTCCCATTAAAGAGCTAGGGTCGGTTCTCGAACAAAGAAGGATGAAAGGAATTATAGACACGACAAATAACACAGCTCTTTGAATTTATAAAGAAAAATCTACGAGCATATTTGCTTTCATAACTTTCTAAATGTACGTAGTATAAAAATGCAATAATATCAGGTTTTTAAACTGAATTAGTTTGGGTTTTTCAGGTTTCCAAGATCAAGATCACAGTTTCGTTAGAGTGTATGTTTCAACTAGAATTTGAAACATAGATATCTCCTAAACTTGTGCTAGCTTCAGGAGCATTACTTCAATCCGACTTCCTGGTGTGTTTTTGGGAATCGTCAGTATTTTCCTATGTTTTCCCATCTCTTCTCTACATTCTCTTTTGATCATCAAAGTAGCGAAAATGCTGAATCGCTAAATACTTTTTGCGCTCCCCAAAAAAATATTAACGTCCCTTATCACCTTGCCTAAATAGCCGATTTTATACGACAATCATTAAATTGACGACACTTCTCACGAGCGGTTTTTGTCGCATCACCTTCTCACTTGGGCACGGCAAGCGGTTTTAGATATAACCGTAACGGCTCGGATCCGAGTCAGCATTAACTTTAACGATTCGATCGTTGCCGACTAAGATAACTGGTCGGCAATGCCTTACTTACGTCTTCGTGTTTGTTCGTCTATAGACCTTCGTGCTAAAGTAAAAGTATTTGTTATAATAGTATGAATTGTTAGTTATTACTGTTGCTGGGTCTTTGAAGTCGGTAACTGTGTTTTGCTGATGATTGCGTCCGTACTGGGCCACACGCAGTTCCTTAGTTGATCTTTGTTCAGATGGTAAATATTGGCTTTGGAAAGTATACGAAGGTAAGTGATTAAGCGAATTAACTGATTACCGTAATTAGATAAACCCTCAAAAAAACAAAACAAACAGTTTTATTTAAAAAAAATCGTACACATTTTCTTCAGAAGCAAGATACAATCAAAACAGAAGAGATATCTTTCAGAAAAATACCATTAATTACGCTTCTCCCTTTTTAACTTTACAATGTAAATTAAATTAACCCACAAAGCTTACTAGAATAATTAATAAACTAGCTGATACATAAACTAGCGTCTTATATTACTTTTTTCAGAGTGGTCGTATCTATTTCACTCAGGGGACGCGTCCGGCGCAGTTGATTAAAGAAATTAATTGTTTATCGTCGACGGAGACGTGCTGCGAATATATTTAAACTGAAGGACTCTGGAAATGTAGCCAGTGTAAGGTTGGCAGGTTTTCTTTGCAGATGAGGAGAAATGTTGAAAGATGTAATGAAAGTTTCCGCTATAACTAACTACAGAAGTACAGGTGTTTTTCAGCAAAACAATTTTCGTCATAATACGCTCGAAAAAGTATAATATCCTCGTATCCAAAATGTGTTGCACATTTCCGAGGCATGTCCTTTCCACATATATTAGCACAAAGCTGCGCAGTGCGCTGCACACAAAGGACACTTGTCATAATATACATTACAACAAAAATATGAGACAGCACCTGTTACCCGGACATATATATTTACGTTCCAAACATGGCTCGCGGGAATGTTGCAATGTCAGAAGTTCACAACCCTAAACCCCGGGAAAGAATATTAATCATACCGTCCACTGGCAGATAAGCGGGAAAGCAGACTGTTTGTTATCCCGTTTCTGGCATATCCTCTGATAACAGGGTCATCGTACAAACCACGAAAAAGGACCACAACATTTTGTGGCCTTGACAGAGATCTATCATCATTCATCAGTCTTGAAAATCTTAAGATGTAATGAGTTGCCCCATTACATAGACCACAAGAAAGAACAACCGATCCGAAAGGTAAATTGCTATGATTAACATTGCTTTCGGTGATCGCAGTATAGCGTGCAGTAGGAGCTTGCCAAAAACTACAAAGCAAACAATACAGAATATATAGAGCATAGTAAAGTTGAACAAAGTGCCAGCCCTAACAAAGTCCCGGGTAGTATATTCACCCGCGGAAAGTTTCGATGTCGCCCGGACGTGACACGTCTTTAAAAGAAAGTAGGTAATATGGTTATGTACGGAATTTTACAGGCGAGACGACCACCTCGGAATACAAGATAAAGATATTGATTAATCAGTGACGCGGTTTGCCTGAAAATGTTTGTGTGAATGAATTTAGAGGAGGATGAGTATTTGGGGCACCAGCGGCAGTTTCCTTCGCAAATATTGGTGATTAAAAGTCCGCTTACACCACAAATCAAGAAAGGCGTTTAACATTAAACATATTATTTAAAAGATGATTATTATGTCAGTTTAAAACGATTGATAGATACTTACGGAATGAAGTTTGTAATTCTAACGAATTAAAAACTTCAAATCACTGAATACTTTTAGCGCTATTAAGTGCAAGCGGTACCCTACTTGCGTGACATACGATCAATCACAATATGTTTCATTTTGACAGTTCCACAACATTCATTGCGTTATTAACTTTTTGAGCAGACATTTTTTTCGATTATATGAAGCAATGGATTAGTAATATCCTTCAATATGATTCAGATTATGATTGATCGTGTATTATGCAATTAATAAATAATAATAATAAATAAAATAGTTTATTGGTAAAACAAGTATTGGTATCAACAAAATTATTTGATTGGATCCTCGTTTTAGGCAGATAGTGCCTGTACCTATTAGGAGAGTCCGCTCTTCAATAGCATAGTGTTACATAAAAAGCAAAACGTATAATTTTTATGCAAAAATTACATAAATTAACATTAAAATAAATGAAATCAAATGTGTGTATGAGTGGGTGTAAGTATGTGTATGAGTAAACGTGAGTGAAAGTGTAGCCTGTAGGTGTGACTGCGACATTTGTGCGAGGGTGTGTATGTGTCAAGGTTTCAAAAGTGTTTCGGTATCATTGTAAGTAAGCGTTTGTATGCATTCTATTATAATTTTTTTACTGTCATAGTAGTTTTTGGGATAAAAGTAGATGTATTTATTGATTTTATTATATAGCGCAGCAGATCGTTTACTAAATTGCATGCTGGCAAGCAAAGTTATTGTCCTAGGGATATTTAATATTATATATTTCCTTCTTTTTTTTCTTCTTTCATTATGGTCAAAGCTATTATGCTGGTCAAAGTATTATATAATTGTATGACGGTTGTACTTTGTAGCGCAGGTTCATTAGGGGTGCCCCTGCTGAAATACTGAAAATTTTCCAGTACTGGTATGCCAATCAAAAGAACCAGGTAAAGTGGTCTAACACTCTCTCTTCAGCATATAGATTGGAATGCGGTGTGAGACAAGGGGGTTTAACATCCCCCAGGCTTTTCAATCTGTATGTTGATGGCCTCATCACTGAGCTTAGCAGCATGAGTATTGGATGTCGAATAAATGGAGTAAGCGTCAATAACATCAACTACGCGGACGATATGGTGCTGCTGGGTCCAACTGCTGGGGCAATCAGAGAATTCCTCAGAGTGTGTGAGAATTATGCTGCCTCACACGGACTGATTTATAATGTCACCAAGAGTGAATATATGATTTTTAAGGCCGCGGGTAGGTGTCCGGACTCTGTTCCGGAAATAATAAGACTGAATGGGCTCCCGTTAAACAGGGTGTCCAAATTTAAATATCTTGGACATTTCATCACCGACGACCTTAAGGATGATATAGACATAGAGAGGGAGCGTAGGGCTTTAGTGGTCAGAGGTAACATGTTGGCCCGTAGATTTGCTCAATGCTCTGACCAAGTAAAAATTACGCTTTTTAAGGCCTACTGTCAGAGCTTTTATACGAGCAATCTATGGGTCAATTACACCAAGAGATCGCTGGATGCCCTGCGCGTACAATATAATAATGCATTCAGGATGTTGTTGCGACTGCCCCGTTTCTGCAGCGCTTCGGAAATGTTTGCTGAGACCCACACAGATGGCTTTCATGCCATAATCCGTAAAAAAAACCGCGTCGCTGCTGAGCAGAGTGCGAGGTAGTCGCAACTATATCCTGAGAGCTGTGGCGGAGAGCTATACTCCAAATATTCGGCATTTTATCAGGAGGTTGCTCAGGTAGGAAACATGTTTTCTTGCCTGCTCGTCCTCTGCGTGGAGTGTGCATCATTGTATTTCATTTTATTTTATACCTACCTTTAACTACTACTAACACTAGAATATAAGTTGTTTTTGTAATACTAACATAATATGGATCCCTGTTATCTGTAATAAATTAATTTTAATTTAATTAGGAGATCCGATTTCAGCAGTGCCTAGATTTTGATTCGATGAGGATGTGCGAAATAGGTCAAAGTACCTTTTAAATAAAGATCATACAGTCTACGTATCGTATATTCGGTATATAAGAAGAATATATAAAATGCTTTGTCGAATACTTTAAGTTTGGAATTTATAAATTGGCTGAAAGAGATGAAATTGCAAATAACTGAATGCCAAAAACATTATTTATATCTGCTATTGAATGCAATAGATTTGAAATTGTAGACAAATATATAATTCTACTGATGGCTAGGTTTTCAGAATTGCGTTCAATTTATTAGTTTCGTTGTTTCTGACAGTTCGTTAACATAACAAAAGGAGAAAATTGCGGATCGAATGTTCTTAGATCTATTCGGAATTGTAAATATTTGAAGCCTTTCGAAGTTCAATGTCTTTAAGTTCGTGAACTTTGACTTTGGTGTCGTATCTCATGATACAATTCATTATTCATTTGAAATATTATAACTTTCAGAGCTTCGTTCGAGAGGGCGTAGTCATTTTGGTATTGTTCATTCATCCCTTTTGCACTTAACTGGATTGCTTTTATTAAGTTCATAAAGGGCCACTGTAAGTTAAAAATGTAAAAGCTTATTTCAGCTGGGAATACATTAGATTTAGCTTAGTGGAGCACTATGAAGATTGGATGATTTGGCAAGAGAAATAAATATTCCTCCAGACCGTATTTCGGCCATGGCGGCCAATCTCAACGGAGACTAGCCTTCGGCGCGGGAGATATTATAGTGCACAAGTGTGTGCGTACACACAGGTGCACTCTCTCTTCCCTCACTCTCATAGTCCGATAGGAAGGCACGCATACAGACAGAAATAAACCTTCGTCAAAGGATGATTAAATGTGATTATCAATTAATTGAAAGCTTCTGAACTATCGGATTAAAACAGCATTTAACACACATGCTTCGTCGCAGTATCTTTAAGCTGAAAAGTATCCAACCCTGCCACCGCGACACTGCAAAAATTTCAGAATTAAGTAACTTGGATATAATGTTTTCGAAAGAATTTCCCAGCGGCTTTATTTTCGAAGGCTCGCGGTACATATTTACATAGCAGGGACTTAATAACAAGCGTTGCCGCTTTCCCGCATTGTCTAGAGAGGAGACACTGTCGCTCCCTTCATTTTTATGTGCTCATAATTCCCCTGCCTTTTAGTAACAGAGCAGACATCCTTTATTCACGTATTTGCCTCATCCCTTATTGTCCTTTTTTCATATCTGCGCTATTACAGCGTTTATTCATATTCATTGTAGCATGTGCTTTTGCTGTGTTTCAGGGGAATTGACGAACTGTGACGTATGAAACAATGATATCAGATTCGGGCTGAATTTTTTGTGTAAACAAAAGGAATTTTATTCATTTCGTTGTTATATTAAGTAATTGGGTTTCAGTCTGTTTATAATTACGAATTTGAATACAAAAGGTTGTTTAATAATAACGTTCGCGTTAATATTTTTAAATATATTTACGGAAATCTGCTTAACAGTTTTATTATTCAGTTTATATTTTAATATTACTTCGAAGTAATAGTCTTTACAGCGCAAAATGTGTTGTATTTAGTACAGATTCATCAACTGACTGCCACATCAATTTAGTTAGATTAATTTATGTAGACGTCAGTATTATTAATCCTTTGTAAGTTACCATGTTATCAACCACAATATTTATTATTATTATATATATATTTTTTATTATTCAGAAAAAATCTCCCACCCAAATTAAAACAAACGACCACTAATTCACGTCTAAATATCACTGTACCCACATTTAAAACAATATTTTTTACAGCATGTCCTAAATTCAGTTCAGTGGTAAAATCCGGGCCCATTTCTCTCGTCTATTTTGTTTCTCATACATTATTCAAAATTATTCCGAGGGAATTACATGTTGCGTGTGTGCGAATGTACGAGTTTCTGCGACTTAATGTGAATATTGTGTCTTACGTGTGTTTTATTGCAAGTTTGTTCGCATAATAAATGTGGGCAGGTTAATGCGGGCCTGCGCTGCCAAAGGGTTAACTGGGTAAAGCTAGGTCTTTGCTGTAACGTGGACTTGTTGGGGAAATTTTGTTTTATTGTTTAGATTTTTGGAACGAAGTTCTTTAACGCGTCTTGCGGTAGGAGTACACTGGAAGAAATCGTTGCGTAACGAAAAAGCGTTATGTCCCCTCCATGCGAATTTGTCTCTTTCTATTAAATACAATAGAAAGAGACAAAATCGCACAGAGGGAGAGAAAGTGTGAATTTGGTCAAAATGAAAATCCTAGACGGCGGCTGCGAAAATTTTCAAATTTTTCGTCATGGGTATCGTTTTCATAGTTTTCGAGGGTGCTAAAGTAGATTCGCAGAGTCATGTTTTTCTCTTCTTGTTCTCACACACTAATGTCTACATAACTTTGTACTCAAAATTATAATGATGTCGTATTTGTATCATTTTACTGTGTGTACATAAATAAATAAATAGCGAGATCAAAATTTTAATCCAATATGACGACAGCGATTTTTGTTTTGTTTTGAATCTTACGTGGGCAGAAACTTCGTCCCCGACGTTGTTCACATCATAGCCACCAAGGAGATTAGTTCGAATCTAATCACCACAGTAGTGTGAAGTAGAATCCGCCTTTTGTACCAATCAGGATCATTTATAATCTGATCAGATATACAAAAAAATACAGAACAGCGCAGCGCCTTTATTAATTTTCTGGATGGTCATTTGAGTACTGTGGGAATCTCCATTGCCTGCATCAATGATCTTCTGCAGCTGATGTGTGCAAATTAACACATGATTGTACAAACATCTGGGAACCGACCCTAAGCATTTTGTTTCTAAGAAATAAATGATTATATAAAATGTATATCTGCATAATGCATAGATAAAGCAGTAGATATATCTAGGATATCGCAATTTTCGCAATCCTAAAGTGTTGCGCATTCGACATTTATAAATATTGCGATAGTGTCGTTCTTTAATAGATTTCCTCTTTCTTGAGTTCTGTTGCAAGAAGGATTAGCAAATACATTCCATAATATTTATAGAGTACGTTCTATCGCGAATACTAGCGCATGACCACTTTTGGATCTTATAATAAATAATATAATAATAAGCAATAAGGTCGAAAAGTGGTCAGGCGCCTGTTCACCATAATGAACAAATAGCTACTCGAAGAAGATCATATACAACGTGTAACGTTAGATGCGCAAAACCTCAGACAACCCAACTGATTTCTAATTCAATTGACCTAAGTATTTCAGAGAAAAAAAAAAACATTAACAAAATTGTAAAGGTTTTATGCGTTTCTTGCGTCTGCGACGACGCTCTAATCGAGGGAGTGTCGTCATTGGGCCATTCTGCTCGTTATTCTGATCAAACTATTTTCAGGTTTTGAGCATTTAACGTTACATATTGTATACAAATATACAACAGACATAATTAGTGTCAAACCCCGATATATATAGACACAAGATGTACCATCGTTGATACTAGCGCCTGGATCCGTATTTACCATATCTTATGTCTACTAAATAATTATTTCATCGCCCAAACTTACACAATGTACCAAACAAACTTTTACCAACCCTATTCTTGCTACAGATATTTCGTAACAATACAGGAACAAACAAGCGATTCTGACAGGCCATCAACCGCGGGGTATTTTCGGCCGCGTATGTGATGTTTTCGACCTCACGACCAATAGATGCACATACATAAATAATCGAGAAAGAGGATATCGGATTCTCAACAGCTTCCTATAATCACCAAATAGATAGCAGAAAACCACAAGTTAGGGTAACTGAAACATGTAATGTAAAATAACAATCACAAAAGCTTAAATGCAATACAGCTTTCAAAACGCAAACTTTGTCTGATCAAATTCAAACTCGAAACAAAGCAATGTTGTTTGTATCCGGTGAGATAGTACTGAATACTGATTTTAGATAAAAGCTACCAACTTGCTAAGCTTTATGAATAGTAAATACTTCAACCGGTGTGGCTAGGCTTGCACTGCCTCTGCAGAAGACCAAGAGCGTTCTCGTATTTCTAATAAGTCTTTTCGTCTAAAACTCGTTTGCACTAGTCTTCAGTATTATGCAACTTGTAAGCCTATTTTCGACATCAGACACATACGCAGAACTTCAAGGACTGACCATGTCAAACGCGTTCAATGTCCTGACATTGACACCCATAGAATGATTATTCTATGGTAACGGACTGTCAGTTGTTGCAAGAAAACAGAGCTACGTTTCAAAGACGAATGGTCTTTGAAACGTAGCTCTGTTTTCTCAGAGATTTTCAATGCACGCTGGCCTAGCGTTCACCTTAGTTATAGTATACTAGTAGATTTTCTGCAATTATTCTGTTCTACAGATCTTGTAGAACAAACATGTAGGTCAGTATAATTAATGGGTACCGACAGATGTCGTTCGACACCGATATTTATTTCACTTAGAGCTCTGGTACCGGTGCGAATGGAAACGATATGTGTCAGCTTATTTTCACAGTAAAGTTATGAGCGGATTAATGGATGATATAGTTCTTACTGATAGGTTACATTTGAATAACGTTTACTCCCAAGATATATTTTCCTAATTATAAATGCGAAAGTGAGTTTGTTACGCTTTCACGCTAAAACGGCTGAACAGATTTGGATAAAATTCGGCAAATGGGTATACCATGACCTGGAGAAGGACATAGGCTAATTCTTTATCCTGGATCAGAGACGAAGTCGCGGGTAACAGCTAGTTCTCAATAATTAAGCGCCATTTTAATGGGGCTAAGTGTAGATAGACGCATCGATTTCTCAGGAATAATCCCGTGAAATGAAATAAATCAAGGATTATAGCAGATTGCGGAATTACTTGCAGAATCATCCTGGAATTGGCAGAAAATGGAGGTGGGTGGAAGAAAATCGTATCCCATTAGTTTGATAGTAAAACTACTAGCAATAAATTTTATCGTGTTACTAGCTTTCGCCCACGGCTTCGCCCGCGTGGAGGTCGGGAATTATCCCACGGGAACGTACCATCGGTGATAAAAAGTATCGTATGTATTAATCCAGGTTATAAAGCATCTGTGTGCCAAATTTAATCCTAATCCGTTCAGCCGTTTTTGCGTGATTGAGTTACAAACATCCAATCATACAAACCTTCACATTTTTTTTGTAGGGTTACCAGTTTTTGCATAAACGTGCAATCCTCAGCTTGAACCTAATAATACCACTTTAACACCTAGTTTGATGCACATACCAGGTACATAATATACCCATAGTTAGGTCAGTCCTCTCGGGCTTACCTATAAGCGTGACAGATTTGTCACATGTGTGGTGTGTGTTCTTGCGATGTTACAGCATGTTACAAAGCATACCTACTAAACAGGTATACAATTCATTTGCGCCGCGTGATTGCAGACTCGACATGTCTTTGCTGAATACTGATTAATTGCCTAAAGCGAGAGCTTCCGACAGTACAAATGCTTGGTATATATTATTACAATCCTGTGTCAGCATATATTATAATTGTATGTTCGTATATAAGAGCTTTTCATTCATGTATGAAAGCTGCTTTGTTACGAATTAGCTGAGTAATATCTACAAAATAAAATATTTATAATTTAAAAAATCAAAAAACCGACTTCAAATATTACACCATATTTTCAGGTTATTTGTTTGTCCCCCGCCTGCAATACCATACAATTCTATAGATTATAATGCTTGTTTTTCTCTTTTCAGTTATGTATTATTGCAGTCGGGTTTTTTATATATTAAATTATTTATTTTATTTGAGACTTTTTAGTGTCCGCACACTTATGGACAAAAACTGGTCCTTCACAAACATGGCCCATTTTTACGCTATCAAAAATCTTTTAAACCAATTTATTATTTCTAATTACTTTTGAACATATAATTTATGTATATTTTTGTAATCCCCTTTTAATTTCCTTTATTTTGATACCCTACGCGATAGGTTTGTATTTTTTTTTAAATTAACGTATTAGTAGTTCGCGGCAAAAATCCGCCATTTTTTTTTTCAAAAACCTGTGTAATGGCTAATGGTCCTTGGGTTTTTAAGACGAATATAACGATACCTTAACTGTCGAAATCCATCCTTCGTTTGGAAGATACGAGGTAATAAAGAAATTTACAAATATACATACAAGATACGCGCGAAAAACATAACCCTTCCTTGGCAGTCGGGTAATTACCTTCCCAAAAAGACCTTACTGCAAGATTAGAACCCAAGGAAAAGGCATCCCTTGCCCGTCCTATTAATAACCCTACGACAAATTTCAGTCACGGCGCATCCCCTGGTCCCTACGGCCCGGGTCGGCGATTAATTCTTTAATTAACCCTACAGCGGCGCGGGTCATTGGCGCCGCGAATTAGAAGCAATGGCGCCGAGATAACTCTGCGAACGCACTCGCCATTTGTCTCCATTCAAGATGGCACCCAGTTAAATAGAATAAAAGGAATCCTCGGCTGAAGGAAATATTATTAACTCGCTGTGTAAACTGAGCGCCTCAGTTATGGGCATTGCGGAGATAGTTGGAGTTGTGGTTCAAGAGTATTTGTAGTGCATTCAGACGTTAGTAGAAATTGTTAGCATTATACTAAGGTATCTTAGTTGTGCATTGTTGGTCTAAGCTTCACTTTCCCGTGCTAGCATTATTTTAAGGGCAGGTGGTTTCAAGAAACTTGTCGTTAGTGGGCTTCTAAATCGATTCTAAAGGCGACGATAACAGACTTTTAATGATTTTATACTGAAGGTCACGTCTAAACGAGTAGTGTTAATGATTTGGTAAAAATATATGTTTAATAAGAGCATTTTCTTAATAACTTAATATACGAATATTTTAGATTATGTTTATATTACATAGTGAAATTAATTTCTAAAGTTATGTCAAACGCGGTTAAAAAACTGAGAATAACGCAAAATCTATCAAGTGTATTTTTCTGAAACCTTCACCATTTTAAAGATAATTTAATTATTGATCTTTTAGTATACGTGTATTATTAAAATACCTTTTGTTTTATGTATAATAAATTAATCATGCGTCAAATTGGGGACAGCGCTCCTTGATGGGCGAGTCCTATTACTGGTTAGACGTACGACGCGTTGCGTTAGCTTAGTATAGAACACGCAAGCTAACCACTCAAGGTCACTGGCATATAATATACGTACATATACAGGGTTACAGTGTAAGTCGTACTGAATATTAAAGGATGTTATTATTCAGGTCATTTCTGATGAATTTTATTCTGAAATAAAATTTCCGAAACTTAACCGATAAGGAGATATTAAATTTTAAAGATTATTTTGAAAAATCCTTTACTTTTTGGCTTTTAGTCGTTTTCTTTGGGATTAGAGCTCCTAGAGTCGTTTTTTTTATGTATCTAGTTAGAAGACATGTCCATTAATAAAAACGACTAAAAGCCAAAAAATAAAGGATTTAAAAAAATAATCTTTAAAATTTAATATCTCCTTATCGGTTAAGTTTCGGACATTTTATTTCAGAATCAAATTCATCACAAATGACCTGAATAATAACATCCTTTAATATTCAGTACGACTTACCCTGTAACCCTGTATATAGCCCGCGAAATTCAAATTTTGTTATGTTTTTGCAATTTGACGGTCAGTGTCAGGTTGTATCTTGATCAAAATATGTTTGCGACTATAACAGATATGTATTTAAAGTTATTATAATCATTGGAATCCTTAATACATCTCTCTTAATTAGATATATTCCATAAGAACAAATTTCTTATGAAAAAGTTCTAAAAGTTCTAATTCTGTAAATACATATCGCAAATCAAATTGCAAAAAACGTAAGAAAAATTGAACTTTGCGGGCTACAACTGAGTATCCACCTTAAGTGATTAGTTTCCCTAATTGAGGTTTTACTTCACCTGTGGTGTGTTCTTCTGCCTTGTTAATGAATGATTATAGGACACTACGTACTTAAAGAGGATTAGTATCGTAGGTCGGATAGGTCACATTGGGTGTTGTGATCAGTGTGAAAACGACTGATAACACGTCTATTATCCAACACTGCAGCAGCTTTTGTCTTTCCGGCCCGTTGGTTCTAACTCCATAAACACCCAAAACTATCCAAGTAATAAATCTACCGTAGTTATACGATTAGATGCTAGTACATAAGGTAGGTAAGAAATTCCTCAGGGCCCGACACGGCAAGCAGCTACCGTGTCGGACTGACATTCAAGTATGCGGAAATAGTACCGCGATCATTTCAAACATGTACCTATGATAGATTTATTACTTTGGATAAAATTGAGAAATAAGTCAGGTACTATCGTGTTACCGATTGAACGATAACTGCTGCAATAGGAATTTATTGTTAGGAATTGCGACGATTTATACATACAGAGATCAGCAGGACTCATTACTGTGTCGTTGTTTCATTTTTAATGCTTTTCCTAATTTAACCTATTGTAGTATACGAGTAGTAAGCTTATTCCAGGTGCATCGTCTTCACATATAATTATATAAGTTAATTTATACAAAATATGGTCAAATATTTGAAAAGAGTAACGGTGGAGTTTCTTGCCCATTCTTCTCCATACGAAAACTACCTTTTGGAAGGGGCGACTACGACGAATTTTGACGTTCATAAGTGCCTTTTATGTGCAAATTATTTGACTTTGTTTCAAATCTGGTTGTGATTGCTAAGAGGGGTTGATTTACTGTGTAAAATACACCCATTCTAATCTGGCTAGAATTATCTAGTGGCAAAAAGCAGAAAATATTCCCGCGTCTGGAATTCTGCATTCCAATTACAAATAATCCAATCGGAGCGAAGCGGTGAAGGTTCTGCGCTAAACGCAAGCAACCCTCTCTCTCCCGGGGGAGTCGCAAATACTTCGCTAAATAGCGCTAATTAACGTTTAGTCTACGATATAAGTGTACGACACTTGAGCCGCAATATGTTTCGCGCCGCTAACTTTGAAAGAAACTAGGTATATTGATTGTCTGTGGATGGCTGCACTCGTATGACGTAAGGCTCTCAGGCATTAAGTATGTAGTCTATAGTTACTGTGCGTAAAATGGGAGAAGGATGCGGGAATACAAAATAAATAAAATGATATTCGTCTATTAAAAATAAACAAGCCAATTTAAATGACATATTTTATTAACATGTCTAACGATCCTTTCGTTTTACATAATTATAATTAGTACGGGATAATGGGACCCGTCCCGACAGAGGGTTATGAACGGGACGTAATAGGACAACATGTTCCATGTTTGAAGGCGCGAACGGTAATAAATTCAAATATAGAATGAGGGCATTATTCTTTAATACAGGGTGTGATTTTTATTAATAAAGATGAATGAAGTTTTTATTGTCTTTTTTATTACGGTAAAAAAAAGTGTTGAAATAGCTGATAATAGCGTGATGCTGTAATGCTGTTTTCTTGCAGGTGATAATTTGTATTACGTAGCTATACAATATATAATTGTAGCAGCGCTTTTCATGTTCGTAATTGAACAACCAAACGAACAGAACTGTACGCTTAGCATGACCACAATAGAAACGGGTTTTGTCGACGGAAGAATAGACAAAATGACGGATAAACAATCACAATCTGTAATTTTGTCTATTCTTCCGTCGACAAAACCCGTAGAAAACCCGTTTCTATGGTTGTCATGCTACGCATGCTGATATAGTTAGAGCGAATCAGTTCAATACCACTCCATTAACCAAATCACAATTCACACCACAGCTAAAACTTTATTTAACCCTTACTTCGCTCGAAGCAAAAATCTTTCGAACAATCTTTCCCTATTCCCACCTGGTCTCATTCTTTCACTTCCGCACCAAATCTCTAAACAACAGCAATAGAACAATTAAAGAGCAATAACAAGCCAGCAGCCGCAGCTCCCGAGCAATAAATTGCACGAGCTAAGCTGCACG
Organism: Agrochola macilenta; assembly: GCA_916701695.1. Lineage (NCBI taxonomy): Eukaryota > Metazoa > Arthropoda > Insecta > Lepidoptera > Noctuidae > Agrochola > Agrochola macilenta. Next base: position 7,733,509 of record OU753564.1, on the reverse strand, counting down.
CGAAAGTTGGCAAGATGTATACGAGCCAGATTATACTGCTATGCAAATTCTGTAGATGTGAACTTCCTAACTTCGGATATTAACATAGCTCGCGGTGGTTGGAACGATTTTCGTCGGCACGTGTGTGGTATTTGTTTTTGGTGTATGAAACATTGTGTTGTGTTTATTAGCGGAGAATTCCTTGGCTGAACTCGGAGTCCTGCAAATGATACTGGGGAATATAGCTATATTAGTAACATATTTTTTTCCGCCGCAGAACGTATTTTGTTAGTTTCTCAACTATCAGTTTGGTTGTAACAAAAATGTCAACATTTGCGATAAAATTATGTTGTTTCGAAAGAATTCGCAGGAAATAATAAACCAAACCAGCGCACGCATTCTTCGAAACTTGTAGAATCAATCATGAATTCCTCTGAGCCACAGTAAATATTTACCACCGCACAAATTCTGCGAATCTGCAAACTTTTTAAGTAAGAAAGAATAACGAATTTACAAAAACCTCCCACAGTACAGCTAGATCTTTCCCAACCTTCACTGCAATAATAAATCCGTCATGATTCCCACCTTTCCTACCATTATCAGATCTGCAATGCTCACCGCGTGCTCACTCCTGAGTGATACGGCCACAGTTGCGCGCGACATAAACTGCGCTCGCATCTCGCATGCCTAATGCCTTCCGTGACATTAGATTCGATCGTGTCACATGTGGAAACACTTCCGCATTTGCAGGGTTAATATCAGATAAAACTTTTGGGTTATAGCCGTTATTTGTAATGTAATTTAAAGTCATTTTCAACCTTAAAGTTGTATCCTCCTGAGATGGGGGTCCACTTTTATGATTTTGGTTTTCCATTACGCGTTGAGGTTTCCTTTCTGTCGTTTCGTCTACTACGTCATTAAGCAGAATAAATATGTCATCAGAATAAATAATTAATCAATCTTGGCAGTTTTAATGTATAACAGCTAGATGAAGAACCAATCAAGTACTACTTACATAAACCTAATAAAATTGATAATTATGACCGGCTTGGGAGAACTGTTTTCTAGCAACTAATTACTTTGCCTTTGAATGATTCTAATCAAATCCCCTTTTTCCAATAATGAATCAATCAAAGAGCTTCAATACTAATTATACCTAGGCTTTTCATCAACGCGCGAATTAGTAAAACTGCTAACTCCATATTGTTTCTTTCTTATATCAAATCTAGTTTCTTCGTCCCCGTTTTAAATTTCTTGTTCCCCCGACCCACTCCATCGCATCGCATCGGAAGTCGGTGTCTTTGGTTTTGAATTTTAATTTTTTGCCACCGACTTCCGAAATTAAGTTATTTTTCACTTTGTAGTGTTTTTTTTTGAAGTAGTTAAAGTAAGAAAAATACAACCGACTTCCAAAAAAACACTACATAGTGAAAAATAACTTAAATTTCGGAAGTCGGTGGCAAATAACGAAAATACAAAACTAAAGACACCGATTTCCGAAATTTAAGTTATTTTTCACTATGTAGTGTTTTTTTGGAAGTCGGTTGTTTTTTTTTGTAAAAAAGTTTTTTTTAATTCGTTTTTATTTTTCACTTTTTAGTTGTGGTAGGTACCCCAGACAAATTCGAATACCACTACCTACTATGTAAATAACAGTGACAGGAACTTATTATAACATCAACCATATCTTAGACTAAGTGGGAAAACTACGTATTATTGAAGCTAACTCAAAAACTACCAAAGAAAAGATAATAAAATTTATTTGGGACCACCGCGCAAGCTTCCTCTACTAAATGAAAAAAGAATTTTCCAAATCGGTCAACAATTGACGAAAATATCGATGAACAAAAAAGCAATAAAATAAAATACATAAATTCGAAAATAGAAACCTCCTCCTTTTTGTCATACAAAAACAAACAAAATCTTCAGCTTTATTAAGAGAATAGATTGTATCAAATCTCATTTGAACTACTTTAACTTACACAGTAAACTCATTTTCATTAACTTGAAAGGATGAAACTTTAATGGATATATTAAGTCCTTGCAAATTCCCGGTTCAATACTCGGTGCCAATGAAAAACGACCAATGCTTAATAGTTGGAACTTGGAAACCTTCCCAGTGGGTATAAATGCAAATCCGATAACGGATAAAAAGATGGTGGCGGATCTTTTTAACTTGACGACATTACTCTACGTGTTAATGGCGGTGGGATTAGCCAGAAGGCTGAGTTGGTCATGAAATAATAATAAGGCAGTTCATTTGAAATGGTTTGAAACGACATGATGTCAAAAACACGAAATACTTGTCTTCAATTACTTCGGTCTTCGTGAATCTGACATTTGGTTTAGTACAAGCAATATTACAGAAGTTATCATTCTCTTGTAAGCCCCGATACAGTTTCAGATAGTTACCAAATCTTTTAAACTTCAAGGGGCTTCAATCAATATCAATCTGGTAAAGAGTAGCAGAGCTTGTTAGGTACAAATTGATATTGACTCGATTGACGGCCCGGGTCAATCACCAATTAAAGCGAGTTTTTAGCTGATAGTGTCGCAACATTGTTTCGTAATCGATCAATTGTTGGCAACGTGACAACTTTACTAAATGTTTATTGATTGAGCGAGTTCAGGTGAATCTTGCGCAGTTTTGAGGGATTTTTTTTAAGGCAACGATAACCGACCTTTAATGATTTTATACTGAAGATCACTTCTAAACGAGCAGTGTTAATGATTTGGAAAAAATATATGTTTAACTAGAGAATTTTCTTATTAACTTAATATATGAATTTTAGATTTATATTAAATAGTGAAATTAATTTGTAAAGTGACGCGGATAAAAAACTGAGAGTCACGCAAAATCTATCAAGCGTATTTTTTTTAAACCTTCATTCCATTTTAAAGATAATTTAATTATTGATCTTTTAGTATACGTGTTTTATTAAAATACCTTTTGTTTTATATAATAAATTAATAATGCGTCTAGTTTGGGACAGCGCTCTTGGATGGGCGAGTCCTATTACTGGCTGGACGTACGACGTGTTGCCTGAGCTCAGTACAGAACACGCAAGCTAACCATTCAGTCACTGGTTTAATATCTGCATCTTAATTAAACAGAAAAACAGCTATTCGGTTTGAAATTAGGATGATGAAATGAGAAGGTAATTATTGCAACGGAGGCTCAAGTAGCAAGTGACGAACTACTGGATGATTATGAAACACTGCGAAAGCTTTACTCAAAACATCGATAATCGGTTCTAAACCACAAAGTTTGTTGCACCATCAAAATAGTCCATCGCTACTGACGACATAGCAAGGAGAAATAAACCGTTATCGTGACACTGACCAGCGACATATAACAGCTGATAAGAAACTGAAAAAGGCCACGAAGGCTTTATGGACAACGTAAAAAGACAATCCAAATAACAGCCAATGGTGCATGGCGGAGATAACAGAATACGATGGTGTTTTTCAATGGTTGAACATGCTGTTTTATAGTTTTGGGTAAACCCATAAATGTCAGTTGTGGATTACATAAAGTTTAGAAGAAAATGCGGTTTATACCGTTCACTTTTTATGACAACGTAGGTACATTTGTTTTGACTTTCTGCTCTCTGACAAAGAATAATTCTTCTTGTCCTGAGTTGCATTTCCTAGTTGGGCAAAAGGACATAGTACTTATAAGAAATTGTTTCAAATCTGTCATTGGTGGTGAAGACAAAACTATTATAGCTCAGTATTAGCTTTCAGAAATCACAAATATTTGGAAAATCCAAAAGTGCACGCCTCAAAACGCTCATTCAATCATTTTACCCATACTCACCTCGCAATCTTTACGTACTGTCAAACACTATTTAGGTTTGCTTTGTTGGTTGCTAGGTTGATGTTTTTTTCGTTTCTGCTGCATTAAATAAATTTTTGAAAGTACAGAATTAATCTCCATTAAATTATCATTTTATCATATACATAAGGAGGCAAAACAAATTTTTTGATCGCAAAGCACTCTCTAATGCTTCGCATTAAGAGTCGTGCAATTATGTTATATGACTAACGATCATGACCTCTACATTTCACCGCTTCATCGAATACATGTCATAATCAATCTCCTATACAGGGTGTCAGGGACATCGACGCGAAGCCGGTTACCATGGATTCAGTACATGATTCTGAACACCCCTGCGTTGAAATTTTTCGTCAGTTATTAAAAAAAAAACAGCTGCTCTATACATTTTGGTCGCGTAGGTATTGCTTGAACTATTAGATAACTGATACCGATGTAACTACTAATCAATGGATAACGCTAGGATTACAGATAGTCGAGTGATATTCTCACAAAGGGAAACACATATAAGTATCGGCTTATCAAATGTTATCACATCAGGATTCACTCGCACCAGTAGATATTAATGATGTAGGTAGAAGGTTCATTCAACATTTTGATGAAGAACGTAAAAGCTTTTGAAGTTAAGAAGGTACATCGGTAGCACGGCACGGGCATTCTGGCGGACCAGCCATGTTGACGGAATAATTTATTTATTTATTATTCAATTTTTATTTATTTATTATTCAATTTTTATTTATTTATTATTCAATTTTTATTTATTTATTATTCAATTTTTATTTATTTATTATTCAATTTTTATTTATTTATTATTCAATTTTTATTTATTTATTATTCAATTTTTATTTATTTATTTAAAAACACATACAACTAACTAATCTTTGTACAGCCAGGGAAATTGCTGATCAAATTGACACACTACGTCAATTTGCTGCGTTATAACCATTTCATACAGTCTGTCTAAAAATTACAGTTGTGGTTTGAATATACGTACAAATCAAGATGTTAGTCAATTTGCTGAATTTGCTTTACTGACCACAGTATGACCTATTATCGTAAAACCCAGGAAGAAATTGGTTTATTGCTAGATCGGGACACCGATTGCAAACGAATGAGTATTGGTGCAGCTCAGAATGTGAATGGACTCAAACCAAAAGTAATTTGTACGGCATTATTTCGTGGCTCCTTTTTCCAAATGCTGATCACGCGTCAAGATAAACCTTCTGTCCCTATCTGTACTGTGGTCTGGTCACAGTCCCTGGTGAAGTGAAGTAAACCAAATTAGGCAATTAATGGGTGCGGCAGCACGACCGCAGTACCAATTACATTGTTAGTTAGCGAACACTTTACGTGCCAATTGTATGGTGATCGCGGATGAAACATGGCACTGCTCAATTTTGGGTAAACTGATAGCAGCTGATTTTATAATAATAACAATGAACCACTTTTAGGTGGAAGTAACCCAAAGTATCAGAATATGTGGGTAGAAACCCTAAGTGAGTGAGAGAAATTTGGGTTTTGCTGTTCATGATTATTATGATCTTCTTACAAAATTTATCTTATTTCTGGGTTTTTACAATAAAACTTCGAATTAACCGCTTTATCTTATTCAACAAAGGTCGTATTCAGCACCTGCCATTGACATACAATATGACGAAGTTATACATAGCTGTAGTTAATTTAAAATCAAAACCCAACACATGTTACTAGTGCCTACATAGGTACTAGGTACATACTAATTGTGTCTCAGGACAGCAACACATGCTCCGGATGGATATTGCTCCGAGCTACGCACAATGATGGGAATTGTGTTTGACATTATTAATGGCGAAACGCATACAAGTAGAGGTAACAAGGGCCTTCATTTCATACATTACGTTGACATGCCCAGATTGTATCGTAGCAAACAGCTTGGAATTCAATTTACCTGTAACAAAAGAAAAAAAAATTATAAGAATTTTGTCATCGAACACTTAAGTTATTAACTTCTCACCAATTAGGAAATTACTAATAAACGAGAAGCACAACCATCAACTTCAATGGTGACGAAATAGACAAATTTATCTAATAATAAAACCTTTATTATCAGACCACAGAGATCCATACAGTGTTAGTAAAGAAAATCTAAATCGAATGTTAGTATCCTAATCATAATCTTATGCTAAGTCTGGAGTCAGACCTCCAGTCCAGTCAGACCAGTCAGACCAGTCACACTATCCACGTAGTCTGCAGTACGTACTCGTAGACGTATGAAGTCTGATCCAGTGACGCAGTATCGGACAATCCCATTTACCGCACAACGTGCTCAGAATGCTGTGGGAGCTGGCACGTATCTGCAAACGATCGAGGCACACCGATTCTGGATGATGGCATGACAGCCGTCAATCCTCGCCTCAACAAACATCCCCGAAGCGCTACAAAAACGCGGGAGGCCCGCCAGCATCCTGAACGTATTTTTATACTGCAGACACAGAGCGTTATATGACCCTTACGTATACCTAACCGCCATAGATTGCGAGTGAAGAATCAGCTCTAGACAGTGTAATTTTTACCTGCTTGCTATATGTGTAAATCTGCGGAACAGCATATTACCAACGCCCTGCGTACAATGTCCAGGTCATCACTCAAGTCATCGGTGATCCAGTGACCCAGGTATTTAAGTTGCTAAATCCTTAATCAGCAGTAGATCATTTCTGGCTGAGATGATGATGATGGTCAGTGAAGATAAAAGAGGAAATGGCTAACCTATGAAGTGTATATTTAAACAGTTCCTAGGCTTGATTCCAACGACTTATCTCTTTAAATAACTGGTACAATAATAAAATAGTACAACCCTGAAGTTGTAAGCAGAGCGGAAATTGAAAACGTAAACAGTAGCAAAGCGAAATATTTTATGTGCAGTCGTAAACTTGTAACGATTGCGTCTGAAGTTATAATATTATGTGCAAAAGGAGTAGTTTTTTATGTAGCAGGAGCACGTGTCGCTTTGTGTAGTTTCTTGTTACTACGGCCATGAGAGAAAGGATTGATTTTATGAGTATCTGATAGCTTTGCTTACTCGTACATACAGGGTGTCCAGTAAATAGCACGACATACTGCAGGGGGTGATAGCTAGGGTCACTACCTATCAATACAACACAATATATGTTCAGCAAAATCTTACGGATTTACAGTTTTACAATTTTCCGAAATACCGAAAAATCTCTACCTTGAAACAGATTTTTTAAAACGGAAAATTTTGTAAAACTGTAAATCCGTAAGATTTTGCTGAACATATATTGTGTTGTATTGATAGGTAGTGACCCAAGCTATCACCCCCTGCAGTATGTCGTGCTATTTACTGGACACCCTGTATACATACAGCACCTATATTTGCTCCAGTTAGAATCTCAACCTAAATACCTATGAACTTGTTTCACCCTTCAGTTTATACAGAAAGTAGGCAACGTCGCAAATTGCTGTCAAATATTTCGCTGTTTTGATTAATTTGGCAATATTACTGTATGGAAATAAGAAATATGGCTAACTAGTGAACTAAAATATTGATTATGAAATGCAATCCTTTATATCGTAACACCGAATATTTAGTTTTAGATGTAAAAAAAGTATTTGGAAACTTTCCGAATGCCTATCTTACACCTAAAACGGTTACAACATACGAGTATACGTAATTGCAATTAATTATTAATATTGTAGTTCACTAGTTAGCCATATTTCTCATTTCCATACAGTAATATTCCCAAATTAATCAAAACAGGTAAAGATTTGACAGCTATTTGCGACGTTGCCCACTTTTTGGATCAACGCTCTTAAAGCTATTGCAAAGATCTTTGTCGTCTAGCTTTTGTTTACAAATAGGTCGCTAGCGCTGTGTGTCATCATATACGACTATATTGATAATACTCTAAGTTATTAAGCTAACTATGTTCATCCTGACAACATCTCTACAATTGCCGGAATCTTGAAACTTGATGAATGAAACACTATCGTCAAAGTTCTACCATTATTTCTCAACAACGCGCCTTTGATAGTTGGAGCTGTTTCAAATATCAGTATTGACTTAGCCTACAGGCTATATCGATAACGATCCTTTCAGTCTGCCTCTCGTGTTTGCTTTGCCAGTACCTCCTTAGGTAGTTACGTCACTTACGTGTCTATAGAGTTGCTATCAAATGTCTGAGACCCGAACATCGCATGTTACGCGATGTTTTGTTAAGCTGAAGTTACGTGAAGCTATCTGATGTATTATGTTACCTAACTAATCTGGAATTAAAGGAAAACACAGGATGTATTCGTTACACTTTGTGTCGAGGAGATATCCTTGCGAAGTTTGGAGAGCTTGGCGCTGCGCGGTAGGGTAATATAATATGACGTCATGGTTGTCGATGGCGGAGAACCGGGGTCTTTTGTGTACCCTTTGTTCGATGCAGGTAGTAGATTTTAGTATGAGAGGAGCCAAGTTTGTATCTCTTTATATCAATCAAATCAGAACAGTCTTTCGCAGTTAACTGTTGGAGATTAGTTTTTTACACATATTATTATGTAGTACCATACACATTACCAGCTCTTGAAGATAATGGAGAAAATTGTATCATTATTATATAAAGCAAGGTTTTTTCTTAACCCCCGACGCAAAAAGAGGGGTTTTATAAGTTTGACCGCTATGTGTCGTCTGCCTGTAGCACCGTAGCTCTTAAACGGGTGAACCGATTTGACTGCGGTTTTTTTCATTTGAAAGCAGGTTTTCTAGCGATGGTTTTTAGACATTTTTGATCAAAATCGGTTCAGCCGTTTGAAGATTATCAGCTATTTTCTAGTTGATGAATGGATGTGAGCGTCTTCCATAGGTCTGATCGATTTAAAATTTGGTATTCTGTTACAAGAACATAGTAAACCTTGAACTGATGCTGCAGCATCACCTGGAATTTGCAGGACACCCAACTCCCATACCAACTTACAGCACAGGTATCGTGTTTGAGCTCATTGGAATGATCTCAATGAATAGGTTATAGATAGATCATGAACATCTCTGGTGATGATGGTCATGATCATGGTCTGGTGATGGAGTAGGAAAGAGAAACAAGGAAATGTAAAAAAAAAAAAAAAAATATTTCACTTGTTATAAAAGAGCATAATTATATTACAAAGTTTAGTGGTCATTAAAGTACAGTACGACACAACTTAGATATAGCATGAATTTGAAAATTTGCATTCATTCATTTCAATTTTACGAATGTGTTAAATGACTTTACAAGTTACTGCGTTTGCGTTAAGATATTTTTTACCTTAAGTAGTAATAAAGATAGGTAATTTTGAAGGCGCACTCAGTTCGGATGGTGATCGGTTTTACGAATTTTGCCGATGCGAGTTCTAAGTTGTGTCGTAGTGTACTAGGGTACAAGAAGTTAAAGCTGTTCTTCCCGATACGCGAAAACAGCACAAGTTTCCTTTATTAATAGTTTCTGCGCTAGCAGATCTACTTGAGCTTTACCGTGCACAATCCTACTTAATTAAAGACCGATTGATAAACGCCCAGCCATTGTCTTCAAACATAGTGACGTCACTTTCAGTCCACTACTGCACGGATGAATTGGGTGTCTTCCAGCGGCTTTTAAGAGGCAATCGAGGGAAATGGGTCAGGGATGTGATGGTTGCCTATTTTAGGCATATAACCTGATCAGCAAAGTGCTGATTCTGCGAGATTATATTGATTGTGTTGATAAATGGAGTGCATCTTTAATTATTTTAAAATATATACATATACTAGCTGTTACCCGCGACTTCGTCCGCGTGGAATTCTGTACTTAAATTTAATTTATTAGTATAGCTGCCAGTGAAAGTGATGTCGAAATCGGTCCAGCCGTTTCTGAGATTAGCTGGAACAAACAGACAGACAAAAATAAAAATAAACATGTTTTTGTTGTATGTACCGTAAAGGCCTGTGCAGACCAGCGCGACTTGTCGCGCGACGCGACACGAACAATACAATTTCTAAGAAAACTTCTAAATTATGTTTTGTGTTGCTTAATGCAAATTATTTTGAACACTATTAAGGCTTGTGCAGACCAGCGCGACACCGGTTATTGTTATACTGTGAAGTTTTCTTAGAAATTGTATTGTTCGTGTCGCGCTGGTCTGCACAAGCCTTAATAGTGTTCAAAATAATTTGCATTAAGCAACACAAAACATAATTTAAATTATTAGCCATATATAAGCTAGCACACGCCAATATACCAAACAAAATCATCGAGAACTATACTCAGGCAGAAATAAAAAACAAAACGTAAACAGAACTTAATATCTTAATAAAAGCCTCCAGGCATAAAGGGCGTGCCCGCTTACATATAGTTGTAACTGGAAGTTATAAATGATAAACTAGGACCATCGAGGTAAAATAAATAAACAAACAGTTAATTATTAATAACAATAAATAATATGATCAATTGTCGAGGTCACTAGCTAACCACATATTGCAATACAACTCATAAAAAAAAACATTGTGATGAGTAGATTATGTCAACAATAAATTAAATTTAAATAATTTGACATTTATACTCAAATAAAATAAACAATTACTTGTATAAACTCATATAACTTGTCAGTAGGTAAGCTGGAGAAAGAACATAAACATTGTCTTGAGTTAATCACAGCGACCAACTATTCTTATCATTTAAGTAGTCGTTGATAGAATAGTATGCCTTTAAACAAAGCTTGGATTTTACTTTCGTTTTAAACGCATTAAAAGGCAAATCTACCAAAGAAGAGGGTAGCTTGTTATAAAGATACAATTTAATGGACTACAACCCTACTAATACGCACTTAAAAGAACGTTAGTTCGGCAATTCGGGGGGTTTACTCTAAAAGCAAGAAATCCATAGTTTCGTCCGCAGTAACGGGCGATTCCTACTGGCTACGGATATGAGTTCGGGGCCTGAACTTAGAATGAATGACAACACGATTTGACAGTTGTCCCTACTCCCGATGTGTCTTTGCCCGTTCGAATAATTTAATTTGACCATTGTTTTGACGGATCAAACTCTTTCGGATGGGCCCGTATCTTCGTTCGGAGTTAAAGAGTAGACCTTCAGATACGTATGTTCACACAAGGGACTTCAAAATCAAATCAAATCAAATTATTTATTTTTGCAGAAAACACTGTTATAATGGTGTTATTAGATGTACATGTTTCAAGTGATTCTACCGTAAGGCATGCAAAATGTATACAATCATGGTATATCAAAGTCAAGATTGACATTGAAACATGAATTTTAAATTACATAAAATATTATAGATATTAAATTAATGGAATGTCTTTCATAAAGTTATATTATTACAGATTAATTATGTTTTTATTAATAAATTATTACATTGTAAACTATAGTTAAAAAATCACATCACATAAAAGCTAATTCTAATAAAAAAGCCTCTTCGCCGATAGCAATAATTAATTATCATTAGCACGTCGTAGCGACGTATTCGCCGGGGGAGCGTACGTCGTTTGTAATCAGGCCTGACCTGGATACTTCTTTGTTCGCCGCTGAATGAGAGCCAACGAGCGCAGGGTTAATTGCGTGGCTGGTACACCCGCCTTTGGAGGGTTAACAACTAATGCACTAAGTGCGTATTTGGTGTTATCACGTAATGGTTTGTTTAATATTTCAGGACTAAACTAGGCAGGAAAGGAGGAAAGAAATATGAGAATTGACCGGTTTCTATAAAAAACGAATCGTTTTCCTTACCAACGGTAGCATGTTTTATTGCCAAACTGGGCATTATTATTATATTAATGCGTGAAGCAAAACTTTGTACCCCTTTTTACGAAAATTACGCGGACGGAGGAGTACAAAATTTGAATTAAGTACATTAGAAATAAATTAAATTAGTAAAAAAAACATTACACACACTACCATGCGTTTGACAGCGTTTGACACAAGATGGCTACCTTAGAATCTTGACATTTAAATGAAATATGGTCGAATTTCGACTTCTGGGCGACAACTAGTCTAAATAAATTCGTAAGCTAACTTTACCTGTGGTAGCTACTTCTCTATGGGAGGGTCTACTATGCAAAGCTCGAAGAGGTCTTTGCTTCATTATTGGTAAAGAAACAACAGTACTGTTTTTTTTGTTTTTGAGCGAATATTGTATGCCTTAACCTGAGTCAAATAAAATTTTCATTCTTTCTTTCTTAATATTACTCAATAACGGTCCGTAAGTTATAGGAATCGGCCATAAGCAGGCAGTCGTTATGTAATGATTTATTTTTGCAGCTTTCATCATCATCATCATCATTGGTAGCCTTGTCCCCCCACTGCTGAGTATAGGCCTCCTCCCTTTTGTGCCATGCTTTCCTGGTACGCGAGTCTCAGCCATTCTTTCTGCAGTTGGTCTGTGATTGACTTCTTTTACGTAAGCTTTTAGCCAGTAGTCACTAGATTTAGGTAAAAACACATGTTCGTGATGCCTTAGAGGGTTTTATTTTAAAGAAACTTCACTTTTACCTTATTGCGCACCAATATTTAATTTATTAGTCAATTGTCTAATGAGAATGAGACACCCACGCAGAGCACTAACACCCAGAAATAGAATGAATTACAAAAGAACGAAGCCATTCAACAATAATGAGAGAAAGAAATCAATAGACTTGTTTTTTCACTTTAAAGGTAAACGTTGTATTTATTTTCGGCTCACGACGGGGTCCAGAGGCAACTCAGGCTCGTTTGGCCTCACCCTTATGCAACAGGACCTTATTTTAATGTAATAGTGACCTTTCAGGCCTATCTTCATTTTCACTCACATTCAGTTACTGTACATGACATACTAGCACAAATAAATGAGTCTCTTTTAAACAAAAAATAATTTTCAAAATCGGTCCACAATTGACGGAGAAATCGGTGTGTGGTGTTTTTACGACTTGTCAAAAGATATAGAGATTTTATGTAAATTTAATATAAGTGTATTACACACATAAAACCACCGGAATAAATTCTCTAAATGATGGTGAAAATCGCATCAAAATCTGTTGTGTAGTTTAGAAGAACAACACGGACACAGACAGACACGAAAAGCGTCTTTAATGTATATACGTAATATATATAGATATAGAAGTAATAGGTGTTCTAATTCTAAATCTCTCTCTGCCGTTAATAAGATAATTTAGAAGCAGATTACTAGTTTGTACAAAACTAACAACAAGATTTTACACAAGACTGCATTTTATTCGAGACACGACTTTGTTTTCGCACTTATGTATGTCTTCGTGATTATTACGTAATTTAAGCTGTGTTAAAATTTACATTATTATCCATATATTTTTTGGATAATTTATTACCATGTTATTAGTAAACCTGTCTAGAAATTATTATGCATAAGTTGTTTTGTTGTTGAACTACATGTTTTTCATCAAGTTCGCCAAAATCAACACATATAATTTTAATAAGTATTTTAAATACACTTCGGAATGTTTATCATCAATTTACATTCGCAAAAGTTAACCAACTTTGCAAGTTCGAGTAAATTTTTGTGAACAATTGCATACAAGCAAGCTTTTATTTTCAAGGTTCAAACAATTTATTTTAACGAGCAAACACAAACAGGTAGCGGAGTATGAAATCTTTTGAGTTTCAAAAGCAATTAAATTATTAACATAGAGTATACAATAATATCTTCCTATATGCTTGTTGTGATAACAGCGAAGCTCAGAGGGGCAATTCATGTAACTATAACCTCGGTATCAATCTGTCAAAAATACTTCTAATTTACCTTAATTTTTGACATTGCATGTCGCTGTCAGTGCTCTGATGCTTTGGCTACATTGTCGCGATAACGCGAATTACACTTCCCGATCTAGACTCTCTGTTGTGCAGCGAGACGGTGTGCGAGAGCGCTCGAAGTGTAGTTCGCGTTAGCGCGACAACGAAGTTTCAGTTGTCCATTCAAATCCGAACTCTAAAATGTTGTAACAAAATTGTTTTCTTTTCGAAAGACCAACAAAGATATTACGTTTGCATATAGGTGTCAGATAAAGGAAGCAACACAGAATGGTCAAGAAACATGGTGATAACTTTGTAGTCAATACTAGAATACTATTGCTTCACAAGGTTTTCTCTTCCTTGTAAATCAGTTAGGTGTCAGTTAGGTGTACGTCATTGCACAGATGAGTCGACACGCTTTGACATGATTGTGCAAATATGATGTTATTGATGCAACATTGCAAACTTGAGGTAGTCTTATGCTGAGGCTACATTGTCGCGTTATCGCGAACTTTACTTCGTGCGCTCTCTGTTGCTCAGCGAGACGTCGAGCGCGGTGTGCGAGTATCGCGACAATGTAACCCCAGCATTAGGACATCGCAGAAAGAGACGAAATTATTTCTGCGGTCATCATAGTGTTAGTATTTGACGAAGAAGCTTTGTTCAAAGTATGCATCAGCTGAATGTCTGTCTTCCCAATCCCAGGGATCGATTACCAAGCAAGCATCAATATTCTATAGCAAAGCCTGTTCAGTGTTCAAACTAGTAATGCACTCGGCTCTATTCCCTCTGGATGGTCCATTGAAGGAAGGTTTCCATCTGACTGGCGATCAAAGGAGGAGCATGGACGATCTAGACTGCTAGTTACCACCGTCTAAATATGTTTAGTTTCCCATTTGACAGACTGACTTGAACCGTTTGATTGGGTTCGGAATATTCCGAGGAATATTTACGAATACGTTGAATTTGTAATTAGTTGTTCTCATTTCTCTAGGGGTATCGGAATTGGTAATTTATTTTTGGTATTGCTTTTGGGACATGTGGGAATTTTGCTTAGTTCAGAAACTAATGTCCTGCTGCATGCCGGACAAACTGTGGGCCCAAATAGCACAGAACTGGTGTCCTGAGACAGTGAGGCGGGGTCGCGGCATACCACATAGGAGATGGCGGGACGAGCTGGATAGGTTCCGTCAAAACTGGAAGGACGCGCGGGCTCGCGAATGATGGAAGCAGTGGAGGGGGGCCTTTGCCCAGGAGTGGGATAGCGTAGGCTAATACAAAAAAATTAAGTCCTTTACCGAAAATTAAGATTTCTGTAGGTCCTCGATATCATCTTTTTTTTTTTGGAACGAAGTTCCTTATCGCGCGTTGCGAAAGGGGGCTAGACGGAAAAAAATTAAGACCAAAAATTGTAACGACACTTTTTGCTATAGTTGTAAGCCGTGCGGCGTGCGCGTGTTTCTCTGTCTGTCTGTCTGTCTCTCTCTCTGAACTTCGTTCCATCCGGGTGTCCCTTGACACCTCTCAAGTTTTTTTGTTTTTTTTGTTTGGGAAATCATCAAATGACTGCGTTACCACAAATGAGCAAATGAGAGCGGGAGGCCGCTCTGGGCGGAGCGAGAGGGTGTGTCAGACTTTTACTGACTAAAACCCACCAGTGTTCCCTTTCAGACAAACCCGCAACCCCAGCAGTCCTCGATATCATCTGGCTACAAAAAATACATGATTAGTAGGTAATTAATGTTCTTCTTTTCACCCAATCATAAGAATAAGCATTATTTAATGAAGTAAGAGAGCGTTCAGAAGTATTTTTTGTACCGCGTAATCAACGTACAAGCTTTGTTACTAAACATGTGAAATATGAGCTCTCACTTCGGGTCCTTACGTACCTTATATTTGGATTAAGGTCATTAAAACCGTCATGACCGGAATGAGGCTCCGAGATAAGCAAAAAAGTAATGAGAACATTAGGAAAATGTCTGTTAAAAATAAATGTACAAATTGTAATTAAAGATAACCTGTGAAGGCTTGTTATTTTCCTAGGGCAACTTTGAATAGTCAACTAATGTTATAAAGTGGGTGCTACGTAATTTCCGCTCGAGCGAGACATGGAATCGGATTAAGGGCACTTAGGTAGGTAGCTACTAAGTTAATTTTAAAATTATATGTAGCGGTGGCGGCATCTACATCGCCCCATGCGAACTACGCATCAAAGACCTGACGTCACACAAAATCCTGACGTTACACAAATCCTGCATCGCGCAATTAAAGTTTACCGCGCCAACGACATATATAAGACTATCCGACATCAAACGTTGGGCAGTTGCCCGCCAGACACGACACCCGTCTGGTCGGAAGATCCTCCCTTTTCTGTAGAGGATGAGTGAACTTTACACGCTGTTGCTCTTATACCTCTAAAATACTCTAAATAGCTAACGAATGAGCTTCTGACACGTTCATTTTTAGCTTTTTAATTTTAACACTATTACTAAACTCGTCATGTTTTTATTATTTATTACAAGCCTGTAATGCAGCAGTCTAGTTAATTCAGAAGAGCCCAGAAACATGCACTACTGATTATTAGCGTTTGTAGCCTACAAAGGCTTATGATCAGTAGTCAATAGTCTGCGACGAAACCATTGAAAGATATTGCCTAAATAACTACGCTTAGTTTTCTTAACGCTTATCGAACACTGTGATCTTTACCACAACGGCCGAACCGAATAACTGTCATTAACCTATGTGGTATTCCATTATTTGGAACCACATCTTTTAGTTTATTTACGTATAAACACGTTACTTTCTTTATGTTATTATATTAAACAAACCACCTTTTGATATATTTTCCTATTAATATTCTATGACACATGTACTTAACTCACTTTTATATTCTGTAGCATTGTTTACCTCTGTAAAGCATACTTTTAATTATCTCTTGTTTTAGCATCCAAATCGATTTTATAGTATTTATCTTTCCCTTTTGTAAAAAACTTTAGAATATTTATATTCTGACGTTTTCATCTTAAACTGTCATCTGTCGTAATTTACTTTTCTAAAACATAGACAGAACACATCATAGATAAGTACACTCTATCTTCTCTCATAAAGTGGGTGTACACACTGAACCTTCGCAATAAGCGTAGATCTAAGATTTCTCCTCTGTAAGCCGTTTTTATTAGTGCTGGTCATATCTAAATTAAGAATTAACTTATATGTTTTTAAAACGTTTAAAATATGACACAGAACGATAAAAACGGTCTTCATATTTTTACAGTCTGGTCTTGTCTTAGCCTTCGGAGAGTCGTATTTTTTAACTTGGGACAATCGCTGTTTTTCTGCCCTTAAGTCTGATTTGTCGAACTGTTAGCTACTCGAATATTAGTCTCATGTAACTAGCATAACTAGCGTGCGCGGGTGTTCTAATCATACTGTGTAACTTGAACTATCGACCCTGAGTGTATTATAACAATAAACATTCTAATACTGTGTAATACCTGTGTTTAATTCGCTCGGCACTCCTGCCTAGCCCTGTAGGAGGTTCTCACTACAAAAGAAATAATCTAATCACGCGGCGTCAAACGCCGCGAGCACACGCACACGAAGGCCTCCGACGCTAGACGACGTTACTCTCCTAGAGAGACCTCCGCCGTCACCTGTGACGCTAGCGCGGTCCTCCCGCTAGGTGAGATCTACAAAGTCTCACAACCTCTACTCCGTTCCACAGGCTGGAGTGTACCTCCAGGGGGGATAATCCTCAGCCCAGCCTCCTGCACGCTGCCTGCCTGCCCACCTGTTCCACTGCCTGCCTGCCTGTTCCTGCCTAACCTGAGCCTGTCTTGTGCCTGTTCCTGCCTAACCCGAGCCTGTCCTGTGTCCTAAACTTATCATAACATTTACTAATTTTAACTTTTAATTTAATACCTTTTTATTTTAATTTAATTTGTGACCTACGTTTCCCTCCACGGAGGAAAACGTTACGTTACACCTATATATCACCAAGTTTGGCATACTGGCGATAGACAAACCTTTCTATCTATGGTTTTAACTTCCCAATAATCTGACAGAGACTAGGAATCCTATGGTATGTGACACAATGACAGATAGAAATATACTGTCTACCATCACAAGCGATCTGTCTTATACTGAAAATAGGTGTTCAGCCGTTCTTCTTTTCTTTTCATGTGGTTAGTGACTAACCTGGTGTCAGAGTTTTAAAGCCGTCGAGAAATATCTCTCAGGCATGCTGGTTTCCTCACGATGTTTTCCTTCACCGTTTATGAAGCAAGTGATAAATATACAATACGCACATGAATCCGAAAAGTCAGAGGTGCGTGCCTTGGGTTCGAACTCGAGACCTATGACTTGGCAGTCCGACGCTCATACCACTAGGCTATCACTGCTCGGCCGTCAATGTTCTGACTATCCTAAAAGAGACCAAAGTGTAAGTGCACCCTTACAAAACACAGACAGAAACAAACGTCGAGATGTAGCACGATGAGTTCCTAAACAGTAGTAGCCACGGCTGCCCGCCACACCAATTTACAAAGGAACAATACAAAACCTGAGGTTAACAAATTAAATTTTCCGGACAGTTTAGAGCCTACTTTTGAACTGGGGCGTGAAATGTAAAATATAATTAGGGGTAGACGGTGAGAATCGTGGGCAGATTGTATTTGTTTTAACCCCTAACGTGTCGCAACCAAATTAACAGCGGGCTTTGTAAAAAATATACAAGTTGACGTCAAAGTTGGTTCGGCTTTTCGTTTTAGTGTTATAACATTCTATATTCTGGTTTTTAGGGTCTGTTTGGATGGCAGGTAAAAGTTTTGGTGTGGACGCAATTGACATAGGACCAAATTTTTGTGGGACTGAAATAATTCGCAATTTTTCGCCTTTATACTGAATTCTGGTTTTTGGGGTCTGTTTGGGCGGCAGGTATAAGTTGTTGACGTAATTGCCATAGGACCCAACTTTTGTGGGACTCATTTAAGTTTTCTCTTTTTCTTGGATGTCGGGCGTCGATACTTTTGTTTAAAATCCGTAGATGACACAATACGCTTTTCTGAGGTTGTACTACAATAGTCTACATCCGACCTTCTGCACTTCTGAACATAATTTTAGGCTGTTATTTTTTATTTTCTGTCAGCACTTCCGTCAGATTAGTTCTATTTCTAAGTACCTATCTCAAACTTTGGATACGACGCCATGGACCTAAGAATGAAGAAAATTTTTCAGAAAACCCAAAGTACCTACTACCAACTTACTTGTTTGTTTGTTTGTTTTGTTAAAAAGTGGCCTACTGCCTACGGCCTTTGGGAGGAAACGTTTTTATGTGTTCTTAAGATACCGTTCTTTCATAAGTGAAATATTTACTCCAGAAAGGTTTAAGATCACACATTACAATCATATAATCGGTATTTCGATCCGAACAACAAGAAACTACTAAACTATTTTTTTTGCATTTTTTTTTTCTAAAAAGGAACATCGTCATCATCCCAAAGGTGTAAACAAAAACTTCGCATCCCCTGAAACTCACACCATTAAACGTAGAAACAATATGACGTAACAGGGTTCATTTGGGGCGAGTTAAGCCTTCCGACCTATATTCTCTTACAAGTTGCACTGATAGTGCCACAGACAACAGTCCTACAGATGCTTCACTTCCTACAACAACGCAGAAAAAGGGGAATTACTGTCTTTGGTATTATATGTAGGTACCTATGTAGGTACTAGCCACCCGCCCCTGGGGGCCTACTCCCTAAGCGAAATCCGTTCGTTCGGCCGTCGTTACGGGCGCTTCGTTCTCCGTCTCACTTACGGACATACTGTAAGTTAGACAGAGAGCGAAGCGCCCGTAACGACGGCCGAACGAACAGATTTCGCTTAGGGAGTAGGCCCCCTGGTTCGCGCGGCTTTTACGACTTGACAAAACATAGATTCTGATTCTGTAAGTTTTTAAGGGGATATGATAGCCTTGACAATACCGAAGGAAAGAGAGGGACCACGTTTCTCAATAATGAGGAACCGATTGAAGAAGAAGTTTAATATTAAGAACCTGAGCGACCGAGCTCTGCTCTGGTGAAAATAGAGAATGCTTATTTAATAGTATAGGATAGTTCATAGTAATTCCATGTCTACCTACATACTAATTCCATGCTGCCATGTCTGTCAATTGTCAAATAACAATTATTCTAAGGTCCAGCCATTTTGTTTAGAACAAGATGACTGGGCGACCGAGCTCTGTTCGGGTGAAAATACGGAGAAAACGAATTTTCCCAGATATGAGACCTAGCTAGATCGATTTTTCGCCCCTGTAAACCCCTGTATAGCAACTTTCATCGAAATCGCCAGAGCCGTTTTCGAGAACGTGATTACATATATATATTATTCACGAATAAATTTAAAAAAATATTATTAAGTAAATGTTATTACAGTGTAAACGAATATTTAAATGATCAATCTCTGAAACTCATATAAAATACACAAAAAAAGTTTTTGTTTTTAGAATAAGTTAGATTATAAGTTAAACGATAAGTCCTCATCTCTACCCTTCTACTATCTTTCTTTTGCTGTGCCCGACAGGGTCCACAATTGTTTCTCAAGCAAATGTTTACCACCTAAGCACATACATTGTGGAATGCAATAAATAATTGAGTATTGAGTATATATACAAATATTGCTCATTGAATAGTATAAGGATGTGTATAATATACACATAAACTTTCCGACTTTAATTTATAATATGTATGTTGTCCGACCTATTTTCGCTCAACAATCTATCCTGTGCTGTTCTCAGCAGAACCTTTTTTGTTCGTATCCTCAGATTGCAATTATGGACCCGACTTATCGTCTTTCCATTTTCGTTTCATTTACTCTTGGTCTCCACAAGAAACTAGGTGTTTTGATTCATTTGCGATGTAAGTTGATCTTGTTTCATTGATTGATACGAGAATATTGAGTCTGCTTGGAAAAGGTCATTTCTATTTCGGTGTGCGAAAGTAATTAATTTGGGGCTTCGATATTTTTGGGATTCCTATTTGGAGAATACTATGCCTTATTTTAGGCACATTCATGTTTATGATCGATTAGGGTTTGATCGAGTGGTAATTCCAATATTTGAGCATGACTAATAAAATCAACATATATTAAAAAGTTATTTTTAGTACACTACACAGCTCGGTCGTCAAACTTAGTGGGAAATACGGCCTTCCGAATTGGATTCATAAGGCTTACGAAAATACCCGTCTCTAATTTACATAGGAAGGCTTTTGTTCAAGTTCTTTAAAACCCCTTGTATATTCAATTGTAAGTTTTTTTTCTCTTTGTAAAAGATGCACAGGAAAAACCGGCTGCTACGTAAAAACAAGCTTCTACATTTTATGTAGATATATACCGCGGGTTTTGCTGAAAAATAATTGGCTGGTCTGCCAATTATTATATTTGGGAAAGCGTATAAAATGCTTTCCGATAGATATTCTGAAACCAATCTATGTCAATCAAAATGCAACGGAATAACCTTATGAGGTAAACAGTACACAGTGTTGAATATGAAATTCCATTTTTGGTTGGCTATTCTAGGGGCCATTGGGAGGCGTCCATCGACGTTCATAGGTTTATATGATAATATTCATTGCACAGAAAACCCCCCCCTATGATATCTTTGCCATGACGTTAAAACCGTTTATTAATATGAAGATGATGATACAGCCAGATCAGGAACTCGAAGAACATACTAGAGGCCAATAACGCCACCATTGTGAATTAAATTTAGTGTAACTCTCGCCATTTGTTACGTTTATCTCCTTTTATTTGTGTATTGTTCACAGCGAACCCTTATCGGTGTTACACTTTTGTTTCAGAAGGTTATCCCAACTTGGGACTGTTAAAGCTGTTTTTAGGGCGTTTTTGTATCGATTGGGGGCCTTCGATTTATGAGAGTATAACGATTAGGGAATGTTGAATTTAGATGTAATGGTTTGTTTTGGTTGTCAGTCTGGTAAGATAAACCTGGAATAATGCGAGCCCTATGATGTGGTAAAGGCTACGAACAGGCAGTTCAGCTTTGGGCAAAAAAGCAATAACTTTGTGTAAAGTGTTTAGTGCTGTCCATTGTCTTGAAGAAATTTCATTTGACTAATGCTCGGTTACTATATACAAAAACGAATCGTTGTGATTACCAATGGTAACTTTTTTTATTGCCAAACTAGGCATATAAATAGATTTGTTAGCTAATTTTATATACGTATGTAGCCAGTGATAGCTACTTCCACAAGGGGAAGGTCTACTATGCAAAGCTATGAGGTCTTTGCTTAATTATTGGTAAAGATACAAAAGTCTTAATTTTAACCAACATCGGTCCGTAAATTATAGGAATCGGCCATAAGCCTTTGAGCTTTCCGTAGTCAGTGTTTCCTGGCATTTGAAAATTCCTATGTATATTTCCAACCCGTGCATAAATACTTAACCTTATTATCAACCCACCAACTTCATTTCCATTTCTATTTATCTCAGCAGGTAAATACGAAAGTCACGAACTTTAGTACGATCATATAAAAACTTATTTATTCCTTTGTTCCGAGTATTACGTTACTCTAAGGTATTTTCAATTTTGTCCTAAGACATTCGCGAACTGTCAACGATCCCCGTTGATTCATTAAGCGTTATTTATTAGATAGCCTCGTCGAAACTTCGGTCGTTTATATTAAAATTCGTAACAAGTTGGTAAGTTTAACATTTTTGTTTGACAACTTGTTCATGTCATATCGATTCTGTCTGCGCGGTGACGTCATTTTTGTTGAGTACGCCCTCGAACCGCTTGTATTGAAGATATTTTTATGTTTATTTATTGGGAAACTGGAATAGACTACCCTGTCTCCCTTAGATGACGTAAGAGCAAACTTACTCACTGTTTCAGGAAAATATACAAAAGTCGCATACAACCTACAAGATGACGTCACACTGACATCACCAGTGTACGTTAACAGGGTGATCCCCTGAGGTTTACTTGATGTGATTGCGTAATTATAACTATGTTTAGCATTGAAGGTCCATTACCTATATCTGGCATTTGACGACACCTACGCTAAGGAATAAAGGTGCCTTCATTGTCGTGAGAAAATACAAGGCTATATCTTCTTACGCTTTTATCTTCTTATTTTGTACTAATTAGTTCTGGTCTGCACATTGCTGCATTGGCACAGATGGGACATTCCGAAGTTTAGGTATGAAACTACAAGTACGCGGCGGGCCCGTTTTATTGGGCCAATTTAGTGAGTGTAACGAAGTCAGAATATTTAAGAGTGACGCGATAGAAAAAGGGGCAACTTCTAGGGATGTTGACAAAAAAATTTTTTTGTCCGTCAGGTAGATTATTAAAAAATATTGGACACGTATTTTTTGTTTTTTACGTAATCAAAAGATTATGACAAAACATTGAGTAGGCAATGCGTTAAATAAAATGTAGCAATGGCCGGTAGATTTTATACTAACTTAGGACGTACCGAGCCCCCACTCCCTGACTTTAATCCATTTTTTTTATTAATTTGATAAAGCAAAGAATACACGTGTCTAATATTTATTTTCATAATCTGACTGACGAACTCTCATATAGTCATTGGACGGACTAAATAGTTTATTTTTATTTTTCCCAGTCAACATCCCTTTACAACTGTAGATAATTAGCGCTGTGCGATCTGAACTGCACTTTATTGTGTCGTAGCAAGAGTAGCTTTTTATTTAAATGATTTTGCTTAGTGTCCCATCTGTATTAATCTGTGACCTTGGTCAGTTTTGCAATCACTTCCATGTCAGTGTCACATTTTAA
This sequence comes from Agrochola macilenta, assembly GCA_916701695.1. Lineage (NCBI taxonomy): Eukaryota > Metazoa > Arthropoda > Insecta > Lepidoptera > Noctuidae > Agrochola > Agrochola macilenta. Next base: position 7,710,117 of record OU753564.1, on the reverse strand, counting down.
CTCATAATATTTAAAGTATATATACATTATTACTATATATACAAAGTTGATACGATAGAGGGGCTTTCCTTTAAACTGCCTATACTAGGTACCATTTTCAAGCTCTGTACCAAAAATCAATTAAATAGGAGCAGTAGTTTAGTCGCAAATGATTTTTTAAGTTTTTGCCCCGTTTGAACACGTTGTATCTTTTCTAACAGCTGATTATGTCTATACGCATAGGTCATGCACCTTAAAACGAAAAATCTGAGTATAACCTATGCGTTGTTGCCGCTGTGACGCAAGTCACAAGTACAACCAAATATTCTCGCTGAAAAGATGACAATGCAAACAAGGAAGCAATAAATACACACACACTTGCATTTTCATTACGAGAGTGGCGATCATAGCAAAACCCCCGCGGGTAAAAGAAATAGAAATAGGTCAGTGTTTCCTATTGCATCCTAGCGACGAGGGGCAGGGGTTGCGATCGGTAAGTGAGTGGGGCTTCTAAAAACTGTCTTTTTCAGTGCGCCCGCGCCGACGCTATTCTTTCGGAACGTACTTATGTTACGTAACACGGAAGTACCTGCGCCGCCTCCGTATTGTCGAACTCGCGCGCTGACAATTGGGATTTAGTTTTGTTATTGTGATAGGACACTAAACAAGTTTAAGACGGTATTTCTTTTTTTATTGTGACAGGACACGTAACTTGGGATTATTATTATTTAGTGTTAGTGTTTGTTTTTGTGATCGACTGCTTTTATTGTGATACGACACGTAATTAAACTTAGGTTTTGTGTGTGTGTGTGTGTGTAATTAAAGTGTTCAACAATGCCTCGTGTAACTTACACGGCGTTGGAATACACTGACATGATTTTTAATTAGAAAAATAAGTAACAATATTCTCCGTCGGTATAATTTTTGCATTCATGTAAATGAAGGACACATCGAGAATTTAAAATTTTAGTGTTTTTGTTGTTGTGCGCGTACTTCAAAACCATACCTAACAAAAGCCGCGAGCGAAGGCCTAAGCCGCCGCCCGCGCCACCGCCGACGCGCGCCGGCCGCCCGCTTTGAAATGAGATAAAACACGCCGCGCGGCGCGCGCGCGGCGTTGCCACTGTTACCTAGGTATCTTCTAAGGTCAGTTAAATTTATTTACAAAGGGTGGTTGCGTTTTACTCTGATTCATAAGCTATTTAGTTTGTTTGAAAAAAAAAAAAACTCATTTTTGGTGCTTTTTATTTTTATACCGTATCAAATAAATACTAAACACGTATAGTATACGTAGTGTAATTTAATGCCCCTCTGTCATATCAACTCTGTATATTATAACTCATTATTTGTGAGTTATACAACTCACAAATAATGAGTTAACGACACAGATCAGCTTCATTAGCTATAGAGCAACTCTATGGCGGTTGTTGCCAGTGGTTGAGTATCAAATTTATTGTATCTTAATTAGAATCTGTTAGAGCAATATGGTATACATCATATCAAAGACGAAGCTAATGCGGGCTTTTAAATTACTGCAATTATATTCTATGTGCGTGGGGTATTATTATTATTACGGTCTAATCAAAACATGGGCCAATTCCGCTTTCCCTAGTATGGTAGCATTGATTAAAATTGTAATTGTTATAGTGTTTTTAGCTGAAAATTCCCTGGGTCACTTTATGGTGGTGGGACTACTATTAAGAAAATGACATAAATGCCATTGAACATGGACTTTAAAGGCTCCCACAAACACGCGTGACGCGACTCTAATAAAATAATTTCTAAGTAAACTACACGGCAGAACAAGTACCGGTGTCGCGTCAGTCAGTAGGAGCCTTATATGGTATTTCTTATTAACCTACTATTAAGTGATAGCCTAGTGGTGTGACCGTCAGACTGCCAAATCATAGAACTCGAGTTCGAACCCAAGGCACACACCTCTGACTTTTCGGATTCATGTGCTTATAATTATCACTTGCTTCAAAAACGGTGAAAAAATCGTGATGCGGCATACCTGAGAGATAATTCTCGACGGCATGTGAAGCCAAGTCAGAGGCCCATGGGCGGCTTTAAAAGTCTGACACCAGGTTAGTCAGTAACCACACGAAAAGAAGAGAAGATTAAGTTAAATAGTGCAGAAAGATAAGGAAGGTCTACCCCACCACAATCAACCTGTATAAATGCAAATCCTTTAGCCACAATAAGAATTTCCCAGTTTCATGAATGGTTATTAAACATAGATCCACAAGACCAGAAAGAGCTTACAAATACACATTTCTTTAGGGCGAAAATCGCACTCCATAGCTCAGAAAACAATCACTTAACGAAGCAGCATTGGCCGCAGTACACAACTGTATCAACCTTTTTACTTAATAATTAACTCACAATTCAGCGTGCCAATACTGTCAATACCGCAATAGCGCACAACCTCCGCAACAATGCTATCTGATTCTAAACCCAATGACTTAACCCGTCAATATTTCTCTATAGGCCTACTTCGGCAAGCCGCGGCAAGCTTCGGTACGCTTCGGCAATACATCTGTATTGTACCCTCGTTCAGATGTCAATTATATGGAAAAAATATACCGGCTTCAGGTGACGTGGGTTGGTTGAGCGTAATATATACGTGAACGTAATAAAACTGAAGTTGTGAAACTAATTATTGTTTCAGATTGTTCGTTCGTTAGACTCCATGGCAAATGTTAGCACAAGGACTCCTAAAGACCGGCAAAGAGGGGAGAGTTGAACAAAATCATGTGTACGTACGTAGACAGGCCCAGTAAAAGATGGCAGGATGAGTTGATTTTGTTGAAGGGAGACTTTTACCATGCAGTGGGACTGCACGGGCTCATAATAATAATAACAGTGTAGGTATCGACAGTGTCGAGGTTTTCGTTAAGCGGTTGGATCTCGGGCCTGATTCAGAAGGCAGTACTCCTCGATACGGCTCGCATTGTGAGGAGGTTCCTGTCTCTGCAGCCCTAAACACCGGTAGCTTGGACCCTGCTCCCGACACCGGCGGACCTCTATTTTTTTTTTATATTTTTGAATGTTTTTTTAACTCTTTTTACTTTAAGAAATATTCAAAAATGTACACTTATAAGAATCTAAATGAATAAACGAATAACAGTGTAGTATGATATCTGATTTGATATAATCAATACAGAAAAGCCAATACATATCTAAAACTTTGATAATAAAAAGTTCTTTCGTGTTAGTTGCATTCGTTTATCTAAAACCGAGCTTCAACCAATATCCAAACTTTAATCCATTACTGTTGGATATGGATGGAACATTCCAGAATGTAGTTGCGAAATTCAAATATTTTCGAGCTACACAATTTAGCGTGGAAATGCAAAAACGCTGGAAAACTTTGTTATTGGTGTCCAACATGTCCCGAGTTTCCAGGGTTACCAGATCAACGTGAATTGTGGCAAAACATTGAAATATCTCGGTGAATCCTTTGGAACAATGTGGAATAGAAAAAAGGCGAGTATTTTTTTTAAAGTGTGAATGGCACGGTGAAATTGTGAAGAATAATACAGTGGGAAAACTGGAGAGTTTGGGGTCGGGTTGCTATCTTTCCTCATAGCTCTCTGCCTAAAAAAAATATCCATAAAAAGAAGTGATTAGTCAAAGATCCTTTGGTCTACGTTTTGTTTATCTTCGACCTCGCAGCTCAATATTCCTTTTAGTTCTGAGGCAGTCTGTGACTGTTAGTTAACTAATACTTCAATAGGGATGAAAACTAAAATTTTATCGTCTTTGATATTATAAAAAATATTGGACACGTATTTTTTCTTTTTTTACCTAATCTAAAGATTACAGCGATACATTGAGGTAAAATGTGCCATGACGTCACGAGTATGTAGATTTTATACATACTAGTGACGTAGCGACTCCCACTCCCCAACTTAAAATGCGTTTTATCTAAGTATTTTTTTATTAATATGATAAAGCAAAAAATACGTGTCAAATATTTTTATATTATCTGACTGACGGACTAATTAGTTTTTTTTTTTTTACCAAGGCATCATCCCTATTCGGTTTACGTCTTGAAGATTGACCAAGTTTCATTAAAGTATTAAGAAGGTAAAGATGATTTTGATTAGAATATATAATTATACCTATAATTTACAACATAGTAAGTTTAGTAGTTATAAAGTTGTGACTATCAATCACGCTGCTCCTCGTCATCCTGTCGAAGTCGTATCCAGATTTATTTGGGATCAGTGCATCACATCTTCCAACGCCACTAATCTAGTAAAAACAATACTGTACAAATCCCGAATTCGATATCGACAACCATATCATAAGTTAGGAAGATTTATCGAACCGCAACGATTCCCGTCAGGATCAGCCCTAGCAATCGCATTGTATTGAAACGCGCCGCGCGTTGTAACAATCATTTCCATCGCATACTCATCAACTAACGCTCATTCAACAAACGCTGCTTGTTTATTTGTTGGACATGAATGTGGCTTGATTTCACTACTACAATGTATATGGAAGATACTATTACTCCATTACCAATGTCGACTTCGTGTCAGGGACCGAAAATCTTCTAAATTACGGTACGAGTACAGGTGTCAAAGAATTTTGGTTACTTCTCGCGCGACTGTAACAAAACAATTTCTATGAAAATTTCACGGTAGAACAATTACCGGTGTCGCGTTGCGCCAGTCTGCACGAGGTTTTAGGTTACCGTTTTAATACCGGTTACACACACACGACTCCCTTTGACGAATGCCGACAGCACTTGTAAGATAGAGGTAATTTTTATTTCGGTAACCGGTATTATTACTGGTTGTATTCAATTTAAAGGTAACCTTTAAAAATACCTTAAAAAAATATAAATAAATGTTATAACCGAAAAAATACCCGGTTTCGGTCCCTGCTTCTACTAACCAGACATTTCTTTCCCTTCATCCATCATACATACTTCAGTATTTTACTTGTTTCTACCTCCTTTCCTTTCCATCAGCCGTTGTCTCACTCTAACCGTTGTGAGGGTACAACAGTTTCTGATTAAAATCATTGCCAGAAAAACAAACGATGTCCGACCAACTGTATGCAAAGGTTAGACGAATCTCATTCCATCTGAATATCACTATTCACTTATCCTCATGGAAACTTTGTTAGTTGTTTAGTGTTTCTAGATTCACTCGTATTGGCCACCATATAGATCCCTTGCAAAAACTACGGTGAATCCGTTTGAGCCCATCGTCACTAACAAAGAACTTCTCGACTAGAATACGCGAGGTAAATATTTACTCGCCAGAAAGTGATCGTCGCAAGATGGTTAGAAAATTACCTATAACAGAGTTGGTTGATGTTAATACATTTTCCGCATAAATACAGGAAAAACAGTAATAAAATGTCCCTAAGATTGTACATTTTATTAGTACTTTTATGGTTTTCCCCCATCTTGTTATGTACAGAAAATTATTCAGGAAAACAAGAACCATAAATGCTGAATGTGAATTCCTATGAATAATGTTTCTTTGCAAATTTAGATGGTAAACGTTGTATTTATAATTTTCTCTTGCTTCTAACGACTCACTTGATATAAGAGGCAATTTAATAAATTTTCTTTATTACAAAAACTGTAACTACGTTTTCTAGCACGAGAATCTGGAAGCAGTGCTATGAATATGGCACGATAGACGTTTGTGATAATGAAACTATTTTAATAAAAATAAAACAAAACAAACTACATAAAAGTTAGTACAGTTGTTTCAGCAGTCAATAACATAAAGCATATTTAACTCAAATCAATCAATCTGCCTAGCCTTTTCCCAACTATGTTGGGGTCGTGTTCCAGTCTAACCAGATTCAGCTGAAAATCAGCACCAAACAATTAATTAAATAGTCTCAAAATCATTTTGAAACTTGATCATACCTACTCCTGAAATTCAATACCACCGCTTCGTCACACGAAACACAGCAATAGGCAATTTTGCACATACACTACCTACAACTAAGCAATTATAGTTCGCAATGATTGTGTGAGAGTAGGCTTTCGCGCACGAGTATCAAATATTCCGTAGGGATTCATCAAGCCGTCCATTCCCGCTTTGACGGTCGTTTAATTAAATTCAGGCCTCGGTTTAGCGAAACAACACTACAAATTCGACCTCCGCACCTCTTTGTTTCTTCAATTATTATAATTTATAAGCGAAACCTCATCATGAGAACTTGAGTCTGTTCGGAATAGACTTGGAAACCCGTGGACTGATTCCTGTCAAACTTTTACGAATATTAATGAATGTTATTCAGAACGGTTATAATTAAATGATGATGTTTGGGAATGAAAATAACACAGAGCTTCGTACTGAAACGAAGTTAATACAAAGAGTATCTATCTGTTCTTTCGAAACAAAAATAACAAGGAGTAGACAATGCTTAGTTGTTAATGGAGCCAGCGAACCGACAAGTGGCTTCAATAAAAGAATGCCCAGTGAAAAATGATAGGGCGTTTTACCGACAGTACCGGTTTAAAAAGCTGCACCAAATGCTGCGCGAGAGCACATGACGTGTGACCGCGCTTGCGCTATGGCTCTAGTACTCCACGCCCGCACGCACATGACTCAGAGCGCGTTGACCCGCAACGCGGAGCGGACGCCTCTGACACATTAGATACCGCTTTAATAACACACTGCGATAATTTTACTTACAACCGGTTCCACGTACATGGGACTGTATTATTATGATAATTGAAATGACTACTAGTACGGTTACTAGAGTATAAACAAGATAACGGTAACGTGGCTCGCGACTATGTATAGTAAGCAAATATTTATATTAAATATTTGAACGACAGTCCATGATGTTTATTGTGTCTCGAATATAATAAACATCTTTACTGTGTTAAAGAATTTTCAATTGACGTCACGCATGCTAACGAAAATAGATGACGAATGACGAGTCCATTGTGTCGAAATTTAACTTTCCCTTTTGCCCTCATCATTTTCTAACCGGTAAGAACTTTCCAAGGAAAAAATTTAATGACGATCCGGGTATGGATATAATAAAAAAATAAAGACAGTACATTTATTAAATAAAAAAAATGGTTATTTTACTTAAGTCTTTCAAAATCAAATCATAAGATGCAAACAGAGAAAGTTTAAGAGAGCAAATGAGACGTAACTGAAGAATACGTGAGGACACTGAATGACGTCAAAAGCGACACGGTAATTTGGCTCAGACCTGAATCAGGAAATTGTTTCATTGATCTAAAGGCAGGGGTTCGGAGGAGCTCGTGGCTAAGTCACAACAGCCGCACTGGTCGATCCATCAGGTTAAGCTACGCTTGCCGGGGTTGGTCAGTGGATGGGTGACCATCTTTACATACCGAGACTCCTCCGTGCCTCGGAAAGCACGTTAAGCCGTTGGTCCCGGCTGTCATTCGTGGATCTTTGACAGTCGTTACGAGTCGTCAGAAGCCCGAAAGTCTGACACCAGTCTTACCAAGGGGTATCGTATTACCCAGTTACTGGGTTGTGGAGGTCAGACAGGCAGTCGCTCCATGTAAAATACTGGTATTCAGCTGCATCCGGTTAGACTGGAAGCCGACCCCAACATAGTTGGGAAAAGGCTAGGCAGATTTGATCTAAAGGAAGGGGTTCCTGTAAACCCTGGATGTAATCGTATTAGTCATATTACCAGTCTTGTTACATTAGTGATAGAAGATGAAAAGAAGGAGATGTAAAGGATCCGAAATAATTTCCCGAGAAAATATTTGCTGGTGGAAAAGCGAATATTTTTATAACGAAAAACCGATTTATGCGGGATGAGAAATTTCATTTAGAAGGCAGTAATTTAGTTTTCTAGGTGACTGGAGAAATTGCGTCTCTAAAAATAAAAATTGTAGCGATAAAGGTCAAGAGTCCAATCTAAGCTTCATAAAGCGAGCAAGGAATTTTTAATACACTTAAAATTATAATAGTTATTCTTTGTGCCTGTAAATGAATTGTAATATTTAATTATGCATTGAGTTAACAAAGACTTTTATGAAGCTAGTATTAAGTTGAAGTCCAAATCAAAAGCCGATGATCAAAAATAACGAAAGAACAGACCGAATTTTTATCGCATTGTTAGATTAAAAAATAAAGTGTACCATCATTTTTCTTTTCTGCAAAAAACCTCACTAACAATTTCGGTTCCAAGTGAAAATTGTTACTATATAAAACGCAACAATATGGCCACAATAAAGAAATCTCGAAACGGTGACGGCCAAGTTTCTTAGTAAGCGGCGTTCTTATTTCACCTGAACTTTTTTACGATACAAGTTCGGAGAGTGCCTTGTGAAACTATTTTAAAACGACTTTTATATCACTATTAAAACTTTCCAAGGGTGTGTAATAAACGGTCGCCGGAAGACCGTGAGATTTTATGTCCCCAAGGATATTGTTAGGTATTTAATTTTATTGCGGGTATTTGAACATTTGTCTCGGTAAGAAGCGGAATGCGGCGAGTTGGCGACCAGTATTTGTATTCAAAAAAGTTCAGATAAAATAAGGAACGAATTTAAGGAATCTAGAAGTATTTAAAGTTCTCCGCATATTCTGTTGGATCCTAAACGGGCTTACAAGCAAATACCTATTTGCTTGTTATAGTAAAATGATCGGAATCAAGTCTCAATAAATACGCTTTCTTTTCTTTTCATACCTACATCACTCGCTCGGGATCTATAAGGATCTGAGAAACCTCCACATTGAAGTGAAACAAGAAGCCTGTATTGTCATCTCTAATTAATTCATTAGGATGTCATCTGATTCCAACGTTGTTCAACACAAACAATTCTCAAATTGTTTTCTGTTAACATTTGACTAACGCTTTAGAATATTTTCAAAAGCATTAGTCAAAAGATAGTCAAACGCTAATGTTTCAAATGAAGATCTACATTAAATCCTTAGTTGGCATGTAGAAACATCATTTGAAGCCATTAGGTACTTGAAAACACATTACGACTGACATGTCTACTTGTCTAGTCAGGATTTAGAGTTAAAATCCCTACCTCCAATTTAGAAACCGTAGATATGCTTTGAGCAACCAAATTCTACATTTTCAATTAGCTGATGAATATAGACTCAATACGATTTAGTAGGATTCTAAATCATAAACTTTTGATTAAATCCTGAACTAAGTACAACAAAAACTTGATTCGGTACACTAGCAGCAGTACATACTAAACCATTAATAATAAACAATAATAAATTATAAGTGTTGGTATAAAGCCTATTACAGGTATACATAGCATTCGCCATAAAGACGGCAACGTATAGTCTAAGAAAACATATAAACATACAAAATACAAGATCGATACAATTAGAATACAAAATATTTTGATTATTCTATACAAATAATAGAATAGAAACTTTTAGTAAGTTAAATTATATGACGATAAGTATATTATGGATGTGTGTGTGCTTAATATGTATGATCAATTGATCATAGAGTTTGACAAGTTACACTGATTTGAATTATAAAAAATATTGATTTATTGGTATGCACTATGCACTCACCTCAGAGACGGATCTTCTAAACTTGTTTAGTGAAACATTGTGTAAATCAGTTTCTGGTGATTTACAAAAGCTATTGTAATTTATACACATTCGGAACAAGTGAGCGTTGAGACTAAGGTTGGATTTGCGGAAAGGGATATGAAACAACCTAGAGATAGGATGTCTAGGAGGTTTTGAAGGGACTGAATATTGGATACACTCAAGTAAATCGCTACATTGTACAAGTCCGTTTGCAGCTTTAGATAAATAGATCGCGCGGGTGGCGATAATCTCGCAGCTCTTTATTTTGATAAAGTGCAGGCGCTGCTTGCACGGACAGCGATGGTTAATTTTCCTGGATATAAAAGCTGATGTGTGTGAGATGTTTAGTGAATGCTCTTTGTATTCTCTCCAAGACTTCTCCCTTAATAATACCCTCTCTACTCCGTACTTTAAACTATCTTTGCTGTCACCATCAATGAGGCTATAAAGGAGTCTTACTAGTATTTATAGCTAAATAGCTATATTACGCACTGGGTCATAGAACTGCCGGGATTCCAATCGTGACCTTTATTGACCCTAATAGCTGGCGTCGATTGAATCATTATAGTGCTCCATCGGTATAGATCCTTTATTGAACAGATCTACTTTTATAGCGCCTGTAATCGATTTTAATTGGAATACTTCCGTTGTTCTCATTTTTATTACTTTTTGTAACAAAAATGATAAATAAAGATTGTAACAGATCATAATTCTTAACATCAAATCATATTCATCATACCAAATCATATTTCTTCTTATAACTGGCAGTATCATCACAACGGTAATGTTTTCTCATTGATTGTCTTAGTTGTTTTAGTATATTTATTTATACTTATATTTATATATAATTAGGTGTATATATTATATTTATAGTTTTCGATAGATATATGAATATAAAATAAATGTTTATTCCTGAATTCTCGCTATTGCACCTGCCACTGTTTGTCTCTGCATCACCCAAAGGTTGACTGGTAGAAAATGCCTATGGCATTAAGTCCGCCTCTGTACATTTGTGTGCTTGAAGTATTAAATAAATTCTTCTGCAATCTCTTGCATGTAATTTCTAAACACGAGATATTATTACTTTCGGTCTGTACTTTCTTTTATCTGTCACTTTTCTTACGCTATTTACTGGAACTTTGCCGTAGTCATATGGAATAAAGTACCTTTTTTTTTTTTAATAAAAAAAAAAACATTAATTATAATCCCAGAACTCAAACTAACGCAATGCGGATCACCAGCTCTTTTTGTTCACATGGATGGAAAGACCTTCATTTTAAAAGCGTAATTTATATTGCCATAAAATTCCGGAATGTTTATTATCGTACTCGATTACGGTTTAAAAACATTATAGAGCACATATTTCGGTTTAAAGTTTATTTGTGGAAAGTTACGATTCGGCGTAATAACTCAATCTACATATTTATCATTTGCCCTTGATCCGGCACTTTTTATAGTTTATTGGGAATTGAGCGGGGTAGGGTACATTGCGTAAAGAACATTATATTATTTATTATATGCTCTGTTCTTGAACAACATTATTTTATGATAATGTTGGTATGTGTGGAAAATTGCATTTAGAATAATAAAATACCTCATCTTCAAGCATATTTTTCAGTTGTAACAAACGATGCATCTATCGGTTAGAATTAGTACGGTACCTGAAACAAGAAAAAAAATTATTAGTACAAATATTCCTGCCTGGAATACCACCGATTTTCAAACTAACAAAAACAAAAGGCACACGTTAATCCACGTTATACGCAATGCAGTTACATGTTAGAAACAAGTTCTGCCTCTGTGATCTGAATTCTGAAAGAACGAACATTTATTGAATAGTCACAGAAACTGCGTTGGGGATTCCATTTATTCGCGCTGCAGTACGGGGCGAACGTACGCTCTCGTTCGGTGCAAGTCATAAACTGACGATATTGCCCCGAAATAAAATGCTATGACGGTAGTTTTATAAATTGAAGTAGTTAAACTTTTGGTATATGAGTTTGTTTTTTTTAAATAAAGATGTATCGGAGTAGTATTTGAAGTTAGTGGTATGGTTCGATCTTTCGAATAAGTAAATGTTTTGCATATAAAAGGTTATTTAAAGGATATTTCTATTTAAAAAAAAATCTGTATTTTGATATCTGAGTAAGAACAAACAAATAAGTCGTTGTTTAAAAATCGGAATTTCATTTAAAAGAAGAAAAACATTCAATGGGAACTAGCCGTAGAACGTAGACGAATTCTGGCTCCTTCCATCAAAATATTCTGCACTCAGTGTACAATCAACCGTTTATAACATGAAGTTGCATGTGAGATTGTCCTCACTTACATCGAAATGTGACAGAGAGTTGTTGACAACTTTTCAAAATAAAAATAGTCTGCACAAAAGAATAGTCTGTGGAAGTGTGGACTTAGCACAGGCGGACAATGAACCACCAGAACCACGCTTTTATGTCATTTTACACAACCCTGCATCTGAAATATTTATTGTATTTTTTTTTTTTACGTGTACATTGATGTTGTCTGTACATCTGCTCTGACACAGGGCGGGCACCCTGTCCGTATGTCTTTTGACAGCTCATTTGTCAAAATCTGACAGCTCATTTATCAGAAGCGGTCCAGTCATATGTACACAGAGGGTGGAAATATGTCAAGGATATACAGGAAACTGGGTACACAAAGATCATTTTCCTTGTTGTTCTCTACAACCAGTAACAACTGTTTGACGTAGTTTTTCAGTCCTTCGCTTATAACATGCACCTGCCGAAGTGTCACATTGGAAGTTGACAACTTTATCTCGGTGCGGACTGTACTCAGTGAGCGGTCGCGGACAATGAACCACGCGCTAATGTAATTTTTACGCCTCACTACCATTCGCCTCGCCTCGACTCGCCCTGCATCGCCGAAGCATTGAAAGGCTTTCTCGTTGGACTAACACTTTGTTGTCGCTGAGGCAATGCCTAAAATATTTATTTTTAGACGAAAAATCATGTTGTTATTTGTGAAAGTCTGCAATTCGAAATGTTTAATTCTGCATGTTTGTCATTGTCATTACATATACATATCTGGACTGTCTTTCTTTTCTTTTTCGTGTGGTTAGTGACTAACCTGAAGGCCAATTCTCGTACATTTAAAACGTTCACATTCTAGTCGCAATCTGTCAAACTTGTCAAAAATTTTGGTAAATTGATTGTATATTTGACAGATTGCGAATGAGATGCGAATGCGAACGTTCTTTAAAATTACGGGATTTGCCCCTCTGGTGTCAGAGTTTTAATGCCGCCCAAGGGCCTCTGACTTGACTTCACATGCCGTCAAGAAATATCTCTCAGGCATGCCGGTTTCCTCACGATGTTTTCCTTCACCGTTTTTGAAGCAAGTGATAATTATACAATACGCACATGAATCTGAAAAGTCAGAGGTGCGTGCCTTGGGTTCGAACTCGAGACCTATGACTTGGCAGTCCGACGGTCACACCACTAGGCTAACTGCTCTTTGTGGACAAGTGGACTGTAATAAATAAAGATTCATTTAATTGCTTGATTTGACTACACACATAAATCTTCAGTAAACCTCACGTAGCAATTTATCACCCGGGATATTGTTGTGAGATACGGACAGTATGAATTGCTTACCTGAAATGCCAGTTCTATACGGGCTGGCAGGGACATCGACGCGAAAACTGTTACCATGGATTCAGTACGTGATTCTGAAATTTTCAGATTTAAAAAAATTCAAGTTTTTTTTTAATAACCGACGAAATATTTCAACGCAGAGGGGGATTCAGAATCACCTACTGAATTCCATGGTAACACTTTTCGCGTCGATGACCCTGCCACCCTGTATGTTAATTTGCATTTTCAGGAATTCTATAGTATTTTAGACAGTGTACACACAAGTTATACCTAAATTCTTAGCAGGGTATATGCTTCGTGTCTTTTGTACAAAAGAAGAATTCTTGAGTTTACATTTTTAACGGTGGCCTACGGTCTTCTAAGGTTTCTTTCTACCGATTTTATTTAATTAGAAAAACTCTCTTTTTAAGTGACGTCCTTAAAAGAGGAGGTGCTATGTTCGATTCAATATTGTTTTTTTATGTGCGGTCATCGATATTTCACCGTTTTGAAAACATCTTGAGGAAACGCCGCATGCCTGAGAGATATTTCTCGACGGCATGTGAAGCCAAGTCAGAGGCCTATGGGCGGTGATCCCATGTAAATTTGATTACCTTTCCTTGGGTAGTTTTTGCGTTAGCTTCAATAATACGTATTTTTTCCACGCAGTCTATGTGGATGATGTTATTAATAAGTTACCGTCACGGTTATTTACATAGCAGGTAGTGGTATTCGAATTTGTGTAGGGTAGGTACCACAACAAAAAAGTAAAAAAAAAAAAAGTGTTTTTTTGGAAGTCGGTTGTTTTTTGAATGAGTGTTATTTCCTTATGAACCTATGCCATTTTTTCGCTAGCACACTTATCTCGCTACCAGGGTTGATAAAAATCATGATTTTTATAAAAAAAACTAAATAATCGGATTTATTTGATTTAAATCGGATTAATTTGATTTAAATCGGATTTTTTTGATTATTTCTGTCACACATGTCTCTAAATGTTTTTTCATTCTCGCTACTAAGCCCATTAATTCCTTCTTACAACGTTTACACGCCGCTTTGTTAAACTTGCCGCAAGTGGACTTTTTTTCATCGAAATAATCCCATTCAGCATTTTTTTTCCTTCCAGACATCTTGTTGTATTCACTTTCATTAATCAATCACGAATGACCGCGCTAAAGACTAATCGGACGGATTCAGTCACTATTTAAAATTTCGGAGAACCTCCGATTCCTCCGAACGGTGTAGTTAAACAGCATTCTAACGGTGGAGACACGTGTGTGCGCCCCGTAGTTTATGTCGGGGGAAGTCCCTTGACACATTTTGGCTGATTTGGTCGAAGTAAAAAAATATTGATTTAAATCATTGATTTTTTATAAAAAAAATCACTTGATTTTAATCAGTGATTTAAATCGCGATTAAAATCAAGTGATTTTTAAATCATATCAACCCTGCTCGCTACCCAAAACCAACGTACCAAACCAGCCAAGTGACGTTAATAAAGTTAGGCTTTTAATTCCGTAGGTACAGGCAAGCACATGTAGGTACAGCTATCAACCGCGCACAGGACATAGATTAGGTCGGCGCCGACCGGGCTTATCTAGCCAGCCTGGTGATATATTCGCGCACATGATGCATGTTGATACAAGATACAGCACAGTTAGGCTACTGACTCATAAACTATAGTGATATTATTTGCATATATTTGCTCGATTTAGGGTGCTGAGGAAGCTAGGAGATAAGGATATATTCAGTTATTATATGAACAGTGTTTTACTGCGGAAACACTAATATGAATCATCAACATGGAGAAAAAACAGTTCCCGAGTTTCTGACATATTGTTTTGCTGTGCCCGACATGGTCCATACACTCGTATATCTGCCATTGCTTCATTTCTTTTTCCTTATTTTTTGTTGTATAGTAATTTTATTCTAGGTAAGTACACCCGGCTACACATCAAGCTATACATTTCCAGTTTATTCTGACCTCGGATTGTATAGGATTTCCCTACAATGCGAAGTCAGCTTATACTGGAATATAGCTTGATGTCTACCCGTGTGTAGCTCATTTTCACATATAATTAACGTATAAAAAATATTGTTAAACATTTTAAATGAGTAAATGTGGAGTTTCTTGCCCTTTCTTCTCCTTTTCAAGAGGCAACTAGAATCAATTCTATTTTCTTATAAATATTGACGTTCAAAAGTACCTTTTATGTGCCTATTTGAATTAAATGATTTGACTTTGACCACAAGTACCATGTTTTTATAAAAACCTACCACCTAAGTTCATATTGTGAAATGCAATCAATATACATATTGAGTACTAGCATCACCTCGCGGTTTTACATGTGTTAATCCAGGTTATAAGCATTCTGTGTGCCAAATTTCATTCAAATCCATTCAGTCGTTTTTGCGTGAAAGAGTAACAAAAATCCATCCATCCATCCATCAATCAATCCATCCATCCATCCACCCATCCATCCACCCACCCATCCATCCAGCCACCCATCCATCCATCCATCCACCCATCCAACCATCCATCCATCCATCCATCCATCCATCTATCTATCTATCCATCCATCCTCACAAACTTACCTAAAGAGAAGAATTGACTACATTTATTTGCATCTCCTCAATCTTTACCTTGGTTGTTTAGCAAATTATGAAAACTAGAAGCATTTAAACAATGAAAGTGACAAATACAAATTAACTTTTAGTTGTGTGTAAAAAGAGAAACTGTTTTTCAGTCTGAGACAAACGCATGCAAATAACTCCTTTTGGACAAAGGAAATTCTTGTGTGCTACTCGCCACAAAGCAGTGGTATTTTCTTTTTTGAAAACTAGAAGATCTCGAATACTTTATGAAACGGATTGTTCCGAATAAAAAAAAAAATAGTTATAGAACTAATTTGAACTAAAACCCCAATACGACAAAAAAGATATCTAAAAAGGTATTAACAAATCATCACAGACAAACAAAAAATCCGGAGCCACACCTGTGGCGGCATCTACCATCGCCACATGCGAACTACGCATCAAAGACCTGACATCACACAAATCCTGCATCGCGCAATTAGAGTTTACCGCGCGATGGACATATATACAATCTCCCATCTTCAACCTCTGGGCAGTTGCCCGCCAGACACGACACCCGTCTAGTCGGAGGATCCTCCCTTTTCTATGGTGGATGAGTGATCTTTACATCATGCCCCATGTTCCTCATGCCACTAAACACCTGTTAGGGACTCTTAATTTTCTAATTTGAAATGAATCTACTAATTAAGCCGTTTCATTTGATACCCAACACGGCATCAAGAAAAATAAATTTATTTTTAGTTCAGGACTTTATATCCTCTAGAAGGCGCGCCATATTCAATTTAAGTGACGTCACATAGCCTAAAACCAGCGGACAATCAAAACGCTTCCAACTATACCTCATTTGTCAAATTATAATGAATAGTTTAAAATGAGGTAAGCGATGAACATACCTACATATATACCGGTCAAAATCATAACCCTCATTTTTTCTTCGCCGTAGTCGGGTAATAAAAAATACAAACTATGTATGGTAATTATTTTCACCTCCTAAGTGTCTACTTATGAAGAGAAGAGGCTATATTTTGTACTTGGAAACTGTTCAGAAAACTTAACGACTATATTAACTTCGCGCGTTGGACAGTTAGCGCGTTTGATGAATGTGAATTTAGCACAGTAACCCTAGGTTGATGAGTATGTAGGTAGGTAGGGTAGGTAGGTACGTAGGGTGGTACGTAGGTAGGTAGATAGGTATATAGGTAGGTAGGTGTAGGTAGGGTATTTAGGTAGGTATGTAGATACGTAGGTATGTAGGTAGGTAGGGTAGGTAGGTAGGTAGGTAGGTAGGTAGGTAGGTAGGTAGGTAGGTAGGTAGGTAGGTAGGTAGGTAGGTAGGGTAGGTAGGTAGGGTAGGTAGGTAGGGTAGGTAGGTAGATAGATAGATAGATAGGGTAGGTAGGTAGGTAGGTAGGTAGGTAGGTAGGGTAGGTAGGTAGGGTAGGTAGGGTAGGTAGGTAGGGTAGATAGGGTAGGTAGGTAGGTTAGGTAAGGTAGGTAGGTAGGTTAGGTAAGGTAAGTACGCCGCTATATAAGTACATAGTGCTACCCGTGCGAAGCCGGCCAGCTAGTTATTCTATAGATTCTAAAATCCCCCAACTCTCAACTTACATACAAGTCCTATACGAGTAGACTCTAGATCTACCAGTTCTACAACATACAATGTAAGCGTTTCGAACAAGTACAGATAAAACGCGCAAAACTTTCTAACTCCACCATCAGTGGCAGCATACGGACACATTGTTTTCGGTTCACTTCCCGGCTCGTACATTTGTACACTCGTAGCGACTACTGTTATGTCCGTTGAACTGGCTGACGATGACGGTAACATGTTGTGTCCATGTGTGTGTGTGTGAATGCAGTTTGTTGATGGTCTTGGTACGTGTTTCGGAGTTTATAGATCGAATCAGCGTGAGAATCAAAGAACGCTGACTACCCTGTGGAAGCTAGATAAACCTCCGTTAGTCATTGAAACGCAGTTACTCAACAAATAGCGTTTGCAGACCGACGCCGACAGAATGGAGACCGTACGCGTGAAAATCTTATTATGTTTTATCCTTTAAAAAAAACACAGGCGAAGTGAACCTCCCGCTTTTTGAAGTCGGTTAAAAAGGGATTACGCGTTTGTGATAAAAAGGAAAATGCACAAAGATCTCATTTAGTTTTCATTTCAATAGTCTAGTAGGCAGAGGCACAGTTTACGTGCGCATTGTGTCAAGTTGCACATAGTAAAAGGACAGTGACCGGCGACGGGTTCCGGAGTACTGAGCTCACTGAACATGGCAGCGATAACGCAGCGATGTTACTGTGGCCACGTCTGGACACGACTTTATGCGGACACGGTGGAGTTGAGCGAACTTTCTTGATGTGATTTGAGAGAACGATAAGAACTTGCTGATTCTGGTTCCCACGCTAGGATTTCTCCTGTATCATTGATCGTGTGTACGTGTTAGGTTAAAACACGAAAACATGCACAAACACCCAAAATAAGTCCAACGAACTTTTAATGAATGTCACTGATATTTATTATTGAAAGCTCTCTCCAAAATAAAAAGCGTACACCAATAAAAAAGTAATATCAGTACCAACGCACGAAAAATCTAATAAAATACTGAAATATTTCAATACCGAAGTAAAATGCAATTTTGTACATAAAACTCTACATGGTTCGCTATCCATTAGCAAAATTGCATTTATGTACCTTAATCATAACATGGAATATTGGCATATCTAGCATAACAAGATTGAAAATCGATTTTCTAATGCGTTTATTTTGAACAGAGGTATTCGAAGCGTGTGTAACTGCGTCATAATATGGACGAGAAGGCATTGAAAAGGTGGCGGGACCCGAGTATAGACTGCACAGTCTACTGGACACTGGCGACGGAACGAGGCGACGATAACGTGACAAAAACATTTCAGTGGCGACGTCTGAGCAGGACGTAATCCGATCAAGATTCAAGAGCGTGTGACAACGTGTTCTGAAAGACTGAAAAGCATTGAAAGCTTTTACATTTTTTAGGAGTCGAATCTTATCAACCAGACAAACTGCAATACTATACTATAGAATGTTTTTAAAATGAATCAGGAAATACGTTCGTGAGTGACTGCTTGTACCGTAAAAAGCAACTAGTAAAAACTTAGTATTGACTTTTCATATACACTAGGGGAAAAAAATAAGGGATCAAAAAATAAATACAATTTTTTTTAGGTTTTTTAAGTGGCTGTATTTCCCTTAAAAAAGGTTGTACTGGAATTAAAAAAAAAGGATTTTAAAGCTCGAAGTTTCTAGTTTTGAGATCTTACGATGAAATTTTTTTTCAAGCAACGTGTTTCGCTGAATCCTAATGAATACCGATTTTTTTATTTTTTCGGTTCTTTTTTTTGGTCTACGAACTTGTTTTTTTTTTTTCAACTTAACCACAATATGGATCGGATAGTTTGTTAATTCTGCTTTAATTTGCTGTTTTGAAAAGTTCGATACGACCACTTCTCGCTGAGATATCGAACTTTGAATGGAAAAGTATCTTTTTGTCTTTAACCACCAATATCCCAGCAACCGCTGATCGCACAAGAAAATTAAGGAGGGTTTTAAAATCTTGAATAAATTTCCCACAAAAATCAGCTACGGGATTTGGAAAAAAAAAAAAAAACATTATTTACATTAATTTGAAAAATTAAGAAAAAAAGGGCTTTTGGTAGCATTTGGGATAATCAGGCGCTAAGTTGGAAATATCGAGAAAACCAGTAATGTTGAGTGTGCCTTTTACAGTTCAATATCAAATACGCCCACAAAAACCCCACAAAGTTTCGATTCAATCAGGTTGGTTTTTTTTTTTTATCCTTTAATTTTTTCCACTAGTATAATTATATCTCTTCTACGAGTATCACTACAAAGTCGCCGTCTGTCTGTCTGAACGCGATAAACTCAAAAACTACCGAACAGATTTTCATACGGTTTTCACCAATGGACGGAGTGATTCATGAGGAAGGTTTAGGTGTAAATTGGCTTTTAAATAAAATATGACGATGATTGTTGAAGATGTCTGAAAAAATCATGCCGACTGGGAGCTTTACTCGAGTGCGCCACGTAAACCAATAGATTTAAAGATCTATAAAACTGTAGCAACGCCATGTCTATCTTCTAAGATTAACACACAACAACGAAAAAATATAGCAAGAAAATGCTTTTAAACATATATCTTTAAATTAGGTAAGCGATTTTTTGGGGTAATTATTTACTTATCCTTATTAAATTAAATTAGACCATTATTTTGAATTTAATCTAGATTAAAACTGTCTTTACACCAAACAATTTGAACCATTAGTTCAATTTTTACAAGTGTTTTTTTTTTTGGTATGTTGTTTTGCGCGGCAAAACTCAGCGTAATATATTTAAAATAAGTGACATTTTAATAAGTGATTTAGATGTGGCACCCAGATACTTTATAACCCGGATTAACGCATAGGGTTCTTTTAACCCCGTTAGTACGTTCTTGTGTGATATTTTCCGATATCCACGCGGGCGAAGCCGCGGCTCAGGGGGCCTACGCCCTAAGCGAAATCCGTAGTTTCGGCCGTCGTTACGGGCGCTTCGTTCGCATGGAGTAGGCCCCCTGAATAAATAATAGTACTAGCCTTGGGCAAAAGCTAGTCATAACACAAAACACTAACCAAACGGTGCGATGGTCACTTTTGAAACTAGCTATTCAACCATAAAACAAAAAATGTCGCAATATCCAATATTCAACGACATCCATTGCTGACGAGATACAAAATGTCAATATTAATTAGAATCACCGTCACCCAGGCACGCTCAGCTCCAAGCTTTTATCATGTTGAGGTCCTATCACGAACTTCAGAAACCAAATTCAATCAACGACATTTTGGCCGCAAAATTCTGGTACGGATAGTGACGACAGGGGTGCTGAGTAAATACTAGGTTTTTAGTATGCTATTCCAAATACTGCGAGCTATCTACCTTTAGAGCTGGAACACTGTAGACTGTCGTCAGAATTGGGTACAGCTTCTTAGCATCAATTTCATTAACTTCATCTAAACGAAAAATAATACTATCCAAGATCTGTTAACTTTCAATCCGAACTAACTATGTCTAAAAGTTCATTAAAACTTTAATGAACTCCTAACTTACTGCACCTGATTTAATCCAAAGAAAACTCTAGATTTGAAACCAATCTTAGCACCATTTGGTTCATTATCCCTGGTAGCACACCTCCGCCGCGAAACCGCAGAAGTTCAATTCAACTGGCTCGCGTCATGGTCTGCTACTCGAAATTCGAGGAGCGCATCCTCGAATTTCGCGTAGCGGAACATGACGCGAGCCAGTTGAATTGAACTACTACTGGCGTGTATCTTGCATCAAAAACCATCATCGTCATTATCCTCCTCTTTATCCAAATTTGTTTGGGGTCGGTGCAGCAAGTATACATCAATGGTGGCCCAGTGGTAACGGCCGTGACTTACGAGTTGTTGGTCGTATTATAGATTCCCTGACAAGCGCTTTACTTTATGTAAATTATTTCATCACCACTGCTCTCAAAACGGCGAAGGAAAACATCGTGAGGAAACAGCACGCGTAGTATGACAAGTATAGGAACAAAATGACAGATTGTGATTGTTTATCTGTCATTTTGTCTATTCTTCCGTCGACAAAACCCGTTTCTATTGTGGTTATGATAAGCGTGCAGGTATGTCCTATAACCAAAAATTCGAAGATGAGTGATATCTACCAACTAACGCTGGGCCCGCGAGGTGGATTACGGCCCACTCCCTCACACAGAGAGGAGGCCTGTGTCCCAGTAATGGGAACATTATAGGCTGATTATGTAGCATTTATTCTTCTTCTTCTTCTTTCATGCATCTCCATCAGCCGTATTCACACTCTTTCTGGCAATGTTATCCTTTGCACTATACTACTATCGTTTCTTTGGTCTTTTCCTATATTCTGACAGACATCCTCCTTGGTTGTCAAAACTTTCCAAACGACATGATCCTTACGTCATCCTCTCAATCCAAAACATTTCTTGAGCCAACTCCAATGTGAATTAAATTACTTAGCGAACGATATTTTTCTAAAAGTTCTTGAAGACTTTTGTGACATTAAAGCCCGAAATCGTGTTTCATACGGCAAAAATTATAGGTACCCCAAAAATCTAAATGCCGCATCATCCCTTGATCCAGGACATTTCGCCGGCCGTCCCCCCAGTAGGTGAATTTAATTACAGTGTAGCGAACGATAAATCGCCCCGGGGAAGCGACGCGGCAAACAGACTATGTACTGTTTCATTATAATATTGAGCTCTGGGGTATTTGTGGGGTGGAAGCGTGGAACATAAATTAGTAGACATGCCGTCATATTTTCTTTTCAGATTTTCGTCGTGTTTGAAAAAGTTTTTGGTTAAAGTTTTTTTAGTCTGGGATTTTAGATTTATTTGCGCAGCCTATGCGCAAAGAAATCTCATCAAGGGTTATTTTAACCTATACTGTGACATTTTTCTATCAAACACCCTGCTGTCAATACTTGATCAAACTCATTTCAGTTGTCAATGTCAGTGTCAAAAGTGTGGCAGAACCACACTTTTGACACTGACATTGACAACTGAAATGTCACGTTCTTGGTTTCAAAACTGTGCATAATTTTGAAGATAGCTCTTGCATGACACAATTTGTTAACACGAACCGTGGCGCCAATACGTCATAAATGCAACAATTTGCAATTGAAATCCATTAATAATTAATTTAAAGGTTAAGCTAACTATTAAATTAATATCAATTCGTGTTGCAATCCGGAATCAACGAACATTTTATTGAATTTAGCGTAATGGGTAAATATTGCATAATTGCATTATTTAAAATAATGAACAAAGATAGTTAATTAATGTTTTCAATTGTCAATTGCATTTGGCAGACTGTGCCGGGCTAACGGTCTGAAATAGGGTTGCCACCGTTGCCAGATTGCATTTATAAAATCCCGTATACACTATTATTTAATCCGTAGCATGCTGGTTCAGCTATATATGGAATATATCTGAATAGCTTTGTGGTGAAATAAAAATATTTGAAAATGGGTTTTCTATCTCAACCATTGAGGTAAGCCAGCAAGTTGTGGAGGATTTATCAAAAAATTCGCGGAACTACAATCATTGCTGTTAGTTTGACTTAGAAATTCCAGCATGAATGGGTGTTTCTCTATGCCCTTTTTATTATCTCTTAGGCGCTGAGCAGACGATAGACAATTTGTCCATCATCGCTGCTGCCTTATAGCTAGTAAGTATTTCACCTTGGCGGTTACCCCTCCGAGCAATAGTGATTTAGTTTTGTCGTGACAGCTCGCTAATCCAATATTCTATACTACGAGCAATATTATATATATATATATATATATATATATATTTGTAATCACGTTCTCGAAAACGGCTCTAACGATGTGAATGAAAGTTAAGCAATATAGGGGTTTACGGGTGCGAAAAATCGATCTAGCTAGGTCTCATAACTGGGAAAATCGTTTCTCCGTATTTTCACCCGAGCAGAGCTCGGTCGCCCAAAGTTTAGAACAAGAATAATGACACCTTAAAATAATGACATGGCAGCATGGAATTAGCAAGAAACTAGTATCATGGCATTAGTATGAACTTTCCTATACTATTAAATGAGCATTCTCTATTTTCACCAGAGCAGAGTTCGGTCGCCCAGCCCTATTCAATATGCAATATTGTAAGTGGTCAGCCCTAATCAATCTGCCTAGCCTTTTCCCAACTATGTTGGGGTCGGCTTCCAGTCTAACCGGATGCAGCTGAATACCAGTATTTTACATGGAGCGACTACCTATCTTACCTCCACAACCCAGTAACTGGGTAATACGATACCCCTTGGTAAGACTGGTGTCAGACTTTCGGGCTTCTGACGACTCGTAACGACTGTCAAAGATCCACAAATGACAGCCGGGACCAACGGCTTAACGTGCTTTCCGAGGCACGGAGGATTCTCGGTATGTAAAGATGGTCACCCATCCACTGACCAACCCCGGCAAGCGTAGCTTAACCTGATGGATCGACCAGTGCGGCTGTTGTTACTTAGCCACGAGCTCCTCCAAGTGGTCAGCCCTAATGAGGATTGGTAATAATGGGATGATTTTGATGCTCGCTGCAGATTTCTGTGCCGTATAGATTTATGCTCTTTGTGCTTTGGTAGCTGCGCAGAGTATAATAATATTGTGCACCTATACTTAATCCCTGGTGCCTCTATCACTGAAATAGGATCTACGATTTAGGTCGTGGTCGAGTTAGAATTTCTATTGATATTCTCGTACAAACCGAATAATGATATTAGAGTAGCATTCTGAAAATAACGTTACAATCTAAAATAAACTGTGTATTAGGTACATACAAAGTCGTGCCATCCAATTCAATTAATTAAATTGAGCAACTCGTTGAAGACGCGAAGTTGAGTCACTTAACTACTACTTTTCTTGACCAGCACTGACCTTGTGGAACAACTAACTTAAATTAGAAATGTTGAACGCCCACTGTTTCTTTGCTCTCGAGTATACCTTTAAAGTATGTACGATTATGGGTGCATGTAACGGATGAGATAATGACAATGGAGTACTCACTGATGACGCATGTATCGTGAGAAACGCGATAGAATTGAAAAGTTTATCATTAGATAATCGCCATCGCGTCATGATTTGAGTATTGGGTACAGGCTCTAGACATGAGACACAATGCAAAATAACATGCAAGGCAACCCAATCAGCACAAACGGCGGTTTATTGCAAATTGACGTTGTGTGTTGCAGGATATTTGACTAGGCTAACGCTTGAGTCACGCGCCACTGGCAGCCAAATTCGTCGATATCGGCAGGATGGCATGAGATACAGTTTATAAATTACAGTTTCGCCAGAACTGACTCTTCCCGCACAACAAACTATGCCGTGATTGTGGACGTGTGACGTGTCCCGCGCATGAGGTCTCCATTCTATCATACTCCGTGACCGTAAAACACAAAAGGCGAAATAACGGGACAATGACACATAGATCAAACCAAAGTTGGAGAACTTTCGCTACGTAAGAAGAAACTTGAAAAGTGCGTGTATATAAACTAAGCAATGTTCGATTTCATAATCTATGAATGGAGAGATAAAGACGAACAAGGATTGATAGCAATTAATCTGCCTAGCCTTTTCCCAACTATATTGGGGTCGGCTTCCAGTCTAACCGGATGCAGCTGAATACCAGTATTTTACATGGAGCGACTACCTATCTTACCTCTACAACCCAGTAACTAACAATACGATACCCCTTGGTAAGACTGGTTGTCAGATTTTCTAACGACCCGTAACGACTGTCAAAGACCCACGAATGACAGCCGGGACCAACGGCTTAACGTGCTTTCCGAGGCACGGAGGAGTCTCGGTATGTAAAGATGGTCGGGTATTCACAGACCAACCGCGGCAAGCGTAGCTTAACCTGATGGATCGACCCCTGCAGCAGTTATTACTTAGCCACGAGCTCCTCGAACAAGGATTGATAGCAATAACTAATAAACCAAATATTACTTTCGCCCATTTTGACGGAATTTCTCACTTAGGAAGTTAGGCCCGAAAAGAGATGTCTATGTAATTTCCATTTATTTTTCTAAAATTTCTCTCCTTTCAAGTCCGAGGATTTATAGCTGCAACCTGTAAGGAGCAAGTAGTTATGATACCTACGATACGATGCAGTTAAAGATCCACAATTTATCTGATCATCTCCTAAAATACCTGTCATAAATAAGTTCACCGTTTAAAGTACGAGTACAATTAATTAACTAACTCCAGAACCATAACTTTGTGTGTTAATAACTTCAACACACAATTACTATACTACAGTTCTTAATTAGTCGTGTTAATTAAACCAAACGAGAGTGACGTAACTCCGTTTTAAAACGTCGTGATTACGAAACCGTTTGGAGAAGGAAATTACTTAAGTAAATAAAAGAGGAGGCCTTAAGTGACTCCTTTGCTAAAAACGAGTCTTTGTTGAATAAAACGTTTATTTTCTGGTAAGCCGAACTGTTTTGCTTGGAACTAAAGCAAGGAGGTAAAGCGTTTAGTTGGTACGTCATTTGCGAAAATGTTATTTTAAAGTGGCAGAACGCATAGTGCATGCAATGTCAGGGTCTCTGTTAAGAAACTCTGGGGAGATCTTACTTAAAAAACTCTGGGGAGTTCTTTTTACATTGAAAGTTTATTTTCATACCAGCAGCGCCCGGCGGTTTCGTTTCGCATAAAATCTATTGTTTTCATCCAAGTACTACTATCCAGGAACTATATTTGTGCCAAATTTCATCAAAATCCCTTTTTTAATCCCAGTTTTTGCGTAAAAGAGTAACAAACATCCATCCCTCCATCCTCACAAACTTTCGGATATGATTCCAAATTCTGGCTAAAATAAACAAAAATCTTTTAGATAAATTCAATACAAAAGCACCAACGACAAATGCATCCCAAAATTGTTATAGGCTTCAAATAAAAATTCCAGAACAAAAGAGTTGTTGTGAATGTTTTTAGAATCCAAAACAAAAATTGAAAAAGGTATTGCAGAGGTAATATTTCAGTCACAAAAATACTTTTTAGATATAAAAGTTATATTGCATGGAATCTCGGTTAGATTGTAGGTTTTTGGCCCAATGTCACGTCACGTACAATATTGAAGTATTTTATGGAGGTAGAGATCAGACGGAAACAGGTGCTATTGACCTTTCGACTCTAAAGGAATCTTTAATATCAATTTCGGGGGCTGGAGAATGTCTAAGGAATGTTATGAGTGGGCAGACGAGGTTACCTTTAGTAAGAAGACTATGAATGAGGGTTCGATTTTCTAAGGTCCAATAAAATGTAAAGATATCAAAACAAAAATTCCGATTTAGAAATATCCTAAAAGATTCCAACACGACCTATTATTTAAATAATTAATTTACGAGTGGTCACAGACGGAACCGCTAACGAATTCATTGAAGTGGACAAATTCCACGTTGGGGATCGGGAAGCAATCTAAATACTTAACACAGTACTGGCGCAAATTAAATAAGTTCAGCCAGAAGGCCGGCTCCATACAACGAGCGAAAACGCACGCACACTTAAACACGCGTCTACGTACGCACTCGCGACTGGCATTTGTTTGACATCGCCGTACGTACGTACGCGTATGTATGTATGCCTTTTTTTTGGATGGGAATTTATCAAATAACTTCTCCCGTTCTGGGCCGAGTGGGAGGGTGTGTCAGACTCTTACCGACTAAAACCCACCCGTGTTCCTTCAGATGTCTGTACGTTGCCAGGGGCCACGGTATCCCTTTCGGAGTTTCTCGCGACCCCGGCAGTATGTATGTGTGTCTGCGTTTTCTATCGTTGCATGTAGCCGGCCTTCTGTGTAGCTATCTACTCCGTGGTTGTGCTGTAGAGATAGATTATCACACTATGTGGAAGCACATTTGTTGTCCCAGGATTTCCTTGATTACAGTTGTGTTGTCTGAATTCATTACCGTTTTTGCGGGTAGATTTAATGTTTGATGGGAGTTTGTTTGATGAGATGTGGGGTAGTTTATAGTCAAGAGATTTAGTGGATTGCTGCATGCAGTTAATGTTTGTTTTAATTACCTCAGACCCTTGTTACCCCTCGCTCGGCAAGCATATGCCATTTCTTCTTAACATTCACATCTGTCTTGTTTGCATTTGGAGTACATCAATCAGCAGAAGTCCTGAAAGTTGACCTAGAGAAATGGTTCAAATTGAACTAGATTTAGAATATAAACGAAGAGCTGGCAAACTCCCACTAAACTACTAACTAGTGTTCCGTTATCAATATTTAACCCTCTGTGTTTATGCCAAATTGTTTCAAGTACACTTTTGGCAACAAAAGCAGCTAACACATACTAAACAATTTATTAAATCATAACCCTGTTATTAAGGATATAATTATGTTTTAGTAACAAACAAATATAGAATTCCATACAAAATAGAGAATTTAAAATTCATCACACGCCAAGAATTTTAAATTCTCGACACAACGCCACTGCAAAAACATGTTAAATTAAATTCCAAAATCATTTCGCACGTCCGAATCTCCCTTAAAATAAACGTCCGTCCTAATCGTTTGTGCCAACATCTTTAAACGAGGTTTATCACTGAATTCAATTTTCGAATGCAAAAGTTCAAAGAGGTTGAGATTCGAGATTTTTCATTAGTAAAGGAGGGAGCGTCGCTCACACTAGACGTCTGTGTTTACCAACCCTAGATCCAATCTAGCTATTTGCTTGTTCCAGACTGTCGCTGCATTACGAACTACAAATAAACATCTTAGTACTTCAAAGTTCCGTCTAGTCTTATAGATGTTGTACGCTAGGAATACTGATTGCCTTTTTCTAGCCATGTGAAAGTTGCGGAGTCTTTCCTATACATCTTCATCAAGAACTTTAACTAACTTCAGAAGTATGTAGAGTCAAAAAATTCAAACGTATTTTAACATTTTTCGAACCGAAAATACATGAGGAAAAATTTTAATTCCTAAAAGTTGGAGTTGTTCCATCTTTCACTTGGGGCGACGAAACCTCTGGGTAAAATACTTTCTGGTGTTGAAGTCTTTATTGGTGAGGAATGGCGAGTTATGTGACGTAGTATCGTTACTGTTTGCCCGTGTGTATAATATTATTAAAAGAGAACAATGACGTGTTTTGCGACGTCATGAGGTTACTGTGTAATTGACACGTGAACAATGCGATTGTTTTTAAATGTTTGTTTATTATACGAGTAGGTGTGGTGGCATTACGTATTTACGTAACGTACCTTTCAAAATTAGTATTTTTGTAGTCACAAGAATATCATAGATATCCATTTATCTGGTGTCTAGCTAGTCTAGAGTTCTAGACTCAAGAGGTACAGTGCGTGCCACAAAAAATTAGACTTTTGACGTGGTTTGACTTGCGCAGTAGCTGATGGCGAGGATGGTGACGATTTATGGGTCTCTTTAGCGGTATGAGGTCTGAGCCGGGGCGTTATCGGGACAGCAGAAAGAGCGCGGGTGGCGCGGTCCAGTCTCATCGTTCGTGGCGCGTATTGTAGGATAATTATGTTTTTCACCAAAAACTCAGTAGAGACAATCTCGAACACGTAATGTTAGCATGTCTCTTAATCTCTTTAGCGCAAAACCTAATTTCACAGTTAACACTAGTACGTGCAACTGCAATAGACAACAATTTACGCGAACCAACAAGCTATCACCTCATTCCCTCTTCTACGAACGTTATGGAAATCTATTTCGAACAAAAACCGTTCCGAATACGTCGAGCAGGTTACTACATCGAGAACTTTCACGAGTCAACAACGCAGTAACCATGGCAACAATAAGAGAAAGGTAAGCCATAAATCATGCGCCCGCGCCTCTAGGCAGACACGACGTAAATGGAGACAGACTAGAAATTGATGTTAACATCTGGTCTTTGTGTTTTCAATAAGGATTTACTTACCGAGTTAGGTTTTTATTGATTACTATTAGATACTTTTAAGAAAAGAACGTTGTTGATTTTTGTGAATAGTAAAATCTTGAGAGATGTGTTTCATATAATTTTAAACCTTATCTACACGTTTTATTACCCCTTGTCTAATAATCAGATCAGTCATTAATAAATTGCTAGTGCCCCCAATATTTACGTGTACCTTATGAATACTGGGTATTATTTAATCACCCCGAATGCCATTACACAAATAGAACACTATTGCAGGTAATTCGAAAACTTGGGCACGCCACAATTGTGGCGATAAGTCCCCTCTTTGAGGAGTGGATAGAGAGGCGCCACGGCGTCCTCACCTTCCGCCTGACGCAGGTCCTCACCGGACACGGTTGTTTCGGGAGGTTCCTGTTCAGGATAAAGCGGGAGGAAACGCCCGGGTGTCACCATTGTGTGGATCGCCCGGAGGACACGGTGGAGCATACGGTGGAGGTCTGCCCGGTTTGGGCGGAGCACCGCCGTGTCCTCACGGAGGCGATCGGCGGCGGCGATCTCTCGCGTCCGGCCCTGGTTCAGGCCATGGTCCGAAGCGAGACTGCATGGGAGGCCATCACCTCCTTCGTTATGCTCGCGAAGGAGGAGGCGGAGCGCGCGAGGGAGATGCAAGCTGCACGCCCTCGCGCCCCTAGTCGCCGCAGGAGACGCCCCGGGCGTCGGGA
This sequence comes from Agrochola macilenta, assembly GCA_916701695.1. Classification (NCBI taxonomy): domain Eukaryota; kingdom Metazoa; phylum Arthropoda; class Insecta; order Lepidoptera; family Noctuidae; genus Agrochola; species Agrochola macilenta. The sequence goes on along the minus strand of OU753564.1, from coordinate 7,680,159 downwards.
GTCGCGAGCCGACTTCCGGCCACCATAGGCGCGGGCTTGCGGACGGTGAGCAATGGGTAGCTCGCCGTCCGATAAGGACAAGGCCAAAAAAAAATTTTTTTTTTTTCAAAAAATTAAATTAGGCGTAGTTCGAGTTCACGCCGCAGAGTTTCGTGAAAACGTGTGATAATATAGTAACAAATTTCTTTATCGATATTATTTTAAATTTTCAACGAATTACAAAAAAAAAAATGTTTATTGCATTCGTAATGATGCCAGCTTTAATCGATTGTGATATTTTTAGGTTCTGAGCAGAATTACGGCCGATACGAGTCTTTATATGAAATTATTTTGCTATTGTCAACATCATATGCATTTTTACCCCTATTTTATGAAATATTTTTGTTGTATATTTTTAGGTCCTGATAGTCCTTTGTCAACTCTTGGGAACGACACTAGAATTACCGTTCTAGCTGAACACGTTACTGCACTAGACGATTTGGAATTTAAACATAATTATAGTGAAAAATAGAGGGTCGCGCATGCGCCTACCCTCGCGATGTGACGTCATAGACAAATGATGTCTTGCCTCAAAATTGTTATAAATATGACCTATCTTTTGTGTGCTCAAACATTACTCTACTATTAAAAGTCAAGTGTAGTTGGTTAGCGATTGAAGGTCAGAAATATTGAAGTTACAACCAGTACTCTGAGCGTCAAAACCATGCAGTAATTTCTGAGATTCTATTAAATGGCAAGCAGAGTCGATGTCGACTATTCTGCCAATGCCTAAAGTGCATTGAAAAAGAAAGTGTGTATGAAAGAAAAAAAAAACAGCTGAAAACATAAGTAAAATTCTTCGATTGATACAGGTGATCACAATTTAGATCTTGTTGGATTAATACCCGGGATTCCGTGTGGTGCCGGACGTAAAGAATAGTACCATCCCATTTCTTCCCGTGGGTGTCGTAAAGGGCGACTAAGGGACTTACTAGAGAATGGGCAGCAGCGTTCTTTACGCATTTTAACGCCATACTGCGATCGCCAACCCGCCTGCCAAGCGCTGCGATTATGGCAAACCCCCCATTTGGGGGAGCCCTATGTAAAGCAGTGGACTTCTATCAGCTGAACTGATGAATGATGATGACGGGTTAGTACCTACGGGACTGAAAAATTTCCGAGATTACCGCAAACAAACAGTATGACAATGACATTGCATGACGCTTGCTGTCACAGCTCACAGATAAGAGGACTCTACGCAAATAGAACAAACATTGAATATACTGAACGATTAAAATCAAATCATTATCTTCCTTAGCAAAGATTTCCTTCACTTGACTTCTGACTATTGACTCGCGGATGGGTTACCATCTGTCCGGATTTATCGGTTTTTTGCCCCTCCCTCCCGGTCCGGACTTTTTCCAGTCTTCTCATTTGAAAAGGGGATTAAAAGGAATTCATATTTACTAAATAAAAATAGTTAAATGAAAAACGAAGGATTAAAAATTAGTAGTATTGTTTTTATTTTTATAAAGTATCACAATAGTTGAAAACTGCAAATAGGGCTCGGATATCGGTATGTTTTTGGAAACGGTTTCTTTTAAAAAACCTAAGAAACGATTTGTTTCGATTACGTTCGAACGGAACGTTATAAAAACGTTTTTGAAGAAGAACAAAATTTAAATTGTTCTAGATAAATAAAACGTTTTTAACAGTTTTTTTCCATTTTTGGGTTGATAGACTGGAAACTACGAATAATACAAATTTAATATAACTAAAAAGTTCATGCTTGTCGGCGCAGCCCCCGTGCGCAGCTGCGTCCTGCGGATTTCGAAAACGTTCTCATTTCGTGGTCGTTCCGAACAAAATGTTGTACAAAGAACTGTTACGGTAAAAAACGTTATTTTAAATAACGTTTTCGAGCCGTGACTGTTAAGTGACCTTATAAGTGAAATGTACGAACTTTTTTGCGAATGTCCGGTTTTTGTCAGGATTTTTAAAATTTCGAAATGGTAACCCTACTCACGCAAGGATGACTACAGTTTCTGTTCCTAATCAATATTTAATGCGATGCTGACGTCGGAATGACGCAGAACGAAGTGCCTTCTGTACTTTGTCACCCATCATTGGGTCAAATATTTGTATGGTCTCGTCGCGTCTCAGCTAATATTTGTTCTGTATTTGTTCATGTTATTTGTACTTGTATCGATACTACAGGGTTTTCTAATTAAAAGTTATATTTAACTCCAAATAGCGTAGGTTTTATTTGTGACTCAAAGACGCAATCTCAGTACCACAGAGACGTAAAGCAGCTATCTAATTACGCAACACATTTTCGTAGACGATTACGACTAATCTGTTTCATTTTGACAGTTCAACAACATTCATTGCGTTATTTACGTTGTTGAGCAGACTTTTTTTTCGAACTTATGAAGCAATGGATTAGCAATATGTTTCAAAACGATTCTTTGTTATTCTGATTGATCGTGTATTACGCAATTATGGTGCAGGTCCTTTAAAAGGCTAATTAATACCCATTGGATAGGAAAGTAATTACTCGAGGAGAGGAGAGGAGGTTCCTGCTTTAATAATAACAGTCACACAGGTCGATCGTAGGTTAAGCTACACTTGCCGCGGTTGGTTCGTAGATGGGTGACCATTCAGTATATGGAGATCTCACCGTGTGGCTCAGAAAGCACGTAAAGCCATTGGTTCCCGGCTGTCATTCGCAGATCTTTGACAGTAAAACGAGTAATTAGAAGCCCAAAAAGTCACAGTGTTAACGAGAAATTTCTCTTTTATAAAATATTTGCTTTTTATTCAATAAAATAAGGTAAAATTATGGAAAAATATAATTAACAAACATAATTAAAAAAATTCATAAAATAAATGATTATATAATGTATTTCATTAAAGTGTAAATAATTCCTTGTTCTTTTAACTAAAACATACTGAAAACAGTATTTTTCAAACTCGTATAACAGCGCAGTTCATTCAAATCCGTTCAGCCGTTTTAGCGTGCAGTCGTAACAAACAAACAAACTCACTTTCGCATTTATAATAATTATAGTTAGGATGACACACCGACACAATACACTAACTCAAATTAAATTACTCAAAATAGCAGACAACACACGACAATAATGATGAATCTTTTATCCAATTAACGTATAAATGGAATTCAATCATCTGTTCATAATGTTATACAATAGCATTTCATGCCCATTGTCAATTTAAACTCTATTTTCACAATCATAAGTCTGTATTTGAAACAAACACACGGTAATGAGAACGAAAGTTTTGATGCGATGTACGTTTTTGCAATGTTCAATTAGCAATTTGATACGTTGCCGTTGATTCGTTTCCGATATTTAATTAAGCAGATGCTGCATCTAATTACAGGTAGTACTAGTAGTCAGCAAATTGCCACTAGTACATGAGGATTAAATCCTATACAATTAAATAAGCAATGTTTGTTTAAACATCACGTTCTTGAAAACGGTTCCTTCTAAAGATTTCGATAAGAGTTGCACTATAGGAGTTTACGGGGGTGAAATATCGATCTAGCTAAGTTACATACCTACCTGGGGAAATTCGTTTTCCCCTTATTTTCACCCGAGCAGAGGTCGGTCGCCTAAAGTTTAGAACAAGATGGCTACCTTAGAATAATGACATGGCAGCATGGAATGAGTGAGTACCTACTATCATGGCAGCATGGAATTAGTAAGTACCTACTATCATGGCAGCATGGAATGAGTGAGTACCTACTATCATGGCAGCATGGAATTAGTAAGTACCTACTATCATGGCAGCATGGAATGAGTGAGTACCTACTATCATGGCAGCATGGAATTAGTAAGTACCTACTATCATGGCATTATTATTAGTAAGTACTATACATGGAATTAGTATGAACTATCCTATACTATTAAATGAGCATTCTCTATTTTTACCAGAACAGAGCTCGGTCGCCCAAAGTTTAGAACAAGATGGCTACCTTAGAATAATGACATGGCAGCATGGAATTAGTAAGTACCTACTATCATGGCAATATGGCATTAGTAAGTACTATTCATGGAATTAGTATGAACTATCCTTTACTATTAAATGAGCATCCTCTATTTTCACCAGAGCAGAGCTCGGTCGCCCAGGTACTTAATAAAATGTGTGTTGGCGATAAGTAGACCTCTACCTAACCCTTCTAGAAACCCAGGCGTGATGTTATGTTGTGTTGACAGTTGTAATTATCACTGATTTATGTTCGTCCTTCTCTTTACCGTAAAATAGAGGGGGGATAGAGACGAAGGGGCGGAAGGCGGGGGTACAAATCTGGAGACCGTTGTACACCCCAGTTTTCCTACTATGCTTACTTTGCTGTTGGTATTAAATTCTGTATGCGGAAATAGTCTCTACTGTTTATCAAATAAACGTCAGTTATATACTAAGCGAAAGAGTTGACTGCAGACAAACAACTAGTATAAAAATGCACTAAGCAAGTAACTTTCATAGAGAGCGCCGTTCATTCTAAAAGTTGGCAACGTCGCAAATAGCTGTCAAATATTTACCTGTTTTGATTATTTAGCAATAATAGTGTATGGAAATATCGCTAACTAGTAACCTAAATATTAATAAAAAATTGCAATTATAACAGTGAATTTGATGTTGTATTGTAACCGTTTTAGGTGTAAAAAGATTTTTACATCTAAAAAGAAAAGTACGGTCTTACTACATAATATTAATTATTGCATTTCATAATCAATATTTTAGTTCCTTTGTTAGTGATATTTCATATTTCCATACAGTAATATTGCCAAATTAAAACAGCGATATATTTGACAGCTATTTGCGACGTTGCCCACTTTCAGAATGCACGCTCTTAAAATGTTGTGTACCCAATTTACTGTTTATGAACTAAAAACATTTTCAGAACAGCGATAAAAAAGATCGGTACTTCATTCCCTATTCAAAACAAGATATAGTTTATGTAACTGTAACTCTTTTGTCCACCGTCCATCTAAATCTGAATTATTTAGCAATGCAAATAACAAACAATATCACAGACACTGACAAATACTGATCTATCCTACGTTCGCAATTCAGTTTCCAAACAAGTAAACAAAAATATGTTTTTGGAAAAATTACTTTAATAACCACACACAAAGTTCAGTTTGAGCCAAAACATCATTTCGGTTTCTAGTCATTCTGAATTCAACTTAACTCACACTAATGTAAAGTTGATATTTGTTCAAGTGGAAATAACATCAATTGGATTTCAATATGGAATATATTTAGATCAGACACATTTGAATAAACTCAAAGTATTCGGTTATAATAAGCCAGCAGAATGATGATAAAACCGGCAAAATCTTAATAATCACACAATAAATTGGACCCAGCTTAAACCAACTCACTTGTCACTTAAACACGTCCTGCTCAAAATATCCTCCGGTTATTTCGTGCTCAACCCCATTTGACAAGTCCGTGATGCCAATTAGCTCGGCACCTCACGTGTAAAGTATTCCGTATATTTTTGTGCTCGACACGACACCACAAAACAAAGAACAGAAGGTGGATTAATGTTGCAACGTGGCGCTCGCGCTGGTAGAATTTCTACATTAAAGTCAATTTATTGAGACAGGATATCTATCGGTTCTAGATGTCCGCTTGTTCGTTTGGAGGATACAGGTGAGTGACGTATTGACATTCGTACAACTTCATTTATTTATCTTAATAAATTCAAATTCAAAATATTTTATTTCACTAAAACCTACAAGGGCACTTATGAAACGTCAGAAGCTAGGCATGGTTCCAATTGTCCGTTGCCTATGGAGAAGAGCTGGCAAGAAACTCTACGGTTACTCTTTAAAAAAATATTGGCTAGAATGCTTAAAATGTTTGTCCTTTTTAGGGTTCCGTAGCCAAATGGCAAAAAACGGAACCCACAGACAGACATGACGAATCCATATGGATTCGTCATGTCTGTCTGTCTGTCCGTTCGTATGTCACAGCCACTTTTTTCCGAAACTATAAGAACTATACTGTTGAAACTTGGTAAGTAAATGTATTCTGTGCACCGCATTAAGATTTTCATACAAAAATAGAAAAAAAAACAAAAAAAATTGGGGGTTCCCCATACCACCCCCTTAGAACTGAAACTAAAAAAAAAAACATCAAACCCATACGTATCTCTATGGATAGGTCTTCAAAAATGATATTGAGGTTTCTAATATATTTTTTTCTAAACTGAATAGTTTGCGCGAGAGACACTTCCAAAGTGGTAAAATGTGTGTGTAACTTCTAAAATAAGAGAATGATAAAACTAAAAAAAAAATATGATGTACATTACCATGTAAACTTCCACCGAAAATTGGTTTGAACGAGATCTAGTAAGATTTTTTTTTAATACGTCATAAATCGTAAACCGCAATTTACACTTGGTGCTATGGAACACTTCATGGGCGAGTCCGAAGCTTTTATTATTTGTGTGTATAAATGTACCTACCTACTTACCTGATAAAAGATTGTAACCCTCTGTGCGAATCCGACTCGCACTTGACCGATTTTGTACTGATTTGAAGGATTGAATGTTCATTGGAAAAACGGGACATGTTACGAGTCATTTTGCGAAAAACACATGCTGAGAAATAAAGATTTTTCGAAAGGGACATTTAGCGAAAGAGACATTCTGAGAAATGCAAATTTTGCGTCCAAGAAGCATTTTGAGAAGTGGTCATTTTGCGACTGAGCCCTTCATTTGTGTATCTTATTAGATAGAAAGCTCCCGTACAAAAAAAGGATTGCAGAATCACTTTGTCTTTCATCAGTCTGACAAATAGGCATTAAATGAGAACAGTGGTCTTTTTATACGAATTTCTTTGTTTTGACACCCTATCTCGTCACCTCGTCACATTTCAGTTTTCATGTCACGTAGGAACTCGGGAGCGTGACGACTGAAGATGACGACGGCCATACCCATTCTTATATCTCATGTCAAAGGGCGAACAGATTTTAATTGACTTTATATTCATTTGTAATTACGTTTTGAGGTTAATGACCGGTCATTTAGGTTGATTGATGTTTGGTAGGTAATTTAATTAATTTAATGATTCGGCGGAACATAGTAATTAAATAAGGATTTCCTGAATCCGTGCAATAATGTTTTATTAGCTTGAATGCTCAATCTATTCTTTCTGTGTGGTACGTTTTCACGGATAACTACCATATCGATTTCGATTAAATTAGTAGAAACGAGGGTTGTTTTATTGAGAACTAGCAACCCGCCCCTTCTTCTTCTTTTCGTGTGGTTAGTGACTAACCTGGTGACAGAGTTTTAAAGCCGCCCACGGGCGTCTGACTTGATCTCTCAGGCATGCCAGTTTCCTCATGATGTTTTCCTTCACCGTTTTTGAAGCAAGTGGTAATTATTCAATACGCACATGAATCCGAAAAGTCAGAGGTCTTGAGTTTGAACTCGAGATCTATGACTTGGCAGTATGACGGTCCATCACTGCTAGAGCAGTGATGGACCGTCAGACTGCACGTCTGACTTAATAACGTTGAAAACCGCATCAAAATGCGTTGCGTAGTTTAGAAGAACAACGCGGTCACACAGACAACACGTAAAGCGACTTTAATTTATAATATGCATAGAAGACATAGCAGACTTTCCAATCCGATTCTGTTTTAAATTACACGCAGGCAGAGCCGCGGGGCAGTAGTTAACATAAGTTCATTCAACGAAAGAGGCTTTTAAAAAACACCTAAAAACTTTGTTGATGTGTTGCAAGAAGTCCGTAATCGCTTTTACGAAGAGAAGTACCCTATAATTTTCTTTTTGGTAAGTATTAAATTCCTCTTTTCCTCTGCTAAAGTGCACTTGAACCTGCTGAAGTGGCCTCTTCCTCATTTGATCAGTCTGCCGAAAGCAATCTTACTGTTCATATGTAATTTGTGAGTGAAGAATGCTTGCGACCGAAACTAATCTTCTTCGATCAGGGCAGGGAAATAAACATTAACTTTGCGAGTGATATACATACATAACATAACATCACGCCGTGTTCCCTGATTGGTTAGGCAGAGGTATACCCATAGTAGATACACCCACATTTCGCCAGTTACGTTTAAGTCCCATGCAATGGGACAAAGGTGGCATATAACAGGCGTGTTATACAATAGGGATGATGCCTGGGTAAAAAAAAAATCGAATTAGTCCGTCAGACAGATAATAAAAAAATATTAAACACGTATTTATTGCTTTATCATATTAATATAAAATTACTTAGATAAAACGCATTTTAGATTGGGGAGTGGGGGTCGCTACGTCACTAGTATGTACTAAATCTACATACTCGTGACGTGGCGACCCTCACTCCCCAACTTAAAATGCGTTTCATCTAAGTATTTTGTTATAATTATGATAAAGCAAAAATACGTGTCTAATATTTTTTTATTATCTGACTGACGGACTAATTAGAATTGCTTGTTTTTACCCAGGCATCATCCCTGTGGTTTTTTATATTAATAATAAAAAGGCAATACGACCCTGAACTCGAGTGGGTCGGGTCATTCAAATGAAATCCGGTGCACATTGGCTGATATTGGTTTAAATTGGCGTCGCTGACATTTGCGGGACCTTGCAGCACCAATGAACCAATGAACCGTGGTTACTAACTGCTTCCAACAAATGGTAGTACACGATCAATCGATTTTCCGAAGGTTTCCGTAGATTTCCTGGTAGATAGTTACTTTCTGTAATCGTTGATGCATGAAAACGTCGTTTCGAATAACATTGTTACATTCGAAAGGCATAATATCCATTGTTTCACGCTCTCTACGTGACACCTACCATGCTTTTAACATGGAAACCACTCCATGCATAAAAGAGCAGCTCATTGAAATAGTAAGATTTCACAACTTTTTATAAAATCTGGTAAGAAAATATTTTTTTTTTTATAGGCTGGTCAGCTCGAGCCATTCAGTATTCTTTGTATGAAACTCCCTAATGCAGCGCACACTAATCGGAATCGTAACGTAATCGTCTCGCCTCGGGACAAGCTCAGGAACCGCGGCGATACGGTGACGATCACTTTCCGAGTTGATATGTAGGTATGACCTTTATTCTGCACAAAACAAACACACAGTACAAAAAAAAGACAAAATACACACATACTAAGTAGCCAAAAGCCTCGTATTCAAACAATAAAAGTTTGTCAATTTTGTTCATTGCTTGATGTTGCAAGACATTGCGACATTGGCAAATGACAACAAAACAAAAACAAGTGAAATTATATTAAAAATTAAATAACCCCCGATACAAACATTTCCTCATTTCTCTTTCCTACTCCATCACCAGATCCTGTTCATCATCTATCTATAACTTATTCATTGAGACCATTCCAATGAGCACAAACACGATACCTGTGCTGTAAGTTGGTAAGGGAGTTGGGCATACTGCAAATTCCAGCTGATGCTGCAGCATCAGTTCAAGGTTACTATGTTCTTATAACATGTAAGTAACAGAATACTGTATTTCAAATCGATCAAGACCTGTGGAAGACGCTCACATCCATTCATCAACTAGAAGAGAGCTGTTAATCTTCAAACGGCTGAACCGATTTTGATAAAAACATGTCTAAAAACCTGCTTTCAAATAAAAAAAAAACGCATTCAAATCATTTCGCCCGTTTAAGAGCTACGGTGCCACGGACAGACACACACATAGCGGCCAAACTTATAAAACCCCTCTCCCTCGGGGGTTAACAAAATTCCGATTGCAGTGTTAACTACTTTAAGACTGAAATCCTATCAAAAGCTGCTGGCCATAATTTTGACGGCCTTCTTCTTTTCGTGTGGTTAGTGACTAAACTGGTGTCAGAGTTTTAGAAAGCCGCCCATGGGCCTCTGACTTGGCTTCATGCCGTCAAGAAATATCCTTCAGACATGCCGGTTTCCACACGATGTTTTCTTTCACCGTGTTTTTAAGCAAGTGATAATTATACAATACGCAAATGAATCCGAAAAGTCAGAGGTTGAACTCGAAACCTATGACTTGGCAGTCTGACGGTCATAACAATAGGTTGTCACTACCCTACTATTAATTGCACTATCAATGCAATTATGACGGTGATGATGACATTATTAGATCAACGTCCATGACCACGAGCAGCTGTAATTCAATGACTTCTATAATAAAAACTAAGATAGAGAAAGAGCACCATTAGAAGAAGAAGACCTTTACAAAATAATATCGTACAGCTCATAACTCAAAGGTACACCTTACACATTTCCCGCCATGCACGTTCGTATATCGCCGTGGAAGGCATCACGAGAATTTCTCTAACAGACGGACGGATGGACGTGACGGAATTATACGAATTCCTAATGGGCACGGGACCCCAAAAAGGTTCACTTCTTTTCGTGGTTTTTTTCCAGTTACACGGAATGTTTTCGCTCTAGTTACAGTGTATTTAGATTATGTATCTGCCGACCAGTCCGGGTCGCTAGTTCGCCACCGAGAGGTCTTGAGTATGATAACTAGATCTGATAACGTAGTTTTGAGTTCTATGAGATGTAATAGCAACCAGTACCTCTGTCTATTTCTCCAGATGTGAAACTAGTATTCATAATATTCTCGCCACGTTAACGTGGTTATGTATGCTCATAATCTTGTTACAAAGATATACAATTGCTAGAGCCTTTGTGAAAGATTTTCTTAGCGAGCGCACTGACTCGATGTTTGCTTGGTAATTTGTAAGTCATTAACGGTAAGCAAACAAATAAACAAAGTTAATGGTGCTGTATCGTGACAAGCCATGTGTCACATATTGTGTCGTATTCGTGATAAATGTCGTGATATAGCAGTGATGGTAGGCTTGTTACCATTTTACTATTACATAGCAGCGGCGGTACGGCCAAAGTCAATAATAATGAATACGGCCTGTAAAATGTAAAGTAATTATGAATTGAAATCAATGTTTAATGAATTAATTTCCGTTCTGCTTTGAACCTGTTTATTATAAACTCCTTTTTCAACTAATTACATGGTCTGGCCACCTGCCGCTAGCAATTTCAATTCATACAATTTATTAACACCATTTTCCAGCCGAGCAATCAAAGAAAACGAAAACACGATTATAGACTATAGATTTCCAATGAAAGCCCACAAAGACACGTCCAACGGTCCAACTAAAAGATTAATATCGTACAAAAGTAAAAACTTGTTTACAGCAAATACAATATTGGTCGTAGAAGCCTCAAGCCGCAATCTCGGCGGTAATTAAAAACTCGCCCCAAAGGAACAAACTATGAGAAAGTGGCACACAACAAGCGACAGAAAGGCTATAAAAGACTATAAACTTGTCTTGAGAACTCGTGAAATCTCAGATCTGGGTCTCATCGCCACTAGCAGCGTGTCTCTTGGCACTGTGCTGTATTAAGACTATTAACTTTGTCATTCTGTGTGAATGGGCATTTTGTTAGACTTTGGGACACATCAAATTGTGTTAATAATGTTATAAATGAGGGTGCGTGAAACCCAAGTTGACATACTAAGTAAAATTCTAGCAAACGGCCAACCGCAAACATTCATCGTAAAGCAAATGCGACATAAGCCATAATAGTTTCACTCACTGTGAAAAGTCAGCTCTTAGTAGACCATGAAGAAAGAAAAAAGCACTCGACGTCCAAGCTCCGTGGAAGTTAAAATGAGTTGAAAATGTAAGTGAAGACTCAGTTACCAACAGGTGATAATGAAAAAGTTAACTGTTACTGGGAACTTGACAAGCTTTATAACAAACAACTAGCAAGTGTTGAGGAAAAGGGTGAATCAGATTACGAGGACGCGACAGTAGTTTACGTAGACGATGTTTTCGTTTTTTTATTCAGATGTCGCAGGTAATCCAAGAAGTTAATTAAAATAAATTTTCATTCCTCCTCATCCTGTAAAATATTTACTTGGAGTGATGAGGAATGAGAATCGTGCGACAAGAAAAGTGTTGGCCATGAGCATGGATGTCAAGAAAAGGGGCAGATGAAAGAAATTATGGATGGATGTATGAAAAGGGAAAAAATTTGATTCTGAGACGTTTGAGATACATATACGTACATACATAAACTAACCACACATAGAAGAAGAAGATGCATCCCGGCGTTTCCACTCACATCTGCTAAATCCATTTAATCTGGGATCCTCGGCATTGAACCAAACCAATATCTAGAATCTACCAGATTCATAATACCTCATTTAATAATGATAAAATCTCCAAATGGTCTGCAAGAAGACATAAGTGCGCAATCATCTGCCAAAACTGTTACATCCGCAGCGTTCGAGCCAAAGTACATCATACTGTGTACCGACTGCACGTCATACTGTAGACAGGAAATCAACGAAAATATCCAAAGTGATTACAAAATACTGGCAATTAATTAGGCAGATGTGGAAACGCCGGGAAGTGACGCCCTGGAAGAACGTGATGTTCTTCAGAAAGGTCAGGTGCGAAGTACCCGCAACCGGTGTGCGTGTATGACCTGATGTATGGATGTAAACGAGGCTAAAGGAGTATGTAAGGATCGTAAACGGTAGCGTTCTGAAGTTTTCTGCTTACCTTGGAATAATGCGTGAGTTTATCTACATATATGTATACTCGTATATCTCAAACTTTCAGATTTAGGTTTTCTTCCTCTTTCTTTGCGTTTCTTCCTTTCTTTTCTTTATTAAGAGACTTAACTCTTGATATTGCGTTTTTATGAGCTCGTGGCTAAGTAATAACAGCCGAATGGGTCTATCCATCAGGTTAAGCAACGCTTGTCGGGGTTGGTCTGTGGATGGGTGACCATCTTAACATACCGAGACTCCTCGAGACTGGAAGCCGACCCTTTTAATCCTAAAATATCAATCAATCTACCTAGCCTTTTCCCATATATGTTGGGTTCGGCTTCCAAAGTAACCGGATGCAGCTGAATACCAGTATGTTACAGCGACTGCCTATCTGACCTCCACAACCCAGTTACTGGGTAACACAATACCCCTTGGTAAGACTAGTTTTCAGACTTTCGGACTTCTGACGACCCGTAACGACTGTCAAAGATCCAAGAATGACAGCCGGGACCGACGGCTTAACATGCTTTCCAAGGCACGGAGGAGTCTCGGTATGTAAAGATGGTCACCCATCCACAGACCAACCGGCGACCCCGGCAAGCGTAGTTTAACCTGATGGATCAACCCGTGCGGCTGTTAGTACTTAGCTACGAGCTCCTAAATATAATCCTAAAATATATTTTTTTAAACAATTTTCTTAACATTATAATATATTTTCTAACGTTCAAGAAAATGCTAGGTTAAAGAAGCCATAGTTCTCGAGTTACCTACTCGCCTTGGCTTCAAGAAAACGTTGGAAGGCCGGTTCCACCACGTGTTTCCACCTGCTAAACTTCACAGATATTAAACTCAAGTTAAATGCATTAGGGTCGTCAGTGTCGTACAGTAAATGCTAACAACATGTTTTGAACACGAGCGTGTAATAATCCGTAGTTGAACGGTAAATGGTGCACTCCATCGCTCTCAGACTTCCAAGCGTGAAACGTAAAATTGGGCGCCTGCTTTGTTAGAATTAACGAAGCATTTCAACTTGTAATGTGTGTATTATTGATTTCTGCGTAGGGGCTGTTATGAAAATTGTAATAAGTTATTCATGTATCGAAGGACCAATATTTAGAGTTACAAACGCGAACTTGAGGACCAACAACGACGCGAAAACAAGTTGGTTTCCTCTCCGTTTGTGTAATTCGACAATTTGAGATTCCTTTACAATCTTTATTGTGATTTTTCTGTGATTTATTGTTTGAATTTCAAAATCATAAATCCTGTCAAACTGTTGTTTTTCAAAACCTTTTCCGTTCAACGTTTCTTAGCCTTAAAAACATCACCTCAATTCCCTTCCCTCCGGTCTTTGAACCGATTAAAACTCAATACAGATTCCGATGCTCTACGTCATTTCCGCTTCCACCCTTACCTGCAACAAAACAAACTCACGTTAATACAAACACATCGAAGGAAAACAAGTTAAGACGGGCGTCCAGTGAAACAAGGTCTCTGGTAAACATTGGTAATCTTTAGAAATATGGTCTGAGAAAACAATGGGTATAAGGCTGTCTGGATTTGCCTACGTTCGACTTTAACACCAGTGTTGGGCCTGACAAAAAATCCCTTAGCCTCAATTGTTCCATTTAAATAGCATAATCAGCTAATAATGTGCTAGGATCGAAGCCATCCCTCCGTGAGAGGGGTGTAATTGACCATGCGGGCACAGTGCGGGTTGGTAGATGCCAAATATGTTTGAATTTTTGGTTCTAGCACATACCGGTTTCTTCACGATGTTTTTCTTCACCGTTTTGGACTCATGCTATAATTTACACATAGTGCCTGTCTGGGTTCGAACCTACAACTTAGTGGCCCTTTCCACTGGACCACCACCACTGCTCACTTAAATAAACTTGGGGTTAAATGTGACAGCACTCGATGTGTGGTGGCCACATTAAGATCGCCTTTTTGCAGGCTTGCGGACACAGTGGACACAACCAGCAGGTGAAATCGACTTATTCATGTTATAACCGAATTTTCAATTGCTTTCCTATTCAAATGAAAAAACATTCATAGATTTTTAGGGTTAAGTTCAGATTTTTTATCAAGAATGAGACACCACCAAAATAATACTCCGTACTTGGTCTTTTGACGGAGCAGCCCTTACCAGAGGTCTAAATAAATTGGTGGATTCGTCTGGCGTAAGTCAAATGAAGCGTTCTTTAATTCTTTGGGTAAACACGGACCCTGTTTTTGTGACCCCACTATAATTAAGATAAGTTTTCGAATTATGAGTTAGTACGTGGGATTTCGTTGGTTAATTTACGTAGGTCAATTAACTAACTTGTTATTTGTATGGATTGACCAGTTATAGGTGATATTAGAAATAAAATATCTGTCTGTTTATTAGCTACGCTTTCACAGATAAAAAAACGTGAGGTTTAGTTTCATCAGATTACTTAGTTGAGATTTAACGCATAATTACTAAGTTGAGATTTTTTTACGAATCAGTAGGTACTGTAATTGCGTAATACACGATCAATCAGAATCTGAATCGTTTTGAAACAGATTGCTAATCCATTGCGTAAATAACGCAATGAATGTTGTTGAACTGTCAAAATGAAACAGGTTAGTCGTAATCGTTTGCGAAAATATGTTACGTAATTGGAAAGTTGGTAGCCTGGGTACTGTTACTCTGAAGTAAGTTAAAACTAAAAACGATACATTATAATGACTTCTCGAATATCATCTTCAAATATACTAGTTTTATTTTAGCTCCTTTCTCACAAAATTGTTTTCCAAATAGAACTATAAAATAACTGAATAATAATAAAGTCATCCGAGTAGACAAATCGATACATTATAAATTACCAATAGCACCGAAATAGCCATTCGCGCTGACCCAATGACCTAGATTGGCGTTAATCTGAGAACTGTCCGCCCATTACCGAAATGGTATAATCGCATTAATAGTTAAATGTTTCTACCTTTATGCTATAACTTATGTTATTAACATTTTATATATTTTTGCCTATATTTTACATGGAGCGACTGCCTATCTGATCTCCACAACCCAGTTACTGGGTAATACGATACCGCTTGGTAAAACTGGTTGTTATACTTTCGGGCTTCTGACGACCCGTAACGACTGTCAAAGATCCACGAATGCCAGTCGGGACCAACGGATTAACGTGTTTTCCGAGGCACGGAGGGGTCTCGGTATGTAAATATGGTCAGCCATAGTGATATTCAGCTGCATCCGGTTAGGCTGGAAGCCGACCCCAAGATAGTTGGGAAAAGGCCAGACAGATGATGATATTTTTACCCGACTACGGCGAAGCAAATAGGGTTATGATTTTGATATGTTTATCTGTTCCCTCATAACTTCTAAACTACTCATTGGAATTTTAACAAATGAGGTATCGTTGGAATCGTCTTGATCGTACGCGGGTTATAGGCTTTGTGGCGTCACATTAAATATATGTAGAATATGGACAACACACAGACAAATAAAAAATCCGGAGGCACACGTAATCTGTTCGATTTATGGGTCCGTGTGACATTGGATTTTTAAGTTGCCTGTCTGTGATGTTTTGTTTATACCTTTTCATATATTATTGATATATTTGATATATTATTCTATTAGCGAATATGTTAACAGGTATTAACGATATCTAACTAAAAAAACCCTCAATGCCCAGTAAAAGGTAGCTTAAATTGCAAAAAAGAGTGTCTACGTTGAACTATAAAAACACATAGCGAAAACAACAAAGTCGGAAAAAGGTGGATCGAGCAACGTAGGCGTTTCGTAAAATTGTATTACGATCGATAAGCCAAGTAAAGAAACAAAAGTTTTTTTCATTTAGATATGAGTATAATGGATTGACTGTTCGTTATGGGTGTTCGATACATCAAAAGATGGAAATAAACACGGTACAAGACGAAAAAGGAATCAAGATACTTTTACATTTCAAAAAACTTTCAGAATGAGTAACAAATCCTTGTTTGATATAACAATATGAAACAGCGTCGACATCAATGCGAAGAGAAAGCGCACAGCTTGGACCAAATGAATAAAATACCAAATAACATCTTCTTCATTCTCTAAAACTCCCGAGAGACAAGAGCAAGTTTTTTTCTAAAAAATAAAACAAATACAAACGGAGTTTGTAAAAAAAAAACAAAGACAACCATTACTCGAAAAGCAATCAAAACTATCGAGTGATCCAATTCCAAAATCGCGTTGTTTTTTGTTACGAAATCGCCACGGGCGCCAATCGGGAGCTCCTTGTAATTTCCGCGCACTAACAACTATTGAGCGCGCCATTGTTTCCAATCTTTTTCACGATTTAGCAGTTTCGCAACACGCTTCGCCGGATCTCAACACTTGAGTGTTCTTTTGCGCTCTGAAATTCCTAAAAACACTGCATTTAATCAACATTAAGAGAGGCATCCCCGGAAAAAAGTGTTTACAAAAAGGTAACCTTGCACACGATGTTCGTTTTCTCTTTGCAGCTTCGCTGTAAAACGCTGCAGCATAATGAAGATAATTAAAATTAAAGTGAAGTGGAGTTTTGCATCCCTAGGGGCAAAAAAGAAACAAATAGATGCTGCGAAAATTAATTAATTTAGTTCGGTTTCAGTTACATGAAGTTCTTCCAGCTTATTAGTTACAGGTAAACAAATGCTGTGACCAATAGCGAAACGAGAGGAAGTTCCAGCAATAACAAGACATGGAAAACCAATGTAGCCAATACAATAAAAATTCGTGTGCCACATAAATTGTACTTTTATTAGAGACGAGCCACGCGGAAGACATAACGAGACATAAAAATGGTCATACGATCGACTGGCTAATCTACAGATCCCGGCCGAGATAATCGGAACGACAAGGGTACCGGCCTGATCGTGACAGCGATCTTCGGAGAAATTTATTGCACAAGAGAAACAGTTTATTTTTCCCAACATTAAACTTTGTGTATCTTTTCGCAAGCTTACAAAATTTGACAATTGTTATTCAGATCACACGTGCCTTCTAAAACCATTGGCCTCTAAACCTTTTCGGGAAAGGGGACAGTTAAGGCGCAGGACCGAAGAAGACCGAAGAAAAGGGTTCGGTAATGAGTCTAAAAGCACTTCAGTTGAGGTACGTTACTCAGCTTAGGAAGCTGTGGCGAACGGGCCAAGACTATAAAATGTTGAAAACTTGATTACTTGAACTTGGTATAAGCAAAGTTCACTAAATCGGATAAAGTTTATGGATACGGTGATTAAATAATTAAGCCCTGGATAGATTCCACAAATCTGAGACCGCAAACACTAGCCGTTGTAAATTTCAAATACATTTTCTCCAATCTCGACGCTTACTAATAAACTAGGCAACTCAATTAAATCACAACAAATCAATTTACAACTGGTAAAAGCGGTGTCACGAAAATAAATAAATCTATCGATCAAAAACACGACACCGCGACATCTCCCAATCGTTTCCAATTGAATTTATCTGCATTAACGGACAAATTTTCAAGCACTCAAGTAATTTGTAAACCGTACCATGAGATTTTGGGCAAATCCCGTTCAACTGTGTAGAATAAGAGGTAGACTCATCGCTAGATCGATCGGTCGAGACGGCCCTGTATAGATGGCACTGTGACCCATTTCCTAAAGAGGGCACCCGTGTCGCCGCATAACTGACTATTTTTGCTAATGTATCAACTAAATACGGTTTTTCCAAACTCTTATCGAGGGTTCACCAGGCCTTTGAGGTAAGCTTCGTTTTATGAAAGAGCTTTATGTTACATGTGCGAAAAGCAGCTGTTTTTAATCTAGATTATGCACGTAGATTACATTCAATGAATCGGCGACCTGTAGGTACGTAAGAGTATTGAAAGCGTCTATTTTCAGGATAGACTCGAATGTTGAATTTACACATTTTATTTTTGCTAAGTTGTTTTTTTCCAGGAATTCCAGCGTGTTCGTTATCGCTCGGTCATTTTGTCAGGCATCGCATAAATTGAATTATCTATAGATAACGCAAAGTACCGGTCAACTAACAGGAAAACTTTAGGTCCTTTGTTCCAAAACCCAAACGTACAAAAATGGACTTTTCTTTTTATTATGCGAACTAAAGCTCTTCTTAACTATGACCCAGAAGAATATTACCATCCCAAAACTACTTAACTTCCGAAAAAGACAATATATCATACCGAGATTTTGACGAGAGCAAATCATGTCGGCTTCCCCGAATATAAAGCGACCTACAAAACCATTGTACCTCATTGTATGCTGCACCAGTCGACGTCATAACGTCAACGCCGGCTGTCGCTGAAAATCAGCGCTGGGGCTCTGTCTCGCATAGGGTCGCAGCATTATGCTGAGCGATGGCCGTTTTGCGTGGATGTGACGCATATTTTCCCCCAACTTGTTCTTTTTTGTTTTGTGTTTTTTGCGTCATGATTATCGCAAATAGACTTATTTTCTTTCTTTCTTATTTTCTTTACTTGCCTCCCTATCAACTAAACTACGGCCAAATATACTCGCATCAGCCGGGACCATGAATAATAGAGCGGAAGCAGACAGGAAATGAAACACTAAAATAGATGAAACCTTTAGTTAGCAACTTAATGAAATTGAAATTCCGTATATGTCGATCCAGTCACCTAGATCGGTTGCAAATGTTCAGTAAAATATGTGACCTGACATTTGAGAAAGCTTTAAATAGAAGTGTTCGGTCAAATGTACACACCCACACCCACACGCACAAAGGCATGATAAGTTTTCGCTGATATTTCATAAGCTTTAGAAATAAGATGGAATCCTATAAAATGTTTTTGGTCCTAATGTTCGCTTAAATTTAAGCTGTGGGTTGTCATAACGAAAACTGAGATTCAGGTTCGCAACGAAACTATATAAACCACATAATTGTACATGGCCTAAAATAGAATCTATTCCATGTACTCGTATAATGTCCCTTTACAATTTATATATTGACTAGCTTCTGCCCGCGACTACGTCCGCGTGAAAGTTCTTGTGCCCCCGACCCACCCCGTCGCATCGCATCGCCCGCTCGTGCTTTTACTTCGTTTTCGCTTAGCGTTCTTTCTGTTTTTTTTTTTCTTTTTGCTCTGGTCCTAAGGGCCTATTAGCCTGCCTCAAGAATTGGGCTGAAAAGTCCAAAAAAAAATATTTAAGATCCGGAGGTTGTTCCAGAGCGCTTTAGCTAGCGTTCAAACGAACAAAACAACAAACAAACTCTTCAAATATAATTATTATATTAAATAAATATTTAAATATATTATACTCGTAGTATAGATAAAGCTCGAAATAATCATAATGATGTTCACGTGAAGCGTTAGTCAGAAAGATAATGTCTTTGTTCTCATGGTATTAATTCTTGGAAGCTGTAATCATGTAATGTCAATCTTGAATAAACCATGGAAAATATTCCATTATGGCAACGATAACTGACTTTTAATGATTTTATACTGAAGATCACGTCTAAACGAGTAGTGTTAATGATTTGTAAAAAATACATGTTAAATTAGAGCATTTTGTTATCTTTATATTATATAGTGAAATTAATTTGTAAAGTTTTGTCTAACGTGGATAAAAAACTGAGAATCACGCAAAATCTATCAAGCGTATTTTTCTGAAAACTTTTCATAAAACTTCACCATTTTAAAGATAATTAAATTATTGATCTTTTAGTATACGTGTTTTATTAAAATAAACTTTGTTTTATGTTTAATTAATCATGCGTCTTATTTGGGACAGCTCTCCTTGATGGGCGAGTCCTATTACTGGCTGGACGTACGACGCGTTGCGTAAGCTCAGTACAGAACACGCAAGCTAACCACTTAAGGTCACGGCATATATCTGCGTCTTAAATCGGACGATTACCTTATGGGCTCTTCCACCTCACATTAATTAATCACAAACTCAATAACACATCTTCACGCCTTGTTTCCCCGAAGGGTTAGGCCAAGGTGTACCTGTGGTCCACGCATGGGGCGAGCCTATTGACATCAACCGGGCACAAATCCATACTCCGGGCTACTGTACTGTGAAATTCCAGATGGAAACACCCAGGGCCTCATGCTCAGCAGTAGCGCTTGCAGCCACTCGACCAACAAGGCAGTCAGTTTTAATTTGTATGTGTAATTATCATTGATTATTGATGATTCTCTATGAGTTCGCTTCCCTATCTGGAACAGAAACTTTAAAGTTAAAGTAGATAAGTAATGTCGTTGTTTAAAAATTTAAAACACTGGTGTCTCTTCTGGTAGTTCAAACTGACTTCCCGAAGAGAGACACCAGTGTCTTAAATGTTTAAACAACGACAGTTCACAGTACCTATCTACTTTAACTTTATTTTCAGTTGGAATTTCTCAATGAATGAAATAAAGAAGACTCATGTTTTTACTTGCCTTAGCCATGTGCAATAAGTAGCTTTAATTTATCTTTTGAAAAGCTGTGCTTTTAAATGGGGACCGTGAATATCTCTCATCTTATGATGCCTGCGAGAGAGGAACATGATCATCATCATCCACAGCCCAACTTCACCCACTGCTGGGTATATGCCTCTCTTTTTTTGTGCCAATCCCCACGCTCCTGTGCCAGACTCATCCCACTTTTGGCCCGCGATGGCAACAATGTTGTCCGCCCATCTCGCCGCCGGACGACCGACGCCGTCGTCTTCCAGTCCCTGGAATCCACTCAGTCACAACCTTACTCCTCCTGTCTTCATTCATCTTTCTTCGAGAGAAGACCACCTAGTTCTAACACAACAATCTATTAAGATTTGCTTGCATTTTATGAAGCAAATCGTAATCAGGATAGAATGAAAAATTCCTTACTATTTGCAAGACTGAATATTCCTGGATCCGCTTTATAGATTGTTTCTATTTAGGAGTATTGTTTACGGTTTGTTCTATGACTGGTAGCAGTTTCTCAATGCAACATCAATATTATACTATCAGAATATAGGTACTCCGTTCCGTTCGTTCGTCATCTCTTCTTATGATGATGAAGATGTAGGCTTACTATCTACTATTATTAGATAGCATCTTAATGTGTTCCAAGCATATATGACACTATCGCACCAAAACCGTTCCAAGCAATATATGGGAAACGGCCCAGTAGGGAATGCTATAAGCCTGTATGCATGTTACGTAACCCATAAAGCCAATTTCTCGCCACATAAAAAATGTCCAACATGTAACGTATCTTTTCTCTGGGATAAAATAAATTAAAAAGATGGATGTCTAGTTTAATGCCGGCAGCGCTAGGCCAGTCAGTTGTGTAGGGAGGGTGGCGACGTTGTACGACCTTGTGCCCAACCGCGGCCAATCGATACTGCGACAGTGGCACAACACTACACGATACTAATCGACTAACTGTGCAGGTTCTTTTCCGCCTAGGATTTTATCGATATGATAGATGTGCATTTCCAGTTGTAGTTGTGGGATGTAGGAATGAATCTGTTTGTACCAATACCCTGTTGGACTTTTTCCGGATGCGTTTATTTTCTTTACGCTCATATGATAAAATTACACTAAAGTAACACAGTTCCACTTTAGTGTCTCATGAAGAACATTATATATAGAAAGAAAGAAAGAAAGAAAAATGCGTTTATTCGCATTACAAAAAATACACCTTAAAACTATAAAAACAGAAAATGAAATATTCTAGATAAAGTATAATTATCTGAAATCTTACTGTATACTTCATTCGAAATAAATTATATAAATTGTGAAGCCACAACACTGTGTACAAAGGAGGTTAAAATATGATTTATATCAGAGAAGAAAACACTCAGTCATCATTTCTCATTTGTTAATTTTGGTTTATTACCTAGGCGCTGTATCTCGGTAAACCAAATTACTTCAATGTCTTTGAAGCTACTCGTATATTTATTACGTCTTTCATTTTATTAACCGACTTCGTTTTGCTACATTAATTTGCGGAAGAAATTACTTACTTATATTTGTGTTTTTTTTTTTTCAATACCTTATTATAGATTTTGGTCCTTTGGTACACAATTCAAAAGCTGCTTCTAAAGCAAGAATAGAAACATGAAAAAAATATATTGTTTTCGTGTTAAAGTTAAATAATAACAAATAAGTAGATCTATGCTAATGTAATCAATGTATTTTCATGCGAATCGGAGTCAGTGTCACTTGGCATTCAAAACAAAGGAAACGAGAAACATGTCGGATATCCTTGCCTTCGAGGTTGGATATCCTTGCCGAAGTTAATTATTAGGCTATCAATCAACTATTCTGAAATTATAATTGAATTGATAATGTAAAATTATATAATATCCAAATAAAAAGACTATCAGAATAATAAAACAATTAAGACGCAAAAAAAATGGAGGTGTTTTTTGGATGAGACAGCTTCGTATCTGTCAACAGTGCCCTGAACCCAAATCCCAGGTTTTTTGAATAACATTAAAGCCAAATTAATCGGAGGAGCCTGGTCACGTTTGACGGATCGAATCCGGACAAATCGACGTTAATTGAGGTTGGCAACCCAGCGTTAAGACCGATGTCCACGAGCAGGTTTAATTATTGCACGGTGATAACAATTCACAGCAAATCGACTTGCTTTGAGATTAATCACCTAAAACCGACAAAAATTCAATTTTCGCTAGATAATTTGGGATGCGTGATGACGTCTTCAATTCTTGCGAAGAAGGAGAAGATCAATTCTTCCTTTTTAAAGAAAACGGAGGTAAATAAAAAGACGTAGAGCCTTAATTTGTAAAAAACCGACCATCAAGTGTTATGAATCGTTAATTAATGGCTTTCATAAACTTAGAAAAACCAGTACGAATGCTGGTTAAATTCCGTAACAAAATGTTCTTAACACCCGTAATAATTCCACCTCTGAGTGCGTGTGATGTTTCATCAGATTCGTCTTAGTTTTGTATTTAAATTTCTAATATTCTTAAATTAGACAATTTTTAAATTATGTTGCTTCTCGAACGACAACAAATGCAATTTCGGTTAATTAATTACACAATTCATGGACTATTTCAGATTTTTCTGCTGACTCGGCGAAGGTACATTCCTAATTTGAATGCGCTCCAACATCAAACTTTACCGAGTACCCTCACTTAAACGCTGAGCTATAAAATATGCTGTGATCGTCGAAGCGGGTCGGGGACACGTCTTTCGCCCCAATTTTAGCTCAAAGGGCTACGCAGGCCAAGAAACATGCTACGCCCACTTTGATTCAATCCATACAGATTTAAGGGTCACGATTTATATGGTATCTTTCAAAGCATATTTATTGTCATTCATATGTTGAGCGTCAAGTTTCCTTTTCATCTCAAGCTTGACACACTTCGCTTAACTAATACAAGGCCTATAATACTTGACACAGATTCTATATATATGAGGAGTACTCATGTGATTTTGTTGGTAATTAAAATTATCACGAAACAATGATAAGTAACAATGATAATTGTGAAAATTAATTAGTTCACCATTTGAATATAATTATATTATTATATTCTGTTTAGTAGTAACATCATAGAATTAAGAAAGGTAAAGCTAGTTATTTCGACATTTAAAAGTGGATCTAGATCGAGGGTTTCACTAAGTACAAATGTAGATAATTCAGTAAGTCAGAGGATAAAGTCCGCAGTAGGCATGCTGCGGCTGATGTGAATGTAACAAGATGGCAATCTTATTAGCTTAGTTTACGTTATTAGACTTAATATCTACGACCTGCAATTTCCATAAACATTTAACCAACCATGTATGCCAAAACTGGTTCAAGTAAATAGTGCTTTGGCACGAATTCTAACAATGCCTAAGTCATTAGTGATAATAAGTGTGATGTTATGTATGTATGTTAAATTATGGCACACATCCAATCAAATGCTTTTATGTTGTTTCGGGAGTAAAAGAACAACAAAGTTTTCGTTGCTTATTTTCCTTGTACGGAACTGTATAGGGCAATAAATGGGAATAGGCTACATAACATGTTTGTATTGCTTTAAGTTTCCTAACTAACGGTTCGAATGACCTAATAGAAATAAAAGTAGGAGCTTACTTTCATTTCTTGTGAATTTTCAATTTGTCAAATAATTTGGAGCAATTGCCGAAAAGGACCGTCGGAATCATTGAAGTCAACAAGAAGAACGCTAGAACGGAAATTACTAAACAGAACACAAAAAAGCTAATATATAAGAGGGATGCGCTAAGGTAGTCCGCGAAATACAAATTTTCTTACGTTTTTTGCAATTTGCAGGTCAGTATCAGGGTATGTTGATCCAAATATGATTCGCGGCCGTAACAAATATGGACAGAATTATTTAAATCATTAGAAGTTTAGAACCAGCAATACAACTCCTTAATCAGAATAATCCAAAAATCTCATGATTTAATGAAATAGTCATTCAATAGGAGTTGTATTGATCATTTTTATGATTATAATTATATAAAAAATATTTGATACGGCCGCGAAACATATTTGGATCAACATATTCTGATACTGACCTGCAAATTGCAAAAGCAGCAGTATCCCTGTGAGCAGTGATAGCCTAGTGGTGTGACCGTCGGACTGCAAAGACTTAGGTTTCGAGTTCGAACCAAACGCAGCACGCACCTCTGAATTTTCGGATTCATGTGCGTATTATATAATTATCACTTGCTTTAAAAAACGGTGGAGGAAAACATCGTGAGGAAACCGGCATGCCTGAGAGATATATTTCGACGGCATGTGAAGCCAAGTCAGAGGCCCATGGGCGGCTTTAAAACTCTGACACCAGGTAAGTCACTGACCACACGAGAAGATTGCAAAAAAAAATTGACATTTGGAAATTTGAATTTCGCGGGCTACTCTGGCGCTTTCGCCTTAAAGCTTTTTTATACTTGGCTTGATCATTACCACCAGGTCTGGAAGAAGATTGGTGGTCGCAGTTGGTTAACAGCAGATAAGATGACACAGCTATCCCTATTACGAGGGCGGCACTGAAAATTTCGGGACTCAAGGCAGTGACACAACATTACAATTTAAAAATGTATTTATTGCTTTTCGAGGTATTCTCCGCGAAATTTGACACATTTTTCCATACGATGGAACCAATCATTGAAGCAACCATTCCATTCGGAAGTTGGGGTCTCCAAAATGGCCGTTTTGTAGGCGTCCACAGCTTCTTCAGGTGATGAAAATCTCTGTCCACGCAATTTATTCTTTATTTTAGGGAAAGTATAGAAATCATTAGGGCTTAGGTCGGGGCTGTACGGCGGATGGTCTAATAATTCTATGTTTTCTTGCTCTAAAAACTCTTTTGTTCTGTGCGCGGTGTGAGAACTCGCATTGTCGTGATGGAGGATGATGCGGCGGTTGCAGTTCTCTTTACGGAGTTCAGAAACGACCTGTGGCAAACAAATGCTAGCATACCATTCTGCATTAACCGTTCTTTGTCCCTCAAGAGGAATAGTCGTAACATGGCCGGTTTTGGAGACAAACGTGGCCACCATTTTTTTTGCAACACTCCGTGAACGAACAATTTTTGTTCTCTCATTCTCGAATACCCAAACTTGTGACTGGTTTTTTGTTTCGGGTTCGTACGCGTATATCCAGGATTCGTGACCTGATACGATGTTGTATACAGCATTTGAGGATCCTGCGTGGAATCTTTCGAGAGTTCTGACGCACCAAGTAACGCGAGCTGCTTTTTGCTCTTCACAGAGCGCATGCATCCATCGGGAAAACAACTTTTTTACACCTAATTGTTCATGCAAGATTATTTGTATTTGACTCATGCCAATGTCTAAAGTTGCCTGAATTTCGCGGTATGTCACATGTCGATCTTCCTCAATCAGCTTACGCACAGCATCAACGTTTTCTTGGGTGACTGCAGTTTTTGGACGACCTTGACGGGGATCATCACTGAGCTTGACACGTCCACGTTGAAATTCAGCAAACCAGCGATAAATTGTGGTTTTGGATGGGGCTTCATCACCAAATGCAGAAATCATCCGGTCAACACACTGTTTTTGTGTTAAACCACTTCGAAAGTCATAATAAATCATCGCTCTTGAATTTTCTCGAGTCAATTCCATTTTCTCAACGACTAAACAAGTTTGACAAAACCTTGTGACAAGACCGAGAATCTTTTTTTAAATAAATAAATGGTATTCGACTTTTAAAACCAAGGAGTTTTCAATTAAAAAGATTTTAATATGACAAGAACAGTGGAAATATTCCATTCCCGATACTTTTAGTGCAGCCCTCGTACGAGACCTATAGATAGAAAGGTGTGACAGATGCCATGCCAAAAACCCTATAAACCTTATTCAAAGTCCCTGTAAAGCACCAGATTATGATAACATTCACGTAAATAGAAAATTAATCCCAAACATGAAACTTAAGCAATATTCTTCGTCAGTAATATTTGATGTGCAAATAAACCGGGGTAAGTATGCTAAGTTTATTGCTTCACTCGCACGAGCGTACGCGAACCTCATATGAGCGAAGTATAAAGACACCATTAAGAGAGATTATACGGATACAGGAGAAGATCGGCAAGTGAATGTAATGAATGTCAAACTACTACAATGTAATCCGTGTGGATATTAAGGAGTATTTACAGAATAATGAATGAATGCTTATAATGGAAGAGGAGTGTTTAAAAATGTATAGGCATTAATCAAAGGGACATTTAAAGCGACCAAAGAATCGTTTTTATAGGTCATAAAAAGGTACATGATGTTCATCACAAAAAAGGCTCAAACACTAGACGTTCCAGATCAAAATAGCAAAAACCACAAACATTACCTATCCGATTACCTACAAAATACTACATGATCTACTACATTTCACACTTCACCAGTATCGATTCTTACACTTCCGCAATGCACAATTGTACGGGTATACAAAACACGTAGAGTGCAGAGTCTACAGTGAGTGCCGAGAGGGTAAACAACCACCTTTGGTGCGCGCCAAGGTTGCAGCGTTGTTTGCGAATCTTCCACCTTTACGCTGCGCTGCTTGTATGTAGATGCTATGCTACGATGGATCTTTGGATGGAAGCTTTTCTTAAAGAAATGTTTGGTTTGAATTTGTAATGGATAATGTGTTTTATGCTGAAGCAACTTTTGCTTCAGCTGTGCACTTTACTCCTGTTAATTTTAAAACTTTGTTAACGCCACTAAGCATCACCTAAGCCGTTGGAATATATCGTCCTAAATTGTCGCTGAAATCATGAATTCATTTACTTATCATCATTTTCAAATTCAAACTTTGAAACAGCAACTGTAGGTATTGCAAAAGGGATTTAGGAGTTTTGATAAATTGGTAAGTAATGGTTTTGGTTATTATAATCTACTTTGTAGAGCCCTAGGGGACTGCAATGCTGAGGATTAAATTTGAATTTGCACTAAATTAATGGCAGATGTTCTGGTACGAAATTACAGTAACTTATCAAGTCAGCCGGGGTGAAAGGTGCTTTGGATGCGTATTATAAATATTTTCATGTACCATTCATTGTAATATAAAACAAGTTGTAGCAAAAAAGTAAACACGCTATAGAAAACCATACGAATCTAATTTGAAGTTCCAGATGAATTTTTTTGCCCGTGTTTACAGATTCGGCCACGTAGCAATTCCCGGTCGTAATTAATGCATTTCTCGATCCCAAGTGTCCTGGTGTCCCGGCCTGTTCAGTATTCATGAGAGGGCCTACCGCCAGCACATTACACCCAGATCTGCTTGCAAGTAGTTTCGGATTAGGCTGCCCCACTCACGATTGCGTTTCACTTAGAATTAAGTAGTTTCAAGTCCTCGTGAGCAATTTGTAAGCGTTGCTTCAAGGAAGTTAGGTAAGTTTGAGTTGTGAGTTCCTCTGGTTACGGTTACGTTAGTTTGTACGGCTCAAGTGTTAATTTTACTACGTTTACTATCAGTATTGCAAAAACTGTGTTTGTTTTTTATTTTATCATTCGTATAACCTTCGTTGTCGTCATTTGGGCCGTGGTTACCAAATACATAATTATTAGAACCCGTCTGATATGCCTATAAACCTTAAAAATCGATAAACCTGGGAGGTAAATTGTTGTCTATATTGATTAACACATATGTGAAAACTCGTTACGAGTTGTTTCTAATAAAATTATATACCATCACATGAAAACTATTAGCGAATGTAGAAGCCACGTGTATCGATCCTATTTAGTCAAGGGTACAATGTGGCACCATTGAAAGTTTCAGGCATAGAATGTAATAGCAGAAATGCCAATTGAAACAATGTTCGATTAAAATAACTCGTAATTCAGTAATGCGTTTGATTTTATAGGCCAATTTAGTCTAAGACATTGAAGTATGGGAGAGGACACGTTGCCCTGACCCCAAATAAATTCGGATAACTTGGGTTAGAGAATGATAATGAGTCCAAAGACCTTGATCAAGATTCTTAAATGCAACGGCTTTCATTGCATCAGTTTGCATTGTACCTTGAGATCTATGCGCCTTTTTGTGAAAGCGTTTTATGGCGTTTCATTTCAGTTCGTTTTCAAAGCCTAGGCACTGGATTGCGTTACTCAAGTTAATTACAGTTTTTTTTTTCGAGTTTCGCGTGTTAGTGTTATGGAACCTGGTTTGGCGTGGGCAGTATTTTTTTCTACTTTTTACTTCGCGGTTTACAATTCTGCTGTAAATATTTAGCTTGTAGAAATGAAAATAGACTTTCCGTTTATGTAGGTATAACTAAAACATTGCCTTATTATTTTGGGGTTGGCTTTTTAGAAGTTCATACTGGTGATTTAAGAGTACCTTTATGGAGATGAATTCTGTTATTTTTCGGCCCTCTTTCCAATCTTTTTCGGAATTGGGTATTTTTATGCAAATAGTGTTGGGAACACTACCCGCTCTGTTTAATCCCGGTCTTTATTACGAGGGGTCCCAATCAGCCCCCTAGATTCGATGCTGGATTACGTGATACCCGCGAAAGTCCTATCAATATTCATGAGCAGACGATCGACGATGAATAGTCGATGAGTGTTGGACGTGTCGATGTCGTGTCGATATGTCGATCCGCTTTCCATGTTGGACGTCACTAGTTTTCGAATTTTAAAAATATAGGTTCCAAATTTAGATTTCTTTTTAATTGCATTCCGTATGAAAAGGTTAAAAATAAATATAAGAAGATGGTATCGGTCCTTCCCAAAAAACTTTAAAAATGTTTGTTTGTAATATTCTCAGACCAAATAAAAAACCAAGACAGAGCGCTGTCAACAGTGACGTGAGGCCGGTTTCGTAAACATGTGTAGTTAGTGAGGTGTAGATTGATTGTAAATGTGTGTGAGAGCGTGTATGGACAGAGTAGAAGCGCAGTTTTGGCATTCTTCACTGTATTGTTCGCAGCGCTCTCTGTCTTGGTCTTTTATTTGGTCTGCGGTTATATTTAGCCGTTACAGTTTATTTGACATTATAAAACGACCTTTTTTTTAATGCAGACTTGGACGAAACACTGACAGGCAAAATCAACGTCCAAAAAGCAGGTTTTCATTATGAGAGTTCCCTCTGAACCTCCGTTACATTAGTATGCAAATTTTTCATATCACCCCGCGACGAATGGCCAGACTATCAATCTAAAGCGTCCAGGTGTCGGCCCGTTGTCATGGTAACGATCTCCTTTGTTCCGCCGCTTTTAACGATGTAACTTGATTTTATTAGGGACGTTCAAGTTTTTGTCCAAGTAACGAATGCGATTTATAACCCTTTTGCAGATGAACAATTGTGTTTAACTAGCCCTGTAGAAAGGATAATAAAGATGCATTGAAGCACTGACATAAATTATAATCATAACCATTCTGTGATGTTACGTCAAAGAGACGAATGAAATATGTTGACATTTGAATAAAAATATAACATGTCAAAAAATCCGAGTACGAATAATTCATAAAACGATGTTTCTAGGACTGACTTTCAAAGCACAGACGTCCAATGCGGACAGACAAGCACTTTCGAAAAAAATGACAAATTCGCACATGTGCCAGCCAGAGCCGGCAGCAATTATTATAAAAACGAAGTGTCCGTTTGGCCGTCCGTCCACTAATACCCATCAAACCCGCTGGAAATCCAGCCTCGAAATAGACATCCAGGTCAAAACGGAGTCGTGCAAATTTTAAAACAAATTGACCTAGATTTAGTGTCTCATAAATATTAAATTTTTCCCCTTTTACCCGATAAGCTTTTGTGCCAAAGTTATTCCAGTTCCATATGCAAAATTGGATCGGCATACGAGATTGTTTGTACCAAGAGGATTAATAGTGATATAAAGGAGAGTGACGGGATTTTACTACTCGTATATTATTAAACTGATTAGTTATGCCTGCATAACTTCATACTTTGTGTAATATTGTTTTCCATGCCTTGAATTTTCGAGACTGGTGTGTATAATTGGGATATGACAATTTTTTTTTATTGTTGTAAAATATTGGACACGTATTTTTCTTTTTTTACGTAATCTAAAGATTAGGGCGATACATTGAGTTAAAATGTGCTATGACGTCACGAGTATATAGATTTTATACTTACTTGTGACGTAGCGACCCCCACTTCCCAACTTAAAATGCGTTTTATCTAATTATTTTTATATTAATACTTTTTTATTGATATGCTCCATTTTATGTCCAGGTAAATCACTGTCCATTCTAAGGTTGCCTGGAAGAGATCGCGGAAAGCGATATGGCCGCCCATTGTATATTTTGTAGTGTTTGATTATTATAATTTTTTGTTATGTTGTTTTGTGGTGTGCAATAAAGTATATACATATAAATAAATAAATAAATAAAGCAAAAAATACGTGTCTAATATTTTTTTATTATCTGACTGACGGACTAATTATAATTATTTTTTTTTACTCAGGCTACATCATCCCTATTAGCTGGTCTTCAGTAACAAAAGTACGAGTATGTCTGTCTATACGATACATGTAAGACTAGTAGTTCTTCGAACAGTAGACCTCGTGAGCACAAACTTTTTGCAAGAATTAATTCATGGAAAGTGGGAAGACGATATTATTAAACAGAAATAAACTAACCAACTGTTATCTGTTAAACACGAGACTTTTTCTTTTGAAGCTCTTTACACCTAACAAAACTGTCACACAAATTTTTCGACTGGACCTAACCATTTGGCGAGCGACAATGACAGCGAGTTCATAAAAATTTGGTGACGATCAGGATCTTCGGCGTGTTGAACAGAATAGCTCCTCAAAATGCAGTATTGTTTTGCTTTTAGATTTCTACCAGTAGAATCAATCAAATCAAGGGCCGATTCTAGTGGTAGAAATCTAAAACAATTTAGTGCATTTTGAGAAGCTATTCTGCTCATAACGCCGAAGACCCTCTTCACCAAATTTTTATGAAACCAACTTAAAGTTCTTTCAAATAAAAAAAGAACCATCGAAATCGGATCTCATAAGGCGGAGATATCTAGTCGAGTCCCAACAAACCGACACACGAAAGCAAATGCCAGAGTTGAAGCATGGAGACGCTTCGCTCGCTCGGTCAATAAAATGCTATAATAGGTACAATAACCTCAACCATAATCTTCGTCTAGTTTATGAAATAAGAACCTCATTCACGATTACTGAAATAGATTAATTCTGATAGTGATCCTACACAAAGCCATAAAAGAACTCCCCCAAAGAGCTTAGTACGATATTTATTCAGTTGGCTACGAGAGCTGAGACACTCGCGTAGTAAACTTTGAATTCCATTGTGTTATGTCATAGTAAAGAGAACCAAATTTACCACAGACGAACGTTGATGAAACGAAACTAAGCCATTAAGTCGTTTTAAAAATTAATAGCCCATTCGAAACTAAGGTTACTGGTCGTTATTCACGGTTCGTTCAGTATAGGCGTGGAAATCGCCTGTTTCACGTCGGTTGACAATTTTTTACGCCATTTTCAAATCAACTTTCTAACGCTTAACTGATTATTATTACATTTTCTACATCACGGTAGATCGGGTTAACAACATGAATTATAATATTTTTTTATTGAAGTTCCGCTTCTCTAAGCGCGTTTTTGTACGCAACACTTTTGAAACGCAACAACTCTGAAATAGGTATGAAAATAGAGGTCGCAAGAAACTCGATAAAAACTGACACCTGTATCACTACAAACCTTGCTTTTTCTGCCATTGATGTCAATGACAAGGCCCCTTAAAATCTAACAAAGATTTTAATCTAAAAATCATGAGCCTCTGGATATTCTCTTTGAGCTTGAATTGAATTGAATCCACCAATATTCGCTATCAGATTATCCGGCTCTATCTAAATTTGAATATTCGAACACAAACTACGCGCGTCCGTATCGCTGAATCGTTTACACACAGCGATGCATCGCTTTAAATCATCACACTGTAAATGGCAGAAAACATTGTTCGGGGTTTGCGCTGTTCGAAAATTTCGCTGAAGGCACGTTTCAGCGGCGTTGCATTATGCCATGGTTCATTCGGCTACGGCCGTTTTGAAGCGGTAAAGGCTTGATTTACATTACCTATAATTAACGGCCCAATGAAACATTAATCACTTATGCATTTCCATTTTCAAGTTGCGCTTGGAAACTGCAGTAATTTTAATTTTTGTTAAATAATATTGTCGTGATTCATATTTGTGATGCGGGTACTTTGCATTTTATTCAACAATCGCATCACTGAATATAGTTCAAATGTTTTGTTTTTGGCTGGCATTAAATAGCTAACAGTAAATTAACAATGTGTGTGTGTTTTCAAATCACAATTTGAAAACACACACACACAGTTATGAAATATTATGAGAACATAGTTACTCAAACACTAATCGGTCCAGTACCAGGTACTTGGTAGCTACGGTACAACCTAATTTTATTGACAATATTTTAGATACATAACATAACATCACGCCTGTAAACCCAGAAGGGTCAGGCAGAGGTGTACCTATAGTACACCCACATTTCGCCAGTTATGTCTAAGTCCCACTCCCACTACTAGGGGGCGAGATTATTGCCATCAACCGGGCACTAATCCAGATTTTCAGAGTTGATAAAAATCATGATTTTTATAAAAAAAAACAAAATAATCGGATTTATTTGATTTAAATCGGATTAATTGGATTTAAATCGGATTTTTTTGATTATTTCTGTCACACATGTCTCTAAATGTTTTTTCATTCTCGCTACTAAGCCCATTAATTCCTTCTTACAACGTTTACACACTGCTTTGTTAAACTTGCCGCAAGTGGACTTTTTTTCATCGAAATAAACCCATTCAGCATCTTTTTTCCTTCCAGACATCTTGTTGTATTCACTTTTATTAATCAATCACGAATAACCGCGCCAAAGACTAAACGGACGGATTCGGTCACGAGTTTAAATTTCGGAGAACCTCCGAACGGTGTAGTTAAACAGCATTGGACACGTGTGTGCGCGCCATAGATATAAGAAAGAAGGAGATATGCCCGGTAGTTGAAAATGTATCGAAACCCAATGTCTTCTATCTATCCCTACTCTCTAGCCTGCGATCACACATGCGATCAGTAAACCCAATAAATACGAGGCCCCGCTCACACTTGCAATTTACAAATCAGAACGTACTACATAATCAATTATAAACCTTATCCCATCAAACACAGCGTGCATTTACCATGCACCGTACAACTCACCCACACGAAAACATCGTTCGCTATCGTTGTGCTGTGCAAAAGCCATTTATTTTACATATACGCTAGTGATTGACTAAATCGGAAACTTATCGATTCTCCCATTTATTATTGTATTAAAATTTTTGGAAGTTGCTGAAAAAATTATAAATAAAAAACGATATACATATAATAAGATGATATAAATAAACAATAAGTAAGTAAAAAAAAGAAATATTAAGTAAACCAAAAAAATAACAACATTATGAGAAAATCTAAATGAGTATAAAACAAGATTTCACATCGGTCTTCCAATCAGGCTATAACTGTTGACAAATTGAAGAATAAACTTTAATAGTAATATAAATTCATACGACAATCGACATTATTGTCGATAGCCTACGTTAGTGGATCTGCACAACCACATCACTAATCCGTCACAAGACGCTGCGGCCGTACTAACGATGCAACCGCTTAAAGTAAATATCGTTTTGTAATTTTTACATTGCTTGTCCAGTTACTTAGCGACATACTTTGGTAGTGGTAAAGAAGCAATGTATTTACTACAATAAAAGTACAGTCGCTGTGATATATGAAAACAAAAATAACGTAGTAAAGGCAAGAAATATTTTACGATTTGTTGTTTTTCATGATTTTCAACACAAATATAGCAAAATACTTGTGCTGATTTATGAAAAGTGGTTCTACGATTTATAAAGTTTATAGTTTAGCTTCGATTTTTACAAGAAACCACTGAACAACACGGTATTCTTAAATGTTATCACGATCGCGCTCGAAAGCGCACTAGTTAGCGGAGACGGCCATTTGCCTGAGGCATGAGCATTGTGATCAAGACGCGCGGACACAGACACGCCCCCATACCACTTCTCCTGTTATTTATATTTCTATGGTGCGCGCCGTAGTTTATGTCGGGGGAAGTCCCTTGACACATTTTGGCTGATTTGGTCGAAGTAAAAAAATATTGATTTAAATCATTGATTTTTATAAAAAAATCACTTGATTTTAATCGCGATTTAAATCACTGATTTAAATCAAGTGATTTAAATCATATCAACCCTGCAGATTTTAGATAGAATAATCAACCTATAATGTTCTCACTGCAGGGCCACAGGTAGGGTTGCCAACCCTACTAGATAATATAGCATCCTACTATATTAGAGGCCTAAATACTATATTTCTAAAGAAAAAATATAGTAGGCGAAACTACGTATACAATATTTTTATCTCAATACAAAATGGAGAAATGATCGCATTAGGGCCTGTGTCAATCTCCATAAAAGCTGAATTAATGGTATTTTGTAACCTCAATTTAGAGAGACATTTAAAAAACAAAACCTAAAAAAAATGCATATTCTAAATAATAAAAATGTTTTTGAAATACTAAGTTATATACTAAGTTTTTTCGCTTTCTATTATATTTTTACAGGCAATGGCTTCGTTAATACTATATTTGATATAAAAAAGTTGGCAACCCTAGACACGGGCCTCTCTGTGAGAGGGAGTAAGTAGGTCATAATCCACCACGCGGCCGCGGGTCCAGTGCGGGTTGGTGGATATATATTTTGTTTTAGATTTTAGACACCTACCCTTTGTAATGAAAAACCCACCTATCTAATACAAGCTAGCCCACGTGCATCAGTCGGTGCGTTGTTTATAAAGCCGGCCACTCACACGGCGATGTTTACGCGACGGAACAATCGCAGCCGCTGCGTGTTTGTGATACGCGTTGTAACGTTGTTTCACGTTATCGGCATGTTTACTTTTGTGACGTGAATACTATTTAGTACCTAAGGGAAAAGACAACAGTACAATCGATTATGAGTTTATGATAAACTAACAATAGATTGAGAATGCATATCATTGTGCAATTACTGTTTTATGTCTGAACTGCGCTTAGTAGAAAAAATGCCAGGACAACATCGAGTCAGCAATATACAAGGTGTTTTTTTTTATATCCCATAACTCTAGGGTATGAATGAGACCATATCAAATAATCAACTGGCATTTTTATTTTTTCATTCAAAATAATTCTAGTCACGATTATTTATGTAAAAAATCTATTTTTTATATGTGAAATATAAAAATAAAAAAAACGGACAATTTTTGTTCATAAAAAGAAAATATGACAACGTCGCATTTCCTTAACTTTAAATATGAATGATTGGTTTGAATGAGAATGGTTTACTCGTACTTATCAATGAAACTTAGATACACACATCAAGAGACTAGTGGTAAATTATCATAAAAAAATTAAAACAATGAAAAATTATTTATATGCTAGTTGATTCTTTGACATGGTCTCATTAAGACCCTAGAGATATGGGATATCCAAATGAACATGTTGTTTAAATGTATTAATTTTACGTCTTTACTTGTTAGATATAATATGCCACTAAAGGCTAGACTACTGTCTAGCCTACCGTCTCAAATTTTTACACAGACAGGATACTTCCTGTCTGAGTAAAAATTTGAGACGGTGAAGGAAATCAACTGAAATGAAATCCAAATTGCCACCACGCCCTAGGTATGTGAAAACCACGCTTTGGTGACGCTTCGCTTCTACAAGATGGCAGGGAAACGAATCTGTGCTCTCGTGTCTAAATGGGTTTTAGACTACTCAAGATGCTCCGAGAGAAAAGGTCCGATAAGTCAAAATTTTAAAAGAAAAATTATCACCACAATCAATGAAAATTAAATGCAATGGAGGTGAATGATTTATGAATAATTCTAAATCAATCTGCCGAGCCTTTTCCCAACTATGTTGGGGTTGGCTTTCAGTCTAAACGGATGCAGCTAAATACCAGTATTTTACATGGAGCGACTGCCTATCTGACCTCCACAACGCAGTAACTGGGTAAAACGATACCCCTTGGTAAGGCTGGTTGTCAGACTTTCGGGCTTCTGAAGACCCGTAACGTCTGTCAAAGATCCACAAATGACAGCCGGGACCAATGGCTTCACGTGATTTCTAAGGCACGGTGGTGTCTCGGTATGTAAAGATGGTCACGCATCCACAGACCAACCCCGGCAAGCGTAGCTTAACCTGATGGATCGACCCGTGCGACTGTTATTACTTATCAACGAGCTCCACGAATTATTCTAAATAGCTTGAGCAATGACATCTAATGTGGAAATCAATATTCTTCAGTATCCCGATACGGGAACTTCAGCTCCGTCTCTCCGTCTCCGTCTCAGTTACGGTATGTCCGTAAGTGAGACGGAGAACGAAGCGCCCGTAACTTCGGCCGGAACTACGTAATTAGCTTAGGGAGAATTCCCCTGAATTCCTGACCACACACAATAAAGTGAGTTTCCCGCTAGAGCTAATAAAAAGCCGTAGAAATGAAACCATAATCTGGATTAGATGGGTGAACAAACGACGAAGCTACATACATAACATAGCAGGGGTCCATAATGGAAATCAATAGTCGATTCACCTCAGAAGCATGTTGAAAATCGTGACAAGACTGCGATGGCAATTTTTCATCGACAATCGCTTGGAACTTAATCGTGTGGAAAATGCAAGAACATCGAGCCGCATCACTATCCGTCCGCGACTCGATACCTACGTATCGATAAGTCGAGTCTTCGAGTCGATTATTTTTGCGTCATAACGTTACCGGTTATTTCCGTTTTAATCTGGTTGACGTAAGCGGATATTGTCATTTTTATGATTCTAATTTCGAAACGGCTGATACCGGTTTTAAATAAACATAGAGCAATAGCAATGCGAGATATCTTTTTGCTATTGCATGGCTGGTGACTTAAAAGCTTGTTGTGACGTATTTGATGATGTTTTATAGCTAATCACAGTACTTAATTAATTACTTACAAGAAAAACCATTGGTCAGGCAGTAGTAGGTAGGTACACACGACCTGACATGTGTCAGGTAACTATGTTTGTCTAATTAAAATACATGGTTTACTTATCACGTATAAGAGTTCTATTTCCTCACTCTGCCCATTATTCTAGTCATTTAATTATCCACAGTTCCCACACTCAATTTAAAAGGTTTAGCTTAGTTCAATCAACATAAGATTGAATGTTAATTTGCGAACACAATAAACATTTTAACAAACTTAAAAAAAAAACACATTAAGAAAAGTTATCTACAGTTGTTACTTAAAAGTCGACTATCGTTAAAGCAATCAACTAATGGAAAGCAGTCACCCCATATTTTTTCTCGCTCCATTTCCAAACACTATTATAATACAAAAACGTGATTTCATTTCAAATTAAATCTTATCGTAAGGTGAAAGAACTTGTTATTGCATATCACTACAAAAGCTTTCCATATAAAATGGGATTTTACACATGCAGTGTTTGGCGTTCGAAGTCACAAAATCAATTGTTAAACGTTTTATGACGAAGAAAAGTGTGCTTTATTTAATGGAGAATTGAGTTTATATTTGATGACAACGTAGTGATGTGAATGAAATGCTGATAATTCAGATACAATGCTGAAAGAGAATAGCCAGACAATCGATGGAAAAGGTTTATTGGTAGAAGAAAGTCTTTGACCAGTGCGTGTTGCCAGTGATGACCACTAGCAATATGAGTATGGCACTGAAACATGGCAAAAAATGGGCCTCGTTTGAAAGTTACCCGAAGGGCAATGGCCTATGATTGAATTGGAGTTTCTCTACGGGATCGATTCACGCCTACTCTGAAAGTCCGTCAACGAAAATATGGGCCCGTCCGAAAGTAGTTCGAATCTTTGGAGTGAACCCTACGCCCGATTAATTATTTTGTTTCGGACGGATAAAAGCACATCGAGAGTAGGAACAACTGTCAATTAGTAGTTTCATTCATTCTTAGTTCGCCTTCGAACTAATCTTATGTCCGTTAGTGAATAGAGGTCGTAGTCGCCCGTAGCCGGCCGAGACTACGGAAATTGAGCATAGGGCGTAGACCTCCAGAAATGAAGAGATCCGTAGGAGAACCAAGGTAACCGATATAGCCCGACCGAAGAATTGTCAAACTTTAGTGGCAGTGGGCAAGGAAACGCAGAACAGGAGAGGAGACAGAGGAGTGGCGACCGCGTAGCGGAAGACATAGCATCGGAAGGGCTCAAGGTGGACCGATGACCTTAAGAAGGCCGCAAGAATCCGCTGGAAGCGAGAAAAACAGAACCGGTCTAAATGGCGATGCTTGGAGGAGGCCTATGCCCAGCAGTGGACGTCTTTCGGCTGAAATGATGATTGGTAGACGTTGAAACTCATGAGACATATTAAAGCAATACCTAAATGTTGCTTACATACATACATACCCTTGAAACGATAGTCTGCAAACAAAAAAGAATTCAGGTCAATGCCTTGCTAAGGTGATTGATTGTCTACAACGTCCCTACAATATTATTCAGAAAGTAATATATCAATTAAATGGTGCCCTACGTTAAAAATAAACAATTAATCTAGTCAGTAAAAACCTTTTAGGCACAGCCACAACTCACAAAAAAAAGTAGGAAAGCAAAACAATTACACAAAATATAACTATTTCGTGATTCACTGCGATATTAATATTATTACTGCGTAAAAAGGGAATGTTTTCTTGACTATTCTGAAAATGTAATAATGATTAGCATACAATAAAACAAAATTACTTAATTCAAACATTTTTTTGCGCAATGATTTATATACCGTAAATGGGCCGCTTTAGGAAGTGTCTTTTACTAGATCTTTGTTAATAAAAGACTGTTTAATAAAAATAACTTCGTCAAGGTCTTCATTTTGTCAAATAATCTTAATTAGCTTGATTATTTTCGTGTAAACGACTTACTAATTAATTATTCAAGCAACAACAACCATAAATTAAAACAATGATAAAACAAAGGTTAAATAAATAAAAGTTAAGTAGTTATTCTTGTTTTAACGTTTAGTGTTGTGCCATTGGCCTGTATGTTCACGAAATTCAATAACGAAAAGAATTTAAATGTCAGAGGCAGGCAAGAAGTTCTGAAATGAAAATAAATTATTCCGTCTGTACGAAGCACACGAAATAATAGAAATTCTAATAAATTACCCATATTCCGGTGGCTCAAGAGAGTTTATCATCAAGTCGGAGCCCGCCTCAAATCTAATTTCCTTTTAATATGTCGAGCTCCTTGCAAGCGCGTTAACTAAATCTGTTATCCCTACGAGAATGAAGGTTGAATACTAATACGCGAAGTACCGATCATTTTGGGCGCGTATCCGAGTTGGACCGAGTTAAACTTACATTTTCGTCATGGGCACCGAATACCGAGTTTCTGGTTATAGGCCCGGCTAGTGAGTTTCTGAATAACTTGGTGATAAGAGTTGGAATTTATTATTTCACTACATTTTACCAGTACGCGTAGCGTGACAACCATAGTATCGGGTTCTGTCGACGGAAGAATAGACCAAATGACAGATTGTGATTTTTTATCTGTCATTCTGTCTATTCTTCCGTCGACAAAACCCGTTTCTACTGTGGTCATGCAACCGAAAACCTTTATAAATTACGGTACAGATATTGAAGAATATTAGTTTCTTCTACGACTATGGTTACCGCTATCTGGGTGACCAAGAAGAAGAATGCTACCTCTATTTAGGTTACCATTTTAATACCGGTTATACACATACAGGCGATGCGCGCCATTTGACTAATGCCGACGGCACGTGTAAAATAGAGGTAATTTTTATTTCGGTAACCGGTATTAATACTGGTTGTATTCAATTTAAGGAAACCTTAAAATATAAAAAAAAATACCGAAAATAATACCCGTATTGATCCTACCGGTTTCAGTCCCTGCATCTTACGCTTAAACAATAGTTTCAGTAGTTCGAGCCAAACGATGACTTGTACATACCTGCAAAAGAAAAAACGGGTGATTAATAAAACATTACCACGACTTCAGAACTGCGACGTAACTACGAGTTTTGTGACATTTCAAAACGAAGCCAATATTAAGGAGGGTAAAGAATCAAGAATTCACGACCCCCTCCCTTTAAAAAACTTCTTATTCTACGTTTCTTTTATATTTATTACTGTTCGTTTGTTTGTGAACCACTATTTCGTTCTTCTGGCGATTACAAATGGGAAAATTATACTATCATGCGATGTAAGAACAAACATTACTTTAAAATATAATGCGATGGCTTACATGCGTACGAGTGATTCATGTCATGATACTTGCCCTATTATACATTTAGTTCTTGTTTATTTTAATAAATTCAGTAATTTATTCAATTTCATTTCATGTTTGTTTATTTGTGGTAAGGTAGATAGATAGAGTCCAGTTTCCTGGACCGCCATTTTCCGCATTATCATTCATCAAATGAAATATACCAAGTATCTACATAACGTAGATTTTTTAAATTAGATGTTCCAGGAAAGAAGGCTTCGCAGAATACTATATCCCACCAAAAACATTTCATGTAAAGGATGTTGCCAATACTTACATTACTAGAGCCCTAACTCCACAAGGCCTAACTGAACAAACCTTACATCTTGTCAAAATATACTTTTACAATGTTTGTAGCACGTGGCACCATCACAATATAATTTACCTGTCCTTGCTTCATTTTTAGGGTTCCGTACCTCAAAAGGAAAAAAAGGAACCCTTATAGGATCACTCGTGTGTCTGTCTGTCCGTCTGTCACAGACTCACAGCCAATATGCTCCGACTCTAAATTGGTACACATATGTATTTATGTGACCCAAACACGGACGTGTAACGTAAATAAATTAATTTTGAATTTTGGGATTACCTATTGTGGTACGCACGGCTACACATCAAGCTATACATTTCCAGTATAAGCTGACCTCACATTGTACCGAAATTCTATACAATGCGAGATCAGCATAAACTG
This sequence comes from Agrochola macilenta, assembly GCA_916701695.1. NCBI lineage: Eukaryota > Metazoa > Arthropoda > Insecta > Lepidoptera > Noctuidae > Agrochola > Agrochola macilenta. The sequence continues at coordinate 7,638,104 of OU753564.1, read as the reverse complement.
GAAATGTATAGCTTGATGTGTAGCCGTGTGTACCTATACAAAATATTGTAAAACATTTTAAAAGAGTAACGGTGGAGTTTCTTGCCCATTAGTTTCCATACGAAAACTACCTTTTGGAAGGGGCGACTAGAATCTTTTTTTTTTGTTTTCAATTTTTGACGTTCGTAAGTGCCTTAATTGAAATAAATTATTTGACTTTGTACAGTTTGGCCGTTCCATTGAACTAAGTGTGTTTTATAAGTCTGCTAACTACATAATTATTATATAATTTGAGCCCTCTAGCATTATCCAGGTCGACGCTATGAGGGTTTGAAAATACGACGAAACGCTTCGAGAACAGGTAGGTACTGCCCCCTGCTTTTAGTTTTTGGCCCGTCTCGGCGAGTTCACTACCGTGCCCCCAGCACGCGTAGCATGAGCACAGTTTTGTCGACGGAAGAGTAGACAAAAATGACGTTCCGTGTAGACCATAGATATAAGAAAGAAGGAGATATGCCCGGTAGTTGAAAATGTATCGAAACCCAATGTCTTCTATCTATCCCTACTCTCTAGCCTGCGATCACACATGCGATCAGTAAACCCAATAAATACGAGGCCCCGCTCACACTTGCAATTTACAAATCAGAACGTACTACATAATCAATTATAAACCTTATCCCATCAAACACAGCGTGCATTTACCATGCACCGTACAACTCACCCACACGAAAACATCGTTCGCTATCGTTGTGCTGTGCAAAAGCCATTTATTTTACATATACGCTAGTGATTGACTAAATCGGAAACTTATCGATTCTCCCATTTATATTTGTATTAAAATTTTTGGAAGTTGCTGAAAAAATTATAAATAAAAAACGATATACATATAATAAGATGATATAAATAAACAATAAGTAAGTAAAAAAAATAAATATTAAGTAAACCAAAAAAATAACAACATTATGAGAAAATCTAAATGAGTATAAAACAAGATTTCACATCGGTCTTCCAATCAGGCTATAACTGTTGACAAATTGAAGAATAAACTTTAATAGTAATATAAATTCATACGACAATCGACATTATTGTCGATAGCCTACGTTAGTGGATCTGCACAACCACATCACTAATCCGTCACAAGACGCTGCGGCCGTACTAACGATGCAACCGCTTAAAGTAAATATCGTTTTGTAATTTTTACATTGCTTGTCCAGTTACTTAGCGACATACTTTGGTAGTGGTAAAGAAGCAATGTATTTACTACAATAAAAGTACAGTCGCTGTGATATATGAAAACAAAAATAACGTAGTAAAGGCAAGAAATATTTTACGATTTGTTGTTTTTCATGATTTTCAACACAAATATAGCAAAATACTTGTGCTGATTTATGAAAAGTAGTTCTACGATTTATAAAGTTTATAGTTTAGCTTCGATTTTTACAAGAAACCACTGAACAACACGGTATTCTTAAATGTTATCACGATCGCGCTCGAAAGCGCACTAGTTAGCGGAGACGGCCATTTGCCTGAGGCATGAGCATTGTGATCAAGACGCGCGGACACAGACACGCCCCCATACCACTTCTCCTGTTATTTATATTTCTATGGTGTAGACAGTACGAACGGCAGCAAAGTAGAAAGAGTCAACTGCACTTTTTACGAAATTCACTCTTTGACATAATTTGACTCAGAATTCTTTGTTTTGTAATAGGACTTTTTTTCTGTTTGATTCTCTATTTTTACTCATAAGTCACGTATATAAAGACAAATACAACAAAATCATTCTTAAAATGACGAAGTATCGTGTTTAGGAACAAAAAATATTACAGTAATATTGGCCCCTTTCCTTGGTAATGCCCTATTAACTAAATGATGTAAAATAGGAGAAGATAGCTTGATAGATTAGACTAGATAGATTGTTCTTCTATTAATTATTATCACAATTTTGCATTCAAAACGTTCTTCTGTATAATCATGATTTTGTAGTTGCCCGTTTATACTTTGTGGCCGTCAAGTAGAAAGTTTTCTACTGTCTTTAGCATGGCGATTACAAAATCAAAATGTCTTCACTACTGTCAGTTGTCAGTGTGATTTTGACAGTTTGGGATAGAAAACTTTCTTCTGCAATAGTCTACATACAAAAGGACCTAGACAAAGATTGTTAGAAACGTAAGACAAAATGACAGATTGTAGAAAGATTTCTACGGTGCGATGTCAAAAATGGAGAAACGAAATGTCACTTTGTATAGAAACAGCTGTGTCTATTCTTCGTAGAAATAGATAGCGTCATGCTACGCGTGCAGATTTTGCAGTAGAAAGAGAATCAAGCTTCGTGCAGACAAGCGCGACTCGACACCAGTTATTGTTATACCATGAAGTTTTCTTAAAAATTGTATTGTTCGAAGCGCGTCGCGCCGTTGCGTGGCGCTGTTCTGCAGGAGCCTTCAGATATCTCCTACGAACTTCTCTTTAGCGATCCTAGAAGCTATGGGTACTCCTATAACTTTCTAAATACACACGGTACCGTTTCGATTATAAAGAAAATGTTACTGTCATCAGGATCACAAAGGAGATTCCTGCCTGTGGGATATATCCACGAACTTTTTACCTAAAAGCAGCAGTAGCCTGGCAAAGGGGGCTGAATATTTCAGAGTAAACAACTATGAAGTTAGAGCTAAGTTTTGCTGCAGTTAAAAGTGTCATAAATACACTATTTGTCTTGGAAGCATGTTTAGTTATTCCTCCGAAACGAAAAAGAAAAACACTAAAACATCTACTCATAATAATTTCAGAAGGTAGCAAAAGCCTCTTGACTCGACGTACCTTTAACCCTGCGACCTTTTAAAACTTAATTGGTGCACTGCAGTGAGTTAATATTGGACATACAAATTAACCGAGTAAATGAAAGACGACTAACGAGTCACATCCGCATCGTTTAATTAGCTTCACGGGGTGTGACGTTATATTGTGTCCTTCCAGTGTACTATTAAGGACGAACCAATTCGTACGACGTGTGTTGATGTTCATAAATGTCCATTTCAACTTTCGTTCAAAACAACAATAGTAATAAAGATAACACCGCCTACCACCACGGGGGAAAGAGATAGCTATACGTCCTGTAGAGCTTCATTTCTTTCCCACACTAAAGTAATATAATAATACTGCTTTAGAGGTGGTGGTAGGCCCTAGTTTAATTCTAGATGTAAAAGGAGTTGATTGCGTACCGCGTCGCATCATCGTGTCGCGCCTGTCCGGAGGAGCCTTAAGAGTGTTTGCATAAAGACACGGGTTCCCGGTAAAGACAAGTCGGTACCGATCTGTGCGGGTGAAATTGCCCAGTATTTATTCATGCGCTCACACATAAAGAAATAGGTTAAATATTATAACCAATTTTTTCCGTAGATCTACCGAAGAATAGACAAAATGACAAATTGTGGTTGTGAATCTGTCATTTCGTCTATTCTTCCGTCGACAAAACCCGTTTCTATGGTGGTCATGCTACGAAGCTTTAATAACGCAGTGGGTCCATGTTACTAGAAAATTAATGTTTATATTTATATATACTTTATTGGACACCAAAAAAAAAACATAACAAAAAAAAAAAAAAAAAACAAACACTACAAAATATACAATGGGCGGCCTAAAACACTTAAAGTCACTTTGGCTTAATGTTTGCATTTATTCATTTATTTAATTATATATTTCTAATGAAAGTGACTGTTATTTATATACAACTACAACTTTACAACTTTTTGCTTTGTACCGAAAAACAAGGCAGTAGATAACCAATACTTCAAAGGTACGCTATTTTCTTGACTAAAATGGTCGTTCATTGACTTATCGTTCAATCATTCAAATTCACTGAGGGATCAATAACCGCCTGACCTCTGCAACATGTAGCCCAGCCTTCGTTTATCCAGTTTTTTGTCCTACTCTGTCACCTATGTTAAGGTCCTTCAAACACGTCGTCTTTTAACTAAAACCTAACAAAAAAACTCAAGATGTTGTTCTAGTAGAAAAACAACAACACCACGTTCAAAGCTAAGTACTTACAATTACACGTCAGCAGTCTAATTACGCAACACATTTTATTTCTGTTTACAATTCTGAATCGAAAGCAAGTCCAGTTTTAAACGCCTGCCCAAATTCGAATTACGCAACACATTTTATATCAGTCGACCGTAATTGGATAGGGATGTTCTAATCAATTGGCTATAATTTATTTGGATGATGTGTTTTGTTACACCATGTAGGAATGATTAATTTCCAAATTATTGTGCTATATTTTTTATTTTTTTTATTACAACTGATACTCTACTAGTGCTTATAAATGAAAATGTACAATGATTGCCGAAAAATTAAAAACCAATTTTTAAAACACTTTCTACCAAAAACTACCATAATTGAAATACGTAACAAAACGTTTTTCTTTTCACGTTTTTGTTATCTGTAGCCAATGACAAAATCGTAGAAAAGCAGTGTTGTCAACTTAGTGGGATTTCCACTAAACCTGGGGATTTGGACACCCCTACTGGCGGAGAAATTTTGCTTTCAGTGGCCGGTGGTTGTGTCTAATGGTTAGTTTAATTCAATTTGTAGAAAACAATACAATCAAACTAAAACTTTGACTCGAGAAAATATTTAAATAACACGATAATGGCATATTTTATTGTTTGTTTAAAACCTGTGTCAGTGATTTTTCGATTTATTTCTTTCAAATGCCGAAACCACTGCGGATTCGAACGCTGATTTGGAAAGACTGACACAGCATGACGAATATATTGAAGTCACACAGAGGCTCCGCCCGAGTAGAGATCGAAAAACAACGTCATTTCAAAAAACATATCTCACGGCAGACGGGAACGTACTTACGGGATAAAAAAATCTGCCGTTAAGCCGTTTGAAAACAAACATCTTCACTAAAATTTCAATAATTATACTGCGGTTGCCGTTTGTCATGCCACCAAATCAATAGAAGTTAAAATCGGTTGAACGGACTGTAAAAAAGGTTTATTCAAATGTCAAATCTTATTTTATTTATCGAATAAAGTTTTTAACCAAACGGTTAAATATCCTATTTCAGATTTTGAAATCGCTTTCAAAATCCGTTTTTAGAAATCGGTTTCAGGAGTGGCTCCAGCTCGCAGTTTCAATCGTCTTTAGTAATATTATTCGGTTGTAAGTGCATCATTAAAAACTATTCAAACATAAACAAATACGTACTTACGCAAAGCTACTATTGCCGTGGTTGGTTTTGTGAAATTGGTTTGTCTAGTTCGGATAATCGATACGATTCGATTTCTGACTGAAATCTGATTTTAAATTCGTTTTGATGTATCTGACGCATGTCTATACCGGACTCAGGGAAAAAAATTGGCAGCACTGAGTAAAAGTTGAATAACCTCTTGAACGATCTGCCGACTTATTGTGAGGTGTTCAGAGTCGAATTTATTGCAGAATATTGCCTGTCTTTACTGCTCTAACTTTATCAGTTTGTAGAGAAAAGAACAAGAAAGGCATATAACACATATTAAACATCGAAAATAATCTGCGCTGGAAGCTGGAATGATCATTCTTTGAAGTCTGTGGAGAATACGATATTTAACATGGCGAATTGGCGATGACTTTGTTTACATTTTAGTTTTCGGTAATATTTTTGATAAGCATTGTTTTGCCTTTAATGTTTTATATTTTTCAACATACAAGATTATATTTACTATTCTCTTACAGAAACATGGGCCTATGCTAAGCAGTTTTGGAACATTTTTCTTGTGGCTTGTGGAAGTCGGAAAAACTTTGGAAAATTCTCTCGTTCAAGACACTGAAGACACTGCGTGCTCTGTTTTCGTTTTCTACTGGCTGCACTAAGACTTACTTAGGCTGTTTTGCTCAATAGCGAAAAGTAACTAAGTCGATATTATCACTACAAGTAAGTAAGCCAATATAAATAGGAATAACGTGTGTAAGAGAGTACCTTTGTATCTCATTACATTATTGTAGCTGTAGGTACATTATTGGTCAATCTACCTATGGACAATCATTCTTTTGTTGTGTAGACACAAGCATCTAACTTTTTATTGTGGTTAAATATAGTTACTATGTCTGTCAACCTCAGTCTTAACTGAAATTGTTAATTGATATTTATGTACATAAGTAGATGCTGAAATAAACAATTACAACTAGCCAAATAATAACTAACTACACTAGCCAAATAACAACTAACTACAAAACATATTTATAATATTTTCACAGACCGTGCTAGAGCTGAAAATACAAGAAGGGAACGCAACCCAACATCAATCTTGTTGTTCAAACATGGATTGAATATCCAATCTTCTGTATTAATCATTGAAGGTAAGCTTTTTGACACATAGTTAAGAATAAAGCGTAGCAAGTCACATAATAAATAAAACTTTGAATATATTTCCTTGGCTGAACTTAGTACATAGACACAACATATATTTTGTGTGTACCTAACTAATGTTTAATATTATAATTCAGTATTATAAAATATCTGGAGACTGAAATATCAGCCCTAAATAAAGATGAAATTATACAACCAGCACCAATGACTAGGCTGATGGGTTTTGTCCAGCCATGGGCTAATGAAAACCTAGTTGAGCCTACTTTACTTTGCCACATAATTTCTAAGTAGGTACTTTATTTGAGCAAAAAATAATAAGATTTTGTTTTAAAACTATAGAGTTCCTGGGGCGTTTCACCTATGAAGACATGAGGGCAGCATGAAGGATGTCGCCCATGCTGCGTTGCCCCGTTGCTCTGCTACTTCAGTTTTCAAGCTTCTCAAGAACTAAAGTAAAAACTGAAGATTGTTAATGAAAGATAATCTTCTTTTTTTTTACTGTTCTGTCTTGTACAACAGCAATATAAATATGTGTTACTATTTTGTTAATTGATAACAGTGTAAGCTTTAATAAAGTGTTTTTATTTTGAACCTGTACTTGTAATTTTTATTTGTACCTATAAAGGTGCAAATAAAAATAACTTATAATGAAATATTTAAGAATTGAATACTATGCCTTTTATAAACACAGCCAATTGATTATTTTATTGATACTATTTAGAGGTAGGTACCTATTTGCCTAAATTAACTGTCATTTATTAGGTAACAGTAAATAGAGAGAAATAAATTATGGTAATCAAAAACGACTTTTATTATATCTTCACATTATTATGAAATATTTGGACACTACTGTAAGGATTAGTGGAATTTGGAATCTAATGTCCTGTGGCAGTCATCATGGAATAAGTATGTACTGCTTGCTAATTCTTGCTGTAAGCGCTCATGAGAGTTAAATTTTTTCCTGAATAATATAGTTGAGCCAGACACCTGAAATATAAAAAAAATAATTAAGTAAATCCTCATTAGACTGATATTCCATGAACCATTACATCCATCCACAAAGTCTAATAGGCCTCTCCCTTAAACACTTACATGCACAATCTATCTACTTTATAGAACAGCAATATTCTGCTATAAACAACAATTAGGTGCCTACAATTGACTTTATTTAAATGTATGGTAAGTTTACGTTTGATGGTGCATTTCGTATTTACCAACAAACAATAAGATTGTGTGTAAAATTGTTGCTATGCTAAACACACAATCAATGTTCAACACTAAGAAAGAAAATAATATTGATATTAAGTAGGTACCTTATACAGACAATGATGTGGAAATAGATCTATTTATGGTGTGGTGAGTATGTTCACCGATGTCCTTACAGAATCCATTGACATAAAATGCTTCAAACTATATTATAATATTTGTTTTTCCTGTAATAAATTTGCTTTTCCAATGAAGTACAAGCCCGACTGGGTTGCTAAGCTTGTGGCTTATGATAAGTTTGATACGGTACGAGGTACGAATTTGTCTTTCCTTTAAAATGCCACCAAAATACCTCGTTTCTGAAATATCATAATATATATCTTTAGTTTAGGTTGTAAGCACTTGTAACAGAAGAAAACTTTCACAATTATTATTAAAAACCGACCTCGTTGCTTCGGTATTTTACAGACCCTAATACTGATCTATCATTGAGGTTTTACACAAAAACACATTCACAATTTATGAAGACGACGTTCACTTACATAATTTTGTAATAAGTAAGGAGATTATACGAGTAAATCCCAAAAATATTGCAAAGAAAATCGAATGCGACCAGTAGGGTGCCTTCTCTTTAGATTGATAGCTGAAAGCAATTTCTCGTTGATTTGAAACAAATTTTCAACTGTCAAAATGATTACGTAATTCCACTAATAGCCTTTTTAGACGAGTATCGTTCACTCTTTAGCGTTTGAAACAGAGTGCAGTTGACAACGCAGATTTTAGAGTTACGTAATTCGAAAATTATAAATTGAATGCAATTGTATTCAAATCGAAACAAATTTGACTCAATTGTAAATCGAAAATGTGTTGCGTAATTAGATAGCAGGTTAAAAGATCACTGAACAAATTACAACACAGTACCTTTAGCTCATTAATACAGTATTTATTATCTTTACTTGTAACAGTTGTAATGAAGTAAGCAAGGACAGGAGCAGGGTCATGGAAATACACCTATACAGTCAATCGCATTTATTATGGTAACAATTTGACATTAACAGCGCCTTTACTTCTTAGCAGAAGGGCGGTTTTTGTAGTTCAAGTGCGATTGAAGTACATCTGCTATGCATACTTGTGTATTGCGGTTACAGGTATGGTATGACCGACATGTCCATTGTAATTCTAATAACATTGATGTCAATTATGTAAACATCTTTATTGTGATCGTGAATGTCAACGGCTTCGATGTCCTAGGAATAGTACTCAAACGATTTGCTAGTATTGTTGATCGCGCAAAAATGGTGCACTGATTATGATTGTGAGATTGCTTAGAAGTTTAGATTCGTTGAACAGAACAGATATCTATATAAGGGAACTACCGTATTATGGAATTAAAATATAGAGTTGGCAACGTCGCAAATAGCTGTCAAATATTTACCTGTTTTAATTAATTTGGCAATAATCAATCTGCCTAGCCTTTTCCCAACTATGTTGAGGTCGGCTTCCAGTCTAACCGGATGCAGCTGAATACCAGTATTTTACATGGAGCGACTGCCTATCTGACCTCCACAACCCAGTAACTGGGTAATACGATACCCCTTGGTAAGACTGGTGTCAGACTTTCGGGCTTCTGACGACTCGTAACGACTGTCAAAGATCCATGAATGACAGCCGGGACCAACGGCTTAACGTGCTTTCCGAGGCACGGAGGATTCTCGGTATGTAAAGATGGTCACCCATCCACTGACCGACCCCGGCAAGCGTAGCTTAACCTGATGGATCGACCAGTGCGGCTGTTGTTACTTAGCCACGAGCTCCTCTAGTGAATTGGCAATAATACTGTATGGAAATATGAAAAGTGGCTAACTAGTGAAATATTGATTTTGAATTGCAATAATTAATATCGTAACACCGAATGTTTTAAAACGGTTAAAACATCAAATTCAGTGTTAAATTGCAATTCATTATTAATATTCTAGTTCGCTAGTTAGCCACATTCCATATTTCCATACAATAATATTGCCAAATTAATCAAAACAGCGAAATACTTGACATCTATTTGCGACGTTGCCCACTTTCAGAATAAGCGCTCTTAAGGCTTATCATGTTAACAAATGATTATGATGATTATGAAGGCTGGTTTCACAGCTGTCCGAGAGACCCGTACGGGCAGTCCGTACACGGGAGACCCGTGCTCTGAAACGAGAGAGTAGTACGATACATTGTACGGGCTCTACCCGTAGCGGGTCGCGTACGGACCAATCCGCAACGCTGTGAAACAATGTTCTAGCGTCTCCGTTCTCCCGGAACGGGAGCCGCTCGTACGGGTCTCCCAAATAGCTGTGAAAGTAGCCTAAGGACAAAATAATCTTTGGGTGTAGCAATGGACACAATACGACATGTAGCTAATGTACTTGATGATCATCCAGGTCTTGGTGCTACGGTATGTTTTTCTATTCAGAAACTATTAATGGTAGTTTAATGTTCATTTATTGCAACCTGCGCCATTTAACTCTCAGAACACGTTTAATCTCTAAAACCTATCCGACAGTTCTCGGCTGTTAAACAACAAAAAGTATATTTTTAAACTATCTTCTTGCCGTAACAAAATCCAGACAAACTTGTTTGAAGAAGAACTCGTTTTTAACAGGTAGGTTTAGTCCTTGGTTGGTTACTCCAGAAAATAGATATATTTTTGGACAATTGCATACAATTTTCTTATGTAAATTAAGACATGTAATGCACATTTAGCATATTTTTGACCACGACTTTTAGGATCACTAATAATTCTATTATCCAGGTAAAAAATGTAATTTTATCAAACTTAAAAAAAAAAAACCACCTCTTTGGTCAAGTGGTCGCAACCGCTACTGCTGAGCATGAGGTCCTGGGTTCGATTCTCAGGTAGTCAAAGTATTATTAGGTTTTTCCATGAGAAATTTCTCCGTAGCAGCCCGGATTCTGGTTTGTGCCCGGTTAGCGGCAATAGGCTCGCCCCCTATTACATGGGACTTAAACATAACTGGCGAAATGTGGGTGTACTATAGGTACACCTCTGCCTAACCCTTCGGGGAATACAGGCGTGATGTTATGTGTAAAAAAAAGTAGTCGTAATTAATGTTTAATGCTGTAATGTGTTAATGAAAGCAGAATTTCTGGTCACGAATACTTTTTCTGCTTCTAATGCCCGGGATACACGAGGCTAGTTTTTGAAAGCTAGCAAGTTAGAACCTATGTACTATCCTCGCTTGCTTGCCTTGGCTTGGCATAAGCTAACGCTGTTCAGATAGTGCGATCCACGAAGACGCGCCCCACTCCGCGATTACTGTACTGTAAGCTGTATTTTACTACGGAGCGGAGCGGAGTGGGGCGCGTCTTCGTGGATCGCACTATCTATATACACGATGCTAGTAAATTTTAAGCCAATAACACGGCGCGCGGCGGTGACTTAGTCGGCCACACGAGGCTTGTACAAAAGACAGGATAGTAAAATCGGTGGTAGGGGGCGCTATTAGCTCAAAAATAGAAGCCCATCCTATTAAAATATCTCACTAGCTTACTAGCCTAAGAGCTAGGCTAGAGTGACTAGCTTGCTAGCTTACTAGCACTATCTTAGCTTCAAAAACTATCCTCGAGTATCCCGGGCATTAAAGATGAAGCTTTCAGAAATGGAATACCATTTTCCGTTTCGGAACGCTTTTTATTAGCTGACGATAGACCCGACGTGCTTATTTATACGTAGGCAGTACATAATTATTTTATTATTTAATCAAGTAAGTGCATTGGGCACATGTTTGCTCATAAACCGAGCAAAATAACCGCGTTCCATTTTAACTAGCAACACTTTCACAGCCAACAATAGTGAGATAGTATCGTAGTGTGGCAACTACTGTATCATCAATGGACGTGTGACTAAACATCGGTTACACAATCGGTTACTTTAACCGCGGTTTATGAGTTACACAAGTGGACTCATTGTGGCGGCTGTTTGAAAGTTTTTGTAAATTGACTTGATCTTCTTCAAATAGTTTGGGCGATTATTAAACCACAAGCTAAGACAATCGCAGCATTGTTTGGACAATTAATTAGTTTATATCGCAGTAAATTTTAATTTTAAAGTAGCACATTCACGGTCAAATTTGATTGACATAAAACCATTAGTAAGTCATTGCAACGGAACGTAACTCTTCTCTCCTTGTAATAAAGTAGGTATTTAAAATTGTTGCCACGAGTTTGATAAAACTCTATCAATCACTCTAATTTATACCTACCTTACGTTACCAAGATCAGAGTTACCTTGCAATGACTTACCTACCAATGGTTTTACGTCGATCGTGAATATCCGACCAAAGACTGATATGGAAACCGTTTCCACGGGAAACAACATGCGTTCACTAACCGTGATTATTATTTGGAGGTTGTACGAAAACGATAAAATCAATTTAGCACCTACTTAAAGTAGCAATATTAAAAAACATAATAAAAAGCAGGCTATCCGGTGTACAAGATCACCGATATTATCTGCCGGATGCAATGAAAGCTTCGAGCAATACAAACAGTATTAAAAGGAGAGGAAATTGCTCAATGCTGTACTGCATATATAGCTATAAGGCTATGGTCTCCCATAAAAGCCGTCCGCTTACAGCGTCACGCCGTACCCCGCGTCACGATGCTTCCTTACATATTACAACCAAAGTCCCCCGCCGCGTTTGTCTGTCTGTCTGTCTGTCTGAACGCGATAAACTCAATAACTACCGAACGGATTTTCAAACGGTTTTCACCAATGGACGGAGTGATTCATGAGGAAGGCTTTAGTATTTATAATTTATTAGGTTTTGTGTAAATTGGCTGAAATATCACGATTATTGTTGAAGATGTCAGAAAAAATCATGACTGAGGCTTTACTGGCGTGCGCCGCGTAAACCGTAAAAGATACATAAAAAATATGTTTTACAGAATGGTTCATCTTAAAAAGTTCAACAAAAAGTCTGCGATAGCATACAATATGTCGATTTTCTAAGGATGACCCACGCTAACCATTATTATCGTTCAGAATTTGATATTTCATTGTTATTTCCGAAGCTATTTTGACCGGTATTATATTAAACCTTATCCCATAAAATATGTTATTTAAATTGGGCATTTAATTTATATTAAAATATGCCTTGATCATGATCATATCATTTAAATGAATAATCACAGGATTCAAAATTATGTGTACAAAAATAATAATATATGATGATGATAATTATGGTTTACGGCTACGCGGGCGCAGCGATAGGAGTCAATGATCTTTTCCTCAGCTATTAGGTATGTAATATTAGTACGTTCCCGTGGGATATTTGCGACATCCACGCGGGCGAAGCCGCGGGCAAAAGCTAGTACTATAGAAATGTACTGTTGTGGTCTCTTTCACACGTCGACGTCAGCGTCTTGTTGCGTTCAGACGTCGATCGGAACATTGACGGTGACTTCGGACGTCGCATATAGGATAAAATAGGAGAACAAAGCCTAATCGACTAAAGCTAGTCAAGATCCTTATTCTAGTATCAAGATTCTTAGTGTAGTACCCGTTGAGTACTTACTTATAAAATACTGTATAAAGGTCACTTTGTATGAAAAGTTTTTATTGCAAGCACTAAAAATGCAGTTTGATTACAAGTTTATTGCAGTGTACAATAAAAGTATGCTGCTAAGAAATGAAACAAATTACGTCATTTTGAATTTTTTCGTTCGTGCACATCTGAAATTGTATTTAAAAAAATACACAGTTTATTCTATGCGATTAATCATTATAAAATAACGCATACCTAGTTTCTGATCTCCTCAGATGAATTCTCAATAGCTATTGATAATTTTTTTGATAGCTTATGATTCGTCAAAGTTATCTAAGAAAAGTTTTTCCTAAATTGAGTTTAACGCTATGTATCAAGTTAACGAACCAGCCATAGATAAACCCCGGTTAAGAATACCTCAGAAACTAAGCCCAAATCACATGTTGTTTTACTTTCATTAAAACTAATTTGCGAGTGCGGTTATGAAATATAAAAGAAGTAGATACATCGACCCAATGACCTGGGCGCGCGACCTTTCAGACAAAGAGTTCACAGCCGCTGCGACACGAGTTCGCTTTCAATGTGGCCAATTGAATGAAAATCCTTTGTTTTGTAACCGCACTGATGATATCTTTTTCTCACAACGTGGGAGGGAACAGTAATTAGGTTTGTATGTAGAGCCTTTTACCATATTCCGGCAAAGCTAGCTGTCGTAATGTGTTTTGTGTTCTGACTAAGCAATGCTTTGCTTGCTCACTGAAATATTAAAAATGATTTTCATTTTAGCTCTTTTTTTTGCTATAATGCAGTTTTTATGAGAAACTAGTTGCCCGCTCCGGCTTCGCACGGGCAGCTATGTACTTATCTACGGCGCACCTACCTACCTACCCTACCTACCTTACCTACGTACCCTACCTACCGTACCATGCCTACCTACATACCCTACCTACCTACATATCTACATTCCTACATACCCTACCTACCTACCTGCCTACCCTACTTACCTACCTACCCAACCTATCCTACTTACCTACCCACCTACCCACCTACCCTACTCTGCTAAATTCACATTCATCAAACGCGCTAACTGTCCAACGCGCGAAGTTAAAATAGTCGTGAAGTTTTCTGAAATTTTCCAATTTTCTGTGCAATTTTCTTAATTTTTCTTTCCGTAAGAACCTTCTCCTTACAACAAAAAACACATCAAAAAAGAATAAGCGAAATTGGTCCAGCCGTTCACGCGTGATGCCGTGACCAAGGGAAATAGGGATACATTTTTATATTTATGTATATAGATAAGCGTTATGTAAGGCCCGCTGAGAATTATTCCTCACCTTTTATGTTTAGGGCTTTATTTTTCGCCTAGGATCTATTCTCGGCACTAAGTTTTTTTATTTACAACTCCACCATTCATCACGCCATACTTAGCAACATTTGGTAAGCAATATTTATCTCGTCACCCCTCATTTCCGAGTCCCTGCACTCCGCGTTGGTATCAATTAATGCACACAATCTAGGGCACACCAAAAATACCATGATTACATGTCAACACGTGTGATCGTCTATTCAAATGCACTTATTACTATGCATGTTGCAGCATCCATTGGGGATGGCACCGGCATCGCAATGACACGCAGCTGTCTATTGTTATCACGGGAATGTATGCTTTATTAATAGTGAGATAGAAGTTGCAATCGCAAGTGAGATGTAATGTCGTTGAAAACCGATTTAAACAACACTTGTAACAGATCTTGGTGGCTTGAAGACGTGGGCGGTTCTCGAAGACACTTCTATGAGAAAGTTTCAAAACGATGATATGTCTCATCTCACGCAGCCACTAGGCAATAGTATATTGATCAATATGAATACAGAAGACTCTTTTTAAGACCAAAACAAAATAACAAAAAAAATAGTGTGTGACATGTCAAGTTAAATAATGAACGCATCACAAAATACCTGACAGAAACATTCACCTCAAATAACACGATACGATACACAGATTGTATCATAATTGCTTATTTATCAAGTTTGTTTTTGTAAACAAACGATGCAAAATACTCAATGAATTTCAACAACAGACAGCCAAATTGGACGATACACGGTATTACAGCATTTCTTCAGTAGTAATTCATCGCGATCAGAACGCGTTGATAAGATGGCGTAATTACATCTAATATTATGACTTTTTAAAGTATTTCTGCTTCTACAAGGGTTGAAGACTGTTATGGACGTTTTATTATAGCCAATTGACCAGCTGGTTGACATCATAGTTCCTTGTCCTCGGCCTAGGGAATCACTTTAAATGCTCGTTGTAGAGAATGAGACATATTATATTAACCAAGATTATTAAAGATTATTTAATTGCGTATTAGAACGAGGAATTTAGTATCAATTAAATTATTATACAAAATGCATATATTAGGTAGATATTTTGTCTTTTCGTCCGCTACATAAATTAAATTGCAAGCTTGTTTTACACAGGGTCAGCTTTTATCATTAGTGCAATAATCATGTCATCAATATAGTTCTACAGTTTAACAGAAGATAAATGGCCTGACTTTGTCGTTTAGTGACTTTCACCTTTTTATACGTTTTGAAATATTTCAGAATAAATGTTTTTATCGAAATCTAGCGCGTTACATGGTGAATTATCTTAAGAACATTAACCATCTGCAGCTGGATATAAGCTTTTCCTTCATCTTTTCTATCGTAATTTAGGTAATGTCACTTTTGGACTTCATTATCTCTAAAGCTACGTAATTTTAAATTCTAAACAATTCTTAATCCAAACCAGCAAGATGTAATATCCCCCCACTTTTTGTATAGAAAAGTTTTACAAAATAGTCTCTCGTGTCTAAAATACAAGGTTGATTGCAACAACCGGTGGACGATAAGATTTCGCGGTTTTAATCTTACGGAACGATCCAAGGGTATTTATTTAACGAGTTCAGTTTTATGCTCCATGAACAAAAAATATTAGTCTACAGACGAGTACGTACTACTGTTGACTTCATAGAAGACAGACAAAGACTATTGTTATGTCTCTAGTAGATTCTGATCCGATCGATTCAAGCACACTCAGCAGTGATCCGTCATGTATTGACACTAACCTCTATGATAAATCGTTTCGGGGAAAACGATAAAACCCCGCCAATATGGCGACAAGCTGTCTGTTCCTCTGTTTGTTTAGATAATAACTTAATCTATTTACCTAAAATATTATATGAATTTCGGTTGCTTTGTGTGCTTTCTTCTAAGTGGAACATCCCGTGTCGATGAACTTTGTGCGCTTTTAAACTTTTATCGGTTTTTGTTTGTCTTATCAAATTTAAGAGAAAAACAAGCTGAACACTGGAAATAGGATGGCTAAGTTAAAGATGATACTAGACTGGGATAGACAAATGGAAAGACATTTTAGATCATTATTAATAAAATAAATAAATAAAATATCTTTATATATTTATTTTATTATATATCGACTTTTTTATTCATACTATGTATGTACTTATCTAAATAATATTTACGTACGTCTTGTTTATCGCACTAGTTGAAAACATACCCATCACAAATATAATAACACCCCCGAATCACTAACGAATGTAACGTGTCATTTCCAATAATGAACAACACATGTCGCCTGCCATAACTTAACGCGAGGGTGGAAATAACGAGGAAAAAACAAGTTAATGGCATCATATTTGAACAGGATAATGTTAAAGCACAAAATAATGAAGTGCTTGCAGAAGGTTTACTTCTTAGGCGCGGATTTGGTATAAAAATACGGGCAAAGGGCCTCTCCCTTTGAGAATTTAACAAAGGAGTAGGATCAGTGGTAAACATACCAAAAAGGCTAATTTTGACTACACTTCATTGTAACCGGTGAAGCTTTCACATTTAATACTCCAATGCAAGTAGCTCAGATACGTAAAAGCAATACGTAATGCGGGAAGAATTGGAGATGACCAAATCACCGAACAGCTTGTGTCATGAAGGTAGCAAAGGACATTTTTCTGCAGACTTTAGGAGAAGACTAAGTCAAGGCGACGCAAAGGGTGCTACCAGTTCGCGGTCGATGGAAGTCGAACTTGGGCGTAAAATGTGTCACCTCATACATCATAATATGTCACAATCGGTCGCTGCACTCGAGGCAGGCTTGTTTAGTGAAAGTGGACCTTCTACATTTTGAATATAATTGTTTTAAGAAAGTGTTTAGGCATGACTTTCAATTAGTGCTCAGCGCTAATGTAAATATTATCTTCAAATAGCGCGTTAAGAGCTCGTTAAGATAACAATCGTAACGATCCAACATCTTTAAACGTTGAAAAGCTATTTTTATTATGTACCAAGTGTTGTAAATGGGTGTAAATATAAGTATACTCATTATTTTATAGGTAGGTAGGTAGGTATAGTTTAAAGCAATTAAATAGAAGACATTATAATGAGTCCCAAGTTAGCGATTTTTTTGTTCTTGGCAAAGTCGTTTCTTTTCATCACCCGTTAGTCACTAACCAAATTAATGTCCCGTCTGTCACTAAATAATAATAATATAATAAGTTATATACTTACTGAAAAAAACAATAGAATACTTGGACTAAGTTTAAAAAGCATAATGAATTTAATAAAGACTTCTTTAAAACTAAGATAACTTAGTTTAACTTTTCTGTCGAATAAAGCAAAAGCTTACTTAATATTCTGGAAACTAAAAATATAAAACGGGTTTACATATTTAACGTTCAAGTCACGCCTTACTTGCTTGTGGAATAAGTTTTTACTGTTTTAATAACAAAATTACATATTCTCGACTTGTTCATTACTGTATAAAATTATGTTAGGGCTAAAACGCCACTGTGAAATAAATTATGAATCACGTTCATGATCAAACATATTTTTCTTGAATAAGTTATAAATATTTTCTATTTATAACCTTTACTTCATTTGAAATACTTATAAATTATATTTTTAAATATTAGAATATATAAAAAAATTAAAACATGTAAAAATATAAAAAATAGTAGCCCACCGGTATCGGGAACAGGGTCCAAGCAACCGGCCGGTCAGGGCTCCAGAGAGAGGAACCTCCTGACAATCCTCCTTTTTATAATATTATTAGTGTAGACTAACGTAAATTCAAACTCAAACGGTATTGAGAGTTAGAAATGTATCCTGATTTATTTCAATTTTCATCCTGAAATGTGGGTAGTTCCCAGTAAAGCGATATAAAATGTACTTGGTTATCATTAAGTTCCGAGTTATTCAATGCAAATTTTAAATATAGATAACTAGCTTCTGCCAGTTGCTTCGCCCGTATCAGTTTTATATAAATTATAGTCTATTATAGCATTCTACTGGTAAAATAATTTTTAAAATCGGTATAAGTAGTAGTTTTTGATTTTACTCATTACAAGCAAAAATACAAATATTTTCTATTTATAACCTTTACTTCATTTGAAATACTTATAAATTATATTTTTAAATATTAGAATATATAAAAAAATTAAAACATGTAAAAATATAAAAAATAGTAGCCCACCGGTATCGGGAACAGGGTCCAAGCAACCGGCCGGTCAGGGCTCCAGAGAGAGGAACCTCCTGACAATCCTCCTTTTTATAATATTATTAGTGTAGACTAACGTAAATTCAAACTCAAACGGTATTGAGAGTTAGAAATGTATCCTGATTTATTTCAATTTTCATCCTGAAATGTGGGTAGTTCCCAGTAAAGCGATATAAAATGTGGGTAGGTAG
This sequence comes from Agrochola macilenta, assembly GCA_916701695.1. Classification (NCBI taxonomy): domain Eukaryota; kingdom Metazoa; phylum Arthropoda; class Insecta; order Lepidoptera; family Noctuidae; genus Agrochola; species Agrochola macilenta. The sequence goes on along the minus strand of OU753564.1, from coordinate 7,619,258 downwards.
TTAAGCGGTATAAAACAACGCCGCACACCGGTGCCACCCACACGTGTGGTTTTCTTATTTAATACTATCATCACATGTTCCCCTTTATAAAAAACAACATAAATAGACCGTCCCTAGATGTTTTATCGACCTTATACAGGCGTGCGGACTCTTTCGCCGATAGATCACGTTCACACGGGGGAATACACTTTTTTTTCTCCTAAACACAACACATTTTTTTCCTCAAGGTATGGTGAAAAGAAATTGTATTGTGAACTCTTTATTTTTTTTTCGTTATTCAGTTCAGGATGGATGTTTGGTAGGAACAAATACAATCAAGCTTTAGATGTCTCTATTGAAAGAAAAATGCTGTAGTACTTTGCACTTAGAAACAACAAAAGCTCGGTAAGTTCATAACGTCGCCGTCTGCGTTACTTACAAGGAAGTCAAAAAAGAAAATGGCAAACAATTAATAGGAGAGGAAAAGGCATTAAAAAAAAATAGGGATGATGACAAAAAAAATTTTTTTGTCCGTCTTTGAGATTAAAAAAAATTGGACACGTATTTTTTTTTTACGTAATCTAAGATTACAGCGATACATTGAGGTAAAATGTGCCATGACGTCACGAACTCACGAGTATGTAGATTTTATACGTACTAGTGACGTAGCGACCCCCACTCCCCAACTTAAAATGCTTTTTATCTAAGTAATTTTTTATTAATATGATAAAGCAAAAAATACGTGTCTAATATTTTTTTATTATCTGACTGACGGACTAATTAGAATTTCATTGTTTTTACCCAGGCATCATCTCTATTACCAAGAGATTCCGATAAAACCAGTATCAAATCACATAAAGACACAATAAGGAAAAATCAAAATAAATAGTTTCGTAACAGCATCAAGTCCAAACATTAAATCTAAAAAGCCATACCAACTGACATGGTGCAGAATCAGTAAATTTTGACTTGTAAACCGGTAAGAAGATCCTAAGAAGGCGTGTCGAAAAGATTTATTAAGAACCGCTAGTTCCGTGTGGGAGCCATCACGGAGATTTGTAACTCTACACCCTGAGGCGAGGGATACGCACTAAAAAGCTGTTTTAGAAACCGCCTCTATTCCCGGAATGGAAGGAACTATGAATCTTCTAAGGATATTTAGTTCTAAACAGGGTTTGTTTGCGTTACGACTATTTTTGAACTACGATCATAATGTAAGTGTCTTGCTTCGGTTTGTAGGACACCCTTTTCGGAAGTCTCTCTTTGTTCTCAAAATAAATATTGGCGCTCAATAAAGGATGTTGAGTAACAAAGGATGGAGTTTTAATTTGTAATTTCTTATCATTTACACGTTCATCTTACATCAAAAGCAACGATTCCTTTCTTGAAAATTTGCTTCACAGCGTTATCAAACATATTTTATATAACCAACAAATAATTGTCAGTGTTTTTTGTTTCCTTTACCACATTTCTGTTTAGGACAATTGGTTCTATTTGGAATACTATATTTCAACGTGAATCCACTTAATTTTAAGTGTGTTTCTATGTTTTGACAACTTATTTTTAGCTTCCAGTTTCATTATAAAAGTATTTCCTCTATCTTTCTAATTCTCTGGGATATAAATCAGGGCTGATCGTGGAGTAAATCTCCCTCTTTCTCAATGGTCACAGCACGTGTTTCAAAGTCATCATTATCATAATCCTATTTTGCAAAAATGGATGTAGCCCCCTCATCTTATTCACCTCATTTGAATTATTGCTCTTTACTCCTTGGGGACACATTAGGCCCCCATTTTATATATTATATGCGATGCAAAAACACGTTTCTTATTTAATATTTAGTTGGCTTAAGGAACGTGCTAGATTTGCAGTTTTTTTGTGGAGATTAAACAGGTTATTATTGACATAATACTTGTTGGTTGATACAATAAACAAGTCTAAGTATAATTAAATTATAAAATTAATGACATACGTAGAATATTATGTCATTAATTTTATAATTTTCCGTAATTCTAGTGTGAAGTCATGCATAATTACCTACCATAACCATATCAACAATTTTTTTTTTTTAAATATGTAATACCTGATATTTCGTAGAAGAACAAGAAGAAAAACACAGACCTAAAAACGCGACCTGTATTCAATTTCAAAGAAGCAAAGATTCAAAGTACTTCAACAACTTCAGATTTCTAAACAACATTACGCCATTTCTTCTCATTGTCCCCTAGACGCTGCATTTCATAACTTCAGCAAAACAAAATTCAATTTACGAGCCTTACCAATCAGTTGACGATATCGATATTCCCTTTGTTCTTCGTAATTTGCCTTTACGAGAAAAAGCCCAGGGGACGATCCGGTGAATATTTTATTTTGGGCAAAAAAAAATCTTACGAAATACGTCCTCGCCAATTAAATTCAGGGCTGAGTTTTGCATGAAATGTAATGTAATTCTGTTTTGTTTGCAAGCTACACTCCCGGACACCTGAATCGAGCCACCTTGCATAATTTTGTTTTTAAAGGTCTCAGGTAATGAGTATGCAAGCTGATCTTTTCGTGCTGTAGTGATCCGGTTTCGTGGTCCGTTTGGATGGCGCACAAAGCCCGTCTCCAGGTATCAATGCTAAATTCTTTGAACGGCGGAACGACATGAAGTTGTGCGCTTACGTTTCGCTGACTAAGCCCAGACTGAAGAAATCCCACAGCTTGCGCGGCTACTTCAGGTGCAGTATCCATAATTTGAACGTCAGAATGGATTAAAAAATAACGAGGAAAACAATTTCGATACTCTTTTTATGCAAACCAAATAACGAAATAACTATGGACTTATAGATGCTCTAATCAAAGCTTGTTGCTTCTTTAAGAGCGACCAAACTCCGATATTCTAATTTTTGGAACAATAGTGATGCAAATAATGGCCAGTAAGATGGCCGAAATGATGGCCAGTAAGTCAGTTTCAGAACTGCATAAAAACTTTTTCTCTGACTTATCATTATTTAGATGTTGTAGGCCTTTAAAGATAAAAATGCAGGGTGGCTCGATTTAGGAGTCCGAGAGTGTATTTAGTTACGTACGTAGTTGTCCAATTAGTTTTAGACTTCATAAGCTTGATACTATTATGGAGCTATTTTCATTGAATACTGCGTGAAATTCGGAGCTAAATTTTACATATTTTCATTGGTTTTTATATGTTTATCTAGCGACCCGCCCCTGTTATAAACCTTCGGGAATAAATTCTCGAAATTATGTTAAAACCTCATCAAACTCCGTTGCGTATTTTAGAAGAACAACGCGGACATACAGACAAACGCGAAAAGCGACTTTGTTTTATAATACGAGTATGTATAGATATGAAAATCGAATCGTAAATATGATACCGCTTATGGTGTTGTCCAAAGACACAGCGATTCTGGGAAGATTAGTAAGTAATCGCATTATATGGTGTTATTCTTATTTGCAGTTTAACAACTTTCCATCATCCTACTTATTCCACAACCATTTAGTTTCTTGGAATGCTAGTGGTTGGCCGTAAATAGAAGATACCACACGGCAATTTGAGAATCGATTGAGTGAGTTTACAACGAAGCTCGGAGCAATGGGCAATGCATTAGCTGCACGTACAGTAGTTATTTACTGTTATGTAATAAAGTGAGTTAATACATTGTTTCTGTACGTGGCAACGAGCGGAGTCCACGTCTTAGAGGTGTACGGGAGTATTTCTTGAAAATCCTGCTCAGCGTTTTATTAGGTGCTTGCAAAGAAAAATTGTGGCATCCAGTTGTTTGATCTTTTAGAAAAAAAATCGCTAATCTGGCCCATAACAAAGAAAGATTATTTTCTGTCGTATGTTCATTTATATCTTGGTTCATTAAAGCCGGATTTGGTTATCCTCAACAATATCCGTATTACCATAATTTGCAAACAGTTTCTTTTCACCCGGATTTAAAAATTCAACCGGGGAAAATGGATTACCGCCGGTGGTGGCGATAGCAAGGGCCCGGCGCTGCTTACGTTGTTAAAGATACAATCTTGCTCATACATCGCTATAGTTTACACCGAAACGGATCTACGGGCGGTTTGGAACAAAGCAAGATAAAGAGGGCATGACTAACACACCACCTTGAACTTTGGAATTTTATTGCTCATACAGAGCTAGAATGTATTTGACACTGTGACCGAACGCGTAGATTTACACAAAGTTACTGTTATATCCATTTTGAAATACGACCAAAAGCTTTGTACCAAATGCGCTCTATAAAACTGAATTACCCGAAGCATTGCACTTTGTGTTAGTGACACGAATTGGGTTAAGAAATTCGCGATTTTAACGCACGATTAAAACCACGAGTGTGCTTTACAATAATTGTTCGAAAAGTGAAATATATCATCGGCGAGGTAAAAAGTTAAACGTTAACTCGGCACGGTAAGCTACGTTTGGTTCGCGATGCGGATCATCGGCGGAAAGTTTAATGACTTCATACCTAGTTAGTTCCTAACTGTACCGCACTTATTGCCGTTTGGAAGTTCTGCCGAGCGTCACCAGTCATGCGATACCGACATTTATAAAACTCGACTTTTTACAATTCTCTATCCGGTTGTCCCAAAAGAGTTTTTATGAAACACAAAGTGAAATGTAGATGGTGTTTTCGCAGTAGCTATCTTATCAGTCGATATGTCATCGTAACCTCTACCTGCATTAAAAGGATGAATATTATCTCGCAAAATAAACACCCGTAACAAAACTACTATTTTCCTTGTACAAGGTTAAAGAACCGGTTCGAGCTCCAAAGATAACTCAGTCGCGAAAATATTCAAGTAGGTAATTTAGTTGCATTTTGAAACATCGCCAATAGCACTAAACGTGGTACTCCATCAGCAAACGTAAGAAGTGGCCACTTTAAACATGGCTCCCTCGGGGCTGGCTTGGAACGTCAAGCTTAAAGCCTTAAAGAATGAAAGGCGCCTGATTTAAGGCCCCCTGTCGGCGATAACGAGGAAACAGGCTGCGCCAGTGGCCGCTCAATAAAACTTCCAACTAGCCAGGTTTTATCGGCGCTGACCATCTATCTACCCGCCAGTACCTACCCGCATCTCCGCAGTCTGAGCGTGTCAGTGTAGAACACTCCACGCGAATTATGTAGCCATTACGCTTGATGCACGACTCCTTCGCCAGATGTTCCAATAAATCCGACGGTTTATGTCTTAGCGACCTGAGCGTAGTTCTCATTCGAATGCAACTTTCAATTTGGTCTAACGATAAGATTACGCTGAACCACAGGTTCAATGTTTTGCCTTTCTCTTTTGTCTTACGATGCCCACTCTGAATTTGCTCGTTAAGATGTTTGAATACACTTACGATCCTCTGTCTTTATAAGAGAAACTCAATAAGTAAATAAATATCGAAAATGTTCGAAATTCTCAGATAGGGGAAAAATTGGCTTTACTTTTATAGTATGCAAGACAGTAAAGCGTACCAATACGGCTCATATTACATAGGCATGCGAGACGCGAATCCCGAGCGACTTGCGATTGCGACGGGGGCGAAATAAAATTACACAACGTCCCCCAAGGACTGCGACACGCGACAGTTACGATAAAGAGGATTATTGCCTGCACTTGAGAATGCACCCTCCATGATACGCCATGACGACACATATTGGACTAAAGGCCGACAACCCTAAAAGGCATTAGTACGGATTATCGTTATATCTTTACAAAGCATTAGTCGATAAGTCACCTTAATCTTGACTCTCTTTGTCTAGATTATCGATTCGATTGTTCACAATTGTCATTTGATTAGATAAGGCAAGACAATTAGAATACAAAAGAATCGTTTGCTGTTGCCGTTTGTGACGTATACAGCTTCAAAGTAAAAGCACTTCATTTTTATCGTTTTCGTCGAATTAACTCTTCCGATATACACAACATGAACAAGATCCTTAATCAGTTCCCGAAATGTGATCACGAAAATTTCATTATATCGAAGAACACATTTGTCTATTTAGTCACGGTCATCTGGTAGCCTCATAAATTATGTAGGTAGAGGAACAAAACCCTCGACTTTCCGATGAGTCACTAGGCTCGACGACAAATGAGCTAGCATGACCACTGCGAGGGTTCACGTCAATTAGTTCAACAGCAGGTCTCATACTTAGACGACACTACGATTTGTTAAAATCCCCTCGCATGTTCTATTTATTCAATTTGGATTCCGGTGGGGAAGGAAATGTTTTCAATTTAGACGCTGTTAGTCCAAATGGCTTCAGCTTTATACATACCTTACAATGAAACAAGAGTACAGTGCAAACTTTACGAAGCTGAAAATAAAACAATGTGTACGGTTTCTCCGATAAAGTTTTTGCTGAGAGGGCTGGTCTTCAAATAGAAATTGCAACGGTCGGTAAATGAAAATGGGTTCCAAATTGTGTGGTGGTCAAATACCGAATCGTCGTGGTCGCGCAACCAGCCGGAATAGATACTGTATATTGAATTCTTTAGTGCGCTCCTTGTTTTGAACGTTTGGTTTAGAATAGGAATGATGATAAAATTACTATTTTTTTAGTCCGTCATGATGATTATTAAAAAATATTGGACATTTATTTTATCTTTTTTTACGTTATGTAAAGATTACGGCGATACATTGAATTTTAAAATGTGCCATGACGTCATGAGTATGTAGATTTTATACTTACTTGTGACGTAGCGGCCCCCACTCCTCAACTTAAAATGCGTTTTGTAAGTATTTTTTTATTAAAATGATAAAGCAAAAAATACGTGTCTAATATTTTTTATTATCCGACTCACGAACTAATTAGTTTTTTTTTTCCAGGCATCATCCCTATTAGTTTTTTTCACCAACTAGAATTTTCCATATTCCGGGGCAAAGTAACCAAAAAGTATGTAAATACTCATGCACTCACTTACTGTTAAATGTTATTTCAAAAGCACTTTCTAACAAGTAGTTACCCAATACAGTTAAATCTTATAACAGGATAGTAGTCACAGGTCTCAATAAGAATAATCGGATTACATCGCCACAAAGAAATGTTGAGCGGCTTTAGAAAACTACTTGGGTTATAACGAGCCTACTACCCGGTTCCAAGAAACCAAGATATGTTTTATTGAAACCCAACGACAATCAGATTGGATTTCAAGGATTGACGATTCTGGTTATAGGAGAAATATGTAATGTTTTATTTTATCGAGGTTGGGTATGGGAATCAAATTCTTGTGATGTTTTTACAGGTTTCTAATAACTCTGGTTATAGCTGGGATTGTAATATGTGTTTTCTTATGCCGTGTGTTGTCAATATCTGTGTCTTAGGCCAGCAAAATTTTATTCACTTTCGTGCCATAGACACGTCGAAGAAGATATTTATGCCGTGAGGAGTATTGGGGATTGGCATGACTTTAGAAAAATGTTCTAACATTACCTACTAAACATTTTATTAATGAATGTGAACACTATCATTTACAGGCAGAGTCTTAAGGTTGCAACCTAATTAAAGCACCTTTTTTTAAATGAATAAAGACTGTAATAAATAACGGTGTAAATCACCCTCGATTTAGTTCAGGGCTAGACACACATAAGTGTAAGAAATGTGCTACAATGTCACACAGTCGAGTTGTTGATTGAAGAATTATGCTAAGTGTGTCGCTCGTCATATCCTATAGAAAATAAAATATTCAGCAGCTTCTTTATCCAAGAGAATCGCGTGAATTCCGCGGGCTCTTCTCGACCCATTTGCGACGTAATGGCCCGTCGGAGTCTGCCTTCAGGATTCTAATGGAAAAACGTCTGAGTCCGATCACAGCCTTTCAACTCTTATTTCACTTTAGCGTATAAGCACGAACGCTTTGGCGGAGGTAATACGTTGAGAGTTGTTAAAAAAAGTATGAAAACGTTTCAAGTTTTATATTGACGACCTTTTTTGCGTGTCTTTATCGTCGAATTTTTTTGCGCACTGGGTAAAGAAAACTCCATAATACAATTTACCATGACTTTTATTTTTTTATTATTATAAATAGGAACCGCCAGTTTCCCCACACTATTTTCTTTGTGACGCGTGATGTAAACCTATTTACACGCATGTGTTCGATTACTAGAGGGGTGGGTGTTAAACTAACAAGGGTGCAGCTCTTATTAACGGCCTGTCAAAAGTGTTATACCCAAATCCCGGCTGAATCATATCCCTTCAGATGCAGTCGTATTGATGCAATGAGTCAGCACACAAAATGCTTTGTTCACGCAATGTTATTTAAGTATTTTCTTCAAGGTTTTCACTTTCGTTCGAAGAAAATTGTATTCTTAAATGGAGTTAATGATCTTGTTCTATTTACGAAATATGTTGATTGTTTTAAAGTAGAAACTATAGTTTCGCAAATTATCTTATAAATTATGAAAAGAGGAAGAACAGTTGGGTTAAAGAGGTTTTTTAGAGCTCTAAAACACTGTAATTTGAAGTTATCATGTAAAGCTCAATACTTACTAACTCGCAAGTCAACCATCCTCCCGGTTCTTCTAACAAATAATAACGTTGTTTTTTTTTTTTTTTAATTCTTTTAAGTTTAATAATCATGCATTGTCACGAGAATCAAACACGTATGCCAAATTTCAGCCCCATAGCTTCAGTGGAAGTGTGTGAAATATTGATTGCAATATTCCAGGACATACATACAAGTGAAGTTAAATAAAAGCTTTTAAAATGACAATTCTGTCATTCTTTTTCCAGCAGCTCAGTCAACCACAAGAGGCTCTCAAAACGTCTACATATCGAAACTGTCTCACACAAACCCCATTCTGTTGAAGACAGTAAACGATACCAGAATAAACAAACAGGTAAGCGGTGTTGATATTGATGTCACTCAGTTGAGACCCGACTGGACGTCAACATGGTGTTTGTATCGAGTCTTGAATGTAAACGGAGTTTTTCAACTGAAAAATAAAAAACACTTTCGAGTAGCTCTCACCAGTCTTAGAACAAAAACGCGTATAATATCCTAAGAAACATATTTATGGAAGACTTCATGAACATGTTTATTAATATGCATGGTTTTAAAAAGTGAAACCATTTACATTATAGCTCTTTCGAAAGCTGTCATGAGGTCTTAAAACATCGATTTCGACGAAACAAACAGTACAGTCAGTAACAAAAGCACTAAAATTAACTCGTATTGTCTGAAACATAAATACAGCTAATAAATTGCAAACACTTCAATTTCGCCTTTTAACGAAGCACCTTGAGTTAACACAATGATTTTATTTGAACGAATTACGAACCTTCAGACACACCAGAAACAAAGCAACGGCCAATTTATTTATTGTTCTACTTGTGAGAGGTGAAAACCGGGTGGTGAAGGGGCACCCCCAACAGGGGAGGGCCTGGTGGGCCTTCCATCCCCCGGGACATTGGGCAGGCAAACACTTTAATACGGCACGAAGCAATTCGTCTAACATCAAGTTACATTGAGGAAATTAAGATGAACCGCATTACGAACGGGAGAAACATTATTGACTGGTAATTCAATTTCGTTTCTACTAAGGGTCGTTTTTTTCCTAGATATCTTTATCCGAGGAATCATTTTGAATTTCTGACAGGTTTTCCATAAAAAAACTGTCAGACGTCAATTTCATTCCACGGATAAAATATATTTGACGCAGCCCTAAAAAGCACAGAACTTTTGTATTGAAAATTCTTGTTATTATTGAAATCTCTCAACCACAATAATGGAAGGCAACAAAAAGTCACTAAATTGAAGAACAATACTTGGGCTACGCAATAATTTGGGCTGACATTGAAGCACAATGATTAATATTTAATGGTGTTTCTGTTTCTGACATTTCAATCAAAGTTCCGACCTAATAGTGTTCAATCAGCATCATGTAGTTTTTTTCAGGGTTGATAAAAATCATGACTTTTATAAAAAAATCAAAATAATCGGATTTATTTGATTTAAATCGGATTAATTTGATTTAAATCGGATTTTTTTGATTATTTCTGTTACACATGTCTCTAAATGTTTTTTCATTCTCGCTACTAAGCCCATTAATTCCTTCTTACAACTTTCACACACCGCTTTGTTAAACTTGCCGCAAGTGGACTTTTTTTCATCGAAATAAACCCATTCACCATCTTTTTTTCCTTCCAGACATCTTGTTGTATTCACTTTCATTAATCAATCACGAATGACCGCGCCAAAGACTAATCGAACGATTTCACGAGTTTAAATTTCGGAGAACCTCCGAACGGTGTAGTTAAACAGCATTGGACACGTGTGTGCGCGCCGTAGTTTATGTCGGGGGAAGTCCCTTGACACATTTTGGCTGATTTGGTCGAAGTAAAAAAATATTGATTTAAATCATTGATTTTTATAAAAAAATCACTTGATTTTAATCGCGATTTAAATCACTGATTTAAATCAAGTGATTTAAATCATATCAACCCTGGTTTTTTTCCCCTGTAAACAACGGCATACGTGACGTACGTTACCGGGCAATCTCAGCAAGCTACGGCGGTAATTAAAAATGTTTTCGATGAAGTTTACCTCGCCAGTGGTCGGTTTTCTACCGACTAGCAAAGTTTTTTTCAACCGCACCAAACTCTACGTAACAACTTTCTATATATTCGGTACCTGATAATAATCTATTGCACAACTACCCACTCTTAGAGTTTATTTAGTTTGGAAAAATCCTGGGGTTCTTTCTGTGACTTCCGACTCTAAATTAATATTGCGAATTTGCGACCTGCTCGCTTAGCATGACCACAATAGAAACGGGTTTTGTCGACGGAAGAATAGACAAAATGACATTAACAATGACATCTGCCATTTTGTCTATTCTTCCGTCGACAAAACTCGTAGAAAACCCATTTCTATGGTTGTCATACTACGCATGCTGTTATTGTTGTGACAAAACTAATTTAATCTTCGAAGACCTACACTGTCCTCCCATACCTATTAATACTGTTATTTGAAAATATTGTAAAAAATACGATTATTTTTAAAAGAGTAACCGTGGAGTTTCTCGCCAGCTCTTCTCCATAGGAAACGACTAATTGGAACCGTGCACCTAGCTTCTGACGTTTCATAAGTGCCCATGTAGGTTTATGTGAAATAAAATATTTTGAATTTTTTTAATTTCTTCCTTTCTCGTTACTTGAAGAACATTTAGGTCTCTATTACTTAGGGTTTTCTCCCAAGTACCTTAGACAGGCAGATATTAAAAGTTACCACAAAAATAACTCTTTTGTATTCATATCGGCAACTTCTGCATTCAAATTACTAGTCATAAAATGTTTGAGAGAACGCAATAAAGGCAGATTTACAACTTGATTAATCGTAACAAAGTCGTTTCATTGTCCAGGTGCAATTAAGAGTTTTCACAAGCAACGGCTGACATCGTACATTGTGAATGATAGAACAACAATAGGAGCAGGTTACAAAATCTTTAAGATGTGAACGTCCCTCATCAAGAGTTTCGAGATAATATGAGTCAAGTCTTTGTTAGATCGCCCACGTTATGTTAGTTACCTCTGTGGTACCACAGTTTAATAAAGTAACAGTATTATGTCCCGACAGTGACCTTGAAATAATTATTTACGGCCGCTCCGTAGATAAACCTTTCGCGTCCGTGCGTAACTGCCGCATACTCGATAATGTTGCGTAGTGATATACTCCGAGATTTCGAAGCGCGTCGTTTCGGCAATTTTCTATAAAGACATAATACTGTTACTTATTTATACTGTGGTGGTTGGTACTAAGGTCCATCACTTTGATGGAGTAAAAACGTTTTCATAACGGTAGTCACGATAGTTGTCCTCATGTATGTGTTCCATAACTGTTTTCTGAGATTTTATCGCGTTATTATTAGTCATTTGGGAGTAATAAATCTTGCAATTGTCTGTATGTGTATGGGTATATTCATTCATAATTCACATTACTGTATAATTTAATCCCACTCACAATCACGACCTCGGTAGTTCCATAGAAAAACTCGCACAAAGCATCGTTCCAAAATGTGCGTAAAGCTAAAGTTGAATAAACTATGGAGCAATACAGCAGATAAACAGTAATCGTCGGATTATCACGTAGAGATCAGAGCAATAACCACTTGGTACCGTTACAATCATGTCACGCCCATCGCGAGTACGATGAAGCGTACATCAGCAGAAAAGGGCCTTATTGTAAGGAAAAAATGGTGCTGCCGAAGTTAAATCGTTAACATGGACCGGTTGTAGACTGTACAGAACCAACAGTAATGTACAGACGCCAGCACATCAAGCTACTACAATCTGTCAAATTTATTTAATAGATTTTCAACTTTAGCACTACAGCATAAGGTTCAAGGTTGATTGCGAAAATTTGACAGTTTCGGGTAGCTTGACCTGCTGGCCTCTGTACCACAGTATTCGGGAAATGTACCATGAGACAGTGTCAAGAGTGCTTGGTGCGTTATTTAATGCTGGGATTAATATCCTAACGGATGTAGGCCGTAGGAGTGCCTTGATATTCTCATATACACTACACACAGGTACTACATTACAAGTATGTACGGTACAGCATGTTTCTAGCCCGTTCTTCTCCATAGGAACCTACTACGCGTTGGAATGGGCAACTAGCTTCATATTTCTGACTGACCGACCCCTTGACAATTCAAAAGTGCCTGTAATTGGTTTATTTGAAATAAATGCTTTGAGTTTGAGTTTGAGTTCTAACATAGGTACCGTGTGTTGAGTAACTGACACTTGATCCCAGCTAATAAAATGATGACTTGATTAATTATTTTAATGTAAATACTCGTTAAAGGAGCTCATGGCTATGTAATAACAGCCCACGGGTTGATTCAACAGGTTAAGCTATGCTTGCCGCGGTTGGTCCGTGGATGGGTGACCATCTTTACATACCGAGACTCCTCCGTGCCTTCGAAAGCACGTTAAGCCGTTGGTCCCGGCTGTCATTCGTGGATCTTTGACAGTCGTTACGGGTCGTCAGAAGCCCGAAAGTCTGACAACCAGTATTACCCAGTTATTGGGTTGTGGAGGTCAGATAAGCAGTCGCTCCATGTAATATACTGGTATTCAGCTGCATCCAGTTAGACTGGCAGCCGACTCCAACATAGTTGGAAAAAGACTAAGCAAATTGATTGAATGTAACTCGTTAGAATTTTTTTCGCAGCGATTGCAATCATTCAAAACTAGAAGTTGTACATTCAAGCATTTCTCTGTGTAAATTATTATTTGAAAACGTTAGAACTTTAGCATGGAAATCACCGTCCACAAGATAATTTGGAACATCAATGCAATGAATTAGGAGATCCTACAATGAATTTTAAGGGTCGCCGAAACGATCAATTGCAATTGTAAATTTTTACGTGATTGATATAAATTGATGCGCCAGTTGATCGTCTACCAAATGCAATTGAAGCAATTGACAATAAACACACAAAAACATTGACACAAACTTGCAATTGATCGTATCGGAGACCCTTTGAGCACCGATAAATACTGAACTCTCCAACATCAAACGAAACGTGCACGAATGAAGACCAGCCTAATCTAAAGAAGTTTATAAACTAACTCGCTTATTTGTACCTATATAATTGCTTGTTACAATGTAATACTAATTGCTAGTAACATTCTGGAACGGGAACAGATGCCCGACCCGGAACCTGTCTCTAACTAAACAACTACCAAGCCTTACATTTTATGGCACAACAACTAACAACTGAATGTTAATGAAAATCTAGTTACATGTTGAGATTCGCTTGTTTACTTGAATGTAATGAGTACAAAACGTGGGTAGATATCATTTGTATTTAGGTAGTTTCAAATTCAAATTGTGACACAAATTCCGAATGACGTAATTTGATCAAAGAGAGAGAGGGTATTTGGAGATTTAGTGTAATCAGTCTGCGTACGCGCGAGCCATTTAGAACTAGGTACATTTTAAGTGAATGTTATTTATTAATTATTATACATGTCAGTGTAAAGCCGCTTTGCCGTCTAATTATGCAACTATTAATAGTGTTTAATACGAGTGATACAAGGAAAACATAAAATGACAATTGACATTCAGTTAGATTGCAATTATAATGTCCTGTATTAGATGGACGCTCCACGTGCAAGCCTTATGAGGCGAGCAGATGATGCATCAATATGAAATGTTTATGAGACTGCTAATTATTGTAAATGAATCATGCAAAACATTCATGCACTAAGTAAACTTGTTAAATACACTGAGAATATCCAGACATGCGAACACAGTTGTGTTTTGTACCATTGTTAAAGACACAATGCGAAAACTTGAAAGCGATAACCGTTAACATTGTAGCGAATTACTTGAAATTATTGGATGGAATATTGAGGTCAATAATACAGGTGGTACTGTCAATGCCGTCAAAATACAACAAAAAGTTTTAAAAGATTATTAAAGCAGTAAATTACACATTTCGTAGTCGTTTGTAACATTGCGTTAACGGTTCCAAGATAATTACGTAACGGCATACGAAACTCCTACGTTTTCGATGAGTCATCCCTCTAATTTAACAGAACTGTCCATTTCAAGTATGTCTTGTAAAATAAAAACACAGAAAAACCTAGGTGCTTAACATGCCGAAAACGTTTTAGATCACAGGGGGATTTCCATGTGGACGAATTCGTGAAAAGGAAACCTAGTTCTTCACGTAAAAACAAAATATTCTGTCTACAGATCTTATCCTTTACGCGCTGGATTTTCTCACGGGAAATCGGCTGTAGATTTTCATCGAAGAATGTGTTAAAGAACACAAACATGAATAATAATCTTGTTGCTGCAAAACTTCTCTCAAAGTCTTGATATATTTTCTACAAAAAATATTTTTTCTTTCTCCGCCGCCCAAAGTTGAAAGCACTCAGAAGTGAGATGGTTCGTGATTGCGCGACGTTAATCAAAAATAAACGTTACATTGTGAAATACCGAATCCAATCCGATAATTGTGGCAGAACATTAACCCAGTGGCTATTGACCACCAGTCCACCATGATGTTGCGGAATAAAGTGGATCAAGGGGTTTTAGCAATGGCCGTCGTGACGAAAGACTAGAGAACAGTTAAGCGAGGTATTGTTCGGATTCGGGGAGCGAGACAACTTATCTACACGTCATAATTGCAGATCGTTAACCCCTCGATTTTGAGGTCGCCAAAGTTGACATGGTGACCGAGCACAACAGTTCTGTTCAAATTGTAGCACCGCATATTCGCACATTTCGAGTTTTGGGACTTAAAGCTTTACAAATGTCTGTGATTTATTCACTTCGGGAGTTGGTTGTTTGACTAAGTAGAAGCCGGGTTTAGCTACAATTATTGTTTTCTCGAGAGTATTTTGTTATGTGCGGTCATTTCGGTAAACAACGTAGGAATCCAATATTCTTTTTTGTCAGATTCAGGGTGCTCTCATAGAAAATATCGATTCAATTCAACATCAGGCAGGGTACTGGATTGACCCAGCTCGAAAACGAGTTTTCGCAGTATGATGTTATCAGTGTTAATGTACACAAGACCGATGTAATGACTAGCTAAACATGACTAGGTGGAAACATGTGGACGGTGTGATTCGAAGAAAAACCGTTAAGTCCGGTGCGACTAA
The DNA here is from genome assembly GCA_916701695.1 of Agrochola macilenta. Lineage (NCBI taxonomy): Eukaryota > Metazoa > Arthropoda > Insecta > Lepidoptera > Noctuidae > Agrochola > Agrochola macilenta. The sequence continues at coordinate 7,603,662 of OU753564.1, read as the reverse complement.
AGAATCCTGCTTGAAATAATAGAGTTCAACTAGCCGTGATAGTGAATGTGGTGCAATTTTGAAATTTTATAGCGGTGTTTATAAGTAATTAGGTGCAATAAATTACGTTATAATATCTTAGAAAAACTTAAATTACACTTAATTGCAGGACATTGAAAGAAGCGTGCGTGGAAAGCTTCCAAAGTTCTTAATTGCGAAAAAGCTCATTAAAACAATTAAGTAAGTAAGTCAAATTATTTCCTTTACTTAAGTTAAGATTGATCACTTTGAAATTGAAAAGCCAGTTTTTAAATTGGGAGACTTTTAATTACTTATTTCTTTAATTTATGCTTACTTGAACAAGTTCAGGGTTCCAGTAATATTCCAACGATACCTCATTTGTCAAATTATGATCAGTACTTTAGAAGTTATGCGGTAACAGATGAACATACATACATCAATCAATCTGCCTAGCCTTTTCCCAACTATGTTGGGGTCGGCTTCCAGTCTAACCGGATGCAGCTGAATACCTGTATTTTACATGGAGCGACTGCCTATCTGACCTCCACAACCCAGTAACTGGGTAATACGATACCCCTTGGTAAGACTGGTGTCAGACTTGAACATACATACATACCGGTCAAAATCATATCCCAATAGGAGGGTTTCGCTGTAGTCGGGTAAAAACAAATTGTGATTGATCGTGTCGCAATTAGGGTGTATAGGTTGTGCTCCACAATCTTAATGTGAAGGTAAGGTAATTCGAAACTAGTTTCAACATTTTAGCACAAAGAATCGCTTGTTAAATAATCTTTCTATATTTAATTTGGACTGATCTAAATATCTTATAAAACCAAGTAGGCACATGCATTAGTATAAGACCATACAGTCTGCAGCCTAAACGGATCCATTTCACAATTGAAGAATGGTAGACAAAAGGCATTGTTCCAACAGAAGCCATACATACCTATACAAGTAGTACCTATCAGAAAAGGGGTAAAAACATAAGCCGCCCCTAAAACAAAACCTGGGAACTGGTCTGCCGTTGTCCGTTGTTTTGACATTGTACTGAATTGTAGGGCTCAAAGAAAATACTGTATAGTGTATACAATCGGTATTTGCTCTTGAATAGGTATGTAGGGGAGTATTTAACATTCCTAGTGTTTTGTTTTTGGGGAGATAATTATTGGAAAATAGTTATTTATGCTATAAGTTCGGAAGGTAGGTGATTTCCGATGAGTGGCATTTTATTCACGAGCGAGCGTAGCAAGCGAGTGTATAAGTCGAAACGAGTCGGAAATCATCTTACGCACGTGTATCATACAACGTTTTACTATGCATTGTGCGAGGAAATTAAAAAAAAACGAGCGAGCCTTACGGTAGTCGCATATGATGTACACATCATAGGCGACTACCTACTATCTACATATTACCACGTATAAATGATAAAAACAACATTCATGACTTCGACTTCGACTTCGACATCGATATCGACTTCGACTTCGACATCGACTTCGACTTCAACTTTGACTTCGACTTCGTCATCGCCATCGCCTTCACCATCGTTATCATCATCAACTGATTTGTAAAACTTTTCTCAAATAATAAAAACTCTTACGCTGCTGCTGCCACACAACACTGGCTGACGCCGGCCACAAAAATAAAAAAAAAAACAGAAAAGTAAAAAGCACTAGTGAAAAAAAGGGACACTTTCCGCACTGATTTACTGCTTGGAAAAGGCTCTTTTCGAGCAAATGCATTGTAAAGCATTTGGCGATATATATTTGACTTGCTCTTGTCAAGAATTTTAGTTCGATGAGATCGATGGCTGTCATTTTGGTTCTGATTTGGTGACTAAGAAGGTTTCAACATTTTTTAAGTATTCTCTACCAGAATTAAAATGTTTTCATAAACTGCATACCATTTTAAAGTTTTTAAACAAAGCAAAATTTTATTCTAACATTTTTAGATGCCTTCCTCCTGTTTATACGTTGGAATTCGGAATTTTTTGTGTAATAAAAGTAGTGCAAAAACGTAAATTATTCGCCGGACAATATGCTGCGTTAGCTGTTGGCTCACGCAAACCCCATTGTATCTCTCATTTTCTTCTTTTTCCGTACTCTTTTGTTTCGGTAATGAAAAGTATTCCCATTCAGATTAATGAACGTTTTGAAATCGAGACTATTTTGCTATTGTAACACAAATTAAGTAGAGTTTAGTAAAGATCAAAAATAATAACGTAATTGAAAAAACCTTTTAGCTGCTTAACAATAGGTATAACACCTATCTAGGTAGTCTTACAAAGTTTCGCTATTCACTTATTTGAAATTCTGATAATAATTTTGATTCAGCTCCTTTCAGTGGCTGGGTATTACAAAATAAAAAGAAATATCTTTTTCGAGCCCTTAGGTAAAGATAAAGAAGCTAAGCAGCGTAAAAGCCATACTTCGAAGCGATAACGCGCCAAAATCGTTCGCAAATTCCAAGATGGCGGTTACTACTTAGTGTGAAATCTACATGGATCAGAGCAGTCACGGTTAGGATTACCATCTATGTAAGCGAGGATGCCTGTCTAGGATGTACAAAATGCCTGATTTTTCAGAAAAATGCCTGTCTATTGTAAAAGAACTGTGACTAACATTTTTTCAAAATGAAAAGTATGAACTATTTACGACCACTAAACTAATTTAGTAAAAACGAACTTACTACACTGAGTGATATTTTTCGTTTTATTTTTTTTTATGAAATATAAACATAAAAATCTTCACACGTAACATTTAAAAAAAATCTTGGGTAACTAAGAACGCTTTTACCAACTATTGTCAGGTGATTCCTTTCTTTACTCAACTGTGCATTTATTAGGGAAGTTCAAAAATGCCTGTCTCAGCTTAGCGCCGCGCCGGCCGCACGCCTGTCTTAAGGCTTGTGCAGACCAGCGCGACTTGTCGCGCGACGCGACACGAACAATACAATTTCTAAGAAAACTTCACAGTATAACAATAACCGGTGTCGCGTCGCGCGACAAGTCGCGCTGGTCTGCACAAGCCTTTAACCGAAAAACGCCTGTCAAATGCGGCAAATGCCTGTCAGATGGTAACCCTAGTCACGGTACATTAGACTACTATTACCTTACAATAAGTGTAATTTGCACTTAATACATACAGATTTAAATGCACAGCGATAGTGAATTTCATATTATTGATTCATTAAAAACACACGCTTGCATAATTCATATGAGGGAAAGTAGTTTCGTTAGTACCGCGTGTTTTGATAATGGCCGCATGGTTTCTAATAAACATTTGCATCCGTGTTTATTCAAATTTCAATCACAATACCCGTATAGGAGTAACGTTTAATTGTACTGCGAAACCACAGGATCAGGTGTTCAGCCAATTATATTGAGTCAGGTTCGTCGATCATCAAGTCAGATAATTATAATTTGAATACAATAAAGAGACCATTGGTGTTTTTAGTCTGTCTAAAAATGTTAATGACGTAATTGAGTCCTTCATTTATACTAATAAGTACAGTCACGAGCACCAATATGTATCCACTTAGCAAAATTCAAAACCGATTTTCGCATGGAATAACGACTGCAACTTTGAGATAAGACCTATTTCATATTAGTGTGGGTTCCAAAATACTATGTTCGTAACAACATAAAATTAAAATCACCACAGTAGGAGAAAATCACTTTTTAAAGTTGCTAAGTGTATACATATTGGTGCTCGTGACTGTACATACTCAAAACTTGTTAGAAATACGTCGGCAAGCAACTAAAGTTCACAATATTATCATAAGCACACAACAAAAGGGGTTCTCATTGCTCATCACATTAAATCAAGAAATATCTTCGTACAAATAAAAGATTACGAACCGACGCGATGCCCCGAACAAAGGCTTGATTAAAGACATCAAAAGCGTGACGCTTTGTTGCATCCTATTTAGATGCTACTCTCGTAGATAAACAAAGTATCTCTCTGTAACTTCAATAACTTGATCCCTTGTATTTATAAAACAAAGGTTAATGGTTAATACAAAGTACGGAAAAACTGGAGGTTAAGAGGAGTAGCCCCCCGAACATCACAATCCAATTTCCAAATGATCCATTTATTGTTATTAGTACGACATCGTCAGGTCGTCATAAAAAAAATCGAACTACGTTTTGAATTTAGAATACGCCACAAATATTCCCCGACTGATTCTATTTATTCATGTGGAAACGCGTAGACAGACATTTGCGAAAAAGCTGTTTGCTCGGAAATCGGTTGAAACACGTGCCATTTTTCGAGTGTGTCGGTGAAATTGGGATACCTACAAATAATTTTAAAAAATATCACCCTAGCGATTTTTTGCTGTTACTAATAGTATAGGCCTCTGGGAATTACTTTGTCTCAGTCAGCTTCATACTGGTAGTCAAAAAGTTTACCTTGTATCAGAGCAGATTACTCGAATCTAGTCGACCAGCAAATACACAATCGACTACAAAAATGTATGTTGTGCTAGTAAAGCTAATTCAACGGTACACTAACTTCGTTTTGTAGCCAGTTTTAATAGCAAATATTTGAACAAGAATGTAGAGTAGGCGAGTGGTATCATATTCCGCGATAATTGGGATTGCGAAGTTAAATAGCTATTTTCATAGTTTGTGATTATTGAACAGCGCTTTGTTCAGAGCGCTAAATTCTGATGCAGATGACTGTTTGATATCAGCATGCCTGACTGTTGGAAGATGTAGGTGTGGATGATAATTATGAGGCAGAGTAAGTTACCTAACATTAAAAGAAATTAATATCCGCACCAGAATTGATTAATACACGATCAATTACAATCTGAATAATTTTGAAACAGATTGCTAATCAATTGCTATATAAGGCCGAAAAAAAAAATGTTCAACAACGTAAATAACGCAATTAATGTTGTTGAACTGTCATAATGAAACATGCACAAACGTCTTAATCATTTACGAAAATGTGTTATGCAATTAGATAGCAGGACAGAGAAGCGATAATTACTACCCAAACAAAATGAAGCAAAAATGCCGCGTGCAGAGACCGTATACAAAATTGCGCGCAGATTGTCGGGGTCCCAAATTGCATAATGTTCGGATGGCCATCACTAAAGCCAGTCACCGACTAGATAGAACTGTAACTCTCGCCAAATGTTGGTGGATTTAGAAATTTATGTTCGTATAATCTGTAGTTACGTTTCACTTCGCTTTCATACCCGCAAATGTGGGCCCGTTGGCTTATTGTATAAAAGGACCCCCGCATTTTTGGTCCTTTAAGGACTGATTTACTGGGACACCGACTTTTGTCGCGTTGACCTACTTTTTGAACAGATATTGCAAAGGCTTTGACTGTCTGTGTTCATCGCTTGAAGTGATCAATCGGGGATTCGTCTAGTCATGTTTGAAATTATGGTTGCAGTAAAATCTTGGTGCATAATTCTGCAGATCAATAAGACGTCAATAAATTGCGAGCTTTATTTTGTTTACGATAAGATTTAAAATGTAATGTTTGTTGTTAGAATGTTATATTTTAAGCTCGATAGTTGGTGTCATTTCATGAAGGTGGTTGCGTGTCGTAGGCGGGGATGTTCAGCAGTGCGTTCAAACGGAAGACTTGTCGGTGTCACTTTAGTTTATTATTGTTTGTACTGCCTGTTCAGGTTCTATACACATCTATTGTTTCTGTCAGCTTTCTAAGCTCCAGTGAGAATAACAACTTAATATCATAACATATGCGTGGGCGCAGGCTGGGCTTTTGGTCGAAATGGAAGAGCTGTCTGATAAAGTCAAAAAGAAAGACAATACTCAGAACGACAGGCTGTAAGTGTTACATATTGTCTTACAAAGAGCTTTTGAGAAATGTTAAACAATAGCTTTGAAATAATATTCAATTTGTTGTGCTAGGATATGATATTGAATCAAATACAGACTGCATTAATCGGAAAGACATAACAGCAATAGGTAGAAAGTTTAGAAGCTTTATTATTCAATTTTTTGTTACATTCCAAAGGCAATGAATAATAAAATTGTGTATCCCTAGATCAGCAATATACAGTACACTATAATCTCAAATTTATTACAATTTAAAATAGAGCAACTTTACAACATAAACCAGAATGTTTACTTCAGCAACAACCCCACATCCAACAACCTCCCAGCCTGCGCTTCCTTGAAATCAATTTTAGTTTTCAACGGGAAGTTGCTGAGTTGTTCAGCAAGTTGTTTATACCATAATTTTGTTATGAAAATGTGTTATTATGCTTAGATGTAAGGGAAATATTTGTTTTGGAATTTTAACAGACCTTTTTGTAAGTAGACTGTATGTTGGTTGAAGGGGGCAAAGTAAACAATATTTGAGTAAGCAACATTTAAAAGAGATGATGGTCACGCAGTCAGCTACAAGGTTTTTCTGCAGTTTAATAAAAGCTAGCGAATAATTTATTGCTGTTGATTATTGAACTCGAGACTATGAGAAAATACATTATTATTACCTTATTTATCAAGGTACATACATTTTAAAATTGGGAGGTTCAAATGCAAGATCTTCCTATAAAAGAAAATCAAATTGAAAGTATATAGAGAGAATTAATTATGGTATATTACATTCTATCCTGATTTGATACTTTATTAAAAGATATGTATTTTGTTTGGAAAATCCTATGGAGCTACATTGCCACTATTCTTAGTAAAGGTAGATAATACATATTTAATCAAGTAATTTTCTGTCTATTTAAATAGTTGGAATGGTAGATCCAAGTTACTATTGAAAGTTGTAAGTAATGAAAGATCTAAATTATTGCCATTGATTAAAATTATTGTCACAAGCAAAGAGGCCATGGGCCCAGTATGGTATGCCCAGTTATGGGGCCTGGCTGTGTATGTTGATGATTAAAATTAATGTTTTTTTATGAATTAACTACTGAAAATGAGGTTTTAAACATTAAACAGTTTTCAGCCTATTGAATGACAAAAATGAAGTTTTGTTTATTTAATCCCTCTAGTGGAATTGTTATGAGTGCCTGCAAAATTGGGTCAAACCAATGTGGATGAAAGTACTGATTGGAATACATAAAATAATGATAACTAAACAGTGCCAAAAATGTTACAACATTACAAACGCCTACATCTGGCACATAGTGTAAACTGTTCATATAATCAACGTGAACGCTGGTCACAAAGACGAGAGAAAGGAGCGGGTTTAGAAACAAAAAAAATATGACCTTTACGGCCGAAAATGCTCTGCTACGTCGCCAACTCACAACATACCTTATCTCCTGGTAGGTTTTTCGACGACATGGTGTGTCACCTTTCTGTTCTGTGTTCTGACGTCGTCTTGGGGACGATTTATCCAGAGAAAGGATCTCACTGTAGCCGTGAGAGCCCAGCATACGACACAAAACACTCCACTTTACCAATCACTTGGCCATTATCACTGATCGAAAGATGCATCAAAGCCACAAACACAATAATCGACCCATCGTTTGGAGTCGTAATCAGCACGATTTCCCATTGAGATTCATCGACACAGATAATTTTTCACAACACTATACACAAACACAGCGACTGACAGAAGCTAACTTGATTGAGTTGAGCTTGACGGAAAATGGCGAGGGATGGATGACGTCCCTCCCGCCTCTCGCCCCGCGCATGCCATCTATGTCACTATTAGTTCTCAGATTGTTTCTAGAGGGCAGCTCCATACAATAACAAACAATGTCCTTGAAAAACATTTTAAGTTTTATCAACAGAATGCGCTTTTATCAATAACTGTTCAACTCCAGTTGTACGCACGGTTTTATGTATTAATATCATGTTGTAAATTATTAGAAACACACAAAAACTAGATCCTTTTTTTTTCCGACCTAACTAAATCTAATAAACGGATAAAGCATCAAACTAAAAAAATATTGGCTCAAATTCTAGCGACATAAAAAAGCTTGTAATGCCATCTATATTCATATAAGTAAACAACTTTTTAGTAAAGTTCTCGTAGTAAGATAACTGTTACAAAACCGACTAATACAGAGAATATTATTTAGCTAACAAGGATTTATTTTTATTTTTGGCATTTCATATCGGCATATATGCTAACTAGTCTGTGCGGTATATTTACGTTGATTTCGATAAAACTAGAAGTTAAGATTTTAAAATATCATTTTCGGAAAATGGAATAGTTTAGAAGGTAAACATCGAAACGTGTGTCGTACTACTTATTGCAAGATTCATACAGAAACATTTTACTATGAAATTGGTTTTTAAAACATGTCAAGAGATATGAATCGTCAATTATCTTTCGGATCAACAAGTTATGTGACAATGCGAACGCGAGTCGATACATTGACAGATAAACAGAAATATCATGTTTATGTGAATGTTTCGCCAGTGCAAACGCATAGTAAGTTTCACCACTCGTGATTGTTTGTTTGGCGCTACCTCAATATTACTTACATTAATTTAGGTAATGGCTTAGTTTTTTTGTCACCATTCGTGTCTTTCTTCGGTTAAATTTTTCTTAAAACTAAATTAAATCTATAAAATGATAGTTTTGATTCACTTACAGAGTTCACACATAGACAATAATCGCCTAAGAGAATATTTTTATTGACCGGATATGAATAAGTCACAGTGATAGACATACAACACCAGTTTCCGCCCAGGCCCAACCCAACCACCAACCCCAGCGTTGGTAGAATTGTAGAATTCGCAAAATGGCGGATGGAGGCGTGGATATAGATTTGTACGCCGATGATATTGAATCCGATTTTAATCGCCAGGTAAGCGAAACGTTACGTAATGATTATTTGAATCGAAATAGTGCTGTGGAAATAAATTCCGGCACGTTTCTGACTTGCTACCGTTAGTTAATTCAATTTGTTTGGGCGATCTCCTTTAGGACGAGTTCGGCGGTGAAAATGTGGATTTATACGACGACGTGATCGCCGCACCTGCAGCTAAACCGGATGATGGCGATGGACCACCAAATTCGGCACCGCAGCACCAGCATCCACCGGAGGAGACCAACGGCAGCATCCCGTATCACAACAACGCATCAAACCACGGCCATCATGGCCGCCGTTTTCAGCTATACGTCGGCAACCTAACTTGGGTTTGTACACGATTTTGTCTCATTTAGATTATAATGTAAATATAGGAGAGTTTTTATTGTTTTAGACGTCTGTTTTTCTCTTGGTAACGAGAAAAACTGATGTCGCTAGGACTGCCGTTCGCCACTCAGGTTTTGTTACTGAGCCGTTTAGGTATTAAATCATTGTGTTACATAGGCTAATATAATTATGTCATTAGAAGCTGAAAGTCTTAGTTCAGGGATGAGTTTGAACTAAGTAAGTTATTTAGCATAGTTCATGAAACACTTGCTACTTGCAGTACTTAGATCAAACTCAAAAGATTTGTATAGAGCAGGATTATAATAAAATTATTTCCTAGAAGCGTCCAAATAAATGTTGGGATTGTTTACAACACATATTTTGATATTGTATGTCAATAGAATAAAACATTAATGGTTTTCTGTAACTTACTTCTTTTTGTATGTGAAATAATATTAAATCTGGATGTCTTTAAATTATAAAGTCAAAATTTGTTGTCATTCATAATGTTATTAACACAAAACAATATTTGTAATTTGACGAGTCAATAACTTACTTATGCACCGCAACATTCAACATTATTATTGTACAGTCCGTTTTGGGTTTAACAAAAATCTTGTAATAAGTTATTTTTTTAATTAATTTATTGGTAAAGGTACCAAAACCTGAGTAAAGATGGCAGTTCTTTTGGTGACCAGATGAAAAAATTACATGCTAACGTTGCACTTTTTACAATGTTATGGATTAAAATGTTCAAGATTGACAAAGTTCAACAAAAATATTTATTTGCTACAAAATGTTTTTCATTTGGTTGCCATTTCTTACTAGTCGATGTGCATCTGTGTATTAAAAAGTATATATAGCACAGCCGCACATGTCAGTCACAGGCCTTATTTTTAACAAAACGTGCAACTTGAAAGTCCACATTTTGTTTTTAAAATAGGCCTCACAAATTATTTGTTTGGCTAAATATCTTACTAAAATGAAATCACACAGTATAGCAAAATCTTGATATAAAAATTATTTTGTAACTTGGAAAATTCAGAAACATAAAAAGATTTTTGTATGAATAATTGAATAAAACAGTATACTACTTTTTTGTAGGTTTATAAAATCGTGTTCAGAATTGGCCATGATTTTGCTATACTAAGTACTTAGAAGCAAAAACAAGGAAGTGTAACCATTGACAATTTAATTTAAGTTAAAATTGTCAGCTATAAATTATACTTATTTAGAGGCTGGATTAGGTATATGAAAATAAATATTCAGTATTAAGTTCTTCAGTGTGCATCTTAGGCACCAATTCTTTGATATTTAATTATTTAGTTAAATTCCTGTTTAGCAAAAATGTAAGGTTAAGCTTTATATCTTTTTGATCAACATTGATTATGTTAATTTATCCTGTTATATTGAAAATGCATTAGGTTATATGCATGCCAAATGTTTTTCGAAGGCATGGTGTTTGTCATAAATTTGAAATTATTTGTCAATGCTATAAATTTGGTGAATCCTTAAATCCGCTAGTGTATCATCAGTTGGGCTTTGGCCATGCATTATTGAGGTTTTTGTACTGTACATAATCCAGTCTCCAGCTACCTTCTTTCAATTAATATTACCTGTTTAAAAATGTCATAACTTTTATTAATAACTAAATGTAGCATTTCTGTCAACTGACTTGTTCAATTGTTATAGTATAAATCATTCTCTTTAGGTTGTGAATAGGAATTTACAATAGAAAAATAAAATAATAAAAACTTTCATTCATAGTGTCAGAATTATAAAGGATTTGTAAAATAATTGAAACTGTTACTGAATATTTTACACGCAACTTGTTTTTGCTTCATTTTATAAAAATTTAAATACTTATTATCAATATTTTAGAAGTAAATTATTCACACAGATGATACCCTACAATAATTATCTAAATGGCGTCCATTATAATCTCTGTGAATTAATTTACAATAATTATAATATGAACTTTTTAGTTTATTACTGCACCAGTCAAGGAAATGATCTTGATAATAAAGATTTGTTTCTGAGATATTGTTCCACATTTTCTGCGTTTTGCAGAATGTCCAACCTGTGATATTTTTAATAACTTGTGCTATTGTTTTCATATTTTTATTTTATTGGATTTCATATTTATAGTCGATTTATACAAAGAGATATTTGCATAAAAAAATATGTCCGTGTTATGGTTTGTACATTCGGCACCATAGTCACCTACACATTTATAAAATTAGAATAGCAACGGTGTTCATTAGTAAGTTGGCATATTTGTTACTATGATGGGCTGGATATAGATTGTTTTGTAAATAGTTTCATGAGTAAACTCATTCATTCATTTGTGAGAAAAATTCAAATTATTTGTTGAGAGGGCTGGCTACTTTTAAAACATGTTAGTTTTATTTATTTTAGCTGACATGCAATAGGCATGTCAGGATGCAATAAGTACAAGCCATATTAAAACCTTGTAAATATCTCTTTGATGTATTGCATTGTTGGTTTTGTGGCAGTAATTGATACTGTCTTTGTGATTAAGGTTTTTGGCATGTTGGTATGGATGTAACTGGGCGAAGTATCACAAAAGTATGTACAAATAAAGTTTCATGTTTTTCCATTTAAGGTCTTGGATATCTTTGATCTCAGTGATCCAACTCAAATGTAACGTGTGAAACTGAGAATCAAAATACTTTTGTTGTGCATCTTGTGATCTTTGAATTCTGAGTGTTGAAGAATGAATGATTTCTATGTATTTATATATTAGTTCATGTAACATATTTATTATACATAGATGCCCCTCCCGGTGATTACATGTTAACTACACATCTTGAATATTTTGCTTCATAAATAAAACACTGTCTTTTGCACATTTTTTTAACAAAAAACGAGTGTTCTGTATGACATCATTTTAATAATGACTTAACAATATTGTCGCAATGGTTGTCTGTTATAGTTACTATACATTGCTTTAGTCAATAACATAGAAAATTTATGTGTCACGTACTGTGTGTAGGTTATGAACTAGTACTTCGGGCATAGTGCGGGCAAATCGTTCTACAATAATTATTATTTCCTATTAGTAGTGACGTATATAGCGTTATTCGCCTGTTTCAACATGCTTGTCACTTGATAATTGGAATCTTGAGGCGGGAATTGCATGAACATTTAAGAATTAATACCTGTCCGTTTCGCCCAAAATTCTGGTTTCGTTGACCTATGTATTTTACTTAACTAATGTCTTTCTTTATCAGGTTTTCAGAGGTAAGATGTTTGAGCTTGTTCCGCGTAATGATGTAGCTATTTGTGTCTTAATTTGATTATATTTTATTGTTTTCTTTTTTGCTCCTTTAATCTTGGCAGATGTGTTTCACATTTTGTCTGTGTTGCGGTTGGAACTTGTCCAATTTTTTGTTGTTGTGTAAACATTTATTATGTACTATTTTTAAATTGGCGTTAAATTGTTCAAATGTTTATCTACAGTACAATTATAAAGCTGTCTGTATCATACTTATCAAAAAGTTTGTTTATATCCGGGCGGAAATATAATGCTGATAAACCGAAAGTATTCACACTATTTCATTATTATAGTGGTAGTATTTAAATTCAGTTATGTACAAAGATGAATAAAATTTATGCTTCGCGTCGTCATACGTAATTTATATTTTCTGTCACGACTTTGTAATCACGTTTTCTAATAGATTTACAAGGATTGTAAGTAAAAACTATCCATATTGTTATGTCCCCTGCAACATTACTATTGGCAGATGGTTAATAGCATAAATACATAAACTGTAATAATGCTAAAATAATATAATTATTACTTATAATGTAATAACTCCCTGCTTAAAATATTTTTGTACGTTAGATAATATCTATTAAAACCTTGTCTAGTTTAGCAAAGTATTTATCACCTAACTTCATTAGATTGGTTTCCGATAAAATAAGTCCTGATACGATTTTAAAGTGTAATAACTATGTTAATGACCAAAGATGTTAAATCCTTGTACTAAGTGATTTATTATCCTTCCTTACTGTTATGAAGGATCTCGTGTCCCGTTTGAGAATGATGGAGTCTGCAGTTTTGCGAACTGCTCTATTTATTTATCTTGATACTGCCAATATCTGTGATAAATTTATGAATGACAATAAAAACATGGTAACACTAAAAACTGTTTCCTTTCTCCCGAAGTCTCCTGTTACGAAATGAGAGAACGACAATTTTCTAAAATAAATAAATAAAATAAGTATTGCTTCGTGTTATAATTCGTGCAAACAGATTAGATTTGTGTAGGTTTCAGAAACAAGTTTTGAGCGACACATATATTTTTGCTTGCTTATCCACTCTACACAACTTGACAGAAGTTAGGGGCATTATAATTACCAAAAGTTCGTGTTAAAATTTCGGCGGTTTTTTTATTCGCGCTATAAGGTATGTTCTTGGACGAGGTTTCATACGTCCGAGTCGTGGCTGGCTTCATCACGTATGTATACAACTTATAGCTAAGTTGCCCAGCTTGTATCGTGGTTTAGTTTTTGGTAAAACCTTTTGCAGTGGGCGACGGATCAAGACATTGCTAACAACATCGCAGACATTGGCGTTACTGACTTCCAAGACGTGAAGTTCTTCGAGAATAGGGCGAATGGACAGTCGAAGGGGTTCTGCGTCATATCCCTGGGCTCTGACCAGTCCATTAGGATGGTAATGGAACGTCTGCCCAAGAAAGAGATTCACGGACAGCACCCAGTCGTCACGTTACCCACTAAACAGGTAAGTAGCGAGACCTTCGATGGAGACCCATTGAAGGTCATACATATTTCTTACTTTTTCCATTGATATTCTTTGAGGGTGTCATTAAAGGGATGGCTTAGATATAACACTATTAGACATAAGATAAATGCTGCTCTGTTTAGCTCTTGCTGCATGTTTGGGTTAAATATAAAGTTTAAGAGACACCAAAAAGTTAAGCTTTATTTTTCCGAAATTATGGGAGATTCAGCTTAATCGCAGCGAGGGAGAAGGGAGAACCCTATTAAAATAGAGACCTATTCAGAAATAATCGATTATGCTATCGCGCTCGTTAGTGATACTGCATCCTAATTGCGTAATACACGATCAATCACAATCTGAATAATTTTGAAACAGATTGCTAACAGACAGATTACTTCATAAGTTAGAAAAAAATTGCTCAACAACGTAAATAACCGCAATAAATGTTGTTGAACTGTCAAAATGAAACAGATCGGTCTTAATCGTTTACGTAAATGTGTTACGCAATTAGATAGCTGGTCCGCCTTCTGGTTAGTCACTGGACCGCGTATTAGCGCTTAGTACGGAACGCGACAGCGATATCGCTTATATTTGAATAGACCTTAAACCTGCGGCGCGATACCACCTGAGGTTCAAGTGTCATTGACTCTGGCAGGGCCACCATCAGGGATTTTAATTTTGATAACACAAAAAGTTTGTCGCTAATTAGTCGAAATTTGTCACCAAATATCAGAATTTGTCGGTCACTGGTTCAAAAGATATAAGGGTTTATAGGTGGCCGATCTGGAGAGTCTCCCCAGCAGGGCCACATTTATATCTCAAAAACTCAGGCACCTAGCGAAGATCTGTTTTCTCCCATATTTTGTTGTTAATTAGTCGAAATTTGTCGTCAAATATCAGAATTTGTCGGTCACTGGTTCAAAACATATAAGGGTTTATTTTTTCTTGGCAATTTTTTGTGAACTCTTCGACTATAGCTCTTGGACTACCCTATACCTTACTAATTGAACTCATTATATCTCCTAAACTAAGACCCGACAAATTCTGATATTTGGCGACAAATTTCGACTAATTAACGACAAAATATGGGAGAAAACAGATCTTCGCTAGGTGCCTTCGTTTTTGAGATATAAATGTGGCCCTGCTGGGGAGACTCTCCAGATCGGCCACCTATAAACCCTTATATCTTTTGAACCAGTGACCGACAATTTCTGATATTTGGTGACAAATTTCGACAATTTTTTTGTGAAATCAAAATTAAAATCCCTGATGGTGGCCCTGCCAGAGTCAATGACACGAGGTTCAATCAAAATTATATGCCAAAGTACAGACCGTCAAATTATTGTCATACCGAAAGGCTTTCGCTAACGACAAAAATTAAGAAAACAAATTCCCTTATTTCATACAGCTTCTATCGGTTTGAATTTGCATGTTTTATGATATCAAAACTTCTGAACAAAGTAGGTCAGGGCGTTACCTACTGAGCATGGGCCATGAATTACTTCTAGCCCGCGCCTTACCTCGAAATTTTGTACATTTGTATGGAGATTTTGTAATGTGAAGTGCAAAATATGTATGTATTGTAATTTTCCGATACCCGTGCCACACATCGCAACTTCGTAGGATTTGCGTAGGTAGGTATTTGAAGTTATGTCTGGCGCCCGCCGGGGTTAACAAACTAAATTAAAGACGGGGAAAATTCGCAAAAAAATATCGTAAGAGTATCGAACTCCTCTAACTCTAAGATAAGAAATTGCGTACAATGTACAATGTACTCCTAAACTCTAAGATTGCCAGTAGCGTACAATGAGCGTATATTTCACAGGCCTTGAACCAGTTTGAGAGTCAGTCTAAGACTAGATCTACACCGCCTGGACCTAACCCGGGTATGAGAGGACCACACCCGGGTGGCCCGCCCGGGCCACATCCTGGAGGTAAACCTTTGTTTTTGTTGTATTTATGATCCTGGATGGAAAATGCCTGATATTACTATTTTTAATACGCGTAAAAGTGAAATTAGTAGTCATGACAGCACTGAACTGAGAGAATATCAACGTAGGAATATAGGTATGTACCTATGATCTTATCTTCAATTCCCAGTTCATGTCATCACGAGAATAAACACGTCTATTAATTCTGCAAACTCCAGGGTATGGGGAAAAATTCACTATACAATGGGTATATTCACCAAACACTTGTCCAATAATAGAAAAGAACTCTGAGAATTTTATTTAACTGCTAACAGCCATAGTGAGAAAACTACCAATGTACGTATACACCGAGCTCAAGAACTTGCATTATATCGGCAGTACCTATGCTGCCGATTGCGATAAGAGTGGGCCATAATGTAGTACGTTTCTTTATATTTATATAATTCATTTCGTGTAAACTAGAACAGCGTATCGTTGTCGATGATGATACGGTCAACCTCATGTATAGAAATCCAACCTTACTGCTACGAAATGAAGACACAGTCAAAGTTTAATTGTTATCATGGACGTGTGGCTGACTGAACAATAACTGTGCATAGACTTCTTCGGCGGCGGTCCTAACGGGCCGGGCCCCAACGGGCCGCGCATGATGATGGCGGGCGGCGCGCCGCACCACCAGCTGCGTGGGCCGTCAGGCGGGCAGCACGGCCCGCATGGGCCGCACGGGCCCCCTCACGGCCCACCGCACCATCTCCCGCAGCACCAGGGCCCACCACCGCATCATCTACCGCATCAAGGACCCCCGCCGCATCAGGGCCCACCGCCCAGAGGACCACCTATGCAGGTAATAAAAACTTAAACAAAATAGCGATATGTTTGGTCAGGAGTTAACGGAAAACCGTTGCAACTTCGGTTTCTATACGTATTTATATGGAGGATTCGGCTGAAAAAGTCGAAAATGCTTGGTAATTTAAAGTTTCTCAAAAAAAATTATTTGTCTATAATAAGTAAAAGTCAGACAAATCATTTATTTCAAATAGGCCCCATGCAAAGCACTTTTGAACGTCAAAAAGATAGAAAATTACTCGTTTTTTTTATCCTACAAAGATTCTACGAGACAAAATTCACCACATATTTTTCTTACTGTCAACTATCCCTAATTCCCTAGGCTACTGCTGAGTAACCTACGATGCATAGTAGCGCAGTAGTAATTAATGTTCTTGGTATCTTGATACTTATCTTATAATCCAACTGGTTTTAGGAGTTTGATGAATAAAATTCTCTCTTTTGTTATTAGTTCCAAGGTCCGCCACAACTACAGCGTGGCCCCGGTGGACCCGGCGGGCCCGGCGGCCCGGGTGGACCTGGCGGGCGGCCAGACTGGGGACCCCGCGGGCCCCCGCAGCAGTTGCCCCCGCACCCCGCGCCGCAGTACGGCCCCCCGCAGCACCAGATGCCACATCAAATGCCGCCGCCGCACCCGGTTAGTACCTGTCCACTCCACTCCACAGATGTGATGAGTATCGATATATAAACATAATAAATCTTTTTTACGGTCCCGTACCTCAATAGGAAAACACGGAACCCTTATAGGATCACTTCGTTGTCTGTCTGTCAGTCTTTCAAGACCCTTTTTCTCAGGAATGCGTGGAGGTAGAAATTAATATCAAATGCGTAAATCTATGGTCCCTTGGAGCTCTAAAAATCAAGCTTCTAAGTCAACGCAATAAAAATATACGGCCATTTATGCGACATATTTTGATACTCTCAAATAAATCAAAATCTACAGGGTACTTCGGTGACCTAGAATCATGAAATTTGGCTTGACGCAAGGTCTCACAGCACATGTAAAGGAAAAAGACTGGAAAACGTTAATTTGTAGTTTTATCACACAAAAAAATTGTTACTAGCGATATCCGTCCCTGCTTCACACGGTTTTTACGACTTGACAAAACATCGACATTTCTTTATTTTAAGTAATCATCATAAAAATCCGTTGTTGTGTAGAGAAGAACAACGCGGTCACACAGAGAGACGCGAAAAGCGACTTCTATGCATATAAATTAAAGTCGCTTTTCGTGTTATAATAATAAAACCTAGCCAGTCATGGACTGCCGACAAAAGTGAAAACTTAAAACTGGTATTAGTGTTATCTACAAATTCAAATTCAAATTCAAATAAATTTATTGTAGAACATAGGTAAAGTAAGATGTTACAATACAGTTATACATATAAGTCTGCTATGTCTCGCCATTGAGGCATACAAAATTCATAATAGGTACGTTACAGAAGAACATTTACATTACAATTAAATAATTTAAAATACAACAATAATAATAATAATCCGGTACATTGACATTTTTAAAATATACAGTTATTTGAAAAAATTGTGGTTTGTTCTTATTATTTACAAATTATTCATTAGGTATTATATATGTCAGATTACATGTCGCATTGTATGTTAAATTAAAAGTCAATTATATGTCAGATTCAAAATTATTCTACAAATCACTGCGTGAGTTTATCAGTAGTTTACATTTAATTTTATTACTGGTTTGTCATAATAAATGTCGATTGGTTTTGTGTTTTATCATTTATAAATTCTTTAATAGAATAATAACATTTAGCTATTAGGAATTGATGTAACTTTTTTTTTAAAGTATTTATATCACTCATATTTCTGAAAAAAGGTGGAAGGTTATTAAATATATGTGGACCCATACAAAAGATGGCACACACACAGGGTGGCAGGGACATCGACGCGAAAACTGTTACTATGGATTCAGTACATGATTCTGAATTTCAATCCCCCTGCGTTGAAATTTCTCCACGGTTATTTTTTTTTTAAATCTGTCGTTCCATACATTTTGACCGCATAGGTATTGCACTTTTCTATGAAACAACAGATTTTTTTTTAAATAACTGACGATAAATTTCAACGTAGAGGGGTTCAGAATCATGTACTTTCCATGGTAACAGTTTTCGCGGCGATGTCTCTGCCATTCTGTATATTTGAGGTTACAGCACTACGACACGCGGTGACGCGAATCCATAAGTTTACCCCTATCAAAAATTGCTCAATGTGCCTAAATAAGTTTTCACTTAAAAAAAAACTCGATGTTCTGTCAGATGGTAAAAACCGTGCGACACTGGGGCGGGTAGCTAGTTAGGTTTATATTATGTATGTGGCGCTAACGTCCTGTTGTGCCGCAGCGCGACGTGCGGCTGCAGGGCGGGCCGGGCCTGCCGCTGGCGGGCGGCCCGCGCGGCCCCGCGCCGCTGCCGCACCACCCAGGTATGCCCCCCTACCCAGGTACGCACACACGCCTTTTATTTATTCTTTCTTACTAACCGACTAACGCGAACGTTACGGGTACTCTACAACCCGATGGTCTCACAACCAGTGTTAATAGTATCGTATTAGCCAGTAAAGCCCCATTTACATTGATGCAAGTTTTTGCCTGTCGCATATAATTGAAACTTATACCTATTATTGCACCAACTTATGGTACGCCACAGGCAATCAAATCGCTCCGTGTAGATCAGGCTTTAGCCCTCGTACGCACGTGCGATGTTTTTACGCAACGATTTTTAATCACGCGCTAAATATAAAACTGTATTGAGCCGAGCTTCGAGAATCCAACAGAGCGCAGCCCAGCGCGTCAAAAAAAAAGCACTATTGAATTATCAACTTTCGGTGCTAAGAAGTGCGTTGAAAATCTAGCGCGTGATAAAAAAATCGCCGCGGTAAAAATCACCCGTGCTTTCAAGAGCTTACTGGATTGTAGAGGGTAAAAAAAGAGACTGGTATTCAGCTGCATCCGGTTAGACTGGAGGCCAACCCCTACAAAATTGGGAAAAGGCTAGCCAGATGATGATGATTCTTATGCGAAACAGTCACTCTTCATATCAATTATTTGCCGCCGAGCAGGATAACTGTGTCAGGTTTGACGGGTATGAGTGGCGCTGTTATTATTGGCAAGGCGATTTCAGCACTGTCTCTAAGTGCACAAGAAATGATCACAGGTAGTGGTGCTTACTTGTTATGTGGGTGACCTTTGTCGCAACCATATTAAATGTTTAAAGAGTGACTGGCTTCCTACCCGACTGTGCTACCGCAAAGACTGAGTTCAGTTTTTTGTTGAATTGTTATTAACATACTAACCAATTTTTATAAGCTATTTTAAGGACATGTCCCTTCCAAAGTCTACATGAAATTGAATGAATTTACTGCTCAAGAAATTTATTTCTGCTGTTTTTATATTGTTTTATTTTTTTGTAAAAACAATATACCAATAGCTGTATGATTTATTATCTGGTACTTAACATAAACTTCCACAAACACATTGCCGTGAAAACTGTAATAAATACATCAAGTAGAAGCAATAAAATACGAATACGTAGACAAGCCGCTTTTATTGAAAAGGGTCGTTTGTGTGGTGTGTATAAAAAAAACCAAATATTTCTCATGGATAATTTGTCCTCTGGTGCAAAAAAAGAAAAAGAAAAATTCACACAAAGTTAATCATAATTTATATAACAATTATTTAAAGATGGGAGACAGGAACCCCCATACTAAGTCAAATCTATGCTACGGTTCACCTGATCTCCTTATCTCGAATACATTATTTGAAACTTCGCTAAGGACCAGAATTACAGTACCAGAAAGCGCTTGTATTTAGTGATAATCTTAATCACGTAAAAAATTATAGTTATTAAAGAATTATAAGTTTGTGGTCCTTTGTGCAATGTGGAAAAATTCCCCGTCGATCCCAAATGTCAGTACTCGTATAAAGCCCCGTGTCCGTTGCGCAGGCCCGGGCGGCGCGCCGGCCCCGCACGTGAACCCCGCGTTCTTCGCGCAGCAACCGCCCGTGCAGCCGCAGCCGCCCGTGCAGCCGCCGCCGCAGCCCGGCCCGCCCGGTACGTGCTGTCTACACGACGCAGCTTCATACTATTATACAACGCGTTCCTTTTGATGTCCCATAACTTTAGGGTATTAATGAGACCATGTCAAAGAATCAAGTGGCATAATGTTTTTTTTTTTTTTTTCATATGAATTACTCGATAAAGTCACGATGATTATTTATGTAAAACACCCCTTACGTGAAATATAAAAATAAAATAAATTAATTTAATTCAGATTATTTTTGTATCAAACTCAAAGCATTTATTTCAAATAAACCAACTACAGGCACTTTTGAATTGTCAAGGGGTCGGTCAGTCAGAAATATGAAGTTAGTTGCCCATTCCAACGCGTAGTAGGTTCCTATGGAGAAGAACGGGCAAGAAACTCCACGGACACTCTTTTAAATCAGAATATTGTTACAAAAATATTGGTTACATCATTCATGTTGTAATTATACATGTGAGAACAATGTAGAGAGACGTGCACGTTAAAAGCGTCTGTAGTAAAGCAAAAACAATTCAAAAATTAAAATAAATTCAAAATAAGCCTTGGCAGCTAAGAGAGATAGTATATAGCAGGTATGTGAGTATATAGCATAAGTGCATTATGTAAAAATAATACAAAACGTCCTAGAACAAGTGCTCTAAAAATACATAGCTTCGAAGATAACATAACACTAGACTCTCGACGTATGGATCTAAATTTCATTGGTACGAGTAAATCATTTTCATTTAAACCAATCATTTATATTTTTAAAAGCAAAATGCGCAAAAAATAGTCTGATTTAAATGATTTTCTTTTTATATTTCACGTAAGGGGTGTTTTACATAAATAATCGTGACGTTGTTGAAAGATTTTGTATAAAAAAAAAAAAATTATGCCAATTGATTCTTTTACATGGTCTCCTTAATACCCTAGAGTTATGGGATATGAAAAGGAACACGTTGTACATTTTGATCAAGGTCAGCTGCAAACCAAGGAGGTGTTATCCCAAAATCATCGTGTCTGCTTATATAAATACTAGCGCGCACTTTTTATCATTACTACTGTATAAGTAAACAAATTTCCACTAGTGGTAATCTTGTGATGTCTTGACGTTGCCGATACGAGAGTATAAAACATTCTCTGGACTAGTAGCGACTGACCAGCAGCGTATCGATGCGGAAAGACTGACTGACCACTAAATCGGTTGCTAACCGAGCTTCAGGAGTGACTGTGGACAGTGATAGACTCAATACAGTCAATTAAAATGTAACTTGTACACTTTTTCCTATAATGTAATTGCCCGTTTGCGCAGGTCCGGGCGCGCCGTACGGCCACCCGGCGCACGCGCCGCCGCCCGCGCAGGGCCCGCCGCCCGCGCAGAGGCAGCAGCCGTACGGCAGACCGCCACAGGTGACTTACTTTTAGCCAAGTATAAATACTTGTTACTCATTTTGTCATCTTCGTTCCTATATGAAGCGTGTGCCCCCCCAGAACTACCCGCCGGCCGCCGAGCCCGGGCGCGGGCCGCACCACGGGCCCGGCATGGCGCACGCGCCGCACCCCGCGCACGCGCCACACGCGCCGCACGCCGCGCACCCTGCGCACGCGCCGCACGCGCCGCACCCGCCGCACGCCGGCATCAGCGAGGCCGAGTTCGAAGAGGTCATGTCTCGCAACCGCACCGTGTCGTCCAGTGCCATCGCCAGGGCCGTCAGTGACGCCGCCGCCGGAGAGTACGCGTCGGCCATCGAGACGCTCGTCACGGCTATATCGCTTATCAAACAGAGCAAGGTGGGTTTTTGACTGATTCGGTTTACTATAGGTCACTTTTGGATGAACTCCAGTAAGATACTACTTAAGGTCGACAAAATGATCGCAAAGCTTAGCTCGTCGTAGGTACTGTCTAATATATAATGTATCTTAAAAATAAGGACGCACTGAGGTAGCCCATGAAATTAACATTTTCTTACATTTTTACAATTTGGAGGTCAATATCAGGTTGTATCTTGATCAAAATATGATTCGACACTGACCTGTGACCTGCATATTGCAAAAAACGTAAAAAATATTTTTTTTCGCGGGTTACCATTGCGGATCCACCACAGTAATCGTGGCCTTACTTCAAAGTTTAAAAATGAAAACATGCATTAGGGTTGCTTATTTTTGTTGGAAATTCAGGAATAAGAAAGTTTACAAGTCCGTCACTCTTAAGTTATTGTGAACCTCACAATGAAAGAAATCATCTGTAACTAACTTTTGTCCGCGGCTTCGCCCGCGTGGATGTCGCAAAACATTCCACGGGAACGTACTACCGGGATTCCATACCTAATAGCTGAGGAAAAGGTCATTGAGTTCTATTGCTGCGCCCCCGTAGCCGTCAACCATAATTATTTTGTTACGCGTAATTTTGAATCTGTGATATTTTTTAAACTACTCATTTAAATGATATGATGGCAAGGCATATTTTAATTTAAATTAATTAAATGCCCAATTTAAATTAATTAAATGCCCAATTTAAATTAATTAAATGCCCAATTTAAATTAATTAAATGCCCAATTTAAATAAAATATTTTATTGGATAATATAATACTGGTTAAAATAGCTTCGGAAATAACAATGAAATTTTTATCAAATTCTGAAAGATAATAATGTTTACTGTGGGTCATCCTTAGAAGATAGACATATTATTATGCCATCGCGGACTTTTTTGTTGAACTTTTAAGATAAACCATTCTGAAAAACATAATTTTTATGTATCTTTTACGGTTTACGCGGCGCACGCCAGTAAAGCACCCAGTCGGCGTGATTTTTTCCGTGATCTTCAACAATAATTGTTATATTTCAGCCAATTTCCACAAAACTAATGTCTAAGTGATTCATGCGGAAGGTTTTTGTATATACAAAAACCTTCCGCATGAATCACTCCATCCATTGGTGAAAACAGTTTGAAAATCCGTTCGGTAGTTTTTGAGTTTATCGCGTTCAGACTGACAGTTAGACGGAGACTTTGTTTTTTATGTAAGGATACATAATTATGGACATATAAAAAAAAATCTACCATAATTTTTTCTTTTCGAGTTGATGGTAAACAAATGTATTAGGTTAAATTAATCTGCCTAACAGGTGGCCACGCCAATCGTGGCATCAATGGCGTTTTTATGTCCTCAGAAGTGCAGGTATCATAAATTACAAAGATGTAATTATGTCATCATGAAACTGACCGGTATACTAATGTATTCCTTTTAATACTAAAACATTTGTACATCTCCAGGTTGCCCACGACGACCGCTGCAAGATCCTGATCTCCTCCCTACAAGATACGCTCCACGGCGTAGAGACCAAGTCGTACGGTTCAGGCGAACGTCGCCGCTCGCGCTCGCGCGACCGCGACGCGCGCGCGCACCACCGCACGCCGAGGCGACGCGAGCGCTCTGCGAGCAGGTACCGCGACCGCAGCCGGGAAAGGGAAGATAGAGATAGGTGAATAGATTGGATTTATGTTTTGTGCTTTGCTTTTATGCTTCCTGCTTAATTGTGTGTGACTAGATTGCTCGATACTGACAGTCTCAAAATATCTTAAACAGGGCCCTGTTTTAATTAGTTGGCGATACTTCATAGAAGTGATGAAAGAACTGAAAAAGACAATACAATATAATATGCCTATCTTATGCATGCTCTAGCATTAAAAGTTTCATAGTTATTAACGATTTAAATCTTACATGACTTTAAATGTCAGAAATATGAACTTACCGCAGTAAACCGAGCGAAAAGCCGCTTTCACGTCAAAACATCTAAAATTATCATTCCTCTATCTCTCGATCTTGGGTTCTCTCTACGTGTGGCGCAAAATATAGAAAAACGAACGAGCATTACAGTAGTTGCGACTATTGTAATGCTCGCCCGTTTTTCTATATTTTGATGTGTATCTGTGTATCTGACAGTACCAAACTCTCGGAAAATGGGCTGGTACAGTCAGCATAAAAAGTTGATGACCACATTTAGATTTTCAAAATCGCTGTATAATGAAGTGCTAATAGTGAATACGGTGTACAGCGATTTTGAAAATCTAAATGTGGTCAACAACTTTTGATGCTGACTGTACCATCTGACGAACAACTCTAGTACCGTTCGCGCTCATTGGTTAACCTTTCGGTTCGGCTTCCTATTACACACTTCGGTCCCTTTTCACGAAATCACTCCCACAGATTGCAGGAAAACGAGAGTAACACATCAATAAAAAATATTATGTTTTATAAAAACATGTTTTGTCCATTTTGTTACTATTACTGATATTCCAGATACATGACTGTGAAGTTTCGTTATTTCGTAAAAAAGTCCTTGTATGATCGATCGACTGCAGTGTTTGTTTGTGACTTACACCGCTGATGTGTTCGTTAAATGCATTCAGAGTTACAGAAACTGCCAAAATTGCGCAAACTGCATAGGGCAGATTTGACACAATTTATCATTCTAGCATCATATCACACATTCACACAATATTACTACATTTATTGCGTGTATTGTGCGTTCTAAGAACTCAAAAACACACGTCATATTAGTCATCTGTGTTTTCTGTGCGCGCGCGTGAGTCTGTGTGCGTGTGTGTGTGGGTGTGTGTTTTAGTGAGTAGAATTACAAATACACAATAGGAGAAACATCCTAATGACAAACAAAAATGCAGCAAACTCGACATGCAAGCAGTGCAATTTAGTACCTGACAGTGATCAATGAGACAATGATAGAATAACCCCCAAAAACAACCAATCAAAGACAAATAAATGCAAAGAGTGAATATAATAGCGTCATCAATGCAAGAGGGCTAACTAGGTAATACGATATTTAAGAGAGTTCCGTATCCTGCTGGGAATAGTATAAAGACAGGCGGGTAACGTAGCATTATTCCTCTAAAGTATTACTGACGCTATGCCCTTGCTTGCAGGTACAGAGAACGCTCGAGGGAACGTGAACGCGATGCGTAAGTGTCGCGCATTTCTCCACGTTCGCTATCGTCACGCACGTTTACCTTAAGGCGTGAACAGTATCCTAGGTTTATTTATCTCTGGCTGATACATTCGATGTTTCCCGCTTTGGTTTATACTTTTCAAGTTTCTTAGACCTTGACTGTCCCGGTACCTAGCGATGGTAGAAGATCCACTGTATTTTGTACCTATATTGACAAAGTTGCGTCGTGTATATGCTTGTCGAGCTTTGGTATGAAACTATTTGGTGTGATTTTTTTATCCCTAGACTTAACATTTAATGCTATGAAAATGTACGTTATTAATGGTGTTAATGTTTTTGTTGCAGGTATTACAGGGATTACCGCGAGCGTGAACGCGACCGCTCTCGCTCCAGGGATAGGGAACGTGCTGATCATTATAATAGGGGCCACAGTCGCGAAGAGAGGTAAGCACCTAAGCACTTTCATGTTTATTTTGCCAGTAGATGTTATTACTTAGTGGATTTTAAATCATGCAAAGGCCTATTTCTAAGCTCGCCCGGCACGTCGAATTGTAGAATATAAGTGAACTCAGAGAATCAATGTGAGCGAGTGAGCTAATTCTTTTTGGCGTGTCTATCAATCATATTTGTGTGAAAGCATAGCGGTGTGCCTCCAACGCTATAATAAATGATGTACTTAGTTTCACTACTTGGTTTGAGAATGAATTCACTGATGGGCATCAATATTAGCTACTTGTAATGTGTACTGTGTGAGTAATACTAGCTCGAGGATAACATGTAGCTTACTTATCATCAGCTCTACCACCAGGCCGCGCAAGTCGCCCGTGGAGCCGGCGGCCGAGACCGGCGGCGGCGACGCGTCGGGCGCCAAGAGCCGCACGGCCGCGGCGCCGTACTACGACGAGCGGTACCGCGAGCGGCGCGAGCGCGACCCGCCGCCCGCAGACCGCGACCGCGACCGCGACCATCGCCGCGACGCGCGCCACTAGCGCCCGGCACGCGCCGCACGCGCCGCACGCCACACATGATCCTAACACTTCGTCTACCGTTCTATCAAATCCAGTCTCTCCGGACAGATACAAGACTACGATCAACAGCTCGTGATACCGTAGAGAAACTACATGAACAAGAAAATAAGTAAACAGAACAGACATGTGCATTTTGCTGAATAAATCTGATTTAAAATATTCTAAATTAGTTTTGCCATGTTGAGATAAGATTTGTAAACCTCCTCTATTTTATAACAGTTCTTTATTGCGATCAAGCTCTAGCGTTGTGACAGCTATAAATGCTGGTCTTAATGTTGTGGAAACATCTGTAATCTCAATTTGGAGCTACATGGCTTGTTAGTATGTGTGGTTTGATGTAGCCCGTGTAGATCATACGAGTCTTCTGGAGCAATATGATGACATTCTAAAGCTTCTGGATTTATTTTGAGACAGGGATTAAGAGAACTGGGAAATACCGGTTTGGTATACATATTCTACAACAGAATTCATGTTTCTATTTTGTATTGGATCGGAAATGGCTTGAACCTAGTTATATTAAATCTGCTATATGTATGTTTAAGACAAGTTTATGTGTCTAAATGCCTTACATTTTAAAAGCAATTTGTACTGAAATAAGTTGACGACGTTGTATATTTTTTCTTATTTGCTTGCGTCCAAAATAGTTGGATTGAAAGCAGGAGTAACCAAAGGATTTAATATTAAAATCCGCATTTTTAAATAAAATATAATAGATATTATATTATTGCCCCTTACTAAATAAATTCTTTGCCGAACAGCTGTTTTGTTACTAAAACTATTCTTAAAGCAAAATTATACCATAATTCACAGACGTTAGACTAATTTGACATTCCAAAAAATATATCATCATTGACGTGTAAAAACCACAATATCTGTGAATTTTTTGTCTATTTGGATTTAATTTTCAACCATGTGTATCCTGCATTAGCCAAAAAAAATATTTTATTATTTTCTCTTATGAATATAATTTCATTGTTTTTTATGAGGTCGCCATGGTTTTAATTTAAATCATAGTCATCTTATTACTGTAAATGTATTTTCCTGAGGGTTCAATCATTATGTTTTCAATAGGGAAATCTATCAGTAATACTGTAAGGTTAGTCACGTAAGTTTTAAGATATTCTTATTTATGGATTGTTCCATATGATTAGATTATGACTCTAATTTAGCAGTTAATTTAAATAAATTGATGTAATACATAATGCAATCGTTGTTTTGAATTTACCTATTTATCTAGCATCATGCGACCCGTCAGTCACGAGCAAATATATATTGAATAGCAAATGTATAAAAAGTGTCACTGCCATAAATTCAGAAAAGTAAGTTTACCTCGTTGTGATCAAAAATATCTGACGTCACAGTTTACTATCGCAATCAGTGCCGTTGTTATTGCAAAAAAAATTAACATCCCACTGGCAGCATAAATATCTGACGGTAATGTTTGACAGTAGAAATGTCAAGCGATTTTTTTTTTTTGGCAACAGCCTATGTTGGCTTTTCTGGCAGTATAAAGTCTGAAACTGATATTCACCTTTAGGATCGGTAATTGATACTGGCAGAATAGTCGACATCGGCTCAGTTTTCAACATTCTAATCTTCGATCAATAATGCACATAATTATTTATCGAAGATTCTAATTCCCCAGTAAGGATTCTAGTTCCCCGTTTGGCGAGCCGGGCAAATACACGCAAAAAGGCCCAGGATACGTTGGCCGAGCGCGCTCGGTGGAGGTGACAAATCTTTCTGAAGCCGATGCAGCATCCTAAATTATAGCGTCGCTAGTCTCGTAAAATAGATTTGGTGTTCCTTTGAAACTTAAAAAAAAAAGTGCCAATTTTGTCTGTCTGCAACATTGTCTTCAACATTGATAACAACATTGTATTCAACAACATTGTCTGCAACATTGAGGTTCAATGTAAACTAGAGGAGACACCGCGAATAAAATAGCGCAACATGTTGTCCGGACAACAAACTCCTCAGCCTACCTACTACCAACCTGAATACGCATATACAGCGGTTTTGCCGTTGACATCTGCGGGACACATTTTTTGTTCGTAATAGCTGCTCTAGTTTACAATGAACCTAAATGGTCTGCAAACTGCCACAACGTAACCAAATCGAAATTTTGACACACGTTACAACAACGCAACTACAAGAAGCTATAGGGACACTAATGACACTGTTCACATGTAACTACTGCTTGCCCACATTATGTCGTTGTAATGTAGCACAACCACACCACATCGGTGTGGTTGTGGTACGTGTGATCGAGCCCTAACTCAACGTAAAAAAAAACTAGATAAAAATGTACTTACGGCATAAGCTGTTGGTAGGTAATCATCATCATCATTTTGCATTTTGCATTGTTAGCCTTGTTCCACCCTCTGCTGAGTATAGGCTTTTTCCCTTTTTTGGTGCCATGGTGTTGGTAAACATTTGTGAAATGAATGGAAACAAACAATATGGCGGCGGCGTTAGTTCCCATTTTGAGTCAGAATAACAGCTTTTTGCACTGTGTAGAGTCCGCGCCATCACTCAAATCCGATAGACGCGGCGCTAGTGTCTATGTCATTGCATCAAATTGCATTTGAATAAATGTAGTTCCACAATTTTCCGCTTCACTTCAGTGGTGGCGCGGAATCTAGATACGATACTTTTATCAAAAAAACAATTTTTAATTATTTTTTTTGTCTATTTATTTCGCGTCCCTGAAACGACTGGACCGATTTTGACGGGACTTTCACTTGCAGATAGATAGCTGATGTCATAAGGAGTAACTTTATACTAAGGGCTAAAACACCTACGAATAATATCGGTCTACGGTTGTGTACTTCCCTACTTACTTTAAAATAGGTAGGTACCTACAGACCCATCTTTATGGAAAAGGTTTTACTCTCTGAGGTTTTACTACCCAGTTACAGTTTGACGAAAATGGCCACCACAGGCTTGATAAACTGTCTGTGGGAATGAAAGTAACGCTCAGTGTCACCCCCTTCTTGAGTATTAATGTTCTGTGGTGTCACCCGCTCAGTAAAACAAATAAATACAAGACAGCTTTTAAGCAAAATAAGTCCAAAATATAATGAATATCGAAAATAATTTTATTATTTAATTCTTATAAAATACTTTACATTCATTCTGTAAGATTCACGCAAGAGCAACTCCACGCTATTCCTGTTCAATATGCTGTAAAAATGAACGGCAAATGTGAACGCCTCAGTGAACCTGCCAACAATGCTCTTTGAAACAAAGAGGTTCTTTCTATAACTACGGGTAGGTACAGTCGATCGCACGTCGACGGCACTTTGACCTTGAGCTGGCCTAGTGTAGTACGGAGTTTAAATAGAATTATAGAGGTATGAGGAACAGGGTGTAAAGTTCACTCATCCTCTACTCTACAGAAACGGGAGGATCCTCCGACCAGATGGATATTGTATCTGGTGTGCTACTGCCCGAAGATTGATGTCGGGACGTCGTACACAGGGTGTCAGGGACATCGACGCGGAAACTGTTACCATGGATTCATTACATGATTCTAAAATTATTATTAATTAGCGTTGAAATTTTTCGTCGGTTATTTTTTTTTTAACATCTGTTTCATAGAAAAGTGCAATACCTACGAAGTTAAAATGTATGGAACAGCAGATTTTTTTTTATAGCCTACGAGAAATTTCACTGCAGAGGGGTTCAGAATCACGTACTGAATAGTAAAAGTTTTCGCGTCGATGTACCTGACATACTGTATATGATAGTCGCGCGTCTTCAGTGTGATGCGTAGTTCGCATGTGGCGAATGTGGCGATGTAGATGCCAACACAGAATAAAAGGCCAGATTATACTACTTTTATTACCACTTAAGTGCGGTCGACTGTACCTACACTCATTATTAATGAGCCTCCTCTACGTGGTGGAGAAAATTGATCGTCAATGAAGAACAATGAAGTTCAGCACATTCGATTATTTCTTCGTAAATTGTTTCCATTGATAGAGGATAGAAAGAATGTAATTGGATATTGATTATGGGTACTTAAATTAAATTAAGGTTGACTACGATTCTATATATATATATATATATATTTAGAAAGACAAGACAGGCGCACTCCGCATTTTAGGTGTGAAGCTATAAGTCCGCGACGGGCTCGTCTTGTCGGGCCAATTCAGTGAGTGTAACGTAGAAAGGAGATATAAGAGTTACGCGATAGAAAGAGAGGCAATTTCTAGGTGAATTTAACAGTTTCTAGGTAATTAGCGCTGTACGACCTGAATAGAACTTTATTGTGTCGTAGCATGAGTCGCATTTTATTAAATGATTTTGCGATGTGAACCATTTGTATTAATATGTGGTTTCGGCGAGTGCTGTGACCGACATTGAGACTAGGACGGGTTAGATAGATAGATAGTAGACTTTGAATCAGGACTACAAAAAGTCTGACGTGTGCGAGCACGCTTATCTAGGGGCCCCGCTGGTAGAACTTGGTTTATTTTAAGTTCTAAAGTTAGGACATAAACTATTTAAATTAATTTTTCTAAACAAATACGTTATGTTCCTGTTCCTAAACAGTCGAGTAGGTACTTCAACCAAATGCCAACCTTTTTTCAAACAATGCTAACTGTAGTAGGTACTTTAATTTAGGTTAGGTTTTTTTAAAGTACCTACTACAGTAGATAGAATTTGCTACAGGCCCCGCGCTGGCTTAATCCGGCACTGGATGCTGCTGCCATTTCAGTAAAATACGAAAAATTCGTTCGAAGCGCCCTTTCCTGAGTTGATGTACCCAGATACCTACAATTTGTGCGGGTTGAACTGTACCAAAGGATAAAATCAAAATCATAAAGATTAAGTACAAGGAAAACCATTTTATCACGTGGTAGAGCCTTTCTTGGAAGGGTCCGTTTAGCCTAATGTAAAATGGGATCCTTCAGGTTACTAATGATTTAGGACAGGTACATTTATTTTAGTTTTCAATGTCATTTTTTTTTATTCCGGTTTTGTCGCTGTTTTTTTTGTTGTTTATCTACCTAGGTACTATGTAGGCCAAATAAAAACCAAGACATAGGGCTGCGAACATTGATACAGTGAAGCATGAGTCCGCTCTGTGTATACACGCTCACACGCACACATTTACAACCATTTACAATCAAGCTACACCTCACTAAGTGCACACATGTTTACGACTACATACCTAATAGCCGAGGAAAAGGTCATTAACTCCAACTGCTGCGCCCGCGTTGCCGTCAACCATAATTATTTTGTCACGTGTAATTTTGAATCACATATTATTTTTTAAGTATTCATTATAAAGATGTCAAGTTATATTTTAATCTAGATTAAACGTGTAATTAAAATAACATACTTTATTGGATAAGGATAAATATAATACCGGTCAAAATAGCTTCGGAAATAACAATGAAATTTTTGTCAATTTTGTACCAATAATTTTCCGCAGCACCAGATTCTATGGCCATCCGGCCATTTACTTAAAACTTCAATTTGCCGCGGCATTTTGTAATGGCGTTTGAATTGTCCATCAAATGTTGTGGCATATTATAAAGTGTCTAGGCAATTTACATTTTGCCTTAGGCATTTTGCAAAATCGCTAGCGTTTGGAAACGGACGGCGCCTTTTGTAAAATGACGAATCATACAATCTGCCTGGGACAGACATATGCCATTGCAGACTTTTTTGATGAACATTTTAAGATGTACAGTCCCATAGAACTCATTTTATTTTATTTATCTCTCACGGTGTACGCGGCGGTCGCCAGTAAAGCTCTCAGTCTGCATGATTTTTTTCGACATCTTCAACAATAATCGTCATATTTGAGCCAATTTACACAAAATCTTAATGAATTATATACCAAAACCTTTTTCATGAATCATTCCGTCCATTGGTGAAAACCGTTTGAAAATTTGTTCGGGAATTTTTGAGTTTATCGCGTTCAGACAGACAGAGAAGCGGTTTTATTATATAGTGGCTTTTACCCGCGGCTTCGCCCGCGTGGATGCTGCAAAATATCACACGAGAACGTACTATCGGGATTACATACCTAATAGCCGAGGAAAAGGTTATTGACTTCTACCACTGCGCCCGCGTTGCCGTTGTGGCGGCATCTACATCGCCACCTACGCATCAAATACCTGGTGTCACACATAATCCTGACGTCACACAAATCCTGCATCGCGCAATTAAAGTTTACCGCGCGAGCGGCATAAATATCCGACATCAATCGTTGGGCAGTTGCCCGCCAAACACCACACCTCTGGTCGGAGGATCCTCACTTTTCCCCCATTGGCCATGTGTTTAGCGAGTAAAGTACCTGACCCATTGTCACTTACGGCGACGATAACCGACTTTTAATGATTTTATGCTGAAGATCACGTCTAAACGAAAGTAATGGAATAAATATAATTAGGTATGTAAAATTAGTACATTTTCATAATAACTTAAATATATGAATATTTTTGATTATGTTTATACTCGTATTACATAGTGAAATTAATTTGTAATGTTATGTCTAATGCGGATTAAAAACTGAGAATCACACAAAATCTATCAAGCGTATTCTTCTGAAACCTCCATTTGAAAGATAATTTAATTATTGATATTTTAGTATACTTGTTTTATTAAAATACCATTTATTTTATGTATAATAAATTAATAATGCGTCTTATTTGGGACAGCACTCCTTGATGGGCGAGTAATAATACTGGCTGGACGTACGACACGTTGCGTGAGGTCAGTACAGAACACGCAAGCTAACCACTCAAGGTCACTGTCACATATCTGCGTCTTAAGTTTGGCAATTCTTCGACCTATGTCGGTTACCTTGGTTCTCCTGCGGATCTCTTCATTTCTGATTGGACCACGTAGGGAAACTCCAAGCATAGCCCTCTACAACTACATTCATTGAAACATATGAAGCTTTGGCCATGGACTTCCGATCAAAATCCTTTGAATTGTGTTAAAAAGTGTGCTGGTTGTAGTATCTACCTATGAACGATTGTAGCACGTTTCTGCTTGTGTATCCTTGGGTTTAAACGCCTTATTTTGTTTTGTACTGACGTCAGTCCATTTCTCAAAACTAATCTTACTTCCTACTGTTTCTTGAAACTGACCGATAAATGAATATGCCAAAATCTATAATGGATATATCCTGGGGCTGTTTTTATTGGAAAAAAGGTGTATCTATGGGTAAAGGGAAGAATTTAGGTAGGTACACATACTGTTCAATCAATCTGCCTAGCATTTTCCCAACTATGTTGGGGTCGGCTTCCAGTCTAACCGGATGCAGCTGGGTACCAGTGTTTTACATGGAGCGACTGCCTATCTGACCTCCAAAACCCAGTAACTGGGTAACACAATACCCCTTGGTAAGACTGGTTGTCAGACTTTCGGGCTTCTGACAACCCGTAACAACTGTCAAAGATCCACGAATGACAGCCGGGAACAACGTGCTTTCCGAGGCACGGAGGAGTCTCTGTATGTAAAGATGGTCACCCATCCAAGGACCAACCCCGGCACACCCCGGTACACCTGTTGTTAACTTCAGTAATAGCTAGGTAGGTGGGCCACTTGACCAGCCTACTGATTGACACGTGTCAAAAGGCTTTTGAGACGGAAACTCTGGATAGTATGATGCGTATGTGGCGTCACGTATTGTGCATTTGTGAACGCATATACGTGGCGTCACCTGTATTAGTTTAGATAAGTATTTATAATTTAATAAGGAACGCACCCTTGTTATGTGGCAACACTAAGCCACGATCCGGGGCGTTACCCATAGCATAGCGTCCCTGTTAGTAGCGTCGCTAGCTTGTTGTCAACCACAGAACATATATACTCTACGAGTTGTCAACCGTCACGGGATACAGACTAGAATATAAGTCATTAGTTTATTTTGTCCCTAGTAGTTTAATTAGTTATGTAAGTGCTAATAGTGTACCTAACATTAAACTATGATACGTGTGCAATAATTTTATTATTATTTACTGCAAGTTGGAGTTTTACTTCCGCTCTTCAAATTACACTTCACCTCAAGTACGCGTAAAAGGAGACAGGTAGAATAGTTTCGACCTATCTATGTCCCCAAACGTGTAATTTTAAATTCACTTCTTTTAAATTACCTAATTTTTTCTAAAGGATCTTTCATAGTGTTTCGAGGCGCACTAGAATTAATTTACGATACGACCCCTAAGAGACTTAGAGTTAGCAGTTTGTCAACAAAGTCGAGGTGAAGTAAAAGTCAATTTAAAAATAGGTTCCTTTTTCCAATTACGCCGAAAGGTAAATAGTAAATCTATTTTAGCGGCTTGGTCTTCATCTAAAAATAGGTGAAGATCTTATCACCCACGCTTGTCGCAAACGGCAATCCAATTCTATTAGGCGGGTGGTAAGCTGCATTCACCTTTATAGCTTCGTGTGGAAAACTAGAAAAGTAATAAATTCTGTACATTTTTCCATCAATGATTTCCTGCGCAGGTATTGTTGGTACCGCATTATTTCCTTAGGTCCTCTGTGGTGTTATGCTGGGTCTGTTTTGTTATAACAAGGCAGGTACTAGGCCATACCTAACCCTAGCCTGCACAAACATATTGGAGAGGAC
Organism: Agrochola macilenta; assembly: GCA_916701695.1. NCBI lineage: Eukaryota > Metazoa > Arthropoda > Insecta > Lepidoptera > Noctuidae > Agrochola > Agrochola macilenta. Next base: position 7,568,380 of record OU753564.1, on the reverse strand, counting down.
TTTCTGTCAAACAAGATATATTTATTGCAGATTAACTTTCACATGTATGAAAACTGGTCCGGTTCCGTAGGGTGTTGGACGTAATGAATAATACCATCCCATTTCTTCCCGTGGGTGTCGTAAAAAGCGACTAAGGGACTTACTAGAGAATGGGCAGCAGCGTTCTCTATGCATTTAAACACCATACTGCGATCGCCAACCCGCCTGCCCAGCGTGGTGATTATGGCAAACCCCCCCATTTGGGGGAGGCCTATTTCCAGCAGTGGACGTCTTTCGGCTGAAATGATGATGATGATGTATGAAAACTACCAAAAAGGTAGGTTATTGTTCCGTGTTCAGCAATACCTAAACCTAATCGTCTATAAGCGAGATAGTTATGCTAGCTAATGAACAATGTAAGCGCTATCAATCTGCCTAGCCTTTTCACAACTACGTTGGGGTTGGCTTCCAGTCTAACCAGATGCAGCTAAATATCAGTATTTTCCATGGAGCGACTGGCTATCTGACCTCCACAACCCAGTAACTTGGTAATACGATATCCAATATATGATATGGTAAGACTGGTTTTCAGACCCGTAATGACTGTTAATGATCCACGAACGACAGCCGGGACCAACGATTTAACGTGCTTTCCGAGGCACGGAGGATGTAAACACCATAGAAATATAAAAGCACTCTCTATGTTTCTACTAGGTTAGGATGATAGTCATAACAGTGTGTGATGGAATCCAAAGGAAATGAAATCATATTATAATATAAATAAGGTTAGCTGTTGTTGAAAAATAAATATTTAAGTAAGTATTAGAGTATTTCATGGAAATATGACGACGCGATGCGATACTGATAGAACAATTTCCGAGAAGTTTTCATAGAAAATTTTCCACCAGAGTCACGTCGCACTTTCGCGTCGCGCTCTTCCGCGGGATCCTTAATACATCACAATTTCCTACTTTCCTAGAGGCCGCCTTGATGTAATTCATTAAAAGGCACCTGAGAGGAAGTAAAATAATACATTTACCAATAAATCGATTGGATTCTGGGAACTCTAAGTTTTCTGGGGTATGGAGTCTGCCCTAGTATTTATTTCAATATTTATATATTAGGTATTTTAGATAGATATATTCTCGTGGCTAAGTAATAACAGCCGCACGGGTCGATCCATCAGGTTAAGCTACGCTTGCCAGGGTCGGTCCGTGGATGGGTGACCATACCGAGACGCCTCCGTGCCTCGGAAAGCACGTTAAGCTGTTGGTACCGGCTGTCATTCGTGGATCTTTGACAGTCGTCAGAACCCCGAAAGTCTGACAGCCAGTCTTACCAAGGGGTATCGTATTACTCAGTTACAGGGTTGTGAAGGTCACATAGGCAGCCGCAGCAGGTAAAATACTGGTATTCGGCTGCATCCGGTTAGACTGGAGGCCGATCCCAATAAAGTTGGGAAAAGGCTAGGCAGATTGATTGAGACAGATATATTCTTATGATTCCAATCTACCATAGATGAAAAAGAAAAAAAAAAACCATTTCATATTTATAATATTTTGATAACCCTGAGTAGGTACCATCAAAAAAGTTCATATCTAACCAGTTTGGAAACAAAATCCCGTGAACACGATGACCACATCTACTACCGGCCCGGTTCTATAGCCGCCGAGCGCTGCAAGCAAGAATATTCCGTACCTATTTATTTTCTGACTTCGTCTTTCTGTAAGTATTATTGCTTTGGGAACTACACAGTAGGTAATTAATTGCAGTTTATGTACGAGTCCACCCACTTTTCATAGAGCTCATATGCCATGCTGTCATAAATATGCGCCATTTATAGTAGACCCTTCAAAGGGGCCACCGGCTCCCGGCACTGAACGTGTTAGCAAATAGTAGTCTCAAACTCACGGCCTCATTTATCTGACAAAAACGTGTCTCGTTTGAAGATCCCAACGGAATACTGTCTGTGGACCGATCGCTTGGCAAGCAAACTTACGGAGCAAGAATCTGAATAAGCGAATTATATTACGATCATCGTATTTCTTCTTACTTTATAACCTTCATTTTTACCTACAACGTGTGATTTTTTGTCCTACAATAAGTTCACATTTCTAAACATAAAGTTTTAAAATAGGCAGTAGATGCAATTTTTTGCCTGATTTCTTCAAACGAAAAACTCAAACTCAAAGCATTTATTTCAAATAAACCAATTACAGGACATTTGAATTGTGAGGAGTCGGTTAGATAGAAAGATGAAGCTAGTTGCCCATTCCAAAGCGTAGTAGGTACCTATGGAGAAGAACGGGCAAGAAACTCCACCGACTCCTAATAATTGATAATCCATCCTTTTCTAACACAAGCAATTCCTTGTTTAAAAGGTGATCTCAAATAATAATGTATCGAAATGCCCTTTGAAATTGAATAATTTTTTTTTTTTTTTTTTTTCATGATTATTTTGCGGCCGAAATTACGGTACCGAAAAGAGACACCGTGAGCAAGGAAACGAACTCTAAAGAAAAGAGGCCTAGACACACATTGTGTTTTTTTATAAATATAGGATGAAAAAATACACGTGCCCATCATTTTATCATCCATTTGTTTCATCATACCAATAAAAGAAAATAAAAAGATACTTTATCAAATAATACCCGTTTTACTATTTCTAGGGTTATATTTTTATTTTATTCAGAGAGATTTTTTATATCAAACCTTTCGTAGCGGTCAAAAGGAAAATGTATTCACTTTCATGTTCAAATAAAATATTTTCCGGAGTGTTAGTTCCATAAATGGGCTGTAAAAATGTAAGAGTAAAGGTAGGCAGATCAAGAATTGTTTAAATATATTTTATTTATCACTTTCGGAAGGTTTGTATACCTACCGAAAGTAATAAATAAAATACCTACAGCTGTTGTTGATTTTAAAATCAACAACGTGTGTGTGAGTTAAAGTATTTTAACTCACACACCGACTTATTAGTATTACTTGTTAAAAAAAAAATTGAATATCGTATACTTCTACACTATTTGTAATTAAGTGAGCACCATGTATCTATCACATAATTTTACATAATTAGTTCATTTATCTGTTATTGCTTCATTTTAAATTGTTTTACCTATTGTGGTATTGTAATTTTATTTCAGGTGCATCGTCTTCACATATTATTATATAATGAATGTATAAAATATATTGTAAAACATTATAAAAGAGTATCGGTGGAGTTTCTTGCCCTTTTGGAAGGGGCGACTAGAATCAATTTTATTTTTTTTCTAAATTTTGGCGTCTGAAAGTTTTCAGTCAGAGATTTTGATTGATCGTGTGTGACGCATAAAGGGTGCATGTGTGTGTGTACATGCTTCAGTGTGGTTGTGGATCCAAATTAAAAGGCAAAAGGGTAGTATGTAACGCCTACTCGCGCACATACAACTGTAAAGTTTAAACTTTACATTCCAGTAATATTTTGTATTTTCATATACCGCAGGCCACAAGGTAATGACCTCAACACCAAAGATGCGGCCAACGACCTCTATAATGGTCTCAAAGGCGTGATTTAACGATTCAGGTGAAAACGGAAATTAAACCATTCGGTATAAGTATTGTTTTGCGTTCTAATTTATAGGGTTGGCACGAGTATAATGTGTTTTCCTGTTATTTATGGAAATTCTGTGAGTTAATGGCTCGTTTTGTAAGTTAAGTGTAGATAGATCCCGGAATTCTTTACCTACATGACATACATAACATCACGCCTTGTTCCTCCGAAGGTTTGGGCAGAGATGTCCTATAGTACATTCACGTCCCATGTAAACGGGGCCAATCCTTTTTTTTTTTTTTTTGGAGTGTGGGTATTATCAAATAACTTCTCCCGCTCTGGGCGGAGCGGGAGGGCGTGTCAGACTTTTACTGAATAAAACCCACCCATGTTCCTTCCGTTGCCTGTGTGCCGGGGCCACGATATCCCTTTCGGACAACTCGCAACCCCGGCCGGCATTGGCCCTAAAGGAACCGTTCAGTTGGTGCTGACATCTCTTTGAGGAGCGCGTGGAACACAACGCGCCGTCGCCGTCGACCTGGGCCTGGTCCTAATCGGACGGCGAGCTACCCATCGCTCACCGTCCATCGGGTGCGAGCCTATTGTCATCATGCGGTAACAAATCCAGACTTTTCCTGAGAAATTCCAGATGTAAAAACTCAATAACATTTTGCCCGACCCGGGAATTTAACCCAAGACCTCATGCTCCGCAGTAGCGCTTGCGACCACTGGACCACTGAATCAGTCGAGTCTATAAATGAGTAGTGGTTAAAAATGAGTTAAAATCGAAATCTTTCAAATCTTTAGTTTGAAATTTTCATCTTTTCATTACAATAAATGGCTATAAATAACCATTACGTTAAAATAAGATTAACGATATCACGATAATCTTTATTTATTCAAGTTATGTATGAAAATATTAATATCTTTCTAAGGGTGAAACCGTGGGACGCAGCTAGTATTTAATATAATTACGTAAACGAAGCAAAAGGAGTATGTAAGTATCGTAGTAGCGTTCTGTAGTGTTTGCCTTCCCATATGGTAAGAAGGCGTGAATTTATGTATGAAAATTATTGTTAGTTCTTATGAAAATTACACAAGAGGCTGTCTTGCCTTTCTTCGACAAACAATAGAACAATCATGATTTACGAGTATATCCTCATATTCTGTTGATAAAACTTCACATACAGTACTTGATCATAAAGTTCTAACATAATCTACCTGCTCGCAGAATAAGCAAGCTGAAGTGGCAATGGGCCGCATATTAGCCGTAGAATCGGTGACCGTTAGGGTAGACGAGTTCTTGAGTAGAGACAAACGTTTCAATGTATTATAAAGTACTACTACTGTGGCCAAACGTAACCGACCTGCTATCTAATTACGCAACACATTTTCGTAAACTGTTTCATTTTGACAGTTCAACAACATTCATTGCGTTATTTACGTTGTTGAGCAGATTGTTTTTCGAACTTATGTAGCAATGCATTAGCAATCTGTTTCAGAATGATTCAGATTGTGATTGATTGATCGTGTATTACGCAATTAGGGTGCAGAGGCTAGGTGGAGCGGAAACCTATACTCAGCAGTGGGTGGAACAAGGCTGCCAATGATGATGATGGTGCAGATGGTTGAGATATTTTCATTACAGGTGCCATTAATGATGGTTTGGTATTAAATGTTAGGTAGTGACCCGTCCGATCTAGGTTTATTCAAACCCATGTTTCAGGCCATCAACATGCCACTTCATTCATTAATTTCAGCCGAAAAATGTCCACCGCTGGATATAGGCCTCCGCCACTTCGACTAGGTCTATGCTTCCCGCATCCAGCGGATTCCTGCGGCCTTCAAAAGGTCATCGGTCCACCTTGTGCGAGGCCTTTCAACGGTACGTCTACGCCACAAGTGCCCATTAATAAGGCTAAGCACAAAACCGGTACCCGGCACCGGCTATCCGGCAACGTATCCGGGACGTATGAAAAGGCACTGAGCCGCCGGGTATCCGGCAACCGGGACGTATGAAAAGGCACTAACTCATCACTGATCCCTTTCTGTCGATATAATGAGTGAGACCTCGAAGCTTGACAAATAATGGAGTAAATACAAGATGGCGGGATAACGAGGTGTAGCGGAAAAATATGTTGTTACAGTGTACAACATCAAGGTTGGCTAACAGGGAAGTTCACTGCAGTTAAGTAATGAAAAAGCAAGAAAAGAGAAGAACACAATAACTATATAAACGTGCATAATATAATTTAAAAGTGTGTCGATGGAGTTTCTTGTCCATTCTTCTCCATAAAAACAATCTACTCTTTGGAATGGGCAATTAGCTTCATATTTGTGACTGACCGACTTCTTGACTGTTCAAAAGTGCCTGTAAATGGTTTAATATAGGGTTCGGTTATCGGTATATTTTTTTAAACGGTTTCGTCTTAAAAACCTTAGAAACGATTTGTTGCGATTACGTACGAATGGAACGTTATGAAAACGTTTTTGAAGAAGAACGAAAAGATAGTTAACAAAAACTCAAGCCTTAAACGGGAGCTAGTAGACCTACATCAGCAATATCTGCATGTTGTTGATGAACGCGATCAATTGAAGGTGGTCACAGATGGTTTCAGAAACTGTAGTAACTTGTATGAGGAGGCTTTAAGCAAAGTTAGGGACCTAGAAGATGAATTAATTCACGCTAATAGTCATATTATCCGGTTAGAGAAAGAAAAAGAATGTACACAGGTTAAAGAAACTAACCACTTATACAATGAATTATTAAATACCAATTGTAACCCTCTTTCCATAATAACTATAGACCTTACTGAAGATTCCTTACTGAAACAAAATTATAGTTCTAAAGTTAGTCATAAGAAAATGAAAAAATTTGCAAAACTGAATAGAATAATTAAAAAATGTAATCTAATTAGGAAACAACAAAAACTCTTTTCCAAAAATATTCCACGGAGAAAAGAACGTGTTGATCTACTCAATAAATTAAACAATTATCAAATAAAATTAGAAGACAGCAAAAAAATCTATGAAATTGATACACAGCGCTTACAGTGTGACATACAAGTACTTGAGGGCAGACTTAGTTCCCTTTACATTAAATATGTGGGCTCTCAGAACCAAATTAAAGAACATATTCTAGCTGCTAATGAGTTAGTTATGTGTCAGTGTACTTGCCAGAAGGTTTCAAACCCTGATGCTGTCCAGCCTGAGGCAACGGAGGACCCGTCCCAGACTGAGAGTTTGTCTCAAGACTGTATCCTCAACCAAGATGTATCTGGTTTAGTACAAGATTTATCTCAAGTGATACAGCCTGAGATTGCTAGTTGTCCATCTTTTAGTAGTCATGATTGTTATCATTCAGTTATGTTCTCAGATAGTATGGGAAGAGGATTAGGTAAATTAATTAGTAACAACCTGCATTATTCTACTCTAAATTATTGTATGCCAGGGTCTAACTATAAACAAATAATGGCATCAGTAACAGGAAATGTATATAATCCTAAAACCAACATTACTGTATTTGTTACCTACAAATACATAGCTACATATATATAGCTCTAATGTAAAAAAAGAAGAAATTACTGACTGTGTAACTGAGTTGTTAAAGTTAAATTGCAGTAAAATAATATTGTGTGCTTTCCCATATTTTGAAAGATTGACAAATAGACAAAACAATTATATTCATATGCTTAATAAGCATATGCACTTTTTAGTTAGTCATTATAGTGACAAGTTTGTATTTCTTGACACCAACATTTTTGTTGAAACGCTGAAATCGACTAGGGGTACTGTGTATCTGCCTGTTAGTTTTAGACACATAATAGCACGGCTATTAGCTTTTTATATAAACTCAGACATAGGTAGTATGTCGAAGTCTTGTGTTATTAACACCATCATGATTAGTAATAGTACTAATAATAAGGTAGTGAGCCTGAATAAATGTAGCTCAAATGCTATAAATATTTATACAAATTGTACGAAGGAGGCTCCATGTACCTCACTCACTATGAGCTCACTGCCTTGTGATGACATTGAAGTCTTGGGGTCAACTCCGGATTTAAACTAGTTTGTAAGACAACAGAAGGTACCACTAAGAATATTCTTATAACTAACAACAACAAGGTGTCTTCTGGCTCTAAAATAAGTTTTTACCGAAAAGGAGATGAGCAGAATGCCTTGAAATTATTTCATCAAAATATTCAAGGTATTTCTTCAAAATTATTAGAAATTGAAATGTTTTTAGAAAAAACAAAGTTTGATATTGTTTGTTTTACTGAACATTGGTTAAAGGATTACCAAATGCTAATTAATTATGTCAACTATAGTATGGGCAGTTCTTTTAACCGTAAATCTATGCTGCGTGGAGGATCTCTAATCATGATAAAAAATTGTTTAAAATTTAAGCAACGTAATGACATAGTTGGTTTATCAGTTGAACATTGCATCGAACTGTCCTGTGTTGAGCTGGATAAGCATGTTGTAGTGTGCGTGTACAGACCCCCTAATTATCAGAACTTTTCTTTATTTGAGTCAATAATGGAAGATGTCCTAGCGAAACTTGCATCCAGTAACAAAGCTGCAATTATTTGTGGTGATTTTAATATTAATATTTTGGAAGATAATTTAAATAGCAGTAGATTACTAAGCCTTTTTAAATCGTTCAATTTATTTAGTATTTTTACAGAACCGACTAGAATAACTCCAACTTCTGCTACTTGTATCGACAATGTCTTCTGCGATTGTGATTATTTAGCTAAAGCCATTGTAAATTATTTGCCGTCTGATCATAGTGGACAAACGGTAACTTTTAAGTTCAAAACACCTTTGCAAAAAGTACAAATACAATTTCGACCAATAACAACTGGCAAATTAAATAGATTCAATAGTACCCTAAATAATAAATTAAACATTCTGGGCCATAATATGGTCAATGCAAATCAATTGTATGAGGATTTCTTTTCAGTAGTCGACACTAAATTCAATAAAACTTTTGAAAAGAAAACAAAAAATATTAGCCCTCATTTTATATTTAGTGACTGGGCAACTAGAGGTATTAGGATAAGTAGGGAAAGACTGTTCGAACTGTATGGCCTTAAGCCTTACATTAAAACTGAAACTTTCAACAAGTATGTTGCTACATATTCCAAAATTTTTTGAAATACCTGCAAGATAGCTAAAGCCCTGTATATTAGCAACAAGATCAAATCAGCAGAAAATAAAATAAAAACAGTTTGGAAAGTTATAAATAATGAAATTATAAAAGCATTTCGGCAAATTAAAATAAAATTGACCGAAGATCTATGGGGATTATCTATCAAAGTTTGTACATCCATAATTGAAACTATAGCACCATATTTGGCTTTAATATTTAATTTGTGTGTGGACCAAGGAGTCTTCCCGGATTTAATGAAATACAGTAAGGTGATTCCACTTTTTAAATCTGGGGACAGTAAAGATACCAACAATTATAGACCAGTATCCGTGCTGCCGGTATTCAGCAAGGTGTTCGAAAAGGTAATGCTCAATCAAATGCTTAATCATTTTAACACCAACCATATCTTACACGATCAGCAATATGGGTTCACCAAAGGACGTTGTACGACTGACGCCGGTGTCACCTTATTAAAACACATATTCACAGCGTGGGAGGAGGCCCAAGATGCCATAGGAATTTTTTGTGATCTGTCCAAAGCATTTGACTGCGTAAATCATGAAACCTTACTCTTGAAACTTGAGCATTACGGACTAGGTAAACTTGCGCTTAGTTTGGTAAAATCTTATTTAAATGATAGACAACAGCAAGTACAAATTAATGGAATCAATTCACTCGGTTTAAAAGTAAAAATGGGTGTTCCACAAGGCTCGATATTGGGTCCTTTCCTCTTTTTAGTATATATTAATGATCTACCCCATTTATTAAAAAACCAACCACAAATGGTGTTATTTGCTGACGATACTTCTCTAATTTTTAAGATAAATAGACGTGCATCAAATCTTGACGACGTAAATAACGCCCTACTACAAGTCCAAAATTGGTTCACTGCTAATAATTTAGTATTAAATGGGAAAAAAACTAAATGCATAAGATTTGCTTTACCGAATGTTAAAAGTAGTGATTGTGACATAGTATTGAATAGGGAGAAATTAGAATTCGTCGATAAAACTGTTTTCTTGGGGATTACGCTCGACTCAAGGCTGCAATGGGGTCCTCATTTAACATCTCTTGCAGGACGCCTAAGTTCAGCAGCATATGCTGTGAGAAAAATCCGTCAATTTACTGACGTAGATACCGCGAGGCTAGTCTATTTCAGTTACTTTCATAGTATCATGTCTTACGGTATTCTACTATGGGGACGGGCTGCAGATATCGAGTCTATTTTTATTCTGCAGAAAAGAGCCATCAGAGCAATATATGGTCTCCGCAGACGCGATTCTCTAAGGGAACTGTTTAAAGATATTAACATCATGACGGTACCTTGTCAATATATCTATGAAAACATCATGTACGTTAGGAAAAATCTAAGTCTTTTCAGTAAAAGAGGTGATAGACACAATTATAGCACTAGAAATAGGGAACAATTAGTTCAACCGGGTTTCAGACTGGCTAAAGTTGACTCAACCTTCATGGGGTACTGTTTAAAATGTTACAATAAAATACCTCCCCACATACTCCAATTGAATGAAAGGAATTTTAAATCTTGTATAAAACGCACACTATGCTGCCAAGCATATTATAAGTTGGGGGATTACATCGTTGACAAAAATGCTTGGCTCAACGCTGGTCCAGCTCCACAAGGCGCATAAACTAATTGATTGGCATTCGAAAATATTGTTGGAGCTGCTGAAGATTGTAGGACTATCTTTAGATTGTATAAATTCAATTTCATAGTATTATATAATTGCATAGCACATGTGTGAGCACTATGTACCTACTTTAAAGCTACCATTTACTGGGTACCTACGTCTTTCATTGACCTAAATGTGCCCTTGCGGCTGAGAGTATGTCATGCTCACTCAAATGTCTCGCTGGTGGTGGCGTGTGTGTTGGATCATAAAGTTCCCTTCAAAATGGTTGAGCTAAATGGTGCTGATCCATGCGTCATGTTCGTGAACGGGCGCCGTCAGTGGGGACTGGTCATCTCTTAGCTGCCAAGGCTTATTTTGAATTTATTTTAATTTTTGAATTGTTTTTTTTCTTTATTACGGACGCTTTTAACGTGCACGTCTCTCTACATTGTTCTCACATGTATAATTACAACATGAATGATGTAACCAATATTTTGTAACAATATTCTGATTTAAAAGAGTGTCCGTGGAGTTTCTTGCCCGTTCTTCTCCATAGGAACCTACTACGCGTTGGAATGGGCAACTAGCTTCATATTTCTGACTGACCGACCCCTTGACAATTCAAAAGTGCCTGTAATTGGTTTATTTGAAATAAATGCTTTGAGTTTGAGTTTGAGTTTTTGAGTTTGAACAAAATTGAAATCATTCTCGCTCAATAAAACGTTTTTAACCATTTTTGGGTTGATCGATAGGAAACTCGCAACACAACCCTAATCAATACGTAAGTGGCAAGCGCATTGGAATCAATGATGTAAATGAAGATAAGGTACAATTTAAATAAACAAGTTCATGCTTGTCGGCTCACGCACCGAACGCGGCTGCGTCCTGCGGAATAACTAGTTTTTGAAAAAGTTCTCATTTAAGGTTTAAAGAAACTTTATTCTCAATAAAACATACACAAATGTCACTTACTTGAGAACAATAAATTTATGTTGAAAATATAAAAAGGTTCGACTTCGCCTCTATGTACAGTTTCACAAACACGACTCACCCAACGCATTCATTTCTGTGACGGTGTTTTACTTGCTGTTAAATATTGGCCGAGCTGAATTTTGAATGCATTGAGTGAGTGTACATTTCTAATTCTTGATGGTAATTTATTATATAGTTGCACTCCTTCAAATGTAACCATTTTTTTGCCATAGTTGGTTCTAGTTTTAGGTAGCACTATTAGGCTCGCTTATCGCACTATTTCGTTTTCGTTCCGAACAAAATGTTGTACAAAGAAGAACGAGAACTGTTAGAAACGTTTTATAAACGTTATTTTAAATAACGTTTCGGTCCCTGCTTTCATTGAAATAAACGCTTCGAGTTTGAGTTTGAGTTTGAGTAAACGCTTTGAGTTTGAGAATGAGGAACACACATCTCGCCTGTTGCCCCTAAGGGTTAGGCAGTGGTGGATCTATAGTACGTATACTCACATTTCGCCAGGTATTTTTAAGTCCCATGTTATAGGGGCGAGCTTATTGCCATTAACCGGGCGCTTATCCAGACTCCTGGCAGCTACTGACAAAATTCATGATGGAAAAAGCCAATCACACTTTGCCCGATCTGGGAATCGAACCCGCGAACTACTAGTTTGAAGTAGCTCTTGTGATCACTGAACAACGAGGCTGTGGTTTCTAAAAGACGGAGTATGGAGTATCTTTTAGTGTCGCAGCAGTAAGTACTTACCCTTACTTGGATTCCCACCATGTATTGCCACTTTATGGGACCGTGAGTCGGTGAAATACCAAACGCAGGAAGATTCAAGAAAATTTTGGTTTCTACATACGAAAACGAATACTTAAAAAAAACCAAACCAGGCATAGAAATAGATTCGTAAGATTCGCGACGATAACTGACTTTTAATGATTTTATACTGAAGATGACGTCTAAAGAAAGAAAGAAAGAAAATACATTTATTTAGCACAGACTAAGAGGCACACAACACAACATAATTATTGTACTACAAATAAAAACCAAATTAAAAAAAGAAAGAAAACAAATAAACAGTGTAAAGTGCGTTCTAAGATATTAGCAGGAAAGTGTGCCTTGCGGCTGCGCCAAATAGGCCTAGTTCAGCAAAAATGCCAGACAACTAGTGCCTGACGCTGGTTTTCAACTAGACCTGTCGGGGTACGTCTAAAAGAGTAGTATTAATGATTTGGAAAAAATATATGTTACATTATAGCACTTTGTTAATAAGTTAATCTGTGAATATTTTTTAACCTATTTCATTGAAATATGATCATAGAAGAAATAAATAAGTTAAGTAGCAATGTAACAGAAACTCTCGAAGATCACGTAGGTGTTATTTCAACATTCTCCATTGTTGTAAAGTATCATAAGTTATCTTCGGTTTACAGAACATTACACTACATGTTCGATTCTATTATGAGAACCTTCCCGTACGATGTTCTTTGAGCTAAATATAAATATGTAGATAGCTTTTGCCCGCGGCTTTGCCCAAGTGGAGGTCGGAAATTATCCCACGGGAACTTACTACCTGGATAAAAAGTATTCTATGTCCTAATCCAGATCATGATCTAACCCTGTGCCAAATTTCATCTAAATCCGTTCAGCCGTTTTTGCGTGAAAGCTTAACTAACAAACAAACTCACTTTTGCGTTTACAACATTAAGTTCGGTTCCACCTATGCTTTGTTACCTAATGATAACGAGTTCAATGTCCTACTAATGTGCTTAAAACATAAATAAGAACCAGGACAGGGTTTAAAGGACAATCGGTCCCGGTTGTTACATCCAAAATTTATGCGATAACAGAGGGGCATTTTCCGTAATTTTTAAGAACGTTCGCATTCGCATCTTATTCGCAATCTGTCAAAAATACAATCATTTTACCAAAATGTTTGACAAGTTTGACACATTGCGACTTGAATGTGAACGTTTTTTAAGTACGAGAAATGGGCATCTGGTATCTTTCACCAGCTGGCCTGCAAATACTAGAAAGCAGTTACTCCAAATGACGTCCATATTTATATATTTTCCCGAATTAAATTGGAGTCCGGTTTCAGTATAACCAGATGCTTCTAAATAGCAATATTTTACATGCAGTGATTTCCATCTCATGAAATAACTTAGCAATTCTGAAGTTGTCCGACTTTCTGCATTTCATGTCACTAGTTACTTACTTACCCACAATCTCACTTCCGCATAATTATTCGTAAGAAAAGCAGGACCAAGGACACAATGAGCTTTCCGAGGCATAGAGTGATCGCTACGTGTCAAGAATATAATATTACCCCTGAAGTATACCATGGTCTTGCTAGATAACGACTGATTTAAATAAAACTTATAACAAATAAAAAACAACCGACTTCAAAAAAAACCACTACCAATTGAAAAATAACTTTAATTTCGGAAGTCGGTGCCTTTGGTTTTGAATTTTCGTTTTTTGCCAGCGACTTCCGAAATTAAAGTTATTTTTCACTTTGTCGGTTGTTTTTTTTTTGTGAAAAGTTTTTATTTTGCACTTTTTAGTTGTGGTACCTACCCCAGATTAATTCGAATATCACTAAATGCTATGTAAATAACAGTGACAGGAAATTATCATGATATCATCCACATATACTAAGTCGGAAAAATACGTATTATTGGAGAAAACTATCCAAGCAAAGTTAATAAAATTTATATGGGACCAACTTGAGAGCATACCCTTTCATACAATTTTTTTTTTTAATCCACAATTGACGGAGAAATCGATGGAAATACATTTAAAAAAAAATACATATGCTACGAACATAGAACACTCTTTTTTGGAAGTTGGTTAAAAACTAGCGACCCGCCCATGCTACGCACGGGTGCAATAGTACCGATGATGTGGCGACGTGTCAAAATTTCGAGATTTCTGCGCTATATCGAAGTTAAATATCAATGTTTTATGCACATAAACCGGAATAAATTCCTGATTATTCTGGAATAAATTCTCTAAATAATGGTGAAAACCGCATGAAAATACTTTGTGTAGTTTCGAAGATCTAAGCGGTCTCACATACTGATAAGAAAAGCGGCTTTAATTTTTATTGCCAATGTAGAGTGGTGGAGTTTCTTGCCCATTCATCTCCATACGAAAACTACCTTTTGGAAGGGGCGACTAGAATCAATTAAATTTATTTTTGTACATTTTGACGTTCAAAAGTGCCTTACAAGGGCCTATTTGAAATAAATGATTTGACTTTGAAGGTACTTATTTATATCTAGACAACCCATTATTAATCCAAACGATTTTTATAGACAACCCATTGACGGACAAAACCCACCGAGCTCTTTTTACAGATTTTATGAAACTCCGGACAAGTTTTCTACTAATTTGGAAGCCGCATTAAGTTAGGCCACGATTAATAAGGTACTAAAACTGGTTGATTTTCAAACTCAAATATTATATTTTGTAAACAGGCAAATCAAGAAACTGTAAGTACCTAGTCAGTGTTACAAAAACTGTCTCCGAGACTTGTTTATGATTTATCTCAGCGTCAAGTTGCGTCGTTAGTATTAATTTGTAAATAAAAGTTTTAATTAAAAACTGGAACTGTGTCCCAGTCGCTTTGATCTTGTTTTAACACAATTTTCACTGCAAATCATTTGAATATTGTGTACTTAATGTTTATGTTGAATATTCTTGTTATTTGCCTGTTCGTTTTATGACGGTTCTAGAATATTTTCTTGAAGATAAGGCAATTCTATTGATTCCCGATTAGCAACGCAGTAAATCATAATTTTCTGTAAATCTTTTACGGAAAAATATTATTATATGTTTTAATAAAGAATATCTAAGCTTGGAACTGCTTCGTCAGACTAATGGTCGCAAGCACTACCTGCTGTCCTGGGTTCGATTCCCATGTCGGGCAAAGTAAAAAAGGAAATTTCTCAGTAGCCGCCCGGAGTCTGGATTTGTGTCCGGTATGGCAATGGACTTGTAATGTTGAATAATGAATGTTACAATAAGTGGCAAAATGTGCGGGTTCACCTCCGCCTAATCCGGGGAATGTTCGGGGAATGAATATGACGTACTTTGCCCAAACCACAGATTAGTATGATGGGACACTCCGCAAAATCATTTAAATAAAAAGCGACTCTTGCAACGACACAATAAAGTGCAATTCAGGTCGCGCAGCGCTAAATACCTACGTAATTCTTATTATTTGTTAATTTTTCTTATTATTTCTTATTTCTTAGCATTTTGTTTTTGTTGACATTTGCCAATGTGACAAGAGTAATTGCGCAATATTGTCTTTGGTCCGTGGCCTTGACACTTGACAGCAACCAATGAACAACATTGTTTTAATTTTTTTATTTATTGGTTGAACACGAGGCTTTTGGCTACTTTTGTATGTGTGTATTTTATGTGTTTTTGTTTTTATATGTGCGTTTTGTTTTGTTTTCTGTCATTCGTGGATCTTTGACAGTCGTTACGAGCCGTCAGAAGCCCGAAAGTCTGACACCAGTCTTACCAAGGGGTATCGTATTACCCAGTTACTGGGTTGCGGAGGTCAGATAGGCAGTCGCTCCATGTAAAATACTGGTATTCAGCTGCATCTGGTTAGACTGGAAGCCGACCCCAACATAGTTGGGAAAAGGCTAGGCAGATTGATTGATGTGCGTTTTGTTTGTGCAGAATTTAAAAACAATCTTTCTTTCTTTCTACCGTTATATTCACCTAGAAGTTGCTTCTCTTTTTACCACGTAACTCTTATATCTTTTGCCCACTGAACTCGACAAGTCGAGCCCCCGCGTACCTACTCGTAGCTTCATACCTAATAATATGCGGAGTGTGCCATCTGTAATCATCTATGCCCAAACTACGATGCTTTTCTTAGTCAGACTGAATCAATCAAGAATTTGGCGTTTAATAGAAGTTAGAAAACTTTTTGTTTACTTAAAACTATTCTATTGCTTTGAGTTTTAGTGAATTACATAACTGAGTAATCAAGTCTACTGTTATTGATCCGTTCTTCTTTAAGAAATATGTCAATTTTTAATTTTTTATTGCTACTTTCCTTTTTGTATGAGGGGCTTGTGGCTAAGTGATAACAGGCGCACGGGTCGAACGATCAGGTTAAGTTAGGCTTGCCGCGGTTGCTCCGTAGATGGGTGTCCATCTTCACATCTCAAGAGCCCTCCGTGCCTCGGAAAGCACGTTAAGCTGTTGGTCCCGGCTGTCATTTGTGGATCTTTGACAGTCTTTACGGGTCGTCAGAAGCCCGAAAGTCTGACAACCAGTCTTACCAAGGGGTATCGTATTACCCAGTTACTGGGGTGTGGAAGTTAGATAGGCAGTCGTTCCATATAAAATACTGGTATCCAGCTGCATCTGGTTAGTCTGGAAGTCGACCCCAACATAGTTGGGAAAAGGATAGGCAGATTTATTGATTTTCATTTAATTTTACTTTCTTTATTTTTCTATGAGTGTGTTTAGTTTAATTTGTCATCTCCTGTGCGAGTTCCAATAAATGCCTTTTGTTACTTTCTTTCTAATTACACTATCTTGTTCGCTGCGCTTGCCTCTCGACCCAATGCAAACAAAGTCAGGTTAAAGAATTCTCCACCAAACAGTCTGTCATAAAAGATTTAACAAACAGCAAAAGGATCAAAAAAGTCTTGGTCAAAACCTTTGTAGACCTCTACAACTAAAAGTCTCAATACATCAAAGCATATTCATTCATCAGTACTTTTTTTCATAAAGGTTCTGTCCATTTCACCTGAAGTCCGTATACATGACGAGGGTTCCTATGACGTCATGTTTCGGCTCCATTTACGTCCATCGTTCACACAATGGGCCATTTTTTATGACGTGTATAGGACACGCTGGTGTAAAGTTTCTACCTTTCTCAGAAGCAGGAATGAAAGGTTATGTCTATGATTACAAAGAGCAAGTAAATTGAGGAGTTCTGTATATAATGATCAGTACCTGGGCGACCGAGCTCTGGTGAAAATAGAGAATGCTCATTTAATAGTATAGGAAAGTTCATACTAATTCCATGCTATAATAGTAGGTAACTACTTACTAATTCCATGCTGCCATGACAGTAGGTACTTACTAATTCCCTGCTGTCATGTCATTATTCTGAGGTAGCCATCTTGTCCTAAACTTTGGGCGACCGAGCTCTGCTCGGGTGAAAATACGGAGAAAACTAATTTTCCAGTTAAGAGCCCTAGATCGATTTTTTGCCCCCGTCAACCTCTAGCTACTTTTATATTAATCGTTAGAGCCGTTTTCGAGAACGTGACTACAAATATTGCTCATTTAAAAGTATAGGATAAAAGGTACTGAATGTGATTACCATTTGGGACGATCCATTAGTTAAAAAGTAGTTTGTATTTTTTGTTTGTTTGCTTTTTTCTTCCCATAAATTGAAATGATCCTTACAACAATCAGAGAAGAAACGCATAAAAACAATTTGTCAGTGTTCCACATTTTTATGGACAAACTCATACTTGACAATTTTTTTTATTTAATTATTTTAATTTGCCATTTCACCGTATAGTACTTTTTTACTTGTGGTAACCAAGTGTACAAACACGCTGTGAATGTGTGCGTGAAGATGAAGACGAGTGGCGTCAGCACGTAACACACGCACACTTCCGACTACGCCCGTGTCTCGGACGATACCGAGAGCTCCTGCGCTTACAGACACATTTACAGCGTGTTTGTACACTTGGTTACCACAAGTAAAGCGTGGGTATTCATGAGATAAAAATATTGTATCTCTTATGGATACGGGTTTCCCCATGCTGTCACAGTTTGAACTTTATGGTTAAGGCGGATCATACGGTCTGTTCCAGGCCATTTTCCCGCCAGATAGCGCTGAAGTGATTTTATTTAGCTTATTTTGTTTTATGTGAAATCGGAGCATTCGAAGAAAGAAAGAAACGCGGTACTCGACCATTACTCTTTATTGAACTTGGTCATAACAATGCTACAAAATCCACCCAATTCGATACATAAGTGCAAAATAACATCTGCCATTGAATATACAGTCTTTTACACGCACAGACGGTTAGGGGTATGAGGAACAGGGTGTAAAGTTCACTCATCCACCATAGAAAAGGGAGGATCCTCCGACCAGACGGGTGTCGTGTCTGGCGGGCAACTGCCCAGAGGTTGAAGTCGGGAGATTGTATATGTATGAACGAGTATATGTCCATCGCGCGGTAAACTCTAATTGCGCGATGCAGGATTTGTGTGACGTCAGCATGTTGTGTGACGTCAGGTCTTTGATGCGTAGTTCTTATGTGGCGATTGTAGATGCCGCCACAGACGTAACCTCTACGTTTACAAAGATTGACCACTAGTGGTGGTAATGACCATTGACCATGGCGTGTATTTAATTATATTTGCTATTTGCTTAGATTTCAATAATTTAAAACTGATTTAACACGTAACATCACGCCTGTTTTCACCAAAGGGGTGGACAGAGGTGTGTAGTAACACCACATTTTTTTACTGCCCCGTTGGTTTTGTGGTCACCGGCGCGACTGCTGAGCCCAGAACCCCACGTGTTCGACAAAGTGTTATTGCCCGGAGTTTGGAAGTTGGCGGTGTGATACCCCCGTGCCTCGGAAGGCACGTAAAGCTGTTGATCCTGTGCCTGATTTACCTCCCGTCATCTCTGATTGCCGTCCCATCGGACTATGAGAGTGAGGGAAGAGAGAGTGCACCTATGTTCTGTAATATGTTCCTCGCCGAAGGCTAGTCTCCGTTGAGATTGGTCATGGCCGTATTCAGTCTGGAAGACTATTATTATTAAAAGTAACACCCGCATTTCACCATGACCATACCACCCACTCACCATACTACACCCATTCTCTAAATCATGTTTATTACTCAAAATACCTGAAATTAAGTAATGAAGCAACCTCTAGTCTATGTCCTTACTGGAACATTCTTGTTAGTTTTAGAGATGGAGTGATCCAAGAAAATCGTTCTAACTACGAGAAATGAGTCGTGATCAAGAGGCTCGTTTTCTAATTATTCGATAACTCAGTAGCTTTGTTAACTGGAAAATTTCGGCATCGGTTTCTCATTATGATAGGTACCAATGAAGCTTTTGAACGTTGCGCGTTGTTCTGTCTAGAAATGATCGCTTGTTACAAAAAAAAATGGATGTTAAACATATAATTGGCCCATCATTTTCCCATCCCATTTGCCATGGAAAATTATAATTGGGTTGGATATAACTGATAATAATGATGTGCAAAATTACAGTATCATCACTTGAAAGTAGGGGTACCTAAGACCGGCAGCTCCAGAGTGCTTTCTAGAGGCAATGAACCCCATTAATACCTTGCAATTGAATAATATTAATTACCACAAAATGAGTTATTCTAATCATTTGTGTAAATACAAGAAATTTACCAAATGAGTAACAGGTTTGATTAAACAATGAACATGCATGTAAAAGAGGATAGGATATCAACCCGTTTTAGAATAAGTACTATCAAAACTTATCTATTTCACTTCTAAGATCTCTGTATTCTCTACCTATTTGTGGACGTTTGTTACACATTGAGGTTCGAGGTCGTCTTTCGTAACCCTTTTGGTGAGTACTAATTAATCTACAGTTTGTTATCTTCATAGCGCGTGGTTCAAAAGTTGAGTCAATCGTAAGCGCTATACATACCAATTTCTGAAGAATAAATAAATAATTAAATAAATAAATTCAGTTTTAGGCCGCAGGTTAATCTATTACCTACTAGCTGACCTGAGTTCATACAAAAATCCAATAGAAAAAAGCACTTTCAGTTTTTGCCGTAGGTACTTTCCAATTTACGTCTTTGTTTACATCTGTTTTTTCAGGTTTTTTAGCCCCAAATCATATAAATCAAATTGTTTTTGTGCTTTATTCAAGCAGAAATCGCACTTACAAACTTACCGTAGTGAGTATTCGAGCAGGTAAGAAAATGTATTTATTCATATGCATTTTCGAAGACGACGAGGTATATTGGCGTGTGCTAGCTAACATATGGCTAATAATTTGAATTATGTTTTGTGTTGCGTAATGTAAATTATTTTGAATACTATTATATAGAATCTTTTTTTTTGTTCTTCTAACTGAACAGACAGCTGTGCTGCTGGGGAGTTTGTTGCGCCACTTCTTCTTCCCAGCTAAAGCACTAGGAAGTGGTGAAGGGTGGGCGTTTTGGGGGACTGTCTTATGTAATTTTGACGTTCGAAAAGTGCTGATTCTCAGCCTAGTTTGAATAAATGACTTTTGAATTTGAATTTGAATTTGACGCGTTTTGAGTTTGCGTTTCGTTCCACCAAAAAACAACATAAAACAATGAATTGAAAAATAAGTACTTAATGAATTAAAAAATTACAAAAAAATGGAATTTGTTTCTTGACTGCCATATAATGTATTTTTAATTCTTGAATAAGTTTTGAATTACATGCATATCTATTAGTTCCGTGCTCAAGTGATGCGCTTACTAGCGAACAGCATTTAATTTTTACTATTTATAAAGATAGACAGGCAGTCGCTCCATGTAAAATACTGGTATTCAGCTGCATCCGGTTAGACTGGAAGCTGACCCTAACATAGTTGGGAAAAGGCTAGGCAGATTGATAAAGATAGACAGGCATGTAACGACTTTGGTGTGCTAAAACAACACAAGTTAGCTACATGAAATAAAAAAATCTTGAAAACAGTTTTATAAGTACGTGTTTTTTATGCGTTATTAAAATATACTTGAATTTATTAAATATTTTAGTTCAAGAAGCTATCTTGCGAAGTTTCGGAAATATTTCATAATAAGTTAGTGGTTTTTTATATTGCTCGTCAGTGTACATAAATGCAACGCGTAATGCCAAAAAAGTAAAAAAAAAACTCTACTGAGCGTTCATTCAGAATTTATTATTTAAGTATTTATTTATTCAAACTTCTCGCACACAATAAAAAGACGGACTTAATGCCTTAGGTATTCTCTACCAGTCAACCAAGGGTGGTGAAGAGATAAGATTGAAACCATCATAAAATTAGAGAAAAGAATTACACCATAAGTAAACAAAGGAATCATTAGTAATAAACCTTTCCAATATTCCACAGAATTTCCTCCTACAAAAAAAAAAAAAAAAAAAAACAATTATTTAATTTCAAAGGGCATTACGATACATTATTATTGGAGATCACCTTTTAAGCAAGGGGTTGCTTGTGTTAGGAGAAATAGAACATATAAATAACAACAAATCAACATTGCCAAACAGATCAAACACAATTAACTGTACAACAAGTAGTTTGATAGCCACATCGATATTAATAGATATTCGGCCCAAAATCGAGACAATGGCTCGACGGTTCGATTCACAATCGAGTCAATTCAATGTTATCGAGGAATATTATCGAGATGGGTGGCTGTGAAAGCCGACGGAGTGTAAAGAGTCATTCAATAGTGTGTGCACTACAAGTGCTTATATTGAACGTATCTACTCTAATGATCTACGGGTGTTCGTTAAAATTGTGATTGAATTTTTTATCTAATAATTTAATTGAATTTTAATGTTTTTGTCATTCTCTTAATTCTCATTGTCATTCTCTTAGGGCCCGGTCACATACGATAACCATAACACAACGACAAGAACAGATTTCTTATGGAAAAGTTCTTAGGGATCAAATCGAACTTAGAACGATGTATAAATGATTCTAATGATAATAATTCTGTAAATACATATTTGTTATAGTCGCGAATCATAATTTGATCAACAGACAACCTAACACTGACCTGCAAATTTGCAAAAAACGTAAGAAAATATAAATTTCGCGGGCTATAACTGCGGTTCCACCTTTAGAGCGCTTATCCTAAAAGTTGGCAACGTCGCAAATGTTACCTCGAATATTTAGTTTTATATGTAATTTTTTTTTGTTTTTTTTACACCTAAAACGGTTACAACATCAAATTCAGTGTTATAATTGCAATTCATTATTAATATTCTAGTTCGCTAGTTAGCCACATTTCATATTTCCATACAGTAATATTGAATATAAATATTTGACATGTATTTGCGACGTTGTCCACTTTCAGAATAAACACTCTTAATTAACAATAATGATGCATGTATAAAGTATCTTTCTTTATTGTTCAGGTACAGTCAGCATCAAAAGTTGATGATCACATTTAGATTTTCAAAATCGCTGTACACCTTATTCACTATTAGCGATTTTGAAAATCTTAATGTGGTCAACAACTTTTGATGCTGACTGTACATACAAACTCAACGTTGTTTAACACAAAGAGTCAATTGACTGCGTTAACATCACATATTTTAGAGTTACGAGTACATCTACGAATATAAAACTGAGTGATTATTTAAGCATTCAGACGACATGAATTGATATTTTAAAAGGCGAAGAAAACACTTTTTTGGTGGTGGTAACGTATCTTTAGTTTCGGAAAGGTGAGAAGTCTGAGCTTTCAAATGATGTTCGTTTTTTCAGCTGTAGGTCTTTTGATTACCTATTGAATATGTTCTAAAAGATTATCCCCGTAGTAAGTCCCTGTGGGCACAGAAAGCGCACTCTGCATTATATGTAGGTATGAAGCAACAAGTACGCGGCGGGCTCGTCTTGTCGGGCCAATTCAGTGAGCGTAACGTAGTCGGAAGAGAATGAAAGGCAAGTTGTAGGTAAATATAACTGTAGGTAATTAACGCTGTGCGACGAATTGCACTTTATAGTGTCGTAGAAAGAGTCGCTTTTAATTTGAATGATTTTGCAGAGTTAACCCTCTGTATTAATCTGTGCCGTGGGATAAAATTTGACGCCCAGTTCTGCTCCGTAGCGAGCGAAGCTGCCGACCGAAAGGCTAGTACTACATGAGCTCACGCCTCTTTCCCATGACGTTGGCAGTACAGTTACCAACTTTTTAAACAAGAAATAATGTATATTATGGTATATGTGGGAAAATAAACAGTATTTCGGAAAAATTAAACAGTATCTCGGAAAAATTAACAGTATTTTAAGTATGTTTTTATGTTTTAAATAAATACAAAATTCATTAGTGCTACTCAAATTTTTTTTTTTTTTTTTTAATTAAATGTTTTGAACTCTATTTTTCTGGTTTCACCACTTAGCATTCATCACTGAAAACACTCATACTGTGAATACTAAGGTGGCAGAACTGACTATAATATTATTAGATATTAAAAGGTATTCTGATACTAATTTTCTATTTACTATGTCCCGAATACAGGTGCTGAACGTCACGTGCTACAAATCTTACTGTATACTTTTTCATACGTCAGCATTGGTAATACACGTGCGCCAATCACGAGATCTGACCTTATTGAAGGATTTTACTAATAAGGTTGAGGCGGCATCTACTTCGCCACATTCGAACTACGCATCACAGTGACGCCACGAGAAATTCTGCATCGCGCAATCAGAGTATACCGCGCGATCAGCATATATATAACTTCCCGACATCAATCGTCGGGCAGTTGCCCACCAGACACAACTCCCGTCTGGTCGGAGGAGCCTCCCTTTTCTAAAGGGTATGAGTGAACTTTACACCCTGTTCCTCATACCTCTAAAAGGTATCCCCTTCTGAATATCCTCCCGGGGTTACCATGATTACAAGCCACTCTAATCAAATTTATAGTCCATTCTCTAAAATAAAACGAAACTAACATGAAACAATGATGAAAACTAAACGATACTAAGAGCTATGTATTTAGTTAGGAGATAGGTATAAACGAATCTTTTATATAAAGATAATAGTTGTCGGAGCTCTCTCGTTGTTTTTTTTTGCAGAGAGCGCCAACGGAATGAAAGAAATGAACAGATGGCCAGTGAGGTGAGAATGGAACAACTAATGGAATGGAGATGCATCTGTTTCTATAATAGAACATGTCAGATATTTTTGTCTTCTTTATGTTGTACTGTGAATGTCAATTTAAGTAGGTATCTAGTTAACGTTATTTCTGGTATATATTTTTTTTTTTGTGTTTTGCCAAATTTTATCAATTTTATCAACTTTTATAAATTTTTATAAATGTTTATCAATTTTTATAAATTTTTACCAATTTATAATATTTCTACTTTTTAAATATTTTATCATATTTTTACTTTTTACCACTGTTACCACATTTTCTATATTAGCGCTTATTACTAAGTAAGTTAGCTTATTTGTCTGATTCATTGTTTTATGCATGTGGTGTTTACCTTTAGGTAACTGATGCACTGTTAGTTTGCTTTTTAAAATGTTTTGTGTTTGTATCAGTGTAATCAATTGTTGGTGAACCTAATAAAATAAATAAATAAATTCCGTTTAACTTATTCCCTCCTTAGCTAAGAAAGTGTTTTAGTAAATGCTAGATCTGATTTTTCATCTTAATTTAAAATAATATCTTTATGGAATCAAGGATTGATTCTGCACTCACTGCTCATGTCATATAAACTTTCTAAAGACAAGCTTTAACCTCTTTTCAGTAATACAATGAAACATTTGTACTTACGCGTGCATTTTTAAAGTTTCATGATTGACTTATTTAGTCGTGTATCGAATTTGATTACGTAGCAATTTTCTAACGTTGATCGAGTTAAATTATATATATGTGTGAGCCATCTAAATTGAATTTATTGAAGGTTTTACATGATTTGTTACTTTAATAATGTTTACTTTGTTTGTTTAAAAGTTTATTTTTATTTTTTTATTAGAAAATGATTTGTTGGACATATTTATATTATTGAGTTACCTGCGACACTTGCCGGAGTCCTTTCTTTAAAATATTTTAAAGATGTGATACAGAATGCCCAGTATATCAGAGACAGGCGTAGTCACAATTAGTTTGAGGGATTGAATATTATGTACCTAACTTATAATGACGTGTAAAAAAACGCAATATTAATAAATAATAATTAAATATTATTTATCATTAAATCGCCAAACAAATTTTTACTAAAGTTTGTTTTTTAATCCCAGATAGTAATTTTGCAGGTGCAAATATCAAACACCAAATTAAAAAATGAACAACAAAGATTTGAAAACTAAATGTCATATCTTGGATTAAAAAACGAACTTTAGCTAGGTAAGATTTGGACCTTTGGAAAATATCAAAAATGAAAATCACAATTTTTATTTTTTTCAAAACTTTTAAAATGATTTTATAAACGTATTTGTAGCGGACGCGAATTTGTTTTTTTTTTGTTTGAAACAAAACATTGCCTGGTAAGTGCAAAAAATGTAAGAATAAATAAATTTCGTGGATTAAGCGCATCATATATCTATTCATATTATAAATTAAAGTCGCTTTTCGTGTCTGTATGTGTGACCGCGTTGTTCTTCCAAACTCCGCTACGCGATAAGGTTTTCATAATAATTTAGAGAATTTAGTCCGGAAGGTTTATGTGTTTATTACATTAACATTTAACTTAGATATAGTACAGAAATCTCGATGTTTTGACATATCGCCACATCAGTACATTGCACCCGTGCGAAGGAGTGGCGGGTCGCTAGTTTTACCATATTCAATAATAACACAAGTATTTTTTTTTACATCTGTGAAGCAGGTACCTACTCCATTTATTTCCCTGTCCATTGTCAATAGTCGGTATTGGAAAACATTAAAAGAAGGGTATCCAGATGACAACACAATGGCCGCCACGAAGTCACTAGACTAGCAATATGATTCGAACGAGTCACTGGGAACCAACCAGGCAACATTGTCTATTTCCGTAGCTCCGGCGAAAAATAGAGATCGCACTTCGTGATTAAATATTTCTGTTAGGTTAGACTTCGAATGCGAATTCAGACTTTAGGGCACAGTTTTTTGTAAGCACAGCCAATCAGGTCACAGTCTTAGATTGTTTTTGGGTAATTAATATTTTATTTATTCGACCATAAGAAGGGTGACATTAGTCATTACTGGTTAACAATGAAACTCTATTAAGATTAACTTAGTGACTCCATTTTCATTTCAACAAGTTAAACATAGACGAAATTGTTTTTACCTCTCAAGGGTCAATCAATATGCCTAGCTTTTTCCCAACTATGTTGGGGTCGGCTTCCAGTCCAACCGGATGCAGCTGAATTACCAGTATTTTACATGGAACGACTGGATGCCTACCATGATCTAATTAAAAACTCCACAACCCAGTAACTGTTGTATATTATCCCTTGGTAAGACTGGTTGTTACACTTTCGGGCTTCTGAGGACCCGTTACGACTGTCAAAGATCCACGAATGACAGCTGGGACCAACGGCATAACGTACTTTCCGAGGCACGGAGGAGTCTCGGTATGTAAAGATGGTCACGTTTACCTCTTATGGGAGCTCGGCATTTTTTATCCAAAAGCACACGAAAAGGGAGATAACGCCCAGTCATAAAACTAGACCATGCAACATACAATTATTGTCAAATTAACAGCAACATTTCCGCTTACTCCATAACACCAATCCCGTTCTGAAATATACAGCTATTTCATTTTGACATACATTGTGGTTTATTACTATATCATTACTTAACTACGAATTTAAATTCAGCAGAAGGTTTCCATTCCACTTTATATAGTCGTTTCTGTGAGAAATATTCTTTCTTAAAATGAATCCTGTAAGATGATATTAAATTTCATCGTCAAAATCATGAAGAACGCCGCGAGCGTGCGAGACAATTATTTTTTTCTTGATTTTTCACTACTACCTAGACCATTGAATTTTCAAGGTTTTACAACTGGAGCAATTTGTTTTCGTAGCCTTTTCAACTAGGAAAATAAAAACCGTTTGAGAAATCTATCAGTTCTACAAATATTAAAAAGCTCTTATATTGAACTAGCTTCTGCCTACGCCTTCGTTCGCATGAAAGTTGTAAGACACTAAAATAACACCCACATTGTTGTTATAAAACTCTCGGACCCCGACCCACCGCGTCGCATCGCCCGCCTGCGCTGACTTTTTGTCTTTTTGCTCGGCTCCTCAGAGTCGTAGCGTGATGTTAAATAGCCTATAACCTTCCTCACGAATCACTCCGTGCATTGGTGAAAACCGTATGAAAATCCGTTTGGTAGTTTTTGAGTTTATCGCATTCAGACAGACAGACTATGTATTATAATATGTAGTGATAGTGTTATGCACTAAAAACAAATATATAAATAAAGTAAGATTTTTTTGACATGTTAGCTGGAACTTATCCTAAGATAATCCTTAGGATGGTACAGTCAGCATCAAAAGTTGTTGACCACATTTAGATTTTCAAAATCGCTGTTTAGTGTAGTGCTAATAGTGAATACGGTGTTCAGCGATTTTGAAAATCTAAATGTGGTCATCAACTTTTGATGCTGACTGTACCTAATGTTAATGATAACTAAAACGTTTTTGGCTCAAAACACCATTCTAGTACAAAAACGTCGGTTGTACTATACGGACACGGGGTCACCTCTGCCGAACCCTTCAAGGATTACAGGGGTGATGTTATGTATGTTTTGTTGCGTCAACAGACAACTTAATTTATGCCTATACACGTAATCTTGTCTCTATTTCTGTGCCTATAATAGCAGAATAGGGATGTTGCCTAAAAATTATTGTTTTGTCCGTCAGATAGAGAGATTAAAAAATATTGGACACGTATTTTTTCTTTTTAGGGTTCCGTACTAAACAAGGAACCCTTATAGTTTGGCCATGTCCGTCTGTCTGTCCGCGGCTTAGCTCAGAGACGGTTAGTACTAGAAAGCATGAACATACATATTAATCACGCCGACAAAGTGGTAAAATAAAATCAAGAAAAAAAAATATTTTTAGGGTACCTCCCCTACACGTAAAGTGGGGATGTTTATTTTTTTTCTCGTCTGTCCCATGGTGTGGGGTGTCGTTGGAAAGGTCGTTTAAAAATTTGTGGGTATGTGAAAATCATTTTTCAATACAGGAATCCGTTTGCGAAATATTAAGCTGTAAAATACAAATTTTTGTTAGAGTCATGTGTCCCCTTCCCCCTGCTAGCTAAATGGTTGTAATTCGATTTGTAAAAAAAATCACAGCAGTGATATATATAACGAAGTTAAAAGGAAAACCATCACAGCTAAGTAGGCTTTACAGGTTATCGAGTAATAATCGACAAACTGCAAACTGTTTTTCAACTACAATGTTTAGTTTGTTCTTGGGATAAATTCATCCCATCTACGGAACCCTTCATTGTGCGTGGTCTCACACGCACTTGGCCGGTATTTTTTACGTAAGTTTCAATAGATTACGGGAAAACATTGAGCTAAAATATGGCATGACGTCACTCTCCGTTAGATTTTATACTGAATTGTGACGTAGCGAGCCCCCACTTCCCAACTTTAATGCGTTTTATAATGGTTTTATCTAAATATTTTTTATTAATATGATAAAGCAAAAAAATACGTGTCTAATATTTTTTTATTATCTGACTGGCGGACTAAGACTAGTTTTTTTTCCCCAGACAACATCCCTATTTCTATTACGTCAGCATCATATTAACCTTCTTTTGCTCACTACTTATTACCTCTATAAAATAATCATGAGCAGCTAATCTAACCGGGTTTAGGAACGTCGTAAAGTGGTGTCAAGGACTGGGAGATTGTGGGTATTTTAATAGTGTGCCATTTATGTACAAGAATTTAGTCATAGATAGAGATTAAAATATCGTAGGGACACCAAAAGTGTGACGAAGACGATATTCTGATCCTATTAAAATCTGTTTGACAATCTGCAAATATAGACTATCACTTTAAGAGCGTTTATTCTAAAAGTAGGCAACGTCGCAAATAGCTGTCAAAAATTAAACTGTTTTTATTAATTTGACAATTTTACTACTTTAAGGAAATGTAGCGGCATCTACATCGCTACATGCGAACTACGCATCAAAGACCTGACGTCACATAACATCCTGACGTCACACAAATCCTGCATCGCGCAATTAGAGTTTACCGCGCGATAAACATACTATATAGAATCTCCCAACTTCAAAACCTCTGGGCAGTTGCCCGCCAGACACGACACGATTTTTTTTCTGATACATTTTTTTTTTTTTTTTTTACTGTTTTGGTCCATTTAATCCAGATTGTACATGCTTAAGATTTAATCTTAAGCGTTATCGTAATACGATTAAGATCATTCACTAATTCGTTCGAAAGTCGTCTTAACTAGTCGTAAATAAAAGCACGAAGTAATTTTTTTTTTCTTTTTACAATAACAATCCAACGCGTTTACGTAAGAAACCCACATTTTGAAAAATCTCATGTGAGTTTGGGGGATGGGGGAGGGGGTTGAATAAAATCTCACGACATCTCACCAGGGGGGGAGGGACGGACAGAAAATTTAAAAAAACACCTCACGTAATTTATCGACGCCCCCTAATCTGATAGTTAACTGATTCAGGCGTGACTTTGCGGAAATCCATTATAAAATACAATAGACGACGTATATTTAGTAACCTAATCCGCTTAACTGTTCTTAAAGAGTTATAAAGAACCCTGTACGCAACAAGTCAATCGTCATCCTGAGGATGCCTCGTTAAGAGGTGAAACATGTGTCGATTTCTTACAGGGTTCTTTATGACTCTTTAAGAACAGTTAGCGGATTAGGTTACTAAATATACGGCGACTAAAGTTTTTTTTTTTTTTTCGTGCTGATCTGCTAAATAAGGGGCCTATGGCCAATCTGTAAATAATCACTGATTAAGGTAGACACTGGTTGATTTATAATCTCAGATATAGCTCTAATCTTGTTAGTCAGATTGAGACAAAGTTTTCTTCGTTTGCCAGGTACTAGAGTAGAGGTAGCTACATAAGTTTTTATTGACCGAGCGAGCTTAGCGTCTCTGCTTCAAGTCTGGCAAAATTTGCTTTTCTCTGTTAGTTTGTAGGTCGTATTTTACAACTGATCTGGACGAAACTGGGTATACAGGTTTTATCGTTTTTTCTGTCGACGGGGATTTTTCATTGGACGCCCTCCAAAACGAGGCAAAAAGGGGCTACTGCATATCTCCGCCCTATGAGATCCGATTTCGATGGTTCTTTTTTTATTTGAAAGGAAATAACTTTAAGTTGGTCTCATAAAAATTTGGTGAAGATCTTCGGCGTGATGTGCAGAAAATAGGTCCTCAAAATGAAGTAATTGCCCACTTTTAGATTTCTACCAGTGGAATCGGAACTACTATGTAGGGATTGAAAAATCATGGTAAAAATCGCGTTTTGAATAACTTTAGTGGTAAATTAATTGTTGCAAAAAAGTTTTTGTTCACGAGGTCTACTGTTTGCAGAACTGCTAGTTTTATTAAGATATAACAAACTTTAATGACTTAAATCTCTTCTCAAGGGGTATCTATCGTGTTACCCAGTTACTGGGTTGTGGAGATCAGACATGCAGTCGCTCGGTGTAAAATAATGGTAGTCGGCTGCATCTGGTTAGACTGGAAGTCGACCCCAACATAGATGGGAAAAGCCTGGGCGGATGATGAAACTTTTATGACTATGTGTATGAGCTGGGTATCAAATTAACAACCATTCGTTCACAATCCGTCTTTAAAAACCGCTAAACAAGTAATGTGATCGATCATTTTAATATTCTTTTTATATTAATGCTGTTTTACGAATGTATGGGAAAGATTATGGAGGTACCGTCGCTGAAGTAATGTGAAGGTGCGCCTGAATATAAATGTGTTGCCGTTTAGACGACATAAATGATTCGTATTTGTCGTGCCATGCGGGGATTTTTTGTCGAGGTTGCCATGACAACAAATAACGTAACACATTTATATTCAAGCTCACCCTGTGGAATTTTATTCCATTTTATTTGATCGAAAAGCTTGACGGTAGGTTATTTGTTCTCTAAAACACAAAAGTAAACATGAAATCATTTTGGAAATCGTTAGGCATCTCCCTTAATTAATTTTGGTCTTTTTTATACTTACCTACCATAAAAAGATGAAATTGTGTAGAAGAAAAATATAGTATTAATTTTTATGCGCCCATTAATCTAACCCCATCAGCATAATAAAATTCTTAAATTCACTGACAGACAACGCACACCCTAAACTGCTGTGTCTCTAAAAGCATGAAATTTTGCGCAAGAGTACCTTTTTTAACGAAAGAGAGCACTATGGAAGGGTTTTTGAAAATCCACCCTCTAAAAGTGAAGGGGATGAAAGTTTGTATAATAAGTTAGTTTGTTCGTGTGTCTGTTGTTGCTGAAGAAATATCGTCCAGCACACGGATTTTAATAATTATATTAATGACTATACCTACTCCAAAATTGTGTGTCGCACTTTTATTTGGTTAATGTAATGGAGTGGAAAGAAATCAAGATCTGTAGGAGAACCAAAGTAACCGACATAGCCCGAAGTATTGCCAAACTTAAGTGGCAGCGGGCGGGGCACATTGCTCGTAGAACAGATGGCCGATTTGGCCGAAAGGTTCTGGGGTAGCGTCCGCGTACCGGAAGGCAGCAATGCGAAAAGGCCGCAGGAATCCACTGGATGCGGGAAGCACAGAACGAGTCGAAGTGGCGGTGCGGGGGGGAGGCCTATGCCCATCAGTGGACGTCTTACTGCTGCAATGACGATGATGGTCAATGAAGTAGCACATCCACAACCAAGCATGCGGCCCGCCTGATGGTAAGTATGGTCACCTTGGGTCACCCAGCTTTAGGCCGTGTCCAAACCGAAAGCAACCATTCGTGCGAGTACGCTCGCGCGCCGGGTAAAGACATTTGCAATACCAGACGACTCACACGTGTTGGCTGTCTTTAAATTCAGATCCGTAATTCTCTGAGCCATTTCCTATGAGTCCTCATCATCACATGATGATGAGAACATAGTTGGGGTCGGCTTATCTAACCTCTACAACCCAGTTACACCCCTTGGTCAGACTGGTTGTCAAACTCTCGGGCTTCTGACGACCCGTAACGACTGCCAAGATGACGTAACGAATGACAGCGGGGGCTTAACGTGATTTCCGAGGTATGGATGATTTTCGGTATATAAAGATGGTCACCCATCCACGGACCAATCGTGGCAAGTGTATAAAAGCTTAATGGCCGTGTCCGATCCGAAAGCAACCATCGTGCGAGCACGCGCGGTTTTTGTCATTTGCAATACTAAACGCATCACAAGTGCATTGCCTCCATAGAGGGGGCTGTCATCAAAATCAGATACGTAATTCTCGGAGCAAGATATCCCATGAGTCCCAATAAAACCAAAAATAACTCCAGTAATAAGCGTCTGAATAATAAAAATAACACTATTATGAAAACCAAGTACTCATTATTGGCTAATAATTGAGTTATTCCAACAATCTGAGGTTTATTAACCGCTGGAGGTCGATCAATGGCATCTTCATTGAGTGGTATTGATTTTCTAATACATAGGGATAAATAAAAAAATTGAACATATGTACAATACGGCCGATATAACTTGGCAGGTCTGAACATAGGCACTACTAACTTTCGCGCACTCACACTCGCCTTTTTTTTGGGTGGGAATTTGTCAAATAACTTCTCCCGCTCCGGGCGGAGCGGGAGGGCATGTCAGACTCCTACTGACTAAAACCCACCCGTGTTCCTTCAGTTGTCTGTACATTGATAGGGGCCACGGTATCCCTTGCCGTTGAAATCCCGGTGATGCTGACGATCTGGGAGAGCTAGGACTTCACTTGAAGACTCCTGCGAGGACTCAGGAGAGTCAGGAAGGTGGACAGCACTACCGATCGGTACGAACTGGTCGATAGACGAGACTAATATTCGGGAGGGTAACGTTGTTCCTTTTGTAAACAATATATTTACTATAAAGTATTCATAGTTTAATTTCAAGCCCTAACAGAATCGTCTCATGTCACCATTTGGTTTAAAAAAAATGTTATTGCGCAGACTTCTGCGCGAATTTCGGACCTGCCAAGTTATATCGGCCGTTTTGTAGTTTTTTATTTATCTCTTTAGATCAATATGTCTATTGTTGTTGAAAGTCACTTAAGTGGAAACGGAGAAGACTAGAGAATGATGAACAGCAATAATGTCCAAAAGGGAATCGTTTTTAAAGATCGGAAGATGAAATTAATAGTAGCTTATGGGTAATGCGGCGAGGTAGCCCGTGAAATTCAAATCTTCTTACGTTTTTTGCAATTTGCGGGTCAGTGTCAGGGTGTAATAAACGTAAAGAAATTTGAATTTTGCGGGCAACCATATTGCTATCACCTTATTATATTTCTATAATATTTAGATATTTAATAACATCTTGCGATCGGCTTGACAAGCCCTTATCAGATTTGTTGTGGGAGTTAATATATAATACTACCTACACACTATTATTTTTTTATATAATATTATTAATATTTTTTTGTATACATTTTTTTATATAATACTACCTACACACTATTTTTATTACTACTACATGCCGCGCGGCAAAAGCCGGCGGCCATTCCACCGGCTTTTGCCGCGCGGCATGTACCCCCTGCTTTTTCGCCTTTATTTCTTTTGTGCGGCTTTGTGCGGCATGGCCGGGCGCGCCGCGGCTTGCCCGGCGCTAGTGCCGGCGCGGCGGCCAGGCCGCCGGCATAGTGTGTAGGAGCTATTATGTGGCAATATTTCAGGAAATACATGGACGAGAACAGAAATAATATTGAAAGAAAATAATGATCTAGGTATAAAAAAAATATATTATGAAACCTTCGTCAATATTTTGATTGACAAATAGACCATATTATTTATTTATTATCTAGTCATAACGTGTCACAAGGGTGGTAATTGATAGTGAGTTTGTGATTGAATTATTATATAACTATACTCCATTTGAAATAAAATTAGACATTTAAACAAACCTTTTTTACAGTACGATTCTTACTTCTATACCGTAGGCATAAGGATGGCATTATAAGCAAAAAAGTGGTTACACTACCAACTGTTTACTGCAGCTGCCATTTGGCATACCTCCAACGCAATAGAAGTCAATATCGGTTGAACGGACTGTAAAAAAGGTTTAGTTAAATATCGAATCTTATTTCAAATGGAGTATAGAATTTTTGGTCGTGGGTTCCAACCAAACAGGTACTTTATTTTGTGTAAAAAATATTTTCATCACCACTGCTCTCGAAATGGTGAAGAAAAACATTGTGAGGAAACCGACATGTGACAGCCGCCGAACCGCACTGGGCCCGCGTGGTGGATTACGGCCCACTCCTTCTTACAGAGAGGAGGCCTGATTCCCAGCAGTGGGAAGATTGTAGGCAGATTTTACATGATTATAAAACAGTCAACAAAGGAAAAAAATTATGACAAACCATTATTTTTTCTAGCCCTTCAATATTCAAGAATTTCTTTTCAACATATTGACTAACAAGTCAACACCCTTAGCTTTAAGACTGCATTCGTACATTAATAGATCTCAAGTGTTTGAACCCAGCGGGGGTGGTCAAGTGAACCAGCCTGTGATAAATGTACAGGGTAACTTAGTATGGAGGTGGCACCTATATCACAGAGTAAAATAATATGACAGTAGGTCGCAAATCAGTGGTAACAAAATCAGTATACGTTCGCACGGACGTAAAATATCGCGGCGGGCTTTAATCGCGCACTGGTTCTTCAACTGTCGGTGTTGAGCCGAGCGTTGAGAATCCAACGCACTGGAACGCACTCTCGTCCCAGCGCGTTGAAAAAACACACTGTTGGATTTTCAACTCTCGGCGCTTGGCAGAGCGTTGAAAATCCAAAGCACGAAATAAAAATCGCCCGTGCACCTGGGCGTATTCTATTGAAACCTCCGTACGCTCGCCTGTACTACACCTTTAGTGCCTTTACACACGCCCCGGTTGCCAGGTAACCGGTGCCGATAGACGGCAGATTAAAGTATATGGGCATTTTCGTTATCTTTCACACATACCGGCGAAGGATAACGTCAATGCTCATACAATTAGCCGCCGGCTCCCCGGCCACCGGGACGTGTGGAAAGGCAGCTCTGTACAGAATTAGTCAAGACTGTTGAGTAGATCGACTATCACTCCATTAAAACAAAGATGGCGCGCACACTCGCCACAGAACGTCTTATAGTCTAACTGAAAAACTCTGTGGTGCAAGCATGGTTCTTTTTTAACGATCGACGTTTTATCAATAATTCAATCGTCAAAGGACACTGGGCAACAATTTATGGCGCTTGGTCCAAATGTCCACCAGTCCACCACTAACAAGACCTACTGAATAAATTAATTTAATTCAATACTATTTAATTATACATTAACTATGTGTTACAACTAACTATTAGGTATATACGTATATATTATGTACAAGTATGGAAAGGAAAAAATAAGATATTTAATTTTTAGAATTTTACGATGCCTAATGAGCTCTTCCCTTTATTAAATTGTCGTATTTTTTCACGTTGGATGGCAATGCTGATTCTTTGGTCTAAGAATTGGCCAGCCCTCTGGTCACGTGAGTCGAGCAACCGCTTGGCGATGTCCAGAAATATTCGACGAGCACTCGGAGCCCACGGCCCTTGTGTTTCAACCCCAAATGGCTCAAAAATATAACTACCAGTAAGGTTTTTATATTTGCGCCGTTTGAGGTTTTCCCCACCTGTAGCAGCTGCCCTGGCACAGCCTGCCGTGCAAGGAAGATGAGGTTGCGCAAGGGTGTCGACACAGGTTGCATCCTACACCAAAGACCTACCCAACTTCCAAGGCATAATTGTCATTGTCACTGAATAGTATTTTAAATAATGAGTAACATTTATTAAGTCACCCATAGAAACATCTGTTAGTGAAAAGTTATAGCTAAATTAAAATTATTATTTATTCAAATTAAAGCATAAATAAAACAAAAATTGATAGCCGCTATCTTGGTTTTTAATTTTGATTTCATTTTCGGCAGCTAGGAAGTGGTGAAGGGCGGGCGTTTTGGGGAACTGTCTTTTGTAATTTTGACGTTCGAAAAGTGCTGATTCTCAGCCTAGTTTGAATAAACGACATGTTTTTTTTTTGGCATCAGGACTCCCAAAAACTACAAAAATTACCCCAGAATTTGACATGTGAATTGATAAAATGTAGTACGTTAAAAAATAAACATATTTCCTTGTACCGCAGGCTTTGAAATAATTTTATGACTGCATCGTTTTGTCTCTAGTGTGCACACTATCTTACTGTGTAAGCCCTGGTTTGTTTTTATAACTGAGTTAATGCCTACTGTAGGCATTCACTCAGTTTTAAAAACCAACTCGAGATCATCTTAAAAGTGGGTGTAGAATAGATTAAACTTTTGAAAGTTGGTTTGTTTAACAAAGTTTGTTTGACATAGATAAATTAAGACACTCCATGGACAGTTGGACACTCTTTTAAATCGGAAAGAAAGAAAGAAAATCAGCGTCAGGTCAATAAATTGTACTCAAATAAAAATCCTTAAAACTATTCTGTAGGTAAATCGATTAGATGGTCGTTCGAGAAATTGTGTTTCAACATAATGGGCTTCGCGCTGTCGATCATTCGAGCTTACAGTTATTCGAGATTTTGATGCATCGAGGTAGTGAATTGTCGCGCTCATAATTTATCGATTTTAAGTACTATCGAGTTAACGTTTTCGAGCAAGTATTATTCGATCTTTCGTCATTCGATTTCAAGTACCACCCGATATACAGACAGAGAGACGTGACTGATTGCCACGTTGGTCTAGTGGTCGCAAGCGCTACTGCTGAGCATTAGGTGCTTAGTTTGATTCCCAGGTCGGGCAAAGTGTTATTGGGTTTTTGTATCAGAAATTTCTCAGTATCAGCCCGGAATTTGGGATTGTGCCCAGTTGATGGTAATAGGCTCGCTCGCTAGGCTGGGACTTAGCCTATGTATCTCTGTTTGTGTATGCAACTTTGACTATATATTGAATAAAAAACCGACCAAGTGCGTGTTGGATCACGCACAATGAAGAGTTCCGTAGTTGAGATGAATTTATCCCAAAAAAAAACTTAACGGACCATAGACCTACCTACGTATTTGATGTTAATTTCAACTTGATACCTCCACGCGTTCTTGAGAAAAGGGTCCTCTCTTCCCTTACACCCTCCTCGGTATTCCTTATAGTTTCGGTAATTTTGCGATTGTCACAACCGTAACCTGTCACAACCGTACCGGGTGTACCCTATACCTCTGTCTGTGTATGGCACTTTGACTATACAATGAACAAAAAAACCGGCCAACTGCGTGTTGTTGTTGTGTGTAGTAGGTAGCCAAACTATCCAATTAGGTCTAAGATCTGTAAGAGGTAAAAATAAATAAATTTTTGCTATGTTTAACATTCATAAATATGTATTAAAATGCATTCAAGTTTGAGACATCTTTAACCACGATGTTTTTCCGAACATGCTTTTTTAAAGGGTAATTAAAATCTGTGACAATTTTTGACGAATATTCGGATATTTTTGAACTAATAGCTATACAATTGATTAAAACAAAATCTAGAGTAACGGTGACCTTTCTTACCCATTCTTCTTCATACGAAACTAACTTTTGGCAGGGGCGACTAGAATCAATTATATTTTTTTGAAAATATTACGGTTTAAGACATTTATTTCTCAAAAAGAATACAATTCACTTATCATGAGATATACAAGTTAATGTTATTACTAAATACATGAACTTATAAAAACGGTAGGTACTCGTAAATAATCTAATAAGTAGTAGATGTACAAAAAGCATTTTTAGTGGGTAACAAGAAAAAGTAAGTATACTATTACATATCGTTTCTCGATGGCAAGTCTGGAAATATTGACGTTCAAAAGTGTCTTGTACATATGTGCCTATTTGTAAAGAAAGAGTTCGTAAAGATTTGACTTTGACGCTCGATTTTTAAACCCACGGCCTTTGTCTCATGTTCTGAATACCATCAGGTTATCACCAACTACTATCGGTCGTCTACATACGCCAAAAGTTAATTCCCAAGATAATAAGTGAATGACAAAAAATAGATAAGTTTGTTGACTTGCTAAGTGCAAGTTAATTTTTAGGGTTCCGTACCTCGAAAGGAAAAAACGGAACCCTTATAGGATCACTGCGTTGTCCGTCCGTCAGTCTATCGAGAGCCTTTTTCACAGTAACGCGTGGAGGTATCAAGTTGAAATTAATATCAAATACGTAGGTCTATGCTCGCTTGGAGCTCTAAAAATATCAAGGTACTAAATCAATGCAGTAATAAAATACAGCCATTTAAACGACATATTTTGATACTCGCAAAGAAATCAAAACCTACAGGCACAGATAATATAATACTCTACAGGGTACTTCCCGCTGACCTAGAATCATGAAATTTGACAAGAAGCAAGGTCTCACAGCACATGTAAAGGAAAAAGTCCGAAAATCGTAAATTTATAGTTTTATCACATACATTTTTTTTTTGCGATTACAAACTTTCATTTGCAGCTGGAGAATTGACCGTGACGTATATCGATGTATGGGAGAACATGTTTTTCAACTATAAAGTTAAGTTTTACTGGAATAAATTCCTCCCAACTACGGAACCCTTCATTGTGCGTGGTACGACACGCACTTGGCCGTTTTTTTTAATTAATTGTATAGGTTTTTAAATATACGAGCCGTTGACCGAAGGTTTTGATGAGTCCTTTACTTTGTCCAAACTTGTTTGAACGTGCTTTAGAGCAGTAAATATTAGCATTATTCGTTTTTCGTGAAAGCATGTGTGAAATCGGCACCGTTATTAGGGGTTAATTGGAACTGCTGGAGTAAATAATGACGTTTTTGGATATTGAATCAAACACCGTGAGAGAATAGTTAATATTTTTGATAAAGAACAAATTGTTGATCTCATTGTGACTTACATATTTTATGCATCGGTTTTTGCTCCGTGATAGTCTTTATTCTTTCTAAATGTATATTAAAAATAAACCACATCAAATCGGTTCATCCGTTTATGAGCTACGATGCCACAGAAAGACACACAAACTGACATACAGACACACACACATAGCGGTCAAACTTATAAAACCCCTTTTTTGCGTCGGGGGTTAAAAAGAGAAAGATTTTTTTTTTGTAGATTTGTTTGTGAGGTTTTCACGCTAAAAAGGCTGGACAGATAGGCTGGGTAGACCATGGTCTACCCAGCCTATCTGTCCAGCCTTTTTAACCTTAGCCTTTCTAACCCAGGTCATGACCTGGGTTAGGACATAGGATACTTTTTATTCCAATATTCCCACGGGATCGAGACTTATGCGGTTACAAGCGCGGGGCGCTAGTAAAAAATAATGATGTGTTTTAGAGCCAACCTATTTAAACTTGTAGCTAATAGGGTAGGTCTATTTGCCATTAGACTGAAAGAAAAGAAAGAAAGAAAAAGTATTTATTGAGACTCGCACAGGAAATCACCAATTAAACTAAAAACTCACTAAACATAAATAAAAAGAAAACACAATAAAAAACAAAGCTCCTATCTCAGCATGATGCTGCGACATCTAATTTAAAAAAAAGTCGCAGCGCTGGTATTCTAATTGGGCCCGCAGTGGTGGCACGGATAAATAGATACAGAATTATATATTAAATAAAATAAAAACTGAACTGATAAAGACTGGGACCAATCCAGACTCCAGATTGCTACAAAGATCTTCCTGATGAATAGAGCTAATAGCTCTTCATGCCTGTTTCCAGTTACAGTAGGTTACACCTAAATGCAATGCTTAATAAAAGCGCACTGCGAGATGGTCGCAAAGCCCAACGTTAAAAATCCTCCATTTCGATTTTGTTAGACAATATATTTAGGTGTCAAGGCTTTATTCTTATTGCATTATAATTATATCATAATATAAAAACCCATAATCGGTGGGTTGCTGCTGAAAATCAGCGTCAGGTGGTACACTTTGTGTTGCCATCTGACATATATGTTGAGCTGAGGCCCTATTGGCATTATAATCATTGTTTTCTGTATTTTTTTTTGTTATAAGGTGTATTTTTCTGCTGTAATGCCAATAAACGCATTTTTATTTCTTTCTTTCTAATCTATAATATATTAAAACAGCTGTCTGCATACATTATAGCCCTGCGTGGGATGTCGCTTAGCTCAGCGGAGCGCATCACTTGCGTTCAGGTTCATTCATACATTATGTCGTAAAAACCGTGAAATCTCTTCAAACACGGTGCCCTATCGATTTGATATTAAATAATGTGTACTATCGGCTTCTAACGATAAAGGATTTATGGTTTTTTTTTTTTTATAACTGCTGTACTTATTCATTGCACACTCATGATTAACATAGTTTTATGTTATTGTAATATGTACTATTTACTAAGAACATATGAACAGACTAAAAAAATATATAATTTTTTGTTTAAGTCCATCATGGAGGTTATTAAAAAATATTGGACACGTTTTTTTTTTTTTTACATAATCTAAAGATAACGGCGATACATTGAGTTAAAATGTGCTATTACTTCACGAGTATGTAGATTGTATACTTACTTGTGACGTAACGACCCCCGCTCCCCGACTGTAAATGCGTTTTATCTAAGTAATTTTTTATTAATATGATAAAGCAAAAAATACGTGTCTAATATTTTTTTATTATCTGACTGACGGACTAATTAGAATTTCTTTTTTTTACCCAGATATCATCCGTATTAAACGATTTTAATTTTATTTATTCATTTAATACAAATAACATAACATCACGCCTGTATTCCCCGAAGGGTAGGGCAGAAGTGTACCTATAGTACACCCACATTTCGCCAGTTATGCTTAAGTCCTATGTAATAGGGGGCGAGCCTATTGCCATCAACCAGGCACAAATCCAGATTCCGGGCTGCTACTGAGAAATTACCCAAACCCAGGCCGACTAGGCAGACATTCATTTAATACTCGTTCGGAAATTAGAATTTAACGTGACATTTGAAGTTTTGCAGTAATAGCACTTAAGATAAGTTCTGAGTTGAGCTACACAATTACTGACAAATGCGTGCACTGAATGGACAGTGGACAGGTCCACTCTTTGTGTGGTTTATTCCTCAAAAGACCATTTCAGAAATTAATCTGCATGGTCCTCATATGGCCTGACCAAGATTATGTCTGGACTTTAAAATAGAGGCATCTGAGTTTGTTTCGGTCTTTCTTCTCATAGTTGCCAGATAGGAAACACTGAATTCTTCTAATTTTAAAACATATAGTACATTACTGCCGCGGCCTGCAAAAGGGGCACTGATGGACGCATTGCGGCCAAGGCTTGTATAGTACTTTCTCAAATAATGCGCGGAAATTCAAACTAAGTAAATTAATTAAATAATAAAATTCCAGAATCAATGACGAACAACCTAATTTTTCACGTGACAATAAGTTTATTTGTTTCTTTTTGCAAGCTAAATCGAAATTTGAATAAAAGCTTTGTTAAGTTACCTCCTTGGTTGTCATGTGACAAAGTAAAAAGTTCGTTCCATTTTTAAATTACACGAAGATAATAATGAGTTTTCATAATTAATTTTCATACTAACATTGCCGGCTGCCTGGACGCATATATTTTACTATTCCAACATTTTCGATTTATCTCGAAGAAGGTTGTCAAAATAATACTCGAATTTCTCGAATGCATGTTGGAGAAAAGTTATTTTTGACCTGTAAAAGTGTTTTTTAACCAATTTACAGAAATAAATATAATTTATCATCGTATCACC
Organism: Agrochola macilenta; assembly: GCA_916701695.1. Lineage (NCBI taxonomy): Eukaryota > Metazoa > Arthropoda > Insecta > Lepidoptera > Noctuidae > Agrochola > Agrochola macilenta. Next base: position 7,526,438 of record OU753564.1, on the reverse strand, counting down.
ATCAAATGAAGAAAATGAGAATTTATTTATTTGGCATAAAGCCAAGCTGCATTAAGAAACTAACTTTATTCAAAATATAGTATTTCATTGCATAAACGTGTTATGAAAACTTAATTTAATTTAAACAAAACGTTTTATTTGAATGTCAACTTTTACAACTTGCCCTTTATTGCTTAAAACCTTTACAATTGAGTTTCGATGAGTTTTGAATACAATTTCAACTGAAATCTTATTAAAGTTTTTTATACCATGATATACTATAGGTATATTTTTGCTTTTGTATATCAATTTCTAACTTTCATTTGAACATTGTTGAACTTTAAGATATAATGAATTATTTCTTTGACAAAATAGATATTTGTCGGAGGAGGGTGTGTCTCTTTCCTTATTAGGCATATTTTAACTACTGTGAGCGTACTACTGGGTATTGTTGGTTATTGCGCAATAGAAAACCGTTGCAGTTCAAATCAAATTATAAACGCGCGACAGTTTCTAAACGTGTTCACCGCTTGACTGCCACCCATGAAGTCTGCTTCTGCTCTGCTGAGCCCCGGCCGGCAGCCGGTCCGAACGTTAAGTTATATGGCGGCGCTGGCGTCCCAATTAGTCAACTCAGTAACGTATTTCCGATATTTATAAGTAGGTAAATAAACCTTTGATATTTCTTTCCCTATTTTGTATCAAAAATCATTGAGCTCAGAACTTTCATCTAATTATTTTCATATATAAGTATCGTGGGATTTGTTTTTGTAAGTGCAAACTTACAAAAACAAATCCCACATAGGGCCTAACACAAACTAACAATTTTGGAACAACTGATGGATCTGTAGGACATTCAAATATTCCACTCAGGAGTCAACCCCGCGACAATATAGCAAGAATAGACATTTTTAACAATCCTTAATTGTAGGGTTTTTTTTTAATGCATTCAAACTCAAAATAACAAGTATTTTTTAACCGTCTTCTTAAAAAAACGGTTAATAATTCGACACGTATGACTTATGTTTGTAATATTATTGGAACTGCAATATATTCACATTATGATATTCTATTAGGGCTTCCAAACAAATATACAACATTTTATAGGTGTATGTATGTTCGTCATCGCATTTCTCCGAAAGTATTAATCAGATCATGACCATTTTTTGTATAGGCTTACATTTACTTCAACTTAGGAAACAATGCAAGTTTCATCAAAATCGGATAAGCAGTTTTCAAGATATAGACTAATACGTATAAGTGTGACTGCCTGGCTTCATGATACGAGCTACGGGTGTGGTGTAAAAGGAAAAATATCTCAAAACCTTGGTCAACCACAACTAAAAAGTGAAAAATAAAAACTTAAAAAGAAATAAACCGACATCCAAAAAAAACGCAACTGAAAAATTACTTTAATTTCGGAGGTCGGTGTCTTTGGTTGTGTATTTTCGTTTTTTGCCACCGATTTCCGAAATTAAAGTTATTTTTCAGATTTTGGTGTATTTTTTTGGAAGTCGTATTTTTTTTGTAATTAAGTTTTTTGAAGTGTAAAGGCTTGTGCAGACCAGCGCGACTTGTCGCGCGACGCGACACCGGTTATTGTTATACTGTGAAGTTTTTTTAGAAATTGTATTGTTCAAGTCGCGTCGCGCCGTCGCGTCGCGCTGGTCTGCACGAGCCTTAAAAGAGTCGCCTATGCCACAGCGTAGTAAGTACATAAAGAGAAGAACGGGCAAAAAACTACATGCACAGTTGGACGTTCTTGTAAATCAGAAGATTGTTACAAATTGTAGGTTACTTCATTCATGTTGAAATAATTATAAATATAGGTATCTGAGAACGATGTAGAAAGACGTGCACGTTAAAAGAAAAGTTTCATTCACTCATCTTTCTTTGTCCAGGCGGTCTTTCTTTGGAATGCGTTACCTCTGAATATCAGGACGGCAACCAGTCGGTTGTCTGTTAAAGGGAAGGTACGTGAGCATACTCGTATACGCAAGAAGTTGGCTGAAACATCCCAGCGGTGATTTGCTGGATTCGTTTTCTCCTCTACTGATCGTTATTTCTCCTCTACCGATCGTTATATCTCCTGACAAAGTTATTCTGTTTATACTATGTATGTATGTATATATGTATGTATTTATTCTTGTATTTTATAGTTAATTTCGTGTTATCAATCCCTTATGTTGCACCTGCCATGTTTTATCTCTGCACAACCCTTTTTTATTTTATTTTTTTGTGTGGGAAATCATCAAATGACTCCTCCCGCACTGGGCGGAGCGAGAGGGAGTGTCAGACTTTTACTGACAAAACCCACCCGTGTTCCTTCCGTTGCCTGTGTGCCGGGGCCGCGATATCCCTTTCGGACAAACTCGCAACCCTGGCAGGCATTGGCCCTTACGGACCCCGTCACCGTCTCTGCACCACCCTAAGGTTGACTGGTAGAAAATGCCTCAGGCATAAAGTCCGCGTTTGTACGGTATTTTATTTTTACTTGTGCATAAAGTTTTAATAAGTAAATAAATAAAAGAGCTTATGAAAAAAAAAAGCCTTTTTATTCAATGCACCTTTGTCTTTCCGCTATCAAAAACAAACTGAAATTACCATTCCGTATACCAAACGTGGTGATTTCAGGTAATCTTGATCACCATTTATCATTCAGGAGTTGAAGAATAAAGCTGCACGACAACAAAGGCACTGCAACATAAAAGGCACTTTTAAAAGGTGGTGAAATCGATCAAATCCTGACATTATGAACCCTCGTCAAACGAAACATTCATTTAAGTCGCAGATATATACCAGTGACCTTGAGTGGTTAAATTGCGTGTTCTTTATTGAGCTCACGCAACGTGTCGAACGTTCAGCCAGTAATAGGACTCGCCCATCAAGGAGCGCTGTCCCAAATTAGATGCATTATTAATTTATTTTACATAAAAAAAGGTATTTTAATAAAACACATGTACGAAAGGATCAATAATTAAATTATCTTTAAAATGGTGCAGGTTTCAGAAAAATACCCTTGATAGATTTGCGTGGTTTAATTTGTCAAAATTTGCGCAGTGGATAAAAACTTTTCCTTTTTCATCTTAAATATTCCTATATTAAGTTATAAAGAAAATGCTCTATTTTAGCATACATTTTTTCCAAATCATTAACACTGCTTGTTTAGACGTGATCTTCAGTATAAAATCATTAAAAGTCGGTTATCACCGCCTTAATGTATTATGTATGTACTACGATGTTTTTGTGAGAGCACTACATGTAAATGACTTTTTTAAGTGCCTATAGTCACTTTGAAGGAGTTATTCTTTCCTTCAGAAAGTGTGAATTAGGATTTTAATATAAAGAATCTTTTTTTCTTTTCCAGGTTTTGTAACAAGCTGGCTTGTCACTGATAAAAGTGAATACCTCTGGCTTTAGAGATCTCTTTTCTCTCTCTCACCTTCTCTCTTTCTCTCTCTATTACTCTCTCTTTCTCTCTATCTCTCTCTGTCTCTTTCTCTCTCTCTCTCTCTAGCTCTCTCTCTCTCTCTCTCTCTGAACCTTTATATTATATACGAGTGTGTGTGTGCGCGCGAGTATCGCGTAAGGAACTCCGTTCCTGACGAGGTCCACCGACCACACACCATTTCTCCAACACGGATCTCAAAAATTCGTTCTGGCAAATATTTTTATCTTTTCTTATTTTTCAGACCTGTTTTTTTTTACTGTTTCGGCAAATACGACTCACTCTTAAGTCTTACTCAATCTGCCCAGCATTTTCCCAACTATGTATATTGAAGTCGGTTTCCATTATAACTGGATGTAGCTCTATACCAGTACCTATTTTACATGGAGCGCCTGCCTAACAACACTGCAACATGCAGTATAAAAAAAATCTTAGGTATCACTTAAAAAGCAAATCTTACAAAATAACAATTAGGTGTATGGCCAATGTGGGTACTGGCAGCTAGACAAAGCAGAGGGGCAATATCAGTATTTTTCTCAATCTTTAAAAATACTTCTCTACATTTTTGACAAGTATGTCGCTGAATTGCGACAAAATTTTGAACGTTTTCATAAAGGGAATTTGCCTTCTGTAATATCCCTTAAACATATGTCTGCAGATTCACGACCGCCTCGGAACACGGCACAGAAACAGCGTTCGTCAGTCCTGGATCTAGTTTTTTTTTGAAGCGGGGCAAAAAATTCCGTCTGCCGCCCCCCGCCAATCCTTTATCCCCATAAAGGATTGGCGGGGGGCGGCATTTTGGTGTGCTGTGCTAAGGTAGACCGCGAAATTAAAATTTTCTGGAAATGAAAATTTTGACAGCAACATATTAATCACATTTTATCGATTGATAATGCCCCAATCCAACAGGGGCGCCAAAGCCGGTGTAAAAAAGAAAGATTTAAAGAAGAGATTATTGCAAAGTTGTGCTGTGCTGGGTGGTGCACTTGTCTGCTACGCTTGAATTTGGCGCCCCCTGAAGCTGGCGTCCGTGGCAAATGCCCCTGTTTGCCCCCTCATAGATCCAGGGCTGCTAGTTGGTTGCAGAAAAGTGTGGGTAGTACTTTCCCTTACATATTATTTCAAAAGGACCTCTTCTTGGTACTAGTAAAATCAGAATTCATCCCACTTGCAACATTCAAATTTTGGAATAATATTTTGTATGATTTTGTTTTCAAGAGTCCTCACACATATTATTACCACAATTGAATAAGATCTCTAGTTTGGTAAATGTCAAGATCTTTAACATTTAGGTAATATTATATAACATAACATAAGCCTGTAATCCTTAAAGGGTTAGCCAGAGGTGTACCTATTATAGTACACCCACATTTCGCCAGTTATGTTTAAGTCCCATGTAATAGGGGCGAGCCTATTGTTATCAACCGGGCACAAATCCAGACTACGGGCTGCTACTGAGAAATTTCTAATGGAAAAACCCAATAACACTTTTACCCGACTTGGGAATCGAACCCAGGACCTCATACTCAGCAGTAGCGCTTGAGACCACTAGACCATAGACACATTTTCTAAATGTACATATAATACGGCTAAGGGTCCCCGCCTACTACGACGTAACGTGTGATACCCTACAGCGAACGGATTATGCTAAATTCGGAGTGTTTGTTTATATTGAGATCTCGTATTTCAATTTTCACGCTCTCTATCCTTGACACGTCATAACTTTGTGTCTGCTATAAATATGTATTGAGATTGAGTGGTGGAAAAAGCCGGCTTATGTTCAATGGAAATAAACTGAGATTTTGTAAGCGATACGTGCATAAAATAGCGTTTTATTTTAATAAAGTATAGTTTTGATTGATTTAAACGATTTATAGTGATTAATACCTAGCAATTTTTCAAGATTAAACAATTTCTTATATTTGATGACTGAATATTTTTATACATATTCAGTTGCTTTATTAATACAACATTCTGTTTAATCATAGCAATGAACTAATAAGGTCGCGTGGTAAGAAACAAAAGAACATTTTAATCTTCTAAAAGTGCAAATAAGCGCTTAGAACTTTGAGATAATAATAAATTTAAAAAAGTCACCGCATTGATGTCATTGATTAAAAGCAAGTCCTTTCGCCTCAATGTGTGCCAACCCTCAAGTACAAGGCCAAACAGTGGGTGCTACCGCTTAATTATATTTTAATTATTTCAACACAAATGTTGATTTATGGTGTGGTTTCAGCACACACATGAAAGTGCTTGGCGCTCGCACAAAATGGCTACTTTTATTGACCGAGCGAGCGAAGCGTCTCTGCGTTAAGTCTGGCAAAATTTGCTTTCGTGTGTCAGTTTGTTGGTACTCCTCTACTGGTCGTATTTTACAAATTTAAAATGATTTAAAAAAGTATTTGTCGTCGGGGATTTTTGATTGGAGGCGCACTTCCTCTAAAAAGGGGCAAAAAGGGCTACTGAATGTCTCCGCCTTCTGAGATTTTTTTTTATTTGAAAGGTAGTAACTTTAAGTTAGTTTTATAAAAAAAACTAGCAGCGCCTCGTAGTTTCATCCGCATAAGTCTTGATTCTGTGAGAATTTCGGGATAAAAGGTATCATATGTCCTTCTCCAGGTCATGGTCTACCGTACCCATGTGCCATGTTATCGTGTGAAAGCGTAACAAACAAACAAACTCACTTTCGCATTTATAATATTAGTGAGGATAAGAGATATACACATGAATTCGTCCTGGAACATTGTGTTATGGACTCCCAATGGTGTGTAATGTGTATGTTGTAGTCCTCCAAGAAGATCCCAGCACCTGTGCCACTCCACTACCTGTTTTGGATCCATCAGTGAAGATTCGTAGCTCTGAGGGGCGGAAACCCTCGGATCGGCGATCCTCGTGAAGTTGGATCCTGTATTCTTCAAGTTAGGACAATAAAAATTATAATGTTTTTTGTGCACGCGATGACGTATACTGTTCGCAGAACTACTATTTTAAAATAAGTCTACAACCATAGTGCAGTACTACTTTTAATTCTTAGGAAGATTTTTAAATATGTGAATTTCCTCATTCATGTTATATCATGTTTGATTAGGTTAGGTGGTGGCTATTTTCAGAAGATTTGTGACGTAATACACCCTTTTATTTTGTGGGATAGTTGTTAGACTACATAACATAACATCACGCCTTCTTTCCCCGAAGGGTTAAGCAGAGGTGTGTCCATAGTAGGTACACCCACATTTCGCCAGTTATGTTTAAGTTGTCAGACTACTGTAATAAAATCAGAAGGGCGTTCGAAAGCTAGCTAGCAATCACTATACAAAGTATGCAGTTCGGGGAAGCTAACATGGCCGTGGTCTGGCCATGACCGATGCCCGTTGAGGCATAAATGTCCTTGAATGGGAATCGAGAAATCGTAAAAAAAGCAACGCATACAAGACTTTGCGTTATTTGGTAATTAAAATTATGATTCCGCCACGAATATGCAACAAATACAGTTAAACAGTGTTCATGAAATATTTCAGAACTACTAACGACCTGCTCTTGCTTCTCACGGGTACAATCTACTAATTTGGCGACATGTCTAAACATAGAGATTTCTGTACTATATCTAAGTTAAATATTAATACATTATACATATAAACCTTCCCGAATAAATTCTCTAAATGATGGTGAAGACTGCATATAAATCCGTTGCGTGGCTGAGAAGAAAAACGCGGTCACACTGACAGACATAAAAAGTGACTTTCCTCTGTGATTGAGGTGTCCGGATGAAGCTCGCTTCCACCTTCGGCCTGATCAGTACTTACCATCAGGTGAGATGCAGGCGAAGATATAAGAGAGATAGAAGAGATTCCGCGTTGTGAATAAAAAAATAAATAAAAAATATGTATAGATGCTAATTAAAATGTTTCATAAAACCTTCGTTCAAGTTATTTAGGTAACAATCAAATAAATACCAGTTGCAATACTTGTGTTGAACAATAAATAAAAGAACATTTGAAAGTTTTTAATTGATGTTAAAAACATGCGTTTGAATGTTTCGTAAATGAAAGACCTTGAAACTAAGCAAACGTGCACGGTCGATGGACAGAGAAAAATATGAACTCAGGATTTATTTTATTTTATTAGAACGAAGTTCTATAACGCAGCTCCAGATAGGAGTTCACTGGCACAAATCGTCACGTGAAAAAGCGTCCATTCTTGTGACTATCTTTTTTTAATTCGATAGAGAGAGAGAGAAAGAGTGTGAATTTGGTCAACATGAAAATCCAAGATGGCGGCTGCGAAAAAGTTCACATTTTTCGTCTTGGGTGTCGTTTTCATAGTTTTCGAGGGTGCTAAAAGCGATCGTGAGGTTGAAATGTAAACACAAGATGGCGGTTGCGAAATTTTTAAAATTTTCGTCTTAGTTGTAGTTTTTATAGTTTTCGAGTGTGCTTAGGTCGATAGTGAGGATAACATGTAAATCCAAGATGGCGGCTGCGAAAATTTGCTTTTTGATTTAAATCATACGTGCGAAGGAACTTCGTTCCTAACGGGGGTCTTCTGACCGTACACGTTTAAAAAAAAAATATAATTATCCCAAAATAAACCGCTACATAATGAATAATAAAATAAAAAAAATTGGCGTTTAAAATTATTTATTTAGTAAATTCACTTTCTAATCACTACGGGGTCTGCCTGTGAATGATATCGTGACGGTTGACAGGAGAGAATGAAAAATAAAACGTGTTGCACCTACCACACGTAACATGGGACAGGAAGGAAGAGATGAGGATGGGAAGATGGTGATGATGATATACTAATCACAATTGTAAGTCTTTGACAGTTGTATGAAATGGCAATAACATTGCAAATTAACATAAAGTGCCAATTTGCTTAACAAACTTGTCTAAATATACATCGATACTATTTTTGCTTTGGAGAGCTAGTAAAACCTAAGTAAGTCAGCAATAATTAAGGCTCCATTTATGAAGCAGTGATAGCCTAGTGGTGTGACAAAAGGCGTCACCATAAAAGGCGTCGTTATAAAGCCAATTTTATTTATTTGGACGACCCATAATTGGTGTTTTAAAGTTCCATAGCTCTTAACGGGGTCTAATCCGGAGTCCGGGGACGTAATTCGTATCTATGTGCTGGTGGGATGCCCAGTAATAATACCTATTAGGTTTCAGCTCTACAGTTCTAAATAGTTTTGGGAAAAACGACCCGAAAGGTCCGTTTCCAATCCATACATTGAAAATGTTTTTTTTTTTTCAGTTCTTATCGGGACTACCGAATTGAAACTGATTCGTCAAAAATCAAATGTCCACCAGCGTCGATTTTGGCCCGCTTGTGCGCCGTAGAGGTAATATTCGCACTACAAGTGTAAAGCTTCAAATTGTGCTCTTGACTCTTGACTGTACCCACAAATCATACTTTTCCCATCCTCCCTATATCAAATTGCCCCCTACCTAGGCCATCGGCTGGCGACGCCCTTGGGTGTAACCGTCGGACTGCCAAGTCATAGGTCTCGAGTTCGAGGCACGCATCTCTGACTTTTCGGATTCATGTGCGTATTGTATAATTATCACTTGCTTCAAAAACGGTGAAGCAAAACATCGTGAGGAAACCGGCATGCCGGCGACATATTTCTCGACGGCATGTGAAGCCAAGTCAGAGGCCCATGGGCGCATGGGCGTTAAAACTCTGACACCAGGTTAGTCACTAACCACACGAAAAGAAGATAAGGGTGCTAATTTGCTTCACAATTAATCTGAATATACATTGTAGCTAGCTGTTTATATGGTAAAGTGTACACAAACCTTGGTACAGCAATTGTACAAGTCTCTATTACTAAGGTTTTAATTATCTGCATAGCAACCATTCCTTTGCTCGCTTTTTATGACATCGCGGCGAGAGAATGGCTGCCTAAGGCCGTTTTTCCAGCACAACGTCAACGGGACGTCAATGAGGACGAAATGACGGCGTCGAAGTAGCGATACATACATTTACTATGGCCGCGTGAGCACCGCACGTCCGTCAACGGGTCGTCACGTTCATTTCGAATAATCTGGTTGTTCGTTGATGTACTGTTGACGGTGGCGGTGGATAAACGCTGTTATTCTTCTGGGGATGAGACGTCTATATTGATCAACTTGGAGTCAGGAGTTGTGCCTAGCTGATGCCAATAGGCTCGTCCCCTATTACATGGGATTTAAACATAACTGGCGAAATATGGGTGTAGTATAAGTACACCTCGGCCTGAGTCTTCGGGAATTACATGCGTGATGTTTTGTTTTATATTGATCAACATGTTTATTATTATTATTCACATTTTACCACTGCAGAGCAAAGGCCTCCCTTCCCTCTTTCCACGTTTCCCGGTCTACTGCGATGTTATAACATGTTTATAGTTCTTTTTAAATTGTCTTTGAAAAAAAAGTCGACTCCTCAAACTTAACATCGACCAATTTCTTTGTTGTTTAAAATTCGCACAATTCGCTCTCACAAAAATTTTTGTTACTTTTTCTTTGAAATAATTTTTCATGAAAGTAATTATAATATGGTAAATGAAAATATTGACAATAGGCTCTCAAATTAAGTGCTTTCTGATTGATTATTTAATTAAAGATGTAACTAAGTGGAATCGTATCTCGTGGGAGTTCTTTCCAATTGGTCGACGTCAAGTTATATAGGATTTATGAAATTACTTACGTACAATCAATTTGATGCCATTCATTATTTTGAGGATTGGGAATTCATTGATGTATTGTAGGAATTTCAGGCTGTTTGTAGTTTAGAACTACATATACTTTCGTATAAGTTTGCTTATTTACTCTTGGGTACATCGACAGCGATGAAGAGGAGTTTATCGATGCCATCTTTTGGTTTGTAAATAGTTTTAGTTAAATTGGGTTAGCACATTAATTTTTAATTTAGTTGTTATTTATGAACAGTTAATTTTAATTCTGAATAAATACCCTAGTTGTATTGTGCTTCTTTATTAAAGTACTTTTGTATTTTGTTGATAGATTTTTTATTTGATTGATATCGAAAGGCGTAGCTTTTCATCATGTTCCTGGCTTTGCAATGAAGAACGAATCAATTGATTATCGATTATAACGTCACAACATAATACGATCGTATTCATTTCTTTCTTTTTTATTATTTTCCTTTGCTATGTCTCCACTGAGTCTTTTTGTTGGACCGGTAACCCCACAAATCGATAATTAATACTGTTGGTGTTAATTACCTAATTTCTATCTACTCATTTAATAAATAAAGTTGACCTGAAATCGCAGAATCACTCTCTTTGAAACGTCTCAGCCTATACAAATTTAACTTTTTTAATAAAAATAACCTCAAATAACCCCTGATTATTGACATTACTGCCCACAAAATTTTGTAGAACTTTAATTTAAAATTGTTTACTTGATTTTATTTTAACTTTCTTAAGTTTAGGGCTAAATGTGAATTTAATTTTGGTGATGGAGGTCATAGACCTCAAGACGTCACTTATATTTCAAATGGGATAGGCAGAGATACGATTTGTTAAGTTACAGTTCGAACTAAAAGCGTCTTAAGTTTTCTTACAATTTAATGCTAATTACTTTTCTGTTCATTTAGTCGCGGGGTCAAAGACCTATGAAACTTATTTTATGTATTATTTTGAGACTTCAGACTTGTTCTTATTTCTTGAGCACGACTTCGTATGAGCAATTATTGTATCTATATATATATATATATATATATATATTTGTAATCACGTTCTCAAAAACGGCTCTCTGATTTCGATGAAAGTTTCAATATAGGGGTTTACGGGGCGAAAGATCGATCTAGCTAGGTCTCATATCTGGGAAAATTCGTTTTCTCTATTATCACCTGAGCAGAGCTCGATCGGGTACTTAATATATTGGGGCGAATTAAAATAATATGTACGTAAATAACAACATATACCTAATAAATTAATAAAAGTAACAATTTGAATTGAGCTTGAAGAGACCTGGCATTTCACTTGATGTTAGAAATTGGGCCTATTGACAGGTTACTTCAATCTCACTTCACCGTTTCACGGTGAGATTTTTACGGAATAGTTCGGCAGGTCAAACTCAAACTCAAAGCATTTATTTCAAATAAACCAATTACAGGCACTTTTGAATCGTCAAGGGGTCGGTCAGTCAGAGAGATGAAGGTAGTTGCCCATACCAGGTACCTATGGAGAAGAACGGTTAGGTTAGACTGCAAAGTTCGACTGCGAAAAATGGCTGAATAGTAATTTCAAAGGTTTTCAAATTTTTTATTTTTGCTTTTCTACTTGTTCCTTTTTTCAGCTGGCTTTTTATGCAGTCCGATTTCCTGGTCTTTTATATTTATTTTCTATACAAAAGTTACATGTAAGGAAACAGCTACTCGATAAGTAGTAGCCAACAGACCAACTTAAAATGGTCCATAACCCTTTATACGATTGTGCAAAAAAGTCCCCATTTACACTGCTCCTGGTATGTGGAATTCCATTGTATTTCCAATAGTAATTCTGGTATTGGTTTTAAGTCTACTAATTGCGAACAGATTTATTGCCTAGAGACAAAAATGTTATCATGTTTGTCGATGGCACACAATTTATTTACGATTCCGTCAGGGTTTCGGATTGGTGTTGGTCGAACGACTATCAGTCATTGGTTTGAATTGTTTTACTTTACTGTACAGTAGGATGTCAGTGATAACAAAACCAATATGATGCTCGGTTCCTTTAAACAAAAATTAATCATTTTACTTACTGTACTGATGGTAGCTTTTATTGCCAAACTTGTCATATAAATAGATTTGTAAGATAATTTTACCTGTGATAGCTACTTCCATATGGGAGAGTCTACTATGCAAAGCTATGAGGTCTTTGCTTCATTATTGGTAGATACAAGAATCTTAAAGTTAACCAATAAAGGTCCATAAATTATAGGAATCGGCCATAAGCTGGCCGCGAAGCTATTGACACTCCGTGCTACGCTAGGCCAGCTCAAGGTCAAAGTGTTGCCACCAACGCAATTTGTGATTCTTAATTTAGTTAGGGTTAATAATGGGTCTCACCACATTTGCAAGGAAGAGCGCAAAAAAACCCACACTCCACAACACACAGAGCATTGTGATGGTGGGATGAGCTGGACTCCCGATTTTTTGTAGACCTTTGCCCTGCAGTGGGACGATAAAGGCTTTGAGTACTTCATCCACGTTAATCGACAGATATAAGTTTGGATCCTGTCAATCCTGTCAGTTAAGTAAGTCAGTTTAAAGACATTATTTTTATTTTTGTTGGTGGTGGTGTCTAATTGGTTTTTGGGTGACGTCTCTGAGTGTGGAAATTGTGACTACATTGTTGCATTGGGCGCACCTGTGAAAACAAATGTAAGTAGTAACAGTAAATAAATAAATTTAATTTGAAATTAAATTATATATGTATTTTAATTATATATTTTAATGATATATATAAATTATTATATCGTAACGGACTCGTTTTTCAAAGCTTGCAAAAAATATATGTAACATAACATCACGCCAGCATGTATAAATCTCCGAAGTATTAGGCAGAGGTGTACTTATAGTACACCCACATTTCTCCATGATTAAGACCTATGAGCGCGAACCTGTTGCCATCAACCGGGCACAAATCCAGACTCCGGGCTGCTACTGAGAAATTCCTGATGGAAAAACCCAATAACACTTTGACCTGGGAATCGACTCGATTATGCATAAGCATTTTTTGCCGTTCATCTAAAAAATATCTCATTAGACAATTTGTTAAAAAGAATCGCCCAATTTTGGAAACATGTGCCTAGAAAATCGTGATTCAAGTTTCGCGCCTTTTGTCGTGCAAATGAGGTTTTAATCTGATTCTACGGATTCAGTTACAGAAATAGCACAGCTGCCCACACGTGTTCACTTTACTATCAATCTTGTTAATATAATTTCTTAATAGCCTCTTCCTGTGTGTAGGTAGATGCGATTCAGAAGCTTGTGTGGGTGATCACAGGAGTACAGGTGGGCTTTGCTTTTCCTATTGTTATTAAAGGTAAGGTTTTAAACTTTGAAGCTACTATCGTATCAACTGTCACAGGTCTGGTTATCATCTGAAGATAACCAGAACCAACTGTTGTAACGAAGGCCTTGAATCTTCATTAGAATTATAGTGTTCTTGGAAACAGCCACGGCATAGCCTGATTATATCCTTATCCTATTGACAAAAGAGGTAAGAGAGGTCAGCTAATATTTGCGGCTTTTTAACCCTGTTATCGGAAACCCGTGACCATCGATTGACCTTTACGTTAATGGTCGTCGAATAAAAAATATATATTCAGGGATGTAATATGGATACAAGTCGACCATGGTGGGTATTAAACAAGTAGTTAATGACTTGATGATCACAATGATTATCATGATTTGGCGATGGTAAGGCGAGTTTGAAAGCAAAGTAAGCAATACAGAGGCTTTAAGACTGCACTAAAGATATATACACATTACAGTCTTGCTAATTACGGGTACAGATTGGTGAAACGTAACATGAAATGTACATAACACAAATGAGCAGTCCTAATTGTTATTATGTTTCACCAATCTGTACTGTACAGTGGAAGGGGGTTCGGAAGAAATCACGAAATATCACAAGGGGGAGGGGGGGTGTCGTAAGATATTACCTGTACTTATTTGTTCTTTCGTTTAACGCGCATTTCTAAACCGAAAAGCGGCCCTTCAAATAAAATATTTTTCTTTCTATTAAACTAAAAATAAAAAAATCTGTAATTTTTTCAGATACTTTGCACCTATAAATACACCTGACTTTGGGTAGGGGGAGGGGTTAGTGTAAAACCTCACCACGTTTCACCAGGGGGAAGAAGGTTACAAAGTTGCAAAAACATCAGGTGATTAATGGACGACCCCTAAGGGTTGGTGGTCGACATCTGTTCAGTTTTATAAAGACATGCCGGATTCTTCAAGGAACTTTTCTTCATGGAATTCGAAGACAAGCCGACTTCTACCAAGCCGCACTGGGCCCGCGTGGTGGATTCTGTCCCACTCAGGGGTGGTCTATGTCCCAGCATAGGTAACATTATAGATTGATTATGCTTATGCTATTATTCCTTTGGCGACAAGTGCTGATAAAATATATTGCTCAACCATGACCAGAAGTCTCGTAGGATACGAAATTCGAGGGTATTACCATTGGGCTTGCACTGTTCCGAAACACAACGCCTACACATGAATGAATATCAGATTCACGTGAATCTGATATTCATTCATATGTAGGCGTTTCGTTCCGTTCCGTTCATTTCGTTCGTGGGTGCTCGATCAGTTTTCTGTTAACGATATCGTGCCTACGATATGGCGTATAGGTTTAACCCTCGTGTATACTACGAGTATATCACTCACCTAGCCTTGCCTAGGGCATACTAGCTTTTAGGTTTATGCTGACCACCCTCAAACTAACTGAGGTTTTACTAGCTCTCCAAGGTAAAAAGAGTATGGATGTATTTAGGCAATTTAATGTTAAGCAAATTGACACCCTAACTCAATTTTCCGTGCCTTTTCATACAACTGTCGCTTTATGACAGTTGTGATATTGATTTTGGTATTTGAATATACGGCAAATTAAAGTGGCCCAGGCTCACATGTACGAGGTTGTGGAATCCGGGCAAGTACCAATGTGACCATTTCAATTCATATGTACTTTATGAGTCTAAGGGGTTCGTGGCTAAGTAATAACAGCCGCATGGGTCGATCAACCAGGTAAAGCTACGCTTGCCGCGGTCGATCCGTAGATGGGTGACCATCTTTAGATACCGAGACTCCTCCGTGCCTCGGAAAGGCCGTTAAGTTGTTGGTCCCGGCTGTCATTCATGGATCTTTGACAGTCGTTACGGTTCGTCAGAAATCCAAAAGTCTGACAACCTGTCTTACCAAGGGGTTCCGTATTTACCCAGTTACCTGCAAACCTGGGCTTAAAGTCTGAAATCACCAATCCGTCTTGAGCAAGCGTGGTGATCAACGCTCCTGCCTTCCATTGCCGATGAGCACATTTTTGTTTGCTTACTAATTTGAAAAGGGATTGTTATGCAAATGTATATAGACTTATGTTCTACAGGAAGCTATCGAGACGGGGTTTAACTCCGAACTTGCTTCACTAAAATTAACCTTATGTAGTCGTCATAAGGGTTGTCTGAAAAGCTAATCTCTTTAGATTTATTCGCGTGTGAGTGAATAGGTAATACATACTAATGAGTGTTCTAATCGCATGTATGGCGGGTATTTACTAAGGCTGCTTTGAGTCAAATTGTGTACCTACGTATTGACGATTTCATTAGTATTGGCAATGATATTTATAAAAATACAGGTGTACACGGAATATGTTCTTTATTATTTAACCGACTTCAAAAAAGGAGGAGGTTATAGGTTTGACGCGTATGTATGTTTTTTATTTTTTATGTATGTCCGCCGATTGTCCGTCAATTGTGGACCGATTTTGAAAATTCGTTTTTTGTATGAAAGGGTATGCTCCTCCCGGATTGGTCCCATATAATTGTATGTACATGTTACATGTATAAATTCAATCTCATAACATTGTATAATTGCATAGCACATGTTGAGTACTATGTACCGACTATAAAGCTACCATTTAGGTACTGGATATGTCTTTCATTGACTTGAATGTGCCTTGGCGGCTGAAAGTATGTCATGCTCACTCTAATGTCTCGCTGACGGTGGCGCGTGTGTTGGATCATTTAGCTCCCTTCAAAATGGTTGAGCTGAATGGTGCTAATCCATGCGTCATGTTCGTGAACGGGCGCCGTCAGTAGGGACTGGTCATCTCTTAGCTACCACAGCTTATTTTAATTTAATTTAATTTTTGAATTTTTATTTTTGCTACGGACGCTTTTAACGTTTTGCATCGTTCTCACATGTATAACTTCAACATGAATGATGTAACCAATTTTTTGTAACCATATTATGATTTAAAAGAGTGTCCGTGGAGTTTCTTGCCCGTTCTTCTCCATAGGTACCTACTACGCTTTGAAATGGGCATCTAGCTTCATCTTTCTGACTGACGGACCCCTTGACAATTCAAAAGTGCCTGTAATTGGTTTATTTGAAATAAATGCTTTGAGTTTGAGTTTGAGATAAATTTTATTAACTTTGCTTGGATAGTTTTTGAGTAAACTTCAATAATACGTTTTTTTCCCACTTAGTATAATGTGGATGATATGATGATAACTTCCTATCACTGTTATTTACATAGCAGGTACTGGTATTCGAATTTGTGTGGGGTAGGTACCACAAATAAAAAGTAAAAAATAAAAACTTTTTACAAAAAAAAAAACAACCGAATTCCGAAAAAAAACACTACAAAGTAAAAAATAACTTTAATTTCGGAAGTCGGTGGCAAAAAACGAAAATTCAAAACCAAAGACACCGACTTCCGAAATTAAAGTTATTTTTCACTTTGTAGTGTTTTTTTTCGGAAGTCGGTTGTTTTTTTTTTTATCTTATCTATATTTCGCAGTAACATATAGTTATATCCCTAGGGATATAACTATATCACGGCTTCAATCATCTTACTGCGATATACATTTAAAATAGTGACGAAAAATGTTGTCCGTTTGTCTGTTTGTCTGGATGTATGTTCCGGATTGGTGCAAAACGGTTGAACGGATTTGTATGAGATTAACCAGATATAGTTCATAACCTGGATTAACATATAGATTACTTTTATTCCCGGTAGTATATTCTCGTGGGATATTTTCCGAGAGCAACGCGGGTGAAGCAGTGGCCAAAAGCTAGTAAATTACATAAATAAAATTCCCTGCCTGTTTTTTTAGTTTACTAGTCCTTTTGAAGTCTAAAATTGTGCAAAACTATGATCACTATCACCTGTGACCACAGAACAAGATTCAATATTCATTCATATTATTAAACTTGATATTACATTCTCCGTCTCTGACCGTTTCAGGGTTTTAATTAATAAATTGCAAAGACAGTCTTTGTATTTAGAAATGAAAATGAAATGCCACAATGACTTTGTAAGTTTGTAGTGTTAAATTATATTAGTCTTGATAAAAGCATTGTTGGCACAGAGACTGTAATTAGATCATTACGTCCAGGGTTCTACTCTGTAGACAATAGTCATTATTGTCGTGGCCTGCAACAGGGGCATTGATGGACGAAGGTGAAAATGTGGGCCGAGGCATACATACATGAGGCCATCAATGTCTGGTTGCGGCCAAGGCTTTTATAGTACTTTTCTCAAATATTGCGCGGAAATTCAAACTAACTAAATTCATTATAAATTCCAGAATCAATAACGAACAACGATAATTTTTCACGAGCAATATCTTCATTTGTTTCTTCTTTACTTTATACAGCTCTATTAGCAAGCCGAATCGAAATTTAAATAAAATCTTTGATAAGTTAACATTGTCAAAGAAAAAACTTCGTTCCATTTTTAAATTACACGTCAAATAGGGATTTTCTTAGTAACATTGACGGCCGCCTGCCCATTCGCATGTGTTTGACCAGTACAGCATTTTCGGTTTCTCTCGAAGAAGGTTGTCAAAATAATTCTCGAATTTCCAAGCATGTTTGAGAAAATTGCGAACCTCAGTTAACGGAAACAAATGAGTTAGCTTATAACATCTGTGTGGTCACGCAGATGTTGTAAGCGAACTCATTTGATTTAAAAGTAAATGCGGATGTGATGATCGTCGCAGATTCTTGTCCGAATTTTGATAACTGGTGCTGACAGAATATTATTTGATCACGTTGATTTTCTTGTGAATCCTGAAGAAAATTAAGTATAATTTTAAATTATTTATGCATTGAAAAAATTACAATATACTAGATTTATCCAACACCTGGGACAAAATAATAAAAATAAAACTTTTAAAATAAAATAAACATATTGAAATAAAATCTTTGTATGCTTTAACTTAATATAATATTTTCAAACTGTATGAGCAGAATTTTTCTAATTTTTAGATACCATAACATCTCAATATTATTGACTACGTAAAAATATGTAAGTACATTTATTAGTCGCCTCAATTGGTATTATACTACTTACTTATTTCATTTTCAAACGAATTTTGGCCAACCAAAACATTATTATAGTTTTCTTTTTAGTAAAAAAAAAAAAAAAGTTTTTTAATGACTTATGTTTGTTTTTACCAGTATTAAAAACGTTTTAAGCGCCAGGCTCGTCATAAATAAAGTTCCCTTTCGTGGAAAAAGGCAAGGTCGAAATTAAAAGCAAAGCACTAATGATTACCCAATCTGTTTACCCTTAAATGTAAATGATGGCATGATAGCATCAATTTACATGCGTAAACAGAACACAGCCTTCTCGATAAACTAACTATCTCGTTAAACAAACCGACCGTCTCAAAGAGCTACGTCGTAGCGCTCCGAGGCTACGGCGTAGCGCTACGGGCTACGTAGACGAAGTTGATTTGTAAGCTGACTTACAAATCAAAAAGGAGGTTGTGAATCCAATTGGATAGAATAGAATACTCTTATGCTGAGGCCGCATCTGCGTCTATCGTGACGAAGCTTCGTACAGTGGTACGATACACGCAGATGTGACCAACCATTATTGGTTATCGTCGCGATAGTTCGGGCTGCGTAGCACTTATCACCCGGGTGGCAAACCATAATAAACATGGCGAAGCCGCTAATATGACCAACGCATTAAGGACATCGCTCATTATAGCAGCACCGCTCCGACACGGCAAATAACTTATCATTCAAGTTGGGATTTTAAATCAAATGCATTGAAGTCTATTTAACGATGGCTATACAGAATAGTGGACAGGTTGCTGGCAGTGAGTGGCCCACGAGCCGTCACACGTTGCGCCGATAGCAGGTTTCAGGCTAAGCGTATGCTCAGACGCAGGTGGCGCAGCATAGCACGGTAAAGATTTTGCATGATAGGGCAGGCGACGCAGATAAAAGCCGCGAGCGCATGCTGCGACGCAGCTACACAGACACATTCACGTCCTAGCTAATACAAACAATCTGTCATTAAAACCAAATTATGAATTACTGGTAAAAAAACAAGTGACGACCTGCACGTGTCGCGCAGAAATCTGTGTCGGCTCTACAACGAGACGTAGAAAGACACATGTCTGCGTCGCACATGCCTGCGCCGCAGCGTACGCAGCTGTCAGAACGTTAATTCATTACAAAATCTGCTCTGCCCTACGCTACGTCACTTGCGTCTGAGCATATGCTTAGCCACAAGCGAGGAGCCGGCTCCTCGTAGTGGTATGTATGCACCTCGCCGCCCGCGCAGTCACGCCTCGTTTGGGAATGAACAACAAGCTGTCACCTCACCGGTAGCGTGCCGGCAGCGAGCGGTTGCCTTGCTTACGGTGCGTTGGCGACTAGATTTTTCGAGGCGGTGTCTCAGCGTTACTGCGCTGGAGCGGTGCTGTTATAATGGGCATTGTCCCTTACTCTGTATGTTTTTATTTGTATTTAATGTTTGTTACGCAATATTTCCTACTTCAGTCAACAGGTATTTTTTATTGTTCTTTTTTATCCAACATTGTGTTTGAATAATGAAACATTTTAAAGATTTAACTAGATTAAACTACAATCTCTTCATTTTCAATATCAATCTGTCTAGTTTTTTCCCAACTATTTTGGGGTCAGCTTCCAGTCTAACCGGAAGCAGCTGAATACCAGTATTTTACATGGAGCAACTGCCTATCTGCCCTCCACAACCCCGTAACTGCGTAATACGATACCCCTTGGTAAGACTGGTGTCAGACTTTCGGATTTCTGACGTTTCTTAACGACTGTCAAAGATCCACGAATGACAGCCGGGACCAACGGCTTAACGTGCTTTTCGAGGCACGGAGGAGTCTCGGTATGTAAAGATGGTCACCCATCTACGGACCAACCGCGGCAAGCGTAGCTTAACCTGATGGATCGACCAATGCGGCTATTATTACTTAGTCACGAGCTACACTCTCCGTTTTCAATATACAGTATTAAAATGTAAATCAAGCTAAGTAATAAACTCAAGTTGGAGCTAAGTAACTAAGTAAACCAGTCACTTAAGTTTTATAACATTGTGCTTGAGCTTAAGTAGCGCGGAAGTGAGCTTGAGGCTGTTAGGGCAAGTCGACACCGACGCGTCATAAAAGTCTTATGAGTATATGTTAGTTTTTATGATAGTAAATATCATTGGTCTGAAGGTTAGGTTAGGAAGTATTTCTTTACGTAATCTAAGCTAGGTTTTCAAGGTAAAATATTAGGTTATTTAACAGGAGAACTTTTTTCGATTTCATCATCAGCCTAAATTACTTGTGGCTACTGCAGTTGAGTCACCGATATTGGAAGGTAATAAAAATCTACCATCTCTCAAATAAGATGCATTCATCTAATCAAGGTTGGCGTTAAAAAGAGACGGCACGAGTGTGCTGGACCTCTCTGGAAGTATTTATTAAAGTAATCCTAGCCATCTAGGATATAGGTTCAGCTGCATCCAGGTCGACTAGAAGCCGACCCCAACATTGTTACGAAACGGCCAGGTAGATGATGAGTTGATAGCCCAATATGTCACCTTAAAAACACAGGTATTTAACCGATATTTTTTAATGATGAGTTGATAGTCCCAATATTTCACCTTAAAAACATATGTATTTAACCCATGTTTTTTAATGATGAGTTGATAGTCCCAATATGTCACCTTAAAAACACATGTATTTATTTAACCGATGTTTTTTAATGATGAGTTGATAGTCCCAATATTTCACCTTGAAAACCCATGTTTTTAAGGTGAAATATTGGGCCTATCAACTCATCATCTACCTGGCGGTTTCGTAACAAAGTTGGGGTCGGCTTCTAGTCTACCCGGATGAAGCTTAATATCAGTATTATATAAGGAGTGACTGCCTATCTGACCTCCACTACAAATTTACTTGGTAACATGACACCCCTTGATAACACTGAAAATACAAACATGATGATTTTGATTTCATCATCCACCTATAGCAGTTACGTAGATCTTATAACTCGTCGCTCGCGTTAGTGAGCTTAGTTCACATAGCAGAATTTTGGGCCGAACACATTGGAACTCTTTTAATAAATTTTACCATCGATACGCTAAAAAGACGAAGCAGTTGCATGCTGAACATAGGCAACTCCAATTGCCCGGTACTGAAACCGAATCTAGGCCACCGTCATCCACTTTATCAGGCACTCTATGAAGATTATCGCTCCACCTAGCCCGAGGACGTCGAGTATAATACACTACTCTGTCTTCCCCTTTGGGAAATACAAGCTTGATGTTATGTTGTATAATCTATAGTTTACATCCATTACGAGTTTTCCGCAAACAATCATAACATTAAGATCGTATGTCGGTTCTTTGTCGACGTCTGTATGTTTGCGCTGACCTTGGAAACTACTAGATCGATAACGATAAGGTTCGGCTTGTTGGAGGAATTGTTTCTGGGGAGAGTATTACAATTTGAGATGTCTTAATATATATTTTTTCGCCATTTCTTCTCTGGGGTAGTCAGATAGGAAATGTCTACTCTATTCAGCTTTTTTTTTTTAAGTGATTCCGATATCCTATTTAGAGAATAAACAATTTCATTTCGTTTCACTATTATTTTAGTAAATTATTGAGTTTCAACTTAGTAAAGCTGAAGTACTGACTGATTTAGCTAAAATTTCAGGTAATTTGAATGAAATTACCTGAAATTTTAGCTAAATCAGTCAGTACGAAATTAGCATAAAGAAAATAGATTTAGTAATAGTGTGGTCTCATAACAGTTTAGATGTTTTTTATTTATGAAAACTATTAGTGTAACATTTAATAGGTGTGGAATTCTTACAAGTCATCACGATCATACATTTAGATATTTAATTCTTTATGACTTTTAGTAAAGAAAAAAAAAATGTTACATATGTACAGTCTAAATATTTTCTTAATACTTTTTTTTTTGAGCAATCTTCGTGTTTCGTCAATGCAAAGGGCAAAGGGTAAGGCAGAGGTCTACCTATACTACACCCCATAATTCGCCAGTTATGTTTAAGTTCCATGTATTAGGGGGCGAGCCTATTGCCATCAACCGGGCACAAATTCAGACTCCGGGCCGCTACTGAGAAATTCCAGATGAATAAATCCAAGCACACTTTGCCCGAGCCGGGAATCGAACCCAGGACCTCATGCTCAGTAGTAACGCTTGCAACCACTAGATGAGCCAGGCGAGGGACTCAAATTATGTGCCTTTAAAGTTCCAAGATAAACATTTATCCCATTTTATATTTATGTAATCCTTTGCTCATTATACTCCAGCCTTTAACAAGTTTCAAAGTGCACTCTAAATATTATTATTCCAAGATACATTATGGCTTAATTAAACTTACTATGCACTTTCACAAGGATGGGCGTAAAAGCTCGTATGTTGAGATAGATCTCATAACATATGTCGGGTCTATGTCAACATAGGCTCGTGGTATTTGAGTCGTTAGTCTTTGAGCGCTGCTCATGCATTTAATTATGGTATTAGCTAGTTAGTGGCTTATGTGGTGGGTCGGATAAAGACGTGCATGTAATTCTGGTTGCAGTCTTGGACTAACCAAGAACGTGGCCTTTAATTCCAGGAATTAATTTTGATTTATTTAAGCGAGGATATTGTATTCTAACAGCACGCGTAGCTACGGCCATTGGCGAAGGAAGAATGGACAAAATGACAGCTTGTGATTGTTTATTTGCAATGTTGTCTATTCCTCCGTCGACAAAACCCGTTTTTATTGTGGTCATGCTGAGCGTACAATAAAAGACACTGTTTTTAGAGTTTTGCGTATTATAAAGTTAAAATATGCTACAAAAATAGAATAGTGTGATAATACTGATAACCAATCTTTTTGCAAAGGGCAGTGATTTTGGCTGCCCTCTGTAGCTAAACTAATGAACTTATGATTAACGTGAGATGAAGTGTAATAATACCCAGGAATAGTAAAAATCTAAGTTCTTCAAGTTTTCAGGTGTGTTGTCTTTTACTTAAGAGCGTTTATTCTGAAAGTGGGCAACGTAGGAAATAGATGTTAAATGTTTCGCTGTTTTGATTAATTTGGCAATATTACTGTATGGAAATATGAAATGTGCCTCACTTGTGAACTAGAATATTAAAAATGAATTGCAATTATAACACTGAATTTGATGTCGTAACCGTTTTAGGTGTAAAAAAGGCATTTGGAAAGTTTCCAAATACTTTTTTTACATCTTTAACCAAATATTTGGTGTTACGATATTAATTATTGCATTTCATAACCAATATTTTAGTTCACTAGTTAGCCACATTTCTTAATTCCATACAGTAATAATGCTAAATTAATCAAAATGGATAAATATTTGACAGCTATTTGCGACGTTGCCAACTTTTAGGAATATTTTTCAATCAAGGCTGTTGATTCTTCGCATAATTATATAGCGCCGAGTTCAATTCAGGTTTATTACACCTATTTAATAATTTAAGAAGAAAGAGCCTCATGTTACTCAAGCCATTTGTCAAAACTAAAGTACTTCGTAAATATTTTATAGAGCTTTGTATTGTATCAAGGCTTTTACTTTTTAATTGCAAAGTAATTAAAAAATATGACAGGGACGCCCTAGGAGGACAAATAGTGACCTTATTGCTGATGTTCTTCAGAAAGGTCAGGTGCGTAGTACTTGCAACCGGTGTGCGTGTATGACCTGATGTATGGACGTAAACGAGGCGAAAGGAGTATGTAAGGATGTTAGCATGGTATAATAATATACTTCGCCAGGTATGGCATTCCGAAACACAGTGGTCACGTGGGCGACACAATGTCTACGTCATCACATCTGTGTTACCAGAAGTTTGTAATAATAACTCCCCAACCATCTCTAATACCTGTGCGAATCCGATAAAACAATGAGGTTTTAATGAACAATTACGTTGGTTTATGTTTAAATTGAATTGTTTCGTTTGATTAGACACACGAAACGACAATTTAAAAGCTTTGGTTTCTGAAAATCTTTCCTTATTGGTGTTTTGTTGCAATAGAGTGGCAACTAGATAGTGTCGTAAGCATGTGTTAGTCCCGGAATGCGAGACCTTGTTTTATTAGACCATGGATGGTAGTAGGTGGCGTTCTGTAGTTTCTGCTTACCCCCATGGGAAGAAGGCGTGTGTTTATGTAAGTAATTTGAAAAATAATGGTATCCAGTAAATCGTAGCTTTATAGTACTCAAACATGTGCTATGAAATTACAATACTTACACAAAAAAAAACTGTCTAGCCTTTTCCCAACTATTTTGGGGTCGGCTTCCAGTTTAACTGGATGCAGCTGAATACCAGTATTTTACATGGAACGACTACCTATCTGACCTCCACAACCCAGTAACTGGGTAATACGATACCCCTTGGTAAGACTGGTTGTCAGAATTTCGGGCTTCTGACGACCCGTAACGACTGTCAAAGACCCACTAATGACAGCCGGGACCAAAAGCTTAACGTGCTTTCCGAGACACGGAGGAGTCTCGATATGTAAAGATAAGCAAGTATAGCTTAACCTGATCGACCCGTGCGGCTGTTATTACTTCGCCACGAGCTCCATAACAATCGAGCTTCGAATTATACAATACTAAGAGATTGAATTTATACAATGCAATTAAAGAATTTAATTTAACGAACGTAATTAGGTACTGTACATCAAAAGTTGATTTAAAAAAAAAAGTGGCTGGGACAGACTACATGCGGAAAGCAGAGGATAGTCTGTTGTAGCGCAGCCTGGAAGAGCCCGTCCAGCAGTGGACTGCGATAAGCTGAGTTGATTGATTGAAAAACTGATTGGGCTTGTGAAAGAGGGATCTCTGTCTACCTCGTCTAAGAATACGGCGTGATGTTGTATCGAAAGTGAATTTCTAATCCCCGCCATATTTACATAATAATAATACCAGCCTGTTACTGTCCCACTGCAGGGCAAAGGCCTCTTCTCATACAGAGAAGGCACGAGCATTGATCACCACGCTTGCTCAAGACGGGTTGGTGATTTGAGACTTATATTAACTATAAGTCCAGGTTTCCTCGCAATGTTTTCCTTCACCGATGTCCAAGATAAACTCGGAAAGTATATATGAATTGAAAAAGTCACATTCGTACTTGCCCGGATTTGAACCCACAAACCTCGTGCATGAGAGGTGGGCCATCAAGATATATTTACATATTAAGACTTTAAAGAAAAAATAATTTTACTGGTTCAATTACAGGTTTTACAGTCCTATGAAAAGATACTGAAGACTACGAAAAACCTGTGTGTAGGCGTAAAGCTGGCGTAATATTCACTGTACGCGTGTAAAACCCCGGATACTGTCACAGTCACTGAGGCCTTTGACCTTGAAATTAAAACCATCGTTACTCCATTTTCACGTCTTATCTACAACTTGTATTCTTCCCTGAAAACATTTATGTCAAATAAAAGATCGAGTAATATGCTACGTTATAAGTCACACTTGCATTAAAATAATTACAGCAAGTAAACGGCAAATGAAGGTTTGCAATCTAATCTCAGCCGCAATCTGTAAAAAATACCTCTAATTTACCTACATTTTTGACAAGTATTTGAGATTGATTACCGCTGAGGTGAGATTTTGAACGGTTTTAAATACAGGAACTGGCCCTCTGGACTCACAGTCTTGTTACCATCTTGCGAACTGGCTTATATTTTTATTACGGCACGAAAAATTCTTATAATTTTCATGCCAATATGAGAATAGGAAACAGTTAACCCGCTCCCGTATCTGTCAAGTACAATCGAACCGAACTTACAAAGCGCAACCCTCAACTGCAGCTCACAGACTCACACCTGCGTATAGGTGCCCCCCGATTGTTTCCGAGCCACATTCGCGCTCTGACCGTCGAACGCGATGGGCGTTCCCCAAGTCGGTACGACCGTTTCACCCGCCGAGCCGGGGCTCGAGCGACCGCGCCGTCCACACCTGTTGATCGTCGACGATTCCAGGGAAGCGAGAGCGGCTGAAGGTTAGTTTTCATTTTTTAAATTATCTTTTTTTTGTTGGAGAAATATTGTAAAGGTTGATTTTAAAATTATTGTTATTTGTGATTTTTCGCGAAAATTTTAATGACTTTTTTACGGTGTAAAAAATGAGTGTTTTTTAATTTCGGTTTAAATTAAATTAAAAAGGAGTGTTACGAGTTTTTCCACGATTAAGAAAAATATATCGTACCTACAGTGGCTATCTAAATAAATATTTTCAGGTACAGAAATCTTATTTAAATAAATTAAATAAAATTAAAATGCTATTCGTGTTAAACTCGAAAAAAAACTACGGATCTAAGTGGTTGTGACAGTGAAAATATTTAATTTGTTAAAGCAAATAAATATATTGAGATAGAAAAAAAAACATGGTTAAAATCCACACCATTGACATTGAATCTAAACAGCTCTTTAGATAAGTATTAAAATAAAAATAAAACTATACGCGAATAGATAACAAAAAATATTGCAATATTTTATCACCGGATTCCACTATCAAACTATTATTGTGTAGGTTTATCCGTATGACACTATTGAGAACATTACTGGCAGTTGCTTGATAAAAACCGACGGGTAAGTTGAGCAGTGAAATATTTATAACCCTTCGTAGTATTGGCAGTAAACGTGTTACGGCTCGTAAAGAATATTTTGTGGCACTCTTTGCTCTGGTGGACATTTTAAGGATAAAAAGGTTAGTTTATGCTTTTATTTTATTTCAACTAAAACTAAAATTGATCGTGTCTATTTCTGCTTTTAAGAATATTATCATCACATTTAACTAAGAAAGTGATATTTATTTGATGAATGCGAGATATCAAAATCGTGTGCCAAAAATCAAAGATCCAACATACGCTGTTTTTTTTACAAAAAATTTCACCTTTTTCGTTTGCCATAAAAGTATATTATAAGTCGTGTTCGTAGTTTCGAACTTATTATTAATATTGAAATGTTATAACATTTCAATATTAATAATTATACAACACAAGTTATGAAACTAAAATATTAATTATACGAACTCCAAAACATTAACGGTGGTGTGAAACAAAACAAGTGAACTAACAAAATTAATATCCTCTTTGAACTAAAATAACAAAAGTAAATTAATTAGAATGGTGACTTTAATATCCGTTTTCCGGGGCCTGTGGCCCTTTCTGCTCAACTGAACATGCTCATAATAAAAGTCTATTGTCTTTGGATCGCCATTAATTTTCTAATGTATCAATATTAATTTTGAGCACAAAGTGTGAACTAAATGAAAAGGTTTCACAATGAGTTTTCCGAGTGGTCGTGATGGGTTTGAGTATGACGTAGTTATTCAAGTTTTTTTATATCATGTTTTTGTTTAGTGTGCCAAGCCAATTAGCCTCTTACAAAGCATAGCCGCTTTGTAAGGCTGAGACAATAATTCAAGGGTTAAAAATGCCAAAAATTAAACATTACACCATCAACCAGCTGAAAGGTCATATAGTTTATAATTTTATTTTATTTATAAAAAATGTTTTTAGGAAAATTACTTACTTCTCAAATAAATTGTGGGCAGTATTTCAGTGTGCCTTAGTATGGTGTACATATTAAAGAGCATTCTATTCTATTCTATGAGAATCTACGTATTTTCAGCTAAACCTGCAACTGGTGGCATAGTTGCTTCTATGAAATGTGTCACAATTTATGTCGATTTTTGGCATATGTCTAGTCGTGTCGTGCGTACGGTGCCTGTTGCGCGTGATACAAGGTCAACAATTCTCACGGGATGAGAGAGGGTTAACACAGCCACAAAATATACATTTTAACCTTAATTATACAATGTTTATACAGAATCTTTTCAGGATTTATTCAGAAAACAAAATTCCCCGCGTTAATTAAAAAAAATATAAAAAAGTTTTGTATTTTTTTCTTAGTTAATTTGAATTCAAGTTTGTAAAAATATTTAACTAGTGAAGTTTTGATGAAACTTTTAAAGATTATAATTAGGGTTTGAATTGAAGAATATAATGTAATTTTGTTGGAAAAAAAATAGCTCGGATAGAAAAGTTACATAAATATAGTGATGGATTATGTACCGTAGTTTATAGGTATATGAACCAGTCTTCTTGTGAAACTGGGCTTAGCTTACCTTGAGCTTAGCTATAAGATTTTTGAACCAATTTTTAGAAAAGCTTGTTTTTTTGTTGTGCGCGGTAATTTATTTTTATTGGATGTCTTACAAAAATAATGTGGGATAGTCTTGTAATTGTCTTGTTAAATACATCTCTGCCTAACCCTTTGTGTAATACAGGCGTCGTGTTATGTTGTGTTACTCCATTTAATTAATGATACTGAGAACATCGTTGTTGGTTTATCAGTAAAATAATAATAAAAATAAAAATAAAGTCTTCTTGAAATTAATAGAGTTAAAGAAGGAGGTAGTAATCAATAACTTATATTATTTAATCGAGAGAATGCTATATCTGGGGCTCCAAATATTAAAGGAACAAGTCAATTTCTTACAATTTATGTTCTTATTACAAAGATCTGATCCTAACACCTAAACTAGGCCTAGGCCTGTGTTTTGGGGGTGAGTGTTCAGCCATGAGATATGTTAAAACAATACAGCATTTTAAGTGAGGAGTGTCACCACATAATTGACACGCTATTTAAAATAAAACAAGAATGTAATTCTTCTGTTACTTTTGAGTTATACGAGATAATCTAATGCCGAGGTAAACAGATTAGCCTCTTAACCAGTCAGCAAGGTTGACATCGAGGTTGACTATACAACATGTTAAAAAACCGTATATCCGTGAGGGCGTTGTTAAATATCGTACTGAGAGTCTATTTACGTGGTAATTTTCACGAAAAAGAAAAAGAAAATTCGTCATATTTTTTTCAATGGGGAATTTTATCGGGTTATTACAAGGGGTGCGGGCGGCCGTCGTTAAGCGGGTGTCTACAAGTCATAAATTATGACCTCTGTTGAGAATTTGCTAATTTTTATTGAATTTGGGGTAATTTTGGTACAAAAAATGTGAATTTATATAGCAATAACTTTTTTATTCTCAATAACAATAAGATTCTTTATTACTTTTTGGTATTTAATGTTATTGCAGTACCCCTGAAAAAAAAACCTTTTCGGATCGGACAGGTTTTTTTTACATATTGTATGTAAGGTGTGTCGGGAGTTTTTATGTATTGTCACTTGTGAAGGCTCTTTTATTACTGTTTTATTTAAATGATGACTATAGTCTCATTGGTTTAGTGGTTACAACCATGGTAGTTAAGTAGGCGGTCTTAGGTTTGATTCCCGGGTCGAGCAGTGTTGATAGATAGTTAATTGGCTCAGTCGTGTCTTTGCGGAAATCCATTATAAAATAGCTGCGCTCGGCTCTTGACGTGGCAACACGTCGTGTCCGGGTTCGCAGCAAGTCAATCGTCATCCTGAGGAAGCCTCGTTGAGAGGTGAAACACGTGTCGATTTCTTACAGGGTTCTTTATGACTCTTTAGAACAGTTAAGCTGATTAGGTTACTAAATATACGTCTTCTATTTTCATAGTTGATAGAGTTTTACATTATGAAATTCTCACTATTACGCGTAAGTGGTTTTCTGACCGGTTACTGGCAATAGGCTTTCCCAAGGTTATATGGGACTTAAACATAGGTAATAATTATCGTAATATCATACTATGCTACTTGCCAGTAATATGAATATATTATTAATCTAAAGTCTGTTTGTAACTCCAAAATAACAGATTACTAAATGTATATATAATATGAAAGTTTAAATACGGTACTTATAACAAAACAATCAATTTTTATAATTTTTGATTATCTGTTTATTCCGGCTAATCTCAGAGACTATATTATAGGTTATAAGGAGTAACTTAGGCTATTTGTTTTAAGTAAAGAATTAGGTTACGGTTCTTGCACACACCTCAGTCACGTCAATGTCAAGCGACGACAAAAAAAAAAGTTACGTAGAAGTTGTAGGACGATGGTTACACACATCAGTTACGTCACTACCGTCGCGTGTCCATCGATGTCGCGTCAAATCTTTTATTGCTTCGAACGAAACGAGCGTTGCTATGACTGACTGTCTGTTCACACACGTCCCTGATATTGACGTGACTAATCGGCGATTTGACGTTGACGTGTCTGATGTGTGTGCTTGAACCTTTAGAGCCTACGCGGGCGAAGCCGCGGCTAGCAGCTAGTAATAATAATTATTATAATACGTGAAGCAAAAACTTTGTACCCCTTTTAACGAAAATTACGCGGACGGAGGAGTATGAAATTTGGCACAGTTAATAAAGAAAAAAGCAGGCAGAAAGCTAATATTTTTGTATAATATACATAAGAGATAAATTAAATGAATAAAAAAAATATTTGACACAAAATGGCTACCATAGAATCATGACATGGCAGCATGGAATTAGTATGTACTGTAAAACTTAAAATTTAAATGAGTTATGGTCGTATTTCGACCACTAGTAATTATAAATGTGAAAGTTTGTATGTTTAGATGTACGGATTTTGTTGAAATTTTACACACTGTCAGTTTATAACCTGGATTAATACCTAGGATTTAATCCAGACTTTTTATTCCGGTATTACGTTCTTCTGGGATAATTTCCGACATCAACTCTGGTGAAGCTGCGGGTAAAGTTAGTATGTTATAAAATATAAATACTTCGGTATTTTGCAGTGATTTGAGAATATTAATTATGTGAATAGTGTTATGAATATCAGTTATCATTTTTGTTAGAAGCCGTAATAACTCATTACGGTTAATTGCGTTAGTAGTAATATGATTTGTAGCTAGTGCACTGATTACGTTTAGTAATTGAATCATTTAGTTTAAGAGGTTTTAGGTAATTTAGTTGATTTTATACTTTATGATTATATGAGGAACTCGTGGCTAAGTAATAACTGCTGTACGGGTAGATCCGTCAGGTTAAGCTACGCTTGCCGGGGTTGGTCTGTGGATGGGTGAACATCTTTACATACCGAGACTCCTCCGTGCTTCGGAAATCACATTAAACCGTTGGTCCCAGCTGTCATTAATGGATCTTTGACAGTTGTTACGGGTAGTCAGAAGCCCGAAAGTCTGACCA
This sequence comes from Agrochola macilenta, assembly GCA_916701695.1. Taxonomy (NCBI): domain Eukaryota; kingdom Metazoa; phylum Arthropoda; class Insecta; order Lepidoptera; family Noctuidae; genus Agrochola; species Agrochola macilenta. Next base: position 7,494,859 of record OU753564.1, on the reverse strand, counting down.
CCAGTCTTACAAAGGGGTATCGTATTACCCAGTTACTGGGTCGTGGAGGTCAGATAGGCAGTTGCTCCATGTAAAATACTGGTATTCAGCTGAATCCGGTTAGACTGGAAGCCGACCCCAATAAAGTTGGGAAAAGGCTAGGCAGACTGATATTTTATGATTATAAGGTATTGATTGATTTTTCGTTTGTCTAACGGTGGCTAGCGATACTGGCTGAGCATGAGGTCCTGGGTTGGAATCCCGGGTTGGGAAAAATTTTATTGGGGTTTTTCATCTGGAATTTCTCAGAAACAGGCCGGAAACTGGATTTGTGCCCGGTTGATGGCAATAGGCTCGCCCCCTATTACATGGGACTTAAACTCTGGCGAAATGTGGGTGTACTATAGGTGCATCTCTGCCCAACCCTTCGGGGAATACCGGTGTGATGGTATGTTCTATTATTAATTTAGTGGTTGCCAGCGCAGCTTTGAAAGTCACAGGTTTGATTCCCAGGTTGGATATACGTATTATTTTCTAGACTACATGAATACCTGGATAAGCATGGTCATCCGGGGCTAATATGTCTACCGGGCTATCGTGTCTTCTATGAAATATCACCATAGCCACGTAGACACATTATCCCTGGGTGAAAATATTGGGTATTTTTTATCTGGGTCATGATGGCGTAGTAGTTATGGCCTCGCTTCTCATGCACGAGATTGTGGATTCAAAACCAGGCAAATACCAATGTAACTTTTTCAATATACATATATGTACTTTTTGAGACTCTTCTTAACATAGACCGTTCCAAACGTTTAAAAAAAAAAAAAAAAAACTCAAAAGCATTTATTTCAATTAAACCATTTACAAGCACTTTTGAATTGTCAAGGAATCGGTCAGTCAGAAATATGAAGCTGGTTTCCCGTTCCAAAGCGTAGTAGGTACCTATGGAGAAGAACGGGCAAGAAACTCCACGGACACTCTTTTAAATAAATTGTTCACTTCTTTGAATTATACTTATAAGTTATACAGTCCACTCTATTTCATTTGAACTCCACCACGGCTTGTCGTCGCGATCAGTATTTTCTAAGTTTATCTTAGGCATAACTGACATCGGTGAAGGAAACCATCGTGAGGAAACCAGGGTTTTATAGTTAATATAAAACTGAAATCACCAACCCGTCTTGAGCAAGCGTGGTGATCAATGCTCGTGCCTTCTCTGTATGAGAAGAGGCCTTTGCCCTGCAGTGGGACAGTAACAGGCTGGTATTATTATTATTCATCCGTTTACATGTAGTAGTTTAATATGGATGCAAGTGAACTACGGAGAAACAGCTACAATAGGCGCTCGGTAACCATTAACAGCTACAATAGGCGCTCGGTAACCATTAACAGCTACAATAGGCGCTCGGTAACCATTAACAGCTACAATAGGCGCTCGGTAACCATTAACAGCTACAATAGGCGCTCGGTAACCATTAACAGCTACAATAGGCGCTCGGTAACCATTAACAGCTACAATAGGCGCTCGGTAACCATTAACAGCTACAATAGGCGCTCGGTAACCATTAACAGCTACAATAGGCACTCGGTAACCATTAACAGCTACAATAGGCGCTCGGTAACCATTAACAGCTACAATAGGCGCTCGGTAACCATTAACCCATTATCGGAAACGCCGGATTATTGGATTTCTATAGGAAATGTCAGTTAGCTAGTAAGAAATAATATTAACACACATTTGCAAAGTAAAAAATCTTTATTAGTTTACGTAATAATACCTAGTCTAGTACTCGTAGAACCTGAACAGACTCCTGCATGGTTAGCATGACCACAATGGCACGCGTTTTGTCGACGGAAGAATAGACGAAATGACAGATAAACAATCACAATCTGCCATTTTGTCTGTTCTTCCGTCGACAAAACACGTAGAAAACCCGAATCTATGGTTGTCTATGCTACGCGTGTAGAACAACAACGAACAATGTGCGCGCTTTGCAATCTGGCACATTTGTATTAAACCTGCCGATTACAGAGTAGAAGACGGATATCTATAGCAGGAGATCTAAGTTAGGAAACGGACTATTGTGCGTGTCGGATTACTGTAGTTTGAAAAATTATCATTTATTTTTAGTCCATTTGTATCAACCTTGATAATTACTGGCTGAATTTTTTTCTGGATTTCACAGAAATTCTGACAACATTCGGTGAAAGAGATTTGCGTAATTTTTTTTAAATATCCGCAAGTCTCACCGCTGATGACCGCAGGCTAGTAGTCTATGCTTTTTTGTTTTGGTATATTCTGAACAGGTGAGCTTTGGCACGTTCGGGTTTTGATTTTAGTCTTTGATTTTTGTGGTATACACAATTGTAACAGTTACTACTAGTACTTACTATATCGTCTCTGGTGGTTTTGGGGCCCGATTTTTTAACACGTGTTATATGACAATATGGTAATCATTTGTAGTTTTTATGCTTATCTTCGACTCCACCAACGTCAACGATGTAAGCTGCAGGATAACATGAAAAATAAACGTTTTCGGATGGAAAAGATTTGTGGGATTTGAAAAGGTTGGGTATACCAGGGGCCTATTTGAGGAGGTTCTTTTCAAAACTTGACTATTCCTCTTTCGACAGAACACATTTTCTTTTTGTTTGTTAACTTTCAAATGTACTACATGCAGCGATAATAAAAGATTGTCTTAATGTGATTGATCCAGCAGAAAAAAGAAATAAAACGCACGATTTCATAAAAAGTAGTTTAATCCAATACGAAATTAATTCTTAAAAAACTATTTTCTCAAATTCTGAAAAAAATTATGAAGTGAAAACATCAAGTTTTCAAAAGAACTTCCTCATTTAATATAACTGACAATCCGACTTAAATTTCCAAATTTTCACATTTTCACGACAGGTGTTGTTTGGGAAAGCAATAAAACTAAGAAAAAAAATTGTAGAATTGTCGAATTGTTGGGGGGTTGCCTGTCGATTGAATAGCCTCCAGGATACGGTATTATAGGATATTGAAATCAGTAAACTTTTTACTATACGTGGTCATTATGGTCTTATTTATTTGCGACTGTTTTTTATTTCAATTCACAAGGCGTTCTATGTCGAGTTTTACAGTTACGGTATATTTATCAGTATTTTTTAAGTAAATTATAAGGTTAAAAATAATAATATCTGTTTTAACGTTTAATTTTTTAAATTAAATATTGGAGGAGCTCGTGGCTAAGTAATAACAGCCACACGGGTCGATCCATCAGGATCTGGATTGACAGTCGTTACGGGTCGTCAGAAGCCCGAAACTCTGACAACCAGTCTTATCAAGGGGTATTGTGTTGTTCAGTAACTGGGTTGTGGAAGTCAGATAGGCAGTGGCTCCATGTAAAATACTGGTACTCAGCTGCATCCGGTTAGACTGGAAGCCTACCCCAACATAGTTGGGAAAAGGCTTGGCAGATTGATTAAATATTGGAGTAAGAAGGAAATACATTATATTTAAAACTAAATTTTTTCTCCAGTAATAACTGGCATTGTTAATTATTATATGAAAAGCAAAGCCGCTTAGCAAAATATTAATGAAAACACACGTATGATTCTCGGAAACTGAAATTATTTGTTTCGTTTTATCGAAGTATTAAGTGATTATTATAAAGTCCGTTGCCATGGAGATACATGCATTTTGTGTTCTAGATAAGCTGAAAATATAACTTTTATGACAAACTTTTGAGGCCTCAGGGAGCAGTCAATAGTTGGCCAGATTAATTAGCTATAAGGGCTTCATTTCGGTTTCTTGTTAAATTCTAAGCATCTCAATAGAATTTGTGAATTACATGATTTGATTACCTACTGGTTTCTATAAATTATGCGCAATTTACTGCTGATTAATACGATAATGTATCTTCTAGAATCCGAGGAGCTCGTGGCTAAGTAACAACAGCCGCACTGGTCGATCCGTCAGGTTAAGCTACGCTTGCAGGGGTTGGTCAGTGGATGGGTGACCATCTTTACATACCGAGAATCCTCCGTGCCTCGGAAAGCACGTTAAGCCGTTGGTCCCGGCTGTCATTCGTAGATCTTTGACAGTCGTTACGAGTCGTCAGAAGCTCGAAAGTCTGACAACAGTCTTACCAAAGGGGTATCGTATTACCCAGTTACTGGGTTGTGGAGGTCAGATAGGCAGTCGTTCCATGTAAAATACTGGTATTCAGCTGCATCCGGACTGGAAGCCGACCCCAACAAAGTTGGGAAAAGGCTAGGCAGATTGATTGTTTCTTCTAGAATTGATTAAATACAGGGATACATTTTAGGGTTCGGTAACAGAGGTTATGAGTAGAATATTTGAAGTAATCAAAACTCAACTTGTATTCACATAATAATACCAAAGTAGTGAAAAAAAAAAGTTTTTTTTTTAGATCATTGGCATGTTACCCAATGATTAAAAAAGCCTCATCATTTAAATAACACATACAGTCCGAACCGTTTACAACGACGTACCGGTTTTAACGATGAAATTTTGAGGTCCCAGTATTTCTATTTACTTAACATAGTGTTTGGTTATCACGAATATTGGCTGCTATAACAACCGTAATCCGACGCCTATGGTCCCTTCGAAGTCGTTATAAACGGTTTTGTCTGTAAATCCTAATTGTATATTTAAAACGGCATAGCAAAAGATTTATAAAAGCAATTCAAGTTTAAAATACGGCTCAAGATTTCAAAAATGTAAATTTAGTTCAGAGAGATTCATGGATATGTTAAATGTAAATAAAAATTGCTCAAGTTTTCAAAAATAGTATAGTTTTAGTTTAGAGAAATTCATGGACAGGTACGTCAATTGTGAAAAAAATTAACATAAAAATATAACGTTTTGGTGAATATTTACATTATAAAATAATAAAAATCATCGTAAAAACTGTTTGCATGATTTATTTATTTAACAGTTTCTGTACACATATATTAATAGATAAGAAGAAAGGAACAGAACAATAAATACAAAGGCGAAGCTTATTTCTAAAGAAATCTCTTCCAGCATACCTGCGATAGGAAAGTAGTTAAAGAGATGTAGACTACGTGTGTAAGATTAGAATAGAAAATAATATACATAAAATAGAAACACTTAATTATTCACTAATTTAACTATTAACATACAATATGAGAATAAACTTACATACATACTTCTAAAATAAATATCACCAAAATATGAAGATGATTTGATGTAAGTAGAAGTTCTTAATTAATTAGTAAGATCGCGATCGTAGAAACCTCTTAGGGTGATGAGGTAGAGTTCATCCTCTTAACCGAGTCTTTGCTAGAAGAGTTACTCTTTGTAAATGTCTTTGCTTTGCCGACAATGAATCGTACTTTAATCTTTTTCTTTTATTTGTCACTGGTTCTTTCCCTCATCTTTTACCTTTAATCTCATGGTAAAAGATATAACATTCAGGTTGTATTTTACTCAACTTTACTCGTAGTTCATCAAGATTTTCTCGTGAGTTCTTCTCGAGTTTCACTTTAATTTTTTATCAAAGTAATTCAATGATATTGAAAGATGTTAAAATATTTTTCGTTACAGTCCTTTACGCTCTGTTGCTTTTTAAAAGATGTTTCTAATCATGGACATGAGGCAAAAAGATTTTTATCTTAATTGATAATAATCGTATCAACGGATCGGTAAATGAATAGGCTATTAGAAAGCTTTCGTAGTTGTAGACAAAAGAACTTGTATGTAATATATTTACATAATTTTTTAACACCAAATATAATTACTGAACAAATCAACCTGTATTGTATTCATGTAAAATCCTTAGATACATACTTATAAATTGTTTCCGCCTTTCGTGCCTGTCTGTGTGCTCTTCTAAACTAAGTAACGGATTTTAATGCAGTTTTCGCCATCATTATTATATTATATTAATACGTGAAGCAAAAACCTTGTACCCCATTTTACGAAAATTACGCGGACGGAGGAGTATGAAATTTGGCACAGTTAAAGTTTATATGGAGAAGGAGTGCAAAAAGCTAATATTTTTATATAGTATACATTAGAAATAAATTAAATTAATAGAAAAAACATTACACACACTACCATGCGTTTGACACAAGGTGGCTTAGAATCATGACATGGCAGCATGTAGTATGTACTTACAACTTAAAATTTAAATGAATTATGGTCGAATTTCGAGCTCTGGGCGACCACTAGTTTAGAGAATTTATTCCGGAAGGTTTATATAATGTATAATACAGGTTTATATACTCATTCACATTTGATTTGGGTGTAATGAAGACATCGCGATGTTTTGTCAGAATAACTAAACTGAAGTGGCAATGGGCCGGCCATATTAGCCATGGAACCGATGACAGTTGGGGTAGACGTGTTCTTGAGTGGAGACCGTGAATCGGCAAACGTAAGGTAGGACGGCCTCAGTCTAGGTGGAGCGACGATCTTCGCAGGGTGGCTGGTAGCAGCTGGATGAGAGTTGCCGAGAATCTAGCTGAATGGCGTGCAACTGGAGAGGCAGCAGTGGACGGCTATAGATGATGAGGTGATGTTTTGTCAAGTCATAAAAACCTAAACAGGAACGGGTCGCTAGTATGTTATAAAACAAACCTCTTTCTGGCTCTATTAGTTCCTTATAACTCAAATTACATATCCCATTTCAACATTTCTTTTGAATCTAGTTTTATCCTCGGGCTAGGGATTCTGTACTTACACTTATTTTGTTACGTCACGTAATATAGGGCACAGCAGGCTAGTAAATATAAAACTACCTACATACGCATGTATATGTTTAAGACCACTTCACATGTACTGTATTCTAGCAATAAAAAGCTGCTCTCAGATTTTATTCTCATTCTCAGTAATGGCAGTAAAAGGACGTGGGGTAGTAGTTCTTAGCGAGGCTAAGAACGATGCCACATGGGCGTTGCCCATGCGTTGCGTCGTCGTAGCGCAGTGATTTTAGGTGTGCGGTGCGATATGTGAGCAGATTTCAACGCAGTGCGTACCACGCGCTGCGATGTCGCAACGCAACGCATCTTATCCCGACGCCGCAGCGTCGGTGTAGGTGCTGCCGCCTTCGATATTCTAAAAAAAATACTGTGCTGTGCTCCGTTGTCGATCCGTCGTCTCCCCACCGACTCCCCCCCTTATCCGATGCGCACGCGTTCCGTTGCCGCACGTCTTTTTAACGCACCGTGTGGCATAACGCTCAGATTTATATGTAGAACTACGGAGCGTCACCGCTCAGGCGCCGTGTCGGGATGAATTTATCCCAAAAACAAACTTAATTTTTTAGTTGAATAAATGTCTTCCCATACATCGATATACGTCACGCTCAATTCTCCAACTGCAAATGTAAGTTTGTAATCGAGAGACAGACAGACGGAAGGACAGACGGACAGGCGAACAATGAAGTTATTCTATAAGGGTTCCGTTTTTCCCTTTTAAGGTACGGAACCCTAAAAACAAGATGGCGGTGTACATTCCGCGCCAAAAGTACGGAGTGCGCTTGCATTCACAGTTTAGAGCCTTCTGTAGCTATCTATGTTGTGGTAAGACTATCAGCAGAGCCCTAAGTTATTGAACTTAACCGCTAAGTAATGTACAAGCTGTTCAATATAAACGTGTCGATTTACTAACACCCCTTTGTGTATTTTCTCTCTTTGAAATGCTTCTAGCATTGTTTTCCAGAGATATTTGAGGTTTAGATTTATTTTTATTGGATATTATGTTACTGCACTCCAGTGGGAACATTATATGCTGATTGTCTATGAGTTATGTAAATAGTAGCTATTGCCTGCGGTTTTACTGGCATCCTAGGGGACCTAGTTTACGTACATATCCAGATTAGAAGCTTATGTTTGTTTACAAAGGTTTACGATGCGTATTATCCAAATTGATGCAGACGTTTTTAGCCCGAAGTTTGTACCCGAAGGGTGTCAAACGGAAGCCAATTGCTAAGCCTCCGCTTCTTCTTTTCGTGTGGTTAGTGACTAACCTGGTGTCAGAGTTTTAAAGCCGCCCATGGGCCTCTGACTTGGCTTCACATGTCGTCGAGAAATATCTCTCAGGCATGCCGGTTTCCTCACGATGTTTTCCTTCACCGTTTTTGAAGCAAGTGATAATTATACAATGCGCACATGCATCTGAAAAGTCAGAGGTAGGCCTGGGGTTCAAACTCGAGACCTATGACTTGGCAGTCCGACGGTCACACCACTAAAACCTCACTAAAACCTAAGCCTCCGCTGTCCGTCCCTCCGTCTGTCAGTGGGCTGTAGCTCATGAACCATAATGGGTAGACAGTTGAAGTTTTTACAGATTGTATATTACGATTGCCGCTATAACACCATTTCTTCCCACCACGCACCGGTTTTTTCAAAGTAATAAGCATCTTAGCTAATTTCACGGTTATTTATTTTTCCTTTTTGTTGGGAATAGTGGTTCCAAATTATTATCCTGAGTTCACAATTTCGTTTCAAATAGGTAAACAATTTTGTGTTTTTTTATAAAATAACTTTAATACCCACATATAAACTTCTAGTCATGCTAAAATCAACGTCATTAACAATATCATAGAGATATTTGTTTAAGTACGTAGATTATAACGTCAATTGGAAACAAGTATTTGAATTTAAGATTGTATTCTATCCATCATTATTGTATTGTTTGTTATTGTATCTATCATTATTGTTTGTATCCTATAGCAGATATTTATATGTTTTGGTGAGTATAATATTCATATTTTGGCTAAAACAATGTGCTCACTTTAAAAAACTACACGCATTTTTAATACCCGATGCAAAAAGAGGGGTGTTATAAGTTTGACCGCTATGTGTGTGTGTCTGTCTGTGGCACCGTAGCTCTTAAACGGGTGAACCGACTTAAATGCGTTTTTTTTTATTGAAAACAGGTTTTCTAGCGATGGTTCTTAGACATATTCTATCAAAATCGGTTCAGCCGTTTGAATATTATCAGTTCAAAGAATGGATCAGTTTAAAGGTTATCAGAATGGATGTGAGCGTCTTCCATAGGTCTGATCGATTTGAAATTTGGTATTCTGTTATTTTAATGATATTAGAAGAACGTAGTAACCTAGAACTGATGCTGCAGCATCACCTGGAATTTGCAGTATACCCAACTCCCTTACCAACTTACACCACAGGTATCGTGTTTGGGCTCATTGGAATGGTCTCAATGAAAAGGTTGATAGATAGATGAACAGGGTCTGGTGGTGGAGTAGGAAAGAGAAATCAGGAAATATTTGTGTCAATGGTTTACAAAAAAAATTGTCTTGATTATGATGCGTCCTCCTCGAAAACCTACATAATAAGGAAATATCCTCATGATGAATATTCGTACTCTTTATGGCACCTCTTTTGGTCATGAGTTATCCGAATATCAAAAAATATTTGGCCTAAGTTTTAAAGAGGAGGCGCGAAAATTTATTCGCTGTTACAATGTATAGTAAAATATAATCTTGTCTAATATTATAATAATGTGAAAGTGAGTTTGTTTGTTTGTTACGCTTTCACTTGAAAACGGCTGAATAGATTTGGATGAAATTTTGCACATGGGTACACCATGACCTGGTTTAGGACAAAGGATACTTCTTATCCTTGTAGTACGTTCCCGTGGGATAATTTCCAAATCTCCAACAATATTACGGTACAACCGCCTACAGCTACCTACTCATGCGATGTAACCACCGGAATAGTGAGGAACGTTTATTTTTAGCCATCTTTTAGGGACTACACGGTTTGGCAAACATGCGTTACGAGTATTTACTCCGAATAAGTTTGCGAAACGGGTTTTGTTGAAGTTGTTTACAAACATTTTATTTTTTTATCTCTCCTCCATTAAATCTATCTTCTTCTTTTCGTGTGGTTGGTAACTAACCTGATGTCAGAGTTTTAAAGCCGCCCATGGGCCTCTGACTTGGCTTCACATGCCGTCAAGAAATATCTCTCAGGCATGCCGGTTTCCTCACGATGTTTTCCTTCACCGTTTTTGAAGCAAGTGATAATTATACAATACGCACATAAATCCGATAAGTCAGAGGTGCGTGCCTTAGGTTCGAACTCGAGAACTATGACTTTGGAGTCCGACGGTCACACCACTAGGCTATCACTGCAACATATTATAATACAAAGTCCCCCCGCCGCGTCTGTCTGTCTGAACGCGATAAACTCAAAAACAACCGAACGGATTTTCATACGGTTTTCACCAATGGACGGAGTGATTCGTGAGGAAGAGGTTTTGTGTAAATTAGCTGAAATATGACGATGATTGTTGAAGATGTCGGAAAAAATCAGGGAGCTTTACTGGCATGTACCGCGTGCCAATCAATAGAGTTATATGAAAACAATGTGTTACGGAATTAATACATTGTTTACCCAGATTAATACATAGGGTACTTTTAATCATGGCACTACGTTCCCAAGGGTTATTTTTCGACATCCACTAAGACCCGGTTTCTGAGATATTTTAACCGGAGTTTATCTATTCAATAGTGCTGTGGCGGCCGGCATCTACATCGCCACATGCGAACTATACACCAAAAATCTTGACGTCACACAAATCCTGCATCGCGCAATTAGAGTTTACCGCGCGAACAGCATTTATGTAACTTTCCCGACATCAATCGTTGGTCAGTTGCCCGCCAGACAAGACACCCATATGGTCGGAGGATCTTCCCTTTTCTCAAGAGGATGAGTGATCTTTACACCCTGTTCCTCACACCTCTAAAGTGCTTTATATTGTTTGGTTATCGTGTTTCTGAACAGTTTTAGAAGAAAATCGTTGAAATAGATTGTGTCAAATCAATAGCTTTTGAGAGCTCATCTGATAACCTCCTTTGAGTATTATATTTTAGTTAACAACTAATAAAAAGAAAAACTGCCTAGCCTTTTCCCGACTATGTTGGGGTTGGCTTCCAGTCTAACCAGATGCAGCTGAATACTAGTATTTTACATGAAGCGACTACCTATCTGACCTCCCTAATCCAGTGTAGCGGCATCTACATCGCTACATGCGAACTACGCATCAAAGACCTGACGTCACATAACATCCTGACGTCACACAAATCCTGCATCGCGCAATTAGAGTTTACCGCGCGATAAACATATATAGAATCTCCCAACTTCAAACCTCTGGGCAGTTGCCCGCCAGACATCACACCCGTCTGGTCGGAGGATCCTCCCTTTTCTATGGGGGATGAGTGAACTTTACACCCTATTCCTCATACCCCTAAACCAGTAACTGGGTAATAACCGTTTGGTAAAAAGACTGGTTGTCAGACTTTTGGGATTCTTAAGATCCGTAACAACTGTGAAAGATTCACGAATAAAACCGGGACCTTCCGAGGCACGGAGGTGGTTCGGCTAGCAACGAATCATATAACAATATTGTATTTCAAATAGGGATTACGCCATTGAACCCAATTTGACTTACGTAATTCAAATTCCTCCCTCGACAATTTACAGACTATACCAAGAAAGTTAAACTAGTAACAATTTGAGTTTATGAAGCTGAAAACTGTGGGGTGTTATTTTACCCCCGCCGCGGTCGAGTCTCGGTTGGCTAAAATCATAGGCAAAAAAATACTGGTTTTACTTTAGTCCGGTTAAATATTAAACACGTTGGGTTATTTACTTACTGTGTACGTGTTATGTAAAGTGTATCTAAAAATTACCTATTATTTTAAGGTCTTTTCAAGCTCTTTTGTTGACTAAACTGAGCCCAATTTTTATCAAACATTTCACCCCAATTAGATTAATATCTGTTACACTTTACTGGAACAAATATGAAATATACAGCGTGTTAAAATTTGGTGTGTGTTTTGGTAAATGACAAAACGTGTTATGTTTACGTTTTTAAATTAAAAAATTGAAGTAAGTTTCGCATACAATATATTTTTTTATTCGTAAAACAAGCCACACATATAAACAAATAAATAAATTGAAGCTTCCTTTTGTTATGTTAGATTAATAGCTTTTTGCTAAATGCATATGAAAGTATATACGGTACTTATAAAAAAACTTTTTGTTTTTTTTTTTGTTTTTCTCTGTTTATTACGGCTAATCTCGAAAACGGTTGGACCCGCTTTGACATTACTTTCACAGGCAGATAGTTGATATTATAAGGCTTAAGCTACTTTTATTAACCGACTTCCAAAAAGTTTTTTATTTTTTATGTATGTCCGCCGATTTCTCCGTCAATTGTGGACCGATTTTGAAAATTCTTTTTTTGTATGAAAGGGTATGCTCCCGGATTGGTCCCATATAAATTTTATTGACTTTGCTTGGATAGTTTTTGAGTAAGCTTTAATAATACGTATTTTTCTCACTTAGTATATGTGGATGATATGATGATAACTTCCTGTGACTGCTATTTACAAAGCAGGTACTGGTATTCGAATTTGTGTGGGGTAGGTAGGTACCACAACTAAAAAATGAAAAATAAAAACTTTTTACAACAAAAAACAACCGACTTCCGAAAAAAAACACTACAAAGTGAAAAATAAGGTTCACTAATGTTTCACCAGAACTCCAAATACAATAATATTTTAATAATATGTAATTATTACTCCAATTACAAATTTTTAGTTTATAACCAACGCTATAAACAACTTATTTGGCAAATATTTTATTTTATAAACACTCGATTAAATATCATGCGAAACATTTGTAAAGAGAAGCATTTGCTAAATAAATGTTTGTAAAACGAGTGTTTATAAAATAAAATATTTGCGAAATAAGTTGTTTGTAAAATAAATAGTATACGAAACGTTGGTTGTAAACTAAAAATTTGACAATGGAGTTTTGGTGAAACATTAGTGAACCTTATTTTTCACTATGTAGTGTTTTTTTCGGAAGTCGGTTGTTTTTTAGAAAAATAATTATAGTCATTATTCAAGCTTGAATGAATTACTTTTATGTTTTAATGATACATTGAACCAACCAGATTTGGCCTGGCTTAAATGAACCGAGTACATATTGGAATTATGTTATGGAATATCATAACTAATGTGCTGGTATAATAACTCTATTTTATAAAACAACTAGCGTCCCGCCACTGCTTCGCTCGGTTTTTACTACTTGAAAGAAATTAAATACATTTCACGTAAGGGTGTATTACATAAATAATTGTGACTTTGTAGAATTATTTTGTAAGAAAAATAAAAAATAAAATAAAAAAACCGGATGCCTGTTGATTCTTTGACATAGTTTCATTAATACCCTAGAGTTATGGGATATCAAAAGGAACACGCTGTCTATAGATTACAGCTACCAATACAAACTTTTGAAAATTTACTTAAACAAAAAAATATTCTGTAAAACTAACATTTCGATTAAAATTACCGTAGTAGGCGTTTTTTAACGATATTATTTTTATCGAAAAGAAATGATTTTATAACGACATCGTTGAGACAGTTTTCCTTTTACGAGCGACACGATTTGTTTTTGTTAATTGGATCGTCGTTTGACCTTATGCTTTAGGGAGTTAGTGGCTTAGTAGTTAAGGGGGATCCGTCAATGTAGCCCGCGAAATTACAGCGCTGTTTTACGTTGCATGTCGATCAAATTTCAATAGCATTTATGTCAATTAGGATAAAATATTTAGTAAACTATAAATAATCATTTCAATCTATATCTATACATCTATTACAAATAAATAAAATTGAAGTGTCTGTTTGTAATGTCTAAATTACCGCCTTTTACTAAATGCATATGAAAGTAAGGGTGATTAAAAAAAAAAACTGTCTGTCTGTTTGTTTCGGCTAATCTCCGAAACGGCTGGACCGATTTCGACGGGACTTCAACTGGCACATAGCTGATGTTATAAGAAGTAACTAAGGTTATTTTTATATTAAAAAAAATATTAAAAATAGGTTTCATGCAGGCAGGAGCTAGTCGCTCTCGAAATTATAATATTTGCTATTTGCAATTCGTAATGCAGTATAAAAATCTTTAAAAATATATTTCAGGGTTACGCTGACTATTTTTATATTGTCCTAAGAGTATTTTTGTAGACGTTTGATTGTCGCCTCAGAATTCAATATCTTCCGTAGCGAACCTGGATTTCGTAGTAAAGCTCTTTGTAAAGGATTTCGTCCGGGTAAGCACTACCACCGTACCGATTTGAAGAAACGGTGCGTTGCTAGAATACGGTTTGAAGGACGCTGGTGTAATGTACAACTGACATATTCGCATTGTACCGTAAAAACTTAGATAAAAGAAAGAAAGAAAGAAAACGTTTATTTGGACACAGTTCGTGAAGCACAAAATAAAAAACAAACTAAAAAGTAGAAGTAGGTCTTTTGGCAATAAGTGTGTGCCTCACGGCTGCGCCAAAAGGGAAAACACAAAAAAAAACACATCATAACATAACATCATGTCTGTAATCCCCGAAGAGTTAAACAAAGGTGTAAAGAAAGAAAGAAAGAAAGAAAGAAATAAATAATAATGTTTATTTGGACACAGTTCGTGAAACACAAAATAAAAAAGTGAAAATAATATTTTAACATTAATAGTGTGTGCCTCACGGCTGTGTGTACCTAAAGTACGCCCACGTTTCGCCAGACTCCGGGCTGCTACTCAGAAATTCCTCGTGGACTGGTAATCGGAGCTCGTGCTCAGCAGTTACACTGTAGCGCTTGCGAACTTAGATTAAATGAGCCTAAAATGAGCTGTTAGCCAATCTGATTTTCTTACAGATAGACCAACTGTGTTGTCTCTAGTATAAATTGTATACATTCTCTATAAGTCTATATACCCCCTGGCTGGAGGCTTTAAGTGTAGAAGCTTAAGGCAGCCACAGGAAAGTCCGGTTAAGCAGCTACGACCTACTCAGAGGTTAACTGCGAGATGCCCTATATAAAAAAAAAAAAAAAAAAAAATAAGTCTATAGGTGGAAGTGCGTCAGACATTACGTGGGCTCGTCACATAAATAAGGCGTAGACATAAAGCCAACCAATTTTCTAAGGGCATATTTTCTAAGGGCATATTTTCTAAGGGCATATTTTCTAAGTGCATATTTTCTAAGGGCATATTTTCTAAGGGCATATTTTCTAAGGGCATATTTTTCAATTTGCGGATAATTTTACCTGAGGAATAAATATGACAGTTTGATGGCTTTTGTTTTGAATAGAAAATATGCCAAACCGCCATATTTATTTTGCGGATAAAATTAATCTGACTATTGAAAAATCGACCCTAAGCCAGGTATATTAGGACTCCCGTTTCGGTGTTTCTTTGAGTCAACCTTGATAATCCTGAAAATAATATCCGTTCAGTATTATTTACCCACTCTTTAAAATTCTCAAGGGATCTCTTGAAAGATTAACAAACAAGTTTTGAATACTAACATGAAGAGGTAGCCACTGAAAATTAGGTACCTCTACTGCGATGAATTTTCAGTATCATTAATCTGTTTCTGTCTATCAATTAATTAAAGCCTTTCGAAATCCCACAGCTGGGAATCGGCGATTTAATTTATCCCACGAATAACCATATTGTGGAAACCAGCATGTTCTAGAGCCAAAGAACTAGAAGACATGTGACATCATCCGATTCGGACTTGGCCTGCGTGGTGGATTACGTCCCCTACTCCCTTTCACAGAGAGGTCCGTTTAGCCGTTTTTGTGTGATTGAGTAACCAATATCCAAACATCTATATACAGAATGTTCGGTAAAGAATGGATAACCTTGAAATAACATAATATAATAGACATAACGGCCTTTCTACCAAAAACCTTCTACTAAAATACCAAAAATATATTCAAAGTAAGATACGTTTTTTTGGAAAAAACATTATGCGATTTCTAGTCATATTATTATCTGCCTCATTCTCAACGTACAATATTACAACAGCAAATAACCGATGGAATTCATTAATTTGTGGTCTGAAATAAGTTAGTTATAAATCTTAGGTACTACTTGGGATAGTTATATTTTTTTTATAACGGCCTTAAGGTGTATTATATGCTACTTGTATTTCAAGGTTATCCATTTTACCGGACACCCTGCATATAATATTATTATTATATTATAGTAAGAAGTAGGATTTGCCATCGATAGGACTTCCAACAGATATAACCATCCCACATCCACGACCACATCAGCCTGATTATTTTGTAAACTATGTTACAAAACTGTTCACTAAAGCTTTTAGTATAATTTTGTCCTCCTTTCACATGTAAACAAATTAATGTAAATAATTAAACTGCCATTAAAACCCTTAATTAAGTGGCTAAACAACTGTATAGGGGAATCGGTTAAAGAATCCGTTCCGCTGTTATTTGGTCAGGATTTTGGTAAAAAGGTAAAACATTCTGGACATAGCAGGAGCCAGGATTTTCAGTCTTGTTAAATAAAAATAGAAGATTAGGGTCTTACTTAGGTGGCTCGTTTAGATGCCAATGTATACGTTTTTATAATAAACTTCCTAGGCACATTCAAGAGCTATGCCTTAATAAATTCAAATCTTTTATAAACCGGTAACTATGCCAAAAAGCCTTTTTTACAGTTAAAGACTATATTGAGGACAAAAAGGCTCGGGTTTGAGCTGCTCCAATAAATTTACACAGTGAATCCTGATTTTATTCGTAAACAATTTTTTTTTCTATAAACAATTTTACATATACAATGATATTAATATTTATTTTGTAAAGTATTTATTTATTTATATATACTTTATTGTAGTATATTATTAAAATTTTTGTGAATGTGAGTCAATGTGTATTTATTTATCTCAGTTAATTTTAATAATGGTCTGGCAGTTTGAGTAATTAATGCAGTCTACCCAAATATCTATGCTTTGGTATTGTTATTCGAATCGTTGAGCTCCATAAGTTATGAGTTGAGAGGCACGGTTACTGACAAATGCGTGCACTGACTGGACAGGTCCACTCGATCTGTGTGGTTCTTTCCTCAACAGTCCATTTCAGACGCCAATCTACATGGTCTTCACATGATTTGACCAAGATTATGTCTGGCTTTTAAAAGGGACCTCTGAGTTTGTTTCGGGTTTTCTTCTCAGAGTAGTCAGATAAACGCCGACCTCATCTAGTTTTTAAAATATGGTTGACGTGTAAATGTGTAAATCTACTTACAGAAATTCATCATTAATTTATCATTTACCACAAAAAAAATGGACACTTGTTAATATTTAACCAAAATATACACACGACTTCCCCTTAAGAATCTCGCACCAGTCGAAACAATAACAGAATCACCAATTCAAGTCTTATTAAAAAATAATTGTTCATATTTATTTAAAAACACACACACCAAACATTATTGTCACTTTTTAGTTTTGTTATTTGTATCATGTGTTTCACGAACTGTGTCCAAATAAACATTATTCTTTCCTTCTTTCTTTAAAAAGCGCATAATCCCGTGTCCTCGACAACAAGGAAGTTTCTCGATATCCGGGCAAACTTGGCCCGGGTATCCGGCCTCAAGGGCGGATAGCAGGTGATTTTTGGCGCATTATGCTCTTCACGATTGATGGGATCATGGGTACTGAATAAATTATTGAATGATAGTTGCCCGGGCAATCGATTGTAGTGCCATTTGGTGGTTGCTGGGCTTTTGTTTATTTGTTTTGTTATTGTTTATGTTTGTATCTAGAGAACTTAACTCCGATGTTGCTATTTATATAGTTTATTGCTATTGTGGACACATTCAGAGCAGTAAATTTTTTGTCTTTGATAAAGTTTAATATGTACTATAATGTTAAAACACCCTTGAAACCTTTACCCCATTTTTTTTTGTTGTTTACCAATATTTTGTTTGTTTTGTATATTCGCGTGTGCTAGCTATATAGCAAATTATTTAATTTAATGTTTCATGTTGCATAATGCACATTATTTTGCTAACTAGGTACTATTGTAAATCAAGTTTTTCTAACTGGACAGACACACTAACACTTCTTCTTCCCCGCTAAGCACTATGAAGTGGTGAAGGGTGGGCGTTTTTGGGGGACTGTCTTATGTAATTTTGACGTTCGAAAAGTGCTGATTCTCAGCCTATTTTGAACAAATGACTTTTGAATTTTGAATTTTTACCTAAACACTTAATTAGAAACGGGCTGTCAGATAACGAAATGTGTCAAAGAGTTATTCTTCAGTGCAATAAGATTATTAATTAATTATACTTAGATGCGATTTTGGATCAAACTTAAAGAAGGTTATAACAAATAACGGTTATTAATTGAAGGAAAATTCATTATTTACTTACAAAAAAAAAACCGTCAAAATAAATTGCATACAACAAGCTCATAGCTAATTAAAACTGTAGTACTTAGCTTCTCTTTCTTCGTCGTGGCCTCTATCGAGTGTTCCTCATCTTATCCGAGGCCCTATTGAGTCGAGCGGCGTCCAATAACTGCATAATGAACTACATCTGTTGGCCTCTTCAACGGTAATTGCTATAAAGGGGAGGTATTCTGTAGAATAGTGCTGTATTTATAAAAAATAAATGTCGATAGCAATTAATGGAGCAAAAAGAAATTGCCGTAAGATAGGAAATACGGGTTTGGAACATTACATAATTTAATAATAAATATGTACTTTCGTTTGATAAATGATTTTATTTCTGTAAATAGGTTTGCACAAACACTTTTACATGTCGATCCAACTAGATGACTACTCTGAGATGAAAGGCCGAAACAAACTCAGAGGTCAAAGTCTCTTTTAAAGTCCAGACATAATCTTGGTCAGATCATGTTAAGAACATGATTTCGAGTGTCTGAAATGGTCTTTTTATTAAAGAAAGACACAGATTTGAGTGGACCTGTCCAGTCAGTGCATGCATTTGTCAATTATCGTGCAACTCAACTCAGAACTTAAGGAGCTCAACGATTCGACGAGCAATACCAAAGAAAGGACATATGCGTAGGCCGCATAAAATACTCAAACTGCTAGACCACCATTAAAACTTACTGAGACAAAAAAAAAAAACAATTATAACATAATGATAATGAACTTTTACACACAAATGTTTCAAGATTAGAAAAAAATGAAACTTTGCTAAGAGTACATTTTAGCGTTCACGCAATGAGCTACGGCGTAGCGCGTTCTGTGCTACGGCGTAGCGCGCACAGCTACGACCGCAGTGTCTTCACGTTTCGGCAACTTTTTCCTTTTATAAAGTTGCTTCTAAACGGGCCATATTTATTGCTAAATTGGCTGCAAACAACCAAAAATAATATTAAAGCAATACTAGCAAATATTCATTTAACTCGATAATCAGGTGTTAATAATCTCGGCTTAACTCTATTCGGTGTACAATATTAATTCCATGTTTTCATCAAACCGGATATTCCTTTGGAAATACTCGACCGGAGCGAAAATGTATCGATATTGAAATATGTTTGGCATCTGTGTAATAAAAATATTCCTGTCTCTTCATTGAGAAATTCGGACAGTATGACTACTGAATATATTATATGCTATGAATGTACCGTATGGGTCGGATTCTTATAAGTACCTAAATACTGGAATAATACTAAAATCTAAATATACAAACATCGATTGCTGTGCGTTC
The DNA here is from genome assembly GCA_916701695.1 of Agrochola macilenta. Lineage (NCBI taxonomy): Eukaryota > Metazoa > Arthropoda > Insecta > Lepidoptera > Noctuidae > Agrochola > Agrochola macilenta. The sequence goes on along the minus strand of OU753564.1, from coordinate 7,475,326 downwards.
ATTTTGCATCGATTACTCGACAGATGTGATTTTTTTTTGTTTTATTCAGGCGAATCAAACAAAAACACATTGGTCTGACATCGGACTGGGTTGGTTTAGGAAAAAGAAATTTAGGAAAAACGTAAACAAACCCGGAAAATCGAAAATACAAAATTTTGTATGGCAATTATTGTAAATTGGGCAGCATAACGTCTGTCGAGTCAGCTACTGGCTAAGAAACCAATGTCTTACCTAGTACCCACAGCGACTGTAGTTTAAAACATTATTATTTTTGAAGCCTTTCTTTAAGAGATACTCTATTCTGTCATGATAAGATGGTGGTCCAACACGAGCCTATCGATAATAATGAAAAAATGGTAAAACAATTTGCTCATAAAGACTAATGAGGTGACACATTTTGCACCGCAAAAAACGTCGTAAGTTTTTATCTAACAACTACTAACCTCCATATATTTTACTACGTCTACTGAAACACATGCACAGGCACACACATTGATGTACAGGCAATATTGCACGCACACTCATAAACATAGGCAATTATCAACACACACACATGTAAAGGCCACTTTTCCGAAGCATGGCTGCCTCGACTGTACAGTCGTCGATAGTGTTTATCTTCATCCACGTGGAAGAAGATAGTACAGGGTGACAGAGCTCTAGTCTAGTGAAAATAGAGAATACTCATTGAATAGTACAGGATCTCTTCTTCAATCGGTCCCTCATTATTGAGGGTCGTGGTCACTGAACCCTTTAAACGGACAATCTGCCTACATCGATTCCGGTCCAAAGTTGCCATCACCACCTGCTGAAATTTGCTTGCGTTCGACCATCGTGTTGGCGACCGGCCTCGTGCTCTCTTTCCTTCGGTATTGCCAACAATGATCAGCTTTTCAAGGGTGCTATCTCCTCTTCGCATTATGTGGCCGAAATAGGTCAAAATATAGTACGGGATAGTTCATACTAATTAAATATATTGTACCTACATACTAATTCCATGCTGCCGTGATAGTAGGTACTAACTATTTCCATGCTGCCATGACTGTCAGTTTTCAGATGTCAATTATTCTAAGGTAGCCATCTTGTTCTAAACTTTGGGGGATCGAGCTTTGCTCGGGTGAAAATACGGAGAAAACGAATTTACCCAGATATGAGGCCGATAGGTATAGGTATAGGCCGAGGTGGGGAAAGCTAGATCGTTTTTTCGCCCCCGTAAACCCCTATATTGCAACTTAAACCGAAATTGTTAGAGCCGTTTTCGAGAACGTGATTACAAATATAATTTATGTACAAATAGTGCTCGTTTAATAGTATAGGATGATGTATTACCAATTATTCCTATTTACTAAAAATAATACTTAATCTTGTAGACTGGTTGCGTTGGTCCAGTGATCACAAGCGTGACAGCCTGAGCGCAGAACCTGGTATCCGTCAGGTAAAGTTTAATTGGGTATTAGAATTTCCATTACGAATTTTTTGTAGCAGTAGCTTATCTGGTTTGTGCTCGGTTAGTGAAAATACGCTCGCCTGCTATTTAATCAATCTGCCTAGCCTTTTCTTGACTATGTTAGGGTCGGCTTCCAGGTTAACCGGTTGCAGTTGAATACCAGTATGAACTGGCCTGCTATTTCATGTTTCTATATTTGTAAAAGTTTATAGCATTCTTGTACTTGAAACTATGCCCCACAAAACCGTTTTCACGGTTTGCATATGGGAAAAGACCGTTCTACGTTGATCTCCATGATTACTGACAAATGCCTGCACCACTCAAATATGTGTGGTTCTTTCCTCAAAAGACCATTTAAGACATTAATCTACATGGTCCTCATATGGCCTGACCAATATTATGTCTGGACTTTAAAAGAGACTGCGACCTCTGAGTTTGTTTCGGCCTTTCTTCTCAGAGTAGTCAGATAGGAAACACTGACCTCATCTAGCTTATTTTTTATATTTTTTCATATGACGTGTAAAAGTGATTCCGATATCCTATTTACAGATAAAACAGTATAACTTGAGATTAAAACATAACTGGTGAAATTTGGATGTGCTTTACACGTCTGGGAACCACTACCCGTTCTGGGACTTACAGGTTATGTTTGTACTGTGTAGGAAAAAGTCTTGCGTACATAACTTTGATCTCAAGGACTGTATGTGCGAGTACGTCTTTGTGTTGACTGCATTGTACGTTTTCTCTGCCGTTCGTGGATTTTCCTTCCCACTTTGTTTTCTCAACCATATCAGTTTTCTGGTGACATTTTCCCTAGAGGGCCCGGGCGTCGGCGTTTAAATCATCATCACCTTCCGCAATTTGAATTTACTGTGTAGGATTTTCTTTCTTGCGTCGTGTTTTTAGGATTTTTCCTGCCGCGTAATTTATTTTTTAACAATGCCCAATGGTACCTACAGATATTATGTGAAATCAAAAAGCATCAACCTTCGCTGCCTCCTAGAAAATTATACGTTTAAGATCTAAAACCCAGATCGTCTGGCGAATATCTACCCACATTACTTTCAAAATAAGAATAGTTCGGAATTTTATCACATTCTTTACGACGGTTTAAAACCCGTATATTTCTTTTAACTTTTAAAATTATGGAGTAAAAACTGTTACTATCTTACGTATCCACTGTTACAACAGTATTTTTATTCATAAAGAACCGGGATTTGGTCCCGAGGGTTAAAACCGGGAGAGATACAACACATTAACTAATTAAAAAGAAAAAAGATTACAATACAAGATTTCTTTACGTCATTTGGTTCATTTGGTGCAGCAAGCGGAGTTAGTGTTTGATGTTGAGGTTTACCCCGGGCTATTGCTGAGTTACATTTTGTTGGAAATTCTCGTGTTTTGGTGGGAAGTTAAAAAAATAGTCGTGTCTTATCTAGATTAACAATACTTTTGAAGATGGATAGAAATTAGAACATCCTAGTCCAAGATAATAATTTATCATGTCATTGTCGTGCAGACCAGCGTGACGCGACTCTATCAAAACAATTTCTAAGAAAACTTTACGGTAGAACAATTACCGGTGTCACGTCGCGCGACATTCGCGCTAGTCTGCACGAGCCTTTAAACATAACCGGGGTTTTGAATTAATTTCCAAGGATATAATTATAATATTGAATATCAAGCCGTATGGTCTGAAATGATCCTTGCGCTTTTCAAATTTGATATGCTTTTGAAGAGGCCATTCACCAGATTATTAATCACATAGATGTTACCGGAACCAAAGAATAATAACTATTACTACATACGCTTCCTGGTCAGGGTATTAGATTTATCAAGTGGGTATATCTAAACATTGAGCGGCAAGAGCGTGGCAGCAACACGCGGCGTTTTTTCTGCTGCTTTTTGCAGTTAGGACCAAACCGACTAATGTTTACGCGGCCGTATTGCGCGGCACATCCGAGACACGCCGCGCACTTCAGTTGGCAATATCAATCTGCCTTGCCTTTAATACGTCTGCAGAAATACGGCCAGACACAATTAGTGACGAATGTTTCCTAAAAACGTTTGTGCGCGGCAGGTAGACAGAAGCGTTCGCGCGCGGCAGTCGTCCAAACGAAGCGCGGCAGCCGCACACGATTGCCGCTCAATGTTTGGACACACCTTTACGTTGTTCAGGATCATGATACGAAGTTACCATTAAGATGTTCGGGTATTTTTCAACCACCCTGTATGATGTAGGCGTGTGTGGTAGATGAACTCATCCTATTCGTCAGTGCTGATGGACCGATTTGCCTATTTAAATATCTATGAAAAAATAAAATTATCTTATAATGAACTCATCATAACAAAGAGTATTCGAGAATTATTAACGAGTTGCTAAACTTTCCGTCAGCAGGGGTCACGAGGGTCACTGTTATTATTATTAAAGCCCTCTTTTGTCGAGTGTACTTGCCAAGAGTTTAACAACCATTTTGATTTTCATTATTGTATTGTGTCGTTGAGTGGTTTGTTTTTGCTGATAATTCTTTTGTTAAAAAGCGGTTATTTTTGTGGGTTTTTTTTTAACAATAAGTAGTTAGTGGTTAGTCGTTGTCTGATATAGTTGATTGAATTGAAATTATGTTGTAACTTGTAATGAGCGACCCAGAAGCTGCTAGTACCTATTACTAGTAGTTGGTTGAGTCTTGACAAATTAAGGCAAATAAAGTCAAATAAATTTTAAACATTGTTCATGTTATTTAAACTCTTGACTTGTCCGTGTGGTGCCGGACGTAAAGAATGGTACCGCGCCATTTCTTCCCGTGGGTGTCGTAAAAGGCGACTAAGGGACTCACTAGAGAATGGGCAGCAGCGTTCTCTATGCATTTTAACGCCATACTGCTATCGCCAACCCGCCTGCCAAGCGTGGTGATTATATAAATTAAAACCCCCCTCCATTTGGGGGAGGCCTATGTCCAGCAGTGGACGTCTTTCGGCTGAAATGATGATGATGATGATATAAACCAGTATTGAATACAGTGATTGCACCATTTCCACTTTTCCGAAGCACATAATTAAGTATACCAAAAAAGACATGGTTTTCTTTTTAATAGCACTTCTTCTAATAATGTACAGTTTCAGAATGTAAATACGAAATCGAGAGCTTCTTTAATCGTGTCTTTTCTTGTATTGAAAAGTAACTTTATAGACATAACATCACGCCTGTAAACCACGAAGGGTTACGCAGAGATGTACCATCGAAGAAGTTCATATCTATACACCGTAAGGACTATTTCTGCTTGCAGCGCTGGGCCGCTATAGAACCGGGGCGGTAACAGATGTGGTCATCGTGTTCACGGGATTTTGTTTTCAAACTGCTTAGATATGAAGTTCTTCGATAGTACCTGTAGTATACCCATATTTCGGTTGTTATGTTTAAGTCCCATGTAATAGGGGACGAGCCTATTGTCATCAACCGGGCACAAATCCAGACTCCGGGCTGCTACTGAGAAATTTCTAATGGGATTACCCAATAACACTTTACTCGACTTGGGAATCGAACCCAGGACCTCATACTCAGCAGTAGCGCTTGCGATCACTAGAACAACGACGATTCTAATAGGACGTTAAACCGGAAAGTAAACTAAGTTTATCTTCCGGGTTTATCATTACTCAATAGGAAGAGAGGAGAGGAGAGAATAATCGGGTAGTTGTAACAGTTACACAAAGAGAAATTCGCTCTTATTTGAAATTCAATATAATTTAATAGAAACATTATTTATAATTATTTATGCTATATTTTAAAAGTTCATAGTTAGTACCTGCTGGTGTAGCGTTTTATCTTCACAATTTTTCCATTTACAAACATATTTTAAAATCACTTCACTTCATCCCAATGGAGTCACTAACAAGCACTCTGAGTGAATTAAAGGAGTTGTTTCACACAAAGATGTCCGCCTTCGAAGATGAGCTACAGAAGGCCCCTCCGTCACCTGTCACAACTTCTAGCCTGGCTGTAGAGTTTACAATGTTCCGGACATTTATCACGCAAGCACTGAATGGCATCCAGCAACAAGTGGAGCTACTGGCTTGTAGTGTCGACCAAATAGAGATGCGGGGACGAAGGAAGATCTTGCTGTTGCATGGTGTTAGTGAGGAGCAGAAGGAGGACACTGCCAAGGTGATCACTGAGGTGATATGCAGTAAATTAAAGTTGAGTGACTTCACAGTTGCAGACATCAGCCGATGTCACAGGATGGGACGAGCCGTAGCTAATAAAACCAGGCCTATCCTGTTCAAGTTAGGCAGTCTTGCGGTCCGGGATAAGGTTTGGTTTTCCAAAGCCAAATTAAAGGCAACAGGCGTCACCATGTCCGAGTTCCTAACAAAGGGGCGGCATGATGTGTTCTTGGCTGCGAGGGAAAGATGCGGTGTCAGCAAGAGCTGGACTAAGGCAGGCTGCGTGTATGTCCTTGGTCCCAATGACACACGGCATCGTGTTGAGTCCATCGCGGAATTGGACAAGTTTGCGTCGAATCCCAGTGAGCCAGAGCGGAGTGAACCCGAATCGGCTGCACCTGTATCGGCTGTGCCAGCCTCTGTCCCAGTTTCTGCTGCTGCGAAGACCGCTAGGTTAAAGCGTGCTGCTGCATTAAAGAAGTGATGTCTTTGTGAATGTTTTCTTCAAAGTCCGGGTAATATCGTATTTTGTTTATACCTTCAGTTTATTTTTAATGTGATTCAACAATTTGTTCCGATTACTGACTTGCCAACAAACTATTTAATGTCACAATTTTTGTCACTGTCAGTGTCAGTCAACATCCTTGTCAGTACCCGTCGGTGCGTTTCGTTTTACGTAACGTTGCAATGACTGACTGAGACTGGCAGCAGTTATTTAATTTTTTCTGCTTATCTGAAATGTTTTGTTTTTACTTTTTTCTTGTTGTTCCCTTCTCTAAAGTTTAACATTTTGTTATGATTTATTTTTTATTTTTGTTTGTCTTTCTCTTTTGTTACCCGGATTCACTAGATTCATTAGGTTTTAAATTCTAGTATTTTAATAACGCAACCGGCAGGTGGACTTGTTATTTAGTTAACCTTTATTTGTTATTTAGGTTTATTTTTGTATATTTATTATATCTATATTATTTTATGTATATCGATGAAAGCAGCGATAGTAATAGTTTTTTATCTTTAACAAGCAACGACGACAGTTTCGTGAGTGTTCCTTCTCTTGCAGACAGTCTTACAGCGCAGTTTTCTGATGTTCCCAAAAACTTTAACGTCATACATATTAACGCTCAGAGCATTCCGGCTCATTTCCACGATATGCTGGCAAGCTTTGACTGTAAAAACATACATGCCATTCTTATTTCCGAATCATGGCTTAAACCCTGTCTCCCTTCAATTAGTTACTCTCTTCCTGGCTTCCAGCTTATAAGAAATGACCGGTCGGTTGGTGGTGGTGGTGGTGTTGCCATATATCTCCGCGCACATATTCCCTTTTCTGTTGTCAATGTGTCAGCGCAGCCACCGCCATCAGGTGCCGGTGAACATCTCTTTCTTGAAGTCGAACTACACCATTCTAAATTACTTCTTGGCGTCTACTACTGTCCCTCTTTACGCGTTAATTTCTTTTCATCTTTTGAAAATCTTTTAGAAACACTAATCCCTTCTTACAGTCATAGTATAATCATGGGTGACTTCAATACTTGTCTTCTGAAAAAAGACCATCGCTCTTCTTCTCTGGCAAATATTTTGGCTTCCAGTAATCTTTCCATTCTTCCGCTGAGTGCCACGCACCATTTTCCTAACTCTACTCCTTCACTTCTTGACTTGATTTTTGTTTCCTCTCCTGATCGTGTCGCTAAGCATGGCCAATGCTCAGCCGATGCCTTTTCATACCATGACCTGATCTATCTTTCATATAAAATTCGCCCACCTAAGGCGAAAGCCAAGGTTCTCATGCAACGCAATTTTGGTGGTATGAATGTTGACGAACTTTGCAAGGATGCCAACAACATAGATTGGTCTGCTCTACTTGCCTCTTCATCTGTCGATGAGCAAGTTGATATTTTTGCGGCTAAACTTATAGAGCTTTATGATCATCACGCACCTGTTCGAGCAGTTAAGGTTAGACATCTGCCGGCGCCATGGCTCACAGATAAAATTAAAACAATAATGCACAGAAAAGTGACGGCTAAGTCTAAGTTTAAGCGTAGGCCTAATGACGCTAACAGGGAAAGATATGTCTCAATACGTACTCACTGCAATAAGGTGTGTAGGAATGCTAATCGCCATCATATTCATACTTCTGTCCAAAATGGGGACGCATCCAAAGTTTGGAAATTTCTTAGATCACTGGGGGTCGGTAAAACCCGACAAGAGACAATCCCAAAAAATTTAACTAAAAATTTTACTTTTAAAATTTTACTGCTTCGTCCGATTTTGATGGGACAATAAAATGTAATACACTGAATTATCTTACTTCACTTCCGACTCCCAGTTATTCTCCATTTGTTTTTGGTCAATTTTCCGCATGTGATGTTAAGAAGAGCATACTATCGATTACTTCCAATGCAGTAGGAACTGACTGTATCAGCCGTAATATGTTAGTCCCTGTGCTAGATGTAATCCTTCCCGTCATTTGTCATATCCTAAATTTTTCTGCTTCCAGTGGTGTCTTTCCATGTTCATGGAAAGATGCCCAAATAATTCCATTACCTAAAAAGTGTAATCCCTCATCGTTTTCTGAATATCGTCCAATATCCGTCTTACCATTCCTATCCAAAGTCCTCGAACGGTTAATCAACGATCAAATAAGCACTTTCCTCTCTAAAAATAATCTCCTTAACCCTTTCCAGTCTGGCTTCCGTCCTGGTCATAGTACCACCACAGCGCTTCTGAATATTACGGATGATATAAGGTCAGCCATGGAAAACGGTAATCTAACGGTCTTAGCTTTGCTTGATTTCAGCAATGCTTTTAATACTGTTGATTTCGATGTTTTGCTTGGCATTTTATGCTCTCTTAACATATCTCCATCTGTAATTGACTGGTTTCATAGTTACCTGTTCGGTCGCCGGCAACGTATTTGCATCGGAGAGACCTTGTCTTCCTGGAGTAATACTTCTGCCGGTGTACCACAGGGTGGCGTTCTATCCCCTTTACTTTTCGCAATGTTTATTAACTCAATCTCCGACGAACTAATTTCTTCCTACCATCTTTATGCAGATGATTTACAAATTTATTCACGAGCTCCACTTGGAAATCTGTCCGAGGCTATCTTGGTGATTAATCGCGATCTGGCTCGTATATGCGACTGGAGCAAGAGGTATGGGCTTATGATCAATCCCATAAAGACGCAGGTTGTTGTGGTTGGCAGTTCTAGGACGGTCTCAAGGATTGACTGGACGACTCTTCCCCAAGTTTCTTTTGACAACTCTGTTATTCCCTTCAGCCAACAAGTTAAAAACTTGGGGATATTTATTGACAAGACCTTCTCTTGGACTGCCCAGCTACAGGAAGTTAGCCGCAAGCTATTTGCATCCGCTGCATCTCTGAAGAGACTGCGTAATTTTCTACCGACTGCCACCAAGATTGCGCTTGCACAATCACTTCTTCTGCCCATCCTTGATTATGCTGATGCCAGCTATCTTGACCTTACTCAAGACCAACTCGATAAACTTGAGCGGCTTCAAAATGTTTGTATACGGTTTATATTCGGTTTACGCAAATATGACCATGTTTCCGAATTTCGTGTGAAGCTCAAGTGGTTACCAATTCGCCTTCGCCGGAATGCTCGTATTCTTTCCCTCTTGTATAACGTGCTATTCTCCCCTTCCGCCCCTCTCTATCTTAAGAAACGTTTCCAGTATCTTTGCGACTCCCATTCGAAATGTTTAAGGTCATCAGATAACCTGAAGCTTAAAATGCCAATGCATTCCACAACTTTCTTCGACAAATCCTTTTCCGTCCAGGCTGCTCGTTTGTGGAATGCATTGCCAGTTCAAATAAAACGCGCGCAATCGTTACCAGTATTTAAGAGACTCGTGAAGGAACATTACTTGTTGTTCTGATCTTGGTCTTGTAGCTGTAATAATCTGTGGTCGTTATTTATTTTTGTTGCTTATATAAATATTCTTATATATTTATTATGTATCTATTATATAGCATATACATATATATATCTATCTATGTATCTATTATAATATATTGTATCTTTATAATTATTATTTTGCACCAATGTCTACCCCATTTTTATGTCCACGCAATCACTGTCCATTCCAAGGTTGCCTGGAAGAGATCGCAGAAAGCGATAAGGCCGCCCATTGTATGTTTTGTAGTGTTAAATTTATGATTAACTATGTATTTTCTGGTGTACAATAAAGTATATATAAATAAATAAATACAATAGGAAAACAGAAAGTTGGCTCATTATTTTCAAAAGTCTTTGTATAAAGTCTTGAAGGACCATAGACACACAGTCATCATCAACATTGTCTTGCCCTTGTCTCAATTTATTTGGGGCCGGTGCGAGAGCAATGTTGGCTCAGTGGTAAGGGACTTACGATTTGTAAGTCGTAGTTCGATCCCAGACAGGCGCTTTACTTTGTGTAAATTATTTCATCACCACTGCTCCCGAAACGGTGAAGGAAAACATCGTGAGGAAACCGGCATGTCCTAGAACCAACAATTCGAAGACATGTGACATCTACCAACCCGCACTGGGCCCGCGTGGTAGCTTACGGCCCACTCCCTTTTATCGAGAGGAGGCTTTGTTCCAGCAGTGGGGAAACATTATAGTATATTCTAAATGGCAACACTGTCTTTTCCATCACACACAGTGTTGTTTATAAAACTGTTATAGAATTTTATAAGACTAAAACCTATATCCTAGGACGACTTTATTGGACCTTATAGGTGATGTTCTTCAAGGAGACACTTGAAGGAGCTCGTGGCTAAGTAACAACAGCCGCACTGGTCGATCCATCAGGTTAAGCTACGCTTGTCGGGGTTGGTCAGTGGATGGGTGACCATCTTTACATACCGAGAATCCTCCGTGCCTCGGAAAGCACGTTAAGCCGTTGGTCCCGGCTGTCATTCGTGGATCTTTGACAGTCGTTACGAGTCGTCAGAAGCCCGAAAGTCTGACACCAGTCTTACCAAGGGATATCGTATTACCCAGTTACTGGGTTGTGGAGGTCAGATAGGCAGGCGCTCCATGTAAAATACTGGTATTCAGCTGCATCCGGTTAGAGACTGGAATCCGACCCCAACATAGTTGGGAAAAGGCTAGGCAGATTGATAGGTGATGTTCTTCAGAAAGGTCAGGTGCGTAGTACTCGTTCTAGCAACCAGTGTGCGTGTTTGACCCGATGTATGAAAATATACGAGGTAAAAGGAGTGGCATTCTGTTTCTACCTACCGCCTCGAGAAGAACGGATGAGTTTATGTATGTATGTAAAATCTATAAGTATCTATATTATTACTTTTTGGTAATGTTATTGCAGTACCTATGTGCCCTTTTCGTATCGGACACGGTTTCGGTAACACATTGTAGATTCAGGTCTAATGCCTAAGAAAAGATCCAATAGAAACCAGTTTATGACCGTGATGTTTGCTTCTACAAAAACAGTGCGATGAATGAACGATAGCTAACTGCCGTTCATTCATCATTCACCGTGTCCTAGTTAGCATGATGGATAGCGTTCACTTTAGAAGTGATCTGAAATTCTGAAGTTATGAAAATTTTCAGAATTCCACGTGAACGATGAGTGATAAATCGCTTCGAATAGTTTTGTGATGAGGATCGAATTTTCACATTTCAGGACTATATCAGGCCAGTTATTATATGTTGAGCCAGAGAGCGTGGCTCGTTATTTTTTATACATAACTGCCTCATTGGTCCAGAGGTCGCAATCGCTACTGCTGAGCATGAGGTCCTGGGTTCGATTCCCGGGTCGTGCAAAGTGTTATTGGGTTTGTCTATCTGGAACTTCTCAGTAGCAGCCCGGAGTCCGAATTTGTGCCCGCTTGATGGCAATAGGCTGCCCCTTTTACATGGGACTTAAACATAACTGGTGAAATGTGGGTGTAACTGCTACAGGTACACCTCTGCCCAACCCTTCGGGGAAACAAGGTGTGATGTTATGTTATGTATAATTCGTGTTTAGACGAAATATTGGACGTGTCATAAAAGAGTAGAAACTTGAACATTTTTTGTCGGTAAGGCCGAAAATCTGGGACGATATTACTATATTAAAGCATCCACAGGATAGCCCGGTTAAGCAGCCGACAACCTCATAGGTTGACCTGCGAGATGCCATACTGAACAAAAAGTTTGAAAGTTCTAGTATACAGACATGAGACAGTATTGCGAATAACTTTTGTAACACCAATGTAATGAAATATCTAGGTCAGAAAATTGTGTGTAAAATGTGCCAGTTAAAATAAATTGACTATTAACAAAACCTTTGATTAAACAGGAATGTACAGTGTGTACAACAAGAGCGGACCGGCAAAATTAATTTAAAAAAAAATGACTTAGGCCTTTGTAAATGTTGCTTTGATATCAATACTGGTCACGTACGTCTGTACACAGTATTGATATATAGTTATTATATTATAGATAGTATACAGACAATGAAGAAGGTCTTCCTTCATTGTCTGTAAGAATGGGTTGCCATCTTTGAGGCATTTTTCTAGTACATTCTGGCAATATCGCGGTTAAATGATATCCATATAAATTATATATTACATTTAAGTTTGGCGAAATTAATTCTGTTTACATAAAGAGATAAAATTTTGTCAAATTTATTTATAAAAATATTTTTGTTATAATTTTCTGTTGTATAAAGAATATAAAAAATAAATGAACACGTAACATGTTCTAGTAACAAACAAGAAATTTTACAGTCAATAAAAAGACGAACTAACCACAATATCCAACCTCTCCTATAAATATAAAATCCCCGGTCCACAAATACATTTTCAAGGTTCGACGAAATATACGCGGTATCGATATACCAGGAAGCGGAAGCAAGGTCGGAGGCTGCGCGGGACACGATCATGACCTAGTCCTGGGTCAAGATCACAATGAGGGAGAGGCTGGAGGGGGGCTGGGGGGTGCTGGCGGAAGTGCGCGCGCCGCCATGTTGTAGCATAGTGAATGAATTTCAAAGTGATTCGTTTCCGTTGATAGGATGTTATTTCCTGAATAGTTTGTTGCAGTTAGTGTGTATGTAGGTAGGAAATTATTTATGTATGGTTGAAGTACAAATAAGTTTTGTGAAACTCGCCCTTAAAAATATTAATTTAACCTTGGCAAGACGAAATTCAATGACGAAATTCAAGACGCAATTCAATGAAAACATTTTTTTTTAACACCGGGCAAGATTAGTCCAGAATACTTATTAATTCATCATCATCAACCAACTATATTGGGTTCGGCTTCCAGTCTAACCGGATGCAGCTGAATACCAGTACTTTGCATGGAGCGACTGCCTAATCACAATATTTGCATTGATACTGCAAATATCTCGAGCCTGCGCGGGACTCGATTGCGACCTAGTTTCGGGTCAAGATCAAATGGAAGGGGGGTGAATGTAACCCTAAATGGCGTGCGCACGCCGCATAGTGAATGAATTTCAAAGTGATTCATTTCCGCTATTTGGACGCTATTTCCTGAGGTTTATGTTACAGTTTTATGTGAGACGTGTTTATTTCTGGGGAAATATATACGTACTTTGTGACATTTCAATTTAGTATTTTATGAGAGCTGTTCTAATGAAAATAAATACGTCTCGTCGTGACGAGGCGAAAAGACAAAATGACCCGCTTTTTAACATTTGGTAAAAGTAGTAAATTACAATGAAGTATCACGTATCAATATTTACATTGCTACTGCGAATATGTCGAGCCTGCACGGGTCTTGATTTCGACCTAGCCCCGGGGCAAGATCAATTAAAAAGGGGTCGAATTTATATTTATGTGAATTCATTTCAAAGTGATTGTTTCCGTTCTTAGGAAGTAATTTCCTGATGTTTATGTTACAGTTTTATGTGTGACACGTGCATGTTTACGGGAAAGGTTTAGAAAATTAATTTATCTTATAAAGACCGACTATCTATAAATGATAAATTAATTTTCTGATTTCAGTAAATATAAATCTTGCCTTAATGAGGGAGCTAGGACATAGTAATCAATCATAAACTAATTATGTATCAACTAATTTTCAAGGAAATGCCTGTAACTTCCTCAATGTAATAAAAATGTTTTGAAACCCATAGTTGATGGATCTGTTAAATGTATTGGAATGATTACACGAAATTATGACTGGTTTTAGAAACTTTGGCAAAATTGATAAGTACTTCCGGACAATCATAAATCATTCTGCCTAGCCTTTTCCCAATTATGTTGGGGTCGGCTTCTAGTCTAACCGGATGCAGCTGAAGACCAGTATTTTACATGTAGCGACTGCCTAATCCGACCTCCACAACCCATGTAACTGGGTAATACGATATCCCTTGGTAAGACTGGTTATCAGACTTTCAGGCTTCTGACGACCCGTAACGACTGGGATCTCGGTATGTAAAGATGGTCATCCATCCACGGACCAACCCCAGCTAAATAGACCCGTGCGGCTGTTATTACATGCCCACGACCTCCTCAATCATAAATAATAACGATATTTCAAAATAATGCACAGAAAAAAATACTCAGGTACTTTATCAAAATCGATAACGTAGAAACACAACAACCTATCAAACATTAAGGCACCCTTACTAATACCAATATTCTGATAGCAACAGAAAATCCCCAAGCACATAACGTAACTAATATTCCCCTGTTCGAGTTTGTTACATAATAAGCTGTGCAGAGTAAAATGGAAATATCCAAGCTTCATTTCCACACAGGGGGATTACCTGGTATGCTAATGAGAACGTCCAATATTTAAGGACGGTCAATATACCGAGTATTACCGATTGGGTATTATGATATAATAGCATAATCAGCCTTTGATATTCCCAGTGCTGGGACACAGCCTCTCCTCTCTTCGATAGAGAGTGGGCTGTAATCCACCACGCGGGCCCAGTGCGGGTTGGTAGATGTCACGTGTCTTCGAATTTTTGGTTCTAGGACATGCCGGTTTCCTCACGATGTTTTCCTTCACCGTTGCACCGCAGCTGTTGATGAAAGAATTTACACAAAGTAAAGCGCAGTATTATAATATGTTGAAGGTAATATCTTCTTTGTTCTGGTTTCAGTTTCGCTGTTATACTTAACATCGAAGTCAAATGAATTGCTACAATATAACGCATTCATTTTCGGCAGTTTGTCAAATGGTCAAATTGTGAAAGAACATGTACTTATCGACAGGGTCATAATCTGTCCGATTTTATTACCAGTAAGATTGTGACTGTCCCTGATTGGTAGGTTTTGGCGGTAGCCGCATTGGTCGCAGAAACTAAGCCAGGGTATCGCGGCCAAATGGAATAGGTTAGAACTGTGACCAACAGCGCGCGAGCCGAGCGAGCGAAGCGAGCAGTGCCGCGGCAGCGGCCGACGAGCGAAGCGAGCAGTGCCGCGGCAGCGGCCGACGAGCGTTTCTTACAAGTTGGGCGCAGTTACTTGACTATTTAGTATTATTGCAAGGTGCGTTCTTCGCAAGTTGCAAGATGGATACCAGTTCTCAATTTGTCGGTTTGCCATGGATTTCAATAGTTTATTATTTCGCTAGATAGATTATGAATTAACGAAGTTCATAATTATACGTTGACATATAACACCGTATTTTGCCGTTGATGGCGTACAAAATCAATAAAGTTGGTATCTAAAATTACACTTATAAAGTAACAGAATAAAATTTCGTTAAAATTAAATGATAAAATATATCAACGCTAAATTATATAAACTTATTATAAAATAAAGTTGGCATTTATACATTCAGAGTATTTTTTTTTTTTTTTGTATAAATACACTAACAAAACATAGTTTACAAACAAATGAAGGTAGAAAATTAATATTGGTTCGGCATTTCTTTTGTTTTTTCTCTGTACTCAGAGGATAGAGGTGAACGCTCCAGTTATGGTCTCCAGCTTTATGAAATATGGTAATGCGAAATTCTTGTAAAGTAACACAGGTGGGCAATATCGGCATGGTCAGAAGTGGAAGCATTTTTTAGTTTATTGTGGCTTGTGAGACTATTAATTTCGGAAAAAAAATGTTTGTTGTTGAGGGAAATAAAGTATCTAAATTATGTTTTTGTTAAGGGAAATAAGGATCTTACTTTATAAGTAAGTATTTAATTTAGTCATATATTTCATTTCATAAGGTTTTGTAATCCCTATTTCATTATGATCTTGATTTGCCTTATAGAAAATCAAAATACGAGTGAATTAATTTCGAAGCATTAACGAAAAAATATCTTAGAAAAAACTATATTTCAACCACAGGATTAATAAAGAAATTAAAATCTAATAAAAAATAAACGTTCCATTCAATTTACTTTTCCAGTAACTCGATTTTTGCGATACGATATTAATTTAAAACAATAAGTCTCAAAAATTATTTGAATCTTTAAAGAAATGTTGATTGTATGATCTTCTTCAAATAAAAAATCTGTTTTTATTGTTATCTTTAAGTATTATAATTTAAAGTCACTTTTCGTGTTTGTCTGTGTGACCACGTTGTTTTTCTAAACTCCGCAACGGATTTTGATGCGGTTTTCACCAATATTTAGTGAATTTATTCCGGAAGATTTGTGTGTATAAAACATTAATATTAAACTTATATAAAATACAGAAATATCGATGTTTCGTCGAGTCGTAAAAACTGTGCGAAGCTGGGGTCGCTGGTTTTTCATAAAACCAGTATTCATGTCATCATTTTCTATAGGTAATTAGGTTTTTTTAATCTTCTTTGTATTGCATGATGTTGATTGATAATGATAATGACAAGTATTGCACCGATAAATATGTTCATATTTATTTAAGTATTTTGAAGAGTATCAATCGGTTCATAAATCGAATGATTGACGATGCCATTCAATATTTTGTTTAGGCATTGTAATTTTAATGAAAATTAATAATTTTGGATATCAAACAACTCTTTTGTGAAAATTTGTTAGGCATTTTTGATAATTTATTATTTTAAAATGTTCTTTAAAAAGATTTAACAAAGGCCTACAAAGCTACATTTATATTTAAAGTTTTCAAACTGGTATTACTTAAATTAAGATCTTTAATACTTTGTGGAAATTTAAATATTATAATGACAATGGAAACTACAGAAAACACATGATTAAGTAAATCCACAGTTTTCTATCTCCCAGAATTACGTTCTACTTTTGTCGGTACAATCAGACTACAATGTTTCCACTACTAAGACAGGCCTCCTCTCTGTCAGAGGGAGTGGGCCGTAACCCACCACGCTGGACCAGCGCGTGTTGGTCGATATGACATGCCTTCGAATTTTTGGTTATAGGTGATACCGGTTTCCTCACGATGTTTTCCTTCACCGTTTTGAGAACAGTGGTGACGAAATTGACGCATTTAAGGGCACTGAACGAGACACAATATAAATTTTATTATTATAACGCCATAAGCGTTTAGTGTCCCTCAAAGTGAAGTGAAGAAGATATATAAAGTAAAGTGCCTGCTCGGGTTCGAAATCACGACCTACAACTCGTAGTTCGGAGCCAATACTCGGCCACCACTGCTCTTCCTGATTTTGCCTGTGATTGAATGAAACTCTTTCTTTTTTCTCTTTTTATGTGTCCTAAAACTCTAGCCGCACTGACGTAATACCTTTGTTTCAATGATTAGGAAACACTATTCCCGCCAATTTTATTGTATTAATTTGTACAATTCGGTGCAAGTGGATTTCGTCCAGCATTCCGCGCGTGGTTCAGTTTGGCCAGAGCTACGTACAGGTATAGATTTTATTCCCAGGGTTGCGTCTCAGAAAGTCTTGCTATTAATTTGTATTCAACCTCTAATCTTGACAAATATACTCGTATATCTTCAAAATATATTTTGTTTTTCTTAGCTTAAAACCATACGCGTTGCCTGTTTCCCGGAACTGTTTTGTATCTTCATTTCAGCCGAAAGACGTCAACTACTGGACAAAGGCCTCTCCCAAGAATCGCCACTTCAACCGATTCTATGCTTCCCGCATCCAGCGGATTCCTGCAGCCTTCAAAAATTCATCGGTCCACCTTTTGGGAGGCCTTCCAACGCTACTTCTTCTGGTACGCGTTTGCCCTTCCAGAACCTATTGGTTCCATCGGCTATCTGTTCTGCGAGCAATGTTCTGCCTACTGCCACTTAAGTTTGGCAATTCTTCGGGTTATGTCGGTTACCTTGGTTGTCCTGGTTTTATGAGTAGGAAACATAATTTCTCCAAACTCCATTTTACATTATATCATCAATCTCTTCCCCTTATCTTAATTTATTCGTGGTCGACTCAAAATATCTTGTTCTTCCAATCAATCTGCCCAGCCTTTTCCCAACTATGTTAGGGTCGGCTTCCTGTCTAAGAGGATGAAGCTGAATACCAGTATTTTACATGGAACGACTGCCTATCTGACCTCTACAACCCAGTAACTGGGTAATACGATACCCCTTGGTAAGACTGGTGTCAGACTTTCGGGCTTCTGACGACTGGTAACGACTGTCAAAGATTCACGAATGACAGCCGGGACCAACGGGTTAACGTGCTTTCCGAGGCACGGAGGATTCTCGGTATGTAAAGATGGTCACCCATCTACTGACCAACGCCGGCAAGCGTAGCTAAACCTGATGGATCAACCGGTGCGGCTGTTGTTACTTAGCCACGAGCTCCTCCATGTCTTGTTCTTCCATACTTCTCTATTAGTCACCCTCTCGGTACTCACTCCCTTTCTATCCATATCATCTTCCACACAGTCTATCCATCGTTTCTTTTGTCTTCCCCTACTCTTATAGCCATCGACATCTGTACTCAAAACTTTCCTCACGACATTTCCCTCACTCCTCCGCATCACATGCCCATACCATGACAACCGATTTCCACACAACTTTTCAGTCACCGGTGTCACTTTCAGAGTTCCTCTTACGTACTCATTATAATTATAATTCTGTTTTAGGTTAGGTTTAAAGATATTTATTTCGCATAAGAACTATATAACAGTTCACTTATAATGAGATACAGAGTTACTTGTAAATAATAATATATAATATTTGCCTCTGGGGCGTTTTACAATATAATTCTGCGTAGAAATCCAACCACAGCTCACAGGTGCGATTAATAATATAATACTTATATAGCCACACTATAAGGGTAGGTATTAACGACACGTGCACACCCGACTGTGATTAATGATGTGTACCTAACGAATAACCTCGGAAGGGTCGTTAATGAACTCTCCGCTTCGTACAATGCGAGCTTGATGTTTTTATTAATTATTTTTTATTGATTATGGATAGCATAGCATACAGGTTGTTCGGCAGACGGTTGAACATACGAAAATGGCGGATCCGTGGGGCCGTCTGCTACGTGTTTAGGCCCAATAACAAGACCCAGGCTTCAAGGATCTTTTTTTATGATAAAAAAAAACATAATTCGTCGTTGCTGAAACTTCAAACGCCAATCATTCCATATTTTTTTTTTTTAAATCTAGAGTAATTGTAGAATCTAACATGAAAAAAAAATGTTTGCTTGCATGTAATTCATTTCACTTTTCGCAAATGTAGAGTTCCGTGACAAAAGACCCAGGCAGTTAAATGCGGATAAGGCGGATTTCTGGCGTTTTTATTACAGTTGGGTTTCAGTTTTTTTTACACTAAATACTTATGTATACCAGTTTGTGCCAAATGTTAATATAAAATACTGTTTATAATAATAATAATAATAATAATAATGCATTTATTTCAGACAATTAAAATTCTCCATATAATGTTAGTAACAAAGGTCTTAAAAATAATGTTAGTATGCACGCTCGAGTAAATTCACAAAATAAAATACAATAAAATATATCCAATAATGTCAAAAGTCAAACAGACAAAACAAAAATAATACATTACATCATCTCGTCACGTGAAGCCGAATAAGCCTCCCCAGCACTGCAGACTCTGGCCTATCTGATATCATCTTCAGAATTCCGTTGGGGCTCCCCCGGATCCTCCACATCAAAGATGCTGCTTTTTTACGCATTATGGCATAAAAATCGTCGACCCTTGCGTCAGCAAACATGCCTGAATCGCTACAGAAACGTCCCCACCAGAATTCTGAAGGCATTGTTATATTGTACGCGAAGAGCGTTGTAGGCCCGTTGCGTATAGCTGGTCCATAGAGCGCTGGCGTAAAAGCTTTGGCAGTAGGCCCTGAACAGTGTCACTTTTACATCTACTGTACACCTTGCAAATCTATGCACCAACATATTAGCACGCACCGACAACGCCCTTCGCTCCCGCTCGATATCTGTATCATCATTAAGGTCACTATATGTCCTAGGTACTTAAACTGAGAGACACGTTCCAGAGGTATTCCGTTCAAAAAGACAGGGGGTACATGCTCCGGTGACTTATTCTTACCTCTAATAACCATAAACTAACTTTTCTTCTCGTTGTACTTCAGACCATGAGCTTCCGCATATGACTCACAGATACCGACCAGTTTTCTCAAACAACTGAGCGACGGACTCAGCAACACCATGTCGTCAACGTAACTGATGTTGCTAACGCAGATGTCATCTATATGACAACCAACGTGGCTGTTACTGAGCCCCTCGATCAGCTGATTAACATACAAGTTAAAAAGTCTTGGAGAGGACAGGCCTCCTTGTCTGACACCACATTCAAGTGCATACTCATCCGAAAACACATTCCCCCACTTTACACAGTTTTTCTGATGGTTGCACCAGAAGGAAAAGATGTTAATAAGTTCCCTGGGAGCCCCTACCTCTCCAAGTTTGGTCCAGAGCCTGTTGTAATCCACCAGGTCAAAAGCCTTCGACAAGTCCAGGAAACAAGCATAGACAGGTGTTTTTCTATTAACATAGTAGTTGACGGTATGTTTCAGTGTCAAGATAGCACATTCGGTCGACAGGTTCTCACGAAAGCCAAACTGCACATCGTGAAGCCGAATTTGCTTGCTGAATTGTGCATCCAATAGACTGCCAAAGACCTTTGCGATCACAGTCGCAAGAGATATCGGCCTGTAGTTGTTGTTATCCGTGACGTCACCAGTTACATTTTTCACAATCGGTACTACAATCGTTTTTGTCAGCTTTATAGGTAGGTAAGAGTGTCGCACACAAAAGGTAAACAGCATGGCCAGGACCCTAAAAAGATGCTTGCCTGCATACTGCAGATGCTCAATACTGAGCCCATCATTGCCTGGAGACTTGCCTCGTACCATATTTTTGATAACGTTTTCCACATCTTTGCTGGAAAAGCCTATCAAATTTTCCGACTGGGAGACATTCGCAACGGGAGCTGCAGCACCAGAGGACAGTGGTGAGACAACCTTAAAGTTATCCCTGAACAGGCTGTTATAATTAATTAGTTTATAATTAAGTAGTTTTCACAAAATGGTTCAAGCAAAGGTTACTAACATCTAAGTAAGTGCAACGGTTAACCGTCTGGTAATCCCTTAAATATTACCTCAAGCAAATGGCCGATTAAACTAGATTTATTGAAAGTTAATCGTCACCTAATCCTCTAATAAATTTCTATGGACACGTTTTGTGGATGAGAAACATTTTTAAAACGTTTAGTAAAATGAACTTTTAAAACATACATTTTATTCACATTACACAGCAGTAAATCAAGAAAAAGTTCAATTTGTAAATAACGAGTCTATAATGTTTCGAATTTTATGAACGTTTAAAAAGTTTTCAACCAAAAGTCAATTTGAAAATGGAATTTGTTTTATTTCACTTTTTTTTTTTTTTTTTAAGGAGTGTTTATAAAACTTTACATTGTTTGCATTGTTTTTTTACGTGTAGTAGGTAGTTAGGGTCTTTGGCTTTTTGAATTATTTCAGTGTCATGTTAGTTCAAGGTCTACGGGATAATTGCGTAACACACATACAATGCAAATGTATAGCAGTGATAGCCTAGTGGTATGACCGTCGAACTGCCAAGTCATAGGTCTCGAGTTCGAACCCAAGGTTTTCGGAATTTTCGGATTCATGTGCGTACTTTATAATTATCACTAGCTTCAAAAAACGGTGAAGGAAAACATTCTGAGGAAACCGGCAAGCCTGAGAGATACTTCTCGACGGCATGTGAAGCCAAGTCAGATGCCCATGGGTGGCTTTAAAACTCTGAAACCAGGTTAGTCACTAACCACACGAAAAGAAGAAGAATTCGGCAATGTTTCATTTCGACACTTCAACAACATTCATTGCGCTATTAGCGTTGTTGAGCAGATGATTTTTTCAAACATATGAAGTAATGTACTAGCAATTTCCTTCAAAATCCTTCGGATTGTGATAACGTAATTGGGGTGCTGGTGTTGTATTCATTTTTATTGATCCTTGTAAGGTATAGGTATGATTAGCGTGGTCCATCACATCCGAAGCACCATGGGTAGCCCCGCTCAATCATACTTACTGACTTATTTTTTAGCGACGCCATGAGATTTTTCCTTATATCACGTAAAAAAACTGCTGAAATGTCACTTTGTGTATACTCAAAATGTGTTTCACGATATTAAAAATGTTGTGAGGCCAATATTGTCTAAGTCTTATTTGAATTTGATTTATTATTTCATAAACGCGAAGACTTTTATTTTTTGCCCGTTTTATCCTTGAAGCGGCGTAATATATTTAGAATTAAAAATAAATACAACGCTGTCTCATTTAAAATGTAGATTAGTTTTACCTTCTTCGATTTTTTTTGCTCAAGATCGATTTTAGTATGAAATTGAAAGAAGCTAACCTCCTGTCAAACTGATTAATATTTCACCAATAGCTTCTGTTACCGACAGTAATGATATAATATATTTTCTGCAAAACATCCACGTAACATCACCTTAATGTTTTATTCAAAGAAGATTCTCGATAATAACGTTATTGATCTCGGTTCTCATACAAAAGCGAGGTTCAAACATCCTTCAGTGGACCGAATAATGGCATTGAAAAGGAGTAGGTCAAGACCATGCCCGCGCACGGGCGGGCAAGCGACCCTTTTTCGGTCATGACCAACATCGTGAAACACGCCCATTTTTTATGACAGGCATTTATAATTCCCGGCCATGGAAACCTTTTTTATCATGCAGCGCAATCGTGACAGATTAATATTTTATGTTGGCATAAAACCGTTTTGGGTTCTCTTCTTGTTTTTGAAATTTGTGTAAAATAAAACATTTATCCATCCTCATACATATTACCTACATCACCTTTCGGGGTTTTCGATTAATAATAATCAATACTTATGTTACAAATACAAATAACATAATTAACATACAGACACGGAGTTACTTTAACTCTGTGTCTGTCTGTTATCTATTCGCTTCTTAACGGCTGAAGGGATTTCGGTGAAATTTCGCACCCATGTAGACCCTGACCTGGGTAAAGGATATTTTTATCCAGGTCTCCCGGTATCCCGACTCTAAAAGCTAACAAAAATTTGTTAAATCACTTTTATTATTATTATCATGTATCGAACTGCTAGAGGGCGGAGACCTGGTGACCTGAAACACAGGCCCTTAAAGCCTACCTTAGGCACCAGTCTCCCACAGTAAACTAAACCAAATACCATCTACCCATGTGTAACAATGTCTGTAATGTTTATTGTGGTGAGAAAATAAATACTTATTATTATTTCCTTTATTCCATTGTAAATACTTATAAATTATATTTTTAAATATTAGAATATAAAAAATTAAAACATTTAAAAATATAAAAAAATAGTAGCCCACCGGTATCGGGAACGGGGTCCAAGCTACCGGCGGTCAGGGCTCCAGAGAGAGGAACCTCCTGACAATGCGAGCCGTGTCCAGAAGTACCGCTTTCTGGATCAAGCCCTTGATCCAGCTGCCTAACGAGAGCCTCCTCAGGTGTTGGTCGAGGCTCTTGGCTATTATGCCATTGGCCGTCACGATTATTATTATTATGACCTGGGTTAGGATATAGGATATTTTTATCTCGGTAGCACGTTCCCGTGAGATAATTTTCAACCTCCACGCGGGCAAAGCCGCGGTAAAAAGCAAATATGCATAAATTTCTGTTTTTTTTTTGTTGTCTACCCGTCAGTCTGTCAAGACCCTTTTTCTTAGGAACGCGTGGAGGTATCAAACTGAAATTAATATCAAATACTATGGTCTATGGTCCTATAGAGTTAAAAAAAAAATCAAGCTTCTAAGTCAACGCAATAAAAAAATAAGGCCATTTAAGCGACATATTTTGATTCTCGCAATTAAATCAAAACTTACAGGGTTGTCCCGTTGACCTAGAATCATGAAATTTAGCAAGAAGCAAGGTCTCACAGCACAAATAAAGGAAGAAGTCCGATTTTTTTTAGTATAATCGCATCAATCAATCTGCCTAGCCATTTCCCAACTATGTTGGGGTCGGCTTCCAGTGTAACCGGATGCAGCTGAATACCAGTATTTTACATGGAGCGACTGCCTATCTGACCTCCACAACCCAGTAACTGGGTAATACGATACCCCTTGGTAAGACTGGTGTCAGACTTTCGGGCTTCTGACTACTCGTACCGACTGTCAAAGATCCACGAATGACAGCCGGGACCAACGGCTTAACGTGCTTTCCGAGGCACGGAGGAGTCTCGATATGTAAAGATGGTCACCCATCCACTGACCAACCCCGGCAAGCGTAGCTTAACCTGATGGATCGAGCAGTGCGGTTGTTGTTACTTAGCCACGAGCTCCTCACACTTTTAGTACACAAACATTTTTTTTTTACATAAACATTTTTTTTTTGCGATTACAAAATTTACATTTGCGGTTGGAGAATTGACTGTGACGTACATACGAGTATATCGATGTATGGGAGAACATATTTTTCAACTACAAAGTTAAGTTTGTTTTTGGTATAAATTCATTCCAATTACGGAACCCTTCATTGTGTATGGTCCAACACGTACCCGGCCGGTTTATAAAAAATATATTAGCATCACTGCAAAGTCAAAGTCAAAGTCAAACAATTTATTTCAATTAGGCACATAAAAGGCACTTATGAACGTCAAATTTACAAAAAAATAGAATTGATTCTAGTCGCCCCTTCCAAAAGGTAGTTTTCGTATGGAGAAGAATGGGCAAGAAACTCCACCGTTACTCTTTTAAAATGTTTTTACAATATTTCTACTGCTCTACGACACCTTCAAAATACAGTACCCAAAACAAAGCATATTTTGCCGTAACCTTGACGATTTCCACGACCAGCTAAATCCGATACCTGTTGCCATTGGCAATGTCCGGACTAGGTCACGAACACGCCCCAGGCAGGTGACCCGGTTATCGGTCATGATCAACTTTACACTGAGGACTGAAGCGTTTGGTGTAGCTATTGATATACTATCTATTTCATGAAGGTGATATGATTTGTGTATGATGGCAGTGTAGGTTGTTTGAAAGTGTTTGTACGATTTTTCATCTTTTATCTAACTACGAGTATATACTAATTATAAAGCTGAAGAGTATGTTTTTTCGTTTGTTTGAACGCGCTTATCTCGGGAACTTCCACTCAGATTTGAGAAATTCATTTTGCATTTCATAGCCTAATTCTTGAGGAATGTTATTTAACATAATGTTACGATCCTGAGGAGCCAAGCAATAAGAATGCGAGTCGGACTCACGCACGGAGGGTTCCGTACTAAAAATATTTTTATTATATGATGTAACTAAAAATGTATGCTTTTCGCAATTTTTCCTTTATCTGTGCTATAAGACATTGCTTCGTATCAAATTTCAAGATTCTGAGTTCACGGGAAGTACCCTGTAGGTTTTGATTCCCTTGCGAGTGTCGAAAATTTGCAGCATAAACGGCTATATCTTTTGATTGCGTTGGCTTAGAAGTTTGAGTTTTTCACAGCTCCAAGGGACAGTAGACCCTGAGTATTTGATATGAATTTCAGCTTGATACCTCCATGCATTCCTGAGAAAAAGGATCTTGACAGACAGACAGACGGACAACAAAGTGATCCGATAAGGGTTCCGTTTTTTCCTTTTCAGGTACGGAACCCTAAAACGTCAGAAAGAACTCTAAGCGAAAATGGAAAGCGCGGGCGGGTGATGCGATGCGACGGGAAAGGACGGGGAAACAGGAAATTTCTCTCGGACGAAGTCGCCAGCAGAAGCTGTATTGAAAATAAATATGTTTTTTTTTCACGTAGGTTTGTGGAAAATGCAAAGTATTACTTTTAATTTGAACTTTTAAATCATATTTAGAATAGAATAGAATAGAATAGAATACTATTTATTATGTAGGTACACCATACAGACACACGCTACAGATATGAATATAAAAACTTTACATAGAGCGGATTACGCGAGATTTATATTGGCTTTTATTTTTTTGTAACTTAAAGGA
The DNA here is from genome assembly GCA_916701695.1 of Agrochola macilenta. Lineage (NCBI taxonomy): Eukaryota > Metazoa > Arthropoda > Insecta > Lepidoptera > Noctuidae > Agrochola > Agrochola macilenta. The sequence continues at coordinate 7,449,360 of OU753564.1, read as the reverse complement.
TTTCTGCAAGCTTCAAATACAAATACAAATTACAAAAAATGTAATTTGTATAATATTATTTATTTCCCTCCTTAACCTATCACTTTTTCTGAAAGAGGAAACGCTTTACTCCAAAAAAAATATTACAAAAAGTTATTCGCAAATATTTTTAATATATTTTCCTTCTCATAGAAATGTTTCTTTTATACAATATTAATTATTTTTTCCTTCTTACTTTTATGAAAAGTATTTTCGTGAATATTTTCTGATAGAATAATAAAAGGGAGGTAAAATATTCGATGACACGTGCCGTATTAGGTCAAGATCACGCCCGGGAACTGGTGACCTGGTTTTCGGTCATGATCAACCAGTAATATTTCTCGTACCCCGTGCCAAGCAGAAATTGCTTGGGAAATATTGCACGTTCATGCTTTTGCAATATCCAGATTCAAGGTGCTGTGCTTTTTTTTCCTCATCGCGTTGTAAATACACGTAATTTTTTAACTTAGCTTGCAATCAATAAGTAGTTATATATAACTGACATTGTGAGTAATCTTTTAAATGTTACAGTAAAATAAACTTAACCCCTCCTGTGGTAGTCGGGTCCAGATGTAATTAGTAACTACTTCGGACCGTTAGAGCTATTGCGTTTTTTTTGTTTCTATTTCTGTATAATATAATATAATAATCTTTATTTGTAAGAAACAGACTGTAGTAGTAATAGTTGCCACAAAGTGGGTAGAATTTTTCTCTGACAATCAAGTGGGTGACGTGCTGCGCTCCTTGCTAGGCTATGAAATAGCCTGTATTAAGGAGTAACAGTGCTGATCCCCACTAATTGTATTACTACAATTTTATATTATTTTTACAGGTATTTTTTTTTTTACTTTTTACATTTAAAACAGGTATTAGTAAAAAATGCGAGCGTGTGCCTTTGTGTGTGTGCTGATGTGTGTGTGAGTATGCGTGTGAGTGTGTACGTGTATGGATCAGTGTGTGTGTGCGTGCGAAGGTGCATGAGCGTGAGCGTTGGCTGCGTAAGCGTGCGTAAGTAAGGGGATTGGATTAGCGTTATTTCTGTGTAAGCATACGTTCAGCCTACAATGTTTCCACTGCAGGGACACAGCCCTCCTCTCTGTGAGAGGCCATGATCCACCACGCGGGCCCAGTGCCAAAATGTACACTTAGTTTGCAAATAAATCTTTGACTTTGACTTTGCATGTCTTTAAAACTAGGACATGCCGGTTTCCTCACGAAGTTTTTCTTCACCGTTTTGAGAGCAGTGGTGATGATATTAAATACACAAAGTAAAGTGCCTGCCTGGGCTCAAATTCACGACCTAGAACTCGTATCACTGCTTTCGTTCCTGAATACGCGGGAATTGACATAATATTCCTAAGTTGCTTGCATACCAAACTTTCGCTGTGTGTAGTTTTCAATCAAAACATTTTTACCCATCCAGTCAGCTGAAGGTAATCCCGCCACGTTTACCGCAAATATCATCCTTATAAACTTCTTTACGCTTAATGTTTAAGGCCGAATTTCCCACATACGTCCCAGAAAATATCTTGCTGAAGTCTTTTACGTGAGAGAATTACTGAAGAGGGTATAATCGGTACATTGGTTACCAAACCACGTCTTTCTGATTAAGACAACGCCCTATGTCTGTCTGTTTTGTTTTGTTTTTGTGTTCGTTGGTGAGAGTAAGAAAAAAAGAAAGAAAGAGACATGGGTTTATTAAGAGCTGAGGGTTGTGTTGTTAGACTGACAGTGGGTTAAATATCCTATACTATTAAATGAGCAATATTTGTTCTCGAAAACGGCTCGTGTTCTCTTAGTTCTCGAGAACACGAGCCGTATATTCGCGCGACAGTTGCTTACAGTTAGGACGTGGCCTTAAAAGAACATTAAAAATATTAAACATACAACGCATTTAAAAGCTGCAGTAAGATTATCGCATAATATTTTTAACATTCAAGTTTTATTTATCACGGTTCTTATTCATATTACAAATTAACACATTCTTACTTTATCAAAATATTTCATCAATCCATAACATTAATTACCATAAAAACACGCATGCATATTAATGACCTTAGCACACCTCATTAAAAAAAATAAACAAAAGAAAACAGTTCTAAATTCGAAACCTGTTGAAAATGTTACGCTGCCTACAGGTTATGTTTGAAATGCGTCGCGTGACCACTAAAAGATTATTAACTTCATTTTACAGCCGACGCCTTCACAAGGTCACAGCCATTGTACAACCTTTGTAGTGACAAAGGTAATATGGAAGTTATTTTTAGAATTTGAATTTTTATGGGAATGGATAAATGTCATGGTTTTAACAACATTTTTGTGAAGTCTCTATTTATTGCTGCTTTTAGACGCAAAAATATGAAAGAAAATGTATACTTTGTGCTGTACTTCGTAACAAAAACCGTTTCTTTGTCTTCTTTGTTGTCAGGAGTTATCCTACGAAACGTTCTAGCAATTCCTTTTAATTAACGATTCCTTAAGATACCACCACTTTCATGTTATTATGACAAACGTAGTAAATTTTCTAAAGCATAGAAAACATAAATAATTTAGGACCTACTGGTATCGTTCAAGTAAGTGAATCGGTTAAGTATTTATTTTATACATATTTTTTGTTTAAATTGAAGAAAATCATGTTAAAATATTCAAGCAAGGGCTATTGTTAGTAGTGAAAAAATTGAATATACGTAAAAAAAAAAATATACGTTACACTCCTTAAAAACAAAAATGGCCGTACCTATATTTTGACGCCTCTACAAGGTCATGCCCACCGTCACTGACTGTCATGGCGACGAAAGCGGGCGATCAAGTGGAAAATGGAATTGGTAATAAAGCCTTTACAGCGATCTCAAGGGCTATTCTCGTATAGTTAAAGGATATTGAAACTTCATCTTCTTGGTAGTTTTCTGTGCGTCTTTGAAAACTATTATTAACGTTTCACGTAAATAACATTACGCCTGTTCTTCCCGAAGGGTAAGATAGGGGTCTTACCAGTATAGTACACCCATTTCGCCAGTATGTATAAGACCCATTTAATAGGGGGCGAGGCTATTGCCATAAACCGGGCATAAATTCAGACTCCAAGCTTGCAAAACCCTATACACTTTGCGACCTGGGAATTTTCGGTAGTTTAATTGGGAATTTTTGTTAATCTATCAATGTCAAATCGTGAACGAGCCTGCATTTATTGACAGGGCTACGAGCCCTGTCATATCTGTCCGATTTGATCACCCATAAAATTGTGAACCGTCCCTGATTGGTAGGTCTTGGTGGTAGCTGAATTGGTCGCAGTAACTAAGACAGGGCCCCCCGACCAAATGAGTTAGGTTAGATCTGTGACCAACTGCTTCTTCCAAGTTGTTCGTAGTTACTCGGCTATTTAGTATTAGCGCGAAGTGTGTTTGTCGCTAGCAAGTTTGATACCAGTTCACAATTTGTCGGTTTGATCGAAAAATAATGCGTAAAATTGTAAATGTTTTGTTGCAGTTTACAATTTTTCGATAATTTATAATCTCGCTGGATAGATTATGAACGAACGATGTTCATACATATACATTACGTTTGAATATATGCCATAGTCGGTTAAAAAGTTGATCGTGAAAAATTAGCCTTGACACCATGCTTTTTAAAAAAAATGGAAATAATTTGTTAAATGATGAATGGTTCATATTTTTACTACGCGATGATGAATTCTTGATATAATGAAACAATACGATAAAAGCAGAATTTAAAAGAAAATTTCAAGCGAATATTTTCGATCTATTCAATATTTCCTTCAAGACAAAATATTCTATATACCATTCTTCCTCAAATAATAACCCCTAACAGGGTACAATAGAACGTTCTTGAACAGGTTGCCGCGTTTTCCATTAGACCCCATCAAAGATTCCCTATACAAAACCTTTGCATAACGTTTGACATTGATGAATTCCTTGGAGTTTCCATACAATTGGGTTTCGAATAACGTTTATTTGTTCAGTAGTTACTAATTTGGTTATTTTTGGGTCGTTAAAGGTCATGTATAATTTCAACAAGAATCAATTACTCTGCCTAGCCTTTTCCCAACTATGTTGGGGTCGGCTTGCAGTCTAACCGGGTGCAACTGAATACCAGTATTTTACATGGAGCGACTGCATATCAGACCTCCACAACCCAGTAACTGGGTAATACGATACCTCTTGGTAAGACTGGTTGTCAGACTTTTTGGCTTCTGACGACTCGTAACGACTGCCAAAGATCCACGAATGACAGCCGGGACCAACGGCTAACGTGCTTTCCGAGACACGGTGGAGTCTCAGTATGTAAACATGGTCACCAATCCACGGACCAACCCCGGCAAGCGTAGCTTAACCTGATGGAGTGACCCGTGCGGCTTGGCGTGTGGGTTTCAACCCACACGCCAAGCATCCTAAAAGTTGGCAACGTCGCAAATAACTGTCAAATATTTACCTGTTTTGATTCTTATTGCAATATTACTGAATAGAAATAAGAAATGTGGCTAACTAACGAACTAGAATATTAATAATGAATTGCGATTATGACATTGAATTTGATGTTGTACCCATTTTAGGTGTAAAAAACGCATTTGGAAAGTTTCCAAATAGTTTTTTTACATCTAAAACTACACGTTCGGTGTTACGATATTAATTATTGCATTTCATAATCAATATTCTAGTTCGCTAGTTAGCCACATTTTTTATTTCCACACAGGAATATTGCAAAATTAATCAAAACAGTGAAATATTTGACATCTATTTGCGACGTTGCCCACCTTCAGAATAAACGCTCTTAAGCAAACCTTTGTTTGGGTGGGAAATTGTCAAATAATTTCTCCCGCTCTGGGCGGAGTGGGAGGGCGTGTCAGACTTTTACTGACTAAAACCCACCCGTGTTCCTTCCGTTGCTTGTGTGCCGTGGCCGCGATATCCCTTTGGGACAAACTCGCAACCCTGGCAGGCATTGGCCCTTACGGACCCCGTCAGTTGGTGCTGACATCTCTTTGAGGCGCGCGTGGAACACAACGCGCCGTCGACACGGCTTTTTTCAATATAAGGATTGAAAATATCAACACAGCAAAATAAAACCTCCTACAGGTATTTTGTAACTGGATTGAAATCACGGTCGATTAATTTAGTTATTTATTTCAATTCTTTTTCATTTATAAACAGATTATTTATGACCAACGTATTTGGGTCAAACATTGTATCTTCCAAGAAAATTGCCTTTGTTGTATATATTAACACATCATTAACTTTGAGTAATCTTCCGTTAAGCCTGGTTATCGGATAACTTTTTTTACAAAACCACCTTTCAGTGGCGTATCGTCGATAAAGTTAGGTTTTTAAACAAAATTATTAGGTATAATTAGCTTGTGAACCGCTGCTTAAGGCGAATAATTTTGTTAATGAATGTCTTAATGACAAATTAAAATAATGATTATATATCTGTCTGTATAATTAAAATGTTGCTCCCATAAGATAATGATATTCTTTATTGACATTTTTATTTAATTTATTAATGTGTATGAAATTGTGACTAAATAGAACCTATTTATTTATGTACCATCTTAATTTATTGACATTTTATTATTATTATTAACTATTGACATGTACTTACCTTGTTTTTTATTTCATTTTGTTAATGTGATATTTGATTACCGAAACAATTTTGTATGCCTTGTGGCGGGACGTAGTATGGACCAACATTTATTTGTAAAACAGCTTTATAAGGTTTACCCTATGTTTATAAAATAAATAAATGAATTGAATTGAATAGAACAGGGGTATTCATATAATACGAAATAGAACAGAATCGTAAGTAATGTGTTGTTATAAAAATATGATGCCATTGTGCTATGAGATATTTTTGTATTTAATTTTAACATTATTTTGTAACCCGACTTCCATTACAATGGTGATTATAGTCACAAAATAATGTTTAAAATAAAATACAAAAATGTCTCGCAGCACACTAGCATTATATTTATTGTTGTTAGTGGACAATGACCTCGACCTTAGCGCAACCGTCAAGTCAAGGACGATTTTAAGAAACGAATGGGGTGTGGCTTTTTGATTTGTGAACTCGCCTAGCAACATCGCTTGGAGTGACGACCGAAAAACAAATGAACATCTCTCGTTCCACTGTCTTATCTCTCTAAAGACATTAGGTATAGGTCATTGCCCTTTATGTATGTACAAATTCAACAGTCGTTTTTAATACTAGAACTTTACGACATACGCTGCGTAAAAGTAAATAAGAATACGTTTGCTATTTACTTACCCGAGATAATCCTAGTTGAAGAAAATCAATCTAATCGAGGGTTATGACCCTAAACCTTTGAACAGATGGAAATGAGTACACAATAATGCATAAACGTAATAAAATGAGCGTAAAAAGTTTATGTATATTGTGCTATGAAGATCAGACAATAGGCCTTACCAGCTGATTAGTTACGTGGTCGTAAAATTCGGTTTTGGGAGAGTGAAAAAAGTTTATAGATTACCTACACATCTATACGAGCAGTTGGATAAAAACCAAGCTACAATATTTAGTAACAATTAAATTAACTTATGAAAGATAAATATACGTATATGTAAGTAGAAAATCTAGTTTACTAACTGTAGGATTACTGTATGTTATAACTTCTGTATACACTAAAAAAAGATTCACACTTGACTAAAATTTATCCACGACTTCGTCCGCGTGGAATTCTATACTTACATCAATTTTGTTTAGTTGTATAGCAGCTAGTGAAAATCCCGCCAAAATCGGTCCAGCCGTTTCGGAGATTAGCTGGATCAAACATTAGTTAGTTATATGGGTAACAAAAACATTTTTTTTTAAATTTTGTATATACTTTCATATGCATTTAGTAAGACGCTGTTATTTTGACATTACAAACAGACAGTTAAATTTAATCGAACTATCTGTTTGCATGGAAAAAGAAAAATCTAAATTCAAAAGTCATTTATTCAAACTAGGCAGAGAAACAGCACTTTTTGAACGTCAAAATTACATAAGACAGAGACAGTTCCCCAAAATGCCCAACCTTCACCACTACCAAGTTAAATAAAAAAGCCATAGTTCTCCAATTATCAATCGTTGAAAACAGCAGTCAGAGCCCGAAAGCCACTTCGTACTGTTAACCTAAAGAAAATAAAACATAGTGACCGACCCTTCAGAGCAAGGCTGCAATACACTAAAGTATCTTATATTTTCGTCAAAATATGAAACAGTCCTCCTTGAGAAATATCAATTTCCACATGGACGAAATAACCGAAAAAATCGTCCTCAAAATAAATGAAAAAGATACAAAACATCCGCTCGAAAGAATGTTCCTTTCAAAAAGATTAGTATCTTTCCATATCTTTCTATGTACGTAAAAGCGAGTAATATTTTTCTTACAAAAATGTACTGAAAGCATTAAAATGTTGCTGAAGAGTTCCTTAATTCGGCTTTTAATGTAAAAGTACTACATAAAGAGTACTTGCTTTCAAAGTAAATGGAGTGAGGCGGTCTGTCATAATTATGGTAATTCGCGAAATTTTATCATGTTTTTTTTTTCTTTTTGACTGTTGTTTTCTGTTTTGCTTTTAGAAGAACTTCAAAAGCAGTTGTGGCTCAAAAAAAGTGCATAAGAGCATTATGTGGCCTTCAACCTGATGACTAATGTCGACCAGTGTTTGAAAGGCTTGGTTTGTTACCGTTGCCATCTCTGTACATTTAAGAAATATGTGTGTTTGTAGTTAAGAATAATTAGTGCTGAATGATTTGCCAAGACTTGCCAAATAAGTACAACAAAAACTGCCTAGCAATGTGCGTGCGTATTTATAACAAGAGATCAACTCTATTCAAATCATTAAATTCGGAGATTATTTAAGATAAAGTTGTACAAGTGAGAATGAGTGTGGATTCTATTGTTTCAAATAATTTATGGATAAAAAAAAAATGTACGTTGTAACATTTACAAATACACTCAAATCTTGCATGCTAAGTTTCATCTTAGGTAAACATGTTTATGCCATTATAATTATATTTTAACACCGATAAACACCATGTTTTATGCAAATAAATGATTTATTTATTTATTATTTGTTTAAGAACGAAATAGTTGGGTATTTTTCAAATAGATTGTTAAGGAATTAAAAAAAAAAACGGATAGGTTTCTACATTTTATATCAGTACTAGGATGATAATTATACCTAAATTTAGAGGGATTTTTCATATTGTCGACCTATCTTGAAAACGGTGAAGGAAAACATCGTGAGGAAACCGGCATGTCCTAGAACCAAAAATTCGAAGACATGTGTAACCAACCCGCACTGGGCCCGCGTGGTGGATTACCGCTCACTCGCTCTCACGGAGAGGAGGCCTGAGTCCCAGTAGTGGGAATATTATAGGCTGATTATGCTATCCTTATGCTAGAAATACGTTCACAAAGCTTCTGTTAGCAACAATCAGCAATAGGTACTAATACCTTTCTAATAACCGACTTAAAAGCCACAACAAAGTCCAAATCCCGATCAAATCGTCAATTTGAATACCCATTTAAATATCCCATTAGTTTCGCTCTGGCCGAGGCAAATGAATACCAATGAATAAATGGTACGGTCAGCAACAAAATTCGATTAACACTTCAGTTTTTTTAATATTAATTATTGACCAAAATGTCCATAAAAAATCAGAACTGATATAAAATTTAAAAAGTATTAACTTCTAGCTGTCACATGAAATGTTAAACAGCTATGTATCGAATCATTTTGTATCTGTTTAGATGGTACAACGAGTAGCTTCTGCCAGAAGACTATCCATTGTTTTTTTAAATATAGAACACATACACACTATAAAACTGACCATGAAAACCAGCGTCAGACACTGGTTGTCTGGCATTTATGCTGAACTGGGCCTATTTGGCGCAGCCGTGAGAGGCAATGTTATTTTAAGTTATCTTAATTTTTTCTGTTTTTTTTGTTTTTGTGTGAATATTGTGTGCCTGAGTCAAATAAATGTATTTTCTTTCTTTGCCCACGACTTCAACCGCGCGTTTCGCCCCCCACCCACCGCGTCGCATACCATCGCGCCGTCCGCGCTATTACTTCGTTTTCGCGTTCTTTCTGGCATTTTTTCTTTTTGCTCGGCTCCTAATGGTCGTAGCGTGATGTTTTATAACCTATACCTACACCTACACCTTTACCTTCCTCAACAATGGGGCTATCAAATGAAAAAAAAAAAATCTGTTCCGACTGGTACTTCCAAAGATTACCCCCTACATACAAACTTACAAATAAACAAGCAAACAAATTTTATCTCTTTATAATATTAGTATAGAAGTATAGATGACATTTTCCTTTCTTTTAGTGACAGACTTTTTGTAATCGGTTCAGTACTTCCCGAGATTACGTTATAAAGACATATAAACATTTTTACCTCTATTATTATTTCGTTTATTATAATTTCGAACATATAAAATACAAGTTTAAATATTTCTTAAAAAACTATATAAAAAATAGATGTCCGCCGGTGTCGGGAGCAGGGTCCAAGCTACCGGTGGTTAGGGCTGCAGAGACAGGAACCTCCTCACAATGCGAGCCGTATCGAGGAGTACTGCCTTCTGGATCAGGCCAACCGCGTAACGAGAGCCTCCAGAGATGTTGGTCGAGGCTTTCGGCCATCAGGCCATTGGCCGTTACGACAATCGGCACAATGATAGCCGAGCTCACATTCCACATGTCGACAACCTCGTGTGCTAAGTCGTTACCTCTATTTATTATTAGGTTAGGATGTTACTCGACTCCTACAGCCTAAAGGGTTTTTACCACAATGACTCGGGACCAATCGACTAATCCCTTCCTGATTGGTTGTTGATAGGTATTAGTTAAACCAGTATTAGTTGTTAAGGGGAACTACTGTAGATCCAATTTGAAATAGGTGTCATAATGGAGGCAGATTTCCCCCCCCTGTCCCCCCGGTCCCGGCTGTCATTCGTGGATCTTTGACAGTCGTTACGAGTCGTCAGAAGCCCGAAAGTCTGACACCAGTCTTACCAAGGGGTATCGTATTACCCAGTTACTGGGTTGTGGAGGTCAGATAAGCAGTCGCTCCATGTAAAACACACACATTGAACAAATGTTCAATGTGTGTGTTTTACAAAAAAATAAATTAAAAATGTGTGTGAAATACAATGTAAATACATTGTATTTCACACACATTTTTATTTTTATTTTTTATTATATTTATTTGTCTGTATCTATCTATCCGTACTACTACTACGTCATACTAGCGCTGCGACATTTTTATTTATTTTTAAATGTCACGGCATTATGCTGAGATAGGAGCCTTTTGACGTCGTACAGGACTTCCTTCTGTAAATTTTAATGTTACTTTGTTTTTTATTTATGTTTAGTGTGTTTTTAGTTTAATTTGTGATTTCCTGTGCGAGTCTCAATAAATACTTTTTCTTTCTTTCTTTCTAAAATACTGGTATTCCGCTGCATCTGGTTAGACTGGAAGCCGACCCCAACATAGCTGGGAAAACGCTAGGCAGATTGATTGATATGGATCTCTGTTCTCTTCTTAGCGTGTCGTAGCAATCTAAATAGACTCGGCCCAGAGTTCGGCCACGTGTTTGATGCCATCACTAGCTTCCATCAGTTCCTGTAACGTGTAGCTGACAGGACCAATTCATTATCATCATTTCAGCCGAAAGTTGTCCACTGCTGGACATAGGCCTCCCCGAAATAAGGGGGGGTTTGCCATAATCGCCACGCTTGGCAGGCTTGCAGGCTTGGTTGGCGATCGCAGTATGGTGTTAAAATGCATAGAGAACGCTGCTGCCCATTCTCTAGTGAGTCCCTTAGTCGCCTTTTACGACACCCACGGGAAGAAATGGGATGGTACTATTCTTTACGTCCGGCACCACACGGAACAGGACACGCAGGACACGATATTAAATGTCCCATCGTTTGTGGAACAGCACCACATTTACACTCCAAGGCGGAATCGTCTATGAATCTCCACCTGAACAGATTTTCCTTCTCAGCCAACCTGGGTCCGGAGTCTGTTTAAAGACTTCCAGTTTACCCAAGGCAACTCATGATAATCAAAATGGATTAATATGGATTATTTAGAAATTTTCATTTTATGAATAATTTCATCATTTGTTACAAGATGTTAATGTTTATGAGGTCTATGTAAGTATAGAACAGTTAATCAGATGAAACAACCACAGACAATACACTGATAAGGAAATTTGTCTTCAGCATTGTACGTTAATAAGTTCTTTCAAGTTAATAACAATGTGCAATGAAAACAAAGAAATAATGTAGTACGCTAGATAGGAAGCTCAAAGAATTGTGACGCAATTCGTAGCGTATTGGCTACGTGCTACGAGATCGTAGCAGCTTAAGTCTACGCTGGCTACGTCGTAGAGGTTATATTTCTTTAACAAACAAACAAACAGATTGCCTCTCTTTTATTATTTATTTATTTACTAGCTACCCGCCCTGCTTCTCACGATTTTTACGTCGTGACAAAACATAGAGATTGCTTTATAATATGTAAGTTTAATATTAATGTATTATAAACCTTCTGGAATAAATTATCTAAATGGAGGAGAAAACCGCATCAAAATCCGTTGCGTGGTTTAGAAGAATAACGCGGTCAAAAAGACAGACACGAAAAGCGACTTCAATTATAAATTGAATTCAGAAAATTGAAGCTTATATTGTCTCCCACTGCTGGGCAAAGGGGGTCCTTTGACCGTGATATTCTTCTTAACTACGCAACAGATTTTGATGCGGTTTACTCCTCTATTTAGATAATTTATTCAAGAAGGTTTTTAATCAATTAATATTTATCCATTCAAATCTCGTTATTATTTGCGATTATGTTGGCCCTGCAAACCTTCGCAGTGGTCGGCCTCGACGGCGATGTCCTCCCTCAGGTGTTCAGAGAGTGACGACCTTTGCCCATCTCTGCGGGTGCATTCGTGCGACGCGTCCGGCCCACTCCCACTTCAGCCAAGTACACAAATTTACAGAGGCGGCCTTAACGTCATAGGCCTTCTCTATCAGTCAATATTCTTAACTTTCTTTTTTTTACAAAAATGTGTCCTTACAGTCAACTTGTTGTTTAGTGCAATTTTATTCAAAATTCAAAGACCTTTACCCCAGAAATGGACAGATATTTTTTGTCCAGATTAATCTAAATACTCGTCCCAATACACCACAATTCCCTAATGTCCTAATCTGTCAAACGCTTAGCCTTTTCAGGCCCGCAAAATTGATGAAGGGATAAACAAATTAATGTTCGCTCTAATAGGGCCAAAAATCCTTTAAATATACTGACATTGTGGCTGAACATTCGTCGTTTTCAAATTGACCCTAAGCACAAAATAAATAGGGACAGAATGTGGGTTCCCAACAACGACCTAAAAGGAAATACAATAAAGACACTTTACGTACAGCGAGTGCACTCGTGACTGGCATTTGTTTGGGATCGCCGTACGTATGTATCTACGTCATAATGTAAATGCATTTATGTCATTGCTCGCAGAACAGATGGCCGATGGAGCCGATAGGTAAAGACGTAGCGTTGGAAGGCTTGTGGGAACAAGGTGGACCAATGACCTTGTGAAGGCCGCAGGAATCCACTGGATGCGGGAAGCACAGAACCGGTCGAAATGGCGGTGCTTGGGAGAGGCAGGTCCAGCAGTGGCCATCTGATGCCGAAATGATGATAATGTGCTTGCGCTTATTGTCGCTCGTTGTATGGATCTGACCTTCTGTATCTATCTTTTTTGTGCCCTAAATGTTGGTCCTTTGTTAACTAAATAATTATACTAAATGGTGGGTTGTTAGGACGCTCCGTAACCTTGAATTAGTGAATAGGAAGCCGGGTTCAGGAAAGTTTAGGCGATTTAGTTACTTGTTTATTTACTGAAATATGGGTTTTGGTTTCAGGTTTTGTTAGGCAGTTCGGGACTGTTCGGAAAATAAGAAATCTAGAAATTATTGTGATGGTGACTTATTAAAATATAAGAATCAATAAGTGTATGTTGGTTTTAAGGTGTATTAGCTAATTATAAACCTACTTCCGTTTTTTTCCTTAGGCATATTTTTTTTATTTTTCTATGTACAACTATATTTAAAAAATATCCTTTATATTCTTAGAACCAAAACTGAACTATCTGTCTTTCAAAACATAATTTCTCGTAATTTTTTTGACAAATTAAATGACAAGAATAGCTAAGCATTTATTTACAAAAAATAAAACAAGACTTTAACAAGCTCAATCCACACTACCATCTTTACACCATCTACAAAATGTCACAAACTAAATCCTTGACTCACAAAACTAAGCATTTTAAATAATAATTTCAGTGTGAATGTGACAATAAAACTATAAAGCATGAAAATATAATGTTTATACCGCAGTGAATGTTTAATGGGCCGTGAATCGTAATGTTTTGTCTGTTTCATGTTAACATGACACTATTTCTAATGTCAAGGGCAGTTTTGCATGAAGTAATTATGTCTGCGGGCTATGGAATGATAAACAAGGATTGTTTTCTTGTTTTGATGTAAATTAAATCTTGTTTCTATACTTATTTTATTGTGGGGGTACTCCGATGAGCCACAGTGCGACTGTGGAACCACATGGCAAACGATGCCTCACCTTTTGTCGTGCTCGCTGTGCAACAACACCTGCATTATGGAAAACCTTTGTGACACCAACGATGAAGCTGTCGAAGTGGCCGAATTCTGTTCTATGTTTATTTAAAACATAAATGGAGTCATCGATAAACGAAATGTTAAAAAAAATGCGGTAATATTCACAGCTGCTGGGTAGTGTCTAAAATACTCTTAGACATTTCGTCAATCTATCAAGCCTACAACCCAAATAATGCAGTTTTGTAGACCTTTTAGTAACGCATCTTTTGATACCATGTTTGTTTCCCAATCTTAATAATTGAGGACGCTAGCTCCCGGTCGCACTTTTCTTCAAAACGGGTACCCTACTGAAGCGATCAAAAAAGCTTTGTTAGATAGTACCAGCCGCATAGGCTTTCAAAACTTAGCCACATCCACGGCGTCGTCGGTGGTAGCTCAGATGTCACTTTGACTGCATGTTTTGGGACACAGAGGGCAGGATAGGTAGGGTAGGTGAAGCATAGTTTGCAACACAGCTCCATATCCACTTTACCAGCACCCCAATTGCGTTGCACATGATTAATCACAATCTGAATCATATTTTGTAGGATATTGCTAATCCATGGCTTCAATGTTCGAAAAATGTATCTACTCAACAACGTAAATAACACAATGAATGTTGTTGAACTGTCAAAATGTCAAATTGTGATTGATCATGTGTTACACAAGGGTACCGGTTAGAGACAATTATTTTAAACAGGTTGACGTCTAACTTAAAATAATTACGGCTAGGTAAAAAATGTGATCTTTTGAAAATGCTTACGGGTAAGTTAAAGTTGAGTCTTTTGAAAATGTTGCTATTGGTCATTAAAATCATATTTAGTAACAGAGGAATACAGACACACTTTTTTTTTACTTTTAAGCAATATTCTTGTACAAAACTCTCCTCCTATGTCAGCTTATAAACAAGAACTAGTCATATCATACACGTTGTAAACGCAATAACGTGTTCTCCGTAATATCATATGATGTACAACCTTCATACGCAAGCATCACAATACGCAGCACGTGACGTCGTGCCGTATGCATCGTATAGAGCAGGAATTTAATATTAGTCTGAAGCTCCTTAGAAATCTTTTATTGCTCTATGGAAACCGCTGTAGCGTGAAAAATTAAAAACGTGTGGATATTTATTGAAAACTACCTTAACATAATACATCACGGTAGTTTTCCCCGAAGGGATACAGAGATGTACATGGAACACCCATCAATTTGGTTGCAGTTGTGTTTCGACAGTTATGTTGAAGACACATGTAATAGGGCAAGCTTATTACCGAAACTTTCAAAATGCCCTTTTTACACCTAAAACGGTTACAACATCAAATTCAGTGTTATAATTGCAATTCATTATTAATATTTTAGGTCACTATATTTCATATTTCCATATAGTAATATTAAGAAAAGAATAAAATCAGGAAAATATTTGACAGCTATTTGCGACGTTGCCGACTTTTAGAATGCACGTTCTTCTATTTAAAAACATACTATAAATTAAAGTCGCTTTTCGTTTTTGTCTGTATATCCGCGTTGTTCTTCTAAACCAAGCCACAGATGTTGATGAGGTTTTCACCACCGTTTAGATAATTTATTCCAGAAGGTTTATGTGAACGGTAATACGAGTATTAAAGTTACATAAAACTAAGAAATCTCGATGTTCGGTCAAGTCGTAATGAAGCTGGAGCGTGTTGAGTAACGATATAAAGTAAATGACAGACATATTTATTTACTCAAGTGCTCCATATTTTTTACCTTTTGTCATCCTTCAGAAGAATGAAGTGAATGGAAATGGGAATATGATTTTTTTCCTAAAAGTACTTTCTTTTTTCTTTGCTTTATGCCACCTTTGAATATGAAGACATGGGTTTGAAAGAGGGTCTAAAGTGCTGTTAATGTTTCTGTTTAACGTGTGAAGTGGTTTTAATGTAAAAATCTGACGAATACGATTAATTCAAATGTAAGTGCGCAGAAATCATTGAAACCATTTTTTTTTTAACATTGACAGGGAAGCTCTTTGTTTTCATCTCACCTGATGGTAAATGATGATCAGGCCGAAGGTGGAAGCGAACTTTTTTTTTTGTATGTATGGATGCTATACTATTGCGGGTCAATGGGAACGCTTTTCGTTAGTTATTATACTGTACCTATAATATTTACACTATTATGAAAACCCATGTCAGTATTTAAGTTTGACCCGACATCAAATTAAGACTTGACCACAAACTATTAGACCCAAAAGTTACTAAATCCATTTTTCATCATAAATAGAAACAAGTATGAAACCAACAATTCATTTGAAAGCCATTAAAAGCCGGGTAACAACAACAGTACAGAATCGTTTAACTTCGAAATAGCCTCTATAATAAAATTAATATTTAGACACTAGACAAGATTTTCCATTAGTTTTATTACATAGGATAAGGATAAGTCATGTTTTTATGAGCCACCGATGGAGTTCAAGGTTGGCAGTGGATGATGTGTTGGGCCAATGATTGGGCCATGTTTGGGTGTGGAGATGTTGGCCGTAGTGATGCATCTATCTACAAACAATTGGTATTGGACACAGTTTGTGAACTATTAATTAACGTTAAATGTATAGTGAAATAAGTACCTGAATAATCGTTTAGACGGTAATTTGCATTAGACGGAAAGTAATTTTCTCGTCAGAATTTCGTGAAAGAAAAAGGGTCTGAAACAAGCCTTTTGAATTACGTAGGGTTTTAATAAACACAAAAAAAATACTTAAACAGCGCCAGTGTCCAAGGAGAATGCAGCCTAACGTTGTTTTCTTTTCATTTACATATTCAAAACGTTTTAATCTTTACATTATACCTGTTGCTTGGAGACTGCAGAAACCTGTTGATATACTCTTTTAAGAACAATGTAAATGTAAAAGATCGTTTTATATCTCTTGATTAAAATAAATGAAATACCACTGAAAAGAGAAAGATTGTACCTAAATACCTATTTGCGGACGAAGATTTTATTGGCATGTCAGAAGTATAGCGAGAGGGATTACTGAAAGTATTTTGAACTTGTTACCTCAACTCGATGATTATAAAATTGGTTTTAAACCGTCTTAATTACAGAAAGAAAGAAACAAAGAAAAAAAGAAAGAAAGAAAGAAAGAAAGCAAGAAAGAAAGAAAGAAAGAAATAAATAATTGAAAGAAAGAAGAAAGAAAAATAAGTTTATTTATCGCAGAAACACATGCATACAAAAAAATAAGTGAGGTAACTCGAATAATAATAATACCAGCCTGTTACTGTCCCACTGCAGGGCAAAGGCCTCTTCTCATACAGAGAAGGCACGAGCATTGATCACCACGCTTGCACTTGACGGGTTGGCGATTTCAGACTTATATTAACTATAAGTCCAGGTTTCCTCACGATGTTTTCCTTCACCGATGTCAGTAATGTCCAAGATAAACTCAGAAAGTACATATGAATAGAAAAAGTCACATTGGTACTTACCCGGATTTGAACCCACAACCTCGTGCATGAGAGGCGAGGCCTTAACCACTGGGCCATCACGACATTTTTACTAAACTCGAACTCGAATAATAAAGAAAAAATAAAATAAAGTAGATCAATAATCACGAGTTTGAACAGTATTGGTCGGGTGCTACATTTTACTAGTGATCGCAAGCGCTAGAGCATGAGGTCCTGGCAAAGTGTTATTGGGTTTTTTAATCAAAAATTTCTTAGTCCGCAGTCTGGATTTGTGCTCGGTTGATGGCAGTAGACTCGCCTCCCATTATTCCATTTTAGGCAGATAATGTACCTAATGGGAGGCGAGCCTACTGCTATCTGCCGTTTCCTAACTATGTTGGGTTCGGGTTCCAGTCTCACTGCAGCTGAATACCTGATTGATCGACCCGTGCGGCTTCCACTGCGACACGACCGGCATCCACGAATGATTGCCGGGACCAACAGCTTAAGATGCTTTTCGAGGCCCGGAGGGGTCTTGGTATGTGAAGACGGTTCATCAGTGAGCCCATCTATGGACGGACACAACGCGATAAACGTAGTTGAGCCTGATCGATCGACCCATCGTCACATTGAGCCTAGCTTTTTCTCAACTATGTTTGGGTCGAATTCCAGTCTAACCGGATGCAGTTGAATACCTGATCGATGGACCCGTGCGGATGTTATTACTTAGCCAAGTACATGAAACTTAAACATATGTAGCTAGCAAAATTTGAGTGGACTATAAGTCATCCCTGTCTATACCTTTGGGAAAACATACGTAATGTTATGTTACCTATTTCAGATTTTTATTTAAACTTAATACCTTATTGTTTGACAATCACTTGAGTTATCTGATCAATCATAAAGAATCAAAGCTATTATATACATATATATTGATGCTTTGTTCAAATCAATATTTACATTATTTACAATGCCCTCCAGGTACAAACAATAAATAAATAAAAAGTTTAAATTGGAATTTGTTTTCCAATTCTGTTACATTAAAAATGAATGGATGCGATACAAAGCTATGAAAGGATGCTAGAGTAATTTTAGTCAATATACTCGTAAAACTATTTGAAAAATGAATTGAATTGAATTTTTTATTGCAATCCATGACGTACCTTTACGTCATGGATTGCAATAAAAAATTCAAACGAAGTAAATACTGACCATATTCTGCTCAAGGTCATTTTACCATCCTTTCAAAGTTGGGAGAAAAGATAACATCTGTTGGTAAATTTAAAACTTGAACTTTTTATCATTCATTTTATTAGTAACTTACTTCTGCCTGCGACTTCGTCCGCGAGCCTATAACCTTCAACAAAAACTACTACTAACTACAATGCAAAAATATTTTTTCAAATCCGACTGGAACTTCCGGAATTTACCCCCTTACATACAAACATTGAAACATACAAACATAGGAACATGCAAATATACAAACAAACTTTTACGTCTTTATAATATTAGTATAAAAAACTACAAGCAAAATACTTGCTCCTCGTGTAGTTAATAATACGGTTAAATTATCATTTATTTCTCTAAGATTTACATAATCACTTAATGAGAAACAAAGTTTCAATAATAACATGTTGGTAATAATGCTAGTCCAGAGCGCGCGTCGTTGTACAAATCGAGCAGGCAAAAAGGCAAAAACGAAAAGTCCTCATTTTCAAGTTACGCACAATAATAGGCCGGAAAACAATTTCATAAATAACAAATCACCAGCCCAGAGGCACTGGCCATTTCAATCATTATCAAGAAAAACAACCGTTTCATATTTTATTTTCCCTTTATCAAGAAAAGTCAGACAAGCATCCGATATTTTTTATCTTACCATCCAAGGTTATACTCATCCGTAAAGCCATCGTTTTCATCCACTCCTTAATTTACTACTTAGTACCTACAGTAGGCCGCACTTCGGTGGTAACAAAACCAGTTAAAGCTGGCCTCTTATAGTATTGAAACTCCGTAATATGCTAGGCATAGCTCACAGAAAAAGCAAGCTGAAGAGGCAATGGGCCGGCCATATTAGCCGTAGAACTGATGAACGTTGGGTAGACGTGTTCTTGAGTGGAACCGCGAATCGGCAAACGTAAGATAGGACGGAGCTAGCATCAGGCTAGGTGGAGTGACGATCTTCGCAGGGTGGCTGGTAACAGCTGGATGAGACTTTTCAACGACCGAACTGAATGGCGTGCTATTGCAGACGCCTGTGCTCAGCAGTAGACTGCTGTAGGCTGGAAACGACTTCGCTAGGCTAGGTCAAGGTCAAAGTGTTACAAACGATGACTGTACTACTATGATACATCAAGAAACACTATTCCAGTATAAGCTAACCTCTTATTACAGAAGCCATTAAGAGGTCAGCTTATACTGGAAATGTAATGCGTACTATGATATACGGCGACGTTTTGCTACAAACTTTCCTTGTTTCTGCCAAAACAAACCATAAAGAAAGTGACTGTGTGTCTTCAAGACGTTTCTGTTAAAATTTTGTCTACTAAAATGTTTTTCAAGGGTTTTAAGGGATTGGTTTGGAAGCCATTACGAGAGTTTATCCTAAGCTCGTTTGTAAACAGCTCTTTACATTATTCGGTTCTTAGATTTCTATGAAATTACTGTGAATTTGGAGACCTTTAACTTTGTATAAGTAATGTTAACATTGTCTATCTTACTTAGAAGGAAATAAAAAATAATGACGACGATGATGTAACTGTAAGTATTGTCCTTGGAAAAATATCAATCAATCTACCTAGCCTTTTCCCAACAATTTTGAGGTCGGCTTCCAGTCTAACCAGATGCAGCGCTGAATACCAGTATTTTACATGGAGCGACTGCATGTCTGACCTCCACAACCCAGTAACTGGGTAATACGATACCCCTTGATAAGACTGGTTGTCAGACTTTCGGTCTTCTGACGACCCGTAACGACTGACAAAGATCCACGAAAGACAGCCGGGACCAACGGCTTAACGTGCTTTCCGAGGCATGGAGGAGTCTCGGTATGTAAAGATAGTCACCCATCCATGGACCAACCCCGGCAAGCGTAGCTTAACCTGATGGATCTACCCGTTCGGATGTTATTACTAAGCCACGAGCTCCAAGAAAAAAAAAATAGGAAAATTATAAAAACATAATACTCATTCATGCAGCAGGAGAAATAAATAACAGCTAGAAATCACAGTTAAAAGAAGACCTCTTTATGAATCTCATCTAAATGCAGTAAATGCGAAAAGATGTGTATGTAATCCTCATGAATAATCCTGAAAACACTAAAATGATGGAATAAATCTTGCAAATGGAAGCAGTTGACTGATTCCAGTTCCACTATTTCAATCGCAAAACATGTATTTGATCGTTTCATTATCATCAATCATCTGCGCAATACCTACTTCCTTGGTTAGTGGAGGATTAAGAGGTGTTGCACTCCTGCCGGGTTAGCGGGAAAGTTCGAAAGGGATACCGTGGCCCCTGGGAACGTACAAGCAACTGAAGGAACACGGGTGGGTTTTAGTCAGTAAGAGTCTGACACGCCCTAGCTCCGCCCAGAGCGGGAGAAGTTATTTGATAATTTCCCACCCAAAAAATAAAAAATAAAGGGGTGTTGCACTCATTCTTTGACAGCATGCGATTATGAACCATGTGTGATCCAATAATCAGTATCAAATTGACCTGTTCTGCATTTTAACTGGTACGCGCCCAGGTCGTTTACCCAAACTGGTTGCAGTCAGTTCATTACAAAATACCGAACAGATATTTCATTGTGACATTCAAATGAGAAACAACAATATCCATTAAATTCTCAAAACGTGATACACATTCCTATATTTTCATCTCAAAGTTGTTATTTCCAATGTCAACGACATTGCTGGGAATAATGGAAATAGATAATGTATTCACCGGTTTAAATAATGGAAATAGATAATGTATTCACCGGTTTAAATAATGGAAATAGATAATGTATTCACCGGTTTAAAATTGAAATTGCACATTCGTATTGTATTGATATTCAAAATGTGCATTGGTTTATCTGTATATTTCTTCTGCCTTTTATAGCTGCTGCACACGCCGTAAAAGTTTCGTATTCCAAAAAGTTTCAAGTCTGTAGCCAAGTCAAATAACAGAGGCCAGACTAATGCAGCTGTGTTTGGCTGATAATCAACTTCCATGTACCTTATTTCAGCAGTTTTCGTTTACTTTACGGTAATAGTACTCTGAAAGTATGATAATAATTCTTCATTTTGAGTGTTCCCAAAAACTAGACGTAGAGTGCTACAAGGAGCTTTTGGACGCTCGAATGACCGGGCGTCGGGAGTCGCGAGCCGACTTCCAGCCACCGTAGGCGCGGGCTTGTGGACGGTGAGCAATGGGTAGCTCGCCGTCCGATTAGAACCAGGCCCGGGTGGACGGCGCGTTGTGTTCCACGCGCGCCTCAAAGATATGTCAGCACCAACTGACGGGGTTCGTAAGGGCCAATGCCTGCCAGGGTTGCGAGTTTGTCCGAAAGGGATATCGCGGCCCCGGCACTCAGGCAACGGAAAGAACACGGGTGGGTTTTAGTCAGTAAAAGTCTGACACGCCCTCTCGCTCCGCCCAGAGCGGGAGAAGTCATTTGATGGTTTCCCATCCTCAAAAAAAAAAATAAGGGTGGCGCTGTTGGCAAACATTCAATGCAATTGTTTTTTTAAATGTGTTGAATAAACAAGATGGCGGCGTTAGTTCCGATTTTGGCCACGCGCCAAAACATCCATGACAGCTGCACAGACTGCCAGCGTTAATTTGACAGTTCCGAATTCAATTTCAATGATTAGGTAAGACGAATAGTGGAATAATTAGGTCTTTGTAGCATTTGATTTGTAGTAATGGATTGCGTTTGAGTGTTATATATGCTGTAGATTGATTAACCTACATAGGCAACTATTAATTGAAGATCATTGATCATGTCAGTAAACGTGTCACGGGTAGTGAATTAATCACTAGCGCTCTGTAACGTTCGAATTAGGTGCTACTCTGTGTAATTGTAACCAGTTCAGTGCTTACCTTTATAACCGTTACCGTAGAAAAAACGTAGGTACCGTATCTACAAGAGAGAGAGAAACAAAGTATACTGTGCGTACTTTGGTTTTTAATTCCGCTGATGTGCGTTTTTGTTTCACCTCGAAATTACACTATCGGATTACTTCAACTCATAACGATAGGGATGAATTACTATTCTCGGGTAAAATTCCGCCGTATTTGACCCTAAGAATTATCTCCAGCCTAATACCGATTTTTAATGCTTTTGAAGGCACTTATCATTCCTATTACATACTTTATACCTGTGACAACTAACAAAAGTTGATGAAACTTTAGAAATTTGTTACATAATTTGAGAGCATTTTTTATGAAGACGTGGTTTGACAAATGAGAAAGGTAAACTTTATGTCTTTACAGGGCCGGCGGATACCTAAGTTCGGGCTGATTTTATGGCACAATATTTTGTAGAAACTTTTTAAATTTCGATCTGGGCTAGATCCTTTGAGGTCGTAAAATGTGCTCTGTGTATGTCGGTAGGATGATTTTATGTTTAGAGATATTGCTTTTTGATGTTTTGGTACGACAAACAAAAAATATTTTTTTCTTGGTGGAATCACTTATCACTTTGATTGTCGGTACTTTAACCATTGTTATATGATTAATGTAATGACAAAACAATGGCATGACAAAGAAATGGTGCAGAGGAGAAAAAAATAATCCTGTTTATTAATAATTTTAATTTAATTTTATGATTTTAATTTATATTGTTTTTATATATATTTATTGTGATTGGAATTTCAAATGAACAACATAATATGATCTTAAATGTATTGACATTAATTATTTTTGAATTTGAATTTTTAAATTTATGCTCTGTTTAATCTAAGTCTGGCCCTGTAAGCTACATAGTCATAAGTCATAAAATATAACCACGGTTATGACTGGCAGTTTTTACGACCACATATTTTTCAACTGAAATCACTTTCAAGTTATAAAAGTTAACACAAAGTTAATATTTATTATGTTGGACAATATCATGTCAAATGATCTAGGTTTTTAATATAAAATATAGCACAAAATCAAATAGTAGTATATGTGTGAAACTGGTTATTCTCAGCTTAATTTGGACAAATGGTTTTTGATTTTGTCAGAGAGATTTTTTGTCATTTTTGTTTCGATTTTTTAAATATCACTTTCATAGTCTTCTAAAAAATACCAGCTTGCACCAGCGGCTTGGCCCGCATGATATTTTTCCAAATTATAGCCCATATTACGCAGTGATAAATTATATCATTCTACTGGTGAAATATTTTTTTAAATCGGATTAGTAGTTTTTGAGTTTTTTTATTGCAAACAAAAATATAAATCTTCTATTTTTATAATATTTGTGTGTTAAACAAAACACTGCTTAAACTGGGTTTTATTTCACTACAAATTCAGACTTTATGCTTTCTAGGAAAATATTGAATTTTCATCTTGAATTACATTCTGGCAATTGAACAAGTAGGTCCATTAATCTAGGTCTAATGTCTTGACCTAGACCCACGTCGCAAGTCTAGACCGTCGGACTAAACATCAATAAATGAAGACAAAAACTAGTCTGATAAAGATTGAATAGTGGAGGAATGGAACGAATTAGGTTAGTTATTTGTAACTTAGTAAACAATGACCTAACAAGAAAAATAAAAAGTAGATACATAATTAAATAGACCTTCTATACGTACATTATTTTTTATTTTATTTTTTTTCTTTGGGTGGAAAATCATCAAATGACTCCTCCTGCTCTGGGTGGAGCGAGAGGGAGTGTCAGACTTTTACTGACTAAAACCCACCCGTGTTCCTTCCGTTGCCTGTGTGCCGGGGCCGCGATATCCCTTTCGGACAAACTCGCAACCCTGGCAGGTCTATACGTACACTGTATTGTTTAAAATAGGATGATTTTTGAGAACAAAAAAGTAATTTCGATCGAAAAAAATACAATACAAACTCAATTTTTTGCTATTCATTCTTCAAAATTATTCAAGGGCTTAAAGAAATTTGGTTCAATTTTTAAAATAAATATTAATGGTTTCCTAAAGTATCAAATCAAAGATACTATAAAGTAATGTCATTAAATTGTTGTTATGTATAATATATCAAAACTACTTAACCCTTTCAAATCCAACGAGACATTAACATACCACCTAACACTAATACTAAAACTTAAAGGATTTAGATGATACATTAAAACAGCAAGATTCTACGCAAAAATAACCCTTTCACAAACAAACGATGAGTACAAACTTATGCATATTCAACAGACTACTAACTCTGGGGATGAATTTACACGTTTTGCGGTGAAATTCAGCCCTCTATACCCCTCTATCTAGGGGTGAAGGAACGATTAACGGGGGTGAAGTATTTCTTGAATATAGCTGTAAAGTTTTACGCGGGAGCCGCGCTCATTGGGTTTAATTTACGCTTAATTTCCTTCGGGATTCTTGTAACTAAATGTTAGACTGATTAATTGTGAATTGGTGTAGATTTGCGCGAAGTATTTGATTGGGTTTTAAGGGTTTCTGCTCATTTAACGAATGGTTATCGGCTTCGTTTATTGTGATGATGTTCTTTTTGAATTTATCTTGTTTTTCATGAATTGGCAGTCAAAGTTTATTGTTCAGGTAATACACTAAGCATGTTGACAGGTTAACACCAACTTGAGTCGACATGAGTAGCTTGAAATATTACCTATAGCCAGATAACAAAAGAGCCCCAAACTAGTACCTGCGTTTGTATCTTGGGGCTCGGGATACGAACTCCAGAGTGGAGACTAGAGAATTGATTTCAGGTTTTGTATGATATATCTGGTATGTTTGTGTACGTGTGATGTGTGTGTGGTATGTGCGAGTGTGTGTATGTGTGCATGTGTGTGTATTTATTCCCATTTTATACTAATTATAATATAATGTAGATTGCCTTTTACGACACCCCTACATAGGCAAGCGAAGGAAACTATATACGAAACTTGCCACTAATGAGCGGAGTATAAAATAATGTTTGATCGAATCACTTATCTTGCTCTTCTCCCGTATTGTGGAACAAGTCTATACGGCCACATATTACTACTATGCAACTAGTTAGCGAACTATAATCAGTTCATATACAGGTTCCAATCAACAACCTTTTCATAACAACTATCTGGCCAAAAGAAAAAGAAAACATGTTTATTTGACTCATGTCATAAGTACACACAATGACACAAAACAAAAAAAAACAAAGCAATATTATGTAGGAGATCCTTCCTTTGCAATGAAGGAACATTCCACCAAGATCTTCCACCAAAAAAACAACACCTATTTCAATAATATGAGCGTGGGCACTCGTAACGGGACCGTTAATTGAATTTGAGGGTTAAAACAAATATATAAAATGATTAAATGCCAGAATGAAACCAAAAACACACAAGTGGTCAATGTGATCACAATTTGGTTATCAAGTGGTCGAGACTGTGACAGTTTCTTTGATTGTCTTTTGTTCTTATTCATCACTACCTTTTGCCTGCGGTTTCGCTCGCGTGGTTGTTAGAAAACGGGAACGTGCTACAGGGCTTAAAAGTACCCTGTGTGTTAAACCAGGTTATAAATTATCTGTGTGCGTAATTTTATCCCTTCAGCCGGTTTTTCGCCAATCCGGAACATACATCCAGACAAAATAAAAAAAATCTAAAAACTATATTTTCGGGATCAGACTCATTCACAAACCTCGTAGCATTAGGATGATGCCTGCGTAAAAAAAAAAAATCTTATTAGTCCGTCAGTCAGATAATAAAAACATATTAGACACGTATTTTTTACTTTATTATATTAACTAAAAAATACTTAGATAAAACGCATTTTAAGTTGGGGAGTGGGGTTCGCTACGTCACAAGTAAGTATAAAATCTACATACTTGTGACGTCATTACACATTTTAACTAGATTACGTAGAAAAAATAAAAAATACATGTCCAATATTTTTATCACGATGAAGGACTAAAAAAAAAATTTGTCATCCCTATTATTTTTTTTCATAAATATTCAATGTAGTACAGTTTTGATTTTTGCTGATTTATTCTAATGTGAGATACCTAGCATTTTCCCAACTATGTTGGTGTTGGCTTCCAGTCTAACCTAGGTTGGAGCTGCATACCAGTATTTTACATGGAGCGACTGCCTACCTGTCCTCCGCAACCGAGTTACTTTTCTTATAATTACTACTTCATAAAATTAGCTTAGCATGTTATGTTTGTCATATGAAATGAGAATCTGTCAGGAAAATGAATTGCTCGTTTTGTTAAACTATATTGATTTCAGATTGGTAGATTTTGAAAAGAGAAATATATGTAAGAAAACACTTTCGGGTAGTATTATTAATGTAGTTAGAGGTAACTACATCAGTATTTTATTAGTCCAGTTAAAATTAAATTATAATAATTCCTAACTTATTTTATAATTATGTTACAAGCGAGCAAGCCGATATCACTTTTTGTTAATTTTTCCTTTCATTCGGCATCTTTCACTCGAAGTGAAACGTCAGAACACAAAAAGAAAAGACATCAATGAACCGATCAAACGATTTGGATTTGGGCTCTCTTTTACTCGCCTAATGAAACGGAATGATTGAAAAATTCAATGGGAATAGCATCGCTGTGTCTTCTTGGAGGCGATCGGTGCCGGTGATCTCTCGCGTCCGGCCCTGATTCAGGCCATGGTACGGAGCGAGAGGGCATGGGAGGCCATCATCTCCTTCTGCGAAGCAGTAATGCTTGCGAAGGAGGAGACGGATCGCGTGAGGAAGAAGCAAATTTCACCCCCTCATGCCCCTAGCCGCCACCGCAGGAGACGCCCCCAGACCAATTCCCGGCCACCGTAGACGCGGGCTTGCGGACGGTGAGCAATGCGCGCCTCAAAGAGATGTCAGCACAACAACGCAGCAGACCAATGCCTGCCGGGGTCGCGGGAAAGTCCGAAAGGGATACCGTGGCCCCTGACAACGTACAGGCAACTGAAGGAACATGGGTGAATTTTAATCAGTAAGAGTCTGACACGCCCTCCCGCTCCGCACAGAGCGGGAGAAGTTATTTGATAATTTCCAAACTAAAAAAAAAAGTGCCATGTGAACGTGGAAATAAAGATGAACCTTGACTCGAGTGAAGCGTCTTATGTCTGCTTTAAGTATTGTGATATTGTAAAGCGAAGGGACTACAAAATTATCCCGTCTAGTCATCATGCTATAAATTTAATAATTTAAACTCAAATTATATTACGAAAATTTCACTGAAAACCGAAGATTAATGTTTCTAGAAACTTCTTGCGTTGTATAATGACAGAAGTTTCCCAAATTATTTGGCACTTGCAGATATTTTAAATAAGTTTCGTTGAATTACTAAAACGTTGTTTGAACGAAGGTAAGTCAGATAAAAGTTTATTTTGTGATCTGTACCTACTTAATGATGCGTAGTTAACTTATTAAGGCTATAACACAATCAGTTTTGAATCTATATAATATATGACTGAGAGTACGTGTACGTACGTGTCTCTCTCGTTATTGTCAGCCATATTTTAACTACTGTGGGCGTACTATGGGTAGTGTTGGTTATTGCGCAATAGAAAAAACCGTTTGCAATTCAGATTAAAACATAATTTATGATCAAATTAATCACACTAGCATTTCACACACTGTAGGTACACGACACAACTATACGGAACGCGCGGCCGTTATCAAACGTGCTGACCGCCACCGATAAACTCTGCTTAACCCGGGTCGAGCGTTATGTTGTAGACTCTGGCGGCACTGGTGCCCCGATTAGTGACGTATTTCCGACATATTCGTAATTATATGTGTAATAGATCCTTATCCTTACATATTATAAAACATAGTCCCCCGCCGCGTTTGTCTGTCTGTCTGAACGCGATAAACTCAAAAAATACCGAACGAATTTTCAAACGGTTTTCACCAATAGACGGAATGATTCGAGGAAGGTTTTGTAGTATAATGAATTAATGTTTTGTGTAAAGTGGCTGAAATTTGATGATTATTGTTGAAGATGTCGGATAAAATAATGCCAACTGGGAGCTTTACTGGCGTACGCCGCGTCAACCGTACAAGATACATAAAATATATGTTGTACAGGATTGTTTATCTTAAAAATTTCAACAAAAATGTCGGCGATGGCATGTGTCTATCTTCTAAGAAAGACCCACATGTTTCCGAACCTATTTTGACCGTATTATATTAATCGTTATCCAATTAAATATATTATTTAAATTAAGCGTTTAATTTAAAGTAAAATATGACATGACATCATATTATTTAAATGAATAAATCAATCTGCCTAGCCTTTTCCCAACTATGTTGGGGTCGGCTTCCAGTTTAACCGGATGTAGCTGAATATCAGTATTTTACATGGAGCAACTGCCTATCTGACCTCCACAACCCAGTAACTGGGTAATACGATACCCCTTGGTAAGACTAGTGTCAGACTTTCGGGCTTCTGACGACTCTTAACGACTGTCAAAGATCCACGAATGACAGCCGGGACCAACGGCTTAACGTGCTTTCCGAGGCACGGAGGATTCTCGGTATGTAAAGAAGGTCACCCATCCACTGACCAACCCCGGCAAGCGTAGCTTAACCTGATAGATCGACCAGTGCGGCTGTTGTTACTTAGCCACGAGCTCCTCCATATATTATTTAAATATATTATTTAAATGAATAGTTTAAAAGATATCACAGATTCAAAATTACGCATAACAAAATCATTATCATTGGTTGACGGCAACGCGGGCGCAGCGTTAGGAGTCAATGACCTTTTCTTCGGCTATATGGTTTGTAATCTCGGTAGTAAGTTCTCGTGGGATATTTTTCGACATCCAAGTGGGCGAAGCCGCGGGACAAAAGCTAGTACTTAATCAAATAAAGGCTTGTGCAGACCAGCGCGACTTATCGCGCGACGCGACACCGGTTATTGTTATACTGTGAAGTTTTCTTAGAAATTGTATTGTTCGTGTCGCGTCGCGCGACAAGTCGCGCTGGTCTGCACAAGCCTTAATGCTGAAGAGTTTGTTTGAACGCGCTAATCTTTGGAACTACAGTCGGATTAGAAAAAATATTTTTGCATTTGTTAGCCCATTTCTTGAGGAAGGTTATTAATGAAGGGGCTACCTAACATCTCGCTACGACTGTTAGGAACCAAGCAAGAAGAAAAAAAGTTAGAAGGAACGCTAAACGAAAATGAAGAAATGGCGCGGGCAGGCGATGGGTTGCGTCACGGGGAGTTGGAAGCCGAAATTTATGAAGTTGCGGGCTGAAGCTAGTAAGTTATAAAGGTAAAAAGCTTTTGGTTTTTCCATGCCAATCAGTTATTTCGTCAATAAAGATCTATTAGGTACCTCAGGTGACCCTGATCTCTCTCCGATCGTGTTGGATTGCCGTTCCATCGGACTATAAGAGTGGGGGATGAGAGAGTGCACCTGTGTCTGCATACATACTTATACACTGTAATAACTCCCGCGCCGAAGGCTGGTCTCCGCTGAGATTGGCTGCCATATGCCGATTCTCTAGACAGTATTTTTTTTTTTTCTTAAAACTCAATTATTCGACAATAAAACTGTGATAGGAACCTATCCTTCAAAATATTTAATACCTACTTTATTTGTTTAACTTTTTTTACAATCGAAATCTAACTACACATTTTTCACAAAGCGCAAACAAACCAATAAAATTTCCTCTACCCAAAAACAGTAGATAACGTAACTAAAAGCTGCTATTCACTGAAACGTTTTTCACGGTACGTAGCGGATAAATACCGTAACAATGTAGTTTTTAAACGAGTAACGAGCCTCGGGAAAAATGCATTAAACTATTGTACTGGGGAGCTCTAAACTGTAACGTAGTTAAATGATGGATAGGCATTTTTTTTAGTTTTTTGATCGTCTACTAAAAAGTATAATTCTCTATTCGGGCGTTTGTATATTTTATGTTTTAATTGCCATAGTTTTCTTTCTACTCGAAGCGAGGATACAAAATGTGTAATTGGAAACTGGTTTTAAGGAATTTCTGCGAGCTAAAGGGTAAAGTAAAACAAGAACATAATAACAGTGTCTACTTACAAGATTCTCTTTCGATCAGTCTTTCAAATATTTCAGTATCTCTCTAATGACTTTCAGTAGGTAATTAGAACAACTAAAACTAAAACTGGCAGGAATTAAAACCTAAACCACTGAATATAAAACATTAAATTAGGAAATAAAATTGTATGTACGTTCCAAAATTTCAACAGCTGGTTCAACAAGGGGTTTGTATGCAAACGAAGCCGCTTGCAATCAACAAGTTCTCTTTTTAAAAGTATTTAGTTTTTCAGTGTTATGATTATAGCGCTACAAGGTTATTGTGGCACGTGGCCAAAATTGGAAGTAACGCCGCCATCTTGATTTTTGTATACATTTCAACTGACATTTCACAAAACCATTGCACAAATCTTTACCGTCAGCGCCCCCATGTCAACGTCATTCGAGCGCCAAAATACAGGGTTTTCGGCAGAAGGTTGAACATACGAAAGTGGTGAATCCGCGGGGCCGTCTACTACGTGTTTAGGTCCAATAACAAGACCCAGGCCACAAGGATTTTTTTAAATGATTTTTTTGAATTTAAAGGAAATTCGTGGTTGCTCAAATTTCAAACGTCAATAATTTCATTAAAAATATTTGTTATTTTTAATGAAATTATTGACGTTTGAAGTTTTGGCAATGACAAATTCCGAAAAAAATCATTAAAAAAAAAACTTGTGGCCTGGGTCTTGTTATTGGGCCTAAAAACGTAGTAGACGGCCCCACGGATCCGCCATTTTCGTTTGTTCAACCTTCTGCCGAACACCCAGTATATTTGTACCATTACGAGTGCTTTGCACTTTTTTACCCTTTATAAAATATATCTTATAGTAAACTACGGCAGTATACCACAGTAATCCGATTGCAATTTAACTTTCAAACAACAAACAATGTATCACTGAAGGGTAAAACGTTTTATATAAACGGTTGCTCCGAGCTGTAAATTATCCTCATTGTAAATGTCTAGACGGCTAGTTTATTTGCAAACGGGATTTGTTTACAGATTTTTTATGAAAGATTTCTTAGAAAAATGTTAGGGTGGGGAATGAAAAATGGAGCCCTTTAACCTTGTTGACTGGTTAAATCTTTTTACCATGACAAGAGCTATTGTTGAAAAGCTGTAAAAAGTGAGAGAGAGAAGGAATATAACCAAGTACGTATCTTTTATTGCAAGTCAATTAATTTAAAGAATAGATCGATAGCGAAAAATGTTTTTCGTTTTAACCGAAATAACCAACGTTCTTATTTTTGGAAAAATCTGCAAAATATAATGGACCCCACGGCACATAGAATCCTAGTGTGGGGTCCAGGGAATTTGTAAAAATCTGGCACCTAAAGCGGCTCCTATTTAACTGTTACTAGTCTTTAATATTGTGCCGAGATTTTCCGGTGTTTTTATTATTATATTATAATGATAGGATGTTCAGTGTGTCTCCGCCTTTACACAATGAGTGTTTTCGCAAACAGTATTATCGTATCCACACGTTGAAAGTATAATAAAATTTATTTTGTTTACTCAAGTCTCACTTTATTCGATAACTTTATCGAAGATTTCGAATCTTTTCTTTTTCAATTTCTTCTTCTTTTTCTCTTCTTGAATCTTTTTGAATTTGATCTTCAGACTGAAAGCTGTTTAAATATGCTCAGATCTACTGGAGATTAAAAATATTCAACGTCATACAGTGTTACTATTTATTTAGCCGAATAAAGTCTCTCTAAGTAGGCAAATTAATTTTTAAGCTAATTAACACCGTACCACATACACATGCACATAGTAGTACAAGTACAAAAGATTCACTCCACAAAATCTTTTAAATAAATACCGACTCTTGCTACGACGAATTAAAATGCAATTCAGGTCGCCCAGCGCTAATTACCTACAGTAATTCACCTAGAAGTTGCGTCTCTTATATCTTCTGACTACGTTACGCCCACTGAATTGGCCCGCTAAGTCGAGCCCGCCGCGGACTTGTAGCTTCAAACCTAAAATGCGAAGTGTGCCTGGATTGACCGTAAGTTAATTTCCCGTGTTGCCATTTCATACAACTGTCAAAGATGACAGTTGCGATTTGAATATACGGAATAAACAAATTAAGTTCGTAGTTTTGCTTAGCAAGTTCCATTCCCTGACTTAACTCACTTTGGTACGGTCAGTCTCATTTTCTGACAGTCACCTTCGTGGTGAATCTGAAGATTTTCGACGTACCATAGATAAATTTGCTGTAAACTATTTCAATACAACAAAGTAATAATGAGGTCGATACTGTGATCATCGATCCGTGTAATTTGAGTGTGGTAACAGCAATCTAACTTGTGATCGTAAATTGTTGTGGTCATGGTGAGGGCTATGTTTGGCATTAAACCTATTACTACTATTCTACTAACTTATTACGACTTAAGCTCGGTTCCTATAAACAAATGCGCATCGTTAAACTTACCAATGGTAGCTTTTTTATTGCCAAACTGGACATAAAAATAGATTCGTAAGCAAATTTTACCTGTAATAGCTACTTCCTTATGGGAGGATCTACTATAAAAAGCTATGAGATCTTTGCTACAGTATTGGTGAAGATACAAGACTCTTAAATTTAATCTATAACGGTCCGTAAATTATAGGAATCGGCCATAAGTTATTACTACAATACTACAAAATTATTATTACTACTATTATAGTAGCTTATATTTACTACCATTCTACCACGCCCTGAGTAGGTACCTCTCTTCATCAAAATGGTTTAGATACTTACAGTGACATCACTTAATATTTTGCTTGTGAAACAAATGTTTTTTGAACCGTCATGATCTCTCGTTTTTCCATCTTCTAACCTTCATAACACCCGCATTTTCCGAAGAGATACGCACAGGTGCATTGATAGGACACCCACATAATTAAGCAAGTTATATTTTTGTTTAACAAAAGTTCTTTGTATGAGAGAATCAAAATAGTGTAATTATTCATTGTGAAACAAAATTGGGTAAAAACATTGTTCCAGCAACCTGTTTTTGTGTTACATAAAACAAAAACAAAATACAATAGATGACGTATATTTAGTAACCTAATCCGCTTAACTGTTTTCAAAGAGTTATAAAGATCTCTGTAAGAAGTTAAGCGGATTAGGTTACCAAATAAACTTCGTCTATTGTATTTTATAATGGATTTCCGCAAAGTCACGCCTGAGTCAAATAACTTACGTAAAACATGATTTTGGCAACATATTAATGTTCAAACAAGGTTCAACATACGGGTCTTTACAATACATAATCACTTGCCCAGCCTTTTCCCAACTATGTTGGGATCGGCTTCTCAGGCTAACAGGATGCAGCTGAATACCAGTATTTTACATGGAGCGACTGCCTATCTGACCTCTACAACCCAGTAACCGGGTAATATGATACCCCTTTTGATGACTGGTTGTCAGAATTTCGGGCTTCTGACTACCCGTCAAATGAATGATCTACAAATGACAGTCGTGACCAACAGTTAAACGTGCTTTCCGAGGCACTAATGGGTCTCGATATGATCACCCCTCCACGGATCGACCTCTGCAAGCGCAGCTCAACCCTCTATCAACCCGTGCCATTGTTATTATTTCGCCACAAGCCCCTGTCGGGTTTTACATAACCTACCAAAACAATTGACAATTATCAAAATATGTAACATCAATAATTCCGCGGTGAAATGCGCGGTACACCGCACACGTGTTTGCGGCATCGGCAGACAACGCTATCTAATCAATGTTTAGGTACTATCAGCCAGACAGATACGCAGACACCCACGTAAGTATATAACAATAATGTTGACAAACTGACACTCGATTACTGTGTTTTGATTGTAGGGCAGTTACCTTGTGTAAGGTCAGGTTGTTTTTTAATTTACTACTAACTAGGTGAATAAAAGCATTATTAAAAGGAGATGTCTCAAAGACCGCAACCTTCGTCCAGGTTTTAGTAGACTTGACCAAGGCTGCGAAAGCCATTTATGTCAGAATGGCCGATCATTGGCAGTTTTGGTAATCTCCTAATTGAAACTATTCTCCTACTTGACTGACACTCCTGTGGAAATAATAATTCGTATTTGGTAATCTCGTACATAATTACAAAATTGTCTAATCTCATATTATTTTGACATTTCTTTTGACCACGCCGTTATGAATTTAGAAGAATACGTCTTTTGGTACAACAGTTAGGCTGCGTTTCCACAAGATGTGTGAAACTAACCAATAACATCGCTTCAATGTCATAGTTTGAGCTAAGCTAGCGTTGTTATTGGTTAGTTTTACGGACTCGCTACGCAGACTGTTAGTCGCCTCCTGAGGTATGTGAGCGGTGAGACAGGGTAGGCGCCATTGACGAAACTGGCAGACTGAGTTAGCTTGGCCTTTGTCTACCTCCCGCGTCTCACCACACAGGCGGAGACTAGCAGTCGCGCACGGACTACAGTGTGGTTGTCATAATGACCAATAATTGAAAACTGCAGAGTGAGTTAGCAACCACCTTATTTACTAGAGTTAAGTCTCTTACTGTCACTCGGTTGTCAATTCTTGGCATTTGAAGATCGTAATTTGTAATGCTATTTAAAGTCTTGTAGGAAGCTGTGTTTTTTTTATCTCAAATCCCTTGTGGTGCACAACAGTATTTGATCAGTACGTACTACTTACTGTCCTAACAGGATTGACACGGACGCTTCGAGTCGGGGTGTCTTAACGCCCTTGATCTTGAATTTGTTATTCTACTCCCATGACACGGTTTCGGGTTCCATAAATAATTGGTTCATATATTATTTGGATAGCCTTTCAAACATTTGTTTCTAGTTCGCGTATCTATGTAATAGGGTTATGAGATAAAGTTGTGTTTTTCAACCCACGATACAGAAGAATTTCCTGTGACGCAAAACCTTTTTCTTGTATTTGTAGATGCAATATATAAAATACTAGCTTTTGCCCGCGGCTTCGCCCGCGTGGATGTCGAAAAATATCCGACTGGAACGTACTACTGGGATTAAAAAATAACCTATAGGTTAATCCAGGTTATAAACTATCTGTGTGCTAAATATCATCCAAATCCGTTCATCCGTTTTTGTGCAAGCCGGAACATACTTACAAACAAACAGACTAAAATTCTAAAAAATATGTTTTCGGCATCAAACTCGAATATTCAATGTAAGGTTTGACTTCGTTACTATTTTATTTTACTTCGTCTGCGTAGAGTATAAATTCTTTTTTTCTAGATAATTATGAATTATTATAACAATTACAATATAGAGCTTTGTTCATGGCTAATTGTCCTCCACTATGTGAGATATTTGAGGAATACTGTCAAGAAATACCTACTGTAAAGGACCGGTATCTACCTAAATCCTTCACAGTATTTCTCTATAAACAATGTTTTTCACTAATTCGGAAGCGGGTACAACCAGCTAGTTGGAGAGCTAACACGTGAGTAAGCCACATAAAACTGACAGACGGAGAAACAGTCTTGCCGCAAATCAACTCCAGCAAATTTCAGAGTTTGTCCCTGTGACTTACTAAAAGTCATCGCGAAGCAAACCTTGATTAGGAACTGCAATCTTTTAAATTCAAACGTAAGGTAATTTGGTATCAATGGTATACGCGGCACGAAGACTGTTTCTCCTCTGGCAGATCCAGTTAGTATTTTGGCCTCAATAACATAGCATAGATGTTCCCTATAATATTACATTAGTACAAACTATCACGCTATTTGCTATGAGGGATGAGCAGTATCGCATTCTGTTCGTATCCTTACTATCCTAATCTATATCTATATCGATTCTCCCGGAGAAGGGGACGGGCCCCTCCCCCGGAGAACCCAGGGGGGGTACTCCGGTGGAGGGACCCGTGGCTAAATAATAACAGCCACACAGGTCGATCGATCAGGTTAAGCTACACTTGCCGCAGTTGGTCTGTGGATGGGTGACCATCTTTACATACAAAGACCCGTCCGTGCCACGGAAAGCACGTTAAGCCGTTGGTTCCGGCTGTCATTCGTGGATCTTTGACAGTTGTTACGGGAAGTCAGAAGCCCGAAAGTCTGACAACCATTCTTACCAAGGGCTATTGTATTACCCAGTAACTGCGTTGTGGAGGTCAGATAGGCAGTCGCTCTATGTAAAATACTGTAAAGTTAGAAACAGTAAATTCAGCGAATGAACAAATTCAATACAAAACTTCATCGCCCTTTTCAGACCGTTTTTTTTTTTAGGGTGGGAATTTATTAAATGACTTCTCCCGCTCTGGACGGAGCGGGGGGGCGTGTCAGACTCTTACTGACTAATACCCACGTTGCCAGGGGCCACGGTATCCCTTTCGGACCTACTGTGGTCGGGAATCGGCCTGCTATTCCCAACGCCCAGGGCGTCTCCTGCGGTAGCTAGGGGGCGTGTGGGCGCGACATTTGCCTCTCCGCCACGCGCTCCGTCTCCTCCTTCGCGAGCATTACTGCTTCGCAGAAGGAAGTGACGGTTTGCCACGGCCTCTCGCTCCGTACCATGGCCTGGACCAGGGCCGGGCGCGAGAGATCACTGTCACCGATCACCTCCACAAGGACACCTGGTGGCAAGCCAGGCAGACCTCCACCGTATGCTCCACTGTGTCCTCCGGGCGATCCATACAGTGGTGACACCCGGGCGTTTCGTCCCGCCTTATGAGGAACAGGAACCTCCCGAAACAACCGTGTCCAGTGAGGACCTGTGTCAGGCGGAAGGTGAGGACCCCGTGTCGCCTCTCTAGCCTCAAAGAGAGGGCGTATCGCCTCAATTGTGGCGTGCCAGCAGTGAGTTACGACAATCACACTCTCCATGATGATCTCCAGACCCTTGTGGGTTGAAATTAAAAAATTACAACGTTTTTTTTTAACGTTAACGTTGTATAGTTTCCAACCATAAGCCGAAATATTAGTGAT
The DNA here is from genome assembly GCA_916701695.1 of Agrochola macilenta. Lineage (NCBI taxonomy): Eukaryota > Metazoa > Arthropoda > Insecta > Lepidoptera > Noctuidae > Agrochola > Agrochola macilenta. Next base: position 7,412,101 of record OU753564.1, on the reverse strand, counting down.
TTTAACTTAAAAAATAAAGAACTTTAATTAAAAACAAAATTTCATCCCCCTTTTCACCCCCTTAAGGGTTGAAATTCTAACAACACCGTTGCGTTATATTCCAACCATAAGCCTAGATAAAAAAAAGTGATTTTTCTTAGAAAATTATGGACTTTTCAACTTCATCCCCCTTTTTAACCCTTCGGGGTGTAATTATCAAAAACGCTGAGACACGTATAAATTAATTTTCAATTGTCAGCCTAAACACAAAATTTGAAGATCCTAACTTCAAAACTGACGGACTTTCATACAAACTTCCATCCCCTATTTTACCCCTTTAGGGGTGGAATTCCCAAAAATCCTTTCTTAGTGGATACTTACTCTTCACAAAGAACACACCCTCCAAGTTTCATGTCTCTAGGACCAGCGGTTTGGGCTGTGCGTTGATATATCACCCAGTCAGTCAGTCAGTTTATCATTTTATATATATAGATTATATTATAGCCTATGACACTCCCACAGTTAAGGCAAATCTAACGACACCTCATATGATAAAATCTATGAAGCCGTTTAGACTACAGAGCATGCTAAAGAAATAGACACACATACATACACTCTCGAAAAACATTACCCTCCTTCTGGGGCAGTCGGTTAAAAAGACAGAAATTCCAAACCATTGCACTTCAGTACACTTCAGGCTGCAACTTTCAAACAACAATACCAGAATATCTCAATTTAAAGTTCTAGTATCCGGCACTTAATGTTAGTAATAGTTCCCACTAACCGCTTGATATGCGAAGTAAGTTATAAAGTTCAGATTCGCTTTCCGGTCTACCGTCCAATTACAAAGTCGTTGGTCTTGTGGTCGCAGTGCTACTGCTGAGGATGAGGTCCCGGGTCCGATTCCTGAATCGGGCAAATTGAAATGCTTCTTACAAATTTCCTCAATTTTATTGATCGTTATCTTTAAGTATGAACGTTAAAATTGAGATAGAGACTTGATGATATATCCGATCGACAAAAATACGATATCGATCGTCTGTTGCTTTCAAATTTATTCGATTTTGTTCGATCACATGATTGTGTCAATCATCAAAAATCTAATAAATCAGTAGGCTTTAACGTAACCTTTAAGTGAATCAACATAAATAGTGTTAGCATAAAATCATTTATGAAAGTTTCAAACATTTTAGAATCGAAACACAGTTCACAAATACACCCATTTTTCCAAAAAAAATATCTCAACTTATGTATTTTTAAAGCGAATTTGTGGTATCCTCTGTTTCACCACGAAATTAATTATAAATGCGTTTTAAGTTTCACCAGCGGGGCAGCGTGTACTTACTAAAACCGTATCAACCATTATTTAAATATTTGTCTTTGGTGTATGCGGTTACAGCATAAAATTGTGATTATACTGGTAGTTTCGCAAATTTATAGCCCTTTGTACTATAAAACATTAAATGTTTAATAAAATATCGAGATTATTTTTTGGTTTAGTAATCTTACACATCTGTTCGCTACATGTTTTAATTACATTAACCTTAATATCACTCCTTCGGGTAAAAAAGCCCCTTCTCTCACAGATAACGAATTGATTGAAAGCCATTTTTGGTCATTGCATAATTACCGTATAACATTCCCTTGCATAATTACCGTATAACATTCCCACTCAGTTCTCCTGTCTGTGAGAGGGGCCCTCTTCTACCTCGCGGGGCAAGTGTCGGTTCGTGGATGACACGTCTTCGAATATTTGGTTCTAGGACATGCCGGTTTCCTCTCGACGTTATGCTTTGTTTTCCGACCGATACCACTGAGCCTGCTCTCCCTTGGTCATTGTTGGATGATATAAAAACATTTTGTTCAGGTATTCCACGATACTTTCTTTTATATGGACTAAAATGTATGTCATGTAAATGGAGTCTGGATATGGTTAACGTAGCGAAAATTATTAATGTTGTTAAAATGAGAGCACATAGAAAAAGCATTGTAAATTGAATTTCATTATGGAAAACTACTCTCTCCTTCAACTATAAAGATAAGAAACACAAACTGAACAGTCGTACTTTTCTAAAGTAATTATTATCTTCCAATTTATTTCCCCACTTCAAACATGAAACGAAATTCATGTATTTATCTGGGTATTTTATCTAAATTAAATCGTCTACAAAATAATTACACCAATACAATCCCATCAACAGACATAGTATTGTATTGTGTTGCTATTCCGCGGCCTACAGGTATTAAACCATGGAATTCGATATAATATGGCAACACAGTGATTGTAATCCGCATTGTGGATGCCTTTGATTATATTTGGATACTAGTTGTTTACCGCGAGTCCGTTTGCGTGGTAGTCGGAAAACAATTTTGGTTCATAAGTTATAAAAAAGTATGCAATATGTGTTGTTTAAGTTAGAGAGTCAAGTTGCTTGAGTTGAAATTCGGTAAAAAAAGACTATTATGATTAGTATTTTTTTTTTTAGTTCTATAGCTTGATTATTTATTTATGACTAGCTTTTGCCCGCGGCTTCGCCCTGCGGATTTCGGAAAATATTTCACAGAAACGTACAATCCAGGATATAAACTATCTGTGTACCAAACTTCCAAATCCGTTCAGCCGTTTTTGCGCCAATCCGGAACCATACATCCACCCAAACAGACAAGTTACTATGTTATTATGTGTATAGATATAGATTCCCACTATTGCATTTGTTATGAGAAAATGCAGCTGTTTGTTTAAGTTGTATAACAGATTTGGGTTGGACTTTTGGCGCCTGGATTGACCATATATCCTGGAATAATAAATACTTTGTATCCTGGTACAATAAGTATTTTAATAAATACTTTGTATCCTGGTACAATAAGTATTTACCTTTTTTTTTTTTAGCCTTTTCCCAACTAAGTTGGGGTCGGCTTCCAGTCTAATCAAAAGCTGCTGAATACTAATATTTTACATGGTGCGACTGCCTATCTGACCTCCACAATACTCAGTAATACCCCTTGGTATGACTGGTTGTCTAGAAGCAAGTGATCCTATAAAATACTAAATTCAAATAAAGTCACTATTATCGTATTTTTACTGATAATGACATTACCAAGGGGAATGTTTCCTGGAAATACATCGCCTTTACAGCCTTGACCCTGCGCTTCTACATCACTTTTCACACGTAAGGGTGACGCGACCCTGACAAACGATATAATATTTGCTAATACTCGCCCTTATCATTCACACCTTGTAAAGGCTCCGGGCAAATAATTGTAGTGCTCGTATACTCCCGACATAATAATATCGTGAGTGACATTTATGGGATCGGTGATATGGGAACGACACAAAAATAAATGTCGATGTATTTTAGGTGTTTTGACTGTTTTGTCGAATTATAGCGTTTTGTTATTTTTTGTTCCGTCTTGTTCAATTTTCACGTAATTTTTTTCTTTATTTATCTATATTAAAACGATGTAGACACATGTCTTCTGCCATCGTCCTTATTACCTATGCATATCGTGAAGTATGAATAAGGTTTCTAATAGATGTAATTTTTTCATATTATTTGGGTTTGTAACTGAAAAGCATACTGGCTTAGATTTTTTTTTTTTTTTTTAATTTAACATAAAATAGATAATTAAGGACTTTTGATGTTTATTAAACTTAAAAAAAAAAATCCCTTTGGCGTCTGTCTATGATAATATTAGAAAATGAAAGCCAATTAAATTATATTACGAAGACGTGATCAATAAATAAATAATTTTGTCATAAGAGGTCATCAGGCATAGGTCTCGCATGGGGGCGCAGCATTATGCTGAGCGTGTATATGACGCATATTTTGCCCAACTTGTTATTTTCGTGTTTGTGTTCTTTTTCTTCTTCTTTTCGTGTGGTTAGTGACTTATCTGGTGTCAGAGTATTAAAGCCACCCATGGGCCTCTGACTTAGCTTCACATGCCTTCGAGAAATATCTCTCAGGCAGGTATGCCGGTTACCTCACGATGTTTTCCTTCACCGTTTTTTAAGCAAGTGTTAATTATACAATACGCACATGAATCTGAAAAGTCAAAGGTGCGTGCCTTGGGATAGAACTTGAGACATATGACTTGGCAGTGTGACGGTCACACCACTAGGCTATCACTGCAACTGTTCTTTCTTTGCGTCATGTTTACCGCAAATTAATTAAAAACGTTTAATTCTTTATTTTCCTTCTTTCTTTCCTTTATTTTTTTTTGTTTCTTTTTAACATATTGTGGTAAAGTAATGATACAAAGAAGATTGATGAATCAAAGTCTATTATGGAGAACAAAATGGAAGTTCAGTGAAAGACAAAAATAAATGTTTGTTTGTTGTTGTGTGATCATCTTACGAGTAGCGTTATCCAAGTACGTTGGGGTAGGCTTCCATAAGTTAGTTCTTTCAGAACATAGATAGTATTGTGAGACTCTGATGATTGATTATTCAATATGCTCTTTCGTTATTCATACATATCGATATAAGGTAGGTTATTTTTTAAACGAAGTTTGTAGAAGGAAAAATTGGGTCATATCAATTAAGTATAATATGAGATTTTTCTTCCTTCGTGTTACTGATAACGAATCTTGTTTTAAAGAAAAAGTTTTAACGAACATAATTTACTGTTGCTTTTTACTTTAATTAAGACAGTTTATTAACTTTATTATTTATTATTATTAACAAGTCTCAAACATAATCATGGTATCATAATTATGTGACAACGTCATCTACAAATTAATGCGGACAACGTTTTAAATGTTTAAATATAAATACTGTTTTTAAGAATCTCTAAAGTATTTGTAAACAAGAGATTTTGTTTAAAAACAAGCTCTAATTTGCCTGTTTTTTTATGAAATCTAAGAGCTTTCTTTCTTGTGACCTAGTTTTAAAGAAAAACAACACTTTTAAGGCTTTGACCTTTTTTACGGATATTTTAATTATGTCTTGGTTGTTTTTAAGTATTCACTTTTTAGGGTATTGTTTTAAGCTGCTTACAGTGTTCAAGGTTTTATAAATTATTTTTCATTTAATGGGTTTGGGTACTTAATACATAACATCACGCCTGTAATCTCCGAAAGGTTAGGCAGAGATGCACCTATAGTACACCCACATTTTAACTGTTATGTTTAAATCCACTGTAGTAGGGTGCGAGCCTATTGCCATCAACCGAGCACCAATCCAGACTCCGGGCTGCTACTGAAAAAAACCCAATAACACTCTGCCCGAACTTTTTTTTTTTTTTTTGTTTGTGGGAAATTATGAAATAACTTCTCCCGCTCTGGGCGCGGGGCGGGAGGGCGTGTCAGACTTTTACAAAGTCACAAACATCTGTGTAGCCCTGGCTCTTGAACTAGGAGTTCCTGTAGCACAAGAGTCTGAATAGAACAAGTTATCATAGAAATTGTTCTACTAGAGTCGCGTCGCGTCTGCCTGTATGAGCCTTAAGTCATGACGTTGCCACATATGACCCCGCATAGAAACGACTTCTCAATGCCCGCTACACTATAAGAAAAAACTGCCATACTTTGATGGAAATGTAGGTTAAAAATAATCGCCAATTTCTATTGAATAGTCAACGGTTACCTTCGAAATAATGAACTGCAATTATTTCATTCAATTTACCATCGGTTTTTGGCAAACACAATATATTTTCACTTCATTGAACTATTAATATAAAGTTTCATTCAATTTGCTAGAGTGTTTATTTCCACTTCAATTCGTCCTTTGTTGTAAATCCATCATCCTTTAAAACTATTGATGAAGGTAAATATATTTTAGGCATTCTTCGCATGTAATGTTGGCGTTTGCCGAGCGAATATGCTGCGTTTATGTGACGATAATGCTCCAAACACTACATTACTTTTGAATCTAAATGTCTACGCAACGTTAATGCAGTGTCTACGCGTCGTCATCGCAGCGTTTACGCGTCGTCATCGCAGCGTTTACGCGGCATTTACGGGACGTAAACCGAAGCTAAATTGCGAAGGCACCCTTAGCATAATCAGCCTATAATGTGGCCACTGCTGGAACACAGGCCTCCTCTTAGTGGTTCCTTACACTGTTTGGCCACCGCACCGTTAACGGGACGAGAAACTAAATTACGCGGCCATAGTAAATGTACTGTCACTGACATCCCTTTCACAGTGCGGTGGACAAACGGCCTTATAAGTAACAAAAGACATTAGGTCCTGTATATTTTATTGGGCTCAAGAATAAATGTATACATAAGTCATTGGGTTTAGTCCATCTAGGGAAGCGACATCTTGATCCCCGGGATACGACCCGAATGAAAGACCTCGCTATTTATTTGATGCATGTGAATTATTTGGCGAATTTGATCTGTATTATTTGTGAAAATAGTTTGTTTTATCATTTGGCTTAGTAAAATGTGATAAGGTTAGCCTTGAATCCTATGTTTCAGACATTGAGACACAACTGGAAGCAAAATTGATAAATTTACACCTTACAACCATATTAATATATGTCCTACGTATACGACACGGTTTTGTCACACAAAAGGTCGTAAGTATCGTTAAGGCTACGGTTTATACGACCTTTTGTGTCAAATTATAATTTTGTTGTGTCTGGGATTTTGCGTCATATTTCACGAATAACGAGGTCTTCACAAGTACCCACATTCCGTATCTGGTAACTTTAAGACAAGGTTCATCTTGTGGTCCAATTAGAATCTAATTTTGTACATTGTATTTTACGTGGGGTGTACAAGTAATTGTCTCTAATACTTTCTTGAAACGAGGAAAATTGGGGTAGGAAGTATATTTCGTGGAATAGTTTAGGCTAGTCCTGCAATAATGATAATAGAATCGCTGTCCGAAATCTTGATTTTTTTAGTAGCTTCCTAGATGTTTCTCGATAAAACAAGTTTCAAGTACTTAAACTTCTGCCGGGGTTGTGGGTTTGTCCGAAAGGGATATCGCGGCACACAGGCAACGGAAGGAACACGGGTGGGTTTTAGTCAGTAAAAGTCTGACACACCCTCCCGCTCCGCCCAGAGCGGGAGAAGTTAATTGATAATTTCCGAACCCTCAAAAAAAAAAAAAAAAACTTAAACTTCATTTAGATTAAGAACCGTCTGGACTCGTTGGTGATTTAAGTTTGTAACACATAACTTTTGTGTAGCGTCGTGGACGATGGGCCTAACACTATGCTCAAAGGTGGAGTTGCGGATAACACCAGCTCGATTAACAATACAATACAACACCATCATTAGCTTTAAGCACAGATGAGTACGCGGTGGGCTCGACTTGTCGAGTTCAGTGGGCGTAACGTAGTCAGAAGATATAAGAGTTACGCGATAGAAACAGAGGCAACTTCTAGGTGAATATTACTGTAGGTAATTAGCGCTGTGCGACCTGAAATTCACTTTATTGTGTCGAAGCAAGAGTTGCTTTTTATTTCAATGATTTTGCGGAGTGAACCGTCTGTACCAATATAGGCATAAATCAACTAACAAATAATATGAAGACAATAATACAAGGCAGAAATGCGAACAGACTAACGATGCCCTTCGAATGCACCCGGATATGTGGACAAAGATTGACACTGATTGGATGTCTGAGGGACAAAATCGCAATTGAGGTCACATACGTCCGAGTCGTGACAATACGGACAAACTTATTTGAAAAATCGTAAGGAATAGGACAATATTGAGAGGTTTGGAAGGAGAAATATAAGGTTTTTCCCAGTGTTGGGTCATAGATAGATCTGTGGAATAATTATGCTTTACTAGCTGCGCCCCGCGGTTTCACCCGCATAAGTCTCGATTCCATGGGAATATTGGGATAAAAAGTATCCTATGTACTAATCCAGGTCATGGTCAGGTGATACGTTCACCCGTTTTAGCGTGAAATACGCTTTCACACAATCAAACTCACTTTCGCATTTATAATATTACTAGTTTTTGCCAGCGGCTTCGCCCGCGTGAAGGGCGTAAATTATCCCACGGAAACGTACTACCGGGATAAAAACTAACCCATATGTTAATCCAGGTTATACACTATCTGCGTGCCAATGTTCATCTAAATACGTTCAGCCGTTTCTACGTGATTGAGTACCAAACATCCAAACATACAAACTTTCACATTCTTCTTCTTTTCATGTGGTTAGTAACTTTTAACCTGGTGTCAGAGTTTTAAAGCCGCCCATGGGCCTCTGACTTGGCTTCAAATGCCGTCGAGAAATATCTCTCAGGCATGCCGGTTTCCTCACGATGTGTTCCTTCACCGTTTTTTAAGCAAGTGATAATTATACAATACGCACATAAATCCGAAAAGTCAGAGGTGCGTGCCTTGGGTTCGAACTCGAGACCTATGACTTGGCAGTCCGACGGTCACACCACTAGGTTATCACTGCTATTACTCGTACTTTCACATATAGTTAGGATTGTACATCAAAATTAACACAATTCCATACATCACCAGCCGCCATTTTTCCATTTTCTGTTTGAAATAAGTCCATAAATTGTATGGAAAGCAACGAATGAAGAAATTTTTTGCTCCGTCGCGTCGTGTTCGTGTCATTGCCGAATGGCGTTCCAGTGGGGCCAGAAATAAATAAATAAAATAAAATTATAAAAGCCACAAACAAATCGTTGCATCACAACTTCTACACGGATTGGTGATCGCAATAAAAACAAAATGACAAAACCACGCGCCTTGTTGATACAACATTCAATCAAACACACGAAATTATTATTTTCCATCGCTGCAAGTTCCGTTCCGTACCGAGAAAATACAATTCTCATGGAAAATAAAATATCGATTCTCGTCAGTTGAATATAAACAAAGCCTTGAACCGTCCACTGTAATCAATATTCGAATATCGAATGTCATGGTGTCATTGTAAATTATTACGAGCTACCCTGAATGTTACAGGGTTTCACGTGCAATATTTCCCACATATTTATGTTCTGAAGTGATAATGTACTAATACGTAGTTTATTGAGGCAGGTCAGTGATTGAAGATGGGTGGATTTTGAAACTTTAGTTTTATTGTGTTTGCGTGATTTATAGGTATGTTTTTTTTTGTAACTTCTTACGTATCTGCCACACACACCAGCATAACAAAGTTGGCTTGTTTGGTTTAGTTCTTTTGCAGCGCGACACTCTTTCTAGACATATTTAGAATCAAAGTAAAGAGCACTCGCGCCACGTCATTGTCATTGTACTGTCATTGTGTTTTTCTAGTTTGTGTGCATTTAGCGGCCAGTAGTTGGACGCTATTTTATTCGACACGTTTACAGTTTAGTTCAAGGATAAAACCAAAATATATAATACATAAAACCGAATTAAAAATGATTTCAATCCTTAGGTTTTTTATTAATATTTATTACTTTTTAATGTTTATCAAATTGTACAAATGCGTGGTGTTAAATGGGTCCAATTTACAGATCAACACACAGCATTCAAATGGCAATTAGCGCACGTTAATTAAATATGAAGGAGTTGGCATTTATATTGTATTGTTCGTACGCGAATGTGGTCCTCTAGCTAACTACATAACACACTCCGAAAATTCCCGAAGATTAAATGTCATTTCAGTTAATCGTTATGTGAATAGGTTACCTATTAGCATTATTGCCGTCATAGATTAAAAATGTATACGGTGTAATACCAATTCCTTTTGGATCTATGACGTCCCCAATCATATATACCACTTCATGACTGAAATAGTTATTATCATACAAACTTGAAACTCGGCAGGATGACGGTAATCAAACCCCATGAGGTTGAAACGGTTTGGATGATTCTATGGAAAGAAGTTGCAGGAACAGCTAGTCTATAAACCTTTTTCTATTGTTCCCAGGAGTGTGGCCTGCCGAAAGCTTGGAAGGCCCGGCGACGGTGCGCGGCAGCTCCGTGGACTACGCAGCAGCTCTGCTACTGGCTGCGATGGCCGCTGTACTGTTGGCTGCGGTTGGCTACCAATGTGCTGCTACATGGAGGTGGATTGTTGGAAGGTAAGTTGCACCAGGGTTAACAGGATTGGGATGTAGGAGAAAGGCTGCAGCAGAGATCTATATTGCCAGAGACAGAAGTAATTCGGGCTGCAAAGAAGTGGAAGGAAGAAGGTGGCTAGAAGTGTTCGGACTTTTAGACACTTTCCTCCTTCAACTTCATGCTGTTGTGCTCTTGACGTCAGCAATGGCTGCTGTACTGGTGATGCTGTTGGCTAATAGTGTGCGATGCAGCAGAGATCCATATTGGCACAGATAACAGTAATTCGGGCTGCAATAAAGTCGAAGAGGAAGGTGATAAGAGAAGATACTCTCTTTGCTTATGACGTCAGCAATGGCTGCGGTTGGCTACCAGTGTGCTGCAACGTGGAGGTAGATTTTGAACAGATAGGTGAAGCAGTTCTATCATTTAAAGACAAAAAAGATAGGCCAACCTGAAGTTAAGTGGTCCCCCCAGCCTATGGTCACATGACAGACATCGCAGATGCCTTTTATTCCCAGAGATAAAGATGAAATGTCTCATGTGCCTTTAACTATACCGGCACCCATATCCTTAAAATCGAAACAGAAAAAGAAAAGAAAGAAAGCAAATACGTTTATTTGCGGTAAACATGACGCAAAGAAAGAAAACAAACACAAATGAAACGCTGCTTGGTGTCAGAATTTGAATATGGAGCAATACAAGTGCATGAATATGTTGGAGAAAACGAGGTGGGAAAGTGGATATTGCTTGTAATAATTATCTAGGAGGTAAGTTTAAAGATGCCGGTCTTCTGTATGTTAGTAGCACAAAAAGCCAAGGAGCGAGCCATGCTTGGCATAACCCTACTAGACCGAGAGCGTAACACCGAAATCCGTTATCGGTCGAAAATGTACGAAGTCAGAAACAGGGCGATGCTCCTCAAATGGAGTTGTGCAGGACATCTAGTTAGACGCGGAGATTGCCGGTGGAGTAAAGCTGTGACCGAATGGTGGTCAAGGTTAGGCCAAAGAAACCAGGGCCGTCCAAATGCTCATAGGTTGATGATTTCGTCAAAGTCGCGGTGAAAACCTGGATGAGGGACGCATGGAACCGTGAAGTATGGCAGAAAAAGGGGAGGCCTATACCCAGCAGTGAGTGATTCCGGGCTGAAATTAAATGATGATGATGATGATCTATTCTGCAAAAATCTCGCCCTGAAATCTTAGGTGAAGTGAACTGTCAATTGTGTCTAGCTTCTTGTTCTCTAGCATCAGATTTTTAAAGAATAGATCGGCCATCTTTAAATTCTCCTCCTTATTACACCTGGACAGATAAATCAATTCTTGTAAAGAGTGTGCTATATCGAAGCTTACATTTTCAAAATCTGTTATACGCTAGTCACGGTCAATATCCATATTTTGAAACGCTTCCTACATAAGTTAATATTTCTTCACATCCATTTTCCGTTTAACACTTCACTTTCCTGTAATGTTGAATATTTAAAACAGACTTCAGGCGTCGGAAGTAGCATGTTAACGTTGAATGCATGTTTAGCAGACATTTTGCAGTTTCCAACGAAATTACATTTTAAACATTTGCAATGTGAATTTCCTGAGAAGTGCTGTTCATTATAGTGTCTTAGACAATTTAAGACGGGACTTGTTTAGTATTTAAGTTTGTAAGACGTTTAACTTAACCTCTCAAGGAACTTTTCATGTGACACAATGTTTTTTTAGAAATCAGGATTTACCTATTTTATCTTTTCACTGTAGGTATTTAGTTAATAAATATTTACAACATTTTAAGGCTTCGCCAAATAGAACGCGTACTTTGTGCACGTTTGAGCACTAAGTACAGCGATGCAAGCAACGCTAGTGTCGCGACGTTGCTAGCGCCAGCCGGCGCTCTGTTTGACAGTAAACGTACGACTAGCGCTCTAACGTGCGCTAAGTACGCGTTCTAATTGGCGAAGCCTTTAGACATTAGTTCTTGCAACTAATACCTTCTTACTCATTAAGTAACCATGTAATATTATGACTAACTTTAAGCTTAGTCTAATCCTGCATAGCTTTTTGTCTTGAACTCCAATTACACAGTTCTTAAGGGTCAAAATTAAGTTACCTGACAAAACTTCACGGATAAGATAAGTGTCGGAAGCTAAAGTACTCGTAAATACTTAAAACAAAAAAAGACACTACCTGCGGTCATTGACCCCGTAGTTAATTGAAATATGAGTTTAGTTTTTTTTTGTGTAACATCTTCCTTTCGCTTTCCTACAATCCCTGTGGGACTGATTTCGTGAAAAGGGACGGAAGTATGTAACAGGAAGGCGGGGAAGCGCGCACTATTTGATTTGACCAATGAGCGCGCGCGGTGCTAGATTTGGCTCTCAGATGGTATGTACCAACCCATTTTCCGAGAGGTCGGTACTGTTAGCCAAGATGTCAGATGCTACACATCTTAAGCGACCACTGTAATGCTCGCTCGTTTTTTTTTGTTTTATCGTGTTATGATACTTTTTGTGCTTACATGTGCTTGGGAGAAGTCTTTAATCCGGTAGTGGACTGCGATAGGCTCAGTTGATTGATTGTGATTGATTCATTGGCCCATCACGTCTATTAAGTTTTGTCAGCTAATTTAATTTAAATTTGTTTACCACTACTCTCTTCTCAACTTAGTCATTAACAGATCTCCTATATTTGCCATAATTCACTTTCTCTTTTCATCCAAACCGAACCACTCTTTTTTCTTGATCAACCACTATCATCATATTTCACCTTCCTTAACAGATCCCTTTGGTGCAGGGCACGGAGAGACTCAGAGGAAAGCAACTGCGACTCCCTCTCCCGCCAAGCTGCCATCCGCATCAGTCACTCTCTGCCTGATCTGCAGACCGAACCTCTGAAGCAGGAGTATGTGCAGGAGCATAAAGATCCTGCTAAGAAGGTAAGAATAAAGGTAACAATTTTCTTTTTACTTGTTTTTACTTGTAATGCTTGGCAAATGTGTTAAGAAAATGTGCAGTCAACAAAACAGACATATATGCAGACACAGATGTACAGCATAATCAGCCCACAATGTATGCAGTGATAGCCTAGTGGTGTGACCGTCGGACTGCCAAGTCATAGGTTTCGAGTTCGAACCTAAGGCACTCACCTCTGACTTTTCGGATTCATGTGCGTGTTATACCGCATGTTTTTTTTTACCGTCTCGAAAAAAATTGGGTATAATAGGCGAACGGAGTAGAAGCCTCAGTTGTTTTTTTTTTAAACGATATAAAATATCGAAATTCATATCATACGCATCCTACTAAATGCGCGGCATTTATCAATGAATTCGTAGCTTTCCTTAGCGGCCGATAGGTAGTCGCCGCACTAGCCGTCGGCCTCTTTGATATCCTTTCGCAGGCGCACATCAAGCCACTCGCGCATCCCCGCCCGCCCGCGTGGTCAATGCTACTAAGCAAATATTCCCGGGTATGGCTTCTCTTCCACTTACACAATTATTATTCTCGAGACGGTAAAAAAAATCAGCTGGTATAATTATCACTTGCTTAAAAAACGATGAAGGAAAACATCGTGAGGAAACCGGCCCGATGCCTGAGCGATATTTCTCATGGGCCCAATGCGGGTTATTATATGCCACATGTCTTCGATTTTTTTGAACTAAGACATGCTAGTTTCCTCACGAGGTTTTTTTCATTGTTTTGAGAGCAGTGGTGATGAAATAATTTACACAAAGTAAAGAGCCTGTCAGAGTTCGAATCTACAACCCTGCAACTCTTAAGTCACGGTCGTTAAAAGTAACTGCAAAGTGGGGGATGTTAATTTGTTGCTCGCATTATTTTGTTGACTGTGCTTAATTAACTCAATATTCAAAGCCTCTTAGATAGCTTTATATAGACTATTATATTGTATTAAAGCTGAAGAGTTTGTTTGTATGTTTGAATGCGCTAATCTCTGTAACTACTAGTCGGATTTTAAACAATATTTTTGCATTTGATAGGTAGCCCAAGTCTTGAGGAACGTTATAGGCCACTTAACATCACGCTACTCGTACGATCTTTAGGAGCCGAGCAAACAGGAAAAAGAAGTAATAGTGCGAGCGGGCAATACGATGCGAGGTTGAATTCGCGGGCAGAAGCTAGTACTCGTAGAGAAATTTAACTAAAACAACTTTTCAATAACACAAAAAAAAACGTGTGTGGTTGGGGCCCCCCCCCCGTCAGGGATGAAGTTCCTTCTCACGTATGACTAAAAACAAAAACAAAATTTTTGCTGCCGCCATCTTGGATTTAAATTTTGACCTCACTATCGGCTTTGCCACCCTCGAAAACTATGAAAACGACACCCATGACGAAAAATTTGAACATTTTCGCAGCCGCCATTCTGGATTTATATTTCGACTCCACTATCGACTTTACAACCATAGGAAACTATGAAAACGACACCAATAACCAAAATTTAGAAAATTTTCGCAGCCGCCGTCTTGGATTTTCATTTTGACCAAAATCACAATTTCTCTATCTCTTTCTAATAAATGCAGTGTACTCGGGCCAATGTGTACAATTTTATCCCACGAGACTGTAAATTGTTATTTCTTTTTCCTGCCGACGTTCTCTCACTCTTTCTTTCTCTTTGAATTAAAAGAAGACAGTCGCAAGTATTAATACTTTTTTGTGTGACGATATCTACAAAACTGAAAAAAATATATTGTGTTCAAATATTCTAAACGAAATCCTACAAAGGGTGGCTCAAAATTCATAGTCTGCTTTCACCGTCCAAGTTACCGTCTCATGTAAATAAGTAGCAAACTTTGCTATGTTGATCTAGGAATTAAGTTGTATGTGAGACAGGTCTTGACTTAGAACTTACGAAACTCGGGTTTCTAAAGGATGTAGGTCACTGTAATTCTCGTTTGGGCTTTAGTTTAGGAAACTATTACTTACCTTTGTAGCGAATAATATAATTAATTTATAACCACACCTGTATTTTTCGAAAAAACGGGGTGTCTCGTGTTAGAGGGGGCGATACTATTGCCCAACCTGGGTATTGAACCCAGGACCTGAACTTTGAGCTCAGCTGTATCCGTCACACTGTAAGTCACTGCTACTATGCCGGCGGCATGGCCGCTAACTTTTGCCGCGCGGCACGTACCCCCGGTTTTTTCGCCTTCATTTCTTTTGTGCGGCTTTGTGCGGCAGGGCCGGGCGCGCCGCGACTTGCCCGGCGGCAGTGCCGGCGGCCATGCCGCCAGCATAGTGTGTAGGAGCTATTACATGAAAAAACAAATGGTAGTGCCTAGAAAATCTACTTAATAAAACTCCAAAATTCATTCATTCATTCGTAATAGACAACACACGGCTTACCGCTGCCGCGCTGGGTCTACTCGTAAAAGCCTGAAATTTTACACAAGAATTCTTTATGTTATCTACATCGCCACATGCGGACTACGCACTACACTACACCTTTACACCGTTTCTCATGCTTCTATAATGTAACGAAGGTGAGTAATAAGGAAGGATTCAAAAAAAAAAACCGCTGAATGGTTTAAATAGTGGGTGAAAGTTTGTTTGTAAGTTCGCCATTTTTGTCGATGAGAAATCCCATCACACACGGCTTTTAAAATAGAAATTCCTAAAAATATAATTTTATTATAGTTTGACCGTTGTACCGCGCCTTTAGTATGTGTGCGGCGAGACGGGTGAGCAGTACAGGCCACTCTCGTCAACGCTCACGGCGCACTGTGGGCGCGTTATTATTAGGTGCCGTTTTTAAAAAAAAAACGTCGCTAAATCTCGTTATATGTATAACGTATGTCAAAAAATCATAAATAAATAGTTACATCACCGTATGCAAGGATATAACGGTTATTCTCTCCGTTCCGGAGATATAAGCATTAGGTCCATTTTTTTTTTTTGCAAAAATAAATATCTTGCTTATTTGTCTACCTGATATATGCATTATATTGGCTATTAGAAGCCATTTTAAGCAAATAACCGACACTTTAAAATTTAAGCTCCTATTTCTTCGAGAGCCTTTTTTCGATCCACAGTGCGGCGTCCCGTCCTTGCTTCGCCGCGCATTTTAAGGTCCGGACAGCAGTAGGTACCGGTCAAACTATAGTCATCTGTTATCGTCGAAGCAGTATCGGTCAAGTTGCCAAATATCTCTTGACACGGAAAAAAAACATGAAGGTTTCGGTTTCAATTATACCATATGTAGGACATTATACATAGTAACTTATAAAAGCTGGACAAATAAGATGAGGTTTCTTGTTTTCTAGGTCAATAAATCAACATGAAAACTCCCTTTGGGCTTTCAGTAAATAAGTATAATATATTATTTGTTCTTAGCAAACTGGGTCTTTTCTTCGTTATTTTGATACCTAGATCAAATATTAGAAGGTTTGACGCGGCCGTGACATCTTTAATGTAATGTCTACAATGACTGGGATGACAGGGATGATTACAATAGGAGAGTTGGATAATGGTACTTTCATCATCATCATCATATCAGTCGAAAGACGTCCACTTCTAGACAATCACCTCTCCTCAGGCTGCTGGCACGAAACCAGTGCCGAGGAACGGTGGCCGAGCAGGGCGGTGGCCATGGATCAGTTTTGTACCGTCGTCGCCACTGCCACCGCTCGGCCATCGCTCCTCGCCGCTGGTTCCCGCAACCTAAGCATCACCACAACGACAGACCCTAAGCTTCCCGCAATTAATAATTAAAAGAATTGTGTGATCTTGTTTGTCCAGTTCATACAGAATTTCAAAATATCTATACAGGGTGTCAGGGACATCGACGCGAAAACTGTTGCGTTGGATTCAGTAGATGATTCTGAACGCCACTGCATTGAAATTTTTCGTCGGTTATAAAAAAAAAAATCTGCTGTTCCATACATTTTGCCCGCGTAGGTATTGCACTTTTCTATGAAACAGCAGATTTTTTTTAAAAGAACCGACGAAAAATTTCAACGCAGTGACGTTCAGAATCACGTACTGAATCCATGGTAACAGTTTTCGCGTCGATGTCCCTGCCACCTGTATATTACATAACATAACATCACGCGTGTAATACCCGAAGGGTTAGGCAGAACCCATAAAAGGTACACCCACATTTCGCCAGTTATGTTTAAGTCCCATGTAATAGGGGGCGAGCCTATTACTGGGCGCTAATCCAGAATCCGGGCTGCCACTGAAAATTTGCTGATGCAAAAACCCAATAACACTTTGCCCGACCTGGGAATTGAACTCAGGACCTCATGCTCAGCAGTAGCGCTTGCAACCACTACACCAACGAGGCAGTCACAGTGCTATACAAAATCAGCTGTTCCCTACATTTCGACGAGCTATGCGAACATAAATGTAGGAACAGCTGATTTTTTTTTCGAGATTTCAACTTTGGTCCCATAGTGAAAGTTGTTCATAATGATGAGTACAATGACCCCTTAAGAGGTTTAGTGTAAACAAAAACGAAGGTTGTATATTACTTGCTTATTTGCTTATTAAGTATTTATGCTCTTCCTAGCCTGAAGTACAGGTTCAACCTAGTTCAGGCAAATAAGCAACTGTGCTCTATTTTAATGATTAAGTAACTTATTGTAAATGTGCCCCTTTTTATAAATAAACGATTTATTATTAATAATAGGTAAAAGGCTTAGGAAGCGCGAAGTCATGAATTTGATCGAAAGTAAAATCCAATCTTTGTTCAAAGGCATACTATTCTATCAACGACTACTTAAATGATAAGAATAGTTGGTCGCTGTGATTAACTCAAGACAATGTTTATGTTCTTTCTCCAGCTTACGTACTGACAAGTTATATGAGTTTATATAATTGTTTATTTTATTTGACTTTTTAAGTCAAGTTATTTTAATTTAACTTCAATTTATTTTTGACAATATCTACTCATCACACTGTTTTTTTATGAGTTGTATTGCAATTTGTGGTTAGCTAGTGACCTCGACAATTGATCATATTATTTACTGTTATTAGTAATTAACTCTTTGTTTATTTATTTTACATCGATGGTCCTAGTTTATCATTTATAACTTCCAGTTACAACTATATGTAAGCGGGCACGCCCTTTATGCCTGGAGGCTTTTTTATTTAGATATTAATTCTGTTTACGTTTAGTTTTTTTTATTTCGGCCTGAGTATCGATGATTGATTGGTTGAGTTCTCGATGATTTTGTTTGGTATATTGGCGTGTGCTAGCTAACATATGGCTAATAATTTGAATTATGTTTTGTGTTGCGTAATGTAAATTATTTTGAATACTATTATATAGAATCTTTTTTTTTGTTCTTCTAACTGAACAGACAGCTGTGCTGCTGGGGAGTTTGTTGCGCCACTTCTTCTTCCCAGCTAATGCACTAGGAAGTGGTGAAGGGTGGGCGTTTTGGGGGACTGTCTTATGTAATTTTGACGTTCGAAAAGTGCTGATTCTCAGCCTAGTTTGAATAAATGACTTTTGAATTTTTGTTTTTTTTTTTTTTTTAATTTGATCCCCATTACTTCAACCTTTACATATTACAAAGATATTTTAACAATAAGTTTGATGGTTATGGTTTGGTTATTATGCATGCCGAACAGTTAACTAGTTCGGTAGCTCCCCTTCCAGCTATGTTAAGCCAGCAGAAAATCGTCCAGCGGGCCATCAACTGCCATGGCCTACCTTCCCTTAGCGGACTAAGAAGTCAGGTGGGCCACGGCTGGTACAACTTAGTCACGTGGGGGTACTCTGAAAAGCCACAATGCGACTGTGGAGCCACATTGCAAACGATACCGCACTTCTTGTCGTGCTCTCTGTGCAAAAGCACCTGCGCTATGAAAGACCTTGCAATGCCAACGATACGATAATGCAGTTGAAGTGGTCGATTTCTGATTGAAGCTTATTTAAAACCGATAAATGGAATCATAGAAACGACCACGAATATAGGTATATGAATAAATGATTAGTAAGTCTACCATAATTTAAAAGAATGCTTGTAGTAATGTAAGGGAAGCTCAGGGGGTCTACCACCACCAGACAGATCTATACAAGACGTATAGCTCCTTCTTTCCCACACTGAAGTAAGATTAAAATCAAACTGAACCAGTCAGCAAGGCGTTTTTATACGAGTAACAATCATAATCATATTTAATAAATCCACCTAGTGCGTGTCGGACCACGCACAATGACGGGTTCTGTAGTTGGGATGAATTTATCCCAAAAACAAACTTAACATTATTGTTGAAACACATGTTCAATACATCGATATACGTCACGGTCAATTCTCCAACTGCAAATGTCAGTCTGTAATCGCAAAAAAAACCACAAATTAACAATTTTCGGAGTTTTCTCTTTACATGTGATGTGAGACCTTGCTTCGTGCCAAATTTCATGATTCTAGGTCAACGTGAAGTAGGTTTTTCGCTGTAGGTTTTGATTTATTTGCGAGTATCAAAATATGTCGCATAAATGGCCGTATTTTTTTATTGCGTTGACTTAGAAGCTTGCTTTTTTTAGAGCTTCAAGGGATCGTAGATTTTCGTATTTGATATTAATTTCAACTTGATAACTTTACGCGTTCCTGAGAAATGGGTCTTGACAGACTTACTAACGGACAACGAAGTGAGCCTATCCTTCCTTTGGGCACGCCACAATTGCAGCGATAAGTCCCCTCTTTGAGGAGTGGATAGAGAGGCGTCACAGCGTCCTCACCGGACACGGTTGTTTCGGGAGGTTCCTGTTCAGGATAAAGCGGGAGGAAACGCCCGGGTGTCACCATTGTGTGGATCGCCCGGAGGACACGGTGGAGCATACGGTGGAGGTCTGCCCGGCTTGGGCGGGGCACCGCCATGTCCTCACGGAGGCGATCGGCGGCGGCGATCTCTCACGTCCAGCCCTGGTTCAGGCCATGGTCCGGAGCGAGAGTGCATGGGAGGCCGTCACCTCCTTCTGCGAAGCAGTTATGCTCGCGAAGGAGGAGGCGGAGCGCTCGAGGGAGATGCAAGCTGCACGCCCTCGCGCCCCTAGTCGCCGCAGGAGACGCCCCGGGCGTCGGGAGTCACGAGCCGACTTCTGGTCACCGTAGGCGCGGGCTTGCGGACGGTGAGCAATGGGCAGCTCGCCGTCCGATAAGGACCAGGCCCGGGTCGACGGCGCGTTGTGTTCCACGCGCGCCTCAAAGAGATGTCAGCACCAACTGACGGGGTCCGTAAGGACCAATGCCTGCTGGGGTTGCGGGTTTGTCCGAAAGGGATATCGCGGCTCCGGCACACAGGCAACGGAAGGAACACGGGTGGGTTTTAGTCAGTAAAAGTCTGACACGCCCTCTCGCTCTGTCCAGAGCGGGAGAAGTCATTTGATGATTTCCCACACTCAAAAAAAAAAAAAAAGGTTACCCTTCCTTGATAGCTAAATAGATAGGGCATGATGAGAAAACACCGAAAATGTGATACAACATACCGTACACATTCTTCCAGAGATCTCTTTCAAATCAAAACAATACATTTCTCACTTCAAAAAGGCGGCGACAAAACAAACAGCTCTCGTGAGATAAATCACTCCGAGCGAGAAAACCTTTCAACAGGATGCTCGGTAAACATGTGGGGAGATGGCACTGGGTAAATAATAGGCAACCTTCTTTAATATTGTAGGTATTTCAATGTCTGTGGACAAAAACGAGATATTTTATCATTCAGACAAAAGTTAGAAAACAATTTTACCTATGGTCTGTTTTGTTGATGAAAATGTAAACAAATTTATCAGAAAACGTACGCGGATGCCAATTTGTAATGTAGTGCCACTTACAAATTGAGTGTTTTAATTTGATTATTTACATACAATTAAACACGAAATACTAATGTAAAATACTGGTGCATTAGTTACATTCGGTTAGACTGGAAGCCGACCCCAACATTGTTGGGAAAAGGCTAGGTAGGCAGAAACACAAAATTCTAATATAAATCACTCTAATTCTTAATAAAGATTAATAATCTAATTTAAAATTTTAATCATTTTGAGGTAATTTATAAGCTCAATTTTCGTCAATAATTTTTCAGTAACAATTTAAGGTTTTAAAAATAAACCGTTGGAAAAAGTTTTGAGATATAAAGTACAACCTTGCCGTAAGTAGGACCGTCTAAATGCAGGTGAATCTGATACTAATTCCCTTCAGTTAGTGATTGCTTTGTTTACACTTCATCGGATACTTTTGAACAAACTTTACGATTTTCTTAAAGATTTTTTAACTCTTTAAAGTGTTTGTAGGTAGTTCCAGTCAGTTTACGCATAAAACTAATCAACAATTATTAATTTCCTAAAATTACTTACTATCTTTTTACTTCGTTCGATTGTGTACCACTATTTATACATTGTAGGGTGAACAGGGATTGCAGTAACATTGTGTTTTTGTACGGACACAGATGAATACAGATGTTCACTCCACAAATAATTTAAATAAAAAGCGGCTCTTGCTTCGACACAATAAAGTGCAATTCAGGTCGCACAGCGCTAATAACCCAAAGTTATATTCACCTAGAAGTTGCCTCTCTTTACACACACTTTTCACATAATTTATCAAATGAACAGAATTTTCTGATGTCGGTAACTCACGATTCGAGCAGGTAATGCCTCTATCGTAGTTCTCATAAATATGTAATTTGATAAAGAAATAAGGCTCATTTTACCTTAGATCTCGTTATCCAATTCGATGGAAATTTTCCTGTAGGTACCTAGAATTGAAATATAATTCCCCGAAGTGAATACTCATCTCCCTCTTACATATTTCTGTAGAAATTGTTGAAAGTAGAGTCATTTAACCTTTTTATGTAAGATATTCTTCAGTTAGTTATTGCTTTTCAATATTACGTATATGGTACGTGTTGCTAAGTAAGCAATATATTGTGAACTCCAAACGTGGGGTTGTGGCTAAGTAACAGCCGCACGGGTCGATCGATCAGGTTAAGCTACGCTTGCCGCGGTTGGTCCGTGGCTGGGTGACCATCTATATGTACAAATACCCCTCCGTGCCTCGGAAAGCACGTTAAGTCGTTGGTCCCAGCTGTCATCTGTAGATCTATATCAGTTCAGGTATCGTGTTACCCAGTATACATGGGTTATGGAGGTCAGATAGGCAGTTGCTCCATGTAAAATTCTGGTATTCAGCTGCATCCGGTTAGACTGGAAGCCGACCCCGACATAGTTGGAGAAAACCTAGGCAGATGATGACATTGTAACAGCGAATACATTTTCACGCCTCTCCCTTAAGACAAGGTTTTTTATGTATTTTAATTTAATTTAATTATGAATTCAGAGCATGTGTACTCAATAATGTGTAAGCTGTGGTTACCTGTAATTGAATGTGCATTACAGGATAATGTATACTCGTAGTTATACAAGTTTTTATTATAGTAAAAGATAATTGTAATGTATCTCGTTGGTAATCCTTAAATAAATAAATAAGACCTAGGCCAAATATTTTTGGATAGTCGGATAGCTCATGACCTAAAGAGGTGCCATAAAGATTATTAATTCAAAATTCAAAAGTCATTTATTCAAACTAGGCTGAGAATCAGCATTTTTCGAATGTCAACATTACGTAAGACAGTCCCCCAAAGCGCCCAATAAAAATCTCGACTTATTAAAAAGTTATGCAAGAACACGGGTATTCAGTGATGGAACAAATTAACTTTTAAATTCTCTAGTAATCCAGTCGAACCGAACAGTCCATGATAAAATTATATATGCCTCTTGGTTGCTAATTTATTCATGAAACAACAGCGTACTTCAATCTTTGGTCGAAAACACAAAAAAAGAACCCTTTGTATTGCTTTTTTTCACGGGAAAAACTGCTATATGATTTTGTTAGTAGATACGGTAGAAAGAACATCTAGGTTACCAACGTTCAAACTGCCTAGCCTTTTCCCAACTATGTTCAAATTCAAAAGTAATTTATTCAAAATACTCGTAGGCTGAGAATCAGCACTTTACAAACGTCAAAATTACATAAGACAGTCCCCCAAAAACGCCCACCCTTCACCACTTCCTAGTGCTTAGCTGGGAAGAAGAAGTGGTGCAACAAACTCCCCAGCAGCACAGCTGTCTGTTCAGTTAGAAAAACTTGATTCTATACAATAGTAGTTATGGAAAATAATGTACATTAAAGCAACGTAACACATTGAATTAAATTAATTGCTATATGCCAGCTAGCACACACCAATATACCAACAAAATTAAATAATTGAGATCGGCTTCCAGCCTAACCGGATGTAGTTGGATACCAGTATTTTACATGAAGCGACTGCCTATCTGACCTCCAGAACCTAGTTACTGGGTAACACGATACCCCTTGGTAAGACTGGTTGTGAGAGTTTCGGGCTTCTGATGACTGTCAAAAATCCAAGAATGACAGCCGGGAATGAAGAATGACAGATTACCAACGTTAAAGTTTCGAATTTCGAAGTGTTTTTTTATCCCCACATAAATAACAGGCTTGAAACACTTCAAAGAATCTATATTAGTCATCTAATAAATAAGGCATAGTACTGAATACAGTACTATGCCTAATTTATTAGATGAGACCTATAGGTCTATTTGTATATTAAATCCATAAGGGAGGTACATAGTTATAAAGTTTATTGTTTCTTTAAGCAGATATTTTTAACCAAAAGCTCTTTTGAGACGGTAAAATAACGAGCCCTTCGCTCATAATTAAAAAGTGTTGCTTATAAAAACTTTTACTGTGTTTATTTCTAAATATTTTGGAAGGCAATGACCTTATAAAATTGAGATTGATAAGTTTGGCTACTTTAGTTATTCCATGTTTCTCTGAATTGCAGTTTTTTAAGGTTTATAAATCATTACTGTTTATTTATTTATTTGGGAAAAACATGCACAACATTACCGAGATCAATCCAAGTTATTGCACAGTCAATCAATCTGCCTAGCCTTTTCCCAACTATGTTGGGGTCGGCTTCCAGTCTAACCGGATGCAGCTGAATACCAGTATTTTACATGGAGCGACTGCCTATCTGACCTCCACAACCCAGTAACTGGGTAATACGATACCCCTTGGTAAGACTGGTGTCAGACTTTCGGGCTTCTGACGACTCGTATTGTTAAGTTATTGCACAATCAAATGTCAATGAAAACAGACATGTTTACAATAATAAATAATACACAAAATTAACAAACAAGACAAGTGTTGATTAAAAATATAACGGCACTTGGCCATTATCAATCAATTCTGGGTTCATTGCGACTGCCGAGCTATCGTGGGTAGGCGGGCGAGGAGAATTAAAAACACGTGTTGAAGATGATCAACGATGCACGATTATTATTCTAACAAACTATTATAAGAATTACAATCAGCACTTTCTAATTAAACGAAATACAGTGACACTCCACCGAACACGTTTTGCTTGAGCGTGATGCAAACGGATTATCCCGATCCTTAGAATAATTAGTCCCAATCCGTCTGAAAGCCGCGTGCAAAAGAGCCCGGAGTTGTGTCAGAGTGAAGAAACGTCTATTCACGCTTGTCAAATGTCCACTGTCATTTTTGACGTTTCTTGACACTCTCAAAACATCGAAGCGCCGTCACGGCCGGACTGACATTCGCACGTCCTCGTGCGACTTCTGCCGCCTCGAGTTATCTGCAAAGACCAAATTCAAATCTGTAGTACACATCTGGGCATGCTCGCCCATCCCTGACTAGCTACCCATTTATGCTGTTTAAAAAGATCTCGATCTTCACCCCTCACATCTGAATTACTACACACTGGGCGGACAACTGACTTCAGGCGCCCCTTCGACCACCCACCAACTCGTATGGTGCGGTGGACCGGACAACCCGTCAGCGCCCCTTCCACCAGTCACGAAAACCACACACAGCTGCTGCAATCAACTGGTCCGGAACGTCGACCCGCATAGGCCAGCCCCAGACCAATCTCCTGCCACCCAGCTCGCACCAGAGAAGTCGTAGTCTGATCGTGGGCGTCGACCCGGTTTAGGCCAGCCCAGTCGATCAATCACACTACGTACCACGTAGGAAAACATAGTCTGATCAGGGGCATCGACCCGGTTTAGGCCAGCCCCATAGATCAACCACGCCGCTCCCAACTGCCTATCCAATGTCCTACGCTCTAGATCGATTCTTGATAAAAGCACAGGATTTAAACAATTGTTATACACTCACCATTTACTACTCATCATGGTCGGAGGCAGAGAGGGTGCCAGAGCTTGCGGTCAAAGTGTGTGAACTAGATACAGATACTGTGTCACTATCATCATCAGGTGTTACCATTCCATTCTCATGACTCACTTCCGCCGTCTCGGCCTCCTCTGACTCATGGACTAAAGAAATAGCTACTTCAATCAATCCACCGTAGCTCCTGGGTACTGCGCGCAAGTTTTCATGGGAGTACTTATAGGTTCGGTTAGACCCATCAATGTCTCTCAACTCGTATCTATCGTGATCTAGTACCTTGACAATCGTAAAAGGACCTTTGAACTTTCGCTGTAGTTTAGTTTGGTTACGCTCACTACCCTTGATAAAGACAAAGTCGCCCACACTAAATGGTCTCACTATTGCTCTACCCCGGTTAAAGCGTTCTACCTCTGATGAAGCAGCCTTTTTGATATTCTCGGAAGCATTATGCCTAATGGTGTTTAAATCTAAACGGGGCTCAGGTTCAGCATGTAAGGATAAGGTTGACATTCCTAATGATTTTGATCGTATGCCGAACATCAATTCCGTAGGGGAGTAGCCTGTTACTCTGGATCTAGTGCTATTCAAGGCAAGCTGAACTTCAGGAAGTTCGTCGCGCCACGTTTTGTTTGGGTCGTTCTCCACTATTGTGAGCAGACATTTTAGAGTGCGCATTATACGCTCAACTTGACCGTTGGCTCTACTGGAGCCAGTAGCGATAAGATGAAGCTCTATACTATGCTCACTACAAAACCGTTTGAAATAAGAAGCTAGGCCTAGAAATTGCCTAACATGTGTAGCTGTTTTTGGAGTTGGAGCGTCAATTAAAGCCTGTATCTTTCTAGGGTTCGGCATAACTACTCCTGCTTTTATAACGTAACCGAGGTAATCTATTTCCTTTTTCATGAATCTGCACTTTTTATAGTTCAACGAAAAACCCGCGTCAGCATTGAGTTCCCTATAGTCTACACACATCCTATCAGTGTTGTCTTTCTTTTTGACCAATAGAATGGGGCTAGCAAAAGGAGAACCGCTTTCCCGAATAATGCCCGCTCTTAATAGGGACTCTATTTTCTCGTTAACTATTTCTTTTTCCGCGGGTGCTTGCCTATAGGGATGCCTTTGCACAGTCTTATTTGGATCAATAAGGTCTATACGGAGAACGCCTGTCATAACCCGCCGCGTTGGTATACCGTCTGTGAAGAACTCACAATATTTTTCGAAAATTCTAATCAAGGCTAATTTTTCATCACCTCGTAAGTCTGTATCAATATTCATAAAATCAAAGTTGCTAGATTTGTCATAAAAATTAACTTCTTTACGCTGAGAAAAAGTTACTTGATCGTTATCCATATGCACGTGTACGTTATCCTCTAATATATCCCTACCTATTATAACTGGTTCAGCAATAGTGCCATCAGGTACTATGTGAAACAACACTGAGAGCGATAGGCCTTGAACATTGATGGGGCTAATAACCTGGGAAACACATTCTACATCCCCCCTACCAATGCCCGTCAGATAAACCAAATCATTCTGCGCAGTACCAGGGAACTTCTCGGCGTAGCTGTTAGTTACTAATGAACAAGCAGATCCGCTATCAAAAAGAAAGGAAACTGACTCACCGGATGATGTAGTCAAGGTGCTCCTCGATGCCTTGCGTTCACACACATGGACTGCTTTGACCGCCGCTGCTCCGCTGCCACCCGCTCGATCTGGACACGCCGACGCCAAGTGTCCTGGTCGTCCACACGCGAAGCAGGTGATTGGTCTTGGTTTATCAGCGGCTCTGGATGTTTGATCGTGCGTCTTCTCTGAAGTAGCAGGCTCTTCTCTTCGCCTGCGGCAGTCTATCGCTTTGTGACCCGAAGTACCTCAGCGGTGACATGTTCCCATGAAGCGTGGTTCGTTGAATCGGGTCCTTTTCACATCCGCAGCATGGTCATCACTACCCTCATGCCTTCGTTTCAGTGAAATGCCGTTGAGAACACGCAGTAGTTGAGATTTAGTGGTCAGGTTATGGGAATGGAGGTCACGGCGGATCACGGCTTCCTTTTGGCATAAACCTGAAGATACAAATCCCGTACATCTTCAGCCATCTCCATCCGTGGAATGCGTTCGATGATGTTCCAAAGGCGCATGGCCGCCTCACTCGCGGTTTCTTTGACACCAACTTGAAAACGTAAAATTTCATCGAAGTGATCTTGTGGCAGCATGGGCTTAGCAAACTTCGCAAGCAATACTTCTTTTATTTGAGGCCATGTCAACTGCGATGCCTGCAGTCGTGTTAAACAGGTGGCAGCTCGGTCCTTGAGTGCACGTGTAAGTAACAAAAGTAGCTCTGCGCCTTCTAACTTACGGTTGTTGACTACGATTTCTGTCACGTTGCACCAACCTTCGATGTCCGCTTCATTGCCATCAGGATCAAACTCAATCAACTGAGTAGACGTGCTGCTCGAAGGTTGCGGCTGTGATATAGCCATTAATCGGGCTAAAAACAACTCCATCTGTTGAGACAGGCTTGGTTCCGATGCCGGCGCTGAAGATCTCGTACGACTATTCTCCTCTGAAGCAAGCCCTTCACATCCCACTTCTGATAACGGCACTTGGCCATTATCAATCAATTCTGGGTTCATTGCGACTGCCGAGCTATCGTGGGTAGGCGGGCGAGGAGAATTAAAAACACGTGTTGAAGATGATCAACGATGCACGATTATTATTCTAACAAACTATTATAAGAATTACAATCAGCACTTTCTAATTAAACGAAATACAGTGACACTCCACCGAACACGTTTTGCTTGAGCGTGATGCAAACGGATTATCCCGATCCTTAGAATAATTAGTCCCAATCCGTCTGAAAGCCGCGTGCAAAAGAGCCCGGAGTTGTGTCAGAGTGAAGAAACGTCTATTCACGCTTGTCAAATGTCCACTGTCATTTTTGACGTTTCTTGACACTCTCAAAACATCGAAGCGCCGTCAAATATGACAATCAAATAATATTATATCTACGTTTTATGTACCATCGAAAAAGTTCATATCTAACCACCGTAAGGACTATTCTTGCTTGCAGCGCTCGGCGGCTATAGGAACGGTGCCGGTAACAGATGTGGTCATCGTGTTCACGGGATTTTGTTTTGAAACTGGTTAGAAACCGAAACTGAAACTGGCAAAACCATGTACCTAACTACCATCAAAGAAGTTCATAACTTCTTTGATGGTAGGTACATGGTTTTGCATAAAATAGTAGATAGTGTATTAAAGCCTCAGACCAAATAAAACATGCACAGCGCTGCAAATACTCCAGCCAAAACTACACCTCTGCTCTGTGCATACACGCTTATACGCAGACATTTACAATCTACACCTCTGCTCTGTGCATACACGCTCATACGCAAACATTTACAATCTACACCTCTGGTCTGTGCATACACGCTTATACGCACACATTTACAATCTACACCTCTGCTCTGTGCATACACGCTCATAGGCACACATTTACAACCGTTTGCAATCTACACCTCACTAAGTGCATGTTTATGAAACCAACCTCACGTCACTATTGACAGCGCTATGTCTTAGTTTTTTATTTGGTCTGAGATTAAAGTTACGAGTATAATTATAGTTATGTTTCCTGTCTCAATAGTCTTCAGATAATCCAATTTCAATCAAATTACTTGTACAGTTGTATAAACATTTTGGCGCGTGTTCAAAATCAGAACTCAGACCTCCATCTTTTTATTTCAATACAGTTTCGCGAAACAATTTCACAAGCACCAAAAGATCTTTGTAGCACTCTGAATGGGTTTTAATGGGTTCGTAATTCTTGAACACTATCGTTTTTGCGATGTTAAAGTCACCAATGACATACGGGAGGTGATATCCACGCAAAAGGCATTTTTAGGGTTCCGTACCTCAAAAGGAAAAAAAAGGAACCCATAAAGGATCACTCGTGTGTCTGTTTGTGTGTCCATCTGTCACAGCCAATTTTCTCCGAATCGAATGGATCGATTAAGTTGAAATTTTGTACACATAATATGTATTTCTGTGACCCAAACACGGACGTGTAATGTAAATAAATGAATTTTGAACATAGGGGGGGTCACTTTTGGGGAGCAAATAAGAAAATTTAAAAAAATAGTTTTGCAAACTGTATCGTGTGACAGATCAAATGAAGCCCTTATTGCGAGGATCTCCCTTTTTTTAATGAATACTTTTAAAGTTATTTAAGACAATTTACCATATCCCCCGCTTATTTCCAAAACTACTGAGCCTAAAATTTTGAAAAAGAAAACGAGAATGGTTCTTTACTCATTGGTTACAGGAAAACCTATAATTATGAAGTCTATGGCCTTAAAATATCTCCCAATATTGTGCGTACAAAGTTACATTTGCTTTTGGAATGTATCGGAGAACATGTTTTTCAACTACAATGTTATGTTTGTCCTTGGGATAAATTCATTCCAACTACGGAACCCACCATTGTGCGTAGTCCGACACGCACTTGGCCGGTTTTTTTTTAAATTCATGTAGGTTTCATCGTACTAAAACTTCATTATTTATGACCTAGGAGCATATAATATTCCGGATCAATTCTCTTTCGGTAGACAGGAAATTCTACGTCCCCTGAATTTCAACACGCAAATATGGTATTCATCGAATGTACTGTTTCACACATTTCATCCCAAGGGATCAATGACCTCCTTTCCCCTGAGTTATGTGTATGAAAATTATGGTAACCTTTTTCTTAGCATTTATCTGGCGTTGCCTCCAATGTTATTTACATGTCATCATCATTTTTGGCACGTTTTTTCCTTAGTGCAAGACTATGGGACCAATAATTTATCATTTTTCCTTGGGTCTGACGCATGCCGTTAGATAAGTATGGAACTTGGTTAGATATTCGATAAAAACTTTTTACAAAAAAAAAACAACCGACTGCCACTTCCACGAAAAAAAACACTACAAAGTGAAAAATAACTTTAATTTTGGAAGTCGGTGGTAAAAAACGAAAATTCAAAACCCAAGACACCGACTTCCGAAATTAAAGTTATTTTTGACTTTGTAGTGTTTTTTTTCGGAAGTGGTTGTTTTTTTTTTGTGTAAAGTTTTTATTTTTCACTTTTTAGTTGTGGTACCTACCCCACACAAATTCCAATACCAGTACCTGCTATGTAAATAACATTCACAGGAAGTTATCATCATATCATCCACATATACTAAGTGGGAAAAATACGTATTATTGAAGCTTACTCAAAAACTATCCCAGTTAAGTTAATAAAATTTATATGGGACCAATCCGGGAGCAAACCATAAAAAAAAAAAAAGAATTTTCATAATCGGTCCACAATTGACGGAGAAATCGACGGACATACATAAAAAATAAAACATACATACGCGTCGAACATATAATCTCCTCCTTTTTGGAAGTCGGTTTAAAATTAGCTGTAAAGAGAAAATGCTACCTATTTATCAGTTAGAGTAATATTCTTGTGGTTATGCTTTACTTAACCACAAAAACAAACAACAAAGCACGTTAAGCCGTCCCGACTGTCATCCGTGCATCTTTGAAAGTCGTTACGGGAAGTCAGAAGCCCAAAAGTCTGACAACCGCAGTCTTACCAACCGGTATCTTGTTACCCAGTAACTGGGTTGTGGAGGTCAGTTAGGCAAGGCAGTCGCTCCATGTAAAAGCTGCATCCAGTTAGACTGGAAGCCGACCCCAACATAGTTGGGAAAAGGCTTGGCAGATATTTTTGTACTTATTGTATTTATTTTTTTAAACCGGCCAACTGCGTGTTGGGCCATGCACAATGAAGGGTTCCGTATTTGGGATGAATTAATCCCAAAAACAAACTTAACATTATGGTTGAAAAATATGTTCATCATCAACATTCATCGATATACGTCACGGTCAATTCCCCAACCGCAAATATTAATTGATAAAACTACAAATGAACGATTTTCGGACTTTTGCCTCTACTTGTGCTGTCATTCTAGGTTAACGGGTAATTTTTTTTAAATTTATGAATTTATTTATTTTCACTTTAGAGACACAAAAATCTATGTAGCCGTGGCTCTTGTACTAGGAGTTCCTGTATCATAAGAGCCAGCAAGTACTCTAAATGTTTTGATTTATTTGCGAATATCAAAATACGTCACATAAATGGCCGTATATTTTATTGTGTTGACTTTAGAAGACTAAGTTCGAGCTTCAATGAACCGTAGATCTACGTATTTAATATAAATTTGAACTTGTTACTTCCACGCGTTGCTGAGAAAATGGGTCTTGACAGACAGACAGACGGACAATGAAGTGATCTTATAAGGGTTCGGTTTTTGAGGTACGGAACCCTAAAAAGAACCAGAAATAATTTACAAAGAAACTAAATTGATGACACTATCGCACATTTATAAATATAACACTTGCATATTAGTACACAGGCTATTAAACAAAGACATACACTCTAAAATAACGTTTACAATAAAAGGACAAACACAAAAACGTATTACT
Organism: Agrochola macilenta; assembly: GCA_916701695.1. NCBI lineage: Eukaryota > Metazoa > Arthropoda > Insecta > Lepidoptera > Noctuidae > Agrochola > Agrochola macilenta. The sequence continues at coordinate 7,380,465 of OU753564.1, read as the reverse complement.
AGACGAAAAAGCAAAATTATGCCTAACACCACCACGTACTAACTACGGAAGGAAAAATATATTATATGAAGGAGCAGAGTTATATAATAAATTGCCTAATGACATTAAAGAGATTCAGTCCTTTACCCTATACAAAAAAACCTTAAAGCACCACATCTTGAAAGATTTCACTCGATTTTAATTCAATTACATATTTATAAAGTCAGTGCTATTTCTTCTACAACATTAAATTATTACTTACTTAAAATACATACCAAGGCATACAATACATTTATGTACTAATCTATCTTAGCACTTTGAAGCACTACCTAAAAAAAATAAAAATATTCACAGTTTGCTACTATTAACAATGTATAATTGCTATTGACTTGCCATCGAGAAACGATATGTAATTTATAGTACACTTACTTATTCTTGTTACCCACTAAAAATGCTTTTTGTGCATCTACTACTTAATAGATTATTTACGAGTACCTACCGTTCTTCATACGTATTTAGTAATAACATTAACTTGTATTTATCATGATAAGTGAATAGGGAATATGTATGTATTTTTTTTCTTTTTTTATTCGATTCTTTACATCGCCAAATAATAGTAAAAAAAAATTCAACGCCAAAAAAGCAATTCAAAGTACTTTAAAAAAAAGTTAAAAATAACCATCCGACCCGGGCTATTTAAACGCCATTTTGGCGCGATTGGTGTGGTGACTGGTGACGTCACAGTCTATGACAACAAACAAATAAATGTCAAATGTTGAGGTTATGTTGAAGAAGTATTGTGCTCTGTTGCAAATATGTGTTTTCTATTTTCGACTAATACATCATCATGGAACCAACTTCTCCCTCTATAGAATAATGCAAAAAACCGACATACAAATACTGCATTGTGCCTAAGTGCAGAAATACATTATGAAATGCACCTGACCAAGTTTTTTTTTTTGTCCTGAGTAGTTCGGACTTACGGAGAAAGTGGTGTAAAAATATGAAAAGAAACATCAACTTGTTTTCAATATCCTAGTATTATAACAACATTCTATACTTAACACAATCTAGATTTCGATATTTTGCGAAGCTATGTTATTTTAGGTTATGATGCTTTTTAAAACTAAATTATTCCGGAAAAGGTGTGGAAGATAAAATAAACATAATATGTTATACTTAATTACCTTAAAGCTTTCTCTCCTTTGATTTCAACAGACGTGAAATCGGTATTTGATGTAAAAATGTGGTCATCATGAACACATCAGCTTTCGGCAAACTATCCGATTGGGCTTTCACAAAACCGCTTTTAGTCATTTTCGAAAGAGTCTTTCGTGTATTAACAAATGTATTACTTCTAAATGTGTACTAAAATCACAATAAAACTGACTGAATCGCAAAAACTCCTACAAAACACATTGACATTACATTGTTGCCATAGATTGTTACGTCACATTCGCTCTGACCAATAGCGTCGCTTTTCAAGTATTTGAATTTCCCACAGATTTTTTGCACTTTTTAAAAATTAATTTCTTGCTCATTATTAAATTATAATAAAAAAATATTGATGGAGGCATAATTCTGAAGTAATATAGTTTATAAAAAAATATATTTGACCCGTATTTGAATCTCATGCATATTCCCTATTGTATTCTTTTTGAGAAATAAATGTCTTAAACCGTAAAAACGAAGGGTATGGGTGCTGGTGGTGCACGCACATGAGATATTTCAGCTCTATCTGGGATGGCAACGCATCTGATACGCCACTAGTATTCCAGATGTTTGTAACCGGCAGTAACCACTTAAGGCGACGATAACCGACTTTTAAAGTTTTTATACTAAAGATCACGTCTAAACAAGTAGTGTTAATGATTTGGAAAAAATATATGTTAAATTAAAGTATTTTCTTAATAACTTAATATATTAATATTTTAGATTATATTTATATTACATAGTGAAATTAATTTGTAAAGTTATGTCTAATGCGGATAAAAAACTAAGAATCACGCAAAATCTATCAAGTGTATTTTTCTAAAATTTTCACCATTTTAAAGATAATTTAATTATTGATATTTTAGTATACGTGTTTAATTAAAATACCTTTTATTTTATGTATAATAAATTAAAAATGCGTCTTATTTGGGATAGCGCTCCTGGATGGGCGAGTCCTATTACTGGCTGGACGTGCGACGCGTTGTCTTAGCTCAGTACAGAACACGCAAGCTAACCCCTCAAGCTAGTATACATCTTCGTTTTAATATCAGGCGAGCCGTCGGCTTGTATGTCATCTCATAACTTAGAAACCTGCCTATAAACTTCATACATTTAGGACATAAGATTTCCAACATGCCTAAGCCTATTTTACGTAACTGAACCTACAAAATCGTTCGACAAACTTATGAAATAATGATGTATTATACTTCTTAACTTTCTTCACATGGTAACAAAAGGTTTTTTAGAAACTACTCGAAACTTAGGTTTTACTTTCAACGGTCGGTACGCTTAGACGAGACGGATTGATCGATTTCTAGGTACTTACATAAGGCACCTATCTCACCGCCAAAGATTAGCGAAAAACGATTAGGGGAAACGAGTTGGCAATTCGAACGATAACAAGCAGTGACTGTGGTTTGGATAGTTTTGTCGATGGGCGTCATTTGTTCGTATTTTTTCTTTGATAGCTCTTGCCGCTACAACAAACTAGTCAAGAGACGATTTTATTTAAGAGCGATCGTCGCGCAAATACGTGATCGACGCGTGTATGTATATGTTACTTTTTGTTCGGAAAACCGAAAAACACCCTCTGTCGGCGCGACCACGCGTTCAGGTTCGCTCGACGATTTCTTCGAATTGACGCGGTCAGAGAGTAATCTCGCCGGCAGTGTGAACGGTCAGCGATCAACTATAATAGTACATTACTGTCGCGGCACACATACGTTAGTCCATCAATGCCTGGTTGCGGCCAAGGCTTGTATAGTGCTTTTCTCAAACAATGCGCAGAAATGTATACTAAGTAAATTAATTATAAATTCCAGAATCAATGACGAACACAGAAAATTTTTGACGCGCCAATAATATATTCATTTGTTTCTTCTTTACTGCCAGTTCAAAATTTTAATAAAATCTTTGATAAGTTACCTCCTTGGTTGCCATGGGTCGAAGTAAAAAGTTAGTTCCATTTTTAAATAATACGACAGTTATGAGTTTCTATAGTAATTTATTTGGCCGCTATAGATAGTGCCATGGAATAATAAAACAAGGTATGGCACTCCGAAACACAATGGTCACGTGGGAGACACAAGACTACGTCATCACCGCTATCCATGGTTCTCAAACTTTTTAGTTTGGGGAAATTTTATAAAACATTGACATAATAATTATTAAATTACTTCTAGCTTTTGCCTGTAGCTCTACTCGCGCGTTGTAGGTTTCCCTATACAAAAAAAAACAAATTAGATAAATCTACTTTAGCATTCATAATATAAATGTATATTCATTCTTAATAATAAGTGGATTCCAGGGATTACTAAAATAATACTCAAACACATTGTTAAACTCGTCTACTTACGAAGTTTTATTCAAAATCAAAAAACAAAAAATATTTTAACCATTTTGATATTGTGGTCAAAGAAAAAAATGTATCAAACCAACTTGTTAGACGTCCACAAATAAATGTTTGAGAATCACTGTGTACAATGGGACTGAGCGAGACCAACATACGGGTTCGACAAGAATAGCGATACATGACAAAATGTCAGAATGCCAATTAGACAGCCCGTTTCTGTGTTACCAGTAGTGTGTAATTATTACTCCCCAACCTCCTTTATTACTTATGCGAATCTGATACAATAATGAGGTTTTCATTAAAAATTACGTTGGTATATGTTTGTTTCGTTTGATAAGACAAACGAAACGACAATTTCAATGCTTTGTATGTATTTTTTTACAGAATGGTGATTGAAAATCTTTCCTTAAATTCGAGTTCTGTTGCAATAAAGTGGCAACTGAATAGTGACGTAGGCATGTGTCGCTCCCGGAATGCCATACCTTGTTTTATTATACCATGGATAGTGCGATCCACGAAGACGCGCCCCACTCCGCTCCGCTCCGTAGTAAAATACAGCTTACAGTACAGTAATCGCGGAGTGGGGCGCGTCTTCGTGGATCGCACTATCTGTATACATGACAGTTATGGTTATTCATAGTAACATTTCCGACAGCCTACTCGCTTGTTTTTGACCAGTACCGCAATTTCGATTTATCTCGAAGAAGGTTGTCAAAATAATGTTCGAATTTCTAAACATGTTTGAGAAATAATAATTATATATCTCTTTTTACTGATACGAGACCTACATCTATCATCATTTTCTTGAGCGAGAAATAGTCGAAAGCTAGTCGCTTCCTCGTCAGCGGTGGTTCAGGTACCTTAGAGGGAAAATAAGGTTTCCGAGTGGTACTCGTAAATGTGTTACTCCCACGTCATTTGTTACTAATAGGGCTTCTGCAAAGAGGGAATGATAGTTTTGACTCCTTAGTAACAAGTTTTGGTGAGTGGAATTGTGAAATTAAAAGCAATTCTGATTGCTACGTATCTAGTGGGCAGGTGGCTTTTTAGTCATGGTACAGCGTGATTTTTACTCATTTAGGGGAAATTTATGTTAGTAAACGATAAAGTAACGGTGGTCGGGTAACGCTTGGACTGAAGAAGGTATGCTCCAGTAAGACCGACACCAAGCTTCTGAAAACGTGAAAAATATCTAATCTGTAAACCTGCTGTGAAATCTACGTAACAACAACTCGCGTAGATGGCAGTTGGCTGCCAATAAAATCACAAAAAAATATAACCACAAAAAAAATACAGCACATTTAAGGTAGATATTGTACTGGTCAAAAACATGCACACATTCACTAAAGTACAGGACATACACACTTACAACACCCGGCATAAACTTAACCTATACCAACCACCGTCACGACTAAAAATGCTACACTAAAGCCCACAATACATGGCAATAAGAATATACAATATGCTGCCTCAAGAGATTAAAAATGACACCAGGCTTGCTCAATTTAATAATAAATTTAAAAACTTACCTTTAAAAAAATTGTTACTATTCAATTGAAGAATTTTTAAACCAAAAATAAATCAATAATTACCACACACACATTTTGTTACACAGACATTACACATGCTTACACCACTACCTAGATGACTTCTTATTGTAAAATAATATAAATAAGGCGATCGAATTCATAAAAAGAAATATTGATTTTATTATTTTATCATAAAAATGTGTATATATTATTGTTTTAATGAGTAATACTAAATTATTGAAATTATTAATGTAAAATCGTGTCAATATCATAGTTATTTTAATTTTTAATGTTAAATAACCCTTATTTTTTTTGAGGGTGGGAAATTATCAAATAACTTTCCCGCTCTGGGCGGAGCGGGAGGGTGTGTCAGACTTTTACTGACTAAAACCCACCCGTGTTCCTTCCGTTGCCTGTGTGCCGGGGCCGCGATATTTTCGGACAAACCCGCAACCCCGGCAGGCATTAGTCCTTACGGACCCCGTCAGTTGGTGCTGACATCTCTTTGAGGCGCGCGTGGAACACAACGCGCCGTCGACCCGGGCCTGTTCCCACCGTCCGCAAGCCATGTTACATAACCCTCAAATTTGCGATGCCTGGAAAAGCCCGCTAAGTTGTAAGGTATCTAAATTATAAAATAACACCAAAATATACACCTAGTTTGCAAATAAAACTTTGACTTTAGATCCGCAAAGGTAGCCCTCGAAATAAAGAATTATAATCATTACAATCATATAAAATTGTATGTGTTTATTTGTGATTTAATAAATTAAAAAAAAAAAACTAGGATTAGATACCCTATTATTAAAATTAAAATACTAAAATAGTAAATAATTATTATAGATATATGTCTAAGTTAGAATTGGTCTCAAATGTCATGATTTCGTGAAAAAGTCATATAAAAGGTAGACCAATTCTAACTTATATGAGAAATGTATGAATGATTCTAATGATAATAATTTTGCAAATCATATTTTGTTCAATTGACCAACAAATTAAAAAAAACTTAAGAAAATTTGAATTTCACGGGCTATTTTTGCGGATTGCCCTTAATTAAATAAGCCTTTGGCTCTGTTACTTGGGCATTAAATATAAGTAAATTAATGCAGAGAATAAGAGAGTCTATCAGAGCGAACATGGTAGCCCACAGGTTTAAACGTTGTAATGCACAAGTGAAAATAACACTGTTCAGAGCGCACTGTTCCTCACTATACACGTGCTGCTTGTGGGCTCATTATACGCAAAGATCATTCAGCGCCCTGCGCGTCCAATATAACAATGCGTTCAGGGCGTTGTTGGGGCTGCCGCGCTGGTGCAGTGCGTCGGGCATGTTCGCGGACGCAGACGTTGACGGCTTCCACGCCGTGCTCCGCAAGCGGTGCGCTGCGGCGCTCGGCAGGTTGCGCGCCAGCACCAACAGCATCCTGGCTGTTATTGCGGATAGCTGGACACGCGTTACGTCCAGCACTGGGTTAAAACCCACATTAAAAAATAAGTATTTATAATGTTTTTAACTACTAACACTAGTTTCATAAGTTTTACTGTACGTTAGTAACACAATAGTGCTAATAATATAATCTTACTATTTTATCATGTGTTGTTTGTGTTGAGACCTTAAAAATCTATAATTTTCAACTTATAATAAAAAAAAAAAAAAAAAATATTTTTTATTTTTTTCTTAACTTTTTCTAACTTATAATAAAAAAAAATAAAAAAAAATACTTTTTAATTCAGACTTAAAAATCCATAGAATTTTAATTCTATGGATTTTTAAGTCTATATATTTAAGTCTATAAGTTGAAAATTATAGATTTTTAAGGTCTCAACACAAACAACACATATGATAAAATAGTAAGATAATATTATTAGCACTATTGTGTTTTCTATGAAGACATAATACTATAACTAATTTATACTGTGTCTGTACTATGCTAGGCCAGCTCACGGTCAAACGCGCGGTCTACTGTACCACTAGTCAACATTAGACCAACGCAACGAGGCAGTTTGTACTGAAAATAGTGAACAAAAATATTCGGAGGGTAACTTGTGGTTAGTTTTCGTGTTTGCTTAGTTAACAAGGGCTCATAAAACAGATGTTTTATTTAGTTTGGTTGCCAAGGGTTGCAGGTTGACCTTGAACTAAATGTCTGTTTAGTTTTGGTCTAACAATGTCAGCATTAGCAACGTGTCTACGAATTTATTTTGAGCATTTTTTTAAGCGTAATGCGAGTGACAGACAACTTAGTTATTTTACTAGACCTTTTATGAAGGATAATTAAATTTTTTGGTGTAGGCTCAGAGCAAATAAAAAAATGAGCCATAGCGCTCCGAACAATACAGTGAGCATTCAAAAACTACACCTCGCTCTGTGCGTATACGCTTACACGTAAACATTTACAACCAAACTACACCACTTTTGTAACAATTTATTTAAAAGAGTGTCCGTGGAGTTTCTTGCCCGTTCTTCTCCATAGGTACCTACTACGCTTTGGTATGGGCAACTAGCTTAATATTTCTGACTGAATGCTTTGAGTTTAAGTTTGACACCTCACTGCAGAGAAAGTGCACACATGATTACGAAACCGGCATCACTTGAGTTTGACAGCGCTGTCTTGGTGTTTTATAAGGTCTGAGGGTTACGTATGAAAACCATTTATTAACTTTTAAAATGTGTTTTTACCCCTAAATGAAAATATTTGATGTTAAAATATTAATTAGTGGAATTTGTTATCAATATTTATTACAACAGCGTTAAATTTTATAAATATTTGAAAAACCAATCGGAACAGCAAACTTATTGACTTATTTTAGATTATTTTAGTTATAATGCATTAGAATAATTTTTTTCTTTGTTCCTCTCAAATAGAGCACCTGCCATCTTATCTCTTCACCACCCTTGGTTGACTGGTAGAGAATGCCTAAGGCATTAAGTCCGCCTTTGCACTTTTTTGAGTGTGAAAAGTTTAAATAAATAAATAAATTGACAACTAAGTGCGATGCTGACAACTCGTAAATGAGACTGATAACTTGTATATACTCGTATTTTGTTTCTTCTGGATTTTTTGCCATCGTGGGCTAGGTAAAAAGAAGTATGTTGGGGACTCAGATCCTTTATACTACTTTCAAAGCAAAATTGAAAAGCAGAGGTTGATAACATGGGAAATGTTAACAACTTCTGCATTTCAATCTATTTATCTTCTTCTTGTCGTGTGGTTAGTGACTCACCTGGTGCCAGAGTTTTAAACCCGCCCACGGACCTCTGGCTTGGCTTCACAAGCTGTCGTGAAATATCTCTCAGGCATGCCGGTTTCCTCACGATATTTTCCTTCACCGTTTTTGAAGCAAGTGATACTCCGAAAATTCAAAGGCGTGCCTTGGGGTCGAACTCGAGACCTATAACTTGGCAGTCTCATGGTCACACCACTAGGCTATCTCTGCTCACAATCTATTTATGCCTTATATGTCATTTGGCCGTTATTCACATAATCTACAAGAGATAAAAATATTATTTTGATCAATCTCCTAGCTAAATTAATTAATCTAATAACATCCAGTATTATGCTGCCCCTACTTTCACGCCTGGTTTGGTGTCTAGGACAATTATAATACTTAGTGGACAATGATTAATTAATAATAAATACATCTATTTCTATCCATCTAAGGGATCTCGCGCACTAGACGGCCAAGCTCAAGACTTTTGGTCGCATCGATCTGATAGACTATAGAATTCGGCTAGTTGGCCGTTGCGACCAAGTGCGCGATTGGTATCGGTTTCCATAGTTTACCTGGTCGTGGCCGGCTAGTGCGCGAGATCTCCAAGGTGCATTTACCTATAACTTTCCAGGCTCTGTTTTATTCAAGTTTGGCTCATCGTTTCTGCTTTTAACTCTTTAGTATCTAATTAGGGTTCTGTACGCAAAGGGTGCTAACGGCTTCTATTACTAAGGTTCCGCTGTCCATGCGTCCGTCTGTCACAGGGCTGTATCTTTTGAACTGTAATTTGAAATTTTCGCAGATTGAAATTTTCGCTACTATAGCCGCTATGTCTACAAATACTATAAATGAAATATTTAGCAAATCCAAAAGTGCACGCCTGATAACGCTCATTCAAAAGTTTTACCCATCCATTTTCTTACCTCGCAATCTTTACGAACCTACTGTCAAAGACTATTTAGGTTCGCTTTGTTACTAGGCAACGGAAGAGGGTTAAAGTTGGAAATATTTATAGATATAGATATTACATTAGTTAGTTTTTTATGAATTATAATTAAACTACTTAAAAAAGACAAGAAACGAGCAAGAATATGGCTGAAACGAATCTATAAAAAATAAATTGACTCAATTAATAGATTTTTTCGCAAGCTATGACGTTTTCAGGTTTCATACTTGATTGAAGACAAAAAAAAACTATATTGATGTTTTTTCGTTTCTGCTGCATTAATTTTTTTTTTGAAAAGTACAGAATGAATCTCCATTTAATTATCTATACAATGATATATAAATTAAGTAGGTTCTAAGTACTAGTAGGAGTGTAACAATAAAAACAGTTGCAGAAAGGAGGCAAAACCAATTTTTCGATCGCAAAGCACTCTCTAATGCTTCGCATTATGAGTCGTGCAATAAAGTTAAAAGTTAAAGGGACCCCATATAAGAAACGTGTTTGTTTCGGCGTTTTGTGGTGAATATTGTTCGACGGTACGGAACTCACCTTGTCCGAGTCCGACTAGCATATGATCGGTGTTTTTTCCACTGTTGTGCAGCCTACCATCTGGTTTTTAACCGACTTCCAAAAAGGAGGAGGTTATACGACTGAATATTGTTCGATGCGAATGTATGTTTTTTTTTTCTTTTCTTATTTTATGTATGTCCGTCGATTTCTCCGTAAATTGTAGACCGATTTTGAAAATTCTTTTTTTGTTTGAAAGGGTATGCTCCCGGATTGGTCCCATATCAATTTTATTAACTTTGCTCGGATAGTTTTTGAGTAAGCTTCAATAATACGTATTTTTTCCCACTTAGTTTATGTGGATGATATGATTATAACTTCCTGTGACTGTTATTTACATAGCAGGTACAGGTAATCGAATTTTTGTGGGGTAGGCAAGACATCTAAAAAGAGAAAAATAAAATCTTTTTACAAAAAAAAAAACAACCGACTTCCGAAAAAAACACTACAAAGAGAAAAATTACTTTAATTTCGGAAGTCGGTGGCAATAAACGAAAATTCAAAACCAAAGACACCGACTTCCGAAATTAAAGTAATTTTTCTCTTTGTAGTGTTTTATTTCGGAATCGGTTGTTTTTTTTTTTTTTAAGTTTTTTGTGTTTTATTTTATTTGATTTGTTTTAGGAAAACTTACAGCCATTTTTGATGATTGTCAGTGACACCTTGGTGTCACTGACAATCTCACATAGGGTACCTGGGTTACCGAAGTATTTTGCCCTGTATGTGGCGACCACCGGGCAGTATAACAGCACATGAGCTGCTGTCTCGTCGTCCTCCATGCAGGCTCTGCACAGCGGACTGTCTGTGACTCCTTTGACAAAGAGGTGTTTATTAAATGACCCATGGCCAGTTACAGCTGCTGTAAACAGTGACGTAAGATATACGCAAATTTATTATCTCATGCTCAAAGAATTCAACAAAAAGCTAAAAAGAAAAAAAATGTGGTTAAACATCGAAAAAACAATTGTTCAAAGTTTTCTTTACTTCCTTAACGCTAGTAGTAAAGAAATCTAAATCATGAGCCATCCTGACGCACCATATTAAAAGTATGACTAGCTCTTATCACGTACGAGTTTTGTCTGTAGATTATAACACTGTTTTGTGTAATAGATTATGTCGACATTTTGTAATTAATAAAATAGTACATTTTCTCTTCAGTGTCTAGACAGACAGCTCACTAGCTAACCTAACTTTTTTCTGTAGTCTGATCAGTAAGTATAACTAACCCAACAAGGTCAATGAACTCATTCCATTAGTTTTTATAGAGGTAAACTCTTACAATAAACATATATTAACTACATTTATTTAAGTTTATTACGGTCAACAATAAGAAAAGCTACTTACAGTAGTTGCCGAAATACGGGGAACCCATATGGACTTAGAATTAATAGAAATTGACTACAGTTTAAGCCGATTGGGTGGAGTACTTAAGCAACTTAATCTAGAAATATACAAGCGAATAACTTGCACAAAAGCATGTAAGTAGCTACATCGTTGTTTTTATTATTATTCACATATTTCAGGTAACTGGGGCCTTTACAAAAATAATAAACAAATAGGTACTTAAAAATACCTATAAACTAATAATTCATCTATTTTATTACTATTATTCTAACTGTAATATTTTATATTATAAATGTGAAAGTGAGTTTGTTTGTTTGTTACGTTTTCACGCTAAAACGGCTGAACAAATTTAGATGAAACTGGGTACATGGGTAGACCATAGCCTGGGTTAGGACATAGAATACTTTTTATCCCGATATTCTCACGGGTTCGAGACTTATGCGGGTGAAACCGCGGGGCGCAGCTACTTAAAATATGAAATCAAACAGTTCAAATGTCGTTGTGCAATACCTACAACTTTTGGTGATAACGTACGTATATTACAATGACATGCAGCGTACTTGCATGCCGCTGTACAGTCAGGAATATTGATTGCTAAGCAAATGGACAGTGGACACGTCAATTTGTATTGTTAGTTAATAATCTATCGCTCGCTCGGCTCACGCGCGGTTAGTCACTATTCTAACCTAACCTAACCCATTTCATCCAGTTCACAATTTTTTCGCAGTATATAATCTTACGGAAATAATTCCGATACATTATATACTAACGGTTCTCACAATCACACATAACACACAACCATTATATAACATGGTGACATAACCATTTCATAAAAAAATCAGTTGTCAATTTACTTACTAATAAACCCTGAGTTCACAAGATACTGTCACGTGTATTCACGGTATTAATAAAAAATAATACTTCTTGAATTTAAGAAATCGAAAAGATAAATGTAATTGGTCTCTAGGGTGGACGTTGCAAGCTTAGCTGCCAAGTGATATTACGTGTTGGTACGATTTATATGTTAGATACATTATATCTTAGGTGTCTCCACAGGGAATTCTCAATGAAAACCAGTTGTAAAATTCATACTATTTATCATTCTTATCAGTTTTTGAACGTCCTCTTCTAAGTGCTGAATATGAGCTCCCCAATGTGTATCAGAGAGAACATTGGCATTATTCAGGGCAACGAATTTAACGAAAAAGGTTTTTTTATTTAGCGAAACTCCACAGACGTTATGGTATCGATGTCTAAACACGATTTAATAAAAAGATTTGATGATTTTTTTAAGGGCAACGACCTCCTGTAGTTTTCTGAATTGAAATTTTTCGTCGGTTATTAAAAGAACAGTTGTTCCATACATTTTTACCGCGTATTGCACTTTTTTATGAAACAGCAGATTTTTTAAATATAACCAACGAAAATTTTCAACTCTGGGGTGTTCAGAATCATGTACTGAATCCATGGTAACAGTTATCGCGTCGATGTCCTTAACATCCTGTATAACAAACTACCTGACATATTAAAGAGAGAAGAAAAGTTAAATATATTTATAAAGAAACTTACAAAATTACTGATAAACAAATGCTATTTCTCCTAAGATGAATATTTAAATGATAAACATACATAATAGGAAAATGTGTATTAATGATACGGTAATTATTATTAAATAAATAATAATAATTATTCGAAGAAAAACAATTTATATAGATGAATAAACAGAATTATAATACATATGTACATGTATATATAAATAATCAAAATTATTCAAGTACATTTTTGCAGATAAAATAATACGTAAATAGTAGATAAGCGAAATGTTAGTATCTTATTCGCGATCTTCTGACTTTGACTATATGTAAGTTAAAACTTAGTCCCACAACACACACATACACACACACACAACCTATAACAACTTAATGATCCCCTAAAACAGGGCTTCCTCTCTCCTACCTTTTTGCTGTGTCCATAATGATCTAAATTATATAGTTACCACCTACATAAGTACACATTATGGTAAAGCAATAAAGATATTGAGTATTGAGTATAACCATCTGTTTGTACCTCCACACACACACACTCCCACATCACTCCCCCACTCACTCACTCTCTCTCCACTTACACATACCCACATCCATACATCATTCATATCTTTGAGCTCACCAACAAACCTTCGCACTTTTAATGGTACCTTATCTTTAAAGTAGTGACACACAAACGTTCCCATCTTAGGACGTTTGTGTCACATCAGAATGTAAATAGCTGAACACTATCCCCTGAGATACAGGTTCCCGCTTATTTCGGGAGTAGCGACAATACTCTGTGCACCTCATTTAATCACCACCGAAAAAATTAATTAGTGTTGTCATTTTCATGTACCTACTAAATTGTAAATTTTTGGTGAGAAAAAAAATTAAAACAAAAAAACAATTATACTACTGAAACTGCCTATGTCAATGAAATAACAGAAACAAACACAAGTCTAATTTAAACATCCACAACTTGTAAAAATATTGCCTTTAGGTAAATAAAGGGCACGCCCACCTAAATCTAAAGTTACGTCAGAAAACAAACGACGTACGACGTAAAATCTTAACATAGCAACAGTAACATAAAAGGTTTTGTTTAAATATAATATATGTTGAACAACATTCGCCCCCTCATTTATAAAAACGCTCGGAGCGATCCTAAGATAAACATTATCATAATTATATTATGCTTGTTTTTTTGCCGACATTTCTTGGAATAAGGCTGCTCCCTCATGTTCGGGCAGGTAATATTTTTGTACTCGATCTTTTCGGTAGTGAGAACTTGCCGAGCTCCTACCAATGATTAATCATTTTAGCCAGTAACCGAACTCAGGTAGAGATACCTGACTTGTCAGCTGCACGCAGAAAAAGAAAGAAGAAAAAACAGAACATTACGCCTGTATTCCCCTAAGGGTTAGGCAGAGTTGTACAAACAGTACACCCGAGCCTAAAGCAAAAATTAAAAAGAAAAATAAAATGCGTGCGATCGGGAAATTCCCGTCTGGAATAAAGTTCCGCACGCACACACACGCACTTGTCTAAACTAATATTATAAAGAGAAACGGTGAATGAAAACATCGTGAGGAAATGCGTGAAATGCCTGAAAAATATTTCTCGACGACATGTGAAGCCAAGGCAAGTCAGGGGCCCATCGGCGACTTTACAACTCTGACACCAGGCTAGTCACTAACCACACGAAAAGAAGAAGGTAAAGAGAAAATATTTGATTTTTTGTATGTTTTTTTTGAAAAAAATTAACTCGAAAAATATTGGACCGGTTTAAAAAAATATTTCACCAGTAGAATGCTATATTATCACTGAGTAACATAGGCTATAATTATTTATAAAGATATCACGCGGGCGAACCACTGGCGGAAGCTAGTACTTATATAAAAGAAAGAGACAGAGAGAGAGAGAGAGAAAATCACATGGAGCAACGCTTTTTCCTTACGTGATGATTTTTACCAGTCAATTTCTACCGCAAGCCAAGTTAAAAAACTTCGTTCCAAAAATCAATGATGATGAATGAATGAATGAAGGATTGAATGGTGTATAAAGTAGAAATGTATTAAGTAATAGAAATATTTATGAAATTACGTCATTGGTTTTGTATCGGTCGTGATAATGCCTCAAAAACGTAATGAAAGGGTGGTGTTACAATCATAACCAGTTTTTTTTATTTTTTATTAGTGAATTTCACCTAATTAACTTTACTTACATACTATGACAAATACAAGAAAGAATTTCAGTATGATTTCTATCGATGTTTTGCCAGAAGTTAGTTTTACACCGAAAATTTAAAATTTTCATCGACAAATGAGAAAGCTGCTTAAGCAGTACCTATATTAAATATCTCAGCACCAGACGTCATGTCTAAATTAGTGTTATTCCTACTTTATTCGAATAATTTTTCTTTGATATTCAAAACTTACGTCTACTTGCCGTCGGCTACTTGGTGCTGAAACGCGTTTTCTCTTTCATTTACAAAATTAAATACGCATCAAAGATTCTGAGCTCCTGATGAGTTCGTCGGATAACGTAGAGATTTGTGGCTAGGCAGATGTTGAAACAGATGTAATTTATTCTCACGATACTATTAATTAAATGTTGTTTCGGTTCCAAATCGTGGCTTTTTCTGTCTTTCAATTAATTACTGGTGAAATTAAATAATATCTTTGAATTAAAGCGTAAACAAGATTTTTCACCATCAATAAAATCAGACATCAATCAGAAATTTTTCCTTTAAAAGGAGAAAATAAACTGATGCAATTTTCTTGTTTCAAACTATGTTTATTTGAAAGAAAGAAAAGTATTTATTGAGACTCGCACAGGAAATCACAAATTAAACTAAAAACACTAAAAACACACTAAACAAAAAACAAATTTAAATCTAAATTTAAAGCAGGAAGTCCTGTACGGGGCCAAAAGGCTCCTATGCTGCGATATCAAAAAAAATAAAAAAGATGATGTGTATGTTGTATTTGCTATTTGAGATGGACGTGAAGTAAATATGACACCGTAATTTTAATTGAATAGTTTAATTATCACCAACCTGCGCTGGGCCCGCGTGGTGGATTAGCCCACTCACTCTAACAGAGAGGAGGTCTGCGGCCCAGCAGTGGGAATATTATAAGACATCTCATTATTATAAGACATCTCATTATTAAAGGCTGATTATGTTATGCTATTATAGTTTACTAGCTTCTGCCCGTGATTTAGTTCACTAGCCTATAAATTCCCCTACATAAAGAATTGGGTTATTCAATGCAAAAATAATTTTTCAAATCCGACTGGTAGTTCTGGAGAATTACTCCCTACACACAAACTTACAAACAAACAAATGGTACCTCTTTATAATATTAGTAAAGGTTTAAAGCTGTACAGTCTGTGTAGTCATTGTTAATGCAAGTGGAGTTTGAGTTTTTTGTCGATAGATTCCATTAATTTGATTCATAAAACGCTTGCAGACAACGCACAGCCCAAACCACTAGGTTTAGAACAGGGATCACCAATTGATTTCACTGGGGACTCGTTTAAAAAAGAATATGTCAGTGGTGGTCCATTTGGTACACTAGCAACCAAGATTAAAAATATACATTTTTATTACGTAATAAAAATATTATGTTGTGAACAAAAATAACAAAGTACTTAATTAATATTTATGTTAATAAATTTAATTGTTACTTTGAACTATCTGTTTGAAGGCCGAATTAAAGTTAGTGTAAGCTATTGTCATTGAATCATGGCTTTTTTTACCAGCCTCTTATTGTCCCACTGCTGGGCCAAGGCCTCTTCTAATATAGAGAAGGCACTAGCAATGATCACCACGCTTGCTCAAGACGGGTTGATGATTTCAGACTTATATTAACTGTAAGTCCAGGTTTCCTCACGATGTTTTCCTTCACCGATGTCAGTAATGTCCAAGATAAACTCAGAAATTACATAAGAATTGAAAAGTCACATTGGCAATTGCCCGGATTTGGAACTCACAACCTCGTGCATGAGAGGCGAGGCCTTAGGTTGGTATAGGTAATTGGCTTTTTCAAATATTTTTATTTTTTTATTTTAGTTATAAATGTTACTGTTTATTTAAGGTTCTCCTAAAAAAGTTCGGCTGTCAGGATCCGGACCTTCATTTGGCGCCTCCTGGTCTAGTAGCATGAATGTTGACAAGAGTTCGATAAATAGCGAAAGTCTTCTTCTTTTTAGCGTATCGATCGATGGCAGTGATAGCCTACTGGTGTGACCGTCAACTGCCAAGTAATAGGTCTCGAATTCAAACCCAAGACCTCTGACTTTTCGGATTCATGTGCGTAAATTGTATAATTATCACTTGCTTCATAAATGGTGAAGGAAACCGGCATGCCTGAGATATTTCTTGTTGGCATGTGAAGCCAAGTCAGAGGCCCATGGGCGGCATAAAAACTTTGACACTAACCACACGAAAAAATAGATGGCGAAACTTTCAGCTACGCGAACTCACTGATTCGTAACAGGACATGCGCGTAAATGAAAGGTGGTCCATTGTCTGTGGGGAGTCTGGCGTGACGCCTCATACATACTTGAGATCTGAGCCGTCCATGAAGTGTGGAGTATGGAGTCGGTGGAGATTGTCTTTGCTCCGGCCGACTTGGTCGACATTAACGCGTGCCCTGGTGGAAGGCTCTCAGATGGTTCAATAATATTGTCAGGGTCGCAGTTTGTCTGAAATGGATGTCGCGGCCACGGCACACAGGCAACGGAAGGAACACGGGTGGGTTTTAGTCAGTAAAAGTCTGACACGCCCTCCTGCTCCGCACAGAGCGGGAGAAGTTATTTGATAATTTCCCACCCTCAAAAAATAAATTAAGGAAAGGGGGTTTAAGCAGCTCCCGCCAGATTGCATCTTGTTGTGGAGGCGTTGTGCGAAAAAAATGAAAGTGAGTACTAAGGAAGGATTTTAGAAAATCCACCCTGGGGACACAGGGGATTTTACATAGGGGATGATTTGTATGAGTTCTTAATATTTTTCCGATAGGAAGTCCTATCGGGCACACGGTTTGTACTGGAATAAATTAACTAATAGGAAAGAAAGA
Organism: Agrochola macilenta; assembly: GCA_916701695.1. Lineage (NCBI taxonomy): Eukaryota > Metazoa > Arthropoda > Insecta > Lepidoptera > Noctuidae > Agrochola > Agrochola macilenta. The sequence goes on along the minus strand of OU753564.1, from coordinate 7,362,715 downwards.
AAGAAATAAATAAATAAAAAGAAAAAAAAAAGTTAAGAAAGAAAAATGCGTTTATTGGCCAACACAAACTGTACCACCTGACGCTGATTTTCAGCTGGAACCCACGAGTGCCATACGCTATATTAATAAACATAGGGTAGGGGTAACAGACCAAATCCCATTCATTATCAGACCTTATTCTATTTAAAAGCAATCGTCGCGTGAATACGCGATCGTCGCGTAAATATGTCACTTTTTATTAGGTGAATCTTAACGCGTGGTCATGCCAACAGAGGGCGCTTTCCAGTTTTCCGAACAAAAACTGACTTGGCGAAGCAAACTACGATCGCTTTTGAATAGGTCGTGGGGTCAAGGTTTGTAATAAAGTTAAGCCCTAACTTAAGTACCCGACATAATCTGTATTATCTGCTCTTCTCTCTCTACTACTCTCATTATAAACCTCTCGTAAAATTGGTTTAGAACCTCGTAATACGACCATGCGTTGTACTTATACTGAGGTAATAATTCTAGTCTAGACCTCGCCTTAACTCCGCCTTAAATATGAAGTTAATAAGGAAAGCGACTTGCGTAGCGTCTTGGTTAACCTCAGGTTAATGTTAGCTAGATGTGGCAAAGTCAAAGTCAAGCCTTAAAGTCGCGCTCAGGTACGCGTGGCGGTATTGACTTGAAATAAATATAGAAAACGTATACGATGCCTTGGAGCTCTAAAAAAATCAATAAAAAAAATCGACCATTTATACGATATACAGACTATTTTCCTATACATTTTTAGGGTTCCGTAGTAAACAAAGAACCCTTATGGTTTCGCCGTCTGTCTGTCCGCGGCTTAGCTCAGATAATCTTTGTACTAGAAAGTTGTAATTTGGCATGGGTATACATATTAATCACGCTGACAAAGTGGTAAAATAAAAATAAAATTTTTTGGCTACCGCACACGTAAACTGGGGATGTTTTTTTTTCTCATATATCCCATGGTGTAGGGTGTCGTTGAAAAGGTCGAGGTGAGTTAGTGAAAACCATTTTTGGATTCAGGGATCCGTTAGCGAAATATTAAGCTTTAAAGTGCAAATTTTTGTTTCCTACATTTCGATACATTTTGAATCTGCTGTTCCCTACATTTCGACGAGATATGCGAACATAAATGTAAGGAACAGCAGATTTTTTTTTCGAGATTTCAGCGTTGCTCCCGTAGTGAAAGTTGTTCATAATGATGAGTACAATGATCCCTTAAGAGGTTTAGGGTAAACAAAAACTAAGGTTGTATAACGAAATTAAAAGGAAAACTAATATATCTAAGTAGGGTTTACAAGTTAACGAGTAATAATTGACCAACTTACATTTGCGGTTGCAAAAACATGTTCTCCCATATATTTCGTATGGGAGAACATGTTTTTCAACTACAAAGTTAAGTTTGTTCTTGCGATAAATTCATCCCAAATACGGACCCTTTCATTGTGCGTGGTCCGCCACGTACGTGGCCGGTTTTTATTTTATTAGTAATAGTTTTTTTAATAAGTATACCATTACTTATACAAAATTCTTCATACTTTCGCAAACCTTTATCGAATTCAGTTGGATCTGCATCAATAATTTCAATTGACGACATAATAAAAACAACATTAATTTTGGATCGTACCACTACAAAACCAATATCCATAAACTCAGATACACATTCAATAAAATTGAGGTACGAACGCATTCAGCAAAACTTTACCTCTATGTTGTTTGCGTTGCAAAATAGTTAATCGTCGGTTAGCACTCCGTTTTAATTGTTATTTACAGTAAAACCCGGTTTTACCAAAGCCGTGCTTGCAATATGTAAACACTCGTTTATACTTAGCTGTTGCTTTGAGCTTTCAGTGCTTATTTGCGTGGTCCAATTTCCTTTTAGGAACTTTGTATTTATTAAGTAGATGGATGGCTTCTTTATATTTTTGTCGAGAATTCCTAGATTTTTGCGGAAAAAGGCCTGTTGTAAGCCGCTGGCAGAAGCTAGTCTGAAATAAAATGCAACAATGATCATAGGTCCATTTCGAACCTGCTCGCACAGGAAATCACAAATTAAACTAAAAACACACTAAACATTAATACAAAGTAAAATTTAAATAAAAGCACGAAGTCCTGTCCGAGGCCAAAAGGCTCCTATCTAAGCATGATGCTGCGATAATTAAAAATAAATGTCGCAGCGCTGGTATTCTGATGCCCGCAGTGATGTCACGGATAGATAGATACAGAATAAAAATAAAATTAGGTGTGTGAAATACAATATAAAATAAAATATATTTAGTCCGCATGTCTGCATCTGACGTGGAACCAATGATTTCTAAAGGAACGTATCGATGCCTTTTATGAGCTACATTTATTTGATATCTTCTAATCGCTTAAACTTTAACTGCTGCTGACAACTGAGTGGGGTCCTTGGTCGAGCAAAGTCTTATGGGGCTTTTTCATAAAGATTTTCTCAGTAACAGCCCGGAGTTTGGAAGTTGGTAATGTGATACCCCCGTGCCTCGGAAATTACGAAAAGCCGTTGCGCCTGATCTCTCCTTGTCGTGTTAGATTAGCGTCCCATCGGACAATGCAACTAAAGGAACAAAGAGTCCACCTGTGTTTGCGCACACACTTGTGCACTATAATATCTCCTGCGGACATGGCTAATCTCCGTTAAGATCAGGCACTCTAAAGACAAATTTCTACGCAAGCTTCGCCCCCACACACCCCTCCACTCAACTATGTGCTAAACGCTAACACATCAGTAATAGAACATGGAACTAAATGGCGTAAGTCTCAATTTTTGTTTCGTTTATATCTAAAGTAATAATTGATCTAGAGAAAAAATATCTTGTAGCTGGATAATAAACTATATTTTCTTACTGTGAATATTTATTTTAGATATAAAAGCCGAGTAATTTTCATTTTATTTGAAAAATCTTTAAAAAATACATGATTTTTGAAAAATAAATGAATCGAGCGAAAATGTTACAATTACTTAACTGTCTTGTACATGAAAAGAAAAAGATCCAATATATCATATACTAAAGTTTCATTTTGCTTGTATGTGTGACTGTTTCAGAATATTAATGCAAATTATAATATACTATTTTGGGAGCCAGCTCTTAAGATTGGCCACTGTGACTGAAATCGATGCGGAGGAATTTATCTGCTACTCGCCAGCGTGCGTTTGACTGACGTCTCGAATCCCTTCGGGACCTTTTCAGATTCTCGAATCTAATGAACATAAATTCAATTAACTATCACATAATTGCCTACCTTATTAAGTGTTCTTCGTGATTGGATTTCAATTTAAGTATTAACTTTAAATCAATAGCGTAATCGTAAAACCGTACCTACTGAGCTTGATTAAATTACCGTAACGACCCATTAGGCGTTCTGGGAATGTTGCGAAGTCAAACAAACACAGTTCAAATTGAAGGTTATCTGAAATGTTATCTTAAAGTTGAAGTTGTTGATGTTTTTTTAAGGGTATTGCAATATTAGTATCGGTCGTAATAATATTTTGTGCTACACAAGATAATCGTCGATTGATTTTGCAATTAGATTTCACATAGAATGTAAGTAACTGGGCGACCGAGCTCTGCTCTGGTGAAAATAAAGAATGCCCATTTAATAGTATAGGAAAGTTCATACTAATTCCATGTATATTACATACTAATTCCATGCTGCCATCGTAGTAGGTACTTACTAATTCCATGCTGCCTTGATAGTAGGTACTTTCTAAGTCGGCGAAAAACCAATCTAGCTAAGTCTCATATCTGAGAAAATTCTTTTTCTCCGTTTATTCACCCGAGCTCGGTCGCCCAAAGATTAGAACAACACAATAATAACACAAGTCAATGATGACATGCCAGCATAGAATTAGTAAGGACCCTACTATCATGGCAGCATGGAATTAGTATGTACGATTAAATGAGCAATCTCTATTTTCATCCGAGCAGAGCTCGGTTGACCACATATACTTTTATTAGTATATGATATACTCTTGCGATCAATCAAGTCGCGTATGTACGTCATTATTCGTAGATTCCCGTGACAGTCGCTTTCGGAGAGGCTGCAGACTGCCAATAAATTAATTCATTTCCACAAATAACATAATTATTGTTCTTGTCCTCAGGTCCTGCGCCAGACTACTCTCCCGATAGTCCCAACTCGCCACCAGACGTTCCAGCGGCAACTGTCCCACAGACTCGACCTGCCTTCCATCCAGTTCAGCATCTGCAGTCTGGAACGAGCTGACTCTTCTATTGGACTTATTAAGGTAAAAAGAAAGAAAAACATAACTTTATTTCCGCCAAGCATGACTAAAGGCTTCGCCAAATTGAAACGCGTACTTAGCGCGCGTTGGAGCGCTATAGCGCCGAATCGTGTTCCACTATGATACGTTTACTATCAAACAGAGCGCAGGCGCAAGCAACGCCGCGACACTAGCATTGCATGCTGCGCTTTACTTAGCGCGCTAAGTACGCGTTCTATTTGACGAAACATTTTAGGAAAAAACTGGTTGGGGGAGATATACGTCATTAGATTGTATAAATTCAGTCTTTTAGTATTATATAATTGCATAGCACATGTGTGAGCACTATGTACCTACTTTACAGCTACCATTTACTACGTCTTTGATTGACTTGAATGTGCCCTGGCGGCTGAGAGTATGTCATGCTCACTCAAATGTCTCGCTGGTGGTGGCGTGTGTGTTGGATCATTAAGTTCCCTTCAAAATGGCTGAGCTAAATGGTGCTGATCCATGCGTCATGTTCGTGAACGGGCGCCGTCAGTGGGGACTGGTCATCTTTTAGCTGCTACGGCTTATTTCAATTTTTGAATTGTTTTTGTTTTTTATTACTGACGCTTTTAATGTGCACGTCTTTCTACATTGTTCTCATATGTATTATTACAACATGAATGATGAAACCAATTTTTTGTAAAAATATTCTGATTTAAAAGAGTGTCCGTGGAGTTTCTTGCCCGTTCTTCTCCATAGGAACCTACTACGCGTTGGAATGGGCAACTAGCTTCATATTTCTGACTGACCGACCTCTTGACAATTCAAAAGTACTTTATTGTAATTGGTTTATTTTAAATAAATGCTTTGAGTTTGAGTTTGAGTTTCACATAATACTGTGACACTATGCGAGGCAGAGCCACATCACTATTTTCCAGCGACAGCCGAGCCGGTAAGAACGTTTAATCTTCTCTATACATTTAAAACAGCAGTGTGTGACTGGCAGGCAACGCTTAATGTAAACCACTGAAGTACAAAGTAGTTTTTTTTCTTTAATTATGATATACAATTGGTGACGCTTTATTCTCAATACCGAATTTAAAGATACTTGAAATATTTTCTTAACTCGGACTCGACTTAACTCGACGGACTGATACGGGACTGTGGAAGTAAATATTTTTATTCATAAGCGTTTTTTTAATAATGGCGTTTAGGTAGGTAGAACAAGAGATTATTTTTACAATAACGTTATAATATAATTTGCAATTTACACATGGCTGTGTGTATATCTGTAATAGTAAAAAAAAAATAAGCAAGTAAAAAATAATATAACATCTGTGCAAAGTTTCAACTAAAGATGAAACATGAGCGAACGCAAAAAAGACGTACGATAGTTGATTACTTTTTACCGTTTGGAAAATACCTAATATGGTGTGTTGTGTAAATGGAATAGATGCCAAACACGAAAATATTTGGTAAGAACCATTGAAATTTCAAAAGATTAAAGTCAAACATAAAAAACCAATCAATCAGCCTAGACTTTAACCAACTTTGTTGGGGTTGGCTTCCAGTCTAACCGGATGCAGCTGAATATCAGTATTTTACATGGAGCGACTACCTATCTGACCTCCACAACCCAGTTACTGGGTAATACGATACCCTTTGGTAAGACTGGTTGTCAGATTTTCGGGCATCTAACGACCCGTAACGACTGACTGACTGTGTTAAAGTCAAACATAAAAGATTAAAAAACAGAATCTGAAGTTCAAGCCAATATAAAAAGTTACGATACGAAACGACAAATTTAAATAATTTATTTTCTCTACACAAACAATGACATGATAAATGATATAAAACAAGCTTAAAAATAACGTGACAAAGTTTGTGAGAGTGGTGTCTGCACTAGGAATACCTGTATAGCAGATCACCAGATAATCACCAGATCACAAGAGTAATCCGTCGGTTACTTAAAGCACGCGCGACGTAATTGGGTAATTACGTTGTCATATGCAACAGCCGACTGGCTGGGACGGGCGGCTAGCGTGTATGTATGTGAGTCCCTCTCCCCTCCGCTATCCGCGCGGAGTCAAATATTCAAGTGAAATAGACAATGATTTATAACGAATCGAGCGCGTAAAATTTCATGAACAGGCCTTTGGCCTAGAGATATTATGAAAAAACAACTAGATATATTTATTCAAAATAAAATAATTGGAATTCTTGAATATATTATGTATCCCTGTACGGTAACAATTTTGCCATTTTTATATTCCGAGAGTTATTTATTTACGCCCAAAGATGCGTTAAAATTAGTGTTGATATGTGGAAGTTTCGGCGCTCATAACTTTGTAACCAATTCTTTTTTCAAATTCGGTTTCCTTACGCGGCTAGATAATTTTTAGTTTTTAATGTACACTGTCAAATAGTGGAGTAAACTCGATACGACGCGAAATTAGTATGGAAGAATGATTGACTACCGTAACCTTAAGTTAAAAATGTGCTTGCAAAACAAACTTGATAGATGAAACCGGTATCGAGTGCGACGTAGATACATCGAGTGCCAACTACATGCTAGAATAAATTAAATTTAACTACCTCCACACAAGAACGATGAAGTTATAAGCTATGCATATGTAATCACTATGCATATTGTCAACGCAAACATGAAGTATGGTATTCATTTGTTTTGTAACTGAAGTAAAATACTGGGTTACACTATTCGATACAGTTAAGTTTAAATAAAAATGTGTACATTTAGAAAAGCCGTGGCATTGGTATCGACTAGCCTAGTGGGTTGTCTACGTCATTTAGTGCCAATTTCACCAATGAAACTGAATGCGATCTGCACATCTAAATCGCGTTCAAGAGCTGTCAGTGGCATCATTGTTTGTGGAATATTGACACTGACAGCTGTTGAAAGCGTTTAGTTTCCTTGGTAAAATCTGCCTTTATTGGTTGGCTTGATTAACTACTTTTACCATGTGGAATTATGTATTTGATTGAATTTTTGTTAAAGTTGACTTCTCAATATGATATATATATTACATCTCGAGATATACTCATACATTAATATCACTCATCGTACTTTTAAATGGAACCGTTTACACTGAGATGTAATAAAGTGGTAGTATATCCCGAGATCACGAAAGAGAGATGTAATATACAGGGTGGCAGGGACATCTACGCGAAGCCTGTTACCATAGATTCAGTAAATGATTCTGAACCCCCCTGTGTTGAAATTTTTCGTCGGTTATTATAAAAAAAACAACTGTTCCATACATTTTGACCGCGTAGGTTTCACTTTTCTATGAAACAGCTGTTTTGTTCCGAATTATATGTACTGAATCTATGGTAACAGGTTTCGCGTCGATGTCCCTGCCACCCCGTATATTACATCTCTCTTTCGTGATCTCGGGATATACTACTACTTTATTACATCTCAGTGTAAACGGTTCCATTAAAAAGTAACGGTGAGTGATATTAAAGTATATCTCGAGATGTAATATACAGGATGTCCCGTAAATAATGGATCAAACGTAACGGGTAGGTAGCTTACCTCATTTCCAACAACTAATTTGAACAGTAAAAAAAAAAACCGATAAGGTAACCAAGATATTTTTTTTTTTCGATTTTTACTATTTTCTGTACCAGCATTCAGTGTTTTTAATGCTGTTGCTGCAAATGGTATCATATTTATGGTTTTGGTATCATGTTTTTGATACCATTTGCAGCAACAGCATTAAAAACACTGAATGCTGGTACAGAAAATAGTAAAAAACGAAAAAAAAAAATATCTTGGTTACCTTATCGGTTTTTTTTTTTACTGTTCAAATTAGTTGTTGGAAATGAGGTAAACTACCTACCCGTTACGTTTGATCCATTATTTACGGGACACCCTGTATATATCATATTGAGAAGTCAACTTTAACAAAAATTAAATCAAATACATAATTCCACATGGTAGACTACTATATATTATATCTCATAGAGATAAGTCAGCTTAATACGAAGTTTAATTCATTTATTGTCGTATTGCAACAATACGACAGTAAATTAAACTATACGGGGTAGGGACGTCCCCAACTTGTATATTGTATCTTACCTCTCTAATACTTACAACGAGTTACTTACAACTTACGAGTATAACTACTACCTCACCAATTACATCTTATTTGATGTTAACAAGCTTTGGCTTAATTGTCAGTAGTTAAGTTACCTGATACCTCAACTGTCTGGTCCTTGAAGCTAACGAACAAAATTGGAGGGCTCTGCTTTCTAACTAGCACTGTGTAAACAGACCCTCTAGTGCCTAGTGAAGCGGTTGGTGCAAATTATAGGTATTATTTGGATAGTTTAATACGTAGTCTTAGCTTCATAATGTAAAAGTAGGAATTTGTGGTGATCATAGTGAAAGAACTGATTACGATAGGAAGATTTAATTTCGGTAGATTAGAAACCAATATCTGCGTATCAAAATTCAAATCAATCTGCCTAGCCTTTTCCCAACTATGTTGGAGTGAGCTTCCAGTCTAATCGGATGCAGCTGTATCATACCAGTATTATCTGACCTCCACAACCCAGTAACTGGGTAATACGATGCCAGTTGGTAAGACTGATTTTCAGACTTTCGGGCTTCTGACTACCTGTAACGACTGCCAAAGATCGGGATGCAGCTGCATCTAGACGGACAACGGAAGCTGACTCTAATATATGTAGTTGGCAAAAGGCAAGGCAGATGATGAAGTCCGCTTAAAGTAAAAAAATAATACGTTAACTCTATTTTTAGTTGTTGAACTATAAAAAGTATCTGGGTGACCGAGCTCTGCTCTGGTGAAAATAGAGAATGCTCATTTAATAATATAGGAAAGTTCATACTAACATGATAGTAGGTACTTACTAATCCCATGCTGCAATGATAGTAGGTACTTACTAATTCCGTGCTGCCATGTCATTATTCCAAGGTGTCAATTGTCATTATTCTTGTTCTAAACTTTGGGCGATTGAGCTTTGGTCGGGTGAAAATACGTAGAAAACGATTTTTGCAGATATGATACCTAGCTAGATCCATTCTTCGCCCCCGTAAACCCCGATCTTGCAAGTTTCATCGAAATCGTTAGATCCGTTTTCGAGAATGTGATTACAAATATACATACATCTATATATATAAAAGAAAGTCGTGTTAGTTACACTATTTATAACTCAAGAACGGTTGAACCGATTTAGCTGAAAATTGGTGGAGAGGTAACTTAGAACCAGGAGTCTAACATAGAATACTTTTTATCCCGGAAACCACCTTCTAAAGGGGTGAAAAGGGGGGTAAAAGTTTGTATGGGAAATTAAAAACTGATGACTGGATTTGGATGAAAATTTTCAAATAGATAGTTGAGATACTGAGATAAAGGATAGGATACTTTTTATTAACAGGGGGATGAAAAGGGGTGGGATAGAGATACAAAATGACGAGTAATGATATTGGTATCATATCCGAGGTTTTTGGGTCGTTTATTTTAAAAATGATATCTATTTTTAAATCCGAAATGTTAGAAGTAAAATATTACCATCCCTTAATGGGGCGGAAAGGGGTCGAAATGTCTAAAAATCAACAATGATGTCGTTTTCATGGTTTTTCCCATACATTGTCTAAGTTCTCAAAAAACTAAATAAATGAATAGGTATATGTTTCCTGCTTTCTAAAAAATTACCCACAGGGGGATAAAAAGGGGTGTGCTAGGGATAAAAATGGAAAAAATCGATATGGGTATCATTTTCGAGGAATTTTGGGTTGAAAATTGGTATTTAGGTAGGTAGGTAGGTAGGTAGTTAGCAAGGTAGGTAGGTAGATAGTTAGCAAGGTAGGTAGGGTAGGTAGGTAGGTAGGGTAGGTAGGTAGATAGGGTAGGTAGGTAGATAGGGTAGGTAGGTAGGGTAGGTAGGTAGGTAGGTAGGGTAGGTAGGTAGGGTAGCTAGGGTAGCTATCCTAAGAACCTTTTCCTGAAAATAGCGAACACAACAAAAAAAAAAAAACAATTTGGTGCAGCCGTTCACGCGTGATGACCAAGGGAAATAAGGATTCATTTTTATATATATACAACGTGTCCCAAAATTCAACGATAAGCTGACACCAGACGGTGGCCCTCGTCATCACTACCCGAGAAAAAATGGATGTGGATGAGCAGGTCCACCATCTGGTGCCCGCTTATCGTTGCATTTTGGGACACGTTGTATATAGATATTGCTCGTTGAATAGTATAGGATAAAACATCTAAAAGATCACAAAAACTAAATCCAAATTGTTTTTCCCTCTTCATTGTGACTAAAAGTCCACTGTCATTACAATCTCTTTGATAAAAGAGACCAGTATAAAGGCTTGTTCACATGATTCTGGTTTCTCAATTATCAATCCTTTTGTCTTTGTGAACCATTTTGTGCTCTTTTGTCTTATATTTTTTGCATGTAATTATAGTACTGGCGGCTATTTTTTGTGTAACAAAAGTCTTTGGTAGAAAACAAGCGGTGCAGGCTTGTATGTTCCAAGCCTATAATTAAAATGAAACATTTTGTTAGGTTTTTCGTTTCTTTTGGAATTGAAGCTGTTTTACAAAATTTATTTATTTATTTATTAGCAGACAAAGCTCTTATTGTTTTTACAAGCATTTTTTTATCTTGCCTTTTTAGTTAGTATATATGGGTCAAATCTTGCAAACTGAATTAAAACCACTTCCTCTTATCCTACGGAGTTGAAATTTTACATGTTGGTTCAGTTTTGAAGACAATGCATTTTTTTTAGATTACATAGTTTTCTAAAGCGCGTTTTCTACGAAGCAAATTTCTCGTAAAGAAGCTTTCTTCAAACATCCTCGCGTACAAAAGCTTCATAACTTACAATCTTTTGAAATCTTTGATGGATTAAACGCCAAGCTTTTTGTTCTATTCTTCTATCGTGGACGCGGTAGGAAAGCCATGCCTTAAGTCGGCCACAACGCTAGCTAATTAGAATGAGAATGGTAAATATGGCTGTCGGTTGGTCAATTTTATACTTACCTTAAATTTAATTTCATTTGCACGCCTTTTATGCCTGGAGGCTTTTGTTCGGGTATTAAGTTCTGTTAATGTTTATAGATTTCGATGTTTTTGTTGGTATATTGGTGTGTGCTTAGTTGTCATTATAGGTTTTTTTGTTTTTTTTTGTTTTGTGGTGAGTAATGTACATTATTTTGCATAATATTGTATAGAATCAAGTTGTTTTTCTTTAACTGAACAGACAGCAGTGCTGCTGGGGAGTTTGTTGCGCCACTTGTTCTTAAGTCCGAGCTACAGGGTTCTTAATGAAAAAACGGAGCCATTATAAGATCACTCGTATGTCTATCTGTCTGCCACAGCCAATTTGCTCCGGATCTGCTGAACCAATTAAGTGGAAATTTGGTACACATATAAATTTCTGTGAACCTAACGTGTACCGTAATTTTGAATATGGCGGTCAATTTTGAGAGGAAAATTGGAAAAAAATAAACAAGGGAGAGTTGCCAACTCTAGTGGGGCAGAATTCATCATGATTTTAGACTAGTGGAATCTGCCCCACCAAATCGAACTAGTGGGGCAGATTCCACGGCTTGGTGGGGCAAAGTGGAATGATTCAAATGAAAGGGCTTTTTGTGAGAGTCTCAAACTTTTTTTTAAATTAAAACGAAAATAGTTTTTAAGTTTTTTAAGAAAACAGATGCAAGTTTACCATTACCCTTATCACCGAAACGACAGAGCCAAAAATGTGAAAAATACTGCCCACGTACCTACTGGCTGTCGCGTCGCAAGCGTGGCTCAGCGATTGTAGCCCGCGAAATTCAAATATTCTTATTTCACGATTATAATTCTGTAAATACATATCTGTTATTAGTCGCGAATCATATTTTGACCAAGATTCAACCTGAGACTGACCTGCAAATTGCAAAAAAACGGGTTACAACTGCGCACGGGTAATAACAGCCGGGGTCGATCGATAAGGTTAAGGTGAACTTAGCCTGATTGATCGACCCGTCCGGCTGTTATGACTTAGCCACAAGCCCCTCCGAATATTATAGTTTTTTCTGTCCTACTGCCCACTGCTGGGCAAAGGTCTCCCCCATATTTTTCCAGACTTCCTTGTGTTGTGCCTTCTCCGGCCAATTGGTCAGGAACGAGTCCAAATCGTCACGCCAGCGCTTTTAGGCCTGCCCTTTTAGGCCTGCCCCGGTGGCGACGTCCGTCATTAGGCACCCACTGTGTAACGATCATGGCCCATCTGTTTTGATGCATCCTATGGGTGTGACCTGCCCAGACCCATTTCAGCCTTGCAGAATTTAAATACAACCTTATAATTAAGTTAGTATTACAAACACTGGAATATTTTGCTTGGAATGTTAAATGTTATGATATTTTCATGACTCGTGTACGCTTTGATGTGATATTACATAAGTTATGTTTATATTTTAGCGAAATTCAACCAATTAGGTTTACGTGTTCCATACATATTATAGACACAATAACATTACCTATTATTCTGGGTAACGATTATCTGAAATTAATTGAATTGAAGGGTATCGTAAATAATGACAGCCTCACGGGTCGATTCAAATTCAAATTCAAAAGTCATTTGTTTAAACTAGGCTGAGTATCAGCACTTTTCAATCAATCTGCCTAGCCTTTTCCCAACTATGTTGGGGTCAGCTTCCAGTCTAACCGGATGCAGCTGAATACCAGTATTTTACATGGAGCGACTGCCTATCTGACCTCCACAACCCAGTAACTGGGTAATACGATGCCCCTTGGTAAGACTGGTGTCAGACTTTCGGGCTTCTGACGACTCGTAACGACTGTCAAAGATCCACGAATGACAGCCGGAACCAACGGTTTAACGTGCTTTCCGAGGCACGGAGGATTCTCGGCATGTAAAGATGGTCACCCATCCACTGACCAACCCCGGCAAGCGTAGCTTAACCTGATGGATCAACCAGTGCGGCTGTTGTTACTTAGCCACGAGCTCCTCTCGAGTATCAGCACTTTTCGAACGTCAAAATTACATAAGACAGTCCCCCAAAAAAGCCCGCCGTTCATCTCTTCCTAGTGCTTTAGCTGGAAAGAAGAAGTGGCGCAACAAACTCCTCAGCAGTACAGCTGTCTGTTCAGTTCAAAGGTTAAGCTACGCTTCCATTACATATCGATACCCATCCGTGCCTCGAAAAGCACGTTAAGCCATTGGTCCCGGCTGTCATCCGATCTTTGACAGTCGTTTCGGGTAGTCAGAAGCCCAAAAGTCTGACAACCAGATTTACCAAGGAGTATCGTGTTACTCAGTACCTGGGTTGTTAAGGTCAGATCGCTCTATATAAAATACTAGTATTTACCTAGTTGGGAAGAGACTAGGCAGATTGATTTTTTACCTGAAATTATTTCTGTTTTACGGCTAATTAGATATCGCATTAAACTATAAAGTACGATTAGAATATTATAATTTTTAGCTCAATACGACATATCAGTTTAATTCGTAACAGAGAGTTTCAAAACTTAAAGAAAAAGCAAACTGTTTAACCGAATTATATAAATACTTTTGTTTATATTAGAAATATTACAGGCCCTAGGTATATAGGTAACTATATACCTAAATTAAGTTGTTTTGTCAGACTAGAGTAGTAAAAAGAAAATATTAAAATAAATTACCACAAGTGTTCCACACAACGACACAACGCAACGGTACCCCGACAGCAAAGACAATTGTGAGTGCACCTAGCTTCTGACGTTTCATAAGAGCCCTTGTAGGTGTATGTGAAATAAAATATTTTGAATTTTGAATTTAATTTATCTGTTTAGTCAGCGAGTAAAGTGACCTTTCGCTTTGTATAAACAAATGAATAATCCTCACTTTTTGAAAATTTCTTACAATAATGAAACGTCTTATTCATCACATAGATCGCTCGCATTTTCTATTTATTTCTTAAAATTAATTCAATTCATTTATACGTACTCGTATATGTGAACATAGGGTAAAAATTATACAGCTGATTTACAAAGAAATATTGGTCCAAACTACGTCCCGCCAGAAGGTATACAAAATTAGTGAGGTAATTAAAAACAAAATATAGTCAAGATACAACTCACAATTACATACCAAATACAAATAGTTAATAATTATTATATTAATATGTGAAGCAAAAACTCTGTACTCCTTTTTACGAAAAATACGCGGACGGAGGAGTATGAAATTTGGCACAGTTAAAGTTTATATGGAGAAGGAGTGCAGAAAGCTAATATTTTTATATAATATACATTAAACAATTAAATTAAATTAACAAAAAAAACATTACACACACTACCATGCGTTTGACACAAGATGGCATGAACCTTAGAATCATGCAAAGATATAAATCGTAGATTTGCCCTCACTGTACTAAGTCGCACGAAAAATCGCCCTTAATGAGAGGAGCGAATGGCGTTTCCATGACAACTGAGTCAAGTCTCTGCGACACTGTCTGTCTCAGAGGTGTCAAAACGAAACAGAAACGCAACCATCTTTTGATGCGTCAGGGCAAATCTACGATTGAAATCTTTGGAATATGAAATTTTAATGAATTTATTATGGTCGAATTTCGACCTCTGGGTGACCACTTGTATTAATAAATTGTCAATAAATAAAGACGGCACATAAACAAATAAGTAGTATTTAGTCACAATTTCGTATACAATATTAAATTAAATAGCAACATTTTAATTATACAGAAATTATAAAAAATATTATGCGATGAATGAATGAATGAATATGAATGATGATGAAAGATTATGATGCGTTCCGAATTAACATCAACAAAACATTAACCCTGAAAACATTACACCCCTTTTTGGTGGGCAGTCGTGTAAAAACAATGGAATTCTAAAAATATCACAGTAGTTTTATTGAATACAAATTTTAAATGCAATCCTACTAAAAGCTTTATGTAAAATACTAAAGAAGTATTAAAACAGTTTCGATAATAACACTGGCATTGCCCTTGCTCCAGGGCTGTCAAAAACCTGTGCTGCACAACATAATACCTAACATCCCCAATGGTTTAGACATAGACAGGTACTAAATTAGCTCCATTGTTCCTACGTAGATTGTCACCGGCCCGTCAGTATCAGACGTGTCATTTCCACATGATTTCCGCAATGGAGGGCTACTGACGTAAAGGAGAGAACTCACTGGGAGCATATTTGCGTATAACAATAGAAAATTCTATATTTAGCATTACGTTACAATAAAGAGCCAGCTTTTGTTTTTGCTTGTGCTTTGTGTAGCACGTCTGAGGCCCGACTGTCATTCGAGGATCTTTGACAGTCGTTACGGTTTGAAACCCGGAAGCCTGACAACTAGTTTTACCAAGGGGTATCGTGTAACTCAGTAACTGAGTTGTGGAAGTCTAGATATGCAGCCACTCCGTAAAGTAAAGTATTGAAGGCCAATTCTCGTGCTTAAAAAACGTTCACATTGAAGACGCAATCTGTCAAACTTGTCAAAAATGTTGGTAAATTGTTTTTTTTTTTGAAAGATTGCGAATGCGAACGTTCTTAAAAATACGGGAATTGCCCCTCAGATATTCTGCTACATCTGGTAAGATTGGAAGCTGACCGTAACATAGTTGGAAAAAGACTAGGAAGATGATGAAGCATTTGCGTTTGCGTTCGCTCAATGTTCAGTTCATTCTGTTACAAACTGCGAAATTTCGAAGGCCACTTTTATTACGTTCAAGTTATAAAATAAAAATATTATATCCTAACCTAACTAATTCTATTATCAAAGTAAAATATGGCGTCAAAAAAATCCTCCGCATCGACTTGAATGATGTTGCGTCGTTACAATTGATGCTTACGGCCATGATCGTCTTAACTTACTACTCGACGAATTGACTAATGTAATGCTCATTACTTGCACTATACGACGAGCAATATAAAAAAGCCACTAGTTTATCATGTAATATTTCTAAAACCACGCAAGATAGTTTCTTAAAGTAAAAAGCAACATTTAAGTGCATGTAATAGCGCATAAAAAACACCTATAAAACTTTTTTCAAGTTTTTGTTTAGGAGATATTTAGATTTTTTTGGCACTTTGCAAGTGGCTTTTTTATATTGCTCGTCAGTGTATATTACTTACGAATACTCTCGGCCAGTACTCTCCTTAATGTACTGATCTAACACATGTTATTGCGTTGCAGCCCTAGAAAATCTGACGTCAGGAAAAATAAGACTCCAAGTAATAATGAAGTCTTCCGTCGTATATTTCTTTGTTGAAATTGTTAGAGCTTTGTTTTTTTTTTTTGTTGACGTGGAAAGTTATTTGGAAATGTAGTGATCGTTTATTACATGGCTTTTATAACATATACTATAAATTGGGAGCGTAGGTACAGTACGACACGACTATGTAGCATGAATTTGAAAATTTGCATCCATTCATTTCAATTTTACGATTATATTTGGTTATATGACTTTACAAGTTATTGCGTTTGCGTAAAGATCTTTTCACCTAAAGTAGTCATAAATATTGGTAATTTTGAAGACGCACGCAGTTCGGATAGTGATCGGTTTTACGAATTTTGCCGATGCTACATCTAAGTTGTGTCGTACTGTACCTACTTATTATTTTCACAATAGTGACATATTTCTGACCGTCATTATCATGTAAGATTTCAATCGCTAATACTCGTAACTAGAAGACTTGGGTTGAGCAAGCAAAATATAGGTCATATTAATAACAATTTTGAGGCAGGATATATTTGTATTTTCGGCACGGTAGCGGTATTCAAGGTCGTGGGAATTCGCTGATTGCGAGAAAGCTCAGAACCGGTCCTTGGGAAGCTGCTTGGATGAATCCGTGGTCCAACAATGGACGTCTTTCGTCTGAGATGATGATGAGGACTAGGGATCTACTCCCTAAAACGAAATTCGTAGTTTCGGGCGAAGTTACAGACATTCAATTAGTTCGGGGCC
The DNA here is from genome assembly GCA_916701695.1 of Agrochola macilenta. Lineage (NCBI taxonomy): Eukaryota > Metazoa > Arthropoda > Insecta > Lepidoptera > Noctuidae > Agrochola > Agrochola macilenta. Next base: position 7,345,486 of record OU753564.1, on the reverse strand, counting down.
TGAGCTAAGAATGAATGACAACACGATTTGACAGTTGTCCTTACTCCCAATGTGTTTTTACTCCGTATCACTTACGGATATTCGATTAGTTTTGGGCCTGAACTAACAATGAATGACAATAATGATTTGACAGTTGTGAAATTCAAATTCAATTTTCAATTTCAATAAATTCAATAAAATTCAAATTTTCGGGGCAAAAACACATCTACGAGATGTGTTTTTGCCCCGAAAATTTGAATTTGACACTTTTTTTTTTGTTAGATGAACAATGTTTAGGATGAGCCCGCATCTTCGTTGATAGAGTAGATGATCTGAGGGCACGTGATTCTGAGGATTGTCTGTTTATTGACAAGTTTCAGAAACTGTTCAATTAACTAATGCCTATTTTAAATAAACGTTTTTGATTTTGAACGGGATTTATTTTCAATTCGTAATATGCACTGCGTTGTCAATTTCAGACACATATCTCTAGGTATAGCACAAAGTAATTATTGCAACCCCTCTCTTTCAATCTGAGGCCGTATTATTGAATAGTGCTCACGTTCGAAGCGCCGTCGATAATGAGGGCATGGAAATTGAGTTGTCACGTAGAAGGGTTGATATTCTTGTTTCATTTTAATGAAGGAAATCGATGACAGGTTTTGAAGGGTTGTATTTTATAAGCTCTTTTGTTTTAGCGAGGTAATTGTGTAGCGATCGGTGCTTGTTTCGATTTGCAGAAGACTTTGCTGCGTTGGTGTTGAGGCTCTTTCGTTGCTCTTTCTGTTCGAAAAGTATCTGACAAAAGTGTAAACAAACGCTTTTCAGATAAAATTATTATTCTTTACATTAAAGGGAATACGTAACACATTCACATACATCTGTATTTAGAAGGTTTCAACTGTATATCACATCACTTTTTCAAAAAAAAATGTTTTAATAACAATATTAACAACAGAAAAACCATCGACGAACATTGCGGTTTAAAAATTAATCTCAATTATCAAATGACAAAAACATCTTAAATGTAATTTAAAATTAGAATTTCGGTTTAAAGTATTTAAATAATCAAATCAAAGCATTCAATTTGTAAGTAGCACTACAAATTGGCATCCACAGGTATGTTTTTGTTTACATTTTCATCAGATACTTTTGGAACATACCATAGGTTGCTTGTTGTCTTGCCGGGTAGCTTAGTTGAAAGTTGATTGAATGAGGTTGGCCGGTGAAAACTTTAGATAGATGGCACTAGCATAGCTTTCACCTGTCAAGTTTGTGTTGTGTTTTGGCTTCCCTTATTGACTGTGTTTTTTTTAATAATATTGAAAGAACTGTTGTGAAAAAACATGTATTCAACATGGCGGATAAGTAAGTTAAAACCTCAATTAAAGAAACGAGGCGCATCTTTACTAGGAAGGAAAGCAGACCTTGCCAAATCAAATCAAATGTCAAATTAATGTAAAGTCAAATGTTCCTTAGAAAATTCTTCTATTTTGGCTAAGTTTTATCCTGAAAGTGGGCCACGTCGCAAATAGATGTCAAATATTTCTTTGTTTGGATTAATTTAGCAATATTACAGTATGGAAATATGAAATGTGGCTAACTAGAGAACTAGAGTATTCATAATGAATTGCAAATAAAACACTGAATTTGAATTGTAACTGTTTCAGGTGTAAAGAAGGAAAATTTTAAATTTGGGAAGTTTTCAAATACTTTTTTTATAACGAAATATTCGGTGTTTATTGCATTTCATAATCAATATTTTAGTTAGTCACATTTCATATTTCCATACAGTACTACTATATAGCCAAATTAATCAAAAAGGTAAATATTTGACAGTTATTCGTTGCCAACTTTTAGGATAAGCGTTCTTACATATAAAGCTATGCAAGCGCCACTTTGAAAGTTGCCAACACCATTGCTGAGCAATAAGTTATGAACGTGGATACGAAGCTTTCTCAATCTCAGTGGAATTCTAAAATAAGTAGGAGCGTAATCGTCTCGTGAGTGTGCAATCTAGAAGTTGAGACTCTGTAATTTCTCATTCCATTTGGATACCTTGGAGAGTTATAGTGAGTTTCCTGTGGAAGATAATTAAAACCTGTATTCTACATCATAGTTCTCTTTTCAAGATAAATGTATAATGTAGGTACTTAATTATTATAAAATTTAAATTGAAGCAGTTTGTATCGTTTTCTCAGAAAGCAATTTAAATTGGAAACGTATCTGAATTTTAGTTCTAATTAATTTCATAACTATACCATATTAATTAATAACTATATGTAAATAAATTTTACTACTATTTGATTTTATTACCTAACAAAATAACGAAAAATACTTTTATAAATAAACTACCTAAATCAAAGGAAGAAAAAATGTCAAGCAACTTACTTTTCTTTATTTTTCCTTAAACGTCCAGAGATTTTCGTAATGAAGACATTTTGAAAACAATCTCGCTAAATAGGCTCAAAGACTTGTCGTGTTTACTCGTAGTTTAAAAGATTGAGAAAAATGTACTTACAACCTGTATTAATAGTCTTTATAAATCTGTCTTTCGTAAAAGACGAAGTGGAATTGTCTGATGTTATGTAAATGGGTAAACTAGGTACTTTACGAACACAGTCCTCAGTGAAAATGTTAGGCAATGAGTACCTACAGGTTTTCTAATTTATCATTTCAGTTGACGTGCCAATAATCTAAGAATAATAAAATGGGTAGAAAATCGCGTATGTAAACTGCGTATCTTAGTGCCAATTTAAAAATTGCGTTCAAGATCTGTCAGTGTCAATATTTTACGACACTTAAAGGTCTTGAATGCGGTTTAAATGTGAAAGCAACTCTTAGTGGGTGTGCCTCGCGACTTTGTTCGTTGGCATTTAAACCGATTTAGGGTTCATTTGTAAAGTTACACACACATACGCTCACGCTTCCTTTCAATGCGGGTAGGCCGAAACTACAGAACGCCAGGAATTCAGAGAGGGATTTCAAATAAACAAAATTCTCCCGGAATTAAAAATTCACGCGCGCTTGCGGAATTATTGGCGCGCTACTGGTACTGCACTCGCGAACTTGCGACACTCCAAACTACGTTTTGTCCATACCTGTATAAAACGCCGCCTGCGAGCGTTTTAGTATAGTATTTGATATATGGACAAAAGAAAGAAACCGCTTAAATGAAGAACATGTTATGGCAGAAAGAAATCCACACATTTTTCAATTTTAAAATTGGACTGCCAAGAGTTTTGTAAATTTGTTAGGTGTAGACCAAACATTTTGGAGTCTGTAAGTGCAAATGGAAAATAAAATAAAATGTTTTAAAAAATCGCTATTTCTTTTTCTCCCGGATTTTGACTAACAAGAGATGGCAACCCTAGTTACGATCCTGACATCATAAATAATTTTTCACAACAAACAGGGAAGAGTCGGCTTTGATGATTGCTCACCATAGCCCAGTGGATAGCACAGGTTAAAACATATATATTGCACACCACGCCTCATAACACGAAGCTTTTGAGGTAGTGCATTATGTACTCTCAACTTGCCAAAAACAAGTGCAAGTGCTGTCTTGAACTTTGATTGCCTCTTTTATATGCATATCGCACTTATACTTTATAATGAGTACACTGATAAGTAGAAAATCTATCCTTTTAACACAAATATAAACAAATGAAAATTTATTGCGTATTATAAAAAGAAAACTATGGACGTCCGTATGGATCCCGTGCGTGGTCACGATAACGTCCGAAATACTTCACAATACTTCACATATCGAGATATTAAATAAAAACATTTTAGACCTGCTTCCCCTGATTAAAAATGGCCTGAAAATGGCTGTTTAATTCAATGTCGTAATTGGCGCCCAACATGGGCTCACCTAACGCAAAGTGCGTTGGGTGAGCCCATGTTGGGCGCCAACATACATTTTTGAATTTTTCTGTTTTTGAATGAGCTTAGAGGCGTACACTTTTGGATTTTCCATATATTCCAGGATCTTCCGTGATTTCCGTGTGTTGTCTGACAGTTAGTCAGGGAAGTGTTTTAAATAATAGTAAAATATGTTCGTCTTCTACTCTTTCAGTCCTTTATCGCCTCGTTACACTTATTACCAAATTTATTTACCCACCGTTTGCTGTAGGACCATATTTTTAAAAGCCACCCATAAAATTACCTTAACCGTGTAACATCACGCTCTATTGAATATTTTTTATTGGCCGTGTTAAATTTAAACGCCCAAGTTTGAGCCGTAAATTAAATTTTGTGTAGATCGCCGCCAGATTGGCTGTAAAGTGGCTTTTTATTGTTTTTGATTGGCCAGGAGGGAGAGTTATTAACATTGTTGGGTTAACTTGTATTTGGAAATGATAAATGGTGGTGATTAAAATGATTGTTTGTTTTAATGTTAGGACTTGAATTGGTGCGACTAATAATGTTTCAGGTTTTATTGGTTAATGTAATAAACGTTGTAACAGTTTTATGCCCTTAACTTTGATTGTAAGATGCTTTTTGGGGAAATCAGAAGTGTATCTTTTTTTTTTTTGAGATTTTAATAACCGTGCACTGTCGTGCAATGGACATTTTGATGCATATAATACAATAAAGAAAGAAAGAAAAATAGTATATTTGGGACACGTACACGAAATACAAACAGTAATAAAAAATAAAATAAATAAATAAAAAGGAGCATTCAAGAAGAAGGTAATAGAAGTATTTATAGGCGAATATGAATATACAGAATAAGACATTTACAACAGCGATCCCTGCAAACAGACACTCTTTATGCAATTGATGTATTTGTTAAGTTGATCTGAAAATTACTGGCTAGAAATGATTATCGTTTATTGTGTTCTTGCATCTCTTTTTTCTAGTGTCTTGTATGAAAATTAGAAGGGAAGAAGCCCTTCTAAATGACGACAAATAATTACCATACTAACATATAACTTTCTTTTCAGCCGGAGCTATATAAGAATGAACTAGTCCGCCAGTCATCCACCGACAGTGCTGAGCTCGAGTTCTGTGGCAAGCTGCACTTCGCGCTCAAGTATGACCAGGAAGTTGAGGCTCTTGTTGTAAAGGTAAGTAATAGCTACCTATGCTATAGAACGTACAGGACCGCTAGTCATCCACCGACAGTGCCGAGCTCAAGTTCTGTGGCAAGCTGCCCTTCGCGCTCAAATATGACCAGAAATTTGAGGCTCTTGTCCTCAAGGTAACTCATAGCTACCTCTGCAACAGAATTAACTAGTTCGCTGGTCATGCTCCCACAGTGCTCAAGTTCTGTGGCAAAAGCACTTCGCGCTCAAGTACGACAGGAAGTTGAGCCTTTTCCTATCCTGTAAAAGATGTTCGTTACAAGAAGTACACAGAGCATGGAGACTCGGCAGCCACTGACACTTTCCATATAAACCAAGCGTGTGTCCGTTTAGTCGCATTGTGGCGGCATCTACATCGCCACATGCGAACGGTGCCATAAATGCTAAAAGTATTGTCGTCTCTGACGACAGTCCGACAGCAGAAATGGCAGCCCAGTGGCAATGGCCATAAGTTCCGAGATGTAGGTCGTATGTTCGGACCCAGACAGTTGCTTTATTTTGTGTAAATTATTTCATCATCACTGCTCTCAAAACGGTGAAGGAAAACATCGTGTGGAAACCGGCATGACCTAGAATAAAAAAGTTTAAGACATGTGACATCTACCAACCCGCACTGGGTCTGCGTGGTGGATTACGGCCCCCTCCCTCTCACCGAGAGGAGGCCTGAGTCCCAGCAGTGGGAAGATTATAGGCTGATTGTACCGTCTTTATACGCTGCCAGCGATTCCGTGCTCTATGGAGTTCTGTATTGTATAGAAACTGAACTATGATTAGTTCAGTCCTGTAAAGGAGGAAAGTTCGTTTTGTTCACTTCACATAAGTGAGATAGTTTTGTATCATCAGTTGGAATCCTCTTTATGAGAGTGCGCTTTGTAAGTATGTTCTAGAACCATGCTAGCTGTCATTATGGCAAATAAGTTTATTTACTATTTTGCGCCATTTTCTCTCTAACTGAACAGACAGCAGTGCTGCTGGGGAGTTTGTTGCACCACTTCTTCTTCCCAGCTAAAGCACTAGGAAGTGATGAGGGGTGGTCGTTTTGGGGGACTGTCTTATGTAATTTTGATGGTCGAAAAGTGCTGATTCTCAGCCTAATTTGAATAAATGACTTTTGAATTTTGATACATATTTCTGCTGTCAAGCAGTGTTGCTGTGCTACGTTTTGGAGGGCCCGGTATAATTACGGGATAAAAAACAAACATTATGTACCTATCTTCTCGCCCGTCAGCAAGGTGGTAGCGAGGCTGCCAGCCCATAGTGCACCGGACATAAATCTATTATAGACACTCGTAGATGCTATTTTACTGCATTTTTTAGGGTTGTCGTGTTGGGTTGTGTGTGTGTGATGTCGTGATGGCCCACTGGTTAAAACCTCGCCTCTCTTATACAAGGTTGTGGATTCAAATCCGGGCAAGTACCAATGTGACTTTTTCAATTCATATGTACTCTCTGAGTTTATCTGGGACATTACTGATATCGGTGAAGGAAAACATCGTGAGGAAACCTGGACTTGTAGTTAATATAAGTCTGAAATCGCCAACCCGTCTTGAGCAAGCGTGGTGATAAATGCTCGCGCCTTCTCTGTATGATAACAGGCCTTTGCCCTGCAGTGGGACAGTAACAGGCTGTTTAATTTTTTTTATGGTTTCCGACCTCAAAACGAAAGAAACGGAACCCATATAGGATCACTTGTGAACACGTTGTTCTTCAGTCTGTCTATCAGTCTGTCAAGACCCTTTTTCTCGGGAACGTGTGGAGGTATCAAGTTGAAATTAATATCAAATACGTAGGTTAGGGTTCCTTGAAGCTCTAAAAAAATTAAGCCTCTAAGTCAACGCTATAAATAATATGGCCAATTATGTGACATATTTTGATACTCGCAAATAAATCAAAACCTATAGGGTACTTCCCGTTGATCTAGAATAATGCAATTTGGTAAGAAGCAAGGTCCTCACAGCACAAGTAAAGGAAAAAGCCCGAAAATCGTTACTTTGCAGTTTTATCACATAAACCATTTTTTGCAATTACAAACTTACATTTGCAGTTGGAGAATTGACCGTGACGTATAACGATGTATGGGAGAGCATGTTTTTCAACTACAAAGTTAAGTTTGTTTTTGGGATAAATTCATCCCAACTACGAAACCCTTTTGTTTCTAATTAATAAACTTAATTTATCTGAAACCTAAACATAATGGTAATAATTAATAATAAAAGACGCAAACGATGTTACTGAACCCTTAATGAGCCAATTAAAACTAATTAACAATGTACCGACGTACTACAAAGATAATAGATAATAATCATAAAGGGCTCATCTCCTTTCAACTGTACGCGAATAAGTAATGCTATCTAATGGTAATATGGTAATAGAAGCCATTAAAATTATAGGTACCTACTTAAATTACTGTAATTAAATTTTAACTTTTAGCATAATACGAGGTATTCCACCGCTTTGCATCTCACTTAATCGAACGGCACCTAAGCTATTCCACGTATAGCACCGAAACATACGTATATACAATATAGTTTAACGTGAAAAGTAAACAAAAAGTAACAAAAATAAATCAATAAAATCTACCATACTTCAAAAACAATAATATTGTAAAATTCTACACAAACTCAACGGCCCGAGAACACGGATAACAAATCGTTATCTGCAGCTTATCTCGTGGCATGTTCCACCATAGTTTGTCTGTGCACTGAACTTTGGTCATAGATCATTGAAAAATATATAACAGAAAAGAAGAATGTACACCATACGAATTACAGATATAAATAAAGAAATTTATGAAGGTATAGAAGTGACACTCCCGATCCGAACGCATTCTAAATGTCAATTTCAATGTACAATAAAGTATATATAAATAAATAAATGTCTACAGTTGCAAGGCGTTTAAAACTGTGAACATATCAGGGGGCCTAAAACGGCCACATTAAGCAATTCCTCTAAAAGCAATTCATTTTCTGAATTTCTAGCAATTCCTCTATGGTGACACATAATTATTTTAGCTGAATCATAATTATTCAATTCAATTCATATTAGAATCATATTTGGTGTTTAAATAGCCGCATGAAAATAACGAAGACTGTACTTTTACCGGATAATTTTTCTTAACAGTTTTTATTAATCCAATGATGAATTGCGTTATATGAATTGAACACAGTTAATATTATGAATTGTCAGTTTGTGACAGTTTTTGTGTGATTCATGTTATTATTATATTATGATTCTGCCAAAGCGGCCGTTTTAACCCTCCAGGTGTCGCTAGTGGTATAAGACCCTTTGTAAAAGGCACGGTTTATTAACGGTACGACGTATCTACCGCGCCGTAGAAAAAACGTTTCTGTCCACAAGCTTCCATAGCGATCCATACAACACTGACGACCGTGCCGTAGGATACGGCATATAAACCGTAGTTTTTCACGACAAGAAAAACGTTGTCCCGATCAGCGCAAAATTGCTTGGCTTGTTCATAACGGGTCGTACCAGGGTGGCATGGAGCGGTAGGTGGACATCAACGCACGCATAGAGGAAAGTAGGTAGTAGCTCCTAAGTAGTGGGACTCCCTGCCGGAGACTGTAATCCTGAACAAAAACCTGGGATTTTTCAAGATTTGTTGATAAGTAGGTTGCTTGTAGGTAACCTAACACCATCGTCTACCTCATCATCACTTACTATCGTGTGAGATAGCGGTCAAACGCAAGGATAGGCACATAAGTATCGCCTCTATACTTCTTCTATATCTTTTTTACTACCTATATCCCATAGTAAAAAAATATACTACATTCATGAACTATTAAATGGATTAGGTTTCATAATCCGAAGCCACTTGGACCAAAGTCCATACCAAAAATATCCGATCTCCTTTCTTATTCTATGGCAGGGCTTAGACAATCGATCGCGTCCATGGGACTTAGTATGTTCCTCTGGAAGTGCTAGGCTTAGGAGCGTCTGGACGTGTCTATAGTTGAGACGAAGATAGCATTAAAATTAAGAAGGATATAGTCTTTTGCTTTTTATTGTAATGGTGCCTTTATGAATGTAAGTACAAGTTAACGCAGATTTTGGAGAGACCTAAGGAGCATAATACCATAATCAGCCTTTTAATGTTCCCACTACCCCCTCTCTTCGAGAGGGAGTGGACTGTAATCTACCACGCGGGCCCAGTGCGGGTTGGTAGATGTCTTTGAATTTTTGATTCTAGGCTATGCCGGTTTCTTCACGATGTTTTCCTTCACCGTTTTGAGAGCAGTGGTTAATCAATCTGCCCAGCCTTTTCCTAACTATGTTGGGGTCGGCTTCCAATCTAACCGGATGCAGCTGAAAATCAGTATTTTACATGGAGCGACTGCCTATCTGACCTCCACAACCCAGTAACTGGGTAGTACAATACTCCTTGATAAGACTGGTTGTCAGATTTTCGTGTTTGTGACTACCCGTAACGACGGTCAAAGATCCAATAATGACAGCCGGCACCAACGGCTTAACGTGTTTTCCGAGGCTCGGAGGAATCTAGATATGTAAAGATAGTCAAACATCCACAGACCAACCCCAGCAAGCGTAGCTTAACCTGATGGATCGAACCGTGCGGCTGTTATTACTTCGCCACGAACTCCTCCATCGAGAGTAGTGGTGATGAAATTATTTACACAAAGTAATGCGCCTGCCTGGGTTCGAACCCACGGCCTTCAACTAGTAAGTTGGAGCCACTGCTTTCTTATTTGCTGCGTATAGGAGTACAAATTTAATATTATTATCTAACTTGTTATAATATAATTAATAAGCCAGTATCGATACCATAACGAGGCCATTCACCCCAACCGGGGTCTAGGGTTGAAAACCGCAGAATTGGCGAAACGGCTGTTATAGTAAATTAATCATTTTTGGGCCTAGTCCTTTACAATATTCGTTTATTAAAGTACTTACGTTAAATGACATTCTGAAATTTAACTGGGAAATGGGCTTTTCGCCTTCTCAACCATTTTAACAGAAAACTTTAGGATACATAATGCGTAAGGATTGTTTTTTTTTTTCATACATTCTTCAGTTTTAGAATACTGGTAGTTTTAAAAGGATTACTTCATATTCGTGATCATTGTACTCTTGTCAGCTTAAATAAATGTAACAAGATCAATCATCCATTCACTAAGCATAGTTCTCTCGTGAAAAAGGTACAATTACTTAAATGTGAAAGATAGTTTAGCCAAAGCCATTAAATAAACGGGCCAAGTGCGTGTCGGACCACACACAATGAAGGGTTCCGTTGGTGGTTGCGATTCATTCCCAAGTACAAACTTAACATTGTAGTTGAAAAACATAGTCTCCCATACTGCAAATGTAAGTTTGTATGTTAAATATTGGGAAATTTACCATGTTTTTTTTAAGACCACAGACTTCTTATAAGGTTTTCCTGTAATCTATAAGTATAGAACGATTTTCTTTAGATTTTTCAAAATTTTAAGCTCCTTAGTTTCAGAGATAAAGGGAGGTAATCGTCAATTTTAATCTATTTCCTTAAGTAACTTAAAAAAAGAATGATATTATATACAAAATATACTTTTAGCTTTAGCTTTAGCATTACTTTTTTAAATTTTTACTTGTCTCCCAAAAGTGAATATTCATTCCCATATTCAAAATTCATTTATTTACGTAACACGTCCTTAATTGGGTCACAGATATGTGTACCAAATTTCAACTTAATTGGTCCATTAGATTCGGAGCAAATTGGCTGTGAAAGACGAACAGACAGACAAACAAGTCATCCTATGAGGGTTCCGTTTTTTTTCCAAAAAGAACCATAATTAAATCATTTATCTCAACTATGTCTTCGATGGCCTCATTTTTTGTCCAATCAAATGTTTTGGGTCAGCAAGATGTAACTTGCCGAATGGATGAAATTTTTCCAAATCAATCGCTTCTGCGCGGACTCTTGAAATGAGGCCAAGCGACATTAAGGCCAAGATTTGTGAAAATGTAATGGCTAATTTACAGGAAGAGAGTTTCTCGTCTCAAATAGGCGATTATCGAAATGAGATTAGAGTTGTATACCTTATATACAGTAGGCCAAACGTCAGCGGTAACATTTTGACCTTGACCTGACCTAGCGTAGTAGGAAGTTTCAATAACAGGTGGAGAAAATCCCCTTACTAAACTTGATGTCATAATATGTTACCTCTATGGCAAACTTGCGAATCTGCAGAAAATGCATTTTACAGGGGAGCGTTTTGAAAGCAAACTTCAATACAAATATATTTTTTTTGTAACAGGTTTAAAGGTAACGCTGTAGATTTGGTTTTCAAAATGGTACTTTTTTAACATTATCAACGGAATATCAAAATTTTACAAGGATCTGAAATAAAAAAAACATTTTAACTTTACATCATCATATATTAAAGTTAATCCTATACTATTAAACGAGCTATATTTACATATTATATATATTTATAATCACGTTCTCAAAAACGGCTCTAACGATTTCTATGAAAGTTGCAATATCCCCTATATTGCAACTTTCATACGGGTACGAAAAATCGATCTAGCTAGGTCTCAAATCTGGGAAAATTCGTTTTCTCCGTATTTTCACCCGAGCAGAGCTCGGTCGCCCAAAGTTTAGAACAAGATGACTACATTTGAAAAATTACATGGCAAAATGGAACTAATAAGTAACCTACTATCATGGCAGCATGGAATTAGTATGAACTATCCTGTACTATTAAATGAGCATTCTCTATTTTCACCCGAGCAGAGCTCGGTCGCCCGTTACTAGATATTTATTCATACCCTGGCAAAGTTCCGAAAGTGGTACTTTCGTTACTAAATAATACTAACATAATAAAAATATCCAATTGAAACTTCGGTTAACTTACAGAAAGTGCCACTTTCGCAAGTTTGCCAGGGTATGAATAAATATCTATTAACTTCTTTTATTTTAAAGAATGGTGGGCGATAATGGTCCCAGTTCCGCCAGCCACTAAGTGTGAATTACTTAAAAGAGCAGATAATTACGCTTAAACAACATCCTATATGAATTTTGTAATTTTACTATGGGTTTATTAAGGGGCATGCGCTAAGCTAGCCCGCGAAATTCAAATTTTCTTTAGTTTTTTACATTTTGCAGGTCAGTGTGAGGTTTTATGTTGATTAAAATACGATTCGCGACCGTAACCAATATGGATTTACATAATTATAACCATGACAATCAGCAATACGTCATTCAAGGCTTATCAATACAACTTAGATAGTTGTATTGATTATTTTTATGATTATAATTCTATAAATAAACATTTGATACGGCCGCAAATCATATTTACGAGTAGATCAACATAGAACATCATACTGACCTGCAAATTGCAAAAAACGTAAGAAAAATTGAATTTCGCGGGCTATCTTGACGCTTTCGCCTTAACATAAAACGCAGATTAGAACAATTTAAATTCTGTAACCGTCATAACCGTAAATTTTCCACGGTGTGTTGTACCACAGTTTTTCATCAAAATGTCGATGTCACTAAAACTGCAGATTCGTAAGTTTGCCGTGGAGCTGACAATATTATATTAGAGTTTTTACTGTGTATAAACACACGAGGGTGATAATCACCTGGCGAATCCCTAAGAGACTCTCATAGACATTCTCGCCTCTCGACGCGACGATCGCAAATTTTTGCTTGTGTAAACAAGCCTTAAGATTGAATGTCAAAGGTCTTTTTATGGGAAATTCAGCGTGTGAAGGATCTTAATTGAATTTTCTCGCTTGTGAGTGACGACCTTTATAGGTTGTTGAACTCTATTGAACTTGAATGGGCGAAGTTGATGGTATTTACATAATATGCTTTTACCGGAGTGTTTGGATAGTAGGTACGTGTTCGGTGATTTTTGTGAAGCATGTGTGAAAAGTTTATCTACTATCGTTTTGCAAATATACATTCAGTTTTAGGTAAGGTATTATTGAAAATATCAGATGATACAAGGATGATATAAAACAATGTGTTTACATCGAAGCTACGCAAGGTACGGTACCATAAACGATAATGCGACTAAATGTACGGATTCTGTTAACCACTCCAATAGGAATCTATGTACCTATACCGCTTGATTTTTTTTACCGTCTCGTGAACGGAGTAGAGAGAGCCCAGTGGCACAGTTTTTTTTAATTGTTATTTTTTTTTTTTTTTTACTTTAAATATATCGAAATTCAAATCATATGCACCCTACTAAACGCGCGGAATTTATAAATAAATTCGTAGCTTTCCTTAGCGGCCGATAGGTAGTCGCCGCACTTGCCGTCGGCCTCTGTTATATCCTTTCGCAGGCGCACAAGCCGCTCACGCATACCTGCCCGCCCGCGTGATCAATGCTACTAAGCAAATATTCCCGGGTATGGCTTCTGTTCCACTTACACAACTCACTATATTAATCTCGAGACGGTAAAAAAATTCAGCCGGTATGTTATCAAAGTCGCTTTTCGCGTTTCCCTGTATATCCGCGTTGTTCTTCTCAACCACGCAACAGATTTTTATGACGTTTTCACCATCGTTTAGAGAATTTATTCCGGAAGGTTTATATGTATAATACGTTAATATTAAAGTTACGTTTACCTAAGAAATCTCTAAGTTTTGTTAAGTCGTAAACATCGATAAATATATTTTCTTCATCATTTAAAAATGATTTTACAATTTTTTTTTTTGCATTCTTGCCCAGTAGTCAAATCGTGGCCAGTTCTTAGAATTGATAATTTCATGAAATGCACATCGACGCTGGTCACATCATGATGTGGTCTGGCCAGATAATTGAATACTCAACGTTTGACGATATGACCAGTTAAATACACGACTACTTCATGATGTGGCCAAACATTAGTGATCATATCGTAAAATAGTTTGATTATCCACCAGTAGAGGGGTTGATGTCGCTTTGTTTTAGTTGTGCATCATGGCGGTGGCATCAAACAAATCAAACAAAGCAAGTGACCACGCAAAAAAGTCGATGGACTTTTATTGGGTTTCCAAATATGATATTATGGAAAGCGATCAACTTGGAAGAAAGAAATAAGTAGTTGTAGTAGTAGAAAAGAAGTAGCATAGAGTTTTTAAAAATTAAATATTTTCGCCGCTTAAGTGGCACCCCAATCAAATCGGTTAGGTTAGGTTTGAACTGTGACCCACCGCGCGCGGGCCGAGCGAGCGCTACTTCCATGTTGGTTGCAGTTACTTGGTCATTTTTACTACACCTTAAACCATGGAAACCCTACATTAATAATATGGCCAAACTACGACTCACATATCATTAAATGTTGACGTTTAAACGTTAAGGCCAGTTTTAGCTAGCCATTTCATGAAATGGTCAATTCTAAGATCTGGCCACGACAAATACCGTAAATACCTCATCTTTTAAGGAAATAAAGTAACATAAAAAAAAAAAAACATACCATGATTTTGAAATATTTGCTGGCACGTATAAGAGTATCTTTAGGATTTTAGGGAGGCACTCAAAATTAATTGATTGATGAATGATTTGATGAGCCATCCATTTGTACGGGGAACAGGATTATTAAATTAATTGAATTGGTGACAAGCTCGTGTAGAAAATGTCGGAGGGATTATTTTCTATATTGATTGGGTGTTTTACCGGGAACAGAAAGTTCATAAAACACCCAATCAGGGTGTTTTATGAACTTTCTGTTCCCGGTAATATCACGGTCATCTAAAAAATAAAACCATCCTCACATTTTCTTTTGTTTGTGATATTTGTATGCTTAAATGGGTAAATATTGTATCAGAAAATATGAAGAATAGTGTGATAGTGAGAGATTACGTTTGGGTTGCATGTGCAAAATATCATATAGAACCAAATATTCGAAGACATTGTGACATCCACCAACCCGCACTGGGCCCGTTAGACCGTTTTCCTGTAGCTACCACGTTTAAGGTACCTACCCTTACTGACCCGTCTCAAAAATCCACCGTGTAGATAAAAAAAACATTGAATAGTTTTTTCCGCTCAGAGTATTCTAGCCAAATCTTGTTATAGATTTTATATCCGCTTTCCGTAATCCGATTTAAGGCTTGTGCAGACCAGCGCGACCTGTCGCGCGACGCGACACCGGTTATTGTTATACTGTGAAGTTTTCTTAGAAATTGTATTGTTCGTGTCGCGTCGCGCGACAAGTCGCGCTGGTCTGCACAAGCCTTTAGTTGACATTGAATTTTGCACACACGTGTTCTGATGTAAACAAAATATTATGCTGTCATTTTCCTCATGGAGACGGAAACTCAATGTGATATTTTTTTACGTAAAATGGCGTCCAAGACTGTTACTTACACGGGCAATAGTTTGCGCAATTCTTGGCAATAATTTTGGTTGAATTTGACGTCTCAGTAATAGTATCAAGATTGTATATAAAGTGCCAAGAATCGGGCTGTCATCTTGCTGACTGGCAAATTTTCACCACGGCATGAGTGACAATAGCCGATTCCCATAATTTACGAACCATTATTGGTTAAAATTAAGAATCTTGTATCTTTACCAATAATGAAGCAAAGACTTCATAGCTTTGCATACTAGACCTTCCCTTAACACGAACGCATGAACTCACACAGTGGCTTATTAGTATCACTTGTTAAAATGTTAGAAATATCGTATAATTTTACAATGTTTTTGTAAATATGAGAGCCCAATTTATCTATCACATATTTAATTTATCTGTAATTGCTTTATTTTTCATTCATTTTTACCTATCGTGGTATAGTAATCTTATTCTAGATGCATCCTCTTCACATAATATATAATTAATTTATACAAAATATTGTAAAAAAAAAAAAAAAGAGTAACGGTGGAGTTTCTTGCCCATTCTTCTCCATACGAAAACTAACTTTTGGAAGGGGCGACTAGAATCAAACCTATTTTTTGTAAAATTGACGTTCATAAGTGCCTTTTATGCGCCTAATTGAAATAAATTGTTTGACTTTGACTTTAGAAAAGTAGCTATCACAGGTAAAATTACATCAAGATTAGCTTACGAATCTATTTGTATACCCAGTTTGGCAATCAAAAAACTACCATTGATAAAAGGAACGATTCGTTTTTGTTTATAGGAATCAAGCATCTACTTGTTGCCGAGAGAAGATGAAAAAAGATATATCAAATACAATAGACGACGTATATTTAGTAACCTAATCCGCTTAACTGTTCTTAAAGAGTCATAAAGAACCCTGTAAGAAAGATAAGGTTACTAAATATACGTCGTCTATTGTATTTTATAATGGATTTCCGCAAAGTAACGCTTGAATCAATTAACTAAGATATATCAATACAATCCGTGTGCCCGATAGAACTTTCATACAAACTTTCAACCAGTATTTAAAACTTTTAGGGGATGAATTTTCAGAAATCCTTCTTCAGTGCTCACCTTCGATAAATAAGGAACTCTTCAGGAATTTCATAAACTCGCGCCTTCCCATGGGGTAGGCAGAAACTACAGAACGCCACCTACTACGATCCTTACATAAAGAAAGAAAGAAAATAAATTTATTTAACTCAGGTTAAGGCACACAATATTCACAATAAAAACAAAAAAAAGAAACTTAAAAAAATATTGTGTGCCTCACGGCTGCGCCAAATAGGCCCAGTTCAGCATAAATGCCAGACAACTAGTGTCTGACGCTGGTTTTCAACTGGACCTTCTGTTACGAGGACGTCTTACGGATGTAAATCAGTTTTATAGTGCGTATGTGTTCTATATTTAAATAAAAGTAGATAGATATGTGAAGCCCAAAAGAAGCCAGAAAGTCTGACACCAGTCTTACCATGGGGTATCGTATTACCCAGTTACTGGGTTGTGGAGGTCAGATAGGCAGTCGCTCCATGTAAAACACTGGTATTCAGCTGCATCCGGTTAGACTGGAAGCCGACCCCAACATAGTTGGGAAAAGGCTAGGCAGATTGATTGAGATAGATATGTGAAGCAAATTAAATTAAACTCGATAAGATAATTGCTTACAAATAATTATATAGCGCTTTTTATGGAATGAAATAAAATGGCAGACATACATACACATACCACACACACACTCCACACATACTCCTTTTGCCTCGTTTACGTCTGGTCATAGTCGGTCGGTTGTGTGTACTACGAATATACAATAATGTATAAATAATACAAGCTTCTAGACACTGCGGTTTTATGAATTTTATTACGAATAAGAATCATTTATTTGCAGAAAATACAGGTGTTACCAGTTGTAAAAGTTGGTGGTACAGTCCATATTTTGCCTGTCTAGGGCATGCAAATTAATTTTACAATTACAGGTATCTAATAGTACCTACTTATTTAAGATATAGGTACAGAAAAATACCTATGTAGGTACTAATATAGTTTTTTTTTTAATTAAGTTTTTTTTTTACTTTAAATGTAAGTACACACTTATCAAACCTTAACCTAAAAATAACATTTTATGCTACAACAATTCTAAAACACTTCACAAAACAAATAGGAAACTTAAAATAATGTTTTTTCTTTATGTTGAAGAAATTCTTGTAAACTACAAAAACAGTTTTCTATCAACCATCTACGGAGTTTAATTTTAAAATATTTAAATGGGAGCTCCCTTATGATCTTTGGTAACTTATTAAAAATTGTAATACACATTTGATAAACATTATTTTTGATTAGAGTTGTATTATAAAAAATAACTATTCCGCCATCTTGGATGTTCCGCCATATTGGATTTAGAATGACATCACATTATTTTTCGAGTTACTCTCAACAAGCCCTTTCATTTGATACCCTTATTGTAGAAATGCATTAAAAATAACTATTCCACCATCTTGGATGATCCGCCATATTGTATTTAGAATTACGTCACACAGCTTATTGTGTATTGTCATCCAAACTAAACGTGTATACAACATTTCAGCTCAATCGGTTAAAGATATCTGCTTCAAAATTGAGTAGCAAGATTTCACGCGAACAAACATACATACGAGTACATACATTGCAAGTTAAATAAAAGCTTTTAATAAAAAGGAACTAAATTTTTTGTTGCATCTCTTGGTCTCTGTTTTGTGTAATTGTCACCTTTGAATCTAAATAGATGTATTTTCTCTTGTGCAGATATTCGAAGCCCGCGATCTGCCTATCAAGGATGTAACCGGCAGCAGTGACCCTTATATCAAGGTGTTTCTCCTACCTGATCGCAAGAAGAAGTTCCAGACCAAGGTCCACCGCAAGAACCTGAACCCTGTCTTCAATGAGACCTTCCTGTTCAGGTTAGTAAGGATAAGTTCATCATCTACCTAACCTTTCAACTATATTGGGGTCGGCTTCCAGTCTAATTGGGAGCACCTAATTATCTGATCTCCACAACCCAGTTACTGGCTAACACGATACCCCTTGGTAAAACTGGTTTCTGACTACTCGTAACGACTTTCAATATACGAATGACAGACACCTCGCTCCCTCTCTCTCTTTCCGACGCCTCTCCGTGCCTCGAAAAGCACGTTAAACCGTCGGTGTATAATGATGGTCACCCATCCACGGACCAGCCTCAGCGAGGGTAACTTAACCTATTTGACCGATCCATGCGGCAATTTTTTTGCCACTTGGGAAGGATAAATTATGTGGTCTTAAGAGACAGGATCTGCTGGTAGATTATACAATAGATTAAAGAGTAAGCCATGATGACAAGGCGTTCTCATTATTTCTATTTATAGACAGGCACGTTTGTAAGGGATTCAATCTAGGTGTTGGTGGCAGAAATCCTATAAAATCAGCGTTGCTGGCAAAAAATATATTTCGGAATAGGGCTAACAGTGTTTAACTTTAGAAGTCTTTTACATACGAGCTTCAACTATTGTTGGTGCAGAATTTTCCAGTTCTCTTTCTTAAAGGCCAGCTAGAAGAAATTATATTGTAAATAAAAAATGTGGCCGTCACGGTATGCGTGGCAGATATGAAACATCGAAAAGAGCGGCGGCGAAGAGGGGACATAAGAGATTGTTAGAGTAGAACTTACCCCCAAGGCGCGCCAATTGATATGTCACATCAAAAATATCAAATCATAAAAGTGTCACTGGAAACACTAGATATATCCTTTTCTAAAGTTCTAAAGTGACCACAATAAATGCTCTCTTGAGCAGCAAGTTGCAGTAAATTCCATACTCAATACTCAATATATTTATTGCTTCCACTGCCACATGTGAACTAAGGTTAAAATTTCCAACCATAAAAATGTAATATCAATTTTGCCAATTTCCCAAGACCCAAAACTCCTTAAAATTCTACTTCTACCTTAATCCATGTTCGAACCCGCCCTCGGGGCTTAGCGACAGAAACTTGGCAATATTTCGTCAAAATATTAGTTCTGTTGAGTGCCACCTGACTCGCCAAGTTACCGGCAAATTGAGTTAACTCTTAGTTATCATCTTGACGTTAATTGTACTTCCCTTTAAAAGTTCCTCAGCATTCCTGGAATATTAGCTTTCTTGTTACTTCATTTTGGTGTAGGTAGATTAAAACAAAATATTTTGGATAATATCAGTTTTGTTATTGTTTGGTTGACACTTTTACTGTTTTGTATATTTTTTTAATATGTTGTTCCCCAACGATTCAGCTATTTAGCTTGACTCGCCAAGTTACCGGCAAATTGAGTTAACTCTTAGTTATCATCTTGACGTTAATTGTACTTCCCTTTAAAAGTTCCTCAGCATTCCTGGAATATTAGCTTTCTTGTTACTTCATTTTGGTGTAGGTAGATTAAAACAAAATATTTGGGATAATATCAGTTTTGTTATTGTTTGGTTGACACTTTTACTGTTTTGTATATTTTTTTAATATGTTGTTCCCAACGATTCAGCTATTTAGCTTGTATTATCGCACTGCACTGTATTGTTGTACTAGCTGCTGCAGTCTCGAAAATCGGGATAAAAAGTATCCAATGTCTACACATGTGCCAAATTTCATCCAAATCCGTTCAGCCGATTTAGCGTGAAAGGATACAT
Source organism: Agrochola macilenta (assembly GCA_916701695.1). Lineage (NCBI taxonomy): Eukaryota > Metazoa > Arthropoda > Insecta > Lepidoptera > Noctuidae > Agrochola > Agrochola macilenta. The sequence continues at coordinate 7,325,421 of OU753564.1, read as the reverse complement.
CATCATCATTCCAGCCGAAAGACGTCCACTGCTGGACATAGGCCTCCCCAAATGGGAGGGTTTGCCATAATTGCCACGCTTGGCAGGCGGGTTGGCGATCGCAGTATGGCGTTAAAATACATAGAGAATGTGCTGCCCATTTTCTAGTGAGTCCCTTAGTCGCCTTTTACGACACCCACGGGAAGAAATGAGATGATACTATTCTTTACGTGCGGCACCACATGGTGAAAGCATACACAAACAATCCAATAAGCAAACAAACGCACTTTCGCATTTATAATATCGTATAGTTAGGATAAACTTAGGATTAAGACTAACCTTCTGTCGTAAAGCAGTGGTAACTCAGTGGTACGAGTTGTTGGTCATGGGTTCGAACTCAGGCAGGCGCTTAACTTTGTGTAAATAATTACATCACCACTGCTCCCAAAACGGTGAAGGAAGACATCGTGTGAAACCCGGCCGGCATGTCCTAGAATCAAAAATTCGAAGACATGCGACATCTACCAACCCGCACTGGACCCGCGTGGTAGATTACAGCCCACTCCCTCTCGAAGAGACGAGGCTTGTTTCCCAACAGTGGGAACGTGAACATTATAGGCTGATAGTGATCTCAATACAAGGCAAAGGTCTTCCTCTCCCTTTCCTCATACTTTTGTCGCTGGTAATGTGGGCCAAAGCATCCATAAATAACAATAGGTACTTCTTTCAGACTTTACTTAATGCCTTTATGTGGCCTAAAAAGAATCTTGAAAGGTTCCGTTATATTACCTTCCTGTTCCGCAATAAAACTCTTAACGGCCTCTAGAAACTTTTGGCAACTCCTCATAATTACATCCAACCCTTAGTTAACGACCTCCACGGTCATCGTAGGCGACAAAAATGCCTAATTTATATGCAAAACAAATAAATTGACAAACTTTTGGAAACTTTTTTATTGAAAGTTCAGAGACTCTACCTGAAAAAGTGAATTTTGGAAGGCAATCATAAGTTTCTGATTGGCCGAATAGAGTAAGGGGTTCTACAGACATGTTCGAGTTGGCATGATTCAGCACAGCCGGGCGGTAAAATCGAATATACAATGTCGCCCATGAGCATGTGCCCCCCCGTATTTTTCTGAATATTCATGAAAAATTTTCGAAAACTAACTTTAAAGGGTCTATCTTTAATATTTTTCATGTTATTCAGTTTTTTTTTTTTGCTTTTGCCATATCTCATATGTTATTGGCTCGATTTGGATTCTCTTTATTTTTTCTAAAAGCTTATGAGTTATTTTATCGGATTAACTAATATTTTTTATTAAAATTTGTCGACAATGAAAAAAAAAACAGAGTTGAAGATATTTTTTTAGATAGATTTTTATTAGATCATAAATACTGCCCAATCGAATGTGCCGTGTGAAATCCCCCTAAGATTTCTGCAGTAAATATTTGGGTATAAGCCAAGTTAGAATTTTTACATATAGCTTCTCAAGTGTCAGCGTTGAACTCTTTCAATGTTGTTTGGCCTTATTAGCATTTATACGAAATACGTTTCACTTGTAGAAATAAAACTTCTAGGTTTTCAAAATTCAAAATATTTTATTTCACGTAAACCTACGGCACTTAAAGAAGCTAGGTGTACAGTTCCGATAAGTGGTTTCCTACGGAGAAGAGCCGGCAAGAAACTCCACGGTTGCTCTTTTAAAAATAATTGGCTTTTACAATATTTTCAATTATCAGTGTTTGCAGATGACAAAGCATTTATATTATGCAAATCTTTTAATAATAATGTGAAATGAGATGTTTTTTGGGATTCCCAAAAGGTGCCAACGGGACTCTATTACTAAGGCTCCGCTGTCTGTCCATCCGTCCGTCCGTCCGTCCGTCGGTTTTTCACAGGGCTGTATTTTTAACCGTAATAGGAAGACACTTGAAAGTTAACATTTTCAGAGTATGTTGGTATATATATACTATGGCAGAGCGGCTATAGTAATACATACTCTAAACATCAACAAATAATAAAAATAAAATATAAGTGTGTTATATTTTATTTTTACTGAACGCATCGTGTGCGAGACCGACTCGTACTTGGCCGCTTTTGTTGTACTAACATAAAGTTCAGTAACTGTACATTTGTTAGTTTTGTTTCAAATTCAAAATTCAGATCTTCAGTGTATCAGAAGGTTGCGATCAATCTTTATTTGCGGAAACATTTATCTCGCCATCTTTCTTTATTTTCGGCTGTTCAGTATTATCTACATTTACGTAGGTATATTAAAAATAGTAACGAAGAATTTTTATCCGTTTGCCAGTATGTGTGTTCCGGATTGGCGCAAAAATTACTGACCGGATTTATATGAAATTTGGCACACATATAGTTTATAGCCTGGATTAACACATAGGGTACTTTTAATCCTGGTAGTACTTTTCCGTGCGATATTATCCGTCATCCACGCGGGCGAAGCGGCGGGCAAATACTATATCAACAAATATTATAAATGCGAAAGTGAGTTTGTTTGTTTGTTATGCTTTCACGCTAAAACGGCTAAATAGATTTGGATGAAATTTGGCGCATGTGTAGACCATGGCCGGAATTAGGACATAGGATACTTTTTATCCCGATATTCCCACGGGATCGAGACTTATGCGGGTGAAACCGCGGGGCGTAGTTACTTTTCTAATAAATGACTTCAAGGTACAAAAGTTTCTGTATTCTTCCTCAATGGACTTCTGAGTATTGTTGGAACTTGTTTTGTCCTTTATTTATTATTTATTGTAGATATCTCATACACATCAAGTCACATAAAAGATACACTAGTGACACTCAAACTCAACCTCTCCATACGAAAGCTAGCTGTTGGAAGGGGCTACTAGAATATTTTGATTTTTTTGTCAATTTTGACGTTCAAAAGTGCCTTTCATGTGCCTAAATTAAATAAATTATTTGAGTTTGACTTTGAATGATCGAAGACGATTCTTAAGTTTGAAACGATACTTACATTCTAAATGTTTCAGTGTGCTCTCACAGGACCATTTTTATGAACCACTCCGATTGAAGAGTTCTTAAGTGTTCATTTGAAATCCCCGACGTTGTCGTTTTAAAAAATGACGCCATTTTATAAAGTATTAATTTTAAAAAAAGTCGGGTCTTTGGACACCCGGTTCGAACGAAGTTCTTATCACTGTATATTATGTATTAATATAGAGCCATAAATAGTACAAATAAATTAACTCAAGCCCTCGATCTAGCTACCTAACGAGAGCCTCCACAGGTGTTGATCGAGGTTCTTGGCTATTATGCCATTGGCGCCACGACTATCGGCACAATGACTATTGTATCCACATCTCACATACGTCGACAACCTCGCGAGGAGGTCAAGATACTTATTCTGCTTATCTTTTTCAGCTATCATGAAATTCTCGTCATGCGGGATCAATAATCATTGTGCACCGCTCTAATCGATCTATCACCACTATGTCGGGCTCATTGGCAACAATAGTCTTATCAGTGATGATAGATCGATCCCAATACAACGTGATATTGCCATTATCGAGAACCGGGTCGGGCACATACTTTTCGTACGGTACTTTCGATTCCACAAGACTGTATTTCAGAGCAAGTTGCTGGTGGATAATCCTGGCTACAGTTGTGTCTATGCAAGTAGTCTCCGTTAGCCAGAGGAGAACAGTCAGAATAATAATTATCATATTATTATTAGAGCGTCGTCTCTCTCACTCATACCTATGTGACAGTCTCCTTCTAAATCTCGAGTTGTCATTTACGCCCAGGTACTGTATATGGTTGACTAATTCCATATTTTTTTCTTTAGCGTTCCTTATGAAGAGCTTCGCCAACGCTACATCCAGTTCTCCGTATATGACTTCGACCGGTTCAGCCGCCACGACCTGATCGGCCACGTGGTGCTGAAAGGTTTGCTGGAGTCTGCTGATCTTCATCAGGAGATCGAGTATACCATGAACATACTGGCCGCGCCTCAGGTAAGAGAAACCATTGACGTCTACAGTTGTTTTTTTTAGGAGCACGCTACAGTCATTATAATACCTAAATCATATTATGACGCATAATCTTGATTGAGCGCAGTGGTGGCCCAGTGAAACGGCCGCGATTTTTGAGTTGTAGTTCGTAGGTTCGAAGCCATCCAAGCACCTAAGTTTGCGTAAATTATTTCATCACCACTGCTCTCAAAGCGGTAAAGGAATACATAGCGAGGAAACGGGTAGGTTTTTGAGCCTAAAATTCGAAGGCATGTGACATCTACCAACCCGCACTGGGCCCGAGTGGTGGATTACGGCCCGCTCGCTCTCACAGAGAGCAAGCCTGTGTGAACATAACAGGAGGATTATGCTTATGTTTACAATTACAATAGTGATTTACACCAAATATCGATGTAGTTTTGTTTATAGAGGATATAAGTACAGCAAAATAGACTGCAGAAAAGTTAATAGTGCAGCTAGACACCTGGACTATGTAAAAGGTGTCAAAATATTAACTTTAAAAAAAATCCAATATTTTTTAAAGTAATTTTTTTAACACCTTGTGCTTTAGACTAACTTTGAAATCGAGAAAAAAAACAGCTTTCCCATACAGTTTAGAACAGTAGGTATTAAACTTTAGAGCAGCAGATTTTTTTTTCGCGATTTCCACGTTGGTAGCATACTAAAAGTTTTTCAGTTCGATGGTCTCCTTAGAAATTAAGCAAAATAAAGGAAGCGCTCCTTAAAAACGTTAAAGTAAATTTTTGAACACCTTAAAATAATATAAGTTTTTTGCTCTACGCTATTTACGAATTTAAAAGACATGTTTTAAGGATAAGTTTAACGTTGCCAGCGACATTTTTAGGGTGCCGTACCTCAAAAGGAAAAAATGGAACCCTTATAGGATCACTTTGTTGTCCGTCTGTCTGTCAAGACCCTTTTTCTCAGGAACCCGTGAAAGTATCAAGCAGAAATTCATATCGAATACTCAAGTCTACTGTCCCTTGGAGCTGTGAAAAAATCAAACTTCTAAGCCGACGCAATCAAAAGATACAGGTGTTTATGCTGCAAAAATGTTCGACAAGTTGTTTTTTGATTCCCTTGCGAGCAAGGGAATCAAAACCTACAGGGTACTTCCCGTGAACTCAGAATCTTAAAATTTGGTACGAAGTAACGTCATATAGCACAGAATAAAGGGAAAATTGCGAAAAGCATACATTTTTTGTTACATCATATAATAAAAATATTTTTAGTACGGAACCCTCGGTGCGCGGGTCCGACTCGCACTTGGCCGGTTTTTTTTTTGTATTAATACGTGGTTAGAGAAATCCAGTATCGTATATCCATTTTTTGTTGACATAATACAAAAACATTCAAGGAAAGAGTTATGATAACAAATCATACTAAGATCCTAAAAGGAGAGGATATAGCCGTTAGACGCCAATTGGGATTGGAAAGGATTTGTCAGCTTGGCCTTTGATTTGTGTCAAAAACGTTCCTCTCAATATCATATCTTTATTTGAAGATTTTTCGATGTGTAACATCTTTACTCTCGCTTTCCTGCAAATCTTTGTGGGAGTGATTTCGTGAAAAAGGATGGAAGTGTGTAACAGGAAACCCGGAAAGTGCGCGCTATTGATTTGACCAATGAAGTGTTAAGGTTGGCCGTCAGATGGTACCGACCTATTTTCCGAGAGGTTGTAAACAGGATGATGACGATGACGGTAACGATGACGTATGATGATGATCTGTCAGGCAAAATGTCAGTTGACACATCATCGGCGACTACTGTAAAGCTCGCTCGTTTTTTTAATTGACATTCGAACATAGTTTTATGTCAATCGTCATCTTTAGCGTTCATAAATTATGTAAATTTCAAAATATTATCTCCAATGAAAAAATTATCGTTATAAACCTTAAATTCTTAAGCAAATGACACTGACACTTGAGGTTAGGTAAAGTCAACCTTTATTGAATTATTCGGCTCACTCCTGGCAGTTTCGTTACCTACTTTCATATTAAATTGTTCTACAAAAAATATTTTTGATTTTCATAAAAGAGATTATTTTTCATGCTTAATTGTCTTCATAAAGATTTGGAATTTGCTTATAATGTTTCGTCATTAAGGTGTGTTTTTACGCTATGTATTGCGACACTAGGTAATGTAAATGTTATTAGAATTATCTTTTTGCTTAGTATCATCTTCCCTTTTCCAAATTGTATAAGTAAAAAATCAAATTCAAAAGTCATTTATTCAAACTAGTCTGAGAATCACCACTTTTCGAACGTCAAAATTACATAAGACAGTCCCTTAAAACGCCCGCCCTTCACCACTTCCTAGTGCTAATAGCTGGGAAGAAGAAGTGGCGCACCAAACTCCCGAGCAGTGGAGCAGTAGAGAGTAAAGTATTTTCTTTTTATATCTAACATACCTTCTGTGCTGTATCCGTCAATAATCATCAATATCCGTACCTATACAATGTTCCAAATCTGTTAAACAAGAAGAAAATACTTTCAAATGTTCATCATCATCTATCAACTCAAAACTTACAGAAACACGATTCTCTACTACCCATAATTCAATCAAACATATCTGATTTGATATTTCAATATCCCAAAATTAATCACTGCTGCAATTTTCCTTCAACTTAATTTAATTTGTGAGAAGTATACAGTTCGGCTTAACAATCCGATTTGGCCTTAGGCAAGGCCCCAAACCCATTAATCAGCAGGTACGTCTTACGTTGCTTTCTTGTACCCACTCCCTTTGGTCTTTCAAGTCTATTTCGAAGGACAAGGCACCTTTTATCCTGCACCTTACCTTGAGGTGTATTGTGTCGTGAATATAAAACGGTTGACCTAATTTTATGGGGTTATTTATTTACGAGTATAATGTTAAGATTATGTCCCCGTACTTGTTCCATTCGTTTGGGTGGATTTGTTTACTTTTTCTGCTGCATATTCTTTGGTCTTTTTGAGATTATTTTGTCTACATTTTACAATAATGTTTCTACTTTCACTAAGGACCTGTGTTCCTGTTTCCAGGCAATTAGGCATAGGTAATTTTCAAGATGTGTCGGATTAAACTTAATGACTAATACATTCTAATTTATAAACTGATAATTAGCCTGCCCTACGGCATTGATTGCAGCATTTTACTATCCTTGATCAAGCTACGGTATTAGCATGGCAGGTGATAAATGTACTGGTAAGTTTTTTTAACCTTTATTGTCCCACTGCTGGGCAAAGGTTTCCCCTACAGCTTTCCAGTCTTCCCTATGTGTTGCTTTCTCCGTTTGCGGTTTAGCTAGCTAATTTAATTTGACCCTGTATTAAAATAAATTCTCCCAAAAATGAATAATTTAGGTCTTGATTTCGTTTTTAGAATGTGATTGGAATTTTGTGGTCTAAATATTTTATATTAAAGTTTTCAATAGCCTGAAAATATCAGGGTCAATGTTCGTTAGTTTAATAAAATTCAATAAAATCGCAGCATATTTTTTATTTCTATTATTAAGCTGGCTTTATTAAAATTATGATAATGATACCTATTTATCCACACAAATAATCTTATTGAGTTGATTAATAACCAGATTAGAAATTCTATTGCCCATTATCTTTTACCACTACTTAAAAAAAAAAAACAATAATCACATAACATCCTGTGCATGTCCCAAATAAAATATTTTTCTTTCTTTGTTTCTTTTCTTTTTCTTTAAGATTTCACGACTACAAGTGAAAGTTACTTCATTTATTAAAGGTCTACAAACGGACTTTTATGTCAGAGTACTTTGAAAGTTTAAAGGGAAAAGGTACAGGTTTATAGTATAGTAATGATTGTTTTAAAAACTTAGAACGTTACGCCGCCGATCTGGATTGTTTATGCAATCTTAGTTTTCATAGGCCTAATTTCGTTTTACAGCTTGGCTTTCCGGAATTGAGGGAACAATAGCTTTGGCATTACTAATGAGAGTAACTATGGAGTTTAATTGCATATACTTCTCCATACGAAACCACTTTTTGGAAGGGGAACCTAGAATCAATACTATTTTCTTGTAAATCTTGACGTTTAATTTGGAATAATTAATTTGAGTTTGGCTGCGCCTTTTGACTAACATTAGGCGACAACTAAATGAATAACTTAATAAAATCACGCTGTTGAATTATTATTAACTCGTTAACTTGTAGAGCCTAATTAGCTGTGATAGTTTTCCTTTTAATTTCGTTAAATATATCGCAGCCTTCTGGTTAAGTCAGCCTGCTAATTTTATTGGATGCCTAGGCCGTTCATTAAACGGCATCCGATTAAATAGCTGAAGGACAACTAGCCAAGTCATTGTGCGGAACGTTTAACCAGATGGCTGAATGTCGTGTAGTAATTTAGTTAAACTGGGTAAAATAGGTTAGGTTAGGTTAGAACTGTGACGAACCGCGCGCGAGCCAAGCGAGCGGTGCCGCGGCAGCCGCCGGTCAGGACTATTTCCAAGTTGTTCGCAGATTTTTTTTCATCACTTGGCTGTCTTGGTCAGTCATCTTCTAAGGGCTGACTTTCAATACGCCAAGTTGTTAAACGTTGATTCATTCTAGTTGACTTAACTATCGGCCTAGGCATCCAATTAGTTGGCTAATTTAACCAGATGGCTGCGAGCCGTCAATTTTTAATACTGTAGCCGTCAATTTTTTCACATTTCCAAAACTAACCATTTAATTGGATGGGGGGGAGGACACTTGACTCTAACAAAAATTTGTACTTTAAAGTGTATTTAATATTTTTAACAACCTTTCCAACGACACCCCACACCATGGGCCAGACGTGAAAAAACATCCCCCCCCCCCACTTTACGTGTAGGGGAAGTACCCTTTTTTTCATGATTTTATTTTACCACTTCGTCAAACTCAAACTCAAACCCAAACTCAAAGCATTTATTTCAATTAAACCATTTACAGGCACTTTTGAATTGTCAAGGAATCGGTCAGTCAGAAATATGAAGCTAGTTGCCCATTCCAAAGCGTAGTAGGTAGGTACATATGGAGAAGAACGGGCAAGAAACTCCACGGACACTCTTTTAAATAAATTGTTACAAAGTATTTGTTACATCATTCATGTTGAAATTAAACATGTGAGAACAATGTAGAAAGACGTGCACGTTAGAAGTGTCCGTAATAAAAATATAAAACAAAGAACAATTCAAAAATTTAAATCAGCCAAGGCAGCTAAGAGTTGACCAGTCCCAACTGACGGCGCCCGTTCACGAACATGACGCATGGATTAGCACCATTCAGCTCAACCATGTTGAAGGGAGCTAAATGATCCAACACACGCGCCACCATCAGCGAGACATCTGAGTGAGCATGACATACTCACAGCCGCCAGGGCACATTCAAGTCAATAAAATACGTATTACCCGGTAAATGTTAGCTCTTTAGTACATAGTACTCACACCTGTGCTCTGAAATTATATAATACAAAGGAAATTGATTTTAAACAATGCAAAGATGGTCTTAAACTCTTCAGCAGCTCCAACAGTGTTTTCAAATGTTAATCAAATAGTTGTGGTTGTGGAGCAAGACCAGCATTGAGCCAAGCATTTTTATCAGCGATGTAATCCCCCAACTTATAATATGCCTGCCTGTATAGTGTGCGTTTTATACAAGTACAGCGTGTCGGCGTGTTTAATCTATGTATAATGCTAAATTAAAGCTTTCTAGTACTTTCAGTCTGAGCTAAGCCGCGGACAGACAGACCGACAAACGGACATGGCTATAATACTATGTTGAATTCGGAACCCTAAAAAGTAATATTAAAAACTAACAAAATAATGAAGAAAAAGTGCGATGCCAAAAAGCCTCCTATCTCATCATAATGCTGCGATATTTAAAAAATAAATACCGCAGCGCTGATATTCTGATAGACCCCACTGCGATGCCACGGACATACCTACAAACATAGATATAAGCCCACTAGGGGAATCCTAACTTATAATATTATTATAAATGCGAAAGTGAGTTTGTTTGTTTGTTATGCTTTCACGCTAAAACGGCTGAACGGATTTGGATGTTTGGCACAAGGGTAGACCATGCCCTGAGTTAAGTTATAGGATACTTTTTACCCGACTACGGCGAAGTAAAATTGAGGGTTATGATTTTGACCGGTATGTGTGTTCATCTGTTGCTTCATAACTTCTAAACTACTTACTCATCATAATTTGACCTAGTATCGTTGGAAGCGTCTTGATGGTGCGCTAGTTATAGGTTATCTGTTATTAGATTAAATTGAATATGGCGCCCTCTAGAGGCCATAAAGTGATGAACTATAAATAAATAAATATGCTACATATGTTCGGTATAAAATGAAAGGGCTTAATTAGCATATTTCAAATATATATTATTACATTATAGCCCCAAAATAATTGACACGTGTAGATAAATCGAATAGCTTACGTGTGACTCCGGATTGTTTATTTGTCTGTCTGTGATGTCTTGTTTATACCTTTTTAACCGACTTTCCAAAAAGGAGGAGGTTATATGTTCGACGCGTATGTATGTTTTTGTTTTTTTTTTTTTTTTTTTATGTATGTCCGTCGGTTTCTCCCCATATAAATTGTATTAACTTTGCTGGGATAGTTTTTGAGTAAGCTTCAATAATACGTATTTTTCCCACTTAGTATAATGATAAATGATGATAACTTCCAGTGACTGTTATTTACATAGCAGGTACTGGTATTCGAATTTGTGTGGGGTAGGTACCACAACTAAAAAGTGAAAAATAACTTTAATTTCGGAAGTCAGTGGCAAAAAAAGAAAATTCAAAACCAAAGACACGGAAGTCGGTTGTTTTCTTTTTGTAGTTGTTGTTTTGTATATGTCTCTGAAGCGAGATCCGTGAGGTATGGTGTGCCTCAGGGCACTGTACTCGGGCCCCCACTTTTCTTGATATATATCAATGATCTCCCAAGAAATTTGAGAAACAAAATGGTACTTTTTGCAGATTGATTACAGTACAGCTATCATAGAATGCACTGATCCAAACGAATATCGAAATGAGATCAATAACTTGCTAAATAACATCATTAATTGGCTAAATAATAATAATCTTGTGATCAATTTGAGTAAGACTAAAATTGTACAGTTTCATCAACGACGTGAGAATCCACCCCTTAATATTACCTACGATGAGTGTAAAATAGAAGAAGTTACGAGTGCAAAATTCTTAGGCATAACTGTAGACCATAAGTTGACTTGGAAACCTCACCTGGAAGCGGTTTGTAAACGACTGAGTAAATCTGCGTATCTATTGTTTCAATTATCTAAGAGAGTTAATTCTGAAACACTGTTAACAGCCTATCATGGACTTGTAGCCTCTAATCTCCGTTATGGTGTTGTTTTCTGGGGGCAATCAACTAATAGGGAACTGGTATTCAGGATGCAAAGAAGGTGTGTAAGATCCATGTGTAATTTAAAGTCAACAGATAGTTGCGTTCCCTACTTTAAGAAATTAAAAATATTAACATTACCAGCTATATATATATTAGAAACTGCATTATTTATAAAATCAAATCCACATTTATTTACAAAATTTTCAACAGTTAAGAAGACCCGGAGTCAATATGGATTCGGAGTCAATATGAAAATCAACTATGTACGTTGAAATGTAATACTGCGTTAATGAAAAAGAGCTTCTTTGGTGTTGCACCAAAAATTTTTAATAAAATACCTGATGCTATAAAATGTATGCCATTAAAGAAATTCAAAAAGTGTCTTCACAAGTTATTAGTTGAGAAATGTTATTATACCCTGGATGACTATTTTAATGATAATACTATTTGATTAAATTCTGTAATTTTATAAATTTATATTATTAATGTTGACTTGGATGACTATTTTAATTTTGGATGACTATTTGATTAAATTCTGTAATTTTATTAATTCATATTATTAATGTAACGAACGAATAATTTCTCGCATATTCTTTTGTTATGATCTTTGTTTTATTTGTATGTCAACAATGACAAAGCATAGTGCAACACTTATCTATTTAAGACCTTGACATGTATGATTAATGTATATATGTTCTTCACCTATGTTTCACAAATAAATAATGATTCTGATTCTGATTCTGTAAAAAGTTTTTTAGATGATTTTTTGTCGTAGTTGGGTTTTAGTTATAAACCTTTTATTTTTCTATCCTCACGGGATCGAGACTTATGCGGGTGAAACCGTTTAAGTTTCGAAACAGTGTTTTTTTTGCGTTCGAAATTACTTCTCCTTCATACCACCTGAACCAGTACTTCTAAACAAAGTTAGGAGGTAACATATGTTTTTCTTAATTACAAATACGACCATATATCACGCAGTGGCAGGTTAATTATTATATTGCCTGCGAGTAGCACCTGTAAGGGGGCTAATACACCGAAGTCGACGGCAAATGATACAAACGGCTTTATATTGCAAGATGTCAAGGGGTCTCTTTGCAAGGTGACGTGTATTTACAGTCAGCAGACGTTGCATATTTTTAGGTATATATCTTTCCTTACGGGAATTAAGCCTCGTGCAGACTGGCACGACGCGACTCAAACAAAACAATTTCTAAGAAAACTTTACGGTAGAACAATTACCGGTGTCGCGTCGCGCCAGTCTGCACGAGGCTTTATCAGTGCAGTTTGATTTCATCAGGTTAATGAATTGATAAAAGATTCTCAAAACCACCACGTAAATGCTTTAATACATTTTTGTTAGATTTCTCATCATCGAAGTTAAATCAGGACAATATCAAGGTCATCGTGATCATTTGACATTCAAACGGTCCACGATTGATTGATCGGGAAGCCGTACTAATGTATAAAACTGCTGATATAGGGAACCGAGTCTGAATCGTCGCGGTGAACACGCCCGTGTATAGGTCGTTATATTTCCTCTTCTACTAATTAAATTAACCACAGAGTAACTTTTCTTTATAATATTTTCTCCTACATACGAGTTTTCTTGATACTTGCATTTACACCTTTATTCTCAAAAGGGCTAGGCAGAGTACTCGTAGCATAAGTAGTTTATAACGTTCCTATTGCTGGGACACTGGCCTCCTCTCTGTGTGAGGGAGTGGGGTGGGGAATAATGTGATTCGCGGATACGGGAAACGGATACGGATCATTAGGCTGCCTGTCCACTGGAGCGGAGAGGTGAGGAGCGGAGTAGCGGTGTGCCAATATTAACCAATGGAATTGCATAAAACCTCCGCTCCGCTCCAGTGGACAGGGATTTGCGAACTAGTTTAAAAATTCATACAAAATCTGGAAGCGGAGCGGGGAAACGGAGCGGAGAACTGGAGCGGGGAACCGGAGCGGGGAATTATTACTCGTCGCGTGAACTCGGTCTAGCTCCGCACAGTGTGCAACGCCGCTCTGCTACCTCGCTCCGCGCAGTCCGTAACTCTGCTCCGCTACCTCGCTCCGCATCAATGGACAGACACTGTCCGCGACTCCGCTCCACTCCGCTGCCATTCTCCTCTCCACTGCCTCGCTCCGCTTGAATGGACAGGCAGCCTAAGGGTCTAGATACGGATACGGATCTTAACTTTCTTCAGCTTCAGCAAGAACTATTTATGATCCTCATCGTAACAGACTTTTGGGGGACAAAGCTGCCAAGTTACTCTTTTTGAAATACAATTTACCATTACTCGATATCAATTATGACGTATATTTTTTTTAAGTTCTTGGAAATAACATTGTTTTAATTGATGTTAACACTTAGCATTAACTTGATAATTATTTCAATCAGCATAGCACATAGATCAGAGGTTTGATATCACTACAAAGATAGTTTAATTACAACCTCTAATCCACTACGCGCGCCCAGTGCGGGTTAGTAGATGTCACATGTCTTCGAATTTTTGGTTCTAGGACTTCCTCACGATGTTTTCGTTCACCGGTTTGCGAGCAGTGGTGATGAAATAAATTACACAAATTAAAATGCCTGCCTGAGTTCGAACCCATGACACATAAGTCTTGGTCGTTATCACTGGGCCCCCTGCTCCCCAGAGAGCAGAGTACACTCGCGCAATAGGCATGGTAGGCTGCATTTCAGTGGTATCAAAAATAGTTTTATCTGGCTTCGTATTTTAATGAAACTCCGTAATACTAGGCCAGTTCAAGGTCAAAGTGTTACCACTGACATGCGGTCAACTGTACAATACACTAACATATCGCTAGTTATGTTTAAGTTTAATATTATATAGCGAGGCTATTGCCTTTTTTAACCGACTTCTAAAAAGGAGGAGGTTATATGTTCGTCTGCAAGTTTTTTTATCATCGATATTTTCGTCAATTACTTACTCAGACCGTTTTTTTTTTCATTTTTTCAGGGAAACTTGCGCGGTGGTCCCATTATATATATTCTTGTTTGGTAAAAAGATTTTTTTATTAATTGGGCTCAAATTCAGAGCCCGAAGTGGTTCTGAGAATTTCCAAATGAAAAGCCCAAAAATATTAACCTAATTGGGGATCGATCCCTCGAAGCTTAGCAGTCACGATTGCATCCACTAGACTAAGGCCGCGTCCTATGTAAAATCGATCGCCGCACGACTATGCGATCGCTGTCGCGCCGACAGAGGGCGCTTTCCGGTTTTCCGATCAAAAAGTAACATAATGCACGCGACGGTCGTGGTGTATGTTATAGACTCATCTACGATCGCTTTTAAATAGAACTCGCTAACGAGACAATCTTTCTTAAATTCTTCCTTTCTTAATAATATTGTTTGTTAATAGGAGAAGAAGGATCTCGGTGAACTGATGTTATCGCTGTGCTACCTTCCCACTGCGGGCCGGCTTACTGTTACCGTCATCAAAGCTAGGAACCTGAAAGCAATGGATATCAATGGATCTTCAGGTAAGTGACAAAGATCAGACAGTTTGATCTTCAAACTTTAAAGACCGAGTTCTGATGCGTATTTAGTCGACCTTGTAATTGCTCATCCTAATGTTCAAAATCAAAATCAAATTATTTTATTCCATAAAACCTACTTGGGCATTTAAACTGATGAAACGTCAGAAGCTAGGTGCACGATTCCAATTGGTTGTTTCCACTAATAAATATGTAGTTGAAATTAGAATTTTAGATAAAAAATTAAAACTTTGTTGAATTTCACTTGCACTTCAGCGACTATTTCTTTATGTGACAACAAGTTATAGCGCTACAAGGTTATTGTGGCGCGTGGCCAAAATCGGAACTAACGCCACCATCTTGTTTTTTGAATCCATTTCAAGTGACATTTCACAACAAAATTGCACAAATATTCACGGACAGCGCCCCCCTGTCAACGACATTCGAGCGCCAAAAGATCCTTGCAAAAGTGTACAGACCGTTCACTATAACTAGTCCCTTGCCGTCATGTTGGCACCATTGCTTGTCAAGCTTTGTTTCAATACTAATAGAGTTCAAAATGTTGACTGACAGAACAATGCTACCAATCGCGTCACGGGACACGTCATAAAGAATGCACTGTAATTTCAACCTTAATGCTCGGAATTGTCAGGGTGTTGATATAGTTGTGAATATCAAATCTAAGGCAAAGTTGTTTTAGACTGTAGGGAAATGCTAGTGCATTTCGATGTAAGTATTTAAAGGGTTATGTAATATTTATATCATCTAATATTATAAATGAGTTTAAGCACGAAAGTGAGTTTATTTGTTTGTTTGTTATTTGGGTGTCGGAAAATATCCCACGGTAACGTACTACCTGGATTAAAAGTACCCTATGTGTTAATCCAGGTAAACAATGTATTAATTCCGAAATAAATTGTTTTCATATAACTTTATTGGTTTACGCGACGCACGGCAGTAAAGCTCCCAGTCAGCATGACTTTTTCCGACATCTTCAACAATCATCGTCATATTTCAGCCAATTTACACAAAATCTTAATAAATTATACACCTAAGCCTTCCTCATGAATTACTCCGTCCATTGGTGAAAAACGTATGAAAATCCGTTTGGCAGTTTTTGGATTTACCGCGTTCAGACAGACAAACGCGGCGTGGAGACTTTCTTTTATTATGTAGTGATTTTATGTAATTTCTAGATGGAAACAACTCATGTCCTCTAGACTCAAACACTTAGTTACGACTTCCAAAATACTAATCTGATTACGGCACGCCCAAGTATTGGCCAATAATTAGGTTTCCCCTAAAACGGATTAACTGAATCAATGACTAAGTGTGCTAGGCCTAATTCCGTTATCGAACATAACATCATTGTATCGCTCTATCGTTTCTTAATAGATGTGGATCTTGGGAACGAAAAGTAGCTACAAGCAATTAGGGACTCATACGTACTACAACCACACAACATCGCAGCGATAAATAGTGGGCAAGCAGTGGTTACGTTGTGGCTAGTTTTTGCAGACAGATCGACTCCGGCTGTGACAGTGTCATTGCGTTGTGGTTGCAACGTCGCCTTAATGTAGTCGGTATCGCCCACACGGTTGATTTTGCCCGTCCACGTGGTGTGGTTGTGGTGTGATTGTGGTGTGGTTGTGGTGTGGTTGTGGTGTGTTTGTGGTGTGGTTGTGGTGTGATTGTGGCGTGGTTGTGGTATGGTTGTAGTGTGGTTGTGGTGTGGGTGTGCTTTGCTTGTGGTTCGGTTGTGATGTGATTGTGGTGTGGTTGTAGTGTGGTTGTGGTGTGTTGTGTTTGTGGTGTGGTTGTGGTGTGGTTGTGGTGTGGTTGTGGTGTGGTCGTGAGGCGTGTGATCGGGTCTTACTTAACATGGATGTCATCTGATGTCATAGATTCATAGTTAGTCGTTTTTGTCACAATAAGATCTCATTCTGAGAAACGCCTTGTTCTCATGGATCAGTCAATCAGGAAATTCCGGCGTCATTTTCAGTTTTAAAATATTGATCAAAGAATATACATGTTAGTGTCATAGGTCTACTTACAGAAATACTTAAATATCACAAAAAAAAAACAATAATTTATAGCGTTCCATTTTGGCGAATCTTAAGGTTTCTCTGTCTTTATAAACAGTGTTTTCAAAACCAGCATTGGATGTGTTGTTCATGGTCTTTTTACCTTTCATATAAGCAGTAATAGAAAAGTCTATAAAGTCCAACGTATTTCGAGTCTTGCTAGTTTTTGTGACTACACGTTTTTCAAGAAAACATACAATTACTATCTCAACCGGTAACTTGTGACTATACTTTTAGAGTACCTAATAACCAGCCTATGATGTTGTCACTTCTGGGACACAGGCCTCCTTGAGAGGGAGTGGGCTATAATCTACCACGTGGGCCCAGTGCGAGTTTTGACTAACTTCACTTTTCAATCGCTCTCTCACTGCTGAGAATCGTGACTCCGTATCAGATTCTCAACGGTCTTTTTCCATCTGTTACGATCTGTGTCCTGGCGGAGTGCAGCGCTGATAGGTATCATCAATTGCTGGGATATTTGATTCAACGTTTTAAAACAAACATGCAAGTATTCCCACAACAAACAATGACAAAATCACCAAAACTAATCCAGAACCCGCCACTTCCTTCCGCTAATTATATAAAACCATTTATCTACACATGACAATAAAAAATAAAAAAGGAGCACCTCCACCACGTACAGAGAGACGGCAATTTCAAAAGTTGTATCGGAAAGCGACGGTACCAGAATACTAATCATACCTCAGGGAATCGGTATCGGTATTTGGGACGAACGGTCCACTGATGAACTTCTCAATAAACTGAAGAAATTGGAAAAAGGTACGGGGAATTTTTATTTTCCGAGATCGTGGTGAAATGGAATTTTATCAAGTGAAATGTACCGGGCGATTATCTGCTGTAGATTAGTATGGAATTAGGAGTATTGACGCAAGTGAAGACTTGATCTATTTCATATCATTTTGAATGGTCTTCATCTTCATCATGATATCTTGAGATAACGATCAGTACTAGTAAAGATTCTAAAAATACTAATGGATTGTAATAAGATTAAAGTTTACATACATTTTCGGATTACAATATAATAAAAATGTAAAATTGCGTAAGACACTAACAGTAGCAATGGTTTTCATTTTCATTTTGACAGTTCAACAACATTCATTGCGTTATTTACGTAGTTGAGCTGATTTTTTTTTCGAACATATGAAGCAATGGATTAGTAATATCCTTCAAAAAATCATTCAGACTATGATTGAAAGTGGGTTCCGCAATTAAGATGCTGGTCACAGTATAATAGTAACTCACAAAATATGAAATCAATCAGATTTTTCTGATTATAGAATGAATCGTGGTGCTTTGATCACGTACAATTCCTTTAATAAAAAAATAAAAGTTATAAAACTAAAACCCAATTATGATGAAAAAAAAGTACCGATCGATCATGGTTATCAAGTCATCTGAAAAGTTAATCTCGTCGATTTATGCCCTAACACGTGCGACTCCGGATTTTTACTTTGTCTGTCTGTGATGTCTTTATTGTCGTAGTTGAGTTTTAGTTTTATAACTTTTATTTTTAAGTAATATATTTTTGTGTTATAATATTTTAAATTTTTTTATGTGCTACCTACTTAAGCCCTTTCATTTGATACCGAACATGGCATCCCATTTTTTTTAGTTCATGACTTTATTGCCTTTAATGCGCCATGTTTAATTTAATGTGACGTCAAATAATCTTTAACCACCGGACGACCAAGACGCTTCCAACGATACCTTATTTGTCAAATTATGATCAGTAGTTTAGAAGTTATGAGAATTTATCAGATGAACATACATACATACCGGTCAAAATCATAACCTTCCTTATTACTTCGCCGTAGTCGGGTCGGGTCGGTATTATCAGTTAGTTTGTTTACAACTTATCAACCAACACGAGCCACTTCCTCATTCATCAAACGAAAAGGTTGATCCTTTAAAAGATAATTACCTATTCAAATATGAACTTATATTAATCAATCAATCGCAAAGCCTTTTCCCAACTATGTTGGGGTCAGTTTCCAGTCTAACCGGATGCAGCTGAATATCAGTATTTTACATGGAGCGACTGCCTGTCTGACCTCCACGACCCAGTAACTGGTTAATGCGGTACCCCTTGGTAAGACTGGTTGTCAGACTTTCGGGCTTATGACGACCCGTAACCACTGAACTTTTTTAGCCGCATTATTCATTTATTACATAAAACAAAAGATAAATAATTAAATTATCTTTAAAATGTTGAAGGTTTCAGAAAAATAGGCTTGATAGTTTTAGCGTGATTCGCAGTTTTTTATCCGCGTTAGACATAACTTTACAAATGAATTGCAAATTAATTAAATATAAACATAATCTAAAATATTCACAGATTAAGTTATTAAGGAAATGCTTTAATATAACATATTTTTTTTCCATATCATTAACACTACTCGTTTAGACGTGATCTTCAATATAAAATCATTAAAATTCGGTTAGTGTCGCTTTAATGATAGAATGAACCAAGATACCAATTTGTCATTTGTTCCGTGTCCTCCACACTCGGTAGTGCCGACGATCTGACAAACTTGAGAATGGAAAATAATTAATTAGTTTGAAAAACTTTCTGGTCCCAACAAGGACTTTGTTCGTCTGTTATTGAGTTTGAAATGTAGGTCTTTGTGATGTTTTTTGAGCTATGACTGTAGGTCATAATGTAGGTATTATTCCAGAATAGGAAATATAACCTATTTTATACAAGACCTTTTATTTAAGGACGGAATATTGTACACAAGAAAAAAACATATAATTACTATAATTTATTAATGTTTATAATACATATTATATTTTTGATATTAATATCCTAACTTATAAATTATAAATGCGAAAGTGAGTTTGTTTGTTACGCTTTCACGCTAAAACAGCGGAACCGATTTGGATAAAATTTGGCACATGAGCAGTCCTAGACCATGACCTGAATTGGGCTGTATGATACTTTTTATCTCGATATTACCACGGGATCGAGACTTATGCGTGTGAAACAGAGGGGCGCAGCTAGTAATTATATAATAATGTTCCTGATACCGATGGGCCATTATTGTTTATATTTTTAAATGTTTAGTTTTATGTTTTTCTATAAAAATATTTAAAAATGTAATTAGTTATTTATTCATTCATTCATTCAGTACTTACATCTATATACATAATAAGTTGGTGCTAACATAAACTCATTAGAGTTTTACAGTGCACCAAAATCATCGACCACATAATTTAGACAATCAAAACAAACTTAAGTTCATAATTATAAAATGATACAGTAACAAAAACAACAACGAGGGTAATTAATATGTATGTAAATGTAATAAAGAAAATAATAATATTATAAATGAGAAAGTAACTCTATCTATCTGGCTGTCTGTTACCATTTCATGCTTTAACGGCTAAATGGATTTCGATGAAATATTGGACACGGATAATCCATGACCTGGGTAAGAACAGAGGGTACTTTTTTAACCCGACAGTTCGTTCCTGTGGTATAATGTGCGACACCGAATAGTGATACGAATAATAAATTATGCGAAGAAACAAATTACATTATTCTTTTGTTGGCCTAGAATCTAAAACCACAAAGCTGGTCGGTATCCTGATTACCATTTCATGTAAATCCTGAGAGCCAATTACAGGAAATGGGATAAAATGCTTGCAAATAATGCTAGTACTATTATTTTTCTTTACCAAGCTCTTGGAGACTCGATATTTCTAACAATATTTAGCTTTGGTTGCATAAAAACATGATCTGTTGAATCAAACAGTTTTGTCTGTTGTAGCCAGAATTGTTCGTTGATGGTACCTATACGCGCACATCTTTGCTTTCAATGAGCGATAGTCTAATTTCTTTTGTTGAATTTGACACCTTTCTTCACTTAGCAACAACATACAGTTTCTTCTACGTAACAGCCAAAGGTACAGACATAAAGACCTTGACAATTCAAACAACATTAGCCCTCACATGACGTCATAAAATCAAACAATCGGCAACCATTTCCGAAAGTTGTTAAGGACCAACGTGACTAGATTCCCGATGTTTGCCGAACCCTTCCGTAATTCACCGAATCCGTCTACTGAAGGAAATGTAGGGCAAAGTAGTAATCAAGCCGTGAACCTTTTGCGTATAAAATCTGGACTGGTAAGAAAAGTTTGGCTGTAAATGTAGTTACGAATTGGAATCTATTTCTAGCTTGATGAGTGGGCATTTCTGATTAAAAGGTTATGTAAACATGTCTTGATTTGGTCCCAGATTTTCCGTGTAGGCTGGTAAAGGGTTAGCGGAAAAGAGTTATTTTTGTGTGGGTGGCCAACTGACCTTAATTTGACATTTTATTTGTGGTTAATTTGGCGTCTTGGTTTGCCTTTTTGACCAAAAGGTAGATTCCGACTGTCTTTTTATAATTGAAACGTAATTTTATTACCTGCTTTTATTAATTTTGGGAAACATTTTGTTGCTTTGTGCATATTTATTACATAACATCACGCTTGTATTCCTCGAAGGGCTAGGCAGAGGTGTACCTATAGTACACCCACATTTCGCCAGTTATGTTGTAAGTCCCATGTAATAGGGGGCGAGCCTATTGCCATAAACTGGGTACAGATCCAGACTCCAAGCTGCTACTGAGCAATTTCAGATGGAAAAATCCAATAATTTTATACCCGACTCGGGAATCGAACCCAGGACCTCATGCTCAGCAGTAGCGCTTGTGTATATTTTTATAGGTAAAATATTTATTCAAAACCGAGTTTTATTCTTGTTAGCGTGTAATGGCAAAAAGTTCAAACATGTTCAGTCATGTTCAAAATTCATTTGCGCGAACTCCGCTCACTGACGCAGTCATTTAATAATTAATTTCACTCATTCTATTCCATTTACTTATATATTTTTTCATTGAATACCGAACTTAAATAGCTAGACAATATAGGCCCAATTAATTTATCTGAAAACCGGAACCCAACCACGCTAAAACCACAGGTAAATTAATCAAATAAAAAATCGATATTAAATTTTCAAATAACGGTTGCGCACAACGGTTCCAGTTGATTTTAATTCTATTTATAGGTAAACATAAGAAACGTATAGGAACTCGACACCCATTAACAGCAGCCAACGGCTTTTTTACAGACAGAGAGATGAGCGTCATATTCTCCAGTCGGTAGATGTTCACAGACTGAATTGATAAGATAAGCCCCCGCGGGGATTCAGAAGACTATTCAATCTTATCTGCTGTCAAGTTATTTGATTTCCGCCAGTCAATCACACACAACACAAAATAGAATTAGGGTTTTCATGAAAATTCAAGCCACCAGTTGGCACCACTTTGACAAGAGCTCTTCCTTTTCGACAATGAATATAAAATATTATGATGACGTTCATCATTCAGTCACGACTTATAGGCGCTTTGACACTTTTGACAGGTGCCCGGACCTGTCGTATCAGTGCTGACACCCAGTGAACGTCATTTCAGAAAACCCTCATTTGACAGCTGGTTAACTGATACCTCAGTCATTCAGAATCCGTGTTAACACTACTACGGCTTATCAATTAATTATATTTTTTGAAGTCCAAGTTTGTGGTTACAATATTTACAATGAACCAAATAATCAATTCCTTTGAATACAGGGGCACCGTCCATGAACGTAAGTGCAAAAGTTCGTTTTATTTAATGTTGAATGTTTTTTGTATTACGATACACGTCAGTGAAAAAGTTTGCATAGAATGTTTTTCAATTAAGTTACCTACTTCATTATGCAAATTCGAACTTTGACTTTCAGCAAACCACTTAAATATTTTAACTGAGGTGAAAAATAGACGTAACCAAACCAAAGTGACACATCCCCCTTTCGTAGAATTGCATATATGTAAACGTAAGGAGTGGACGCTACACATATGTTCGAGTTTGCATAATTTGTCAAGGTCGCGCAGCAAAATCGAATAGTTATATTTAGGAAAAACCGTTCGGTATAGCTCGAATTGTGCAAAGCCGACTCGAACATGATTACGCGAAGGTAAATGCCGTTCGGGATCACTCAAATGTCTCGCTGGTGGTGGCGTGTGTGTTGGATCATTAAGTTCCCTTCAAAATGGTTGAGCTGAATGGTGCTGATCCATGCGTCATGTTCGTGAACGGGCGCCGTCAGTAGGGACTGGTCATTTCTTAGCAGCCATGGCTTATTTTAATTTTTGAATTGTTTTTATCTTTTCATTACGGACGCTTTTAACGTGCTGTAAGAATATTTTGATTTAAAAGAGTGTCCGTGGAGTTTCTTGCCCGTTCTTCTCCATAGGAACCTACTACGCTTTGGAAGGGGCAACTAGCTTCATCTTTCTGACTGACCGACCCCTTGATAATTCAAAAGTGCCTGTAATTGGTTTATTTGAAATAAATGTTTGTTTGAGTTTGCACGAGCCAAATGAAAGCCATATATGTGTAATTGCTTCGGGTCGGCTCTGTTGTTCAACAACTAGGTACTGCTGAATCGAATGTGCCGAGCGCGTGTATAGCACTCCTAATCGAATTCGCCCACATTCGATTCGATAAAATGTGACATTTGTTTCAAAATATAGGTTTTCTATAATATTCATATTATACAAGGATTGAGAGTTCCCTTTCAAACCCTTAGGTGTTAAATAGAAGCTAAAGAATAGTGTATTCGAAGCCGTTTGTCAAGGAGGAGCGTAATTTGACATTTATGTAACATAGAACCTAGCTATTGTAGATCGATGAAGGATTTTTCAATATTCTTTAGAATTTATCTTTTGTTGTGAAGATTTGAAAAGAAATAAGGGATGAAAGTTATTTTCTTGTCAATACCTAATGATAAATTAATGACAAGTTATGTCTGCTTTCATAGCTGTCCGGGAGACCCGTACGGGCTCCCGGAACGGAGACACACGTGAGGCGCTAGAACATTGTTTCACAGCGACGCGGATTGGTCCGTACGCGACCCGCTCCGGGTAGAGCCCGTACAACGTATCGTACTACTCCCTCGTTTCAGAACACTGCGGGCGCTACCCGTACGGGTCTCCCGTGTACGGACAGCCCGTGCGGGTCTCCCGGACAGCTGTGAAACTAGCCTAACTATTTGTACTTCTTGTTCATAAGGTCGACATAGCACAAATTTTATCTTTAATTATTTTTCTTTTTAACATGAAAAGAAAATTCCATACGCCTATAAATATATTTAATGCCGAAATTAGGTCTAGATTTGTATAGCTCTTGGCACTCGACTTGAAAACGTGTGGGGTAAAGTAATTTGCATACAATTTGAGCCAAGGCCCTGGATTTGTGCCTAAGAATGGGTTATTTTTGATGTCTCAATTTTATCCTTGTGTAGACTTTTATAAGATATAAATGAATAATAGGATCATATGAGATGAAACAGCTGTTTATAGGATTTTCCAAATTGTTTGCGCCTATATTTAGTATTCTCAGAATAACTTGGAGAGAAGTGTAATAATTCGAGAGAGAGAGGGAGTTGTTGTGTGAGATATGTCTCAACGGCATGTGGCGCAGAGGTCCATGGGCGGCTTTAAAACTCTGGCACCAGGTTAGTCACAAACCACACGAAAAGAAGAAGATAATTATAGTGATGTTTTATCATAATCTGTGATGGCCCAGTGGTTAAGGCCTCGCCTCTCATGCACGAGGTTGTGTGTTCAAATCCAGGCAAGTACCAATGTGACTTTTTCAATTCATATGTACTTTTTGAGTTTATCTAGGAGATTACTGACATCGGTGAAGGAAAACATCGTGAGGAAACCTGGACTTATATAGTTAATATAATTCTGAAATCACCAACCCGTCTTGAGCAAGCGTGGTGATCAATGCTCGTGCCTTCTCTGTATGAGAAGAGGCCTTTGCCCTGCAGTGGGACAGTAACAGGCTGGTATTATTATTATTTATTTAATCATTGGATCAGGCTGACGAAACAGTTCCATTGGTAACAGCGCACAACATAACATCACTTAATTTTTTCCCATATTAAGTACACCCACATTTTGCCAGTTATGTAAAGTCCCATCTAATAGGAGGCGAGCCTATTGCTGTCGACCGGGCACAAATCCAGACTCCGAGCTGGTACTGGGTAAATTCCTAATGGTAAAATCTAATATCACTTTGCCCAACCTGGGAATTGAACCCGGGACCTCATGCTCATCACCAGCGCCTGCGACTACTAGACCAACGAGGCAATCATTAATGTTCTTCAACTATAATTAGTTACTCTAGTTTTATGTAGAATAACTGTTTTTGCTAAGGATAGTTTTACTTAAGCGTCCAAACAGCGTCAGCAAAAAAACGAAACAGGCCTTTGAACCCTCTAAAAACGAAAAGATTCCAATATCCCTGTCTTTATCCCTTTTAGTATTCTAAAGTAATTCGAAACATCCATTATATAGGTACGCTCAGCTTGTCGTTTGTATTCAAAACCGGTCTTGGAAAGAAGGGCCTTTAATGTGTTTTCCAAGGATTTTTCGAGTTAGGGAGGGATAATATAGCATTAGTTTTATATTATGATTTAAGAACCTCAATCATTCTGGAGTCTTAAAAAATATGTTAACACCAGTTTAAGCCAGGAATCACACCCTGCAGCCTGCTAGATATATGTATAGCTCCTGTCATTTTTACCGGTTTTGTTCATCAATGCCTCGACTGCCACTTTGGCGTTAGCCCAACGCACTTTGTCATCTTAAGGAAACTTGTGGTTTGTCTGTCCTACTTTACTAATGGCCGATTCCTATAGTTTACGGACTGTTATCGTTTAAAATTAAGCCTCTTGTATGTTTACCAATAATGAAGCAAAGACTTCGTAGCTCTGTATAGTAGACCCTTACATATGGAAGTAGCTTTCACCGGTAAAATTAGCAGCAGTCGAATCTATTTATATGCCCAATCTGGCAATAAACAAATGTTATATTGGTAAGTAAAACGATTCGTTTTTGTTTACGTATAGGAACCGAGCCTAAAGCCGCGTCCCCACTAGAGCCGCGCGGCTTGGCCTCACGGGGCCGCGCGGCCCTAGTAGGGACGCGGCTTACGGCGACTGCAACACTGCCATCTCTTTTCGATTTTATGGAGGGATTTGTGTGTTTATCAAAGAACATTGGAACTTTGACTCTATCCTTATTGCATTTACAAACACAAACGTCATATGAACGATTACTTAGACTAGATTATCCACTAGGAGACAGCACGAGAAACATAGGAATTATTTGCGCAAAAGCCTTATCACCTAAGTCCTAAAGTAAGAACATAAAGTCTCTTATCTATATAAGTACCATCCAACATCGTCCAACCCCAGAAGCACCTGCCACCCGGAGGTGACCTGCAGTGGCCTATACGAAACACAATCAATCGATTGCGGACCCAAGTAGACCGCTGCAACCTACCATCTAGCGAAATGGGGGAGATTATTTACATATCATACCTACACGCGCGATCTGACCCTTTTCTATGCATAATACTCATTCATTTGCAAATCATTTGGCCATTCATTTTGTATAATTTTAAGTTACCCATTTAATTTTAGTTTTGCATGTTACATTGTCTACGTTTCAATTGCATAAGATAATGATAAGTGGAGGTGCGGAGTCTCCTAACACAAGCAACTCTTTGCTTATAAGGTGATCTCCAATAATAATGTATCGTAATGCCCTTTGAAATTGTTTTTTTTTATTGACCCAATCGAATGCTAGGCACCTCAATAAATTACTATTCATATGTTGGAGAGTGTGCTCATACACCTGCACTTCTGAGGACCTAAAAAACACCACTGATGCCGCAATTGGCGTGGCCACCTACTGGGCCCAACTCATCTAACATTAAAGTAAATGGGTGATGGAGCTCTGCTCTGGTGAAAATAGAGAATGCTCATTTAATAGTAAAGGAAAGTTCATACTAATTCCATGTATAGTACATACTAACTCCATGCTGTCATGACAGTACATACTAATTCCATGCTGCCATGATAGTAGGTACTTACTAATTCCATGCTGCCACAATAGTAGGTACTTACTAATTCCATGCTGCCATGATAGTAGGTACTTACTAATTCCATGCTGCCACAATAGTAGGTACTTACTAATTCCATGCTGCCACAATAGTAGGTACTTACTAATTCCATGCTGCCACAATAGTAGGTAGGTACTTACTAATTCCATGCTGCCACAATAGTAGGTAGGTACTTACTAATTCCATGCTGCCATGTCATTATTCTAAGGTAGCCATCTTGTTCTAAACTTTGGGCGTCCGAGCTCTGCTCGGGTGAAAATCGATTTTTCGCCCCTGGAAAGTTGCAATATAGAGGTCTATATTGCAACTTTCATCGAAATCGTTAGAGCCGTTTTCCAGAACATGATCACTATGTATACAAATATTGCTCATTTAATAGTATAGAATATCTATAATATTTTTACCTTTGCCATCGAATCGTAAGGAAGAAGAAGATCTATATACTCGTAAATAGGCGTACTTACGTGTTATTTTTTCTTTTATCTTTCAACAATAGGCCCCGATTGTTAAGGTTTCGCCGATAAAACGTTTGAAAGGAAAATTTCAATGATATCCTTTATTAAAGCGAACAAAGTATGTCTGTATATTGTTTAAACGGCATTGTGTAGGAACGTGTATTGTTAGGTTTTAAGTGGAGGATATCTTGACAAATACACTGACGAGTAATATAAATGCGAAGTTGACTTTGTTTGTTTGTTACGCTTTAACGCTAAAACGGCTGAATGGATTTGAATGAAATTTGGGACATAGATAGACCATGGGACATAGAATACTTTTTATATGAATATTTCCACGGAATCGAGACTTATGCGGGTGAAACCGCGGAGCGCAGGTAGTGACTAAATTCAAAGCACACTTAATCGAAGGGAACAAAAAACAAGGAAAAATAAATGTTCTTTTAATTTTGCGGAGATTTTACACTTCTATCACTTTACGGCTTTTGATTGCTCCAGAACGGGATTTATTACACTCAGGTTTTAAATCGAAATTATTTTCAATAAACCTTCGGACTGGCGCACATGGTTTAGGTTCGAAGGTTTAGGTTCACCACATGCTTGCAATATTGATAACTCTTTGCTATCATAATAATATGAATCATTAATTTTTTGCCTAGTTATAGCCCCAGTTTGGGTAAAAACCTCTTGGATTTTTTTAACCATCTTTGGAGGAGGCCTTCACCCAAACTGTGGTTCTTGAAGAAGTAGAAATATAAAATACTAACGAAACTAAAAATTAAATTGAATGAATCTAAGATAAATTAACCCATTAAAACAAAATTACTAAAATATGAAAAATCTAGTATAATGCAGGAAATAAAAGGCTTTTATATTTTTATTTTATTTTATAAGTTAGCGGGAATACCAATAATGCTCACACGCAGCAAAGAGTTTTTAAATCAGATATTGAAACAAATTTTTACAAATGGAATGAAATTGGTAAAAATTCTTCTTATCTTGTTCAACATTCATCGTCTCTTGTTCAACATTAAGAACACCCAAGAAAGTTCAGCTTCTAATCCACCCAGAAGTTCAAAAACCAGACCTAACCACCCACCTCTTCTCATCCAAACAGATCCCTACGTGAAGATCTGCCTCATCTGCCAGGGGAAGCGCATCAAGAAGAAGAAGACGACTGTCAAGAAGAACACCCTGTCGCCAGTATACAATGAAGCTCTGGTGTTTGACCTGCCAGCAGAGAACGTGTATGATATAACGTTGCTGGTCAAAGTTATTGATTATGATAGGTGAGAAGTGAATCTTTTCTTTTTTAGCGTCATAGATAATAAAGACGACATTCACAATACTTTATAATAGATAATAGTAATATAGATAATTTAATTTTATACCGACTTCCAAAAAGGAGGAGGTTCTATGTTCGTAGCGTACGTATGTTTTTTTTAAATGTATGTCCACCTATTTCTCCGTTATTACTGGACCGATAAAATAAAAAAATCTTATATGAGGTACACTCTCAAGTTGGTCCCATTATAAATTTTATTAATTTTGCTTGGATAGTTTTTGAGTTAGCTTCAATAATACGTATTTTATCCACTTAGTAGGTTTATGTGGATGATATGATGATAACTTCCTGTCACTGTTATTAACATAGCAGGTAGTGGTATTCGAATTTGTGTGGGGTAGGTACCACAACTACAAAGTGAAAAATAAAAACTTTTCCAAAAAAAAACAACCGACTTCCAAAAAAGATCACTACAAAATGAAAAAACTTTAATTTCGGAAGTCGGTGGCAGAAAAACGAAAATTCAAATATGCCTAACGTCATTAAATGTTTACTTTCGTGGTCCCATAAATTTGTATTGCCTGCAAGTTAGTAATTTCTTTTGTTGCCAATTTATCACAAATTGTATAATATCTTTATCTCCTCGCCAAACAAAACTAAACCACTCTTATTTCACAATAATGTTGACTGGATTGCTAACAAAATAATAAAGAAAATACATTTATTTAGCACATACTAAAAGGCACACTACACAACATTTATATTACAAGTAAAAAATAAAAAAAAGGAAACAAATAAAAAAGTGTTAAATAAGAAAAAACACAATAAACTTTAAACAAAAATTCACAAAAATCCTTAAATATTGAGTTGAAAATCCGTAAGTTCATGCCCTTTAACTTAATGAAGTCTCAATTTAATCTTCTGAGTAAAAAGGCTAATATCCCTTTCATTGTCTACCTATTTATTCCTCATAGTTACCCACCTTAAAAGTGTGTTTTATTATGAGCTTTAAATAATGAACAGTAGAGCTCTTTGTGAAGGAGCTAGTCCGTGGAAGTACTATAGTTCACACGTTTTAGCATGGCAATTAATGTCATTGACTCACCTACATTTTCTATTAAAAAAACAGGAATATAGTCCGTCTTCTTCTTCTTTTCGTGTGGTTAGTGACTAACCTGGTGCCACAGTTTTAAAGCTGCCCTCATATGAGCTCCGACTTGGCTTCACATGCCGTCGAGAAATCTGTCTCAGGCATGCCGGTTTCCTTACCGTTTTTGTAGCAGGTGATAATTATGGGTACACTACATAAATACGAAAAACTTTATTCCGTCAGTCACAAATACGAATTTCAAAATACCGATTTTCATAATTCCGAATGGTTCAAAATTCCGACTATAACAATTCCGACTTATCATTACTCCTATTTTTTATAATTCCTAAATTTCAATATTCCTAACGTTTATAATTACTATTCTCAAAATACCGAGTTTCAATAGATCGAATAACAAAAAGTCCGATTTAATGATAATTCGAAATATCAAAAATACGAATTCCGATTATTAAAATACCGATTAATACAATACCGAAATTAAAAATTGCAAACAAGTATGCAACATGCAAGCGGGCATGCAGGATCTCCCTTGTATCGAAAAGAAATTGCCAAATTATAATTTCCCAAACAATTTTCCGCATAATTTCATTTGCTAAATTATTACTTAGCAAAACAAAGACGTTTTATTACATGGGTGTTTTTTCCCCCTTGGTAAAAATTCTAAACAGGTAATAATAATAACCATTCTGGTAGTATTTTTTTTTTGTTAGTAGCATTTTTTTAAATTATTAATCTCGTCTAACTAGTTCAGTTTCGGGTAGCCTATTTTTTTCCATATTTTTTTTCTATATAATCTAGTCGTTTCTGGCACTCGCCGGCCGCTGCCGCGGCACCGCTCGCTACGCTCGCTCGGCTCGTGCGTAGGAGGTCACAGTTTTAACCTAACCTAACCAAACAATTTAAAAAAAAAAATTACCTCGGTACTCTAACTAGTTCCATAACTAACTGACCAAATGTTTATTGTCTAAAGATTGTTTGCTGTAATAAATTATTTGATTAAAGACCAAATGGCTACATGACATTATCCTTGATAATATTCTGCCAAGTAAAAATTTTACCAAATGAAAATGTGCGTACTAAAATCATTCCAAACATTGCATTGGTATAAAAAAGGTTGCTAAAATTTGTTTGGGTAGTGAAATTTTGGCAAAATATTTTCGGTAAAACGGCAGGATCCCAGGCATGCAACATGCAAGCAGGCATGCAACATGCAAGCAGGCATGCAACATGCAAGCAGGCATGCAACATGCAGCAGGCATTGTTTCTGTCACGGCTCCGGCGCTGCGGGATTTGGGCGGCCCCACGCGAGCTTATCGTCGCAGATGGTTTTAACGCTTACCACCGCAGCTTCGGCTTGCTGGCCTAGCATAGCCGGCCAGCCTCAGCCGCGGCGGCGGGTCTTCAAACCACCTGCTCCTCAGCTTGCGGGCAGCCCCACCCCTTCGCGACTACGTGGGCTTAAATTACACTCTAGGGTAGGGAGACAAGACTACGTGAAGTCGGTTTTGCAGCGATTCGTTTCTGTCACTAAATTTTGTAGCACTTTTAGTTTATTCGAAGTATTGAAAATCGGAATGTCGTTTTTCGGACCTAGAACCCTTCGAGCATTTCATTCTCCGAACTTATGAAAATCGGAAAACTAACAAATCGGATTTACGACTTTCGGTGAAATAAATTTCGTGATTGAGATTTAATAATAGATATTATAATTCTTAGGTATTATGAAATTCGGACTTTTGAAAATCGGAACATCGAAATTCGGAATAAAATATTTCGGAGTATTTGGGTGTTCCCGATAATTATACAATACGCACATGAATCCGAAAAGTCAGAGGTGCGTGCCTTGGGTTCGGTCTCGAGACCTATGCTAATATGCTAGTCCGTTAACGTCCTGAATCAATATTTGTCGTGATCTTTCAACATGTTCCGATACCGAAAACCCCATACATAGTTTATTGTTTGGGTTACTATGAAGAGACATTAGGTAAAGGGCAATGACCGCTATTGTCATGCTCTAACGCGACAGCATAATTATATATTATTTTTAAATAAACGACAATAAACGACGTATATTTAGTAACCTAATCCGCTTAACTGTTCATAAAGAGTCATAAAGAACCCTGTAAGAAATCGACACGTGTTTCACCTCAACCGCCCGACATCCCCACTTATATAGGATTACTGCCCCGCCCACGGCCAAACCGGCCGTCGGGCGAAGTCGTTCACTCTGCTCTCGACGCTTGACGTGTCAATACGTCGGGTCTGGGTTCGCAACAAGTCAATCGACATCCTGAGAATGCCTCGTTGAGAGGTGAAACACGTGCCAATTTTTTACAAGGTTTTTTATGACTCTTTAAGAACAGTTAAGTGGATTAGGTTACTAAATATACGTCGCGTCGTCAATTGTATTTTATAATCGATTTCCGCAAAGTCACGCCTGAGTCAATTAAAATTATATATATTATTGTCACCAATTTGATATACATACAGGGTATGAATGTAATATATAGGCCCCGTACACGGCGATGATCAGTACGATATTGTGTGATAAAACGTTGGGATCACACGTGAACATCCCACAGTTCATATGGTTAGAAACAGAATCCCAAATTCATTTCGGGGCCTTACATTTCAGCTTTATCACTAGGATGGCAATATAGTCGATTTCCACTTTCCATTAGCTGGTTGGCGTACAAACAACAATATTCTCCCTTTGTGATACCCCACAACGCACTACCATGAAAGTGCACTTAAACAATTATCAGCCTAGCCCAATTTTCGGCATGTAAAACTAGTAATCCATGAGTCATGTTCGTGAACGGGCGCCGTCAGTAGAGACTGGTCATCCCTTAGTTGCCCCGGCTTATTTTAATATAATATTTTTTTTGAATTGTTTATTTTTTATCTTTTTATTACGGACGCTTTAAACGTTTTGCTTCACATGTGATGAATGATGCAACTAATATTTTGTAGCCGTATTTTGATTTAAAAGAGTGTCCGTAAAGTTTCTTGCCCGTTCTTCTCTACAACTAACTTCATATTTCTGACTGACCGACCCCTTGACAATTCAAAAGTGCCTGTAATTGGTTTATTTGAAATAATTGGTTTGAATTTGAGTACGTACGATACGTGCACAGAACGTAGGGAATTCGACCAGGCTTAATATTGGAGCTTCCTTTGCTTGCTTTGATGGTCCATCCAAGTTTATTATTTCATCAAACCTCGTACGTTCCAATCACAGCATCGAAGGCTTTTCAAGAATTTAAATACGGTATGCCTTCCTAACTGTGATCTTAATCAGAAATGTACGAGTATTTTCGAATTGCAAGTTGATTTTAGCCAAAATCACGAGATCGGAAACGTTGAAGTTCAAGATTAATAAACTTGGAATGTTTATACAAACTGAAGTAATTTGTAAGGTATCGGTTAATGAAATAATTTGATTAGGAACTCATCCAGAAATTGGGTGGGTAAGTACTTAACATTTAGAAAATGTTATATTGGTTTGGGAAGATGAATTATCCAGTTTATTTATATCTCCAATAAACATATATTTTAGAGTTGTAATTTCGTAAAATGGCGCATTTTCACATAGTTTTCTCACCAAGTATATATTTGCTGTTGCACGCACAATTAGTGAATTGTTCTGAGAATTTGGTCATAAAACTGTCTGTTCAGTAGTGAAAACCTCGCTTTAAAACCCATTTACACGATACAAGTTTCTTGCCAGTGACAAACAATTAAATTGAAGCAAAAAATCTTACATCGTCTAAGCACTATTTAGAGACGGTGCAACTTCTATTGTTTCTTCAACATACTGGTATGCTACCGGTAATTAAATTGCATCGTGTAAATCAGGCTTTATTAGATCACCTTCTCAAACTGTGTCCTTTTCCCAACTACCGGCGTCGTCTTCTGTCTAACCGAATGAAGCTGAATACCAGTATTTTTCATGGAACGACTGCCTACCTGACCTCCACAACCCAGTTACTGGGTAATACGATATCACTTTGTAAGACTGGTTGTCAGACTTTCAGGCTTCTGACGATCTGTAACGACTGTCAAAGATCCACGAATGACACCCGGGATCAACGGCATAACGTGCTTTCTGATGCACGGCGGGGTCTTGGTATGTAAAGATGGTCACCCATCCACGGATTAACCGTGGCAAGCGTAACTATAACCTGATCGATCGTCCCATGCGGTTGTTATTGCACCTTCTCAAACAGTTCTAAACTCAAAAAATTGTCAACAGGATTGGTCCAAACGAGCTGATTGGCTGCTCAGCAATCGGATCTACCCTGATTGGCATCGGCCGCGACCATTGGCTGCAAATGTTGGACAACCCTCGCAAGCCGGTAGCCCAGTGGTATCCCCTCTACAAGAGCCCACCGGCCAACATCACGATACCCAGCAATGATGCGCAGAACTCTGGACTTAGCTGCTTGAATGGAAGGTGAGTAAAAATGGCATCTTTATGAGACTGTTTCATACTCTCGGAATAAGCAGTGTCCGTCAGAGAAATGAGAAATTACAACATTTGTAAGATAAATTTTCTGGAACCTATCCGGGAGTGATGACACAGGCCGTATTTATGATTGTCATTACGCAAATATAATAAGGAGCATTGTTTTTGTGTGTGTGTCTAAATCGTGGTGAATGGGGGTAACCCCTGTTGAGCCCTGATAAATAAATAAATAAAGGACTCCTCTTAGACCATAAAGTACCTAATTTGTGATCTACCGAAGGCAAATTACATAAGTACTAATTTTTAGGACCAAAAATCAATAACCGTCGTTACTAACCAAAAAAAAAAATTTTTTTATGGAACTACCAATCATTATTTTCACCCACCTTTGAAAATTGGCCATTGATCACCCATATAACCTATGCAACATAAGCTTGTCCTAGGAAATACATAAATATCATTGGAGCCACATACACTACACAAACAAATTACATGCACCAACATTCCAACTACGAACAAACATCTGTGTCCAATACAAATATTTGTGCTATCCTGCTGTGCCGATTGGGTCGACTATATTGTCCAATGTACTACGTGTATGTCGTAGGATCTCGTAGCGCAAAATGATATTGCTACGAAGCTTTAAGCGTAGAGCTTCGTAGCGTAGCTCGTAGCAAACATCAAACTTCGTGTATTGTTTTTTTCTTTTCTCGTTAGGTAAAAAACACGATCAGAAATCACTAGTTTTCGCATCAATTACATACTTTAAGTTGGGTATCTTTTAATACAGTCATGTCGTTTGGAAGACCACTGATAAAATTTTCGAGATAGTTATCAGTTGATTATCAATTGAATGCTTTTGATATTTTAATAAAACAAGGAGGCAAATTGAAT
Organism: Agrochola macilenta; assembly: GCA_916701695.1. NCBI lineage: Eukaryota > Metazoa > Arthropoda > Insecta > Lepidoptera > Noctuidae > Agrochola > Agrochola macilenta. The sequence continues at coordinate 7,290,250 of OU753564.1, read as the reverse complement.
AAACCTGCGTTCAGAAATCAAAAGGACTGTGACATTCAGACGGATGTATTACGGATCCAATGTAACTCCATTCTAGTTTGTATAAATTGGAACACGTATTAATAGATAGAGCTATCACAAGTTCAACCTTAGCTTGGGTGCCAATGGAGATAGTCAGTGATTTAGGCAATTTAAAAATCATATTTTCATAATATTACCATTATTCATCATTATTTATTCATTCATTTATTTTTTAATTATTATTTTATTTAATTATTTATTATTGTTATTTAATTATGTAAATTGTAAATTGGGAAATTAAGTTATAATTTATTTTATTCTTTCAGAACCCTTTTAGTCCGAAACTCGAAACTTACGTAAAATAGTAGAACTGCACATATATCTATCACAAAGTCTACTTTCATTCAATTTCAATCAAGTTTTGAGCTTGCTATTGGGATTTTCATTTATAGTTCGTTAGTTGGACAAACTTGATTGACAGCCATGACATGTTAGAAAAGCAACATCATATTTCAATCGGAGCTTTGAAAATTCGAATAGTCTCCAATTTGGAAAAATCTTTTACTCTAGATTTGGAATATTTTGTTTGTTAGGTGTACTGTTCGGGTGCATGATTCGACACATCTAGGCGGCAAAATAGAGTATGTGTAGATATATGTCCGGGAAAAAGCCGCTCGGTTTAGCTCAAATTATACCGAGCCGAGTCGGAGATGATTCAGCACGGGTAGATACCGAACGAAGTTTACCGATTGGTACGAGCCGAATGAAAGACAAATACATGTAATAATTGCTTCGAATCGGCTTTGTTGTTCAACAAATACACAACAAGACAAGACGTGTGTAGCACCGTTTAGGTTATGCTATGTCATCACCAAATAACCCTTATAATATTTTGAGACAAAGAAAAACAAACTCGTATTTCCACAAACAAAAACATGTTGTTTAAATGGAGTTTTTTTGTAATGACAAAATTAATTTCTTAAGTGTACTTAATGAACAGAATATTTTACTATGAAGAAATATTCTGAAAATATGAATTAAAATATAATAAGCTCCTTTGTAAGCCTTTTTGGGTTCTAAAGAAACATGCAGCATTACATTATTATTGTCAACGCAAAATGGATGTCTTGTTTACAAAGAAAACGGGATTATAAAAGAGAGACGTTCATATTCAAGACATATTTTGCAGATAGCAGCATTTTTATCATAATTACTTATTCAATTCAAGTTACAAGACTCATTAGTGTTAGTAAACAATTTAATTCAAGTGTTATAGTTGTTGCGTTTTAGCATGGCATTTGCGGTCATTGCTCTTTTCCAAATATTTCTCCGTAGGAACTCAAACGATAAACTATGTGTGGTTTTTCGTTATTGGAACATGTTGAAGATCATGATAGATTCAGGATTCAGGACGTTAACGGACTTTATTTCAGTTTTTTAAATTAAAAATTGCTAGAAAATGTGTGTGGATCAATGACCGCCATTGCCATGCTAAAACCCACCCATACCCATATTCAAGCAATTAAATGATTTGATTTTTGAATAAAATATGTTGCTAGCAAAAAAGTTATGAGCACGAACAGATACATGGTTGGTTGGCGATTTTATTGAAAAACGTTATCCCATTTTTAATAGGATAGGAACCATTATGGCAGTGTCTTAGAAAAGCTTGTACGTCAAATGTTAAGTAATATAAATTAACTTTTTTTAAATATTTACTTCTTTACAGACAGATCAAAATAAATGAACACTAAAATTTCTTTAAAGAAATAGACATAATAATATTTACAATAAGCAAGGAATAACAATACGAAATAATAAACAAAATTAACAACGAAAACAAGTAAATCTAAATACAAATACAAATAACAACAACATACCTACATAACAAATTGTAACGGCATCTAAATCAAACGTCACACAAAATCCTGACGTCACACAAATTCTGCATCGCGCAATTAGGGTTTACCGCGCGAAAAACATATATATGGCTATACGACATCAATCGTTGGGCAGTTGCCCGCCAGACAAGACCCATCTAGTCGGAGGATCCTCCCTTTTCTATGGTGGATGAGTAAGCTTTACACCCTGCTCCTCATACCTCTAAATTGGTGGTATGAGGAACAGGGTGTTTCTAATTGCGCGATGCAGGATTTGTATGACATCAGGTCTTTCAAAGTAGATGCCGCCACAAAATAAAATTCACGCAAAAAAACTCGTGTTTCGTCCATCATCTCACAGAATCTTAAACATGCACGATTCTCGAGCTGGCAAAAGACTTTAAACCACATGACGAGCTAAGCTTCAAACATCTTGGACGCTTTAAGTAACGACTTGATCCACTCTGTTCACTACACAATCAATTTTTATATCCAGTGCAGCCATTTATAACGATTTCAAGTAATCTCATAAGTCCCAGTCATTGACACCCAGGTTACTGCGTTTAACTTCACAAACAAACTCACTGTTCTCATATTTTCGCTAAACATTTCATAATTTACGCAAAGTAAATTTTCAAAGCCATTTAAAATATTTTAAACAGTTTTATAATCCGACTTTTGAGGTAATTATCATCCCTTTTTCAGATGAAGAGATGGAGGAAAAGGACTGAAGATATTAACATCTATTAGAATGGCGATGGCTATTACAATGTAGACAGGTATTCTCGCGATGCCAAAACGTTTATAGTAAGTAAATGTGATTATCATAAACGGTTGTATGTCCATTTACCGTAGAGAAATGAATCAAAATCAATGCTAAGTGATATTGAAACGTAGAGAAAGAATTAGTATAGATATCTGTTGATGTAGAAGAAAATGAATTTATCCCATAGAAGTTTAATTGTTTCTAGATGGATTATAATTTGTAGCAAGTAGTTTGGATAATCCAATGTACTCTCATATCATTGCCATACATTTCCTACGTCTATATACTTTACTGACCCTGTATTTTGTCAAGGTTATATACAATGTTACTTCTATTTACATCTTGGAATACGCACACTTCAAATTCAAGACTTATTCACATCATGTACATATTATATACTTATTAATGTTGTATAGTAATTGTTGTCTTTTACGATAAGCGTATTTAAACCTGTCGTCGTATCTAAACAATTTTATATGTTAATGTGGATTCTAATACATATACTGCAAAGAGTCACGATTTGTTGAAAACGGACGAATGTTACAAACATTCTTTCGTCGGACAATAATGTAGTTGGAAAAATAATATATATGTATGCGAAATACAAAAAAATATAATTTCATAGAAGGCACAAGATCCATAATATTCTATAATATATAATTTGTTATTTGTTACATGAAATTGTAAGATGAAAATGAAGCTTTAAATCGTGTTAAAATTAAAATATATCTAAAATATATCAATGTATTTAAAGTATATATTATATTAATAAGTTTAAAATTACATATTATAAAATGTTTATAAAATGATAAACAATGGAGATTGATAAATAGAGTTGTCAGATGCATTTAACACGCAGCGCATACAATCGTTTACAAAGCGGTCGTGCGGAGGACGGATTATTTTAAAATTGTCATATTTTTACTACAGTGCACCCTTTGTACGACGCGAGTGTTTTAAATTGAAAAGAGATTATTATAAAAGTTATTTATTTCAATTCGGATAATCCTTTACCTTTTTCAATCGAATATAGCTTAAATGAACTTTGATATTATTCAATTAAATTGCTATTTTATGAAAATTATTTGTTATGGAAAACATTTATGGATGTATACCCTATATATCTAATTGTAAGATTAATATTAAGGTTAGATACCCCTCTACGCCTGCTAATTTTCTACTGTTGTTGTATTGTGTCACTCAAAGTTCCAGATTTCCTAAATGATGATATTTTTCTGACACGTTTCCATGATAAATGGTTTAGCGTGTGACTGGATGACTTGCGAATTCAGAATAAAATTATTTGGTAAGGAAGTGATATTAATCTGCGGTTACGAATTCTCATGTCGTGGATCCAAGTATATATTCTAAAGATTTAATTTAGATAGAAACATATCTATGTAATGTAAAGTGTATATTGATTGGAGAGAAAAAAAAATCCTTGGGAAAAAAAGTTGTATCTAAATGCGAGGTTTTCCTCGAATAAAAAATTTCTTTAAATGAATTTGATCGTGCGTACAGTCGGGAATCCCCTGCGGCACTTGATTTTACTTCCGTGTTTCGGCGCCATTGTTGCCGGGAAATTTTCTCCAACCCTCCCTTTGTGAACTTTAAGACGAAGGGTCGTTATACCTTTTGTAGTCCAAGCCAGATTTCTTCGGCTTAAGAACACACAAGACAGTGTCGCAAGTCTGGGAATCTGTATTTACGATCACCAACCAACAGGTAATTGAACTTGCAACACAAAATACTCTCGAAGAGTAAAATCTGTATGATATTAAACATTTTACTTTCAAAAATTAAATTACAAAGATAATGGAAATGACAGTACAAGAGACGGTTGAAGGTAATATTTTTGTATGAGATTAGGATACTTGTCGTTAACGTTGCTAAGTCTTTATACTGTAAAACTGTATAGATGTAAGTGAATGTAAGTACTTATACTGATTTATGAAATAAAATGTTGACATTTTTTGTATAGATTTTTCATTTTCCACTCTGACAATGTCTGCAAAATTTTAGGCAAACGACAATACCCGATGAAGAATTCCCTTAAGAACTGATAACTGAACAAGGTATTGAAAAAAATTATAGTCTACTCGTACTAGCTTTTGTCCGTGGGATTTTAAATTACCCCACGGGAACGTACTATCGGAATAAAGAGTATCCTATGTTCTAACCCAAGTCATGGTGTACCCATGTGCCGATGTTATAAAAGCGAAAGTGAGTATATTTGTTACGCTTTCACGCTAAAACGGCTGAACGGATTTAGATGAAATTTGGCACATGGGTAGACCATGACCTGGAGAAAGACTACTTTCCATCCTGGATCGCAGACGAAGTCGCGGGCAACTGCTAGTGATACTATGACTTTAGATATAATATTTGAAATCTTTTATCGAAGGCAAAGACAGTTTTTTTTTTGCATTCATTGGTTCACAACGATTTAAGCTGAGCCACAGATAGAGGGCAGTGCTGGTGCAGTGGTAGCGGCTGCGACTTACAAGTTCTAGGTCCTGGGTTCGAACCCAGGCAGGCGCTTTACTTTGTGTAAATTATTTCATCACCACTGCTCTTAAAACGGTGACACAACATCGTGAGGAAACCAGCATGTCCTAGAACAAAAAATTCGAAGACTGTGACATCTACCAACCCGCACTGGGCCCTCGTGGTGGATTATGGCCCACTCCCTCTCACAGAAAGAGGAGGCCTGTGTCCCAGCAGTGCACCTGGAAGAAACTGAGTAGAAGGTAAGTATATATAAGTAAGTATACTTTCAGTATCAACCTAGCAACAACTCTTTTATGGTCTGTAAAGCAATACCTGCCACATTGACAAACGACAACTCACGACGGAGCCTGCAAACATATTGAATTTAAATTGAATCTCGACCGGACTTACATCTGTAACTCAGAAGGTATTACAGTCGCTGGCACGTAACTTGGCAAGGTTTTGGTGTATTGAGTAAGTTTGCGCCAGTACTCTTAGTGCAACAAAATTTTTTTTTTTAATAAATTATTTTTGAACATGTCTGTTAAGAAAAATAAGCGTAAACGAATTCTGCGCATCTAAGGTTCTTGCCAAGTTACGTGCCGCCGACCATACCTTGCTACGTGAAGACTCTATTCAGTAAATCCTTCTTCTTCTCGCGTGGTTAGTGACTAACCTCGTGTCAGTTTTAAAGCCGCCCATGGGCCTCTGACTTGGCTTCACATACCGTCGAGAAATATCTCTCAGGCATGCCGGTTTCCTCACGATGTTTTCCTTCACCGTTTTTGAAGCAAGTGATAATTATAGAATACGCACTTGAATCCGAAAAGTCAGAGGTGCCTTTGGTTCGAACTCGGGACCTATATCTTGGCAATCTGACGGTCATACCACTAGGCTATCACTGCCACACGGCATTCAGTAAATAGGATTAATAGATAGATATATAATTTTTATTTTATTATAAGTTGTGAAGGGAAGAACATCAGGAAATAATATGCTCGTACTTTCATAAGAATGGCGGCAATAGCGATCATATCCCTAAAAGCATTTTTTTGCAGACTACCATTGAATGGAAAACTCACATGGAAAGTAAAAAACAGGGTAAGGTACTACTTGAAATAAATCACCTTAATCATTTATTTTCTTTATTTAGGCAACCAACAGCGATACATATAGTATGTTACAGTATTGTATGGCTAATAATAGGTTTCCCTGTATAACTAGGATAAGTATAAAACATGCGAACGGACTACTTAGAAATATATAAATCCAAAAAGTGCAGTTTTAGGTATATTACTTATAAATAAGTTTAAAATTTTAAAGAAAAACTAAAATAGTTTGACGATAAAAATAAAAAAAAGTTTGTAAATTAAGAGACTAATAGTTTATCATTTGCCTTCGTTTATGGTTTTTATTATTTGATTTTTGAATGTAGGTTTATTACAGTTAAATATATCGACTTGAGAGAACTCTGTGTTATAAATTCGAGCAATACGGGTCAATACACAATTTTTGGCGTAATTAGTTGAGTGCCGAGGCACGTGTAGCATCGTAGTGTGACGAGTGCGCCGTAGGGGAGTGTTAAAAGTTACCTGTGTTACCAGCTCCGGGCAATCGAGGCGTCCAGCAAACACATATCCATAACCTTGCGCCTTTCGAGTGTTAGCAGACCACGTGTTCGACAACTATTTTCATAAGCCATCGGAGGTTTACGGAGACGATAGTTAAGATGGTTTATACATTTTCTTCTTAAATAATAACCTTTTTCTTTTTAAATTAAAGTCATCATTAATCCAATAATTAACTTTCTTTTTATGGTTTTTTAACACGCTATGGAAAAAAATACAAATATAATAAATTACCAAATAACATACCTCAAAACAATATTATGAGACATATATTGTAACTCTACGCGTATATTACGAAAATGTAACTTGTTTGTAGACGCCTTGGGTTGACCTGTTATGTCTACAAATGTTTATAAATAAATAAATAGGTACACGTGTGTGATGAAAATCAAAAAGATGTAACTACTGTTCTCGGTATTTCCAGCAGGTAGAGACAGACAGTCCGACGTTTTAAACGTTATTCGTAGTTACACGTATAACGAAACACTAAGATACTGAACATCTACGTTAAGGTTCTTCAAAGGATTTCAAGGAAACGCTTGACATACGCTCAAACAACGTGCGTCTAGCGCTTGTCATGCCAATAAATTATTATAATGGAGCCAAGAATCTACGGCTGAACGGATTTGAATGAAATTTGGCACATGGGTAGACCGTGACCTGGAGAAGGACATAGTCTACTTTTCATCCTGGATCGCAGACGAAGTCGCGAGCAACTGCTAGTGATACTATGACTTTAGATATAATATTTGAAGTCTTGTATCGAAGGCAAAGACAGTTTTTTTTTTGCATTCATTGGTTCACAACGATTTAAGCTGAGCCACAGATAGAGAGCAGTGCTGGTGCAGTGGTAGCGGCTGCGACTTACGAGTTCTAGGTCCTGGGTTCGAACCCAGGCAGGCGCTTTACTTTGTGTAAATTATTTAATCACCACTGCTCTCAAAACGGTGACACAACATCGTGAGGAAACCAGCATGTCCTAGAACAAAAAATTCGAAGACTGTGACATCCACCAACCCGCACTGGGCCCTTGTGGTGGATTATGGCCCACTCCCTCTCACAGAAAGAGGAGGCCTGTGTCCCAGCAGTGCACCTGGAAGAAACTGAGTAGAAGGTAAGTAAATATAAGTAAGTATACTTTCAGTATCAACCTAGCAACAACTCTTTTATGGTCTGTAAAGCAATACCTAACATATAGCATTGACAAACGACAACTCACGACGGAGTCTGCAAATATGTATATTGAAAATTTAAATTGAATCTCGACCGGACTTACAACTGTAATTCAGAAGGTATTACAGTCTCTGGCACGTAACTTCGCAAGGTTTTGGTGTATTGAGTAAGTTTGCGCAAGTACTCTTAGTGCAACAAAAACATTGACACTTTTATTACATGCCATTATTCTATGGTTATTACCATTATTTTCGAACATGTCTGTTAAGAAAAATAAGCGTAAACGAATTCTGCGCATCTAAGATTCCTGCCAAGTTACGTGCCGCCGACCATACCTTGCTACGTGAAGAATCTATTCAGTAAATCCTTCTTCTTCTCGCGTGGTTAGTGACTAACCTCGTGTCAGTTTTAAAGCCGCCCATAGGCCTCTGACTTGGCTTCACATGCCGTCGAGAAATATCTCTCAGGCATGCCGGTTTCCTCACGATGTTTTCCTTCACCGTTTTTGAAGCAAGTGATAATTATAGAATACGCACATGAATCCGAAAAGTTAGAGGTGCCTTGGGTTCGAACTCGGGACCTATATCTTGGCAATCTGACGGTCATACCACTAGGCTATCACTGCCACACGTCATTCAGTAAATAGGATTAATAGATAGATATATAATTTTTATTTTATTATAAGTTGTGAAGGGAAGAACATCAGGAAATAATATGCTCGTACTTTCATAAGAATGGTGGCAATAGCGATCATATCCCTAAAAGCATTTTTTTGCAGACTACCATTGAATGGAAAACTCACATGGAAAGTAAAAAACAGGGTAAGGTACTACTTGAAATAAATCACCTTAATAATAACCTTTTTCTTTTTAAATTAAAGTAATCATTAATCCAATAATTAACTTTCGTTTTATGGTTTTTTAACACGCTATGGAAAAAAATACAAATGTAATAAATTACCAAATAACATACCTCAAAACAATATTATGAGACACATACACGTGTGTGATGAAAATCAAAAAGATGTAACTACTGTTCTCGGTATTTCCAGCAGGTAGAGACAGACAGTCCGACGTTTTAAACGTTATTCGTAGTTACACGTATAACGAAACACTAAGATACTGAACATCTACGTTAAGGTTGTTCAAAGGATTTCAAGGAAACGCTCAAACATGGTGCGTCTAGCGCTTGTCGTTTCAGTATATTATAATGGAGCCAAGAATCTAATGACAAATGCTCACGCGTTTCATTAAACGTACGCGTAGTCGTCAACCCGTATTCCAGTGCGAGGACCAGTGTAAGTAATGCATCGGGTGCCCCATTGGAGTAAAGTCTTTCAAGCACCCGATTATGGGCTAACGACTAAGTGTAATTACGCCTGAACACTAACCACAAGACAAAGGCACATATATTGAGAAAAAGAAACAATTCGTGGAAAAAGTATTTAACGAGAGGGATAAGGTACGCAACTTTTCGTATTTGTTTTTCTAAGGGCAAGTCGAGGATATTGCTCCAAGTACGGTAATTATTAGATCTCACTTTTGTTTTTCCAAAGAACCCGATATTTTTTTCCAAAAACCGTATAATTCCACTCTGTTTGTTTTTAAAGTAAGTAATATAGACACCAGAAAACATGATTAAGTGTTTTCTGTTTACTTGAAATTGAAAAAAAATACAGATTCCAAGAAACTAAGATGAGGCTTCTGTTTTGAAAGGCGGCTCCACTCATTAATAGTTTTTGAAGTTGACTCCAAGTAACTGAAATTTCAGTTCGCCTTTGGTTTGTGGTTACGGAATGCTGAAAGCGAACAGGTTTTCAGGAATGCTGAAAGCCAACGGGTTTTATTTTGGTTTTTATGCGAACCTAGCTTTTACCTACGGCTTCGCCCGCGTGGATGTCGGTCAATATCCCACGTGAATGTACTACCGGGATTAAAAGTATCCTATGTGTTAATCCAGGTTATAAACTATCTGTGTGCCAAATTTCATCCAAATCCGTTCAGCCGATTTTTCATCAATCTGAAACATACATCCAATTAAATAGACAAAAGAAAAAAAAGAAAAAAATTTTCACCATCAGACTCGTTCCCACACCGCGTAGCAATTACTTTTTTTTTAATATTCAATGTATAGTTTTGGTTTCGTTACTATTTTGTTACCTGACTACGTCAAAGCTAAAAGGAAGGGTTATGATTTTAGCAGTCTATGCATGTAAATACAAACGTATTTACGTGTGTTTCACCGTATCGCCTAAACTTCTGAACCGATTTTGATAAATGAGCTATCAATAGATTCGTAATAATGGTCCAGATGACAGGCTATATAAATGTTCCCTAAATTGAATATGGTGAACTTTACACGTAAATTTCGGATCACGAAAAAAAAGGTCTAGACAAGCACATTACAAAAATGTATATATCATATTTTCAAAGTAAATAAATATGTTAACATTTTTTTTTATTTAGCTGTAATTTTTCACTGACAGTTTTTTTTATGGGTATCTCACTAAAACTTACTCCGTATATAGACTACTAGCTTTTGCCCGCGACTTCGTCCGCGTAGAAGTCGAAAATGGTTCTAATAGGATATTTTATTGGCTTTTTACGTTATTAATTTTGTTATAACATATAAATTATTATGTTAAAATGTTTGAATAATTATAAAATATAACAATCTTTATTATAGTGTAGGGATATAAAGGTTTAATAAACTTGAAAAAAATATGAACACGAAGTTCAACCTTTGATCTGGCGAAAGTTACACGGGTGTATTATCTTTTTTCATCGAAATCGAAATACTACACCTACCGCAGTATTTGTTTGTAAACAATATTTTTTGTTTTTCTTTCGGGTGCTAGAATCACCAGGCTACTCTGTGCGCTTACTCTGGAGCATGCCACATACAACTGGCCGTGGGAGAAGTAGCTTTCCCTTAAGTCTACTCCCGCTACCTTAAGAGTTAGACCTTGAGCTGTGTTTATAGTCATTGCGAAGCATACTTTGATGGGAAACTGCACTCTCTTGAATTCGAAGGGGTAATTTGATGGTGTTAGGGGAATCCTAAGAATAAATACGGACCTCTGTAAAGCTTAGAAACCTTCAAATGCGGTACTAATATGTATAGTATGGTGACTTTCAAGACATTCCAATTTTAAAGAGTATTTGCATTGCAAGGACCAAGCCTTTATGTGAATTCAACCTTTTTTGAATACAATCGGATTAACTTTTCAAACATGTGTCAAAATAAAATGTTATTTAAAATCAAAAGCACTAAGGAGTATTGATATCAACTTCTAAGCAAATCATTCCCAAAATAACTTTCTACCCCTATTTAACCCCGTTAGGGGATGAATTTCAATAAAATACGAAATAGGTCTTCCATTAATTTTGTTAAAGAATGTTTATGCAAAATTTGAAGTAGATTGGACCAAGGAATCACGTTGTCCCATACAAACTTTGCCCGCCTTTTTCACCCCCTTAGGGGTAGAATTTCGGAAAATCCTTTCTTATCGGATGCTTACGTCATACAAAGAACACACCCTCCAAGTTTCAGGTCTCTACGATCAGCGGTTTAGGCTGTGCGTTGATCCGTCAGTCAGTCATTCAGGACAAAGCATTTTATATGTATAGATTCGGGTCATAAGTCTCGTTAGTGGTCTAGATTTGGACCAAGTCCAATAAATTTTTGCCCAATGTCCTTTATTAGTACTTAAAAATAAACACTTTAAACGTAACATGTAATGTTAATATGTATGATAATAATGTAATGTACAATTCATTGCATTGGATGGCTCATCTTTTCAACGTATGTTGTTGAAAAGATGAGCCATCCAATGCAATGAATTGTAAAACAGCAACTATGCCAATTTTAAACACACGTTACTTGTTACGTTACCTATCTACATTATTTTATATTCCAAAATGTTTTTAGTTCAGTCCAGGGTGGCACTTTGTGGGACGCCTTCAAACGCTACGTCTTCCGGTACGCGGTCGTCATTCCAGAACTTCTTTTCGGCCCCACTGGCCATCTGTTCTGCGAGCAATGTACCCTAACATTATGGTTAGGCCACAGCCACTGACAACTGCTACTTAAGTAGCCTTGTGTAGACCGCAGGAATCCACAGAACCAGTTGGAGTGGTGCTTGGGGGACCTATGACCAGCAGTGGTCTTTCGGCTAAAATGATGATGAAACGACTTTCGGGGCTGTTGTTCGCGTAACAACAATATTGACAACGGCTGCTAACAACACGTGCTCGCCTCACTCAAGATAATAATAAGGCTGCGGGAACGAAAACAGCAGGAACGAGGAGCGGTGGCAGAGCGTGGTGACGGAAATGGTACAAAATTGTTCCTTCATCACCGCCCCGCTCACCGCCCGCCTTGCCGCTGGTTTCGTGACTCTCTAACTGCACATTAATTAACTACACGGTAACTCTCAAAGGAGAACAGCGTAAATATAATGACGTCATGTTTATATGTCTTCACTTCATACGAGTGTAAGTAGTTATAAGTAGGTCATGGTTGCTTCCTGTTTGTTCCTGAGTTTAAGGTAAACTTATAAGGTGCGGTTTTCTGCAAACGTTGTAATAACCCTGTTATTTGGAAGAAGGGGCTTAAAGTTTAGTTATCTTTAGAGGGCTATATTTAATTTTTTAAGAATAAGAATAATTTATTGGTCCATTGTTTCAAAATAAATTTCAGAAAATAATGATATTGTATCTACTGTTGTTGTTGTTGTGTTCTGTTGTTGCTGCTGTTCTTGTTGTTACTGTAACTAGAATATTGAACATAGTATTAAAAAAGTGGTCCACAAACTAGGCAGCGCCTGTATCTTGGGGGCCTGAGTTGCGTGATCTTACATTTTAATTCGAAACATTTTAACAATTTTATTTCACGATATTTGAAAATGGACAGAATAGTTAATTAAATAAGGGTAGCGAATTACTAAAATAACAATAAATTGAACAAAATAAAATAATTCTAAATAATATTATAGTGTGCGTGTGTGTGCTTGTGGTGGTGAGTTGCAGGTGTGGGTTTTGTGTGAATGACTTGCTTAACTGTTGAGTTAGGTTAGGTTACTTTTCCTGTAAAACAGCCCCGGCATCCACCACCGAACTAATAGCTCCTCCTGACCTACATTTTAACAACAGTATCAAGTTTATAATAAAAGTCTTCTCACCTGACAATAGAAGTCTAAGTTTAGAGAGTAACAAAATAACGAGTTTTGCTCAACTTTTCCCGTTCAGGATGACAAAAAAACGAGCTGCGAGATCTATTCTCGTAATAATGATGCCTTTTGACATCGGATCTAGGAATTAACGAGCATCACGGTAAGGCGATAAGTAAGTTGTGGTTCTATTTTTAGGGTTCCGTACCTCAAAAGGAAAAAACGGAACCCTTATAGGATCACTCGTGTGTCTGTCTGTCTGTCTGTCCGTCTGTCACAGCCAATTTGCTCCGAATCTAATGGACCGATTTAGTTGAAATTTGGTACACATATGTATTTATGTGACCCAAACACGGAAGTGTAACGTAAATAAATGAATTTTGAATTTTGGGGTTACTTTTCGGGGGCAAATTAGAAAATAAAAATAAAAAGTTTTTCAAAATGAACCGTGTGACATATCAAATGAAAGGACTTGTTGCGAGGATCTCAAATATTTTTTTTTTATAATTTTAATCTAAATACTTTTAAAGATATTTAAGAAAATAGATGAAAATTCACCATTCCCCCCCCTTATCTCCGAAACTATTCAGCCAAAAATTTAACTGACTCATAGACAGGAAAACCGATAAGAAGTCGATGGTCTTAAAATAACATAGTAAACCTCTCAATATTGTTGTTGTAATGTTAAGTTTGTTCTTGGGATTAAGGACGCGTTTGCAAAATTGATAAGTATTGAATCGAACTACTACGTTACATTGACTCGGGCCAACTGCGGGAATAGTGGTCATTTGAACTAATTTAAATACTTTTTTTTTTTTTTTTTCCTTATATCTTTATAAAACATTGGTACTTCCAAAAAATATTTCGTACTGTTCTTTAAATGTTTACTAACCTCCGGACTTGATGGAGTGACCTGAAGGTATACTTCGGTGACTGCCACTGGAACTTCTCGACGAGTAGCTGGAACGCCTCGACGAGTAGAACTAGGTGTGCCGAGTTTGGGCTCGTTTAGTTAATTATGATGAAACCTTACCTCCGGACTTGATGGAGTGACCTGAAGGTGTATTTCGGTGACTGCTACTGGAACGCCTCGACGAGTAGAACTAGGTGTGCCGAGTTTGGACTCGTTTTGTTAGTTATGATGAGACCTTACCTCCGGACTTGATGGAGTGACTCAAAGGTGTGCTTCGCTAAATGCTTCTGTTAGTTAGAAGTATGAATACTACTCGTTTATCTTGTTTATAATAAAGTGCATATTGTGTAACTTTCAAAACTGAATTGTTGTTTTAGATGCCGAGATATAAGGCATTTGGGAAAAGCTCTCGTAAAATAATTCGTGCCTGTAGACATAACTTTAAGTTAGGTCTAATTGTCTCCTCCTAGAATTGATTGACATAAGACAGGCGAGAAATATGGGGCTAAGAGCACATTCGTCACATACTCACACAAATATTTTGGTCTCATCATAACTAACAAAACGAGCCCATACTTGGCACACCTAGTTCTACTCATCGAGGAGTTCCAGTAGCAGTCACCGAAGTACACCTCCAGGGTACTCCATCAAGTCCCAGTCGAATAGGCATTTATAAACTGTATAAATCTGTGAGGATAAAGTTGTAATGGCAATTAAAATCTGTGAATACAAAATTATCTTACCATAGCAAGTATCAAATTTGGTTTATCAAATATTTAGTATTTGTAGAGCGATCTTTTTCCACACGAGCCGCTGTAAACACGCAAAACACAGGATCCACTCATGACAGCGGCCAAGGGCGGATTGAGGTTTCTTTCGAAATATTTGTGAAATGAATCAAAACAGAACAAAAATAAAATAACCCTTAATGCAATCGATTAAGATTCATCCGTACGAGTAATAGCAAAATATTTGAAAAAGTTAGTTTCGGTTTTTATTTTGTTTTGCGGCTATTTGTGACATTTTTTTCCAAAGTTTTACAATTGAATTCGTCTGCCTACTAATAGTATTTTTAGAAATCTTTAAATATATTGATAATAGACCAAAACATGTACCTAAACTCAACCCGGTATCGTTAATTTTGTGGAAAATGGCAACGGAAGATCGTTTTTACAATATTAAAACTATTATTATTATTAGAACAAACAAGTTGCAATCATTTGAAGATTAAGAACCAACCTATATGTGGTAGTTATTAGTTATATTTGATTTGGTTTAGTTTTGTCACAAAATGTACTGAAAAACAGGATAATTTTTTCCGATTTGCAAACGCGCACTAACTACGGAACCCTTCATTGTGCGTGGTCCGACACGCACTTAGATTTGGTATGTATATAGGTTTTTGGAATGAAGGTGAAGAAATTACAGGTACATGGCACAGTTCAGATATATATGTTACTACCTGCGCTCCGCGGTTTCACCCGCATAAATCTTGATCCCGTGGGATTATCGGGATAAAAAGTATATAAGTATATATATTCTATGTCCTAACCCAGGTCATGGTCTATCCATATGCCAAATTGCATATAAATCCGTTCAGCCATTTTAGCGTGAAAGCGTAACAAACAAACAAACTCACTTTCGCAGTTAGGATTGAAACGCATCCAACGTGTATTACAAACTGGTACTCTAGTATTACAAATGGTATGTTCTCCGAAATCTGAATAAGTAATTCTGACTGTTCTAGGTAGGGAACAAACCAAACTACCCAACACAAAATGCCTTCTCAAAAAAATCCGAGAAATAAAATGAAATTGTTTATTCTGCAATATGAAAAAAAAAAAAATGTGGTCTACTCTTTATTGTTTTTGTATTTTCAATATTTACATAATTGACAAACTTACAGACTTATATAATAATATGTGCAAGTATATTTTTTTCTGTAAAAAGGATATCGGAATCACTTTTAGAGGTCACGTCATCAAAAAAAAAAATTAAGTCAGATGGAGTCGACATTTCCTATCTGACTGCCCCTGAGAAGACACATAACATATCCCCTGAGAAGAAAGGACGAAACAAACTCAGGGGTAAAAGTCTCTTTTAAAGTCCAGACATAATCTTGGTCAGGCCATATACATAGGATATGTAGATATCCTGTAACACTCACACTCAGACAGTGTCTCAAATGGTTTCTCGAGGAAAACAAAACAATCAAATAAAAAAAAGTAAATAATCTTTATTACTAGAAGGATGGGTATATCTCCTTAAAACAATGTTTGGTCTTATGTAATATGCAATTAGGTGTCAAAGGAGTGCTTTGGCACTCGTACTAGGATTACCCTGTATCACGAATGCCATCACTTCCCTCCGGACCAACTAGGATACAAACTATAAACTTACAATTAAATTTAGAATAAATTCTAAACAAAAATACAATTAACTTATATAAACAAGGATATTTACAAAAGTTATGTGTGTGTGTGTATATGTGTTGTAGTGTGAGTGTATGTCCGAAAGTCCAGAAGGTATAAGTGAGTATGCGTTGGTGAAAAAGTTAGTTAACTAAAGTTAAGGAAAGAACCACACAGATTTGAGTGGACCTGTACAGGTGACTTCTTGACCAAGACAATATTTATTATTATTTTGGAGAATGGACGAAACATTTCCATAGCGCCGCGGTGACCCTTAGCATTAGGTGGGCAATCTGTTTGTTGAAGTGACTAAATTTCGGTATGATTTTTGTTTTTAAAGCTTGATACCTAAGGCCGTTTGTCCACCAGTACCGTTAACGGGACGTCAACGAGAACGAGATGACGGCGCTGAAGTAGCGATACATACATTTACTAAGGCCGCGTGTCCACCGCACATCACCGCCGCCCGGGACGTCACATTCGGTTCGAATAATCTCGTTTTCCGTTGACGGTGGCGTGGATAAAAAGTGTCTTAAGCAAGTACAAAACACAGGTACAGGTTATTGAACTAAATTTGAATATGATTATTGTTTAAGCGATTTCTATTTTTGTTATTTTATCTATAGGTACAGCATGTCATGTAATTATCAGAAAGGTGTCATGGTGGCATGGAGAGTGCGATTGTCGCAACCCAGCGCTGGGCACGCCACAATTGCGGCGATAAGTCCCCTCTTTGAGGAGTGGCTAGAGAGGCGCCACGGCGTCCTCACCTTCCGCCTGACGCAGGTCCTCACCGGACACGGTTGTTTCTGGAGGTTCCTGTTCTGTCTGTTCTGGAAACGCCCGGGTGTTACCATTGTGTGGATCGCCCGGAGGACACGGTGGAGCATACGGTGGAGGTCTGCCCGGCTTGGGCGGGGCACCGCCGTGTCCTCACGGAGGCGATCGGCGGCGGCGATCTCTCGCGTCCGGCCCTGGTTCAGGCCATGGTCCGGAGCGAGAGTGCATGGGAAGCCGTCACTTTCTTCTGCGAAGCAGTAATGCTCGCGAAGGAGGAAGCGGAGCGCGCGAGGGAAATGCAAGATGCGCGCCCTCGCGCCCCTAGTCGCCGCAGGAGACGCCCCGGGCGTCGGGAGTCGCGAGCCGACTTCCGGCCACCGTAGGCGCGGGCTTGCGGACGGTGGGCAATGGGTAGCTCGCCGTCCGATTAGGACCAGGCCCGGATCGACGGCGCACCTGCCAGGGTTGCGAGTTTGTCCGAAAGGGATATCGCGGCCCCGGCACACAGGCAACGGAAGAAACACGGGTGGGTTTTAGTCAGTAAAAGTCTGACACTCCCTCTCGCTCCGCCCAGAGCGGGAGGAGTCATTTGATGATTTCCCACCCAAAAAAAAAGGGTTGTTGTCATTATCACCTATGCATATCACAAGTTTGTCTTCAGTGGTCAATTTAGTATTTCTGCAGTTTGCTATAATTTAATTGCTAGGCGCATTTGGCTTTGTTACAGCAACGAGTCTGTATTTTTCATACTGCGTATTAGTCCTTGAGTGTGAGATGGTTGCTGCTAGTCCGACGCAACGCTGAGTACCAAAGATAAATATCTTCTTTTCGGGGATATTATTCCCGTCGGTGGCAAGACATGTCAGAGCACTGGCGGGGGTCACAGTGTCTCGCTTCAGTTCTTGACTTACGGCAGGTTCAAAGACATTGTAACTACCAAGTAGTTTTGATTCCATTATGATTGCAATGCGTTCATGGAGAGCTGCAATCTCCTGCTGTGCAACCTTTAATTGCTGCTGTAAGGTTACGATTTCTTGTTCCAGGGATGACCCATTTTGGGCACGCCGTAATTAGTCCAGTATATCGCGGAAAGGCAAAAAAAATAAGTTTAATAAACCTAACCTAGTAAAACAGACCGCGCAACGTAATCACTAACTGCTGACCACATCATCTTGTATCATTTTATAAGAGAAATTGGTGGAATTCATCAGTAATTCCATTGATCATAGTGACATCTAAAATGGCAAAAAAAATTGCTGATACATTTCACATGGACCACGTGTTATTTCAAAATGAAATTATTACGCGGCGCTGCGATATATTTCTTAAAGCAAGGTCATACGGTCTAGATTTCCGGGCATTGGTTTCCAACGTAACATATTCGAAGAAATGTGTTGAACAACTGCATTCGTGTTTTGGTTTAATATATTTATGTGAATCAGCATTTTCTTTATTAAAACAAACAAAAAGTAAACAATTCTCGCTTGACAGACGCTCTTCGCTCTTCGGATTCTTTAGGGTTGACAATTCCTAACTACAAATCAACACCCTAATTGCGTAACACACGTTAAGGCGAAATACAATCGTGTTAGCGTTCCGGGAGCGGCGGTATGACCCGGCCCGCGCGCAATTCTATTGCACTATGTTTACAAATATTGAATTTAAACATTTTACCCTTGTTGATATAGAAAAATAAGTCCATAATTCCTTAAAGTATTTAATAGTGAACACGTAGACAAAATTTTAATACAATTTCTTTGATAACAATCGAATGGAATAGGTTTTTCTCTTAGTGGTTGTAACAAAAAAAGCAGATTTTAAGGTAACTTTGCCGTTTTTTTTTATCGAGGAAAGTTTTGTCAATTGTGTTTCGGGCCTCATACTTCATTAAGGACACTCTTCAATTTTCGTAATCATAAAAAAAAGTATGCAAATTCGTCGTTTTTTTTTTTTTTTTTAAGAGAAACATTGATTTTGCGTGAAGTCGAAATATCTGCTTTGGAACCCATTTCACCTTAAATAGGCGGCGCGGCGGGCGGCGGCCGCGGCTGCTGGTGGTGCCCACCGTGCGCACCAATCTGCTTCAGGGTGCGCCGCTGACGCGCGCACTGTGCACGCTCAACGCGGTAGCCGAAGGAATAGACCTGTTTTCTTGAACACTAAACGACTTTACTCTGGCGACCGCTAGGGTTTTATGTTACAATTAAGTAAATTTTAGGTGTTATGTTTGTTCTATTGGAAATTTATTGTATAATGGTATATTTTTTGTACTTAACTATCGCATTAGGGCAACCTGTAAAGATAGATTTAAGGGTTGTGTAAATAAATAAATAAATACATTTTAAAGGAAATTACTAATAATGTATTATGTTCAAATTTATCTGCAAACAACGTAAATAACGCAATGAATGTTGTTGAACTGTCAAAACCAAATAGATTGTGATGTAACGCAATAAGAGTGCTGACTTTGCTAATCTAGCGGAAGATGCTCAGACTAATGCTCACACTAATTTAAATAAGTTTCATTTAAAATTAGTTTCGTCAGTAAACAGAAGATCTTGGGTCTAATTAAGCTAGCCACTCCTGGCTTATTACATGGGCCTTAATAATAGATCCCCACCTATGAAATCAGCGTTTTGTATGGAGAATTTTAAAGAAGTTGCATTTTTCATACTAACATTTTCATAATTTATATACGAGTGTAACTACCACGAACACAAATGTTTTAAAACTTTTATGCACTAATGTTTAAAAACAAAGTTAATATCTAAGCCACTTAGATTAAGCGATAAAAATAAGTTTTGGCAAAAATAAAACAAATAGTGGTCATTTCTGCTAACAAAATGTCGAGTAATTTTTAAGGTATTTTTTATGTTTATAAAACTATAAGTAATAAGGTTTTTTTTACTATTGGTAGTTGTCTATGATGGTCATTATTCGATATAATACCAAGCAATTGATGAATATTTCAAATCATAGAAGTGTCGAGGTTCTCTATTTGTGAGAAAAAAACGCCAATTTCATAGGTGGGCAAAATGTGGGTGTTCCTGCTACACAAGGCGTGATGTTATGTATGTAATGATCACGTTCAGTTTCATTGGTGAAATACGCGCTAAGTCCCTTGATCGAACAATGAAGCCGATTACCACAATACCGATAATACACCTCTAATTGGATCACTGGGAATCCCGGATAATGAGTGATGAGCCAACACTAATGCACAATGTCATCCCGAGATCGTGTCGTCGAATGTTAGTGACGTAACTGTGAATACCAATAGCTTGCTTCCGAAATAGTCGATTCGATACAGGTTTTGAAAAGGGTTGCGTAAATGCTTGCTAGTATTAAGAGGCCGTGCACGAAATCGACTGATTTTGATCATTACTTGTGAGAAAGGGAAAAAGATTACTTAAACAATACTATTTGTGATTTGAAAAGTCAAGTTCTTTGTTTTGCATGTGGCTGAAAGGAATTTTTCAAATAAGTCTTTTCATGGGAAATCACTAATATTCGCAACAAGTTTTCCGAAAAATTACTCGAGACTGACGTTTGATCACTTTTTACAAGAAACTACTTTTGATTTTGAACGAAAAAAAAAATTTTAATATAATCAACATCATTATATGGTTATTTTTATTTTTTCTGTTTTTTTTTGTTTTTGTGTGAATATTGTGTGCCTTAACCTGAGTCAAATAAATTTATTTTCTTTCTTTCTTTACTTTCATGTGGCTGACCCAACTTCTTCTTTTTTAACTTCGATATAAAAATAGCAGAAAAATTATGCTGAAAAAATTTTTTTTTTTTTTTTTTTGTTATCCTTTGGGTAATGTTTTGTTGTCCTATTATTTAGCAAACCATATCAAGAAATTAAAAATGACACAGTAGCCTTCAGCTATCCTTGAAATAAAATGAAAATCTTATTTTATAATTATACAATATCTTCATGTAAATCAAATTTTTTTTTTTACATCTGACAGGAACCTTACAACAACGTTGTCATTCGTGGATCTTTCACAGTTTCACAGTGTCTTTTGTGGATTTTTGGACAGTCGTTACGGGTCGTCAGAAGCCCTAAAGTCTGACAACCAGTCTAACCAAGGGGTATCTATCGTATTACCCAGTAACTGGGTTGTGGAGGTCAGATAGGCAGTCGCTCCATGTAAAATACTGGTATTCAGCTGCATCCGGTTAGACTGGACGCCGACCGCAACATAGTTGGGAAAAGGCTAGGCAGATTGACTTACTGTCAGCTGTGAAGCTACCTTTTAATAAATTAATAAATAAACCGAGAGGCTTTTTCTGAAATATAAACGCAATTTTGTCGTCCAGCTGTGCCGAATGATGCCTACCTGACCAAGTGTGTAGCTCCTCTAATAATTTCAATGCCCCATTTCTATTAAATGTTACCTTGAAAACGTTTCCTTGGGCGAGTCTCAGAGCCATCCCTCAGAGCTGTCCTTTTGATTCCTCTTATCTGACAAACAATCTTGCTTCTCTATAAATGGATGTTTGTTTGTTTATCTTGGTTGAAAAGAAGGTAGGTATGGTGGAAGGTAAGGTAGGGTGTTTGACGGTAAAATTCTTCTAAACTCGTGACCGATGCGGAATCGAATTGTTCGGTGCCGAACCAAAATTTTTTTTTTTCGATCATTGTCACCTATAAGAATGATATGTCAGAATTATCCTACCAATCTTAATCAGAAGTTTAACGGAGTTTTCAAAATTTTTTTTGAATTTTTTTGAGGTTTTTTAAAAGCATCAAAACTTTTTTTATAAAAATTGATTAATAATTTTGTTCTTCCCGTGAAAACATAAATAAAAAAAATACCAGCCTGTTACTGTCCCACTGCAGGGCAAAGGCCTCTTCTCATACAGAAAAGGCACGAGCATTGATCACCACGCTTGCTCAAGACGGGTTGGCAATTACAGACTTACATAAATTAACTATAAATCCAGGTTTCCTCACGATGTTTTCCTTCACCGATGACAGTGTGAGATGTCACAATCTCGTGCATGGGAGACCAGGCCTTAACCACTGCCCCATCACGATATTATTATAAATGAAAACATTATTATGTTTTGTTTATTTTTATTATATTTTATAAGTTGAAGTTACGTGCAACATTTTGTAAGAAAGTAGAAAATGAGGTACTAAAGTAAGATGTTTGTCAGCGCATCTAATAAAATATGATATTAAAAACTGTAACCTAGATTCCCATATTACTTTAGTCAAGTCCTTGTAAAATGATACTAAACTTAAAAATTTACTTTTTAGTTCCCTTATCTTAGTTACAGCGTCCACAAACCCAGTTTATACCAGACTAATAAATTAGAGACAATCTCAAAAATATAGCCGCCATTTTAAAAACACACAGAGTAAAAGATAAAATTATTAAAACAGCGAGACTATGTTTATCGTAGTCTGTAATTTATTAAATTGTATCAAATAAATCAAATGTTTTTTTTTTTGTTTTCAACGAAGCTTTTAGCACTCGATATTTTTTTGCTAAAAATAGCATAATAATTACATGGTTGTCATTTTTATTATTCATGTAACTCAGCATACTGCAGCGGTATTTAAGCGGTATCACGCCTGTAAGCAGCGAAGGTTTAGGCAGAAGTGTACCTAAAGTACACCCACATTTCGCCAGTTAATTTAAGTCCCATATTAATTTTATTTATTTATATTGTATACTTAAAGGGTAACGAACTGTAAGTATTTATTTAATAAGAAATATAAAAACGCAAGGATAGATAACTTGAGAGACTTTCCCTCAAAAAAAATATTGCCTAAAATACAGGCTACAGGCTAAAAGTTACTCAAGTGATCATCAGACAAAAATAAGCTAGAAAAGGATTTTCAAAAAAATGCTGCCATCTTTAAAAAATACAGCTCCATTGACTCCCAAGTCGTACAGTCGTGCTCATTTATAAAAATAATATAATAAAAACGAGTAAAACTGATACAAATATCCTATATACAAAATAAACAATTACATTTAATTTCATTACAGCTATGGTAAGTATGAAAATATAAAAACATGGCAAATATGAAAAAAAAGGTATAAGGAAACGACAAAACTTAAGCCTATCAACGACGTTTCCTGAAGAACCTCCATCGTTATTGGCAAAAAGGGATTATAACAACTCCCCTGTGTGTATTTTGCATGACAATAACAGGATTACTCACTTTCGTAAAGCCATCTTCCTCATTACAAAATATGGAAATGAAGACTTTAAAGTTCATGTTGACTATTGCGTCTTAATTTTCAGTATCGATATTAATTTTAGTGTTACGTATAAATTAAAATAAACGTCTTCATCGTTTCAGGCGAAAGACTTCAACTGCTTGACACTGACACAAAGCATCGCCACTTCGACCGGTTTTGTGGTTCTCGCATCTAGCGGAATCCTGTGGACTTCATCAGGTCATCGGTCGACCTTGTGCGAAGCCTTTCAACGCTACGTCTTCCGGTACATGATCGTCAACAATATAATAATATAATGTTACAAACAAGCCAACAAAGTATATGTAAATAATATGTAATCAAAATGAAATAAAGGATAAATAGTAATAATTATAGTAATCGACATGTGGGAAGTGGATACATCGACATGTGGGAAGTGGATACATCGACATGTGGGAAGTGGATACATCGACATGTGGGAAGTGGATACAGCAGTCATTGTGCCGATAGTCGTGACGGCCAACGGCACAATAGCCAAGAGCCTCGACCAACACCTAAGGAGGCTCTCGTTGGGCAGCTGGATCAAGGGCTTGATTCAGAAAGCGGTACTTCTGGACACGGCTTGCATTGTCAGGAGGTTCCTCTCTCTGGAGCCCTGACCGCCGGTAGCTTGGACCTTGTTCCCGATACCGGTGGGCTACTATTTTTTATATTTTTAAATGTTTTAATTTTTTATATTCTAATATTTAAAAATATAATTTATAAGTATTTACAATGGAATAAAGGAGATAATAATAGTAATAATTATAGTATTATTGTATGCGCTACTGAATGGGTCGCACACACCTTGGATGTTAGCTTGAATGATAAGTCACGGATAGCCAAAGATGATGGTTTATTGAATATATTTAACTACCACGTAACTAATGCTATTATATGAATGATGCGTGAATGAGTACAGCTGATTATGAACGCTGATCGTGTACTGTCGCGTTACACTATAATTTGTGCAAGGTGACGGAAAAGTGCTGATGTTTGCAATGGGCGCGTGCCATGTACGATACATGACTCGTACATATTCCCGGGCGAGAGAGATGCGAGTGGATGATGAGAATGAGTTTACAAAGTGCTTAAATGCTAAACTTATGAATTTCACCCAAGTTACAATACATGAATTAAAATCTATTCTTAGCCTGTATAACTTAAATTAGTCACTGTCACCAGACACCGGTGTGGTGAATGCAGGTGTCCTCTTGTGGCGCTTGATGCTACTAAGTAAGCTAGTAAAGTTCCTTAATTCAACCGCCTCTTCTCGTGGCTGTTTCGAGGCTCTAGTGCGTGGCATCGGATCGACGACGGGGGCCGCGTGCTGTGTACGCGCCGGTGGCGCCGGAGGCTGCGTCAAGGAGTCTGACTGTAAGTTGGCGCTCCTCTGCCGACGACGACAAATCCACCGACACAGATAAACTGCGACTGCTAGTACAACGCCTAACAACAACACGTAGATTGCTGAATATTGATGGATGTCGTGGCTTGAAATTTCTGAGCTCAAAGCGTTTTCTGATTTCATCTGCTCGATTTGTTCTTTGATGTGCCGCAATGAGGTTTCGTGATCAGTGATGTTGATTTCAAATTGTGGCAAGGTGACGTTGATGATGTGGTTGATAGGTGCGATTTGCGGTGATTCCAAGTCCACCGCAGTTTTAATTTCTGAGTATTCCAGTTTGTGTGAAAAAACGGTAAAGCCTTCTCCTATAATTACGCAATCTGATTCCAGCGCTATGACCCCGGCCTTAGCGATTTGTATTGCGGTAATCTGATACTCGCATATGACACGAAGTGCACACTGGCCGCAACAATAATAAAGGTAAGTATTTATTCTGTTCAATTCCATCCAATTATTGCGGCATGCTGCTATGTTTGTAAGACATCTCTTTGTACCCTTATCTTTGATACACATGCTGTCTTCTGACTTAAACTGGAAAATGGGTTTTCGGGAGTGACAGAGGCGAGTAGACTCGCCGTACTGGACACATTGTTGTATGTCTCGCGCCGTCATTGCCAGATAGGTGTCTTTGCGTAAGTTAATCGCGATGTAATCTGATATCGGCACGACGGCGACTGTAGTGTTTCCATGTTGTTGTGGTATTGGTATGAGTTGATATAGGTCATAACTCTCTCTGTTGACCAATGGTATTCTAATTTCAAATATAAGGTACTGCTGTGTTACCCTTGTTTTGATTTTCAGGAGGTGGTAAATTCCGGCTCGAAGGACCAAAAAGATGTATGCGCTACTGAATGGGTCGCACACACCTTGGATGTTAGCTTGAATGATAAGTCACGGATAGCCAAAGATGATGGTTTATTGAATATATTTAACTACCACGTAACTAATGCTATTATATGAATGATGCATGAATGAGATCTGATCGTGTACTGTCGCGTTACACTATAATTTGTGCAAGGTGACGGAAAAGTGCTGATGTTTGCAATGGGCGCGTGCCATGTACGATACATGACTCTTACAATTATCATGTTTTTTGTTTTTTTTTTACACACGAATTGGAAGCTCTTAGCCTGCATCTCACTTGCTGGTTAGTAATGATCAGGCCGAAGGTGGAAGCGAGCTTCACCCGGAATCCTCAACCACAGATAAACTGGCTATCTTACCTCTAACCGCCGAAACACAACTATGCTGTTAACATTGTTGTTGGCAACAGACTTTGATAAAATGGTGGTAGCTAGCCAGTTTGACTTAGAACAAGCCCTACCACTAACCAAACCGAGCAGTAAATTTTCCCCTCACTGGGAATCGAACTTGGGACCTCTGGGTCTAAGACATGTGATGTGTACACTAGACCACAGAGGGGGTTAATTCAGTCAAAAGTCGTCCACGGCAGGTCATATAAACTATTTTGGAAAGCAAGGACTAGTCATATGGACTACTCTGAACGCAAGCATTGAGCGGTTCAGGTCCCACGCCCTTATAAGTTATCCTAAAGTTTTTGGTCGTTATTCTTATTTGCGTTGTTGAGATGAAAAGTCAAAGGGAAATCAGAAACTAAGTCTTCATCATCATTGGCACCCTTGTTTCACCCACTGCTGAGTACTTCCTTTTTATGCCATGCTTCCCTGATCTGTGCGAGTCTCATCCAGGACTTCCCTGCAATCCTGTGCTGGTCGTTCACCCACCTGGCCCTTAGTCTACCAACGCTCCTTCTTGGCAACTATTTGGTTAGGGTTCTGCTCTACCTAGTTATCATCAAGTCGAGCCAAGTGTCCTGCTTACCTCCAGAGCCGCTACCCATAATCCTACGTCAGATCCCTGAGTTACGGACTCGGTCTTTTAGTGATAGGCCT
This sequence comes from Agrochola macilenta, assembly GCA_916701695.1. NCBI lineage: Eukaryota > Metazoa > Arthropoda > Insecta > Lepidoptera > Noctuidae > Agrochola > Agrochola macilenta. Next base: position 7,263,491 of record OU753564.1, on the reverse strand, counting down.
GTCATTCTGCGCTCCATGGCCCTTTGTGCAACTTGGACTTTTAACACAGTCTGTTTAGTAAGCGTCCATGGCTCAGCCCCCGTAGGCGCGGGCTTGCGGACGGTGAGCGATGGGTAGCTCGCCATCCGATAAGGACCAGGCCCGGGTCGTGTTCCACGCGCGCCTCAAAGAGATGTGAACTGACGGAGTCCGTTAGGGCCAATGCCTGCCGGGGTTGCGAGTTTGTCCGAAAGGAATATTGTGGCCCCGGCTCACAGGCAACGGAAGGAACACGGGTGGGTTTTAGTCAGTAAGAGTCACACACACCCTCCCGCTTCGCCCAGAGCGGGAGGAGTTATTTGATAATTTCCCACGCTCAATTTTTTTTTTATAAAAATGGCTCAGCCCCATAATAAGTAATGATTAGGCAAGACACACTGCTTATAAAAGAAACTAAGTGAATAAAGGCAAAGTGGTCAAAAGGAATCATGAGCTAGATTACAAACAAAATGGAAACTAATAGTGCCTTCATCGGCAGTGGAATCCACGTACTCCAATAACGAAGTTTCCAACCGATTTTCGTAGAGTCGGTCTGTCAGTCCGTCAGAAAAGCTCTTTTATTTTGAAAGTTATTTGGAGAGTAGAATTGAAAAATGTTTTAATTAAAAACCGAATGTAAGCGCAAGGTCAGTTTTGGTTTTGTTATGTAGTACTGCCAATTGGCCTTTTTCATCGTTTCATCAGAAAACCTCGGTTTGCTCGCTCTCTCTTCCATACTGGCTGAAAATATTTTATCATAGCATGGCAATATTTTAACCATATTCTTATTCTTACCATGATACTTCTTCATGTAGGCCGACAACTTAAATAATTAAATTTAAATATCATTCTTTTTTTAAATACTAGTTTTTCAAAGAAATAAAAATAAGATATTTTTGTTTTTTTACTTTCTAAAATAAAGTGGAATCATTTAAATAAACGGACAATGTCCTTTCAGTCTGTATAATATGTACGTATTCATGTTACGTCGAATCAAGTTGTTCCTAAAATCGCTAATATAGTTATGTACGAGTACAGTTACTAGTTCCAAGACTTTCTGCTAACTATTCTGGGTAACAATTAATTTTGATCTATTATTTTTTATGTTGTGCCAAATGTATTACATATACTTTTTAATATTACTTTAGTTCTGTTGTGTAAATTTAAGATTCATTTACTTTAAATAATTTCAGGTTTAGTAAATATTTTCAACTTTAGTTATATGTAGATAATTGCTTATAACATTACTGCTTATTATTATTTATTTGCCTTACTATTAATATTTGCACACCAAAATATGACGAAATGTGTCATTGCACAAGATTACTTATTTGTTAACTCATTTAAAGCAAATAAATTATTATTATTATTATTTATTATACTTTAACTTACACGCAGTTCTTAACCAAACAAGCAACACAATAAAATAGTAAAGTAGTAGTAAAATAAATGACTTTGAGTTTTAACACAATAAAACCTGGATAGGCAACTCACTAACCACACCATTTGATACCCACAAAGGACGTGTTAAAATCTCTGAGCTGAATTCGTGAGTACCTACCTAGTTATTATTTACGTTATAATATCGTATCGCCTTTTTTTTTTTTTGTGGGATATCAAGTGACTCCTCCCGCTCTGGGCGGAGCGAGAGGGAGTGTCAGACTTTTACTGACTAAAACCCACCCGTGTTCCTTCCGTTGCCTGTGTGCCGGAGCCGCGATATCCCTTTCGGACAAACCCGCAACCCCAGCAGGCCATTGGTCCTTACGGACCCCGTCAGATGGTGCTGACATCTCTTTGACGCGCGCGTGTAACACAACGCGCCGTCGACCCGGGCCTGGTCCTTATCGGACGGCGAGCTGCCCATTGCTCACCGTCCGCAAGCCCGCGCCTACGGTGGCCGGAAGTTGGCTCGTGATTCCCGACGCCCGGGGCGTCTCCTGCGGCGACTAGGGGCGCGAGGGCGTGCAGCTTGCCTCTTCCTCGCGCGCTCCGCCTCCTCCTTCGCGAGCATAACTGCTTCGCAGAAGGAGGTGATGGCCTCCCATGCACTCTCGCTCCGGACCATGGCCTGAACCAGGGCCGGACGCGAGAGATCGCCGCCGCCGATCGCTTCCGTGAGGACACGGCGGTGCCCCGCCCAAGCCGGGCAGACCTCCACCGTATGCTTCACCGTGTCCTCCGGGCGATCCACACAATGGTGACACCGGGCGTTTCCTCCCGCTTAATATCGTATCGCCTACTATTAGTTTAGTGGTCGCCAGATCTACTGCTGAGCATGAGGGTTCAATTCCTAGGTCGAGCAGAGTGTTATCTTGGGCTTTTCAGTAAGGAATTCTGAGTAGCAGCTCGGAGTCTGGATCTGTGTCCTGTTGATGGCATTGATTGATACATAGCTGGTAAAATGTGGTGTACTAATAGTACACTTTTGCCTAACTGGAAAATTGGCGTGATGTTATGTTACGTTACTTTATTTTCACTCAAAAATAAAATGCGGTGTAAAATAGCGGTTTATAGACAGAAACAATAAACTACATACAATGTTTTAGTGGTTTGTCTGTAAAAGTGCCGACGTGTTTTATTTTACTTTTATGGATTTTAAATCTTTTGCAACAATGCATCTTTATTGAATAGCATGAAACATTGTAGTCTTATTTTCACCAAAGAAATATAATAATCTTAAATTTTTAAATGACGTAAATTCTATAAGGGTAAGCGCACACGAGCCACCGGCCATAACCACCGGTGGCTATCGCCTCTTGCTGCGGTGTTGAGTACTGCTATAGCGGGTGGCCGCTACCGGTCAAGTGTGCTGCGAACCCATACAAAACATATGAAAAAGCATGTGAACTGTCCTTGTCGCTGTGTGTCGGTGTCTTTGTCTACTCTGCCTAGCCTTTTCCCAAAAACGTTGGTGTCGGCTTCCAGTCTAAGCGAAGTAATTAACATGAAGCGACTGCCTATCTGACCTCCACAATACAGTAGGTAACTGGGTAACCCGATACCCGTTTAGTAAGACGGTGTTGTCAGACTCTTGGGTGACGGTCTTGTCAGATAATTTGTGGGATTGTTTCTTACTGTCCGTAACGACGTCGTCTTTGTCTACTATTGGACAAATATTCGTAGATGGATGGATCCTGAGGGCCTCGAAAATATCTAATTCTACCAGTGATAAATATAATGGAAAAGTAAAAAAAAGTATTGAATTCACATAAGCTACCGCAAACCTAATGTAAACCCTGTTGAAAGTCGTTGTTGAATTGTAAAGAGATTGCCATTTTTCTCCCTCAGAAGTAGATTGATAAATTCATTTTCAATTCATTTCATTTATTAATTTTAAATAAATAAAATAAATGTCATTCCAAGTCCATTCTTTGGAAAGTTAAAACGCTATGCGTCTCGGGTTTTCTCTAATAACTTAGACAGCATACGTTGTAAGTTTAACCACAGATTAATACAAATGGTTTACTCCGCAAAATTATTTAAATACAAAGCGACTCTTGCTACGTCACAATAAATTGCAATTTAGGTCGTACAGCGCCTTTTTGGCGCAGCCGTGAGGCACACACTACTCGTATTTTTATTAAAACATTATTGTCACTTTTTTATTTTGTATTTTGTGTTTCACGAACTGTGTCCAAATAAACATTATTCTTTCTTTCTTTATTTCTAATTACCGACAGTTATATTCACCTAGAAGTTGCCTCTCTTTCTATCGCGTAACTTTTATATCTTCTGACTACGATACGCCTAAAATGTACTATGTTTGTATGTAGTATGGTTTAACGTAAAGAAAACATTAATATTTTTCTGCCACATCCCAGTGATCCTTCGCGATCGCAAAGGAGGAGGCGGAACGCTTGAGGGAGAGGCAAGTTTCGAGCCCTCACGCCCCTAGCCCCCGCTGGAGATGCTCTGGGCGTCGGGAATCGCAGGCCGATTCCCGGCCACCGTAGGCGCAGGCTTGCGGACGGTGAGCAATGCGTAGCTCGCCATCCGATAAGGAACAGGCCCGGGTCGACGGCGCGTTGTGTTCCACGCGCGCCTCAAAGAGATGTCAGTTCAACTGACGAGGTCCATTAGGACCGATGCCTGTCGGGGTCGCAGGAAAGTCTGGAAGGGATACCGTGGCCCCGTACGTACAGGCAACGGAAGGAACACCCAGAGCGAGAGAAGTTATTTGATAATTTCTCACACAAAAAAAAAAAAGGCTGCGTTCAACTGTTTCTATAAATAGTATCTTAAGGCAGAGACCTTCACGACGTTTGTTCTATAGCAAGTAGGTCAAACTGTTCCCTGCCTTGCATCCCGTTATTGAATTTGCTCAGAATATAGAACTTTGTGTAACCTGTCAAAGATATTATGAAGGCGGAAGAACCTTCGGAAGTGTTGTTTTGATTAGTTTTTGGTTGTGTTGTGTTTATCGAAATAATTTATTCCTCTCTTGTATGCGTAAGAATGAAATAACTAGCTCTTAATGTTATTTAAATATTGGCCAGTTAGTCGCGAGGCAAGTTACCCAGAATGCGGTGACCGTAGATTATAAACTATTTATTTCACTATATTATCATCATCATCTGCCTGAGCAGTGATAACCTAGTGGTGTGACCGTCGGACTGCCAAGTCATAGGTCTCGAGTTCGAACCCAAAGCACGCACCTCTGACTTATCGGAATCATGTGCGTATTGTATAATTATCACTTGCTTCAAAAACCGTGACGAAAAACATCGTGAGGAAACCGGCATGCCTGAGAAATATTTCTCGACGGCAAGTGAAGCCAAGTCAGAGGCCCATGGGCGGCTTTAAAACTCTGACACTAACCACACGAAAAGAAGATCATCTGCCAAGCTTTTCCCCAACTGTGTTCGGGTCGGCTCCCAGTCTAACCGGATGCAGCTGAAAACCAGTATTTTACATGAAACAACTGGCTATCTGACCTCGACAACCCAGTTACTAATGAGTAATAAGATAGCTCTTGATAAGACTGGTTGTAAGACTTTTGGGCTTCTGACGACCCGTAACAACCGCCAAAGATCCACGAATGACAGCCGGGACCTATGGCTTAACGTGCTTTCTGAGGCACGGAAGGGTCATGGTATGTAAAGATCACCTATCCGCAGACCAACCGCGGAAAGCGTAGCTTAACTTGATCGATCGACCCGTGCGGCGGTTATTACTTAGCCACAATCCACCCCTAAACCATTGTATCAGTACAGTATTTATTGTTTATCAGAACAGTCATAAAGTCATAACAAGTCATATCACTATATATTATTTAAAAGTGTACAATAATCCACTACTAAAATCTTAGTGAAACGAGTGGATTAACCTAGGGGACTACACAACACTCAATGTTCCACTACGATGCCCTAGGATATCATATAAAACTCTAATTTCCTTTTGAGACCCCTAATTGTTTGAGAACCTATCGCTTTCCAACGAAATTATTTAAATGACCTTCTGACTTTTGGTCATTGCCAATACATGATATAATGTATGCCACGTTTCCTCTGAACGTGACTTTTGGCATTGGGATTGTAATGGACAGATGTCAACGCTTCATATCATTAGCGCAGGCGACCGACGAGTCTTCATCAGTATCGATAGTTGTGAACTAACCGCCTAAGGTGAGAAGATACCTATGGAAAAAACAGCACCCGCCCCCACCCGACTTCGTTCAGCCCCAAGAGCACCTGCCACCCGGACCTGCAGTGGCCTACATGGAAAGCAATCAATCGACTGCGGATCCAAGTAGGCCGCTGCAAGCAAAATGTAGCAAAATGGGGGATTATAAATCCCACCGATACCCAATGCGAATACGGTGTTCCTGACCAAACCATGTCCCATATGTTGGAGTATCCAAAGTCTCCATACACCTGCACTTCTGAGGACCTAAAGAAAGAAACCACTGATGCCGCGAAAAGAAGAATAGGAAGTTGTGAAGTTGTGGTTTGCTGGTGGGCAAATTTTACCATCTCGGTATGAGATATTTGCTTGTGCTAAAGAGCATTTAGGACGTCTGCCGATTCCGTCACTTGTTCACCGAATATTAGCTGGTTCACTGGCGAGTTAATGTTTTAAGGACACTGTGGATTTTCGTATCCCGCCACCTGCCACCAATTTGTTATAGGTTTCCACGCGTTTGGCTTTAAAAAAAAGGAAGGATAGCTTCAGGATTTTATATTTCAGCATAATTAAACTAGACACGCGAGAAACCCATAGGTAGATCCGTCCGCTACGATGGTTGAACATGAACATACTCGTAGAGTGAGCTGAACAAAAATGGCGTCTCAAGCCGTCAGGTAGATTATTAGTTGGCATCGCCGACGAGGCGCTGATCCCGCATCAACCCCTACAAAATTTGGGTAATAACAGTACGTATAAGTAAGAATGTTTGTGGAAATGGCGAAGTTTTGGGGCCACCACGAAGAAGACGTAAAAGTAAAGCATACGCTAGACTGGCAGACTAAAGAAGTTGGACCTTTTCTAGTCTCAAGGACAAACACAGCAGTCTTTCACCTCTAAACGTCTGCAGACTAATGACTACCCGAAATTAAATTGTCATAACTGTATGGTTAATTTTATTAATTTCATGCCTACCAGCCTGTGTTAGGATAGACACCCACTATGGTTGCAAAACAGCCGAGACTCGCGATTTTGTACAATGAAAAATGAAGTGCAAAACCTAAGTGATTTTAGTAGGGACTCGGCAATAGTCATCACAAACATTCGTCTTTATAGGTAGGTGAATAAATATACACTAATTTAACACACAATATCTGCAATCTGCATCTATCTCATTCCGAATATGAGAAATAAGAGATAATAATCTAATAATAATAATAATAATCTATATAAAACGATAGCTGGCAACACTAACGTCAACACATCAAAAAATCGTTTTCTCAATTTCCATAACTTTATTTATTTTAGACGCAGTTTTTATGTTATAACAGAAGCCGAAAACAAACCTTTAACCCCATAAATCAAAATAAAACATAAAAAAGAATAAAATGAACCACAGAATTAAACTTTAATGAAAAAATGCCATAGCGGAGGTGAATTGACAGATGTCACCCCTCCAATAAAACCATGATTTCATAAAACGAAATGAAAACGAAATGTTGACGAGATCAGCTGCAAGAGCACGCCCACCACCTTCGGACTCGTCGCTCAGCTCCGCCTCGCCGCCGCCGGTACCCAGCCCCACCGTGAGCGCTGTGACGACCCCGGCCGCGGTAGTTGCGTCGAGCTCGAGCGACGAGTATTTTTCCCCGCCGACGTCGCCAACACCTGTACGCCGGCAGGGGAGAGGCCGGCCACCGAGGAGCTTGGGACTTAGGGGCCAACCGGCCCCGAGCCGGGTCCCCGCTGCCGGTGGTTGTGTGCAGCGCATGAGATGGACTCAGTCTATAAACGAGAACGTCATGCGCGCATATTACGGGTCTACAGAGGGAGGAACTAACCTCACTGCGTACCGTGTTAGGATGCTGTCTCTATTTCAGGAGCTAGAGCCAACCGTCAACGTCTCGGCACAACGACTCTCGGATCAGGTGCAGGTCATCCAACGCAATCATAGGTTGGACGACACCGCACTTGATAGGCTGCGCTCAGAGGTACTGAGCAACCATATCATCTCAACTCCGGCACAAACCGCGGCACAAGCGACACCTATTGATGTAATCCCGCCGCGGTCCAATCGTGATGCTGAAGAGGAGGATGATAGGGTTACCACAGTAAGTAGCCAGTGCAACGTCCGATTGAGGAGCGCACTGGAGGATGCGCTTCGCGAGTATAGGTACACTCCGACCGATCTTAGGCCCCGACTTCCACGCTTACCCATGCACAAAAAAAATAGGGCGCTGGTGTGTGCCTTGGACTCGCAGCTTAAGAATTTCTTCGAGAGCAGCGAGGATCTCATTGATACACACTCGATCCTGTACTGTGCGGCTGTTGCGGCATGTCGTTTAGCTAACGTCAAGTTCCCAAACTGTGACGGAGCTACTCGACCAAAACCAGCCGTACCAGCCTGGCAGTGCAGGATCGAGCGACGTATCGATGGGGCCAGGGTACTCATCGGCAAACTATCCTGCTTCAGGGAGGGCAATACGAGACCGCGAGTGATGCGCTTTGTGAGGCAGGCATTCTCGGGGACTGGAATCAGCCCTCGAGAATACATGCCCCGTGTCACAGAGCGCATCGACTTCCTGAAGCAGAAAGTTTGTGCATGGGCGAGCCGTATTCGGCGTTATAAGCGGCGGGTTGATCGATACACGCAGAATCGTATGTTCCAGAACGATGAGAGGTGGGTATATAGAGCTTGGGAGCGACCTGAACAAAATGTGACGGACGTGAGCCGCCCGGATGATGCCGCCACGAGTGCATTCTGGCGCAGCATCTGGTCGGTGCCTGTCTGTCACGCTGAGGCTGGCTGGATGCAGGATGTCGAGCGAGTGTGTGAAACTATTCCAGAAATGGAAGCTGTAGTAATCACGCCATTAGACGTAGCCATAGCAGTCCGTCCATTACCGAACTGGAAATCACCGGGACCGGACGGACTGCATAACTTTTGGTTAAAATGGCTGATTAGTTCACACACTCGCCTAGCATCCCAATTCCAGTCATCCCTGGAGTCTGGGTCGCTACCACAGTTTCTAACAACAGGCGTTACCCACCTGCTCCATAAGTCAGGTAGTCCTGCGGAACCCAAGAATTATAGACCGATCACATGTTTGTCGACGGTCTATAAACTTCTAACATCCATTTTGAGAGTGAAAATTAACACACACATTGACAGTAATTCAATTATGTCTGCCTCTCAAAATGGATGTAGGAATGGGTCCCGCGGTACTAAGGAGCTACTCCTCATCGACATGGCCATAAGCCAACAGGTTCGTCGATCCCGCAAGGATCTGTCGACATGCTGGATAGACTATAAGAAGGCCTACGACTCGGTGCCACATACATGGCTCATGAGGGTGCTGGAGTTGTACAAGATAGATGCAACTCTGCGCACCTTCCTGATGTCGTGTATGGGGCAATGGAGGACGGTCCTTCGCTACCCAGGATGTCAACAGATCCAGGGGAATGATGAGCCTGTATGGATTAAACGGGGAATATTTCAGGGCGACAGTTTGAGTCCACTTTGGTTCTGCTTAGCCCTGAATCCTCTAAGCACACTGCTAGAGGATTCAGGTCTAGGCTATCGGTTAAGGAGAGGTGGTCAGGTCATATCTCACCTCCTCTACATGGATGACTTGAAACTCTTTGCCCCCAACAAATTGCGACTGATGGAGCTACTGAAGGTAACTGAAACATTCAGTAGCGCCATCAGGATGGAATTTGGTGTAGACAAATGTGCAGTCATGCATTGAAATATGAGTTCCCTCGGATTCCATAATCTCCCCTCGCTTTACGAGGGGAGATTATGGAATCCGAGGGAACTCAACTCTCGGACTCCATACACCTTAGATCCCTCTCCTCAGCCGAAAGCTATAAGTATTTGGGTATGTCGGAAGCGTTAGGCATCAACGTTGCTGACATGAAGCAATCGTTGAAGGAGCGCTTCTTTGGTCGCCTGAAGAAGGTTTTAATTAGCCTTCTTTCGGGCGGAAACAAGGTGCGCGCCTACAACGGTTGGGTCATGCCGGTTTTGATGTACTCTTTCGGCATACTCAAATGGACTCAGACTGAACTCGACGCCCTGGACAGAAGGGTCCGTACACTCCTAACCGCAAACCGGATGCATCACCCACGTTCATCGGTGATGAGACTGTACATCCCGCGGAAGTGCGGGGGTCGAGGCTTTTTAAACGCTAAGACCCTCCACAACCGCGAGGTGTGCAGCCTCAGGGATTATTTTTGTAAAGCCGAAGTGGGTATGCACCGGGATGTGGTCGCAGTGGACAAGGGACTCACCCCGCTCTCCATGGCTAAAGAGAACTGGCGCAAACCTGTAATACTTACTACAGATGACCGCAAGGAGGTATGGCAGAGCAAGGAGCTTCACGGGCGCTACTATCGGGCTCTTCATGAGCCTGGTGTAGATTTCTTAGCGTCCGTATCCTGGCTACGTTTCGGTGACCTTTTCGGGGAAACTGAAGGTTTTGTCTGTGCAATTATGGACGAAGTTATCTTGACGAATAACTACCGGAGACATATTATGAAGGACGGGACGGTTGACGTGTGTCGGGCATGCCATCGTCCGGGTGAGTCCATCAGACATATTATCTCTGGTTGTTCGCGTCTAGCTAACGGCGAGTACTTACACAGACATAACCAAGTGGCCAGGATTATTCACCAGCAACTTGCTTTGAAATATAAACTTGTTGACTCTGAGGTACCGTATTACAAGTATGTGCCCGACCCAGTTCTCGAAAATGACCATGTCACGTTATACTGGGATCGGTCTATCATTACTGACAGGACTATTGTAGCCAATAAGCCTGATATAGTGGTGATAGACCGATTAGCGCGCCGCGCAATGATAGTCGATGTTACCATCCCACATGACGGGAACCTCGTGAAAGCTGAGAAAGAGAAACAAATTAAATATCTCGACTTAGCACACGAGGTTGTCGACATGTGGAATGTGACCTCGGCTATCATTGTGCCGATTGTCGTAACGGCCAATGGCCTGATTGCCGAAAGCCTCGACCAACATCTCTCGAGGCTGTCGTTAGGCGGTTGGATCAAGGGCCTGATTCAGAAGGCAGTACTACTCGATACGGCTCGCATTGTGAGGAGGTTCCTGTCTCTGCAGCCCTAACCACCGGTAGCTTGGACCCTGCTCCCGACACCGGCGGACATCTATTTTTTATATTTTTAAATGTTTTTTTTTTTTATATAGTTTTTTAAGAAATATTTAAAAATGTAAATAAATAAGAAGACAAAACGAATAAACGAAATAATAATCTAATAATAATAAATGGACACTTGGCTTAGGCCCGTGCCACCAGTTCTATCCGGCTAGGCCGTGGAAAACAAACGCAGAAACAAAAATAATAATAATAATAAGCCCCCTAAACAACCACACGTCCTGATTGACCATCTAATCACGTGGGGGGCGGACACACGAATGAGAAATTACTGGCGTGGCTAACGTGGCTCTGGAAACCCACTCAAAATGGAGACTCGTTCAAAAAGAAAACGTATAGGACCGCTGCCCGGGGGCGATCGCCGGGGCGCACCTGGAGCTGACGCTGGGTGTCTCAGCATGCGAACCGTCAGCGGTGAGGAGTTGAGCAGGCGGGCTCCCACCGACAAAGTTGCTACAGCCGAAGCCGACGATGGTGATAGACTGACAAACAGGACAGACACCCCTGTAGAGCCTTATAGTCCAAGTACAGTATCGTACGCACCTTCAAGAACATCATCACCATCAATACCATCTTCATCCATACCATCGTCACCTCCCATAACTAGTTTTAATACAATTTCTCCCACTCCGTCCTTGAATGTTGCGCGGGAGGTATCTACCTTCTTACCCGCGTCCACCAAGGCTGGAAAAGCAAGAGTTCGTATGAAATGGAGCAAAGAAGTTAACCTATTCATCATGCGAACTTATCTACACATCACTAAATTAGAGACCGACATGACCACGTACAGACAACATCTGCATGAACGTTTTTCACGTCAATATCCTGAGATTTCCGTTTCAGAACAACGAATTTCAGATCAACGAAGAACTATAGTTAGGAATAAACTCTTATCTCAAGTCGAATTGGATCAGTTAAGAAAAATCACGTACCTTATAGACATTGCAGTCCCCAATACCCATAACCTACAAAAAACGATAACTGAAAAAATAAGTAAATATGCAGACCTTAAAGAAGAAGTCTCAAGAATCTGGAGACAAGAAAAAGTATACGTTATCCCTATAGTTCTCTCAACGACGGGCGTTATCCCGAACCACCTTCTCCGTAGCCTGAAATTAATAGATTTAGAAGAATCCGTTTATATCAACCTACAGAAAGCTGCCATCTTAAACACCTGCAGAATAGTTAGGAAATTCATGCAGTTCGAGGAAGAAAACACACCCTCATCTTAAATACACACCACACGCTGCATTTACTTGGCTTTGGCCCGTAAATGTAGCTAAAACCAGCCTAACAGCTGAGAAAAAAAACACTCCGCAAAATAATAATAATAATGAGATAATAATCATAAGAGCGTTTATTCTGAAAGTGAGCAACTTCGCAAAAATATGTCAAATATTTCGCTGTTTTGATTAATTTGGCAATATTACTGTATGGAAATAAGAAATGTGGCTAACTAGCGAACTAGAATATTGATTATGAAATTCAATAATTAATATTTAGTTTTAGACGTAAAAAAAGTATATGGAAACTTTCCAAATGCCTTTTTCAAGTTCAATGTTATAATTGCAATTCATTATCAATATTCTAGGTCGCTAGCTAGCCACATTTCTTATTTCCATACAGTGATATTGTTATATTAATCAAAATAGGAAATATTGGCAGTTATTTGCGACGTTGCCAACTTTTAGGATAAACCCTCTTAACACATTGGCATTACACTTTAGGTAATTACATTGATAAGGTCATGGTAGATGCGTTGTGCAAACTACCATAGACTGCATTCTACCTATCTACTGAAAGAAGAGCCCAACATAGTTGAACTTCGTAACGAGGTGACAGTATAAGGCGTCAGAGCGAGTGACCTCAGACAAGACTGTGCCACAGTGGTCACGAGCTGCAGTACACAGCGAGGCTCAGAAGAAATCTCTTAACAGGCTCCTCATATGTACTAACAGGCGTTGCACAGAGGCCCGATTCTGGCCTTTTAAGAGGATTAGGGCCCCTACCTACTTTAGGTTGTAGCATCTTCCGTGTCCCGTTCTCCTTCTATTCCCTTTGTACAGTGCACAAATAGGCACGAGTCGAGATTACCACTGGGCCGTTACCCTTGTAGATTTTCCGCCAACATGAAGTGTAAACAAATTAGTTTCTCCATTTAAAAGCAAAGGTTCACTAAAGCTGATTGCTCGCAACCTCAGTAGGTACAGAGGTTAAGGTTATATACATACAGTCGTGTGGAGTTCGCCGGATGTTAATTTGCATTAATTTGCGTGTATGTCTTCATTTTCGTGTGTTTTAGGGGTGTAGCTATGTAGCTGTTAGTTGGTACGTAATTAAATGTGCTTGTTACAGGTGTGTGTGGTTGGAGTGGATTTGTTTAGTGATTGAATGGGATAGTTAGTGATTTCGGTTGTATAATATCAGTAATAAAGTGTCAAGGTGAAAAGAAGTACTTTAAAAATATATCATCATTCATATTTTATTGACCTAATTAACAGTCCATAAATGGAGATAATATCTTATTGGACATAGTAACGACCAGTAACTTGGTTGTGGAAGTCGCTCCATGCATGGAGGAAGGCGCCAGTGTCTATCACACAGTAAATACTAGCACAGACATCGTCGTTAACTCTATCTTAAATACTCAAAACTCTGTACATTGTGTTTTTAAGATGGATGAGTTGTACCAATTGTTTAAATACTGGTTTCAGCTGCATTCAGTCAGTCTGGAAGCTGACCTCAACCTAGTTGAGAAAAGGCTCGAAAGAGGATGATGATATTGGACATAGGCCTCTCAAACAACACGCCACTGAAATAGATGTTCAGCCACTATAATCATTACCCATCGCTCCGTTTAGTTCGGAAAATGTTCGCGATGCGAAAAACTATTACGGTACCAGGTTCCCATCTTATCAACCACTTGACAATAAGTGCCCAACAAGCAAAATAATCTTGGAATGCGATTTTATAATGCTACGTGGACTTATAAAACTCCGATGATAGTTTTGGTGGTTGCTACTGCGCTTTTAACAACATAAATACATGCTGATTTTACTCAAGTACGTTTAATCCTATAATTTGTACTTATATCGGTATATAGGATCATATTTCTTGACAAATATAGGATCAAGACTCCTATAAAAGCATGAAACAAGAGTAATTGCACTCAGGAGTAATTACTCCGGTAACTCAGAATTATATGCGCCTATAAGATAACATCTGCGGACCATTTAAATCTTAATACTCCTGTAGGAGCATGTACCAGAAAGATATGCTCTGAGGAGCAATTACTCTTGTTATTTTTACTTATAACCTCATATAAGCTAATATTTTATGACCAATTAAAGTCATATTTAGTCAAATATCTGGTTTGGTTTTACATAAACTTAAAAGTAAGTGTTAAATGAATTACATATCCACGTTTAAAAAATAATAAATCACCAAGATTATAACAGCACTCGGTAGGATAAAATGTTCTCTATATCGATTTATCGTATGCCGTTTTAAACCTAGACATATTTATATAGGCATTCTACAGTAGTGTTATTGTGTAAGTAATCACAAACAATCCTGGTTAAAACTCTTAAGAACCCACTTTTGCTTGTAACGACCAGTACAGGCGAAAACGCGCTTTATATAGTTTTGCAAATTCTATTGTAGGATTTGATTTGAATCGATTTTCATCTGGGCATTCCGGAACCCTAATCGGTAAAAATGGCGAATGTTTTTCGGTTTTGAGATAACCCAACATAGAACTAATATACTTCTATTGGTACTATGTCACACTTGGAAATGCTCAAAATACTTATTTTAGCACTATGTCATACTTGGAAATGCTCACTAAGAAAATGGCAGCTGCCTTTCATAATATTTATTTAATATTAATAAATACTAAAATGTAAATAAGCAAATTTCAAGAGGCGCTTTAATTTTTTTATCAAGTCCATGATAGATTTCACAGAAAATTCACATTCCCCTAAGAATAAGCTATAAGACTAACAATTTGACAACAATAAGATTTTGTGTTTCTACTAAGGTTGACATTAATACATTCTGATTCATATAAATATTTCCCCTCAAGATGTTTTTTTTTTTTTTACAGAGCACAACTAGCTATACACTCGACTGTTCACAATATATTATAGAAGCATTTCTAGGCGCGTATTAATCTCATTTTTGACTATAACTTACTTATATTAAGATTTACAGGAGTAATTGCATTGACGTAACTCAATTACAGGAGCAATATAGGCGTGTATGGCGCCTAATTCAGCGGTCTAATATAAATACGTTTTAAGTAAAAGTAGACTTATAAAGTGGGCCCTTTTCGAGACTTATAAGCGGATATAAGTCTCATATAGTCCTCGATAAATGATGGTTCTAGGATAGTTTAAAAACTACTTTTTGCTAGTTGTGTGCATACTTATAAAATTCTGGTGCAGGGCGTCGGGCATACTTGCGGAGCAAACGTTGACGGCTTCCACGCCGTGCCCCGCAAGCGATGCGCCGCGACGCTCGGCAGGTTGCGCGCCAGCACCAACAGCATCCTGGCTGTTATTGCGGATAGGCTGGACACGCGTTACGTGCAGCACTGGGTTAATACCCACATTAGGAAATAAGTATTTATGTTTTTTTTTTAAACTACTAACACTAGTTTCATAAGTTTTACTATACTAACATTCTATGGATTTCTAAGTCTGAATTAAAAGTTTTTATTTTATTTTTATTCTTTACTCAACTATTTCATCGCTTTTCCTTTGACATTTCAGCAAACCAAACAATCAGTAAATAACCCTTGACCTTTCTGAAAACTTATAATGTGGCAACAGACGACGCCACGGGACGTACACTAGTACACAGTAAATACATTTACACAGTCGTTGTAACCACTCTCGATACACAGAGGAAATCAGGACGCGAATGTGGAAATAATTATTCGCATAGACCTTATAAAGAGAACAAGAGGCTGGAAATAAATCTTATGGAATAAAAACTTTTTATAAAAAATAGAAACAACCGACTTCGAAAAAAAAAACTATTTTGCCACTGACTTCCAAAATTATTTAAAAAAAAAATGGAAATCGTTTGTTTTTTTTTTTGTAAAAAGTTTTTATTTTTCACTTTTTAGTGTGGTACCTGGTATTGTCTTGTTTTCCATAAAATTATTTGTACTATTATTGTTTTCCATAATCGTCCCCCCTTATAATATTTACTTGCACTATTATCATTTATACTAATAACGCTTGTCATATCAACATATTAGTCATAACTTTTATTTGCCATAAAATAAGTTTCCATAATAACATGTGTTATAATCATTAGTTTCTATATGTAACACATTACATAATTAATACTTGACATAAGCAACATTTAATATAATTTTGAAACGTTTACTGTCTGTAATCAAATGATTTATTACAGCAAACAATCTTTAGTTAATAAACAGTTTGTCAAATTCGTTTCGAATTTGACACTGTGACCAAACAAAGATTAGCTAGATTTCCACTTTTGCAAAGCAAGCTTACATGGTAGATTAGGTTTATTTTTAGGTTTCCATGTTAATAAAAAAATCTGTATCGTATAATCATATATTAATCAACTGAACTAGCATTGTTGTGCTAGTTAATATTATGGTGAATAAATGTAATGGAAAACGAAATTATTGAAAATGAAAAATATAGCAAATAAATTTATGGATTAAAATTATTATGACACTTGATCAATTATGACCAATGAAAATAGTGAAAATGATTTTATGTAATTTCACGATTATGGCAACTGCAGCGTTATTTCTAATGAAATTATGGCAAATACAAGTATGGTGTATAATAATTATTATTGCATTCTAAATTATGGCAAACATTAGTAAACCGTGGTACCTACACACACAAATTGGAATACCACTACCTGCAATGTAATTAACAGTGACAGGAACTTATTATAGCATCATCCACATAGACTAAGTGGGAAAAATACGTAATATTGAAGCTAACTCAAAAACTACCAAAGCAAAGTTAATAAAATTTATATGGGACCACAGAAAAAAATAATCATCAGAATCATAAATAATTGGCAGAGTAGTCGCGTAACAAACATTAATAGATATTATGTAAACACGGTCTCATATACTCCAGGAGCTTTGTTTTTTGGATAATATCTCCCAAGTCAACCTATGAGGTTGTCGATTGCTTAGCCGGGCTATCCTGTGGATGCGTTAATAAGTGCTAGTCTTTTGGCACCTAAATGACATTGACGGGGGGGACGACACGTTTTAGGTCAACATTTGCGAAATTGTATTAACAAAACAAGATCGCAGCGTTAGTTCCGATTTTGGCCACGCGCCAAAAGAACCCTTTTAGTGTTGGATTGAGGCCTCAGAGTAATAAAGAATTGAGGTAGTTGCTGTCACTAATGTCAGCTGTCAGACACTGCGAATGGCGGGCAAGAGTTGAAGGTGAGGTGACGCTGCACCCGGCTTGGTGTGTTAGTGAGTCGTGAGTCAGTGTACAGACGCCAGCAGGTCAAGCTACCCGAAACTGTCAAATTTTCGCAATCAACCTTGAACCTTATGCTGTAGTGCTAAAGTTGAAAATCTATTAAATAAACTTGACAGATTGTAGTAGCTTGATGTGCTGGCGTCTGTACATCAAAACCTTGGCTCACCAAACCTCCGCTATTATATAGTTGACAATAAATATGGGATCAACAGGATTTTACAATTGACACTCAGATATATGTATAATCAACTTCCCCTCTCTTCGGTATAGTCAACTTAGCCTTCTTCCGCCGACTATTTATGTTTTGTGCTCGTGATTATAATTAAATCGATTGTATTTTAAGGCTTGTGCCGACCAGCGCGACTTGTCGCGCGATGCGACACGAACAATACAATTTCTAAGAAAACTTCACAGTATAACAATAACCGGTGTCGCGTCGCGCGACAAGTCGCGCTGGTCTGCACAAGCCTTTATTGTTATACTCGAGTTAATTAAATTTTTATATGCAAGTGTTTCTGTGACAAATAAACTTATATTTCTTACTAGCTTTCTTTCTTTTTAATTAAATTAAATACGGGATCAACAAGTTTCTACAATTGGCACTCACAATATCAATTTAAACACGGGATCATAAAAAAACTACTAAAATGTCACATCTTAAAGGGTCATAAAATAAAATAACTAATTTAAGTAATATAATTCATTTGCCTCTAATGTAAACGAGTCTTTATATTTCAAACATAATAAAAACAAAGTTATCGAGTCACCGCATGTCGACCGCGTCAACGCGCGGCACGGCGGTAGACAATACAAAACTTTTAACAATTACCTCCTCATATTCTTAAGAGGGCGCATAAAGCCAGCAAAAAAACAAATTTCACCCGCGCAACCCTTACCTACCCCTCTCATCAAACACGACGAAAACAAAACACAATCCATTCCCGCCGGCAGAAACTTTTGACCCGGCGTTTATCTAGCTAGGTATAGAATTCGAATTTGAATTTTCTGTAGTAAGTATACGCAAAATAATCAGATGAAACGGATCTATATAATTTACCTAAGTATGATCGTCGTATACAAGTAGGTATATTATTCCATTTATATTACATTATTGTATGTCCGTGAATCTGTTACCGATGCTGGTGGGCTACTATTTTATTTGCCTCTGAACATAATTGTTATCTTATACGAGTATTTATCCGATGTTTATTAGTAAGTTATAGGCATTGATTAGAAAAAATGCGAATGGAAATGCGAGCGGATCATCATCAAAGTATTATACTACATACTACATTATCAGTCATGATGAAAATAAACTCAATAAACTTGCTTTTTTGACGATATGGAAGCAAATACTATTTAACTAATCGTATCACTTACCTTCCCTTTTTTACTTTGAGGAAAACAAGCCTTTTTAGAATGATAACATCATAAAGGTCATAATTATTAAGGACGAACATGATTGAACAATTAACACATCAATAAACTTAAAATATTTGTTGGATCGCAGTGATCAGCAACCCTATTCGTCAAAATGATTTTTCAATTACAATATTTAAACGAAATATGATCATTACCCATTCCCTTTATTTTCAACGCAATTCTTCAATAGGTAAAAACTAAAAACATCTGTTTATTTTGCATATACTATACGCTAAGCTTGAATTCAGAATCTTAGATCAAATGCAAGTTTTGGAACTAGAAACTCTATGTTGACGTGACAAGGTTCAAATTCAAATGTAACCAAATTTTATTTAGGATCTTGTACAATTTGTACCTCACGACGTCTTCGTGGAAAACTGTGATACCCAAGTAAAAAAATATAATGCAAAGTCACTTAGCAACAGTGTTACCCAAGTAAAAAATAATATTGGTATAGTGGATTTAGCACTGTCTCAGAGTAATAAGAGCACCTGTACTGTGCAAAGACACATAGCATGTGTCACGAAAATCTTTCCTGCGCGAAGCCCGAGTAGAAACAATCCCCACCGAAAACCTTTGTGAACAAAAAAAGTAAATAAAAAACCCGACTTTTTTGTTTGTGTTTTTGAAAAATAATCCGATAGTCGTGACGGCCAATGGCATATTGCTAAGAGCCTCGACCAACACCTGAGGAGGCTCTCGTTAGGCTGTTAGATCAAGGGCTTGATCCAGAAAGGGCTTCAAGTGCTTCTGGACACGACACGTATCGTTAGGAGGTTCCTCTCTCAGGAGCATAGATAATACGACACGAGCCCTGACTACCGGTTGCTTGGACCCTGCTCCCGTAAAGGATATAATAATATACTAATAACCATGCTTTTCGGGTTTCAACCTGATTTAGGGGATGGTCAAAAGTCGCTCGAAATGGTTCGTCTAAGCGTTACCTTATAAGACGTTTGTCAACAAAAGTGGGGTAAACGAATTTTGATCTTGAGTTAATCGCTATAAGATTTAAAATTTCCAGCGCAAACTTTCAAATAAACGTGGAATTGCCTAGTTGGCTATGTTGTAAATTTTCTCCGCAAGAAAATTGACCAAAATACAGGACAATGGCGCTAGTTGTACTTTAACAGTCATAAATCTGTCAAATAAAATGTATGTCATCTTGAGTTTTCAAATATCAACATTGAATTTTATATTTTTATTTAGCCTCGGTATTTATTTAGTATATCAATTCTTAAAGCTTTTAATAATCGTTTTGGAAGTGGTTTTAGTGTTCTTTCCATGTTTTCTATTTCACAGTTTCTTTTCTAGAATGTGATAAATTACGAAAATATTATTTACGCAAATAAATTATATCACAGCGCGGCCAAAAATGTGAGCGCAGTCCTCTCGTCTCAACAGAGCGACGGCGACTGATTTGTGAAACAAAAATATGCTTAAGTTCCCGCAACGTGCGACGGAAGATGACTTCTTCCACGAACTAAGAACGTCGTAAGTGCTAAAAGCTTGTAGTCGTAAGAAAACCAAAACTAAAAGGAATAAAAAAAAAAGCCTACACAATTATTTTCGCCTTTTATTAATACAAATAATCATCTAATTTCTATCCAATTAATCATTACCATATTAAGTACAAATCGAAAATACGGGAAAATTAGAAGCAACTTCGTGATGTCTTTTTATCGAGAAAATTTTAATAGTTTGTGTTTCTGTTACACAAAAAGTTTTGAAATATCATGTAGTTACTCGTATTATTTTTATTTTATACCTAAGTCTTATCAACTTCCAGTAAAATCAAATTGAAGATAGGCAATTTGGCTTACTACCCCCTCTTAATGTTAAAGGCTTGTGCAGACCAGCGCGATTTGTCGCGCGACGCGACACGAACAATACAATTTCTAAGAAAACTTCACAGTATAACAATAACCGGTGTCGCGTCGCGCGACAACTCGCGCTGGTCTGCACAAGCCTTAACACTAAAAGCTCTTACAACCTGGATAACAAAAATGTATAAATCAATTAATTTTTTGTATTTATTTCTGTACAAGTGATTTGTAATCTTTAGAAATAAAAGCATTCAAACCATATCAACATGATTCTAAAACTGGCACTCAGAAATAATGAACTTAAGAGGGTTTATCCTAAAAGTTGGCAACTTCGCAAATAACTGTCAAATATTGACCTGTTTTGATTCCTATAGCAATATTACTGAATAGAAATAAGAAATGTGGCTAACTAGCGAACTAGAATATTAATAATGAATTGCAATTTTAACATTGAATTTGATGTTGTACCCATTTTAGGTGTAAAAAACGCATTTGGAAACTTTCCAAATATATTATTTACAGCTAAAACTAAACATTCGGTGTTACGATATTAATTATTGCATTTCATAATCAATTTCAAGTTCGCTAGTTAGCCACATTTTTTATTTCCACACAGTAATATTGCCAAATTAATCAAAACAGTGATATATTTGACATCTACGAGTATTTGCGACGTTGCCCACTTTCAGAATAAACGCTCTTAAATACACGTTCAACAGGGTTCTACAAATTGGCATTAACTTGCATTCTAAGGGAACCCAGATGATATAATTGAGTTGTGGCATGTGTGTTAAGCATTGATAAGCCATGGGATGGGCCTGGAACGTGCTGCGAACGCGCTAGTAACTGAATTTGCTCATGTTGTTTGTTTAATTATTTTACCGATTTTTCAACTAGTTCTGTCTTGGAATTCAAGTATTCTTCGAACAAACTCAGTGCTAACATAATAGTGGAAAGTATAGCCTTCTCAAAACTGTAGAAAATAAATTTAACAAATAACGAAATACTGTTCAAAGTGCTTATCATCATCCTGACGCAAACGCGTGTGCAACGGAAACTCGCAGTTAAGTGCGCGACATAAATGCTGTTACGGCTTGCGCTACGAACTCGCGGTGCCGTCATCGGTACTACCAACACTCAGCGAAGAATTCCGACATAAACGTTCCAGATACGGAAATAAAAATAACAAGTTTTCGAGCATTGTTTTGTTGTTGAATTATTTTTGTATACGCACGTCTACGCGTCAACACATCCTTTATGTGACTACAGTACTCGCCGGCCCCTATTGATATTCTATCAAATATAAATGCCTAAAATGCATCGCACTCCTCCTAAATCCCCGAAGACCCCCATACCAGGACAATCACAATCTGTTCCTGACATTCCTTCGGCTTCTAGAAGCGAAGTGAAGGAGTCTAGTGCAAATGTGACCGTCAGGGGCAAGCGGCCGCGTATCGATGACTCACCCAACTACGCGGTGATGGACTCATCCTGTGCATGTCTGGAGTGGAAGAGCGAACTCATGCAGCTTTTGACTAATTGGAGGACCGAACAAGAACTAAGGCTGTCTACCTGGAAGGCCGAGCATGACACAATGCTGTCCGCTATGGTTAAGGACGTCTCCGACATAAAAACTCAGTGTGCGGTCATTCAAAAAGCTACCATCGAACTCGAAGTCAGAATGAGGTCTGCTAATCTCCAAAAAAGAACAAGGGGAAAGGATCCGGAGAAATGCCATCAGGGAATTCAAGACCTACATGTCCAGCCACGCTCGGCAAGTTCTCAGCTACTCACTGTTCCACCGCTTGATATGGAAGAGGTGGGAGGTCCCATATTGATGGCGCCAGAAGAGGTGAAGACTGTGGATCGAGAAACATACATACACGACATACACCACCAAGGTAAACTGGTATCATCAGCTACCCACCAAGCTCCCAAACCCCGAGTCCTCTTGCCGGTGCCTGCTACGGTATTAGACGTTACGATGGGCGACACAGACCATGTACATTTGAAGGATGGCTGGACGGAAGTTCGACACAGGCGCTCCCGACGTTCGCTCGGCAACGTTTTGCGTGGGACAGCGGCACCTGGTACCACCAATTTAGAGGCCTCAGAAAGATGGAGATACCTCCACCTCTTCTACGTGAAGCGGGGTACTTCTGATAGCCAGGTACGTGACCACTTAATTACCATCTGTGGAACTGATGTTTGCACAGTAGAAGCGCTGAAATCTCGTGGCAAATACGCCTCCTTCAAGTTGGGTGTGCCCTCAAAACTGGCTGAACTAGTTATGGCAGCCCAAAACTGGGCAGAGGATATTTGCGTCAAACCATGGCGCCGTAATTTTCGTGGCCGAAGTAATGAGACTCAGTAAGCCCTCCAACATTATTGCCTCACCCGCCTCTACTGACCGCAATGATTATGTACGATTACTGTACCAGAATGTGCGGGGGCTCAAAACAAAGTTACCTATATGGAGATCAAGCTTGTTACTCTCCGAGCACGACTTAATTGCCGTAACAGAGACAAATCTGGACAATTCAGTTGAGGATTCAGAAATGTCAAGCGGAGATTGGTGCATCCTACGCAGAGACCGAGTGACTCTGGGCGGCGGCGTATTGCTTGCTTCGCGCCCCGGCATTACCATGAAGAGGCGGCAAGATTTAGAGACTGACCGTGGCGAAGACCTATGGGCTACGATCACAATTTTCGGCCTTAGCATATTTGTGTGTGTTGTCTACGTAACGCCCACTGCAACTGATGACGATTACATGACATGGTTCTGCAAGGTTGAGAGCATCATCACCAATTTAAACGGAACAATAATAATTTTAGGCGACCTTAACTTAAAAAGTGCAACTGTCAATATCAATAATTATTACTGTTATTTTTTAAGCTTTTGTAGTCTGGCTGAGATGAATGAAGTGGTGAATATGCGTGGGAGTAAGTTAGACGTAGTGTTGGCTCGGGAGGGTACCAAAGTAAATTGCGAGCATGTCAAAGGTACGGAGTTGGTTCCAATCGACTTGTATCATCCTCCGTTAGACATTGCGATTACCACCACAACGCATAAGAACAGGGAAAAGTTGGACGCCAGCAACATTGATCGTAGTAGGGATTGGAACTTTGTCAAAGGGGACTACGCACTTCTTAGAGATCAAATCTGTTCTGCTCCATGGCAAGACGTTTTTTGCTGCAACGACGTACCCTCCGCTGCTGGTAAGTTTTACAAAATAATTTATGACCTATTTGATTCTTCTATTCCAAAGAAGAAGAGAGTGATCGCTGGAAATAGGCGGTATCCAGTCTGGTTTACTAGAGATATAGTAAACGATACTCAGCGTAAAACTAAACTGCATTATAAATGGAAACTTTCGCGATGTCATCTTACATATGCGGAGTTTAGTGCTCTGCGATCGGATCTAAAAGCAAGAACACAGGTCGCCTATAGAATGTACTGTAATTCCTTAGAAGATACCATAGGCAAAAATCCGCAACAGTTCTGGCAGCATGTTTCTAGTCTGCGATCAAAGGGCGGTTTCGAGCCAAACGTCATACTCAATGGTGATACTTTTTCGGGTGTCAAAGCGGCCGAGGCGTTTGCTCAGTATTTTGCCAGTGTGTTTCTGCCCGATTCACCTAAACTGGACCCTAGAAACTTAAGTGTGACCAGGGAGGCAGATAACATTCCTCTTCCCGTCTTGACCCCACCGGATGTAGTTAAGGGGATTGCTAAACTCAAACCCTGTAGCTCGGTTGGCCCTGACAACATTCCAGCCTTTATCCTTAAGGGGTGTTGTGATATCTTGGCAGCTCCTCTATGTCATGTCTTTAACCTAGCCCTCCAGTCCGGCGTATACCCTGACCAATTGAAAACTTCGCGAGTCACTCCCATCCCTAAAACCAGTGACAAAACATCTGTAGAGGAACACAGGCCCATCGCTATCCTGCCAACCATTGCCAAGGTTTTCGAGCATATACTCCACTCCTTTATTTATAAACGCCTGAATATGCCTCTGTCTGATGCCCAACACGGTTTTCGGCCGGGTCGCTCTGTAAATTCGAATCTATTGATTCATGTAGACTACATATCTAGTGGCTTGGATATTGGTATACAGGTTGACGCTCTGTATTTTGATTTTCGGAAAGCATTCGACAGAGTTGACAACGATGTGCTCTTGACAAAACTGGGGGCCATCGGTTTCTCGTCGGGTCTTCTTCATTTCTTTTCCGACTACCTGCGAGATCGCAAGCAGTTTGTTAGGCATGGCTGCTTCGAGTCCAAGCCTTATAACACACGCTCGGGCGTAAGTCAGGGATCAGTACTGGGGCCGCCTCTGTTCCTGATCATGATCAATGATCTCATAGCAAATGTTAAGTTTGCCAAATGCCTTCTTTATGCCGATGACCTAAAGCTTGTCGCACACATCAGAACAGACGAAGATTGCAAACTCCTACAAAGTGATATTGACGCCGTTTTTGAGTGGAGTATCGTAAATAAGCTATTTTTCAATCCTAGCAAGTGCCACGTCATGACTTACGGTAGAGGGCTGCGACCCATTCATTATCACTATAGTTTAGGTGGTGAAGTAATTACTCGTGTCACCAGCATAAAGGACTTGGGAGTGACTTTCGATCGCTGTCTTACTTTTAGAGATCACATTTCTATCCTTGCAAAGGATTCTTTCAGGCGCCTGGGTTTTGTTTTGCGAAATGCTCGTGACTTTCACAACCCTAATGTTATTAGGCTATTATACACAACTCTGGTTCGAACCAAACTTGAGTCCAGTGCTTGTGTTTGGCACCCCCATACCGCGACCCAAACACTGATGCTTGAAAAGGTACAGAAAACCTTCTTAAGATGCCTCTTCCAGAGGTTATACCATTTCTTTCCCTACATGTACCCTACCAACTTTCTTTTAGGGATGTTGGGCTTTAATTCGTTGGAGGTGAGAAGAGGCCTTGATCAGCTCACGGTAGCCTGTAAAACCTTACGGGGACGTATAGACTGCCCAGACCTCCATGGCCTTTTCTGCCGACTATTTGTGCCCGACAAATACATCGGACACCGTCCCAGCCGCCGGCGCAATCTATTTGCGCCACCGTCATCCAAAACTGTTGCCAGAGCTGAATCTCCAGTGTGTCGTACTTTGAAGATGCTCAACGCCCTTCTGACTGCCAACCCTGAATGCGATGTGTTTGCTGATGAATGGAATAAAATTATGCGTATATGTCTGATGTTCTGTGAGAGAAAGTATGCAAGGGAGTCAACTGTTCCATGTTAGTTTAATTAAATTATATAAAAAGAATTGTCAATATTAATATTTTTATATTTCTATGTTAATTAATGTAATTGGTGTTGTACCGTTTTAATTAACTATAAATAAATAAATAAATAAATAAATAAGTCAATTTATGGCCGAAATTGCTTACCAACTGGTCTGTGTATTCACTAACTGTTTTACCGTGCGATATTAGTTTCGCAGCGTGATAGCCGTTTCAAAATGTCATCTGTCAGATGACATTACCGAACTACCGGCTAATCACGATTATCGGATAAATTAGTTTGTTCCAGGCCATATTCACCCACCAGAGAGTTTGAATCGATTATTGCAACTAAGTTGGGGTCGGCTTCCAGTCTAACCAGATACAGCTGAATACCAGTATTTTACTTGGAGCGACTGCCTATCTGAACTCACAAAGTAACTGGGTAATACGATACTGGTTGTCATAATTTCGGGCTTCTGACGATGTAATGACAGTCAGGACCAACGGCTTAACGTGCTTTCCGAGGCACGGAGGAGTCTCGGTATGTAAAGTAAAGATGGTCGCACATCCACGGACCAACCCCGGCAAGCGTAGCTTAACCTGATGAATCGACCCGTGTGGCTGTTATTACTTAGCTACGAGCTCCTCCTAAAACTAACATGCACTTGTAAAATTATACATTTTTGCTCCAAAAATAATTAAATCCATTTAAAACACTGTTCTGTTTCTGCCAATCGTTTGAAGATGACAGACAGAATGGTGTTTTAAATAAGGTTAGCGCTAAACGCATTTAATGATTTTTAAGTAAGCGGGCCTTAGTAGGTTGGATTTTTCAATCATTCTGACTTAATACCATTTCTTATAAGTACTACTAGGCGAGCCTGCAAGTCCTTCTTATTGCGCTAGAGTTACCTTCGCCAGATAAACTACTACGAAGTAAAATAATGGATCTCTAAAATCGAATAAGTGGTCTTCAAATTGTGAGCCAATAACTGATGGAGAAACGTCCCTTTTTCATCACCATTTCAGCCGAAAGACGTCCACTGCTGAACATAGGCCTCCCCCAAGCACCGCCACTTCGACCGATTCTGTGCAACCCGCATCCAGCAGATCCCTGCGGCCTTCAACGCTTCGTTGTCCGGTATGCGGTCGACCTTTCGGCCCCATCGGCCATCTGTTCCACGAGCAATGTGCCATTGCCAATTAAGTGACACTACTAAGTGGTACTTAAATAAATCCCTTAATAAATTGCACTGTTGGATTTTCGACTCTCAGCGCTGAGCCTAGCATTGAAAATCCAACAGTGCACTTTTATTTAAGTATTCATTTAAGTGTCACTTAGTGAAGGTGAAAACGGGCACTAGGCCTCCAAGCGTCGCCACAGCGTTGCTTTTTATAACATGTTTGAAAGTAAGGAAGGTACTTGTCTATACTATTTGCAGCTCTATATTTAAGTAACAATAACACAGCAAGACTCCTGCTGACGCTCATTCAAACATATAATACATATTGTTTACTCCAACGACGTCTCCGCAATCTCTTGAGATAATAGCATAGATTCATACTCGTTAGTTTGATTGGTTTCAATACTGTTCATAACATTTGTAAACAACAGTTCTAACCTAACCTAACCCTTGTTTCTTTCATTAATAATAGATCACGAAGATGAAATTGATATTTCTGTAAAATATTAATCAACTTTCTCGAAGATTTTATTTGTTAAAATTAAATTAAAACTCATTTATTGCAGCCAACAGTGAACCATATTGTATTACAAAAAAGTCTTAGTATTACTCAACAACTTATACTCTAAGTGTTAGTTGTACTGATTTAAAATACATATTTAAAATAGTGAACACTCCACGCAGAGGACGAACAGACAAGAAAACATGTAGGAAACATGTACCTGAGCAATCTCCGCATAAAATGTTTCATATTTGGAGTGTAGCTCTCCGTGACAGCTCTCAGGATAGACAACTACTGCGCACTCTGCTCAGCAGCGACGTTGTTTAGCTTCTATCACCATATTATCTACCCAAAATCTAAGTTCAGTAACATACTCTAGTAAATAACATGCGCTCCTACTTTGCATGGATTTTACGACTTGACAAAATATCGAGGTTTTTTTAGGTAAACGTAACTTTAATATCAACGTATTATACACCGGAATAAATTCTCTAAACGATGGTGAAATCCTCATTAAAATCGGTTGCGTATTTTAGAAGAACCACGTGGTCATACAGACAAACGCGAAAAAGCTTTGTTTTATAATATGTATAGATAACTTGGCTGTAGTTTAATTGCATACTATTAAAGAAGACACTGATTAGTTAATTAAAAAACTTTTCAAAAAAAAAAACAACCGCTTTCCCAAAAAAAAAAAATCTAAGTGAAAAATAACTTTAATTTCGGGAGTCGGTGTCTTTGGTTTTAAAGTTTCAGTTTTTGCCACCGACTTCCGAAATTAAAGTTATTTATCACTTTGTAGTGTTTTTTTCGGAAGGCGGTTATTTTTTTTTTGGAAAAAACCCCACATAAATTCGAATTCCAGTACCTGCTATGTAAATAACAGTCACAGGAAGTTATCATCATATCATCCACATATACTAAATGGGAAAAATACGCATTATTGAAGCTTACTCAAAAACTATCCAAGCAAAGTTAATAAAAAAATTACAGGACCAATCCGGAAGCATACCCTTTCATACAAAAAAAGAATTTTCAAAATCGGTCCATAATTGGACCTCCTCCTTTTTGGAAGTCGGTTAAAAAACGGAACAGCAATATACATAGAAAGAAAGAAAAGAAAGATTGTATTCGTATTAGAAACTACTCGTATGTAATAAGTATTAACATCCGGTATTAATTCCTGTTCATACGACAACACAGCTTTGATCCGTAGACTCTAACAAGTACCTTCAGTCAATAGACTTACCTAGAGATCCGACTATAACACAGTATCAAAGCAATTTGCGTGCGCTCCGAGTTTACGCAAGTATTAAGCGGAGGTAAGTCCATTGAAGCATCAAACGGGCCCAGAATAAAGTTGTAAGTACACCGGCAAACATTATATTACTATGATTGCTTTTAAATGCCATTTATGATTACGTAATAGATAATATAATAAAAGCTCGGGTTTAGTGTAAAAAATGACTTAATTACATGGAAATATCAACAAAAATTCGCTGCGTAGAAAGTGTAAAAGGTGATTTTGGTGGCTGTCATATCAATAATTATATTTAACAATCATGTTTATATTGTCATTATGAACAAATTCTCCTTTATTTTTCTTAGTGCTGTTACTTTAGCTGTATGGCCCTAACATTCCTTGATACTCAAACGCACTGACCATGAAGGTCAGGTATACAATAGCAAAAGGTAAATTATTTTACTTTGCTCCAACCAAACAAAAGGAAAGGACACTTTATTTGCCCAACGGTGGGCGTCTGAGTTTCAAAGTTTTGTGAAAATAATTATTTGCTTGGTAATGTGGATAGCGAATTAACTACTAATTTAGATTGTGAAACACGATGGAAAGGTCAAGGAACCAATGTAGTATTTAATTAGGTATAATATGTTGTAAATATAATTACAGTTACGCTATCCAGATTCTTGTTTTAATTAATTAATAAATGGCTAAACTTAAATAACCTCTACTGAAAAACACTATAGCAACTTCTGAACGGAATAATGTCAATATGTTCGCTGGTATACGAACCTTTTACAAGCGCACAATTTGAAAGCGAACTCGTTTTGTATTTAAAGTAAATCAGTCTAGAATATTCTTACTGCTGGTACCTTGCTCTTACCTTGCTGGTGGCTTGCTCTTTGTGAAAGGGTCTGAGTGTACTCCATGCAGACCTAGTGCGTTGAGTGTGTTTTGAAATTTTTCGTTCTAGGATACGCCAGTTTCCTTAAGGCGTGTTCGTACGCACGAACGAACAAAACATGATGAACACGAACATCGAACACGTAACATTTGGTCCGAACATGTGGACGTAAATTAGCAAAGCAAACAGGAACACCATATGAATACAATTCGATTTGTGTTCGCGCTCAGCCGCCCCGCTCTCTATAATAGCCAGAAATTCGATGTTCGTTAGTGGTACGCACATGAGAACAAAGTGTTCGATGTTACACGCCTTTACGATTTTCGATACGATATTTTCCTTTACCGGTATGAAAAATACCTCCTCCCATTCTCTCCCATTTCCCACAAAAATATTTACCGCAAAGCTAAGCTTAGTTCAGACAATTACAGGCTCACAATATAAGTTTGCCTTCAGGTAAACCCTTGAAAGTTGGTCAACTGCGCACCAACCAGTAGAGCTTTTCATTAAACAACTTTGCTTTCCTACACACGGTGGAGGTAAATGTATACGTAGTAGTTACAGGTATTATATGAGAACGATGTGAAAGGTTTGTTTGCTATGAAGATATTTTGTGAACAGAGTACTTTTCTAAAAGCTGTATTCATAAAGGAGGTGAGTTAGACAAAGGTGAGAGGTAAAATTTGTATTTCTTGAATACGAGGCTTTTGGCTATTTTGTATGTATGTATTTTATGTGTTTTTTTGTAATGTGCGTTTTGTTTGTGCAGAATAAACAATTTTTCTTTTCTTTCTTTCTTCCTTTTCTTTCTTTCTTTCATTTCTTTCTTTCCTTCCTTCCTTTCTTTTCTTTCTTTCCTTCCTTCCTTTCCTTTCTTTCTTTCTTTCCTTACTTTCTTTCTTTTCTTTCTTTCCTTCATAGGTGTATATGTCAAGTCCCATGTAATAAGGGGCCGAGTCTATTACTACTATCGAGCACAAATGGAATCTCAGAGGCTACTACAGAGAATTTGTCGCAACCGAGATTGCCGAGACATCCTTTCCTCAATCTGGGCACACAGTGTTCATGGTATTTTCGGATTTACATGAAAAAATTCTACGTATTCTCCAAGATTAGATTTGTGCCCGGTTAATGGCAATAGGGTCGCCCCCCAAGAAAAAGGGTTTAAGGCGAAAGCGTCAGGGTAGCCCGCGAAATTCAAATTTTCTTAAACTCAAACTCAAACTCAAAGCATTTATTTCAAATAAACCAATTACAGGCACTTTTGAATTGTCAAGGGGTCGGTTTACGTTTTGGTCTTACGTTTTTTGAAATTTATAGGTCAGTATCAGTTTGTATGTTGATCTAAATATGATTCGGTGCGTATCAAATATTTATTTATAGACTTATCATCATAAAAATCATCAATGAATCTCTCTAAGTTCATATTACCCTATTGAATGGCCATTTTAATAAAATCATGACATTTGTGGCCAATTCTAACTTCAGGAGTTGTATTGCTGATTCTAATGATTACAAATCTGTAAACCCTTATTTTACGAAGAAAAAGACTTTTATTATTCGTAGGCCATAATATTTGTAACCGTCGTAATTATATTTTAACCAACATACAACTTGACACTGACCTGCAAATTGCAAAAAAAACGTAAGAAAATTTAAATTTCGCGGGCTACTTTAACGCATTCTCCTTAATCAAAATATTTCTGACCAAAATGTGGACTACTTAGCATAACCATAACATTGTGTAAAATAAGCTGCAAGTTAGCTCCTGTGTTCTTATCTCTTTGATTGGCTCTTCGGAAAATACAAGCGTACATATTCAGCCTATAATGTTACCACTACTAGAACACAAGCCTCCTCCCCGTGAGAGAGAGTTGGCCGTAATCCACCACGCGGGCCCAGTGCGGATTGGTGGATGTCACATGTGTTCGAATTTTTGTTCAAGGACATGCTGGTTTCCTCACGATGTTTCCACCGTATTGAGAGCAGTAGTGTTGAAATAAATTACACAAAGTAAAGCGCCTGCCTGAGATCGACCCCACGACATAAAACTTGTAAGTCGGGGCTGTTACGAGTAACAAGCGTAATGACAATGTTTATTCAAGGATAACTTTGAAACTGGACGCCGCGCGCCGTTCAATCAACTAAAAGCGTGTATTTATTACTAAACACAACTGCATACAAGCGGCACGGTTGACAGACAATGAGAACAGAACCTTTTGTAGTCAAGTTGTTTAAATCTCCCTTCAGTTGCCTACAATTGAAAGTTTTGTTCAGAAACTTGTCAGCATTGTGGCGTGTAAAATACTTTGAATAGTAATGTAAGGTAAATAGATTCGTGTACGTAATGTTTTCTCTTGTAGTAGCACTAAAACTATGGACAAACTTTGGGGTTGTCAAGAACGTTTATCAATTTACATAGTTAAGCAAGTTTATATTGTGTGAACACAAGAATCTATGGATGACAGCGTGTTAGTTCCATTTATCAGCCTTTCAAAAACTGAGTATTATTTGCCTCTAGCCCGAAACTGAAAAGTCTTGCTTCTGTTTCACGTCATTTATTATTTCTCTATATGACAGCATCTCAGTTAAATGTATCTGCCTTTCAGAGTATTAGTTGGCTCTATCCCGAAACAGAACAGTCAAACTACTGTTTCACGAGACTTATTATTTCTCTATATGAAAGCGTCTTAGTTATGTAAACTTACCTGCCTTTCAAAAACTGAGTATTAGTTAGCTCTAGCCCGAAATAGAACAATCAAGCTACTGTTTCACGACACTTATCTATGTGACAGCGTCTTAGTTAAATTTACCTGCCTTTCAAAAACTGAGTATTAGTTGGCTCTAGCCCGAAACAGAACAGTCAAGGTACTGTTTCACGACACTTATTATTTATCTATATGACAGCATCTTAGTTAAATTTACCTGCCTTTCAAAAACTGAGTATTAGTTAGCTCTAGCCCGAAACAGAACAGTCAAGCTACTGTTTCACGACACTTATTATTTGTCTATATGACAACGCCTTAGTTGAATTTATTAGCATTCCAAAAACCGGGTCTTAGTTAGCTATATAATAGCAGTGGGTATACCCCGAAACAAAACTGTTAAGCTACTGTTGTACGACACTAGTTTCATAATGTAAGAACTGCTTTATTAAATAGTAAAATGTATGGTAATTATTATATTCGTAATCCGGAAGAACGTCGATCGTTATAAAACTTATATTATTATAATAAGTTTAGTGCTCAATGCTTATCATGTTGCAGAAAAAAAAATATTACATGTAACAAGCTGTATTAAATATTTTGTTTTCATTTATTTGCTTCTTACTCCACCATTTAATACTACCTGGAAAAAAACAAAAGCGAGCGATCAAGACTAATTAAGTGGTTCTCGTAACCTAATTGTTTTCAAAGTACCTGGCAGGGACCTACTGAAAACAAATAACTTACGAGTCCTTGAAAAAGAATAACATGTATACAAAATAATTTTCACTTTTCCAAATTCAAACCGAGTCCGAATTATTATTTCATCGTGTGCTCTTTTTAAAAGATTTGCATAATGGCCTCAAGAGGCTCTCGTTAAGGTAAAACCTTGGAACGTGACCTCCCTCGAGCACTCTCAGTCTTCGGCCTACGATGCCCTTAGCGATGCATTCTTTGCATACTATACCTTATTTATTCTTAACCGACATCAAAAAAGGAGATTATAATATGTTCGTATGTATGGAAGCTTGCGCGGTGGTCCCATCTAAATTTTATTAACTTTGCTTGACTATTTTGGAGTTAGCTTCGATAATACGTATTTAAGAGCGTTTATTCTGAAAGCGGGCAACGTCGCAAATAGATATCAAATATTTCCCTGTTTTGATTAATTTTGCAATATTACTTATGGAAATAAGAAATGTGGCTAACTAGCGAACTGGAATATTGATTATGAAATGCAATAATTAATATCTTAACACCGAATATTTAGTTTCAGATGTAAAAAAAGTATTTGGAAACTTTCCAAATGCCTTTTTTACACTTAAAACGGTTTCAACATCAAGTTCAGAGTTATAATTGCAATTCATTATTAATATTCTAGTTCGCTAGTTAGCCACATTTCATATTTCCATACAGTAATATTGGCAAATTAATCAAAACAGCAAAATATTTGACATATATTTGCGATGTTCCACACTTTCAGAATAAACGCTCTTAAAGTGAAAAAAAAAACAGACATCAGTCTTCGAAAGTGCGGGTAGCAACAAATCTTTTAATTGTTAAAATAAAATGAAATGTCAGGGGCGAGGGAAACGATTAGAAAGAGATTAATTTCTACAGCCATGTATATTAATATCGCCACGCGGTTGGCAACATTGAAAGATTGACGTAACTGTTATTGACGTTAACGTTTGACCTCCTTTGTGGGAAATTGTTCTAAGAAACTATTATAGTTTTTTTTTTGTCGTCATTTCTCTTTAGTTGTTCGAAGATTTTGTGTGAAACGTTTTGGGTTAGTTTGAATCTGGGTGTTTATCAATTTTAGTGTCGTGATCGTCTAATTACAAACTGCACGCCCCTCCACAAAATTTAAATACAAACATTTATAATCCCCTCTTCTTTGCTACATTTGCCTTTTAATGCGTTTAAAATGAAAGTAAAATCCAACCTTTGTTCAAAGGCATACTTTTCTATCAACGACTTCTTAAATGATAAGAATAGTTGGTCACTGTTCTTTCTCCAGAATTAGCTTACCTACTGACAGGTTATATGCGTTTATATAATTGTTTATTTTATATGACTTTTTAAGGCTATTTATTTTAATTTAATTCTAATCTATTGTTGACATAATCTACCAATCTATCTACAATGTTTTTTCTATGAGTTGTATTGCAATATGAGGTTAGCTAGTGCCCTCGACAATTGATCATATTATTTTTTGCCTGAGCAACCGGTAGCAAGTGATGCTCCCTTAAATGTCACTGCTTGCGGTAGTGTTGGGGGTCGGGTTGCCTCCCTTCCTCAAATATGGCGGGGTAATGGCTGATCTTTACGTTATGCTCGTAAACGGGTGCTGCTTGTGGTGACTGTTCGTCTTGTTGATCATGGTTTTGTTATTGTTATTAGTAATTAACTGTTTATTTATTTTTACCTCGATGGTCCTAGTTTATCATTTATAACTTCCAGTTACAGCTATATATAGCTATATGTAAGCGGGCACGCCCTTTATGCCTGGAGGCTTTTATTTAGATATTAAGTTCTGTTTACGTTTAGTTTTTTATTTCTACCTGAGTATTCGTTCTCGATGTTTTTGTTTGGTATATTGATTGGCGTGTGCTAGGTGACATATGGCTAATTATTTAAATTATGTTTTGGTTGCGTAATGTAAATTATTTTGCATAGTATTATATAGAATATTTTTTCTAACTGAACAGACAGCTGTGCTGCTGGGGAGTTTGTTGCGCCACTTCTTCTTCCCAGCTAACGCACTTGGAAGTGG
Source organism: Agrochola macilenta (assembly GCA_916701695.1). Lineage (NCBI taxonomy): Eukaryota > Metazoa > Arthropoda > Insecta > Lepidoptera > Noctuidae > Agrochola > Agrochola macilenta. The sequence goes on along the minus strand of OU753564.1, from coordinate 7,228,326 downwards.
TGAAGGATGGGCGTTTTGGAGGATTGTCTTATGTAATTTCGACGTTCGAAAACTGCTGATTCTCAGCCGTGTTTGAATAAATGACTTTTGAATTTTGATTTGAATCCCTCCACTTGCAATTTTTAAGTAGACGATCTCTAAGGAGACAGTAGATTCAGGCCCTTAGAATTTAGGACATGTACTCATATTTGAAGACAAGCATGTCCTGGAACTGAACCAATTCGTAGACAAGTGACATTCACAGCCCGCTTATTACGGCCTGTTTCGTCTTCTATAGAGTATGGAGACCTGCGACGGTTGTATGCTGCAACATTCTATAGAAAACTAGCATTGGGGCCATGAACGATCACTATTGTGATAAAGTTTAGTCATTCGAGAAAGACTGTACCGTAGACTTTATATTACGAGATTTCGTCGTGCAGCTCAATTCTGCGACTTACCAATAACGCAACTACCCCACAAAAGTCAGAAAAGGGAGAAATAATACAGCCCTAACATCCCCAAGTTCACAAGCCAATCAAAAGTAATAATAAAATATTATTAACAAGAATACAATATTAGTTTGAGTGTCAATTATAAACAATTTAGACGCTGTTGCTGCCTATAGTATTAGGGTCACCGCAGACCGATTGAGTGGTGGCGAAGAGCTGGTCCGTACACCGCTCGACGACGCTTCGTGAAGCTTTGTGAGCTTTTAATACGTAATACAAATTAATTATTCCGTATTCTACAGAAAATAAAATTGATTTTCAGTTGTTACAAAATTACTTGCTTTGTTGCCACTCCGTCTATGAGCGATGCCACACGGGCGTTGCCAATGCGTTGCGTCATCGCAGCGCAATGATTTCGACGCAATGAGTGCCACACGAGCGCTGCGCAAATATCGCAATGCAACGCAGCTTATCCCGACGTCGCGTCGCAGCGTCGTTGTAGGATGTGTGTGCCTTGTTTCCCTGGCCCCTTCTCCAATACGAAGCGTCCCGTGGGGGTCAGAGCAGATAGAGCGGTGCCCCGCTCTATCTGCTCTGACCCTTAAACTTACCTCAGTTTTGGTAAAGTGGTTGATACCTATCTATTAAGTAACTTTAGTCAATTAGCGTGCCGGTTAGTTCTAGGAAATTAGTAGTAGTAGTTGTTCTATTTGTTTACCGTTGGTAGCTATTAGTTGTTCGCAAATATGTCCAACTACTCCGCTTTCAGGTCATTAACGTCACTTAGATTGAAATAGGGATGTTGACTAGGGCAAAAAAATACTATTTAGTCCGTGAGTCAGGTAATAAATAAATATTGGACACGTATTTTTTGCTTTATCATATTAATAAAAAATGATTTAGATAAAACGCATTTAAATTGGGAAGTGGGGGCTCGCTGCGTCACAAGTCAGAACAAAATGTACCGTAAAGTGACGTCATACCACATATTAACGCCGTAATCTTTCGATTACGTAAAAGAAGAAAAACTACGTGTCTAATATTTTTTTAATCAGACTGACGGATAAAAAAAATATTGTCGGCAACCCAATGTATTGAAAGAACACCTAAGAATAATTTCCATTTCTTCAATTCAAATTCAAATAAATTAAAATAATAATACCAGCCCATTACTGACCCACTGCTGTGCAAAGGCCTTTTCACTTACAGAGAAGGCACGAGCATTGATCACCACGCTTGCTCAAAATTTTTTTTTGATTTGAACAATGAGCGCGCGCGGTACTAGAATTCCCTAAAGATGTTACACATCTTAAGCGACTACTGTAAGGCTCGCTCATTTTATACAGGGTGTTCGGCAGAAGGTTGAACATACGAAAATGGCGGATCCCTGGGGCCATCTACTACGTTTTTAGGCCCAATAACAAGACCCAGGCCACAAGGGCTTTTTTAATGGTTTTTTTTATTTTTTTTTCGGAATTTGTCGTTGCCAAAACTTCAAACGTCAATAATTTCATTAAATAATTTCAATAAAAGTGTATTAGAAAAGTGTTTTGTTTTCATTGAGAACCCAGACTGGTATTCTCAAAATTGAGTTTCGTTGAATCGGCCCTACTAATTCAGATAAATAAACGAATGTCCCGTTTTGAGTTAAAAATAAATGGTGCCGTTAAGTATACCTACGAGTATTATACTTCTACTATAAACAAAAAAATATGTAAATTGAATGTTTTGTAAGAGATTTTTCATATTTATGCAACGTTCATTCTGATAGAGGAGTAATATATTTGTAGAATTCTTTAGTGCTTCATTATAATAATCAAGGAAGTACAGAAAATCTCTGCTGTAAACCTACTTACCTACACCTACAACCGAATGATTGCATTTCCAATATAGAATATTTAGCTTGAGAGCTAAGCTGATCCCCAAAGAGATATGCAGAGGCGTTCCTATAGTACACCCACATTTCACCAGTTATGTTTAAGTCCCATGTAATAGGGGGTGAGCCTATTGCCATCAACCGGGCACAAATCCAGACTCCGGACTGCTACTGAGAAATTCCTGATGGAAAAACCCAGTAACGTTTTGCCCGACCTGGGAATCGTACCCAGTACCTCATACTCAGCAGTAGCGTCTGCGACTACTAAACCAACGAGGCAGTTCGAGGCTTGAGAGTAACGTAATTAAAATCAGGAAAAATTTATAAAACTGCAAAAACTGGAAAAATTACTTCGCACTGCCTAATCTTATTAACCGTACTTGCTCATAAAACAACGCTAAAGCAGCTCTACAACGATATTCAAAATCAAAATCTAAAGTTATTCATTCAAACTAGGATGAAAATCAGCACTTTTCGAACGTCAACATTACATAAGACAGTCCCCCAAAACGCCCACCCTTCACCACTTCCTAGTGCTTTAGCTGGAAAGAAGAAGTGGCGCAACAAACTCCCCAGCAGCGCAACAAACTCCCCAGCAGCGCAACAAACTCCTCAGCAGCGAACCAACTCCCCAGCAGCGCAACAAACGCCCCAGAAGCATTTATTTATATTTAATCTTAGTTAAATAATATACACACATCAACACGGTCTAGGGATATTTCATACTCAATTAAATAACTCGAAAAGTACTGGCCGCATTGGAATCTTTTATACACCGATTTGTTTGTAATTTATCTCAGACTAATTCCAAATTCAAATTTTTGAAAATTCTTTTGTTTCGGTGGCATAAAAATGTCTTGATGTGTAGGAGAGGGAATTTTCATTTGTGCGAAATTTAGAAAACAATACGAATTACGTTTAGTTACAGTTTTTTTTCATTTTTAAACGAAAGATAAAGTTAAAATTGAGGTATTGTAGCCATGCAACGCCAACATTTGACGAGGGCGGAGATGTTACGAGCTGTGGGAATGCTGGAAGCTGGGTCTGTTCAGCGTAATGTTGCTGAGGCCATAGGGACCCACCAAAATGTAATTTCAAGATTGTGGACACGCTATCGTGCCACAGGTGAAGTAGCGGAGAGGCACCGGGGGCCAAGTCGCATCACTACCCCCAGACAAGACCGATTTTTGCAAATTACTGCGCGAGCTCAACCAAATGCAACGGCGACTCAATTGGTCCAAAGGCTGCGAGTGGAACACCAAGTGCTTGTGAGTGACCAAACTGTAAGAAGGCGACTGCATGAAAGCAATCTACGCTCTCGTAGACCACTCCGGGTCCCACCTTTACGGAGAGGCAATCGTGGACGACGATTAGAATGGGTTCGGAACCACGTGGACTGGGGCCGTGAGCAATGGTCCAATGTGCTGTTCACGGATGAATCCAGGTTCGGCTTCCATCCAGATTCACGAAGGACGCGTGTTTGGCGAGTTCCTGGACGATGGAGCCGTCTTCAGAACCCTCAGGAAGTTCACCCATACCAAGGAGGAACAATTATGGTTTGGGCAGGAATTCGTCTTGGAGGACGGATGGATCTCGTTTGGGTGCGGGGCAATATGACGGCAGAACGATACGTCCAACAGGTGCTGGGGCCCGTAATCTTGCCCCACAGAACACAAATGGGGCAAGATTTCCTGCTCATGCACGACAATGCCCGGGCACACCCGGCGAGAACGGTAGCAGCTTGGTTACATACACACAATGTTAGAGCCTTAGACTGGCCTGCTCAATCGCCAGATCTAAATCCCATTGAGCATGCGTGGGATATGCTGCAAAGAAGAGCTCTGAAGGAAGTTCCTGAAAATCTGGCTACAGAAGATCAACTTTTTGCGCCCCTCAGAAGGACATGGGACAATATTCCGCAGCAAGACATTGACAACCTTGTTCTGAGCATGCCGAATCGTTGCCGATGTGTTATGAACATCATGGGCGCTTTCTCAGACTACTAACTTCAAGTTTATAAACACAAATTAAATGATTTTTCTATTTTTGTCAGTTTTTACTCATAAATTAAAAGTTAATTCATATACGGTTTCCGTCTATCCTTAATTTTTCTCCATAAAATCCTGAAATTTTAATCGAAGTACCTTAACCATTATTAAATAATGGTAGAATATTAAATAACGTATCTTTTAAATATATACATGTCATATAAATAATTAACACATTGATAGCAATTCGCTTTTTTTAAAATATCCCTAGACTGTGTTGATGTGTGTATATATATACCTTACACAACCATTACCGTATTTATTCGAAGTGAGGAGATTATTTCACGGGTTGATTCCTACAGGTGGCTGAGTTCACAGGAAAACTAATAGTATTACCAAAATGTGTTATAAATACCTTCTAGGAAATATAAATAGTTTGGAACAGATGATTAAATAGTCCTGGTGGTCCCAAATGCAGACTATTCCCTACAAAATAATTGGTATAATTGACTTTCTATATTTATAGAAAGTTACTCCTAAGTTACGCCTAAGTTACTCCAACTTTACCTTATTTATCAACATCGCCATAACCCCCTGAACCTGTGCACAATTTATTCATTTAGGAAAAGACTTTGAAAACGGGACAATTAAGCACCCCCAGATTTTTTCAGGGACACCGGGATTTAGAACTGAAGAACATTACGGTCTCGTTCAAAACGGGAAGTATGGTCGCATTTTACTGTGTCTACAGTGAAAAAGAATATACAAGAGGAGATACTTCAAATTCCTCATTGACTTAATTATAAAATTGTTAGAGCTCTTAGTAACAGCGGATACAGAAATTAATTAACATTGTTGAAAGAATAATTAAATGATTTATTATGATCCGACATTTATTTATTTCAAATAGTCCATTTTGTCTACAGGGCGTCATGGAAATCTTTTCAGCCTTTTCATTCCCACTACTGGAACACTGGCCTCCTCTCTGTGAGAGGGAGTGGGCCGTAATACTCGGGTCCAGTGCGGCTTATTATGTCACCTGTCTTCTGTTTTCTTTTGAATTAAGGGCATGCCGGTTTCCTGATGTTTTCCTTCACCGTTTTTGAAGCAAGTGATAATTATACAATACGAACATAAATCCGAAAAGTCAGAGGTGCGTGCCTTGGGTTCGAACTCGAGACCTATGATTACGAGTGATCATATAAGTGTTTTGTTTTTTTCCTCTTGTGGTACGGAACCCTAAAAATATATAGATATGTGCTTAGTTCGTATATGCCATTAAATCTGAGTTGATTTATATGATTTATAAAAACACACACATTAAAAAACTTTGTTTACGTGTCTATCTAGGTATAGCGTCGTAAACGGTTGACTTTCTAATACCTACATAATATAGACCTCAATTCAATACGTGGAAGTAGCGTTGGTAGTGAAAACAAAATGACGTATGAGAAAATGGTATTTTCATTGTCCGTAACAATTCCTGCGTTCCTGTTACGTTTCTTCTACGTAGGTACTGAACAAACACCGTGGGTGGTAACGTACGTAACGTAATAAAGTTTTCTCTGTATCCTGGAAATAACTTATATGACTTTCTTACCTCAAGTTGGATCCTTAATATTTCCTTTAGTACCTAAGTTGTTTTTACGAGTTTTTAACATTTTTGCTAGAACTACTTATGATTGTTTTTCCGGCATGTCCTAGAACCAAAAATTATCCGCACTGGGCTCGCGTGGTAGATTACAGCCCACTCCCTCTCAAAGAGAGGAGGCCGGTGTCCCAGCAGTGGGAGGGAACATGATAGGATGCTTATTATTATTATTGTTTTTAAAATGTATGTCCTTCCTGTTCTTGTTAAAAATAACTTTAATTTTGGAAGTCGGTGGCAAAAAACGAAAATTCAAAACCGAAGACACTGACTTCCGAAATTAAAGTTATATTTCACTATGTAGTGTTTTTTTTCGGAAGTCAGTTGTTTTTTTTTTTGTAAAAAGTTTTTATTTTTCACTTTTTAGTTGTGGTACCTACCCCACACAAATTCGAATACCAGTACCTGCTATGTAAATAACAGTCACAGGAAGTTATCATCATATCATCCACATATACTAAGTGGAAAAAATACGTATTATTGAAGCTTACTCAAAAACTGTCCAAGCAAAGTTAATAAAATTTATATGGGACTAATCCGGGAGCGAGCATACCCTTTCATACAAAAAAATAACTTTCAAAATCGGTCCTCAATTGTCGGAGAAATCGGCGGACATACATAAAAAAACGTACATACGCGTCGAACATATAACCTCTTCCTTTTTGGATGGCGGTTATAAAAAGACCAGGTTCTAGCTCTGGTATTTTTTTGTAACTAAAGTGAGCTTTTAAGTTTGAGCAGAGAGATTAGGTGTTTTGTACTGCATTGAAATTATTGTCTAAATCGAATTGTAGGAATGTCCGTTCTATGCGACATGTGTGCTTTCTGTAGTGTAAGATATGAATATTTCGATTTATTGCATTCAAACTGATAAATAGTTACTTATTATCTCGTTAATTTACTTATAATACAATTTAAAAAAAAATACATAAATTATTTCAAAATAATTGTACCCACCGGTATCGCATAAACTCGAAAATGGTTCGACCGATTGTGATCAAACTTTGGTAAGTTGTTGTGTGCCCGCCGCAAAAAAAACGCAACTGCAACGCATAAGTCATTTGCCTACTCTGCCTAGTTGGGGTCGGCTTTCAGTCTAACCGGGTGCAGCTGAATACCAGTATTTTACATGGAGCAACTGCCTATCTCACCTCCACAACCCAATAACTGGATAATACGATACCCTTTGGTAAGACTGGTTGTCAGACTTTCGGGCTTCTGACGACCCGAAACGACTATCAAAGATCCACGAATGACAGCCGGGACCAACGGCTTAACTTGCTTTCCGAGGCATGGAGAAACGGAGGAGTATCGGTATGTAAAGATGGTCACCCATCCATGGACCAACCCCGGCAAGCGTAGCTTAACCTGATGGATCGACCCGTGTGGCTGTTATTACTTAGCCACGAGCTCCGGGCATAATCAGACTATAATGTTCTCATTGCTGGAACACAGGGCTCCTCTCTTCGAGAGGGAGTGGGCTGTAATCTACCGCGCGGGCCCAGTACGGGTTGGTAGATGTCACATGTCTTCGAATTTTTGGTTCTAGGACATGCCGGTTTCTTCACGATGTTTTCCTTCACTGTTTTGAGAGCAGTGGTGATGAAATTATTTACACAAAGTGAAGTACCTGCATGGGTTCGAACCCACGGTAACCACTGAGTCACCACTGCTCGGCATTAGCTACTCGTAGTATTGAATACTTATCGAGGAGCTCGTGGCTAAGTAACAACAGCCGCACTGGTCGATCCATCAGGTTAAGCTACGCTTGCCGGGGTTGGTCAGTGGATGGGTGACCATCTTTACATACCGAGAATCCTCCGTGCCTCGGAAAGCACGTTAAGCCGTTGGTCCCGGCTGTCATTCGTAGATCTTTGTCAGTCGCTTCGGGTCGTCAGAAGCCCGAAAGTCTGACAACCAGTCTTACCAAGGGGTATCGTATTACCCAGTTACTGGGTTGTGGAGGTCAGATAGGCAGTCGCTCCATGTAAAATACTGGTATTCAGCTGCATCCGGTTAGACTGGAAGCCGACCCCAACATAGTTAGGAAAAGGCTAGGTAGATTGAGTATTGAATACTTATCCACCAAAATATTAGCATTTGGCTGAACGAACCGTTATTAATGATTAATTTTGTTATTAGTTTGTAATATTATTTTGTTCACTGTTTATTTTGTTAGTAATTATAACATTCTGATGGAATATACTCGTATTCATACTAAGGTATATTTTATTTAATCACTAGTTAATATTTGTGAAGACAGAGTCAATTTGTAGCTAATAATATATTTTACAAATCTATCGACACAATTTATATGATGTTAGCTTTTCATTTAATTTATTTCATCATAGGTACCTAAAATTTACCTGTGGCGGCATCTACATCGCCACATGCGAACTACGCATCAAAGACCTGACGTCACACAAATCCTGCATCTCGCAATTAAAGTTTACGGTGCGATGGATATATATACAAGCTCCCGACTTCAACCTCTGGCAATCCCGATAAGAGTCAAGCGGTTCTCTTCAAGAAACCGAGACTCAAAAAACTTATTAACACGCTCCCCCGACCAATCACCATGTTTGACAAGCCGATCCCCTGGGAGAAGCGAGCCAAATATCTAGGTGTGGTCCTCGATTTTAAACTCACATTCTCCGAGCACATAAAGCAGGCACGCTCGCGAGCCGCTTTCGCTCTCGGTAGGCTCCACTCCGTTCTCAATGCACGAAGCAAATTGTCACTCAGGTGCAAATTGCGTACCTACACGGCGTGCATTAGACCCATTATGACCTATGCGTGTGCCGCCTGGGCACAAGCCAAACCCTACCATCTCCATAAGATGCAGACCCTCCAAAACCGTTTCCTTCGAATGGCGACGGCTTCCCCCTGGTATGTTAGGAACGAGATCCTCCATCTCGACCTTAAAATCCCCACAATAGCCCAATTTCTAAAACGCAATGCAACGCGTTATTTTGATAAAGCCGCAATACATCGCAACCCTCTGGTTGTGAAGGCCGCCAGTTATATTCCCTCTGGAATAAGTAAAATCCGCCGTCCAAGGCATGTTCTCAACGACCCAGATGACCCCATAACCCTCCTCCAGGAGAGCAATAGGGCCACCAGTACAGTAAAGAAACACACACACCGACACACGTTCCGACCTCGCCGCAGAGGTCCGCGACCGCGTCCCTCCCGAGTAAATGATACTCCCCCCCGACCCTTGCTCGACGATGCGCCAGCCCGCGTCGAAGCTGAGCCCGTAGTCTTAAATTCCCCGAATAATAATAATCTATGTTTGATCCAGCCTGTCCCATCTTGCTGTCCTCCCCCCAGCGACGCCCTAAGCCGAGGTCCGTACCCCACAGGGGGTGCCCTTAGCGAGCGTTCGCCTAGTTTTAATTAGAATAGTTTATGCCCCTGGCTGGAGGCTTTAAGTGTAGAAGCTTAAGGCAGCCACAGGAAAGTCCGGTTAAGCAGCTACGACCTCCTCAGAGGTCAACTGCGAGATGCCCTATATAAAAAAAAAAAAAAAAAAATCAACCTCTGGGCAGTTGCCCGACAGACATGACACCCGTCTGGTTGGAGGATCCTCCCTTTTCTATGGTGGATGAGTGAACTTTACACCCTTTACCACATGCCACTAAAGGGGTACAGATGTATGAACGTAAACGAGGTAAAAGGAGTATGAAAGGATGGTAGCAGGTGGCGTTCTGTAGTTTCTGCTTACCCACATGGGAAGAAGGTGTGACTTTATCCTGAAGTTGTATCAATCTGCCTAGCCTTTTCCCAACTATGTTGGGGTCGGTTTCCAGTTTAACCGGATGCAGCTGAATACCGTATTTTACATGGAGCGACTGCCTATCTGACCTCCACAACCCAGTAACTGGGTAATACGATACCCCTTGGTAAGACTGGTTGTCAGACTTTCGGGCTTCTGACGACCCGTAACGACTGTCAAAGATCCACGAATGACAGCCGGGACCAACGGCTTAACGTGCTTTCCGAGGCACGGAGGAGTCTCGGTATGTTAAGATGGTCACCGATCCACAGACCAACCCCGGTAAGCGTAGCTTAACCTGATGGATCGAACCGTGTAGCTGTTATTACTTGGTCACGAGCTCCCTCCAATTAATTTACAATTTCCAAAGATTGAATGTCAATTCTTCTTGATCTTTAGCATTTTCATCCAAGAAATTGAATATTATTTTGTGCCTGGCTCAATACAAGCCATAGGTTACGACATTAAATTAAAAGGACTGAAATATCAAGGATTTGAGAATCAAAGAGGCTTCATCTGTCTAGGGCTCAATGATGTCCTTATTGTGTGCAAATGATGCGTAGGAGTGAAGACATGACTTTAGGCCCTTTGTAGACGACACGGTTTCTTAACGGTTCGGCGTATAAACCGCGCCGTAAAAAAAACGTGTCTGTCAACAAGCTTCCATAGCGATCCATACAACACTACCCTAACACAAACAAGTGGCAACACTTCCCGAGTGACATTTCAAATTTCTGTATCGTATTTTAAATTATTTTTAATTAGTTATTAAGTAAAATTAAGGTGTAATTTTATGTGCAAACGTAATATAATTGCATAAATACTCAGGATTATTGTTTTCCTGTAAATATATGAAGTCAAACATAGTGTTGATCCATACAACACTGACGACCGTGCATACACATGGCATTACCAAAAACATGTCTATCAAGTTGCTTCCATAGTGATCCATACAACACTGACGACCGTGCTATATGGCGAATAAACCAGAAAAACGTGTGTGTATAAAGGGCCTTATTTCGATTCGATAACTCAAACTCAAACTCAAAGCATTTATTTCAATTAAACCATTTACAGGCACTTTTGAATTGTCAAATAGTCGTGTCAGTTAGTCAGAAAGTTGAAGTTAGTTAACTTTGCTTTACATATTTTTTTTAGCCCACGTTTTGACTCGTAATATTTATTTATTTATATATATTATACTTTATTGTACACCACAAAAATAAATAATAATAACCGGCCAACAGCGTTATTAAAAAAAATCTGCGGTTTCATAGAAAAGTGCAATACATAAGCGGCCAAAATGTATGTAACCGCAGATTTTTTTTTAAATAACCGACGACAAGTTTTAACGCAGGAATCAGAATCATGTACTGAATCCATGGTAAAAGTTTTCGTGTCGATATTATGTCCCTGCCACCCTGTATATTAAGTTAGGATAAGCGCATTTATCGCATTGAGATATCCTGTAATGGTAAAGGAAAGTTGATAAATAAATAAATAAATTAGTAGTTAATTTGCTTAAAAATATATTATCCTGACTTTAATTATTATAGGACCAATTACTTCTTTCTGGTAGTTAATACGAACACTTTTATAGAAGTAAAAGTGGTTCCCCTCTACGCGCTGCTTTTAAAATCCACTGGAAGTGTTTTCCGCCGCCCACGCATACTTAGCCAATATTTTTCCGGTATAGCTTACCTGAATACGCTCTTAATAATGTGTGATGAATTGCAAAAATTTTACACGGGAAGAATTCATATTACCGATAAGTTCATATCCGATGAAAACTTAACTGATATGAGTTGCTTTAACACCGATAAAACTATACCTACCAACTCGGATCATTTAATTATAATTTTATATGACAAACAACAACCGCACTGGTCGATCCATCAGGTTAAGCTACGCTTGCCGGGGTTGGTCAGTGGACGGGTGACCATCTTTACATACCGAGAATCCTCCGTGTCTCGGAAAGCACGTCAAGCCGTTGGTCCCGGCTGTCATTCGTGGAAAGCAAGCCCGAAAGTCTGACACCAGTCTTACCAAGGGGTATCGTATCACCCAGTTACTGGGTTGTGGAAGTCAGATAGGCAGTCGCTCTATGTAAAATACTGGTATTCAGCTGCATCCGGTCAGACTGGAAGCCGACCCCAACATAGTTGGGAAAAGGCTAGGCAGATTGACATAAGTAGAATAATAATAATGGGGTAATAACATTACCGGTCGACAGCGATGCGGAGCAATTTTTAGACGCCATATTTTAGTTTGGGAAATAATAAAGCTTCCGAATTTTTTCTTCACCATTTTCTAATCGGGGTTTTGGGATGAAAAGTTGATTTCACCAATGAAAATGAACGCGATCAGCATTTTTATAACGCGTTCAATAGCTGTCAGTGTCAAAATTGTTATGGAATCGTAGACAGAGTATTTTATAGACTGCTGGATATCTTCCATTGCATTCGCACAAGAAAAAGAAGAATATATTAACGTCACTAGCAAAAAAACGAGACAGAGTAAAAATATTTCTGTCCTTGTTCGCGTGTCGGCTGAGCACATCATTGTGCACAACAAGTTTGACGTTTGTGGCGGTTGCAGATTGGATTATTATCAATAACACTAGATTAAACACAAAATACGATATTTTAGTGGTCAATTCGATTATATTACATTTGTGCAACTGTGCAAAATGGTGAGGTGCAGTGTAATAAATTGTAAAAGTGATAGTTTGATGAAGATTGCCGGATTGTCCTTTCACTCGTAAGTATTTGGTCTTTTTAAGTATTCGATCGCTTTGTGTTCTACAATTTATAATCAAATAGTCGCAGTAATGTATTAACTAATTTATTTAATGTGTAAATCTTATAAAATCGTGAATTGAGCAATATTTTTAATTTCGTTTTCAACATTCAGTGTTGCCACTTTTTGACGGGGAATTTACCTTACAACATGGGTAATACTGATTTTTTAATGCAATGTCAATAAAAATAAAAAGAACTTAATCTCAGACCAGATAATATTAGTAATACACACTATTTATAAGCTATATCTAAGACGGCCCACCGACGATTTTTTTTTATTAAATTTGCAGATTTCCAAATAAACCCGAAATAAGAAACATGTGGATTGCTGCTACTAATAGGCCTAATTGGGCTCCAAAAATGAGTTCCCGTATTTGCAGCCAACACTTTGATCGTAATCTTTTAATAAAGAAAGGAAGCAAAACTTTCTTATACCCCGATGCTGTTCCGGTAATAAATATGAATATATCATGTGATTGCAAAGATTGAATTTTATTACAATGGTTATAAAATTTTAACAATAAATTTCATTAGGTTACAGAGTCAGTGAATCGAGGAAACACTATGATGATTAAGAGCAGCGAAGCAACATCCACGGAAACATTAGCGAGGATTTCAAAAACAGTTAAATCTACAACTTCTGTAAGTATATAGGATTCAAAAATTTACAGCTGCATAACGAGCAGAAAGTTGTATGTAGGTTATTCCACTCGAAGACATTAAAATTTTAACATTTAGTGATATCCGCTATGAAAAAAAAAACAATCTATTTACTAAACAGTCTTCTGAACATATAACTGACACGGATGAATCCTTAGGATGTGATCCTATAATTAATATAGATCATGATTATCTATCTGATCCTTCTAGGCTTACTATTTATTCTAAAGAAATAATAACCTATATTGCTGGTTTTATTGCAAGAAAGTTGAGGAAAGTGATTAAATGTGAGGATTGTATTTTGGCTTTGATCACAGATAAGTATCACGGAATCATTGCCAGGAGAGACAAAGGAGGCCTTATTTCTCTTCTACTGATTTAGATAAAGTCTGTGAATTGGCAGAAAAGATATTTCGAGCGCGTTCACACAAAGGAATTTCATTTTATACTGAGAAAAATTTGATGCCAAAACTTATATTATCGTGTTTCAGGGAATGCACAAGTACCAATAATATCTTTATTAATGACCATTTCTACCGTCAGCTTTTTATAGGGAATCACAGAACTCTCCTCATTAAATCAATTGCAATGCATTACTTCGAAACACGTATTCACCATGGTACCAAACAATGTTTTGAACCAAAATCGAAAGTAAGAAATATTCATACTAAGTTAGTCCTTTTTCAAGGACAATAATTTGTTTATTTATGAATAAAACATTGCAGTCGCATCATTGCTCATGTTTTTTTATTTCTTATTATAGAAACCTGAAATAACATCCTCATAAAAAAAAAACTAATTTTGTTAAGAATATTGGGTAAAATGTACATCACTTGGTAACCCTAAACAATTGATGTACCTTTTTTTCTGTCCCTTTCGATGACACAGATTTCGTGAGTCTATAGAAGACTCTGTCTACGTATGGAATATTGTACACTGACAGCTCTTGAATGCGTTATAGAAATGCTGATCGCGTTCAATTTCATTGGTGAAATCCGCACTAACTGTAGTTTTCGTTAATACGCAATTTAAGCTGGTGGAAAAATATTACGTCAGCAAATGCTGTATTGATTTTTCGAAATTTTCAGTATCTTATTCGTTCGTTTCTTTATTTGCATTCGCATATAAGTTTTCGGGAATTTTGTATTTAAAGCAGTAAATTTATGAAATTTACTACCTATATTATAATTATTCATTTACTATATTATATTATTTTATTTTATATATTATTTATTTTGAATAGGCACATATTAAAAAAATTCGGAGCTTTTATTACTACCCTTTTAGTTTGATAATAGTTTTAGGATATTATATTTGGATTTTCGAATACAAGTTTAGCATAATAAAGAGTTTTGATTAAACTTCCTGTCAATAAGCGACAGTAAGCTAGAGCACTGACGCAATCTATGTGATAATATCCAACATATAGCTGTAGATTAAAAATATCTTTATCTCTCTATAACTTATTCTATCTTCTTCTTAGCGTGGCGATAGCAATCTGAATCGACTCGGCCCAAAATTCGGCCACATTCTTGGCGCCATCACTAGCGTCCATCAGTTCCTGTAACGTGCAGCTGACAGGACACGCAGGATATGATATTAGGTGTCCCATCGTTTGTGGAACAGCACCACATTTACACTCCAAGGCGGACTCATCTATGAATCTCCACCTGAACAGATTTTCCTTGCTTCGGCCAACCTGGGTCCGGAGTCTGTTTAGAGACTTCCAGGTTACCCAAGGGAACTCATGGCCAGGTGGGAGATCTTCAGCAAGTGGAACGAATGGTTTGGGTAAGGAAGCACTGTCTCGCCACAACTTCAGTGTCTCTTTTGGTCGTTCGTCAATGAGTGGGACGATACACTTTAAAAAACTGTTTCGGCTTTTCAGCCTTTTTGACTTATTCTATCATAATTTATGTATGTATGTGTATCTATTATTAGTATTTATTCTTGTATTTTCGAGTTATCTATCCCATATGTTTTGTCTCTGACATTACACAAGTAGAAAAAGGCTCTCCCTTTTTCTACTTGTTTTTTTTTATTATTTTTTATTTATTTAAATCTCCCTTACAACTATCATTACAGGTGTAACCTGTAATGATAGTTGTAAGTTGTGTAAGTTGTGTAGTTGTGTATTGTGGTGTAATGGGTTTGTGGCTAAGTAATGACAGACGGGTCCATCGATCAGGTTAACCTACGCTTGCCCGTGGTCCGTGGATGGGTGACCATCTTTACATACCGATACTCCTCCGTTCCTCCGTGCCTCGGAAAGCACGTTAAGCCGTTGATCCCAACTGCCACTCGTAGATCTTTGACAGTCGTTACGGGTCGTCAGAAGCCCTAACGTCTGACAACCAGTCTTCAAAGGGGTATCGTATTACCCAGTAACTGGGTTGTGGAGGTCAGATAGGCAGTCGCTCCATCCGGTTAGACTGGAAACCGACCCTAACATGGTTGGAAAAATAGATTTTTATTTTTATTAATTAATTCATATTTTATATATATTCTTTCCTATTTTGTGAATGTGAGAACGCTGTAGGCTTGGTGGACTGTAGATTTATTGACCATCTTCTATTTTGTTAAGTACCTGATACTTGTTGAAAGACCTTAACTGTCCTCCCATACCTATTAATACTGTTATTTGAAAATATTGTAAAGGCCAATATTTTTTTTTTTTTAAGTTTACTCTTTTAAAAATAATTTTATTGGCCTTTACAATATTTTGTGGAGTTTCTTGCTGGCTCTTCTCCATAGGAAACGACCAATTGGAACCGTGCACCTAGCTTCTGACGTTTCATAAGCCCACGTAGGTATAAGTGAAATAAAATATTTTGAATTTTGAATTTTTTGGAAAAAAAACTATAGGTAGATGATGATTACACAAGTAAAACAAAACTGTTTAAAGGCGTTTTACAGTTTTTTTTTCCTGTTTATAAAGTTTTTATAAATAGACCATCGCATCGGAAAATCGGTCAACCAAATCAGAACTATGTAGCGAGCCCATTTTAAATTCACCGGCCCACGCAACAAAAGTTTAAATGCCCTGGATTACACTGAGTTTTCTCATTCTAACTTAGTCTAACAATTTTATAGTTTTGTATGTCTTTCACTGACTAGACTATTTTCTTATCGGAATCACTATGAATATGATTGAGATTAATGAGTTTTCTTAGTGGAGGCTGTAGTAGAATAGATGATGAGTAAACAGAAGGAAATTTGTGCTATGTCGGTACGTTAATGGAAATTTATTGTTTTTAGAGTTCCGTACCTCAAAATAGAGAAACGGAACCCTTATAGGATCACTTCGTTGTCCGTCTGCCTGTCCATCTGTCTGTCTGTCAGTCTGTCAAGACCGTTTTTCTCAGGAAAGCGTGGAGGTATCAAGTTGAAATTAATAACGACAGGGTACTTCCCGTTGACCTAGAATCATGAAATTTGACAGGAAGCAAGACAAATCCGAAATAGTTAATTTGTAGTTTTCTCACACATTTTTTTTTGCGATGCCTTACTTACATTAAAAACTAGTTAATTTGTAGTGTTATAACAAAACAAAAATCTATTCTATTACAAACTTACATTTGCAGTTGGAGAATTGACCGTGACGTATATCGATGTATGGGAGAACATGCTTTTCAACTACAATATTAAGTTGGTTTTTGGAATAAATTCAGCCCAACTACGGAACCCTTCACTGTGCGTGGTCAGACTAGCACTTGGCCGGTTTTTTCAAATTACCACACTACGTCAATTTGCCGGGCATTTCATATAATTCTCAAAGAATGATAGTTGTGATTTAAATATAATAATACTCGTATTTAGTATACCCATATATTTAGTAACCGCCATCTTTTTTATTCAATACAATTTCAGAAATGCTTAGCCTTTTCCCAACTATGTTGGGGTCGGCTTCTAGTCTTACCAGATGCAGCTAGTGAATACCAGTACTTTATATGGGGCGACTGCCTATCTGACCTCCACAATCGAGTAACTGGGTAATACAATACCCCTTGGTAAGACTGGTTGTCAGACTTTCAGGCTTCTGACGACCCGTAACGACTGTCAAAGATCCACGAATGACAGCCGGGACCAACGGCTTAACATGCTTTCCGAGGCATGGAGTAGTATGTAAATATGATCACCCATCCACGGACTAACTCCGGCAAGCATAGCTTAAGTTAAGCGTAGCTGTTTTTTTAATTATATTTTATTTTATTTGAGGTTATTACTTAGCCATGTGCTCCTCAAAATAAGCCTACTTTACTGTAATAATGTGGTCTATACGCCTGTAAATTCGCTGTAGCGCCGTTTTTCAGTTGCTCAACAGTATGAAAACTCCATTATATAATTTACAGAACACATGATTGATTATGATTTACATTTTCATCTGTAGTTAACTTGCATTAAACTACATATCAGAATCGGGCCTTTGTTGTCATAAAAGTTGAAAAAAACTTTAGGTACGATAGGTAATTTAATTATTTTTCAAGTGGTTAAGATAATTATAGTAAACCATGAACAAGTACCTTTTC
The DNA here is from genome assembly GCA_916701695.1 of Agrochola macilenta. Lineage (NCBI taxonomy): Eukaryota > Metazoa > Arthropoda > Insecta > Lepidoptera > Noctuidae > Agrochola > Agrochola macilenta. Next base: position 7,210,615 of record OU753564.1, on the reverse strand, counting down.
TGATGATAGTGAACGAGTCATATTCATGGTCATGACTAAAAAAACACAAATTTTTTTTGCAAATAAAATCATCCGACTTCCACTTTTTTAGTTATTGTAGCCATCCACACCAATTCGCATCAACTACTTGATAAGTAAACAACAGTGATAGGAAGTTTTATAACTTCATCAACATACACCAAGTGGATTAAATACATGTTATTGAAGCTACGTAACTCAAAAACCACCCAAACAAAGTTAATAAAATTTATATGGGGCCACCGTGCAAGGTTTTTCTACCAAAGAAAAAAAGAATGATTCAAATCGGTTCATAAACATACAAGTAATGGCCGAAAAAAAAAAATTACGGACGAATTGAGGAACAACTCCTTTTTTGAAGTCGGTTTTAAATAACCCATACTCCACAAAATCCGGAAATCCTCCATGACGTAGCAAAATCCTCTTAAACAAGAATATAAACATAAAAAAATATTGATTGGGTGACATAAGCACATGTCTATTCCTGTAGCGTTGATGATGACGCACGTCGTGGGGTGGACAGCGTCATAATAATCTGAAATTTATATTTGGTCATTCGGGTTGTCCGGCAGTTTGAAGTGTAAGCGGGAAGCGGTTCGATAAAATCACATGTCTCGTGTCTTCTACTTTTTTTACGACTGCCCAAAAAGAAGTGTGTTTTCAGGGTTCATATAGGTGTGTGTCTGTTTATTTATTTAACAGTTTATGTACACACATATAAACAGACAAGAAGAAAGGAACAGAAAAAAACGGACAAAGGTGATGCTTATATTTAAATAAATTTCTTCCAGCATACCTGCGATAAGAAAGTAGTTAAAGAGATTTAGACGTGTGTAAGAGTTAGAAGAGAAAATAAAATACATAAAATAAAAACACTTAACTATTCACTAATTTAAATGTAAACATACAATATGAGATTATACTTATACATACTTCTAAAATAAATATCACTAAAATATTTAAACTTATTTATTACAAAATATGCAACTATGATGAAATGGAAAGATAGTTTTCTTTCACTCTTTTTTTTTAAACTGCGCCAGTTTGGCAGTCCCTAATGTCAGGCGGAAGTGGAAATGCCTTTTAAATGCATTAGAATGTTTTATTTTTTCGTCTATTTCACCAAAAAATTATACAACGAATTACACATACTTATAGGCTAGTACTTGGGAGTATATAACATGGGAGCATCTGTAGCCGAACTAGGACGAGTACTGTATCTCGGCATATAGCGCCAGACCCCACAAAATAGGCAATAATACATATTAGCCCAAAAGACATGCAAAAAGATGCATCAAGGTCTTAAACAAGAAAACTAAATGCATACAAAAATTATGCAGTGTAGGTACGTAGTACATAATATAGTGTAGATGTGTAGGTGTGTTCGTGTGTGTATGTACGGGTGATTTTGTGTATGTGCCCAACACCCCAACATCTTTCACTACTCTAGTAGTGAAAGATGTTGGGGTGTTGGGTAGTGTAAATACGTCTTTCCGAAAAATTTCATTAATCTTTAGACAGTCACCTGTCAAACGCATGTCAAAAAAAGTCTGATCGTGACCTTGACGTGGCCCCGCCCCTTTTGAGTTTTCTTGCGAAAAAACCCCGATTTCTCGCTATTTTACTATGAAACCCATATAAAACAATAACTGTTTCGTAATCTGTACAATATTTCCAATTGGATCTTATAAGACTTATAAGAATGTGGTTTACAATAAAACGAGCCTGTTTACACAAAAAAAAAGTATTGTTATTTTCACCCATTTTTCTCATTCAAGAACATAAATACCAAATATCTGCATATTTTTACATTATAAAATCATTTTTCTACGAAGATTATTAACTTTCCAATAAGAAAGATCAATAATTCTTATTGGAAAGATAACTTTAATAATAATATTATATGTTCAAATAACTAATTGAAACGCATCATAGAATTTCGCGGCGCCAACCCGACTCACTCAACGCTCTGTAATTATTGTAAACATGTCAAAGTTGTTTATGTTGAGAGATAAGTTGCAAGTTTGTGGGATTATCTAAATGTTACAAACGCTTAACCGTTCAACTAGATTAAATATTACCACTTAACATCACAAAGAAAAACCATTTGACCACGATAGTTCCGACTCACAATTTTTTTTTATAAACAAACAAACTTTTTGTTTCATAATTATTTATAAATTTTAATTAAAACTACATTAAGTTACCTCTCTATTGAAAGCAGTTCTATTTTTATGATTTATTTGAGAAATAAAATATAAAAATATTAATTCGCAACATTTGCGAATTGCCGCCATTTTGTTTGCAACATTTGGAAATAAGGAAATAACTTCCGAGTGCCATACATTCGTTTTAATGCTTAAAATGTTGATAGCATGGCATACTTTATTGTTATCTCTGTCTTTTGTGCTCACAATACCACAAGAACGATAGAGATAGGGCGCTTAGTTTCATAGATAATCGCAATAAACTTGGACCATAATCTACCCTTCGTAGCACAGCAAGTATCAATAGATTATGACTTCTGTCATGCCGTAGCACAGAGGTTATCATTGGCTATTATAATAGCCAATCGGGGGACCTCTCAAAATAAAAACTGTTCCACACAACGACACTACGGTCCCCCGACAGCAATGACAATTTTATTTATCAGTAACTGGGTAATACGATACCCCTTGCTAAGACTGGTTGTCAGACTTTCGGGCTTCTGAAAATCCGTAACGACTGTCAAAGATCCATGAATGACAAGGGACCAACGGCTTGACGTGTTCTTTGACTCGAGGCACGGAGAAGTCGCGGAAAGGACCTACTTACTTGTATGTGTGAATACTCATCTAAAATAGTTCATTGACCGAAATTCACTCATAACTTCATCATCATCATCATCTTTTCAGCCGAAAGATCTCGACTGCTGGACATTGGCGTCGCCACATCACCCAGTCCTGTGATTCTTGCCACTCATGCCTTGCACCACCCAAAATATAATTACATGTATTTGTACGCACATTTCGTCCTTAACCGGTTCGTGATTGGATATTGACAGTTTTTCCCGACCACTGAGATTTACTGATGAAGTATATACGATGTAGGTATGCCCTGAATGAAACACAAATATTTGTGGAAGCGATGGAAATCCTCACGAAGGTCATGGATATTGTTTTGTTTCGAAACAGACGACCCGCGAAATTTCGCGGTTTGTAATAAAAAAATAAAAACAAACTTATTCTTTACGGCACTCTTTACGTCAAGAGCTATACGAACATCAAAAAATAGTTGGCCTAGGTCTTAAAAATTGATTCTACCCTCTGAACCACGGCATGGCGCGCTCGCCGCATGCGTCGTCCGGTGGTTTGCGCCTTGCAATACCAGTACGTACATACCTCCTAACCTTTAAAATACCTGTAGCCTTGTAGGTACAAGTGAGCAATACGCAAGCACCACGTGACACTCCGGAGTTGACATTCACTTCCTTGCGGTTGACAATGACATTGTCGTCACTCGGTGGCAGGGGAATTCGAAGATGTAGAGAAATGTGTTGGATAGATATAAAAAGTCAGAATTGATTTATTGAAGTGAAACCTCTTAGGCGGCGATTCGATAATTGGACGAGAATTGAGAGTGAAATTTCAAGGACATGTCACGATTAGGCACAATGAGTTATAAAAGAGAAGAAAATATAACTGTTTCTCTCGCTGTTTCTCATACTAAATCTCTCTTATAATTTTTTATGAAGTTTGTAGGGTATGCATGTGATGCTGCACCTTTTTTACCAGACTGCGACGAAGTCAAAAATAGAGGGTTATGTGTTTGACCTGTTGATGTGTCCATGTCCCTCGTAACTACTAAACGGCTGAACCGATTATGACCAATGATAAATCGTTAGATTCGTCTTTATTTCGCGAGCGTCACTGCCCATAAAAAAAAAATATGTTAAAAAAAATCTCTACCCTATCGAGTGGGGTATAAAAATGAAGAGTTTTGCAAGGTGATCACAAAAATATAGACAAATTTGTTTTAAATGTAATTTTGAATGAGAAATGACAAAATATAAAAAAACGGAAACTAAAAAACGTCATTAAAAAACTAGAAAGCTGGTGTTGCAGGTGGGATAAATAATAACCTGAAATATGGTGTAACTTTTGTTTGTACCTGCGAAAAAACATTTTCTCCAAATTTATTTATATTTTGATTTTCCCTTATTACAAATTATTTCAATAACCATCAATTTTTATGTTTCATATCTGTCGGGTGTCTCGTGACGGTCCACTTTTTTATCTACCGTTGTCTCTTCCAGCATTTTATGTTTATCGCGTTGGTTGTCAGGCTATCACGTGTCCAATTTGACCTTATTCGAATAATTTGTGGTTATTTTGCACTAATTGATCAATATTGTACGCATTTTTATTAATCTTATACTAATAAATGGGCAATATTTGTTTATATTTGTAATTACGTTCTCGACAACGACTCTAACGACTTCTATGAAAGCTTAATAATAATGACATGGCAGCGTGGAATTAGTTGCCTGTCAGGGTTGCGAGTTTGTCCGAAGGGGATATCGCAGCCCCGGCACACAGGCAACAGAAGGAACACGGGTGGGTTTTAGTCAGTAAAAGTCTGTCACGCCCTCCCACTCCGCCCAGAGCGGGAGAAGTTATTTAACAATTTCCCACACAAAAAAAAAAAAAAACCATGGAATTAGTAAGTACCTACTATCACGGCAGCATGGAATTAATAAGTACCTACTATCAATGGTCATACCTTTCAAAAATGCTCATATCATCAAGCTTGTATTTCCCCGAAGGCCAGAGGTGTATCTATAGTACACCCACATTTCGCCAGGTATGTTTAAGTTCCATGTAACAGGGGGCGAGCCTATTGTCATCAATCGGGCACAAATCCAGACCCCGGGCTTCCATATCCATTCCATATCTTCTTCTTTTCGTGTAGTTAGTTACTAACCTGGTGTCAGAGTTTTAAAGCCGCCCAAAGGCCTCTGACTTGGCTTCACATGCCGTCGAGAGAGAGTCGTTTTCCTTCACCGTTGTTTAAGCAAGTGATAATTTTACAATACGCACATGAATTCGAAAAGTCAGAGGTGCGTGCCTTGGGTTCGAACTCGAGACCTATGAATTGGCAGTCTGACGGTCACACCACTAGGCTATATTATTATTATTTGCTCATAAAATACTATTAAAATCACGCCAGAAATCTCAGAAAGGATAGGTAGAGTTCCCTCACTCACGTTGCAGTTATAGTTAACTAGACCCAGACCTCGAGCTCATTCGGGCACAAACACAGCCCAGACTCCGAACTACTAAGAAAACCCATAAACATTTTGTTTGACTCGGGGATTAAGTTCAGGACCACTCAGCAGTTGCCTTTGCAACCACGTCTTAGTTCGAGATCTATAAAGTTTACTTAGGCCGTGATTTGACTTAGACAGTCATGTTCCCGTATCTTGTAGTTTGACAGTTGTGTGACAGGAATAACGTTTAGCCTAAATACGTGTGCTAAGTAACGTTTTATCTCGGCCCAGGGCAACAGCCTCTTCTCATACAGAAAAGGCACGAGCATTGATCACCAAGCTTCCTCAAAACGTATTGGCGATTTCAGATATAAGACCAATTTCACCAATGAAACTGAACGCGATCAGCAGTTCAGCGCATCTAAACCGCGTTCAAGAGCTGTCAGTGGCAATATTCATAACAATAATGACAGTAGCATAATCATTCAGTCATCAGTCTATAATGTTCCGTCCTCAGTCTTCTGGGACACAGGCCTTCTCTGTGTGAGAGCGAGTGGGCCGTAATCCACCACGGGGCCCAGTGCAGTTTTACAGATGTCACATGTCTTCGATTTTTCGGTTCTAGGACATGCTGGTTACAGCGACAGCGACATAATAACAGTGACTGCTATTATTATTATATCAGTTTAAATGGAGAAACCCGCCCTAATATTAACTATATGTCCAGGTTTTCTCACTGTGTTTTTTCCTCGCCAAAGTTAGTAATTTCAGAGATAAACTCAGAAAGTACTTATGAATTGAAAAAGTCACATCCTAACCTAAGTTGGTAGGTCAAAAAAGGTGGCGTCGAAAATGCACGTTCTCAAAATAATTCCATTTTATTCAAGTTTCATCAGAATGTCAACACAAATGTTACCGAGTCAGTAGCCGTATGCTAAATGGAATGCCACATTTACATATTGATAAATGATAAATGATTTTATTTCTGTAAGTGGGTTTGGACAAAACACTTTTACACGTCAATCATATTTTTTAAACTAGATGAGGTCGGCGTTTCCTATCTGACTACTCCGAGAAGAAAGGCCGAAACAAACTCAGAGGTCACAGTCTCTTTTAAAGTCCAGACATAATCTTGGTCAGATCATGAGAAGATCATGTAGATTGGTGTCTGAGATGGTCTTTTGAGGAAAGAACCACACAGATTGAGAGGACCTGTCCAGTCAGTGCACGCATTTGTCAGTGACCGTGCAGCTCAACTCAGGGTTTAAGGAGCTCAACGATTCGACGAACAATACCAAAGAAAGGACGTTTGGGTAGGCCGCATAAATTACTCAAGCTGCCAGACCGTGATAAAAACTAAATAATAAAATAAAAGGAATGACCCACATAGTCTTCACATTCACAATTATTAAAACAATATAATACTTTAAAAAGTAAATATTCATGTCATTGTATATATAAAATTCATTAATGTCAATGTGTATATAAAACCCAGAAATAGTCTTGGTCAGATCATTGAAGGACCATGTAGATTTGTGTCTCGAATGGTCTTTTGAGGAAAGTATTATACAGATTTGAGTGGACCTGTCCAGTCAGTGCACGCATTTGTCAGTAATCGTGTAGCTCAACTCAGAACTTAAGGAGTTCAACGACTCGACGAACAATACCAAAGAAAGGACGTTTGGGTAGGCCACATAAAGTACTCAAATTGCCAGATTATCATTAATAATTACTGAGAAAAAAAAATAAAAAATATATGATCCACATAGTCCTCACGTTCACAATAATATATATATAAAAAAAAAAATATGTATATATTTTACTTCATAAAGTAAATATTCATATAGTGGTACAAATGATTGAAAAAAAAAAAAAAAAAAAAAAAAAAAATTCTGACTGTAAAAAAAATAAAAATAAATAAATTGGAGCAGCTTAATCCCAGGCCTTTTTATCCTCAACGTAATCTTTAATGGTATAAAACGCTTTCTGGCACAACTTACGTTTAATGAATGATTTGAATTTATTAAGGCTTAGATCTTGTACGTGGCTTGGGAGTTTATTGTAAAAGCGTATACATTGACATCTGAACGAGCTACCTATTTTCTTGAGCCTTGTTGTAGGTACTACAAATTTGTGTTTATTCCTAGTGTTTATCTTATGGATATCACTGTATTTTTTATACAATCTTATATTTTTATGGGTATATAAAAGATTTTCAAAAATATACTGAGAAGGCACAGTCATTACATTAATTTCCTTAAATTTCTCTCTGAGAGAGTGTCTCGGGCTTAATTTATAAATTGATCGAACGGCTCTTTTCTGCAAAACAAAGATAGTTTGAATGTCGGCGGCATTTCCCCACAACAAAATACCGTACGACATTACACTATGAAAATAGCTAAAGTACACTAAACGGGCTGTCTCTATGTCAGTTAAATTACGAATTTTTCTAACTTTTTTGACAATTTATTTATATGTGGGCCCCACTGAAGCTTAGCATCCAAAGTTAAGCCTAAGAATACTGTGCTATCTTCAGGATTCAATTCTTCGCCCCTTATCAACACCTTAGTTTTCACCTGCCTAACGTGTGGTAGGGTAAACTTAATACATTTGGTTTTTTTTTCATTAAGAAGTAAATTGTTAACATTGAACCAGTGAACTACTTTTGAGATCGCGCTATTTACGTCGTCAGTAACCAACTGCTGACGTTTAAGTTTAAACAAAAGTGAAGTATCATCCGCAAACAACACTATATCATGGTTATCCTTTATGAGGTAAGGCAAGTCATTAATATAAATATTGTAATGAACAACGATTTTCACATAAATTAAGAACCGTTTTACATCGTGAGGAAACCGGCCTGAGAAATATTTCTCGACGGCATGTGAAGCTAAGTCAGAGACCCGGGCGGCTTTAAAACTCTGACACCAGGTTAGTCACTAACCGCACGAAGAAAAAATTAAAATAACTGCCTGGTTGGTTCAGTGATCGTAAGCGCTACTGCTGAGCATGAGGTTCTGGGTTTGATTCCCGGGTCGGGCAAAGTGTTATTTGGTTTTTCCATCAGGAATTTTTCAGTAGCAGCCCGGAGTTTGGATTTGTGCCCAGTTGATGGCAATAGGCTCGCTCCCTATTCAAATTCAAATTCAAAAGTCATTTATTCAAACTAGGCTGAGAATCAGCTCTTTTCGAACGTCAAAATTACATAAGACAGTCCCCCAAAAACGCCCACCTTTCACCACTTCCTAGTGCTTAAGCTGGGAAGAAGAAGTGGCACAACAAACTCCCCAGCAGCACAGCTGTCTGTTCAGTTGATAAACTTGATTCTATATAATAGTGCTTATGCTAAAATAATTTACATTACCACAAATTGCAATACAACTCATAAAATAAAAACTTTTAAAGAGTAGATTATGTCAACAATAAATGAAAACAAAATTAATATAAATTGACTTACAGTCAAATAAAATAATCCAAACAATTATAATATGCTCATATAGTATCATGTAGTCTAAAATAATTGTTTGTTGCTTGGGGTACATTGGAGTAGTTTAATTATTATATGGGACTTATATTACTCGCGAAATGTGTGCGGAAATAATTCATACTATAGGCCCAGCCCGTTAGCAACCTTGCTGTCCTGTTTAGTTTTTTTTTTGTCGTAGCATGCGCTGGGTAGATGAAATACTAACAGTAGCAGGAAAACAATGGACAAAGGAAGCTGCAGAAGGAGAAAAGCGGAATGAGCTGGAGGAGGCCTATACCTGAAAATGGGTTCCTATCCATAAGATGTATTTATAATGGAAAAAAAATATTTATGATAAACAAACAAAAAAAAACAACAGAAAAACGTTATTATACAGGATGCTGGGCAGACGGTTGAACATACGAAAATGGCGGATCCGTGGGGTTGTCTGCTACGTGTTTAGGCCCAATAACAAGATTCCGGCAACACGGATTTTCTTGAATGAGTTAAAAAAAACGTATATCGTAGACGCACAAAAAAATTTAAAAAAAAATATAGGTGCGTAAATCTAGGTGCTAATTTTATTAAGAGTGAAAATAATGTAAATATTATGTGGCTATGGAAATTAAAAGGTCTTTTTAAGGCTTGTGCAGACCAGCGCGACTTGTCGCGCGACGCGACACCGGTTATTGTTATACTGTGAAGTTTTCTTAGAAATTGTATTGTTCGTGTCGCGTCGCGCGACAAGTCGCGCTGGTCTGCACAAACCTTTATTTTTATTTATTTATTTATGAGCACTTACGCTGACACGAGTTAAAAACTGTCGATAGGTTCACAGTACGTTAGTTCGTACAGTTATGAGAAAATATGTTTGCTGAATCACCCAAATGTAATAAAATCTTTTAGAACTTCAATAAATGTTGGTTTGTTCCGTCAAATGGAAAACTAGTAACATTACTAGAACGCACGGACAGAATGTTTTCAAATTGGCTGAAAAAATTACTTAGGCCTGTATATCACTTCGGTACATGAGAGAATATTGCAATCGATTTTGCATCTTTGGTCTATAGAGATAAGGTGCAAAATTTATTGGTGTGCGTAGATCTATTTCAAGTTTTGTAACCGTTGAGGTGTGAAAAATATGGTAGGAGAGTTTATTACCAACCTGAACCTTTTTACTTCGTTTGCCAATGCAGGTAGAGTCAAAGTGAGCTTACTGGTGCGCCTAATTTTAAATTTTGTACTATCTATTATTATTATCTAAATTATATTATATATTATCTAAAAATATTATTGACGTGTTTGTAGAAATTTATTTACAGTAAATAAAATCATATAATTTCATTTCAATCACAGCGCAGATCATACAGAATAATTAAGCAGTTCAAAGTAGGTACTTACTCAATATCGAAATATTCTATATATTATATTATTATATATCTATATAAAAACATTAAAATGAGTTTTCTGTCATACATACATAACTTATTCAGCATAATATTCCCACTGCTAGGACAGGCCTCCTCTCTTCAAGAGGTATTGGGCTGTAATCTACCACGCTGGCCCAGTGCGGGTTGGTAGATGTCACATGTCAGCATGTGTGTGTGTGCAGTTTCTGCCGTAAAAATAATTAAAAATATTTCGATATTGAGTAAGTACCTACTTTGAACTGATTAATTATTCTGTATGATCTGCGCTGTGATTAAAATGAAATTATATGATTTTATTTTCTGTAAATGATTTTATTTTCTGTAAATAGATTTGTACAAACACTTTTACACGTCAATAATATTTTTTAAACTAGATGAGATCGGCGTTTCCTATCTGACTACTCTCAAAAGAAAGGCCGAAACACACTCAGAGTCTCTTTTAAAGTCCAGACATAATCTTGGTCAGATCATGTGAAGACCATGTAGATTGGTGTCTGAAGTGGTCTTTTGAGGAAAGAACCACATAGGTTGAGCGGACCTGTCCAGTCAGTGCACGCATTTATCAGTAATGGTGCAGCTCAACTCAGAACTTAAGGAGCTCAATGATTCGAGGAGCAATACCAAAGCAAGGACATTTGGGTAGGCACAGATAGACATATATTACTCAAACTGCCAGACCATGAGTAAAACGAAATGCGAAAAGAAAAAGTTTTACACTTTACCAAAGTAAATATTCATGTCATTGTGTATGTACATATGTATAAAATTGATCAATGTCAATGTGATTATGAAAATCCAGAAATAATCTTGGTCATATCATTTCTGGACCATTTAGATTGGTGTCGGAAATGGTAATTATGAATTTCATGAATATTAGGAAAAAAATATCACTTATGTTGTATTTCCGCATGAAAAAAAAAACAATGAATTAAAAAAAAAAAATGCTGTGAAATAACATAATAATTATTGAAATAGCAAAATAAAATCTAAAAACACATAACAAAAAGAGTTTTGGCAGCGGTGGGATTCGAACCCACGCCTCCGAAGAGACTGGTGCCTTAAACCAGCGCCTTAGACCGCTCGGCCACGCTACCACATGGCCTCAATGTTGAAATTATCAGTAATTCTCTACGGCGCCATCGGAATGTTGACGTCACGAATGGGGCACTGGGATTTTCTTATGAGCCTCTACCATGAGTTGCCATCGAAAACTTACTCGCTAGCGTTAAATACGCTAGCGTAATAACGTGAATCAAATAGATTTCGATAATGTCAAAACTCGCTAGCGTCTCCGTCAATGATTTATATGAAAATATATTGTACAGAGCCCCTACCGGTCACAGAAAGAATTAAAATTAGTACCAAGAGCACTATAGATTTCGATAGGTAAGAAACCTAACGTAATCTATTCGATAATCACTAACGTTTTCAGCTGTCACCATGCAAAACGGCACCATGAGTCACAAAGTAGACAGACGCTATCGAAAAATACGCTTGCGATAGTAGTTACGTAGCTCACTAGCATTTTGAGGTGTGAAACATGTTTACATTAAAATTATATACGTTTTTGAGTCTCTTAAAGTCAAAATAATAAATTTGGAGACCAACGACGTGCACACCGTGAATTTCAAGAAAAAAATATAATAAGTTCCTTTACAAAATATTATATTATTGTTAACATCTAATTTTATTTATTTAAGCCTTTTATCTCCCTTAAAGTACATTTATATTATTCATTTTTTATTAACAATAATGAGATGAACAAGAATAGATTATTAAATAAATAAATTGATTTAACAGATTAAGTAAAATAAAATAAATTAGATACGCAATGTTTTTCAATTGATATAATATGGGTGCCCATTTAAGGGCGAAGGCCTCCTCCATCTTTCGCCATTCGTTTGTCTTGGGCTATTCTAGTCCAAGTGAGGTCGGTCACAGTAACAGCTAGAGCTTTGCAGGCAGGCTGCGCAGGCAGCTAACTGATAGGTAGGTTGGGTAATTGAAACACTAGGATAAGTTCATACATATAATTATTGTAACTAGGTATAAAGGTTTGTGCAGACCAGCGCGACTTGTCGCGCGACGCGACACGGGTTATTGTTATACTGTGAAGTTTTCTTAGAAATTGTATTGTTCGTGTCGCGTCGCGCGACAAGTCGCGCTGGTCTGCACAAGTCTTAACACGGCTAGGTCGCGGGTAAGTCACTGAGTCACATGTTCTGTTCCGAGCACTATCACAATAAGTATAGGAAGGGTACCGTCCTTGGCAACACGTGGCAGACGTGGGGGGACCTGCTCAGCGCAGATCCAGCGGCAGGTCGGACGGCCCTCGTGAGACCGACAGGTAGTGTCGGTGGCGCGTGGAGGCCTGTCAGCACAGGCTCGCGGGGTAGGCCGCGTGTTGTCAGGCCCTCGAGACCTGGGCAGCGTGCGCAAGCAGTGTGCGGTAGGCACAGGCTCGCGCAGGTAGCTGCGGCGGTAGGCCGCAAGTTGTTAGGCCTTCGAGACCTTGGCAGCGTGCGCAAGCAATGTGCAGCACGGCTACCGTCAGCAGTATGAATAGTAGTAGGCACCTGCCCTCTGCCCGTACGAAGAACCACCGGCAACTGGCTCTGCCTCGGGTGCGTGGTGCATCGCGAGGGTACCAATGGAGAACCCGCTCATTCCAGCTTCCATATGTGGCTCTGGCTACGTGTCCTGCCAATCGCCATTTCAACTTGCTAGCTAGTTCCACAGCATCTATTATTTTAGTGCATAGTCGTATGTCTTTGCTTCTTTTTCGGTCTCGGAGTTAAATTCCTAATATACTCCTCTCAAGCCTCCCAACGAGCAATGTCGTTGGAAGGCTTAAAGTTTTTTATAACTGCCTTTGTTAGTGTCCAACTTTGACAACCGTAGAGTAGGTAATATAATGGTTTCCATAGCTTTCTTTTTCAGGCGAATAGGGATGCGTGTTTTAAATACCTCTTTCAACGAGCAATATCTTCTCCATGCACTCTTTATCCTGCGATCTATTTAATTTTCAGTAGCTTTATTAAATGATATGCTTTGCCCGAGATATACACAATTGTCTACGTATGCGATTGGTGTGTCTTGTAATCACCGTTGGTACTCTTATGCTGTTACTTAATAGACATTTTTTTTCAGCATTCATTTGAAGATCGCATTTTTGGCTCTCCTTATCTCGTGACTTCTGCATGTGCACCAAAACATGTCATCTGAGAAGCGAAGATGGTTCAAGAACTCGCCGTTTATGTTGATACCGACATTGTGCCAATCCAGCTGTCTGATTGTAAACACGACACCACATTTTAAATTTAAATAAAAAACGCCGCAAATCACACATCATCAAAGAAATTACAAATTGAATAGACGTAAATAATTATTATAAGGAATAAAAATTCAACAACCCCTAAATACCGTAAGTAATTCATTAACCGCCAACCTTTTTATTTAGTCGGATTGTTTCATGATATTGACTGTCATAACATTGTTACCATAGTGATACCACTACGTTTTGATCATATAAGCCCTTCTCTCTTCTTATTACTGAGAAAGAAAGAAACAAAACATTCACGATCTATCGAGCTTACCTTACCGCCTGTGTAAGACTCCGTAAAACTCATGGTGCGCATTATCGAAATCTTTTTGATCCACGTTAACACTTCCGACTCCACCCTCTTTTCATAAAGCTCATACGCCTTGCCACCATACATGTTGGAAGTGAACCCTCCAGGAGGGTCACCGGCATTACGTTTTCGCTAAAGTTAACCATCGCGGACGGTCAACGGCATTAGGTTTAAAACCATATTATAAAACACTGTAAAACGACGTAAAAAAATGTGTTCAGGGGGTCTTTTTCCAACATTTTAAATTTTTTGTGATAAACTAATAAATCTTGTTAAAATTTACATCAGATTTTATTTTCACGGTTTATGCTGTATTCGCTAAGAAAAGCCTACATTTACAATGAGCCCTCCGCGAGGGTTCCCGGCATCCCATAAGCGACTAGGTGAACCCTCCAGGAGGCGTCCCGGCATTGAACGTGTTAATACGCTTACGCTAGCGAGTAAGTTTTCGATGGCAACTCATGGTAGAGGTACTGTTCTAATTATAGCCGCAAGCGTGATAAATTCGATGTTTCTCATCGAATTTTGTACAAATGTGATGAAAATAATGCCGGCGCCATGTTTTGAGATATTGACCAAAAAATGTGTCTTTAATTACTGACAGAAATTAACATCATTTAGTTTAAGAAATGAAGTGAAATGAAATAAATTGAAATAGTTTATTCTGTAAAAAATATATTAAATAAGTTAGATGAGGTCGGTGCGGCGTTTCCTATCTGACTGCTCTGAGAAGAAAGGCCGAAACAAAATCAGAGGTCGTTAAAGTCCAGAGGTAACCTTGGTCAGGCCATATGAGGACCACGTAAATAAGTGTCTGAAAATCTTTTGAGGATTGAACCACACAGATTTTACTGGACCTGTCCAGTCAGTGCAAGCATTTGCATCGCATCAAGAACTACAATTAATAAAAACATGTTAGTATAATTCTGATAGATGCTTATTCATAAAATTAAGTTATTTATTGACCTGCATTGCAAGTAAAAACCTTTGTGATCGGTCCTTAATAATACTTTCACTATACACATAATCAAATCCTCAAATAATTGTTCTCAGGATGACTCTTGAGAACAATTCCAATCCGTAAAATCCATCAAACCGTAAATTCATCATCAAGAAGTTTCAGGTTTTTAGCGAAACTATATCTTTTCTGATCTCCTACTGAGTCTGAGTTCTATGGCATTAAGACCGCCTCTGTAAATTTCTGTGCTTGAAGTTTTACATAAATAAATAAAATAACCTTAATATCTAAGATGTAACAAAATTCTAAATATGCACAACAGAAATTAAGACAAGAGAAAACTGATTTCCCTTTCTTATTTGCGATTTCAAGTGCAGGAGCTCGTAGCTAAGTAATAACAGCCGCATGGGTTGATCCATCAGGTTAAGCTACGCTTGCCGGGGTTGGTCCGTGGATGGGTGACCATCTTTACATAACGAGACTCCTCCGTGCCTCGGAAAGCACGTTAAGCCGTTGATCCCGGCTGTCTTTCGTGGATCTTTGACAGTCGTTAAGAGTCGTCAGAAGCCCGAAAGTCTGACACCAGTCTTACCGATGGGTATCGTATTACCCAGTTACTGGGTTGTGGAGGTCAGATAGGCAGTCACTCCATGTAAAATACTGGTATTTAGCTGCATCTGGTTAGACTGGAAGCCGACCCCAACATAGTTGGGAAAAGGCTAGGCAGATTGATTTGCGATTCCAAATCCGAATACACTTTTTAGTCTGTGTCCATCTGATTCGCGATGCACCAATTACCGTTTATGATTGCAAATGGCTGCCGTATCGACAGACAGTAATATATCGACCACCTGGTACGTGCTGCATATTGGTTTGACAACAGGGCCGGAGTTGGAGCAATGGGAAGCACAGGATAAAAGTGCAATGGGATGGCTTTCTACCCCATTGCACCTTCTACCACAGGGCAGGATAGGTGTATAAACCATTAAAAATTTGATAAACACGCGCCTAGGGGCGCGTGTTTATCAAGTTTTTAATGGTTTGACTAAATTATTAAAACTGTTTGTATGGTTAAAAGATAAATGAAAGACTATGTATTTAGGAATTTTATTTAAGTAATATTGTTCTGTGACTGGTAAACTGAAAAGGAATTTGGCCCTCGTGATGAGACGCGAGCATTTTTTGGTTAACAACGTGCATGTAACGGATATTCCGGATAACCCCTTCAACTACGCCATAATTAAATAATAATATGCTTGTGATGCTACATATTTTCCCAACCCTGGTTCGAATTAGCGTTCGATTGACCAGACCTAATGTTTACAACGTTCCATTAATACAGTTTAAGTCCATCTTTCTGGAGATATTCATTTTTATTTGCACCCCATGCACCTTCGCTCCGTCCCCTAAAACAGCCACTCTGCAGGTAGGAACGTGCGTTCATTGTGCTGTAATGGACCGATTTCGCCACCATATTGAAATGCCGGCCATTTTAAATGAGAAAATCACGCTTTCATACCCCATATACACAAAGCTAGTTTCACAAGCCAGGATAGTAAGCTAGTGTTAGTAAGCTAGCAAGCTAGTAACTCTGGCTTCGTGTAAACAGAACTACCTTCATTTCTAGGCTGTAGTAAGCTAGTTATAAAACTAGTATGCTAGCGTCTCAAACTAGGATAGATGTTCTATTTTTTGGGCTAGTAGCACCCCCACCACTGTTTTTACTATCCTGGCTTGTGTACTAGCTTCATGTGGCCGGCGAAGCTAATATCCAATCGGATCATTTTACTCTACGGACTAAAACACTGCAATATTGCTACTGTCTTAAAAATTCTTAGCATCGTGTAAATGCCAAGCTAGGATATTACTTGCTTGCTATGCTAGCCTCAATAACTAGCCTCAATAACTAGCCTCGTGTATCTCGGGCATATCGGCTTTCATGCAGGGTTGCCAGGCCCAAAAATAGAAAAGCCGGCCACAGATTCATTTTTAGCCGGACATTTTACCGTGAAGATTTGTAACACTGGTGTTTTAATGAAAAAAATCATTGTTAGGTACTTTTATTTGTGTATTTTTTTTTTTTTCGTCTGAGCCGCCGAGCCCGGCCCACCTCGAGCCGCCTGCGACTCCTCTGACATCGCGAGTCATGCGTGTCCGTGCTGTGAGTCGCTCCCGTGCTTTCATTCTGCATCTTTTGCGGAGCGGGGGTTACCAAAAGCCTAACAAAAGACAGGCCAGATTTGTATATATTTTGCCGGACACGCTTGTAAAAAGCCGTTCATGTCCGGCTAAAGCCAGATACCTGGCAACCCTATTCATGGATGACGTCACAATGCCCCGAGTGTTTTGTGCAGACATGCGTTATTTTATCGGTAAAGCTATTTCTTTAAGGATTTTTCTGTTTGTGGTTAATTGGTTTGGTGGGATCGCAGAGTAGAGTAGCGTATCGAAAGCATAAATAGTTCCTGTTTGTTTTCACGGCGATATTTTTACAAGATTTTTAAGTTTTTGGCTAGAGTTATTCTGGCCTTCATCTTGTCAAAAGCTATTGGGAAAGTTCTGTGTTTAGGTAAAGAGTTATCTAGGAATTATTTTCTACAACGTCATACAGTGATATATGCGTATAGGTACCTAAAGAGTGGGTTATTTAAAAAATTATCTGCTGTTCCATACATTTTGACCGCGTAGGTATTGCACTTTTCTATGAAACTGCTGTTTTTTTTTAAATAACCGACGAAAATTTTCAACGCAGCGGGGTTCAGAATCATGTACTGAATCCATGGTATCAGTTTTCGCGTCGATGTCCCTGCATAATAAAAAATATAACCCTGTATAATAAAAATGAAATGCGTTCGTTGGATAGGCACATCACTTCAGAACTGCGCGACAGATTTGTTTTTTTTTTTTTTTAAATGTTCGTAATAGTCCGAATCAAAAAAGAAATATTTGAAAAGTTGTCGGGAAAATTCGAAAATTCGGGAAAACTGAAAGCGCATTTGCACTATTTTACCTCTGATTTTGCATCACAGTTATCTTTATTGTCCGTTAGAGGTTCCTCAATCAATCTGCCCAGCCTTTTCCCAACTATGTTGGGGTCGGCTTCCAATCTTACCGGATGCAGCTGAATACCAGTATTTTACATGGAGCGACTGCCTATCTGACCTCCACAACCTAGTTACTGAGTAATACGACATCCCTTGGTAAGACTGGTTGTCAGACTTTCGGGCTTCTGACGACCCGTAACGACTGTCAAAGATCCACGAATGACAACGTTGTTATAAAGTTCCTGTCAGATGTAAAAAATATATGACTGTAAAGTGACTGTGTGTGGACAGTTTATAGCTGATGGAAGTCAGGAAGATTACCATAATCATTCCATCATACCCTTAAGCCAATTTATTTGGGGTTGGCTAAACATGTTTTCTTCCATACCTCTCTATGCGTACGTGAAAATTAAACACAACTGGCAAAATTTGGGTGTACTATAGGTACACCTCTACCTAAGCCTTCGGGGCTTACAGGCGTGATGTTATGTTAAGGCTCCGTGCACGGAAAACACCCTTTTTCATCAATAACTTATCTAATTGTAAGAAAGCTTGTCTGGAGTCTGTGTAACTATAAAAGTACAGTTTTCGTGGTGTTACACCATTCGTGCCAGTCGCAGCACCTGTTAATATTTGCATCACTTTTGAGCTCTCGAAAATATGGTTTATTTTGCCTTTGATTTTTTAATGAAGATATTGTATAATCATAAAATAACATTTTGATTTTATTTCAAGGATAGCTGATATGTGTGATTTTTAATTGCTTGATATGGTTTGCTAAATAATAGGACAACAAAACATTACCCACAGATAATAAAACAAAAAATGGTTTTTTGAACATTATTTTTCTGCTATTTTTTATATCAAAGTTAAAAAAGAATAAGAAGTTGGTTCAGCCACATGAAAGTAGACCGTATAATGATGTTGATGATATTTAAATGTTCAAAATCAAAAGTATTTTCTCGTAAAAAGGTGATCAAACGTCAGTCTCGCGTCATTTTTCGGAAAATTTGTTGCCAATATTAGTGATTTCCCATGAAAAGACTTATTTGAAAAATTCCTTGCAGCCACATGCAAAACAAAGAACTTGACTTTTCAAATCACAAATAGTATTGTTTAAAATCTTTTTCCCTGTCTCACAACTAATGAACAAAATTGATCAAAATCATTAAATTTTATGCACGGCCTCTTAATACAAGAAAGCATTTACGTAACCCTTTTCTAAAACCTATATTGAATCGACTATTTCGCGAGCAAGCCATTGGTATTCGCAGTTACGTCACTAACATTCGATGTCACGATCTGGGGATGACATTCACTATGACATTGTGCATTAGTGTTGGCTCATCGCTCATTATCCGGGATTCGCAGTGATCCTATTAGAGGTGTATTATTGGTATTGTGATAATCGGCTTCATTGTTCGATCAAGGGACTTAGCGCGTATTTCACGAATGAAACTGAACCATCATTACATACATAACGTCACGCTTTGTTTTCCCGAAGAGTTGGGCTGAGGTGTAGCTGTAGCAGGTACACCCACATTTCACCTGTTATGTTAAAGTTCCATGTAATAGGCCCTAAAGGAATTATCGCGATAGGCTCACCCCCTATTAAATACGAGGAGAGCCTATCGCAATCATTACTCGTGTTATTATTATTTCTTTTATTACATTTACATACATAATAATTAAAGAAAGAAAAAAAAGTTTATTCTGCACAAACAAAACGCACATAAAAAAGCAAAAATACAAAATACTCACATACAAAAGCAGCCAAAGACCCTGTATTCAACCGCTAAATAAAATTTAAAAAATAAAAATTATGTTGTTCATTGGTTGATGTCAAGGCCACGGACCAAAGACTAATACGTACTCTTAGCACTCTTGTGACATTGGCAAAAGACAACATAAACATAACAAAAGCAAAATGCTAATTGCGGAGATATCTACTTTTGTAACAAATATTAAGAAAAATAATGCTGTGCGTCGCATCTGTGCAAGAACAGGTCATTGCTCAGCGAATTGCTGTGAAATTCGGATGAACCCAATGTCAACAGCGCTGGTTTTCAGCAATTACCTATGGTTTTTTTTTTTTTTAAATCTGTACCTAGAGATTACAGGAAAACCTGTAAGAAGTCTATGGTTTTAAAATAACAAATGTCTCAATATTTTGCGTACAAACTTACATTTAATAGCAATAGGATCGCCCTCTATTATATGGGACATAAACATAACTGGCGAAATGTTGGTCTACTATAAGTAAACCTCTGCCAATCTCTTTGGGGAAACAAAACATGATGTTATGTTATGTAAACTTACATTTGCAGTCTTTTTCAACTGCAATGTTAAGTTTATTCATGGGGTAAATTCACCCCAACTACGAAAACTGGCGAGATTCGACACTCTCTTGGCCAGTTGTTTGATTACTAGTATTCCCGTTCACTGTTTCAACTGAGCTAAAATACTTCTAACAACAGCGGTTATTAATAGTGCTGTTAGTGCATCAGTTGGGTTTCAAACTCACGACCAGCCCGACGCAGTAACTATCGGGCTTTTAAACCACTTCAGTTTATCTTCTATAAACGTCACAAAATAATGAACATAAGCAATATTAACGAAACATCGAACCCAAATACTTTGCAAAATATTTACACTTTTTGAACACAAACAAAACAATACTTCTAAAAGTTATTACAGCTTGCAACTTTACAAAAAACTTTCTTTAAACGTCTTTTAACCTTATCTCTTTGTTTTTAAAGGTTATTTTTGTATGTTTTATATATTTTTAAGCGTATAAATGTAGTGATACAGTCTGCAGACACATTAGTGTGGCAGACGCAGCAGGTGCAAGGGATGGCTCGTAAATGAAATGTTTTTACGGAACTTAGTCTATTCTCAATACTTAGTCTACTTAGTACCACTCTGGACTTTCCGATGTTAGTGCTGTTAGGACCTTGTCTGTCTGCAACTATGTGATAGAGTAAATAGAAAAGTTTGAATTGATTTTCTTTTGTCATTAAATGGTAAGTAAAGCTTAGGGTCAGTACACACCGAGACGTGAAGCGAAGAGACGCTGCGCGCACTTTTCAAGATAATGATACAAAATATAACTTTATTTACTACTCTGAAAGGTACACATTTAATTGAGATAGTTGGAAAATGCCTCGCGGCGTCGCGCTGCGCCTCTAGATGCCTCGCGGCGTAGCGCGACGTATCCCGAAGCAGTGAGGCGTGATGCGTGGGGCTGCCAGCGACTTCACGATGCGCCTCGCGACGCAGCGCGCCTCTTCAAGCATCGTCGCGTCGCGTCACGTCTCGGTATTCCCTTAGCGTATGCTGAGACGCAGTTGACGCAGATCCACGCAGCGCAGGGCAAAGCTTATTTTGTAATGCATGAACGTACTGACAGCTGCGTACGCTGCGGCGTAGACACGTGTGACGCAGACATGAGTCTGTTCTGCTCTGAACGGAGAAAATTATAAATAAATAGTTACATCACCGTGTGCAAGGATATAACGGCTATACTCTCCGTTCCTATACTCTCTATTGGCTATTAGAAGCCATTTCAAGCAAAAAATCTATACTTTAAAATTTAAGCTTCAATTGTTTTTTTTTTAAAACGTTGCCCCACACTAAGAATTTCTTCTTGTATCGTGGGTGCATTTACAAACATAGAAACTCACATACACTAACACCCAGTCCCGGAACAACTACTTGCAGATCATACAAATATTTGTTCCGTGCGGGGATCGAACCCGCGACACGTTGCGCAGCAGTCGATCGCTCAGCCACTGCGCCAATCGTGTCGTCAAACATCAATGTCTTCGAAAGCCTTTTTTCGATCCACAGTCCGTCATTACGTCTGGTTGGAATAATCTCTTTTCTCGTTGAGGTCCCGCTGACATCGTGCGCTGGACAAACAGTGTGTATTATAATAAGTTACCAACCACAGATTAATATCTGTAGGTAAGTAAGTATAAAGAATATCCAAACTACACAAGAAAACAAACCACAACCCTACTTTTATCCGCGCAAGATTGATGCTAACGTTTCTATTTCTTCCGCATCAAGCAAATCTATCCATTACTCGTCTGCTATATTCCCTCCACGGTCTTGTCTGCCAAAATAGAAAATATCTCTCTTGAAACCATCAACCAAAGGATTTTGAACCTTAGCGGAAGGGTATAAGTTTGATAGTAGTGTAGGAGGTTGGAGTTTTGATGTGTCTTGTGAAGTTGGTCGGTTTGTCACCAAAATTATGAGACAGCTTGTCTGCAGTAGGTAAATGTGTGTCTGAAACTGTGTTGTTGTTTGTTGTTTGATCTGTATGTTGATAGCTACTCTCTCTAGATACCTAATTAACGTAACTAATATGATACTAATAAGGCTCTTGAGAATATTTTCGTCATGAGGGGCAATAGAGATGGCACATAAATATACAGTGTGTAACTGAATGGTCTGGTCTGGTCGGGTGAAAATAGAGAATGCTCATAGTTCATACTAATTCCATGCTGCCATGATAGTAGGTACTTACTAATTCGATGCTGCCATGATAGTAAGTACTTACTAATTCCATGCTGCCATGATAGTAGGTACTTACTAATTCCATGCTGCCATGATAGTAGGTACTTACTAATTCCATGCTGCCATGATAGTAAGTACTTACTAATTCTATGCTGCTATGATAGTAGGTACTTACTTATTCCATGTTGCCATGTCATTATTATAAGGTAGCCATCTTGTTCTGAACTTCGGGCGACCGAGCTTTGCTCGGGTGAAATTACGGGGAAAACGAATTTTCCGAGATATGAGACTAGCTAGATCGATTTTTCACCCCCGTAAACCATTAATCGAAATCGTTAGAGTCCTTTTTAGAGAACGTGATTGCAAATATATATATATAAATATAATAGGTCCCCCCACCTATGAAATCAGCGTTTTGTATGGAGAATTTTATTGAAGTTGCATTTTTCATACTAACATTTTCTTAATTTATATAACAACCATGAACACGAATGTTTTAAAACTTTTATGCACTAATGTTTAAAAAGTAAGTTAACGAATATGCCACTTAGATTAAGCGACAAAAATAAGTTTTGGCTAAGTTAAAACAAATATTTCCATTTCTTCTAACAAAATGAGGAGTCATTTTTAAGGTATTTTTTATGTTTTAATAACTATAAGTAATAAGGTTTTTTTACTATTGGTAGTTGTCTATGATGGTTAATAATCGATATAGTACCAAGCAATTGATGAATATTTTAAACCATAGAAGTGACAAGGTTCTCTATTGGAACCGTGCACCTAGCTTCTGACGTTTCATAAGTGCCCTTGTAGGTTTATGTGAAATAAAATATTTTGATTTTGATATTTGTGAGAAAAAAACGCCAATTTCATAGGTGGGGACCCAATATATGTATACAGGGTGGCACGGACATCGACGCGAAGCCGGCTACCATGGATTCAGTACATGATTCTGAACCCCACTGCGATGAAATTTTTCGTCGGTTATAAAAAAAAAAAATCTGCTGTTTCATAGAAAAGTGCAATACCTACGCGGTCAAAATGTATGGACCAGCTGTTTTTTTTTTTAAAGTAGTTAGTACAGAATCGTATACTCAATCCGTTTTTGTTATTTTTAATATTGGCAATATCAAAATATCAGCTTTCATAATAAAAACTTATTCAGCGTAGATTGGGAATTCAATTTCCCACCGCAAACAAAAATAAAAATATTCGCAATTATTACTTAAGAGGCTTACAACAGCTAAAGCGCGGTCACTGTCGGACTGCATAGAAAAGAAAAAGAAGTGCGATGACGACACAACGCTGGTAATTTATTGCAAAATTTAAAAAAAATCTCTATGTATTTACAAAGCAATCTATTGATTGTACAAAAAAATCAAAACACTATGACGGTAATAATGTTGCTTGAAGAATAATCTGATGTGATTTTTAATCGGTATAAGAAATTCGTAGTAAATATCTTTGTGATTTTTTCTATCGTATCAAATTAGTTGTATTATGTTTTCAACACACTATCTTACTAGCATATATCCTGAAGAATATCATATATATATTTTACTGATTTTGTATTTGCGTTTGGGTCCTGTAGTCCGTATCCTGTAGTTAACGAGAATTGCAGAGATTTCGTTCAGTTATTTGAAATATTCCACTTTCAAAACTAGGTTCTGCTCCCGACTTCGACAAGAATTTTCAAAAGGTTTCGTGTTCAAACGAACGAACGAACTCTTTAGCTTTATATGTATATTATTAAAATAGTTACGCCAACAGGATATACATTATACAATAACAGTTAACTAGTCTAGGTTCTTATTATATAATATATAATAATAAATAATAATATCAGCCTGTTACTGTCCCACTGCAGGGCAAAGGCCTCTTCTCATACAGAAAGGGACGAGCATTGATCACCACGCTTGCTCAAGACGGGTTGGCGATTTCAGACTTTTATTAACTATAAGTCCAGGTTTCCTCACGATGTTTTCCTTCACCGATGTCAGTAATAATAAAAATAATACACAATATGTAAAAAAAACCTACCCGATCCGAAAGGGGTGTCGCGGCATCTACATCACCACATGCGAACGCATCAAAGAAATTACCTCACACAACATCGTGACGTCACACAAATCCTGCATCGCGCAATTAGAGTTTACCGCGCGATCGACATATATACAAGCTCCCGACTTCAACCATTGGGCAGTTGCCCGCCAGACACGACACCCGTCTGGTTGGAGGATCCTCCGTTTTCTATAGAGGATGAGTGAACTTTACACCCTGTTCCTCATGCCTCTAAATGGGCACAAAGGTACTGCAATAACATTACCTTTAAGTGATAAAAGAACTTATTATTATTATTACAAATAAAAAGTTAAGTATTGCTATTTAAAAATCATATTTTTGGTACCAAAATTACCCGAAATCAATTAAAAATTTGCATTTTTCAACAGTGGTCATAAGTTATGACTTGTAGACACCCGCTAAACGACAGCCGCCCGCGTCCCATGTTAGAACACGGCAAAATTCCCCATAAAAAAAATGTGACGAATTTTTATTTCTTTTGTCCTGAAAATTACCACTTAAATGGACTCTCAGTACGATACCAAACAAAAATTTTTCATCTTGTATATTTTATTGTATTAGTAATCGATTCGGTCCGTATTTGGCGGTATTCCATCAATTTTGTTGATGTTATTTTGTTTTTCTAAAGTAATTAAAAATAAAATAATATTATGTCTCGTCACGTGTAGTGTGCAGTACCTACTTTTATCTCACTCCCGCATTTACACTCACGCAAAAACAAGCTGTGATACTTATTTTCGTCAAGCTTGTAAGAGACTCTTCATGAACATGTCGACCATAAAACATGTATGTATTGACGTTGTATTGTTAACTATTTCGTTTACCTTTTTTAAATTCTTGACCAGTTTTGTATACAAATATTCTTTCAAACTTGTTTTAGGTGTAAACGATAAACTAAACTAATAGACGCTGCGACGTGTAAAATACTTTTGAATAAACTACCTAACTAACTACTTTTTACGTGTAAATTATTTTTTGCATGATGTAGCCCACTCGGGCTACATCATGCAAAAAAACATGTATTTATTTATTCACTCATAAACTGTATCATCGAAAACAAGTAACATAGTAGACAAATTCTAGTGACCCTGGAGAGAAATCCATTCATGGCTGTCGTAAAAATCCACTAACGGTTTAAGTCAAGTAAGGCAACTTGGCCACCGTCCCTTGTGGGTTGTAAAAGGCCACTAAGAGACAAAACAACAATTAAAGTTAATGATCAAGAGACAAGAACAGTTTGACAGCCCTATCCTAATGCAATCCGATCCTATCAAGTCCTTGAATGCAACCCGGAATCCTCTACAAATTACATGTCCAAGCATTTATGTGGACATTTTATGGACATTTAAATCAGTGTCGTTAGCTCTATTCATATTTAAATTACTGTACACGACTGTACAGGCAGACTGCAATGCTTTGTAAATCGATATGATGCTGTGGCGGCATCTACAACGCCACATGCGAACTACGTATCACACTGACGTCACGCACGACGAGTATAAATATACAACGTCCCGACATCCATCGTCGGGCTGTTGCCCACCAGACACAACACCCTAGTACCCTAGCACCCTAGTATGGTAGGAGGATCCTCCCTTTTCTATGGAGGATGAGTGAACTTTACAACCTGTTACGTGAAATAAATGTATCTAAGTATTTTGTTTTTGAATGTACTTTAATAGTGCTGACAACTATTTATTTTACAATTTCTTTCGGTTCTGAAATTTTAAATTTAGAATTTTAAATAAACTGTTGTAACAAGAATGCATTCAAATTCAAATTGGAAAAAAAGAAAACTCTGAAGTTGGAGTTGAAAGACCCTATTTGTTGACCTCTTTTGTTGTATTTATTTCAATCACGTTCAATAAAAATGGTTAAAGGCAAATTTCTCCAATGAAAATGAACCGAGTTCAACAGCTGTCAGTGTCAATATTCCAAAGAAAATAATGACACTGACAGCTCTTAAACATGGTTGTGCTGATCGCGTTCAGTTTCATTGGTGAAATTCTCGCTTAGTGTTACCTACTTCAAAGTATCACTTATTTTATGTTTTATCTTCCAAGTGCAAAAACGAAGCTCTACGATACTGCAGAATGTTCGTTAAAACAATATTTGCAGGTCTCATAAATCGATAAAACCATTACTTATCCGGAACGCCAATCAAACTTGAGTAGGTACTACGGTTACGTGGCCCGTGTACCAATTTCTTAGAACAAGGCATGACCATAATTCAGTTAACATAGTAGGGTACTATTATATTATCATACAAAGCATCAAAAATGAACTCTAAAGCTCGCTTTAAACTAACGCAAAACTGGTAGGAAGTCAGGTAAATTACTACGCCTTTTCAGAAGCATTATACTATAAAGGGGTGCCTCTAACTAAAGGCTTTTCGCACACAAGCGACCTCCGAGCGCGTGCAGCCCGCGGCCCAGACGGGATGACGAGCCCACTGTGCGAGAGAAACAAGAGACACAACTTCCGACGCGTTAGAAGAGCACAGAATAGTGATATTGACCTTGCGGGCGCTGACGTCATTCGCGACCTAGCTGCAGCTTCCCCTGTATTGCGTTGCTATGTGTGTCTGAACCAGACCCTGAAAATGTATGTGTGCGTTCGATTTCCTCGAGTTCTCCCTTGTGTGCGTGCCCTATCCATGTTTTTGTATTTACAGTGTTCTGTGCAACAGGCGGGTGTGTGTGTGTGTGTTGTGACATTGATTTCTCGTCTCCCGTGAACGCAACAGGCGAATTACATTGTTCGCGTCTTGGTCAAATATACAGGGGTTTTATTAGCGTAATATCGCTTACTCGGCAACGTTAATATGCGTAATAAACGTCCCAGGGGAGATTGTGGCTCGGAGTATTAGTTACAAAGTTGGGGGCATTAAACTGTCTTGTTTGGTTAATGTTGACATTTTAGTCAGGCTTTTGTTTATACCTACTCAAACAGCAAACGTAGTACAGAATGTTTGTGGTTCAACTTTATTCTATTACTTACTCGTATTTAGGTCTGACTTACTGAAGTCGTATTATTTTCCTCTTCCAACATTATTCTTTCGATTAATTTTAACGCAGGTCTCGGGACATTTGTCCTTCCTGGAACTGTAATTCTTGCTTGTAGGTATTTCTGGAGGCGTGGCCGGGATTTCGACTCCCTTATTCAACCTTGTTATGGGGCTTGTTGCTAAGTAATAACAGCCGCACGGGTCGATCGATCAGGTTAAGCTACGCTTGCCGCGGTTGGTCCGTAGATGGTTGACCATATTTACATAGCGTCCTCCGTGCTTCGGCAAGCACGTTAAGTTGTTGGTCCCGGCTGTTATTTGTAGATCTTTGACAGTTGTTACAGGTCGTCAGAAGCCCGAAAGTCTGACAACCAGGCTTGCCAAGGGGTATCGTGCTACCCAGTTACTGGGTTGTGGAGCTCAGATAGGCAGTCGCTCCATGTAAAATACTGGTATTCAGCTGCATCCGGTTAGACTGGAAGCCGACCCCAACATAGTTGGAAAAAGGCTAGGCAGATGATGCTTTTTTCTTTTTTTTTTTTTTTTTCTTTTTTTTTTCTTTGTGGGTAGACATAGCGCTAACATCTATTTTTGTGTGCTCTTGGTAAAATAAATTAAAAATTAGTTATTTATATTTATTAATGAATTAAAGCAGTTCATTTTATATTAGACCCCCCCACACCCGCTATCTATTGTTTTCAAGTCTGTACCTGGTTCGCTTACACTACACACTGAACATGGACACTAAACTTGCTGCCAGCTTGGAGGACCTCGAGCAGTTGTTTGGCTCCCGCATGCAGGAATATGAGGCGAAACTGCAGCAGGCTACCACTGGTGCGGTATCAGCTTCACCAGACATTGCATCCATCACGCGTGAGTTCTCCGAGTTTAAGCTGTTTGTCTGTCGTGCACTCTCTACACTAAAAACTCAAATCGAGCTGCTTGCTGCTGGGTTTGATAAGCATGAAACCATCATGCGAAGAAAGGTCTTGCTGTTCCATGGTGTTCCAGAGAAGGATAACGAAAAATTACTTGATGTGGTCCACAACATCATATCCAACCAAATAAAATTGACTGAGGTATGTAAGGACAAGATTAGTATCCATGTTTGTCATAGACTCGGATTCTCTCAGCATAAGACACGACCCATACTAGTGCGATTCTTCAAAATGGAGCACCGGCAACTTGTATGGGATAGCAAGAAGGCTCTCAAGGGTACCGGGATCACCATCTCCGAGTTCTTGACACAAGTCCGGCATCGTGTGTTTGCAGCTGCTCGTAAGCATTTCGGTATGCCAAATTGCTGGTCCATGGAGGGCAAGATTGTTGTTATTTGTCCGGACAAATCCCGCCGGAAGATCGAAACGGCTGGCGAACTTCACGCTTTGACAGCCAAATTCCCGTCCTGTTCAGTCGACACCGAGGATTCTGCGCAATCTGAAGAACCAGGATCTCCTAAAGCCGCAATCTTGGCTACTCCCGCTAAGAGAACGAGGAAGACGCGTTTGCGCAAGTAACACATTTGTTGGTTTTGGTTTTGTTTTTGTATGTCCATTAACTCCATTACTTCTCAACTTGGCCGCTTTGCATGTACATAATCATCCTGGGCCGGTAGTTAAAACTATTTTTTTCATTTAATTTTGTGTCACCGTGCAGCTAATCATTTTACTTTTTATTTTTATTACTGCCGGGTATTAGATTATGTTTTAGTTTTTTTAAAGTGACGTATTGACTGGATGATGTGACAGATGTACCCAGATGACAATGTCACTGCTCCTATCCATCCGTCATTACGTCGCGTTCCATTTTAAGTTGAGATTTTAAGTTCAGTTCGATACGTGAATCGGTTGATATTGCGCTCGTTTTGTTTTATTTTTATTCTCCTTTTTAATAAAATTGTTATAACTTATTTGTCCTTCGTCCAAATTTAGCCAATTTAACAGCGAGTGGGGGAGGTTTTTCTATTAGAAGAAAAATCTTGTAATTACTAGTGTTTTAGTATTGTAAAATTGTTTTACTTTTGTATTTTAGATATTTATATTATTTTTATATTTATATTATAACAGGTACTCATGGATGATGTAGCTGATCTAAACGACAGCTTCTTCTCCTGCTCTTCTTCTACTAGTTTTGTTAGTGCGGACAGTGACTCTTCCATACCACTTACTTTACACGATAAAATCTCTTCTCTTTTCTCCAATGACTCTAAGAATCTGCATATAGCTCACATAAATGCTCAGAGTGTTCCTGGTCACTATTCTGACCTTCTGGCATCCTTTAGCAATACTCACCTGGATGCTCTCTTGATATCGGAATCCTTTTTGAAGCCATCTCTCCTCTCTACTCAATACTCACTCCCTGGCTTCGTCTTGATCCGCAACGATAGGACCGGCAAAGGTGGAGGAGGTGTTGCTATGTACCTGCGTGCTGATTTACCCTACAAGGTGGTCAGTTCATCTCCTTCTCGGTATTCTGAGTCGGCTGAATACGTGTTTCTTGAAATTCATGTTCATCACACAAAAGTTTTGCTTGCAGTCCTCTACAGTCCTAATCTTCACATTGACTACTTTACTTCTCTCGACTCCACTCTCAGTGATCTTTGTCCCATATATGAGCACGTTATATTGATGGGTGATTTTAATACGTGCTTGATTAAAAATGACTCCCGCTCCCTTAAACTCCTTTCTCTCTTGTCTTCGTTCAATCTTCAAGTTTTGCCACTCTCTGCAACTCACTATTTTCCTAATTGTTCACCCTCTTTTCTAGATCTTATGATTGTTTCCTCTCCTAATAATGTTTCTTACCATGGTCAACTTACGGCTAATTTTTCTTACCACGATCTCATTTACCTTTCCTATCGTATCCGTGTTCCCAAGCGTAAGTACGAGTTTTTATATCTCCGTAATTACAAAGGCATAGACCTGGAGGCTTTGAAGCGTGATGCTAGCGATCTCGACTGGACTCCTCTGGTTGAGAACGATGACATCGACGACAAGGTGCATTGTTTTAACGGAACTGTTCTCAACTTATATAATCAGCATGCTCCTATCCGACGTGTCAAAGTTCGACATAACCCTGCACCATGGATAACGCTACAAATTAAAGATTGTATGGCGCGCAGAGATAAAGCTAAGAGCAGATATAAGCGCAGACCATCAGAGCTGAATCTCTCTTATTACAAATCTTTACGAAATCGTTGCAGTCATCTGTGTCAAGATGCTAAGAGACGCTATTTCCACGATCAACTCACTAACCGCAGTTCTTCCGATGTATGGAAATTTCTCAAATCTGTAGGCATAGGCAAGTCACCAACCAACCAGTGTAAGGGTGTGAACCTCAATGATCTCAATAAGCATTTCTCTCTCCTTCCCTTTTCTCTTGATCCGTCAGTCAAAGCTGCAACACTAGAGAGTTTAGCTAGTTTGCCGTTACCACAATGTTCTCACTTTAAGTTTTGCGATGTTACTGAGGTTGACGTTAGGAAATCTATACTTGCTATTACTTCTTCAGCAGTCGGTCATGATGAGTTATGTTCAAGAATGATAACTCTTATCCTTCCCTCGTTACTTCCTGTTCTCACTCACATCTTCAACCACTCATTTTCCTCTTGCTCATTTCCGTCAGTTTGGAAACAGGCTCACATAATACCTTTACCTAAAACTAACAATCCTACTTTATTAACCCACTTTAGACCTATTTCTATTCTCCCATTTCTATCTAAAGTTCTCGAGCACATAGTTCATAGACAATTATCTTTTTTCTTGGCGTCGAACTCGGTAATTTCTTCTTTTCAATCCGGTTTTCGCTCGGGTCACAGTACTGTAACCGCGCTTTTGAAAGTAACTGACGACATCCGTTGGGCAATGGAGAATAAGTCCCTTACAGTTCTTGTACTGCTTGACTTTAGTAGCGCCTTCAACTCAGTGGATTTCGACATTTTACTAGGTATCCTCAAATCTATCAATTTATCTTCTTCCGGTTTAGCTTGGTTCAGTTCTTATCTTCGCGGACGCTCTCAGCGTGTTCGCCTGGAGGAGTCCTTCTCTGATTGGTGTAGCCTCGCTGAGGGTGTTCCTCAGGGTAGCGTTCTTTCTCCTCTTCTTTTTTCAATTTTCATCAACTTTGTTACCAGAGTAATCTCCTCTAGTTTTCATCTCTACGCAGATGACCTGCAGCTCTACCGTCATTTTACTGTAGCTGACGCGGGTTCTACAATTGCTGCTATGAATCATGACCTGGCTTGCATCAGCGTTTGGGCTAAGTCATTTGGTTTGCAAATTAATCCAACTAAATCCCAGGCCATGGTCATAGGCAGCAGATTCGTTCGCAATGCGGCTGTTATTGCATCTCTTATGCCTATATATCTCGATGGTGTTCGCATTGATTATACCGAAACCGCCAAAGATCTGGGTGTCATTATTGACTCCAATCTTTCGTGGCGTGCTCAGGTCAATGAGGTCAGTCGAAAGGTACATTTCTCCTTTCATTCGTTGAAAAGCCTTCAAAGTCTCCTGCCCCTGAAGACTAAAATTTCTTTGGCACAAACACTTATTCAGCCGATTATAGATTATGCCGACGCCTGCTACCTGGATGCTACTGAAGAGCTATTAAACAAGCTTGAGCGCTTGCAAAACTTGTGCATTCGCTTTGTTTTCGGTCTCCGAAAGTATGACCATGTTTCTCATCTTCGCAAGGAACTCAAGTGGCTCCCAATCCGCCTTCGAAGGAACACTCGGATTTTATGTCTCCTCTTCAACGTCTTACACAACCCGTCTTATCCTACTTACCTACGTGAGCGTTTTACCTACGCTCGCCCTAGCGACGCACCGTGTAGATCACACCTTAGATCACTCCTTAAATCTCATCCTCATAAAACAAGCTACTATTCCTATTCATTCTCTGTCCATGCAGTAAGATTGTGGAACTCACTTCCGCCTAGCATCCGTGATTTAAAAACTGTTTCTCAATTTAAATATAAAGTAAAAGAGCATTACCTTTCCTCTCAACTGTGAGTGTTTATATACCTGTAGTATGTATGTTTATATATATTTAAGCTTTATGTATTTATTTAAGTATATGTCAATTTATTACGTTATACGTGTAGGTTTATTTTGATATTTTAGTTTAAGACTTCGCATATTTGTATTTTACTCTTCTTGTTCTCACACACTATTGTCTACATTTCTTTCTCATTTCTCCTTTCGCAGGTCTGCTGGAAGAAATTTCTTAAGAAATAAGCAGTACCTTTGTACTCATAATTATGTTTATGTCGTATTTGTATCAATTTTACTGTGTGTACATAAATAATAAAATAAATAAAATAAAAAAAAAATGATGATTCAACCTTGTCGAAGTTCAAGGTAAAAGTTATATTGGTATAAACTGGGTACAGCAGTGGGCAGTTATCCGTTTTTAAAACCTGAATCGTACAGTATTTTTACACCATCAAAGGTGCCAACTCGGCCCGCGTGGTGGTATGGCTCACTCCCTCTTACAGAGTGGAGGCCTGTATACCTACCTACCTACCTACCTACCTACCTACCTATGTCCTAGCAGTAGGAACATTATGTTGATTATACGATAACGTTGAAGATTCACATAAGCGTACTAATATTATCCAAATGCATTTATTATCGGATACTTTTGTTTGCACAGGTAGTCGTGGTGCTGATCCACGCGTCATGTTCGTGAACGGGCGCCGTCAGTTGAGACTGGTCATCTCTTATCTGTCAGGGCTTATTTCTAATCTTATATTTTGAATAGTTTTTTTTTTTACATTGTTCTCAAGTATAAAAGCAACAAGAATAATGTACCTAGGATTTTGTATTGAGAGGGCTAATAATAAAAGTTGACAACATCGCAAATAGCTGCCAAATATTTATCTGTTTTGATTAATTTGGCAATAATACTGTATGGAATTATGAAATGTGGCTAACTAGCGAACTAAAATATTGATTATGAAATGCAATAATTAATGTCGTAATTGCAATTCATTATTAATATTCTAGTTCGCTAGTTAGCTACATTACCTACATATTTCCTTAAACTTAAAGGAATATTGCCAAATTAATCAAAACAGCGAAATATTTGACATCTATTTGCGACGTTGCCCATTTTCAGAATAAACGCTCTTAACTTGATTTAAAAGAGTGTCCTTGGAGTTTCTTGCCCGTTCTTCTCCATAGAGATAGATCTACATTTTGGAATGGGCAATTAGCTTCAACTTTCTGACTAACTGACCGACTATTTGACAATTCAAAAGTGCCTGTAAATGGTTTAATTGAGTTTCATCCGTTTTTGTTTAATTTTAAAGTACGTAGTCTTTCTGCAGGAATGAAAAAACGTGTCGTATTTACCTACACTGCTTACAAATTCTACATCACCTCTGTATTCACCCTGTTAAGAGCAACAGGCCGTTGCAAAAACTATGTTAGTAATGTGAATTCCTAGCGTTTCGGAAACATTTTTTGAAAGTAGATACGTTTTTTCCGTAAACTGTCGAAGACCATAAAGGCTTGTGCAGACCAGCGCGATTTGTCGCGCGACGCGACACGAACAATACAATTTCTAAGAAAACTTCACAGTATAACAATAACCGGTGTCGCGTCGCGCGACAAGTCGCGCTGGTCTGCACAAGCCTTAATGTGTCTTGACTAAAGTTTGAAAAACGAAGTAGGTTGGTAGGTACGAGTAGGTAGGCACGTAGACCAGTTGTTATGTTTTTATGCTCCACCGATTTTATACGTATCAAAGGGACAAAATATTGCATGATGTAAACAATGTTAGAAAGAAAAATAAAGAAAAGAAAGACAAGATAGAAAAGAAAGAAAAGAAAGACAAGATAGAAAAGAAAGAAAAGAAAGACAAGATAGAAAAGAAAGACAAGATAGAAAAGAAAGAAAACAGAAAAGAAAGAAATAAAAGAAAGAAAATCAAGAAAATACGTTTATTTGCGGTAAACATGACGCAAAGAAAGAACACAAAACAAAAAAAGAACAAGTTGGGGGAAAATATGCGTCACATCACGCAAAAAAAAACACGCAAATTTTTAAATTACCAATCTAGTAAAAAAGGGTCTGTTTCATAGTGGGCATCTGTGTGACAACGATAGTAAGAGCCTATCTGAAGACAATTTACAATATTATGTAAAAAAAAAAACCTGTCCGATCTGAAAGGGGCACATAGGTACTGCAATAACATTACCAAAAAGTAATTAAAAATCTTATTATTATTGTAAATTAAAAAGTTATTGCTATTTAAAATAATGATTTTAGTACCAAAATTAAAAAAATCAACAGGAGTTATGAGTTACGACTTGCAGAGACCAGTTAGCTGAACGACGGCCGCGGCGATTTTTTTTATATTTTTTCATGATTATTTCCACATCACATAAATAGACTCTCAGAACGATGGTCACGGATCGGACAGGGTTTTAATTACTAGTTGTATATATGCAAGGTAAAGCTCCATGTAAAATACTGGTATTCAGCTGCATCCGGTTAGACTGGAAGCCGACTCCAACATAGTTGAGAAAAGGCTAGGCAGATTGATTTTGATATATGCAAGGTAAAGGCAAGGTATTGGTTGCGAGGTTGTGGGTTCAAATCCGGGCAAGTACCAATGTGACTTTTTCAATTCATATGTACTTTCTGAGTTTATCTTGGACATTACTGACATCGATGAAGGAAAACACCGTGAGGAAACCTGGACTTATATATTTATTATAAGTCTGAAATCACCAACCCGTCTTGAGCAAGCGTGGTGATCAATGCTCGTGCCTTCTCTGTATGAGAAGAGGCCTTTGCCCTGCAGTGGGACAGTAACAGGCTGATATTATTATATATAGGTAGATTACCTATCTACCATATAAAAAAAAATGGAACAGAATTTCACGAGATAAATAAGTTTACCATCGATTTGTCGATTTTTTTTCCGTAGGTATTGAAATCCTAATCCTAACTAATATTATAAATGCGAAAGTTTTAGTTTGTTTGTTTTTTTGTTACGCTTTGACGCTAAAACGGCTGAACGTATTTGGATGAAACTGGGTTAGGACATAGGATAATTTTTATCTCGATATTTCCACGGGAACGCGAGTTAATGCGGGTGAAACCGCGGGTTGCAACTAGTAACCCATATATCATAATTATTGCAATTTTAGTAAATAAATAAAGAAGTAATATATCTTCATGCCCCCATCACCGAGAATAGGTCAGGTGTGAACCGACATAGCGTGGGCAGAACATTGTTTATTGCCCTACTAAGAAACTGCGTGGGCGTTGGCAATGAAAGTTAACACCGTGAAATTAGGAAGAATGAGGAATTCCCATTATAGGAGTTTGGTGTTTTGAATTTTGACCACTTGGACAGGTAAGTAAAAAATCACCAAAAATTCTTGGGCAGCTCACGTTAATATAACTAAACTACGTTCGCAATTCATTTGCCAAACATGTAAAGAAACACGAGTTTTAGGAAAAACTACTGTAATGCCTACATATAAGGTTCAGTTTGCGCTACAACTTCATACTTCTTATGAATTTTTCAACATTATTTGTCGGTCTAAAATAAACTTTATTTACACTTTCATAAAGTTGATGTTTGTCTAAGTGGAAAATTCGTGTTTGTTTACATGTTTGGCAAATAAGTTGCGAACGCAGATTAGATGTGACCAAATTTTCGCTTGGGTGGACTAAATAATATATGTATATAAGTAAAGTGACTGTGAGTGGATGGACAGACAGACAGACGGACAGGTTGAAATCATTAGGTTTTCTTTTTGCCCTTTTTTTGGCTACGGAACTCCAGAGACCACCGTGGCTGGATTAATTTCTTCCAAATATACTGTGATTTCACATTTCCATTGATTTGTAACACAGATGGGATACTCCGAAGTTTAGGTATGAATCTACAAGTACGCGGCGGGCCCGTCTTGCTGGGCCAATTCAGTCAGTGTAACGTAGTCAGAAGATCACGAAAGAGAAGAGTCACGCGATAGAAAGAGAGGCAACTTCTAGGTAAATATAACAGTAGGTAGATGATAAGCGCTGTGTGACGTGAATTGCACTTTATTGTATCGTAGCAAGAGTAGCTTTTAATTTAAATGATTTTGCGGAGTGTTTCATCTGTATTAATCTGTGCTTGTAACTGCAAAAGAATGATCGAAGTCGCGGGCATAGTTAGAATGACTAAAAGCTAGCTGCAGAACATTTATTTATTTAACATAAAATTGCCAAGGCCAATTACTGACATTAGTTAAAGACATTTAGAGCCGAGTCACACCGGAATGGCAGCGGCTGCCAGCGGCCTCGCGTGACCTCCAGATCCCACGCGCCTAGTCTAGTTTCTATATTACATACGCGCTGCCGCCCGCGGTGCCGCGAGCGGCCTCGCGTCGCCGCTGGCAGCCGCAGGCAGAACCACCAACAAGATGCGCGTACCTTTCAAATTTTTCAAGCGATACTGGTCTTTTCAGTATGTAGATAAAGTTTAAAATTATTT
Source organism: Agrochola macilenta (assembly GCA_916701695.1). NCBI lineage: Eukaryota > Metazoa > Arthropoda > Insecta > Lepidoptera > Noctuidae > Agrochola > Agrochola macilenta. Next base: position 7,173,708 of record OU753564.1, on the reverse strand, counting down.
CACACTGAAAGTGCTCGCCGCGTCGCTGCCGGCTGCTGCCATTCCGGTGTGACCCGACGCTTAGGTACACTAACAAAATTCAAACTACTCGACAGTCATACGCTCATCTCACAATACTCCAGACATACTGACAAGATCTTCTTAAATTCGTTCGTGAATATATCCCAGTCAGGCTTAGCGTCCAAGAGAGCGTTGAGCGCAGAGATTTTGCGAGGGACAGGAGACTGGGCTCTGTGGCTCGAGCGACGCTGACGCGCGACAGTTCGGCTCCGAGGCATGGCCAACAATCTGTTCCTCCTGTTATATTACGGTTAGTACCTGGGCGACCGAGCTTTGCTCTGGTGAAAATAGAGAATGTTATAAATGATAAATGATAAATGATTTTATTTCTGTAAGTTGGTTTGGACAAAACACTTTTACACGTCAATCATATTTTTTAAACTAGATGAGGTCGGCATTTCCTATCTGACTACTCCGAGAAGAAAGGCCGAAACAAACTCAGAGGTCACAGTCTCTTTTAAAGTCCAGACATAATCTTGGTCAGATCATGTGAAGATCATGTAGATTGGTGTCTGAGATGGTCATTTGAGGAAAGAACCACACAGATTGAGAGGACCTGTCCAGTCAGTGCACGCATTTGTCAGTGACCGTGCAGCTCAACTCAGGGTTTGAGGAGCTCAACGATTCGACGAACAATACCAAAGAAAGGACGTTTGGGTAGGCCGCATAAATTACTCAAGCTGCCATTTAATAGTATAGGAAAGTTCATAGTAATTCCATGTTACCATGATAGTAGGTACTTACTGATTCTATGCTGCCATAACAGTAGGTACTTACTATTTCCATGCTGTCATGTCATTCTCATGTCATGGTCATGTCATGTCATTCAAAAATATTGTGGGTCAGTGAAAACCATTTTTCAATTTAGGGATACGTTTGCGAAATATTATGCTTTAAGTGCAAATTTTTGTTAGAGTATAGAGTCGCCCCATCCCTGCCAGCTAAATGGTTGTTCTAAGATTTATTAAAAAAATCACAGCAGTAGTATAGAAAAGTGCCAATACGTACACGGTCAAAAAGTATTGAACATCTGATATTTTTTTTTATAACCGTTGAAAGATTTCAACGCAGTGGGGTTAAGATTCATGTACTGAATCCATGGCATCAGTTTTCGCGCCAATGTCCCTGCCATCCTGTATATAACTAAATTAAAAGGAAAACTTTCCAACAATCCCTACACTAGAGGATAGACGAGAAAAAAAAACATCCCCACTTTACGTGTAGGGTACCCCAAAAACATTTTGGGTTTCTTGTTTTTATTTTACTTTACGTATACCGGAAATACACAAAAAAAAAATGTTTTCATGATTTTATATAACCACTTTGTCGTTGTGATTAATATGTATATCTATACCAAATTACAGCTTTCTAGTACAAACAGTCTCTGAGCTAAGCCGCGGACAGACAGACAGTCTGACGGGCATGGCGAAACTATATAAACTGATGAGTTTGTTGCGCCACTTCTTCTTCCCAGCTTACGCACTAGGAAGTGGTGAAGGGTGGGCGTTTTGGGGGACTGTCTTATGTAATTTTGACGTTCGAAAAGTGCTGATTCTCAGCCTAGTTTGAATAAATTACTTTTGAATGTTTGAATGTTATATGGGTACCTTGTTTACTACGGAACCCTAAAAATGACTTAGTTTTAATACGTCAAATAATAATCAAGTAGAAACATTAGATAATATACAAGAGTTAACCTTACAACATGTAGGTAAAGAAGATGGTAACGCCTCCTTTGAACAATAGCAACATCAAGGGAATGGGTGGTACGCTGTCGACCTTAATCCCTTTTACGAGAACCTCGAGTGACGTGGCTTAATAAGGTACCAGACTTAAATTGTCTGAGTGCTGTAAAAGGCTTTTCCAAGAAACCAGTAAGTTCAGTAAAATACTATTAGAATTTATTCCAAACGTTTACTTACATTGTTGGATTCATTATTATGATTCTACAAAACTCTTGTAATCTCTCTGTTCATTTCTATTCTGTCATTATTCAGAGCCATAATAATATTGTCATGAACTTTTAAAGAAACTGTGAGCTTAAACTTTGTCTCGGCGGATTCTATTTCAACGGAGTCGACGCCAGCGCCATCTAGTTTGAACAATCAAAACCAAAGGCAAAGAATGGAATGATGACGTTTTTGAAAGATTCAGGTACTACAACTTAATTTATTGTTTAAAATTGTATATATCGCTAGTTCAAATTTTATTATTATAACTGGATATTGCTCAAGGAGTCCAAAAACATTTATTTCTTGCAGCTTAACAAACTCTAGCCGTGCTTATATCGAAAATTAAATCCTCCAAGAACATCCCGACTCTTTAGGCTCACTTGCACCATATATCACTAAATTTATTTAGCGATATACATCGTTCTATTTCTGTCAAAAATTACAGAGACAGAATTTTGGCGACGTAGGTGCAAGGTATTCCACATGACACTGGCACAATAGTCGACATCGGTTCAGTTGCCAAAAGGGAAAAAAAAAGAAGGTATTCCACCTGTCTCCTTTTATACGTATTGGAGGTGAAGTTGTAATCGTGAGCGCAATTGAAACTCCAACTTGTAGTTAATCTATACATATAAAATGCTTTATCCTGAATGACTGACTGACAGATCAACGCACAGCCTAAACCGCTGATCGTAGAGACCTGAAACTTGAAGGGTCTGTTCTTTGTATGACGTAGGCATCCGATAAGAAAGGATTTTTCGAAATTCTACCCCTAAGGGGGTGAAAAAGGCGAGCAAAGTTTGTATGGGACAACGTGATTCCTTGGTCCAATCTACTTAAAATTTTGCATAAACATTCTTTAACAGAATTAATGGAAGACCTGTTTCGTATTTTATTGAAATTCATCCCCTAACGGGGTTAAATAGGGGTAGAAAGTTATATTGGGAGTGATTTGCTTCGAAGTTGATATCAATACTCCTTAGTGCTTTTGATTTAAATTTCATTTTATTTTGACACATGTTTGAAAAGTCAATCCGATTTTATTCAAAAAAGGTTGCACTCACATAATAGCTTGGTGCAATGCAAATACTCTTTAAAATTAGAATGTCTCGAAAGTCACCGTACTATTTTAGCTTTAGGCTGCCTGTCCACTGGTGTGGAGACGAGAGGAGAGGAGCGGAGATGTGCCAATATTAACGAATAGAATCTAAGCTCTGGACCGGAGTTTAGATTCAATTGGTTAATATTGGCGCATCTCCGCTCCTCTCCTCTCTTCTCCGCTCCAGTGGACAGTCAGCCTCACAGAGGTCTATATTTATTTCTCGGATTTCCCTAACACAATCAAATTACCCCTTCGAATTCAGAGAGTGCTAGAGACGAGCTACAAAGCTCAAGGTCATACTCTTAAGGTAGCGGAAGTAGACTTGAGGGAAAGCTGCTTCTCCCACGGCAAGTTGTATGTGGCATGCTCCAGAGTAAGCGCACAGAGTAGCCTGGTGATACTAGCACCCGAAGGAAAAACAAGAAATATTGTTTTTTATAATGTTATAACAAAATTAATTACGTAAAAAACCAATAAAACATCCAATTAGAACCATTTTGGACTTCTGCGCGGACGAAGTCGCGGGCAAAAGCTAGTGTATATATATTTATAACACACTTATCATAGTTTAAATTTAGGCACACTAGTAGGTACACATATAAACTAATAGGGACAAAATAAACTAATGATCTAAAATCTAGTCTGTGTCCCGCTACTGTTGGTAAGCAAGCTACCGACGCTACTACCAAGGGACGCTCCGCTATGGGTAATACCCCGATCGATCCTTACTAACTTATAAATACTTATCTATACTAATACAGGTGACGCCACGTATATTAACGTGCGTTCACAAATGCACAATACGTGACGCCACAGAATTATGTTTTAAGGGAACTAAGATATACAGGAGCTAAACGCAAGTTTTATAATGTTTAAAACTTTAAGATCCACTGCAGTAAACAAAATCAGAAAAATATATGATATTCATCAGAATATATACTATGTTAGATAATGTGTTGAAAACATAACACAACCAATTTGATACGAGATAGAAAATAAAACAGAAAGTACCTCTAAAAACTTTTAGCGATTAAAAACCATATTAATATAGTACATGCAATCTTTCTGATTTTTTGTCAGATTATTCTAGAAGCAACATATTAACGTTATTTTTGTTTTTTTAGTCCAATCGATAGACTTTTTGTGAATGTATGTTTAGCGTTAAATGCATTTAGTTATTTGTGGCGCAAGTGGGCCTAACAGTCAGTCGCTGGATAGTCAGTTCTATTACCACCTTCCTGACTGGCTAATTAACCACGATAAGCTAAGCTTATTTTACTTACTTATTTTACGATAAGTTAAGCTTGCTAAAGACTTGTAAAAGACGATGTGGTTGGAAAAGGGTGACTGCCAAGATGACAACTATAACTACAACAACATTCTCACAGGATGACGGCATCTGAACCTAAACTGGTTGGCAACAGGCGTTGCCAACTGCGATGCAACTGGTACTCCCACGTATAGCGCAACTCAAGTACGCGCCAACTTTATGAAAAATTGCATTGGCAACGACCGAGTGACCTGCACTGCCAATTGCGCCGTGTGAGAACCGGTATAGAAATGTATGTGCTAACGCAATTGACAACCGGCGTCAGGCACTAATCTGCGCTCGCAATTTATTTGTAAGCAAACACGAGTTTTCGACTTAGACAAACATCAACTTTGTGCCTATAAATAAGGTTGATTTTAGACTGCCTAAGCTACTGTACTGTTTAAAAAGTCATAAAAAAATATGAAGTTGTAGCGCAAACTGAACCTTAAGTGTTACAGTTGTTTTTCCTAAAACTTGTGTTTGTTTACATGTTTGGCAAATGAATTGTGAACGCAGATTAGGTGAAAGAAGAATTGAGTATTGAGTACCAACTAAATGCCAGACACCTCAAGTCTGGCATTTTTCCTAAACGGAGCTTAGTTGGCGCAGCCGCGAGGCACACTTTCTTGTTATTTTCTTTCTCTGCACTTTTTAATTGTTTCCATTTTTATTTATTTTTTACTTGTAGTATAATTAGGTTTTGTTGTGTGCCTTATAGTATTCGCTAAATAAATGTATTTCCTTTCTTTCTTCTTTTTTCTTTCAATTGGTTTCATCAGCGTTGAAAACTGGTTTTATTTTCGTCACTTCTGAGAGAATTTCAAAATGAGAATTTCAAATGAATTCGTGAGAATGGCCTTAAATAGAAGTATGGAAGAATAAGCCATGTTATTCCGACCCCAAATTAATAGGGATCCTATTGCTCCCTTAAGCAAGACAAGAAAGCCTTGCTGTTCTCATTTAAATGCAAATATTCCTACAGCGACCAACCACGAGTGTAATGGTATAATCATTTGCATGCCTGATTGTGGAGATGACATTAATTTGCCGCTTCATCTGTCCAGCTTGTTCAACCGTTTAACCTATGTTCTACAGCCCTGACCTAGAATCTAATCAAGGCAACCATGCACGCAATGCTTAGGTCTCTCTGGGAATGGAAGCCAGGAAATTTGCAGAAGTTTTCTTATTATAGGACCAGTATTGGTTTATTTTTGAAGTGAATGTTTTAATTTTAACTGGCTGTTGTCGCGACTTCGTTTGTGTTTTTAATGTTCAGGGATGTTAAAGTACACTGTGTCATTCTAGTTATTTTGATCGTTGGGTTTATTTCGCATAATTTTCATTTATAATTTCAGTGTTGTTTTACCCCTTATCCTTTTCCTCGGCTTGATATTTTTTATTTTATTTTCTTTGTTTAGGCAACCAACAGCGATACATATAGTATGTTACAGAGTATGTGTGTTACAGTATTGTATGGCTAATAATAGGTTTCCCTGTATAACTGGGATAAGTATAAAACATGCGAACGGAATACTTAGAAATATTATAAATTCAAAAAGTGCAGTTTTAGGTATATTACTTATAGATAAGTTTAACATTTTAAAGAAAAACAAAAATGGTTTGAAGATTAAAAAAATAAAAGTTTGTAAATTAAGAGACTAATAATTAGTTTATCATTTGCCTTCGTTTATGGTTTTTATTATTTTATTTTTGAATGTAGGTTTATTACAGTTAAATATATCGACTTTAGAGAACTCTGTGTTATAAATTCGAGCAATACGGGTCAATACACAATTTTTGGCGTAATTAGTTGAGTGCCGAGGCACGTGTAGCATCGTAGTGTGACGAGTGCGCCGTAGGGGAGTGTTAAAAGTTACCTGTGTTACCAGCTCCGGGCAATCGAGGCGTCCATTAAGTATGTCATAAAGCAAACACATGTCCATAACCTTGCGCCTTTCATCGAGTGTTAGCAGACCATGTGTTCGACAACTATTTTCATAAGCCATCGGAGATTTACGGAAGCGATAGTTAAGATGGTTAATAAATTTTCTTTGAACCCGTTCTAGTTGGTTCTTATAAATAATGTATTGGGGGGACCAGATTGGGCACGCATATTCTAAGACACTGCGCACATATGCAAAATACACTGATTTAAGAGCCTCGATGTTTTTAAATACCTTACATGACCTAATAACAAATCCTAAGTTCTTATAAGCTTTTGTACTAACAAAGTCTATGTGATCCGAGAATGTTAATTTATTGTCAAACATAACCCCTAAATCCCGAACTATCTTGACTTTATTAATGACAATTCCATTAAAGTTATATGAGTAAGCAATGGGGTTTTTTTTACGTGTATAACTAATACATTGACACTTTGTGACGTTTACTGTGATCTTGTTTTTCATGTAATAGTCATTTAAGTTATTAAGGTCCTCTTGAAGAGCACTACAGTCATCGAGTGATCTTATTTTATAAAATATTTTTTTGTCGTCAGCGTACATTAAGTGGTCAGAGTGTTTAAAAGAGTCAGTGATATCAAATAAATATGCGTTGTAAAAGAGAGGTCCCAAATGGGATATTAATATGAGGAGTTATAACGATGTTTCTGTCATCTGACCCATCAAAGTTACGAGTATCATTGGTTTTTGTATGACATAGATGTCATATGACATTTAAAGAGGGTGGAAATTGATGGCAAACTACTACATCTATGCATGTCTCTATATTATTTTTTTGATCCTGGTATTTGGTATCGTATAATGAGCTCAAGAGTTTCTTTATACTGTTTTAAAACAGGGGTGTTTTGGGGCAACGTTAAGTATTATTGGTGTCCCATTTTAAAAGTTCTAAACATTTATTATAGAATTTTGTTTAACTTCTAATTATTTTAAATATTTTTATCTGGTGTGGTCTGAGCTTTACGCTAAAATTTTATATTTATAAGTCCTTGAACTGAACTTAAAAATCAACAAAAGGAGTAAACTAATTCATGACCACAACCATTCTGCCACGATTGCCAAGCATGAAGAGAGCGTTCTAGAATGATTATAAAAACTTCTGAAATTAATATTTAGGAGATCTCGATTGAAGTAGTCAAAATGACTTTACGTAAATTCCTTTTCGAAAATGAAGCTGTACTGTAAGTTTTCATTTAATTTAATTTTATATTGACTTTTTGTTCTCTGAAAAGGCAAATAGTCAAACTGAAAGTGGAACTGAAGCTTTGTATGGAACAGCTGGACATACATAATGTCCAAAATTCCAATTGTAACAGGTCATGATGATTAGGATCTTACAGTACAGCGCACAGAGCACGGCAGACTCTAGAAACAGTAAGAATAAGAATGTGGCGGCATCGACAATCGCCACATGCGAACTACGCATCAAAGACCTGACGTCACACAACATCCTGACGTCCGCGTCAGTCAAATCCTGCATCGCGCAATTATAGTTTACCGCGCGATGGACTTATACACAATCTCCCAACTTCTACCTCTGGGCAATTGCCCGCCAGACACGACACCCGTCTGGTCGGAGGATCCTCCCTTTTCTATGGTGGATGAGTGAACTTTACACCTTGTTTCTCATACCCCTAAAAGAATAAGAATTGACATAACGGTCCCGCATGACGGGAACCTCGTGAAAGCCGAGAAAGATAAACAAATCAAGTATCTTGACTTGGCTCGCGAGGTTGTCGACGTGTGGGATGTAGACTCAGCGATCATTGTCAATGGCTTAATTGCCAAGAGCCTCGACCAACACCTAAAGAGCTCTTGTTGGGCAGCTGGATCAAAGGTTTGATTCAGAAAGCGGTACTCCTGGACACGGCTCGCATTGTCAGGAGGTTCCTCTCTGGAGCCCTGAACACCGGTAGCTTGGACCCGGTTCCCGATACCGGTGGGCTACTATTTTTTATATTTTTAAATGTTTTAATTATTTTTATATTCTAATATTTAAAAATGTTACTTATAAGTATTTAAATGAAATAAAGAATAACCTAGGTATTTATAATTTTACCCACTCTAGGTACTTCTAATATTCGCAGCGCCGAAAGTGCGCTGAGCTTACAGCTATCGTGAGGAGCCGCCTTTAAAGCCGGTGTCGTAGTGCGAGTAACGCCCGACGAGACGGGTGTTGAGTCTGGTGGGCTACTGCCCGACGGTTAATGTCAAGACGTTTTATATATGCTAGTCGCACGGATAACTTTGCTTGCGCAATGTAGGATTGTTGCGTGACGTCCGTAGTTGGCATGTAGTGATGTAGATGCCACGGTCACAAGCTTGGTTTGTATGGAAAGTGTTGACAATGCCGCCTCTAGCAGCCGTCGCCGAGCCGTTTCCGCGCCCTTTCGAATCACCACTCATAGGCCATACCTTTCTCAGCCCAAGAAGAAACCTAAAATCACGAATACACTCAACTGTGAGTATTTTTATACCTGTAGTATGTACATATGTTTATATATTTAAGCTTTATGTATTAAAAAAAAAAAAAAAAAAAAAAAAAAAAAAAAAAAAAAAAAAATGTTAATGTTGTTTAAATGTTAATTTTATTTAAGTATATGTTAATTTATTACGTTATACGTATATTTTGATATTTTAGTTTAAAACTTCGCATATTTATATTTGTCTCTTCTTGTTCTCACACACTATTATCTACATTTCTTTCTCATTTCTCCTTTCGCAGGTCTGCTAGAAGAAATATCTGTATCTATTTTACTGTGTGTACATACATAATAAAATAAATAAATGCACTAGAAAATAAGCAAGGTGTAGATGTTTTTCTGTTGCAGTGTCATCAATACTCCATCCGATTACCGTTACATAAAAATCTTACGTTTTATGCTGGTCATAGTCAGCTCCTGGCCTCGAAAAGAAATAGGCGAGAGAGCCCGAGTCGAACTACCAAGCCGTTATCCTTAAATATTTTTAGTTATTTGTGACTACTGCTTCTTAGCGCCGGTTTTTATGTCAAGATCGCGAATTATCTTTTTTGGAAGTTGGACATAATTATATTAAACTTACAACTATGTTAATGATACAATTACAACCACAATTACACAAACACACACAACAAAATAATCACTGCTTCAGCATTCCAGCTGAGATACTGTAGCAACGACTTACAATACAGCAGTCCAGCCTGTCAGCAATAACTCCCAGGATGCACTGGGTCGCACCCTGTGCACGGAGTTATTGCTGACAGGCTTTGGTTCCGCAAACATCCCTGATGCGCTACATAAGCGAGGCATCCATCAACACCCTGAAAGCTGTATTAAATTTTGTAATTGTACTGCACGCAAAGGACACTGTATGATCTCTGCGTAAAATGTACCCACAGGCCACAGGTGTAAAATGAGGGACAGAAGGCTCTAAAAACTGTTTTTTAACCGCCGTAGAATCACGCTTAAACTTGCGAGCACTCATATTCGCTCTGACTGATAGCGCCCTCCGCTCTCTCTCAATATCGTCATCGTCCTTAAGGCTACTGGTCAAAACATGCCCAAAGTACTTGAATGAGTGCACTTAAGAATCTACTTAACGGACAAATAAAATATTTTTAGTCTTCATCCCTATTCAAATTTCTTTAAAACTGGCCAGCTTATACTGGTTTTATTATAATTGACGTGCAGCTTACTGTATACATATGATAACCACCAAGACTGGTTTAATTAATATCCCCGGATGACCGGATCTGTATAGATACAATTCCGTTGCCGACCGCTGGCGGCAACTGCACGGACGTATCGCCGCGACACGACTGATTTCTATGTATTTCTTTGAAACCGATATGTCGCTAGCTACGGAAGGTATTTCATAGAAATTCATAGAAACCAGTCGTGTCGCGACGTCACGTCGCCTGCGGTTGGCTAAGAAATGGTACCATAAGAGGAATAAAAATAAAACACAAAAGTTTATTTGCAGGCTCCCAAATATTACAATTTATTTAAAAAATTGTACACATAAGTTATGCATAAATTAATCGTAAACATTGTTATTTAACAGACAAAAGATTTGCATAAATATTAAACGATGATAATATAAACTGCTGCACAGCATTCACATGCTGTTCAAAAAGGTGAAGTAAGATAAAGAAGTTTTCAGGATCTGTAAAAAAAAAAATAACTTATTCGTTTTATAGTCCACTAGCTTCTGCCCGCGACTTCATCCGAGCCTATAACCCTCCACAAGAAGTGGACTATCCAATGCAAAAATATTTTTTCAAATCCGACAGTTTAGTTCCGGAGATTGCCCCCTACATACAAACTTATAAACATACAAACAAACAAATTTTACCTCTTTATAATATTAGTTTTGACTAGTTTTCTCAGTAGCAGCCTGGAGTCTGGATTTGTTCTCGGTTGATAGGAATAGGTTCGCCCCATATTACATGGGACTTTAAGCATAACTGGCGAAATGTCGGTGTACTAAAAGGTACAATCTCTCTTTCTCACTGTCTCTCTCTTTCTCCCTCTCTCTTTCTCTCTCTTTCTCCCTCTCTCTTTCTCTTTCTCCCTCTCTTTCTCCCTCTCTCTTTCTCTTTCTTACTCTCTTTCTCCCTCTCTCTTTCTCTTTATCCCTATCTTTCTCCCTCTATCTTTCTCTTTCTCCCTCTCTCTCTTTCTCACTCTTACTCTTCCTCTCCCTTTCTCTCTCTTTCTCCCTCTCTCTTTCTCTTTCTCTCTCTCTTTCTCCCTCTCTTTCTCCCTCTAAAGATAAAGGGAAAAAGATAAAAAAAAAAAAGAAGGCAAAGAAAAAAACAAAATAAGGAAAGAAAAAGGAACGAAAGAAAAAAAAGGAAAGGAAAGGAGGAAGAAAAAGAGAGAGAGGGAGAAAGAGAAAGAGAAAGATCTCTTTCTCCCTCTCTCTCTTTTTCTCATTCTCTCTATAAATTGGCACTAAAACTAGATGTGCCAGATTCACGGCTGGGTTCTGTACCTATCTATGATAGCTGGCTTATTACTGTTATTTGTATGTAGTTACTACCTACTTAGTTATTTCTAACGAATAATTTGTAACGTTCACGTATCTACATCGAGCTCTCGAGTAGGCTATTGCACCAATAGTTATCTTCGCTACCAATAGAGGCAAATGCCAAATCAGGTCTTTATATTATTACCCCCCTTTTTATATTATTAGGGCCTTTTTATTATTTACCGGCTTACTTTAGTAACAGACGTAACCCAACCATACCCAACCATGCCAGTAACATGGCTTTGATGCTGTATATTGACCAACTAGGCTTTGAACGCGACTTCGCCCTCGTGATGGTCCATAATTATCCCACGAGAACTTACTAGATAAGATTACTACTATCTTCGGGAAATACAGATGTGATTTATTATTTTATGTAGTCCAGTCATTTAGTTGTTTTATCTGGTAATTTTTCCGGGAGTTTCGAAAATTGGTGAAGACTATATTGATTTCGACGTGATCTTTTCGAATTTTCACTTTGGCCGAGCTGCCAAAGTTTGACGCTCGCGCCGCCATATCGGAAAAATGGCGCCCAAAAACATGTATTTGACATCTTCTTTCCGAATCATTTAACATGGTGACGTGACAGTAAAAATACAAAGTGGTAAAGTGAAAATTCAAAAAGAGCACGTCGAAATCAATAAATCACTAATTTTCAAAACTCCCGGCAAACATTCCAGGTAATACCCTTATTGAACACTAAACAACTGTATAGAATAGAATAAATTTATTTGCATTAATTAAACATGGTACAATAATGGTTTTAATAATAGGGTTATGAATCTACGTGTCTCGGCATGGACTGGCATACAAATAATTTTAAGGAAACAAGTATGTTTTTATGCAATCAACGGGCAAGTATGTTTATATTATATGTAAACGGTATGTTTATTATATCAGGGTTGGGATTTGAAACTCCCACGTACAGTCAATCGCATGTCCATGCTAACACTTTAGCTTTGAGCTGGCCTAGCGTACTACGGCCTTTTAATAGATTAACAGGCCAGCTTGTGCTTGTTTTGTTATAGTTTGACCGGGACCACTGTTCCGCGCCTTAGGAATGCGCGGCGAAGCGGCGATGACGAATGAGCAGTGGGATGTCGTGAGCGTTGACGAATGAGCCGCCTGCACTGCCCCCCATATCGCCGTGCACATACCTAACAGAGGTCTCGGTCAAACTATATCACTGACGTTCGGCCTACGGTACCTAAAGGCAAATATGATAACTGCTAAATTATATTACCGTAGTCATAGAAGTAACACCAACATCAGCAAGTCCCAATGCTTTCACATGCACAGGTTCCTGAACATTCATTAGAAAGAAGGCCACTGTTCGCCTGTTCTTCGTGTCCATGCTTTCCCACGGTAAACCGTATACAGCGCCTTTCAATCTATCACTCTGTAAAGAATATCACAAACCACGGTATTTCATTTAAAATAAATTGTTATACTAGCTGACCGGACAGACGTTGTCCTGTTTTCTAGGACTAGATTGCGGCGCCACCTACCGGGTCTACTTGTGAATCTAAACCATTCAGGGTAAACTCAAATACACACAAACAAATCATCAAAATCGGTCCAGCCGTTTAGGAGGAGTTCAGTAACGTATATATGTACAGAAATATTATATACAGGGTGTGGCGTAAATAGTGGTCCAACGTGAAGGGGTTGATACACCGTTTATGCAGCAGCTATCACATACCACAATTTGAGCCATTTACTCCATAGGTCTCAGAATAAAATGTTATTTTATTCTTAAAAAAAAAATTGCTACTTGCTTTACTAATTTGATTGTAATGTCCATAAATTAAAAAAAAAATGTTTATAGCTGTGGAATACAATCATGTGCTATCATTTGCAAATAACATTTTAAAAGTCCTTAGAAAGGTAGGTACAAAAGTTTTTTTTTTTTAAACAAAAACATTAATGATATTTTTTTAAAGAATAATGTCATTTGTAATAAACGTTGGACTACTATTTATGCCATACCCAGTATATAAAGATAAACAATTAAGTTTTATTAGTCAATCGGTGGCAAGTGCGACTGCTTAGGGTATTGGGTTCGATTACCAGGTTGGAACAAAGTGTTATTGGATTTTTCAATTACAAACTCAGTAACCCGGAGCCTGAATTTTATTTGTGACAACTGGTCACAAATTCAGGCTCTGGGTTACTGAGTTTGATGGCAATTAAATAGGCTCGCCCCCTCTTGTATGGAATTTATGTTTATGATTCAACAGTACTTAATAATAAAACGGGTTTATTATTATTAACTTTCTCCTTACAATACTGCCAATAAGTTCGAAGATGATCGACAGCTGCATAAGTTGTTGAAACAAGATAATTGTGAGCGGTAAATAACGGATCAGAGCCGCAGCAGTCTGAAATAAAAACAAATAATATCATATAATTTTCATTACAACGACAACGTACTTGTCCTTTTAATTCAAAGGTGACCTTAATCAGAATGTATTTAAATGGTAAGAAATAGAACTTTTTTGAAAGCTCCCCAAAAACTAAGTCGTCACTTATATCTGTGATACATTGTAACAGCGAATCAATTTTCACGCCTCGACCTAGGCTAAATAATTTTTCATATTCGGATATTTACGTAGCTCATGACCTAAAGAGGTATGACATTTTTTAATTTCATTGACTTTTGACGTTCAAAAGTGCGTTTTAATGGCCTATTTCAAATAAATGATTAGGCATTTTTTGTGAGTGATCTATAAATTCAGTCACACAACAATAAAAAACTTTCTTTTAGGCTACGCTGCAGTCAGGTAAATACGAGTAGATATAAACTATTAGGTACTGACCATTTGTGAACACTCCAAAAGCAGTAAACACCCGCTTGCTTGATGGAACCCGTAATAAGCGAACAACATCGGCCCAAATACATCGGACATTTTATCTGTAAAACTAAAACCAAAGAAACGATATTATTTTGAGGAAATAGAGCTTAAAGAGTAGTCGTTTGTCAAAGTAAATTCCAGCATAGGCACAGATGAATACAGATGTTCACTCCGCAAAATCATTTTTAATAAAAAGCGACTCTTGCTTCGATACAATAAAGTGCAATTCAGGTCACACAGCGCTTGGGCTCATCACAATTGCGACGATAAGTCCTCTCTTTTAGGAGTGGCTAGAGAGGCGCCACGGCGTCCTCACCTTCCGCCTGACGCAGGTCCTTATCGGACACGGCTGTTCCGGATAAGGCGGGAGGAAAGGCCCGGGTGCCATCATTGTGTGGATCGCCCGGAGGTCACGGTAGAGCATACGGTGGAGGTCGGCCTGGCTTGGGTGGAGCATCGCCGTGACCTCGCGGAGGCGATCGGTGGCGGTAAACTCTCGCGTCCGGCCCTGGTCCAGGTCATGGTACGGAGCGAGAGTGCATCACCTTCCGTCACCTTCTTCTGCGAACCAGTAATGCACGCGAAGGAGGAGGCGGAACTCGTGAGAGGCAAATTTCGGGTAAAAAAAAGGTCGTACAGCGCTAATTAAGTACCTACAGTAATATTCACCTACAAGTTTCTTTCTATTGCGTGATTCTTATATAAGTTCTGACTCCGTTACGCTCACTGCAATAGCCCGACAAGACGACCTGCCGCGTACTTGTAGCTTCATACCTAAAATACGGAGTGAAACATCTGTATTCATTTGTGGCATATAGGACCTATTTCTGCTGACAAGCCACATCGACGTGTATTATTTTTAATCGACTTTTCAAAGGAGGAGGTTATCAATTCGGATGTTTATACCGGCTGAATTTTTTTACCGTCTCGAGAATAATATGGTGTGTTGTGTAAGTGGAACAGAAGCCATACCTGGGAATATTTGCTTAGTAGCATTGACCACGCGGGCGGCCGGTATGCGCGAGCGGCTTGTGCGCCTGCGAAAGGATATCAAAGAGGCCGACGGCAAGTGCGGCGACTACCTATCGGCCGCTAAGGAAAGCTACGAATTCATTGATAAATTCCGCGCATTTCGATATTTTTTATAGTTTAAAAAAAATAAAAATAAAATCTGTGCTTCTACTCCGTTCACCTATTATACCCTATTTTTTTTGAGATGGTAAAAGAAATCATGCGGTCTATGTAATTTTTTTTTTCTTGCGACCGTCCGTGCTTCGTATGGGTGCAATGGCGACAAGTCCAAATTTGCGATTTCTATGCTGTCTTTCTGTTAAATATTAATGTATTATAAATATGAACCTTTCGGAATATCTTAAGCAGCACATATAAAGGAAAAAATCACGTGATTTACATCAATGGATAAGACTACAAAAATAAACCAAAATTGTTAATTTGTTGTATAACACACAATTTTTGTTGAGTGTGTTGTGCAATGCAATGTTAAGTTTGTTTTTGGGACCCCTTTATTGTGCCCTTTATTGTCCGACACGCACTTGGCCGGTTTTTTTTCTTGTTTATATATCGATACCCAGCACGCCTGTGTAGTTTCGCTAGCTAATTTAATTATGACCCTGTATATTAAATTTATATTTAAAAAAAACTTAACTTACTTAACAATATTTCGATGATATTCAACTAATTCATTTAGTTGAATACTAACACCTTTCAGCTCATTGGGAGAATACATTTCACAAGTTAGAGTTGCAGTGCTGTTTTCTATCATGAAGCTTGTTTTAGATGCGGGCCTCGGGAAGTTGTCGAGATTGTAAAGTAATATCTTGAAATGACCCCAGAGGTGAAATACCATTAGAGACAAAAAACAATCGTGCATGCAGAACCATGTTGCACACAAGTATGAAATAATCCTGTAATAAAACAAATGATGTTATCAAAACTCACCGCTTTTAGGCCCCAATATTACACTATCATATTTATATTTATCATACAAATATGATTTCTTATCTGTCAAATTCTATGATCATAGTTAAATGACGCTGTACTTAATTTTTACATATTTTGGAATATGTAAAAATGAAGTACCTACAGCATCATTTAAATTATGATCATAATATACACGTCATACTTAATCAAGATGGATATCGATTTAGCCGTGTTTGATTTAGCCAGTTTTGAGGTTCAAAATATTTTAATTCACATAAACCTACAAGGGCACTTATGAAACGTCAGAAGCTAGGTGCACGGTTCCAATGGTCGTTTCGGAGAAGAGCCGGCAAGAAACTCCACGGTTACTCTTTTTAACCGACTTCCAAAAAGGAGGAGGTTATATGTTCGACGCGTATGTATATATTTTTTTTTTTTTTTTTATGTATGTCCACCGATTTCTCCGGCAATTGTGGACCGATTTTGAAAATTACTTTTTTGGATGAAAGGTTATGCTCCCGGATTGGTCCCAAATATGTTTTTTTAACTTTGCTTGGATAGTTTTTGAGTAAACTTCAATAATACGTATTTTTCCCACTTAGTATATGTGGATGATATGATGATAACTTCCTGTGACTGTTATTTACATAGCAGGTACTGGTATTCGAATTTTTGTGGGGTAGGTACCACAACTAAAAAGTGAAAAATAAAAAAAATACAAAAAATAAACCACCGACTTCCGAAAAAAAAACACTAAAAAGTGAAAAATAACTTTTCGCTCTGTAGTATTTTTTTTTCAGAAGTCGAACGTTTTTTATTTTGTAAAAAGTTTTTATAAAAGTAAATGGTTTTTACAATGTTTTCAAATTACAGTGTAAAACGTATGAGAGGACAGTGTAGACCTATCAACAAGTACCAGGTACTTAGCAAAATATCTAGATCTGTGGACCATTTTATATAATGGTCCACAGATCTACGGTCTCTTAGACGGATATGATCATATTTGTACGCTTGCTGTCAAATAGGATTCCTTATCTATGATCATATACAATATGAATCAAATGTAGGTAAATCATATCTACCGTCATAGGTTCTTCATATAAAATTACTCTACATCTCTGATCCTATTTGTATAATAGTCTAATATGGCTCTTATAGAGGTCAAACATAAAGAAAAGACAAATGCTAAATAAAAAAATACAAAGGACTGTGACGCGGCGCTGGTATACGTATTTACAGGACCATTTCATGCGCCATTTCTCCCACCCATAACTGCTTTCCCAGTAGAGCTAGACATATGAAATTATTTGCTGCTTTATATGGTCCGACGAACTCCTGAAAATTTCACGCTATCATGTCAACTCTTTTTTAATTTTCCAAAATGGATTAATCTAACAACTCAGACTACTACTGCTGTAAAATACAACAGACGACGTATATTTAGTAACCTAATCCAAGTTACTGTACTTAAAGAGTCATAAAAAACCCTGTAAGAAATCGACACGTGTATGCTGCTGATAACTATCCTAGCCGAGGTGGACCGAGCAGTAAGCGATACCTAAGTGGGGTTTACGGGCGGTGGCCGGTGTGGCTCACACTGCGTTGGACGCTTGACGTGACATCACGTCGTGTCCGGGCTCGCAACAAGTCAATCGTCATCTTGAGGATGCCTCGTTGAGTGGTGAAACACGTGTCGATTTCTTACAAGGTTCTTTATAACTGTTTAAGGGGCATGCACTAAGGTAACCCGCGAAATTCAAATTTTCTTTAGTTTTTTGCATTTTTCAGGTCTGTGTCAGGTTTTATGTTGATTAAAATATGATTCGCGACCGTAACAAATATGGTTTTACATAATTATAATCATTACAATCAGGAATACAACTCCATAAGTAGGCACAGTGGTCAAATGTCATGATTTCATGAAATAGTCATTCAATGGAATTATATGAACTTAGAGAGTTGTATTGATCATTTTTATGATAACAATTCTATAAATATACATTTGATACGGCCCCGAATCACATTTAAATCAACTTACAACATGATCCTGACCTGAAAGTTGCAAAAAACGTAAGAAAATTTGAATTTCGCGGGCCATCTTGACGCTTTCGCCTTAAGTACAGTAGACCAGATTAGGTTACTAAATATACGTCGTTTATTGTATTTTATAATGGATCAAGTGAGTCAATTTACTACTGCTGTGATCCTCTGCTGGACATAGATCTCTCATGCTGCGCCACAATACCCGATTCTCCATTCATATCTAGTGTGTCCCGATGTGTGGCAAACTCTATGACCATGATCTCTTCGTAACTTAAAACATCAAAATAATTTAAAGGAAACAAGTATGTTTTTATGCATTCTAACGGGCAAGTATGTTTATATTATGATTGTGTAAACGGTATGTCTATTATATCGGCGTTGGGGTTTTAAACACCCACGTACAGTCAATCGCATTTCCATGGTAATACTTTAGCTTTGAGCTGGCCTAGCAGAGGACTTCCTTTCAATAGATTAAGAAGCCAGCTTATGATGGTTTTGTTATAGTTTGACCGGGACCGCTGTTCCGCGGCGAAGCGGCGTGAGCGTTGATGAATAAGCGGACTGCACTGCCCCCCATATCGCCGTGCACATACCTAACAGAGGTCTCGGTCAAAGTATATCATTGACGTTCGGCCTACGGTACTTAAAGGTAAATATGATAACTGCTAAATTATATTACCGTAGTCATAGAAGTAACACCAACATCAGCAAGTCCCAATGCCTTCACGTGCGCAGGTTCCTGAACATTCATTAGGAAGAAGGCCACAAAAAAGCGGTTTAGCGTTGTCGTGTAGTATTTTTCAATTCACTTACCAATGAAAAATGTTAGCAAGAATATACCATTTAAATTCTGTCGACGCAGGGAATGGGTAAGAGAAATATAAAGCGTGTTCATATGTGGCGTTCCCCTTCAATCCGCCGCTAGCGTAATTCCCCGCAGAATAATTATTGAACATGGGAGTAACGTTGAAAAGAAAGAGGCCAGCCAGCATTTGACAGACGAGGTATAGTGTGAATAAGTGGGACATCCGATGAACTTGCTTGTGGGTCTGAAACAAAAAAAAAAACGGATGCAGTCATAATTTTTTACTGACTATGTATGTAATATTTAGAATGGAAACTGAAGGAGGTTGTGGACTTGTGGTTGTAGATTTTGCTTCGAAGGTAGAACTGCACCCGAATTGTGTAACACACTTGCATAATATCCTTTCTTTGATATTGTTCGTCGAATTGAGCTCCTTAAGTTCTGTGTTGAGCTCCACGATTACTGACAAATGCTTGCACTGACTGGACAGGTCCACTCAAATCTGTGTGGTTCTTTCCTAAAAAGACCATTTCAGACACTAATCTACATGGTCATCATATGGCTTGTCCAAGATTATGTCTGGACTTTAAAAGAGACTGCGACCTCTGAGTTTGTTTCAGCCTTTCTTCTCAGAGTAGTTAGATAGGAAACACCGCCTCATTTTTAATATTTTTTATATGACGTGTAAAAGTGATTCTGATATTCTATTTACAGAATAAACAATTTCATTTCATTATAATTTCATTTCATTTCACTTTCAATCACAATTTGAATGATTATGTAGGATATTGATAATCCATTACTTCATATCTTCTAAAAACTAGTCTGCTCAACAACGAAATTATAACGGAATGAATGTTGTTGAACTGTCAAAATGAAAGCCATTGCTACTGTTAGCGTGTACAATTACCCCGCTAAACTGAGTATAAATTTAAATCCAGCGCACCCTGTGGGCCTAACATGAACGCGGAAAACGTGAACAACGTAAATTCATACGATTTTGAAATTGGAAATACATTTGAAAATAATAATATAAATAACTTAGTTTTAAGACTTTATGTTTTATATTTATATGGGCGATTACAAAATGTAAACCAAAATGTTATAGGAAAGTATATTTTCGATTAAAAAATTATTCAAATTTACTTTTACGTTTGACGTCCGTACTAGGGACCGGGCCGCCACTCTACCAACCTGCTACCTGGGTAATCTTTTTTTACCACGGCATGCAAAAAATAATAACCTGGGTGTGATATTTATTAATGTGTAACTAAACTTGTCGTGTATCTGTCGTAGGATGATTTGATAATTCGATTTTTTGCGAAAATCCTAGGGATATTACGAAAACACGGATAATTAGACAATGGAGAAAACATTTCTGCGAGCAAGTTGGAAGTAGCGGCGGTTGGACACATTTGTAACCTTATCTAACATATTTCACCCAGTTCAATATGACTAATCATACAATCTGCCTGCGACTAGATTATTAGACAATGATGAAAACATTTCTGCGGCAGATCGCAGATCGATGCTATTTCCAACTTGCACGCAGAAATGTTTTCTCCATGGTCTAATTATCCGTGTTTTCACAATATCCCTAGGGAAAATTCGAATGATCAAATCATCCTAAGACATATCTACAGATTGATAATAAATTTTCTTACCTTCAGAGAGTATTCAGAACGGTCTTTGTAGAAGAACAGATGGATTTTTTCCAAAAAGTCCCTGGCAACGACCACGTACTCATCAGAAAAACATAGTGTAGTGATTCTAGACTGCAAAACAATAATTTTATGAAATATTGGCTAAATAAAAGACAAAGCAATATACTTCTGAGGTCTCCAGTGAGGTCCACGTGTCCTTCTTTCTTTGTATATCAAACAGCTTTTAAGTTTTAAAGGCACAACTTAAAACCCAAGGCGGCTATTCAGATTTATCTTATAAAAACACTCTAGTGGCTAATCTTAAGTAAGCTTTGGTGAAACTGAATCGAATCCTGCGCGAGATGCGCGTCGAAAGTCGCTCGCGCCGATTGTGTCAATTAACTTGCATGGAGGTATTCAAACTGGCGCGGCTAGTCACGTGGCTTCCTAATCAGCGAGCGCAGCCGCGTCACGCGCGGGATTCCCTTCAGTTTGAATAGTCCTTTATATATGTTTGGCGTAGTACTTATATTTTCTTCGTTCATAACTCTATTGGCATTCATCTCAGTATTTTCTAACCATTATGATTTTTCACACTTTCCATCCATGGCTTTACATCTATTCTAATAGCATTTCACATTAATCACATGGATGTGATCTGTGTGTGACTCAAAACTTTATCACGATACAATTTCCATTAGTCCTCACATACATTCATCAAAATATTAATCAGCCCATAAGCCAGCACCAAAAGTCAATTGACATTTCAGTTTTTTAAATCTTAATTATTGAGCAATTTTTATTATTATTTATGATTTTGTAATTAATTTCTTGATATTAATGAATTTAAAGATGATTGCGATTAACTTATTATAGTTAAGCTAAGTTTAAGCCACACACATGCGGAACAACATGACGCTTCCATCGATACCTTATTTGTCAAAACATGACTAGTAGTTTAGGAGATATGAGGAAACAGATGAACATGCATACATAGCCTGTTAAAATCATAACCCTTCTTTGGCTTTGCGGTAGTCGGGTAAAAAGTATCAGGGTTAGTTGACTTTTGTCGCAGACCGACGGTACTTATAATATACTAGCTTTTGCCCGCGGCTTCGCTCGCGTGGATGTCGGAAATTATCCCCCGGGAACGTACTATCGGGATAAAAAGTATCCAGGTTATAAACTATCTGTCTGCCTCATCCAAATCCTATTAGAGTAGCATAACATTATGATTGAATACTATCGTGAATTCATGCTAGCCTAGTACTTTTTGTGCCAAGTTTCAAGTTTATTGACTCAAGAAATCACGTTGTCCCATACAAACTTTGCCCCCGTTTTCACCCCCCCCTTTTTTTTTTTTTGTGTGTGAACAGCGGTTTAGGCTGTGCGTTGAAGCTGCTTTGAAGCGGCTTCTGCCCAATCTAGGGGGTCCAAACGCCTCCTGCCGGAGGCTCTACGCGGGAATCGTGCGGTCCATGGCCCTTTACGGGGCACCGGTGTTGGCGCGTTCATTAAGGCTGCGACGAGCCCAGCAATTGAACGCGTCGCAAAGGATCATGGCCATTAGGCTGGTCAGAGGATACCGCACGGTCTCCCGTGAGGCGGCGAGCCTCCTTGCCGGACTACCGCACAGCGGACAGAGCTCCGGCGGGATCTCATAGCGGCATGGAGAGTGCTATTGTCGCAACCCAGCGCTGGGCACGCCACAATTGCGGCGATAAGTCCCCTCTTTGAGGAGTGGCTAGAGAGGCGCCACGGCGTCCTCACCTTCCGCCTGACGCAGGTCTTCACCGGACACGGTTGTTTCGGGAGGTTCCTGTTCAGGATAAAGCGGGAGAAAACGCCCGGGTGTCACCATTGTGTGGATCGCCCGGAGGACACGGTGGAGAATACGGTAGAGGTCTGCCCGGCTTGGGCGGGGCACCGCCGTGTCCTCAGAGGCTCGGAGGCGATCGGCGGCGGTGATCTCTCGCGTCCGGCCCTGGTTCAGGCCATGGTCCGGAGCGAGAGTGCATGGGAGGCCGTCACCTCCTTCTGCGAAGCTGTAATGCTCGCGAAGGAGGAGGCGGAGCGCGCGAGGGAGATGCAAGCTGCACGCCCTCGCGCCCCTAGTCGCCGCAGGAGACGCCCCGGGCGTAGGGAGTCACGAGCCGACTTCCGGCCACCGTAGGCGCGGGCCTGCGGACGGTGAGCGATGGGCAGCTCGCCGTCCGATAGGGACCAGGCCCGGGTCGACGACGCGTTGTGTTCCACGCGCGCCTCAAAGAGATGTCAGCACCAACAGACGGGGTCCGTAAGGACCAATGCCTGCTGGGGTTGCGGGTTTGTCCGGAAGGGATATCGCGGCCCCGGCACACAGGCAACGGAAGGAACACGGGTGGGTTTTAGTCAGTAAAAGTCTGACACTCCCTCTCGCTCCGCCCAGAGCGGGAGGAGTCACTTGATGATTTCCCACCCAAAAAAAAAAAAAGGCTGTGCGTTGATCCGTCAGTCAGTCAGTTATTCAGGACAAAGCATTTTATATGTATAGATTATACTTACAAATATAACAGTGGTCATGAGCAGAGAAATATACAAATGTCCAAGCTCGAAGAAAGTCATCGATTTCTTGTGTAACATTACATACGTGACTCCACCAACAGTGGTTATCAAACACACAAACATGTGAAAAGACCTTTGGATGGTCACCCAGATCTTCCTTTTCTGTAAAGCTCCAGTGTCCTGTGGGTCGAGAATCACGAGGGGCCAAGAGCTTATGACTGATAACAAGTGACGTAACATAATCAGGTAGGCATAGTCGGCTGGTGAGGTGATCTCACTGAAAAGTAAATTAAGATGGTTTATACTAAAAGTTGGCAACGTCGCAAATAACTGTCAAATATTTACCTGTTTTGATTCATATAGCAATATTACTGAATAGAAATAAGAAATGTGGCTAACTAGCGAACTAGAATATTTATAATGAATTAAAATTTTAAATTAAATTAAAACATTGAATTTGATGTTGTACCCATTTTAGGTGTAAAAAACGCATTTGGAGGTTCCATATAGATTTTTTACATCTAAAAGTAAACATTCGGTGTTACGATATTAATTATTGCATTTCATAATCAATATTCTTAGAATATTGATTATGAAATGCAATAATTAATATCGTAACACCGAATCTAGTTCGCTAGTTAGCCACATTTTTTATTTCCACACAGTAATATTGTCAAATTAATCAAAACAGTGAAATATTTGACATATACGAGTATTTGCGACGTTGCCCACTTTCAGAATAAACGCTCTTAAGGCGACGCTAACCGACTTTTAATGATTTTATACTGAAGATCACGTCTAAACGAGTAGTGTTAATGATTTGGAAACAATATGTGTTAAAATAGAGCATTTTTTTAATAATTTATTATAGGAATATTTTAGATTATGTTTATGTTACATAGTGAAATTAATTTGTAAAGTTATGTCTAACAAGGATAAAAAACTGAGAATCACGCCAAATCTATCAAGAGTATTTTTCTGAAACCTTCACCATTTTAAAGATAATTTAATTATTGATCTTTTAGTGAACGTGTTTTATTAAAATATCTTTTGTTTTATGTATAATAAATTAATAATGCGTCTAATTTGGGACAGCGTGATGGGCGAGTCCTATTACTGGCTGGACGTACGACGCGTTGCGTGAGTTCAGTACAGAACACGCAAGCTAACCACTCAAGGTCACTGGCATAAATGTAGCAGTGGGAACATTATAGGATGATTATCATTAACATCTACAACTCGACCCAGTAATATAGGACTTCCTTTGATTCATCTTTTGGGTCGATTGCATACTACTCAAATTTTGTCAAATTTTGTCTTTTGTCATTCGTCTCGTTTAAATCCAGGAAAGTGTACGTGCTTGTGCATGATGGGCAGGAAAGAAGGCGAGGCATGTCCTGTGCGTAGGCTCCACACTGGTTCTGAGTTTGAGAAGGACCGATGATACCCGATTTAGCCAGATTAGCTCGGCTTAGCCTTTGATTAGTTTGCACGTAAAAGTATGCCAAATTAATTACAGCAATAAAACTTACTCTTGAGGCTCGTAGTCAAGGAAAAAATCACGTAAACTTGTAGACATTTTCGCTACTAATTGTTTTTATTGCTTGATGGGCCTGCTTTTGATCTCGACCTCGCTTGATGGAAGGCCATGCATGAGGTCTACGTTGGAACGAGCATGCCCAAACTGCCTGCAACTATATGAAAACGAATTCAAGAAACTTTCAGCTTATATACTTGGACTGAAATTCTTTAATTACTTCATAAGGCTTCAGTCACACACTCATTCAAGTAGCATATACATATTTAGCCTATTAATGTTCCCGCTCCTCTCGATGAGAGGGAGTGGGCCGTAATCCACTACGCGGCCAGAGGCCTTCTCTCTTCGAGAGGGAGAGGGTTACCTCGCGGGCCCAGTGCGGGTTGCTAGATGTCACACGTCTTCGAATTTTTTGGTTCTAGGATATGCCGGTTTCCTCACGATGTTTTCCTTCACCGTTTTGAGAGCAGTGGTAATTAAATAATTTACACAAAGTATAGCGCCTGTCTGGGGTCGAACTTCCGACCTACAGCTAGTAAGTCGCGGCCGAGACCACTGGTCCACCACTGCTCGAGTAGCACTTGCAATAAAGTTAGCGCCACGCTTGGAAGATTGGTGATTGTATATTTTTTGGGATTCCGACCTTAAAATGAGAATCTATAAAAGGTCACTTTCTTGTTCTGTTTATCGACTCAAAAATCCTGCTTTATATCCTCTTGTAATTAACCCTCATTTGCCTTTTGAAACACGTTGAATACGTGCTATCCACGAAGAATAAAGTAGGTACTGCAAGCTGTACTTTATTCTACGCGAATATTCTACGGATACCCTGTTTCACGGTTTTCAAAACGTCACCGGCTTCAGAAAGATTTCTCTAGCTGCTGACGACCACAAATATGCTGCGATTTATAATTTTGGTTTATGTTGACAACAGTGAAACACACAGAACAATGAACTAAAAGTGACACCGGTGATTGAAAAGTTGTGAGGAAATCGGTTGTCATGGTATGGGTATGTGATGCGGAGGAATGAGGGAAATGTCGTCAGGACAGTTTTGAGTATGAATGTGGATGGCTATAAGAGTAGGGGAAGACCAAAGAAACGATGGATGGACTGTATGGTAGATGATATGGATAGAAAGGGAGTGAGTACCGAGAGGGTGACTAATAGAGAAGTATGGAAGGAAGGGACATCTTGCGCCGACCACAAATAAAATGGGATAAAAAAATAAAATAAAAAATATTGCATTTTTTTCACTTTTTACTTTTAATAAAGTGTGGAAAATGATGATGGTAATGTTGAAAAGAGATTTTACTAAATCAAAAGACCGCGTTGCTAATGTGGCTCTACCCTAACAGTATTCAAAGGTATTCATTATAAAAACACACTACAGTTCTCATGTCTGAACTTGCTTGATCCTGTGATCATTCATTAAATTAATAACAGTGCATTTGTCAAGTTTTTTGACAGCTATTTATTATCATATTACCTACGGACACACTAAGTCTTTGGTTTGCTTAAGGCTACCTATTGGTTTGTTGTACGGATTTTACGTATTTCCATGTTTGTTTCGAAAAATGCAAATGTACGGAGGTTTACTTTATTACCACCTATATTACTTAGTTTTAAAAATAAGATCATTTAATGATAACTAGTTACAAATTTTACTATTTAATTGTCAATTTTTGTAAAATTTATTTTACAAATTATACTATTTAATGCTCTCGACATTTCCCTCAGTATTTCTGGAAAAGTAAAAACTGCAATAATTATTTTGTTAAATGCATCACTTTATACGAGAATAGTCACTCACATTTATTCATAGAAAAATCCTTGGAAATGTTCTTCACAGCACTGGAAGCTTTCAAACAAGTAAAAAAAAAGCAAGCAAGTAAGTATTTCGTGGAAAATGTCAGGAATTCGTTTTTATTGTTTCTTATTGCTGATATTTTACAAAGGAGATCACCCATTCTGGGATAACTTTCTTTTTTTTGGCGGCCATCAATAATAATTGCATGTTTTAAAGTACACATTATAGGTATTACGCATTCTTTTTTACTAAGGCAGTTAATTGATTCAGGCGTGACTTTGCGGAAATCCATTATAAAATACAATAGACGACGTATATGTAGTAACCTAATCCGCTTTACTGTTCTTAAAGAGTAATAAAGCACCTTGTAAGAAATCGACACGTGTTTCACCTCTCAACGAGGCATCCTCAGGATGGCGATTGGACTTGTTGCAAACCCGGACCCGACGTGTGGACACGTCAAGCGACACACTGCTCTCGACGCCGTCAACCGTTATTGCTACAAGAAAATGGTCTTAAAAGTAAGGTTAATCCTAGGTTGCAGTTGGTTTGCTGCCACTGATAAGTCTGACAAAATCACAGTGATCTTTATTTTCGTTGCAATAAGGTTGTCATTGCGTTGCAACTGTCAGAGATAAAACATCTTTGAAAGGATTGTAAGGATGCACATTTCTCCGTGTCCTCACGGAGGCGATCGGCGGCGGCGATCTCTCGCGTCCGGCCCTGGTTCAGGCCATAGTCCGGAGCGAGAGTGCATGGGAGGCCGTCACCTCCTTCTGCGAAGCAGTTATGCTCGCGAAGGAGGAGGCGGAGCGCGCGAGGGAGATTGAAGCTGCACGCCCTCGCGCCCCTAGTCGCCGCAGGAGACGCCCCGGGCGTCGGGAGTCACAAGCTGACTTCCGGCCACCGTAGGCGCGGGCCTGCGGACGGTGAGCGATGGGCAGCTCGCCGTCCGATAAGGACCAGGCCCGGGTCGACGGCGCGTTGTGTTCCACGCGCGCCTCAAAGGGATGTCAGCACCAACAGACGGGGTCCGGAAGGACCAATGCCTGCTGGGGTTGCGGGTCTGTCCGAAAGGGATATCGCGGCCCCAGCACATAGGCAACGGAAGGAACACGGGTGGGTTTTAGTCAGTAAAAGTCTGACACTCCCTCTCGCTCTGCCCAGAGCGGGAGGAGTCATTTGATGATTTCCCAGCCAAAAAAAGAAAAAAAAAAGGATGCACATTTCTTGCGACACTCCTGTGGGAATTTTCCTTAAGAGCGTTTATATAAAAAGTGGGCAACGTCGTAAATAACTGCCAAATATTACGCTGTTTTGATTAATTTGGCAATATCACTGTATGGAAATAAGAAATATGGCTAACTAGTGAACAAAAAAATGGATTATGAAATGCAATAATTTTATTTATTATATTAATTATTATATTAATTATTAATATGAATAATTATTATAGTAATATTAATTATAATTAAAATATTTTTTTTTTTTTTAATTATTATTATGTTAATATTAATTATTATTTCCATGTTACACTAATATTGCCAAATTAATCAAAACAGCAAAATGTTTGACAGCTATTTGCGACGTTGCCTAGTTTCAGTATAAACGCTCTTAAAGAAAATCTACCTACCTACTCATCAAATAACTATTCAAAGAAAATTCAGTACGTGATAATTACAGGGATTTGATGACCTTTGATCACAGATAATATTCTGTTATTAGTTTAATAATCTTTGATATGGAAAAATAAAAGGAGCAATCAATTATATTCATGGGAAAAAGCAGTGTGCTTATATAATTTTCAATATCAGCTCTGAAGGGAATCCGGAAGAGGATGTCAATATTGTTTTAAACAGTGAATAATTATATAATCGTCAATTATTTACGTGTTCCTTTTGATGTTCCATAACTCTAAGGTTAAGTTTGGTGTAAGTAAAATAGAAAAGTCCTAGAACAAATGTTGCAAAAAATACATAGTTTTGAAGATAACATCGACAACACTAAACTCTCGATTTGATAAGTACGAGTAAATCATTGTCATTCAAACCAATCATACATATTTAAAGCTATGAAATAGCGATGGATTTTTTTTTTCTTTTTGTTTACTTAAATTGTATGAATTAATTTTATTTTTTATATTTCACGTAAGGGTGTTAAATAATCGTGACTTTATCGAATTATTTTGTATGAAAAATTAAAACGAAAAAATATATACATTGAAAAATGATTCATATGCCAGCTGGTTCTTTGACATGGTCTCAATAATACCCTAGAGTTATGGGGTATTTATTTATTTATTTATTGTTAGGAGAACCAACAGCTATAATAAATGGATAACAGTTGTATATGAAACATACAGCCAATTACAGGTTCTCACGGGTAAAAACAGAATAAGTATTAGAAATCTTAGGATCACTAACAAGCACGAAAAAAATAAACAAAGTATATATATATATGTATAAGGTACAATAAGCACTATGTACTTTTAAAGAAGTCAGCGTTCAGCCGAGCGCGTGCAGAATAGGTATTGATGGTAAATGGGTCAAATGAAAACTCTTTACAAAGAATATTAAAGTCCTTACTCGCTCGCACCATGTATGAGTTTTGCCTGTAGTTAGAAGAGGAAAAGGGAATGGAGATAGGCGGATTAAATCTAACTGATCTCTGAGGAACATTGAAACGTAGTTTATGTAGGAGATCAGGACAGTCAATTTTGTTTGACATAATTTTTAAAAGGAAAGTGCAATCTGCTAGTCGACGACGATTTATGAGTGGCTGTAAATGAAATTTCTTGCAAAGATTTATGTAATTATCAGAATGGTATGGTATACGTAGCCGAAAACATAGAAAACGAATAAATCTTTTTTGTATATTCTCAATACGATCAATATACTTGCCATAACACGGGTTTCAGATTTGTGACGCATATTCAAGATGACTTCTCACAAAAGAGCAATAAAGAATCTTAAGGGTCTTGGCTTTTTTTACACCCTGCGAGTCTCATAACAAAACCCAGTGACTTCGAAGCTTTGGCCACTATTTGCTCAATGTGTACGTTAAATAAGAGTTTGGAGTCATGAAAAACGCCCAGGTCGCGTACACCGTCGCATCTGTTTAATAGCTGCCCTTTAAGTTTATAAGTTGTAGGGAGAGGGACACGTTTTCTGCTAAAGGAGATTAATGAACATTTAACAGTATCAAAAGGAACACGCTCTATAGCAAACGGGCTTAAGCAAGTCCCTTTAACTAATACTAGGTGTCACCTAAATTAATTCCTAGTGAAATGAAATGAAATTGTTTATTCTGTTAAAAGGATATCGGAATCACTTTTACACGTCATATTAAAAATAAGCTAGGTGAGGTCGGTGTTTCCTATCTGACTACTCTGAGAAGAAAGGCCGAAAAAAAACTCCGAGGTCGCAGTCTCTTTTAAAGTCCAGACATAATCTTGGTCAAGCCATATGATTACCATGTAGATTAGTGTCTGAAATTGTCTTTTGAGGAAAGAACCACACAGATTTGAGTGGACCTGTCCAGTAAGTGCAAGCATTTGTCAGTAATCGTGGAGCTCAACTCAGAATCAGTATCCTAATTTTACGAATAGTACAATGTTCAGTATCCTAACTATAATAATCCTAACTACGAGTATAATAATCCTTACTAATAAAATATAATTGTCGGAGGCATTGTCAGGAGGTACCTCTCTCTGGAGCCCTGACCGCCGGCAGCTTGGACGTTGTTCCCGATACCGGTGGGCTACTATTTTTTTATTTAATGATTTTTATAAAAATATTTAAAAATGTATTCAATAAATAAAGATGAATACACGATATAATAATAACATACATACGAGTATTATAAAACAAAGTCGCTTTTCGCTTTTGTTTGTATGTCCACGTTGTGCTTCTAAACCACACAACTGATTTTGATGAGATAATCACCATCGTTTAGAGAATTTATTCCGAAAGGTTTATGTGTAATAATACTTGTAATAATATATTCACATAGTATACTTTCACATAAAGTTCCAGAGGCGCCCGGCGGGGTCGGCTGCCCATCCTGGTTGTACTCCTGTCAATCAATCTGCCTAGCCTTTTCCCAACTATGTTGGGGTCGGCTTCCAGTCTAACCGGATGCAGCTGAATACCAGTATTTTACATGGAGCGACTGCCTATCTGACCTCCACAACCCAGTAACTGGGTAATACAATACCCCTTGGTAACACTGGTCTCAGACTTTCGGGCTTCTGACGACTCGTAACGACTGTCAAAGATCCATGAATGACAGCCGGGACCAACGGCTTAACGTGCTTTCCGAGGCACGGAGGATTCTCGGTATGTAAAGATGGTCACCCATCCACTGACAAGCAAGCCCCGGTCCCGGCAAGCGTAGCTTAACCTGATGGATCGACCAGTGCGGCTGTTGTTACTTAGCCACGAGCTCCTCCCTGGTTGTACTCCTGTATAGGCTAATATTAAAGTTACGTACAAATTGGATGGAATTTGGCACATGTGCAGACCATATCCTGGATTATGACATAGAATACTTTTTATCTCGATATTCATACGGGATTGGGATTTGATACTATAGATGCGAAAGTAAGTTTATTTGTTTGTTTGTTACGCTTTCATGCTAAAACGGCTGAACCCATTAGAAAAATAAAAAAAGAAAGAAATAAAGAAAATACGTTTATTTGCGGTACACATGAGCAAGGAAAGAACAAAACATTTTGTCACATAACAACTTTGCAAGTCATTCGCGTATTCGTTAGCTCTGACACAAAATTCAATAAAAATGGTAAAAAGTGTTTATTCCTGCTAAAAAGTTTTACCAAAACAATCAGTAAATACTGTACTCTCGATTGTGCTAAAAATAATCACTTAGTGCTAATGTTTTGAAGTGGTAAATTGAATAAAAGTGCAAAGTAAAACTGTTACATTTCAAATTCCTTATCTGGACCGTTCGAGTTAAACAAAGGACTGACCTTTGGACTCCTGAGTTTGGTGCCCGCACTTCCTACAAAACATCATTGCAGCAGCTAATTTCGTCATTATTATCGACGTCTCCGTAGCGTGGCGCACTAACCGCGACAGTCACAGGCTTGAGGTAGGGGTTCGAACCCAAGTCGCACCGTACACTTTTTGGATTTATTTTTTTCTTTTTTTTTCTTCTTGTTTACTTTTGCAAACTGTGTTTGCTTATTTTAACACATCATGCCTCGTGTTCAACGCACCCCACCAAAAACAAAAGACATTGCAAACTTAAGTCATGTTCAGTCGGAACCCGATATGCTACATTCCTCGACCAACTCGCCTGAAGTCGCAAATGTCTGTGTCCGGCCCAAGCGTCCACGTCTGAACAGCTCTCCCGAGATTGACCATCGCCATCCGAAACCAACCGAACTTGTCGACACCATCCGTCAAGAGATACGCGCGGTTATATCTACTGAGATCTCAATAGCTATAAAAGAATGTATTGCGATAGAATTCAACGAGATGAAGGATTTATTCCGGGAACTCAAGGAATCTGTCAAGTTTATGAGTGATGATTACGACCGCATACAATCTGAACTAAAAATATGTACAGAAAATAACAAAAGTCTCAGTAAGGAAAACGAGTCCCTTAAGCAGTTGGTTTCTGACTTATCTGTGCGCGTTAATTTAATCGAACAATACTCGCGCCAACAAAATATTGAAATTAACGGCGTACCAGAATACAAAGCAGAAAATTTGGTGAAGACGGTTGCGCAAATGGGGAACGCGGTGGCAAGTGTAATCAGAGAGGAAGATGTACTGACGGCTGTGCGAGTGCGTAAATTAGACCCCGGAAATAGTAACCCTAGAGCGGTTGTTGTTAAGCTGCGCACCACTCAAACGCGTGACGTAATATTAACCTCGGTCATGAACTTTAACAAGGCACACCCCACTGAAAAACTAAATTCGCAACACCTAGGGTATGGCGGTCCTGTTAGGCCTATATATGTGTCTGAACATTTATCACCCCTTAACAAGCAAATTCATGCGGCTACTAGAAAGGCGGCTACTACGAAGGGATACAAATACGTGTGGGTTCGTGACGGTAAAATTCTAGTAAGAAAGGCTGATGGAGAGCAAGCCAAACATATAAGAAGCTTGGACGCTGTTGCACTACTCTGAAACCTTCTACAAAAAATCCTGATAAAATACCGTACACAAAACATCTACTATTCAACGTCTACTATCAAAACTTCAGGGGTATGAAAACAAAATTAAACATGATTGAATTATCCACCCGATCGCGCAATTATGATGTTATTATCGGCACAGAGACTTGGCTAGATGACAGTATAAGTGATGGCGAAATATTTGACTCCAGGTATAACGTTTATCGTAGAGACAGAGTATCAACCGTGAATAGCGCCAAAAGAGGAGGAGGTGTATTGATTGCTGTTTTGAAGTCAATAGATTCTGCCAGGATGTCGCAGTGGGAAACAGACATTGAAAACCTATGGGTCAAGCTCAAGACTGTCAAAGGGAATAAATGCCACAACTTAAATATCTGCGCGGTTTATCTTCCCCCTCCAGTTCAACATCAGACACTTGACTCGTTCCTTGACAGGGTCTCCTCTGTCATTGATATAACTGGTGACGAAACCCTGATAGCTGGAGACTTTAATCTGAGTTTCATTGACTGGGAAATAGACAAAACTTTTTCCCACACTTCCAGTAACACAGCTTCTAACTATGCTAGCGCATTGGGCTACTCACTGATAGACTTTATGTCATTGTGTAACATTGAGCAAATAAACTCTGTCAAGAATTGTTATCACAAAACCTTAGATTTAATATTGTGTAACTTCTATAGAGGAATTGTTAGTGTATGCGATAACCCGTTATCAAATGTAGATGGTTACCACCCACCCCTTGAAATACTGATAAAAAACACGTCTCCCGCGTTGCTAAAGAGTAAGATTCCTGTTAGATACAATTTTAGAAAATGCAATTATACTTTAATCAACGCTATAATTGGCGAAATTGACTGGACCCATATTTTCTCAGACTTGCACGATGTCGATATCATGGTGGCACGTCTATATAAGCACCTTAATGATGTAGTTGACGAGCACGTTCCAAAGTCAAAAAAACCGAGTGATAAGTATCCCTCCTGGTTCTCTAAAACTCTCATTAGACTCCTAAATGAAAAAGAAAAACTTAGAAAACGGTATAAAAAATATAAAAACCCAAGGGATCACTTTGAATACAGACTATTAGAGGGGAGATCTAAAACCATTATGAACAGCTGTTACAAAAACTACATGTGCTTAACTGAAAAGAGCATTAGATATAATCCGAAACTCTTTTGGTCCTTCGTCAAAGCGAAAAAGTCCAAATCTAACGACATTCCCTCGGAGATGTGTCTAGGAAACCAAACAGTATCTACTGGTAATGAAGTCTGCAGCCTTTTTGCTAAGCATTTCTCCTCTAACTTTACTCCCTCGATTGGTCCACCTGCTGCAGCTCAAACAGAAACCAAATATCATCAACATGCATTAGGCAAGGTAGTATTTACGGAACGAGATGTCTTGAAAGCACTAAAAAAACTTAATATCTGCAAAGGGCCGGGGCCAGATGGTTTGCCGCCGGTATTTATAAAGAAGTGTGCTACTAGGCTATCCTTACCGCTTACTATAATATTCAATCATTCGATTGCGACATCACAGTTTCCGACGGAATGGAAAATGGCAAATGTCGTACCGATTTTTAAGAAGGGAGATTCTAAAAACGTGCAGAACTACCGTCCTATTTCACTCCTTTCAGTTTTCGCTAAACTGTTTGAATCCCTGCTATGTCCTTTACTTACATCACATATTAATCCTCAGTTAGTACCCCAACAACATGGTTTCTGTGTCCGTAAGTCTACGACTACTAACCTGGTCCAGTACGTCAATGAAGTAAGTAAATTGATGGACTCTCGTGCCCATGTAGACTCAATTTACACTGATTTCAGCTGTGCGTTCGACAAGGTGGACCATAAAATCCTCTTGAAGAAGCTTGAAGGTTTCGGCATATTTGGCCAGTTGCTTCTTTGGTTTAAATCGTATCTCTCGGAAAGAAAACAAAGAGTGGTTGTAAAGGGATATGAGTCGCCTGATTATTTCTCTATATCTGGAGTCCCTCAAGGTTCACACCTGGGCCCAATTCTCTTTCTAATGTTCGTCAATGACATAGTTCTCTCAGTAAAACACAGCAATTGCTCTATTTTCGCTGATGATTTAAAGATCTATAAAGAGATAAACTCATCCGTCGATGTTCATTTACTCCAGGCTGACCTCGACGCAGTTCACGATTGGTGTATAAAAAACTACATGTCTCTCAATGTGAAAAAGTGCTACCACATAAAATTTACCAAAAAACGTAAACCTTTACCTACGTCTTACTCAATAAATGGGGTAACACTACAAACAGTGGACACGATTCGTGACCTAGGAGTCCACCTCGACTCAAAACTAACATTTGTCAACCATGTCGATAATATCACTGCCAAAGCTGCAAAAATGTCTGGCTTTATAAAAAGAATATGTCGGGATTTCCAGTCCATCTCTACCCTAAAGGTGCTCTTCAATAGTCTTGTGAGAAGTCTACTGGACTATGCATCTCCAGTTTGGAATCCTACTTACCGTGTTCACGTAAACAGGATTGAACGTATCCAAAGAAGTTTCACCAGATACCTTCGTTTTAGAAGCTCTAGCTGTCCACGAGTTTCTTCCTATAGTCAAAGACTCAGTCATTTTAAAATATGTTCTCTTGAACACCGAAGAGACGTGACAGACCAGATCCTTCTTTACAAAATCGTTAACGGTTTACTCAATGTTCCCGATCTTTTGGCAGAATTAAGTATAGCTGTACCTCGACAGAAAACTATTCGATCTGGTCGCGAGACCATTACCTTTGCCACAACTGCAAGTCGTACTAACCTAGGCGGCACCGCACCCATGAACCGTCTAATGGGAAATTATAATAAAATCGCTACACGAACCAATAGCATAGACATATTCTCTAACCCTTTTTGTCAATTCCGTACGAGACTTTTAACTAGCTCGGAGTCTCAAGACCTCTGTGCGACACAAGCCGCCTATTAATAAAATTGTATACACTTCCATTTCTTTCTTTTTAGGTCTTTTTTGTTATTTAATTAAATATTTCTGTACTTTCCATCATATTTGTGAACATAATTATTTAATTTTTCTTTTTAATTTGTAACTTAATCAACTAACGATGACTATAACGTCCTTTAATCATTAATTTCTCTGCTAGTGCTGTGCACTTCTGTAAGTGACGAATTCACAATACCTAAAACTCTATGTGATTTTTGTATGTGTATGTTTTAGTGAGTAAGTCGTTGAGGTGCCTTACCAATAAATAAATAAATAAATAAATAAATAAATAAAATAAATAAAACACGAAAATAAACAATTTGAGGGAAAATATGCGTCACATCCACGGTCACGGTCAAAACGGTCATCGCGCAGCATAATGCTGCGACCCTATGCGAGACAGAGCCCGGGCGCTGATTTTCAGTGACAGCCGGCGTTGACGTGATGACGTCACCCGGCGCAGCATATAGTGAAATAACAAACATAAAATGAATAAATACAATACTTAGGGCCTTTGGATAAAATTTGGCACATGGGTTGAACAGGATCCGGGTTAGGACATAGAATACTTTTTATTCTGAAATAAAAAACTCAAAAACTCAAAGCATTTATTTCAAATAAACCAATTACAGGTACTTTTGAATTGTCAAGAGGTCGGTCAGTCAGAAATATGAAGCTAGTTGCCCATTCCAACGCGTAGTAGGTTCCTATGCAGAAGAACGGGCAAGAAACTCCACGGACACTCTTTTAAATCAGAATATTTTTACAAAAAATTGGTTACATCACCATGGTTACTCCCTAGAGCAGGTGGAGTGACAATACCTAGGGGACCGCGGGGCCGAGCTAGTATATTATTATAAATGTGAAAGTGAGTTTGTCTGTTCGTTACGCTTTCACGCTAAAACGGATGAACGGATTTGGATGAAATTTGACACATGAGTTGACCAGGGCTTGGGTTAGGAGAAAGGATACTTTTCATTTCGATTTTCTCACGGGATCGAGACTTATGCAGGTAAAACCGCAGGCGCAGCTAGCTTCTAAATAAAACGTAAAACAAGATTTTGTGGTATCTTAACCTGGGCAAAGGCCTCCCCCATTCTTCTCACATTTTCAGTAGATCTCTGTAAAATTATTTGTACGTTTTCAGTGGTGAGGCAGTAAGTATATAAAATACAATTACGACGTATATTTAGTAACCTAATCCGCATAACTGTTCTTAAAGAGTCACAAGAACCCTTAAAGAAATCGACACGTGTTTCACCACCCAACGAGGCATCCTCAGGATAACGATTGACTAGTTGCGAACCAGGATCCGGCGTGTCCACACGTTACTAAATATACGTCGTCTATTGTATTTTATCATGGATTTCCGTAAAGTCACGCCTGAATCAATTAACTATTAATAACTATGTCCTTTAACCGTTTGATAGTTTATAGTGTTTTTACTTGGTGTAATTGTAATAAATAAAAACTTCAAAACCATATTCATCATTATTAACAACTCTTACTAAGAGACTATTTATGAAATCATGAAAATATATATTTCCCTATTATCCTCTCTTCCCGCGCCGTTGCTTTTCATTTCAACAGTTTCATAAAACTATGCATTTGAATGATCCGCTCCCCGCGTCGCTGCTGTTGCCCTCTGCCGTCGAGAATACGGCCATGTTGGCATTACTCGACAAATGTAGGGATAAGCTGTTCCTTTTCTCGGGATTTCAGTGTTGGTTCCATAGTTAAAAAAACATCATAATGATGAGTGGAGTGACTACTTTTTTTTTTTTTTTTTGGGTGGGAAATCATCAAATGACTCCTCCCGCTCTGGGCAGAGCGGAAGTGTCAGACTTTTACTGACTAAAACCCACCCGTGTTCCTTCCGTTGCCTATGTGCTGGGGCCGCGATATCCCTTTCAGACAAACCCGCGACCCCAGCAGGTGGAGTGACCCCTTAAAAGGTCGCGACCCCAGCAGGTGGTGAGCCCTTAAAAGGTTTTCAATTACTTCAATTACACCTTCAATAATAATAATCGTACAGACCGAAAATCGGCCATGCTGACCATTCTCAGCGGAGAACCGGAGAGACCTTCGGCGCAGGAGATATTATAGTGCACAAGTGTGTGCTCAGACATAGGTGCAGTCACTCTTCTTTCACTCTCATAGTCCAATGGGACGGCAATCCAACACGACCGAAAAGAGATCAGGCGCAGGGCTAACGTGCTTTCCGAGGCACGGAAGTATCACAACGCCAACTTCCAAACTTCGAGCTGTTATTAAGAAATTCCTAATGGAAAATTTCAATAACACCATGCCCCCCACCTGGGAATCAAACCTAGGACCGGCTCAGCAGTCGCGCTTGCGACCACGAGACTACAAATTGAATAATTAATAAACGATGCGCTTTTACAACGGTATTACTGTATTAACGGTATTAACGGTACTTATGTCATGTTATTACACTTCAGTTCAAGATAAAGGCAATGAAACAACAAATATAAACATGCAAAAGTTTATTCCCAAAACATTGAGAATTTGACACCTTGACTTACTTAAAAAACTATTTTATCCACATTAAAAAAATAAATACAATTTAAAATTTCATGCTTCATTTGTTAAAATGACGTAGCTACATACATAAAGTTATGCTACTCTAGAATTAATAAAATATCTATAAACATTTGTATAAAAAAGAATAAAATATTGCATCTAATTTATGGCATATTATTATATCTGTACCTAACCTTATATTTCCTGAATTATTTTTTCAGGTAGAGCTTATACTATTTCTTCACGCTTTGTAGCATTGGGAGTACCTAAGTAGGACTTAACTTGTACCTGCAGCTTCACTTTCTCATACAAATCTAGCTTTTTAGTACATCATCTATAGTCTAGTTAAACGTTCACGACTTGAACGTGCTAATTCGATAAATGAAAAAGAAACTAGTTTTCATTGTGGTTTTCTTTTCAGTGAAACTTTTGTAATAATAATTAACAAAAAAATATCTTAATAAATCTTAATAAAAACTTTAACTTTGCGAGAGTGTCTTGTTGATAAAAATGCACTGGTGGACAAAAACACAATACAATACCAATTTTCTTCATTTCAAAATTACATCACAAGTTCTTTTAGAGAAAACGTTTCCTGGAATTTGTAGAAATATTCTGCAACGCTTCCTTTTTACAAAGATATAGAGTTATTTGAATCGAGACACCTTCCGATCAAATAGATTTTTATTCAGGTACGTATTACAAGCTATTTCTCTTGTGTCCAGTGGTGTTAGTTAGTCAATAAAGTCCACCGTAGATGAATAGGTTTATAAAAAATATAGAGTTATAAATCATAAAGTAAAGCTGCTTTTTAAACGTTTAAAGGTATGTAGCGAAACTTTGAATTTATAAGCCCCAAATTACTCTCGCAGGATTGAACCGTGAAGATATAATTATATATGTATATATTCTACTAACAAAGGTTGATTTATTTCGCTATATACAAATATAAATGAAGTAAAAAGTGGTCAACCAGTTACAATGTTAGAAAACATTATTTTTCTTGATTATAAGCTAAGGTTAAAAATAAAAAGAAATGCCCGTTGCAGGATCGAGCAAGATCTAATAGATAAAAAATGTTTAGAAATCACTTTTGTTTGCTCGTCTCCCATAAAATGCCTTATTTGCTGTTATTTTATTTAATAATAGCAGTGTACTAATTGCATTAAATTTTTAACATGATAAAAATTAATCTCCGACAACAACGCTAGATGGCGTTGGTGTAAATATTATTAAAGTATTTTTCTTACTTTGCTGATTATTGTGATTTATTTATTAAACTAAAATTTAATTTAAAAAGCGATATCGATAAATGATAGTTTTGCTCTCTAATGCCGTAATTTTGTATAATAATAATATTAAGTATGAACAGTTATACATTTATTTAGAGTTCAAGACAGCGCTTGCACCTAAAGGTCTAGAATTAAATTGCCAAAGATAGACAATTACATATCAAAAAGTTAAAAATACAGCAATCTATTTACCGTACTTCTAATAAAATATGAAGTAATATTTTATATTTTAATTAATTTCTTTCTAAATTTTCGTTATACATCAATAATTATTCTGTCCTCATTTGTAACACTTAGATCCTACAAAAATCATTTGCGTTTTTATGCATTTTCTTTTTGTCCATGCCAACCCCTAGCAGCATGCTTCGCACCTCACGAGGCCCACTTCATCACAATTCATGCATTTGAGAGCCACAAATTCTGCCGTGAAGTGGTTCCTGTGAAGGCTCTTCTTGGATCCTTTGCAGATCCTGCACGGAAGGAGGCGGAACCCACCGCACATTTGACAGGTGTTGCAGGCGTCTGCGCTCTGGAATTGAGAGAATTTAGGAGTTAATCTTTGGATATAATAAAATAGTAACGAAGTCAAACCTGTGTAGTGCATATTTTTTTTAAAAAGTAATTGCTACAAGATGTGGAAACGAGTCGAGATGCCAAATATATACTTTTTAGAAATTTTGTCTGTCTCTTGGCATATAAATAGTTTTATAACCTGGATTAACACAGGGTACTTCCCGGTAGTACGGTAATTCAAAAGTGTCTATTTGGTTTAATTGAAATAAATGCTTTGAGTTTTAATTTAAGTTGAGTTTTGAGTTTGAGTGTGATATAACTAAACCAGATAAAATGAGATTTTGTAACGGATTAAATTAATTAGATTTAGATTCATGTATACTGGGTGGCAGGGACATCGATGCGAAAACTGTTACCATGCGCAGTGCTCAAGTGCTCTTATTTAAAGTTTCCTCCTTCTAGGAGGAAACTTCATATAAGAGCACTTTAGAAAATATTGCATTTTTTCCATCTTTATCCACATCTGTCTCAGAAAATGTTAGAGCTGACAGAAACTCTTCTGCAAATTCTGAAACGTTATTCAAAGCTTTTTTTTTTTGGTTGGAAATTATTAAATAACTTCTCCCGCTCTGGGCGGAGCGAAGAGGCGAGGGAGTCAGACTTTTACTGACTAAAACCCACCCGTGTTCCTTCCGTTGCCTGTGTGCGCGGGCATTATTCAAACCTAACATCGCAATATGAATCATAATCATATTTCCTTTCAATAAAACCCTTATTTTACATCTGACATAAACGACAAATACATTCAGTGTTACCCTTTCATCCCAGACCGAACTATTTGCCTAGACGAAGTGATTTCTGAGTATACAAATCATTTCTACATCCACACAATAATTTGATCATTGGCTGAGACCTACAAAAGAGTTTATTTAAGTAACTCGATAGGTAATTCCTTGTCTAGACAGGTTTTTATCTAACCCCTACCGGTTTTAATCTAATTTATTTCATGTAAATGTAGTTAGAAGAAATGGCTAGGGAAACCAACGCAACTAATGTAACTAATATTCATCAATTTGTTAGTAATGGCAGTATTAATTCTCAATATTGGTAAACTGTGAATTGAATTAAGATCGTGGATTCTGAAAGTGGGCAACGTCGCAAATAGCTGTCAAATATTCCGCGCTGTTTTGATTAATTTGGCAATATTACTGTATGGAGATATGAAATATGGCTAACTAGTGAAAATATTGATGGAATGCAATAATTAATATCGTAACATCGAATATTTAGTTTTAGATGTAAAAATAGTATTTGGAAACTTTCCAAATGCCTTTTTACACCTAAAACGGTAACAACATACAATTTAGTGTTATAAAATTGAAACTCATTATTATTATTCTAGTTCATTAGTGAGCGATATTTCATATTTCCATACAGTAAAATTGCCAAATTAATCAAAACAGGTAAATATTTGACAGGTTTTTGCGACGTTGCCATCCTTTAGAATAAACGCTCTTAAGTCTAGGAGACACCAACTTCAGCCAGGATTTGTCACAGCAGTTGGCCTGAGGGGCAATTCCCGTATTTTTAAAGAACGTTCGCATTCGCATCTCATTCGCAATCTGAGATAAGATAAGATAAGATAAGATAAGATTTATTTGTTCAAAACATAAGTATACACACATTGCATGCAAGATGTTACATATAAATTATAGCACAGTCATGTTTTGCCTTGACGGCGTACAAATATAAACAGATAGGTTATTTTTATTAATAGGATATAAACCTCAAATACTTATTTATAAAAAAAAAAAAAAATACAATCAATTTACCAACATTTTTGACAAGTTTGGCAGATTGCGACTAGAATGTGAACGTTTTTTAAGTACGAGAATTGGCCTTCTGATGTAACAAACCCTGGCTGAGGTTGGAGTCTCTCCACTTTTCATTTAAAGAAAGAACATAAGTGTATAATTATGTAAGTTAGTAAGTAAATAGTACGAGTATGTATGTTTAAGGTTGTATTAAAGTGTTTCATACTAATTTATAAAGTTAAAACTTGACTATGTTTTTCTTAACCGTGTGGATGATAAGCTAACTTATAAAGTTAAGCCAGTACAGTCGTTACGGGTAGTCAGAAGCCCAAAAGTCTGACAACCAGTCTTACCAAGGGGTTTCGTGTTACCCAGTAATAGGGTTGTGGAGGTCAGATAGGCAGTCGCTCCATGTAAAAGACTGGTATTCAGCTGCATCCGATTAGACTGGTAGCCGACCCTAAGATAGTTGGGAAAAGGCTAGGCAGATTGATTGTGGAAGATAAGCTTACAAATCAAACAGTACGATAAGATTTAAACAGACACATTGTTTTTATCAACAAAACAAAAAAGTGCGACTTAATTATCCTGGAACCTACGACGACACTAGAATAATTTGTAAATATCGACTTTATTTTACAAAAAAAATCTTAACCCGTTATTTCCTCCTCCTTTACACCATCCTCAAATACAGGTAAACTGTAACGACAAAATGTCTCCAGGAAGATGCACGTCAGGGACATGCCGAGCGACTCTGTCATCTATGGAACTG
Organism: Agrochola macilenta; assembly: GCA_916701695.1. Lineage (NCBI taxonomy): Eukaryota > Metazoa > Arthropoda > Insecta > Lepidoptera > Noctuidae > Agrochola > Agrochola macilenta. The sequence continues at coordinate 7,131,059 of OU753564.1, read as the reverse complement.
ACAACAGTGCTAATAAGCGCCCTTTTATGCTCGGTAATGCATTGTCTTGCTTTGAAATACGGTGCAATTTCGTGTGCTGTTTGGGATTCATTATAATTAGTTACAAAACAGGCAATGTATGTCTGCTTCTGTCTCGCGTCAGAATCAGTTAGTGCGCTACAGAAGTTTTAAGCTAATTATTTGTTTCAGATTGAACTGCAACGGATAGTTTAAGTTGATAATTTTAACTTTTAACCTTCGTTTTCGAAACTAAATTACTTAACTTGGATAAGCAAATATAGCTTGAGAAGTAGATGGATACCTGGGGGCCAACCACCACCTCTAAAGCAGTATTAATTCAATCTTACTTCAGTGGGGGAAATAGATGGAGCTATATATACGTCCTGTAGAGAACCCCTGAACTAGATGGTATAATAATCATTCATACAAAAACAAAGTTTTTGATTTGGTTTTAGTAAAATCTTATACTCTTATTTATATATGTCTAAATATATATGTATGTTTAAATGTTATTGTAATCACGTTCTCGAAAACGGCTCGAACGATTTCGATGAAAGTTGCATTATAGAGGTTCACGGGGGCGAAAAATCGATCTATAGCTAGGTCTCATATCTGCGAAAAATCGTTTTCTACGTTTGTTCACCCGAGCAGAGCTCGGTCGCCCAAAGTTTAGAACAAGAATTACGCCTTAGATTAATGACATCCTGCCAGGGTTGCGAGTTTGTCCGAAAGGGATATCACGGCCACGGCACACAGGCAACGGAAGGAACACGGGTGGGTTTTAGTCAGTAAAAGTCTGACACTCCCCCTCTCGCTCCGCCCAGAGCGGGAGGAGTCATTTGATGATTTCCCAACCAAAAAAAAAAAGAAAAGAATAATGACATAGCAGTATGGAATTAGTAAGAACCTACTATCATGGCAGCATGGCATTAGCATGAACTTTCCTATACTATTAAATGAGTATTCTCTATTTTCACCAAAGCAGAGCTCGGTCGCCCAGATACTAAATGTTATACAACATACTGAAGTTATTCAACGCATTAATAGCAAATAACTTGGTATCGGAAGCATTTTACATAAATAAGAATTTAAAAATATTGTGAGAGTTATATTGAACCAGTTTCTCAGTAAATGAGATGTCATAACTAAGGAAATCTAAGTTATGTAATATATTACGCAAACGTTCATTTTCTTTTGAATAATACATTATAATATGATTTTAATAACTTTCAAATTAGTAGTAGACATGTGACATAAGTGCATATTGAACTATGATCTGTCACTCCAACGTGTGTGACAAAATAAAGGAATATTTCAGGACAAAATGTAGCAGTATCCTTTGATGCGCTTTTAGTGGAAGTGCTTTGATAGTGTTATTAGTAAAATTACAGACACTTTTATCGGCTTCAGCAAACCCGTTTAAGGCCAATGGCGAATGATGATGGGTCAGCGCTAAAAAATCCCTTGGTGGTTGAAAAAAGAGGATGATGAAAAGAGGTGGCAACACTGTATCAGGTCAATAATCAACGTTTTAAACATGGACGTAGCAATCCCCTCACAAGTGGTGCTACATGCATCGGCCATGTTTTAATAGAGTCTTGTATTATAAGACGAAAGGTCATAACAACAATGTCCCAAGAACGGAGAGATCTACAAAGGTCATATATACACAACACATTTCAACAACTTCGATCTTCGTATCCGGCCGTCAAGTGAACCTGTTTCCTTCATTGGAAACAACCTTCAGTTCACCTTTATCAAATTAAACGCCTCACGCAATGTTTATTACGATTACGGTGTAAAAACAAATATTATTATGTTCAAAATGTTTCGAAACTTGTTGGCGGTATGTGAATGGTCTTGCATAAGTGCGGTGTCCGTTTTGTAACCATTTTTTTTGTCGAATTTTATGTTTTTTGTCAGGTCCTATGTCGGATTAATCGATTTGGCGGTATTTTTCCTTATTTGTATTTTAGTGTTGTCAACTGGTCTTTGGCTGTCAGCAGTTTTATCGATATCGTAGCAGCATATATAGTTTCATAATCTTGTTGGATTTTTCTCTGAAATGAGGCAACTTTACCGTTGTGTGACCATTTATAGCCAATTTTTATTTATTTTCCGTGAGGAAATCCTCATGCATACCTTCCGTCTTGTGAGAACGGAGGGTTATGTCGGACTCCTACCGACTAAAACCTCACTATTCCTGCATGTGTCGGGGGACCAATTTCTTTCTGATAAAGAACATCGAGTGAAGTGGATGCTACAATTTCTACAGGATGACCACCAGACAGTTTCCTCAAACTTTGAGGTTTGACCGCCCATTTATTTCAGTAACGTGTTCTGACTGATCTGTCGTGATCAGACTGTGTCTTCTGAGTTTGTTTCGGTCACTCTTCTCAGAGTAGTCGGATTGGAAACACTGAACTCATCTAGTTATAAACCATAATTTATTTTTGACGTGTAAAACTGTTTGTAGACTTATTCACAGAAATAAAATCATTTATCAAATAACTGGCCGATATCCTGAGTGATTGGTCAAAAATTCATATCTGCAGAGCTGCTAGGTATGCACATGACATCGAGACAAAGTTTAAAAATCGCGTTTGCCAATTTCTCTTCAGTTTTGTTGGTAATCAAGCTTATAAACAGCATACTGAAGCCATAATTTCGTTAACAATGTTACTTATTTCAGGCAACAAGTTTACTAGGCCACACGACGTACCTACATATATTTGTCACTTCCTATTACACAACGAGAATGCGACACGCAATATGTCACAAATAATGAGTAAAATAAATTGACAACGAGGAAGGAATTGATTTCACTTGTTTTTGCAATTTGTTAGACGAGTCCACTATGGCAGAAATGTTTAGAAATGTTCCATGGATGGTTAAGCATTTGGATAATCAAAATAATACTATCGTCAACCGGCACATAAATTACCGTTTTTGGAGTTCAAAAGATCCCTTGGGTAAAACATTATCTGGCTGAAATCCACCAACATTTTTGGTTTATATCATGTGTTTTTTTTGTAATAATCAACACTGATTCATGCTATTGTTCATGAGTTGTATGATTTACAAGACGGCACAGACAAAGCGCAATGTAACGTGAAATGCGAATCTGAAATCAAAATATATTGAAATTGCTGTTTTACATGTTGCACTGCGCAGTGTTGTACCTATAACGTGTGTGTTCATGTTAAATATCATCTCTTTTGGCTGTGATTGCACCCATATCCTATACCTCTAGGTAGGTTCTATTTGAATGTTACACTTATTTGATAAAGAAAACATCCTATATAATAGGGGATGAACCTACTGTCATTAACTGGACACAAATCCAAACTCCGGGCTGTTTGTTTCTGAAATTGCAGCGCAAAATGTCCGAAAGCCAATTAGACTAACGTAGGTCTCATTTACAAGCCTTCGAAACATAACCTGATCAACACAAATTAGATATCCGAACCGCACTCAAGCTTCGCCGCTCGATCCCAGTAACTTCACAAACTAGATAGATACAGAAGCTCGGCTCCATAGAACGAGCGACCGCAGGCGCACGCACACATAGACACATACGTACGGGGCGGCGTTTTCAAACAACTGTCAGTTGCGAGTGCGCTTGCACTCGCTTTACGTGAAGCGTGTCTATGTGTGCGCGCGTTTTCGCTTGTTGCATGAAATTGAGCTTCTGTACCTATCTATTCTGTGGTAACGTTATACGGTGAATTACGTACAGAGTAAACTTTGTCTTGCGGTCTCATGTGTGCTCAACCTTGTGTAAACGCGTTACAGTTGCTATGTGGCTACACTGATGGATTGGATGGACGAAGGAGCATCCTATATGTATCAAGATGATAAATGTATTTATTTTCGGGACGTTCGAGGTTTTTTTTTTTTTTTTAAAGAGCCTTATCTTGTCTTATTTTGACCAATGAAGATGAGAAAAGATACTACAAAACTTAGATTGGTGGCGTTTTAAAAAAAAACAACTAAATTCACAAATAAGGGTAGATATCTACTTTAAACAATTTCTACAATTCTTATGATTTAGATTAGGGAGCTGTCTAACTAAAAATTATAACGACGGGACAAAGTAAATATTATTTATATTTTTATTGTACTCGTTAATTAATCTTAATTGAAAATTGAGTTGCAGATGGATGAAAAACATTTCATCACATTCATTATAGGATTTAATTGTTACATCGGACTCCTGATTGAACTCGAAAGCATCAAATATCATAAATCCACTGTATGTGCTTCATTTCATTGGATTGTAACACGACAAATTAAACCATACAGCTATTATCATTCAGGTTATGAAACATAGATATAATTAAATTAACAAGAACGGTCGCAACGTTCATTATATAGTCTTCCGGGGGATACATCGTCAGCATTGAGCGTTTCGGAGAAAATCATAAATAAGTTCACCTAGTTTTAATAAAATGTTTGCGATACCTATAGCATAATATAGCTCTGGATGAGTTCTCGGAACAAGATATTGTGAGACTTAATTGAACCTTCACAATGTCAGTTAGTAAATTTTATTTTTATTTTGTGAAAACTTACTACAAATTAACAACGTCAACACTGCATGATTTAAAGACTTCATGAAATACCTAAACAGGATTCTAATTGCGTAAAACACTTTTTGAAGGAAATTCGTAACGTATTGCTTAATAGGTTTGATAAATTCGTCTGCTCAACAACATAAGTAACGCAATCGACGTGACATTTTATGTATGTTACTGAATTACCCCGCTCGTCGAATCGAGAAGAACTGGCAAGAAGCATATCGAGCAAGCCCTTGAATCTCAGAGTAAGGATGGACATATCCATGAAGTAAAATAATAGGTTTTATTGCAAAGACCTATACAAAGCAAAGAAACGCCAAAGATCTTAGGCTAGAGATGAGCAACTTTCAATATCCAAGTTAAATGATAATAGTCAAAAATTGCTCAGCAACAGTTCTATTATGTCTGTTCAAAATAGGTATACCTATATATTCATTGATAGCACCCTCATGACTATCTACTTTAAGAAAAAATTTACTACGTACAAAATAAAATAAAACACATATTTACCTTATAAGGCTTCAACATCTTCCTCAGTTCTCCACTCTCGTTGAGTTTCTCCACCGTGTCTGCATCCTGAAACCAAATAAGATCGGATTTAATTAAAAAAGTTTCTAATTAAGCCACCTCGGTGACATTCGCTGGAAAGTCCAGTAATATTGTTGCGATGGAAATTAAAAATGTAGCGAGTTTGTGAAATGTAGTTTTTTTGTAAGATCTCTTTGTAGTTTCATTTGTTTTTTCTTTTACGTTTTCGTTATTACTTTTAGGTACCTTTTGTGATAGCATTTTACTATTGCAAGATTTAACGATCAGAACAATAATACGTATAGTTAAGTTAAGAATATTACAATATTAGTTTTGGCTGAGAACAGCACGACTCAAATGAAATGTCATATTTAAGGCCCATGTGCACCAATCGCTAACGTTTATCGCTAAAAGTGTTAATATATTATATTCTGTCTCCGCCATCTCCTAACGGTTTATAGAAACAGAACGATGTTTTTTCACGATTTTATGATGCAGGCAGGCATTGTGACTATCTAACCTTCCTTTTTGCTTCCATTGTGTCGGAAACCAACGTTACAAAAACCTTTAACTTAATTTATTACTAATATACAGGATGGCAGGGACATCCACGTGAAGCCTGTTACCATGGATTCAGTACATGATTCTGAACCCAACGTTGAAATATTTCGTCGGTTATCAAAAACCAAAACAGCTGTTCCATACATTTTGACCGCGTAGGTATTGCACTTTTCTATGAAACAGCAGATTTAAAAAATTATTACCAGCTAAAAATTTCAACTGTTTGCGTTCAGAATCATGTACTGAATCCATGGTAACAGGCTTCGCGTCGATGTCCCTGACACCCTGTATGATATTATAAAGAGGTAAAATTTGTTTGCTTGTTTGTATGTAGGGGTAATCTCCAGAACTACCAGTCGGATTTGAATTAGGATATGTAACATCACGCTACAGGAGCCGCAATTAAAAAATTAAGAAATAGTGCAGGCGGGCGATAGGATGCGACGCGTCGGATTGGGCGCCGAAATTGCACACGGTCGAAGTCGCCGGCACAAGCCAGTAATAAATAAAATGCATCAACCATTTCTCAAACACATTTCCATAAAGAGAACGATACAATCGCCTATAATATTTCAAAACAACATTTTTCATTCTCGGCCCCATTTTAAAAGAAAGAGTTCTCATAAATATCGCTTAGCTTTCCGTAGCTACTCGATGGCCATGGAAATACAGCGACAGGTAAAAGCTTGTAACGGATGGCGGTGAAAACACACGACAATAGGAAACTAGGAAAAACTCGTACATTCCGTTTTCCGAGATCAGAAGTATTATTGTGATGTTTCCGCGTCGATAGTCAATGGAATATTGTTAAAAGAGTCTTTGAGAGGAATTGGGATGTTAAGATTTGAGTTTTGTAATTTATTATTACTATTTTAAGACTGTTGCCTTTCTCAATGATGTAAATATTGTCTAAAAGAAGTAGAAGAAAAAAAAAATGTTGATGATTTATTAGTAGATCTGGTAATGTAAATCTTAGGGCACCGTTTATTTTAAACACACTTTTTTAAACGGTGTCCATGCCCAGCTCATGTTTAGCATTAAATTACAGGTAAATCACATCAAAAGTCATATAATCAAATTAGGTTGAGAATGAGCACTTTTTGAACGTCAAAAATACATAAGACAGTCCCCCAAAACGCCTGCCCTTCACCACTTCCTAGTGTTTTAGCTGGGAATAAGAAGTGGCGCAACAAACTCCCCAGCAGCACGGCTGTCTGTTCAGTTAGAAAAATGTCTGTAATGGTTCTTTCAGATACTTGGGTAAAAAAAATCACAACTAGTCAAGCTTTTAAAAGGTTTAAGAGCGTTTATCCTAAAAGTTGGCAACGTCGCAAATAGCTGTCAAATATTTACCTGTTTGGATTAATTTGGCAATATTACTGTATGGAAATATGAAATGTGGCTAACTAGTAAACTAAAATATTGATTATGAAATTAATGCAATTATATCGTAACACCGAATATTTAGTTTTAGATGTAAATTATGTATTTGTAAACTTTTTAAATGCCTTTTTTTCAGCTAAAACGGTTATAACATAAAATTCAGTGTTATAATTGCAATTCATAATCAATATTTTAGTTTACTAGTTAGCATTAATTATAGCATTTAATTGCATTTCATAATCAATATTCTAGTTCACACACACACACACACACATTCTAGCCACATTTCATATTTCCATACAGTGATATTGCCAAATTAATCAAAACAGCGAAATGTTTGACTAACTCTTAATGTAAGTCTGATTTCAAAATAAAAATACTATTAATCTCATAGGGCTAACTACTATTACATGAATATAAATGAACCTTCATTGATTAATGTCTTTGAACTACAAAGTTACGCTAAGGTAATTAGAAATCAGCTAGAAGGCCGAAAAGTGTATCAGTACATAGATTTGGGTTATAAAGGGTCAAATTGAATAAGCTAGCGAAACTCCGCAGACGCCATGAGTATCGATATCTAAACATGATCAAACAAAAAATAAATCAGGTTTTTTTAGGTCATACTTCAAATTAACAACAACGCTGTAGGTAGTCCATTCGCGTTAAGAAAATAGTGAGTCATCTGCCTAGCCCTACCCTTCGACTAATCGGGTCGCAACAAATTAGAAACCTGAACATTGACGGCAGATCCTCCTACGAAACACTTGTATCTTTTGCAACCCGATAGGTCAAGGGACAGGACTAGGCCGATGACTTACTATTTTTTTAATGTGTATTTGTTTATTTTTATTTTTCCGTGTTTAGATGTCGATACCCATCACATCTACGGAGTTTCGCTACTTAATTTAATTTGACCCTGTATTGTATTTTTAAATTCACGAATAGACAAAAAACAAAATTATTATAATGATATGTTTTTCATTACAGCTGTGTTAGTCAATAAATAAATACACTCAAGAAAATTATACATTTTCATAAGTATCATTCATAAAAGTAAAAAAAAAAAACTTAAACTAGTACATATTTTTTTTTTTTTCATTATTCAAAAAATTTTTTTTTATATGTATTCTGATCAGTATTTTATCTAAAGAGCACAAATTTTAATAATAATAATAAAACCGTTCCGTAAAAAGCTTTAACATAAATTCAAAATAAAACATAAACACGATACGCCAGGTAAATCCAGGAAACGTCGGTCGGTAAGCAGTGCATTATCGTACGGATATTGGAGTAGGTCGGTAATGCAGTTTCCGATGGGCGGCCTTTGTACGGTCTAGGTTTTATCAGCTTTATCCCACTTTGGCTCGGAGGTAAGAGAATATTGTGATTGGATGAGGTGCTTTTCTTTATCTTATTTATATCTCATTGCATGCTGCACCGGTTGTCGTCATAACGTCAACGCCGGCTGTCGCTGAAAACCAGCGCCGGGACTATCTCGCATAGGGACAATGTTTTTTTTTTTTAACTACAACGTGGAAGCTCTTGGCCTTCGTCTCACCTGATGTTAAGTGATGATCAGGCCGAAGGTGAAAGCGAGCTTCACCCGAAATCGTCAACCACAGAGGAACTGGCTATCTTACCTCTAACTGCCGAAACACAACAATACTGCAACAACAATACAATACTAAACATTGTAGTTATGGCGACAGACTTAGATAAGATGGTGGTAGCTAGCCAGGCGGACTTAAAACTCAAACTCAAACTCAAACTCAAAGCATTTATTTCAATTAAACCATTTACAGGCACTTTTGAATTGTCAAATAGTCGCGTCAGTTAGTCAGATATTTGAAGCTAGTTGCCCATTCCAAAACGTAGATCTTTATGGAGAAGAACGGGCAAGAAACTCCAAGGACACTCTTTTAAATATAGAAAATTACAAAATCCTGGGTACATTATTCTTGTTGCTTCTATATGTGAGAACAATGTACAAAAAATAATCAAAACAATTCAAAATATAAGATTAAAAATAAGCCATGGCAGATAAGAGATGACCAGTCACAACTGACGGCGCCCGTTCACGAACATGACGCATGGATCAGCACCATCCAGCTCAACCATTTTATAGGGAACCGAATGATCTAACACACTCGCCACCATCAGCGAGACATTTAAGTGAGCATGACATACTCTCAACTGCCATGCTCTTTCAAGTCAACATACATCTTAATAACATTAAAACGGCTCCATGGTACTCACATTTACAAAAATTGAAAAAATGCTTCTAAATTATACAAAACAAATTTGCAATGTATTTGAGAGATTAATAGAATGTTACTACCAAAAAGAAAGAAAATCATTATCCATTGGAGTATTCAACAATTAAAACTTGTTTTAAATAAAAAATAAACATTAAGTTTGTAATGTCAGAGAAATAAAAAGGGGAAGCAACTCTTCAAAACATTTTTTTTTTTTTTTTTAACTAGTGAGCCCAAGTGGCTGTGGAGCAGGACCAGCATTAAGCCAAGCATTTTTATCTATGATATAATCATCCAACTTATAATATGCTTGTCTACATAGTGTGCGTTTAATACATGTTTTAAATTTCTTCTCATTCAGTTGAAGAATATCGAGTGGTATTTTATTATAACATTTTACGCAGTACCCCATAAAAGTAGTGTGCACTTTAGACAATCTGAAACGTGGTTGATCTAATTTGTTCCTATTTCTAGTGTTAAAATTATGCCTGTCACTTATCTTACTAAAAAGATGTAGATTTTTCCGAACATACATAATGTTTTCATATATATACTGACAAGGTACCGTCATGATGTTAATTTTCTTAAACAGTTCCCTTAGAGATTCGCGTCTGCGGAGGTTATATATGGCTCTGACAGCCCTCTAGCCCACTTAGAACAAATCATACTGCCAACCAAAACGAGCAGAAGATTTTGCCCCCCTCTGGGAATCAAACCTCTCTTCTCTCGACCCCTCAGAGTCTGAGACAGGTGGTCTTAACACCAGACCACGGACGCAGTTAATGACGTTAGCTATATCACTCTCTAGCACCGAGATATCTTTGTGTCAAAATAGCCTCCAACAAGCTTTAAAGGGAAGAGGTTTAGTGAAAGCTCAGTAATTTTTCGAAGCTCATCCATTTTCTTCTGAACTCCATGTTGTTAGCTCTAGTTTGTATGTTAATGTGGACTGTTACCCGCTTCTATCTGCTTTTAGGATTCGTGGTATAAACATTAAAAAAGGATTATAATATGGACGCCAACGATGATTATAGGTTTCAGGTTAAAAGGTTTTTGATCTGAAGTAAATAGGTCAAGCTAGCCTAATGGTTGGGTTTCTCCCGTAAGCATTTTAAATCGAATTGAATGGAATGTGTGACTGTTTCGATCCATTTGATTTCTGGCAATCTATTCCGTTATCCTTTAAGGGCCGAGTTACATACGCGCTGCCGTTCGCGTCACTGCGGGCGGCCTCGCGACCTTTTCAAGTTTTCAAGCGATACTGGTCTTTTAAGTATGTAGATAAAGTTTAAAATGATTTCACACTAAAAGTGCTCGCCGCGTCGCTGCCGGCCGCTGCCATTCCGGTGTGACTCGGCCCTTAGGGGATTCCGAACTGCCTACTCCCTCCACAATAGTATTGGTTGAGAAGATTTATTTTATTCCTAGAGTGGCGAAAGTGTAACTAGTATGCTTTTCCTGAGGGACAGCTATTCAAGAAAACCATTTGATATACAGGCAGCTTACTTGCAACTTCTTTGTGAGTATGGGGTAGTCAATTCCTTTACATATGTGCCATAAGCTTAAAGAGTTATTACGCACACAATCAAATTAAGTCCCTAGTCGACCGAGCAGAGCTTGGGTGAAAATAGATAAACATAATTATCGTCCAGGTATACCAACGTTGTATCACATTCCCGAGGCTGCTAAAATAGATAAAAACGAATTTTCTTAGTTATCAGACTAGGTCTCATTTTAGATCGATTTTTCGCCCCCGTAAACCCCTATAATACAACTTTCATCGAAATTGTTAGGGCCGTTTTCGAGAACGTGATTATACAAATATTGCTCGTTTAATAGTTACATAGGATACAGGCAGTGGATTGGAAACATGATTATTTTTCTATATACCAAAAAGAATCTAGTGGTTAAGGCCTCGCCTCTCAAACACGAGGTTGTGGGTTTATATCCGGTCAAGAACCAATGTGACTTTTTCAATTCTTAAGTACGTTCTGAGTTTTTTTTGGACATTACTGACATACGAAGTCTGAAATCGCCAACGCGTCTTGAGCAAGCATCGTGATTAGGGTTGCCAGGTGTCTGGCTGTAGCCAGACATGTCCGGCTTTTTACAATCGTGTCCAACCAAGTATATACAAGTCCAGCCTGTCCGGCTTTTGGTTAACCCCATCCCACACAAAGATGCCGAACGTAAGCGGGCAAGCAACTCACGCAGACACGCATGAATCGCGATAGTAAGACAAAAATGTGATTCACATAAAATTAAGAGTAGCGTAAGTCTCAAATGAATCAATCTGCCTAGCCTTTTCCCAACTATGTTGGGGTCGGCTTCCAGTCTAACCGGATGCAGCTGAATACCAGTATTTTACATGGAGCGACTGCCTATCTGACCTCCACAACCCAGTAACTGGGTAATACGATACCCCTTGGTAAGACTGGTGTCAGACTTTCGGGCTTCTGACGACTCGTAACGACTGTCAAAGATCTACGAATGACAGCCGCGACTAACGGCTTAACGTGCTTTCTGAGGCACGGAGGATTCTCGGTATGTAAAGATGGTCACCCATCCACTGACCAACCCCGGCAAGCGTAGCTTAATCTGATGGATCAACCAGTGCGCCTGTTGTTACTTAGCCACGAGCTCCTCTCTAAGTAAGTATCAAATGAATAACAGTAATAAATACACAAATAACAAGTTTTGTTTTTCTTTATGGAAGTCATCATCGTGTGTGTGTCAGGCTTTCAGGGCAAAATCTCCGACTTTTCTATTTCTGGGCCTGGCAACGAAGAGGCCTTTGCCCTGCAGTGGGACAAAAAGTCATTCTCACACGAGGTGACCAATAAAACCATTTCCCACGCCGATGCAACTAATCGCGTTAGCACATGCATTTCTATGGCAACTCTCACACGGAGGAACTTGTCGAAAACTAGTTGTCAACGGCGACGCAACCAGTCACGCGCGATTGGGAGTGCGGTCGTTGCCAACGCAATTTTTCATAAAATTGTCGCGTTATCGTGTGAATGGTGAAAAAAAAAGGAAAAAAAAAAAAAATGGTGTCTGAATGAATGATGAAATGACAAAAAAATTATACAAATTGAGTTGCGCCATGTACCAGTTGTATCGCAGTTGCCAACCAGTTTAGGTTGAGTTGCCGTCACCCCGTGTGAGAATGGCCTTAATGGTATTATTTTATACTATGTAAATAGCTTGTAGTATGAACAGTCGAAGTTAACTCTTACTAATTTACGAAGATCATTGAAAAAGAGATGTCTTTGCACAGTATGACATCACACAAAGATACGATTCACAATCGCATAATTATAAAAATTGTAAAAAAACGATTAGCTATAACTTTTCTATAATTCCTAGTAATTATGGTTATTGACATTGTAATGGCAATGGATAATAGTGATCGGTACTGTAAAAACTCAGTTTTCTCACAATATACACCTACTTGACTTCTATTGTTAGTTATTGTATTAGAAATATTAAAAGGCATGGTTACACGATTTGAATAAAATTTAAATTTCTTCCGTTGGAAAATCATGTGTTTAGATTTTAAAAAGTTTACGGTATATTTCGTGTAGCTAGCCCCATACTAAGATTAATAAGAAAATTTATGATTTATTCACTTTCTACTAGAAATAAAGAAGGAAAACCCTACCTACAGTATAGTTTTTAGGGTAATCGTCTTTCTTTTCTTTTTTTCGTTTAGTTAGTTAGTCACTCTCTGGTGTCGGAGTTTTGACTTGGCTTCACATGCCGTTGAGATATATCTCTTGGGAATTTCGGTTTCCTCACGATGTTTTCCTTCACCGTATTTGAAGCAAGTGATAATTATACAATACGCACATGAATCCGAAAAGTCAGAGCTGCATGCTTTTGGATTCGAACTGGAGACCTATGACTTTGCAGTACGACGGACATTATGTTTAGACTTTAGGGTTACCCTAGTAATAGATATCTAATTTCCTACCTTACGTAAAGCATAAAATCATAATAAAATTAATTTCTCTCCGCGTTTTTTTTTTATAAGATCAATTAAAAATACAACTACTAGCAATCTTCTAGACTTCCCTTCGTTTTACCAAAACAAACCTTGAAATTATTATTCACAGACGAACTGCAACACTTCGTGATAATTGTTTTAAGTAGTTTCTAGTAACTCGATCAATAGCCAACGTAAACAAAAGTCGATCAAAGTATCGTTCAAATAATTTAAGAGAAGATGGATTTATTCTCGGCACGTACAAGATATCCTAAGAAAAGTATGCGCTTTGGGAATCATCGTCTTCTTTGGAAACACGAACGCATTATGATAAGATCTAATATGGAGCCTATTACAACCATGGAATTACTTGTCTTTTTTGCATTACCATGATTATAAAATTATACATTAACAACTCTATGCAATTTCAAAACCCTTTTCAACACTTTTGAGTGACATAATTGTGACGATATGCGACTGGATTAGGTAACCTGACATATAGAAACTTCATACAAACGCCCAATGATAGGTCCACTACGCAAAAGGCCGGGATGACAAAAATTAAAAGCTATGCCTCTGGTTACTTCGTGGCGCGACGTTCGTGATCATTCGGAAACACGAAGATTACTGAAGCGCATACCTTTTTTGGTTTAACTGCAGATAGGTATGTAATGTACCTACGTGTACGATTTCTGTGCAGCTGTCTCATGAATGCGTTATTATCCTCTGTTATTTTCCTAAGTTTTTACAATTATGAGAACAACAAAAGTATTTGCAGTTTTATTCAATCTAGCAATGGATAAAAAGAGCTAAGAAGGATCTTCATATTTTTTGTGTGTATGAAACTCAAACTGTCTTCGGTGTCCAAGGTGTGGTGTGGTAGTGTGTTGTGGTAATATATACCTATTCCGCGAAGGGTTGGGCAGAGGTGTACCTCTTAGTACACCACTTTTCGTATAGGGGGCGGGCGAACCTTGCCATCAGCCGAGCACAAATCCAAAATCCTGGCGGCTCCTGAGAAAGTAAAGATGGAATAACCCAATAATACTTTGCCCGACTTGGGAATCGAACCCCGGAGACTTCATTTCATGCTCAGCAGTAGCGCTTGCAAACATAGACCAACGAGGAATTCTTTCAAATGTTGTACAACATATCTCTGTTCATAAATTTAATATAATTTGTATTTTACATACAAGTAAAATGATCAATCATCTAACGGTATGCATCAAGCTTTACAACGAGACACTATTGTTAGATCCCTCGGGAAATTTTCCAGTAAAAACTTCGCATGTTTTCTTAGAACAGTGATAAACGTTCTACTCAGTATCACATACGTTTTTACTAGAATAATCTGGAAGCATTACTGCCAAGGTAGTGAGCAAATGACTTGATGTAATCGGTGGGTTGATGACCACAGATGAATAAGGTATAACACCATATCTGATTTAGCAGTTTTTTTTTTTTTTTGAAGGTGAGGGTGAAATTAAAGGGCAGTGATAATAAAACCTATATGCGAAAAGTTCGCCTTAATTTGTAAAAAAAAGTAGCGTCTATAGTATAACGAAGCTTCTGAATTTGTCTAGATTAATTTCCTTTTATTTTTATTTCTATTAAAATAAAGCACTTCCCCTAACAATATTAAAAACGATTACACCCGTAACAGTAATCTATAACTGAACCCGATAAAAAACTCGTTTGAACCGACTGAAGATCTTAATCTATTTGACGGTAAGTACAAACTTTTACCTACTTTCTTTACATTGCACATAATGAGACCATTCAAGAAAATCTTCTGGGGAAATCATTATTTAAACGCACTGTAATTTACACCTTAACACTGAGAACTAAGGTGTATTTTTTAAGTTGTGGAGTTAATGGCTTCGTTGCCATAAGTTTCATTTCTAGTAGGTCAGTATATTATGTTGGTTTTATTATAAAATGTTCACTTCGTCTTCCGTAGGCCTGTTTCCGGAAAAGTTATTAAATTTCCTTGAAGCTATGTATTTAAGATAAAGTTTTTCGAATTAGCCTTTTCATATCGCCTTGGGATAGTAATTAAGACATCAGCTGGTTTTCTGCCTCTGAACAATATCCTTTAACTTTGGCGTTTCCAACAAGAGGAGCGGAATTGGGCTTAAAAACCTAGGTATTAAGGAATTGAGTTTCAAAACTTTAAATGTACTTTTCCATGAAACTAGGTACCTACTTTGTATTCCATATAGCAAACACTGTTATTACAAACTGTCGGATTTTTATCACACAATTGTCAATTTGGCCTCAATTGTTTGGAGGTCGAAATCAATGCTTGTCGTGCTTGTCCCTCAATATGTATAAAACTAGCTTTACTTCGTTTGTTTAGAACCAAAATTTTACGAGCTCATGAGTATAAAGCTTCGTAAAGACTAGCGCGACGCGACACCGGTTATTGTTATACAGTGAAGTTTTCTTAGAAATTGTCTTGTTTGAGTCGCGGAGCGCCGTCGCGTCGCGCTTGTCTGTACGAGCCTTAATTTCGGAAAAAAATGTCAATGCACCTCTATTCATATTAAGGAACACAAAATCGTCCAAATTGCAAGACATGATCAACCCTGCTGTCTGGACAACTTTTTATCGACAACTCATTCTCGCAAACCTACGGCTACCATATGCCAACATGACCGGAAAAGACTACTTACAACTTTCCCTCAAACCTACATAAATAAAAACCATGCAGACTATCACCACTCTTCAAGCTCCACTTGGTTATCATGGAAACAAAACAAACACGACACCGGTATAGCACGAGAGGGGTCAAGGGTAAGGCATGCACGTGGACATAGGGTAGATACGCGTGCTGGTCGGTGTAAGCTCAGAAGGAACCAATAATTTTTTTGGTGGTTTATTAAAAAAGTATTTGAAAGACGTCTTAGCACATCTAAAATCGCTGCTAAAGTGCTAACTAACAAATAAGTAACCTAGTTCCTATACCACTGAAGATTTCTATCTTCAGTGCCATAAGGTAGTGTAATGAACGTGTTACGCTCTTTGGTCAAATCAAATAGCGCGCGCTTCCCCGGCTTCCTGTTACACACTTCCGTCGCAATAATGACTGTTTTTCCGTTTAAAATATGACATTTATAAATAAACATGATTAATATTGAAGGTCAGTAGGCCGTAACAGATGCTACGAGTATAACAGTGCCTTCGCCATCACATTGTACGCATAAAAATGAGCTGATTTCCTCCATGTTGTATAATTTTGACATGACCATGGTAATGTTTGTTTGGGTTAGTTCCTTTAGGTCTATCGTTCACTTTGATTTGAATAGTGAATGATCTCTGGTTTTCATAGGATAATGAAGTATGAAGTACGTAGTTTTATAATTAGTCCGAAACACCCAATAGAGGGCGTGGTGATCACAACTCGCTTCTTCAGTATGAGAAGAGATCTCTGCAGTAAGACATCTATGGGCTGTTATTATTGTACTTTTCGCTTCCTAAGTTTAAGTTGCCTTTTGCTTCATTCATCGAAGCTGTAATGTAACAGCTTCGAGCTTTATCAGTTATTATATTATTATTATTTATTCAGACAAAGTCATAGTTGTTAGTCACAAAAAATATCTTACTATGTTAGTACAGACATTTACAAAAAGGTAGGTACATAAAAGTGAGTAGTCATGAAACCTCTCACTCGAGTTCAGGATAGATTGTTACGCTGACCAGAATCCGAACGAAAGCTTTCATGACTGCTGAGTCATACTTCTCAGCAATTACTTGAAGGATACTGTGACTGTTGCCCCGCACTCTGCTTAGTAGGGAGGTGGTTCGCTTACACATTATATCATGGAAGCCATCAATCCGAACCTCCATAAACATAACCGAAGCGTTACTTATATGCACAGGCAACTACAATAGGGATGACGCCAGGGTATTAAAAAAAAAAAAAAATTGCCTGTCAGTCAGATATTACAAAAATATTAGACACGTATTTTTTGCTTTATCATGTTAATAAAACATGACTTAAATAAAAAAGGCATTAAAGTTCGGGAGTGGGGGCTCGCCACGTCACAACTCAGTATAAAATCTACCAACGTGTGATGTCATGCCACATTTTAACTCAATGTATCGCCGTAATCTTTTGATTACGTAAAAAAAGAAAAAATACGTATCCAATATTTTTTAAGTATCTACCTGACGGACTAAAAAAAATTGTCATCATCCCTATTCTACAAATGCATGCGATATGTAGTGATCCTTGTCACTCATAGAAGAATAGAAGAGTGAAAATTAGAAAGTCAAAATCTAGCTGTCTCCCTCTCACAGAATCCTTTCCCAGTAATCCAGCTAAGCAACGTAAATCTCACACATGCCTCTAAGGTGTGTTTGATACAAATAACTGTACCTATTATTTTTCTGCCTGAACGAAGATTAGATCGTCTTTCAATTGCTTAGAAAAAGGTTGTAAGGACTCGATTTTTATAGCTGTGCGCTTGGAGCTGTCAAAATCGTAGTCAGTCTCCTCAGTGTCCCGACGCTTCTTATTACAGTCTACACAACTCGTTTCGTCTCCACATTTATGTCCTATTATCCGTTTAGTTGTTGTTTGACGTTGACAGGCACACAGTTATAAAAAGCGGCCAAGTGCGAGTCGGACTTGCCTTCATGGGCAAGTCCGACTCTCACTTGGCCGCTTTAGGTGGCGTTGGGTTCCGTATGAAATTAAATGTTTATTTTTATTTTTATATTTGAGTTGAATGAATGAAAGGTAAATTGCGGTTTACGATTTATGACGTATTAAAAATAAACTACTTACTAGATCTCGTTCAAACCAATTTTCGGTGGACCTTTACATGGTCATGTACATCATATATTTTTTTAGTTTTATCATTCTCTTATTTTAGAAGTTACAGGGGGGGGGGGACACATTTTACCACTTTGGAAGTGTCTCTCGCGCAAACTATTCAGTTTAGAAAAATATTATATTAGAAGCCTCAATATCATTTTTGAAGACCTATGTTCTAAGTTCCGTTTTTTGCCATTTGGCTACGGAACTCTAAAAATCGTGTTATAATAATATTGCGTCTTATGCCACGTCTTGACATGTAAAGCCATCCTTCCCATTAAACCATTAAAGGCCATTCTCCGATATGGATGGGCGGAAGTATTTAACTGCACTGACATCACCTTCCTGCCATCACCTGTACGTTACAAGCTCAGCGATAGTGGCATTATTCACACAAAGTAATTTACGAAGATATCTATATTTGATATGGATATTATTGAATAGAAGTAGCAAATATCATCTTGAGGGTAAGAGAGACAAGAGTGAGCCATAGGATTGTATGTGTGCAACATGCAGTAAGAATTAATAGTCTAACTTTGAATTTATTAGCCAGATACAAATCCAAGGTCTATTAAATAAAACTGACAGGTGATAGGTGACATCTCGGAAGCATGTCTCCACATGCTTCCGAAAATTTGACAATTATCTTTGATACATTTTCAATATGACAATTTGGTTATCTTTTGACAAATATGTCGCATTATCAGTTAAATTAAATACTGCCGTAGCTGAGTTGGATATTTGGCAGAACACCATAGGCCCGTTTGTCCACCGCATCGTAAACGGGACGTCAACGAGAATGAGATGACGACGCCGAAGTAGCGACATGCGACAGTACATTTAATATAGGCCGCATAATCTCGTTTCTCGTTGTCGTCTCGTTCTCGGTGCGGTGGAAAAACTGTTCCCATTTTTGTCTTTCTCTTTGTCTTTGTCCTTCCGAATATTTTGCCTTGATAAAAAAGAGAAGAAAAAGGTCCGGTAGAAGAAAAAAAAATAAGTATTAAAATACTGGCTGCTTCTTTTCAGTTTTATATTGAAAAACACGCGGGTAGCAACAGTTTACTACATAGTGTTCCGTTGCAACTTTTAACGATAAACTGAACAATTAAAATGTGCTCTTCGTTAGTTGGAAACGAATAAAACTGTAAGCGGGCATAAAAAGTGGTTAGTTCGTTTTATGATTTGCCTTTAGAGGTGGAATTTTGTGGTCCTAGTGTTGTGAGGTATCGTACTGAGAGTCTATATAAGTGGTAATTTACAGGAAAAATAAATAAAAAATTGCTTTGTTTGTTTTCAATGGCTGCCGTAATTTCGGAGGTGACTACAAGTCATAACATAAGACCCCTGTTGAAAGTTTTCTTATTTTGATCTATCCCATTTAAGGTACCATTCCGTAGCCGACCGCAGGCGGCAGCAGCAGGCGACGAGTCGTCGCGACACGACTGGTTTCTATGAATTTCTTATACCTTCCGTAGCGACACCTCGATTTCACAGAAATACATAGATACCAGTCGTGTCGCGGCGACTAGTCGCCTGCTGCTGCTGCATGCGGTCGGCTACGGAATGGTAAATTTATCCGATGCAAGTTTCTCACCTGTGGCATACAATAAAATTGAATCAACAAACGACTAGCATCGTCTTAACACTGTTTAATTGTTGCTTCAACTTATCGTATAGCACGGGCAGTCGACAATCGCATCGTGGAAATCAGGCTTAAGCTAAGACATTTTTTTCATCATTTTATATCTTATAGCCTCTCTTTTCAAAAATATATATTTTTTGTATTTTATAACTTGTTCATTATTGCTTTACTCGAGCCCCTAAAAGCAACAACTAAACTTGAAATAAGCATAATTTATACGCATTATAATACAGTTTTAGTTTTGTTTGTTTTGCAGGTATGTGCGCATGTTGTTGTATAAACAAACCAACAGGGTATTGTCTGTGTGAGTGCACGTGGCCGTTCAACAGGTTGAAACTTAGCTATTTAGTATTTTATCTGTTCTTTCGTACAAAGAGTTACTAATGAAAACTTTTTGATGTGTAAAATCTTTCCTCTCACTTTACTGCAACCTGTGGGAGTGATTTTGTGAAAAGGGACGGAAGTGTGTAACAGGAAGCCGGAGAAGCGCGCGCTATTTGGTTTGACTAATGAGCGCGCGCGATGCTAGAGTTGGCCGTCAGGAGCGACCTTGACGAAGCTCCCTTTAATGTTGCTTATTACTTATTACCACGGTGAGATGTCAGATGTTACACATCATAAGCGACTACTGTAACGCTCGTAATCTTAAAAATCATTGTGTACCTATCATGCAAATAATATTCTTCTGCTCCACGCTAACTCACCATAATCTACCCATCTTTTGCTGGGAAAAAGATGGGTAGATTATGGTGAGTGAGTGAGTGAGTATGTTGGAGTCGATTTCTAGACTAACCGGATGCAGCTGAATACCAGTATTTTACATGGAGCGGCTGCCTAACTGACCTCCACAACCCAGTTACTGAGTAACACGGTACCCCTTTGGTAAACTGGTTGTCAGACTTGAAGTACTTTCGGGGTACGTGAAGCTCTTAAAGACGATTAAGAAATTGTATCAAGATTCATTAAAACCACTTTTTAGCGCCTATTATACAAATCGAGCAGTAGTGGCTCAGTGGTAACGGTCTAAACTTACGAGTTGTAGGTCGTGGTTTCGGATCCAGGCAGACGCTTTACTTAGTGTAAATAAATTCATCATCTTCTTCTTCTTTTCGTGTGGTTAGTGACTAACCTGGTGTCAGAGTTTTAAAGCCACCCATGGGCCTCTGACTTGGCTTCACATGCCGTCGGGATATATATTTCAGGCATGCCGGTTTTCTCCCGATGTGACTCACTGGTCTCAAAACGGTGAAGAGAATGACGTGAGGAAACCGGAATATCCTAGAGCCAAACATTCGAAGACATGTGACATCTACCAACCCGCACTGGGCTCGCGTGGTGGATTACAGCCCACTCCGTCTCACAGAGAGGAGGCCTGGGTCTCAGCAGTGGGAACATTATCTATTATTATTATTAATTAGAATTGATCATGGATTTTTGACAGTAAGGTCATGTTCAAAGTGCTCGCGTTAAATAATAACTTTTTAGTGTAAAAACTGGTTGAATGTGAGAACATTTTGTGTGACTGGACAAATTAAGTGGCTGGCGAACTGTGGCAATATTAGTTGCATCGTTGGTGCTGTGATTTATGGGATAAAACACCTAAATCAATTCACCTAGTGAATGGAATTTACCCAAAATTATTGCGTTTACCCTCAATTAATCGAATATTCATTCTAAAACGCCTGAAGCAGTTGTGTGGGCAAATTTTAGTTGCCTCTATTGCTTTGAATATCTGTCAGGCGTTACAGAATACTCATCGCTGCAACTTATTGCTATAACATTCTTGAAACGAATCCTAGCATCCCAACCAACTCAGTCAAATTCAAGCAATTACTTACACTGTACTTGCAATGGCGCATACAGGCAATAAATCTCTATCTGAGTCAAACATCTCCGCTAGTATGGATAACCAACATACTCCACCCAACTTTGCCTCCTATCGGACCAAACGAGCACGAGAGTCTGACTACGATTTAGACTTCCACAACTTCAAAGAGGAAATAAAGATTCTTATATCTTCGTTGATTGCAACCCAGGGCACGGAAATAAAAAAAATGTCTTCCACATTGTTGGAGATTAGGGATACTAACACTAATATAGAAAGTGCCATGGCTTCCCTGTCCGCTCAAAACGAAGAG
This sequence comes from Agrochola macilenta, assembly GCA_916701695.1. Lineage (NCBI taxonomy): Eukaryota > Metazoa > Arthropoda > Insecta > Lepidoptera > Noctuidae > Agrochola > Agrochola macilenta. Next base: position 7,109,156 of record OU753564.1, on the reverse strand, counting down.
CTGAGGAAGAAAATAGAACAACTTGAAATCAAGGCAAAGAAAGAGGAGAACTACATTGTCTTGCTTGAAGAAAAAATCGAAGACCTGCAACGGGGCAGCCGGAAAACAAATTTGGAAATAAAAAACGCACCGAAAATAAATAAAGAAACCAGGGACGACTTAATAACAATGGTCAAACATCTGTCAAGCGAAGTTAAATGTCCTATTGAACAAAATGACATAAAAGACATTTTCCGGGTTCCGAACAAGCGAGGCGACGCGAAAACTGGTCCAATCATCATCGAGCTAACATCGACTATCTTAAAAACAGACTTTCTGAAATCGACTCGAAACTTCAACCGTGAAAACAAAGATAAATTATGTGCTAAGCATTTAGGATTCAAGACTAGTGAATACACCCCCATCTATATATCGGAGCAGTTGACCACCAAGGGGGCACGCTTGCACTTTCTCGCCCGCGATCTGACTAAATCTAAAGCCTATAAATACTGTTGGACAGCCTTCGGCCAGGTATGTGTCAAAAAAGATGACAATTCGCCTAAAATAATAATTAAAAGTGAAATGCACGTTAGTAAACTTATGCAGGAAATATGACTAGTCCTAATTAATCATAGTGCTACATGCTTATCGTTCATACAGAATAATCTAGGTAAAGCTTATGCGTTGAATTCATTTTATTTAAAGGTTTTGTTTATGTACTTTTTGTATAAGTTTAAAATAGCGAGTATAAACTATGTACTAATACTAATTCTAGTGCGCACTCACACACTAAAAACACACACTAATAAACCTTCCTTGCAACTCATACCTTTTCATATAAACTACACACACACAGACACTCACACATACACCAAAACTGCCAAAATTCTAATTGATTCTTATATCTACGTACCTAACTTACAATTATGGATAACACCCTAGCAACTATAACTGAAATTGACAACACAGAAATAGCGCAAGTATCAAATTTCTCTCTTCGTAACTTTAACACTGCAATGGAGATTAAAAACACTGACTTTACGATAATCTCTCAGAATATCAGAAGTATCTATTCAAACTTTAATGACCTACAACTTAACTTAGCTAACCTAAATTTAACTACTGACCTTATTGTTCTGAGTGAATGTAGGCTAAACCCCAACAAAAATATTCCTCAATTAAATAATTATTCGGCAGACCACACTACTAAGCATCTAAATAAAGCCGACGGTGTTGTCGTCTTTGTGAGTAACAAACATAAGTATCGGGTAAAAGAAATTGAATTAACTCATGCTTCTTGCCTGCAAGTAAGCATTAAGCCCGACCTCATAGTTTTAGGTATATATCGCTCTCCGTCAAAGACAAATGCAGACGACTTTATTAACTCCCTATCTCTCCACTTAGCTATAGTGCCCTCAAATAAAAACGTAATTATTACTGGAGACATCAATATAAATTTAATTCATAGACAAGAAGAGCAATCATACGAGCGCTTAAATAGACTCAATTATTTAAATATGTTGGCAATGCATGGCCTACTCCCCGGACACGCACTTCCAACGAGAGACAAAAGTTGCTTAGATCACTTCATTCTAAAGCTTAGACCGAACAAAAGATCTGCATCTATTGGAATTATCGACACTACTATTACCGATCACTTTATGATTTTTCTTAAACTATCCGACTTGACGAAACAACATCCAATAAGTAAGACTAAAACAATAATAAATGTAGATAACGCATTCGAACTCTTAAAAACGTACAATACTCAAGACCTTTTAAACGTAACTAACCCCAATGTTTTAGCAGATAACCTAATAAGTTTACTACAAAATGCACTCATTGCCAGCACTCTTGTTAGAAGGATCGCCGTAAAAAATAGACTGATTAAACCATGGATGACTATAGGCTTATTACGCTGCATACAAAATCGTAACAATATGCAAAAAAAGCTGAAACTGGACCCGTGCAATGAAATTCTAAAAATCACCTATAAGAGGTACCGGAACTACTGTAGCGGCATAATAAAAAAACAAAAACGTAAATTTGATCGTGAACAGCTATATAAGTCAAACAAAAACCCTAAAACCTTATGGCATACGATTAACACCGTTACCCAACGAAAGCCACCTAAAACGCAAAACACAGAATTATTGGAATCAGCCGGTACCCCTAGCGAAGCAGTAAATAACGTTAACAAATACTTCTCCACTATAGGCAAGTGCCTAGCTGACGATATTTTAAAAAACCCTGATAGACCAGCTGTAAACGCCCATCACGACAGACGTAATATACCTTTATATGATCCAAATCCACCAGTCTCATCTCTCGTTTTACTCAACTCGGACCCTGATGAGGTTGCTGCCGTAATTAGGAGCCTAAAATCCGATAGTGCCACCGGCTGGGACAAGATTCCCGTAGGTTTCTTAAAGGCTGCACAGCTAGTTATTTCGCCAATTATATCTCACCTTATTAACCTCTGCTTTGAACAGGGAACTTTTCCCACCGCCCTGAAACAAGCTGTAATAACACCTGTGTACAAGAGTGGAAACAGAGCTGACCCGTCGAACTACAGGCCGATATCGGTCCTTCCGTCCTTGTCCAAAATATTCGAAAGAGTAATAAACCAACGCTTGGTAAGATATCTATCGAAAAACAATATAATATCACCCTCGCAGTTTGGCTTTAGACAAGGCAAGTCTACAGAAGATGCAGTCACGGCGCTTGCTTCCATTGTCACTGAAAAAGTAGACAGTGGAAGTAGGTGCCTGGCAGTTTTTCTAGACCTCAAAAAAGCCTTCGACACAGTCTCGGTTCCCATACTTCTACGCAGGTTAGAAGACATTGGCGTGAGAGGGGTCCCACTTAAGCTATTTCAGGAATACCTGAGTGAAAGAAGATATGTGGTAAAAATAGGATTGTTCACTAGTTCTGAGGAATTCGTCACATACGGAGTGGGACAAGGTAGTGTGCTAGGCCCAACATTGTTCCTTGTTTATATAAACAGTTTGTGTAATTTGTCTATAGAAGATGCTCATATATTCTCTTACGCCGACGATACAGCAATAGTCTTCTCGGGAGAATCATGGGACAGCGTTGGCCGCACTGCCGAACGTGGATTGTCTACGATTGCTGCCTGGCTCGATCGCAACCTTTTAACATTGAATGTCTCAAAGACTAATTACATCTGTTTCTCCATCTACAATCGTTTCCAACCATCACAAGACCTCCAGATTAAAATTCATACATGCTCCGACTCCTCCAACAACACCTGTACTTGTCTAAAAATAAACAAGGTCATTAAAACTAAATACCTTGGTGTTATGCTCGACCAACGACTATCTTGGCATTTGCACTTAGATCTAATAATGGGAAGAGTCAGGAAACTAATATGGACCTTTAAGTTACTCCGTCACGTGGCTACTAAGGAACTAATTAGACAAATCTACATCTCCCTAGGCCAATCAATAATAATGTACTGTCTACCAATCTGGGGCGGCGCAACAAAAACAAAATTTTTGGAGTTAGAGAGGGCGCAGAGAGCGCTATTGAAGGTCATGTTCTTCAAACCACTGAGATTTCCCACTGAAAGCCTTTACGAGGCCTCGAATCTTTTGTCAGTTAGGAAACTATATATTCTTCAGATTGCTTTAAAAAAACATAAATCCCTTCCCTTTATCACTTCCAGGGCACAATCTAGGAGGAAGAATAATGTCGCTCCAGAAACCCCAGTCAAAACCACATTTGCCACGAGACAATATACTAAACAATCATCACGCATATACAATATTCTAAATAAAGAACAAAACATTTACTCTATGACATACCACGACTGCAAAAAAACACTCACTCAATGGCTGGCAAACAAAAGTTACGAAGAAATCGAGTCAATCCTACAAACGATCACATAATCCGAGAGATACATTGTCACAAACACAAACAAACAAATAAATAAACAAACACACACACACACACACACACACACATAAACACCCTATGCGCACAAAATTATTTTGTTATTATGATCTGAATTTTGATTTGAATTTTAATGTTAATTTTATTTTGATTTTAATTCTTAGATTTTTTTCTAATTGTGATTCTGATATTAATTTGATTTTGATTTAATGTTGTTATAAATTTTGTTTTTGATTTTGATTTAGATTTTAATTTTAATGTAATTTTTAATTCTTGTAAAAAAAGAAAAATGTGATTTTAATTTGATGTTGATATAATTTTGTAATTTATTTTTTCATTGTTTACTGGTAAATTTCTCACTTATGTATTGTTAATATAAACCAGAAGAACGGAAGTACCTAATACAAGCATTTCTTTGCTTAAAAGGTAGTTCCTATCATTATATTGTTGATTGTACATAAGTTTTGGAAAAAAAAACCCTTTTTTTTTTTTTTTTTTTTTTTTTTTTTTTTTTTTTTATCTGGGCTGATTATGGTGAACAAATAATATAGCGATCATCAATTTTTCAGCCCAGCATGATGTTTAACGTTCACTAACCAGTAACTGCGATACTTATGATAGTAACGATCGTACGCGAAATACACATTTTGACGTAGAATTGTCGACACCAGCCCGTATTACCTTTTATTACCAGCGATAGTTTTTCACTAAAACCTACTTTTCAGATAGCAGATATTGGTAATCCTCTTCCTTCTACGTTTTTACCCTATGTTTTATAAAACCAAGTCAGTATGTAACAATATGTATATATAAAGGTAAGTGCGCACGTCTGGCGGCGCAGACAGCTGCAATAAAGTTGGTAGGTGTGCGCAATGGAAGCCTGGATATACCTACCTGCGGTTATGACTTTAGCAAGCGTAGGGTTGAACCGAAAAAAAAACAGTTTTTTTATTAAGTTGACCTTGAGAGTGTGGCCTAACAAAAATAAGTTAAGAATGTTCTTGAAGTTAAGTTAAACGCTAAAATCTATTCAAGACACCTTAAACAAGTGCATCATTCGAAAAAAGTCGCATCATTAGTAACGAGAACACGGGCCAGTAGCAACATCATTCTGAAAACTTTGTCAGCGAGTTTTTATTCTCCCAGTTTGTGGAGAGGATGGCTAAGTGAGAAATTTGTACTTTACTTGGGCACCTTTTCTATGCAAAGTGTTTCAATTTCAAACTCAATAATAATAATAATATCTCGACTTAGCACATGAGGTTGTCGACATGTAGAATGTGGGCTCGGCTATCATTGTGCCGATTGTCGTAACGGCCAATGACCTGATGGCTGAAAGCCTCGACCAACATCTCTTGAGGCTCTCGTTAGGCGGTTGGATCAAGGGCCTGATTCATAAGGCACTACTCCTCGATACGGCTCGCATTGTTAGGAGGTTCCTGTCTCCGCAACCCTAACCACCGGTAGCTTGGACTCTGCTCCTGACACCGGCGGGCCTCTATTTTTTTCATTTTAGAATTTATTTTTTCTTTTTATTTTAATAAATATTTTAAAATGTTAATTAATAAACGAAATAATATGCTACTAACACTAGCTTTTAGGTATTACTAAAATTATGGAACTTTGTGGTCCGAATAAATAAATTTTATTATTTATTTTAAAAGAATTTATTTTCATAACATGGTTAACAACACCATAATTATTCTCAATACCGTATTCATTTCTGCAAGATTGGGAGATTTTATTACTGGCCAAAGACTGTCGCAGCTCTATGATGCGCAAAGTCTATTAAATTTATATATTTTTAGCGATCTTTCCCTTACGTGTCTAATATATTTTCTGGTAAATAAATCCAGCGCGATCTAATTCTGATTTAGTAGGTAACTTACTGCTTACGAGTTAATGCCCAATCACGGCCCAAAAAAACATCTTTAGCGACCATTTCATAATGTGGATCTATTAACTAGGTTGCAATTTGCAAATGAGGAGGTTACCATACATATCCACTGTTTTCAATAAGGCAGAAATTAAAAAAAAATATTATCTTGTGACCACATGTTTTTTTTTTTGATGAATGCCGTTTACGTGCGTGATCCATTGAATAGTTTTTTTATAATTTAATTACTTGCAACGTTATCAGTCAGTCTGGAGATTTTTTTTTTTGGATAAGTGCGGTTTTGTGAAAACAAATCAGGTTATGTTCCACTAGTGCTGTTTTGTACCAACTTCATGGGATAAGTGTGGTTTTTAACGTTTTGTCTATCATCATTTTCCATAACAGATTTTACTGTTTTATTTAAATAAAAGCAGAAGAAAACATACAACCGCCTCTCTGGTCTAGTCGTTGTGAATATTAGACATCATTTGCCAAGGGAAAATATTTTGTTTTGAATTAAATTGTTTTTGCTAATGGTAGATTTTATCATTTTATGCAGAAATCGCGAAGAAAAATCGCAATTTCCAAAAGTGGATATGTGTGGTTTTGATCCTAACCTCCTCAAATGTCAGTTGGCAAACCCTCCATGTAAACCAGCAACCGACTGACGCACTCCTACTCGTAGCCGCAATTTAATTTACTCTTACCTACGCTTATCTACGGGATAACCCTACCCTAATGTGATAGCTGGGCTTTACGAGCGGTCTCATTGTGGCAGAGTCTATTTTTTATAATATTGTAACGTTAATTGTGAGGCAGGGCGTAACACGTTCATCACTGTTACGACTACTTGTGACAATTTCAGTGCAATTTCTGTAGTACAATCGTTTTGTTTGTTTTGAGCTTGTGTGGCCTTGAATTGTTGTTTTTGCCGGTAAAGTTCTTGCAGTGACTTTTTCGGTGTAGAGGATTTTTTTAGAAATGGGTATGCCTGAGAGGTATTTCTCGACGGCATGTGAAGCCAAGTCAGAGACCCATGGGCGGCATAAATACTGCGACCACATAAATAAGTACCCTATAGCTTACTACGTGTTCAAAATACATATTTTCATAAAATCTAAAAGTATACAAAAAATCGGATTAATATTGGCGCAACACATACATCCAGGCTCAAAACCAAAATCCATCTATCTTTTTCGTGTAGTTAGTGACTATCCTGGTGTCAGAATTTTAAAGCCGCCCCATGTGCCTCTTACTTAGGTTCACATGCCGTCGAGAAATATCTCTCAGGCATGCCGGTTTCCTCACGATGTTTTCTTTCACCATTTTTGAAGCAAGTGATAATTATACAATACGCACATGAATCCGAAAAATCAGAGGTTCGTGTCTTGGGTTCGAACTCGAGACCTATGACTTGGCAGTCCGACGGTCACACCATTAGGCTATCACTGCTATATTTTTGGCCATAGTAACCGAGCAGTATAATCTGAAATTTGATGGCAATAGTGACGTATTTGCGAAGGGTGTTCATGGTTGTGTCAACACAATATGACATACATTGGGTTGGGTCATGGTATAAAAAATTGCAATATTTTGTGAGTGGTATGGCTAACAAACACCATAGAATTTTAAGTAGGTTGGCAATATATTGTCACACCATAAACCACTATCTATTTTGAAGGTCAGCATGACGATTTTTCTAAGGTAAATTACCAAGTTTTTGTAGTGAAACTATTGAATCCGGGTCTTAGGTAGATACATAATAGATTAGCTTAATTAAATACCAGCTTACACGCTTATTTAAAGGCACCAGGTACTTCGTAAATAAATAAGGGGGTACTTAAAATGGTTTCCTGTAAATTACCTTAATTTATGGCACGTGCCGGACGAAGTTAAGTTGAATTGCTTAAGAGGAGCATTGTGGAAGTTGGCAGCGTCTCAATTAGCGGTCAAATATTTCGCTATTTTGATTAATTTATCAATATTAAGTACAAAATTATTTTGAAATATCACTCTGACGTTCAACTCAGCCTATCGAAGGCCACTGCTGGACATAGGCCCTTTCCCAGCCTTCCGCATCCAGTCTTTCCCAGCTACCATCTTAAGATCGTCAATCCATCTAGTTAGGGGGCGTCCCACACTACGCTTGCCGCAGTATACGCAGTTTTCAGCTCAGGACTCGTCTGCTCCACCGGCCATTTGTTTATTATTGTCTTTTCAGATACGAAATCACATCTTCAAGAATTTGAACTGGAAAGGTGGAGAGAGAGTTACGATATCTGTATTTATTTAAACTTGCTAATTATAATTAGTGAAATAAATAATAATATTAGTCACAGAACAAAACTATTACGCCTGTCTTCCACGACGTTACTTGAAAGTGACGACTTGCTAACGCAATATAAACTTAAGCCTGGTTTGTGATTGGTTGCGGCATACATAATCAGCCTATAATGTCCCCACACAGGCCCAGGACACAGGCGTCCTCTCTGTGAGAGGGAGTGTGCCGTAATCAGCCACGTGGGCTAGGTGCGGGTTGATAGATGTCACATGTCTTCGAATTTTCGGTTCTAGGACAGGCTGGTGTCCTCACGATGTTTTCCTTCACCGTTTTGAGAACAGTGGTGATGAAATAATTTACACAAAGTAAAGCGCTGATCAGAGTTCGAACCTACGACCAACAACTCGTAAGTCGCGGCCGTTACCACTGAACCACCATTGCTCTCACGTCGGGGCCCGTCATTGAAATACCTAGTGCTGTGACATTCTAGGTAGCCATTAGTGTTTTTTTTTTTTTTTTGACGAGCGTGCGGTTTGAGGAGTGGGAGAAGTTATTTGTTAATTCCCGGGTGTGTCAGACTTTTACTGACTAAAACCCACCCGTGTTCCTTCCGTTGCCTGTGTGCCGGGGCCGCGATATCCCTTTCGGACAAACCCGCAACCCCGAAGGGCCTATTAGTTATTTGAGTTTGTAATTTGCATTACAAACTCAAATCATCAATGGGTTTTAATAAAGAGAATTCTTAATGAAGAAATTACTCTGCAAAGCCCTACCTACTCCATATCTGTTCATAGTTGACTGACTGATTGCAGACCAAAAAAAGAAAAAAAAAAACTTAAAAAAAGTTAACTTTTCTTCAGCGTTGTGGACGATGGACCTTAGTCTTGTTACCAACGAAGCAATTATGTTATTCGCTGCGTGAAGTATCTCAAATTATCAAACATTATCCAACTGATATTTTGGTTTAGGCAAGATTAAGGCTTAGATTCAGGACAAGTGACCTCGAAATGTCTCAAGGATTCTAATTGCCGCTGTTATTGTAAATCTGGTGAAGGACGATCATAATCTGTGTTTGTATTGTAAATCTTGGGAGGCCTTGAAATATATTAGTTGTCCTTGAAAACTGTTGTTTTGGTATTAGTGTTGAAAAGCTGCCAAGATGAGTTCTAAATAATATTGGACTACTTTTGAAAGTTGGTTTAGTTTAAAATTCAAAATTCAAAAGACATTTATTCAAACTAGGCTGAGAATCAAAATTTTTGGACGTCAAAATTACATAAGACATTCTCCCCTTCACCACTTCCTAGTGATTTAGCTGGGAAGAAGAAGTAGCGCAACACACTCCCCAGCAGCACAGCTTTCAGTTAGAAAAAAATATTCTAAAAGTATGCAAAATAATTTACATTACGCAACACAAACAACGCTATTGTTGTTATAACGAGAAATTATTAATACCGACCTAGTTTACAAGAATAAGGATTGTATCATTCATAAAGGCCCCGGCGTTTCCGACATACCTTGCAGAGTAGGCCAGCTGAAGTGGCAGTGAGTTTGCCATGTTTATCGAAGGACCGATGGCCGGTAGAGCAGACGACTTCTGGAGTGGAGCGTGTATCGACAAGCGTAGTGTGGGACGTCCCCCAGCCAGATGGACCGATGACCTTAAAAAAGTGGCTCTGACACACTGGATGCGGAACGTGGAGGACAGGATATTGTTACGCAGGTTGGGAGAGGCTTATGTCTACCGGTGGACTGCGATAGGCTGAGTTAATTGAGGATTTTATTGATGGCATTTCCTAGTTTATCAAAAATTACGAACTTCCATACAAACTGTCATCCCCAATATAGTCCTTTAGGGGGTAAATTTTAAAAAATCCGTCCTTAGTGCTCTTTTTCGATAAAAAAGCACGTTAAAAGCACGTTAATCCGTTGGTCCCGGCTGTCATTTGTGGATCTTTGACAGTCATTACGGGTTGTCAGAAGCCCGAAAGTCTGACAACCAGTCTTACCAAAGGGGTATCGTATTATCCAGCAACTGGGTTGTGGAGGTCCGATAGGCAGTCGCTCCATGTAAAATACTGGTATTCAGCTGCATTCGGGTAGACTGGAAACCGACCCCAACATAGTTGGGAAAAGGCTAGGTAGATTGAATATGAAGAAGAACATGGAAATTCCCTTATTACCAATATTTTATTCTTCTCTAAAAGATTTTATTGACCTTTGCAAAGGTACCGTTTAAATTCGACTCCGTATTTCATTCACTACTTAAGGTCAAACCAATTCACGATTGTTGTCTTTAACAACAAAACGTTCCGTTCAAACTTTTGCCGATGTTCTCACTTATGGAAAGTTTTCGAAGACTGAAAATCCCAGTGAATAGCTCCCGAAATTTTATTCCCCAGACAAAACCGTTGAGAGAAAGTTTATTAAATTTTCATAATCTTTAAGTAGCACAGAGGTAACAAAATAGGGTCTTTGGCCTCCATTGCAGTTTGACCCAAAAACTTAATCAGAATAATCTTGGAAAGTGAGCTAAATTAGGGCTTTGTCTAAGATTATTAACTCCCTAGCTTCCGCCAGCGGCTTCCCCGCGTGATCCTACTAATATTATAAATGTGAAAGTTTGTATGTTTGGATGTTTTTACTCAATCACGCATAAACGGCTGAAATTTTATAGGATACTTTAGACCCCGGTAGTACATTCCTGTGGGATAATAAATTACCGACCTCCACGCGACGCGACGGCAATACATTTGTGCGCGAGCGATAGAGATAAGTAATGAGAGGTCATTGTACGAAATTCTTTCTGCTTCGTGACCGGACTTTATCATCCGCCAGTGGCTTCGTCCGCGTTATATCTTTATAAATTATAGACTTTGTTACTCAGTAATATTATAGCATTCTACTGGTGTTTTTTTGGAACGAAGTTCCTTATCGCGCGCTGCGAAAGGGGGCTAGACGGAAAAAATTAAGACCAAAAGTTGTAACGACACTTTTTGCTACAGTTGTAAGCCGTGCGGCGTGTATTTTTAGTTAGGTAAGTAGAGATTTTATACAGACAATAATAAATGCTTTTGTATTTTTAGCAAGTGTTTTTTTTTTTTAATAAATGCTTTTGTATTTTTAGCAAGTGTTTTTTTAATTTTTTTTGACTTCGTTCCATCTGGGTGTCCCTTGACACCTCTCAAGTTTTTTTTTTTTATTGGTTCAGTACCTAGTTTTCGAGTTTAAAATATTCATCACAAATAAAAAATACAAATCTTTTTTCTTCATATTATGTGTATATGAATCGGACGTTGAATGCCTTATTTCGAGACATTTTCAACCTTAACCAGTTCTAATACTAAAAACTGAAAAAGGCACTAAAAACCTGTAGGTAATGTTTTTTTAAGGCATGGAAGGCCTACCAACCAGCGCTGGGGCTCTGTCTTGCATAGGGTCGTAGCATTATGCTGAGCGATGGCAGTTTTGCGTGGATTTGACGCATATTTTCCCCCAAATTGTTTTCGTGTTTTGTTCTTACCTTGCGTCATGTGTACCGCAAATAAACGTATTTTATTTCTTTCTTTTTCATTACCTTTTTTTATTTTATATGGGTACTTAATTAATATATTCAGTAAAAAACTGGAGTCTTTTAGTCTTTTCGTAGATCGCATAGCTTGTAGACGCCTCATAGGTATGTAGTCGATATCCTCACAGCAGTGAGACAACGGGGTAGATGAAGGATATCTATTTAAGAACCTTTTTCTTCGATAGTATAAATGGAAATATGAATTCTAACAACCATTATAATAATATTTAATATTGATTCACTCACCCCAATATGCTGTCCATCAAGAAACAGTTGCGGGATCAAGATCTGGTCGCTCTTCATCCTGTCCCGGATCTCGTCTTGATACTCGATGCTCATGAAGACATCCCGTTCTTCGTACTTCACCAGTAAGTTCCTCAGGATTTTCTTCACGAGGACGCATCGTTGGTACGTACCCCGGACGATGCCCATCGTCGTCGTGTACACCACCACCTTGCCAGCGTCTTTTTCTTTATAACTCTGTAAAAAAAGAAAGAAACTTTAAACATTTTGTAAAAAGGCGGGAATTAAGTTTACGGTGACAGTAGAAAGATGGCGCTTTAGTGGAATTAGGAATAGCGCCATCTGTTAGATAATGGTGGAACTGTTATGTTCACTACTTTCGTTGTGCTCATAACGTTTAAGTTAAATTGGTAGTGCAGCATTTTCTCGATAGAGAGCGCTTTTCCTAATTTATAACTACTCCTAATTCCATTTCCTAATTCTACTCTTAAATTGGATCATAAAAATTATTTTACATGGCTCCAATATGCCAGCTTGTAACAACTACACGGCATCTAATCGTATCAAAGATTCAATAACACAGATTTTTTTCTTGAACTGTAGGTTTTTTTTTTTACTGAATAGTTTTCAAACCAAACAGTGAACTATGATAATCATGCTTCATGCTTGATTGAATAATCAAGGAATTGGAGTAAGTTAACTTCTATATTTTAGCATTTGTCAAAAGCTCTAAAAACCTATTAACATCACAGTGTAATATCACAGCTTGCGTAACCTGCCCATCACAAACATGAACACAAGTGCTAGTATCGTCAAAGTGTCAAGTGTCGACCACAAATTCACATGTTTTACGATACAAACGGTCAAACGGTTTGCGTAACTTCCTATTGACTATTAAGTACAGACGGTGTCAAAAGGTGTAGCTTTTGGCGAAGGAACTGATACGGCAACAGTTTGTGTGCTAAAAATCCAAAGAACCGTAGAAAATGATAATATGTAGATAATATGAAGATATATCAATACTCTAGATAAAGAGAACTAAGAAAAATTTAATAAAAACTAAATAGGTACCCATCTAGCAAACTAGTTATGTACAGATACAGAGGCTTTTAAGCTCATTCCTTTCGGAGATAAGAGGAGGAATGGTCAATTTTCATTTATTTTCTTAGATAACTTTAAACTATTTAAATAAAAAAATATTTAAAAAAAATGAGAGCTTAACAGAAAGCCCTTTAATATTTTTTTTAATTATGGGTGCATAGTCTTCCGCGTAATTGCTTTACCACTTTTTACAGCAATTCCCAGTAAACTAAAACTTAAGTTAGCCCACAGAAAACCGAACTGTCTCATCTACGAATAGTTCTTGTCGTTTTATGACCTACCTACAAGTGACATTCATTCAGTACAGATTGGTGCAACAAGAAATGTAACACAATAAATTTGGTTTCAACGTGTGTTACATTTCATGTTACGTTTTACCAATCTGTATCTGACATTAGGCTGCTAAAGCAATTACGAGGTCCACTATTCAATAAAAAGTTTGAGAGCCACCCATCTCCGTGGAAAACAGGAGATAAACGCAAGTTTTATAATGTCTAAAAGTATATGATCCACTGCAGTAAACAAAATCAGAAAAAATATATGGTATGAAACATAATACAACTAATTAGATACGGTAGAAAAAAAATCTTTTAACGATTAAAAATCAAATATTATATTCAACCATTCTGATTTTTTGTCAGATTATTCTACAAGCAACATAATAACGTAATAGTGTTTAAATTTTTTGTTCAATGAATAGTTTTTTTTGTAAATAGATAATTGCTTCATATTTTGCAATAAATTACCAGCGTTGTATCATCGAGCTTCTCTTTAATTTCTATGCAGTCTGACAGTGACCGCACTTTAGCTGTTGTCAGCCTCTTAATTAGCCGACAAGAATATTATTGAAAACATTTAACTGACCACCAGTACTTTTACTTCAAGAGTGACGCAACCAATTACGAGAGATGTTCTATCTATTGATGACGTAACAAGGTATCCAACACATGTCCAATAGGTTCGATGACATGCTCTGTAACGTGTGAGCTATATCCCTAGGGATATAACTATATCACGGCTATAACCATCAAACTCCTTGACTGACAAAGAGATTATGCATTAGAGATATACCTAATAATTTTAAGAAATAAAGTAGGTAATTGCTTTTGACTAAGTGCAGGTAACAGACATAACTAGAAGATACCATATACCCTCTTATCTTAAAAAACGTTTCAAGTTCCTTCATGACACACGTAATAGATATCTGAGGTCATCGGAAAACTTGAGACTAGAGATGCTGATGCATTCCACCAGCTTTCATGACAAGTCTTTTACAGTTCAAGCAGTACGGTTATGGAATGCCTTACCCGTGTCGATAAGGCGTGCTCAATCTTTGTCCACTTTTAAAATTCTGGTAAAAAAACACTTCCTCTCTCCTTAAACATCATCATTACATATAGTTCCTTGATCATGTTTCATGTTTATTATTGTATATATATATATAGATAAGTGTATGCTTTATGAATGTATGTATTTATTGTGTATGTAAATGGTACACCACTGACTACCTGCAGTATTTGTCTCTCCTTCTCCATTTAATCCGTCCAAAGGTTGTCTGTAAAAGATCGCTTTTAGTGATAAGACCGCCCATTGTGTCACCCTATGTAAAATGACTACATTTTTATCTGTATTTTTTATGGTGTACATAATAAAGAATATTCTATTCTATTCTAGTCTATACATATATAGCCATAATCTGACCAGAAACAGTCCTAATACAATGTCTTTAATAACACAGTTGGTGCGTGAATTTGCAACATCAGGACAAAATAATATTCATAAGTCTTATCTTGCTAGCGTAATAAGCTGTCCTGTTATGTACACTTGCCCTTTCTGTAACAAATCAGCTTATAAACAAATAGACGTAAGCTTACTATTATCCCTTACTAAATCTTTAAAATACTCCTTATTTTTCTAAAAGGCTCAGACTTTATATTATGGTTCACCTGCACTTAAATAAACAGGATGTTTGTTGTCAAGTTGCGTCACAGCTGCTGATCCTCATAGTTAGATAAATGTTTTGACTGGTGTTGTATTTTAATTTAATTTATCGATTTGGTTTTTGTATACGTTGAATTTCGTTCATTTAAATATTAGAAATTTTCTATTTTTGGCGTTTTTTAAATCAGATTTCATCTAATCGTCGTCGCCAGAGTACCTACCTATGAGTAGGTAGGTACTTATTGATTGACTACATGGAAATGCAATAGATTTCTTGCTGATCATCTCCCTGATGAAAGGAGGCCCAATTTAATAACCAAGGATTGCAATCTGATAATCCTAGACTTTTTTTACTAGAGCAAATTTTCGTTATGGGTCACAATCATTAGAAACATTACATAGGTTGACCTTTGAAACCTTTATAACTCAAACTAACACAACATCAAAAATAATATCACTCAAGCATTAACGTCGTCAAACGCTGTACATAAATCAAGTATTACCGAAAACTGCAGACTCAGTTATATCACCAGTTCACCACGTCGAGAACGGCTGATATACAGTCTACACTCAGACTTACGTCAGTAGTCACACATTTTATGCAACCTCACCATAACACGGCCTTCCCCGTTCGTGTAACACTTTACTTAAATTAAATAAGGAGGTTTATGACCATTTTTGGTGCGCAGAAAATTGGTACGAAATTATTTTCCGGTATGACAATATGTATGCGTAATAACTGAATTGTTACTTCTTGCTGGCTCATTAGCTTACTTTAGTTGGAATTATGACAGTCAATCAGTCAACTCAACCTGTCGTAGTCCACTACGACAAACGACGACGACGACCTACGACTACAACTACGACGACACGACGAGTACGACGACAACGACAATTTCTCGACGGTTTATCACTTGTTTCAAAAATGGTGAAGGAAAAAGTCGTGAGGAACTTGAAACTGCTTGCATTTTGCATGAACTTGCCATTTCTATAGCGATATAAATGATTTTCCGCTATATTACATATAAAAAATCACTGGGAATCGAACCCAAGATGATGGAGAACGTTTAATGAAACACAGAAAAATTTGAAGTCACACTGTATAATTTAATTAGTTTATAACGAAAAAAAGAAAAACATAATTTAAACTCAGATAATTGGCTGGTTTCAAGTTCTTCAGGCATCCTAAGGTATCGGCCTAAGATATATTTCTCGACGGAATGTGAAGCCAAGTCAGAGGTTTGTAATCACGTTCTCGACAACGGCTGTTACGATTTCGATAAAAGAAAATCAGCGAAAAATCGATCTAGCTAGGTCAATTTGGGAAAATTCGCAGCAGAGCTCGGTCGCCCAAAGTTTGGAAGAAGATGGCTATCTTAGAATAATGACCTGACAGCATGGAATTAGTAAGTACCTACTATCATGGCAGCATGGAATTGGCAAGTACCTACTATAATGGCAGCATGGAATTTGTATGTGCTATACATGGAATTAGTATGAACTATCCTCCTATATCACCCGAGCCGCTTAGTAGCAAGTCACCAGATTCTCAACTCACCAGATTCTCAACTAACCAGATTCGCAACTCACCAGATTCGCAACTCATCAGATAATGTACTATCGAACAAAGAAATTATATAACTTTCAAATTAATATAATAGCCTGGGGAAGTTACGCCGAATTTTAGGCTAACTTTGCATTAGCGATTTTTTTCATTTAACGTGTAGGGTATGGACAAGGGAGTATGTTAAACTGTATACCGCGAAAAGTTTACACCCGCGTGTACGTTTTTTTTTTAAGAAAACATCTAACTTCAATTTTACGTGGTAGGTAAAAATATTAACAGACATGTATCACAAGTAGGTAAAAAAAATACATTTTCATCCACAGATATTAACGTAAAAATAAAATTAAGTTTTTTTTTTTTTTGTACTTTGAGTAAAAATATTAACAACAGTTTTTTTGCATTAAATTACTTAATTAAATATTTTAATACGCTATTTAACAAAATTAAACATATTGTACTAGCGCAAGATATTAATAAAAGTTTTTTTGCAATAACGGTTCAGGCAAAAATGTAACAGAGTTAAATTTGGTCTAACTTTTATTTATAGGCTCTATCTGCTGTTAATATTTTTGCTTGAAGTACAATTAAATAAAATCGTAATTTTATTTTTATTTAAATTTCCGTGGAGGTAAATGTAAATACATAATGTAAGGTTATAAATAACAACTAAACCATAATTGTTTAAATGTATTTTAATTTTGAAAAAAGAAGCAAATGTCCAAGATATCAAAATTAAAAAAACCGCTTTACATTTTAAGGAAAACCAAAGAAGTATTAAATTATTACAAAAAGATGAAAGAATTAAGAACATTATTTCGGATTGCTTAAATAGTAAAATTAGTGTAAGTGATTGTATGACGCATATAGCTACTTTGAGTTACCATACCTTCTGAATCATTATTATTATAGTTATAAAATCCGAGACCCTTCATGTTGGTGGTCGAACTAAAGGTATCCAATTGACATCGCGAATATAATAGAATGTCCGTATTATTTTGGTTTTGTTTCGTTTTTTTTTTGTGAATAAAGTATTCTTTTATTTCTGGCAGCTCTGCTTCTGGCATTTTGTGGCAGAATAATTCAGTGTAGTTAACTTATTTCACCTGGGTTAAAAATTACTTAGTGCATTAATCCAGGTTTACTTTTAGTATAGGTACTTAATGCACCTAGGTGAATAATATTTACGAAAAGTATTGTTAATGCACCTAGGTGAAAGAAGTTTAAGAATTCCGTATTATTTCGGTTTTGTTTCGGATTACCTACTTATTTTTTTTTTTTTTTTGTTCAATAAGGTACCTATTCTGTTATTTTATGTGATTTTGTGTTTCATTGTACATTTGGTGAGTTGCGAATCTGGTGAGTTGTGAATCTGGTTAGTTGAGAATCTGGTGAGTTGAGAATCTGGTGACTTGCTACTAAGCGACCCGAGCAGAGCTTGGTCGACCAGGGAAAAGGAGGAGATGCGCTAGTGTAGATAAAACACTATACATAAAACAGGAAATATGATGAACATAGATAAATCTTCATGCCTAAGCTGTCATGATAACTACTGGTTAGAAACTTTATGTCGATTTAATGAACATTCAGACTACTAAATCATTTGCGGGGTAGACAACGAATTCAAGTTTTCAATGAGAGTTTTCTGAAATGACGTTCACTACGTGTCAGCACTGAGACGGTGCGGGCACCTGTCAAAAGCGTCAAAGTGCCTATATTTTCTTGAGTCGTGACTGAATGAATGGAACGAATGATGAACGTCATCATCAGAATACCAGCGCTGCGACATTTATTTTTTTAAATGTCGCAGCTTTATGCTGAGATAGGGGCCTTGGCCTCGTACAGGACTGCATTAATTTTTAAGTATACTTTGTTTTTTTTATTGTTTTGAATTTTTTCTTTTATTTATGTTTAGTGTGTTTTTAGTTTAATTTGTGCATTATTGTGCGAGTCTCAATAAATACTTTTTCTTTCTTTCTTTCTTATCATTACATTTTTATATTCATTGTCGAAATGGAAAAGCTCTTTTGGAAGAGGCGCCAAATTACTGGTGGCGTGTTTTTTTTTAAATTAGGCGAATTAATGAGGGTTTTCCTCAGACCAAATAAAACGCCAAGACATAGCGCTGCGAACAATACAGTGAAGCATGCCAAAACTACACCTCCGCTCTGTGCATACACGCTCACACGCACACATTTACAATGAAACTACAATCAAACTACACCTCACTAATTGCACACATATTTACGAAATAGGTTCTAGGTTCGATTTCCAGGTCGGGCCAAGTCTTATTGGGTTTTTCTATCAGGAATTTCTCAGTAGCAGCCCGGAGTCCGGACATAACTGGCGAAATATGGATGTACTATAAATACTCTGCTTATCCCCTCGGGGAAACAGACCTGATGTTATGTTATGATAGGTCTTAGCAGTTAAATTTAAATGTTCAGTATTTCTGTATCAGCTGATTCTTGGAGCATTTAGCATGGAAAAGGAAGGTACACACCTAACTCTAAATTTTATCACCCAAAGTTGACTCATCTCATTAAATTAACACCAAAGAAGGTGACAAAGATTTTCCAATGCTTACGTCATCATTTCTCCAGTCGTTAATATTACATCACCTGCCCTAAGACCCACAGTTTAGTGGTTTTCCAAGCTTGTAACATTTCTTAAGTTACCACATTTATAATTTACTGGTTAACGTAAAGAAAATTACTAGAAAGGTTTCCATATTATCCTGAGTAAGTGCTGCAGGAATTATGCAAGTTATGCAGTTGATATTTTGTAACTGTGCCACCGTTTTTCGTTGCATGAATTCACAAAAAAGTATTACTCATGCGCATACGACTGTGACTACTCTCTGATATAATAATTTATATGAGAACATTCTCGTGAATCTTTGCATTAGTTTGTCAGCGATGTTGGTAGGGTCAGCAATAAAAGTCGAGTACTATATCTCAGTTTTCTAATTCATAATTATCCAGCAAAATATTAAACTAAATATGAAAAGAAAAAAAAAAAATCTTAGCTATTAATAAAATGCTGAAATTATCATATCAATTCGTGTACATTTTGATTATATTTAAAGGTGCAGTTGTGCAGTAATATTGGACTTTGTTGCTGAATGTTCAAGCTGGACTGAAAGCCCAGGGTGCGTATCACTTAGCGCGAGTCGAACTAGCACACGAAACATTCCGAACCAGCGTACAATATTTAGCAAAAAACGCCGAAAGAAAAGTGTGTGTGTCAGCTCTGATGCACGACTGGAGTTCATTCTTTAATACAATTGTCTTTGAATATGCAATAGGCAAAGATGGTAAATAAACGCATCTCTTAAAATAAAACAAAAGCCAATTGTATTTGCCCATTGCATTGTATTGCCCCTTATTTTTTAACTGGCTAAAGAATCAGCATTGCCAATTGCAATTTTTGGATGCCCTAAGATTCCTTCCCCTCCCTTTTTATATACATGTACGTATATATACTATTATTTTAAGTCCGTTAGAGTATATTATTCTACTTCTTTTTTTGCTATTTTTCACTATGCTCTAAAAACACCGATAACTAGCACCTTTAGTATATTTCCAACACTCTGCTCCAACTTAATTGGCGTTTAACAGTTATTGCCTCAAGCTCCGCTAAACGCGGTTAACGTTAACCGTGGACATTCACACATACCGTACAACCGCGACCAATCAATTGACCTCATCTATTAACCTTGCACAGAATTGCAAAATGAATTCACACGAAATCATATTTCAAAACACTAAATTCATCTTAATAAGTTTTATGTAACTTCGTTGTTGCTTTTTTAAAGGTAAGTGTTAAATTATTGCCAGGAGACATTTAACCGACTTATGGAAACAACAGATGGAAAATATTCTTATTTTATGTTCGTCGAATCCTTGAAGTTGGAGAAGCTAGAGTGTTAGTTAGAGAGCGTGGTGGCCTAGTGGTAACGGCCCCAGACGGGTGTTGAGTGTGGTGGACTGCCGGACGATTGATGTCGGGACGTTGTATATATGCTAGTCGCGCGGTCGCAGACTTACAAGTTGTAAGTCGTGGGTCTAAACCCAGGCAGGCGCTTTAATTTGTGTACCTGTTGGCGCCGAGTGAAACCCCACTGTATCCTTGAGGTAAACGGCGCTACACGCGGTTTCAATCACTATTATACGAGTATCTAGTATATGGTCTATGGGAAGTTTCACTCTATGGCCTGACGGATATTCTCGTCAACTAGACCTAAAATAATCAAAAAATTACAGGTAACACCAAAAAATTCTGAAAAATGTCGAAAGTGACTTAAAGCGCACGTCAATGTCAAACCGCGGGGTTTGATTGTTCTTTTTTTAAATTTTTGTTAAATAATTTCATCACAACTGCTCTCAAATCGGTGAAAGAAAACATCGTGAGGAAACTTAGAACTACAAATTGGAAGACATGTCACATCTACCAACCCGCACTGGGCCCGCGTGGTAGATTACGGCCCACTCCCTCTCACAGAGAGGAGGCCAGTGTCCCAGTAGTGGGAACAGTATATGGTGATTATGATGGTAAACTTCTTGAAGGCGCTCCTTCCGACTGAATTTGTTTAAACTGTAAGTATTTTGTTAGACTTCATTCGTCATTTGTCCCATATAATTTTATTTGATTTTTGAAATCCCAAGGGTTAATACTAATATCGTCAAAATACAAGTAATTTAAGTAGCTTCTATTTCTATGATTGAATCAAAAATGTGGCGGCGCAGCAAGTGGCGGGGCCTGATTTTGTTATGACGACGTTACTAGAAACCACCAAAGAGGTCGGATAAGAGTGACAGTGGCTGGTGACAGTCTGTCTCTAGCAGAGCGTGGCGGCTGTCTTCTGATGTCACAGATGCTGTCAGGGGAGCCGCTGTCGTACCACCTCCACTACAAATTGCTATACTGCGGCACACTCCTGATGATATTGAATATGCTGAACCACTTCTGCTAATTGTATTAATGAATTGATTTAAGATAATCTTTTCTAACGTTATTTATGTCATGCAAAAATATAAATATGTGTAGATAGACAGTCAAAGATGTAAACTCCTCGAAAAAATAGCGTCCAACTGTTAGCCGCTAAATGCACGCACATGAGAAAAGCACAATGACGTCAGCGCGAGTGTAAGAAGAAGCTGTCACGCACACCACTATAGAAAATTATTCTGTTTGTTTTAGTTCTTTTGCAGCGCGACACGCTGAAATTTTAATGGTTGTTTTCCCGCGGCAGAATGATTTGCCCTAAGTAGTACAATTGAATCATAGCGCTAAACTTAAAAAAAGTGAAGATTTTATTTTCAAATAATTAAAAAAAAATTAGGTAAAAAAGTATTTATGACGGTCCTAAGCCCGTTAAAGTATGAAGGGAAAAATGGAATATCTTTTAGGTAGGTAAGTATTGGGTTTCGTTCAACTCAGGAGTAGGTAGAGGCAATGACCGCGCATCGGCGTCGCTCGCGCCAGCCTCGCGCACGCGCAGTCGGGCGTTTGCGCTGCGTCACTCTTGGTCGAGATCGCTTTCGAGTTTTGTTTATCACAATTCTAAATCTGCCATTTCTCAATAAAAAAAAAATAAAAAAAATATAAATCGTATTGTACGACCAAGACAAAACCATTTCGCTGCGGGAAAACAACCTCTAAAATTTCAGCTTGTATAGACATATATATACCTTTTATTATAAATAATAAAAGGTGTCGTGCTATCAAATTTTCTGACCCGGTAGCGGGGTCGCCACTGTGACTGTTACCTGAGTCTTCGGTTACATAACTGTTCTATGGTGTAAGTTCCGATTTTTAACACCGGATACTTGGTACTTATGTAATCGAACAGCTTCGTCGATAGATTTTAACCGAATGTACGACTTCCTCTTGATAGTAATACTTATATTACTGAGGCTCAATCCGTGTACATAATCTAAGAGTAGGTAATCAGTTCAATCACTACATCTAATCAAATAGTAACGAGTGAATTTCAAAACTGTATATTGAATATTCATTGAAAAAAAGTAATGTGACGCCGAAAATGTCGTTTTTAGATTTTTTGTCTGTTTATCTGGATGTATGTTCCGGATTGGCGCAAAAACGGCTCAGCCGATTTGGATGAAAATTGACACACAGATAGTTTATAACCTGAATTAACTCATAGGGTACTTTTAATCCCTGTAGTCTGTTTCTGTGAGGTTTTTTCCGACATCCACGCGGGCGAAGCCGCGGCCAAAGGCTTGTAATGTAATAAATGGGTACCATCATTCTTAGTTCACTTATATCCTTAGATCATAATCATCATCTGTATTCTGCTCAAGTATTTCGTATTCCTTATATCCGTAATCCGGATCTTCTTGCGGTATCTACGCAATATGTTCTATAATTAAGATATCCGTCCGCTTAAGTCCAGTAACTATTTGTCCCAATCTACTTATTAGTCTTCAGATATTAGCGGCTGATATCACAATCCACGTAAAATCTAAACATGGTATACTTACTATCATAATATCATTATTATTATTATATGAGCTCCTTAAACCCTGAGTTGAGCTGCACGGTCACTGACAAATGCGTGCACTGACTGGACAGGTCCTCTCAATCTGTGTGGTTCTTTCCTCAAAAGACCATCTCAGACACCAATCTACATGATCTTCACATGATCTGACCAAGATTATGTCTGGACTTTAAAAGAGACTGTGACCTCTGAGTTTGTTTCGGCCTTTCTTCTCGGAGTAGTCAGATAGGAAACGCCGACCTCATCTAGTTTAAAAAATATGATTGACGTGTAAAAGTGTTTTGTCCAAACCCACTTACAGAAATAAAATCATTTATCATTTATCATTATCATAAAACAGATTGATGGAAGAACAGTGCATATTTGTTTTATTGGCACCAGAAAAACGACTCCAACCTAAAATAATATTGTTTGGTTTAACTCAGGAATTCGGTAAGTGACATACGATACGACACGTGCGTCCATCGGATCAGATACAGACAAGTGTACCCAAAGCTTTAGCCTTATTTACGGTTAGCATAGTTGGGCTATTAAGAACGAGCCGCTACCCGCTGCCATAGAATAAGAATGTAGGTATAGAACAGAATCTATGCTTAAAATATAGTCCTCCAGACCGTATTCGGTCATGGCGGCCATTTTCAACGGACATATTTTATGGTGCACAAGTGTGTGCGCAAAGACAAGTGCACTCTCTCTTCCCTCACTCTAATAGTCCGATGGGACGGCAATCCGACACGACCGGAGAGGGATCAGGCGCAGGACCAACTACATAACGTGCTTTCCGAGATACGGGGGTATCACACCACCAACTTCCAAACTCCGGGCTGTTACTAAGAAATTCCTAATGGAAAATACCAATAACACTTTGCCCGACCCGGAATCGACCCCAGGACCCCCCCTCGTATTTGCGACTACAAGACCAACGGGGCTATCATACATATTATAATAAAATAGTATCGAAGTCAAAACTTCTAATTCCCAGCCTCCCAGTGTTTGTTAGAGGATTTTAGCTTATATAGCCATCTCCGTATGGGTCCACCGCGAAGTCAATAACTATATGGGTCTATTCATTGGACTTCTCTGCAGGTTTCATATTCTACTACTACTTTAGGTAAGCCTGTCTTTTCTCACTGGTCTCTTTCTACTTCTCTATATTCTTCTTCCTCTTTTCAAGTCGATGTTAAATACATAATTATATTATGTTAAATGAGTTGGGCCTAGTAGGGTGACCGTGCCAATCGCGGCATCAGTGGCATTTTTAGGTCCTCAGAACTGCAGGTGTGTGGACCTTTGGATACCCCAACATATGGGACATGGTTTAGTCAGGAGCACCGTATTTGCACTGGGTATCGGTGGGATCTATTATCCCTCATTTTGCTACATTGTGCTTACAGCGGCCTACTTGGGTTCGCAGTCGATTGATAGGCCACTGCAGGTCACGTCCGGGTGGCAGATGTTCTGGGGGGCTCAAGTGGGGGAAGTCAGGTGGTGGTACTGTCTTTCCCATAGTCTCTCTTCTTCTCTCTCTAGTTTTCTCTATATGACTACTAAGTATCAGCTTCCCAGTCTTTGATAAAAGAGTCTAGCTCATCTCGCCATCTCTGTTTGAGCCAACGGCGAAGTCACTAGCTATATGGGTCTATTGTTTTGTCTTCTCTGCGGTTTTCATATTCTTTGCCGCTACTTACGTCACTGGCATGCAACTTAAGTGGACATTGCACACTAAGTGAGATTAAGCAGAGGCTTTTAGCGGCAGGTTGAGTGAAACTTATGTGTATACTTGCAAAATAGTTGAGACGGAATTTAGGTAAATGAAGATTCTTGGAAACGGACGAAAGTTTCCGAGAATTTATTGATAGTATTTCGGACTTTGGAAAGCAATGACACAACACAGCTTTAGGAAAAGTTATGCCACCATTTTTTTTTTTTTTGGTTGGTATATCATCAAATAACTCCTCCCGCTCTGGGCGGAGCAAGAGGGAGTGTCAGACTTTTACTGACTAAAACCCACCCGTGTTCTTTCCATTGCCTGTGTGCTGAGGCCGCGATATCCCTTTCGATCTGGATTATGTAGAAAGAAGAGTAGCTTAATCAGCCTATAATGGTTCTACTTCAGGGACACAGGCAGGAGGCATGTGTCCCTGAAGTGGAACCGTTCTATGAGAGGGAGTGGGCCATAATCCACCACGCGGACCCAGTGCGGGTTATCGGATGACACGTCTTCGAATTTTTGGTTCTAGGACATGCCGACCGGTAGAAGGACGAGTAAATAAGATGAAACTTTTTTAACAGATTAAACAAGCATAAAGGCCTGTAGCAATATGAAAGTAGATGACCCAATAAGCCATACTGGGCCAATGTATCCTCAAAGAAGTTCTTAACTAACCAGTTTAAAACAAAATCCCGTGAACACGATGACCACACCTGTTACCGGCCCGGTTCTATAGCCACCGAGCGCTGCAAGCAAGAGTAGTCCTTACGGTGGTTAGATTTATGAACTTCTACACATGGGACACAATTACAAAAGGTACACTGTGTTCGTTCAAAGTGATTTGTTTCTACATAACCTATTTCAGTTTCAAGTTCCAATTAAACAATTAGCACCCAATCATTATTATATGATTACTAGCTTTTGCCCGCGGCTTCATTCGTATTGAGGTCGGAAATTATCCCAAGGAAACGTACTACCGTAATGCGCACTTCAGAAAAGCTCCCAGTCCACATGATTTTTGTGACATCTTCATTCATCTTCAATCATCAATCATTGATATATTAACAGCCAATTTATACAAAACCATAATGAATTATACACCTAAACCTTCCTCATGAATAACTCCGTCCATTGGTGAAAACCGTATGAAAATCTGTTTGGTAGTTTTTGAGTTTATTGCGTTCAGACAGACAGACACGGGGACAACGACTTTGTTTTATATACAAGTATTATGTAGTTATAGTGATAGTGATTAATTCAAGTCTTGCTAAATCTATAATCAAAATTTTACCTTCCTTTTTTAACCTTTCTGCAACGAACGGTATTATTAATTTGCATGTCGTATTAAGACCACTAATTATTCATTATTATTGAGTAGGAAGTTGACTCCGTCACGACCATTGCACGTGAAATTATTGCCTGTCGATCGTAATAGCCGGGAAATAATAGCGTGGAGTATTGAGGGGTGGACAGTTTTGTACCTACTACAATAGGCAACTACGGACATGACTTATATAACATGCGTAGGCGTAAATAGCTGTCAATAAACTTTTTACATTCAACAAGCGGACCCGACTGTTGCCTTGCCCGAAAAATTTAAAAAATCCTAGAACTCGATCACAGCGCCACCTACCGGTCCAATTGTAAATCTAAACCATCGAGGGACCCACTCAAACACACACAAAAAAAAAATATTCAAAATCGATCCAGCCGTTTAGGAGGAATTCAGTGACATACACACGTACAGAAGAATTATATATATTTAAAGATGGGCTTGCCCAGAGATAATCGCACGATGTTAAGTGATATTACATTCAATGATGGTACTCGCTTGCTTAATGTTCGCTTCGAATTTAGATAGAGGAGAAATAAAATAATTGTACCAAATTATATAAGTAGATGCCCTGAAACTCCTCTAAATTTAATAAAAAAATTACGTGATAGCTTAGCTTAGCTGAATAGCTTGAGCCGCTTGAAATACCCTATTTATTTATTTATTTATATATACTGTATTGTACACCAGATTATACATTACATAAAGAAAAAGTAATACACTACAAAATATTGAATGGGCGGCCTTATCGCTTACTGCGATCTCTTCCAGGCAACCAAGAACGCCTAACTCGCCTGGGTCTATGTTACCTCTGCTGGAACATAGGCCTCCTCTCTTCGAGAGGGAGTGGGCTGTAATCTACCACGCGAGCCCAGTGCGGGTTGGCGTATGTCACATGTTTTTGATTTTTTTATTCTAGACCATGCCAGTTTCCTCACGATGTTTTCCTTCACCTTTTTGAGAGCAATGGTGATGAAATTAAATACACAAAGAAAAGTGCCTGCCTGGGTTTGACCCACGACCTACGACTCGTAACTCACAGCCACTGGACCACCACTGCTTACTGGTCTAGTTGATGACACCACAATTAGTCACAAATTTATAAAAACCTACACACAACCTTAACATTTTTACAACTCCTACATAACAGACATGCCATTGCTAAATATGATAATTCTGTAACACCCAGAACTAAAGCAGGCTTGCCTTGCAAAATAATATTAGTTTATTTGAATCAATAAGATATAAGAACGGTATTAAAAGGCAGTTATTGAGAAATGACCGACTGTATTGAAAATAATAATGATAAATCTTAGGAAGTAATTGGGTAATGAATCGTAACTCGCGTTAGTAAATTATCTCGAATGGTCTATTACTATAATTTACTGAACTATGTTCGTAAGTGCAGTAGTAATAAGCCTTAGTATTCTAGATTTTTTGAAACGGTGTCGCTTTCACAAAATGTCAAAATAATCTGACGACTTCATAAAAGGTACTTCCCAATATAATCTTAGGAATCTTACGACCCATTTCCCAAAAAAAAAAACATCCGTAAGTTAAACGATTTGTGTTCACATATTTCAGAAATCAGTAAGTTATAAGATTTGTTGTTAGACGTAAGAACCGATTATAACACGTTATCCATATTTTAAACCTTTTTTTGACCAACACGCTTAGCATGACCACAATAGAAACAGGTTTTGTCGACGAAAGAATAGACAAAATGACAGATAAACAATCATAATCTGTCATTTTGTGTATTATTCCGTCGACAAAACCCTTAGGAAACCCGTATCTATAGTTGTCATGATACGCGTGCAGGGACTTTGATTTCTTTGTTGTTAGCAAGGACTAAGATACGGTTCAAGAAAAATAAACATTCAGTCTAAAAATAAACTCTAATCAAAAAAATTCATATTCGTTAAACTCAAAAGTTGTTGTAATAAAAGACACAACATTTTGAATGGAAAATTTAAATTTGTTTTGCATCAATGTGATTTTTTTTTTGGTAGGTAGTAAAAGTATAAATAAAAGTTCGAAATTATCTTTCGTGGACCATATTTAAGCTCTTGCGAACCAATGTTTTGAACAAAGAACCAGCTCTATCAAAACAACACACATTTCCAAAACATGCCGTAATCCACGATTCCCATAAACCAACCAGCCAGTACCACTAAGAATGCCACCTGACACCTGTAACTCTAATCACCATACTAATACTTGCATACCTCATTATAATGTGTCTGATTGAATTTACCATCAGCTCGGGAACTAACATAAACATCTTACTAAACCTATCTGGTCACGATTTAGTTACCATACCACAGATTATGGAAAACATATTAGATGTGGCAATGACATATGACAACTTTGTTCGCCAATTGACATACAGCATAGTTTGCAACATTACTGTCAGAAACATATTCGGAATTAGATAGAATATGCTTCATTGTACACTAATTAATAGATATAGAGCTAAAGAACTGTATAATAATTTTCCCAAAATATTCGGTATTTGGACAGTACCAAGCTTAAGGGTGCTTATGCTTACACAAAAAGACTGGATGGCCATCAGACATTCAAACTCAAAGCATTTATTAATTAAACAAATTACAGGCACTTTTCAAAGAGTCGGTCTTGGTACCTATGCAGAAGAACGGGCAAGAAACTCTTTTAAATCAAAATATTGTTACAAAATCTTTTATTATCATTCAAGTTGAAATTATACGTGACAGAAAGATGTAGAAAGACTGGCACGTAAAAAGCGTCCAAAGTAACAAAACCAAGAAAGTTTACAGACGCTAACCCCGCTGACTGGCTTTATTTTTATTTATTTATTTTAGCCTGTGTTGTCCCACTGCCGGGCAAAGGCCTCCCTTTCTTCTTTCCACTCTTCTCTATCTTGAGCTAGTGTGGACCAATCCTGTTTGTAGGTGTCAAGCTCGTCTCGCCATCTTCTCTTGGGTCTACCTCGATGTCGACGGACGTTTTTTGGGACCCACATCGTGGTAGTTTTGGCCCATGACTCATTCGACATGCGGCA
Organism: Agrochola macilenta; assembly: GCA_916701695.1. Classification (NCBI taxonomy): domain Eukaryota; kingdom Metazoa; phylum Arthropoda; class Insecta; order Lepidoptera; family Noctuidae; genus Agrochola; species Agrochola macilenta. The sequence goes on along the minus strand of OU753564.1, from coordinate 7,080,075 downwards.
GACGTGTCCGGCCCAGTCCCACTTAAGCTTGGCTGCTTTATAGGTAACGTCGGCGATTTGTGTTTTGGAGCGCAGCACTGTGTTCCTAACACGGTCCGTTAGTCTGACTCCAAGAATGCTGCGCTCCATTGCTCGCTGGCAAATCTCAAGCTTGGACCTCTGCTGAACCGTCAAAGACCAGGTTTGAGCGCCGTATTTGAGGATAGGGAGTATGCACATGTCCATTAATTTGCGTTTGTGGCAAATTGGTAGGTCGCCTTTCATGAGGTTTTTCATCGACCAATAGCTGACTGGCTTACTGATCATTATAGTTATATACATAGCTCACAATAAAGTTAGTTACAACAGCTATAAAAAGGAATGCAGAGAATTAATAATATCAACGCTTTTAAAAACGATAAATAGGCAGGTACAAAAATCTTCACGACCAATTATCAACTCGACAACCTAAAAAACCCGACGCCACTAAAACCCGTTTAAGTCATGGCATATCTCTTTCTTCTATGTTCTTAGTCCACGACCTTGTGAGGCTAACCAGTCCGGTGTCGGACCGGTACGAACCGGTCCGGGGAAACTAGGGAACCGTGGATATCATTAATTTGTATGTGAAAGTTTGTATGACTCGGAATGCTCAGGAATGTTGGAGAATTCGTTTATGCTGTTAGAAGCTGTGATTCAACGTGTATTGGGAGGCTTAAGTCGTAAAAACATATTAGTGTAACTAGTTCTTTTGTGAAGCTTAGCTAAAAATGTATTAAAAAAAGAAGCAGCTATCTCATCTATTGATCTATCTCAGTTTTTATAAATACGCTAAGTGGTTTTTGATAAACAAAAAATTTCGGCGCATCACATATGCACGTGATTGACCGCTGGGAAGGCGAGGGGCGTCCAGGTACCGAAGCTGGTACGCCGACAAACCACGACTTTGATCATTATGAGCAATGTGCCCTGCCCACTGCAACTTAAGTTTGACAATTCTTTAGGCTATTTCGGTTACCTTGATTCTCCTACGGCTCTCTTCATTTCTGATTCGATCACGTAGGGAAGCTCCAAGTATAGCCCTCTCCATTGCCGTTTGGGCGGATCTTTAGCCTTCTAATGAGGCCCATTGTTAGTGACCACCAACAATGATAAGATGCAATTAATGTATGTAGAAAATATTTTGACACTATAATTTTTTTTTGGTCACACTAACATCATTTTTCCCAAGCTCAATAAATGCAATAGTTTTAACATTATCAATAGGTAAATATTCACACATACACAAACACTACGTAAAATACAAATATCACAGTCATTTCTTTTCCGTAATCAGTACCTAGGAACTTTCTTTAGGGAAATGGACAATGACGCTGACGTTCTAATGTCAGACATAAGTAAGGCATCGACTACTGGTAATGGACGGTTCATGTTGATCGTCACGCGACTACACGAGCTTCCGAGGATATTGTATTAACTTTAATGTAGGTAATCTGATATTAGATAATATCTAAGCAATATTTTATTGATAACCCATAGGATCTAATAGACGAACTCTGAACGTTTAAAGAGATGCATCCTAACAATGGCTTCTATATTCGCAAAAAGGCTCTCCCAGTAGAAATTCAAATCCTCGTGAAAGGGCTAATCAGTATCATCACCCATAACTACCGCTAAGCAGCGCTTTTAAGAAAGATGGTGATAAATTACTCGCATACAACATATTTATGAGATTTAGCTAAGAAGTATTGTATTAGGTATGTTGAAACTGTTTGTACTCTCCGTCAGTTGTTCTTAAGAGTTCATTAGAAAACCAGCGTCAGGCAGCATTTGTCTGGCATTAATGCTGAAATGAACCTTTTTGGTGCAGCGGTGAGGCACACACTTATTGCCAAAAGATTACTTCTACTTTTAGTTTGTTTTTTATTTTGTGTTTCACGAACTGTGTCCAAATAAACGTTTTTTTTCTTTCTTTTAAGTAGCTTTGTTTGGCAAGATAGTGTACTTTTTGTTCCAGAAAATTAGAATTACAAACAGAATAGTATAATAGGTGCAACATTACAAAAAGACTACTTACTATAAACAGTAGGTGTAGGCAACCTTACTGATGAAGATATCTAATGAGAACCTACATTTATTTCATCATGTGTAAGCACCTCGTGGCTAAGTAAAGTCAGCCGCACGGATTGATACATCAGTTTAAGCTACCCACCCCGAGGTGGGTCAGTGGATGGACGATCATCTTTACATACCCTAACTCCTCCGTGCCTCGGAAAGCACGTTAAGCCATTGGACCCGGCTGACATACGTACCTAAATCTTTGATTGATTTGCGGGTCGTCAGAAGCCCGAAAGTCTGCCAACCCGTTTAACCAAGGGGTATCATATTTATTACCCAGTGACTGGGTTGTGCTCCATGGAAAATACTGGTATTCACCTGCATCCGGTTAGACTGAAAGCCAACCCCAACATAGTTGGGAAAAGGCTCGGCAGATTGATTGATTTCTTTTATCATGTTTACCTCCTTTGTTTACAAACCAACACAAGTGACTAACCATGTATCTAATTACAATATTATATTTATGGCAAGGGCAACTAATGCAATAAAGTATTATGTTGCCAAACATACATTTGTGAAATGTACACCTTTGCACTCGTAATACAATATTATTACTTAATGTTTTCTGAGTAATTAATACCAGGTTGAAACGTTTTGGTCGATTTTAAAATGTTTGGTCATGATTAATTCTGTGTTGTGAAGATTGACTTCTAATACTAATCGGAATTAGGCCATTGATCTTAATCCCAGGAATATCATCTTTCATATACAGTCAAAGCTATTGACCTTATTTTTCATATGTTTATACAGCGTGTTCCTTTTGATATCCCATAATTCTAAGGTTATGTATATATTATACTATACTTAAATTTAAAAAAAACATATAGTCCTAGAACAAATCTTGCAAAAATAAATCGTTTCGAAGCTAGACTCTCAATGTGTGTATCTAAGTTTCTTTGATAAGCACGAGTAAATCATATTCATTCAAACCAATCATTTTTATTTGAAGCTTAGAACATGCGACTTTGTCACATTTTTTAGTGAACAAAAATAGTAATATTTTTTTATAATACGAAAAATTAAAAAATAAATAAAATAAAAATGTTTTTTTATAATTCTTATGCCAGTTGATTCTTTGAGAGAGTTATGGTATATCCAAAGGGACACGTTGTGTAAACTTCAAACGAAATTCTTCTGTCGAAATATGGGTGTACCTCAGCCTAACCCTTCTTAAACATGCGTGATGTTATGTTATGTTATAAAAACTTCATATGCCATACCCAAAAAAGCAGATCAGGTAGAGGGTTTCATGCAGAAATACTTCAAATATATGTACCCTTTGAAATATTAGATATCGTCATGAGATTCTTCATTCTAGAGCCTTACAACGATTATCAATCGATTTCATTATGACATTACAACAAATTTCTATTGTTCTACAATACAAAAAAATGGTTTCTTTGACTATTATATCAACGCAATGCCTCTACGTGGTTGCTCACAATGGGCCTCATTAAAAGGCTGAAAGTCACCCAAAGAGCCAATGGAGAGGGCTATGCTTGGAGTTTCCCTACGTGATCGAATCAAAAATGAAGAGATCCGTAGGGGAACCAAGATAACCAACATAGCCCGAAGAATTGCCAAACTTAGGTGGCAGTGGGCAGGGCACATGTCTCTCAGAACAGATGGCCGATGGGGCCGAAAGGTTCTGGAGTGGCGACCGCGTACCGGAAGTTCTAGTGTTGGAAAGCCCCCCACAAGGTGGAGCGATGACCTGTTGAAGGTCGCAGGAATCCGCTGGATGCGAGAAGCACAGAACCGTTCGAAGTGGCGGTGCTTGGGGAGGCCTATGTCCAGCATTGGAAGTCTTTCGGCTGAAATGAATGCCTATACAATGATTTATGAATGAAATCGATTAAATTGTCATCATTACAGTTGTGTAATTGATACTTTTTGAATTAAGTAAACGACCAAGCACCTCACAAAGCGAATAATTCTTACACATCTCACATAAAAAGCTCTTTACAAATTGATTTCAATAAATCCAAGCAATAGAAATGTTACGAACAATGGCGGTATGTCCTTCCCACGCTTTCAAGTTGATGTTTGGCAAGAATGGCGCATGCGTGATGAACATTCTTGTGTGTGACGACATAATAGTGTTGACCGCTAAATGTTAAGTGGTTTGACGTCCTTGGTTAAGAATTTTTTGACTCTAGAGTGTGACTAGTGATGTGGCTTTGATAAATTGTTAATAGAAATTGGCATCGCAATTTGGCGCAGGCAGTGGCTGGCCGTATCGTGGGTTTGACTACAGTCCGGAATAAATATTATCTATTGCCTACAGATAGTGTTTATAGATCTCGGCGTAATGTTTGTGCAAGTGATTTTTCTTGTATTTGTAAACGCACTTTCAATACAGGAGAAATTCATAGGTAATGCAAAGCTATAATATGTTTTTAAAGGAAAATAGATTTTGGACACTTAAATAACTACAGAAATTCGATCTGAAGAATTGAGTTATGTTATTAATTCTAAATAAAAAAAAATGAAACAACGGATTAAAATTAAAAGGGATTGATTTTCAATAAGATATTTTCAGCACCGTTATTATTTCTTTCCGTTTGATAAAACCTGAAAACAAGGGAACACCCTGTTCTTCCAGTTGATATTTTTTGAACTCTTTTATGCTTCTTTAAATAAATGTTATTAATTTTAAAAAATGTGGGTATTAGGCCAACATTTTTTTACAAGTACTTATTATTATGATTTTTTTTAATACTAAAATATTCAATACCAACAAGTTTTTCTCGTTAACTTTAAAACATATTGCCTAGTAACAGATAAAGAGGCGCTTAGCTAATATAATCTTGTATATAAAATAATATTATACATCTTTTTCTGATAAAGGGATTATTTATGTAAAAATATTACCATACTAATACAAAAATCTATGTTAATTCAATGTTTATGGAGGGAATTACCAACATTAGCGATATTTATACATCCGACGGCTATGGATTTCCATATTTTTTTCTATATAAAAGGAATTTAAATTATGTTAATCTGCCTATAACTGTATTCATACAATATTAACTTTTGTGGTCATGTGGAGGCTTTTATTGCAAAGTTAAGAAGTTTTTGCCTTAAACGTGTCCAATGTAGGATTCTCAATGTCACCACCATCATTACTTACATATTTCTCATTTGTGGTGTAATTTGAATTGATTGAAGTATTTAAACTTGGAAGTTAACTTACATATTAGATACCTACTTATATACGACGAAATCTATCACAGTGGGCCAGATCAAAATACCAGCGCGGCGGTATTTTTTTTTTTTTTAAATATTGCCGCATTATGCTGAGATAGGGGCCTTTTTGGCCTCGCACAGGCCAAAAAGCCTTATTTTAAATGCTCCTTTTTTTTATTATTACTTACAGTTTGTATTTCCTGTGCGTGTCCCAAATAAAATATCTTTCTTTCTTTCTTTTTCTTCCTTTCTATCAGCGTGGAGTGAAAAAAGGTGATACATATATCTATATACCGTGACATTTTTGTTGTCTTACAAAAGCAGCCCACTTCATGTATCCAATGACTAATAAACATTCAATAAAAATAAAAATAAATACAACTTAACTTATAGAAACTTTGGAGTAAAATGAATAGACTGACTCACAAATACAGGGTGGCAGAGACATCGACGCGCAGCCTGTTACCATAGAGTCCATGGTAACAGTTTTCGGGTCGATGTCCCTGACACCTTGTATTTTAGCATGTTATTATTAAATTAATACATACTCGTATTAATCGATTGCTTCGATGGACAAGTGGTCGCATGCACTACTGCTGAGCATGAGATACTGGGATCGAATCCCAGGTCGGGTAGGTATTATTGGGTTTTTCCTTCCGGAACTATGCAGCTCAGCCCGGAGTAAAAATTACCTTGAAAAGCATTTCCATCTCGTATTAGCCACACGTGCAATACAATACCACGTCACGGCACTTTTATCGATTCATAAATCGGTAACATGTGTCACGATTTTCAAATTGCTAATCGATCACTTTATAAACAATCGAATTGCCCGTTCCAGTGTCAACCTTGGTATCAATAATCTACTTTTTATTGGGTTTGTGAGCATGCTAATTTGTCGATTATTATCGATTTAATGATCAATTTTTTATCGAATTACTGTACGTTCACTTCTATAAATTCAGGGCTGTTAGATGCCATACTTGTTGATTTGTTATTAAACACGTTTTAGTATTTAATAACAGGCTTTTTATGTTTGTTTATTTATTTTTAAGTTCCTACCTTTATGGCCTCTTGAACATGAATTTTGGCCTAATGGTCGCAAGCTCGACTACTCAGCACGAAGGGCAGAGCTCACATTTCACCAGCTGTATTTAGGTTATATTTAATAGGGGCCCAGGTTGATAAATTCCCTGCCAGGGTTACGAGCCTGCCAGGGTTGCGAACCTGCCAGGGTTGCGAGTTTGTCAGAAAGGGATATCGCGGCCCCGGCACACATGCAACGGAAGGAACACGGGTGGATTTAAGTCAGTAAAAGCCTGACACGCCCTCCCGCTCCGCCAAGGCGGGAGAAGTTTTTTGATAATTTCCCAGCCTAAAAAAAAAAAAAAGTTTGATAAATTCAAAAAACCAGTGGCATTTGCAGAACCGGGATAGCTTATTTAAAATTAGTAAAAGAGAATCATGGATACGACGCAGAAGAAGAAGGACCCGGAAATCGAGGCCAGGACACTTTAACTACTACCATGAGTCGGAGGCCCATGAGATACTTGTACAGTCGCCGCACTCCCGACTGGTATCAGTCCGCCATGCCTAGCGGGCCCCATCACCAAGTCCGGCCGATCCGCACGTCCACCTATAAAGGCGCTCATTGAAACAGTGCGTGCCACCTCTTTGGACCTGACTGTTCAGACGATGACACAGCCCCTGTCACACTTTTGACAGCGAAACCACCAAGGCACAATCTTTTTTTTACAAGATTGCTATGCCAAACTTTTTCCTACCAACAACATAAAACAGTAAACAATTTTTTCATATAAAAAAATATTCGGTCATAGGTACCTCTCGGCTTAGTCATCGATACGAACGGTACTCCACATTACAGTACTAACGGGGAGCAATGTTCAACATAAGATGGACTGCTATCAATCATGTTATGTTTAATAGCTTGGTGATTCGAGATGGTCTGCCTCGCTTGTCTTGTGGTTGTAAGCTCTACTGCTGAGCTGAGGTCCTGGGTTCGATCAACGGGTCGGGCAGTGTTATGGGGTTTTCCATCTGGAATATCTCAGCTGCAACCCGGAGTCTAGTTTGTATCTAGTTGATGGCAATAGGCTCGCCCCCTATTACATGGGACTTAAACATAACTGGCGAAATGTGGGTGTACAACTCTGCTGTGAAATTGTGTGTTGTAAAAGTTCAGCTGATCCAAATGATGTTGGCACATCTGGGTACATAAGTAATTATGAAAACCGAAGCCAGAATATTTTCTGGCATAGCACGGTATTCCGTGCTACTTATTTAGATAAACCAACTTATTCTGTTAAGTTCATACGTTTTCATCGTAAAGTTTCCTGATCAATATAAACTTGTAAGTTATTGTTAGTTAATTTATGCTGTTTAATTCCTGTGCCTATGAATATTTTAATTGGATGTTGGTATAATTGTGACCTTGGTGTAATTTGTGACTTTTCAGTCTTTGAATGGACAGAGCTTACATAAGTTTAGTAGTTTAGTTTCATATTACAAAAAAAACAATCTTCTTTTCGTGTGGTTAGTGACTAACCTGGTATCAGAGCTTTACAGCCGCCAATGGGCCTCTGACTTGGCTTCATATGCTGTCGAGAAATATCCCTTAGGTTTCCTCACGATATTTTCCTTCACTGTTTTTGAAGCAAGTGGTAAATTACGAGTATACAATACGCACATGAATTCGAAAAGTCAAAGGTGCGTGCCTTGGGTTCGAACTCGAGACCTATGATTTGGCAGTCCAACGGTCACACCACTAGGCTATTTCAAAAAACTATTGTACGTAAGTAGATAAAATGAATATGCACATGTCTCTTCATAATCACATTCCACTACTTATCTCCTCAGAGCGTGCATTCTGAAAGTGAGCAACGTCGCAAATAGATGTCAAATATTTCGCTGTTTTGATTAATTTGGCAATTTTACTGTATGGAAATAAGAAATGTGGGTAATTAGCGAACTAGAATATTGATTATGATATGCAATAATAATATCGTAACACCGAATATTTAGTTTTAGATATAAAAAAGTATTTGGAAACCTTCCCAATGCCTTTTTTACACCTAAACCGGTTACAACATCAAATCCAGTGTTATAATGGCAATTAATTACTAAAATTCTAGTTCACTAGCTAGCCATATTTCATAGTTCCATACAGTAATATTCCCAAATTAATAAAAACAGGTATATATTTGACAGCTATGTGCGACGTAACCAACTTTTAGAATGAACGCTCTTAACTAATCACAAATCACCATCAAACGATACACCACTCCACACAACAATAAGTAATTCATTACTTGTCAGAGTGAACAAAAAAACCGTTTTGTAATAATTAGTGAGAAATGAATTTCATTCGTGTAGCGTGCAGTTATTCATGGCACTTGCTGATATTATGCCAAGATGAAGCCAGTGTTGCCACTCTGCTGGACAATCTTGATTCTTGATAAAATTGTATGAATGTACAGAGGAATTAGAGATTTTGTTTGGTAGGTTACTTGTTGAAAATTAATGTTTGTGGTACATAACAAACATTAATTTTCAACAAGTAGTAAGTACCTACTATCATGGCGGGATGGAATCAGTAAGTACCTACTATCATGGCAGCATGGAATTAGTAAGTACCTACTATCGTGGCGGGATGGAATTAGTAAGTACCTACTATCATGGCGGCATGGAATTAGTAAGTACCTACTATCATGGCGGGATGGAATCAGTAAGTACCTACTATCATGGCAGCATGGAATTAGTAAGTACCTACTATCATGGCGGGATGGAATTAGTAAGTACCTACTATCATGGCAGCATGGAATTAGTAAGTACCTACTATCATAGCGGGATGGAATTAGTAAGTACCTACTATCATGGCGGCATGGAATTAGTAAGTACCTACTATCATGGCGGCATGGAATTAGTAAGTACCTACTATCATGGGGGGCTGGAATCAGTAAGTACCTACTATCATGGCAGCATGGAATTAGTAAGTACCTACTATCATGGCGGGATGGAATTAGTAAGTACCTACTATCATGGCAGCATGGAATTAGTAAGTACCTACTATCATGGCGGCATGGAATTAGTAAGTACCTACTATCATGGCGGCATGGAATTAGTAAGTACCTACTATCATGGCAGCATGGAATTAGGAGCTGAAGTGGCTTGCGGAAGAGCGGGTGTATACACAGATAAAGTACAGTCAAACTATTCTATTTGATAAATAAATTGAATCTTGATAACCATTATTAATCAAAGAATATTAAACTAGAGCATAATCAGCATATAATGTTCCCATTGCTGGGACGCAGGCCTCCTCTTTGTGAGAGGGAGTGGGTCGTAATCCACCACGCGGGTCCAGTGCGGGTTGTTAGATGTCACATGTCTTCGAATTTTTGGTTCTAGGACATGCCGGTTTCCTCAAAATGTTTTCCTTCACCGTTTTGAGTCGCGGCCGTAACCACTGTGTCACCACTGCTCTCTCATAACCTAGAGCCATTTGTATTATTCAACCTGAGTAGTACAAGTCGTGTCATTAAAGTTGAGACCTGACCGCGCCTCCCGCCGCTCTTTCCGCCTTCCCGATGACGCCCTGGCGGGAACCTCATACCGTTAAAGAGACCCATAAATAGTCTACTGTGCAAGTCAATCCACGTGGTGACTTGTGCCTATATTTTCTATGGTGTACTGTCAGAGAGGGTCCATGCAGGGCCGCCCATTAAGTAGGTACCTACCTAGTTCCTCTCAATATCTACTTAGGTCATCCAACTGTCTTATAAAAACTTCAAAAGACGCAAATGACTTAAAAAAGTAAGCAATTATTAATTATCTCGGTCAAATTAGAGAAATACATTACGAAATATTTAACTTGCGTGACCATAAATATGTCAATAAATAAAGACATAAGACAGATCAACGAATGAATGAAATGATTGTCATCTCGATCAGTTAACGAATGAAACTGTTAATGAGAGCATTCTATCATTCTCTCACGAGGTAGGTAGGTATAATCGTATGCGCAAACGTAGCCCACGAAATTCATATTTTCTTAAGTTTTTTTTACAATTTGCAGTTGTCAGTATCAGGTTGTATGTTGATAAAAATATGATACCTACACCTACAACCAAAACTAAAAAAAAAAACAGAATCGATTCAGCCGTTTGGGAGGAACGATGCCGCAGACAGATACAAAGATAAACACATACGCGTAAAACTTATAACACCCCTCTTTTTCCGTCGGGGGTTTAAAAGATTTGTCGCTATGCAATGTAATCTCGAATGTTTAGGAAAATAACAACATTCTAGATTTAGCTTACTCAAGCGTAAAAATAAAAACAGACGCACATAATTTATCCGAAAAATTACTCAATTTTGAACAACCATTTGTCACATCCACGAAAGATGTTAGCATTTTACTCTTTTTTATTTTCTAATTGTTTCATGACGTTGACAGAAGTCGCGTGCGCCGACAAATCCGATACGACGGCTTAAACGTTAATTAGACACGGAGTGCATGTAATTAGGTTATTATAGGAAGTTCTTTCTTTTAGCTGCCATAGTAATTAGAATGTGCAGTTTCACGCTTTTTTGTTTTAATTTTATGAGCTGAGTTTTATACGGGGTGCTCAGTTTACACTGACTTGAATTTATTGTAAACTAGTTTCAACCAAGCAAATGGTTTTAAACTAGGTAATTTGACTCTTGAGTAGGTAAGATTCGGTAATACGAGCTTATTTTAGAAAATATTGAATGACATATTTTTGATGTTTTTTCCTACCGCTTTCCTGCAATCAAAATAAAAAACTAAAAACATCTAAATAAGTTAAAAGGGATGGAAGTGTGTCTCAGGAAGCCGAGGAAGCGCGCGCTATTTGATTTGACTAATAAGTGCATGCGGTGCTAGAGTTGGCCGTCAGAAACGACCTTGACGAGGCCCCGCCCTTTTAATGTTGCTTATAACCAAGGTGAGATGTTAGATGTTACACATGATATAAGAGTACTGTAAGGCAAGCTCGTTTTTTATCATTTGAACTGTGTAACCGTGTCTATGTTTTCCATAACTAGTAGTTAGTGAAAAGGCCGTTTACACCTTTCCAATTGCAAAATTAATAGTGGTAAATAAAATACATTTAAGTAGTCGGAATCCTCTGGATGCGAGATGCACGGAACCGGTCAAAGTGGCGATGCCTGGCCGATATCCAGCAGTGGACGTCTGTCGGCTAAAATGATGATGACGATGATGAAGCAGTCGAGACAAAAATATGTGCCTGTGTAACAGAATTGACTAACTATCAACAGACATTTCGCAGTTGATTCTCTAACGGCAATCTGCAAACCAATCTTAGAACTAATGAATACGAATTAACAATTATTACTTAATACTGGCCGGTAAGTCATGGTGCCGTGTGCCGAGTTATGACAAGAACGCCGCCTGCCTTGGGACGCCTATTGTTAGGGTTGCCAAAGATTTTTTTGACAACGATGGCTATGCTTTAGTTGATTGACTATACAGCTCTATAGTGTCATGTTGAGATGGTGATGATGGCAATGAAATTATTGGATCAGAAAGGAGAGGGAGATAAATATCTGAAACTTAAAGAACTAGGACTAACTTGGTTAGCTGATATGCAATAATGACGAATAGTGTCGTTAAAATCCATGGCCCAGAGGTAGCATAGGAAGAATGATAATTTTGACAATATACCAATGACCGGTTTGCTCTATTAAAGCTCATTGTAAGCTCACCTTTGATACTTTTCTACACTAATAATTATAACGAGAAAATGTAATAAAAATATTTTTATTTTTGTATGTTTGCATTTGTAATGAATAAACTCAAAAACAAATGGGCCAATTTCAAAAATTATATCTCTAGTAGAATAGATAACGACGTTGAATATTACACGTGGGCGAAACAGCCTGGCAGAAACTAGTTAAAATATAAAATATTTTTCGTGTAATGTTGTTATTTGCAATCAATAAAAACAAAATAAACTCTATACAAAACAATTTTCCACTCAAACCACACCCCAAGAAAGTGCATCTGACAACCCTGGTCACGGTGCGCCCACGTCGATGCGATCTATGACACAGAAGAGATAAGAGAATGGATATAGTTGAGGAGGCATTTCAGGAAGATTTATCTTCGTATTTTATGTCGATATTCGAAAATACCAACTTTGCCAGACAGAAGATTGTCCATTGTTATCAAATACAATATAATTGTATTGTTTATGTGGTCTAGCACACTTTTACGTGACAAGACTAGTCTTGAGAAATCCAGTAAAATCTGGGACATTACGTGTCACTGATCTCTCGTTCATATATATGTCACAATGTTAGTTTATTGAGCCGTTCCTTATGCCTGCAAAATAACAAAGTGTTATTCTTGTAAATGTCGGTATTAAGGTGGAAAAGGTAATTATAAAACAATTCCTGGCTGATTGATTTCTTCTTCTTAGCGTGTCGATAGCAATCTAAATCGACTCGGCCCAAAATTCGGCTACGTTTTTGGCGCCATCACTAGCGTCCATCAGTTCCTACAACGTGCAGCTGATTAACTGATACACAATAGGTATATAACCTAAAAAAGATAAAAAGCATACAATTTATATTATATTATGTGACGTACAGGATGTTCTGCATTGAAATAAGATTTTTTTAAATTCTCAACCCTAATGCTTCAAAGTTTTCAAACAAAGTCGCAAGATATTATGAACTGATGAGCTTGTTTCAAATATCGGATCCGACCAGACAGATCTGTAACAGGTTCATTCATATTAATCTCTCCATGCAAGGTAGCCTTAACATTATGCCAACAGAAACCTAATCAGCTTAGCACTAGTATTACATTTTATTACGACCACTAAGCCATAGTGCTGAGTTATGAATGTCATGATAATATGCGGACCACCTTGAGTCGCCCACGGGTCGCCTTAGGCAGAGATGGGGTTTTAAAGACCTGATAAAAGTGACATAACTGAGGCATTTGTTTTGGTGATTGCTTTGATAAGAGATATCTAATTAATTGTTTTATAACAACAGTGTTTTGTTCTTGACACGTGTCTGCACGATTTATTGATTTTCTGGCAGTACCTAAAGGCTTGTGCAGACCAGCGCGATTTGTCGCGCGACGCGACACGAACAATACAATTTCTAAGAAAACTTCACAGTATAACAATAACCGGTGTCGCGTCACGCGACAAGTCGCGCTGGTCTGCACAATCCTTAAACATAATAATTATGATCATAAATATCCTTACGTCATGGATGTCAATTTCCTTGTTATAACATTGTTCCATAACATGGCATACGAATGGCAAATAATGACAGCCTTAGAGCCGTAAATCGTTTAAAAAAAAATGTAAATAAAAAACTGTTAATTAAAGCTTCATAATTTTTAACTGTTTTATATTTATTGATTATAACTATTCCCATTATTCTAGGTACAGATAGCGTCATTAAATCCCTCACGTTATCCAATTTTGTAGGTAATGCAATGGCCCATTAAATAAATTATTTCTTTAGTCAAATGCCCCATCCATCCGACCTACTCCATGGATCTATTGAACAGGTGTTCGAGCCATAAAGCGACATTCCTGTGGCAAGCGGCTCACTGGGAGCTCCTGGATACCGTAACCATGGGATGGGTATATTTATCAAACTAGCTGTATTTTGTATGAGTAATATATATAGTTACAGGTTGTCGATAAAGCTGAGAGGTATGGGTCGTTTAGCGGGATGAGAGATGATTATGAATTGTTGGTAGTTGCATACATTCTTGAATATGATTTTGCATACTATTGCATAGAATCAAGCTTTTCTAACTGAACAGACAGCTGTGCTGCTGGGGAGTTTGTTGCGCCACTTCTTCTTCACAGTGATGGGTGGGCGTGTTGGGGTATTATGTCATTTTGACGTTCGAAAAGTGCTGATTCTTAGCCTAGTTTGAATAAATGACTTTTTATTTTGATTTTTTGAATAGAGAGACAGATGTAAAAATCTGTTTAGAAGCAGATCTTCGTAGTGGATTTTGAGAGATTTAGCTTGGTTTAAATTAAATTTTGTATCGACATGATGGAACATTTCAGAAAATGAGTTCAATGTTCAAGTATATTACTTACCTATTAGACTATGTTTTTGATGTATTTTTGTGTGTAGTTTTTTTTTTAAGTTGTATCTTAGTTTAGTGAGTCATTTTTAATTTCATCAAGTCAATACACTCGTAAAAGCTACATTTATTTGTGAAAGGAACTGTAGGAATGATCGTCAAATAATTGATACATTTCTAAACTGTATGCAGTATCGATAAATTACTACTAGTGTTACCGCGGGTATGTAATTTTTGTATGAAAAAGTGACAACTTGACAAAAAACACAATTATTTGGCTTGTTTTCTACTTCGCAAATTCCAATAGTTATCGTCATTTAAGGCCTGTGCAGACCAGCGCGACTTGTCGCGCGACGCGACACGAACAATACAATTTCTAAGAAAACTTCACAGTATAACAATAACCGGTGTCGCGTCGCGCGACAAGTCGCGCTGGTCTGCACAAGCCTTTAAGCGTCTTACAAAGACCAACAAGTGACAGATTAATACCATCGCCCACAGATTATGTTAGGAACTAGTTATACCAGATGATTTGACATTTGTGTGGGATGACCAGCAGAACTAGGCTTACTAATAATAATATGGTTATTTGTTTGACCTACTCGTAACAGGATAGAAAACAATGCTATGACCATTTATTACTGTGATATAATTGTCTGTGATTTTATAACACAAGCTGTCTTTCACTATGGTTCAATTAGTACAGATCATACATCATTCATCTGTCTAACCTATGTGGGGGTCGGCTTCCAGTCTAACCGATAGTTATAATTTTCAGTACCCATAGCCCAAGTTTATGAATTTTTAACAGACTTCAAAAAAGCGGGCGGTTATTTATGTTCGCCTGTATGTTTATTTATGTTCATCGATATTCATTTGGCAGAGGAAACTTGCGCGATGGTCCCAAATAAATTTTATTAACTTTGCTTCAGCAGTTTTTGCGATGAGACAATACGTATTTATATTTAATTCACTTTGTATTTCTGGATGGTGTTACACACACACACACACACTGTTTACATGGCAAGTACTGGTATAAGAATTGGTGTTGTAATAGATACCTTATCTAAAAGTGAAAAATAAAAATCTTTTTACAAATTAAAACAACCGACTTCCAAAAAAAAAACACTACTAAGTCAAAAATAACTTTAATTTCGGATCTCGGTGCCAAAAACTAAAATACAGATCCAAATACACCAACTTCCGAAATTAAAGTAATTTTTCACTTTGTAGTGTTGTTTTCTAAGCTGTAACAGTCCAAGCTAACATTGTCACCTAGTATTTTTATGGTGTAAAATTTTATCAAGTTAATCCCACTCCAAAAATAATGTTAAGATAACTAGAGCTAATCTCAGACAAGCATGTTCTGACCCAGTTCACATCGGTTGACCGACATCGCTGATAAGTGTGATTATGATTGCACCTGACACTTTCCTTATCACGCCTAGGTGGACGTGTAATGATTATAAAATTGTTAGCAATGACGACTTAATCGGAACTATGAGGAATTTGAAGCCTCGTAGGTAAGAATAGCAGCTAATTTTCCATAGGTGAGGATGAAGGTATCCCCAGAATGGCGCGACGCAACAGCAAGACGCGATTCTGGTAAAACAATTTCCATGAAGTATTCGATTGAAGTATGGAAATTGTTTTATTAGAGGCGCTGTTGATAGTTTTCCGTGACTGTTTGGCGGATTTAATTGTTTGTTTGTTATGCTGGTAAGTGTCAAAAGTTATCCTGTTTTATTGCTGTCACTTTTAGCGTTTTAGCACAACAATGTTCCTACACTGTTTTGTTCAAAAACCTTGCAAAATTCTTTTGAAATTGTGTCAATGGTTAGATAAGTTTCTCACGAAACGTTTTTATATCATTGGTAGGTACTTAGAAAAAATGATAAATCATTGGAATCGATTGATAAGATTGAAAGTTCAGTGACCCGAACATTTTATTGGGCTTTTTGACCGACTTCCAAAAAGGAGGAGGTTATATGTTCGACGCGTATGTATGTTTTTTTTTATTTTTTTATTTATGTCCGTCGATTTCTCCGTCAATTGTGGACCGATTTTGAAAATTATTTTTTAGTTTGAAAGGCTATGCCCCCGGATTGGTCCCATATAAATTTTATTAACTTTGCTGGGATAGTTTTTGAGTAAGCTTCAATAATACGTATTTTTCCCACTTATTCAATGTGGATGATATGATGATAACTTCCTGTGACTGTTTACATAGCAGGTACTGGTATTCGAATTTGTGTGGGGTAGGTACCACAACTAAAAAGTGAAAAATAAAAACTTTTTACAAAAAAAAAACAACCGATTTCCGAAAAAAAACACTACAAAGTGAAAAATAACTTTAATAAAAAATTCAAAACCAAAGACTTCCGAAATAAAAGTTATTTTTCACTTTGTAGTGTTTTTTTTCGGAAGTCGGTTGTTTTTTTTTTTTGTAAAAAGTTTTTTATGTAAAACTGTTTAAAAAAAAAACTTATTTCATTATAAAAATTTAATTTCTCTATTATTATAATAATATATTTTAATTTAGATTAGTTAATACATTTTTTTATTAAAGTGAAGAAAAATGTAAAATACATTCTAGGTGAACGTAAAGAAATCTGTGTTGGCGAGTTGGCAATATAAAACATTATAATTTGTGCAATTTGTTTAGTAAAAGTAATAAATGACATTTTATTCGTTCATTTTGTACTATTAAAAGATAATTATGAATGTTGATAATATTCTCGTATTTATTAAAATTAACAACGTTTTAAAGTATTTAGTGAAAGTTTACTTTTTATGTGTGCTCCTTTCTTTTACATTATTATTATTTAAACTATTAAAACGAGGAGCTAAGCTATGCGTATATATGGATGGGTGAACATTAATTGCATCCAGATATATCTGCGTGTCTCCGTTGGTCCTGGCTGTCATTCGTAGATCTTTGACAGTCATTACGCGTAGTCAGGAGCCCAAAAGTCTGACAAGTACTGGGGTTCACCTTCATCCGGTTAGACTGGAAGCCGACCCTAACTTATGTAGTTGGGAAAAGGCTAGGCCGATTGATTGACTTTAGTTGTATGTAAACAGACTTATTTTGAATATTTCATGCTTCTTCTTCTTTTTCGTGAGATTAGTGACTATTTTAACCTGGTGTCAGAGTTTTTATACCGCCCATGGGCCTCTGACTTGACTTCACATGCTGTCGAGAAATATCTCTCAGGCATCTCTCAGGCCGGTTTCCTGACAATGTTTTCGTTCACCGTTTTTGAAGCAAGTGATAATTATACGATACGGCCATGAATCCGAAAAGTCAGAGGTGCGTTCTTGCTGAATTTACTCTATTTTCCAACAATTAATATAATAAGTTACAAATTATTTTATGGTTTAATTCACATAAGCCGTGCGCCCGATAGGATTTCCCATCGGAAAAAATGAAGATATCAATCAATTTGCCTAGCCTTTTCTCATTTGTATTGGGGTCGGCTTCCAGTCTAACCGGATGCAGCAGAATACCAGTATTTTACATGGAGCGACTGCCTATCGGACCTGCACAACCCAGTTACTGTGTAACACGATACTCCTTGGTAAAACTGGTTTTTCAGACTTTCGGGCTTCTGACACAGAGCCGATCGAAGTGGAGGCCTATATCCAGCAGTGGAGGCCTATATCCAGCAGTGAACGTCTTTCGGCTGAAATGATGATGATGATCTTCAAACTGACAGAAAAAGAAAATACCGAAGTTACACAACCTTTACACAATTCTTTTAAACTCTTTTGTTAACACGTTTTACGCAACAACTTAGCATTTAAACGTTTGATCATACGTTTGCACACTTTCTTCAAATTATCACTAGAATCTACAGCAGTCGACTTTATGGCACTTTATATGCAAGTGTTATTTTGACTATTATGATTAAATCTGAATTATAAGTAGACCAGTATTTGAGCAGTTGAGAGCATTGGTGGTCCAGTGGTAACGTTTCCGGCTTACGAATTGTAGGCCATGGGTTCAAATTACTTTATGTAAATAGTTTCATCACCACTGCTCTCAAAACGGTGAAGGAAAACCTCATGAGAAAACCGGCATCTACTAGAACTAAAAATTCAAAGACATGTGACATCTAACAACGCGCACTGGGCCCGCGAGGTAATGCTCTCTCGAAGAGAGGAGGCCTGTGTCTTAGGAGTTACATTATACGCTGATTATGCTGCAGTGTTTTATTAAGTAGATACAACGTATTTTGTAGTTTGAAAATGGTCAAAAAAAAACATCATTGAATACTGAAGTAACATCGATTTTCACAACTAAGTACTTTGAAATGAAGTTTTCTAGAAACCCAATTGCAAGGTAAGTCGTTCAGATTTAAAATGCATTTGGTACTTTTTAGTAATCAAAGTCCTTAGTTGTGAAAATAGATGTTATGTGTATTGTATTGTCATTATTTCAGTTTATGAAATGGGTATAGAAAATCGACTACTTAAAACCATGTATTTATATTAAACAAAACCTTTGGAAGAAAGAGATTGTTGGCACACGTAAAAGGAAAATATTACCCATGTATTATTGTGGCCATAAGCTTTTACAATACTCAATCATAAACAAGTTATTTGTATGATTTTCTATGTTACTCAACCGCAGTAATAGACAAGGCGTCTACAGTCTACTGTTACTTCCAATCTACGTTATTTTGATCCAATGTTTGTATTATCTAAGGTTGCCTTTATCAGAAGTAAACTCTTTCTTCATGAGATTGATTTCAAAATTTGACAAACTTTTCTGTTTTGAATCTTGAATACAAGGCTTTTGGCTAATTTGTAAAGGAGTCAGTATAATATGTATTTTTTTTTGTGTATTGTGCGTCTAGTTTGTGCAGAATAAATATTTTTTCTTTCTTTCTTTTCTTTATATCTCAATTAATCATCTCAGACTATCCCAATTTACTGCTGGACATAATTGAAGTATCCCAAGTATGTAGGTTTCCCAAATTAAATAGTTACCATTCAGGCTTCTTTCCTTTTTGTCATGTCCAACAATAAAATTTCATGCCAAAAACAAAAACCTGGCAAGCTGCTATCAATCTTACTACAGTATTTTTATCTCACAAAGCGACGCGCGCTTTACTTGTGTTAACTAAATGTACAAACACGATGTCAATGTCAACACAGACAAGTCCGACTTCGTCATTGTCTTGGACGGTACCGAGAGCTCCTGCTCTTACAAACACATTCACAGCGTATTTGAACACTTGGTAACCACAAGTAAAGCGCGCGTCACTTCGTGAGAAAAATAAACTGTACCGCCGATCTGATTTATGACCCAAAATAAAATGTATTTTAGGGTTTTTTGAATTTGATCACTGGGACTAAACAATTAAGTCTGAATTCGGCAATCAATGCTCGCTCGTTCTCTGCATAAGGAGAAGCCCGGGACCTGCAGTGGGACAATAATAAGCTGGTATTCCAATCATTATTATTTATGTCTTAGAAGCTATACAAGGCTCATTTATGATGTAGGATTTCGATACTTCAATCATTCCAAAATGAGAAACCTGATTAACCTTTAAAACAGTCTCGACATCAAATACTTTACATACTGTAACCTTATTAAAACTTGTATGGATTCAGAATACGTTCTTCATATTTAAATACTTGTTTATTGACATTCGATATCATCCGTGTCACAGGTAGTAAGTGACAAGTGACACAGAAGCAAGAGGTTCTAAGTTACAGCATAGTAGTAGTATTATGTTTCTATCTTGGTTATAGCTTTTTGCTAAAGATGACGTAGAAACGAAGGAATGAATAAATGAATGAAGTGAAAAAGAAAAGTAAAAAATTACGTTAAATTTGGAACGTCTATACGTATATGTACGAGTATATGTCGTGCCCAGATTTTAGAAATGACCTTTTCATGAAATGAACATCGACCGCTGGTCACATCATGATGTGGTCTGGCCAGATCATTGAATACTCAACATTTGACGATATGAACAGTTAAACGCACGACTACTTCATGATGTGGCCAAGCATTAGTGATCATAATAGTTAAATTATCCACCGGTAGAGGCGTTGATGTCGCTTTGTTATTGTTGTGCATCATGGCGGCGGCATACAACAAATCAAACAAAGTAGGCCACGTAAAAACGTCGATGGACTTTCATAGGGTTTCCAAATATGATATTATGGAAAGCGATCAACTTAAAAGTAACACTCTTCGGCCACTGGCGTGGCGTGAAATGCCACATAGCATTTAAAATTAGTTTAAAAAAATTACGATGCTTATGTGACACCAAATGGGTTAGGTTAGGTTGAACTGTGACCAACAGCGAGTACTTCCAAGTTGGTCGCAGTTATTTGGCTATTTTCACTACACCTTAAATCATGGATACTACTCTAAATTAATTATATGGCCAAACGTCGACTGACATATCATTAAACGTTGAAGTCTAAACGATGTGGCCAATTTTAGCTGGTCATTTCATGAAATGGTCAATTCAAAGATTTGGCCACGACATAAATACATAATTATGTATCAGCGGAATTTGTCTAGTGTGTGCGTAACAGTCGCTGACGCACACTCTAACTAGACTAGGAGATAAAGCAAAATGTGAAAACACTGATCTACTCTACAATAATAATGCTTGTTTTTTTCTTGATTTTAAAATTAAATTGAACTGTCTGTTTGTAATATCAAAATAAAAAGAATGTATGTAGCGGAGATGAGAATGTTGAGATGGATGTGTGGAGTGACGAAACTGGATAAAGTAAGAAATGAGTTTAAAGGGGAAGTTTAAAAGTTGCGCCAGTGACGGAAAAGTTGAAAAGAAATCATTTGGGCATGTCATGAGGAGAGAGGAAACGCATGTGACTAAAAGTGTGATGAATATAAATGTTGATGGATGGAGTGGGAGAGGAAGGCCTAAGACAAAATGGATGGATTGTGTGAGGAATGATATGAAAGAGAAGGAAGTGAATGACAGCGTGATGGTTGACAGGGGAGAATGGAAAAAGAAAACGTGTGCGCCGACACCAAGTAACATGAGACAAGAGCAGGAAGAAAATGATAATAATTATGAAAGAATATGTCTGTTTATTCCGGCTAATCTCCGAAACGGCTGGACCGATTTTGACGGGACTTAACTGGAAGATAGCTGATGTTATAAGGAATAACTTATGCTTAACTTACTTTTATTTTAGAAAATGAACTAGGATGACGCGGCGATGCCGCGGGCAATAGCTTCTTTTATAAAATAGGAATGTTCCTTTTGATTTTCAGGTTTCAAGAAAACTCAGGTGTAGCAAACGAGGGAACAAGGAAGTCACGGAAGTAAACAATTTATTTACAAATATAAAATATATACATAAAATCGAGAAAAAAATATGAATGAATGAAATACACCGATCCCAGCGTGGTTTAACCAGACTCGATAAATCGAATGAGCCCCAAGATTTGCAATAGCCCATGAAGCTTCATGTTTCATGGGACTACAAAGGCCATTGCATATCAAGGAGTAGACCGGGTGGCGCGGTAATGGTAAGGAAGACGTGCCCATAGAATAGGGAAGGATTTGAGAGTCATACCGGATATGCATCCTAGAGTAAGCATTGGTTTAGTGGAGAAACGGGTGTTTTTTATTTAGGGCATCTTTTTGCGATGTCGCCGTTATGTTGGTTCAAGTCAATCTTCACCGGTGAATCTTAAGACATAAAATCAAGAAAAAAAAAGTGAATTTATTCATAAAGAAGTAGACCAGCGTTTTCACTAATAGTCTCGCTAGTATTTGCGTCAGCAACTGTTACTCACACACTAGACGAATAAAGGCTTGTGCAGACCAGCGCGACTTGTCGCGCGACGCGACACGAACAATACAATTTCTAAGAAAACTTCACAGTATAACAATAACCGGTGTCGACAAGCCTTAAAGCATTAAATATAGATTCCTCTCATTTTATATCGGCACCTATATATCCATTTTTTTTTAATCCACTGCATAAGCTCTTGGCCTACATCTCACCTGATGGTAAGTGATGATCAGGCCGAAGGTGGAAGCGAGCTCCACCCGGTATCCTCAACCATGGAGGAACTGGCTATCTTACCTCTAACTGCCGAAACACAACAATGCTGTTAACATTGTTGTTATGGCGACAGACTTCGATAAGATGGTGGTAGCTAGCCAGGCGGACTTAGAACAAGCCCTACCACCAACCAAACGGGACTTCTAGGTCTGAGACAGGTGGTCTGGCTACTAGACCACAGAGGCGGTTGATATTAAAAAACCTGAAAACTTTATTATGCAGTCTGATCTTCGACCTTTTTAATTTAATAAGATTTAGATTTTTCATACATTATTTTCTATGTCTAACTTTTCTCGACAACCCTAATCTCCAAGTAACTCAAACCGCAGCAGTCAATAGTTTTGATCATAAAACAGTTGAAACCTGTCCATTCCACAAACCTACTTTAAAGTCTTCACTAAGAGTTAGAAATATTCCACATTATACATTTATTCGGTGAAAGTAAATCATGAATATTGGTTGAATCTCGTTAGTCTGTTCATTTGAGAAAGTTATTTATCGGCCGTATTAATGTTACTGATACGAAATTTTACATTAGAGGGGTTTATCCGAAAATAGCTAATATCCAATGTAGTAAAATTTTGATAAACGAAAAGTATCTGGAATTTGACTTAACTTCAGAAACTAGCTTCCTTTAATTTTATATTTAAAATTATCATTTATTATTATAGTTTAAAAAAAATATTGGTCTTCATTCATTAATCAAAGTTAAGTAATTTACTTTACAAACTCAAATTAAAAGAACTTCTTCAAGATCAATAATCTCTATCCTCCCATACCTATTAATACATACTGTTATTTAAAAATATTGTAAAAAACAATTATTTTTAAAAGAGTAACCGTGGAGTTTCTTGCCAGCTCTTCTCGATAGGAAACGAACAATTGGAACCGTGCACCGTGCTTCTGACGTTTCATAAATGCCCATGTAGGTTTATGTGAAATAAAATATTTTGTTTTTTTTTTTTGATTTTCCAAAATTATTATTTTAATTAAAATATTCTTTAATTAATTATTTTTTAATAACCTTTCAATGTAAATGAAATCCTTTAATCTCAAGCTCTAATTTATTTTTTCTAGAAACACTTGACCACAATGAATTGCAAATGTATGAAATCTAAAAAAGAAGATTACAAATTCCACGCTTTTGGTCTTCAGTAAGTAGAGTCATTCGGGGTAGTACGCAGTGCTGTTTTTTCTGAGGGGGTGGAAGATCTGGGACGCTTGATCCTTTAGAATTTGTGCGCAAGGGCCGCCGCCCGCCATACTGGGTCATTGGTCGTAGAGCAGTGCGTGTCGTGTTTGCGATATATGGTCAAGAACAATCTTCAAGTGAAAAAACACACTCTTAACAACATACCTACATAACTACAGATCTTCACAAATGATCTATCTAATCGCAATCGATAGATCGATTAGTCGCGACGGCAATCAGTTGCGACCGAGATCACGATCGGTTGCAACTCGCAGGAAGCGTTCACAACCGTGTAATCAATTCTTCCGAAGCCGTGTGTAAGAACAAGCAGGCGCGCGTATGTAATTAGATTATACGCTGTGCAGGCGCCGAGTAAATAATATACAGTAGTTTAACTTTAATTAATGTTTGGTATTTAAATTGTCTGGGTTTAAAACTTGGCTTGGGTTTGGCTAAGTGAATTTGAGACACTACTGGCTTACGGTGAAGAAAAATTGATCTGAGGTTTTTCTCTTAAAGAGAAGAAACCTTTGGTCTGGAATGGGATGGTCAATATTTCAATGGTGGCCCGGTTTAGCAAGTTTATTTACCAGTTTTGTATTTATTATTTTAACTCTTTCCGGTTTAGTGGTAAATGTTTCATCATCGATCATAAATGTAATCGTCTCATCTTAATTTAAAAAATCTGAAAGAGGTGGTTAGTGTCACTAACGACTAAACGAGGAGCTTACGAGAAGATTCGTCTTGTCACAGTTTTTGTAACATTTGGCATGAAATTCTCGGGTTTACCCGGTATGGCGTGTTAAAGCCGCTCCCAGATCCGGCCAAAATGAAAGTGAATGCCTACAGTAAAATTAAAAAAGAATAGAGCCTTTTACATCATCACTTCATTAGTTAAATATTTTTTTAAGGATAGGTTTCGTAGGCACTTACATCTTTCTACATATTGACTTAACACGGTTGTTAAGTAGGCAGACGTCATCTATCACTAGCTACGAATTATTACACAACAATAGATAGGTATATTTATTCAAAACAATAGTTAATCATTGAAATTTAAATCTTGTTGCAACGACATAAAATCTCATAATGCACACTCGTGATTTGCAACTGCTATGCGACAGCCAGTCGTGATTGTCATTTGTTTAGTAATTGATGTCAAATTCATGTAATCAAGTGTCAATATTCATTTAATTATGCAATTTACACCGTCTCTATAGAGTCGGTTTTACCTTACCATTCATCATTTGGCTGTATGTTTTCATTGTTAAAGTGTATGAAGTGATTGGTAAAGCTAATGATTGACTCATGAAAAATAATTGATTGAGGGTATTGTTTATTGTTTATTGTTTATTGTGATAGTTAATAGAAATGAGTGACTCTTCGCTAATTCTTTTACCTGCGTCTATTAATACAAACTTGAATTAATTAAATTATAATTTTTGTAACTCAGTCAAGCTAAAAGGTCAGAAAGGATGTGAAAGCCCAATAGAATCTACAACTTACGACAGGAGCCGAGTATACGCGATTCAGCGTCGCGTTTAAGCGATTCAGAGTCACCGACCGACTGGAGCCGAGTTTACCCGATTCACTGTTCACAAAAAGCGCAAACGTTTCACTTAAAAAAAGTAGTGATTCAAATGCCCGGGTTTGTCTGAGAGGGATATCGCGGCCCCAGCACATAGGCAACGGAAGGAACACGGGTGGGTTTTAGTCAGTAAAAGTCTGACACTCCCTCTCGCTCTGCCCAGAGCGAGAGGAGTCATTTGATGATTTCCCACCCAAAAAAAAAAAAAAAAAAAGAGGGGCAATTCCCGTATGTCTCAATCTGTCAAAAATAACTCTAATTTCCCTACATTTTTGACATTGATTTTCGCTGAGATGAGATGGGTACTAGATTTTGAGCGTATTTCATTACGGAAATTGGCCCTCGTTCAAATATTGATCTACTGGGTCATATATCTACAGTGGATACCAACATGCTAACATAGTATGGGCAACAAGCTTTACTCTTGTTAAAAAAACGTGCACTCCTCGTTTATCATAATAAGGTATGCCGAGCTAAAACTATTGAATTAAAGCTATCGATGTTTTTGATATGGTCTATTTTTAGAACAGGAGGATTTTGTGTCGCTTCAGCGGGTAGATATCACTTGCTTATGTGGACTATGTGCTTTTGTGTATGTAATAATTTTGTATGTGGTCTGTGATTACAGTTGGCTGCTTTTCTCATATTATGTAGGTACAGTCAGCATCAAAAGTTGATGACCATATTTAAATTTTCAAAATCGCTGTACACCGTATTCACTATTAGCACTTCACTATACAGCGATTTTGAAAATCTAAATGTGGTCAACAACTTTTGATGCTGACTGTACCTACGTAACATGGTATTGGGTAATTTTATCATAGTTGCACACTGTCTTCTTCATTGTCATATTTGCAGAACTTATTTTAACTAAAGACAAACTATTCGAATGTCCAACAGGAGCGGCAGTCTCGACACGATCGCTATACGACCGAATTCGGTCGCAAAAGTCTCTCGACGGTCAAAATTGCTTGACACGCACGAAAAAATCACGTGCTTGTCAAGCATGTCGCGCGCGTCTAGGAACGCCATTACGAATTTGCGACCGAATTCGGTCGTATAGCTATCGCTATCTACGTCGAGACTGCCGCCCCAGGGGACGATTATTGGTTGGAATTATCGTGTATTCCGATTATGATTCCCTCCGCCGTTTTCTCAACTAGTGGGGACAAAGGGAAATGATCTTGATAAGTAGTTACAATTTTACAAATAAAAAGCAAGTACCTACCATCTCAAAGAAAAGAATTCTAATGTTTTTTTTTTAAACATAGCCCCTCAGACATAGACAGGAAAATAAACCTAGTCTTTCAAACTAAAACGAACACCAAAAACGCGGCAGACCGAAGCATGCAATACAACACGAGAGAACGTGAAACAATCTTACCTACAGAACATGCAAATACAATTTTTGTTCTCGCTCGAAAGTCCGCACGAAAAGTCAAGGCTGCTGGTCAAAGCCACTATCAAGGAATGCAGGTGGATGTGTGAAAAAACAGGATGCTTATTTTTATTATTAAATGACTTTATATTGAGGTGGAGGTAACTTGATTAATAATACTAGTTATTTTATTCTTCGCATAGCCTGACATCAAGAGCACAATGACCACCTAAGAGGATGCCCATATGATCTTAGGTGGTCATTGTGCTCTTCATAATGAACAACTTTCACTATGGGACCAACCCTGAAATCACGAAGGAAAAACAGCTGTTTACATTTTGATGAGCTATGCGAACATAAATGCAGGGAACAGCAGATTTTTTTAAAAATAAATCCTCATGTCCGATCTCTCGGTATCGCATCGGTCACGGCGATGGCGCCCAACCAAGTAGTACTTGGCTAATCTCCGTTGAGTTAGCCACCGTAAGTGTATACGCGGAGTGCACCTATGTTTACAGGTGCACTCCCTTTTCCCTCACTGTCATAGTCCGATGGGATGGCAATCCGACGCGACCGGGGGGGGAGAGCTCAGGCGCAGAACCAATGACTTTACATGCTTTCCGAGGTACGGGGGGTGCCACACTACTTTCCTAATGGCAAAACCCAATAACATTTTATCCGACCTGGAAATCAAGCCCAGGACCCCACGTTCAGCAATCGCGAGCGCGACTATGAGACCAACGAGGCAATTTGGTTTGCAATACAAATATAAGAAATGCATTAAATAAAAGCGAAGATTCATTCGTCTTGTGGCGCAAATGACAAGTGTCAATAGAGATCTAGGTCACTGAAGAAAGATGTAGGTGGTATAGTAACTTGTCATTTCAAACTAGGTATTCTTACGTCAATAATATTGCAGCCACTTCAGTCTAATTATGCTTACGAGTATTATAGGTACGAAGTTTAGCCAAAGTATCTGCAAATTTCTTGATTATTTTAAGATCGTATTCATAATTTGGTAAGGAACAACTTTGTCTATTGTATATCCATTGTAGTAGGTATAATCATTCTTCATCAAGAGTTTTAAGAAGTTTTTATTTCCAAATCTTTTAATGGATCATCTATTGTTATGATGTTTACGGCACAACCTCTATGACTATTAGGCTCATAATAAAAACCTTGATCTTACATTGAAAACTCCAAATTATAGTACATTAAATCAACCAAATTGGCAAGGGCAGAATTCACATTAGCTCCAACTAATAATACATCTAATCCAATTTTTATTGCTCCTAAAGCATCGTGAATACAATCATCTTTATACGTATTACATCTAATTACTGAACGATTTAAAAACAAACAGGTAATAATAACTAGTTTAATGAAGCGAGCAGTGATTGTAAGTAAAGCCAAGGCTAAAATCTGTAGCATACGGAAGGCGGTATGAGGAAGTTTCAACTTTAAATATGTGTATGTTGGTTCAGTATTTTGAATTGTATAAAGGTCGGATCTAAGCTGAATCTATTATGTGTGATTATTGAATTATACACAGTGTTAGTTATATCGTTAATCGTATGGAATACCAGTTTTTTGTAAACCAAGAGTATAATCGGTAGCAGCCTATTTAGTCCAAAGAAATTGAAGACTGAAGCGTTTAATTCTTAAGACTCACATGGCACAAACATATTCCGAATAGCTAATTGAAATACGTAACCAACCTATTATTGCCCCACTGCAGGGCAAATACCTCTTCTGATATAGATAAGGCACGAGCATTGATCACCACGCTTGCTCAAGACGGGTTGACGATTACATACTAGACTGGAAGTCCAAGATATTATAAACTCAGAAATATACGTTAGCATTTTCAAATTTAATATGAATTTAAAGATCATTCTAGAAGCTTATAATGGATTTAATCATCCGAATTGCACATAAGCGCACCTGTCAAAAATCTAGGACAGTGTCACTGAATTTGACGAAATGAATAATTGAATTACTACCAAGAAAAGTAAAATTTCATTGTCCAGTTGTCTAGAGGTTTAGATTATAGAGGTCAAATCTAGGTCGAATGTGGCACGGATAATTTGCAACATTTTCTGAATGAAAGGTTCAAGAGTTGCAATTTTCGTCTATGAGTCGGTGCAGGCAAAAGTCTATATATCGGCTATAACCGTTTAAGTTTATTGAATTAGTAGACTAGTATTTGACAAGAAAGTAGAAGTAGAAGATGATCATGATGATGAATAACTTTTTGAGGAAGACCCAGAAGTAAGGCAGTGAATAGATCGACAAGTGATTCTTGTTTATAAATAATAAGAACGAAATACAAAACAAGATATTTTGATAACCACAGAGACAGTACAAGATAGACGAAACAAAGAAGATTTGAATAATCACACTGTTACCGATTGGGAGAATAAAAAAAGCAAGTAAAGATCTATTTCATGCCTTCGGAATAGGGATGTAACTGGGCAAGAACGTTAACTGGTAATAAAGTTGATTAAATTATTCCATAAATTCTTGCATAAAATACCGCTTGTGGCTAACCACTATCATTTGCGGCTATACTTGTTTCGTTATTGCATTTCAATCAATCAGTTGAAATGTTATCTTACCACTATTTATCGGGAATTCCATTTACAAACCTATGATCAATATTCGAGTAAACTTTAAATTTATGATAATTTTTAACTTTTGTTCAATTTTCGTAGTAAAAATAGTGTTTTATTTTTTATTATAGGTAAACTGCTCTGATTCATGATTAAATCTTCGTATACTACCAGAAATAAAACACTAACAAGCTAGAAGTTAATAAAGCAAGTCGCCTTAACGGCTGAATAATTTTTGCGATAGTTATCGACAATACAACCAGAAAAAATATTAAGTGTTTTTATTCGTATTTTTTTTTTCACGGTATTGTTAATAATCATGCTGATAAAAGGCGAAGCGAATGTAATATGAAAAGAAATTGATTATAGGAATTTGTATTTGTACGATTTTTTCACATATGCCTGAACTAATTGCTATTGTGCAAATAGGTTGTAATTTCAGAGAAATACAATGATAAAGCTGATATGTTGATCTCAGATTCAAAACATTTTAATAGCATTGACCATAATTATTACCTATTGATTTGCAATAGCAAGAATGAATACCAATTTTCCTACTTCCCTTTCTTTCTTTCTTTCTTTCTTACCTCTTGATCAATATCTACAACATCACCAAGATACATATCAGCCAATAACAATCACCCTTTTCTAACAATAGCTCCAGTTATCGTCATAAACAATTTTTCCTAACTTTCTACCCGTTCAATAGAATCGCTTAGAAAACTAGAAGTCACACTTCCGACACACTTAGAGCCAGACGTGAGACCCCAGCTGTAGGAAACGACAGTTTTACTTTAATTAAAACTGTTGGAAAAGCGGAAGATGATCTGAAGGCAATTACAGATGTGGTAATCAGTTGAGATGATAATTTATATAGATTTGTAGGAAAGATGTTTACTCGTAGTAGGTATGCGAAACAGGGTTATTTCTATCACGTTCTTCGAATCAGTGTCAATGATAGACCTAAGGCTTCAGTCTGTTAATCTGCTACATTAACTGGCCCTTGTGATACAGTAATTCCTAGTACAAGAGCCAGGGCTACACAGCGGCTGCGATCTTTCGCGTCCGGCCTTGGTTCAGGCCATGGTCCGGAGCGAGAGTGCATGGGAAGCCGTCACTTCCTTCTGCGAAGCAGTAATGCTCGCGAAGGAGGAGGCGGAGCACGCGAGGGAAATGCAAGATGCGCGCCCTCGCCCTCGTCTGTATAATTTGTCTATGGTCAGTTGCTTGAACAGTACCTAACCTTTACCCTAGGTCAACTTTTACGTCTGGCGAAAGTGAAACGAATTTTTTCATACCGTATCTAACTTTCTGGGTATTCTCAGCTTATTTGGTATCAACATCATCTAATTTAGTGATTAAATATTAATTAAACAGCATGATCTAATCTAAATTGATAGTTTACCAGAGGTTGTGTATCCGCTTTGTGTATCAAGTAATTTGACGGTCAAAAAACCATCAGCAAATCACTTCGAAGCCCAGACTATTATGAAACTTTAACGGTAAATCCAAAAGAAAAAGCTCTATTGTTTACAAATTATATATGAGCTATCACAACACGTTTTCCAGCAATTACATCACACGATGCCTTTACAATGACAATTGTTGTCGTTCAAAAGCCTTTAGACAAGACCCGGCAACGTCCGTTCATAAATTCTCAATGTTAATTAAACCTGCCAATTGTTTATCCATTTTGTTCCTTCACCCTTCCATTGTTCACGACAATCTACCATGAAGGCTCAATATCGAACATTTTCACGAACGCCATTTAAAAATAAGAATTTTAATAAACTAGAATACGTGCTTGCGTGTAATACTTTCGAATGCATTTAGTTGTGACCTCTAAAATCAGTACGTGTATAACGAGGTAGTAGTCGACATAAAAACCGAGCGAGATGATATTAAAAAAGTAAGACAATCACAAAAAATTACCTTTGTCGTGTTCTGAATTTGCAGAAACGTCGCTATGCCCGCCCGTACGCGGTTCTTCACGCCCCTTATTGTTCCTTTGGAACTTTTTATCGTCGACGGCATCTCCTCGTTTTTATAATCCTTCACACCGGCGAAGTATTCCACTTCAGACACTTCACACTCACTTTTAGCACCAACACTAACACTTTTCACATCATCAAATTGTTTTTCGTTCAGATGGAAATCGTAAAATTTGTCCGTATCAAAGTAATGACTGCTGTAGAACATTTGTTCTTGTTTCATCTTGTCCTGTTGCTTTCGGTCCTCGTAAGTGCTCTCGCTAATCAGTGGCGTTTTGGAGCACAAGTTCGCGGGTAGCGACTCCGTCGTGTTCTTGCACTCGCTATTATACTGAGAAACTAGACGGAACGATGTGAGTTGTGCGCTTTCTTTTGAAATATTAACATCCTCATTAATATTCTGGTTCGCTTCCTCGTGTGGCTCGGGCTTCGCCTCGCTTTCAGTTTCGACCGTATTTAGTTTCGCTGAACGGTCTCTTATGTCTTGCAGCAGACCCAGCGGTAGAAAGCTACTGTCTTTATTGTTCGCTTTTGCGAACGTCTCCGGAGCGTCGGGTGATTCCGCACTCTGTTTCTTTTCTTTTTTACTATATTCGCTATGACTTTCATCGGCGTGCACGCTTACGTTCAGCTCGCTACTGTTCAGAGAATCGCATGATATATTCGAGTCGTTGTCTTCAAAATCCACTTCGCTTTGGCTGCTCCCGTTTCTCGAGCTGATTAGCGTTACAGATACGGCTTTCTTTATTGAACTAGTTTTTGTGGTCTTCTTTTTGGGTAGAGGTGGAGGAGTACCGTCAAGGTCGCTGCATGTCCCGGAGTCCAGGGTATCACTAGGAGAGCACTGACCGCTTGACATAACCATATTTGTCATAGAATTCACGAAGGAATTGCAATAAATGTATGGCGCTTTGTCGGTCTTGAGATGATCTTCGTTTTCTAGAATTTTCGGTCTGTTTTCATCAACATTGATTCTGACTAAGCTGTTATTTTTCTTGCACACGTCGTTGATCTTGAAGGTTTCGAAGTCGACGTCGCTCTTGAGGTGTACGCTGGATATTTTTGGTGCTTTCGGTTTGTCTGCGTCTGTGTTAATTCTGATAGTGACCACGTGTGGACCGTTAAGAGCGTCCGTGCTAGGCGTACTCGCGGGTCGATCTGACTGGGTCGCCGCTACGAATACCGTTGCAGATGGTGTCTTAGAATTAAGGACGAGTGAGTGCATCGAACTTAGCGAGTCCATCCGGACGTCGGTAGCGGTGAACCCGTTTGTGTTCATAGTGGCTTCGTCACTAGTTATTTGTGTATAAGTGGTCGATCCTCTTTGCTTCCCCTTTGGGGGTAAAGGAGGGATGTATTCGACATTGGGGCGTGGCGTTACTTCTTCCATCATTGTGGTTGCTAATAAACTGGCATAATTAACGGTGCTTCCCGTTCGCAATGCTGGTCAGGTCCGTTCAGATAGTGTTAGATGTATAAGGCATAATGGTTCCGGTGACCGTTCGTGACTGGGTCAATAATCCGCTCAGGTGGCCTGTTTTTCTTGCGCGTTGTTTATTTACATCTGTAAAGAGGAGAATTTGTATGTTAGTATAATGGAGAAAATAATAGTCTTCATAACAAGTAACATAATCATAATCAGGCTTAGTGTTGCTACTTGTTTGTGAAAGGTTGCAAATAAAACGTGAACTTAAAAATGCAATTTGCTACTAAATTGTTTATCGACAATTATGCATGTGAAACTGCGTTTCCAGTAATTAAAATATACCAATAACCTACAAGTCACACCCTTGAAAAGTCACGTAAGTTTACATAACAGACCTACTAAAGTAATATTTACAATCAATAGTTCTGACGAAGACATTTTTCAATGCAAACTTGACGCAACATCTTACATAAGATACTCACAAATGTGGAGTAATTTTATACTAATGTTAGTTCAGTTATTCCAATAAAACATCGTGTCTTTTCTATAATTTGTCTCCCATCATCATTATACCTTATCATTAAAGTGTTACGGTTGAATTTAGCAAATCATTTGCGGTTATAAGTAGCATATTCGTTTTTTTTTTGTAACAGGAAATTGAGCCGAGAATCAAATTTTCTAATATGGTACGTCCCACGAATGAGACTGAATATTTAACTATTTATACTTTCGTAATAATATCCATGGTGAATGATTTTCCAATAATGAGGGGATTGAGTGTTATGAACGTCTTGTTAATTGCGGAAAAGTGTTTAATTTGACGACACGGTTGGCGCAGTGGCTGAGCGATCGACTGCTGCGCAACGTGTCGCGGGTTCGATCCCCGCACGGAACAAATATTTGTATGATCTGCAAGTAGTTGTTTCGGGTCTGGGTGTTAGTTTATGTGAGTTTCTATGTGTGTAAACGCACCCACGATACAAGAAGAAATTCTTAGCGTGGGCCAACGTTTTAAAAAATGCAATTGGAAAGGTTTTATTTTCATATAAATAACGAGTTTACATTACATTGCATCTTACATTGCATAGGTCATCAATTCATCATACTAACTAATATCCATAAGCTCCTTAAAAAAGACAAAAAAAATAAAAGAGTCATGTCTATATCTTTATCTCAATAATCGATAATAATCTAATAATAAAATAATGAAAAATTTTGCAAGTTTGGTAATTGAAAAAAATAAACCTACCATAGATTTTTTTTTTTTTTTTTGTAAAAAGTTTTATTTCAAATAGTTTCAATAAATAACATGGTTCATCGGAGAGTGAACTTAGATGGCTTTTTTTTACTATTACAACATTGTGCAGTAATTTCAGAACAAAAATAGAGAGTAATGCTCAAACAGACGATGAGCATAAAATATCGATTATTCACAGACGAATCATCGAAACATTTACAATATAGTTTTGCAAACAAAGAATTGGTATAAACTATTCGTCATACCACATGAACCGTGAACACTTCTATTTTTTAAGAAATCTTTGTTGACATTACTAATAATAAAGTTGAAAAGTTTTTGTTTGTTTGTTTGAACGGGCTAATCTCTGAAACTCCCAGTCAGATTTAAAAAATCGTTTTGCCTTTGATATCCCAAATATTTAAAGTTATTTAATATCACTCTACGAACTTTAGGAGCTGAGCAAAAATAATAAAATCCAGAAATAGCGCTAAGCGATAACGTTACATGTCACAGCTATATTTTATGTTAAAACAAGACGGGCAATATTACGAATAAAGAGTAAAGAAAGTTGATATGGTTGGTTGGTTGGATATTGGAATGAAACTCCTTGATCTATTCTGTTTGTTTGTTTTATAGCTATAACTTGGGAATCTTCAGGCCTTGAGAAAAGGTTACTTTTAGGCAAGCCTGCTCCATCGTTGACCTCGTTAGCGCTTATCATCAGGTGACATGGTATTAAAAGCCAAGCATATCAAATCATCATGATCATTCAGCCTGGCCTTTTCCCACCTATGTTGGGGTCGGTTTTCAGTCTGACAGGATGCAGCTGCATATCAGTACTTTAAATGGAGCGACTGCCTATCTGACCTCCACAATTCAGTTACTGGATGATAGTTATACCCCTTGATAGTCAGGTATTTTCGGACTACGCGTAACGACTGTCAAAATCGGATGACAGTCGGTACCAAAGGCTTAATGTGCTTTCAAAGGCACCAAGGGGTGCATGAGGCCATCCTGGCAAGCAAAATCTATACATATCATATAATATGAAAGGAGTCAAAACTGTACATTGAATATTTTTGAAAAAATTAAGTATTTGTACTTGGAGGGAACAAGTCTGATGCCGAAATTATATTTTTGGAAATTTTGTCTGTTTGTCTGGGTGTACATTCCAGATTGGCGCAAAAACGGCTGAACGGATTTGGATGAAATTTGGCATTTAGATACTTCATAACCTGGTTTAACACAAATAGTACTTTTGATACCGTTAGTACGTTCCCGAGGGATATTGCCGACACCCACGCGGGAGACGCCGCGGGCAAACGCTTGTATCTAATATTAAAAACAAAAATATATTGTGTTTAGAGAAACTTGCAACATAATTGGCTCAAGCCAATCACATTGGAAGTAGTACTGTCATCAGCAAACTGGATACTGACAGCGACAGTGTCAAGGATTGGTTTACTTTTTGTAGAGAGCCTCAGGACTTAGAAGGAACGCGGACGTGATTATTGTATTGTATTTTGCTTGAATTAAAGTACTATTGAAGACAATGTGAAGGCGAAAGGAGATACACAAGTAGAAATACTACTTGTAATCAAATATTGCAAGAAACTGACTAAACAAGACGTCGATAGATGATAGTTTAAAGCCTAACCTGAATGTATAACAAAAACTAAGGAAAATAATCATCAATTAGTCGATGTCCTTCATACCGTCTTCTCACTAGACTAATCTACAGAAACCTAAACATAATAAGATATAACAAAGGTCTAACTAAACCCTCTCTCAACACAACCTTCAACAAATCTATTGTCAAAGACGTACACATGCATACCTTGACCTTGCATTTACAGAGTTTAAAGAAAGAAACAAAAGTCAGTGCACTTTAAATAGCGGTCTGTATACAACTCACGCGCACATGTCTTCACGTAAGTAAATGATACGGTAAATCTAGACAACTGATAACCAGATCAACTGACAGATTTGCATGTACAAGTCTAGAATCGATTATGGTTCAAGTCGATTGAAGTTTATATCGATTTGGGTTGGATTTATCCGGGATACGGAGAAACGAATGAGTTAGCCATTTGTAGGATTTTTTTTATTTGAATTAATTCTCTGGGTGGTGGTAGATCAATTATCTACTTAAAGATGGTGGTTTTTAAGAAGATACGTTTTTTTGGTAAACTACACGGCACAATAATTGTGAAATAATAAAAAATAAAAATATAAGTTAATATTTGGTTAATTCATGCAGATGTCAATGAAAAAGTACTCTTCGGTAAATAAATCGCTCCAATTAACGGACATCTCAATTATCATCATAACTATTGCAAAACAATAGGAATCATTCGTCAAAACAATACAAAAAAATACTTTCGTTTTCTACAAATATCGGTACGAATTGAGATTTTTTAATGAATTCTTTACGCTTTGAACAATTTGTTTTGGCTCCTGTTCTGTGTTACAATGAAGTCCGGTGGCTATAGCTAATAAATATGTAATGGCCATTGTTCCAGCATTAGGTACACATATTTATTTCGTTTTACATAATATGCGTGCGCAATTTATTTGCCAAACATGTAAACAAACACGAGTTTTCCACTTAGACAAACATCAACTTTATACAATGTGTAAAGAAGGTTGATTTTAGACCGACTACGATTGTGGAAAAAGTAAAAATAATGAATATGAATAAAAAATATGTTGTTTATAACTCATGCTTGTTTACATGTTTGACAAATACATTGCGAACGCAGATTACATACAAACATAAACTCTGGCCTACTTCCCATCATGCCAGGGTTGCAAGTTTGTTTGCGAGGGATATCGCGGCCCCGGCACATAGGCAACGGAAGGAACACGGGTGGGTTTTAGTCAGTAAAAGTCTGACACGCCTTCCCGCTCCGCGCAGAGCGGGAGAAGATCACTTCCAAACATCAAAAAAAAAAATAAAAAAACCTACTACCCATGGGTATAGGCAGAAACTACATAACGCCACCTCCTACGATCCTTACATACTTTTGCTTCGTTTACGTTCATACATTTCACACACGCACGCTGGTTGCGGGTACTACGCACCAGACCATTCTGAAGAACATCTCCAATAAGGATCTCCACTATCATGTTCTTCTTGGGCGTCCCTTCCCGGCCACTCATCTGCTTTGTAAATCTACCTTTTTTGGTATTACTTTTGTTTCATTTAACTTAAAAGCGGCGAAAGCGCTAAGGTAGCCCGCGAAATACAAATTTTCTTTAGTTTTTTACATTTTGCAGGTCAGTGTGAGGTTTTATGTTGATTAAAATATGATTCGCGACCGTAACCAATATGGCTTTATATAATTATAATCATTACAATCAGCAATACAACTCCATATGTAAGCACAATCGCCAAATGTCATGATTTCATGAAATAGGCATTCAATGAGATTATATGGACTTAGAGAGTTGTATTGATCATTTTTATGATTATAATTCTATAAAAGAACATTTGATACGCAAATCATATTTAGATCAACATACAACTTGATACTGACCTGCAAATTGCAAAAAACGTAAGAAAATTTGAATTTCGCGGGCTACCTTGACGCTTTCGCCTTAATTCAAGACCATCCTATTTCAGCTATTTTGTCATTAGAGGATAATAATAAAATTTCATCGTAATTACTAATACCTACTGAAAGAAACTGCGTTCGTGTTGTTTTCAACTGTGAACACTAATAAACTGTTCAAAGTGTCCAAGCTGGTAAATTCGATATCATTGTTAAATTAATAAAAGTAAAACATAGAACAATTATAATTTTCCACTCACTTGACTCC
Organism: Agrochola macilenta; assembly: GCA_916701695.1. Taxonomy (NCBI): domain Eukaryota; kingdom Metazoa; phylum Arthropoda; class Insecta; order Lepidoptera; family Noctuidae; genus Agrochola; species Agrochola macilenta. The sequence continues at coordinate 7,042,331 of OU753564.1, read as the reverse complement.
TAATTATAATGTAGTGTTAGCATGCATTTTAGTAATTAATAATTATAGTAGTGCTCGTCTTTGTTTGTTAAATTTTCACTCTCTACAGATCATAAATTACTACGTACTGTATTCTTTTGACACGAAAACGTCTTTTTGCTGGGAGTATTGGAAGTAAGTTAAATATTTCTTACCGTCAAGAACAGTTAGATTTCAATCGCTAATAACTGAATTTAAAAGCTAGAGTAATGATTGAGCACGCAAAAGATAAGTCATATTTATAACAATTTTAAGGCAGCATGTAATTTGTATATGACGTCACATCGCGAAGGCAGGCGCATGCGCGCGACCCTCTTTTTCACTATTATGTCCAAATCGTATAGTGTTTAAACGTGTTCAGCTAGAACGGTGATTCTGATGTCGTTCCCCAGACTTGAGAAAGGATTACCGAGATCAATTCATTTTCAATTATAAAGAAAGCTTTAACATGCCAATTTCAAATGCTATTTTTAATATTCCTGAATATCTATAATTTGCAAACTTTTTTATTCGTATTAAGTTTCCCACTACACGCTCAAAATGCTTCAACAAAATCGAGTGACAATCATAAACTCTATCCAAGTCAATTCACATCACGATACTTAATAGAACACTGTTCCGGATAGCGAACACAGTTGATGATAAATCATTGAATAGTGTTGTAGCGATGAAATTGTATTGTTTTGATTTTAACGAACGAAATTATTAAATAAGATATTATGATTGCTGTCGTGATGATTTCAAGAGCGAAAAGAATTTCATGTAACTGTTGTTATTTCGTAATGAGTAGATGTTTATTTTTACTTGACACAAAAGGCATATTTTAAGCATATTTTTTAATTCGCTGATTTAGTTAAAATGAAGACCATAAGAACATGAATCATAATTTTTTCCAACAAAGAATTTTCGATTTTTTGCGAAGACAAAAAATTTATAAAATATGTTAACGCTAAATTAAAAATAAATCATCCAAATAATAGATTAATGAATTATTCTGAATCGATTTAGTTCCTAATCGAGATGACATAATCAAATGGTATTATAGGAGATTATGACGTAAACATACAATAAATATCGTCTTTGATTATAAAAAGTGAAAGTAATTAATTACTTCCGTTTTTTATGATTAAACCATAAACAGGTTGTTAGCACCAGTTGTAAAAAAATTAATAATTCATTTTGTTATCTTTAATATCTTGTTAAAATCGCTATAACTCTTGCTTGCAGCAAATTGTGAAATATTATTAGAATTGAATATTTACATATTATTTGTATTTTTGTTACTTGTTCATTCTCTTTGACAAGATTTCATATTGAATACATTTTCATTTAGGTATATACCTCATTATTTATTTTACAAGATTTTTATGCTTTTTTTAATAACAATAACATTATAAAATAAGTTTGAAAAAGAAACAGATCTGGTGCTGTTTTAATCTGGCTTAGTACCAGTTTAATCTTTCCTTTCTTAGAACTTTGCTTTTAGCTTTCTATAATAAACGGCTAAAAGAGGTAAAACGGGTGTGAGTGTGTGACGGACGTCCATAAACAAACCAAACGTCATTTACATTTTAGTGATTTCTGCTCAGAAAATAAACAATAAATTTTTGGTAGATGTAAATGCCACTGCACTTTATATCTTTTACGAAAAAAAAATAACATTGATTCTAATACCGATTGAAATGAATAATAATACCTCTCTTCTCATACTGCAGAATGCATACAGATAAAGAACGAATATTTGATCACTCCACTTGCTAAACGCGACGCGCACTACGCGGTCATGACCACGACTTGTCGCACGACCGGCCGCAATATTAAAAAAAAAAACTACCCCTTAATTGCGTAACACACGATCAATCACCATCTGAATCATTGCAATCACATGCTTATCGATACAAATATTATACATTAAAGTCACTTTTCGTGTCTGTCTGTGTGCAGGCGTTGTTCTTCTAAACTAATATACTCGTAAAACATTAATATTAAAACAGCAACCACACCAACACACAACAAACAGTTCCAATAAAAGCACGCGCAATAGTTGCCTGTGTTTAAAAGACTCGTGAAAGAACATTACTTGTCGTTATGATTTAGTTCTTATCGTTAACTGTAATAATATTCGTCATTTATTTTCATTGCTTATATTAGTTAGTATGTACTCGTATGTATCTATTATATAGCATTTATCTGTATCTATTAAAGTATATTGTACTTATAAACCTTTTATTTCCACCAAAGTCAACCCCATTTTATGTCCAGAAAATCACTGTCCATTCCAAGGTTGCCAGGAAGAGATCGCAGTAAGCGATAAGTCCGCCCATTGTATATTTTGTAGTGTATTACTTTACTTTATCTATAATTAATGTATAATCTGGTGTACAATAAAGTATATACAAATAAATAAATAATTAAACTTACATAAAGCTGAGAAATTTCAATGTTATATCAAGTCGTAAAAACCGTGCGAATTACGGGTGGGTTGCTAGTTATTGTATGAAAACAATAATTAAATAATAACCCAATACCTTTTCTTTTTTCACTTCATTACCAGTTACCAACAGTACCACTTACGTACAATCAAATTCTTCTGACGTAACTGTAACCATTCGCTTGTTGACAAAATATGGCACTTAATACTTTCACTGTTGCCAGATGTCCGACATTCGACCGGCTGGCGGTGGAAGTAACTGGCAAGCAAGTGTATTTGATAGTCTAGAGCAAGACTGCTCAACCAATTTTGAAGGTGGGCCATAACTTTGATTCCGCGCCAGCCGGTGGGCCATCTAGTAAATAAAAATTGCCTACAGTTATGGTAGATACCTAATTATAAAATAAAAAAAACGAAAAAACACTTCACCGATACTTTTGTAAAGGTTTTTATGCTAACAACTTATTAATATTATGCGACAAATCTGAGGTCAATAATAAAATAAATTCTGAAAATATGTTTTATTGTTGCCTAGTTGAGAATGGGTTCATAAGAATAAAAAATATTTTTTAAACATGGTTTTAAGTCTTTTTGGCGGGCCACTTCAAATGCGCTGGCGATGGCGGGTTACTTGGTGGCCCGTGGGCCTGGGGTTGAGCAGCCTTAGGCTAGAGTTATGTTCCGTTCCGTACCAACGGTTGATTCTGTTATGAATGCGGTGGAAAAGTGTGGCATTTAAATGAGAAGTGTAGTTTAGCGTTACTAAAGATTTTTCGAGTTTCAGGACTGTGTTTATAGGATTTAACACCCAGATCTGCTATAAGTTTGGGTTAAACAAATATTTTAAAATGCATTATAAGTTGGGGAGTGGGGGTCGCTACGTCACAAGTAAGTATAAAATATACATACTCGTGATGTCATGGCACATTTTAACTGAATGTATCGCCGTAATCTTTAGATAAAACGTAAAAAATTATGTGTCCAATATTTTTTAATAAACTCAATGACGGACTAATATTTTTTTTGTCACCATCCCTATTAGGTATAATTAATCTACAAATAAAAAATATGCAGTCATGGGGATTGCAGACATCAGTGATAACTTAAAATTGGTATTATCGCCATCTATATTCCCCAGTCCCAGGAACCTTACCAAAAATCGATCAACGCGCTTAAAGAAGTTTTCATTTAAAAAAATCTTTTGATTTTATTAAGTAAATAAATAAATCCTACCCACCGAACCAACCACCGGTGCCCACCGAACCATCATTTTGTTTTATTAAATAATACCTAATTAAACCAGCGACTCTCGAACGGTTTTACGCCATTTCAAAACATATCTTTATTTTATGTAAGTTTAACATTAATGAAGTAATACATATACCTACCTAAACCTTTTGGAATAAATTCTCTAAATGATGGTGGAAACCGCATCAAAATCCGTTGCAAACTTTGGAAGAACAAAACGTGGTCAATTTAAACCATTACTAGTTGTTGCCCGACTGATAAGCCTATGTCCTTCTCTAGGTCAAGGCCTAACCCTGTGTTAAATTTAATTCACATCTGTTCAGCCGTTTTAGCGTGAAAGCGTAAGTAGCAAACAAACTCACTTTCGCATTTATAATATTAAGTTAGGCCTTACGACATACCTAGGGAATAACAATCATAACATTTTTCGCCTAAGGCAATACAGTGAAAATTGCCATTTGCTTAAAAAAACAATTTTTTAACATTAGTTTATATTACACATACATTACAAGGTAGTCGTTATGCTACTTGCACTTTCTATAAGATTGTAGCTGTAGGTTCGTCTCGGTTTCCCCGGTCAAGAAACCATTTTTCAGACACATTGTACCTAGTGAAAGTGTATTTTCTATAATCCTTTTTTTTTTTTTGTATTTCTCGAGCGGCCCGCCCTACTTCGCACGACATCAAAACATCGATATTTCTGTTCTAAGTTGAATATTAAATTATTATACAAATAAACTTGCAAGCATGTAATTTTCACCATCATTTTGTTGGTTTGAAGATCTAATTTTGTAATATGTTTAAGATATAGATGATATATACTGTGTCCTTTTCTAGCCAACTATGGATACGGTGTGTAGTGTTTTTGGTACACACTCACACAACATAAATACACTATACACCAAACACTACTTACGTGGAGTAATGCATAAAAGTGTTAGGTGTACAGTGTGTATGATGGTGTGTAGTGTTTTTGGTACACACTCACACAACATGAATACACTATACGAGTAATGTTTTTCATGTTTATAATTTTCATTTTTCTTTTTATTTCTATTTTTATTATTTATGTGTGTTTTAGATTAATTCTTATTGCATAAAAATCGACTCATGTAATTGGGTGAAGACATTGGCTCCAGTAACACAGGTGCTATTCCTAGCGCAGGAGTCAGGGCCTCACTATCTTTGTTAAAAATTATTAATGCCAGTAAAGAAATTATTATGTATATGAAGATAGGTAAGTACTACAGAAAACGCCTTGTTCTAGTGAAAGATAAAAATAAAGATAAATATCATTTATTTGTAAAACATACACTCACATGGCATGCAAGATGTTACAATTAAATTCGTCCATTCGTCCGTCGTCAATCAATCCGCCTAGCCTTTTCCCAACTATGTTGGGGTTGGCTTCCAGTCTAACCGGATGCAGCTGAATACCAGTATTTTACATGGAGCGACTGCCTATCTGACCTCCACAACCCAGTAACTGGGTAATATACGATACCCCTTGGTAAGACTGGTGTCAGACTTTCGGGCTTCTGACGACTCGTAACGACTGTCAAAGATCCACGAATGACAGCCGGGACCAACGGCTTAACGTGCTTTCCGAGGCACAGAGAATTCTCTGTATGTAAAGATGGTCACCCATCCACTGACCAACCCCGGCAAGCGTAGCTTAACCTGATGGATCGACCAGTGCGGCTGTTGTTACTTAGCCACGAGCTCCTCCACTCGTCCGTCGTCAAAGTGGAAAAGTTTTTATTTTTGTGGTTGTCTTTCAGCCTTTGATTACCTACTTATATTTAGAATATTATGTACCTACCTATATTTTACAATACATAATAATTATAATTGAAAAAAACACTACCCTCCTCTTGGGTTTCACCGCTATCGGGTAAAAGTTACAAAAAATGCGCGGTTTTATTATTTAGCCAATGATTACAAAATACAGATTTCCACCTACCGATCATTAGAGCGTTATTATCGTAGCCATCATGACTTGTCTTAAATATTTGAAAGAAATCAACTAAAATGACCAATTTACTGTCAAACGGACAGCGCATCCGGCGATTAAGGAATATTTGAGTAATTATTACGTGTGTTTTATGTCTTAATCATTATTATCTGCCTACCCACCTACCTGTCTAACTGCCTGTCTGCCCATCTGCCTGATCATGCCTCCCGCCTATCCCGAGCATCCCATGTCCTGTGAAGCCTTCCCTTAACGTCCTAAACTTAACCTTTAATCTTATTTTATTTTATTTATTCTGACTAACGTTTAACACTTCCACGGAGCTAAACATAACGTTCACCAGTTAGACTGGAAGCCGACCCCAACATAATAGGGAAAAGGCAAGGCAGATTCATTTTTGTTTGGGTTTTTATGAAAAAATCACATTTCTAAATTATGAAGTTCAAAACATTCTGGCGTTGCTTTTTGGATAAGTACTTTAATGATAACCCAAATATACTTTTGAGAATTTTATTCGTCACACAACAAAATTTAAGTAAATTACGACTAAATTACGACAAAGAATAATAGCAAAATTGATTCAATTAATATTGAAACTCATGTCATCAAAGCAAGAAGTAAAATATTTCCAAGAATAATATAATAATGTGAAGAAGTAAAACTATTCAAGTAGGTACGTGTTCTCTACGATGAGTTCAGTATTGTTTACATGCTGCGAAGGAAAGTAAAATAAGACATCGACGTTTTCAAAATCTGAAAGACATTAGTAAAAAATAAGTACTTAAACTAAGGCTGAATAATAATATTTCAAAGGCAATCATTTTTCGGGGAACCAACTCAAAACCTTACCGTGGCCATTGTAGTGACACCAACATTGACAACCCCCATTGCCTTCACATGTATAGGTTCCTGAACGTTATATAGGAATATCGAAACGATCTTCCTATTATTTGTGTCCATAAATTGCCACGGCAGACCGTAAACGGCATCCTTGAGTTTTTCACTCTGAAAATATTTTTGACTGAACTATCAATGCAATATTGCATTACACAAGATTCGATTTTTTTTTTTTAAATAAATCACGAGCAAAATTTATTTTAATTTTATTACTATGTTCTTAACTGCCTAGCCTTTTCTCAACTATGTTGGGATCGGCTTCCAGTCTAACCAGATGCAGCTGAATACCAGTATTTTACATGAAGCGACTGCCTATCTGACCTCCACAACCCAGTAACTGGGTAATACGATACCCCTTGGTAAGACTGTTGTCAGACTTTCGGGCTTCTGACTACTCGTAACGACTGTCAAAGATCCACGAATGACAACCGGGACCAACGGCTTAACGAGCTTTCCGAGGCACGGAGGAGTCTCGGTATGTAAAGATGGTCACCCATCCACTGACCAACCCTGGCATGCGTAGCTTAACCTGATGGATCGAGCAGTGCGGCTGTTGTTACTTAGCCACGAGCTCCTCGCCACTATGTTCTTCAATAAGGTTTCAATCAATATCTATAAGAGAACCAAGTATTATTTCCAATTATTATTTCAATTGTGTGACTTGTTTTTTTTACACTTTTGTTAACCTTTTCTATTCTAAACTTTTTGTTATCTAGTGCAATGATTCACCTAGTACAATGATCCGTCTAGTGGAAGACATTAGCAGTAAGGGGTCCTCGAAATTATCAATTGCCATAAATTTATATTGTAATAATATTGTCCATCGCTTCAACTGCATTTGGTAGATGATCAATTTGCGCATCAATGTGTATCAATCTCGTAAAAATTGGCAATTGCAATTGAACGTTTCGAGGACCCTTAAGGTTCCGCATTGGGTTCTTACCGTACTTCCTATCAACTCAAATATGACTGATACCAGAATTAACTGTTGAAAAAGTATGACTGTTAAAGGTAAGTATCGTACCAAGGCTTCTGCTGTCTGAAATAGAAATAATAAAAAATAAAAAATGAAAGTAATATTCAAGTTAGACTATAAGAAGTAAAAAGAGAGGGGAGTATTATGAGACGTCTATGAAATTAGAAATGGTAGGTAGACAGAGATAAAAAAAATACTGTTAATAATAAATTTTGTAGGTATCATTACTGACCATTTGCGAACATTCAAGAAGCAGTAAACACCCGCTCACTTGATGAAACCCGTAATAAATTAACAACATCGGACCGAAAGCTTCTGACATTTTATCAGTGAAACTAAAACAGGAAAAATTCCTTGAATAAATATAATATTGTTTTGAAGCAAAAAAATATAGTGAAGCAACATGTTGTCAGGTATAAATTTATGACAAATGCATATTTGTAAGTATAACCATACAAAACGATAAAACAAAGCAATTGTGCGACTTACTCCTTAATGAGTCGGTGATAGTCTATACACTGTTTCAATTTTTCAGAAATTAGTTTCAATTCTTCTTCGGAATACATTACTACGTTAACAGTACTAGCGTTTCCATCGTCCATTGATGACACAACTTTATTAGCAGGTAATGGAAAAGTTTCTAGATCATGAAGTAGTATTTTGAAATGTCCCCAGAGATTGAAAACCATCAGAAATAGTAGCAGATCCAGCATACAGAAAGACGCCGAACACAAGTATGACATTATCCTGAAGAAGAAAAATAACTATTTTGATTGAGGTCTCATTATGAGAATTATTATATATTATTACAGTCACTGCTTAGCATAACGGAATAATCAGCCTAATGTTTCCACTGAACTGACTGATGGAAGGGACACGGGCCTTCTCTATGATAGAGGGAGTGGGCCGTTAGCCACCACTGGGGCGCAGTGCAGGTTGGTTGATGTCACATGTCTTCAAATTTTTGATTCTAGGACATCCCGTTTTCCTCACGATGTTTTTCTTCACCGTTTTGAGAGCAGTGGTGATAACATAATTTACACAAAGTGCCTATCTGAACTCGAATCTACGACCGTGCTCGTAAGTCGCGGCTGTTACCACTGTCACTGCTTATGTGGTCTGAATTCGTTTAATTAGCCTTAAACATCTTCGCGAAACGGTTGCTGTGAATGAGTCGTGGTTGAAGTCGAGCTCCCCTGAACACAGGATTTTTTAAAGGACTTACCAATTAAGAATCCAACCGACTACATACGCATCAAAGTGTGTATAAATTTTTAGCATTGGCAGAGCATGGTACACGGAATGTTCATACGTTGTGTTATAAAGGATTTTCTGTTTGTACTTTCCTGAAGAGTAGTTATTCCACATAGGAATAAAATTAAACAGGATTATGCCACCAATCATCTGGCCTGTCAAGTACAAGGTAAAGCGATGGGAGATGAAATAAATTCTTCTGTGTGTCTGTAATAAATTATAACATCATCAATACTAGGTAGACAAAAGACCTCAAAATACCATTTCAGACACTAATCTACATGGTCCTCACAAACATATTCTGACCAAGATTTTGTCTGGACTTTAAAAGAGAGTTTGACCTCTTTTTTTTTTGTGTGGGAAGTTATCAAATAACTTCTCCCGCTCTGGTTGGAGCAGGAGGGTGTGTCAGACTTTTACTGATTGAAACCTACCCGTGTTCCTTCAGTTACCTGTGTGCTGGACCTACGATATCCCTTTCGGACAAACTCGCAACCCTGGCAGGCATTGGCCCTAACGGACCCCGTCAGTTGGTGCTGACATCTCTTTGAGGCGCCGTCGACCCGGGCCTGGTCCTTATCGGACGCTTAGCTACCCATCGCTCACCGCCGGCAAGCCCACGCCTACGGTGGCCGAAAATCGGCTTGCGACTCCCGACGCCCGGGGCGTCTCCTGTGGCGACTAAGGGCGCGAGGGCGCGAACCTTGCCTGTCTCTCACGCGTTCCGCCTCCTCCTTCCCGAGCTTTACTGCTTCGCTGAAGGAAGTGACGGCCTCGCACTCTCGCTCCGAACCATAGCCTAAACCAGGGCCGGACGCGAGAGATCGCCGCCACCGATCGCCTTTGTGAGGACACGGCGGTGCTCTGCCCAAGCCGCCATACCTCTACCGTATCCTCCGGGCAATCCACACAGTGACACCCGGGCGTTTCCTCCCGCTTTATCCTGAACAGGAGCCTCCCGAAACAACCATGTCCAGTGAAGACCTGCGTCAGGCGAAAAGTGAGGACGCAGTGGCGCCTCTCTAGCTACTTTTCAAAGTGGGGACTTATCGCCACAATTGTGGCGTGCCCAAGAGTTTGACCCCTGAGTTTGTTTCGCATTTCATTATGTCGACTACATATAGCTTAATATTTTTTATTAATTTTATTTCACTTTGATATCAAATAATATTGCTTTTGTAAATTACCTTCATTGCATATTCAGACACGTCTTTAAAGAACAGCAAGTGCATTTTAGTCAGAAATGTAGTGACCAGGTTTCTGTATTTTGTAGATTGAGGTAGCGTGAGTAATATTCTCGTCTGTAGACAAAATAAAATCTGTAGACATGATTATTCGAAGCATATGAGGGTATGCAATATTCCTGTAGAAATTATATTAGGCCTGACTTTTTACCCAAGAACTTAATACTAGAAATATCAAATACTGAGACTGAATAGTAGAAACATGCATCAACACAGGATTCGTGATTGTTAAAGTAGTTTGACAAAAAAAATGTATTATAAAAGAAAAAATACGCACACACGAAACAGCCCCCATAAGAACAGTTATAATCATATGTCCCAGTTCGTAAAAACTCTTGTCCGAATGTAGCAAAATAAAAAGTGTACAACTGCTCAAAGAAGATAGATTTGTCACAATTAGTGCAACACTTTTTAAACTCGTGTATTTCCAATGGTCCTCTCCGATTTCCTTCTCAGGCCATCCATTTATCCATAATAAATTAAAACGCAGGATTTTCATGTATCTAAATTCAGTAGCTTTTTGAATGTTGCCGCTAAATGAGTAAAAAAATAATAATATTACATTCATGTAGAAGTAGTAGGTATTTACGAATGCCATCGTTTTTAATTAACTTACATGAGCGTTTCATCTTCGAAGAGTATCTTTTTAATTCTTTTCATTGTTTTTATACGCTATTCTTGATGTTATTAAGGCTCTCGACAGTTGCAATGATGTCTGAATTCTATTCATGGTAGTCCTTTTATACCTAGTTTTTTTTATTTTATTTCTTATAATTTAATTTCAAAGAATAGGTAATTATAGAAGTAGGTAATTAGTGCAGTTATCGCTTCGACGGAATGATTAATCGCGGTTGATAATTACTTTTGTGCAATAAAAAATATAGCTTTTTTTAAATTTTATAATTCTACGCATAAGGCAAGGTTATGCGAAAAACAGTTCTGTTTCTTCAAGATAATCGTTTTATGGTGTTTTCTATTTTATTAACTACCTATGAACTCCGATTCCTATGTATGGTTCTACTAGTCCGTACGCAAAATACGGAGAGTAGTTGTGGACACCAGACTAATATCGTCATAAAAAAGCGCTACTACTGAGCTTGAGGTCTTGCGTCCGATTCCCAGGTCGGGAAAAGTGTTCTTGGACCATTTCCATTAAAAATTTCTTAGTATCAGTTCGGAGTTTTGATTTGTGCCCGGTTGATGGCAATATGCTCGCCGCCTATTAATTACATGGGACTTAAACATAACTGGCGAAATGTGGGTGTACTATAGGGACACTGTTTACCCTTTGGGGATGACAAGCGTGATGTTATAATGTTGTGTTGTTTATAAAGCAATGAAAAAATTAATCATACTATTGGACACTTTAGCTGGATAATGCTGAAACTTTTGTAGTACTGTTGATTAGTAGGTAAAGATGGTTCAGTCCGCAAAATCATTTAAATAAAAAGCGACTTTTGCTACGACACAATAAAGTGCAATTCAGGTCGCACAGTGTTAGTAACCTACAGATATATTCACCTAGAAGTTGCCTCTCTTTATATCGCGTAATTCATTAATCTTCTGATAACGTTATGCCCACTGAATTGGACAAGTCGAGCTCGTCGCGTAACTTCTTGTAGGAAGCTTTACGACAAGGACGACATCGTAACGACGTCACTGCAAAAAAATCTTGAATATTTTATTACATAACTCATAACATTACGCCTGCAATCACCGAAGGGTACGTCAGAGGTCATCCACATATCCAGTAATGTTTAGATCCCATGTAATTGGTGGCGAGCCTATTGCAATCAACCGGGCACATATTTTATTACCTATAACCAATTATGTCACTTTGACTGGCTTAAGTAAGTAAGTTAGTCACGCACGTACTTATGAGAATAGTTATTTTTTTAAGTACTGGTAAACTCATTACCCTTCCTTACTTGTGCTGTGGTTGGGTAAAGAGTGTAATGTGAAATATAACAGGTAATCCTCTAACAGTAATATAAACCATTTCTTACTCGTTTACGAGCGAAAATTCTCGAACTGTAATTTTTATGGCTTTGATATAAAAAAATATCAGTACAATTTTATTATTAAAACCTACAAGATAGCGTAAGCTATAATAGGTAGGTACAGATAAGTATGTACCTACCTATATGTTTTTCTATATCTATGTTTTTCTATTCGAATAGAACAATGACCAGTTTTAAAATTAAAAGTGAAAATAAATAATTTTAATTCATATTAAATATTATTTATTTATTTATTGAGACTCGCACAGGAAGATCACAAACTAAACCTAACAAAATCATAGAAATATAAAAAAAACAAAAGTCTACACGTTTTAAGAAACAAAGGCCAAAGGCTCCGATCACAGCATGATGCGTGAGCGCTGGACAAATTCCACAAAAAAAAAATACCCAGCACGGTAAAATTTTTGTCCCTTGCAACTTTAACAATCGACGAAAAGCTATAAACTGTCAAGCCTCGTTGACTTTTCATAATTCGATTTGCCACACTTAAAAATTGCATCACATAACTGGGCTCAATCGTGGAAATATTTAGGGTCTATCCAATTATAAAAAATGGTTCAGCTCTGATTCAATAGTGTATTGGAAGAATTGCAACACACCAATGTTTATTTAATAAAACTTTATATAGAAGTAGAAAAAATGTTAAGCAAAGGCGGACTTTAATGCATGATACATTTCCTACCAGTCAACCTTAGGGTGATGCATTCCCGGGTGTTACCATTGTGTGGATCGCCCGGAGGACACGGTGGAGCATACGGTGGAGGTCTGCCCGGCTTGGGCGGGGCACCGCCGTGTCCTCACGGAGGCGATCGGCAGCGGCGATCTCTCGCGTCCGGCCATGGTCCGGAGCGAGAGTGCATGGGAAGCCGTCACATCCTTCTGCGAAGCAGTAATGCTCGCGAAGGAGGAGGCGGAGCGCGCGAGGGAAATGCAAGATGCGCGCCCTCGCGCCCCTAGTCGCCGCAGGAGACGCCCCGTGCGTCGAAAGTCGCGAGCCGACTTCCGGCCACCGTAGGCGCGGGCTTGCGGACGGTGGGCAATGGGTAGCTCGCCGTCCGATTAGGACCAGGCCCGGGTCGACGGCGCGTTGTTTTCCACGCGCGCCTCAAAGAGATGTCAGCACCAACTGACGGGGTCCGTAAGGGCCAAAGCCTGCCAGGGTTACGAGTTTGTCCGAAAGGGATATCGCGGCCCCGGCACACAGGCAACGGAAGGAACACGGGTGGGTTTTAGTCAGTAAAAGTCTGACACTCCCTCTCGCTCCGCCCAGAGCGGGAGGAATCATTTGATGATTTCCCACCCAAAAAAAAAAAAGAAGAAAAAAGGGTGATGGATTGAGAAAACACGACATCTACATAAGCTAATCGATACTACATAAAATAATAAGTTTGAAACGCAAATCTCTAGTATTACCAGTCGGATTTGCATACACACATAACCCAATTCTTGAGAAAGGTTGTAGGCTATTTAACATCACACTACGACCCTTAGGAGTTGAGCAGAAATAATAAAAGTCAGATAGAACGTTAAGCAAAAGCGTGGGTGGTCGATGATTGTACGTGGACGAAGCCGCGGGCAGAAGCTAGTATAATAAGAAACTATGCGAATCTAACAGGCAAAACGTTATTAAGAGGGTTTATCCTAAAAGTTGGCTACGTCGCAAATAACTGTCAAATATTTACCTATTTTGATTAATATAGCAATATTACTGTATGGAAATAAGAAATGTGGCTAACTAGGGAACTAGAATACTAATAATGAATTGCAATTATAACATTGTATTTGATGTTGTACCCGTTTTAGGTGTAATAAAGGCATTTGGAAAGTTTCCAAATACTTTTTTTACATCTAAAACTAAACATTCCGTGTTACGATATTAATTATTGCATTCTGTAATCAATATTCTAGTTCGCTAGTTAGCCACATTTCTTATTTCCTTGCACTTATATTTCCAAATTAATCAAATCAGCGAAATATTTGACATCTATTTGCGACGTTGCCAACTTTCAGAAGAAACGCTCTTAAGAAAAACATAATAAAATTGGAGTCAATAATATCAACATTTTAGACGGCATGATTATCTTTGAGTAGAACAGTTTTACGAGTATAATAGTTATCTATTATTCAAATTGACCGTCACAGGTATAAGTTAAAACTTCCACTCTATGTACCATCGTGGGCACTAGCGGTGGATTATTTTTCAGCCTTATTACTAAGGATAAATGGGGGAAAAGTGGACAACTGCCATTGTTCGCTGCAAGCCGCGGTATGCCGCGGCCACCTACTAGCAACATTGAATAATTCAATTTATCTTCGTTCATTCGTAGTAAACCCAAAAAAAGAAATTCAATTGCACAGAAAAACAATAGGGATGTTGAGTTGGGCAAAAAAAACTACATATTTAGCGCGTTAAAAAAATATTAGACACTTTTTTTTCCTTTATCATAATTAATAAAAAATGTTTTAGATAAAACGCAATAAACTTCCGAGTGAGGTCTCGCTACGTCACAAGTCAGTATAAAATCTACACTTTCATTTCTCTTCTTGTGTTTCCAAGGAGGGGCTCGTGGTTAAATAATAACAGCCAATGTATGGTATCCACGGTGATACCCATCAGCGTACCGTACCATACATTACATTTCGAGACCCCTCCGTGCCTCGGAAAGTACGGAACGGTCCCGGCTGTCATTTGTAGATCTTTGACAGTCGTTATGGGCAGTCAGGAGCCCAAAAAGTTTGACATCCAGTCTTACCAAGGGGTATTATCGTATTACCCAGTTAACAGGGTTATAGAAGTCAGATAGGCAGTCACTCCATGTAAAATACTGGTATTCAGTTGCATCCAGTTAGATTGGAAGCCGACCCCAACATAATTCGGAAAAGGCTAGGAAGCTTGATTTGGTGTTTGTGTTTTTACGAAAAAAACACATTTCTAAAGTGTCATTAAGAAATTCAAAACTTGCTGGTGTTGCTTTTTGGATACTTTAATGATAACCCAAACATATTTTTGCGAGTTTTATTCATCACACAACAAAATTTAAGTAAATTACGACAAAGAATAGTACCAAAATTGATTCCATTAATATTGAAACTTACATGTAATCAGTGCAAGAAGCAATATATTTCCAAGAATAATATAATAATGTGAAGAAGTAAAACTATTCAAGTAGGTACGTGTTCTCTACGATGAGTTCAGTATTGTTTACATGCTGCGAAGGAGAGTAAAATAAGACAGCGACGTTTTCAAAATCTGAAAGACATAAGTACATAAACTAAGGCTGAAAAAATATGTTACAAAGGCAAACATTTTTCGTGGAACCAACTCAAAACCTTACCGTGGCCATTGTAGTGACCCCAACATTAACAACCCCCATTGCCTTCACATGTATAGGTTCCTGAACGTTAAACAGGAATATCGAAACGATCTTCCTATTATTTGTGTCCATATATTGCCACGGCAAACCGTAAACCGCATCCTTGAGTTTCTCACTCTGAAAATATTTTTGACTGAACTTCAATACCAATGCAATATTGGATTAAACTTCTTGGTGCGTAGAGTACGTGGCAGTGCCAAAAGCATCCTTAGCATGATCGCTAGTCGGCTGGACTGTAGTTACATCAATCAATGTTGCGTCATTTGTCATGGAATGGCGCAGTAGTGATTGTTAAATTTACTATATTTTATTGTGGATAGATTTAATTATTACTAACACTAGTCTATAAAAACATTGTTACTAACAAAATGGACACCATGGTCTGAAATAAAGTATTAATTATTATTAAAGATTCGAAAAAAAAATTTGTAAATGCTCACGAGCAAAATTTTTTTTTGTTTATTACTGTTTTCTACAATATGGTTTCAATATCTTTAACAGAACCTGTAGGAATCCAATTATTATTTCTGTTGTGTTCTTTTTTTTTGTTACACTTTTGTTTACCTTTTCTATTCTAACCTTTTTGTTATCTAGTGCAATGATCCATCTAGTACAATGATCCGTCTAGTACAATGATCCATCTAGTACAATGATTCGTCAAGTGGAAAAAATTAGTAGCAAGGGGTGCCCGAAATGATCAATTGCCATCAATTTCTGTTGTAGTTGTAGTAATATTGTCTATTGCTTCAATTGCAGTTGGTAGACGATCAATTTGCGCATCAATGTGTATCAATCTCGTAAAAATTGACAATTGCAATTGATTGTTTCGGGGACCCTTAAGGTTCCCCATTGGGTTCTTACCGTACTTCCTATCAACTCAAATATGACTGATACCAGAATTAACTGTTGAAAAAGTATGACTGTTAAAGGTAAGTATCGTACCAAGGCTTCTGCTGTCTGAAATAGTAATGATAATATTCAAGTTAGACCATAAGAAGTAAAAAGAGAGGGGAATATTATGAGACTTGTTAGAAATTAGAAATGGTAGGTAGACAGAGATAAAAAAAAATACGATTAATAATAAATTTGTATCATTACTGACCATTGGCGAACATTCAAGAAGCAGTAAACACCCGCTCACTTGATGAAACCCGTAATAATTGAACAACATCGGACCGAAAGCTTCTGACATTTGATCAGTGAAACTAAAATAAGAAACATTCCTATAATAAATATTGTTTTAAAGCAAAAAAAAATAGTGAAGCAACTTGTAGTCAATTTTTGTTGTAATTTTTATATGATTGTGCGACTTACTCCTTAATAAGTCGGTGATAATCTATACACCGTTTCAATTTTTCAGATATTAGTTTCAATTCTTCTTCGGAATACATTTCTGCGTTAACAGTAGCGTTTCCATCGTCCATTGATAACACAACTTTATTAGCAGGTAATGGAAAAGTTTCTAAATCATGACGTAGTATTTTGAAATGTCCCCAGAGATTGAAAACCATCAGAAATAGTAGCAGATCCAGCATACAGAAAGACGCCGAACACAAGTATGACATTATCCTGAAGAAGAAAAATAACTATTTTGATTGAGGTCTCATTATGAGAATTATATTATTACAGTCACTGCTTAGCAATAAATAATAAATAATCCACTGAACTGACTGATGGAAGGGACACGGGCCTTCTCTATGATAGAGGGAGTGGGCCGTTAGCCACCACTCGGGCGCAGTGCGGGTTGGTTGATGTCACATGTCTTAGAATTTTTGATTCTAGGACATCCCGTTTTCCTCACGATGTTTTTCTTCACCGTTTTGAGAGCAGTGGTGATAACATAATTTACACAAAGTGCCTATCTGAACTCAAATCTACGACCGTGCTCGTAAGTGGCGGCTGTTTCCCCTGTCACTGCTTGTGTGGTCTGAATTCGTTTAATTAGCCTTAAGCATCTTCGCGAAACGGTTGTTGTGAATAAGTCGTGGTAAATATTCGCTATTTAATCCTGACCAGAAGTTGAGCTTCCCTGAACACATGATTTTTTAAAGGACTTACCAATTATAAATCCAACCGATCACATACGCATCAAAGTGCGTGTAAATTTTTAGTACTGGCACAGCAAGGTACAGGGAATGTTCATACGTTGTGTTATAAAGGATTTTCTGTTTGTACTTTCCTGAAGAGTAGTTATTCCACATAGGAATAAAATTAAACAGGATCATGCCACCAATCACCTGGCCTATCAAGAACAAGGTTGAGAGGTGGGAGATGAAATAAACTCTTCTGTATATCTGTAAAATAATATAAAATCCTCAATACGATACGATATGAAATGTCGACTCCATAAGTTTAAAGTGATTACGATATCCTATCTACAGAATTAACAATTTCATTTCATTTTGATATTAAATAATATTGCTTTTGTAAATTACCTTCATTGCATATTCAGACATGTCTTTAAAGAACAGCAAGTGCACTTTAGTCAGATATGTAGTGACCAGGTTTCTGTATTTTGTAGATTGAGGTAGCGTGAGTAATATTCTCGTCTGTTGACAAAATACAATTTATAGATATGATTATTCGAAGCTTGTGAGGGTATGCAATATTCCTGTAGAAATTATACGGGGTGTCAGGGACATCGACGCGAAGCCGGCTACCATGGATTCAGTACATGATTCTGAACCCCACTGCGTTGAAATTTATCGTCGGTTATTTAAAAAAAAAACAGAATACTGAATCCATGGTAGCCGGCTTCGCGTCGATGTCCCTGACACCTCGTATAAGGCCTGACTTTTTACCCAAGAACGTAATACTAGAAAATACTGAGACTGAATAGTAAAAACATGCATCAACACAGGTTTCATGATTGTTAAAGCAGTTTGTCAAAAAAATAAAAATAAGAAAAGGTAAAATACTCACCAACGCAACAGACCCCATAAGAACAGTTATAATCATATGTCCCAGCTCGTAAAAACTCAGGTCCGAATGTAGTAAAATAAAAATTATACCGGTGATCAAACAAAATAAATTTGTCGTAATTTGTGCAACACTTTTTAACTTCATGTATTTCGAATAGTCCTCTCCGATTTCCTTCCCTGGCCATCCATTTATAATCATTAAATTAAAACGCAGGATTTTCACATGATTAAATTCGGTAACTTTTTGAATGTTGCCCCTAAAAGAGTAGAAAAAATATATATTTATTTATGAATAAGAAGTAGGTATTTAGTTATGCCATAGTTTTTAATTAACTTACTTGAGCGTTTCATCTTCGAAGAGTATCTTTTTAATTCTTTTCATTGTTTTTATTCGGGATTCTTGATGTTATTAAGGCTCTCGTCAGTTGCAATGATGTCTGAAGTATATTCACGGTAGTCCTTTAATAACTACTATTTTTTTAAATTTCTTATTATTAAATTTCAAAGATCAGTCATTATAATAGTACGAATAGGTAATAAATGCAGTTATCGCTTTGACGGAATGATTAACCGTGGTTGATATTACAAATGTGACCGTGAGAAATTTTACAATATTTTTTATTAAACTAAAGAGTTTAATAAAAAATATTGTAAAATTTCTTTAATTTTATAATTTAACGAAAAAGAGTTCTGTTTTCAAGATAATCGTTTGATAGTGTTTTCTATTTTATTAACTACCTATGAACTCCGATGACGAGTAGTACCAGGTCGACCGAGTTCTGCTCGGGTGAAACAACAGAATGCTCATTTAATAATATATATACGGTAGTTCATACTAATTCCATGCTGCCATGAGAGTAAGTACTTACTGATTCCATGCTACTATGATACTAGGTACTTACTAATTCCATTCTGCCATGATAGGTGGTACTTATTAATTCCATGTTGCCATGATAGAAAGTACTTACTAATTCCATGCTACCATTTCGTTATTATAAGGTAGCCATCTTGTTCTAAACTTTGGGCGACCGAGCTCTGCTCGGGTACGGATACGGAGAAAACAAATGTTTTAATATGAGACCTAGCTAGATCGATTTTTCGCCCCCGTAAACCCCTTTAATGCAACTTTCATCGAAATCGTTAGAACCATTTTCGAGACCGTGTTAACAAAAAAAAAAAAAACAAATGTTTTGTTGTGTTATTCTAGATCAAATAAAAATCCGACAAAAATAAATCAGTAACAGGCAAAGTAATTTTAACATTAATAAAAGAAGTAGGTACCCATTTTATAATTTTTGTAATTTTTATGAATAAAATATTTCAAATCCTGGAAGGTGCGCTACGCATATTACGTCGGTCACGGGTTTTAATAATTTTGTAAATCGAAGCCATTATTACCAATTGATTGATTGATGATTACCAATAACAATTTTTATCGATGTTTTATTCGCAATTTTAATTATGAAAAAGAAATACGTTAGGAGAAAAGGCAACAGTACAATTGTATTCCAACAGTACAAGAAGTAAAATATTTGCAGAAAAACCGATAAGTAGAGAAGTAAAATTAATACGCTACGAAGGAAAGTAAAATAAGTCCGGGACGATTTCAAAATTTCAAAAAGACAAAGAATATTCTAGATGAAGTAAGATCAAGATAGTCGTAACTTTTCATAGGTTTCCCTAAACTTTACCGTGGCCATTGTAGTGACCCCAACATTGACGACCCCCATTGCCTACACGTGTATAATGTATAGGTTCCTGAACGTTATACAGCAAATTGGAAATTATATTCCTATAATTCTATGTTCCCATATATTGCCACGGCTCACCGTAGACGGCATCCTTCAGTTATTCACTCCGTTAATATTTTTGACTGAACTTCAATATCAATGCAATATTATACGCAAAGATACGAAAAAAATACATTTCTGTTTTTGCTTTTAATGGTAACAGTTTGTGTGTCGATGTCCCCTTACACCATGTGTACACACGGCTAGTCATCAAGCTATACATTTTCAGTATAAGCTGACCTCGCATTGTACGGACATCCTATACAATGCGAGATCAGCGTAAACTGGAAATGTATAGCTTGACTACTTAACCTTGTTGTCACTGTAGCATGAAATCTCGATCTAATACTTCACTTAGGTACGCTTATTATTAGATTGACAACTTTATTATTATTAACATAACATAACATCACATCACACCTGTAATCCCTGAAAGGTAAGGCAGAGATGTACCTATAGTACACCCACATTTCGGCTGTTATGTTTAAGTCCCATGTAATATAGGGCGAGCCTATTGACATCAACCGGGAAAAATCCAGACTCCGGGCTGCTATTGAGAAATTTCAGAGACCCAATAATATTTTGCTCGACCTGGAAATCGAACTCAGGACCTCAGCAGTAGCGCGCACACTTGCCCAACGAGGCAGTCTTCGAGTCATCTGACGTGTTTATCAAATGTTGACAATATAAACAACACCGTTCTAACCTAGATATAAAATTGCCTTCTTAACCTTGTGCGTACCGTAGCATGTAAACTCGAACTAATATTTCACTTAACCCTCGTACTCACGGGCGATTTTTTCACACGACTGCCGCAAAAAAGAAATGTAATGTTTTCAGGGTTCATTTTAGTGCTCGGTGTCATCGTGCTTGTGCTCGTGTGTGGATCTCCCGGAGGACACGTTGGAGGTCTGCCCGGCTTGGGCGGAGCAGCGCCGTTTCCTCGTGGAAGCGATCAACGGCGGTGACCTCTCGCGGCCCGGCCCAGGTCCAGACCATGGTATGGAGCGACAGGGCATGGGAGGCTGTCACCTCCAGTAATTCTCGCGAAGGAGGAGGCGGAACCCGTGAGGGAGAGGCAAATTCCGCGCCCTCACGCTCCTAGCCGCCGCAGGAGACGCCATGGGCGTCGGGAATCGCAGGCCGATTCCCGGCCACCGTAGGCGCGGGCTTGCGGACGGTGAGCAATGGGTAGCCCTCCGTCCAATAAGGACCAAGGCCGGGTTGACGGCGCTTTGTATCCCACGCGCGCCTCAAAGAGATGGCACAACTGACGGGATACGCTAAGACCGATTCCTGTCGGGGTCGCGGGAAAGTCCGAAAAGGATTTCGTGGCCACTGGCAACGTACAGGCAACTGAAGTAACACGGGTGGGTTTTAGTCAGTAAGAGTGACACCCTCCCGCTCCACCCAGAGCGGGAGAAGTTATTTGATAACTTCTGCTTAGCGCCGAGAGTTGAGAATCCAACAGTGTTTGACGCGCGCTGGGACGCACTCTGTTGGTTTCTCAATGCGCGGCTCAGGCTCAACACAGAGATAAAACACTGTCGCGTAAAAAAATCGCCCGTGCTTACCTGGGCTTCCACATTATTAATAGATTGACAACTTTATTATTATTATTAATAATCCGTTATAGTCACGTAACTGTTCGATATAATAATACGTCTGTTTGTAGGTATTTCAAGGTTATAACACCTACTTACATGTCAATGTTATTAAAATATGAAACACGACATTCATGTTGAAATCCATGTAAATGGGTATTTAATATAAATTGCATTACAGTTTGGTAATGACTGTTGCGTTACTGTTAATGTTATTATTATTGGTTTGAGAGCGTTTTTATTGTGATTGTTAGACTTTTGCATTTGTTAATATGTTTATTATTTTATAGGCTTTTAAATAAAGACCTTGTTCCTACCAACAGAGATGTTTTTTTAAAAATAATCATTTTTTGAATGCAGATCTATTAAATCAGTCTTATTCGCCCCAGTCTAGTCTTTTGCAGAATAGCGGCATTTTTTTATTATTTAAACACAAATAAATTCAAATAATAGCGAGCCATGGAGTGCCATGAGGTCCGAGACAGCTCAGCCCGAGTCAACTGGACCCGAATATACCAGATACTACGTCGTCAAAACGCCAAAAAAGGGGAATCATAATTATTTAAATAGGCGTTGTAGATAATTATGCCTGTTTTCCTGCTTTGTATGTAAATAAAAAAAATCTAAATCTTCGGGGATTTTTTTTTGTAATGATTTATTATTTAAATCTATTTTCTGACTGACCGTACAAATCCCGTAATCGGGAGTGAAATATCTGGTATTATTATACGGGTCCAGTTGACTCGGACCGAGCTGTCCCAGATCCGTGCCATGCGCCATGGTTCGAATTTCGAAACATTTAAGGAACACTAAAATTACGGATTTTACTCGGAAAGCTGTTAATCATATTGTGTTTAGGCCCGACATAAAATATGCCGCATGTCAGATGAGCTGTGGGCCACTGATTTGATCTCATTAAATGCTAGGCGATATCGCAGCAGACCAAGTCGAAGATGGCGGGCGGAAATTGACTTCTACCAAAAGGAATGACCCGCTATGGCAGAGGACAAACGTGTGTGGGAAATGGAAAGGGAGGCATTTGCCCAGCGGTGGGAAATTATAAGCTAAATAGATATGTTCAAATAGTACAAACATCCACTTGACACACGTGTTAAAGTTAAAAACAATTATAATTTTAATTAAAAATTAAGATTGCAAAAAAAATGTTAATCAAAACAATTATGGTGATTATTTTTTGTTTCTAAATACATACTCGAACTCAATTACTATAGCATAGTTGTATTTTAATTAACAAAACGGTCAAGGGTATTAGACAGGTGCAAATACTTAAGTTTTTCCTACTAAAGTAATTATTTTAACCCTACGATAATAATTATACTCTATACATTGTTAATTTTATGATCAATGATAATATCATAGAATTGCACATAAAAAATGCGTTTTTTAAACGATTAACTAACGTGAAACTGAATTTATTTTTAAAGGAATCATGAGCTACATTTTACGCTTGGGTCTGTCTGTGTGACCACTTAGAACAGAAGATCTAAGGGGTCACACAGATAGACCATAGAATATCTAAGGGGTCACACAGATAGACCATAGAATATCTAAGGGGTCACACAGATAGACCTCAGAATATCTAAGTCTTAGATCTTCTGATCTTCTTCTTTTATTTTCACTTTTTTATTTTGTTTGTATTTTTTTGTTTCACGAACTGTGTCCAAATGAACAAATACTTTCTTTCTTTATTTTCTTTTCTTTTAAACTACACTATTAATTTAGATGCAATTTTCACCATAATATAGAAAATTTATAGTTGATGATTTCTTTGTACATTATTGCATTACATTTTTTTTTTCAAATCTTAAATAAGAATATTAGAACTACGGTCTGCTCCAAAGTATTATTAGCAAGGGTAAAGACACTACTAAAGGGAATTAGTAACATAATTTATGTATTTAGAAGGTCTCAATTTTATATGTCATTTTATTTAATTGTAATTGAAAAATTATTAACAAAAATTTAGGTTACAAAAATAAATCTGTTTCCCCTTTTATATATTTTTAGAACCCAGACGCAACCAATAAAATTTAGTATCCAGCATAGACACATTACGCAAATGTGCAACTTCTAGTATTGAAAGTGGCAACATTCAAATAAATACATTATTCCAATCCTTTTAAATACAAAGTGTTTTTTAATATTTAAGAATGATCAACTGGCATGTTTTTTTTATCATTCAAAATAATTCGACAAAGTCACGATTATTTATGTAAAAAACCCTTAGGAGAAACACTTATAAAAAAAAAAAAAAAAACAGACTATTTTTGTTCATAAAAATAAAATATTTATGATAACGTCGCTTTTTCTTAGCTTGATTATGAATGATTGGTTTGAATGAAAATTACTGATAAACTCGTACTTTATCAATGAAACTTAGATATACACATCGAGTCTCTCTCTAGTGGTAAGTTTTTTTAATCTTAAAAAGATTTAAAAAAAGAAAAATAATTTATTATGCTAGTTGATTCTTTGATAAAGTCTCACTAATACTCTAGAGTTATAGGATATCAAAATGAACACGTTGTATATTTCTGTAAACCAATCTGATAACAATATCAAACGCATCTATTCAAGCCCAAAAATTATTCGGATGTCCATTTAATTACAATACATGTAATACGAAACATATTATTAGTATTATGATATTCTAATGGTTTTGGCCTTTGATATCACCGATCCCGACATTTAGTTCTCAAAAGTCACGCTGTCAAGGCCATTTTGATGCGCATTGGCGCACGCGACGAGTACAGTCAACCACACGTATTTTTCAACAAATTAACTTTGATAGCGCCTTTATTTCGAAACAGCAAGCGGTTTTTGTGGTTCAAGTGTTATGTATTACTTGCGGTTTACCGTACATCGCTCGCTAGATGAAGGTGCCACATTTTTTGAATCTCTCGACTAGTGATAACTAGCAGCCTTGCATGAAAGGTTACAAGAATTAGTGGTTTGTATATTGGAGTTTAATTTGCGTGTGAGTAATTTTTAATGGCTTCATTTCGAATGGTGAAGATGTTTTGATAACATCGTTGTGGAAACAAACTACCTTTTCAAACTAAAAGGAGAAGAAAAGATTCCTGATACATGAAATTCTCAACATTAATTTCGAGAACTATTCATTCCCCAACAAAATTAAATCTATCGCTGTCCTAGAGTATATTTACCTGAGCATCACTTTTTGTAGTGTTTATACACTTGGATACCGTCTCTAATTCTAGGGGTGTAAAACCAGTAATAGTCATCCATTGATTGATTACTAACAAGTTTGACAGCTTTCTTGTGCGTTCAAGAAGCAATGAATGGATTCCTAGCGGTATGATCGTAAGCACCTTGTTGAGTATGAGAAAGAACTTGTAATGGATATCATTAGCTTTGGACATGTTCATCGTTGTTTGAACATGTTACAAGATATCATACACTATTAAATGAGCAATATTTGTATATATATACGTATACAGCGTGTAACAAAAACCCTGAGGTGTTGTTAAGAATCATACTGAGAGTCTATGTGGTAATCTTGGGGAAAAAAAGAAAAAAAAAATTGCGGTATTTTTTTCAATGGGGTATTTTACCTGGGCGAAATTTACATTTACATGGGCGCGGGCGGCCGTCGTTTAGCGGGTGTAACAAGTAATAACTTATACCAGTTGAAAATTTACCAATTTTTTATGGATTTGGGATAATTTTGGTAATAAAAACCTGAATTTTAAACAGCATTTTTTTTTTTCATTTTTTTTTTAATATTTATTTCTTATGCTAATGTTATTGCAGTACCTATGTGACCTTTTCGGATCGGACACGGTTTATGTAACATATTGTATATATATTATTATAAGTAATAACTTTCTCGATAACGGCTTTAACGATTTCGATGTAAGTTGCAATGTTTACGGGGGCGAAAAATCTTTTCTCCGTATTTTCACCCGAGCAGAGCTCGGACGCCCAAAGTTTAGAACAAGATGGCTACATTAGAATAATGACATGGCAGTATATATGGAATTAGTAAGTACTATACATGGAATTTGTATGAACTATCCTATACTGTTACATTCATATATTTACTACACTACTCTCTCTCTCTTTTTTTTATTTAATTTTTATTCATATAATTTTTCATTCTATTACAATTAGATGAGCATTCTCTATTTTCACCCGAGCAGACCTCGGTCGACCAGGTACTGTATTATACTACTGTGTTTATAATACAACATAATTCTTCGACCTTCTGATTTTTGGCTTGACCGAAGTTTCACCTGGCCTATAACCGAAAAAAAAAAATTGTGGCCGATTCATGATTTTTTTGCCGAAAATGACCGAAAACGAAGCTTCGATCGGTCATTAACTATAAATACCTAGGTTTATAAAGACTGCCGACGCGGTGGTTCCGTGCTCTGCGTAAGATCCTAATCATCATGGCCTGTTACAAATACAATTTTGGACATTATGTATGTCCAGCGGTTCGGCTGTTTACCTTCTGTTTTCAGTTTGACTGTATGGCTTTTCAGAGAAAAAAAACCATATAAAAAAAAATTAAATGAATAGTTACTTACAGTACAGCAACAGTTTGGAAAAGGATTTACGTAAAGTCATCTAGACTATTTCAATCGAGGTCGGCCTCAATATAATTTAAAAAGTTTTTATAATTATTCTAGAACGCTCTCTTCATGCTTGGCAATCGTGGCAGAGTGGTTGTGGTGACGAATTAGTTTACTCTTTTTGTTGATGTTTATGGTCAATTCAAGGACTTATAAACATAAAATTATAGCATAAAGCTCAGACCACACTAGATAAAAATATTATTTAAAATAATTAGAAGTCAAGCAAAACACAATAATAAATGCCTAAGAACTTTTAAAATAGGGCTTCAATAATAGTTAACGTTGCCCTAAAACAAAAAAAAACGTTGTTGTAAAACAATAAAAAATCTCTTTATAGACGATACCAAATGCCAGTATCAAAATAAAATTAAAGAGGCATGCATAGATGTTGTAGATTGAATTTGTGTTCTGATAAATTTTTGAAAATGACTAAACCAATGGTAGATTGATAAATTCAGTTGACCATTTTGATTGACAGAAACAGACACAAGATTTTTTAAAGTATCAAGCGTGGAAATTGCTTAGTATAATCCACCTAATAATGTTCTTTAAAACGAATACAAATAAACTACTCCTGAAATTATTGTTTATAAAGGAAACATAATTTTATTATTTAAAGTTGTGGACTTCATATTAGATCGCGCCTGTCTCATGGAGTCCTTGAGAGTATATAACTATCTGAAATTTCAGGGTCGATACTGTGTTGTATTTTGTTTTAAAAATTTCATGTTAACCGAAACAAAACAACGAAACATCCACTTTAAACTTGTAGTCTCACCCTTAAAATATTTATGAAAATTATGAAAACATGCTACGTTTCACAGGAATTAATTCTTCCTATTCATTGCATGTTTAAAGTGAAACATTAACTTTAATAATACAGCACCCTTTATGATGTTTGCGTACATGTCTCAATTATCTCATATAAATGCCCTTTAATGTTTGCTAACGTGCTTCATTATGGATACTTATATACCGTATTATATGGAAAACTATTTTTCATACTCATATTATAATAACATAACAAACATCACGCTTTGTTTCCCCGGAAGGTTGGGCAGAGGTGTAGCTATACCTAGTACACCCAAAGATTTAAATCGTAGATTTGTCCTCACTGTACTAAGTCGCACGAAAAAACGTCCATAATGAGAGGAGCGAGCTCACACATTAACAATGGTGTTTCCATGACAACCAAGTCAAGTCTCTGCGACACTGTCTGTCTAAGAGGTGTCAAAACGAAACAGAAACGCGACCATCTTTTGACTCGGCAGGGCAAATCTACGATTGATATCTTTGAGTACACCTACATTTCGCTAGTTATATTTTAGTCCCATGTAGTAGGGCGACTAATAATAATGATAAAATAATAATAAGAGGAATAGAGCTCCCACCTCATTATTAAACTTTTATCTTGTAATTACAATGACGATTTCAGAGGACCGCAGATTAAAATTGCCGAGTACAACTAAACCAAGTCTAGATAAACATTACTCAAGAATGCCTTAAGGTCAACTCAATAAAATAAAAAAAATAAAGGTCAACTCCTATTCATCTTAACCTTTTTTTTTTTTTTGGGTGGTTTTCATCGAATGAATTATCAAAAAACTTCTCCCGCCTTGGCGGAGCGGGAGGGAGTGTCAGACTTTTACTGACTAAAACCCACCCGTGTTCCTTCCGTTGCCTGTGTGCCGGGGCCGCGATATCCCTTTCAGAAAAACCCGCAACCCCAGCAGGCATTGGTCCTTCCGGACCCCGTCAATTCATCTTAACCTGACATAGGATTATAAAATTCTACCTCACTTGACTTAACCTACTAACTACTCGCATATCTCCAACAATTAAAAAAAAACTCATTATGGTTTACCTTCAAACCTGTCAGACTTTCGAACCGATCTGAATTTCCATTAAAGACATAACTAACGTGACTGGTTACCATATTAAGTGTTGTACAAGTTTCCATCTTGATTTATACGCTTGTGTTTTCTATGTACTTCGATCGATGCGTTGATCGCTCGATATCACGTAATGGAAAATATGGTGCCATGTTTTACGGGCTGAGTAATACACTGTTTTTGTTGAACATTTTGTATGAGACATGTGTCTGAGTAGTCAGAGACTAGTGCTGGCCCAGTAGAAACGGCTGCGACTTACGAGTAATGGATCGAACCAAAGCAGGCTTCTTTGTGTAAATTATTTAATCTCCACTGCTCTCAAAATTCGGTGAAGGAAATCACCGATAAAAGTTCGAAGACTTGTGATATCCCCTTACGCGCACTGCGCTCGCGCGGTGGATTACGGCCCACTCACTCTTATAGTGAGGAGGAAGCCGGTGTCCCAGCAGTGAGAACCTAGAGTGATTATGTAAGTGTTTGAGTTGTTTTTAAATGTTTGGCACGTGTGTAGTACAACCACTTCTATGTCTACTCTACGAAGTGACATTACTTTACTTCATTTTTGACATTGCGTCGAAGAATTTCTTCTACAATCTGTAGGCTGATTACTGTAACTAAAAACCTTCTAAATCTAGTTGCGATCTCATCGCAGCGACTGTCGGTGTCAAAATGTAGGGAAGTAGTATTTTTGACAGATTGAGACTGCAATTTGAATACGAACGTTCATAAAGATACGGGAATTGCCCCCTCATCATCATCATTTCAGCCGAAAGACGTCCACTGCTGGATATAGGCCTCCCCCAAATGGGGGGGTTTGCCATAATCGCCACGCTTGGCAGGCGGGTTGGCGATCGCAGTATGGTGTTAAAATGCATAGAGAACGCTGCTGCCCATTCTCTAGTGAGTCCCTTTGTCGCCTTTTACGACACCCATGGGAAGAAATGGGATGGTACTATTCTTTACGTCCGGCACCACCATGTTATTTTCATTTCTTCCATTTCTAGAGTGGCTAAAATAAGGGTCGATTGCAGGAATACCACGACAAGCGGCGCCGTGGCTTTGTTTTTTTTTTTTTTTAATGCACCTATCTATTGAACAGGAGATCACGAGTTCGAATCTCGTCGGGGCAGGGCAAGTTCGGTTTTGTTTCATTGTCATTTTTATATGTCGCTATAAGAATATGTTGGAAGATAAGTATAGATTAGTAAAAATGCAAGAAAAATTATAACGTAGGAGTAAAACCACCTGGGGAGTTATGGAGTTTAGCACCTTCAAGAGTCGCCAAGTATATAGTAGTCTGTGATAGTTGTGTTGTTGTGTATTGTGGTATGTGTATGGCAGTTGTAGTATTTGAATTTAGAAGGTTCGAGAGCAAGCGTGCCACGTTCGATTTTTCAACATTTTTGAAATGAAATGGTATCCAGGATTATCTAAGATAATGTGGTCTAAGCGGAATTGGAGACGCCGAATCCCGTGTCTTAAAATAACATTCAGTTTCCTACTGTTTGTCTTTTCGTATTTTTTTTGCAAATTGTAAAACTAAATCTGTATCTTAATTCAATAAAAAATACCTATCTATGGTAATTATTCAAATAAAAGATAGGCCGCCCTATCTTCCTTAAAAAATCGCGATATAATTATGAAGCTAAAAAAACTTAGTAAACGCATAAAACTTGAATGTACAATATATTCTGGTAAATAAAATCCTTTACTGGTTTTTTCCATTCGCTCTTCAACGACCTTTAGATCTCTAGTTTTTTTGCCGTTTCGAAATGTTAATATATTGCGTTGAAGTTGTGGTACCCACGACTACATAAGTCTAGTATAAGCTAATCTCGCATTGTATAGGATTTCCGTAAAGTGAGAGGTCAGGTTATACTGGAAATATATAGCTTGATATGTAGCCGTGTGTACAAATTTTGTTTATGTTTTTAAGTCTTTTCGGGACATTGTTGGGTTAAGTACAGACAATTGAATTTTTTAAATTCATTCTCTCGCGTCTATAACCGGAATAATACTTGTATTCAATATTACACAAGCATTAAACTGTTAAGTTCTTCTTTTCCTTTTTGTCTTAATCTTATTTTTTTTGTTTGTCTTATATTCATTTTGGTCATAAAATCTTTACAAGAAACAGAACTTAGCTTTATGCTTTCGATGCTTGTAAATTTTTTTAAATTTCGAAACCCTATAGTGTTGTTTTCCTTAAACTCTTGATTGTACGAGTAACCTCTAAAAGGTTTTAACTCTTCCTTAAAATATAAAACAACGTGCTAGGTACAAAATACACCGAATAGATGAAAAACATGTCAATTAACAGACCAATAAAATCCCAACTCGTAAAAACTCGTCATAGAGCGAACTAGTCCACTTCATAACAAGTTGGTACTGCCATGAAAGCGTCCATTGACGGCTCCGAACGTTAACATGCGACTCACGCGCAGGCTTTCATCAACAACACCATCTTACACTGACATATTATTTGTGTGCGAGTATGTTTGTGTGTGCGTGCGTGTGTGTGTGTGAGTGAGAGAGGGGGAAGTGCCATGCTGTAAGGTGTCAGACGGAAGCGAAGTGGTTGATACGTTGGTTTCAATTGAAGATCGATTTTTTTAAATCGATTGGACTTAAAATATGATCGATTTATTGTCAGATAAGAGCAATCTATCTTGTAGGTTAGCCAGTCGAAATATAATTAATTCTTTGCAAATTACATTACATTTTAATCTAACTGTCATATAAACTAGCTTGCAAAATCAGTCAGATATGTTTACATAAAAAATTATAGAAGTAATAAAAAATTAAGACACATTTTTTTTATCCCATTTCTTGTGATTGTATCAAATGAATCTAAAAATATAAAAGAAGCTACAAAAAAAAACATACGTGGGTCAACACCTGCACTCTACAAAATGCAACACAACAATGCAATGTGGACACGCCCTTATGCAATGAATAACGCTTAGAAGTTTTTGGGAATGAATCAGCGGACGAACTTACAATCCGGGTTCAAATGCAAATGCATTAGAAACGATATTATGAAACTCGAAGTAATTTGAAAGCCATATTTAGAAATAGGAAAAAGGCTTAAGCTTTTATTGATAGCCCAAAAAATCTCAAGTCTATAATACTTAGAATTTTTGTGATATCATCGTTCAATCATTCAAGAAATTTGTCCCGAGTTCATACCTAAGCCCAATTCAGAATAAATACGGAAACCACATGGCAGTACATACTAAGTCTAATTTGCCAGGAGGTTTCCGTTTTCGCTAGAGCCTCTTGCGTGGTTCAAATTGCTCCAGGATGACGTAAGACATGACTGAGAATCTGAAATTCCAATACCTATACGATGACATTAGAATCAACGGTTGAAGAGTAAGTGTGTCCATTTAATGGATACATAAGTTTTTAATAGGGATGATGATAAAAAATTTCATTTTAGTCCGTCTTTGAGATTATAAAAAAATATTGGACACGTATTTTTTCTTTTTTTACGTAATCTAAAGATTACGGCGATACATTGAGGTAAAATGTGCCATGACGTCACGAGTATGTAGATTTTATACATACTAGTGACGTAGCGACCCCCACTCCCAGACTTAAAATGCGTTGTATCTAAGTATTTTTTTATTAATATGATAAAGCAAAAAATATGTGTCAAATATTTTTTTATTTCTGACTGACGGACTAATTAGAATTTAATTCTTACCCAGGCATTATCCCTATTATACTTATTTTCTCGGAGCTCTGAATATTGCGTCAGTTTCAAGTGTATGGTGAAGATTCAGTTAAATATGATATCAAGAAATAAGCAATGGATTATAATAAAAGGCCAGCTGGCACTGACTTGCGGCCTACGACGGTTACATACCTACCTTGTATTAAAGACGTATTGAAGACGTGTCGGTAGACCTGTGATCTTAATATTTCCGTCGTCATTTCTACCTTCATTCAAGCAGAGACAAAAAATCTACCGGTATGTGACGGACTGAGCAAAAAATACTGGGTATTAAGACGTATATAAAAAATATGTTTAACATATAAATTCATGAGAACTTCATTGTTACTAGATGTAGCCTAAAAACATGTTTAAGATCCGTGCTTCATGATCATATGTCGTCTTCATCCTTCTGAGGTCCTGACCTTATCTCAATTTATTGGTCAGTTCAGCACATTTGCAACGCCTTACTTGACATTCTAAAAAACCGTTGAGAACATTCATTTTAGCCGTTAGATATTTGAATTTGGAACAAAAAAGTCTAACCAATAAATAAAATAAGCTCCCTTTACACGTAGTTTTTACTTCCCGACATCGTGTGAGTAATAGACCGGAAATACTGGCTACCTGCGCCTGAGCATAACAACTAACCATTTCTTAACGTTAGGAGTTTTAAAAAACGGAAGACGTCTCGTATTTCTTTGGAACGCGGTGGATGACAGTTGATGGTCGAATTTGTGTTGTTGATGATTTTTTTGTGTGGTTTTATATTGTAACATAATGCTTGTGTATTTCTATATGTTGTTCGCTACTGTACTCGTATTGAAATAAATGAGTGTGTTGAGAGAAGATTCTCAGAAGAGCTGAGGAAATCTGGTCCATTCGAGGTCGAAACAAGTGAATTTCTGCAATCAATCTTTAAGTCCGTCTGAGGTCTAAACTTATAAAGACATGAAATATAGCCCCTAACATCACCACAAACAACAAACACATAGCAAACTGTACCGTGCGTCAAATAAAGGGGCTTACATATATATATGAGGCTCTCAAATATACAGGGTGGCAGGGACATCGACGCGAAGCCGGCTACCATGGATTCAGTACATGATTCTGAACCCCACAGCGTTGAAATTTTTCGTCGGTTATTAAAAAAAAAAACAGCTGATCCTTACATTTTGACTGCGTAGGTATTGCACTTTTCCCTGAAACAGCTGTTTTTTTTTAAATAACCGACGAAAAATTTCAACGCATGAGGGTTCAGAATCATTTACTGAATCCATGGTAACCGGCTTCGCGTTGATGTCCCTGACACCCCGTATATTTCTTTTAATTCAAACATGAATCTATAGTTAAAACATACCAAAAACTTTAGGATTTACAAAATTTTAACAAAGGCATTAGAAAGTTCTACCCAGTAAATCATTATTTCCTAGAACTGAATCTTATTATAAAAACTGGTAGAAAAATTCCCATAGCCAGAAAAAACTATAAGGTTACAAACTATTGTTGAGTGGGTAACATTAATAACACCTTTGTGAGTTGCTCAGCTGTAACCAATGGAATTATAATGAGGAACCAATCGACTTTTAATAGCGTTAAAGATGAGTTCTATCCCTTTTCTATTCAAGATGGTTATTTATGTAGTAATTTTTCAGATTTACTTAAGTTAAACTTTTTTTAACTTAAACCAGACGGGCAATTCCCGTAATTTTTAAGAACGTTCGCATTCGCATCTCATTCGCAATCTGTCAAAAATACAATCGATTTACCAACATTTTTGACAAGTTTGACAGATTGCGACTTGAATGTGAACGTTTTTTAAGTACGAGAATTGGTCTTCTGGTTTCTGAATTGAGAATTTGAAGTTGATAACAAACTGTCAAACTCTACTTGAGCATTAGGTAATTGAGGTGATTCCTTTGAAATAAAAAAAATCTTTGAGAAAAATTTAAGAAATTTTGAATTTCGCGGGCTATTTTATAGGAATCACCTTAATAAGTTCTCAATTCAGAAACCGAGTACTATTGTTTTAATGATAATTAAGAATAAAAATAAAAATATGAGAATAATAAAATGTCTGCAAAATCCAATTATTCCTATGAATTAGAGCGAGGTCGGTAGAAAGAATATTAGTAATGAAAAAAAAACATTTTTAATTGTGTTTACTTAGGTACTGAAGTCTAAGTAATTACATTGTATGTTAAAAAAACTATAACGTAAAAACATTATGCTCACAAATTGGAGCACGTAGAAACTAAAATGTCTTGAGTTTTTTTCGATTTCGATCAACTGAGTTGTTCAAAAAAATATTGGTCGTATCATTCTATAGTCTGATGGATACTGATGGTGATGTTGAAATGATTGATCTTATTTACAACTAGTGTGGCTATTTGGCACTTCCCGTGACCCAAGGGCTGGTTTTTACCTTGGGAAGAGGCTAAGCATTGCTAAACAACGTGGCAATGCGGCCAGTCTCTTGGGTACATTACCAGTCGACAGCGATGCGGATGAATTTTACGATGCAATATTTTAGTTTTTGAATAGTTTTAGTTAAGTAAGTTAGTAAATAATTTTGCTATTTTTATTAATTAATTTGTTATAAGTTGTTTTGTACATTAGAACAATAGATCCCAAAAATAAAACACATTTTAATTCAACTAGTGAATAATGTAATCTTCAACATGTTGTCATTCTTCTCCAGAATTGAGACGAACAAGATTAGCTCACGTGGTAACAGCTTGTCTATTGAAGTACCTGGGTGACCGAGCTCTGCTCTGGTAAAAATAGAGAATGCTCATTTAACAGTATAGAATAGTTCATACTAATTCCCTGTTGCCATCATAGTAGGTACTCACTAATTCCATGCTGCCATCATAGTACGTACTTACTAATTCCATGCTGCCTTGTCATTATTCTAAGGTAGCCATCTTGTTCTCTAAACTTTGCTGCTCGGGTGAAAATATGGAGAAAACGGATTTTCCCAGATATGAGACCTAGCTAGATCAATTTTTCGCCCCCGAAAACCCCTACATTGCAACTTTCATCGAAATCGTTAGAGCCGTTTTCGAGACTGTGATTACAAATATATATAAATACAAATATTGCTCATTTAAAAGTATAGGATTAATGAAAAGTATTGCTACTTGGACAGGCTGTATCATTTATAAGACTGTATAACTTACTTCCCAACGAAAAACAAAATCTTACCATTTCTAAACACACGAATCAAATTCAATTAATCTAAATGTCAAGTGACCTACATGTTATTAAGTTATCCATTGCGTGTTATACCCAAATGATTCGATACGTCTCGCGTAACACCTGTCGGGGACTTTCACCTTAAAAATCAAGTTTGGATACAAGACGAAACAAGAAATCTGTTATACAACTCACTTGGGCGTAAAGAAGCTGATTATTAATCTCAACATTCTTTTGAAGTTAGTGTTATTTCGTGTAAAATGGGAGGTAAAACTAAAATAATTAAAAACACCATTGGCACATAAGATGTCACAAGAACTGTCAAAGTACAAGTTTAAACTGTATGTTTTGAAATATATATTGCAGATACATTTATACCTACTGAAGCATTTTTAATTATTGATTATGGAACATTCTAGAAATGACTACCTGCGGTATTATCTCTCCTTCTCCGTTTAATCCATACAAAGGTTGTCTGTAAAATATCGCTTTTAGCTTTAATACCGCTACATTATGTCACCCTATGTACAATTTCTACATTTATATTTATATGTAATTATTATGGTGTAGGTACATAATAAAGAGTATACTTTCTTCTATCTATCTAAGTTATTTAAGCATTTTTGGAACGAAATCGAAAGTGATTTAGACTTTGGTGTTGGTGTACTTTTTGTTATTCGTCTTAATTTGTTAATTGTTGACATCGCTCTAATGTAACAAACAAAACGAATTGTGGATGCATTAGTCTGTGGTGGATGAAAATATTGACTTTCACAATTATGATTCAACATTTAAAAGAAAAGGTGACGTAATACCAGAAAAGTCATTACACAAATCACAAAAGGGCCCCTCACTTATAAATAAATCTAGATTAGAAGATCTAGATACAAGCACTGTCCAACTAATAATAAGTCAGTTTGTCTGATCACCCGTCACTGCAACTCACGAGCAAGCAAGGCCGCTCATAATAGTGATTGGTTACTTCAAAATATTTTGAATGCAAAAAGTAATGTTACAAGCATAAGGCACTGGCACAGCAATCAAATATTGAAGCAAACGTAAATTGGAAGAGATATTTCCAAATAAATAAATGAGAATCGATAAAAACAGTTATACTGACTAATGAAATATGTTGAGAAAATGATGTGTCAGTTGTAACTTTAATGACTGTTAGTTTCTTAATAAGTTTGGTGAAAATGCAATCATCAATCAAACTAAGCTTGTAGATAGTTTTAAAGTTTATAGGAGAACTCATAATGTAACTGTAGTATTAGAATTTTTGAATTTAGAATTTTGGAATTTTGAACATTTAAAAAGAAGAGCAAATACAAAAGCCGAACTTTAATGAATCTTTAGTTAAAGACAACATAATGAAGACACCAAAAAAGAAACTTCATTTTTATTCAATATTATTTCCTTAAATCATTATAAAACCACTTGAGTCATTCATGTTTCATCAGAATTGCCGCCTAAATTTTCACAAGTAATTCGCAAGAAACCCAATAAAGAAGAAAGCTGACAGCACCATATTCGACATTAAATAACCATTGAGTGAATGGATCAGATAATCATTCGGTCAGCGAGGTCATTCACTCGGATTCTGTTAACATGAAACATCTGTGTTGTTGAATTATGAGAATTGGAATAGTTAGCGAATTCTTTGATGACTTTGACCCTTATGTTGACCTATGATGTAAGAAAGCCTTTTAAGAAATGAGTGCTTTAGAGGTTGTCTTAGAACAACCAACACATTTTTGATGAAACACTAGAATTCGGTGACCATTGACAAGCAGATTCGTGGCTCAACCTAAGCAGCCTCCGAGCCTGAGGATTAATAAGACTGTTTTATTAACATTTACATTTAGTATTGTAATTAGTTACCGATATGCAGTGAAGTTATCTTTGAGACAATTTTTTAGTAGTGTATACTAAAGTCTCAAGTTTTGCAATAGATACACGTAAACGGGCTTCAAATTTATGTTTGTAGACTGCTATGCAAATACAAAATATGTATTCAAACAGGCAGCATTGCAAGCAATCACATAACTTTATTAAAATGTAACCTTACACCAACAAAATTAATTAATGATGAATCAACATCAAATATTGCCGATTCAGTTTATTTGCAAGTAAGTTTTGTAATTGTACGAGATTTCGGCGAAATTCTTGAGTTACTTTTATTAGTTTGTAAATTGAGATATTGCTTTCTATTGATTTGAATCTCAACATGCATTAATTTCCGTTTTGGCTTCAGCAGGAAACTGAAGTAGATCAAATGTACATCATTCGGTGTAGTCTGTGAGTCATAAGATGGATCGGTATTTGTTCGCAAGATTATTGAATCATATTGAAACTTTATCTCATTCATTGAAATCTAGAAGTAGATTTTTAGAAAGGAGTCTATACAATTATGTATATTTCAAGTAAACATGGATTTGTAGCTTTCGCTATGGTATTGATTACCCTGTGTTTGTAGATAAATCATATTAATTTTTAAAGAGTTTAACTTTATAAACGTGAAAATATACCTAAACTATAAATAGTTTATAACGGTCGTCAATTATTTAGCATCGATTACGAAAATAGCTCTCGATTATTGATAATCGAATGTACCCAAACACGGACTCACTTAATACTTGCTACGGTAATTATTTCCTTCCTTAACCAAAATGCCAGTTCACTAACCTTGGACACGGTCAACTTTGCTAAAATTGTGACCAATTTTCGACTTAATTCCTTGGCAAAAACTCTTCCGTAGCTAGTAAGGAAATTATGGTGACAAAAACTGTGTTTAGTACACAAGGCACGAAACAAATGGGACTGTCTCTGACAACCACTTTCACTAAAGAATGAATAATAAAAATATTTCGTTCGCCGATGCGTAACGCTTGCTTGGTGGTCGGACAACTGACCAATAAAAATGTAAATTAGCGGAAGTTTTTTGTAGTAACATTGACAAGAAATTCTTGGTCAGTCAGCTGTTTGTTGCTCTGCTTGTGGCTTAGTAGCTAGCTTATTCGCAAGGACGGTTAAAACGGTATTGTGTCAACTTCTAAATGTATAGGTATTTATATTTAATTCCTTGATTGTTTCATCAAATACATTTTGGATATGTTCAATCTCTATTGAATCTATCTAGCTGACTCGTCTTTTGTTTTTCCTGTCTCTTAATTTCTACCTACTTTGAATTCGCCTAGAATTCTTTTGAAAACGATATCGTTTTTGTTTTTATTTTACGGAATTCGCCTAGAATTCTAGATTCCAGTATCTACATAGATAAACGTGATTAGCCGCATTTAGATTGGTGTTGTATGCTTTTAACATTTAAGTTTCTCCTCGTTCCGATTGACTTTCTATCTAAAAGTAATTGATATTTTGTGAATCTAGTGAATAATTATTACTATTTTAATTAAAGGCCGTACAAGCCATATTTTTGTATTCCGGTTTTAAAATTTTGTTTTCTTTAAAGATTCGCACCTCTTTTTCCCAATAATTTAATATATAAGTTTGCAAGATTTATCATTCATTTCTGTACAAACTCGAGCCATTCAACTCCACAAACATTATATTGCATTTAGATCAATCTAACCTCCTGAATATAATGTCTGCAGACATAAAGTGTAGTCGTATATCACAGACAATCCGCTAGTCACGATATATCGGTAAACGGCATTGAACTTTCAATGTGTCGAAAAATTCGACTTCATATTCATTGCTAATATCTGAACTCTCTTTTTTTTTTAAATTATTATAGCTCGTTTCTGTTGGTCATTTTGATAATCTTTATCTTCAATATTTCAAATTCATTTATTGTAAATTGTGAAATGATTATGAGATTCGTTTTCATTATTGTTGAGATTAAACTTTTGCAAATCTATTGATTTTACCATTTTTTTTTCGTTTCTATCTCTCAACATTATTTTATCCGGAGCCAAGGATTACATCCATTGCGTTGCCCACATCCAGCAAATTCCCGCAACCTCCAATAGGAAGCCGGTCCACCTTGTGGAAGACCTAAGCTACTACTACTCTACTGATCTACATACTTCTCATTGGTCATTCTCCGGCCTTTATCCCAGGCGAATCATGACCAATAAGCCATTGATGCCATTCATTGGTATCCTTTTCTATTCTAATACTATCTTGATTTACTTTTATGTATCTGCATTTGACACATTACAGGCCTGACCTTGGCTGAATATATCATTTAGTGAGTGATCATTGTTACTAATGGTTAAGTAAAGAAATTGATGACTTAGCATTTCTCTTGCATGTTTTGAAGATGTGGTGCCGTATCGTTTTTATTAACGTATTTTTATTTTTCGTAACTGTATTATGACCGGGTTTCGAGTTCAAGTTTTGGAAACACGATTCGTCTGGTGCGTATTAGTAAGTCAGTGAGTTTGTTATGATCAGATTTCTCAATGTTTAATATTAAGTACAGAAATTCCTATAATATGCATAATAATGTAGTGCAATGCACATTTTTATAAAGAATCTCAAGAAATGCACCAATATAGTTGCAAAACAAGCAATTTATATAATTGATGCATACTGTAAGTAGTTGCAATTCATATTCATCATTGTTTCTACTTCGAATTCCGAAGTCAAATTAATGAAATTCTTCTCATGATTCCGAGTTTTATACAGAAAAAAACTTTTTACAAAAAAAAAACAACACAAAAAAAAAACACTACAAAGTGAAAAATAACTTTGATTTCGGAAGTCGGTGGCAAAAAACGAACATTTTAAACCAAAGACACCGCCTTCTGAAATTAACGTTATTTTTCACTTTGTAGTGTTTTTTTTCAAGTCGGTTGTTTTTTTTTGTAAAAAGTTTTTATTTTTCACTTTTTAGTTGTGTACACGTTTTAATTCGAATAGCAGTACCAGGAAGTTATCATCATATCATCCACATATACTAAATGGGAAAAATACGTATTATTGAAGCTTACTCAAAAACTATCCAAGCAAAGTTAATAAAATTTATATGCGACCAATCCGGGAGCATACCCTTTCAAACAAAAAAAGAATTTTCAAAATCGGTCCACAATTGACGGAGAAATCGACGGACATACATAAAAAAACAAACATACGCGTCGAGCATATAACCTCCTCCTTTTTGGAAGTCGGTTAATAACAAATGACGATCGTTCGTCATAAAAAATACCAGTAGCATTTTATTCCTACATTCCCTTTCTTTTCAATCCAACCTATAATTCAACTTTCAACCACCGGATCCCACACAAACAATAAGTTTAGCGCCATTGTTATAGCCCATAGCTACTGGCCATGAGATGGCTGCCGGTCGTTCAACCTGCAGGACTTGAAGTCCTGCCACCGAAACAGTACCGGTTTGGACATCAATAAGTAATTACGGGAAGATGGTGAAAAAATCCAGTTCTGATTATGGGCGTATGATGCGAGAGTGTTAATAATGCTTTTTATTTAGTAAATCAAGATTATTATGGTTGAGATTGTCATTATTTTATGGATATGTCAGGCAGTTCATCGTGCAAATGAAAAGATTTCGGTTTTGCTGGTACGAGTATATTTAGGTATTTCATATTGTTTTCTCTAAAACCATCCAAGCATACGTGTCCACTTCCTGTCAAAAAATTATCTCATAGGTATATCTTTAAAATATTCTCAAAACGATTAGATAAGTTTCAATAAAACTAGGTTAAATAATCGCTCAAGCAAATGGCTTCATTTCAAAATAAATTATTACGCGCAACCATAATGCGTAAACGGTGGTTAGTTCGTCAGTTGGAATTACATAACAGAATAATTGCAATTTTCTAACACTGAAATGTTAATAATTTCGTGAGATAATCTAGGCTTTCGATGAATTATGAATTTATGATTA
Organism: Agrochola macilenta; assembly: GCA_916701695.1. Classification (NCBI taxonomy): domain Eukaryota; kingdom Metazoa; phylum Arthropoda; class Insecta; order Lepidoptera; family Noctuidae; genus Agrochola; species Agrochola macilenta. Next base: position 7,001,282 of record OU753564.1, on the reverse strand, counting down.
ACAGATTGTTTTGCTTGTTAAGTAAATTAATGTGTTATTTTAATCATGTATAGTTAGAAATATTGTATGTGAGTAATTGTGTTTTTATTCAGCCTTATTACTCACGTTATTACTCTCCTCACATTAATAGTTTTTTATGTCAAAAAAAGGCTTAAACTGAAGCATTATTTTTAAATAATGTGAAATACGTTGAATGCCTGCATTGTAGAAATTCTTGAATGGTAGGTCAAGTTCATCCACATAGTATACTACTCTCAAACGACTCCCACGCTAAAAGAAATTCAGATAAAATGGCGAGAAAGGACATAAACACATTCTTAGAAGCAATAAACCCAGAAACGAAACTAACAATTCATGTGTTTATAGCTCCAATAACAGGTGGGGTATTTTCTCATCCTACCATTGCCCAATATGCTACAAACTTCGAAAAACACGACAATAGCAAGGGTGTGGCCGAAATCGAAAACATTTGAACAATCGCACAAACCAGTCAACTGTAAAAAGCCAGTGAAATTCCGTATACACCACGCCATTGTTATTTTAAACGTTTTCCGCATTTCATAACGGGTCCGATTAGAATAATATGCATGCAAATTAAATATTAAAAGGAAAAAAGCCAGAGATCAGATATGGTCAAGACGTAATAGTATTGCAAACATGAATTGAATTGGTTAAACGGATCTAATACGAGGAATTTTTGCAATTGCCACATTGTTTGATGATTTCAATTAAATTAGGCATAGTAAAGTGAGAGTAGTGTGATACTTGGTTATAGGATAGCTAATGCTTATGATTAGGTCACTATAAATAACAAGTTTAGAGTTGCTATTTTAAGGATACATCATTTAGAAGAACCCATTGGCATAATACTCCAAGGCCTTCATTCATATTTAACATTCAGTATAGTGAATCAATAACACTGAATGTTGTCTGGAATTCTAGACATTATCTCAACCACTGCATAATATACGTACATTATTCAGCAAAAACCAGCTTAGAAATCTTCCCAAGTCCAATAAAAGACAGTGAATGAATAGCTCCACAAAGGTGATGGCGATTATACCTCAAGGCGACGTACGCAATCAAGAACAATTTATTAAAGGTATCGGACGATCTTACTCTTGAGCTCCTGACTCCGTATAAGGCTTCGTTAGGAATCCAAAAATAAAAGCAATGCTTAAAAGATTCGCCTCACCGCTCTTCGAGGCGGTCGTTCCAGGAACCGAGAATGAAACTGGAAGACTGGACATGGCAGGTGATTTCGAAGAAAACGATGATAAATTACATTTGATAAAGAAAAAGGATACTTTTAAACAGACAAGGGGACCAAAATGTGGTTGGATACTATTATTGATCACAATAATAATATATAATATTATAATAATACAAATTGAGGAAAATGAAATCACTCCTCATATCATTAATTAATTCCTCATAAAAAAATAAAACCACACGCACATACGCTACAATGACTTGGCTTGGCCCGTAGCTTAAACTAGCCAAAGACCTAAGAAACAAACATTTGTTTAGCAAAAAAAACATTAAATAGCTTGCGTTAGATTCATATTATTATCCTGTCCATTAATAATAAATAATATTCTTTTCTATTCTGAACTATATTCTAAACAAAAGCCTCAACTAGAGCATCCATTTCATTTGCATAATACTTCATCTAATTCATTCTACACAACATCTACTTCATTGTAATTTACTATGTCGATGTCAACGCGCAAATCATTTTTCAATCCACTAACAGACTTGCAATTACGTTCAATTCTACCTTGCTTGACTGATTTAAATACTAGTTATGATGCAATAAGTCTTCCAAGTTCCTCTTCCGCATCTATAAAAGGTACCCTTTGCATACTAAGTGATTACCGGCCAATGAGCTCTGTTCTATGAGGATGAAAGAAAGGTATAAAAACTTTTGTATGAACATTGGATGGAAATGTAACTTCCTCTTTTGTCGTACCTAAGCTGCTGAGAAAGATTTCTCTCTTTAAAGCTTTAAGACAATAGTCTAATAACCTTCCTGCCTCCTCTAGGCAACGTCACGTCCGCTTTAAACCATTTCTTGTCATTGTCTGTTGCAAATCTTGAAATATATTTCTGTTTTTGATAAATACCAGTTTATGACCAACGCTTCAGAATCCTGTCAGGGATACACATTCAACCCAAGGGATCAAATTATCACATTGGCATCTTCACATATTTATGCATCGATGGCGACTCAAAGTTATAGCTTTTCGGAACCAGTTTATGGTTGTGCGCACGTTTTGCACTAAAGGGATCGCAAGAGGACAAAATCAAGGACAAAGGCTTGCTGAAACCGAGGACTTGTTTGAATTTTCTGTATTATTCAATGACAAGGTAGTGTTGCAGTTGGGGAAATAATTATACTTCAGTTTTTAATTTGTCTTTTTTTTCATCTTTGTTATCAATCGAAGAAATATATATCAACGTCAAACAACGCCTTGTTTTCAAGAAAAACATGAGTCGCATACGAAAAGCGATGATCGAATCCTGACCTTTAGATTCTGGTTGTAATAGTTCTGTTTATTTTACATCTTTGACCTCTTGCCACCGGACCAACTCCGTGATTTCCAATGCAAATCACGCAAGTTCTACGTGGCAATACTCATCTACAAGTTTAACCTGATTACTGTTATTCTAAAGTACTCCCTATAACTCCGTCAGTAATTAAAATACAGGAATTGTCTATGGATATGTGAATTCATTCCAAATACAATTCCTGTATTTTTAAGAACGTCCCTATTGTAATCTCAGTCTGAATCAAATTAAATCAATTTATCATGACAACTTCTTGTCGTTTGATTTTATTGATTGATTGTGGCTGAAACGAAATTGCAATTTAAATTTAAACGTTTTTTCATGTATACTTACACCTAGCCTTCAGAAATCTCATAGATTGTCAAAAAAACGAACCGTCATTTGTTTAGCCATCTCATCTTCTGCAGTATTAGTTCTATTTTTAACTTTGTAGTATTTAAATAAGTTTCTAAACAAAGTAATGTAATTATTAGCAAGTCTGTCACTGCGGCTAAACGTGTTGATGAACTCAGCCTTTGTTTGTGCGCGCACGCAGCGCCGTATCCGCGATCGTTTTATTTATTTTAAAGCTTTGAATGCTAATCAGATTCTGATGTGGTTTGCTTTTGTCAATTACAGTAATGTAAACGTAATGAGTTCTGATTATGAGGTTTGGTAATTATTTTTGTAAATTTCATTGACCTTTGGGATTTCCAAGAGAAGTTCTGTAACTGGAAACCATTTCATACGGCTGACGAAATGACTTTTCGACATGAAGTTACCAAGAAATTACTTTCCATGTCTGGGTGGTATTGGTATGTTACCTACCTACCTGACATACCTAACATGACTTTTAGTCTCCCGGAGACAGGCAAGACGCGACGTTGCGATGCGATTCTGGTAGAACCATTTCCATGAAGTTTTCATAAAAATTGTTCTACTAGAGTCACGTTACTACGTTTACGTACTAAGCAAAAATAAGTATGATTCTAATAATATTATTAAAGGACTCTAAATTCTAGATGACTATAAGATTATTTTAGTCACATTTGATTCTGATGTAAATTGAGAAATTTAGAATCCAGCTTTTAATTTACAACTAGAATCTCATTGCAGTTAATGACATCTGTGATGATTTTCTCAACACAAAATGCTATGTTGCAGTGCAGATATATCATTTTAAATCTAGATGAGATCTGATCTCACATTAGCTTAGATTTGATCACTGCAAAGCAATGACAAGTGCTTTTTTGTAATCTGTTTCTTATGGTATAAAGTATTAGTCAGCAAAAACGTATCATTTACCCTCGTGATTTGAAATTATTTTATTTCAGGAGGTAGTTACTTTAAATGTTGGTTCTTGGAATACCATGTTGCTTAAACGAGGTTGACTTACAATTCGAAATTATACATTGACCGTTCCGAAACATACATATACATAGTATCTGTATTCACTACAATATTAGGTATTAGTACAACATTAGGTATAGTGTATTGTATTGTATTGTATTGAATACAGTGTATTCATTAAAATACTGAAAAATCGGCCAAATATTACAAGATATAATACAATACAATGGACAGTAATACCAATGTATTACTGTCCATTCCCAGAAATCCGTTATCAAGGAATGGACATACTAATGAAATATACAAAAATAATAATGATAGCAAGAACAAAATTCAACAGCCTCAGGTAGAACCAACCAGTCACCAATACCCGATACCCAAAATCCTAAAAATAACTCCCAATAAGTAACACCGCGAGGTAAGTATAAGTTATACACAGTACGTATAAGTTATACATCTTCAGTTTCACCTCACACATTGAAAGTACCACGACTGGTGTATGAACCCATAATACCGTTCCAAAGTAAACTTTTTCATAAGATTATTCAAATTATTGTCGTTATACTACTTTCGACGCGTGAGAGTCGATTCGACAGGACAGTATGTGGACTAAGTTTTGTGCGTGACTCTGTCTATAAGCAAATTATGTGTTTTATTTAAGTATGGATGCGTGTTTGTGTGTATTCGTTTATGGAAATTGCGTGACTGTAAAATCGATTATTTGACTCGTAATAATTAAAGTAGGTATAGCAACCAGGTGCAGGCAGGTATGGTATGTTCCTAGATATGTCGTGAAGAAAGTTCGAAAAAATACTTAAGAAATAAAAAATGTACCAGACTATTAATTAATTTAATTTATTTTTATATATCTTTTCATCCGGTTTTCGTGTATTTTCGGAATAACAACTATGAAAAGTTACAAAATAAATAGTTGTGATTCAAATATTCTTAACATGATTTTGCTTGTAACTTGTAAGCTAAGTTGGTACCATAAGTAGTTTTTATTGTTTATTTACCGTCATTCCTAACATCAACGCAAGCAATAAACTATCCACTAAAGATGCCATTTTCGCCACCAAGATCATCTGTCATCGTAACTGCAACATAGTGATGGTAACTGCCATAACTGCGCAAGAGTAGGTAGGTACTCCAATGCATCGTATCGACACATTACAACCTAATCGCTTAGGGTGCCTACAGATTTGCTCGATTTTTGTCTATCGTTATTACGCTAAAATCATTTTTCTCTTATGAATTATAACAGGTATTCACTTACATGAGAAGCATAAATGTAATTATAATGAATAAAATTACAAATAAGCTTAGAAACAAAACATCAAATTATTGTAAAATTAAAAACAAGTAGTTCATTTACATTTTGCAATCAACTGTGATAGTGGCAAATCGACTAAAACTATGCAAAACTGTAAAATTATAAATAAATCAGTAAGGGTAGGTATAGCAGAATTAGTGGACACTTGACAAGCAGCGCCATGCTTATGTTAATGCTGAGCTTATCTGCTGGTCATGTTTTTTTATAAAATTACTTAGATTATTGTCAGTCGATATGCTGTGGTTTGATGATAATAACCTTTTTTTTTTTTTTTTTTTTAAAACGTTGACAACACTAAGAATTTCTTCCTGTATCGTGGGTGCGTTTAAAAACATAGAAACTCATATTCACTTAACACCCTGTCAGCTTCTTACAGATTTATTGTTACTGTCTCCTGTTAAATATCAGGGTTAAAATCAAGCATTACTCGACCGATAAAAACGCTCCACAGTGGCAATCGACAAAAAATACGATGTCGATCGGCTAATCTAGTAAATGCTTACACATTTACTCGATTTTGTTTGATCACACGTGTCGATCGTCAAAAATCGATCAAGTCTGTAGGCACCTTTACACACTCGTATAGAACATTTTCTTGGAGAAACTCACACGGAAATGATTCGAGATTAGTAATAAAAGAAATAAGTGTATTAGATTGCTTTATTGGCTCATTGATTCGATAGTATCGATGCAAGCCGGTTCGTTATCGAGTTTCTTGCTGCAAATTCTTTTAGTAAGAGTTTGGGATTCAGTATGTGCTGTGTCATGGCGTTAATACTAATTTCAATAAGAAAACGTTCTAAATCTATAGTTTTCATAATGGAATTGGATGACAACATAAGTAGAGCCCGCGCCACCACTCAATTCCGATAGACGCAGAACTAGTGTCTATGTCATTGCATCAAATTGCGCTAAAAAAATGTAGTTCTACAATTTTTCGCCGAACTCCAGTGGTGGCGCGAACTCGAGGTGTATTGCTTCTGTCACCAACGTAATTTTTTCCGACTTATCTATGACATTCAAAGAGACTATCATAATAATAGAGATTATGTCATAAAAATTGAATCTAGATGAAAAATATTGAAAGACATAAACTAAGACGTTTTGTTTACAATTAACTGAATAGACAGCGACATATTAATTAATATCCTAATGATTCGTAATACATGCTAACATGCAACAATGCAAAAAATAAACATGTATAGTACGGTGTGAAAAATGGCGAATTTAAGAGAAATAAACAGCCTCATGTTTATACATGATCGAAATTAAATTACAGACGTGTTGAAATATCATCGGTAATTTATGGATATTTAGTATTGAGTGGAAAAATAACGTATTGCGTCCCGGCTCTGCTGCGCACGGCTTTTACGATATAACATTTTTTTTTATTGATTGAAAGTTACATATAAATGTATTTTATGCAAAATAATGGTGAAAACCGCATTGAAATCCGTTGCGTAGTTTAGAAGAACAATGCGATCGCACAGACAGGCACGAGAAGCGATTATAATTTAAAATATTAATTGATAGTAAATTTAAATGACTGTTGACTGGTTTCTTCAGATAAACTCTTCGAAGCTACGGCATAGTCATCTTTGCGAAATTCCTCCTTTGATAAAATATGGAAGTAAACCATATATTATATTATATTTACCAATATTGGACACGTAAATGAAACGGTAAAAAATTGAGTTTGACTTGAATTACGCAAGTTATGTGCCCTATGTATTTGGTATAATATTCCAGTATCATAACATTTTAATTTAAATTGAATTTCATGAACCTGTGTCTTTTATGAGTACCTACCTATCGTTTATAAACGGATGTTTAAATAATATATAATCTGGTAATGCTGACATTTGGTATTAATTTGAATAGTCACGAAATTATTATTTTTAACAGTTCAGTGTTAAATTCACATATTTATCAGCATACTCATATTATTACTTACTAAATACTCATAAAAACTTAAAAGCTGGGCTTTTAGAATCGCTAGTATCACGGCTTTAGTCACTCATCGAACTAGGATTTTATGCGTCACGTTAATTTGTAATTTTGTGCTCATAATTTAATCCATTTTAGAGAAGAAGAGTTCATATATGTAAATTTGTTCGTCGTTTCGTCTATCACTTAGTCAAACGACTTCATTGTTTTATTGATCGTGTGTGAAATAACTTGTGTTAATTAGGACAATAAACGATTAGTATGCTGTTATTCATGAAAAAACTTTACCTCACTTTGTATGCTAACATTATAGAGAAAGAATGAAGAACCAAAATACTCCATTTTTTTATGAATTGCTCCAAAATTACTATAAACTCTAGTTTCTGTAATCCTACTAATATTATAAACGCGAAAGTTTGTGAGGATGGATGGATGGATGTTTGTTACTCTTTCACGCAAAAACTACTGAATGTATTTGGATGAAATTTGGCACACAGATAGTTTATAATTTGGAATAACATATAGGATACTTTTATCCCGATATTCCCACGGGATCCAGACTTACCCGTATGCGAGTGAAACCACGAGGCGCTGCTAGTCATTGTTATAAGTTTCTCGTCAGTTAAATAAATAAATAGCATGTCAGTTAAGAATCACAGTTGATCAAAACACTTGAGATGACATTTGGCATTGTTATGGCTCCCAGAAACCACGATATATTGTAAAAGTTATTGTTCTTTGCAGAAACCAAGTATTACCTAAAAAAATGTAGACTAGAATGTGCTATTATTAATCATCTCCTCAACAACACAAAAGAGAAAGAATGTCTTCTATATAACAAAAACAAACGAAAACAAAACACTAACTGCGTAAGAGTAAAATTAAAACATTTCTCTAATTCAGCGAAGTGAGCAATTCGAGTACGTTATACAACAAATTAACACTACATTACATAAACATTGATAATACTACAATTGAGTATAACAGTTGGTCTATTTGTATACAGGCTGATTCATTGCGATGGGTTAGAATGGAAAAGTCTGAAAGCGGTTGATAAACTGGTTCTTAGAAACCATGTTGTCGATATTAAAGTTTAGAAAAACTACTTGATTTAAATGAAAACTCAATTGATTCATATGTAAAGTACCTATTGTTGCCATCATGAACTGATTTATAAAAATCAAGAACAGTTTAAAATCATGAAATGCAGCTATTTTCTGTTGATGGGTCAGAGTGAGGGGCTCGTTACTAAATAATTACAGCCTCACGGATTAAATTTCGCTTACCGAGGCCGGTCCATGGACGGGTGACCTTCTATTACAAACCAATACCTCCCCGTGTGTCGGAAAGCACGTTAAATCGTTGGTCCCGACTGTCACTTGTAGATGTTTGACAGTCGTTCGGGGTAGTCAGAAACCCGAAATTCCGACAACCAGTCTTACTATACTGGGTATTGTATAGTGTAATGTATGGATTATTAGCAGGGTTGTGGAGGTCAGATAGGCAGTCACTCCATGTAAAATACTGGTATTCAGCTGCATCCGGTTAGACTAGCTTGGGAACTAGCAGATGATGGGTCAGTGTGAGATTTATTGCTAACAATTACAGACCCATCTCAATAGATCAGCCTGTATAGTAAAGAAAGTATTTGTACAGCTTTCAATAGGACAATTGAAAACAGACCTTTGGTCAAAGACATTTCATCACTACTACAAAATAAACTTTGGGTAACTATTTCGTCTCGTTGGACAACTGGACAATAATTTACTGAAGAGAATTGACAGTTTTTGGCATTTTATTTGTATACCTAGGTGAAGTTGGCACAGGTATTTTAATCTTGATCTCAATTAGGAATTCTCTATTGCCATTTATACAAAATAAAAATAAATATACTTTAATTCAGACCTTGATCCATAATATGATGTTAGTATAAATATATCCACACTATACTTTTAAGGTATATTAACAACAAATGTAATACCTACACAATTTCAGTTCACGTATCGGTAAACATTTAGTATCGTTTGGCAGGTCGGGGGTGCCGCCTCTCTCTTGGCACCACTTCCATGAAAAGGTAACGCACCATTCTTGAGAAAAATTAATTATTGTAACCTAAACTCAAAATGCTTTAAAGTTGCGGACAGGAAAAAATATGACATAAAACAATTCAAGAACACAGAGAAAAAAAGATTAAACAATTATTAAGCAAATGTATCCAGTTCTTTCAAAATATCACCTGAATGTACAAAATATCTTTTGTAACTCATACATAAACACATGGACATAAGATTGTCACTTCGTCAGTCGTTATACTAATATCTCTAGATGATTCTAATTCATACCAGACACGTTAAATGTAACTAAAAGTATGAATTTACATACATAACAAAAATTAATGTAATTTAAAATGTTAATTATTTTCAAGTCAGGGCCTTTCTAGTTAGTTACGTAACGAAAGATGTCTCAACTCCTGTTTTGTCAACTTGTGTAAATGGAATAATAAATAATATTACACTCGTTAGAATGTCAGCAGAACATTAAAGTCGGTTGTGTAAATGCGACCTTTGTTTTGAAAGCGATACGGTATGTTGATCAGATCAAAGTGATAGGTGTGTGCAGGGTCATTTGTGCTTGAATTTGTCACTTTGTATAGGGCTGCGTAATTCATTACGTAGTATGTAATTATTTATTACTAGCTGCGTCCCGCGTTTTCACCCGCATAAGTCTCGAGCCCGCGGGAATATTGGGATGAAAAGTATTCTATGTCCTAACCCAGGTCATAGTCTACCCTTGTGCCAAATTTCATCTAAATCCGTTCAGCCGATTTAGCGTGAAAGCGTAATAAACAAACTCACTTTCGCATTTATAATATTAAGATAGAATTGGATGTATAAAAAAATTAAGTACCTTAGCATTGTGTTTTGGGAAAAATGTATAGATTTTCCTGTACAACTGTATATAAGGTAAGGTACTAATTACCTACCTTTTCTCCACCAAATTAAAATTGTTTCTTCAAATAATAGTATGGCCTACAGACAGAGAGTTGTTCCAAGATCTGGCTGTTTGTTTATAAGTGCGTTACTCACTCAGTATACAAGAGAAATTCCTAGTATTCACCCACGTTTGTTATTTAAAAATAAATGAGTAATTATAAAAACAAAAACAGATTGAATGTATACTATTCAAATCGAATCGTTATTTTTTATTTTTTATTAAGTGCAATTCTGAATTTTTTATAATTTTTTGACAATTTTAATTATTATTTTTATTTTGTAATGAGTTGTTGAATATTTAAATTTAATTTATCACAATTTTATTTTGGGTTTTTATCTGTTTAGAATTTAAAATAGTTTATAAAATAAATAGAATAATATAAATTAATGTGTGAGTGTCTATGAACTAGAATTATGTCTCTTAAATGTCCTCACTCATCGCTCTAAAATTATGATCAACGGTTTTTAATCAATACAAACAATGCATGCAAAACCAATGCTAATTAATCTTTCTTCATTACCCCCAATCCATCACTTAAACAACTTAATCAAACAAACTTGGCTTACACACTAACCTATACACCTGCTTACCCCCATTCCATCCGGGTCAGTAGTAGCATACTTACTGGACCATATCCAACGTGTGATGGGCTTATGGATAAGTTGGCAGAAAGATAATTGTTCGTAATTACAATTATGATAAGGTGAATCAGTAACTGTAGTTAACACGTAGTACAGTAGGTAACAAAAATCCAGTATGATAAAAATTATGTTCTTTTTTTCTTAATTAATATTAATTTGACAGGAGTTTAAAAAAAAACAAATTTTTTGATACATCTGGAGGCCTGTATTTTAGAACTCCATGCCCCCGATTATAAAACATAGTAAAAGTTGTCAACGTGGTACAATTGCGAGTGAAAGATGTGTGATTATGTGTTTGCGTGTGTGTGTGTGTGTGTGTGTGTATGGGTACATTTATTGTACATACAATATTTCATAAATATATAATATAATTAATTATGTAAATGTGTATTGAAAATTAAATATACATATTATTTATACGTAGAAAATTACCAAGCACTTGTCTCACCATCTCCGAGTAGCTTTCTTAGTATAAGGTGGTCTCTTATTGTATTGAAACTCCGTACTACGCTGGGCCAGTTCTAGGTCAAAGTGTTACCACGGACGTGCAGACCTACTATAGCACAGTATAATAAAGTAACAGTATTATGTATCGGCAGTGACCTTAAAATACTAATCTACGACCGCACGATACATAAACCTTTCCAGGTCTGGGTATACCTGCCGCGAGAATTTGAAGCGCGTCGTTTCGGCCGTTTTCTATGCAGACATAATACTGTTAGTTATTTATACTGTGACTGTAGTTAAAGCCTTCACCTTTGGCTATAATTGACGTGCAATAATCATTGTTTGCGGAATTTAATTTCAGTTAACATATTTTTTGTGAAGGGATCAGACATAGTGAGTTGTAGGTTTAAAATCGACGTTCATTTTTATATTAAAATACGACGTTATAGATTTAAAGTCCAGTAGTGACCCGGTGAACGGATATGAATGTTGTTGAACTGTCAAAATTAAACAGATTAGCCGTAATCGTTTACGAAAATATGTTACGTAATTAGCTGGTCCTTGTTACAAAAAGTAATTTGTTCGTTCAAAATTGTCAATACGCTTATAAAGAGATTGTCAATGCAGTTTCATAACTGCGTATGACAATAACGGTCAAATATGATTTATAGAGAGATTGCGTGAGACAAGATGTTGCTAGCTCCTTGCCTAAAGCTGTATGTTATTACAACAAGAGGCGAAGAAACTGAATATTTTCAGTAAGAAAAAAACAGTTCATAAATAATATCGATTCAGAAAGTGTGTGTAAATAAGAAAACTGTAATTTAATGTCTTGTGTGTGTGTGTATGTAAATTAGATTCATATTTTCTACTCCGACAAATATTAGATGCAACATGTATTTAAGCTGTTTATGCTGTAATGGTATGGGTAGAAGTCTTATGAGTTCACATGCACGTCCGCAAGAAAAGGGCCATCGTTCGAGCTCGAAAATAGTCTGACAATCTCAAAAACAATATTTGATTGATAAAAAAAGAAAATATAGTATTTGTCACCTTAAGCGCAGACCACACTGGGAACTGGGATCGAAGCTAAGTTCGCCCGATTCAAACTTTATGGCAGCTTGGAACATGAGGCAAGTCGCTGCGCAGTAAGAAATTCATGTGTGTGCGGGGGTGAAGGGTGGGGTACTGCGCTAATAGCGCATTTTAGCACCCTAATTGCGTAACACACGATCTATCACAATATTTTTCATTTTGACAGTTCAACAACATTCATTGCGTTATTTATGTTGTCGAGCAGAGAAATTTTTCGAACTTGTGAAGTAATGGATTAGCAATATCCTTCAAAATTATTCAGGTCATTGATCGTGTGTTACGCAATAAAGTTTGACGCGTACTATACTGCGTGCTTGCATACTTTGGTTCACAGCGCGAACTATGAAAGGACGCGGTAGCTACATGAGCGAAGATAAACGAACTTTGCTTCGTTTCCAGTATGGCCTGCACTTTTACCATTAATCAATAATACACACATCAACACGGTCTAGGGATATTTTTAAAAAAGCTAATTACTATCAATGTGTTAATTATTTATATGACATGTATATATTTAAAAGATACGTTATTTAATATTCTACCATTTTTTAATAATGGTTAAGGTACTTCGATTAAAATTTCAGGATTTTATGGAAAAAAAATGAAGCATAGACGGAAACCGTATATGAATTAACTTTTAATTTATGAGTAAAAACTGAAAAAAATAGAAAAATCATTTAATTTGTGTTTATAAACTTGAAGTTAGTAGTCTGAGAAAGCGCCCATGATGTTCATAACACATCGGCAACGATTCGGCATGCTCAGAACAAGGTTGTCAATGTCTTGCTGCGGAATATTGTCCCATGTCCTTCTGAGGTGCGCAAAAAGTTGATCTTCTGTAGCCAAATTTTCAGGAACTTCCTTCAGAGCTCTTCTTTGCAGCATATCCCACGCATGCTCAATGGGATTTAGATCTGGCGATTGAGCAGGCCAGTCTAAGGCCCTAACATTGTGTGTATGTAACCAAGCTGCTACCGTTCTCGCCGTGTGAGCCCGGGCATTGTCGTGCATGAGCAGGAAATCTTGCCCCATTTGTGTTCTGTGGGGCAAGATTACGGGCCCCAGCACCTGTTGGACGTATCGTTTTGCCGTCATATTGCCCCGCACCCAAACGAGATCCGTCCGTCCTCCAAGACGAATTCCTGCCCAAACCATAATTGTTTCTCCTTGGTATGGGTGAAGTTCCTGAGGGTTCTGAAGACGGCTCCATCGTCCAGGAACTCGCCAAACACGCGTCCTTCGTGAATCTGGATGGAAGCCGAACCTGGATTCATCCGTGAACAGCACATTGGACCATTGCTCACGGCCCCAGTCCAAGTGGTTCCGAACCCATTCTAATCGTCGTCCACGATTGCCTCTCCGTAAAGGTGGGACCCGGAGTGGTCTACGAGAGCGTAGATTGCTTTCATGCAGTCGCCTTCTTACAGTTTGGTCACTCACAAGCACTTGGTGTTCCACTCGCAGCCTTTGGACCAATTGAGTCGCCGTTGCATTTGGTTGAGCTCGCGCGGTAATTTGCAAAAATCGGTCTTGTCTGGGGGTAATGATGCGACTTGGCCCCCGGTGCCTCTCCGCTACTTCACCTGTGGCACGATAGCGTGTCCACAATCTTGAAATTAAATTTTGGTGGGTCCCTATGGCCTCAGCAACATTACGCTGAACAGACCCAGCTTCCAGCATTCCCACAGCTCGTAACATCTCCGCCCTCGTCAAATGTTGGCGTTGCATGGCTACAATACTTCAATTTTAACTTTATCTTTCGTTTAAAAATGAAAAAAAACTTTAACTAAACGTAATTCGTATTGTTTTCTAAATTTCGCACAAATGAAAATTCCCTCTCCTACACATTAAGACATTTTTATGCCACTGAAACAAAAGAATTTTCAAAAATTTGAATTTGGAATTAGTCTGAGATAAATTACAAACAAATCGGTGTATAAAAGATTCCAATGCGGCCAGTACTTTTCGAGTTATTTAATTGAGTATGAAATATCCCTAGACCGTGTTGATGTGTGTATATGATTAATAGTAAACAAAGTTTTATCATTTAGTGCCAGGTGTACAGTTTGTCTCATTTCTAAAGAATGAGAAATCGTTTCCTCTCATCAACTTTTACTACCTCAGTTGTGCAGTAATAAACAGCAACTGCACATTAAAAATAATTTTCCATACTTTCTTTAGTCGATAGATCACTGCAGAAATCTCCGAACATACTTTCGTCTATCAAGTCTAAACTAACGCAGTCTTTTGTTTTTGTTCAAAACACACGTATGCTGAGCGAGCAGGTATAAATTCATCTTTCTTATGCCCCGGACGCTTTAGCATCTATCGTTACAGAGCAATGCATGCCGAAGCTTCGTATGTTTTACTCGCTGAAAAGTTATCGCGCTAATGCGCTGGTCACATTAGCGGCTTCATATTATCGTTCATTAATCCAAGATGGCCACGCTTATTATGTACCGCCACCCGGGCGATAAGTGCTACGCAGCCCGAACTATCGCGGCGATAACCGATAATGGTTGGTCACATCTGCGTGTCGTATCACTGTGCGAAGCTTCGTCACGATACCGCAAACTAAGCTAATTATAAACTAACTGTTGCCTGCGACTTCGTCTGCAATCTAGGATAAAAAGTAGGCTATGTCCTCCGCCAGGTCCAAGGCTTCCTATCTCTAAAATTTTATATCGATCGGATCAGTGAAAGGACAGACAGACAGACAGTTAGTTTCGCATTTATAGTATTAGTATGGATAATATTTTAAAAGAAATTGGATAAAATAGAAGAAGATGGATAATTTCAATGACACTATGTTAACTAGGGTAAACCCATCGATCTAAGGATCGTAAATCATCTCTCTCCGTTGTTCCACAGTCGGTTAATGCACGCAATTAGTGATGCGCAACACCACAAAGCTTTTTATTATCTAGTGATGTGAACCTCATGCTGCGTCTCATGAGGTCATTCCAAATAGTAGGTATTCAAATATCACGTTTTACCGCGACTGGTGATCTCAGCAGGCATATATTTAATCAGACATTCATATGTACATATAAACTTAAGTCCGTTAACTAAATATTCATTGTTGAAAATTAAAATAAATAGAAAAACCTGCAGAAAAATGTGGGTAGTTTTATATACAGCTGCACTAATTATTGTTAGTGTACAAGAAAATTGCAACCATGACAGTGAATTGTCGTATCAATTTCAAAACTAAGGTATCTTGAAATCGTAGCCACAAACAAGCAACAACCGTGTGAATGCAGATAAGAGACATCCACACAAAAAATAGACGAATGATACAATTAACAGCAAATTATATCTTAAATAGCTTACCAGAAAACGTGAGAAAACATCCGACCTTCTGGCATAGAACAATCAGCCGTTATTAATATACACTGTCTTCGAATGTCACAAGCACAGTTCACGATAACGGAACACTACGTACATGCAAAAAGTGGACGCGAAAAGAAATCAAACGATCGAACGCGATTGGCCGGTCGGTTAGAACGTTCGAATCCGAAATTCAAATTGGCCAATGAGGAGAGATCGCGCATGCGTGCAGTAACGACGAACGCTTGTCGCGGACTGAGGCAGTTTCTCAAATGAGCGGTGGTTGACGAGCCTTCTCCATTCACACTGTCAAGTTAATTGTTTCTGTTTTACACAATTTTCAACCTTAACTTTCTCTCAGTAGGTAAATTTTCCCGTGTGTGATTTTGGCGGTTAAGTCCATTTACACCAAAAAGAAACGCATTGCCACCTCGGTCGCCTTCACATGCGCAGGAGTACACTTTTTTGCAATGTCTCGTTTTTATTTTCTTCGTATATTTTAATTTTTTTTATAATGTAGAAAAAAGTGCATGAAATTCTGGCTTACACGAAAATTATTTCTCATAACTGTTACATAAAAAAATGGGAAAAAAATAAACCGTAAGTATATAAAGATATTACATAAAATAAAACTTAGCATATTTAAAAATATGAGTAAAGAAAGTTTTTGTACTCAATTCTACTGTTTATGCAATAAAAAAAGTTATATATTCAATATTTTTGTTTTAGTCGTTCGCGTTGATGTCTTTATAGTCAACAACTAGTCAGCTAAAACGTTGTCAAGGTAACCGACTTATTAAGCCACTTAATTTACTTTAAACCTTAACGACCCCGTCATTAAGTCGCATTTTCAACGCACCCGAGCACTCACTAAATTACAAACAATGGGTACATTTTTCTTAATAAGGAATTTTAATAAAATTAAAAATAATTAATGTGTGAAAGACATGCTTTTCATAATATTATTTAACTTTATATATGGGGTTAAAACCTGTAGTAAAACATAACACGGTTATGACTATTATAATTAATGTTTGTTATTAAAACAATGTCGTGCAATTGTGTAAAAAGTATAATTAAAAATATTTTTCTTAGTCCACTTTGTACTTTTGTATGAAATGAATAATAATCGCAATAATCGTCGTAATGTCTACACTAAAATTTTACCTATTTATTCTTATTGATGTGTAACATCTTTCCACTCGCTTTCCTGCAATCAATCTGTGGGACTGATTTCGTGAAAAGGGACAGATATGTGTAACAGGAAGCCGGGGAAGCGCGCGCTATTTGATTTGACCAAAGAGCGCGCGCGGTGCTAGAGTTGATCGTCAGATGGTACCAACCCATTTTCTGAGAGGTTGGTACTGTCAACCAAGATGTCAGATATTACACATCAGATATGCGACTAATGTGAGGGTCGTTTGTTTTTTTTATTAGATTATTTTTCTAATACTAAGCTGATCTGTGTCCTCCTAAGCCAATCATGTGTCTAGCCTGTTCCCAATATTTTTTTCGGCTGCCAGTTTAACCGGATGCAGCTGAATACCAGTATTTTACATGGAGCGATTGCCGATCTGACCTCCGCAACCCATTTACTGGATAATACGATACCCCTTGGCTTACCAAGGGGTATCGTCGTCAGAAGCCCAAAAGTCTGACAACCAGTCTTAACTGGTTGTCAGACTTTTGGGCTTCTGACTACACGAATGAACAATGTCAGAAGTATGAGAAGAACAGAGTAGGAGAAGATTGTTAAAAGAACGCAGATTCTTAGTGTATGAAGAACATAGATATTAGAAATAAGACACAAGATAAGAAGGAGGAGTGGGAGAGTTGAGAAGGGAGAATAGCGTGGTCAAAGCGCGCAAACTTCTCCTTTGGCGAATGAACATTCATTTGAGGTCAGACCTATAGCTTGAAACATGGTCATATTTTCTGAGGTTGAATATAAGCCGGATACAATTGTTGAGCAGTCTGTCGAGCTTATCCAGCAAAACCGCATTCAAGTCAAAGTAGTACACGTCACCATAGTCGATGATACACAAGCCTAGTTTTCGTCTTGACAGACAAAAACTTTCTGAGACGATACAGGGATCGCAGAGTACCGTTGACCCTTTGACTAACACTAGAGGCCTGGCGTTGCCAGCTAAGTGTCTAGTCAAGATGCAAACTGAGATCTATTACCGTAGGGGTAATGGGTATGACGGTACGCGAGCTAATATTCGCGTTTATTTATTTTTTCCTGAGCTCGTGGCTAAGTAACAACAGCCACACTCAAAAGTCATTTGTTCAAACTACTCTGAGAATCAGCACTTTTCGAACGTCAAAATTACATAAGTCAGTCCCCCAAAACGCCCACCCTTCACCACTTCCTAGTGCGTTAGCTGGGAAGAAGAAGTGGCGCAACAAACTCCCCAGCTGCACAGCTGTCTGTTCAATTAGAAGAACAAAAAAAAAGATTCTATATAATAGTATTCAAAATAATTTACATTAAGCAACCCAAAACATAATTTAAATTATTACTGACTGATTGATCCATCAGGTTAAGCTACGCTTGCCGGGGTTGGTCAGTGGATGGGTGACCATTTTTACATACCGAGAATCCTCCGTGCCTCGGAAAGCACGTTAAGCCGTTGGTCCCGGCTGTCATTCGTGGATCTTTGACAGTCGTTACGAGTCGTCAGAAGCCCGAAAGTCTGACACCAGTCTTACCAAAGGGTATCGTATTACCCAGTTACTGGGTTGTGGAGGTCAGATAGGCAGTCGCTCCATGTAAAATACTGGTATTCAGCTGCATCCGGTTAGACTGGAAGCCGACCCCAACATAGTTGGGAAAAGGCTAGGCAGATTGATTTATTTTTTCCTTTTTACTTACCTCCAATGATATGGATATTTTTAAAGCATCGAAATATTGAGTTTTAACGAATAAACGACACGATACTAAATACTAAACATATCCATTTATCAATAATCTAAAAAACAGTAATTAAAAACTAGAGAGCTCCCATATAAAGGGCTCTCTGAACGAATATGGTAGATAGCCATTTTCAGCAACAAGCCTGCCTGTTATTTATTCAAAGTCAACTACAGATATGGAAAAAATATTTGTGTTACATAAATGGCTATATATCTAATCAATAAATAAATAATTATAGTCTACTAGCTTTTGACTACAGCTTCGCCCATGTGGAGGTCGTAAATTATCCTACGGGAACGTACTACCGAGATCAAGACTATCCTATGTCCTAACCCAGGCCATGGTCTACCTGCATGCCAAAATACATCGAAATCTATTCAGCCGTTAAGGCGTGAAAAGGTAACAGACAGAAATACAGACAGAGTTACCTTGATATTTATAACTAGCTGTTCCCCGCGGTTTCATCCGCATAAGTCTCGATTCCGTGGGAATATCGGCATAAAAAGTACTATAAGTTTTAACGCAGGTTATGATCTACTCATGTGCCAAATTTCATCCAAATCCGATCAGCCATTTTAGCGTGAAAGCGTAGCAAATACACTCACTTTCGCATTTATAATATTACTAGCTGTTGCCCGCGTCTTTGTCAGCGATCAAAGATGAAAAGTAGCTTACGTCCTTCTCCAAGTCAAGGTATATCCCAGGACCAAATTTCATCCAAATCCGTTAAGCCGTTTTAGCGTAAAAGCGTAACAAACAAACAAACTCACTTTCGCATTTTACGTATAATATTAGTTAGGACAGTTAGGATTAAGTATGTATTTAGCCCTAACATAGCCATGAACTGTAAAAGGAACTGTGTATTTAGGTTCAACAATGCGTAATGATGGTTCACATTGACCAAGTTAAACCCTTTTGGGTATGTGTTTACTTTATATGTCTATAATCCTATAAGTATGATGAAAAGAAAAATGTTCATAAGAATCTTGAGATATTGAACAAGGATTAAGAACTCATCAAAACGGAATATAATTGGGCCTTACCTAGGGAACTAGGGACCTCACCTGGCAGGGGACTGGTCGCACGGGCGTTGTGAAGCAATTTGGGCGCTCCTACAGATCCGCCCCATAAACACACCCCAAAGCACTGAGGGGTGGCCCCCCTCTCTCTGTGAGTAGGTGTGCAATAAAGCCTCCTAGGAGGGGGAGGGGAACCCAATGACCGGCCCCCGATTTCGAGGGCCGAGAGAAGATTTCATCGGGCAAGGGGCCAAAAATAGGCCCTAAAACCGATTCCTCGACTACGGCTTAAGCATGCCAATAGAAAATATATTTATTTGTTCAATCAGTCAATCAATTTAGCCTATCGCAGTCCACTGCTGGACATCGGTTTCTCCCAGGCTGGTTCATCTAGCTTAGGGGCGTCTCATACTAGCTTGTCTCTACTCCAGGACTCGTCTGCTCCACCTGCCATCGATATTTCGACAAACATGGCCAAGCCCACTGCACTGCCACTCCAGCTTGCTGACTTTACAAGCTATGTCGGTAGCACCGGTTCTTTTCCGGATTATTTCATTCCTGATTTTATGCCGTTTTTAGTTCCGTAGTGAACAAGGAACCCTTATAGTTTCGCCATGTCCGTCTATCTGTCTGTCCGCGGCTTAGCTCAGAGACGGTTACTACTAGAAAGCTGTAATTTGGCATGGGTATACCCTATTAATCAATTAATACGCCGACAAAGTGGTGAAATAAAATCAAGAAACATATTTTTTCTTTTTAGGGTACCTCCCCCACATGCAAAGTGGAGTTCTTTTTTTCTCGTCTTTCCTATATAGGTAGTGTTGCCGTTCAAAAATATTGTTTTGTGTGTGAAAAACATTTTTCTATTCAGGGATCCGTTTGCGAAATATTAAGCTTTAAAGTGCTACTTTTTGTTAGAGTCAAGTGTCCCCCTCCCCCTGCCAGCTAAACAGTAGTACTTGGATTTGTGAAAAAATCATAGCCATAATAGTATGTATAACGAAATTAAAAGGAAAACTATCACAACTAATAGCAATACTAACAACTAAGTAGGCTTAACAGCTTAACGAGTAATAATCGACCAACTTAAATTTGCAATTTGAAAAACATGATCTGCCATACGTTCCGTATGGGAGAAAATGTTTTTCAACAGACAAAGATTTAGTCACAGCAGTCGTATGTTAAATACCTGTAGTTAGACATAATAAAATAGATTTTGTTGTTAGAGGTGTGACTCGTTTTATTACAATACTTCAAGGTGTGGAACAATGCGCAGTATTAATCGACTGTTAGGTGTTGTAATATGAAATAGGTATGTCGTTATAAAAACAGAACCGCACGTGCGTCACTGAGATAAAGAAACAAGCGGAAAAATTCGAAGGTAAATCTCAAAAATGTCTACAAAATCTGGTAAGGGGTCATTCGTGATTTTCGTCCTTGTCACAGGTGGTCATATTTGTGTGACTCTTAGTATGGCGTCACATATATTACAATCTTGTAATATTGACGAAGAAACATATGTTCAAACTTGAGACCTGTCAACACAGTATGGAGCTTACATGCTCAACGTCAACTTAAAATACAGAATAAAAATAGAAACATTGCGGAAACAAACAAATATTAAAGATGGAACATACTGCATAAAAAAACTAAAATGGAGGTGGGCAGGTCATATTATGTCTTATAAATAGGCTTAGTATGTAACTGAATGGTGTCCAAGACAAAATAAAATTCTAATTCAAATTTTATATTTCCGACCAAGAGATCCATACCGTGTTAGTATGAAGTTAGCCTATGTTAGTAAACACAAAAATTCAAAATACAATAATTAGGTATAGGAACATTAATTGGCTACATGAACATGTGCACGCACATGTCTGCTAGCCCAGAGCCTGATAAATGGTCCCTCAACCATGTCCGCCAGTGTAGCTAAAATACTGTTAGGGCTACTGAATCGCCGCAACATCCATGCACACCGTTTGCGTATAATGGCATGAAAGTCGTCTATTCCCGCTTCCGCAAACATGCCCGATGCACTGCAAAACCGAGGCAGCCCCAACAATATCCTCAGCGCAGTATTACACTGCATGGGCAGCGCGTTGTAAGCCTTCTGCGTATACCTAACCCACAAGCTGCACGAGTAAAACGACTGGCAGTAGGCTCTGAAGAGCGTTAGTTTTACCTCGTCAGTGCACCGCGCAAACCTGCGGGCAAGCATATTGCATCGGGCTGCCAACGCCCTGCGCTCTATCTATATCTTGGTCATCTGTGAGACAAAGAAAGAGGAAGGCAGCATCTTAGATGGGATGACGATATTAAGAAAATAGCTGGTGTTGCTTGGAGTTTGATGACCCTTAATCGAAAAGGGTGGCAAGCTTTAGGGAACGCCTTTGCGGAAAAGCAAGACCATCGCGATACCGGTGTCAAAAAATGGTTATTTAAGTTTAATTAGTTACTTTATACTGTAGTTTAGTTTACTTTCATTCATGTTTTATAAGATTGTTGAATCAAGGCTATAATAATATTCATAGAGTAGGTAATATTTTAAAGTTTTGCGTTAGAGTTAAAGTTTAGAGTTTTCTGGTACTATGAGATTTATAATTATGACGTCACGAAGCTAATGACTCTTCCCCCCTTGTCTTACGATGTCACACTTTGATGACCCACTTCCTCCCCTAAACGTGTGACGTAATTAATGGGTGGCCCCTAATGATAGACAAATATCATAAGTCGTACTCTTAAAACACAAACAAAAATAAAGCCAGAATTCCAATAATTCGAAATACGTGAACTCAAGAAAAGGGCCAAACATGAAACAGGTAGGTACCAGTCAACGACCAGTTATTGGCCGAGCTTCTGAAATGTGCGCGTGAGCACAGTTAAACAAATCGACGCGTTTTGAGGTCTGCCGGAGTAAAGCTAAGGTATGTGAGAATGTTCGAGAAAAATTATAAAAATGTGGTCGATATATTAATTGATCTACTTTTGCTTTCTTTTTTGCGTAGGTATGCAGAAATTTTTGGATTTGTGGTTTGACATACTTTCCAAAAAGTATCTATGCTGATTTTAGAAGATAAATTATGTAAGTCAACTCAAGCTATTTGAGATTATGGGTCTGTTTTACCCGATAACGGCCATGCAAAAAGGAGGGTTACGATTTTGACCGGTATGTATGTATGTTTATTTGTTCCCTCATAACTTCTAAGCTTCTTATCATAATTTGACAAACTAGGTAAGTATTGTCTTGATCGTCGGCTGGTTATAGGCTATGTGACGACACATAAAATAAATATGGCGTCCTCTAGAGGACATAAAGTAAACAATTTTTATTTTATTTTGTGTATGATTCCATTTTGTAAATAACTATCTTGCAAACCCAAAAACCTTGTTGATGATGAAGATGAGAACTTTGAAAACAAAGAACTGCAAAAACTGGCAGAACCAAAGTTACTTATCATTACAAAGGGACCTTATAAAGGATCTCTAAAAGTAAGAAGATTACAAAAACTTGTTTCGTTGGTTGTCAAGTTCGAACCAACGGATGGTGGAGGTCGCCGGGCAACATTCCACATCAGTGATTATTTTTAGGCATTTGCTAATATCAAGCGAACAAATTATGTAGCTGTAGTTGCAGAAAAAAAACATGGAAGGTGTTTGGCAGGTTGATGTATTAGTAGAATTAGATAATGCGCAGAAGCAAGATGTAATGGAAATTTTAAAACAGGACTATATATAGCTTTAAGTTGTTTTACGAACAGCAAAATATACTCGTACATGAAGGTATTTATATGCTTCTTCTATAAATATTATAAATTAAAGTCCCTTTTCATGTCTGTCTGTGTGACCGCATTGTTACTCTAAACTACACACAGATTTTGATGCGATTTTCACCATCATTTAGAGAATTTATTCCGGAAGCTTTATATGTGTATAATACATTCATTTATCAACTGACATTATAAAAATAAATCTCGATGTTTTTTCCAGTCCTGAAAACCGTGCTAGTCCAATTATATATTATACTATATTATAATTATATATATAAATAAATAAATAATGTAATAATATAAATGCGAAAGTTTGTGAGGATGGATGTATGTTTGTAACTCTTTCACGCAAAAACTACTGAACGGATTTAGATGACATTTTGCACACAGACCGTCTTATTACAAAAAACTGCTTAAGTAATGGTTTAAACCAAGACTAAAAAGGTCTTGGATTGTTACGGTAACAAAGCTAGTACCAGCCTCAAAATGTGTCCCGATTACAAAACGAAGACCAATCGAGGATCAGTTAGTACCAAAGAAGGTTCATGCTCAGAGTAATAACTATATTACTCTGAGGGTTCATGGTTAAAATAATATCCACAGATAAGAAACAATAATGGCATTCTTTCATTCGTTCACGCAGGCTTTATTTGAAGCAACGTACTGTTTCTCTAAATGCTGATATTGTAATAACACTTGAAATGCTTAAATAATTATTCACCAATACCAAAATATGTCCTAAATTGTTCTTTGTTTAGGTTACAATATATTGAACAAGCAAAACTTGTAGTTTTGATGCGCTTTTTATTATATAAAGTTGTCATTATTTTTTAACACCTCTGTTGAGGTTTTTTTGTGAACGAAACGTTAGTTGGCAAAAAGCTGTCAAGTTGACTGAATAAACGTGAGTGACGTTATTCTTGGGAAAATCGACTCGAAAGGACATATTTTATTAATAGAATAGAATAATTCCTGAATGTTATCAATTCCACTAATCGAACCTGAAATATCCATTAACAAACATCCAGAGATTCGGCAACGGACGCTGGGTGCTCGTGAGCTTGCTAGACAACATCTAGCGTGAAGTGCAGCGACTTACATACGGCGGCGGCGCGTGTAATTTTAAACGCATGTTTATGTTACGTCCTTTACATATTAATAAATAAATGCACTTCTTATTTGTATTCATTGTTCTTAATATACCTAACTGTAAAGCTCAATACACACAAAAGGCGGGTGCGTATCGTGCGCGGGCCGGTACGGTACGGTGAGACGCCGTACCACCGTAACGTACCGAACGGGCGTTCAAACTACCGTTCTTGGATCGCGACGCTGCACGCTGTTACGACCAGAGGTACGGTACAGACAAAAAAACATATTTCTTATATAGTTTGTATAGCATTTAATGAAGAAAATCCATTTCTATTCATTTACAACTGACCCCCATCAGCATTTACTTTCTTTACTCTTATATTCATTGTATTGGTCCAATTACTGTAGGAAAATTAGCAATACTGGGAAACTTCCTAATGCTTTCCTCATGTTTATTTAGAGTAATATGCATTTTTATAAATCTTCAGGACATCTGCTACCTGTTTACATGTTTTGTTGACAACTGGTTGAGACACACCATGTAAATCAGCTGTATCGTCTTGAATCTACGAATAAATCAATAATATTAGTATATTATTTGGATTTTGTCTAAAATGTTAGGTTAGCATTGACCAAGGCTAGGTACTTACATACTTAATGGCGAGCCCAGCTGCGTAATGCGCAAACCATTTGCACTTCAGGATTCAATGGGCATCCTCGAGGGTTGTGGGATAAATCCTCACGTAAAACATCCACAATTTTTTCTCCAAAATGTTTTGTGAACCTATTCATTCTAAAATCTTCGTCACTCAATTCAAAAGGATTTACACGATGTCGATGTCTGTAAGACCTCCGAGACGTTTCCAGCATATCCAAATCTTCCAAATCCATCAAGTCAATCATATTAATAGAATTTTTAACGATTTTTATATAAATTGACAAACAATGATAATCAACGCAAACGTCAAATAAATTAGTACCAAAGATAAACTAGGGAACTAGGGGACTTGGCGGACTAACTTTAGTACCATAAATAGTTCTGAACTAGTGATAAGATTCATCTTTTTATTTTTTTAATAACGTTTTATTTAGTTATGATACTAAAGCTAGTACTAATCCCAGTACCAAATTTAGACCGTGTTTTGGAATAAGACGGAGATAGTTTATAACCTGGATTAACACATAGGATCTTTTTAACCCGATATTCCCACGGGATCGAGACTTATGCGGGTGAAACCGCGCAGCTAGTTAAAATATAAATGCTTTCGAAATAATAATTGCGTATTCTGTTCCCGTTTTGTTGTAGGGGTTTCCGTTGTAGAAACAGTAGCTTGTATATATAAAGGATAAGTAAGTAGGCCTATGTAAATCATAATTAGCCCATAATGTTCCCACTGCTGGGATCCCAGTGCTGGGACACAGGCCTCCTCTCTATGACAGGGAGTGGGCCATAATCCACCACGCGGGTCTCGTGCGGCAAATTCAGGAAAATTAATTGTGTATCAAATTGACACACAACGTCAATTATTTGCCGTGTAGCCATTTCATACAACTGTCAAAGAATTACATATTATAACTTTCAATTGTGATTTGAGTGTACAGAAAAATGATTAAAAACTTTTTTATTTTATAAGACAATGTGTAATTTATTTCCGAGTTTATCTTGGACATTTTTAACACAACTAACTGTTTACACTAGGTACTAAATTAAATGACTAACTACCTAGATAGAATATAAATAAAAAAAGGTCACTTAGGCGTCGAAGTATTCGTCCGCATCGCTGTCATCCGGAAACATGCCTGGCAGCATTGCCACTTTGAAAGGCAATGCTATCTTTGGCCAAGAACGAGCCAGCTCTCTGGTCACGTGAAGTGTCGGCCTGATCGAAACTTCACGTGACCAGAGAGCTGGACAATTTTAGTTGGTAGTAGAATTTATATATTGCTTTCCCTGACTTTACTATATCCAGTCGTATCATCGTCGGTAAACCAACTGACTAAAGGTTGTGGGAATCCGCTGGATTAGGGAGGCACGGCACTGGTCGTTGTGACTCTTGTGGGAAGCCAATGGCCAGCAGTAAGCAGTAGACGTCTTTCGACTGAATGACGATAATAATTAAACTGTAAGGTTTACTTTATTATTTTTTCTGGACTGCCGCGTTCGTCTAGTGGTCGCAAGAGCTATAATTGCTGAGCATGAAGTCCTGGGTTCGAATCCCACGTCGGGCAAAGTGTTATTGGGTTTTTCCATCTGGAATTTCTCAGTAGCAGCCTGGAGTCTGGATTTTTGCCCGCTTGATGGCAAGGGTCGCCCCATATTACATGGGACTTAAACATAACTGACGAAATGTGGGTGTACTATAGGTACACCTCTGCCTAACTCTTCAGGGATTACAGCTGTGATGTTATGCCTCTCTTCTTACTTTCCACTCCTCTCTGTCTTGAGCTAGTGTGTACCAATCCTGTCTGTAGGCGTCAAGCTCGTCTCGTCATCTCCTCCTGGGTCTACCTCGATCTCGACGGACGTGTTCTGGGACCCACACGGTAGTAGATTTGGCCCATGCCTCGTTTGACGTATGTCAAACGTGTCCGGCCCAGTCCCATTAAGTTTAGCTGCTTTTTGGGTGTCGTCAGCGATTTGTATTTTGAAGCGCAGCACTGTGGTTTAAAGGCCTGGTTACACGGTGCGAGCTAGTGTGTGAGCTGGCGAGGCGATTACTGCGGTGCACTGTGTGACCACATCATGCGAGTTACTGTCATGTGCGATTCGGTCAGTAGCTCGCATCCGAGGAACTATAACATTTTGTGTTTTTATTCGCCACGCGCCTTCCCCCACCACGCCACTTGCATGCGACTCAGACGTTAACTCACACGTTTTTAACGTGACAGAAGCTTATACGCTCAGGTGCACTCCGGGGGCATTCGCACTAGTGTGATCTGGTGCGGCGAGTCGAGCTACTGTCTTGCCAGTACAAGTGGGAGTAACTGTCCCATGTCAACGCCAGTAGCTCGTACCGTGTAACCGCACCTTGAGGTTAAAAATATTGTGGTGAATGTTGAATGAAATGAAAAGGTGAATGTTATGACAACATGCTTATAAGCTCATGACCTCTTGTCCAAAAAGTTTGATACGTTGTGGTTTCTGTAACCAAAATATATAACAGTTATATTGTACCACATAATAATACTATGCCTCCAGCTCACATCGGTCGTTGAACTCAAAAAATAAATATAATAGTTGCGTGCTGAAAAATACGTAACACGATCAGACGTCAGACCGTTACCTTAACTGTTTGCCGCTTATGTTATGGAATACCATGCCAATGTCGGCTCTAGAAAAAAAACGGCCAAGTGCTTGTCGGACCACGCACAATAAAGGGTTCAGCAGTTTGGATGAATTTATCCCAA
Source organism: Agrochola macilenta (assembly GCA_916701695.1). NCBI lineage: Eukaryota > Metazoa > Arthropoda > Insecta > Lepidoptera > Noctuidae > Agrochola > Agrochola macilenta. Next base: position 6,973,392 of record OU753564.1, on the reverse strand, counting down.
GCACAAACTTAACATTGTAGTTGAAAAACATGTTCTCCCATTCCACCGGCAAATATAAGTTTGTACGCACAATATTGAGAGATCGAAATTTATTTACTTACGTTACACGTCCGTGTTTGGGTCACAGAAATTCATAATATGTGAACATTTCACCTTGATCGGTTCATTAGATTCGGATCAAATTGGCTGTGACAGACGGACAGACAAACAAACAGACAGACACACGTGTGATCCTATGAGGATTCCGTTTTTCCTGGTGCGGTGCGGAACTCTAAAAAGGTTTGGTACTGTCAGTGATAGAAGTCGGTTATATTATTTAAGTCTATAAAGTCCACACTAGTCCACTGCTGGGATACCTCCTCTCTGAGAGACAGCGTGGGCTGTAATCCGCCACGCAGGCTCATTGTCAGTTGGTTGATGTCACATAGTAGTAGTAACTCTGCAATCAGCATTTTGTTTTTGTAATGTTTTTGTTGACATTTGCCAATGTCGCAAGAGTATTACGCAATAATGTCTTCGTCCGTGGCCTTGACAGCAACCAATAAACAACATTGTTTTTACTTTTTATATTTTTATTTATTGGTTGAACTCGAGGCTTTTGGCTACTTTTGTAAGTGTGTATTTTATGTGTTTTTGTCTTTATGTGCGTTTTGTTTGTGCAGAATAAACGATTTTTCTTTTTTTTCTTTACATGTGTTCGATTTTTGTTTCTAGGATATGCTGGTTTCCTCACGGAGGTTTCTTTCACCGTTTTGAGAGCAGTGGTGTTAAAATAAATTACACAAAGTAAAGCGCCTGCTAGGATTCGAACCGGGGCTGTTACCACTGGACCAACACTATTCTGAGAAGAAGTCGGTTAAAACTATCAAAAAAGTACCAGAAGAATTAAAATTGCTTGCCAGTTATTTTTTATATTTGTCATAAATTATAATTTTTACGAACTTTATGTTGGTACCCACAGCTGTTAGTGTTAAAACAAGATGTCTGATGATGAGACAACTTGTTTTATTATAGGAAACTTATTGTGCTAGATGAATGTCTGAGGATAGACGTGGAATCTAACTGGTTTTTTTTATTGAATAGACAGCTGTGCTGCTGGGGAGTTTGTTGCGCCATTTCTCCTTCACAGCTAAATCACTAGGAAGTTGTAAAGGACGGGCGTTTTGGGAGACTGTCTTATGTAATTTTGACGTTCAAAAAGTCCTGATTCTCAGCCTCATTTGAATAAACACCTTTTTAAATTTTAATTTCTGTATTAGGCAGTCAAATGTAGGAATGGAACGTAACACAAAAGAAACCAAGAAATAAACAGATATGACAGGTTACATCAAATTGAATTGACGTCAATATAAGGCCAATCGAGGATGCAAGCAAAGATGCAAGGACGTATTTCTTATAACACCCTACAGCCAAATAATAAATAGGGTTTCCAAAGAAAGCGGTATCGTTCGAATGAAGTCAAGAAGCGTTGTCTACAGTCACAAGATGATGTGGAACTCCTAATGCTGGGGCTACACTATCGCAATGACGCGAACTATACTTTGCGTGCTCTCTGTTGTTCAGCGATACGTCGAGCGGTGTGCGAGAGAGACCGCGCGAAGCTGGAGCTACATTTTCGCTATAAGGCGTAGTAGTAGATATAGTTCGCGTCATTGCGAAAATGTAGTCTCAGCATTAGAATGTTTTTAGACATAGTAAAAGAACATGTATCACAAAAGTGTTATCATACTCAACAAAACACATGCTATAATTTATTTTTTATTTCTATTTATTTTGACATGGATATTTATCACAATAATAGAAATAATATTACATATTACAACAACGTTAGTATTTATGAAGTTTGTATGATTTCACTAAAACATTTAATAAATATTAAAGCTTCAACTAAATACAGATTGACTAGATTACAATAAACATTTGAATAACCAACAGAACGTATAAAGCAACAATAGTAAATAGTGTAGAATATAGTTTATATTATCAATAAAACTAAAATAGTATTACACTATATTTATTAGGCCTTCCACATAGGGCTAAGGTAATAATAAATTACTGAGATTCTTTAATTCCTCTGGGAATGTAATTATTTTATTCAATAAATACTGGAAAAGACAATTAATGCAATAGATTAAAGCAAGAAAATACCAATGAAAAAAATTCGAATATCTGATTTTAAAAGTATATTTGGCTTTCTGAACATGACGGACCCGCACCAGCGCTGGACCGCAAGATGTTTTTTTTTCATAATATCGCAGAATGAGTGTAACATCTACGCGGCGCTAGTACACGGCTGCGAAGCAGTGCATGGGCGATATTCATTCATATACACAAACATGCGGTCTGGCGCCGGTGCGGCTCCGGCACCGTGTTCAGAAAGATGATGATGAAATTTTCAGAAGAATAGCAATAACAACAGATCACAATTTCACAACTATAGAATGATGAACATAAAAACAGAAAATTCTCTAGTTATAAATATGCCTTTAATCACAATAGGATTCACTAAAGAAGATACAACACTTTTACTTGCTATTAAGTACAGAACACAACACTTGACAGAGGTAACTCCATCGATATGAGGTCAAAAGATACTTTCGTTGCCGATAAACTGATCCGATTTATGTCCTAACATTAAAATCGAACCCCTACAATTAGATTTATCAAGACTTTTTCGTTAGGCATTCTAACATTAAATTCTTCGATATATAGTTTAGCTCGAACATACTTCAAATCAGAAATACACATACCAGTAACTTGCCTAATAGTAAGCTGGTACCTTGCATGCCAGTGTGATATTCACCAATCAGAAGTTTTTATGGCGTATGGCATTCAAGCTTCTTGCATACTCTTGTGCAAGTTACTGGCAGTTGCATTAATGGCTTTACGTCGGTCGCTTGATTCATTCAGATCTTCTTTTTGGTTAAGAACCAGGTTGTCATCGGCTCTGCCTTCCCTTTCATGGATACGTGACCACGGTATGTTAGTTCGAAGCGTTCGTCAAAGTTATCTTCGCGCATCAGATAGCTGAAAAGAAATGGATGAGTTTAATGTTATTTTACGGCAAAAGGTGCATCAAAGTAGTCTCCACAAGTGCCTTTATAGGTGCATTTACATCTACTCAATAAGTGGCTATTTTGTGGAAACTGTTGCCAATTGTTGAATGAGTCTTGCAACAGAGCGTCGACCGTTCTACAAAATACGGCTTTGCACAGCTGATGCGTTCATTCGACCATATGGTTTCTACAAATCATATGTTTGTGTTAAAAAATGGAAATTAAGTGGAATAATGAAAAAGTTATTCGTGGTCGACGCTGTTGAAGACTCATTCAACAAACGGTTCCTTTCCACAAAATCGCCAGTTGTCTAATAGGTAGATGTAAATGCACCTTTAGACGCTGTTTTTTTGTTTAATGTAATATGGTAAATATTTTTACCACGACATAAGCTAGGTACTCTATGGTACAGTCAGTGACAATAGTCGAATAAAACTTTAGTTGAAGAATGCCTGGAAAGATTTGGGGGAGGCCTTTGCTCAGCAGTGGGGACAGTAAAAAAACAAAAAAATATTGAATAAAAAAATTGAAGCAGAAGTAAAATTAAAAGAATGTTAACTCGTTAGCTATTATATGAAATGCTGAAATCCAATGTATCGAATTATTTATATTAATTTACGAGATCATCGATCTACTTTATGCCGAGCTAATAGAATGGTGCTACACTACAATTTATTTTAAATATATCACTCGTAGTCCGGCTTGTCTTAGAGCCACAAATTGGAAGACATATTGTGATATCCCACACTAGGTCCACGTGGTGTATTATGGCCCACTCCCTCTCACAAAACGGAGGTCCGTGCCCCAGCAGTGGGTATATCATAGGCTGATTCTGCTCGTAGTCTACATTAGTCACTCTTGATTATATATTATAATTTATTTCAGACTAGGCTGTCCATAGAGTGTTAGTAATACACATGTAGCGGCATCTACAATCGCCACATGCGGACTACGCATCAAAGACCTGACGTCACACAACATCCCGACGTCACACAAATCCTGCATCGCGCAATTAGAGTTTACCGCGCGATGGACATATATACAATCTCCCAACTTCAACCTCTGGGGCAGTTGCCCGCCAGACACGACACCCGTCTGGTCGGAGGATCCTCCCTTTTCTATGGGGGATGAGTGAACTTTACACCCTGTTCCTCATACCCCTAAACACACATACAAAAACCAACTATAATAATTATCCTATATATAGACGAATCCAGTGCCTCCAGATAGGAATATCAGTACGTTCAGCAATGACCCTCAGGTAGCTGTTAGGACTGTCTCTCACTCTGCTCATCTTTGATGCTGCTCTTTTTCTAATTATGGCATGATAGCCATCCACTCGTGATTCTGCAAACATCGCTGATGCACTGCAATAGCGAGGCAGCCCCATTAACACCCTGAAGGCATTGTTATACTGAACTCTCAGAGCACTTACGATACGTTTACATGGAACTTACAACAGAACTGGCAAAATATGAGGATACCATGGTACTGAATACAGGCATGATGTTCTGTATTTCTACTACAGACAGAAAAAATATCGACTTCCTAATGCCTAGCGACTTTCGCACTTATAAAATAGGAAACTCCTAGTTAGTAGGGCTTCCCGACATACAGGTAAGAAGATTATACTGCACTTGCAAGTTTTCTTAGTAAAACCGAGGGGTGACAACTGATTTCATGGCTATTACTTCGTGAACGGTGGTGGTAGACGGTCCCTCCTTGAAAATTCTTTAGTTGATATTAAAATCGCAATTTTCAATGATTGCGTAAAACGACAATATAGTGAAAAGTTTTTACAGTACAAAGCAACATTTTGTTACTGGCTCCAATAAAATAAAAGATAAAATCAAAAGTCAAAACGATATCACTCAAATTGTAAAAAAATGTTTTGTATCGTTTGATTTTTTTATAATTCGTTGGAAAAATTGTTGTGATTATGGATACGTTCATGGAGTATTATTTTGAAGGAGTGTTCAGTAAAATGGATCGCGACTGTTTGAACGAGAGGTACAAAAGGCGGGAACTCGTTGAATACTTCAATACTGTCATTGCTGGTTGTGCGAGAGGTTATATTTTTATATTTATATTTTGTTGACCATTTTATATTTTATATACATTTTTGGTATTGATCTTTCTAGCTATTAATATCACTAGTGCTGTCATTCCCATTCATTCAGATTTTGTAACTTTAGGACGAGAATTGATTTATACGAGACGCCAATTATTGTGGTCTTTCATTTGTATTTGCAATTTCCAAATAAGTGAATATTATTACTAAGTAATAGCATAATCAGCCTATAATGGCAGGCAACGGAAGGAACACGGGTGGGTTTTAGTCAGTAAATGTCTGACACGCCCTCCCGCTCCGCCCGGAGCGGGAGAAGTTATTTGATAATTTCCCACAAAAAAAAGCCTATGGTTTTCCCACTGCTGGGACATGGCGGTTTCCTCACGATGTTTTCCTTCATCGTTTCTAAGTAATAGGATCAACTGTATTTATAAATTCAATCTTTGTAGAATTTACAGTTACACATTCAATAAATTCATTCAAAACCACTCTCTATTTCCGATACTCAATGCAGATAATGTTCAGAATTATAAATACATCAGCTCGATAGTTACAGAAATCTGTCTATAATATTACCTATTCATTGGTACTTATTTTCAACCACGATTGAGTACCCCGTTCGCTAACAAAGACCACACGGCTTTGAAGATTCGCAGAGAAATGTTTTCAGTCATAAATAGCATTTCAAATAAATTATGATAGTCTGACAAAACTAAGTTTATTGCCTATTAATAAAAGCTTTCTCTACAGTTTATGTGACTTTAGTTATTACGATACAATGAAATTTTATCATCATGATATTTATAAAATCGTGCAGTAACGCGTAACTTTACTGATTGATAATTTTGACACAAATAAAAAATGCGATATTGATTTCTAAATCGGTAGATACTACATACGTAGATGAAATTAAAGCTATTCGCTGACGAATATAATGAACGATGATTAGTTATATAGAGTTTTGGTAATGTGACGTAACAAGATCTACACAAGTCAGTTTAAAAAAATACCTCTGCAGAGATTTAAGCATACCTAGGGCCTAGGGTAATAAGCTGATCATCGATTTAAGCATTTAATACTCAGTTTCTAATAGCCTAAATTTATAATAAAAATAATAAATAATAAATATTTATTCAGTATTAAAATTGGAAAAATATTAATAACGTAAAAGTTTAAAAAATATTTATAAAGGTATTATAATTAATGATAAATAATTAATATATCATTATTATTATTTATTATTATATATATATGTGATAACATATCTCGGGACCATTGGGTCCCGGTCCTTTGGAAGGCCTCGGAAGGCTTCGGCCCCTCGTAGGAGGGGCCGGATTCGCAGAGGCCCCTTAGACAATTTTAAATGGAATGAGGCTCCAACCGACGATTATCCCTGTATGCACTATGCAAGTGCACACAAGGACAACCCCCGGTTGGTTCAGAACTGTTGCAGAACATGGAAACAAAAAAATATTGGGCTATGGGTTTGGGTGGCTATAGTGGATTGGTTACCTAAAACTATGGCAGGCCTATGTCCCCTGCCTGATCAATGTTAATATATACACGGATAAAATGGCAGGGGGTGACTTGCACACTCAATAATGGGCCCCCGAAAACTGTTGCTAGCACATAGTGACGTAGCGAAAAGGGGGCAACATGTCCTGAGGTGCTTGAGGAGTGGAGAAGTATTCCACGGCTTTCAGAACAATCCCAGAGCCCGGAGATGGTTAAGATCCCTACGAGCCCTTACTGGAAGAGCAAACGTGCTCGGAGGAAGGATACTTCCTTCCTCCGAGCACGTTTGCTCTTGCGAATCTCCACTCAAGCCGGTCAATTAAACCAAGAATGAGGTGGGAGCTCTGTTCCTCGTCAGTGTTCACTCCAGCTGGCCAATAAAGGCAAGCCAGAGATGAGGAACAAGATTTCTCCCGGGAGATAGGGTCCGTGGGGTCGCTACTGCCCAATAGCTCGCCACATACTGCCCTGCGGGTTTCTGTATCTCTCTTGGTCTGGCCCCTCATCCTAGACCTGTTCCGGGAAACTAAACTCTACCGCCATAGACCCAGAGTTTGGAGCGCGCAAGCCCCTCCACGACGTCAACGTAGAGATACGGCGGGGGCGGGTGGGGATATTATTATTATTTTATTATTAATATTAAGTAATTTCATTCATTATCAAATGTAACTACAACAACCAACACGAAAATTGGCAGCTTTTCGGATCAGACAGTCTGTCTTTACGGATCAGGCTCTAAAAACTGAACATCTAAATTATCGTTCCAGGTCAGAACCACTCAGACAACACATCATGCAAGAACTTTGTGATGTCAGCATTGAGGTACCACAACAACTGCAAGACGGGGAACGGAGAAGTGTGCCGAATGGGGAAGTACCATAACCTGTTATATGTGGCCATGAAGCTTGCGTTCGATTGGAGCTTGCAGGATAATGAGGTGATGGCCGCCTTGTTAGACGAGATATACGCTTGTGAGAAGACCTTTGAGAGAATATTTTTAGGTACGTCTAAGTTTTATTAAATTGGTGTTTGAGTTAAGATACGATAAGTAACTCAACTCGAGAATCTTTTACCCTATTTAAAATATCTACATTTGTATATGTAATTATTGTAATACATTGTATTGTAGTACATAATAAAGAGTATTCTTTTCTATTCTTGCAAGATAATTTTAATGTTCATATCTTTGTTGTTGATCATCCCAATAGTGACACCCACCAACCCATAATGCCCACTCCCTCTCTCAGAGAGGAGGCCTTTGCCCCAGCAATGAGAACTAAGCTGTGTATGCTTGTTCTTATTATACCTAAATGTATGGATTTTTGTATCGAAAACTATAAGCACGAACAACTGATCAAACACTTTTATATTTTTTCTAGGAGCAATATTTGGAACATCAGCACCATACTTCTTAGCTGGTTGGAAATCTGACTTCATGGATAAAGAAGAAAATGTACACGCTCTAGTCTTCTACCTAGACCATGCAACTAACGCTAACCTCGAGTACAAAGAAAATGGAAAGACTTATCGTTTCATAGATGTGCCTTTAGAAAGCTGTGGTCATGCATCTCCAGTAAGAGTCGTTATACAGATGGGAGCATCAGAAATGCTGATGATACTATTAAGATTTGGAGCTAGAATAATGGCAGATACAGCCTCCACAAACCCAATAGAATCCATTTTGGATCGACTGAATGAATACAACAGGAAGTATCCATATGAATTAGTATCTTGTCTAAAGTTAGCTATGAGAGCTGTTCCAAGCATTTCATTATCGGTAAACAAAACACTGTTTAAGGAACTAGAACTGCCTGATGATTATAACTTTCAAAGGAAACTGATGCTGGAGAAGTATGGGGATATCCTGGCAGATCATTTAGTACCAACATCCAGATGTGGCTTGAAGCCAGTGGAGTTAAAGCATCTGTCTAGATGTGCGATCAGGCAAATGCTTTGGCAGAATTTTGAGCTGCCTTTTGGAATACAGAAGTTGCCTATTCCGTTAACTTTGCAGAGATATTTAGATCTGTGTGATGATTAAAATGTTTGTGATTTTAAAATATTAAGACTTTTATTTTCTCGTTATTATAGCAAGTATTCCCTTTATCGGTTGTCGTTTGCTTTTCTCTGGTTTATCACAGATGATTTGTTTCGCATAAGGTGACCATCTCAAAAATATCTGTAACTCACTTGCATCTGCAGCTTTCAGGATGCTTTACTTAGGGCTGATTGCACCAATGAAACCGAACGCGATCATTTCTAAAACGCGTTCAAGAGCTGTCAGTGTCAAAATTGTTATAGAATATTGTACACTGACAGCTCTTGAACGCGTTTAGTTGTGCTGAACATGTTCAATTTTATTGGTGAAATCCGTACTTAAAGTACTATGGCAGAAGCTATGGACTATTTGCAGTACGTTAATTAAACTATGAACCGTATCCTCGTGTTATATTTGAGCTAAACCTTCATCAAAATACAAAAGAAAAAATTTATATATTACCCATAAGTATCCTCGCTGACATTGATAGTGCCAGGCACACCAGTGGTTTCGCAGCGGCTGGTCAAGTTGACTGTGTTCCCGAAGAGGCAGTACCGAGGCATGCGGTGACCGATCACTCCGGTCACAACCTCACCGGTGTGGATGCCGATTGTGATACCCTGGGAAAAGAATAAACGTAAGTAAATGAAATAGAACAAAATGGTAAATAATATTTTAAAACACATGGACTCAAAACAAACCACTATGTAGGACTAAAGTTAGCCATAGAGACAAAGACAGAGAGAGAGAATTGAAAAAACGGTATAGTAGGTAGGTAGGCTGGGCACGGTTGTTTATAACGCCCATCAAGTCTTAGTCTACGGGCACGAAATAAGCGGCGGCCGGGCGATGGCGACAGTGGAGCGTCGTGGGGCGGGGCGATCCCGCGGTGGCCTATGCGCGGGCACAAAACTGGCAGTAAAAAAAATACAACACTAAACTGGAACGAGCAGCATCGAGCGGCGAAATCAAACAGGTTTGTTCCTGTCGCTTGCGCGTCGCCACCACCCGTGCATAGCTTGATCGCCCCCACGCCGCTGTCGCGCGTTTCGTATGCTTTTGTTTACATCGCCGCCCGCGCCGCTCCGCTGTCGCCATAGCTCGGCCGCCGCTAATTCCGTGCCCGCAGACTTAGGCCCGTATTACAAAACCTCAAGCATTACTTAAAACTCGTTCAAACCCTTTTTATTGGTTGAAATTTGTTTTAAGTAATGCTCGAGTCTTGAGTGAGGTTCTTTAATACGGGCCTTAGTAACAGTTCGGCTTTGTAACTCGACGTCTCTGTACTTATATAAGAGGGTAATATTTAAAAAAAAAAATTACCCACAAAGGCTTCTCAATCTGCCTAGCCTTTTCCCAACTATGTTGGGGTCGGCTTCCAGTCTAACCGGATGCAGCTGAATACCAGTATTTTACATGGAGCGACTGCCTATCTGACCTCCACAACCCAGTAACTGGGTAATACGATACCCCTTGGTAAGACTGGTGTCAGACTTTCGGGCTTCTCACGACTCGTAACGACTGTCAAAGATCCACGAATGACAGCCGCGACCAACGGCTTAACGTGCTTTCCGAGGCACGGAGGAGACTCGGTATGTAAAGATGGTCACCCATCCACTGACCAACCCCGGCAAGCGTAGCTTAACCTGATGGATCGACCAGTGCGGCTGTTGTTACTTACCCACAAAGGCTTCTGTTGTACATAATAAAGTTTATTCTATTCTATTTAATAATGGGACCCTTAAAGATAGCAACTACATTTTATTGAAATAGGCTACTTACAACAGGTTCTCCATCAACAGTGACAGTTTGAGACAGGTCCATCATCTCTAGAGCAAGAAGAGAGATGTGCTTGGCGTGGCCCACCTCGTACTCCGGCAGACCAGATACCGCCATGTATTTGTCACCAACTGTCTCCACCTGGAATTGAGATTTGAATGTCTTTAGAAAGCATACCAAAGTAAAATACACGAGTATTAAGGCGGACAACAATGATTGTACCTTTTCGATATATCTTTTTCAATGGTTGAAAATGTTTCCCAATGATACTATACACTTCAAACTTGAACCACTGCACTGACTTGAATAAAACAGTGGAACGATAACACATTGACACAATGTTAACAATATGTATGATGTTGAATTTGAATCTTGTCAGTTGTTTGAAGGTATATGAAGTATTTGTTGTTCCGCATTGGTTAATAAGATGTAGGTATTTATATATATTTTTAACTAATTGCATCATCTGGCAAGAAGTTAAGTATTAAAAGGACGTTGCATCAATAAATTTATTGTCCCCTTTAAGTATTTATATTCGTGAAGGTTACCAAATTATCCCAAGCGTCTGTACAACATCACTAGTCAATCTGCCTTGCCTTTTCCCAACTAGAGGTTAGGTTGGGGTCAACTTCCAGTCTAACCGGATTCAGCTGAATACCGTATTTTACATGGAGCGACTGCCTATCTGACCTCCACAACCCAGTAACTGGGTAATACGATACCCTTTGGTAAGACTAGTTGTCAGACTTTCGGGCTTCTGACGAGCCGTAACGACTGTCAAAGATCCACGAATGATAGGCGGGACCAACAGCTTAACGTGCTTTCCGAGGCACGGAGGAGTCTCGGTATGTTAAGATGGTCACCCATCCACAGTCCAACCCCGCCAAGCGTAGCTTAACCTGATGGATTGAACCGTGCAGCTGTTATTACTTAGCCACGAGCTCCTCAACGTACAACATGACTAGTAAATACCTTATAAACATTAGGATTTCTCTTCGGATCAGTCAGCACATCGAACGCCGTATACAGATCATTGAGCATCCTCACGATCTTCATGGCACCCTTATGGTCGGTATGCCTGGCGCAGTAGTTGGCAAACCCGACGATGCCGCTGAAGAGTAACGTGACGGTGTCGTACCGACGAGCCGGGACCGGCCGCTGGTGTCGGAGCTCGGTGGCGACGCTTATTGGTAGGACTGAGTAAAGGAGCCTGCAAGAAAATCACTAGGGCTTGGCTTTATGAAGTTATTCTCTTCGTGATAGCCTGTGTGCTGCTTAAACATTTTATTTGCCGTTGGCTTCGATTGGAATGATTAAAGAGAAAGGTGCCGTTTCGTCAAATCTATTAAGCAATTATTGACAGGAAAGAAATAAGATATCTAAAGTTACGTTGGTGAGTAGGCTGTATGCTTAAGTGGCTTGATTGGAGCTAACTGCCCAAGTTGATAGTCACTGACAGAGACGTAATTAAGAAGTTCGGATCCGGATCTTTGAAAAGTGACGGCACGGTTGGCGCAGTGGCTGAGCGATCGACTGCTGCGCAACGTGTCGCGGGTTCAATCCCCGCACGGAACAAATATTTGTATGATCTGCAAGTAGTTGTTTCGGGTCTGGGTGTTAGTGTATGTGAGTTTCTATGTTTGTAAACGCACCCACAATACAAGAAGAAATTCTTAGTGTGGGGCAACGTTTTAAAAAAAGAAAAAGAAAAGAAAAAGATTGTCGCACAGATATGAGTGATAATGACGAATCTCCACATCATCATAATGATCATTAGCCTACAGCAGTCCTCTGCTGGACATAGGCCTCTCCAATTGCTCGCCATTCAGCTCGATTCTCGGCAACTCTTATCCAGCTGCTACCAGCCACCCTACAAAGATCGTCGCTCCACCTCTCCTGAGCGCGATCTACCTTACGTTTGCCGATTCGCGGTCTCCACTGAAGAACACGTCTATCCCAATGGTCATCGGCAAATGGTTCTACGGGTAATATGGCCGGCCCGTTGCCACTTGCTTATTCTGTGACCTACATATTATACTTCAGGCTTCGTTCTCGATATAACATTTACCATGCAGCGTCGTTACGCTAGTCGACAACCAATCGCATATTTAGAGCTGAAAGCAAAAACTAAACGCACAAGTGTAGCTATTCCGCTCTATACGTCATCTGTCATTCTTTACGTTTGCGCGGCAACCAGTACGCTGTAATTCCCAAAAAATATTGATTTAAGTGTTTAAAAACGAGTTTAAAGTGTGTTTAAAGTTGGCATAAGTTATCATGCCGAAACGAAAACATGGAAAAGAATATCATCTTCAAAAAATCCGAAGATTACATGAAGCGACTCCGGTACAACGCCGATTCATCAGAGTCGTCCTTTTTTCTACACCAGATAAAACAATTGTTTTATATAGTAAAAACGTGTTTCACAGGGCTTAAATACGATATTTATTGTAACACGCGGGTAATGTACGAGATGCATTGACGCTAACAAATAATTCGGGGCGTTTACGATATAAACGCACGAGTTTTATCATTGTTTTAACGTTTTATACAGTAAAACGTCTTTCACATGCCTTTTAAACAATATTTATTGTACGACGCGGGTAATGTACGAGATGCATTGACGCGAAATAATAATTCGGGGCGTTTACGAGATAAACGCACGAGTTTTATCATTGTTTTAAACGTTTTATACAGTAAAACGTGTTTTACATGGCTTATAATATTTATTGCACCACGCGGGTAATGTACGAGATGCATTGACGCGAACAAATACTTCGGGGCGTTTACGAGATAAACGCACGAGTTTTATCATTTACCTATTTTAATGGTGTATTCCGAGAAGCTACAAATCCACCACTAAGACGACCCGCTGACCGAGGCTACGGTTAGGTATGTATATTATGGTACATTATCAGGGTCAATTCTATGATTTTGCAGACCCCAAAAATTATGAACTAAAAGAAGAAGTAGTCATTGAACTAGGAACCTAGGTACTTGATGACTGTGTTGGACCACCGATTACACAAACCAGGATAACACTAATACAGCCATGACTGTAACTAACGCTCTACCTGAGCCTGACCCAGCACCTGTACTAGACACAGCCTACTAATATTCTATCCCTGGAAGTGCTGCAAGCATTATGAGATTTGATGCATTAATAAGCATTTATAAGAGCAATAAATAACGACTTAGCTTGTATTTGGAATACCATTTTGAAGAAAGGACTCACCATTTTAGGCGATGCATTATCAATGTTAATCAATAACAACAATAATGATAGAGATTGCTCAGCTCAGTGAGTGTCCAGTACTGTCTACTGGGAGGATGTTAACAGACTTACAGAGATAATCACCTTTATGGTAACAAAACTCTATCTTACCTTTATGGTAACAACCTATCTAAAAAGATAAAAGAGTCTTGCCAAAAACAGGTCAATTGATAAAACTAAAAAGCCAACTACTTTTACCACAACCCGTCAGGGACACTTGAGTGGTTCACTTCATTACACCCAACAGAGGATAAATTTGAAACTGTGACACAAGAAACCACTGACCTCATAACAAGCAATAAAATATCAAACAACAATACAACCAGTACCAGCCACAGTACACTGTGAGAAAGCCCAAAGCCCCACCACCACAGGACAAGACTCGTGCTCGATGCTAAAGGTTAGTCATGCTAGAAGATTAAATAATTTGCCTTGTTGGCAAAGCATCTGTGATAATGTTTCAATATTGAAACATGTCACATGGATTCTCAATACTTTTTACTGATACACCTGATCAGTCACAATCTGAAAAGTCATTATAAAATTATATTTTAAATGATCCTGATATGCATACAGCCATTATTAAATTGCTGGCATTAGGTGCGATTTCTCCTTGCACACCATGTGAAAACCAATTCATATCTAAAGTGTTTTGATTCCAAAACTGAATGGTAACAAATTATTTATTCTAAACCTCATAACTTTGTTGATACATGCCATTTTAAAATGGAAGATCACAGAACTAATTCTAGTAGCTCTAATTCTTTTAGAATTTATTGATTTAAAAGAGTTCTCTTTATTGGTAAATATTAATCCGGCTCAGAGGAAGTATTGATGGCTTCAGTATGATAAATTATACGAATTTAATACATTCCCATATGTCTTGTGTTCTCTAAGATTATGAGAGCAGTGGTTACATAATTTAAAAATCTATAGGTCACAAATCAGTACGATACTTTGATCACCTCTTGAGCATTGGTTCTGATTATAAACGTTTGAAAGATGTTATTGAAACAATTGCTATTTCCTAAAATTCCACATTTGTTATAAATTTTGAAAATAGTATATTTAGGCCAGCACAGTGCTGTCAGTTTTCAGGTTTTGTAAAATAAAAATCCATTGACAAATATTGGAAAAAACAGAATTGTAGTATTAAATTGGAAAAAACAGAATTGTAGTATTAAAGACCTTGCTCAGTTAATAGGAAAATTGACTGCCACATGCCTGGCAAGTACATATGTTTGGCTTTACACAAAACTATTAGAACATTAAATATAATCATATAACCATAAATATCATGGTTTACTTTAAAGTAAAGGCAATATGATAAAGGATTATCATTCACCCAGATATTAAACTAGACCAACAGCAGTGGGCTGATAATATCAATAGTTTGCACAAAAGTATAGCAGACACAAAATATGACTTGAAAATATTTACAGATGTGTCAAGAAATGGGTGGGGGACCGTTTGTAATGATAATATGGTTCACAGGCTCTGGAAAGAGACTGAAAAATTATAAGTATCTAGAAATACTCAACATATTTTACCCTTCTTTGTGTGTTAAATGTTTGTTTAAAAATAAACAATATTAATAAAATAACTTTGCCAGAAGAATAATGGCAATGCACAATGGTGTGATGATAGACAAATTTGACTATTTGCTTCTTACAAATAATCAAGCAATAACAATGAACAAGAAGTTCAATATTACAGGTGAAGAATCACATAGGTACAGCCAATCCTGACATAAAGTGGGAAATTAATACCTCCACATTCCAGTCCATTGTGACTCAGTTTGGTCAACCTGATAGGAATTGATTTTTGCTTCAAGAGTTAATGAAAAATCTCACATTAATTAAAATCTTACATTAATTAAAATCTTACATTTCCTGGAAACCGGCCCAGATGCAATGAATATAGATGCTTTTACCGTGTCTTGGACGAACGACATTTTTCTTCTTTTTGTTTTTTCGCCTTTTTATGCCCATTTAGTCTATTATTAAGATGTTTACCAAAAAATAAGAATGGTGAAGCGACAGGCAATATGGTTATGCCATACTGGCCGTCATAAGCCTGACAGAACCACCCTCTACATGTCCACTGGGATATTATCAGGATGGCATGGCTAATATACAAAATCACGTATAAATTATGGTGGGCCATTTGGAAAAACAAAGTAGGTACTTATAGATCCATTAACACCATCTATACCAATAATTATTATGTATTTTTTTTTAACCAAGCAATTCAATTAACGACCTTTTATGGGATCCTTAAATTTACATAAGTCAGCTCTTGCTATAATAATAGACTCAAAAATGGGGGTGATGACCGCATCAAGAGGCTACTTCAAGGTTTCTATAAAAAATCAAACCACCTGGGGCCAAGTATCAAAAAATCTTAAATAATACAAATAAAAATAAAAACTATATTTTTACAGTATGGGCTGTACAGCACAGCCTTTGTCTCTTATTAAAATACCTAACAACAGTAAATCATGCACATTTCTATTACAAAAATATATACATATTGTTACATGTTGATAATATGACTGCTATGTCATATACATAGTAACCAAATGGGAGCTATTCAGTACCCACATTTAAAGATACTATTAAAACATTTGGTCTCGGTCGAAGCCAACAGAACCACTGGTTACCTTTCTTTGAAAAGACCGAAATTGGTCCAGCTAGTAGCATTACGTGATTAAATTAACTATACTCAGAGCATTAGGGGAAATAATACTAACTTAATACTTTCATTGTGTAAGCCCAAACGTGTTGTAACAAACATGTTTCTGCCTCTACTATCACCATCTCTATAATATAGGTCAATATACCTTCTCTCTGTTTGCATCATAGATATTAGTATCTTTCAGGACATAGTACTAGACATGCCTCGACATCCACTACTAATGCTAAGGGAGTGTAATTAAATGTAATAAGGCAAACAGGAGGCTGAAAAAAAAAAAAAAAAAAAAAAAAAAAAAAAAAAAAAAAAATTGTGCTCTTCCACCTTTCGGTAGATTTTATAATAGGTTAATTCAAACAGATTTGCTCATGCTGTGCTTAATGCTGGACAAAAAATACTTAATTAAGTATTATGAATATTACGTATAATTATTACGTGCCTTAAAAAGTATGAAAATAAAATTAGACAAGAAGTTCATTATTATGATGAATAATTTGATTGTATATCTATTATGGTAACTTGTTTCAGTATAATTATGTTGGACAATGAGTCCAATAGTAAGATGAATGAGACTGTTTATCTGTTATTGCCATTTTATTATGTCATTTGTGTCTAAAAACTAAAAGATTTTAATTTTTTATTGGAATACTATTTATTTATAATTTCATGTTTGGAATCTCAATTTTCCTCATAAACTCTTAACATCTGCATGGTAAATGTTATATCGAGAACGAAGCCTGAAGTATAATAAGTGATCAAACGAACTTACCTGTTGTGAAGTTCGATCATTATTATACGAAGGGCTTCGTTCGAAGATATAGGGACCCTCCCTACCCTACCCCAGAAAAATTGAGATTCTCTTCTTACTCTAAAATAATGACAGATGACGTATAGAGCGGAATAGCTACACTTGTGCGTTTAGTTTTTGCTTTCAGCTCTAAATATGCGATTGGTTGTCGACTAGCGTAACGACGCTGCATGGTAAATGTTATATCTTCGAACGAAGCCCTTCGTATAATAATGATCGAACTTCACAACAGGTAAGTTCGTTTGATCACTTATTATATTGACAAGTTTGGTTCTCTGTCGAATCACCACGTTCTCTCAGAGAGAGAAATTCCACAAAGCCAGCTGTTTTCCTAAAACTCGGTGTGTTGATGTTGAGATTGATGGTCGGTCACTGTAAAAATGATTTGCCACGCAAAGTACGCTATCGCCGTGCAGGCAGCGACTATACCTTCACAAATATTATGACAACGAGCACTCAATCATACGCCAAAACAATTGAAGCTCCACAAATACCTGTCAGTCTTTTGTTTCTCAGAATCCAGCTCTCGGAAGGTCTGCTGCAGCTTATCAGTAAGCACCTCTAGGTTCTGTGTTAGCTTGTAGTCTGCTTCAAACTGTTCTGACATGAGGACGAGGTCGCGAGTCGCGTCGTGGAGAGGAATGTCAGCGATGCAGAGGCCACGGCTGGAAGATGGGATTATGATGTTTTTGATACTGTTTATAAACTTAATATTTAAAGTGAATTTGTCAAATTGTACGTTATTAGAATCTTTCAGAGATTTAAAATGAACTCTTTAATTAAGATTATTTAAAAAGTTGTGAGTGAGAGTGTAAAGGTGCAATTCCATCAGTGTGCGGCACTGTGCGACACTGTACGGCACAGTGTATGGCACAGATGTTTCATTCGGTGGAATCACTCAAGTAAACATTTACAATAATTGTGCTGCACTGTTCGCTTACAAAAGTAACGCAGAGCTTTGCCTGTGGAACAGAGAGTAACGGATCTGGGGGCCTACCTACACCTCTACAGCAGTATATTACTTTAGTGTGGGACAGAGATGAAGCTCTACAGGAGGTATAGCTCCATCTCTCCTCTTCTCTGTCCCCCACTGAAGTAAGATTATAATCATACTGCTTTAGAGGTGTTAGGCCCCCTGCAACTCAGTACGAGCACTGTTGGAATTCTACACAAAATGTGCGGAACAAAATTTTGGTGGAATCGCACCTTTTATACACATTAGTGCACAAGACGTGTACCTAGTTGTCTTGATTTTAAATCACCAAAAAGTAGATGCTTTTAAACATGGATCGATTGAAATTGTAATTACCGTGTCAAATCATCCAAGTTAGTCACGCTGGGATAGCATTGGAATACAACCACGTCTGTCTCCGGAATGTACAGCATTTGTCCCTGAAATTATAAAAAAGCACTGACCTTACTTAGACAGAATTAATGAATCGCTATTTTTAACCGACTTCCAAAAAGGAGCAGGTTATATGTTCGACGCGTATGTATGTTTTTTTTTTTTTTTATGTATGTCCGTCGATTTCTCCGTCAATTGTGGACAGATTTAAAAAAATATTTTTTATATGAAAGGGTATGCTCCCGGATTGGTCCCATATAAATTTTATTAACTTTGCTTGGATAGTTTTTGAGTAAGCTTCAATAATACGTATTTTTCCCACTTGGTTTATGTGGATGATATAATGATAACTTCCTGTCACTGTTATTTACATAGCAGGTACTGGTATTCGAATTTGAGTGTGGTAGGTACCACAACAAAAAGTGAAAAATAAAAACTTTTTACAAAAAAAATACAACCGACTTCCGAAAAAAAACCCTACAAAGTGAAAAATAACTTTAATTTCGGAAGTCGGTGTCATAAAACGAAAATTCAAAACCAAAGACACCGACTTCCGAAATTAAAGTTATTTTTCACTTTGTAGGGTTTTTTTTCGGAAAAAACCTTCTGGAGTTGCAATTTAAATTCAGTAACCACGTAATATTGACATAAGTATATCCTAAAGGTATCATTCCTTACCCGACCGCAGGCTGCAGCAGTTATTCCAGTCGGTAGATAGAAGATAGAAAAACGTGTTATCGCTCGAGCGTTGGCGGCACTACTGGTCTGCGGTCGGGCTACACGTGTCGTTTGTCGCTCGCCCGTAGCTGCTAACGACGTGTCGCTAGCTACGAAAGGTATTTCATAGAAACCAGTCGTGTCGCGGCGACACGTCGCCTGCTTTTGCCGCCTGCGGTCGGCTACGGAATGGTACCTTTACGTGAAAGATTTAGCTTCTATAAACTGTGCAATCTTCGTTGTTAACTGCAATAACTATAAGCCGTTTTAATCAAAACTTATACCTTACCTTCAGACGAAGAGAAGCAATATCCTCATCAGGGGCTGTGACGGTCATCTCTTCTGGTTTGGTCTTCAGCACATACACAGTGTTGATGTGAGCTAGCACATTGGCGAATGTCATCTCCAAGTGAGGTCTCACCTGGAATATTATTGACAAAATTATTATAACGAAGTTAACCACTAATGGAACATCCAATGGTAACACTTATATTTTTACCCGACTACGGCGGAGGGATATGATTTTGACTGGTATGTATGTTCATCTATTCCCTCATAACTTCTAAACTGCTCATCATAATTTGACAAATGAGATATCGTTAGAAACGTCTGAAAATATCTGGAGTCACAGGTAATCTGGTCGATTTATGCCCTAATACGTGTGACTCCGGATTTTTTATTTATTTGTCTGTGATTTCTTGTTTACGCCTTTTTAGTTGGCCTTTTTGTCGTAGTTGGGTTTTAGCTTTTAAAACTTTAATTTTGTAGTACCTGCCAAACATAACCTGAGACATGCTAACTTCAAATTTGACTACAGAATCGTACGTCATTGGGTCTACTATAATTTTAAGTGAACTGTCATCTTGTTTATTTCCCCAAGTTTACTGCAACAACTGACTAGCATCGGTAAAACAATCGCGGAATATTAAAATTAAAATATCTTATTTAAATATCAGCTGGCCACAAGTTACACAAAATACATTATTGTGTGTAACTTGTGGCCAGCTACCGTAATATGGTATTTCTACCTTCACCTAAAATATTTTTGCTTTAATTTTAAACGGCATACCGTATCCAACACATCAGTGATCTTGCACCCCTGCCTGGTGACCCTCGGCATCAGACGAGAGACAGTACGTCCGGCCTGCACGATTTTCAGATCTCGATCGAACATCAGGTGGAACGGGAATACGCGGCAGAATGTTGCTGGACTTACTTTGGGCTCTGGAATGTGTTGAAAATTACGTTTAGATGGAGAGGAAATGAGTTGGCGAGATAAATAAAGTTATAACAGAGCAGAATACTTTTTTTTAAGTCCAAAGACTTTTTGGTAATGATAGACAATAAGATTTGATTTTGACCAGTTTCAATAACGAGCATTGGGCCCGTGGTATATCGTACGTCCTCTCTGCAGAAATAATTTCATATTTCTTCTGTGTTAAAAAAGGCGATCATAGTAGATGGGTAAATATTACCTATACCTATGTAGGTGCTAAAGGCTAGGCAACAACAATTTACCGAAAAATCTTCAGCTGATGACAACACGAGCCCATTTCACAAACACTTATATGAGCATTTTCATCAATCAGTCGAAATAAAATAATAAAGTTCTAAAATCTTACCAAGAGACAAGGTTTCGATTTCAGCCATCTCTGGCGCGCACACTCGTCCAGACGTCGATGTTTCAGTGATGAGGAACTGTACGTGGTCGCATTCTTGTTTAGTCTTCAAGATCTCCACTTTCACTTCGGTGTCATGAAGTTTACTGGCGACCGTCTGCAGTTTTATTTTGACATATTAAAATCTAGAATTTGGACAAAGCGAGACGTCTTCTAACTGTCTAAAAAAAAGACAGTTATATAAATACGTATGTATATTCTGATTTTTAACATGGGGTTCGTTTCCTCTGAGATTTATGGACTGATTTCAGTAAAAAGAACTAAAATTGTTTATTCTGTAAACAGGATATCAAATCACTATTACAGGTCACATTAAAAAAAAACTAGATGGAGTTGTCGTCGAGTAGACGTTACCTATCTGACATTACCCCTGAGTAGAAATGACGAAACAAACTCAGCACGCTAAGCATGACCACAATAGAAACGGGTTTTGTCGACGGAAGAATAGTCATCAATCACAATCTGTCATTAAGTCTATTCTTCCGTCGACAAAACTCGTAGAAAACCTGTTTCTATCGTTGCCATGCTACGCGTGTAGGGGCCAAAGTCTCTTTTAAAGTTCAGACATAATCTTGTTAAAGCCGTATGAGGACCATGTAGATTAGTGTCTCAAATGATCTTTTGAGGAAAGGACCACACAGATTTGAGTGGGCCTGTCCAATCATTGCAAGCATTTGTCAGTAATCGTGTAGCTCAATTCAGAACATAAGGAGCATAACGATTAGTGATTCTTTTTCATTTCATATAGGAAGTAAGTGGTTTGATTTCACATACATGTATGTTTTTATTTTAATCTTGTTACGTTTTAATCGTTGTACCGTTAAGTTTTTGAGAATAGTTCGTGCAAGAGTGGAAAACCAAGACAGTTTCAGTTACTTACTGCACTGGGTGCACAACCGGTACTTAAAAAAATATTGTCAGATATATATATACGTACTATGTATTTTACTTTTAATAAATTATGTTCAGCATTTCTTACCTTGACAATACCAATGACGATATGCTCCAAGCCAGGTCTGTCAGAATAATAGTGAAGAACCAAAGCTCCGTCTTCAGGCCGTTCAGTGCATCTGAAGGAAGGCGAGCGCATGCCAGGATACAAGGTACCAAGGTGATCATGTAGGCCGTCCAAGTTCTGGAAAAAAATAATTGTAAGGCAGTATGAAAGGTTAAGATTGAGAATGGGAATTTTTGAAGAATTTTGAAAAGACTACAGCAGTCAAATTTTAACGAAACATATAAGAGGTCCACTAATCCAATTAGTGGACCTCTTATCTATTTGTTGCCTATCTACCTGTTATCGTAAAAAAAGTATCAGTAGGGTATCGACAACAAAACTTTTATTTGACAAACCCTGTATCTTCTTCATGAGCTTGAGAGGTTCCTAGTTACTTATAAATTTTTGTAAATAAACATAAAAGTATTGTTCAGTATTGAATCTTCTTATTATCAGAGAACAGCTGAGACTGATAGGCGGCAACAACACAGCACACAGCGCCTCGCGTGGATTTAATCGTAAACTTTTATTGATGAGTGCTCAGTAAGACAATTCATATAAGATAGGTACAAGGTTTTAAAAAGCCTAATATATTTAAGGATACCGATAAATGCTAAGATTTTTGATAGTCACAATATTGTTACACGGTATTCGTTAAAGATTATAGTTCAAAGTCTCGCCCATAGATGGCGCTAATTTCAATTCTTATGATGCATTGAAAATGTCAAGCTTGACTTATGTATTGATCTTTGCCCATTCCAAAAACGTAGTGAGACTGAATATGAACTATAATCTAATTGTTATAAGGTTGTAAATTAAAGAACCTGCAAGAAGTCTCGCGGTGTAGCTCCCAAAACTTGCAAAATCTTATCGTATCCGGAGTCTTGGCAAAACTCGAAGAAAGTCTTCCCAAACAGTTCCAGAATTGCATCAGCTGGTATTTCTGTAATGAGAGACATATGTTGATGTTGGAAACCAAATAATCAAAACTAGTATTATCATCTGAGAAACTCATAAGTTTCCTCTAGATACTTTCCGTACCGAGACTGTGATTTGTGATCTTTTACACATACGGTAAATATCGGGGATCTCCAGTTGAAATGACCAGTTAAATAGACTCTACTTCTACTTGATGTTTTGTCATCAACAAACATATAATTCTTAATCAAAACTTATGTTTGGGTTGTCTTGATCCATTAAAGTTAGTAATGGAGCTGATAGCTGAAAGTGCGCCCCCAGCGCTTTTACTGAACGCGCTTTTACTTTTACAGAGCGTTTATACGCAAAGTGGGAGTCGTCCCAAATAGCTGTCAATTATTTCGCTGTTTTGATTAATTTGACAATGTATTACTGTTTAGAAATAAGAAATGGATGAATAACCAGTGAACTAGAATATTAATAATGAATTGCAATTATAACACTGAATTTTATTTTGTAATCGTTTTAGGTATAAAAAAGGCATTTGAAAAGTTTCCAAATACGCTTTTTACGTCTGAAACTAAATATTTGGTGTTACGATTATAATTGTTGCATTTTTCATAATCAATATTTTAGTTCACTAGTTAGCCACATTTCTTATTTCCATACAGTAATATTGCCAAATTAATCAAAACAGCGAAATTTTTGACATCTATTTGAGACGTTGCCCACTTTCAGAATAAACGCTCATAAATAGACTTTATTTTACTTGATGTTTTGTTATTACGAGTTCCTAATCAAAATATTCGCTTGGGTGGTCTTCAATCCATCAAAGTTGATAGTGGTGCTAATAGCCTAAAATGCGCCGAACATATGTATAATAATTTTGGTGTTGAAAGTCTTCTGATGCTCCCCATCTTAATTTAAGTAGGTACCGACTAAATGGTATTATACTTACGAAGTACTTCAACGGCAGCGGTGATCAGGTGATAGGTGATCTCGTCTTCGTATATTTGCCGTACAAGGAAACTGCCTTCCATTGCCACGTCCGCCTTTTTCCTGCACATTTTTAGAAGGAAAGTTATGTAATATTTAAAAAATTATTTCATGAAATTATGTAGCCAGTAGGACTAGAATGATTTTTGATACGTATATAAGGAGCTTAAATAGTATCGATGCTGCATCTACTACATTTTTTATTATATCAAAATGTTGTTGTTGTAATCATATAGTCTGTTATTGTTATTGATGATAAAAAGCAGATGAATCTGTAGAAATTGATGCAGATTTAATAAAGAACGACCTACAGGGTGGCAGGGACATCGACGCGAAAACTGTTACCATGGATTCAGTATGTAATTTTTAGTCGGTTATTTTTTTTAAATCAGCTGTTCCATATATTTTGACCGCGTAGGTATTGCACTTTTCAATCAAACAGCAGATTTTTTATTAAATAACCGATGCAAAATTTCAACATACGGGAACCACGTACTGAATCCATGGTAAAGTAAGTAAATTTTTGTGCCGATCTCCCTGCCATCCTGTATATCAAAATCCTATACAAATAGTAAAATTCTATGAAGTAAGGTAGGTAGATGTTTAATGTTCCATCGCGGACACTGGCGCCTGACCACTTTTCGACCGTATTGCTTAGGCAATAAGGTCAAAAACTGGTATAAGTTGTATGACTTGTATTGCAGGCAATACATAACATTATACTTAGAATAACTGACTGTCTCGTTGGTCTCAAGGTCGCAAGCGCTACTGCTGTCCCGGGTTCGATTCCCGGGTCGAGCAAAATGTTATTGGGTTTTTTCCATCTGGAATATGTAAGTAGCAGCGGGGGGTCTAGATTTGATTCCGGTTGATCGCAATATGCTCGCCCCCCTATTACATGGAACTTAAGCATAACTGTGGCAAAATTCGGGTGTACTATTAGGGATACCTCTGCCTAACCCTCTGGGGAACACAGGTGTGATGTTATGTCATGTACTTAGAAAAAAAACATTTCCAACTTACTTGATCGTCTCCCATGTTTCTTCGTTAAAAGTTTTGGTGACAAGTAACTCGAGTGCGTAGTTCACAAACCCGTACTGAAAAACGACAACAGTATGCAAATTATTATTTATTGCTTAGATTTTAATTTTAAATTATTCAAAATGTTGTTTTGAACTTACCATTTTGGGGTCTTATTTATGACTCTGTAACAAAAGGCATAAAATTATATTATTTTGCGTAGTCAAATGTTTTGAAACTTATAAGAGATTAGCCACGCCCCGCGGTTTCATCCGCTTATAAGTATCAATCCCGTGGGACTCAGCTCATGGTCTACCCATGAGCCAAATTTCATCCAAATCCGTTGAGCCGTTTTAGCGTGAAAGCCTTTCGCATTAATAGATATAATTTGACGTTCTAAAGATGACGTTTAAATTTTGACGTTCATAAGTGCCTTGCAAGGGCAATTGAAAAAGGGCCTATTTGAAATAAATGATTTGAGTTTGACTTTGACTTAGAATTAATAGTGTCTAGTTTTTGTAATACGCCTAACAATATTGTTAGTTCTAAATATTCTTTATGTAAGTGAATAGGGATGTTGACAAAAATTTTTGTTTTAAGTCATGGAGATTATTAAAAAATATAGTCTACGTATTTTTTCTTTTTTTTCGTAATCTAAAGATGTGCCATGACGTCACGAGTATGTAGATTTAATGCTTGCTTGTGACGTAGCGACCCCACTCCCCAATTTAAAATGCGTTTTATTTAATATTTTTTTTATTAATATGTTAAAGCAAAAAATACGTGTCTAAAAATTTTTTATTCTCTGACTGACTGACTAATTTGAATTTCTTTTTTTTACACCGGCATCATCCTTATTCTTATGAGAACAAAGTTATCTCAAACCTGAGATTCATACAACATGCAAAAATAACACATAGATTGTTATTTTCCAAATAGTTTGGTTGTTTGTCTACTACCTCAGTAGGTACCATCGAAGAAGTTCATATCTAACCACCGTAAGGACTATTCTTGCTTGCAGCGCTCGGCGGCTATAGAACCAGGCCGGTAACAGATGTAATCATCGTGTTCACGGGATTTTGTTGTGAAACTGGGTAGTATGAACTTATTTGATTTTGATGGTACCTATCAAAACAGGTTATAAAATTGGAAAGTCTTGATTTTGTTTTTTTTATAAAAGAAGAAGCAATAAAGAAAATGCGTTCATTGGTATACACACTTCGCTTTTTAATGATGGTTACTTGTTTAACCATTATTATCATCTCAACTATTTTCTGGCCACTGACAGAATGCGTTTTTAACACCTGTCAGTTGGACAAGATTAGGAACGAATAAAGTTCTATTCTATTCTATTCTTTAATATGGCAAGCAAAGCCGATGTCGACTATTCTGCCAATGTCTAAAGTGAGTTGGAAAAGCAAGTGTGTATTGAGATAAAATAAAATTAACAAGTAGAATGTTAAAAGAAACTTCAATGATGAATTGTTGAAATGTAGATCTTGTAGGGTTAGTAGAGTTTAAATTAATAAAAAACGTATTCATTTGTACTCAGCTGACAGGTGACAGGAACGAATTATTTTATCGGCCAGAGTGTATGTTGGGGTCGGCTTCCAGTTCAACCGTATGCAGCTGAATACCAGTAGATATTTAAGTAAATACTATTTATCAATACCCGTAAATAATCACAGAAAAAGATCTAAAAACGAATCAGTATGAAATATTGAAAGGGAAAACTAAACGTTACACAATTCATTTCACACTTTGAGTACAAAAGAGGCGGTTTTTGTTTTAATTTTCTACCCTAAGCTCGTTGGTACGGAAAGCGAATGAGAGAATTTATTAATCACAAAACCATAAGCAAATAGGATAATAAAATTGTATTTGAATACGAGTACCTAAATTAATGTCTAATTACCTAATTAAAAGATAAGTAATTAATATTTATTATATCCACTTCATTTTCTGCTCGCTAAAACGACTTAGCTATTGGTTACTAGATGGCACCACCATCGCATTTTCTTACTCAACTGTTAATCAATTACTCACTAGGTGGCGCTTCATTGCGCATGTATTACTAACGAAAGGAATAAAAAATGTTTGAAGACTAATCAAGCAACGCAAGATCAAAAATTTTATCAAAATGTACACAAATAATTAACTACTTAGTTAATTAAAAATTATATTTAGGCATTGCACTGTATTAAACTAATATAACACAGGAAAGCTACTGTGTAATCCATTTATTAAAGAATCAAATAAAAAACGAGAAATCTCGATTTTATGCACTACATTAATAACTTACTAAAATTCAAAGAAAACAACAACTCGAACAAACATTAATAAAAACATATTCTGTCACTGAAATAATAACTAGGCCAATTAGTTACACTCAGAAAAACTCACCTTTTCGAAACTTGGAAACAATTCACAATGTTCACAAAGTCGATCGTACTGAAGCCATATAAATTAAATACGTGATGTTTGTTTTTGTTTTAGGCCGACGTAACACCGTTCCACATAACTGAACGCGCCAAGAGTCTGGCGGCAACTGACGTACGCCTGTCATTGGCTGAACGACTAACGCGTAATACCATGCAAAATTAAGAAAATAACGTTCAAAAGTGTGCTATTAATACTTGAAATATAATTAAGGAATAATTGTTAGTATTATTTCATGCTAATGTGATTATTTTACTTGTTTTAAGTGATATAAAACTGCATTTCGATTTGGCCCTCTAGCGGAATTTTCCAGAACTAATCAAGTTACACTATTCGATGATAGATGGCGTAAGTAGTCGTCGCGTATGGGAGGTTCTATTTGCTGTATTATGATTTTCCTTGAAAATATAATTGGATGTTATATTCTAGCTTTTAATCGCGACTGCGCCCACATGGAAATTAATAATCCACTATCCCAAGGGAATTAGTTTAAAGAGAAAATTAAATGGAATGTCCTTGAAATGGTTTTATTGGATGTTGATCATACTATTGATAATGACCGTGGAAGGCTAAAAATAGAAGGTGTGGAGCTTGAAATGATTTATTCCCTTCGTGGGTTCTAATTTTGTAATGGGATTGTCAATGAATTATGTATCCTTGTAGGGTTTTAATTTAAGTTATAAACAAACTAGGTTACGGTACTAAATATAGTAATGAATTAAAAGCAGTGATAGCCGATTGGTGTGACCGTCAGACTGCCAAGTCATGGGTCTGAAGTTCGAACCCAAGCCACGCATCTCTGACTTTTCGGATTCCTGTGCGTATTGTATAATTATCACATGCTTCAAAAACGGTGAAGGAAAACAACGTGAGGAAACCGGCATCTGAGAGATATTACTCGACGGCATGTGAATCCAAGTCAGAGGCCCATGGGCGGCTTTAAAACTCTGACACCAGGTTAGTCACTAACCACACGTAAAGAAGAATGAATTAGAAGAATAACAATTAAATATGAATAACCTAACAGCCAGGCGCAAGTTTGAAAATTTGGACTATTTGTGTTGAAATTAAAATATGTACTCGCGTACGACTGACGTTAAAAACGAACGATCTTCTCTTTCTCTCGTATTTATAGAAAAAATACCCATAAATAAAAAAAATTGCATCAATGGGTCAATTTTAGAAGTTATTAACACCCTATTAGGACTAGACATAGACTCCCATATCAATTGGAAATTTCACATTAAAATAAAATAAATAATTTAAAAAATCAAAAACCCATAACTGATTGATGATTTTGAATTCGGGTTTTTGATTTTGAAATTATTTATTTTATTTCAGACTTTTTAGTGTCCGACACACTCTTAAGCGAAAAAAACTGGTCGCACAAACATGGTCCATTTTTAGGCTATCAAAAACTTTTTAAACCAATTTATCTTTAGTTATCGGACAGACTCTTCAAAATTAATTTACATTCGGCTTTCACCCTGATTAGATACTGCTGTTTTGGTCCAAAAGAGATTGACCATTTCTGGTATCGCTACTTGTTCTGTGGTGACTTAAGTTTATAATGTTGATAAATCTTGTTTTTAAATATAATCATTTTATCTAAAAATGCGATTCCTTAAATTCTCCGTAAAAAAAACTCCATAAAAGTATCAGTTTTTATTTCGATTTCTTATTTTACCTCTAAATTGTTTTTTTCACCCACGTAATGTCACATGTCATTGGCTTCAAAGAGTATGTAAACAATAAAACCTTCTTGACTTACGCAAAATAATTAATTTACGCATCCAATTATTAAATGCCACACCTCTTGGACAAAATTTACCAAATTATTCGCAGCACCCTAACATGCTGCGTCATTTGCTTACCTACTAGTTTTATTTGTTTTGTCGTGAAGTATAATACGAGTATTGTACGTAATTCAGGTGTGTAGAGATGATCGAGTCTAACGCAATGCCATAGGTTACAGTTGATGCTAGTATGTGTGATGAGCATCGTATGGTGATGCTGACGACAAGCATGACGACCACGCCGGCTACTCAGTTATTCGAAGAAGTTCTTTTAAGATAAGCATGTAATAATATTAGCATGTAAGTGTCAGTGATTAAGCCACGCATTCACTGGACAAATGTCCCGCGGTACCAGTCGCTTGAAATGTCTGGGTCATGTTAACCAACGTCTCAAGACATCTTGCCTCACGACCTTTTTCGTCGTTTTCGATATTGCCAGACATATCTAGGAACACGTGTCGTGGACACGATGCAAGAAGCAAAGCGATAGCGCGTTGGTTTGCATTTGCAGGGCAAACATCGTTCATATTATTTTTTGGACATATCCCTAGGTCGCATTTTGGACATATCCCTAGGTCGCATTTTGGACATATCCCTAGGTCGCATTTTGGACATATCTCTAGGTCGCATTTTGCACATATCCCTAGGTCGCATTTTGGACATATGCCTAGGTCACATTTTTGGTTTTCTGCATCCAAAAGCGTTGTTTTATTGACTTGCCTTTATATTATAATATCAATGACCCGCAACTTCGTCTGCGATCCAGGATGTAAAGTATAGTCTACTATGTCCTTACCCAGGGCATGATTTATCTGTGTGCCATCCAAATCCATTCAGCCGTTTTAGTGTGAAAGCGTAACAAACAAATAAACTCACTTTCGAATTTATAATATGAGTTAGGAGGACGTTCACATTAGTAGTAATAACAAAAGACATTTTGTCAATCAAAACGTAATTATTTTTGCTTGCCATACACTCTTCTAGAGGTCCAATGTGTAGAGGGCTTAACATACAAAGTCAGCTACTAGTGCCACTTTTTCCTTCAGTAGCCATTATTGGAACTATTAGTTTCCGCTAATTTACATTTAATACTACATATTTATATACCTAATTAAACAAACTAAACAATTAATATAAATATTTCAATATCTAAATTTCAATTCATAATAATATTAAATACACAGTGCAATAACTTATGTTCAATTAATAATACATTATAGTCAAATTTCATAGTTCAAACAAATACTGAACAACTGGAATAACTAACTAAAACTATATTGGTATAACTTATCGACACAACACAAATACCTACTTATTCAAGCAGGTATTATTTAAAACTTAAAAATAATAATAGTACTCGTATTTAGTAGTAATAATATAAAAACATCAGAATACATTACATACATAATATAAACGCTCTTCAATTAAGCGCTCTTCCTGCTCTCTCCTAATATGCTGTGCCCGACAGGGTCCATAATTGTTACATTAATTTTAAGCCTACCAACCTGTTTTACCAACAATATGGAATACAATTGAGAATTGAATTGACATGAGCTATACGAAAATAGGAATGATGCCTGGGTAAAAAAAAGAAAAACGAATTAGTCCGTCAGTCAGATAATAAAAAATATTGGACACGTATTTTTTGCTAAAAATACTGAAATAAAACGCATTTTAAGTTCGGGAGTGGGGGTCACTACGTCACTAGTATGTATAAAATCTACATACTCGTGACGTCATGGCACATTTTACCTCAATGTATCGCCGTAATCTTTAGATTACGTAAAAAAAGAAGAAATACGAGTACGTGTCCGATATATTTTTTAAATCTCAAAAACGGACTAAAAAAAAATGTTTTGTCATCATCACTAATGCCTGATGAAAATATCAGACTGTGAGCATGGTTGAAAGCGGGACTGATTGGCCCTGGTGCACTCGGCTACTTTATTATTTAATTGTATTTACTGTTTTTAACCAATTATATGCGGTTCTTCTGGAATCTATTTTCAACCGACTTCCAAAAAGGGGTTATATGTAATAATTTTATAATATTTTTTTTTTTTTTTTTTATGTATTTCCACCGATTTCTCCGTCAATTGTGGACCGATTTTGAAAATTCTTTATGCTATACTCACAAGGTGGTACCATATAAATTTTATTAATTTTGCTTGGATATTTTTTGAGTAGTTTCAATAATACGTACGTATTTTTTCCACTTAGTCTATATGGATGATATGAGAAATTCCTTCCTGTCACTGTTATTTACATATAGGTAGTGGTAGGTATTCGATTTTTTTTACGAATATGATAAAAACTGACTTCCAAAAAAAACACTACAAAGAGAAAAATAACTTTAATATCGGAAGTCGATTTAAAAAAAAATTATATTAACTAACATTATAAAGATGTAAAACTGAGTTTGTATGTAGGGGTAATCTACGCGACTACTGACCCAATTCCAAAAATTCTTTCACTAATGGGATCCTACAGTATAATAATTGCCGAGTGTCACAGGATATATTTTATGTTAAACCAAAAAAAATACACGCGGACGAAGTCGAGTCACGGGCAGATGCTAGCGAGGAATATTTCGATACAATATTTTAGTTTGTAGTTAGCTTTAAGCAGTTAGGATATTTAATTTTATTGTTGTTATTTTGCTATTATATATATTTTTTTTTAAATTGTATATATTTTTGTAAACCACAGGAATTTTTCTATTGAAATGTTTTTTTTTGAGATAAGGGATATAATTATAAAAAAAAAAAAAAAAAAAAAAAAAAAGTTTTTTTTTTTTTTTTTTTTTTTTTTTTTTTTTTTGAGATAAGGGATATAATTATGGGGTGCTAGGACAGGAAACCTCCCCGAGTGCCTGGGGGCTGGAGTTCCCTTACGGATGCGTCCGGGGGGAAGGCCAGTCTCCGGGACGGTGCACCCTGGGGTGCGGGCAATGTCTCCCCATTAGGTACTGCGTGCCTAAGGGGTCCCGTTGCCCGTATGCCAATATCCTGTCAGAGGAGTGAACGCTCTAACGTGTACTCGTAGAGAGTACATGTTGAGCAGCGTTCCAGTGGGAGCGGGCTCGGCGTGCACTTACCCTGCCGTCGGGCAGGCGGGAGGAAGTCTTTTCCCCTGCCACCGTTGGTCTCGTAGCCCCGAAGAGTGTCAAGGTCATGTCTCTGGCATTTGACGGGGGTCGAGGGTCTTGGCTTAACCGCCCGGGCCGCGAGGTAGAAAACCTCTATAAAAAATCACCCCAAACCTCCAAGCGGCGGCGCACCGTGAGGGAGGTTGATAGCTTGACTAATGGGTAGCTTAATTAGTCACTAGTGCGAACCACTATTTTTTGGTTGGTTGGTTGGATATATTTTATACTCGTGGGAACTAAAATGGAAAAAAAAAATTTACTAAAAAAAAACCCAAAGGATGACGTGCCAATTTTATTGGCGGAGGAACCGCTTGCCGGCGACGGCAACAAGAGTCGAGGAGACTCCTGTCCCTCCGGGGACCAAGCTAGGTCCGACCGGGACAGTGGACGTGGGCGTTTCTGGGGGAAACGCCCGCGTGACGAAATGACGGACCGCGCGGGATCGGCGGGACAATCCTCAAGCGAGGAAAACCTGCCGGTCGCTAAGGCGCCTACAGGCAGGAGAGGCCGAGGTCGTGCGTCGGTGACCCCGAAGCCAGGGCGTGGCAATCGGGGTCGCATCAAGCGGCCCGATACCCCCCCAGGAATCGGCGGGGAGAGTGACCCTGAGGTCTCATCCGAGGCCTCAACCGATTCGGAAGGGGTTATCGTCCCACAGGGGAGCACGAAAATAAGCCCCCAGGCCGCCAAAGTGGCCGCTGGGGGCTCCAATTCGGAGCGAGCGGACAGGTTTGCGGAGGTCGTAGTGGCCGCAATCAGGACTGTGGCCTTAAAAAAGCTGCAGTCCTCGAAAGACAAGGCCATACCTGCGGCCACGGCCTCCATTATGGCGGCAGCGGAGGCCCTTCTTCATCTCGGGCCTCCGTCGGACGGTATGTCTGAAATGCGGGCGGAGATCGCCCGCTTGACAGCCGCCACGGAGCTTCTCCAAAAGGAGAACAAGGAGCTCCGAGCAGACCTGGCCGGACTCCGTGGAGCCGGCGCTCGCGTTGTCCTACAACGTGGAGCGGTGCAGGGGCAGGGCCCGCCCTTGCCGGCGGAGGACCGGGTTTTGGCTCTGGTGCGGAAGGAGCTGGCTGCCTTCAACAGCCGGTTCTCCGCACTGGAGGCCGTGGTCCTGCGCCCTCCGTTAGCGGCGAGCCAGCCGGCCTCAGGCCAGCGGAAGGTGGCATCGTATGCCGCCGCCGCCACCGCAGCTGCCGCGGTGGCCAAACCAGCCCCGTCAGGGCACACCAGGGGTGGGGCTGCTACACAGGCAGCGAGGGCCCCGGCCAAGGCGGTGGGGGCCCCGGCCCTGGCCCTGGCAGCGGGGGCTCCGCCCCTGGTGGCGAAACTGCCGCCCATGCCTCCCAAATCTCCCCAGGCTGACGCCGAGTGGCAAATAGCCGGGGAGAAGAAGAAGGCAGGCAAGGCCAAAAGGGCGGCCAAAAAGAAGGCCAGGCGGCAGCGGCGCAAGGAGCAAAGCGTCGCGGCTAGGCTCCGCGCCCCGAAGTCCGCAGCTGTAGTGATTACACTACAGCCGGAAGCGGAAAAGAAGGGCGTGTCCTACCGCGACGTGCTCTCCAAGGTTGGGGCGGCGGTGGATCTGGAAGAGATCGGCGCCACTCAGGGCATCCGGGTTAGGGTCACTGCGACTGGCGCCCGGATGCTAGAGCTCCCCGGAGTGGCCAGTGGCCCGGCCGCTGACGCCCTAGCTGAAAAGCTCAGGGCGTCCTTAAATGCGGACGAGGCCCGAGTGTCCAGGCCCACCAAGTGCGTGGACATGCGCATCTCGGGCCTGGACGACTCAGTGGCGGAGGAACAGGTGGTGGCCGCTGTCGTCAGGACTGGGGGGTGCTCTGCCGAGCAGGTTAGGGCGGGCACCATCCGTCCTGGCTTCACGGGGATGCGAGCCGTAACGGTGAGCTGCCCCGTGTCGGCGGCCAGGAAAATCGCCGGGGAGGGCCAAAGGTTATTGGTGGGCTGGGTATCCGCGCAGGTGAAACTGCTCGAACCCAGACCTCTGAGATGCTTCCGCTGCCATGTGGGCAACCACGTGGGAGCTAAATGCACCTCGGAGGTGGACCGCAGCGATCACTGCTATCGCTGCGGTCAGCCCGGTCACAAGGCCGGCTCGTGCGAAGCCACGCCGCACTGCGCCGTATGTGCAGCGGCTGGCAAGCCGGCCGAGCACCGGATTGGGAGTAAGGCCTGCGCCCAACCCGCCAAAGCCAGGAGCAAGTCCTCCGCCACCGCCGTCACTGCCGCAGCCGCCGCTACTACTGCCGCCGCCGCTGCCGCCACCACCGTCGTCGCCGCCGCGGCCGTTGCCGCCGTGGCGGGGCCCTCACGAGGGGCTCGGGGGGGGGCTAAAATGGACTGCCAATAGGTCCATTACGCCTCCTCCAGGCGAACATCAACCACTGCGCCGCAGCTCAGGATCTGTTGCTCCAGAGCATGGCGCAGTGGTCGATTAACATCGCCGTGGTCGCTGAGCCGTACTTTGTCCCGCCCAGGGATCACTGGGTGGAGGACCTGAGCGGCTCAGTGGCCATTATTTCGTCGGCCGCCGCCGGTACCCCGTCCCTCGAGACCGTCAAGAAGGGACGGGGTTGCGTAGCAGCACGGTTCGGGGAGATTGTCGTGGTAGGAGCGTACTTTTCCCCGAGCCGGACTCTCGCCGAGTTCCACAACTCCCTTGGGGAGTTGAGAGTCATCGTCGTCGGGTACCATCCCCTCCCCGTGATCGTCCTCGGGGACTTCAATGCCAAGAACGTGGCATGGGGTTCCCGGTTAACGGACACACGGGGCAGGATCGTGGAGGACTGGGCTTTGGAGTCGGGCCTGGTCGTCCTAAACCGGGGTTCTGTCCCCACGTGCGTGCGGATGCGGGGCGAGTCAGTGGTGGACATTTCGTTCGCCAGCCCCGCTCTGTCACCACGTGTCATCGACTGGCGCGTCATGGAGGGGGTGGAGACCTATTCCGATCACCGGTACATCCGGTTTGACGTCTCCGCCCAGACCTCGGGCACGCCGGTCAGACAGACCCCGAGTGGTCCGCGGTGGGCGCTGAAGCAGCTGGACCGGGAGCTCCTCCTGGAGGCCTCGATCGTGAAGGCCTGGGTGTCATCACCGGACAGGCCTGCCGACATCAATGACGAGGCGGAGTGGTTCCGGGAGGCCATGTCCGAAATTTGTGACGTGGCTATGCCCCGGGTCCAGCCCGGACGTGCTCGGCGCCAGGTGTACTGGTGGTCGCGTGAGCTTAGCGCTTTACGCGCGGCGTGCGTCGATGCGCGCCACCGGTACTCCAGGCACCGCAGGCTTCGTATCCGCCCTCCGGATACGGAAGCCATTGAGGCGGAGCTGTACGAAGGGTACAGAGCGGCGAAGACCGCCCTCCGAGCGGAGATCGAGCGGGCCAGAGGAGAGGGCCGTAAGGAGTCGCTGGAGACTCTGAACAGAGACCCGTGGGGGCGCCCATACAAATGGGTGAGAGATCAACTCCGCCCATGGGCTCCCCCGCTGACGCAGAGTCTCCGGCCCCAGCTCGTGGAGGACGTGGTGAGCGCTCTGTTCCCTTCGCGAGGGGAACATACTCCCCCGCCCATGGCTCCGCCTCCTGCGGTGCCCGATGCGGACCACACCAGTGACGACGACGACGAATCTACGGAGGTGACCGAGGTAGATTTGAGAGTGGCG
Organism: Agrochola macilenta; assembly: GCA_916701695.1. NCBI lineage: Eukaryota > Metazoa > Arthropoda > Insecta > Lepidoptera > Noctuidae > Agrochola > Agrochola macilenta. Next base: position 6,937,421 of record OU753564.1, on the reverse strand, counting down.
GTAGGTAGGCTGAGTGCCAAAAATACCGCCCCAGGACCCGACGGCTTACCTGGAAAAGCCTGGGTCCTGGCCTTAGAGGCTCTCGGGCCTCGACTTAGGGGGCTCCTAAGCGCATGTTTGGAGAGGGGCCAGTTCCCACTTCGCTGGAAGACGGGGAAACTGGTCCTCATTAAGAAGCCGGGGCGCCCAGCGGACTCTCCGTCCGCTTACCGGCCCATCGTGCTGCTCGACGAGGTGGGCAAGCTCTTCGAAAGAGTTATTGCGGACCGCCTTGTCGGGCGGCTGGTGCGAGTGGGGCCGGATTTGGCGGACAGCCAGTTTGGTTTCCGCAAGGGGCGCTCCACGGTGGATGCCATCATGCGCGTTCGAGCCCTCACGACGGGGGATGCTGTTGCCCGGGGTGGGGTAGTCTTGGCGGTGTCTCTTGACATCGCCAACGCGTTCAACACCCTGCCCTGGAGTTGCATTAGGGAGGCACTCCGGTATCACCGGATGCCGACCTACCTCTGTCGAGTGGTCGAGGCCTATCTGACGGACAGGGCCGTCATCTACCCTGGTCACCACGGAGAGTGGAACCGGCGAGAGATGTCGTGCGGTGTCCCACAGGGATCGGTTCTGGGGCCGCATCTGTGGGACATCGGCTACGACTGGGTGCTGCGCGCCGACCTCCCTAGCGGCGTCAGCGTGGTCTGCTACGCTGACGACACGCTGGTCCTGGTGCAGGGGAGGTCGCATGAGGCGGCGGCCGAACTGGCGACACGTTGGGTTGCGACAATCGTCGATAGGATCCGGCAACTGGGACTCGAGGTGGCCTTGCACAAGTCCGAGGCCATGTGTTTCTATGGTCCTCGGAACGCGCCACTGTCGGGTTCCCAGATAACGGCAGGAGGGGTTCACATCGGTGTCGAGTCGACGATGAAGTACCTGGGACTCGTCCTCGACACCCGGTGGAACTTCGTGGAGCACTTCCGACGTTTGGCTCCCAAACTGGATAGGGCTGGGGCTGCTTTGAAGCGGCTTCTGCCCAACCTAGGGGGTCCAAACGCCTCCTGCCGGAGGCTCTACGCGGGGATCGTGCGGTCCATGGCCCTTTACGGGGCACCGGTGTGGGCGCGTTCACTGAGGCTGCGACCGGCCCAGCGGTTGAACGCGTCCCAAAGGGTCATGGCCATCAGGCTGGTCCGGGGATACCGCACGGTCTCCCGCGAGGCGGCGAGCCTCCTTGCCGGACTACCGCCATGGGATCTGGAGGCGAAGGTCCTCGCGCACATGTGGGAGTTGCGCGAGGAGGCGAAACGCCGGGGTATAACTCCGCTGCCGCAACAAATCGCGGCACAGCGGACAGAGCTCCGGCGGGATCTCATGGCGGCATGGAGTGTGCGATTGTCGCAACCCAGCGCTGGGCACGCCACAATTGCGGCGGTAAGTCCCCTCTTTGAGGAGTGGCTGGAGAGGCGCCACGGCGTCCTCACCTTCCGCCTGACGCAGGTCCTCACCGGACACGGTTGCTTCGGGAGGTTCCTGTTCAGGATCAAGCGGGAGGAAACGCCCGGGTGTCACCATTGTGTGGAACGCCCGGAGGACACGGTGGAGCATACGGTGGAGGTCTGCCCGGCTTGGGCGGAGCACCGCCGTGTCCTCACGGAGGCGATCGGCGGCGGCGATCTCTCGCGTCCGGCCCTGGTTCAGGCCATGGTCCGGAGCGAGAGTGCATGGGAAGCCGTCACTTCCTTCTGCGAAGCAGTAATGCTCGCGAAGGAGGAGGCGGAGCGCGCGAGGGAAATGCAAGATACTTGCCCTCGCGCCCCTAGTCGCCGCAGGAGACGCCCCGGGCGTCGGGAGTCGCGAGCCGACTTCCGGCCACCGTAGGCGCGGGCTTGCGGACGGTGGGCAATGGGTAGCTCGCCGTCCGATTAGGACCAGGCCCGGGTCGACGGCGCGTTGTGTTCCACGCGCGCCTCAAAGAGATGTCAGCACCAACTGACGGGGTCCGTAAGGGCCAATGCCTGCCAGGGTTGCGAGTTTGTCCGAAAGGGATATCGCGGCCCCGGCACACAGGCAACGGAAGGAACATGGGTGGGTTTTAGTCAGTAAAAGTCTGACACTCCCTCTCGCTCCGCCCAGAGCGGGAGGAGTCATTTGATGATTTCCCACCCAAAAAAAAAAAAAAAAAAAAAAAGGGATATAATTATATCCCTTATCCCTATTTCAAAAAGTACTTAGTTCTTAATTGGTACGACTTTTCTTGCGTTCACCCGCCCCCATTAATTTCGCAAGTTAGCACTACAGTTACAATCTACTCACAACTACTTAAAACAATAACAAAGCCTCATACCCACATAGACCGGTATTAATTCGTAAATAAGGGTGGGTGATATTAATCCATTTGTGTAATTACGAGCCACACCCACTCGTTGTGTCAAATCAGAAGGCAAGGCTCGCGTGTTTAGGCTTTCGGTGCCAACTTTATACTTATTAGTTTATGGTATTAAGCTGCCCCTAATTGACTGCTAATTTTATGTTAATGTGTTGGGAAATAGGTGAAGCCAATAAGCGGAATTAAATATGTGTAAAAAGCTTTTAGCAAATTATATATGTACATTCAAGTGTTTTATCTATCTCAGTTTTAAAATTACTTATATGCTGGTGAGTTTGCTTCTTCTTCCCAGCTAAAGCATTAGGAAGTGGTGAAGGGCGGGCGTTTTGGGGGACTGTCTTATGTAATTTTCACGTTCGAAAAGTGCTGATTCGCAGCCTAGTTTTAATACACGACTTTTGATTTTGATTTCGTTTATCAAGGTAAAGAGATATGGTTGTGTTTTCTAAAACCGAATAAAAACTCAAAGAAAAACTTGTCTTTCATAATTGAATTTGTACGGGTAAGGTACATTTAAATGATAAACTGATTTGAGTTCAACTTGTGTATTGATAGTTACAAAGGAAAGCACAAACGCCCAAAACTGATAAATGATCGACCCGCGGCGAATGAGTCCTTTTGGTTTTGCTACCCAACCGATGCTATGCGACTACTCATTGCTAACTCAAACATGTATATTATATTCATTCGCTGCGCGTCGATGTCAGCATAAAATTGATACAATTGATATTGTACGGGTTTGCTCGTACATGCTCCCCGAGGAAAAGATATAACGACACAACTGATTAATTGAGAAACAAAACAATTATGACAAATGATTTGATATTAATCTAATTTCTTAGTGTCTCTATCGTTAACACACTGTTCACAAATTAGATATGCTTGTATAAGAACCTAACATAGGGGAAGTGGCTTTATCTAACACTCGCGCACTTGTTACCACCTTCGCCCTTTCATTGTCACACTGATATATTACACTATCCCCAACACACGCACGTTGCGTGGCCGGGCGCGCGCAGCCGCCGGGTGTATCGACTGCTGCGGGCACTGCCGGCGCGGGCGCGAGGTCGCAGCGCGAGCGCGCGCGCCTCCACACGAACACTCCGAGACATGCTGCTACCACGCCAATCATACAGTAGATCGCGGTATAATGATGAATGTCATGGGATGACAGACTCTCAAATAACAATCCATTTTCTTTCATGGTCTTGATTTTGTCCTCAATCGTTTGAAGCTCTCGATCGCTCTCTATGCTGGAGTCGTTCAAGACATCTTGAGGAATAGACACGTTTATAACGTGGTTTATGGATGCAATGACTGGTGAGTATAGGTTAGCACTGATACTAACATCGCTCGTTCTTTGTTGATGCGCAATTACTTCAAAATTATCTGATTTGATTATGCAGCCGTAATCTATAGTTACAAGTCCTGAGTGAGTAAGCTGATGAGCGGTAACTTGATCTCCACATACTGTTCGTAGATTACATTGACCGCAGCAAAAATAAATATAATTGTTGATAGAATGGCTTTCTATCCAAAGATTTTTACAAGGATCGACATTGACTTCACACTTTGATGCCTTTGATCGGCAGAAGTCTTTATCTCTGCTTAATTTGTAAATTGGAGAATGAATGTTACACAAGTGTACGTTTGTCAGTAGACAGGAATCTATGATATTTTCTGTCAAGATAATGTAAGCATCCTTTTTCAGGTTCACTGCTATAAAATCTGACACTGGTTTAATTGATAACATAGTGTTTTTGGCTTTCTCCGCAGGAATTGGTATAAGCTTGAATATTTCATAGGTGTCCCTGCTTATCAAAGGTATTTGTACTTCAAATATTGAGTAATTCTTAAGCATTCTTGCTTTGACTCGTAGAAGTTTATAAAGTTGTGCAAGATCCGTATGAATGTTTTCTACAGGTAAGGTGACGTCATTAGATAAATGACTAGCTATATTGCTCAGCTGGTCCTGTAGTTGTTCGGCTGTTATTAAATGTGGATTAAATCTACCATGATAGATGTCTGTTATTGTATCCACTAAGGCGTTCTGTAAATCTTTCAAGTCGCGTAATAGATTGCTCGCGACTATAGCTCCCATAGAAACTTCACTTGCCCTTGAAATGTTTTGAGTTTCAGCCTTTAATACTTCTAATGTATTTTCGACGTTTGCATGGTGATGAATTATTTTATGTTGTTTGTGCATTGTAGCCTCCGATCTCTTTAAGAGACTGAATTCTGCTTCTATGACCGAAGTTTGATTTTGCCAAAATGAGACAATATGCTTTTGATTTTTGCGAAGAAGAGTGATATCTTTCTCGTATTGTTCCGCGAATCGAGCGTCCAATACGCCGAAGAGGCCGTTTGCTATGTAACCGACACCGTCGATAAGACCTCGCCGCCACCTGTTCGCTTGCTTTGCAAAATGCTGACTGAGTAACATATGATTACTGTAATCGAGTTCATTGTACCCGTGACGTAATTGCATTATTATTATGTCACAATGTGTTTGTTTTTTGATTGTGCTGCATGTTTGTTCCAGTGACATTATACTTTTGTTGAGTGCTGTAATTCCTTCCCAATAAGGATCTAAATCGTAGTATATGATTAGTTTCCAGGCGTCTCGTATGATCTGCATGTTTGTTAGTTTGTCGAAGTAAATATGTTGATTATTTCTGAATTGTGTTACGTTAAGTGCGCATTGGGAAGTTGGTATGATACAAAAAAATAACATGATTGCTGTAAACACTGACGCTATATTGTAACGAGTGCCTACTTTCCTTGTTTCAGACTGCTTATCTGTGTTAGAATCTCCCGAACCCGCACTATTTGCTTGTTTGATTTGCGAGGATTCATTGTTGACTGGGAGTTTTGATAATTTTGTGATAGGACGTTTCAGTGTTCCGTTTTTGGTTTTTACTGTAACCACGCGAACATGACCGTCGGAACCGGGATGTAGTTCGATGACTCTGCCCATTAGCCATTTTCCCGGCGGAAGATTGTCGTCATGAATCATGACAATATCGTATACATTGAGGCCTTTTTTTTGCTTGTCTCCACTTACTTCTTTCTGTAATTTGTGTTAGGTACTCATTCCTCCATCTTTTCCAGAGATCCTGTACAATTTTTTGTGTCAACTGCCATCGGGTTCTTAAATCCGTTTCAGTCTCTTGTATAGTTACCTTTGATCCACCTGTTAGGAAGTGAGCAGGCGTTAAAAAATCGACATCGTCTGGATCTTCTGATATAGCACATAATGGTCTCGTGTTGAGACAAGCCTCAATCTGTGTAAGCACTGTATATAGTTCCTCAAATGTGAGGATCTGGTCACCAATAACCCTCTTGAAATGATATTTGAAGCTTTTAACTGCTGCCTCCCATAGGCCTCCTGCTGATGGCCATGAGGGCGCATTAAAACTCCACTCTATTTCCATATCTAATACTTCTGCTTTTAATTCTTTGTCTTGCATGATCTTCATTAATGCTTGATATTCCTGCTGTAGTACCTTGTTAGTACCAACAAAATTGCGACCATTATCGCTATAAATGTGGCTAGGCGTCCCTCTGCGAGCTGCCATTCGTCTTAATGCTGCGATGAATGAAGTTGTGCTTAAATCATCTACTAGTTCTAAGTGTACTGCTTTTGTGACCATACACACAAAGACAGCCACATATCCTTTTGTGCTCTTGATACCTCGTCCTTTGCTTGCTTTGACGTAAATATGACCTGTAAAATCTACGCCTGTGTGCGTAAACGGACGGGATGGATTACTTCTAGCCTCCGGCAAGTGCCCCATAATTTGCTGTTGGCAGTCTGGATTTTGTTTTTTACATGTTACGCAACGACGAAGCTGCCTCTTCGTAGCGACGTTCCCTCCTAGAATCCAATATTTTTGTCTGATGAAACCCAATGTCAGCCGGGCTCCGGCATGTAACATGGTTTGATGTGCGTCCTCTATTATTAATTCTGTCAAACGTCCACTGTGTGGCAGAATAATAGGGTGCTGCATATTATGACTGATATGTGCCTTTTTTAGTCTCCCTCCGACTCTTAAGACATCATTTTCATCCAGGTAAGGATTTAATTTTAACAATTTGCTTTTTGAATTTAGATTTCCTTCTTGCTTTAAATCTCTTATTTCTTTCGCGAACTCTTCCTGCTGTACTTGCTTGATAATTTTTTGCTTTGCTTGATTGATTTCTGATAATGATAAATAATGCTTATTTGCTTTTCTTTTGTAGGTCGTAATCTTCATCACTAATGCCAGAATACGTACAATTTTGCTGATTGATTGATATTTGCTTAACAGGTTTGTAATGATGCTTGATTCATACTTTGTAACAACGTGAACGTCTTCTTGCTTTTTTATTTCCTCGTTTGTTGAATAGATTGCTTGATTTTCTTTCGTTGCTTCAAAAGATTGTAACCATGTTGGACCTTGCCACCACAAACGATAATCATTCAATTGAGCCACTCTGAGTCCCCTGCTTCCACAGTCAGCGGGATTTTCACTTGATTTTACGTATCGCCAAGATTGTGGTTGAATGCTATCAGTTATTTGAATTGTTCTATTTGCTACGAACGTTTTCCATCGACTTGGGTTTCCTTGAAGCCATCCCAATACGGCAGTGGAGTCACTCCATCCAAATATATGTAGGTCATGACCTGTTAGACACTGCTTGACTTTGGTCATGAGTTTGGCCAGCAACAGTGCTCCACATAATTCTAATCGAGGTAGTGATATTTGTTTTTTCGTAGGAACTAATTTTGATTTAGCTGCTACTAATATTGTAGATTGATTGCTATTTACAACTCTGCAGTAAATGACGCATGCATATGCTTTTGTCGATGCGTCACAAAAGCCATGTAACTCTATACTGCTTGCTGTTTCCGTACCGTACCATCTCGGTATATTAAATTGATTGATACTTTCTAATTCTTCTCTGATTTTGATCCATTCCTTGCTGATTTTATCTGGTACTTGTTCATCCCATTGAACATTAGTTATCCATGTTTCTTGAAATAAAATCTTCAACTTTGTTGTTACAGGCACGATCCACCCTAATGGGTCAAATATTTTAGACATGTCTGATAATATGATTCTTTTAGTGATATTGGTGCTTGACGATTCAATCTTTGATACAAATGTGAAGTTGTCATGTGTAGGGTTCCAACGAAGGCCTAATGTCTTAGTTAATCCTGCTTGATTAAAACTCTTGCTTTCTTGATTATAATAGTCTTGATCTTCTATTTGCAGCAGACGACTATCGTTTGATGTCCACTTTCTCAAGTTGAAGCCTCCTAACTTCAGTAGATTCATCAAATCTTGCTGCAATTGTTGTGCTGTTGATAGGGAGCAGGCTCCATGAACCAAATCATCCATATAGAACGATTCTTCGACGACCTTGGCAGCTTCTGGGAATTTATCCCGTTCATCAGTCGCTAACTGTCTCAGTGTCATCATTGCAAGAAATGGAGCTGCTTTTGTGCCGTATGTTACGGTTGTCATTTGATATTCTTGAATTATTTGAGACGGATTATCTCTCCACACAATTTTTTGTAAAGGTTGATCTTCTGGGTGTACCCAAATCTGCCTAAACATTTTTTCTATATCAGCCGTGAATGCGTACTGATATTGTCTCCATTTAATGATAAGAGACTGAAGGTCTTGTTGCAAATTGGGCCCCGTGTACATCAGGTCATTTAAACTTTTATTTGTAGATGTTTTTGCCGAAGCATTGTAAACAACTCTCAGTGCAGTTGTTGCACTATCTTCGCGCAATACGCAATGATGCGGTAGGAAACATTCCGGTGTCTGATTGCAAGGTGAAGGTTTCATGTGACCTAAGTTTTTATATTCGGTAATGAATGACTTATATGCGTTAAATAATGAATTGTTTTTATGTAATTTCTTTTCTAAATGAATGAATTGAGCAACAGCCTTATTTTTAGACCGGCCTAATTTCTCCTCAAATTGTTTTACGAGTGGAAGTCTCACTTCGTATTTTCCGTCATCCAAACGACTTGTTGTTGCTTTGTAGTATTGGATGCACTCTTGATCTTCTGATGATAATGATTTTTCTTCTGTAACATCTTCTATCTCCCAGAATTGCTGAACTCTGTCTAAATCAAATTGTACGACGTTGCACATTAATTTAGTTTTCATATTTCCACAAAGTATCCAACCAAGACGAGTTTCTTGAACAAGCGGCAGTGATTCGCTTAATCTGCACATGCCCGCTAAAAGAATATTTGAATATACGTCTGCACCCAACAAAATGTCTATGGGTCGACTGATGTTGTACTCAGGATCTGCTAGTTCTAAATTTTCCAGAAATGGGCATGCTATTTTTGGGAATGAGTATGATGGTAAATATTTTGTTAGGTTATTCATGATGAAAACATCGATATTAAATTGATATAGTTTGATTCTTGAGCTTGATATACAGTTTAGATTCATCATACCTTTGGAACTGTTTTCTGTTTGCCCTATGCCCGTGATTATGCCGTCACACCTGGATCGCTGTAATCCTAATTGCTGAGCAGCGTTCTCTGTGATAAGAGACATTTGTGACCCCTGATCAATAAGAGCCCGTAGGGTCTGATATGTCCCATCTGCTTTCTGAACCTTTAGCAGTGCAGTTGAAAGCAAAGTTTCTTGCATCATATTTTGTTGTGTCACGTGCGAGTTGCCTTGATTTGCACGTTCTTGATTAGAACGGATGTTGTTTTGCTGTGTAGAAGGCGTCGAATTACCTCCTTGTTTTGATAATTCCTTTGAATACGATTCATGAAGCAATGTGTTGTGAAATTGGTTGCATTCGAGGCAACGCTTCTTTGATAAGCATTCTTTGCCCTTATGATCATGTAAGCAGTTTTGGCAATAATTCAAGTTAGCAACACATTGTTTTTTCTTCATTGGTGAAAAATCAGCAAATTGTTTGCAAAAAAATATAGCATGTGCGTCATTGCAGACTGGACAGTTTGGCCAACTGTTTTGCAATTTCCTGTAACTTGTTGATTGCGAAACACCCTTATTGCTTGAATATGATTGCTTGAAATGATAATGTTTGGATTCTGATGGTTTATTGGTGTTTGAAGAATAGGATTTTTGATTATAGGTGTCCTGTTTTCTTCTACTTGCTTCCATGCTCGTGAACTTCCCCTCTAGAAAGGCTAGAAATTCATTCAACTCGAGTAATTCTCGAGGTTGTTTGATAGCTGCGTTGTATTCGCTGAATGTGTCCGAATCCAATTTCTGACACAGGATGTGCACGATCAACGGATCCCACGACGTCACGTCTACGCCGAGGTTCTGTATGGCGTTCATCGTTTCAAGCGCAGTATCATGGATTCGTTTGATATGATTAATTGATTCTTGCTGTGAAATTGGTATATTTAATAAAATGTTAATATGCGATGTGAATATCATCCTCTTGTTGTCATAACGATGACTCAAGATATCCCAACTAATGATGTAGTTGTCTGAGCTGATTGGGAGATGCTGTATGAGACGCTCAGCTTCACCTTTCACTTTTGACTTTAGGAACTGCATCTTCTGAGCCCCAGATAATGACGGGTTGCTATGAACTGCTTCTGTGAAGAGGTCCTTAAAAGATGTCCACTGATGGTAACTACCACTGAATGTAGGTATTTCTATTTTTGGCGTAGTATGCTCTCTATGTGAAATGGATGACATCTTTTTGTTGATTGCTTTGATAGCATCGTTGTACGTGCTTTCGTATTTGAGATACATACGATGATACTCTTGATTTCGGTCTCCTAGCTCGCTGTCTAAGTCCCAATGCTGAGTGTCAATCTTCGCCCAGCGAGACCTTACCATACTTAACAGATGATCGAATTCCCATTTCTCCGCTACAGCATCCATGTTGATACTTGAAACGGTATGTTCAAAGGCCTTGAGGTTGCTCATCTGTTTCCTCATCATCTCATCCGTCTTGCTGTTTGATCCCTGAGACTTTAAGGGTTGACCTGAAGGTTGCTGTACGGTGCTTGAGGTAGCAAGAGTAGCAGGCTTAAGAAGCGGTGTTGATGGTCTTTCCTCTGTGGGTTGATGATGCTGAATAACTGCTCTGATTTTTTCATATCTCTCCTTCACAGAATCAAATTCCTGCGAAGTGAAGTAAGTATGCGATCTGGCATATTCGATGCTACACAATCTTGTATGATTCGATTGATACTCTTGCCAGCATGCATCCAAATTTTCTAACCTTCGGCGTATGTAGTCCGAGGTTTTGCGATCGGAGCCATCCTTTTTGAAGTTTGTGTAAACTTGCTCTATCCTATGGAGTAGTTGCTGTTGTTGGGCGAGAATGTCCTCCATTGAAGACGTGTTGTTGATAGAAATGATAATAAATGGAACGATCTTACTTGATTGTCCAAGCGGGAGCTTTGCTGCTCACCAAATGAGGATCCCTGTTGATCTCTGCTGATTGCTGCTGCTGCTATGTACTGCACTATTGCTGGCAGTACAAACCTTTCACTGCTAGTTCGCTTGACGTCACTAGTGAAACACTTTACAGTACTTGATTGCTACACTGTAATGTCCACACGCGACATCCCGCTCGAAGGACCAAAAATGTACGGGTAAGGTACATTTAAATGATAAACTGATTTGAGTTCAACTTGTGTATTGATAGTTACAAAGGAAAGCACAAACGCCCAAAACTGATAAATGATCGACCCGCGGCGAATGAGTCCTTTTGGTTTTGCTACCCAACCGATGCTATGCGACTACTCATTGCTAACTCAAACATGTATATTATATTCATTCGCTGCGCGTCGATGTCAGCATAAAATTGATACAATTGATATTGTACGGGTTTGCTCGTACAGAATTTATTTTCAAAGTATTTTTTTTTCATACTAAATGAAAAAAAAATACTTTGAAAATAAATTCAGATTATGACCACAAAAAATACAGTGACATCACCATAACCTCAAATACGATAAAAATCTGAAACCTTTCCATAAAAAAATACTGAAAAGGATTTTTTTTTTAAATAGGTTTATAATTTCAGTCCGAAATTAGTGTCGCCGTGTATCTAAGCAAATTAGATTTTTGCCGTCTTCCGTTTCCGCTGAAGGCATTAACAGCAAATTTATTTTTCTTTTTTTGTAAACTGGTTGCTCTACTTTTGGCCGCGTCCTCTTCCAAATTGGCCAAATTTATATTTCGCGGTTTCTTTTGAGTGAAAACTATTATCTTTGTCTTATCGTTTGTTGGTAAGTAAGTAGAGTTGTCAGTTATTGCATTCAAAGTGCTTTAGGTAATTTTGTTTGAATTTTTTGAATCGTTTTTTGTCAGTGTCAAACATGAGAACTAAATAATATGATGTAGCAGTGATAGCCTAGTGGTGTGACCGTCGGACTGCCAAGTCATAAGTCTCGAGTTCGAACCCAAGGCACGCACCTCTGACTTTTCAGATTCATGTGCGTATTGTATAATTATCACTTGCTTAAAAAACGGTGAAGGAAAACATCATGAGGAAACCGGCATGCCTGAGAGATATTTCTCGACGGAATGTGAAGCCAAGTCAGTGGCCCATGGGCGGCTTTAAAACTCTGACACCAGGCTAGTCACAAACCATACGAAAGAAGAATAATATGACTACATTACATTGGGTTCAATCAACTCTGAACTTTACTAAATGGAGTTTGCAAGCAACGCCTCGCTTTGATTCGCAAAGGTATAAATTTATTTAAAAAAAAGAACTAATGCAGCTTTCGATACACCTATGTCGAAAGGTGTTTGCCTTTTCACGTCTCCACCCCACTAGTACATGAAAATACCCCCAGAGACAAGACCCATTTTTTTTTCTTTTTTTTTTGGGTGGGAAATCATCAAATGACTCCTCCCGCTCTGGGCGGAGCGAGAGGGAGCGTCAGACTTTTACTGACTAAAACCCACCCGTGTTCCTTCCGTTGCCTGTGTGCCGGGGCCGCGATACCCCTTTCAGACAAACCCGCAACCCCAGCAGGGCGACAAGACCCCTGAAAACACAAATTTTCTTCATTTTACAATGTTTTATAACACGGTTTCAAACCTAATGCCGTTGACCGTCCGCGAGGGTTAAATTTAGGGCGAACGTAATACCGGTGACCCAGCAGAATATGTTTAACTGATACAGCTTCCGACACACCATGTGACCTGTACCGTAAGCTGTATGTGTTAAACATTTTTACAACTTAAAATTGTAAAGTATTTCGAAGACACCCACAATATTTAGGTATTCTAGCAAGCAGCAACAAGCACGTAAAGACGTGGGTACCGGCTGTCATTTGTAGATCTTTGTCAATCGTTACTGGTAGTTGCCCTAAAGTCTGACAGGCTTAGGGCTAGGCAACATAGTTGTTAGAAGGCAGGCAAGCATATGATGATCAAGCAGCATTTCTTTTTTACCACCTAACAGCTTACCTATATTCTGAGCCATTGGCTTCGTGGAACACTTAGTCCTTAACTTCACTGTGGTTAAAAATAACGACCACATTACCATACTTATTGTGGTCTGAGTCTTCAACAAAACCGTAGCGTGACAACAACAGCTCTAGTTTTAACAGTTAATTGCTAAAAATAAGTGGCTTTTTTAATTGAAGCTTTCACGTGCTTTTACGTCGTTTGAAATTATTTTTAAAGATTACATATATACATACATAAACTCATGCTTTCTTCCTATGGGGTTAGGACGAAACCACAGAACGCCACATGGTACCATCCTTGCCTCCTTTACGTCCGTACACGCACGCCGTCAGCGAGTACTACGTACTACCTTTTTGAAAAGCTCTTCTTCTTTTCGTGTGGTTAGTGACTAACCTGGTGTCAGAGTTTTAAAGGCATCCATGGGCCTCTGACTTAGTTTCACAGGCCGACACGACATCTCTCAGGCATGCCGATTTCCTCACGATGTTTTCCTACACCGTTTTTGAAGCAAGTGATAATTATACAATATGCACATGTTTGAATTCGAGACCTATGATTTGGCAGTCTGCTATCACTGCTTTTCTGTTTTTTTTTTTTAATAATTGGGTGTGTTAAAATATGAATTTATATTGTTGTAAATTTGTAGTGTCAGGATGTGTGATTACTAACTTACATGATGTTATTTTCAGCTTTATAGAACGGAAATTTCAGTCACTGTCAATCTGCCTAGCCTTTTCCCAACTATGTTGGGCTAGGTTTCCAGTTTAATCGGGTGCAGCTGAATACCAGTATTTTAGATGGAGCGACTGCCTGTCTGACTTCCACATTTTTCAGTCCCGTTAATATTAATTATTACAATATTTTAAGACAGCGGGATTTTGAGCATAGCACGTAATAGACGTCCATTTTAAACTTTTATTTTGAATCGATGACCTTTTGTTTTCATGAAAACGAACCTCGTTTCATAAACACAGGCTAAATACTAGCACAAAAACACGACCTTTATAAACCCTCCAAACAATTTTTACGCAACTTTCCACTTTCCCGGTCTAGTCTTTCAAGCCAGACCAACAAAGACCACCATATTTGGTATCATGTACCAACTAGTTGGTTACCTAGCTGACACCACTCTTTGGACCCGCAACCCGTATCAAAGTTCCCTGTGAAATTCAATGCGGCTAGCCGCAACGAAACACCACAGAGGGATTGAAAAAATTGGGAATTTTAAAGACTATAATATTGAACGCAGATATATGCCAGTGACCATGAGTGGTTAGCCTCTGTACTGAGCTCGCGCAACGCGTCGTATGTCCAGCCAGTAATAGGACTCGCCCTTCAAGAAGCGCTGTCCCAAATTTTGCAGATTATTAATTTATTATAGATAAAACAAAAGTTATTTTAATAAAACAGATATACTAAAAGATCAATAATTAAATTATCTTTAAAATGGTGAACGTTTCAGAAAAATACGCTTGATAAATTTGAGTCATTCTTAGTTTTTTATCCGCGTTAGACATAATTTTACAAATTAATTGCACTATATTTATATTACACATAAATATAGTCTAAAATATTTATACGTTAAGTTATTAAAAAATTCTCTAATTTAAAATATTTTATTTCCAAATCATTAACAGTACTCGTTTAGACGTGATCTTCAGTATAAAATCATTAAAACTCAGTTATCTTCGCCTTTGATCACTTTCCAGATTCAATATTTTCTCAAAGGAAATAGTGAAGCGTGCTCAATTACAACTGTACACTTTTAGAGCGTTTAAATTGAATTGCTTTTTCAATTTCCGTGTGTTTTGCTTGTATTTGTACTTTAGCTAAGTTAAAGAAGTGAACAATAGCTGTGGAATTAGTGAAGAGATAATTGAAATAGTTTTTAAAACGACAAAAAGTACGACAGACGACTTGGAATATTTTTACTGGCTTGTTATTGTCCTACATAACATAACATTACGCTTTGTTTTCCCAAAGGGCTAGGCAGAGGTGTACCTATAGTTAGGTAAAGTACAATTAATATCTTAATGTCCTTCGGCAAACTCCGTGTTTCTTCAGTCGTCGGATTTCTATCAGTTGCCCTTGGACGCTCTCAATCGATTTGGAATTATATTATTATAGAGTTCCAGACTCTATATACTTCCAAGTCAATCCGACGACTGACAAAACATGAAGTTTGCCGAGTACTATGCAACAGACCTTTCTGAAAAGATGTTCTTCTTCTTTTCGTGTGTGTGTGTGACTAACCGTCGCTTAGGGAGAGTAGCTTAGGGGGAGGGGGGTGTCAGAGTTTTAAAGCCACCCATGGGCCTCTGACTTGGCTTCACAGGTCGTCAAGAAATATCTCTCAGGCAGCCGGTTTCCTCACGATGTTTTCCTTCACTGTTTTTGAAGCAAGTAATAATTATACAATACGCACATGAATCCGAAAAGTCTAGAAAGAAGTATATTATTATAGAGTTCCAGACTCTAATAACTATAGACTTCCAAGTCGATCCGACGATTGACAAAACACGAAATTTGCCGAGGGACATTAAGAAAATAGTTGTACTGTACACCCATATTTCGCCAATTATGTTTAAGCTCACTGCAGAGCAAAAACAGCTACTCTTAAACAGCGTGTATCAGAAACTTGTGGTCAAATTTAATCGTGGTACACACCATGCAATTTTTTTTTATTAACTGTCACGTACAAAACTTCAATACTTACTCGACCCAAATGTATGGAACAGCTGATTATTTTTTCTTGATTGTTGAGCTTGATGGTCTGTAGAGGAGATTGAACATTCAATTCACAATCACGCTCGCTTATTGCGTTTTGGCGATTTTCCATCTCTTTCACTCTAGGTTTTCTCTCGCTGTTTTCTTTAACCGTTAGTTAGTGATGATTTTATAAGCACACTTATTTATAAGATTAAAATGTATGGAATAGCTGTTTTTTTTAATAACCTACGTGAATGTTTTGTCCAGAATTAAAGGTTCATTTACTGAATCCATGGTAACAGTTTTGGCGTCGATGTCCCTGCCACCCCGTATAGACACTAGCAATTTAATAGCTATACAATCTAACACTACAATATTTATATTATATACACGAAGGAAAAAAATTATAGGGGAAGAGTTCATTGGGTATCAAAAAAATCGTCCGCAGCGTTGCCACGTTGGAAATAATTAATGAATCATTTACATTAATTAATGTAAATGATTTTTACTCGTATGTAATCTTTTATCTCTCTTGCTACCCCAATTTATTATAAAACTACAAACACAAGCTCATCTCCTATGAAACGCATTGACAACATTATTTCACCCACACAATGGGCGCGAGGAATCGATATGGTCGTCCATTGTTCACTACTATTATAGAACGCTCCGGTCGTAGAAATGTGGGGGATATGTTACTACTGGTACGGACAGGCAATTCATTCTATAATTTTGGATTGAAATTGTTTTTTTTTTAACAAGAAAAGTTTCGATTTAGACATCATTTACATACATTAAGTATAAGCTCTTGACACCATAAACACCATACTTCTTTTCCGCATCTTCCTTTGTAAGATCTGGAACAAAACTTCGACTGTTAATAGCATACCATCAATCATTTTGTTTGAACGACGTGTATGGTCCATTAACAATCTTGAAGGTCAGTATGTCTATATTTAAAAGACTGACACAAAGTATGTAATGTTCAGGAAGAAACATGGACGTTTTTATATGTTTGCGTAACTCGACAAAATGTAGGGAACGAGATTTTACTGCCGGTCTCATAATAAAAGTAGTTAATTATAATAAATATAATAAACCCGTTGTTTTACAAGTTGTAATAGGAAAATTGTATGCTCATCATTTGACACAAATCTATTTGTAGAAACAGTCAAACAGATTCTGTTCTACGATAAAAACAGCGAACTAGACAGTATTTAATTCTGATAACAATCAAACTACGGCCAATAAAAACTAAAGTTAACACCAAAACACGATGTTCTCGGTTTATTTAATGGGAAAAGATAAATACGTGAACATTTACTATCGAAACTCGCCCTTATCGCCCTGCACGCAACTTAAAATGTGAGTGTCGGACTTCCTTGTAGATTTTCATAGTAGCGATTTAGGCTTCTGTCCCACCGCCCGCGATTAACTAAAAGAGAGTAGAGTTAGCCACTAAAACCGAGTTGGCGAGCAACTAGCAGCGAGTGCGCGACGGCGACGAGCGTATAATAGCTGGTATGCATATTTACCAATTGTGAGTTTCTCAATGAGTTTTCTGCCCGCCAGCGAGCGTCGTTGCTTTTTAATCCTATATTTTGGATAGTTCTCACATATATACGTAGAAGCAACAAGAATAATGTACCCAGGATTTTGCAATATGTGTATTTAAAAGAGTGTCCGTTGTTGCCCGTTGTTCTCCATAGAGATCTATGTTTTGGAATGGGCAACTAGCTTCAACTTTCTGACTAACTGACTGACTCTTTGACAATTCAAAAGTACCTGTAAATGGTTTAATTCAAAGAAATGGTTTGAGTTTGAGTTTGCTGAGCGAGTACTCTCTTTGATAGCTCTTGTCGCTGCGACAAACTAGTGTAGAGAGAGTTCTCGCCGGCAGTGTAAATAGACAGCGATTACCTATTAGTGTTTTTACTTACACGGGAATTACAATCTTTTGTACGTTTCTTGAGCTAGAAAATCGTTCATAGCTAGTCGCTTCTTCAGTGGGAGAGGGGCCTAATACTTTGTCCAGGAGAGGAGCTTGCGCGGGTGCTAAGGGGCGGGTGAAATACCGAACATAATATGGAACCACTCTTTGCGTTCATAGCGGTACGATAGTGAAGTGACTATGGCAAGAGTGACCTACTGTCCTTTGACAGTTATTGTACCTCTGATTTTGCATGTCAAAATCACAGTGATCTTTATTCTCTTTACAATAAAGTTGCAGTTAGAAGTAAATAACTGTGGAAGGACATTAGCTAGCGAGCGATCGTCAATTTTTTAACCCTCTGAAAAACCGTCTAGCTGGTACTGCCCGCTCCAACAATTTGCAATGCACAGTGGCCACGTAATCATCAACATACTTTTAGGAACAACCTGTGTCAATTCCAAACACATTCCTTCACCACTTTTGTTTTTAAGGACCGGACGGTCAGATCGGTCACCGATGTTCGCTCTTTAGGTCTAGGGGTCTAGGTTTGGGTCGAGAGCAGAGACTCACTCACACACATCGGGTCCGGGTTCGTAACAAGTTAATCGTCATCCTGAGGATGCCTTGTTGAGAGGTGAAACACGTGTCGATTTCTTACAGGGTACTTTATGACCTTTAAGAACAGTTAAGCGGAATAGCTTACTAAATATACGTCGTCTATTGTATTTTACTTCCTAATTGTAAAAGAGTAATTATATTTCCGTAATTAGGTCATGTCACTCTGGTCACATAAAAACGGGTGCGACTGTAATAAATCGTACAGCGCGGACCACGACAACTGAGACCTATTAAATTTATTTAGACTTTAGAAACACATGGCAATTTTTACTTTTTTAATGATAAAAATCGTGAATTATACTTAATAATTAATGTACATAAAATAAAGTAAAACATTTTAAAAGAGAAACGGTGGAGTTTCTTGCCCATTCTTCTCCATACGAAAACTACCTTTTGAAAGGGGCGACTAGAATCAATTCTATTAAAATTCAAACTAGAGAAAAGTCATTTATTCAAACTAGGCTGAGAATCAGCACTTTTCGAACGTCGAAATTACATAAGACAGTCCCCCAAAAACGACCACCCTTCACCACTTCCTAGTGCTTAACCTGGGAAGAAGAAGTGGCGCAACAAACTCCCCAGCAGCGCAGCGTTCTTTTCAGTTGAAAAAACTTGACCTATCGAAGGTTTCCGTTTTTTCCTTTTGAGGTACACAACCCTAAAAATAATATTTTTCACATTAATATCTCCTTTATTCCATTGTAAATACTTATAAATTATAATTTTAAATATTAGAATATAAAAAAAATTAAAACATTTAAAAATATATTTAAAAAAAAAATATACATTAATACATTATATATTTATACGTCATTAATGTTATTATTATATTTTTTATTTTTTTTTTTAATCATGGTTGCTAGTTTTCGTCTAACAAACGGATCCCGAATTCACGACAGTCATATTATTTTAAAAAACGGACTCCCAATGAAACTAATTTGTAAAGAGTAAGAGCGTATCAAGCTAAAATCTGGTAAGTAAGTGCAAAAGATTGGATTGGGGTAAGGTGTAATTGTCATACATAAGGGATACCGCTATCGCCATTACACGTCTCTGTCGGGCGATTTATTTTAATATTCACAATCTCAATGACAACCCAAGGTTTCTGCAAGATATTCAATTCAATTAGTTGGAAAATCCCGAGTGTGATGTTATTAATTTGATTGTCTGGTCAACCATCTATTTGTTGGCAATGACGATATTTTCACTAAATGGTAAAAAATTAAAGTACGTTTGCTTATGAAATATTAGTTGGATCAATAACGTTTTGAAAATTAACAACAAATAATATAATTTACAGTTAGTGCTCATGCTGCCACTGCCACATAATGTGTCAACAACATTTTCCATCACAATAAAGAAAACTAGAAATCAATGAAGAAAAACGAAATGAACTTTAAATTTTATCAATTCGGTGACCGCATGGAAAGGCATTGTGAGACATATTATCCAACATAGTGAGTACAAAATTTTTGAGAAAACACAGCAAGAATGAAAATACTAACAATATAAAAACAGACATCTTAATTTATTCAGTCAAAGATAAGTTTACTTCCTCACTCACTGTGTGTGTGTGTGTGTCTGGTTCACTGCTCTTGACGCTTGACGTGTCCACACGTCGGGTCCGGGTTCGCAACAAGTCAATCGCCATCCTGAGGATGCCTCGTTGAGAGGTGAAACACGTGTCGATTTCTTACAAGGTTCTTTATGACTCGTATAGAACAGTTACGCGGATTACGTTACTAAATACGTTACGTCGTCTATGGTATTTTATAATGGATTTCCGCAAAGTCACGCCTGAATCAATTAACTATCATAACTAAGTTTTTTACCCCCGTTGGAAAAAGAGGGGTGTTATAAGTTTAACGTTTGTTTATGTGTGTCTGTCTGCGCCATCATAGTTAGTTAAGCGATTGTAATTATGTTTTTTCTGTTTGAAAGGTGACTTGATCGAGAGTGTTCTTAGCTATGATTCAAGCTTCGGTTCAGCCATTTGAAGATTCTCAGATATTTTCTAGTTGATGTATGGATGTGAGCATCTTCCGCGGGTCTGATCGATTTGAAATTTGGTATTCTGTTCCTTAAATTATATTAGAAGAACATAATAACCTTTAACTGATACTGCAGTATCACCTGGAATTTGCAGGATACCCAACTCCCTTACCTATTCACAGCACAGGTATCGTGTTTGGGCTCATTGGAATGGTCTCAATGAATAGGTGAACAGGGTCTGGTGATGGAATAGGAAAGATAAATGAGAGATTGTTTCTATATGTTTTTTTTTTTGTAAGTACTTTGTACAAACACGGCAATCGTATTTTAAAAACAAGATGAAGTCGGCTTTTTCTATCTGACTACTCTGAGAAGAAAGGCCGAAGCAAACTCAGAGGTCACAGTCCCTTTTAAAGTCCATGTGAAGACGAGACGAGACGAGAAGATTGGTGTCTGAAATGGTCTTTTGAGTAAAGAACCACACAGATTGAGTGGACCTATCCAGTCAGTGCACGCATTTGTCTGTAATCGTGCAGCTCAACTAAGAATTTAAGGAGCTCAACAATTCGACGAACAATACCAAAGAAAGGACATTTGGGTAGGCCGCATAAATTACTTGAGACCATGATTAAAACTAATAAATAAATTTTAAAAAACGATGACCATGAACCCATCACCCACATAGTCACATTCACAATAATTTAAAAAAAATATATAATAAGTACTATACAAAGTAAATATGAATGGTATAGTTTATACTTACGTATTTGATGTCTTTTTTATTGACATTGGTTTCTATTGATATTTATTATTTATTAATTTTTATGATGAAATAAGTGATTTTTTATAATTGTCTTTTTACTATTCAAGCTTTTTTTTTTTTAATTTAATTATTGAGACTTGTCTGGCTTGAATACGTGCTTAATTTCAAACATTTTTACGCTCTCTGGCATAACATAGCGAACTCTTTATTATCTTTATACCATTATTAAATTTGTACCTATGTTAAACAAATGAAACAAATTAATAAATGACTTATGACTTATAAAATTACTTTTACTCGGCCTGATTTTGCAATAGTCACATAACTTCTGAGGAATTAATACTGCGGTTTGACAGCATTTGTACGGAAAATATATTATGTCAAAGGGTTGTTTTTATTCTTTAGATCAAAGTTATCCGATTATATGAAAGATCAGCTCTTATTCAACTTAAAAATGACTATATTTACTATTCTAATAAGATAAGAGATGGAAGGAGAGATAATCTATAATAATAATAACGTCTAACGGGCCTCTGCGAGTTGGCTTTGGCCCCTCGTACGCCTTAAAAAGGTCCGGGACCCCAGAGTCCCGAGAAATGTCAAGAGACGTAAAAATAATAATAATAATAAATTTATTTTTCTTACCACAAATTACAGAGAAAATAATTAAATAGTCTACAGACACAATTTTATAATTAATTTGTGGAAGACTGGTGCCTAAACTAAGTTTTTTTACAAAACCTGTATGTCAGGTCACCAGGCGGGCTAAACAAAGTTTTAGATTATTATGTTATACTGGAGACGATTTGATTCGCATATAATATTCAAATACAAAAATTTCATACATTACAATTATAAAATTACAATATTGCTCATAAAAAAGATTTAAGTACAAAAATAAAAATAGTGGAATACAGTAATTTATTAAGAATACAAAAAAAAAAACTATAGTTACTTTACGATAAGAGATGGATACACTTTGTTGGGGACTTAAAGGTGTCCGTAAAGCGATCCCTTGGGAGAAAGGCAGCTTGTACCAGTCACGTGCTACCGAGCACTAAGGGTGTTGAGGAAAATGACCTTTGGGACGAGTCAAAGGCTTAACACGGGTACGTCTGCCATTAAAGACCCTACAGGCCTAATATCATGAGAACGTCTGCCGCAATTTAAGTCGGTATGATATAAGAAAGAAAGAAAGAAAGAAAAGAAAGAAAAGAAAGAAAGAAAGAAAAGAAAGAAAAGAAAGAAAAAAATAAAGAAAAATGAAAAGAAAGAAAATGTGTTTATTCTGCACAAACTAAACGCACATTACTAAAAAAATAAATTACAATACCCCTTTACAAATAAGCCAAAAGCCTCGTATTCAATATTCAAAACAGAAAAGTTTGACAAATTAAAATTTGTTTGCTGTCAGAGCCAGAGGCCGTCGCGGGAAATTTGAAAGGGATACCGTGGCAACGTACAGGCAACACTGAAGGAACAGAGTTTTAAAGCCACCCGTGGGCCTCCGACTTGGCTTCACAGGCCGTCGACAAATATCTCTCAGGCATACCGATAGAGATGTCAGCACAACTGAAGGGGTCTGCTAAGACCGATGCTTGCCGGGGTCGCGGGAAAGTCCGAAAGGGATAATTTGCCAACAAAAAAAAAAAAAGGGCCAGAGGCCAAAGACAATTTACAATAATTGCGTTGTTGTTTACAATAGTTGGCTTTATATCAAATGAAAACAAACAATCAAACCTACAAAATGCAATAAATAACTAAAAGAGACATGTTGTTGGGGTGTTTACAGTGCCTCTTCCCAGCTTTAACATTACGAAGCGGTACCGGCCGAAAATGTGGGTGACTGTCTTTTGTTATTGACTTTCAAAAGTACTGACTGTTCTGGCCAATTATATTATAATAAAGAAAATGAATGATACTGATGCCACAATCAAGGTGGCGGCCTGCTGGGCTAGAACAATACAATATAAAGTACCGACGACACGAAAAGAAGAAGTAGAATAATACATAATAATACAGGGTGGCAGGACATCGACGTGGAACCTGTTACCATGGATTCAGTACTTACATGATTCTGGACACCAATCAATCTGCCTAACCTTTTCCCAACTATGTTAGAATCGGCTTCCAGTCTAATCATATGCAGCTGAATGAATACCAGTATTTTACATGGAGCGACTGCCTATCCGACCTCCATAACCCAGTAAGTGGGTAATACTATAACCCTTGATAAGACTGGTTGTCAGACCTTCGGGCTTCTGACGACCCGGAACGACTGTCAAAAGTCCACGAATGACAGTCGGGACCAACGGCTTAACGTGCTTTCTGAGGAACGGAGGAGTTTTGGTATGTAAAGATGGTCACCCCACGAACCAACCCCGACAAGCATAACTTAAACTGTTGAATCGACCCGTGCGGGTTTTGTTACTTAGCCACGAGCTCCTCTCTTCAGCATCACTTACATGATTCTGGACACATCTGCGTTAATTTTGTTAAGTAGATATTTAAAAAAAAATGCTGATCCTGACATTTGACCGCGTAGGTATTGCACTTTTGTATAAAACAGTTTTTTTTCAGATTAAAAAAAAATACTGTTTTTTCATAGACAACCTACGCGGTCAAAGTGTCTGGAACAGCAATTTTTTTTAAATAACCGACGTACAATTTCTACGCTAGGGGGTCTAGAACCATGTGCTGAATTTGTGGTTACAGTTTGCACGTCAATGTCACTGTATAACATAACATACATCACACCTGCTATCCCCGAAGGGTTAGGCAGAGATGTACCTATAGTACACCCACATTTTGCCACTAATGTTTAAGTCCCATGTTATAGGGCGAGCCTATTATAATCAACCGGGCAGAAATCCAGACCCCGGGCTGCTACTGAGAAATTCCTGATGGGAAATCTCAATAAACCTTTGCCTGAACTGGGAATCTAACCCAGGACCTCATGCTCAGCAGTAGTGTAGTGCTTGCGACCGAGCATCATAACTAACAAATCGAGCCCAAACTCGGCACACCTAGT
The DNA here is from genome assembly GCA_916701695.1 of Agrochola macilenta. NCBI lineage: Eukaryota > Metazoa > Arthropoda > Insecta > Lepidoptera > Noctuidae > Agrochola > Agrochola macilenta. The sequence goes on along the minus strand of OU753564.1, from coordinate 6,913,556 downwards.
TCTACTCGTCGAGAAGTTCCAGTAGTAGTCACAGAAGTACACCTTCAGGTCACTCCATCAAGTCCGGAGGTTAGTAAAAATTTAAAGAACAGTACGAAATATTTTTTGGAGGTACCAATGTATTATAAAGATAGATAGATAAGAAAAAAACAAAGTGTCAAAATTAGTTCACTTGACCACTATTCCCGCAGCTGGCCCGTGTCAATGTAACGTAGTTCGATTCAATACCTATCAATTTTGCAAACGCGTTCTTAATCCCAAGAACAAACTTAACATTACAACAACAATATTGAGAGATTTACCATGTTATTTTAAGACCATAGACTTCTTATAGGTTTTCCTGTAATCTATGAGTAAAGAACCACTCTCTGCATTTTTTTCAAAATTTTTGGCTCAATAGTTTCAGAGATAAGGGGGGGAATGGACAATTTTTATCAATTTTCTTAAATATCTTTAAAAGTATATAGACTAAAATTATAAAAATTATATATTTGAGATCCTCGCAACAAGTCCTTGCATTTGATATGTCACACGGTTCAGTTTCCAAACTTTTTATTTTTATTTTCTAATTTGGCCCCAAAAGTAACCCCAAAATTCAAAATTCATTTATTTACGTTACATTTCCGTGTTTGGGTCACATAAATACATATGTGTACCAAATTTCAACTAAATCGGTCCCTTAGATTCGGAGCAAATTGGCTGTGACAGACGGACAGACAGACAGACACACGAGTGATCCTATAAGGGTTCCGTTTTTTCCGATTGAGGTACGGAACCCTAATAAGGAAAACGTGTGTAAAACTTAAAATATTAATTATTATTTATACACGACAATTTGAGGTATCTGAAATATATGGGAGGCCGTCACTTCCTTCTGCGAAGCAGTTATGCTCGCGAAGGAGGAAGCGGAGCGCGCGAGGGAAATGCAAGCTGCACGCCCTCGCGCCCATAGTCGCCGCAGGAGACGCCCCGGGCGTCGGGAGTCACGAGCCGACTTCCGGCCACCGTAGGCGCGGGCTTGCGGACGGTGAGCAATGGGCAGCTCGCCGTCCGATAAGGACCAGGCCCGGGTCGACGGCGCGTTGTGTTCCACGCGCGCCTCAAAGAGATGTCAGCACCAACTGACGGGGTCCGTAAGGACCAATGCCTGCTGGGGTTGCGGGTTTGTCCGAAAGGGATATCGCGGCCCCGGCACACAGGCAACGGAAGGAACACGGGTGGGTTTTAGTCAGTAAAAGTCTGACACGCCCTCTCGCTCTGCCCAGAGCGGGAGAAGTCATTTGATGATTTCCCACCATCAAAAAAAAAAAAAAAACTGAAATATTGTTGAAAAAAGCTTGATTTTTTTACTGTTTAATGGTATACTCGTATAACAAAAGATCATAAGATCAAATGCGAAATGGATATACCAGACCAAACAGTTTTTTTCCTCTCCTGTAAAGTTAGTATACTCTTCTTACGCCTTTGTCGCACTGGGGGTGCGATATCATAACAATATTTCATAACAACATCAGTTTATGATTACGATGTTATGACCAAGCTTGCTGGGGTGAGGCAAACAGTTTTATTTACACATTGTATCTAGTAAGGGTTCGTGTATCAAGGTCGCCACTTGTACCGAAATAACTATTTCCGAACATCTTTGGATTTCTAAGTATTTGTATGAAATAAGTGGTATCAATACCATCTAGATCAACTCCCGGTTTCTCAGAGATTCTTCAACTTGTTGTTGGATAGTATGTCAAGAGATTTATATATATACAATCTGCGTTCGCGATTTAGTTTCCAAAAATGTAAACAAATATGAGTTTCAGGAAAAACAACTGTAATTCCTACATTTAAGGTTCAGTTTGCGGTACAATTTCTATTTTTTTAGGACTTTTTCAACAGTACTAGTCAGCCTAAAATCATCTTAATTTACATTTTTACAAAGTTGATGGTTGTTTGTGGAAATAACATCAATTTTAAACAAGGACATTTCCAATTGATGTTATTTCCACACAAAGCCCATAATGGTCTATTCAAATGAATAAACCTAAGGTTGTTGTTTTTTAACCAATCACAAAATCTCGTGACATTTGAAATCATCGTCCTGCGTAACACGTTTTCTTGAGTCCGTATGGATTGATGTCTCATATTTAGGCCGCCTGCTCGCATGTTTTTAAATCAGTACAGCATTTTCGATTTATCTCGAAGAAGGCTGTCAAAATAATGCTCAAATTTCCAAGCATATTTAAGAAAGTTCATTTGTTTACCAGTCACGCATCCGTGCGTCACGTGGCCGTGGTCCCAGTGGACGATGCTGCAAACACTTTCCTACAAAGCGAAGCTTAGTTCACGAGTGGAACTTATGCTAGGTATACATACTAGGTATACACACATATTTTGACGTCACTGGCAACAAACCGGTTGTCAAAATCTATGTGTGGACGTCAGATTTTGAAATCGCCAGCGACTATAGTCGTTGCATGTGTACTGTACAGGTTTTGCTCCGGTTCCCTTTGATAACTGACCTCGACGAATATTTTATAAGTTGGTTGCATTTATAATGAAATAAACACTATTTCGTATTTAGAAAATTGGAAATAAAATAATAAATTAAAAAAATCAAAATTCAAAAGCCGCTTCGATTTTTTAAATTATTTATTTTATTTTAGACATTTTAGTGTCCCGGCACCCTCATGTGAACAAAAACAATGTTTTTTACAATATTTTAAAATAACAGTATTAATAGGTATGGGGGGACAGTGTGGGTCTTTCAACAAGTAATAATAATAATAATAATAATAATAATCCTTTTATTCAAAAAGCCAAATACAATAATTATCCATCTCAAACAAAACATACAAACATTACACTATAAAAATACATCGCCAAGCATTATTTGAGACAGAGTGACCGTCTGTGTCTGTGCTAGTATAAACTGTGTTACAGACACAGGCGCCTTCCTCTTACAATTTTACTCATTGACAATTTGCTGCACTATTGTAAGCATTCTTGGTTTATCTTAAGTACTAATCACTTATAAAATTAAAATAAATTATGTTAGCAAGGAATGGCTGTGTGTGGTGTGAGTGTATTTGTGGGTGTGTGTGGTAGGGGTGTATGTGTGGGTGTGTGCGGTGTGGGTGTGTGTGTGTGGTGTGGGTGTATGTGTGGATTTGTGCGTGGGTTTAGTTGTGTGTCGTAAGTATGCGTCACAGTATAGAAACAGATAATAAAGGAGCAATTTTTTATTTTTTTATTCTTATTATATTATAAGAGTATATATATATATTTTTTTTTTAATTCTTGATCGGTTTAGTAAGATTTTTTTGCAAAGAGTTGTTCAGTCTCATCGTACGTTAACTTTTGAAGAAAGCCAGTAACAACAGTTTTACATTTAAATTTAGGTAAAGGGTATACGTTGCAGGTTTCGTTTATAGTGTTATAAAGTTGGCTGCTAAGATACGGGTAGCTTCGCCTCGCCAGCGCAGTTTTGGTGGTGACAGGTGGGCATACGGGATCTTTACGACGTTTGTTTTGCTCTAGTCGCCTTGGGTCATAGGTCAATGATGAGTGTACACGTAAGGTGATAATAAGCGCACAGAGCTGCCGGACAGTGAGAACAGATATGTCCTTATAAAGCTGGGTAGTCGGGTATCGGTAAGGTTTGTGAAGCATGACTTTCAACACTGCTCTTTGTGCCCTCTCAAGGCGAAGTAAATACGTTTTAAATGTACCACCCCAGATAGATATGCAGTAGGTAAGAAGTGACTGAGCTAGGGCAAAATAAATAGTTTTTAACAATCGGTCGTCAACTACTCTTCTTAGTTTTTTCATAGGAAACATTAGTTTACGAACACGTGAGACTGTCACACTGATATGCTTTTGCCAACTTAATGTGTTATCAATGTGCACGCCCAAGTATTTAACACAAGAGCTTCTTTGTACAGTAGGGCAGCTGCAAGGGGTCACTGTAGGTTGACAACTATGGGCTTTAACGTCTGGCATACTAGGCTGTGTAGCAGTGTTCGCTGAGAAAGGGACATAGTGAGTTTTAGAGACATTTAGCGTCAGAAGATTCAATGAAAGCCAATCCATGACTATGCCAAGAGCATTTTCAGCTGCGTGGTGAGCAGATTCCCATGTTTCTCCACTTATGATAAGCGCAGTGTCGTCTGCATATACAAGTATCTTGCAGTGTGGGATTGACAGCTGACACAATCTGTTTACAAATAGAAGAAAAAGAGTGGGCCCTAGCACGCTGCCCTGTGGCACGCCAAAGGTTAGATTCACATCGTCACTGACGTAGTTGCCTACCTTAACTCGTTGATTACGGTTTGTAAGATAGTCACGGAAGAGATTTAGAGCGATGTCTCTTATTCCTAAGCTTTCTAAACCACGAAGAAGGATGGGAGTAGAGACCGTGTCGAAAGCTTTGGCTAAATCAAGAAATATACCTAGAGTTTTAGTCCTAGAATCAAGATTTTTAACAATTTGGCTTGTAAGTTCAAGAACAGCATCCTCCGTTGATACGCCTCTCCTAAAACCGTATTGGTTTGGCGCAATTATGTTGTAGCATTCAAGATAGCTAAGCAATCTTTTGTTCAGAACTTTCTCCAGAATTTTGGATAGTGTGGTGAGTACAGATATAGGCCTATAGTTTTCGACACGGTCACCATCCCCACCCTTAAACACTGGTGTGACTAATGCCTTCTTATAACTGTCAGGGAAAGTACCTTTTAAGATACATAAATTACAGATATACGTTATAGCAGGAACAAGTACATGTCTGGCCGCCTTGATAACTGAGGCTGGTATGCCATCGTGACCCACTGCACAATTATGTTTCAATTCTATAATTATATTTTCTATTTCAGTAGAATTAGTTTCAAGTAATACGAATGAGTTGCCTTGAGGATTTATTGAGCTGTCAAAATTAAAGTTTGGGTTAGTTACAGGTTGACTCTGCGCAACTTGCCTAGCAAGATCCACTCCAACGTTTGCAAAATACCTGTTTATAGCATTGACAGAGGACTTTGGATCGCTGCACATATTAAGAAGTTCTCCTGACTTATTTATGGGTGAGGTGTTTTTGTAACTGATAGTTTTTATAAGGTCCCAAGTTGCTTTGGGGTTACCATTGGCCTTCAGGAGTTCTTTTTGGTCAAAGTTGCGTTTAATAGTCTTTAGTAAATTGTTACAGTAATTTCGGTATCGGGAATATATTAGATTAGCAGTAAGGTCTTTAGGATTGTGCATTGCTTTTATATGGAGTTGGTCCCGATTTCGCACGCACCTCAGGAGGCCAGTGGTCATCCATGGTTTAATGGTCTGTTTCCTGTTAGGGATTTTTTTTAGCGTACTGTGTTCATTTATTGAGTCAGATATAATGGAGATAAGTTGTTCCGCACCTTGATTGGGGTCTGTGCTACTTAAAACACTTGAGAAATCGGAGTTTTCTAGGCAGCTAATAATTTCAGGAAGGTTTAGATGCCGTATTATACTTTTAGGTTTTGTAGCACGAAGAGGGTTCAGATCAGTGCAAAACAGGAGAGGTGCATGATCAGTAAAATATGAGTCTAGAACTAATGTTGTGGAGGGTCTATCCGTTTTTAAAAAGACATGATCCAGGCAGTTTTCAATGCGAGTGGGAAAAACGTGGGCCGGTAGGAGCCCGTGAAAAGCCATTGTATTTAAATATTCTTCTGTGTTTGGATCATTATTACCTGGTCGAATATTTATGTTTAAATCCCCAATCACGGCTATGGTTGTTATTGACGCCAGGGATTCTAAAATATTGTTTAAACAGTTAAGAAAATTTTCTATATTTCTGACTGAGGGTGAACGGTATATTGCAACAATAGCTGTATCTAGACCCAGCCTCAAGATAAGACAGTTAGCGTCCTGAAAAACCGGTTCAACTATATTATGAGTCACATCAGAGCTCACATAGACTACCACCCCATCATTTTGGTTGTTAAATGAGGATCTTGCTGAGTTAAACCCAGTTAAGACAGGAATATCCGTCACTTTACTTAACCAGCACTCAGAGAGGATTACTATATCACATTTAACCTTGATGGAATGTATTAAGACATTAAGACCATCAAAATTGCGATTTAGGCTTCGGATGTTAACATGTAGTATGTTCAAAGTTGGCTGGGTAGTGTTTATATGCTTCAAACATTGTTGCGGTGAACTCACATACGACCGTGAGATATTAAATGCTTCTACAGAATCTATAAATTTATTTAAGTTGTCCTTATCGAATTTATAATTTTAAAAGTTAATGACCAGTTTATGTATGTACTGCGGAGTATCATTTGTGTAAGTCGTGTAAGTACTTTAGTGTAGATTTTAGAATTTAGAGTGTGTTTGGTGTGAATGTTTTGAGTGTGTAAGTGTAATTGTGCTGCGTATTGATTAATATCAAATTTTGTTTTATACGAGACATCAAATAAATTACGGTTGTTTACAAGGTAAACCATATCATAACACAGTGAAATGTTGATAAAGACAGCTTCTGTAATACTAAACTTAAAATAAAAATAGGTTATATTGGATAAACTCTGGGAATTTAGATTGAGGTACCCTGTATAGGATAGTCATTCTTTAGCTAAGAGTTTTAGATTTATTGCAGATTCGATTCGAATTTGTGGCTCACCTTCGGCTTTACGAAGGAATATGGAACCACGCGAAGTCCAGCAGTACGTGTAACCATTTTCCCTCGCAAACTGTCGAGCGGCGTAGAATAGTTTCTGCGTGTTAGGCGTTAGGGCTTCTGATATGAACACAGGTTTGACAGGTCCAGCTATACTGAGGTGTCCAGTATTTAATTTTTCTTCATTTGGTTTTTTCTTGTTGTAATTCTTGACCCCCTGCAATATTTTCTCCTTTTTTAGGACACTGTTCAGCTCAACCATAATGGGTTTACTTCCTTCTTTGTTGGTTTGGATTCTGTAAATGTCCTTTATGTCACAGTCTTGGATATCCACCTCGACAGCTCTCGACAAGGTTTTCAGTATCAAACTAGCGTCTTCCTTCGACTCAAATTTCCTGTCATCTCGCAAACATATGGGTACATTACGTATCTCTAGGGTAGCCGACCTACTTTTACGCACAAGAACTTCAATCTTTTCTTCCAATTTCTGTATGGTCTTCTTATCTTCTGCTCTATGCTCTTCCAGGTTTTGAAGTGTTTTAAAAATTAAGTCATATTTATCTGACATAAATTGCAAACTTTCTTTAAGCTCTTCATTTTTCTGCTTCAGGTCAAGGAAGCTTTGGTCTACCTTAGATGATAAGGACGAGATCAACCCTTTGAGTTCCTTGAGGTCTTCATTGCCTTGCTTGCGTTGTTTATTTCTAACACTGACATTTATGTTACCGCTTCTCTCAGATGCAGTATCCGACTCACTTGTCACAGGCACACATACCTCAGAGAGCGTGGAGCCAAGCTTAGTAGCGGGCGCGGGGGCGGGTGACGTAGGCGGAGGGGAGCGTTGAAGAGGCATTTTGGATGGTTCAGTTATTGTAGAAGTACCAGGCGTCCAATACTTGTGAAGAGGTTTTCCAAGAGCGAGGCGCGTAGGGGTCACTGCTCTGGTCGCCGATCGAGAATTTAGCACATTTTTCCTATCCGCCAGCCTAACTTGATCCCTCCATATAATGGGCCACTGTTGTATGGCAAGCGAATAAATGACGATACGCGCACACGCAGGCGCAGCCAAGCTACCTATGTTTCGACAATTGCTTTCTCGCTCGCTTTGTGTGCTTCGAGTTTTGTGTAGCACCGCAGTTTTATGCGCGCCGTGTTAGCTTGACGTCAGCAGGCGCAGTGATCTGTGGCAGCGAGCAAGTACCAGGAGCGCAGAGGTAGTTAAGTACCAGGTACTTAACAAAATAGAAGATGGTCAATAAATCTACAGTCCACTAAACCTACAGCGTTCTCACCTTTTTTCTTTATGGTTCTCACATTCACAAAATAGAAAAAAAAGTATATAAAATAATGAATAAATTAATAAAAATAAAAACCTATTTTAAATTAAATGACATGATTGCTATTACAACTGTAACAAATCTGAATAATTATCATGTACACAAAAGCCAGTTATCCACCTCCACTACTACTCCATTAATATCATTAAAATACCTCTTGCATTAAATTTCAATAAAATGGCGCTGAAATATGCAACGCCGACACTCATTGAATTAAAGTGAGCAGCTGCCATCGAGTTTTATCGACAGCTCAGTCAGCAGGGTATGGTAATTTTATTATTAAAATGGTTTTAATTGGGGAAAGAGTTAAACGTAGTTTGTTGGTGATAAAAAACTTTTTACAAAAAAAAAACAACCGACTTCCGAAAAAAACACTACAAAGTGAAAAATAACTTTAATTTCGGAAATCGGTGGCTTTGGTTTTGAATTTGCGTTTTTTGCCACCGACTTCCAAAATTAAAGTTATTTTTCACTTTGTAGTCTTTTTTTCGTGTCGGTTGTTTTTTTTTGTAAAATGTTTTTATTTTTCACTTTTTAGTTGTAGTACTTACCCCACACAAATTCGAATACCACTACCTGCTATGTAAATAACAGTCACAGGAAGTTATCATCATATCATCCACATTATACTAAGCGGGAAGAATACGTATTATTGAAGCTTACTCAAAAACTGTCCAAGCAAAGTTAATAAAATTTATATGGGACCAAGTCGGGAGCATACTCTTTCATATAAAAAAATATTTTCAAAATCGGTCCACAATTGACGGAGAAATCGGCGGACATACATAAAAAAATAAATTAAAAACATACGCGTCGAACATATAACCTCCTCCTTTTTGGAAGTCGGTTCAAAATTATAGAGAAAGGCATTACTTTGAATATAGGTAGTCTTTGCTCTATTTATAAATTTTCATACTAAGTTTTGTATGTGATTTCTATCACATTATAAACTTTATTCCCGTTACATGTAACTGCTCTACTTTAGAGTGCATTTAAACACTCTTTTATGGATTTTTCTTCGTATTATTTTGCTTCTGGCTTCGTTTAGAGTAGTTTGTCAGTTAGTAATTCACAAAATTGTATTGTACATATTTGGGAGAAGATTTTGATGCATTGTTTTTGTTCTTTGTATATCAGATTATTTATTACTATCCTCGTAAATGTGGCTTCTTACTCTTGAAACCAAATACTAAATTATTTACCTAGAAGTTGCGCGAATAAGCTGTATAGAATAATATACGGCGGCTGTCTTCTGATGACAGATATGATGTCATGGGAGCCGCTGTTGTCCACGTCCACGCTATATTTCGACACAATAGGGATGATGCCTGAGTAAAAAAAAAAGAAATTCTATTTAGTCCGACAGTCAGATATTAAAAAAATATTAGACACGTATTTTTTGTTTTATCATATTAATAAGAAATTACTTAGATAAAACGCATTAAAGTTGGGGAGTGAGGGTCGCTACGTCACAAGTAAGTATAAAATCTACATAATCGTGATGTCATGGCATGTTTAACTCAATGTATCGCAGATATCTTTTGATTACATAAAAAAATAAAAAATACGTGTCCAATATTTTTTAATAATCTACCTGACTGACGGACATAACATTTTTTTTTTGCCATCAGTGAAGATATTGAAGCTGCTAAACCACTTCTGGTAAAAGCGATCCTGCGCCGATATGCTTTTATAAGTAGTTACAGAATTTCAAGTAAAGCTTATAAAATTTTAACACAATAAACATTAAAGCTCAATTTATGTAACTACTTATGCATTTCCATAACTATGCTTAGTTACCATGGCTTCAAATAGACCAAATAAAAACCCAAGGTTTTATTACAATCATATAAAGAACATTGTATGAAAAGTATTGATAAAAAGCGAAGTGCTGTGTTATGTATCGTAAAAAGGTTATGACCCAAATATGGTATTTTCATAGTCATTTTATTGCAGAAATATGAATTTTCTGTGAAAAGTGAAGGGATTAAAATATTGCCTTTCAACTTTTAAGACGTAGGACGAAGTTTTATAGACGAGTGATTTGAAAATCAAAGGATAACCTGAAGATAGAATAGCCTTTATTACCGTATATTTATGATTTAAACGATTTCATAACACAGTGATTTTAATCTCATTTTTTACGAACTACTTCACCTCTTGGGATATACAGGTAGGCAATATAGGGTTTTATTTATGAACGTTACTTAAAGTTTAGCGACATTAGCGACTGTTTAACCATCCAATCAAACAACCATCCATTTTTAGACGTTTGTATGTCATTTAACTTTAAGCAACGTTTATAAATAAACTCCTTAGTCACCTACATCCATTTAGGAGGTGATGCTACCCATTATACTAAATAACTTTCACTCCAGGGACATCGAGGCGAAACTGTTACCATGGATGCAGAAACATGATTCTTGACCACCCTTTTTTTTTTTTTTTTAATGTGGGAAATCATCAAATGACTTGGCGTGTCAGACTTTTACTGACTAAAACCCACCCGTGTTCCTTCCGTTGCCCGTGTGCCGGGGCCGCGATATCCCTTTCGGACATACCCGCAACCCCAGCAGGCTTGGTCCTTACGGACCCCGTCAGTTGTTGCTGACATCTCTTTGAGGCGCGCGTGGAACACAGCGCGCCGTCAACCCAGGCCTGGTCCTTATCGGACGGCGAGCTACCCATTGCTCACCGTCCGCAAGCCCACGCCTACGGTGGCCGGAAGTCAGCTCGTGACTCCCGACGCCCGGGGCGTCTCCTGCGGTGACTAGGGGCGCGAGGGCGTACAACTTGAATCTCCCTCGCGCGCTCCACCTCCTCCTTCGCGAGCATAACTGCTTCGCTGAAGGAGGTGACGGCCTCCCATGCACTCTCGCTCCGAACCATGGCCTGAACCATTTCCGGACGCGAGAGATCGCCGCCGCCGATCGCCTCCGTGAGGACACGGCGGTGCTCCGCCCAAGCCGGGCAGACCTGTGGTGACACCCGGGCGTTTCCTCCCGCCTGATACGAACCGGAACCTCCCGAAGCAGCCGTGTCCGGTGAGCACCTGTGTCAGGCGGAAAGTGAGGACGCCGTGGCGCCTCTCTAGCCACTCTTCAAAGAGGGGACTTATCGCTACAATTGTGGCGTGCCCATTCTTGACCACCCTGCGTTGAAAATTTTCGTCGGTTATTTTAAAAAAAATCTGCTGTTTCATAGACAAGTGCAATACCTACGCGTTTATTCCCGTTGTCCCCGTACGCCGTGTCCCCGTCCTACGGGGATAGCGGTACTTCAAATAAATATTTGAAAATACTTCCCGTTGTAATATAAAACACAACCACGAGGGGTTTGATTTTATATTCAAAATTATGTTTCTGGCATTCGCCGGCCGCTGCCGCGGCACCGCTCGCTACGCTCGCTCGGCTCGTGCGTTGTGTGGTCACAGTTCTAACCTAACCTAACCTAGCTGTTTCGATTTAAAAAAGGTTTACTTTCCGTTGTCCCCTGTAACGTAACGTTTTCCTCCGTGGAGGGAAACGTAGGTCACAAATTAAATTAAAATAAAAAGGTATTAAAATTAAAAGTTAAAATTAGTAAATGTAAAGATAAGTTTAGGACACAGGACAGGCTCGGGTTAGGCAGGAACAGGCACAAGACAGGCTCAGGTTAGGCAGGAACAGGCAGGCAGGCAGTGGAACAGGTGGGCAGGCAGGCAGGCCGCAGGCAGCGTGCAGGAGGCTGGGCTGAGGATTATCCCCCCTGGAGGTACACTCCAGCCTGTGGAACGGAGTAGAGGTTGTGAGACTTTGTAGATCTCGGAGGCGCTTTGAGGCGCCTCACCTAGCGGGAGGACCGCGCTAGCGTCACAGGTGACGGCGGAGGTCTCTCTCGGAGAGTAACGTCGTCTAGCGTCGGAGGCCTTTGTGTGCGTGTACTCGCGGCGCCTCACGCCGCGTGATTAGAGTTCTTTTGTAGTGAGAACCTTCTACAGGGCTAGGCAGGAGTGCCGAGCGAATTAAACACAGGTATTACACAGTATTAGAATGTTTATTGTTATAATACACTCAGGGTCGATAGTTCAAGTTACACAGTATGATTAGAACACCCGCGCACGCTAGTTATGCTAGTTACATGAGACTAATATTCGAGTAGCTAACTGTTAAACAGAAAATAAGACTTAAGGGCAGAAAAACAGTGACTCCGTCTCAAGTTAAAAATACGACTCTCCGAAGCTAAAGACAAGACTAGACTCCAAAAATATGAAGACCGTTTTTATCGTTCTGTGTCATATTTTAAACGTTTTAAAAACATATTCAAGTTAATTCTTAATTTAGATATGACCAGCACTAATAAAAACGGCTTACAGAGGAGAAATCTTAGATCTACGCTTATTGCGAAGGTTCAGTGTGTACACCCACTTTATGAGAGAAGATAGAGTGTACTTATCTATGATGTGTTCTGTCTATGTTTTAGAAAAGTAAATTACGACAGATGACAGTTTAAGATGAAAACGTCAGAATATAAATATTCTAAAGTTTTTTACAAAAGGGAAAGATAATAATATAAAATCGATTTGGATGCTAAAACAAGAGATAATTAAAAGTATGCTTTACAGAGGTAAACAGTGCTATAGAATATAAAAGTGAGTTAAATATATGTGTCATAGAATATTAATAGGAAAATATATCAAAAGGTGGTTTGTTTAATATAATAACATAAAGAAAGAGTAACGTGTTTATATGTAAATAAACTAAAAGATGTGGTTCCAAATAATGGAATACCACACCCCGTAAGCCGAATGTACGTTATGGGGACAACGGGAAATAAATTTAATCCCGTCCCGCTGTCCCTGTGACGGGGATATGGCATACGGGGACAACGGGAATAAAATTTCAGAATCATGTACTGAATCCATGGTAACAGTTTTTGCGTCGATGTCCCTGACATCCTGTATCAGTTAGGTACCGCTAATCAGTTAAAGGTTAGATTAACTCGTTAATCGGCAGATTATCTGATTAAGGGCGGATTTCTCCAACGCAATTGAATCGTGATCAATTCATGCTGAACTCAGTTAAAGCGTTTAACTGAGTTCATCACTCCAATTTTGATTTCACCAACACAAAGTGATCACAGTTAAGCATAAACCAGTTTATATTCTGAACTCCCGATTTTTGGCGTTCAAGTCTCTAAACGAGTTCAAGAGCTGACAACACGCTGTCAGTGTCGTGTTGTTCAGAAAATATTATTTTTGTCATAAATATTGATTTTGGTGATATTAAGCTAATTAAAATGAAAAGATTGTTAATACTATGTTATGACGAAAGTTGGGATGAGGATGAGTTCATTGTTAGTCGTCCAAAATGGATACGCGAGAGAGAAGAACATTTCGACCCCCTGGATGACCAAGACTTTTTGAAAAGATTTCATCTTACAAAACCAACAGTTATTACTGTATTGGATTCCATTGAAGATCAAATAGAGTTAAAGTACACAAAGCCAGGAAGTACACACGACTCGTATATGTTTAATAACTGAAGAGCAATGTTCGAATTGTGCTTTGTGCACAATGTGTAGTGCAGTGCAGCACTGACTTTGTGGAAAATTCTGTGCAGTTGAAGTGTTAAATCCAGATAGATCCGCAGCAGTCATCTGGTAGCACCCAGATGCGTAGAAACAGAGCGTGATTTGAATTTCTACATATGTGTATTTATATGAATAAGATGTATGTAATAAACAATAATAAAACAATATTTAAACGATTTAGTTATTTAAACAATAAGATACATTCACAATAAAAAAAAAAACGATTTTAGCTCTTTTTTGTTATATTTGTAAGACTTCCATCGTCCGTCCCCAAACGTCCGTGAGAACACAGCAATAATCAATCTTACATTAAAATCAGATTTGCGTGCTGAGGGGGAGCATGATGTAGACATTGACATTTTCTTCCACTCTTCTGCTTCTCACGGCACGTATTTTTTTGCTTCCAACACCTCAAAATGTTGACCCACCAACTGAATTAGGGTTTCCTTTTCACAGGCTACTAAGGTCAGATCCCTTTTTCGTTTCAGAGACATAATAATGTGAAATATACAGAAAGCCACACTACAATAAAATTTGACTATTACCGCGACACGAAATACGAAATTGTCAATGTCAATGTCAATTGACGCAACCAAAGAGACAGTTTTGACTTTTGACCCATTGAGGTAGGTATTTTTCGTCTATGTTTTGACCAAAGAAAATTAAACACTCTTTGGTTTTGACAACTTGGTACCCGCGTTTAGTAGTTTACTGATAAAATTTGATATTTTAAGCGCAGCAGGTCGCTATCGCATGTTGCAAATGCTAAACGCATTGCGTTCTGTGACAACATTTACATTCTATGCCATGAAAATTTGGTTTTCGTGAACTCGATCAAAATGTAGCTGGTGAAATCGGTTGGACGAAAATCGAGATCAATATCAACACATGAACTCGTTTATGAAGAACTTAGATTCCATAAATGCGTTTTGTGATAGGAACGGAGAAATCCGCCCTAAGACCGTTAAAGTGGAAAAAAATATTTGAGTTCTTACATTAACTAGATAATCTGCAGAATTCCTAGAAAATTTATAGACTAACGACCAAGCATACGGTTAAGTTAATAAAACACAGAAAATAAGACAATGGTGAAAAAAATTCTGCTAGCAACTTGGAAGTAGCGCTCGCTCGGCTCGCGCGCATTTGGTCACAGTTCTAACCTAACCTAACGTTTTACACCCAGTTCAATATGACGAATCATATAATCTGCCTGCGACTAGATAATTAGACCATGGTGAAACCATTTCTGCGGCAGATTGTGTGATTCGTCATTTTGAACTAGGCGAAATAGTCGTTTGGCATGACGGGTAGAATCACCCTCTTGACGGATGCAAGTGACTAAATCGCCACCCTGTATTTCAACTTTCAATTTTGCACACAGATAGACAATGTTCTTAACATTGTCTATCTGTGTGCAAAATTGTATCCTAATCCGTTCAGCCGATTATGCGTGATAAAGAAACAAACACCTTCCAAACTTTCATAATAACAAGTTGGAGAATAATACATTTTTGCCAGAAATATTCCTTTTCTAAATACTCGTACCGTATGACGCGTCCAAAGTCACCTCGAACCGGCAAAGCGGTAACATCCACAAAACTCATAAATCCAAGAACAAAGCGTTCCGAAGTAAACTGGAGTGTGCAATTAAACGTTATATTGTGAGTTAAGCCATTTGCTCGTCGCAACTCAAAGTGTTCACAGTAAGTTGAATGTGCAGCAATTCCATTTCTAATGACAGACTGTTAAAACTTACACATATTGAAGTTCTGGCTATTTTCCGCGAGTCGAGGGGAATAAAGTTCTTTCTATAGCTGTTTTCGTTGAAGCCTTTTAAATTGGTGGAACCATAGTCTAAGCCGCTTAGTTCCAGTTACATAAGCCATTCTAAACCGCCATACGTGCCAGCGTTTAGGAGAAAAAAACACGTACCTATTGTCCAAACTTTGCCAAATCCGAAACACGCAATCCGCACATTGAGTGCTGTGCGCTTCCAATTTGGAATCGTCCACGCGATAATTAAACATATGACCAGTGCCAAATTGCAACTAGCCAGGGAACATTTGGATGAGGACAAGTTTAATTTAAAATACAATCACAACTGCTGGACAAAACTCATTTGTACAAAATGGGCTAAACTAGAGTGCATTCGCACGTTGGTTCTAAAGAGGTGTCGATTGCAGTGTCATTCACCAAAAAGTAGGTACCTATCTTCAATCGTTACGAATTGTTTTGTGAAAAAAAACATAATAAAATACAAAATAATCATCTCCGACTGAAATCCCGACAATGGTCCTAAGAGGACCATTGTCGGGATTTCTTTTTATCTTAATTTTTTTTTTAATTTTATTACGTTATAATTATAATGCCTCAACCTTACTATACATTATGTACAAATTATATGCTATAGCTAATCTTCTATATACAGTGTATCCCTAGGTAAAGTGCACACACGAAAATGGGTGAAACTAGACCATTATTGATCGACAATTTTTTTTTCATAAAAGTAAAAAAAAAAACTAAAACGTAAAAAAACCAATGAAAAATTCACACAAAAATTTCAAAATTTCTCAAAGAAACGTGTTTTTATACTTGATGAGTGTTTTAAAGGGTTTCTTTGTATTTGCCGTGCAATATCAATTAACAGCCAGCATTATTGTTTTTATTTTACCGAAATTCACTCAATTAATAAAAAGTTGTTATGTTTTCAATACAGGGGAATTTAATAGGCAGAAAGTTTTTTTTTTTTTTGTCGATGAATAATGGTCTAGTTTCACCCATTTTCGTTTGTGCATTTCATCCAGGGACACACTGTATTAAAGTCGCTTTTCGTGTCTGTCTGTGTGACCGAGTTGTTTTTCTAAACAACGCAACGGATTTTGATGCGGTTTTCAAAATCGTTTAAAGAATTTGTTCCGGGAGGTTTATGTGTATAACATAATTTATCTACATGATGTACAGATACATTTATATTAAACTTACATAAATAAAGAATTCTCGATGTTTTGAGACGTCGTAGAAACCGTGCGGAGTAACGACGAGTCGCTAGTAGACTCATATCGAATCAATCAATAGGGATGTTGACTGGTGAAAAAAAAAATACTATTTAGTCCGTCAGTTAGATAATAAAAAAATATTAGACACATATTTTTTGCTTTATCATATTAATAAAAAATGGTTTATATAAAACGCATTAAAGTTGGGGCTCGCTACGTCACAAGTCAGTATAAAATCTACTGGAAAGTGACATCATGCCACATTTGAACTCAATGTATTGTCGCAATCTTTTGATTACGTAAAAAAAAAAAAGAATACGTGTCCAATATTTTTTGATAATCTACCTGAAGGACAAACATTTTTTTTTTGTCAATAACCCTATTAAAAAAATACCAACATACAAAATTAAACAAAAACCTATCGACAGAATCCAAAGACGTCAGAATACGAAGGTGGTCTAGGTACAATCTTCCGATATTGAAAAATTCTCACGTGGTACGGCAAGGTGCTTCGGGGTCTTAATGAAATTCCTTTCAACCCCCGCATCGCTGAAGGATACGGTAATTAAGTTAAGGGTTCCAATGCATAGAGGAATGGTTGTATAGAATATAGATATTGAAAGGACGTGAGATGCTAAGGGTTAAAGGTAACTATATTAATTAATCTTTGTAGATGTCGATTTCTATTTAAGGTAGCGTGGGAAAGACAGAGATAAGTGAGTTTCTTAATCAGTTTGAAAGCTCAAGATTGTTTATCTTTTGAAAATAGATAAGTTCAGGTTTTTTTTAATAATGATGAACGTAGTGTGGGACGCCTCCCAGCTAGATGGACAGACGACCCTAGAAGGTGGCTGCTGGGACAGACTGGATGCGGAAGGTGGAGGACAGGGTGTTGTGGGACAGCCTGGGAGAGGCCTAAGTCCAGCAGTGGACTGCGATAGGCAGAGTTGATTGATTGATTTATTGAAAATAATCATCAGATTTTTATATAGGTTTTAAGTCTGATAAAGAGTCGTCATAAGAAGGTATGCTTACCTTCTTCAAATTAACAATGTTTTTTAACATAAAAGTGAAACTTATCTATACTCCTTATGTTTATGTAGATAAAAGGTAAACAATCGTAAAAGGGGTTTTTATAATAATTTAATAATAATTATTTATTATTATTTATTAATATTTAAGGTAGGACGCCACTTTCTTGTTTAAAAATTGATAAAACCAAATACAATTTATTTTAGATTTTACAATAGTTTCCTCTTTTATTAATGTATGTACCTTGTACCTTTATCATTTATTCTTAAACTATTCGTAGATGTAACTGCTAGAGCACATTTTTTTTGTTAGATTTATATTATTGTTATTATATTTTGTAATCTGTTTATTGTAAAGAACCCAAACTCTAAACTTCAATGAATTATAACGTTGCTAAATTGAAGAGTACAACTGTGACGTAGCAAGACAACTGAAGTGATAAGTATTTACGTTTGGTCGGTTACTTGACAGCTGTCTCGTCACGTGGTTTTATTTATTTACCTTTACATAACTACCTGAAACTTGATTGTAGAGAGAAATCGTCTTTTATTGTAAAACTATGGAGGGATTTTTCGTTTTCTTGTAACGATATTGATCGCGACATGATCGTTAAGATTGGTTTTATGTTTTTTTCTTTTATTTTACTTTTAAGCGTTAAGAGTTATGAATCTAAAGGTTTTGATTAAAATTCAATCAAACTATTCATCATTAGTTAGTTCAAACTCAAACCATTTATTTCAATAACCTTTTACAGGCACTTTTGAATTGTCAAGGAGTCGGTCACTCAGTAATATGAAGCTAGTTTTCAAAAGCGTACTTATGGAGTAGAACGGGCAAGAAACTCCACGGACACTGTTTTAACGTCTGTAACGTCCAGCACATATCTAATTATTAGTAAGCAAATCGATACAAGTCATTTTCAGTTGCGCAAATAACGTAGGAATACGGGGTGTCAGGGACATCGACGCGAAGCCGGTTACCATGGATTCAGTATATAGCAGATTCTGAACACCCCTGCGTTGAAATTTTTCGACGGTTATTAAAAAATAAAACAGCTGCTCCATACATTTTGACCGCGTAGGTATTGTACTTTTCTATGAAACAGCTGTTTTTTTTTTAAATAACCGAAGAAATATTTCATCGCATTCGGGTTCAGAATCATGTACTGAATCCATGGTAGCCGGCTTCGCGTCGATGTCCCTGCCACCCTGTATATGTCTGGCGAACCCTTAAAGATTAAAAAAAAAATTAAAGGTTTGTACGCATACAGTGTAATTTTTCATTATAACCCAACTTTTTAATAACAGTAGGTATAGCTAAGATTTATAGCTCCTCTTTCATTAAAGTTAAAACAATATACTTTATCACTTACTTCAGAAAGTCATATTTTCACAAAGAAATATTATTAAGGTAACGTTTTCTTTAATGGTCGTTTTGTGGGGTAGTTTGAAGTTTCAATGAAATTACTGATCCGCTAAGCGT
The DNA here is from genome assembly GCA_916701695.1 of Agrochola macilenta. NCBI lineage: Eukaryota > Metazoa > Arthropoda > Insecta > Lepidoptera > Noctuidae > Agrochola > Agrochola macilenta. Next base: position 6,894,492 of record OU753564.1, on the reverse strand, counting down.
ACTTATACGCTTACGCGGCTGGTTTATGTGGTAGAAATTGTAATCAAAACTTTTTAATGGTAGGCTCGAGAAAACCTGAATAGAGACTTAGGTAATAATATTATAATTTATTTTTAAGATACTTTACTGTACTCAATCTGCCTAGCCTTTTCCCAACTATATTGGAGTCAGCTTCCCGTCTAATCGGATGCAGCTGAATACCAGTATGTTACATGGAGCGACTGCCTATCTGATCTCCACAACCCAGTAACTGGGTAATACGATACCCCTGGGTAAGACTGGTTGTCAGACTTTCGGGCTTCTGACTACCCGTAGTGACAGTCAAAGATCTACGAATGACAGCCGGGACCAACGGCTTAACGTGGTTTCCGAGGCATGGTGGGGTTTCGATGTTAATGGATGGTCATCCATCCAGGACGTGACCGCGGCAAACGTAGCTTAACTTTCGATCGACCCGTGTGGCTGTTATAATTTAGCCACGAGCCCCTCTTGAACTCAGTGCCTACCTATGTGTTGTGATCTGTAAATTGAACTGGCGTAATGATCACTATAAGAGTAACAACCCGGAGTTTGATGTGATACCCCCATGCCTCGGAAAACACGTTTTGCCATTGATCCTGCGCCTGATCTCTTTCCGGTCGTGTCGGATTGCCGTCCCATCGGACTATGTGAGTCTTCACTCTCATAGTCCGATGGGACGGCAATCCTAAAAAATCCGATCTCTTTTCCTTCGAAAAGAGAGTGCACCTGTGTCTGCGCACACACTTGTGCAATACAACATCTCCCGCGCCGAAGGCTAGTCTCCGTTGAGATTGGCCGCCATGGCCGAAATACGATCTGGAGGACTATACAAGAATAATGGCTAAGTGAATATAGTATCACCCAGAATAAGCTCTGGTTTTAATAAAAAAAAAGAAACCACAGAAGAGTATAAACTGAACCATTATCTACCCCATCCCCACATTATTAAATATAAAACCCCTTTGACTGCTTCTATGGCCGGTATACGGTGATTAATTCGTTTTGTGTCAGCAATAACTAAGTTATTGCAAGCCAGTTCACATGCAATCCACAGAGTAGTTAGCAAATGGAGTCATCAGTTTGCAAAGTCTCGGTGAGCATGGACTGGTATTGTTGGCTGTAAAGGTACCTAAATCACTACGTTACAACGCTTATTTACCCCACCCATTACGCCCATTGTGTCACCCCTTGTACAATATCTACATTTATTTCTGTAATTTTTATGATGTGTACAATAAAGAATATTCTATCTATCTATTTATAGAGTTGATTATTGCAGTTGGTTTGGCAACAAGAGAATGATGCTGCTTTTCTTTCTGTCGCGTCATATAATGTCGTGTTTTCAAGGAGCTTATCCGATCTACGCTATAGCTTACAAGAAACGAGTTGACACTATTTATTTTAGGTGAACGTCAGTGAAGGAATACATCGTAATCTGAACCTTTATAATATTCTGCAATTACCAACTCGCAGTGAGTTTGCTCAGTGTTATAGCCGCCAATCCCTTCCTTTATGAGAAAAGGTTTTTGAATTTTGCCTGTAGTTGGTTTGCTCCATCGCAACTCGTTAAGCACTCCATTTTACACACTTATCTGTGGCATCTCTAACTAGTTTATATAGCGCACTAAACCTGCGGCTTCTGTTATAAGCTATTACGAGGCTGTAGTTTTGAATCTAGCGAGCCTAGTATTAAAGTGGAATGGTTATATGCATTTGTGTTATTGTGGCCGCAAAAGCTTCACCAAGGAGTATCGTATTACCCTCCTATCTGACCTCCACAACCCAGTAATGGTTGTGGACGTCAGATAAGCAGTCGCTCCATGTAAAATACTGATATTCAGTTGCATCCAGTTAGACTGAAAGCCGATCCCAACATAGTAGGAAAAGGTTAGACAGATTGATTGTTAGCAACTCCCGCATGTGTCCAAGTGCATGCATACATAATCATGCGAACGATGAACGTGGCTTCAACGTGGAAGATTCGAGAAAACTGTGCGAACGAAGCGCGTGCACGAATTTAGTTTTTTCAGATAGAAACTAAGACAAAAAATGTCACACATGACTTTTCATGAAAACGTTATGTTCAAATTAATAATATTATTATTTTATTTACATTGTTGAAAACCATTTATTATTGGTGTGGCGTAGATAAATAACTAAGTAGTCATAATAATTGTTTGTAATATATATATGTAAAAATTAATAATCTTGTATATGCGGACGGACAAGCAAACCATGTTTGTTATTAGTGGTCAAACCGGTCGGCCGCCCGATCGCTCATTCCTGAGCCGCGCCCGCGCACCATTGCACACCGGCGGCCCGCCAGTCAGCTTACCGCTATCCGAGTGACCACTGTGTCGTTCGGTCCGCTATCGCGCTTTCGCTAACGAACTGTTATATAATATTGTACTGTGCTTTCTATCTGTCTGCTCCTTACTATCTTTCGCTACTCTTCATTCTTGCTGTGCTGTGGACTATAACTTGTGTATCCATCGATCTAAGTTCTTCCAATAAACGATACTGTGTCAGTGTATAAGTCTTATTCATCTCCACACACACGCATACCTCAAGAAGCAAATCGCTAGATTGGCATGTATTTAATCGAACCTCTAATATTACCCATTTTGTGCCTCTTTTTGTGAACCTCAAATACTTCCTATTTTGGAGTCCTAAAAATACTAAATAGCCAACACTGCGACCAACTTGGATGTACTCGTAGTGCTCGCCGGCACCTCTCCCTTCGCTCGCTCGGATCGCGCGCGATTTGTCGCAATTCTAACCTAACCTAAAGCTTTTGGTCAAGGTACCCTGGCTTAGTTACTGCGCCCGTGAGAAAAACAAGAAAGTTAAACAGAGGCTCAATTATTTAAAAAAGTGTGCATAATTAGAAGGTCAATAAATTTTTAGAGGATCAGTTAAATATTTTCCTTTTTTTTTACTCCAACCACAACAGGTACATCGTCCAACCAAATAATTTTCCGGCAAATCCTAAATAGAACAAAAGCCGTACATAGCGCGTGCCCTTGCCCACGACACAAACGTGTACTAGATAATGTTTCAACCGACCCCTGTTAACCGGCCACCGGTTAGCAGCCGGGATATTAGTCTAACACAATTAATCCGGGCAGGGTTTCACCCACTTTACGATACTAAATACGGACCTCTAATTTTCCTTGATTGAGATCTTGATTAGGATGGTGGATCTTAATCGTAAGTCTTAATTGATTTCGTTTTTAGCTTCAGGCTTTTTTGTAAGTTTTTTACGGTTTTTGTAAGATAAGGTCTGGACTAAAAGGTAAGAAACCATGGAAAATCTTTTATGTTTTCGGTTTCATAATAAATAACGGTTTTTGGGTTAAAAGCACTAACTTGAATGCATTCGGCGTAAAATCGCGCTATTGCAGTGAGAATAACCTTCATTAAAAGATTTAATTTTTTATTCTTATTTTTAAAAGCTATGCCGCCGATCTAAGCTATTCGCTAAAGCCAAAGTGTAGCTGCAATTTTTTATTTAATATCTTTTGCGTTGTTGACTGTCATTCGTGGATATTTGACAGTCGTTACGAGTCGTCAGAAGCCCGAAAGTGTGACAACCAGTCTTACCAAGGGGTATCGTATTATTAACCAGTTACTGGGTTTTGGAGATCAGATAGGCAGTCACCCCATGTTAAAAACTGGTATTCAGCTGCACCTGGTTAGACTGGAAGCTGACCCCAATATAGTTGGGAAAAGGCTTGGCAGATTAGTAGATCTTATAAGTTGTTGCCAAAATTAAGTAGCAGGTATACAAAATTGAGGCTAGTGATTCAGTTTAAGTCCGGACAACAGTTTGGATATCTCTGCCTAGCCTTTTCCCATCTATGTTGGGGTCAGCTTCAAGTCTAACCAGGTGCAGCTGAATACCAGTTTTTAACATGGGGTGACTGCCTATCTGATCTCCAAAACCCAGTAACTGGTTAATAATATGATACCCCTTGGTAAGACTGGTTGTCACACTTTCGGGCTTCTGACGACTCGTAACGACTGTCAAAGATCAACGAATGACACCCGGGGCCATTGACTTAACATGCTTTCCCAGGCATGGACGAGTCTTGGTATGTAAAGATGGTCACCCATCTAAGAACCTACCCCGGCAAGCGTAGCTTAACCTGATGGATCGACCCGTGAGGCTGTTATTACTTAGTCAAGAGCTCCTCGGACAACAGTTTGAATTATAAACAAAACTTTAAAAAATACATCGATTAAAACTAGTAGGTTTTAAAAACCTAATGAAGCGAGAGAAATTTAAAACTTTAGATATATTCCCTCTTACTTTTATAAAAGTTGCTTAAAGTTAAGTAATGACTAACGTTTGCTAAACTATATGTACTATAGGCAGATAGAAAAGTAAACGTCGACCTAGTTTAAAAAAAAAAAATTGACTTGTTAAAGTGTTTGTACAATCAATCTGCCTAGCCTTTTTCCCAACTATGTTGGGGTCGGCTTCTAGGCTAACCGGATGCAGCTGAATACCAGTTTTTTACATGGGGCGACTGCCTATCTGACCTCCACAACCCAGTAACTGGGTAATACGATACCCCTTGGTGAGACTGGTTGTTAGACTTTCGGACTTCTAACGACCCGTAAAGACTATCAAAGATCCACGAATGACAGCTGGGACAAACGGCTTAACGTGCTTTCCAAGGCACGGAGGAGTCTCGGTATGTAAAGATGGTCACCCATCCACAGAGGTTCGACCCATTCGGCTGTTATTACTTTGGCACGAGCTCCTCACATTGTACAAACCTAAATAAAATATCTTCTTGACTCTTATCTTTTTGACAAAATACTCAAGAGCGTTTCTACAGAAAGTGAGCAACGTTGCAAATAGCTGTCAAATATTTCACTGTTTTGATTAATTTGGCGATATAACTGCATGGAAATAAGAAATATGGCTAGTGAACTAAAATATTGATTATAAAATACAATAAAAAAGCCTTTTTACACCTAAAACTGTTACAACATCAAATTCAGTGTTGGAATTGCAATTCGTTATTAATATTCTAGTTCACTAGTTAACCTTATTTCTTCTTTCCTACAGTAATATTGCCAAATTAATCAAAACAGGTAAATATTTGACAGCTATTTGCGACGTTGCACACTTTTTGGATGAATGCTAAAGAAAAATAGGTACATAAAAGTAGAAGTGTATTAAATTTGTGCTCTTCTAATTCTATGTACCTATCAACTACTGGCCAAGTACTACTGCTTATATCAACAGATAGATAAATAGAATACTCTTTATTATGTACATAATAATTACTTCAAATTAAATCATGAAAGACTAAAAAAGCAGATACTGCCTATCCCGAAGTTTAAGTTCTATTCAAATTCAAATTCAAAGTTGATTCTAAACTGACTAGTACTGTTGAAAAAGTCATAAAAATATGAAGTTATAGCGAAAATGAAACTTATGTATAGGCAAGCATTACAGTACTAAAAGTAGAAATTTTACATATGTAACAACAGTATCTTTCACTAGACCTGCAACAGGAGAGTTGGATTAGAAACGGAGACACAATGTGTAAAAAGACAATAGGTAAAGCAAAACTTTAATTAGACACTAATACATAACGTAACAATATAACATCACGCCTTGTTTCCCCGAAGGGTTGGGCAGAGGTAGTAGGAGCAGAGGGAGTAGGACTAATTTATTTATTTTCACTTCAGATACACAAACATCTGTGTAGCCCTGGCTCTTGTACTAAGAGTTCCTGTATCACAAGAGCCAGACCTCTCAATTGACAGGAAATATGTAATAGACAAAAATGGGATACATTATAGTACAGGCATGCATTAAAAGACCACAATTCGCCAGTTATGTTTAAGTCCCATGTAGTAGGGGATGAGATGAGCCTATTGCCATCAAACTCCGGGCTACTATTGAGATTTTCCAGATAGAAAAACCCAATAACACTTTATCAGAGCCGGGAATCGAACCCTCATGCTTAACATTAGCATTTGCAACCAAAATCACGAACAGAGAAGCTACAAATAAGTTACAGTTTTTCCGGTAAGTTCGTAAATACTTCTGTTGCTATAAATCAAAACTTTGAAATGTTAAACAAAACCAAGTTCGTCGTCAAGACTAAGTAGACTTTGAACATTACTTTTCAAAGACTAAGTTGTGTCAGCAACTCGAAATTGAATTTAATCAGCCTGTCATGCTTTGTAACTTGACAATTTTCCCAAGGTACTTGTACAAATAATGATAATAATTTTACATAATGACGGAAATATTTCATCTTATGAAAACCAGCACAATTTTGACGAAAATTTATTCAAAATTCAAAAGTCATTTATTCAAACTAGGCTGAGAAATCAGCACTTTTCGAACGTCAAAATTACATAAGACAGTCCCCCAAAAACGCCCACCCTTCACCACTTCCTAGTGCTTGAGCTGGGAAGAAGAAGTGGCGCAACAAACTCCCCAGCAGCACAGCTGTCTGTTCAGTTGAAAAAACTTGATTCTATATAATAGTGCATATTATTATGCTAAAATAATTTACATCACCACAAATTGCAATACAACTCATAAAATAAAAACATTTTAAAGAGTAGATTATGTCAACAATAAATGAAAACAAAATTAAAATAAATTGACTTACAGTCAAATAAAATAATCCAAACCATTATATGCTCATAAAGTATCATGTAGTCTAAAATAGTCTAAAATAATTGAGATTAAATATGAGATTGGAATACTAATTAGAAATATTGTGTATCGTTAAATTTTTATATGATAATAGCGATAATTCGGGTACTGAATCAAGAAAAGAACATAGTAAAAATAATATCTGTTTAAGATACATTTAATTACAAAGCTTTTTCAATATGAGAGTGTTAATAGTATCTACTTTTCAATTTAGCTGAAACAAGAAAGTGCTTACATATAACCGAACTTACATATTTATGATATATTAAAAATATTGATTGGCTTTTAAGCTACGCTGACTTGGCTATTACTGAACTAGGTCACGACCAAAATATTCACACTGTGGCGCATAAATACGTACATTTGCAGGCCGATGAAGATATTATGTCCATTTGGTTTAGTATTATGACTGCTGTTTTTGGCACATTTGCAGCACAAGCGCATGTTATGCAAAAGTGCAGTTCAATGGTTAAAACCATAAAAGTCTTCCGCAATTGAAAAGGTAATATTTTCATGGTTTACGGGACAAATAATTTAGTTAATTACGACATCAGTGGCGCTTTTTAGGTTCGTTAAAATTGTATGAGTTTAGACACTTGGAACATTCTAGAAAGTGGGACATAGTCTGGTCGAAAGATCACGGATGTACTTTTATTAATTCCAACATAATATAACAAAAGCAAAACCATTTTATAAATCAGCCAGAGCAAAAAATTAACGAGCCACAATCGCTCAAGAGCATCAATGGAAATGATCGTTTAGAACGCATCAACTTCTTCATATAAACGAAATTTATTCGAAAAGAAACCAGACCATTCTCTTTGAGCTTTAACATTATTCCACATTTTCTGAGAAGAAGTCAGAAAGTGCAAGGTTTTTCTTTATTGCACGATGTCAAAGGAAAATATAGCGGTTCGTTATGACGCCAAATTTCGTCAAGATAAAAATGTCCTCGTTTTATTTGTATATAGCTGTCATAAAGATTCAAGGGTGCTCTCCCTGAATATTTTAGCGCTTTCATCTTAAAGTTGAAGGATGACGGCTGTAAGGCTTAATTTGTTGGGTGCTTAGAACAATACGGTACGTTTTTTAAGCTTTTTACTTTTTATTGGCATCTGGTAAAACGCCGATATAAAATCCAAACTTAACTTACGTTAATTTAAATAGCGTGGCCGTTTTTAAACCAGCCAACTGTTCTCAATGAAGTCTCTAAAATGGCATTAACTAGTTTAAAACTACCCTCAAACGAAGTAAAAATCGTTCCAACCACATTCAAACAATTAAACGCACTCGTAGTCGTAAGCAAGTTTGTACCGTAGTACATCGTAAAAGAACTATGAAGTTAAGGTTAGAACACATTATCGACGTGGGCTAGTATTCTGGGTGTAGGCAGTGGTACGTCGTAACACGTATCAGTTTAAGAGCCAAAAATTATCTGTAGCTGCTATCAGCGAGGGAGTCACGTTCGGGCTATTGCGGCCGGTGTGGACCTAGCTTATGCACTAATTAACAGCTTTACTATGCTTTATTTAAGGCTACATTTTTTACATACCCGGTTAATGTTTTATTATTTTGTAATGTAGTGCCTTTGTTATCGGTAATATTTGTACTTTATTTCAGTAATAATTGAACATTATGGTTTAAAAAATCTAAATCAAATGTTATAGGAATTGCTATACGGTTACATCTTCTGCTAATTGATGTACACAAAATAAGTGATTAATTTCAACAAGTTAAATGAACACACACATTTACGACATTTGCGATGAAAATTAATTCAAAACACTCAACAATCTTTCAAAGGTGAAATAAACAAACAGACGACTTTCTAAAGCGAAAACATTAAATTATGCTCCTTTGTGTTAGTTCAAACGTTAAACGAATAAACCATACGCTATTTAAAAGCGAGAACATGAACACCAATGGAGCCTCTAAAATAGTCAAAAGGCGAAATTAATATTTTAGTTCACCTTCATAATTAATAGTGCAAAGAGAAAATGCCACGGCATAGTGTGCCCTGTGTCTCGGTGTGCATATTAAATGAGTTGGGTTAAATTTTATTGAGTTTTCCAACCGCACAGTGTCTATGCTAAGTTGGTAATGTTTTGCGACGCTGTGTGACACGGTGTTCGTAAATTCTTTTGTTTGGAATCGCGTGTTGCGTGAGGAAGGTATCACGTTCGGTTCGAGTGTAATTACGAGTTGGCTAACTTGTGTGAACTTGGGTGTGAACTGTGAATGGAGCTTTGAAATGGTTCATTTGTTAGGGTTTGTAAATAAATGTGGGCGGTGGTTAAATAGTTTGGTGTTAATCTTTGAGGGTGTTCGAATATTTTGCGTCTAAAATGGAAATACGATAATTTATGGTATGAACGTATATTGAGATTAAAAAACGATTTTATGTTGAAAAATTTTGACAAGACGACATATCGAGAGTAGAGCACTCTCACATGCTGAAACGTGAGTCGTGCTAAAGTTTTATTTACAAATTACATAGCCTCACCATAAAAAACAGTATCAGATTTGAAGATAGGATATTTAACAAAAAAAATTGTTTCAAATATTTGCTTAGCAAGAAGCATGCAAACTATCGGAATAAAAACCGCAGTAAAATGTGCGAAAATTCAAACTCAAGCGTTCAAAATACTTGTTCCACGCAGTGATGCGTTCAAGCGTTCAACAGCCTTTTGTTCAAACCATTTTTCATTCCTTTCCTAAGAGCATAAGGCACATAATCCTCGTATGGTAGCTTCTGGAAGTTTGTGCAAGGTATTAAATCTGTCGCAGGCAAATCCGGTATGTTTGAGTTACTATAATTATGTTTGTTAAAGGACATGTGCATCAAAATGGAGGGTAAACTGATTTCTCTGTTTGTTTTAGGGACAGTTGAGTTTAAAGTAAACTGATCTGGGATAGTGATTTGGGTGCTTGGATTAAAGAGTTTTGAAGAGGTTTGTTTTGTATTGATTCTTTGGAATAAAGTCATTTTGGGATGCAAAGAATCCCTTTCCCGTTTTATGTGAGTGTGATTATTTTGCGCCTCGTTACTCTCGTGGTTGCAAGCGTGATTGCTGAGCGTGGCCCTGGGTTCGATTCCCAAGTCGGGCAAACTGTTATTGAGTTTTTCCATTAGGAATTTCTTAGTAATAGCCCGGAGTTTGGAAGTTGGCGGGGTGATACCCCCGTGCCTCGGAATGCACGTTAAGCTGTTGGTCTTGCGTTTGATCTCTGTGGTCGTATTGGATTGCCGTCCCATAGACTATGAGAGTGAGGGAAGGGAGAGTGCATCTGTGTCTGCGCACATACCAGTGCACTACAATATATCCCGTGCCGAATAGCATTCGGCGGGAAGTGCCCGTTCAGTGTCCGCTGAGATTAGTCGCCGTGGCCGAAATGCGGTCTGTAGGGCTATATTTTTTCTTTATAAGTAACAGTCTGCAAAGGTATAAGGTACCGTGCTCCGTAGGCGATTCAGATTTAAGTCACCTCGGGTACCTACGAGTACAAAAATAACTGTAAGCAGTGTAGGTAACAATCCTAATTGTAACAATCCCAATATAAAATGTTGTTGGTTAACAGCGAAATATTCCCTTTTGTTCCGTAGGTACTATTAAAATTATCTTCTGGCTGCGAATTCGTCCGTGTGTTTATTCTTCTCCCGACCCACTGCGTTGCATCGCATCGCCAGCCTGCGCTATTAATTCGTTTTCGCTTTGCGTTCTTTCTGACTTTTCCTCTTTTTTCTTGGCTGCTAAGGGTGTTGATGTTAAATAACCTATGTATAACCTTCCCCAAAAATATCAAAAGCAAAAAAATATATTTTTGGTAGGTCTAGACATATTGGAGCGTTTAAACAAACTAACAAACAAACAAACTTTATTATTAGTATAGATATGACAGTATTCAAATATATAAGGGTACTTAAACATAATAATACTTGAAAAAAAGTTATAACTGAATTGACGACTTCCATAATGATGAATCACTGACTGATCAACATTTGACATGCTGTTATTCCATACGAAATTTTTGTTTTTTGGTCATTATGACATTTTTACTTTAATTTAAATGATTTGACATTAATTTGTGTTCTCTATTTAATCCTAATTGTTATTTATAAAATATCTTTTTAATTTGTGTAAATTAAATATGTTTCCCATGCCCATGTAACGGTTCATGAGATACAACAGCCCGCTGCCAGGCAGACGGACGGACGGACAGACAGCAGAGGCTTAGTAATAGGGTTCCGTTTGGCACCCTTCAGGTACGGAACCCTAAAAAACATCTATGTACTAATTATCTATGTTTACAAACTAATAGATGATTTGTTTTTTCTATTTGATTTTGTACATGCGATTCAAACAAGGAGTATATGTTATGGCTGGTACAAATCAATGAATATACACGGCATTAAAATGTAGAGCCGTTTAAATATTTATCAAATGAAACAGTTTTCATTTGATAAATATTCGTATTTATTTTTCCTCCAGCTCTACACCTATTCACTGATTCTGGATTTGCTGTTACTTTCCTCGAACATAACCTTTGTATTTTCATGAAAGTATTTTTCATATTACGTGCCACGTTCGTTCACAGTTTTTAGTCGGATTGTGAATTATTTTCTTCTTTCATAAAGTTTGTTCGTTGCAGGCAAAGTTTGGATGTTTTCATTGAGTTTGCTTCTCTACCTACCTACTTAAATATTTTCATATCGGGATTACGTTAAATCGTGCTGTTAATTTTCCTTATAAATAAATAAATAAAAATTCATTTATTTGCAAATTTATGTGTCACTGATAAATAAAAGCTCTGCCTCTCGAACTAGGTAGTTACTCTGTGTCTTAGGAGACAGTATAGTTATTGTTGTTGTATTTGTATGACTATAGCTTTTGTGAGTCAAATTAGAAAGCAAAGTAATGAAAACAGTAATCGAACTTTTAATTTGACTGTCATATTAAATACAGGATGGATTTTTGAGATGCGGCAGTAAAGCAATGATTTGTTTTTGTAAAAGCTGCCCATTTTCTTACTGACTACATTTTTTACAAAATCTGTAAATGCAGATCAAAAAGTTAAGGACAGTCTCCTAAGACCGTTTTCCTGTAGCTACAACGATAAAGGTAGCTGCCCTTTCTGCCCGGTCTCAAAAAACCACCCTGTATATCAAGAAAAATTTGTCGGACTTTTGAAGCAGACGAGTCCTGGAATGGAGACCGCGTATCAGCAAGCGTAGTATAGGACGCCGACCAGCTAGATGAACCGACGATCTTAAAAAGGTGGCTGTGGTAGACTGTACGCGCATGGCCGAGGACAGGGTGTTGTGGAGCAGCCTGGAAAGGTTCCGAGAGAAGAACCCAGTATATCAACCTCAACAGTAGCGCTTGCGTCCAACGAGGCAGTATGATTAAATTCTACATTTTCCTTTATCTTCCAACTCAGTGGAATCTTCACAAGCTTTACCCTCAATATTAACCAGACCCAAGATGAACCCGAGGTATACGCAAGCAGTAATTCTGAAGTAAAGTAAGCAATAAATTAAGTCGTAACAGATAGGCGACCCGGAGGTGTAATAGCGCCTTGGACGTTGTATGCACGACAAATATTGGCTCCAAGGGAATGTTTGTGCTCGGTCTGTGTGTATTTTGGGTATTACACAGGTGTAGGTTTGATTGACAGGTGAATTGTATTAGAGATCGTTATCAAAATATCCTGTGCTGAGCGGTAACCATTAATCCGTTATTGTCATACCTATCTATTGCTGCAGGCATAAGTTATATTATAATACTAGCTGACCAGACAGACGTTGTCCTGTTTCCTGGAACTTGATCGCAGCACCACCTGCCGGTTCCAATAGTAAATCTAAACCATCCAGTGAAAATTCCATCAAAATCGGTACAGCCGTTTAGGAGAAGTTCAGTGACATACAGAGGTACAGAAGAATTGTGTATAGACAAAAGATTATTCAATTATTTCAATAAACAATTTCAATTATGGTCGTGTAATAATATTTAAAATAATAAACCCCCTAAAAAACCTTACATCCAAGCTGAAAATCTAGCTACGCGGGGGGCGGACATGCCTACTGTACAACTGTACAAAAAACATACGCAGCTAAAAAGGAAAGGTAACCCTTTATGGAGATGAGTAATAAAAGAGTATATAATTTACGGTCGCTTCTCGGGGAGCGCCGGGGCGCATCTGGAGCCGATGCTAGTTGCCACAGCATGCAGATCGTGGAAAAAAATCGCAGAAATAAAAATAATAATAATAAGCTTTTATTTACTGATAACTAAAACGAATTACAATATAAAATAAATTAAGCAAAACAACTATTCCACTTCGGTGTCATCTTTAAGGGGCCTATTACAAAAATGCGCGTAGATGCATGATTTTCTCGTTGAAATTGAATACTGTTCGTTGGTTAGTATAAATAACAATAACTTGGTAAAAATAGTTCGTTTTCTCTTCTACAATAATAATAAAGCGGTTTTTTCATTATTTATTTATTTATCTAGCAATAATTGTTCTCCTGATGCATGTTTTGGCAAAAACTCATGTAGAGCTCATTTGAGAGCTCTAATTTGCGGATTCTGTTGAATATAATTTATCAAAACAATTTTTCTCATATGAAACATATCCCATACTTTTATAATAATTGAATACATTTTTGTTATATGACTTTTATTTAAAGTAAAAATTACTGGACCAAATTCAATTTTCTACTAAAAAGGTTTGGAAACAAGTCTGAATATCCGAAGGTCTACATCATTTTCGTACGTAGTATTTATACTAAAATAATCTCCAACATTTGCTTAATAACAAACAATGTTTTTTATTTTTTTTATTGCTTTTTCTATTTTTTTATGAATAAAATAAAAGTACCATATATTTCACTGCGCCGGCAATGTGCGCTCAGTATCGCAAGAATGCTTTAGCGCAGCGCCGAAATGTAAGAGGGCTCTTAAGGTGAAATGGGTTCCAAAGAAGATGTTTCGACTTCACGCAAAATCAATGTTTCTCTTAAAAAACAACGAATATGCGTATTTTTTTTATGATTACGAAAATTTAAGAGTGTTCTTAGTGTGAAGTATGAGGCCCGAAACACGATTGACAAAACTTTCCTCGATAGAAGAAAACGGCAAAGTTACCTTACAATCTGCTTTTTTTGTTACAACTACTTAGAGAAAAACCTATTCCATTCGATTGTTATCAAAGCTATTGTATAAAATTTGGTCTACGAGTTCACTATTAAATACTTTAAGGAATTATGGACTTATTTTTCTATATCAACACAATTAAAATGTTTAAATTCAATATTTGTAAACATAGTGCAATAGAATTGCGCGCGGGCCGGGTCATACCGCCGCTCCCTAAACGCTACCACGATACCATTTCGCCTTAATCTGCGCGTCCTTTGACGCATAGGTCTCCCTCAGGCTCCTCCATTTTTCCCGGTCTCGTGTGTCTCTAGTCAACAGGACACCAGCTGTCTCCACTATGTCATCGTCCCAACGTTTACGTTGTCTTCCTCATACTTCTTTTCGATCCATTTCTAATTTGTCATTCCGTCATACTTTTTGTTCCTATCGCGGCACGTATGGAAGGTAGCATCCTTAAGTTTGGTGATTTTCCTCAGATCTTTAGCTCTCTTTTTGACTTTTATGTTGACATTCACCAGGCTGCATTCCATGCCTCTTTGGCAAGAAGTAATTTTCTGCAGGATTTTTTGAGTCAATGCCCATGTTTGATGTGAGGCATGGAAGAATGCATGTATTAAAGTTTTCTTTTATATTTTATTTATATCTTAGGGTCCTACTATAGAGCTAAGGCCGCTTCTCATACAGAGAAGGCATGAGCATTGATTACCACGCTTGCTCAATGCTGATTGGCGATTTCAGACCAACTTATATAAGAATGCCAGGAATTTTGCATTAGACATTACTTTCATGAAAAGATTCTTGAATTCAGTCGAGTCATAGTTCCAAACTCGTTCTAGCTAATACTGGAGCAGATGAATAAGATGCTTCCTTTGTACCAAAATCTTAGACATTCAAATAAAGTTCTAGAAACCTCCAAAATATTATTAAAATTATGCTTAGAACGTAGCATTCCAAGCACAATAATTTAAAAAATGTTACCTCACTAAAACCAAATACAGAAGTTTGTTCAAACAATCAAGAACAGTGGTAAAACAAAACAATGGAATATAAACAATTTTCGATGGAATTGAAACAGAAAATATTTCCGCTTGGCAGAGCTCACGCCACCGGAATGCCATAACTTTGCCTACGTGACGCCCGTTCAGTTCCGAACAATACTTAGTACTTTTAATTCGGAATTTAATGACGGAATTTTTGCGTTGAGGTCGTGTTGTTTTTGTTGAATTGCTGTAGATTTGTGGAGCTGTTTGTGAAATGTTTTAGTAAGCAATTGTGGAAGGAAATCGATACTAATAAATACGATGTATCACATCAAGTCCTGTAGGGCTAATTAGTCGAGTTTACTTCGAAAATCACTCAAGTGACCGCACAGGCACAAAAATTGTCGTATGTTTTGGAATGGGCCACCCAGCTTCAACTTTCTGACTCTGACTTATTGACAATTCAAAAGTGCCTGTAAATGGTTTTTATTGAAATAATCATTGACTTGAATGAGCCCTGGCGGCTGAGAGTATGTCATGCTCTCTCAACTGTCTCGCTAGTGGTGGCTTGTGTGTTGGTTCAGCTGAATGGTGCTGATCCAAGCGTCATGTTCGGGAACGGGCGTCGACAGTACGGACTGGTCATATCTTAGCTGCCATGGCTTATTTTAATTTTTTAATTATTTTTATACGTGCACGTTTTTCTACATTGTTCTCACACTATACTACGTATAATTTCAACGTGAATGATGCAACCAATATTTTGATTCCCGTTCTTCTCCATAGGAACCTACTACGCTTTGGAATGGGCAACTAGCTTCATCTTTCTGACTGACCGACCCCTTGGCAATTCAAAAGTGCCTGTAATTGGTTTATTTCAAATAAATACTTTGAGTTTGTGTTGAGTTTGAGTTTGAATAAATGCTTTGACTATGTCCATACCGCTTTTTTCGGGGCAAATTTTCTGGTCAGCAGGAGAACTGTATTGATTTGAAATAGATTTTATATACCTAGATAGGTATAAATAATAAATTACAATACAATAACTAACTAGTTAGTTGCTATTTATAGTCGCATTATTATTGTGTGTGTCATTTTATAGTTATAAAAACATAATTTAACTAAGCATACACACATCTTCACTAAGCATGTCGCTTATACGCAGTTCTGACATAACACTTGCGTGTGGACCGTAATTAAAAATGTCACCTCACATGCAAGCTACGTAGTATGTACGTCGATCCGTCTGACGCTACTCGTCGTCACGCACAATTGGTTACCACAAGTAAAGCGCGCGTCGCTTCGTGAAATAAAAATACTATAGGAAAAGAAGACCACGGGTGAGACAGGAAGTTGCATCTTTTACGGAGCACAGAATTGGTTAACTCATAAAATATTTCTCCCCTTTATGAATGACGAAACATTGCTTATTTTAAAAAAAAATTATGGAGTTTTCCTTAACATTGTATGACCATCGCCACATGAAACGTATTGTTTTAGTTTTTATTCTGAAAGTGGGCAACGGGCAACGTCGCAAATAGATGTGAAGTATTTCGCTGTTTTGATTAATTTGACAATATTACTTTATGGAAATATGAAATATGGCTAACTAGCGAGCTAGGATATTAATAATGAATTGCAGTTAAAACACTGAATTTGATGTTGTAGGTGTAAAAAGGCATTTGGAAAGTTTTCAAATACTTTTTTTACATCTAAAACTAAATATTCGGTGTTACGATATTAATCATTGTAATTCATTATTAATAGTCCAATTCGCTAGTTAACCACATTTTATATTTCGATACAGTATTATTGCCAAATTAATCAAAACAAGTAAATATTTGACAGCTATTTGCGACGTTGCCGACTTTTAGGATAAGCCGTCTTAACAAGCATTTACTTATTCTCCGATTACTTGTTTATATTCGCTGAATAAACGATCGCACACATCACAAGTCACCCATGTGTATTTACATAGCGCAGTGACATGGTTGTAGCCGTGACATAGCTATATCCCTAGGAATATAGCTACAAATATAAAAAAAATAATAAAAAATAAGTCGTTTATTCAAACTAGTCTGAAAATCATCACTTTTCGGACGTCAAAATTACATAAGACAGTCTCCCAAAAATCCTTCACCACTTCCTAGTGCTTAAGCTGGGAAGAAGAAGTGGCGCAACAAACTCCCCAGCAGCACAGCTGTCTGTTCAGTTGGAATAACTTGATTCTATATAATAAGTACTTATACCGTACCGTAGTATAGTTATATGAAAGCAGTTCAAAACTGTCTTACAAGAAATATATCAATGATACGAGCACGATCTAACTCTTAGGGCACTCTGACCAAATAGGTTAGGTTAGGTTAGAACTGTGACCAACTACGCGCGAGTCGAGCGAGCGCTACGTCGAAACTGGTCGCAGTAACAAAATTAACCCTACTCCGACAGTCACGAACCGCTTTCATATAACTATATTACGGTATATAGCTATATCTCTAAGGATATAACTATATCACGGCTATAACCATCTTACTGCGTTATATATATTTTAATGTTTTTTCTAATAAATCACTCAATCTATAACGGACACAAAACAGTGATTGTATTTCCTGTAAGCATCTCGGGTGATTCGTACCCATCAACAATCTACAAATCAGTGTACGGATAAACTGCTCATACACAAATATTATTTTTGTGCTTACATTATTTTCTGTGTCACTAGACTGGCAAAGCTTCCAATTACATGAGCAATTTTGATCATTGCTCAAGTAATATCTGGTATAGACATAAAGAGACATGGCGTCTGATATTGTTAGCGAAAGGGTCACATTTCCGCTATAACACATAAAAAGTTAACACGCAGTTGGCTACAAGGGCAATCGTTGACCATGTTAAAGATAGACAGAAGGTGCAATTAAATTTGTCTATGAGAATAGGTATATTGAACTACCCACCTTGTAAGAAGATACAAAAGCGGCCAAGTGCGAGTTGGACTCGCCCATGAAGGGTTTCGTATGAAATAAAATGTTTATTTTATTTTTGAGTTGATTGAATGAAAGGTAAATTGCGGTTTACGATTTATGACGTATTAAAAAAAAACTACTAACTAGATCTCGTTCAAACCAATTTTCGGTGGAAGTTTAAATGGTACATCATATATTTTTTTTTAGTTTTATCATTCTCTTATTTTAGAAGTTACAGAGGGAGACACACACATTTTACCACTTTGGAAGTGTCTCTCGCGCAAACTATTTAGTTTAGAAAAAAAATATATTAGAAACCTCAATATCATTTTTAAAGACCTATCCATAGATACCCCACACGTATGGGTTTGATGAAAAAAAATTTTTAGAGTTTCAGTTCTAAGTATGGGGAACCCCCATTTTTTTTTGTTTTTTTCTAATTTTGGGTGAAAATCTTAATGCGGTTCACAGAATTCATCTACTTACCAAGTTTCAACAGTAAAGTTCTTATAGTTTCGGAAAAAAGTGGCTGTGACATACGAAGGGACAGACAGACATGATGAATCCATAAGGGTTCTGTTTTTTGCCATTTGGCTTCGGAACCCTAAAAAAAGGTAAGTTTGAAAAAATTATGGATATTTGCTAATAGGACTCGCGCCCTGAGGGTTCCAACTCAAAGCTGTACTCGGCTACCCCAATTTTCCGGATTGAGGGACAAACTTAACTTTTTAGTTGAAAAATATGTTATACCTCATACATTTCATCTGTAATTGTACGCATTGAGAGATTTACGATGTTATTTTAAGACCAAAGACTTCTTAGAGGTTTTTCAGTAAGTAGAGAACCATTTTTATTATAATTCATAATTATGTGTACCATAGTCGGTCCAGTAGGTTCAATGAAAATTAACTATGACAGACGGACAGACAGACACAGGAGCGACCTTATAAGGGTTCCGTTTTTACCATCGGGCGTACGGAACCCTAAAAATGAGTTAAAATATAAATAATTAATGTTAACATAAACTTTATGGCACTTTTCTGAATGTAAAAAATAAACACACTTCTTGGTTAGCAATTAACGTAGTGGACGGCCTTATTTACTTGCGTTTTATTTCAACTAACTTTAATTCCTCATAAGTGCACATTTATATATCAATACGATATTTACTGTGACAGCAGGAAAGGTAACACAAGATCAAAAGAATTGGCAGCATTAAATCCAGTCTGTACAGTTCACGCTTTCACAGCAAAAGAGAATTCAATTGTTATCGTTTCTTTCCAATTCTCCCCTTATTAACTTACTGGTATTTTCTTTGTCCCGACTAAAGCCCGTAGGCTAGCTCAGCACATATGGGGCCGGTCGTTACCTTTATCTTACTGAAATGTGGCACACAACACTCTTTCTATATATTTCTTATTTTATTATTATTAATTAATCCATCGTTGTCACCGTTCATTCATTCATTCACGCCGATAGAGCAAGCATCGCTACTTAGACTGGTTCTGTGTTCTCGCATCCGGCGGATTCCTGCGATCTTCACAAAGTCATCGGTCCACCTTGAAGGAGGCCTTTCATCGTTGCGTCTTCCAGTATGCGGTCGCCACTCCAGAACCTTTCGGCCCCACCGGCCATTTGTTTTGCAAGTAATGTGCCACTTCAGTTTGGCAATTCTTCGGGCTATGTCGGTTACCTTGGTTTTCCTGCGGATCTCTTCATTTCTGATTCGATGATATAGGGAAACTCCCATAGCCTATTGCCCTTTGGGTGACTTTCAGCCTTCTAATAAGGCCCATTGTGAGTCACGTTTCATATGTCATAGGTCATCGCTGGCAACATGCACTGGTCAGAGACTTTCGTCTTGAAACACTGCTGTATGTGAGATGAAAAGATATTACATAGCTCCCCGAACGCTACCCAGCCGAGTTGGATTCGACAATCACCGTTATTGTCACCGTTACCAACTGGGTAATAGAAAATGGTGAAATTAGTAGTTCCCTCTTTGTAAAATTTGCTGTTAGTGTTGTTTTATTTTATTGTTTAACTAAATACCCAGCTGTAAAGGCTATAATAATATGTCAAAACATCGAAATTTCTGTGATATATCTAAGTTAAATATTTATTACTCATAATACTCGTAAATACTCTAGCAATATATCTGCCTAGCCTTTTTCAAACTACCAATATTAGGGTCGGCTTCCAGTCTAACCGGATGCAGCTGAATACCAGTATTTTACATTTAGCGACTGCCTATCTGACCTCCACAACTCAGTTACTAGGTAATAAAATACCCAATAAATAAAAGTATTTTGAAAAACCGCATCAAAATTCATTGTGGTGTTTACCAGATCTAAGTTAGTGGTTACACAGACAGATACGAAAAGCGACTACAGCTATGTAATTGATAATAAATTTAATCAAAATTTGGATAAAGGTATGTAATCAACTTCACTATTTATATATTAAGCAG
This sequence comes from Agrochola macilenta, assembly GCA_916701695.1. Lineage (NCBI taxonomy): Eukaryota > Metazoa > Arthropoda > Insecta > Lepidoptera > Noctuidae > Agrochola > Agrochola macilenta. The sequence continues at coordinate 6,874,204 of OU753564.1, read as the reverse complement.
TATTTCAAAAAATCTGTTCTCCATTCCCTTGATTCTATGCTTCTTAAAGTGTCTTCTTACTGAAATTGAAATAAATAATTAAAGTTGCAATCCTAATCTAACTAAACGCAAATTCGCAATACGATCAACATAATCTTAATCAAAACATTGTTAACGGTTGTTAACAATGTTTTGATAACTTGGAGCATTCCAAGTAATTTCAAATATAACCCACATATTCCCCGAATTTTGAACGACACAAATACCGATTTGGTAATAATGACAATGGCTATTCTACTCACGCTATCTGAAATTATCAACAAAAGCATATACTTAAGATAATGTGCGCCACACCTCGCATCCAATTAGAATTCATCCCCAAAACAAACAAACAAATACCTACCTGCTCACCCCTCCATTAATTTGTAACCGAACTCTGAAGCTACTTCACACGGAGAGGACAAACTGAACATGCGAACTGTCAGTTTGAATTGATCGGAAACGTGTACGTATATGCACGAAACAGTGAGGCTGTTAACTTTGTGGTTAACATGTGTCAGTTCAGCCTAGCCATATCGTTTCACATACCCATATGAATGAAACAGATTCATTTCTTCAATTTGAACGTTACGCTTTAACTTGTTAGCCGGTGCTAAGCCACCGTATGCAGTAAGTAGCTTGCGGTTGATTGTTGACAGTGTGATATTAAAATGAGGTTACATATTTTGAGATTTCACATAATATGGACTGGTCGACGTCAATCGGTGGCAGTCTAGTTACACCCTTCCACACACGGTACGGGTCTTTAAAAAGTAAGGCAAAACTGACAGTAAAACTGATAATGTAAGGTACCCTTAACAGATTAAGTTCGTTTAAAATCATAGTACCTCCAGCGAAGAATAACGAGGCGTCCCCCATTAGTTAGGACAGTCCATTGTGGGCTTGAATTAAGCCCTCCACAATGGTTCATTCCGACTATTGTTTTGAAAGGGATGTATGTATTAGTTGGAATGAAATAGTTGAATATTGGGAGTGAATATTATTGGAATATTAAGGCAATAATGTGCGTTGAATAAAGCAAAATGTATATTAAATTGTTATAGGTACTTATCAAACAGTTTGGCTGATATTTTGCTGTCCCTGTATAAATTGAAATCTGAAGCTAAATTCTGTCTGACCTAATAATTAATGCGTTGCCTTGAGACGTTGTCTAAAATATATGTCAATTGGAATAGCCTGTGCTAAAATTCAAATTGAAAACTGGTCTAAGTAATTATCTGTTCTTTATATGCCAGATGCCTTTGAAATTAACAGTACAGCATTTACGACGGCTACATACAATGTATAAAAAAAAAACTCTATTATAAAAATCAGAAATGTATTCATTTCTTCTACATAATACAATGCTAAGAAGATACAAAGTCCTGACGACTATAAGTAGGACCAACTTTGTCTTTAAACTGCAAAACTTAGCGAGGAACTTAACATATAGTAAGGAAGGAAGTAAAATGACCATAGAGCACGGAGACCTCTCGGCGGCGGCAGAGAGCATGTGACACGTTTACTCACTCTAATGATATACAGAAACTGACGGCTTTGAAGGCGGTCCGTGGTAGAAGTTTTGCACTCAACGCTTTTCGACGCCACCAATTTTATAGTACTGTCGTCTCTAGTTTCTGGCGCGGCGATTCCGTGCTCTGTGAAAATAACTAGGATTAAAACCCAGTGCCTCGTAAAGAAAACTTATAAACTCAGGACTTATGTTCAGATGACAAAGTTCGGGTAAATATAGTAAGAATGATGCACAGATTCAAGAAATCTCTTGGAAGAAATGGAACACAAAGTATTTGTGCTTCTAGATAAGTTCTTTTGTTTCTATTTTCAGAACAGATTTTTTCTCAAACATGCTTTCAAATTCGAGCATTATATTGAAAACCTTATTCGAGATAAATCGAAAATGCTGTACTGGTCAAATACATGCCAGCAGGCGGCCGACAATGTTATTATGTAAATCCATATTTATCGTGTAATTTAAAAATGGAAGGAACTTTTTACTTCGACACATGGGAACCAAGGAGGTAACTTATCAAAGGTTTAATTTAAATTTTGATTTGGCTTGCAAATAGAGCTGTATAAAGTAAAAAAGAAACAAATGAACATAATATGTTCATTTGTTTCTTTTTTACTTCTATATTATAGAACGAAAAATTATCGTTGTTCGATAATGATTCTGGAATTTATAACTAACTAGCTTTCGCCCGTGCCTTCGTCCGCGTGGAGGTCGGAAATTATCCCACGAAAACGTGCTACCGGGATAAAAAGTATCCTATATACACACAGATAGTTTATGACCTGGATTAACCCAGGTCATAAACTATCTGTGTGCCAAATTTAATCCAAATCCGTTTATCCATTTTTTCGTGATTGAGTAACAAACACAACATATTAGTAGGATTACTTAGTTTGAATTTCCGCGCATTATTTGAGAGAAGTACTATAGAAGCCTCGGCCAGAACCTAATATAGTATGTGAACCTTTCAAACTACACAATAGATTTTGTTGCGCATTTGCACCATAATTTAGAGAATGTATTCCGGAATGTTTATACATTTACGATATAGCACAAATAAATAGTGTTTAAAAACTAAAACGCAACTACGACAAAAATGCCAACTAAAAAGGTATGCACAAGACATTAAAGACAGACAAAAAAATCCGGAGTCACACGTCGCGTCGTGGGGCATAAATCGAACAGATTAGGTTTTTTTTTAGTTCTTGACTTTATGTCCTCTAGAGGGCGCTTTATTCAATTTAACGGCACATAGCCTATAACCAGCAGACGATCAAGACGCTTCCAACGATACCCCATTTGTCAAATTATGTATAGGTAGTTTAGAAGTTGTGGGGGAAGAGAATGATGAACATACTTACGATATTTTGACATGTTGCTATTGCGCCCGGGCGGAGCAGGGGCGGGTCGGTAGTACTTATTTAATAAGTTGTAAAGATACAAAAAAAGAAGACCAAATAGTTTTTAGGGTTCCGTACCTCAACAGGAACAAACGGAACCCTAAGCGTCGGGTCACACCGGAACGGCAGCGGCCGGCATTGACGCGGTGAGCTTTATCTACATACTTATAAGACCAGTATCGCTTGAAAAGCTTGAAAAGGTCGCGAGACCACCCGCGGTGACGCGAGCGACCGCGCGCCACGCGCATCTTGTCGGTGGTTCTGCCCGCGGCTGCCAGAGGCGACGCGAGGCCGCTCGCGGCAACGCAGGCGGCCGCGCGTATGTAATGTAGAAACTAAACTAGTCAAGAGGAGACTAGGCGCGTGGGATCTGGAAGTCACGCGAGGCCACCAGCGGCGACGCCCCGGGGGCCGCCTGCCATTCCTGTGTGACTCGGTCCTTATAGGATCACTTCGTTGTCCGCCCGTCAGTCTGTCAAGACCCTTTTTCTCAGGAACGCGTGGAGTTATCAATTTGAAATTAATATTAAATACGTGTCTATACGTGCAATTTCTGTGGTATCCAAAAGCTCTAAAAAAATCAAGATTCTAAGTCACTACATTAAAAAAATACGGCATTTATAAAATAAAATAAAAATAAAAATGTTTATTTCAATTTCAAAGGGCATTACGATACATTATTATTGGAGATCACCTTTTAAGCAAGGGGTTGCTTGTGTTAGGAGACTCCGCACCTCCACTTATCATTATCTTATGCAATTGAAACGTAGACAATGTAACATGCAAAACTAAACATAAATGGGTAACTTAAAATTATACAAACTGAAATGAATGGCCAAATGATTTGGAAATGCATGAGTATTTATTTAAGCGTCATATTTTGATACTCGCAAATAAATCAAAACCTACAGGGTACTTCCCTTTGACTAAAAATCTTGAAATTTGGCACGAAGCAAGGTCTCACAGCACAAGTAAAGGAAAAAGTCCGAAAAACTTAATTTTTTTGTTTCATCAAATAAAAAAATATTTTTTGCGATTACTATCTTACATTTGCAGTTGGAGGATTGACGGTGACGTATATCGATGTATCGGAGAGCATGTTTTTCAACTACAAAGTTAGTTTGTTTTTGCGATAAATTCATCCCAAATACGGAACCCTCCATTGTGCGTGACCTGACACGCACTTGGCCGGTTTTTGTAAAATAAAAGGTTATAGGAGCATCGGGTTTTTTTTTGCTTATCTTTTCTGCGACACAAATCCAACCACAAACTACACCGACCAACAGGCTTAAATATTGACCCTTGTAAGAAATGTCTTAAGGCCAAATATCTTTGTTTTGAAGCATATTGTAGAGGAAAAAATACGCCATAAATATTGAAAAGGTATAAGCTCAGTAGCGGTAGTTTTAAAAGGACCTTGAATAAAACGGGCTTCTAAGAAAATGGATCCTGATTAAAATCGACCCTGTCATTCTTTGTGAGTGGCGTACAAGGTGACTGAAGTATTTCATTATAGATTTATTATTTATGTATTTAAAAACATTACTTTATGTGACCCCGTTCGTGCCTCGGGAAGCATGTTAAGCTGTTAGTCCCGGCTGTCATTTGTTACGGGTCGTCAGAAGACTGAAGCTCTGACCACCAGTCTCACAAAGAAAAAAAAGAAAGAAAATACTTTTATTTTCGGTAAACATGACGCAAAGAAAGAACAAAACACGAAACAGTACCAGTAACAGTAACTGGGTTGTGGAAATCATATTTGCAGTCGCTTTATATAAAACTAGCTGCGCCCCGTGGTTTTACCCGCATAAGTCTCGATCCCGTGGGAATATCGGGATAACAGGTATCTTATATCCTTTTCCAGTTCGTTGTCTACCCATGTGCCTAATTTCATCCAAATCCGTTAAGCAGTTTTAGCGTGAAAGCGTCGCAAACATACTCAATTTCGCATTTAGAATATTAGTTAGGATTAGGATACTGGTATTCAGCTGCATTCGGTTAGACTGGAAGCCGACCCCGACATAGTTAGACTAGGCAGATGATGATGATGAAAGATAGGGATGAAAAGAAAGCCAATCTAAAAAAATTTTTAAAAAAAAAAACAACCGACTTCAAAAAAATACACTACAAAGTGGAGTTTGGTTTTGAATTTTCGTTTTTTGCCTTTGTCTTTTTCACTTTGTAGTGTTTTTTTTTAGAAGTCGGTTCTTTTTTTATGTAAAAAGTTTTTATTTTTCACTTTTTAGTTGTATACCACTACCTGCTATGTAAATAACAGTGACAGGAAGTTATCATCATATCATCCACAAATACTAAGTGGGAAAAAAACGTATTATTTTCGTTACGTATTATTTTAGCTTACTCAAATTTACATGAGACCAACTTGGGAGCATACCCTTTCATACAAAAAAAGAATTTTCAAAATCAGTCCAGAATTGACGGAGAAATCGGTGGATATACATAAAGAAAGAAAAAAACATACATACTCGACGAACATATAACCTCCTGCTTTTTGGAAGTCGGTTAAAAACAAACAGCCAGACAGACTCACTCACCCCTTTAACATATTTGTGTAGATTACACACAGATTAAATTATAGTTACCTCTGTTAAATTCACAGGTGCAGGGAAACATAAATTCAACAGCGGTGAGATGTATAAAGGTCTGCTGGCATTCTGCCACACACACACCTTTGTGATTTCAACTGGACACAGTTTGTCCCATAAATTGAGATGGGTGTGGGCCTAACAAAATAGAGCTCGCCTGGACTTAGCTACCTTTGAGGTCGAATTGTGGACATGTTGTACCTGGCTCTTTGTTGTTCAGTGTCGGTGTGACAAAAAAAAAAAATTGAATTGTAGTGGTGTCCGACTGGCGTTTTGTGGTTTTCCAAGTGGATTATCGGTAGATTTTTGTTATGAGTGTGTGTTTATGGGAGATAAAGAGGTGAGGGAGATTATTTGCGTACTGCAATTGCAATCGGTTTTACGAGCGTGTTGATTCTGATACCGACAACTCCTAATCGTATATTCATATTGAAATTAATGATAATCTTTTAACTTGCAGACTAAATAGGTATATTGACTTGACTTAGCGATTTGTCTTTCTTGTAACCTGGCAAAAAAATGGAAAATACGTATCAATAAATATAAATAAGTACATAAATAAAAAAAAGTGTGTGTGTGTGTGTGACAGCTCCGACGCGCAACTGGAGTTTACTCCATACGATTGTCTAACAAATATGGAATAGGCAAAGAGGGTAAATAAAAGCATTACTTAAAAAAAACCCCTGTACACAATGACATGTATAATACACATACATGATTACAAAGAGAAAGGTGCGCAAGGTTCGTTTCGCAGAAAAACGTAACGCTTTTGAGTTAACTCTTCTCTTTATAAATTTCCTCCTCATAAAATTATGCTTATATGGCTTATATTAAAAATCTATTCTTATAGAGTAAACTCCAAAACTTTAACGTTCAAGAGAGCAGTACAAATTAAAATAGCACTAACCTTCGCACTAAACTGCACTTCGCACTGCCGACAAACTGTTATACAGACTTTATGTATGTTATTGTTAATACAGATTTCGAATAAATAAATAAACAAAATTAAAAAAAAAAAACTTCACTATTCCCTGTATTGTGGAGACTAGTCTACTTCGTCTTACAACTTTAGTAGGTCCGGCATATACGTAACATCAGCCGGTAAAATTTGGGAGGTGACAATCATCTGTATCATCATTTCGTAGATCCACTACTGGACATAGGCCTCCCCCAACCATCGCCACTTCGACCGGTTCTGTGCTTCCCGCATCCAGCAGATTCCTGCGGCCTCGACAAGGTCAGGTCGACGTGGTTGCCACTCCAGGAAATTTCGGCCCCATATTATAGGTCATCTGTTCTGCGAGTGATGTGCCTTGCCCATTGCCACTTAAGTTTGGCAATTCTTCAGACTATGTCGGTTACCTTGGTTCTCTCGTGGATCTATTTATTTCTGATTCGATCACGTAGGGAAGCTCCAAGCATAGCCCTCTAGCATAGCATAGCGACAGTTTCAAAACAATAAATTAATCTCAGCATATTATGATGTAATAAATTTAGACGTATGTACGTAGTGAGTGGTGTATCACAAATGATACGTTAATAACGATGGAGATTACTTTATTTTCCAATCGCGGCCATTCATATTATACATAGTTTACTTACAAATAAATAATCTATCTCTCTCCCGCAATCCTATTGTAAATTACAACTAAGTAACCTTAAATCTTATTGAAGTTATCAAAGATTCATAGCCTTATGAGTAAGTAGCAGTTAGGTAAGTCATTACTCTAATTACATGTATCTATTATCTTTGGCATATCCATCTTGGGATTAAATTTAATGAGTTGCTTAATTTTAATCTGCCTAGAGATATAAGATAGGATTGTTGAGCAACTTGGATTACAAAATGTTGTTTTCTTTGAAGTTTTGTGGGTAATTCAAATTCAAATTCAAATATTTTAATTCAGATAAACATCCATATATTGTTAATAGTAGTACTTAGCCTAATGTTAGTATTAAATTAAATTAAAAATAAACAACAAAAAAAAAAACATAAATTATTTGGATAAGTGTGTGTGAACACTTATCCACTTTTGTAAGAGGGGAGAGTTCCACCGATCTGAAAACACATTCAGGATGCCATTGGAGGAGGAGCGCAAGCGCGCCATCATGGAAGCGCATCGCTTCCGCATTATCGCGGCGAACCCGTCGACGCACGCTTCCGCAAACATCCCTGATGCGCTACATCGCCACGGCAACCTCAAAAGCAAACCAATGGTAAGGTTATGATGGAGCAGTGGTACCCCAGTGGTGATCGCCCTGACTTACGAGTAGTAGATCGTGGCGTCAAACACAGGCAGACCTGCAATACTTTGTGTAATGTCATCATCACTGCTCTCAAAACCTGTGACGGAAAACATCGTAAGGAAATCGGCATGTTCTAGAACCAAAAATTCGAAGGTGATGTGATGTGACATCTTCCAACCCACACTGGGCCCGCGTAGTGGATTATAGCCCACTCTTTCTCACAGAGAAGAGGCCTGAGTCCTAACTGTGGGAAGGTTATAGGCTGATTATGCTAAGTTTATAATTTAAAAGAGTGTCCATGGAGTTTCTTGCCCGTTCTTCTCCATAGGTACCTTCTACGCTTTGGAATGAGTTGGAGTTTGGGTTATGTCAAGATGATGAAAAGCAGCGTACTCAGTGTATTTTGTTCTATAATAATTGAAGTAAAAACAACCCGATACGCTATTGAAATTATAAGCATGAAATCTGAACATTGACATTTGGTTAATCAACTTCTTTTTAAATTGAATTAAAAACGAAATCGACGGTTCAATACTGCTACCGGTAGGCGCTGCGTGTATCCTATAGGTAAACCAAACACCATTGCAATCCCTCAAGCCCCAGTGTATCCTTAAGGTAAACGGCCGCGGCGGTACACGCGGATTAAATCTCTATTTTTACTATAAAAATAAGGGCTAATATGGTCTGTGGGAAGTTTCACTTTATGGCTTGACAAATATTCTCGTCAAATAGACCAAAAATGATCAAAATATTACTGCTAACACCAAAAAATTCTGAAAAATGTCGAAAGTGACGTAAAGCGCACGCCAATGTCAAACCGCGGGGCTTGAGTAATCCTTTCTTTTTGTTCGGCTACTACCGGTTAATACATAAATAAACGAGGTCCATTTAAAAAAAAAAACGTGTGCTTTCCGGGGACGAAGTTCCTTCTCATGTATGATTTAAAACAAAACAAGTTTTTCACAGCCGCCATCTTGAATTTACATTTTGACCTTACTATCGACTTTAGCACCCTCGAAAACTATAAAAACGACATCCATGACCACATAAATTTTCGCAGCCGCTATCTTGTATTTTCATTTATACGGCATTATTGGCTACCCTCGAAAGCCATTAAAACGACACCCATATTGAAAAATTTGCAAATTTTCGCAGCCGTAATCAAAGATTTTTATTGTGACCAAATTCACACTTTTTTTGAAGAAAGTCGCATGGGTATAAACGCTTTTTCGATACGTGACGATTTCTACCAGTTTACTCCTACGACAAGCCGTGGTAAAGAACTTCGTTCCGAAAAGAATTGAAAGCGAGAATATTCAACACACATACTAATAAGCACTAATAAGTATTTAGTCATTTGCCTTTATATACATGAATTGACGACGGTTAATACATACTTTTATGTGGCTGTTGATATACTTCACAGTATTCGAAATCGTGACCTAAATTCTTTGATTCAAGTCACATCTAGTCTACCTTTAAATCAAGTTTTAAATTAATCTCAACTAAATATTTAGAGAGATTAACACCGGAATGCTGGGAAAGACATAACTGCGGAACTCGTCTTCAGTTAAATTTCAGATATCTGTCCGACTAGTTTTAATTAATTTTGTGAGAATTATCACTTTTGTTTTAAGGGCACTTTTAGGTCTTTCCAGAGGCCTACGTTTCCATAACTTAGAATTTTAAGTTTATAAAACAGGACCAGTTTTTATTACTTAAAAAAAAAAAACAAGACAGCACTGTCAACAGTGATGTGAAGCCGGTTTCGTAAACATGTGTGATTGTAGTGTAATTGTAAATGGTTGTAAATGTGTGGGTTTGAGCGAGTATGCACAGAGCGGAGGTCTAGTTTTGGCACGCTTCACTGTCCTGTTTGCAGGGCTCTGTCTTGGTTTTTAATTTGGTGTGAGGCTGTAGGACCATGTTTTTTTTTATCAAATTTCCCCATGTAAGCTGAGTAGGTATATGTGTTTGGGGACACTGATATCAGTTATAAAATCATATGAAAAAGATTTACTGTCTAGTAGAAGATAGCCATATTTATCCGCATACATAAAAAAACAAGTTTTTTTTTTTTTAGAACTTTTTTGTTTAGAACCAGCAAATCTTTTTAACCGTCGAAACAACATAATACAGTCCCTCAAAACGCCTGCCCTTCCCCACTTCCTAGTGCTTTGGCTGGGAAGAAGTGGCGCAACAAACTCCCCAGCAGCACAGCTGTCTGTTCAGTTATTGGAACTTGATTTTTTATGATAGTATGCAAAGTAATTACTCGTACATTACAAAAAAAATAAAAAAACTCATACAAGTTACGTATGGCTTTAACAATAAAAAATAATAAATACTGACAAAGCTTTCGTTCACAGGAACAAGTAAAGCAGTAAGTTTCGCTTTAGAGTTACCACTAAGAATTATTTCTACACCAAATAAAAAACTTTACAGCAAATACAACCACATTACTTAACTTAAAAGCAGAAAACACGATAAACTAGAAGAAAACATACCTTTCTTACAGCACTTACACAACCAGGCTAGGAGAAAAACTGACTGATTTATTTTAGAGTCTCCTACGTTTTTATACTAATGAAAAACGTAGTTATTAGAAACACTATTATAGTAATCGTCTTCGTCTGCGAATTGTACGTGCAATTGAATTTTTATTTGATTTGGGCCAGAATTTTATTTGGGTAGTGGTCTAAAATTTAGACCATGACCCAAATACAATTCTGGCTAAATAAAAAAATAAAATTTAGACTCTAAATCATAAAACATATAACAACATAGGTCCTGAGAGCCGAATTTATGAAGTCTACTCTTTTTTAGGGTTCCGTAACTCAAAAGGAAAAAAACCTTATAGGATCACTAAGTTATCTGTCTGTCAGTCTGTCAAGACCCTTTTTCTCAGCAACGCGCTTTTCCTCGAGGAGATATTAAGTTGATATATTAATATGAAATACGAAGGTCAACGTCCCTTAGAGCTCTAAAAAAATAAAGCTTCTAAGTAAAAGCAAGTTGGAGAATTGACCGTGGCGCATATTAATGTTTGGGAGAACATGTTTTTCAACTACAATGTTGAGTTTGTTTTTGGGATAAATTCAACCCTTCATTGTGCGTGGTCCGACACGCACTTGGCCAGTTTTTATATATTAGTATGGGATCTAAAAGCACATGCGATAGGCTGATTGTGTTGAAAAGAGTAACACAACAATGACAAAAATTTCAAGATACTCAAAGCCAGTAAAGTGAAGGAAAATGTTTTAAAAATAAATATAAATTCGAACAATCAAAAACCTTTGAAGCACCGTTTCCCTTCAACACTCAATCGAACAAATTACAATTCATTCAAAAGCAAAAGGACCAATTTTTACCCCTAATGCTCACAGAATCGGGCCCACGGGCAATAAGAAATATACGTGATATTTTATCAAGTAATAACCTACATACATTCGGCACCCATTTTGTTTGATGTACACGTATCGCCTGAGGGCGTCAGGATATTTCCGATATATCGGAAGTTTACTGAGGTTTACTTGATCTATTTAGATATATGGTTGATTAAAGCCAATTTCTTATTGGCATAAATGGTCTCGTAACTTCGGTATGGAACCGTATTTCGATGTGCGCGGAAGTCTTCTTGTCACAGTCACGACTGGCAGCGGCCGACTATTTCTGTTCTGTGTGAATATAGGATCTATTTTGTTTTAATTTTTCTTTATTATTTGAGTTAATACCTTTTTGTATGCACGTGTTTCTGTGACAAATAAAACAATATTTTTTCTTTTTCTTTTTTGTGTGAGATTTTTTATGACACCGGACTAGTCTAGTATTTCTTCTCTTTTCAATTAACTGTTATATATACCCTTTTTTCATATTTAGACCCGTCACCCACGACGCTACTCGAAAGTATACAGTTACAAACACAAAATCACCACTAATAGTAGGTATTTTAATATCGGTCAGTTGTCACGGACAATTTAAAAAACGGCTGAACTTTGGCTACTTAAATAGGTATCATAATTGAAATAGGCGTTGTAGATCATTATGATTTTCTGCTTCGTATGTAAATAAAAACCAAAATCTTCGGAAAACATGATTAAATTCATGCATTCTACAAATCACCGTAATCGGGAATGAAGTGTCTGGTAGTAAATTATACGGGTTAAGTTGACTCGGGCCGAGCTGACATTGACCCACCCGATCACAAGCGAGTTAATAACGCTGGTAAGTCGCGTCGTGTATGGATCACAATTGAAATACTAGGTGCTATGACATTCTGGCTAGTCGTTGGTGATTTGAGCTCGTAAGTAATGTCGTGGATGATCGGCCTTAGAAGCGTTTATGAATAAAATCGTGGTCACGAATAGTTAGAATACTTTCCTAAAAAAAACGATATTTTGTTCTGAATTATGTACAAAGCTTTTAAACTTGCCTTAAGTTTACAAAATTCTTTAACAGATTACCGTTTTTTTACATCACTAACAAGTTTCCTAAGTCTGCATTGCAGATAATTTTGTGAAAAACTTCAAGAAACAGTTTCCATACCCATATTATGTTAGACGCCAGTGCCTTCATATTTTTGGCAAACGCCTACCTCTTACATAAAATTACTTTGTTACAAACTTCAGGACTTCTAGCAATAACCATTTTCTATATACTTTTATGAAGACGTCGATTTTTATATAAATTGGCGTCTTCTTGCCTCTAAAATGGAGCACAAAGCTGTAATTGGATAAGTAATAGGATATTTTACCAATTATTTTATGTAGATATAGGTATTGATCAAATTACTAACAATAACATAAATATTGAATACTGCTACTACTGCCAAAATCCTAACTTAATTTGTTAAGTGTTATCTTAAAATATGAATTTAAGAATCTCAAATGAATTAAAAAACAAAAGTATGCGTGAAGCCATGCACTGTTTAGTTATATCTAAAATAAATATTGTAAAAGTGGTGCAACATCTGTTTTCTTTGGTTTATCTATTTGTGTACACGATAACTAACCAATTATCTAGCTAAAGCAAGAACCAGCTGCTGGTAACTGCTGCCGAAACAAACTCAGGGGTCAAGGTCTCTTTTAAAGTCCAGACATAATCTTTTTCAGATCATGTGAGGACCATGTAGATATGTGTCTGAAATGGTCTTTTGAGGAATGAAACACATTCCGTATGGGAGAAAATGTTTTTCAAGTGTTTATTTAAATGGACCTGTCCAGTCAGGGACATTTGTCATTAATCGAGTAGCTCATCTCCGAACTTAAGGAGCTCAACGACACGACAAATAATTCCTAAGACAGGACATTTGGGTAAGCCGCATATAGTACTCAAACTTTCCATCTATCCTCACAAAATCCATCCATATTTTATGGGATAAAATCAAAACAAAAAGCAGATTTTCAATTCATCACGGCTCCTGCAGTGAGGCGCGCCGCGACTCTGGTGGAACAAATTCTAAGAAAAGTTGGTTGGTTCTACGGTTTGTTCTATGGTTCTACCGATGTCGCGTCGCGCCTGTCTGTGGAAGCCTTTATCATCACAGCTTTCTCAGCTGAAAGTCACTTACTAGGTACTGAAAGTCGGCTTCCTCAAGTATAGCCACAACATCCAACCCTGCGCTACCCACATCCAGCGGATTCTCGGAAGCTTTAACCCTTTAAACCTACGTGTTCTTAAAATCTTCCTTACCTTACCTAATTAAGCTATCAGTTAAGTAAAGAAACTTAATTATGATAATACCACATGCTTATAATTTAGCTCGAAATATTACGTTCACTAAATAATTTCAGCGGTTAATTAAATCGTTACAGACGTTATTAGGGGAGGGTATGTTTCACTTTAACTTCCCTTTTACGGATTAGGCAAACGATACTTACCCTTTGCGTATCTTTCAAAGTTATCTGGCGACTTATCTCTTTATATTTCGACTTTTAAAATGGAATACTGCGGTAAAGATAAAACCATGAATGTAAATGTAATTCTTGATAAGTAACTCATTATCTACCTAGCCTTTTGCCAACTATGTTGGGGTCACCTTCCAGTCTCACTGGATGCAGCTGAATACCAGCCAGACCAGCCTGATATACGAATGACAGCCGGGACCAAAGACTTAACGTGCTTCTCCGGCGCGGAGGGGTCTTGGTATGTAAAGATGGTAGCAATGGTGTTACGCTTGCTTCGATCGGTCCGTATCTACGGACCGATTGCGGCAAGCGTGGCTTAACCTGATCGATCAACCCGATTAATCTACTACATAAAAATCTTAAATTCACTGACACACAACGCACAGCCTAAATCGCTGGGTCTAGAAGCATGCAATGTTATACAAACAATCAATAGAGACCGAACATGAGCGCGAAGAAAGATTTTTTTTACATTCATCTCCTAAAAAGAGGTTAAATAGGGGCGAAAGATTGTATAGAACTTCGTCATATTTGCTGATCGGAAATCTCATCGTACGCGTGGCTTGTCACCGTGACATTTTAGTCGTCTTACAAAAGCAGCCCACTTCATATATCCAATGACTACTAAACATTCATTAAAAATAAAAATATATACACTGTGACATTTCAGTCGTCTTATAGAGGGCCACTCAATGTACCCGACATCAAATACCTCTAGGAGAAAATAATAACTTGTTACAATTTTTTTTTTTTTTTTGACACTACCTTAGTTTTCTCCGAACACCAAGTTTTCTACAGCATAATAATATCAAAGGACCAATCCGCCCACTACTTTTACTAGTCCCTTGATCACCGAAATACGCCGAGTTAACGATCTATCTGTAATTGGTGAGATTACTCCCTGGCTCTCCGCAAAGCCAGCTGTGAGCAAGATGAAAATCTCGAATATTCGTGTTATGGAGGATGTTTGGTTTATGTTTTTATCCGTCAAAAAAAAAAGGTAAAGTTTTGTTTTCGTATAAAACATGTAAAATCAAGATAAAAATGAGTTCTTTGAATTCGGTCCTTTGAAGCGAATTCATTATACCTATTTGGTTAAAAATTTTGGTTTTAAATTAAAGTTACCCAGTAAATTACCATGAAATTGCTTTCATAAGCCTAAATTTATTCAATAAGTCTGAAGTAATACAAATTTTGTATTTCCTGCAAATATCAATGATAAATAATAGTTGTTTAAAATTAATTTAAATCTGGCATTCTAAATACATGAGAAATTCCGAATCTATATAGTAATCCTAAAACAAACAGTAACTCTTGAAACCTAGTTAGTATTTTTATTTCTTCGTAACTTAGCCGCCATGCTAACGATCTGCCGGTAATTGGTGAGATTACTTCGCGGCTCTCACTAATACTAGCAGCGCTTTGGTCCTTTTTGTAAACTGGTCCTGAATGTTTTTTAGATTGCATTTACTATTTTTTTCCTTAACCACTATTGGTTTGGCGAGTTTATTGCCATGTATGTGACGAAAATATTTTATGGCTAGGTCAAAGTACCTAATTCCGATTACTTAATTTTCTTGATTCGGTTTTAAGTTATAGAAAGTGTAGCAAACCAAGGAGATAATTATTAGTATAATTACGTACGGTAATAATACTTCTTATCTAATGCACTTTTAGCACACCTATTCATAAAATCTTGTTAGTAATTGTATTTAAACCTATTTCTTTGTAACTAAGCTGACATGCTAACGATCTGGTTAGATATTATTAATAAGATTTCCACCCTATTGCACTGTAAGCAAACTGATTCATAAAATTTACTTTCTCCGTAACACAGCCGCCACGATAACGATCTACCGGTAATTGCTGAGATTACTTCGTAGCTCCCACTAATTCTAGCAGCCTGGTCTTTTGAGACAAAATATACTGTTCACGAATATTCGGAGAGTAAAGGATTTTATGCCAATAATATTTGGTAAAATAAACTTTAATGTTAGAGGAATTTTGTTATAATTGCTGCTCCATTTTAGGCTTATTTATCGGACTAGCTTTCGCCGGTGGCTTCGCCCGCGTGTAGGTTGGAAATTATCCCACGGGAACGTATTACCGCGATAATAAGTACCTATCTTATAAATTAATTCAGGTTATAAGCTATCTGTGTGCCAAATTTAATCCAAATCCGTTCAGCCGTTTTTGCGTGATTGAGTAACAAACATACAAACTTTCACATTTATAATATTACTAGCTTTTGCCCGCGGCTCCGCCCACGTGGAGGTCGGAAATTTATTATTCCATGGGGACGTACTACCGGGGTAGAAAGTATCCTATACGTTAATCTACGTTATAAACTATCTTTGTCCCTTTCATCCAATTCCGTGCAACCGTCTTTGCGTGATTGAGTAACAAACATACAAACGTTCACATTTATATTATTAGTAGGATATATATATACGAGTATATATATACAAGGTGACAGGGATATCGACGCAAAAACTTTGGCCATGGATTCAGTACATGATTCTGAAAAAAAAAAATTGCTGTTTGCAAAATGTATAGAACAGCTGATAAAAAAAAAAATAACCGACGAAAAATTTCAACGCAGGGGTTCAGAATCCTGCTGGGGTTGCGGGTTTGTCTGAAAGGGATATCGCGGCCCCGGCACACAGGCAACGGAAGGAACACGGGTGGGTTTTAGTCAGTAAAAGTCTGACACACCCTCTCGCTCCACCCAGAGCGGGAGGAGTCATTTGATGATTTTCCATCCAAAAAATAAAATAAAAAAATGGGTTCAGAATCATGTACTGAATCCCTGGTAACATTTTTCGCGTCGATGTCCCTGCCACCCTTTATAGTAGGAATTAGTAGGAATAGTAGGATTTAATATTAGTAGGATAGTAGGTTTTGAGTTTTAGGTTAAGATAACAACCGTTGTTTGGGACATAGGAGATGATACTAATTTTACTATCATATTATCTTCCTGACTATTGATATATCATTCATCATTCTTCTGCCGTTATCTCAATTTATCTATTTTCGGCGGAACATGTATTTTTCTTCCATACTTCTCTATTACTCGTCATGTCGGTAGTCACTTCCTTTCTAGCCATAACAGCTTTCACTATTGATAAATCATGTAAAAATATCTTTGTCTCGTTTATTGTAGAGACATAGACCTAGACCGCTACATGCGAATTACGCATCAAAGAACTTTTTTTTTTTTTTTGAGGATGGGAAATTATCAAACATTTTCTCCAGCTCTGGGCGGAGCGGGAGGGTGTGTCAGACTTTTACTGACTAAAACCCACCCATGTTCCTTCCGTTGCCTGAGTGCCGGGGCCGCGATATCACTTCGGACAAACCCGCAACCCCAGCAGGACGCATCAAAGACCTGACGTCACACAACATCCTGACGTCACACAAATCCTGCATCGCGCAGTTAGAGTTTACCGCGCGATGGACATTTATACAATCTCCCAACTTCAACTTCTGGGCAGTTGCCCGCCAGACACGGCACCCGTCTGGTCGGAGGATCGTCCTTTTTCTATGGTGGATGAGTCATTTTTCACCCTGTTCCTCATGCTCATAAAGGTCTAAGCAATGTAAGGATATATCACACATAGAAAATAAGTAGTAAAATTTCTATATTTTTCTAAAATTAATTACGAAAAATTCTCTAGCACAGCATTCCATAAAAACTTATTATTATAATTAATCTGGAAAAATGGTTACTCAAAGTAACTTTAATTTCCCACAAAATGTAAACTTTTAAGACATCTTTGATGGCCGGCGGTCTAACGAGACAAGCTTAATTAATCAAACGTTCATAATTACTGGAAAAAGCTAACTAACTTACAAAGAAACGATTAATCTTTCAAACTATTTTGAAGTATCTTTGACTTGTTCAAGGGTTAATCAAGTTTAGGATTAAATTGAACTTGTAAGGATAAAACGCCGCGCTGGCCCTTTTTTGTGCAGTTTTTTGGAGCCATCCACTTGTTATTTAATAGAAATATCAACTAATAAAAGTACTACATAATCTTGCGTCCAAAATGGTAGTTTTTTTTTTTTTTAAATGATTGTTGTTTAGTTAATCTCCTTTCAACGAAGCCACAGAAATGAAAAATAATGATTGATAACATGCATCTCCTCGTGAAGTTAGCATATTTTAATTTCGCGGCTGACATAAATGGATAGAAAATATAATAATAACATTCTGCTAGACTTAATTTTTTCAAAGGACTAAAATTTGATTTTATTTAGAAGTTATCAAATAGAATAGACGAAAAATAAAAAACAAATTCACTACTGTAACTCACGCGCAAGTTGAGCGGCAAAGAGGGAAGTAATTCTTCTGTTTAATTGCTTAGGGAAGAGCCTAAGTAATATCCAAGAATTTAAATGATATTATAATGAATTTCCCTAATGTAACAATTTAATTAATTATTTTAAACATTACTTTAAATTTGGACTTAATATTCGACGTTCACGCCAGAAGATTTCGCTTAATAAGAAGACAAATATTTAGTACACTGAATATGTTCATGTTGACATCTTTCCCCTAAAAGCTGCGATGATAAAATCCCTAAACAAAATGTTTCCTTATAAAGCTCACATGACGTTGTACTCTCAAAAAGATTATGCAGGAGAGACGGGTAATAACGCACCTGTGTTATACTAATAACATAGACTAAGAAATCCGTAGAGCAGCAAAAGTCATGTACCTATTATCTAGAAAATGTATTGTGTATTAATAATTCACACACTACATCAATAAATATTTGCCGTGTTATAACTATTTCATACAACGGTGAATAAGTAAATAAATTATTTATTGGCATAAACATTTTACTGAAAAATTTGAGGCCCTTACTCCAGAGCTAGGTTAGAGTACCCGTATTTCGGGAGCCAGTGACTTTTTCCATGTAGGTTACAATTTAGCAAGCATACGGTGATAAAATCATCTTACTTAAAATTAAGTTTATTCGTTTTTTTTTTTGTAATCTCAAAAATGCGTTGGGTTTAGAAACGTGCCGCCTCACTAGAAAAAATGTGATGTTATTCGGGGGTTCTAGAGGGTCTCCTGAACCCTCAACAATAATTTTATGTCGAAGACTTTTATATAAAAAAATAAAAAATGTGTTTTTCTAATTCTTTTATTACTTATTTACGGATGCAAGAGCGCGCGAAGCGAGTTCTGGGCTTGGGGCATCCCGACTCAGACAGGTAAGGTTGGAAGGGGATGATGGGGGCTCTAGTGAGCGAGCAAAACGAGCGAACAAGCTCCCGTCATCTCCTGCGTGTTAGGTTCCTTTAAACCCTGCAGACAGAAATAAGAGCCCCGCGAAGCCTCAAGTAGTTTTAAGCTATTGCATAGCTTCTATCGCGGGCCTTGAGCGTGGAGACCGAATCCAGAAATTCCGTAACGAAAATAACCTAACACCCCCATAGAGTGAAATTTTAAGATGCGCGCGCATCACTGTGACACAAATTGCATAAGTTGATAAAAAATTATATGCAATAGCTTTACCGCGGCAGTCTCCGAGTGCCACACGTCTTTTTTTTTTTTAAAGAGTAGTTCAAAGTAGTCCTATACCTAGACCACAAGACTAGGTTTGTCGACGGAGCCCCGTTTCGCGTAGCGGGTTGTGGAGGTCAGTCAGGCAGTCGGCCTATGTAAAGCACTGGTATTCAACTGCATCCGGTTAGACAGGAAACCGACCCCAACATAGTTGGGAAAAGGCCAGGCAGATAATCAGTCAATTTTATAAACATTTAATTTCCCTGATTGAACCTATACCTATGCAGTCTATTTTCCCTTGAGCGTGTGCCAATGCTGCTGAAATAATCAACCACCCTGTTACAACACGCGTTTGCCAAAACCAAAACAGGTTGTTTGTTTATTTTGTCGACGATTGAGCTCGAAGTGCGAATCGTATTCCACAACGTTAGAAAAAAAGAAAGAAAATACGTAAATAAAAAAATACGTATAATTGGCGGTACACATGACGCAAGGTAAGAACAAAACACGAAAATAAACAATTTGGGGGAAAATATGCGTCACATCCACGCAAAACGGCCATCGCTCAGCATAAAGCTGTGACCCTATGCAAGACAGAGCCCCAGCGCTGGTTTTCAGCGACGTTCACAAGTTTTAAACGCCTCCGAAACTAGGCTTCAGAACCAACTCCCCGAGAAGTGCATTCCCGTTGATTTTATGGTTATTGGGAACTTTCTATGGAGCCTACTGAATCCACGAGGAATTCTCTTTATCATTTCTCCGCACCTCTTCACTCCAATGAAAACAGGCGACTTTACAGTAGAGTTTGTCAAAGTATACCTTGATCGTGTCAACACGGTTTTAGAACGCGTTCGGTCCACAGTCCCTCTTCTATAAATTCAAACTCTATGGTAATAACATAATACGATCCGTCTGCCAAGCACGGTGATTATGTCAACCGGTGATTA
Organism: Agrochola macilenta; assembly: GCA_916701695.1. Taxonomy (NCBI): domain Eukaryota; kingdom Metazoa; phylum Arthropoda; class Insecta; order Lepidoptera; family Noctuidae; genus Agrochola; species Agrochola macilenta. The sequence goes on along the minus strand of OU753564.1, from coordinate 6,854,031 downwards.
CGCCGGTCTTCCGAACCGTGTGCAGTTTACACGTTCAATAATGCAACTTATTCCGGCAGGTGCGGCTGAAGCGGCCTGTGGCCGGTGGTTAGTTGTCGGGTATAAATATGGGATGTGTAAGAGCTTATTTGTAATTGTTTACAATTATTTACAAATAAGCACTTGTGTTATTTTCAGGCTGATCTGAGGGGCAATTCCTGTAATTTTTAAGAACATTCGCATTCGCATCTCATTCGCAATCTGTCAAAAATACAATCTATTTACCAACATTTTTGATAAGTTTGACAGACTGCGACTTGAATGTGAACGTTTTATAAGTACGAGAATTGGCCTTGTTATCACAAAAAAAAAAACATAATAATGACTGCAACACATTTTTCTTTTGTTTTGGGCTAATTGTATTTATTATGTGACCTGCCTTGCAAGCAGGTCTAATTCTTTTCGTGCTTAGTTTTCGTGTATGAATAGGTCACATAATATCAGCCTCTATAGTTTCACTTCCTCTTGATTCGAGTGGATTTTGTACTTTCCCTTTCAAACTTCAGCTGCCCCTATAGAGGGTAGTGTTAGACAATTAATTATTACAACCATAGAGATTGTTTATTTACCTACATAAGTATTTGCGCCTAGTTTCAAAACCGAACAAAAAAATGAGATTAGTCACTTCAAAACATACGTGTTTCTACACAGCTTTTCCGAGGCTTCTTAGAGATTTGAAATTATAATTATAAATATGATATAAACTGATATTACATGCTCAGAGAATGTAAGGGACCAGCTGACCATAGCAAAACCTACTAGAGCATAACACGTTCTTATAAATCCAGTCCCTAAAATGAGGTCCAGTTTCTCTCCAAGTCACGCACCGAAACCAATCAATCTCGTCAGCTCGAATGTGATTGGTTGTAACAAATAGCACTATAGCGTGAACAAGACCAAGGTATATAGCTAGATTGTAAAAGCAAGTATCAGCCCTTTATTATTAGCTCTCTAGTATTCAATTTGGTAATCGTGAGTAGATTAACTACTACTTCTTTTACAAGGTATTCTGCCTCTACTTTTGATTCGAATTATTTTTATTTTATCGAATAATTTCTCAAATTTTCCATAATTAAAATAGGTAGGTACATATTCTATCAATTACGTCTGAATGATTTTTCTTGTGTTTGTTATGGAGGTGGATACTTTTTTTTATTTTTTACCTTACCACAGTCAGTATTTGGACTGTTGTTGTTTTTAATTTCTTCATATAAGGTCAATGTACTTAATTTATTTTATTTTAGTCTAATTTATTTATAATGTAATTTTAATATCAATTATCATTCAATCTGTATCTTATCTACTCGTATAAGATCTAATTTATTAATTTAATTTTCACACTTTTTTTTTTTAATCTGTCGTAATTTAGTAATTAATGGTTTTACCACTGTTTTCTGTGCTAGCGGTGTTAACCTATAATTAATTGTTGCACCCGCAACTGTATCCTATTATAAATAATACACTGCTAATGTACTGGTGTAAACAATTGTTGGTTAGCCTTAATAAATAAATCAATCAATCTGCTTAGCCTTTTCCCAACTGTGTTAAGGTCGCCTTCCAGTAAAACCGAATACAGCTGAATACCAGGATTTTACATAAAGCGACTGACTATCCTTAACCATCCACATCTGTAAAAATCTCACCATGAAAACTTAACGGATTATATCGACTGAACTGGGTAGGCGTAATAAACCTTTGTTCTTCAAATATGTAATTAGGTAGGTATGTATCTGTCGCAGCCATCTGGTTAAATTAGCCAGCTAATTGGATGCCTAGGCTGATAGTTAATTAAACTAGAATCATTCAACGTTTAACAACTTGGCGTATTGAAAGTCAGCCCTTTAAAGATGACTGACTAAGACTTAGCCAAGTGATTCAAATGGTGAAAAAATTCCTGCGAGCAACTTGGGTCTAGCGCTCGCTCGGCTGGCACGCGGTTGGACACAGATCTAACCTTACCTATTTCACCCGTTTAGCTAAATAGCTACACGACATTCAGCCATCTGGTTAAACGTTGCGCTCAATCACTTGGCTAGTTGTCCTTCAGCTATTTAATTGGATAATGAACGGCCTAGGCGTCCAATTAGCTGGCTAATTTAACGAGATGGCTGCGATATATCTACAAGGTGTTTAATTAACAATTAATTAAACGTTCTACGTTTACAAAGATAATGATAATACCAGGCTGCGTATTTTTCATTCCTACTCGATAAACTTTTAATTGGCTCCTAGTTCACTGAAGTTTTTATTCACGATACTCATTATTATCCGTTTGAACTGTCGTGTTAGTAATTCTTAGAAAATAATATCGATATTATACGCATCTTTTCGAGAACCAATGGCTTGTTGTAATCTATTGGGATATAACAAATAAATCTATTAATGTTTTGCATAAAATATACGTTAGATTATTAAACATCGTTGACATCTAAGACCGAGCCCTGAAAATTTGAAAAAATATATAAAGTTGTATGCAATTATTTACTTTACCTATCATGGCAATCCTTTGACCAAAGAAAGACCTGACTGACTACAGTTTCACGAAGTATTGACAAGACTAGCAGCGTCTGTCTATTTTTTTTTTCCATAATTAATGTTATTTAAGCCTATAACCTGAATACTAAAATACAATAAACGACGTATATTTAGTAACCTAATCCGCTTAATTATTCTTAAAGAGTCATAAAGAACCCTGTAAGAAATCGACACGTGTTTCACCTCTCAACGAGGCATCCTCAGGATGACGATTGACTTGTTCCGAACCCGGATCCGACGTGTGGACATGTCATGTGTCGAGAGCAGAGTGAGTGAGTGAGCGTCGATGCTTGACGTGTCCACGCGTGAGTCAATTAACTAACCTGAATACTGTTTGAAACTAATATTATTTGTATATGCTGTCAGTGTACATAATGAATAAACAAATAAAAATAAATAGTCTCCAAGCAAATTACTGTGAAAAAAAGGGGACGTGAATTCAGATCTTATAAAAGCCTTAATTCTCCAAAACCTTTCACAATGAGGTGACATTAACATGTCCTTAATAAACTTACGCAGACAAGAATAATACCACCTTAATCTTATTACATTGTTCTTTATTCCTCGAAACATAAGAGAAAAAAGTAAAAATGGACGCAAACAAAGCGAGGAGCTAAGTATGTGAAGACAGATGAAAATACTGCGTGATCTGCTTGTCCTCGGAGAGACAGCTTTCTAAATGTGAGGGATTTATTATACGGTTTATTGTATTATATGATGTTGACCGTGACGGTAAATATAGCTTTTGTATGATTTTGCGAAGTTATTTATGAGAGACTGTCTTTTACCCGCGGCTTCGTCTGCGTGGAGGTCGGTAATTATCCCAGAAGAACATACTACCGGTATTAAGTCTTATGTCGTAATCCAGGCCATGGTCTACCTGTGTGCAGAATTTGATTGAAATTTTGTCAGCCGTTAAGGCGAGGAAAGGTAACAGACACTAGAGTTACTTTCGCATTTTTAGGGCTCCTTACGTCTTAATAAAAAAACGGAACCCTTATAGGATCACTCATGTGTCTGTCTGTCTAGCTGGCTGGCTGACTATCTGTCCGTCTGTCTGGCTGGCTGGCTGACTATCTGTCCGTCTGTCACACTCAATTTGCTGCGAATTTACTGGACCAATTTGGTTATAAATTAAATTAAAATGATGAAAATTTGGTACACATATGAATTTCTGTGACGCAAACACGGACGTTGAACGTAAATAATTGAATTTTGAATATGGGGGGCAGTTTTGGGAGGCAAATTGGAAACAGTACCGTGTGACATAACAAATGGAAGGGCTTGTTGTGAGAATTTAAATTTTTATTTTTTTCATAATTAGTTTTTCAACTATGTTAAGTTTGTTCTGGGGATAAATTCATCCCAACTACGGAACCCTTCATTGTGCGTGGTTCGACACGCACTTGGCCGGTTTTTTATATTAGTATGGATGGGGTTCTTTAAGGCGCGCTACAACAGCTACACCTGATTAAAAAAAACATATTTTCCTCATCCACACGCATTCTAGAGAGCTCTTTCTATTGACTGCCATAGTGCACGGGAAGTCGAGCGAAGCCGTGTGGACGCTCACAGCATTCGCAAGGATTCCTAGATTTGCAAAATCGAGTTTAAAAGGATGAAGATTCATTGTGAACAATTTGACTACATAAAGGCAAATCCCACCGTTCCGACTTTCCGTTCTCTATTATTAATAAAAATCCGTTGTTTTTTTATCTTCGTGTGAAACTTCCATGAAAACAACAAAATACTGTAGCAAAGTCAGGCGCAAACAAAAGGTATTTGAACTCACAAAGCAAGCTACATGATATTAATAAAGGATTTTCCACCTTCGTACCAGGTATTCCTGAGCTTCGAATGCTCTCGAACATTTAATATTGATGAAAATCCGCTTACAACGACATGAACCGTGCCACCTCGTCTTTTAGTTTACAAATATTCGATATACTTTTAGAATTAAATTTTGTTTGGAGTCCTTTCTTGTTTTAAAGAGGAGTCAAAGAAATATTACTGAAAATTATTAGAATACGTTGTAAGGGCGCCGTAATTTCACCTCCTTCTGCGAAGCAGTTATGCTCGCGAAGGAGGAGGCGGAGCGCGCGAGGGAGATTGAAGCTGCACGCCCTCGCGCCCCTAGTCGCCGCAGGAGACGCCCCGGGCGTCGGGAGTCACAAGCTGACTTCCGGCCACCGTAGGCGCGGGCCTGCGGACGGTGAGCGATGGGCAGCTCGCCGTCCGATAAGGACCAGGCCCGGGTCGACGGCGCGTTGTGTTCCACGCGCGCCTCAAAGGGATGTCAGCACCAACTGACGGGGTCCGGAAGGACCAATGCCTGCTGGGGTTGCGGGTCTGTTCGAAAGGGATATCGCGGCCCCAGCACATAGGCGACGGAAGGAACACGGGTGGGTTGTAGTTTTAGTCAGTAAAAGTCTGATACTCCCTCTCGCTCTGCCCAGAGCGGGAGGAGTCATTTGATGATTTCCCAACAAAAAAAAAAAGAAAAAAAAAGGGCGCCGGAATTGGACCCTTTATATGGATGATTATATAATCACCATATAAAGAAAAGTTTTTTGTACTATAGTAGGCAGGAAATTATTTCATTGTTTATTGCTCTTCACTAAAACTTTTTGGTGAGCGCAAAGTCCTTTCTATCAATAAAATGGATACCGAGGACCGAAATGTTCCTTCGAAAGTTTAGCAGGAAATAATGTTCAGTAATTCCCGTCCAATACTAACAAGCTACTTATCATAAAAACATCACACCTGCATTCCTCGATGGGACAGGCAGAGGTGGCAGTACACCCACATTCCGCGACTTACGAAACTATTCAACCATAAACACATAATATTAGATAAATAAAAGAATATGAACATCTTCATACAATTCAAGTCACGTAGAGATTTTATCGTCTTCAGTGAAACAACAATTTTACATCGCTGAGCATTTCATGACGGTATTTGGCTTTTCTGTCCCTTTTCATTTTTTTACCATTGAGGTTCAATGTAAACTAGAGAAGCTTTTACAAACTAAAGTTATGTCCCTGCGGATGTCAAATGTGACGACTGCGGTGTATGCGTATTATTCAGGTACAGTGCGTTCATTGTAACTTGTCCCGTGACGCGATTGGTAGTACTGTTCTGTCAGTTGCCATTTTGACTTCTATTGTTATTGAAATTAAGCTTGACAAGCAGTGGTGCCAACATGAAGGCAAGGGACAAGTCATAGTGAACGGTTTGTAGTACACTGAGACGTTTTTGGTGTCTCGGACAACAAAATGTTGCACAAGAATGTTCGCGTTGTCTGCTCTAGTTTACATTCAACCTCAAAGGTTTTTACCCACGTAATATTGACTTACTCGACATGTGTGAAAAGTGTCATGGATATTTGAAAACAAGAATATAATAGGGATGACGCCTGGGTAAAAAAAAAAAAAAACTAAGTAGTCCGTCTCTCAGATAATGAAAAAATATTAGACACGTATTTTTTTCTTTATCATATTAATAAAAAATTACTTAGATAAAACGCATTTTAAGTTGGGGAGTGGGGGTCGCTACGTCACTAGTGTGTATAAAATCTACATACTCGTGATGTCATGGCACATTTTACCGCAATGTATCGCCGTAATCTTTAGATTACGTAAAAAAAGAAAAAATACGTGTCCAATATTTTTTTATAATCTCAAAGACGGACTAACAAAAAATGTTTAGTCATCATCCCTATTACTTTATTCGATTACCAGCTTTTGCCCGTGGCTTTGCCCGCATGCCTGCCTGCCTAGCCTTTTCTCAACTATGTTGGGGTCGGCTTCCAGTCTAACCGGATGCAGCTGAATACCAGTATTTTACACGGAGCGACTGCCTATCTGACCTCCACCACCCAGTAACTGGGTAATACGATACCCCTTGGTAAGACTGGTGTCAGACTTTCGGGCTTCTGACGACTCATAACGACTGTCAAAGATCCACGAATGACAGCCGGGACCAACGGTTTAACGTGCTTTCCGAGGCACGGAGGAGACTCGGTAAAGATGGTCACCCATCTACTGACCAACCCCGGCAAGCGTAGCTTAACCTGATGGATCGACCAGTGCGGCTGTTGTTACTTAGCCACGAGCTCCTTTGCCCGCATAAATGTCGGAAATAATCCAGGTTATAAACTATCTGTGTGCCAAATTTCATCCAAATCCGTTGAGTTTTTGCGCCAATACGGAACATACATCCAGACAAAACATTCTAAAAACTATATTTTTGGCATCAGACTCGTACACGTCGTAGCAATTTTTTAATACACATCAACACTGTTGTTCGGTTGCAATTTACATAAATGAGGAGAGCCTCACGCATCGCATAAAACGACCTGAAACAAACAGATCGTCGCCATGCACTGAAAACCTCGTAAATAAAAAAGGTCATTTCTTTTTATTTATTAGCTGGGTAGAAAACCTAGTAATGCAGCTCTAAGGTGCTTGTAGAGCCTTTTATTGATGATGAATGAAAACCTCGGGAAACGTCAATGATAGAATTTTTTCTGACAATTTTTATCTATAATGATAAACAAAAACTGTCCGAAAAAATAAACGTATCGAACAAAAAATATTCGTGTATTTTCAGTTCACGGCGACGAAATACTTTCTTCAAAATTTTGGACAACGCCTAAAACCTGACATTTACATTAATTTACAACTCACAATTCCATTTTGTAACTCATCCACTGCCCGTCAACGTTTATATCATCAAACCAACCCTACCCTCTTTGATGTTAACATAAACATGATAAAGTAACAACTAAGTAAGTTGGAACACCCTGTAGACACAGTTCTGATTACTCTCGGAGTTCGGAACAAAGATTGGCTGGTGGCCACTGAACCTATGTTTAGTTATCATGTTGTTGCTAGACTAGTCTGTGTTTCTGTTGATTATGTTGGTAGATGTTCAAGTGTAAGATGTTTTTAAAGGTACATATCGTATGGGAATATTGAAAAACTTAATGAAAAAGATTTAGATTAGAGACCCATTGTGTGTGACGATGTGATCGTGATGACTAATGGAAAGCTCTACACGTAATTTTTATTTACATTTTTTGATAAATGTATGACAGAGGAGTGTACGTGTCTCTTTCATTATTATTAGCCATATTTTAACTACTGTGTTGGTTATTGCGCAATAAATGATAAATGATTTTATTTCTGTAAGTGGGTTTGGACAAAACACTTTTACACGTCAATCATAATTATTTTTTAAACTAGATGAGGTCGGCGTTTCCTATCTGACTACTCCGAGAAGAAAGGCCGAAACAAACTCAGAGGTCACAGTCTCTTTTAAAGTCCAGACATAATCTTGGTCAGATCATGTGAAGATCATGTAGACTGGTGTCTGAGATGGTCTTTTGAGGAAAGAACCACACAGATATAATAGAAAACCGTTTGCAGTTCAGATCAAATTGTAATTCACGATCAAATTAATCACGCTAGTAATACACACACACAACTATTCGAAACGTGTGACAGTTTCTAAACTCGTTCACTGCTTGACCGCCACCGATGAACTCTGCTTATTCCCGGTCGAGCGTTATGTTGTAGACTCTGTCGAATGCCGCTAGGCGGTGCTGGAGTCCCGATTAGTCAACTCAGTAACGTACTTCCGACATATGTACTCGTTTAAATCAAGGTACATCTAAAAATATATTAATCTCAGAATTTCAAGCCTCTAGTTTTTTAAACTTCCCTGCTAATATGAATTTCATGTATAATTGAGAGTATAGAAACGATTTTATGTTGGAATGGTTTTATTTTGACAATGCGACATATAGAGAGACCACTCTCCCACTCTGATGCGATGTGAGGCGTGCAATAGTATTATTAGCCTATTACTATGCCATTGCTATTGCATAGCAATGATAGGCTAGTGGTTTGACTGTCGGAATGCCAAGTCTTAGGTGTCGAGCTCGAACCCAAGACACGTACCTCTGACTTTTCGGATTCATGTGCGTATTGTATAATTATTACTTGCTTCAAAAACGGTGAAGGTGAACTTCGTTAGGAAACATGCCTGACAAATATTTCTCAACTGCATGTGAAATCAAGTTAGAGGCCCATGGCCGGCATAAAAAATCTGACACCAGGTTCATCACTAACCACACGAAAAAGAAAGAAAGAAGATCCCATTACTGATCGAAAGCCCCATACAGAAAAGAATTGAGCACTATTCCATGTTCACTCATTATATGGTGATTAGAAGCCAAATATAAAAAGAGGTGAAATAATCCACGCGTATATAAGTAAAATACAATAAACGACATATATTTAGTAACCTAATCCGCTTAACTGTTCTTAAAGATTCATAAAGAATCCTGTAAGAAATCGACAAGTGTTTCACCTCTCAACGAGGCATCCTCAGGATGACGATTGACTTGTTACGAACCCGGACCCGACGTGTTGACACGTCAAGCGTTGAAAGCAGAGTGGGTGAAGAGTGAGTGTAAATAAGTATATAAACTGACGTCAAACCTGAATTGCCCATAATTGCAATTTTTTATAAAATTGTACACTGTCCTACATCGTGTCAACAAAAAAACTGACCAAGTGCAAGTAAAAAAAAAACGCCGAAAGAAACACGATTATTGTGTGTCACCCCTTTTTTATTATTTGTTGTTATAGCGGCAATAGAAATACACAATCTGTGAAAATTTCAACTGTCTACCTATTACGGTTCATGAGACCGCTGAAGACAGATGAACAGACGGACGGACAGCGGAGGCTTAGTAATAGGGTTCCGTTTGGCATCCTTCGGGTATAATGGAACCCTAAAAAGTGCCAAGTAATTTCCAAGAATCGCACATTTTCTGCAAGTCACATGAATTAAAACCGCTTTTAAAACACACCCCCATTCATAATTATATTAATCATGACTTTCACTTTAAAGATTTTTTTATATAGACTTACTTTTGATTTACTTTCAATTACGCAGTAATTTTTTGACCTAAATGGTCAAACAACGACCTATCATCTATAAATATCACAAAACAACTGTACTGGATAAACATTACCTACCTATTAGCTAATTGACAACATAAAACGCTACATAGCTGTAAATTGCTTTCAAGAATTTCGTAGTCGAAATGAGTTTAGCTATTTGTGCACCTAGCTTCTGACGTTTCATAAGTGCCCTTGTAGGTTTATGTGAAATAAAATATTTTGAATTTTGTTCCTAAGCCCAGGTTCGCACAGGCAATTTTTAACCCGACAATTAATTGTATATTCAACTCTCGGTTTTGAGCCGAGCATTGAATATTCAACAGAGCGCTGGTTTTTTGTTTTTAAGGAATGGCATCTCGCAGGTTACCATATGAGGTTGTCAGCTACTTAACCGGACTTTCCTGTCGGTGCCTTGATAAATTAAGGCCTCCAGCCAGGGCATAAAACTTATAAACTAAGCGACTACACGCTAAGGGCATCCCCTGTGGGGTACGGACCTCGGCTTAGGGCGTCGCTAGGGGAGGGCAGCAAGGGACAGTATATTTGGGGACGAATTTAGCTACAGGCTCAGCGGCGTGGGCTGGCTTGAGGAAGGGTTGGAGCGCCAACAGAGCGCATCGCAGCGTGTAAAAAGAAACACAAAATAACACTGTTGGATCTTTAAGTCTCGGCGTAAGGATGCGTCGAAACCCCGAGGAGAAAAAAAATCGCCCGTGTATTGTATACTGGGTGACCTCTAATGGGTAATACAAAATCAAAGTAATACATAGAACTTCCCTGAACCAATCGCTTCTGCTAGGTCTCGTGCAAAAATTTAAATCATAAGTACTTTTTTTTAAAGTTTCCTATTTGTCTCAATTTTTTGGCTTAAATTGGTTACCTACTATCACTACGTTTAAAATCAAAGAGGTTTAAAGTTTTTCTAGTGGACACTTTCCTCTTTGGTTCGTTATCTGATCTGACACATTATTTATGATAAAATCGTATGTTGATTAGTAAATTGTCACTTGTCTTGTCAAAGAAAGTACTCGTAAGATTTTTCGTAACATTTCAGATAGTAATTAAATAAAATGCCCCGAGCTTATCCTTACACGAACATTCAGCGAATGGATATGATATCTTTTTATTTTACGTCACGAGGTACCGTACGAACTCAAGCGTTATTTCATGAACGATATCCTGATTGCCCAACACCTACTCGTGTTCTAATAAACTCCATTGTTCAAAATTTAAGAGATTTTGGACAGTTTACTGTCCCAGTGTATGCTCAAGCTCGTTGCTCGTCAAGCAACTTTAACTTATCTTTTACAAAATGACAATCAAATGTCTGTCATTAAATGTGTCATAGTTGCCAGTTGACGTTAGGTTTTGTTATAAGGTAACCATAGCAACATCAGCTTCCGGAAAAAGAGCGGTCAGTCATTGGTTCACCGAATTTGTTGTAACGTGTAACCATAGCAACATCAGCTTCCGGAAAAATTGAGGTCTGTCATTAGTTAACCGTTTATGTTATTACGTAACTGTAGCAACGCCCGCCTTATTGATCAACAGAGTTCGACCAAATTCGTGAATCCAGCCTCGTAAGAGTCCGTCATTGTTGTGATCTTAGAGCTGACAGAGTTAGACAAGCATGACGTCATGTAGGTTAACCACACTTGGGACTGGGACATTATTTTTAATATTACTCGTATGTTTTATTAGAAAATTTAAGATAATTAAGGGAAGTTAACTTTAACAACTGAGTTAATGTAATACACTATTAGCAATGAACTGAATCAGAATCAAGTATTTTGTATTACCAATTCGAGGTCACCCTGTATAGCGTGAAATACTAAAACTTATTGGGTATCATTATTATTGATAAGAGTATTTTATTGAAGGACAATTGTGTAAAGGTTAATTGAATTGAGTTGAAAAATTATTTAAATGCATTATTTAAAAACTTTGTTCCATTGCGTAGGACTTAAGTTTAATTGTAAAAAGTCACAATAAATAAAATAAATATGCAATTAAAACGATTGTTTTTTTTTTCTAAACTGTCTGCTGACACCATACTTATATTAATTGAAAACTTAATAAATCTTGGCCATGTTGAGATTGGCATCCAGTCTAACCGGAAGCATCCAGTATTTTACATGGAGCAACTGCCTGTCTGAAGATTCTGGAAAAAACATCTAATCTCTACGCATCTTACCTTTCTCTAGAACATTACCAATGAGGTCAGTATATGTCCTTCTAGCGTGTCCCCTCGCGGAGTTACCACTCACATCTGCCTTGTGGTACTTTTACAAAACAAATACACAAAATCCGGGCTTAAGAGATTTTTTACCAGATCCTATCCATCCATATCCATCGAACTATCAAATTAAACCCACATTGATTTCCCAACCCATGATCCCTGCAATAAAGCTGTCTTCAAATAATACCTATAATCTCGTTTCTCTAATATAGAAAGGTCGTTTTGTCCATTTGTGCGCCAAGTCACGAACTTACCGACAATATGAGAGCCATCCTAACGTTTTAGGATAGTTTTAAAAAATATAGTGCCAATATAGTGTACATTTTATGATTATTAGTATAGCTATGATCATATCAACGACGTTATGGCAAACAAAATGTAGCTTTATTAAAACTGTGAAGCCACTAAGACTGCCAATTGTAAATTCTTATAGATAGATAAATATATAAAACATTTATTCAGTGCATACAAAAGACACACAAAAGCACAATTAAATGATAACAAATTACATACAAGAATATATGTAAAAACAAGAATGTCCGCAGAAAATGCGTCTTGGGAAAAAACCGCAGCTTAAGGCTGCCTGTCCACTGGAGCGGAGAGGAGAGGAGCGGAGCGGCGGTGTGCCAATATTAACCAATGGAATTGTATAAAACCTCCGCTCCGTTTCAGTGGACAGGGATTTACAAACTAGTTTAAAAATTCATACAAAACCGGGAACTGGAGCTTGGAAGCGGAGCGGAGAAGTGGAGAGGGGAAGCGGAGCGGGGAAACGGAGCGGAGAAGTGGAGCGGGGAATTATTACTCGTCGCGTGAACTCAGTTTAGCTCCGCATAGTCCGCAACACCGCTCTGCTACCTCGCTCCGCACAGTCCGTAACTCCGCTCCACTACCTCGCTCCGCATCAATGAACACACATTGTCCGCAACTCCGCTCCACTCCGCTGCCACGCCCTTCTCCGCTGCTTCGCTCCGCTTCAATAGACAGGCAGCCTTACTGGGCCCATTTTTAACAAACTTCTTAAAAAGGAGTACGAGTAGGTTCTCAATATTCGTCTGTATAAACGGTTTTATTTTTATTAAATTTTTACAGTCAAAGTCAAACAATTTTTATTTCAATTAGGCACTTTTGAACGTCAATTTCGCACCTTCCAAAAGGGGATATTTTTTTGAGGTTTTTTTTAGGTACTGTCTGTCTTTACGTTCTCTTAATATACTCATTTTACCCTGACATACATTCTTATATGAAAAACATAAATAACCCATAATTTTATGAAACACATAGATAATATCACTGTAGTCCCTGAAAACTTTATTACATTTGACCTCACTGAAATTAATTCATTTACCGCATTTATATGCAACGCGTGTATGTAAGGAATTTATACCGCCAAGGTTTCTTTTATTGCAGATCTTGAATTACGTGTCCTTATTAAATATGGAAATTGTAATTTTTTTCTTGCCTAAATTAAAATGCTCGAGTGAATGCTTAGGTGTTTTCATATTAATACTTTGATTGGTTTCATTGGCTTTGTGAGTTTATTAAGACTCTTTTTAAGGACCACGAAGGACAATAGCAATACCAAACTGACATCATGCAATAGACAAAATTGACAAACTTATATTGTTTGAATAAGAGGCTTTTGATAACTCTGTAAGTGTGTATTTTATGTTTTTTTTTTGTAATGTGCGCTTTGTTTATGCAGTTTTTTTTTTTTTTTTTATGCAGTACTAGCTGAGCCGACAGAAGTTAAGCTGTCAAAATTTCAATAATTCATACATAATCCTAATGGAAAAACGAACGTTCAGACAACCCCGAATTTGTAAATTTTCTGGGAAACTTTACTATTACGAACATTTTAAAACAAAAAATAAGCCAAATCGAACCAGCCGTTCTCAAATGATGCCCTTACCAACGAACACCATTTCATTTTTATTTATATAGATCTTACGCGATAACTATACTTTTGAAGCAGGTAGCACTTTGTAAAATAACACAGAATGTCAATCTGCTTAGCCTTTTCCCAACGTTCTTAGGGTCGGCTTCCAGTCTAACCGGATTCAGCTGAATACCAGCATTTTACATGGAGCAACTGCCTATCTGACCTCCACAACCCAGTAACTGGGTAATACGATACCCCTTGGTAAGACTGGTTTGCCACCTTTGTCAGACTTTCGGGCTTCTGACGACCCGTAACGACTGTCAAAGTTCAACGAATGACAGCCGGTACCAACAGCTTAACGTGCTTTCCGAGGCACGGAGGAGTCTCGGTATGTAAAGATGGTTACCCATCCACAGACCAACCCCGGCAAGCGTAGCTTAACCTGACGGATCGACCCGTGCAGCAGTTATTACTTAGCCACGAGCTCCTCAAATAAAAACTAATTCTAATATATTCTTAAAATATCACATAATGTAAAACTATATTATTTACATAATTTTTCATTGTGTCTTACTCTAGTAATTACTAAGTTACTTAAGTGCGAAAGATCGCATAGCTTCAACCTCTCAGCGCTCGGCATCGAACGCGGACGGACGTGCGCTCTAGTGTGCTCCCGAGTTCCTGATTTCCTGAGTTCCGGCTCAGTGGCTCCTGTTGTGGTTCCTGCTACGTGTATAGTCTGGGACTATCTACTGTTATTAATTGTTGTCTTTTTCAAGACACAATTAATAAGTTTCTTATCAGAGTTGTCATCTGAACGTAATCGTCGCGATTTAGCCCCTTCAGGGAAAATCCACAGTTTCGTGGTCCTCGGTGGATACCATACGGTGCCAACGAAACCGAGTGGGGTGTTGACCCAACACACCCGCCGAGCCCCATCAGGGTAAGGCAGTCAATTGGACGGGTCCCAGTGTTCGGCCTTGGGGGATCTCCTAGTCGGCATTGGTGACAGTCTTTCTTCAACAGCCACACAACTAGTGTCGGTCGGGTGTATCTACCCCGGCGCACTAGACTGGTTAGGACCCCGTTGCACACTAAGATAGGCAACGGGCAAAAGCAAGCTTAGGGCTCACAATTAGGTACACAACCTCCCTGTCTACACCCGACAGGGAGGGTTTACACATCCCCGGTATTCCCCCGGGGAGATAGGTTTTAGGGAATTAGGCTTGTAGGTCTCCCTTATAAATTCATGCTAGGATAATTTTAAAGAACTTAGTCAATATGGCGTCGGTCCTCAGTACTGAGGAACGACTCACTGCGACTAAGAACATAAACTCCATCCTATTAGACGTCCTTAATAGGATACTAATAAGGTCGCCAGACCTCATTAACGAGTTCGGTCCCGAACTCGAGTCACTCGCTGCCAAGCAGGAGTACCCGTCAAGTCCCTCGGACTCAATCCCTACTGAACAGCAGTCCCCAGTCTGTCCTTCTGACTCTATCGCTATCTTTAGCGATGCCCTAGATGCTACTCCTGCACTAGAACTAGATAGTTCCGTCGTGTCTATGGACACAGACAGCCAGACCGCTTCTTCAAAGCGCGCTCCCACTCCTCCACCGCAAATGCATAGCTCGGTCACCGAGGTCCATGGCGCTACTTCCTCTTCCTCTTCCCAATCCGAGGATGACACTTTCGTGACTGTCCACGGAAAAGGGAACAAGAGGAAGAAGAAGAAGCAGTCATCCTCACAGGCCAGCAAAGTAATTGCTTTTGAGGAGTCATGCTCAATCCCGGTAGTTACCCTAGCCACCCCGGCTACTTGCGCCCCCGTAGCTTCCCCCTCCACCACCCCCAGCCCGATTGCGTCATCCGCATCGCAGGTTGCCCCCACCCCAAATTCCGGTATTAAGAAAATCCCGCCGCCACCTCCTGTGTTCATCCAGGACAAGGACAAGTGGACGGCTATCTCTAAATGGTGTGTCGATCAGCGGATCGGTTACACCAACGCTAGGTCTACCCAACAGGGTATTAAAGTAACTCTCCCGACAGCCAATGACTATAGGGCATTAACTAGGCTTCTGAGAGATAGATGTGTGTCATTCCACACATACTCTCTCCCGGAAGAAAAACAGACCCGGGTCGTCATCAAGAGGATCCCTAAAGAGATTTCTCCCTCAGATATTCTAGCTGACCTTCAGTCACAGAAAATCCCGGTAGACGAGGTGCACCGTATGCACCGTTCGCGCGGCAGGGAAGCATACGACATGGTTCTCGTCGTGTGCTCCCCTACCGAGGGGCATCACCCGATATTCAATGTCAGTTCAATCTGTAACCTCATGGGCTTCATCATAGAGAAGCCCAGGAAAAATAGCTCCATAGGGCAATGCCATCGTTGCCAGCTCTATGGCCACTCACAGAAGCACTGCCATGCGAAACCTAGGTGCGTCAAGTGCCTAGGGGACCATGGCACTGCTGAGTGTACCCGACCCAAGGATCGCAACCTTTGCGACACTCCTCCGAGCTGCGTGCTATGTGGCCTCGAAGGGCACACAGCAAATTACCGGGGCTGCTCTAAAGCCCCAAAAACCAATCCGTCTAAACTGACCAAGCGTCCATCAGACGCTTGGCAGCAAAATTATAGGGAATACCCCCAAATTCCCTCCTCCCAGATCCCCGAAAGGCTAAGCCCCCAGAGGCCTAGCCCGTGGTCCCAACTTCACCACATGCAGGCCTTTCCAGCCATGCACAACCCTAGGCCCGCGCCCCCGCAGATCCCCCTTTATTCCCTTATGGACCCCCGCAATCGCGTCCCCCCGCCCCCCGCTACTTCAGGGCCTCCAGCGCCCGCTCCCGCTCCCGCACCTGCTCCTAAAGCATCGCACCCCGCTCCCACTCCCAGGGCCCATGGCCCCTCCGATGATGATACATTCGGTATCATCACAGACACCTATCAGGCCTTTTTCTCGCCCCGCGCGCAACAAATGGCCAGGGATATAACAGCCGCCAAGAAATTCCGCGACGTTCCTATGTTGCAGAAAATCTTACATGCGTACCCGGAGATTACGCACGCCCTTGAATCCTTCTATAACCCCCCCCATAATGTCTAACACCGTTATAGCAAGGTTTAAACCCCGATCCCTTAACTTAGGCATCTTCAATGCAAACGGTATAAAACACCAACGCGATGAGATCGCGGAATTCGTCCGCGATCACAAACTAGACTTATTCCTCATACAGGAAACATTCTTAAAACCGAGTAGTCGCAACCCATCTATAGCCAATTATCGTATGGTCCGTAATGATAGGTCGCGCTGTCACAAGGGTGGCACCCTTATTTACTATAAAAAGGAACTATACTGCATTCCCCTAGACCCTCCTCCACTTTCCAGACTAGAAGTCTCAATTTGCCTACTAGGCATGACTGGCCATCAGCCGGTCACTCTAGTTTCGGTTTATATCCCACCAATGGTCGGTTCTGAGAACTTCCAACTCATCTCCGACGATTTCGCCATTCTATTAGGCATGAGTGACTCCGTAATCATTGCGGGCGATCTCAATGCAAAACATACCTCCTGGAATTGTACCAGAACCTCTATAAGAGGGCGACACTTGTTCGACCTCTCCGCTACCCTGAACTTTGACGTCATCGCTCCGATGACTCCCACTCACTTTCCCCACGACCCCAATCATACCCCAGAAGTACTCGACCTGGCGCTCTTTAAGAACGTCAACCTTAGGTTAGACTCAATAGAAACGGTACAAGAGCTTAACTCTGACCACCGTCCCGTAGTCATAAGACTGGCCTCCCGCACAGGTCCCTCCGATCCCAACCAACCCATAGGCACCAAAAGGGTAACGGACTGGAGGAGAGTAAGCGATAAGCTGAAACCCACCACGTCCCCCCAGCTGGACTCCATTCCAGATCAGTTTGACTCCGTCGCCGACACGACGGCCGCGATCGACTCGCTCACTGATCACGTGCAAACCGTCCTGAACGACTGTTCAAGGGAGGTTCCGGCAACGGACAACCGTTGCCTGAACCTGCCGGACGATGCGCGTGCTCTACTGACCGAGAAGAACGCGGCTATCCGTGCATACAGTAGCTTTCCCAGCGCCACTAACAAAACTCACATGCGCTACTTACAGAGAACTGTAAGGACACGCATAGCTGAGCTGCGTGAAGCGGGCTGGGATAAGATGCTGAGCGAACTGGAGCCAACTCACCTGGCCTTCTGGGAACTCCAGAGGAAACTCAGGTCCCAGCAGTCAGCTGCCATGCCCCCATTAGTCCGCCCAGACAAATCCATAGCATTCGACGACATCGACAAGGCCGAGTGCCTAGCCGACAGTCTCGAGACCCAATGCTCACCCAGCTCCTTACCAGTAGACCAAGCTCACCTTAAAAAGGTCGACGCGGAAGTCGAACGTAGAGCCTCTCTCCCACCCGTCGAAGACCCTGACTGTCCTCTGCCTCCCGTCACTCCGGACGAAGTGCATGACATCATCAAAGGTCTCAAAAAACGCAAAGCCCCCGGCTCAGACGGACTCACCAATAGGGTGATCCAACTCTTTCCCGCTCACTTGATCATGCTACTGACCACCATCTTCAATGGTGCTCTAAGCAATAACATCTTTCCCCAATCGTGGAAAGAGGCCACCGTCATCGGCATCCCAAAGCCCGGTAAGCCCAAATCCGAACCCTCCAGTTACCGCCCCATCAGTCTGCTCAAGGTCCTCGGCAAAATCTATGAGAGGCTTATTCAAAAGCGTCTCAGAGATTACGCAGAGACCAAGGGCCTCATCCCCAACGAACAGTTCGGCTTTCGAACTCAGCACTCTAGCGTGCATCAGGCCCACCGTATAGTAGAACACATATCCGGAGGTTTCCACCACGGTATGTTAACAGGCGCAATCTTCTTCGACATAGCGAAAGCGTTCGACAAAGTCTGGCACAACGGCTTATTATATAAGCTGTACAAACACGGTGTGCCGGACCGTCTCGTGCTCATCATACGAGACTATTTGTCGAACCGCACCTTCCGCTATCGCATAGAAGGAGCGCTCTCCTCCCCCCGACCCATACGCGCGGGAGTCCCTCAGGGCTCCGTGCTCTCTCCTCTCCTGTTCTCGCTCTTCACTAGCGATATCCCTAAGCATAAGAAGGCGCAGTTGGCTCTGTTCGCAGACGATACGGCCATCTACTGCAAAGGGTATAGTACGGCTCAGATACTCCTAAACCTACAAAGGGCAGTCAACAATCTTGGCGCCTGGTTTAGATTATGGAGAATCGAGGTCAATCCCGACAAAAGTCAAGCGGTCCTCTTTTCCAAACCGCGACGCACACCCACCATTCCCAGACCAGTCACCATGTTCGGCAAGCCGATCCCTTGGGGGAAGCAAGCCAAATATCTAGGTGTAATTCTCGATCATCATCTCTCCTTCGCACAGCACATAAAGTCGGTTCGCTCGCGAGCCGCTTTCGCTCTAGGTAGACTCCACTATGTCCTGAATGCACGTAGCAAATTGTCACTCAAGTGCAAATTGCGCATCTATACGGCGTGCATTCGGCCAATCATGACCTATGCGGGCACCGTCTTTGCTCAAGCAAAACCCCACTCGATCCATAGGATTCAGACAGTCCAAAACCGTTTCCTTCGTAAGGCCACGGGATCCCCCTGGTATGTTAGGAATGAGATCCTCCATCTCGACCTCAAAATCCCCACGATCCAACAGTTCCTAAAACGCATGTCCAAGCGTTACTTTGAATCCGCTGCCAAACATCGCAACCCTCTGGTTGTCGAGGCAGCAAATTATGTCCCCTCAACGATTAGTAGGATCCGCCGCCCGAGGCATATTCTCTCAGAACCTGATGACCCCATAACCCTCCTCCAGGAGAGCAGTAGGGCCACCAGCACAGTACACAAACACAAACGACACCCGTCATACCGACCTCGCCGTCGAGGTCCACCGCGATCGCGACCGCGACCCCCCCGAGTAAACGATACTCCCCCCCGACCCTTGCTCGAAGATGCGCCAGCCCGCGTCGACGCTGAGCCAGTAGCTTTAAATTCCCCGATCAATAATCATGATATACTTTTGATCCAGCCTGTCCCTCTTGCTGTCCTCCCCTCAGCGAATGCCCTAAGCCGAGGTTCGTACCCCACAGGGGGTGCCCTTAGCGAGCATTCGCTTAGTTTTAATTTAGAATAGTTTATGCCCCTGGCTGGAGGCTTTGAGTGTAGAAGCTTAAGGCAGCCACAGGAAAGCCCGGTTAAGCAGACACTACCTTAGTGGTAACCTGCGAGATGCCCTAGTTAAAAAAAAAAAAAATAGCTTCAATTTTACTTTGTCTTTTATTTTTATTATTAACATAGAACCTGTGAACCAATTGACTAGTTTTAAATACATAAATTGTACCACTGTATCTAAGGACCAGCTTAAAAATCGATCGATTCTCGAAAGAGAAAGTTTCATATTACCAACCATGGAAACTTTCCAGAATAAAAAATAAATACACAACTCTCTTGGCTCAAGATTTAACTTACAAAGAAGTCGTGTTTGTTTGTTAAAAATATTCATGAAGGCCTCCTCCTTTTAGAGTTTTCGGCGAAATTTATTTTATGTCTATGTTTTATTTATTAGTATTTGTGTAGCTTTTATTAAGGGTGAATTTGAAATGATACTTATGACTGAGCTATTTTAGGGATCGTTGAACACATCAACATACGCTCGAACGCGCTCACTGTGAAGTGCCTGGGTACGCATTCTTACGAAAAATAATATTCAAAGGAAACGTGGGCGGTTCACTACACTACAACACTTCAGTTCAGTTCGGATTTAACCTTTGGCAATTCTACCCTAGGCTGTGTCAAATTTTCGAGTTATTAAGATGTATATCTTAATAACTCGAAGGTATTCTCTTTCGTCTAAAATAGGTTTTTATTTTTATTAATTAATTTATCTTTTTTTATAGATTCTTTTCTATTTTGTGAATGTGAGAACGCTGTAGGCTCAGTGGACTGTAGATTTGTTGACCAACTTCTATTTTGGTAAGTACCTGGTACTTGTTGAAAGACCTACACTGCCTACCCATACCTTAGCTATTAACACTGTTATTTGAAAATATTGTAAAAGCCAATTAGTTTTAAAAGAGTAACCGTGGTGTTTCTTGCCGGCTCTTCTCCATAGGAAACGACCAATTGGAACCGTGCACCACCACCGTGCTTCTGACGATTCATAAGTGCCCATGTAGGTTTATGTGAAATAAAATATTTTTAATTTAATTGAATTTTTTTAATTTTCTGCTACAAATAAAATCCTATCCTAACTAATGTCATAAATACGAAAGTGAGTTTGTTTGTTTGTTACACTTTCACGCTAAAACGACCAAACGGATGTGGATGAAATTTGGTACATGGGTAGACCATGACCTGGGTTAAGACTAAGGATACTTTTTATCCGGATATTCCCACGGGATCGAGACTTATCCGGGTAAAACCGCGGGGTACAGCAATTTTTTGAATATTTTCCTAAACATGCGCGGGTCGAAGGACCATTCTTCCATTACTACACCCGAGAAAGTTAAATGGCAGTCGTAAATTACAATTAAAACGCCAGAAACAGCGATTACAAAACGTATAACATGAATAATAATTTGTACGGAACCATGTTGACCCACGGTGTCGCTTTCAGGTTGTTTTATGTTGATTTATCACAGAAAAACGAAGTTTGCGACCTGATTGCTAAGTAGCTCTGAC
This sequence comes from Agrochola macilenta, assembly GCA_916701695.1. Classification (NCBI taxonomy): domain Eukaryota; kingdom Metazoa; phylum Arthropoda; class Insecta; order Lepidoptera; family Noctuidae; genus Agrochola; species Agrochola macilenta. The sequence continues at coordinate 6,832,604 of OU753564.1, read as the reverse complement.
ATTCATATTCTCGGTACTATTTTTATTTCGGTCTCAGTTGAGTAAATTATATTACATGATATTTAGCTGGGTGCTCCGCACCTCGGAAAGCACGTTAAGCCATTGGTCCTGGCTATCATTCGTAGATCTTTGACAGTCATCACGGATAGTCTCAAGCTCAAAAGTCTGACATCCAGTCTTACCAAAGGGTTTCTAGTTACCCAATAACAGGGTTGGAGGTTAGATATGCAGTCGGTCCGTGTAAAATACTGGTATTCAGCTGCCTTCCTGCCTGCCCTGCATCTGGTTAGACTTATCCCTGCCTGATTAATTAGGTTGGGCGATAATGTGATATTAATCTGATGTTCCGTGAGGTGCCGGGCGATGTAAAGAATAGTACCATCCCATTTCTTCCCGTGGGTTTCGTCAAAAGCGACTAAGGGACTTACTAGAGAATGGGCAGCAGCGTTCTCAATGCATTTTAACACCATACTGCGATCGCCAACCCAAGCGCCAAAGCCAAGCCGTGCCAAGCCACGCCAAGCCACGCCAAGCGTGGCGATTATGGCAAACCCCCCATTTTGGGGAGGCCTATGTCCGGCAGTGGACGTCTTTAGGCTGAAATGATGATGAATCTGATGACGTAAACGGTGACAATAATACTACAGTTGAACAATTTTTCGCAGAGGGCTTAACTTTCTATAAAAAAACGCAGATAGTTAATGAGAATTAACTAAAATTGAGTATTGATGCATCGATATTGAAAGTTAAATTAGGTCTAAGATTGCACCAAGGTTTGATAACGGTTGGACTTATACCCGACTACGAAGCAAAAAGAAGGGTTATGATTTTGACCCGTATGTATGTTCATCTGTTACCTCATAACTTCTAAACTACTCATGATAATTTGACAAATGAGGTATCGTTGTAAGCGTCTTGATCGTCCGCTGGTTTATAGATGGCGCTATGGCTATGTGACGTCACATCGAATAAGGCGTCATTATAATTTTGTAGGTGTCACTCATGCGACCACGGCTTTGCCTTGACCATTTTTGTATGTATGTCTTGATTTCTGTTTGTTTTTTTTTTTATGTAGGGCATCTCGCAGTTGACCTCTGAGGAGGTCGTAGCTGCTTAACCGGACTTTCCTGTGGCTGCCTTAAGCTTCTACACTTAAAGCCTCCAGCCAGGGGCATAAACTATTCTAATTAAAATTAGGCGAACGCTCGTTAAGGGCACCCCCTGTGAGGTACGGACCTTGGCTTAGGGCGTCGCTGGGGGGAGGACAGCAAGATGGGACAGGCTGGATCAAGCATAGATTATTATTATTCGGGGAATTTAAGACTACGGGCTCAGCTTCGACGCGGGCTGGCGCATCGTCGAGCAAGGGTTGGGGGGGAGTATCATTTAATTTACTCGGGAGGGACGCGGTCGCGGACCTCTGCGGCGAGGTCGGAACGTGTGTCGGTGTGTGTGTTTCTTTACTGTACTGGTGGCCCTATTGCTCTCCTGGAGGATCATCTGGGTCGTTGAGAACATGCCTTGGACGGCGGACTTTACTTATTCTAGAGGGAATATAACTGGCGGCCTTCGCAACCAGAGGGTTGCGATGTATTGCGGCTTTATCAAAATAACGCGTTGCATTGCGTTTTAGAAATTGGGCTATTGTGGGGATTCTAAGGTTGAGATGGAGGATCTCGTTCCTAACATACCAGGGGGAAGCCGTCGCCATTCGAAGGAAACGGTTTTGGAGGGTCTGCATCTTATGGAGCTGATAGGGTTTTGCTTGTGCCCAGGCGGCACACGCATAGGTCATAATGGGTCTAATGCACGCCGTGTAGGTACGCAATTTGCACCTGAGTGACAATTTGCTTCGTGCATTGAGAACGGAGTGGAGCCTACCGAGAGCGAAAGCGGCTCGCGAGCGTGCCTGCTTTATGTGCTCGGAAAATGTGAGTTTAAAATCGAGGACCACACCTAGATATTTGGCTCGCTTCTCCCAGGGGATTGGCTTATCAAACATGGTGATTGGTCGGGGGAGCGTGTTAATAAGTTTTTTGAGTCTCGGTTTCTTGAAGAGAACCGCTTGACTCTTATCGGGAATGACCTCCATTCTCCACTTTCTGAACCACGTGCCGAGCTTGTCGACTGCGGTTTCGAGAGTGAGAGCTATCGCGTCGGGGCTTCTGCCTGAATAGTAAATGGCCGTGTCGTCTGCGAACAGAGCCAACTGCGCCTTGTTACTTTTAGGGGGTGAACAGCGTGAAAATGAGAGGAGATAGCACGGAGCCCTGAGGGACTCCCGCGCGTAAGGGTCGGGGAGAGGAGAGCGCTCCTTCGATGCGATAGCGGAAGGTGCGATTCGACAAAAAGTCTCGTAAGATGAGCACGAGACGATCTGGCACACCGAGTTTGTAGAGCTTATATAATAATCCGTTGTGCCAGACTTTGTCAAAATCTTTCGCTATGTCGAAGAAGATAGCACCCGTCATCAAGCCGCGCTGGAAACCAGCGCTTATGTCCTCGATTATGCGGTGGACCTGATGCACACTAGAGTGCTGAGCTCGAAAGCCGAACTGTTCGTTGGGAATGAGGCCCTTGGTCTCGGCGTATTCTCTGAGACGCTTATAAATAAGCCTCTCATAGATTTTGCCGAGGACCTTGAGCAGACTAATGGGACGGTAACTAGAAGGCTCAGACTTGGGTTTGCCTGGCTTCGGGATGCCGATGACGTTGGCTTCTTTCCACATTTGTGGGAAGATATTGTTGCTTAGGGCACCATTGAAGATGGTGGCCAATAGCATTATCAAGTGGGCAGGGAAAAGCTGGACCACTCTGTTGGTGAGTCCATCTGAACCGGGGGCTTTACGAGCTTTAAGACCTTTGATGATATCGTGCACTTCGTCTGGAGTGACGGGAGGCAGAGGATTCTCAGGGTCTTCTACGGGAGGGAATTTCTGTTTGAAATATTTTCTTGTTTCATACTTTTTAGAGCGTGATTTTTCAGTAGTCGGGTTTTAGTTTTTGAACGTACCTTTTTTCTGCATCAAATCAACATATTCCAGGATTTTTGTTTTTATGAGATCTGTTAAAAACTTTGAAATAAGACTAACAAAATAAGGCTTTATAAAATATGTATATCTTTTAATAAAAAGATATACATATATAAAGCCAAATCTCAGTAAAATATTCTAAGCTATATCTTCGAAGTATCAAAAGCCACAATTTTTCATAAGGTTTGGTAAACAAAGGCATTTCAGAGACAGCTGTCGTGACAATAAATGGAGCACGTGCTTACCAAACGGGTTTCAGTTTATGGTCCTTTGAAGTACAATGTAAGGAGCTCTTGGAAGAATAAATAAATCGAGGGAAGATATTAAATTGTGTAGGCAAGATATATGCTCAGGGGAATGTATTTTGGCAGCCTCGTGTAAGGTCCTCTAAAAATTCCTGCTGTTTTGGAGATTCTAAACGGTCCCAAGCTGCACTTGTGTTAATAATGGAATTTTAGATTTAAATCTAATCCTTGTTTATACCTAAATACTTAAACTAGCTGACCGAAAGACGTTGTCTTGCCTAAATTTCAATAATATACAAAATGCACCAATTTTCCCGACCACTTTCCAAATTTATCTTTCCGTTAGATTCTGATTAGAACTATTAACAGTCCAGATGCACTCTGCATTTTAGGTATGAAGCTACAAGTACGCGGCGGGCTCGACTTGTCGGGCCAATTCAGCGGGTGTAACGTACAGAAGACATAAGATTTACGCGATAGAAAGAGAGGCAACTTATAGGTAAAATAAGGAATATAACTGTAGGTAATTAGCGCTGTGCGACCTGAATTGAACTTTATTATGTTTGTTTTTTTATTTAAATGATTTTGTGGAGTGAAAATAACAATTATAGCCAAATCGGTCCCGCCGTTCTCAAGTTATGCGCTTTACGCAAACAGCATTTAATTTTTATTATAAATAAATAGAAGAATACGTATATCTAATAGACTTCTCAGCTGCAAAAGTAAACATGGTGGATAAATTCTGATTTTGGCAATAGAAAATATAAATGAAAAACCGTTTTTCCTTTAGTTTTGCAAATAAGATCTAACCATTTGAAAGAATTAATCGATTTGAAAAAACCATCCGACGTTATTCAGAAGTCAGTCAAAGGTTATAGATATGTCGCAGCCATCTGGTTAAATTAGCCAGCTAATTGGACGCCTAGGTCATTCATTAAACGCGCCGCCAATTGGATGCCTAGGTCGATAGTTAATTGAACTAGAATCATTCAACGTTTAACAACTTGGCGAATTAAAAGTCAGCCCTTTGAAGATGACTTACTCAAGAAGACTCAGCCAAGTAATTGAAATTGTGAAAAAATGTCATCGAGCAACTTGGAAATAGCGCTCGCTCGGCTCGCGCGTGGTTGCTCACAGTTCTAACCTTCCCTATTTCACCCAGTTTAACTAACTGACCATCTAGTTAAACGTTGCGCTCAATGACTTGGCTAGTTATCCTTCAGCTATTTAATTGGATGCCGGCGTTTAATGAACGGCCTAGGCGTCCAATTTGCTTGCTAATTTAACCAGATGGCTTTGATAGATACATAGCTAATGTATTCTTCGATATTTGTATTTGGTAGGTCTAATACGGCAAATTTATGACATTTTGCTTAACAATTAATTTGACTGACTGTACGTGAGATAATAAAAAAAAAATACGTGAGATAATAAATGGCACTTTTTCAGTCAGATTTAAAACAAAAGACAGCCTAGATTTCGTGCCAGATTCACAAAACACACGATAATCAAAAGTAAGAAAATTCTAATGTAGCCGAAAGCTTTTTCCAAAACCAATATTTGACCGACGTGGGCTCTCAAAATTCAGGGTTGGTCCGAGTTTGCGGTGAAACTCCATTTGCTAATGACGATGTTGGCTCGCCCCGCGGCCGGGTAGCATCCCTATTATTCCAACCGTTGGCAGAGTGCCACTCAAATTTCTAATAATCTCACTTTGTTTCTGTTAATTAATATTTTTGGTATTGATGCCGACCCGTATCTACATGTTCTCGCATCAGATTGATTAAAATTCCTTGTTAAAATGTTTTGTTTTATGGTATGTTTCAACTGAAACATTACTTTGGCTTTTTAATACCATAATGCGTTAATGTTTTGTGTGTTTTTATTTTCATGAAACTTTTTCCTGTATTGCATGTCCTGTGTTGCACACTACTACAGTTTGAAATTAAGTGGAGAGAAGAAGTTCAGCAAATATCGCAACATGGTTTTAAAATATATATACATGTCATATTATAAATTAAAGTCGTGTGGCGGCATCTACACCGCCACATGCAAACTACGCATCAAAGACCTGACGTCACACAAATCCTGCATCGCGCAATTAGAGAAAACCGCGCGATCGATATATAAAAGCTCCCGACGTCTGGTCTGGTCGGAGAATCCTCTCTTTTCAATAGAGGATAAGTGAACTTTACACCCTGTTCCTCATATCTAAAGTCGTTTTTCGTGTCTGTCTGTATGACCGCGTTGTTCTTCTAAACTGCACAACGGATTTTGGTGCAGTTTTCACTATCATTTAGAGATTTTATTCCGGACGGTTTATGTGTATAGTGCATTAATATTAAACTAACATACATTAAAGCAATCTCGATGTTTTGTCAAGTTGGAAAACCGTTCGAAGCACAGGCTATACGAGTAGTTACTTAGAAACAGGCTTAAAATTAATAACACAAAAATTGAGAACGAAATCAAACGTGAACCATTTGAGCGTCATAAACATAACGTATGAAAAAAAAAAAAACATTTATTTACACCAGAAAAATGTCTTTATTAAATTATCATATTAAATTACCCATGTTTAAAAAAAAATTAGGGCTACATTAAAATATAAAAAGTCTCTTTAAATATTTCGGGACATCACGTAAATAAACCGGGAGTTATTTATGAATTATTCACATGCTCGTGACAACCCTGAGCATAGAATAATAAAATTGTATAGAAGCGAAACTCATGTACGGTACAGTATTTTTATTTCACGAAACGACGCGCGCTTTACTTCTGGTTACCTGGGTACAAACACACTGTTAATGTGTGTGTAACTTTATTTTTGCCACACATTTTTCAACATAATGTGACTATGTTGGGCCCTTTTGGCAAGCCCTGTCATAACTTTCAGGCGGCCACGTTAGTGACAGTCCGCCACAGAGGTCTGCTAGGACGGAGGGGTTTGTACACCGCCGCTATAAGTTTTTATTTCGTGTCTAGATATCGATACCATCACGCCTGTGAAATTAGTACAAAAAAACTGATATTTCAAGTAAACACACGCCCTTTTTTTTTTTTTTTTTTTGGGTGGGAAATCATCAAATGACTCCTCCCGCTCTGGGCGGAGCGAGAGGGAGTGTCAGACTTTTACTGACTAAAACCCACCCGTGTTCCTTCCGTTGCCTGTGTGCCGGGGCCGCGATATCCCTTTCGGACAAACTCGCAACCCTAGCAGGCATTGGCCCTTACGGACCCCGTCAGTTGGTGCTGACATCTCTTTGAGGCGCGCGTGGAACACAACGCGCCGTCGACCCGGGCCTGGTCCTAATCGGACGGCGAGCTACCCATTGCCCACCGTCCGCAAGCCCGCGCCTACGGTGGCCGGAAGTCGGCTCGCGACTCCCGACGCAAGTAACCACACGACCTGAGGTCGTCGTCCCCGAAATAATCCTCAGTTATTTTTTATCATGTTCATTGATTGATTGATTGATTGATTTTTCATGTTCAAGTGTGGAGTTTTGCTAGCTAATTTAATTTAACCCTGTAAGCTAATGTAAGGCCTATTTAAATCCTTGTTTTTAGAATGACTAGTACTGTTGAAAAAGTCATAAAACATAATGTAGTTGTAGCGCAAACTGGAACTTAAATTTTACTTTTACTTAGGCATTACAGTTGTTTTTCCTAAAACTCGTGTTTTCTTACATGTTTGGCAAATACATTGCAAACGCAGATTAATTACTAGGCATTCCTAGCAAGTTTTGCTTCTAATTTTCTAATCTATGGCTATCTGAGGTTTATTGCGAAAAAAGTACACAAGTAATTTTGAGCACCCCTCCGTTTCGTAATTAAAATGTTTGTGGGGGCTATTAAACAATGTTTTGAGTTTATTTTTAGGGTTTATGATTATTATAACTTCTCGTGCTTTTTGTGAATTTTAAATAAGCGAACTCATTATTGCGGTGTAGATGAAATGAGGCTTACGCTGTCAAAAAACTTAGCTTATCACGCCTGCTCGATACATTAGTCGCTAAAAGGTAGATTTAATGTTTGGGGAAGTGATTAAGAGTTTATCATTTATCTCTATACTCTAATTATTAAGATAATATTTTAAGTGAATTAGTTGGTTAATTAAAACGCCCAGGGCGTCTCCTGCGGTGGTTAGAGGCGTGAGTGCGCGAAATTTTTCACTTCTTCACGCGTTCCGCCTCCTCCTTCGCGAACATTACTGCTTCGCAGAAAAAGGTGACGACTTCCCACGCCCTCTCGCTCCGTACCATGGTCTGGATCAGGGCCGTACGCGAGATATCAGTGCCGCCGATCGCCTCCACAAAGACGCGGCGGTATCGCGCCCAAGCCGGGAAGACCTCCACCATATGCTCCACCGTGTCCGGTGAGGACCTGCGTCAGGCGGAAGGTGAGGATGCCGTGGTGCCTCTCTAGCCACTCCTCAAAGAGGATCCCATTCTACGGAATCCTTCGTGTCCAAGTCCGACTCGCACCTGGCAGGTTTTTATATTTTTAAATTACATCCATAAAAGGGGTTTCTTGTAAAGTTGGTTATAAATTCTGTTTTTTGTAACCATTGCGTCGAAAATGCACAATTATAACATTCTTTTGAAGGAATTGGCTTCAAAAATTAAAATGAAGTGGGAATCTTGTATGAAAACCCTCTTAAAGTTAACAAAAATCATCAAAAAGATACCTCTGAAACAATGCATTTTCATTTAATTAAAAAGTCTTCACATTGTTTTGGTTTTTGTTCTCGGGTTCAAAATAGAGAAAGAAAGATGTGTTTTGTTATTTCACTGCCGTTAAATCCTTTTTTTGCATGACTGTTGAGTCTGAGGGCAAGATTCATAGACCGCACTATGACTTGACTCGGCTAATATTATTCTATTGTTCTTATTTCTAAAAGCAAATTTGAGCGTCTCATACGAATATGAACTTTAATATGATAAGAATAATGTCCATCTTCGTAGTACAGTAAAATTAAAGTACGGTCTGTGATTCTTGCCTTATGAGAATTGAAACAAGCTCTTTAAGAATAAACTACCTCAAATTGCTTAGCATGATCCTACGTCGTATAAAAATAACGCAGTATTAATTTTGAAATAAACATATGTTAAAGTTGAGGAATAATAATGAAGTACTATGTACTATGTTCAATCATTGTTTAAGAAGCATTTTGTTTAAATAAAAATATTTTCATTTCATTTTTCATTTCATGTTCGACGAAAACACGAGTCCATAAAATATTCTCGATAGAAAAAACAAATTAGATCATGAAACTCTGCATAATAACTGAATTAACTATTACTACATTATTTTCGCCGTAAAACGCAATTACCTAATCTATTGGCGCCTTGAAGCCGCCAGCACCCCACTCCGCCACGCTCTCAATCAGTCCGCGAGCATGGTGGGCGAGTATGGTGGGAGCGAAATAAAAAGTGAATTTGAGCTGAGGTAGTAGGGGCTCTTAAGAACGTTTATTCTGAAAGTGGGCAACGTCGCAAATAGATGTTAAATATACTATACTATACGACTATATACTGTATGGAAATATAAAATGTGACTAACTAGCGAACAAGAACATTAATAATGAATTGCAATTATAACACTGAATTTGATATTGTAACCGTTTTAGGTGTAAAAAAGGCATTTGAAAAGTTTCTAAATACTTTTTTACATCTAAAACGAAATATTCGGTGTTACGATATTAATTATTGTATTTCATAATCAATATTTTAGTTTACTAGTTAGCTTCATTTCATACTTCCATACAGTCATCATCATCATCATTTCAGCCGAAAGACGTCCACTGCTGGACATAGGCCTGCCCTAAATGGGGGGGTTTGCCATAATCGCCACGCTTGGCAGGCGGGTTGGCGATCGCAGTATGGTGAACGCTACTGCCCATTCTCTAGTGAGTCCCTTAGTCGCCTTTTACGAAACCCACGGGATGAAATGGGATGGTACTATTCTTTACGTCCGGCACCACACGGTATTGTCCCCTAGCATGTTATTTTCATTTCTTCCGTTTCTAAAATACGTATATAGTGGCTAAAATACGTACGGCACCACACGGAACATTCCATACAGTATTATTGCAAAATTAATCAAAACAGGTAAATATTTGACAGGTATTTGTGACGTTGTCAAGTTTAAGGATAAGCCCTCTTAAGTGTATATCAAATTTAATGCAATGAAAGGTATTATAGGTACATATTTTGGTGTACGTTACGATAACGTGTTCTGAATCTCTGAAGAATACCGCTGACTTAGTACCTCAAGATTACACGAAGACGTATAGGCACTCTTGGACAATTGACAACTAACAAACGGCGCCAATAAAAATAACAAGAAAAACCCATATAAAAGGTGTTCACAAAATGTGCTATCGTGCGTGAAACACGATTGTGTTAAGGTACAGGGTGATTCATAAACATGTCTAGCAATCGTGATTTATATTGTTTGCCGAATAAACGCGTATGTGTTGCTTACAGCTTCTAGTCATGTTTTTTTAAAATCAATTTATAATAAAAACTTGAGAGGTGTCAAGGGACACCCGGATGGAATTCCATGAGAGAGAGAGAGAGAGAGACAGACAACTTTTGGTCTTAATTTTTTCCTTTCGCAACGCGCGATAAGGAACTTCGTTCCAAAAATATTCTTAGGTTCATAAATGTAGATTTTTCATTTAATCTTATTGTGAAATTACACTTTATACAGAAAATTATGTAACTAGAAAAAGAACTTACTTTTACAAAAAAAAACAATCTGCCTAGCCATTTCCTAACTAAATTGGGGTCGGCTTCCAGTCTAACCGGATGCAGCTGAATACCAGTATTTTACATGGTTAACTGCCTATCTGACCCCCACAACCCAGTAACTGGGTAATACGATACCCCTTGGTAAGACAGGTTGTCAGACTTTCGGGCTTCGGACGACCCGTAACGACTGTCAAAGACCCACGAATGACAACCGGGTCCAACGGCTTAACGTGCTTTCCAAGGCACGGAGGAGTCTCGGTATGTAAAGATGGCCACCCATCCACAGAGTAACCCCGGCAAGCGTAGCTTAACCTGTGCAGCAGTCATTACTTAGACACGAGCTCCTCAACTTACTTTTACTAATCATCTAAAAATATTATTAGGTATTTTGCGCTGTCTAGTATGGATCAGAATGTTCGGCCACAAAAGGTATGAATGAAAGGCAATTGCATGCAGCTGAGATGAGATTAATGCTAAGAGGGATGTGTGGTGTTACACAAATGGATAGAAAAGAATGAGTACACCAGCTGAAATTTTTTACCGTTTCGAGACTAATATGGTGTGTTGTGTAGGTAAGTGGAACAGAAGCCATACCCGGGAATATTTGGTTAGTAGCATTGACCACGCGGGCGGGCGGGTATGCGCGAGTGGCTTGTGCGCCTGCGAAAGGATATCAACGAGGCCGACGGCAAGTGCGGCGACCACCTATCGGCCGTTTAGGAAAGCTACGACTTCATTGATAAATTACGCGCATTTAGTAGAGTGCGTATAATTTGAATTTCGATATTTATTGTAGTAAAAAAAAAAAAACTGTGCCATAGGCTTCTACTCCGTTCACCTATTATACCTTATTTTTTACGAGACGGTAAAAAAAATTATGCGGTATAAGAGGAAGTCTGAAAGTGACACCGGTGACTGAAAAGTTGTGTGGGCATGTGATGCGGAGGAATGAGGAAAATGTCGTCCGGAAAGTTTTGAGCATGAATCAGTCCACCATCACAGTCCATCCATCATTTCTTTGGTCTTCCCCTAATGACCAACGAAACGATGGATGGACTGTGTGAAAGATGATATGGATAGAAAGGGAGTGACTACCGAGATGACGACTAATAGAGAAGTTCATATCTATACACCTTAAAGACTATTTCTGCTTGCAGCGCTCGGCCGCTATAGAACCGGCCCGGTAACAGATACGGTCATCGTGTTCACAGGATTTTGTTTTCAAACTGCTTAGATATGAAATTATTCGATAGTACATGTTGCGGTGACCACAAATAAATTGGGATAAGTGCAGCAGAATGATGATGTGGTCACAACCGTCTTGCCACAGACCCTCACCTGTAAGTATATGACTTTTAAAGTGCATTATACCTACTGAAATGAACGACTAGTACATTATGGCATTCAGACCCTTGCCACCTTGCTGACTGACTAAAATGTTTACCATCACAGCATGAACTATTCTCATTTATATGTTAAACAGAAAATGACGTAACTATATCACATTACCTACAGGGAACAGTTTCTATGTACCAGGTACGTGACTATTCCATATGACGCTAAGAAAACGATGCGGTCTACACGTACTGTAGGGACAAAATACAGAATAGTTATAGGTACAGAAGGTCTACGGATGCCTGGGTAAAAAAAATTAAATTCTAATTAGTCCGTCAGTCAGATAAAAAAAAAAATTAGACACGTATTTTTTGCTTTATCATAATAATACAAAATTACTTAGATAAAAAGCATTTTAAGTTAGGGAGTGGGGGTCGCTACGTCACTAGTACCTATGTATAAAATCTACATACACGTGATGTCATGGCACATTTTACCTCAATGTATCGCCGCAATCTTTACATTACGTAAAAAAAAGAAAAAATACGTGTCCAATATTTTTTTTATGTGCTCAAAGACGGACGAAAAATTTTTTTTTTGTCATCATCCCTATTCGTTTGAGATCGCCGCGCGTACTATCGAAGAAGTTTGAAAATAAAATCCTATGAACACGATGAGCACATCTGTTACCGCCCCGGTTCTATAGCGGCCGAGCGCTGCAAGCAGAAATAGTCCTTACGGTGTATAGATATGAACTTCTTCGATGGTACGTGTCAATGTGTGCGTGCGGTGTCACTCGTAGTATGGAGCCGGCCTTCTGTACCTATCTATTTTGTGGTGCAGGTATCGTTGGTAACTAAGTCGCCTGTCACCGCATTCGTGCTCTCTGCAGGGAGTATAGTCTGCACTGTTTTTAGGAATTTATCTGCTGCTAGTAGTAACACGGATAAATTCTAAGCTGCTGAGGTAGTGCTGTTTGTACGTAGTGGTGGTCTTTGTGGAAGACTGCAGGAATGCATTATTTTGTAACTGTTTTTGCTAGTAAGAAGAATAATGTTGTAATTGTGAATTTTGGACACATGGAAAATGGCAATTTCAATTTTATTGCAATTGGTATCTACATTTAATCACCAACATAGAAAAATTACCGTATTTTGACATTTAGCAGATTCGTTACTAGTGATAAATTCGGGACCTATTTTAAATAAAAAAAAAACGTGTGGCACTCGGAGACTGCCGCGGTAAAGCTATTGCATAGCATTTTTTATCAACTTATGCAATTTGTGTCACAGTGACAATTTGTGTCACAGTGATGCGCGTGCATCTTAAAATTTCACTCTATGGGGGTGTTAGGTTATTTTCGTTACGGAATTTCTGGATTCGTTCTCCACGCTCAAGGCCCGCGATAGAAGCTATGCAATAGCTTAAAAACAAAACAAAAAATTTGTTCATGATCCGAAACCTCTGCCTTTACCAACAAATCAACACGATTATATAATTCAATACTTAATAAAAAAATAATTTTCAAAAAACCATCCAGCATTGACCATAATAATTTAAACGCTTAATTAATTTTGCTTCAGTAAAACCAATATTCCGAGCAATTTAGAAGCTTTTACAACACAACGATCAAACCACCTGTCATGTTTAACAGACGGATTATAATGACCAGGATAAACTTCGATTAAGCGCGGATCATGTTGCATTAAACGACACACGTGTAACCTATAAAATATTACACGACAGAGACGAACGATTTAATATCATGTTATAATATTGGTGAATGTAACCTCTTGTTATGTTTTAGATATTTTACAGTATATTATTATTTTTTTGCATTCCATAATGTTTAAAGATCTTTTAATGACTTAAGGGCCCATAGTACAGTATCAAAAGTTGATGACCACATTTAGATTTTCAAAATCGCTGTATTCACTATTAGCACTTCACTATACAGCGATTTTGAAAATCTAAATGTGGTCATCAACTTTTGATGCTGACTGTACCTCAGCTCAGATTCACTTTTTATCTCGCTCGCACCATACTGCTCGCGGACTGAGTGGGAGCAAGACTGAGGGCCCGCTCGCGGGTCCAAGACACCAATAGTTTAGGCAATTTCTTTTTACGGCGAAAATAATGGTCATTAAAAAAAATCAAAACATAGTATCTGATATAGAGTTAGTTCAGTAATTATGCAGTTTCATGATATAATTTGAAGTATTTATTGAATACCAGCGGTTTATTTTTCGGTTTGGAGGTAGCTTTGGATTTTTTTTCTATCGAGAAAATTTAATGGAACCGTGTTTTCGTCAAATATAACATTAATCCTTAACTTTAACATATTTTTTCTTTCAAAATTAATGCTGCATTATTTTCAATATAACGGAGGATCCTGCTAAGCTATTTGAGGTAGTATAGGCCCTTAAAGCTAAGTTACAATTACGGACCCTGTTTTGTAACCTTACGATTATGGGCTGATTATTTTTAATTTAATTTATTTATTTTAAAAAAGTGAGGTACAGTCTTTTACAATTTTTAATTTAATTTATTTATTTTAAAAAAGTGAGGTACAGTCTTTTACAATTTTTAATTTAATTTATTTATTTAAAAAAAGTGAGGTACAGTCTTTTACAATTTTTAAAATATTATTTCAATTTACGGATAATCAGAAAAGAGTAACAATAAACGCAATTGAATCTGGCGTCCTAGCTAGGTTACACGGTAACATGTATTAAGATTATACCAATGAAACTTTATGCGATCAGCACATTTAAACAAACAACACCTACGGTGAGCGGACATCTTCTTACCTAGTTCCTCGGTTAATTAACAACCTACCTTCCGATTTGCGCAGTGACTTAACGCCAAGAAATATTAAATCAAAACTTAAGTCCCACTACCTACACCACATTGAATGCTCAATGTGAAATGCGGTTTTACGTAATAACTAGCATATCACCTGAGATGAAGTTACCAAATTTCGAAATTAGGTATTATGTTATATTTATTGTTTACCTTGATTTTGTTTTTACTATGATGTAGAATTTACATGTAGCATTAAGCACAAACCTTAGTGGTTTAAAAATGCTATTCTGCTGAAACACTTTGTAATTTTTTTTTTCAATTGAAAAAAAAAAAAACACTTTCTAGAGCTGTCAGTGTCATCATTGTTGTGGAATATTAAAACTGACAGCTCTTGAATGCAGTTTAGGTATGCTGATCCCGTTCAGTTTTATTGGTGAAATTGGCACTTAGTACCCTAACGATTCCTACAGCCTACTTTGTCTTTTGGTAATTACAGAAAACATTTCCGACCTATTTTAAATCTAGTTCATAAAACATTAGCATATAATCACGTTTTTTTTTTCAACCTCAAATTTTTTATTTAATTAACAACTATTATATATATATTATTGACAAGAATTTAAAGGAACAAATAAGAAAAAAAAAATAAAGGGAAGAGCTTATTGGGTATCAAAAAATTCGTCCACATCGCTGTCAGCGGGAAAAGTGCCCAAAAGGGTGGCAGCATTACCACGTTGGATGGCAATGCTGATTCTTTGGCCGAAGAATTGGCCAGCTCTCTGGTCACGTAAAGAGTCGACCAACCGCTTGGCGATGACCCGAAATATTCGATGAGCACTCGGACCCCACGGCCCTAGTGTTTCAACCCCAAACGGCCGTTTGAGGTTTACTGCACCTGCATCAGCCCGCTGTTCATATTTGAAGTTTTTGAAGTTCTATAGACACAAATAGAAAGGACAATGACCAAGTGACTAAGGAACCTAGTATCGGTATGAAACATGCAGTGACTCAAAGATTTATGGTTTAATTAAAAGAATAATTTGAGGGCTTTTAAATGTAATTTACCATTTTACCATAATTCTCGGCATTACACGGTAATTAGGTCTCAAAATCTAGGTTTTTGAATCGAATCTCTAGATTTTTTGTCACAATGTATGCTGTTAAATTCAAAATACGAATTAGTCAAAATGACGTTTGAGAATTTTCAATGCTCGTCTATTCCGACAATGTTTATATAATCATAAAACGTTCACGTTAATGGTACCTATACGTTACACGTTACGCTAACGATAGCGTAGACTGGAATAATCGTTTCGAACAGCGTAATGTAGAGGAGTGTGTCGACTTTCTTTACGTAATATTACGCTCACTTATAGATGCACACGTTCCAATAGTTAAAGTATCAGGACGTTTCCGATACCCGAAATGGTACCCTCCACCACTAATAAACGCTATCAAGGAAAAATTTAAGGCACACAAAAGGTGGAAAAAAATTAAATTCCAAACGGACTACACCGAATTCGCCTTGTTAAGATCTCGGGTAAAAATTCTCCAAGAGGAGTACTACGCTAAATATACTGCCAGATGCGAGAAGCAATTAATAAAGTCACCTAAAGAATTTTGGAAATACGTAAATAATAAAAGGAAATCTTCTGGATACCCTCGCAATATGGTTTATCAAGGGGTATCATACTCGAACGGCGAGGATATTTGTAACGCATTTAATAACTTTTTTCAAAGCGTTTTTAGTCCTACTAGCAGTAACAATGTTAGGTATTGCGATGACTCACCTTTGTCAAACGTTACTCATTCAATTGTCATCACTCCCGATTCACTCAAAACAGTTTTTGGAATTTTAGACAGTAAGAAAGGAGCCGGTACTGATGGGATACCAGCTATTTTTATTAAAAAAATGCGAATTAGGTCTAACTTCTCCCCTTAAGATAATTTTCCAGCGATCTCTCGACGAGGGCACGTTCCCGCGACAGTGGCGCCAGGCTCAAATTGTCCCGATCCTTAAAAAGGGTTCCAAGCTGGATGTATCTAATTACCGAGGCGTATCATTATTAAACAACTTTGGGAAGTTGCTTGAGAAAATTGTATACGGTCATATTTACGCTGCAACTAAGCTTTGTATACCTGCTTCCCAACACGGCTTCGTTAAATCTCGCTCAGTCAATACCAACCTTCTCGAGCTTACCAACTATGTTGTTACTGGTATGAACGACGGTGCCCAGGTGGACGTAATATACACAGATTTCGAAAAAACGTTTGACCGGGTAGATTTCTGCATATTAATTGAAAAACTAAAAGCCGTAGGTATTAAGGGGAACTTGCTAAGGTGGATTAACTCTTACCTGAGAAACCGTCGGCAAGCTGTAGTTATCGGTAGTCACCGATCTGATTACGTAGACGTTACTTTTGGGGTACCTCAGGGCTCACTGGTATCCCCCTTACTTTATAACATTTATTTATTTGACATAACACAGTGTTTCCTTCACTCTGAACATCTTCTGTATGCCGACGACAAAAAAATATTTTTGAAAATTAATAACCCTAGTGACTGTCAATTGATCCAATCAGACTTAGATAGACTTAGTGACTATTATAATTTAAACAACATAAATGTAAATACTAAGAAATGCCAAATTATAACATTCTCTAAGAAGCGCAACAATATTAAATACATGTATCGTATCAGTAATGATAACATACCGCGAGTATCACAGGTTAGGGATTTGGGTGTGATTCTGGACGAAAAATTCACGTTCGAGGCACACATTGACCAAATCACTAGTAAAGCCTACAAGTCCCTTGGATTCGTAATACGTAACAGCCAACAGTTCTATAACCCACTATGCTTAAGAACTTTATATTACTATTACGTTAGGAGCATACTGGAATCCGCAAGTGTTATATGGCGACCTTTTTATATGAAATATATTGATAAAATTGAATCAATCCAACGAAAATTTATTAAGCACTTATATTACAAAACTAAAGCGGATATCCCAAATTACCCGGACTCCTGTCGATACCACAAATTTAATACTCTAGAAGAGCGTCGACAGTTGAATGATATGATGTTATTATACGACATACTTGACAATAAATTTGACTGTCCACTACTCCTCAGCAGAATAAACTTTAACGTCCCACTCAGACGTACCAGACATACCACTCTGTTATCAGTACCATCGGCATCCACTAATTATCTAAAGATGTCACCATTTTTGCGTCTACCTGCATTATATAATGATAAATTCCCAACATTGGACCCCTTCAATACCACACGGAACAGACTTAAAAAAGAGATTATCCACATCCTCCATCAAACGCCGGAGTGAACTCTGTGTCAGTTTATTCATTTGTACATAGACATACACACA
The DNA here is from genome assembly GCA_916701695.1 of Agrochola macilenta. Taxonomy (NCBI): domain Eukaryota; kingdom Metazoa; phylum Arthropoda; class Insecta; order Lepidoptera; family Noctuidae; genus Agrochola; species Agrochola macilenta. The sequence continues at coordinate 6,815,043 of OU753564.1, read as the reverse complement.
CCTCCACACACATTTACACCACCTCCATTACACCCTCAACAACACCACCATTTACACACTACACTGCATATATACACGCCCGCACGCACTACAAATATTAATAATTATGTCACTCTCTGTTTTTCATATTTTTCTGTGTACTTCGTAATTGGCGTAATGGTTAGAATAGTTTTAATGTTACACTTACTTAGCTGTGAAGCTACCTTTTAATAAATAAATAGCTAATTCAAATAAATCCAAATTGCAAAATAATAATGGCCTAGTAGTAGAGATTAAAACAAAACATGTAAATGAAACCGTTCAATTAATTATATAATAATAATAAATTATTATTAAAAGTAAATACCTACCGGTCGAGACTGTACCTACTTAAAACTAAACGAATAGGACGTGCATATAATTATGCTAGAAAGAGAAAGCCCGCCGTTCTGTCATAGAATCGCATATAATCCTATGGTCGAATCGCATTGAATCGTTTGTTCTGTTTTCAAAGAGTTTCTATTGATGAATGAAACAGGCAAAAGTCTCTAAAACATTCTGCCTGTCGCATAACCAAAAGGTTTGCATAAGTACTTTTAACATCTTATCAGATTATTATTACAATGTAATAATAATAATTAGTTGTTATTAATATCTGTTGTTACGAATAAAATTATTCACATAAAATTTAAATAAATTGGATGAATAAATTAATTATTTTGCGTAAGTCAAGAAGGTTTTATTGTTTACATACTCTTTGAAGCCAATGACATGTGACATTACTTGCGTGAAAAAAACAATGTACAGGTAAAATAGGAAATCGAAATAAAAACGAATACTGTTATGGTGTTTTTTATGCGGAGAATTTAAGGATTCGCATTACTAGATAAAATTATTATGTTTAAAAACAAGATTTATCAACATCATAAACTTAAGTCACCACAGAACAAATAGCGATACCAGTTCTGGTCAATCTCTTTTGGTAAAGTTCTTGACATAGTTATTATTTCAACGATACAAATTGTATCGTTGAAAAACTTTGTTTTAGATTAGCATGAAGGATTGTATCATACAATCGTTCGTGCTAATCTCAAACGAAGTTTAGTCACAGTAATTTATTATACTGTGGTTTAGTGACACATGGATAACGAGTTAGCCCAGGATAAGCATAATCAGCCTTTAATGTTCCCACTGGTGGGACATAGGTCTCCTCTCTGTGAGAGAGAGTGGGCCATAATCCACCACGCGGGCCCAGTGTGGGTTGGTGGATGTCACGTGTTCCCACTGCTGGGACACAGGCGTCTTCTCTGTGAGAGGGAGTGGGGCATAATCCACCACGCGCGCCCAGTGCGGGTTGGTGGATGTCACATGTTCCCACTGCCGGGACACAGGCTTCCTCTCTGTGAAAGGGAGTGGGGCATAATCCACCACGCGCGCCCAGTGCGGGTTGGTGGATGTCACATGTTCCCACTGCTGGGACACAGGCTTCCTCTCTGTGAGAGGGAGTGGGCCATAATCCAGCACACGGGCGCAGTGCGGGTTGGTAGATGTCACATGTTCCTACTGCTGGGACACAGGCTTTCTCTCTGTGAGAGGGAGTGGGCCATAATCCACCACGCGGGCCCAGTGCGGGTTGGTGGATGTCACATGTTCCCACTGCTGGGACACAGGCTTCCTCTCTGTGAGAGGGAGTGGGCCATAATCCACCACGCGGGCCCAGTGCGGGTTGGTGGATGTCACATGTTCCCACTGCTGGGACACAGGCTTCCTCTCTGTGAGAGGGAGTAGGCCATAATCCACCACGCGGGTCCAGTGCGAGTTGGTGGATGTCACATGTTCCCACTGCTGGGAAACCGGCCGTCTCTCTAGGAGGCCATAATACACGATGCGGACCCACTGCGGGTTCGTGGATGTCACATTTTTTCGACAAGTTAGCCCACCTTCGTTCTGTTTATGATTCTTAAAATTATCAAGGAAGTAGGTCAAACTATTAAATCGTACAATGAACACAAATATTGTTATAAAACTGTCACCATTTCATTCTGTTTAGTCTCTAAAATATGTTTTTCTTTAGAATATTTTACCCTGTTTATATTTGAGACAGCATTTTGTCTGGCGCGATATTTTTTTTCAGAATCTCGTTACGTTTAGGGATGTTTCTTTAAAACTTTTTTGGGTACTGTCCTCTTTTCAAAGGACTAAAAAGGTTCTTCATTATTTAGTTCTGTGGTTGTTAGCGTAGGGAGAAATTAAAGAGTGGACTGTACTTTAGGCAATGGTTTATTGCCGTGCAAGGTGTTGTGTTGGGTTCGATTCCCAACACTGGTATTCTTTGGTGCAGCACCTTCAGACCATGAAGAATCAGTCAGGTCAGGTGTGTAGTACTCGCAAACGAAGCAAAAGAAATTTGGAGTGATTGTAACCGGTGGGAATCTGTAGTTTCCGCCTACCCGATGGGAATAAGGCGTGAATTTATGTATGTATTTAAGTATAATTTTCTTGACTTTTATAACCGACTTCCAAAAAGGACGAAGTTATATGTTCGTCGCGTATGTACTTCTTTTTACCGACCGATTTAGAAAATTCTTTTTTTGTTTGAAAGGGTATGCTGGCGAATTGGTCCCATATAAATTTTATTAACTTTGCTTGGATAGTTTTTGAGTAAGCTTCAATAATACGTATTTTTTCCACTTGTCTACATGGATGATATGATAAGTTCCTGTCACTGCTATTTATGTAGCAGGTAGTGGTATTCGAATTTGTGTGTGGTAGGTATCACAACTAAAAAGTGAAAAATAAAAACTTTTTACAAAAAAAAACAACCGTCTTCAAAAAAAAGCACTACAAAGTGAAAAATAACTTTAATTTCGGAAGTCAGTGGCCAGAAACGAAAATTCTAAACCAAAGACACCGACTTCCGAAATTAAAGTTCTCTTTGATTTAATATTTGTTTTACCAGATTAAATTAAAAATACTTAGAATCCTGTAATTACCAGGACCCTATATTAATTAATGTCCCGTTACTGATGGCGAATATTCGCCAAATAGCCTGAGGCCTAGCGTAAATGGTAAAATAATTTGTTTTGTACTGCCATTTGTTGGTTACGTGACATTTTAGTTAGATGATCGAGAACATATAAACGACCATTTGAACTGTTTTATCTCGATTTGATTGATATTTTCGCTCAAATGTTATTCGAATAAAACTAATTTCGCTTCCAAATGTTGACGGACGGACGGTTTTAGCTGTTTATTGAATACCTGTGTAGACAAAATTATAGAAAAGTGAATTCATGACAACTTAATTTGTGCTAAAGAAGCATATCTCTTATTCACGCATACATACGAGTTATAGCCAAAAAAAAAAGCTTGAATATCGTCTCTTATATCTTTCGCTACAACATTTTTTTTTTTTTTCAAAGAAAGCATTTCATAATGCTAACACATGCTTGTGGTTTGACAAACATAATAAAACGTCTCCTTATTGATTTTTTGTCATGGCTACACGCATATCAAAAACCTTATAGGTTGATGTAAATGACTGGGGGGTTACGACGATGCATTAAAATCTTGTTAAACTAGAATCTCCTCTATAAAACCGCTATCCAACTATCTCTTAACAATTCACAATCACAACCTAAAAACCTACATCCGTCATGTCTTAAAATTCCCGTCTCCCGGACGCCATTTTCGGTCTAAAATCTGAGATTTAAAATTTCAACTCGAATTGTACTCGGACGGCAGCCCTACAAAGGCAAACTCACAGGGGTGTCAACTAAATTATTTCTAAAGGACTTTTTCTTCTCCGCTTTGCATTAACTGCAACCCTTTTGTGTCTATATCTGCCTGCTCGGACGTGCAAAATAAATAAGCGTCGAAATAATTCGGGCAGAAAAGCAGCAAATTGGAATTTGTTTTCTGTTGAATTTATTTCACTGTAATTTCTCGTTATGAGTTTTAAATAACTTTATTTTATTCTCGTAGCCGGGAATGCTCGGTCTTTGTGGTAACCTTTTTTATTAAAGGTTTCTTGTGTTTTTACCTTATAGTTTATTTTTGGGGTGTACCTGTAATTCTGTGGCCGCCTTTGAATCTATCGTGACGAAGCAATTCGTGGCGAAACATCGTATGTTGTGCTCGCTAAAATATTATCGCGCTAATGCGGTGGTCACATTAGCGGCTTCATAATTTTAACAAATTGTCGTACAATATAGATGACTGTCCATTATTTCGACAGAGCGTCTACTCAGTTCCGACACAACAGTCAAAATGAACAACGTTAGTCTGATCCCACGCCACGCCACCATGGTGAGAATTCCGCAGTGGGTATCGTGTAAGGAGTACTTTAAAGAGCTTCAGATACTAACGGTCCCTTGTTTGTATATTTTAGTTCTTCTCATGGATCTTATGAAACAGCTGCAGAATTTCGAAACACCAGAAGAAAGAGGTAAGCGGGAAGCGTAGGGACTTACAAAATAAGATACGATCTCATTTAAAAGTCGTGAGTCATGCTGCAGGTTATCAATCAATTAAACTATTTAATAAACTACCTGTACACTTCAAGTCATTATAACGGGTGATTTTTTAAGAGGTATAGGATTTGATTTAAAAAAAAAACACAAAAAATTTGAAAAATTTGATGAAATCTTTATTGGAATCGATAGAACGATCGATATAATTTAATGTTTGAAGATGATTTCATGCAAATGCTGGCCGCGGCTCCGGTTTAGATGGCCCATTCGCAAGGCTTTGCTTGCTTGCATTGCTCTACCACTGGACCATCCTGCTCTAGCACTGGGCCACCCTGCGCTAAAAATAAACAAAACTGCTTTCAAATTAAATATTAAGCTTAAAATGGATTTCAAAATTAATTAAAAAGACGGTAACAAGGTGTCATAATTCAGAGCAACAAGCGAAGCGTTGTTTTGTTAAGTAAAATTTAATTAGCTGTCATCGCAGTGAGTACTCTTTGTGTGAGTTGCAGTCAAAGCTAATCTGAATTTACCTTCAACGCTTTTACTGAAAAGGGTGCTAAAAATAACTGCTAAAATATCGAGCTAATGCAATTTAGAAGCTCTAGCGGGACTGTTATTATGTTTTTTTTCTAAGTCGGATTGAATACTCGCAAGCGGCGTATATGACAGGTTGTATGAACGTAAACCTAACTTAACCACCTCTGTGGTTTAGTGGTTAGACCACCTGTCTCAGACCCAGAGGTCCCGTATTCGACTCTCATGTGGCGGCAAAATTTTCTGTTCAGTTTGGTTGGTGGTAGGGCTTATCCTAAATCCGTCTGGCTAGCTACCGGGTGGTATTATAGACTTATATAAGTCTGACGCCATAACAACAATGTTAAAAGCATTGTTGTGTTTCGGCAGTTAGAGGAAAAACGGCCAGTTCCTCTGTGGTTGAAGATGCGGTGAAGCTCGCTTTCACCTTCGGCCTGATCATCACTTACCATCAGGTGAGATGCAGGCCAACAGCATCCTCAACAAAAAAAACAGCAAAGCATAAGGTTGCCTGTCCACTGGAGCGGAGAGGAGAGGAGCGGAGTAGCGGTGTGCCAATATTAACCAATTGAATTGCATAAAACCTCCGCTCCGCTTCAGTGGACATAGGGATTTGCGAACTAGTTTAAAAATTCATACAAAACCAGGAAGCGGAGCTGGGAAATGGAGCGGAGAAACGGAGAGGGGAAGCGGAGCGGGGAAACGGAGCGGAGAAGTGGAGCGGGGAACCGGAGTGGGGAATTATTACTCGTCGCGTGAACTCGGTCTAGCTCCGCACAGTCCGCAACACCGCTCCGCTACCTCACTCCGCACAGTCCGTAACTCCGCTCCGCTGCCACGCATCAATGGACAGACACTGTCCGCAACTCCGCATCAATGAACAGACACTGTCCGCAACTCCGCTCCACTCCGCTACCTCACTTCGCTTCAATGGACTGGCAGGCTAAGGACCGTAGCTTACCCCCATGAAAAACAGCGAAGTTTATTTTGTGATTTGAAATATTTTTTCTACGTGTTATTAGGATGGGTAGTGAATTCATAATGTAACTTATAGGAAGACAAAATAAAAACTCATTTTAAAAACTTCTAACAAACACATAGTTCGTGTCAAAACAAGGTGTTACACGAGAAACCCCTAGAATTAGAATATACGAAAGGTTACAAAATTCTCATTTGAAATACTCCATTTCACTTCAACTACTTCTCTCTTTTTCGTGTGGTTAGTGACTAACCTGGTGTCAGAGTTTTAAAGCCGCCCATGGGCCTCTGACTTGGCTTCACATGCTGTCGAGAAATATCATTCAGCATGCCGGTTTCCTCCCGGTGTTTTCCTTCACCGTTTTTAAAGTGATAATTATACAATACGCACATGAATCGGAAAAGTCAGAAGTGCGTGCCTTGGGTTCAAACTTGAGACCTATGACTTAGTAGTCCGATGGTCACACCAATAGGCTATCAGTTCAACAACAAATCAAAGACTTTTAGAAATTTTTATCTAGACATCGAAACACAAAAAAGTGGTAGCCTATAAACCACCACCATTTTAACTACGTAGAAACGTGACTTATTAAAGTAAAGCTGTCTCTCTAATGCTTGGCGGCCATTAATATGACAGCTTAGCTCTATCCACTAAATACTTAATGATGTTACGTCACACGCTGAGAGCGCATAGCTAACGACCCTTGCTGCACTTAGTTGCAGATCTAGAGAAAATTAATTTGGATTATTTTGTGAATAAAAAATTAATGTCTCTTTGAATTTTAAAATTGTTGTGTAATATTTGTGTGTGTATTTTTCAGTGTTATAACAGAGTAAGCATTCTAAAGCTAGGCACACATTATATCAGGCCGCAGAGCATTGCATTTCAATACACGATGCGGCCCGCATGTAGTGCGCAATGGTTCATACAAAATGTGATGTAGGAGGATTTCTGCACTAAAAGCCCATGCAAAGTTTGCAAAATTTACTTGTCTGTTTGTTGCACAAACAATGAACTATGGGTGATCGGCAGTCTACTACGCCTGCGTAGCAACCGTAGCACTTAGCTTCAACGTCAGCTACACCGTAGACCTTGCGTAGACCACAATCTTGCAACTAATTTTCTTAATTTTTCTTATTATTCATTAAACATTCAGGTAAAGTTTATTTGTTTTGGCAGTCATATAAGTGTGTTTATACAACATGCTTCATATACACAATACATAAAAAATACTCATATTTCACAATTGCTGCGAGTACTATCGTTAGTTTTTGGCATTTATTGCTATTGTACAGTTCATATCTACGATATCCCTGCAATTTATGTAATTTATTGTATGTATTCAAGATACATAAGTAAACTTGCTTTCAATACTGGTTATTTATTCTAGTCTTGAATCAATTGTATTTTGACTAGAAATTGCCTTTTTGGAATATAATATTTCTTGATTTTGTGAAACTCGTCACAAATCATGGCACCTAATATATATTTTTTTTGTTGATAATTTTCGTATTTCGTAAACCTCACGTGTTACTGTACAGGAGTGATTATATTTTTTATAGGGGGTGAAATCATACAATAAACGTATTCACGTATTCAAGTGTTACAGGAGTGATTATATTTTTTATAGGGGGTGAAATCATACAAGGAACGGTCTTTTCTTGCTCGATCTTACGGAACCCTTCTTGTGTAAATCCGACTCGCACTTTGTCGGTTTTACATCAACCATACGCAAAACGGGATGGCATTAAAATGTTTTTTTTTGTGAACTTTAAACCTTTTCCGGCACATTTTTATTAAACCTTCCAGCTTAACTGTATCTCTGTATCAAGCATCAAACTGACAGCCTTCTACGTTCAAATAATACATGCGATGCAGTCTATTAAGTTAGTTGAAAAGCTAGTCTGAACTTTCACTTGGCATTCGGGGATTTATCATAAGTTAATAACTTAAGTGTATAACTTTTATTTCACAAAGCTTTAAAGGAGTCAGCTGATAAAACATTCGTGATCTTGCTTTAAAAGGGGTTATTTAATATTAAATAGTTTGAGTTCGAGTTTAGATGTGACACTTCGAAGTTAGATACTTCTTGCCAACTTTATTTACCTACTTAGAAAACGGCATAATTTAAGAATACAGGTTCTGAAAAGACCTATCCCACATTTGTTTTCTACGCATCTATTTAATTCTTTAGCACACAAATGTAAAGAGGCGGACTTGATGTCATAGGCATTTTTTACCAGTCAACCTTTGGGTGATTTGGGTGTTTATTTTATTTAAATCGCATTCTCTTCATCAAACTAAGTAACTTTAAGGTTGAACTAGTCGCGGGCTCAAAGCACGCTGTCTCACCCGGCATCGTGTCCGACAGGGATAGTATCAGTGATGAGCAGTTAGACGCTGGTCTACATGCACAACGTCCAGTTCGCACACACACAAACACCGTTCTGAACTATTTTAGTAAAACGAGCTCGTAAAATATTACGAAAAGTCCGTAGAAAAATCGAGTTTTATGAAAAAAACACTGCATAAATCAATTACAAATACAGTTTATTGAATTTTTCGATAATTGAGCTTTGTCGGTGCTGACTTTGTTATGGAGATTTTAATTTTTTATTATTATTTATTTATTTACGCCCATAGTTGCGTTTAAATTAGCAAAAAAAACGAATCTTTGTTGGCTCCTAACTTTTTAATGGCTTATTATTTTACTATTCTGTTTCCGCAGAGACAAAATTAATATTAAGACAAAATGATATCATGTTTAACTTTGGATGTAGAATGTTGAACAATAGAGTAAAAGCCCCCCGAATTGTTTATGTAAAAATATCAACTAGTTCCACCTTAAGCAAAAATTATAGCTGAGAAATGACTTTTATTTTTGGTGTGAAAAATCGCTGCTTACGGCAGCGCGCAATTTGGCGCATACAAAACATTATGCAACGGTACGGAAGTTTTGGGAATATTTAAAATTAAGTTATAACATTTAAAAGCTTTCGTTAGAAAAAAAAAACGTTTGAACTTTGTCCTTCAAAATCTCCGTAGTCAGAAGGTTCCCAGGTTTGTTCCAGTACAAAAAAATATTTTGACACCCGTTCAGTAATTATATTGGTACAATAACAGCGCATACAAACGTAATAAAAAAAATAAAAAATATAACAGAGTATCTTTAATTAATTTTGTTATAATACGAGTCTAAACACTACACACTAGTAACTAAAGTTGATTTTCGATTGTAGTATTTATGCAGAGACTTTTCAGTTTCATTAAAATTAAATGCAAAAACCAATTTATAGCGCACCTACGCTTCTTTTGAGTTTTGGCCATTTGCATTTAAAATTAAAACACGCTTAACTTTGTCAGGATACCGATACAGGCAGCTATACGCCATTTCAATCTACGAAATCACCATAATTTAATCATTTAACCCGTTCGTCGAATATCAATTAAATTAATCCATTTGTATCATCACATTTTAATTGATCCGGAAATTAAGTAAATTAAAAGCAAATATTAATTTGTTTCAATTAAAATGCTATTTTCATTAAAGGGTAAATGTAGAGTAGTAAATAAGTAAGAAAAGGCAAAATGGTTTAATGTTTTAAGTTTTTTTCCTTCGAAATCATTAAGGACGTACTGAAAAGTCTCTAAGGTTGTATAATAACGTTGTTTGATTTTATTTACCCACAAATACGGGCAGCGACGTTACTCACTAATCATTTCGTAGTTTAGTGTTTTTCTACTAACTAATTAAAGTCAAATTCACATGTTTTATTGCACTCATGGTAAGTAAGTAGATGATACATTTAAGGAATCCAGCACCTGAAATTAACCCTGTATCTGCAGAGCATTTTACAAAGTATCAAAATGAGTTTACATTTAGTTTTAAACTTTACAATTAGTTGTAAGTTTTAGTTTTAAACTTTAAAATTAGTATATAAGTAAAAACTTTACATTTAGTTTTTTTTTATAAAGAAAAAAGTTTAAAATTGTTTTATCTATATTATACTTATCTTCTTCTCTTCTCCTAAATCATTTCTTAGACCAAAGTAATAATCTTAGCTAATTTGATTATTAAGTATTCATTAATAAATCTCATCGTTTACTTTGAATAGTTTATACTTTGTTTCTGACTGCATGCTGCTACATACATGTTGTTTATGTAATTCACAAATTGCTTCAACAGTATTCCGGAAAACAGTATGTCATTTGACACTACGGTGTACGAAGCCATAATTATAAGCTGGATATTAATTATGAACGTCAGTCGTCAGTAATTTATGATCGTAATTTGCATATGAACCTTCATAGAGGGTGATTCATTTGGCTGACTTGACAACTTAGTTTGATTACAACTGTATTAATTGTTATTTTAATTAGTTTAATAGTTGGTTATTGGTAAGTGATTTCAATTATGATGAATCTTAAGGTTTCTAACCAACATGAATAGAACGTTTTTCCAACTTTGGGCATCAGCCAGAAAGGCATTTCCTGTATTTTTTTTATTTCGATTGCAATCTATAATCTGTGTCAATCTGCCAAAAATTGTTCAGAGTTTTCTTATGTGCATTTAAGGTTCATGCTCATACGTCAGTCACGTCAGCGTCAAGAGGCCGATCAGTCACGTCAACTTCAAGGAACAGACAATGAGTCAGTCCGTTATAACAACGCGTGTTTCGTTCGTAGCAATACAAGTTTTGACTTGCAGGTGACGCGACGTGGACTATCGTGATTATGTGAATTTTGGTCTTCTACTACATCTTTATACCACAGCAAAAACTATTTCTTTACAGCTTGTCCCATATAGAGAGAATAATACCATTATCTTCCATTGCAGGTTCAGGCAAAAATATTTATGATTCGGTTTTTTGTATTAGGAAAGCCTCCGTAGCAGCTTGAAGTATGTTTTTGTGCCCGATAAATAAATGACACAGAGAGTTATGTTTCGGCGATCGGGAATTTAGTTAAAAAAACTTTATTTATGACAATTATTTTAATTACATAAAAACAGTGTATTAAACTGAAGGCTGATCTATAAACTAACTTCACAAACAATGATATGGAACAACATGTAATTGATCTTATTGATAGGTTGCACTTTAATACGTAGGTTGGCGGCTGTGTACTCAGCGTAAACGGTTGTTACGATGAGTTAACTAGAGGCCTGCTTTTTTTTTTTTCAGTGTGTATCCTTCAGAAGGTATCCGGACCTTGGGGATAAGATCTGGGCGTGTGGGATTCCTACCACACTTAAAATCACTCCGTTGGTTACTGTCTGCACATTTAAGGGGCACCGTTACATTTCAAGAGCAGATCCGAAACCCCCTCTGTGCAACCCCTGTTAGAGCACATCTCTGGGTAGACTGTAAGACCTAGGCCAGGTCTGTAGTGGGTGACGTCGGTCTGTAGATGATGATGATATACTTAAGACGCAGATATATGCCAGTGACCTTGAGTGGTTAGTTTGCGTGTTCTGTACTAAGCTCAGGCAACGCGTCCCACGTCCAGCCAGTAATAGGACTCGCCCATCCAGGAGCGCTGTCCCAAATTAGATACATTATTAATTTATTATACATAAAACAAAAGGTATTTAAATAAAACCACGTATAAAATAATTAAATTATCTTTAAAACGGTGAAGGTTTCTGAAAAATGCTTGATGCTAACCTAACCTAACCTAACGCGGATACAAAACTGAGAATCACGCAAAATCTAATCTAATTAAATAGTGAAATTAATTTGTAAAGTTATGTCTACATCACTTTACAAACTAATTTCACTATTTAATATAAATATAATCCAAAATATTCTTATATTAAGTTATTAATAAAATGCTCTAATTTCACATATATTTTTTCCAAATCATTAACACTACTCGTTTAGACGTGATCTTCAGTATTAAATCATTAAAATTCGGTTATCATCGCCTCAAACGACAATAGAATCACCCTACTTTAGACCTGAACTTAGCATGCAAAATGTGGATGTACAATTGTGTCTATCTGGTCTGGGAATACATACATTAAGTTGTTAATGTTACAAACATTAAGTTAGTTATTAACACGTATTCATATGCAAATCTTTGCCAATATTAATCAGGTGTTTATGTATGTAAATGTATCGAATGTTATTATGTACCTACATAATGCATGTGTTTAGATGAAAATTTCCTTGTTTATGTTAATTTAATATTGTAGAATATCGTGTTAAAACTTTTAAAGGTAATTAATTCATTCATGCAAATTATATTCGCAGGATTAAATTTCTTACAAATTACTGCTACAATTAACAGTAAAAGGGATGTTTTTATAAAAATAAATAATAACAGCCGTACGGGTTAATCGAAGGTTTGACATTGTAATAGATACTCCTCGTTATGTATTTTAATTGGAAACAAATGACATTACCATTGTTCAATTTATTGTAAGCTATTGGAATAGACTTTTGCATGCCCTTGTAACGGCTGAACATGTAGATCAATGAAAAAATATGTAAACATTTATTTTACCTGTTGGGAATCCAACACAACACCTTTCACGCGGTCTGCACGCGCAGGCATCGTGATCAGCGCGTCATCGGTACAGCTGAGCTGCGGCGCGACGGCGACACGGCTCGGCACTCGCTTCCACGGACTCCACCGCGCCGGACGATATTCCTCACTTATTTTATTGTTTGTCCGGGACAGTTTATTTTGTTATAAGCACGGCATTAAACCATTGCCTAAAATACAGTCCACTTCTTTCATTGCTCAACGCGCTAACATACCCATGTTTGCAAAAGAATAAATGATTTGATTTGATTCGGAGTTTTTGTTAAACGTGGTAAAGTTACGAGGTCGACTATTATCGACAGAAGTCAAAATTACAGTTTTAGGTCTTATTGTACATCATTCTACACGTGCAGCCTGTGGGCCGACTATACTCAAAAGTCTTATAGTGCCCTCCGAGTCCAATTTAATAATGCGTTCAGGGTGCTGATGGGGCTTCGGCAATTCTGTAGTGCATCAGGGATGTTTGAATGATTTGAATGATGCGTAAAAGGTGCGCATCCTTGGTGCATAGAGTACGTGGCACCGCCAACAGCATCCTTAGCATGATCTCTATTCGGCTGGACTGTAGTTACATCAATCATTGCTGCGTCATTTGTCATGGAATGGCGCAGTAGTGATTGTTGAATTTACTTTATTTTATTGTGGATAGATTTAAATATTACTAACACTAGTCTATAAGAACATTGTTACTAACAAAATGGACACCATGGTCTGAAATAAAATATTTTTTTTATTTATTTTTATTTATTAAACTTCTCTTCAAAAAATCATGTAGGTACTTACTTTATCCACTGCAACGAAGATTTCTCCTGTGAGTTCTTAAGGTTTGAACAGCTGCTGGCGTGCATCTGTTGTTCGTGATGCAATCACCGACGTGACTGGCCTATGTTCGGCCGTAAAACAAAAGAGAGTGCGGTCAAAGGTCAAGAAAGTGAAATGTAGGATCGTTTCATACTCGTTGAATTCGTCATACGAAGGGGTCCCTTCATAAACAGCCTATGTTCACACTCCTGGGACATAGGCCTCTTCTCTGTGAGAGGGAGTGGGCTGTAATCTACCACGCGGGCCCAGTGCGGGGTCGTAAATTTATTTATTTATTACTTCAAGCACAGAAATGTACAAAGGCGGACTTAATGTCATAGGCTCTACCAGTCAACCTTTAGGTGATGCAGAGATAAACAGTAGTAAGTGCAATTACGAAAAATTGAGGAATAATAAAATATAAAAGTAATATATAAAGATACACTTATACCTATTACAAACTATTAATATAATATATATGTCTAATTATATATAAATATAAGCACAAATAAATATACATAAATACAAACTGTCCCAGCTTCTATTGGTTTGTGATAAACGCGTATTATAACATAGGTACTCCGTTTTTTATTGAAATATAATAAATAATCTGCGTTCGCAATTTATTTGCCAAACATGGAAACAAACACGAGTTTTAGGAAAAACAACTGTAAGGCCTACACATAAGGTTCAGTTTGCGCTACAACTTCATATTTTTTATCATTCTAAAATCAACTTTATTTACACTTCATAAAGTTGATGTTTGTTTCAGTGGAAATAACATCAATTGGAAACAAGGATTTAAATAGGCTTTAGAAGTATTTGTGCACTCTCTTGTCAGCTATTGACTTTTCAATGTGTCCACTGTATTCTTCACACTTGCACCACACGTACATTTTTCTACTATGACTATTCTACAAATCCTCAATTTTCTTGACTTAAATATAAGACTTTTCTCCCCGTTCCCTATTTCCCACATAAGTATTATTGTACGTAATCTTCTTTCTCGTACCTTTCTACTCTGGAGCTTCCATGTCATCACGAAAATGCATTGTTTATGCACGAGTTTGGATCACACTGCAATTTTATAAGTCTTCTAGATAATAGTAGTTTCAGTTTATTTTAAATAGCATTTTTCTATACCTACTGTATTTTAAAATTGGCGCTGTGTATCCACTGAAGTCTAAACTAATATTTTAAAGAGAAAATATTTGATTTTTTGTAAGTTTTTTTGTTACGCTTTCATGTTAATTTACTAACTTAGTTATAAGTACTTTTTACTAACAATGTATGGAATGTTTTATTCTGAAATAAATGATTAATAATAATAAAAATAACGTACGACACCGCCGTATCTCTACGTTGACGTCGTGGTGGGGCTTGCGCGCTCCAAACTCTAGGTCTGTGCCGGTAGAGGTCTAGGAGCCACACCAAGAGAGATACAGAAACCCGCAGGGCAGCTTGTGGCGTGCTGTTGGGCAGTAGCGACCCCACGGACCCTATCTCCCGGGAGAAGTCTTTTTCGTCATCTCTGGCTTGCCTTTATTGGCCGGCTGGAGTGAACACTGACGAGGAACAGAGCTCCCACCTCATTCTTGCCTTAATTGGCCGGCTTGAGTGGAGATTCGCAAGAGCAAACGTGCTCGGAGGAAGAAAGTATTCCAGTAAGTGCTCGTAGGGATCTTGACCATCTTCCGGGCTCTGGGATTGTTCTGAAAGCCGTGGAATACCTCTCCACTCCTCAAGCACCTCAGGACATGTTGCCCCCTTGTCGCTACGTCACTATGTGCTAGCAACAGTTTCCGGGGGCCCATTATTGAGTGTGCAAGTCATCCCCTGCCATTTTATCCGTGTATATCTTAACATTGATCAGGCAGGGGACATAGGCCTTCCATAGTTTTAGGTAACCAACCCACTATAGCCACCCAAACCCATAGCCCAATATATTTTTTTTCCATGTTCTGCAATAGTCCTGCACCAACCGGGGGTTGTCCTTGGGTGCACTTGCATAGTGCATACAGGGATAATCTTCGGTTGGTGCCTCATTCCATTTAAAATTGTCTAATGGGCCTCTGCGAGTTGGCTTCGGCCCCTCGTACGCCTTCCAAAGGACCAGGACCCCATGGTCCCGAGATTTGTTGACAAATAAAATAATAATAATAATAATATTTTATATTTTTAAATGTTTTAATTTTTTATATTCTAATATTTAAAAATATAATTTATAAGTATTTAAACTGGAATAAAGAAAATACAAATAAATGATATGTTGTTCTTAATTTAAACTAACTATTCCCTTAAATTCAACTGTAAATACCTAATAAAAAAGTCTATTTACTAAACCATAAAACAAACAACAAAAATAAAAATATGTTTCACAAATAATTGTACTTACAATCAACAATTGCGATAAAATCAAAAGGTTAACTGAAACATGTTTTGAAAATGTAAATAAACGAGCAAACTACACAGAACACGAAAAAACTCCAATAACATTTCCGTGTTAAGTCAATGGAACAAAATGGCGTCAGTTTTTACAGTTAGTATTAGAACGATGATATCAGTTAGTCACGCGATGAAAGCATCAGGCTTGTGTTTGATCAAAACAAGCCCGTTTGATTAGGTGCACGTGCAATTATCAGGCTTTGAAGTAAAGATTGTGGTGTATTACAGGTATAATGTAAGCAATATCAAGACGCATATAAGATTTTGAACAGTTTAGGACATGTCCTAACCGAAAGCAGCTGTCGCGCGAGTACGCGATGACTCGTATTATGAATTACTCACGCGGTCATTCAACCCACGTTTGAATGTCATAATTTATGTAAACAATCACGTAATCGCTTATTAGCGCGACTTTTAGTTTTCGTTTAGGACTCAGGGTACGACTGGTGCCTTTTCTGCGCGTCTGATAGTTTTTGTACGGTTGTAAAAGATTGCTTTTAGGTAATCTGTTTGTCATTTAAAATAATCTTAGATTTATTAAAATTGTTCTCGGTAAGATTAAAAAAAATTGGCGCAAAAATTAACCACCTTTTAGATAATTAAAACGAAAAAAGACAAGAAATTATGTGCATAACAAGGAAGAATTTCAAAACCCATAATATAGGCTATCCTGCCTTTACCAGAAGTCATCGTATTAGTAGCAGATTGAATATTATCAGGATTGTGCCGGAATATAGCAGTTCGTCGTGGACGTGGCACGACAGCGGTTCCCTTGACATCATCTCTGTCATCAGAAAACAGATGTCACGCAACCATCGATGCAACGCTCTGCTATAGTGACTGTCACTTTTTTTTTTTTTTTATATAGGGCATCTCGCAGTTAACCTCTGAGGAGGTCGTAGCTGCTTAACCGGACTTTCCTGTGGCTGCCTTAAGCTTCTACACTTAAAGCCTCCAGCCAGGGGCATAAACTATTCTAATTAAAACTAGGCGAACGCTCGCTAAGGGCACCCCCTGTGGGGTACGGACCTCGGCTTAGGGCGTCGCTGGGGGGAGGACAGCAAGATGGGACAGGCTGGATCAAACATAGATT
Source organism: Agrochola macilenta (assembly GCA_916701695.1). Classification (NCBI taxonomy): domain Eukaryota; kingdom Metazoa; phylum Arthropoda; class Insecta; order Lepidoptera; family Noctuidae; genus Agrochola; species Agrochola macilenta. Next base: position 6,798,188 of record OU753564.1, on the reverse strand, counting down.
ATTATTATTCGGGGAATTTAAGACTACGGGCTCAGCTTCGACGCGGGCTGGCGCATCGTCGAGCAAGGGTCGGGGGGGAGTATCATTTACTCGGGAGGGACGCGGTCGCGGACCTCTGCGGCGAGGTCGGAACGTGTGTCGGTGTGTGTGTTTCTTTACTGTACTGGTGGCCCTATTGCTCTCCTGGAGGAGGGTTATGGGGTCATCTGGGTCGTTGAGAACATGCCTTGGACGGCGGATTTTACTTATTCCAGAGGGAATATAACTGGCGGCCTTCACAACCAGAGGGTTGCGATGTATTGCGGCTTTATCAAAATAACGCGTTGCATTGCGTTTTAGAAATTGGGCTATTGTGGGGATTTTAAGGTCGAGATGGAGGATCTCGTTCCTAACATACCAGGGGGAAGCCGTCGCCATTCGAAGGAAACGGTTTTGGAGGGTCTGCATCTTATGGAGATGGTAGGGTTTGGCTTGTGCCCAGGCGGCACACGCATAGGTCATAATGGGTCTAATGCACGCCGTGTAGGTACGCAATTTGCACCTGAGTGACAATTTGCTTCGTGCATTGAGAACGGAGTGGAGCCTACCGAGAGCGAAAGCGGCTCGCGAGCGTGCCTGCTTTATGTGCTCGGAGAATGTGAGTTTAAAATCGAGGACCACACCTAGATATTTGGCTCGCTTCTCCCAGGGGATCGGCTTGTCAAACATGGTGATTGGTCGGGGGAGCGTGTTAATAAGTTTTTTGAGTCTCGGTTTCTTGAAGAGAACCGCTTGACTCTTATCGGGATTGACCTCGATTCTCCACTTTCTGAACCACTTGCCGAGCTTGTCGACTGCGGTTTGGAGAGTGAGAGCTATCGCGTCGGGGCTTCTGCCTGAATAGTAAATGGCCGTGTCGTCTGCGAACAGAGCCAACTGCGCCTTGTTACTTTTAGGGATATCGCTGGTGAACAGCGTGAAAATGAGAGGAGATAGCACGGAGCCCTGAGGGACACCCGCGCGTAAGGGTCGGGGGGAGGAGAGCGCTCCTTCAATGCGATAGCGGAAGGTGCGATTCGACAAAAAGTCTCGTAAGATGAGCACGAGACGATCTGGCACACCGAGTTTGTAGAGCTTATATAATAAGCCGTTGTGCCAGACTTTGTCAAAAGCTTTCGCTATGTCGAAGAAGATAGCACCCGTCATCAAGCCGCGCTGGAAACCAGCGCTTATGTCCTCGATGATGCGGTGGACCTGATGCACGCTAGAGTGCTGAGTTCGAAAGCCGAACTGTTCGTTGGGAATAAGGCCCTTGGTCTCGGCGTATTCTCTGAGACGCTTATAAATAAGCCTCTCATAGATTTTGCCGAGAACCTTGAGCAGACTAATGGGACGGTAACTAGAAGGCTCAGACTTGGGTTTGCCTGGCTTCGGGATGCCGATGACGTTGGCTTCTTTCCACGTTTGTGGGAAGATATTGTTGCTTAGGGCACCATTGAAGATTGTGGCCAATAACATTATCAAGTGGGCAGGGAAAAGCTGGACCACTCTGTTGGTGAGTCCATCTGAACCGGGGGCTTTACGAGCTTTAAGACCCTTGATGATATCGTGCACTTCGTCTGGGGTGACGGGAGGCAGAGGATTCTCAGGGTCTTCTACGGGAGGGAGAGAGGCTCTACGTTCGACTTCCGCGTCTACCTCTGCGAGGTGAGCTTGGTCTACTGGTAGGGAGCTGGGTGAGCACTGAGCTTCTAGACTGTCGGCTAGGCACTCGGCCTTGTCGACGTCGTCGAATGCAATGGTCTTATCAGGACGTACTAATGGGGGCATGGAAGTGACTTGCGGGGACTTGAGTTTCCTCTGAAGTTCCCAGAAGGCTAGGTGGGTAGGCTCTAACTCGCTTAGCATCTTATCCCAGCCCGCGTTACGCAGCTCCGCTACGCGTTTCCTTACAGTTCTCTGTAAGTAGCGCATATGGGCTTTGTTCGCGTCGCAGGGAAAGCTACTGTACGCACGGATAGACGCGTTCTTCTCAGTCAACAGATTACGTACATCGTCAGGTAGCTTCCAGCGACGGTCATCCGTCACTGTGACTTCCCTTGAACATTCGTTCACGACAGATTGTATGTGATCCGTGAATGAGTCGATCGCGGCCATCGTGTCCGAGATAGAGTCAAACTGATCGGGGATGTTATCTAATTGGGGGGACGTGTTGGATTTCAGCTGGGTGCTTACTTTCTTCCAGTCCGTTACCTTTTTAGTGACGGGAGGTTGATTGGGGTCGGAGAGACCTATGCGCGGGGCCAGTCTTATGACTATGGGACGGTGATCAGAGTTAAGCTCGTGTACCGTCTCTATTGAGTCTAAACGTAGATTGACGTTCTTAAGGAGCGCCAAGTCTAGGACATCGGGTGTATGAAACGCGTTTGCAAAGAGTCGGGGGTCCTCTGAAGTGGGTTGGGGAGGAAGGTAGACCGATATAAGGGTGATCGGCTGATGGACTGACATGCCTAGGTGGCAGATGGAGACTTCTAATACTGAGAGCGGGGGAGGATCCATGGGGATGCAATAGAGGTCTTTTTTATAATAGATAAGGGTGCCGCCCTTGTGACAACGAGTCCTATCGTTGCGAACTACACGATAGTTAGCGATTGACGGATCTCGTTTATTAGGTTTGAGGAAGGATTCCTGTAAGAGGAAGACGTCTATGTGGTGATCGCGGAGGAATTTCGCGATCTCGTCGCGTTGGCCATTAATGCCGTTTGCATTGAAGATGCCTAACATGAGGGATCGGGGTTTGAACCTAGCTAAGATGGTGTTAGACATTGTGGGTTCTATGGGAGGCGCGGGATGTCAGAGCACGCGTAATGTCTGGATACGCGTTGTAAATAGCTTGGATCTTTATGAGATCACAGGCGTCTTGGGCGGCCTCAAGTTGACTGGCCATTTGGAAAGCGCGAGGAGAGAGGAATGTCATCGCGGAGGAAAGGACATTTTGAGGCATGCTAGAAGAGGCTACGGGAGTGTTCGCGGGTTGCGGACGCGGTGCTATAGGAGCAGGTGCGGGCTTATTAAGGGGCGCGGGGGGGTGATAACGGGGGCCCATAAGGGGGGGGATGGTGGGGGGTGGGGGTTGGAAGGTAGCCATGGCTGGAAAGGCCTGCTGGTGGTGGAGGTAATTCCACGGAGTGGGCCTCTGAGGGCTTAATCTCTCAGGAAGTTGAGAGGATGGGATTCTATAATTTGAGGGAGTTTCCCTCTGTTGATGGGCGCCTGCGCGCTTGGTCAATTTTGGGGACGACGACTTGGGAGCTTTGGGACAGCCACGGTAGTTGGCAGGGTGGCCCTCTTGCCCGCATAGCACGCAGCTAGGTGGCGTGAGGCAAAGCGATCGATCTTTAGGTCGCGTGCACTCGGAAGTGCCATGCGCGCCCAGGCACTTTACGCACCTGGGTGTCGCGTGACAAAACTTTTGCGAGTGACCGTAAAGTTGGCAATTGTGACATTGCCCTACTATGCCATTTTTCCTGGGTTTCTCGATCTGGAGACCCGTGAGGTGACAGATGGATTTTACCTTAAAAATAGGGTGATAACCCTGAACTGGGGGACAGATAACAAGTACCATGTCGTATTGCTCTCCGCCTCTAGCGCGGTGCATACGGTGGACTTCGTCTACGGGGATATTTTGCGACTGAAGGTCGGCTAAAATATCGGCGGCTAGTATTTCGCGCGGCATCCTTTTGATGACTACGCGGGTCTGTTTTTCCTCTGGGAGAGAGAAAGTGTGGAATGCCACCTTTCTCTGTCTCAGAAGACTAGTGAGGTCCCTATAATCGCGGGACGTAGGGACATTTACTTTAATACCCTGTTGGGTGTTCCTAGCGTTGGTGTATGCGATTTTTTGGTCGCAACACCATTTAGAGACGTCCGTCCACTTGCCCTTGTCCTGTATGAACACGGGTGGTGGCGGAGGGACCTTCTTAGGGCCAGAATTGGGTGGGATGGGAGTATCCTGCGAAGAGGATGACGCGATCGGGCGGGGGTCGGGGGAGGGGGTGACCTGCGAAGAGGATGACGCGGTCGGGCGGGGGGCGGGGGAGGGGGAAGCTACGGTAGTGCAAGTAGCGGGTGGGGCTGGGGATACTGGGAAAAGTGAGAATGAGTCACGATCCTCAAACGCTACTACTTTGCTGGCCTGGGTGGAAGATTGTTTCTTATTCTTCCGCTTTTTCCCTTTTCCGTTGACTGGGGTGAACCCATCGTCATCAGAGTGGGATGAAGCGGAGGAAGAAGAAAATCTAGCCTCAGGTTCCGAGCTGTACGGGTAAGGGGTCGTGACGCGTTTCGTTGAGTCTACTGGTTCGTCTGTGTCCATAGACATCAGCGGGCTAAGTGGGCTCTCTAGCTGGGGAGAGCGTGGGCTGTCATTGCTGCTTTCAGCGATGATAGGATCGGAGGGAATAGATTGAGAGGGCCGTCGTAGTGCAATTATTTCCGGGCCGAACTCAGTTTTCAGGGAGGGCGAGACGGTAATTATCCTTTTAAGGATGCTAGTGAGGGCTGCATTGTCGCTTTTAAGCGACCTAATGTCGTCTTGAAGAGACTTCAATAATGCCTCCATTATAATGGCTTTAATTAATTTGATTAATAAGAGGAATGGTTCCTATTTCTCCTAACAATTTCTAACACTAACTCCCCGGGCGGATTGGCCGGGGATGTGTAAACCCTCCCTGTCGGGTATAGACAGGGAGGTTGTGTACTTAATGGTGAGCCCTAAGCTTGCTTTTGCCCGTTGCCTATCTTATTGTGCAACGGGGTCCTAACCAGTCTAGTGTGCCGGGTGTAGACACACCCGATCGACACTAGGTGAGTCGCTGTGAAGGGAAAACTGTCACCAATGTCGACTAGGAGATCCCCCAAGGCCGAACACTGGGACCCGTCCAACTGATTGCCTAGCCCTGAAGGGGTTCGGCGGGTGTAATTGGGGCAACACCCTCTCGGTTTCGTTGGCACCGTATAGGTTTCCACCGAGAACCACGAAGTGACTGTCACGAGCCAGTGTCACTCTTATCTGACCTTTGCGGTGACCAGTAACTTCGTAAAAACTAGACGGCGCCGTATGCTACGCCATCATCTATACTAATACTAATTTAATATGCTAATATGCTATTATATTAATATGCTAATATAATATACTAATATGCGAAAATGCTAATATACTAATTAATAATTACTAATAAAATTACAAATTTGTTTGTTTGTAAGTTTGTTTGTAGGGGGTAATCTCCAGAACTACGGGTCGGATTTGAAAAAATATTTTTGAACTGGATAGCCCAATTCTTGAGGAAGGATATAGACTCGCGGGCGAAGTCGCGGGCAAAAGCTAGTTTATATTTTTTTTTTTGTTTCATCACATTTTATCGTATCACTTTCGTTTCATACATTCTTTAATCCACTGTAAACTTTACTTAGGATAGTACAATTTCCACATCCATCACTATTTCAAACGAGGATTTTATCTGTTTTCGAGAATAATACTATCAAGCTTTATGTAATAGGATTCCACAGTGAGGGACTTACAATTTTCCCATACATTTACTTCGCAGTTTTTCCGGTTCTGTAAATCAATATTTCCGTATCCCTCGGGATGCTAACGGGATATACGTAAACTAACGCTACTATATTATAACTGTTGAAAATGTACAAAAGTTAAACAGTTTTACAAATTGTTTAGTGCGTAGTTTCATTTGAGTTTTTGATGTGTCACATTTTTCCTCTGGCTTTCTAGTCATCTGTGGAAGTAATTTCATGAAGAGGGACGGAAGTGTATAACAGGAAGCCGGGGAAGTGCGCGATGTTTGATTTGAACAATGAGCACGCACGGTGGTATAGTTGGACATTTTCCGAGTGGTTGGTACTGTCAGCCACGATGTCAGATATGCGACTGAAAGTCTCGTATTTTTTTTTTTTTTCGTAAATTTGTATGTATGTTCTAATCGTAATAGCACGATTTCTTACTCAATCAATTATTATCTTTGACTACCTGACCCGTCAAAATTTCAATAATTCGTATAAAAAAGAGACGTTCCGTTTTTTCTGAATTTCAAGATTTTCCGCAAGACGTTTCTAATTTTTCTTTCCATAAGAACCTGATTTAGACCATTAAGAATATTATAAAATATGAAATAGTGAAATCCGTCCTGCTGCTGCAGCTGTTCTGAAGAGATGCGCTTACCAACGAACAGCATTTAATTTTTGGTGGGTAATTGATGTTTGCACGCACGGTGATGCCTGCGGATAATTATTTTTATGTTATTTAATCATTTTATTCATAATAATGGTTGTACAGCAGCATTATATTATAAGTAGTATTTATTTTATTTTATATTTATGTATTAAACTTTTATATTCATTAAATCAGACTTGGTTTCCGTACGTCTTTTTTGGGTGACCACTGAAAATCAGCGCTGTGCTCATAGCACAGCTTCATGCTGAGTGGAAGCGTTCTTGTCACAGTCATGACGTGCCACCAGCTGCCGACTATTTCGTGTCCTTCACCCCACAATCCTCACTTTTGAAAAAATCATGAAAATCAATTTTGAAAACGCCAAAATTTTGTCAAGAATAGTCATAAATAGTCACCAAGGTTAAAAAAATAGTCGCATTATGGTTCCGAAGATACAGCTATAAGTTGGTGAGGATTGTGGGGTGAACGTCTCCACACAATCCTCACCTCAGTGCAAGCAAACGGCTGGGAGTACCGACTTGGTTTCAATTCCAAAAAATAGTCAATAAATAGTCATAATGCTATGCCAAATCTCGAAAATAGTCATTAAGGGATTCCAGAGATATAAAGGGGTCTTGGTGAGGATTACGTGGAGAGCCTTTCTCGCCACAATCCTCACCTGATTACCGCGGAACGCCTAGGTTTTTGAATTTGAATTTGGTGTCAAAAAATAGTCAATAAATAGTCGTCTCGAACCATGATAATTTCGACTTGGTTTACTATGTAGAAGTATGTTAACCTTCCACGTCAACTTCTACATACATTTTGTTTTGGTATAGTCGCGAACAGTAAAATTGTAAATCTATTTTAATAGTGTTGTGTTGTTGTGTGTAGTGTTGTGTTAATTTAAAACAGTAATAAAATGTTGTAGTTACACTTACGTATAATATTTTTTCTGTCAAAGTTTAATAAATACCTACCTAGCTGTACATAATATTCCTCCAATTTTTCCGGTTGACTTTATTAGACCAAATAAATTTATTTATTTAAGATAAATTTGATTGTAGTATGAGTAATTAAGACTGTCCATTTGGAATTGTTTTCACAAGTACGTACGTTATCCCAGAGTGTAGTCCAGGATCTGATGATGGAGCTGGTATTAAGCTCGCCATACGATATCTTCAATTAACCAACGTAGCCTCCTTATGTTTGGGTTAGTTTGTACCTACCAACCTACCCACCAACCAACCTATTCACCAACCTACCCACCAACCAACCTATTCACCAACCTACCCACCAACTTACCTACCCACCAACCAACCTACCCAGCAACCAACCTACCTACCAACCAACCTACCCACCATCCTACCCACCAACCAACCTACCCACCAACCTACCACTAACACACCCACCAACCAAAGTTTAATAAATACCTACCTAACTGTACATAATATATAAGTAGATACTCGTAGATAGTCTTAATTACTCATACTACAATCAAGTTTATCTGAAATAAAGACATTTATTTGGTCTCATAAAGCCAACCGGAAAAATTGGAGGAATATTATGTACAGCTAGGTAGGTATTTATTAAACTTTGACAGAAAAAAAATATACGTAAGTAACTACAATATTGTATTACTGTTTTAAATTAATATACAATACTATTAAAATAGATTTACAATTTTACTGTTCGCGACTGTACCAAAACAAAATGTATGTAGAAGTTGACGTGGAAGGTTAACATACTTCTACATAGTAAACCAAGTCGAAATTATCATGGTTCGAGACGACTATTTATTGACTATTTTTTGACACCAAATTCAAATTCAAAAACCTAGGCGTTCCGCGGTAATCAGGTGAGGATTGTGGCGAGAAAGGCTCTCCACGTAATCCTCACCAAGACCCCTTTATATCTCTGGAATCCCTTAATGACTATTTTCGAGATTTGGCATAGCATTATGACTATTTATTGACTATTTTTTGGAATTGAAACCAAGTCGGTACTCCCTGCCGGTTGCTTGCACTGAGGTGAGGATTGTGTGGAGACGTTCACCCCACAATCCTCACCAACTTATAGCTGTATCTTCGGAACCATAATGCGACTATTTTTTTAACCTTGGTGACTATTTATGACTATTTCTTGACTATTTTTTGGCGTTTTCAAAATTGATTTTCATGATTTTTTCAAAAGTGAGGATTGTGGGGTGAAGGACACACTATTTCTGTTTTGTACTCGTTATTGTATTTAAATCTATTGTGTTTTATTTACTTGTTCTACTAGTTTCTTTTTTTTTTATGCACTTGTTTCTGTAACAAATAAACATATTTTTCTTTCATTCTTTCTACAAAACAACTTTCTTCATAATTCGACTTCCTATTATTTTTTAAACCATCAGCCTTCCCAGATTTATTAAATCCAATTCTCTTCCTATTTCCACAATTTTGAACATAAACAACGAAATAACGAGGTTCCCATTGTAATCCGTATTAAGCTTCACGTGTTATGAGAAGTTTTAAGTTCAAAACGAGAGTCGTTTCGTTCGTGTTTTTGATTTAGCCTCGAGTTTTGGATAAAAGTTAGGACCGGCTTCACAAATAAATTATAACTTTTAAGCGAGTTCTCGCCTAGACGGGGCTGTAATTTATAATTAAATGGTACTTCTGATACTTTTGTTTCGTGAGTTCGCACAATTTATTTTATTGTTTTCATTGATATCGCCATGATTATGAAGTATGAGATGGTGAGGACCATCTCATACTTCATAATCATCATAATTTTTAGGGTTCCGTAGTAACAAGGAACCCTTATAGTTTCGCCATGTGCGTGTGTCTGTCTGCCTGTCCGCGGCTTAGCTCAGAGACAGTTAGTACTAGAAAGTGAAAATAGAATCAAGTGTTTTTAGGGTACCTCCCCTACACGTGAAGTGGGGATGTTTTTTTTTTCTCGTATGTCCCATGGTGTGGGGTGTCGGGGGACCACACATGACTCTAAATTTTTGTTAGAGTCATGTGTCCCTCCTATGCTAGCTAAATGGTTGTACTTGGGTTTGTGACAAAAATTACAGCAGTAGTATACGTATACAGGGTGTCCAGTAAATAGCACGACATACTGCAGGGGGTGATAGCTAGGGTCACTACCTATCAATACAACACAATATATGTTCAGCAAAATCTTACGGATTTACAGTTTTACAAAATTTTCCGAAATATCGAAAAATCTCTACCTTGAAACAGATTTTGAAGTATCTCGTAATGAAAAATTCCTTTCCTAGTTTTTTTTTACATCAAATTATTCGTGAATAGTTACTTTACTCATTGATAAGTCTAAAACTAGAAAAGGATTTTCTCATTACGAGATGCTTAAAAATCTGTTTCAAGGTAGAGATTTTTCGGTATTTCGGAAAATTTTGTAAAACTGTAAATCCGTAAGATTTTGCTGAACATATATTGTGTTGTATTGATAGGTAGTGACCCTAGCTATCACCCCCTGCAGTATGTCGTGCTATTTACTGGACGCCCTGTATATAACGAAGTTAAAAGGAAAACTATCACAGTATGGGAGAAAAGGATTTCAACTACAATGCTAAGTTTGTTCTTGGGATAAATTCATAGCATCTACGGAACCCTTCATTGTGCGTGGTCCGACGCGCAGTTGGCCGGTTTTATCATTAGTTTTCTGAAAGCGTATTAAATTTTATTCACTTTTAAATCATTTGTCATTGCATTTGATTGGATGTAGTAGTCATTCTATTAGTCATCGCAACAAACACGAGACTGAACAGCAGTTTAGCAGACCCTTTTTTTTTTCTTTCTAGTGTGGTAAATTCTCAAATAACTTCTCCCGCTCTGGGCAGAGCGGGAGGGCGTGTCAGACTCTTACTGACTAAATAAAACCCACCCATGTTCCTTCAGTTGCCTGTACGTTGCCAGGGGCCACGGTATCCCTTTCGGACTTTCCCGCGGCCCAGTTTAGCAGACCCTGGCGTTAGTGCCAGACTAATCCTAACTAATATTATAAATGCTTTCACGCTAAAACGGCTGAAATTTGACACATGGGTAGACCATGATCTGGATGAGGACATAGTATACTTTTTATCCTGATATTCCCACGGGATCGAGACTTATGTGGGTGAACCCGCGGGGTGCAGTTAGTATATCAGTAAAAAAACAATTTTCTTAATCTTCAGCACGGAAACCAACTTTTCATTATGAAACAAGTACATAATACTTTCTGTCAGGAATATTTTGGCATTTGAAGTACCTATGCCATATGCCACAGAGTAGTTCTTCTTTCCTCCAGTTTTCAACACAAATACAGCAACGCAATATATCTAAACTGCGTGCTTTATTTCTTGATATTTTATCATAGAAATATATATATCTATGTATTTTATACAGTCTGATATTACTTACGTGCGCTGTATTTGGAAGCCTTTTCCATTACCGGGTTCTGGCCAAACCATGCTCGCCAATACCATTAATATTGTGACCATTTGATTTCCCTAGAGATTGTGGATGTCATGCCATCGTAATTTGGAAATCCACTATTTCGTGTACGTAAATACTTAGTTACTCAAGCATGACATTATAAGAGGCTTAAACAAAAATCGAATAACACATAACATCACGCCTGTACTCCTCAAAGGGTAAGGCAGAGGTGTACCTATAGTACACCCACATTTTGCCAGTTATGTTTAAATCCCATGTAATAGGGGCCGATGAGCCAATTGCCATCAACCGGGTACAAATCCAGACTACGGCCTGCTACTTAGAAATTCCAGGTGGAAAAACTCAATGACACTTCGCCCGTCCTGGAAATCGAACCCAGGACCTCATGCTCAGCTGCAGTAACGCACGATAAAATCTAATACGTACAAATTAATATGTAAAGAATGTATCACCATTCAGTAATTAGATAAAAAACAAAAGCCACTGCAATAATTTCAAAAAACGAAAAAGTAAGCATTCAAATCAAAACTACGGTTAAAAGTAACTACAACTCTTACTAATCGAATCCTATTTCCCATTAACTGCAGTCTCGATCTGAAGGTTTCCGATTTAAAGGAATGTAAATCGAATTCTATTAGCGTAGTTAAAAAAAAATACTATTTACACAGCTAATTCCACTAAGCTTCTAAGATGTTGCAATGCAGATTTTTCTTCGGTTTCCTGTTCATATTTCCACTACGTGTAAAGCTGATAGAGAATACCCTCAACTGTGTAATCTTAAAAATATGGATGATATTTCGTCGAGAAAATCAAATTGGGTTCGAAATCATATTGAAATATTGAAAGTCCGTGCAAGATTTTCGGTGTACCTATTTTTATTTTGAAAAACTTACCGTAGCATGTCCTTGTAGGGAGAGAGAAAGGTACCTACACTTGCAAGCTGTTGTTTTTGAACGAACTCAGTCTAAAGTACCCTTGGGAAATATCAAACTACGTCCATGCCCGAAGTGGTAATAATTGGCCTTCAAGATTTTTTGAGCACTGGCGACAAAAAAAGTATAATTCGCAAGGAAAACAGTTCGTGAGATTTTGTTGAGTATCACTTTAATTTTTGTCAGTCAGATGGAATTATCTAAAAGTATTCGTGTCACGAATACCTTACTTCCCAATCACATCTCTTTTGTTTCTGTGATCGGAGTTCCTATCTGCAACGATTTGAAAATGGAACAAGAGAGGGGAACACGTCCCGTGAACATGTCTTATTTTTATTTGATTTTTAACATAATGGGTTTTCGCTTGCGATGCCAAGTAATAGCTTTTTTCTCTTGATTTATTCGTGATGAATATGTTTTTCTTTTACCCGAGATTTTTCTTTCAGATAAGGTACGTCTGTGCAAATATATGGTTACGAAATCAGCTTACATTTGGAGCAAAAGGAAATATTGTGGTTCCATAAATTAGCTTAGAAAAAGTTTTTGGCAAAAACATTGTTTCTTAAAAGAAATCAAATTGGATTTTTTTCAGAACTCGCTCCTGATAAATGAAATTGTAACTTTACGCGTTAACATTAGCAGCATAACGGTGTAAGATTTTTATTCAAACTCAGAAACGCCATCAAGACGAATAAGAATTTACAAGAATCAACATAGCAGGTTTTTATCTGAATTTACTTTTAATATGCACAAGTAAAAATAACTTTACAAACGTGAACTTTAATGCCTTTAGGATATTATCACTTTTCAAGCTTAAAGTCTTTATACTGAGTACTTAACAACTGCGTAACGGAGCACAATATTTCAAACCATAATTTTATTGGACCATATTTCTAACCTTAATAATATTCACATTACGCATAGCTTCAAATTGCAAATTTAAAGCAATATTTCTTGGTAAATACAATCTGTTTCCACCGCATTTTCCAGGCTTCCCGGTAATTTGTCTCGACATTTTCTGTTTTCAAATACAAATTAAAAACTGGAAAAAATGCATTCAGAATCAAACGTTCCAACTTTAATTTATTGCTGGTGATTAATTGTTATGCAAACGTTCGATTTATAAATTCTAGAACTTAGAAATATCGACGGTTTTAATGAAAAACTCATAATTAATGTATTGACAGTTTTTCAGGCAATTCAGCTTCCAGAATGAAGTCGCAGAATTCTGTCGCCTATGCTTTAGAAGTTTGTTGTGATTAGAGTTCGTCTAATATCATACATTAAAAAAAAAACGGTTTTCATGTCTGTCCGTGTGGCGCGTTGTAGTTCTAAACTACGCAACGGATTTTGATGCCGTTTTAAATCATTATAATTTAAATTTATAATAAAAAAAAAAATATCTATGCTTTGCCAAGTCGTAAAAACCGTGCGAGTAAGGGTCGCTAGTTAAGGTATAAACTAGTATGTTTTATTGAAATAGTTTTGTTTTATTATTAAATTAAACCTTGTTTGTCGTAGCACGAATATGGCTGGTAATAAAATCGTACCGAAAGGTGTTTTAGTATCTGTCTTTATTGTTTGTGTGCCTTCGTGATAGTTAAAGCTACATTGCTTAATGTATGTTTTTTGAAAGTCACTGGCAACTAGGACTAAAAGCTAATCTTTTTAACCGACTTCCAAAAAGGAGGAGGTTATATGTTCGACGCGAATGTATGTTTTTTTTTTTTTTTTTTTTTTTATGTTTGTCCTTCGATTTCTCCGTCCTTTGTGAACCGATTTTGAAAATTATTTTTTTGTTTGAAAGAGTATGCTCCCGGATTAGTCCCATATAAATTTTATTAACTTTGCTGGGATAGTTTTTGAGTAAGCTTCAATAATACATATTTTTCCCACTTAGGATATGTGGATGATATGATGATAACTTCCTGTGACTGTTATTTACATAGCAGGTACTGGTATTCGACTTTGTGTGGGGTAGGTACCACAACTAAAAACTTTTTACAAAAAAAAACAACCGACTTCCGAAAAAAAACACTACAAAGTCAAAAATAACTTAAATTTCGGAAGTCAATGGCAAAAAACGAAAATTCAAAATCAAAGACACCGACTTCCGAAATTTAAGTTATTTTTCACTTTGTAGTGTTTTTTTTCAGAATTCGGTTGTTTTTTGTATTAATGCTTTTATTAGTCTGTTTTTCACACTTGAGGTTTGTTTTTTTTATTGCTTATACCCAATTCTTACTTTAGTTAGTACTTTGCAACAAGTCAATCGTCATCCTGAGGATACCTCGTTGAGAGGTGAAACACGTGTTGATTTCTTACAGGGTTCTTTATGACTCTTTAAGAACAGTTAAGCGGATTAGGTTACTAAATATACGTCGTCTATTGTATTTTATCATACCCAAACTCAAACCATTTATTTCAATGAAAACAATTACAGGCGCTTTTGATTTGTCGAGGGGTCGGTCAGTCACAAATATGAAGCAAGTCGCCCATTCCAAAGCGTAGTAGGTTCCTACGGAGAAGAACGGGCAAGAAACTCTTTTAGATCAAAATATTGTTACAAAATAATTGGTAGCTTCTAGAGATGATCAGTCAGTCCCTACTGACGGCATCCGTTCACGAACATGACGTATGGATCAGCACCTTCAACCATTTTGAAGGGAACTTAATGAACCAACACATGTCTTCACAACTGGAAATTGACACCTATCCCCGTGTCCTAATAAAAGCGCCCTTTGCGCAAACCAGGGACCGTACAACCCCGTATAAGAGTTAAGCTTTTCGAAGGGGTAAGCCGTTTATGAGGTTACCTTTATCATAATGTAACCCTTTGAATGGGTTCTATGCCTAAAACCCGGTAAAAGGGTTATCTCTTCAATATGGATAACCCGTTGAATGGGTTTTCTAATTGAAACCCAGTGAAAAGGTTACATGATAACCCATTGAATGGGTTCTATACTTGAAACCCAATGAACGGGTTACCCATTCATTATGATAACCTATATAACATAAAGGTTTTGATAGGGTTATCAACGGTTATTCAATAAACTAGTGCTAAGTAGGTGGTGGGTGGGGTGGAGCGAGCACCACGCACCATCCACCATCGCTGGCGCACATTGCCCTTATTTCACTAGACATCGTAGACTTGTAGACGAAACACATGCTACCTACATTTTAGATGCCTACACAGTAAGGTGGTGTGTCCTGAGTTTCTGACAATTATTGTCTTGTGACCCGTGTTATCGTAGTCAATTGAATGAGCAAGGGGTAAGTAAGAATTTGGTCAGTCTTTTATTATACCTATGCTAGTTTATGTCCGCGACTTCGTCCGCGTAGTTTTCGAAAATGGTTCTAATAGGATTTTTTATTGAAACGAAGTTTTGGAACGAAGTTTTCGAATGTAGTTCCTTATCGCGCGTTGCGAAAGGGGGCTAGACGGAAATAGTTGTAACGACACTTTTTGCTATAGTTGTAAGCCGAGCGGCGTGCGCGTGTTTCTCTGTCTGTCTCTCTCTCAAAGTCAAAGTCAAAGTCGAAGTTGAAGTCGGAGTCGAAGTCGAAGTCGGAGTCGAAGTCAAAGTCAAAGTCGAAGTCGAAGTTGGAGTCGAAGTCGAAGTCGAAGTCGGAGTCGAAGTCGGAGTCAAAGTCGAAGTCAAAGTCAAAGTCGAAGTTGGAGTCGAAGTCGAAGTCGGAGTCGAAGTCGAAGTCGGAGTCAAAGTCGGAGTCGGAGTCGAAGTCGGAGTGGAAGTCGGAGTCGAAGTCGAAGTCGGAGTCGAAGTCGGGGTCGGAGTCGAGCGAGTGTATAAGTCGACACGAGTCAAGAGACTTATACTTCGAGACCAAAAGTTGTAACGACACTTTTTGCTATAGTTGTAAGCCGAGCGGCGTGCGCGTGTTTCTCAGTCTGTCTCTCTCTCAAAGTCAAATTCAAAGTCGAAGTCGAAGTTGGAGTCGAAGTCGTAGTCGGAGTCGAAGTCGGATTTGAAGTCGGAGTCGAAGTCGGAGTCGAAGTCGAAGTCGGAGTCGAAGTTGGAGTCGAAGTCGAAGTCGGAGTCGGAGTCGAAGTGGAAGTCGGAGTCGAAGTCGAAGTCGGAGTCGGAGTCGAAGTCGAAGTCGGAGTCGAAGTCGAAGTCAAAGTCGAGCGAGTGTATAAGTCGACACGAGTCAAGAGACTTATACTTATACTTCGAGACCAAAAGTTGTAACGACACTTTTTGCTATAGTTGTAAGCCGAGCGGCGTGCGCGTGTTTCTCAGTCTGTCTCTCTCTCAAAGTCAAATTCAAAGTCGAAGTCGAAGTTGGAGTCGAAGTCGTAGTCGGAGTCGAAGTCGGAGTCGAAGTCGGAGTCGAAGTCGGAGTCGAAGTCGAAGTCGGAGTCGAAGTTGGAGTCGAAGTCGAAGTCGGAGTCGGAGTCGAAGTGGAAGTCGGAGTCGAAGTCGAAGTCGGAGTCGAAGTCAAAGTCGGAGTCGAAGTCGAAGTCGAAGTCGAGCGAGTGTATAAGTCGACACGAGTCAAGAGAATACTTCGAGACCAAAAGTTGTAACGACACTTTTTGCTATAGTTGTAAGCCGAGCGGCGTGCGCGTGTTTCTCAGTCTGTCTCTCTCTCAAAGTCAAAGTCAAAGTCGAAGTCGAAGTTGGAGTCGAAGTCGAAGTCGGAGTCGAAGTCGAAGTCGGAGTCGAAGTCGGGGTCGGAGTCGAAGTCGAAGTCGGAGTGGAAGTCGGACTCGAAGTCGGAGTGGAAGTCGGACTCGAAGTCGGAGTCGAAGTCGAAGTCGTAGTCGGAGTCGAAGTCGGAGTCGAAGTCGGAGTCGAAGTCGGAGTTGAAGTCGAAGTCGGAGTCAAAGTTGGAGTCGAAGTCGAAGTCGGAGTCGGAGTCGAAGTGGAAGTCGGAGTCGAAGTCGAAGTCGGAGTCGAAGTCGAAGTCGGAGTCGCAGTCGAAGTCGAAGTCGAGCGAGTGTATAAGTCGACACGAGTCAAGAGACTTATACTTATATACTTATACTTATACTTCGAGACCAAAAGTTGTAACGACACTTTTTGCTATAGTTGTAAGCCGTGCGGCGTGCGCGTGTTGCTCTGTCTGTCTCTCTCTCTCTCTGTCATAGAAAGAGGAACTTCGTTCCATCCGGGTGCCTCTTGACACCTCTCAAGTTTTTGGTTTTTTACGTTATTAATTTTGTTATCTATCTATACATATAAAATGCTTTGTCCTGAATGACTGACTGACGGATCAACGCACAGCCTAAACCGCTGATCGCAGAGACCTGAAACTTGGAGGGTGAGTTTTTTGTGTTACGTAGGCATCCGATAAGAAAGGATTTTTCTAAATTCTACCCCCAAGGGGGTGAAAAGGGGGGGCAAAGTTTGTATGGGACAACGTGATTCCTTGGTCCAATCTACTTCAAATTTTGCATAAACATTTTTTAACAGAATTAATGGAAGACCTGTTTCGTCTTTTGTTGAAATTCATCCCCTAACGGGGTTAAATAGGGGTAGAAAGTTATTAAGGGAGTGATTTGCTTCGAAGTTGATATCAATACTTCTTAGTGCTTTTGATTTAAATTAAATTTTACTTTAACACATGTTTGAAAAGTCAATCCGATTTTATTCAAAAAAGGTTGAACTCACATACAGACTTGGTGCTTGCAATGCAAATATTCTTTAAAATTGGAATGTCTCGAAAGTCACCGTACTATATACCTATATTAGTACCGCATTTGAAGGTTTCTAAGCTTTACAGAGGTCTGTATTTATTCCTAGGATTCCTCTAACACCCTCAAATTACCCCTTCGAATTCAAGAGAGTGCAGTTTCCCATAGTATGCTTCGCAATGACTATAAACAAAGCTCAAGGTCAAACTCTTAAGGTAGCGGGAGTAGACTTGAGGGAAAGCTGCTTCTACCACGGCCAGTTGTATGTGGCATGCTCCAGAGTAAGCGCACAGAGTAGCCTGGTGATTCTAGCACCCGAAAGAAAAACAAAAAATTTGAGAGGTGTCAAGGGACACCCGGATGGAACGAAGTTAATCTTTCTATGAGAGAGAGAGAGAGAGAGACAGACAGACAGAGAAACACGCGCACGCCGCACGACTTACAACTATAGCAAAAAGTGTCGTTACAACTTTTGGTCTCGAAGTATAAGTATATAAGTATAAGTCTCTTGACTCGTGTCGACTTATACACTCGCTCGACTACAACTTTGACTTCGACTTCGACTTGGACTCAGACTCCGACTTCGACTCCGACTTCGACTTCGACTCCTACTTCGACTTCGACTCCGACTTCGACTCCGACTTCGACTCCGACTCCGACTCCGACTTCGACTTCAACTCCGACTTCGACTCCGACTTCGACTCCGACTTCCACTCCGACTTCGACTCCGACCCCGACTTCGACTTCGACTCCGACTTCGACTTCGACTCCGACTCCGACTTCGACTCCGACTTCCACTCCGACTTTGACTCCGACCCCGAATTCGACTTCGACTCCGACTTTGACTCCGACTCCGATTTCGACTTCGACTCCGACTCCGACTTCGACTCCGACTTCGACTTCGACTTCGACTACGACTTCGACTTTGACTTTGAGAGAGAGATAGACAGAGAAACACGCGCACGCCGATTTAAAAGATATAAGATTTTGAAAGTTACACGGGTGTATTATCTTTTTACAACGAAATCGAAATACTACACCTACCGCAGTATTTCTTTGTAAACTATTTTTTTTGTTTTTCTTTCGGGTGCTAGAATCACCAGGCTACTCTGTGCGCTTACTCTGGAGCATGTCACATACAACTGGCCGTGGGAGAAGCAGCTTTCCCTTAAGTCTACTCCCGCTACCTTAAGAGTTTGACCTTGAGCTTTGTTTGTAGTCATTGCGAAGCATACTTTGATGGGAAACTGCACTCTCTTGAATTCGAAGGGGTAATTTGATGGTGTTAGGGAATCCTAGGAATCCCCTAACACCATCATCCTAATCCTAGGAATCCTAGGAATGAGGAGCTCGTGGCTAAGTAACAACAGCCGCACTGGTCGATCCATCAGGTTAAGCTACGCTTGCCGGGGTTGGTCAGTGGATGGGTGACCATCTTTACATACCGAGAATCCTCCGTGCCTCGGAGAGCACGTTAAGCCGTTGGTCCCGGCTGTCATTCATGGATCTTTGACAGTCGTTACGGGTCGTCAGAAGCCCGAAAGTCTGACACCAGTCTTAACAAGGGGTATCGTATTACCCAGTTACTGGGTTGTGGAGGTCAGATAGGCAGTCGCTCCATGTAAAATACTAGTATTCAGCTGCATCCGGTTAGACTGGAAGCTGACCCCAACATAGTTGGGAAAAGACTAGGCAGAATGATTGATTTGAGGGGAATCCTAGGAATAAATACAGACCTATGTAAAGCTTAGAAACCTTCAAATGCGGTACTAATATGTATAGTACGGTGACTTTCGAGACCTTCCAATTTTAAAAAGTATTTGCATTGCAAGCACCTTAGAGTAATTACTCTGAGGCAAGCACCAAGCCTTTATGTGAGTTCAACCTTTTCTGAATAAAATCGGATTGACTTTTCAAACATTGTGTCAAAATAAAATGTAATTTAAATCAAAAGCACTAAGGAGTATTGATATCAACTTGGAAGCAAATCAGTCCCAAAATAACTTTTTACCCATATTTAACCCCGTTAGGAGATGAATTTCAATAAAATATGAAACAGGTCTTCCATTAATTCTGTTAAAGAATGTTTATGCAAAATTTGAAGTAGATTGGACCAAGGAATCACGTCCCATACAAACTTTGCACCCCTTTTTCACCCCCTTAGGGGTAGAATTTCGAAAAATCCTTTCTTATCGGATGCCTACGTCATACAAAGAACACACCCTCCAAGTTTTAGGTCTCTACGATCAGCGGTTTAGGCTGTGCGTTGATCCGTCAGTCAGTCATTCAGGACAAAGCATTTTATATGTATAGATAGAAGATGTATTAATAATAGCGATGTACCGCATCTCGTTTTGGTTTAGGCACTTTATAGATTGTTCAAAATTCTGAAATTCGCACTGACTAATAATATCGCAAAAGACGTCCGGATTCAAAAAATCAAACAGCAAGAATTACAATTGTACGGTCCCTGCAAATGCCTGCAATAAAGTAATAAACAAGTACGGACATGAAAAAATCATAATAATACGTAATTTCAATATCCGGCCAGCAAAGCTAAAATGAACTCCATTTTACATGCAATAATGATCAAAGATCCCTGTTTAGAAGCCGCTCGGTAAGTAAGCACAAAGGCGCCGCCGCGGCCGCTTAACGCGTGCTATTCCATTTTGCAACCTATGCCCATCATCGAGAGAACATATTACATTGCTGCGAGTCGGAATGTTACGCTATTATCGTTTAAAGAGTTCAAAGTATAACCCTTTTGAATGGCTTAATTTAAGCCGTTCAAAAGGGTTACCCACATCGTATGGGTTTTTAACTAACTGCTTAGAAAAACCCTATCGAAAACCCTTTCAATGGGTAACCAAAATTTGAATGGCTTAAATTAAGCCGTTCTAAAGGGTTACCCACATCGTATGGGTTTTTAACTGACTGCTTAGAAAAACCCTATCGAAAACCCTTTCAATGGGTAACCAATATGGTCCCTGGCGCAAACTCATTTTATTTGGAAAACCCGGACGCACCTTCAGTCGGCGTCACGTCACGTTCGGATTCGCCGAACAAAGTGAAAGAGACGATAACGTGTTCGCGCGACGGTCGCTCATATTAGGGCACGGTGTACTACGCAGTTTTATTCCACGTAATAAGTTCAAAATTGCATAGTGGCGTTCGGGATATACGTGTCAATTATATTTTAATATTAGTAGCTTTCGCTCGCGGCTTCGCCCGCGTGGAGGTCGGAAACTATCCCAAGGAAAAATACTACTGGGATAAAAAGTATCTTATGTGTTAATCCAGGTTATAAAATATATGTGTGCTAAATTTCATCAAAATCGGTTCAGCCGTTTTTGCGTGATTGATTGACAAACACATAATTATACTAACTTTCACATTTGTTATATTAGTCAGGTTATCAGGTTATAAACTATCTGTGTGCCAAATTTTAATTAAATCCGTTCAGCCGTTTTTGCGTGATTAAGAAACAAACACACATATGATATTATTGGATATTAATATTACTCTGTACGAGACAAGTATAAAACTTATTTGAAAAAAATAAACCTTTGTACAATAAAAAGTTATAAACAGG
Organism: Agrochola macilenta; assembly: GCA_916701695.1. Taxonomy (NCBI): domain Eukaryota; kingdom Metazoa; phylum Arthropoda; class Insecta; order Lepidoptera; family Noctuidae; genus Agrochola; species Agrochola macilenta. The sequence continues at coordinate 6,777,349 of OU753564.1, read as the reverse complement.
TAATTACCCAAATAAACATATTTTAGCCGAAAAGGGTTCGGGTCAGCGTTTGGCAACTTTCCGTGTTATGTCCGAATCGGGTCTCAACTTTATTACGGACTTTTTAATTCAATATTAATTGCTGTGTGGATTTTGTAAAATAAATGTAAATTCTTTTTCTAAGAGGGTATTATAATAATCATTTGTGTTGCTATTTTGAACTGAAAATAATTTGTCCTGATTTAGCTTTCCAAAATTGCGGGTTAAAATATTTGTTTCTGCTTTACTAGTTTGGTACTTGTAAATAAATAAAGATCTTTTTTTTTTTACTGCAGTGATTACACTACCCATGTGACAAATAATTAATGCTTATGCCTCAAAGCATATTAATTGGTGTAATTTTTACAACGCAGTAGTCTTTCTAAAAATTCATCTGTCAGCCCACACAAGAAACTTGTCCTGTATGTTAGAAAAACCGGCCAAGTGCGTGTCGGACCACGCACAAAATACGAAATGTATGGGAGAACAATCATGTTTTTCAAACTGCAAATTTAAGTTGATCGATAATTACTCGATAACCTGTAAAGCTTACTTAGCTGTGATAGTTTTTCTTTTAATTTCGTTATATATGCTACTGCTGTGATTTTTTTCATATATCCAAGTATAGCCATTTAGCTGGCAGAGACCGGACACAATACTTTAGCAAAAAATTGCACTTAAAAGCTAAATATTTCGCAAAAGGATCCCTAAATTGAAAAATGGCGTTCACCGGCCCACAATATTTTTGAACGACCTTTCCAACAACACCCCACACTATAGGAAAGCTGAAAAAGAAAAAAAACATCTCCACTATTCTAGTACTAACAGTCTCTGAGCTAAGCCGCGGACAGACAGACAGACATGGCGAAACTATATGGGTTCCTTGTTTACTACGGGACCCTAAAAACGGCAGTCTAAGCTCCTAAAACCTTTAATAAACTTGCCTATTCTTCAATACTATTTACGGTTTCTTTTCGTCCCTCTTTCAAACACACCACATTTCCAAAAATCCGTCACAACATCTGGCAAATTGTGCCACAAAAGCCACACACGGGGCAAGTTTGCCATTTATTTGTTAACCCACATCATTACCAGACTAAATGCGTTTTAGTTCTGTATAGGAACTCACGAAGGAACAATTTAGACTACAGAGTGGTTTCCTACATGTTTGTTAAACTTTCTAGCTTTATTTCGTGAATGCCGGATTTATTTTAATGGGATGTTCAACTAGTTTTGTCGTTCGTAATTTTGATAAAAGTGCCGTATTTTGTCACTCAAGGCATAAATTATATCCTGCCAGGGTTGCGAGTTTGTCCGAAAGGGATATCGCGGCCCCGGCACTCAGGCAACGGAAGGAACACGGGTGGGTTTTAGTCAGTAAAAGTCTGACACGCCCTCCCGCTCCACCCAGAGCGGGCCAAGTTATTTGATAATTTCACACCCTCATAAACAAAAAAAAAGGCATAAACTATATGCGAAAATAACGACAAATTCACTACTACTTTTTGGTGTTTGTGAAAAGTGAATTATTTGAACCGGGATTCAAAACATTACCTTGACGTGAAACCAACCAGCTGAAATCAATGGCGCGTCGTCTTTGGATGACACTTTTCAAAATTCAAAAGTAATTTATTCAAACTAGGCTGAGAATCAGCAGTTTTCGAACGTCATACATAAGACAGTCCCCCAAAACGCCCACCCTTCACTACTTCCTAGTGCGTTAGCTGGGAAGAAAAAGTGGCGCAGCAAACTCCCCAGCAGCACAGCTGTCTGTTTAGTTAGAAGAAAAAAAAGATTCTTTAAAATAGTATACAAAATAATTTACATTACGCAACACAAAACATAATTTAAATTATTAGCCATATATTATAAGCTTACTAACGGGTTTATTCCAATAGCATCACGCAAAATAGTAATTCAGAGTAATGTAACCCTTATCTCACATAGTAATAAGATATAAATTAGAATGAATGCTGAGAGTTTGATCAAACTCTCTCAGCCACAGCTCTCGCTATTGATCACTCAAATATGATCGTAAATCGTGTGATACTTTAGATTGCTTGTAAGTAGGTACATTGTATTTTTTTTAACTATCTTTACTTTCTATTATTAAGGTTTTAGGGTTTAATAGTTGGCACTGGCATTGTCGATGTCATTGACACTATTTTAAGGATAAATATTTATTTCATTATTATTCAGGTAATATTTTGTTTTATTTAGAAACAACATGAACACGCGATAAAAACGTAAACAAGAAGAAATAAACTCAACTCAACGATGTAAGGTAATCAAGTATTCATACAAGACATTTCACTTAAGATGCAGTGAACGTTTTACGATCGGAAATTGGGTGACAAGAAAAATAGCGGGAAATAAAGAACGAAGGGAATGACTGGAACAAGGTAGCGCGGAGTAATAGTGAAAAATGAAGGTACGGAGTAAGAAGAATTACTGTAATTTATTTTTTATTTTTCAGTAAAAATGTAGGTAGGACAATAGCGGTCGACCACTTTTCACCCTTGGGTAATTAGGTTGAAAAGTAGTCCACCACCAGTGTCCGCGATAGTACCTACCTATGTTTAAAAGACCTGTCACAGTTGGTGCTGATGCTATAGAGACAAATTTCTTTTGTCTCTATAGCATGAGCACCAACTATGCCGATGCCGTAGGAAAAACTGGCCAAGTGCGTGTCGGACCACGCACAATGAAGGGTTCCGTAGTTGGGGCGCGTTTGCAAATCGGAAGAAATTATGCTGTTTTTAGTACATTTTGTGGCAAAACTAAACCGAATCAAATGTAACTAATAACTACCACATATAGGTTGGTATGATTGCAACTTTTTTGTTCAAAATAATAGTTTTAATATTGTAAAAACGATCTTCCGTTGCCATTTTCCACAAAATTAACGATACCGGGTTGAGTTTAGGTACATATTTTGTTCTATTATCAATATATTTCTAAAAATACTATTAGTAGGCAGACGAATTCAATTGTAAAACTTTGAGTTTTAAAGGTCACAAATAGCCGCAAAACAAAATAAAAACCGAAACTAACTTTTTCAAATGCTTTGCTGTTACGGATGAATCTTAATCGATTGCATTAAGGGTTATTTTATTATTGTTCTGTTTTGATTCATTTCACAAATATTTCGAAAGAAACCTCTGTCCGCCCTTGGCCGCTGTCATGAGTGGACCCTGTGTTTTGCGTGTTTGCAGCGGCTCGTGTGGAAAAAGATCGCTGTAAAAATACTAAATATTTGATAAACCAAATTTGATACTTGCTATGGTAAGATAATTTTGTATTCACAGATTTTAATTACCATTATAACTTTATCCTCACAGATTTTTACAGTTTATAAATGCCTATTCGACTGGGACTTGATGGATTGAGCTGGAGGTGTACTTCGGTGACTGCTACTGGAACTCCTTGACGAGTAGAACTAGGTGTGCCAAGTTTGGGCTCGTTTTGTTAGTTATGATGAGACCAAAATTTAAACAAAATTTATTTACGTTACATTTCCGTGTTTGGGTCACATAAATACATATGTGTACCAAATTTCAACTAAATCGGTCCATTAGATTCGGAGCAAATTGGCTGTGACAGACGGACAGACAGACAGACAGACGAGTGATCCTATAAGGGTTCCGTTTTTTCCTTATGAGGTACGGAACCCTAAAAATATTTGCCAATCTGCAAGGTAGACTGGGCAGGCCAAACAACAGCCAAATCTACAATAGACGTACCCACTATCACAGTATAAACAAGTAACAGTATTATGTCTTCGTAGGAAACGGCCGAAACGACGCGCTACGAAGGCAACAGTCTCGAGCGCGTGGCAATTATGTGAAGGTTTATCTATCGAGCGGCCGTAGGTTATTATTTCAAGGTCACTGCCGAGACATAATACTATTACTTTATTATACTGTGCTACTACACAAGTATCGCCACACGTGGACGACATTTTAATGGCCATTTTAGTGCATAATAAACAATTGAACAGCCGTAAAATAAGACAATGTTTAAGTAGGTCACACACTGTTCGATGGAGGAATCGGAAACGTGTCAACTGCGGTCCTATTCTGTAAAAATATCGCCGTGAACACGTTAGGCGCGGGTCATACACAAGTGGTGAGGGGCGCAGGCGTGGCGCGGGCGTTGCACGTTTTATATTTCATACAAAGTGTATAGAAACGACGTGGCACTGAACTTACGCAAGAGGCGTGGCGCGGGTGAGGCGACGGTGCGGCGCGGGTGTTGTGTGTATGTTCGGCGCCACGTCGTTCCTATTCATTTTGTATGAAATATGAAACGAGTGACACAATGCCCGCGCCACACCGTCACCACGCCCGCGCCATTCGCCATTTGTGCATATCCCGCGCCTTTTGTGACTTCAAGCTCACTTTACCTCAGTATTCGCGATGAGATGACATCACCTACGTTTACACGGTGAGAATTTAATAAAATAGCACTACAGAAGACAGTGCTTCTGAAGTGCTATTTTATTAAATTCTCATCGTAACATGTAACAGTTTACATACTTATCTACTAAAGAGTTCGAGCTCATAATTTTTATAACCATCAATAAATGTATCCGCCTAGCCTTTTCCGAACTATGTATGTTGGGGTCGGCCGCCAATGTTATCGGATGCAGCTTTACCAGTATTTTACATGGAGTGTCTCTTATCTCAAATTCAAATTCAAATTCAAAAGTCATTTATTCAAACTAGGCTGAGAATCAGCACTTTTCGAACGTCAAAATTACATAAGACAGTCCCCCAAAAACGCCCACCCTTCACCACTTCCTAGTGCTTGAGCTGGGAAGAAGAAGTGGCGCAACAAACTCTCCAGCAGCACAGCTGTCTGTTCAGTTGAAAAAACTTGATTCTATACGTATAATAGTGCTTATGCTAAAATAATTTACATTACCACAAATTGCAATACAACTCAAAAAATAAAAACATTTTAATGAGTAGATTATGTCAACAATAAATGAAAACAAAATTAAAATAAATTGACTTACAGTCAAATAAAATAATCTAAACAATTATATGCTCAGATAGTATCATGTAGTATATAATAGTCTAAAATAATTGTTTGTTGCTTGGGGTACATTGGAGTAGCTTAATTAGTCCCAAGTCTTTTTGTCGTCTAAGTAATCTTTAACTTTATAGAAACCTTTTATCTGACCTCTACAACCCAGTTACAGGGTAACACGTGACGATACCTCTTGGTAAGACTGGTTGTCAGACCTTTGGGCTTCTGACTACCCGTCTTCCTCTTCTTTTCGTGTGGTTAGTGACTAACCTGGTGTCAGAGTTTTAAAGCCGCCCATGGGCCTCTGACTTGGCTTCACATGCCGTCGAGAAATCTTTCTCAGGCATGCCAGTTTCCTCACGATGTTTTCCTTCACCGTTTTTGTAGCAAGTGATAATTATACCATATCTGAAAAGTCAGAGGTGCGTGTCTTGGGATCGAACTCGAGACCCATGACTTGGCAGTCCGACGGTCACACCACTAGGCTATCACTGCTACACTACTACTACGACTGTCAGAGTTATACGAATGACAACTGGGACCAACTGCTTTATGTGCTTTCTAAAGCACGGACGGATCTCGATGTTAATAACCATGAAAACACTGTAAAATTATTGAAATTTTATCGCAATTGTCTTTCCACGTTGAAAGACAAGTGCGCGTGTACCGACTGATTCTATATTTTGAGATATATTTGCATCTTTGGACTCTATTCTATTGCGGGTTAACGGGGGCATTCCCGTTAACCGTTAGTTAACATACTGTATGTAATAAGAGAGCATAAAACTCAAACGCAATTTTTGCTTCTACCCTTACTTGTAATCTCCTTAGTGGACCGCAAGATTCGTTGTTTAATTATTTACAGAGTAATTAGCGGCTATCTTCACTAGGACATACTATACTATATGATTCCTAATCTAATCATTGTCTTGTGTTACTAAACACAAGACAATTATTAGATTGGTAATCATGTGCAGAGATAGTACATTGGATATCTATAGTCGTGTCTCGACTATAGATATCCAATGTACTATCTCCGTTTCTCGTCTGTGTTTTATTATAAAACAGATCCGTTTGTAAAAAAACAAATTTCAGCTTTATTAAAAGTATCCTAATCCTTAATAATATTATAAATGCGAAAATGAGTTTGTTTCTTTGTTACGCTAAAACTGCTGAACGGATTAGAATGAAATATGGCACATAGGTAGAGAATGACTTGCACGCGTAGCATGACCACCATAGAAACAGGTTTTGTCGACGGAAGAATAGACAAAATGACAGATTGAGATTGTGAATCTGTCATTTTGTATTTCATCCTAATCCATTCAGCCGTTTTGGCATAACAAACAAACTCACTTTCGCATTTATAATATTAGTAAGGATCAGGATACTTTTAATAAAGCTGAAGTTTGTTTTTTGTATATATTTGTGTTGGCGAATGCGATATGATGGAAATATCCGGAATAGCAATTTCCCCCCACCCCTTTGGTAAAGTTAAGAAAAAAGTACACCAGGAACTATATTAGCCAATATTTTTTTCTTAATTTTATTGCATGCAATTCAAAATGTCCCAATTCCGAATCACCAATAAGCTCCTAATACGTATTTCTGGAGTTATCGATTCGACCACAAATAAATTGACTTCGTGCGAATCGCTTAAAGAATAATTTTATTGCATAAAATGAAAATCCTGTTGGATTTTCAACTTTAGGGGCGAAGCCGAGCGTGTAATATTATTGTCTTTTACATTTAGTATTACTATTATAAAACTCAAGCTTAGTGAGTGTATTCAAGTACCAACACTAACTACACTCCATAAAACATGTTTTAGTGATTTTATCTGCGATTTATTCACACCATTCAAGTAAACTGTGGTATAAATACTCGGGTCAAGCAGACGAGCATTAGATACTTTCTTCATTTAAAGAGTTTATACTATACATCAAAGTTATAGACCATTAACGTCAAGATGGAGGCGATAGGGACCCCCAAATTGATATAAAAGCGATTCTGATTATAATTTTCTGTTAAACAATGGGTTTTAATATGTTTGTAATGGGTATGTTGAAATTCTTAGGCGATTTATTTGAGACTAACTTTGTTCTTAGCTCCGCCTATGCGAAAAGTTGTTTATTTACGATGTAATTAATAGCCTTAATCTTTAATGGTAGCCAAACACGTTTCTCTATACTTGCGCAAGTATATCGTAACGTGTGTTGGAAAATGTATGCGGTTTTAGATTTGTGTTATTTTCAATACTGGTGCAAGTCTAAACTTGCGCAAGTATATCTGAACGTGTATAGTATAATGTTTATGTAATGCTTACTTACTATTTACCTACATAATTCGATCAAAACAAATACGAAGTAAGTAGCAAATTCTGGATCTTGTGATACAGGAACTCCTAGTACAAGAGCCAGGTCAACACAGAAATTTGTGACTTTAAAGTGTAAAGAAAGACAAAAAATAAAATAAAATATAATTCACAGCATAAACGGAAGCCTAAAATCTCTTCCCAAATTCCACTAAAAGAAAAACAATTGAAGCACGCCCCAAAAACTCGAAAACCATTGCTTTAAAAACCTTTTATTGGACTATAAGCTTTAATATCGTAGAGTACAGTCGGCTATTCAAATGTTGCCATAAACTGATTATTGCCAGTGGCTCACGAACATTGCCAGTTGCCACATCGTGCCATCCCTGGGGATTCAACTACAATGCCAGTTATATTGGCTGGAACACGCATTGCTTTGTTCAAGATGAACGTTTAATTGAAACGTTTAAGGGTGTTTGACAAAGTAATTTATTTCATAATACTTGTTTTTGCCGGAGATTTGAATTGAATAAAGTCTATCATTCAATAATTTCTAATTACGCTGCTGTCATGCGGTGGTCTGATTAATTCCCGCATAAGGGCTAAAAGTTCTGACAATTAGATGCATCTGAAAAGAAGTAGCAACATAACCTGGGCTAGGCAAAGAACACTACGTCAGAATCGCTATCCTATTCATTATTTATTACATCTCTCCAAATTAGATTTTTTCCATAAGAACTATTCCACAAGAGATTTGTTTGGAACAAATTTAACTTAGAGATGATTATGATTTTGTAAATACATATTTATTATGGTCGCGAATCGTATTTTGATCAAGATACAACCTGATACTGCCCTGCAAATTGGAAAAAACCTAAGAAAATTTGAATTTCATTGGATACCACTGCGGTTCTTCCTTGAGTGCTTATACATAAAGTAGGCAACGTTGCAAATAGTTGTCAAATATTTTGCTGTTTTGATTAATTTGGCAATATTACTGTATGGAAATAAGAAATATGTGATGAAAAGTATTTTTTATAATGTCACAATAGTTTAACAAGCGCCACAGCTTATAGGTAAGGTTAATTCAAAATTTATAATAGGCGAGTTACGATGAAAATAATTAACTGTAGTTTTCGGTAAAACGCAATTTAAGCTGGTGGAAAAAAATTACGTCAGCAATAAATGCTGTATTGTTTTTTTTATATTCAGTATTTTATTCGGTCGTTTCTTTATTTGTATTCGCATATAAGTTTTCGGAAAAATAGTATATAAAGCAGTAAATTTCATATTTTGAGTATGTATTTTTTTTTTAAACGGAGCTTTTTTTACTACCCATATTATAATAAATTAATCTCGAAGTGATTAAAACCGTGCGAAGCAAGGGCAGGCCACTAGTCTTCCTGCCAGGGTTGCGAGTTTCTCCGAAAGGGATATCGCGGCCCCGGCACACAGGCAACGGAAGGAACACGGGTGGGTTTTAGTCAGTAAAAGTCTGACACGCCCTCTCGCTCCGCCCAGAGCGGGAGAAGTCATTTGATGATTTATCATACTCAAAAAAAAAAAAATGGCCACTAGTCTTAATAAAAGGATCGTAAACGTTCAAAGACACCAAGCTCCTCGAAATGAAAGTAAACACGATTCCCACATCTAAGTTTCTTTCAAAACTTCGTCAAGTTGCTCCAATAAAAACCGAAATGTATTAGCGCATTTGGAAACCTGAATAAGTCTGCCTGGCGCCCCGCGTGAATATCTTTCCTTGAATGAGATCGGGGTGAAAGATATAGGAAAAAGTATTTGGTTTAACAGTGTAGGTAGGCACTTACCTACCTACTTGGTTCAGAACTTGAATGAATGAAATCGTAAATTACTGAACCAGACGTAGATAGTTAAAGATAGTTGAATGGTTTCGACCTAGATTGGTTTAGTATTGGGAAGTTAACTTAAGACGTGCTGTCTCCAGCTATAAATAAGCCACTCACACCATTTTCTGTGACTCTTACTGACTAAAACCCACCCATGTTTCTTCAGTTGCCTGTTCGTTGCCACACTCAGACATTGCGTTAACATTAAGATATAAAAAGTGTTTTTTACATGCTTTGTCTACCATTCTCTTTTATCGTGTATACCTAAAACAAGTTGTAAAGACTTATTGTATACAAAACTTGTAGATAACTTGTCAACAAAATAGGTAAGAAAACATGATGTCTGAAACAACGTCTCGTCAATACATAAATAGGTCACCTACATGTTTTAAACACGACGTGTTTTTGACAAGTCCTTAACAGACTTGTTGAAGTGGAGTTATGTTACTTCCTTGTACAAACGAATTGTAAAAAAAGTGTAACACAACAGAAAAGCAGAAAGGATGAAAATGTTTTGGCCGTGAAACTAAGTTTTTAATAAAAAATCTCCGGGGAACTCTTAAAAAAATAAGTGAAAAAGCTTGAATAGGGAAACTAGCAGACAGAGAATACCGATTCTAAATTCTAGTTCAAAAACACGCTTCAAAAACGAAGGTCCTCCCATATTCAATTCTAAAAAATAATATCTCACCAGTTCTTGCACGATGCCGACATTCAATCAACTCGAACGTGAAACGTTTTTAGACACAAAACCCAAATTATATACAGTAGCCAATCCGAAATTCTGGTCACACATTTCACTTCTAAAATACACACCACAATTTCTTACTCTAGAGTACTAAACCTTAGTATTTATACTTATCGTAGAACGCTAAGTTTGTGCCTAGTTAGACAGGGTAAACAGGGTAAGAACACGCGAACATTTACATGGCGGGTTACGGATCGAGCCCGAAATTAATAGGTAGCATGCTAGTGTTCAAACAAGTGCTTTTTGAAGTGCAAAATTAGTAGTTAATTAGATGTAATTGTTTTTTTTTTCTTTTGTATAACTTTCGGAACTGGTAAATATCTCATTTTGGTACTAAGCAATACCTGCTACTACTGCTCTCTCTCTCTCTCTCTATCTACTCTACTCTACTACAACTGGAGTCAGTTTATAGTCTTTATGTTCTGTATAAAGTAAAAAAAAAAAAAAAAAACCAGAGCATATGAATTTGCGTAGATAATATTATAGATTTGTTAATAAATTAAATGAATGTATAAATAAAGTGAAAAATAAATACCGTCAAGAAGAAATAAAAATGTAAAAAAAATATTAGAAAGATTTAGAATAAAATGAATGAAAAAAGAATAATAAAAAAAGCCGTGTTGATTCTGTTATTTTAAAGAACATAGGAAAGTTTGAATGTTCGGTTGATATACAGTGAAGTATATGTAACAATTTTTCAACAACATTTACCAAAGAAATCTTAGATATAGAACATGTCTGTAGTCATAGGTTTTTGGAGAGGTCTAGCTATGTTGATTCTGGAAATGTATCACTACGGTTTCAGAAAGCTTATCGAATAGATATAGATAGAATAATAAATTTGCTAAGTTATGATACCTAAGTCTGATGGAGTAGATAAAATTAGAGTTAAAGAAATAAAATTATTAAAATCTAAGTTGAGCACTTTATTAGCCTTATTTATTAAGTATCTAGTCGACCGAGCTCGGGTGAAAATAGATAAACAAATCGTCCAGGTATACCAACGTTGTATCACATTCCCGAGGCTGTTAAAATAGAGAAAACGAACTTTCCCAAATATAACACCTAGCTAGATCAATTTTTCACCCCCGTAAACCCCTATATTGTAACTTTCATCGAAATCGTTAGATCCGTTTTCGAGAAAACGAAAAGGGGTTATATACCCCAAGAAACTAAAAACAACATTAATTAATAAAAAATAAAAAAATGGGGAAAAAAAAAATTGGGAATAATTTCCTGAAATAAATGATTATTATTATTATTAATTAGACCTATTTTTAAACAAGGAGTACGAAGTGATTACGCAAACTATAGGCCAATAGCCATACTGTCAGTTGTAAATAAAATCGTAGAAAAGTTTACTGTGGTCAGGTAAGAGTTTTCTTAGAAAAACACAATATTCTGACAAATGCACAACATGGTTTCCGACGTGGGCGGAGCACGGCGACGGCCTTGGCGCACTTCGCGGACGACATCGATGAGTATTTGGATCAGCGGAAGCGGGTCATTTCAAAGAAGCATTTGACACCTTGGAGCACCACCAGCTGCTTCAAGCGACGGAGAAGTGCGGGGTCGCGTGACCACTGAACAGGTGGTTCCGTGCCTGCCTCTCAGACCAGAAATTGCGAACAGTCATTGACAGCGTCGTCGGAGATCTCAGACTCTCCACACGTGGTGTGCCAACCGGATCGAATGTACCATGCATGTCAACAGCATGTGCAATGTGGTGCGTAAATTAAACTACTAAATAAACCATTTACAGGCACTTTTGAACTGTCAAATAATCGATCAGTTAGTCAGAAAGTTGAAGCTAGTTACTTTCCAAAACGTAGATCTTTATGGAGACGAACGGGCAAGAAACTCCAAATATACTAATTATGCTGATAATACTTGTCTAGTTTATGCAGATAAAGATTTAAATATAATTGAAAGTAACATTCAGGAGGATATTACTAATATCATCAAATGGGCTTACGACAATGGCATCATAATCAACATAAATAAAACCAAATGTATGCATATACGATCGCATTATCTTTAAAAGTTTGAACGTCCGCCCCGCATAGTGGGGCATAGCGATGAGTTTCTGCACAGTGATGGACTGACGTTGTGTGAGTGTGCAAACGCTGAGGTGGTGGAGGAATACAGGTACTTGGGTTTAGTCATAGACAACAGCTTCTCATGGAAAATACACATTATGCACTAGTGTGACAAACACAGGTACTTGCTTGTGTTCTCAGTTTAGTGCTGGATAGGGCAACTTTGTACCTGGTCTACTATGCACTGGTGGACTCACTGGTTTCTTATGGGCTGGCATGCTATAGTAACAAATTTAAAACATATTTGTATTAAAAAAAAAACCTGATTCAAGAAAATATTACTTAGTAGATAAAAACACAAAAAACCGTTATAAGAGTAGTGATTACGAAGACTTATTTATTTTTGGAATGTAAAATTCTGCCGGTTCATGAGAGGATAGTGTTGCCAGTAGCTTTAGAACAGTATTGTAGTGATACATATTTAAAAACAATATTATACGCACTAGATCTCAAAGTAACAATAATGTGAAAAGATTTGTAGTGCCCAATTGTAATAACTATTATCGTAGAAGATGTAGATTTTTTTAGTTTACTATTTTTAATAACCTTCCAACCGATATAAATAGTTATATCACAAAAACCTCATTTAAAAATAAAATACATAAGTACGTCTTAAATGTATTTTGTCAAAACCTCACTGTAGTGAATATTTAAAAAACTTGTATGTTTCTGTTTCATTTAAGAATTGCATGAATAGTTTAGCTTACCTATAGGTGAAAAAGTGTTATAACTATGTTTACATGTACTAAAAAAGCTGCTATGTATGCCAACAAACTGCAGTACAGTATGGCAGAGGTAATAAAATATGTAAAAAAAATATTTCTGCGATTATACACTTTTTTATTTTAATTTATTTAAAAATATCATTAAAAGTGAATAAATAATAGTAACAATGCTGTGCTATACATGTAACACATGAACAAAGTGTTTTCATCAATTATCAGACCCTAAGAAAGTGCTACGAAATTGTGTAAAAGTACAAATTGACACAATTCTTAGTTATAAGATAATCTATCTATCTTTAGGCTAATCGACCGTATATTTCCCGATAGATAAGTACGTCTTATCCTTTGCCCAGCCATCTAGATACATAGATATAATAGGAACCAAAATAAATACTCCAACCATTTTATAAATCGTTATAGAAGAAATATAATTGTAGATAAATGTTGTCCTACTTGATTGGATCAGATAAACTTACAAAAGGACAAATATGTAATTCATACTGACTGCCTTTTGTAAAATACTTCAAAAGAACACCCTATTTTAATAATGACACCACTATAAACCGATTACCAATTTTAAGAACACTGATTGAAGGATAAAAGCTACAGGAAATACAATTTCAAACGAAAAATTCAACAGTAATAATGGCAGTTTAAAACTCATCTCGCCAGCGAAATGGCATTTACCTCGGCCGTAAGCGTTGCCATCCAATGTGGCAGCCTGGCGGAGGTTGCCAGACTTCGTGGCGGATTGCCAAGTGACAAGCTGTACGTTGTAGACAGGAAGGTTTTACATCGTTGGATGGATTACATTAGTTTGTCATGCTATGTGTAGTTTTAGGTTAACAAAAATAAATCGTAATTTTTTTTTTTCACCAGCGAAAGTCTTTATTGATTATTTAAAGTAAGATGTGAACAATGTATAAGCTTTAGGGGTTTGAGGAACAGGGTGTAAAGTTCACTCATCCCCCATAGAAAAGGGAGGATCCTCCGACCAGACGGGTGTGATGTCTGGCGGGCAACTGCCCAGAGGTTTGAAGTTGGGAGATTCTATATATGTTTATCGCGCGGTAAACTCTAATTGCGCGATGCAGGATTTTGTGTGACGTCAGGATGTTATGTGACGTCAGGTCTTTGATGCGTAGTTCGCATGTAGCGATGTAGATGCCGCTACATCACTCCCCTCCGGAGACCGGAGGTCGATAGTGGGCTGAGTCTTGAATCTTGCGATGCTTCACAGTGCCAGCTGTGGTTCCAGTGAGTCGGAACCGGGTGCCGCATAGTTCGCAGTGGGTCGGAACTGTCTGCGGTGATTCCCCAGTGAGTCAGGGTGGCGCTGCGTCTTGATCCAGTGGGTCGGATGTGGTACAGCGATGGGTTGTTGCTGAGGATGATGACCAGGAATGCGCGTTCGCTGCATGCTGGTGGTCAGGATACCCGTTGAAGCCGTGGGTGCTGGCAAACTTCGTGTTTCGTCAGTCGTCGGATTTCTATCAGTTGCCCTTTGCACTTGGTGCTTGTACGTATTTACTCCTACCGCTGTGCCCGCGGTGCCGTCAACCATAATTACCAAGTGCAAAGGGCAACTGATAGAAATCCGACGAGTGACGCAACACGAAGTTTGCCGAGGGACATTAAGAAAATGGTTGTACCATGTATAAGAAAGGGGAGAAGGAATCACAGGGCATCAATAAGGACATTTTCTATAGATTTTGAAGACCCATAAAACTTCTTTAGTGTTTTTAAGCAGATCAACCGATACCCATCACGTCTGTGGAGTTTCGCTATAGTTTGACCGAGATCGCTATTCCGCGCCTTAGGATGCGTGGCGATGCGTGGCGAGGCCCGCCTCGCCACGCATCGCCACGCATCCTAAGGCGCCATCCCGCTGCTCATTCGTCAACGCTGCACCCCGGTGCAGCGTTGACGAATGAGCAGCGGGATGGCGTAAGCGTTGACGAATGAGTGGCCTGCACTGCCCCTCCGTCTCACCGCGCACATACCTAAGGCCCTCGCCTTAGGTATGTGCGCGGTGTCTATCAAACAGTAGCTAATTTAATTTCGCCATGTATAGATGACTGTAATAAGTAATACAGCAGCTAAGGCACTAAACAAACATTTGCTGGCAGGTTAAAATAACTTAAGTTTGGATAAACCATATTAAGCCCAATCGATCACTTACACAAACAATAAAATCTTCTACCCAAAACTCGTGTAACTAAATCCAAACATTCCAACACGTTCCCAATACATTAAAGTCAACAATATTGAACGATTTCCATACATTCACATCGTATCGTCAGCTACAGAAGAAGGTACACACTATCCCAAGTTTTATAAAAGATTATTAATCAAAACTTCCTATTATAACGAAATATTAAAGAGTAGAGGATATTTTCAAAACCATTTTTTATGATTTTAAAATAGTAATGCGGTTCCGTCACATGAAAACCTGAAGAGTTTGGTTTTTTGTTTGTACGCGATAATCTCTGGAACTACCAGTCGGATTAAAAAAAAATCTTTTTGCATTTGATAGCTCAATTCTAGAGGTAGGCTATAGGCTAATGTCACAGTAGGGCCTTTAGGAACCGAGCAACAAGAAGCGTTCTTTTTGACAAGTCAGGAAGAACGCTTCTTTGTTCTCTAAGCTAAACGAAGTAATAGCGCGGGCAGACACTGTGATGCGACGGGGAGGGGGGACAAGAAATTTCACGCGGACGAAGTCGCGGGCAGTATGAAATATAGTACAGAGTATAAGGAAAATAGAAGTGCAAACTGTTACCATTAATTCAGTACATGATTAATTTTAGACCCTTCAGCGTAGCGTTGAAATTTTTCGTAGATTTTTTATTTTTTTATTAAAATATATTTATATTTTTTTTTTTATATAAAAAAAAACCATATGTTTTGGCAGTGTAGGTCAATGTATGAAACATCAGATTTTTTTTTAATAACTGACCATCAATTTCAACGCTAGGTGTCCTAGAATCATGAAATGAATTCATAGTAACAGTTTTTGCGTCGTGTATAAAATTCCGAAATAATCATCAAATGTTGTTGCTGACTGTACAACATAATAAAAATCTACCTACCTCAAGGGTATCGTATGGTATCGTAAGTTTCAAATAACAAAGTTATTTCTAACATTACTGGTGATATTTTCTTGTTTTTGTTTACTTTCTATTTTTGCAGTCTTTCTCTTCTGTCTTTTGTTCTTTGGGAATTTGTTTATCCTACCCTTATATGAGAGCAGTAGTGGCCCAGTGATAATAGCCCTTTTTTTTTGAGGGTGGGAAATTATTAAATAACGTCTCCCGCTCTGGACGGAGCGGGAGGGTGTGTCAGACTTTTACTGACTAAAACCCACCCGTGTTCCTTCCGTTGCCTGTGTGCCGGGGCCGCGATATCCCTTTCGGCCAAACCCGCAACGCGGGCAGGAGTGGTAACGGCCCTGACGATTTGTAGGTCTTGGATTCGAATCCAGGAAGGCTCTTTACTTTGTGTAATTTATTTCATCACCACTCCTCACAGCGAACAGACGTGTGTTCCAGCAGCGGAAATGTTATAGACTGATTATGCTACCCTTTTTTTTTTTGGTTGCGAAATCATCAAATGACTCCTCCCGCTCTGGGCGGAGCGAGAGGGGTGTCAGACTTTTACAGACTAAAACCCACCCGTGTTCTTTCCGTTGCCTATTTGCCGGGGCCGTGATATCCCTTTCAGACAAACCCGCAACCCCAGCAGGCATTGGTCCTTCCGGACCCCGTCAGTTGGTGCTGACATCTCTTTGAGGCGCGCGTGGAACACAACGCGCCGTCGACCCGGGCCCGGTCCTTATCGGACGGCGAGCTACCCATTGCTCACCGTCCAGAAGCCCGCGCCTACGGTGGCCGGAATTCGGCTCGTGACTCCCGACGCCCGGGGCGTCTCCTGCGGTGACTAGGAGCGCGAGGCGCGCATCTTGCATTTCCCTCGCGCGCTCCGCCTCCTCCTTCGCGAGCATTACTGCTTCGCAGAAGGAAGTGACGGCCTCCCATGCACTCTCGCTCCGGACCATGGCCTGAAACAGGGCTGGACGCGAGCGATCGCCGCCGCCGATCGCCTCCGTGAGGACACGGCGGTACTCCGCCCAAGCCGGGCAGACCTCCACCGTATGCTCCACCGTGTCCTCCGGGCGATCCACACAATGTTGACACCCGGGCGTTTCCTCCCGCTTTATCCTGAACAGGAACCTCCCGAAACAATCGTGTCCGGTGAGGACCTGCGTCAGGCGGAAGGTGAGGACGCCGTGGCGCCTGTCTATCTACTCCTCAAAGAGGGGACTTATCGCCACAATTGTGGCGTGCTCAGCGCTGGGTAGCGACCATCGCAGTCTCCATGCGGCCATGAGATCCCGCCGGAGCTGTGTCCGCTGTGCCGTGATTTCTCGTGGCAGCGGAGTTACACCCCGGCGTTTCGCCTCCTCGCCGCCTCACTAACCACACTATGTTACCCTTACGTAATTATATTACAAAATGAAATGATAATTGTAGGACTGGATATAAAAGTATTAATGATGAGAGATTCCTATGTTAACATAGAAATCTCTCATCATAAATATAGGAATCTCTGCTGCATGCATACTGCATATAATGTGCTACTTCTTTTAATACTTTTAGATCCAGAATAATTACGTAAGGGTAGCAACTGCTTATAATATTACTAAATTAATTTGTTAGTCTGCACTGGTCAATAACATCATAAATATTATGAGCAAAAATTAAGCTATTGAAAACAACTTGAGGCAGCCGTCTATCCAATTTGTGCTGCCAAACTTATATTTCTTTCTCTTTTATCTTCCACAAAATAATAACCTCGTGAAAGCTGAAAAAGATAAACAGATCAAGTATCTTGACCTGGCTCGCGAGGTTGTCGACATGTGGGAAGTGGATACAGCAGTCATTGTGCCGATAGTCGTGACGGCCAATGGCATAATAGCCAAGAGCCTCGACCAACACCTAAGGAGGCTCTCGTTAGGCAGCTGGATCAAGAGCTTGATCCAGAAAGCGGTACTTCTAGATACGGCGCGTATCGTTAGGAGATTCCTCTCTCAGGAGCCCTGACCACCGGTAGCTTGGACCCTGTTCCCGATACCGGTGGGCCGGCTGGTGGGCCGGTGTGGTGCCGGTGGGTATTTTTTATATTTTTAAATGTTTTTGTTTTCCCTTTTGTTTTTATAAAAATATTTAAAAATGAAAATTATATGTAAATAAACGAAATAATATATAAATTAATAATATAATATAATTAATTACTCACAATACAATTAAATTACTGTTCCACGTTTCCACATTTAAACGGATAATTACTATTTCTTTCTCCTCCACCTAATTCTGCGAGAGAGATCTATTATGTGTCGCAAAATGTAGCCTGGGGCTCTGAAGAATATTTACATCTACCTACATTTCTTTATTACTCCACAATCTCTGGAATATTATGGTTATTCATCACTTTTTCAAATAAAAGAGCAAGATTTCTTCTGAAATGAATTCCTTCTGAAATGTTACTTATTTAAACTTTTTACTGTGTTCAACATCTGATTTGGTTTCTACTTTTCATTGTTTTTTTTTTTGTAATTTCGTGATGAAAATAACGTTCCATTGCTATATTAAAAACATAATATCCTCACGAGCGATTTCAGTCACAGTTGTCAATGTTAACGGAGATTAGTCAGGTACGCAGGAGATAATATAGTGCACAAGTATGTGCGCAAACACAGGTCTGTGCACTCTCTGTTCCTTCCATCTCATAGTCCGATGGGACGGCAATCCAACGCGACCGGGGAGAGATCAGGCGCGGGGCTAGCGGCTTTACGTGCTTTCTGAGGCACGGGGGGTATCACACCACCAACTCTCAAACTACGGACTGCTACCTCAGACCAAATAAAAAAATTGGTTGTCTGTAAAGTCGGTTTACGGACGATAGTTTAACGTGACAACGTCATAACAAAACATTCCCTTCCCTCGCTCCGATCGTAACGTTACAATGAGCGTAACGGGACAATGAGCGTAACGGGACACTTTTTCGTGCGTGCAGCCGGCGTTCATCGATTTATTAGACGTTGTCACGTCCAAAACCAAGACATAGCACTGCGAACAATACATTGAAGCATACTTAAATTACACCTCTGCTCTGTGCATACACGCTCACACGCACACATTTACAATCAAACTACACCTCACTAAGTGTTAACGAAACCACATACATGTCACTGTTGAGAACGCTATGTCTTGGTTTTTTATGTGGTCTGAGACTGCTACTGAAAAACTCCAAATGGAAAAACTTTGTAATAGATAGGTAAATACACATACATTAAAATATGTTCTCTTGAACACCGAAGAGACGTGACAGACCAGATCCTTCTTTACAAAATCGTTAACGGTTTACTCAATGTTCCCGATCTTTTGGCAGAATTAAGAATAGCTGTACCTCGACAGAAAACTATTCGATCTGGTCGCGAGACCATTACCTTTGCCAGAACTGCAAGTCGTACTAGACTAACCTTGGCGGCACCGCACCCATGAACCGTCTAATGGGAAATTATAATAAAATCGCTACACGAACCATTAGCATCGACATAAATTCTCTAACCCTTTTCGTCAATTCCGTACGAGACTTTTAACCAGCTCGGAGTCTCAAGACCTCTGTGCGACACAAGCCGCCTATTAATAAAATTGTATACACTTACATTTCCTTCTTTTTTGTTATTTAATTTAATATTTCTGTACTTTCCATCATATTTGTGAACATATTTATTTTTTATTTGTAACTAAATCAACTAACGATAACTAAAACGTCCTTTAATCATTAAGTTCTCTGCTAGTGCTGTGCACTTGGTAAGTGACGAATTCACAATACCTAAAACTTTATGTGATTTTGTATGTGTATGTTTTAGTGAGTAAGGCTGCCTGTCTATTGAAGCGGAGCGAGGTAGCGGAGAGGAGAATGGCAGTGGAGTGGAGCTCAGTTGCAGACAGTGACTGTCCATTGATGCGGAGCGAGGTAGCGGAGCGGAGTTACGGACTGTGCGGAGGTAGCGGAGCGGTGTTGCGGACTCTGCGGAGCTAGACCGAGTTCACACGACGAGTAATAATTCCCCGCTCCGGTTCCCCGCTCCACTTCTCCGCTCCGTTTCCCCGCTCCGCTTCCCCTCTCCGCTTCTCTGCTCCATTTCCCCGCTCCGCTTCCCGGTTTTGTATGAATTTTTAAACTAATTCCCCAAATCCCTGTCCACTGAAGCGGAGCGGAGGTTTTATGCAATTCCATTGGTTAATATTGGCACACCGCTAATCCGCTCCTCTCCTCTCCGCTCCAGTGGACAGGCAGCCTTAGTCGTTGAGGTGCCTTACTAATAAATACATAAGCTCATGCCTTCTTACCAGGCAGAAACTACAGAACGCTACCTGCCACGATCCTTACATACTCCTTTCGCCTCGTTTACGTTCATACATCTGGTCATACACGCACACCGGTTGCAAGTACTACGCACCTGACCTTTCTGAAGTAAAACACCAATAAGGTCAGTACAATGATGTCCTCCTAGGACGTTCCCTCCCGGTGTTTCTACTCACATCTGCCTTGTAAATACATTTTGTTAGTCGCCTTTCATTCATCCTGTCAACATGACCAAACTATCTGATCATACACATAAAAAACCGGCCAAGTGCGTGTCGGACCACGCAGAATGAAGGGTTCCGTAGTTGGGATGAATAAAATGTATCCCAAGAACAAAATTAACATTGCAGTTGGAAAACATGTTCGTCCAGACATTCCAACTGCAAATGTAAGTTTGTACGCAAAATATTGCGTGATTTACCATGTTATTTTAAGACCATAGACTTCTTATAGATTTTCCTGTAATCTAGCATAGAATAATTCTCTCAATTTTTTTTTAAATTTTAAGATCGTTGGTTTCGGAGATAAAGGAGGGCGGAATGGTCAATTTTCATAAATTTTCTTAAAAATCTTTAAAAGTGTTTATTGTAAAATAATTAAAAAAAAATATTTGAGATCCTCGCCCTTTCATTTGATATGTCACACGGTACAGATTGCAACTTTTTTTCATTTATTTATGTTACATGTCCGTGTTTGGGTCACAGAAATACATATGTGTACTAAATTTCAACTTAATCGGTCAATTAGATTCGGAGAAAATTGGCTGTGACAGACGGACAGACAGACAGACACACGAGTGATCTTATAAGGGATCCGTTTTTTCCTTTTGAGGTACGGAACCCTAAAAACATATAAATACATATTAATTTTCACTTGAAATACTACAGCGTATAAAATAATTAGGAACATCGTATTTGTGATAATTGTACGTAAGGAAATATTAATTAACCGTTAAGTACCGATCGTTAACAACTAATTCCACTTAATGATACTGCCTCCGGCAGTAAATCATGTTTACATTTCAGTTTCAATACGCAAAACGTTACAATCATTGGGCGTAATAAAGGTAATCTCTATTTTCGGGGGAATTATTGCTCCTTTAATGTACCTAATGAGATTTAATCATCCAAGTTATTTAATTGCGTATTTATTGTTCACACGCAATTTAACAATCTGGAGCCAGTTAGTTTTGATAAATGATCTCTCGAACGTCTCATTTCGATTATGTTTTTTATAGTTGTTTCTGAGAAGAATGACTGGAACAAACTCAGTCGTTCAGTCTCTTTTAAAGTCCAGACATATTCTTGGTCAGGCCTTACGAGGATCATGCAAGCTTTTGACAGTAATTGTGTAGCTTAACTCAGAACTTAAGGAGCTCAACGTCTCGACGAACAATACCAAAGAAATGTTATTTGGGTACCGCACAAAGTACTCAAACATCATTCATTAAAACTAACTGAGAATTTTTTTTAAACCCACTTTTGACAGTTCACTCAGATTATCAACAATACTGGCCGCGAAGCGTAAATACAAAGATAGATGCAACACAGACAGCAGCTGTTCTGTAACGCAGCCGTATCCGTACGAGTAAAGAATTACAAATATCCACCACACCACAGACATTTGAAAACTGCCTGCAATGTGATCGGCTCCGAAAGACATTGTTTTACCAAAAACGACTGCAATACAGCTTATAAGTTCTCGCTCTGTCTACACTGCCGGTATCAAACTTGCTTGCGACGTAACGCACCTTGCGCTAATACTAAATAGCCTGTCTAGCTGCGGGCAAATGGAAGTAGCGCTCGCCGGTCGCTGCCGCTGCATCGCTCGCTGCGCTCGCTCGGCTCGAAACCAGACCAGACCAGACCCATTTCACCCAGTTCACAATTTTTCGACAGTTTATAATCTAGCGAAAATAATACTATGGGTATCTGCGCTGTATCCTTTTTTACATTGTCTTATACAAACAAAATGTGGCTGCACTACAAACCGCTGAGTTGCAGCTGGGTTCAAACGGACTATTACTGCTTTAAGCCATTCGCAAGATAATGCAGCACAGACAATGGGTGTCTGTGTTACATCCGCCTTTGTATTTACGCAGCCGGGAAACGTTTTTACTACGACTTCACCTCTTCTTCATAGCTCGTCCCGACACGAGAAAATAAAAGCAATCATGCGCAGTAAAGTAGAAAGAGATTCAGCTAACAATTGAATAATAAAATCAATTATTGAACCCGACCACAATTCAAAACGTAATTAATACTCCATTAAACCACGTTCACAATAATATTAAAGCCAATTACTGCACAATACTGAATATGAATGAACGCGTTCTCCTAATTATACTGAGTGCCAACAAAAGTGTGGATACCTTAATGCGTCGTTCTATTTTTTTCGAGTACTTTCGTCGATGCGACGGTCCACTGCTACGCAGGATGTGCTCGGAGAAATTTGCCACGTTATAGCTGCGCGGTTCATTTATTGAGTAAATTTACCAACTCTCAAAATCTCCAATCTTTGAGTGTCGTCTTTGAGCGTGTCGTTGTGTATGTGTTTGTGTGTTTGTTTTGTGTATGTGTGTGTGTGCATGTTGTGTCTTTGTGTGTGTCTTTGGGTATGTGTATTTGTGTGTTTTGTGTATGTGTGTGTTTGATTTTGGGAGTTGGACATTTTGAGAATTGGTCATTTTGACCTTGAACGGTTCATTTGTTTGCCAATGAACGACCTCGCCTACATTTTTATACAAAGCGAAGCCAAGTACGAAACTTAACAGTCGGCTATCGTCATAGCCGACTTTTAATGATTTTATACTGAAGATCACGTCTAAACGAGTAGTGTTAATGATTTGGAAAATATATATGTTAAATAAGAGCATTTTTTTAATAACTTATTATAGGCATATGTTAGATTATGTTTATATTACATAGTGAGTGAATTATTGATCTTCTAGTGTACATCTTTTATTAAAATAACTTATGTTTTATGTATAATAAATTTATAATGCGTCTAATTGGGGACAGCGCTCCTTGACGGGTGAGTCCTATATAATTACAGGCTGGACATACGACGCGTTGCGTGAGCTCAGTACAGAATACGCAAACGAACCACTCAAGGTCACTGGCATGCGTCTTAACCGTGAGCTGCTGTGGAGCGGCGTCTTTATGAAAGAGTCCCGAGGTCACTTCACGTAATGATAGTCGAGTCTCGTTCGGAAGAACTTGAAAATGAGCCAATTTTTTTGCACTAAGTTGTCGTTATTGTGAGTGGATGTTTTTGGGATGTTGTGTAGGTTTTCACAACATGCTGAAAGCTTGGTTTTAGGTTGTTTATAGTTTCAAAGCTTTTTATCATAATAGCTCAGAATAGTACAGATCGGATACTTTGCAAAATCATTTAAATAAACAGTGACTCTTGCTACGACACAATAAAGTGCAATTCAGGTCGCACAGCGTTAATTACCGACAGTTATATTCACCCACTGAATTCAACAAGACGAGCCTGCCGCGTAAAAACATTACAAAGTGAAAAATAACTTTCGGAAGTCAGTTGTTTTTTTTTGTAAAAAGTTTTTATTTTTCACTTTTTAGTTGTGGTACGATACCCCACACAAATTCGAATACAGTACCTGCTATATAAATAACAGTCACAGAAAGTTATCATCATATCATCCACATATACGTACTAAGTGGGAAAAATACGTATTATTGAAGCTTACTCAAAAACTATATAGCCAAGCAAAGTTAATAAAAATTATATGGGACCAATCCGGGAGCATACCCTTTCATACAAAAAAAATAATTCAAAATCGGTCCTCAATTGACGGAGAAATCAGCGGACATACATAAAAAATATATATATATATATATACGTACGCGTCTAACATACAACCTCCTCCTTTTTGGAATCGGTTAAAATGTGGAGTGTCCCATCTGTATTCATCTGTGATAGTACCTATGAGATCATTATCTTCCGCATATATAGGTTGTATGATATTATCTGCTAAATTCATCAACCGATACTTTTTCCTAGGTGCTGAAATAAGCCCATTTTGTTTCGTTGATTTTTCGACTATGAAATTACATCAGCGAATGAATGTTTGACATTTCTAGAATTCCGATTAGAGCAAAAATCTTATTCAAAAGTCATAGGATGGAAGTTGTTAGAATATTTCTTCATTCTTAGAAATATTCCTAAGTTTCCTAGCACACACTCGGAACGTCTCTAGTAGCAAGAGTAGCGGTCTTATGTTCAAACTTCTACTGAATAAAGTATATCTTTGTAACAATGGAAGGACTGACCTATAACTAGATCAATTCAATTGTAGTCGTAAGTTTGACGAACTCTACTTACACTACTAAGTTTAAATGGTATTGGACTAGATTATTTTATAGTTTTGATGTATGTGCATCGAAGGGTCAGTTGATGTGAACCCTTTGATTGGTGTCCAACGATAAATCCAGAAGATATAAAAAATAAAAAAAATAATTTGGACACTTTCTTGCGGCATGTTACCCTTAACCTCCATAATTCCCATTTTGCGCTTCTAAAAATATTATTGAACATAGAATGTTCAATAATATTTTATAATATAATATTTTTATTTAATGTTTTTTTTTTAATAATTTTATATCAATCAATCTGCCTAGCGTTTTCCAACTATGTTGGGGTCGGTTTCCCATTTGGTTGTGGTGACGACCAAATGGGTTAGGTTTACAACTATACAACAAATTATATGAATAAAAATATGATTCAATAACATAAAAAAATATCCGCAGTCACTAATCACTGTGCGTGCATAAATAATGTACATAGCTGTTACATATTATTATTACACGAGAATATCCAGTGTTTATCCTCTCTTACTTAAGTAATTAACTGTTTGTCCGGGACAATATATTCCTACAAATAATAAACCATTGGCTATTTAATACAGTCCACTTTTATTCCAAAACGGGCATTTTCCCACAACATCAAAGTTTTTTGCCTTCATCTCACCTTATGGTAAGTGGTGATCAGGCTGAAGGTGGAACCAAGCTTCACCCGGAATCCACAACCACAGAGGAACTGGCTATCTTACCTCTAATTGCCGAAACACAACCGAAAGCTACCTGATGGCGATCCATCAGGTAGCTTAACCTGGTGGATCGACCCGTGTGGCTATTATTACTTAGCCACAAGCTCCTCAGACGGTTAAATAAATAATAGGTAATATATACGTAGGTATAAAAAGTATTTGCAATCGCGTTTATTGCATTGCTTATTGCCTTATCTCTGTAAAAACCGCATACATTTTCCATTCTGCAATATCACAAGAGAATAGAATTAGAAAAGCCATTTCAAAAAGTCTTGCATACGCTTTTGCTGTTATCGCAACAAAAGTTAAATGTGTCCGCGTTACCTCGAGTTTGCAACAATAGTTTGAAACCGGAATCGAACTCGTGGCCTTTCGATCGGAAGTCCACACTTGTTGTTTGAAACTGTTATTACATTTCATTAGAATTTGTTCACTGTGTTGTTGTTTTTGCAAATTCACTTAGCAAATGGCATTAATTTTAATTCAGTAAATTTGCCCTGTTATAATGTCTAAAGTGTCGTTCGCGGCATCACGAATAAGTAAAATGTATGGAAATATACTGAGGCACTTTTAAATTTCCGTCCACGATAACATTATATGTCCACGATTGAATTCTTTGTTTTTGAGTGTTTATTTTAAACTAGCTGAGCACCCAGTTCGCTCACTAGACATACTTAAGATGCAGATATATTCCAGTGGTTAGCTTGCGTGTTCTGTACTGAGCTCACGCAACGCGTCGTACGACCAGCCAGTAATAAGACTCGCCCATTAAGGAGCGCTGTCCCAAATTGGACGCATTAAAAATGGTCTAATTTAACATAATATATTTTCCAAATCATTAATACAACTCGTTAAGACGTTCGTGATCTTCAGTATAAAATAAATCATTAAAAGTCGGTTATCATCGCCTTAATAGGTGATTATATACATTAATAGTGACCAAATATCATACCATAATAATATTCTAATTTCAGTTATTCATTTTACTCTTGTATAATTATAATGTAAGGATTACATAAAATAAAAAAACAGCACTCCTTAAAGGGTTAGACAGAGGTATTTACTACCTATAGTACAACCACATTCCATCAGTTATATTTATATCCCATGTAAGATGGGGCGAGCATATTATATACTAGCTTTTGCCCGCGACTTCATCCGCGTAGAAGTCGAAAATGGTTCTAATAGGATTTTTTAATGATTTTTTACGTTATTCATTTTGTTATAACATATAAGAACAATATTTTTTATTTTTCCTGCGCTTACTCTGGAGCATGCCACATACATCTGGCCGTAGGAGAAGCAGCTTTCCCTCAAGTCTACTCCCGCTACCTTAAGAGTATGACCTTGAGCTTTGTTTATGATCATTGCGAAGCAGACTTTGATGGGAAACTGCACTCTGTTGAATTCGAAGGGGTAATTTTATGGTGCTAGGGGAATTCTAGGAATAAATACAGACCTCTGTGA
This sequence comes from Agrochola macilenta, assembly GCA_916701695.1. Classification (NCBI taxonomy): domain Eukaryota; kingdom Metazoa; phylum Arthropoda; class Insecta; order Lepidoptera; family Noctuidae; genus Agrochola; species Agrochola macilenta. Next base: position 6,750,571 of record OU753564.1, on the reverse strand, counting down.
GGCTGACTGTCCACTGGAGCGGAGAAGAGAGGAGAGGAGCGGAGATGCGCCAATATTAACCAATTGAATCTAAACTCCGATCCAGAGTTTAGATTCTATTCGTTAATAATGGCACATCTCCGCTCCTCTCCTCTCGTCTCCGCTCCAGTGGACAGGCAGCCTAAACCTTAGAAACCTTCAAATGCGGTACTAATATAGTACGGTGATTTTCGAGACATTCCAATTTTAAAGAGTATTTGCATTGCTCCAAGCTTCTAAGTGAGTTAAACCTTTTTTTAATAAAATCGGATTGAATTTTCAAACATGTGTCAAAATAAAATGTTATTTAAATCAAAAGCACTAAGGAGTATTGATATCAACTTCGAAGCAAATCACTACCAAAATTACTTTCTACCCCTATTTAACCCCTTAGGGGATGAATTTCAATAAAATACGAAATACGTCTTCCATTAATTCTGTTATGTTTATGCAAAATTTGAAGTAGATTGGACCAAGGAATCACATTGTCCCATACAAACTTTGCCCCCCTTTTTCACTCCCTTAGGGGTAGAATTTCGGAAAATCCTTTCTCATCGGATGCCTACGTCATACAAAAAACACACCCTCCAAGTTTCAAGTCTCTACAATCAGCGGTTTAGGCTGTGCGTTGATCCGTCAGTCAGTCATTCAGGACAAAGCATTTTATATGTATAGATAGAAGACGGAAAGAGAGGCCGTGGACGACCACCAATGACAAGGCTATGAACAGTAAAAAACGATATGATGACGAGCAACACAATAAAAGAGACAACCCACAACCGTACGGTGAGGCGCAGAAGTACTAGGAGGGCTGACTCCAAAAAAATTGGGATGATGAAGGCCTATTGGTATCAACCTGCTACTAAGAAATTCCTGATGGGAAAACCCAATAACACTTTGCCCAACCTTGTTTTTTTTTTGGGTGGGAAATCGTCAAATGACTCCTCCCGCTCTGGGCGGAGCGAGAGGGAGTGTCAGACTTTTACTGACTAAAACCCACCCGTGTTCTTTCCGTTGCCTGTGTGCCGGGGCCACGATATCCCTTTCGGACAAACCCGCAACCCCAGCAGGCACCGGTCCTTACGGACCCTGTCAATTGGTGCTGACATCTCTTTGAGGCGCGCGTGGAACACAACGCGCCGTCGACCCGGGCCTGGTCCTAATCGGACGGCGAGCTACCCATTGCCCACCGTCCGCAAGCCCGCGCCTACGGTGGCCGGAAGTCGGCTCGCGACTCCCGACACCCGGGGCGTCTCCTGCGGCGACTAGGGGCGCGAGGGCGCGCATCTTGCATTTCCCTCGCGCGCTCCGCCTCCTCCTTCGCGAGCATTACTGCTTCGCAGAGGGAAGTGACGGCTTCCCATGCACTCTCGCACCGGACCATGGCCTGAACCAGGGCCGGATGCGAGAGATCGCCGCTGCCGATCGCCTCCGTGAGGACACGGCGGTGCCCCGCCCAAGCCGGGCAGACCTCCACCGTATGCTCCACCGTGTCCACTTTGCCCAACCTGGGAATTGAACCCGGGCCTTAGACCAACGGGGCATAATTTGATAAAATAATCCGGATTCTCATACAAAAAATTGCAATCACTATCTGCAAGCCAAATGAATTAAATTTCGCACATAAGTTGATGAGACTTGATGAAATTGATATCCGACGAAAAATAATTAAATTAAATACTTTCCCGGGAAATGAAAATGACAATTTGTACTCCAACCGATTAATTACCAGAATTTTATTAATATAAGTGCATAAGTTTTTGCGGTGAATTATTGTTACGTTGTAGACATTAACATTTTTTTACACAACATCACGCAGCTGTATTTCCGCCACTTGTCTCAGACCCAGAGGTTCAATTCCCAGTAGGGGCAAAATTTTCTGCTCCGCTTGGTTGGTGGTAGGGCTTGTTCTCAGATCACCTGGGTCACCTGACCACCATTTTATCTAAGTCTGTTGTCATAACAACATTGTTAACAGCATTGTTGTGTTTCGGCTGTTAGAGGTAAGACAGCCAGTTCATCTGCGGTTGAGACTTCCGGGTGAAGCTCGCTTCTACCTTCGGCCTGATCATCACTTACCATCAGGTGAGATGCAGCGATGCAGCAGGTTAGAGCTTCCCCGCTGTGGATTAAAAAAAGACAAACTTCGCCAGTTATATGAAAAAAAATACTTGTTTTTTTTTTCTTCTATTTGCAAACTCTGACGTCAACGTTAGTATCACCAGAAAAGATGCATCTCTATTCTTGCAGCGTGTATCGTAATATTTTAGTCAAATCACCTTAACCCTCATCTTGCACTCTTAAACAACATAGTCCCAATAAATCAAAATATCATCGATGTAAACTCCATAGAATTTCCAATTCGTCTTTCCATTAAAGCCTTATTTATGTGTATTAAGAATGAGTGAGTATCGATATTAAATTACTGATAGACATGAGAGCAGGATGTGTTCATTAAACGTCAAGTGCTCAAATGAGGTCGGGGACAATATCGAATTTCGATTCGAGAGGAATCTGGTGATATCCCTTTGTTGAGTTTAAATTCTTGAGGTTGGAAATTATAATTATTGTTGTTAAAATTTGATTTAAATATTTGTGTGGTTGAAATAATCAACGTTGAAGTTTTGAATTTCTTATCTATGATTTTCTATAAATTTGCAATGTCAAAACCCAAAACAATGGAAACACACAAGGACTTTAATGTAGGAGCTATAAAGTAAAGTATCATCTATAATGAAGAAAGGAACATTGAAGCACATAACATAAGCAGATTCTAAAAAACATAAATTTCTGATTTCTATTCTGTCTTCAGAAATAGCGTAAGTTTTGGATTACCGAAGCTCATACCATGAATAAAAGGCCATGTTTAAAAATATTATGCTAAATAAAAGCAAGCGCCCTGGCTCCTTTTGCTGACATTCAGGGACTGGCTTTAACAAGAAGTTATATCATCAAAGGACTTATAAACCACATGTGGGTTTGAAACCTTACAAAAATAGAAAGTTTGATAGAAATTATTTTCAACAAACTTCTTTCAATTTCCAGAGTGATTGATATTTACAAAAGGTCCGCGTGAAATAAGCTTGCTGACTAACAGGAAAATGTTTTTATACTGTGTTAAAAGGATACTCTACAAGTGTATTTTCGTGACATTTTTTCGCGTAAAGAAATTCAAAGTGTTTGATGTTGAGATGTACCTAGGTATAAAGATTTGGTTTTGTTTATTTGAAGATCGTGAAGTCAAAAGTGATATTTAAGCTCTGGTTAAGATGTTTCACTACACTTAACCTTATTTATATTATGCTCTTCTATGTTTATTTATTTTTCTCTATTATGTAAGTCTTGTGTCCGGCTATCATTCGTGGATCTTTGACAGTCGTTACGCGTCGTCAGAAGCCCGAAAGTCTGACAACCAGTCTTACCAAGAAGTATCGTATTACCCAGTAACTGGGTTGTGGAGGTTGGATAGGCAGTCGCTTTAAGTAAAATACTGGATTTCAGCAGCATCTGGTTAGACTGGAAGCTGACCCCAACATGGTTGGGAAAAGGCTAAGCAAAAGGTGATGAAGTAAGTATTGTGGGTGCATAAATTTGTAGGTAGATCCCCCATCTTTTTTGTCTGAAAACCATTTGGTTTATTGAAGTCGAAAATAGAAATATTCCTGTCATAATGATAACTGCAATCTCACCCTGAATTTTCCTCATACAGAACCCAAAAATGAAAGTCTCATCATCGTCTGGCAAAAAATACCTCCCATTTATATACCCTCTACAATTTCCATATCAAAAATTTGAATTACGGCATTCTCTTTGATTTATGAGTTCAGCTTATCAGTCCCACTCGGGCGCCAATTGTTCCGAGGAATTCACAAAATTATATTTGCCTTGTCCATCATTATTTAAATCCCAAAGTACATCTATTAGCATATTCATATTATCAGAAATCTAAGTTATTATACGTTTACAAGGACCTTTGACATCGGGGACTCCGGTCTCGAGGGAAATCAAAGCATGTCATGCCGTGAATATAGCGGGCAATTTAAACTTCGCAAATAAGTGGATTTTTTGATCTTGGATTAGTAAGAATGGATTTCAATTTGATTAGGTTGTTGACTGTTGTGAAGTGCTTTCGGGTACTCGAATTTGCTGAAAAAACTGTTTGTTTTTTGTTTTCGCTTCTTCAAAATCAAAAAATCTAAATCAAAAGTCATTTATTCAAACTAGGCTGAGAATCAGCACTTTTCGAACGTCAAAATTACATAAGACAGTCCCCCAAAACGCCCACCCTTCACCACTTCCTAGTGCGTTAGCTGGGAAGAAGAAGTGGCGCAACAAACTCCCCAGCAGCACAGCTGTCTGTTCAGTTAGAAGAACAAAAAAAATGATTCTATATAATAGTATTCAAAATAATTTGCATTAAGCAACACAAAACATAATTTAAATTATTAGCCATAATATATAAGCTAGCACACGCCAATATACCAAACAAAATCATCGAGAAATATACTCAGGCAGAAATAGAAAACAAAACGTAAACAGAACTTAATATCTTAATAAAAGCCCCCAGGCATAAAGGGCGTGCCCGCTTACATATAGTTGTAACTGGAAGTTATAAATGATAAACTAGGACCATCGAGGTAAAATAACTATGCTCACAATAAAACCTCATAATAATTATTTGTTAAAATATTTCTAACAACTAGGATTTATTCATTATTGTTCCTGTTGTTGTTTTTCTTTTCGTGTGGTTACTGACTACTATGTTATATTTGTTAATAATCAATTTTTCGTGCAATTGCCATAGCCCTTGTCTTTTTCCTCTGTTCGTGTGGTTAGTGACTAACCTGGTTTCAGATTTTAAATCCGCCCATGGACCTCTGACTTGGCTTCACATGCCGTCGAGAAATATCTCTCAGGCATGCCGGTTTCCTCACGATGTTTTCCTTCACCGTTTTTGAAGCAAGTGATAATTATACAATACGCATATGAATCCGAAAAGTCAGAGGTGCGTGCCTTGGGTTCGAACTCGAGACCTATGACTTGGCAGTCCGACGGTCACACCACTAGGCTATCACTGCTCAGTCCTGTTGTTGCTAAAAAATAAATATTAAAAGATAAGTTAAATGTTAGGTGCGGGTTTACAACAATCCTGCCACAGATTCGCCCGTTTCGGGCGAGTAATTTTGTGCGAATCAACCAATAAGCCGAAATTCCAATATTGGCGATCGCATGTTTATGATACGTTGCTCATTGCGCTTACTGAACTCAAATAAACACCGACTACAATAGAAACTATATACTAGGTATTTATGTACCGCCAGCAATGTATAAAGCAGTTATGTAAGCAATAGTTTCATATTTGCGTACACAAATGTTGACACATTTGTTTGTTGAAATAGCAGATCAGTTATTGTAGGCTGTTTGTTGTTGTGTTCGTAATTTTTTTGATGATTATATAACATTCTACAATCTTCGAAGGGGTAAGCAGGTCGTACAGAATACAAGTCATCGAGACGACAAGAAGAAGCAGGTTTTGTATAAACCCTCAGATTTCACCAGATATGTAGCTCCTAAGTACATAATAGCGGTCATATTTTTCTGTAAACCACATAACTAATACCTACGAGTCAAACTTCAGATAAGTATTAATTTCTGAAACACATCATATTCTGAAAGTCTTTCAACTTACTTCTATTATACCGTATTACAAGCGTATATTTATGCACATGCGGCCAACCGAAATCGAACATTAGCCAAAGAGCCACAAAAAATCAATCTGCCTAGCCTTTTCCCAACAATGTTGGGGTCGGCTTCCAGTCTAACCGGATGCAGCTGAATACCAGTATTTTATACGGAATGATTGCCTATCTGACCTCCACAACCCAGGAAATGGGTAATACGACCCGTAACGACTGTCAAATATTGCCACAAATGACAGCCAACGGCTTAACGTGCTTTCCGAGGCAGGAAGGAGTCTCGGTATGTAAAGATGGTCATGGACTAACCTCGGCAAGCGTAGTTCAACCTGATGAATCGACCCGTGCGGCTGTTATAACTTAGCCACGAGCTCCAAAAAAAACAAACATAAAAATCGAAGACTATAAACACAATACATTCTCGTCATAAATCACAAACAGTCGGTATCATGAACGGTAGATAACATGATAAGAGATAAGCTAAAAGCGTTGATTCGAACCGGATGCAGCGCCAACCCGTTCGCTCGTTCCCGAAATATCTTTCTATCGATTTTCCTCAAAGAGACACCGACGCCAGTCTTTTGAAAAATTGTAACGGAATGAGATATTCATTCACGAGAACATATTTTATCTAAGCCGAGTCTGCTTGTGGATTGAATTTAAGTTATGCATTCAAACCATATGACTTTTAAAAATTGTATTATTTTTAGCCACTGTAGAATTTCATGCAAACAACTGTTTTTAGAGGAGGCACAGGACCGGTCGATGAGACGATACTTGAAAGAGGCCTATGTCTAGCAGTGTCTTTCGGCTGAAATTATTATGATAACCTGTTTTTACTGGTCACAAACCAACTTATTCCACTGGAGGGTCTTGGGCATTGCTGTGTTTCGGCAGTTAGAAGTAAGATATATATGACGGCGGAAACGTTGGTGTAGCGATAACGGGTTCATCTTGAATAAATAACTTTTGAATTTTGAATTTTATCTTCTTCGTTTCTTGGTACGGGTTCCATGTTGTAGGTGGGTACTCGGGCAAACCAGTAAAACGTAGGTAGTAGCACAATCAGAGTCACGTTTATTCGGTAATTTACAATAATTACTGTTGTCGTTATTAGTAGCTAGGAACAAAGGCTTGTACGGTGAACGTGACAGTTTCGATCATATGATCTGCACAATAAGGCGTCAGCTACAGTAATGTGAATCTCGCATTCTCGATCGACTCTGTCCACGCTTGTGGCGGGAAAATTAAAGCGCCACCTCACGGCGTTCACAGTACTAACCGATCAACCAATAAGAATTAAGTTACAGTTTGACCAATATTATGATATCAACGGGTAGCAATTTTGATAACGTTGTCGTCTTGAAATCGCTTGCGACGACATATATATACCGGGTGCGGCGATTGAACTGTCCGTCTCTATCTAACTGTTTTATAATTCGAACCACTGAATCGAAAGCCGCCAACATTTCAAATGTTGGTCTTTGACATGTTCTCTATGATCATTTGAAGTGATTCTGTTGTGAGAGAAACACATTCGAATTTAGAACAATGGATTTAAAACGAAATTCAGTGATTGCTCTTCATTTGGAGGGAAAATCGAATATCGAAATACGTCGAGCGCTGCCAAATCTTCAATTGAACGAGAAATTCGTGCATCGTACTATTCAACGTTATAATGAGACTGGTAGCGTTAAGAAACGCTACGGTGGCAGACGACGCTGTACTGCAACGGCGCCAGCAGTTGTCGAAATGGTGCATCATCGATTAGACAGAAATCCAGCGCGCTCAGCAAACCAGCTCGCGCAGGATCTCAAGGTGAGCGATCGCAGTGTTCGTCGCATATTGAAGGAAAAGCTTAAAGTCAAACCATTAAAAAAAAACCTTTCTCAGGAACTCACTGCTTTACAGCGTAGCAAACGATTGGATCGATCGAAAGAGCTGATTCGCTTGCTCGACTCTGGCGACCTTCCCAATTCGGTGTTTTCAGATGAGATTTTTTTTTGCGTTGAACAGTTTTTAAACAAACAAAATGACCGTGTTTGGTTAAAGGGACGTGTCAGCGACCATTCCGACGAATTGCAAGACACTTGACGCCAAGGAGCCGACCAAATCAGGGTCTGGGCGGCGGTGTCTGAAAAAGGCCGTTCACCGCTCGTTTTGTTTCCAATGGGTCGCAACCAAGTCAAAATAAACCAAAACAAATCTATCGAGACAAAGTCTTGCGACCAGGGTTGATACCGTGGGTACGCAACACAATCGGTTTTGAGCGTTGGACATTTCAGCAAGACTCGGCACCATCGCACAGAGCAATTGGAACGCAAAATTGGTTGAAAGCAAACGTTCCAGTGCTGATCGACCGAGATATGTGGCCGTCGTCATCGCCCGACTTGAATCCGCTGGACTTTTGTGTTTGGGGTGTTTTACAGGCCCGGGCCTGTGCTAAAATACACACTTCAGTGGAAGCGCTCAAAGTTACTCTTACGCTAGAATTGAATTGTTTGAGTGACGACGTCGTTCGAGCAGCCTGCGTTTCTTTCAGAAAGAGACTTCAGCTTGTAGTAAAGGCTAAAGGCGGTTTTATTCCTTCGGAATAAGTCATAATAAAACTTTGAACTCTCTATTTTCACATGACAAAAGTGTATAAATAAATATTGAAAATTAACAGAAATATTTTATTTTCACATACGGACAGTTCAATCGCCGCACCCGGTATAATATCCTATTAGGGTTATCAAAATCAAAATCAAAAATCAAAAATCATTTATTTCAGCCCATAGGCCATAACGCTAGACAAAATTATAATCAATATAAAGATATATAAAAAATAAAAAATAAAATAAATTGTTAATTAATTCAGTACATTATACAGGAAGATTTTTTAATCACCGTCCAAATTTTTTCTAGGCATTGTGTATCATTAATTAAAGCCATTTTTGAAAAAAAAACGATAAGTAAAATTTTCATAAAAATCAATTTTCTCGAAATAATTATTCGCTCTGCGTGGTCACAAGATAGACGTTAATAATACTACACTTGCCGCGCAAACATTCAATGAAAAGGGCAGCGCACACCCCGCTTACCCCCGCCCCGCTACACCTGTGCGGCGACACATCTATGATCTATCGTTGGTCGGCCGGCCCCGCGCACCCTTTCGCGACGCAATCGCTCACTTCCGTGTTCCCGCGCATCGCGCCAGCGGCGCCCCGCGCTATCGTGAATTTGTTTACAATGTATTCCTACCGCGAGTATTACGAAATGGTGCGATCTTACATACTTAGTGGTGAAAGCTTGAACGGTGCCCAGAGACTGTACGAAGCAGAAAGTATTCCTCGCCTTCGCAATCAAGGGATAATAAATCCTTCAGTACCTAATCGCCAAACGATTTTGGCCGCAAATCAGAGGCTATTACACCATGGCCAATTTATAGCTCCTACACACGCTCAAGGACGTGGCAGGCCGAGATTCGCAGTAGAGATCGAAGATGATATTTTCGATTTCTTTGAACGGAGCCCTAGATCGAGTACGCGAGATGCAGTGCGACGCTTCGGCGTAAGCCAATATGCCGTGTGGAAACTTCTCCATACTGCTGGGTTGCACCCGTACCATTTTCAAAAGGCACAGGCCTTGAACGACGCAGACGCCGTTCCCCGTCGAGCCTTCTGCGAGTGGCTGATCGCACACCCCGATGCTAACATTTTGTGGACTGACGAGGCCTTGTTTACTCGAGTGGGGCTGTATAATCAGCATAATGAACATTGGTGGTCATTTCGAAACCCACATATGATACGAGAAACATATCACCAAGTGCGGTTTAGCGCAAATGTGTGGGCTGGAATTGTCGGCAACAGCATACTGGGGCCATATTTCATTGAGGGACGGCTGACCGGGGGCACATACCTAGATATGTTACGCACAGTAATTGCTGATTTCATGGATGACGTGCCGGTAATCTCCCATGGAGATTTTTATTATCAGCAAGACGGTGCACCGCCTCATTACTCCGCCGCCGTTCGTAATTATTTAAACATAGAACACGGTGATGGTTGGATCGGTCGCGGGGGGCCCGTCGCCTGGCCACCCCGGTCACCAGATCTTACTCCATGTGACTTTTTTTTGTGGGGCGAAATAAAACGACGAGTGTAAAACGTGCAAGACTCTGTTTAGAGAGAAACGGTATGCATTTTGAACATTTATTAAAGTACTGTTAATGTGATTGTTCTAAGATGATTTTGATATTTTTTTTAATTATTTGTACACAAGTTGATTCAATTTTTTTAAATACGCCTATTAGCAAAACGTTTTGGCACGGTTTTAATAAGGCCTAAAGTTCTTATTTATCTAATTTATTTTTACTTTTATTTGTAATTGATTAATTAAGGATTACATTCTAACCATAGTGAACATAGCACAAACCTTTTGCTTATTGACGGCCCTAAGCCCGTGAAAGTATGAAGGGAAAATTTGCAACTTTGATTATTATTGTGTTATCAATGAATTGCGGCGGCGGCGCGCGGGGCGCGGGGCGGGCCGGCCCGCGTAACTTTACCTAGCGCGTACGCACGGCGCGACAGTTTCCAGAAACATAAACTTTTTATAGATAACTTTGTGATATGATATCTCAATATTTTTGTATTGAGTGATACTAAAAGAAAAAACATATATTCAATGATTTTTGCCAAAGATTAATATATCAAAATTTGGACGGTGACTAAAAAATCTTCCTGTATAAATAAACTTAGCATGTCAAAATTTAAATTAAAATAATTAATAAAACGCCTGCCTCTGAGTCATTTGTTTGTTTGTCATTACATTAATCATATAACAATGATTAATGTACTGACAATCAAACCTGTTCGCAAATACGCTCAGGATGGTGTTGGAGGTGGTCCGGAGCCTGCGTATTTGTTATGCGTGTGTGTTATGTTTTTTCCTTTTGAGGTACGGAACTTTAAAAAAACTATGAAATTACTCAATTTATTAAATTTTGTAACTGTTGAGGGCCTAGACAAAGCGACATTGTATCAGCACTAAGTAGTGAAAAACTTAGACTGACATAAGCGACCGAAAAACTTATCAATCGTGTTAAAAGTCGTTGTAGATATACGAAACGATTTGAAAGCGATTGTCACTCGTTTATTTCTTTTTTTACCACAGCCAGTAAGCTCTTGGCCTGCATCTCACCTGATACGACGAACAGCTTCACCCGAGACCTCTGAACTGCCGAAACACAGCAATGCTGTTAACATTGTTGTTATGGCGACATACTTAGATAAGGTGGTGGTAGCTAGCCAGGCGGACTTAGACCTACCACCAACCAAACCGAGCAGAAAATATTGTGCTATAACGGTCTTAAGAGCGTTTATTCTGAAGGTGGGCAACGTTGCAAATAGATGTCAAATATTTCACTGTTTTGATTAATTTGGAAATATTACTGTGTGGGAATAAAAAATGTGGCTAACTAGCGAACTAGAATATTGACTATGAAATGCAATAATTAATATCGTTGTTCGTCACCGAATGTTTAGTTTTAGATGTAAAAAATATATTTGGAAAGTTTCCAAATGCGCTTTTTACACCTAAAATGGGTAGGTACAACATCAAATTCAATGTTCTAATTGCAATTCATTAGTAAAACTGGTTAGCCACATTTCTTATTTCTATTCAGTAATATTGCTATATGAATCAAAATAGGTAAATATTTGACAGTTATTTGCGACGTTGCCAACTTTTAGGATAAACCCTCTTAATGTCACACAGAAACGGTAATTGCGGTAAACTTGTAGACGTACATGTTTAATTCTCACACAAACACGTCTATTTTAAAGTAATTATTGATATTTCCTCCCACATTCATTAAATTGAACTTGCAGCCCGATTCTAATAAAGTAGACGAAAGTTTGTGCAGTACTGCCAATATTATCGGAACCGTACGATTCCCTCGGTGTAGATGCACGTGTCGAGGAAAAACACAAGTCCTAGTAGCCAACGTGTTGATATAAATACACTACAGTGTATTTTTTCTTGCATCTCTACATACTTTGATTATTTATATGTCCGCATACAGTGTCGCGCAGAAAAATAACTAAAACAAACAAGACAACTTTGTTATGCTGGTGTGCGTTACCGCTACGTTTTACACTCTCACCACGTCATTGTGCTGTCATTGTGCTTTTCTAGTGTGCGTGCATTTAGCGGCTAATAGTTGGACGCTATTTTTTTCGACGAGTTTACAGCTCCGACTGTCTAGAAATACTTATTTATATTGTGGCGGCATCTACATTGCCACATGCGAACTACGTATCAAAGACCTGACGTCACACAAAATCCTGACGTCCCACAAATCCTGCATCTACAAGAACCCGACTTCAACCGTTAGGCAGTTGCCCGCCATATACGACTACGCCATCTGGCGGAGGAGCCTCCCTTTTCTATAGAGGATAAGTGAATTTTACACCCTGTTCCTCATACTTCTAAAATATCTTTGCAACTATTTGGTTAAAAGCGCGGTATGAAAATTACTAACTTTTGCACGGGAAGTTAGGTAGGAACACCTTTTTAGTAATTGCATTGGTTCCTTGTTTACTACGGAACTCTAAAAACATGGGGACTGCCGACACAATTTAAAACTTAAAACTGGTATTAGCACCATCTATATTCTACGCACTACGTGAATCCATAAGTTTGTCCCCTACCAAAAATCGCTCAACGCGCCTAAAGAAGTTGTAGGGGATTTGCATTGAAACACTACTTTGATAATTACTAACGAGTATAATATGTCGCGCACTTAAAAACTAGGGTTTTACAATTTGGTTTGAGCTTAAGTAGGTTTCTACTATGGTACAAGTAGCGGGTGGTTCTAGTATAACAAATAGCTGTTTTATAATTCTTGACCAATGATAGGTAGGTGAGGCCTGTATATTTTAGTCAAGCATGAACTCGATTCTCGACAGGTTGTAACCTGCTCCCCGAATGATACCTTTTTGCGTAGACAAGTTGCAACTTGTTCTTGGGCGATGCAATCTTGGCTAGTTTCTTGTCGACAAGTTGCGACTTGTTCGTGAGTGATGCTAATATTCTGTTCATGTGTGTTTAGGTGACTGTTAGTGATTTACCTGTGTGTTATTGTCAAGCTAGGACCTGCTTGGTGGGCAATACAACTATCGCTTGTTTATGTATGTGATTTACCTTTACCTTACATTACCTCCGGTATGTGTTAGGGTGCTAACTACGTTCTTTAATCATTGTTCTTTTCAAAAGGTATAGGTATCAGTCAGGCTTAAAAGTATGGGAGATTAAAACTATCCTTAAGCTCATTACAATACAACTGGGATTACTTATATCTATCTAATTAAAATGGTTTTTATTTGTTCAATCAAAACTCTTAATATCTAATCAGTCGTTCTTCCTGTCGTCGCCAACAGAAGTTGTCACTTCAAACATTATACAAACATTTGAAATGTGTAGGCAACAAACCGAGGAGAGGGCGTGCGTCAATCCATACGTATCTAAATAAATTACATAAAATCATTGCAGTAGTAGGTTTTACCAATATTTGTAAAGGGGTTACAAAAGAGCCTCCATTGCATTGTCTAAAAAATATACCAAAGCTCCACTTGCGATTCGACAAAAATCACGTTTCAATCCCTCATTCGATAAAAAAAAAACTATCACTGGGCTTTAACAAACTGATACACGCGGATTAAATTTTAATGAAAATCTGAAATCTGCAGCTTTAGTTCTGTTCGTGTTTGCTTATCGATCGGTACGGATTCCAATTATTTAGAGACTGTATGTTTGTGTTATCGGAAAGCACGTTAAGCCGTTGGTCCCGGCTGTCATTTGTAGATCTTTGACAGTCGTTACGGATAGTCAGAAACTGGTAACAGTGGCTGGTAACAGCTAGTTGCCAAAATTGCCAAGAACCGAGCTGAATGGCGTGCAATTGGAGAGGCCTAGGTCCAGCAGTGGACTGCTGTGATGATGATGATGATTGGGCCCTATCAAAATACCAGCGCTGCGTGTTCGCAGATGCTTTTTTTTTTAATATCGCCGCTTTATGCTGAGATAGGAGCCTTTTTGGCATCGCAAAGGTCATTATTATTCTATTAGTTTTAAATGGTCCTTTTTTTATTTTTTGTATTCCCTGTGCGTGTCCCAAATAAAAAAAAAGACGTGTGGCACTCGGAGACTGCCGCGATAAAGCTATTGCATAGCATTTTTTATCAACTTATGCAATTTGTGTCACAGTGATGCGCGCGCATCTTAAAATTTCACTCTCATCATTTTTTCATAACGCGCCTAAAGAAGTATAACTTCAAAAAAAGTATCGCCGCTGTGCCGGTCGGAGTGGGGGGTGTTAGGTTATTTTCGTTACGGAATTTCTGGATTCGGTCTCCACGCTCAAGGCCCGCGATAGAAGCTATGCAATAGCTTAATAAAAAAATTCTTACTTTTCTTTCATAAGATGATGATATAATATATAAAAGTAAGTAGCATTATTTGGCAAACCTACACAAAGCAACTACTATTACGTTGACAAGGCTTTTAACTTGTAATACACCTAAACCTACGCTAGGTTTTGATACCTTATTTATTCACGTACAAAATACCTCTCATAATTTCTAAGAAAAGGCACAAAGGGATACTCGTAGCCTCAAAACGCCCGATTTTATACAAAATCTCATACATTTGCTAACACATTAATTCACACTACTAAACATTAATACAAGTGCAGAAAAAAATACTGTTAAGTATAATATTGTGAGCAAACCTTCTTTTTTTTATTTTACTCTAGCTTTATTTTTTTTACTTCTCTCTACACTACTCACACTAAAATATACAGGGTGGTAGGCATCGATGCGAAAACTGTTACCATGGATTCATTACATGATTCTGAACTCCCATGCGTTGACATTTTTCGCCATTTATAAAAAAAAATCTGCTGTTCCATACATTTTGACCACGTAGGTATTGCACTTGTCTATGAAACAGCAGTTTTTTTTTAATAACCGGCTAAACATGACAACGCTTTCCAAAGCCTTGACTCTCCCGTTCAGACTCATGGCAACAGTTTTTGCGTCGATGTCCCTGAACGAGCAAACCTGGAATTCATGGTCTGAAATTATCTCGTGCCTTCTCTGTATCTGAAGACGCCTTTGCTACACTGTGAACTTAGTAACAGATTGTTTTTTAGTGGCTATTATTTTCTACATTACCATCTACAATTCAAGTAATAAAATTAATTATTTAAGCAATTGCGCCAGTTTGAAACGTAAAATGGATCCTTTATTAAGGTTCTGTACCCGAAGAGTGCTAAACGGAACCCTAGTATGAAGCCTCCGCTGTCCGTCCGTCCGTCCGTCTGTCAGCGGGCTATAATCTCATGAACCGTAATAGGAACAGTTAAAAAAGACAGTTGAAATTTTCACAGATTGTGTATTTGTAGTGCCACTATATTCGTAACAACAAATAATAAAAAAATTATAAAGATAATAATTCAAGGGGTTCATCCATACAAGAAACGTGTTTTTTCGGCGTTTTTTGCTCGATCTAGTCCGACTCGCACTTGGCCGGTTTTTTAAATTATTGTTTTGTTTTCCAAATAGATATTACGTTAAGTGATAGTGTTTAATTCCATTTCTATGTTTAGACACTTTTATAAAAATTTACAACAATTTTAAACCTCAATAAGCACTGATTAGGATACCTACATATAATGTGGTGACATCATTCACCATTTCTTAATTAGCGTAATAACCTTTAAATTAAATTGCATGACCATTTCTTAGTGCCAAAACAAGATGGAAGTTAGAGCTCTTTTATTTTAATTAGTGACCGACTGAAGCTTCGTTTTTGTTTTCGGCCAAATAATCATGATTCGGCCATATTTTCGTTTTCTGCCATAAACCAGCTGAAAATCTGAGGTTCGTGAATTGTCGCGCGTCATTCGGCCTACTTCCTACAGCCTACTTCGTAAGGCTCGGCAATATCAGGTGAATCAATACAACAAGAAATATACGAAATGTTGTATCCTCTAATGAGATTATTGTGTTTTATTTCTTTTAAAGCCTATATTTGCTTTTTCACTCCCTAGGGAAATAAAAACACAAGATTTCAGTGTACAGCGGATATATTGTTTTTATCATATTCTATTCGAAAAGAGCACTTATTCTTCGTAAATGGGGACTAAAATAGCTCTTTAATCCCCAGGGACTAAAATTGATTTGAATGTGGATATTATTATTGTTAGTAAAGGTTCCAATAACCAAAGAGATCAATCACGAAGATTGTATGAACAAGTAACAGGCTGTTATGATAAAGTAAACCGACCGCGAGATAAGTAAAAAAAAAGTTTGTGAAAAAATTATAATAATACCAGCCTGTTACTGTCCCACTGCAGGGCAAAGGCCTCTTCTCATATAGAGAAGGCACGAGCATTGATCACCACGCTTGCTCAAGACGGGTTGGTGATTTCAGACATATATTAACTATATGTCCAGGTTTCCTCACGATGTTTTCCTTCACCGATGTCAGTAATGTCCAAGATAAACTCAGAAAGTACATATGAATTGAAAAAGTCACATTGGTACTTGCCCGGATTTGAACCCACAACCTCGTGCATGAGAGGCGAGGCCTTAACCACTGGGCCATCACGACACAAAAAAAATTATAAACAAAAAAAAAAAAACGAAAAAATTATAGACGCGCGAAATTCATTCCGCCTTCGTGCGTAATTGTTTACTCAAATTCGGATTTTACTTAGTTTTATAGAATATTAGTGTCTTCCCTAAGTAGTGAGAATGAAACGCAGTATTCTTATTCATAAGTTGCACTCTTCGTTTTTGTTTCAGTTTTCGGCTGAAAATCCATTTTCGTTCGCAGTGAATTTTAATAAGTTCTTTTGGCGTGTCATCAAAAAAATTTAGGAAGTTTTTGGCACGACATTTTAAATAATTTTCACCTGTTTCAGTGTTGCCAGTCAGTAAAAATATTTTAACTGTCTATTTAATTTTGTTTACCTCGCTATCGCTGGTGTACTGATTTCAAGTGCGACTGCTGAGCGGTCCCAGGTTTGACTATTGGGTCAGACAAACTGTGATTGGAATTTCCATTAGGGAATTTTCAGTTGCGGATCGGGATTTGTGCTCGATTAATGGCGATGGACTCTCCTCATATTACATGGGACTTAAACATAACTAGCAAAATCTGCGGGCAAAGTGTTATTGGGTTTTTTCCATTATTAGGAATTTCTTAGTAATAGCCCGGAGTGTAGAAGTTGGCGGTGTGATGCCCCGTTCCTCGGAAAGCACGATAAGCTGTAGTTGGTCTTGCGCCTGATCTCTCTCCGGTCGTGTCGTATTGCTGTCCCTTCGGACTATGAGAGTGAGGGAAGAGAGAGTGCACCTGTGTCTGCGCACACACTTGTGCACTTTAAAATCTCCCGCGCCGAAGGCTAGTCTCCGTTGAGATTGGCCGCCCTGGCCGGAGTATGGTCTGGAGGAGCCTTTACAAGTCTGCCTAACCCTTCTGAGGAAAACAGGCGCGATGATACCTACGTGTTTATTTAAAAAATAAAACAGCGATAAACAAAACAGCTTACCTCTGCTACCTTTGAGAAATGTAGGTGCAGTGTCATATTTATGTATTTACAAAAAAATACATGTATTTCACCAGAAATTTTATTCAGAGGGGCCTTTAACTATCGCCCACCAACTCTAATCTATTTCTAACAATATCAACGGATCATACGCTATCAGGTTATTACTAACACCGATATACTCACGCTCTATTTCACTAACGAGGCGATTAGAATTCTAAGCTGTCACGCCCCAATACGTACCTGATCGTCTATTGTGACAAAACAAAATATTTTTCATACCTTAAAAGCTGTTAATTAGTAGTTTTCGAGACTAAATAGGTGATACAATGTATCGCGATTAAATCTATTATGGGTGATGATTTGATGAATGCGCTCACCATTGTCAGACGGTTTGGCTTGCTAAGAATTTTGGGAGTGTCCTTTACTGTCATAATGGGCAGTCGAGAGAAGGAATACTTCGCTGTTCCTTCAGTCATTATAAGACATTGATATGTATTGACTCAAAACATAAACATAATATAACATCACGCCGGTAATTCCCCGAAGTATTAGGCAGAGATGCACGTATAGTACACCCACTATATTGACTCATACCTTCGCAAGTCTGACACTTGCGAAGGTATGAGTCAATATAGTGGGTTTCCAAAAAAAAAAATTACCTCTTTATTTTGACTTACTTTACTTGAGAAGATCGTAGCTAAATAATAACAGCCGCACGGGTCGATCTTCAGGGTTAAACAACGCTTGCTTTTGTAATTATTGTGTCTTTGTTGCATGGAGTGCATGTTTCACGTATCTTAGCTTCTTTTCATTTTTTATTTTCCCATGGGGGAATTCTCCATCTGGGAAGAACTGAGAGTTATGTCGGACTCCTACCGACTAAAACCCCATTGTTACTTCTAGTACCATGAGTCGGGGGCTCGGGAGATACTTGTACATTCGCCGCACCCCCGACTGGTATCAGCCCGCCGTGCCTAGCGGGCCCCATCTCCAAGTGCGGCTGATCCCAAGACCGCTGTTCTACCCTTAAGGCGCGCATTCAATCCGTGCCACCTCTTTGAGCCTTACTGCTCGAGCGACGACACAACCCTAATTTCACCGCCCGCAGGCCTCCTTATAGTGGCCGGATCACATACAGTCAACAGCAAAAGTAGATGATCAAAATCAGAAATTCAATACTAATTGAACGGAGTTCGCGTCAGAACTGTGTGGCGTCGAAGTGATTGTAAATTATACCAAACATTTACTACTAGTACAGCTGCCATATATTCGTGATCAGTTTTGACTCCAAAAGTTATAAACTCAATTCGCATCAGTATTGTAGCCGACTGGGCAAAAGCAATCATTGAGTTATGATTTTGTATCGGATCAGCTACTTTTGAACATTGACATAAATTCACAAACATCATCATCATTTTCCTGCCCTTGTCCCATGTTACTTGGGGTCGGCGCAACACGTTTTCTTTATAAATTCACATGAAGGTCTTCTTCTTTTCGTGTGGTTAGTAACTAATCTGGTGTCAGAGTTTTAAAGCCGCCCATGGGCCAAAAAATTGTACAATACGCACATAAATCCGAAAAGTCAGAGGTGCGTGCCTTGGGTTCAAATTCGAGACCTATGACTTGGCAGTCTGACGGTCACACCACTAGGCTACCACTGCTATGCTGAAGGTGTCCAAATAAAAAAAACATAACACAAGTCTCAAGTCACAAAGGTACAACTTAACAATAACTAATCTTATTAAAATCACCTTTTATATCACCAATAAAATCACAGAAGAACCACAACCAAATTTAATTTTCCTAAAAGCCAACCCAAACACGATTATGACCGACTACATTTAAGAGGGCACCCAACGGTCCACTAGCACCACCACTCCTTTAAAAAAAAAATATCTCGTGACTGAGAAGGAATTAAGAATAACGGCTAGTAAGAACCCTCGGTGTCTCTAGAATTTTCTAATACCTTTTATTAACCGATTTCCAAAAAGAAGGAGGTTATATGTTCGACGTGTATGTATGTTTAATTATAAAAAATAAAAATATGTATGTCCGCCGATTTCTCCGTCAATTGTGAACCGATTTTGAAAATTATGTTTTGTATGAAAGGGTATGCTCCCATATTGGTCCCATATAAATTTTATTAGCTTTGCTTGGATAGTTTCTGAGTAAGCTTCAATAATACGTACTTTTCCCACTTAATATTATGTGGATGATATGATGATAACTTCATGTGACTGTTATTTACATAGCAGGTACTGGTATTCGAATTTGTGTGGGGAGATAACACACAACTAAAAAGTGAAAAATAAAAACTTTTTTCAAAAAAGAAAAAAACACTACAAAGTCAAAAGTAACTTTAATTTCGGAAGTCGGTGGCAAAAAACGGAAACTCAAAACCAAAGACACCGACTTCCGAAATTAAAGTTATTTTTCACTTTGTAGTGTTTTTTTTCGGAAGTCGGTTGTTTCTTTTTTGTATAAAGTTTCATAATGAGACACGAAGGAACAAAATACGATCTAGAAGAATGTGACCGCTTTTCTTTAGATTGTATTTTGTTGCTTCGTGTTTCGCTCTCTTAAATCAAACTGGATCCACACGTAATTGCATTCACAAAGAGACTTGAAATAACCACTAACATGACACTTGACAGAACAAACACAAACTATTCATATGAAGAGTGAACTTTAACCAAATATGGTAATTAAATTCATTCACCTTGATGGCCGCGGGCAAATAGACTAGCGGCTAGGAGACTTTCAGAAAGTGAATAATATTATTCTATAAATGAATACTAGAAGATATATATCTAGATATTATGTGGTTATATATTGCGTTAAGAATTAGTTTGTTTAATTCCTAGTATTTAATTTACGATGTTGATAATGATATTTAAAATTTTATATTTATACTTAACGAATACATAAAGTATGATTCTAACAATTTATATGTTCAAATTTTGTTCGCAATATTGTTAACTTTATTTTTGAGATATAATTTAGCTTTGATTTTGCTTGTGATTTAGTTTTAACCAAAAATCTGTTAAATTTCGTATTTTATATTTGTACGCCAGGCCGTTAACTAAAAAAAAAAATTCAAAACATTTATGTCAATTAAACCATTTACAGGCACTTTGGAATTGTCAAGGAGTCAGTCAGTCAGAAATATGAAGCTAGTTGCCCATTCCAAAGCGTAGTGGGTACTATGGAGAAGAACGGGCAAGAAACTCCGCGGACACTCTTTTAAATAAAAAATATTACAACAGCAAAACATAGAATGTTTAACAAATAAAAACTTTGACTTTAGTGTAATAAAATAAAAGAGAAACTAGTAAATCTGGAAAAGTGGTTGGTTAATAGAATTACGATTTAATACTGTTATTTTGAAGAGCGGCTCGACTCGTGCTTGAATAATAACAGCCGCACTAGTTAATCGAAGTTACCCCTACACTTGCAATGGTCGGTTCGTGGATCGATGATCATCCATTACATGTCGAGACTCCAACGTGCCTCGGAAAGCACGTTAAGCCGTTGGTCCCTGCTGTCATTCGTAAATCTTTGACAGTCGTTATAGTCAGAAGCCCAAAATTCTGACAACCGGTCATACCTAGGGGTATCGTAACTAGTCAGCGCCGTTGTGATCGGTTATAGACAGTCGGATCTAGTACTGCACTATACAGAAACAGTATTTTTGTAATGGCTCCAAAGGTCTATAATCAGTTACCAAAATGTATAAGGATCGAAGATAATGTCCGCAAATTCAAAAGTAATTTGTATTTATTTCTAATAGATAAGACGTATTATACTCTATAGAAGATTTTTTGAATGATAAAATATGACGCCCTTTAATATAATTTACCATTGACATGCATGTAAAAATAAATTATAATTGTGGAATTATTTATTAATAATAATACATATAATTGACATTATTTATAACATGATGAAATATGACATTACTAGCCCTTTAATATAATTTAACATTGACATGCATGTAAAAATAAAATTATAACTGATTAATTGACATTATTTACTCGATCATTCGTATTGTATAGATTCAGACTTATTATTAAAAACCCAATATATTTGTACACCAATTTCATTGGTAGGACATAGAGCTCGACTAAAATGTATACATAAGACCTTTATTGTAATACCTGTGTTCACAAATAAAGATTGATTGATTGATTGATCGTGTTACCAAGTAACTGGGTTGTGGAGGTCAGATCGGCAGTCCCTCCATGCCACCAACCAACCAAACAACCTTCCAACCAACCAACCTTCTAGCCAAAACACCATAAACTCGCGCAATTCGGGTTATTAACGATCTGCACGTGAAGATCGATGTATTTAGATGCCATTTGAGTGAACTCGCAAGTTGTTTATTTTATGTTATAGTGTAAATTAGATTATGCTATAATATGTTGTTGTTTTTTATTTTTAAATATTGTGTTTTTTTTACTTTTTTTAATGTTATTATAAGTACTACTAGTTTTTTAATTTTTCAGAGTTTTAAATTGTAAGTTAGTTTATTTTAAGACCGCGCTATCGCACTAGGTGTATACCTACCACTATACACCATACCTGTGTGTGTATATATACTATACCTGTAATGATAGTTGTAAGGGAGATTTAAATAAATAAGATACTTGTATTCAGCCGACTCCGGTTAGACTGGAAACTGACCCCAACTTAGTTGCTAAAAGACTAGACATATTGATTTTATTACTATTGTTGTGCTGCCTTCTTAAGTGAGATTGAGCGGGACATGTTTGCCGCATGTCAGATGAGTTGTGGGCTAAAAGAACCACTGATTGGATCCCATTACATGCTAGACTGTATCACGGCCGACCAAGACGAAGATGAAGGGCCTGTAATGGCAATGGACAGACGTATGTGGAAAAGAGAAAGGGAGGCCTCAGCCCAGGGATGAAAGGGATGTCAGCACCAACTGACGGGGTCCGTAAGGACCGGTGCCTGCTGGGGTTGCGGGTTTGTCCGAAAGGGATATCGTGGCCCCGGCACACAGGCAACGGAAAGAACACGGGTGGGTTTTAGTCAGTAAAAGTCTGACACACCCTCTCGCTCCGCCCAGAGCGGGAGAAGTCATTTGATGATTTCCCATCCTCAAAAAAAAAAAGAAAGCCTCAGCCCAGCGGTGGGACATTAGAGGCTAATTAGTAGATAGCTAGAAGATCAGCTTTGATAATAATATGACGAAAAAAATTACTGACGGAAAGTGTCAAAAATATTAAAGACCGTTCACATGTTACGGTAAACTTATTTTTGTAAAACGTTTTGCAGGTGTAATTTTAACTCAATTTTATTAATATTTGGAAAATACATTACGAGTGCAACTTTTTCTGTGCGTGAAATATGAAATGAATGAATTTTTATTTTGAGCAAACACCTTTTCATTGTTGTAAAAGTAAATTGAAAGCGAATAAAGAAGAAAAACAACATTTTTGTGAAAATCATTTTGGTAACACTTTTCCATAAAAATGTTCTTAATTTTCTTGAGTGCAAATGTGAAATTTATAAATTCTTGTTTTTATCTTTTCACTAGGCAAAAATGTTTATTTTCATACTGTCCATTTATTTTACCGAATTTTTTAAATACATTGTGTTTATAATAACAGTGAACTTTTACGGCTCTTTTCATTGCATCTAGAGAGTTTTTTTGTTTTCTTAATTATTGTGACCGATGATAATATGAGTAAAAAAGAAGTAAATGGGTTACCTACCCAAAATTCGATCTTCAAAAACGGCACAATGTCACACTATTAGATGACACGAGGAAGTAGGACGGCATGTCGTAATTATCCGGAGTGAAAAAGAGACAAGACGATACGTAACTAGGTTTAATACTCGTAGCCAAGTTTTCACATGCCACATTCGGAGCGTGTATAACCTATCTACCTCTTTTTAACCGATTTCCAAAAAGGTTCTATGTTCGTAGCGAAAGTATGTTTTATTTTTTTGTTTTTTTTATGTATATCCACTGATTTCCCCGTCAATTTTAGATCGATTTTGAAAATTATTTTTTTTGTTTGAAAGGGTATGCTCTCGAGGTGGTCCCATAACATTTTTTATTTACTTTGTTATTACAGTTTTTGAGTTAACTTCAATAATACGTATTGTTCCCACGTAGACTATGTGAATGATGATGTTTAGTTGTTGTCACTGTTATTTTCATAGCAGGTAGTGGTATTCAAATTTGTGTGAGGTAGGCATCACAACTAAAAGGGAAAAATATAAACTTTTTGTAAAAAATATCTTTCGACTTCCAAAAAAAACACTACGAAGTGAAAAATAACTTTAATTTCGGAAGTCGGTGGCAAAAACGAAAATTCAAAACCAAAGATACCGCCCAAAATTAAAGTTGTTTTGCAGTTTGTAGTGTTTTTTTGGAAGACGGTTATTTTGTACCCTACTACGGCGAAGCAAAAAAGAGGGTTATAATCTTGACCGGTATGTATGTATGTATGTTCATCTGTTACCTCATAACTTCTAAACTGCTCATTATAGGCTATGGGACGTCACATTAAATATACAGGGTGTTCGGCAGAAGGTTGAACATACGAAAATGGCGGATCCGTGGGGCCGTCTACGACGTTTTTAGGCCCAATAACAAGACCCAGGCTACAATGATTTTTTTTTCGGAATTTTTTGTTGCCAAAACTCAAACGTCAATAATTTCATTTTAAATCAACAAAACTGGCAACATTTTATTTTTATTTTCATCTAAAGTAACTGTAAAATCTTATAAAATTCGTATTTGATGGAGATGATTGCTAGAAAAGTAAATACGAGCCCTTAAACTACAAACAAATCAAAAATAAATACCGAAAGCCCGACTTTGAACTGCGGTAAAAAAAAAACTAACAGTGATAGAACAGTTCTAATTTTAGGAAAAAATCTTTGATTCAGGCCCAATCTAACGGTATGCAATATTCATAATTTATTTTAAAACAACTAGTATAATTCGCCAATTTTAACTGCCTGGGACTTTTCACCGAAAGGATTGCGAAGGAAATTTGCGACAAGTGAAATTAATTAATATATGAACCAATTTTTTTTTTACATATTAGATTCTAAAATTATTCTAGAAAAAAAAAAATTGCCAGTTTTGTTATTTTAAATGAAATTATTGACGTTTGAAATTTGAGCAACCACGAATTTCCTTTAAATTTAAAAAAATCCTTAAAAAAAATCCTTGGGTCCTGGGTCTTGTTATTGGACCTAAACACGTAGTAGACGGCCCCACGGATCCGCCATTTTCGTATGTTCAACCTTCTGCCGAACACCCTGTATATATAATGGCGCCCTCTAGAGAAATTAATTGATGACCTAAAAAAAAAAATTTAAGGTTCCTTGTTGGGTATCAAATGAAAGGACTTAATAAGCACATACCAAAAATATGTATAATATTAATTTGTCTGTCTGTGATGTCTTGTTTATACCTGTTTAGATGACTTTTTTATCGTAGTTGAGTTTTATTCTTATAACTTTTATTTTTTTACTTATAATATCATTGACTGGCTGCGCTCCGTGATTTCACCTGCATAAGTCTCGATCCCGTAGCAAACAAACTCAATTTTCGCATTCGCATTTTTAATATTAGTTAGGATTATGACAAACAAACAAATCTGTGTTCACAATTTATTTGCCAAACATGTCACACACGAGTTTTAGGAATAGCAACTGTAAAGCTTACGCATAAGGTTCAGTTTGCGCTACAACTTCAAATTTTTTATGACTTTATCAACAGTACTAGTCTAAAATCAACTTTATGCACATTCACATAAAGTTGATGTTTGTTTAGATGGAAATAAAATCAATTGGAAACAAAGATTTAAATAGACATTATGTGGGTATGGTTGTTTTTCTATAAAAATATATTCTAGTTCACTAAGCCTTTACTGTTCAAACCTTTTAAAACCATAATTGCCTGGGTCAAGAATACTTCCCTACCTATTCAATATACTGTGCCAAAAATCTATAATTCCCAACAAACCGGTACACTGCAAATTAGAGCCAAACAGCAAATTAGAGCCAAATAGCCCAACTAATGGCTCCAATAATTGCATTTTGTTACTAAATTAAGGGCTAGTTGTCTCCGGCGATATTTAGTACCCTTGTTTGCTTTCAGGTTCAATAAGTACCTACTGTGGTTTTACATAGACGATTTACCGAAAATAGAGTTGTTAGTTTATGTTCAGATGATGATAATCTGAGACGCGATCAATCGTCGAAACTTAGCTTAGACATGTGTTTCGAAATTATTAGAGAATGTTTAACGTAAAACCGATCACATACGCGAGTTGTGAACGTGCGTTTAGAGAATAATTTATTTATTTATTCATATTTAACTCAAGTATAATTAATTAAGAAAAAATAAACATTTGAAACCAATAACAATAATACAACACTACTTATATAACCCCATATTTATCAAGCCATCTTCTGGGGACACCTGGCAACATACATACAGGCACTGCGCACAGGTGCCCCATCAGGCGGCCTTCAGTCTTGCTAGCAACAATTTTATTTTTATTTTATTTTATTAATTTTGACATCAAGTAAGCGCACGATTTCAAATGTCTAGTCACACAGATTTTACTTAAACAAATAGCAGAACGGAAGATATGATTATCGCAGCTATTGAAATGGAGAAGAAAGTAATAGTACACACTGTTGAAGACTTAGCAATTGCGTTTATAGTCTTGCAAAGAGTTCATGCTAAAGATTATTCTGTGTTGGAGCTTCGTTATACTGAGAGTTCTTGCTTGCTTGCACTTAAGAGGGTTTATCCTAAAAGTTGGCAACGTCGCAAATAACTGTCAAATATGTATTGTTAAAGCAATATTACTGAATAGAAATACGAAATGTGGCCAACTAGCGAACTAGAATATTAATAATGAATTGCAATTATAACAATGAATTTGATGTTGCACCCATTTTAGGTGTAAAAAACGCATTTGGAAAGTTTCCAAATAGTTTTTTTACATCTAAAACTAAACATTCGATGTTAATTATTGCATTTTATATTCATTATTCTAGTTCGCTAGTTAGCCACATTTTTTATTTCCACAGTATTGCTAAATTAAATTAATCAAAACAGTGAAATATTTGACATCTATTTGCGACGTTGCCCACCTTCAGAATAAACGCTCATAATCCTTTTTTTTAGTTAGACAGTGTGAATATTGTTAGTCGCATGGCAACATGCCAGAATTTTGGACTTAACTTTACTAAGTAGGAGATGAGTTGTAAATGCAACAGTGTACTACTACTAGTAGGTAACGGTAATGAAGTTCGTCAACTATAATTTAGATTGTTATTAGAACTGTTGATATATTGGACTATACAAGTGTTCAAACCTGAATGAGGGACGCACCACAGAACTAAAAGTACCCAGAGAAGAAAGGAGACCTATTTACCCTGCAGAGGCTGAGCTGAAATGATGATAGGTACAACCTTTTAGGGTGGGTACACTTCAGCAACATCGCCCAGTTCCACGCGTCCATATTTTGAGGACAACACTAAAAAAATATTTCGTAAAAAAAAATCGCTTAGGGAATTTTAACACCTGTTAACATTAAAAATCTAGTAAAAAAATCACTGTTTTCTCAATTTCGAAGCACAGACAAAAGACGTTACCCAAAACAATTGACTATCCGAACTTGGATCAAAAACCTTTGACCCGATGGCACTTTATAGACGATTGATAAAGGTAAAATATTTAGGTCCGATTCTGAGACGTCAGCGTGACCAGGGGGTGAACTTTTTGGGTTATAAATTGAGTTCATATTGTGAAGGTGGGGTAAACCCTTTTACTTAGTTTAGGACAGGAGCGAAATAGAATGAGATAATATTATGTTATGCGGTGTTTGGTAAAGATAGGAAAGTTTTGGGTGTTGTTTGTGACCAATTTACAGCTGTGAAATGTTGGTAGTTTCCGGGCTAATATGTTTGTTATATGTGTGGTTCACTTCCGTATTTTGAGTGTCATTATACTCTATGAAGTTTCGGGCCCTATCCGAATACCAGCGCTGCGACATATAATATTAAATGTCACAGCATCATGCTGAGGTAGGAGCCTTTTGGCCTCGCACAGGACTTTCTGCTTTTATTTAAATTTTGCTATGTTTTGTTATATTTATTGTTTTTTTTCTATTTATGTTTCAATGTTCAGTGTGTTTTAGTTTAGTTTGAGATTTCCTCTGCTTGTCTCAATAAATACGTTTTCTTTTTTTCTACCAACTAACTTTAAAGATTGGAGGCTAAAAATAACAACAATCCGTTTACCAAATGTCGTGGATAAAAAATTGGAATCTTCGTCATGACATCGTTAAGTACCCGTTTTTATTTACAACCACTGAATAGTGTCTACGTGAGGTTTTCTAAAAAGAAGCTAATATTTTCAACAGCACTGGTAGGTACTGATCCCTGTTGTAAAAACAATTTCTAAAATGTCAAAACTCTGCGTACCTAAAGTCACATAACAGCGTACACAGCCAATAAACAAAAAAAAACAGCTCGGCAATATTATCCCATTTCACAAAATTCAAATCCGACATAATACCATGCATCCATATGAAATTGTTTACCTTTCATAGAGGGTGATTTATAAAATATTTTTCAAGCACGATACCTATCATATATGTGAGTAATGTTTACATGAACCCGATACCATTTATTTTTTTCCATTTTTAGGCTCAATAACTGCGCCCCGCGGTTTCACCCGCATAAGTCCCCCCGATCCCGATCCCGTGGGAATATCGGGATAAAAAGTATCCTATGTTCTAACCCAGATTATGTTCTACCCATGTTTCAAATTTCATCCAAATCCGTTCAGCCGTGTTATCGTGAAAGCGTAACAAAGAAACAAATTCACTTTCGCATTTATGATAATAATATATTTTTAAATAAGTTAGAATTAAGATTTACACGTGTTTAGTTCCTAGCCTGTCGATTGTTGTCATTTAATTTGAATAAATATTCTGTAAATTAATTGTAATTATTCGGTCTTCGTATACCTATTTGATAGATCTCTGTAAATATTTATTTACAACGTATTTTTACACCAACAAAACAAATAAAAAGTTTGACTTTGACTTTGCAAGAATGCTCATGGCGAATCTATCGCACTTATATACGTCATTCAAGAGATGCCTAGCCTTTTTCAAATTATGTTGGGGTCGACTTCCAGTCTAACCGGATTCAGCTGAATACCAGTATTTTACATGGAGAGACTGCCTATTTCACCTCCACAACCCAGTAACTGGGTAATACGATAACCCTTGGTAAGACTGGTTGTCAGACTTTCGGGCTTCTGACGACCTGTCACGACTGTCAAAGATCAATGAATGACAGGTGGGACCAACAGTTTAACGTGCTTTCCGAGGCAGGGAGGAATCTCGGTATGTAAAGATGGTCACCCATCCACAGACCAACCCCGGCAAGCGTAGCTTAACCTGACGGATCGACCCGTGCAGCAGTTATTACTTAGCCACGAGCTCCTCCTGAATTAGAATACTCGAATTCTAAATAAATAAATAATAAATTCGACTTTTATTTACATCGACGACGGCTTAAATTCTCGCCTTTTGACAAGCAAGTATCGTACCGCGGACGTGGATACCGTTCATACACGTCATCTTTCGATAATCGCCTATTCAATGCGAGAAATTCTCCTTGTGTAAATGATCCTTAATTAACTGTTTTGTTTTATATACTCGTATATTGCGTTATATTTGATAAATACTCCGTTAAAAGACTATGGTAATGACGTAATTGATTTTGAAGTGAGTTTGCTGGTACTTTCAGCTTTACCCAATTTTGAGGTAAAATATTTTGTAGCCTGCGGCTTTTGTTCAGGGGGTTTTGCTATTCATTTGTTATTGCGTTGCTTTTATCTTATGTTTGGTTATGAGCTTCGAAAGAGGTTGAAAGTGTTTTTTTACGATTTTCTATAATATTAAAGGCTGGGAAATTGGCCTTCGGGTACAATCATTATTATACTCTATTATGAATCCTGAAAACGTTGTTAATACTGACTGCGTCGTTGGCCTAGTCGTCGCAACCGCTACTGCTGAGCACGAGGTCCTGGGTTCGATTCCCGGATGGGGTAAAGTGTTATTGGGTTTTTCCATCTGGAATTTCTCAGTAGCAGCCCGGAGTCTAGATTTGTGCCCGGTTGATGGCAATAGGCTCACCCCCTGTTACTTGGGACTTAAACATAACTGGCGAAATGTGGGTGTACTATAGGTACACCTTTGCTTAACCGTTCGGGGATTACAGGTATGGTGTTATGTTCATGTATGTATGTTATATTTGTTAATAATCAATTTTTCGTGGGACATTATGCCATGACCATGTCTTCTTCTTCTTGTCGTGTGGTTAGTGACTAACCTGGTGTCAGATTTTAAATCCGCCCTTGGACCTCTGACTTGGCTTCACACCGTCGAGAAATATCACTCAGGCATGGCGGTTTCTTCACGATGTTTTCTTACACCGTTTTTGAAGCAAGTGATAATTAGAATACGCACATGAATCCGAAAAGGCAGAGGAGCAGTCTGGCGGTCATACCACTAGGCTATCCAAGACCCTAGTTGCGATGCAACAGTGGAGAGGTAGAAAACAGGACTGAAAAAATTCATTCGCCATTCGGGGCAGCTTGTTGTTTCCGAGACCGCAGTCATAGCCATGCTTGCTTGTGGGGCTGCCTCGGTTTTGTAGCGCTTCGGGTATGTTTACCGATGCGAGGGTTGATGATTTCCTTTCGGAGATAAGGGGGATGGTCAATTTATTTATTTATTAAAACTTCATAGACAACCTAAAAAAATATACCGTGCAAAGGCGGACTTTTCTACCAGTCAACCTTGGGGTGATGCAGACACAAAACATGACAGGTACAACATATGGGATTGATAACACGAAAATAACTATAATATACGTAGATATATATACATATAAACAGAATAAACTTTGTCAGGAGAAATAACGATCGGTAGAGAAGAAATAACGATCAGTAGAGGAGAAGACTTTCTTAAATATCTTTAAAGGTATTTATTTTAAAAACATTTTTTTTTTTAATTGCGGTTCTCACCGCCTTCATTTGTTAGGTCACACGGTACAGTTTGCAAAACTTATTTTTTTAAATTTTCCCTTTGGCCCCGGAAAGTGACCTCCATATTCAAAATTCTTTTATTTACGTTACACGTCCGTGTTTGGGTCACAGTAATTCATGTGTACTTTGGTACACACATGAATGTAATTGACGACACGTTTGGCGCAGTGGCTGAGCGATCGACTGCTGCGCAACGTGTCGCGGGTTCGATCCCCGCACGGAAACTGTTGTTCCGGGTCTGGGAGCAAGAGTGAGAAAAAAAAAAAAAAAAAAAAAAAAAATACAATTTAATCGGTCCATTAGATTCGGACCAAATTGGCTGTGACAGACGGACACACAGTCAGACAGACACACGAGTGATCCTTTATGGGTTTCGTGTTTTCATTCCGAGGTACGGAACCCTAATACGGTGTAAATTACTTTAATAATAAATAAGCCTTGTATCCAAGGTCCTTTTGTAACTACGTTAGTCCCAACACGCTTATCAAAAGGTCCTGGTCCTGGTCCTAGTCATACCTTGTCAGTTAGCACCTTGAGAATAAAGTTGAATTTTTCATCGTTATTACTCAATCTCAGTCTCCCAGGTATTTTTGTAGGTGAAATATTTATGACGGAATTTCATAAAGGTCTGAAAAATTGGATAATCTTTCTTTACTGAGAGTCTATATTGGAGTAGGGAAACTGTTCATTATAGGCAGCAATATTAATTTGAACAGTGACATAAATAGGGATATTGACTAGGGAAAAAAAAAACTATTTAATCCGTCAGTCTTATAATAAAAAATATTAGACACGTATTTTTTGCTTTATCATAATTAATATATGTTAATTAATATAATAATTTTTAATAAAAAATGGTTTAGATAAAACGCATTAAAGTGTGGGGACTCGCTACGTCACAAGTCAGTATAAAATCTACCGGGGAGTGACGTCATGCCGCATTTTAAGTCAATTTATTGCCATAATTTTTTGATTAGGTACTTAAAAAGAGAAAAAAATATATGTCTAATATTTTTGAATAATCAACCTTAAGGACAACATTTTTTTTTGTCATCGTCCCCATTGAATACGATTCGACACAAGTAGGTAAGGAAGATAGAGCTGAGACTGACACTGTCGGTACACCTCTGCCTAATCCTTCGGGGAAAACCATTATAAACCGTGAAAATAAAATCTGATGTATATTTTAACAAGATTTATTAGTATATGTATATGTTTATTTTTTGTTCACGGTTACAAAATATTGACAAAAAATTTCAAAGGTTGGAAACTATGTATACAACCCTTTTTTTTTTTTGGTGTGAACTTAAAAAATAACTTCTCCCGCTCTGGGCGGAGCGGGAGGGCGTGTCAAAGTTTCCCACCCGTTTCCTTCCATTGCCTGTGTGCCGGGGCCACGATATCCCTTTCGGACAAACTGGCAACCCCGGCAGGATGTATACAACCCTGAAAACACTATTTTACTTCGTTTTACAGTGTTTTATAAAACGTTTTTAAACCTAATGCCGTTGACCGTCCCGATGGTTAACTTTAGCGCAAACGTAATGCTGGCAACCCCGGAGGGTTCACTTCCAATATGTATGGCAGCATGGCGTATGAGTTCTATGAAAATGGGTGGAGTCGAAAGTGTTAAAAACTGTGTTCATGAGAAGGTAAATAAGTTTTTAGAGGATGAGTTTATATCTTATACTAGTACTTAAAGGATGGTACACAATCCCTCCATAATTGAAAACTAGCGAAGGTTAGGCAAATATTAGTTTGTGGGAGTGTAAAATGTCAGTTATGTAATTACAATTCTATCGCTACATTTTTAGTTTAGTACCGTATTAAATAAAAATATTTACATTAAAATCACTGTATGACGGTAACCATAATGTTGATATTGGCATAATATGCCAACGGATATAACGCTTTATATTTATGGTATGCGGCGCTGTAAATCATAGGTTGTGGTATTTTTAGTCTGTGGTAGGAATTATTTATTTAATTTAGGGAAATCTGGACATTTGAAAATGTTATATTGCTCTGTTGATTTGGAAATTATATAAACATATTTAAAATAAATTGAAATTGTATCAGTTTGTTTGTTTTTTTTGTGCATAGTGTTTAAATATTTTATTTTTTAAATAAAATAACTAGTTTTCTATTTAATTATTGGCTTGTTGCTTAGTCGTAATCGTGTTAAAACATTGGGTCCGGAACTAATCACGATCATTTACCCCGGTAAATGAGACAGGAAGGCCCGCCTTCCTCTCCTCGGTCCACAGCACCGATAAGTTAACCAGGAACATTTTATCTTCCTCACTAGTCGATTTTGAAGTACCGTGACCGATGCGTTGAACGTTTGGAAAATGGCTTGTCCCAATACGGATTTGCCTGACACCCCGTCCTCCCAGAGACAGTGGGATGTGCCGCTCTGCAGTATTATATGGAATACCCTGATAAATACGTCACTTAATACTATTGAGCGTGCCCGTCTGCTAGCTGTGGGAAAATGGGAGCTTGTGGCTTCAGGCATCATCCCCATCGTCCCATAATCCACCATAGGCACTATTATACTCGTAGATGTCTCATCGTTTCGGCTCGCTACGTGTCTCCGCTTGGGCACACCTTGTATTACTCCGCATCGGTGTCACTGCAGTGAGGCTGTAGACAGTCTCGGGCACCATGGTTTGTCCTGTTACAGAAGCGCAGGTCACATTGCACGGCACGCCAGCATCAACGATATTATTCGTCGAGCCCTTGTCATCGCCGGCGTACCAGCAGTATTAGAATCAAACGGTTTGGTACGTGACGATGGGAAGAGACCAGACGGCATGACTTTGTTGCCTTAGAAGGTGGGTAGGCCTCTGGTGTGGGACACAACTTGTGTTGCGCCATCTCATGTTCCGCGGGCTGTGCTGGTGCCGCTGCTGCGGCTGCTGAGCGGCGCAAATATAGGTAACAACAGTTTTGAGCCGTTTGGGGTCAAAACGCTCGGGTCATGGGGCCGAGTGCGCGGCTCCTTTTTAAGGAAATTTCTGGCCGACTGGTCGACACTTCACGTGACCGGAAGGTTGGCTCGTTCTTTGGCCAAAGAATTAGCATTGCCATTCCACGTGGCAATGTAGCCAGTCTTCTGGGCATGTTTCCGGATGACAGCGATGCGGACGAATACTTCGACGCCTAAGTGTCCGTTTGTTTTTTCTATTTATTTGAATAGTTAGTTAGTCATTGTATATAGTACTTAGTGTAATGAATTATGTTAAATACTGTAAAATATTTTAAAATCAACAATAAAGAATATCACGATCATTATTTTATTAACTTTGCTTTGGTAGTTTTTGAGTTACAAACTACTAACTACGTAACAAATCAATATGTCTAGCCTTTTCCCAACTATGTTGTGGTCAGCTTCCAGTCTAAGCGGATGCAGCTGAATACCAGTATTTTACATGGGGCGACTGCCTATCTGACCTCCACAATCCAGTAACTGGGTAATACGATACCCCTTGGTAAGACTGGTTCTAAGAAGTTTTGGGCTTCTGACGACCCGTAACGACTGTCAAAGATCTACAAATGACAGCTGGGACCAACGGCTTAACGTGCTTTCCGAGGCACGGAGGAGTCTCGGTATGTGAAGATGGTCACCCATCCAACCAATCCCGGCAAGCATAGCTGAACCAGTTGGATCAACCCGTGTTGCTGGTATTACTTAGCCAAGAGCTCCTCCACTAGCTTCTACGTATGTACCGTAACAAAAAAGAGAAAAAAAAAAAAAAAAAAAACAATTGATTTCCAAATACACTACAGGTAGTTTTTTTTTAAGAAATATTATTTCTATCCATATCACAATACCAAATTGTGATACTTACCTATTTTACTAGAACTTTAATACTTTCGTTCTTCTTTTTTTATCACTAAAATAACAAAACAAAAAAAAACAAAAAATCAAATCTCATCCCCATAAAACTAGCTACTATTCTTATTCCTTCTCTGTTCATGCTGTAAGACTGTGGAACTCACTTCCGCCTAGCATTCGTGATTTAAAAACTATTTCTGTATTCAAATATCGAGTAAAAGAGCATTACCTTTCCTCTCAACTGTGATTATTTATATATATATATATATATATATATTTACTTATATATTTAAGCTTTATACGTGTAGGTTAATATTTAATATGTTAGTTTTAAGACTTCGCTTATTCATATTATCTCTTCTTGTTCTCACACACTATTGTATACATTTCTTTTTCACTTCTCCTTTCGCAGGACTGCTGGAAGAAATTTCTTAAGAAATAAGCAGTGCCTTTGTAGTCAAAACTATAACTATGTCGTCTCTATATGTAATTATTGTGTGTATATAAATAATAAAATAAATAAATATTAAATAAATAAAACATAAAGACGTCATAACCGATCAGACAAACGTATAAACTCTCTTATCATCGTTCCAACATTCCCATACACTTCTCCATTTATTTCACAAGTTCCAACAATAATTAAAAGTAACTTCTCTGCAATACCCTAAAGACCCATAAACCAGTCTTGTTCTATGAATTCGGAAACCGCAAGAATGATATCATAGACTTTAAAGAATTTTAAGTGAACTGAATTTTATGTGAACTTTGAAAAAGTTGAATATTTTTTTTAATTAGTTCTCGATGCGGTTCCAACGTAGGTTATAGGTAGATTGCAGAGATAAAATATAATACTTCGGTTATGCGAAACTTCTACTATCAGCAGTGTGTTTGTGTTTGTGTTTTTATTACCTTTGAGCTAGACAGGAATTCATGATCCAGTAACCGGTGTCCCTACCTTTAATCTTGATTGGCAGAATGTTTCGTTCGCTTCAAACGCGTTCTTTATCGTTCTTTTAGCCACAGCTTAGGGGCCCGCTCACACGTACCACAACCACACTACAACTACAACCACACCACGACCACACTACAACCACAGCCACACTACAACCACAAACACACCACAACCACAACGAAAACACGTGAACGGCCGCTAATTTGTATGAAAATTAATAGTTTGTTCACACGGACCACTTATAGCCATCAAAATCAATCATGTGGTCGATACCGACTATATCAAGGCCACATATCAAGGCCACGTCGCAGCCAAGTTGCAAATACAACGTTGCATCGACCATTTGATTTGATTTTGTAGCTACCACAACGCAACTGCAATCAGCTGCAGCGACACTTTTTGCGTAACCAATGCCTGCCCACATTTTGTCATTGCGATGTAGTGTGGTTGTGGTACGTGTGATCGGGCCCTTAGCGTAGCGGAACACTTGCCTGGCCTTTGGCTATTTGTATTAGTGTGCGTATTAAAATTCTTATTTTGTAAGTAATTTGCTTCTTGTTTGTGCAGAATAAACAAATGTTTTCTTTCTTTTATTGACGAAATTGGGCTATCAAAAAGTATTGTAGGGGTTAGGGTGTATTCATGTAGAACACTGGTAACTGGTGCCGATATGCCAGCGCTTCGCGGCGCCGACAAGCGCTGGTGGACAACGCTACGGCACTGGTAGTTTTCATACTTTTTTCCAAATCAGTGCGACCGGCACCGACTAAATTAGATAGGAACTTGTCGACGCTTATTCATTCATTCATTTATTTATTCATAAACAATTTACATAAAAATACAAAAAACTAAAAAAAAAATTTTTTTTTTTGGTTGCGAAATCATCAAATGACTCCTCCTGCTCTGGGCGGAGCGAGAGGGAGTGTCAGACTTTTACAGACTAAAACCCACCCGTGTTCTTTCCGTTGCCTGTTTGCCGGGGCCGCGATATCCCTTTCAGACAAACTCGCAACCCTGGCAGGCATTGGACCTTACGGACCCCGTCAGTTGGTGCTGACATCTCTTTGAGGCGCGCGTGGAACACAACGCGCCGTCGACCCGGGCCTCGTCCTAATCGGACGGCGAGCTACCCATTGCCCACCGTCCGCAAGCCCGCGCCTACGGTGGCCGGAAGTCGGCTCGCGACTCCCGACGCCCGGGGCGTCTCCTGCGGCGACTAGGGGCGCGAGGGCGCGCATCTTGCATTTCCCTCGCGCGCTCCGCCTCCTCCTTCGCGAGCATTACTGCTTTGCAGAAGGAAGTGACGGCTTCCCATGCACTCTCGCTCCGGACCATGGCCTGAACCAGGGCCGGACGCGAGAGATCGCCGCTGCCGATCGCCTCCGTGAGGACACGGCGGTGCCCAAGCCGGGCAGACCTCCACCGTATGCTCCACCGTGCCCTCCGGGCGATCCACATAATGGTAACACCCGGGCGTTTCCTACCGCTTTATCCTGAACAGGAACCTCCCGAAACAACCGTGTCCGGTGAGGACCTGCGTCAGGCGGAAGGTGAGGACGCCGTGGCGCCTCTCTAGCCCCAACACACCCTAAGTAAGTATATCTCCGAAAAGCTCGAATCAATGCCAATAATAGTAATAACAACTTGACTCTCAAGAGGGCACCACATTCACAGTTCATATCGCATGAAAGTAATTAAGTTAGAGCCCAGACTAGACCCAATCAACTAGATGTAATCATATCAGGTGGAAGAAACGAGGTGATTTGGACGTAGGTATAATCCTGTGATTCATATTAATAGTTGTTATGTAAGGATATATCAATATATCTGCTTGATTAAGTTTCAAGGGCCTGGAAATGTCTGATAGTGGCTTCACTTCAGACTTAAAGCTTTGAATTTGAGAACAAGACTAGAAGAAGTTACTGAAAACATTTCCAATGAAAAACGCACGGGCGCTTTTTTTAATGTTCTCTGGATTTTAAATTTTCGGCGTCAAACCGAGCGTTGGGAATCAAACAGAGTGAATCCCTAGCGCGTTGAAAAACTGCGCAGTTGGATTTTCAACTCACACCGCTAAGTTGAGCGTTGAAAATCCAGTGCGCGGCAAGGAACCTCGTGGTGAAAAGAGCGCCCGTGGGAACGTAGACTAAGGCCGTTTGTCCACCGCATCCTGGATGGGACGTCAACCAGAACGCGATGACGACGCTGAAGTAGCGACAGTACATTAACTATGGCCGCGTAATCTCGTTTCTTGTTGAGGTCCCGTTCACGGTACGGTGGATAGGTAATAGGTAATACGGGCTGGTATCCGCAACTCCACGTCAAAGCGCGTATTTTGCATACGGGTGGGAAAATCGGTTATCCGATCCACCGCAGCTCCTCAAAGAAGGCCAGCAACGCCTTGGTGTCACTGACAATCTCACGTAGGGTACCTCGGTTACCGAAGTACTTTTCCCTGTATGTGGCGACCACCGGGCAGTATAACAGCACATGAGCTGCTATCTCGTCGTCCTCCATACAGGCTCTGCACAGTGGACTGTCTGTGACTCCTATGACAAAAAGGTGTTTATTAAATGACCCATGGCCAGCTGCTGTAACTGTAGGTAGCTGTTGTTTCGTTAGTCGGAGAACCTGGAGGTCTACTCCCTAAGTCCGTCAACGAAAAGACGGGCCCGTCCGAAGGTAGTCCGAAACGTCGGCGTGTACTCTACTCCCTATTGATTTCGGATTCACGAGCTTCGAACGGAATCATAGATAATATTTGTGAGCGAATGATACATGACGATAGAGTTGCGCTATTTTACCGGTCGATTACCGGTTTACTTATTTTGTGGTTTTCAAGTTTAATAAACAAAAAAACCATATAGTTGTGTTAGAAAATGACCACATTTTTAACAAATTACTTTTTATTACGTCTTAGATAAACAATTGAATTATTTTTGCCATTTTTGTCCGGATGGCGGCTTTATCCTGTTGATACCTTTGCCTTTTTTCTTTTTGACGGTAAATTTCAAATGAATTGTCAAAGTTTTTTATTTTCGTTAGTTGGTACATAAATATCATCGAGAAATTCGTTAAAAAATAACATAATATAGTGAAATGGCCCCAACCGCTCCACCAGCAACTCAAGCGCAAATTGAGGCACTGTTGTTGATTATTAATTTTATTCAGATTTTATTGGTGATAAATAAATAAAAAACATTTTGTTATAAAAAAAACCATGCTTTTATTGTAGAAATCCTTTTTATATCACAATCTTCCAGCCGTGCCAACACCCATTGTTCTGTAAGGAAAATAAAAAATCAATTTAAATAAGATGCCCTTTGCATTTATGGACATGTTTTATTAGGAAAGTTTGCCTATTTCTTTGTAACTTTCTTGTATACCTGTGTAACTTAGAATATATTTTTACATGAAACATAGGTACTTACAACTTGGACATTTATGGAGTGAAAATGTTTCCTGTTAAAGAAACGCTCATCATGTTCACTGGGCTTCACCATTGCCACATGCGTGCAGTCAATGCAGCCGACTATGCCTGGCAGGCCATACTTTTCATAAAATCTATAAACATACAGCTTATTAAAATTTTATAATGATAAAGTGTAATAACACTTCAAAGCATTGGCCTACCTACCTTCATTCTTGGATCAACACCATATCGTCGTATTTTTTGAGGCAAAAGAGGTATCCTCACACAGGTCCTCAAAAAGTTCTCGTGTGAGCCTATAATTTCCAATGAACTCAACATCGGGAATATTCGGCAACCGAAAGTTTCGGCGCATGTATAATCGGTGTCGCCTCCGATCTTCCTGTAGAGCTTCTTCGAGCAGTTCGAGCATTAAAAAAAAGCAGACATATTTTGGTAAATTTTCACAAATTTTTACTTTCGTCGACAGCACGATAACTACTTTGATGTTGTATCAACTGACATATCGCTCCGTCAAAACAAGTGTCAAATTCAACTTTTCGGACGGGCAAAAACACATCGGGAGTAGGGACAACTGTCAAATATTGTCGTCGTTCATTCTTTGTTTGGGCTCCGAACTAATAGTATGTCTGTAGGTGATAGGGAGTAGGAAACGACCGTAACTAAGGCCGTAACTACGGACTTCGTGCTTAGGGAGTAGCCCCCCTGTTTCGTGAGGCGGCCATCAATTGTAGGGAGTGCCTCTTGGCCTGCCTGCACTCACCGTGGTCCAACCATAGTTTGTGATGTTGGTCTCTGGTTCGTTTCCTTACCAGAGTGCGTAGGTACCCGAAGGTGAGTGGCGCAATGGGTTCGGGTCCCACTGGTGCCATTCTCAACCCCCTTGTGGCAAGTTCGTCGGATGCGTCGTTGCCCCGCGAACCGCTGTGTACTTTGATCCATTGAATAGTAATATAATTGAGGCTCCCCACCTTGTTAAGGCGCTGGTGGCACTCGTATATCAGCCCAGAGTCAACAGTGTGGCTGTTTAGCGCTTGCAGAATAGCCATGCTGTCTGAGAGTATACGTATCGAGTGGTCCTTAA
Organism: Agrochola macilenta; assembly: GCA_916701695.1. Classification (NCBI taxonomy): domain Eukaryota; kingdom Metazoa; phylum Arthropoda; class Insecta; order Lepidoptera; family Noctuidae; genus Agrochola; species Agrochola macilenta. Next base: position 6,710,810 of record OU753564.1, on the reverse strand, counting down.
CTTCTCTGGCCATGATGGCTAAAGCGGCAAGAGATATACCCGTGCGGTGGATAACGAACTGAGGAATGAACGACGCGAAGCCTACCATGGATTCAGTACATGATTCTGAAACCAGCTGCATTGAAATTTTGCGTCGGTTATTAAAAAAAAAAACACTCCTCTTTACTCGTCGCGCGACGAGTAGGTAAATATACAACTTCTCGACATGAATCGTCGGTTAGTAGGCCACCAGACACAACACCTATCTGGATCCTCCCTTTTCTATGGAGGATGAACTCTACACCCTGTTCCTCATACCTCTTTAAGTTTCTTACCATGAAAGATCTATTCCTTACCAGGTTAACACCACACGTCCAACAGGATTATTTCACACTAGGTGCGCCCCACGTTTTCGCCGCATGGAGATTCTCATAGGAACCAAGCATTTTGCTCGCATATAAAGTATCTTATGACACGCGGGAATAGTTTAGATTTCTATCAGTGAAATAATTAACATTTTTAACATGCATCATCATATAACTAGCCTTTTTCCTACTATGGAGTCGGCTTCTAGTCTAACCAGATGCAGCTGAATACCAGTATTTTACATGGCGCAACTGCCTATCTGGTCTCCTCAATCTAACCGTTTACATACATACAAACAAAATATTAAAGACAGGACAGAAATATGGATTACTGAAACACAGTTCTCATACAACATTTACAGACTGTTTATGATATTTGTTTTGACTTTACGACTACCAATTCTGCCATAAACCGTCACACATATGCATTACCCACAGGAAATTATTTTAAAAGCGGGGCTTTATATTCAATTACAGTACAGTTTGAAACCAATATCGTGTGCGCATTAACCAGAATGTCTCATAAACGTCTAGAGAGTACCATAAATTTAAGTGCTATACGCATAGAATTTACGATATTATACCTCGTTTTAGAGTTATTAGAAGTTTCTGTCGGGACGATGTGTTTGTGTTCGGATGGCTGCGGATGTGGCATTTATTACGTTCGTTTCGGAACAATGTTAGTGGGTTATGTAAATATAGATTCTGCTTGCAGAATTTCCTATCTTTTTCCTTTTACATGTAAAATCCTTTTTCAACCCGCACTGGGCTCGCGTGGTAGATTACAGCCCACTCCCTCTCGAACAGAGGAGGTCTATGTTCCAGGAGTGGGAACGTTATAGGCTGATTATTATGTACTACTAATTCCTCTCATTTTTAATTCAATGAAGTAAGAGATCAATCTATCTAACCTTAGTTTTTTGTTTATACTAAACCTCTTAAGGGATCATTGTACTCATCATTATGAACAACTTTCACTATGCTATACGCGAAACCAGCGTTTACTACGCCTGGATAGGAATGGCCTGCGCCTGGTGACGGGGACCATCACGGGCCACTGCTCGCTGAACAGACACTTCCACACAATGGGCATAACGGACAGTCCTCTGTGCAGGGCGGCTGAGGAAACCGTCCCGCACGTGCTTTTTGAATGCACAGGCGTCACCCAGATTAGAACAGAGACCCTCGGGACACCCAGATCTTACACAGATGTTTTGAACAGACCAGGAGATTTAATCAACTTCTGGAGGGAGGTGGGCTGGTTGGAATAATCACCAACGGCCGCTATGGCCCACGCACAATGGTCCACTGAAGGACTAAGTGCGGAAACCAAACCCCATAACATAGAACAAAGCAATACGCGAAAAAAAAATCAGCTGTTCCCTATATTTCGACCAGATTTATGCGAACATAAATATAGTGAAACTTGTTCATAATGATGAGTATAATGACCCCTGAAGAGGTATAGTATAAACAAAAACTAAGGTTGTATACCTAGGTACGGTAAATCTAATCTTCGGTTTTGTAGCGACTGGTGCTTGTAGGTATCTTACACCTTTCAGTCTCTTAATAAACTTCCATAAGTCATGTTATCACCCGGCTACTATAACATAACATCACGCCTTGGCGAACCGAAGGGTTGGGCAGAGGTGTTTTTTAGTACACGCAAATAAAATAAAATAAAAATAAATAAACATTTTGCCCGACTCGGGAATCGAATCCAAGACCATGCTTTACGGTAGCGCTTGCGACCACTAGACCAACGAGGCAGTCCACTACAACAACATAACAACAACAACAAAAATAATTCTATATTTTTGCTCGCAACTGTACGACGTTACATTACTTCTCGTCTCAGGTAGCGAGATGCAATTTTTTTTTTGTAATTTATTTAGTTTCGCTTAAGAGACAAACATCTGTGTAGGCCTTCTTTTTTTTTTTGAGGGTGGCAAGTTATCAAATAACTTCTCCTGCTCTGCGCGGAGCGGGAGGGCGTGTCAGACTCTTACTGACTAAAACCCACCCGTGTTCCTTCAGTTGCCTGTACGTTGCCAGGGGCCACGGTATACCTTTCGGACTTTCCCGCGACCCCGGCAGGCATCGGTCCTAGCGGACCCCTTCCGTTGTGCTGACATCTCTTTGAGGCGCGCGTGGAACACAACGTGCCGTCGACCCGGTCCTGGTCCTTATCGGACGGTGAGCAATGGGTTGCTCACCGTCCGATAAGGACCAGGACCGGTCAGGGTCCGCAAGATCTGCGTAGCCCTAGCTCTTGTACTAGGAGTTCCTGTATCACAAGAGCCAAAGCAGTGATAATAGTGGATTGCCTAGTGGTGTGACCGTTAGACTGCCAAGTAATAGGTCTCGAGTTCGAACCCAAGGCACGCACCTCTGACTTTTCGGATTCATGTGCGTATTGTATAATTATCACTTGCTTCAAAAACGGGAAACCGGAATACCTGAGAGATATTTGTCGACGGCACGTGAACCCTAGTCAGAGGCCCATGGGCGGCTTTAAAACTCTGACACTAGGTTAGTCACTAACCACACGAAAAGAAGAAGTCTACAATGTTCCCACAACTGGGACCCAGGCCTCCTCTCTGTGAGAGGGAGAGGGCCGTAATCCACGACGCGGGCCCAGTGCGGGTTGGTAGATGTCACATGTCTTCGATTTTTTGGTTGTAGGACATGCCAGTTTCCTCACGATGTTTTCTTCACCGTTTTAAGAGCAGTGGTGATGAAATAATTTAAGAAAGTAAAGTGCCTGTCTGGGTTGAACTTACGACCTACAACTCGTAAGTCGCGGCCTTCACTGCAGTATCTACCTACTGTAAGATAATTCTGTATTTTTGCTCGCAACTCTACGAAGATGTACGTTACTTGTCGTGTCAGGTAGCGAGATGAGTTAAGCAGTAATAAATCTCTTAATATTTATGAGTTTTGTGTTACCCTTCAACAGTATTGTGAGAATTTTATTAGGTACCAAAATTATGCTACATCGTTGTTCAGCACGTTCATGCTATACAACTCGTTCAGGAACATGGATTTGTTTAAGAATGTACTTAATTCTTAAACAAATCCATGTTCCATTATCTTTCTTTCCCAAGTATTTTTTATTTGTGTAATAAAAAGGACCTTGTAATTGTTTTCTCTATCTATAAAGTTATTGTTTGTACACATTAAAACACTTTCTTGAAAATCGAAATAAAATAATATTTTTTTTTATTGCATTTATACAAATTCTAAATACACATGATTTGGAGATCACCTTTTTAAGAAAGGAAATGCTTGTTTTAGGTGACTCTGCTCTTCCATCTAACATTATAACAGATATGCAAATGAAAAGCAAAATAAAAAACAAAATAATTTAAAAACAAAAATACAACAAGGAGCGCATTTGTGTGTTGTATGTGAGTGAGTTTTTGAATGTGTGTGTGTGTGCGATGGTGTGTGTGCGTTAGTAATGGTGTGAGAGTGAAATTGATTATGTGAGTTCATTTTTTTATATTAACTTAAGGTTTCAGTTTAAGATTAGGTTACATAGGTTAGAAATCAAGTCATTAATCGTTACAATAAGATTCGAATGTCTTAAGAATGGTTGCCCATTACCAGATCTCATTAAAGTCGTTGAATGCCCAAAAGTCTAATACTTTACAAAAATACAGTCAAACCAACCAACTTTTGAATTTATTTTCTCAAGTTTGGAACCACTAAGCGCGGTACACACTCCACTTTACCAAAAAGTTTTATAAGAAGACTATTTAAATTCATTGCATGGTGTCTTCATTATGTGCCTTAGAATCTTCATCTTTTCTATTAGGCAATTAAAAATTCGAAATTTCCCTGTTCTTGTAGCACGTTTCTTTCTGGATTCAGAAATTAAACGTATTCTAGGGACCAATTAGAAAACCATTCAAGTAAAAGTAAGTAAGGTAATGAATTAGCTATTTGTCTTGTTAAGTAATTTCATCTTCCCCTAACCTTAAATATTTGTGTTTCACAGTTAAGGCATACCTATTTAGAGGTATGAGGAATAGAGTATAAAGTTCACTCAACTTCAATTGAAACGGTAAGATCCTCCGACCAGACGGGTGTTGTGTCTGGCGAGCTACTGCCCAACGATTGATGTCGGATAGTCATAAACAGGGTGGCAGGGATTTCGACGCGAAAACTGGTACCATGGATTCAGTTCATGATTCTGAATGCCCCTGCGTTGAAATTTTCCTACGATATTTTTTTTTAATCAGCTGTTTTATAGAAAAGTACAATACCTACGCGGTCAAAATGTATTGAACAGCTGATAAAAAAAAAACTGACGAGAAATTTCAACGCAGGGATGTTCAGAATCATGTACTGAATCCATGGTATCAGTCTTCGCGTCGAGATCCCTGCCACCACTCTGTTTATTTCGTTCGCGTGGTAAACTCTAATTGCACGATAGAGGATTTGTGTGACGTCAGTATTTTGTATGATGTCAGGTCTTTGATGCGTAGTTCGCATGTGGCAATATAGATGCCACCACATCTACCATGTAGGCTTTATCTAATTAGGAATTTGTGTTTAGAAAAATGATCTACATAACAAAAGGGTACAACAATATTGTTGTACCTACGTTTAGCTACACAGAAACTAGAATTAGTTAAAGGATAACAATTAGGAATGAACATATCGATATAGGTGCCTACACCCAGAAGGCTAAAGAAGTTGCTTATCTTTAAAGCAACAAGCAGGAGGCAACTACAGGCAACATGTCGCCGCGACACGACTGGTTTCTATGAATTTCTATGAAATACCTTCCGTAGCTAGCGACACGTCGTTGGCAGGTACGGGCGAGTGTCAGGAGACACGTGCAGCCCGACCGTAGACCAGTAGTGCCGACAACGCTCGAGCGATAACACGTTCTTATCTTCTATCTACCGACTGGAATACCGGCTGCTGCCGCCTGCGGTCGGGTTCAGAATCATGACTGCAGCGACACATCGCGTGCCTGCGGTCGGCTACGGAATGGTACCTTTAAATTAAAATTACTTACACTGTGACCCTGCCATTTTAAAAGCATTCATACCATTTGAAACGAACGCCTGTGAAAATAAGTATTATTACTGCCCCGGACAAACATATTTTTAAGAACTTTTACTACTACATAGCTAATCCAAAAGAACCTTATAAGGCTCTTTTGTTTCTCGGGCTATAGCTCGAATAAGCAAAACAGTCTAAAAACAAAAGTTAGTATAACAGAATCAATGACAACAACGTCCTTCTTACACGCAATCACATTAACTTAGGGACCGAAACATTTGCCGAAATTAGGGATGTACTATTCCTAATGTGTTGTTGCACTTATAGTTATTAATATAGATCAAAGGGATGAGTTGGGTGCCGGGGTCGCGGGAAAGCCCGAAAAGGATACCGTGGTCCCTGGCAACGTACAGGCAACTGAAGGAACACGGGTGGGTTTTAGTCAGTAAGAGTCTGACACGCCCTCCTGCTCCGCCCGGACCGGGAGAAGTTACTTGATAATTTCAAAACAAAAAAAAAAAAATGGGGTGTGTTGGATAGTACAGGAAATGTTTTGTGATCATGACATAACAAAATAATACATAATAATATAAATAATCATACATAATAATACGGTTTTCCTAAATTGTGTTATTGCTGTGATGAATCTGAGTAATAAGTATCAGTTTCTCGAAAGAGTCCAGAAAGTTTCCAATATATCTTTTAATTTCTTCTCTATGTACTTATCACTAACACTGATTGTGAAGGAAAATGTCTTCCATGTCCATCAGTTCTTCTTCCTAGATGTTTTCTTCACGATGTCGTGAAGAGATCTAGACTTAAATGGATTTTAAAATTGTCAGCACGCCGTTAGGCCCTAGTTATCACAGGTGCTAGGCGCCCGAGGTGCGCGTCTTGTACCGCGTTCAGGCTGTGTTCACTTTAACTAGGTAAAGACGCACCAAAGACACACAGACATCTATAGATAAAAATCACCATCAAATTAATAAGGAAACATAGAGTGCCCCGTTGAGTAATATTGGCAACTATCCACATGGAAAGAGTGGAGAGTAACTTTGAAAGAAGAAAAGAAAGAAATATTGTTTATTCTGCAGAAACAAAATGAAATAAATACACATCATACAAAGTAGCCAAAAGCCTCGTATTCAAGCAGTAGAAGTTTGGCAATTGTATCTGTTGCTTGATGTCAGTGACAGGGACCAAAGACAATTTACCTTGCGAATATGTGTTACGATACTGGCAAATGACAACAAACGTGCAATCAAAACTAAAACAAAATGCCGACTGCAGAGCGGAAAAATAACTACTTTTGTTACAAACAACTCAAACTCTTTATTGCATTCATGTGTACATTTAGGTGTTACATTTATGTAAGTTCCAACATGAAACCCGGTTAGGGCACGGCAACATAATATACTTAAAAGTACCTAAGCATATAATAATAAATTAAACAAAACAAGCACCCAGTGCAAGTTTGTTTAACAAATATAATTATTACTAGTATTAAGTTTATGTAGTTATTTTAATTATATCATGAGTTTATTAAATTATTTTATTTATGTGTATTAATTATAATATTTTATTAATTTATATTTATTATTATATTTTATAAATTTTTACTAACTATTATATTTAATTAATTTGTATTAGCTGTTGTATTTAACCAACAATAATAAGAAAAATAAAGCCGTGCGTCGCATCTCTGCAAGAACAGTACCCTAATTGCGTAATACACGATCAATCACAATCTGAATGGTTCTGAAACAGATTGCTAATCTATTGCTTCATAAGTTCGAAAAATAATCTGCTCAATAACGTAAATAACGCAATGAATGTTGTTGAACTGTCAAAATTAAACAGATTAGTCGTAATTGTATACGAAAACATGTTACGTAATTAGATAGCAGGTCGTTGCTCAGCGAAATGCTGTGACTTCAGAAGAACCTATTGTCAACAGCGCTGATTTTCAGCAACTACCTCTCGAGTGACATAATGACGTCCTGTCTGACATAATTCGGGTAAGAACATTTTTATTACAGAAACTATGATTGTGATTCGAAATCCAACTGAACATAGTGTGTACATACTTAAAAATAAAATATATATATAATCTGTATAATAATTTTGCATAAATTTTATAAATAAATAACACATCAATTAAAACCATACCACGATGAAAAATAAATACCAATACGGTCGATGGGTCATCTAACGTCTGAACGCAATAACTTATTGTCAGTAAAAGTCAAATCGCTATCGATGGTAGACAGTATAATTCTATCTGTCATTGTGTCACATTTCATAAGATTCCTAGTCTCTGACAGATTATTGGGACGTTGAATCCATTGATAGAGGTTCTTCTATCTCCAGTATGCCAAAACTGGTGATAAATAGGTTATTGGGTTCGGACTTTAGGGCGCTATGAGCGTTTATTCTGAAAGTGGGCAACGTCGCAAATAGATGTCAAATATTTCACTGTTTTGATTAATTTGGCAATATTACTGTGGAAATAAAAAATGTGGCTAACTAGCGAATGCAAATGCGAATGAATGTGAATGAATGAATGTGTATGCGAATGTTTAGTTTTAGATGTAAAAAATCTATTTGGAAATTTTCCAAATGCATTTTTTACACCTACAATGGGTACAACATCAAATTCAATGTTATTATTTTTCCAATTAATTATTAATATTCTAGTTCGCTAGCTAGTCACATTTCTTATTTATATTCAGTAATATTGCTATAAGAATCAAAACAGGTCAATATTTGACAGTTATTTGCGACGTTGCCAACTTTTCGGATAAACCCTCTTAAGGTACCATCAGTATGCGTGTTTGACAAGATGTGAACGAAGCGAAAAGGTTCACGGCACGTGGCATTTTGTAGTTTCAATCGGGGTTTTATAGGAAAAACGGGTGAGTATATAACATCCTTAGATCAGACTGATTAGGTTTCTTGAAGTTTTGTAACATTCTGGAGAAGTAAGAGTAGACGATCTCTTCTTTTCTGATAAGGGTAGGTCGGATTGAATCTCGAATGACATCCGCCATTACACCTACATCCAGTCCCTCTTACCTATCTTTTAACCTTAATTACTAAAACTTTCTAAAACTTGGTTTTAATTAACACTTTCACACATTAATTGTAGCTTCGTCTTACCCTTTAGAGATCATTATCTCGATCTAACGTAAACACGAAGATTCTGAGACACTCTTGAAAATTCGGTTTGTTTACAAACTTGTGTAATTGTTTCGACAATATTAGGTTTCGGTTCCAATTAAAGGTTTTGGGGTTTGTTGTAATTAAGAGAAAGTGTTGCAAGGTTTTTAATTAAGCAATGGTTAAATAATAACCACTGTCATTACTGATAGTTAGAGATCAGAGATATTCTGTAAAATTGACGAAATTTTGTCGAAGTAAGCATGGTAGTGCATTTAACCACGACATAAAAGCTATTATTGCAAAGCTGACAGACGAAGAATATCTAACAATCTGATACATAATAACGGCTGAAAAGCCTTCTTACTGTAATAAGCGCCATTTATACCGAGAATACTCCAAAAAAAAAACTAAATCACCTAACTATCAACGAACGAGCCTTCAAAAACAGATTCTCGCTTCAGAATACAAAAATATTCTCGCCTTTGTAAATAAAATATAAAGCAACAAAATACTGCTAATAAAGTGCCTGCCCAGTGAAGATAGGAAGCTGCTGAATAAAATACAGTAGTTATGGTTTGATCCAAAAGTATCTGACGAAAATATAAACAAATTGATCAGACAAGGTACTTGTGGATGCCAATTTGTAGTGTCACTTACAAATTGTGTGCTTTCATTTAATTATTTGAATACTTAACCCCGAAATTCTAATTTATCTTTATTATAATCAAAATCAAAATAAAGATGTTTTTCAATTGACATTTGTGTTTAATTTTATAACCTAACTTTGATCGATTTTAGTAGATTTTATTAATGATATTCAAACAATTATTAATTGTTATTAGTTGAAACCTTCTAAATGCACATGAATGTGCTTGTATAGTGAATTATTGCGTAAGAATGAAACCAGAACAGGTTTTGTTTACACTGTCAAGAGATACTTTTGAAACAGACATTATTAGTAGGTATTGGAAACTTGTGGCCATATTTCTTGGCGAGTTAATGTTCTTCGTAGATAGAGCACGTTCAGTCCAAGACAAACTAATTATTATGTGAAAGTTTGGAGTTGCTATTGAATGTGTGTATTTTGTTGATGTTGCTGTTTTTGAGTACTTTCACTTGAGTTATTTACCTCTTGAATTTTATTTATTTAATAGATATGTAAACACTATCTCACATCTGCACGTGTGGTCGTTGTGACTTAAATGTCAACTGTCAGTTCACCACGAATTGCGGGAGACAGTTGAAAAGTGGAGCTTGCCTACACTAGAGGCTTGGTGTGGTGATGAGCCAGTGTAGTGATGTATTCAACTTAATTTACTTAATCAACAGGATTCTACACCTCTGTTTTGACATCACAGTCAAAATCAAAGTTATCTTTATTTTCATTACGATAAGGTTGCTGGTGGGTTGCTACTTGTGTTGCTGTCCGAGGTACAACACCCTGTGAAAAGACTGTAATTTTACCGATACTGCGGTGTTTGTTTGTGTGTGATAAGTACAAAACAGCACCACCAAAAGCCACTTACCATACAAAATCGGCGTCAGTCCAGCATCATCCTCAGCTAAAAGATGTCCATTGCTGCCTTCTAGGTCTCCTTGACGCATCCTCACAACGACTAATCTTTTACATCCCGAGCTTTTAATTTATTGTTTTAATGACTGCATCATCAGAGGAGACGTTGCGACAGACCACGGCAAAAGTGGTGTGACGATTTGATAAGGTTTGCAGGGCCAATATGGCCAGAGATCGCACAAGACAGGGCGCTTTGGAAGGAAAAAGGGGATGCGTTTGCCCAGTAGTGGGACACAATACAGGCTAACAAAAAAATTACTGCATTACCACAATAAATTACAGATGAAGGCCTCTACGTACACTTTCAGAAAAAGAACCAACACTTATCACCACGCCTGAGGAGCTCGTGGCTAAGTAATAACTGCTGCACGGGTCGTTCAATCAGGTTAAGCTACGCTTGCCGGGGTTGGTCTGTGGATGGGTGACTATCTTTACATACCAAGACTCCTCCGTGCCTCGGAAAGCACGTTAAGCCGTTGGTTGGCCTTGCCAATATATCTATGAAAACATTATGTACGTAAGGAAAAATCTGCATCTTTTTAGTAAAAGAGGTGCAAGACACAATTACATCACTAGGAATAGGGACCAATTAGTTCAACCGGGTTTCAGGCTGGCTAAAGTGGACTCATCTTTCATGGGGTACTGTTTAAAATGTTACAATAAAATACCTCCCAACATACTTCAACTAAATGAAACGAAATTTAAATCTTATATTAAACGCACACTATGCAGCCAAGCATATTATAAGTTGGGAGATTATATCGCTGATAAAAATGCTTGGCTCAACACTGGTCTTGCTCCACAAGGGCGCATAAACGAATAGATTAGCATTTTAAAATACTGTTGGAGCTGCTGAAGATTTAAAAAACTATCTTTGCATTGTATAAATTCAATCTCATAACATTGTATAATTGCATAGCACATGTTGAGTACTATGTACCGACTATAAAGCTACCATTTAGGTACTGGATATGTCTTTCATTGACTTGAATGTGCCTTGGCGGCTGAGAGTATGTCATGCTCACTCTAATGTCTCGCTGACGGCGGTGGCGCGTGTGTTGGATCATTTAGCTCCCTTCAAAATGGTTGAGCTGAATGGTGCTAATCCATGCGTCATGATCGTGAACGGGCGCCGTCAGTAGGGACTGGTCATCTCTTAGCTACCACGGCTTATTTTAATTTAATTTTTTAATTTTTATTTTTGCTACGGACGCTTTTAACGTTTTGCATCGTTCTCACATGTATAACTTCAACATGAATGATGTAACCAATTTTTTGTAACCATATTATGATTTAAAAGAGTGTCCGTGGAGTTTCTTGCCCGTTCTTCTCCATAGGTACCGACTACGCTTTGGAATGGGCATCTAGCTTCATCTTTCTGACTGACGGACCCCTTGACAATTCAAAAGTGCCTGTAATTGGTTTATTTGAAATAAATGCTTTGAGTTTGGGGTCCCGGCTGTCATTCGTGGATCTGTGACAGTCGTTACGGGTCGTCAGAAGCCCGAAAGTCTGACAACCAGTCTTACCTAGGGGTATCGTATTACCCAGTTACTGGGTTGTGGAGGTCAGATAGGCAGTCGCTCCATGAAAAATACTAGTATTCATATGCATCCGGTTAGACTGGAAGCCGACCCCAACATAGTTGGGAACAGGCTAGGCAGATTGACTTATCACCACGCCTGCTCACAGAGTACTTAATGGCAATTTTGTGCTGATACGTGAAATATCTACATTATAAGATGTAATCAATTATAAACACCGAAAATATTCGAGAATTTGACAATTTTATGAACTAAGCATTTTAAATATGAAGGATGTGGTGCTGAGTTTCAGTTAATTTGTTTTTTTTATTAGTGTAGTCTCGGTATCAGTGCTGTAAAATTGGTTTTACATATGGTTATTCACCTTCATACGCCAAATAAAGCGGTAGTATAGAATCAGATACGATTATGTTAAATATTGTGACCCGTGTGTGTAATATTTTCAATTCTTCAATCAGGCTTCGAACAAAATTGCTTTAAATTAAATTGCTTATGATGTACAGTGGGCTCCGAGAAACCTCACCCCCTAGCAATGTAAAAAACAATTTAAGGGGGTGAGGTTTCTCTGGAGCCCACTGTACAAGGTGTAATACTTTTATTGAAATGACTAAAAACCTCAAAAGTGGTCTTGCGATCATAAATGTATGAACCAACTGATTTTTTTTCTACCTATTGTGGCTAATTCTGCTACAGATTTGGACAAAAACGTAACAATTTTATTCACCTACGCTTTATTCATACAAAACTGAGTGATGTCCCGAAATCTTCCCAAACACGGACGAAAAAACTTTGATTAATACAGCGTGCGTGTCTTTCCGGCATTTTTTAAAAAACATCCTTTTTTTACTCAGTTTAGATGCGACGTGACTGTATTGTGTGTGTTATTGAAGTGATCCTTGCCGACGATTCGATAATTGGACGAGAATTAAAAGTGAAATTTCAAGGACTTTAGGAATTTCGTTACATGAGAGAGAAAAAAGATAGAACTCTCTCTGTCTCTCACACTAAATCTCTCTTATTTTAATATTTTTTTAAGTTTCACTTCTATCACTGACGGTGCTGCCGCGGCATTTTGTTATTTTTTTTGGCGTTTTCCGTTTTTATTATTCACGTAACAAATTACTGTCAATATTGACTGCATTCAGATGTTTTCTTGTCGAACAGTTTCTGGATTTTTTTATAATTCTCAAGTGAACAGATCACTCGTTAATGATATCTGTTTTCAGAGAAGGATTTGTATTTCTAAAATCTGTATTTAATGTATGTTAACTTAATTTGTAATGTTATGTGTTTATTGATCAAACTAACAATATTTACACACACGTATTTACACGATTTAAAAATAAACGGACTTAAATAATAATAATAATATGTACAAGTATATAAGAAAGGGGTGAGGGGGGAAACAATCATAGAGCATCAAAAAATTGCTATTGGCTGTCAACAGGAAAAGTGCCCAAAAGGCTGGCCGCATTGCCACGTTGTATGGCAATGCTGATTCTCTGGCCGAAGAATAGGTTACATGAAGAGTCGTCCAACTACTACTAACTAAGTGGGCACTCGGACCCCATGGCCCTAGTGTTTCAACCCCAAAGGGCTCGAACATATAAGTCCCAATCCATTTGTTATATCACTCCCAGAATAAATTACATGTACAGGGTGGTGGTTTAGACACATGCATCCGTCAAGGGGGTGATTCTATCCGTCATACTAAACAACTTACACCATGGAACATATTGCGATTCTTGAAAGAAAAAAAAAACTATACAACCAGTAGACATACTATTTCGATTCATATATGAAAAGTATTTTTTTACGAAACGTATATTATGTGTTTCATAGCGAAAGTTGACAGGTAGAATCACCCCATTGACGGTTGCAGGTCGATAGATTTATATATGTATGTAGCCGTTATCCTTCTGTTATAGCTGTTGGTTCTCTTGTACTTTAATAAATAATAACACAAAATGTACTTACCAAATAAGTTTTCTTTTATAGTGTCCATGACATTTTGAGTATTTTTATAAATTAGTTTGTTTCAGTGTAGATATATTTTAAGTCAAAGAAAGAAGTTGAGTGGTGTTTTAAAACTCTGGTAACCCAAAAAGTGTGCCTTTTATATGGATTACCCGTTGATCATCTATTAATGGTATTTTACTTGGATTATCAGAATGTCATGATTGTGTAGTGATAACAAAAGTCCACCCAAATGAGTAAATTCAATTAATTCAGTAGTGTTAGAGATAAAAGAAATTTTATGTTGTGTGTATCTAGAGTGGACTTATAATTAAAATAAAAAATTAACATTATGAAAGAAACATTTTATTTTTTTATAGTTTTTCACTAACAGTGCATTCACAGTTAAAGTTTCTTACGGCAAGAAACTTTTCAAATTAAAAATTTATAGTAAAACAAAAGATACATTTTCGAAACAGCGTGAAATACAAATAGCTTACATTGATAGTGAAATATATATTTTTCTCTAATTTTATTAGACTTAAAAACGTGACTATTATTATTATTTTCTACAGAAGGCCGTGTTCTTAGGCGTTAATAATAATAATTAATAATATATAAAATAAAAAAGATTACGCGTTACTTAACGATGCACAGAAGTATCCTACAAGATTTACATTTTTTTTAAAGGACAGAGTAAAATTTAAATTCACGTTAATATACATACATATTAAGCCTATATAAAATGTATATGAAGTTAGATATACATATATATGAAGTTACATCTACGTACTTTTATACAAGTAATGAAATATTCTCTAGCAATATTTGTTATAATTATGTATTTTTTCGATAAATCTTAGGGTGTACTAGTTTCTTTCTGTTGTTGCTTTAATATAATATGTATACTTAAATAAATGTACATCAAATTGAAATGCTACATAAACTGTGTTGCAATTAGAAAGGATGAAGAAATATAAAAGGAATTATATTTTTAAGTAAGAACTGTCTCTATGTTGTATTAATGAAATGCCATTTTATTATTAATTTATACCTACTTATTTAGTTTAAAAAATGTATAGGTTCTACATGAGTATTATTTTTCTCTCAAGATGAAATATTGCATTATTAGGTTTAAATAACCAAATAGTTCGTATTTTCTTTATTGTCTATTAAAGTAGATACAGATACTATTTTTTATTATTATTCTCTAAATGTTACTTATGATGAGGACTAGTAAAAAATCTGTTATTTTAAACAACTCTGCATAACTATTCGTTGCGAATTTTAACTAAATAAGTAAATATTTTTTAAATTAACTACATACACGGGCATATTATTATTTTTCCTATTATGAGATTCAGAACTATTTTTTCTATTAAATAGTCTAAAATAAACGCTTTTTAATAGAACTGCAGAGTTATTATTGAATAACAGACCACTAAATTACTTAAAATTAGTGACTAGATGAAAATGTTAAAAGTAACCTATGCGATATGTGACGCAAACGCTTTAAAGCATAGCATAATGAGCCTTATCCTAATAAACAACGGTTTATAATTAAATCTAGTACGCTTAATCACAACACTGCAAAATTTAAACATGTTTACGAGTGGAATGTATTTTAGGCTATGAAAGTACTTATCGCTGAATAAATAAATAAATTAAACCCGTAAGTACACATAGAACATTTCCTAGAATATATTGAATTCGGGGAAGCCATTATGGTCTTTATAGGGTCGCTTTAAAAGAAAATCGAGGCAGAAATGGTCGTGTAAGATAGGACTTTACCGTTCTCAATATATCAACGTAAGCCAATATTTATTTGGGTAGATACTTTGGCAGAGCCTATGAAATAAAGTTGTCAAAATCTTTGAATCAACCGTATACAGAATGAAAAGAATGAACTGGCTTCCAAAGAAGTACTATAAATATTGATGTTAAAAAAGGATCTGAAAAGAAATACTCTTTAACTTTTAAAGCAACGTACCGTAAATCCGTATCTTTTTACGGTACGTACTTTATTCACACCCTGTATAAAGGTATACGTGAACCAGTATCGTTGGTTCTTGGTTCTTAAATAAGGTAAATGTACCCATATGCAAACACGGTGTCTTAAAAAGCTGCTCTTTATAAGAAAAAAATTGTAACATTTAACATTAAATTACAATATCTAATAGTATTCAAGGTATCGCAGTAAGCACATTAACTATTTTAGAACATACGCTTTTTTGTAAGTATGTATATTGTTCAGAAGTCTTATTATATACAATGCTTAAGACTATTAATAAATATCATAAATAAAAAATAGTACAAAAGTTTCTCAAATTGAAAACCTTAGCGTAGAGTTAGGTATTAATTTTTTTGGTTCATTGAGAAATATAATAAAAATAAAAAAGATATAGATTAAGAAAATTTTTTTTAGGTATGTAGTAATTCACAACATATAAATATGTATATTTTAGCATTGATAAAGCATACAGTAAGAAAATCAGTTATCGAACAGGTAGAAAAGACTAGATTTATTGCTATGCATTTTTTTGTTTTGTTTCATTGAATATTTTGCATTTCTAAAATAAGCCGAATTATTTTACAAAGCTGATTTTATGAAATATTAAAAAACAGCAAAACAAATCTTTTTTTCTTAAATAGTCTATGATTTTGAAAAGAATATACTTAAATGTTCGTTCCAACTATTATGCTTTATGTTAATGACTCCAAATATAATAATATTTAATATCCTAATATTATAATCTGAATAAATTATCTCTAGAAGCAAAACACATTTGCCTTAAATTAGTTTATCTACAGCGTCGCTTTAATTCTATGTAAGTCGTAATTATCCCAGGTTCAACTTTATATACATATTCCTTACGATTATATATGTAGTAAAGCTTCACACAAATCACTATTAGTTACATCTATATGAAAATGTGTTGGTACAAACACGATAAGGGAATTACATGAACTACGTATTATATGAGTTTTAAAGGCTAGGATCCTCTTGGGACCAAGATTTCTATCTTCAACTTAATTTATTTTATTTGCGATATTTGCTTTAACTTAAAAAAAGAATCTTCACTGAGCTATCGATAGGTAAGGAAAATTACTATAGGTGAAATTACTATTGTTATATCTGGTTTTACAGAGAGCAGTGCTGAGCTCAAAATGATAACGTTCACAGGTAAAATTTTTGCATCAAATATTACATCGTTATCATCAGTGAGAACATACGATTAACTATGAATACGCAATAAACTAGCTTCACCATTTGCACTATAATTACATCTAATAGAAAAGCATCCAGTATCAACAACAACAGCCACAAAACCCTTAGCACTAAAAACGACAAAAAAAAACGGTTTAAATATAAAGAGTATTAAAACTTCCAAGTGACATTTTTACACAAAACAGTTTGATGAACAAAGTTTTAAATCAACGCTTTACAAAGCAATTTCAAGATGAGTATTTACAATGTCAACAGTTTGCTCCAATTTGAAACTTGAAACGATTCTGATTTTAGTTCTGTGACTCGGTTGCTCCACTGGATTCGTCGTTTTCAATATCATCCGGCTTTTGTCCAATGTTGAAATCTTTCAACGCATCCTGTATATGTTTGACCTGTCAAAAAAAATTGTATTACGAAAACTTTTCCCCTTAGAGACGTAACTCAAAAGAACGTGTTGAAACATTGTTACTGACATGAAGTTGGTAAAAAAAAAAAAAACAATATTTATATATACCTAATATATATATATTTTTTTAATTTTTTTTTTTAAACGTTGCCCCACACTAAGAATTTCTTCTTGTATCGTGGGTGCGTTTACAAACATAGAAACTCACATACACTAACACCCAGACCCGAAACAACTACTTGCAGATCATACTAATATTTGTTCCGTGCGGGGATCGAACCCGCGACACGTAATAAAATAATAAAGATAGATTCCCACACTATCAACCATTCATAAAAAAAACATAAAGTTTTTCCGATATCTGTTGGAAGTAAGGAAGTTGACGAAATAGAAATGTATAGTAATCTCTGACTTTGATAGAATTGACAAGTTGTGTTTGTATGATAACAAAAGTAATAAACCCTTCGGGTTTATTTAACTTTATTTCTGAAGCAAATAGAAAGTTAGACGCGATTACAAACTCCCTGGATCACACACGATAGGTTTCCGTGTCGTGGAGTCCAGTCTCTTCCTAAGTGAGGCAAAAATGTCCATTTATTTAGATGAAGTAGTTAATATGAAAAATTATTACGTGCAATATTAACTAACTAAAATTATTATGCATAAATGGCACTGTATATTTTACAGATTTACTCTGTGCCTCGTGGTTATACTACTTATGTTTATTTATAAAGGAAGCTTCTGCCAGCAACTTCGTGCGTGTGAAATTTCTTGTTTTAACATAAATAATCCGAAAAATAAATAAAGAATATATCCTATGACACTCGGCAATACTGTAGCTTCCCATCAGATCAGTAGTTCCGAAGATTACCCCATAAATACAAACTACCAATAATATCTACAATAATATTATAAAGTGGTAATTTTTTTTTTGTATGTATGGGGTAATCTCCGGGACTACCAGTCGGATTAGAAAAAAACATTTTGTATGGGCTAGTCCAATTCTCTAGAAAGGTTTTAAGCTATTTTACATCACCCGACAACCCTTAGGAGTCGAGCAAAAAGAAAAATAGTTAAAAAGAACGCTAAGGGAAAACGAAGTAATAGACGCGGGGGTCGAAATTTCTCGCGGACGAATTCACGGGCAGAAGCTAATAATGAATATTAATATACTCGTAGAAGAAAAATAATAAAAATCTCGTCTGAACTAATGGCGTGTCATAATGACACAACCAGCTACCGCAGAGGTCATAATTTTAAACCTCAAAGTCACTTCTATTTCATTTTTTCGCGTTTCCCTACAATAACAACCTTCAACATATTTTTATTTTTTGGTTGCGAACCCCTTTTGTACTCTCCTAACTTTTATTCACGCCAAGGTCTTCATAACTTTAGAGATATCTACAAGGACATGAACTAAGGCTGGAACAGTAATTAGTTTTAAGTACTTAATGAATATTCAGGACCTTGCTTAGGCCTATATTATAAAATTAATGTAGGCCTATGTAATTATATCCAACCTCGTTTGGTATGCAACAGGAGAATTATGTCAAGTAATTTATTTTTTAGAAAATTTTAAAGAGGTTGCATTTTTCATACTAACATTTTCTTAATTTATAAAACAACCATGAACACAAATGTTTTAAAACTTTTATGCAATAATGTTTAAAAACTAAGTTAACGAATATGCCACTTAGATTAAGCGACAAAAATAAGTTTTGGCTAAATTCAAACAAATAGTGGTCATCTAAAATTCTGCTAACAAAATGAAGAGTAATTTTTAAGGTATTTTTTATGTTTATAAAACTATAAGTAATAAGGTTTTTTTACTATTGGTAGTTGTCTATGATGGTCATTATTCAATATGCATACGCATCCAAGCAATTGATGAATATTTTAAATTATAGAAGTGACGAGGTTCTCTATTTGTGAGAAAAAAACGCCAATTTCCTAAGTGGGACCCAATACAACTGTAATCTTAAATGTAAAATAGATAATGTTTTGTCACGATAAATACATAAATCCCAGACGAAATAACCGCTAACCCATGGGAAAAAGGCGTGAATTTATGCATAAAAGTAATTCATTTTCCCAAAATTGTATTAAGCTGTCAGCAACAAATTTTTATCAATCATAAAATCTATCAAAAAAATGCCGATGTCCACTTAATAGAAAAAACTCACCTGAGAGGCTGCACTGTCGGTACCAGGGTGCTTGTACGTGTGAAGGAAATAACACGTTCCCGAGATGTCCTTGGGGAACGAATTTGGGAGACAGGAACGGTCCCGAGCCTCCATCTCAAATCCCGGGAATTTTATTAGCCACCTGTCAAAAAAAGTTTTGTTAAGAAACTGTCGGTCCTTTCCGCAGTAAAGTGATTCTGTGTTCTTGTAGAGTTCACAAAAGAATTTGGTTATGGGTAAAGAATAATACATTTTTACACATGGCAGGCAAAAATCCTTCTAGGCATTATCCATCTTGAAAGGCTCTTGTACCCAACTGTCCAAAGGATACTGTGCAAAGGATGCCCTAAGCAGAGCTTTTTAAACACGCATACTGCCCTGTATTAAGAGCGTTTATCCTAAAAGTTGGCAACGTCGCAAACAGCTGTCAAATATTTGCCTGTTTTGATTAATTAGGCAATATTACTAAATATAAATAAGAGAAATAAATAATAAATGTGGCTAACTAGCGAACTAGAATAATGAAGTGCAATAATTAATATCGTAATAGCTCCTACAAACCATGCCGCCGGGCAAGCCGCGCCCCGCCCGGCCCTGCCGCACAATGCCGCACAAAAGAAATGAAGGCGAAAAAGCCGGGGGTACGTGCCGCGTGGCAAAAGCCGGCGGCCATGCCGCCGGCATAGTATGTAGGTGGTATATCACCGAATATTTTCTTTTAAATGTAAAAAAAGTATTTGGAAACTTATCAAATATCTTTTTTACGCTTGTAACGGTTTCCAAATCAAATTCAATGTTATAATTGCAATTCATTATTACTATTCTAGTTCGCTAGTTAGCCACATTTATTATTTGCATACAACAATATTTCAAATGAAAACAGCGAAATATTTGTCATCTATTTACGACGTTGCTCGAATGAAATGAAACGAACGTTGTCAAATAAACGCTCTTAAAGTAATTATGATATAGATACATCTTCTTGTTCGTTGTGTCGATGGATATCTAAGAGAAGGATGATGCAAGTTGAACACGACTGCACTTTTAACTCTTTTGTTGACTGTACTCGTTATTCCTTAAGAGCTACTTTATAGAGTTATTGTGGTATTCTAGAGTTGTGCCTTTGTAGTGAAAGTAAAAGCGTAGGATGACGGGGATGTTTTCTTTGATGAAGCACCGGTAAAGTTTTGTACCTAAAATAAGTTTCGAAATTAACTTGAGGCGTTCTTGATTCAAAAATCTTGTGGATGGAAAACTTGCTTAGCTTATAGGGGTATATTTATAAAAGTTGCTTATAGTTAAGTAATGATTAGCGACTGTTTAACCACACAATTTTGAAGTTTAAACGTCATTTAACTTTTAGCAACGTTTATAAATAAACGCCATAGGCTCATTGTCGATGAGCAATGGGTAGCTCGCTGTGAAAGAGATGTCAGCACAACTGACTGGCTTCGCTAGAGCCAATGCCTGTTGGGGTCGCGGGAAAGTCCGAAAGGGATAGCGCGGCCCCTGGCAACTTAAAGGCAGCTGAAGGAACACGGGTGGGTTTTAGTCAGTAAGAGTCTGACACGCCCTCCCGCTCCGCCCAGAGCAGGAGAAGATATTTGATAATATCACATCCAAAAAAAAAAAAGCGTCATTGTACTCATTATGAACTTTTAATATGGGACTAAATCTGAAATCGAAAAAAAAATCTGCTGTTCCCTACATTTTTATTAGTTATGCGAACTTAAATGTAGGGAACAGCTGATATTTTTTTCGCGATTTCAGTTTTGGTCTGTTATTAAAAGTTGTTCATAATGATGATGACCCCTAAAGAGGTTATAAGTATTTTACCAATAGCCCTGTATAATGTTTACATTCAACACCAATACATAAAAGTTTATGTTTCCAAAAAAAAATCTTTGTAGTATAAATGGAATCAAATCTTAATACGAATCAGTGACAATTTGTTCCGAATGAAATAATAATGCGAGTCAGTTTCGATTCTATTAACAACCTTGAAGGTGCCAAGAGTAGGTAGGTGCGCCAATTTGGCCTCTACGCATTATACATCTTGAAGGACAGCAGTGAACCTGACAGTCGTGCACGGTTGGGAAAAGCCATCCATCATTTTACCTGTCTATTGGTTGATTAACGAAATGCTTGTGTTAATTCAATTATTTTAACCTAAAATCTTTTGTCACGTTCAACGTTTCAAAAGATCTCGCACTATTTAATTCCGGACAAAAACTTAAATGAATAAAAAAATAAAAAAGCGACAGTATACCGGAGAATCCGCCCCAAAATAAATTCTAGTAGGTTATGTATGCACGTCATATCATAAATTTTTCATACGCCCATAAACCCTTAAAAAATGTATGCCAGTGAGGTCATAAAGTACATACCCTTTCACGCCAAGAACTAATGGACCATAACAGAAACTCTGCAATGAGTTTTTATGAAAAAGTGCCCTTTTTGAGAGCACCTAGTGTTAAGCTTTTGTGTTACGCAAAATTACCCTTTTTAGTTCGAAGAAATCGTTTTTCTAACGAAAATAATTCAATGGAATTGGTCGTTTTTTATTACAGCGAAATTGAATTCGTTGAAATTAATTAGTTAGACTAACTTAGACAACGCACAGCCTAAACCGCTGGGTCAAGCATACAATTTGGCATCAAAATTCTTTATATACTCGTAACAAAAATAGAAAATTAATAAATATAATAATATGATAATTTTGTACGGAAGTGGTTCATATTTGCCTATACGGATGCCATCGCACTCACACCACGTAAAATATATATATCTAAATTATTCTCATCTATTTTCGATAAGAGACTAGCAAGTATTTACTGTATAATCACTATTCATCCATTTTGAAACGCATTGTGCACATCGATCAAAGGCATTGCAATCAGTCCGGCTCAGTATCTGTTAAAGGGAATTATTCTAGCGCATTGAAGGATGTACCAAGCAAGCACTCTCCTGGATTAGCATCTATCTTCAGAGTACATTCATAGGTGCATTACTTAAGGTGTGGTTACACGGGCAACTTAAATTGTTCAGTTCTAGACACTAGATACTGGTCAAATCAAATCAAATCAAATCAAAACGTTTATTGCAAACCATAATGTACAATTACAGGTGATAAATAAAAATAAAATACTCGTAGAAACAATTATGGACCCTGTCGGGCACAGCAAATTTTTAAATAGGTAGAGAGAGGGAGAGCGCTTTATCAATTTTCCTTATTATTAAATTAAGAACTATTTATAACCTATTACCTATGTAAAAATAGAACCGCTGACGTCACCGCTGACTTCAAAATAAACATTAATTAGAAAGAAAAAAAGAAAGAAAGGAAATACGAAATACAGTGCTAAATAAATAATTATTTAGCACAGACTAAGAGGCACACATCACAACATAATTATTGTACTACAAATAAAAACCAGATTAAAAAGAAAGAAAACAAATAAAAAGTGTAAAGTGCGTTCTAAGATATTAGCAGGAAAGTTTGCCTTGCGGCTGCGCCAAATAGGCCTAGTTCAGCAAAAAACGAGAAAAAAAAAAAAAAATTACGAGTATACCTCTTTTTAATTTTTTATAGTAGTTGACACAAAGAAATGAAAAGTACATGATATAGCAGAAACTAATGGAGCAATTTTTTTGAACTCAATTTGATTAATCAGCAATAAACGAGTATGCTCCACTACTGCCGTGCCGGCAACTGTTGCCAAAACCTACTTAAAATGCTGAAAAAGCTGCCGTGTAACCTTTAGGCAGTACTGGACCAATTTCCATGATGGAATATAGCACAACATTAAGATGCCAATCTGTCTTGCTAAGATCCATTGCTGTAATTCGAGCCGTGAATAGAATTTCACCTGATCTGGGTAGTGGTCGAGCATTTCGAATTCAAGGCGGGTGTGCGGCCATCATTGTTACAAATTGGTCAATCGATTTTATGCAGATAACCCAGCCGTAAATTATGGCACACCGAGTATTCGAAAATTTATATTCCCGTTATGCTAAATGGCGCCGAAACGTGGACACTGACCGTCGGGCTGATGATGCACAAATTCAAAGTCGCTAAGCGCGCTATAAAACGGCTAAGCTCGGAGTGTCTTTAAAAGATACAATCAGAACGGAAATTATCCGGAAAAGAACCGGAGTTACCGACATAGCTTGCAGAGTAAGCAAACTGTAGTGGCAGTGGGCTGGCCATGTTTGTCGAAGGACCGATGGCTGGTGGAGCAGGCGAATCCTGGGGGCCTACTCCCTAAGCGAAATCCGTTCGTTCGGCCGTCGTTACGGGCGCTTCGTTCTCCGTCTCACTTATGGACATACCGCAAGTTAGACAGAGAGCGAAGCGCCCGTAACGACGGCCGAACCAACGGATTTCGCTTAGGGAGTAGGCCCCCTGGAGTGGAGACCGCGTATCGGCAAGCGTAGTGTGGGACGCCCCCCAGCTAGATGGACCGAAGACCTTAACCTTAGGTGGCTGGGACAGACTGGATGCTAAATGCGGAGGAAAGGGTATAGTGGCACAGCCTGGGACAGGCCTATGACCAGCACTGAATTACGACAGGCTGAGTTGATTGATTTTTAGAAAAAAGTTGGGGTTTTTAGAGTGTTGTCTCTCTCTCTCTCTCTCTCACTCACACTTGTGTATAATTAGCCTATAATGTTACCACTGTTGGGACACAGGCCTCCTCTCAGTGAGAGGGAGTGGACTGTAATCCACGCGGGCCAGTGCGGGTTGGTAGATGTCACATGTCATGGTTGTTTTTTTCTAGGACGTGGCCAGTTTCCTCGCGATGTTTTCCTTCATCGTTTTGAGAGCTGTGGTTATGAAATGATTTACACAAAGTAAAGTGCCTGTTTTTTTTTTTTTTTTGTTTTCTTTGGAAACCTTCAAAAGGTGCCCGGGCTCTGGGGAAAAGATCGGGGAGTGTGAGATTCCTACCTCACTAAAACCACCCCGGTCACCACACATGGAAGGGGCACCGTTACCTGGACCTACAACTCGTAAGTTACGGCCGTTACCACTAGGCCACAATTAACAGTGTCCTTCTAAAACTCAATGTGTCTTATCAACATCCAAGTATTGTATTTTGTGTTGAAATCACTACTTTAAAATGAATAAATCTTAGAATTAATAATTATAAATTAATTTTATGATTCAACTCATTCATATAATTTTAATTAAATTCAGCACCTTTTAAAATTTAATTCAGTTTCGCTCATAATGTCAAAAACCAGCGAAGAGAATTTTATTAAATTAATTTTTTACAGATTTAATAAAAATATTTGGGAATTTGTTCGAATGAAAATATAAAATTGATGAAATGCGGTAAACAACATGAATTTTCGATGAAATCACAAAATTTCATTAAAAATGTGTTAAATTCACATTTAATGAAATTTTGATATCATAATGACGTATAAAAAAAAGATATCAGTAATTTCGTGAAATCACGTTAAGTCTATAAAAACGATTTTTGTTTTGTAACTAATTTAAAACTGAATACCTACCACAACAATTATGTTGTTTAAACGAACCATACAATTGAAACTTCACAAAAACCCTGAAATCCTCGTTGTGCTATAGCATGTACATGTTGTGTATGGTATACCATGCGTAATCTACCTTACGAACAGCGCCTCAAACATCTTGGCCTTATCACACTGGAACAGCGTAGACAAAGGGGTAGGCTTATTAAGACGTACAAAATACTAACTAAACACTACGAACACTCCTTTACACTCTGAATGCCAACAAACATTTGCGTGGGCATTCCCTAAAGTTATGGGAAAATTCATCAAAGTTAACCGAGTGTTGTGACGGCTCTGAACTGCTTCAAGAATCGACTGGACAGATTAAACATCTCCAAGCTATTTGATACACACGCATCAGCTAATTAGCTGCTAGTGTGTCTAATCAAATAATAATAAATATTATATAGTATAGAATTTCCGTACAATGAGAGGTCAGCTTATACTGGAAATATATAGCTTGATATGTAGCCGTGTGTACCTATAATGATAATTTCAATTTATACTCAAAGTTCTAGCTCGCTAAGGGCCGATTTTTCAATCGTCAGATATACATTTATCTGAAGAGTAAATATGGCGGTTTGAAATAATAATTTTCTATACAAAACCTGTCAGTTTTTATTGCTCAGATAAAAATTAGAAGATCGAAAATTCGCCCCCCTAAGTAATGTAATTTAAACTTACTCATAAGTCGTTGGACTGACGTTGATCTTCAAGGGTTCAGAGCCGGATTCAAACTTGTTGGCAAGCGTGACGTTGTGTCCGAACAGACAGTACTTCAACATCGTCTTTCCAACCACTCCGGCGAGGACGGTCCCGGTGTGCAGGCCTATGCGCATCTAGGAAGAGTGACAGAATTGTTAGGACAGTTTTTTTTAACTTAAATTGTGAAGAGGAGGAAATTATTTGAAGCAAGAAATATTATTTATTTAATAATAAATATTATATTTTCAGCTGTGGTAACACAATTTTGGTGAGTCAATAAAATATGGATTTAAGGTGGTGCAAGTATCGTTAAAATTGGAACTCAGACACTATCAAAGATATAACATTTTATTCTTCTGCGCATAAATAGCTTGAAGTGCAACTAAAATAAAAATAATTAATATTTTATGGCAACATTCAAAGTTTTAAAGTATTGAGATAACTTTTATAGTTTTTTTTTTTAATGTTTGTATTTGCTCTTATAGACAGTGTCCGGTTCACGGCAATAGGCTTGCCCCCTCTTACATAAGACTTGAACATACCTGCCGAAATGATACACAATAAATATGCGCCCTAAAAACTCTGAACGCCGTATCGTATCGACTTTGAACGGGGCGAAAAAACCGACTCACGATGGGTCGGAGCGTACCTGTGTCCGTATTGAGACGCCGTACCACCGTAACGTACCAAACGGGCGTCCAAACTAGCGTTCTTGGACCGCGACGCTGATACGAAACGGAGGTACGGTACGGACAAAAGAACATATCTGGACGCAGCTTTAGGTGTACCTACTGGGTACCTGTGGGTAGACTATAATAATTTTGGGTAATGAAGGGTCAATTTGAAAACACGTTTTCAGACAGTCGTTAATTTTCTATGTTATCTTGCACGAAAAGGCTTTTATAGACACTGTCTAAAACAAACATAACATTACATCATACCTATATTAAAATATGCGCCCTAGGTATCTCCATTGCCCAAAATTATTATAGTACATGAATGTCTAATTACAGCCTGAAATAAAAACCTAATCAAATTCAAAAAGAATTCCGAAACATAAAATTTTTAAGATTCATTTCTTTCACGGAAAGTGTATAAAACTTTGATTAAGCTTTCCGTCAACATTAATGTGTGAGGTGAAGGTAAACGTAGATGTTTACGTTCTGAGGAAAACTGTTGATTCTTTGAGGGAAATAGGTTACGTGGGTACACAACCGCCATCTTTATGGTTTCACACCGTGCTTTCATTAGTATTAAAATGAAATGTTGACTCATGTCGACAGGTAAAAACACTGTAGAACTATCTTTGTATTTTATCAAAGAGACAATAGTTTTTTGTTGATTTTTTATTCTGATATTTATTTTTATCATTGTTACCTACTGCTTTATGGAGCGTAGAGAGTAATTAATACTAATGTATTAATTTTAAACCTCAAACGGCGCAAATAACAACCTTATTGGGAGCTATATGTTTGAGCCGTTTGGGGTTGAAACACTAGGGCAGTGGGGTCCGAGTAAACATCGAGTATTTGGGGACGTCGTCAATTTTTAGGTCAAAGAATCTGTATTCAACGTGGCAACGCTGCCAGCGTTTTGGGACAGCGATGTGGACAAATTTTTTGATGCTCAATGATCTCTTCCCTGTTTTTTTTTCCTTTAAATACTATAATATATGTCGCAAATTCGTTGCTGAGTTGACTAATCGGGATGCCAGCGCCGCCTAGCGGCGGCGCTTGACAGAGTCTACAACGTGGCGCTCGGATCGGCCGCCAGCCCGGGCTCAGCAGAGCAGAGGCAGACTTGATGGGTGGCAGTCAACCCGTGAAGACGTTTAGAAACTGTCTCGCGTTTCGAATAGTTGTGTCGTGTACATACAGTGTGTGAAATGCTAGTGTGAGTAATGTTATTGTAAATTATAATTTGATCTGAACTGCAACGGTTTTTCTATTGCGCAATAACCAACACTACCCATAGTACGCCCACAGTAGTTAAAATATGCCTGATAACGAGAAAGACACATACAATCCTCCGACATCAGAATTGGGATTCGTGTTGGTTCAGGCGCAAAATGAAATCGATAAAAGTGACCGTTGTTGGCATGCCGTGTTTTTGAACAAAATAATTCGAGGGTAGGACAGAAAAATAAGTTTTTTTTTTTTGTGGATTTAGCATTCTTATCCCTTTCGTGGGGTTTATAAAAGGGTAATAAAATTTGGTTATTTTTGAGCTCAGACGCACCGTTTCTGAGATATTTCCGAAATACCCTGCAAAACGTTTCATAACGTTTTTTGTGTAGTTTTGTTTAGTCTGACAATTCTAACCCATTTTTATTTCTGTTTCATGAATTTCGAACCATGCCACGCGATCAAGGGACTAGTTCGCAGCGCCTATCAACGCCAATTGGGAGTAAATTGCGCCACACAGCTGAAGCCAGATCGAGAGCGCGTAGCGGAGCGCAGCGGCAGGGCAAGGCGTCTTCGAAGTAGAAGTCGCAGTCTTCGCCGGAGTTCTACTTCTTGGAGTCTATGCGAAAAGGAGAAGCTCGAACGAGAGCGAGAGCGTCTCAAAGCTATGTTATTTGTTATTTTTCCACTTTTCAATAGGCATTTTGTAGGTTTGATTGTTTGTTTTCATTTGTTATGTCGCAACACATTACGCAATTATTGTACGTTTAGTTTGTGTGAGGAGCTCGTGGCTAAGTAATAACTGCCACACGGGTCCATCCATCAGGGGTTGGTCTGTGGATGGGTGACCATCTTTACATACCGAGACTCCTCCGTGCCTCGGATAGCACGTTAAGCTGTTGGCCCCGGCTGTCATTCGTGGACCTTTGACAGTCGTTACGGGTCGTCTGAAGCACGAAAGTCTGACAACCAGTCTTACCAAGGGGTATCGTATTACCCAGTAACTGGGTTGTGGAGGTCAGATAGGCAGCCGCTCCATGTAAAACACTGGTATCCAGCTGCATCCGGTTAGACCGGAAGCCGACCCCAAAATAGTTGGGGAAAGGCTAGGCTAATTGATTGCGCGTTTAGTTTGTTCTAAATAAACACTTTTTTTTTTCTTTTCTTTTTCTTTTATGCTGTGGAGACTGGACGAGAGGCAGTATCAGGATCGTCAGCAGTTCCAAATGGAGCAGAGGAAGATCTACGACCAAGCAGCCCCACAGCAGTCAGCGAAGCCCCAGCGAAACCAGGACACATCGCGGCTCGTTGCATGAACATGCAGTGGCAGCCAATCGGATGGTGGAGCACGTGCTGCAAGCAGTGAACGACGAGTCGATGTTGGCGTCGTACAACTACCCTCAGGGACGTTAGAACAAAAAGGTGAGCTGTATTGTTTTGTTTACGATTCTGGTGCTGAATGCTCGTTAGTAAAGGAAAGTTGTGCAGCCAAATTAAGTGGCAAACGAGTAAATAACGTTGTTGCGTTGACTGGTATTGGTCAAACACGTGTATTCAGCACAGAACAAATCTTATGTAGTGGAACGATAAGCGAACACTAACTTGAGGTTTTGTGTTTTGTTTATTTTGATTTTGTGATGTGCTTCCGACACAAACTTGCAAAGTAATACTATGATAGGACTAAGCCAGACATTAAAAAAGAAAAAAAAATTTTGGTTGGCTATTTCATGTTATTAGAAAACAAAAAGCGAAATCAGATTTAGTTAGATCGGAAGTTCAGAGGGCTGTTGTATGTAGCGGAAGTTTTTAATGGTGATCGCTATACGTTAAAGTTAAAAGCTGTTAATTCCAACCGTAGTTACAAATACACTCACGATTAGTTAAAAAAAAGATGCCAGTAGGTCATGTACCAGTTGAAGTAGATGGTGATCACAGTGGTGATGAGCAAGCCTTAGTTATGGGAACCACGCGAGTATGGTTCTCTATCGGCCGTATTGTGTGCGACCGTACCAGTAGAGACTGGCGGAGGTCGGGGTCTGGAGAGACCATAGTTTGATCCATGCGCTGGATGTGTGAGAGCAATGCGATTGCTGGTCGGCTGGAGAGCCGTGGCGTTAGAGTGGTTTACTCGTGTGTGTGGCTTTCCAAGTGTCTAAGGCTCTTAGTGAAAAACATGATTGTGTGGAAAACGATGGTACATGGCTCTGGTTGATGATTTTTGCTGTGATTAATCAAAGTTTGTTTAGTTCAATGAGAAGTAGAAGTATTGTTTTGTTAAAACAATAAAGTGTTGGTGATTAAAGTTTCCAAATCTCAAAAGTTGGAACCTGTAAATGGTCAGAATTGGCCGAGTCGAACAGGCACTGTTGTTGAGTTTTTGTTACAGGTTAACACACGAGGACGTGTGCAAGCAGGATGGCCGTGTCGCAAATTCGTTGCTGAGTTGACTAATCGGGACGCCAGCGCCGCCTAGCGGCGGCGCTTGACAGAGTCTACAACGTGGCGCTCGGATCGGCCGCCAGCCCGGGCTCAGCAGAGCAGAGGCAGACTTGATGGGTGGCAGTCAACCCGTGAAGACGTTTAGAAACTGTCCCGCGTTTCGAATAGTTGTGTCGTGTACATACAGTGTGTGAAATGCTAGTGTGAGTAATGTTATTGTAAATTATAATTTGATCTGAACTGCAACGGTTTTTCTATTGCGCAATAACCAACACTACCCATAGTACGCCCACAGTAGTTAAAATATGCCTGATAACGAGAAAGACACATACCATCCTCCGACATATATATTTTAGTATTAGATTGTATATTGTATTTAAGATTTGTCATGTGTACCTGAGATAGTTAATTGACTCAGGCGTGATTTTGCGGAAATCCATTATAAAATATAATAGTACATAGACGCTAATTGACTTGTTGCGAACCAACAAGTCAATCGTCATCCAGAGGATGCTTCGTTGAGAGGTGAAACACTTGATGATTTCTTACAGGGTTCTTTATGACTCTTTAAGAACTGTTAAGCGGATTAGGTTACTAAATATACGACGTCTATTGTATTTTTAAGTGTGCCTAAATATATATTATAATTTTCTTGGAACTAACTAAGCATATTATTAATTTTATATGTAAATAGTTAACTCAAACATTTTATTGCTCTCATGGTTATATTAAGCGATTGCTAGCAGAGCGCTAGAACGATGGTAAAGGGCATTTGGCTTGGATCAGCTTGGTTTACTGAAGAATTTCAGGTTAACCCAAAACATAATGACTACTCTTGACAAAAAGAGTGACTACTCTTTTTGTTTTTGTGCCCATGATTTAAAGACTTTCAGAGTACGTAATAGTATTGAAACCACTAAAGTCAAAGATAACATAACACGTCATAACACTGAAGTGTTATCATTTTTCTTTTTGTATTTTTATATGTGGCGTCTCACAGGTCCAACTAGGAGATTTTCGGCTGCTTAACCGGGCTTGCCTGTGGGTGCCTCAATAAATCAAGGCCTCTTACGAGGGCATAAAACTTAAAAACTAACAACTACACGCTAAGGGCACCCTCTGTGGGGTGCGGATCGCGGATTAAGGCGTCGCTGGGAGAGGGCACAAACGACAGGCTGGATCGAATTTAGTGTTATCAAAATAGGAATACATACAAAACACGCACCTCTGACTTTTCGGATTAATGTGCGTATTGTATAATTTATCACTTGCTTCAAAAACAGTGGCGGAAAACTTCGTGAGGAAACCGGCATGACTTTTTTTTTTTTTTTTTTGGATGGGAAATCATCAAATGACTCCTCCCGCTCTGGGCGGAGCGAGAGGGGAATGTCAGACTTTTACTGACTAAAACCCACCCGTGTTCCTTCCGTTGCCTGTGTGCCGGGGCCGCGATATCCCTTTCGGACAAACTCGCAACCCTGGCAGGCATTGGCCCTTACGGACCCCGTCAGTTGGTGCTGACATCTTTTTGAGGCGCGCGTGGAACACAACGCGTCGTCGACCCGGGCCTGGTCCTAATCGGACGGCGAGCTACCCATTGCCCACCGTCCGCAAGCCCGCGCCTACGGTGGCCGGAAGTCGGCTCGCGACTCCCGACGCCCGGGGCGTCTCCTGCGGCGACTAGGGGCGCGAGGGCGCGCATCTTGCATTTCCCTCGCGCGCTCCGCCTCCTCCTTCGCGAGCATTACTGCTTCGCAGAAGGAAGTAACGGCTTCCCATGCACTCTCGCTCCGGACCATGGCCTGAACCAGGGCCGGACGCGAGAGATCGCCGCTGCCGATCGCCTCCGTGAGGACACGGCGGTGCCCCGCCCAGGCCGGGCAGACCTCCACCGTATGCTCCACCGTATCCTCCGGGCGATCCACACAATGGTAACACCCGGGCGTTTCCTCCCGCTTTATCCTGAACAGGAACCTCCCGAAACAACCGTGTCCGGTGAGGATCTGCGTCAGGCGGAAGGTGAGGACGCCGTGGCGCCTCTCTAGCCACTCCTCAAAGAGGGGCGTTACCGCCGCAATTGTGGCGTGCCCAGCGCTGGGTTGCGACAATCGCACTCTCCATGCCGCTATGAGATCCCGCCGGAGCTCTGTCCGCTGTGCCGTGATTTCTCGCGGCAGCGGAGTTACACCCCGGCGTTTCGCCTCCTCGCGCAACTCCCACATGTGCGCGAGGACTTTTGCCTCCAGATCCCATGGCGGTAGTCCGGCAAGGAGGCTCGCCGCCTCACGAGAGACCGTGCGGTATCCTCTGACCAGCCTAATGGCCATGACCCTTTGGGACGCGTTCAATCGCTGGGCTGGTCGCAGCCTTAATGAACGCGCCCACACCGGTGCCCCGTAAAGGGCCATGGACCGTACGATCCCCGCGTAGAGCCTCCGGCAGGAGGCGTTTGGACCCCCTAGATTGGGCAGAAGCCGCTTCAAAGCAGCCCCAGCCCTCTGCAGTTTGGGAGCCAAACGTCGGAAGTGCTCCACGAAGTTCCACCGGCTGTCAAGGACGAGTCCCAGGTACTTCATCGTCGACTCGACACCAATGTGAACCCCTCCCGCCGTTATCTGGGAACCCGACAGTGGCGCGTTCCGAGGACCATAGAAACACATGGCCTCGGACTTGTGCAAGGCCACCTCGAGTCCCAGTTGCCGGATCCTATCGACGATTGTCGCAACCCAACGTGTCGCTAGTTCGGCCGCCGCCTCATGCGACCTCCCCTGCACCAGGACCAGCGTGTCGTCAGCGTAGCAGACTACGCTAAAAAACCCGGCATGCCTGAGAGATATTTCTCGACGGCCTGTGCAGCCAAGTCAGAGGCCCTTGGGAGGCATAAATACTCCACACCAGGTTAGTCACTAACCCCACGAAAAAGAAGAAATAAAGAAGGAATACATACCTTTATAGGGTTTCCCTCGTGCGTCAAATGCTGCGCACAGGTTTCCACCATGCGCAGTGCCATCCACGCTATCTGAGGCGCGTGCGTGTCGATCTTACGATGTAGCCCGCTCGCCACGCAGTATGCATCTCCTATTGTTTCAACCTACACAGAATATTTTAGAATTTAAGATTAACGATTTAAAACTACAGTAGATTGATGTCTTTTAATTTAAAATTTTGAGATATATTTGATCTATCAGCCATTATAAGATTTTAAAAGTCTAATAAATGAGCTTGAGCAAAGGCCCATAACCAGTTAGTGCATAAGCATAATCAGCCTATAATGTTCTCACTGCTAGGACAGGCCTCCTCTCTGTGAGAGGAAGTGGGCCATAATCAACCACGCAAGCCCAGTGCGGGTTCCCGGATATAAAGAAAGACAGAAAGAAAGAAAATAGGTTTATTTGCGGTACACATGACGTAAGGAAAGAACAAAACACGAAAATAACAAATTTGTTAACATAGGTAAAATAAAATAGTTGTTATAAAAAATTTACAAGCGCGCTATGCTATACCAGAAGGCGTACAAATATTCATGGATGGCCAACCAAATAGTGCGATCATATATTCACTTTGAACGTTTATACGTGTTTTGTGTTTTTGGTTGACTTGGACTCGATTCGGCCCCAGCACAGACTCTAGCAATACTTTTGACAAACTTTAAAATCATCACAATGTGTATTTTAGGTAAAATTCGGAGACTTCCAATTTGGTAACCAGTTCTTTACCTTCAAATATTTATTAACACATTTTCATTAATATCTTCAAAGCTTCTTTATTATCCGACATCCTTCAAGCAGATTAATAACAAGAGTAAATTATCCTCAGTAAACGACTATTAATTAAGTAGAACAGTAATTACAATTATGTCTTAATTATTATTAGACTAGCTTTCACCCGCGGCTTCACCCGCGTGGAGGTTAGAAGTTATCCCACGGGAACGTACTGTCAGGATAAAGAGTATTGTATATGTTAATTCAGGTTGTAAACTATCTGTGTGCCAAATTTCATCCAAATCCGTTCAGCTGTTTTCGCGTGATTGAGTAACAAACATCCAAACATACAAACTTTCACATTTATAATACAATATTAGTAGGATTAGAGCACGGATGACTTTTGTTTGTATTATTTGGTCTACAAAGCTTTTCTCCGGTGTCACTTGATTAAAATCTGTTTGATGTTTAAATCTAAAAAAGATAAAGCAATAGATGGGTTGATACTTGAAGGTTTATCTTTTTAGAATGGAATAAAAGATCAGGTTCTAAACATATTTTTTTAAAGATTAGGTATCTACACAGAATTTAAGAATGAAATCAACCTGTGATAGAAAGTTTTTGCAAAATGGAATAAAATTTTAATTTTTTCAAAATATCCTGACGGGTTGGTTAAGGCTTTATGCACATAGCGTATCCCTATTACAATTATTACACAACTAACTATTTACACTCGGTACTAAATATATTGAACTACATTATTTATATTAAAATCTATGGATAAAGGAAACGATAAGAAATAATAATAAATAACTTTATAATTAATTTAAGCTGTTGAAGCTTAAGTTTCATCAACGTGGATGAAAGACGGATTAATATTTACATCGTCACCTCGTCAGTAAAATCAACATTTCAGATCAGGGGTTGAACGATTTTAAAGCACTTGTAACGATAATGTAATTTAAATGAAACAATTTCAATTTACTGACTCGTTGGGTTTAGTGGTCGTAAGCGTTACTGGTAAGCATGAGGTCCTCGGTTCCATTCGCGGGTCGTGCAAAGCGGTTATTGGGTTTTTGCATCTGGAATTTCTCAGTAGCTGCTTTATTAAACTAATTGTTCTCAGATGATTTTGATACGACAAAGTTGGGTTTAAAGATCTTTATTTATTCTAAAAGAACATACATTGTTCACTTAGCGAATAGATACATAACTATGCAAGGTAAGTGTAGTCTAGTAGCAAATAGTTTTTTTATTTTATTAATGCAGGTAGGTATGGTGTCGTATTTTATGTGCAAGTTTGGTTTATGTCGTTAACTTAATAGTTTTGTGTTGTTAGTGACGTACTGTTTGACTTTAGCTTTAAATATGTTAAAAGAGGACGTGCTCCTGATATCTGCCGGTAGATTATTACAAAGTTGTACGCCTTCGTATTTTATATTTTTCCTGCCATATTTCGTCCGCTTTACAACTTCTGACAAACATATACTTATATCGAAAAATAAGTTTATTCGAATAAATAATATATCACCTACATATTAAGAAATCTTACGGTAAACTTAATAGTCAAATTGGAATTTTTTGGAACTTATTTCTTTTTGGTCTTGTTTGTGTTAACGTTTCATAATTGAAAAGTTGTAGGAAAAGTTAAATTGCTATCGATGTTATTATACGACAAATATTGTGTTCTCTATGGTAATCATATTGATAGATGGCCGTCAACCGAGCATTATAAACAAAAACTGTGCGAACGGTTGATTCGTTTAGGTAAGATTTATAATTAAAAATAATTCATATAAAAATCTTGATAAATCTGTTCCATGTGGTTTCCATTGTTTTTACTTTTAATATTTGCTGTAGTCAAATATAGTGTGTCAAACGAAAAATTACTATAATTACGAAAATAAAAAAAATCTAAGAATAAATCATTATTATCAGAGCATCCCGAACCAAAACAAAGGTGAATGAACGAACGCTTCAAATCCACGAAACTCCTTCAAAACGAACGGACTACCAACCGGCGGCCATTGAAGTATTTTGTTTCCAAAGGCAGAATTTCATTCTAATTACTAACGGTAATTGTATGCTCTTTGTTTTAAATTATGGAGCTGTTTAAGTTAATTTGAATTTCTAAAGAGAGCAATTTTCCAACGGTCTTTAGCATGTAACATGAGGATGTAGGGTTTCTAACGACTGTGAGGTAGAATTGTTTACTGTAGTAATAGAGGTACATCCATAATATGTTAGTCTTGGTACACCTTTCTCTTATTTTGTGCAATGGAAAAGTTGCAGATGGATGTTTTTAACTTCAAATTTATAAACTTTTACAGTTTTATTTTGTAAAATATACAACGTGCCGCTACAAATGGCAACTTTACTTTAACACACGGGTAGGGCGAGTGACCAGTAATCATAAAATAATAAAAAATAAAAAAAAATCGTTACTTGAAAAATTTTAATTTTCAAACGCTCGCCGACATAAGGCTCTCCCTTTCCTTCAATTTGCCTTCTCTTTACATGAATCTATCTATCCTGATGATAAACTCAAACTCAAACAATTATTTTTCCTCGAACAGCAGCAACCCAATAGCAACCTTATTGTAACGAAAATAAAGATCACTCTGATTTTAACAGTGATGCAAAATCACTGGTACAATAACTGTAAAAGTACTGTAGATCACTTACTTTATAAACGTCCAGCTCCTCACAGAAGATATCAAACACGCTGTACAGGTCTTCAAGCATAGCGATGACCATCATTGGCGTGGCAGTGGCACATATTGACGTGAAGCCTACTATATCGCTGAACAGCATTGTGACGTCATCGTGGCTTTTAGCTTCGATCTTCTCACCTTTGAAAGAAATAGTTTTATTGAGAAAGTAGTAAATCAATCTGCCTAGCCTTTTCCCAACTATTTTGGGGTCGGCTTCCAGTCTAACCGAATGCAGCAGAATACCAGTATTTTACATTGAAGGAATGCCTATCTGACCTTCACAACCCAGTAACTGGATAATTCGATACCCCTTGATTAGACTAGTTGTCAGACTTTCAGACTTCTGACGACCCGTAACGACTGTTAAAGATCCACGAATGACAGCTGGTACCAACGGCTTTAACGTGCTTTCCGAGGCACGGAGGAGTCTCGGTATGTAAAGATGAAATGAAATGAAATGATGATGGTCACCCATCCACGAACCAACCCTGGCAAGCGTAGCTTATTGAGAAAGTAGTCGTTAGGAGTTAAATCAGTTTTGTGCGGGTTTTAAGTTTATGCTTGTTGGTTTTCGTTGAGATCGAGCAGCCAAATAGTACATTCTGTCAGACATCTTGATTTCAGGATTGCAATCATCTACTTGTTTCTCTACATGTAGGATAAGGTAATGATGCTGATTAACAAGAAAATATACTAAACACAGAGACTGATGATACATGTCGAAAAGATTCTAAACTTTGGACGACCCATAAAGACTTCAAAACCAGCATTCTGTTTTAAACAAGATAATTTATCCAACAGATTGGCTATACTTATATGTAAAAGATTGCTGACACTTGAGCCTCCTATGCCTTAGCACACACAACCTATTACACAAAGTGATTCATCACAATTAATCCTCTTTAATTATTCATCCTCGCCGTTATAACCTAATGGAATTATAAAAGTTGGGCGCACCTGTCTTGCGAAGTGCACACTCAAAGCTCGATTAAAGTTAGTAACTAATGTGTGCGCTAACTAACAATGGTTTACAACCCCATTGTAGTAGTGACGGGCGTGTGATATGGTATAAAAGAGGATAATATAATGTAGTTGTGTACATATAATAAACTATAATAGTGGGTGTTATGTCATGATGATGACTGGCTTTATCGTGTCGTTGTGACGTCATTATCCGCAGTTGCGGTACTTTACAACGTTGAAATAATTTAAGTAGCTTGGTTTTAGGATACACGTAAAGAATGAAAGCGTTGGTGATGGTATTTTCTTAAATTCAATGCCGTTTGTTTTTTTCTTTTTTAAATCAGACTCTTTTAATAATATCAATCTGTCTAGCCTTTTCCCAACTATGTTAGGTTCGGCTTCCAGTCAAATCAGATTCAGCTGAATACCAGTATTTTACATGGAGCGACTGCCTCGGTAAAACTAGTAAGACTTTCTGGCTTCTGGAGACCTGTAACGACTGTCAATCGATCCACGAACCGCAGCCGGGACTAACGGTTTAAAAAGGACCTCAAATTGCTTAGCACGATCCGCCGTTATATCGTTAATACTGCAGCATTCATTTTGAAATAAATATAATATGTTAAAGTTGAGGATTAATGTTAAGTACTATGTATGTTTGACGAAAACACGATTCCATAAAATATTCTCGATAGAATAAAAAACCAAAGTTAACAATAAACCGCTGCTTTCAAAAACTCCTTCAAATTAGATCATGAAAGTTTGCATAATAACTGAACTAACCATAAAGCAGATATTGCTTTAAAAAAAAAAAAAAAAACATTATTTTCGCCGTAAAAAGAAATTACCTAAACTATTGGCGGCTTGGAGCCGCGAGCTTCCCACTCAGTCTCGCTCTCACTTACTCCGCAAGCAGTATGGTGCAAGCGAGATAAAAAGTTATTTTGAGCTGAGATAAAAAGCGAATTTGATCTCGGTATGTAAAAATAGTCACCCCATGGACCAACCCCGGCAAGCATAGCTTAACTTGATGGATCGACCCATGCGGCTGTTATTACTTAGCCACAAGCTCCTCCACTCTTTTAATACAGAGGCTTAAATCAGCGTCAAAATAAGAACGTCTGAGCGTTTTATTACACCAAGTCACAACTAAGCAATAAAAGTCACAATACTAGCAAAACTTTTACTTATTCAGCATCATAATAATTCGCTTTTATATGACACTTAAACTCAAGCCCACGCAGACTAGTTAGACAAATTATTCCGAGTAAAACTCTCAACAGACAATATTACTCGAAATAAGGTTTTGTAAGCGTTTTGACATCAACATCAGTCAGTTTACATGACAATATTGCGTGATACCGGGTGCGTCATGGAATTCGTCGTGTCAAAACAAATGTGACTGAGTGAATGGGACGCCTCAGTTTTGGTTTATGACCGTAATAAGGGTTCGTGGAACTAAGGGCTCCAATCTTAAGTGCTTACGTGTGGAACAAGATTGGGATCTGTATTTAGACATTTGAACAATGTAATGTAGGTCAACTTTCATTATTGCATGTCGTAGAGCCCCGAATGAAAAAACCATTGAAATGATATAAATATTGATTAGAATGAATTTACTAAAAGACCTACTGGGCCCAAACAGTATAGATGTCGGTACCACAACAACGACGTACACGAACTACGGTTCGTACATGTACCGAATACCATGTCGTTGTTTCGAAACTAAAAGAAGAAGACTTGAGTATTGGCAAAAAACGGGAAACATTTTCATAAAAGACAAAGAGACGAAATGTGATGAGAGATAAAAAAATACCTCAACCAATGACAATAAAGACACTCTATTATTAGAACTTACCAAATACCTTTACAACACAAGTAAATTACGCCACAGAACGCCATTTCGAAACAAGATTGACTCGCTAAATTCCCGCTAACGCCTAACTCACTTCAATTCCCCGGAAGGAAACTTTAATCAAACATAGTGCGTACTTAAATTAAACCATACATAAATCAATTTCATAGTGTACGAACAGATAATTGACTTACAAACTTACCTAACCACAGTCTCTTGGCTATGTGGGGAGGAAATATTAAGTGAAGAAGGCTGACATTCTTTTGTCTTTCCTTGTCAACAGCTTTGCTTGCTTCTTCTATTGAGTTCTTTAGCTTATCCATGCGTCTTCGGAGTCCGTCCTGATTGAAAATAAAATGAATAATTAGCTTCCAGAAATTTTATACTACGCCATCGAGGCAGTCGAGAATATCGAGGGTGTCGTTGGTGTACTGGTCGCCAGCTTGAGTGCTGAGTATTGGAATAAGCAGGGTTCCATCCTCAAGCTGGACAAATTGTTATTTTACCATCAGGAATTTCACAGTAGCAGCCCGGAGTCTGGATTTGTACCGGGTTGATGGGAATAGACTCACCCCTACTACATGGGACTAAACAATTTTTGACGAAATGTGGGCGTACTACTTTAAGTATGTAGGTACACATCTGCCTAATTCTTCGAGAAAAACAGGTGCAAGTTTTATTGTAGTTACGTAAATATAGTTGCATTGACGTTCAATGAATAGTTACAGAAATAAATCGTAGTTGGAAAGCTGCCAAATGCACTCATAGAAAAGAGTAATTTCAGTTGCACTGTCGCCAACGTCCATACCATGTTGAGAACACCGGTTCTCGTTCCGATCACCGAAGTTAAGCAACATCGGGCGTGGGTAGTACTTGGATGGGTGACCGCCTGGGAATACCGCGTGAAGTTGGCTTTTTGAAAAAAAAAACACTTTGTTTTTTGTAAAGAGATTTGTCTCATCAAAACTTTCATGTGAATTTGCAAAACTTTTGTAAATGACATCATGCCTGTTCCTAAACGATTTGGTAGAAGTGTTTAGTGTATGGTATCATCTGGATACCTTATACTAAACACTTCTACTATGTTCACCAGAATCATTACCATAATTTGGTGTTTCCTAGAATTAATCAAATATTCCAAGTTTTGTTTGTCTAAGTTTTAATTTTGCCAATGAATTCCAATCAACTGCACTGCGAAGACGGAAAAAAAAAAAAAAAAATCGTCGTCATCTTGTACTCGAGCCCCTGCCACCACAAAGTAAGTTTCAAGCACTCTGCTGTAGACATTGGACTTGAAGACGATCAACAAGTGCGAATCTTCAAACGGGTGTTTTAAAACTACTTCTAAACTGATGCTACTGAAGCTTTTGATACTCTTTGGTAATTCTTGAAATACTGTGCCGTGAAAGCCATTGCATATTTGCCATTGTATATTTTGTAGTGTAGAATATTAGAATATAGAATAGAATAGAATATTTCTTTATTTGCACAGAAAGTAGGTACAAGTTACAGATGTTAAGGTTAAAATGATCCTTATACTAACTACCTTAACTAAGGCATGCAAACAGTTTCTTAATATAAATATTATTAAGAAATTCAATCAAATCAATAAAGGTTTACCATGTCAAGATGAAAATCGGAAAAAATAAACAAAAAAATACAAAATTGAAGTAGGCAATACAACACAAAATGTCAAGTTTAATAAAATGGGATTATAAATTTGTCAAGTTCGAGGTCAATACATTTAAATTAAAAAATAAAAGATTTAGTAAAAGTCAGGAGTACAGAGATGTCATATCAATTTATTACTTTTTCTTTATGTAATGTATAATCTGGTGTACAATAAAGTATATATAAATAAATAAATAAAGCAGATCGTTGTATTCGTACGTTGAATCATGTTTGAGTATTTAGTTCCGATTTTGGTAGGTACAACTTTTTCGGTAGTCATACTTTGGTACCTACCAAATTATATTGTATTTCATTGACCGTACGGGGCGGCTCATGAATAAGGAATGAACCATACATTCTGTTTACTATAATGTAAACAAATCTTCATTTGTGACCACTATTGTCACATAAAAATATGATTTGCGTCGAAAGCTCGAAAAAAAGGAGGGTTAACTTTCAGTCAAGTTTTGTAACTAGGGAAAATGGGTTTATACTTTAAATAATGGCTTTTGGTAGCCGTCGCAAAGTTTTCAGAAATAACAATCAAAGTAAAATTACAACTATTCTTACCTGAGCTCTCGCCTGTTCCCCAACCAAGATGACATCTCTCGTGGCGTCATGCAGAGGTATATCAGAAATGAAGAGACCTCTGCCAGTGAGACCCTCAAGTCCATCGAGGAAAGGGGAACCCACGAAGAGAAGAGAATCCGATTCAGAACAGAACACCATCTGGCCTTTGATCTCCAGACCCTGTGGCAAGAAAAGAATTGATTTGATTAAATAATTTGAGGGTATTGAAATTCAAGAAAGGTAATAATTTTACAATGGGTGCCAATAGCTGCAGTAGTTTTATATAACTAAAACCTGGCCATATATCACAATAACTTTTAGTAAGACATAAAAAGAGAAAATTGTAGGATATTTGGTCTATATTTAGTAAAGATTTTTTTCAACAGATTAGATAGTGATTTATGAAATCTTTAATCCAAAAAACAAAAGCGGAGCTTAGTTACTAGATAGACAATGTAGACCAGCTCTTTAGTCTTATTTAGGAATTGTTTTGTTTCACGCTTATAGCTGGAACTTAATACGTCGGCGAATAAAATTAGAGCTTGATTGTGGTGTTGTTATTTAGCCGTGCTAGAATTATTTCGTTACGAAACTTTATACATGAAATAATTATCATGTTCATCTTATCATCAGATCTTCCTCTTTCTTTTTTGCTTTGATTAACAAAAAATTTAAAATATGATATATTAGTTATTACGTAAGTTTCAAAAATTGCAGCAGGATTACTAACTTTTAAGTTACATTTAGGAAATGCAATTTTTTGGACGGACTTATCAGAGTTTAAGAGAGATACTTCCAGCAAAACTGTTGGTGCGAAAACATAGGATCATGTTTTAGAGCCTCTTTCTACCTCTGAACACGTTCTAGTGAAAGTCTAGGTAGTCCATTCAAAAGTTCCAACGATGCGGTAGTAGCAGGCAATTTAGAGCGCGTTGTGTAAAACGCGGTTAGTGCAACACTTTAGCTTTTGTTTTTGTAAGTAAAAGATAAAAGTTTGCCCGTAATACCGTGGAGAAGAAAATGGAGTATGGAACTAAGCTGCGCGTAACATCAGTTTCCAGTGTAGTTTAGAATTTTGTTTTTTATTTTATCTTAGTTGTGAAAGTAGGCGAGTGATTTAAATTTTAAATAAAGGGAAGTTTGGATACTAGAAATCAATAACAATATAAGCTTTG
Source organism: Agrochola macilenta (assembly GCA_916701695.1). NCBI lineage: Eukaryota > Metazoa > Arthropoda > Insecta > Lepidoptera > Noctuidae > Agrochola > Agrochola macilenta. The sequence continues at coordinate 6,668,156 of OU753564.1, read as the reverse complement.
TCAAAACATTAGATGGTAAAATCCAAAATAGCAAATTAGCATATTTAGACGACATATTTATCAAATACAAAAATAAAAAAGAGTAACTAAATTGTCATGTTCTGGTTCATATTTCAATTACCTATTTTCCCTTTCATTCTAAACAAAAATAAAACAGTATTCCAGTTGGGATCGCGAGGTGTAAGAAGTTTCCGGGTCAGTCCACTTATTTACAATGTAAACAAAGGTTGGGTCTCCATCCCTTCTATTCGGTAAAGAATTTTATTCCATGGACAAAATAAAATGTTATGTGCTGAACAGTAAAGGATACGGATTACATTGTTACTTAATACGGTGAAAATGGATGTCCTATGAAAAACATTAATTTTGATTACACTTAAAACTACTTAATTTGGGTATCAGAGCCTAAATCTGAATGGTATGGACCGAAATAACATGGAAGATTCTTACATTATTGTAAATCAATCGTTACATATCAATTTTATTTCCATTACTGCTTTTTATAAAAGCCACTTAACGAACAAAAGCGTTTTAGATATTTCTGTTCCGAATTAAATGTTTACGATATTTCCTGGTTTTGTATGAATGTGTGCTTTTAAAAGCTTTCAGGAAGCTACACAAAATAAGGAAAAAATAAATTTATTTATTTGAATGATAACACGTCTTCCATCTTTATTCACCAAATCAAATCGTTCATTGTACCTTTTTGATCCCACGAGAATGAATCGAAATGTTTGCTCTTTTCAAGTGGCTTTATTTAAAAGATAAAATGGGAATCAATATCATTAAAAGATGATTCATTTGTTTTTTATTGCTTTGATTTACTTTCGAAGAAACAAGAGGTGGCTTATGTTTTTAGCAGAAAGATGGATTTTATTGACATAAAGTTCAACCATGGAAGTAATAATATTATGTCAACAAATATTGTCTCCATTGTCAGGCAATTCAAAATGGCGATGGTTATATTAATTACAAATTAAGCCTAGTAATTGAAAACACTTACAACGCTCCTAAAAATACGAAACAAAAATACTCAGCGGTACCTAACATTTTAGGAGCGTTTAGCAATTAAGAAAAGGGACTAAGCGTGGGTCGGTTTATATAGTAGACAAACAGACTGCCGAGGAGTTGTGGCAGATAAAGTGAATCCGGTACAAAACTAGGATTAAGCCATTTCCATTAGTTGTGGCTTTACGGTTAGGGATAAGGAAAAAGGATTGTGGGAGTTTAAACTAATCGGTGTATTCAGGAAACAAACGATTTTGTTGCTGCCTCCTGATAATTAGAACCTTTAGTTATCTCTGAAGATACCTCTGGGAAAGGTGGAGTGACTAATAATAATTATTCGGGACTAAGTTAAAGGAAACAAAACAAGAAAAAATATCATTGCAAATCGTTTTTGTGACTTCTTAGTCGTTTTTTATTACCTTACTAGATTTAGTACTTACTGAACAAAAACGGAATTTGTAGAAAAAAACTTTGTGAATTTACGCGACTTTTGTTCAGATTTAATGCTTTTCGCTTAACACTACTTTTATAGAACACCGGTTTTTTGTACCGTTTTTATAAAATATTGTTGCCATTACGGTTTGGTAAAAAAATCTGTGTACCTACGTCAGAAAATATGGTAGCTTAGATTATTTTTTTGTGACAGCTTTGTTAGTGAGGTGATATTTTGCTTTTATGTTCTATTTTAAACGTTGGGAATTTGTTCATTGGATGTTTATTATATACTAGCTTATGCCCGCGACTTCGTCCGCGTAGAAGTCGAAAATGGTTCTAATAGGATTTTTATTGGTTATTAATTTTGTTATAACATATAAATTATTATGTTAAAATGTTTGAATAATTATAAAATATAACAATCTTTATTATAGGATAGGGATAAAGGTTAAATAAACTTGAAAAAAAAAAGGTATATTTTATGAACACGAAGCTCGGCCTTTGATCTGGCGAAATTTACACGGGTGTATTATCTTTTTACAACGAAATCGAAATACTACACCTACCGCAGTATTTCTTTGTAAACAATATTTTTTGTTTTTCTTTCGGGTGCTAGAATCACCAGGCTACTCTGTGCGCTTACTCTGGAGCATGCCACATACAACTGGCTGTGGGAAAAACAGCTTTCCCTCAAGTCTACTCCCGCTACCTTAAGAGTTTGAGCTTGAGCTTTGTTTATAGTCATTGCGAAGCATACTATGGGTAACTGCACTCTCTTGAATTCGAAGGGGTAATTTGATGGTGTTAAGGGAATCCTAGGAATAAATACAGACCTCTGTAAAGCTTAGAAACCTTCAAATGCGGTACTAATATGTATAGTACGGTGACTTTCGAGACATTCCAATTTTAAAGAGTATTTGCATTGCAAGCACCAAGCCTATATGTGAGTTCAACCTTTTTTGAATAAAATCGGATTGACTTTTCAAACATGTGTCAAAATAAAATGTAATTTAAATCAAAACCACTACGGAGTATTGATATCAATTTCGAAGCAAATCACTCCCAAAATAATTTTCTACCCCTATTTAACCCCGTTAGGGGATGAATTTCAATAAAATACGAAACAGGTCTTGCATTAATTCTGTTAAAGAATGTTTATGCAAAATTTGAAGTAGATTGGACCAAGGAATCACGTTGCAACTTATACTTATACAAAATTTGCCCGCCTTTTTCACCCCCTTAAGGGTAGAATTTCGAAAAATCCTTTCTTATCGGATGCTTACGTCATACAAAGAACACACCCTCAAAGTTTCAGGTTTCTACGATCAGCGGTTTAGGCTATGCGTTGATCCGTCAGTCAGTGATTCAGGACAAAGCATTTTATATGTATAGACTAGCTTTTTTCCGCGACTTCGTCCGAGTAGAAGTCGAAAATGGTTCTAATAGGATTTTTATTGGTTATTAATTTTGTTATAACATATAAATTATTACGTTAAAATGTTTGAATAATTATAAAATATAACAATCTTTATTAGGGATATATAGGGATAAAGGTTAAATAAACTTGAAAAAAAAAAAAGGTAGGTATATTTTATGAACACGAAGCTCGGCCTTTGATCTGGCGAAATTTACACGGGTGTATTATCTTTTTACAACGAAATCGAAATACTACACCTACCACAGTATTTCTTTGTAAACAATATTTTTTGTTTTTCTTTCGGGTGCTAGAATCACCAGGCTACTCTGTGCGCTTACTCTGGAGCATGCCACATACAACTGGCTGTGGGAAAAACAGCCTTCCCTCAAGTCTACTCCCGCTACCTTAAGAGTTTGACCTTGAGTTTTGTTTATAGTCATTGCGAAGCATACCTACTTTGATGGGAAACTACACCATCAAATTACCCCTTCGAATTCAAGAGAGTGCCTCTTGAATTCGAAGGGGTAATTTGATGGTGATAGGGGAATCCTAGGAATAAATACAGACCTCTGTAAAGCTTAGAAACCTTCAAATGCGGTACTACGAGTAATATGTATAGTACGATGACTTTCGAGACATTCCAATTTTAAAGAGTATTTGCATTGCAAGCACCAAGCCTATAGGTGAGTTCAACATTTTTTGAAAAAAAAACGAATTGACTTTTCAAACATGTGTCAAAATGAAATGTAATTTAAATCAAAAGCGCTAAGGAGTATTGATATCAACTTCGAAGCAAATCACTCCCAAAATAACTTTCTACCCCTATTTAACCCCGTTAGGGGATGAATTTCAATAAAATACAAATTATGTCTTCCATTAATTCTGTTAAAGAATGTTTATGTAAAATTTGAAGTAGATTGGACCAAGGAATCACGTTGTCCCATACAAACTTTGCGTCCCTTTTTCACCCCGTTAGGGGTAGAATTTCGGAAAATCCTTTCTTATCGGATGCCTACGTCATACAAAGAACACACCCTCCAAGTTTCAGGTCTCTACGATCAGCGGTTTAGGCTGTGCGTTGATCCGTCAGTCAGTCATTCGGGACAAAGCATTTTATATGTATAGACAGATGGGGCACAAATTTCCTATTTAACTAAAGGTTCAGGTTCACGCTGATAGGTGGATTGATTGACCAAAACATGGTACTAGAAGCTGATAAGAGGGCGCTGCCCTAAATATTTGACTGATATCAGGTGAACAAAAATCTACATTATTCTGAATAAATCACAATTACACCTAAATTAACATAACCTATTGGTATTCATAACACCGTGCGATACGAGCTTCCAACCGTTTGATTTCAAACAATAGCTCATTTAGTAAATAACCTAACAAACTTCCGTCTACCCACAGTTTTGAAACAAACTTGTACTAGCAACTTTCGGGAATAAACGCAAATGAATGCGCCAAAAGTTGTGCGGTGTAAAACAAAGGAGTTCGAGAATGGTGAGCAGATTGGTGCTGGGATCTATGTCTACTTCTAATGAGATAGAGGACTGAGTTTTACTTCATGGTTTAGTTCCTTTTTGGAGAAGAAACAGTAAAATGTTTCACTAATGGATTTAAGCCCATCATCCATGACGCTACTCAAAGGTAACGTGATAAAGCGTGTGGCAGAAGTTAAATGTTATCATAGCAACCCAGAGTGGTTGAGCCGCCAGTCAAGCTCACGTAAGTTTTGATTGTAATCGTTAGTTAATAAGCTATCCACCAGCGACCGAATATGCGCGCGTTCTAACTCAAAAGTTCTGTCGGATTGTAATTTGTGTGTTCTGTGTGATTATAGTGTGATTCTTAACACCTGCGATTCTCTTAAGACCGTTCCCCGGCTATATTATTACAATCTAAAAACACTAATAAGTAACGTAAATGGCGATCCGTACACAACGCGACTTACTAACGTGACTTAAAGCAAACGAAAAGCTACAATGGGAAATGGGAATACATTTTAGGGGGGGGGGGGGGGGGGGATTGCATTTTTTTTTTTGAAGAAATATATTATTTCTGATTTCAGAGAGGGTAAATAAAGACTAAAGATTTGTACAAAGAGTATTATTTAGTTATTTTTAAAACAGCAGTTCATAATCTTTTTTCGGAACATCATAAAAAATAAATCGATCTTAGACATTCTAAGTCAGAATTCAAACTGATGAAGAGCTTAGTTATTTATTATTTAAATAAAGCTCTGTTTCTCTCTTTTCGCAACTTTGCAATCATGACCAGAAACAGGAACATCTTTAACCTGTAAGGCCACATTAGCATAATGGGGCCGCTGTGGAGACTATAGGATGCAAGAGCAAGCGAAGCGAGCTCGAAATTTTAAGCACCCCGCTTCTAATACATGTTAGGTTTTCTTACTCTTTGACCGTATTTCATACAGAAATAGAAGTAAGTTTATAGACTTATCCAGAAATAATTGAGTTAAATTTTAGCACCCCGCCTGGGATAGCTTATACTCTCTCAGAGAATGCTGAAGTTGCCGAAATTCATTCATTACAAAGTCAGACTCGATAAAAATACAGTATTAATTTAAGCGTACTCTTACTTACTGCTTTTGTAGATAATAAAGTACGCATAAGCGAAATAGATTACAATTATCTATAATAGACTACGGAGATACCCTAAGGGGGTCGTCTCTGAATTGAGATTCTGGTTTCTCACATTTCGGAGGGGAGGGTTTGAAATAGACACAAGAGTTATATCTATCTATACATAATAAAACAAAGTCGCTTTTCGCGTTTGTCTGTATGTCCGCGTTGTTCTTCTAAACCACGCAACACATTTTGATGAAGTTGTCACCATCGTTTAGGGAATTTATTCCGGAAAGTTTATGTGTTTAACACTTTAATATTAAAGTTACATTTACTTATGAAATCACCATGTTTTGTCAAGTCGTAAAAAACGTGCACCAGGAGTGGGTCGCTAGTTATACTATAATTAAGTGCTATTATTTAAATATGTCACCAGAGAAAGGAACTTTAAAACAATGACGTGTTAATTCCAAATTCCGATTTTGACTAGACTATGTAAAATCTGGATCAACTAATTCCAGTTTCTCGTAATGTTTTACGAGAAACTGGAATTAGTTGATCCAGATTTATACATAATATTTATAAGGAATTTAAAAAACGGCACGATGTGAAATCATCAAATCATAATTGAATTGTATGCTTAAACACCGTGACATAATTTGTATCCAATTAAATGAAGTTTAATTTTGAGTCAAAATTTAAGATTCCTCAAACCTTGTAAGCCACTTTGGAAATAACCAATATGTATTTTATAAGAACTTAAAATTTAAGATTCCTCAAACTTCCTCAAAGATTCAATTAATCTTTGAGGAAGTTTGAGGAATCTTAAATTTTAAGTTCTTATAAAATACATATTGGTTATTTCCAAAGTGGCTTACAAGGTCAAAATAAATAAAAATACTAAAATTTGAGAAACAATGTACGATTCAAATAAGACAACCCAAAAAAAAACACATTTGCAAACTGTAAAAAATACTGTTGTTTAATCGACATAATGGGTGTCGAGTTCGAACCCAAGGCACGCACCTCTGCCACCGTAGGCGCGGGCCTGCGGACGGTGAGCGATGGGCAGCTCGCCGTCCGATAAGGACCAGGCCCGGGTCGACGGCGCGTTGTGTTCCACGCGCGCCTCAAAGGGATGTCAGCACCAACTGACGGGGTCCGGAAGGACCAATGCCTGCTGGGGCTGCGGGTCTGTCCGAAAGGGATATCGCGGCCCCAGCACATAGGCAACGGAAGGAACACGGGTGGGTTTTAGTCAGTGAAAGTCTGACACTCCCTCTCGCTCTGCCCAGAGCGGGAGGAGTCATTTGATGATTTCCCACCCAAAAAAAAAAAAAAAAAGGCACGCACCTCTGACTTTTCGGATTCATTTGCGTATTATATAATTATCACTAGCTTCTAAAACGGTGAAGGAAAACATCGTGAGAAAACCAGCATGCCAGAGAGATCTCTCGACTGCATGTGAAGCCAAGTCAGAAGCCCATGAGCGGCATAAACACTCTGACACCAGGTTACACCAGGTTAAACATCGACATAATATTTTTTTTTTAATGATGTAAAATTATAAAAAAATGAATGCTAGAGACGTATCCATGATATTGAGCACTTGTCAACGTGACATTGATAAAATGCTGGTAACGTGACAATAAGCCATTTACAGCTGCTACTGTTTAAGGACTGACCAGCACTGTTACATGATGTACTGAATAAATTCTATTATGTACGATAGACAACAATCAATCTGTCTAGCTTTTCCCAATCATGTTGGGGTCAGCTTCCAATCCAACCGTATGCAGCAGAATACCAGTATGTTACATGAAGCGACTGCTTATTTGACCTGCACAACCCAGTAACTGGGTAATACGACACTCTTTGGTAAGACTGGTTGTCAGACTTTCGGCTTCTGAAACTCACTACCATAGGAATCTATGAAATTGAATATTTCTATAAATCAAACAATCCAAATTATCAATTACTTTGATTAAATGACTAACTGTACAAATAAATACAAAGATTTGTCATCTATGGTTATAATAAAAAAAGTCTTTAAAACTTCAAAATAAGGAAATGGATAAAATATTGATTTCTTGAAAGATGGAGAGAAAATTATTGTAATTTTGAACAAATATACAACACTTACAAAAGAAGATGCAGAATTTAGTAGAAACATTAGCATTAAGAATTTAGGAACAAAGATAATGAGACAAAGGAAACTACAAAAGACTTAAGCGTAAAATGCTTAAAAAAAACTAAAAATATAAAAGCGTCTCCTTCTTTTACAATAGATCCAATGCGACTTTCAGACGAACGTAATCTTTGCACAAACCTTTTGGGCGAACAGCTCAATTCCGTAAACAAACATAGTTAAGGAACGGACAAACAGACGGATCTACTATTTACATTACCTAATAAATCTAAAGTAACGACCCCATCTCGATACGGGTTTTATTTTCTAGTTCGATTGCATGTAATCGATTTAGTGAACGGAGTTCCCATTAACGAGGTACGTTTATTTTATGGAATACTTATCAATACTTTTATCCTCTTTTTTATAGAAAAGCAGATTTTGAGATATGTTGATTAAATAACACATAATAATAATCAAATTATTAATGACAATGATACCTCATGTAACCAACGTAGCTTTGGTGTGAAATTCAGCGATGATGTTACAAGAGCCAAAATAAATAATAGTAAACGATAATTAAAACATTGAGATCACAACAGCTTCGTTCAAAGAAAAACTGAAAACAAAGAAAGAAAGAAAATATGTTTATTTTCGTTACACATGACGCAAGGAAAGAACAGAACACAAAAATAACAATTTGCGGGAAAATATGCGTCACAACCACGCAAAACGGCCATCGCTCAGCATAATGCTGCGGCCCTATGCGAGACAGAGCCTCAGCGCTGGTTTTCAGCGACAGCCGGCGTTGACGTGATGACGTCAACTAGTGCAGCATACAGTGAAATAACAAAATAAGACTAAAATAAAATAAATACGATACTTAGTCCTAAATGTTTATTTAAAATATAATATTAAAATGGCAAAATCAAGTAGAAGTCGAAGATTCAAATTACTACGGGATACATAAACAATACTCGTATATATGTAATTAAAATAACAAACATAACTGAAGCTATAAATACCCATCCCAATTATTCCCAACACAATTTTCACAGACTATTGTCCCTCCAAAGACATTATTAGTTCATTGTTATGTTACTACGCGTTTAGTCGGGCACAGGTTCTAGTGTGACACACTTCTAAGGTGGGTCACTAGAAAAACTGTTGTCGCAACCTTTTGTCTAGCCAGCGCTTTCCTTTGTTGATACGTAATCAGAGCGAGGGGGCGAACGCGAAGTTTGAGAGGGTCTATTATAATGCATGTAGGGGAAAACAACAGAAAATATGCTTGGAGTAGCACTATTTTGTGTGACTATTTTGTGTGTTCTTGTTTTGATTAAGTAAATGCTCTTGAAACATATTCATACTTCGTTTTTTGGGTTCAATGACAAAATTGTCATCATCTTTATTTGGTGTGTGCTTCGAGAATTCAACTAATAGAATCGAAAGAATTCTAATTAGAGATCCGAAGTTGTAAGATACAATTTTTATAGTCAGGTTAGTAGGTACGTGTTAATCTACGAAACGAGAGCTTCTGAAAATATGATTACAAAATTAATATTTTAAATTTTCTCCTTTCCTGAATCCATCTTGTGCCACACTGTTGTCGTTACCACTAAACACAAAAACAAAGCTTCCAAGGCTCCATCATAAAACAATTTCGAAAACAAACAAGCCTCAATTACTTCCATAATCCCACTCCCATCATAGCCTTTGTAATCATCTTAACACGGGATGAACCATCAATATTGAAACAGGGTTTAATCACGGCCTGTGTAAGTGTATTTGTATTGATCTTATTTACGAAACACCTAAACAAATTTGGTCAGAGAGCAAATAATTCGACGGTGTCCATTCGGAATGTTATATTGTGTGCAAACTTGGTAAAGTGCCGCCTACAAAGGGCTGCTCTTGAATTGAAAGTGTTTTGAAGGGTGCAGACAAAGAAAAGCGGATAAACATAGTTACAGTGGGTTTGGTACATGTGTTCTTGGATCTATTGTGTTATGAAAAGGGTGTGAACATCTAAACACCGATCCTGATGTGATGCTAGTTTACATGCTTGTATTGTTCATGTTCCTATGAGACCAAATTAACAAGACAACAAGATCTTTTTCTTTGAAAAATAAACCTTAATATTTTGAGATTTTTGAAAGTAAGGAACTACCACTTCTAGAGCTTCGTAAATAAAAAATAATTTGACCTTACTAAATGTAGATACCGAATATACAATGTCGCCAATGGGCACGTGGCCGCCCGTGTTTTTCTGAATATTCATGGAAAATTATCGAAAATTAACTTTAAAATTATCTTTAATATTTTTCATGTTATCAATAATATTTTTTACAATGCATTTGCTCGAAAAGAGCCTTTTCCAAGCAGTAAATTAGTGCGGAAAGTGTCACTTTTTTTCACTAGTGCTTTTTACTTTTCTGTTTTTTTTTAATTTTTGTGGCCTTCGTCAGCCCGTTGCAAAGAGTTTTTATTATTTTTGAGAAAAGTTTTACAAATCAGATGATGATGATATCGATGAAGATGGCGATGACGATGGCGATGGCAATAGCGGAGTCAAAGTCGAAAGTCGAAGTCGAAGTCGAAGTCGAAGTCGAAGTCGAAGCCGAAGTCGAAGTCGAAGTTGAAGTCGAAGTCGAAGTCGATGTCGATGTAGATGTCGATGTCGATGTCGAAGTCGAAGTCATGAATGTTGTTTTTATCATTTATACGTCGTAATATGTAGATGGTAGGCCTATGATGTGTACATCATATGCGACTACCGTAAGGCTCGCTCGTTTTTTTTTAATTTCCTCGCACAATGCATAGTAAAACGTTGTATGATACACGTGCGTAAGATGATTTCCGACTCGTGTCGACTTATACACTCGCTCGCTACGTTCGCTCGTGGATAAAATGTCACTCATCGGAAATCACCTACCTTCCGCACTTATAGCATAAATAACTATTTTGTAACGTTTGCCTTTATCTCCTATGTTATTGTAAAAGCTTATGAGTTATTTTATCAGATTAACTAATGTTTTTTAATTAAATTTGTCGAATATGAAAAAAAAACGGAGGTGAATATATTTTATTCTAAAAAGAAACAGTATTTATAAAAAAAAAAAGTGTGTGTACATAAAATCATAGCGGGATATTGAAAAAAAATACATAAGAAAAAATTAAGACCCCACTTTTTAAGTTTTCACGAATTAATAATTTGTTACGAATATTCAGAAAAATACGGGTATATACCACCCATGAGCGACATTGTATACAGGGTGCCAGGGACATCGACAAGAAAACTGTTATCATCCATGATAACAGTTTTCTTGTTCTTATTTCGTCGGTTATTTAAAAAAAATCTGAAGTTTCATAGAAAAGTGCAATACCTACGTGGTCAAAATATAAGAAGCAGCGTCATCATACCTACCACCTTGTCAAATGATAATATTTACCTTTTTTCAAATCACGAACAGGCAAAAAGGGAGCTTCAAAGTAAAATAATTTTGTTAAAACTTTGTAGACCGTCGAAAAAACGTGAATAATAAATTAGAAGTTGGCGACACTTCCGTTTCCTCGCCGACAAAATTTTGTTAAAAACGATGAAGTTGAGATTATTCCGGATAACATTTTGTCGTTTCAAAGATTACTTGTTTATTATTTAAATAGGTTTGGACTTAAGAGACTGAAGAAATGAAAAATAAACGCTAATATGAACGTAATTTACTTATAACTTGGTATAAGACTTGAAAGTTTCGTTCAGAATATTGAATAGTTAACTAAACAGAAAAAGTTTGTATTATTTTCTCATTACAAACTTACCTACTTAGCTAAGACTGCCGATAAAAGTAATTTGCAAAGTTCCTACCTAGGTACGATAACAAAATGAAACTCATTATTCTTCTTTTCATGTGGTCAGTAAATAACCTGGTGTCAAAGTTTTAAAGCCACCCATGGGCCTCTGACCTGGCTTCACATGCCGTCGAGAAATATCTGTCAGGCATGCCGGTTTCCCTGCCAGGGTTGTGAGTTTTTCCGAAAGGGATATCGTGGCCCCGGCACACAGGCAACGGAAGGAACCCGGGGAACTTCTCCCGCTCGGCCCAGAGCGGGAGAAGTTATTTGATAATTTCCCACCCAAAAAAAAGGCATTCGACCATGTTTTCTTTCAACGATTTATATGCAAGTGATAATTATACAAAATGCACATGAATCCGTAAAATCAGAGGTACGTGCCTTGGATTCGAATTCGTGACCTTATGACTTAGCAGTCTGACGGTCACACCACTAGATTATCACTGCCCGCGTCGCACTACACTCATTATTCGTAATCATTTTTTTTTCTGTACAAGCAGGGCTTGGAACTGATACCAAAAGTACAGGTTCTATATCGGTACTTAGCGGTTCTTGCCATTTCGGTTTCTGGGTACCGGTTCCAGACGGGTACCAGTACTCCACTCAAACTCAAAGCATTTATTTCAATTAAACCATTTACGCCACTTTTAAACTGTCAAGGACTACTGTCAGTTAGTCAGAAAGTTGAAGCTGGTTAACAAGTACTAGTACCAAATGCAGGTACCCGGCGCGTACCACAAATCTCATATTTGTACGAGGAACCTCGTACGGTTGGCAACCTCGAATGCCTATTAACCGTCCTTTTTACTTACTGTATCTGTTTTCTCACTCTAACTTACTGAAATATTTGTTTGGTACCGGTTTTGGTACAGGTACAGTACCAATACTGATTAGAAATATCATTAGTACAGGTATTATGTTTGGTACTGGTACTACTCTTGTACTAGTATCACAACAAGACCGGTTCCCAAAAATACCGGTATTTCAAGCCTTGTATACAAGTAACTAATTAAGCTCTATTTCTGTAAGATTAGCATAGAAAATGTTCATTAACTTCCTGATATTTTTTCCTTCCACAAAGCAAGCGAATCCTAATTAAAAATTTCTCAAATTAAATGGAAACTTTCTTCGCTTATTTTAAAGTGTGTTCAGAGTTTTTGCTTCGTGATAAGGCTAGCTTGATTTAATGGTGGTTATAACTAGCTAGATTTTCATCTCGTCTTAAAGAGTTCGTAACTAAATCTAAGTATCTTAGCATTAAATCTGAACGGTGTATTAGATTTTCATTGGTCAATCTAAATTAGGTAATCTAGGGCCCTGTGCTCCTTATCATTTTCAGTTTCGATTCGATTTTCGAAGTAAAATATTAGTTTTAAAAGAACAATATTTGTCCTCTTGTCAGTGAGTTCAATGTGTAAAATATTTTCTTATGGTTCTCGGATGAAATAAGACCAACCGCACGACTGTAAAACTGGAACTACGAAAACCGTCCTAAACGCTACAAAATTAAAGTTCTGTTAAAGTCATGCCTACAGTACTGTTGCCATAGTCGTGTTGTTGACTGTACCTACCTATTCTTCTGTCCTCACACAAAAAAAAAGAAGTGTGGTCTGTTACAATAAATATAATTTTACAATTAACGGATTAATTTCAAAAAGAGTAACAATTAACAGAATTGAATCTGGCGTCCTAGCTAGGCTACATGGTAACCTGTATTGAGGTTCGCCAGCCCAGGTTCCCATAGAAGGACTAAATCATAAATCATTGATATATTTCGACTGATGAATGATCGATTTGCAGACTAAGGCCCAGATTTACAAATGTTACTTAGCCTTTACTATGTCTAAGCTTTACTACTGTCACTATCGCATAACTGTCAAACAACAATAATTGCAAGATAAAGACGGAAACATCTGTAAGCTAACACACGTGTTAAGTAAAGATTATACATCTCGGCTTAAACGAATGGCCGTAAAAATTGTACTTAAAATAAGCTAGTTAATTGACTAAGGCGTGACTTTAACCTAATCTACTTAACTGTTCTTAAAGAGTCATAAAGAAACCTGTAAGAAATCAACACGTGTTTCACCACTCAACGAGGCATCTCGTCGGGAGCACTGCTCTCGACGAGATGCCAATAAACAAGTCAATAGTCATCCTGAGGATGCCTCGTTAAGAGGTGAAACACGTGTCGATTTCTTACAGGGTTCTTTATGACTCTTTAATAACATATAAGCGGATTAGGTTACTAAATATACGTCGTCTATTGTATTTTAAAATAAGCTGTAAATAACACTTACCTCAGCCGGAGACGAAGACCCAGGCACCTTCAAGCAGAACATGAAAGGAGTATTAACTCTCTTCAGGATCTCGCGAAAGTCGAGAGGAACTCCTCTTGGGCGCAGCAACCTGAAGTAAGTGCCTAGTGAGGAGCCGTGGGATGCGAGGTAAGTTCCGAAGAGACGCATGAAGCCAGCACCTGACAAACAAAAAAGACAGTAAAAAAGGGGGATGAATAAAGAAAATAGCTATGTAAGTAAAGAAGGCTCGTGGCTAAATAAAATACGGCCGCACTAAGGTTAAGCTACGCATTGTAAGGTCGGTTCAAGGATGGGTGACCATCCACTACGTAACGAGACCCGTGGTCTCGGAAAGGACGTTAACCCGTTGATTCTTTGAATTCTTTTTCATTATTTTTACCTATAGAAATCATAATCCAGGTGAATCGTCTTCACATATTATTATATAATTAATGTATACAAAATATTGTAAAACATTTTAAAAGAGTAACGGTGGAGTTTCTTGCCCATTCGTCTCCATACGAAAACTAACTTTTGGAAGGGGCAACTAGAATCAATATTTTTTTTTGTAAACTTTGTCGTTCAAAATGGCCTAATTAAAATAAATTATTTGTCTTTGACTTTGATTCCGGTTGTCATTTGTAGATCCTTGACAGTCGTTTAAGGACAGGTCAGTCAAGGGGTATGGTATTACCCAGTAATTGGATGAAGAGGTCACATAGGCAATCGCACCATGTAAAATACTGGTATTCAGCTGCATCCTGTTAGAATAAAAGCCGACCCTAATATAGTTGGGAAAAGGCTATTAAGCAGATGATGAGTTGGTAAAGGAGCATTGTTAATACACGTACAAGGGCACAATTGCCATCGATTTAATACACGAACGCGAACGTCATCAATTAAATGAACGGACCAAGCCACAAATCAAGCTAACGCACCAAAGGGGCGGACATTACCTAAACGTAAATGAAATTGCTGTGAGTAAACATTTGAAATGTGTAATTAAAACAAAAAAGGATTAAGTACCTGGGTAGGTCAAAAGGACGTCGTATAATGCTTTCACCACAGAAATAATAAGTAGCAGTATTACATCTTGACAGTGACCTTGAAATGATTACCTACTGCCGCTCGGTACAGAAACCTTCCGCGTCCGCGTAACTACCGCGCTCTCGACTGTCGATACTGTACTGATATACACTGAGATTTCGACCGTTTTCTATGAAGATAGAATACTGTACTTATTTATACTGTGCTTTCACTATTGTTACGTCACCCCTTTCATTATTCGTACATAGCAACAATTAAAATAAGTACCTACATTATGACTATGTCAAACAATGAATTTTCCACAGCCTTCAAATAGTTGACCTCGTATTAATTAGTTTTTGCTACCACCGAAGGGAACTTCAAGTCTAATATTGTTTGTCAAGCTAACATTAATAATGAATACCTAAAAACTAAACTGAAGCGTAAAAGTTATAGGAAAATGGAAATTAGTTTTTGTTTGTTGAATTTGTTTACACAAAAATTGCTTCTAAGAATGGCTTTACTTAAATGGTAGTCTGGCGCACCCTGTGTTAATAACTATGTTAGCAATTTTATTGGCCTTAGAGGAAAAATTTGAAAAAAAAAAATAATGCGACTTGTAATAATTCTAACTACATATCATACTTAATAAAATTTTGTTTCCTCTCTCCTACTTTGTTGTGCTCAACAGTGTCCACAATTGCGGGTGGCGAAATTCGGGCTGTTTCGTCGCCCCAATAGTCAGGTCCAAAGACCCGCAGTGTTCTATGCGCGGGCAAGTTAGTCAACTGAACTGACTTCAGGGCGCGAAGTCAGCACTAGACTGCGTTGAAACTAATGTCTTCACGAGCCCAGTTGCAAAGTCAGCGCTGGCCTGACTTATTGTTCTGTCACATTACTGAAATCGTATAAACCTGCCTTTTTTTTGGGTGGGAAATTATCAAATAACTTCTCCCGCTCCGGGCGGAGGGGGGGGCGTGTTAGACTCTTACTGACTAAAACCTTCCCGTGTTCCTCCAGTTGCCTGTGTATTGCCAGGAGCCACGGTATCCCTTTCGGACTTTCCCGCGACCCTGGCAGCCTTAAGTTCACATTGTGGAATGCAATTTTTTTTTTTGAGTATTGAGTCTACGCAAACATGAAGAAAATCTAAACAAAATGCTGAATTGAAACGTAAAATTTTAAACTGTTTCTGTTTTGTATGTTTATTTTGGTAAATTTAACACACATTTGTACCGCTACTCGAGCATCCTCATTTATTATTTGTTCTGTGTACTGATCTGAGGCAATACGTCAAATTGCGTTCCCGAATAAGCCTCCCTTGTTTTGACATTGCTGTGAATCATTCTAATTTTTGTAATTAATCACGTACGTCGTATTGGTACTGAGGTGAGGGGGACCTTTTTTTGTAACTGGGTAATACGATACCAACTGCTGGGACCAACTCCTTAACGTGCTTTCCGAGGCACGGAGGTGTATCGGTATGTTAAGATGGTCACCATCCACAGACCAACCTCAGCAAGCGTAGCTTAACCTGATGGATCGAACCGTGCGGGTGTTATTACTTCGCCACGAGCATGTAATGAGTTTAAAAATGTATCACCATAGCAAATTGATCAAAACTTCTAGTTTACGACGCGAAAGTTGCTAAAAGCGGGTATTTCTGCAGATAATATCTTGCGGGTAACATAACAAAATGCTTGTAAAAATTTTAGCAGCAAAAAATACAAAAAAAAATACAAAAACATTTATTTCAACTAAAACATTGTTTCATACATAAATTGAGGCAGCCCCAGTAAGTTACAATAGTACTTGTGTCGGAGCTGTCTCGCTCTTCCCATAAGTGGTAGATTATTACAATGATGAGGTTAAAGTTTATAGAAAAATTAAAAATAAATTAAATTAAACAATTATTTAGCAGCTCTCGGTGTTTGTGTGTGTGTATATAAGAGTGTGTGGAGGTGTGTGTACATGAGTGTGTGGTGGTGTGTGTGTGTGTGTGACGTATGGGTTTTTTTTTTTTTTTTTTAACTTATTCTTTTTAGAATATTTTCTGTTTCTTCATATGTTAAGGATCTCAACCATTCTGTTATTGTTTTTTTACAGTCATATAACAACAGGGGATACATATCCAGTTCACGATTAGCAGCAACTACCAAGTACGCTTAAAATTTTAGAGGTGAATAAAAATTTAGTTTTACTACAACTTAACCCATATGTACTGTATTCTTCAACGTAGTTCTTAAGAAAAATAACCTAGTTGTACAGTTTATAATTTTTACTGTACTTTTTAGCTCCTTTTAACCTTGAGTTGACACAGTTTTTTCAAAACATTAATATATATTTTGTTTGCCTCCAATAGTATTTACAAACAGTAATCATAAAATTGTTAGAAATAACCGGCCAAGTGCGTGTCGGACCACGCACAATGAAGGGTTCTGTAATTGGGATGATTTTGTCCCAAAAATAAACTTAACATTGTAGTTGAAAAACATGTTCTCCCATACATCAATATACGTCACGGTCAATTCTTCAACTGCAAATGTAAGAATGTAATCACAAAAAAAAAATGTTGTTTGATTTTACTACAAATTAACAATTTTAGGATTTTTTCCTTTACATGTGCTGTGAGACCTTGCTTCCTGCCAAATTTCATGATTCTAGGTCAACGGGGAGCACCTGTAGGTTTTATTTATTTGCGAGCATCAAAATATTTCATGTAAATGACCGTATTTTTTATTGCGTTGACTTAGAAGCTTGATTTTTTTAGCGCTCCAGGAGACCATAGACCCTATTTATTAGTTTGTTTTAGTTATTTAGTATTTGATATTAATTTCAACTTGATAACTCCACGCGTTTCTGAGAAAAACGGTCTTGAGTGATCCTATAAGGGTTCCGTTTTTTCCTTTTGAGGTACGGAATCCTAAAAGAAAAACGAATTTGATGGTTTCTGGTAATACTGATAATTGTGGGGAACCAAATGCAAATACATAAATATCATAGCGCTGTTATTACGTTATTATAAATTACTAGCGACCTGCCCTTACTTCACACGATTTTTACGACTCGAAAAAACATAACTATTTATTTATAATGAAATATTATTTTAATTTGAATGTTTTATACACATAAACCTTTTGGAATACATTTTCTAAATTGACAGTGAAAACCGAATCAAAATCTGTTGCGTAGTTAAGAGACGAACAACGCGGTCACACAGACAGACAAAAAAAGTGACTTTAATTAATATACTACTACTTTCTACATTTGTTTTTTTTTTTGGTGTATCCCATAATGGGATTTATCTGAGTTCGTAGGTGTGTCCGTGGCATCACAGTGGGCCCTATCAGAAAACCAGCGCTGCGGTACTTTATTTTTATTTTTATATCGCCCCATAATGCGATGAATGCGAATATGAGGCTTTTTGGCTTCGCACAGGTATTATTCTGTTAGTTTTTAAATGGTCCTTTTTTATCTTTATTTATTTTAAAAAAAATATTAATACTAATTGTTTGTATTTCCTGTGCATGTCCCAAATAAAATATTTTTCATTTTTTGTTTCTAATATGTAGGTACCATCAAAGAAGTTCATATATCACCGGTTTCAAAATATAATCCCGTGAACACGATGACCACATCTGTTACCGACCCGGTTCTATAGCAGCCGAGCGCTGCAAGCAAGAATAGTCCTTACGGTGGTTAGATATGAACTTCATCGATGGTACCTATAGATATAGATATGGTAAAATGTGAGTGTATTATGGTATACCTCTGCCTAACCCTTCTGGAAAAACAAGCGTTATGTTATGTTTATAATCTTTTGTAGATGTAAATCTGGACAATGTTCAGTCTCTACAGTGACTTGCCTCAAGGCTTCTTACAAGTAAAGACGTCACGCGAATACTCGATAATCATTTATTTTGTATCCATGACTAGCAATGTAAATATCCCACGGGAACGTTCTACCGGGATTAAAAGTACCCGATGTGTTAATCCCGGTTATAAACGATCTGTGTGCCAAACATCCAAATTTGTTAAAGCAACTAGCTTCATCTTTCTTACTGACCGGGTCCCTTGACAATTCAAAAGTGCATGTAATTGGTTTATTTGAAATAAATGCTCTGAGTTTGAGTTCAGTCGTTTTTGCACCAATCCGGAGCATGCATCTAGACAAACAGATAAATGGACAAAAATGATTCGTTACTCTTTTATTATATCACTTTTAATACCGATATCACGTTCGCCCACGCGGGTGAAGCCGTGGGCAAAAGCGAGTTATTTATTTACACTATAAATATACATAACAAAACATAAATCAAATACTACAAAGTATACAATGGGCGACCTTATATATAGTTCTATAAATTCAATTTAGGTCTGATTTCACCAATGAAACTGAACGTGATCAGCATTTCTAAAACGCATTCAAGAGCTGTCAGTGTACAATATTTTACCTACAGCTGAATGAATATTATTTTCCAATTTCAGACTGTTGTCAAATCATAAAAAAAAATCTTATTGATTATTTGCTTATTTTCAAAAAAAATCCTAAGTTTGCAAACTACCCAAAAATTTTAAGAGCTATAACCAAAAACTACTAACAACATAATCTTAAAAAGGAACCCTTGTACCCTCGTTAACTATTATGGGCATCAACAAAGGCAAGGAAATGAAGGTACCGTAGTAAAGACCTTTTGCCGATAATCACCTCGCGTTGCCGTATATTTAACGACTCCATTTTGAGAACCCTATCAAGTGTAGGGTAGAAACAAGACAGTAATTTAGAGGAACTGGACAACGATTCCATTTATTCCCTTTGAGCCTTTATTGGCGAAAAATCTATAAAGATAATCACAACAAGGTTTGGTATTCGATTTCTTTTTACGAAAACAGGTGATAGAGAAAAAAAACTCGTTATAGGCACTCCGATTAATATCCATTTAATTCAAAATTATTCATAAACCTTTACAACCCGAAATTTATTAAAAACCCTTTGAACATAGATTTTTGTATCTAAAGCCAAATTCATGACCTTAAAATATTCAAAAAGATTAAGCAGATAAACGATTTCAGACGAACTTTATTCCACCGACCCTTTTAAAATTAATTACCGATTCTTGGTGGACAGTGAACATTATTCATTCCAATTTCCAGCTGGATTTTTACAAAATAAACCTTATTCAAGAATATGGAAGCAGAAATCCTGCGAGAAAATAAATAATTAATGTCTTTCCAGAGGTAAATCTCGATTCAACGGGGACTTGTTAGCACAACGGTGCCAAAAAGTGTTAAAGAAAAGAGATGAATAATGTTAATGTACGTATTATTAGTTAAGCTGATACTGATTATAATAAATCTCTTAAAGCACTTTTAAATTTTATTTCGTCATGAGAGCTAGTTGCAAGTTTCAAAGATTTTAATGGGGGCAATGCATCATTAGATGGTGCTGTTGTCAATATGATTGATGATACTAGAAAAAAAAACTAGCAAAGAACAATGTTCCAGAACCGAATCTAGAACACATTAAAAATAGACAATCCACTCTGCAACATTTGACATTTCCAGCGAATGCAAGTCCAATTTGAATGCAAACTCTGAATCCAAAATAGATGATTTATACGAATGTGCTTTCATGAAAAGGGACGGAAGTATGTAACAGGAAGCGGGAGAAGCGCGCGCTATTTGATTTGACCAATGAGAGCGCGCGGCGCTAGAGTTGACTGTCAGATAGTACCAACTCATTTTCCGACAGGTTGGTACTGCCACCCAAGATGTCAGATGTTACACATCATAATGCGACTATTGTAAGGGTCGCTCGTTTTTTTTTTTTGTCCAAAAATTCAGCAACGGTAGTACCGTTTAATGACGCTGACGGGTTATACTGACCAAGTACAGGAACATCATAAAGGTAATAATCAATCTTTTGAATTTCATCGTAATATTATTTCAGTTACAAACATTTCACTTGTAGGCGAACGTAATCTAGCTACGTAATAAATGCAGCGTCCGAAGATCATAAATCAATAACATGTAAATAATATTTCCGACTCTAGGTCAAACGCAGATATTTTCAGATATACTGTTATAGAATTCTATTCACGGACAAACGGTTGATATGAAAAATTGTTCCGAGTTATTCATGAGTTGATTCATATTGTATTTTACACTACTGCCTCGTGCATGGAAATATCGTCTTCTGTAGCTGTGAGTTTTTAATATATCTTAGGAATGGTTTCTTTTTCTGTTTCTTGAAAACACAATAAGTGTTTTCTTACTAATACAATTATCGAACAAGTGTGTAAAGATGGCTCTTGTTCGCTTTTCACCGAGTTTTGGCCACTTCCAACTTTTTTCATAATGTTTAAGGAATGATCTTTACAGATGCCTCAAATAGCACTTGTTTTTAAATGAAAAATCTCTGCTTATCAAAGGAATGGAGCAATGAATATTTATACCTTGCCTTGTATGTAAATAACTTTATACTGGTTACACTTACGCAGTGTGGTGAGAATTCCACTTCTGCTAGCTTCATTCAAGTATTATACGGAAAATGTATTTTAAATAAAACTTGTTGGCTTAATTTTAGTTTAATAAATTATGTACATTTCAAGTAATTCCTTAACATCAAATACCACTTTAATTAAAGAGAGAAATTGCTATTCAAAGGTTGTTCAATTCATATTCATAGATCTAGAAAGTTACGATATGATCTCATATGAAAAATACTTTGAAACACTTTTTATTATCTTTTGTACTTTCTTGAGCCCATTAAGTGGATTAGTATCTTCAATTTCGAATAATTTTTCGTTGTTGCTAAGTCCTAAGTATTCCATTTCCTTTCTATGAAGTTTTATACTTAGCCTTGGATGGCCTCCACTGATTTACAGAGCAATAAAATAGTCTTCTAAAGGCCACTTTATTAAGTACTTAGTATCGCCCATAAAACCACTATGATGGCATTATAAAGAAGTATGGTGCCATTACTTCACCCATTTCTCTCATATTCTTTGAAGCTTTCTATATGAAAAACAGATTCGAATATATATTTCTCGGTTATTTTCTCATTAGTTTTATTGCTTCTACTAAACGTATCTTTCTTTAGTATAATTTCATTTACTTGAATGAATACCAGACGAACACTTCAGCTCTTGGAAGAATTTTCAATATTAGAAAATGTTGGCATATAGAATTACTTTATCGAGCTATAGCAGGCGTGTATTGTATTGACGTTAACAAAAAAACATTAAGCAGATACTATGTAAGTTAAGTATATGTAAGTTTTATCATCTTCAATTATTAAATCTATAATTAATTTCAATTCAATTAAAGTATTAATTGAATTGAAATTAGCTGTAGAAGTAGAAGTGAAGAGATGATCAAAACAAGAAAAAAAAATATGGCACGTGCTGCACCGTACACGTGATAGAAATGAAACGTCTAGTAGTGCCTAAACATGACGCATCCTTGAAATCTCACTCTCAATTCTCGCCCTTTTATCGAATCGCCGCCTAAGAAGGTTCACTTCAACAATAAAAGAATACATACCCAATTGCACCAGCTCCAATCTCTTATCAGTAACAAAATGCCATGGGAACGCCTTGCAGAAGCTGGCCACTCCGATCCTCAAGTCTGTCACTTTTGTTGAAGTGGCGATACATGATGCCTCTGATTGTTCGCAGTCACTGTCTTTTGTCTTCTGATGTAATGGCACTGCGTTTATTTCGTACCTAAAACAAATAAATATGAAGAAAGTTGAGAGAATACAAACGAAGTTTTAGACTTAGAGAGAATATTTTTGAGATGATTTGTCAGAAAATATAAATATACAATATGGATGATGACAATTTTTTTTTTTAGTCCGTCTTTGAGATTATAAAAAAATATCGGACACGTATTTTTAATTTTTTTACGTGATCTAAAGATTACGGCGATACATTAAGGTAAAATGTGCCATGACGTCACGAGTATGTAGATTTTATACATACTAGTGACGTAGCGACCCCCACTCCCCAACTTAAAATGCGTTTTATCTAAGTATTTTTTTATTAATATGATATAGCAAAAAATACGTGTCTAATATTTTTTTATTATCTGACTGACGGACTAATTAGAATTAAAACATTTTTACCCAGGCATCATCCCTATTACATTTTGATTGATATGTTTACATTAAGACAAAATAAAGTAGTTTTTCTGACCACACTTGAAAACACGAATCCACAAGTAGTAACATAATACACTCGGTACCTCAGACTAGGTTAAAACACTCACTGTTAATAAAAACACTAAAGACTTGTTATAAAATCTACATTATAGGTTGATGAGGTATCCGACATTATTCTTTGAGAAGGTCAGTTACACCTTCCAAAGAAAACTTTCCAAGCAATTAAAAAGGGATCGCCTTCCTAATGGAAGTTGATCGAAGGACAAACTCAAATAATAACTAATTTCTAAGTTGGGAAGGGATGACTCATTATCTGTCCGCTCTTGCTATTTTCGATTCATATTTTGTTTTTATTCATTCTTACTTTTATGTTTAGCCACGATAAACTTAAATTTAGACACGATATAAATGATACTAGGGAAAAAAAGCAGGTATATCTGGTAACCTAAAATGATTACAATATTGTATATATAATCATAAACTACGTAAACCAATACCAGCAGTATAAAAATAGCGTAACCTTAAAATGCCCGCAGAAATGAACCAGCCGACACAATATAAACCACTATGAAAAATTCACTTAAAATAACTCCAGTTAAAATAACTGCTATTTTAATACTCTTTGAATATAACCGCGTTAATGAGTAAACATTCATATGTTTTCCATTTTTGAATGAATTTTTTATAAGTTCCGATTTTAATAACGTTACTGTTAAACTGCCGATATCCGTAAAGGAATTATAATTTTAATAACAATTAAAATGACAATCGGCGTTGTGCAATCGACATCGTGTTTATTTCATGTCACAAAGGTTTTTTGGCTCCAAATTGTGATGGCTTTAATTTTAATTAAAACCGTTTTAATTATTGTTACAGTCGTTTGCGAATTTATTATCTGGCATGAATGTATGATTAATTCGGAAGTCACTTTTCCGTGAATAACTACTTACACTTTTGTTTAAACCATGTCGTAGATCATAAAATATTGTATTATTTAAAGTAGGTAGTATTTTTCATAAAAAAATTACCGTGACTATTGATTGAACTACTACTATAACAGAGAGATACAGAGGTACTAAAACGCAAGAGGTTGGGAATATTCGGTTAAATCTCTATAGCGCCACGTGTGCGGGACTTTTTCGTGGAAAGGACTATAACTATAAAGGCTACCGCTGTCCGCCGGCTTTTGCCGAGCGGCACTTCTTTGTTTGGCGGCTCTTCTGTACGGTAAGCCGGACGCACCGCAGCTTGCCCGGCGGTACTGTGTGTATCAATATTATCGGCTAATTTCTAATTCTTTACTTACTTAAATCTCCTAGGGTCGTTAGTATAACTCGTCAGTCTTATATCCGTCTGTGTATCATATAACAGCCTCGCTATTGATTTCAAGCTGCCAACTAGAATATATGCGACAGGCTCGCTCTCTGTCGTCAAATGAAGCTGAATTTTTCCATCTTGTGATGTCGTGCAGATGAAATTTGCTTCATATTCCATTGTTTCATCTTTCTGAACATCATCCTGTGGGAATACAATGGCGTCATTAATCATGTTGATTTCTTCAAACGTGTTCGGATGTTTTATTTACTATTTAATGTTTGAAGACTTGCTTTGATCTTCAATTTAAATATAAACATTAATGAGAATGATGTTATAAATCACAAAGAGGCGGAATTCAAAACATAACAATATTTTCACTTTGCGTTTTAAGTTTAAGCGCTTTGTAACGAAGATATAGTGAGGAATTCAAATTGAAACTACTTCCAGTGTTAAAACTAAGCTTTACACTTATCTCTGTGTTTCGTGAGAATTCTGCGATGAATTCCTAGGCAAAAATATGAAGCATAGATAGAATTTATAAGAATGCACTTACCTGGTCATGTAACACATCGTGAACGCTGTCTAAAGTAGTGAGAAATTCAGTCAAATTGGTGCCTAAACATTTAAAAGCTCTCTCCAGTCGACAGTTATGTGAGAACGCCGTTAAAATTAAATATTCCCCTAATTTTGCCATAAAATCCTTAGTGCTAACACCTGCAACAAGCAATGGAAACTTTAATACGTTAATATAATAATATGGTGCTATAATAAAACTCATGTTATGGTTGACGTATGCGATAATACATTTTTATTATTACCTAGACGAAATGGAATTTAGAATTTTATAGCACTTCTCAAAGTGCTTAAAGATGGCAATGTTCCCATTAAAGCTGTTTGAATGAAAAATTAAAATAATTGTCTGGATTATTGAATGTTCAAAGAGTCTGGGTTAGAAACAAAAACAAATGAAGGTCACGAAAAAATTATAAAAGTTTTTTTTTCTTTAAACAAATCTTATGCAAGAACAAATAAAAATTTATCAAACAATGTATTAAGTAAAACCTTCAGAAAATACGCATTTAAATAACCTTTTTTGAAAAGAGGTTGGTTCGAGCAACTGAATTGTAAATAATTTAAATGAACTTCTTCTGGTACTTGACAAATATAAACAGCGTCTCGACAGTGCAGCGGAAATTCCTATTGTTCAACTAACGATGAATTAACAATATTGGTTTCCTTATCTACGGGTTCCGACAAAGTGTTGGTGGTTTGACAAATCAGTGACGTATTTTCATCATCTGTTTTAAATATACATTCATAGTCTATAATCTTTCTGCAATATTGATATTAGCATTGTAGTTACAGAAATTATGCAATAACTGCCAATTTTTTTTCGTTTCTTGACTTTATTGTTTAGAGATTATTCTTTATACGTCTATAACCTCTAACGTTAAATGACGATGTTCATTGTAATGAACAATGTAATGGCGACACAGCATATGAACTAAATTGCTATCAGAATTAAGTCAAATAAATATAGCCCTGAACGTGCTAAAACAACGAAATTTTTTAACCATAGTAAATCCACACCTGAATATGATAACTACAGCCGTAATATTGATCAATTTACGCTAATTAAGTAGTTACAATTTATGTTGTCTACGTAGTTGGCTTAATTATCATGAATTAGTTACTCATGCTACATGCACCTATATTATTTTTAGATTTATACTCTCACATGGCAGATTAGCAGTTCCAATAAAAACTGCATAATCAAGAATATTCTGCAACTCTAGAATTTTTCAATCTAACATTCAAAGGTAGATGGGGTTTTTTTTTGGCTATAAGAAGGGTAGGAGAAGACCAAAGAAACGATGGATGAACTGTATGAAAGATGATATGGCTTCGTTGACCTCAAATAAATTAGGATAAGAGGAAGAAAATGATGATGAATCATGATGATCAACGATAGATTAGCAGTTCCACAATTATCCTTACGTGTTAAAAATTTCAACCATTTCATAAAAATACTATTTGCAACTCCATGTTTTCCAGTGGTTAGATGTCAGTAATTTATGTCTGACTGTGAATCTCGGTTTCATGTTGACACAATGTTACTTCAAAGCGACGGTGCCATGACGCCTATGTTGGCTTTGTTGCAAAGCAAACTTTTGTATGTGCTAACACTGAATGGACGACCTGTGACGTCAGAGTATTTGAGAATCGAAACGAGGTTTTATTTCCATGTAGGGTGGGGTGATTATTCTCGTTTGAAAGAGGTAATGGATGAAAGTTTTTAGGTGAAGTAGGTTGAAAAATGTCTTCAAGAATTGAAGAATACGACTTGAACTCTTGATTGCCATTTTTAGGAAAGACAAAAGAAACCTTGTTATAAAGAATATTCTTTCTACAAAAAAACTGTCAAAAAAGTAGCTAGTATATAAAACAATGACTTGATGACACTGTTTTTGACACTCTTTAACATTTCATTAAACTTCTACCAAACAGCACTGTGATAAATACACGTCCGTGTGACATCGTATAACCCTCTTATTAATATAACTTTCATACAAAATTGAATTATGACAAGCTGCCAAAAGTTAGCCAACTCCGTGACAGACGGAAAAGTTACGAACGAAAGGGAACGAAATTAGTGTCAACGATTTTGGAAACTCACATCGTCAGGGTGATCGCCCAAAAGGATTGTTTTCACTTACAATATGCCAAGATTAAAATAAGACAAAAAAAATGTCATAAACAGTAGAACATTTTTATTTTAAATAATTGAAAGTGGTTATAAACGTCGCGGAAAAGTGTAGACTACTATGGGAGAGACTGACAAAAGCAACAGCGAATCACCAACAGTCTTACAGGATAGGATAAAAATGGACAGCTTGGCAGTCCGTCTCTGGATAGAAAAATAAAATAAGTTTCTCTGTGACATCAAATTGTGTGGAATACGGAAGGGTTAACTACTGAATTTGACGACAGTAGAAATTTTTGTCTCTAAGCTTGGCAGACACCAAAGTTATGATTGTTTCAAGACATATTTTAACTATCTTCATTGCTATATATTTTTTGATCGGTACATTTTGTTCAGTGCTTACACAGCCTGTCTCAAGTATCTATTTGAAACGTCTGTGTATAGAATTAATGTCTCTATTATAAAGATAGTGATGGATAGATACTTACTGTCCGTAGCTCGTACCGCATCGTAAATTTCTTGTAAGTACGCGTAATTCCTACATGTTTTAACATCATCCGGTAGTCTTCGTCTGCGAACAAAATGGGAGCTTATACATTTTTGGGTTAATTAAGAAAGAAATGGGTAGGCAATAACAATATAAAGAGAACGTTTCTATTTTGTTTTGTGTTTTGTTTGTTACAAATTACACTTTGAGTTCTTGGCCTCAATATAAATTGATGTTTAAATAATGATGGTTATTTTGTATTTGAACAAAAGAAGGACACAAAGTTACAAAATTCTCAGTTACATTCTTATTGCTACATTATACAGCTACATTTACAGCATCATTACGATATAAGGATAGCCTCATATCCTACGTCTATCAAAGTTCTGCTTTCATATAAGATGATGGTCTAGTAAAACCTTATTTAGTCCTTAGGGTTCCTTAAGTACATTCTCAGATTCTCTAAGTTGGATTGTGCTAGGCTCGGTTGTTAAAGATTTTAATGACTGTCATATATGCCACAATAAGTTCAAAATGGACATTCCTCTTTATTCCTCCACCATTACATTCAATAGGCCGGGGAAATTAGGTTTGAACCCTGCACTAAATCCTAACAGCGATTTTTTTCCTGAATCGTGTTTTTGAACTTAGCTCTTCAAATAATATAAAAATATTAAACATTTTCCAGGACGCATCAAGGTAAAAAAAAACAAACATGCATTTCTGTGAATAAAAATTGAGGCAAAATAGTTAACAGGAACATTATGGTTATATTATGTAAAAAAATTGTAAAACGAATACATTATTATACAGAATTAAATATTTACCTTCACAGAAATTTCCATAATAATAAAATTACGATTTTTCTTAAATCGTACTTCAAGCAAAAATATGAACAGCAATAACGGTTCAGGAAAAAATGTAACAGAGTTAAATTTAGTACTTTTATTTATAGGCTCTATCTCACTTAATTACAAGAAAATTAAACAAATTAAAGCATTTTTTTTTAATAGATAGTTATTTAACATTTTGCTTAATGTGTTTAATTTTCTTGCAAAAAAACTTTTATTAATATCTTGCGCTAGTACAATATATTTAATTTTGTTGAATAGCGTATTAAAACATTTAATTATGTAATTTTAATGCAAAAAAACTGCTGTTCATATTTTTGCTTGAAGAACGATTTAAAAAAAATCATAATTTTATTTATATGGAAATTTCCGTGGACGAAAATGTATTTTTTTTTTACCTACTTATGATATCTAATCTCTTCGACAAACGCTCCATACAAACATATCTGTTTTTTTTTTCTACCACGTAAAATTTAAATTAGATGTTTTCTTAAAAAAAAAACGTACATGCGGGGGTGAATTTTTCGCGGTATACAGTTTATCATACTCCGTTGACCATACACTACACGATAAAAAATTACATGAAAAAAAATCGCTGTTTTAAATGAATGCAAAGTTAGCCTAAAATTCGGCGTAACTTCCCCGGGCTACAAAGCCACTATGAGCCGCTGAAAACAAACATGAAACAACAAACAAACATATAATTTCCCTTACATCTCTTAAGCGTGTTACACGACCAATTTAAGTAGTCCCCGCAATTAAATGTAATCTTACAAGTGGAAGTTAATTATCAAAGATGCTTATTCACAACTGGGGTGTCTTTTAATTTAACGGTTTGTATTTACATATTATACTTATTGTGGAATAAAGCTTTTGATCTTAGAATTGGGGCGAAATGATTAGCAGTGCATTGCGGTTTCGCAAGTAGTGCGTTTGATGTCTTCCGCATATTTGTTTACCGCAATTGGGTTGTATAGAGACAATGACCATGAATGCAGTGCGTTCCGCAGCACATCCATGGTGTGCGGTGTGTATGGTTGCTTTTTATTTGAATGAATTTTCGTTGCGGAGTCGAATAGTACGCATTGTGACACCGGACCGCATCAATTCTGACGCGGTGTAGAGAGGCGGTGACCTGTGTTGTGAATGTGCAACGCAACTACGCAAGTTACTGCGTTTTATACGTTGCAGCGCACCAATGGTGGTGTATTTAGAAAATTTGTGTGCGGGTCGTCTTATGTTTTCGAGAATACGCCGCTCGCAACATTTGGTTGCGCTAAGTTGGTGATGTATCGCCAATATTTAGGACTAGTATTTTGTGCCAAAGCAGTGTTTGTGACAAATATGGTGATTCGGAAGCTGACATCAATTATGCACATAAAGTTACAATTATATGGAATCACAATATTACTCACTCACGATTTACTGTTGTTTTACTGGTGTAGATCCTCATAAAATACTTGGATATAGTTATCCAGATTTGTTTAGGCTGGTAGTCGACCCTGATTTAGGACCAGAATGATAAGGGTTTTAATCAGTTTGCTTTTGCGAAGATCAATTTATTTTTCATGTGAATTTTACCAAAGAATCTCTAATAGTGATTGTGTTAAGGTAATGTTGTGGTATTCTAATGCGCTGTTTCACCACCTCTGGATAAGTTTCAGATAACTTATCTATCAGATTATTTCATCTGAGAGATAATTTTATACTTATTCTTCTGTTCCTTTTTTATTTAGTGCTTATCCGGAGAAGGTGAAGCAGACCCTAAATTTAATGCAAAAAAAGTGGGTTACTTACAAACAGTTGTATTTGTCGTAGTGTTCCGCTTGGTTCTTTGTGAGTGCTGCCACCGCTGCGTGGAGACATTCGTTCTGGAAATAAAAGGCTTTGTTAAAAAAAAATCTTAGAATGAAGTATGTTAGTGATGGGTAACTTCATATTTTTGAAGTAGAACCGCGGACAAAGGTTGTTGTGTTGACCACACTTCACCCTCATGCCCTTAGTTATAAGTTAGAAAAGTGGTCAACCACCCTTTCCCGCGGTTGTACCGACAACCTAATAATTAATTTGATTAAAAATCTTAGTGTGAATAGATAAGTTTGTTTTACTTGAACAGTGACATGGGTACATAAAAGTGCTGATATACTTGAGCATTCTAGCGAATGTTACATTACAGAAACATAAACGGCTAATAAACGGGAGCGTTTTAGCGAGCATCTAGACAGCGTTCTAGCGAGCATTCAAGCGAGCATTCTAGCGAAAGGACAGTACATTTGCTTTGAGTTTTTGCCGGGGCGAGCCATTCTGTTATTCTTCTGCCACCATCCCTCTATACCTAGAGCGTTTTCTAGAATGATCGTGAAAATGTTCGTAGCAATGTTTGGCTCTATGGTTGGCTCTGTTCGTTGTTCAGTTGGACCAATTTTAAAACGGCGAATGCTCGACGTTCTGTTACAAGTGAATATAAGTCTATCAGCACCTTAATAGAAATACCTAAGGCTTGATGTGACCGTGGCTCTATTCTGAAACGAGGATGAAAACTTCCCCGGTGATCTTTGTCTGAATCCAATTACTCTCTGCTCATTAAAATACGACATGCGCTCATTAAGCTGCATAAACAATACATCTACTAAACAGTCTCGTTTTCATTGGTAGAGCAATAGATTGACACATAAATCTTAAAGACCAGAGACACTGAGCTTCCATAATATATAGCCATATCTTTGGTCCTACGAAGCGCGAAGGGACCAATTTCTCTACATTTTCTTTACGAGGCGTCGCGCCACCCTGAAGGCTTTAAATGCGGTGGCTTGATGAATTGGTCGCGGTAAAACAATAGACGACCATAATCTTCTGACGTTATGTTTCTGATTTATTTAGGTTAGAACCTTGTTTACTTTCTTACCAACTTGGTTGATGTACAAAATATTAACCGCGTAATATTTGTATATGAATCTTATAAGAAAAACGTCGTAAAACCAAAGGTCTTAAATAGCGATAAGAATCAGGTATGATAGAAATTAAGGCTTGTTTCGTTCATTTAGGGACATTAGGACCGTTAGAAGTTACCTGTAATTTTTTGATTATTATAGGTCTATTTGACGAGAATATCGTCAAGCCAAAGAGTGAAATTTCCCACAGACCATATTAGCCCTTATTTTTCTAGTAAAAATAGAGATTTAAGTTGCGTGTACCGCCGTTTACATTAAGATACAGTGTAGTTTGAAGGAGAATAGTGTTTGGTTTACCTCAAGGATACATTCTGCTCCTAAGTGAAAAAACTTCAGACCGTATTCCGACGGTGGAAACTACAGAACACCACAAGCAATGTGCCTTTACATACTCCTTTTGCTTGGTCCAAATCCAGGCAATCGTTCATACACGTGCGTTGGTTGCGAGTATTAATTGCTTTGCTAACCCATCTGGCTATGATGGGCTCTGTCGCAAAATGACCACTTCTCAAAATGACTACTGGAAGCAAAATGTCCCTTTCGCAAAATGTACCTTTCGCAAAATGTCCCTTTCGCAGAATGTCCCTTTCGCAAAATGTCCCCTTCCTCAAACAGGCATTAATTCCTTTCATCAGCAAAAAAACTGGTCAAGAGCCAGTAGGTGTACAAACAGAGGGTACTGAAGTAATGTTTAATCAGTAAAATGGGTAGGTGCATGCACATTATACTAAAATAAATCTTTCCTCCAAATTTCCACTCAAGCCGGCCAATAAAGTCAAGCAAGAGATGTGTAGCGTTCTAAAGATATTCTAAACCCTAACAAAAATAGATTCTCCACGTAATAATACGTTCTATACTGATACAGCCGACGACTTGCAGCCCTGCACTATGGCTTCTTGTCGTTACTAGTCAGCTTACTGTAGCCGGTGATCCGGTTAACACCTGATCTAATTCTAGGTTGGAACGGATATTTTGACGTGTATGATGACGTTGGTGGAGAATTTTTCAAAGTAATTTTTGTACGAAATATTAGGAGGAAGGCTTTGAACGGCAGTGTCACGGGTTGGACTGAAAATATGAACCTGGTAATAGATAATTTACTGCACATGAAGAGAGGTTTTCTCCTGCAAGTCCTTAGGCCTCCCTAAACAACAAAGACCAATTATGGTTGCGTTATGTTCAAATCTTTTCGCTTGGAGTACTCTGTTGAACCCAAATAAATAATAAACTATTGTTTTTTACGAAACGACATCTTCTCTTTCATCTTTCCTCTGCGCTTTGACAGATATAATTGGCTCATTTTCATCATTATATCAGCCCATTCACGTCAACCATGTGTTTGTGGTAATTGAAAGGCCTCTCGATCTTCTGAGAGATACAGAAATATACGGCTGAGGTACAAATTGCTGGTGACTAAAATATAAATTCTTGTCATAACAAAAACTCGAAGAAAAACAATGTAATTTTATCTGAAAAAATATTATCTCTCGTAATAGAAAATTACCCGACACTTTAATGTCATACTTGATTACTCAGTTCGTCTGGGTGAGTATCTGTTTACATAGAGCTTTAAAAGCGTTTGCCTTACCTAAGATATAAATATTTTTGTAAACCTTGTTGTGAGCTCGAAATTATGCCTCAAAGTATTTTGATACCTATTTATTTAGGATCTCCAACAAAATATATACACAGGACATAAAACATAAGTAATGGGCTACATTAAGTATTAAGTAGGTGTACTCCTTCTTTTTTACCCGACTACGACTAAGCCAAAAGGAAGGGTTTAAGATTTTAGAAGTCTATGTATGTATGTATGTTTGAATTTACGTGTGTTCCACCGTAGCACCTAAACTACTGAACCGATTTTGAAGAATGAGGTATCAATAGATTCGTAATAACGGTCCGGGTCACTTCACCTACGTTTTCATGGTGAGATTTTTATATAATACATTTTAGAGAGATTTTTATTAATACATCGGAAGTAAAAGAAAGAAAGAAAGAAAGAAAAAGTATTTATTGTGACTCGCACAGGAAATCACACATTAATAAAAAGGCTGTTACTAAAAACACAAAAAAAAACAAACAACAACAAACATCACAAAAAAACAATAAAAAACAAAGTAACATTATTAAAATTTAAAGACGGTACTTCCTACCATAACAAATAAATCAACTGAACGATCAATTGAATCCCCGGTTCGCCTAAATCAATTAAATGAAAACTTTTGACAGTTTTATCATTTTACGATATCAATCAAAATAAGTTGTCCATCAAAATTAATTGGTGAATTGTCGGTGTCGGGTTGAATCTATTCACAAACAGTTAAAGGGTGTCCCTTTAATTAAAATGAAGGGTACGAAACAGTGACAGGGTGATAATATTGGAGTTTAGTGTAAGTTTTAATGGACAAAGTGGAAACCTTTATTATGTAAAATGGTCCATCAGAGAATTATGTTATTATCTTTTCAAAA
This sequence comes from Agrochola macilenta, assembly GCA_916701695.1. Taxonomy (NCBI): domain Eukaryota; kingdom Metazoa; phylum Arthropoda; class Insecta; order Lepidoptera; family Noctuidae; genus Agrochola; species Agrochola macilenta. Next base: position 6,634,453 of record OU753564.1, on the reverse strand, counting down.
CCGTTCTAAGTTTATAAAGGTGGGCTCGTGTCCAAAGAACAACAAATAGATCATTTAGCGAACGCTGGGGCTGTCATTCCGTATTAGGGTACCCATTAACAACGAAGCACGTCCGTATTTCAGAGCTTCCCACTGCCACATTACCAATATGCAGGAAATCTATACATCTATACATTTACGTATATACCGCCTACTACTATCTACTATTATAATTTTATATAAGTATTATAATTATAAGTTATATAATACTTATATAACTAGCTTAGCTTTAGTTGTTAGGTTTTATATAAGTTAAGCAATTTTTTTTTTTGTAATAAATAAAATTGAAGTGTTTAATTGTAATGTCCAAACATCAGATTTTTACTAAATGCATAGAAATTTTATACTTATAACAAATAAACGATTTTAAAATTTTTGTTTGTCTGTCTGGCTGTTTTTTCTGGCTAATTTCCGAAACGGCTGGACCGATTTTGACAGGAATTTCACTGGCAGATAACTGATGTTATAAGGAGTAACGTAGGCTACTTTTATTTTAGAAAAAGTCACGTGGGCAGCAGTTAGTTGTAAATAAGGAAGCACATTACTGTTGAAGCTAAAATAGAATTCGAAACTACATAACACGCCATGATCAATAATATACGAAAAGGGCACTGCGATTGCTAACTTACGTCTGAAAACCGAGGTTGTCAAGCCAATAATAGAAAACATAAAACATTTACTAAGGACAATAACACGAATCCCACACATACAATAATTCACTACACAAAAGACTATAATTATCAAGGACTAAACATAACTTCACTTAGACCCCAGCATGTAATACTACACCTTAAGTGAAGTGACGTCACGGATAGATGAATCGTGGAAAATAAAGGAAAAATGGCCGCTATCGATGTATCGGATTTCTAATGGATAGGGTGCTAAGTTTGTTTTGATTTCTCTTGGGTAACCCATTTAAGTTCGTAATTTATGGATTCATTACTTGGGTGTATGAGTCATTACGCTATGACGCCTTTAACTATTAATTGAAAGTGTAGGCGGAGGTTGAATATAATATTGATTTTACACAATACACACGGGTGCCATTCTATTCTGTAAGTTTGACGTGAGCTGTCATTCCAACTCTTGCTAGAATTTGACACAATAGACAGTTGACTGCACTCAATACGCGCAACTCGAAAATAGTTGCCAAGATTGATTGACTCAAAAATCTATTTAATATACTCTTAATAAAGCTGAAGAGTTTGTTTTTTTGTTTGAACGCGCTAATAATTATCTAGAACTACTAGTCGGATTTGAAAAATTATTTTTGGATTGGATAGCCAAATTCTTGGGCTAGGGCAAGGCTATTTATTATCACGCTACGATACTTAGGAGAGAGCAAAAAGAAAAAGTCAGAAAGAACGCTAAGCTAAATCTAAGTAATAGCGCGGGCGATGGGGTGCGACGCGGTGCGTCGGGGGCGAAATTTCACGCAGGCGAAGTTGCGGGCTGAAGCTAGTATAATTTTTATAGGTTTTTATTTTTATTAATTTATTTATATTTTGTAAAGATTATTTTCTATTTTGTGAATGTGAGAACGCTGTAGGCTTAGTGGACTGTAGATTTATTGACCATCTTCTATTTTGTTAAGTACCTGGTACTTGTTGAAAGACCTACATTGTCCTCCTATACGTATTAATACTGTTATTTTTTTAATATTGTAAAGGCCAATAATTATTTTTAAAAGAGTAACCCTGGAGTTATCCATAGGAAACGACCAATTGGAACCGTGCACCTAGCTTCTGACGTTTCATAGGTGCCCATGCAGGTTTATGTGAAATAAAATATTTTGAATTGAATTTTATTTCATTTTGATAAAAAAAATGTAAATAATAAGTATTTTTTTTTTTTTTTTTTTTTATAAAAAAACAGAAAGACTTCACGGACCCCAGGAAAACAATTATTATAATAAGTATTGAGTCTCATGAGGATGCAGAAAGTATAATAAAATGCCTTATGTTAAGTAACACACAACCAATTAAAATATACGATAGCTATTTGAGGAACCTTCATAATATTGACAACATTCCCAGATCAGGCCTATTAGAAATTTAATAAAGCGCTCAGATATTATTTTCATTGAGTACAGGCCATCTGATAGCGTCTGTCGAAGAAGTAATGTTGAGTTTTATCTAAGACTTTTCATAGTCTTTTTATTGATTCTTCAATTAATTATTAGTCTTAGAACGTTTATTCTGAAAGTGGACAAAACGTCGCAAATAGATGTCAAATATTTCGCTGTTCTGATTAATTTGGCAATATTACTGTATGGAATTAAGAAATGTAGCTAACTAGCGAACTAGAATATTGATTATGAAATGAAATAATTAATATCGTAACACCGAATATTTAGTTTTAGTAAAAAAAGTATTATATTAGTATTATATACAAATGCCTTTTTACGCCTAAAGCGGGTTTATCATCAAATACAATGTTATAATTGCAATTCATTATTAATATTCTAGTTCGGTAGTAAGCGACCTTTCATATTTCCATACATTAATATTGCAATATATTAATCAAAACAGGTAAATATTTGACAGTTATTTGCGACGTTGCCAACTTTTAGATTAAACGCTCTTAAAGTTGGCTTGGTGATAAAGATTTATGAATCTAAAATATATTTAAGATAATAGATTATTTATTCATCAAAACACAGTACAAATTGGGGTTAATAAGGTAAGGTGTTAAGTTTTAAAATAATGGCCAACATGTTTTGCCATAGATAATCATTTTTTTTTTTTATTGGTTGCAGCAGTAACTTTTTTTAACATTTTAAAGCAAGAAAAACGATTACCATTCGAACACAAGTAAATTATAAGATGAAATAATAAATATTATTCGATAACATAACATTATCACAAATTCGTGATAAAATCACAACCGCGAGGAGGATGAAATTAGAATAATTGCTTTAAACTGAGAACCACACAATATACCTACGCCTCGTAAATGATTCACCTCTTAGATAAAGAAGAACAATTTGTTTACGTACCTCTTACGTATATAAAAGCGTGTATACGCTGAGTAGCAATTACTTTGTGGAATTTAAAGGACATGAGGAGACGGGGGTTGGTACAAGTTGTAAAGTTGGTACAAGTTGTAAACTGACAATATGAATGGCTGGATATGCTAGACTGGGGCACAAAGTAACTAGACCAGAGGGCTTAGACAAACGTCAATCGCTTTCAAAGCGGTTTATATTTTTCTACGACTTACAACAGCAAGACCTAAAGTTTTCGGTACCTTAGCCTATTCAGCCAATAAAGTTCCCACTGCTGGGACCTCCTCTCTTCGAGAGGGAGTGGGCTGTAATCAACCACTCGGACCCAGTGCGATTTGGTAAATGTCACATGTCTTCGAATTTTTGGTTCTCCGACATGTTTGTTTCCTCACGATGTTTTCCTTCGCCGTTTTGAGAGCAGTGGTAATGAAGTTATTTAAACAAAGTCAAACGCCTGCCTTGGTTCGAATCGACGCGACGACCTAAAACTCGTTTGGTACCTTATGTCAATTCAATACATTATTGACTGTCCCACAAGAATTTCACTTTGCCTAGGCCCTAGGCGTATTATGCGAGTGAAATGTGCCCAGCCGGATTTAAAAAAAATAACATACGCTGATCACAGATATTTTATTGTAATCTTGCCGTGCTCGTTTTTTTTTTTGGAACGATATTTTTAACGCGACTTGTGGTAAGAGTAAACTGGCAGAAATCGTCACGTTACGAAAAAGCGTAATGTCCGAAAAAGTCAGTTTCAAGTGTTACAAGTTTTCGTTTTGTACCTAATACAGAGCGATCTGGTATAGTTTTTAGCAAGCTAATAACTGTAAAAAACAGACACTTTTAACACTTGAAACTTGAGACCATATAAATTGCTTTAAAGAAACTTCTAATGTGTTGTCAATCATAACTAATTAAACGTCATTTTTTTAAATGATCAAGTTTGTCAAGTCAATAAATCCTACAGTCTCAAGCTTGTCTCTTGAGCCAAATTCTTTACTTTATTTACAAGCGACGTGTTAGAGATAGTTCTGTATTGCTGGGAATTGCCTAACATATGTTTAATTACAAGCGATGAACGAAGTCCCAGAAGAGTAGAACAATATACAGGCTTGATTCGTTTTTTAGATTGGTTCAATGCAGGGCCTTTTTTTTCTCAAATAACAATAACTTTAAAAAAAATTGCCTACTGATAAAAACACAAGTTGTTAATTCAACTACTCACTTAAGTACCTATAACATAATTGGTGTAACATGTCCTCACTGCTGTGAAACAGATTTTCTCTCTTTGAGAGTAGGCCATTATTCAGCAGGTTCAGGATGTCACAGGTCTTCGAAGTAATGGTTCTAGGACATGCCGGTTTCCTCACGATGTTTTCCTTCACCATTTTAAAGAGCATTGACAGTTTTAATTTAAAAAATGTAGTATAATTAATTTTCAGACAATAAATAATTATTTGGCTTATAACCATTCATTTTAATATACTCCCCAGTATTCCTCTCAAGGAATGGAGTAAAGATGTAAATATTTGCTGACTCCTGTTAATGTAAACATTAAGTACGTGCTTCTGGTATTAGGGCGGCACCTAATTTCCGACTTGCGGTGCTATCGCCGGTAATACGCACAGCCATGGAATATTTAACGAGCATCATTTTAAATACATTAAATAACAGTTTCGAAAAAATATTCGTTTATTTACATAGCAAGAGAATCTCATAAATACTCCTATTCTTGGAAGTGTCCGTTCCTGAAAACAGCTCCGAACTTGGTCGAGAAAACCTATGTCTGCGTGGATCATAATTAATAGGTACATCAATTCCAGCTTCTAATTATCATCTGATCGGACTATGACAGAGATACCATATCAGATAAATTGTCTTACTCATGCTTATCGACCGTAAAAAAAAACCTGCCAAGTGCATGTCGGACCATGCACAATGAAGGGTTCCGTAGTTGGGATGAATTTATCCCAAAACCAAACTTATGTAACATTGTAGTTGAAAAACATGTTCTCACATACATTCCAACTGCAAATGTAAGTTTGTACGCACAATATTGAGAGATTAGCTATGTTTTTCTAAGACCATAGACTTTTTGTAGATTTCCTGTAGTCTATAAGTATAGAACTATTTTCTATATTTTTTTTCAAAATTTTTGGCTTATTCGTAGTAGTCTCGGGGACATGGGGATATGGTGTCAATTTTCATGGCCATTTTCTTAAAACTATTTATATAAAATATATATAATAGACGCCCACAGTAATCCCTTTCATTTCATATATCACACGGAACGGTTTGCAATACTTTTTTTTTTTCTTCTCTTTAAGTGGCCAAGAAAAAAAAAAAGAGTAGGTACCCCTTAATCAAAATTCATATATTTATGTTACACGTCAGTGACATCATTTCAACTTAATCGGTCCATTAGATTCGGAGCAAATTGGCTGTGACAGACGGACGAACATAGAGACAGACAGACACACGAGTGATCCTACAAGGGTTCCGTTTTTTCATTCGGACGTACGGAACCCTAAAAATATCACCTACGTAATAGTTCGATGAAGAAAAAACTTTTTTATACCAATGAAACATGAAATAACTCCAAACTTTTTTACCATCACCCAACTAAAAACCTACGAAACGAGTAGCGAAATAAATCACTACACGTCAAATATTTTCCAGAACTTTCCGGCCACAGGTATAACGTGTTCAGCGACATCCATTTCGTTCACTATCTGAAACTTCAACTATTTCAATCAAAATTCCTTCAGCAATGGAGAAAGTTTTAGTCGAACCATAGGAAAGGAATTGGTTTCATTAATCACAGTTATAATTAAAGTGCACCTGTGGTATACTCCTACAAATGAACCTCATCGTTCAGAAAATGGGGTTAGAGTAGAAGAAAATTCGGTTATAAAATCTGTTGACAAATTAATCAAGTAAATAAATAAATAGCCGTGCCGTGTGATGACCCAGGGGTTGCGACGGTTTTTTGGAGGGTGGGAAATTATCTTATAACTTTTCCCGCTCCTGGGTGGAGCGGGAGGGCGTGTCAGACTTTTACTGACTAAAACCCACCCGTGTTCCTTCCGTTGCCTGAGTGCCGGGGCCGCGATATCCCTTTCAGATAAACTCGCAACCCTGGCAGGCATTGGCCCTTACGGACCCCGTCAGTTGGTGCTGACATCTGTTTGAGGCGCGCGTGGAACACAACGCGCCGTCGACCCGGGCCTGGTCTTTATCGGACGGCGAGCTACCCATTGCTCACTGTCCACAAGCCCGCGCCTACGGTGGTGGAAGTCGGCTCGCGACTCCCGGCGCCCGGGGCGTCTCCTGCGGCGACTAGGGGCGTGAGGGCGCGAATCTTGCCTATTCCTTCGCGAGCATTACGGCTTCGCAGAAGGAATGGACGGCCTCCCATGCACTCTCGCTCCGGACCATGGCCTGAACCAGGGCCGGACGCGAGAGATCGCCACCGCTGATCGATACCTCCACCGTATGCTCCACCGTGTCCTCCGGGCGATCCACACAGTGGTGACACCCGGAGGGGGTTGCGACCCTGACTTACGATTGTTGTGGTTTCAAACCCAGGCAGGCGCTTTACTTTGTGTAATTTATTTCATTAGCACTGCTCTCAAAACGGTGAAGGAAAATATCGTGAGGAAACCGGTATGTCCTAGAACCAAAAATTCGAAGACAAGTGGCTTCTACCAACCCGCACTGCACCCGCGTAGTGGATCCCGGCCAACTCTCACAGAGAGGAGGCCTGTATCCCAGCAGTGGGAACGTTATGCTCATAATGCTATGCTCATGCCATTAGTAGCTACTTGCATACCTATTTTGTGACAAATCCATGATATCACCTCATCAGAAGTGGTTACTGGTATGTGTATTCCTAGCTTAACGTGTGTAGCATATTGATACATTTATATTAAGGGTTTTACATAAAGATCAAAACCTTCTGATTTTGACGTCTCTTTAAAAAAAATACAGTATACGACGTATATTTAGTAACTCAATCCGAGAGAGATCAGCGTGGTCGGCGGTTGTTCTTTGCGTTCGGCGCTTAGCGTGGCAACACGTTGTGTCCGGGTACGCAACAAGTCAATCGTCATCCTGAAGATGCCTCGTTGAGAGGTGAAACACGTGTCGATTTCTTACGGGGTTCTTTATGACTCTTTAAGAGGATGAGGATCGTGGATTAGGTTGCTAAATATACGTCGTCTATTGTATTTTATAATGGATTTCCGCAAAGTCACGCCTGAATCGATTAACTGTCTCTTTTTAAGTGAACTTCAACATTGAAGGACTATAAAATCCAAAAGATAAAACAACTGTAAAGGTTGTAATGAAATCAAACGATTCCCAAACAAACATTGATTGATGTCAGTACATGTCATTGCTTTGTTTTCCTCAAACACTGCGAAATAAACAAAGATGTGTTGATTCTTTTATTTCTGTATTTATTTAATTGCCCGGGACAGGACAGGCTCGTAAAAAGAATACAAAAGTCTTTGATTATTTATATTATTATGTCCATACAATAAACATGTAAAAAAAAACCGTGTCCGATCCGAAAGGAGCGTAAAGATACTCGTACTGCATAACATTACCTAAAAGTTTATCTTTATTATTGAAAATAAAAAAGTTATTGCTATTTAAAATTCACATTTTTTGTACCAAAATCACCCCAAATGGAATAAAAATTAGCAAATTTTCAACAGGGGTCGTAAGTTAGAACTTTTAGACACCAGCCCGCGCCCAAAGTAACCCAGTAAAATTAACCCACTGAAAAAAAAATTTTTTTTTGTATTATATATAATTCTAGTTTTTTTTTTGAAAATTTCCACTTAAATATATTCTCAGTACGATAGAGTGTCGCGCTGCAAACGAACTAAAACAACCATCTTTGTTATGCTTACACTCGCGTCACGCCATTTAAATGGTTTTCTTGTGTGCGTGCATTTAGCAGTCCACTACTGTACGCAATTTTTTCGACGAGCTTTGACTGTATATCTAGCTAGACATATTTATATATGTGAAAAAAGTTTGAGCCTTTGATAGCGAAAAATGTACTGCATAAACTTTTTCATCGGCGTAACTATTCGTAACTAAGTGACACGACTTTCAGCAATGCCTAGTAATGTGGCGAACAGTACGCAGTTACAATTTTCTTGAAGGCGAGTTGCACTTTTAACTATTCCTAGCACTTTTGTTAGCGGCTTCGTTAGCCCTATATAATCTGTAAACAGCGGGAATAAAAAAAATCCGCCTTATTCCCCCTACATCACAAAGGGAGTTCTGTGCAAAATTTCAGCTTTGTAGGTCCAAGGGCCTCAAGACCCAGAGGTCCCTGTGTTCAATTCCCAGTGGGGAACTCAAACTCAAACTCAAACTCAAAGCATTTATTTCAAATAAACCAATTACAGGCACTTTTGAATTGTCAAAGGGTCGGTCAGTCAGAAATATGAAGCTAGTTGCCCATTCCAACGCGTAGTAGGTTCCTATGGAGAAGAACGGGCAAGAAACTCCACGGACACTCTTTTAAATCAGAATATTGTTACAAAATATTGGTTACATCATTCATGTTGTAATTATACATGTGAGAACAATGTAGAGAGACGTGCACGTTAAAAGCGTCCGTAATAAAGAAAAAAACAATTCAAAAATTAAAATAAATTCAAAATAAGCCTTGGCAGCTAAGAGATGACCAGTCCCCACTGACGGCGCCCGTTCACGAACATGACGCATGGATCAGCACCATTTAGCTCAACCATTTTGAAGGGAACTTTATGATCCAACACACACGCCACCACCAGCGAGACATTTGAGTGAGCATGACATACTCTCAGTCGCAAGGGCACATTTAGGTCAATGAAAGACGTAGGTACCCAGTAAATGGTAGCTTTAAAGTAGGTACATAGTGCTCACACATGTGCTATGCAATTATATAATACTATGAAATTGAATTTATACAATCTAAAGATAGTCCTACAATCTTCAGCAGCTCCAACAATATTTTCGAATGCCAATCAATTAGTTTATGCGCCTTGTGGAGCTGGACCAGCGTTGAGCCAAGCATTTTTGTCAACGATGTAATCCCCCAACTTATAATATGCTTGGCAGCATAGTGTGCGTTTTATACAAGATTTAAAATTCCTTTCATTCAATTGGAGTATGTGGGGAGGTATTTTATTGTAACATTTTAAACAGTACCCCATGAAGGTTGAGTCAACTTTAGCCAGTCTGAAACCCGGTTGAACTAATTGTTCCCTATTTCTAGTGCTATAATTGTGTCTATCACCTCTTTTACTGAAAAGACTTAGATTTTTCCTTTTTACAAAATTTTATGTTAGTCCGCCTGGCTAGCTACCACCATCTTAACTAAGTCTGTCGCTATAACAACAATGATAACATTATTATTGTGTTTCGGGAGTTAGAAATAAGTTAGCCAGTTCTTTTGTGCTTGAGGATCCGGGTGAAGCTCGCTTCCACCCCTGATCATCACTTACTACCAGGTGAGATGCACGCCAAGAATTCACCGTCGTGAAAAAAATAAGTGTTTGGTCTGGGCATTGATGAGTCAATCAGTGAGTGAGTGAGTCAGAGGTTTATTTTGGCAAGTATAGAATAGAACCCGAATAAATCCCATTTTGATTTCCTAATAACCTAACCTAACCCATTTCGTCGGGGAGCACTAACTTGGTCACTGCAGCCCACCTTGAGAAAAGGCCAGAAAGTTTTAAAAATAGCGATCTTAAAGAAGACCATAAGTTATTCGTTTTAGGGGCATGAGGAACAGTGTGTAAAGTTCACTCATCCACCATAGCAGACGGGTGTCGTGTCTGGCGGGCAACTGCCCAGAAGTTGAAGTTCGGAGATTGTATATATGTATGTCCATCGCGTGGTAAACTCTAATTGCGCGATGCAGGATTTGTGTGACGTCAGGATGCTGTGTGAGGTCTTTGATGCGTAGTTCGCATGTGGCGATTGTAGATGCCGCCACAGAAGATTTAATACAAAACTTCGCGTTTCTTTTTTTCTATTTATTTCTCTTATACCATTACTTATACTATCATCTCAGCGAACACAAAGCCCTTTCATGCTCTCAGACTATTATTTACAACGCCATATACCCCATTTATATCAATGGTTCGCACCATTGATAGCACAAAAAGGAGGTAGGTATGAATGATACGGAACCTTGAATGAAATCAAAGAGCTTCATTAATCACGAGTACATTTGGGGTATCTCGTGATAGAATTGGGGTAGGTATTTATTAGTAATGAATGAGAAAATATGGTGTACATTAATGAGATTGTATTGATAAGCTAATAATTGGAGGTTCGTAAGTCAATACACCGGCAAAATAGATAGATCAGAGATTGCTGTCTGCGATAAAATTACCTACTACCTTTTGCCTGCAACTTCACCCGCGTGGGTGTCGGAAAATATTCCAAGGGAACGTACTACCGACATTAAAAGTACCCTATGACTTAATCCAGGTTATAAACTATCTATGTGCCAAATTTCATTCAAATCCGTCTAGCCGTTTTTGCGCAAATCCGGTACATACTTTCACACACATGTATATGTATTTTAGCAGTTAAATAACCCCTGGTTGTGATCGGGTTCAGGGAAATATCTCTATACCTACTTCTGAAGCATTGCTGTTCGGCGGTAAAACAGCAATCTAGGGCAATATTTCGACAAACCTCTAGGGTTTTGTTGGTGGCCTTAAGAGCCCTCTTACATTTCGGGGCTGCGCTAAAGCATTCTTGCGATACTGAGCGCACATTGCCGGCGCAGTGAAATATATGGTACTTTTATTTTATTCATAAATAAATAGAAAGAGCAATAAAAACAAATAAAAAAAATTGTTTGTTATTAAGCAAATGTTGGAGATTATTTTAGTATAAATATTACGTACGAAAATGATGTAGAACTTTGGATATTCAGACTTGTTTCCAAACCTTTTTAGTAGATTGAATTAGGTCCAGTAATTTTTTCTTTAAATAAAAGTCATATAACAAAAATGTATTCTATTATTATAAAAGTATCGGATATGTTTAATATGAGAAAAATTGTTTTGATGAATTATATTCAACGGAATCCGCAAATTAGAGCTCTCAAATGAGCTCTACATGAGTTTTTGCCAAAACATGCATCAGGAGAACGATTATTGCTAGATAAATAAATAAATAATGAAAAAATCGCTTTATTATTATTGTAGAAGAGAAAACGAACTATGTTTACCAAGTAATTGTTATTTATACTAACCAATGAATAGTATTCAATTTCAACGAGGAAATCATGCATCTACCCGCATTTTTGTAATAGGCCCCTTAACCACTTTCCAGCAAGTGGGACATTACAGCCTACAGCCTAACTGCCTAACACATTTCTCATGACTATTGCTCTAATTTTGACAGTACGACAACATTGAGTAAGTTATAGTGAACATGGGTGTAAAAAGCCTAAAGCACGATTTGGATTTGACACTTTAAATTTTGTGTCATAATAAACTCTTTAAGTATAGCTGTAAAAGGATATTTTATTTTGAAGTTACGGCGCCATCTTGTTTTTTCAATACAATTTCATGATTATAGTTTGACCGAGACCGTTGTATCGCGCCTTAGGAATGCGTGGCAAGGCGGTCAGCGTTCACTAATGAGTGGCAGTATGCCATGAGCGTAGACAAATGAGCGGCCTGCACTGCCCCCCCGTCTTGCCGCGTACATATGATACCTTAAGCGTAATACAGTGGTCTCGGTCAAACTATACCAACAACGCCCCCTTGTCAATGTCAGTCTAGCGCCAAAAAATGCTTGTTGCACTGTACTTGTCAATTGACGTAAAACGTGTTTTTTTTTTGTATCATTTATTATGAAAAAGTTATACTAAATATCACCCAAAATAATATCACCAACCACTAATGTTTCTTTAATAACAGGAAATTAAGTTTTTGACCAAACAACTACTATTAAAGGTGAATTGAAACTATAGCTTAGTAACAAACCTGTTGCTTTATGAGCACCATTAAGTTCTCCCTTGAGGACATCAATTTAAGTTTTGTAACTCCTCCCATTGACTGGTCAATTTGTGTAAACTATTTACAGGCACTTTTGAACTGTCAAGGCGTCAAACTTTAAGCTAGTTACCCGTTCCAAAACGTTCTCTAAAGAGAAGAACGGGCAAAAAGCTCCAAAAACACCCTTTTAATTAAGTTTTAAGTAAACAATTTTTTATAAGCATGTTGCGGTTTAATGCAGTTTTGGTAAGTGCAGTAGTAGTTTAGTATGTAAAGCCAAAATTACATTATGTAATTAGTGACTTAAGATTATAAGGCCACTTTTTCGTACAAGTGTGCGGGCGGCAGGACAACCTGTCTGGGAACGTTCAGCCGCTCCCCCGCTTGAACCACGGGATTTTCACTAGCGATAAAGTAGACCTCTAATTTTATGTCACCAATTTCATAATGTATGTAATTTTGGCTTAACATACTAGCAGTATCTAGTCGAATTTATAAGGATTGTCTCATCAGGTCGCGCACTCCAGTTGTTTTGACGCAGGAGCTTTTTTTCTCAGAACACAATAAAACAAGGATTTTGACAAACTAATCCCCGGCAGCTGTAAAATAAAAACTACAAAGAATACTGAGTTGAAGGCCATGGAAGTACTCATGATTATGAGCAACTTTCATTATGAGACCAACTAAACGAAAAAAATATCATCTATTTCATACATTTTCATCTCATCATTTACTCGTACATCAGGGTAAATAATGCCTTTTTTGTGTGAAACACCAGATATTTTTGTATCTAGCTGATATAATCATGATACAACACTGACGTGCGTGCATACACACGGTGAATAAACCGTTGATTTTCATGGCAAGAAAAACGTGTGTGTACAAAGGGTCATAACGTATGTCACTACCGTACCCGCAAGTTTTGGAGCATCGCGTTCTAGTGTTTTCCCCGCGTTTTGAATGTCGTCTTTTGTGAACTGAGATTTCATTCAAAACTACTTAAAACTTTCATAACAAGGCCTTTTTGAGAAATTGCCAACTTATCTCCTTCTGTGCCCCTTTCGTGTGGTAATGGGTTTTCTTTATAAATAAGGACAGGGTAAACTTCAAGGGGATAAGCAGTAGCGTCCTACGGAGCGTAAAATTATAAAAAAATTGCAGTATTAAGTTGCTTGGCATAAAAATTATGGCAATATTTTCTCAGAAATACAAATTGCAATAACATCATTTAACTTTACTGTAATAGAAGTGTCTGTGCCTGTGTTTGCCTGTTTAGTACCTTGAGCCGAATAAACATTTTTCTTTCTTTGTAGGGTTCCGTACCTCAAAAGGAAAAAACGGAACCCTTATAGGATCACTTTGTTGTCCGTCTGTCTGTCTGTCAAGACCCTTTTTCTCAGGAACGCGTAAAGGTATCAAGCTGAAATTCATATAAAATATTCAAGTCTAGTGTCTCTTGGAGCTGTGAAAAATCAAACTTCTAAGACAACGCAATCAAAAGATACAGTCGTTTATGCAGCAAATTTTCGACACTCGCAAGGAAATCAAAACCTACAGGGTACTTTCCGTGAACTCAGAATCTTGAAATTTGGTACGAAGCAACGACTTATAGCACAAATAAAGGAAAAATTGCGAAAAGCATAAATTTTTAGTTTTATCATATAATAAAAATATTTTTAATAATTTTAAACTTACTACCCCTCTCCTCATGAACGCGTAAAGGTATTAAATTGAAATTCATATCAAATACATATTATATATACAGGTCTATAATACGTTTAAGCTGTAACAAAATCAAACATATATGTCGACGCAATCAAAAGAAACAGCTATTTAAGACGCATAATTTGAAACTCGCAATTACTCGCAAGGGAATCAAAACCTAAAGGATACTTCCAGTCGACCTAGAATCTTGAAATTTGGCATGAAGCAACGTTTTATAGCACACATTAAGGAAAAATTTCGGAAACCTTAAATTTTTAGTTACATAACATAATATTTTTTTTTTTACTTATTTTAACTTAACTAAACTTAACTAAACTTAACTAAACTTATTACCCTTTTCCTCATGAACGCGTAGAGGTATCAAGTTGAAATTCTTATCAAATAACCATCTCTAAAAAAAACAAATTTCTACGTCAACGCAAAAACACTTTTACTTATATACCTCTAGGTTTGTGCGGAACGCTCGGTGCGCGAGTCCGACTCGCACTTGGCCGGTTTTTATACCAATATCACCGTACAAGCATATTCAGCCTATAATGTTGCCATTGATTATCCGTCCCTATACCAATCACAACAGCAACCCAACGAACATAAACTGTAACTTCCATAATTGAAAACAACTGCAATCGTAACTTCTCAGTTTGACAGCCACCCGCTGTCACTGTCAAGCTGACAAATTGCTCTAACACTGATAAAGATTGGTATTCAATTTGACTCTTTTCCGGTAATATTTATTTGATGAATCGGAGCTGACAACAACACCCGCGTTGGCCGGAAAATGATCCGTTAAAAGGTTTTTTTGTGCACATCGGTTTTCACGAAAATATTTAAAATACGAGTATAACAGTAATTAATAGTTTATTTTTGGGGTACTTTATTGACCTTTACAATATTTAAAACAGCAGGAGATTAAATTTGATGGTTTACCTTTTTTGATAAATACTACGTTGATTAATTTAATGCCTCGGCCGCATCTGCGTCTATCGTGACAGAGCAAAGCATGCCGAAGTTTCGTATGTTTTGCTCTCTAAAAAGTTATCGCGCTAATGCGGTGGTTACATTAGCGGCTTCACAATTTTAACGAAGTATCGTGCAATAATCCAAGATGGCTCTCCATTATTTCGACAGAGCGTTTAAGCAGTCCGGTCACAGTCCAAATGACAAACGCTAGTTCGACCACGCGCAAAATCTTAACTCTGTCTGTCGGGAGGGGAAATTAAATGCGGGAATCAACTTAGCAGTTCTAAATGGTGAAAATTCATACCATTCATAATGTCAATTGACTAAATATAGATCATATTATTATGATATTATACGTACAGATGGATGGTGGACTAATTATTTAAAGGTACCTGTCCAGTCTTTTTCCAAATATTAAGGGTTGGTTTCCAGTCTAACCGGATGCAGCTGAAATACAAGACTTTTACATGAAGCGGCTGCTTATCTGACCTCAACGACCTAGTTACTGAGTAACACGATACCCTTGGTAACATTTCTTGTCAGCCATACGGCCTCTGACGATTCGTAACGACGGTCAAAGATTATGAATGACAGCCGAGACCAGAGGGGTCTCGGTATGTAAATATGGTCACCCATCCACGGAACAACCGCGGCAAGCGTTGCTTAACCTGATCGCGATTGACCCGTGCGACTGTTATTACTTAGCCACGAGCCACTATACTATCGGTACTATACAGTAAAATAGGAAAATTATATTTAAATAAATTTTTCCTGGGTGGATCCGCAGTGGTAGTCCGCTAAATTCAAATGTTCTTACGTTTTTGCAATTTGCAGGTCAGTGTCAGGTTTTACCTTGAATTTTGCGGGATACTTATTTGTTTTATTCCCGTAAAATGGCTTAATATTATGTGTAACATTTTTATATTCCATGAAAAATAACAGAACTGTCTTCTCTTACTGTGCAATTTACTTTGACTTTGACATAGTTTTTTTTTTTTTTTTTTTTTTTTTTTTTTTTCCTAACTAGGGCATCTCGCAGATTACCACTAAGGTAGTGACTGCTTAACCGGGCTTTCCTGTGGCTGCCTTAAGCTTCTACACTCAAAGCCTCCAGCCAGGGCAATATACTATTCTAATTAAAACTAGGCGAATGCTCGCTAAG
Source organism: Agrochola macilenta (assembly GCA_916701695.1). NCBI lineage: Eukaryota > Metazoa > Arthropoda > Insecta > Lepidoptera > Noctuidae > Agrochola > Agrochola macilenta. Next base: position 6,618,531 of record OU753564.1, on the reverse strand, counting down.
GGCCACCCCCTGTGGGGTGCGAACCTCGGCTTAGGGCATTCGCTGAGGGGAGGACAGCAAGAGGGACAGGCTGGATCAAAATGGTGGTTTCATGATTATTGATCGGGGAATTTAAAGCTACAGGCTCAGCGGCAACGCGTGCTGGCGCTTCGTCGACGAGCAAGGGTCGGGGGGGAGTATCGTTTACTCGGGAGGGTCGCGATCGCGGGGGACCTGTACGGCGAGGTCTGTATCGCGGGTGTCGGTTGTGTTTGTGCACTGTACTCGTGGCCCTATTGCTCTCCTGTAGGAGTGTGATGGGGTCATCTGGGTCGGAGAGGATATGCCTTGGGCGGCGAAAGTGACTGATTCTAGAGGGAATGTAACTAGCTGCCTCGACAACCAGAGGGTTGCGATGTTTGACGGCTGAATCGAAGTAACGCTTTGACATGCGTTTGAGAAACTGGTGGATGGTAGGTATTTTAAGATCGAGATGGAGGATCTCATTTCTAACATACATGGGGGATCCCGTGATTCTACGGAGGAATCGGTTCTGTAGGGTTTGCAACCTATGGATGAATCGGGGTTTGGTATGGGCAAAGACGATACCCGCATAGGTCATGATTGGGCGGATGCACGTGGTGTAAGTTCGCAATTTGCACCTGAGTGACATTTTGCTACGTGCATTTAATACGAAATGGAGTCTACTGAGAGCGAAAGAGGCTCGCGAGTGAACCGCCTTTATGTGCTCTGAAAACGTGAGATGCCTGTCTAAGATCACACCTAGATATTTGGCTCGCTTAGCCCAAGGGATCGGCTTGCCAAACATGGTGACTGATCGGGGGAAAGAGGGATTTAGCCACGGTTTCGAGAAGAGGACCGCTTGGCTTTTATCGGGATTGACCTCGATTCTCCACTTCCTAAACCAGGCGCCAAGGTTATTGACCGCCTGTTGGAGGTTTTGAAGCATCGAAGCGGAACCTAAACCTTTACAATAGATGGCAGTGTCGTCTGCGAACAGAGCCAACTGAGTCTTTTTATTTCTAGGGATGTCGCTGGTAAATAGCGTGAACAATAGGGGAGCGAGTACAGAGCCCTGAGGGACTCCTGCTCGGATCTGACGAGGGGTGGATAGGGCTCCGTCTATGCGATAGCGAAAGGTGCGATTCGACAAGTAGTCTCGTAAGATGAGCACGAGACGATCTGGCACACCGAGTTTGTAGAGTTTATACAATAAGCCGTTGTGCCAGACTTTGTCGAACGCTTTCGCTATATCAAAGAAGATAGCGCCTGTCATTAAGCCGCGGTTGATGCCGCTGCTTATATGTTCTATGATACGGTGGGCCTGATGCACGCTAGAGTGCTGGGTTCGAAAGCCGAACTGTTCGTTGGGGATTAAGCCCTTAGTCTCGGCGTAGTCTCTGAGTCGCTTATAAATAAGCTTCTCATAGAGTTTGCCGAGTACTTTGAGCAGACTGATGGGACGGTAACTGGTGGGATCTGATTTGGGCTTGCCAGGTTTTGGAATACCTATGACAGTGGCCTCTTTCCATGTTTGGGGAAAGATATTATTGCTTAGAGCACCATTGAAGATGGTGGTCAGTAGCATAATGAGATGAGCGGGGAAGAGTTGGATCACCCTATTGGTGAGTCCGTCTGAACCGGGGGCTTTTCTAATTTTTAGACCTTTGATTAAGTCGTGCACTTCGTCCGGAGCGACTGGAGGCAGAGGACTATCAGGGTCTTCGACGGGAGGGAGAGAGGCTCTGCTTTCGACTTCGGCGTCGACCTCTGCGAGGTGAGCTTGGTCTACTGGCTGAGAGCTGGGAGAGCATTGGAGCTCGAGACTATCTGCTAGGCACTCGGCCTTTTCGATGTCGTCGAATGCTATTGACTGATCGGGGCGTATCAGGGGGGGGGTTGACATAGTTACAGGTGAACTTGAACTTATACATTCTAAGCAATGTGTATTTTATTGCGTGTAATTACGAAATCAGACGCAATAAAATTATTATACATTGTTGCTAGGATTATGAAACCGGCTTGTGTTTTTCCATTTGCAATATAAAAAGTATAACTGCTACAGATGATGGCATGTTGATAAATAAGTTTATTGAGTTAATTAATTATTTAATTTACACTTTTTGTATTAGTGGTATTTATGTTACCAACTGCCTCGTTGGTTTAGTGGTGGCAAACGCTACTGCCGAGCATGAGGTCCTGGGTTCGATTCCCGAGTCAGGCATAGTGTTATTGGGTTTTTCCATCTGGGATTGCTCAGTAGCAGCCCGGAGTCTGGATTTGTGCCCGGTTGATGGCAATAGGCTCACCCCCATTACATGGGACTTAAACATAACAATTCAGTAGGGCAATTCCTGTATTTTTGGGGCTTATGGCTAAATAATAACAGCCGCATGGGTCAATCTTCAAGGTTAAGCAATGCTTGCCAAGGTTGGTCCGTGGATGGGTGACCATCCATTACATACAGAGACTGCTCCGTGGCTCGGAGCACGTTAGGCCGTTGGTTCGGGCTGTCATTTGTAACATGGTTTCAGATTGCAACAAGCTGCCACAAAACAATTGAGTTTCGAAAGATTCTCCTGATAATCCTCCCTACTGCGCCAGAATGACACTAACAAACGAAATAATGATTATTACCATTGCTAAAGACTTGCTTCTTGATTTCTAGAATGGTCTTTTATGAGGTCTATGGCCGTTTCATCCACCCTTGGGGCAACTACAATACTGGTGCCTCAGACTAAATAAAAAAACCGGTCAAGTGCGTGTTGGACCACGCACAATGAAGGGTTCCGTAGCTGGGATGAATTTATCCCAAGAACAATCTTAACATTGTAGTTGAAAAGCATGTTCTCCCATACGGAATGTATGGGAGATCATGTTTTTCAAACTGCAAATTTATGTTGGTCGATTATTACTCGTTAACCTGTAAAGCCTACTAAGCTGTGATAGCTGTCCTTTTAACTTCGTTACTACTGCTGTGAATTTTTTCACAAATCCAAGTACAATCATTTAGCTGGCAGGGGCACTTAACTATAACAAAAATTAGCACTTTAAAGCTTAATATTTCGCAAACGGATTCCTGAATTGAAAAATGATTTTCAAACACCCACAATATTTTTGAAAGAACTTTATATCGACACCCTTAGAGTATGTTACATACTCTAAGTCGACACCCCACACCGTGGGACAGACGAGAAAAAAAAAACATCCCCACTTTACATGTAGGAGAGGTAACCAAAAAAAAAATTTTATCTTCATTTTGTTTTCCCACTTTGTCGGCGTGATTAATATGTATAGGTAGCCATGCCCAATTACATCTTTCTAGTAGACAGACATGGCGAAACTATAAGGGTTCCTTGTTTACTACGGAACCCTAAAAACCAAGACAGAGCGCTGCGAACAATAGAGTGAAGCATGCCAAAACTACACCACCGCTCTGTGCATACACGCTCACACGCACACATTTACAACCTTTTACAATGACACTACAATCAAACTACACCACACAAAGGACACACATGTTTACGAAACCGGCTTCACTTCACTGTTGACAGCGCTCTGTCTTGGTTTTTTATTTGGTCTGAGACTGATGCCTACACGCTGCTAATCTTTCTTTCTGCCACAAGTGTCAACTGCATATCAGTATCAATGTGACATTGACAGCGCCTGTATATCGCAGCAGTAAGGGCGATTTTCGTATGCATGTTTTACCACTGATGTGCCGCCTGCTGTCTGCACTCGCGCTACAAAACCCACATGGATGTCATATCCCACATGGTCAGAACACTCACAATACACTTTGTATCTCTATTATGTACAGCGTGTTCTATTTGGGATTTGTTGTAACATCTTGGCGGGATGCCATACCGCTATTTCAGAGTCATGTAACCCAAATCGGTGAAATGTGAGATCCTTTGTTCATAGTCATGTCAGTAGACATATCTGATTTGCCATGTTTTGTTTTTCTAGCCAATAGGGATGATGACTAAAAATTTTTTTTTAGTCCGTCTTTGAGTTTATAAAAAAAAATTGGACACGTATTTTTATCTTTATTACGTAATCTAAAGATTACGGCGATACAGTGAGGTAAAATGTGCCATGACGTCACAAGTATGTAGATTGTATACATACTAGTGACGTAGCGACCCCCACTCCTCAACCTAAAATGCGTTTTATCTAAGTATTTTTTTATTATTATGATATAGCAAAAAAAAACGTGTGTAATATTTTTTTATTATCTGACTGATGGACTAATTAGAATTTAATTTTTTTCACCCAGGCATCATCCCTATTGAAAATAGTATCGAATCGAAAACATGATTTTGATAATATTGCGGAAGTCAGGACTAGGTTGAAAAAAAACCTGGTCCTAATTTCGTCAATATTAAGGAACAAGATTTACCAAAAAAAAGTTTAAGCATGTAGTCTTTTGGTAAAACCATTTTCGTTCTCAGAAAAGCCGAATTTCGAAAAATTATTACAAAAATGGGTAATATTTGTCTTCACGAATATCATGACAAAATGTTCTATTTTCCACACAAGGTAAAATCAAACAATTCAGAGGCAGACAGGCGACATGATTACAAATAATTCGTTTTGTCACAAATGTCAAGTACATTTTGTAACAAATTGACTGGCATCTGAATTATTATAAAAACCTACCTAGCTACAGAAGTTGTATAAACGACTTTATTTCTTTATATTGTATTTCCTGTTCCAACGAACTATGTATGTACGAGTAGGTACCTTTGTTTCTCATTTGATCCAATAACATTTTCCAAAACTTTAGGACTTGCATTACATAACATTAGGCCTGTTTTCCCCGAAGAGTGAGTCAAAAGTGTCCTATGTAAACGTTTTGAATAACGCGTCCGCTAAAAAAAAATTACAAATCGAGCGTACCACCTACAACGGTACAATAATAATCGAGTTAACAACAATACAACATAACATCACGCCTGTATTCCCCGAAGGGCTAGGCAGAGGTGTACCTATAGCACGAGCGAGCCAGTTGCCATTAACCAGGCTCAAATCCAGACTCCGGATTGTTAATAATACATTTCAGATGGAAAAACCCAATAACACTTTGCCCGACCTGGGAATCTAACCCAGGACCTCATGCTTAGCGGTCGCGCTTGGGACCACTAGACCAACGAGGTAGAAAACTCAGATTGTATCGCCATAAAGGCACAACTCTACGGGCCACTAATCGCCAATCGCTTCAACTCACCTAATCCAAAGGGGCTCGCCTTTGGATATCAAACCAATAACACAACGCTACTGTTTGCTTTCGTCCGGCAACTAGTGTTTTGTTCTCTTTATTTTTTAATTGCCTACTGTGAAAAACAGAATGTGTATTTTCAAAGAAAAAATTGTTTGTACCAACTGAGCAAAATGGCTTATGAACTTGCGAAATACGTTTGTTGACCAGGAGAGATTCACATAACAAAATTTCGCGGATTGCGGATTGCGATCTGCGTTTTGTCATTTTGGTTTTATTGCGTCTGCTGCCCATTATGAGATAATAAATATTTTCTGAATATTATTTCGACTCGTTTCAGTCTAAGTAACGTTATAATAAACTAGTTACAGCTAAGCACTACCAAAATTACGAGTAAACATGAACACAAAAATAATCCTTTACAGATACCTAATACAGCTGCATCACTTCACTAAAACACTAAACGTTGCTCTCAAACCAGCACACAAAATCCGGAATACGGGAGTGCAATCGCCCGAAGTCCCAATTAAGAGAGTCCCAATCACGGCATTAGCACATTTCCAGTTCGATTTCAAGCGATGTGATCGCTACATTAAACATCCGATACGATTCCGTGACTATGCGGCGATTTCGTGCTCGTCTTTTAAGGCACTAATAGTTCATTGTTTTGATTGTATCGCGTTTTGATGCAACGCTAATTGTAACTTTTTATTAATGAGCGGTTTTGCGGTGGTTTTCTTTGTGTTGCTTAATGAGAGGTATTGTGTTGGTTTTCCTTGTGTTGCTACAACTGATAATCAGTAGAATATAGTGGTATTTTTAGATGCAAATCCTAACGAATTTCTTAATAATATTACCCCCATATTCTGATCAAATTAATGCCAATGAAGTATGACGGTAGTAACACATTTCCAGTTTGTTTTCAATCGATGTGAGCGATACATTGAACATTCGATATGATTCCGTGGCTGTGCGGCGATTTCGAGTTCGTCTATTATGGCACTAATAGTTCATTGTTTTGTTTTTATCGTGCTATGATACAACGTTGAATGTATTGTAATTTTTATTGTTATCAATGAATTAATATTGTGATGATTTTCCTTGTATTCTCTTTAAATGATATCAATGATAAAGAATAATTATAATTATTATGTTGTGTTGTAACTGACGTACTCTAATATAAAAAAGATGTGCTGTGCCGACTCCGAATTAGGATGAAATGGGGTATGATGAAGATTCAAATTAAAGTTAATTTATTCATTCAAAATAATTTAATATCTAATCTTGCTCAAATTAATTCTCTTAATTCATCGTTTCTGTATAAATTGCCAAAGCGTTGTATCCATGTCTTACCAAATGGAAATAGACTAATTAGAATTCGAATAAAGTGCTTTGTAAGAATATCAGTGACCGTAGATGAAAGAAATTCAAATACTAAAGATTAAATAGAGTGAGTTACTAATGCACATCCAATCCTAGACTTACTAAGAAACGTAGAAACGCAGAACAATGTTCATACATCACTATGCTAGAAACCAGGACGTTTCATTAGTATAGAACTGACAGACAAAGACAGATAACTCAGCCCGACCTAACCCGCCGGCTGCCGGGTGACACAGATTTAACGAAATTAAACCGCGGATCTTAAGACCACTTTTAATTAATACCCAAAAATAGACTTCAATTCGAACAGAGCTTCTCTAATCTTGAGAAGCAAAGCAATGAAGTGTGTAAGCCCATACTAAGAGGCGATTTCGAAGGTATTCAATCGATTTCTTATTCTCGATTCGTGATTTATTTTTCTTGATTTATGAACGAATTTCCGAGGAACTAAAAGAGATTTATTACGTTGGTCTTTCGACGCTGAACTTGCTTAATTAACAATCCTTCTGAAACTTTTCGAATTAATTTTGTGAATTAATTTTACTTCACAATGTATTATGGGGATGTTAGAACATGGATGGATTCGTAACAAAATAACGCGTTATTAAGCTAGTTTCAAATTAGCTTCAGCATAATTATTATGATTAGCATTATCAACTTACAACGTTCCAACTGCTGGGTCACAGGCCTCTCTCCACATCTCTCATCAACCACGCGGGTCGCGAATCGTAGTCTTCGAGTTTTTGGTTCTAGGACATACCGGTTTCCTCACGATGTTTTTCTTCGCCGTTTTTGAGAGCAGTGGTGATGAAATAAATTACACAAAGTAATGCACCTGGGTTCGAACCCACGACCTCGACTTGTAAATCGGGCTGTTACCACTGGGCCACCACTGCCCTCATAATATGCAGCTGTTGCTCATAAATACATTAATATATTATGCTTAGCAGAGTATAAATTGTCTGAAATTAATAAATGTACCTTAACTTACATTTGGATCGCTTCTTCCAAATAGACCTTTACTATAAAAAATATTACACTCTTCAAGTTAAATTTCATTTTCATGGCTAATATTCAGATGGCTTTCCCGTCATAACTGAAATGACCAAACAGGAGGCCACTGAGACCATTCATAAAAAAAATATTTCACGGCTTTTGATTTAAAACCAAATTCTTCTCTGAATTATTTCTAAGACAACTCCTGAAAGCAAATAATCAAAATGTCGCAAAAATGTCCTGTGGCAAATATCAAAAGGATCTCGACGAAAGAACTTATAGAAATTCGTTGCTCACGTGGTGTGAGTGCAACTCAATCGGTGTCACAAAGGAACGTTTGGAAAATTCATAAGGGTGCTATGTACCACACCCCTGGCGCGAACGGGTTGGGTCACGCGTCACACAAAGAATATGGTCTTTAGAATTGAAATGTGAATTTACGGGCACAAAAGAAGAAATGCCTTTAGAATGTGCTTTCTAGGAGAATATTGTGGTCTTCACTGAAACTCTATTCTACATTCTTGAAATGAATTTTAGTGTTCAAGTTTAAAATTAAAGATGAAGAACAGCACGATAAAAAGACCACTTTGAAATCTAAAATCGAGGGCAAAAATACCAAAAATCTATTCACATTCACGAAACAAATCGTCCGTAAAACCCGCTCCATTTACCCCACATAAGACGAAAGGGGAAAAGTTTAAAACCATTAAGTATTTGTAAAACAATTTTCTTCGCGGATCTTCAGTGAAAAACCCACGCAAAAGTTTGTGAAACTCCATAAATGTTAGCATGGGTCGTTGTATAATCAAAAGTTGGGTGGACCACGACTTTAGAATATTTGCGAGCGGTAACTTTGTGTGGAACTACAGCGTATTCTGTGGCGAGAGGAAGTGGGTTGTCAAACATACGGGTATGACTGACAATCAAATTATTTGGTTTAATAATGTGAGCTTGAGAAAATGAAGAACATTTTGCTAAATGATTGATAGTGAAACATGTCAGATTCGATAGAACAATAATGTGAAATTGAAATGGGGTGAGTTGAATCGTCGAATGTTTATGTTTATGGAAATGAGTTTACTTTAGGGCCAAAGCAGATTAGCTACTTTTAGCATCGGCGATCGGCAATTTAGCCGCTTTTTACAAGCCGAAAATATATTGAATATATTAAGGCTGTCGGCGAAATGTCCATAGGTGAAAGACCCTGCTGGGGAAACGGAAATAAATGAATCATCCTGTCGACGAACAGTCCAATGGCGAATCGGTCTTAGGAGAACGGTTGCTGAATCACACTATACACCGTGACATTTTAGTTGTCTTACAAAAGCAGCCCATTTCATGTATCCAATGACTACTTGAACATTCATTTAAAAAAAAATATATACACCGTGACATTTTAGTCGCTATCCAAAGGACCACTCAATTTACCCGACATAAAATATCTCTAGGAGCAATTTTTTTTTTTTTACAGTATATATTTTTTTTTTTATTTATTCATTGGATACATGAAGTGGGCTGCTTTTGTAAGACGACTAAAATCTCACGGTGTATAAAATCTAGGTATTAAAAGAAATAACTGCCACATTGGTCCACTGGTCGCAGGCGCTACCGCTGAGCATGAGGCCCTGTTTCCGATTCCCGGGTCGGACAAAGGGTTATTGGGTTTTTCCATCTGACATTTCTCAGTACTTGTCTGGAATCTGGATTTGTGCCCGGTTGATGGCAAGAGGCTCACTCCCACATGGGACTTCAAAATAATTGGTGAAATGTATGTACACCCACATGTAGGTACACCTCTGACTAACCCTACGGGAATGAGGTTGTTATGATATTATATGAGTTGTTATTATGTAAAAGACAAATTTTAACAAACTAAGGCATAACTCGCACTGCGAATTTTATTCACGCGGTTTATATTCCGTGTAAAGCGAATTTTAAATTGCCTGTGCGTGTAGCTAAAGATACCATGTGTTGCAGAATTGCGTTAAAAATTCTGCGCGATTTTTATCACAGCAGATTTTTTTTTAAGCTGAGCTGAGGCCCTATTGGCATTATAATCATTGCTTTTTCTATTTTTTTTGTTGTATGGTGTATTTTTCTGCTGTAATGCCAATAAACGCATTTTTTTTTCTTTCACAATGTGGTCTAGGCCTTACTCTACTTACACGAGAAAGGTTCAATCATCACTTAATTTAAAATAAGCAATATAATCTCGTGTAAATTGCCACTAAAAGATTACGATCCCCTAGAGATGCAGTATCATATACAAGGTACAACAATTTGATGTATGTCCTAACCCAGACAAATGAATCTCAATTATTAATGGTATGGCTTAAGTAGACCGTCGTTACGGCGCTAAATTGGACCGAAAATTGGTGTCAGAGTATCCATTATGTAAGGTTGATAAGTTACGTGGTATTTAACTTTTGAATGACTGTTTCTCTTGCGATCATACATTTTGGTTTAAATATTTTATTTTTTTATTTTACTAGCTTTGGCCCGCGGCTTTGCTTGCGTGGACGTCGAAAATGATTCCACGGGAACATACTATCGCGATAAAAAGTATTCTATGTCCCAACCAACATGATTGTCTACCCATGTGAATACAGACGCTGGCAGAGAGTTCCATACTTTGGCTGTGCGCATAATAAATGTGGAGGAGAAGCGCTGAGTACGACTGGATAAACCAAAACCAACACCAAGGACCAAGTGCGGATGGCACCCTGCAACACGTCTAGTGGTCCGGTAACATTTTTGTTACCGGCTTTAAAATATATTATGGGACTAATAAGCGTTTTAACTGTCTCACTATGCAAAACAGATCTGATGACAATCGTCAAAATGTTTCATGGGATATTGAATAACTAACAGAGCTTGGTGTACTTGGCTCTAAGTATACTTGGTAATTTTAAGGACCTCTTTCGAAGAAACCTACTCTGGCATTTCAGGAAAACGCTAAATTAATTGTAACTACTAAAAAAATACTAAAGTCGACAAGGTTCTTCTAGCTGCCAAAAATTTTCATTAGTATTCTTTACGCGTCGATACCCTAAATTTAGGAAATATAAAAGTCAACGAGTAGTTCTAAATTCAGGATAGGTTCTGCAAATGACCTGAACTTGTCCCTTAATGGCCTATGCGATGGCCTCTCATTTTCTTTATTTATTTAATTTAATATTGGATAGTGATTTGAAGAGAAACTACTAAGTATTAATTAACACATGCTTTTGCCCGCGGCACCGCGCGGGTGGTCGTAAATCATCCCATGGGAATGTACTAACGGGATAAAAAGTATCCTATGGCCCAACCTAGGTCATGGTCTACCCATATGCCAAATTTAATCCAAATCCGTTTAGCCGTTTTGGAGTGAAAGCGTAACAAATAAACAATTGTTTGTTTATTTGATCCACTTTCGCATATTTTATATAATATAAGTTAGAATGTATCTTTTCTAATTGGTTCTCTTTTATTTTGTGAATGTGAGAACGCTGTAGGTCTTGAAGACTCATAGATGTTTCGATTTGTTGGCCATTTCTTATTTTGTATGGACACTACTTGTTGACAGGCCTACACTGTCCTCCTATATCTCTTGGCACTGTTATTTTAAAACATTGTAAAAGCCAATTATTAAAAAAAAGTAACCGTAGAGTTTCTTGCCGGCTCTTCTCCATAGGAAACGACCAATTATGACCGTGCACCTAGCTTCTGACGTTACATAAGTGCCCATGTAGGTTTATGTGAAATAAAATATTTTGAAACCCCATTTGATGGGGTAGATAGATTTATTTTTTAAACGTACATTTCGGCGTCAAAAATCCACCGTTTAATATATTTTTTTAATTTTATGTACACAGTGACAGTCGCGCAATATAGAAGAATCTAAAGAAATATCATTCATCAAAATAGGTTTAGCCGTAGTAGTTACGAGGGAACATAGAGACGAACATACATACAGGTTAAACACATAGCCCTCCTTTTTTGGCTACATCGCAGTCGGGTAAAGCAGAGGTGTATAAAGATATAATGCATTGTACGAGCATCGCCACATGAAATGTATTGTTTTAGTTTTTACCTTAACAAGCATTTGCTTATTCGCCGATTACTCGTCCACATTCGCTGAATAAGCTATCGCGCCCACCACAAGTCACCTACTTTACGTGTATACAGGGTGGCAGGGACATCGACGCGAAGCCGGCTACCATGGATTCAGTACATGATTCTGAACCCCCACATTAAAAAAAAAATCTGCTGTTTCATAGAAAAGTGCAATAAAGTGTCAAAATGTATGGAGCAGCTGTTTTTTTTTTTAATAACCGACGAAAAATTTTAACGCAGGGGGGTTCAGAATCATGTACTGAATCCATGGTTACCGGCTTCGCGTCGATGTCCCTGACACCCCGTATATTTTAATGTTTTTCCTAATAAATCGGTCAATCAATAACGGACACAAAACAGTGATTTTATTTCCTGTCAACATCCCGTGTGATTCGTACCCGTCAACAAGCTACATACTACATCTCAGTGTACGGACAAACTGCCTGTACATGCATTTTGCAAATGAAGTCCCATGTAGTATAGATGGCAAGTACTTAGCCTATTACAGAAGTTTTTGAGGAATCTTTTGAAGTGATTAGCTAATGATTTCAATTTCTTAACCAACTCTTAATTTTTTCTTCATAATTATCAAAAAGAAAACTTTTGTTACAAGTGATGATAATTTTAATTAAAGCTTAATTTTTTCCTCAAATTATACAGGGTGGATTTTTGAGACAGGGCAGTAATTCAGGGTAGTAATTAGGTAGCTTAACCGTTGCAGCTACAGGAAAACGGTCAAAGGAGACTGTCATTAAATTTTTGAGACATTTTGATCCGCATTCACAGATTTTGAAAAAGAAAAATCAGTCGGCAAGAAAATGGGCAGCTCTCACAAAAACTTTTTTTGTTGCGAATCGAACCTGTTTCTTCTAAGGGCCAAAACACTATTGGACCAACTGAGGTTTGAGTACAAAAAAAGTCGGAAATCGCAAAAAACTTTTCCCATACATTTCGGAGGAAATAACTCTCCAACCTACAACAACAGACCGGTCGAACATGATCCTTAGGTATAATTTAAAATTAAAAATCAGGATCGATTGGCATCATAAAAAGTTTTTGTGAAAACTGCCCATTTTACTACTGATCGTATTTTTTTTTCAAAATCTGTGAATGCAGATCATAATCTCTCAAAAAGTTAAGGACAGTCTCCCAAGACCGTTTTCTTGTAGCGACAACGGCTAAGGTACCTGTCCTTACTGCCCCATCTCAAAAATTCACCCTGTATACTTTTTTATAATCATTGAGTTTTCCTCATAGAATCCTTCCTCTAAAGATTATTCTGAAAAAGAATCTAAAGAATTTACTTGAGTTTTTTGTACTAACACTATTGAAAGAGAATAATTACTTCACTAATGAATTATCGTCAAACATTTTCCTCAAGAATTTATTATCAAAGGCGTAGAGCGAAGTATTTTTTTGTCCTAATTACTTTACCTAACTTCAGATTAGAAACTAGAGTATAATTATCTAAGATAAAGTTTTTACTTATTTTCTGGGTAAGTGATCGAGATTACAAGAATATATTTCTTAGTAAAATTATTATCTAAATTAAGGAATATTCTGTTCATTTACAAAATTGTTAAAGTATCTTAAGAAGGATCCCTTAAAATAAACTGTCCGACGAAGTACTTACTACGGCCATACCATTTTTGTCTCCTGTAACTATGTTCGCGTTAGAAGAGTAGGTTAAGGAAATTAATTGTTAAGCAAATTGACACCGTAACATCAATTGGCCGTCTTATAGACATTTCATACAATTGTCGAAGAATAACATGTATGATCTGAATATGCGGATAATTTAAGTTGGTACCTAGTCAATTTAGTTAACAATTAACTTTCTTGGATTTACTTTAGCCTATAAGACATTTCTAAATTTTTTCTATTAGGTTGATATCGACAATAAAATGTTATCAAATTAATTTATATAATCCACAAGCTTACATGCAATTAACCAAATATTTGGATTTTCGGGTAATTTTTCAGTTAATATACCTAATAATTACGCCAAAAAAAAATCCATTACAAAAAGGACATGATTTTTTTTGTAAAAAAATAATAATATAAATTACCAGTAGTGCCCTGACATTATTAAGTACCGGGTATTCAATTACATTTAAAACTGAACAGCACTTTGAAATGCCAACATTTGACATCCAACAAATCAGTTTTCAATACAAAAGTCCTCTACCAAGCTGTAATACCATCTATTATTTAAAATAAATAGTAATGGCGTGTTATAAATACGACATAAAAAACCGGCCAAGAGAGAGTCGGACCCGTACACGAAGTTTTCCGTACCGTGCAAAAACCGCCGAACATTTCACGTGTCTTATACGGGGACCACCATTAATTATTAACTTTATATTTTTTTTATATTTGTAGCAATAGAAATACACGATCTGTGAAATCTCAACTATTACGGTTCATGAGTACAGCACGCTGACAGACAGACGGACAGACAGCGGTACAGAACCCTAAAAAGCAGCACATGTTCATCATGTTATGATTATCATAATCATCATCATCACAGAACGGTGAAGGAAAACATCGTGACGAAACTGACATGTCCTTGTTTTTTTTGTTTAATGGTGGGAAGTTATCAAATAACTTCTCCCGCTCTGAGTGGAGCGGGAGGGCGTGTCAGATTTTTACTGACTAAAACCCACCTGTTCCTTCCGTTGCCTGTGTGCCGGGGCCGCGATATCCCTTTCGGACAAACTCACAACCCTGGCAGGACTCGCAACCCCGGCAGGAACTGACATGTCCTAGAACTAAAAATTCGAAGACGTATGACATCCACCAACCCGCACTGGGCCCGCGTGGTGAATCGCCGCCCACTCCCTCTCACAGAGAGAATAAGATTCCTTCCCAGAATACAAAAGGTGAGCTTGGTACTGACCAAACTCATCTTTTTGTATTTTTGTTCGCTGCAAAGAATTTCGTTGATTTACTCGATACGGATGAATCTTTGACAGTCATTACGGGTCGTCAGGAGTCCGAAAGCCAGTAACTGGGTTGTAGAGCTCAGATAGGCAGTCCCTCCATGTAAAATATTGGTATTCAGCTGCATCCGGCGGTTAGACTGGAAGCCGACCCCAACATAGTTGGCAAAAGGCATAATAATATGATGATGAATCAATACAGATGAATAAAAGAAAAATACTTTGAATTTTATTATGGCACGATTGTGAACACGGGCTTAAACCAAACGAACACGGAACCAGAACAAGAGCATTCTTTTCTTGATATTCTTGAGATTTTAGTATGGACAGACCGACGAGAAAACAGTCTATCCCAGTTTACACAATCTTAACTTGATTGAGTGGGGATAAAATGTGAAAAACCGACCTTAATAATAAAACCACCTAATTTCCGTTGTTCATGAACGTGACTGATGGTTAGTAACTAGCGCCATCTATTGGCTAGAAACGTCAAATATAAATCATAGTCAGTTAATCAAGATTCAATATCTAAATTACAAGAAACAACTGAAAAAACAAACGCTACATTAATATTTAAAATCAATTTTTAAATAGAATGCATTAAGTCTAAAATGAAAGCAATGGTGGCTCAGTGCTAATGGCCTCGACTTACAAGTTGTAGGTCATGGGTACGAACCCAGGCAGGCGTGTGTAATGTACTTCATCACCACTACTCTCAAAACAGTGAAGGAAAACATCGTGAGGAAACCGGCATGTCCTAGAACTAAAAATTTGACATCTACGAACCCGCACTGGATCCGCGTAGGTAGCCCACTCCCTCTCGAAGAGAGAATTGTATGCCAGCAGTGCGAACTTTATATATAGGCTGATTATGAGGCCTAAAATGGCACTGCACCGACTGCACCCATTTTAATCTTTATCATTCGTTCATCACAATACCACATGCACATAATTACTTACAGCATTACCTACTGGAAAAATATTTGCCTCGTGGGAAAAACTGATAATACAATGGTAACAAAAAATCGTGTTACATTAACAGGAAAATTGCAGTCGTAACATTTTACGCGCACTATTACGCGCGAATGTAATATTGTTACAGACCTATTGTACCACAGAGCTGACCACACAATGGGACTGTCTGTGTGTGTCGAAAGTGGTTAGATAGTGACAAAATAATTGTTGGCAGTAATTTAAATATAATTTTATAATTTTGGATTCTTTTCCATTTTGTGAATGTGAGAACGCTGTAGGCTTAGTGGACTGTAGATTTATTGACCATCTTCTATTTTGTTAAGTACCTGGTACTTGTTGAAAGACCTACACTGTCCTCCCATACATACCTATTAATACTATTAGCAACAGCAACAGTGATAGCCTAGTTGTGTGACCGTCGGACTGCCAAGTCATAGGTCTCGAGTTCGAACCCAAGGTACGCCTCTGATTTTTCGAATTCATGTGCGTATTTTATAATTATCACTTGCTTCAAAAATGGTGCAGGAAAACATCGTGAGGAAACTTGTATGCCTGAGAGATATTTCTCGACAGCATGTGAAGCGAAGTCAGAGGTCCATGGGTGGCTTTAAAACTCTGACACCAGGTTAGTCACAAACCACACGAAAATGAGAATACTGTTATTTGAAAATATTGTAAAGGCCAATTATTTTTGTTAGAGTAACCGTGGAGTTTCTTGCTGGCTCTTGTCCATAGTAAACTACCGTGTAGTGAGTCATAAGTGCCCATGTAGGTTTATGTGAAATAAAATATTTTAAATTTTTGCATATAGTTTTTTTGCCATGCCTCGAAAAGCACGTTGTCGATTGTCGTTGGTCCCGGCTGTCATTATTGGATCTTTGACAGCGTCGGTCGTAAGAAGCCCGAATTGACTTTGACTTTGACTTTGACTTTGCATCCGGTTAGACTGGAAGCTGACCCCGACATAGTTAGGCAAAAACTACGCAGATGATGATGATTTTTGTACCATGTTTATATTTTTAGGCTACCTATCACTGTTTTGTTACGACAATAATACTGTATTCAGCTTTCTGAATTTCAGCAGTATATTTCTTAAGTAATAAGAAATAAATGATGTATTAAAGATTTATCATTGTATTCCTTTTAGGTTGCCTCATAATAAGTAATTATTTCTTCTCGAACTGCATGATTTGTATCTTGAGAGTTATTATGTGGGTACGTATCTATACTTCTTTTCAATGGCCTGAAACCGACAATCTAAAACGTACAAATATAGAATTGTAATGACAAAATAACAGCTTTTTACCAAATGCTTATGAAAGTAAGTACTTTTTTTTTTCTGTCAGTTTGTTCCGGCTAATCTCCGAAACAGCTGGACTGATTTTGACGGGACTTCCACTGGCAGATAGCTGATGTTATAAGGAGTAACTTAGGCTACTTTTATTGTAGATGAAGGATTAGGGCCTACGTGGGCGACGCCGCGACCAGCAACTAGTACTAGTACTAGAATAAATAAAATACAACCCACGTCGTAGGAGAAAGTAAACTCTAATAATGTATCTATGTATGTATGTATGTTTGCATCACCATGTACAAACGCAGAATGAATTTTAATCATGTTGTAAAATTGAATGATGTCATCAAAATCATTCAATGTATGTATTTCCGATTAACGATCGGTAATATATTTAACGATGCTGATATTGTGAGCAGTTATGCTCGGGTCGCACGAGGCTAGTTTTTTAAGCTAGGATACTTGCAAGTAATATCCTGGCTAACTATCCTGGCTTGGCACCAAGCTAGAGCTGTTTGCACGATGCTGGTTAATTTTAAGCTAAAAACATTGCGGTGACTTAGTCCGTAGAGTATAATAATCCTATTGGGTACTATGTTCGGCGGCCACACGAGCTAATCTGACCTCGCATTGTACGGAAATCCTATACAATGCGAGACCAGCATAAACTGGAAATGTATAGCTTGATGTGTAGCCGTGTCACGTACTTGAAACCAGGAAAGTAAAATCGGTGGTGGTGGGCGCTACTAGCTCAAAAATAGAACCCAATCTTATTAAGCTTACTACAAAAATGAGGATAGTTCTGTTTACACGACGTTAGAGTGACCGGCTTGCTAGCTTACTCGAACCATCTTGCTATCCTAGCTTCAAAAAGTAGCCTTGTGTATCCCGGACATTAAATTTATAACGGAACATTATTCACTACAATACCAAAACAGGGATTCTAGCTCAGTAAAGCTCAGGCCACACTAAGCGCTCACACAGGGCATACTTTTTGTAGGATCTACAATCGATCAGTTTTTTTATTGATACTCGTACATTTTATCTCTACTGTTTCATTTAGCTCGTACAAAAAATCGCCCACCGATGACACTTTAAGGCGAATACCGTGCAGGATGCGTAACGCGACTGCGCTTTTCGATTGTCAAAGTCACGCGAAAATACACGCCAGTTTGCTTCTCTATACCAGTTATTTGACCCAACCGGTGTGAGCAAATTTAGTCACGCATCTCGCGCGGGATTCACCTCAGCATGACCTTGCATTAATAAGTCACAATATGAATCCCTGTTTTGGTAATGTATTGTGGTGACGAATGTTCCGGAATTGTAACGGAATATGTATTGAAATCGAAAAGGTGTATAACTTGCTCACACAAAAAATTATATTTACTCTGAAAAACGAATACCTATTTTTTACGGAATCTTTAGCATTATTATTATTATATTAATACGTGAAGCAAAAACTTTGTACCCCTTTTTACGAAAATTACGCTGACGGAGGAGTATGAAATTTGACACAGTTAAAGTTTATATGGAGAAGGAGTGCAGAAAGCTTGTTATAATATACATTAGAAATAAATTAAATTAATAAAAAAACATTACACACACTACCATGCGTTTGACACAAGATATAGGCTACCTTAGAATCATGACATTTAAATGAATTATGATCGAATGTCGACCTCTGGGCGACCACTAGTAAGTATAGTCCTATAGTGTTTCCACTGCTGGAATACAGGCCTCCTCTTGGTGAGAGGGAGTGGGCCCCCACGCAGGCCCAGTGCAGATTTTATGGACGCACCTCTACGAATTTTTGGTTCTAGCACTTGCCGGATTTCTCACAATGATTTCCTTCACCGTATTGAGAGCAGTGGTGATGAAATAATTTATAAATTTATCTATAGTTCATCTATACTTATAATAATATGAAGAGGTAGTTTGTTTGTTTGTAAGTTTGTATGGAGGGGGTTATCTCCGGAACCACCAGTCGGATTTGAAAAAATATTTTTGCATTGGATAGCCCAATTCCTGCGGAAGGTCGCGGACGAAGTCGTGGGCAGAAGCTAGTAGATAAATAAACGTCATCGTGTCGTCGTCGTGGTTATAGTTTGTTGGATGCGGGAAGCACAGAACCGGTCGTAATTTCGGTGCTTGACGAGGCCTATTTTCAGCAATGGACGTCTTTCGGCTAAAATGACGATGATGAGTTCATAGATGAGATTCAATAACATGAATAAAAAGCAGTGATAGCCTAGTGGTGTGACCGTCGGACTGCCAAGTCATAGGTCTCGAGTTCGAACCCAAGGCACGCACCTCTGACTTTTCGGATTTATGTGCGTATTGTATAATTATCACTTGCTTCAAAAACGGTGAAGGAAAACATCGTGAGGAAACCGGCATGCCTGAGAGATATTTCTTGACGGCATGTGAAGTCAGAGGCCCATGGGCGGCTTTAACACTCTGACAGCAGGTTAGTTACTAACCACATGAAAGGAAGAAGAATAACATGAATGATTTTAAACACACCTTATACTAAGTCGTCAGGAATATTGTGAGAAGCAAACTAAGTTCAAACAAACACACAGAACATTGTAAATCGGACCATGATTATTTTAAACGCGATTGATGGACGTTTGTTTACTCAGATCAATTCATTGGCACTTAAGGAAACTCAATGATTTCTTACAATGATCTCTTTTTCAATTACTCTTGTCTGGCCACTTATCAATTATCTCTATTGATGTTCTTTGTGTAATTAATCACGGTGTATTATTATGTTCGACTTATATGTGAAACCCTTTTAAAATTGTTAGTAAGATGTTTCTTATAAACCTTTCAATCAATGCTTTAATTTAAGCCTTTCCCTTCCATCGTGTTCTATCACTTTGATACCTCAGGTCACGTTTTCGACGTCCTCACGCACATTTGGGAGTGGTGCAAGGAGGCGAAACGCCGGGGCGTAACTCCGCTGCCGCGAGAAATCACGGCACAGCGGATAGAACTCCGGCGGGATCTCATGGCGTCATGGAGAGTGCGATTGTCGCAACCCCGTGCTGGGCACGCCACAATTGCGGCGATAAGTCCCCTCTTTGAGGACTGGCTAGAGAGGTGCCACGGCGTCCTCACCTTCCACCTGACGCAGGTCCTCACCTTGTTTTGGGAGGTTCCTGTTCCGCATAAGGCGAGAAGAAACGTCCGGGTGTCACCACTGTGTGGATCGCCCGGAGGACACGGTGGAGGTCTGCCAGGCTTGGGCGGGGCACCGCCGTGTCCTTGTGGAAGCAATCGGTAACTATCGGGACGATAGTGTTTGGTTAGGATGCGGGTATATGATAATGTTGGCACCTATATGATAATGTCGTCGCTTAAAGTTCAGTTTCCGCTATAACTTCAAACATTTTTATGACTTTTTCAATGGTAGTCATTCTGAAATCAACTTAATTTACACTGTTTTAAGTTGATATTTGTTTAAGTGAAAATAACAGCAATTGGAAAAGGAATTTATTAGACTTTAGGTACCTAATTATTATCATTATAGAGCCAGTGCTATCGTAAACGCTTATCAGCTTTTCCTGAGTGCAGAGCTGGTTAAGCTTAGTTAAGGGGATCCTAGACTTAGGTAAAATGGCTGCTAAGGTAAATTGAAATTAGGCGGGTCACATCAGCCGCTATTATTTAAATTATTTTAGGGCTTTAATATACATATAATTATATTTTTTTAAACCTGCTCGTCAAGCCCTTTCATTTGATACCCAATATGGCAAAATTTAAAAAAAAAGTTGTCACGACTTTATAGAGGGCGCCATATTGGATTTATTATGACAAACGGTTATTGTCAAATAGCCTATAACCAGCGGACAATCAAGACGCTTCCAACGATCAGTAGTTTAGAAGTTATGAGGCAACAGATGAACATACATATATTCATACATACCGGCAAAAATAATAACCCTTCTTTTTGCTGCCGGAGTCGAGTAAAAAGGAATTCATTCGTGAACATATATTTCAGCACTGGGCATCTTTCACTCACATATGGAATGCTCGAAAAACAAATGGAAGGAGCTGATGAACGTTTATTCCTATATCATTTTGTCGGTGTGTTGTGAACGTGTAATGAAACAAAAATGAACCATTGACTCGAGTGTAGCGTCTGATATCGGACTTAGATTACTTAAGTTGATTTAGGTACCAATGTTGACGACGTACTTGATGTCGCCTGTGTCAATACGACAAACTTTTCAGTTGATTAAACAACTGCTAACTGACGATAAAATATTAAAACAGTCTACGCCTCTACGAAACTCACGCCGAACGTACGTTACAATATTAATGGTATAAGTTCGGGTAATCGTCTTAGGCACTGCTGCTTCATTAAAAGAAGTCTTTCACCGATGTGATAAGACTTAAATTCGAGGGACAAGATTCGAATAAGCCGCATTCAGTAGCTGCAATGCTTCGCTAAAGCGCTTGAGCGTCAATATGTTTCAGCGTTCCTCAACGATAACTTTCAGACTAAGTTTAGACAGCGAACCTTAAGATGGAGTGATAAAGTTCAAACTAGAACGGAACAATGAACTAGATTCACAGTCAGAAGCTTGAACTTGCCTTCCTCTAAGATATGCACCGATGATTCGCGAATAGAGCTTCTAAATGTAACTTTAACCCCGTATAATAAAGTTCAGAACCGAGCAAGAAGGCTCAGGTACGCAGTTACTCGCCTCAACGGTCTAAGAGGCGTTAAGCTTACTTTTCACGTTTCATCCTATGCAAGACAAAATAGATAAATCCAACAATTTCGTCACCTCCAGTTGAAAACCAATCTTATTTCCCTCACATACTGTCGAAAATATATTGAAAAAACTTACGGAAGGTGCCGTCAGAAGTTGGAGTGCTTCGCTCAAGTTCTTGAGTGTTAATGTGTTTCGTTCCCCATCTTCCTCTTCAGGGCCTGGGAGGTGGACTGAGGACTGTCGAGAGCGAAATTCTGGCTTCTTAGCACTGGAACCACTCCCATTAGCGAACTGGTGTTGGGAAGACGCTCGGCGGAATGGACACGTCATGTTGGTTGAGAAATGGTTCCGATTTCAAGTCATTTGTTTTGAAGTAGAGGTTCGAACACTGAGTTAGCACTGGCACGTTGTGGATGTTATCTGGAAAGAAGAAAAATATTTTGTTAATGACCACATACGTACATAAACTCGGCGACTTCCCAGGCAGAAATTGCAGAACAACACCGTTTACGATCCTTACATACTGCTTCCTGCTTCTACTTCGCCGGTTGCAAGTGATACGCACCTAATCAATTTTCCTATATGAAAAAACTCTATCAGAATACCAGCGCTGCGACATTTTTATTTATTTTTAAATGTCGCGGCATTATTCTGAGATAGGAGCCTTTTGGCCCCGTACAGGACATCCTTCTTTAAATTTTAATGTTACTTTGTTTTTTATTGTCTTTTATTTATGTTTAATGTGTTTTTAGTTTAATGTGATTTCCTGTGCGAGTCTCAATAAATACTTTTTCTTTCTTTCTTTCTTTTCTATATTTTTTTTATGAGAAGCTTATTATAACGCTATAATAAAAATTCGTGGTCATTTCTTAATAACCGTGTTTGGCTCATCGTGATGACGGTACACAATTGATAACAGTTCAGTCACTACAGATAAAGCAAAAAATGAATCAGTAAAATATATCAACATGAATTAAAGAGGGTTGGTCAACTTTTGTCGCGAAATTTCCAAATCGGAAACGCAATTCATTAAAATTGTAATAAAAAGCCCAACTACGACAAAAACGTCCAAAAACCACGGTTTAAAAAAACACAATTTATGCCATAATGACGTGTCATTATGGCATAAATCGTGCAGATTACGTGTGACTGATGTCTTTTTGTTACGATGCAGATGTCTTGTTTATATCTTGTTAGTTGGCGTTTTTGTCGTAGTTGAGTTTACGTTTTTAACTTTCTTTTTTATTTCAAATATCTTGGGGCTGTGGTCATTAAGGTAGGTGGCAAATGGAATAATTATGATACCGATGATTTTTTAAGCAGACTACAAAATTTTATAGAAGGCTCTTTGTTTTTTATTCTTGGTGTGTATAAATATAGATAAACAATATACTCGTAGTTTCAGAAATCACTCTTTAAGTGCCTTTGTACTCAAATTATAATTATGTCGTATCTCTATGTATTTTACTGTGTGTAATAAATAATAAAATAAATAAGATTTTTCTTTAAATACCAAACACGATGATAAATATTAATCTTAAAAATATTTTTTCGGTAACTCTTTAAATCTGTTTTAGGCCGCCATGTTGGATTGTATGTAACGTCATATTATAGCTTAAAACCCGTGGTACAACTTGACGCTTCCAACGATACCTCGTTTATCAAATACGACTAGGACCTTAGGAGTTATGAAACATATGATAACAGATGAACATATACATACATACATAGCCCGTTAAAATCATAACCCTCTTTTGGCTTTGCCACAGTCGGGTAAAAATTCAAATCCTAACTAATATTATAAATGCCAAAGTGAGCTTGTTTTTTGGTTTGTTACGCTTTCACGCTAAAACGGCTGAACAAATTTAGATGAAAGGCACACCATGACCTGGGTCCTTACTCAGGTCATGGTCTACCGGTGTGCTTGTCAAAACATGACCTGCCAAACAAATAAGGATCATCGACATCAATTTATAATTGACGGAGTAATCGAGTAACAAACATACAAAAAAAAAAAAACGAATTACGAACCTAATCCTTTTTGAAGTCGGGAAAAATAATTTAATTGTCTACGATCTTTGCTCCATAATAATTATAACAATGTGTAGTCACATAACATAAAACACATTGGATACTTAATTGTATCTGCACATTGATGCAGTAATATCGGAATAAAAAGTACCCTATGTCCTTACATAGAATACTTTTTATTATGATATTCCCACGGGATCGAGCCTTATGCGAATGAAACCGCAGGCTGCAACAAGTCGCGCGAGGGAGAGGCAAGATTCGCGCCCTCGCGCTTCTAGTCGCTGCTGGAGACGCCCCGGGCGTCGGGAGTCACGAGCCGACTTCCGACCACCGTGGGCGCGGGCTTGCGGACGGTAGCTCGCCGTCCGATAAGGACCAGGCCCGGGTCGACAGAGATGTCAGCACCAACTGACGGGGTCCGTAAGGGCCAATCGCGGCCCCGGCACACAGGCAACGGAAGGAACACGGGTGGTTTTTAGCCAGTGAAAGTCTGACACACCCTCCCGCTCCCCCAGAGCGGGAGAAATTATTTGATAATATCCCAACCAAAAAAAAAAAAAGGCTGCAACTAGCCGTATAATAATTTTAATGTCACATCTAGTTCCTAACTCCATACGTCTTATTAAACTACTAATCCCGAAATGTTTAGTCAAAATAAACAGAAAGTTGTAAATGTGAAGAACCCAAAGCAAGCAGACGGTACTTTACTTAAACAAACAACATAATGGTCGGGAACTACTGCAAATATTTGACGCAGGTCAGTCGGAAACTAATATCTGGTGTTAATTACTTTACAGCGACAACGAGCAACAATAAGTAATTGTTGTATACTCGGAACAACAACACAACATAACATCACGCCAGTTATCCCCAAAGGATTAGGCAGAGGTGTGAGCGGGCACATATCCTGACTCCGGGCTGTTACAGAGAAATTCTAGATGAAAAAACCCACTACCACTTTGCCCAACCCGGGAATTGAACATAGGACCTCATGGTCAGCAGTAGCACTTACTACCACTAAAGCACCGAGGCAGTCAATAAACTGCGTATACACTACACAAAGAGATATTAATCTGAATCTCCCTCATGAAATCCAATTTGTCAATAAATACGTGATGTTATATCGTGCAAATAGTTTTATTAATCCTTATTATGTGCGAGGCCATCATTTATTAGCAATTTGCTTCGAGGTCACCGTCCTTTTCATGAATATCTATCAGACGTCTTCAATGTGATAAATAGAGTAAGCTACATATAATGCCTGGGCTAGACGAGGTTAGTTTTTGAAGCTAGGATAGCAAGATAGTGCTAGTAAAAAAAATAAAATAACGAAAGTCATTATTTCAAACTAGGCTGAGAATCAGCACTTTTCGAACGTCAAAACTACATAAGGGAGTCACCCAAAACGTCCACCCTTCACCACTTCCTAGTGCGTTAAATGGGAAGCTCGCAAGTTAGTTCCTCTAGCCTCGTGTATACATAACTATCCTCATTTTGAGGCTAGTAAGCTAGTGCTAGTGAGTAAAAGTCACCTAAAGGGTCTTGTCTATGCTTGGAGTTTCCCTGCGTGATCGAATCAGAAATGAAGAGATCCGTAAGAGAACCAAGGTAACCGACATAGCCTGAAGAATTGCCAAACTTAAGTGGCAATGGGCAGGGCACATTGCTCGCAGAACAGATGGCCGATGGGGCCGAAAGGTTCTGGAGTGGCGACCGCGTACCTGAAGACGTAGTGTTGGAAGGCCTCCCAAAAGATGGACCGATAACCTTGTGAAGGCTGCAGGAATCCGCTGGATGCGGGAAGCCGAGAATCGGTCGAAGTGTCGGTGCTTGGGAGGAGGCCTATGTCCAGGAGCGGCTGAAATGATGATGAAGCTAGTGAGAAAGCAATATCCTTCAAAACCCTCAGTTTGTGACTGAAATCATGTTACGAAATTTGGATACAGGTAAAATTGAATAAGCTTTCACAAACCGTGCTAAAGAAACCTTTAGATCGAAAACAATCTTAGTTATCTTGGAAAAAAGTTTCTGCGCCCATAAAAATGAGTCAAAACCAATTTAAAGATATAGAAAAAGAATCTCTATCTGAAATCTAAATCTTATTGAAGTTGAAACGACCCCAGAAACAGACGTAGGTAAGGTAGGGTCAACCTCAAAAAGGTGTATAAATCGTTTTTTTTTTTATTGTTTTATGGGTTTGCTCTTGACCTCGATCTCGCCTGATGGAAAGCGATGGATGAAGTCTATGATAGAACAAGCAAGCCCAGAAGATTCCTGTTTACTGTTGTTTTGAAGGCAGGCGGGTTATACGTGGAAGGGAATATAGACGCTGGCAGAGAGTTCCACACTTTTTCCGTGCGCATAATAAATGTGGAGGAAAAGCACTGAGTAACACTAGTCGGTATATCGACCATGTGCGGATGGTATCCCGCAGTACTTCTGGTACTCCGATAGTGAAAGGTAAATGGTGGGATCAGGTCGTAATTTAATTGTCTACGATATTTGTCCATAATATCGTACCAATGTGTAGTCACACAACATATAACACATTGGATACTTCATTTTACTTCAAAATTGATACCGTAATATAGAACATAAATTGTAGACAATCAAAGAACAAAAAAAAGAAAAGAAACAAAGAAAATGGCCATCGCTCAGCATAATGCTGCGACCCTATGCGAGGCAGAGCCCCAGCGCTGGTTTTCAGCGACAGCCGGCGTTGACGTGAAGACGTCAACCGGTGCAGTATATAGTGAAATAATATTAAAAAATATAATAAATACAATCATTAGTCCTAAATGTTTTTATAAAATATAATATCATCAAATGAATTCGTGTTGGTGTATACACCTTTTTGAGGCTGACTGTACTTACCTTCTATAAATTACTTTGGCACCGGCACCCAAGTAGACGGCCTTGTTATAACTTTACCTATAATAATAATTGGCTTAGTTTGATTATAACTAAACAGAAATCTTACAATGGCCTTACTAAAGTTGTATTTGTACAATTTCCCAGTTCCAAAGGAATTTAAATATTGTTTTATTTTGAAGCCAGCAGTCCTCTTGATAATCCAGTTTTGGGTGGGAGTTCTCAAATGGTTACAGAATTTCGTTAAAAAACTTTTGATTATAATAATACTGTTTGTCAAAATTAGGTTTGGAAAAACAGCCCAAACGCAAAAATGAAAACAGTTCCAAGGATTCCTAAGTTTTTTTATTTTACCACAAGGGTCTAGGTCTTGGCCTGCATCTTACCTGATGCTAAGTGATGATCAGGCCGAACTTGAAAGCGAGCTTCAGCCGGAATCCTCAACCACAGATGAACTGGCTATCTTACCTCTAACTGCCGAAACACAACAATGCTGTTAACACGGTTGTTATGGCTACAGACTTCAAAAGATGGTGGTAGCTAGCCAGGCGGACTTAGAACAAGCTCTACCACCAACCAAACCGAGTAGAAAATTTTGCCTCCTCTGGGAATCGAACCCGAGAGCTCTGGGTCTGAGACAGGTGCTCTAACCACCTGACCACAGAGCGGCACAGAGCGGCAGAGCGGCACAGAGCGGTTGAAAAGTTGTTGTGAGAATGCCTGATTTATATCGCAACAGTTTTTTTGGAATTACTATACCTACCATAAAAAAAGTTGGCGATGTTTAGATATTCCACGAACGCTTTAAGATGCGTATATATATATCGATATATATAGATATCTCCGTCTCCATACTTTTTTTTGTGCAAGTGAGTTTGTAAAAAAATGTATATCTTTCTATATGAGTCATGTCCAAGTGCAGATTACATGCTGTTTTTGAAAATCATTAATGGCCTAACACTCTTAAACACGAATTTTATTGTTATTGGAAGACCGCGTATTCAATGTTTTCTGGAAATCGCGATGCTTTTCTCAGATAGTTAAGTATCTACTCGAAATAAAACGTGCAGTTTCGTAACGTTATCCATCTCAACAGTTGTAGCAATTTCCTGGAATTGCAGACAAATCCTTAGTGCCCAGGGACACGACGCCGCGGCGCCGTCGCCGTTTGGTCTTTCCTACGTAATAAAAGATTGTGTACTTAAGAATTGTCTTTCCTACGTAATAAAAGATCAAGAACTTAATTATCACATCATGATCTGCATTTTCAGCATTTTCCCAACTATATTGGGCTCGGCTTCTAGTTTAACCGTGTAACGTTACGTTTTCCTCCGTGGAGGGAAACGTAGGTCACAAATTAAATTAAAATAAAAAGGTATTAAAATTAAAAGTTAAAATTAGTAAAAGTAAAGTTAAGTTTAGGACACAGGACAGGCTCGGGTTAGGCAGGAACAGGCACAAGACAGGCTCAGGTTAGGCAGGAACAGGCAGGCAGGGAGTGGAACAGGTGGGCAGGCAGGCAGGCCGCAGGCAGCGTGCAGGAGGCTGGGCTGAGGATTATCCCCCCTGGAGGTACACTCCAGCCTGTGGAACGGAGTAGAGGTTGTGAGACTTTGTAGATGGAGGCGCTTTGAGGCGCCTCACCTAGCGGGAGGACCGCGCTAGCGTCACAGGTGACGGCGGAGGTCTCTCTCGGAGAGTAACGACGTCTAGTGTCGGAGGCCTTCGTGTGCGTGTGCTCGCGGCGTTTTACGCCGCGTGGTTAAGAGTTCGTTAGAAGTGAGCACCTCCTACAGGGCTAGGCAGGAGGGCCGAGCGAATTAAACACAGTATTACACAGTATTAGAATGTTTATTGACATAATCCACTCAGTATCGATAGTTTAAATTACACAATAAAATTAGGACACTCGCGCACGCTAGTTATGCTAGTTTTAAGAGACTAATATTCGAGTAGCTAACTGTTCAACAAATAAGACTTAAGGGCATAAAAACAGTGACTCCGTCTCAAGTTAAAAATACGACTCTCCGAGGGCTCAGACAAGACTCGACTCTTAAAAATATGAAGACCGTTTTTATCGTTCTGTGTCATATTTTTAAACGTTTTAAAAAACATATTCAAGTTAATTCTTAATTTAGATATGACCAGCACTAATAAAAACGGCTTACAGAGGAGAAATCTTAGATCTACGCTTATTGCGAAGATTCAGTGTGTACACCCACTTTATGAGAGAAGATAGAGTGTACTTATCTATGGTGTGTTCTGTCTATGTTTTAGAAAAGTAAATTACGACAGATGACAGTTTAAGATGAAAACGTCAGAATATAAATATTCTAAAGTTTTTTACAAAAGGGAAAGATAAATACTATAAAATCGATTTGGATGCTAAAACAAGAGATAAATAAAAGTATGCTTTACAGAGGTAAACAATGCTACAGAATATAAAAGTGAGTTAAGTACATGTGTCATAGAATATTAATACGAAAATATATCAATAGGTGGTTTGTTTAATATAATAACATAAAGAAAGTAACGTGTTTATACGTAAATAAACTAAAAGATGTGGTTCCAAATAATGGAATACCACATTTCCCCGACAACCCAAGAAAAATTTTCAATACCTACGTTGAAAATTTTGAATGTTTAAATAAATCCTTGTTCTAACACACAACATCTTTCATACTTTCGTCAAACACTCTCATTCAAACACACATAGGGGATATGGTTCACGTTCTATGACGCATACTCCTCAAGGAATTATTTTGATAAAATTACGAAGGCTTATTTTTTTTAATTAGGTGTCGTAACCCGCACCTGTTT
This sequence comes from Agrochola macilenta, assembly GCA_916701695.1. Taxonomy (NCBI): domain Eukaryota; kingdom Metazoa; phylum Arthropoda; class Insecta; order Lepidoptera; family Noctuidae; genus Agrochola; species Agrochola macilenta. The sequence continues at coordinate 6,589,173 of OU753564.1, read as the reverse complement.
GAAGACCCGTTATGAAGCTATTTACAAGGCATTGGAGGCTTTTTTAAATGAGTTGCCAAACCGCTCAAGAGTTGGGAGTTTAAGAAACCCAATTAAAGGATTAAAGAAAACCCAAGTTTAAGAAGGATCTAGGTTTAAGGGAAACCTAAGTTTAAGAGAATTAAGTTTAAAGGTATACACATAGGCTTGTTTATCGAGTTGTGTAGGAACCGCTCGTAAGTTAAAGGTATACACATAGGCTTGTTTATCGAGTTGTGTAGGAACCGCTCGTAGAGTTTAAAAGTTAAGAAGAGTTTACCCTATAAGAGAGGGGATTTACTCTTTAAGATAGGAGAGTTTCCTTTAAGAGGGAAGAAGGTATACACATGGGCTTATTTAATGAGTTGTGTAGGGACCGCTCAAAGGGTTTAAGTAGAATAAGATGGCTGAAAAGCCGAGGTTAACATTTAAAAAAAAAAATGTGGGATACAAAATATGCCTAAAGGGTTAAGTAGTGAGGGTTGGTGTATATGATACAAAGAGTAAAAGGTATAATAATAATAATTGTAAAGAATCTATGAAAAAATAATTTGAATGTCTACTGCGGACAGTGAAGAAATTGTATATGACTGAAGTAGTCCGTTTAAGTTATTCAAATTAAATATTTTTATATGTTGTTTTAAATTAAAGAAAAATTATCCTCTAGGGGTTCCTTTAAGATATAGGTACTCCATTGAAGTTTCATTTTAGAAAATAGATAAGAGATTATAGGGATTAAGAAGTAAGTAAGGTAAAAAATAATTGTCAAAGGATATCCGAAAAATGTATACTAGATAAAGTATTTTTTTGAATTTTGAAAAATCGAGCCCACGTTAAAAATATAGTGCGGTAAAAGTAAGAAAATATAAAGTACGAGTGTATAAGAGGATATAATCTAGTAAAGTTCTAAAGTTAGGCGTTAAGCTGTAATGTTTTTGTGCCTAAGTAAAAGAGTGTTAACGAGTATGTTTAATGGGAGTGTGTAGTTCTAGGTATTGCGTGTCAAACTGTAACGTTGTGCCTAAGTTAAAGAGTGTAAGAGTCTTGCGATGTGTTTAGAAGGGTGTTTAGTGTATAAGAGGGTGTGAGGGCGCCAAACTGTAACGTTTGCGCCAAAGTTAAAGAGTGTAAGGACGTTATGCCTAAGTTTAAGAGTGTAAGAGTGTTGAGATGTATAAGGAGGGTGTTAGTGTGGAGCAGGGTGTGAGTTTCTAAGAGATTGGGCGCCAAACTGTAACGTTACGTTTTCCTCCGTGGAGGGAAACGTAGGTCACAAATTAAATTAAAATAAAAAGGTATTAAAATTAAAAGTTAAAATTAGTAAAAGTAAAGTTAAGTTTAGGACACAGGACAGGCTCGGGTTAGGCAGGAACAGGCACAAGACAGGCTCAGGTTAGGCAGGAACAGGCAGGCAGGGAGTGGAACAGGTGGGCAGGCAGGCAGGCCGCAGGCAGCGTGCAGGAGGCTGGGCTGAGGATTATCCCCCCTGGAGGTACACTCCAGCCTGTGGAACGGAGTAGAGGTTGTGAGACTTTGTAGATGGAGGCGCTTTGAGGCGCCTCACCTAGCGGGAGGACCGCGCTAGCGTCACAGGTGACGGCGGAGGTCTCTCTCGGAGAGTAACGACGTCTAGTGTCGGAGGCCTTCGTGTGCGTGTGCTCGCGGCGTTTTACGCCGCGTGGTTAAGAGTTCGTTAGAAGTGAGCACCTCCTACAGGGCTAGGCAGGAGGGCCGAGCGAATTAAACACAGTATTACACAGTATTAGAATGTTTATTGACATAATCCACTCAGTATCGATAGTTTAAATTACACAATAAAATTAGGACACTCGCGCACGCTAGTTATGCTAGTTTTAAGAGACTAATATTCGAGTAGCTAACTGTTCAACAAATAAGACTTAAGGGCATAAAAACAGTGACTCCGTCTCAAGTTAAAAATACGACTCTCCGAGGGCTCAGACAAGACTCGACTCTTAAAAATATGAAGACCGTTTTTATCGTTCTGTGTCATATTTTTAAACGTTTTAAAAAACATATTCAAGTTAATTCTTAATTTAGATATGACCAGCACTAATAAAAACGGCTTACAGAGGAGAAATCTTAGATCTACGCTTATTGCGAAGATTCAGTGTGTACACCCACTTTATGAGAGAAGATAGAGTGTACTTATCTATGGTGTGTTCTGTCTATGTTTTAGAAAAGTAAATTACGACAGATGACAGTTTAAGATGAAAACGTCAGAATATAAATATTCTAAAGTTTTTTACAAAAGGGAAAGATAAATACTATAAAATCGATTTGGATGCTAAAACAAGAGATAAATAAAAGATGTATATCAGAACGTTCGGCCAGTCGAGATTGGGAGCTGGCTGCTACTCCAGTTTTTAGTGACGATTATGTGACGTATAAAGATGCCAGCCAAAGAATTTGTGACAGAACAGTTCGAAAGTTAGAAGCATTTATTTATGGCCGAACGACCTGATATCAGAACGTTCGGCCAATCTGAATCTCCATAACTGAGGACCTTAGAGAAACTGTTAATGAATAAAGATTTAGTGACGATTTGGTGACAAACAACCAATGCTTTACTTTTACTCGTAATGCCACCGGTTAAAAGTAAAATGAATTTTGGTTCCTGGAACATCAGGACGTTCGGCCAACGTAATCTCCATAACTGAGGACCTGAGAGAAACCGTTAATGAATAAAGATTTAGTGACGAGACTGAAACGAATTTTTATTGCTTTTTTTTTTTTGTGTCGGCCCCTTTTAGTAGTAAAATGAAATTTTTACATATAACCTCAAAACATTGGGATTATCGATTCCTCCACAAGGAAGAAGCCCAGAGAAACAGTTAATCAATAAAGATTAAGTGACGACACTGAAACGAACTTTGATTGTTTTATTTATTTTTGTGACGGCCCCTTTAAATAGTAAATTGAAATTTTAACATATAACCTCAAAACATTGGGATTATCGATTCCTCCACAACGAAGAAGCCTAGAAGACTCGTAAAACCCCTGATGTGTTATAGGTTTTCAGTGCAATGGTGTCAGTATTTTTGTTAATTCAAAATTAATCTATAGAAATGCACTATGGCGGATGGCGACTGAAATAGGGTGACCATGTATTCCAATGAAATAAGTATTTATCGAGTACTTAATTACCTAAACAATTAAGCAAAACACGTCGAAATTGTTGAAATAAGGTGACGATGTAGGTATTGCAACAAAATAAATAGATACGCGGACTGAGGAATATGTGAAGGAGTGCAGATAACTAATATTTTATATAATGTGCATTAGAAATAAATTTAACTACTGAATTTAACTTAGAGACTGCACATGGCCCTATCAACTCAGATGAAGAAATAGCTCAGAAATTTGAAAACTTACAAAGCAGGTTTAAACCTTCTCCATTTATCGCTACTTACAAAGTAGTCGTTCGTAAAATGTTTAGAACATACTCGGCTATGCTTAGTCCCATAATTTCTGGCTCTCATCACTTTACACCAATTTCACCACCTTTCTCATTTGAAGGTATACTGAAAAAGGAAACGATACCTTTTCCAATTTATCGGCATAAAATTATCATATCGATAAAAAGTATCTTCATCAATAGCATAACATAACCTGACAAATTAACGATTTAATTTTTTGAAAATTTATTCGCGATCACAACATAATTTGTAATAAAGATAGTTTGAAGAGATCATTATCACTCTAATATGTATGTTATTAGTGATGACGTCCAAATATTTCGCGTGATTATATATGAAAACTCTAAAAAAACACTTACCGATAAAAGCTTACAAATTCATTATTTTCTTTCCGTTACGAATGTGATTTACACGATAACACAAAGCAAGCCATGTCCAGCCTATTGATCTGTCCTAAGCACTTATTTTTTTTAGAAAATTGAGCATCAATCTATGATTTTGAATAAAATAATGACCAACACCTCAACCAGCACACGTATTGAAATTCACGACGTAATATACGACTAAATCAAATACTTTATACGGTTAACCGTATACTAAGTAACTAGTGTGCTTTTTTAATTGACAAACTAGTTACTTAGTCAAATTCAATATTCAATTTTTTTATATTGAATTTGAATTTTTAATTTGACTAAGTAACTAGTGTGCTTTTTTTAAATTGGTCGTGTAATAAGAGACCAAGTGTGACCGTTTGACAATTGCGGAACGTCCATTTAGTTTTAAGCATAGATGATTGCATGCATTTGTCTCTTTTAAGTGTACAATCTGGGCCATAAGAGAGAAGAGCTTAGATATATCGTAATTTGTCATGTTATGTTAGTTATTACTCTAAGTCTCGTGGTGAACCAATTTAACTGTAATTCTAAAAAGTACAAATTATTATGAACCTAACTACCTACCGCTTTTTTTGGATGATTGATTACAAATAAAGCATTTTTAAATTTGTGTACCTATTTATTTAAGTATTCTTGTACTTAGTCAAATTTCCCAATCTCCAATGTCAGTCACCTTTCCACTTTCGTTTGCTTATAGCCAAAATAGACTCGACCAATATAACAAAAACTTCACAAGTGGACACTGGTATGCAGGCATCAGCTCAACGTTGCTTGTATCTATATAATTTAATATTACGACGTGTTTTGCTTAATTGTTTAGGTAATTAAGTACTCGATAAATACTTGTTTCGTTGGAATACATGGTCACCCTATTTCAGTCGCCATACGCAATAGTGCATTTTTATAGATTAATTTTGAATTAACAAAAATACTGACACCAGTGCACTGAAAACCTATAACACATCAGGGATTTTACGAGTCTTCTAGGCTTCTTCGTTGTGGAGGAATCGATAATCCCAATGTTTTGAGGTTATATGTTAAATTTTCAATTTACTATTTAAAGGGGCCGTCACAAAAATAAATAAAACAATCAAAGTTCGTTTGAGTGTCATCACTAAATCTTTATTGATTAACGGTTTCTCTGGGCTTCTTCCTTGTGGAGGAATCGATAATCCCAATGTTTTGAGGTTATATGTAAAATTTTCATTTTACTACTAAAAGGGGCCGTCACAAAAAAAAATAAAGCAATAAAAATTCGTTTCAGTCTCGTCACTAAATCTTTATTCATTAACGGTTTCTCTCAGGTCCTCAGTTATGGATATTACGTTGGCCGAACGTCCTGATGTTCCAGGAACCAAAATTCATTTTACTTTTAACCGGTGGCATTACGAGTAAAAGTAAAGCATTGGTTGTTTGTCACCAAATCGTCACTAAATCTTTATTCATTAACAGTTTCTCTAAGGTCCTCAGTTATGGAGATTCAGATTGGCCGAACGTTCTGATATCAGGTCGTTCGGCCATAAATAAATGCTTCTAACTTTCGAACTGTTCTGTCACAAATTCTTTGGCTGGCATCTTTATGCGTCACATAATCGTCACTAAAAACTGGAGTAGCAGCCAGCTCCCAATCTCGACTGGCCGAACGTTCTGATATACATAATAAAAGTATGCTTTACAGAGGTAAACAATGCTACAGAATATAAAAGTGAGTTAAGTACATGTGTCATAGAATATTAATACGAAAATATATCAATAGGTGGTTTGTTTAATATAATAACATAAAGAAAGTAACGTGTTTATACGTAAATAAACTAAAAGATGTGGTTCCAAATAATGGAATACCACAACCGGACACAGCTGGACCCCAGTATTTTACATGGAGCGACTGCCTATCTGACCTCCACAACCGAGTAACTGGGTAACAAGATACCCCTAGACTTTTGAGCTTCTGACTACTCGTAACGACTGTCAAAGATCTACGAATGACAACCGGGACTAATGGCTTACCCTCGGTATGTATAGAAGGTCACCCATTCACGGATCGACCGTCGTTAGCGTAACTTTACCTGATTGATCAACCCGTGCGGCTGTTGTAACTTAGCCATGAGCCTATTTACTTAATTGTGTAGTGGTAACGGCCGCGACTTACGAGTTTTAGTTTGTCGGTTCGAAACCCAGACAAGCGCTTTAATTTGTATAAACTATTTAATCACCACTGCTCTCAAAACGGTGAAGGAAAATATTGTGAGGAAATCGACATGTCCTAGAACTGAAAATTCGAAGACATGTGACAATCCGCCAACCCGCAATAGGCCCGTGAGGTGGATCCGGCCCACTCCCTCTCACAGAGTTCTGGCTTGTGTCAGCAGTGGGTACATTATAGGTTGATTATGCGATACTCTTCCGCTATTTAAAAGTTCGTTACATATTTACTATTTGCAATTAATCGGGCACAAATCCAGACTCCGGGCTGCTACTTAAAAATTCCAGATTTAAAAACACTATGCCCGAACCGTGAATTTCAGCTTATTAAAACGTGACGGCTGGTTTCGGCCTCTGAATGAACTGCAGCGCAACGAGGCACAATATTGTTGCATTATGCTTTAATTGTCTGTTTTCCCAACGATGACCCAGATATAAAATGCTGTTTTTATTTGTAAAACTTCACGAAGGTTTTATTGTGCGGAAATCGCATCAACAGCAAAAAAGAGTAGAGTTGTTTTTGAATTTTCTCGTAGTTCTTGTGGTCGCAAGCGCTATTGCTGAGGTCCTTGGTTTAATTCCCGGTTCGAGCATAGTGTTATTGGGTTTTTAAATCTGGAATTTTTAAGTAGCAGCCTGGAGTCTGGATTTGTGCCCGATTGATGGCAATAGGTACACCCCCTATTACATGGGGCGAAATAGGCGAAATGTGGGTGTACTATAGGTACACCTCTGCCTAACCCTTCGGGGAATACAGTCGTAATGTTATGTTATGTTAAGTTTTTTTTTGTTGGAAAGTTGTACAAGTTTTATGCTGTTAAGTGGTTTGTGATTTAATATTATATCGGAAGACGTTCTAAATGCGGATTTCACCAATGACACGCGTTCAGCACATCTAAACGCGTTCAAGAGCTGTCAGTGTACAATATTCCATAACAATTTTGACACTGACAGCTCTTGAACGCGTTTAGATGTGCTGAACGCGTTCAGTTTTATTGGTGAAATCAGCCTAAGAATAATCTACTAAAACATAATTTTTGTTTAGTAAGAACCTGCTTGTAAAATTATTGGTGCTTTCCGAATGAACAGACCAAATATTTTAAGGATATTTTTGGTATTTCCAGCAAAGATCCGAGCACTCCTATCTTATAAATGTTGCGATTTTAAACGAAATTAATGAATATTGCCAGCGTTCCCTCTAAATATTTTAATTAAAATCGTTTCCTTAAGAATTTACGTTGGCCCTGAAAGTAGGTACTGTTTTTATTACGTCTCCTAGAACGTTCGGAGTTACTCCCGAAATAGACGTCGCAAATAAAAATAAACAATAATACAATTTATATAAACAATTTTATCTGCCCTCAGCATTCCGTGTCACACATTTCATTACATACACAAACATCCAAAACGCGGAAAAAATATCTTCGCCCTACAAAAATATATTAGGCATGTATTACGCACGGACGCTTATTTATCGCGCGATTTTTTTCCCCGCACTGGATTTTTAACGCACTGCTTAGCGCCGAGAGTTGAAAATCCAACAGTGTGGTTCCTTGACGTGTTGGGATGCACTCTGTTGGATTCTCAATGCTTGGCTCAATACCAAGAGCTGAAAATCCAATGCCCGAAAAAAAATCGTTGCGTAAAAAAGCCCCGTGCATACCTGGGGTGATGTCGTATTTTTGTGTACACTAAATGCCTTCAAACACGCCCCGGATGGCTGCCGGATATTGTAGTAAGCCCGGTGGCAAATGTATGAATGGGTAAGCCATGTAAAAGCTTTTTAAGCATACTTATCAATACGTTATGCCATCGGGTGTGCGACGCCGACAAACGTAAAGGGACACTATAATGTTTTTCGCTCACGATTTTTAAATTGCAATTCTTAATTTAAATGCCATCTTGTTAATTTTTTTCGATAAATGTATGTATTTAATGGCTTTTAAATTGTACTAGTTTATATTTGAGTGGGTTTATTTTTCAAATCTCAAAACTGTTATTTGTTTTCTGAATCGGTCGAAGAAACTTAGACAAAAATATTATGCTTCAAAGGAAATCGCTGATTCCAATCTCTACAAAAAAGACAGAAAAATATTATATCAATATCACAACAGCAGAACAGTTTGATTCAACTTATTTCCTCGCTTCAATATCTGGATCAGATAGCCAATTTCCTGTCATTTAGGTCCATTTTCGCCTGACATTATTGTCAGCCTTTAGGTACACATTTCGTCTAAGGGTCTCGATCTTGCCCAATTCTATCCACATGTGGCCTTGGGGAACCCCATTCAATCTTGACCTTTCCTTGTGTATTTCAGGTAGGGCAGCCATTTTGAGCCAGGTTGAATTTATTAAGTAAGAAAAGGGATATTGGAATTATTTATCAGATGGTAGTTCTGTTTGTAAAAGTTTTGTTTTTTAGATATTTTTCACAGTTTGTTTATTTTTTACTACATTGTAGCTGCAACGTTTTAATAAAAACAGCATTGCATTTGTCGCAGGTTTATGACAAACTTAGGTTTTCGATCTGAAACCTAGGCTTCTAATCAAGAACCGGAAGAAGACCTAAATTATTACTTTATGTTAATCATAAATCTGAGAAACTCCATTTTTTTCATTTAAAAACCTAGACTGATTTAGTTTTATGACAAAATCAATGTCGGTTGCTATTTCTATAAATAAATAAAACAAATAGAGATAAATAAAAATAAAAAAACAATTATTTATTTTTTACTAGCTGCGCCGCACGGTTTCACCCGCATAAGTCTCGATCCCATAAGAATACCGAGGTGAACGGTATTCTATGTCCTTCTCCAGGTCATGGCCTACTCGTGTGCCAAATTTCATCTAAATCCATTTAGCCGTTTTAGCGTGAAAGCGTAGCAAACAAACAGAGAAACTCACTTTCGCATTTATTTATATTAGTTAGGATAATTTTACATACATTCAGCACATAAACAGTATTGGTCCTATACTTATTGTGGTTGCTTCAAGATGGGGATCAACTAAACTAACATGGGTATCTCATTTGTCTTCGTCTTCTTCTCGGTGGACCTATAGAACTATGAACCACTGAACTCATAGAAATATGAACCACTGAACTCATCTAGTTTCATAATGTAAGTTATCTTTATCGTGTAAAAGTGTTTGTTTTAACCAATTTACAGAAATAATATCATTATCATTGAACAACGTCATTGCCATTAGAATGAAATAGTTTTACAGAAAACGTTTCAAAAATAAAAAAAGGCATTATTTCAGATTGCAATATCGAAAAAGAGTAAAAACAATGAAATGGCTATGAAATACTGACAGTGCACGCTCAAAAAGCATTGAAAGCGGATATACAGTAGGTATTATAACTGTAACAGCTTTTACATTCGTTGTTCTGGGTATTGGCCAAAATTACTAACGGTGTAGTCGCGCGGGGAGGAGTGTCTAGTTCCTAGCCAGGTGTCATGTCAATTCGCCCAGCTGGTACTTGTTTGTTAGTAGGTAGTTACCTACCCTACTAAATTTAGTTGTAAATCTTTTAAGTGTGTTTTATTTTTATCTACACTAATATTATTTAGGGCAAATTAGACAAAACTTGAAAATCACCTTTACTCTAGATTCTAAAGTAGTTTTTGGGTAAAAAAATATACTCCCCCGACGACGAGAATCTCCTTCATTTTTCATCGGTTAAAAAGTGGTTTTATCCGCAGGATAAGATTGAGTGTTTTGAGTATTTATTTATTTATATATACTTTATTGTACACCAGAAAATACATAGCAAACAATAAATTTAACACTACAAAACATACAATGGGCGGCCTTATCGCTTTATGCGATCTCTTCCAGGCAACCTTGGCATGGACAGGGAATGCGTGGACATAAAAATGGGAGAATGATTGCGTTTTTCCATCAGAAATTTCTCAGTAGCAGCCCCTTACAGGCGTGATGTTATGTTATGTGTTTAGGCTCGTGCAGACTGGCGCGACTTGTCGCACGACGTGACACCGGTAATTATTCTAATCATAATCATTTATTTGCTTTGAAAGTAGGACCTACCGAGAAGTTATCTTAGAATTGTTTTATGGCTAGTTTCACAGCTGTCTACAGGCTCCCGGAACGGAGACACACGTAAGGCGCTAGAACATTGTTTCACAGCGACGCGGATTGGCCGTACGCGACCCACTCCAGGTAGAGCCCGTACAACGTATCGTACTACTCCCTCGTTTCCGAGCACTGCGGGCGCTACCCGTACGGGTCTCCGGACGGACGGCCCGTACGGGTCTCCCGGACAGCTGTGAAACCAGCCTATTAGAGTCGCGTCGCGCCTGTTTGCGCGAGCCTTTATGATAAGACTTACTCAAGTTTGGTCCATTCCGACGTAATTAGCATATTTTCCCGAGGAATAGAGATATAATGCGATAAAATTTTGCTGTCGTTCCAGAAAATAATAAAAAGTTTTACTTTCGTAGGTTTCGAATATCACTGAATCATATAGTTTATATTGCACTGCAATGCTGCAGAGTGCAGATCTCCAGACATTGTCTTTTCCTTTACTTGTTAAAGTGTTTTAAGGCTTTGCAGAAAATTGGACGCGCCGCTGTTATTAAAAGTTATGGCTGTTTTCTCGTCTACGAAGCCTTTTGTTTTGGTTCACGAAATTGGTTTTCTTCTATTAGGTTCTTCTGTAAAAGTATTTTTTGTTTCTATTTAGAAGTATGTTTTGCTTATCGTATAATTTAGACATGGTATCAACAAAATATGTGGAACAGTTAAATATTTTTCGTTCTAGTCTCATTGTAAAACTTGTTAATTAATATTCATACTTTATTTCATGCACCTAATTATAACATAGACGCTTAAAAACATGTAAGTAATGCCAATTTATATTGTGACAATAAAAATAAAAATAATTTGAAAATATTCTCGAATCTACACATACAAGTTCCACGAAATGACTGCCTATGTCAAATAACAGTACAATTTTCTGAGAAATGAGTTCAAACTCTCGAACCCCTTATCTAGGAGTACATCGAGTGCCGTTCAACACGAGGCCTTATAAAATTAATTACATCACAGAACAACTTCTTAGGAATAGCAAGTTTCTGGATATCTTCCATCTTTGCGAGCTTTGTCGCAAACACATTTCAGTTGAATTATGTCACAGGTGTTCAGGTGAATAAAATTACGAGACATGCACAATTTTTATATCATCATAATTTCAGCTAAAAAACCGCCACAGCTGGACATAGGCCTCCCTAAAGCATTGGCATATCGACCAGTCCTCCGCTTCTCGTGCTATGATTTTCATATCTTAACTTAGCTCACGCTTAAGAGCGAACCGAGGAAATTGCGAAATTATTGCGTTCGGTTAATCCCTTGCTGCATTGTTACCTATTATTTATGCAATTATTATGTAAGATATTTAAGGATTCACTCTATAAATCGTACGCTTTAGAAACACGAATTACTTGTAGATGTCTCTATGGAAAAAAAACCAAACAAATCTCAAAAAAATAAGATCAACCCTTAGTACGGCGTAAATACTTTACGGGAGGTGATCAGTTTTTTTATAATAACTAAACTATATGTTTTCTAACCACCAACGGTCGCTATGGCCCACGCACAATTGTCCACTGAAGGACTAAGTGAACTAAGACTGACTAACTGTGACTTAGTGGACTAAGTGTAAGTATCAAACCCCATAACATAGAACATTTAACATGTTTTCTATAACGTATTACGTACTCATACATTGTACACTTTCAAAATGTGTATTTGTTTTAATAATACGAAGGAAATATCTAAATTAGTGCGCAAACCACCTATTAATTATCCCGCTCTATACCATTCATTAGCGGCAAAAGCTTGGTGCGCCCTTAACTATGGGTTTTGGGTTTCTCTCTGGTATCAGTTCCAGTTGAGTCAATTCTCTGGGAATCGTTTGAGCTTCATTGTTTTGGCTCTTTTCTAGTGTTCATCGCTGTAGATTTTGGCTTATAATGCTACCACTCCGGTAGTGGTTGGGAATAGTGAAACGAGCCTGAAAAAAAGCCCCGCCCACACGACAAAAGAGATATTTCTTTAATATTATTATGATGCAGTAAACCCAACGACACGTATTTTTCTTTTTTTACGTAATCAATAGATTACGGTAATACATTGAGTAGGCAATTCGTTAAAATGTGGCATGACGTCACTCCCTGGTAGATTTTATACCGAGTTGTGACGTAGCGAGCCCCCACTCCCCAACTTTAATGCGTTTTTCTAAACCATTTTTTATTAATATGGTAGAGCAAAAAATACGTGTCTAATATTTTATTATTATCTGACTGACGGACAAAATAGTTTTTTTTCCCCAGTCAACAACCCTATTCATTTATTTTATTTATAATCTTTTGATTGATTTCCAACCCATTTCCATAACCTCAATCAATCTGCCTAGCCTTTTCCCAACTATGTTGGGGTCGGCTTCCAGTCTAACCGGATGCAGCTGAATACCAGTATTTTACATGGAGCGACTGCCTATCTGACCTCCACAACCCAGTAACTGGGTAATACGATACCCCTTGGTAAGACTGGTGTCAGACTTTCGGGCTTCTGACGACTCGTAACGACTGTCAAAGATCCATGAATGACAGCCGGAACCAACGGCTTAGCGTGCTTTCCGAGGCACGGAGGATTCTCGGTATGTAAAGATGGTCACCCATCCACTGACCAACCCCGGCAAGCGTAGCTTAACCTGCTGGATCGACCAGTGCGGCTGTTGTTACTTAGCCACGAGCTCCTCAACCTCCATTTCCATAACCTGATTGATTTTTATATGGTTTTGTATTCAAACATCATGTAATAAAGAATATCAATTTATTTAGAAATGAAATACTGTTCGTTCGTTCGTACTCCCAAGACAACCTTACTGCCTCTGGAACGAGCACAGAGAGCTGTCCTCAAGGTTATGACCTCGAAGCCGTTTAGATATCCCACCTCGGCTCTCTACACCGAATGTCAGGTCCTCACTGTGAGACAGCTTTTTGTTCATGGCACTATTCTGCGCAAACATCCCTCCGTGGTATACTCGTACAAGCCGAATGCTGCAAAAAAGCGTAGATACTTTGAAGTATGCTCAACTCGCAGATGCAAAACGGCCCTTGCTCAGCGTCATTATGATATTCTGTCCAACCATTTATATAATAAAATAAATACACTGTGCACCATTGCTCCCATGTGCCTAAATGAATGTAAGACCAGGGTCACAAAGTGGCTATTGACACTAAGTTACGATAAGACTGAAGATTTACTACATGTATCAATCGCATAACCTATGTACCTAATGTAGTTAATAATGTTATAGTTTATAGTTATATACACGCTTACATAAACACAAGTTTTTCACCATATTTATCTCTCAATATATACACATACCCCCACATTTGCACTTTAATAGGCTACATCATATCGTATGCGTGTACTAGTAAGTAGATAACTTAATAATAATAAACTGTGCTACTGTTAAATGTTCAAATTATAGGCGAGGACGCTGGCACCCTAAACACAAGTTAAATCTTACTTTGGGTGCCAGAGTTCATCGAAAACACTCTTTCCCTTAGTTGTAACGCTGCATAGTGTTTTAGATAAGTGTTATTTGTACAACTGAAGGTAATAATTTGTTTTTTTTTTGTTTGTAAGCACATCACTCGAGAACGGCTGGACCGATTAGGTAAATTTTTATGTTAAAGTGTTTTTAATAGTCCAAATTACGTTTTCAGATTTAAAAAGTTACCCAGAAAATTGGATAACTCAGAAAAAACTGAAAGTGCTGTGTTTTCGTCTTTCGGGTCACCTCCTCGTCCTTAATAAAATATTTTTTATAATGACAAAATGGTAAGACGGAATGTGATTATGTAAGTGCAAGACCGTAAGAAGTTATCTACAATTTATTTATATCTCAACTCTTAACTATTTTTGGCACTGCAATAAGACTACTGCTAGTTAATTGTATGTTGTGCATAAAAAACATGAAACTTTATGTGCCTAAAACTTATGCGTCACAAAATCTTGGACGGAAACCTCAAGGCTAGGCTGTAAAGTTTATGATGTAAATGAAGTTAAAATCCTAAACTTATTTAGTAGAAATACTTTGTAACCACAGCCGTCTTACATGTTGAATTTTATTAGGGAAGTAATAGGTATCTACGTACATTACAAAAAAAAAAAAAAATTTGCTCGCATTAAAACAGTATCCAGCTCCTGAACTAAACTTGTAGTTTATTGCACGTAGTTGTTCATGGTGTGTTAATTTTTTTTAAAGAAGTTTGGCTTTTACATCGTTTTCTGGTAAAACTTTGTCTGAAAATCATATTTATATAGTTAATTGATTCAGGCGTGACTTTGCATCGTCTATTAAAAAATACAATAAACGACGTATATTTAGTAAACTAATCAGCTTAACAGTTCTTAAAGAGTCATAAAGAACCCTGTAAGAAATCGACACGTGTTTCATCTCTCAACGAGGCATCCTCAGGATGACGATTGACTTGTTGTGAACCAGGACACGACGTGTTGCCAAGTCAAGCGTCGAACGCAGTGTGAGCCACACCGCCCGATAACCCCACTTATATAGGATAACTGCTCGGTCCACTTCGGCTAGGATCGTTATCAGCTCGATAAGTGGTGAACAATCGTAGCAAAGGCGGACTTGGATAGTGTAATCCTGTATAATTTTTTACAATTTGCAAAAAAACTATTTAAGAACAGTTAAGCGGATAAGGTTACTAAATATACGTCGTCTATTGTATTTCATATTTATATGTTAAAATCAAAGCTATAATATTATCTTCATCTTTCCATAACCCAAAAATTATAATTCCGAACCCAAGAACTTCAACTATTGTGTGTTATTCGACCGTCTAAATGAGTTACTCCGAGGCTTGGCCAAACGATACGTTCAAGCTTCGTCGTCAAATTCTTTATCCGCCATTTTGTGTCAAAACAAACGAGTCAAAATTTACCCTGTTTCATCAAAATTCTAAGGCTCAGTGTAGAATTTATTATACTGAGTCCCGCGTTTGATAAAATTGACGTCTTTTTATGGAATGGAGGCAAAGAGGTAGATAATTTTATGACAAGGTAATATAACCACTTGTCAGGAAGGCTTATTGTTACTTGTGATACCTTTTTTAATATTATGTTCAAATCTGAAATATGTTACGTAGAAGACAGATTATGTTATTCGTTTACGTTTTAGGGTTTCGTACCGAAAGAGTAAAAAGGGTCCGTACTTTACTGTGCTGTATGTTTTTAACCAAAATGTGTAGCCAGTTGACATTTTCACAGTATACGTGTAGCTATGGTCTCCATCTTCTTCTTAGCGTCTCGTTGGCAAACTAAATAGAGTCCGCCCAGAGTCAATTAGTTCCTGTAACGCAGACAACAGGCTGGACATGATATTAAGTGTCCCATCGTTTGTGGAACATCACCACATTTACCCTCCAGGGCGAAGTCATCTAGCTCTTAAGGGTCGGTACACATCTGACGGAAGATGCGTTGGGCGTAACATTTTAACTTCCAGTTAGTACGCTCGACGCACTAACGCATCATCGGTTAGGTGTGAAAGGTTGAATGTTTTATTATATATTTGTCTGTTTTGGCGATACGCGACCGATAATACGCGACGCATTTTCCGTCAGATATGTACCGACCCTTGTCCTGTTGACCTAGTCTTACAGTAGTTGCTTATGATGTGTACCTAACATCTGTCATCTTGGTTGACATATATGTATAATAATATGATATAAACAAGGAGTATTAATCATGTTTTTTTTTTGTAATGTGCGTGCCGAATAAACAATTTTTCTTTCTTTCTTTCTTTTTCTTTCATCACCATCATCATCATCCTGTTTACAACCTCTCGGAAAATGGGTTGGTACCATCTGACGGCCAACTCTAGAACCGCGCCCGCTCAGTGGTCAAATAAAATAGCGCGCGCTTCCTCGGCTTTCTGCTACAAAATTCCGTCCCTTTTCACGAAATCACTTCCACCGATTGCAGGCAAACGAGGGGAAATATCTTACACATCAAAAAAACATAAAAAAGGTAAGCCCTTATTTTGGTGATACCATTAGTGAGCGAGCCAAAAAAAGTTTAGTAGTTTAACAAGTTTAAATCTTGTATTTTCTCATAGATAATTCAAATAGGATGCATAAACCTTGGGCCCACCATATGCCCAGTAGTGGACTGCGATAGGCATAGTTGATTGATTGCTTGCATAAACCTTGTGTAGCTATCTATATCTATACTAAAAATAAAGCTGAAGAACTAGAAGGAACTCGAGGAGCTCGTAGCTAAGTAATAACAGTCGCACGAGTCGATCCATCAGGTTAAGCTACGCTAGTCAGGGTTGGTCCATGAATGGGTGACCATCTTTACATACCAAAACTCCTCCGTGCCTCAGAGAGCACGTTAAGCCATTGGTCCATGTTGTCATTCGTGGATCTTTGACAGTCGTTACGAGTTGTCAGAAGCCCGAAAGTCTGACAACCTGTCTGTCTTACCAACGGGTATTTTGTTACCCAGTTAATGGGTTGTGGAGGTCAGAAAGGCAGTCACTCTATGTAAAATACTGGTACTCAGCTGCATCCGTTTAGACTGGAAGCCGACCCCAACATACTTGGGAAAAGGCTAGGCAGATTGAATAGCTGGGACTACCAGTTGGATTTGAAAAAATCTTTTTGCATTTGATGTCCTCATTCTTGAGGATGGTTCTAGGCTATAAAACATCACGCTGCGACCCTTAGAAGCTAAAAGAAAAAGTGTCAGAAAGAATGCTAAGCAAAAACTAATTAATAGCGCGAGCGGGTGATGCGATGTGACGCGGTGGGGGTCCGGAGCTAGTAAAGCAATAAAATGCAACACTGCATGAGGAAATATACTTGGTTATCGTGCCATGAGCGCAGTAATAGCCCTCAGTTGGCATTTACAACTTGATAGACCGTTCTCCAATAAAATTTTGATATATATTCCCACAGTGTCGTTAAATGCATGCAACCGACAAGTCCTACCTACATAGGTATAAATGTTTCATAAACCTACAGAAGATATTATTGATGCTGTTTTACGAAGAAAGTATATTCCTCGCCGTGCAGTGAAAACCACGTAAAGAAATTCAATGTTTTATCTTTTGAACGGACTTCAAAAAACGAGGAGGTTATATGTTGCGTCTGGATTTTTTAAAATATTTTTCTCGAAATTGTCGTCAATTGTGGTCCAATTTTGTCTTTTTTTTTCATTGTTTGAGGAATCATATACGGTGGTCCCATATACATTTTATTAACTAAGCTTGGGTAGTTTTTGAGTTAACTTCGATAAAAAGTATTTAATCCACTTTGTGTATCTTGATGATGGTATAATACTTCCTGTCACTGTTGTTTAAATGGTAAGTAGTGGTATACGAATTGGTGTGGGAAAAAAACACTACAAAGTGTGACACACACTGACAATTGACGTCATCACGTCAACGCCAGTTGTCGCTGAAAATCAGTGCTGGGGCTGTGTCTCGCATAGGGTCGCAGCATTTTGCTGAGCGATGGCCGTTTTGCGTGGATGTGACGCATATTTTCCCCCAAATTGTTTATTTTCATGCTTTGTTCTTTCCATGCGTCATGTGTACCGCAAAAAAACGTATTTTCTTTTCTTTTTTTTCCAATTTCATTGTCATGACAGTGCGTCAAAACACTTAGTAGTTTGGCCCATACATACTAAAGCCTTTTTATTGCCGGACCATGAGACGTATTGCAGGGTACCATCCGCACTTGGTTGATATCCAGTCGTACTTAGCGCTTCTCCTCTACATTTATTATGCGCACAGCCAAAGTGTGGAGCTCTCTATCAGCGTCTGTGTTCCTTCCATATACTCGTATAACCCATCTGCCTTCAAAGTAGGAGTGAACAGGCATGTTCTGGGCACGCTTGTTCCATCATAGGATTCATCCATTGCTTCCCATCAGACGAGATCGAGGTCAAAAGTAGGTTCATTATCCAATAAAAAAGCAGAGAGATTGCTGAAGCCCGTATTATAATGCCGATTAATATATTATAATTTTATAAAAAAAAAAAAAAAAACTCAAAACGGCTATTTGACACTTCCCGTCACCCAAGGGCTGGTTTTTACCTTGGCCAGAGGCTAAGCATTGCCATAGAACGTGGCAATGCGGCCAGTCTCTTGGGTACATTACCAGTCGACAGCGATGCGGATGAATTGTTCGACGCTCTAGTTTAGTTTGTGAATAGTTTTAGTTAAGTTAGTTTATAATTTTGTTATTTTTATTTATGACTCTGTTATATGTTTTTATGAACATATATATTTCTATCGTATTAATCAAATAAATCAACCAAAATAATACTTAACTTTTATTATATTTAATTCATTTTTCATTTACCAAAATATACGAATCATTTACCACAACAAAACCACGTAAGTATGCATAACCAAAACCAAATGCGTTTTGTATGCATGGCAAAAGTTGGCGCATTTGGTTTACGGCTTTCACAAACATAGCTCGTTATTTATTAAAGCATGATTATGATAAAAAATCCCATATTCCTAAATGACCCTTACCCCAAAGAGATAAAGCTGAAATTCGTATACACAGACACTAATAAATCACATAATGTATCGTCAATAAATTGTTTACCAATACTCGCGATGAGTTTTCCGAGTTTATGGTATATTTATCATTCGAATAAGGCAACTTCCTCGTGGTATTATGGGTATAAAAAGTCTCCAATAAATTGCTAAAAAGACGGCCATTTTGTATAACAAATGGTCGTATTGAAAGAACGTTTGTGTACTTGGAGGATTTTTGCTATTCATTGGCTATTTCATCTTTATTTTTCTGGATCGAGGATTCAATGGCGGCAACAGAGATGATTAAGTATCCGATTTCGGGGTTTCTTTTGATCTTTAGAAGGTTTTTTCTGTCTTTGAAAGTTGTGATATTTGAAAATTCGCTTTTTATTTTGACATATTGAGTCTTTGCGCGTCCTTTTAATTTTCTTATATAAAATTGTAAGGCAGAATTTATAAATGATCTTAAATTTTGAGCATTAGGTATTAAATTTTACTCTCAACTATCATTAAGTAGAATACCAATACCAAAGAAAAATAAATAATTATTATAATGAACTGATGGACGCGAGTGCTCGTGCCTAATACGAAGCCGAATTCTGGGCCGAGTCAATTCAGATTGCCATCGAAGCGCTAAAAAGAAGATTACAGCAAAATTTCTTACCCAGTATTACATTAAAAATCAAAGTCAATTCATTACCCCCACCCCTGGCTCTAATACATACTCATTAATTCGTTAAGAATATCAAAAGTATCGCTGTATAGAATTCTAATTTTTCCTCATTTCCTCGTCCCCAGAGAGAGTGCAAATTGCCAAGACAAAATATGGCATATTGAATTCATACCTGGATTCTCTATGCGAAATATAATTCACAATGAAGCTGACGTGCCCAATAAATATCATGAATATATATAACTAGCTTTTGCCCGCGGCTTAGCCCGCGTGGATGTCGGCAAAATATCCCACGGGGACGAACTACCGGAATTAAAAGTACCAAGTGTTAAAATCCAGGATATAAACTGTCTGTAGGTATGCCAATTTCATCTGAATCCGTCCAGCCTTTATTGCATCATTCGGAAAATACATCCAGACAAACACAAAAAATCTACAAACTATATTTTCGGAATCGGACCCATTCCCACACCTCGTAGCAATTACTTTTTACTCGATTGCCCAAAAAGGAGTGTAATGTTTCAAAAATATTCCATCTCTAAAATCTTTGGTGAATGTATGCATAATAATTGCATTGGATAAATTCAATTATTAATGGATTCCAATCGGTAAATTTGAAAAAAAATGTACTTAACACTTTTCGCATTCAATTATGGCGTACTTATTTGAATGCAAAAAGTGTTAAGTGCCTCATTTTCAGAGAGGACAATTTTAAGCGAAATAAAAACGATATTCTCCATTTTTCAAATTTCGTAATTTCACTCGTGTGAAATTGTCATATTTGACTTATGGTGCGTACAGACTAGTGAAACGTAACATGAAATGTATCATGCAATGAAAGAATTTGCCGTACACATTGCTGCAATGTACCATGAAAGGGAACACACTTTGTAACAATTTCTCATAGCTTGGACGTCTTGTTTTGAAATGTGCATTTCACGCGCACGCTACGAGCAATTACAAGCAGCGCGCGGAGCGATCCGTGATTTGTCGGTTTTTCGAACGAACACAAAGGGGCGCGCAAAGTGCGCGGGGCAGCAGCGTGGACGGTCGTTTCGGAAATCGAAAGGGTTGAACATGAAGAGGATACTGCGTGGACTGAAGAAAAGGCACTCTGCTTGATAGATGCGTACAGGGTTCGTGAAATTTTGTGGAACCCGCAAAATTAAAACTATTATTAAAAAAATCTTAAGCAAGATGTGTGGTCGGAAATACGTAGTATCTGTAAGCAGTTCTCCACCTGCTCTCCGTTTATACAATTCTGTGTGCCACCAGAGCGTTGGGATCTTCGGCGCTAAGTGTTACATTGTTTCTGAACATACACTTATGTTCAGAAACAATGTAACACTTAGCTAGAAAATGCCTGCTTATTTATTATGATAGATAACTAAAATAACCTTTTCATTGAATTTAGATTCTCTAGATGCCTAGGTTTTAATATTTTTGTCCTTTCTATCGACTCACGGAGTCATTATGTTACCTTATATGTGCATGATTTATTTATATATCTCTTAATGGCAAGTGAACTGTTTTGTATTCTATATGAGAATAAATTCTGTAAACCGATCTATTGAAGTGTAAAGGTATGATTCCGAACAACGCGGGTGAAGCGTTATTCAGAATAATACCTTAACTCATTTGTTTTAAAAACCCTTTTAATTACCATGTACAACCGCGGATATTTACGGTGAACCACTTTTCACCCTTAAGGTTGAAAAGTAGTTCACCTCCAGTGTCCGCGATTGGTATGAACTTAAACGTTATGAAAATACATACATATTTCTAGTTAGTCACCAATGTCAACATTCGTTAAAACCAACACTATGTAGGTCAAGTAAATATGCTGATTTCTAATTACTGGCGGTCACGAAAAAACCCTACCTAATTATAATCCCTAAAGTTAATTAACAAGCGTCCTTGGTGACGTCACTAGTTAGTAAGAACTCCTTCATAAGTGGATGTTAGATGACGTCACCACTGCCCTTGATACCGTTATGCAATTGTTTTGTATATTGCAACCGTTCACTTATTTAGGTCGACCAATCTACCTAGCCTTTTCCCAACTATGTCGACTTCTAGTCTAACCAGATGCAGCTGAATACCAGTATTTTACATGGAGCGGCTGCCTATCTGACCTCCACATTTCAGTTACTGGGTAACATGATATAAGACTGGTGGTCAGACTTTTGTGCTTCTACCCGTAACGACTGCTGTCAAATATCAACGACTTAACGTGCTTTCCGAGGCACGGAGAGGTCTAGATATGTAATGGATCACCCATCCACGAACCGACCGCGGCAAGCGTAGCTTAACCTTCCATCGACCCGTGCGGCTGTTATCATTTAACCACATTTACGTAAACCTCTCTATTTTCAAATGTCTAAGTGAATGTTCGTGTGAGCTCCTCTTTTGACAAAGCCAATCCGATTTTAAGCCAATAAAGTATCTGTTCAGATTCAGGCCAGATAATTCTAAGCCAACAACTTCCTCTTGCGTGTCTAATAGACCAACCAGTGTACAAGGTTTAAAAAGACCCATCACGAAACCGTCCTCTACGCATTCATCATATCAGCCGAAAGACGTCCACTGATGGATATAGGCCTTCCCCAAGTACCACCACTTCGACCGGTTCTATGCTTCCCGCATCTAGGGTATTGAAAGGTGGACCAATCGTTCGAACCTTGTGGGAGGCCTACCAACGCTATGTCTTCCGGTAGGCGGTCGGCACTCCAGAACCTTTCGGCCCCATCGGCCATCTGTTTTGCGAGCAATGTACCCTGCCCATTGTCACTTAAGTTTGGCAATTCTTCGGGCCATGTCGGTTACCTGGGTTCTCCTGCGGATCTCTTCATTTCTGATTTGATTACGTAGATAAACTCCAAGCATAGCCCTCTACATTGCCCTTTGGGTGGCTTTTAGCCTTCTAATAAGGCCCATCGTGAGTGACCACGTTTCAGTGCCATATGTCATCACTGGCAACATGCACTGGTCTAAGACTTTCGTCTTGAGATACTGCGGTATGTGGGACAAGAAGATATTTCGAAGCTTCCCGAACGCTGCCTAGCCGAGTCGGATTAGACGATTGACCTCTTTCTCGAAGTTGTACCTACTTAACTCGTCTTAGATAAATATACTCCTCCACAACTTCGAGTGTAGCGATTCCGATCCTCATGAAAGTGTTACATGGCCTCGCAATCTGAAAATAAAACTAAGCAACTTTGTGCAAAAATAATTGCGACGTAACAACTTTTATTTTTGGTGTTAAAATTCGCGGTTTACGCTAGTGCGCAATATAACGCACACAAATATCGTGCTTATGAATGCATGCAAGTGTACAGGGCTCGTAGGAGTATTCAAAGTTTCATTATAATATTTTAAACATGTTTTCGTAAAAAAAAAAAAAAAAATTTGGAACCTTCAATATTTCCGTAATCAGGGGGTTCCCAAGTATGGTCAAGTATTAAAAAAAAATCGTAATAATGAAAGGACAAAATGTCTCTCGGCTTCGTCAAGGGTATTTTTACACCCGTTATAATAACTATCCTAGTTAAAAAATTACTACATTAACGAATTTACTCGCGAATGCCTTGATCATCAATAAAAACAGACTACAAAACATCAATGGCTTTGTATGCCCGCCTCCCCCCTTATACGTTATGTATACGTACCCCTTATAAGGAACGCCACAAGACTCTACGACTATTGTTCCACCATTATGGGCTATATTTTAGCCTATTTGTCAGTCATATCATAAAAAATCTGCCAAGCGTGTGTTGGATTTGTTATAATAAGTTCTGTAATTAAAGTGATTGTTGGAGTACAAGCACATAAAAAATTATAACACAAAAATATTGTATCAGGTATCAAAAACAGGATTAATTGATTTTTACCTTTGATGGTCAAAATCAATAAAATTATAAACTTTACTTTTTGAAACATTTTGTGGTTTCCCAGGTAATTTTTTCTGAGTTGACAATTTTTCGATCATTTTAAACTACACATTAAATCGTTTAATAAAAACAGTTTTAATCATAATTATTACAATTTAATTCCAACACTTTATTAGTGGCTTTTGTGGACATGATAGTTATTCAAAATTTGTTGTAATACTGGCAATCTTGCCATTTCGTTTAAAATTGGTTTTTATTTTCACTAATTTATTTATAGATTCTTTTCTATTTTGTGATTGTGAGAACGCTGTAGGCTTAGTGGACTGTAGATTTATTGACCATCTTCTATTTTCCTAAGTACCTGGTACTTGTTGAATGACCTACACTATCCTCCCTTGCCTATTAACACATATTTGAAAATATTGTAAAAGCCAATTATTTTTAAAAGAGTAACCGTGGAGTTTCTTACCGGCTCTTCTCCATAGGAAACGACCAATTGGAACTGTGCACCTAGCTTCTGACGTTTTATAAGTGTCCATGTAGGTTTATGTGAAATAAAATATTATGAATTTGAATTTTATATTTAAATTATCATCTACGTAAATATCAACTTCAGTTATATTCACTTAAAATTGTTTAACGCACATTCTTGTGACAGACAAACAGACATGCTAAAACCATTTCGTTTCGCTTACGGAACCCGAAAACCAGTTCATTGATTCTCCATTAATAGGACCATAACGCTATCATTTTAAGAGGCTATTTTATGTGATGGCCTATTCAATCGTGATAATATATTTTTATTGCCGATGAGGTAATATTTACTGTCAGCGATTGGCACCATACGATTGGTATTTAATCAGTGGGGGAGTTAAATGTCCCCCAGTTCCTCCACTGATTAAATGCTGAGACCGATTGGTTCAATTGGGGTGTTTTTGTAGGCAATAAAAAGGGTAGTTTGCAACGTGTTACGTCAGTGATTGATGTTAGATTCGTTCTTGTTTTTGTGAACTTTTATTGGTAAAGTTAGAAAGTTTTTGTGGAACTAATCCGATAAGGAATGTCTGTTTGGAATCTCTGAGTGTTTTTTGTTTTGGTGAGTAAGGAACAGTCTATTTGAGGGCATGTTATTACAGCCATTTAAAGAACCGTAAAACACAAGGAGGTTTCCTCCCATTGAAGAAGGGTCTGACGTGCTCGTTTATCACTGGTGTCATCATCTGTCTAGCCTTTTCCGAACAATGTTGGGGTCGGCTTTCGGTCTAACTGAATGCAGCTGAATATCAGTATTTTGCATGGACCGACTACCTATATGACCTCCACAATCCAGTTACTGGGTAACACGCTACCCCTTGGTACGACTGGTTGTCAGGCTTTCGGGCTTCTGACGACCCGTAACAACTGTCAAAGATCTACAAATGACAGCCGGTACCAACGGCTTTTAACTTGCTTTCCGAGGCATGCGGCGAGGGAGTTTTTCACTGGTGTCTAAACCTAGAAAAGTTGATCTTGATCTGTTGAGTTGATGATCGATAGAAGTATATTATACGTTCTTGGACGGACATTTTCAGAATAAGAATTAAACTGTTGCACGTTATTGTATTAAACTACGGCTTTTAACAACTTGATGGAAATTTGAAATTCATAAACTATTATGCAGTGAAAAGGCTCACTTTATTTTATTTACTAAAACAAAACAATATTAGCCTAACGGAACTGAACGGATCATTAAACATTCTTGGTAATAATAATTATTATTATTTTCTAAGAATTAACAATTATAGGGTAATATTTCAACTGTAATCCTATAATTGTTATGAAAATCAATCACATTAATAGTAAAAAAATATAAAGGCCATCTAAATTATTTAAGTGATATCGCTGTCATGCTGGGTAGCGATACTGATCCACCTTCTGGTCACTTTGGTATCTACATACCCTACCTACACCTACCTACCCTACCTACCTACCTACCTACCTACCCTACCTACCTACATACCTACCTAGCTACCTTAGGGGTATGAAAAATAGATAGTAGCCGATTCTCAGACCTACTGAATATGCAAATAAAATTTCATAAAAATCGGTCAAGCCGTTTCGGAGGAGTATGGTAACTAACATTGTGACACGAGAATTTTAAATATAAGATGTATTAAAAAAAATATACATTTAGAGCCCATCTGAATGAAATAAGCGATATCGCTGTCGTGCTGGGTGTGACCAGAAGGTGGACCAGTATCGCTATACTGGTCCACCTTCTGGTCACTTTGGACCAGTATAGCTACCGAGCGTGACAACGATATCGCAGTGATTATTGCTTCTATCTGAATAGGCCTTTACCCTTATTATATGCCAAAATATGAAAAAAATACAGACGAATTTTCCCAGAAATTTTGACAATGGATTATTAACTCGACGCGATATTCGTGATGTAATCAGCTCCCAAACAAATTTCGTGGTTCATTGATAAATAATTTTTCTCATTTTCCGTCACACAATTGTGTACCTTATACACTTAAGATAAAGATGGTTTTGATTTGGATGTAAAATATTTTAGAGTAAACGGATTTAAGTGTAGGTGCGTATAAGGTAAATTGGTGTTGACAATGTAATTTGGGTCTCATTTGCTTCATACAACGCTAATTCGTGTTGTACAAGTATGATTTAATGGGATGTGTAAGTAACTTTGTTATCAATTCTGTTTAAATTAAGGCAATGCTTCACGGAATTAGAGTGATTTGATTTGATTACACTGATTTTATAATATCATCACAAGTGCCACGAACAATGTCAAGTAAAATCAAGATTTTACCATTGCCACTCGAAAAAGGGCATTTTATTCAACGATAACAGCGAACAAAACTTTTAGTCACTGATTGAATAAAAACATTTTGAATTAATAACGGTTAATAAAACTCTATTTTAGTCGCTGAATGAATAAAAACATTTTTAATTTCGAACAAGTATATTTAATCCTTTGTTCTCTTCAATCTGCCTAGACTTTTCCCCTAACATGTTGGGGTCCGCTTCCAGTCTAACCGGATGCAGCTGAATACTAGTATATTATATGTAGCAATTGCCTATCTGACCTCCACAACCCATTAACTGGATAATACGAAACCCCTTGGTAAGACTGGCAGTCAGACTTTCGGGCTTCTGATGACCCGTAACGAATGTCAAAGATCCATGAATGACAACCGGGACCAATGGCTTAACGTGCTTTCCGAGCCACGGTGGAGTGTCGGTATGTAAAGTTGATCGCCCATCTACTGACCAACCCCAGCAAGCGTAGCTTAACCTGATGGATCGAGGTGTGGCTATTATCCTTTCTCTTATTACCGATTATATAATATCATGTGATAAATATATCGTAAATACTATACTACTATTTATTTTCTCGCAGTCAATGGTAAAAAGTAGAGTACACAACACGTGAAAAAAAAATCATCTCGATCCTTGTATTCCTCGCTCTACTCAGGATTGTAATCTAGAATCCTTCGGTGCTCTCGTGATCCAACTTCCTTCGAATTAAATTCCCTTTTTATCACTTGTTGTATAATCTACTAATATGCAACGGGTGTAAAAAGAATAGAATAGAATATTCTTTATTATGTACACCATAAAAAATACAGATACAAATGTAGTCATTTTACATAGGGTGACACAATGGGCGGTCTTATCGCTAAAAGCGATCTTTTACAGACAACCTTTGGATGGATTAAAGGGAGAAGGAGAGACAAATACTGCAGGTAGTCAGTGGTGTACCATTTACATACACAATAAATACATACATTCATAAAGCATACACTTATCTATATATATATATATATACAATAATAAACATGAAACAAGTTCAAGGAACTATATGTAATGATGATGTTTAAGGAGAGAGGAAGTGTTTGTTAAAAAGACGCTAAACGAAGCCGAGAGTCACTTGTTCTTTCCGTCATTGTGATTATTTTTAGTACTGGACCATACCTGGGAACCTCCTGGTTATGGAGATATTGAAAGTCAAAGTTTTTAGACCCCCTGTACCGTTGCATACATAAGAAAATCGTTTTGCGTAACATTGCGCGCTACCGTAATCAGTGATTTTTCACACCAAAAATAAAAGTCGTGCCCCAACAATTATTTGTGCAATATTACTTAGTTTGATGTAAAGAATGCGTAGTTGACGGCTATGTGATGCGTTTTGTTACACTCTGTAGGATTGTGATAGAGTGCTTTAATTGATTGGTAATTGTTTTTCAACTCACTCTCAAACTTATTGTTTTTATAGTGGTGGTTTTTTGTAGTAGTGCTTGTTGTTTTTAAACCTAGACGACCGCGCTCTGCTCTGGTGAAAATTGCTCATTTAATATTATAGGATAGTACATACTCATTCCATGCTGCCATAATAGTAAATACTAATTCCATACTGCCATATAATTATTCTAAGGTAGCCATCTTGTTCAAAAATTTGGGCGATCAAGCTCTGCTTGGGTGAAAATACGGAGAAAGAGAATTTTCTAAGATGTGAGACCTAGCTAGATAAATTTTTCGCCGCCGTAAACCCATATTTTGCAAGTTTCATCGAAATCGATAGAGCCGTCTCGAGCAGGTGATTACAAATATATATACAAATATGGCTTATTTAATAGTAGTAAATACCTGGTCGACCGAGCTCTGTTCAGTGTTCAGTGAAAAAAGAAAACATATCGTCCTGGTACCAACGTTGTATCACATTTTCGACGCTCTGTAAAAATTGAGAAAATAAATTTTCCTAGATACGAGTATGAGACCTAGCTAGATCGATTTTTCGCCCCCGTAAACCCATATTTTGCAACTTTCATCGAAATCGTTACAGCCGTTTTGGAGAACGTGATTACAAATTATATATTACTAGCGAGCCGCCCCTGCTTCGCACGGAGCGCCCCCTATCGGGTCCAAAACTATCCTATCTTTCAACCTGGAACCAACCATACACATTCAAAAAATTTCATTAAAATCGGTTAAGTAGTTTAGGAGTCCATCGCGGACAAACAACGTGACGCGTAATATATTGCTCACTTAATAGCATGGTTCTTCTGATAGATACCAGCCTCCTTTCTTCTCCAACAAACCTCACTCCTTGTCTTTTATTTACAGTCTTTCTTATACCTCCCTCCTTTACCCAGTCAGTCTATATTAAACCTTATTGCTCATAAAGCCCTCAACTCTAACAAAAACGAACCTTGCATAACTTTTCATCACCTCGTTACTCAGTTCCCATTTACTGAGAGATAAAGCATGAGCGACGCCTCCGCGATGGAAGTATAACTCACTGACTTCACATTGTCTGGCCATACGACCTATTTCCAAAAATAGCTGCCTAGTGCCTAGGTGACTACCCACAGGCCCAAAACTTAGACTGCAATGTAGGTCGCATCGCTGACGTTTGCCAGAATCGATGTTGTTATTTTATTGCTGAAGTTTTGTGTGTCTAGTTTCGAGGCTATCATAATTTAGAGTATCTTAAAAAATATTATAAGGTACCTAGGCGTTTTGTATCTTTTTTTTTATCTTTGCAATGGTTGGTATGACATCCTTCGACGAATAACAGGTATACCAATTTTGTATCACATTCCCGAGGCTGTGAAAATATTTTATTTCTAGACCGATTTTTCGCCCCCGTAAACCCCATTTTTTTTTTTTTTGGTGGGAAATCATCAAATGACTCCTCCCGCTCTGGGCGGAGCGAGAGGGAGTGTCAGACTTTTACTGACTAAAACCCACCCGTGTTCCTTCCGTTGCCTGTGTGCCATGGCCGCGATATCCCTTTCGGACAAACCCGCAACCCTAGCAGGCATTGGTCCTTACGGACCCCGTCAGTTGGTGCTGACATCTCAATGAGGCGCGCGTGGAATACAACGCGCCGTCGACCCGGGCCTGGTCCCTATCGGACGGCGAGCTGCCCAATGCTCACCGTCCGCAGGCCCGCGCCTACGGTGGCCGGAAGTCGGCTCGTGACTCCCGACGCCCGGGGCGTCTCCTGCGGCGACTAGGGGCGCGAGGGCGTGCAGCTTGCATCTCCCTCGCGCGCTCCGCCTCCTCCTTCGCGAGCATAACTGCTAACACATAACTGCATAACTGCTGTAAAAATAAAGAAAAATATTTTTCTAGATATGAGACCTAGCTATTTTTCGCCCCCCCTATGTTGGAACTTCCATCGAAATCGTTAGAGTCGATTTCAAGAACGTAATTTCAAATTTAAATTTATATACAAATATTACTCATTTAATAGATAGGATAAGAGGATTAACTCATGGAACCGCGTTGTAACAGATATACCTATAACAAAAATCTGACGCTTATCAACATCCGTTAGTAAGCGCTCATGTGAACGGTTGATAAAAGGATAAAATCGGAGATGACAAAACCGGTGAAACTTTTGTTGAGCCACAGATTAAAATAAAATTGTAAAAACACGTTACAGTATAGCAGCTTTTTTATAAAATACATTAAGGTTCACTCAGTGTAAACAACTCTAAGAAAATTAAGTTAAAGTCTGGAAAGAAAAGACATTTACAGTAGAATAACAATATTAAATTCAAGATCTAGAACAAAACATTAGAAAAGCAAACAAACTTAGTTAAATTCCCATTATCTTCTGCTAACAATCGCTTAAATGTGTTTCTGCAATACTGTTCTAGTTTTTACATTCTAAAGCCTCTTGCAGATAGGAGCGACGCGACACCGGTAATGGTTCTACCGTGAAGTTTTCTTAGAAATTGTTTTGTTAGAGTTCCTAAATATATTAATAGTATAGTTTAAAGTTGTGCCACAAAATAGATAGGTAGGTACAGAAGGTCAATACAACGAGCTAAGACGCACGCACACATATACACCCGTCTACGTCCAGAGAGTGCAAGCGCACTCGCTACTAGCATTTTGTTTCAGGTATAACTTGCGCCAGATAACCGTGCAATAATAGTAGTTTTGAAACTGTTGCATAATGAGGGGTATTAAAATACGAGTGTGTGGTGTAATAGTATCACACGAGTGTTTTAATACCTTTTGTATGTGTGTATTTTATGTCTTAATATCTGCGTTTTGTTTGTGCAGAATAAACAATTTTTCTTTATTTTATTTTTTTATGTGCAGTTTCACACACTACTTTATCTACTCTCATACATTGTGATTGAACCTGAACCTACTAAATAAAAGATCAAAGTTAAAGATCAAGAATACAAAATTCCCACAAAATTCAGTACAACAAAACGTATGGATGGCGCCTGCACCAACCAGCACATCACCGCGCATGTGCTAGAGCGGTGCTGCTGCCCCTCCTAACGTTCCATTACAAAAGTTGATGGAAACTCTTTGGTGATATGAACTTCTTGGATTAGCACTGTATCGTAATAGAAAAAAAAATGTTTTATAGGATTATTTTGTTAGAGAAAAGGTGTTATAATAATTATGATTCTATTTTTAAATTGCGGTATTGTGTTTATAAAGTATGTCAATATAAACTCGTTTTAAAGTTTGTAATTCGAATATTACGATATGAGAGTAGCTAAAAGTCATTGCCACACTTGTGCTAAAAAGTCTCTAAACTTAAATGCAAACAAAAGAAACACGCCACGTGCACGCACCAAGGACGCCTCTCATCGCGATACGTTTGTTTTGATCGTGTTAGCGACACTGCCTTGGCATTTTTTCGTATTGTTTTATAAAAACTTTTTAGAAGTTATTTTTCACTTTGTAGTGTTTTTTTTCGGAAGTCGGTTGTTTTTTTTTTGTAAAAAGTTTTTATTTTTCACTTTTTAGTTGTGGTACCAACCCCACACAAATTCGTCTATCAGTACCTGCTATGTAAATAACAGTCACAGGAAGTTATCATCATATTATCATCCACATACACTAAGTGGGAAAAATACATATTATTGAAGCTTACTCAAAAACTATGCCGGGCAAAGTTAATAAAATTTATATGGGACCAATCCAGGAGCATACCCTTTCAAACAAAAAAATATTTTCAAAGTCGGTCCACAATTAACGGAGAAATCGACGGACATACATAAAAAAAAAAAACATACATACTCGTCGAACATATAACCTCCTCCTTTTTGGAAGTCGGTTAAAAATACTGGAATACATTGGTAGAAGGCGTCAACGGCTTTTATTGCATCGCCAGATAACCGTGCGATAAAAGGCAATCTCCAACTATACCTTGGTACCAATATAGGCTTAGTTTTTGTTTACCCTAAACCTCTTAAGGGGTCATTGTACTCATCATTATAAACAACTTTCACTACTGTTTTTTTTGGGTTGTATAGTTGGACATTGCTGTACGTACGCGTCCATGCGTGCGTGCGCCTGTTGAGCACCGAAAGATGCAATGCAATTTTACCTCGATGTGTTTTGTTGGTAGATGTAAATCAGAATCAGAATCAGTATCAGAAATAATTTATTTGCAAAGAATGTAGGTAACAAAACATAGTTTTGATGGTGTAAAAAGAAGAAAAACAAAAGATCCAGTACATTCTACCGTATGGCATGCAACATTAAGCACCATCACAATCATAATTATTGCAAATCTATATTAATGAATAAGTGTCAGGTAATCAGTTTTTAATGTCTTTAAACCTAACTTCTTGAAAGTTGAATTCACCGGGAAAATAATAGTCATAGTATATAAAATTAGAATCAAACTTAACAAAATGAAATATTATTGAGCAATGTCATAGGGTGTAGTCATTTAAAAATTCACTAACAGCGTAATAGCATTTTTCAACTAGTAGTTTCGTTAATTTCTTTTTGAAAGAATGAGATGTATAATTTTTAATGTCATTAGGTATTTTATTGTAAATAACTGGTCCCATATGCATTATATTTTTTCGTAATAATGCTGTTTTGAAACTGCCTGTATGTAATAGACCTTTGTATTGGGATCTCAAAAATGCGGTCTTGAAGAATGATTTATCATTGTTTCAAAAAGATTTCTGTTCGTTTTAACAAATAATGCTACCTCCAGAATATAAAGCGATGGAAAGGTTAATAATTTTAAGGATTTAAACATACGAATACAGCTGTCTGTTGAATTGATCAGATTGCAGTTAATGTTTGGTAAACGATTTGAATATGAAAATATTACAGATAGTTGTAATTGGAAAGTCCATTCGTTATTTTAGTATTTGATAAATTTCTCTTTTCACATTCACGATAAACTGATTAACAATGAGCACGAATATGTATTTTCTGCATGACAAGATTCTTTATAGTTATCTAACAAAAAAAAATATCCTTAATTTGTTTTTTTTTTCGCTCGCACAACCAGAGTAAGCTCAAATGAAAATTAACACATTTTGAACGTCAAAATTACATAGCACAATCGTCCAAAACGACCACCCACTTTTTATTCCCTGCTAAAGTACCAGGATGTGGTGAACCTTATCTTGAACTATCGTCCGTTTAATCATCTTAATCAGAACCAGGCTAGAGATAATGAATCCCCTCAAGCGTTAACGAATAGCTAAACGTTACGTAAATACTTGCAGCAGCTTAACAAAGCAAATAAGAGCTCAAATGAGCCGTGTCAATAAAACAAACCTAAGGGTAGGTTTGTTTTATAATTATATTGCTAAATATAATAATAGCTGGTTGCAGTTCTTTGAGCAGCATTTCACTACAAATAAAATGCGTTTGTTTGCTTTGTAGAGAGGTATAAGTATGGAGACGTTGTTCTAGAGTTGATTGTTTGTTGGAGTTTCTCTTTTCAGATTTGTTTCTTTAAAAACTAAAAAAAATCAGTTTTGGGTGATGTTTTGAATAATTATGTCGCAGAAAACAGACGATCAGAAATTTTATTTTATAGGTAATAAATGCGAAAGTTAGTTTGTTTGTTACGCTTTCACGCTAAAACGGCTGGACGGGTTTGAATGAAATTTGGCACATGGGTAGACCATGAGCTGGGCTAAGATATGCTGGGGAGTTTGTTACGCCACTTCTTCTTCCCAGCTAACGCACTAGGAAGTGGTGAAGGGTGGGCGTTTTGCGGGACCGTCTTATGTCATTTTGACATTCGAAAAGTGCTGATTCTCAGCCTAGTTTGAATAAATGAGTTTTGAATTTTGACATAGGATACTTTTGATCCCGATATACCCACGGGATCGAGACTTAAGCGGGTGAAACCGCGGGGCGCAGCTAGTCATCTTCATAATTCAAAAGGAGTATTTGTCAGTATGCATAACAATAAATGAATTATGACAAATTTGTATTCCTTATAAGAAGTCTCAATTTGGCATCATTTGAAACTAAATGACCAGAACGTAAACGAAGCAAAAGGAGCAAGAGGAGGAGGAGGAGATGGAGATGTAAGGAGCATAGGAGGTGGCGTTCTGTAGTTTCTGCTTACCACCTTGGGAACAAGGCATGAGTTA
Organism: Agrochola macilenta; assembly: GCA_916701695.1. Classification (NCBI taxonomy): domain Eukaryota; kingdom Metazoa; phylum Arthropoda; class Insecta; order Lepidoptera; family Noctuidae; genus Agrochola; species Agrochola macilenta. Next base: position 6,555,545 of record OU753564.1, on the reverse strand, counting down.
TTTATGAAAACAAAAATGTATTTTAATTAATACATCGTGAATACATCCAACATGACTTTTGTTTCTTTGAGGCACCCCAATCCAACTGCAAATCATCATCATAGCTTGTTTTAAAACAAAATAAACAAAAACGCATCACTTCAAAGTTTCAAAGCAAATTCAAGAACGTCGTTCTTTGAAACTACTAACAAATCATTCCCTCTAATAAACCGAACATTTTTTCCGAGAAACGGCGAAAAAACACGATGATTTACGATGCAGTCACACTGAGTAAATTCTCCAACTCACTTTTTGTATGATCAAGTGGTGCTTCAAGTTTGAAGTGGTTTCCATTGAGAATGGAAAGTTCTGGAATGATTGCAATTTTAATAGCCTCTTTCAGAGATTTTTTTCATTTCATAAAATAGCCTTTACTAGTAGTTTTGATACCACTGCAGACCGGGTCATTCTCAATTAATAAAGTGGTAATTGGTTTAGTACTTTCTTTTATGAGGTTTTTTGAGCTGTTCGTGACGTTATGAGTGATAAAGAAAAAAAACTTTTCATAGTCACATAAGCATTCTTTAATTTATTTTTTGGCATAAAAATGTGTACTAATAAAGTAAAGCTCTGACTCCTGCGCTAGGTACAATCCCCTGTGTTACAGGAGCCAGTGTCTTCATGTCCATGCGGTCAAAATAATTTCAAGACTCGGCCTTTGTTTCAAAGTATTCGTTAATTAGAGTGAACATTTTGATTACACAATTAAAATGTAACCTATCAGATAGAGAGAGCAGTGATAGCCTAGTGGGGTGACCGTCGGACTGCCAAGTCATAGGTCTCGAGTTCGAACCCAAAGCACGCACCTCTGACTTTTCGGATTCAGGTGCGTATTGTATAATTATCACTTGATTAAAAAACGGTGAAGGAAAATATCGTGAGAGATATTTCTCGACGGCATGTAAAGCCAAGTCAGAGGCCCATGGGCGGCATAAAAACTCTGTCACCAGGTTAGTTATTAACCACATGAAAAGAAAAGAAAGACCTATCAGATCATCTGCTACCAATGGAAATTATGGACAAAATGGCGCCTGAATTGTCTCAAATCATCATCGAACAGAAACAATCAGTATACAAGTATATAATGTACATGTAATCAATGCAGTGTACTTTGCTTGATTTTCTTGATTGGACAAATTAAACCACAATCAAGAGAAGGACATACAAATTACTTTTCATCACAATGTTGTACAGACCTACGTAAAAGATCACGTTGAATTAATACATTCATGCCCATCACCGTTGAATTAAAGAGAATGCATCCACGCAACCGTTTTAATGTCATGCTTTTAGGGTGATTCCAAAGCCTAGAAAAAGCAGTAAATAATAAAGTACATAATTTTTAAATTATAGGTAGTATCATTAATTTATCATAGAATTGCTTCAAATACATTTAACTAAGCAAGTAGGTACTGAAGCCTGCAGCATATTTTGTCTTAATGTATTATTAAACTAACTGGTATTTATTTCTTTATAGCTGATGTTGTTACAGTACGACACAACTTAGATATAATAATACCAGCCTGTTACTGTCCCACTGCTGGGCAAAGGCCTCTTCTCATACACAGAAGGCACGAGCATTTATCACCACGCTTGCTCAAGACGGGTTGGTAATTTCAGACTTATATTACCCATATAAAGTTCAGGTTTCCTCACGATGTTATCCTTCACCGATGTCAGTAATGTCCAAGATAAACTCAGAAAATACATATGAATTGAAAAAGTCACATTGGTACTTGCCCGGATTTGAACGAACAACCTCGTGCACGAGAGGCGAGGCCTTAACCGCTGAGCCATCACGACATTATTAATTTAGATATATAGCGTCGGCAAAATTCGTAAAACCGATCACCATCCGAACTGAGTGGACCTTCAAAACCACCAATCTTTATTACTGCTTTAGGAGAAAATGATCTTTACGCAAACGCAATAACTTGTAAAGTCATATAACCAAATACATTCGTAAAATTGAAATGAATGAATGCAAATTTTAAAATGTATGCTACATGTAAGTTGTGTCGTACTGTACTTTAAATGTGGAAAAATGACGAAAACAAATATAATAAGGAGAAGAAAAATTTAATATTTTATTGACAGAGGTAACAATAAGACTTATTAAGAAGTAAAAATAATATGAATGACGTATCACACACGCAACGATTAACATTAAAACGTCCTCTGAATACAGAATAAGATCACCCTCACAAAATTCATGTCACGTCACCGTTAAACTACGGAGATGCAGTTTCCCCGAGGCCACCGTCCCGCCGCCAACGAGCCGAGTCCAAGGCCTCAACGAAAAACTCAATAAAGACGGAATTTGTTCAATGACACAACCAGATAAAATGTGGAGGACTGTGGAGGATAAAATAGGGGAAATTGAACGGAGAAGTAAACGTTCTGGGTTTTATGTCAAGGCCTGATGAAAGTTTGGCCTGTGGAAACCTATATTGTTTTTAGCTGCTGCATATGCCAAACAATTATTGAATTTGCAGCGATTATTGAACGCCCGATAACCTAGAATGGTTTCCTTGAAAGTAGGAGCTCGGCTTCATAACTACGAATATCACATGTATACCTACAGAAGTGTATGTTTGTATTTCTTTTATTTGTTTTACAAAAAAAATACCATTTTTAAATGTGATGTCTGTCTAATCTCCGAAAAGGCTGGACTGATTTTGACGGGACTTTCAATGGTAGATAGCTGATGACCTAATGCATACCTACCTGTTATTATGTTAAATTTAACCTATAGGATACGGTGGGACTCTAAGCAGGTCGTGCTTGGTTAGCCGATGGGATTAGGTCGGAGCCGACCATGGAAGAGCGCAGTTACCTAACACATGCATTTCCTTGCTTAAAAGGTGATCTCCAACTCATGTGTGTTAAGAATTTGTATAAATGCATTTTTTTTTTTCGCATTAAACTATTGTAACATTTATTACACCTACACATTATATTTTTTATTTGATAACTACCCACCACCACGTACTAAATAATAATGTAAGTATCACGAACTAATATTATTCATGTCACGCCACTATCGAACCAGAGGGAATGCAATCCCGCGAGGTCATTTCTGTGTCGCGCCAGGCCCCACATATTCTAGTCCAAGGCAGAAGAAAGAAGAAAAGGGGTAAGAAGTTAATAATAGCGTGAAATAAGGTTGACATAACCAATATTATGGAGTATAATTTTGACGCTTTTTACGAATGAAAAGTAAATATAACTTAGATATTTTGTACCACTTTATTCGTGTCACTTGCTTCAAAAACGGTGAAGGAAAACATCGTGAGGAAACCGGCATGCCTGAGAGATATTTCTCGATAGCATGTGACGCCAAATTCCGAGGCCCATAGCCGGCTTTAAAACTCTGACACCAGGTTAGTCACCAACCACACAGAAGATTCGTGTGCCTGAGTAGGATTTAAAAAATATTTAAGCACTCATCTAACTTATTACGTTTCGTATGTTTGGTTACTTGCACAAAATTGTTGGAACATTGCCAAGTAGGTATTAGTGAAACTAATGAGTTTCAAAAAAAAATCGAGATAAAGTCTTACACACGTTGTCACACTATGATGAACTGCGAAACCAACTTACTAACTCCTACATAAACCATATCTAATTTCATCCTCCAGAAATTACATTTGGCCGGAGCAAACCCCGCTAGAATAAACATGCTGTAATTATCCTTTATGGAACTTTATCTTTGCGTAGTGCAAAATAATTACAAATGAAACGTTAACACTGTCTTCAATTTTAATAATAGTATAAATAACGGCTATTTGCAGCACGCGATTTAGTCACGCTACATATTTTTCTAATTTAACATGTTATACTGAAACGAAAATGTTATATTTTTAATTAAAATTAAAAATATGGCCTTGGAACTTCAAATTAATTACTATATTTACATATCAGTTGAGTGTCCAAGTGAAAAAGGTTATTAAATTAATAATAATTATGTGTCTTTGACCTCGAAATTGGGGGATATAGGGCGTTTGAATTTAGCTAATTGGTACCATTATACGTTATGACGTATTCTTCCTCTTCTTTTCGTGTGGTTAGTGACTAACCTGGTGACAGAGTTATAAAGCCGTCCATGGGCCTCTAACTTGGCTTCACATGTCGTCGAGAAATAACTCTCAAGCATGGCCGGTTTTCTCATGATGTTTTCCTTCACTGTTAAGAGACTTATTTGAAATGTATAGTGGTGATTTCTGGCCAAAAACGCAGTCTTATTCTCAGTTTTAAATATTAAATGGTACTGTGGTAAGATAAACATAACAATTAATTTTAAAAAAACATAACTATACTCCTTATTATGTACACGCTAAGGATTCAAGATTATAAATTTTGTAATTTTACATAGGGTGGTCTTATCGCTAAAACCGAGCGTGCGGATAAGCGTGTATATAGTAGTACTCAGTGCATCTATGTCTACATACAAATGTGTGCGTAGACACACGTGCACTCTCTTCCCTCACTCTCATATTTCGATGGGACGGCAATCCGACACGACCGAAGAGAGATCAGGCGGGGAGAGTATTTAGATAAGTGCCAATATAACTTAGCACAATTCACCACATGTTTGTACTAACTTACCACAGAAAACTAACCAATCAACGTAAATAAAAGGAAAGGAACCTTTCCTTACCTTTTATCACAAGCGTTGAAGTGGTTCCTAGCACGCCACTTGTTACCTACTTTAGCAGTTAAGTAATGTTCAAGGTAAAACTTAAGCAGAATAATATAATATTATACTAGCTTAAACTTAAAGTTTCGCGGCTTCTTTGGAGCACCTTTGTCGTGGCTGTCCCAATTCTAAATTATACAACGTCTTTTGAAACTAATTTACAGACTTGCTCAGTAATAGGTATCTTTAATGATGTTAATAATTTTAAAGAAAGTGGCTACCTAAAGTCTACTGAAATACTGGCTTCCATTTGATGTTTTTTCCACTTTAACAAATATCAACTTTTAGCAAGTATAAATTAAGTTGATTTCAGAATGACTACTTCTATTGAAAAAGTCATAAAAATGTTTGAATTTGCAAAGCAAATTGAACTTTATTTGTGGGTGCTAAAGTTGTTTTTCCAAAACAAATATTTGTTTATATGTTTGGAAACTAAAACGCAGTATACAGTGATCAACATGCTTTACACCACTTTATAGCATGCTTAATTTAATGAGTTCGCAGGTACGGAATACCAGCACGGCTCGATGGAAAGTTTTAAGCTACGCTTGCCAAATGCTTCGGAAAGCACGATAAGCCGTTGGTCCTGGCTGTCATTGTAGATCTCTGTTAGTCGTTACGGGTAGTCAGAAGCCCGAAAGTCAACCAGTCATACCAAAGGATCTCGTGTCACTCTGTAACTGTGTTGTGGAGGCAGAAGGCAGTCGCTCCATGTAAAATACAGGTATTCAACTGCATCCGGGTATACTGTAAGTCGACCCCAACATAGTTGGGAAAAAGCTTGGCAGATTGATTGATTCTATTGAAACTGCAACACCTATTTCTGGATCAATGTATCTTATTTCAGTAGCGGATTTACGCCGGCTCTTTTAATATAATTTGGTAAACTATTTAGACCAGATAGTTAGTAGATCCAGATTAAAATATCGGCGCTTACAGATAGCAGTTAGGTCCGTTACAATGCCTTGGTCAGACTGTCAGAAACACTTAGGATACCTTTCTTATCTACTCTAGGTGCCGAATTAAACGTGGCGCCATTGTGTAAGGCCATTGTCCAGTAATGGACCGATATAAACAGTTCATATTGATTGATTGATAGAACACTTATCCTACACACACAATCATCCACAATGCTTTGTTTACTAAATATTACATCACTCAAATATCGACTTATAATAAAGATTACACAAAATTAGAAGCAACCATAATACACAATATTTTCTTAACGTCTTCTTGAAGAATAATGGTTAGTGTATTACGGTCCGTTACGTGAACTTACGCGTTTACGTAAGAGCTTTTCATAATTTTACGCTCAATTTTACGGGAACGGTCTTTATAGGAGTCGCGTTCTGAATATTTCAGCTGATTTTCGTAGGTAAGTAAATCAATAGCATAAAAGCCTGTTACCGATATCTTTCATGGTTTGTTAGTAAAATGTTTGTTTTTATAGGAGTTCCGTGACAAACAACGCTAATAAACCGCCATACTATTTATAGCGGTTTGTTTTATCTCTATTTGTTTTTTTTCTATGCATGAAATTAAACATATATTGTTCATATACAATGTCGCATATATATGCCCTCCCGTATTTTTCTGAATATTCATGACAAATTATCGAAAATCTTAATTTTTTTAAATTTTTTCTTATAATTTTTTTTCAATGTCCCGCTATGATTTTATGGACTTACACTTGTGTTTTTAAAAGAATAAATACAGTTTAAAAAAAAAAAAAAATGTTTTCACCTCCTTTTTTTTTCATAGTCGACAATTTTAATTTTAATTTTTTTTGTTTATCCGATAAAATAACTAATAAGCTATTAGAAATAATAAACAGAATTCAAATCAAGTCAATAACACAGAAGAGATGGCAAGCGCTACAAAAAAAAAAAAAAAAATTTTTTTTTTTAAATTAGTTTTCAATAATTTGTCATGGATATTCAGAAAAATACGGGCGAGACACATGCCCATGTGCAACATTGTATTTTCAGCCGTGATTTGAATTTTCATACGAATGAAGCCATGGCTCGCATCCGGCGTGCGTGTATGACAAGATCCCCCGGGAACGTACTACCGGGATAAAAAGTATCCTAAGTGTTAATCCAGGTTATAAACTATCTGTCTGCCTCATCCAAATCCTATTAGTAGCATAACATAATGATTGAATACTATCGTGAATTCATGCAAGCCTAGTACTTTTTCTTAGGTTACTGCTCAGAAATTGTGCACAACGTCTAATGATTAAAATACTATCTCGAATTCATGCAAGCCTAGTACTTTTCCTTAGGTTACTGCTCAGAAATTGTGCACAACGTCTAATGATTAAAATACTATCTCGAATTCATGCAAGCCTAGTACTTTTTGTGCCAAGTTTCAATTTTATTAACTCAAGGAATCACGTTGTCTCATACAAACTTTGCCCCCCTTTTTTACCCCATTAGGGGTAGAATTTTGAAAAATCCTTTCTTATCGGATGCCTACGTCATACAAAGAACACACCCTACAAGTTGCAGGTCTCGTATCCGTCAATCAGTCAGTCATTCAGGACAAAGTATTTTATATGTATAGATTTAGATTTCAAGTCGCTTAGACTGTGTTTTCGTTGGTCGCTGTTGTGCCATCTCACATGGGTTGCCACAACGGTGATCCGTATTTGCGTGTTTTTGTGAAGTATCAGTTCTTACTAATATAGTTGTAAGTCTTACTAATCGTTTTTGAGGCATATGATACTTAAATAAAGATTCTATTCTATTCTAAAGTCAAATAATTTATTTCAATTAGGCACAACATATGAGGCACTTTTGAACGTTCTAGTCGCCCCTTCCAAAAGGGAGTTTTTGATATGTGTGTGAACCCGTGGATAATACTTTTGTATGTAAAGATAAATTAAGAAATGTGGATAAATATGTGCGTTAAGAATTAGTTAGTTTAATTCCTAGTATTTCATCTATGATAGATAATGTTTGTCATTATTTAATATTTATACTTACCGAATACAAAAAGTATGTTTCTAACAACAAATAAATTTTGTTTGCAATATTGTTAACTTTGTTTTTAAGATATAATGTAACTTTGATTTGCTTGTCATTTAGGTTTAAAAAAAATCAGTTTAATTTCGTATTTTATATTTGTGGGTACGCCGCGCCGCTAACGTCAAAAAATAGAGATCCGTTAACCTATTTTATTTATAACACCTATGCTTATCAAATAAAATCTTTGTCCTCTGATAATAAGTATCCCTGCTGGATCAAAAAATAACAATAGGTAATGGAAAACGTTCTGCGTATTTTTATATTCAAACATCAGGATTGACCAAAAAGCTAATTTTATTTAGGTCTTAATACCAAAACTGATCCCTTAGGCAGTTTGATGTTGTTGGTTTTTCATTTCGAACCGATCCCTTTACAAAGGTACCGCATGTTAATAATATATTTTTAGATAGTCATGTCTATCTTTACAAGAAAAAAAAAAAAGATAAAATATTATAAATTAAAGTCGCGTTTCGTGTCTGTGTGACCGCGTCGTTCGTCTTAACCACGCAACAGATTTTGATGCGCTTTACACCATCGTTTAGAGAATTAATTTAAATGTATAAAACGTTATATTAAACTTACTTAAAATAAAGAAATCTCGATGTTTTGTCAAGTAATAAAAACTTTTTGTAGAAGGGGCGGGTCGCTAATAAAATATAATACCAGATGAGAAAGTATGAAATAATATTGAAAGTTCTTTTCGAAAAAAACATAATTTTTGAACAAGAAAAGAAAGAAGAAAGATTCGTTTATCTCCGGTAAACATGACGCAAAGAAGAACACAAACATAAAAAAAGCGACCAAGTGCGAGTCAGACTCGCCCATGAAGGGTTCCGTAGCAGCAAGTAACATAATAGTAAATTGCGGTTTACGATTTATGACGTATTAAAAAAAATACTTACTAGATCTCGTTCAAACCAATTTTCGTGGAAGTTTACATGGTAATGTACATCATTTACTTTTTTTAGTTTTATCGTTCTCTTATTTTAGAAGTTACAGGGGTGGGGGGGGACACATTTTACCACTTTGGAAGTGTCTCTCGCGCAAACTAGTCAGTTTAGAAAAAAATTATATTGGAAACCTCATTATCATTTTTGAAGACCTATCCATAGATACCCCACACGTATGGGATTTATGGGGAAAAAAATGAGTTTCAGTTCTAAGTATGGGGATCCCCAAAATGTATGGTTTTTTTTCTAATTTTGTGTGAGAATCTTAATGCGGTTCACAGAATACATCTATTTACCAAGTTTCAACAGTATAGTTCTTATAGTTTCGGAAAAAAGTGGCTGTGACATACGGACGGACAGACAGACACACATGACGAATCCATAAGAGTTCCGTTTTTTGCCATTTGGCTACGGAACCCTAAAAAGAAAAAATTGGGGGAAAACTTACGTCCTTAAAGATACGGCAATAAAGCTAACAGCCGGTACATACGTAATAGGTCATCAACCTGTCAATACCGAGGTATTGCAATAACCCTCAGCTGCGTTACTGCTTGACCCGTTCTGATATCGACACTCCCTGATTTGAGTGGCTAGGAGTTCTAATAACGTTCGTAGGGGGAATATCGAGGGTTATACTTGTACGTAATAAGGTAACCTTTTTGCCCGTGTAGGTCTCTTGAGAGGTAAATGAGAAATATCTAAGTATACAAGGTAGAGACCTCAATACATATAAATATTAAACTGCATATATCTAATGACATATAATCGTATATAGTCACTATAACTAGTCAAAGATTGGCAAAACCTTTAGTCGTTCATCACTACTATTTATTTTGTTTGAAATAATCTCGTTTTTATTTACGATCATAGAGACGGGTGTTGCGTCTGGTGGGCAACTGCCCGAAGATCGATGTCGGGCCGTTGTATATATACTCGTCGCACGGTAAACCCTGCTTGCGCGATGCAGGTGATACGATATGGTGATACGTAGTTCGCATGTGGCGTTGTAGATGCCGCCACATTGCTACCCACGATCGCGATCCTATCGTGTGGATCTTTACATCTAGATGTTGTTAGGATTTATTTAATAGTTCCAAAGTACTCTTATCCATTAGTATTGCTGTAGTTGTTTGTATTGAGTGTGTTTTCATTTATTGTCGTATTGACGTTTCCACACTAATGAAGTAATTATTAAACATACAACAATAAAGAAGAATTTCAGTTTATCCAAGAATTTCAGACAGTTAAAGCTCCGTTTTCTGAAAAGCTTACCAAGTTTCTGATTAGCCGGTTAATCTTTTGTCTAAACTTAAGTAAACCGTTGTGATAAGTTGACGGAAATAACAAAAGCCAAACAAATTATAATATTTAAGTAAAGTTCAAACTTTACAGGATTTATACAATAAAAATAAACCAACAAACTTGTGGCGGCATCTACATCGCCACATACAAACTACGCATCACACTGACGTCACGCGAAATCCTGCATCGCGCAAGAAGAGTTTAACGCGAGATCAGCGTATACATATATAACTTCCCGACATCAATCGTCGGGCAGTTGCCCACTAGACACGACACCCGCCCTTTTCTATGAAGGATAAGTGAACTTTACACCCAGTTCCTCATACCTCTAAATAATATCTGAAATAGACCTAATCCATACCAATTTCTGTACCATTATCATAAGTGCGAAAGTATATCTGTCTGTATGTTACCTTTTCACGGCTAAACCACTGGATTGATCGTTATGCAATTTGACAAATAGGTAGCCTGGTCCTGGAAAAGGACATAAGCTACTTTTCATTCGTGATATTAAAAAAATATATATGAAATTCAAAATACACACAGACGAAATCGCGGCCAACGGCTAGTTCTCTACAATATTTAAAAAAATACGTGGTTTTACACACTAATATAATATTTATAAACATTTACATAGATATAATTTGCATACGTACATTACATACGGGTCGTGTGTACTTTATAAAACTAAATTATCTTAGAGAATGTAGCGTTACTTCTTTGAACCCAAGTTAAATAACTTCAGAGCTCTTTGAGTTTAATAAAAAAAAATATAGAAATTTATTACTGACAAGAACCTACAACGTAATTCTCACGAGAAAATGAACAATTTTCTCGTAAAATTCCAGGAATTTTGATGAGACCCTGAATCACTTTGTTCGGCCCAAAAAAGTATATTTTATTTTCATGAAAACGAATTTTTTGTTTGTGAATAGAACTACATCACACGAAAAAGTATCGCTTGAAAAGTTATTAACAAAACCTTAATAAAATAGAAAGCAATTATGACTTAAAAAGTTAAGTGTTTGTTGCTCGATGTTATTGTTTGCATGTAAAAATAAACAAATTAATATTTTTAGTAAAGTAGGTACACATGGCTACATATCAAGGTATACAATTCCAGTATAAGCTGATCTTGCATTGTATAGGATTTCCGTGCAATGAGAGGTCAGCTTATACTAGGTATGTACAGCTTGTAACGAAGCCGTGTGTACCTATCATTTTGGTAAATATAAATATTATATTCTCTCTCTTCAGATAAGTACCGAGGTCTCTACAGCAGTGATAGCCTAGTGGTGTGATCATCGGAGTGTCAAGTCATAGGTCTCGATTTCGAACCCAGGACACGCACCTCTCCTGACAGGGTTGCGAGTTTGTCCGAAAGGGATATCGCGGCCCCGGCACACAGGCAACGGAAGGAACACGGGTGGGTTTTAGTCAGTAAAAGTCTGACACACCCTCCCGCTCCGCCCAGAGCGGGAGAAGTTATTTGATAATTTCCCAGCCTCATAACAAAAAGAAAAAAGGACACTTACCTCTGACTTTTCGGATTCATGTGCGTATTTTACCTATAATTATCACTTGCTTCAAAATCGGTGTATAAAACATCGTGAGGAGCATACGCCTGAGAGATATTTCTCGACGGCATGTGAAGCTAAGTCAGAGACCCATGGGTGGCATAAAAACTCGGACGAAAAGAGTATCGAAGTATTAAGTAGTTTTGTACCTGAAAATCAACAAGGATGTGGGCATTTACTATTTATTTACTATTACCACTTACATTTGTTTTTACAGGTGGGAACCCAATACAACAATGTAGTCACAATTTCCACACAGAGACGTCACCCAAAAACCGATTAAACACCACCACCAAAAAAAAAAGTCTTTTTAAACTGTCCTATGTTGACTGACAGGGTCGAAATTTATATCAGTCGATTAACGTGGATAATCAATTCACAAGTCCCAAGTGACGACTCTGAGTGCCGGCACATGTCATACAGAGGACAATATGTTAAGTATCACCCTCTGGAATTCCGCCAATGAGCATGTAAAGATATCCACTTGCAGGGAGACGCTGTTGAGTATCTTTATTGCCCGCCCCACCCGGTGCAAACTTTAACAACTTTATACGGGTCACCGGGACTTTAAACAGCCTCTCTCTGGGCCGTTGCCGCAGCCCACTTTTTGGAACGAGCAATCCCAAAGATTCTAGTATTTAAGGCAAACCGGCACAGTAACTTTTTCAACATTACAAGGATGTGTAGGAGAAGTCATTAGCAATTTCGTCTAAAACAAACAAATTATTAGTATGCTCTTCCTCTGACTAAATCAACATTTCCATTGGAACTGCTTTTCCAGGAACTGCAAATTATTAAGGTATGCACTCATTGCCGTACTGGGAAGCAACTTCAACTGAAATGTGAATAATATTGTAGTAGCAAACGCGTGAATTTCATAACTAATAAAATGATGTAGAAATACATAATTATATTAAATATGAAATTCACGCGTTGATGGTTTGTTATCTGAAGTAACACGAACTTAATGTACTTTCTAAAAGCATTGGTGTAAAGTGGCATTTTCCATGCAATTTGCTAAAATAGATATGTGGCGGCATCTACATCGCCAAATGCGAACTACGCATCAAAGACCTGACGTCACACAAATCCTGCATCACGCAATTAGAGTTTACCGCGCGAACAGCATAATATACGAGTATATAACTTTCTCGACATCAATCGTTGGGCAAGTGCCCGCTAGACTCGAGAATCGTCTGTTCGGAGGATCCTCCCTTTTCTATAAAGGATGAATTAACTTTACACCCTGTTCCTCATACTATAGACCTCATAATAGACGATCAATGTACAAAAATTGACCAAAATGTGGGTATTTTTGGACAGGTTGAGATTTTAATTAGAATATGACCGTGCGTAAAAATACAGGAGTTGACCCTCTGTCTTTCGCGCACCTGCTTTGTGTTTGCATTACTTCGGCCACCGCGAGAAAGCAGATTATCGAGGGACATTTGGGTCGCCAGCATTTGGCTGTGCCCACCTTATGGTCCAATTCTTCGCCTTTTACATGGCTATCACAGCAATCTTCTCAGTAGAAAATAAAATCATTTGTGTATTAACTACTTGATGTATTTTAATACTTTCGTTCTTGAGGAAGATTTTAGGACAGTACCTTTTGACCTGTCCAAAGGTGGCATCGCTACTGGTAAATAATAGTACCATAAGATGATATTAGATCCCAAGCTGTAATAATTACATTTTAATTATTATGTAAAATCATCACAATATTATATACCAGTTTTATTTACAAAACGACATGATTACTTTGTAAAGTAATCATGTGTGTTAAGTGTGTGTCGTTATGTGGGTCATGTGTGTTATGTATTATTTTAATTATTGTGAATGTAAGGACTATGTGGATTGGGCACGCCACAATTGCGGCGGTAAGGCCCCTCTTTGAAGAGTGGCTAGAGAGGCCTCACCTTCCGCCTGACGCAGGTCCTCACCGGACACGGTTGTTTCGGGAGGTTCCTGTTCAGGATAAAGCGGGAGGAACACTCCCTCTCGCTCCGCCCAGAGCGGGAGGAGTCATTTGATGATTTCCCACCCAAAAAAAAAAAAAAAAGGACTATGTGGATCCTGCTGGGGTCGCGGGTTTGTCTGAAAGGGATATCGCGGCCCCAGCACATAGGCAACGGAAGGAACACGGGTGGGTTTTAGTCAGTAAAAGTCTGACACTCCCTCTCGCTCTGCCCAGAGCGGGAGGAGTCATTTGATGATTTCCCACCCAAAAAAAAAAAAAAAAGGACTATGTGGATAGCTTTTTTTTTCTATCATTTATTTTTTCTTTTTCAGTTAGTTTTAATGATAGTCTGGCAGTTTGAGTAGTTTATGGAGCCTACCCAAATGTCCTTTCTTTGGTATTGTTCGTCAAGTTGAGCTCCTTAACTTAAGAGTTGAGCTCCACGATTACTGACAAATGCTTGCACTGACTGGACAGGTCCACTCAAATCTGTGTGGTTCTTTCATCAAAATACCATTTCAGACACTAATCTACATGGTCCTCATATGGCCTGACCAAGATGATGTCTCAAAATCAAAATCAAAATATTTTATTTCACATAAACCTACAAGGGCACTTATGAAACGTCAGAAGCTAGGTGCACGGTTCCAATTGGTCGTTTCCTATGGAGAAGAGCCGGCAAGAAACTCCACGGTTACTCTTTTAAAAGTAAATGGTTTTACAGTTTTAAAAGGTATGAGAGGACAGTGTAGGCCTATCAACAAGTACCAGGTACTTAGCAAAATATAAAATGGTCCACAGATCTACAGTCTGTTAAGCCTACAACGTTCTCACATTCACAAAATTTTGAAGAAACTAGGTATATAAAAGATAAATAAAAATAAAGACCTATTTAAACCAAATGACATGATTGCCACTACAGCTGTAACAAACCAAATTTAATTTAAAAAAAAAATATACATACTTAGAATATTGTAAGTATATAATGTCAAATAATAAAAAGATTATGTCAAGGATGTAAAAAAATAAAAATAAGGGTAAAATGAAATAATTATCGTAATTTGGGAGCAGTTAATAGACATTTACATAGTTATGCCGTTAATGAGGTACCAGGGAAGCCACATGTGCAGATGGAATTATTGCCAAACTTCCTTGTCTTCAACGTAGTCTTTAATCTTATAATATGCTTTTTTGATAAGGACACGTTTGATGTGGGTTTTGAACTTTCCATCGCTAAGTTCTGTAACTGACTTTGGCAACTTGTTGTAAAAGCGAATACTGTTTATAACAAATGACTTACTAGTTTTTGTTAATCTAAATTTGGGTATCACAATTTCATGTTTACTACGTGTATTTATATTATGGTAATCGCTTCTTATTTTGAAAAACCCTAAGTTTTTGCGAACATACAAAATACTTTCCAATATATAAAGAGAAGGCTGAGTAAGTATATCAATTTCTTTGAATTTTTCTCTAAGGGACTCACGAGGACCCATTTTATAGACCGCGCGAATTGCCCTCTTTTGCAAAATGAAAATTGAATCTACATCAGCTGCCGATCCCCACAGCAGAACGCCATAAGACATAATACTGTGAAAATAAGCAAAGTATACTAACCTAGCTGTGGCTACATCAGTCAACTGCCTTATTTTTCTTACTGCATATGCAGCTGAACTTAATTTACCTGAAAGAGCTCTAATGTGGGCGCCCCATTGCAATCTCGAATCTAAGGTTATTCCTAGAAATACAGTTTCCGTAATAGCATCTAGTTTATTGCCATCTAGTTTTAAATTTAGACCTACTTGAGGTACATTTGGTAAAGAGAACTTAAGACATTTAGTTTTGTTCGTATTAAGTAAAAGATTATTAGCTGCGAACCATTTAGAAAGCACTGCCAGACTATTGTTGACATGTAAGACATCCGTATCTTTTCTATCTATTTAAAAAATTAGAGAAGTGTCATCAGCGAATAGAATTATATCTGATAAGTTGGCCATCATGTAAGGAAGGTCATTAATATAGACTAAAAATAGGAAAGGGCCAAGAATTGATCCTTGAGGCACGCCCATCTTAACTAGAGACCCTGAGGACGTCGCCCCGTTAACGTATACTTTTTGCTGCCTGTTTGATAGATAGGAAAGAACAAGATCAGCAGCTTGTCCACGAACTCCGTAGTGGTGTAATTTACAGATTAGGGTTTTGTGGTCAACGCAATTTAAAATTAATTTTTCACAATTTTTGTCTGGAATTTAAAAGAGACTACGACCTCTGAGTTTGTTTCAGCCTTTCTTCTCCGAGTAGTCGGGAAACGCCGAACTCATCAAGACGCGTTAAAGTGATTCCGATATCCTATTTACAGAATAAACAATTTCATTTCATTTCATTTGTATATTTATTTCGTGGCCGAGATTATTTATGGAAAAAAATATATTTATAGCATACCTAGTAAATCCCGGGCTGCTTCCTACTGAGATATCCAGATGGAAAAACCGAACAACACTTTTATTAATAAAATCCTTTCTATAAATGAATGACTCATGAAGGTTAATCAGCGAGAGCTGAAATCATCCATTTATAACTTTTATTGCCAACCATAAACAAAACCAAACTTCAGGAAATATAAATTACCATAAACAACTTTGGCGTTCGACATACGAAAATGTGGGTAGTCCACATTATTACGTATTTACTATTTTACGTTTTTCGAATTCCGAATTAATTTGTCGTATTTTACTTTGTTTCTTATTGTTTTGTATTTTTTATTTATGTTTAGTGTGTTTTTGGTTTAATTTGTGATTTCCTGTGCGAGTCTCAATAAATACTTTTTCTTTCTTTCTTTCTTTGTATGTATATGCTGGGTAAGTACCGATGTAACTTTTTCAATTCATTTATGTACTTTCTGAGTTTATTTTGTGTCTGTTCTCGGCATGCCTGAGAGATATTTCTCGACGGCATGTGAAGCTGAGTCAGAGGCCCATCGGCAGCTTTAAAACTCTAATACCAGCTATGTTAGTCACTAACCACACGAAATGAAGGAAGAAGATCGTGAGGAAACCTAGACTTATTGTTAATTTAAGTCTGAAATCGACAATCCGTCTTGAGCAAGCGTGGTGATCAATGCTCGTGCCTTGTCTGTATGAGAAGAGGCCTTTGACCTGCAGTGGGACAATAATAGGTCGGTATTTTATTATGTAGAAAAAGAGTTTGTTGCTTAGCTTTTTTCATGTTAGATTCTATGAGATTGATGGGAACTTGGTAATCCCACGGCACATCAAAAATAATTTAGAAAAAATGGAAAATCTCCTTTCGGCGTGGTGTGATCCAGATCAGAAAAGCTAGTTTATCTTATCGTGTGTCTTGTGTTTCGGTTTTTTTATTTCTAAAGACTGACTTTTAACATTTGTTTGTAATGGACCGAGTTTTTGTAACGCGTTACAGTAGCCAGTGCAGCGAGCCGAGTCGCTCGATGCGAGGTCCTCCAATCGACTGTCGGCTGTTTCGAGAATTTCTTTGAAACGGAAATATGAGTCATGGTGCTCGAAGTGAGCGTTCGCCGCGTCTTGTGTATCACCGTATTAGCTAAGCTCGCCGCAATGATACATTACTGATACATTAAAAACAAATGTTGCAAATCAGTCCCCGGCTTAAGTCTTATACCCTTTTGTTTAATCTAGCGTCATCATCATAATATAGAGATATCAAAGGCGGCAATATCCACTATTGGTCGAAATGAAACCATAAATGTAATTTTATAATGTGGACGTAGTTTGTATCGAGAAATTCATTAGACATCAGATACGGCAATATCCCATAAAAAACACCCTACTAAATATGAAGTTTGAAACAAACACGGCATTGTCCTTTGCCATTCAAATCAAAACTGGCAACATCCATGTCGACCAATCAGAGCGCAATATCAACATGT
Source organism: Agrochola macilenta (assembly GCA_916701695.1). Lineage (NCBI taxonomy): Eukaryota > Metazoa > Arthropoda > Insecta > Lepidoptera > Noctuidae > Agrochola > Agrochola macilenta. The sequence continues at coordinate 6,538,064 of OU753564.1, read as the reverse complement.
GAGATACTATAAGACATCTCATAAACATGGCGGACAGCTTTAACAAACATGGCTTTCTCCACGCCCGTCTAAATCAAATCCGGCAATCCACAATGTCTCTATCAGATCCGGCAATCTCCAACGGTTTATTTGATGATAAATGTTAATGGAAACTATTTCAAAGTATTTAGAATGTTATTATTATATTCTATATTTAGACTACAAGCAGTAAGATAATACATTTCTCATGATAAACTAATTTGTAATTTTATACAAAATCTACCAGTGTGGATATTGCCGCCTTTGGTAATATATGACTCCTTAATTGTATTGAAGTATCAGTTATGGTTCATCAATCTCCTGTCCTTATCCAATGTATTTGTGGTCAGCACAACATGACTTGGTCTGCCAAACTTCTCTATCAGTCACCCTCTCGGTAGTCACTCCCTTTCTACCCATATCATCTACCACACAGTCCATCCATCGTTTCTTTGGTCTTCCCCTACTCTTAAAGTCATCCATACACACTCAAAACTTTCTTCACAACATTTTTCTCATTCAGTTTAGTATATGAAAGAAGAAAGAAAATATATTTATTTAGCACAGACTAAAAAGGCACACAACACAACATATTTAACTACAAATAAAAAACCAAATTAAAAAAAGAAAGAAAACAAATAAAAAGTGTAAAGTGCGTTCTAAGATATTAGCAGGAAAGTGTGCCTTGCGGCTGCGCCAAATAGGCCTAGTTCAGCAAAAATGCCAGACAACTAGTGCCTGACGCTGGTTTTCAACTAGACCTGATATAAATATACCTATACCTATATCAATAGTATCAGTTTTAGTTTCCAAATCATAAATAGGATCACTCTCACGCTCTAGTGAAACCTGGTGAAGGCCGCAGGAAACCGGATGCGAGTAGCATAGATTCGGTCGAAGTGGCGGTGGTTGGGTGAGGCCTATGTAGTGGACGTCTTTCGGCTGAAATGATGATGCACAAATAAAACAAGCAAGTCATTTCTTATAAACAGTATCCGCTTTTATAACAAGTTGCCAAAGTCGGTTACAGAACTTAGCGATGGGAAGTTCAAAACCCACATCAAACGTGTCCTTATCAAGAAAGCTTATTATAAAATTAAAGACTACGTTGAAGACAAGGAAGTTTGGCAATAATTCCTTCTGCACATGTGGCTTCCCTGGTACATCATTAACGGCACATTATGTAAGAGTCTATTAACTGCTCCCAAATTACCATCTTTTTTTTTTTTTACATTCTTCCTTGACATAATCATCCTAATATTTGACATTATATACCTACAATTTAATTTCAACACTTTATTAGTGGCTTTTGTGTACATGATAATTATTCAGATTTGTTACAGTTGTAATACCAATCATGTCATTTCGTTTAAAATAGGTTTTTATTTTTATTAATTTATTCATATTTTATATACTTAGATTATTTTTTTCTATTTTGTGAATGTGAGAACACTGTAGGTTTAGTGGACTGTAGATTTATTGACCATCTTCTATCTTGTTAAGTACCTGGTACTTGTTGAAAGACCTACACTGTCCTCCCATACCTACTAATACCTACTGTTATTTAAAAATATTGTAAAAAACAATTATTTTTAAAAGAGTAACCGTGGAGTTTCTTGCCGGCTCTTCTCCATAGGAAACGACCAATTTGAACCGTGCACCTAGCTTCTGACGTTTCACAAGTGCCCATGTAGGTTTATGTGAAATAAAATATTTTGATTTTGTTTTTTTTTTGATTTTGATGATGAAATAGTATCACATTAGTAACCGAATGTCATTTGAAGTGCAGCCACGACTGCGAGATATCGCTCCAAGATTTGCCTTGACCTAACATTGAATGTAAGTACTTGGCATGGGTCAGAACTGATTGAACTTGGTAGCAGCCTTATATTGTATCCTTTCTTACGTGGTATTGAATTGTATTGTTTGCTTTTGAGAACCTAATATACATGTAGTCTTTTAGCAAATCGAGGTCATGTCGACGGTAAACGGACCGAATACAGAACCTATTTTGAAGTCCGATTTTTCTTAAATATAAATTTTGGGCATAGGTACGAGTACTACTTTTTAACCGATTTCCAAAAAGGAGAAGGTTCTATGTTCGTAGCGTTTTTTTTTTTGTTTTTATGTTTGTCCACCGATTTCTCCGTCGATTGTGGACCGATTTTGTTTTGTTTTTTTTTTGCATGAATGTGTATGCTCTCAAGTTGGTAACATATAAATTTTATTAACTTTGCTTGGATATTTTTTGAGTAATTACAATAATAAGTATTTTTCCCACTATGTGGATGATAACTTCCTGTCACTGTTATTTACATAGCAGGTAGTGGTATTCGAATTTGTGTGGGGTAAGTACTACAACTAAAAAGTTTTCGGTGTTTGCCACTGAGTTCCGAAATTAAAATTATTTTTCACTTTGTAGTTTTTTTTTTGGAAGTAGGTATTTTATTTTTTGTAAAAAGATTTTTCATTATTAAAATATTTATATATATATTACCTACTACGTATATGTAGGTACTATGTATTATTTGGAACTAAATTAGTTGTTATTACCCAATACGGTATGAATAGAGATACAACAAGACTAAGAAGAGCTTTAAGACGACCCTTTTATGATAAGGTCGAAGCCCTTATTTTATATAGAAGTGGATACGGAGATGGTTTCAAAGAGAGATAATCTGTCTCAAAGCAAAATATTTTACCGAGTAATACACAAAAACCATTTCATAATACAAGGCTGTTTTTTTTTTAATAAAATGGTAACGCTTCATTGGTAACTACAAGAAATCGTCGAAGAAAAGGAACAAATTGAATTGATCACATGAACAATGCAGGAAAATTCTCGAGAAATCTCGACAGCGGTAAATTGGAGAACGTTACATAGATTCTTGTGAGATTTGTTAAGAAAAAACTGAAAGTAGAAACTCTTACGAGCATGAAAGAGAATGTCGGGAAAACTAGAGCACTAAGGACGGAGGAAATTATCGGAACCTTTTTTTGTGACAGTGGTTTTGATCTGTAGACTATAAAAACAAAAATTGCATTTATTCTGAACTCTTATAGGAAATTAACAATAAATAAAATTAGGAATTATAAAAGATGAAGAAGAAATTTTATGTATTATTTATTCAAATAATATGTATAGTACTTATTTGATCTATTAATTTTCAATTATAGAAATAAATTGATACCTACTTACAATATTCTGATTACTGAATCACACCTCAGCCATTATAACACCCTGCTGGGGTCGCGGGTTTGTCTGAAAGGGATATCGCGGCCCCAGCACATAGGCAACGGAAGGAACACGGGTGGGTTTTAGTCAGTAAAAGTCTGACACTCCCTCTCGCTCTGCCCAGAGCGGGAGGAGTCATTTGATGATTTCCAACCCAATTTTTTTTTTTTTTAAATTTTCCTTTTGATAATTTGACACCTAATTTTGCATATTCAAGGTTATATACAGTACATAAAAGGGGAGGAGCTCGTGGCTAAGTAACCACAGCCGCACTGGTCGATCCATCAGGTTAAGCCACGCTTGCCGGGGTTGGTCAGTGGATGGGTGACCATCTTTACATACCGAGAATCCTCCGTGCCTCGGAAAGCACGTTAAGCTGTTCTTCTTTCGATCTTTGACAGTCGTTACGAGTCGTCAGAAGCCCGAAAGTTTGACACCAGTCTTACCAAGGGGTATCGTATTACCCAGTTACTGGGTTGTGGAGGTCAGATAGGCAGTCGCTCCATGTAAAATACTGGTATTCAGCTGCATCCGGTTAGACTGGAAGCCGACCCCAACATAGTTGGGAAAAGGCTAGGCAGATTGATTGATTCAGTACATAATTATTACATCAAACGAGTGACCCACCCCAACTTCCCACGGGTGCAATGGCGAGATATTTAAAACATCGAGTTTTCTGTGCCACATCTTGCTAAAATATGAATATTATCATTTCAGCAGAAGACGTTCACTGCTGGCAGGATATGCTGAAACTAAAATGACTGTAATATCTATTGTACCATTTTCTAAAAAATAAATATTTTTGATTTGATTTGATTTGATTTGCTAGACATAGGCCTTTCCAAGCACCGCCACTTTGACCAGTTCTGTGCTTCTCGCATCCAACGGATTCTTGCAGCCTTAACATTCATAGTCATATAAATTTACCAGACACCTTTCGGAATAAATTCTCTTATTTTTATTATTATTAAAACCGCTTCAAAATCCATTATGTAGTTTAGAAGAACAGCGCAGACATACAGACAAAGGCGGTACATCCATTTAACACTTTGAAATCAAAGTGTTACATGGATTTAAGACTCCTCCAGCCTTTTTCACGATTGTCGAGTAGCAAGTCACTGTTTTACACCGATATAGCCTGTACAATGAAATCTCATCATCTACCTTGCTTTTTCCCAACTATGTCGTGGTCAGCTTCCAGAGTTATCAGATTCAGGTGAATACCAGTATTTTACATAGAGCGACTGATCTGACCTCCACAACCCAGTTACTTGGTAACACGATACGACTTGGTAAGACTGGTTGTCAGGCTTTCGGGTTTCTATTAAATCTATGGACAATTAATATTGTCGTGTTCAAGAGATTTAATGAGTTGTTGTTATTGCCACCATTACAACAGTATTATGTGTTTTGTTATTAAGTTTTCCTTATCTCTCCACGTTTTTATTACCAACGAATAATCTCTCCCTCTTTTTGTAGATATTCAAAAAGGCCTGATGTATTTTGCCAATTAAAAACCAATTTGTCAATCGTTAAATAACTTTTGTCTTAAAGATAAATATGATGGTCCGACATATATGTCCTATACAAAATCTGAATAACCACCGTAATTATATAAAAAAAAAAAAGTTAACTGACGATTGAAAGTCAGCACAAGAAGACTTAGGGAAGCCATTGTTGAGCAGATTATCACCATAAAACCGTAAGCCTCGTATCATTATTTTAAATACAATATAACACAAAATTCCACGCGGACAAAGTCGGCAACAACTAGGTATTAAATGTAACTATTAGTTCTAGGCGTAGCGACGCGAGAACTGCTAAGCTAATAAGTAAAACAGGCCTATGTTACAATTTGAAAAATGTAGGTACAGTATAAAATTAATGCAAAAAGTAAAAAAAAAAATATGTTTCTTCTTCAAAGTACTATAAAAACGTTGCAAAGTGTAAGGTCTTAGAAAGATTCTATTTTCTTTTTGTACCTAAGACGTGCAAAACCTAGATTAAATTTTCACTGCAACGAATGTTACAGGCACGTAAAGGTACGCTTTCGTTGTAGAGCGAGTTTCTACAGAATAGAAACTAGCTTTTTCATATATAAAATATCCTTTTATTTTTTGCAAGAAACGATTTATGGAATATCTAGTAGTAGAGAAAATCCTCTGTTAAATTTAATCGTTATAAATCTATACATATAATAAATTAAAGACGCATTTCGGGTATGTCTGTGTGACCGCGTTGTACTTGCAAACTGGGCAACAGATTTTAAACCGGTTTTTACCAACTTTTAGAAAATTTATTCCGGAAGGTTTATGTCTATAATTTAAATATAAAACTTTCATATAACAATTAAATCTCGAAATAATAATAAAGTCGTAAAAACTATGCGAAGCAAGGGCGGGTCGCTAGTATAATATTATAATCTAAAAAAAGTGTTTTTTTTAAGAATAAAAATGCAGCATCATATTATGGACATACATTAAAGACAAAGAGGAATATTTTTAGTGTTCCAAAAAAATTATCAGACGACTGAAAGTAAACTGTCATCTTGCTATAAACACAGAAAAAAGTAAAAAAAAAACAAACAAAACCTTTACTAATTTAAATACACAAACATTACCAAATAAGGCAACGTTTAAACCGACACGAAAACGTTTTGTTTTTATTTTGTTATCAAAAACTTCTCTTCTTAAATTAATTAATATTGTACTTATTAAAACGTTGTGAGATTTTTATATAATTGATTTGGAAATAGGAACGCAGGTACAGCCACTGTCTTATCAACAAGTATAATAATATTACATTTTATTTATTTTATAAATAAAAAAGAATAACCCTAATCTCGCAGAATAATTATTAATCCAACATTCAAAAATCAAGTATTCACCACCCCAACCCAAAAACTAGATAAACTTAGAAACGAAGTGTAACTTTCAGAAAACCTCGAAAGGAAAGTAAATAAATAATCCAATTTAAAACTAGGTACGAACCTGATCAGCAACTTTGCGAAGCCACACAAATTGAAAAAAAAACAATAGTCACCTAAAACACAACACTAATTTTTCTAAAATTAATATAATTAAAATTATGTTATAATATACACACTACACGTAGATATTTACACAGATAATAAATATTTAAAAATGGTACGCGAACGGGCGATTCGTAGGCGATAAGACGTAGCGTCCGTAGCAAGGGTCTACGCGGCACTGCTGCTACGGCGGGCTATACCTACCTACATGCGAAGTGCGCACGCTTAGGTTGGCTACAGATGGTGCGATTGGTTTGAGCCGCGTGGTTTCTCGTATGTCGGGAGTTTTGGGGAAAATGGGTAATCTTTTTTGGCGTTTCAATTTGTTGATATAAGCTGGATTGTGAAAAATATTTTTTACTTGAGAGAGTAGCGTTTTTGACACCTACAAGGATTTCAAATAAATATTTTCGTGATGTTGGTGAATTTTAAACGAACGTCGGTTTGAAAAAATACAGACATAAAAACAAAAATGACGGGCCACAGTGGATATACTTTTGAACCGGTATTTAGATTGACCTAATTATAGTCGGGGAAATGAATTGTTTATGAAATTGACACACTACAGCCGTCTTTGCTATCTTACAGCCATTTCACAAAACTCTCAAGGCTATTTTTTTTTAGACCTGTAAAAGGGATTCCAATATCCTATTTACAGAATAAACAATTACATTTTAATTTCATTTCATTAAAAATATATCATTGAAGAACTATATTTTTAATCGCAAATTCTTCCAAGCACGACTATTTTCTCGCGTGACTATAAAATATCTTCAGCTTCATTACGTCCTTTACAAATGACCAGTTAGTGATATCAAGATTTCTTCAAATTGACAACTATGTGATAATATCTGAGTTACTTGCTAACGGCTTTGGTAAATTACTATTATTATAATTGCTAGCTGTCCCGACATACGTTGTCCTGTCCAAACTACAATACCATAAACAAAACAAAAACGCATATCTATCGTTTGAGTCGTGAGTTATGGTTTTGAGTACACACAAAAATCACATAGAAAAGGCAGTTCAGTTTCTACCGAATATGATATTTTCCGTGAAACTTTTACAATTTTTATATAGATATTTGATATTTTGATAAATCGGTAAAGCCGTTCTCAAGTGATCTGCTTGGTTCCCTATCCATTTGCATAAAATTATAAGACATAATATAACATACAATTGTTTATCCTAATTATATTTACGCATAAAAGCTTACGCATAATTTTTTAAGCATAATTTCAATACTCATAATAATATTCTAGCATAACATTCTAAAGCATTAATTTATTAACAAATTTTTTATTCCAAAAAACATTAATTTATATATATCATATATAAATTAATGTTTTTTGGAATAAAAAATTTAAACCCTAAACCCTAACTCATATAAAAAGAAATGCATGTTTTTTGTGCGTGTTTCCCTTATTATACGTGTAATAAATAATGTTTGTATTTATGGCTCATGATTAATAAATGAATAAATATTATGCCTTAAAAATGTATGCAGTTATGAGTTGCATAGATAATTATGTCAAAATAAACTATATGTCAAAAACAATTATGGCAAAGTATTATTAAACAAAAAAATAATATGCCAAAATAGTTATGCCAAAGTGTATTAGGAAAAAAAAAACGACCAGCATTTCATTTTTATAACCGGCAGTTGTTAGTGATTATCAAGATTTCTTCAAATTGACTAACTATGTGATAACACCTGAGTTACTTGCTAACGGTTTCAGTAAATGATTATCTATCTTCTATACATATAAAATTCTTTGTCCTGAATGACTGACTGACGGATCAACGCACAGCCTTAACCGCTGATCGGAGATACCTGAAACTTGGAGAGTGTGTTCTTTGTATGACGTAGGCATCCGATAGGAAAATATTTTTCATAATTCTACCCCTAAGGGGGTGAAAAAGGTGGGCAAAGTTTGTATGGGACAACGTGATTCCTTGGTCCAATCTACTTCAAATTTTGCATAAACATTCTTTAACAGAATTAATGGAAGACCTTTTTCGTATTTTATTGAAGTTCATCCCATAACGGGGTTAATTAGGGGTAGACAGTTATTTTGGGAGTGATTTGCTTCGAAGTTGATATCAATACTTAGTGCTTTTTTTTTTTTCTTTGGCATTGTCTGTCATTAGTAAAATCTTAACTCTTATGCCTCTCATAACATTAGTTTATCTATAAGCCGTTAACTGACTACCACGTAACACTTTTCATTATATTATTCACTATATTATTGTAGCACTATAGACAGCCGTAATGTATTCTATATCTATTCTTTGCCGGTGTCGGCCATCTGCGTCTCCTTACTTGTCACAACGATGCCATAGAGTACCATAGATACTAAAGGCATAGACAAGTAACTGATGTTACGCCGGATACAGACACTCGGACTACTTAAATTTTACTTTTTATTATATTTCACACACCACGGTTTTAAGAGCGTTTACTACTCAGGACTGGACTGGGTTGAAACTAGTGTCTACACGAGGCCAGTTGCTGTACTGCCACCTTACTACGCTCGTATATACTTGCCTTGAAGTAGGTATGGATAGATATTTTATTGTGTTACGAGCATATCAAAACCATACTATTTATTTAACCGTTTAGCACACATTTTTATACAGTTATGTAGAAAAGAACAGAAAAATACGTACAAAGGTAATGCTGATAGTAAAATACATAAAACGAAAGACAATTCCGTTAATAAAAAAAATAAAAAATAATATAAGATTAAATATTTACTTCAAAAACTCACTCACTTACTCTTTTTCTTGATATTCATAAATACACACTTCTAAAATAAATATCAAAAAGATACTACCTATTCATTAAAACTGGTATAATAACTACTGGTGTAATATGAAATAGGTTTTTCTCAATGTTGCAAAATTATTATTTCTCGAGAAAATCGCTTTTGAATTTTGCGTAACTTCAGGTATTTATACTTACTCGTAAGTGTACTGTTATCATATACTTATATATTGTTATTACCCTAAAACTCTGAAATGCCGACCACAAAAACGCGCGTCGCCTATCTATTTTCAGTGTTAATATTTGTGGGGCATAAAATATTTATCATAATTATTTGCCGATATTTATGCGCCATTTTAATAACCACAGTAACGTTGAGAATTTCTATTGAAATATTTAATATTGAAGGCGGCATAATCCTTCCGTGGGGAAAGTCTTCTAATAATGGCGCTCTCAATGTTGTGGGGAGAAAATCTTCTTTATTATATTATTATTTTGGTGATAAATTGCTATACATTTTCGCAAAAAAAAACGCTTTTATTGATGTTGCGACTGTCTTTTTAATATTGTTTTTTTGTAGACTACTTTAATTAAAAAAGTGTCTGTAACTACTATAGTAATACACACATTTTTGGGGTCGCAAAAGGTGTTGTTGTTGTTTTAAATGTTTATTTTTTGTTTTTATTACTTTTTGTATTTCCTGTGCTGTCCTTTTTTTTATTACGTATGGTCAGAAAAGGGTTTCCTCCGAAACTAAGGTTTTAAAGTCCAGTTCAATGTCTCAATGTCACTTAGGAATTAGTAATAGCCTGTTTATATTTATAGGTACTATACTAGCTCCTGCCCGTGGTTTCGGCCGCGTGGACCCTAATTATTTTAAATAAAAGTAGCTTAAGTAACTTCTTATAACATCAGCTATCTGCCAGTGAAAGTCCCGTCAAAATTGGTCCAGCCGTTTCGGAGATTAGTCAGAAGAAACAGAAAGAAAGACAAAAAATTAAAAAGTGTATTCAAGCTGCTATTTTTATATTACAAACAGACACTTCAATTTTCTTTATTTGTATGTATCTATGTATAGAGTAAAGGTGATAATGATTAATATTCCTACGCCTACAAATGTTCAGGAAAATTATCGGTAATACTTGGTAAATAGATACTTAATATTTTTAATAAATATCTATTTACCAAGAAATTATATTTTTTTAATAGATATTTGCTAAGAATAAAATTAAAAAACTGCTCTATAATTTATAGCAGTGTTCTAAGTAAGACGCTAGAATGAATAAAACTTTATATTGACACAGTATACATAGATCTTTGAAAAACAAACTAGAAGTTACAAACTAAAAATAAACCGAGTAGTCAGAAGTTTCTCTTTAGCGATTTTTTAAAGCCAGTAGTCTAGCGAGCTATTTTAAACCGTAATACTTTTCTGAGAAGGACTCGGATAGGCTTTCAGATTAAAAATTTAAAGTAACAAAGTTATAACACTCATAGCTATACCAGTTAGGTGCATTTACAAGTAGGGATGTGCCGAAGGGATTACTAAAAATATCCGCGGATAGGGTATCTGTTTTAACCAATTCAAAAACCTTTTCGAAATATTTTATTTACAAAATTACTCTAGTATCGCATTTTGACAGTAGTTACGGGTAGTCAATAGCTCGAAAGTCTGACAACTAGTGTTACCAAGGGGTATCGCATTACCTAGTAACTAGGTTGTGGAGGTCATGGGAGATATAGGCATTCGCTCCACGAAAAAAAAGTTTTACAAAAAAACTGTTATTTACATAGCAGGTAGTGGTATTCGAATTTGTAAGCAGGTAGTGGTATTCGAATTTGTGAGCAGGTAGTGGTATTCGAATTTGTAAGCAGGTAGTGGTATTCGAATTTGTGAGCAGGTAGTGGTATTCGAATTTGTGAGCAGGTAGTGGTATTCGAATTTGTGAGCAGGTAGTGGTATTCGAATTTGTGAGCAGGTAGTGGTATTAGAAAAATATTTTTAATTTCGGAAGTCGGTGTCTTTGGTTTTGAATTTTCCTTTTTTGCCACCGACTTCCGAAATTAAAGTTATTTTTCACTTTGTAGTGTTTTTTTTTTGGAAGTCGGTTGTTTTTTTTTTTCACTTTTTAGTTGTGGTACCTACTCCACACAAACTCGAATACCACTACCAGTAAATAACAGTGACAGGAAGTTATCATCATATCATCCACATATACAAGTGGGAAAATTACGTAATAATGAAGTTTAGTCAAAAACTATCCAAGCGAAGTTAATACAATTTTTACAGGACCAACTTGAGAGCATACCCAAAAAAAATATTTTCAAAATCGGTTCACAATTGACGGAAAAATCGGTGGACATACATAAAAAAAAAAAAACTTACATACGTGACGAAAATACGAGTATAACCTCCTTCTTTATGGAAGTCGATTAAAAATACTAGTATTCAGCAGCATCCGGTTAGACTGTTAGCCAACCCAAGAAAAGGCTAGGGAGATGATAATGCTTATGATTAAATACGAGTATGATACCCGGGGATGTGACGGTAGAACATAGAGGACTATTATAAATTATACAAATCCTAATTAATAACATAAATGTGAAAGTGAGTTTGTTTGTTACGCTTCCACGCCAAAACGGCTGAACGCATTTGGATGAAATTTGGCACATGGGTAGTCCATGACCTGTTTTCAGGAAAAAGAAGACTTTTAATCCAGATAGTACGTTTCTGTGGGATATTTTCCGACATCCACGCGGGCGAAGTCGCGGGCAAAAGCTAGTTACCTATGTTTGCAAATAATGATTTGATTTAACTAAGTATCACATTTGCTCTCCCAACAAGACCCCCTATAGGAATAGTGCAACATTACTATTAATTAAGAAATCTGAACCATAATTACTGTAACTGGCTTCTCTTGTTAACGAACCAACACACACAGTGCACATCTCTTGCAAAGGAAAGCATAACATTATATACCTACCTTCCTGAGCTGAAAGGTAACTGAGGTATGATTAAAGCGGAGTAATTACATAATTATTCCGCCATAATTTTATTCATCTCAGTAACCTTTCAGCTCAGGAAGGTAGTATAATGTTATAACAGCATGCGAGATATTTCATACCACACGGTTTCGGTTTCATACCGTTTTATATCCGTAAGACGTCCTCGTAACAGAAAGTCCAGTTGAAAACCAGCGTCAGACACTAGTTGTCTGGCATTTATGCTGAACTGGGCCTATCTGGCGCAGAAGTGAGGCACACAATATTATTTTAAGTTATCTTTATTTTTTCTGTAGTTTTTGTTTTTATGTGAATATTGTGTGCCTTAACCTGAGTCAAATAAATTAATTTTCTTTCTTTCATTCGGTCGGTACTGGATAGCTAGACACATAATCATAAAATGAAATGAAATTAAATGAAATGGTTTATTCTGTAAATAGGATATTTAAATCACTTTAACACGTTAAAAATACATTCAAAAAAGAGCTCGTGGCTAAGTAATAACAGCCGAACGGGTAAATCCATCAGGTTAAGCTACGCTTGCCGGGTATGGTCTGTGGATGGGTGACCATCTTTCTATACCGAGACTCCTCCGTGCCTCAGAAAGCACGTTAAGCCGTTGGTCCCGACTGTCATTCGTGGATCTTTCACAGTCGTTACGAGTCGTCAGAAGCCTGAAAATTTGACAACCAGTCTTATCAAAGGGTATCGTATTACCCAGTTACTGGGTTGTGGAGGTCAGATAGGCAGTCGCTCCATGTAAAATACTGGTATTCAGCTGCATCTGGTGAGAGTGGAAGGCGACCCCAATATAGTTGGGAAAAGGCTAGGCAGATTGGATAAAAAAAATATTAAAGTTAACGTTTCCTATCTGCCTACTCTAAGAAGAAAGGCCGAAACAAACTCAGAGGTCACAGTCTATTTTAAGGTCCAGACATAATCTTGGTCAAGCCATATGAGGACCATGTAGATTAGTGTCTGAAATGGTCTTTTGAGGAAAAAACACACAGATTTGAGTGGACCTGTCCAGTCAGTGCAAGCATTTCTCAATAATCGTGAAGCTCAACTCAGAACTTAAGGAGCTCAACAAACCATAACGATTTATGAATCCCTAAAGTGTTTTATAAATAGATAGGATCGTTTACTAGCGGCTAGTAGGTTAACAGAATGACAAAACATCTGCCACCGTCATTTATATTGAATTCGATACATATAAATTCCTATTCCTAATTTTTATCCAGGTTGTGACCATGCACTATTTCTCGATGTAGGTAATTTATATCTATCCTAAACGAGCAATGTTTATATATATATATATATCTATACGAGTATATTTGTAATCACGTTCTCGAAAACGGCTCTAACGATTTCGACGAAAGTTGCAATATAGGTGAAGCACGAGTCGATTTCTTACAGGTTTCGATAAAATAAAAAATATACATCGTCTATTGTATTTTACTATGAAATCTCATATCGTGTTATTATATTGATGGACTCACGTATATGTGTGGTTTACCCTGTTACAGGCCGCGACAGTAATGTACTATAGTCCTACACGCAAGTCATTCAACCAAAATACATACATCCTCGGCCCACACTAGATTCGCCCAAAAATATTAACTTAAGCCATGGGCTGTCGCATATAGGAGACTGACTGCCGCGAAATGAAGACAAATAATGTCACAAGGGATGCCAGCACAAAAAAATAAACACAATAAGGAAAATCAAGTTGGTGAACAAACGCCTAAGAATAAGCGATTGTGTGGAGTTAGTTAGTTAGTTAGTGTAGTAGCCAATAAGTATACGAGTATACTTATTTGTTAAGTATATCCAATATGAATATTGGTAACGAAACATTTATTGTGTGATGAAAATTATTGATATTATTACTATGAAAATGGGTACACTAAATTACATTCTTCAAAAAAGAAAGCCGCTAGCAGAACGGATTTGGAGGATGATGTAATTTTTTTTTATATACTCTCATAACGTTATATTCGAATTATAAACTTCAAAACGAGTTTATATTGACATATTTTATAAACTTAATACCGCTTTTTTCAACACACTTGCTCGTAAAGTAGCTCTTATTGAACCGTTTTAGGGTCATAATTCAGTGTATTAAAAACGCGTGCTTTTTACTTTATATTATCGGACTAGTGCTGTAATTCCACAGATAACTAATCAGGATTTGGTTGCGACTCGCTAAAAACAATAACATTGCACTTGCCTGGGAATTGAACGCGATATATATGTGTAACTGATTAAATACGCACTAATTAGGATACACGTATTATCACACCCACTTTAACATCCTATGCGTGTTTCTTATATTTTAATTAAACTATGTTAATTAACAATAAAAGCAAAAACTGATATTTGAATGTTGAATTTTTACAAAAGTCAAACAACCGACCATAGGCAACCGACATCCTTTTTAACTGGTCTAAATTTATCTTGTCATTGAAAAATTTGTGATTGACATAATAAATATCGACTATTTGTTCAAGGAGTATTTTATTAATCCTTTATTGAAAAAAAAAACTATTTGTATTTATAATTATTATACTGACAAGTGTTTTTTGGCTAGGATTTTCAAGATGCTGTTGGAGCTAGCCCGCGTTTAAAGATGCGGTCCTATTTCCTTATTAAATAATGTCGTAGGTCTTTATGTATTATGGGCACCCCTCAAGTTTTAGAATGTTATACTGCTTTAACACTGAATTTGTTACGAATCATAACATTTGGTGACTCCTGAGGTACACCATATCTCTAAGTAGTCTGTGAGCTACACCATCTGTAAGCTCGTCTCGTATTATTTGTCAGGTAGGAATTTGGTTAGAATAAGTTTTTTTTCATAAGTTCTTCATCTTTGACATACCAAACGTACGTAAGTACCCGTGCATCTTGTTAGTTTTCACGGTTTTAACTTCAAACATATTTCAATGGTTTTTTTTTTATGTGAAAGTTACTCAATATAAAAAATAATGATGAAACACTACCTACATAAAAATCGTTACATCGAAAGTACCAAAACAAAAAGATCATACTACCACATCACTAAAACCATAGACAATTTCTAGCGGGCATTTTTGTTTGACAAATTTTGAAACGCGACATGGCAGTATGGAATTAGTAAGTACTATCATTGCAGCATGGAATTTGTATAAAGAAATGGACTTTGAATACATGGAACTAGTATGAACTATCCTATACTATTAAATGAGCATTCTGTATTTTAACCCGAGCAGAGATTAGTGCTTTTTTAATCTCATCAAAGAGACTTCTTACCTTCTATGTTCTATGTTACGGGGTTTGGTTTCCTTCAGGTGGACCATTGTGCGTGGGTACTTCTTGCCTTTTTTATGCCTACTATGTAAATAAATAAAATGTGATACATTAACATAATATTTCATCAAATTATATATTTTTCACTATATATTAATCTTAATTTGCGTATTCAAATTATTATTTTGTGTTTATTATATTTTTATATAGGCTGTTCAGCGGTTTTGTCTGTGCTTTTATTTACAACTCCGCGCGCATCGCTAGCAACAACAAAAAAGAACCAACGCGCCATTTTCCGTAAATATTTGTTATCGTTTTTGTATTGTTGATAAAAAAAATACGAAAATCTAAAGTATTGTCACCAACCGACGTACAACAGTTTTTAAAAGAAGCTCCGATTGACAGTACCTGGCAACAAAGGTCAGTTGAACTTTATAAATCTAAATTATCATCTCTATATTTACGTTATTCCAGCATAAGTTCATACAACAAGTCTGTGTTATTCCTCGCAAGTTTGTTGAAAAACATCGTATGAAACGCGTGTGCATTGATCATTACCCACTCGGCTAAATTATCGCGCTCGCCTATGGATCGCGCGCCAATGCCGCCTTTTGGGTAATGACCAATACAGCACACTCGTATCATAATGAACTATTCTCTAACAAAATAATGTTACAAAACAATTTTTTTTTATTACTATAAAACCAAGAAATCCAAATCCAAGAAGTTAATATCACCAAGTAGTTTCCATCAACTTTTGTAATCGAACGTTAGCGGGGGACAGCAGCACCGCTCTAGCGCATGCGCGGTGATGTGCTGGTGCAGGCGCCATTCATACGTGAAGTTGTACTGAATTTCGTAGGATTTTTTAATTCTTGATCTTTATCTTTGATCTTTTATTTAGTAGGTTCAATCCCAATGTATGAGAGTAGATAAAGTAGTGTATGAAACTGCACATAACTAGGTATTAAAATACTCGTGAAATACTATTAAAAACCTCGCCTAACGGCTCGGTTTTTAAACACAAACTCGAATTTTAATACTCCTCTTTATGCGACAGTTTCATAAACTACTATAATTGATATACCTATGGGCTAGATTAAAAATTATAAAATTTTCAAATAAATTAATTAATCAATCTGCCTAGCCTCAACTCTGTTGGAATCCTCATGCGGCTGAATACCAGTATTTTACATAGAGCGTTGGTAAGCATGGTTGTCAGAGTTTTGGGCTTCTGTATACCCGTAACGACTCTCAAAGATACTACTTCAACTTGAATTTTAGTTATCCCTCCAACGAAGATAAACTAAGAGGATCCAACAAAATGTTTCGTCAGATAATGTTATAAACAGTATTTGAACCTAGGAGGTAATCACTGAGCCTTATTACAAAAAATAATAATAAAAATGATTATGCCGGGTCAAAGAAGCTGACAAGAAGCTGGAATTAAAACCTCCAAGCAAAAGAAAAAAATAAGTGTCCATAAAACAATATGGCTGCTGATTTAAAAGGGTTCGTGATTAAACGGGACCAGCGCAGATTAATCTGCTTAGAATCTGGTGAGGTATTTTATTATTTATTTATTTGCTTCACCAACAATTGTATACACTAGTATAGGCAAATTAAACAGAAGCAACAAATCAGAATAAAGTGTAACAATCACTTATAGGTAAACTCTGCATGCACACAAAACGTTGTTGTAACTTACAATTTTTTTTTAAATAAAATCCTATTATCTACAGTTGCACTGAAAAGAACTTAATAAATTAATTTTATTAAGCTAAATTAAAACAAAAGCAAAACAGACAAATTATGAACAAAACAAACTAAAATAGACATAACTAGGTAACACAAAAAAAAAAAGTAAATAGTAGCCCTATTTCACCCACCCTATTATTGGTAGCCATTGGTATTGACACTAATTGTCTCCTAGACCCATTTATTCTTCGGAGAGCACGTAAAACTATCCACTCTAATATAAACTATAGAATGTATTTCCCCGCTATCAATCTGTAGACTAAATGGTAAAGGAAAACATCGTGAGGAAACCGGCAAGTCCTAGAAGTATTTTTTTTTAGACAATGTGACATCTACCAACCCGGACTGGGCCGCGTGGTGGAGTGTAGCCTAATCCCTCTCACAGAGAGGAGGCCTGTGTCCCTGCAGTGGGAACGTTAAAGGCTGAAACTTGATCACTACAAGCAACTACATAAGTGAAAACCTTATTTTCGGCCTTGTGGCCCTGAAAGCAGAGGCAAAGGGTGAAAATAGTAGTTTATAAAACTGTTGCATAATGAGGAGTATAAAAACACGAGTGTTTTAGTACCTAGTTATGAGCAGTTTCATACACTACTTTATCTACTCTCATACATTGGGATTGAACCCACTAAATAAAAGATCAAAGTTAAAGATCAAGAATACAAAATTCCCATGCAATTTAGTATAACTACACGTATGAATCGCGCCTGCTCCCAGTACATCACCGCGCATGCGCTAGAGTTGTGCTGCTGTCGCCCGTAAAGTTCCATCACAAAAGATGATGGAAACTCCTTGGTGATATTAACTTCTTGGATTTGCCGTGTATCGTAATAGAAAAAAAAATAATATAGCTGTATTTTGTTAGAGATATAATATTATGGTTCTATTTTAAAATTTCGGTATTGTGTTTATAAAGTATGTCAATATACACTCGTTTTGAAGTTTATAATTCGAATATTACGATATGAGACTAGATAAAATTGATTAAAAAACGACGATATGAGAGTAGATACAATTTATTAAAAAACTACTTAGCTAATTATTTCTCCTACGAGTAGCAACTAAGCGCCCTAGTTACCGGAGAATTTAACATTATACTATTACCGCATATATTATGTATAATATTATCAATGTCATATGACATCACAAATGGATCGCAGTGCGACATAAGAATAATATTTGTTGTAGTCTCCGGTTAATTTTGTAATGGCTACTTACACTCGGGAACAGAACTGTTTACCTTCATTTAGTTTCACCTATTCCCTCGGACAAATGATGGATTTTTCGTTGTGACGTCGATGTCAGTCATTTTTATTATAAAATGTAAGTTCCGTACCGAAGGGGTACAAACGGTCCTGGCAGGGTTGCGAGTTTGTCCGAAAGGGATATCGCGGCCCCAGCACTCAAGCAACGGAAGGAACACGGGTGGGTTTTAGTCAGTAAAAGTCTGACACACCCTCTCGCTCCGCCCAGAGCGGGAGAAGTCATTTGATGATTTCCCATCCACAAAAAATAAAAAGGGTTACCAACGGTATCAACGGTACGCTATAAGGTTCTAAACCTACGCCATCAGTATATCCATGTTCATCTGTCGATCAAAGTCTGACAAGGCTGTAGGTATGTTTATAACCGTAAGAGGTAGCCAGTTGCAATTTTCACACAACGTGGAACAATGGTATCTCTTAACATGGCAAATAAAAATAATATGTTTTTTATCAACAATTAGCTTGTTATTAAGAATGCATGGTAACCCCCAGATGTGCTATCAAACATTATCAAGTCAAACCCAAACTCTCGTTTACTCGACTCTTCACGTGACTAGAGGGCTGACCTATTTTATGGCCAAAAATTCGGCTGGCCGCATTGCCATTTGCATTTATTTTCCTGTTGATTACGATGCGGACGAATTTTTTGATGCCCTATGATTCTTTTCCCTCCCTTTTTTATATACTTGCAGATATTTGTGTTATTATTTTAAGACGGTTAATTTTTAAATTATATAAATGTTATACTATAACTCATTAATAAATAAAGACTTAAGTATTTTACTAAATAGGTTAAACCTCGCAAAAAGTATTTCAAAACAATTTTGTCCGCGACGATCCTCATGCCACGCATTTATTAATCAAATTATGCCTCCGCAGTTCATGTCATTTTCCATAACATTTACCTTCGCTATGTAGGTACCTAATATGTACCTATGTAGGCAAAATTATGACAACATGTACTTTCAGTAATAAACATAATTAAGGAATTTAGGCCGTTTGACAACGAGCTAAATTTAGTCTAATTTAAAATGAAGTGAATGCGTTACATTAGTGAATTAGTACTGACCTCTCACTTTGAGGCATTACCAAATTTTTATTTTACGAGTACTTATCCAGTACTCTTCAACGATAACCCAATCTTTCAAGCAAAATCAGAAGAACCCGACTCAACATAGTCGTTTTCTTCTTAGCACATCGATGACAATCTAAATTGAGTTAGCCCAGAATTTAGCTACGAGTTTGGCGCCTTTAGTACTGCTGGAAACGGTATTAAGTATCCCATCGTTTGTGCAACAACACCGCATTTACACTGCAGGGCGGAGTCACCTATGAATCTCAACCTGAGCAGGTTTTCCTTGCCTTAAACATAGTTGATTCTCCAATTATGATTTCAACAGGATCTTTTTTGATACTAACATTTGAACTAAAAAGTACCAAATAAATACTTTATATCCGTTATTATAATTCGCTTACGACCAAACATTCGTACCTCTAAAACTGTCAATTGTAGCGTGCTAAATTAAATAAATTATAGTCTCCAGAGGCCTAGAGAGGTGAAATGCGGCACAATAGGGTTGGGAAAATGTGGCCTGAAATAATATTTAGATATGTTGCTCTAGGGATCTTCTTGGACGATTCTATTCTGGGTTTGTGCCCGGTTGATGGCAATAGGCTCGCCCCCTATTACATGGAAGGACTTAAACATGGCTGGCGAAATGTGGGTGTACTAAAGGTATATCTCTGCCTAAAACTTTGGGGAATACAGGCTTGGTGTTATGTATACATTTTATAGCGATCAGCGATACAATATTTGTTCAATTTTGAACGAGAAATTCGACAAAATTATGTAGTTCTAAGGCATCAGCTGCTCACCGACATTTTTAACAAGAATTTATTTATTTATTTTATTTGGGACAAAAAACAGTTATACATTACAGCATTTACAAAAAGTAGTTAAAATACAGTCGAAAAAACGTATAACCCACACTATTGTCCACGAAGTGACATCAGAGTATGAGAACGAACGCATGCATGCGTATGCATGCGTGTGCATGCTTCCTAAGAGCATATTGCATAAGGCAGACGTTTCGGTATGCAAAGCAGGTTCCGGCAATGAGTTTCGAAACGTTTTCGATAAAAATGAAAAAGACGACTGTCTGTGTTAGTAAATCGATAGTTAATGCAGAGAGATATATTTTAAAGCGAGCGTCGAGCGTGGTAGATGATAGCCCACTCCCTCTCGAAGAGGGGATGCCTGTGTCCCAGGAGTGGGAAAATTATAGGCGGATTATGAATATTTTATTTTAAAGTAAATAGTTAAAGTGAGTGGTGAGTGTGGTGTAGGAAAAATAGTAGTAGTGCTCAAGGCCCTTAGATTATAAGCCAATATTTAGCAACTTTTGTCCATACCAAATTCAAAGCGTCACTAATGTGATAGTATGAACACATGCTGAATTGCTTGCTGGATTATATAAGAGGTTCAAAAAACAACTAATATGCTGCCTAACAAAGTAAATACAATAGACGACGTATATTTAGTAACCTAATCCACTTAACTGTTCTTAAAGAGTCATAAAGAACCCTGTAATAAATCGACACGTGTTTCCCCTCTCAACGAGGCATCCTCAGGATGACGATTGACTTGTTGCGAAACCGAACCCGACGTGATGCCACGTCAAGCGTCGAGAGAACAGTGAGCCACTTCGCCCGACAACCCCATTTACAAATAATGGCAACAAAGGTGACCTTGGAATACACGTATTTAATTCGTTCAACAGTGTAAAATTCCCTGTAGATTTTTTTTCAATTTCTAAACTCTAGTACTTTTTTTTTTTGTGTCGGAAATTACTAAATAACTTCTTCCGCTCGGAAGGGTGTGTCAGACTTTTACTGACTAAAACCCACCCGTGTTCCTTCCGTTGCCTGTGTGCCGGGGTCGCGATGTCCCTTTCGGACAAACTCACAACCCCGACAGGCATTGGCCCTTACGGACCCCGTCAGTTGGCGCTGACAACTGTTTGAGGCGCGCGTGGAACACAACGCACCGTCGACCCGGGCCTGGTCCTTATCGGACGGCGAGCTACCCATTGCTCACCGTCCGCAAGCCCGCGCCTACGGTGGCCGGAAGCCGGCTCGCGACTCCCGACGCCCGGGGCGTCTCCTGCGGCGAATAGGGGCGCGAGGGCGTGAATCTTGCCTCTCCCTCGCGCGCTCCGCCTCCTCCTTCGCGAGCATTAATGCTTCGCAGAAGGAAGTGACGGCCTCCCATGCACTCTCGCTCCGGACCATGGCCTGAACCAGGGCCGGACGAGAGAGACCGCCCTCGCCGATCGTCTCCGCGAGGACACGACGGTGCTCCGCCCAAGCTGGTAAGACCTCCACCGTATGCTCCACCGTGTCCTTCGGGCGATCCACACAGTGGTGACACCCGGGCGTTTCCTCCCGCCTTATGCGGAACAGGAACCTCCCGAAACAGCCGTGTCCGGTGAGGACCTGCGTCAGGCGGAAGGTGAAACTCTCTAGTACTGACATTCTTACAGGGTTTTTTATGACTCTTTAAGAACAGTTAAGCGGATTAGGTTACTAAATATATATCGTCTATTGTATTTTTTTATGGATTTCCGCAAAGTCACGCCTGAGTCTAGTCTGAGTTTAACTATTAAGGTTATTGTTACGTCGTGGCCAGATCTTAGAGTTGATCATTTCATGAAGTGTTCGATCATTTCATGAAACGATTGTATTTCATGAAATGGCCAGTAAAATTTACCATATCGTTTAAACATCAACGTTGAATGATATGTCAGTCGACGTTTCGCCATATCATTAATGTAAGGTATCCATGGTTAAAGGTGTAGTAAAAATTGCTAAGTAACTGCGACCATCTTGAAAGTACCGCTTGCTGGCCTCGCGGGTGGTTTAATTTTGTTTTTTTTTAAACTAAATTTAAGTGTACGTCGCTTGTGGCACCCCGACCAAATTGGTTGGGTTAGGTTAGAACTCTGACTAATCATGCGCGAGCCGAGCGAGCAAAACGAGCGGTGCCGCGGTATCGCCCGGCGAGTTGATACTTCAAAGTTGATCGCTTCATCGACTTTTCTTACTATTCACCCTACTTTGTTTGATTTGTTAAATGCCGCCACCATGATGCACAACAAAAAAAAAGCGACGACAACGCCTCTACCGGTCGATAATCTATATATATCTATATAGATATGATCACTAATGTTGAAGTAGTCGCGCGTTTAACTGTTCATATCGTTAAACTTAGAGTGTTCAATGATCTGGCCAGACCACATCATGATGTGACCAGCGGTCGATGTTCGATGTGTTTGACCATTCGATGAAATGGTCAAACACTTAATGAAATGATCAATTTTAAGATCTGGCCACGATTTATGCATTTTCGCTACAACTTCTTGCGGTGGCGTTTTGGTTGTCGGCGTCGTAGGTTTTGGTTATTTTAGGGCTCCATCAAAAATTTCGTTTTCCAAAAGGGATCCGTCGCCAAAAAAGTTTGAGAGCCGCTGCTCTATAATCAGCCAGTGTCATTCTTATCCGACGTTTTCGGTGGTTCCTAGTAACTTCGTAACAAAACAAGACGGCGCCACTTACTGCGCCGTCAAAATAAATATTTCTTTGAAACAATACTTACCCCACATATTTTTTTTGCTTTTTGTATCTATGTTAAAAGTTACATAAACGCCATGTAACAAAACGTTAACCACCCGTAATTCTCGTCCATAATAAATATTAATTATTAGGTAGTAACATAGATTGATGTCTTATTGTTATAGCACTAATATAAAATTTATCACATAATGATAGTTCACTAAATAAACTACAGATTCATCAACGAAAACAAATATATAAACTTTTAACACTCGGTTATAAAAACTTTTGGATATAAAACTTTCTTACTGTCAAAACAAAATGAATCAGATCAACTATAATTATTTATTATATTTTCCTTATTGTACTGAAAGTTGAAGAGAAGTGGTGGCCCCGTGGTAACGCCTTCGATTTACGAGTTGTAGTTCGTGGGTTCGAACACGGGCAGCCGAATTACTTTGTGTAATTTATTTCCACACCACTGCTCTCAAAACTGTGAAGGGAAACATTGTGAGGAAACCGGCATGTCCTAGAATAAAAAATTCGAAGACATGTGACATCTACCAACCGGCACTGGGCCCGCGTGGTGGATAAAGGGCCACTCCCTCTCACAGAGAGGAGGCCTATGTACCAGCAATGGGAACGTTAGACACTGATTATGCTATACTGAAAACGTGGTTAAATCTCTGATCAGTTAACATAACTTGCTATCAAATCTATCCTGTAATTATTGCACAGAGCGATGTGAATGTGACTGGTTTATTTGAGGTATTAATGGTCAACCTTGAAGCTGAAGGCTGAAGTGTCAGTGAGCATGCCATGTTTATCGAAGGACCGATGGACGGTGCAGCAGACGAGTCCTGGAGTGGAGACTGCGTATC
This sequence comes from Agrochola macilenta, assembly GCA_916701695.1. NCBI lineage: Eukaryota > Metazoa > Arthropoda > Insecta > Lepidoptera > Noctuidae > Agrochola > Agrochola macilenta. The sequence continues at coordinate 6,514,207 of OU753564.1, read as the reverse complement.
TGCAAGCGTAGTGTGTGGCACCCAGACTGACGACCTTGAAAAGGTGGCTGATACAGACTGGATGAGGAAGACGGAGGACAGTGTTGTGGCGCAGCCTGGGAGAGGCCTATGTCCAGCAGTGCGATAGGCTAAGATTGATTGAAGATGTTGATTGATGGTCAATCCACAGCGATGCTTCAGCGGCCGCTGCTAGAGATGGCACTGTAGACACTTTCCATACAACCCAAGCGTGTCGCCGTTAACTTCACACTACGATAAAAATGACAAATAGAAACTGATGGCTTTGAAAGCGGTCCGTGACATAAGTTGCGCTCAACGCAATTTCGGCACCACGAATTTGATTAGTACTGCCGTCTCTAAAGACTGTCGCCGTCGTGGCGATTCCATGCTCTGTGAGTTGATTTAACAATTTGACACAAGATTCGAGTAAAATTAAAAGCCAAATTGAATAAATTTTCAGCACCTGAACAGGGGTTAGATCAATGCTACAAAGTAAGCCGTGTCAGGATAAACAAAGGCTAGACCATAATTGAAGCCTGGATGGATAATTATCTCAAAAGGCGACTACGGGATTATCTCAAAAGCATCTGTCAGTCTGGATATAACTATTATGATAATTATCTCTATCCTCCAGACCGAATTCAGCCATGGCGGCCTATCTTAACGGAGACTGGCCATCGATGCCATAGATATTTTAGTGCACAATTATGTGCACAGACATAGGTCACACAGGTGCATTCTCTCATCATAAAGATAGTTTTCTGACAGCTGTGCGCACATATTACTCTAAGCCGGTGGCGCACGAGTCGATGCCGACTGAACGGAATGTTGCAATTTTAAATATTATTTTTTATAATAAACATGTAGATTTATTTACTGTATTTTTTTATATATCTTATTTCTATATCTCATTGTACTACGAGTACGCTGCACCGGTTGACGTCATATTGTCAATGCCGGCTGTCGCTGAAAATCAGCGCTGGGGCTCTGTCTCGCATAGGGTCGCAGCATTATGCTGAGCGATGGCTGTTTTATGTAGATGTAACGCATATTTTCCCCCAACTTGTTCTTTTATGTTTTGTGTTCTTTCTTTGCGTCATGTCGCCTTTGTCGTCACCGCAAATAAACGTAGTTTCTTCTCTTAGTCCAATGAGACAGCAATCCGACACGACCAGAGAGAGATCAGGCGCAGGATCAACAGCTTAACATGATTTGCGAGGCACGGGGGAGTCTCAATATGTAAAGATGGTCACCCATCCACGAACCAACCGTGTCAAGCGCAGCTTAACCTGATGGATTGACGGCCGTTATCAGCCAGGAGCTCCTTCGAGCTTTCGTGCTATCATCACTGATTAAAATCGAAACAATGAAAAAGTCCCTCAACTGTAACACAACCTACAACTACAGTGACCATACGTTTCCATTTTCTTTTTCCCAGTAAGCTAAAACACAACACGCTAGCTTGGTAACCCTACATACAAGTAACACGGCGCAAAGGGGCTCAACAAAATACATCAATTTAGCTCGTTCTGAAGGATTAAAATCTGTTGAAACTGCCCCGCTGGATTTACAGTGGAAGCGAATGTTCCTTTTGTAAAAGAAAGGAAAATGCTGGAAAGTTTATTTTCTGGGTATTAGGTTGGATTTTGTTCACTGACTTGGGTAAACCTGGGACTTTCTTGACGGTTCTTTTTCGTAAGAAAAGACTAACCAGAACCGTATACCTTGTGGAGTATTTATACTAGCAAATGAGCATGTGTTCTGGTAAAAATTTACTGAAATTACGAATGCCAAAAGTGGCAATTCCGATTTTAAAAAATTGGTTGGTGGGATACCTGCCTAGCTACCATGATCTAAGTCTGTCACCATGATAACAATTTTAACGGCATTGATGTGTTTTGGCAGTTAGAGGTAAGACAGCCAGTTCCTCTGTGGTTGAAGATGCTGGGTGAAGCTCGCTTCCATCTTCAGCCTGATCATCACTTACCGTCAGGTGAGATGCAGGCCAAGATCTTCACCGTTGTGGATTAAAAAACATAATACTACTATACTTATCCTATATACCTGCCTACTTTTTGAAGAACAGAGGCATGTTGACATCTATAAAAATTGAAAAAAGAACAACATGAAATTTCTAACACATTGTCCTATTATCAATCGCTCCCCTGGCTCAAGTTTATCAGTTTTCAGGACGGGTCCCAATCAATCATCGTGGACCAATTCGCTGAGTCAGCCAAACTGGAGCGTGTCGACACCCTGTGATTCAGTTAGAGAGTTGTTTTTTGCGAAAACGTTACATAGGATACTTTAGTTTGTGTTGGTGATAGGTGTAAGTTGAGCTGTGTTTACGTGTGCTTGATGAAATTATACGAGCTCGTACCAAAAAGGGGGGGTTTCATTATTATTTCTAGCGCCTTTTCTAAATTTTAAAACTTAATAATCAGATGGAATTCTGGTGCAAATTTTAATGTCCTCGACATCTTAATGATTGGCAAGTTTTTCGCGCATAATATTGCGTTTCAGTAAAATAATGCTGATACACGTTCTGGACGATAAGTGGTTATCTATGGCACCCATAGATGAGGTCTATTTTTTAACTTATTAGGGTTCCGTAGTCAACAAAGAAACCTTAAAGTTTCACCATGTCCGTCTGTTTATCTGTATATTTGCCTGTCCGCGGCTTAGATCAGAGACTCTTAGTACTAGAAAGCTGTAATTTGGAATGGGTATACATATTATACACGCCGACAAAATAGTAAAATAAAATATATTTTTTTACGGTAAGTACCTCCCCTACACGTAAAATGGGGATTTTTTTTTCTCGTCTATCCTATAGTTTAAGGTATCGTTGGGAAGGTCAAAAACGTTGTAAGCGTGTGAAAACCATTTTTGAATTCAGGAATCCGTTTGCGAAATATTAAGCTTCAAAGTGCCAATTTTTGTTAGAGACAAGTGGGGACCCCCCTGCCAGCTAAATAGTTGGTTTTAGGTACCTATGTAAAAAAATTCACCGCAGTAGTTTATTTAACGAAATTAAAAGGAAATTATGACCGCTAAGTAGGCTAAGCTGGTCGATTATTACTCGTTAACTTGTATAAAGTTAACGAGTAATAATCGACCAGCTTACATTTGCCGTTGCCGAAACATGGTCGTATGGACATACATATACCCATACATACGGAATGTATGGGAGAATATTTTTTTTTACTAAAATGTTAGTTTTGTTCTTGGGATTAATTATCATTAACATTAATCATCATTAATTATGATTAGTCATCCTAACCACGGAACCCTTCATTGTGCGTTGTCCGGACACGCAGTTGGCCGGTTTTTATCTTATTACCAGTTATGACCAATTAATTAAAACCCTTATTACATTACACGATATTTAGGCTTCAATATTTAGGTGATGTGTTTTTTAATTATCTTCCTCCGTTTCTCTTACGCTTTCTGGACGCTTTCCCTAAATCGGGATGGTGTCCCGATTTAGGGAAAGGGTCCCTGAATATCGCGTAGTGTACTAAGGTTTCTAATTTACCAATAAACAAAAATGTTTCCAACCTTAATTTTCTTCAAACATAATATATTTACAGTTAATTTTAAAATAAGCCACGCAATAACAGCGTCAACCCCTCCACTGAACAAACTAGTGCATTCAAGAACATTTTCTCATATTTCTACATCAAGTGCTACTATTCACTGCTACAGGAGAAAAATTAAAATATTTAACTATACACACAAAAATAAACCACATCACACAACGTTACAGTTCAAATTTCAGTAACGTTATTGTTCAGTTACGCTCTTTTTGCTTAACCAGCGTTCCGCTATTACAATTTGTATTGTCACATCGAACGGAAATCTTTTACGGTTGACTAGCGAGTTTGGACTTTGTTGTTAATGCAATTAAGTTGATTGTTAAATGGCAGAGTGGTTCGCCAAACAGCTCTCACGAGCTTGATGCAGAATGCATACCTCATATAAAATCAAGTTTCCAAGTACTTTCAGTTGGTCTTTGTAATTTTATGCTCGTATTGTTTCCGGTTTAAAGCACACATTGCTTGCAAACGTTACTCTAAAAAACCGGCCAAGTACATGTCGGACCACGCACAATGAAGGGTTCCGTAATTGGAATGAATCTATCCCAAATACAAACTTAACATTGTAGTTGAAAATCATGTTCTCCCATGAATTCCAACTGCAAATGTAAGTTTGTACGCACAATATTGAGAGATTTCCCATATTATTTTAAGATAATTATATATTAATAAAACTAAAAATCTTGAAATAAAGCAAATTATTAAAAAATACAAAAAAAACCGACTGCAAAAACATAACGGAAGAGACAAAAACAAGCATTGTAATCTATAGAATTTTGTTTTTTTTTTTATTTAGTTTTTTAGTTTTTACTAAGTTCTTTCAAATACCGTTACCGTAAACCTGCACATAGATCCTCACACGGTTTTTTACCGAAAAAAAATAATACAATTTTAGCCAAACAAAAGGTACTTTCACATACAAAACACATAATGGAATTGAATACAGCGGCAAATGGTCCGCACTCCCCGCTATTAACACTATAGCACTCATCTAATTTCACGCCTCGATTGTACTTTCTGTCAGGGCTGTCAATCAATACAAGTTATTGGTTTGATTTTTATTTATTACAGATTCTGGAGTGCTTTGTCTGTGGTTGTCAGAACAAAATAGGTTTTCCAGTTGGTGTCGTAAAAAGGACAATGTCAGGGGGAAAGTCTGTTTCTATTGCGATTACCATGTATAGTGAAAAGTGGACGTTTTCGAGATGATATTATAAGATACAATATAACATATTGTATCAGCTCTCAAAACGGTGAAGAGAAACATCGTGAGGAAACCGACATGTCCTAGAATCAAAATTTCGAAGACATGTGACATCTACCAACCCGCACTGCGCCCGCGCGGCCGCGTAGTGGATTAAGGCCCACTCCCTTTCATTGAGCGGAGGCTTGTGTCAGCAGTGTTGACACAAGCCAGTTGTGGATGTGGGTGCCAGCTGTGGGACTATTATATGTTATATATGTTATTATAAATGTAAAAAAAAAAATACTCACAATTATATAACAGTAGGTAAGTAAAGTTCATTTTTTAATCCCAGATAGTAATTTGACATTTCAAATCTTTGTTGCTTGTTTTTTGAATTTCTAGTTTGTCATTTGCACCTGTCAAATGACTATTTGGGAATAAAAAGCGAACTTTAGTTGGAAACTAAATTGCGCACGCAGTATAACGCGTTCGCGATTTCATTTCCATACAGGTAAACAATCCTGGGTTCTTGAAAAATAACTTTAAATAACATCAATTAGAAACAAGGACTTGAATAGACTTCAGAGTCATTATCCCTTGCACCTCTTGATTTTGAAGTTGTATAATAGACTATACATATATGAAGCAACAGAGTGTGTTCATTTGCCGCTATTCTATTTAAAATACATTATGCAATGCAAGGTTATATTCGTATTTTCAGCTGCAGCGCGCTTGCTTCAAAGCAACTGACAGAAAAGGTGTGAAATAGAAAGTCGTAGAAATAAATTCATTTTTGTTTCTACAAATGGCGTCGAATAACTTTATTCGACTATAATAAGACTGTATTCGATTCATCTATATTTATGTTCGGTTATTTTTAATTACGATGACCTTGGGGTAGACGTCATATATCAATGTAGTTTGTGGTAGACGTGTTCTTAGGAGCGTTTATTCTGAAGGTGGGCAACGTCGCAAATAGATGTCAAATATTTCACTGTTTTGATTAATTTGACAATATTACTGTGTGGAAATAAAAAATGTGGCTAACTAGCGAACTAGAATATTGATTATGAAATGCAATAATTAATATCGTAGCACCGAATGTTTAGTATTAGATGTAAAAAATATATTTGGAAACTTTCCAAATGCGTTTTTTACACCTTAAATGGGTACAACATCAAATTCAATGTTATAATTGCAATTCATTATTAATATTCTAGTTCGCCAGTTAGCCCCATTTCTTATTTCTATTCAGTAATATTGCTATAAGAATCAAAACAGGTAAATATTTGACAGTTATTTGCGACGTTGCCAACTTTTAGGATAAACCCTCTTAAGTGGAGATTGCGAATCGGCAAACGTAACTTAGGACGCCCCCAGGCTAGGTGGAGTGACAATCTTCGCAGGATGGCAGGTAGCAGCTGGATGAAAGTTGCAGAGAATTGAGCTGAATGGCGTGCAATTGGAGAGGCCTATGTCCATCTGTGGACTACTGTAAGTTGATGATGACGATGATGGTTTTTCAGCCTGATTTTAAAAACATTAGGTATGTATGACATGTTAAAAAATGTGGCAACATTTTTTATTTTTTTTGGTTGTGAAATTATCAAATAACTTCTCCCCCTCTGAGCGGTGCGGGCAGGGCGTGTCAGTCTTTTACTGACTAAAACCCACCTGTGTTCCTTCCGTTGCCTGCGTGCCGGGGCCGCGATATCCCTTTCGGACAAACTCGCAACCCTGGCAGGCATTGGCCCCAACGGACCCCGTCAGTTGGTGCTGACATCTCTTTGAGGCGCGCGTGGAACAAAACGCGCCGTTGACCCGGGCCTGGTCCTTATCGGACGACGAGCTACCCATCGCTCACCGTCCGCAAGCCCGCGCCTACGGTGGCCGGAAGTCGACTTGTGACTCCCGACGCCCGGGGCGTCTCCTGCGGCGGCTAGGGGTGCTCCCTCACGCGTTCTGCCTCCTTCTTCGCAAGCATTTACTGTTTCGCAGCAGGAAGTGACGGGCCTCCCATGCACTGGACGTGGCACCCCTAACAGGTATCAATAATGAGAGCGTCCAGATTAAAACAAATAGATTTCCAATGTAATTAGGTACGACGAATGGTGTTCAACGCTAATACCAATTTAACACTTCCAACTAATATACGTATTAATTAATCCTAATGCGATAATGACCTTCAGTGTTTGTTGTTTTATTCACCGTTTGCCTAATCAGCGATTTAATTGCGTAAACATTTTTGGTAAAACATTACGACTAATCTGTTGTTGAGCAGATTTTTTATTCGACTTTATGAAGCAATGGATTAGCAATCTCTTTCAAAATGATTCAGATTGTGATTGAGCATGTATTACGCAATTAGGGTGCAGCTCAGTCCATTAATATGTTAAATATTTGAAATGATTCAGCTTTTCGTCCCGTGTAAAGATGTAGGTATGTGGAGATAGGTAGCAGCTTTTAATGTTTGTAATTACTTGAATTATAATGTCAAGTCCTATACCATTAAACGAGCAATATTTGTATTATATTTATAATCACGTTCTCGAAAATGGCTCTAGCGATTTCGATGAAAGTTGCAATAAAGCGATTCACGGGGGTGAAAAATCGATCTAACTAGGTTTCATATTTGGGAAAATTCGTTTTCTCTTTTTTCATAGCCTCGGGAATGGGAATGATACAACGTTGGCATACCTGGAGGATATGTTTATCTATTCACCCGAGCTGAGCTCGGGCGGCCAGGTACACAACAAAACAGTGTCTACTTAAAAATGAAAAAGCTAATTTTTTACTGAACACATTAATTTTATTTCTTGATTTATTTGAGACTGCAGACGACACTGTAGAAGGTGTCATTAGAGATACTTAGATCATATTTGCGCTATCATTCAAGTGATATGTTGAACATCACGATTATCAGAAACTCTTTACTTATTCTGATCACTACAACATTCAAAGCCGAAAACCAATACATTCTCATGTCTCATGAAACAAAATCACAAGACAAAGCAATATTCTATATTACACTGCAATCTCTATCACAATGAAAGTCGAACTCGATATCTTGTCGAAGTTAGTTCATTGAGATTGCTAGTTCGATAGTTACGGATATACTTCTACAGAGAGTTAGTCGCGTAAACTTTGTAATATGTATTTGTCTTACCCGTATGAGATGAGATGAGATCTTCGGATAATATGTGGTAACATACCTGATACCGCCATCTTACCTGTAGTATCAATACTGGTCCTGCTCCACAACCACAACTAATTGATTAACATTTGAAAATACTGTTGGAGCTGCTGAGGATTTTAAAACCATCTTTGCATTGTATGAAATCAATCTCCTTTTTTAAAAGCTTTTATTTAACTTGCAATGTATGTATGTATGTTTGTTCGCGTGGAATCTTGCTACTCAATTTTGAAGCAGTTATCTTCAACCGATTGAGCTGAAGTTTTGTATTCACGTTTACTTTGGATGACAATACACGATAAGCTGTGTGACGTCATTCTAAATCCAATATGGCGGACTATCCAAGATGGCGGAATAGTAATTTTTATTGCATTTCTACAATATGGGTATCAAATGAAAGGGCTTGTTGAGAGTAATTCGAAAAATTATGTGACGTCATTCTAAATAAAATATGGCGGAACATTCAAGATGGCGGAATAGTTATTTTTTATGCACTTCTGCAATATGGGTATCAAATGAAAGGGCTTGTTGAGAGTAACTCGAAAAATAATGTGACGTCATTCTAAATCCAATATGGCGGAACATCCAAGATGGCGAAATAGTTATTTTTCATGCACTTCTGCAATATGGGTGTCAAATGAAAGGGCTTGCCGAAAATAATTAGAAATAACTAAAAAGTAAAAAATAAATTAAAAGCAAAAAACCTTTTAAAAAAAAGCTTTTATTTAAATGCAATAAAAAGAAGAAAATAAAATTTTCTTTTAAAATTTTAACTATCAATTTATAACCTCATTATACACAATTTATATGATCATAAAAGCTTGTCGCGAGGATAGCAAAAAAAAAAACTTAGTAGATTAAGGTACTCAATTAAATAGGTACTAGTTTATTTACACAAGTAAATCGCGCGACAAGTTTTTATGATCATATAAATTGTGTATAAATGGTTTGAATACTATGTACTAAAGAGCTACCCGGGTAATATGTCTTTTATTGACTTGAATGTGCCCTGGCGACTGTGAGTATGTCCTGCACACTCAGATGTCTCGCTGATGGTGGCGCGTGTGTTGGATCATTTAGCTCCCTTCAAAATGGTTGAGCTGAATGGTTATATGGTGTTTGAGTTACCAACGAAGTTTCTTGAAGACTTGATTTCCCCTCATCAGAAACCCTTTTACCACATCAACTGCTCGACCAACAACTCAACATGTTACAGGATACCTTGATTATATATTCACGTGTCGTTTACATTACGTAAGGCAATATTACACGGTTCCACCAAATTGATTCACTTTGGTTGAAAGGCCCAGTAATGAAGGGTATGCCCGACATTAAATGATTCACTTTTATGTAACTGCGTTTCGCGTTCACCTGCTTAAGCTATGGTTTTGTAAGAGAGCGGTGAACGGTCAAATAACGTTTGTCCAAAATACAGAGCGTTTTTGACACCTTAATGTTAAATACTGCAGAAAATGACAGATTATTATCATGATTATATTATCATGATGGCCGTTATAATATGACGGAACCGCTTTCCTCGGAAACCAATGCTTTAGTGACCGTGCATTTTTCTGACATAAAAACTTCCTACCAATGCAATGGTGGCAGGACATCGACGCGAAAACTGTTTCTATTCTGAACACACCTGCGTTGAATATTATTAGTATAAATGTGAAGCTAAGTCAGACGAGTCCATGTCCATGGGTGACATAAAAACTCTGACAACAGGTTAATCACTAACCACACGAAAAAAAGAGAAGAATAGTATAAATGTACGTGATTGAATTTAGTGGCCTCATCCAAATTAAACCGTGTGACGACAGCTTTATTATGGGTACAGGTAGGTGGCTTATAGTAATATGCTTAGGTGTTAAGTGCCAATTATCCCTTTTGTTTATTAGTATAAATGTGAAGACAAGGTCGAAGCCCATAGGCGGCATAAAAACTCTGCCAGCAGGTTAGTCACTAAACACACGAAAAAAAGGGAAGAAGAATAGTAATGTACGTGATTGAATTTAGTGGCCTCATCCAAATTGAACCGTGTAATGACAGCTTTATTATAGGTACAGGTGGCTTATAGTAATATGCTTAGGTGTCAAGTGTCAATCATCCCTATTGTTCTAAAGACCCAATACACACTGATTGACCGGTCCCTATTCAATGTTACCCGAAGGCTGACCTGATTGATATCGCTTGTATTATGCAAATTAATTTCGGGTGTGGTATGTGTGAACCCATGGGATAGATTAGTTTGAACACTTTCTGAAGTTTCGGGAAATCGAAGTAGAGATTAGTGTAGCTAAATATGGATTTACCTACTTTGTATACGTTTAGTGTTTTTAAAAAGAGCATAGTTGTTAGAGCTCCGTAGGTCCGAATGAAAAAACGGAACCCATAGAGGATCACTCGTGTGTCATCATACATCTTATTTCCAAATAAAATTTCAATAAATATTTTAATTCATTTTCACTATTAGTTGAAATTTTTGTTTATTTTCAACAATTTACTTAATTTAATTTGTTTTTAATGATATATTTCGAGTTTATGTTACCTATATACTCGTAATTAAGATAATGTAATTGGTACTAACAAAATATTCACTAAAATAGTTTGTTATTTCTTTGTTTTTTTGTTACTTTCATATGCATCCAGTTTTTTTTCGAGAAAAAATATTTCTTGTGTCAACTTTTTAAAATATAGCAAGCTGTCACTACATTTTGCAGCCTTGCCAAAGTTTATAAGAACGGCATTTTCCAATGTATTCATACAAGTAATAGTTTTTGACACTCCAGCAGTATGTTCCCGATTTTTGGCATGTATTTGTGTTGGCAAAAGATTACAGCGCGGTTGCAATCGTTGCCAGTTGCTAAGCTATTCATTGCAGGCCTTCAAGTGTGTATTGGTTTTGCCCTGGCTCTGCTGAAATTACAGAAAAATGTAAGCTCTTAGGGCTGATTTTTCAATAGTCAGATAACTCTTATCTGAAGAATAAATATGACAGTTTGACATATTTTCTTTACAAAAGCTGCCAAATTTAAATATACAGGATGTTCGGCAGAAGGATGAACATACGAAAATGGCGGATCCGTGGGGCAGTCTACTACGTTTTTAGGCCCAAAAACAAGACCCAGGCCACAAGGATTTTTTTTAATGTTTTTTTTTTTTCTGAATTTGTCGTTGCCAAAACTTCAAACGTCAATAATTTCATTTAAAAACAACATAACTGGCAACATTTTATTTTTATTTTCATCTAAAGTAACTGTAGAATCTTATAAAATTTGTATTTGATGCAGATGATTGCTAGAAAAGTAAATACGAGCCCTTAAACTACAAACAAATAAAAAATAAATACCAAAAGCCCGACTTTGAACTGCGTTAAAAAAAAAAACTAACAGTGATAGAGCAGTTCTAATTTTAGGAAAACATCTTTGGTTCATGCCCAATCTAACGGTATGCAATATGCACAATTTCTTTTAAAACAACTGGAATAAATGAAAAAAACTGAAATTTGAGCAACCACGAATTTCCTTTAAATTTAAAGGAAATTAGTGGTTGCTCAAATTTCAAACGTCAATAATTTCATTTAAAACAACAAAACTGCTAATTATATTTTTTTTTTTTCTAGAATAATTGTAGAACATAATATGTAAAAAAAAAATTGGTTCGTATATTAATTAATTTCACTTTTCGCAAATTTCCTTAGCAATTCTTTCGGTGAAAAAAGTCCCAGGCAGTTAAAATTGGCGAATTGTTCTAGTTGTTTTATAAGAAATTGTGTAATTGTGTAAATCATAAAAATAAAAATAAATTGTCAAAAAAATAATTGGGCAGGACCACCCTTATCACTTAGGGGTATGAAAAATAGTTTACGTCCTATTCTCAGACCTACTGAATATACAACACAAAATTTCATAAGAGTCGGTCAAGCCGTTTCGGAGGAGTTTTGTTACAAAGACTGTTACGAGAATCTTATTATTAGAAAAAGATAGATATATAAAAGTTGTTTGTCTACAACTCACGTGAGGATTGACAGCAGTAAAATATGACAAGCGTCTATATAAAAACACTACCACCGCGACCAATATGGCCGAATTTTACACTTTGAAATACTGACACATCAAAAATACGGGCTGTTCCAAATTTAAAACCATCTGGTGTTGCCATATGTAGTAGTTGTGTTGCTCTTTCTGCCTAATGGCCTTTTGGCAGGCCAGACCGCAACTGACGGCGTCTAGTCCATTTTGAGGCCTTTTTGTACAATACTGTCACAATTTGTCGACAGGCGTGGAAAAATTGACTTGCATTTTGCACTCTTCATTTTTCTACAAACTCGACGTGTGCTCGAAAAATGTTTCCTGCATAAAATGCTGGGAAGAATTCGATTATAAGGTTCGATTGTACGTTCGATTGGTGTAAACGTAGAAGTAGGTTATTTGAAAATATCTGTGTTTTAATCGGGTTATATCCAAACGAATTTGAGAATAATTATTCTTCTTAATCTGTTCCAATTTTTTTTATATTCTCCTTTTTAGGGTTCCGTATCTCAAAAAGAAAACGGAGCCCTAATAGGATCACTCGTGTGTCTGCCTGTCTGTCCATCTGTCACAGCCAATTTGCTCCGAATCTAATGGACCAATTAAGTTGAAATTTGGTACACATACAATGTAATGTATTTAATTAATTATTATTGTAATGTATTTCTGTGACCCAAACACGGACGTGTAACGTAAATAAATGGATTTTGAACATGGGGACACTTTTGGGGGGCAAATAAGATAATTTAAAAAAAAAGTTTTGCAAAATTTACCGTGCGACATATCGAATATAAGGGCTTGTTGCAAGGTTTTTTTTTATAATTTTAAAATAAAAACATTCAAGATATAAGATGAAAATTTACCATTCCCCACCCCATAACTCCGTCACTCATAATATTTGGCTCAGTAGTTACTGAGCCAAAAATTATGAAAAAAAATACAGAGAATGGTTCTTTACTCATAGATTACAAGAACATCTATAAAAAGGTCCTTGGTCTTAAAATAACATGGTAAATCTCTCAATAATGTGAGTAAAAAATTATATTTGCAGTTGGAATGTATGGGGGAACATGTTTTTCAACTACAATGTTAAGTTTGTATTTGGAATAAATTCATTCCAACTACGGACCCTTCATTGTGCGTGGTTCAACACGCACTTGGCAGGTTTTTTTCCTAGGCTATTAAAGCACCTGAATCTTGATTCGTACACAATACTAAAAGGTTTAAGTGCTCTTAATTAGCTAGGAATCTACTTAATGACTCATTCACGACTAGACGTAAAAATGAATTCGCTTTCAGTTCCAAAAGCCGAACTTCTATGATGTTTAATTTCGAAATGGATACCAAGTCTTCTGCAGTTAACTTTAGGTACCTACAACATAACTATATCTATAGGTATTATCAATTATCCCATTTTTCTGTCTGCCTTTGTAACCGCGTCGTTCTTCTAAACTGATCAACAGATTTTGATGCAGTTTTCATCACCATTTAGAGAATTTATTACTATTACTTATTAAATTTATTACTAAACTTATTTAATTTATTACTACTATTATTTATGAGTATCATTTCGGGCGTTAGACGTCCAATGCTGGACATAGGCCTCCCACAAGCCCCCTTCCGACCGGCTCTGTGCTTCCCGCATCCAGCGGATTCCTGCGGCTTTCACAAGGTCATCGGTTCACCTTGCGGAAGGCCTTCCAACGTTACGTCTTCCGGTACGCGATCGCCACTGCAGAACCTTTCAGACCCACCGGCCATCTGTTTTGCGAGCAATATGCCTTGCCAATTGTCACTTAAGTTTGGCAATTCTTCGGGAAACGTGGTCCCTCACAATGGGCTTTATCAGAAGGCTAAAAGTCACCCAAATGGCAATGGAGAGGTAGCCCTCCCCATGGCCATTTGGGTGACTTTTAGCTATTAGCCTTTTGGGGAAGCTCCAAGCATAGCTGCTTGGAGCTTCCCTACCTGATTGAATTAGGAATTAAGAGATCGGCAGGAAAACCAAGGCAGCCGACATAGCCCGAAGAATTGCCAAACTTTGTGTTTAATACATGAATAATAAACTGTCATATAAAGAAGAAATCTTTATGTTTTGTCAAGTAGTTAAAACCGCGCGAAGCAGTGGCGGATCGCTAGGTAGGTATAATTTTTTTTGACAGTTTTTGGAAATACGTTGTCCCTACTTTTTAAGTCACAAATCACCTTAGTAATTAGTTATCTTATAGGTAGAAGGTAAGCACACATGGTCTCAAAGACACGTCACCGTAATTAAAAGTACACAGTATACGGCAAGTTTGTGCAAAGGAAAGAATAGAACTGAAGCAATTAGGTCATCTTTATTACACCTCAGGTTTATGTGAAAGCTTTTTATGACAGCCCGAATTACGAAGCATGTTTTTACGTAAAGTGAAACGTTCGTTGTTATATCAAGATTCACTTTTGAGCGATTTTCTTTCTGAATATATTCACAATTAATTGTTTTTTTTTTTTTTACTTTTCCCGTGTATTTGGCGAATAATTTGAATTGAAAAAAGAAATGAAAAAATAAAAAAAAGTATATATATGCCAGTTGATTCTTTGACATGGTCTGATTAATACTCTAGAGTTATGGGATATCAACATGTTGTATAAATAGAAGCCTCTATCAGTTTCGACAAAAATCAGTTCAGAACAGCATCTACGAAATAATTATTTCCAGTCTATACAAGCAGATGGACCTACTAATAACTATCTATGACTATAATATCGGCGTGGCATCGTGCCAAACTACTTCCTCATGCCCTCGCCCTTACGTAGTTGTCATTACACGACTGTTTGCGCGCCTTTGACTCGGCAAAGTTCTTTGTTCCTTTGTAAGAAAAACAATGTGATAGGCATGGTATAGTATGAATGAGATATAGAGCGCTTTTGAATAATGTATGAATAGACGACTTATAGAATTATCATCGATACCGTATATGTCGCACTACAATTGATTGGGTCGTCATGATTCGGCACGATTATGGCGGCAAAATACATATTGGACTCATGCACACAGAACATTATTAACCTAACGGAAGAATGACAACTTCATGCAAAAAAGTGTGGACATAATTCGATTGTGCTGCCATCTAACTGAGACTCACTACACTTTTCAACGCAGGACGATTTGAAGGTGGTTTCTGATTAGACCTAAAAAAAGATTTTTTAATATCAATATTTTTTCAAGGTAACATTTTTTGTAGACTAGCCATCAAAGTCCTTTCGATTTAAAACAAAACAATTAGTGTACTCCTCGCACGTTCAATGCTGACATAACTTGTGCACAAGTTATTAATTCAGTGATGCTTACAATTTGTGTTATTTTTACGAAAACATGTTATTAGTCATCTTTATGACTTAATGGATAGAGTGACGGCTTCAGCCGTCGGGACCAAAAGCTGATCCTATTCATACTCATAAGTATTTTCAAAGTCCTTTATGAACCAGCGACAATCGAGCCAATGTCGCAATTATTTTTCTTATTTAATGCCAATAAAACGAAGAAGATCACTGCTTAGGCTGAAAATGTAACTCTAGGAGGAAGGAGTACAATATGTTATTACTTCAAATGCGAATCAATCGGCGTAGCCTTTTCCCACCTACGTATGTTGGGGTCGGCTTCCAGTCTAACCGAATGCAGTCAGCAGACATGGGCTGGCTTTACATTTTTAACAAGCTATGCGAACATAAATGTAGGGAACCGATATTTTACTCGAGATTTCAGGTTTGGTCCCATAGTGTAAGTTGTTCATAATGATGAGTACAATGACCCTTTAAGAAGATGCCCATGAATTTAATTTCACCCTGTACATATTATAAATCAAAAACCGGGCAAGTGCGTCTCGGACTACGCACAATGAAGGGTTCCGTAGTTGGGTTGAATTTATCCTAAGAACAAACTTAGCATTGTAGTTGAAAAACATGATCTCCCATACATTCCAACTGTAAGTTGAGTTGTAACAAATGTAAGTTTGTACGCACAATAATATTGGGAGATTTTTCATGTTATTTTTAGACCAAAGTCTTCTTATAGGTTTTCCTGTAATCTATAAGTATACCTAAAACTATATTCTGTATTTTAAAAAAATGTGTTTGAGCGATTTTATTTAAAATTACAAAAAAAATATACTTGGGTCCCTCCCAGTAAGCCCATTTCATTTCATGTTACACGGTAGTTCGCAATTTTTTTTTAAAACATTTCATATTTTACTCCCGAAACTGACCCCCCCATGTTCATAATTCATTCATTACGTAACACGTCCGTATTTGGGTCACTGAAATTGATATATATACAAAATTTCAATTTAATCGGTCCTTTAGATTTAGAGGAAATTGGCTGTGACAGACGGATAGACAGACACACGACTGATCCTATAAGGGTTCCATTTTTTCATTCGGACATATTACGGAACCCTTTTCTTTTTTTTTTTTGAGGATGGGAAATCATCAAATGACTTCTCCCGCTCTGGGTGGAACGAGAGGGTGTGTCAGACTTTTACTGACTAAAACCCACCCGTGTTCCTTCCGTTGCCTGTGTGCCGGGGCCGCGATATCCTTTTCGGACAAACCCGCAACCCCAGCAGGCGTTGGTCTGAGGCGCGCGTGGACACAACGCGCAGAAGGAAGTGACGGCCTCTCATGCACTCTCGCTCCGGATCATGGCCTGAACCAGGGCCGGACGCGAGAGATCGCCGCCACCGATCGCCTCCGTGAGGACACGGCGGTGCTCTGCCCAAGCAGGGCAGACCTCCACCGTATGCTCCACCGTGTCCTCCGGGCGATCCACACAGTGGTGACACCCAGGCGTTTCCTCCCGCCTTATACGGAACAGGAACCTCCCGAAACAGCCGTGTCCGGTGAGGACCTGCGTCAGGCGGAAGATGAGGACGCCGTGACGCCTCTCTAGCCACTCCTCAAAGACTTATCGCCACAATTGTGGCGTGTCCAGCGCTAGGTTGCGACAATCGTACTCTCCATGCCGCCATGAGATCCCGCCGGAGCTCCGTCCGCTGAGCCGTGATTTCTCGAGGCAGCGGAGTCACGCCTCGGCGTTTCGCCTCCTCGTGACACTCCCAGATGTGCGCGAGGACTTTTGCCTCCAGATCCCATGACGGTAGTCCGGCAAGGAGGCTCGCCGCCTCACGGGAGACCCTGCGGTATCCTCGGACCAGCCTAATGGCCATGACCCTTTGGGACGCGTTCAACCGCTGGGCCGGTCGCAGCCACAATGAACGCGCCCATATTACGGAACCCTAAAATCATTTCCAGTTTATTTCGGGTTGTTTACAAAGTACTTACATATTCGAATTTTACAGTAGGTATGTAACTCTGCAACAATATAAGAGTTCCAATTGAGCCAATTATTCGGAATTGTTCTTTCATTATAAATGTAAAACGGTACATTTTACACGCATGAATATTATTGGCGATATTTTCAACCACCATTTTAATATTTTCATAAAGAATTGCGGGATCCTGATGTGTTATTATATGTGAATACCTCAGTACGAAGGCGCGTCCTCACTAGGCCCGTGCGGCTCCGTGAGGCCAACATGAGTGTGGACACACTCACGATGCTTTTGATGAGGCATCAGATGATAATAGGTTCGCTTACTATTACATGGAACTTAAACATAACAAGGGAAATGTGGATGTATTAAATATCTGTGAATCTATACTTAATCTATATATATAAAATGATAAACTGACTGACTGACTGACTGACTGGGTGATATATCAACGCACAGCCCAAACCGCTGGTCCTAGAGACATGAAACTTGGAGGGTGTGTTCTTTGTGAAGAGTAAGTATCCACTAAGAAAGGATTTTTGGGAATTCCACCCCTAAAGGGGTAAAATAGGGGATGGAAGTTTATATGAAAGTCCGTCAGTTTTGAAGTTAGGATCTTCAAATTTTGTGTTTAGGCTGAAGATTGAAAATTAATTTATACGTGTCTCAGCGTTTTTGATATATCCACCCCCGAGGGGTTAAAAAGGGGATAAAGTTGAAAAGTCCTTAATTTTCTAAAAAACATCACAAAATTTTCTATCTAGGCTTATGGTTGGAAGCTAACGCAACAGTGTTGTTAGAATTTCAACTCTTAAAGGGGTGAAAAGGGGGATGAAATTTTGTTTGTAATTAAAGTTCGTTATTTTTTAAGTTAAAATCACTGATATTTCGGCATATTATTCTATTATATTCGCAACCCACTGCTGGGCTCGCCACATTTGAGGCGATAAGTCCTCTCTTTGAGAAGTGACTAGAAGGCGCCACAGCGTCCTCACCTTCCGCCTGACGCAGGTCCTCACCAGACACGGTTGTTTCGGGAAGTTCCTGTTTCGCATAAGGCGGGAGGAAATGCCCAGGTGTCACCACTGTGTGGATCTCCCGGAGGACATAGTGGAGCATACGGTGAAGGTCCGCCCGGCTTGGGCGGGGCACCGCCTTGTCCTTGTGGAGGTGATCTGTGACAGTGATCTCTCGCGTCCGGCCCTGGTCCAGGCCATGGTACGGAGAGAGAGGGCGTGGCAAGCCGTCAGCTCCTTCTGCGAAGCAGTAATGCTCGCAAAGGAGAAGACGGAGCGCGTGAGAAAGAGGCAAATGTCGCGCCCACACGCCCCCTAGCTGCCGCAGGAGACGCCCTGGGCGTCAGGAATCGCAGGCCGATTCCCGGCCACCGTAAGCGTGGGCTTGCGGACGGTGGTACGCGCCTCAAAGAGATGTCGGCACAACGGAAGGGGTCCGCTAGGACCGATGCCTGCCGGGGTCGCGGGAAAGTCCGAAAGGAATACAGGTAATTGAAGACACACGGGTGGGTTTTAGTCAGTAAGAGTCTGACACGCCTTCCCGCTCCGCCCAGAGCGGGAGAAGTTATTTGATCATTTCACACCCTAAAAAAAAAAAAGGTTCTGAAAAGGGCCATGAAGTTTTGTATTGAAGTTGTTCATTCGCTGAATTTTGTATTAAAGTAAAAATAATATAAGTGCACGTGTACTGCTTCTAACTTTACAGTATTTTACATAGAGCGACTGCATATCTAACCTCCACAACGCAGTTACTGGGTAATACGATACCCCTTGGTAAGAATGGTTGTCAGACTTTCGGGCTTCTGACTTCCCGCAACGACTGTCAAAGATCCACGAATGACAGCCGGGACCAACGGCTTAACGTGCTTTCCGAGCAACGGACGGGTCTTTGTATGGTCACCCATCTACAGACCAACTGCGGCAAGTGTAGCTTAACCTGATCGATTGACCTGTGCGGATGTTATTATTTAGCCACGGGCCCCTCCCCCGGAGAACCCCCCCCCCCTTCCCCTTCTCCGGGAGAATCGATATAGATATAGATTAGGATAGTAAGGATACGAACAGAATGCGATACTGCTCATCCCTCATAGCAAATAGCGCGATAATTTGTACCCTACAGACTGACCACACATATAGGGAACATCTATGCAATGTTATTGAGGCCAAAGTACTAACTGGATCTGCCAGAGGAGAAACAGTCTTCGTGCCGCGTATACCATTGATACCAAATAATGACCTTCCGTTTGAATTTAAAAGATTGCAGTTAACTATTAATAAGTCAGAGGGACAAACTCTGAAATTTGCTGGAGTTGATTTGCGGCAAGACTGTTTCTTCGTCGGCCAATTTTATGTGGCTCACTCACGTATTAGCTCTCCAACTAGCCTGGTTGTTTTAGTGCCCGCTTCCGAATTAGTGAAAAACATTGTATATAGAGAAATACTGTAAAGGATTTAGGTAGATACCGGTCCTTTACTGTAGGTATTTCTTGACAGTATTCCTCAAATATCACACATAGTGGAGGACAATTAGCCATGAACAACGCTCTATATATAATATTTATTTTTTTATTTTTTTTAAACGTTGCCCCACACTAAGAATTTCTTCTTGTATCGTGGGTGCGTTTACAAATATAGAAACTCACATACACTAACACCCTAAAGCCATTTATAATTGTTATAATAATTCATACGTATCTAGGAAAAATAATTTATACTCTACGCAGACGAAGTAAAATAAAATAGTAACGAAGTCAAATCTTACATTGAATATTCGAGTCTGATGCCGAAAATATATATTAGTATAGTTTATAGAATAGTTTTTAGAATTTTGGTATGTTTGTTTGAATGTATGTTCCGGTTTGCACAAAAACGGATGAACGGATTTGGATGATATTTGGCACACAGAGTTTATAACCTGGATTAACCTATAGGTTATGTTTTAATCCAGGTAGTACGTTCCCGTCGGATATTTTCCGACATCCACGCGGGCGAAGCCGCGGGCAAAAGCTAGTAATATTATAAATACGAAAGGAACTCTGTCTGTTACCAATCAAGAATTAACGGCTAAACGGATTTGGATGAAATTTAGCTCAATAAAAACAATGGGTTAGCACTTAGATAGGACATACTTTGCTGTGCCCGACAGGGTCCACAATAATTAGTTACTGTTGATCACATAAAAAATTAAGTTACCACCTATGTAAGTACAAATTGTGGAATTGCAAATAAATTTTTGAGTAGGTATAATTTTTATCCCAGTGGTAGTACGTTGCCGTGGGATAATTGTCGCGGTGCTGTCAGTTGCGGATGCCGTGAAAAGACGAGTGGTCACCGCGATCTTTTTTAAAAATGGAGCGTAGCTAATTATTTCAAGAAATAGGCTTAGTTTTCATACCGTCCATATTTATATTATGACGCGAGCGAAACTGCTGGCCAAAGCGTAACTAGCTTTTATATTAATTTTCTTATGTCATGATGATATTAAAAAGAAGAAGAAATAGACTGCCATTTTTTTTTTTTTTTTGTTGTTGATCCAGTTGTATCCGTAATAATATTATTTGATGCTTATCATCAAAGAATAATATTATGGATGCAACTGGGTCAGAGATGTTGGCCTTACTGCATAGTATATTTGATTAATGACTTTATTAATAGGTATCATTTTCCTCAAAATACTTTTTGTTTTTTAGGAAAATATTTCATCTTTATTTTTGTTGAGAAAAAAATGTCACGACGAAAGTTTCAATTAATTTAAAAATAAGATAGTGCAATACACAAGCCAGTCAGTCACACAGAATTAAAAAATGAAAATAACGAAATTATTCCGATACACTTACGTAACAAAGCAGGGATGGCCAACATTGGCTCCAATATACCAAAATCCTTGATTTTTCCCTACCCGCACGTCCACTAACAGCGGGCAGTACCTCCTAAAAATCAATTTAATCTGCACGAGGAGTGCCAAAAAATCTGCATGCTACGTAATATAATCCCAATACATAGTTGCTACTTGTACGGGGATTGGAACCGCGCCATCTAGGGTAGTCACGTCGAGTGAGGTCTTTATCAAGATATGAAATAAGGGCCGAACTGACTGTGATGAACATAGCGGATAAACAAATGAAGAGCAGGGATAAAAAATGGGTTCGGTAATTTTAATTTATTTTGACATTAAAAATAAGTAATAATAATACCAGCCTGTTACTGTCCCACTGCAGGGCAAAGGCCTCTTCTCATACAGAGAAGGCACGAGCATTGATCACCACGCTTGCTCAAGACGGGTTGGTGATTTCAGACTTATAATAAATATATAAGTCCAGGTTTCCTCACGGTGTTTTCCTTCATCGATGTCAGTAATGTCCAAGATAAACTCAGAAAGTATAATTATGAATTGAAAAAAGTCACATTTGTACTTGCCCGGATTTGAACCCACAACCTCGTGCATGAGAGGCGAGGCCTTAACCAATGGGACATCACGATGAATTTTGACATTAGCGACACGGAAAAATAGAGCGAAGTTATTTTTAATGTACCTAGTACAAAAATGGTCTGTGGAACAAATTACGGCAAACCGATTACTGTAATTTGTGCCTATATTCAAGATTCTTATCCCATTTATTAACTTTATAACTCCAAAACCCTGAATGAGTTTGGATAGTTTTATTCTTCTATTGTTGCCTGAGTATTTTCTGTTCTTTTGTTGCTAAAATAGCTTTCGAATTACAACAGCCATTTTAGGAAATATCAAAACAAAAGCCTTCAGTTTTGACATCACATCAAAGAAGGTTTACCTTTAACCTTTTTTTCTAATAAAAAAACTGTGTAACCACGCTCTTACAACCATTGTGAGTGACTCATTTAAAGTATAGTTATTCCAGTGTTACGGAAATTCTTTCTTTTCCTATGAAATATATTTTTTCCTGGTGAAAGCCACATAATCTGCGTGCGCAATTTATTTGCAAAACATGTAAACAAACACGAGTTTTTCACTTAGCCAAACATCAACTTTATGCAAGTGTAAATAAAGTTGATTTTAGACCGACTCGCATTGTTGAAAAAATCATAAGAAATATGAATTTGTAGCGCAAACTGAACCTTATGTGCAGGCATTATAGTTGTTTTTCCTAAAAATCGTGTTTGTGTACATGTTTGGAAAATGAATTGGGAATATAGATTAGTCATTTTTGTTGGAAAATCAAAGTATACTGTTGCCTCAAGAGCGTTCATTCTAAAATTTGGCAACGTCGCAAATGGCTATCAAATACATATATTCCTTTTTTCATTAATTTGGTAATATTACTGAAGGGAAATATGAAATATCGCTAACTAGTGAACTAGCTGAATTGCAATTATAACACTGAATTTGATGTGTAAATAAAGGCATTTTTTTACATCTAAAAGTAAATATTCAGTATGACGATATTAATTATTGCATTTCTTAGTCATCACATAGTCAATTTCTGAAATCTAAGATCTGTTATAATTATAGAATGTGATGTTTCCAAATGGAGGAATGAAATATTCAATATATAACAAGCTTTCGCCACTAACTTCAGACTTTCCTGACAGACTTCAAGTCCCATTTTCAGACGATAGACATTTTTATATATGTATATTTAATTTAAAAAAATATTTAATCCAAAACTAAAAATGCTAGTAACAATATTTCTTAACAACTATGTTAGTAAAATTAACCTTACACTGCCATATAGTTATGAGAATCCCTGCTACAAGTTCAACACCGATGTGGGAAGCTTGCAGCAGCGATTCACTCACAAGCAGTCCAGTCTGCTCGCGATACACTGCAGTATAATGTTCACCCGCGCACCAGAGAAGTAGATCTTTTTCGCATCGTAGCGTAGAAGCAATCGACACGAGCATCAGCAAATATCCCTGATGCGTTACAGAAGCGGAACAGCCCCATCAATACCTGGAACGCATTTTCGCATGCGTACGATTTTTGAGTGTAATCTACCCTCAGGCTGCACGTGTAAAATGAGGTGCAATATGCATGAAATAGGGCTCTTTTTAAGGAAGTGAAATATAAAGTGCCGCTATTTGCGGCATAATAGTGGCGCTGCCTCGGCCCGGTTAAAGTGCCGTAAGCATTGCATGATTGCTGAGGTTAGGTCGCCGCCCTTTGTATTGATTGATCGTATTTGTTTTAGATAATTATATTAAAAGTCACTACAATGACTGAATTTACGAAAAATTTAGTAGCATAATGAAAATGGCTGAAAGGTAGGTTGGGTTGGGTTAGAACTGTGACTACAGGCACTAGAGACTAATGTTTTGGGAATGTGGTGTTTTACAGTGAACTAACCTCAACAATCAAACAAAATAACAAGTGACAGTGACTCAGTGACAGTGACAATGACAATGCAATGCTTACTGCACTTTAGCCGGGCCGAGGCAGTGCCACTATTATGCCGCTAGCGGTACTCTATACACTTCCTTCTTTTTACTAAACTAGAACAGTTTCACCGACAGCGCCCTCCTTTCTCTTTCAATATCATCATCATTTCAGAGGTCAACGGTCAAAAGATGCCCCAAGTATTTCATTTTATACACCCTCACAAGCGAAGCCAGAGGCATATGATCCGAACATCGACCGCTGACACCAAAGACCATGATTTCACTTTTAGTGACGTTGTAGACAAATCCAGTAAAGCATACTCTTCACAGATGGTCACCATTCTCCTAAGACCACAAACCGAGGCGCTCAGCAGCGCCATATCATTGGCGTAACTAATGTTGTTTACACATACTCCATCAATGTAACAGCCAGCCCGCTCTCTGCTGACCACCTCGATCAGCTCGATCATATGTCTACAGATTGAAGAGTAACTAGCATAGTCAAATCAAACATAAGTTAACTGTAGATAATACAGGGTGGCAGGGACATCGACGCGAAGCCGGCTACCATGGATTCAGTACATGATTCTGAACCCCCCTGCGTTGAAATTTTTCGTCAGTTATTAAAAAAAAAAACTGCTGTTTCATAGAAAAGTGCAATACCTACGCGGTCAAAATGTATGGAGCTGCTGTTTTTTTTTTTAATAACCGACGAAAAATTTCAACGCAGGGGGTTAAGAATCACGTACTGAATCCATGGTAACAGGCTTCGCGTCGATGTCCCTGCCACTATGTATATTGAATTATGTATATAGGCAGATTCAGGTAGCTAACTTTTTGATATTGATATTCCCAGAATACTTCTAAGTTCTACATCTCCGTAAAATCGGGCCCAAATCAAACGAAAAAAGACAAAAGCTTTGCGTCGATGTCCCTGCCACCCCGTATAAATTAACTTATTTTTTTTAAGTTTTATGACCGTGGAGCGACTACCTATCCACAACTCAAATACGTGATAATGATATCTGTAATATATTTTGAGGAATAATTTGCTTCAATTGTAGTTGGTAAAACAGACCATTTATTTGCAAAAATGGAGTTAAAAACAAAGAAATAGAACGAAGCCTTTTCAATATTGTCACGGCTAGACACCGCTATAAAAATATTCCTGCGACTAAGTCATTATAAAAGTTGTCTATACCGATGCGTTCGCTGTGAAATTGCTATGGTTATCGCTTGTAGTGCCGTTCGTATGGCATAACCTTTATTGAACGCCATTCGAGTGTACCCCGAGACCCATTGTGAGCAATTCAATCGTAGAAATTGATACTTTGTAGGCTGTCGTGGTTAGGACATCAAAATAGATTGCGAACGTATTGTGAACGTGTGTATTTATGACTGGATTTATTTTTGGAATGTGTGTGTGAAGATTTTGCTACTGTATGCGTAGAAAGAACTCGGCTTTTCTTGAGATCAGTTTTCCAGTGAAATTAATTTCATCATAATTATTATTTAGTTACTCTAAAAACATACTGACTGGTGACTTTGTATACTTGGGGAGTATGTTTACAACGGATGGGAAAATTTAAGATGTGAAAAGGAGAGTAATTGCGGGAAATAAAATGAATGGTGCTGTACATGCGATAGTGACCAACCAGTTGATGTTCAAAAAGGCTCGACTGGCTGTTCACAATGGTGTGCTGGTGCCCACGCTTATGTATGGAACTGAATGCTGGGAGTGGCAAAATAAGCATGAAAGTAGAATAAATACTGTGGAAATGCGATCCTTGCGAAGCGTGTGGTCTGACTATGAATGATAGGCTGAGGAATGACGCAGCCGACGAACTTGCCAGAAGGGGGTCGAGCATGGTACCAGTGGGCCCCGAACGTACGTACGTACTGTACGTAAATGCTTAGTTTTTAGTGCTATTATGTAGAGTTTACCATAGTGAACTCTACAGGACCGATGATATGATGGATTGTCATGCTCTTCAAGATGTCAACCAACCAACTCAATCCTACTATAATATATACAGGGTGGCAGGGATATCGACGCGAAGCCGGCTACCATGCATTCAGTACATGATTCTGAAACCCCCTGCGTTGAAATTTTTCGTCGGTTATTAAAAAAAAATCAGCTGTTTCATAGAAAAGTGCAATACCTACGCGGTCAAAATGTATGGAGCAGCTGTTGTTTTTTTCAATAACCGACGAAAAATTTTAACGCAGGGGGCTTCAGAATCATATACTGAATCCATGGTAACCGGGTTCGCGTCGATGTCCCTGACACCACATATTACGTATTATATTATATAATATTCTATAATAATAATAATTAATACCTTTGTACTCATAATTATGTTTATGTCGTATTTGTATCAATTTTACTGTGTGTACATAAATAATAAAATAAATAAATAAATAAATAATATTTATATAATATTATAAACGCGAAAGTTTGTGAGGATGGATGGATGGATGGATGGATTTTTGTTACTCTTTCACGCAAAAACTACTGAATGGATTTGGATCAAATTTGCCAAACAGATAATTTATAACTTGAATTAACGTATAAGACACTTTTTATCCCGATATTCCCACGGGATCGAGACTTATGCGGGTGAAACCGCGGGGCGCTGCTAGTCTCGTAATAATAGGCTATGCACTCGATCGAGCTTACCGCGGTATTGTTGTGCTTTTAAATATAGAGAAAATACCCTATCGATGTTTGTGACCCTTGAAAATAATGGTGTAGGTCATTACAATATTCTATCCATTTATATTCTGAAGGTTAAGAGATTCGCTTCTCGAGCACGAGGTTGTCTATCGTATTATACAGGGTTAAATTATATTGGCTAGCTAAACCACGCAGACGCGATGGGTATCGTTATATATCTAAACATGATAAGACAAAAACCCTTCGTATGGAACGTGGATCCATGCGAGATACAATGACTTTTTAATTGTTTCTGTAACTTTATAGGGTGGCAGGGACATCGACGCGAAAACTGATACTATGGATTCAGTACATGCAAGATTGTTTTGCAAACATTCGTTTTAAGAGCCTTTGTTACAGTGTGCTGCGGTGTAACTACTAAGGTGCAAAGTGATGTGAGACACTGTGTCCGGGGAGGTCTGCCAAAGCAACAAGGCAACCGGTGTAAGGTCTCAGAGGCTTTTAGAATATACATTATGATACTTTAAGAAAAAAGTGCACCAACATTATGGTAAAATTAGGCTCGGAAGCAAAACATTCCACTACATAATTATTATAACAAAGTCTGCTGCTGCGTCTGTCTGTCTGTCTGAACACGATAAACACAAACATTTCCGAACGTATTTTCATACGGTTTTCACTAATAGACGGAGTGATTCATGAGGAAGGTTTAGGTGTATAAATCATTTAGGTTTTGTGTAAATTGGCTGAAATATGACGATGATTGTTGAAGATGTCGGAAAAATCATGCCGACTGGGAGCTTTACTGGCTTGTGCTGCATAAACCAATAGTTTTAAGAAAACGATATATTACGGAATTAAAACAAAATATTGTGTTTTTTTATTAAGGGAGGACACTGGCTACTGCAACACAGTTATTACTAGCGCAGGAGTCAGAGAATTCTTATCTTTAAAAACCGGCCAAGTGCGTGTTGGACCACGCACATTGAAGGGTTCCGTAGTTGGGATGAATTTATCCCAAGAACAAACTTAACATTGTAGTTGAAAAACATGTTCTCCCATACGGAATGTATGGGAGATCATGTTTTTCAAACCGCAAATTTAAGTTGGTCAATTATTACTCGTTAACCTGTACAGCCTACTTAGCTCTGATAGTTTTCCTTTTAATTTCGTTATATACGAGTATACTACTGCTTTGAATTTTTTCACAAATCCAAGTACAACCATTTAGCTGGCAGGGGGGGGGGGGGGGGCACTTGACTCTAACAAAAAAAATCAGTTAATAGCTTAATATTTCGCCAACGGATCACTGAATCCAAAAATTGTTTTCACAAACTCACAATATTATTGAACGACCTTTCTAACGATATCCCACAACATGGGGTAGACGAGAAAAAAATAAACATCCCCACTTTACGTGTAGGGGAGATACCCTAAAAAAAATCAAAACAATGTTTCTTGATTTTATTTTACCACTTTGTCGGCGTGATTATTATGTATACATATGACAAATTACAGCTTTCTAGTAATAACTGTCTCTGAGCTAAGCCGCGGACAGACAGATGGACAGACAGACAGACGGAAATGGCGAAACTATAAGGATTCCTTGTTTACTACGGACCCCTAAAAAAAATTTTTATGTCAACAATTTTTCTTTTTTTTTTTTCTTTTCAATAATACATTGTTTACCTGGACACATAGGGTACTTTTAATCCCGGTAGTACATCTCCATTGGATATTTTCCGACATCAACGCGGGCGAAACCGCGTGCAAAAGCTAGTAATAGATAAATCGTTAACTCACAATGCGCAGCCGTGGTGTCCAATGCGCGTTCCTTCTCTATATGAGGCCTTTACCCCACTGAGCAATTACATGCAAAGAGAATAATGACCCACAATAACAAATATACAAAACATAATATGACCAACATAGCAATGTCAAAATAAATTACCAATGTAGATCCGTGTGGTCGCGAGTGGTTTGTTTAAAAGCCCGGCTTTAGTTTATATATGTGCATACAGTATGTCCAATTTACATAGACCGTGACTCGTGGACTGACGGTGGGAAAGTCCGTTGTTGGATTATTTTTTTATTCTATTTATTTGGGATGGAAGAATTTTCAGAATAAGATTGTGTATTACTTGGTCTATTTTATTGAGCTATTTCTCGTCATCAGGTGGGAAAAATGAGTGGGACCATGCGACCAATATTGAACTGTAGTTTATTATAGAGAGTGTACAACTTGGCTAGAATAAAAACATTCTAAAACCTGGCCAGACATATTTTTCGGGTCAGCAGTGTTATAGAGGTTTCCATCTGGAATTTCTCAGGTGCAGCCGGGAGTCTGGATTTGTGTCCGGTTACCTAATGGCATTAGCCTCGCCCCCTATTACATGGGACTTAAACATAACTGGCGAATTGTGGGTGTACTATAAGTACACCTCTGCCTAACCCATCGTGGAATTCAGTCGTGATATTATGTTATATTTTTTTCTGTGAATCTTGAATTAGGAACTGAAGACTCACAAGGGTCACTAACTAGTGTCCGCCCGAAGGTCGATTTCTGCCCAAAGCCGAACTTATTAATCGACTATCGCCGCAAACTTCGGCGGAAGCCGAATCCGAAGCCGAAGGTTTAATAACCCTAAGAAATTCAGTTCAAGATTGGCTAAAAGTGAACAAAATAATGTTTTTTTTAAGTTTATGTACAAAATTGTCTTATTGATCTTGCTACCCCCACCCCCGCGCGTCACCTCTTTCATTGCGCTCTTGCGCAATCGTAACTGTTCATTCAATTTGGGCACTTGCTAGAAACCTCCTGTTTTGGCCGAAGGCGAAGGTTTGACCGAACGTGCCTTTTTTAGCTGAAGCCTAGTAGTAGTAAAACTTACTGACGATGCTATCGTCATCAAGGGCACGTAAAGTGTCGATACTTTTTAGTGTGAATCAAACGAGAGTGAAGGAACCAATAACGGAATCTGATACATTTTACATTGCCTTACAACAATAAAAACTGGTAAAAAAATATTAACAGGTACGAGAAACTTTCAAAATGAAAGCCTTACGTCTTACAGCGTGTTTTTGAGGCTTGCATTGCGTCGGTAACTCACGGCTCACCGAGATATATGGAAGCTTGTCGCCCTACACAAATTATTATGGCGAACACAGGTACTATACGGTACGATTAATTAATTAATTTAATACCGTTGATTTTAAAAGTTAAACTAGTCCCCGGGGTTTATGTAACCTTTTTCTTGTTTATTTTTAACCGAGTAAAAGGTGCTTGTCATTTTGGGGTTTGCCATAATCGCCACGTTTGGCAGGCGTGTTGGCGATCGCAGTATGGTGTTCAAAATGCATAAAAACGTTGATGCCCATTCTCTAGTAAGTCCCTTCACCTTCGAACGAAGAAGGTAAGCTTCTTCGTCCCGTCGCCTTTTACGACACGCATGGGAAGAAACAGGGTGGTGCAGGATATCTTCAAGGTTCTAGAGTAGAAAGGGCTAGGCATCAACATCAATAACGAGAACATCAGTCACCTTGAGTTTGCCGACGATATAGTAGTCATGACTGAGACTTGGAGGACCTCAGTACAATGTTCGAAGACCTCAGGTAGACCTTCCGAAAGAGTGGGTTTTAAAATGAACATCGACAAGACAAAGGTCATGTCAAATGCCCATGAAGATTGGAGATTAAAATGATCATACGTCCCATAGTTTAGGATCGAGTAGGTATTGAAGTTTTATTTATTTATTTATTTATTTATTTATTTATTAATCATAAGCACACCAACAGCACAGTCACTTACAATTCAAATTAAAATAACATTTAGAATTATCATTTCAGTAACCATGCAAATGACAGGTATGCATGACATTCACACATGAAAAAAAAATTTGAGACTAAGGAGAACAATTTAAAATGTGTCTAGTAGACATAAATCTACAACACTACAAAACTAACCGATTTGAGCTAGATAGACTAGACTCATCACACTGTTTAAATAGGGAGCGCCTGTATGAAGAGAAAGTCATGGAGAAAATATCAATAGGGTAATCCGTCAAATTAGACCTTTCATTATATTGCCTTGCCATACGTTTTGTTTGTGACAGTTCATATTTTTTTCGCGATTACAATGTTTCTACATCCTTTTTGACCACACCTTTCTGTTATATGCTGTATTTCAACTTCTCCTTAGAGTGACGAGGGAAATACAATAACATAAGTAAATTCAAACTTTTTTGCCCTGCTTAAGTACCTTGAATCAAACTAACAACAATGATTCGCACGATAAAGTCCATTTTCAACCAACAAAAAACACACAATAGAATTGTTTATTTAGACATTACAATGCAATCACCCTCTTTTTTCCTTTTACAAAAAACAATACGCTTGCCAATGTAAATGAAATTTAATGGGTCAATAAAATTTTGCGCCCTAAATAGCTTATTTCATCCTACATAGAATTGAATTAATTATTTCCCTCTACCAAAGAATTGGGTTTCGTTTGTTGGCTTCTGTTTCGCGAAATTCTATATCTTTTTCTCTTTTTTTTACCATTGCTATGGGACCCTGTTACTAAGCCAGTGCCGTCTATCTATCTCCTAGTTTGAGAGACAAGGTTTATATTTTGTTATATAAAATTTTGTAGCCTTTCAACGTTTTTACAAATTATGTATAAGTTTAGTATATCATCTACTATATTCAACCTGTGTCTATGTATTATTTTGGATAAAAAAATAAACATTATTTATATCTAAATCGTAATCTAGGCTTTAAGCGTACAATTACAATGATTTATACTTTGACATGCAATATAATTTATCTATATCTATCACTGAGCTATAAAGTGTTTAAGAATAATCGAAACATAAATAATTTTATTGGCATTGGCAATATTTATATTTTTAGCACTAGTTTTTATGTGCTGGTAACATTAATCGCCTGCTCACACTGGCAGACGGCAGTGGAGAGCATCGAGAAGTATTCCTCGACTATCCGCCAGCGCACACTGACAAGAAAAATCCTCTGCGATACCACGAGCGTCCGCCAGCTTACCGGAGCATCCGGTATGCCGTAAGTCGTAAGATGAAATCTAGTAAAATCTCCTCTGTGAAATGTACTTTTGCTCTTGTGTAAAATTAACGAAACAATTTTGGAAATACAGTTTACTGCTAAAAATCTACAAGTATACACAAAGAAAGAAAGTAAGTTTTCTTAATATACCTTTATTTTTATTCGGAATTAAATAATTTTATATTACATAATTATAATATTTTCTTCTTGTATTTAGCGTGTGTGAATTCTGGGCTGACTCCATTTAGTTTGCCACCGGGCAAACTAAATGGAGTCGGCCCAGAATTCAGCTAGGAGTTTGGCGCCATCGGTTCCTGTAACGCGCAGACAACAGGACACGCAGGACACGTTATTAAGTGTGCATGAAAAGAGCCTCCCCGAGCGACGTATCTACAGAGCCACCATACGTCCGACGCACCCTGGGCAATGCGTGAGTTTTTCCCGCTGATTGGCTATTCCTGTCAGCACAATGGCTATCCAAAGTCTGTCGTAATAATTATACAGGGTGGCAGTGACATCGACCCGAAAACTGTTTAAAAAAAATCGGCTGTTTCATAGAAACCTGCAATACCTACGCGGTCAAAATGTATGGAATAGCAGATTAAAAAAAGAAAATACTGACGAATATTTTCAACGCAGGGAGGTTCAGAATCATGTACTAAATCCATGGCAAGAAAAAAAAAACATAATTCTACTTATGTACGTACGTATTATGAATTTAGAGTATGATACTCATAATCCTCTAAATTCATAATACGTAACACGAGTTTTAGGTTCACAGGAATGGGTGCCAAATTTAGTTATGTCAACATTAATATTATTTTTGATTAATTCTATGGTATTAATAACTTCATTAATATAGTTTATATGTAAATAGGTACATTAAAATTATATTTTTAAATATTAGAATAAAAACGTTTAAAAATATAAAAAAATAGTAGTCCACCGGTATCGGGAACAGGGTCCAAGCTACCGGCGGTCAGGGCTCCTGAGAGAGGAACCTCCTCCGTGTCCAGGAGTACCGCTGAATCAAGCTGCTCAATGATTTATTTAACATTATAACGGAGCAGTGGTGACCACTGAGTAACGTCCCCGGCGCCGACTTACGAGTTGCAGCTCGTGGGTTCAAAACCAGCCAGGCACTTTACTTTGTGTAAATAACTTCATAATTTTCATAAACGAGAACATCGTAAGGACGTTTGACATCTACCAACCCGCACTGGGCCCGCATGGTAGATTACAGCCGAGAGACGACGCCTGTGGACCAGCAATGGGAACATTATTGGGTGATTATGCTAATATTATTTAGTCACATCTTTGAGACTGTAAGGTGACTTTAAAACAGCTTAAATTCGGTTATCTTCTCTAGGTAATGTCATTATTATGTAAAATTTCACCGACAAAGCCTTCCTGATCCTCAAAATTTCCATTCCGCCGTGTAAAAACCATCAAAACCTAGATGACGTAAAAGGTACACGGTGCAATGTCGTTGAATAATGACCGACATAACTCAAAGAAGGCTTTTTGAATTCACCCCCCTGGCATTAGCATAGGAATCTAAATACCGCGGTTATTACGAAGAGAAAGGAAAAACGGGTTTTTGTTGATATTTTGGTAGAGTATTATCGTTCAGATATGCAACTAGTGGGTAAGTAATAACACCCGCACGGGTCCATCGATCAAGTTAAGCTATGCATGCCGCGGTCGGTCCGAGGATGGGTGACCATCATATATACCGATACCCCGTGTCTTAGAAATTCAAATTCAAAAGTTATTTATTCAAAATAGGCTGAGAATCAGCACTTTTCAAACATCAAAATTACATAAGACAGGCACCCAAAAACGCCCACCCTTCACCACTTCCTAGTGCTTAGCTGGGAAGAAGAAGTGGCGCAACAAAGTCCGCATCGTGGCAGCTGTCTGTTCAGTTAGAAAAACTTGATTCTATACAATAGTAGTTACGCAAAATAATGTACATTATGCAACGTAAAACATTAAATTAAATTAATTGCTATATGCCAGCTAGCACACGCCAATATACCAACAAAATAATCATCGAAATCTATACTCAAGCTAAAATAAAAAGTAAACAGAACTTTAATACCCGAATGAAAGCCTCCAGGCATTAAAGACGTGCCCGCTTACATATAGCTATTAAAGCTGTAACTCGAAGTCACAAATGATAAACTAGGACCATCGAAGTAAAAATAAATAATATAAATATACAGTTTCTAATAACAAAACCATGGTCAGCAAGACGACCAGTCACCACAAGCAGCACCCGTTCATGAGCATAACGCAAATATCAGCCATTACCCCCATTGCCATATTTGAGGGAAGAAGGCAACCCGACCCCCGGCGCTACCGCAAGCAGTGACATCTAAGGAAGCATGACGAACTTGCTGCCGGTTGCTCGGACAAGAATAAAATGATAAATTTCCGAGGTCGCTAGCTAACCACATATTGCAATACAACTCATAAAAAAAAACTGCAAAAAGCTGCAAAAGAGCCTCGTAAACTCGATTTCCTAAATCATCATAATCATCATTTCAGCCGAAAGACGTCCACTGATGGACATAGGCCTCCCCAAATGGGGGGGTTTGCCATAAGCGCCACGCTTGGCAGGCGCGTTGGCGATCGCAGTATGGTGTTAAAATACATAGAGAACGCTGCTGCCCATTCTCTAGTCAAAATCAAAAGTCATTTATTCAAACTAGGCTGAGAATCAGCACTTTTCGAACGTCAAAATTACATAAGACAGTCCCCCAAAACGCCCACCCTTCACCACTTCCTAGTGCGTTAGCTGGGAAGAAGAAGTGGCGCAACAAACTCCCCAGCTGCACAGCTGTCTGTTCAGTTAAAAGAACAAAAAGAAGATTCTATATAATAGTATTCAAAATAATTTACATTAAGCAACACAAAACATAATTTAAATTATTAGCCATATATAAGCTAGCACACGCCAGTATACCGAACAAAATCATCGAGAACTATACTCAGGCAGAAATAAAAAACAAAACGTAAACAGAACTTAATATCTTAATAAAAGCCACCAGGCATAAAGGGCGTGCCCGCTTACATATAGTTGTAACTGGAAGTTATAAATGATAAACTAGGACCATCGAGGTAAAATAAATAAACAAACAGTTAATTACTAATAGTAATAAATAATATGATCAATTGTCGAGGTCACTAGCTAACCACATATTGCAATACAACTCATAAAAAAACAGTGTGATGAGTAGATTTTGTCAAAAATTAATTAAAATAACTTGACTTAAAATGTCAACAATAATTAAATTTAAATAATTTGACTTTTATAGTCAAATAAATTAAACAATTACTTATATAAACTCATATAACTTGTCAGTGGGTAAGCTGGAGAAAGAACATAAACATTGTCTTGAGTTAACTACAGCGACCAACTATTCTTATCATTTAAGTAGTCGTTGATAGAATAGTATGCCTTTGAACAAAGCTTGGATTTTACTTTCGTTTTAAACGCATTAAAAGGCAAATCTACCAAAGAAGAGGGTAGCTTGTTATAAAAAGTTATACCAAGCCCAACAAATGAGTTATGAACTTTATGAAGCCGGTGAAAGGGAGCTCGTAGTTTGTCCTTATTTCTAGTGTTAACATTGTGAAAATCACTGTTTTTAGTGTATAAGTGTATATTTTGCCTAATATATAAGATATTGGCGAAGATGAATTGAGATGCCACCGTGAGGATACCAATATCTTTGAAAAAATCTCTTAGAGAAACTCTGGCACCTAGCTGGTAAATAGCTCGAATAGCTCGTTTTTGAAGGATAAATATATTTTGAATATCAGCAGCTTTGCCCCACAGCAGAAGACCGTAGGACATAACGCTATGAAAATAACTAAAATAGACTAAACGAGCTGTATCGACGTCAGTGTATTGTCTTACTTTCCTGACGGCGTAGGCGGCGGAACTGAGCCTTCCCGCTAGGCTCGATATATGTGGGCCCCACTGAAGTTTGGCGTCTACTGTTATGCCCAGAAAAACTGCCGAATTTACGGATTCAAGCACCTCTTTATCTAAGACGATGTTGGGACCTAGATTTCTAACATTAGGTAGGGCGAACTTTACACATTTCGTTTTTTTAGCATTGAGAACTAGGTTATTTGTCGTAAACCAATCTGTAACCATTGAGAGTGCACTGTTTACATCGTCAAAATCTTGTCTATTCCTGTCTACTTTAAAAATAAGAGAGGTATCATCTGCAAACAGTACAACTTCACAGATACCCTTTAAATAGAATGGTAAGTCATTGATATACACTAAGAACAAGAATGGACCCAGTATTGAGCCTTGAGGTACACCTAACTGAACTGGTAGCCCGGAAGATTTCACACCATCAACATCTACACATTGGGACCTATTATGTAAATACGAATTTATAACGTTGAGAGCTTCGTTTAGCACACCATAATGACGCAGTTTACGCAAAAGCGTGTCATGGTGCACGCAATCAAAGGCTTTGGAGAGATCACAGAAAACCCCAATAGCATTTTGCGAGTTCTCCCATGCGTTAAATATGTGTTTCAGCAGAGCAACACCCGCATCTGTAGTCGAACGACCTTTTGTAAAGCCATATTGTTCATTATGAAGGAGGCTATTTAAATTAAAATGTTTTAGCAACTGCTTGAGTATTAACTTTTCAAATATTTTGCTAAATGCTGGTAAAATAGAAATAGGCCTGAAATTGCCAACGTCATTTTTATTACCTGATTTAAATAATGGTATGATTTTACTATTTTTCATGAGGTCAGGAAAAGTTCCTAAATCAACACATTTATTAAAAGTAACAGCTAGATAGGGGGCTACGATGTCTATTATATTACTTAAAAGTTTAATGGAGATGCCCCAGTAATCACCCGTGTTTTTTGACTTGAGTGTGTTAAAAACATTAACTACATCACGAGGCGTTACATGTTCGAAGCTAAATAAGGTACTACATTTAGGCACACTACTATGCAAAATGTTTTCAGCTTTAGACGGGAACGAATTCAAGGAGCGAGTCGTAGTTATAGGTATGTTGGCAAAAAACTCATTAAATGCCTCGGCTACGTCGGCTGCTGTATTAACTAATTTATCGTCTACCATAATCTCAAGTTGTTTTTCATGTCTAACCGACTTACCCGTTTCATTGTTAATAATTTTCCAAGTGGTTTTTACTTTATTATTAGATTTTTTAATTGTATCGCTTAAAAATTTAGATTTAGCAAAAGCACAAATATTTTTTAATAATTTTGAATACTTTTTGACATACTCTAGGAAAGGAGTATCAAACCTGTATTTTTTCAAACCATATAACTCGTATAGTGTCGCTCTACTTTTATAAATACCTGGAGTAGCCCATTGATTAAAGCCAACGGAGGTGCCATTAATGTTAATGGTTTTGGTCTTAAAAATAGATTGGTACTCTTTTTGCACAACATCAAAAAGGGCTCCATAAATTTCATTAGGATTCTGGTGTTCTACTATAGATGGTGTAATTCTATGAGCTATATTGTTTTTAAACTTGATGCAACGAGTAGCTGTATAAGGCCTGCATTCTATTTTATGAGGCTTTTTATTTAATGGCATAGGGAAGCTAGCCAATAAACCACAATGGTCAGACGTTAAGTCACTTAAAACTATTTTATTTTTGGCATCATAATCACTAAAAATATTATCGAGACAAGTCGACGAAGATGCCGTGATCCTAGTAGGTTCAAAAAACAAGTTAATTAAATTATAAGACCTGAACAGATTGAGAAGTCTAATACTCAATGGTGTAACCTCTAAAATATTAATGTTGAAATCGCCACATAAAATTATGCTTTTATTACTTGATTTTAGCCTATTGAGTGAATCCTCCATTACCGATTTGAAACGAATAAAATCCCCAGATGGGGGTCGATAAACGCAAATTATAACGTATCGCTCTAGTTCAACACAAGACAACTCAATAGTTCGCTCAATAGAAAGATTAACTAAATCTAGACGTTGTTTACATTTCAACTTGTTTGAAACAAGAACTAAAGACCCACCGCGAATAGCATGTTTTCTTACAAATGCACTTTGTACAGTAAACAAATCATCATTGATAAACACTACTTCATGTTCTTTCAACCAGTGTTCAGTCAAACATAACACCTGAACATCATAGTTTTCCATAAATAAACTTAACTCTAGTTCTTTGCCAGACAGACCCTGCATATTTTGATGTACAACATTGAACATATGCGGCTTATCCGTTGTCGCACCTAATAGTTTAAACTACAAGGCGTATCAAAAGTAGTGTTAGTACCACTACTAACAGTAATCGATGGTACACTACAAGTACCAGTGTCATTGTGTATATTGTATGCTAAAAGATTAGCAATTTGTCTCCTACAACTAGGTGGCAAATACATAGTATAATTTGTCAGTTTGTAATCAGCAATAAATTGATTACAATCAAAGTATAAAATAGCTTCATTGTGACGACAAGTCCTATTATAAATTAACATATTTAATTTATGAATGTGCCTATTTTTCTCATTAGACAAATATTTAGAATAAGGCAAGGCACAGAAAATAAATTTACAACTATTGGTCTCATTGAGATGTAACATCAAATGGACACATTCAATTATGTCTTTTTTCCTGACAGTTAAACTATCCCCGTATAATAATATAACAGTGGAACCGGGGTTTATTTTTGTCAATTTAATATTATTAATTAATTGGCTAATACTGGCACCGGGTGAACAATTATTAATTACATATTGTTGCGAACACTGATTAAATACACTAGTGAGTCCCTTAGTCGCCTTTTACGACACCCACGGGAAGAAATGGGATGGTACTATTCTTTACGTCCGGCACCACACGGAACTTAATAGTTTTAAATAAGTGCAGAGTATTTCACATGTAGTTACTCGTATTCAAACAGTGATTAGATAATAACAGTTTTTTTTTTATTTTGTTTAAAAGCTTATTATTTGAGTAATATACAATCTTCAATAGAATACATCTAACACTAAAATATATAAATTATGAATTATGTACAAGTATACAGAGGAAAAAAAATAAAGGAAGAGCTCATTGGGCATCAAAAAATTCATCCGCATCGCTGTCAGTTGGAAAAGTGCCCAAAAGGCTGGCAGCATTGCCACGTTGGATGGCAATGCTGATTCTTTGACCTAAAAATTGGCCAGCCCTCTGGTCACGTGAAGAGTCGACCAACCGCTTGGCGATGTCCCGAAATACTCGATGAGCACTCGGACCCCACGGCCCTAGTGTTTCAACCCCAAACGGCTCAAAAATATCGCTACCAATAAGGTTGTTATATTTGCGCCGATTAGATAATGGATGGAAGAGTTTAATTTTAAACATGAAACTACGAGTATTATAAAGAAATATAAGCACATAGTGGATTTTGATGAAGAGCACTTGGTTACAATAATTTAAATACTACTTACTAGTACTAGTTAAGATTTTAAGTTAAGTGTTATGTAATTTAAAGTCTAAAGTTATTGTTATATTAGGCGTCACAGTTGTAAAAACACAATGTAGGTATTCTTTAATTAATTTGTTTTGAAATACATATTATTGTCTTAGATTTTTCCGCCCTATATTGCTCTCAAATTATGAATCAGATACCGACCAACCCAGAATATTAATTCCCAAACTCGGATAGAAACAAAGGATATCCCTTGCAAAACATCCTACGCCCTCTTAAATTTGACCGCCCCGCAAATGACGTCATTGCAATCGCCTTAGAAGACGTCATTAGGCATTCTACAAAATTACAACTTCAATCTTCACAACCTTTATGCCTCAACACTTAAGGTTGAAATCACCGTAGATGGTGGACAATTTAAATTGGTGCGCAAGGTGTCATTGACGAATCTGGCCCATTTCTCATCAAGTGTCATTTCGAAATGTCACCATCGGTTGTCACGAGCTGTCATTTGCGTTGTAATACTCAAAATGACTACCTTTATAGTACGCAGATAGGGTAATTTCGGGGTTTACGTGATCGTAATGGAAAGGGACTGTCTTTATTGCACCTGTAATGGTACTAAGCGAGATTGGTGTTCGGATGAGACCAAAATTAAATAAAGAACAAAATGGCGCCGCGTGGTGCTGTCGATTTATTTTTGTTTTTGTCTGGTATAGGTACTGCGTTTCAGACACAAAATGCATAGATAATCAATCTAATGTTAACAAAAACTTGCCTAACCATCCTATGTGAGACAAAGTTTTAATTGACTTAATCTGCAAGTAATACAGACTGAAATTGTATTTATTGTCAATATTTTAACCATGATACTTCTTCATTTAGGCCAACAATATCGAAAAAAATATACATACTTATTGATAATTAAATAAAATATATTTTTATTTATCATGTTTATTTAAATAAAGTTTAATTTTTTTTAGATAAATATGTTTTTGTTGACCTAAATGAAGAAGTGTTATGTTAGAATACGTGGTTAAAATATTGCCAGTGAATAAAATTTTAGTCTGTGGCACCTTCTATCTCGTCACAAGAGACTAAGTTCTGTTTTCAGCGAGATGTACTTAGTAAACAATAATTTCCACCTGTAATTGCACACCCCTGCAACTAAACTTCAAGGAACTTTGGTAGAAACCGGGCGATACGACCAACTGTTAGATTAGGGTGTGCTGTCTGCTACAAATTAATTTAATTTTAGCCGCTCTAGCACGAGTTGCACATTGACCTACGTGAGTAACACAGCAGTACCAAATTGTAGGAAAAAAAATCTCGTTCGCAAGAACATGCGTCGGTGTGCAAACAGCATAAGAACCATACTCCATTTGAAATAAGATAAGACTTTGAAATAAATCTTTTTTACAGTCCGTTCAACAGATTTTGACTTTTATTGCGTTGGTGGGATGACAAATGGCAGCTGCAGTAAACAGTTGGTATTGTAACCACTTTTTGCTTTTAATGCCATCGTTATGCCTACGGAATAGAAGTCAAACACGGTTGCACGGACTGTAAAGAAGGTTTGATTAAATGTGTAATTTTATTTCTAATGGAGTATAGGCGTATATGTAAAATGTTTCTTTTAGCCTAAGTAACCTTGTGCAACCTAACAAAAAACTTATAAACATAAAGTACCTACACAATGGAATGTCACTTCAATTGACCGGTAAATAGGCATTAAACACATCCGTTACAGTAATGATTTCCATATTGTAATTAACTTGCGCCAATGAAATTAGTTTCTGTCCAACTGACAATTAAGGCGCCGCTCCACAGGGGCACAAGGCTAGTGGCAAGGCTGTTCTTAGCTTTGATTTGTGTCAAAATGTAGACGGGATCGTCCGCTGCGACATTACGCAACGCTACGCAAAGATGTGTGGCTGGTAAGCAAATGAACCGCGTAGCTAAACGAATCTGTCCTACCGCCGATGAAGTAACCACTATACTCCATTTGAAATAAGATTAGACATTTAAACAAACCTTTTTACAGTCCGTTCAACCGATTCTGACTTCTATACCGAAGGCATAAAGATGGCATTATAAGCAGAAAAGTGGTTATAGTACCAACTGTTTACTGCGGCTTCCATTTGTCATGCCACCAACGCAATAGAAGTCAAAACCGGTTGAACGGACTGTAAAAAAGGTTTAGTTAAATGTCAAACCTTATTTCAAATGGAGTATCAACGATTTTCTCACTCAAGAAACGTACAAATGATTGTAGGTCCCGTGTTAGTAAAAGAGATACATTATATTAAAAGTTGATCGCTGATTGTTCACACCGTCGCGCGCCGGCGAGTACTCGTTTATCGTAGCAACAAGAGCTATCAAATAGAATACTCGGTCAGCTACGTTGGCTTAGTGGCCAGAACACTCGCTGATAGACTCACGCTTAGTAGCTACATACGCATACCAATGAGTAAGGCACTCGTCGGGCACTCGTCGCCGTCGGGCACTCATTGCTCGCTGCTTGCCAACTCGTTTTTAGTTGCTAGTATTCACTTTTCGTTAACTGCCAGCAGTAGGACAGTTGCCTTAAGGCAGGTTTATAAGAGCCGAGTAATGTGACAGTACAGTAAGTCAGTCCAGCGCTGACTTGCAACTAGCTCGTGTAGACACTAGTTTCAACCCAGTCCAGTCCTGACTTCGCGCCCTCAAGTCAGGCCAGTTGACTAACCTAACAGTCTATTTTCGGGCCCAGTAGCTTCCGGGACCGCCTGACTGAATGGGTCTGAAATTCCGAGTCACTGGGTTCAGTCACTGTCCTCATATAAACCAGGCATAACGTGGAAAGCTTTCCACGTTTGAACGTCGACCACTGCTACGTAGAAACTCCGTGCACATCTTACGCAGTAGTGGACGGTCGCCTTTACTGCGTTTTCATTCACGTTTAATTATTGTAATTACCCCTTAAAATTATTCTGTTCATTTGTATATTTATTGTTATTATATTCAAAAACGGTTTGTCAGAACATACTTTGGCGAATAGCGAATATTGTAATTTCAAAATTATGTCGTTCGTGTATTTCCTTTGTTAAAATTAGATGACTGCCTCGTTTTGTCGCAAAGGCTACTGCAGAGCATGAGGTCCTGGGCTCTATTCCCGGGTTGGACAAAGTGAACCTGATGGATCAACCCGTGCGGCAGTTATTACTTAGACGAGCTCCTCTAAAAAAAAAACAACACAAAAAGCTCTTTAAAAAAATTATACAAGTAAGATTAAATAAAAAACAATTCATAATTGAAATTCGGAGTAATAAATATCCGATAAAAAGAGCTTCAAATTAAGCTAAGCTTAACTATTTCGCCTGTCTAAACTATTACAAGCTACAGTCTATAAGCAACGCCGTAATACTTACAATTATCCGACCCGCAAGCCTCTTCCCGGAACAGAAAATAATAGCGAGCATTAATCAGCAATGCAAACCAAATAAATATTCGCTGACCCCATTCTGTTGAACTGAACTACAAATGCACTACTAAACAGTAACGAAATGTTGCCATTTTATTTATTTATTTTATTTTTATTTATTTGCTAACATGTAAAACACTGGTTAGTAGGCATGCATTAAAATTTCATGACACAGTATTTAAGACATGCACCCTGTAAGGGCACTGCAAATGTTTCATATCAAATGATTAATTACATAATATATTGATTCTAATTATTACAATACATTACTTTTTAATAAACATTAGTTATTTAATTATTACATTTTATTTCTAATACATCATTATTATTAATTCTTTCATGCATTTGAGTAATTATAGGTAAGCATAATATAGTAAATTCATATAATATTTCACATTTAACTACGTCAAGCATAATGTTACAAGGTCAATCAATTCACAATTCAGTCAGTTTTAAATTAACGGTATAGTAGCCTTTTTTTATTAACAGAGATTTCTACTGTTTCGAGAAAATTTTGTCATTTGGTAGGGATTTTAAACTTTCCGGTAGTTTATTAAATATATTAGCTAGTCTTGAATGTGGCCTTTTCCCGATAACTTTTAAGTTTGTGATGGGCAGTATAAGTCTATTCTTGTTCCGTCGGTTATAGTTTTCGTTTAGCTCGATATTAGATTTGAAGAGGTGCCTATTTTTCCTAACGAATATACAACTTTGCAGTATATATATTGTATTATTTTAGTATATTTATAT
This sequence comes from Agrochola macilenta, assembly GCA_916701695.1. NCBI lineage: Eukaryota > Metazoa > Arthropoda > Insecta > Lepidoptera > Noctuidae > Agrochola > Agrochola macilenta. The sequence continues at coordinate 6,471,092 of OU753564.1, read as the reverse complement.
AAATATTTAGGACTAAGTATTGTATTTTTTTTATTTTAGATTTCTTATTTTGTTTTTTCACTATAAGTTGCACCGGTTGACGTCATCACGTCAACGCCGGCTGTCACTGAAAACCAGTGCTGGGGCTCTGTGTCGCATAGGGTCGCAGCATTATGATGAGCGATGGCCGGTTTGCATGGATGTGATGCGTATTTTCCCCCAAATTGTTATTTTCCTATTTGGTTCTTTCTTTGCGTCATGTGTATCGAATAAACGTATTTTCTTACTATTTTCTTCCTTTCTTAGTAAGTAAAGCTAATCACCATAAATTTATCTAGACTAGACCAATTCCTTCAATAATTAGGTCCAATATTTACTCCTGACAACAATGTCAGTCATCGACATAAAGTTTCTGACTACCGTCATAAAACTTAGCTATGTCAATAACTTTACAATGTGTGGTTATCACATGGCCAGTTTGTCTTGGCAGGCGGAATAATGTTAGCACATTCACAATCCGAAATATTTTGAAGGAAATTGTTAAACCATTTTTTTTTTTCAAAAAAAACATTGCCCCACACTAAGAATTTCTTCCTGTATCGTGGGTGCGTTTACAAACATAGAAACTCACATACACTAACACCCAGACCCGGAACAACTACTTGCAGATCATACAAATATTTGTTCCGTGCGGGGATCGAACCCGCGACACGTTGCGCAGCAGTCGATCGCTCAGCCACTGCGCCAACCGTGTCTATCAAATCCATTTCTTCATATGTTAGAAAAATTCGTTGAACTGTCAAAATGAAAGGCCATCTTCTTAGCGTGTCCATGGCAATCTAAATGGACTCGATCCAGAATTCGACTTCGTGCTTGGCGCCAAAAGTAACATCCATCAGTCCCTGTAACGTGCAAACTACAGGACACCATAATCAACCTACATAATGGATGAAATACATGTATAATGTTCCAACTCGTCGTGATGGCCCAGTGGTTAAGGCCTCGCCTCTCATGCACGAGGCTGTGGGTTCAAATCCGGGCCAGTACCAATGTTACTTTTTCAATTCATATGTACTTTCTGAGTTTATCTTGGACATTACTGATATCGGTGAAGGAAAACATCGTGAGGAAACCTGGACTTATATAGTTAATATAAGTCAGAAATCGCCAACCCATCTTGACCAAGCGTGGTGATCAATGCTCGTGCCTTCTCTATATGAGAAGAGGCCTTTGCCTTGCAGTGGGACAGTAACAGGCTGGTATTATTAATGTTCCCACTGCTGAACACCGGCCTCTTTTTGGTGAGAGGGAGTGGCCCAATAAAACTAAAAGAGACGACACTTAAATGTAAAAACTTGATGACGATGCTATCATCATCATGATCACGTAAAGTGCTTTTTTTCCAGCGGAAAATATACCCACAATTTATAAACTAATAGTCTTTAAATAATAATATTAATATTAATCGGTACTTCTGGACACGGCTCGCATTGTGAGGAGGTTCCTCTCTCTGGAGCCCTGACCGCCGGTAGCTTGGACCCTGTTCCCGACAACGGTGGGCTACAATTCTAACTTTATATATCCTACTAATATTAGTAACTTTTTCATTTATAATATTATAAATGAGAAAGTTTGTATGTTTATTTATTTGTTTGTTACGCTAAAACGGTAGACACATGGGGTCATTCCCGCTCGTCCACACCCCGTCGTCCACACTGCGGACGACTGGGAATGTTGCGTTCTGTTCGTCCACAGTGTAGACGAACAGAACGCAACATTCCCAGTCGTCCGCAGTGTGGACGACGGGGTGTGGACGAGCGGGAATGACCCCATGTGTAGATACTACTACATACTCGGGTAGACCATGACTTGAGAAAGGACATAGGATAATTTTAATCCCGATATTCCCACGGGATCGAGACTAATGCAGGTGAAACCACGGGGTGCAGCTAGTTTTTTATATTTCAAATGTTTTTATATTCTAAAATATAATTTATATATTGTATAAAATGAAATGAAATAAAATGAAATAGAATGAAATAAAATGAAATAATAGAAAGTAAGTACCTATACAAAGAGGGAGGAGGAAGGAATCATATAAAGAAAAGGACAAGTTTCAAAATACACTGGTCGCAATAAAAATACTTTCTAAGTAAGGTTAGGTAAACATTTTTTGGTCCCACCTCCTTGAAAGTGATGGGGTAACTTTGGCAGTTAAATGATTTAATAGCCATTTCCTTTGCCTCGTCTTTATGGGTCACTTAACTTTTTAATTTATGGTCGCAATGCACCTCCGTTGGCAGGTCCGGTAAGTTATCGCTAAAAAATAATTAAAAATACCAAGAAAGTAGCGTGTGAAACTGGCATGTTCAATTTATGGGCATTTTCAGTAATTCTAAAATGGTGCAACGAGAAAATAATGTAAAAGGTAAATGCATAATAAAATTGTGATCAATGTGATTCAACGAAATCTGTACAGGATTCTGACGACCCTAACGACTGTCAAAAATCCACGAATGACAGCTGGGACCAAGTCTCGGTATGTTAAGATGGTCACCCATCCACAGACCAACCCTGGCAAGCGTAGCTTACCCTGATGGTACTGCGATGGTGCGACTGTTATTACTTAGCTACGAGCTTCTCCTCGTACTCTATATCCTACTATATATAACATATTAAAAAAGGAACTATCTTTTCTACTATCCTACTAATATTATAAATTTGAAATTTTGTATGTTTGTTGCTCAATCACGCAAAAACGGCTGAACAGATTTACATGAAATTTGGTACACAGGTAGTTTATAACCTGGATTAACATAAAGGATACTTTTTATCTCGATAGTACGTTCCCGTGGGATAATTTCCTTAAAAGCCGCGGGCGAAAGCTAGTACGAAATAAAAAACTGACCAACCCGAAGCTAATAAATTACTCACAGTATATTCTCAATAGTACTAAATAAACTACAAACATAAAACACACTAAAATTACGCAAATGGATACAAATTAACGAGCAACGGAACATAGGAACATATCAAAACAAACACACCGGAGATACCGCAACATGTTTCCGTAGAAAAGAAACATAAAATCAGATAAACACGTATAAACAAAACAAGAATAAACACTATACATGTAGTTGTTTGTTCGGGAATGTAAGTGGTACTAACCGCTGTGTATTTTGATCAACAATGTTCTATATACTGAATTTATTAGGGAGTGACGAAGTTCAATGCAGAAGGTTGAGTTCAACTGGAAAAAATAAATGGGTAAATTTTCAAAAATCCTTCCTTACTGCTCACTGGCGCTCACCTTTGTTTTATAAAGTACTCTTGTGCAAAACTTCTTAAAACACGCGTAAAAAAAGTCCTCGTTTCCACTGTTCAACTATGAGGCCCGGACTCCACCAAAGCGGAGACGAGATGTGAGGAGAGGAGATGTGTTTCATAGACTATATACAAACAATATTGTTGCCATATACAACACTTCTAAACCCAGCGGCTTAGGCTGTGCGTTGTCTGTCAGTGAATTTAAGATTTTTATTAAGTAGATCATTATATGCCATCAAACGAGCATCTTTCTGCAGGACTTAACCTTCCGTGGTCCACTTGGGAGTTCCGTCTCCGAACCCAATTGGAAAGGTGTAAATCGAACCTCGTGAAGTGGGGCTATCTCGACAGAACAGCAGCAGTGTGGAGCTGTGTCACAAAGTAAGCTCCACCTCGTATCCTGCCCTCTGTGTACCCAAAAACATGCAGCCAAAATGACTTCTACGCTGCCAACAACGCCGTGGAACTGGCGAAGTTTTGGATCAACAAAATATGAATAGTTGTTTTGTCAACAACACGAAGATGACGATTATTGCCCCCTACAATGAACGCTCATTAACGTAACTGGATTGTCATAAATACCTACCAAGCTTGGTACTAATAGTAGAAAGTTACTACCAATTCTCTTGTGAAGTAACTTCTTTCATACATTATTCTATCCTATAATATTAAACGAGCAATATTTGTATATAATATATTTGTAATCACGTTCTCGAAAACGGCTCTAGCGATTTCGATGAAAGTTGCAATTTATGGGTTTACGGGGGCGAAAAATCGATCTAGATAGGTCTCATATCTGGGAAATTTCGTTTTCTCCGTATTTTCATCCGAGCAGATCTCGGTCGCCCAAAGTTTAGAACATGATGGCTACCTTAGAATAATTGACATTTGACTATAATTGACAGACATCCAATTAGTATGTAGCTACAATACACGGAATTAGTATGTAGTTACAATACATGGAATTAGTATGAACTATCCTGTACTATTAAATGAGCATTCTCTATTTTCACTCGAGCAGAGCTCGGTCGCCCAGGTACTACAATTAAATTAGCAATATTTGTATTATATATTTTTTATCACGTTCTCGGAAACGGCTCCAATGCTTTCGATGAAAGTTGCAATATAGGGGTTGGGATTACGGGGGCGAAAAATCGATCTAGCTAGGTCTCAAATCTGGGAAAATTCGTTTTCTCTATTTTCACCCGAGCAGAGCTCGGTTGTTTTATAAAAAATTATAATGCCATTGCATTTCGACGGTCGATAAAATTGCTCTTAAAATCTGGTCCTCCTTCGCGGCATCCGACCAAGACTTTTTCAAATCTTCAAACATTTTCCTCTCTAATACCACAAAGAATAAATACATTGAAAAACACTTGAAACTAAAATATAAAATCCAATTTCTACATTGACAGTTCCCAAATTTTAAACCTTGACCATTTTCCATTCCATTTCGGATACTCGATAACTTCGTCAGATGGCCCAATTCCGAATTGGCAGCATTGCCAAATTGGATAACAATGCTAATCACCGCCTAACCTACTAAATTGCGTTTTGATGTAGTGTCGAATCGATACTTGGGTGTATTGGAATGTGCTTTACATATAATATGAATACATGGTTATCTGGGTTCCTGGAAAGGAATTCGTACTCTTTTCTAGTATGTCTGTCATAAAAAGAACGGATTGATATGCATTTTTTTTCACTTCTTTAAGATTTTTAACAGCCCATTGAAAAACAACAGAAGTGAGAATATGCAAAGATACGCGTGGTACTATTCCGTACCCGACCGCAGGAGACAACTGCAGGCGACGTGCCGCCGCGACACGACTGGTTTCTATGAATTTCTATAAAATACCTTCCGTAGCTAGCGACATGTCGTTGGCAGCTACGGGCGAGCGACAGGAGACACGTGCAGTCCGACGGCAGACCAGTGGTGCCGCCAATGCTCGAGCCTTATCACATTTTTCTATCTTCTACCTACCGACTGGAATACGGGCTGCTGCCGCCTGCGCTCGAATTTGGAATCATGACTGCAGCGACGTGACGCCGTGACTCGTTGCTTGCAGTTGCCGCCTACGGTTGAAGAATCATCAAAGCGATTACAGTAGGTACCTTAAGTGAAAAGTACTGTAATCGTTTCGAGCAGAGCAAAGAGCAGTGATAGCCTAGTGGTGTGACCGTCAGACTGCCAATTCAAAGGTTTCGAGTTCGAACCCAAGCCACGCACCTCTGACTTTTCGGATTTATGTGCGTATTGTGTTATCACTTGCTTCAAAAACGGTGTAGGAAAACATCGTGAGGAAACCGGCATGCCTGAGAGATATTTCTCGACGGCATGTGAAGCCAAGTCAGAGGCCTATGGGCGGCTTTAAAACTCTGACACCACTCCACACGAAAAGAAGAAGATCGTTTCGATGATTTTCGTGTTTCAAAGTTTTGTACTTCTACGATTTGTAATAGTGCATCTATCATTGCTCGTTTGTATGAAGTTTTCTCTCTGTTAGATCCCGGCCTAATAGGGATGATGACTAAAAAGTTTATTTTTGTACCTCATGGTAGACCGCCAAAGGACCGCGCGCCGATGACGTCATATCTGTCAAGGGCCGGGGCGCATACCGACGGCACGACTTTTCTATGGACCGTAGGCACAGACTTTTCGGTGCCACTGGACCTTGACGGAATGCGCGAACTGTCACTCATTCGGTGCCGCAGATGAACAGACCAAGTGGCACTCTTTCGGTCTTTTAGGGAAGGCACGAATTGTCACAAGCGATAAAAAATATTGGACACCTATTTTTTTCTTGTTTTACGTAATCAAAAGATTACGATGATACGAGTATACGTACATTGAGTTAAAATATGGCATGATGTCGACCTATGTAAATTGTATACTTATAGTTGTAACGGAGCGAGTCCCCAAGTTTAATGCATTTTATGTAAGTAATTTTTTATGATAAAGCAAAAAATACGACACGTGTCTTATATTTTTTAAATATCTGACTGATGGATCAAATAGTTTTTTTTTTTTTACCCAGCCATCATCGCTATTGCGTGACACATCTACAATGATAAGTCCTTTCAATTTGACAATTCAACAACATTCATTCAAACATATGAAGCCAATGAATTAGGAATATCCTTTAAAACCCTTCGGATTGTGTGTGAAGTGTGTTAAGCTCGTTTGCTCAACAACGTATATAACGCAATGAACCGCACCACAAAATAATGTATGAATTTGAATTTCTGAGTTTAAAGTAGAGTAACATTGACTATCATAGTCGCGTCGTATGTGGTCGTGATCCTCAGCATAGAGGGAACGACGAAAAAGAGAAGAACATATACCTCAGGACTATACCTACTCTCTGGGCTTATGTTTTTCAATGCGACATGAATGAATTATTTAAGATAGCACTGCCTTATATACCACGTTTGCGATGTTACGTTCTGGGGCCAATATAACCAGGCTTCTGACAGAGCTAGAACATTCTCTGTGAAGTCAATACCGGCCATTTGTGTAGTGACTGCCCTTGAGCCTTATTGATGGTCATCGCAAAGAAAACCCTGAGGAAACTGAATTCTTAAAAATTAAAAAGGAAACTCTTTAGGAATTAGTGGTATCTTTGGAATGAATTCAGTTTCTCACTGTTTCTCCTCGTTTCTCTTTTATTTATTATTATTTTTGTTTTGTTTTGCCCGGTATTCGAGAGAACTTGTTTTTTTTATAATAATCATAGATGACAAATCTTATATACAATATATAATCTAACACTAAATTAATTAAATGACTAACTACAGAAATAAATACAAAAACAAAAGGGCACTTAGGCTGGTTTCACAGCTTTCCGGAAGACCCGTACGGGCTCCCGGAACGGATACACACGTGAGGCGCTAGAACATTGTTTCACAGCGACGCGGATTGGTCCGTTCGCGCCCCGGTCCGGGTAAAGCCCGTACAACGTATCGTACTACTCTCTCATTTCAGACCACTGCGGGCGCTACCCGTACGCTCCCTTGTACGGACGAAACCAGCCTCCGAAGTACGCGCCCGCATCACTGTCATCCGAAAACGTGCCCAGAATACTGGCAGCATTGCCATTTGTTGAGCTTTTACAATCAAAACAAAAGTGATTTCTTCAAACTAGGCTGAGAATTAGCACTTTTCGAATATCAAAAATTACTTAAAACAGTCCCCCAAAACGCTCGCCCTTCCCCGCTACTGAAAAAGAAGTGGCGCAACAAACTCCTCAGCAGCAAAGCCTACTTAGAGTTTCATTCCATTGTCACCATGTTGCTTTTTTTATGAACACAGGGATTTCTACTTCCAGATTTGAAGGCAGCTTGTACGCTGAGTGAGCGGTCTTGGCAACTTTCAACAACGTAGCATCTATACCTGAAGAGCAGCCAGTGAAATTCCCCATTCTTTTCGTGTTTTCGCCAGTATAGTTATTAGGAACGTTTTTTCCAGTATTTTTCCAGTGACTTCTTTGACGATTACTCTAATTTTAAACGTGTAACAGTTCGTATTTTTTTAAATCGCGTTTTTCTACCACTTGCTGTAAAATAACAAGTTCGTAACTCAGCTTTCTTAGATAATCGCTAATTTGTAAAATGTCACGTCTCGTTGACTGAGGCAAACCGTTGTAAAACTTGCCCTCCCAAAGACAACACTATGTCTTCCAATTGAACTAAAACACTTGTTGTACTACTTCATCTACTACAATCTGAACATTTGTCTGTAGGTCTAACTCTGCTTTCCGCCGTATGTCCTCTGATAGACTTTCTTTCGTAACCAAAGACACGCTGCATCTGTAAATTGACAAAACACCAGCAGTTCTCTGTGCCTAAATGTAAAATCACAAAGAGCAGCATTACCCAAGGTAGCATTCCAGTACTTGTTACCCTCGAGTGAGCCACACTCTTTACAGGCTGACTGGAATGTCGGAAGCACCTTGCCATTTACCGTTTTCAACGTAATCAAGGAATTGGGTCGTAGAACTTCGTGAAGTAAAAGGCGAAGATGACAACATTCCGTGATATTAGGTTAAACGGTGTAAACCCTGCCTAAGGTTTGGTCCTTTTTCAATCCTGGCCATCCAGTAACTTCATTCCACCTATTATTAATCCACACCAAAGATCCACACATAGAAGGATGGTGCTTCTACATAACTGCATAGTCAAATTTGCATAAGTAAAAAAATACTAAGAATTGTTTTAGGTCTATCATTGAATTTATTTGCCGTGGGCTCATTTGCATAAAAATCAATATGTTGATCATTTTCTAAATGCACATCCAAATTAAAGACTGACGGGAACACAGCTACGAATTGCTGAGGTGCCGACCACTTTCATAAATTGTGACTTTATCCTTCGGATTTTCAAGACCAAATGCTGCCAGAACGTTCCCTTTGTTGACGTATCCACAGATGTATTTAAGTATTGAACTGAATAATACTCTACATTTATTAGTGTACGTAAAGTTCGTGATAGAACTGGGTTAAGAATACGACACTACCCAGCGATTATCATGGCTCACATCTTTAATTTGTAACCACCATAATTTGGAGCTCTTCGTCGATATTTTGGGTAACCGTCATCCCCAGTTTGGGTTTCTTTTAGAAGAGGTAGAGGAGACTTTTTCGTACAGCTACCTGCTTTTATGCAGGGTGATTTGACATGTTTTTTGATTGCCAAATGGACATTTAAATTACCAAAAGAGCCGTGGATCATATTCGCCTTTACGAGTATAATCTCATAAAGAAGTGAGTCTTCAGCAGGGTCTGGTATTTCTGCACAAACAATGCTATCTATTTTGTCAGATTTTATGCACTGTTCCTGCTAATCTGCCATACCGAAACATGTATATATATAAATCATGCTTTTGGTATTCCACGTAGTACAAGTAGCAGCGAACCTTCCCAAATAAATCACATTTACAATAAAATTCATAATTAAACACTCTAGTAGTGATACCATCATCGCAGTCATAGGGTTTTTATCCAGGCATTCAGCATAAAAAAAAAATCCATTGGGATAACAAGTAAATATGACTAATAGATCAGGAAGGCCATGATGACAAATGTACGTCATGGCGTCTTGAGACTTTTATTTCTATATAATTCGGTGATTCAGTAAAATTCGACGGAAGGACGATCATCTGATCAACATGCATATTTACATGCTTAAGTATGTCTGAGTTGTGCCTGGTTGTGTCTTATTCAGCCTTTTGTCTCAATGTTTGCGAGTCAGAAAAGAGCGATAGTAAAGCAAGTGATTAAGTTCCATTTCTCTAATAATTAAACGGTGCGGTAGTTTCGTTTTTGGATCATTCATAGCGATGTCGATGGAGTAACACGCAGTGTTTTCACAGTAACAAAAACCGCAACGGGTACTGTAAAGCGTCGTACAACCGATGTACTTTGCTTACTTTTACTTCGTCTGGTCAACGTCCGTATGGTACTCCAGGAATCTAGCAGAATATCAGCGTCAGGTATATTTGCCTAAATCATGCTGAGCTCGACTCTCATTTGATGCTACCTTGAGCACGCTGCACTTTGTATTGGTCTTTATTTGATGACTTTAAAATATTGTTGTATTGTTGACAATAAAGATACTATTCCGTTTTCCGACCAAAGATACCATTCCGACTGGTTTCTATGAATTTCTAATTTTTTTTTTTAAATTAAAGAATTTTTAAAAAAGTAATAACAGCCGCACGGGTCGATCCATCAGGTTAAACTACGCTTGGCGGGGTTGGTCAGTAGATGGGTGACCATCTTGACATATCGAGACTCCTCCATGCCTCGGAAAGCACGTTAAGCGGTTGATCCCGGCTGTCATTCGTGGATCTTTGACAGTCGTTACGGGTCGTCAGAAGACCAAAAGTCTGACAACCAGTCTTACCACGGGGTATCGTGTTACCCAGTAACTGGGTTGTGGAGGTCAGATAGGCAGTCGCTCCATGTAAAATACTGGTATTCAGCTGCATACGGTTAGACTGGAAACCGACCCCAACATAGTTGAGAAAAGGCTAGGCAGATTGATTGGCATAGAAACCAGTCGTATCGCGGCGACACGTCGCCTGCTGCTGCTGCCCGCGGTCAGCTACAGAATGGTACCTTAAAGGTTTTTTTTTGTGTATTCCTTTTCTTTATATTCATGTTCTTTGTTATGATTTAATTGTGCTTTTGTATGTTGTGATATTTCTTTTGTGTGCATCATATAAATGATTTATCTATCGATCTAGCTTATCTTCACGGCCGTCAAGTTTTTCAAATTGCTGCCCAACTATCACCAGAGCTTCCTCGCTTATTGTCGGTACAATCATAAATCCTTCATGAGCATTGACTGGTTTCTTATTACCATAATATAACCACTTGAAAATTGACACAATTTTGGAGTACTTACTCCATTGAAATGTTTATGTCTCTTAAGTACGGGTTGTTATCATGTTCTATGGCGTGCAGATGTTTTACCAACAATTTTTACACCAGAGACGCTACATCTTACATGTGCCTCTCTTTCATCTTCATCGACAAAATATATTTGCAAGGGGTCCAACTCAGGCAACGGTAAAAGACTGCCAATCAAATGATACGCTTGACCTTATATTTTCCATGCAATCGATTTTTATTAACAGCGCGTTTCGAAATTATAATATGTACATAGCAACAACTTTTTCTTTCGCAGGAGAATAGGTGATGATGAATGGTCGCCTGTCTTCTTGGAGAAAGTTTGAATTTAGTCAAAATGTAAATCCAAGATTGCTGCTACGTAAATTTTTAAATTTTTTGTCATGGGTATCGTTTTCATAGTTTTCGAGTGTGCTAAAGCCGATATTGAGGTCAAAATGTAAGTCCAAGATGGTGGCTGAAAATTTTGTTTTTGTTTTAAATAATACTTGAGTAGGAACTTCGTTCCTGACGGGAGTCCCCCGACCGCACACGTTTTCTTCTTTCTACATACATAAGGCCTGTGGCTGCGTCTACAACATCGTGCATCACACTGACGTCACGAAAAATCCTGCATCGCGCAGAGTTATTCGCGCATATCCACTGTTCCTCATTACAATGGATACATTTTTTACTCTGCCAAAAGTCACATTTTTGTCAGTTTCGTATGCAATCTTTGCCATAAACATAATTTTGTATAAAAGCTGGACTTTTCAAGGTATGTTTCTGATCCAATACCTGGGTTCGACTGCTCTAGTAATTCTTCTTTGTGTTTTGTGATACGACAATTTTACATTTTTACGTTGTTTTTTGACAGTGACATTGTAAAATCTGCCCCGACGTGTTTTGCGAGAAAGATTTGAAATAGAAATAATCATTCATAAATCATTTTCTTGTTGAACTTCCAATAATAGGTAAATAAGCGTCAAAATGACCTTTAGATAAATCCTGATTAAAACGAAGTCTCGCAACGGGATTGCCATCAATCCCAAACTTTGCAAATAATTCGCCATCACGATAAACCTCGAACACGTACTGATAGATTTGCCCCGCTGCGACTAGTTCGCACGCACTGCCATACGTATCGCATAGCGACATTTCTGCGAAGTAGTCGTCCGCACTACTATAATTATTTCCAAATCTGTCGTGTGATTGTATTGCAAATTCGTCCCAGTTGCTCACGACATGTTCTACAATTTGCTCTCGTATCTCTTGAGCGAAACTTTCGTCCTCATACAACAGATAAGAGATAGCCCTGAACAGGCAAGCTCCATCGCCAACTATTGAAATGATGATATGCGGTGTTTCTACACCATTTATGATCAAATTTTCAGTCTCCATGGCGCAGAAAGTTTACAAAATGTTACCATCAAACAAGCAACTAGTGTAGTAGTAGTAGTTATTAGTATTTTTCTAACAACAACACAGTATTATCAACAACACCAACAACGACAAACAATAAAAAATAACACTGACAAACAACCACGAGCAACAACAACAACCAAACTACTTTTTAGTTTTCTATGAGCGCAGCAATTAGGATTCCGGACTAAACTACAATGAGCAGACAAAAACGGCCGCTGGTTTGCCGTAATTGGGAAGAATACACAACGCTACAAGGTTCTTTCGGCGCGTGGCCACAATCGGAACTGACGCCGCAATCTTGTTTTGTCAATACAATTTCTGTGACAATTTCACATTAGTTTACCAACAACGCCCCCCTGTCAATGTCATTCAGGCGCCAAAGGATCCTTGCAGCACTTGACATCAAAATGACAGTGTCAAGGAAAAAAACATCTGCACTATCTATGATTCATAATAATTTTATGCAACAAGGAGGTTCTCAATTCAAACTGCATGTATGTATTTTTTTATAATAATAAGATAGATAGATAGATAGATAGAATATTCTTTAAAAAAACTTACTACTCTACTCTTTTTTACTCTTTCTTTTTTTATTTTTTTTATAAGAAATTAAAACAAAGTCAAAAACACCTACTTCTAGTTTCGATTTATGGGGTATTTTCGATTACAGCTATTTTGAGTTTAGCAAGCATAATAAAAGTTACTTCACAATAAAACTACTGCATTACTTGTACAATACTTAAAATGAAACGCAATAACTCGCAGCTAGTGTCAGGATACAAGCTTGTGCCATAAACAACGTTACTCCCGGTGTTTGAGGAAACACCTCAGTGCCAAACCGACACCGATTCCAACACCAAAAGTAATCAGATTTCTCTGTGGTCGAATTTTAGAGAATTACGTTCATTAGTAGAAGTGGAAGATATTTTTAATGGGATGTTAGTGATTGAATTTAATGTAGGGAGTGAAAAATTTCACTATCCGAATTTATTGAAGTATTAAAATGTATTACTGCAATTCAATTCGAATCCTATGGTTATCCATTTCGATGAAAAATGTACGATCGCCTTTCGCGAACTCTAAAATCGAAGGGAATATAATGTAGTATATAATGAAGTTTTTGAAGACACATTTTGACATTAAATTTTATTGTTCTGTTTATATCAACAAGAAATAATTTTTTTATTATGTTTATCGGCAACACTTGTTTTCTTATTAGTTCTATGTTCTTGCGAATTTCTCTTTTATGGTATTCATAATCATGTACTGCTGATGTATAGGACTTATATCACCTTGTTTGTTATTTTTATGACGGAAATTGTGTTATTTATGTAACAATGACAATAAAAGCACCATTCATAGTGTTTGTGTGAGGCACATAAAGTTGTCTGGCATTTTTGCTGAACTGGGCCTTCTTGACGCAGCTGTGAGGGACACTCCCCTGCTAATTTCTTACATCGCATTTTACACTTTTTATTCGTTTTTTTCTTTTAGTCCGTGCTAAATAAATGTATTTCTCCTTTCTTTTTGGATTGGTTTTCAAGGTTCAGTAAGTAAGTTAATAAAATTGATCTAAGAACCCATTTCGTAATGCCAAATTTATGTAATCCAATGCAAAGAAACTTGATTAACAATTTGTATACCTCATTTTATTAGTAAATCCTATTTCATCCATTTCCATTATTTTTTTTGGTGGAAAAATATCAAGTAACTTCTCCCGCTCTGAGCGGAGCGGCGTGTCAGAGTCTTTACTGACCAAAACCCACCCATGTTCCTTCAGTTGCCTATATGTTGCCAGGGGCCACGGTATCCGTTTCGGACTTTCCCGCGACCCCGGCAGAATTATCCCCTGCCTAACGTTATAACCCCGGTTTTTGCCAAGAGCCAACTCAATGCATTTGAGCACTATAAAATTCACTGCTAGATATAAGTCTCCCCTTAAACCGGTCAACAATTCGTTCTTTCTAACATGATTTTATTGCAGTTAATAGTTCCATGAGTTGTCCATGAGCTTCTATAATACCAGCCTATTACTGTCCCACTGCAGGCCTCTTGCGATACAGAGAAGGCACGAGCATTGATCACCACGCTTGCTCAAGACGGGTTGGCGATTTCAGACTTGTATTGAGTATAAATCCAGGTTTCCTCACCATGTTTTTCCTTCACCGATATCAGTACTTACCAAGATAAACTCAGAAGGCCGGTGATTTGTGACCGGCCGTATTTTTCTGCATATTCATGAAAAATTATCGAAGATTAACTTTAACTATATTTCTTAATATTTTTGTTTTCATGTTAATCAATTAAATTTCTTTTAAGTAACGTTTGTGACCCTGCTCTCATTTTTTGCCATATCTCCGATGGTTTTAGCTCGATTTGGAATCTGTTTATTATTTCTAAAAGCTTAACTCATAAGCTTTATTGGGTTTTATAAGTTACTTAGCTGCACTGCGATTTTGCCTGCATAAGACTCGATCCCGTAGGGATATTGTGATAAAAAGTACCATGTGCTAATCCCGGTTATGGTCTTCCCATGTGCCAAATTTCATCCGAATCCGTAGCTGATTTAGCGTGCAAGCGTAACAAACAAACAAAATAATTTCGCATTTATAATTTTAGTTAAGATTATGAAGAAAAAAACCGCTTACCAAAAATACAACGTAAGATGACGGTATACGAATTCCTCTTTCAGACGAACCATTTAAGCCATACATCGTACAACACGACGCACTAAGCACTCGCTATCTTGACGTTAATCGAAACAGAAACAAAAGTAACAAAACACAAGATTTATTACCAGAAAAAGTGGTCTTTTGAAATTGTCAGCTTATTTAGCAATACGTACGAATATACAGGCTGTTAGGTTAAATGACAAACACTCCAGTAGGTACCCTTTAGGCACTATCGACCCTAACCTGGAATCATGAAAAAAAAAACCGGCCAAGTGCATGTCGGACCACGCACAATGAAGGGCAGTTGGGATGAATTTATCCCAAGAAAGACTTAACATTGTAGTTGAAAAACATGTTCTCCGATACACTCTAGCTGCAAATGTAAGTTTCTACGCGCAATATTGAGAGATTTAAGTACCATGTTTTTAAGACCATAGTTTTTTTTATAGATTTTCCTGTAATAAATCTAATTTACCTCCCAAAAGCGACCCCTATACTCAAAATTCATTTATTTTCATTACACGTCCGTGTTTGGGTCAAAGAAATTCATATGTGTACCAAATTTCAACCTAATCGGTCCATTAGAGTCGGGGCGAATTGGCTGTAACAGACGGGCAGACACGAGTGATTCTGAGGGTTCCGTTTTTTCATTCGGACGCACCCTAAAAAACCTAGCATAGCTCGAGAAATCTTTAAAATCTGATCTTTTTTCTTATTTCTGTAATAAAAGTAGTTCATTTTCGTGAGTAGCTACTAGACAACACTACCATAAAGTATGTCCCTCGTTTAACCTAACACCCTGTATACGTAATGGACTTGAAGAATGGGTAATGAGTCGGAAAATGTCCACAAAAGTTGGCAAGGCACTTGAAGGCTGTATAGTTAAGTTAGTCAGCTAAAGTGCTAAACAATAGATGGATAGATTTATATCTTAATTTGTGCGCGGCGGCGGCGGCGCCATTTTTGTTTATGTGTGTGTGGAGAGAAATGAATAATGTGTCATCTATTTTTTATAGATGACACATTATATTCATCTCTCTCCATAGGTGGTAGGAACCTATATCAATCAACTTAGCCTATCGCAGTCCACTGCTGGACGAAGACCTCTCCCAGGCTGCGCCACAACACTCTGTCCTCCACCTTCCGCAGTCACTGCGTCCCAGCCAGCTTTTTGAGGTCTTCGGTCCATTCAGCTGTGGGGCGCCCTACACTACGCTTGCCGATACGCGGTCTCCACTCCTCTGCTCCACCCCAGAAGTCGTCTACTCCGTTCGTTCGTTCTCGTACTCAGTTTGTTCAATACGAGTAATGAAAAAGAAGTACTTACCTACCTCCATTTAAATTAAGTTTCCCTTTTCTTCTCAAGTGTAGTAACCATTCGGGACATAAATCTTACGCAAAATGTCCTAAGATTTTTTTGCATACAGTACATAAATATTTAGTAAGTAGCCTATGTCTTAGAATATTATCTAAGAAGGCTTTTGTATAATTTAGTGTTAACAAAAACGCTAGTATTCAACGTTCAAGATATTCTAGGGCTAAGTTTATGATTGAATGATTCAGGTGATGTGATGATGACACTTTTAAATAATTGTGCCTTTTTTTAACTTTCTGGCCTTTTGTCACAGTTGGTCAAATTCATATATAGGGTACATACAAAAGGTGTTTATAATACATAAGAGCTGTGTCCCGCTAAAAGTGTTACAAAATATCAAAGCTTTTTTTTTTACAAATTCTATTTAGAAAATCTAAAGTCGGTACAATCACTAAAAATTTCAAATTAAATAAATAAAAAATAACGCAGTAATTATGCTAGGTACCTCGACCGAACGGTTTAGGTTATGTTAGAACTGTGACCAACCCCGCGCGAGCCGATCGAGCGAAGTAAGCAGCGCCGCGGCAGCGGCCGACGGTACATTCGAATTGGTCGTAGTTATTTGGCTATTTAGCATCTTAAGGAACCCAAAGTACGAATTATTTGAGGTTCACAAAAAGTGGCGCAATCATTATAATAAAAGTGTTCAATAATATATTTAGGAGCGCAAAATGGGAATTAGTAGAGTTTCGATTAAAAACATGACATCGTAACTTTTATTACTTTATTTATATTATTAAAAATTCGAAAGTTTGTTTGTTTGTTTGTTACGCTTTCACGCTAAAACGGCTGAACGGATTTGGACTAAATTTCGCACATGGGTAGCGCGTGACCTAAGTTAGGACATAGGATACTTTTTTTCCCGATATTTCCACGGGATCGATATTTATGCGGGTAAAACCGCGGGGCGCAGCTACTTTAAATAAAAATGGCAAAATGTTGGTGAAGGTACTTGGATGTTCTAAAGGCATGACGTCATAAACATAACGTCACGCTTATATTCTCGAAGGGTTGGGTTGAATTTTGCACAGTAGAAAAAACTAGAAAGCTTTCTACTGAAAAAACTTACTAGAAAATATGTCTAATGTGTAAAATTAAGAAACATAATTGAAATACAGAAGTTGAATAAAACCAAAAGAACTAAAAGTAAAAACCTAATCTTCTCTAAACCGAATGAGACGTATTCTAGTAAAGAATTTCTCAAAAATATTACAGCAATATCTGCCCCAATGTATTTTAAATTTAACTGTGACCGGGCGGCGGTATCTATGATTTATTTCAACCGTATTTCATAACTCAGAAGTCACTTGGAGTGCGATGGTAAAGTTTTTTATTCAGAACCGCAGTTCGGTAATCTAATTTTGGAATGCTGTAAAGTATGTATTTTGAATCACTTTAAGCACTTTTTTGTTTATATGGGACAAAGAGATTGTTTTTTTTTTTTTAAGATTTCCTAATTTATACGAAATATACTAACTACTGTTCTATTTATGGCTTTTGATAAGGTTTTTAGTAAAATTTGTACCATAATCACCACACTCGGCAGACTGATGATCAAAAGTATGGTTTTCGTTACACAACATGTATGCTCAATTGGACTTATGATTCGAAGGAAATAAATCTGCGAGATAATTGCGATTGCAACGCCTTTTATTTTATAACTAGCTGCGCCCGTGGGAATATCGAGATAAAAAATATCCTATGTCCTAATCCAGGTCATGGACTACCCATGTGCGAAATTTCATCCAAATTTGTTAAGCCGTTTAAGCGTGATAGCGTAACAAACAAACTCACTTTCGCATTTATAATATTATATAGTTAGGATTCAACAGCATTCCTTGGGATACTTACATTGTCAAGCAGATGAAATATGAAGCAATGGAATTAGGAATTTTCTTCTAAACCCTTTGAATTGTGGTAGAAAGTTTTTTATGCAATTTGGGGTCCGGTTTAAACGAAGTACACGATTCCCTAAAAGCCAAGACAAACTAATAATTAGTTTATCTTGATTTTTAGGGAATCGTAACTTCCTCATAAAATAAAGTACCTATGAACATATCGTAACTTTACACAAAAAGCTCAATGGTAAGCGTCCCACAACCAACGATCCTCTGAAAGCCAACGCAATATTTCTTTCATCCATTTTAGCTTAAAAAACCGGTGAAACACGGAGTTCCCTTTATAAGGCACCTTATTCACTTAGAATACTTTTAAGATGCTTGTAATATTTCCTTCAAAGAAGCTTTGAAATGCACTTTTGAAAACATTGTTCTCAAGAGAGTCCTGTGTAGGTGTAGGTAGGTACCCCTAGGTAGGTAGTAGAGGTGGGCAAAGTGTATCAATTTTGCGATTGGAACATTTGCACCTGGATCACTGAAATGATCCGAATCATTGATATGTTTCATTTGAATCATTTGAATCACCGATTCAAAGGATATAAAAATGCATAAAGACAACGAAAAACTGTGAGAGTATGAGTGATACCCATCTCATTTGGTATCTCTTTCTGACTTAAATATATTGTAATGTGTCACCCGCTCACTCCCGACCCGCAAGTCAGTTCGGTAGTACTGATACTAAAGTAACGTAACCCAGAGTCTCAGTCTATCTCTCTCGCTCACTGCTGCTCAGTGGCCTTGCAAGTGACGGTCGCACGGAAAGACACAGACAAAGTAATGATTCAGATTCAAATGATGCGTTTGAAACGTTGTTACTGAACCAATCTTTTGGAACACTTCAATGATCCGGATCAGTGAGTCGGTTCCGTAAAAAGTTACACACGCCTAGTAGGTAGGTAGCTTCGCTTATGATAAACATAATATTGAATGTAAAAATAGATACCTATTTAGCTTCTACTCTTGTATCCGTAAAAACAATGTCCCAGCGCCATAACACATGGAGAGTAAAGAACATGAGGGCTGATTTTCAATCGCCTGTTAACTTTATTCCAGGAATATTGCCAGTTTTTCGGTACGAAAACTGTAAATCATAAATCTTACTCCCAGGATATAAAAAACTGAACGGCAAAAGAAACTTGAACTTTATTGGAAAAAAAACGTGTGTGGTTGGGGGACCCCTGTCAGGGGACCCTTCTCATGTACGATTTCAACCTAAAACAAAATATTTGCACCTGCCATCTTGGATTTATATTTTGAACTCACTATAGACTTTAGCACCCTCGAAAACTATGAAAACGAAACAAGAATTAAAAAAATCGGAGCCGCGCCTTGAATTTTCATTTTGTGCTCACTATTGTCACTTTCTCTCTCTCTCTCCGGAATGCAGTGTACTCGGGCCGATGTGTACAATTTTATCCGACGACATTGTAATCACTTTACACTTTTCTTTTCTTTTCTTTTTTTCTGCCGGCGTTCACTCTCTCTCTCTCTCTCTCTCTGAATTAAATTTTTAGAAAGTTTACATGCCGCGTTAAAGAACTTCGTTCCAAAAACTGGTTGCATTTCGCCTGCAGTGAATATATCTGGAATAACATGCAGCCCATTAAATGCACGAATAACGTAATGCAGAAAATAAAACAAATAACAAGAAATCCAACACATTTAAGTACTTACACTATTTACTTTACGCATTTACATTCCAAGAAAACCATTTCGTTGCTAACACCCAGGAACAGAAAATCACGAAAGAGGAAAAGTATTAAGTAATCCATTTCTCTTCGTCAACACCAACTATATAAGCACTTAGCAGGGAAGTGACACCCTACGTCTTATATAAACTCCGTATCGCAGTTGAAAGACGTTTCCTGAATAAGATATAAATAACAGAACATACAAGCAATATACGTTTTAATCAACAATCGTAGGATAGAAAGTTCTTCAATTTCCGCGTCAAACACTTAAGCTCACCGGAATGATAAAGATATAGATATTGTATTTTGCAAAAAAAATATTATGTTTTATCAGAAGGCATGCAAAAGTTACAAAATTATAAACGAATCCACTAAACTAATATAAAAAACTGACATGAATAATGACATAATCAAAGATCGAGTACAACTATGCCGATTATCTATCTATCTATCTATCTATACATATAATGTATGTTCTTTGTATGGCGTAGGCATCCGATAAGAAAGGATTTTCCGAAATTCTAACCCTTTCGCGGGTTTGTCCGAAGGGATATCGCGGCCCCGGCACACAGGCAACGGAAGTAACACGGGTGGGTTAGTCAGTAAAAGTCTGACACTCCCTCTCGCTCCGCCCAGAGCTGGAGGAGTCATTTGATGATTTCCCACCCAAAAAAAAAAAAAAAGGGGGGTGAAAAAGGGGGGCAAAGTTTGTATGGGACAACGTGATTCCTTGAATTAATAAACGTGAAACTTGGCACAAAAAGTAATAGGCTTGCATGAATTCAAGATAGTATTTCAATCATTAGACGTGCACAATTTCTGAGCAGTAACCTAACAAAAAGTACTAGGCTTGCATGAATTCACGATAGTATTTAATCATTATGTTATGCTACTAATAGGATTTAGATGAGGCAGACAGATAGTTTATAACCTGGATTAACACATAGGATACTGTTATCCCGGTAGTACGTTCCCAGGGGATAATTTCCGACATCCACGCGAGCGAAGCCGCGGGTGAACATTATAACTGTACCGTCTTAAACATTGACTTATAGTCTGTTCACATTAACGTTGCAGCATACGCAGTGTTGCAGGCACTTATAAGATAGTCTATCTTAACTTAAGCAGAGATTAATACAGATGGTTCATTCCACAAAACAACGACGCAGCATGTCTCTTTCTGCCATACTTCTCTATGAGCACAGAATACATAATAGTACAAGTACAGAATATTCACTCCGCAAAATCATTTAAATAAAAAGCGACTCTTGCTACGACATAACAAAGTGTAATTTAGGTCATACATAATGAGCCTATAATGTTACGACTGTTGGGACACAGGCCTCCTAGAGGGAATGGGCTATAATCTACTACGCGGGCCCAGTGCGGGTTGGTTGATGTCACATGTCTTCGAATTTTTGGTTCTAAGACATGCCGGTTTTCACACGATGTTTTCTTTCACCGTTTTGAGAGCAGTGGTGGTGAAATTATTTATACATACATAGTAAAGCGCCTGCCTGGGTTCGAACCAGTGACCTACAATTCGTAAGTCGGGGCCGTTACCACTGAGCCACCACTGTTCTCCAGATCACACGTCAGGTCGCACAGCGCTAATTACCTACAGTTATATTCACCAACAAGTTGCTTCTCTTTCTATCGCGTACCTCGTATATCTTCTGACTACGTTACGCTCACTGAATTGGCCTGACAAGACGAGCCCGCCGCGTACTTGTAGCTTGAGCGTTGAGTGCGCCTTCTGTACTAAGTATTCTGTGTCTGAAGTAATCACATGCCTGCTACGGCGTAACTGATGGCATAGAGGTTACGCCAGCTACGTCGTAGCAATCTCGAAGTTCCTTCTCTCGTAGTAACTAATAAGTAAATACCCGTAACGAAAGTTGTTTAATTTTACTTACGATAACAATATTCTCAAGTTTCAACTTTCCTTTAATTACAAGAACATGCTAATAAGCGGATTGTATGCTGTGTTTCGTAAATACTTTTCACCTTGAATAGCAGAAAGTTGATATTGTTTTTAATTATCTCGGCGTGCGTTTATGACCAGATGTATGAACGAAATCAAAACAAAAGGAGTATTTAGGCTGCCTGTCCACTGGAGCGGGGCGGAGTAGCGGTGTGCCAATATTAACCTATGGCATAGCATAAAACCTCCGCTCCGCTTCAGTGGACAGGGATTTCCGAACTAGTTTAAAAGTTCATACAAAACCGGGAAGCGGAGCGGGGGGGAAACGGAGCGGAGAAATGGAGCGGGGAACCGGAGCGGGAATTATTCGATTATTACTCGTCGCGTGAACTCGGTCTAGCTCCACACAGTCCGCAACACCGCTCCGCTACCTCGCTCCGCACAGTCCGTAATTCCACTCCGCTACCTCGCTCCGCACAGTCCGTAATTCCACTCCGCTACCTCGCTCCGCATCAATGGACAGACACTGTCCGCAACTCCGCTCCACTCCGCTGCCATTCTCCTCTCCGCTGCCTCGCTCCGCTTCAATGGACAGGCAGCCTTAATGACCGTAGCAGATAGCGTTCTATAGTTTACCCCCATGGGAAGAACGCATGAGCTTATGATTCATATTCTGCTTAGCCCTTTGCCAACAATGTTGGGGTCGGCTTCCAGTCTAACCGGATGCAGCTGAATACCAGTATTTTACATGGAGCGACTGCCTATCTGACCTCCACAATCCAGTTACTGAGTAACACGATACCCCTTGGTAAGACTGGTTGTCAGACTTTCGGGCTTCTGACGACCCGTAACAACTGTCAAAGATCTGCAAATGACAGCCGGGACCAGCGGGTTTTACGTGCTTTCCGAGGCACGGATAGGTCTTGGTATGGAAAGACACACCCATCCACGGACCAGCCGCGGCAAGCGTAGCTTAACCTGATCGATCGACCCGTGCGGCTATTATTACTCAGCCACAAGCCCCTCGCATGAGTTTATGATTGTATGTATGTAATTTCCAATTACACTTTCATATTTTTAACTGCAATTTCTTTTTTTCTTTTTTCGTTGTTTCTCGTGTAAAAATTAGTTTCCAACTACCTACTTATTACTTAACGACCCAACCCTGCTTACGAATTGGCAAAATCTCAAGATTCCTTTAGTAAAATACAAAAAAATGTGTAACTGAATTAATGCACAAGGTACAAAGTTTGTTCAGAATCATTTACTGAATTGATTTCTGATTTAATATAGGTAATTTTTTATCCCAAAAATAATTTGAACTATGTAAATGACAGTCACACTTCTCCTATAAAGGCAATCAAACCAAAATTGACGAAGTAATTACTACGCTACACCCTTATACGTTTGCGATGGTATCCGTGCGTAGATTTGTAATGAGTCCACAAGTTTCTCCCACAATCAATATAACTAATTTAATAAATAAACAATGTTTTACACGCAATAGTAAAAACTCAGTGTATGTATTATTATTATAACATAATATTCTAATTGGAACGTTGGTGGTGAGCGTTAATTCCTGGACATGTTTATGTTTATATTTATATAATACATGACTATCATTCTGGTATAGATGATGGTGAAAAAAACATCAAAATCAGTTGCGTAGTTAAGAAGAACAACGCGGTCATAAAGACAGACACAAAAGCGGCTTTAATTTGATCAATCACTTCAATATAATCGTAAATAACCTAACCAAAGTACCACATGTCTTATAGAAAAAAAACCGTAACCCATAAGCCGAAACTACTCCTATTAGAGGTCCCCAACAAGAGCAATATTGACACAAATTGCTCAAGTGAGAGATGTCCTGGGCAATTTCATTAGGGAGCTGTTTTATAGCTAGTTTCACTGAGATACACCGGATCTTTTCAATCACGGTAACTCGGTTAGGGAAACATGTTGCGAGGCTTGGAATGGTGATCGAGAAGTCAAATTACGTTGAATTAGATCGTACTTTTTAGTAATACTGTGTTGTATTTACATATAGAAATATTTTCTTTATTCATTGTATGACAAATTATTTTTGATTTTTAAATATTTACCAAAATATGAATATCATTTTCGAATCTAAGAAAGAGGTAGTACTGCGATGTATTTACGTATAGAAATATTAATTTTATTCATCGTCTATGACATTTTTTTTACATTTTTAAAAAATTCAAAAATTTACAGAAATCATAAAAAAATCGCAAAAATAGGGATTCGCCGGGCAGCTATCGGTGCTTAGGGCTCCAGAGACAGGAACCTCCTTACATTCCGAGGCGAGTTGACGAATCAGGCCCTATCTGAATAATAATAATTATTAGACTTCAATCCGAAATTAACATGGTTTAGAAGGCTTGCCAGATTAAGAGCAGGTCAAGAGCAGGCCAAGAGCAGGCTCAATACAGCAATACAAATTTAAAAAATACAGAATTCATTATTTTTTCTTATGTACATACTATCGAAGAACTTTATATCTAAGCAGTTTGAAAAGAAAATCCCGTGCCCACGATGACCATATCTGTTACCGCCCCGGTTCTATAGCCACCGAGCGCTGCAAGCAGAAATAGTCCTTACGGTGTGTAGATATGAAGTTCTTCGATGGTACATACTTCTACATTATTTTTTCTTACCTATTACTTGATGTAGTATCCTAGACATTCCTAATGTCTAGGTTACAATAAGTCCAAATAGATTAGCGTTTAGTGTTGCGTGAACCTATAGATACATTTATGTAGTATCTATCTATACATGTATACTTACAGTTCACTATGTTTAAACAGTTGCGAATAAACCTGCATACTGACTACACGTTGTTTTCTTAAAAAAATCGAGTCAAAAAATAATCAACCTTATACATTAAACAACTAGGACAAAACAAATATTGCTGTATGAGCCTTTTTTTGAGTCTGGGAAGTCATCAAATAACTTCTCCCGCTCTGGGCGGAGCGGGAGGGCTCTCAGAATTTTACTGACTAATACCCACCCGTGTTCCTTCCGTTGCCTGTGTGCTGGGGCCGCGATATCCCTTTCGGACAAACTCGCAACCATTGCCGTATGAGCCTGCTCTTGGCCTTAAAAAATACAGAATACATTATTTTTCTTTATTGCTATCTGATACTTGATGTACCTCATCAAGGGAGAAGAGGGAGAAAAATAATGTATTCTGTATTTTTTAAATTTGTATTGCTGTATGAGCCAACTCTTGACCTCGATCTATCCTGATGGAAAGCGATGGATGAGGTCTATGATAGAACGAGCGTGCCCAGATGAATTAAGATTTGTTAGAGGAATACTTTAGTCAGCCGAGGTCTTATCACAATAGCCGATAAACTTGCCTCTTATCTCATAATCATCATTCTCCACCCTTTATCTCAATTTATTTGTGGTTAGTGCAAGATGTCCCTTTCTTCCATACTTCTCTATCAGTCTCTCATCTATCAGTCCCTCTCGGTACTCACTCCCTTTCTATCCATATCATCTTCCACACAAATCTCATTAGACATCATAATGAAAGTGTATAAAGTGTATGCTTTATGAATGTATGTATTTATTGTGTATGTAAATGGTACACCACTGACTACCTGCAGTATTTGTATCTCCTTCTCCCTTTAATCCATCCAAAGGTTGTCTATAAAAGATCGCTTTTAGCGATAAGACCGCCCATTGTGTCACCCTATTAAAATTTCTACATTTTTATCTATATTTTTTATGGTGTACATAATAAAGAATATTCTATTCTATTCTAATGAAAGTAACTTGTGGGCGCAAAAACTGGAATATTGACTCAAGATCTATTTTGATTCTTCATTCTCGGTTTCAATCGACATGCCCCCACTTTTGTTTTTTTTTTCTCTATATACGTGCGCGTACAAAGACTCGACTAAAACCAGTTGCACAAACACGTTATTTTGCAGTGAAAAACTACGGTTTATTCGCCGTGTGTGGACACGGTTCTCAGTTTTGTATGGGGCACTTTGGAAGATTGTTGACAGACACAACGGTATACACTACGGTAGCCATACCTATACCATAAAACCGGTGGTTTGTCGTGTCTTATACAAGCACAAATTGTCATGTGTCAAACATCTGTTTGTTTGACAACGCGCAAACACTGAGTGGTGCCGCTCCAGTGTCGCGACGCGTACAGCCCTCGCCCGGCATCGTGTCGCGGGCTGCAAGTACGGTACGCCGGAACGCACCGTGTGGCATATCATGGATATTTGTATGGAGGACGTCGCCAGCGACACCGCTCCGGCGCCGCGCCGCCGCAACGCAACGTGTGCACAGGCTCTAACGTTAACAAACTTAATTATTGCAGTTCATGATCTAGTTTATTAAGAAAACCTTCCAATATATTTTTGTTACAAAGCCAGTCTGGATTTCTTACTGCGCATCTTAATCCGGCACAAAAACATTAATCCTTACTATCTACATCAGTATTCTACGAAGACATTATAACCCAGCCTAATAAAACGTTATCTTGCACAACGAGGCACACTTAGTTTCATGGACATCTAAACTTGGTCGGGTTATCTGCAAATTGTCGGTGGAACGGTGCAGTTATAGTTGGGGAGCTATATATAGGTGTTGGCAGAAATAACATCATATTTTTTCTTAGGGATACGACGAAAATATTTTGATGTGGCTGAAAATAACGTGACTATAGACTGGGTAGCATCTGTATTTTGATCGACCTGAACCAATATGATTTGAAAATGTTATAGTGGCTCAGAAAGACAGCAGACTTTAGTAGGTATTTGTAGTTTTCATTGATTTGACAGGTTAAAAGCATAACCCTCTTATTGGACTTAGTCACAATTGGAAAAATAAACAATCGTTACCAAAACATTAGAGAGTAGCTATGCCATGCTCAGATATTTTATTTCACTCTGTTTTTTTTTACCTTTTTCTATTAGACTCTCTCTAGAAATCTCGCACACTAGCTTCGTGCCTACAAGGATTATCTTGTGTTGTGATAGTAGTTTACGTTGGATGTAGCCTGCGATGGATGGAGTTTGGAGATACGGGCGTTATGTTTTACTTTGTGTTTATGAAACTACGTTGCAGTAAAGCTGTAGAAAGTACTCAGCTGGTGATATACATAATGATAATTTCCATTCCTAGACACACTGTGTATAGTAAAGATTCCTCTTACAAATTAGCTTCACAGTTAATTACTAAGAAAATGAAAAGGGCCCATCGAAATAATAAATAGCTGGGTGCACACCCGACGATCGAGTGCGCTCCGATCGGGCGTGGCAGGAACTCGATCCAAATGCGCGATCGGTGTGGAAGTATCGCGTGCGATCCTTGCACACGCGGGGCACGTCCACAGAGCGCAGTGGAACGCGCGCTCCCTCGAGTGGCCGATCTGGTCGGCTGTCGATTTTTCAACAATACTCAAAGGCGGTTACAGGAGGAGCTCATGGCTAAGTAACAACAGCCGCACTGGTCGATCCATCAGGTTAAGCTACGCTTGCCAGGGTTGGTCAGTGGATGGGTGACCATCTTTACATACCGAGAATCCTCCGTGCCTCGGAAAGCACGTTAAGCCGTTGGTCCCGGCTGTCATTCGTGGATCTTTGACAGTCGTTACGAGTCGTCAGAAGCCCGAAAGTCTGACACCAGTCTTACCAAGGGGTATCGTATTACCCAGTTACTGGGTTGTGGAGGTCAGATAGGCAGTCGCTCCATGTAAAATACTGGTATTTAGCTGCATCCGGTTAGACTGGAAGCCGACCCCAACATAGTTGGGAAAAGGCTAGGCAGATTGACTCAAAGGCGGTTACAGGTGTAGACGGTTGTGTGTGGATCGGGCAATACGGATAATGAGAAAATGTTCAACTGAACTTAATCTAGCTAAAACTTGGATCGGCATTGGGGCACGTAGCAGGATCGCGGACATTCGAAAGAAACTCCACGATCCACTATCATGGAGCGCCGATCCAAATTTGGATCGTCCGGTCTGGACCCTGCTATAGCAACTTTATGTCGGATGTTTAAAAAATTGTCAATAGAATATTGATTATGGCTACTGAATCACTAGCTAAATCAAAAACCTAGGAATATCAGCTATCCGAATACTAAAAATATAAAAGAAAACAAAAATTATAAAACTTTTAAGTATTTCAAAACTCACAGATTTTTGTCAACCTTTTTGAATTTATTGTTCAACAAACAAAATGGTTGACGGCAAACTTCTATATTCAAAAGTTAGTCGTACTAACTGAAACGAACTTTATTTCTGCAATTTTCAGTCATGTTTTTGGTTGAAAAATATTGTGAATCTATTACAAGCTTTAATTGTCGTATTGTTATGTGCCTGATTAAGAAAAGTTTTTCTTTTACGGCATTCACCCAATTTTATGAAAGTGTATATGTACTGTACAGATTCTAGTCTATTTGGTGTTTTTGTGCACCCTAAGAGATTTCGTGTATAAATAGAGATACCTTTCATTCGTATATGAGTACAGTTGAACACACAATACAAAACACAAACAAAATATTTAGGAGACTATTTCCCGGATGTTGACAAAAAGCTTTCTTATTTTTTTTCCTCTTAAAAAAATAATAATTGTTAGTCTATAAAGTCGGTTTACGGACGATAGTTTAACGTGACAACGTCATAACAAAACATGCCCTTCCCTCACTCCGATCGTGACGTTACAATGAGCATAACGGGACAATGAGCGTCACGGGACAATGAGCGCAACGGGACAATGAGCGTAACGGGACAACGACCGTAACATGACAATGAGCGTAACGGGACAATGAGCGTAACGGGACAACGACCGTAAAGAGACAATGAGCGTAACGAGACAATGAGTCATCCTTTTTCGAGCGTGCAGCCGGCGTTCATTGATTTATTAGACGTTGTCACTTCGCGTTATCACGTCAAACTTGTCCATCGTACATACATATCTACATACTTAAACTCACGCCTTCTTCCCATGGGGGTAGGCAGAAACTACAGGACGTCACTTGCTACGATCCTTAAATACTCCTTTTGCCTCGTTTACGTAAATATATCAGGGCTTTATACCACAAAAATTGTCCACAAACAAGTCTACAATTCTACATAATTGTTAAATTGTAGAACACAATTAAAAATATAATATAATATAAATTAGAAATATGTAAATTTTAAAATAAAATGTATATATTTCTAAGGTTTTTCACTACATTACAATTCAGGGGCTTAGACTTTTCCTGCCAGGGTTGCGAGTTTGTCCGAAAGGGATATCGCGGCCCCGGCACACAGGCAATGGAAGGAACATGGGTGGGTTTTAGTCAGTAAAAGTCAGACACGCCCTCCCGCTCCGCCCAGAGCGGGAGAAGTTATTTGATAATTTCCCAAACTCAAAAAAAAAATAGAAAAAGAAAAGGGGCTTAGGCTTTTGAGGTACACGGACTTATAGAATTTACTGTAAATACAATTTGCAAATTTGTAAATTGTAAATTGTAATTTATTGTAAAGTTTTGTGGTACGCTCTAGTGATACTGGCACGCTGGTTGCGAGGTACTACGCCATTCTACGGACCATTCTGAAGATGAATAAAATCACCAATAAGGTTGTACATCGTGTTTTGATATGGATTCTACCAAAACACGATGTACAGCCTTATTGATTAATTAACATTTGCTACTGGACCCTCCAAAGACAATTATAATTTGCTATGATATTTTTTAAACATTGCATGCATCCTTCGGAAATTTTTCTGTAACGCGGTTACTTTTACATACATTACATGCAAAATATCTAGACAGTTATATTTTGACTTTCAAATTCAAGCTCATTAATTATACTATTTTTATAAATACAACTGTCAGCAAATAATTAATGAGAAAAACATAATTAGCTCCAACATTTTCCAAACTAAAATTAAAATTACCAGCTGTTTTCAAACTCTTTATCAAAGCAGCTAATACCGTCGATGTTCTCATATTACCAGAACAGGAAGGAAAAATCATGTTATGCAGGAAATTTAATATTCACCGCATCTAATAAAATCTGGTAAACAACGCCCGCCTTCGGTGATCGATAAAGGGATGTTCACCAATTTAGCTTCACCGCCGCTAGCCACAGAATAGATGGGTACAGAAGGTCGGCTCCATATACCGAGCGAAAACAGGCGCACGCACACACAGAAGCGTACATGTAACCTTTATCTCATTGTAGTAAAGGTATAAATTTGAATGATTACCGTGAGTTTCTTAAAACTCTCGGCAATCATTCTAATTTATTCCTAACCGAGATAAGAGTTACATTGCAATGTTTTACTAATGGTCTTACGTCGATCGTGAGTGTCCTAACTAACTCGCAAAGACTTCTTACAGACTTACTCAATGAATTGCCTTCAAATTATTTGTACACGAGACCAGTGAAAGGCTAATGACTGAACTGACTCGCAGAGCCTTGCAGCGTCCCATATCTATGTCAAAATTATGGCAGTTGCGAGAGAGGTTGCACTCGCTGTATGCGAATCGTGTCTATGTTTTCGCTTGTTGAATTAAGTTGACCTTCTGTATCTATCTATTCTGTGGCACAGCTTTTAAGTACATCTAAGAGAACCCTATCGATTCCTTTCAATAAGGAATCGATAGGGTTCTCTTAGATGTATATATATATGCATAGTGGTTCAAAACGTACAACACACATAAAATATTAAAGGCTCTATTAATAAACCGCTGGATTTTGAGGTTTCTGTCATAATGATAGCGCTTTTCAATATATTCAAATTAGATCAAGAGATAATCAATATTAAATTTTCCCTCGGTTTTGCTGTAATGAGATTCTCAGATGTGGTTTTGTTACCAAAACACGTGTAACGTTGATGGTATTTTGTTTATTACAGTATTAAGAGGCTTACAATAGCTAAAGCGCTGTCACTGTCGGACTGCATAGAAAAAAAAGAGAAGTGCGAAGACACAACGCAGGTAATTTATTGCAAAATATAAAGCAATTATCTATTTACAAAACATTTATTGATTTAACTAAAAAATTAAAACACTATTACGGTAATACGAGTGTTGCTTGTAGAATAATCTGACAAAAAAATTGAATAATTGCATGTATATTAATATGATTTTTAATCGTTAATTATATATTTTTTTATCATATCAACTTATGTATACGTAGTTGTATTATGCTATTATACTAGCATATATCCTGAAAAATATTATATATTTTTCTGATTTTATTTACTGCAGTGGATCTTAAACTATATGACATTATAAAACTTGCGTTTAGGCACGTTTAGGTCCTGTAGTCCCCTTAATTTTGACAGGGTTTGTACCAAACCTTAACCATCAAAAATCATCCTGCTTGAACCTCTTCAGTTTTTTATTGAACCATCAGAGAACCTCCCATCCGGGCACAAGTTACCGTGGCCAACTTAGAAAACCTTAAATAGACTTAGTACCCAAGTAGGCCGCAGCAAGGACAACCTCCACAAGTGGGGTTCATGGACGACTCATATCTCCGGTGCGTATTCGGCGACTCTCCACCGACACAGGCTCACTTCCCATCTTGCACCGCATGCCCTGTCACCTGCACTCGTAAGGACCTAAAGTCTTTTTTTCTTTTTTTTTTGGGTGTGAAATCATCAAATGACTCCTCCCGCTCTGGGCGGAGCGAGAGGGAGTGTCAGGCTTTTACTGACTAAAACCCACCCGTGTTCCTTCCGTTGCCTGTGTGCCGGGGCCGCGATATCCCTTTCGGACAAACCCGCAACCCCAGCAGGCATTGGTCCTTACGGACCCCGTCAGTTGGTGCTGACATCTCTTTGAGGCGCGCGTGGAACACAACGCGCCGTCGACCCGGGCCTGGTCCTTATCGGACAGAAACTAGCTTAGTGACTGCAACTGACTGTTAAAAAAGGCCATAAAGTTAAAAAGAGGTTCAATTACGAGTATTTTACAAAAGGACCTAATGTCTGAGTCAGCAAACGGTATTAGCCTTTCTGAATTTTGGACCGAACAAAAAAAAAGTATTAAATATTTATTATATTTTCGTATTATTTATTATTTAAGAAGAAAAAGAAGAAGAAAATTATCCTCCAGAGTATTGTTTTTAATCGTTATAAATCTATTCTTATATCAACCGAACCACCAAATAAAATATATAGAATTAAAATCTCAAAATAAAATAAATGTGTGGGGACACATTTTTAAATCCCGGCTTAATCCCGGGACTGAAATACGAGTAAGCCAGTTTGCTGACGTTAACTCAAAGCAATTACACAAGTGAGCCCCCGGGAACGGGTGAGTGACGCAAACTTATAAGGTGGCCGTATTAATATCTTGCAGGAGTATGTCGAATGAATCACTCCCATTTCATGCATATAATAATAATATGGTGATTCAATTACGTAGGTATTTAGGTCAACAGATCCTTAAAAGTAATTTAAACTATGTGCATTATGACGTAACGTAAATTTTTCTTTCTTTACAGAACTTCAGAAATTAAATAAATAAATAAAATGAATTCACGTTATGTAATAATTTTGATAAAAGCTCGTGTTTTTGAAGCTTTTTAGGGTTCCGTACCTCAATAGGAAAAAACAGAACCCTTATAGGATCACTCGTGTGTCTGTCTGTCTGTCCGTCTGTCACAGCCAATTTGCTCCGAATCTATTCAGCAATCGATTAAAATTCATCCGTAATAGCAAAATATTTGAAAAAGTTAGTTTCGGTTTTTATTTTGTTTTGCGGCTATTTGTGACATTAAAAAAATAAATACTCAAAGTTTTACAATTGAATTCGTCTGCCTACTAATAGTATTTTTAGAAATCTTTAAATATATTGATAATAGAACAAAATATGTACCTAAACCTAACCCGGTATCGTTAATTTTGTGGAAAATGGCAACGGAAGATCGTTTTTACAATATTAAAACTATTATTTTGAACAAAAAAGTTGCAATCATTTAAAGATGAAGAACCAACCTACATATATGTGGTAGTTATTAGTTATATTTGATTCGGTTCAGTTTTGTCACAAAATGTACTAAAAACAGCATATTTTTTTCCGATTTGCAAACGCGCCCTAACTACGGAACCCTTCATTGTGCGTGGTCCGACACGCACTTGGCCAGTTTTCATTAAAGGATCTTAAAAAGCAGATTTTGTTGGACACGGATTCGAGAGTGTAAATTAAATTCTTTGAAAAATTATAAAGTGCTTTATTCTAGAATCATCTCATTTGTTTATTCCGAGTAGAAACACCTGAGATAATAATTATGTCTAGAATAACTTTTTAATTTCACTAAAAGTCAGTCTCAGGTCGTATTCGTTAGAAATTAGGTTATTATGACACGTCTGAGTCTACCTAAAAAAATATCATTTTTCACTTTCAGGCTTTTAGACGCGACCTATTTTAGAATAAGCTTAGTATGGTTCCTAGCGATAAATTACGATTCTTTTGCCGCTCAGTGCCATAAAATACTACTTTATAAAACATTACCCTCCTTCCGGGGCAGTCGGGTAAAAATGACCGCCATTCCATTTGCTAAGCGTCGCGTCGTGAGCCCTTTGGTCTTTTATATGAATAAATTATTATAAGCTGATATAGGTAATAAAACTTAACGTGGGTATTGCAGTCATTTTGTTCAAAGCCAATGAAAAAGCTACCTGTCTGCATTCCAACATTAAAATAAGAGTTTATTTACATTCTCGAGGGATTAAAATATTGCCGAACATGATTATTTACAACTCAATCCACAATACACAAATCCGTAGTCCAAATGATCCATTAATTCACTATATCACACGATTTAATCTGTTGATCCCACATAATAAATTCCCGGGATCAATCCCGGGCAGCGGGCCACCTTAATTACAAAAGCGAACAATAAAATAAATCCGATTAATCGATTCCCGGCCATCGTGTGGCACATCACTGAATTTAATCAAATAAATATTAATTTTCTTGATTGAAATATTAAATTTTCTTAATATTGACAAAGTAATTTTTAATTGACGAAATTAACAATTTCGCAGCTATTACGAAGGTGACGACGACACAAATTTAGGCATAAATATACCGTGACATTGATTTAGCTTAGAAATAAGGTAAATTTAATACGAGAAGAAGTTGGAAATATTTATTATAAAATAAGTGGAATATTCGCCTACCAACGCTTTTTAGCAAATATAATAATATTTTGTAGAAGAGCTTACGAGAATCCATAATTATATTCATCCACTCTGACAGATGGATTCGTCTTCAAATGGATTTTACTTAAAAGTATTGAGTACTGAGTAAAACAGGCTTAAACTTTGATACATTGAATTATATTAAAGTTATCTAGGTATCTATACAAATAATAAAGCTGAAGAGGTTGTTTTTTTGAACGCGCTTATCTCTGGAACTACCAGTAGGATTTGAAAAATTCGCTTGCATTGGGTAGCCCAATTTTTGAGGAAGGTATATATATAAGCTATTTAACATGACGCTACAATGCTTAGGAGCCGAGAAAAATGACAAAAAGTCAGAAAGAAAGCTAAGCGAAATGAAGTTAATTATAGTGCGGGCGGGCGATGCGACGCGATGGGATGGGTCGGGGGCCAACATTTTACGCGGGCAGAAGCCAGTGATTTTATAAAAACAGCGGTCACAGTTCTAACCTACCCTAACCTATGTGGTCGGGGTGCCCTAGCCTAGTAACTGCGACCAATTCTGCTCGCGCGTGGTTGGTCGTATTTTCAACCTTACCTTACCTTTGTCTGAGTAAACTAGCTTAATGACTGCAACTTACTGTTAAAAAAGGCCATAATGTTAAAAAGAGGTTCAATTATTTTACAAAAGTGTGTATCCTTGGAGCGCAAAAAGTTTTAAGAAGTTCACTAATTAAAAAATTGTGTGTCATTAGAAAATAAGTTTTTATAGGAACAGTTAAATATTTCCCCTTCTAATAACCCCGACCTGTACTAAAGAGTAAAGAGGAAATTACTCTTTGAAACCTCGTCCCTCAAACTTCTGAAGTAGGTTCTCAAACAAAATGGTGGTCTCTGACATAAAACTGAGCTCGCCACTAATTTAATGATAGCAACTCAAATCAAGGTTGAGAAGTTTAAGAAACTTTGGTGACTTGAACGTCGTGTTTACCCAACTGCCCCAGAACGAGTGTAAAGATGATTTGGATAAAACTCTGATCTTGAGTAACATGTTTATTAGTAAGATACTCTGACATGAAACTTCCAATCTGTATTTGATACATTGAATCTTTTATGTAGATATATCGTACACTATTAAACGAGCAATATTTAAATTTATACTAGTATATTTGTAATGACGTTCTCAAAAACGGCTCTAATGATTTCGATGAAAGTTGCAATATAGGGGTTTACGGGGGCGAAAAATCGATCAAGCTAGATCTCATATTTGAAAAAAATCGTTTTGCAATCATTGGACTTCACATGCCATTGAGAAATATTTTTCAGGCATGCCGCCGGTTTGTTTGTGATAAGTATACAATATGCACATGAATCCGAAAAGTCAGAGGTGCGTGCCTTGGCCTTGGCAGTTCGACGGTCACACCGCTAGGCCATCACTGCTTTTTTTTAAAGTTATTAAGTAAGTACCTCATCAATCAGGTCTGTCGCCTCGAGAGTAGTCAGTATTCACCAAGCTGGTGAAAATTGGCAATCATACAGATGTAACTAACCTGAAAGGGCGGTAAATACATTGTGAGATAGATAAAATTATACTACTATCTATTATATTGTGAAAGTTTGTATGTTTGACTTGTAATAAAAAATGCAACATTTTTTTATTTGAAATTTTCAAATTTCCACGTTCGATCCGCACGTAGCATTTCCACACACACATAAAAATTCTATCGATAAAGCTAATTAAAGTCGATTCCCATCCCGGTATCAATACCCATCTTAATAGTTGCATCGAAGTTTATTAATACCGAAATTCAATCAGTGCGACAGTCGCTCGGCCTGATTCGAATCGACCTAGTTGTAACTTTACCGATTCATCCGATTTCCGATAGTTTTAGCTCTGATTACGTGATCCATCCGATTGTAATCTATTGTATTGTTTAATAGTTGTAAACAATGACATATTAACATGACAATGATGTAATAATGGTCTGTTAATGTATCTATTCAGCACCGGAGGTAGCCATTAGGTATGCCTAATCGGTCGAGTTGTGGTCGAGACATCCTAGGTGTTCGTGAGTTATGATGTGCTAAACTAAACTATCTGACCGATTATCGAATACCGAGTAGGGTCTTAATTAGAATATTGGCATGCTATAAACAATTTTATTTATTTAATTTGTCGTAAAATATGACACACACGGCTTGTAGGAGTATATAGCTTTACCGATAGTTGATTCTTGAATAAAAAACTACAAGACCCCACATGCTACCAACCTTTTTATCATACCTTTGTCACTTGTTCCTTAGGTGCGGGATATACAGAAGCGGCGACGAGCGCGAGCGTTGCACCGCTCGTTTCAGATTTCATACAAAATGTATAGGAGCGATGAGGCGCGGGATATACACAGGCGGCGGGGCGCGGGCGTGGCGCAGGCGAAATATGAAGGAGCGACAACGCCAGTGCCACAAAATCAGCACGCCCGCGCCCCTCGCTACTTGTGTATGTCCCGCACCTTAGTCATATATGTATATCTGCCACTTGCAGATATACATTTCTACATCTGACAGCTCTATACCCAATGTGTTTCAAACTTAAATAGTCTTTCATGGACACATATAACTTTGAAAAATTTGCTGGGAAAATTGATGCATTTTCTAAGGGAATTTTGTATGAATTATCGAAATTTGGACAGGACATCTGTCGGGTCAGCTAGCGAAAAAATATTTATAAGACAGACTTCTGAAGTCCAGATTTTTTTTGTATCCGATATAATGAAATGATCCTTACATGAGACAGTGTTGAAACGGACTTAACTCGCAATTGATAAAATTGAATCATGCCAAAATTGTTTCATGAAAAAAGAACTTAATGTTCCATAGCTAGTTTCCCCGTATCTCCTAAAGATTCGAACTTTCCCATACTGATTCTCTTAAAAAAACACTCTGTATACGCTCTTTATATTCCTGTCCATCTGTTCTAACCAAGTAGAAAATGGAAATTCTGGTTGAGTTATCTTTCGCAACAGGCAATTATTGAAAAAAAATTGAATTCATCTAGATTGTTTCATTTTATGTATTTGCATTTTACATTGCATTCACCTTGCTAAGAACATACCTTGTCAACGTTAACTTAGCCAAACCATATACCGTAAATACAGTGTCAACTGCAAACAATACGTACCCTACTTACATACGTAAAGTTTCCGCGAAAATTCCGGAACTTTGAACTGCACTTTGCAGTATAAAATATTTTATTTACTCTGCAGAACAGAGAAGTAAAGAAGGTCGACTCAAAACAGCGATTGGAAACGGGCGCACGCGCAAATAGAAGCTATGGTCTGTTCTAGAAGTATCTGTATAAAATGTAAACAAAAATGTACCAGATAGCGTATACCAATTTGTAGTGCCACTTATAAATTGGGTGCTTCGATTTGATGATTGGAATACTTACCTTAAAATGTAATTTTCACCGTGAACGGGACGTCAACGAGAACGAGGTGACGACGCCGAAGTAGTGACAGAACATTTATTATGGCCGCGTAATCTCGTTCACGTTACGGTGGACAAACAGTGTAAAAATGTTTTTGATTTTCACAATTGAGGTTAATTTATAACCTCAATTTTCGTCGATGAGTTTTCAATCACAATTTAATTATATTATTATATTATTATTATCAAACAATAATTTTTAGAAAAACTGGTGAGATATAAAGTTGAACCCTTCGAAATACAGATGAATGTGTTACTAATTTCCATAAGTGAGTGATTGCATTAGAATTAACTTATCTTTTGTGGTTTAACCTGAACAGGTTTTGGCAGATTGAAACCGAGATCAGAATGCCAAATGTTCTTAAAGGTCCAAGGCAATCGAAATGTCGCTAGCTACGGAAAGTATTTCATAGAAATTCATAGAAGCCAGTCGTGTCCCGGCGACACGATGCCTGCAGTTGCCGCCTGCAGTCGGCTGCGGAATGGTACTGTGGGACAACGCATTCAGCGAGCGTATATCCGACCTGCACAACAGGCGGAACACTGGCTGGTGAGAGTCTATGATGACTACCACAAAAAGTATGTCAAACTGACATGTCAATTCGTTGTATAAAAATGATGAGAATTTAGTGTGTAAAATATATTGTATATTGATTCGCAAATTGTTATTTAATGAACACGTATATTAGGTACCCATAGTACCTTAGAAATACGGGAATTGACCCTCGGGTGATCTGAAACAAATGCCAGTCGCGAGTACGCTTGCACTCGCTCTGCGTGAAGCATGCTTAAAAATGTGCGTGCGCTCGTTCGCTCTTTATAAGGAGCTGACCTTCTGCACCTGTCTACTTGCTCTGCACAACTTTGTGTGGTATTGTTGGAACTAGCGCTTGTCATGCAGATGGCATAAATAATGCATGTCTTACTCATCAACAGTTTCTTTGTTGCAGGACTTTTAGTTTTTATGTGCTGCAAGCATTTTATAGTGTTTTGAGTTGTTTCCAAATTAGCAAAGTAAAGAACTTAGAGAAGTAGCTGTTTAAATACCAAAGTAGCTTCTATTAACAGTATTTTTAAAGGATTAGTTTGACATTACCAAAATTACGCGTTTTTTGAGTCATGAATCTAGAAAAAGTACATAAAAGTATATATACGTACGGGCCACAGCTGACTAGCTACTTTTAGCAACGGCGATCGCCAATGGAGTCGCTTTCCGGAAGCTCGATACAGCAGCTGAAAGCTACACTCCCCACACATTCGGATGCCGGTCGTATCGATTTGGCATCTGCGGAACACGATTGCACTAGATTTTGACGAAGCGACCCCACCCGCACTCCCCTCCCTTCACCTCACAAGCATCGGAGCAGTCGCTAAAAACGCGCGATTCCGATACCGCGTCCGAACGTAGGAAGTCGCGAAATTGCGATGCAGCATCGATAGAATCTCTAAAACGCGCGATTTGAATACTGCGATGGAACGCAGAGAGTCGCCAAACCGCGACGCAGCATCGATACGAGTCGCAAAATCGCTGATCGCCGATGCTAAAAGTAGTCTAGTCTAGTCTAACACCACTGTGATTGAAAGTGAATAATAACGGTATTCCAAAACAATTGAACAGTTATTTTATTGGGTGTTCCGACTAAATCTTCCAATGACACATAAGAAGACTCACAGTAGTAATTAGCCCGGAATATTAAATCGTGTCGAGAAAATGGGAAAGCTTCTCAAGTAAGCCTGTAAATCCAGGCTATAGTTTTAAAACTCGTCTTCAAGTGTCAAATGTTGGAGTGCCTTCTTAAGATCAAACTCACAGCGCTTTTATTTTGTTCACTTTAGTTTATACTCTTACTAGGTACGGAGATTTTTTTAAGCCGCGGCTGTTGTAACTTGTAGCCTGAAATGCCTGAATGTTTTATTTTGTGCTTACTAGGGATTTATAAACGTTTCTACAAGTTCTGTCCTCGTGGAAATGAGAGGGCAGTTACATATACTGCCCTCTCTACATCAATCCATACTTCCATACTAATATTATGAATGTTAAAGTAACTCTCTGTCTGTCAGTCTGTCAGTCTATCAGTATATCAGTCTGTCAGTCTTTCAGTCTGTCAGCCTGTCAGTCTATCAGTATATCAGTCTGTCAGTCTTTCAGTCTGTCAGCCTGTCAGTCTATCAGTATATCAGTCTATCAGTCTGTCAGTCTGTCAGTCTGTCAGTCTTTCAGTTTGTCACCCTGTCAGTCTGTCATGTCATCATCTGCCTAGCCTTAAAACCTAAAAACGATGTCTCTAAATAGCACACTTTTTCAGAAATAATCAACAAAAAATTACATTAGTTCCACTATCGGTCAACAGATGGCGCTGACCTAAAACTGCAATATTCTACACCGCAGTGTTAAAATTCTTAGACGAATGAAGATTTTTTTTTTTTTTTTATATAGGGCATCTCGCAGTTAACCTCTGAGGAGGTCGTAGCTGCTTAACCGGACTTTCCTGTGGCTGCCTTAAGCTTCTACACTTAAAGCCTCCAGCCAGGGGCATAAACTATTCTAATTTAAACTAGGCGAACGCTCGCTAAGGGCACCCCCTGTGGGGTACGGACCTCGGCTTAGGGCGTCGCTGGGGGGAGGACAGCAAGATGGGACAGGCTGGATCAAACATAGATTATTATTATTCGGGGAATTTAAGACTACGGGCTCAGCTTCGACGCGGGCTGGCGCATCGTCGAGCAAGGGTCGGGGGGGAGTATCATTTACTCGGGAGGGACGCGGTCGCGGACCTCTGCGGCGAGGTCGGAACGTGTGTCGGTGTGTGTGTTTCTTTACTGTACTGGTGGCCCTATTGCTCTCCTGGAGGAGGGTTATGGGGTCATCTGGGTCGTTGAGAACATGCCTTGGACGGCGG
The DNA here is from genome assembly GCA_916701695.1 of Agrochola macilenta. Taxonomy (NCBI): domain Eukaryota; kingdom Metazoa; phylum Arthropoda; class Insecta; order Lepidoptera; family Noctuidae; genus Agrochola; species Agrochola macilenta. The sequence goes on along the minus strand of OU753564.1, from coordinate 6,430,860 downwards.
ATTTTACTTATTCCAGAGGGAATATAACTGGCGGCCTTCACAACTAGAGGGTTGCGATGTATTGCGGCTTTATCAAAATAACGCGTTGCATTGCGTTTTAGAAATTGGGCTATTGTGGGGATTTTAAGGTCGAGATGGAGGATCTCGTTCCTAACATACCAGGGGGAAGCCGTCGCCATTCGAAGGAAACGGTTTTGGAGGGTCTGCATCTTATGGAGATGGTAGGGTTTGGCTTGTGCCCAGGCGGCACACGCATAGGTCATAATGGGTCTAATGCACGCCGTGTAGGTACGCAATTTGCACCTGAGTGACAATTTGCTTCGTGCATTGAGAACGGAGTGGAGCCTACCGAGAGCGAAAGCGGCTCGCGAGCGTGCCTGCTTTATGTGCTCGGAGAATGTGAGTTTAAAATCGAGGACCACACCTAGATATTTGGCTCGCTTCTCCCAGGGGATCGGCTTGTCAAACATGGTGATTGGTCGGGGGAGCGTGTTAATAAGTTTTTTGAGTCTCGGTTTCTTGAAGAGAACCGCTTGACTCTTATCGGGATTGACCTCGATTCTCCACTTTCTGAACCACTTGCCGAGCTTGTCGACTGCGGTTTGGAGAGTGAGAGCTATCGCGTCGGGGCTTCTGCCTGAATAGTAAATGGCCGTGTCGTCTGCGAACAGAGCCAACTGCGCCTTGTTACTTTTAGGGATATCGCTGGTGAACAGCGTGAAAATGAGAGGAGATAGCACGGAGCCCTGAGGGACACCCGCGCGTAAGGGTCGGGGGGAGGAGAGCGCTCCTTCGATGCGATAGCGGAAGGTGCGATTCGACAAAAAGTCTCGTAAGATGAGCACGAGACGATCTGGCACACCGAGTTTGTAGAGCTTATATAATAAGCCGTTGTGCCAGACTTTGTCAAAAGCTTTCGCTATGTCGAAGAAGATAGCACCCGTCATCAAGCCGCGCTGGAAACCAGCGCTTATGTCCTCGATGATGCGGTGGACCTGATGCACGCTAGAGTGCTGAGTTCGAAAGCCGAACTGTTCGTTGGGAATAAGGCCCTTGGTCTCGGCGTATTCTCTGAGACGCTTATAAATAAGCCTCTCATAGATTTTGCCGAGAACCTTGAGCAGACTAATGGGACGGTAACTAGAAGGCTCAGACTTGGGTTTGCCTGGCTTCGGGATGCCGATGACGTTGGCTTCTTTCCACGTTTGTGGGAAGATATTGTTGCTTAGGGCACCATTGAAGATGGTGGCCAATAACATTATCAAGTGGGCAGGGAAAAGCTGGACCACTCTGTTGGTGAGTCCGTCTGAACCGGGGGCTTTACGAGCTTTAAGACCCTTGATGATATCGTGCACTTCGTCTGGAGTGACGGGAGGCAGAGGATTCTCAGGGTCTTCTACGGGAGGGAGAGAGGCTCTACGTTCGACTTCCGCGTCTACCTCTGCGAGGTGAGCTTGGTCTACTGGTAGGGAGCTGGGTGAGCACTGAGCTTCTAGACTGTCGGCTAGGCACTCGGCCTTGTCGACGTCGTCGAATGCAATGGTCTTATCGGGGCGTACTAATGGGGGCATGGAAGTGACTTGCGGGGACTTGAGTTTCCTCTGAAGTTCCCAGAAGGCTAGGTGGGTAGGCTCTAACTCGCTTAGCATCTTATCCCAGCCCGCGTTACGCAGCTCCGCTACGCGTTTCCTTACAGTTCTCTGTAAGTAGCGCATATGGGCTTTGTTCGCGTCGCAGGGAAAGCTACTGTACGCACGAATAGACGCGTTCTTCTCAGTCAACAGATTACGTACATCGTCAGGTAGCTTCCAGCGACGGTCATCCGTCACTGTGACTTCCCTTGAACATTCGTTCACGACAGATTGTATGTGATCCGTGAATGAGTCGATCGCGGCCATCGTGTCCGAGATAGAGTCGAACTGATCGGGGATGTTATCTAATTGGGGGGACGTGTTGGCTTTCAGCTGGGTGCTTACTTTCTTCCAGTCCGTTACCTTTTTAGTGACGGGAGGTTGATTGGGGTCGGAGAGACCTATGCGCGGGGCCAGTCTTATGACTATGGGACGGTGATCAGAGTTAAGCTCGTGTACCGTCTCTATTGAGTCTAAACGTAGATTGACGTTCTTAAGGAGCGCCAAGTCTAGGACATCGGGTGTATGGTTAGGGTTATGAGGGTAGTGGGTTGGGGTCATCGGAGCGATGACATCAAAAATCATAGAGGCAGAGAGGTCAAACAGGTGTTGTCCTCTGGTGGAGGTTCTGGTACTATTCCAGGAGGGATGCTTGGCGTTGAGATCGCCCGCCATGATAACGGAGTCACTCAGGCCAAATAAGATAGAGAGATCGTTTGCAAAGAGTCGGGGGTCCTCTGAAGTGGGTTGGGGAGGAAGGTAGACCGATATAAGGGTGATCGGCTGATGGCCTGACATGCCTAGGTGGCAGATGGAGACTTCTAATACTGAGAGCGGGGGAGGATCCATGGGGATGCAATAGAGGTCTTTTTTATAATAGATAAGGGTGCCGCCCTTGTGACAACGAGTCCTATCGTTGCGAACTACACGATAGTTAGCGATTGACGGATCTCGTTTATTAGGTTTGAGGAAGGATTCCTGTAAGAGGAAGACGTCTATGTGGTGATCGCGGAGGAATTTCGCGATCTCGTCGCGTTGGCCATTAATGCCGTTTGCATTGAAGATGCCTAACATGAGGGATCGGGGTTTGAACCTAGCTAAGATGGTGTTAGACATTGTGGGTTCTATGGGAGGCGCGGGATGTCAGAGCACGCGTAATGTCTGGATACGCGTTGTAAATAGCTTGGATCTTTATGAGATCACAGGCGTCTTGGGCGGCCTCAAGTTGACTGGCCATTTGGAAAGCGCGAGGAGAGAGGAATGTCATCGCGGAGGAAAGGACATTTTGAGGCATGCTAGAAGAGGCTACGGGAGTGTTCGCGGGTTGCGGACGCGGTGCTATAGAAGCAGGTGCGGGCTTATTAAGGGGCGCGGGGGGGTGATAACGGGGGCCCATAAGGGGGGGGATGGTGGGGGGTGGGGGTTGGAAGGTAGCCATGGCTGGAAAGGCCTGCTGGTGGTGGAGGTAATTCCACGGAGTGGGCCTCTGAGGGCTTAATCTCTCAGGAAGTTGAGAGGATGGGATTCTAAAATTTGAGGGAGTTTCCCTCTGTAGATGGGCGCCTGCGCGCTTGGTCAGTTTAGGGGATGACGACTTGGGAGCTTTGGGACAGCCACGGTAGTTGGCAGGGTGGCCCTCTTGCCCGCATAGCACGCAGCTAGGTGGCGTGAGGCATTGGGAACGGTCTTTTGGTCGGGAGCACTCAGAAGTGCCATGCGCGCCCAGGCACTTTACGCACCTGGGAGTCGCGTGGCAAAACTTTTGAGAGTGACCGTAGAGTTGGCAATTGTGACATTGCCCTACTATGCCATTTTTCCTGGGTTTCTCGATCTCGAGACCCGTGAGGTGGCAGATAGATTTAACTTTAAATATAGGGTGATAACCCTGTACTGGGGGACAGATAACTAGTACCATGTCGTATTGCTCTCCGCCTCTAGCGCGGTGCATACGATGGACTTCATCGACTGGGATATTTTGCGACTGAAGGTCGGCTAAAATATCTGCGGCTAATATTTCGCGTGGCATCCTTTTGATGACAACGCGGGTCTGTTTTTCCTCTGGGAGAGAGAAAGTGTGGAATGCTACCTTTCTCTGTCTCAGAAGACTAGTGAGGTCCCTATAATCGCGGGACGTAGGGACATTTACTTTAATACCCTGTTGGGTGTTCCTAGCGTTGGTGTATGCGATTTTTTGGTCGCAACACCATCTAGAGACGTCCGTCCACTTGCCCTTGTCCTGTATGAACACGGGTGGTGGCGGAGGGACCTTCTTAGGGCCAGAATTAGGTGGGATGGGAGCATCCTGCGAAGAGGATGACGCGATCGGGCGGGGGTCGGGGGAGGAGGTATCCTGCGAAGAGGATGACGCGGTCGGGCGGGGGGCGGGGGAGGGGGAAGCTACGGTAGTGCAAGTAGCGGGTGGGGCTGGGGATAGCGGGGAAAGTGAGAATGAGTCACGATCCTCAAACGCTACTACTTTGCTGGCCTGGGTGGAAGATTGTTTCTTATTCTTCCGCTTTTTCCCTTTTCCGTTGACTGGGGTGAACCCATCGTCATCAGAGTGGGATGAAGCGGAGGAAGAAGAAAATCTAGCCTCAGGTTCCGAGCTGTACGGGTAAGGGGTCGTGACGCGTTTCGTTGAAACGACTGGTTCGTCTGTGTCCATAGACATCAGCGGGCTAAGAGGGCTATCTAGCTGGGGAGAGCATGGGCTGTCAATGCTGCTTTCAGCGATGATAGGATCTGAGGGAATTTTCTGAGTAGGCCGTCGTAGTGCAATGATTTCCGGGCCAAACTCATCTTTCAGGGAGGGCGAGACGGTAATTATCCTTTTAAGGATGCTAGTGAGGGCTGCATTGTCGCTTTTAAGCGACTTAATGTCGTCTTGAAGAGACTTCAATAATGCCTCCATTATAATGGTTTTAATTAATTTAATTAATAAGAGGAATGGTTCCTATTTCTCCTAACAATTTCTAACACTAACTCCCCGGGCGGATTGGCCGGGGATGTGTAAACCCTCCCTGTCGGGTTTAGACAGGGAGGTTGTGTACTTAATGGTGAGCCCTAAGCTTGCTTTTGCCCGTTGCCTATCTTATTGTGCAACGGGGTCCTAACCAGTCTAGTGTGCCGGGTGTAGACACACCCGATCGACACTAGGTGAGTCGCTGTGAAGGGAAAACTGTCACCAATGTCGACTAGGAGATCCCCCAAGGCCGAACACTGGGACCCGTCCAACTGATTGCCTAGCCCTGAAGGGGTTCGGCGGGTGTAATTGGGGCAACACCCTCTCGGTTTCGTTGGCACCGTATAGGTTTCCACCGAGAACCACGAAACTGTGGATTTTACCCAGAAGGGGCCAAAAACGCGACGATTACGTTTTGAAACAACTCTGATTTAGAAATATTTATTAATTGTGTCTTGAAAAAGACAAACAATTAATAGGTCGATGATAGTCCACAGACTATAGAAGAACTCGTCGCAGGGCGCGACGATAGACGGCTCGGGAACCACTGCAGGAACCGCAGCAGGAACCACTGAGCCGGAAACAGGAATCTCGTACACACTGCGCAGCACGTCCGTCCGCGAGCGGTGTCGAGCGTAGAGTGACGAATGAAGATGAAGATGAAAATTTCAAACCATTTCACGGTTCACAACCAAAATATCCTCCTTCCTACCTACTCGCAGGTTGCTTTGGGTGAAGCACTTTTGTAGTTTTCTCTGGGCACAGAATTCTGTTTTTGGGATAAATTCATCCCAACTACGGAACCCCTCCGGCTAGTTTTTTTTGTAATTAACGTGGTGTACAAACATTTATTTATTAAATTTTTGTCATTATTTTAGAACTCGCATGGATCTGACTTATAGGAAAACACGGCACTATTAAATAGCGTACTTTATTTTATATGTAAGCAAATAATAATAAAACAATAATATTTTTTTTTCATTACTACATTTTAACTTATTCAATAGTATTCTATTCAAGGCATAGATATTAGAAGGTTCTATGGCAGATATAGTTTACTATTTGACATCAGTTTTTACCAAGACCTAACAATTCTACTACATAACATAGCTCAAAGAGTTTGGAGTCCATAGCACACCGCACTTTGTATGTTCGTTGATTAATTATTTTAAAGTGTGTCATAGTGCCAATAGCCAATAGTGTCACCACAATTTGGCACCTTGCAGCTCTTTCCTAATATTCATGTAATTATAGTCCCCGTCACGATAAGCTATAATTTTTTAAACAAAGAACTTCTACTAAGTTACGTAGCGAAACAAATACTCCCAAATTGAATCAACTCAAAGTACATACGTGTAACACGAAACTAACGAGCAATTTCACTTGGTCGGGATATATTTTAGCGATGTAAAGCGCTGTCGTCTAGTGTTTTGTGGTGCTGGAACTCAGACGCGTTCAGTGCCACAAAACAATAATACACGACAGCGCTTTATACCGCTAAAATATAACCCGACCAAGTGAAGTTCTTTATTTACAAAGGAGATCAACCGTTCTGGGATATTTTTTTTTATTTGGCGGCCATCAATAATAATAGAATATTTTTAAATTACACTTAAAACGCATTTTTTTTTACTAAGGCGTCAAAGTCGAGAACAATTTGGGTTCGCAGTTAAACAGGTTGAATTTTTGAGATGGGGCAGTAAGGGCACCCCTTAACCGTTGTTGCTACAAGAAAATCGTCTTAGGACATTGTCCTTTACTGTTTAAGATATTTTGATCTGCATTTACAGCTTTTGAAAAAATCGCATATAATCGTCAGCAAGAAAATGGGCAGTTTTCGCAAAAACATTTTTTTAATGCCAATCGATTCGGTTTCTTTTAAGGATCAAAAAACTCTACTGGACGTACTGAGGTTTGACTACTAGATAAGACAGAAATCGCAAAAATCTTTTCCCATAAATTTTCTAGGAGATGAGACTCCGACTTTTTACGATGGGTGGACTGGCTGAACATGTTGTATTGTATTGTATTTGTGAGGTGGTGCATACGGATGTTACATGAAATGGCGGGAGGATATAATTTATTATTCATTTAAAGATCGTATATCTTTTTTGCAAATAAATTACAGCGTTGTCGCCATACAAAGATATGTTTCTGCTACTGCCACCATTCAAATAAAATGTAATTCATTCCTATCCGCTAACTTTTGTTTTTTTATCCCAAATCGCCGAACAAAATGGGTGATCTCCTTTATAGCTTCTCATGACGGAGACTTTAGTTATTATTTAATAGTGCTTTTGTATGTTGTGCTATGTCTTTTGTGTGCACCAAATAAACGATTTATCTATAGAACTATCCATCTATAATAATATTTTATAAACATCATAATTATAGGGAAAATTAATGTTTTCATACAACGTATCTCGTTTGAAATACGGTTGATATTAAAATTGACAAAACACGAGCGTGATATTATAACGTTTAATTAAAAATATTATGAAGTTTCATAGGATGAAATATGGCAGGTATATTAATTTGAACTTAATTATGAACGTGATAAAGTATATTTTCCAAAAATAATACGTGTCTCCTGTGAAATATTTTGGGAAAAACAATGTTTTGTAGTCAGTAAATTATTTTAACGACTTAAGGCTTGTGCAGACCAGCGCGACAGTCGCGCGACGCGACACCGGTTATTGTTATACTGTGAAGTTTTCTTAGAAATTGTATTGTTCGTGTCGCGTCGCGCGACAAGTCGCGCTGGTCTGCACAAGCCTTTATGCTTTGTTGCTTGTTTTTAACAGATTATTTTAATAATACTGAACTCGCGAGTTTTAATAGTTGTAGTAAGTGCGTATAGTGAAATCATTTACAAGAATTTCTAGTAGGTACTTTTATTGTTAAAAAGTAGTCGACAGTCGCTCCATGTAAAATACTGATATTCAGCTGCATCCGGTTAGACTGGAAGCCGACCCCAACATAGTTTGGAAAAGATCGGCAGATTGATTTTCGAATTTTATTCTTTAAAAATATTCTTTCTTTTTCGTGTGGTTAGTGACTAACCTGGTGTAAGAGTTTTAAAGCCGCCCTCTGAAACTTGGCTTCACATGCCGAAGAAGAAATATCTCTCAAGGATGCCGGTTTCCTCACGATGTTTCCCTTCTGCGTGTCCGCAAGTGCTATAAATACAATAAAAAAACCGGCCAAGTGCATGTCAGACCACGCACAATGAAGGATAATAGGTAATACGGGCTGGTATCCGCAACTCCACGACTAAGCGCGTATTTTGCGTACACACAATGAAGGATTCTGTAGTTTGAATGAATTTATCCCACAAACAACCTTAACATTGTTGAAAAACATGTTCTCCCACACATCAATATACGTCACGGTCAATTCTCCAACTGCAAATGGAAAAAGATTGTGTGATAAAACTACAAATTAAAAAAATCGGACTTTTTCCTTTACATGTGCTGTGAGACCTTGCTTCCTGCCAAAATCATGATTCTAGGTCAACGGGAAGTAACCTGTAAGGTTTTGATTTATTTACGAGTATCAAAATATGTCGCATAAATGGCCGTATTTTTTTATTGCTTTGATTTATAAGCATGATGTTTTTTTTGCTCCAAGGAACCATAAACCTAAATTTTTCATATGAATTTCAACTTGATAACTCTACGCGTTCCTGAGAAAAAGGGTCTTGAAAATCTAACGCATGGACAACGAAGTGAGCCTATAGGCTATGTTCCGTTTTTTTCCTTTTGAGGTACGGAACCCTAAAAATAATAAAACACAAATTCCAGTATTCAACATAGAATAATCTTTATCTACCTTCACGTAAGTATTTTCCAGATCAAACTAAACCAATATATGTAGGCACTTCAACATATTGAGTAACATAAATCACCATTAATTCGCGAACATTCGCTGTAGATACCTCGGGGATTCAAAACGCAGAGGCGCCATTACATACGTACTTCACGAGGTAATAAATCGCTTAGGGAGATTTAGTGTAGGGGAAAATTATATATTATTAGTATTTGATTAACTCGGAAAATCGTTATTTTTATCGATAGACGGTTTTCGAAGGTTCTTGTTGATCACAAGAGAACTGCACTGGCAGCGGTCGTATCGATCTTACCAGTCATTGGTTGAGGGACTATCATCATTATCTTCCATCACTCTTATATATCTTCCGCGTCGATGACTAGTCTTCGCTAAGATTAGCGGTCATGACCGAAATTCGGTCTGGCGGACTATTATCATAATAATCAACCAAAGCAAAACATGGCTTCACCCACTGTTAGGCTACCTGTCCATTAAAGCTTAGCGAGGCAGCGGAGAGGAGAATGGCAGTGGAGTGGAGCGGAGTTGCGGGCAGTGTATGTCCATTGATGTGGAGCGAGGTAGCGGAGCGGAGTTACGGACTGTGCGGAGCGAGGTAGCGGAGCGCTGTTGCGGGCAGTGTCTGTCCATTGATGTGGAGCGAGGTAGCGGAGCGCTGTTGCGGACTGTGCGGAGCTAGACCGAGTTCACGCGACAAGTAATAATTCCCCACTCCGGTTCCCCGCACCGCTTCCCGGTTTTGTATGAATTTTTAAACTAGTTCGCAAATCCCTGTCCACTGAGGCGGAGCGGAGGTTTTATACAATTCCATTGGTTAATATTGGCACACCGCTACTCCGCTCCTCTTCTCTCCGCTCCTCTCCTATCCGCTCCAGTGGACAGGCAGCCTTAGGCTTCCTCTGCTTGTTTGAAATAAATAACAATTTGGCAACATGAAAGTTTTGATTATAAATGTGAATGGCTATAAGAGTAGGGGGAGACCAAAGAAACGATGGATGGACTGTGTGGAAGATGATATGGATAGAAAGAGGGGTGAGTACCGAGAGGGTGACTGATAGAGAAGTATGGAAGGAAGGGAAATGTTGCGCCGACCACAAATAAACTGAGATTTAAAGGCAACAGAAGCTAAAAGAAGCTCAGGAGCTCGTGGCTAAGTAATAATTGCAGCACGGGTCGATCCACCAGGTTAAGCTACGCTTTCCGGGGTTGGTCTGAGGATGGGTGACCATCTTAACATACCGAGACGCCTCCGTGCCTCGGAAAACACGTTAAGCCGTTGGTCCCGGCTGTCATTCATGGATCTTTGACAGTTGTCCACGCGCGCACACGGTGCCACGGGAGACAAAGGCGGGGCGCGGGAGACGCGCGGGACGACGACGCGGCGCGAGTCAATCAGCGACGACAAACGCGGACCGCGCGTCATTTCACGTCAAAATCTTGTGCGAACGGTCATCGTTTTCATTATGTTAGCATCGAATCATTTTGCCTTATAAAATACACCTATAGTTTTACAGTCCACTTAGTTTATTTGAAGAAACCCCAAGAAGCACCTCAAACAACAGTCGTTACAGGTCGTCAGAAGCCCGAAAGTCTGACAACCAGTCTTACCAAGGCGTATCGTATTACCCAGTTACTGGGTTGTGGAGGTCAGATAGGCAGTCGCTCCATGTACAATACAGGTATTCAGTTGAATCCGGTTAGACTGGAAGCCGACCCCAATAAAGTTGGGAAAAGGCTAGGCAGATTGATTGATGGGCAACAGAATGATGATGGCAGGCAACTGTTATATGAAACACAATTTACAAAAAAAGACGTGTGGCACTCGGAGACTGCCGCGGTAAAGCTATTGCATAGCATTTTTTTTTTATCAACTTCTGCAATTTGTGTCACAGTGATGCGCGCGCATCTTAAAATTTCACTCTCATAATTTTTTCATAACGCGCCTAAAGAAGTATAACTTCAAAAAAGGTATCACCGCTGTGCCGGTCGGAGTGGGGGGTGTTAGGTTATTTTCGTTACGGAATTTCTGGATTCGGTCTCCACGCTCAAGGCCCGCGATAGAAGCTATGCAATAGCTTAAAAATAGTTAAAAAAATACATAGCAATAGCTTAGCTTAAAAATAAAAAGTTAAATAAAAGTCAGCCTAGTAGTCACATATAGCCTAGTATTCACATATAGCCTAGTAGTCACATATAGCCTAGTAGTCCTATAATGTTTCCACTACTGGTACACAGGCGTCCTCTTCGAGAGGGAGGAGTGCGCGGGTGTAACCTACCACGCGGGCCCAGTGTGGGTTGGTAGAAGTCACATGTCTTCGATTTTTTAGTTCTAAGATATGCCGGTTTCCTCGTGATGTTTTCCTTCACCGTTTTAAGATTACAATGAGAGAGGTACATTAAATAAAGCGCCTGCCTGGGTTCGAAACCCATGACCTCTTCGACTCGTAAATCGGGGCTGTTACCAAATGTTCCGGATACCCTGAAGACCTTAAAATTCTACCAGGCAGCACCTAGGATACGTATTGTCCAATAGAATTTATAATGGGAGGAACTCCGTAAAAAATATGCCCCATTGACTTAAACATCAGATCAGAGTAGGCTGATCTAAGTAATGTTAATGTAAAGCACAAAGCACATGTCATCTACATTCTACATACGTAATCTATTTCCCAACGAATGTAGTCCTTATCCCAACTAGGCCTCCTAATAAATCATGAACTTGTTCAGTTAAGAGTTACTGCTGGTTAATGCGAAAAGGTTTCAAATAATGGGCAACCCTACAAATGGTTTTGTAATCCTTACCACGAAATAGATAGGAACAGAAGGTCGGGTGCGACCACTCGGCAATCTTCGGCTGCTGTCGTGCCGCCCCCGAACAGTACCTGTCCTACGGCCCGCGCCGACGATTAACGAGAAACAAGTACAGCAAGCAACTAATAGGAACGAGAAGTGCGCGACGGCGACGAGCGGTTGATCACTGGTATGCGTATGAGTACCGAGCGTGAGTCTCTCGGCGAGTGTTCAGCTTACCAAGCAAGCGTCGCTGACCGAGTAATCTCTTTAATTGCTCTTGTCGTTCCTCTATACGAGTACATATACCTACAGTACGTTCATTATAACTTGTCCCGAGACGCGATTGGTAGCACTGTTTTGTCAGTCGCCATTTTAAACTCTATTAGTATTGAAACTAAGCTTGACAGGCAATGGTGGCAACATGACGGCAAGGGACAAGTTGTAGGCCGCATTACGAATTTCGCCATAGTCGCTCACCGTGCTCGCATCAAAACTTTGCGTTCCGATTTAGATATCACGATTATGACAGCTGAGAGTTGTCAACAATTCGGAACGCTCGTGAAGGCGCTCACAGTCCTCGCTCAACGTCAACACTTATAACATAACCCCAAACCTTGCACAAGATGATTGGATTACAATATTTCTTTGTATAAACACCACAAATGTATTCTTGTTCTTTGGTTTGGTGGCGACTGTAGCCAGAAGCACAATTTCGAAAATACCACGTTAGTAGATATGATGCGACTCAAAACAAAACAGCACACATGTAATTTTTGAAAGCGCTCACGGTGATATTAGTTTAGGGCGTGGTCGGCGTTATTGCAAGATGGCAAATTTTTGCGCTCACGCTAATTCGGAACGGGTGTAAACACGCTCAAATAGATTACAGTGAAAAGGCTCGTGCGGACTAGCGCGACGCGACTCGTACGATAGAATTTCTAAGAAAACTTCACGGTATAACAATAACCGGTGTCGCGTCGCATCGCGGTAGTCTGCACGAAGCTTAATTCGGAATGCGGCCATAGTGAACGGTCTGTAGTCACTTCCTCGTCGGCGGGCGGTAGGACAAGTGCCTTGAGACGCGTACGTACGGCGATCTCAACAAATGACAGTCGTGAGTGAGCTCGCACTCGCTGTACGTGAAGCGTGCCTATGCGTGCGTGCTATGGTATGCGCTCGTTGTATGGAGCTGACCTTCTGTACCAATATTTTAGGTGTCGTTACGGTTAGGTACACATATGTTTTGTCTTCTTGTTTGTAATTACCCAACCATAAGCTAGGGTTGTTTGCGAGGTCTGGGAATGGCTATTTAATGTCCATAACTTGTGATAATATTGCTGTAAATTATCTTAAGTTTCGTATTATACCTATTAGTTAGGCATTATTGTCTGTGTAGTCTAGGAGTTGTATTGCGAAGGTAAGTAATTCTGCTAAATAAATGTTTGAAACGAAAATTCTAGTTAGTATATTTTCTAGCTGCAGCCCCCGACATTGCCCGCGTGGTAGTCGCAACTTTATCATGTAACATATACATAAATAAAATAAAAAAAATAAAAAAATAATATTAATAAATAAAATAAATATCCTAATGGCACTCGGCAGTAGTAAAACTTTCTATCATTGAAATAATTTTTGTAATCGGATTGGTACTTCTAGATATAACCTCTTAAAAACAATTTTACTTCTTTAAAATATTAGTTTATTACACTATACTAGACAATCTACTCTGCTGCCCTTTCTGAATAAAAAAACATCCCAGCCAGGACAATTTTTTTTTTTAGGTGAGTAACACCATAAAATTAATCTGGCAGTAGTCGTCAACAATGGTATAAAAACCTCTAAAAACCATCATCGACATATTACCAGTGCACTTGTTTATACTCAGATCAAACCTTTGACAACTTCAGTCTTGATACTTCCAGCTTTATTAGATCCAGGCTTATTACTTCCAGCTTCCAGATCTATTACTTCTGTGCGCCAAGATAAAGGTAGAAAAACAGTACTGTGTCGTGTCGCGTCAGAACCATATCATTATTACTCTGTGTTGTTCCGACACAATACACTGTAATAATGTGTTTCTAACCATATTAAATGTATGAAACCGATATGCTCCTGACGTGACACGACTATAGTTGTAAATAAACCGTTTTAAACCAAAATCTGTGGTTTAAAACCCGTTTTAAATTTGTTTAAAACGGTTTAAAACCATGATCACGTGGGCCGTAACTTTGTTTACGTATTACCTACTTTAAAAATGAGGTAAAAAAAAGGCTAATTGACATCATTCAACATTTTTATTAATATCAGTGAAGTCATTTACACTACTTTTTTAAGATTAGACAGACTGAATACAAACTTGTTATGCGTATTTATTAAAATATACATTTAAAAAATATGTTGTAGATAGTCAATAAAAAATTGTCGCAAACCACACGAAAATAAGAAGAAAGGAACGGCAAGGTAGCATTTTTTTTGCACTTTACTACCGAAATCGCAACGTAGATGCTGCGTTGGATTGTTGTTGATAATGTTTATTTATCAGTATTCACATTATTTTGCCCGGGGCGGGCGATATGAGCCTGTTTATATATGGATATGGCATTTTAATTACCAAAAAATTTTTTCAAACCATTATTAAACCGCAAAGTTTGGTTTAAAACATTTTAAACCAAAAAGACGGTTTAAAACCAAATGGTTTAAATCGTTTAAAATCCGTTTCGCATCTATAGACACGACACAACACGACACAAACGACACAGTAGTGTGTTTCTAGCTAGACACAGAGAATACACAAGGCATTTACACAATTGGACATTACTCCTTCCCATGAATTAATAACATCGTACTGCATCCCGTAATCCCCCTGTCAGTTACGTCATGACTGGTTGAAATATTAATCTACATATATTGTAGATGTAGGTGACTCACTTGTTAATAATTGATGATCGTCATCAATTGTGTCTTGGAGCTTAAATGGCGTAAAAGTAATTAGCACTTAGGTACGTCCTTTACACTCTCCTACTCCACTAAATAATAAATAATTTAATTTCTTTAAGTAGGTTTTAAAAACTAGCTGAGGTCGGTCTTTCCTATGACTACTCTGAGAAGAAAGGCCGAAACAGACTCAGAGGTCACAGTCACTTTTAAAGTCCAGGCATAATCTTGGTCAAATCATTATGAAGACCATCAAGATTGGTGTCTGTCATGGTCTTTTGAAGAAAGAACCACAAGGATTGAGTGTACCTGTCCAGTCAGTGCACGCATTTTTGTTAGTAATCGTGCAGCTCAACTTAAAACTTAAGGACTGAACGATTCGACGAACAAAACCAAATAAGGGACATCTTTAAAGGCCGCACAAATTACTCAAACTGCCAGACCATGATTAAAACTAACTGAGAAAAGAAACATTTAGGTAGGTCGAATAAAGTACTCAAACTGTGGCGATTATCATTAAAACTAGCTGAGAGAAAACCGCCTAAGTGCGTGTCAGACTACGCACAATGAAGAGTTCCGTAGTTGGGATGAATTTATCCCAAGATAAACTTAACATTGTAGTTGGAAAACATGTTCACAATATACATTCCAACTGCAAATGTAAGCTTATACGCACAATATTGAGAGATTTAACATTTGTTATTTTTAACCGACTTCCTAAAGGAGGAGGTTATCAATTCGATTGTTTCTAAGACCATAGATTTCTTATAAGTTTTCCTGTAATTTATGAGTAAAGAACCATACGATTTTTAATTTTTTTATGCTCCGTAGTTTCGGAGATAAGGGGATGGTCAATGATCTTTAATTTTCTTAAATATCTTTAAAAGTGTTCATTTTAAAATTATGACAAAAATATTCGAGATTCTCGCAATAAGCCCTTTCATTTGATACGTCACACGTACCTCAACTTTTTTTTAGTTTTCTAATTTGCCCCCCAAAAGTGACTGATTGAGAAGGGTCCCGTTTTTTACTTTTGAAGTACGGAACCCTAAAAATTATAATATATGACACATAGCCGTCACATATCTGTCACGTAACAAAATAAAAATGACAATATTAATTCTAAAACACTTATTAAAAAAAAAGTTTGAAGCTTGGGGTACATTGGATTAGCTTAAATAGTCCCAACCCTTTGTGCCTCCAAATAATTTTTAACTATATAGATTTTTTTTGACAGAGTTTCTGTTTAATAAATGGTTTAAAATTGTGGCTCAGTTCTTTAACATGGCTTGGGAGTTTGTTGTAAAAACGTATACTTTGGCAATTAATGAATTTAAAAAAAATTGGAGTATAATAAGTAAATCTTTGTTTCTAGTTTTTATGCTATGAATGTCGCTGTGTTTATTAGAATATAGGTTTTTTTTTTACATAAATCAGGTTCTCTTATACATAATGAGACGCGATTAATCTAAATGTTAATATAATATAAATACGAGTACATCGTATAACTACACAGTACACAATGAACCGGTCTTACTATGAATGTTTTCATAAAATAGTCATAAAACGAACAGTTTTAATGAGGAGACATTGCCCGCACCCCAGGGTGTACCGTCCCGGAGACTGGCCTTCCCCCCGGATGCATCCATAAGGGAACTCCAGCCCCCAGGCACACGGGGAGGTTTCCTGTCCAAGCACCCCTTTTTTTATATATATTAGGTTGTTTTTCTTACTAATTACATTAAGGAAAATTACTTACGGCCATATTACGGCCATATTTTGTAGGTTTTTTGTAGGAATAATAATAAAACGAGCAGTAATAGCCTAGTGGTGTGACCGTCAGACTGCCAAGTTATAGCTCTCGAGTTCGAACCCAAGCCACGCACCTCTGACTTTCCGGATTCATGTGCGTATTGTATAATTATCACTTGCTTCAAAAACGGTGAAAGAAAACATCGTGAGGAAACCAGCATGCCTATTTTTTTTGCGGCTTTCCTGAGAGATATTTCTCGACGGCATGTGAAGCCAAGTCAGAGGCTAATGGGTGGCTTTAAAACTCTGAGACCAGGTTAGCCACTAACCACATGAAAAGAAGAAGACTATGTTTTAAAACTTTTCAACACGTTCTGACTAAATAAATTCGAACTCAATGCAATTTATCGCTAAAATGTGCATGAAAAATGCAGCATAGCACTAAATATTTTTATGAAGACGGCTACCTAAGTTGCAAGACAGGAGCATAAAATTGTACTAAAACTTAGGTCGTGTTCTACTTTCTGTACCGGGTCAGGTTTAGTTCAAGTTTTATTTGATTACATTTTTATTGACTAAAAGATAAGGATGCATTTTATTCCGATATTCCCACGCGATCGAGACTCATGCGGTTGAAACCGTAGGATTATGCTAGTACCTAATGATATAACCAAACATAATGATTTATTAAATAATAAGTACCAGGCCAAAAAACCTCTAAAAACATTGAAAATACTAGACTTGCGAAATGCAGTCGTAAAAATCGAATTTATGTAAAAACGAAAAACATTTTAAAAGTAAAAAGTACCCTAAACTGTAGCATTAGGAATCCATTAAATAAATATTTTATCGTAAAAGTTTTAAAAAGCTTTTTCGTATACCTCTTGGGACTTGATTTTGTGGGGGCTAGGTATGTCCAGGAACTTCGTGTAGTACTTAATTTGTGTTTTTCTTGAATTAATCTAAGTTTTTTACCTCCAGGAAATAACATGATCTGTAACATTAATTTTCATCAAAGAAGAATGACAAAAATGTACTACAACATAATTATGTATTAACAATATAGGAATAGTTGAGAAAATTACAACAATAAAGGCCACTGCAGACGGGACTCTGGTGGAACTATTTCTATGAAAACTTCAAGGAAATTGTTCTACCGGTCGCGTCACGCCGTCGCGCCGCGTCTGTATGCAAGCGCCTTTGTTGTGGTTTTTCAAATATTCTTTTAGAAGTTAATCTCTGATAGAAAATTTTAGGATTCATTACGATGGTGAAATTATTATATTATTATGCTTATATTTGTTGTTATTTGAAAAATGGTTTGTTTTGTAGACAATCTCAACATTAAATTTTCTAGTTTACCACTTTAATTTAGAAGAAAGACCTCAGCTGCTTAGGCTTGCTTAGCTGCTAAGTTATTTCAGTGCTGAATGGTGTGAGTAAGTATGAAATGGAGTGCCAGCCGTCCGTATGCGACATAAACAATGCATGCGTCGTTGCCGCGCGCCAACTTTGGCAGTGAAGTTTTTTCAGGGATTTTTATTTAGAGAATCTTTCCGCTCCCTTCATGAGGATATTATACCCAAAAGTGATTCTCTAACGGTTAGAGAATCACTCTTAACTTATCTCACACTTAACTTTGTTTCGAGTGTAAAATCGAATGCTTCTGAGAACTCCATTCTCAATACTCCATGCCACGCATACGTTATAAACATTACCCTAATTTACCCTTAGGCTGCCTGTCCATTGAAGCGGAGCGAAGCAGCGGAGAGGAGAATGGCAGCGGAGTGGAGTGGAGTTGCGGACAGTGTAAAAATATTCTGATTTAAAAGAGTGTCCGTGGAGTTTCTTGCCCGTTCTTCTCCATAGGAACCTACTACGCGTTGGAATGGGCAACTAGCTTCATATTGCTGATTGACCGACCTCTTAACAATTCAAAAGTACCTGTAATTGGTTAATTTGAAATAAATGCTTTGAGTTTGAGTTTGAGTAGCGGAGCGGAGTTACGTACTGTGCGGAGCGAAGTAGCGGAGCGGTGTTGCGGACTGTGCGGCGCTAGACCAAGTTCACGTATTTTTCCGCATCAGCTCTCCGCTTCCCCGCTCCGGTTCCCCGCTCCACTTCTCCGCTCCGTTTCCCCGCTCCGCTTCCCCTCTCCGCTTCTCCGCTCCGTTTCCCCGCTCCGCTTCCCGGTTTTGTATGAATTTTTAAACCAGTTCGCAAATCCCTGTCCACTGAGGTTTTATGCAATTCCATTGGTTAATATTGGCACACCGCTACTCCGCTCCTCTCCTTTCCGCTCCAGTGGACAGGCAGCCTTATTGTCGTATGCAGCCGGACTTACGAACAGGTCCTGCTAAACTAACGTGGGAAACTTTAGTTATATTGTGCCCCTTGTAAAGTGCTTTGTGTGGAACACAATTGCTACAAATTGTTGCAAGTTGTCGTCCTCCACAGTTTACACTGAAGAGGGTAACAGTAATAATGCAGTGTACGGGGGTGAATTTACTCAACTGTAGTATTTGCGTACAGGGTGTAGTAGAATAGAGGAATGAGGAGCTCGTGGCTAAGTAACAACAGCCGCACTGGTCGATCAATCAGGTTAAGCTACGCTTGCCGGGGTTGGTCAGTGGATGGGTGACCATCTTTACATACCGAGAATCCTCCGTGCCTCGGAAAGCACGTTAAGCCGTTGGTCCCGGCTGTCATTCATGGATCTTTGTCAGTCGTTACGAGTCGTCAGAAGCCCGAAAGTCTGACACCAGTCTTACCAAGGGATATCGTATTACCCAGTTACTGGGTTGTGGAGGTCAGATAGGCAGTCGCTCCACGTAAAATACTGGTATTCAGCTGCATCCGGATAGACTGGAAGCCGACCCCAACATAGTTGGGAAAAGGCTAGGCAGATTGATTAATAATAATTTTACGTTTTGTTTAAAATCCGTATTATTTGTTTTTTTTTAAATTTTTATATTATGCATCACGATTTACACATGTAAAATGAAAATTTAACCAGCTTTTTAATTCACATAACAAGAATACGGTACCTCATTTCTAAGTACATACGTACGTCTAACGAGTGAGCATGCCAGATGCCGAGAATCTCGTGCCGGCTAAAGCTGGGGCATTCACGTTCAGTCCATTTGGATGGACGCCAGTAGTTTAGGCCACTCACGGCTTCAGTCCAAATGAGTATCATTTCTCGATCGACGAGGACGCATACAGACGTATGGTGAAGTAGTAGAAAATAGACTCTTTAAAAATTTTACTATCTGCGGTTGCTATTTGTTGCTTTGAACATACTGAACGCAAAATGGCCGACGGATTCGCACTCACAGGCAAATGGCGCGATGCCAAACGGCGTGAGCTATAGATTACAGCGCGCACGGAAAGTCCGTGATTTGACGTCGCGCTAAAATTTGGATTGAACATCACGCTATTTGGCGCGATGGACTGACCGTGAATCCCCAGCTTTAGGTCCACTGCTTGCATGCCGTCTTCAACTAGTCAAAGGCACATGCAATCTTGAATTCACAACGTTATTTTACCTAGTTACGTCATTTGTGATGCTTATTTAATTTTGAATTACCTTTGAGAATGATGAGCTTTCGTTTTACCGAGTATAATTTGAGAAAAATTTCAGCAATGGTAGGAATGGAATGGCGGTGGATAGTTATTCGAGCCAACTGGTTTTTTTTAATGTATCTACGTGTTACTATAAAAAAAAAATCTCAGTGCATGTGACTGTCTCGTTGATCTAGTGGTCGCAAGCGCTACCACTGAGCATGAGGTCCTGGGTTCGATTCCCAGGTCGGGCAAAGTGTTATTGTGTTTTTCGATTAGGAATTTCACAGTAGCAGCTCGGAGTCTGGATTTGTGCCCGGCTGATGGCAATAGGCTCGCCCCGTATTACATGGGACTTAAACATAATTGGCGAAATGTGGATGTACCTTCTATGTGGACACCTCTACCTAACCCTTCGGTGACACAAGGCGTGATGTTATGTTCTTGCTCTCAATGCATGTTGACCTTTCGTGTTAAAGAATAATCGATTTTTAAATATACATACAATGTATATGGAAAATTAAAAGATACCTAATGTACCTAATGGAATCGTAGCACGTATACGTGCCTTGCCATAATGCCGAAAAAATCAAGGAATTAATTCTATAAATAAATTCTTTGTTAAAAATATGAGCGTGATCCACATTTTAAAAGATACGTGACTAAAAGCATAAACAAAACCATTAAAAAACTGTTTCACGAGAGTTACACCTACCAATAATATAAAAATATATTATTTCAACCACATAAAGAGTTTTTCGTATTGCACACGACATACCGTTCTACAAATCATCCGATATCCTCTTTTTCAAAAGCCATTTATTTTGTAAAGCCGTCAAAATGTTCATTCTCGTTTCCTGTTTTTGCATTTTATCTTAAAATAGGATCTGTAGCCCTGAAGCTATCGATTCACGTTTTTAATTTGGCAAATCAAACATATTTGTATAAAACAAGTTAAAACAGTTTACTTAGGTAGGTACGATTGAAGATTAATGCGTAGGTACGTACCGGACTACGAACGCATTAATCTTCAATCGTACTTTTATATCAATTACCTTGTCACGGGGCGGACCCCGTGTAAAGGAAATCGATATAAAAGTTATGGTTATACGAGAGTAATATCTCATAATGGAAACATAAACAGAGCAGTGATGGCTCAGTGGTAACGGCCGCGTCTTACGAGTTGTAGGCCGTAGGTTCGGACCCAGGCGGGCGTTTTACTTTTTGTAAATTATTTCATCAGTACTGCTCTCAAAACGGTGAAGAAAAACACCGTGAAGAAACCAGGACGTTATATCCTAGAAACAAAAATTTTGAGACATGTGACATATACCAACCCGCGCTGGGCCCGCGAGGTAGATTACGGCCCTCTCCCTCTCACCGAGAGGAGGCCTCTGTCCCAGCAATGGGAATATTATATGCTGATTTTGCTATATATTATATTTATTTATTTATTTAACAGTATATACACACACATATAAACAGACAAGAAGAAAGGAACAGAAAAATACGTATAAAGATCATGCTTATTTATAAAGAAATCTCTTCCAGCATACCTGCGATAGGAAAGTAGTTAAAGAGATTAGAAGAGAAAATAAAATACATAAAATAAAAACACTTAATTATTTACTATTTTAACTATAAACAAACAATATGAGAATAAACTATATATATATACTTCTAAAATCAAGACCACGAAAATATATACTTAATTATAATGTAGTATATAATAATAAATACAAAATATGCAACTATGACGAAGTGGAAAGATAATGCTCTTTCATCTTCTTTTAAAAACTGCAACAGAAACACACACTGCCGGATTGCAGGATTGCTCAGACTGCAGGATTTTATATATGAAATCCTGTATCCTGTGTCCTGTACGCCAGTGGGTCTAGACAAGTAACATTATATCAGCAATCATGATGATGGCGCCGTCGAACATATGTTAGATTAACATAACCTACCAAAAAGCTTATGCTAATCCCGTTAAAAGTGCGCTCACCTGTTCGCAGAATGGTAGATGCCTACAATGGGACTTTTGAACATATTGACATTTTTCATGTTCTCCCAGTAAGTTCAAAAGTCTTATACTTAAGGAACTCTCTTGATTTATGTGTAAAGTTAAGGATATGGATGAGGATGATAGTTAGGTAAGTTTCGTTTTTAATATTATTATTATTACTCTAGCGTTTAATTAATTAATTGTGTATTATATTCCACAGTTAATCTGTGAACAGCGTTGTGGGCTACAATATTGTTCAAATGTTATGTGTATTTCTTTTACTATACTTTAAATTATAGCTGATTGTTGTTCCATTTGAATAAAAAAATCAATTTAAAAAGTGGATATAGAAATAGGAATCGCTCCGAAAGCGATTTCCACTTGTCACACTAGGTCTCTGCTCTAGAGAACTATTACAAAATTTATATAATGTATACAATGACATGAATATATATTTTGTAAGACGTCAACTACTGGACATAGGCCTCCGTCAAGCACCGCCATTTTGACCGGTTCTGTGCTCTGTAAAGTATTATAATATTTTAATTATTGTGAATGCGAAGACTATGTAGGTAATTTTTTTTTCTCAATTTATTTTAATCCTGGTCTGGTTTTGTTTTTTTTCAGTTTGAGTAATTTATGTCGCCTACCTACCATGTCCTTTCGTTGGTATTGTTCATCAAATCGTTGAGCTCCTTAAGCTCTGAGTTGACCTGCACGATTATTGACAAATGCCTGCAATATTTCTATATTAAGAAAATGTTCTAATTTAACATAATTATATTTTTTCCAAATCACTAACACTACTGGTTTAGACGTGATATTAAGTATAAAATCATTAAAAGTCGGTTATCGTCGCCTTAATGTAGGTGCGGCTATCTAAATAAATGCGGAAGCTCCGCGTATCCCTGCTCACCTCACCTAAGTTTTCATGGTAACATTTTTACACAATAGACCGGCAGAAATTGTATAGCAAGCTACAAGCTGATGATGTATTAAGTACAGACAAAGGGTGTTATGTGCCAGCTAATAAGTGACAACGCACAAAATATGATGACGTCAGAATCTCGATTGTTGCCATGGCGTATCAGTATGAGTTGAGATCTTAGTTGGGTCCTTAAGTGAGCGGAATTGTGTTAGGACATAATTAATCGCCCAAAATTAATATCGCTCATAGTTTTTTTTTGCCAATTATTATTGAACAACTAGTGAATAAAACATAGCTTAGTAACATTATTGTTTTTTAACTTCAATATCGCAAACGACTTCGCAGTCGTTTTGCAGACAAAGTCGTCATTTCACAGCCTGTATTTGAAATGCTCATGATAGTCCTGTATGGATTTTAAACGAAACCGAGGTATCGTGAGACACCCCGGTTGGAACGTAATTCCTTGCTGCGTGCTGCTTGCAGCGTGTGCTTTTTAGTGTGTTAAAAATAAATGTATTGTCTTTCTTTCTTTCGCCATACTAAGCTAAGCGTGCTGGACTAAGTATTGTATTTATTTTTAATTTCTTATTTTGATATTTCACTATATGTTGCACCGATTGACGTCATCACGTCAACGCCGGTTTTCGCCGAAAATCAGCGCTGGGGCTCTTTGTCACATAGGGGCGCAGCATTTGAGCGACGGCCGTTTTGCATGTATGTGACGTTTATTTCCCTCCAATTGTTTTTCTTTCTTTTGCAGACTTGGACAGTGAGACCTATACCGAAAAAGCTATAACATTTTGATCGTCACGACATTTTTGTTACGTCACAACGTGCGTATATTTATGGAACTTCATTTCAATAATATTTAGACACCACGCCATTTCCGATACAAGTGATCATCCAAGGATATTTGTGACCAAAATCGCTGCCCTAAAGCCCGTTACTTAAGTGGGTACATGACGCTGTCACTGTTCCCGACTTTGATGGATTAAAGAAACGAGCACACGCTCGTTACAAAGATATTATATACGGAATCAGCTGTTCGGCTGTTGCACTGTGCGTGGCGTGGCCTGAATTAATGTATGTAGTAGGTACATAATATCTCTGTTGTTAGGGGATATTATTCTTGTGTGTAACTGGCATATTGGAGAACATTTGACGAAAAAAGTTCGACTTTCATTTGTTTTTATGGTTCCGTACCTCAAAAGAAAAAACGGAACCCTTATAGGATCAGTTCGTTGTCCATCTACCTGTCAGTCCGTCAAGACGCATTTTCTCAGGAACGCGTGGAAGTATCAAGTTAAGATTAATATCAAATACGTAGATCTATGGTCCCTTCGCAATAAAAAAATACGGCAAATTGTGACATATTTTGATACCCGAAATAAATTCAAATCTACAGGGTACTCTCCGTTAACATAGAATCATAATATTTGGTAGGAAGTAACGTTTGACAGCACAAGTAAAGAGAAAAGTCCGAAAATTATTCAATTATTTTATTATTTAGGTACACAGTAAAATACGTACATATAGATACGACATAATTATAAATTGAGTACAAAGGTACTGCTTATTTCTTAAGAAATTTCTTCCAGCAGACCTGCGAAAGTAGAAATGAGGAAGAAATTTAGACAATAGTGTGTGAGAACAAAAAGAGAAAAATATGAATTTGCGAAGTCATATACAAAAAAATATTTAAATATACCTACACGTATAACGTAATAAATTAAAATATACTTTAACAAATACATAAAGCTTAAATATATAAACATACATATTATAGGTCCTACCTTTCCTCTCTACTCACAGTAGAGAGGAAAGGTAGTGCTCTTTTACTCGATATTTGAATTGTGAAACAGTTTAAAATCACGAATGCTAGGCGGAAATGAGTTCCACAATCTTACTGCACGGACAGAGAAGGAATAAGAATAGTAGCTAAAAACGCTCACGCAGGTAGGGAGGATAAGACGGGGGAATTGTGTAAGATGTTGAAATTCCGAGTGTGAAGGCGGATTGGGAGTCACTTGAGTTCCTTGCGAAGGTGAGAAACATGGTCATACTTTCGAAGACCGAAAACAAAGCAAATGCATAAGTTTTAGTTTTAGTTTTACTCAGTAGCATCCAGGTAGCAGGCAGGGGTAGTTTTATCAAAAAGAACAATATTTTTTTGGGATTACAAACTTACATTTGCAGTTCGAGAATTGACCGTGACGCATATAATGTATTGGGAGAACATGTTTTTCAACTACAAAGTTAAGTTTTTTTCGGGATAAATTCATCTCAACTCTTCTTTGCGCGTGTTCCGATACGCACTTTGCCGGTTTTTTTTCTTTACAGGACGCGGCTGAAGAGAAAACCGTCATTTACACCAAGAAATAGGATTAGTAGAAAGGTTATTTTCCAACCCTTTCTGGGTTGACGCCTGGTTGGAATCTTCAAAGTGTGAAAACTGTTATAATTTAAAACCATACTTGTGAGATTCTGTGATAAAATTTAAATACGTTAATACGTATGCGTCGAACTGGTGAAACTTTTTATTTGTTTTACGGGAGTATAACAAAAACAAAACACTTCAATAAACCAATTGTATTCTAACACCGTTCATAAAATACGAATATCGATGACAACCAAAAATACGATAGCTAAAAATCGCGACGAAAAACATCGTACCTAAATAAATTGTGTTTCAATCACAGTTTCAAAAACCTGGTCAAATGCGGGTTGGACTTACACACGAAGGGTTCCGTACCACCGTACAATATTTAGCAAATAAATGAAAATACTAAACGAAGAATATTATTATTCTAAATCATAAATTTAAAAAATCGCAAAGATATATTTGTATTTCATAATGATACTATGAATTACAAAGTTATTTTTGCAGTTGCAGAAAATCACCCATATTTAAATAAAATACCTCATGAATCGGCATTTTTAGTATTTGTTGATTATTTACAGTATACGAGTATAATACATGATATACAGATGTTTCAAATTCCTAACTTTTAGTAGTGATATTTCGTAGTGATGTGGTGGCACCGTGTTCTCCAGAAACGCTCGCAGCTTTGGAGAGCAAACACCCTGCCCCAGCGGATGGCCTTTCTTTTCCCGACCCCCCTGATCCGGATAATCACTCCCTCACAATTACAGGTCGTGAGTTGGTCACAGCCGTTTGTTCCTTCCGGAGTGGCTCCGCTGGCGGTCTCGACGCCCTGAGTCCTCAGCACCTTAAGGACCTTATCTGTTCAAGCGCCGGGGAAGCTGGTGAGTTGCTCTTGAAGGAACTTACGGCTCTGATTAACCTTATGCTCTCCGGCAAGGTGAACGAGGCCGTCATCGACGTTCTGTACGGGGCCAATTTATGCGCCCTGCGCAAGAGGGATGGCGGCATTCCTCGTATTGCCGTGGGAACCACATACCGTCGTATGGCAGCCAAGATTTGTTGCAAATTTTATGGTGAGGTGGTTTCGGATAAATTTCAGCCCCTGCAGCTAGGTTACGGTTCTAAAGGGGGCTGTGAGGCTGCCGTACACGCTTTGTCGACCTACCTAAATTCTGGTAAAGGAGAGGTCATTCTGAAGGTTGACATAAAGAATGCCTTCAATTCAGTTAGTAGGGACACTTTGCTGGCAGAAACTAAAAAAGAAATACCCCAAATCTATAGTTTCCTTTGGCAATGTTACAGACACCCTTCTAAATTACTGTATCGGGACAACCTTTTGGAATCTGCTGTTGGCTGTCATCAAGGTGACCCCCTCGGGCCAGTGATTTTTAGTTTAGCCATTCATCCAATCATTCGACAGCTAAATTCCAAATTTAATGTTTGGTACCTTGATGATGGAACCTTGGGAGGCGATGTAGAAACTGTTTTAAATGATCTAAAATTCTTAAAAAACGAACTTCATTCCTTTCGAACCTTTCGAAATGTGAACTATACTTAGCGGACAGCACTGACAGACAATTGACACTTCCCAAATTTAACGCAATAGCCCCCTGAAATCAAAATTATAGATAAAAGCTCTCTTCGTCTCCTTGGGTCTCCAATCTTCGAGAATTCCTTTCCCGTTTTTATTGAGGAAAAAATACAAAATTTCAACGACGTTTCGGAAAGATTGTTACAAATTAATATGCATTCGGCCATCACCCTAATTCGTTACTGCTGTTTCGGCCCTAAATTAACATATTTTCTTCGCGCTTCCCATTTTAGGCTGGCTGTGAGTAAGTGGGAATCGGGTCTGTGGCTTCATGCACTACCGTCGTCAAACATACCTTGTTCGACGACACTACATTCCGCCTCGCTGCTTCCCTACGACTAGGAGCTCCATGCTGTTCTCCTCATCGCTGTCACTGTGGCGAAGTTGTTAATAGTCTCGGACATCACGGCTTGTCTTGCAGCCGAAGTGCGGGTCGCTTAGCGCGGCACGCGAACATTAACGACATCATCCGACGAGCTCTTGTCACCGCGTTCCAGCTGTATTAGAACCCAATGGCTTGGCACGCGACGATGGCAAGAGACCGGACGGCATGTCTTTATTTCCATGGAAGGTGGGTAGGCCTTTAGTGTGGGATGCAACCTGTGTCGACACTCTTGCGCCATCCCATCTTCCTGGCTCAGCGTGCTGTGCTGGTGCTGCCGCTGCGGCTGCAGAAAACCTCAAGCGGCATAAGTATAATAACCTTGTTGGTAATTATATTTTCGAGCCGTTTGGGGTTGAAACCCTTGGGCCGTGGGGTCCGAGTGCTCACGGCCTCTTTAAAGAAATCTCCAAACGGCTATTTGACACTTCCCGTGACCCAAGGGCTGGTTTTTACCTTGGGCAGAGGCTAAGCATTGCCATACAACGTGGCAATGCGGCCAGCCTCTTGGGTACATTACCAGTCGACAGCGATGCGGATGAATTCTTCGATGCTATATTTTAGTTTGTAAATAGATTTAGTTAAGTTAGTATATAATTTTGCTACTTTTATTAATTAATTAGTTATAAATTGTTTGTACCCATTATTGCAATAAATACCATGACGTGTTAAAAAAAAAAAAAAAAAACCTATCTTGTTTAGTTGTTGAGATAGCGCTCGTACAAAAATAGTCTAAAGCTGACAACTTTTACGGACCTTATTTCTTCAATTTCTAAGACTAAAAAATAAAAATATACCGGCTGAAATGTTTTACCGTCTCGAGAATAATATGGTGTGTTGTGTAAGTGGAACAGAAGCCATACCCGGGAATTAGTAGTACCACGCGGGCGGGCGGGGATGCGCGAGCGGCTTGTGCGCCTGCGAAAGGATATCAAAGAGGCCGACGGCAAGTGCGGCGACTAAGGAAAGCTACGAATTCATTGATAAATTCCGCGCATTTGGTAGGGTGAAAAAAAAAAAAGAAAGTAGATTTCTTTGCCATAGGCTTCTACTCCGTTGACCAATTTTTATTATTTGTTGTTATAGCGGCAATAGAAGTACATAAGCTGTGACATTTTCAACTGTCTACCTATTACAGTTCATGAGATACAGCTCGCTGACAGACTGATGGACAGACAGACGGACAGCGGAGGCTAAGTAATAGGGTTCCGTTTAGCACCCTTGGGTACGGAACTCGAAAAATGAATATCGACAACAAACGATACAACACTCCAAAAGTAACAACACCTTTTCAAAACGCGTTCTTTTTTCAAAGTGGAAAGTTAAACAAGCTTTCGAAACAGCAAAACGAGCATGCCGTAATCCAAATATGTAACTTGTATCAAAACAAAGGCATCCAGTTTGCCGTCGGGATATCATAGCAAAGTAAATAAAAGCACCAAATCCCAGTAGATGGGGCTTCAGTGAGGCGCATTTTAGACTGCAGTGCCCGGAGACATGACATATAGGGATGGGACAGTGACAGAGTGAGAAACTATCGATAAATTACATTAAAAGTTTCCGCAAATAACCGTTCCGAACTCTCAATAACCGCTACAATATGCGGTCAATGGATAAGAGAAGATGCTTTAAGATGGGTTGGTGATAAATTAATAACAGTAAATATAATGTCGTTTAGCAGAAAGGAGCACGCTGCTGATCATCTTCTTTTCTTGTTTCTTTAAACAATAATTTAATACGCCACCCGCAGAGTGTAGCCTGGTGATTTCTCTTTTGCAAAAAAATGTATTAACCGACTTCCAAAAAGGATATATACATACGCGTCGAACATAAAACCTCGGAAGTCGGTTAACAAATTTTGATAATTAAAAAAAAACGACGTTTTTTTTATGTATGTCCGTCGATTTCTCCGTCAATTGTGAACCGATATTGAAAATATTTTTTTTGTTTGAAAGGGTACGCTCCCGGATTGGTCCCATATAAATTGTATTAACTTTGCTGGGATAGTTTTTGAGTAAGCTTCAATAATACGTATTTTTCCCACTTAGTATATGTAGATGATATGATGATAACTTCCTGTGACTGTTATTTACATAGCAGGTACTGGTATTCGAATTTGTGTGGGGTAGGTACCACAACTAAAAAGTGAAAAATTAAAAACTTTAAAAAAAAAAACAACCGACATCCGAAAAAAAAACTACAAAGTGAAAAATAACTTTAATTTCGGAAGTCGGTGGCAATAAACGAAAATTCAAAACCAAAGACACCGACTTCCTTAATTAAAGTTATTTTTCACTTTGTAGTTTTTTTTTCGGAAGTCGGTTGTTTTTTTTTTGTAAAAAGTTTTATTTTTCACTTTTTAGTTGTAGTACCTAAACCACACAAATTCGGTTGTTTTGGATTCTGTGTAAAAATAATAAAATACAACACAAAAATGAAAATTTGCGACCCTGCCAGGATTCGAACGTGGAATCTTCTGATCCGTAGTCAGACGCGTTATCCATTGCGCCACAGGGCCAGTACATAAATAAAAGAGCAAAACTTAATGTCTAACAAAATTGTTTTCTTTCTTTTAGCAACGTTTTCTTGGCACGTTGCCAGACTTCCACTTTGCATTAGAGTAACTAATACCTAGCTGGTGCATTAATTAGCAAGTGTACGACTAATTTATTAATGAAAACAATTTATATTTGGACTGTATGGGCCAATATTGTAATTTTTCTGAATTAGAGGTGTGTGCATTCCTGATTTATCTTGTATGTCATTTATTTTCGTTGCTTATATAAATATTCTTATATATTTATTATGTATCTATTATATAGCATATATCTATCTGTGTCTCTATTATAATATATTGTATCTATACTATTATTATTTTGCACCAATGACAACCCCATTTTTATGTCCACGCAATCACTGTCCATTCCAAGGTTGCCTGGAAGAGATCGCAGAAAGCGATAGCCGCCCATTGTATGTTTTGTGGTGTTAAATGTATTATTTACTATTTATATATATTTTTTTTTTTAAATTAAAGGTTATATAAATAAATATATAATCATTAATTCCATTGTACCCGTAAAGGTAGAAAGATATACGTCAAAGTAAAATCACCTGCGCTTAAAGACGATTTCCAATCTCTTAATCAACGCCCTTGTGCAATGGCCCATAATATCCTTGATCACACAGTGCGGGCCTGATCGCCTCCTTTATCAAATCTATTGATCATCCTCCTCTTTTGTCACGGAGTCAGCTGAATTCAAAGGGACGGCATTGTCACAGTCCTCAAGAGAGTAATGACGACAATTTGTACTGATTGTGCAAGGATTTTTTTTATTGTATAGGATTTCTTTCAGATAAATTAAAAAAGAAGTCTCGTTTAAATGTAGGTACCTACTTATTCCTACACGTTTTTGATTTTCCTGTAAAGTTTCGATTGAAATGAGGAACCCTATGTAAAATTTCTACATTTATAACTGTCATTTTTATGGAGCACATTAATCAAAAATATGTATTTGCTAGCAAATGGTACAATAAATAATAGACAGTCATTTTATTTTCAGCATATCCTGCCATAATATGGCGTGCAAATTCATTTTCATGTCAATTCAAATTATAACGATTCTAACGAGAAGTCATTATGATTATTATCATTACATGATTATTACGAATTTACATTAGGTAAAGGTTCCATCGACATATCCTCCAAATATTCCTTAATGGTATAATATTTTTTATATATTAAAAGTTTAATTAAAGAGACTTCTTTTGAACAATGTCAATGGCAAATCCTGAAGGGAATTCGGCAAATGGT
This sequence comes from Agrochola macilenta, assembly GCA_916701695.1. Classification (NCBI taxonomy): domain Eukaryota; kingdom Metazoa; phylum Arthropoda; class Insecta; order Lepidoptera; family Noctuidae; genus Agrochola; species Agrochola macilenta. The sequence goes on along the minus strand of OU753564.1, from coordinate 6,400,275 downwards.
TATATATTATATTAGACATACAGTAGACATTTATCTTAAACAATTTTAATTTTATTGGTGGCAATCGTAGTCTGTCTTTATGGCGTGTCCGGATATTTAACTTGTCACCAATATTTTCAAACAGATTTTTTTTTTACAAAGCATATTTTAAATAATAAAGCATATTCTATCTATCTAACCACAGTAAAATTCGTATTATCTACAAACATTTACAGATTTACACAGAAAGTCCCTGTCATGTCCCTTTAAAGTGTTTATAAGTATTCATATTAATTTATAGACTTCCATAGCAATAACTTCTATTAATTATCTATTAGCTTGCGACATTCTTACATAATATTTTAGACATAGTTCTAAATACACGGTGTAAATATGGACGCGCAAACTGATTCTGTTTTTTTTTTTTCTTTGCGGTTCTAGAATCATTTTATTTCAAGGTAATAGTTTATAGCCTGCGCAGAGTGGCGGCCGGGACAGCAGACAAATTTAAATTTTTCTATTGAATTTTATACTTATCCAATCGAAATAAGGTATATATTTCAATGCTCGGTGATGGAACTTAGAGCATCGCAGCGCAGTTTTCTCTGGACTATCGAAGAGCACGCTGGTAGATACTACGACGGGAGACGGTGGTATGCGCCGGTATGCGCCGTTATGCGCTGGCATGCGCTGGAGTGTGACAGACTGTCACACTCTTTCAAAAGCAACTATATCAATATATAATCAAATCCCGGCGAGCGGTGGCTACTCGGCAGATGCTGCGGCATACCTGCAGATGCTCCGGTAAGCTGGTGGATTTTTCTTGTCAGTGTGCGCTGGCAGATAGAGGAATCCTCCTCAATGTTCTTCCCTGCCGTCCGCCAGTGTGCGCAGACCCTTACGCGTTGATGTCGATCACACCCTTGATAAAAGACAAGCCTAGTCAGAACATTAGATCGCTGCCAAGTAACATTGCAAAAACATTGTCACTTACGTCGGCCCCAATGTTGTATAATGACGTGCTTTCGCAATATTCTCAAACGCAGTGACAAAAATCTCATACACAATGCCCAATTTATCAACAAAACAAATTCACATAAAATATAATCTCATTTCATCGTACATGTCCCATCCCTACTCGCTCGACAGACGCCGTGTGCAGCGGTGACCCCGCGAGATTCCCGGAATTAGATTTGTAAGCTATCACAACCCTAACGGGTCAGCCCCGGATATTATACTCGCTTTAAAACAATGCCTCTAGATAACACCCGCTATACAAATGTCTTTTAACACGTATGCCTTTGTAGATAATCTTACAGAGTGTTTGGGAATATTGCAGAGAATTTCGTTATATTGCTTTCGTATTTAAAATGGTTGGTGAAATACACCATCCTGCATGATGGAGTGTCAGACTTTTACTGACTAAAACCCACCCGTGTTCCTTCCGTTGCCTATGTGCTGGGGCCGCGATATCCCTTTCAGACAAACCCGCGACCCCAGCAGGCATTGGTCCTTCCCGACCCCGTCAGTTGTTGGTGACATCCCTTTAAGGCGCGCGTGGAACACAACGCGCCGTCGACCCGGGCCTGGTCCTTATCGAACGGCGAGCTGCCCATCGCTCACCGTCCGCAGGCCCGCGCCTACGGTGGCCGGAAGTCAGCTTGTGACTCCCGACGCCCGGGGCGTCTCCTGCGGCGACTAGGGGCGCGAGGGCGTGCAGCTTGAATCTCCCTCGCGCGCTCCGTCTCCTCCTTCGCGAGCATAACTGCTTCGCAGAAGGAGGTGACGGCCTCCCATGCACTCTCGCTCCGGACCATGGCCTGAACCAGGGCCGGACGCGAGAGATCGCCACCGCCGATCGCCTCCGTGAGGACACGGTGGTGCTGCCTGCATCTTTCCGTTGGGTTATATTAAAAAGTAAATGGGGGATAGTGTCAGTATACTCAGCTGCATCGTCTTTTACACCAATAATAAGGAAATGTCATCACCAATTTGTTGGCCAAATGTAGTCATTATAGGGTTATTTATAACATTATTATTTATCATTAAGTATGTGTATCTATTATAGTATATTGTACTTAAATACTTTTTAAATGCACCAAAGACAGCCCCATTTTATTTCCAGAAAATCACAGTCCATTCCAAGGTTGCCTGGAAGAGATCGCAGTAAGCGATAAGGCCCGCCCATTGTAAATTTGTTAGTGTGCAACTTTTATTTTTGTAATGTATAATCTGGTGTACAATAAAGCATAATATTATTATTTTATTCTTAGCCTTTCTCCTTTCCAATCCTCTCTATCTTGAGCTAGTGTGGACCAATCCTGTCTGTAGGCGTCAAGCTCGTCTGGCCATTTTCTCTTGGGTATGCCTCGATGTCGACGGACGTTTTCTGGGACCCACCAATAAAGTATATATAAATAAATAAATAATCATCATTTAAAAAATGTCTTTGACATATCCCGGACCTTTGAAAGGAGTACGAGGGACCGAAGCCAATTCGCAGAAGCCAGAAGAAGAATTTTAAATGTACATAATATTATTTCAATGTTATCCGTTTTGCCAAGTTTTTTATTGAAGGCAGCACACAGTTTCAGAAACTTATCATTACGTGTAAAATACTTTCAGTAATGCCAGTTATTTACTAAGTACTGGCTTAACGATTATAATTAGATTAGCAATCTCTAGTCTATTACACAACAACATGTAACCTCCTCGGACCAAATAAAAAATCAAGCCATAGATAGCGCTGCGAACAATTAAGTGAACATGCCGAAACTACACCTCGCCCTGTGCATACACGCTCACATGCATACATTTACAACCATTTACAATCTAAGTACACCTCGCTAAGTGCACACATGTTTACCAAACCGGCCTCACGTCACTGTTGACAGCGCTATGTCTTGGTTTTTTATTTGGTCTGAGGGTATCGCCACCAAAGACAAAAAATATAAAATGAAAGATTAGTTTTCCTGATCCAGACTCCGTCGGTGCTTCTCAAAGCGATAAAACAAAATCTTTTAAATTGGAACAAGAAATTATCTTCTTCTTAAAATATAATAACTTGTAAACATACGGAAACTTCTCCCTGCAAACTTTGTCGAACTTTGATGAAAAACCTTACCCGTATTTAATGTAGGTACGAATTTTACGTAGGTACTTGAGGAGGTTTCCAAAAAAACTTTTTTAATAACGTTTTCTCATTTTATCTCACTTATCCATCGATACGTTGAGGTGAGATTAGTCAAGACCTTTGTCAAAAATGTGGGGCTTGTGACAAATTTTGTCACTTGTGACAGTGATTAGGATCGTCAATGATTTATTGGCTACGTGTTTGAACTGTGTGATGTCACTGTACCCCTTTTGCGTCCCTAGTGTAAAAGGGTGGAGGTACTCATGGCTCAATTTACATTGCTACGGAACGGAATGGAAGCGAATTATTGTCAGTGGTGGATTTACCCTAAGGCCTAGTAGGCCCAGACCTAGGGCGGCCAGATAATAGGGGCGGCCAATCGTGACAAAAAAATTACTGATGATAACTTTCCACTTGTCCGTTGCGATTCGTTTTTCCACTTGTCCGTTGAAGTTTCACTTCTACTATTCTCCTACTATCTTCTTCTACTACTATCTATGTCCCAGCGCACAATTCGATTTTTTTTTCGCAGGTTTACTGCTAATTATGATTTGTTTAGGTTAGGTACATTTTAATAAATGCATTTTTTATTTAAACATATTTTGTTTTATCAACAAAAAAACTGAATGCAATCCGGAACCAAAAAAAAACATCCATATTCTACTCTAAAATTATACACATGCAAAGGAACATTAACAAATACATATCTTTCGTCATCAATCTTCATTCGGCTCATCTGCGTTATAATCAATGAAAGATACAATCGGCTTATAATAGTAACTAAAATATGATATAAAAACTTGAGATTCCAATCTATTCTCTCCCTCCGTCGCTGCCGCCTCTCACCACGCGTTATATCGTCTACCCCGTCCACGCGGCCGTAAAGGCTTGTGCCGACCAGCGCGACACCGGTTATTGTTATACTGTGAAGTTTTCTTAGAAATTGTATTGTTCGTGTCGCGCTGGTCTGCATAAGCCTTAACGCTTTTTCGTGACAGAAAATATCCTAATACCCCCCCCCCCCCCCCGTCTTTATAGAAGTTTCACTTCAATAATAACTTAACCATTTTAAAATATGTCCAAATAACTAATTGATAAAAGTTGGCAATCAAGTAAGTTCAATGGAGTCTGATGGGTGCTGAGAAAGGGGCGGCTAATACTTACTACATGGTCTGGGGCCTAGGGCGGCCAAGACTGCAAATCCGCCACTGATTATTGTCATGAAATTGTGTAAAACATAATGAACTTTATATCAATTGTTTAACGTAGAAACTAGATTCGAGCTGGTAGCTGCGGGAATTCCCGAGAATGCGCGAGAATTCTCCGGAAGACCGACCTTTTTTTCTGCTCATATCTAGCTTGTACAGTATGCTTTGACCCAATTTCGGAACAAAAATTCGCTTCGATTCCATTTCGCGGCAATGTAAATTGAGCCTCAGTAGAATACTTCATATTTTTACATGAAACAAAATTACTGTAGTATGTCGTAATCGGAAGTTTTTTAAATACCTATTTACGTGAAAAAAAGAATGCTCGTAATTTATCAAAGATTTTTCTGGTTTAGTTAAATTATAGATAAGAAACTGTAAAAACTACATAGGTATACAACCTTAGTTTTTGTTTATACTAAACCTCTTAAGGGGTCATTGTACTCATCATTATGAACAACTTTCACTATGGGACCAAAGCTGAAATCGCGAAAAAAGAAATTTGCTGTTTCCTACATTTATGTTCGCATATTCGATAATGGGCTATCATTTTTTAACTATATGTTTTATGTAAAAAGTGTCTAGGACAAAGTTTCTTAGATTTCTTCATTCTTTGCAGCTAAAATAGTAAAAAATCAATAAAGCCATTATTAAGCCAAGGTATTTGTTTTATTAGTCCATAGAGTCAACATTAGGGCCAAATCCGCAGTCAACTTTGTAGGGTTTCTTTAAGTTTATTTTGTACCTATTAATTGTATTCAAATATTTGTTGGAATTAATCATTTTGAAGGCTTCCGTAACAAAGAATAGGTACCAGTTGAATGTCTCCGTAAACATTCACTTATTTGAGATGCAGTGTGGAACTTAATGCGTGAGTTTACGATAAGCTCATTTAATAAGCTCTTTAGAGTAATATTGTGTATGGCCGATTCCTGCAATTTGCGGACCGTCATTGTGGCATAAAAAATGCTACCATTGGTGAGCATGAGGATTCGTTTTTGTTTATAGTAACCGAGCATTAGTCAAGCAGATAGTAGTTTTTCATGAATCTTTATGTATTTTACGCCTTTACACCAATACTTCAATGCCACCATCAAGAATGAAATGCCTTAATTTAGTCCCCCCCACATGGCCTATGCACGGGTAATTATCTAACAATTTCACCTTCTTTCAGCTTCAACGACCTGGTAGTTTTGCAGCTTTAGCTTAAGAGTTTGGTTATTGAGGTTCTTTTGGTAAATAGGGTGTCAAGCTCAATAATATAACTGAAGAAAGTGAAGTGAAGATAACTTTTCATCACTCATGTTTGGAATACAGATTAAACTTTCACTATTTGCAGTTAGAGTTCCTAATGAAAACGATGATTTATTGCTTAAATGAAGATTTGTAGTGTCACAAACCATGTTATTGTTACTATTAGACGCACGTAAACAATGTTATCGACACACCTGGCGCACGCACGATTGCCGGCAAAATACGAAGTAAGTGTCACGACTGCGCAAGCAAAATCACACACAAAATCCGTATTGCTATCTAGCTCAGACAAGTTGCACCGTTTTGCGTGTGTGACAGAGACGCATAATAATATTCATTCAGATAAATTTTGAGGAATTGTACGGATCTCGCAGGCCAGTGTGATGTAAAGGAAAGATCAATTTATTTTCGATGCTGACAAATTAACGTAAGGGTCAATGTAATTATGATAATTTGAGTCACAATTTAATGTAAGGGACATAGTATTTGTACCTTCTCAGGGATCACTAATGTATAAAACAATAATAAAACATCTCAAATTATGGAATAACTTACTGTAAAACGTACTCGATTTTGTTTTAATGAAAATACGAAAAACTGTGAGTAAAGAGTTACACATTAGTTTTTATAAAAATATTAATTTTAATGTCATATAGGTACAGCCAGTTTCTAGAAAAAAAATGGTCTAGGCCTACGGAAAAAATGTGATGTAAAGGACATTTTTTTGAAGATATCGAGATTTTAAATATACCAATCGATAGAGCAAAAAATTCCGAATCCAACGATATATATGTATAACTCATTTTCGACAAAATATCCCTTACGTTATTTAATATTTCCAGTATCGAATATCTCTTCGAAATGTAGGGAACTGCTGATTTTTTTATATAGTGCCATCCACGTAGATGCGCCCCACTCCGCCCCGCTTAGTATTACAGTACAGCTTACAGTGCAGTAATCGCGGAGTATACGCTGTCTTACGGCCCAACCCAATAACCTATTTTCAGTTAAAAGACAGATCGCTATTGATGGTAGACAGTATAATTCTATCTGTCATTGAATGTCGTCCCACAATTCTGTAAGGTCCTTATTCTCTGACAGATTATTGGGACGTTTAAACAATAAATAGATAAGTTTTTCTATCTCCAGTATGCCAATATTGGATGTATATTATAATAGATAGGTTATTGGGTTTGGCCGTTAGTGGATGGCACCATCTGTAATAAAAATATATGCAGCAATGATAAAGTTATCTTAAGGTGTGTCCAAACATTGAGCGGCAATCGTGCGCGGCAGCCGCGTGCGCCTGCCGCGCTGTTCTTGAATGACTGCCGCGCGCGAACGCTTCTGTCTACCTGCCGCGCACAAACATTTTTTGGAGACATTCGTCACTAATTGTGTCTGGACGTGTTTCTGCGGACGTATTAAAGGCCAGGCGGATTGATATTGCCAACTGAAGTGCGCGGCGTATCTCGGATGTGCCGCGCAGTACTGCCGCGCAAACATTCGTCGCTTTAGTCCTAACTAGAGCGCGGCAGAAATGTGTCCTGCAAACGCCGCGTGTTGCTGCCGCACTCTTGCCGCTCAATGTTCGGACACACCTTTACTGTTAAAATCGATTTTAACAAGAAAAGGTCAGAAAATTTGGCCTGCTAGCAACCAGGCCCTGTGGCGCAATGGATAACGCGTCTGACTACGGATCAGAAGATTCCAGGTTCGAATCCTGGCAGGGTCGCGCTTATTACTTATTTTCTTTTTCTATAAATTTTATTATATATTTTTTTTCTATTACCTTGAAAACAATGCTAAGTCCAAAATGTAAACAAAAAATAAGTAAGTAGTCAGTACAGTAATGTACTCAAAGAGGTTACGAAACTTCGATTCCGACTCCGAAAGGTCGGAAGTTCCGATTAATATTACACCTCCGGCTCCGACTTTGGCTTCGATAATTTTTAATCGGAGTTTATACCGAAGATTGGAACGCAGCAACTCACGTGACTAGAGCACGTACAAACAACCTTTAACTTGTCGCCCGAATAATTTTTATACGCGCTCGCGCTCGAAGTCTCAGTTTATTGTTTTGTGTATGTCAGACGCTTGACGTTAATATGTTAAATTAAGTTAAGAGCGGTGTATTAAGCAATTTTAGTGTTGTGATAAATTAATCTCAATACGAAGCCAGACATAAGTGTTATATGGAACTTCTTTTTTCTAACTCCGCGTCCGTCCGGTTCCGACTTTAATTCCGGTTCCGACTCCGATCAATCAAATTTAAAACGTCCAACTCCGGCTCCGGTTCCGGTAAAACAACCTCCGTAACATCTCACTACTAACATTTCGACTGTACCAGTTGCCAAATACTTTAGCGTGCTACTAAACGCATACCGGACGATCCTGAACGCGTTGGTATGGAGAACACCACGCAAAACTATAGCACGCACTTACAATAATTTACGATGGTCGTAAAAGGAGAATCTGCCATTGCCATGAGAAAAAAAACATATTAATGTGTAATAAATAACTTTGAGACTGCATTTGTTTTTGCGGAGGAAGAGTCAAATCCTAAATAATACATAACATCACGCCTTTAGTCACCGTAAGTCTAAGCAGATGTGTACATATAGCACAACATTTCGCCTGTTATGACGTCAAATCTAAGTTTCTTTCAAAACTCCCAATGTGTTTGTAATCTATTTTACATACAGACATGTGTGTGGTTAGGTGTATGCTAACGACCCCATAAGTTTCTTTTTAAATGCAATATAGACAAAATAAACTATTCAACACTATTCTTTGGTTATTTATTTCATCTTTCATTAATTCCATTGATTGCCGTGCGTGTTATAACCAGCAGCAGTCGAACAAAAGGCTACCCAAATTAACACAAAAAATAACAACTACTTACCAATTTCCTTTACGGTCCCTGACACGATCAATTGCAATTATCAATTTTTATGTGATTAATACACAGTACCTGAGCGACAATAGACAATGCCCATTTAATATTAAAAGATAGTACATACTAATTCCATGTATAGTACATACTAATTCCATGCTACCATGTCATTGTTCTAAGGTGGCTATCTCGTTCTAAACTTTGGGCGACCGAGCTCTGCTGGTGTGAAAACGGAGAAAATTGTTTTTCCCATATATTAGACCTAACTAGATTGATTTCTTGCCCTAGTAAACCCCTATATTGTAACTTTCATTGAAATCGTTAGAGCTGTTTTCGAGAACGTCATTACTAATATATATACAGGGTGGCAGGGACATCGACGCGAAGTCGGTTACCATGGATTCAGTAGATACATGATTCTGAACCCTAATAAAATAAATATCTTCTGTTTCATAGAAAAGTGCAATACCTACGCGGTCAAAATGTATGGAGCAGCTGTTTAAAAAAAAAATAACCGACGAAAAATTTCAACACAACTATAAAAATTCCCATACTAGAAGAATGTTTTTGTCATAAAACCCTCATCATACAACGATAACTTTTGATACGTGAACTTTGCATCAATCCGGGGGTTAGCATCGGCAATAAAACCGTAACGACGGGGAACATGGTGCCGTATCGCAATAAACGATTCTTTATATGGTACACATATTAAATGTATTATTAGAGAAATGTAAACAGGCCACGTCCTTGAAGATAGCGGTTAGGAAAATGGCGTCTGCGGAAAATTCCTTTGTTTTTGGGGAATGAAAATTCATGAAGATTTTTTTTATGTACTTAGGAAAGGAGGGCTTGTGGCTAAGTAATAACAGCCGTACAGGTCGATCGTTCAGATAAAGCGACTCAGAAAGCACATTAGGCCGTTGGTCCCACCGGGTGTCACCACTGTGTGGATCGCCCGGAGGACACGGTGGAGCATACGTTACAGGTCTGCCCTGCTTGGGCGGAGCACTGCCGTGTCCTCACGGAGGTGATCGGCGGCGGCGAACTCTCGCGTCCGGCCCTGGTTCAGGCCATGGTCCGGAGCGAGAGTGCATGGGAGGCCGTCACTTCCTTCTGCGAAGCAGTAATGCTCGCGAAGGAGGAGGCGGAGCGCGCGAGGGAGAGGCAAGATTCGCGCCCTCGCGCCCCTAGTCGCCGCAGGAGATGCCCCGGGCGTCGGGAGTCGCGAGCCGACTTCCGGCCACCGTAGACGCGGTCTTTCGGACGGTGAGCAATGGGCAGCTCGCCGTCCGATAAGGACCAGGCCCGGTTCGACGGCGCGTTGTGTTCCACGCGCGCCTCAAAAGGATGTCAGCACCAACTGACGGGGTCCGTAAGGACCAACGCCTGCTGAGGTTGCGGGTTTGTCCGAAAGGGATATCGCGGCCCCGGCACACAGGCAACGGAAGGAACACGGGTGGGTTTTAGTCAGTAAAAGTCTGACACGCCCTCTCGCTCTGGCCAGAGCTGGAGAAGTCATTTGAAGATTTCCCACCCTCAAAAAAAAAAAAAAAATAACGCCGTTGGTCCCAGCTGTCATTCGTAGATCTTTCACAGTCGTTACGAGTAGTCAGAAGCACCAAACCGGAACACATTCAAACAAACGGGCAAAATTTCTAAAATCTATATTTTCGGCATCAGACTCGTTTCCAATTACTTTTTGTCAAAAACATTCAATGTACAGTTTTGACTTCGCTACTAGGTATTTTATTATCCTCTCAACTGTCGGCCCCCCCGGGAGCGGATCCGGGGTCATCTGTCAATCTGAATCCCCTGCGGTGAAATTTTTCGATGGTAACAGGCTTCGCGTCGATGTCCCTGCCACCCTGTATATTGAATTATGTATATAGATTCAGGTAGCTAACTTTTTGATATTGATATTCCCAGAAAACTTCTAAGTTCTACATCTCCGTAAAATCGGGCCCAAATCAAACGAAAAAAAACAAAAGGCAATTGAAGATTCCAATATATTTTTATTCGTTTCTCGAAAGGTAAGAAAAGTGATTACGCTAAGGCCACATTACTGCCAGGCCGCTGTACAAGGTCAAGGCTTGGCCACAAAAAGAGGGATGCGTTATAAGGAAGAGGATGGCCATCGGGCCATAAATCAGCGTCTTTTAGTACAAAGAAATTGGACTAGGGTGTTTTATTTTTTCTGCTCGTTTAGATTTGTAAGTTTTTTGTGGAAATTGATGAAACCAACCCAATTCATATGAAATTATAGTAAGATAAGATAAGACAAAATTTTATTTCTCACCACAATATCAAAGTACATTTTCAAATGATCAAGAACAATACATAACAGTTTTAATTATAATGTGGGAGACTGGTGCCTAAGCCAAGGTGGTAAGGCCTATATTTCAGGCCTGTATTTCAGAAAATACTGTAAGTAAATAAATGTAATGTACATTTATTTATGACTAGCTGCGCCCTGCGATTTCACCCGCATTATTCTCGATCCCGTAAAAATATCAGGATAAAAAGTACCTATCCTATGTCCTAACCCAAGTCATGGTCCATCCATGTGCCAAATTTCATCCAAATCCATTCAGCCGTTTTAGCGTGAAATTTTAACAAATGAACTCACTTTCGCATTTGTAATATTAGTTAGAATTAGGATTATACACTCGGACACAAATGCGGTAAGCTATAAAAAACCTGAAAAAAGAGAGATTACACTATTGATTATTACTTATTCTAGGGTCAGTATGTGTGTGTGTGTGTGTGTGGTAAGTGGGCTTGAGTGTTAGGAAATAAATATGATAGGAAAGGTGAAGGGCCGAATGCATAGAATGGTGATATATATAAATATAAATACCTATATTGTATTGTTTAATATTTGATTAGTTTTCAAACAAGCAAGTTAGTATAGTTATGTTCATATAGCCCCTCGAAGGGGACATTTAATGTAGGTGCCTCTTGAGGAGGTAGGTTATCTTTGTAACCTTTTATTACACCCATACACCCAAAGCCACGTTACCATGACAAACATACAAGCTAAAAACATTAACTTCCTTTTGGGCTTCGCTGCAGTCGGGTAAAAATCTGACGCAAGAAGACACGCGTTTCCGAAACGCGATGAAAGATTCATAAATGTACTTTTGAAAGATGCTATTATTTAGATGATATAAGCCTTCAAGGGCTTATTGGTGATTCGCCCGAATTTTTTAAATAATATAATTTTTTCTGAGGTGATTCGCTCGAAGTAAATTTATTTGTAGGCAAATCGACAACCCCAGAAATCGATTCGGCTATAAATAAATTAACTTCGTAAATATAAGAATTAGTTCAGAAGACTGATAAGCTATAATATATAATAAATGTTTAATCTATCTATCTATCTATCTAAGCTAAGTTCTTTCAAAGCTTCCTCTCTCCTCCTATTTTGCTGTGCCCGACAGGGTCCATAATTATCACATACAGGGTGGCAGGGATATCGACGCGAAAACTGATACCATGGATTCAGTACATGAATCTGAACCAGAAAAAGGTGTTCCATACATTTTGACCGCGTAAGTATTGCACTTTTCTATGAAACAGCAGATTTTTTTAGCTGGTTCAGATTCATGTATAACTTTAACCTACCACCTTACCATTGTGGAATGCAAATAAAGTATTGACTAATAATCTGATTCAACAATTTGGCAACGTTATAAGCATATTCTTATCTTTAACACCTAATTACACAAATCAAACAACCTATCTGCAAAAGAAGTCAAATCCAAAAGCCAATATCCCAATATAGGTTATCACAATTCATTAGTAACTTACGGTCTACCTTACTATCGCAATCTTATATCAGTTCCAATAAATAACGAAGCGTATGTTTTTCTTTTTTCTTTTCTTATTGCTTCCATTGTCTCGGATATTATTAGGTATCTTTGCCAGGTGCTTGTAAGGGTTATTAATGGTTTCAAGTGAGTAAGTACTGTTTATTTTTTTGTATGGTGAATTTTCAGTTCTGTGTTTATATAATTACATTTTGCAGTGAAGGTGAAATTTTTATAGCTTTAACATTCGGAAATGTAAAAAGAATCAAAGAAGAACGGATCACTTATGGCCGATGCCTATAATTTACGGATCATTATTGGTTTTTCAGATTATCTGAAGGTACATACATATTTTATGGGGTACTGTGTTAAATGTTAAAAATACCTTGTAATAAATTGTAATTAAATTAAAGAAAATTTTAAACTCATATTAAAAATACACTTTGTAAACAAGCAAATTAGAGGATTATAGTCAAGATAAGATTGCTTGGAGACATGCTGGTCCTGCTTCTGATAATTTAGAATCTATACAAAATCAAACTGGTTGCTAATTTGATTGTATGATTTAAGTATTATTTTTATGACATTGATTTTACATTATGTGATTACTTCTTCACACACTGACTTATTAACTGTATTTTTTTTTGTAATATCGTCTACTTTTATAATGTTTGTAAATAATGTGAGCAGCATGTATCAATCACATAATTAATTCATCTATCGTTGCTTCATTTTTCATTCTTTTTACCTATTGTGATATAGTAATTTTATTCTAGGTGTATCGTCTTCACATATAATTAATGTACCTATACAAAATATTGTAAAACATTTTAAAAGAGTAACGGTCGAGTTTCTTGCCCATTCTTCTCCATACGAAAACAACCATTTGGAAGGGGCGACTGGAATCAGTTCAATTTTTTTGTAAATTTTGACGTTCAGAAGTGCCTTTTATGGGCCTATTTGAAATAAATGATTTTACTTTGACTTTGGTTAAAATTAAGATTCTGGTATATACCAATAATAAAGTAATGACGTCATACTTTTGCATAGTAGATGCAAGCTATCACAGGTAAAAGTAGCTCACGAATCAATTTTTTAAGCCCAGTTTGACAATAAAAAACTTTACCATTGGTAAGCAAAACGATTAGTTTTTATTTATAGGAACGTAGCATTAAGCAAGAAGTATGTAAAAAAACGAATCGTTTTATTTAACTTTTTCGAGATAATTAGGATATTAAAATGATTTTTTTAAACTCATTGGTCTTAACCAACAATTACCTTCATAAACGAGGCACAACGGACCACACAGGAAGTCAACGTGGACTCGCATAAAAAACCGTCAGTTTTGTTTTTTACATAGAAATACTTACACTTTACTACTTACAATTTGATGATGAGTCTCATCATCTTCGTCATAGCCAGTACAATATACAAAATTAATCGCAAAAACTGAGTTATTGAAATAAATTGTAAGTAGTCCGTAACAAGTAGCAGGACCGTCAAAATAAAAAACTATAAAACGCAATAACTGGAAGATTTAATAACCTAACCTATTACAAAAATGCGCGTAGATGCATGATTTCCTCGTTGAAATTGAATACTATTCGTTGGTTAGTATAAATAACAATTACTTCGTAAAAATAGTTAGTTTTCTCTTCTACAATCATAATACAGCGATTTTTTCATTATTTATTTATTTATTTATCTAGCAATAATCGTTCTCCTGATGCATGTTTTGGCAAAAACTCATGTAGAGCTCATTTGAGAGCTCTAATTAGCGGATTCTGTTGAATATAATTCATCAAAACAATTTTTCTCATATTAAACATATCCGATACTTTGATAATAATAGAATATATTTTTGTTATATGACTTTTATTTAAAGAAAAAATGACTGGACCTAATTCAATTTTCTACTAAAAAGGTTTGGAAACAAGTTTGAATATCCGAAGTTCTACATCATTTTCGTACGTGTAGTATTTATACTTCTCCAACATTTGCTTAATAACAAGCAATTTTTTTATTTTTTTTTATTGCTATTTCTATTTTTTTATGAATAAAATAAAAGTACCAAATATTTCACTGCGCCGGCAATGTGCGCTCAGTATCGCAATAATGCTTTAGCGCAGCACCGAAAAGTAAGAGGGCTCTTAACTTAAATTTTTAGAACTTAACAATCGGATGAAAACAAATTAAAAAATTGAAATACCACCCACCCACTCATTTGTAAAACTCGTAAACTTTCCGCAAAGAAAACACATTTATTTACAAAATCGAAGTTATAACATCCTGTAGGTACCTATGTGTTTTCAATATACCTGATAACATTAATCATAGCAATATGCTTTATTACTCAAGACAATGTTGAGCAGTCATCACGGTTAATGACAAGAGAAGGTGTGACCTATTTAGACCCAACGACTTTAAATGATCAATCATAATCAGCCTCTAATGTTCCCACTGTTGGGAACCTGTCCCCCCTCCGAGATGGAATGGGTAATCTATCACGCGAGCCCAGTGCGGGTTGCTTTAAATGATAATACTCGTACATATAAATTATTTTTTACCATTGTCACTCGAAAAAGGGCATTTTATTCATCGTTATCAGTGAATAAAACTCTCTTTTACTCACAAGAGAATAGAAACATTTTGAATTTGGAACAAGGACGAACTATACAAACTATGTACAAAAATAAATTAAACGTACTGAAAGTACGTACTGGCTGGCTAGATGGAGCTATTCCTTAGAAGCTATAGAATTAAATTTAAAAAAATATATCTCGCCAACTTTAGTTAGGTTATTTTCAATCTGTTAGCGTGGTTGTTTTAATTTTTATTTTTATTTTTAATCGTGGTTTTGACGGATCATGTGGTCTGCAATAAAGATTTTTTTTATTTATTATTTAATGTCATTTTACAATCTAGTATCTTAATTATAATAAAATCAATTCTTCCAGTGACGAAAATGAGACACTGAATACTACTAACTTCGGAATCATTTCGTTGTGAAGCAATTGTGGTAGAAAATTAGTTACCGCCAAAACTATGAGACATATAAATAACATAACTTCACGCCTTGTTTCTCCGAAGGGTTGGGCAGAGTACCTGTAGTACACCCACATTTCGCCAGCTATGTTTTTAAGTCCCATGTAAGGGCGCGAGCGTATTGCCATCAACCGGGCACAATTCCAGACTCCGGGCTGCTATTGAGAAATCCCTGTTGGAAAAACCGAATAATACTTTGCCCGATCTGGGAATCGACCCCAGGACCTCAAGCTCAGCAGTAGCGCTTGCGACCACTAGATCAACGAGGCAGTCATATAAATACTACAACTATGACAGATAAATACTATACTACTATTTATTTTCTCGCAGTCAGTGGTAAAAAGAAGAGTACACAACTCGTAAAAAAAAAAAACTCTGTCCTTGTATCCCTCGCTCCGCTCAGGATTCAAAGCTAGATCGGGATCCAACTTAGTCCCTCGAATTAAATTCCTTTTTTTTCACTTGTTGTATAATCTACTATTTTATCACATCTTTTAAAAAAGAGCTCGTTTATTCTTCGTAAACGGGGACTAAGATAAGTTTTTAGTCCCTAAGGACTAAAAGTGATTTGAATTTGGAATGTGTATATTGTTAGTAAAAGTTCCAATCACCGAAGAGATCAAACACGAACATTGTATGACCACTTCGTTTCATTTCGTTTAAAGTAGGTTTTTATTTTTATTAATTAATTTATCTTTGATAGAGATTATTTTATATTTTGTGAATGTGAGAACGCGTATATAATATTAGTTAGGATTAGGATAAGTCCAGGTTTACACATAATGTTTTTCTTCCGCGATGTCAGTATGTTCAAGATAAACTCAGAAAGTACCGTCTGTATTTTTTTCGTTTCACTGCTCGGGAGTTTGTTGCTAAAGCAATAGTATCACATGCTATTGATTGCTTTAGCAATTTGTGGCTTTTTGTAAAACTGTCTTATGTTATTTCGATCTTTAACAAATATAGACTTCAAGATTAATTAGGTAAAAACGAACTCAACCACAAAAAATAGAACAAATACATATGTACGTACTTGTAACATGTACATAAACGGAAAAAAAAATTACGAAACAAATAATAACATTTACCTTCCCACAAAATTGCTACACGTAACGTATTTTAACACCTCGTTCCTAAATACAACCAATAATTAACAACTAATTTAATACAGACAACATCAGTAGGTAGCTATTCAATTTAAACCACATAATAATTATGCAACACGATTATTCCATCATTTTAAGTTCAATTTGAACAAATGTAGGCATTTACCTAAAATTTAAAATTCTAACATTACTGTTATGTAATAGTTAATTATTTCGCGCAAAGCTATGGTTTCGTAAGAAAGTTTTTTGACACCTTAATGTCAATTACTGGTGAAAAGGACAGATTTTCATGACGGCCGTTTATTATGACGGAACCGCTTTCCTAGTAACCCAAAGCTTCAGTCATTAAACAAAACACAAATAAGAAATAGCAATTATTTTTACTATAGGTACAGTGGTGGCATCTACATCGCCACATGTGAACTACGCATCAAATAATTGACCTCACACAAAAATCCTGACGTCACACAAAAATCTTGACGTCACACAAAAATCCTGACGTCACACAAATCCTGCATCGCGCCATTAGAGTTTACCGCGTGAACTCCATATATATAACTTCCCCGACATCAATCTTTGGTTAATTACCCACCAGACACGACACCCGTTTGATCGGAGGATCCTCCCTTTTCTATAGAGGATGCACTACTTTAAACCCTGTTCCTCATACCTATTAAGTACTAAATTAATCTGAAGAGTTAATTTTTTTGTTTGAACGCGCTAATCTCTACGAACTACCAGGCTGATTTGAAAACATCTTTTTGCATTTGGTAACCCATTTCTTGACGAAGGCTAAGAATTTTTTTATTTAATAGTTGAAGGCAAAGGCTAGGCAAGTTGTTATGTATTAATGCTGAAATGAGTTTCCATCCTACATTGATATTCAAAGAAACTTATCACTGCGTAGTACTACATAGTTCGTCCACCCGCTCAAATCCATCAGAGAAATAATTTCATCTAAGGAAATATCAGAGAGATGTAATAAACAGACACAAAGCAAGTTATAGCCTCAAGAATACGTGAACCATAATATTAATATAGAGTGAGCAGTGATAGCCTAGTGGTGTGACCGTCGGACTGCCAAGTCATAGGTCTCGAGTTATAACCTCTGACTTTTCGGATTTATGTGCGTATTGTATAATTATCACTTGCTTCAAAAAACGGTGAAGGAAAACATCGTGAGGAAATCAGCATGCCTGAGAGATATATATCGACGGCATGTGAAGCCAAGTCAGAGGCCCATGGGCGGCTTTAAAACTCTGACACCAGGTTAGTCACTAACCACACGAAAGGAAGAAGAAGAAGAGTCTGTAGTAATACAATAAAGCTGAAGATTCTGTTTGGATTTTTGTTTGAACGCGCTAATCTCTTATGAACCTAAGAACTATCAGTCGGATTTAAAAAAAGACGTGTGGCACTTGGAGACTGCCGCGGTAAAGCTATTGCATAGCATTTTTTATCAACTTATGCAATTATAATTATTTATTTATTTTATTTATGCAGTAGTTTTTTCCTTTGTTTTTTTGTCTTTGATATTAATTCAAGTTACACTTTTTGAGCATGGTGACCGATAAGAAAACAATTTCTTTTATTAAATAAATGAGAAGTTAATATTGTTCAAAATATTTTTATTATCTTACAATACATGTAGGTTCTTCAGGAATATTTATCATTGAAACTATAGAAAGACCGTAAAATCACGAACAAAATGCTATATAATCTTACGTATAAAACAAATAACATACTTACGTACGAGTACCAAGTATTTATCAAAACGTTCGCTAACACAATGCACGCACTGTTCACGGCACAGATAAACAAGTGATTTCACCCACCGCTACAATATTTATTATGCTTCTAACAACGTAACGCCATCTTACGAAAATGTCAGGAATTTATGTGGCTTTCTGTCAGTATAAGAACGAAAACTGAAGCTCCGTTCAAAAAATTTCAAAAAATAAAAACAGCGTGCGCTGACAAGGGTGTTAGGTTTTTTCGTTACGGAATTTCTGGATTCGGTCTCCACGCTCAAGGCCCGCGATAGAAGCTATGCAATAGCTTAAAAAAACATTTTAGAATTTGATAGTCAAATTCTTGAGGAAGGTATAGACTGTTTAACATCACGCTACGACCCTTAGTCAGAAAGAACGTTGAGTGAAACCGAAGTAATAGCGCAAGCGACCGATGTGATGATACGCGGTGGGTTGGGGGAACAAGAAATTCCACACGGACGAAGTCGCGAGCAGAAAGTAGTACGTATTATAACAGAAATGGCCAAACCATAATGACCGAAAGATATTATCGTTTTAATAACGTTTCATTGTCGTTAGTGGTTCGGTAATCGTAATTACTGCCCCAGTGTACGAAATATATGACCTCTTCGCACGGCTACTTGACTTATGTTCGAGCTACTCGCCTTTCATTTGTTTGTACGAGTGACTGATTATTATATGAGTGGATTTTGAAGAACACATACTTAGATAGAATACTCCTTATCATGTACACCATTTAAAATAACAGATATACTCGTAATTGTAGGGTTTTACATAGGGTGACACGATGGGTGGTCTTGTCGCTAAAAGCGATATTTTACAGACAACCTTTGGATGGACTAAAGAGAGAAGGAGAGACAATACTGCAGGTAGTCAGTGGTGTACCATTTACATAATTATACAATAAATACATAAAACATATACTTATCTATATAAAATGTATATATACAATAATAAACATGAAATAATAATTACTGAATGAATAATGACTGTCGTGTCAGTTGACTATTAATCAAGTAAGTCAGTGAACTAGGATGTTGTTTATTATGGGTACTTTATTTAAGTACAAAGTATTATAGGTACGTTGTTTATTTTCTTCGCCATCTTTATTAAATAACAAGAAAACGCACGTAGATTTTAGCTATAAATATTGAAAAAGCTAATTTAGCTATAGACTTCGGAAAAGGTTGAGCTTTAGGAGTCCATGGTTACCTTCATACAGATTTTCTTTATTATTAATTTATCTATACATAGTATAATAAAATATGAACGAAGTCAAAACTGAACACTAAATATTTTTGAAAAAATGTAATTGCTACGAGGCGTGGGAACGATTCTGATGCCCAAAATATAGTCTTTAGAATTTTTGTCCGTTTATCTGTTTGGGTGTATGTTCAAAATTGGCGCAAAAATGGCTGACTGAGGGTGAAATTTGGCATAGGGTACCTTTAATCCCGTTAGGACGTTCTCGTAGGATATTTTCCGACATCCACGCGGACAAAGCCGTGGGCAACATGTTTGGGAACATGTGTGGGAAACATGCTGGTCCTGCTCCATAGGACAATTTAGAGTCTAGACAAAATCAAACTGGTTGCTTATTTAATTATATAGTTTGTTATTTTTTATAACTCTGATTTTACATTCTGTGATTTCTTGAACTCACACACTGACTTATTAGTATTACTTGTTAAAATGTTAGGAATATCGTATAATTTTGCAATATTTGTAAATATGTGAGCACCATGTATCTATCTATCATAATTAATTTATCTGCAATTGCTTTATTTTTTTTTCATTTTTTTTTTACCTATCGTTGTATAGTTATCTTATTCTAGATGCATCGTCTTCACATATAATTATATAATTAATGTATACAAAATATTGTAAAAACATTTTAAAAGAGTAACGGTGGAGTTTCTTGCCCATTCTTCTCCATACGAAAACTACCTTTTGAAAGGGGCAACTAGAATCAATTCTATTTTTTTGTAAATTTGACGTTCATAAGTGCCTTTTATGTGCCTAATTGAAATAAATTGTTTGACTTTGACTTTGGCAAAAACTAGTGGAAAATAAAGGTAAACTATATAATTATTCTCATCCTACTTCGTAGTCTAGAGAATCTAGTTAACTATATTCCATTTGAATTATGATAAGACATTTAAATAAACCTTTTTTACAGTCCGTTCAACCGATTTGACTTCTATTGCGTTGGTGGCATGGCAAATGGCAGCTGCAGTAAACAGTTGGTATTGTAACCACATTTTAGCGTTTAATGTCGTCCTTATGCCTACGCTATAGATGTCAAAATCGTAACAACAATCATATCGAAAAAATTATTTGTAAACGATGTATGTTTTCTCCACCTACCAGTAGTCTAGGCAATATGACTAGGTAGTAACACATAAGAAAGAAAGAAAGAAAGAAAATGCGTTTATTGGCATTACATTAGCAGAAAAATACACCTTATAACTAAAAAAAAAAAAAACAGAAAACAATGATTATAATGCCAATAGGGCCTCAGCTCAGCATAGATGTCAGATAAGAGGCGTACTGAACACAGCATAACTCGAAATCAGGCCAGTCATGTCACATAATGTGGTTAACTTGGAAAATGCACAATAACGGTAAAAAGCAACACAGGTTATTTAATATAGTGCTCAAATATACTCACGTTATTTGATATACTTACATAATATAAGTACATGTCGGAAATACGTTACTAAGTTGACTAATCGGGACGCCAGCGCCACCTAGCGGCAGAGTCTACAACATAACGCTCGGACCAGCCGGAGCTCAGCAGAGTTCATGGGTGCAGTGAAGACGTTTAGAAACTGTCGCGCATTCTGAATAGTTGTGTCGTGTACCTACAGTGTGTGAATTGCTAGTGTGATTAATTTGATAGTAAATTATAATTTGATCTGAACTGTAAACGGTTTTTCTATTGCGCAATAACCAACACTATACACAGTACGCCTACAGTAGCTAAAATATGGCTGATAATAACGAAAAAGACATACCCTCCTCCGTTGTACATAATAGTTTTGTTCTCTTTGTGGAGAGGAATGTTGGTGGAGTGAATATTTTTTCTATGACTGGTTTTTCAACTTGATGGACTTCTACTCCAGATTCACGCCTTCCTTTCCATAAAAACGAATAAACCCTTTTTATAAAAAAAATACTTTGTTACATTTCAATTTACAAAAGACACATCTTTTTTTTTTTTTTTGTGTGGGAAATCATCAAATGACTCCTCCCACTCTGGGCGGAGCGAGAGGGTGTGTCAGACTTTTACTGACTAAAACCCACCCGTGTTCCTTCCGTTGCCTATGTGCCGGGGCCGCGATATCCCTTTCAGACAAACCCGCAACCCCAGCAGGTACAAAAGATCATCCTGAAAATTTAAAATGAGGGGCGTGACCGCAACGGTGTAGTAATTGTCTTTTGCTCTTTAAGGGTTGCGGTGTCGACTCCCTGGATCCAGAATTCTTTATTTATGTTTCTAACTATTTGTTATATTTTGGTGAGTCGTCCCTAATTTGTTCATCAGAAAACAAGCGTCTGTCATTAATGCACACACTCACACTTACATTACACTTACCTTTCTGGCGCAGCCGTGAGGCAAAGAAAGCATTTAATTTTTTTCTTTATTTTATAGTTCATGAACTGTTGGCAAATAAATGTATCTTTTTTTCTATATTGCATGGTATGGTTTCTGGTTGAGGTATCTTTAATGCACCGTGACAGTAAAATGAAATTCTGGAGTCAGAATCCGCATTTTTAAGCGAAACGTTAACAGCAACTTAATTAAGATCATAAACTTAACAGAAATTAATTTAAAATTAACTTTAGAATCAATTTCTAAATTAAACTTGCACAATTTATCAGAGCAGTCTACCGATTCAACACCTGTTTCTTCCGATGCTTCCCTAAATCAGATAAGAACCAACTTTGTCCACCAAAGACTTCGGAAAACTTTGCTTCCTTAAACTTACCTTTGAATCTTCGGACATTTAACAGAATGTTCTTCAAACAATTCAGCTATAGAGCTACCCCTATAAGGGCTCCTATAGACAGCCGATTGCATTTTCAACTAGGTTCAGTTAGAAAACAAAACTCCTGGTTGCTACTGAGAAATTTCTGATAGAAAAAAAACAAAATGACTGCCCGACCTGAGCATCGAACCCAGGACCTCAAGTTCAGCAATAGCACTTGCGACCACTATTGGTCAAGTAATAGTGTACAACTGACGAAGTCCCCTAGGACCGATACCTGCCCGGGTCGCGGGAAAGTCCGAAAGGGATACCGTGGCCCCTGGCAACGTACAGGAAACTGAAGGAATACGGGTCGGTTTTAGTCAGTAAGACTCTGACACCCTCCCGCTCCGCCCAGAGCGGGAGTATTTATTTGAGAATTCACGAAACGAAAAAAAAAAAAACAGTAATAGTGTCGTTTATTTTGTCGGAGTTGTCGGTCGATCGCAACCCTTACTATTGAAAATGGAGTTGGGGTTGTATACCTTCTCATAAACATGACAACTTGTGTCAGTGGAGAGTCGGCTGTGTGCCGGCGCCCTAATTCGCCAGAGGCTCAAGAGCTAATAAATTACTGCTTATCTTGTATACCATTCAAAAGAGATTCTGGGGGTTGCTCCCTAATCCCAAATAATGGAGGCCACCGATTTTTAGACATGGCTTAAAGCTGTTTTCATATAAAAAAGGTTTTTGTACGTTTAACTTTTATTGCGCCGAATTAACTCCTCAAAAAGGTACGTAAATATATCTGTAGGGAGTTTGAAGGCTTTTTAGTTTTTTTTGTTAGTCTAAAATTGGAAATTCTTCTTGAGTAATTACCAACAAGAGAATATTTTATGACACATATTTCCGTACCGTTTTCCTCTAAAAATCTCGCAAAATATAAATTATGGGTGAATTTCACCGCTGCCTCACCCCTTGGGTATAAAAGGCGTGATGTTATGTTATGTGCTATGTTTCACAAATTTTGTTTAATTTGTTCAAGAGCTGTCATTGTTGTGGAATATTGACACTGACAGCTCTTGAACCCGGTTTGGATGTACTGATCGTGATCCAGTTATTTTTTTAAATCGCTCTAAGGCACTGAAGTCTTGATCAACACAAAAAGTTTATTATTATTTTGTAACGTGTTAGGAAATCATGAAAGTATCGAAGGTGCCTACCATTTTCATTGTCTTGCTAAAATCCGTACAAAATATCTTCAAAGTTTTAAGAGATTATAATTTTTGATTTCTGGAAGTCATTGCAATAAACATAGTCTATAATGTTCCCACATAAGAGGGAGTGGGCCGTAATCCACCACGGCCAGCGGGTTGGCGGATGTGTCTTAGAAATTTTAGTTCTATGACGACAACTTCCTCACGTTGTTTACCTTAGATCCTTTTTTTAGATCAGTGGTGATTAAATAATTTACACAATGTAAACTGCCTGCTTAGGTTCGAACCCTTGACCTTACAACTCGTAAGTCGGGGCTGTTACCACTGGGCCACCAGTGCTATTGAAGTCCATCTCCATCCTAGAAGTCCCGCATACCCTGAAAATCTTGAAATTCTCCCAGGCACCACCTAGGATACCTGTCAGTATTGTCCAATAGAATTTATAATATTGGAGGAACTCCGTAAAAATATGCCACATTGAGTTAGACTAAAAAAAACAAAAAATCGACCCCAACGTCAGATCAGAGTAGGCTGATCTCAGTAATGTGATCTCATGACTGTCATCTGCATTCAAACTCAAACTCAAAGCATTTATTTCAATTAAACCAATTACAGGCACTTTTGAATTGTCAAGGAATCGGTCAGTCAGAAATATGAAGCTAGTTGCCCATTCCAAAGCGTAGTAGGTACCTATGGAGAAGAATGGGCAAGAAACTCTACGGACACTCTTTTAATAAAATAAATGTTACAAAATATTGGTTACATCATTCATGTTAAAATTATACATGTGAGAACAATGTAGAAAGATGTGCACGTTAGAAGCGTCCATAATAAAAAAGATAAAACAAAGAACAATTCAAAAATTTAAATCAGCCATGGCAGCTAAGAGTTGACTAGTCCCAACTGACGTTCAGCTCAACCATTTTGAAGGGAGCTAATTGATCCAACACACGCGCCACCATCAGCGAGACATCTGAGTGAGCATGACATACTCACAGCCGCCAGGGCACATTCAAGACAATAAAAGACGTATTACCCGGTAAATGGTAGCTCTTTAGTACATAGTACTCACACCTGTGTTCTGCAATTATATAATACAAAGGGGATTGATTTTATACAATGCAAAGATGGTCATAAAATCTTCAGCAGCTCCAACAGTATTTTCAAATGTTAATCAAGTTGTGCTTGTGGAGCAGGACCTGCATTAAGCCAAGCATTTTTATCAGCGATGTAATCCCCCAACTTATAATATGCCTGCCTGCATAGTGTGCATTTTATACAAGATTTGAATTTCGTCTCATTCAGTTGAAATATGTGGGGGGGAATTTTATTGTAACATTTTAAACAGTATCCCGTGAAAGATGAGTCCACTTAAGCCAGTCTGAAACCTGGTTGAACTAATAGGTCCTATTTCTTGTACTATAATTATGTCTATCATCTCTTTTACGAAAAAGATGTAATTTTTTTCTTACGTACTTGATGTTTTCATAGATATATTGACAAGGTACCGTCATTCTACGATCTCCAACTAAGGCCTGTTACCACCCTGCCAGGGTTGCGAGTTTGTCCGAAAGGGATATCGCAGCCCCGGCACACAGGCAACGGAAGGAACACGGCTGGGTTTTAATCAGTAAAAGTCTGACACACCCTCCCGCTCCGCCCAGAGCTGGAGAAGTTATTTGATAATTTACCACCCTCAAAAAAAAAAGAAAAAAAAAGGCCTGTTACCACTGGGCCACCACTGTTGATATCACTTATTGTAATACGCGTAATTATATTATATGCTTAATTAATGGGTTAGTTAATTCAATGCTAAGTATCTCGGAGAAGTTCTATACAGAATACAGTTAGTTACTAAGAGTAAAGCTTTAACTTAGGATTAAGATCTTATAATAGATTTAGAACGCCTAGATCTACGATTAACAACTGTTGTGTTTTCTTATCGCGATGTTAATTTGGGGCTGCTTTTTATTATTATTCTAGATTTAGTTAAATGTTTTCTAATGTTAAGCTGTCGTAGACTAATAAAATAATTATTATACCATTATCTTTTTTATTTTTTTGGATTAAGTGCGTTCATCCAAAAAGTTGGCAACGTCGCAAATAGCTGTCAAATATTTACCTGTTCTGTCTAGGGAAATAAGAATTATGGCTAACTAGTGGACTAGAATATTAATAATGAATTGCAATTATAACACTGAATTTGATGTTGTCCGTTTCAAGTGGAGTTTGTTTTTTAAATTTGTTTGGAAAGTTTCCAAATACTTTTTTCACATCTAAAACTAAATATTCAGTGTTACGATACTAATTATTGCATTTCATAATCAATATTTTATTTCACTAGTTAGCCATAAAGTAATTTGCCAAATTAATCCAAATAGCCAAATATATGACAGCTATTTGCAACATTGCTCACTTTCTCTATAAACGCTCATAATAAAATAAAAACACATCAGCTGCATTTCTCAAGGCACGCACCTCTGACTTTTCGGATTCATGTGCGTATTGTATAATTATCACTTGCTTAAAAAACGGTGAAGGAAAACATGGTTAGGAAACCGGCATGCCTGAGAGATATTTCTCGACGGCATGGAAGCCAAGTCAGAGGCCCATGGGCGGCTTTAAAACTCTGATACCAGGTTAGTCACTCTAACCACACGAAAAGAAGAACTGCCTTTCAAATACTTCCAATCAGAGAAAAATAAGGAAAAGAGTGTCGTTTCCTCATCATCACCATCATCATATCAGCCGAAATACGTCCAATGCTGGACACAGTTCTTCCCAAAGCACAACCCGTTCTGTGCATTTCGCATCCAGTGAATGCCTCCGGCCTTTACAGGCTAATTGATCCACCTTGTGGAAGGCTTTCCAACGCTACGTCTTGCAGTACGCAGTCCAGAACCTTTCGGCCCCATCGGCCATCTGTTCTACGAGCAATGTGCCCCGCCTGATGCCACTAAAGTTTGATAATTCTTCGGGGCGTTTCCTAATCCTTCATAAATAATAGTTTTTCATACAAAAATATCAACATAGTGAATATGTTCCGCTCATTACAAATATTTGTCGTCAACCGAATCAGACAGCCCCAAAACCCATCATGGAACACTTTAATCAAGACTCGGTAAGCATCGGTAATGTTCGGAAATTTACGGCGTTACTTTTTTATCGTCGAGTCAAGGCGCAATTACCCATCAGTCTGCCACATCCGTTTCTGGATATAAATTCATCGCTATTTATGTTCCCATTTGCATCCCAGTTCCATCTCAGCTTTGCGAGATTTGGCTGTTTTGTTTTTCAAACGAGTTTTCCTTTGAAATCTGCAATTTGGTTTTTTGAATTTAAATTTCGAATGTTTTCAGTTCGGTGTTTGTGTTTTATTTTTGTGAGTGGGATTCTCCAGCTAGTTATCCGACAAGCAAAAATGGTTGTGTTGTAATGAAATAGTTAAATGAATTGAATTTGCTTTGTCGACATACATATGAGGAGACATAAGTATGTAATTGGTCTTCTTTTAGGCGTTTAAATTATGTATTGTTACACTTTCACGAAATATTATTACCCAAAAACAAAACAAGCAACATTGTCTCTATTGACAAAAATAAACAAAATACAAATATAATTAAAATTTTATAAAGCTATGAATAATAATATTAATGAAAAATCTAATTAATAAAGATCTTAAATTAATTTATTCATTGAAAAAGAACGCATAGCATACACCTCTGGAGCACTAAGGGAGAATTTTTGAATATTCATTCTTTATAGGGGTTAAAATAACAGGGCATGAAGTTCGTCATTTGTGCCGATAGGAAATCCCATCGGGCACACAGCTTCTAATATTAATAAAATATTAACTTTCATGACAAAAGATTTTACATTTATCAATTTTCTTTTGAAGGAACTACGTTGACATTTATTTTCGTAAATTTTCCAATAATTGTCGTTTTGATAGACAATATGAGCTCCAAAAAGCAAATGATAAACGATAAAATTGACATGCTCCATTTTTCCCGAGCATTCTCATTATAATGAGAATTAAATTAATTATGTTGGTACCTTATAAGTTATAAGTATAACTATTCAGACTGATTTCTGATTCTTTTTTGTGCTTTATGTAAAACATACATACGCCGTCTTCTTCTGAATGTAATAAGTATAGATTAATGGGTTACACAATGGAGGAGCTCGTGGCTAAGTAACAACAGCCGCACTGGTCGATCCATCAGCTTAAGCTACGCTTGCCGGGGTTGGTCAGTGGAT
Organism: Agrochola macilenta; assembly: GCA_916701695.1. NCBI lineage: Eukaryota > Metazoa > Arthropoda > Insecta > Lepidoptera > Noctuidae > Agrochola > Agrochola macilenta. The sequence goes on along the minus strand of OU753564.1, from coordinate 6,372,622 downwards.
GGGTGACCATCTTTACATACCGAGAATCCTCCGTGCCTCGGAAAGCACGTTAAGCCGTTGGTCCCGGCTGTCATTCGTGGATCTTTGACAGTCGTTACGAGTCGTCAGAAGCCCGAAAGTCTAACACCAATCTTACCAAGGGGTAGCGTATTACCTAGTTACTGGGTTGTGGAGGTCAGATAGGCAGTCACTCCATGTAAAATACTGGTATTCAGCTGCATCCGGTTAGACTGGTAACCGACCCCAACATAGTTGGGAAAAGGCTAGGCAGATTGATTTTAATGGGTTACACAATCTAAACTGCTGATAATGAGAAGAAGGCTGAATGTTAAAGTCAAAGTCAAATCATTCACTTCAAGTGGGTCAATAAAAGGCACTTTTGCAAGAAAATAGAATTGATTTTATTTTAGAAGTTTAGAAGAACAACGGGGTCACACAGACATACACGAAATGAAACTTTAATTTATAATAATGTATATAATAGATGGTGCTGTGGTGGCATTTACATCGCCACATGCGGACTACGCATCAAAGACCTGAAGGCCAATTCTTGTACTTAAAAAACGTTCACATTCAAGTCGCAATCTGTCAAACTTGTCAAAAATTTTGGTAAATTGGTTGTATTTTTGACAGATTGCGAATGAGATGCGAATGCGAACGTTCTTAAAAATTAGAGGAATTGCCCCTCAGATGTCACACAAAAATCCTGACGTCACACAAAATTTCTGACGTCACACAAATCCTGCATCGTGCAATTTGAGTTTACCGTGCGAACGACATATATAAAACTATCTGACATCAAACGTTGGGCAGTTGCCCGCCAGATACGACACCCGTCTGGTCGGAGGATCCTCCCTTTTCCATAGAGGATGAGTGAACTTTACACCCTGATCCTCATACCTCTAAAGTGCCTAAAACAGAACCATAAAGTCTTACATGAATTTTCTTTTCTGCCTTCCCCTGGCCTTAACACACAAATATTCAACTGTTCTTTATCCATGCTACCCGCTACCCTTATCACTCATTCTCTCACAAACGGGCTCTACGTCATCGGACCGTATCGTGGAAACGCACTGATAAGTTCTACTAACTCGTCTCTTAGGGCTGTCGCATCAAAAAATCAGAGGGGACAATAGTATGTTGTGTTAGGACGCTATCAAATAATGCCAAACAATTTAGACATTTGTCGACATCAACCAATGAAAAACAGTGTTTCACTTTTTATATTTTTATTTATTGCTTAGACACGAGGCTTTTGGCTACTTTTGTAAGTGTGTATTTTATGTGTTTTTGCCTTATTATGTGCGTTTTGTTTGTGCAGAATAAACAATTTTTCTTTCTTTTTTTTTTCTTTTACATCGGCTTTGTTTGACATTAAAAAAAAAAGTATCTCAAACAATTATAAATCGTGTTTATTTTAATATATTATGGTTGATTTGTATTATATACACTGTTATAATATTAACTTATTCAGCTGGTAAAATTTATATAGATTTGTATTTTTTTTTTACACTCTTGCAATCAATCTGCCTAGCCTTTTCCCAACTATGTTGGGGTCGACTTCCAGTCTAACCGGATGCAGCTGAATACTGTATTTTACATGGAGCGACTGCCTATCTGACCTCCACAACCCAATAACTGGGTAATACGATACCCCTTGGTAAGACTGGTTGTCAGACTTTCGGGCTTCTGACGACCCGTAACGACTATCAAAGATCCACGAATGACAGCCAGGACCAACGGTTTAACGCGCTTTCCGAGGCACGGAGGAGTCTCGGTATGGCACCCATCCACAGACCAACCCCGGCAAGCGTAATTTAACCTGATGGATCGAACCGTTCGGCTGTTATTACTTAGCCACTTAGCCACGAGCTCTTCCAAAACAAAACAAAATGTATTATTCCATAGTAAATTTTATAAAAAGTTATTTAACATAACGATGCATAAATAAAGATCATTTCGAGCTGCGAATTTATGCTGTTTGTCTGTTTTTATGATTTTTAGTTCAAACATTACGTTTAGTTCTGTTCGTGTGTTCGTATTGAAAGTTTGCACAATCCCTTATTGTTTTCATTGAGATAAGCAGAACTATTATTGTACTGCATTTGAACTGAACTAAACTAATTATCCGTAATAATATCGTTTGTGGATTTATTTTAATCAGTGATCTAACAGTTGTGAGCCAGACGTTTTTATTAAGGTGGCTTGACAGTAAGTAGGTATATATATTTATGAGTATATAGAAGAATTGATTGTATTTTTTTTTAAAGTGGCTTATCCTAGGGTGAAGGGTGCTTATCTTTTTCGAGACGTTTGATAGATAGATAAAATATTTATTTGTTGCAACAAGAAAAACAGAATAGACTTGAATTAAGGTACGATTAAAAATATGAATAAAGGATTTAAAGAAGAGTATAATTAATGTACAATTTCTTAAAGTGATGATGATCCATCACAAAAAAAAAAAAAGCTGAAAACGGTCTATTGTCATAAACAGTTTAAAATAAATAATTACCTGATTATTTTCATGCCATTACCATACCACCCACAATACAGAAAATTCAAATACTGAATGTAAATACTTATTTCTTGAAAGTGCCTAAATCAAAATTTCTGAACTAGACACCCCTGCGTAAAATGCCTTAGGGACAGAATACAAAAGTTGTAAGGGCGGTGGTGAGTGAAATACATGGCCGCTGGTATTAAAATATATGATGAAACTAGGCGTTTGGTCCCTTCACAAGATTCTGTTATTGGTTCTTGTTGGTCTTTATTCACTGTTTGATCTAGGTTTATTTAGTTTATGCTTTTGTTTGATTTCTTTGCATAGTTTTTAGGGTTCCATACTTCTTAAGGAAAAACGGAACCTTTATAGGATAATTTCGTTGTCCGTCCATCTGTGGAAGTATCAAGTTGAAATTAAGGCTCCGTGCAAGAAAAAACCTTTTTTCGTCATAACTTAAATAATTGTAAGTATTTAGTGTGTGTGTGTGTGTGTGTAGTGTGTTGTGTGTGTAGTGTGTAGTGTATTGTGTGTGTGTTGTGTTTTTATTGCGCTCTCGAAAATATGGTTTATTTCGCCTTTGATTTACTTAAAGATATTGTATAACCATAAAATAAAATTTTGATTTTATTTCAAGGATAGCTGAAGAATAATGTGTTATTTTTTAATTTCTTGTTATGGTTTGCTGAATAATAGGAAAAAAAAGAAGTTTTTTTCGACATGATTTTAGAAAAACAAAAGTAGTTTCTTGTAAAAAAAGTGATCAAACGTCAGTCTCGTGTTATTTAGCGGAAAACTTGTTACGAATATTTGTGATTGTCCATGAATACTTAACTTAATTGAAAAAATCCCTTTCAGCCACATGCAAAACAATGAACTCGACTTTTCAAATCACAAATAGTTTTGTTTAAATTATTTTTTCCGTTTCTTACAACTAATGAAAAATCAAAATCCGTCGATTTCGTACACGGTATTTTAATATCGAATACGTAAGTCTACGGTCCCTTGATACTCTAAAAAATCAAGCTTCTAAGTCAACGCAATGAAAAAAAATGGCCATTCATGCGACATATTTTGATACTCGAAAATAAATTTATAAAAACCTACAGGGTACTTCCTAATGACCTTCAATCATGAAATTTGGCAAGAAGCAAGGTCTCACAGCACACCGCTCTCAAATTGACACACTTGTATACAACTGTCAAAGAACGATAGTTATGATTTATATAAACACTTTAAGTTAGAAGTCAATTTGACAATCCATTAAATTCCCTGAGTTTACTAAATTATTGACATGCAGTAAATTCGGTTCATCAGACAGGAAGAACCGTGGCAACCACCTTTATACGTAGTCAAAGAGCAAGGGATGTTGAAAGCGCGTGTCGGATCAAAGGCTGAGTTGCAGTACAAAGCCTTTACAGCTCACTGGCTCCCTGACTACATTAGAAGGTAATTAAACATCCTCCCTTTTCCTCTCTAATTGATTTTTAAACGTGTTAAGATTAACAATTATTTGATTAGGACATATTTAGCTTGTGCTAGTGACTGTTTTTTTTTTTTTTTAGATTACTTTATGAAATATTATTTTTAACCCCTGACACAAAAAGCTGGGGTCTTATAAGTTTGACCGCTATGTGAGTGTGTCGGTCTGGTGGTTTATCAAAATCAGTTCAGCCGTTTAAAGATTATCAGGTCTTTTCTAGTTGATGAATTGATGTGAGCGTCTTCCACAGGTCTGATCGATTTGAATTTCTGTTACTTCAATGATATTAGAAGAACATAGTGACCTTGAACTGATGCTTCAGCATCACCTGGAATTTGCAGGATAGCCAGTTGCCAACCTTACCAACTTACAGCACAGGTATCGTGTTTGGGCTCATTGGAATGATCTCAATGAAAAAGTTATAGATAACATGAACAGGATCTGGTGATGGAGTTGGAAAGAGAAATAAGGAAATGTTTGGGTCGGGGTTTTTTAATTTTAATATAATTTCACTTGTTACCAGTACCGGTTGTGTTTCGCAAATTCTCAAACACTCTGGATCATACCGCAAAAAACTCTTGTTCAAATCGTTTTGTGTGAGTTTGTTCCAGATATACCAACATAAATATTGTCTGTAACCGTTGTTTAGCCTAAACAGCTGATAAACATAGTTTTGTGGTAGTAAGATTCATGTTTGTACATTTTTTTCCTCCCAGTAACGTGGGACAAAATTGAAACTGTAACGAAAAGCGGACAAGGGCATATATTTTGAAACGAGCGTGATATCGCATAGTAATAGAGGATATTTCTTCACGTGTGATAAAGTGGATAAATAAAAGCAAGATGGCTGACAAACATCAGTCAAAAAAAATCGGAGATATTGCTACGAGTAGCTACGCCGTAGCCCGTAGCAGCGTAGCGGGATGAGAGGATGTACAGAATTAGACAAATAAAGTGAATGTTATCGTTGGCATGTTTACACTAGCTTTATCGCTACCTTGAGTTTATATGTTTAAGATTTATCCTGTTATGAAGGTTCAAGGAAATTGTTCTTCTTCCTTTCGTGTGGTTAGTGACTAACATAGTCTCAGAGTTTTAAAGCCGCCCATGGACCACTGACCTGGCTTCACATGTCGTCAAGATTTATCTCTCAGATTTCTTCACGATGTTTTTCTTCACCGTTTTTGAAGCAAGTGATAATTATACAATACGCACATGAATCCGAAAATTCAGAGGGATTGATAGGTTAATAAGTAGCAGTTACCCTGCAATTAGCATTTTGCTTTTGTTATGTTTTTGTTGTCATTTGCCAATGTCACAAGAGTGCTAAGAGTAATTACGTAATAGTCTTTGGTCCGTGGCCTTGGGCCTTGACATTAACCAATGAACACCATTGTTTTTATTTTTTTAATTCTATTTTTGGTTGAATACAAGGCCTTTGGCTACTTTTGTATGTGTGTATTTTATGTCTTTTTGCCTTTAAATGTGCGTTTTGTTTGTGCAGAATAAACAATTTGTCTTTCTTTCTTTTCAGTTCAACCTTTTCGTTGCTCTTCTTAACAACACAACGGATTGTGATGCTGGTTTCACAACCATTCAGAGAATTTATTTCTGAAGGTTTATGTGTATAATCCTACCAATATTATAAACGCGAAAGTTTCTGAGTATGGATGGATGTATGGATGTTTGTTACTCTTTCACGCAAAAACTACTGCACGGATTTGGATGAAATTTGGCAAACAGACAGTTTATAACACATAAGATATTTTTTATCCCGATATTCTCACGGGATCGAGACTTATGCGGGTGAAACCGCGGGACGCTGCTGGTACGTTAATATTTAACTTAGATATAGCACAGAAATCTTGATACTTTGAAATTGACAAGTCACCATCCCCACATCAGTAGATTGCTCTCGTGCCAAGCAGGGCCGGGTCGTTATTAATCCTAATCCAAATCGCTTTCACGCTAAAACGGATGAACAGATTTTGAAGAAATTTGGCACATGGATAGACCATGATCTGGAGAAGGATATAGGGTACTTTATATCCCGATATTCTCACAGGATCGAGTCTTATGCGGGTGATACCGCAGAGCGTAGCTAGTCACAAAATAAATATCTGCAAGAAAATAAAATAGAAGCTCTTTTTTCCGCTGAGCTTATCATCAGGTTAGCGCATTTGAAGGTGATACAAAATTTATGGCAGCCACTTTACGACAGATGCCGTAACTGCGGAATTGCTATTTACGATTAGTAAAATATTAAGTTTATGGCTCATTTTATGATTTAGGTACCTATCTTGTTGTTGAGTTAGTGTGCTCTTTTTACAGATATAAGTTCTAGGTTCAAAGCGAATCACCTAAGTATTTTTATTAGTTCACCGCTTCACAAAAATACAGTGGGTGAGATAAGTAGGTACAGCCAGGGAAATAAATTGTTAAGCTAATTGACACCCTCCGCCAATATGCCATGATTCCATTGCCGTGATTCCATGCCATTGATAGCCCATTGGTGTGACCGTCGGACTGCCTAGTCATAGTCGTCTAGAATTCTAACCTAAGGTACTCGCCCGTACGCACCTCTGACTTTTCGGTTTCATGTGCGTATTGTATAATTATATATCACTTGCTTAAAAACCGGTGAAGGAAAATATCGTGAGGAAACTGGAATATACCTAGCAGTGATAGCCTAGTGGTGTGAGTCTCGAGTTCGAACCCAAGGCACGCACCTCTCTCTGAAGAGCCGGAAGGGGTCACCGTCCCTCTAAAGGGCACGAAGGCACAGGCTGGTGCCGCTGCGAACCGTGCCAAGGGAGGAGTGGCGACCGACGAGGCCGCCAAAGTTGTCGCTGGGGACTCCGATTCAGAGCGGGCGGCCAGGTTTGCGGAGGTCGTAGCAGCCGCGATCAGGAGTGTGGCCTTGAAAAAGCTGCAGTCTTCAAAGGACAAGGCCATACCCGCGGCCACGGCCTCCATTATGGCGGCAGCGAGGGCCCTTCAGGTCGGGCCTCCGTCGGACGTACTGTCCGAGATGCGGGCGGAGGTCGGCCGCTTGACGGCCGCTATGGAGCTTCTCCGAAAGGAGAACGTGGAGCTCCGAGCAGACCTGGCCAGGCTCAGTGGAGCCGGCCCCCGCGTTGTGTTGCAGCGCGGAGCGGTGCAAGGGCAGGGCCCGCCCTTGCCGGCGGAGGACCGGGTTTTGAGCCAGCTCCTTCCGCACCAGGGGTGCGGAAGGAGCTGGCTGCCTTCAACAGCCGGTTCTCCGTACTGGAGGCCGTGGTCCTGCGCCCTCCGTTAGCGGCGAGCCAGCCGGCCTCGGGCCAGCGGAAGGCGGCATCGTATGCCGCCGCCGCCACCGCAGCTGCCGCGGCGGCCAAACCAGGCCCGTCAGGGCAGACCAGGGGTGGGGCTGCTACACAGGCAGCGAGGGCTCCGGCCAAGGTGGTGGGGGCTCCGGCCCCGGCCCTGGCAGCGGGAGCTCCGCCCCTGGTGGCGAAACGGCCGCCCATGCCTCCTAAATCTCCCCAAGCTGACGCCGAGTGGCAAATAGCCGGGGAGAAGAAAAAGGCGGGCAAGGCCAAAAGGGCGGCCAAAAAGAAGGCGAGGCGGCAGCGGCGCAAGGAGCAAAGCGTCGCGGCTAGGCTCCGCGCCCCGAAGTCCGCAGCTGTAGTGATAACACTACAGCCGGAAGCGGAGAAGAAGGGCGTGTCCTACCGCGACGTGCTCTCCAAGATTGGGGCGGCGGTGGACCTAAAGGAGATAGGTGCCGCTCAGGGCATCCGGGTTAGGGTCACTGCGACTGGGGCCCGGATGCTGGAGCTCCCCGGAGCGGCTAGTGGCCCGGCCGCTGACGCCCTAGCTGAAAAGCTTAGGGCGTCCTTAAATGCGGACGAGGCCCGAGTGTCCAGGCCCACCAAGTGCGTAGAAATGCGCATCTCGGGCCTGGACGACTCAGTGGCGGAGGATCAGGTGGTGGCCGCTGTCGTCAGGACTGGGGGGTGCTCTGCCGTGCAGGCTTGCTCCCCCGCAGCCTGGCTGCTCTTTGGCCGACTCCCGGCCTAGGAATGGTGCGGAGGGAATGGATTGCGCATAGCAGCGCTCTACCATTTCCTCCAAGGCAATATCAACCACTCTGCCAGAGCTCAGGATCTCTCGCTCCAGAGCATGGCAGAGTGGTCGATTCACGTGGCTGTGGTCGCCGAACCGTATTTTGTCCCCCCCAGGGATAACTGGGTGGGAGACTTGGACGGTTTAGTGGCCATCATTGGCGGGGCTCTTGTCAACCCGTCCCGAGGTCACGGCTGGGTAGCCGTCCTCGCGAACGGCATTGGCACGGTTGGAGCGTATTTTTCGCCCAACAAGAGTCTCGCCGACTTCGAGAGGTTCCTTGTCGAGTTGGGTGCCGTCGTGGGCCGACTCCACCCTCGCCCGGTGCTGTTGCTGGAGGATCTCAACGCCAAGTCTGCGGCGTGGGGATCCCCTGTGACCGATGCTAGGGGTGAGGTGCTGGAGGAGTGGGCGGTCGCGACTGGCTTGACCGTCCTAAATCGGGGCTCGGTACACACGTGCGTGCGGCAGCGGGGCGGGTCTATAGTGGACGTCTCGTTCGCTAGCCCCGCTGTCGCGAGCCGTGTCCGCGACTGGCGTGTCGCCGTGGAGGTGGAGACGTTGTCGGATCACCGATACATCCGTTTCGACGTCTCCACCCAGACCGCCGGCGGCCGCAGTCCACTGGCCCCGCGAACGAACGGTCCGCGCTGGGCGCGTAAGCGCATCGACAGGGAGCTTCTCGAGGAGGCCGCTATTGTCCAGGCCTGGAGCCGGGAGTCGGCAACGACCGGACCCGTCGACGTCGAGCAGGAGGCGCTGTGGTTCCGCGGGGCTGACGCATGACGCAAATTTGCGACGCGTCCATGCCCCGGGTCCACACACAGTCCGCAAGGCGCCAGGTGTACTGGTGGACCGCCGAGATCGCGCAGATGCGCGTCGCGTGCGTGGCGGTTAGACGCCAGTACACCCGATACCGGAGGAGACGTCGTCGGGTCCCTGACGAAGAGGCCGCGCTGTATGAGGTGTACCGCGCGGCCAAGGAAACTCTGTGGCTGGCCATCGGTGAGTCGAGGACGCGAGCCAGGGAGGAGATGTTGGAGACTCTAGACGGGGATCCGTGGGAGCGCCCTTATCGCGCGGTCCGAGGGAAACTTCGAGCCGCGGCGCCTCCACTTACGGAGAGTGTCCAACCCGAGCTGCTGGAGGAGGTGGTCGCAGCCCTCTTCTCGGCGAGAGCGGAGCATACTCCGCCGCCGATGGCTTTGCCCACAGCCGCAGAGTCTACAGAGGAGAACGCCATCAGCGTCCCAGAGGTGACACAGGCAGAGATGAGGGCAGCCGTGATGCGGCTCCGGGCCAAGAACGTGGCTCCGGGGCCCGACGGGATCCACGGCTGTGTGCTAGCCCTCGCTCTGAAGGAGCTTGAGCCCCAACTGAGAGGACTCTACACAGCGTGCCTTGTGCGGGGCCAGTTTCCCACTTTGTGGAAATCTGGTCGTCTGGTCCTGCTCAGGAAGGCGGGGCGCCCTGCGGACTCGCCGTCCGCGTACCGGCCCATAGTGCTGCTTGACGAGGTGGGCAAGCTGTTTGAGCGGATAATCAAAATTTTGTTGTTTTTTCCCTTTTATTTTTAATAATCTATATTAATATCTCAAATAAGACATACCTGTGAATAATTAAATCATCATCCCATGATTGACAGTACACACTCTTCATAACTTTTATTACTAGACTCCCAATAGTCCCTTCATCTTAGTACTTACTATCCACATCTTATCCCTCTCTCTTATTCCTTTTACTCACTTAGCTTTCTCTTGTCGCATTCCAGGGTGCCCCTAGGGTTGGCTTGTCATAATGTTGACCCGTAGAGCTGCATCCTTCGAGGAAAAACTGAAGGCTTCATTGAAGGAGTTAGAATCCAGTAAAAACCAGTGCGACCAGCTGCTACAGGAAAGGGAAGACAGCGAGGTGGAAGTGCAATATATTAATAAAAAGAACACTGAGCTTAAGAATCAGTTGGCCGAACTACATACTCAGCATATGGACATACTTGACCAGCATCAACACCTCCGTCAACTTGTGTCAAATTTCCAACAATGTAGTGACACCCACGAACTGGCTTTGAGACGGATATCTGAATTGGAACTGGAATTAAGCAGGGCCCACAACACAATAACCCGTTTGGAATCTCTCAAAGCCACGGAAGAGTCTGCGATCACCTGCAGTCTTTATGATGAGTTGGTTGGTAGCGGGTCTGGACCCACATGTGTTGAGCCAATTGTAACAATAGACTTAACTAATGATACTATCACTAAGTGCAATTTGTTTACTAGCCATAATAAGTTAAAAAAAATATATTAAAATTAATAGATTGATTAGAAAAATTAAAAAATCATTAATACGCCATAAAGTTAACAAATTAAATACAAAACTTAGGCAAAAAAATCTAAATTTAATTCAAGAATTAAAGAACTGTAATAGTGAATTACAATTATGTAGTACTATGTATGATACTGACACTCAGCACCTACAGGATGAATTGTTTGTTAGGGAATATGCTCTAAAGGATATCTTTAGTAAATATGAGGCTTCTCAACAAGACCTGAGTAAGCGCTTGCAGGAGGCTAATGAGTTGGCAGACCTGGTCAAGTACAATGCGGAGAGGTATGAGTCTCTGACAAATAACCTCTCTTTTAGCTGTGCCTGCTCCCATGAGCCCCAACCTCAACTGGTTCCACCTACACCATCTGTGGCTCAGCCTGTACGTAGCTGTTTGGATGACAATATAATTCATAATTTTATTAAGACAACTTATGTATTCTCTGACAAATTTGGTCAAGGTTTTGGTAGTGTATTTAATCAGTGTTCACAACAATATGTAATTAATAATTGTTCACCCGGTGCCAGTATTAGCCAATTAATTAATAATATTAAATTGACAAAAATAAACCCCGGTTCCACTGTTATATTATTATACGGGGATAGTTTAACTGTCAGGAAAAAAGACATAATTGAATGTGTCCATTTGATGTTACATCTCAATGAGACCAATAGTTGTAAATTTATTTTCTGTGCCTTGCCTTATTCTAAATATTTGTCTAATGAGAAAAATAGGCACATTCATAAATTAAATATGTTAATTTATAATAGGACTTGTCGTCACAATGAAGCTATTTTATACTTTGATTGTAATCAATTTATTGCTGATTACAAACTGACAAATTATACTATGTATTTGCCACCTAGTTGTAGGAGACAAATTGCTAATCTTTTAGCATACAATATACACAATGACACTGGTACTTGTAGTGTACCATCGATTACTGTTAGTAGTGGTACTAACACTACTTTTGATACGCCTTGTAGTTTAAACTATTAGGTGCGACAACGGATAAGCCGCATATGTTCAATGTTGTACATCAAAATATGCAGGGTCTGTCTGGCAAAGAACTAGAGTTAAGTTTATTTATGGAAAACTATGATGTTCAGGTGTTATGTTTGACTGAACACTGGTTGAAAGAACATGAAGTAGTGTTTATCAATGATGATTTGTTTACTGTACAAAGTGCATTTGTAAGAAAACATGCTATTCGCGGTGGGTCTTTAGTTCTTGTTTCAAACAAGTTGAAATGTAAACAACGTCTAGATTTAGTTAATCTTTCTATTGAGCGCACTATTGAGTTGTCTTGTGTTGAACTAGAGCGATACGTTATAATTTGCGTTTATCGACCCCCATCTGGGGATTTTATTCGTTTCGAATCGGTAATGGAGGATTCACTCAATAGGCTAAAATCAAGTAATAAAAGCATAATTTTATGTGGCGATTTCAACATTAATATTTTAGAGGTTACACCATTGAGTATTAGACTTCTCAATCTGTTCAGGTCTTATAATTTAATTAACTTGTTTTTTGAACCTACTAGGATCACGGCATCTTCGTCGACTTGTCTCGATAATATTTTTAGTGATTATGATGCCAAAAATAAAATAGTTTTAAGTGACTTAACGTCTGACCACTGTGGTTTATTGGCTAGCTTCCCTATGCCATTAAATAAAAAGCCTCATAAAATAGAATGCAGGCCTTATACAGCTATTCGTTGCATCAAGTTTAAAAACAATATAGCTCATAGAATTACACCATCTATAGTAGAACACCAGAATCCTAATGAAATTTATGGAGCCCTTTTTGATGTTGTGCAAAAAGAGTACCAATCTATTTTTAAGACCAAAACCATTAACATTAATGGCACCTCCGTTGGCTTTAATCAATGGGCTACTCCAGGTATTTATAAAAGTAGAGCGACACTATACGAGTTATATGGTTTGAAAAAATACAGGTTTGATACTCCTTTCCTAGAGTATGTCAAAAAGTATTCAAAAATATTCAAAAATATTTGTGCTTTTGCTAAATCTAAATTTTTAAGCGATACAATAAAAAAATCTAATAATAAAGTAAAAACCACTTGGAAAATTATTAACAATGAAACGGGTAAGTCGGTTAGACATGAAAAACAACTTGAGATTATGGTAGACGATAAATTAGTTAATACAGCAGCCGACGTAGCCGAGGCATTTAATGAGTTTTTTGCCAACATACCTATAACTACGACTCGCTCCTTGAATTCGTCCCCGTCTAAAGCTGAAAACATTTTGCATAGTAGTGTGCCTAAATGTAGTACCTTATTTAGCTTCGAACATGTAACGCCTCGTGATGTAGTTAATGTTTTTAACACACTCAAGTCAAAAAACACGGGTGATTACTGGGGCATCTCCATTAAACTTTTAAGTAATATAATAGACATCGTAGCCCCCTATCTAGCTGTTACTTTTAATAAATGTGTTGATTTAGGAACTTTTCCTGACCTCATGAAAAATAGTAAAATCATACCATTATTTAAATCAGGTAATAAAAATGACGTTGGCAATTTCAGGCCTATTTCTATTTTACCAGCATTTAGCAAAATATTTGAAAAGTTAATACTCAAGCAGTTGCTAAAACATTTTAATTTAAATAGCCTCCTTCATAATGAACAATATGGCTTTACAAAAGGTCGTTCGACTACAGATGCGGGTGTTGCTCTGCTGAAACACATATTTAACGCATGGGAGAACTCGCAAAATGCTATTGGGGTTTTCTGTGATCTCTCCAAAGCCTTTGATTGCGTGCACCATGACACGCTTTTGCGTAAACTGCGTCATTATGGTGTGCTAAACGAAGCTCTCAACGTTATAAATTCGTATTTACATAATAGGTCCCAATGTGTAGATGTTGATGGTGTGAAATCTTCCGGGCTACCAGTTCAGTTAGGTGTACCTCAAGGCTCAATACTAGGTCCATTCTTGTTCTTAGTGTATATCAATGACTTACCATTCTATTTAAAGGGTATCTGTGAAGTTGTACTGTTTGCAGATGATACCTCTCTTATTTTTAAAGTAGACAGGAATAGACAAGATTTTGACGATGTAAACAGTGCACTCTCAATGGTTACAGATTGGTTTACGACAAATAACCTAGTTCTCAATGCTAAGAAAACGAAATGTGTAAAGTTCGCCCTACCTAATGTTAGAAATCTAGGTCCCAACATCGTCTTAGATAAAGAGGTGCTTGAATCCGTAAATTCGGCAGTTTTTCTGGGCATAACAGTAGACGCCAAACTTCAGTGGGGCCCACATATATCGAGCCTAGCGGGAAGGCTCAGTTCCGCCGCCTACGCCGTCAGGAAAGTAAGACAATACACTGACGTCGATACAGCTCGTTTAGTCTATTTTAGTTATTTTCATAGCGTTATGTCCTACGGTCTTCTGCTGTGGGGCAAAGCTGCTGATATTCAAAATATATTTGTCCTTCAAAAACGAGCTGTTCGAGCTATTTACCAGCTTGGTGCCAGAGTTTCTCTAAGAGATTTTTTCAAAGATATTGGTATCCTCACGGTGGCATCTCAATTCATCTTCGCCAATATCTTATATATTAGGCAAAATATACACTTATACACTAAAAACAGTGATTTTCACAATGTTAACACTAGAAATAAGGACAAACTACGAGCTCCCTTTCACCGGCTTCATAAAGTTCATAACTCATTTGTTGGGCTTGGTATAACTTTTTATAACAAGCTACCCTCTTCTTTGGTAGATTTGCCTTTTAATGCGTTTAAAACGAAAGTAAAATCCAAGCTTTGTTCAAAGGCATACTATTCTATCAACGACTACTTAAATGATAAGAATAGTTGGTCGCTGTAGTTAACTCAAGACAATGTTTATGTTCTTTCTCCAGCTTACCCACTGACAAGTTATATGAGTTTATATAAGTAATTGTTTAATTTATTTGACTATAAAAGTCAAATTATTTAAATTTAATTATTGTTGACATTTTAAGTCAAGTTATTTTAATTTATTTTTGACAAAATCTACTCATCACACTGTTTTTTTATGAGTTGTATTGCAATATGTGGTTAGCTAGTGACCTCGACAATTGATCATATTATTTATTACTATTAGTAATTAACTGTTTGTTTATTTATTTTACCTCGATGGTCCTAGTTTATCATTTATAACTTCCAGTTACAACTATATGTAAGCGGGCACGCCCTTTATGCCTGGAGGCTTTTATTAAGATATTAAGTTCTGTTTACGTTTTGTTTTTTATTTCTGCCTGAGTATAGTTCTCGATGATTTTGTTTGGTATATTGGCGTGTGCTCGCTTATATATGGCTAATAATTTAAATTATGTTTTGTGTTGCTTAATGTAAATTATTTTGAATACTATTATATAGAATCTTCTTTTTGTTCTTTTAACTGAACAGACAGCTGTGCAGCTGGGGAGTTTGTTGCGCCACTTCTTCTTCCCAGCTAACGCACTAGGAAGTGGTGAAGGGTGGGCGTTTTGGGGGACTGTCTTATGTAATTTTGACGTTCGAAAAGTGCTGATTCTCAGCCTAGTTTGAATAAATGACTTTTGATTTGATTTGATTTGATTTGACCCTGCCCTGGAGTTGTATTCGGGAGGCACTGCGGTATCATGGGGTGCCTCCCTACCTCCGCCACATCGTTGGGGCTTATCTGTCGGAGAGGTGTGTCACCTACATGGGACGTGATGGCGGAAACCAGCGCCGCATGTCGTGCGGTGTTCCACAGGGCTCGGTTTTAGGCCCGCGCCTGTGGAACATCGGGTACGACTGGGTGCTGAGGGGCAAGCTCGGTGCCGGGGTAGACCTGACGTGTTATGCGGACGACACGCTGGTCACTGCCCGGGGGAGCTCGCACAGGGAGGCAGCGTTGCTGGTGACGGCTGCGGTCTCACAGGTGGTGGGCCGCATACGTCGCCTAGGGCTGGAGGTGGCCCTCAGCAAGTCGGACGCCATGGTGTTTCATGGCCCCCGGCGGGCGCCGTCACCCGGCTCACACATCGTGGTCGGGGGGGCTCGGATCGCTGTCGAGTCTACCATGAAGTACCTAGGATTGGTGCTCGACAGCCGGTGGGACTTCGGGCCCCACTTCCGACGGCTGGCGCCCAAGTTGCTGGGCGCCGCTGGGGCCCTGTCAACGCTGCTTCCCAATTTGGGGGGCCCGAGCGCCGCTTGTAGGCGGCTCTACGTGGGGATCGTGCGATCGAGGGCCCTTTACGGGGCCCCGATCTGGGCTGCTGACCTGACGGCCGGTAGCATCGCCGTAATGCGCAAGCCGCAGAGGGCGATGGCCGTCAGAGTCATCAGAGGGTATCGCACGATCTCCTATGAGGCGGCTTGTGCACTGGCCGGATCCCCGCCCTGGGACCTAGAGGCGAAAGTACTCGCGTCATCGTATCGGTGGCGCGAGGAAGCGAGGGCGCGGGGCGAGCGACCGATGCAGCGACACATGGAGCTGCATCGGTCTCAGCTGCGCGAGGTCCTGGTGGCGGAATGGCGGGACAGGCTTTCACGCCCTACCGGTCCGGCCGGTGCTCGACCGCTGGCTCGGGAGGAGGCATGGCTCCCTGTCGTTTCGGGTGACGCAGGTGCTCTCGGGGCATGGTTGCTTCGGGAAGTACCTGTGTCGCATAAACAGGGAGCCGGACGCCCGGTGTCACCACTGCGTCGACTGCCGGGAGGACACGGCGCGGCATACGCTGGCAGAGTGTGCCGCTTGGGAGGAGCCGCGCCGTGCCCTCATCTCAGAAGTAGGCAGTGACTTGTCGCTGCCGGCCCTAGTGAATGCGATGGTCGGCGGCGGCGAGTCCTGGGACGCGGTGGTTTCCTACTGCGAGACAGTCGTCTCGCAGAAGGAGGCTGCGGAAAGGGAGAGGGAGATCTCGTCCACTCACCCGGCCCGCAGCAGGCGCACCGGGCGTCGGCGGAGGGCGGACAACGCCCTCTTTCAGCCCCCCTAAATGGGTCCAGGGGTGACGGACACGGGGACGTCCGTCGCCCCCCACACATCAGGACCCGAGGTGGCGGCGCGTAGTGTTCCACGCGCGCCCCTCTGAGACGTCACGAGGGGAGTCAAACACCTCACTCCCCCCCTGACCCGCGAGGAGGCCCGCAGTGGCGGGCCGGCACCAGCCGGGGGTTGCGGAAGATTTCAAGTTCCCGCGACCCCCGGCGTAGGTGTGAGTTGGAACACCGGGGTGGTTTTTAGTCAATAAGAGTCTGACAGACCCCTCCGCCCACCCCAGGGCGGAGGACATCCATGAGGATTTTCCACCCCGGAAAAAAAAAAAAAAAAAAAAAAAAAGGCACCATCCGTCCTGACTTCACGGGGATGCGAGCCGTAACGGTGAGCTGCCCCGTGTCGGCGGCCAGGAAAATCGCCGGGGAGGGCCAAAGGTTATTGGTGGGCTGGGTATCCGCGCAGGTCAAACTGCTCGAACCCAGACCTCTGAGGTGCTTCCGCTGCCTTGTGGGCAACCACGTGGGAGCTAAATGCACCTCGGAGGTGGACCGCAGCGATCACTGCTATCGCTGCGGTCAGCCCGGTCACAAGGCCGGCTCGTGCGAAGCCACGCCGCACTGCGCCGTGTGTGCGGCGGCTGGCAAGCCGGCCGAGCACCGGATTGGGAGTAAGGCCTGCGCCCAACCCGCCAAAGCTAGGAGCAAGTCCTCCGCCACCGCCGTCACTGCCGCAGCCGCCGCTACTACTGCCGCCGCCGCTGCCGCCACCACCGTCGTCGCCGCCGCGGCCGTTGCCGCCGTGGCGGGGCCCTCAGGAGGGGCTCGGTGGGGGGCTAAAATGGACTGCCAATAGGTCCATTACGCCTCCTCCAGGCGAACATCAACCACTGCGCCGCAGCTCAGGATCTGTTGCTCCAGAGCATGGCGCAGTGGTCGATTAACATCGCCGTGGTCGCTGAGCCGTACTTTGTCCCGCCCAGGGATCACTGGGTGGAGGACCTGAGCGGCTCAGTGGCCATTATTTCGTCGGCCGCCGCCGGTACCCCGTCCCTCGAGACCGTCAAGAAGGGACGGGGTTGCGTAGCAGCACGGTTCGGGGAGATTGTCGTGGTAGGACCGTATTTTTCCCCGAGCCAAACTCTCGCCGAGTTCCACAACTCCCTTGGGGAGTTGAGAGTCGTCGTCGGCGGGTACCATCCCCTCCCCGTGATCGTCCTCGGGGACTTCAATTCCAAGAACGTGGCATGGGGTTCCCGGTTAACGGACACACGGGGCAGGATGGTGGAGGACTGGGCTCTGGAGTCGGGCCTGGTCGTCCTAAACCGGGGTTCTGTCCCCACGTGCGTGCGGATGCGGGGCGAGTCAGTGGTGGACATTTCGTTCGCCAGCCCCGCTCTGTCACCACGTGTCATCGACTGGCGCGTCATGGAGGGGGTGGAGACCTATTCCGATCACCGGTACATCCGGTTTGACGTCTCCGCCCAGACCTCGGGCACGCCGGTCAGACAGACCCCGAGTGGTCCGCGGTGGGCGCTGAAGCAGCTGGACCGGGAGCTCCTCCTGGAGGCCTCGATCGTGCAGGCCTGGGTGTCATCACCGGACAGGCCTGCCGACATCAACGACGAGGCGGAGTGGTTCCGGGAGGCCATGTCCGAAATATGTGACGTGGCAATGCCCCGGGTCCAGCCCAGACGTGCTCAGCGCCAGGTGTACTGGTGGTTGCGTGAGCTGACCGCTTTACGCGCGGCGTGCGTTGCTGCGCGCCACTTGTACGCCAGGCACCGCAGGCTCCGTATCCGCCCGCCGGATACGGAAGCCATTGAGGCGGAGCTGTACGCCGGGTACAGAGCGGCGAAGACCGCCCTCCGAGCGGAGATCGAGCGGGCCAGAGGAGAGGGCCGTAAGGAGTCGCTGGAGACTCTGAACAGAGACCCGTGGGGGCGCCCATACAAATGGGTGAGAGATCAACTCCGCCCATGGGCTCCCCCGCTGACGCAGAGTCTCCGGCCCCAGCTCGTGGAGGACGTGGTGAGCGCTCTGTTCCCTTCGCGAGGGGAACATACTCCCCCGCCCATGGCTCTGCTTCCTGCGGTGCCCGATGCGGACCACACAGGTGACGACGACGACGACGAATCTCCGGAGGTGACCGGGGTAGATTTGAGAGTGGCGGTACGTAGGCTGAATGCCAAAAATACCGCCCCAGGACCCGACGGCTTACCTGGAAAAGCCTGGGTTCTGGCCTTAGAGGCTCTCGGGCCTCGACTTCGAGGGCTCTTTAGCGCATGCTTGGAGAGGGGCCAGTTCCCACTTCGTTGGAAGACGGGGAAACTGGTCCTCATCAAGAAGCCGGGGCGCCTGGCGGACTCTCCGTCCGCTTACCGGCCCATCGTGCTGCTCGACGAGGTGGGCTTTTTGAAAGAGTAATTGCAGACCGCCTTATCGGGCAGCTGGTGCGAGTGGGGCCGGATTTGGCGGACAGCCAGTTTGGTTTCCGCAAGGGGCGCTCTACGGTGGATGCCATCATGCGCGTTCGAGCCCTCACGACGGGGGATGCTGTTGCCCGGGGTGGGGTGGTCTTGGCGGTGTCTCTTGACATCGCCAATGCGTTCAATACCCTGCCCTGGAGTTGCATTAGGGAGGCACTCCGGTATCACCGGATGCCGACCTACCTCTGTCGAGTGGTCGAGGCCTATTTGACGGACAGGGCCGTCATCTACCCCAGTCACCACGGAGAGTGGAACCGGCGAGAGATGTCGTGCGGTGTCCCGCAGGGATCGGTCCTGGGGCCGCAATGTGGAACATCGGCTACGACTGGGTGCTGCGCGCCGACCTCCCTAGCGGCGTCAGCGTAGTCTGCTACGCTGACGACACGCTGGTCCTGGTGCAGGGGAGGTCGCATGAGGCGGCGGCCGAACTAGCGACACGTTGGGTTGCGACAATCGTCGATAGGATCCGGCAACTGGGACTCGAGGTGGCCTTGCACAAGTCCGAGGCCATGTGTTTCTATGGTCCTCGGAACGCGCCACTGTCGGGTTCCCAGATAACGGCGGGAGGGGTTCACATCGGTGTCGAGTCGACGATGAAGTACCTGGGACTCGTCCTCGACAGCCGGTGGAACTTCGTGGAGCACTTCCGACGTTTGGCTCCCAAACTGCAGAGGGCTGGGGCTGCTTTGAAGCGGCTTCTGCCCAATCTAGGGGGTCCAAACGCCTCCTGCCGGAGGCTCTACGCGGGGATCGTGCGGTCCATGGCCCTTTACGGGGCACCGGTGTGGGCGCGTTCATTAAGGCTGCGACCAGCCCAGCGATTGAACGCGTCCCAAAGGGTCATGGCCATTAGGCTGGTCAGAGGATACCGCACGGTATCCCGTGAGGCGGCGAGCCTCCTTGCCGGACTACCGCCATGGGATCTGGAGGCAAAAGTCCTCGCGCACATGTGGGAGTTGCGCGAGGAGGCGAAACGCCGGGGTGTAACTCCGCTGCCGCGAGAAATCACGGCACAGCGGACAGAGCTCCGGCGGGATCTCATGGCGGCATGGAGAGTGAGATTGTCGCAACCCAGCGCTGGGCACGCCACAATTGCGGCGGTAAGGCCCCTCTTTGAGGAGTGGTTAGAGAGGCGCCACGGCGTCCTCACCTTCCGCCTGACGCAGGTCCTCACCGGACACGGTTGTTTCGGGAGGTTCCTGTTCAGGATAAAGCGGGAGGAAACGCCCGGGTGTTACCATTGTGTGGATCGCCCGGAGGACACGGTGGAGCATACGGTGGAGGTCTGCCCGGCTTGGGCGGGGCACCGCCGTGTCCTCACGGAGGCGATCGGCAGCGGCGATCTCTCGCGTCCGGCCCTGGTTCAGGCCAAGGTCCGGAGCGAGAGTGCATGGGAAGCCGTCACTTCCTTCTGCGAAGCAGTAATGCTCGCGAAGGAGGAGGCGGAGCGCGCGAGGGAAATGCAAGATGCGCGCCCTCGCGCCCCTAGTCGCCGCAGGAGACGCCCCGGGCGTCGGGAGTCGCGAGCCGACTTCCGGCCACCGTAGGCGCGGGCTTGCGGACGGTGGGCAATGGGTAGCTCGCCGTCCGATTAGGACCAGGCCCGGGTCGACGGCGCGTTGTGTTCCACGCGCGCCTCAAAGAGATGTCAGCACCAACTGACGGGGTCCGTAAGGGCCAATGCCTGCCAGGGTTGCGAGTTTGTCCGAAAGGGATATCGCGGCCCCGGCAGGCAACGGAAGGAACACGGGTGGGTTTTAGTCAGTAAAAGTCTGACACTCCCTCTCGCTCCGCCCAGAGCGGGAGGAGTCATTTGATGATTTCCCACCCAAAAAAAAAAAAAAAAAAAAAGGCACGCACCTCTGACTTTTCGGATTTATGTGCGTATTGTATAATTATCACTTGCTTCAAAAACGGTGAAGGAAACGCGCCTGAGAGATATATCTCGACAGCATGTGAAGTCAAGTCAGAGGTTTAGAACTTTAGAACTCTGAGACCAGGTTAGTTACTAAGCACACGAAAAAAGAAGACCGGAATGCCTGAGACTTATTTTTCGACGGCATCTGAAGCCAAGTCAGATGCCCATGGGCGGAATAAAAACACGAAAAAGAAGAAACAATATACGAAAGCCACGAATATACAGACCAATTAAGTTGGTGGTCAATTTGCTTAACAATTACCTTCCATGATTTTACTAAAAGTCTTAATTAGAAAGTAATTAATACACATAAATGCCTCCAAAACCTTTTTACAGAGTTCCACATTTCATTCTCAATTTTGCAATGATGAGAAACAAAGCGAATAAAATAAAAATCTATTTCAATTGATTCCATAAATTGGTTTCCATTCAATTATAAAAGTACTTACCGTGAATAAATGTATCGTTAAACGAAATGGAACTAATCTCAAAATAATGAACTACAAAGTCAGTTCGCGTTAAAAATAACTTTTTTTAAAGGTTTGCTCAAATCCGTTTGAATAATTCCAAATGGTCGAGCCAGGCTGAATAACTTCGTCGACGATTGTTTGAAAAAAAGCTATTATTAACTTGTTTCGATTGTTTCCGATTGGATGAATCTGAAGTGAACATAAATAACAGAATGTGCGAATATCTGTAAGCCCATTTTATGATCGCATAATTGGGCAATGGGCAATTCACATAGCTTAACATGACGCCTGTATCACTCGAGGGGTTGAGCAGAGGTGTACCTTTTAATATGTGGCGGCATCTACACCACCACATGCAAACTACGCATCTCACTGACGTCACGCAACATCCTGCACCGCGCTAGCAAAGTTTACCGCAAGGGGAGTAGATACTCTTATACAACGTCCCGACATCAATCGTCGGGCAGTTACCCAATAGGCACGACACCCGTCTGTTCAGAAGGTCCTCCCTTTTCCATGGAGGATGAGTGAACTTTACACTCTGTTTTTCATACCTGTAGATCCATTCTGTAAACGTCTCACCGTGAAGAGTGAGGTGAAGTGAGCATAAAGTGAGCTGTCAATAGTGTCAATCCTTGGCTTTAGGTACAGTGACAGCTCACATCAAGCTCACTTCACCCAAGTTTTCACGGTGAGATGTTTACAGAATAGCACGGCTGTATAACATTTCACCAGTAAATTTTTAATTCCCATGTCTATTGCCATCAACCGGACACAAATCCCGACTCCGGGCTGCTACTGAGAAATTTCAGATGGAAAAACACAATAACACTTTGCCCGACCTGGGAATCGAACCCAGGACCTCATGCTCAGCGGTAGCGCTTGCAACCACTAGACCAACGAGGCAATTACCTAAGCAACCTTTGTTTATAAAAAGTTCCAAAATATTCAGAATAGTTGAAGAAGAAGTGTTTTAACTAAAACATTTATTCATTTACGAGTACCGTTAAATCGATCTTCATGCTAATAATAACCAAATTCTTTATGTATTTAACTTTAAATTTTAGAGTCGATACAATGATGCTTTAAGCATCGAAATGCGTTAAACTGAAAATAACATCACTAGATACAGTGTGCTCCAATTCCTCCATTCATTTGATAACAAATTGTGACTAAAAAAAAGGGGCATTCCTGATAAACAAAATTAATATTAAATCAGGCTACATTGTATATAAAAAACGTTCGGAATCCGAGATCCATTCCACCATCCCAAATAGAGTCGGGTTTTTTTTTACGAAGCTAACTTCATTTTTCGAGTACTCAACCGTGAAAGGTGCGTTCAACCTTCGGGAAAAAGGAAACACCCCGAGTCGTTATTAGAATTTTGACAGTTTCCTTAGCACTACCGCTTTCGAATTTATTGGAAACAAAAACTGGTCAGGTGGGAGTTGGACTAGCGTACTAAGGATTCCGTACCACCAACATTAATATGGTCATCCTTCTTTATAATCGACTTAAAAAAAGAGGTTATCAATTCGGCACGTAATATTATTGGAACTGCAATATATTCACATAATATATAATAATCTATTATTGCTTCCAAACAAATATACAAAATTTTATAGGGTGTATGTATGTTATTATGTTATGTTATTTTTGAATGTAAAAAAGGTGAAAAATAACTCTATTTTCGGAAGTCAGTGGCAAAATTGGCAAATTCTAAACCACAAATGAAATTAAAGATATATTTCACTGTGTGGTATTTTGTTTTGGAAGTCGGTTATTTCTTTTTTGTAAAATGTTTTTATTTTTCATGTTTTAGTTGTGGTAATACAAATTCAAATACCACTAACTGCTATGTAAATAACAGTGACAGGAAGTTATTATAACATCATCCACATATTATTGAAGCCAACTCAAAAAGTACCCAGACAAAGTTAATAAAATTTACAAGGGACTACCGTGCAAGCTTCCTCTACCAAATGAAAAACATGTTTTTTAAATCAGTCCATAATTGTCGAAAAAATCGATGAATTTACATTTTTTTTAATGACGATTATAGAACCTTTTTGGAAGTCAGTTAAAAATACAGCCCTGTGTCAGATAAATAAATGTATTTTTTTTCTTTCTTCTTTCTTTAGATATACAGAAATTGAAACAGGTGCTAAGGAATTGTGGACCCTGTTGCTTTGGATACAGAACCCTAAAAAATAAAGTTACCACTCTATGGACCCCTAGATTGTTCAGAAAACAATTTCTTTGAGGCTTTGTCAGACGCTCAATTTCTGCTCAAGTACATGTAATAGAAAAGTCTGAACGTCTTGTTTGATCTGTGAAGACCTATTATTTATTTATTTGTGAGATTTATATTAGGATTTAGTTTAGATGTTTTTTTTTTTTTTTTGTAATTGGATCTAAAATATTAAGAAAAACCTCTCCACTTTTTGTCAAGATGGTACTTACGACCAGTTCTTTGAAGTAGATTATGTGTTAGATTCGACTTTCCATCTAGCTTAAACGTTGTATGAACATTGTAAAATAAAAATACTGATATTACTATGATTTAGTAAATAAAATGCGTCAATAATAACAATAAAAAACTGTAAGTAATCTGACGTTAAAAAGACTCAAAGTAGTTTTTGTGAATCTGCCTGTCATATTAAATTTGCCTAAAATAGAGTACCCACCCTACATAGTAAGCAAACAGTATCATTTTCACAAATTAAAAAAAGTTTTCAACATTCACAACCTTTTCCAAAACTTCGAGAATATTTTCTAAAATATACGCAAATATAAGGTGCAAAATATTTTATACTACGTAGGTTTAAAGCCCACAAAATTTTCATTTTGATCTCTTCAGGCGGTAAATTAAGTGCTAGATGAAAGGCGGGAATTTCGGACCTAAACCCGTGAAGGACTGTTGTTTGAACTTTAGGTGTTGTAAAATAATGTCCCGTGTAATATTGTTTGCCCTTTTTGTGGGTAACTTTGCCTGATAAAGTTAGAGGTGCCCGAATATTTTCAATTTGATGTAGAATGCTGAAGAAAAATAATGAGCTGCGAATAATAAATTATTATTTTGAAATATATTTGAACTTGACGCCAACAGACAGGACCCATATTAGCTCAAGACAGAGAGAAGTGGAAAGGAAAAAAAACGGAGGTCTTTATCCCTGTATTTGGATTTCGGGACAACCGAGAAATTATAGATGCGCCCCGCGGTTTCACCCGCATAAATCTCGATCCCATGGGAATATTGGAATAAAAAGTATTATATGTCCTAACCCAGGGTATGGTCTACCTATATTCCAAATTTCATCCAAATCTATTCAGCTGTTTTAGCGTGAAAGCGTAACAAACAAATAAACTCACTTTCACATTTGTAATATTAGTTAGGATTATCATTTCGAAACAAAGCGGCAAAAAAAATATTTAAATAACATATTAACAATATGTAAGTAATATGTGTTACAGTCAATACACACATTTAAGTCAACGCCGTGTAAGCAACATTTCCACTTTACCCGTTCCAATTACTATTTCACAGTTTCACTAAAATGATTAAGATGGAAATATTACTCTATATTGCTCACCAATTACTAAGCTTTACAGTTGTAAACAAATTGCTCCAGA
Source organism: Agrochola macilenta (assembly GCA_916701695.1). Taxonomy (NCBI): domain Eukaryota; kingdom Metazoa; phylum Arthropoda; class Insecta; order Lepidoptera; family Noctuidae; genus Agrochola; species Agrochola macilenta. Next base: position 6,347,713 of record OU753564.1, on the reverse strand, counting down.
AATCAAGCATAATAATAATATTCTTCATCTTCAGTGTATACCCAAGAAAATTTCTCCTCGTAATAATGCTAAAAGAAGAACATCGTTTCTTTTTTAATCTTACTGTAGTAGCTTCCAAGAATGCAGCAAGCGCAAGATTGTTATAACTACTAGTATACTGTAACACCCCCAGCTTATGCCCCAGCTGGCTTTTCTTTAAAAAAACTTGTTTTTATTTGCTTAGTTAAGCTTAAAAGGAATAAAATGGTTTAATAAATAAGAATGAGGAACAAAATGTTCACAACAGCTTTCACTTGATGATTCTAAATTAGTAGCGAACTCAAACTCAAACTCAAACTCAAACTCAAAGCATTTATTTCAACAATAACAATATCTTCATTTTAAAACGAGACTTTAAAAGTCTTAAACAATGCCCAGAAATATATTATTACCAACGATTTCTTGCCCGAATAGAAACTACAATAATCGACGCTTTCTATAAAAAATACAGATGAAATAAATCCGTTTCCGCACAGAAATAGCACCACAACATAAAATATTGAACAACAAAAAGTGCGTGGGTTACAAAATTCCTCTAGGAGGACATTTATTTTCATTCGTTCATAGGTTCGGTCGAAACCATTACGTTAAAGCCGAAAATTCCCTATTCGGCACTCGGCCCAAATAAATGGCAGTGCAAATAATTTTGGGGACAAACAACGCCGGACTAAATTCTTATAGACGTCTCTAAAGGTCGTAGCGTCAGCAAAATAATAGTTCGACCAATATTAAATAAAAACTTAGAAAATGTATAGAAGTAAAGCCTCTCCCAAACAGCGGTGTTTTGCGATAATGCGTCCTAATTAAACTTGCGGCTAGCCGCAATAGAAGTTAGGACGCATTATCGCAATATCGCAAAACCGCCGCTGTGGTGGCTTTATATTCTATAGTTTTTAGCGTATGCTATCTTTTTTTTTTTTTTTTCAGGTTGGTATATTATCAAATAACTTCTCCCGCTCTGGGTGAAGCGGGAGGGCGTGTCAGACTTTTACTGACTATAATCCACCCGTGTTCCTTCCGTTGCCTGTGTGCCGGGGCCGCGATATCCATTTCGGACAAACCCGCAACCACGGCAAAAAATACAGGATCTGCCTCAGATACGTACGCTAGTACGTATGTGAGAGGCAAATCCTGTATTTTTTAAGAACGGTTGCATTATATGCCAGTCTCAATCTATACAAAATTGTAAAGGATTTTAAATAATGTTATACATACGAATGTGAGTTTGTTTGTGTGTTTGTTATGCGTTCACGCAAAAACGGCTGAATGGATTTGTATGAAATTTGGCACATGGGTAGACTATGACCTGGGTTAGGACATAGGATACTTTTTACCCCGATATTCCCACGAGATTGCGAATTATGCGGATGAAACCGCGGGGCGCAGCTAGTATTTACATAATTTTTCCTAAGATCAGATTATGAAATTGATTTTGAAGGTTTTTCATTACGAGAATAATGTTCTTCTGGTATGTACAAATTGTTGTACCTACAAACTGAAAATAGGTTTGCCGGCTATGTATGGATGACATTCACATAATTTAAATAAATAACCACATACATAATCATAACACGACTGTACCAAAAACTCATCACTTTTAACCATTTATTTATTTACTAGCAGCGCCCAGCGGTTTCACCCGCATAAGTCTCGATCCCGTGGGAATATCGGAATAAAAAGTATCCTTTGTCCTTTTTCAGATCATGGTCTACCCGTGCTAAATTTCATCTAAATCCGTTCAGCCGTTTTAGCATGAAAGCGTAACAAACAAACAAACTCACTTTCGCATTTATAACAGAACCAGAACGACATAGACCCAATGACACTATCACAGATAACTATATACTAGTCAGGACACTATTGAGATACATATTGCTACTGTATAGTTATTGTATATATGTAAATGGTACACCATAGACTACCTATAGTATTGTGTCTCCTGTCTCCCTTAATCCATCTAAAGATAGTCTTTACAAGCATCTGTAAATATTTATGATATACATAATGAAGAGTACCATTCTATTCTACAGACATATCAAAGTATGCATTACAAATAGCAAACACAATATTATTTATCACTCCACCTCCAGGCTTTTTGCATAGATCACAGTTTTTTTACTCGGCACAGGCCTTTCCTATCCACACTTTGTTTGCAGTTGAATGAATCCCAAACAATATACCTTTTTTTTCTCTTTTTTTTTATTTTCACCTCGCGTTTTTCCTACCATTACAGAAGAGATATCAGCACTACTACATTATTCAAGTTGTACTGGCCATACCTTATATTGGGCCGGTGCGCTCATAGTTGGCCGTCCTGAATATTTTACCTGCCGCCCGCGTTGTCAATTTTGTAGTAGCCAGCGACTAAATAAATTACGTTTCGCTGACAACACAGCTCGAATTCAGTTTACGACGAATGATGTTTAGTGTTGACTTATTTTTTTGTTGGAATAATAAATTATGTAGAAGTAGTTATAGTCTGGTTGTTTTGTAGGCTTTAGTAATTAAAATCATATTTGGATAATAACTAACCAAGCAGTCGTAATGGTTAGTTCAAGCCGAAAAGTTTGACAGGGAGTATCATGTTACCCAGTAACTGAGTTGTGGAGATAAGATAGGCAGTCACTCCGGTCAGTGGGTCGTCTTAGGGGCGGCCTATCTTACCAGAATACCAGTATTTTACATGGAGCGACTACCTAGTCGCTCCATGTAAAATACTGCAATTCAGCTGCATCCGGTTAGACTGGAATAGAATAGAATAGAATAGATTTTTATTACATACTTTATTTTGGCGCACTTTGTCCGGGGAGGGATCTTTTGCAACCTATTGTTGAATTCTTTTCTCACACGATTGAATTTTACTCGTATAAAACAAATGTGAGAAATTTTGGATTTAGGATCCCATCAGGTCTAGACCTGAGATTACTTATAATCTAGGAGTGACTGTACGCCTTTACTTTGCCTACGCCTTTACGCCTTTTTTCAAAGCCTATGCTGACGTGGGGGGGGCGTTCTCTTGTGGAGCGGTTTGCCCCTCTCCGATTTGTTTAGGTATTCAATTTCACCTATTCTGTTTGAGAAAAGGGATGGGTTGAATTGTCCATATCTCATATACGCGGGACCAGGATCGTCGAGGCCGCTGATCGTCAGTGAGGAGAGCTTTTCGATCATGTCGTGGTGGAGATCGTGGGCTCTGAGATGCCACGGGTCTTGTCCAAGCATTTCCCAGAGCGTTTTTGTTTCAGTTCGACGTGGGAAAGCACCTGCAGCTTTCAGTGCCATTCTGTATTGTCGCTCTAGTTTAGTTAAATTGCTCTTGCTGTATCTTGGTAGGAGTTCGATGACTCCATAGTCGAGTACTGGCAAGAGGCACGTCTGTATGATGAGTAGTTTTGTTTCTATGTTTACTTTCGATCGGTACCCTATAATCGAGTTTAGGGCACCTCTTACTCGTTTTGATTTTTCTACCGTTTCTTTGGTGTGTACATTCATTGACAGTCTCTTGTCTAATATGACACCGAGGTATTTGACTTTGTTCGTGTATTCAATCTGTTCGTTTTTCATTTTAATGTAGTTTCTGTATCCGTTGTTTAGGTTTCCTAGCCTAGGTCTTTTGTAGGAAAACATGATGCATTCCGTTTTATCCACGTTGCATTGGAGGCCCCATCGTTTGTAGTAATCTATAATTTCCTCCGCCTCCCATTCTACGCGCCTGGTGGCGTGATCTGGTTTCTCCGCTGCATTGAGAATGCACAGGTCATCTGCGTACTGAGAGAGCATCTGCGCTGCGATTCGTTGCTTTGGTATGTCAGCGACGTATTAGTTAAAAATCACGGGTCCAACGATCAAGCCCTGGGGAACACCGTGTGGTACCTTTTTTCTGTTCCTGTTGTGGTTCTAAATCTGCCATTGGTTGTTCTGTCTGACAGATAATTTTCTATTAACTTTATGATATTATTTCGGGCTCCAGCTTCATAGAGTTTTTTTATTAGGCCTTTATGATTTATAGAATCAAATGCCTTGCTGAGGTCTTTGGATATCATGGCCACGCTGTGGCCTTTCTCCAGGGCGTCGGTGATGTATTTGCCGGTCCTTAGTATTTGTGTTGCTGTGCCTCTTTGGCGGACGAATCCATGTTGGTGTTCGGGGATAAGTTCGTTGCTTTCTGTGTTTATTCTCGAGAGAATAATGCGTTCAGCCCATTTGCCCATGATGTTCAGTAGACTGATGGGTCTGTATGAATTGGGTTGTGTGTGGTCTTTCCCTGGTTTATGCAGAAAGATGCATGTGCTTTCTTTCCATCGTTTTGGGAAGTACCCCGTATTGATAATGTAGTCCATTATTCGCTTAAACATGTCTATCATCGTATCACCTACCATTTTAGAATGTCCGGCCTTACTCCGTCAGGGCCAGGTGCTTTCTGATTCTTGAATTTTCGTAGAGCTATTTTTAACTCTGCGTGTGATGTTGCATCTAATGGTTGGAATGGTGTGTATTTCTCTGTGTTTTCGTCTTCGTGAGAGATAACGGATGTATGAATGATAGCCGTGTCCACTAGTTTGTCAATAATCTCCTGTTCTGTGTTGCAGTTTTCTATAAGGGGGAGCCTTTGAGGTGGCTTTTTCATCGCTCTCTGTAAACCCCACATTTTCTTTCTGTTGTCAATTTTATTTTCTAAAGCTTTGTTCAGCCTTTCTTCTCCGTGTTCGATGAGTTTCTTAGCTAAATTGCGTTTTAATCTGTTGTATTCTCTCTTCAATTCGTTGTATATGTATGTGAATCTTAGACGCCATGCGATGTCTTTCGCTTCGTTTCTATTTACTATCAACTTTTGAATTTCTTTGTTAGACTGGAAGACGACATACATAGTTTGTGAGGATGGATGGATGTTTGTTACTCATTTACGCAAAAACTACTGAACGAATTTAGATGAAATTTGGCACACAGATAGTTTATACTTTTTATCCCGATATTCCCACGGTATCGAATTGCGGGTAAAACGGCGGAGCACTTCTAGTGTTTTCATATTACAGTGTTAATAGGTATGAGAGAACGTAGCGTCCCTAAATCTCAAAAAATTCAATCATCCAATCACAAGAATGATTTATCTGACAAATCAAATGATTGAATAATTCATATCTTAATACTTTGAAGTTATTCTTACGAACGGGAGGATACAAATGTCAGGAGTTATTTTCAAAACGCCCAATTATTCATGAAGATGGATTAATTCCACTGAAGTCACAATCAACTAAGATTAATGATCGTCCATCAGGATTTAATATTATTTATTTTATTGAAGGGAATATCGTCTCTAACCGACTTCAAAAAAGGAGGAGGTTATGCAATCCACGAGATTTTTTTTCATGTACCTATCTATAATTGTAGGTACATCGATTTCTCGGCGTGGTGGTCCCATATTAATTGTTTTAACTTTACTTGAGTAGTTTTTGAGTTAACTTCCATAAAAGATTTTAATCCAGTTCGTCTATTCGTCGTTAATTCAATTCAATCATTTATTTCGGAAATCATCCATATTGTATTAGTATTAGAACTTAGAAAAATATGTTAGTAACATTAACATCAAAAACAATATTATAATCACAACAAAAAATAAAAAATTAAGTTCAATATTAAAATCAAAATATAATTAATAAAAATTATTAATGATGTTTCTGCTTTCTTCACATAGTAAGTTGTAGTTGTACATTAATATATGTGGGGAAATACAACTAAAAAGAGAAAAATTTAAAAGTTCTACACAAAAATACACCAACTTAAAAACAAAATCCACAGCGAAAAATCATTTTAGTTTTGGAAGTCAGTGGCAATTTGCCAATACACAACCAAAACCGGCCAAGTGCGTGTCGGACCACGCACAATAAAGGGTTCCGTAGTTGAAAAACAAACCTAATGTTGTAGTAGAAAAACATGTTCTCCCATCGATATACGTCACGGTCGGTTCTAAGAATGTATGTGATAAAACTACAAAAATAACGATTTTCAGACTTTTTTCTTTACTTGTGCTGTGAGCTCTTGCTTTTTGCCAAGTTTCATGATTCTACGTTAACGGGAAGTGTGGGTTTGAGTTATTTGGGAGTATCAAAATATGGCGCATAAATGGCCATATTTTTTTATTGAGCATGAGTTTTATTTAATAACCTGTAGCAATAGTCGTCAAAACGTGTAGGGTCAAAAACAGACACGCTGACAGGTGGGCTCATTTGACGGCCATTTTGCTAGGGTCAAAAAGAGACCTCTCGACTGTCAAGAGGTCTCTTTGACCGAGAGTCTCTTTTTGATTTTTTTTAGAGCGTAGACCTACGTATTTGATATTCATTCAATTTCCTGAGAAAACGGGTCTTGACAGTCAGACAGCGGACGGACAACGAAGTGATCCTACAAGGGTTCCGTTTTTTTCCTTTTGAGGTAAGGAACCCTAAAAACAAACAAAACTAACGCAAAACAGTCACTATCTGGATCTACTCTAAGATTTATTGTCGTTCATCATAAGGATTTAATATTATTTATTTTATTGTAATATCGTCTTCTGTTTTCGCGCTTCGCGCTTCGTCTGTTTTATATAAAGGAAGAAATTAATAAAAGATGGTTGCCGTTTGTGTGATCTGCTTCGTTGATTTCAATATTAAGACGTTTGTTTTGTTGCTGGTAGCTAAAAATCAGTAATCAATATTTCTGTGTTTATTGTTTAGAACTTCGTTCATTCGTTATTGAGGGTTTCAGGGATCCTGTTTCCTACAACAGCGGTGGCCGCCTCGTAATGGCCGCAGTGACAGCTGTAAAAAAATGGCACCGGGGTATGACATTACGGTGTTAAAAAATGCTTTCTAGGGAAACACACCAATTTACTTTCATAAACGTTTCAGTGACGTCATTTGACGGTAAATTGCGGAGGCTATGTGGTGGCCACCACAGTCTTAGACACCCCAACTATAGCCGTTAATCGTTATACCGTATTTTCATAGACGAAGAATGAATTTCTTGATTGTTTACTAAAAATCGCCCGTGGCTAAGTAATAACAGCCGCACGGCTTGATCCAACACGTTAAGCTATGCTTGCCGGAGTTGGTCCGCTGAGGGTGACCATATTTACATACCTAGACTCCTCCGTGCCTCGGAAAGCACGTTAATCTGTTGGTCCCGACTGCCATTCGTGGATCTTTGGCAGTCGGCAGAAGGCTGAAAGTCTGGCAACCAGTCTTACCAAGGGGTATCGTATTATCCAGTTACTGGTTTGTGGAGGTCAGATAGGCAGTCGCTCCATGTAAAATACTGGTATTCAGCTGCGTCCGGTTAGACTGGAAGCCGACCCCAACATAGTTGGGAAAATGCTAGGCAGATTGTTTGCTAACAAAACTCATGAACTGCGGTGCAAATTGCAAGTACCTGGTACCTCTATTATTGTCCCACTGCAGGGAACAGACCTGAAGAGGTCTGTGTATGAGAAGTCATACAGAGAAGACACGAGCATTGATCACCACGCTTGGTCGAGACCGGTTGGCGATTTCATACTTATTTATACATTCAAAGAAGAAAGAAATAACGTAAAGAACATTGGGAGAAAGCGTCCCCACCTTTTTAGCACCTTTTCTCATATATCAAATAAAAGAGCGTTAAAAATACATAATTTTATTATATGGCAGTAAATGTGTGAATAATAAGGGAAAAAAGTTATTCATTCATAAAGATAGAAAGACAATACATTATTTTTATTAAGAATTATTTTGTTGAGCTTAAATAAATAATAATTACGATTGACAATCAGTATCAGTCAGTTGTTTTCGAAGTATCAACTATGGAGGACGTCGAAGAGTCCGCGAGCCCCGAGACTCGTAACCAAAAAACGCTTCCGACGCGAGCGGTGCGAATGGCGTAAATTCTAAAAATATCATTTTTAGAAGCATTCATTTCTACAACCATTCATTCTGATTATTACTATACTAAATCGTACGTATACAACACGTGTTTAAGAACATGATAATAATCATAAAATGGTAATCATAAACAGCAGTCTAATATAAAAATAATAAAGAAAAAATATTATTTGCCACATTCATACATTCATTCTTTCAAACTTTCTTTCAGTAAATTGTTACTCAGAATAACATCAATTTTTTCACACATGGCCCATAGTGCTTTACTGCTGGGGACGGGGTCCATACAAATTTTCCCATGGTTCTTTATTTTTGACCCAGGTTAAGGTACACAAAATTAACACAAAAATAAAAACCAGAAAAAACTTAATACAGTATTGTGTGCCTCACGGCTGCGCCAAATAAGCCCAGTTCAGTATAAATGCCAAACAACTAGTGCCGCTGGTTTTCAACTGGAACTTATTTTAAGAGGACATCCTGTTCCTAAATCAGTTTTAGTTTACGAGTAGTACCTATTAACTATAAGTCCAGATTTCCTCACGATGTTTTCTTTCACCCATGTCAGTAATGTCCAAAATAAACTCTGATGCGAAAAATGATAATCTTTGTGCTACGGCATGAGCCACAGAGCACGGAATCGCCGCGCTTACAGCGACTAGACGTGAGTACTAATAAAATTCACGTCATCGAAAGTGCGTTAAGCCAAACGTCAAAACCGTCAGTTTCTATACGTCATTTGTGTCGTAGTAAATGGTGACACGCTTGATTTGTTTGCAAAGTGTTGACAATGCCACCTCTAGCAGCCGCCGCAGTAGTGTCTCCGTGCTCTGTGGCTGTGAGAGCTAATATTCTCGTATATCTCGTCCCAACCCCACTTTTAAGCAAGAAATACAATTTAAAAAAAATAAAAAATTCTACTATTTTTGTCCATATTTATACATTGTTATCTTAAAATTACATAATGATAAAGTTTTTTTTTTTTAATGATATTTATAAAAATATTCAAACATGTGAAAATAATAATAATTGTTCGATTGATTAACGTATTTCATTTTATTAAAAAATATTATATTCTTATGTTTGCGCTTAATTTTATTGCATAAAAGTCAAAATATGCCAATTGCCTACTACGTATTTGACGGCACTATAGTTGTCGATTCGCTCACAAATAAATAACTTCGTGCGAATCATATACACATACAGAAAAAACAATATTAATTACCGTTTAGAGCGAGTTAACTCGTGCGAATCAACCAATAAGCCTGTTGGCTTATTGGTTGATTCGCACGAGTTAACTTTAAGACAGAAAATAATTTTATTACAACACCGATAAAAGTTCACAAAGTATTATATGGCCAAGCGAGAAAGCACAAAGAAATTGTTTTTAATTAAAGTTTTAAGTTAAATCAGCATGTTATTAATATTTTATCGGATCGCAGCAAAGTTCTGTTGGTAGGTAAATTGGTTGGCTTTGGGCATCTAAATATTTATAAATTACTAAACGAAATGAGGATGGATACTTTTGATTATTCCATTTATTTGTAAGGTTTGGTATACGTTTCGATTTGTTTAATGGAAATTGAATTTAGATAAATAAAACTCATTTGATAAAATATTATATTTTATTTAAATCATTAATCAATAACTCACTAGTTATTCTAAAAACTGAGAACTGAGTACTTACTCATTACTTATAAATAAGCAGTCTGCAAAAATTTCCACATTACCTGAGGTAAACCATATAGGTAACTATTTTTAAACTACTTACATTATTTTAAAAACGAAAAATTTACATTATTTGTAAATTAACATTATTATAAAAGAGGGGCTCGTGGCTAAGTAATAATAGCCGCACGGGTCGATCCATCAGGTTAAGTTACGCCGTCCAGAGTTGGTCCGTGGATGGGTGACCATCTTTACATAACAAGACCCTTCCGTGCCTCGGAGCGCATGTTAAGCCGTTGGTCCCGGCTGTCATTCGTAGATCTTTGACCTTCGTTACGGGTCGTCAGAAGCCCGAAAGTCTGACAACCAGTCTTACTAAGGGGTATCTTATTACCCAGCAATTGGGTTGTGGAGGTCAGATAGGCAGTCACTTAATATAAAATTCTGGTATTGAGCTGCATACGATTAGACTGGAAGCCGACTCCAACATACTTGGGAACAGGCAAGACAGATGATGATCTCTCTTTAATTTTAATAATTTCACAAACTCACTAGTCTAAAGACTGAGCTAGATTATATTATTATACTCATTAGATATAAGCAGTCCGTATTTTACATAGTATCTGGGTGACCATGAGCATTCTCTATTTTCACTCGAGCAGAGCTCTCTGCTCGAGTGAAAATAGAGAATGCTCATTTAATATTATAGGATAGTTCATACTAATTCCATACTGCCGTGATAGTAGGTACTTACTAATTCCTATCTGCCATGATAGTAGGTACTTACTAATTCCAAGCTGCCATGTCTGTCAATTATTGTCAATTGTCTAATGTCAATTATTCTAAGGTAGCCATCTTTTTCTAAACTTTGGGCGACCGAGATCTGCTCTGATGATAATACGGAGAAAACGAATTTTCCCAGATATGAAAACTAGCTAGATTGATTTTTCACCTCCGTAAAACCGTATTGCAACTTTCATCGAAATCGTTAGTGCCGTTTTCGAGAACGAGATAACAAATATATATGTATATATACAAATATTGCTCGTTAAATAGTATAGGATTTCTGCATTATTTGAGGAAAACCATATCCCTATTTTTGAACTACTTATAAATACCTACGTGCAACAAATCTTTTTATCGAAACTATTAACTTAAACTCATCATCTGCCGAGGCCAACCGTGTTGGGGTCAGCTTGCAGTCTAACCGGGTGAATACCAGCTGAAAACTCTTAACTTAAACTAAAACACTCTAATTCCAAGACATTGAATAACGATCACATGCTTCCACGATATTAATCTTTAAATCTAAGATAGTTTCAGTTAACCCATTCACTTTACTTTCCACTAGTTTGATAGCTAATGGGAGTTTTTCTTCGACCTATTTCTCTATAAAATGGTTTCAACTGTAATCTATCTTGATAAAGACGACTGTCCATAATAGGATCAGCAGAGTCCCATAAATCTTTATTTGTAGTTCTTGTCTTACCCCTAGCGAATTTTCAGGGTCAGTCTTCTAATGTAGGTACAAATGGCAAAAGAGTAAGGTATGTATGCACGGTAACAACTGTCATTATGGAGGCAACTGTCATTAATATGAGTTGTTGATTTTCTACAGTACGTCTTATAACTTGACACGTAACATGATTGGTAGCACTGAGTTTTGCAGTCATGTGACATGTGGAGACATGTGGAGGTAATACTGTTCTCTATAGTATTGAAACTAAGACTGCAAGTGCTACCAACCGCGTAACGGGTCAAGTTATAATGAAAGCACTGTACAATACAGCCGATATAACTTGACAGGTCTGAACATAGACACAACGAACTTTCGCGCATGTTCTCTCCCTCACACTCGCCTCATATTACCATTTGTTTCCTTACAAATGTTATTGCGAGTCCTTGTGCGCGAAATTCGGAAATTTGGCCGTAAGGTTCGAAGATCTTTTGGCACTCGAATGACGTTGACAGGGTGACATTTGTGCAATTGTTTTGTAAATATATTGGAAAAACAAGATGGCAGCGTTCGTTCCGATTTTGGCCACGCGCCAAAAGAACCTTGCTATAAATTGTATAGCCAAACAGTTAAGAAGTGATTGGCAGACTTTTATATCTCTTTTGATGATCTCTAACAACAGACTCACTGATAAGAGATTAGATCAAGCTTTAGAACCAGGAAAAATATGAAACTTCTCCAGAGCCAGATATTGTTTGCTATCTTAATACTAATCTCTTTTATCCACTGTACTGTTAATTACCGTGACAGCTTTACTAACAAATGACTGTTAACGAACATTAGCCCCCCACCCCCCTTCTCTTCTTGTGAGTGTTGTGAAAGGTAATTATTAGATCAATGTAAAGTAGAACACGGTATAAGCAGAACATTTTTGATAAGTGCGATTTTAAATTTATAAGTTTTATGATCATCGAGTCGTATGCCAAGTGTAAATATAATTGTATTTTCTTAAAAACAGAGTAAGTGTTAAGTACAGAATTTCAAAATAACAATTATTTCACAAGAATCCAATTTAATTCATTCCCAGCCAATAAAAATAATTTCATCAGTAAAGTGGCTCAAAAACAAATTGAATACGAAATTGAAAACCAGAATCTAATTGAAATACAAAACAAAACGACCGAATGTTGGTCCAAATAAAATAAAATGACATTGAACTATTTAGATGCAAGCTTCTGCCATAGTACTGAATAATGAATTTGGGGACCGAATATATGAAAATGAGAATGTAAGGTTGGCAAAAATGGGCGAGGGTTTTCGTAAAATTCAGGTTTTTTAAAAGGTATTTTACCTTCCGCCTCAATGTTAGGTTCGCTGTTTTCAAGGTCTGGGGCCCTAGCGAGGTGTGTAAATATTTTAGTTGATTTTTAGGGTTCCGTACCAAAAGGTGCCAGACGGAACCCTATTACTAAGCTTCCGCTGCCCATCTGTCTGTCAGCGGGCTGGTATTTGGGTAATTCTATAGCCGCTATAACAACAAATCTTATAAATGCGAAAGTGAGTTTGTTTGTTAGTTACGCTTTCACGTCAAAACGGCTAAACGGATGTGGATGAAATTTGGCACACGGGTAAACTATGACCTGGAATAGGACGTAGGATACTTTTTATCCCGGTACTATATTGCCGTGGGATAATTTCCGACATGCACTCGGGCGAAGCCGCTGGCAAAAACTAGTAATAAATAAAATACAGATAAAAATTTAAGGGGTACCTTACCCTTCTCTCTTCTCGGTATCGAGAATTTTTCTTGTGACTAAATACGATGAAGGCAAATCTAGCGATTTAAATCTTTGGGTAGTGGGGTTTGATTTAATGTCAAATACTGGTTAAAATTACGGATTTTCATGACGGCTGTTAGTACCTTCACATTTTTTCTTTTCCTCTTTCGCCCTAACTCCGTCATGTTTATTGAAATATTATAATTCATTTTATATCAGCATTCTATTGGGAACCAAATGAATTATGGGCTGATCAAAAATATCCTAACAACACGTATCGCCATAAAAAACATGGTTTTTAATTTTCTACCTTGTCCACTGACCATACCATACAGCTAAATGTACCTAACCGCACAGTATGGCGTAACATACAAATGTTCAATTTAGTACAACACGCATCCAAATTGAATTCTTTGTCGTTTACCATGTTCTGCGTATTGCCATGTTCACAAGAGTGAACGACTTTTATTCCGTTTTAGTGTACTTATTATTATCAGGAAAAGATAGGTGCTTAGAATAACAATACAAGGCGTAATAACTGTTTTCATATAACTCTATTGGTTTACGCGGCGCACGTCAGAAAAGCTAAGTCAGCATGATTTTATCCGACATCTTCAACAATCATCGTCATATTTCAGCCAATTTACACAAAACCTTAATGAATTATACACATAAACCTTCCTCATGAATCACTCCGTCCATTGGTGAAAACCGTATTAAAATCCGTTCGGTAGTTTTTGAGTTTATTATCGCGTTCAGACAGACAGACGCGGCGGGGGTACTTTGTTTTATAATATGTAGTGATAAAATAATGTTCCTACAGAACAAGTAATAGCAATCTCAGCCTTTGGCTATAATCAGGTAAAAGAGCAAAATAGACAATAAAGATGCCCAATAGACAGAAATCTCATTATTATCGCAACAAGCAATATCCGCCTATCGACTTATGTACTACTAGCATCCGCTAGCGGCTTCGCCCACGTGATATCTTTATAAAGTACTTGGGCGACGGAGCCCTGCTCTGGTGAAAATAGAGAATACTCATTTATAATATAGGAAAATTCATACTAATTCCATGTATAGTACCTACATACTAACTCCATGCTGCCATGATAGTAGGTACTTACTAATCCCAAGCTGCCATGATAATAGGTACTTACTAATTCCATGCTGCCATAATAGTAGGTACTTACTAATTCCATACTGCCATGATAGTAGGTACTTACTACTAAACGAAAGTAAAATCCAAGCTTTGTTCAAAGGCATACTATTCTATCAACGACTACTTAAATGGTAAGAATAGTTGGTCGCTGTAATTAACTCAAGACAATGTTTATGTTTTTTCTCCAAATTACCTACTGACAAGTTATATGAGTTTATATAATTGTTTTTTTATTTGACTTTATAAGTCAAGCTATTTTGACTTTATTTTAATTTATTGTTGACATTATCTTCTCATTACCATGTTTTTTAAATGAGTTGTATTGCAATATGTGGTTAGCTAGTGACCTCGACAATTGGTCATATTATTTATTGCTATTAAGTAATTAACTGTTTGTTTTTATTTATTTTACCTCGATGGTCCTAGTTTATCATTTATTTATAACTTCCAGTTACAACTATATGTAAGCGGGCACGCCCTTTATGCCTGGAGGCTTTTATTTAGATATTAAGTTCTGTTTACGTTTTGTTTTTATTTCTGTCTGAGTATAGTTCTCGATGATTTTGTTTGGTACGAGTATATTGGCGTGTGTTAGCTTCGTATATGGCTTATAATTGAAATTATGTTTTTGTGTAATGTAAATTATTTTGAATACTATTATATAGAATCTTTTTTTTTCTTCTAACTAAACAGACAGCTGTGCCGCTGGGGAGTTTGTTGCGCCACTTCTTCCCAGCTAACGCACTAGGAAGTGGTGAAGGGTGGGCGTTTTGGGGGACTGTCTTATGTAATTTTGACGTTCGAAAAGTGCTGATTCTCAGCCTAGTTTGAATAAATGACTTTTGAATTTTGTTTTTTTTTTTTTAAATTTTACTAATTCCATGCTGCCATGATAGTAGGTACTTACTAGTACCATGCTGTCATGTCATTATTCTGAGGTAGCCATCTTGTTCTAAAGTTTGGGCGACCGAGCTCTGCTCGGGTGAAAATACAGAGAAAACGAATTTCAAATTTTAAGAGACCTAGCTAGATCGATTTTTTCGCCCCATCATTCATCGAAGCCGCGTTAGAGCCGTTTTCGAGAACGTGATTACAAATACATATAAAAATATATATACAAATATTGCTCGTTTAATAGTGTAGGATTATAGCCTATGTTACTCAGTCGTAATATAGCATTCTATTGGTGAAATATTTTTTTAAATCGGTGCAGTAGTTTTGAGTTTATTCATTACAAACAAACATACAAATCTTTTCTCTTTTTATTTTATTTTATTACAAGTGTAGACTAGCTTGTACCAGCGACTTTGTCCGTGTGAAAGTTCTTTATTTAACATAAAAAATTGCATCGCATCGCCCACCCGCGCTATAACTTTGTTTTCGCGTAGCGTTATTTCCGACTTTTTAACCGTCTTCCAATTATATTCGTCGCGTATGTATTTTTTTTTTGTTTATTTTTATGTCTGCAATTTCTCTGTCAATTGTGGACCAATTTTGAAAAAAAAAATTGTATGATAGGGTATGCTCCTTAATTGGTCCCATATTTGTTTTATTAACTTTGCTTGGATAGTTTTTGAGTAAGCTTCAATAATACGTATTTTTCCCACTTAGTATATGTGAATGATATGATTATAACTTCCTGTCACTGTTATTTACATTGCAGATAGTGGTATTTGAATTTGTGTGGGGTAGGTACCACAACTAAAAAATAAAAATTAAAACTTTTTACAAAAATAAAAACAACCGACTTCCAATAAACTCGGTGAAAGTCGGTGGCAAAAAACGAAAATTCTAAACCAAAGACACCGACTTTCGAAATTAAAGTTATTTTTTACTTTGTATTGTTTTTTGGAAGTCGGTTGTTTTTTTGTTTTTCATTTTGCTCGGCTCCCAAGGGCCATAGCGTGATATTAACCTTTCTCAAGAATGTGGCTATCAAATGCTACAAAGATTTTTTCAAATCCGACTGCTAGTACTTAGTTTCTTATGAGATTAGCGCGTTCAAACAAAAATCCAAACAGACTCTTCAGCTTTATTGTCTTACTATAGATTAATAATATGGTTCACGTATTCTTGAGGCTATAACTTGCTTTGTGTCTACTTATTATATCTCTCTGATATTTCCTCAGATGAAATTATTTCTCTGATGGATTTGAGCGGGTGGACGAACTCTGTAAACACCATGAGAAGTTTCTTTAAATATCAATGTAGAATTGAATTGGAAACCCATTTCAGCATTATTACAAAACAATTTGCCTAGCCTTTTCCCAACTATTTTGGGGTCGGCTTCTAATATTTTACATAGAGCAACTCTGATCTGACCTCTATAACCTAGATTCTGGGTAACACGCTACCCCCTGGCAAGACTGGTTGTCAAACTATTGGGTTTCTGCATAACGACTGTCAAAGATCTACGATTGAAGGAAGACTATCACAGCTAAGTAGGCTTTACAGGTTAACGAGTAATAATCGACCAACTTAAATTTGCAGTTTGAAAAACATGATCTCCCATACATTCCGTATGGGAGAAAATGTTTTTCAACTAAAATGTTAAGTTTGTTCTTGGGATTATTTCATCTCAACTACGGAACCCTTCATTGTGCGTGGTCCGGCACGCACTTGGCCAGTTTGTTTTTTAATACGGCGGCCCATCTAGCCACATACTTACCACATGACACTAGAACTTTTAACTCTGACTGAACTTTAACGTGTGCTCAGATACGTAAAATCTTAAACCATAACCAATGTATGTAAATGTAAAGTTGCCAAACGGGAGCGTTGCCAGACGGGAGCCCTAAAATATTTGTCTTTGATTTAATAGATTGGTGACAATAAATACGTATGTGCACATGGTAAGATGCTCTACCTTTTGGAAATATTACGCGACTTCCTACACTTATTTTAGTTAGTTAGTTTAGTTTTACTTAGTTTAGTTTTTTATTTTTACATACATTTTATAGTCATAATATTGCTCTTACGAAACGGCTTGGTAAGCTAAATTATTTATTTATTCCATTACCTTTTCTTTTTACTACCATATACCATATCTACTCATCTATCTTTTCTAAATAACTACTAATAAACGCAAAAGGGTTGTTCATCCAAACGATCAGTAGTCTAGGGTCAACCCTCGACCCTCAACTTCTGAAGCGGCCGCAAACCGGACAGAATACAAATAGGCTGCTCAAAAAAGCCGATACTTTTGTGCGAAAAATATGGCCACTGGATTATGGCGGATAGGGGACAGAGTAATGATTCATTGACGCCGTATTTGGGGCCGTGGGACGTGGAACTGTGGTGTAGTCGTAGGTATGATTTACGACGGGGATAGGTAGAAAGAAAATGCTTTATTGTATAGATAGGTACGGTGGTTCTATCGCTAAAATGATTTTGCAGATGTATTTTTTTGTTCTTGTGATTTTTACATACATCTCCGAATTCAACTCGAATGAATAAGAATCAATTCGTTTTAAATTTTTAAGTAACAAATGAAAAAGTGACTACACGCATTTGAGAATTGACATTTACAATAAACCTTTATATCTACTGTTCGAATCAGCGACTAATTAATTACTCATTAAAGTTTTATTCAAATTAATTAATGGCTCTGTCTTCTGGCTGGCAGAAGATCGCACGTCACCATGGAAAATAAGATACTCATCTATAAAACCATAATCAAGCCGGTTTGGACTTAAGGCATAGAGTTATGGGGATCAGCAAAAAACTCTAATGTGGGGATTTTACAACGGTTCCAGAATAAAGCACTCTAAGTGATAACGTGTCAATCAATGTGCCTAGCCTTTTTCCTACGTTATTGGGGTCGACTTCCAGTCAAATTCAAATTCAAATTCAAAAGTCATTTATTCAAACTAGGCTGAGAAATCAGCACTTTTCGAACGTCAAAATTACATAAGACAGTCCCACAAAAACGCCCACCCTTCACCACTTCCTAGTGCATAAGCTGGGAAGAAGAAGTGGCGCAACATACTCCCCAGCAGCACAGCTGTCTGTTCAGTTGAAAAAACTTGATTCTATATAATAGTGCATATTATTATGCTAAAATAATTTACATCACCACAAATTGCAATATAACTCATAAAATAAAAACATTTTAAAGAGTAGATTATGTCAACAATAAATGAAAACAAAATTAAAATAAATTGACTTACAGTCAAATAAAATAATCCACCAATTATATGCTCATATAGTATCGTGTAGTCTAAAATAGTCTAAAATAATTGTTTGTTCCTTGGGGTACATTGGAGTAGCTTAATTAGTCCCAAGCCTTTTTGTCGTCTAAGTAATCTTTAACTTTATAGAAACCTTTTTGACATAGTTTCTGTTTAATAAATGATTTAAATTTATTGAGGCTCAGTTCTTTGACATGGCTTGGGAGTTTGTTGTAAAAACGTATACTTTGGCACTTAAATGAATTACTAATTTTTTGGAGCCTAGTCCTCGGCACAATAAATAAATCTTTGTTTCTAGTATTTAAGCTATGAATGTCGCTGTGTTTAGAATATAGATTTATATTCTTTTTCACATAAATCAGGTTCTCATAAACATATTGAGACGCGACTGTCATTATGTTTATTTCCTTAAATTTATCCCTCAGTGAATGCCTACAACTTAGGTTATAAATTGCTCGAATGGCACGTTTCTGCAGCACAAATATAGCCTGAAAGTCGGCTGCATTTCCCCACAACAAAATGCCATACGACATTACACTATTGAAATAACTAAAGTATACTAATCGAGCTGTTTCTACATCAGTCAAATGACGGATTTTATACACCGCGTAGGCTGCAGAACTTAGCCGCTTCGACAATTTGGTTATATGTGGGCCCCACTGAAGCTTCGAATCCAAAGTAATACCTAAGAACACAGTGGTGTTCACAAGATCCAATTCTGTCCCATTTACTAGTACATTGGTTTTCACCTGTTTAACGTTAGGTGTTAGAAATCTAATACATTTAGTCTTTTTCTCGTTTAAAAGTAAATTATTAACACTAAACCAATGCACTATTTTAGAGAGAGCATTATTCACATCGTCAATAACTGTCTGTTGTCGCTTAAGCTTAAATATAAGTGACGTGTCATCTGCAAATAACACTATTTCATGACTGTTCTTTATAAGGCAAGGTAGGTCATTAATATATACGAGAAATAAAAAAGGGCCAAGAATTGAGCCCTGCGGAACTCCCATAGTGACAATAGAACCCGGAGATCGCTTGCCGTTAACGTCCACTCTTTGGATCCTATTATCCAAATAAGAAATAAGAAGATCCAAGGCAGTGTTTCTAACACCATAGTGATGCAATTTCCTGACCAATGTATCATAAGAAACACAATCGAAAGCCTTAGATAAGTCACAAAAAATGCCTAGGGCATCATGTGACTCCTCCCAGGCCTCAAAAATATGTGAAAGAAGCTCAACACCAGCGTCGGAAGTCGAGCGACCCCTTGTGAAACCGAATTGCTTACTGTTTAATAACTTATGTTTATTAAAATGTCTTTGCAATTGATCTAGCATCAATTTTTCAAATATTTTACTAAAAGTAGGAAGCACAGAAATAGGTCTAAAGTTCGTGGGGTCTGATGTGCTGCCCGATTTAAACAAAGGTATTATTTTACTACTCTTCATTAAGTCAGGAATTACACCACAGTCAATACATTTATTAAAAATAATTGCTAATTCAGGCGCTACAGTGTTGATAATGCATTTTGCAACCTCTACGGAATTTCCACATAGATCAGCAGTTTTTTAACATTGAGTGTATTGAAAGTTTTAATAATATCTCGAGCACTAACATAGTCGAAATTAAACTCATGGTTACAAATATCAACATTTTCTTTCAATAGGGACTCGGCAACAGTGGGTGAAGAATTTAAAGATTTTGTGGTTGAGACTGGAATATCTGCAAAGAAATTTTCAAAAACTGTGGCAACTTCTAAATCTTTTTTAATAACAGTATTATTAATATTAAGGCTGTAGTCACTACTACGCTTTTTGTCTCTTCCAGTCTCATTGTTTATAATTTCCCAAGTAGCTTTAATTTTATTTTGACTATTTTTAATTTTAGAGCTTAAATATCGACACTTAGCTTCGCTACAAACTTGTTTAAATAATTTGGAATAGTTCTTAACATATTGATAGAATTCTTTACTTTTATTATAATTTCTTTCTTCATACAGTTCAAAGAGTTTGATTCTACTCTTAAATATCCCTTTAGTTGCCCATTCACTGAAAGTTGCAGAACCATCAACTGAGATCTGCTTTGGTATAAAAGTTGAGTTAAATTCTGTACAAAACATGCAAAAAAGGAATTGTACAGTTCATTAGGATCATCACAATAAGGCAAGTAGGGTAATTTACTATTAAGTTTGTTTTTAAAACTCTCCAAGCGACCTGCAGTTTTTGGCACTACAGTGATATCTCTCTTAGTCACTTTTTTATCTTGTTTACTAAATGTAATCAGCTGTCCACAGTGGTCAGAATCCAGTTGACTTATAATTTTTTTATTAATTGGTAATATGTCAGTAAATATATTATCTAAACATGTACCTGATGTGGTGGTAATTCTAGTAGGCTCCAAAAATAAATTATTAAGGTTATATGACTGAAATAAATTTTGAATTTTTAGGCTCATTGATGAGTCTTCTAATAAATTAACATTAAAATCACCATATACAATTATTTTTTTTCCTAATTTTCCAAGCTTTTGTAACACATCATCCATGATACTCTCAAAGCAATCATAAATCGATGATGGAGGCCGGTACACGCTCAATACAACTAGCCGCTCCAACTCCACACAAGCTATTTCTATAGTCCGCTCAACAGATAGGCTTACAATATCCTTACGTTCTTTGAATTTAAATTGTTTAGTTAACAGTATTAATGAGCCACCATGTATTGCATTTTCTCTGCTGAATGAACTACCAACCTGGTGATTACTGAAATTAAACATGAACTGATGGCTTTTTAACCAATGTTCTGTAATACATAAAATATCAATGTTGTTACAGTTCATGAATAATTCAATTTCAAGGTCTTTTCTCAACATACCTTGAATATTTTGGTGCACCAGGTTAACTGTTTTAGAACTTATTCTGACATTTTGATGATTTAGACTAGTATTTAAATTTAAATTATTTCCATTAATTATGCAAGAGGTTTTCTCTTTTGTCTCAATTTCTAATTTAAATTAATGTTAACTTGTGTAGCCAAGTTTTTGGCTGAATCAATGAAAATGTCAGATAATTGCTCAATAGAAGCTAAAGTTTTATTAGCCAATTTCTTGGCTGATAAATCAATTAAAAAAAAGTATAGCGATACAGCTATTTGTCTTTTCAAACATTTTGCTAAATACAATTTGTATTTTGTCACATATAAATATTTACTAACATACTTGTTAGTGTCAATAACATGGAAATTATTACTGTGTAATGTCATATTATTGATCATTACATTTAATTTGTGCCTAAAATTATTTTCTTTCTGTGGCAAACTTTTACTATAAGGAAATGTAAACAAAACAATCTGTTGTAAGTCTAGCTCAAATAGTTTGTTAATGTAATGAAGCAGGCTGTCCTGAGTCACATTTCCTCTGTTACTAATTAATATTATCAACGTTGTATCCTGGTGGAAATTTAAACTAATAATCTTTGTCACTATATCAACATAAGTTAAGCCAGGCATACAATAATTGGTAACTGACTGTCCCTTGCAAATATTTGATAATAACTGGCCCATGTCTTTTCCAATTTCATCACTAAATATAACAATATTGCTATTTATTTGGGTTTTTACACAGTTAGGAGTTTCTACTTTACCATTCGTTGTTTTAGGGGAACCATCAGTGCTATAACATTGTTGCAATGAAGTATCACATGCTGGTGTCAAACAAGCCGGTGAGGGCTGACTATTGGACGGGCTGTTGTTGGTCAGTGATTGTGATCGCTCACAGGAACATGAGCTAGCACTCGCTATTAACTCATTCATTGCCAGCATGTATTCCATCATTTGCTTTTCTGAGATTTGGTATTTATTTGTCATAGATATTAATTTTTGGTTTAGATTATCTATTTCAAAATTTAAATTTTGAGTGTCATTTTCATACTGTAAATTATTGTTTTTACATTTTTGAGAATAATAATCCAGTTTATCTAGTAATGAAAGGCGTTCCCTATTTAATTTTACATTTTTAATGAAGAATTTCTGTCTATTAACTAGTTTTTGAGTCTAACCGGATTCAGCTGAATACCAGTGTTTTACATGGAGCGACTGCCTATCTGACCTCCACAACCCAGTTACTGGGTAATACGATGATACCCCTTGGTAAGACTGGTTAAATGATAACGTGTGTACCTCTATTTATTAGAACCAGTGAATTGCATGAGTACACAGAAATTAAAATAGTTAAGAAGGAAATCGAACATAGAGCAGAAGCATACAAAGACCGTATAAAAGCTCATACCAACACCCTAGCAACAGCGTGCGAACCAATAAATCACAGAAGACTCAAAAGACAACACATATTGGCCCTTGTTTACTAACAAATTCAAATTTAATAAGAGACAGCTTCCTCATTGGAGGAACAGTTCTCTCCTGTCAATAAACTCCCGCAACAAATCTTTAAAGGCTTCTCAAGCCGGTCGCAAGATGGTTATAGACAAAAATATATATGTATATACTTCGCGGTTCTAAGAATATTGTATCAAAACAAAAGCGCATCAAACTCCGTAGAGCGAAAATTGCAAATTTCTCATTAAAACATATTAAAAGACGCAATAAATAATAAAAGCACTCAAAAACAAAGCGACCACGCTTGCTCTATAAAAGCATGTTCACTTTGACCGCAAAGAGATATGTACAGAAGGTCGGCTCCATACAACGAACGGAATGCACGCACACATACCCACGTACTATTTAAAGCGATCGTTCGAACTTTTTGTTAGATGAACTTGAACTTAGGTCGCGCCGACAGAGGGCGTTTATCGGTTTTCCGAATAAAAAGTAACGTATGCACGCGACCGAGCGTGTATTCGCACGATGGTAGCTTTTAAGAGCGTTTATTCTGAAGGTGGGCAACGTCGCAAATAGATGTCAAATATTTCACTGTTTTGATTAATTTGGCAATATTACTGTTTGGAAATGAAAAATGTGGCTAACTAGCGAACTAGAATATTGATTATGAAAGTCAATAATTAATATTGTAACACCGAATGTTTAGTTTTATAGATTTTAGACTATCTGGGAACTTTCTAAATGCGTTTTTTACACCTAAAATGTACCCATTTTAGGTGTAAAAAACGCACATCAAATTCAATGTTATAATTGCAATTCATTATTAATATTCTAGTTCGCCAGTTAGCCACATTTCTTATTTATATTCAGTAATATTGCTATACGAATCAAAACAGGTAAATATTTGACAGTTATTTGCGACGTTGCCAACTTAGAGGATAAACCCTCTTAAATAGGACTGGGCCATAGACATGCTTTACGTACGACTGGTATTTGTTTCAAGGCCTTGCGCGTTCTTGGCGCAACGTAAACGTGAGGTAATTTCGCACGATTTTACAATTGAAAATACTCCTCATATAATCAGCCACAATGTTCCCACTGCTGGGAAACAGGTCACCAGTCTGTGGGATGGAGTTGGCTGTAATTTAACACTCGGGCCCAGTGCAGGTTGGTAGAAGACACTTGTCTTCGAATGTTTGGTTCTAGGACATGCCGGTTTCCTCACGATGTTTTCCTTGTTTTGAGAGCAGTGGTGATTACATCATGTACACAAAGTAAAGCGCCTGCCTCGGTTCGAACCAACGACCTATAACTCGTCAGTCAGTGGCGTTACGACTGGGCAACCAATGCTCTCACACTTATATTTATGGGTGATATTTGTTGTGCTTGTCTCAAAACTTTAAACCAAAATGAATACTTAGTTGTATTTTCAATTAAAAAATGGTTCGATTTTACGCGACGTTTACTTCACACATGCGTGCTAAGACCTCAGATCGCCCCACCGTACGTACGCGTCTATATGCGCGTGCGCCGATTTTCGCTCGTTGTATCGACCCGACCTTCTGTGTACCTTCGACTTTATGGTAAAACCGTCTTCACTTTGACCGCTGACGCGCATATAATACAATTTGTTCTCACGATGAGATGCACCGCTGAGCAGGCTCCGCTTTAACATTATTTATTGTAAGAAATAAGAAGCAATATAGACGTTGAATAAAGAAATATTGTGGAGTTATGATTGTTTGGCGAGCAATTGCGTAGGGATAGCAATCAAAGCGGCCTTCTTTTATGAAAGTTGGCGAAAAAAGTTGGCTGTTTTCACCCTATTTGAGTAACATACTCGTACGTTCTTTCACAATCCGAAGGATGTTGATGGAAATTTGAATCCATTGCTACATACAGGGTTAAGTTATGTAAATTAGCTAGTTAAACTTAGCAGATGCGATGGGTATCGATGGTCAGACAGCATTTGTCGGACATTAATCAGGCTTGGGGTAGGTAAAGATATAGGTACCTACCATAGATTTTTTGTAATATTATTATTGTGTCTGCGATTTATATAATTTTTATTTTTAATATTTTGAATTTTTTATCGTTTTACAATTTGACATTTATGTTGATATACCTACGGTTCTGACATTTTTATAATATTTTTTTGACAATATTAATTATTATTTTTATGAATTGTTAAATATTTAAATTTAATTAATCACGATTTTATTTGGGTTTTTGGGCAGTTTAATTTAAAATAGATATGAATAATTTAAATGTGTGTGTGTGTAAAATTATGGACTTGAATTTGTCTGAAATAAATGAATAATAAATAAAAATAAATATTAATGCTGAAATGAACATTTTTGGCGCAGCCGTGAGGCACACACTTAAAGCTTGTGCAGACCAGCGCGACTTGTCGCGCGACGCGACACGAACAATACAATTTCTAAGAAAACTTCACAGTATAACAATAAACGGTGTCGCGTCGCGCGACAAGTCGCGCTGGTCTGCACAAGCCTTTATTGTCAAAAGATTTATTTCACTTTTATTTTGTGTTTCACGAACTGTGTCCAAATAAACGTTTTCTTTCTTTTTTTATGTATATATATTTGATGTTTTTTATGTGGTCAATGTTATTTTAACAATGAGAATTTGTACAACCGTTATTCAGCCCTCGGACCTTGTGTAGCGAACGTATAACCTAAAATAACTAGTTGCCCTTGTCGTCTGAGTTTGAAAACCATGGATTATTTACAATATTTCGATATTTTGGATGAAAGTGAAAATGCAAATGAAAACCACCAAGAAAAAGAAAATGTTACAAAAATCTTTATGATTCTATCTGTTTGCGAGAAAATAAACGAAAATAAAAAGAAAAAATAAAAATAAGAAAATATAAGTTCAGCAAACATAATGCAAGAAACATTGTTGAATTAGATAAAAAATATCTTTATAATTGTATAATTTCAATCGTACTGAGCTTTTACGATTGCTTTCATAACCACGCATCATTCGTGAATTAACAATTTTTTTTTTTTTTATTCGTAAAAAAATGCATAATCTGTAGTACGAGATTGAAAATAAAATGAACGTAATTATTGAAATTTACATTTTTTAAACTTATATTTATACCTAAAGTATAAAGTTATGAATGTTTTCCCAAATGAAAAAATGTCACTGATATTACGCAGTACCAGTTTCAGAACGCACCTTCTAATTTTGCCAGTGGTTTTTGTCATAAGAAGTTGGTGCCTATGCATTGTTTAAACACTGATTATTATTAGTAAGGGTAGTGTGTAACGCCTATTCACAGCTTATACATTGTATAACAATACAATACGTTAAGGCTGTTGGTTTATCGCATTGTGTCATTCTTCTTAGATAGTCAGACGTTTTGTTCTAAAAACATGAAAAGGATATCCTATAGAAATTCATAAAACCGAATAACAGAAGGAAAAGCCTCGGATATTTCGTTCGGTACCTTCGTATGAAGATAAGTATCATGCGGGCTAAAATGAACCTTATGTTAGAACAAATAAAGGTTTTCCATTCTCCTAAGCTTAATACAAAGGCGTAATTTAGATAGGTTTGTACAAGTCTGACGTTTGATCGCGATATGAAATAAAGTGAAGGTAGGAACTCAGAAATACCCGCCTTAAATTATCATCCTTAAGGTTTTTTTAGATGAAGAAGAAAATTTATATTTAATGTCAAGGACGGAGAAATCTTTCCATTTAGATATTATTTTTAATATTACTCACATTAATGGTATTTTTTCTGTAAAATAGGCTTTCTTTTTGTAGGCTTAGCAAAATATAACTTCCAAAAGTCAAATGCCCTTCACCTCTATCCTTTTATTTTAACCCGACTGCCCCAGAAGGAGGGTAATGTTTTTCGAGAGGATGTATGTATGTATGTCTATTTCTTTGGCACGCTCTGTATCCTAAACTGCTTGACAGATTTTAACATAATTAAATATTTTAAACTATCCATTTAAATTATATGATGTCAAGGTATATTTTAATTTAAATTAAATGCCCAATTTAAATAACATATTTTATTGGAGAAGGATTAATTTAATACAGGTCAAAATAGCTCCGGAAATAACAATTATCAAATTCTGAAAGATAATAATGGTTACTGTGGGTCATCCTTAGAAGATAGACATATGCCAAGATGAACAATCCTGCAGAACATGAATTTTATGTATTTTTTACGGTTTACGCGGCGCACGCCATTAAACTCCTAGTCGGCATGATTTTTTCCGACATCTTCAACAATAATCGCCATATTTCACCCAATTTACACAAAACCTTAATTAATTATACAGCAAAACCTTCCTCATGAATCACTCCGTCCATTGGAGAAAACCGTTTGAAAATCCGTTCGGTAGTTTTTGAGTTTATCGCGTTCAGACAGACAGACGGCGGGGGGGATTTTGTTTTATTACTCGTTTATTGTAAGGATATGTACATAGATGATGACAGAATTTCCTTAATTACTGTTTTCTTTGTATCACGGATAGCTCAACGCTATCCGTGATACACGTGTGACGCAAATAAATTCTTCAGTCAATCGACGCAGGTGGATTTCAGAGATTTTCAATTTGACTTTCTCCTATAAGATTGTTTCATTTCAATGTAGATCACACCTGCTATCCAACGTTTTTGTAGAACGAGAATAGAGTATCTTTGAGACTTATAATAATTGTACAAAGCCTTATCATCCATCTGATCAGCGTCGACAATTCATGAAATTACTAGGAAAAGCATCTGTTCTTTCTCCTTATTATTTATCTTAAAAAGAACGTCTAGCTTTAAAAGATCTTAGTTACAAAATAATGGAGTTCTCATTATAGCGTTTTTAACTTCTTGGAAAACGGAGGAGCTCGTGGCTAAGTAACAACAGCCGCACTGGTCGATCCATCAGGTTAAGCTACGCTTGCTGGGGTTGGTCAGTGGATGGGTGACCATCTTTACATACCGAGAATCCTCCGTGCCTCGGAGAGCACGTTAAGCCGTTGGTCTTGGCTGTCATTCGTGGATCTTTGACAGTCGTTACGGGTCGTCAGAAGCCTGAAAGTCTGACACCAGTCTTACCAAGGGGTATCGTGTTACCCAGTTACTGGGCTGTGGAGGTCAGATAGGCAGTCGCTCCATGTAAAATACTGGTATTCAGCTGCATCCGGTTAGACTGGAAGCTGACCCCAACATAGTTGGGAAAAGGCTAGGCAGATTGATTAAACTTCTTGGAAAACGCTTTAAGGTAGATCCGCAAAGGTAACCCGCGAAGTTCAAATTCGACAAACATGGCCAGATCACTGCCGCTTCAGTTTGCTTACTCTATAAGCTATGTCGGTAACTCCAGTTCTTTTCCGAATAATTTCATTTCTGATTTTATCCTTCAAAAAAGCTCCAAGCATAGCCTGCTCAATAGCGCGCTGAGTTACCTTGTATTTGTGGACCAGCCCGACTGTCAGTATCCACGTTTCGGCACCGTATGTCTTAGTCTGCGGGCACGAAGCTAGCGGCGACCGAGCGATGGCCATTACGGAGCGGCGCGGGGCGGTGGCGACGTAAACAAAAGCATAGCATTCTGAAGTCGCGCGCACAAAACGGGAGAGAGCGATGCGGGGCGAACGAGCGATGCACGGGTGGTGGTGACGCGCAAGCGACAGAAACAAACTTGTTTGATTTCGCCGCTCAATAGCCGCTCGTTTCAGTATAGTGTTGTATATTTACCGCCAGTTTCATTCCAACGGCTAGGTCGCTGCCAGATCGTCCCGCCCCCGCTGCTCCGCTGACGCCATCGCTCGGCCGCCGCTATTTTCGTGCCCGCAGACTTCTATAACAAGTAAAGAGCAAATATCTCTGTTCCTTTATAATTTCACTTGACTGATCATAACCTTCGCATATCGATTCCCAGTTGGGTTGAAGAGGTCAGAGGATTGCTACTTGTAAACTATTGAAAATAGACTTCGAACCATAACTTATTATTATTAACAAAAACATTATGCAAATAAACATCCAAATTTTTATTCAAAATCTCCTGAAACGGGTGGTCTTCATAATTCGCTGCTTATTATATTAAGGCGATTGCCTCTTTGATCTAGTGGTTGCAAGCGCTACTGCTGAGCATAAGTTCCAGGGTTCGACTCCTGGGTCGGGCAAAGTATTAAATATCGGGAAATTTCTCAGTAGCAACCTGGAGTCTGGATTTTCTGCCCGGTTGATGACAATAGGCTCACCCCCTATTACATGAGACTTAAAAACATAACTGGCGAAATGTGGGTGTACTATCTACACCTCTGCCGAGCCCGTCGGGGAATACAGGCGTGATGATATGTTATGTTATTACGCCGAATACACACCATGCGTTGGATGACGTTTCATGGGTCACTGTTTCTCTCTACAGCATTGCAGCTGTGGCATTGTTCAGGCCGTAACGTTTTAAATGCATGACTGAACTTGCAGTGTTTCCGTTTGCGTACCGTTTGCATTACGTTGTTGACTGTAAATTTTTTTTTTTTTTTTTTGTGTGGGAAATCATCAAATGACTCCTCCCGCTCTGGGCGGAGCGAGAGGGAGTGTCAGACTTTTACTGACTAAAACCCACCCGTGTTCCTTCCGTTGCCTGTGTGCCAGGGCCGCGATATCCCTTTCGGACAAACCCGCAACCCCAGCAGTTGTTGACTGTACCATACCGTTGCGTTTGCGTACTTCGCCATTGTGGGTCGCAAAAAATCAATGAATTCCTAATATGCAGGTAGATACTTACATAGATAGATAGTTATTAGTTATATTATACTTATGATAGGCAGATAAAATAAACTTACATACTCTTAATTATGGGGAATATTTAATAGATCCTCAAAAAATCTTTTAAAGCTTTTAATGATGTTCGACTTTTTTACTGACTGATCTTCTTTTAACTTTATTTATTTAACCATTTATGTACATATGTACATATATAAACAGACGAGAAGAAAATAACAGAAAAATACGTACAAAGGTGATGCTTATTTCTCATAGATAAGAAATCTCTTCCCTCATACCTGCGATAGGAAAGTAGTATATGAGATTTCTTGTTAACTGAACCGTCTTGTTGTAAAAGTTGGTGACAGTTACTAGAATAAGGGAAATAATAAAAAAAAATCAGCGAGTCGTGTCAATTAGTAATCAACTGCTTCATCTGCCTAGTAATAACCCTGTTTGGGTCGGCTTTCAGTCTAACCGAATGCAGCTGAATACCAGTATTTTGCACAGAGCGACTGCCTGTCTGACTTCCATAACCCTGTTACCGGGCAATACGATACCCCTTTGGTAAAATTGAGACTTTTAGGCTTCTGATGACCCGTAACGACTGTCAAAGATCCACGAATCATAGCTGGGAGCAACGGCTGAAGAGGGCGTTCGTACGGTCCAGAAGAACGTGGCCGCTTTTCTGTAGATCGAACTTTGTTGCTTCGTGTCTCAATATGAAACTTTATAAAAGGTACTCGTATTAGAAAATTCTAGACCTCCTCACCACCTCCTTACTAGCCGTTATTCAAGATTCCTTCTCAGTCACGAGATAATATATTTTTAAAGGAGTGCCGCTAGTGGCCCATTGGAGGCACGTAGGGGTCTTGGTATGTAAAGATGGTCACCCATCCACGGACCAACCGTTGCAAGCGTAGCTTAACCTGGTCGACCGACCCGTGTGGCCGCTATTACTTAGTAAATTAAAATGGGAATTATTTGGGGATCAAATAAATATATTATGTCGGAGGATGTATGTGTCTCTCGTTATCAGGCATATTATAACTACCGTGGGCGTGCTAATGGGTAGTGTTGGTTATTGCGCAATAGAGAAACCGTTGCAGTTCAGATCAAATTATTATTTACAATAACATTCCTAGCCTTTCACACCTGTAGGCTTACGACACAACACAGGCACGTATGGCTAAGTAGATACGTATTGCAGAACGCGCGATGGTTCAGTGATTCGCACGCGCCAACCGCCAACCGAGAAGTAAAGTCAAGAATCAGTAGCGCGCGCCCCACCAACTCCATCGAGCGCCACTAGGTGGCGCTGGCGTACTGGATACGACTCGATGGTGATATAAATAATATATTCTAGTACCTATTATTCAAATATGGTCGAAATGTCAAATTTATAAGTGAGTCTTCCCAGAGGAATTAATAACCAGAATTATGTAAAGCCCGCCAACCAACGGTATTTGAATTAAAATCAAACCAAATGGATGAATTACTCGACTCAATTTGCATTTGTTACATCAAATGTTTCGGTTAAAATTTCATTTCCAAAATGGAGATTATTTCGACGCCAGACGGAGATTAAAGATTCAGGTGCTTTCTGAATTGGAGAACTGGGTAGTATTGATTGACATCAAAGCGTAAACGCGATAATGCGTGGATTGGTCTTCTTTAGAAGTCCTTGCATTGAATATGAATGCTTTGCTTTGCTTGCTTAATTTAATTAAATGATTGATTGATAACCCATTTTTTTATCAAACTCGCCAACATCAACCGTTGCAAGTAATAGTAATTTTTTAAAATATTGGACACGCATCTTATATTTTTTTACGTAATCGATAAAGGCGATACATTAAGTTAAAATGTGCTGTGAAGTCACGAGTGTGTAGATTTTATACTTACTTGTGACGTAGCGACCCCCACTCCTCAACTTAAAAGGCGTTTTATCTAAGTAATTTTTTATTAATATGATAAAGCAAATATCCGACTGACGGACTAGAACTTAGAATTTATTTTGTTTTACCCAGGCATCATCCCTATTGAAAACACCATTTTCGCATAAAACATACACAGCCATTGATAATTAATAAACTAATTAACTAATATATTCACACAATTTTACATAATCCGCACGTTATCTCACGGAAACAGGTTTATAAAATTAAAGCATAATATTATAACAAATAAATTTTAAACGATATTTAGTGATACAGCGGCACAACGTATTAAGTCTGTCAGGTTGAACCAAATGTTTGTATCGGCAGAACCCTACGTTTGAACCAGCTTCACCAGCCACACTCACGAAGGTATGTCCCATGGGTATGCTTTTTTTAAATTAGAAGCCAATTTTTGTTTCAGTTCTCCCGCGACTGTTATTCACCGCCTGAGGTATGTGAGCGGTGCGACAGGGATGGATGTAGACAAAGGTCAAGCTAACTCAGTCTGCCAATTTTTTCAATGGCTGAATCCCCCGTCTCACCGCTCACATATTTTTTTTTTTTTTTTCGCTCATATGCCTCAGGCGGTGACTAGCATTCGCGTATGACTACACTTCAGACAGCAGCGTCCTCCTTCTAGACTGCCTCATTGGTATAGTTGTCGCAGGCGCAACTGCTGAGCTTGAGAAGACCTCAAGCTCAGCAGTTTCATTCAGGGTTCGAATCTCAAGTCGGGTAAAGTGTTATTGGGTTTTTTCATCAGGGATTAGGTATTTTTTAGTCTTAGCCTGGATTCTAGATTTGTGCCCGGATTTGTGCCCGATTTGTGCCTGTTGTTTAAGGCGACGATATCCGACTTTCAATGATTTTATACTGAAGATCACGTCTAAAACTCGTTTAGACGTGATCTTCAGTATATAATCATTGATGATTTGGAAAAAATATATGTTAAATAATAGTAGTTTATGAAACTGTTGCATAAAGACATTATTAAAATACGAATATTATTAAATATATTATAATAATATATTTTGTTAGAGAAAAAGTGTTATAATACGAGTATGATTCTATTTTTAAATTTCGGTATTGTGTTTATAACGTTCGTCAATATAAACTCGTTTTGAAGTTTATAATTCGAATATTACGATAGATAAAGGCATTTTTTTTATAACTTAACATGAATATTTTAGATTATGTTTATATTACGTAGTGAAATTAATTTGTAAAGTTATGTCTAACGCGGATAAAAAACTGAGAATCACGCAAAAACCTTCACCGTTTTAAAGATATTAATTTAATTGTTGATCTTTTAGTCGAGATTTTTATCACCTTTATGTAAGTTTAATATTTGTATACACATAAGCCTTCGGGAATATATTCTCTAAATGATGGTGAAAACCGCATCAAAATAATTTACGTAGTTTAGAAGAACAACGCGATCACACAGACAGACACGAAAAGCAATTTAATTGATAGTTCACTAGATGACCCGGTGTATTTCGCACCACGTGAGATCGATAATATTGGCCGCATTCCCATAAAATTTTTCGATATTTCGACTGTTGTTTCGAGTTTGTTTTCCTAAAAAATAAAAAACTACGAAAACTAAAAAAAAAAACAAATGGTTCCAGCCATTATCGAGATTTTGCGAGACTCACGCAACTTATAAATTTTTATATATAGATAGATTATATATATAGCTAAGTTTCTTTTTTTTTTCAAGTTTTGGTATGGTGGCAAAACTTGAAACGTCGGTATCATGAGCATTTCAATTTTAGCAGTAGACATTTACAAAATACCACAATATTCTCACAATTTCTTACTACTCACATTGAATAGTTTATTCATGAACAAGGTGTGGGATCCACATAATGCCAGAGGAACGTCCAAAAGCTTCTTACGTCTGTAACACGTATTGTTTGCCGGACTTTATCAACGAACAAACAGTGCAGATTTTCATGCATAGTACGGAAATATAATGTTTATAATTTCGTCAACAACACAGCAGCTGGAATAGAGATTTAACAGTACCACAAGTGAAATAATATTAAAATTTAAAAAAGCCCTGACAAACATTTCCTCATTTATCTTTCCTACTCCATCACCAGACCCTGTTCATCATTTATAACCTATTCATTGAGAACATTCCAATGAGCCCAAACACGATACCTGTGCTGTAAGTTGGTAAGGGAGTGGGGTATCCTGTAAATTCCAGGTGCTGCTGCAGCATCAGTTCAAGGTTACGTTCTTCTAATATCATTGAAGTAACAGAATACCAAATTTCAAATCGATCAGACCAGTGGAAGATGCTATCATCCATTCATCAACTAGAAAAGAGTTGATAATCTTCAAACTGCGAAACCGATTTTGATAAAACATTCCTAAGAACCATCACTAGAAAACCTGCTTTCAAATAAAAAAAACTGCATTCAAATCGGTTCACCCGTTTAAGTGCTACGGTGCCACAGACGCACAAAGCGGTTAAACTTATAACAACCCTTTTTTTGCGTCTGGGGTTAAACATAAACATGATCAAGCTTTCAGACAGCTTAGAACTTTGATACATTGCTGGGACACAGGTCTTCTCTCTGTGAGAGGGAACAGACCTTAATCCACCACGCGGCCCCAGTCCCAGTGCGGGTTGGTAGATGCCACATATCATCGTTTTTTTATTTCTACGACATGCCGGTTTCCTCACGACGTTTTCCTTCACCGTTTTGAGAACAGTGGTGATGAAATAATTTACACCAAGTAAGGCGCCTGTCAAGGTTCGAACCTACGCCATAAGTCGCCGCAGTGACCACTGGCCCACCACTGCTCTGTAACAAGTGTCGATCACAAAATATTTTATTAAAATCAGAACAGAAACAAAAGTTAAAGAATAATTAATACTGAATATAAACCTATATTAAAAGCTAAAAATAAGTTAATCTAATCATTTTGCGTCAATTTTGATTATATTAAGTATACAATGTCGCCAATGAGCATGTGACCGCCCGTATTTTTCTGAAAATTAATTTTAATTTTTTTTTTTTTTTTTTTTGCCTTTGCCCTATCTCCGATGTGATTGGCTCGATTTGGATCCTGTTTATTATTTCTAAAAGCTTATGAGTTATTTTATCGGATGAGCTAATAATTTTTATTAAAATTTGTCCACTATGAAAAAAAACGGATATGAGGACATATTTTTCTAAAAAAAATCTGTATTTATTTTAAAAACACATGTAATAAATATGTATATAAAAAAAATTGAAAAAGAAAAAAAATAAGATAGCTCTTTTACAGTTAATTTTAGATAATTTTTCATGAATATTCAGAAAAAAACGGGCGCTGACATGCCCATGGACGACATTGTATAAATGTGACAAATGGACTCTTGTTAGTGACCAAGCTGATTAATCTAGCTTGAACCCAATAATCCCTTTGTTATGAATAGTTAGGAGTAGTTTCTTCAGAAAGGACAGGTGCGTACTACTCGCAACCGGCATGCGTGTATGACCAGATCATCATTTCAGCCGCAAAACGTCCACTACTGAACATAGACCTCCCCCAAATGGGGGGTTTGCCATGATCGCCACGCTTGGCAGGCGGGTTGGCAATTGCAGTATGGTGTTAAAATACATAGAGAACGCTGCTGCCCATTCTCTAGTAAGTCCCTTAGTCGCCTGTTACGACACCCCCGGGAAGAAATGGGATGGTACTATTCTTTACGTCCGGCACCACATGGAACGACCAGATGTATGAACATAAACTAGGCAAAAAGTTGTATATAAGTATCATAGCAGGTGGCGTTCTGAATATCCAGTACTGCTCGCAAACACTTCCTTATCCTAAGGGCACCTTATTCAGAATCCTGCTGGGGTTGCGAGTTTTTCTGAAAGGGTTATCGTGGCCCCGGAACACAGGCAACGGAAGGAACACGGGTGGGTTTTTGTCAGTAAAAGTCTGACACACCCTCTCGTTCCGCCCAGAGCGGGAGGAGTCATTTGATGATTTCACACCGTCAAAAAAAAAAAAAAAAGGGCACGTCTTCCTTACCATTACCGCGCCACCCGGTCTACTCCTTTATATGCAGTGGCCTAAGGGCACGTCTTCCTTACCATTACCGCGCCACCCGGTCTACTCCTCGATATGCAATGGTCTATGTAGCCCAATGAAGCACGAGGCTCCAGGAGCTAGTGTGTATTCAATCTCATAACATTGTATAATTGCATAGCACATGTTGAGTACTATGTACCGACTATAAAGCTACCATTTAGGTACCTACTGGATATGTCTTTCATTGACTTGAATGTGCCTTGGCGGCTGAGAGTATGTCATGCTCACTCTAATGTCTCGCTGACGGTGGCGCGTGTGTTGGATCATTTAGCTCCCTTCAAAATGGTTGAGCTGAATGGTGCTAATCCATGCGTCATGTTCGTGAACGGGCGCCGTCAGTAGGGACTGGTCATCTCTTAGCTACCACGGCTTATTTTAATTTTATTTTATTTTTGAATTTTTATTTTTGTTACGGACGCTTTTAACGTTTTGCATCGTTCTCACATGTATAACTTCATCATGAATGATGTAACCAATTTTTTGTAACCATATTATGATTTAAAAGAGTGTCCGTGGAGTTTCTTGCCCGTTCTTCTCCATAGGTACCTACTACGCTTTGGAATGGGCATCTAGCTTCATCTTTCTGACTGACGGACCCCTTGACAATTCAAAAGTGCCTGTAATTGGTTTATTTGAAATAAATGCTTTAAGTTTGAGTTTGAGTTGAGTGCAAATCTTTGGGTTCATTATCTGTCATAATCATTCGATTTATCGAGTCTGGTTAAACCACGCTGCGGTCGGTGCATTTCATTCAATCATTCATTCATAGTAGCAGTTAGCGTTCTGTAGTTTCTGTTTACCCGCATGGGAAGAAGGCCATTTATGTAGACATAGATGTATTATCTACAACACAGTAACCACAACTTTTTTTAATTTCCTTAAATCCTTTACCCACGTTAAATCTCCCCCATCCCGCAAGCATGGGAGGATTTAACGTGGGTATAAAGGTACCCTTATCAAGTGCAACGCGTGTTGACAGGCGTTTGTGCCTCATGTGAGGGTGAAACACCTTAAATTCTCTTAATGGCGGTTGTACACTCCTGTCCGAGTGCTCTCGCTAGGTCTCGCGAAGAAATCTCGAGCTTCAGCCCGAGTGCGACCATGTACACTATCACCTAGTTCAGTTTAAGCTGTGAACTCCGAGAGGAAGGACAAAGGCCGCTAAGTCGTAAGTACTTACATTATAGAATAACACCAACTGTGTACACTTAGTTTGCAAATAAATGTTCGACTTTTTGACTTTGACTTTGAGGATGGACGCAGACATTGAACGTCTTCTCAGTCAATCGGCGTAAGACACGAGAGTTTACAGCAACGCACTCTACTGCCGCGAGATCCTTTGACTCGGGCACAAAAAACCGATACGGGACGTAGAGCGAGCGAGGATCGCCGAGACACACCGAGGCGGGCCGAGCACTCTCATCTATATTCTCGCACTCGGCCTGTCTCGGTGGGCCTCGGCGATAGTGTATAGACGCCATTACAACACAATTTGCACTGTCACTGTTGCTTATGTAAGCTTTTTCTTAGGCTTCGGGCAATTTGTGTTTGGCTTATTTTGGATAGTTTTGGTGAAATTAAATATTGATAATGTATTGAAATAATAGTTCAGAGAGTTAGTGCAATCCAGGAAATTAATTGATAAGCAAATTGACACCCTTCGTCAATTTGCCCTGTTATAGACATTTTATTTTATTTATTTATATATTTTAGGTATTTTGTACAACTGTCAAAGAAAAGTTGTAATTTGCTTACCAATTAGTTTTCTTGATCTAACATACGTGAGATTTGTGCTATAAAGCTACAAAAAGTAGAAGTTATACCTATGGTCATCAACTCATCACCATAGGTATCATTTCTATTTTTGTAGGCTTACATTTTAACCGACTTCCAAAAAGGAGGAGGTTCTATGTTCAAGTGTATGTTTTTTTCTGTATGTCCATCAATATTTTCGTTAATTGTTGGGTAGTTAAGCTTCGTGCAGACAGGCGCGACGCGACACCGGTAATTGTTCTACCGTGAAGTTTTCTTAGAAATTGTTTCGTTAGAGTCGCGTCGCGCCGTCGCGTCGCGCCAGTCTGCACGAGGGTTTATTTTCAATAATAATAATAATAATAATTGTTTGTTTAGCAAAAGTAATACATAGACACAGATTCAACACAGTGGTAGACACATACAATAATCATGAATGGCTGTTTATACATAAGTGTAGGGTTACAAAAGTATTAAATGTATTAGACAAAAAATTAAACCCTGCCTCTCAAACTAGGAGACCTGTATCTTGAGAGACAGTGTTCGGCAAAACGTAAGTAAAATTTTGTTGTACCTTAAAGAGTGAAAGGGTGTCAAATCTACCATTACATATAGTGAATTGAACATCAAGTGATGCGTGAGTGTGTGATGTGTATACTAAGATTACATGCAGTTGTGAGAGAAAATTAAAAATATTATTATAATAATATAAAAATAAATGTTTACTTATTTTTATGCTTAACATTTCAGTGGCGTGTTTTAGCGTGTGGTGTGTGTCAGAGCGTGTGTGTGTGTGTGTGCGCGTGTGTGTGTATGTGTGTGCGAGCGAGAGGGTGTGTGATCGTGTGAATTTATTGTGTAAATGTACATATATGTGTTGTAAATTTTTGTATCTAGCAATAATTATGTCAAGCGACGTAAGTCAGTAGTGATTCTGTTTTACTATAATCCTGCTGTAAAAGCCAGGCCGTAGCTTTAGATTTAACTATAAACTTATTAAGATTTATTATGTCCAGTTCTTTCTGTATTTTTTTGTAAATGTGAGTGCTTAGTACATAATACTGGTGTCTTGCAAATGAGGTTTTGTGTTGAACGCCTGAAGGCACATATGTTCTTTTGCTTGGATCAGACGGAGGCAAGCCGCCATGTGCCCTAAGAATAGATTTGAGAACATAGAGCTGCCGAACCGTTAGAACTTTACAGTCTGCGTATAACTGTGCCGTAGGGTGTCTGTAGTGCTTCCTTGTCATCACTTTAAGCACCGCCCTTTGAGCCCTTTCTGCTCTCAGCAAGTATGTTTTGGCTGCTCCACCCCATGCAGTTATACAATATCCAATAATCGATTGGCATAAACTGTAGTACACCATTTTGAGAATATCTATAGTGGCAGATTCCCGGAGAGATTTAAATATATGAATAAGACGAAGTGTTCGAGTTGTTAGTGTATCAATTTGTTTGTCCCATCTCAAGCTATCGTCCATATGCACACCCAGGTATTTGACACTATTGGTTTTAACAATTGTAGGGCATGTGCATGACGTCTGCAGATTCTGACACGAGTGAGCTGTTATATTATAATCTGATGTGGCTTTGGAGTTACTTCAGATTGCAAACGGTATACAGAAGGTTTTCTTAAGATTTAGTGTCAGCAAGTTCAGATCAAACCAGGTAATTATTGAGGACAGCGCAGATTCTGCCTTTATTTTAACATCCTCCCATGTAGGGCCGTGAACAATAATCGCGGTGTCATCAGCATATGCGTAGATTTTACAAGCGGGTAGCGACATTCTACAAAGGTCATCTATATAAATTTGAAAAAGTGTGGGGCCTAATATGCTTCCCTGTGGAACGCCATATGACACAAATTCTTCGTCACTGTAGCTCGATTCAATCTTAACTCGCTGCCTACGATTTCTCAGATAATCTCTGAAGATCTCCAGAGCTATGCCACGTACACCCAAGGATTCTAACTTAGATATCAGTAAGGGAACAGAAACTGTGTCGAATGCCTTGGATAAGTCCAGAAATATCCCAAGGCATCTTGCTTTGCTGTCCAACTTCATGGCAATTGCTTGCGTTAAATCCAATACAGCGTATTCAGTGGAAACTCCAAATCGGAAACCGTACTGGTTGTCTGCGATAATTCTGTACTTGTGAAGAAAGCTTCTAAGGTTTTTGTTTAGAATCTTTTCCAGTATTTTAGATAGCGACGACAAGACAGATATAGGTCTATAATTACCAACACAGCTTCTGTTGCCTCCCTTATAAATTGGGTGAACTATGGCCCTCTTCAAAGCATCTGGAAAGACTTCTGTCTGTATACACAGATTGTAAATATATGTTATCGGCGGTACCAATATATGGCGACATTTCTTTATTAGTGCGGATGATATTCCATCCCAGCCTACGGCACAGTCGTTACGTAACTGCAGTATAATAGATTCCACTTCACTTTCATCAACTTTTTGTATAACAAGCGAGTTGGAAAGGGACGTAAGTATGTTGTTTACACCAACACAAGGTGATTCACGGTTTAAAGTTGTTATGTTCGGGCCGTTTAGTATTTTTGCTGCCATGTTCTTACCTACGTTACTAAAGAAAGAGCAGACATAATTCAGCGAAGATCGATGATTGTCACAGATTTTTAGTAGTTCAGCAGGACTTGTGCGTATTTTAGCAGTATTAGTAATATCCTTGATGGTTTTCCATAGAGCTTTAGGATTATTTTTTGACTTTTCAAGCTCACTCTTCTCGTAATTTCTCTTTAACTTTCGCAGTAGAGAATTGCAGAAATTCCGATATCGCGTGTAGGTTACCTTCAGTATTAGATTATCTGGTGATTTCTTTGATTTTATATGCAGTTTGTCTCGGTGCTTGATACATTTTAGTAGCCTTGGTGTAATCCATGGTTTTATGGTTCTTTGGATTCTTGGTACTTTTGTTTGTTTAGTATTTTTGTTAACAATTGATGAAATTAATGTAATTAACTTACTCATAGCGATATTGGGATCTTCAATTTTGTAAATATAACTAAAATCTGTAGCTTCTAACTCTACCTTGATGGCTTCTAAGTTAGTTCGAGAGATAGTAAAGCTTTTATTTCGTATTGGGTTTGTATTTAAAATAGTAAGAACAATTGGCTTGTGGTCAGTTATGAATGATTCTAGTACCAAGGTGGTGTTCAGTAACTTTGTTTTCAATAATATGTGATCAAGACAATTTTCTATTCTAGTAGGTAACAGGTGGAGTCAATAATAAGTATTTTCCGCACTTAGTCTATGTGGATGATGTTACAATATCTTTTGCTATTCACTGTTATTTACATAGTAGGTAGTGGTACAATTCGTAGCAAAAAACTTTTTCTTTTTTTTGTTGTGGTATCTACCCCACACAAATTCGAAAACATTGTTCTGTTTTTTTTTTGTCCTTTTATTTTTTTATAAAATGTTTTTTAGACTTTGACTAGAATGTTCAGTAAGTTAATTATATCCGAACTGTTTAACATATAAATAGGTAATGGACCATTTGAAACATGTATATGAAATATTACGAAAATAATTTAAATCAATACCTACTCGACTTATCACAATCGCTGAAATGAGTGTCTAAGAGACCACATAAATGCACAAGAACCCTACTAAAAACTGGACACGTCTAAATGAAGCTCCAAATGGCTTGAAAGACACAGAAAAAGAAAGAACATTTATTTGGACACAGTTCGTGAAACACA
Source organism: Agrochola macilenta (assembly GCA_916701695.1). NCBI lineage: Eukaryota > Metazoa > Arthropoda > Insecta > Lepidoptera > Noctuidae > Agrochola > Agrochola macilenta. The sequence continues at coordinate 6,306,919 of OU753564.1, read as the reverse complement.
AAATACAAATACAAATGTGAAAAACAACAATAGTGTGCTCACGGCTGCGCCAAAAAGGTTCTTTTCAGCTTTAATGCCAAACAGATGCAGTCTGACGCTGGTTTTCTAATGACCACAGCAAGAGACCATGACCTTGAGCACTAGTCCAATATCTTTTAGCTCCAGCCCTATCAACCCTCCATCCCCTGCATATTTTGTTTTTACCCCATCCATTAATATTTCACCATAACATGGGGTTTGTAGGCATCAAACTAGCTCCCATCCATAGTCATCAATCATCGGCTCTCAAAACATGCCTTAAACTAAACTTCTTATCATAACCTCCTTAATTCGAATCTCAATCTTGCTGCCACAGTTTTAAGGGGCAATTTTGTTTGGCTGGAGTAATATTTATCGTATTACAATTTTATAAGGTAGTTTGTAAAGTGATTACTGCACATATTTCGGTTGTTATATGGCTAACAAACAGCTAATATGGCCGCCTTAATTTAGGATAGAATAATAACAGTAAATAAGGTAGAAGCGCTGAGTGTAGGAAAACTTCAAAGGAACTTATAATAATATATCTTTGTATTTTTGTTCGAATATTACCTTTTACTCAAATAATGGAAGTGTTTTGGAGAGGCCAAGTAAATAAGAAAGAGTATATTTCATGACGTTTTACTTGAAAAAATACAGTTCAGGAATATAAAAAAATCTTAACGCCAAAGAACACCATTAAAAAACATTATATTTAAATCGTCGCTATTATGCACACGGCGACAGAAATAATCCACCAGTCATCAATCAACGAAACTGTTACACACTCTTTTCATACAAGGTTATTTTAAATTGGCTAGCTAAACTGCACAGATGCGATTGGTATCGATATCTAAATATGATGAAGTAAAAAATTCAATAATTTGGATCATCGACCGCAGTTATTGTAGTCACTTGAAATATCTGTTTAAAAAATCTAGTTTTTTTTTGTGTAAACTTTACAGACGTGATATCGATAACTTATAAACACGATAAAACATAAGAAAACCGTTTTTTCTTACTAATACTTCAAGTGACAACACTACTCGTTGACCTCCCAAAAAAATATCGATCAAATCAAAACTTTTTATTTATTATTTTATCGTGTTTAGATCTCTATATCCATAGCGTCTGCGGAGTTTAGCTAGCCAACTTTAAATAACCCTGTTTAGAGGAAAATAGTAAGTCAATAAGTGGACACTAGCCGTTACTATTTACATCCAATAATAGTAATACCTATGGTTACTAAAATGTTCCCCCTTCCTTCCTTCTTGAAAATCTTAGCCCCCCTTGACAAGAAAATGGCAAAAGCGAAAAAAAACCCCCTCCCGTTTATTGACGTCAATATTTTATGACTGAGAAGGATAACATATAAAAAGTACCAATAGGTATATCCTAAAAGTCGTGCACGCGGCAATTTCTTTTTATCCAAATATTTTCCTCTTCAGGCGTGACATAAACCCCTATGTAGTAAAACAATATTTCCTCTCACAAAATATCTTAAAAACACAAACAGCCTACAGTTTTATTTCAGAAGATTTAAGCAAAAATCATATCACGGCATACGATTTTTCCTAAAGAATAATATCTTTTGAAAAGTCCTAAATCCAGCCACAGACAAACAGTTTAACTTTACGAGCTAAGATTGCTTTAGGTCAGTCTGAAAGAGGAAAGAAATTACAAAAGTCTCATTTGTAAAAAGTTTGATTTGTTTTGGTTGAGCGATTATCTATCTTCCTGCGAATCTGCACGATTACTGACAAATGCGTGCACTGATTGGGCAGGTCCACTCAATCAGTGTGGTTCGTTCCTCTAAAGACCATTTCAGACACCAATCTACATGGTCAGATCATGTGAAGACATGATCTGACCAAGATTATGTCTGGACTGTAAAAGAGAGCCTCTAACCTCTGAGCTTGTTTTGGCCTTTCTTGTCTGAGTAGTCGGATAGGAAACGCGGACCCCATCTAGCTTTTAAAAATATTATTGACGTGTTTTGTACAAACCTATTTATAGAGAAAATATAATCATGTCATTTAATTCCATTAGAATCGCAGGTTTGCTTCTCACAACGGTGAGCGATGGGCAGCTCGCCGTCCGATAGGTCGACGGCGCGTTGTGTTCCACGCGCGCCTCAAAGAGATGTCAGCACCAACTGACGGGGTCCGTAAGGACCAATGCCTGCTGGGGTTACGGGTTTGTCCGAAAGGGATATCGCGGCCCCGGCACACACACAGGCAACGGAAGGAACACGGGTGGGTTTTAGTCAGTAAAAGTCTGACACTCCCTCTCGCTCCGCCCAGAGCGGGAGGAGTCATATGATGATTTCCCAACCCAAAAAAATAAAAATAATGAAAGGTTTGCTTCTCACACGGAACAAATATTTTATTGCCTTCGGATAGTTCTGAGTTCACGTTTGTGCATGTCAGATTTGTGTAAACGCACTCTAGCTTTCGACATGATTCCACAGATGAGCACGCCCATTTAAAGCGAATTTATACTGGATTGCCAACATCATAAAGACCAAAATAGCACGATGTGGGACTTAAAACCACAGCTGTCTACCCAATTACGATTTTTATCTCTATGAGGATAGTAATACAGTCAATATTAGCTATTGGAATGACTGTACTCGTCCATAAAATCATGCGCCGTAGGAAGCCACCTTTAGACATACCTATAACTATACACAAACTGTGACATCTATAAAAATGTAGGTTTTGTCTTGATAAGCGATTGATAGTGACATCCAACTTAAGATTTAAAGGTTAGTGATGAATATGTGACTAAATTATGCATTTAAAAACCCGTTGGTACCGCGTGAGTTTTCACGTTCCAAATATTACTTACTAGCTTCTGCCTGCGACTTCGACCACTAGCCTATAACCTTCCTCAAGAATTGGCTTCCCAATGCAAAAATTATTTTTCAAATCCGACTGACAGTTCTGGAGATTTTCCGCTACAAACAAACATACAATCAAAAAAACAAACGAATTTTACCTCTTCATTATATTTAGTTATAAATGATAAACTAGGACCTCATTATATTTATTATAATATTAATTATAATTCTGATTATAATTTTAATTATAATATTAATTAAAATATTAATTATAATATTAATTATAATATTAATTACATTATTAATTATTATAGTATAGATGACAAAATAATGCTTAATTGTTGTTCCTTTTTTGACCAAAATATAAACGCTTGCATTAATTGGATTACAAGAACTCCGCACGAAAATGTTACCTCTTTGTGTAAATGAGCTATACGTAAGCAACAAGGCACTATACGAATTAGACCTTCTGCTTAACCTCTTTAATAAAAGAATCTCTTATGTATAAAATTGCAAAGATGTTCAGGTGCCTATAAAATACAGAACATTGAACTAAGTGGTAATAATTTAAAAGAATTCTGTCGAGACAGCACACTTAGAGCGATATGGTGCCGAATATCAATTTTGTTTGATAGCAAACGCGATTTCACGTGAAAAGTTCTGATCGCTTCATCTGCTGTTGAAGATAGGAGGACGAAATTGTCTACGATGAAGGTCTTTTAGAACGTGGTGAACGAATATCGGAAAAATTCTATTATATTTTCCCACGTAAATCAAAAAAGACTTTAGTTATACTATTACTCTGAGACCATCTTTTAAAGAATGTATGGTGATGGATGTGACTTAAGAATCTGCAACATGTTCAGAGCTTTGTAAGGCTTTGCATTTTTTGGTGCTTTACAAAATGTCGACAAGTTTTAACATGAGATCTACGCTGATGCTACGGCGTAGTAAGGACTACGCCGTAGCATCTGTCGCGTGGTTTTTAGTTTCATGTTCTTGTCGTGTTTGTTGTTGTTGTGTTGTGTTGTGTTGTCGTCAAAAACATACAACAACAACAACAACAAACAATAACGTCGTAATAGAAACCAAATTACTATGCGTCGAATCAACGTTCCGTATTAGTTGTTTTTGTGCAAGCCGGTGTGATTTTATGTTTTTGTTAGTGGGTTCTCTCTCAAACAATAGAAATAACATCATCACGCCTGTAATCGCTGAAGGGTTAGGCAGAGGTGTACTTATACTCGTCGTAGTACACCCACATTTCGCCAGTAATGTTTAAGTCCCACGTAATAGGGGATGAGCCTATTGCCATCAACCGGGCACAAATCCGGACTCCAGGCTGCTACTGAGAAATTCCAGATGGCAAAACCCAATCACACTTTGCCCGACCCGGGAATTGAACCCAGGACCTCATGCTCGGCAGTAGCGCTTGCAACTACTAGAGCAGAGTTTCTTAAAGTGGGGTCCAATAATAAGTGTGACAGGGGTCCGCAGTAGCTCAAATTAATTCTTAAAAAATGTGCAGTAAAGTAACTCATCATTTGTTTGATCACTCTCGCTGGTTATTGTTGAGCAGCGTGAGGCGCGAGGGAACTGCCTACGTCCCACGCGCCCGCGCCCCTTTAACCACTCGCTTGCTCAGTCGTGAGACAATAGAAATATAGTTGTCAAAACTGACTTAGTACGAAATGAGCTTCAAACTTATAGATGTACAACTAATAAAGCACAATAGACGACGTATATTTAGTAACCTTATCCGCTTAACTGTTCTTAAAGAGTCATAAACAACCTTGTAGGAAATCGACACGTGTTTCACCTCTCAACGAGGCATCCTCAGGATGACGATTGACTTGTTGCGAACCCGGACACGACGTGTTGCCACGTCAAGCGCCGAACGCAGTGCACTGCGTTTGGCGCTTACAGGGTTCTTTATGACTTATAATAATAATAATAGTAACCTAATCTGGTTACTATTATTATTATTCCATTTCCGCAAAGTCACGCCTGAGTCAATTAACGAACAAATAAAGCTTCGTGCAGACTAGCGCGACGCGACACCGGTTATTGTTATACCGTGAAGTTTTCTTAGAAATTGTATTGTTCGAGTCACGTCGCGCCGTCGCGTCGCGCTGGTCTGCACGAGCCTTAAAGCAACCAGTCGGATGTCTTCTCGTAAAGTGAAGGCACGTGAACATATACGTAAGAAGTTGGCAGACATATCCGAGCGGCGATTTGCTGGATTCCTTTTCTCCTCTACTGATCGTTATTTCTCCTCTACCGGTCGATATCTCCTGACAAAGTTTATTCTGTTTATTTTTTACTAGCTGCGCCCCGTGGTTTCACCCGCGTAAGTGTCGATCCCGTAAGAATATCAGGATAAAAAGTATCTCATGTCCTAATCCAGGTCATGGTCTACCCATGTGCTAAATTTCATCCAAATCTGTTCAGCCATTTTAGCGTGAAAGCGTAACAAAAAAACCCACTTTCGCATTTATAATCTCGTATTAGTTAGGATGTATGTCTAACAAAAGCGACGGAAATATAGTTTTGTTTCGTGTAGTGCGACGCGATACGCGGCGATACGCGAGGAGCTCGTGGCTAAGTAACAACAGCCGCACTGGTCGATCCATCAGGTTAAGCTACGCTTGCCGGGGTTGGTCAGTGGATGGGTGACTATCTTTACATACCGAGAATCCTCCGTGCCTCGGAAAGCACGTTAAGCCGTTGGTCCCGGCTGTCATTCGTGGATCTTTGACAGTCGTCACGAGTCGTCAGAAGCCCGAAAGTCTGACACCAGTCTTACCATGGGGTATCGTATTACCCAGTAACTGGGTTGTGGAGGTCAGATAGGCAGTCGCTCCATGTAAAATACTGGTATTCAGCTGCATCCGGTTAGACTGGAAGCCGACCCCAACATAGTTGGGAAAAGGCGTAAAAAATTGTAGTGCGACGCGATACGACAGTGTGTGAAGTGTAAAAATGCGATCTCTGTGGTGTGTGTACCGTGTTGTTTAGACATACTCGTACAGATGAACGGACTGTACCGCGGCACCGCACACAGCAAAATGACTCTTTACGTGCCCATGCACTTTTGAACGTTTACTTATTATTGTATTTTATAGTTATTTTCGTGTTATCCATCCCTTATCTGGCACCTGCCCTGTTTTCTCTCTGCGTCACGCTAAGGTTGACTGGTAAAAAATGTCTCAGACATTAAGTAGGTACCTATATCTTTATATATTTTTATTTATTGCGGATCACATAAATAAAAGGCACATACAATCCATATAGTATTAATAACAAAAACTTAGAAACTATGTTAGTAAAACTTACAAACTAACCTAACAACAACTAATAACTACGTGGCTCGACACATGTTGGCACGTGCCTCCGCATCTAGTGCCTAATAAAGGGCCTGTCCACCTTGTCGGCCAATGTTTTTAGGATGCTGTTGGGACTTCCGCGCAGCCTACCCATTATTGACGCCGCCCACTTTCTTATTATGGCATGAAAATCGTCAGAACGGGCTTCCGCGAGCATCTGTGAACATCTGTGATCCTTTAAACTGTATTTTTTTACAGTTTTTATAATTAAAAAAATATTTTACAAAAAAAAAACAACCGACTTCCAAAAAACGCTACAAAGTGTATGTGTGTATGTCAGTGTGAAATTTAAGTTATTTTCACTTTGTAGTGTTTATTTGGAAGTCGGTTGTTTTTTTTGTACAAATGTTTTTATTTCTCGACTGGGTCAGTTTGTATTTTATCTAAGTTACAATAGCCTAATGTCAACTACTCATTCCCTTTTACAAAATATTGCTTTTCCCGATGCAAGGGCGTTAATCATTGAGGAGTTCTCCTGGTACTTTACCATCAGCTCCACTTCACTATATACATTGTGACGAGCATAAATTGCTTGGCAACCATATTAAAGTAATCGAATCGCGACCCGTGAAATACTTATTATTGAGCAGTTCCGGTGGCTATCATCAGTTCAATTTTACCAAATGGTGCTTGCCGAGAGCAACTGCACGAGTTACTATAAAAAATACCCAAATCGCTATAGATGTGCCTATAATATTTGAAGAGTTCCCTCGATTTCTCCAGGATCCTATCATCAGATTCTGACCTGATGACAACGGGACTGTCTCGAAAGTATACCTACCCTTTCAAACAAGAAAATAATTTTGCAAATCCTGGTAATCCATATGACGGAGTTATGCTCGAACATACATTAAAAAAAAAACATCCGAATTGATAACCTACTCCTTTTGGAAGTCGGTTAAAAATAAATAAAATTGCCTGATCTCCTCATCTCTTGTAATCCAAAGTCACGTATTTTCTTTTAAGCAGCCACGTAGGCAACACAGAAACATTGTTCCTCTGTGTACACTGTTCAGTAAGAGAACATGACTTTGTCTGTCGTCGCCAACTTAGTCATTGAACTATTTGACTTGCTTTGTCTATGTTAATTGGGTATTTGCCGACAACTTGTTAAGACAAAAGGACAATGTATTCTGATGTCGCGAAGAGAATGTGAAATCAGTTGTGTTGTAATTTGATTATCATTAGAAGACATTTGCGGCAATGTTCTTCAAGATTACTTATCATTCTTATTATTTCACGCTGATATAATACTAATGCACGTCAGTTGAAAACAAAAAACCCGGCTGAAAAAACACATAAAAGTGACGTGGCGCCGCGACACGACTGGTTTCTATGAATTTCTATGAAATACCTTCCGTAGCTAGCGACACGTCGTTGGTAGCTACGGGCGAGCGACAGGCGACACGTGTAGCCCGACCGCAGACCAGGAGTGCCGCCAACGCTCGAGCGATAACACGTTTTTAAATTTTCTATCTACCGACTGGAATACGGGCTGCTGCCGCCTGCGGTTGGGTACTGTGGAATAGTACCTTAACTGAAAAGAGAACCTCAAGCATTATTATCTATCCTACCAGGGTTGCGAGTTTGTTTGAAAGGGATATCGCGGCCCAGGCAACGGAAGGAACACGGGTGGGTTTTAGTCAGTAAAAGTCTGACACTCCCTCTCGCTCCGCCCAGAGCGGGAGGAGTCATTTGATGATATCCCAAAAAAAAAAAAAAAAAAAAAAAAAAAAAAAAAAAAAAAAAAAAAACTTTGTTATCTATGGAACTTTGTTTTTTGTAAGGTATCGTAGGCCACAAACAAAAGTTACACCATATTACAGGTTATTTTTGTTTTTTTTTCCTATTTGCTGACGCAATATATTTAAAGTATCATATAGCCTATTAGCGACGCGCTCCTGCTTCGGTTTTTACGACTTGACAGAACATCGAGATTTCTTAGGTAAACGTAACTTTAATATTAACGTATTAAGCACATAAACATTCTGGAATAAATTCTCTAAACGATGGTGTAAAACTCTAAATATAATAATATTGAATTTTGTTCAGAAGACTGATAAGTTAAGTTGATTTTTTCAAAGCTTCCTCTCTCCTACAATTTTGCTATGCCCGACGGGGTCCATAATGATCACATATAATTTTAATTTACAACCTAAGTACACATTGTGGAATACAAATAAAGTATTGAGTAGGTATTGAAAACCTAGACAGCCACAAATATTCTATATGTCAGGACCTACAATCATAGGCTATACAAACCATAACAACTGATATTTAATACGTAGGCTCAGTACCATGCATGTCAATTGCCACTAATTAATCACGCGCCACACCCGGACAATTCAATTAATACGTTCTGGAACCAGGTGAGAATGGATTAATTTAGTGTTAAGGTCAGTAGTAAGTAGTGGGCTAATCATGCAGGGGTGAGATAACCAGGTGAATAAGGCTCATTTTGAAGAATAACTGGGTGGTGAGTTAATTTGTTAAGAGTATATTATAAGAATACGCGGTTTCACTGTGAAATGATGTTGCTAACAGTAGGTACAAACTGTCACTGTTCACAGCTATTTCTCTAGTATGTAACATAACATAACATCAAGCCTGTATTCCTCGAATAGTTAGGCAGGAGTATATCGATCGGGAGTCACGAGCTGACTTCCAGCCACCGTAGGCGCGGGCTTGCGGACGGTGAGCAATGGGTTGCTCGCCGTCCGATAAGGACCAGCCCCGTATCGACTGCGCGTTGTGTTCCACGCGCGCCTCAAAGAGATGTCAGCAACAACTGACGGGGTCCGTAAGGACCAATGCCTGCTGGGGTTGCGGGTTTGTCCGAAAGGGATATCGCGGCCCCGGCACACGGGCAACGGAAGGAACATGGGTGGGTTTTAGTCAGTAAAAGTCTGACACGCCCTCTCGCTGCGCCCAGAGCGGGAGAAGTCATTTGATGATTTCCCAAACTAAAAAAAAAAAAAAGGGTTTATGTCGATAGTACACCCACATTTCGCTAATATAAAATAAACAAACACGAGTTTTCCACTTAGACAAACATCAACTTTATCTGCGTGTAAATAAAGTTGATTTGAGACCGACTAGTACTGTTGAAAAAGTTATAAAAAATATGAAGTTGTAGCGCAAACTGAACCTTCTGTGTAGGCATTACCTATAGTTGTTTTTCCTAAAACTGGTGTTTGTTTACATGTTTGGCAAATGAATTGCGAACGCAGATTAGTTATGTTCTTTAGTATGTATACCTACATCTATCTATATATAAATAAAAAAGTAAATGGCTAGACCGATTTGGTAATTTTTTTTTTTAATGATCATATTGGCCCGATTTAGGTTTTAATGGAAAGATTATTTTTTTAAGTTTCCCGGAAACATGTTGTATTTGGGAAAATCTGAAAGTGCCTTTTTCTATGGAATATTTGTATGAATTATTGAACGGACAACGTCTGTCGGGTCAGTATTATAGTAGTTAGTATAATAATATGATAAAAGTAAAGATTGAAAAGACAGCCGTTTGAGACGTTTTATGGCTGAAGTTGTTCTCTATGTATACCTTCGATCAATAGTGCATTATTGATCGAAGATGTATACCCAGAAAGAGAGTGAGAGAGAGAGAGAGAGAGAGAGAGAGAGACAGAGTGAGAGTGAGAGTGAGAGAAAGTGTGTTTTTTTTTTTCTTTTTTTTTTATGTATACCCAGAGAAATAATGTAGGTATCTGGATATGTTCTAAGGGAATTCAACATTATTCTTAGGCAGCAGTGATGGGTACGAAAACAAAAGGTCACAGTTTATTTACATCAGAGCATACGATACAAAAATTTATGTTTAAAACATCACTCTGCCTAGCCTTTTCCCAACTATGTTGGGGTCGGCTTCCAGTTTGACCGTATAAAGTTGAATACCAGTATTTTACGTAGAGCGACTGCCTATCTGACCTCCACAGCCCAGTAACTGGGTAATACGATACCCCTTGGTAAGACTGGTTGTCAGATTTTGGGCTTCTAAAGACCCGTAACGACTAACAAAGTTCCACGAATGACAGCCTGTGGACCAAAAGCTTAACGCGATTTCCGTGCCACGGAGGAGTCTCGGTATGTAAAGATGGTCACCCATCCATGGACCAATAACGGCAAGCGTAGCTTAACCTAATGGATCGACCCGTGCGGTTGTTATTACTCAGCCACGAGCTCCTCAACTCGAGAGTTATGACCATATCAAGGATAGATCAGGAAAAATCGTTAAAATAGACCTTTGTGACCGTTGCCAAGTCATAGGTCTCAATTTCGAACCCAAGACACCTCTGACTTTTCGGATTCATGTGCGTATTTTATAATAACCACTTGCATAAAAAACGGTGAAGGAAAACATCGTGAGGAAACGGCATGCCTGAGAGATATTTCTCGACGGCATGTGAAGTCAAGTCAGAGGCCCATGGGCGGCTTTAAAACTCTGACACCAGGTTAGTCACTAACCACACGAGAAGAAGAAGGCTAGCAGGTCCTGAAATTTGATTCAAAACAGTCTGTCAAACCTTGAGCTTCAGAATTAGTTACAGTATTACCTCGTTAAATCTTGGTTAGGTTTAATTATACACCTATTACGGTTAGTTCTAGACCAGTTGGTCCGAACCAGGAGCACAGTTAACTTCGGAAGTTGATCAACTTGTTTGAAACTGGCGTACTAATGCTTGGTTTTGAACATTGATACTAGAACCTGATTGTTAATAAAGCAATCTTAACATGGCATCTGAGATTTTCACATAATATCACGCCTGTATTCCCCAATGGACTAGACAGAGGTGTACCTATAGCACACCCACATTTCGCCAGTTATGTTTAAGTCGCATGTAATAGGGGGCGAGCCTATTGCCATCAACCGGGCACAAATCCAGACTCCGGGCTGCTAAGCTGCTAGTCATATAGGGGTATTCCATTAGGAATTTCTTAGTAACAGCCCGGAGGTTGGCAGTTGGTGGTGTGATACCCTCCGTGTCTCGGAAAGCACGTTAAGCCATTGGCCTTGCGCCCGATCTGTCGTGTCCGATTGCCGTCCCAACGGACTATGAGAGTGAGTGCACCAGTGTCTGCGTACACACTTGTGCACTATAATATCTCCCGCACCGAAGGCTGGTCTCCGCTGTGATTGGTCGCCATGGCTGTTTAGTCTGGAGGACCGCTTCATGCAGATTAGTGCGACGCGACAGCGGTTATTATCATACCGTGAAGTTTTCTTACAAATTATATTGTTCGAGTCGCGCCGTCACGTCGCGCTAGTTCTGCATGAGGCTAAAAGCCTCGTCGAGTTCAAACTCAAGGCATGCACCTATAACTTTTCGGATTCGAGTGCGTATTGTTTGCTTCCACCACTTGCTTCAAAAACAGCGAAGGAAAACATCGTGACGAAACCGGCATGCCTTTTTTTTTTTTGAGGGTTGGAAATTATCGAATGACTTCTCCCGCTCTGGGCAGAGCGAGAGGACTTGTCAGACTTTTACTGACTAAAACCCACCCGTGTTCCTTCCGTTGCCTGTGTGCCGGGGCCGCGATATCCCTTTCGGACAAACCCGCAACCCTGGCAGGCATTGGCCCTTACGGACCCCGTCAGTTGGTGCTGACATCTCTTTGAGGCGCGCGTGGAACACAACGCGCCGTCGATCCGGATCTGGTCCTAATCGGACGGCGAGCCACCCATTGCCCACCGTCCGCAAGCCCGCGCCTACGGTGGCCGGAAGTCGGCTCGCGACTCCCGACGCCCGGGGCGTCTCCTGCGGCGACTAGGGGCGCGAGGACGCGCATCTTGCATTTCCCTCGTACGCTCCGCCTCCTCCTTCGCAAAAACCGGCATGCCTGAGAGATATTTCTCGACGGCATGTGAAGTCAAGTCAGAGGCCCATGGGCGGCTTTAAAACTATGACACCAGGTTATTCACTAACCACACGAAAAAGAAAGAAGGAGACCTCCAACTCTTCACCTAGCTAGGCCGTCTTATCACGGTATTTGTCTACCAAATTGATCCTTACGTGCACGTCTATCAATATTTAATTATCGAGCGTAATCTAATAGAGCATACGACGTAGACGTTCTTCCAATATTGATTATAAAGCTTGATGTACAATCACGCCAACCCCAAATAAATTGGAATTAAGGCAGTAGATTGATGAATTCACCATTTTTTCTAGAATAAAGTCAATAAGCACGTTCATACAAACAAACCCAATAATAACACATGATGAACGTAATCGAATTATTCGTGTCACTCATTACTATACAGAGACGTGACTATCGAATCGTACCCGATAATTACCGAGCGTGCCCGATCATTTTCGAGAGTACCTGATAATTCCCGACCGTGGCTGAAATTACAATAGGACTATTGTCACCCTGGGTGCCAGTCTCAGGGGTTATCGGAACACACACGGCTTGAATTTGTTATTAGCATAACTATGGATTTTGCGGATGAATTTGAATGTCAATTGCATGTGGTTTGGACACTAGTATTGGCAAAACAAAGGACATCTTTGTTGGTAAGTGAGGAGTCATTCATTCAGTTGATGGATTGGTAACATTGTGTTTCTAACTAAAATCTGGTGTAACCGTTTGTTAAGTAAAGAACGTGATACCCACAATATTTTTGGTATTCAAAATGTGATCTTTCAAAGTCAAAGATGTTATAAATAACATAAGTACAGAGATCTCTATGTTTTGCCGTTAATGGCTTACAAATATAACATACGATATGACTAGCAAAATCAAAGCTAAATTATATCCTAAAAACAAAGTTAACAATATTGCAAACAAAATTTATTTCAAACATAAATATTTCCACAGGTTGTCTTAGTTTCTTTTTGTTATTCCATTCGTTCCTGGTCCTGGATCCTGTATCCTCTAGGGTACACTCCAAAACCTAAGAGATCACATATTATCATAATTATCACACACACTAAATTCTCTTAGTCAACACATCTCCAGTGTAAACGCGACCTAATCCTGCCAATCATAACTATTGGAATATCTCTCCAATGAATTAAATTATGTGAAGCTGACGCTCCCACAGTGGCTCCCTCGTGTAGCTTAGAATATTAAGCACATGTGAGAATAATGTAGATTCCTGAATACTGAATACCTGCTATGAGAGTTTATTCTGAAAGTGGGCAACGTCGCAAATAGATGTCAAATATTTCGCTGTTTTGATTGATTAAGGCTGCCTGTCCACTGGAGCGGAGAGGAGAGGAGCGGAGCGGCGGTGTGCCAATATTAACCAATGGAATTGCATAAAACCTCCGCTCCGCTTCAGTGGACAGGGATTTGCGAACTAGTTTAAAAATTGATACAAAACCAGGAAGCGGAGAGGGAAGCGGAGCGGGGAAACGGAGCGGAGAAATGGAGCGGGGAATTATTACTCGTCGCGTGAACTCGGTCTAGCTCCGCACAGTCCGGAACACCGCTCCGCTACCTCGCTCCGCATCAATGGACAGACACTGTCCATAACTCTACTCCACTCCGCTGCCACGCTCCTCTCCGCTGCCTCGCTCTGCTTCAATGGACAGGCAGCCTTAAAGTTAGCATTATTGACGGGTTGCGCATGAAAACACATACTTCTCTGTTCATAGACTTGTTAAAAAGTTTGAATTCAGTAAGTTCCCGTTTCAATGGACTGTCCAACCTCAATAGATTACATAATTATTATATGGATGGCCAATAACGAAATTGATTACAACAATTTCGTGTATTGAAGACATGAATTTGATTTAGACACAGCTAAACAAAAAAGTTGAGATTGTGTTTCATAAATAAACAAGCTTGTTACCCAGTAAGTGGGTTGTGGAGATCAGGTAGGCAGTAGCTTCATGTAGAAAACGGATATAATTATTCTGCTGATATAATTAAGAAAAGGCTAGTTAGTTAATGTTACTCCGAAAGTACTTAATTTAATCCGTTATCTGTTATAACCCTATAACCTTGCGCGTTATTTCTTCCAATAATACCTATATTTTCTTTTAGCACACAATAAAATATTACTATGGTTTTACATAAGGTTGAAATCTACATAAATAAAGTCATAATAAATACCGCACTCACTGCAACCAACCTCAAGAGACGAGCAGGGAGGAGATGGTTCCGTCTCACAAAGGAAGCGTTGTAGTAATAAGCTGCTTCAGTAAAATATACGTTTTAGAATAAATATAAATGTGGTGCATTTCCCTAGGAACTTGGAGTAGTTGGTATTTATATGGGTTTCGTTTAATATTCTGCATTTCTTAAGACGCTGACAAGAGCTAAAGCGCGGTCACTGTCGGACTGCATAGAAAGGAAAGAGAGTTGCGATGAAACAACGCTTGTAATTATCTACGAGTATTTATTCAAAAATGTGTTGAGTAATCGAAAATAAAAACAACCAAGTTCTATAATCAAATAAGACATTAATTAAATATTATATAATGTTATCGATATTTTGGTTTGGAACTCTAGGTAAAAGTTTAGTTTACCGTTAATTGGTTTCGATTTTTTTTTAAACAACTTTTTTAACTACCAAGGTCTGAGAAAATAAATATGTTCAAGATTAACATATTTTTTCCGCTACCACAAACGATATATATCTTGCAGTTTATTTTTTTAAACAAGTCTACTTTGAACATTTGCCTCTTGTCAGCGCCTTAAGGGGTTTATACGAATAGACCGATGATCATCAATGAAACTATAGGCACAACCCCTCATTCGGTTTAAATAGCAACTAATTCATGCTCTTTTTCATACGTTTGAAAATTAAAAATATCCTGCTACAGCACAACCACAAAAAAACTGAGGCAGTACAAATCGATCGCAAAAAAACTGAGGCAATACAAATCGATCGCAAGAAACGGTTACAATAAATAGTAGCAAGTACTTAAGTACACTTAAAAAATATTTTGCCCTAAAATTATAATTACACATTTAGACCAGGCATACATAGCCACAAATCTTTCAAAATAGACTAATTTTATTGTACTAATGAATCATCCATGCGTAAAACTTGAACTTAACTTAATATAATATAAACACTATTATATAGAATCAAGTTTTTCCAACTGAACAGACAGCTGTGCTGCTGGGGAGTTTGTTGCGCCACTTCTTCTTCCCAGCTAACGCACTAGAAAGTGGTGAAGGGTGGGCTTTTGGGGGACTGTCTTATGTAATTTTGACGTTCGAAAAGTGCTGATTCTCAGCCTAGTTTGAATAAATGACTTTTGATTTTGATTTATAACTTATCAACAAATATTTGTAAAAATACATAAAATTTCAACGCCAGCATAGGAACACAAACATACTCAGAAAAGTTATTTTACTTGCCTAGCAACAAAACTAAAAACTAAAACACATAAATCGTCTCTCCTGGCATCCAGCCGAGACACATTCGACGTTTTAAGACCGTACACGTCCCCTTTCATACGACTGAACGTAAACATAGGCGAGCATAAACGTAGGTCCCGACATGGTACTTATTGAGTTTTATTTTTCGTGTCCTGGAAGTACGTAGAATGGAATAATAAAGCCAAATGTGTTTCTGTAATAAGGAAAACGAAATAAAGAAAATTAATGGTGAAAATCTTCTAAATAAATAATTCTTTGAGGTGAATTAATTTATGGAAGTAACAGGGGTAGCAAGAGTTACTTGAGACGCAGGTTGTGTATTTTTTTAATTTGATTTTATTACCACATCATATTTTAATGTTATCTGAGGCTATCATTGGTACACAATATTCAATGTGGCCCATGCGCATGTGAACGCCCGTATTTTTCAGAATATTCGTGAAAAATTATGCAAAATACTTTTTTTTTCTCACTTGTTTTTTTAAAATAAATGTATTTTTTTGCATAGTCGACAAATTGTAATAAAAAATGTTAAATATTTCGATAAAATAACTCATAAGCTTTTAGAAATAATAAACAGAATCCAAATCCAGCCAATAACATCGGAGATAACACAAAAGCCAAAAAAGAAAATAATTGAATAACATGAAAAATATTAAAGATAGAAAAATATTTAAGATGGTCTATCTTAAAAGCAGAAAGTAAATTTTCGATAATTTTTCATGAATATTCAGAAAAATACGGGCGTCACATGCCCAATGGCCACATTGAATACTAGGAATCAACGAGGGTTGAGTTCAGAAACGTGCCGCCTCGCTAGAATGAATGTGAGGTTATTTGGGGGTTCTAGCTAGGGGGTCTCCTGAACACTCCACGAATTTTCCTGCCGGAGACAAATTTTACTAAAGTAAGAAGTATTTTTTTTTAGTTTAGGAACGTAAATGTTGGCTCCACTGTATTTAATTAACCGCGCGTGAGACGCTTCAAATTTTTGCGTATAGATTTCTTCATGTAGAAAACTTTTGCAAAATGTCACAGCTAGAAACGCCTACTTAATTACGGATGCAAGAGCGAGCCAAGTGAGTTTGAGACTTGGGGCACCGATACTATTTTCTACATGAAAATAGTATCGGTGCCCGCACGATCCGTAACAATTTTTGACCGCAAGATCGATACCGAATTGTCTTTACCGGCAACCCGGGTCTTTATGCAAGCGCCCTAACCTATGAGCAGTTCATTGTTGAATAAACACTGGTCTCTGTACGCGCCAAAATACTACCTAGTTACTGAGAAAGGAAAAACCAAAAAAAAAACCATGGCAATCTCGTCATCAATCTGTAATCACACTGTGGCGGCATCTACTATCGCCACATTCGAACTACGCATCAAAGACCCGACGTCACACAACATCCTGACGTCACACAAATCCTGCATCGCGCAATTAGAGTTTACCGCGTAATGCACATACATACAAGCTCCCGACTTCAATCTCTGGGCAGTTGCCCGCCAGACACGACACCCGTCTGGTCGAAGGATCCTCGCTTTTCTATGGTGAATGAATTAACTTTACACCCTGTTCCTCATACCCCTAAAACACAAAAGAAAGTCGGCTTTTTTCCACCAAGCTTAATATAAAGCGCTGAAATTATATAAATCTTATTACGCAAATAATGTTAGAGCCTTCAGAATATCAGTATATTTTCAGCGTAAATGAGAGAGCTTACTGAAATGTTTATCTACATTACTTTATTATGCAAAAATGAGGCGTTTCACGGGCTATCTAGCTTAAGAAACGTACAATTGAAATTGTTTTGGATAAAAAATAAAATGAAACCTTTAAAAACCGTGCAGGAAACTGGATTATTCTTTTTTCAGGAAATTTTTACAAAATCTTAGAATAAATGTTCTATGTATACTGGTTCCGTGACATAAACAAAGAAAACTAGAGAGTCATGGAAAAAAATATGGCTATATCAAGCTCATGTAAAAAAACCGGCCTAGTGCGAGTTTGCGCACAGGACGGGTTCCGTACCATATTACTATGGAGCAAAAAACGTCGATAAAAAACACGTTTATCGTAAAATTAAATAAAGTTAATAATTAAACCCTTTAACTATTAACATTTATTATTTATTGTTATAGCGGCTATAGAAATACACAATCTGTGATAGACAGACGGACGGACAGCATAGGCTTAGTAATAAAGTTCCGTCTGGCACCCGTCCGGTACGGGAACCTAAATATGCCATGTTTACATATTGAGACCACTTTTTATTAAACGGGCCGAGTAGGGTAAAAATCGAAGGGTAGATAATTTCAACATGTTCATATTTTTTTTTTTTTGGGTGGGAAATTATCAAATAACTTCTCCCGCTCTGGGCGGAGCGGGAGGGCGTGTCAGACTTTTACTGACTAAAACCCACCCGTGTTCCTTCCGTTGACTGTGAGCCGGGGCCACGATATCCCTTTCGGACAAACTCGCAACCCTGGCAGGCAGCATGTACACCTGAAGAGCTGATATGGTTCGCTATATAAAAGTTTGTCTTCATGCGTGCTGAATAATAAGTCATCACCATTTTATCTATTTCAAAATAAGTGCCAATCTGTCTTTCCCATTAATTTAAACTTACCATGTCACACCAATTAAGTCTATGTAAAGAGTTAAAAATTAAAATCACAATTAACATAAACGTTCAAAAATACAAACAACAGTTAAAAAAACTACGTCACAGCTTGAAAACATTCATAATTCAAATCAACATTCCGTTCCGATTCAACAAAAACTTTTTCATTAAACCCGGGAACATCTTGTAGGAGCATGGAAATGTATAAAAACCGCAGTTGAGCCGTTAAGATAAAAGTTTACTCGATTTATGAGACATTGGGTGGGTCAAGAGCTCCACAAGAAAGGTTTAGGCGGGAGAAGGCGCGATAAAAGCAGCTGTTTGCACTTTTGGATGTGGTTTAAGACAATGGTTGAAAGCGGAGACAAGCCGATCCTTGCTATAAAATTAGGGTCAATGTAGATTGAGTTCTGAGACGTAATTTCGGGTAAAACTTTCTGAACTATGAGAAATGGGACTAAAGTTTAGCATAAGCAAGCATAGCACAAAAAAAGCATAGCACAAAGCAAGCATAGCATAAAGCAAGTACAGCATAAAGCAAGCATAGCATAAAGCAAGCACAGCATGTAGTAAGCATAGCATAAAGCAAGCATAGCTTCAAGCAAACATAGCGTAAAGCAAGCATAGCATAAAGCAAGCATAGCATAATCAGCCTATAATGTTCCCACTGCACGGGCCACCTCTCTGTGAAAGGGAGTGGGCGGTAATCCACCACGTGGGTCCAGTGCGAGTTGATGGATAAAAAAAACCGGCCAAAGGCGTGTCGGACCACGCACAATGAAGGGTTCCGCGGATAGTTGAAAGAATGAAAGAAAAGAAAGAAAAAGTATTTATTGAGACTCGCACAGGAAATCACATTAAACTAAAAACACATTAAACATAAATAAAAAACAAAGTAACATTAAAATGAAGGAAGTCCTGTACGAGGCCAAAAGACTCCTATCTCAAAAATAAATAAAAATGTCGCAGCGCTGGTATTCTGATAGGGCCCGCAATAATAATAAAAATAATAATAATAATAAATATAGTTAAAAAAAAAAAAAAAAAAAAAGTAAGTAAAGTTTAAATATAGTTAGTATATGATTAATATAGTTGGGATGCATTTATCCCATCTTAACATTGTAGTTGAAAACTATGTTCTCCCATACATTCCAATTGCAAATGTAAGTTTTTACGCACAATATTGAGAGTTTACCATGTTATTTTAAGACCATAAACTTCATAAAGGTTTTTCTGTAATTAAAAAAAATACTTAGAATGGTTCTTTAGTCATAGATTAAAGAACCATTATCGGAGATAAGGGGGATAAGGGGGTAAGTATATGCGGGACTGGTCAATTTTCATGTAATTTCTTAAATATCTTTTAAACTATTTATTTTAAAATCCTCACAACTAGTGCTTTTATTTGATACGTCACACGGTACAGTTTCCAAAAACTTTTTGTTTACCAATTTCCCCGCGTTTATTTACGTTACGCGTCCGTGTTTGGGTCACAGAAATTCTTAAGTGTACCAAACTTCAACTAAATTGGTCCAGTAGTAAATTGGCTGTGACAGACGGATAGTCAGCCAGCCAGCCAGAAAGACAGACAGACACACGAGTGATCCTGTAAGGGTTTCGGTTTTTCTTTTTGAGTTACGGAACCCTAAATAGGCATTAAACTAGAAAACGCGGCAACTAAATAAGAAAACGCGGCTTACATTTTTGGAATAATTAGCCACCTGTACTTTCCAATTATTGGTAAAGGTCCCATCCTGCAGAAGTCAAAAAAAAAAAAAAAGAAACAATCCACTACAACACACAATACAACAATAACAATTACAACAATAACAATTACAACAACAACAATTAAACAACAATAACAATTTATGTGTCAAATAAAAACCTTCTACAACCAACTTACAGAAATAAAATCAATTATCATAAAGAAAGGTCACACACTATTTGTTATGTTCGGTGTGACGATTCTTGGCAGATTGTGGTCCAGCAGTGGACGTCTTTCATCTCATATTCCTTTTAAAGAAGCTCACAGCATGAAACAACATAATTCTTGCATGACATAGCAAATCAGCACGGGCACAACAAAAACCTCATTTCACAACAACCGCTTTCAACACCACCAGAAAAAAAGAAGAAAAATATTCGAAAATAGAACGATAACAAAACGCCTCCCCGAACTTGATCTCTAATCTCACATATCGCGACCTATCGCTACACAATGAAAGTATATCGAGTAGAGGCTTTGCTCCGTTCGATACAATCGGGATTCAATCCCGTGCCGAGCCGTGAGGAATTTAGTTGCGACTACGTGGCTCGAATGGAAACATTTTTGTAACTGTATTTATGATTGACGTTGGCTGTGCAGGTTTTGAAGGGAAGTAAACTTTGTTATGTTGGATACAAATAAAGTAAAATAACATATTTTTTGTGGGGTATTTTTTACGTTTTGTACCAAATTTTCATCCCAGCTATAAATTCTTCTACTAGGTTTGATGACTTCGGTATTATGATCGTGTCGTCTTGAACTACCCAAAAATAGCTCGTGTTAAATAAGAGTTTTTATTCTCGAAAACAAAACCAAGAAGCTACAATTCAAACATAAAGCAGGGCAGTAAATGATGAAGGCACAAAACCTGTGCAGCCGGGCGATTTTATAAATCTGACAGCTGCTTCCAGGCTGCCAGTCAATCTGACATGCCCCGGAGGCCCTCCCTACGAACGCGCGAAGTATAAGTAACGTAAATTCGAATTCGATTTTTTAATAAAAAATACTAGCTCGTATAGCATTTTGGTTTGAATGTATACGGCAAGCACAATTTGTATCATCCATAGACACGAATAAAGTCTTGAAACTAATTAAATATTATTAATGCGAAACGAGTATTTTCAGAGTTATCATCATTCGGTTTTACGTTAAACTGTGTTGTGTGTGTTTGTGCTTTCCGTCAGCTTAATACCGCAAACGGCCAGCGAATGCGTCACAGACCCATATCAAAATAAATCTTCACGTCAACATTGTAAAACGCTCCATTCTACTACATAAATAAAAAATAAAACAGAATCTGTATGAAATTTACACCCAGATAAGATACCCGGAAATTAACTGGAACTGCTAAATTAAGTCGGAAATCTTCTCTTAACAGCAATCTGCAAAACAAAATATTTTTTCAATTATCAGTGTGTACGCTCATGTTCATACTTGAGCACTGTAAGCGCTCGTGACACGATTGGCACTTTGTTAAAGCACTCTACATTTTTATACAGTGTGTTCTATCTTACATGTCATATTTAGTAAACAAACACGAGACACAAATACGAACATCACGAGTTTTCGCATCAATCATAAATATTAAGTAAGGCATGAACGTGTTTATCTTTGTAAATAACACATACGGTATGAATAACGTCAAAAACTGCTCTAATTTAAACAGTTAATTTACACAGGCGTGACTTTGCGGAAATACAATAGACGACGTATATTTAGTAACCTAATCCGCTTAACTGTTCTTATAGAGTCATAAAGAACCCAGTAAGAAATCGACACGTGTTTCACCTCTCGACGAGGCATACTCAGGATGACGATTGACTTGCTGCGGACCCGACGTGTGGACACGTCAAGCGTCGATCCTAACCAAGGTGGGCGGGGCAGTAATATTAGTGGGGTTGTCGGGCGTAGTTGCTCACTCTGCTTTCGACGCATGACGTGTCCACACGTCGGGTCCGAGTTCGCAACAAGTTAATCGTCATCCTGAGGATGCCTCGTTGAGAGGTGAGGTGAGGTGAAAAACGTGTCGATTTCTTACAGGGTTTTTTATGACTCTTTAAGAACAGTTAAGCGGATTAGGTTACTAAACATACGTCGTCTATTGGATTTTCTAATTTAAAAATTTAAAATCATCAATTTCCTTGAAAATCGATATCTCTGTACGCCATTTTTTGCTTACTAATAGGACGAGTGATAAAAAAAACACTTTATCGTGAGGGATACATTTCGTGTAATATCAAACTGGTTCAGTCCTTCTGGAGGTTCAAAGACTTGTGCCTTTGTGGAGGTAAAATGAGTATTATTTTCTCTGCCACCGGCCACCGCAAATCACACGAAGGTTTACACGAAGCTTAAAGCTAGAATAGCAAGATATTGCTAGTAAACTAGTAACTCTCGCTTCGTGTATACAGAACTATCCTCAGTGTAGGCTAGTAAGCTAGTGAGATAGTTTAATAGAATAGGGTTCTATTTTTGAGCTACTAGCGTCCATCTCAACTGATTTTACTACCCTGGCTTGTGTGCTAGCCTCGTGTGGCCGGCGAAGCTAGTACCCAATCGTGTCATTTTACTCCACGAAGTCAGTCACCGCAATGTTATTTGCGTAAAATTTACTAGCATCGTGTAAACAGCACTAACATGTGCCAAGGCAGGATAGGATACCGAAATTCTAGTTTGCTATCCTACCATTGAAAAACCAACCTCGTGTATCTGGAGTATTAGCGCTAAACCAGAGAGGCAATCCCCGTAATTTTTAAAAACGTTCCCATTCGCATCTCATTCGCATCTGTCAAAAATACAATCAATTTACCAACATTTTTGACAAGTTTGACAGATTGCGACTTGAATGTGAACGTTTTTTGAGTACGAGAATTGGCCATCAGTTTAAAACACAATGCTGTGTCTGTCAAATGTTTAACGATGACAGAGACAGAATGATGTTTTTTTTTTGCTTTAGACGTATTTGGTGGTTTATGGTGCAATTCGGCCATAGATTACTCTGAGGCAGTTTTAGAAAGCTTTTACTTCGCCATCTAGAACATTAAGATAGAAATTGGAGAACGATCAATACCTTGATTTACTTTTATTTCTTAACCATCAAATTCCTTAACTGCACAACAAATAAAGATATACCGTCCATTTATTAATTTACGAGGCAATAAAACGGTTCGTTATCAAGAAACTACGTATATTCCACGTCTGGACTAATGTTCTCGATATTGTACAGTCAGCAGCAACACTTTAGCGAGGACATAATAGTGACATATAGTGTCGCACGTAAGAGACTATTGTAATGAATGAATATGAGCTGATTATGATGATTGATTAATTATGAATTTGAATTATATAATTTGTGTTGAGGTTGTTTATTTGTGTGTGATTTCTATTATGGGTTATGTGGTACCTGAAATAAATGTATATTTACATTTTGTATAACATATTTTCCATATACTACGCCCGCATTTGCGTCTATCGTCACGAAGCTTCGCACAGTGATACGATATACGCAGATGTGACCAACCATTATCGGTTATCGTCGCAATAGTTCGGGCTGCGTAGCACTTATCGCCCGGGTGGCGGTACATAATGCACTCTCAATGGTTATGGATTGGTTTACGACAAATAATCTAGTTCTAAATGCTAAGAAAACGAAATGTGTAAAGTTTGCCCTACCAAATGTTAGAAATCTAGGTCCCAACATCGTCTTAGAAAAAGAGGTGCTTGAATCTGTAAACTCGGTGGTTTTTCTGGGCATAACAGTAGATGCCAAACTTCAGTGGGGCCCACATATATCGAGCCTAGCGGGAAGGCTCAGTTCAGCCGCCTACGCCGTCAGGAAAGTAAGACAATACACTGACGTCGATACAACTCGGTTAGTCTATTTTAGTTCTTTTCATAGCGTTATGTCCTACGGTCTTCTGCTGTGGGGCAAAGCTGCTGATATTCAAAATATATTTGTTCTTCAAAAACGAGCTGTTCGGGCTATTTACCAGCTTGGTGCCAGAGTTTCTCTGAGAGATTTTTTCAAAGATATTGGTATCCTCACGGTGGCATCTCAATTAATCTTCGCCAATATCTTATATATTAGGCAAAATATACACTTATACACTAAAAAACAGTGATTTTCACAATGTTAACACTAGAAATAAGGACAAACTACGAGCTTCCCTTTCACCGGCTTCATAAGGTTCATAACTCATTTCTTGGGCTTGGTATAACCTTTTATAACAAGCTACCCTCTTCTTTGCTAGATTTGCCTTTTAATGCGTTTAAAACTAAAGTAAAATCCAATCTTTGTTCAAAGGCATACTATTCTATCAACGACTACTTAAATGATAAGAATAGTCGGTCGCTGTGATTAACTCAAGACAATGTTTATGTTCTTTCTCCAGCTTACGTACTGACAAGTTATATGAGTTTAAATAATTGTTTATTTTATTTGACTTTTTAAGTCAAGTTATTTTAATTTAACTTTAATTTATTGTTGACAAAATCTACTCATCACACTGTTTTTCTTATGAGTTGTATTGCAATATGTGGTTAGCTAGTGACCTCGACAATTGATCATATTATTTACTGTTATTAGTAATTAACTCTTTGTTTATTTATTTTACATCGATAGTTCTAGTTTATCATTTATAACTTCCAGTTACAACTATATGTAAGCGGGCATTATTTTGAATATTATTATATAGATTCTTTTTTTTTGTTCTTCTCACTGAACAGACAGCTGTGCTGCTGGGGAGTTTGTTGCGCCACTTCTTCTTCCCAGCTAATGCACTAGGAAGTGGTGAAGGGGGGGCGTTTTGGGGGACTGTCTTATGTAATTTTGACGTTCGAAAAGTGCTGATTGTCAGCCTAGTTTGAATAAATGACTTTTGAATTTTGCATTTTGAATTTTAATAAACGTGGCGAAGCCGCTAATGTGACTACCGCATTAGCGCGATAACTTTTTAGCGAGCAAAACATACGAAGCTTCGGCACGCATTGCTTTCTCACGATAGACGCAGATACGGCCGCAGCATTACGCTGACAAAATAATAGTTATTGAAGACGTGAATTATTTAAAAAAAAAACAAAATAAATGAAAAGCTCTTATGAAATTCATCAATCTGCTTAGCCTTTTCCCAACTATATTGGGGTCGGCTTCCAGTCTAACCGGATGCAGCTGAATACTAGTATTTTACATGGAGCGACTGCATATCTGACCTCCACAACCCAGTAACTGGGTAATACGATACCCTTGGTAAGAGGGGCTGTCAGAGTTTCGGGCTTCAGACGACCCGTAACGACTGACAAAGATCCACAAATGACAGCCAGGACCGACGGCTTAACGTGCTTTCCGAGGCACGGAGCAGTCTCGGTATGTAAAGATGGTCACCCATCCACAGACCAACCCCGGCAAGCGTAGCTTAACCTGAGGGATCGACCCGTGCGGCAGGTATTACTGAGCCACAAGTCAAAAAGTGGCGCATTATAGCATACTTCTTCTTTTTCGTCGTTCCCTCAATGCTGAGGATCGCGATTTTTTTTAAAATTGATGATGATATGTATTCAGATTTTCAGTTGTAATGGCAATCATGTGTTATTTGGTTTAAATAGATTTTTATTTTTATTATTTTATTTCTATTTTTTATAGATTATTTTCTATTTTGTGAATGTGAAAATGTTGTATTCTTAGTAAACTAGATTTTATGACCATTTACTATTTTGTGAAGCACCTGGTATTTGTTGAAAGGCCTACACGGATAGTGTAGGCCTAGACTGTCCTCCCATATTGATTACCACTGTTATTTTAAAATATTGTAAAAGCCAATTATTTTTATAGTAACCGTGGAGTTTCTTCAATTAGAACCGTGCTTCTGACGATTCTAAAGAGCCCATAAGGGTTATCTGAAATAAAATATTTTGATATTGATTTTTGCAGACTGTACATCATTATTCCTTCGTTTCAGTATTTTGTTCACGAAGGATTTGTGTAATCGGGTCAGACAGATAAAATAGCGATTCTTGCCTAAGGCCCAGTATACATAAGGGCCGTGTGAGTACCTCTCCAACAGTAACTAAATACCCGCATTTACTGGAATAAAAGGTAAAGTTTTAGGTTTCAGTTGGTTCTTTGTTACACGTGGGAGTGAAATGGGATTTTGTATCAGTTTTGACCTTTTTGTGCGACCTTAAAATGAATTAACATTTAATTTATTTATGAGAACTCGCAAACATTGTTGGTGTGTAATTAGAGGTGTGACTAAATAAGGAACCTTTACGCAGGTACGAGCATTGCAAGTTTGACTACGAATTTTGCTACGAGTGCTACGAAATGCACGGTTTGCTACAAATCTGCTACGCTAGCACGCCAGTACGCTAGTAAACTACTACAACCAAGACAATCAAGTTCCACTCGAAAATCAAAGACACTTTCGATCATTTAATGAACACTGTTCAAAAATGCTTTCCAGTTCTTCCAACCTCATAAAAAAGCGAGCAACCCATTGAAAACTGTGTACAAGTCCTTATGCTATCTCTCCACGTCCTCAAACCGGCGAAATGAATTTTGTGCATGACGTATTCACTGTTTATACCAGTTTTATTCGAAAATGGAAGATCCCTATTGCTCCAAATGTTTCGGCAATCTCCGGAAATCTTCGGGATTGTGTTCGTCGTTTGATTGATGTTTGGCATTCAGTAGGGATCGTCACACGATTGAGCACAAATTGTTTGTTTTGACATATCGTGAGGCTGCGGATTCTGTTCTTGCTAAATGGTTTCCGATATTTGGGTCGTAAGGTTTTATTTTAGGGAAAGAAATTGGTATGATTTTTATTTTGTACGTTGATTTTATGGACCCAAGAAAATCAAAATACCAAGTAAGGTTTAGTGTTTTAAAGGCGTACCGGTTCATAAGCATTGTTAGTCGTCAGTTTTCCTCACGTGTGTCACGAACTATAATTACCAGTCACCAAGGTTGGTAAATGCATCTTCTAGTTTATATGGATTTTATAACTTTCAACTGTTAAGAGCGTTTATTCTGAAGGTGGGCAACGTCGCAACTAGATGTCAAATATTTCACTGTTTTGATTAATTTAACAACATTACTGTGTGTAAATAAAAAATGTGGCTAACTAGCGAACTAGAATATTGATTATGAAATGCAATAATTAATATCGTAACAACGAATGTTTCGTTTTAGATGTAAAAAACTATTTGGAAACTTTTCAAATGCGTTTTTTACACCTAAAATGGGTACAACATCAAATTCAATGTTGTAATTGCAAGTCATTATTAAAATTCTAGTTCTCTAGTTAGCCACATTTCTTATTTATATTCAGTAATATTGCTTTATGAATCAAAACAGGTAAATATTTGACAGTTACATACGACGTTGACAACTTTTAGGATAAACCCTGTTAAGAGCGTTCATCCAAAAAGTGGGCTTCGTTGCAAATAGCTGTCAAATGTTTCGCTGTTTTGATTTATTTAGCGATATTAGGAAATAAGAAATATGGCTAACTAGTGAACTAGAATATGAGTAATGAATTGCAATATACCACTGACTTTGATGTTGTAACCATTTTAGGTGTAAAAAAGACATTTTGAAAGTTTCCAAATACTTTTTTTTACATCTAAAACTAAATATTCGGTGTTAAGATATTAATTATTGCATTTCATAATCAATATTTTAGTTCACTAGTTAGACATATTTCTTATTTCCTAATATATAAATCAAAACAGCGAAATATTGGAGGAGTTTTTCCGATTTTTTATAGATATTACTTTCCTTTTTTTTCATATTTTGGTCAACTTGAATTCACACAACATAATTGATTTACAGAAAGTAAAATTGATTAAACCCATAAATATTATTTATTTACATTGTAATAATGTAAATAAAAGGTTGAAAAGAAGAGGAAAAACATTTTTCCAGTATCACGCCTAAATCAACGGATTATTAATTACTCTGGCAACCTTTTTTATACATCTTTAATTGATGTTATGATGCCTCTGGGGAAAAACACGGTTCTGACAGCTGTCAAAAGGGTTTATAAATGTTTTTTGGTGGTAACTTAATCCTAAAAGTAACAAAGGAGTGTTATGCTTATTACAAACTTTATTAAAGAATTGGTGGCTGTAAAATGAATTTTATCATCTGACTTTCTTTGCCTTTATTTTATTCCAGGATCTGCCATTCATTCAGAATGTAGGTAGATCACCTACATTCAATTTCAGGATTCAGATACCAGCACTTTGAATAAGTAGGTAGTTGAGAAAAGTTGTATGGTGGTTAAATTGAAAAAAATACACACGTCCTATATGTCCTTGTACCTTTAGGGGTCTCGCGCACTAGACGGCCACGACCGCGACCGGGTAGACTATAAAATTGATACGAATCACGCACTTGGTCACAACAGCTAACTAGCCGCACACCCCTAAACGGCCATGACTAGCCGGAGTCGTGGCCGTCCAGTGCGCGAGAAACCTTTCTCGTTTCCCAGGCGGAAGATTTCAAAGTTGAAGACAGCAAAAGTAATGTAATTTGTATGAAATGAAATGAAATTGTTTATTCTGTAAATAGGATATCGGAATCACTTTTACACGTCATATAAAAAAATTAAAAAAATAATAAGCTAGGTGAGGTCGGTGTTTCCTATCTGACTACTCTGAGAAGAAAGGCCGAAACAAACTCAGAGGTCACAGTCTCTTTTAAAGTCCAGACATAATCTTGGTCAAGCCATGTGAGGACCATGTAGATTAGTATCTGAAATGGTCTTTTGAGGAAAGAACCACACAGATTTGAGTGGACCTGTCCAGTCAGTGCAAGCATTTGTCAGTAATCGTGGAGCTCAACTCAGAACTTAAGGAGATCAACTCGACGAACAATACCAAGGAAAGGATATTTGGGTATATCTGTTCCCTCTGACTCTCGTATTCATTTTGTTACCTTTTACAACAGAATTAAAGGAAATGAATACAACATACACCTAAATCTTGATAAAAACGCTTTGAAGATGTTTAATCTTCGCCATTAAATCTTCTAACATTTGAATTACGCACCTGCGCCTGGCGTCTGACACAATAGCTACATATGTATGTGATTAGGAACGTATACATACTATGTATGTATATAAGGAGCTTTTAAGCTATCATTAGCACATTTAACTACACGCATTATATCTCTGTTGAACAGATGTGGTGTTAAAAATGAAAGGGAGAAAGAATAATAATACTAGTATAGCTATTATATGTACAGTTTAACGTGTCGCAGCGGAAGAATGTCGAATTTCTTCAAAATAAAAAATATTTCGATATGATAGAAATATCAGAACACCCGCAATACATGGATAAACCGACCAAGTTTGAATGGCTACAAAAAAAGGGCCATACAGAACCTATACATATAGAGCTAACATCCTAAAATTTACGTTATCCGTTCTAAAAAAACATACATATTTACGGGTGTTTTCTCGTGGACCTACTTTTTTGTCCTACCAGTAGGTCCACGAGGGTATGTTATTTCCGTTGGTCCTACTGAAGTGTTGAAACCAACATGAACCTCCTGAATGTATATCAGAAATTAGACTAGGTTTGAGGGTTTAAAGGAAATCACTCATTGTAACAGCATCGGCTCCGACACAGCATATTAATTTGTCATTCAAGTTACGATTTTAAATCATATGCATTAAAATATATTTTGCGATGACAACTCTGAATAGTTGACAACTCGCGAGCCGTCACACGTCGCGCTTCAAGCGAGCAGCCCGCTCCCCTAGCCACCCGTTCGCGTTTCTATGTCTAATGTCCTAAGTTCTTCGAATTTTCTCCTTCTCAAAAATATTTTTTTTATAGGTAAGTATGTCACAGTTTACTTTACGCGAACTGGCAATCATAGCTGCGTTTGATTTAAAATCCTACCATGAATGGCAAGTTATTTGCTGTTTCGGAGCGGTGCTGTTATAATGAGTGATGACCTTTAAAACCCCCACACCTAGTCTAATTTCTTTATATAGAAGGTTCATGTTTGTTTCAACACTTCAGTAGGACCAACAGAAATAATATACCCTCGTGGACTCTCGTTACACACTAATTATTTAATGTATTTTTTTCTAGTGCGTCCATAGGAAAGCAAAAGTGCCGCTAGGATGACATAGTTCCAGCGGAAACAGTTTTTAATGAATAGCTCCCCAATGCTTGGATGAAAAATTTGTACTTACCATACACAATTACACGAAGTCATACACTAAATATCTGCTAAACTGAAATGAAGAAGTTCGACGCTTCTCCGCTACACCATTGTAGTGTGCGTAGTCGCAGCGGAAAAATGTCGAATTGCCTCCCCTTATGACCTAGGCGAAATACATTTTAATACTCGGATAGCTGCATGACCTGAAGAGGAATCATAAAGAATATGTTTTTTTAAATATATATATGTATATATAAATCCGCAAAATTTCGCGAGTATTCTAGTACATTAACAATTTGATAAGCACAAGTTTATAAACAAAAAAAAAACTATATGTTTCAAACTTTCTCACTAAACTTTTGGTGCACCTACAGTACACCCACATTTCGCCAGTTATGTTTAAGTCCCATGTTATCCATATTGTCCATGATGGCTTATTGCCATCAACCGGGCACAAATCAAGACTCCGGGCTGCTACTGAGAAATTCGAGATAAAAAAACGTAATAACACTGCACGACCCGGGAATCGAACCCAGGACCTCATGCTCAGCAGTAGCGACCAACGAAACAGACCGCACCAATACCAATAAAATTACGATGATATAACGCATATTTACTGATGGTCATAACTCAGAATCAAGTTTTAACTTTTCATCAACATAATCCATCAATACTCTCAATACTATTACTATTAAGCCCATGCCAGAAAAGGCGCCGAATAGGGCTGATAATGAGGATGGTTTCGTGACGGTGCAAAGGAGGAAGCGCCGATCGCGAACGAACAAGAACCGCTGCGGCAAAGCTCCTACGGACCCCGAAGTAAGCCTGCGTGCCGCAAAGCCGAACACACCGGTGTACATCTCCCGCCTGCATTATACCACTAAGGCGGAGGACATCGTGGAGTACGTGCGCCAAAAGACGAGGTACACGCCGAGGGTGCAGATACTAGAGTCGCACCGGAACGTCAACTTCAAGGCGTTCGTCGTGCGTGTACCGAACTGTTATCTGCCCCTCGTCATGGAAGAAGACTTTTGGCCTCAGGACTTGGTGTTCCGTCGCTTCCGCGGACAAGTTCCACACGACAGCACTAATTAAAGCTAGTGCAAAGTGAAGTGCTACTAACATAGTCTAAGCTTTATTTATTAACACAAGTTTTATATTAAAATATGTATTTTTAGGTTAAGGTATTTTTCTATGGGCCTGTGTCGCCTGAAATAAATGGTATTATATATTATTATTATATGCTAATATGCTAGTGGACACGGGCAGTGCCAATTGTGCGATGCAGATTACAGCCTTTGTAGCACTCCTGGGACTAGCCGAAGACTATTATAAAAATACTAGGTGCTGCCTGTGGTTCCACCCGTATAAAGAAACCGTATATGGAGAAATTGCGTTGGGAAAATACAGTAGGCGGTCTGTAATCGATCCCATTTTTTTGCGACAGGTACTACTAGGATCTATGGCCATGTTTGGATCTTAGGTTTTTTTTTCCATATTTTAATTTATCTAAAATTAAACTAGGTAGGTCTAGGTACGCCAAAAAATCATAGATACATGGCAGTGATAGATATAACTTAGTCAAAAATATAGACTAGTATCATAAACCACGGAATAAATTTAAAAAAATCCGTTTGTATGGAATGAACGCCAACGACCACGTGACCACGGTGCCTCATAAGGTATCACTTATTAAAAACAATTAAAAAAAATCATAAGAAAAATCAAACTCACTCCACATTATTTTGTTAGCATCGGAATAGAATACGGAAGGTGTTTTAAAATAATAATATTCAAATAGAAGTTTAAAAGGAAACCTGGAGAATTCAGCGGAGTGAAAAATTTAAATACAGTTACAAAGGTAATGGGCGTTCTAAGTTTTATAAAAGAGTTATTAACATGGACAAAGCTTTCAAGAACTAAATAAAAATAAACGAGTAACGTTTCCCTTTTATAAACAACCTTGTTACCCAGTAACTGATTACTGACTATATTTGATTGATTGCGGAACAAAGTTCGCCGGGTCAGCTAGTAATATTATAAATGCGAAAGTTAGTTTGTTTGTTTTGCTTTCACGCTAAAACGGCTGAACGGATTTAGATGAAATTTGATACATAGGTAGACCCTGACCTAAGTTAGAGCATAGCATACTTTTTATCCCTATATTCTCACGGCATCGAGACTTATGCGGGTAAAATCGCGAGGCACAGCTAGTGTTATAATAAATAAAATATATTACAGAAATTTGTATAATATCTTGAACACTAAAGTTCAGTGGCAACAGCTAGTCTCCTATAATTAAATAAACAATATAATAATATTACTTAAAATTGACAATTTTAAGTGACAGTCGAATGCATCGCAGATTCGCAGTGCCCCCGCGTCCCCTCGCTTGTCACCATAGAATCATAGAATCTATACTATGGACAAGTGATGTTGGAACGTCGGGCGAGAGTAGACTAATACGAGTATACTCGTATTTATTGTACATCATTTCAGTTTTTATTTATATTTGATTTTATTATTATTTATTCTGTAATCCCCTAGTGTGATTTATCTAAGTCCGTAGGTGTGTCCGTGGCATCACAGTGGGTCCTATCAGAATACCAGAGCAGAGGTATTTTTTTTTTTAATATCGCTTCATTATGCTGAGATAGGAGCCTTTTTGGCCTCGCACAGGTCGTTATTATTCTTCTGTTAGTTTTTAAATGCTCCTTTTAAGTTTTTTAAATAATTATATTTTTTTATTATTTACTGTTTGTATTTCCTGTGCGTGTCCCAAATAAAATATTTTTCTGTCTTTTATAATTATATTTTCATTCTTCGTAATAGAAGAACTCTCAAATTTCCTTTCCTCTTGGTTATATAATATTAATTTTATTATTATATTTATATAATATAATTATTTTTTTTAGATGACAGCGCGGTATCGTTGCCACCATTATCTAGAACGTGACTAAGCGTAAGTGCTCTCACTGGAAAAGTACTATGAGTTCCCAGTTTTTTACCCTCAGACTAGGTATACTTATTATGAACGAATTCTCATGAATAATAAGCGGCTAAGTAACAACAACCGCACGGGTCGATCCATCAGGTTTAGGTACGCTTGCCGTGGTTGCTACGTGGAGTGGTGACCATGTTTACATATCGAGATTCCTCCGTGCTTCGGAAAGCACGTTAAGCTGTTGGTCTCGCCTGTCATTCTTGGATCTTTGACAGTCGTTACGGGTAGTCGGAATTACCCGAAAGTCTGACAACCAGTCTTACCAAGGGGTATCGTATTACCCATTTACTGGGTTGTGGAGGTCAGATAGGCAGTCACTCCATGTAAAATACTGGTATTCAGCTGCAGTTTTTGGTTAGGCTGGAAACCGACCCTAAGATAGTTGGGAAAAGGCTTGGTAGATTGAATAAGGGCTGAATTATTTTCAAAAATGCATTAAATAACAGGTTTAAAAAGACGCTTATAGACGCGAGCAGACTAGCTCGACGCTACTCTGGTGGACTAATTTCTATGAAAATTTCACGGAAATTATCATACCGGTGTCACGTCGTCGCGCCTGTATGCGCCAGCCTTAAGTTTTTTTTTTGTTTTTTTTATATACATTTTACCTTATAAATGTATGTCCTTCGACGGGAGTAATAGAGAGTGACCATTTGACAAATTTATTGTTTTATATTCTATGTTATAGGGTTTGGTTTCCACACTAAATCCCTCAGGGGAACCACTGTGCGTGGGCCATGGCGGCCGTTGGTTATTCCAACCAGCCCAGAGATTTAATTAACTTCTGGAGGGAGGCTCCAGAAGTTAATTAAATCTCCTGGTCTGCTCAGAACATCTGTGACAGATCTGGGTGACCCGAGGGCTGTTCTAATATGAGTGAAGCCTGTGCATTCAAAGAGCACATGCGACAAAGTTATTAAAACTTGATGTGATAAAAATTACCATAACTACAACAAAGACCAAGTCACCCTTGAACTTTCACTAGGTAATTTAAAATAAACCTCTGTATGAAATTAATCACCCATAGAATATTCCAGAATTTGATCGCCTTAAACAGCGATCGTCCCTCTATATGGAATGAAAGGAACCCACGTAGCACTCGTAGGTACCTATTCCGAAAGGACCAAGGTACTGATTGCTACGTGAGAGCATTCGAAATTGAGGTCCTAACATACCTACAGTACCATGGTACCTATATATCATTTCCGAATACCTGTTTTTGTGTCGAGTGTAGTATAAAATGTTCCTTTTTCTATAATATAAGGATGCCGCGACTTATGAGTACCTGTAGGTTCGAACCCTGATAGGCGTTTTACTTTGTGTACATTATTTCATCACCACTGCTCTTAGAACGGTGAAGGAAAACATCGCGACCCGCCGCAAAAAAAAATGTTTTATTTCATGACTTTCTGTCCTATTGAGACCGCCGTATTGAATTTAATGTGACTTCACTTAGCCTATAACCGGCGGACGATTAATATACCACATTTGTCAATTGATGAGTTTTGTGAGATTATGAGTAGTTTAGAAGTTATGAGGACCATAAATATATACATACCGGTCGAAATCATAACCCTCCTTTTTGCTTCGCCTTAGTTGGGTAAAAAGTTTATGGTTGTTTTGTTTAAATATCTCAGCTCTTGCAATCGTCGGTCCGTTTACTTGCTTCAAAACCATTAAAATTACAATGACGAGAATGAGGGTTCTTTCTCTATTTTTCGTGTGGTTAGTGAGTAACCTACACGCTTAGCATTACCACAATAGAAACGGGTTTGGTCGAAGGAAGAATAGACAAAATGACAGTTAAACAATCACAATCTGTCATTTTGTCTATTCTTCCGTCGACAAAACCCGTAGAAAACTCGTTTCTATGGTTCATGCTACGCGTGCTGATGTCAGAGTCGAGAAATATCTCTCAGGTTGAGAATGAGCGTTAACAAAATAACATTGTTAATACCTGCAAAAGACATTTTCGAAATTGCCAAAGGGAAGTACAAACGCCAACGAAAATTGAAAAAGTAAGATAACCAAGTCGCTAAATCTTAGGATAATATCGAATTTAAAATTCAATTTGAAACGAAAGTCTCAACCAGTAATTGGTTTATGAACCCTAAGAATTATGTAAAAGGTGGAGCAAGGCCTTTTATTTTTAACGTAGGGAGTCAACTTACGTTCTAAGATGGAAAGAGAGATATTATCCGTAGGAAAGAGTTCGGTGATCTGCAAAATAATATCTCATTGTTAAAACACTAGCTTTAACCCGTAAAATTTGGCTGTTTTTTATTTTTAGGGTTCCGTACCTCAAAAGGAAAACAACAGAACCCTTAAAGGATCACTCGCGTGTCTGTCCGTCTGTCACAGCCAATTTGCTCCGAATCTAAGGGACCGATTAAATTGAAATTTGGTACACATATGTATTTCTGTGACCCAAACACGGACGTGTAATGTAAATAAATGAATTTTGAATAAGGTGGTCACTTTCCAGGGCAAATCAAAAATATAAAATAAAAGTTTTGCAAACTGTTTGTTTTTGTTTTGTTTGTTGTAGGGAAATATTTATTTTTGTAGTTTTAAAATAAAGTTTTTTTTAAAGATATTTAAGAGAATTTATGAAAATTTACCATAAACTGCCCCTTTATAACCGAAACGACTGAGCCTAAAATTTTGAAAAAAAATGCACTAAGTAGTTCTATACTTACAGATTACAAGATAATCTATACGAAGTCTATGGTCTTAAAATAACATGGTAAATCTCCCAATATTGTGCGTACAAACTTACATTTGTAGTTGGAATGTACGGGAGAACATGTTTTTCAACTACTATGTTAAGTTTTTCCTTCGGATAAATTCATCCCAACTACGGAACCCTTCATTGTGCGTAGTCCGACACGCTCTTGGCTGGGTTTTTTTTATTTTATTTTTTATTCATATTCTTTATATCCGAATATTAAAAAAATTTTTTTTTTTTAGTATTCGGCCTAGTTCTTAAAAACTGATTCCCTGTTTACAATGTATAATAGATAACATGAAAATTGTAAAACAATTTTTCTTTCTAAATCCTTTGATTTCTAAACATATTTTTCACACAAGTGCAAAAAATATTTAACACAATTTAACTTCTTTCATTACGCTAATAATTCCTTATTTTTTTAACAATCCCTAATTTGCCAAATACGGTTTTAATAACAAAGTACTCAGAGACGTTTTAATTCTAACAGCCGGTGTTAATTATATTACAATTAGTGGTTTACTAATTATATAAATAAAATACAAAATCCCTAAGCTGTAATCAGGGTGCTGTAATATTAATGTCGGTTACAATAACGAGGTTATAAATCACCGTTCCGTAGTTATGAATAATAAATTCATGAAACCATGCAGTTACCGTAGCTTATTAAAATAATTGGTAGTTGTTTTAATTGACAGGTTTTGTTATAAATTCTTTTACATTGAAAACTTAATTACAACTCTTTGTTATAAAATGTTAGCTATTGTTATTATTTAATTTAATTATGTAAAGCCATGTTCTATATATAATATTAATTTATTTTTATAATCATGTAGTTGCTGCAGCTTTAATATTTTATTTCAAAGTCAAATCATTTATTTCAAAAATTACAAAAAATTGAATTCATTCTAGTCGCCCCTGCCAAAAGGTAGGTTTCGTATGGAGAAGAATGGGCAAGAAACTCCACCGTTACTCTTTTAAAATGTTTTACAATATTTTGTATAATATGTAGGTACTTTACAATTATATGTGAAGACGATGCACCTAAAAAAAAAAAACAAATTACTATATCACAATAGCTAAAAACTTTTGTAAAGTTGTAACCATGTGCCCAAGTGAAATTACATTGATTACATAATAGTTGTTAAACTAACTTTTGCCAGTTGACAGCAGCTAGCTGTCAAACGGTAGCCTACGTGTAGTGTCACTTGGGAACATGGCAGTCGAGCTTCACCCTTGCAAAAGTGAAGACGTATTTCGTGTTATTAGAAACCGTATTATCAAAGTGTAGTATTGATATTAAACTAATTATTAAGCTATACAGACTTTGCTTTATTTGCAACCTTATAGTGGATTACATTTATAAGATTTTTTTTATGAAAAAACAAGAGACATGAGGAAACTGGATATATTGCTCAGATCGATCTTGAACATGGAGTGCCACCATTCTCGCATGTATGGCATGGAAGTCCTCAGCGCAGCGTCAACTCAGGGAGTGTGCACACGTCCTTCGCATGAAGGACAACCATTTATCCTAAGTGTTATTTTACTCTGAGATGGCAGAAAGTAAACGGAAGCATAGCGGTCAACATATCCGCAATAAGGATGTACTCAAGGGGCATCTTAACGCTTGCGCTATTGAGCCTACAGGTTGGAAGAGGCTCGCTTTACACAGGTCGCCTTGACGTTCTACAATTCACAAAAGTATTAAATCTTTCGTAGAAAAGCGACACGAAACTATTATCGAGAAGCGTCAAATATGCAAACAGAGACCTAAGCCCTAGTATACGTATGTATACAACACTTCAGGCCAACTTTATTGTTCTAGTTGTGATTGTGACCGGGTGTTCAAAACTAAATTCGGCCTAGCGAGCCATCTAAGGGCACACGCGAGGAAGTGATTTCGAAGGGTTTCCACTATCGAAATCGATACGGAGGATTATAAATATTACCACAATTTATAAACCACCTCAAAAGATAGATACTTCTCAAGTTATTTTTACATATTATATATAATACCTTTTTTTTTATTTTTTTTTATTTTGGTGGGAAATTATCAAATAACTTCTCCCGCTCTGGCCGGAGCGGGAGGGCGTGTCAGACTTTTACTGACTAAAACCCACCCGTGTTCCTTCCGTTGCCTGTGTGCCGGGGCCGCGATATCCCTTCCGGACAAACTCGCAACCCTGGCAGGCATTGGCCCTTACGGACACCGTCAGTAAGGGCATACCTGTGTGTTAAAAACAATTTCGCAAGTCGCAAGACAAAAACTAAAAGACTCAACACACTACGATAAATAAATGACAAATAGGACTTTCCTCGTAACAAAAGTAAAAAACATTTTCCCAGCACTATAGTGAACAAAAATGGCCGCGTAAACATATAAGGCTAAGCGCAACCGGGGCCGCAGAACGTCCATAACTTCATTATCGTACTGCGCTTCCCTTATTACACACCGCTTATGAAGGAAAAAACGTTTCTCTCTACAAGGTATATTGCTAATTTTAAAATATTATGAAAAAAAATCTTGTTTCTTAATTATATTTTCTTCGTTTTTACTAAGGTTGAAACAGCCGAAATATAAGGTAAAAGTTTTATTAAAAAATAAAACGGTCTTTTTAGACTGTACCTACCTGAGTCTATTTATTTAACCATGTATGTACACACATATATTTTTGAAATAAATTATGTTGGAAGAAAGAAAAGTATTTATTGAGACTCGCACAGGAAATCACACATTAAACTAAAAACACACTAAACTTAAATAAAAAACAAAGTAACATTATAAGTGGGATTTGAAACTAGAACTTTAAATCAAGTGGACTTCAGCTGTAATGTACGAGTAACATAATGATTTAAAATTCTAGTTTCAAATGTTGAATGTCTCGGTTTATTATTCTGCAAAGTAGAGGAGCTGTCCGTCTTACCCCGTGGGCCCACAATGCCTCGGCTTCTGACCTCTGAGTTTGTTTCGGCCTTTCTTCTCAGAGTAGTCGGATAGGAAACGCCGAACTCATCTAGCAAATTTTAATTAAAAAAAAAATAATATGACTTGTAAAAGTGATTCCGATATCCTATTTACAGAATAAACAATTTCATTTCATTTCTTCCTCTACAAAGGTTATTGTTATTTCTAAGGAAATTTCTTCCAGCATACATGCAATAGAAACATATATAAAAGAGATGTAGACACCGTGTGTTAGAATAGAAGAGAAAATAAAATACATACAATCGAAAACAATTCACATATTTAAATAAAACAAATAATATGAGAATGTTAACTAATAATTCATAGTCATGTTTTGATTTTTGTATTTGTAAGTAAATTGCATGTATATGCCTAGATTCAACACAATGTAAATTGTTTATAAATAAAACAAAAAATAAAACCATACAATTTTTTGCTGTGTTAACAAAATGCTATTGAATAACAAAAGTTCTAATTCCTTTATAAAATAATCAAAGTAACGTAGACGTTCAAAACAGAATAACTACAGGGTTATAAAACTGTCTACAAGCATAGTAAAACCGCTTCGCTCGTAGGCTATAAATTTTCTAGCTGTGGCCGATTTTTCGCTCCGTGAGCGCTTTCGCTTTGCGCGTGGTATATGTATCAATCAGGTTTTTTACTCTCTGGTAAACAGTTACAAGCTATAAATTAAATGGGGCAGGGATTTATTTATGGTAGGCTGTTTTGACTGACTAGAATTTATGTTACTATTGACTGACATATTGGTTTTTTGCGGTTTTGTGTAGAATAACATATATGGCCGGCTTGCATGATACTCGTAGTAATCCTAACTAATATTTTAAATGCGAAACTGAGTTTGTTTGTTACGATTTCACGGTAAAACGGCTGAACAGATTTGGATGAAATTTGGCACATGAGTAGACCATGACCTGGATTAGGACATAGAATACCTTTTATCCCGATATTCCCACGGGATCGTGACTTATGCTGGTGTAACCGCGGGGCGCCGCTAGTAATAATATTATAAATGCGAAAGTGAATTTGTTTTTTGTTTGTTACGCTTTCACGCTAAAACCGCTCAACGGATTTTGATGAAATTTGGCACATGCGTAGACCATGACCTGGAGAAGGACATAAGTTATATTTTATCTCGATATTCCCACGGGATCGAGACTTATGCGGGTGAACTCACGGGACGCAGCTAGTTTGACAATAATCACGGGAGTCTATAGACACAATGTTAATATTGAAAGATTAACACGGAAGTAAGTTATTATCCTCTCGTTCATACTAAAGCTTCAGTTACGTATTAGAGCGGTGGCCGCCATATAACGGCCGCAGTGACGGCTGTCATGAAAATGATAGCAGCGGAGTTTACTTTAGTGTCAAAAAGCTTAGATTCATAAATAACGTTAAAACGCAGATTATGCCAGTGACCTTGGGTGGTTAGCTTGCGTGTTCTGTACTGAGCTCATGCAACGCGTCGTACGTCCAGCCAGTAATAGGACTCGCCCATCAAGGAGCGCTGTCCCAAATTAGGAGCATTATTCATTTATCTACGAGTATTTAAAAGAAAGTCGTGTTAGTTACACTATTTATAACTCAAGAACGGCTGAACCGATTTAGCTGAAAATTGATGGAGAGGTTGCTTAGAACCAGGAGTCTAACATAGAATACTTTTTATCCCGGAAACCACACTCTAAAGGGGTGAAAAGGGGGGTAAAAGTTTGTATGGGAAATTAAAAACTGATGACTAAAAAAAATTCAGAAATTTTTCAAGAAAATTTCAAATAGATAGTTGAGATACTGAGATAAAGGATAGGATACTTTTTATTAACATGGGGATGAAAAGGGGTGGGATAGAGATTATAGATAGATTGGTATCATTTCCGAGGTTTTTGCGTCGTTTATTTAAAAATGATATCTATTTTTAAATCCAAAATGTTAGAAAGTTAAATATTATCATCCCTTAATGGGGCGAAAAGGGGTCGAAATGTCTAAAAATCAACACTGATGTCGTTTTCATGGTTTTTTCCATACATTGTCTAAGTTCTCAAAAAACTAAATAAATGAAGAGGTATATGTTTCCTGCTTTCTAAAAAATTACACTCAGGGGGATGAAAAAGGGGTGTGCATAATTTTCGAGGAATTTTGGGTCGTTGATTTCGAAAATGACATCTAT
This sequence comes from Agrochola macilenta, assembly GCA_916701695.1. Lineage (NCBI taxonomy): Eukaryota > Metazoa > Arthropoda > Insecta > Lepidoptera > Noctuidae > Agrochola > Agrochola macilenta. The sequence continues at coordinate 6,265,862 of OU753564.1, read as the reverse complement.
TTTAAAGAGGGTTGTAAAACGGATGTGATAGGGGTAATAAATGTGAATAATTAATATGGGTATCATTTTTGAAGTTTTTGGGGTCGTTTATTTTGAAAATCTATATCTATATATATAAAAGAAAGTGGACCGATTTGGCTGAAAATTGGTAGGTAGGTAGGTAGGTAGGCAGGTAGGTAGGTAGTTAGGTAGGTAGGGTAGGGTAGGGTAGGTAGGTAGGGTAGGTAGGGAGGTAGGTAGGGTAGATAGGTAGGGGAGGTAGTGTTAATAGGTAGGGTAGGTATGTGCGCCATAGATAAGTACTTAATGCTACCCGTGCGAAGCCGGAGCGGGCAGCTAGTTATACATAAAACAAAAGGTATTTTAATAAAACACGTATACTAAAAAAAAAGATTAATAGTAAAATTATCTTTAAAATGGTCCAAGTTTTAGAAAAATACGCTTGATAGACTTTGCATGATTCTCAGTTTTTTATCCGCATTAGACATAACTTTACAAATTAATTTCACTATGTAATATAAACATAATCTAAAATATTCATATATTAAGTTATTAAAACAAAGCTCTAATTTAACATATATTTTTTCCAACTCATTAACACTACTCGTTTAGACGTGATCTACAGTATAAAATCATTAAAAGTCGGTTATTGTCGTCTTAAAGTGACGTAATTCGCTGGTAAATTGCAGACACTATGTGGCGGCTACCGCTGTTCTACGCAACCGTAGCTAATTCTTAGCTAAACTAAATCGAATCTTTCGTCTTGATCTTTATGAATACCTACAGGTAGCAAAACTGTTACAGATCCCGATTCGTTAGATTGGATCGCTTCCACAAAACCTTATGAAAAGGTAAGTGTGATTTTATACATGGCCAGCACACAAAAGTCGAATAACTGAAAAATATTTCCTCTATCTAGACATTGAAGCTCCTACAATATTCTTGTCTAAAGTTTTCATGTTCGTTTTGGCAATATTCCAAACTAGGCTATTGTAGAACCAAGTTTCATTGCCATTTACGAATATGCTGTCATAAAACTTTATACCTTAAGTTAGAGTACTAAAATTGATTTTTGTGGGAACTTATGTTGAGTAAAGGAATTTATATTTTGGTTGAGGTGAGTTGTAACTTATAAGTCGTCGAAACTCCGCCCTAGATATTTTGCCAATACACGTAGATGTCAAAGTTGGTAGACTTTGATCTGAAAAAGTGATAAGTTGTATAATGCTCATAAATACTTGAGAACGTTTGGATTGATCGGAAATAGGATTCCATGGCTTTATTTTTGTTAGATATCTCTCTATTTTTGGCCATTATTTTTAGTGTTCCGTACGTCCGAATGAAAAATTTTTACCCCTTTTAGAATCAGTCGTGTGACTGTCTATCCGTCTGACACAGCCATTTTGATCCAAATCTAAGAAACCGATTAAGTTGATGAATATCTGTGACCCAAACGCACGTGTAACGTAAATAAATGAATTTTGAACATGTCATTGTGGGTCACTTAGGGAGCCCAAGAAATTTAAAAAAAAAGTTTTACTAACTGTACCGTATGACATATCATATGAAAGGGCTTATTGTGAGGGTCCTAACATTTTTATTTAAATAATTTAAAAGTTATTTAAGAAAATGGATGAAAATTAGCCATACCTTATCTCCGAAAACACGGAGCCTAACATTTTGAAAAAGTACAGAAAATAGTTCCATACTTTGGTATAGATTACAGGAGAACCTATCTCTTAATCGTCTATTATATTATATTTATATGGATTTATACTAGATATATTAAACACGTTAGTTAAGTTAGTTAAGAAAAATAAACAAAAATGTATATGTATTTTACCCCCTAGCGATTATATTCATTGTTTGTATCCTGTAGCTAATCTGTGAACAGCGTTGTGGGCTGCAATATTGTCTATATTTTTTTATGCATTTCTTGTTTCTATGTTTTATATTGTAGCTGTTTGTTGTTCCGTTTGAATAAAATAAAATAAAATAAAATAATATACGAGTATAACGGTACATGGTACACGGTATTACATACAACCGTATAACTATTAAATAAAAAAAAATAAAAAAAATCTCTCAATAGAGTAAATCTCTCAATATTGTGAATACAAACTTACATTTGTAGTTGGACTGTAAAAGATTGAAAAGTAATTATTGAGATTCGCACAGGAAATCACAAATTAAAATAAAAAACACTAAACATACATAAAAAAAAACAAAAACAATATAAAAAAACAAAGTTAACTGAGCGTTTATCCTAGCAGTTGGCAACGTCACAAACACCTGTCAAAAATTTACCTGTTTTGATTCTTATAGCAATATTACTGAATAGAAATAAGAAATGTGGCTAACTAGCGAATTAAAATATTGATTATGAAATGCAATAATTAATATCGTAACACCGAATGTTTAGTTTTAGATGTAAAAAACGATTTGAAAACTTTCCAAATGCGTTTTTTACATCTAAAATGGGTACAACATCAAATTCAATGTTATAATTGCAATTCATTATTAATATTCTAGTTCGCTAGTTAGCCACATTTTTTATTTCCACACAGAAATATTGCTAAATTAATCAAAACAGTGAAATATTTGACATGTATTTACGACGTTGCCCACCTTCAGAATAAACGCTCTTAAAAATTAATGCAGGACATGTTTCTCAACTATTTATCATCCCAGCTACGGAACCCTTCATTGTGCGAGGTCAGACACGCACATGGCCGGTTTTTTTTTTCTTCTAACTGAACAGACCGGTGTACTCCTGAGGAGTTAGTTGCGCCAAAAACTAAAGGCACTGGGAAGTGGAGAAGGGTGGGCATTTTCGGGGCCTGTCTTACGTAATTTTGACGTTCAAAAAGTGCTGATTTTCAGTCTTGCTTGAATAAATGACATTTGATTATGATTGTTGCTTTTCATTTTCATTTGTATTGGGCGTAAAGTGCTCTGTTCGATTTTCAGAAAGGGAAATGTCTGCCGGGGCCGCGGGAAAGTCCGAAAGGGATACCGTGGCCTCTGACAACGTACAGGCAACACTGAATCAAATCAAATCAAATCATTTATTAATTTGTTAACACAGGTAGGTACAATAGAAAGTTGTTATAAAAAATTACAGGTGCGCTGTGTTATACCCGAAGGCGTACAAAAATATTCACAGATGTCATTGACATTAAAATTGACAATATAATTAAAATAATGAAATGCATAATATTAATAATTGAACTTGACAACATAAAAACAAAGAAAAAATATATCAAATGTCAAAAAGTTAAGTTTAACGTTACTGCGTCAAAATTCAAAATTAAATCATGTTTAAAAATAGAAAAAAAATAAAAAGAATAATAAAAACAATTATAACAATAATAAAAACAATTAAAATACAAAATGTCACGTGCAAAAAAAGTCAAAATGTCAAATGGAATTGAACTTAATGATATACCATGTCAAAAGAGTAGGTACGGACTATGGTCAATAACTTTACAACGTCAAAAATAAAAATAAAATATAATAAAAAATGTTGAAAAAAGAGAGCAAAACAAAAAAAATAAAAATAATATAAATACCTAATTAAAACAATACAAAAAATGTCACGTGCAAAACTGTCAAATGGAATTGAAATCAATGATAATACTCACTATGTCAATGAGTAGGTACCGACCATGGTCAAAAACAATAATTAAATTACATTTTGTCTGTTAAAAATTCCGAAATGCTGTAATATGCTTTAGTCAACAGCAAAGATTTAAGCCTTTTCTTGAATAAGCGTATGTTTAATTCCTTAATTGAATTTGGAATGTGGTTGTATAAGATTGGTGCCATACAAAAAACACTTTTATGCATTAATGCTGTGTGGGACCTTTTTACGCACAAGTTATTGTTCTGTGGTCGAGTTCGTGTGTTATAAAATGATATTTTGGTAAACAGGTCTGGATTGGTCTTAACAAATACAACTACCTCAAAAATATATAAGCACGGAAATGTCAACAATTTGTAATTGATAAAGAATGGCTTGCAAGAATCTAAATTGTGGAGTCTGAACATTGATCTTATGCACCTTTTTTGTGCTTTAAAAACTAATTCCCTGTTGGTCGAGTTACCCCAGAAAATGACACCATACCTCAATACTGAACTCACCAAACCATGATATGCTGTAACTAAAGCATCGACGTTAATCACTGGGGTCAGTTTAAATAGGGCGTAGGCCGATTTGCTAATTCGTTTGGTTAGCTCCTCTGTGTGTGCTTTCCAGTCTAATTTCATGTCAATTGTTAAACCTAGAAATTTTGATGTCTCTACTTGTGTTATAATTTTATTGTTATAGTGTACTGTCATATTGGGATTCGCACGTTGGCTAAACATCATCAATTTCGTCTTATCAATATTTATTTTAAGATTATTATTATCGAGCCATTTCACTATGGAGGTTATTGTCTGAGTGACAACGTCGTTGTGGTTCCGATCATCCGTACTCTTAATGGTCACAGTGCTGTCATCAGCAAATAGTGACATAGAGTGACTTGTTCCTTTTGGCAGATCATTTATGTACAGTATAAACAGCGGGGGGCCTAAGACACTGCCCTGGGGTACACCATAAGCAACTGTGCGATGACTAGACTTATAGGTACGTTCGCATTTAGTGTTGGGATCTATATCAGTTACTACAACGTACTGTTTCCTGTTTCGCAAAAAAGAATTGATTAAACTGAGGATGTTCCCTCTAATACCGTACGCATCCAGTTTATTGAGCAAGATATTGTGATCGACATAGTCAAACGCCTGAGTCATGTCACAGTAAATTGAACAAACAGGTATTCTTTTGTCAACATTCGAAATTACATTGTTTAAAAAGTCGTATATTGCCATATTGATGGTTTTATTTTTTCGGAAGCCTTTTTGTTCATCGGTTAAAATGTTATTTTTATCTAGATATTTCAAGATTTGAATATAGATATATTTTTCTTCGATATTACTGGCACAAACGCTACGGGTCTATAAGACTCCATGCATTGCTTGTCATTTTTTTTAAACAACGGTTTAATTATAGCTGTTTTTAGGTTGGTTGGGTAAGTACCATGTGATATGCACAGATTAAGAATATGGCTCAAATGTCCACCAATGCAACATGCTACATGTTTAATTACTTTGGTAGAGATGCCATCATTACCTACACTGCCAGAATTCTTCAAAGTCTTAATAATAGCATTAATATCATTTTCATTGCTCGGTGCCATAAACACCGAACCACTATTCTTTTCTATATTTGAAGTCACTTGTTTGCCGCAATTTGTTATAGGTTGTATTTTATCAATAAAGAAATCGTTAAATGCGGTCGCTATAGCAGGTGGGTGTGTCACTATTTTATCTCTTATTTTAATGCTACGAATTAAATTATGAAGGAACACGGGTGAGTTTTAGTCAGTAAGAGTGACACCCCCCTCCGCCCAAAGCTGGATAAGTTATTTGACAAGTTAACACACAAAAAAAGAAAAGTTATGGAAAAGTTCAGCTTCCAGCAAAGATTTTAATTGTTAGGGATTTAATTATAATCAAATAGGGTGGCTGGTAGCAGCTGGATGAGAGTTGCCGAAGATTGAGCTGCATATGATACCTATAATGTCCCCACTGCTGATACACAGGCCAGCTCTCAGTGATAGGGAGTGGACCGTAATCCACCACGCGAGCCCGGTGCGGGTTGGTACATGTCATGTTTTCGAATTTTTAGTTCTAGGACATACCGGTTTCCTCACGATGTTTTCCTTGATGAAATTATTTACAGAAAGTAAAGTGCCTGCCTAGGTTCAAACCCACGACCTACAACTCGTAAGTCCTCGTTACCACTGGGCCATCATGCTCAATCGAGCTGAATGGCGTGCAATTGGAGAGGCCTATGTTCAGCAGTGAACTGCTGTAGGCAGATGAGGATGATGAAATAGGGTGGCAGTACGCATGATAGTTGTGAACCCATCACAATAGGGGCGACCCTATCGCAAGGCAGTTTCCTGTAAAATAGGTACCACTATCATCGACAAACAATATAATAGGTACCTCTTAGGCTGACTGTCCACTGGAGCGGAGAGAAGAGGAGCGGACCTGTGCCAATATTAACCAATGGAATTGCATAAAATGTCCGCTCCGCTTCAGTGGACAAGAATTTGCGAACAAGAAAATAAATAAATACATACAAAATACAAAATTGCAGCCCGCTCAAATTCATCGTCGCGTGAACTCGGCTTAGCTCCGGACAGTCCGCAACACTGTTCCACACTACCTCGCTCCGCATCAATGGACACACACAGTCCAAAACTCCGCTCCGCATCAATGGACACACACAGTCCAAAACTCCGCTCCGCATTACTCCGTCGCGCCGCGTCAATGGACAGGAGCCTTAGGCTTGAGTGCCTCAAGGACTTTGAAATCGTGAAAGTGAATATCTGGAATTTCTCAGTCTTCTTCTTCTTTTCGTGTGGTTAGTGACTAACCATGTGTCAGAGTTTAAAAGCCACCCATGGGCTTCTGACTTGGCTTCACATGCCGTCGAGAAATATCTCTCAGGCATGCCGGTTTCCTCACGATGTTTTCCTTCACCGTTTTCGAAGAAAGTGATAATTATGCAATACGCACATAAATCCGAAAAGTCAGAGGTGCGTGTATTGGGTTCGAACTCGAGACCTATGACTTGGCAGTCTGACGGTCACACCACTAGGCTATCACTGCTATCAATTTCTCAGTAGCAGCCCGGAGTCTGGATTTGTGCCCGGTTGATGGCAATAGGCTCATCCCCTATTACGTGGGACTTAAACTTATCTGACGAAATATATACAGGGTGTCAGGGACATCGACGCGAAGCCGGTTACCATGGATTCAGCAGATATTTTTTTTAATAACCGACGAAAAATTTCAACGCAGGGTGGTTCAGAATCTTGTACTGAATCCATGGTAGCCGGCTTCGCGTCGATGTCCCAGACACCCCGTATAATAGTAAATATAGGTATACCTCTGCCTAACCATTCGGAGAATTACAGCCGTGACGTTATAATAATGTATTAAAATAAACCATAAGAAAATTGCTTCTCTTAAAATAATTTCGATCACGACAAAGTTTGGCTGAACACCGTAATTTTGAAACAGCTAAGTACAACAAAACTCATGATATTGTAAACGATTCCTAACAAATTTAATTAAAAGTAACTAAACTAATTATTGAACTGTACAAAACCTATACGTATGTTCCTAAGTAGGTAAAACTTGGAAGTTTTAAAACTTCGAAAAATACACAGAAAATTGTTTGCTCCTGTTCTTCAAGAAGCTTGAGAAAGTTTACAGTATTGCCATAAAATACCTTCGCGACAATATTTAAATGTACAGTCAGTGTACTTGATTGTTAATAATTTTGACGCACTAGTATTTGCCGTGCTATAGTCATTTCAGAGGACCGAAACAAAAATATTGGTTTTTGGAGGTTAGGATAAGCAGTCGGTCCATGTAAAACCCTAACAAAGCTAGGAAAAGGCTCGGCAAATAATTAGAAGTTTATGGAACTGTTGCGTATACAGGGTGGCAGGGACATCGACGCGAAGCCGGCTACCATGGATTCAGTACAAGATTCTGAACCCCCTTGCGTTGAAATTTTTCATAGGTAATTTTTTTTTAAACAGCTGCTCCATACATTTTGACCGCGTAGGTATTGCACTTTTCTATGAAATAGCAGTTTTTTTTTTTTTTTACCGATGAAAAATTTCAACGCAGGGGGGTTCAGCTGAAATCATGTACTGAATCCATGGTAACCGGCTTTGCATCGATGTCCCTGTTACCTGTATACCTCCAGACCGTATTTCGGTCATGGCGGCCAATCTCAACGGAGACTAGCCGTCGGCGGCGCGGGAGATTTTATAGTGCACAAGTGTGTGCGCAGACACAGATGTACTCTCTCTTCTCTCGCTCTCTGCAAAAGTGTTGCATAAAAGGAGTTTTTAATAGTATCATCACGAGTATAAACGTTAAACCTAAACAATACACAAATTTGGTCAGATCAGACATAAATTAAATAAATGTACACAAAAAAATATAGTAGACGACGTATATTTAGTAACCTAATCCGCTTAACTGTTCTTAAAGAGTCATAAAGAACCCTGTAAGAAATCGACACGTGTTTCAACTCACATCGAGGCTTCCTCAGGATGACGACTGACTTGTTGTGAACCCGGACCCGACGTGTTGACCCGTCAAGCGTCGAGAGCAGAGTTCACTCTGCTCTCGACGCGTGAAACACGTGTCGATTTCGAGCTCTCATTATGACTCTTTAAGAACAATTTAATTTATCTTGGTCTATGAAATTTTTCATTGAATAACATATAAGCGTTACACCTGGATACTCAAAAACCATAAAAATAGATGAAATTTTGCATTTTTTTTGTATCGAGTTTATTTCATTGCATCGTGTATTCCTTTTTCAGGATACTAAGGCCATATATAGTCAAAAAACATACACCAAAATATTGAATCCCTATTCCATGTAAGTACATGAAAAAAATTTGGTTTTTCTTTATTGTGTAGGTACCTTATTAAGTAATAAGGTACCTACACAATAACGAAAAACCAAATTTTTCCAATATGTAAGGTGATACCTTAAAACACGCGGACGAAAGCGCGGGCAAAAGTTAGTATTAATATATATAATTCAATATACCACAACATTCATTCGTTTGTTAAATAATAAGCTTAGTATATGCAAATTGGTATATAGCAGGCAGAATTAGTGTGCCTTAGCGCAAAGTGGAGGACAATGGCCGTGTGATAAGGCTCGCTAACAGAGACTTAATGCATTTACAGTACTTGTTTAATACTTGGCTCTTGTTTCAGATTCAGTAGATCTTGGCAGTGTTCGTGTTTTGATTCAAGATGGAAGGAGTAATTAATGTTTGTTTTCATTTCTAAAGAATACCAATTAAACGTGCCTACACCGATAAAAATAAACTTGACATCTTCACAGCAAGCCCTTTCATTTGATATGTCACACGGTCCGATCTGCAAAACTTTTTTTTTATAATTTTCTTATTTGCCTCCCAAAAGTGACCCCCATAGTCAGAATTCATTTACTTACGTTACACGTCCGTGTTTGGGTCACAGAAATTCATATGTGTACCAAATTTGTACTTAGTCAGTTCATTAGATTCGAGGCAAATTGGCTGTGACAGATGGACAGACAGACACACGAGTGATCCTATAAGGATATCGTTTTTGTTTTCATTCTGATGGAGCCTAAAAAAAAAACCGTAAAAACATTGTCATAAAATCTAAATTCATTCGATCGGTCTTTTTTTCTTTCCATTAGCAAATGGTCTTTTAGAGCTAAAATGAAAAGACCTATAGGAATCCGTAGGACTATTGATACTTATCTTTGTGCTTAAAAAGTAGTCTTGTAATCATCAGAACCACGAAGTAAAATCAGAACAAACGTGACATTAAAATTTTTGACAAAACAAAATGTTATTTTCAGCTCGGTTTGGTTGGTGGTAGGGTTTGTTCTAAGTCCGCCTGGCTAGTTACCACCATCTTATCTTAGTCTGACGCCATAACAACAATGTTAATAGCATTATTGTGTTTCGACAGATGGTGGAAAGGTAGCCAGTTCCTCTGTGGTTGAGGAAACCGTGTGAAGCTGGCTTCCACTTTCGGCCTGATCATCACTTTACCATCAGCTGAGATGCAGGCTCGACGTTGCAGAAAAAAAAAAAAAAAATCTTTCTTCGTCCTTGAAACTTCACTCTCAATTCTCGTCCTTATCAAGCCGCCTAAGAGGTTACACTTCAAAATTACTTGCGTCTCAAAATCACACGTCCGCAATTCCCCATAATACTTTCCACCCTCGACTTCATCGATAGTATTAATTATATTTCCTCGTTTGAATTTCAAAGCCCACATAATTATTTTACCTCCCTCAAAGAAATAACTTTGGTAGCACATGTGAAGGGCAACGTTCACAGTTCGCACTTTAACAAGATAACTTTTGAAACGAATATGTACCTTATTTTAAACGTATAATAACATTAATATTCATATAAACGAATTTATCCAAAAACAAGGCATAATCGTAATGATACTTGGCAAAGAAAAGTCAAAAGTGGGTGATAGATATGCGAACTTAAAGTACGCGGTTTTTAAGTTCGCGAACTTACTCGGCTCGCCGTCGGTGACACATGTGAAGCTTGCTCACACTATATCGCGATGTTATCGAATTTTCTGAACCAAACTGAACAAACATTACACAAATGTCGAAACAAAATGGCCGTTCGCGATTCGCGGCGATGACAGACGTACGAAACTACGAACCAAGGCATACTACGACCAAATTTCAAACCTGTTGGAACACCGATTAACTTACTCAGCGGTTTTAGTATGACACACGCGAGTGAGGTCGCCGAGTCATATGTACGCGTACTTGCTCGCACGTCTATCACCCCATAAAGTGCGATTTGTGAATCTTGCCCTGAGTTGGAGGGCGATAACATTTTTCCTTACACCCGTGCACATTTTTCTTTTAATTTTTGTTTTCTTTTTTTTTCCTGCTCTCTTGTTTTACCAATGCACTTAAGACATTGGCAGAATAGTCGACATCGGCTTTGCTTGCCATTTAATAAAAATAGAATAGAATAGACATTATTCTTTATTTTTTTAACAAAAGTGAGTTTCCTGAAACCGAAAAGTCTATATAGCTCAATATACTAAGAAATATAGAAAACATCAAACGCTAGACTTCTTTACCCATGAAAAGAGGCAATTTACTTATTATTTTGAAAATAGCGCTTCCCTGAAATCTTAACGACAGTAGAAGAGTGTTTTTAGGTAGCAGTTGTTTTTAGGTAGTAGGTTTTCCGTAGCTAAATGGCAAAAACGGCAAAACTTATAATTACATCATGTCTGTCTGTCCAGAGTCACACAAACATTTCACTCGGAGACTACGTAAATTAAATATCCATGAAAATTGGAAAGATATCCTGTCCACCGCTAAATAATAAATAAATAAATAATACCAGCCTGTTACTGTCCCACTGCAAGGCAAAGGCCTCTTCTCATACAGAGAAGGGACGAGCATTGATCACCACGCTTGCTCAAGAAGGGTTGGTGATTTCAGACTTATATTAACTACAAGTCCAGGTTTCCTCACGATGTTTTCCTTCACCGATGTCAGTAACGTCCAAGATAAACTCAGAAAGTACATATGAATTGAAAAAGTCACATTGGTACTTGCCCGGATTTGAACCCACAACCTCGTGCATGAGAGGCGAGACCTTAACCACTGGGCCATCACGACTTAAATAATGACGGAGTGAAATTACAAAACAAAAAATTGGGTTAGCACATGTAACCGAGGGATGAAAAATAATAATTCAATGTCCATAAAAGTGTGGAGTATTTTTGGATCGCACACAACCGTACAAATAACTTTGTTTTAACGGAGTTTTTTCAATATTATGGAAATACTGTGCATGCGTAAATATTTATCCCAACTACGAAATATTCCACTGTGTCTGACCCGATACGCACAAGGCCAGTTTTTTGTTTGTACTTCTGTGAATTCAAGGATTTATCAAAAAGTCCTAGTTAAATCTGAGAATTGAATTACTAGCAATTATACCAAAACAACAAGGCAACGTTGCGAATCCCATCAATCTGCCTAGCCTTTTCCCAACTATGTTGGGGTCGGCTTCCAGTCTAACCGGATGCAGCTGAATACCAGTATTTTACATGGAGCGACTGCCTATCTGACCTCCTCAACCCAGTAACTGGGTAATACGATACCCCTTGGTAAGACTGGTGTCAGACTTTCGGGCTTCTGACGACTCGTAACGACTGTCAAAGATCCACGAATGACAGCCGGGACCAACGGCTTAACGTGCTTTCCGAGGCACGGAGGATTCTCGGTTATAAAGATGGTCACCCATCCACTGACCAACCCAGGCAAGCGTAGCTTAACCTGATGGATCGACCAGTGCGGCTGTTGTTACTTAGCCACGAGCTCCTCAAATTATCTTGTCCTTAATATAATTAAAAGACAATTAAGACAAAGAACATTATACCTACGTGTCTGGCACTATCCATTCCTTTCAAATCTTATCATCAAATTGGACAACGCCTTAGCTATACTATAACCACAGTATAATAAGGTAACAGTATTATGTCTTGGCAGAGACCTTGAAATAATTACCTGCGGCCGCTCGGTGGATAAACCTTTCGCGTCGATCCGTGACTGTTGCGTACTGATATACACTGAGATTTCGAAGCGCGTCATTTCGGCCGTTTTCTATGAAGACATAATAATGTTACAAATTTATACTGTGCTATAACGTTCATATCTAACATTTAACAGGCACTCAAGGCACCTCAGACGTTCCCATAAGTACCTACCAGTCTAGGAGAGCCTATTAGGCATGCTATATACGCAACTATGTACGGGAAAATTGGCACACTGCCCGGATATGTACTTAGAAAGTCCTCTAACGACTGTAGGATTACTTATAAAATTGGCTTGGTAATATATTTAGCCCAAATAGTTTTGTTTTAATTCAAATTTCTCGCTGACTGGTAGACACTTCACGTGACCGGAGGGTTGGCTCGTTCTTTGGCCAAAGAATTAGCATTGCCATTCAACGTGGCAATGCTGCCAGTCTTTTGGGCACTTTTCCGGATAACAGCGATGCGAACGAATACTTCGACGCTTTAAGTGTCCTTTTTTTTTGTATTTATTTGTACAGTTCATTATAGTCATTAAATGTATTGTTAGATTGTATTTTGTTTTAAAGATTTGTCATGTATGGTTATAATAAAAATAAACCCAAGGCAGGCAACGCAAGGCCCTGCCAGGGTTGCGAGTTTGTCCGAAAGGGATATCGCGGCCCCGGCACACAGGCAACGGAAGGAACACGGGTGGGTTTTAGAAAAAGGTAAGAAGGCAACGCAAAAAAAAAAAAGTCCGACTTTGTACCTTTTTGAGAGCGAACAGTTTTAAATAAATAAAGCTCAGAGGCCTGTTTAGTATTAAAGATGCTCATACTCATTATTACAATATCAAAAGATTTGAGAGTCATTTCAATGTTTACCGAATCGTTAATGGCTTTTTTTTTATTGGAAATAAATTGTTTTTGTTTATGAACGTGCGCTGTGGCGCAAACTATGTCCTATCTGTTATCCTGCCCTCTGTGCCTCAAAAAATGCAGCCGTCGCGAACTGTACACATTCACCAACGATGCCGTGGAAGTGGTGAAGTGTTGGGTCGAATAATCTAATTCAATGTCGTGCCATCGACACAGAAGACTTGTTATATCCATTTGGATGTAAAAAGCAAAGATATAAATATGTCTAGATAGACAGTCAAAGCTGTGAACTCGTTGAAAAAAATAGCGTCCAACTGTTGGCCGCTAACACGCGTCAATGCTGCCGCGTCACTACTGGTGCCCCTACATTTTTTATTGGTTTATATGAGACTAGTTTCTGCCCGCGACTTCGAGCCTATAACCTTCCTCAAGAATTGGGCTAAGTATCCAATGCAAAAATATTTTTTCAAATCCGACTGGTAGTATCTCCGTGATTACTCCCTACATACAAACTTACAAACAAAATCTACCTCTTTATAATAAGTATAGATAACATTACGAGCACGGCAGCAATGTGGCGGCAATAAAATGTATGATTCCGAACTCCGCTGCAGCATTGAGTGCACGGAATCATACTTGACGCAGCTATCACACTTGTCAACAGGGCTCGGAAACGTTATTTTAAATAACGTTTTTAAAACGTTTCTAACAGGTCTTTGAACAACATTATGTTCGGAACGAAAACGAAATGAGAACGTTTATTCCGCAAAACAAAAACCGGTTTATTCCGCAAGACGCAGCCGCGGACGGGCCGTGCGCCGACCAGCATGAACTTGTTTAGTTAAATTGTACTTTATCTTCATTTTATTACACCTTTGATACCAATGAGCTTGCCGTAAGGGTTGTGTTGCGAGTTTCTTATCGATCAACCCAAAAAAGGGAAAAAAAACGGTTTAAAACGTTTTATTAACCGAGAACGATTTAAATTTTGTCCTCCTTCAAAAACATTTTTATAACGTTCCGTTCGATCGTAACCAAAACAAATCGTTTCTTAGGTTTTTAAGACGAAACCGTTTCGAAAAATATACCGTTATCCGAGCCCTGCTTGTCAAGTATTTTTTTAAATTCTTTTACAATGCATTTGGCGATGACGATGGCGATGACGATATCGATGACGATGGCGATGACGATGGCGATGGCAATGGCGGCGGAGTCGAAGTCGAAGTCGAAGTCGAAGTCGAAGTCGATGTCGATGTCGATGTCGATGTCGATGTCATGAATGTTGTTTTTATCATTTATACGTCGTAATATGTTAGTCGCCTATGATGTGTACATCATATGCAACTACCGTAAGGCTCGCTCGTTTTTTTTTTTATTTCCTCGCACAATGCATAGTAAAACGTTGTATGATACACGTGCGTAAGATGATTTCCGACTCGTGTCGACTTATCCACTCATCGGAAATCACCTACCTTCCGCACTTATAGCATAAATAACTATTACAACACGAAACTCTATCTATTTATAAATTAAGCCCGAGACACTCTCTCAGAGAGAAATTTAAGGAAATTAATGTAATGACTGTGCCTTCTCAGTATATTTTTGAAAATCTTTTATATACCCATAAAAATATAAGATTGTATAAAAAATACAGTGATATCCATAAGATAAACACTAGGAACAAACACAAATTTGTAGTACCTACAACAAGGCTCAAGAAAATAGGTAGCTCGTTCAGATGTCAATGTATACGCTTTTACAATAAACTCCCAAGCCACGTACAAGATCTAAGCCTTAATAAATTCAAATCATTCATTAAACGTAAGTTGTGCCAGAAAGCGTTTTATACCATTAAAGATTACGTTGAGGACAAAAAGGCCTGGGATTAAGCTGCTCCAATTTTTTTTTTTTTATTTTTTATTTTTTTTACAGTCAGAAATTTGGTTTTTAATATTTTTTTTTTTTTTTCTCATTCATTTGTACCACTATATGAATATTTACTTTGTGAAGTATAATATATACATATTTTTTTAAATATATTATTGTGAACGTGAGGACTATGTGGATCATATATTTTTTTTTTTTTTTTCTCAGTAATTATTAATGATAATCTGGCAATTTGAGTACTTTATGTGGCCTACCCAAATGTCCTTTCTTTGGTATTGTTCGTCGAGTCGTTGAACTCCTTAAGTTCTGAGTTGAGCTACACGATTACTGACAAATGCGTGCACTGACTGGACAGGTCCACTCAAATCTGTATAATACTTTCCTCAAAAGACCATTCGAGACACAAATCTACATGGTCCTTCAATGATCTGACCAAGACTATTTCTGGGTTTTATATACACATTGACATTAATGAATTTTATATATACAATGACATGAGTATTTACTTTTTAAAGTATTATATTGTTTTAATAATTGTGAATGTGAAGACTATGTGGGTCATTCCTTTTATTTTATTATTTAGTTTTTATCACGGTCTGGCAGCTTGAGTAATTTATGCGGCCTACCCAAACGTCCTTTCTTTGGTATTGTTCGTCGAATCGTTGAGCTCCTTAAACCCTGAGTTGAGCTGCACGGTCACTGACAAATGCGTGCACTGACTGGACAGGTCCTCTCAATCTGTGTGGTTCTTTCCTCAAAAGACCATCTCAGACACCAATCTACATGATCTTCACATGATCTGACCAAGATTATGTCTGGACTTTAAAAGAGACTGTGACCTCTGAGTTTGTTTCGGCCTTTCTTCTCGGAGTAGTCAGATAGGAAACGCCGACCTCATCTAGTTTAAAAAATATGATTGACGTGTAAAAGTGTTTTGTCCAAACCCACTTACAGAAATAAAATCATTTATCATTTATCATTTATCATTTATCATTAGGCATATAAATAATCAAAGATAAAAAGTATCATAATTATGTTCTATCTTCTTCTTTTTCTTTTCGTGTGGTTAGTGACTAACCTGCAAACTTAACCCGACCACAATAGAAACGGGTTTTGTCGACGGAAGAGTAGACAAAATGACAGATAAACTATCACAATCTGTCATTTTGTCTATTCTTCCGTCGACAAAACCCGTTTCTATGGATGTCATGCTACGCGTTCTGGTGTCAGAGTTTTAAAGCCGCCCATGGGCCTCTGACTTCGCTTCACATGCCGTCGAGAAATAACTTCATTCTTCATCAGGCATGCCGCCGGTTTCCTCCCGATGTATTTCTTCACCGTTTTTTAAGCAAATGATAATTATACAATACGCACATGAATCCGAAAAGTCAGAGCTGCCTCGAGCTGGTTCGAACTCGAGACCTAAGATTTGGCAGTCTGACGGTCACCCTAACAAAGTCATTATAATTATACAAACAGTCATTAAGAAAGTAATGATAAATGTTTGCTCACATAATCACTTTTCAAATCTAACATCAACACTGTGAATTTGCATGCAATCATTTATAAATGTCAGACTTAATTACCTGAATATTACGAATTGGTCCTTAAAAACTCATTAAAGTTCATTTTCGTCAACGCTTTAGACAGAATAATAAATTATAAGTTAATTTTGTCCTACAAACTGTACCGATCTTTGTTGATTAAACATCTGTCAGTCTGCCTAGTCTTTTCCCAACTGTGTTGGGGTCAGCTCCCAGTCTAACTGGATGTAGCCGTAGACTCGGTCGCTCCATGTAGAGTACTGGTACTGGTGGTAAGTAATGACTGTCTATCTGACCTCCACAACAGACTGAGTAACATGATGATACCCCTGTGGTAAGACTGGTTGTCAGACTTTTGGGCTTCTAACTACCCGTAACGACTGTCAAAGATTTGCGAATGACAGTGGGGACCAACGGCTTAACGTGCTATCCGAGGCACGGTGGGATCTCGATATGTAATGGATGATCACCCATCCACGAAACGACCGCGGCAAGCGTAGCTTAACCTTCGATCGACCGGTCCGTCTGTTAATAAATAGCCACGAGCTCATTAAACATATGAATTAAAAATACTACTTTGACATACTTCATTTCATTTCATTTCATTTCTTTAATTTTATTTTCTTTGTGGCGGCATCTACATCCACATGCGAACTACGCATTAAAGAACTGACGTCACACAAAATCCTTATATCACACAATTCGTGCATCGCGCAATTAGAGTTTACCGCGCCAACGCCATATACATAACTCTCATCCAGCTGCTACCAGCCACCCTGCGAAGATCGTCGCTCCACCTAGCCTGAGGTCGTCCAAGGTAGGACGCCCCCAGGCGTTGACGTTTCCACTCAAGAACATCTACCCTAACGGTTCTACGGCTAATATGACCGGCCCATTGCTTGCTTCAGCTTGCTTATTCTGTGAGCTATGTCGACAACTTTGTTTTACTGCTCACCTCGTTGCGTATTCGATCCTTCAGAGAGGCTCCAGGCATAGCCCGTTCCACTCGTTGCGCTCGCTGAGCGACCTTCAATTTATGGACCAGCCGTGCACGTTTCGGCTCCGTGCGCCGTCAGTTGTGACTGGTAATCTCTTATCTGACAGGGCTTGTTTTTAATTTTATATTTTGAATTGTTTTGATTTTTTTTGTACATTATTCTCACATAAAGAAGCAACAAGAATAATGTACCCAGGATTTTGTAATTTTCTATATTTAAAAGAGAATCCTTAGAGTTTCATGCCCGTTCTTCTCCATAAAGATCTACGTTTTGGAACGGGCGACCAAAATCTTCAAACCAAAATCTTCAACTTTCTGACTAACTGACCGACTATTTGACAATTCAAAAGTGCCTGTAAATAGTTTAATTGAAATAAATGCTTTGAGTTTGAGTGTCCATATTTGGTTGACGAATTATTTATTGATCGCAGATACGTTGGTCGCAAAACTTTATTACTACCTATTTTTGTTTTTGACATTGCATTTACGTAAAATGATAGTTCCTTATTATTCACCAGGAACCAGCAATCTTGATCTTGTCCCAAAGTAAACAAAAACTAACAAACGCCTTTAATAACGAGGAAGAAATTCACCAACCCTCTAACAAAAGGTACTAAAAGCAACCAAGGCCCGAAAAACGAATGACCCTAATTCGTTATGTCCCAAGAATCTGCTAAATTAAGTTCAGTTGTACCATCAGAGAAGTTCATACCTAACCAGTTTCAAAACAAAATCCCGTGAACACGATGACCACATCTGTTACCGGCCCCCGCTGCTATAACCGCCGAGCGGTGCAAACAAGAATGGTCCTTACGGTGGTTATATATTAACTTCTTCGATGGTACACATACCACTACTAATTGTAGTCAAGTGGCATGCCAATGGGCTTAGGTACTACTGCTTACTCTTGTACCGTCTTGTTTATTCACGAAGTTAATTGAGAGAATAAATAAGACTAAGCATCTTACGCAGTGCGGTAGATTTTGCAATTAGAAGGGGCTTGAGATAAATTATGATGCTGTTTGACAGCGAATTTTTATATTCTTTTCTCTCACTTTTCTGTAATCTGTGTGAGTTATTTCGTGAAAAGGGACGGAACTGTGTAACAGGAAACCGGGGTAGCGCGCGCTATTTGAATTGACCAATGATCGCGCGTGGTTCTAGAGTTCGCTGTCAGAAACGACTTTGACGACGCCGAATAATTTCATCACCACTGCTCTCAAAATGGTGAAGGAAAACAACGTCAAGAAACCGGCATGTCCTAGAACCAAAATGTCGAAGACGCGACGATTACCAAACCGCAGTGGGCCAGCTTGGTGGTCCAGGCCCAGTTGGATTACAGCCCACTCCCTCACTGGTAACTTGTAGATATAAAAAGCTACAAAACGTTTTAGACGTTTTGAAAAAAGAACGGTGTTATGTGAACAAGTCTCATGTCAATGACGTTTGAAGTGTCAATCGAAAAAATGGTTGTTGACTGGAATTTTACAGTTTCCAATATAACTTCGAAATCCGTGATGTATTTTCCATTTATTTATGTACATTAGAATGCTTATATACTATACATAACACAACTAACTATTTACACTAGGTACTAAATTGAATGACTAACTAACTATACAAATAAAAACACAAGGACAGAACTGAAAAGATAAAGGATAGCGTAGAAGTACCTACTCGTCCGCAAAACTGTCATCCGGAAACCTGTCCAGAAGTCTGGCAGCACTGCCATGTTGAAGTGAATAATTATTATTTGGCCAAAGAACGACAAAGAACGCCAGTTCTCTAGTCACGTGAAGTGTCGACCTGCTTGCGTAGCTTGCAGAAACGGGTTTTGTCGACGGAAGAATAGACAAAATGACAGATTGTGATGCTGAATCTATAATTTTGTCTATTCTTCCGTCGACAAAATCCGTTTCTATGGTGGTCATGTTACGCGTGCAGTTGACGATAAAATTCCTTAAAAAAAAATTGTCTGGAAGTGAGAAGACGATGACGTTAATAAAGATGCAGCATGCAGCTTCTTTATTAATGATATTTTTAAATGTTCGAAATCAAAAGTAGTTTCTTGAGAAAAAAAATAATAAAATGTCACTCTCGCGTCATTTCTCGGAAAACTTGTTGCGAATATTTGTGATTTTCCATAAATACTTAACTTATTTGAAAAATTCCTTTCAGCCACATGAAAAACAAAGAACTCGACTTTTCAAATCACAAATAATATAATAATAGTTTTGTTTAAATTCTTTTTCCCTTTCTCACAACTAATGAACAAAATTTATCAAAATCAGTCGATTTCGTGCACGGCCTCTTAAAAGGGCCAGACGAAAACTCAACTACCCTTAACACAAGTTTAGCAATTCAAAGGCGTGATAATATTTTCTTAGAAATAACTAGATTTTGCTTACAAGAAACAACTTTGTACAAAATGTGTATTAGTTTTTTTTCTTTAAAGCTATTTGGAGTAAGTGAAGTGTTTGTGTGTAACATTATGGATGATTACTTTTATGTGAAAGTTCGTTTTTTATTTGATTTTCTTTTGGCTTCAGAAAGACTTTGAACATACCTATAATTATTTACGTGGTTAGACACAAAATACACAAACAATACTCAAGCTTAACAGCTCGATTTATTCTTGCATGTCTTTAAGATATCATAACAACATTCTATACAGCCTCGTTGGCCTAGTGGTCGCAAGCGCTACTGCTGACTACGAGGTCGTAGGTTCGATTCCCGAGTTAGACAAAGTGAGCTACAACTTCATATTTTTATGACTTTTTCAATAAGTTGGCCTAAAATCAACTTTATTTACACTTGTATAAAGTCTGAAATTTTATTCAGGTTATTGCAAATAATTTATAACTAATTAATTAATAAAAGTAGCAATATTATATACTAACTTAACTAAAACTATTTACAAACTAAAATATAGCATCGAAGAATTCATCCGCATCGCTGTCGACTGGTAATGTATAAGAGGCTGGCCGCATTGCCACGTTGTATGGCAATGCTTAGCCTCTGCCCAAGGTATAAAGTTGATGTTTGTCTAAGTGGAAAACTCGTGTTAGTTTACATGTTTGGCAAATAAATTGCGCACGCAGATTACGTATCCACATCTCAACAACAAGACGATCACCGTACCTAACCCTCGAATTCTACGCCTCATTTGGACAAGTACCCTTAATACAAGTACTCGTACCATTTGATTAAAACCAAACAGTAATCAAACAAGGCCTTAAGTGCTCGCGCAAACTTTGCGACTTTTCGCTGCGTCTAGTCGCTGTAACAAGACTCATGCAGACTGTGTGACTAGCCTGTCCTTGCGACTCTACAACTCGACGCCAAGTGTGTGGATCTTTGAACAAAATATTTAAATACTGGTGGCCGCAACCTGTCGTTGCATTAATCCGATCCTGCGTGTCCCTTGCTGCCCTCCCCCAGCGATGCCCTAAGCCGAGGTCCGTACCCCACAGGGGGCGCCCTCAACGTGTAGTCACTTAGTTTGTAAGTTTTATGCCCTGGTTGGAGGCCTAATTTATTGAAGCACTCACAGGAAAGTTCGGTTAAACTGCCGACAACCTCTTGGTTGACCTGCGAGAAGCCAATAAAAAAATCGTTGCATTATCGCCGAGCTGTTCCTGGGGAGTTTGTTGCGCCACTTCTTCTTCCCAGCTAACGCGTTTGCGTGGTGCTAAGCGTTTTGGGAGCCTGTCTCATGTAACCTTGACATTCTAAAACTGCTGATTGCTCAGCCTGGTTTGAATAAATTACTTTTGTTTGTTTTTTGTCGCATTCGAATGTCGCATAGTGGGCACCATATCTTACAGTTGAAGATCGCATTTGTATGCAAGCGGGTAACAGGATGTGTACGTATACCTACAATGGTATCCACTGTCGGTTTGAGGACAGTGCGAAATGCGAATTTCTGATGTATTTAGTTGGTGTGTGTTTTGCTGTTTGAAGTTGTACGTGTTTCTGTGAATTACAACAAGGTACAGGCAACTGCAAAATGTCGATGAATGTTTCATTTAGAGATCGTCGAAAAACTTTTAAATATTTTCGACATCATGTAGATAATAGAGTATGGCCGCCAAAAATTGTACATTTGGGGAAAAGTTTGTGTCCTTCTCAGATGTGTAAAAAAAAAACAGGCTTATTTTAAATTTTTATGATATGTTTTAAGTTGATCTGGTTAACAGAATTATGGAGAATCATATATAATTTTTAGTCGAAGTATATTTCACTTTTAGGAATTATCGGAGATTTTTTTTAAATTTGCTTCTTTCTACTTCCATACAAAATTCGTGTGTCCCACTACGACATGTCGCACATTGAGGTCAAAAATATGTACCTAATTGATAAGTAACCACTTACATTTTGAAATGTAACACTTTTCCTATAAATGTTCTAGGTTTTTTTTAATTTGTCTAATTCAGATAACGTTTTTAAAGTATTAAAAACCAATTTTAAAAATGTGTCTCACTTTTCGTTCCCGTATGTTACTTCACGTATGTTACTATTTATCTGTCAAACTAATGAGAATCCAAGCGCGTTAAAACTATTTTTGGGTCAAGGCAACACCATACTACAGGTTGGCCAACCGCCGGAAAAAAGGCGCCATTTATTTTTCACTACAAGTGAACATCAAGTCGGTCGGAAAATTTGTCTCGAGAGATTTTCGTACTTTTAAGAGCTGATAATTACGGTAAGATCGCAAGTTTACTATATTATTTTAAATAGTACGTAGACGCTAGACTATTTGATTACCAAATAACGCTGTACGGTGCCTTTTAACTTCAAAACTCACATCAATACATTTTTTGGCTACGTCCATAGTATTTTTGATTCACGGATGATACCGTGTGTTACTATTCTGTGACGTAATATTCGTGATCTGTTGTTAAGCTGAGTGTATACTATAGAAACTTAGTGATTTGCTTCTTTATATCAAACTCAAAATTCATGTATGAATATGATTCATTCATTTTCAAATTAAGTAGTTACCAATAAGATTTATTTTGTAGTTTCATATAATTTTATGATAATTAAAAAATAAAAACCTCCTAATGAAAAATATTTCGTTTTAATAAGTCTTAATATTTTTTTAATATAAAATATAAATAATACCTTACCATAACGCATTAGTTTCACAATTTGACAAAAAGTACGAGTATGTTTTCGAATTGTCGAAATTACAGTCATTACAGAATAATTAGGAATTTCTTTTTCGTGAACTCTAGGCTTTACAAACTTCACGTGTGTTACCAATTCACGACTGAAAATTTAATAATTATTTTAATTATAATTTTTAATTAAATATATTTTTTATTTTTTATTAAATTATAATTATAATTTTTTTAATTTACTAATTATTGTACAATTTTTGGCGGCCATACTCAATAATGTCAATCTATGATTTGTGATGGGTTACAGCTTGGTATGTGCATGTGATCAGGAGGGAAGAAACGCATGTGACTAAAAGAGTGATTAATATAAATTTTGATGGATGGAGAGGGAGAGGAAGGCCTAAGAAAAGATGGATGGAATGTGAGGAATGATATGAAAGAGAAGGCAGTGAATGATAGCGTGACGGTTCACAGGGGAGAGTGGAATAAAAACTGTGTTGCGCTGACCCTAATTAACATGGGACAAGGGCAGGGAGATGATGATAGCGTGTGATGGGTTACGACAAAGATCAGAGTTGCAATGCAACAAAATCATCAAATAAATATCGTGGTAGCGTTCCGGAAGCGGCGGTATGACCCGGCCCGCGCGCAATTCTATTGCACTATGTTTACAAATATTTAATTTTTTTTTTATTACTTGTGTTGTTATAGAAAAATAAGTCCATAATTCCTTAAAGTATTTAATAGTGAACTCGTAGACAACATTTTAATACAATTGGTTTGATAACAATCGAAGGGAATAGGTTTTTCCCTTAGTGGTTAGTCTGTGCTAAATAAATGTATTTTCTTTCTTATTTTTCTTTTGGTTGTAACAAAAAAAGCGGATTTTAAGGTAAAGTTCTCTGCCGGATCGAGGTGATCCGGCAGAGAACCAAAGTTGTCGACATAGCTCATAGAATAAATAAGCTGAAGTAGCAATGGACCGGCCATATTAGCTGTAGAACCGATGACCGTCGGAGTTGACATGATCTCGAGTGGAGACCGCGAATCGGAAAACGTAAGGTAAGACGCCCTCAGGGTAGGTGGAGCGACGATCTTCGCAGGGTGGCTGGTAGCAGCTGGATGAGAGTTGCCGAGAATCGAGCTGAATGGCGTGCAATTGGAGATGCTTATATCCAGCAGTGCTGGGGAGTTTGTTGCGCCACTTCTTCTTCCCAGCTAATGCACTAGGAAGTGGTGAAGGGTGGGCGTTTTGGGGGACTGTCTTATGTAATTTTGATGTTCGAAAAGTGCTGATTCTCAGCCTAGTTTGAATAAATGACTTTTGAATTTGAATTTGAATTTGAGTGGACTGCTGGAGGCTGATGATGAAAATCAAGAAAAAATGACCAAATGAAAATACTTTCTCTTCGAAAAAACTAAAAATAACATTTTTATAGTAATAAATTTCACATTCATAATATTATAGTAGGATGTATAGATACTATGGCTTTGCCTAAGATACAACTAAAGCAAGTATTCCTTCGAACATTGTATATCCAATCTCCACAACTACCAATATGTTTTAATCCTATCTTAATCCCCGGGAATACCCGGTCCGGATAAGGGATATTCTTGCAGTAATGCCCGGGTTACACGAGGCTAGTTTAAGCAAGTAATCTAGCCTCATGTACACGGAACTATCCTCATTTTTAGGCTAGTAAGCTAGTGAGATAGTTTAATAGGATGGCGTTATATTTAAGTGCTAGTAGCCCCCCACCACCGATTTTATTTTCCTGGCTTGCGTTCTAGCCTCGTGTGGTCAAACTCAAAACTGAAACTCAAAGCATTTATTTCATTTA
The DNA here is from genome assembly GCA_916701695.1 of Agrochola macilenta. NCBI lineage: Eukaryota > Metazoa > Arthropoda > Insecta > Lepidoptera > Noctuidae > Agrochola > Agrochola macilenta. Next base: position 6,241,367 of record OU753564.1, on the reverse strand, counting down.
AATCAGTTACAGGCACATTTACCTACATTATTCTTGTTGTTTCTATATGTGAGAACAATGTACAAAAAAAATCAAAACAATTCAAAATATAAGATTAAAAATAAGCCCTGGCAGATAAGAGATGACCAGTCACAACTGACGGCGCCCGTTCACGAACATGACACGAGGCACCATCCAGCTCAACCATTTTGTAGGGAACCAAATGATTCAACGTTACGTTAAGACATTTAAGTGAGCATGTCATACTCTCAACTATATATTTTAATAACATAATAAACGGCTCCATGGTACTCAAATTTCCTTTTTATTTTTTTCAAAATTCAACATTATAGAAAACTGTAGTTTGTTTTACCAAAAGTCGGCGAAGATAGTACCCAGTTGGATTATTTTACTCTATGGACTAAGTCACCGCAATGCTATCGGCGTAAAAAAATTACTAGCATCGTGTAAAGAACTCTATCTTGAAGCAAAGCCTTATTACTTGCTTGCTATCCTAGCTTAAAAAACTAGCCTCGTGTAACCCGGGCATAAGTTCCGGTCCACCGACTCCGGATTATCCCGTTAAAATATAACCGGGTGTCAGGCGAACCGTGAAATACGTACCGGATTGAGTTTCCTATACATGAATTTTATTTACGAAAGTAGTTTTATGGAAGTATGCATATCGCAGATTTGAGTATATGATTTTGTCGGTTTTAGTATGACGAATGTTATACGGCGATCGAATTTCGGGGAGTTGATTTTTGCGAATGAAAATGGAGTTTGGTTTATTTTCGAGTTTATTTTCGGCAACCACTTTCTTTTTCATGAAATGAAATGAAATTTGAAATGAAATTAAATGAAATGAGGTTTATTTGCAAGAATTGTAGTACATTACAGTTGGTGGGGTTATTTAGCAGTTTCTAAAACAATTCGCTAAAACTAGCATGCAAAATTACATGAATTAAATGTGTGTGTGCATGTGTTTAGTGATTATCCTGCTGTGCGAGTTTATTTTTATTTTTTATGCCACCCATGGGCTTCTGATTTGGCTTCACATGCCATTGAGAAAAATCTCTCAAGTTTCCACACGATGTTTTGAAGCAAGTGATACTTATACATACGCACATGAATCTGAAAAGTCAGAGGTCCGTTTTTTTCGAAAATTTACTTTAAAACGAGGAGTCAGTCCTATATTTTTATTTTTTATTTTTTCCTATGTGTTTTTTTTCTGAATTCCCCTTTGATTTTATGTTGTGTGTATGTACATTCATACGGACGGTCACATGCCCATGTATTGTATATAATACTACGTTAAGATAATAAAATAAGGAAGACAGATTTCTGCTAAGAAAACTTGAGATACATCGAACAAAACTTTGAATGAACATTGAGCATTAAACAAAAGATAATAATAACACAGCATTAAGAAAGTTGCATGTAATCCTTGCCTCGGTATAAAGCTCACAACTTTGTTCATTAGCGAACTGCTACAAACCAAATAATAGAAATCGAAACTTTGGTATCAGTCTGTCTTGAGGACGTGACTGTACTTCTGTATTGGAAAAAACTGGTTAAGATGCAGTGATTGGACTCCAAGCAGTACGTTGTTTGGAAATTCATCCATATGATGGTCAAACAAGATAATATTTACATAATAAACAACATGTAAAAAAAAACCCGATTCGTGAGCGTATTGTTAGATAGCGTACTGAGAGTCTGTATATGTAGTAATTTTCAAGAAAAAAGAACAAATAATCGTCTCAATTTTTTTTTATGGGGAATTTTGCCGGTTCATTCTAAGGGAATTTCATTAAAAGAGTGTCCGTGGAGTTTCTTGCCCGTTCTTCTCCATAGGATCCTACTACGCGTTGGAATGGGCAACTAGCTTCATATTTCTGACTGACCGACCCCTTGACAATTCAAAAGTGCCTGTAATTGGTTTATTTGAAATAAATGCTTTGAGTTTGAGTTTGAGGGACGCGGGCGGCCGTCGTTTAGCGGGTGTCTACAAGTCATAACATAAGAGGGATGTTGAAAATTTGCTAATTTATAATGAATTAGTAATTTTGGTACTAAAATAGTAGTTTATGAAACTGTTGCATAAAGAGGGGTATTAAAATACGAGTGCGTGTTACTATTAACACGCACTCGTATTTAAACGTAACGTAAAAATACTCGTGTGATACTATTATCACACGAGTATTTTTTAATACATAGTTGTGTGCAGTTTCACACTTATTTTATTTTACACTACTTTATCTACTCTCAGACATTGGGATTGAACCTACTAAATAAAAGATCATAGTTAAAGATCAAGAATAAAAAAATCCCACGTAATTCAGTTCAACAAAACGTATGAATGGCGCCTGCACCCAGCACATCACCACACATGCGCTGATGTGCGGTGATGTGCTGGGTGATGATGGTGCGCTGATGCATTCTCCATACGAAAACTACCTTTTAGAAGGGGCGACTAGAATGTGTCAAAACGTCAAACAAATAGTTCTTATGACAGCTGCGCGCACAGACTGCATTAAGTCTGCGGCGCGTGAGTCGCCGACGGTACGAAATGTCACTATTTTAAATATTATATTTTATATAAACATTTAGGACTAAGTATTGTATCTATTTATTGTATTTTTGTCTTATTTTGTTCTTTCACAATATTCAGCACCGGTTGACGTCATGACGTCAACGCCGGCTGTCGCTGAAAACCAGCGCTGGGGCTCTGTCTCCCATAAGGTCGCAGCATTATGCTGAGCGATGGCCGTTTTGCGTGGATGTGACGCATATGTTCCCCCAAATTGTTTATTTTCGTGTTTTGTTCTTTCCTTGCGTCATGTGTACCCACCGCAAATAAACGTGTTTTCTTTCTTGCTTAGATTAATTCTATTTTTTGTAAAATTGACGTTCTAAAGTGCCTTGTATGTGCCTAATTGAAATAAATTGTTTTGACTTTGACCGTCAACGAATGCAACTCAAATGCTCGTATAAAAGGCTATGTACATACACAAATAAAAAGTAAAAACCCCAGCCGGTCCATTCCATAAAAATCTCGCTTAAAATGAGCTGTCATTCCACATGATGCTTGGGATTGTAACTATTGACGGCTCATTTTAAGCTTTCAAGCTCACTTCACTTAGTTAACATGGTGAAATTTTGACGGCATAAATCCGCTGGTATACAACTTTCAGTTTTTTTTTTCATCGCACCACAACATAATACCTACCTACATACATTAAGTAAACGAGAAAAACTTTGAACATAGTATACAGAGTGAAGAAGTGTGGACCTTTCCTGCGTTAATATTTTTACGCAGCTAGAAAACATCTGTTCCCTAAGAAAAAACATTATTTCTCTCTGAGCAACATCTGGCAAAAAATTCACTCAATTTCCGAGTGATTTTCATGGGAAAAGTTGACCACGTATTAGAAAAATTTGCTTAAGTCATAGATTATTTTGGAGGTATAAATCACTAGGATATTCTTATTAGTTAAAATGTAAGAGAATTTTATTAACAAGGAAGTCGTAATTTTTACAATATTCTAAGTTTCAAATTAAATTGAAAACCCTGATAGTTTTTTAAATGTTTTTTTTTGTGTATTATAGGATATGATTAAAAAAAAACAAAAATTGGTCATAACTTTTGAACCGTAAAAAATTGCACAGACATTCTCGGGTTAAAAAGGTTATAAATGACTTGCCCAGTCTGCCCACACCTTAACCTTGAAAAGTTGGTGGTTGTAAGTTATGTGGACGGAAAACACCGCGCGTGGACCTGGTCAGACCAAGTCACCGCCCTCACTGGACTCTGTATTACGACCGCCCTGAGAGAAGCCCAAAACCGAACGAAGTGAAAGAACATCATTCATAAAGCCACGAAGGCCTTTCAGGGTCACGACCTTCAGTAATGAAGAACGTGACCAAAAAGAAGAAAAGAACCGTAGTATACTTTATTTGGCATATCTGCGCACCCTGTACGCTCAGCCCTTTTAACGGACTAACCTTTTGTCACAGCTTCATCCACCATCATGTGCAGCCTTGTTCCACCCACTGAAATACAGAAAAGAAAGAAAATAAAAAAATTTGGGACACGCACAGCAAATACAAACAGAATCCAACATAAAATAAAATAAAATGAAAAGGAACATTTACAACTAACAAAATCAACATATTTTTGGAATAAACGAAAACAAAAAAAATAGTAACGACCTGTGCGAGACCAAAAAGGCCCATATCTCAGCATAATGCAGCGATATTTAAAAAATAGAGACCGCAGCGCTGGTATTCTAATAGGGCTCAATGTGTGTGGTGCCACGGACACACCTACGGACAAATATAAATCCCACTAGGGGATTACAAAATATATAAAACAATATAGTCGGGGTACTTGAGACAAAGAAAACTCCAACTATTGTGCGTATAAACTGTGTATATTGGTATACAAGAAACGAAATGAAATAGACATGAAATAACACAAAACTTAAGAGTAAAACATAAATAGAAGGCTCGCGAGGCGCAAGGGTACGGTCGCCGAGCGCGTGCGCGATTATTGGGTGCTAGCAACTGACTGGCCTAGCGGCGCGGGGCCGCGGGCGACATGGATAGTGTTGTGTTGTGCCGGCCGTAACTAGTCACGTTACTTGGCACATGATAAGTGCGGGGAGTCGACTCTAATAGGGGTCGCGCTTTATCAATAACTTAAAAAAAAAAAAAAAAAACCGCAACTATGTGTAATAAATATTAGAATCGCCTCACTGCTTAGTATAGGCGTCCTCCTGTCTGTGCCATGCTTCCCTGGTCTGTGCGAGTCTAATCCAGGTCTTCCCCGCGGTCTTCTTCCTGGTCGTTGGTCTGCCAAGGCTCCTTCCACAGTCTCTCGTATCTATAACCACGATCTAATCTGATCCAATACAGACGACCGGACGTAACGTGGTTATCTCTAATCTATTATTCAATCCTGTTATACTGTTCTACACAGATTAGGTGTGAAATTGAGGGGCTATAACTTTCCGTCCCCAAAGAATAATCTTGGAAACCATTGACCCGAATTTGATGGTGATTTTATCATTCCACAGTTTATTATAATAAGGTTCTCGGCTATAAAAAATCACTGTTTTCGGGGTAACACGCTGAAGACAATGAAATTTGACGTTTTAAGTGTCTCAGGACTATACATTTTGGTAATTTCTTGGTTTAAAATGTAAATTCTTCTATGATTACCATTGCAGCCAATGGCGGTACAGCTCTCGTAAGAGAGTAGATATGTCGTGGTCAGATCATAAAATTTATCATTTCCTGAGATGAACATTGACCACTGGTCACATCAAGATGTGGTCTAGCCAGATCATTGAATATTCAACGTTTGACGTTATGAACAGTTAAACGCACGACTTTTTCATGATGTGGCCAAATATTAGTGATCTTATCGTAAAATAGAATATCCACCGATAGAGGCGTTGATGTCGCTTTGTTTTTGTTGTGCATCATGGCGGTGGCATACATCAAATCAAACAAACTAGGGTGACCACACAAAAAAAATCGATGGTCTTTCATATTGGGTTTCCAAATATAATATATGGAAGTAGCGCTCGCCCGTCGCTGCCGCAGCGTGAAATGCAACATAGCACTTCAATTTAGTTTAAAAATATAAAAAAATTACGCCACTTATGTGGCTCCCCGACCAATTGGGTTAGGTTAGGTTAGAACTGTGACCAACCGCTCGTACTTTCAAGTTGGTCGCAGTTACTTGGCTATTTTTATTACACCTTACACCATAGAAACGTTGACGTTTAACCGATATGGCCAATTTTAGCTGGCCATTACATGAAATGGTCATTCTAAGATCTGGCCACAACAGATATATTCCTTGTGCTACAGCCGGTCTATTTAGGTTAGAAGAGCTGTCATTCCACCATATGTTTGAAATTGACTGGTTACCTCAGGCTCCTAACCTACGTATTCACGGCGAGATTTTTACAACACTTAACCAAACCGCAGCTTAGACGTTTCAATTATTCCCTGAACTACAAAATTGTAAGAGAATTCTCAAGGATGCTCTCCAAAGTATATCTTATGAAAATATAGAGAATTTACTAACTGTGCTAAAGTGAATATATGTACAAATTTCACCTACGTTAAGTATTTATCTACTCAACATGTAATTAGTGATCTATTGTCAACCTGTTGATTATTTATTTATTTTATAAGTCTATTTTAGCTCCTCTCGCCTGAAACACAGGATTACTTAGTTCAGGCACGTAAGTCTTAGAAATTTAATTTACATTTAAGCAAAACTGTACTAATTTTTATGCCTTGTAATTTTTTTTAATAAATATTATTATTAATTAAAAAAATGTGACTTAAAAGTGTGCTCCTGAGCAGAGAGTCCGGGGGTCGAGCCTCGGGTCAACCAAAGTGTTACTGGGTTTTTCCAATACGATATTCTTCGAGTCTGGATTTGTGGTTATTACTATTAGTATTACTACTAGTTATTACTATTATTAGTACCTGGGCGACCGCACTCTGCTCTGGTGAAAATAGAGAATGCTCATTTAATAGTATAGGATAGTTCATACTAATTCCATACTGCCATGTCATGTTATTCTAAGGTAGCCATCTTGTTCTAAACTTTGGGCGACCGAGCTCTGCTCGGGTGCAAATACGGATAAAACGTATTTTTCCAGATATAAGACCTAGCTAGATCCATTTTTCGCCCCAGTATACCGTAATACGTAATATTGCAACTTTCATAGAAATCTTTAGAGCCTTTTTCGAGAACGTGATTACAAATATTGCTCATTTAATAGCATCATCATTCATCATCATTTCAGCCCGGAATCACCCACTGCTGGGTATAGGCCTCCCCCCTTTTTCCGCCATACTTCCCGGTTCCGTGCGTCTCTCATCCAGGTGTTTCCCACGACTTTGACGATATCATCGACCCAACGCGCTTTTGGACGACCTTGGTTTCTTTTGCCTAACCTTGGCCACCATTCGGTCACAGCTTTACTCTTTATTATATTATATATTTATTTAACAGTATAGGATAGGACTAAAACATAACAGATGATATGTAGGAGTTACTATACAGCACTGCCTACCCTTGAGAGGTTTGCAAGTGTCAACATAGTTACGTCACTGCATAGTGCTAGTCACATCAAATAGGTTTCCCTAAATAGATATAGCTGTAATACAATTTGTGTTGCATGCAGCCGGATATTGCGCACTGCTGATATTCAGCTTTATTCAGCATTAGCAGAGTATATGGTTAGACTGTCGTCTAAACCGTAGGGACCGTTATCCGGGATCCCTTTGAAATACAAATCGGATGAATGAAACACTAGCAGTATGTTGCACATTTGTACTGTAAGCGATTAGGAGAAGAGTGTGGCAGACAGCTGTGCTGCTGGGGAGTTTCTTCTTCCCAGCTAATGCACTAGAAAGTGGTGAAGGGCGGGCGTTTTGGGGGACTGTCTTATGTAATTTTGACGTTCGAAAAGTGCTGATTATTTGAATTTTGAATTTGAATTTGGGCACGTCTTCGTAGATGTTATGACTATCTGTAGATATAAACTACACCGAGAAACATTTATTCTTCTGTATTTATTTATTCATACCGACATCCGAGAAATATTTGGCATGTTTTTATGATTTCATTTAATGCACTCTAAAATTATTTATACAATACGAGTAGGCTCCACGTAAGTAGTAACACTTTGAGCTTGAGCTGGCTTAGCGAAGTACAGAGTTTCAAAAGAATAAAGGTATGATTCAGAATCATACCTGTATCGCCGCGACATTGCTGCCGTGCTCGGAATGCAATCTCATATAAACTATAGAAAATGTATGGGGACCAGTAGTGATGCAGCAGAACTGCTGCAGCAGTGTATTTTCTATAGGTTTATATGAGAGCATCTACAACACGTGAACGTTGAAAAGTTAATTGGCAGCAAAACAGCGATCAGCAGCCAGCAGCAGCGGCAGGCAGCACTGCCGCATCAACAACGCCGTGGCAGCACTGCTGCGTGTAGCGGAGTTGGGAATCATACCTTAAGAGGCCAGATATATGTACTGGTTGTGTTACCACTAGGGGCATATACAGGGTGTCCGGGACATCGACGCGAGGCCGGCTACCATGGATTCAGTACATGATTCTGAACCCCCCTGCGTTAAAATTTTTCGTCGGTTATTAAAAAAAAATCTGCTGTTTCATTGAAACGTGCAATACCTACACGGTCAAAATGTATGGAGAAGCTGTTTTTTTTTAAATAACCGACGAAAAACGCAGGGGGTTCAGAATCATGTACTGAATCCATGGTAGCCGGCTTCGCGTCGATGTCCCTGACACCCTGTATACCGTACACTATCGATACACGAGGTTCCAAGTTTTTGTGCTATCTACTACTATGTAACGCAGTGATGTGCAAACGACATAAGAAGACCCTTTCTACCCACACGTTTTTCTTGCCGTGAAAAACTACGGTTGATTCGCCGTGTGTAGGGACGGTCGTCAGTGTTGTATGGATCACTTGGAAGCTTAATGTTTTGTTGGGAGACAGTTAAAACCCGGTGGTCGAGAAGACTAGTTTATTGTCTTTCGTTCACATGATTTTTGTCTGTCTACCTTCACATGCAATATTTAACAATAATTCATAGTAATTTATTTATATCTAGAGTTGACAGACACGGCACAGTGCCGGCACCGTATACTTCGTCAGCTGGTTTGCCATGTCATATACAAGCTGACCTGACACTCTACGATGCGCCTAGCGTGCAGTATCGTAGCGAAACCGTGCCGTATACAACGGGCCTGAGAACTTGATTCTAAGATTTTATATGAAAAAAAAGGGCGCCTTTATTCCTTAAGTCCAGTTTCCGCATCAAATCCCCTAAATAGCTACACAAAAGCCAACATATTCCAAAAAGAACCTTCTTCCAGTATCCTCACACCCTGAAAACACAATTTACACTATTTTTAAAGGCGACTGGCGTTGAATGCGCCGTCGGATATTGGCCGGCTAGCGTCATGTTGGTCGGAAATTGGTCGTTAGCCGCGATCTATGTGGACGCGCCTTTTGTACTTAGAGTTAACTCCGTTTAAGATTTTAAAGGGATTTTGTAGAGGTTGGGGCAAATTTTCCTGGTTTCTTCTTCGGGGGAATTGTAGCGTGTGCTGGGTCTATTTTCTGAGATTCCATTTTGAATCGCCGAAGTACTTTATTCGAAGTTTATTAGTCCGGGAACAATCCGTAATGCCATGAAACCACGGGTAATTAAAATTACCCATGGACCCGGTAATGCGTCGACCCCCTGGGACCACGGGTAACGAGCGTATTTGAATACTAGTTGCGCCCTGCAGTTTCACCCGCTTAATCTCGATCCCGTGGGAATATCGACATAAAAAGCGTCCTAGCCCACGCCATGGTCTACCCACACGTGCCAAATTTCATCCGTTCAGCCGTTTTAGCGTGAAAGCGTAACAAACAAACTCACTGTCGCATTTTTATTATATTAATTAGGATTTATCATCGGACTGAATAATATTTTTATTGGTATGGTAAGTTAGACTAACTTTTATAATAAGTTAATTAACTAGAATGCGTTGTTTTTCAGTCTTGAAACGCAATTCTGTAGTTTTTTTAGTGTATGAGTAGATGTATGTAAGGTGTGGCTGAACCATAATCATAAACTGCAAACATAGCATGAACATTTCAATTCAATTTTATTCAGGAACAATTCACATTGTGTTTGAAATCATAAATAAATAAATAAAAACACGTTCATTAAAACTATAAAACTAATACATTCATATTACAATAAATTACGGAAAAAAAAAATACAATCTTAATACAAATTAAACATTCAATACAAAAAATACAATAGACGACGTATATTTAGTAACCTAATCCGCTTAACTGTTCTTATGAGTCATAGAGAACCCTGTAAGAAATCGACGCATGTTTCACCTCTCAACGAAGCATCCTCAGGATGACGATTGACTTGTTGCGAACCCGGAACCGACGTGTGGACACGTCAAGCGTCGAGAGCAGAGCATTCAATACAATTAAAAATTCAATAACATTACAAGCTATGCATTACAAGATATGTCATCGTCTATCGAAGACAGACATTTCTCCAATAGGAACGCTCTGAGTTTTGACTTAACTGAGCTCTTGTAAATTAGAGTTCTTAATTCGAGGACCTAGTTAAACAATCCTAAGTTGGGATATTATTTTGCTTAATAAAATAGTTTAAAAGTCAAACAGTAAAGGGGGTTCCCATACAAGGAAAAAAAAATTGATTACTCAGTTATAAAACGTGGTATTAAATATATTCAAACAAACGTTAAAATTACATAAGAGAGTCCTCCAAAACGCCCGCCCTTCACCACTTCCTAATGCTTTAGCTGGGAAGAAGAAGTGGCGCAACAAATTCCCCGGCAGCACAGCTGTCTGTTCAGTTAGAAAAACTTGATTCTATACAGCAAAAAAAAAACAGCTGCTCCATACATTTTGACCGCGTAGGTCAATGCACTTTTCTATGAAACAGCGGATTTTTTTAAGCGGTTAAGAATCATGTACTGAATCCATGGTAACTGGCTTCGCGTCGATGTCCCTGACACCCCGTATGTAGTTGTGCAAAAATAAAATATTATTGTAATGAGTAGATTATGTCAATAATAAATGGTTTAATTTAGGGTTCAATACCCGAAGGGTGCCAAACGGAACCCTATCACTAAGCCTCCGCTGTCCGTCCGTCTGTCTGTCAGCGGGCTTTGACTCATGAACCGTAATAGGTAGACAGTTGAAATTTTCACAGATTGTGTATTTCTATTCCCGGTATAACAACAAATAATAAAATTTAAATGAAGTTTAAAATTGAAAGGGGTTCACATACACGAAACGTGTTCGTTTTACTAAAGTAAAAAACCTAGTGTTAAATATTGTACGACGTGGTACGGAAGCTTCTCGTGCGAGTCTAACTCGCACAGTTACTAAAAATAAATAAACCAACAACTTCTTCTTTTCGTGTGATTAGTGACTAACCTGGTGTCAGAGTTTTTTTAAGCCGCCCACGGGCCTCTGACTTGGCTTCACATGCCGTCGATAAATATTTTTCAGGCATGCCGGTTTCCTCACGATGTTTTCCTTCACCGTTTTTGAAGCAAGTGATAATTATACAATACGCACATGAATCCGAAAAGTCAGAGGTGCGTGCCTTGGATTCGAACCCGAGACCTATGAAAACAACTAATAACTAGAAAACAACCAACAACTAATAACTGTAAACATATAAATTCCACTCGACGGAACGGCAATAAAATTAATAAACACAACTAAACTAATAAACTCACAGGAAACCAGCTAACCGTAATCAATGATTTAAAAACTTCCTGAAACTATAGAAGTTAAGAAATAAATAACAGTTTTAATTAAATTTATAACTCTTGTTTGAACTAACTTTGGAGTAGAGAGTTCCGACGGCTACTCTCCCTCATATTTCTGAGTCTCCCGGTATCCTTTCGCTTCCGAATTCGCCAAGCATTATTTTTTAAAGTTTTCTAGCAGAGTGTGTAGCAAACCACTACCTCTTCATAAATAGTGCAAGATAGAGATTGATTGAAATTTTGACGTTGATATAAATCGATACCGATACCGAAACCACACTGACAAATGAGAGAACAGCCTAAGTCTAAAGATAAGGCTTTTTGCAATTTAGTCGTGTTATAGGTACCAACTACCTACATTTTCGGCTCCGCTACCGATAACAGACGAGATCTTCTTCTTCAAGAAAAACAAGAAAAAAACCGGCCAAGTGCGTGTCGGACTACGCACAATGAAGGATTCCGTAGTTGGGATGAATTTATCCCAGAAACAAACTTAACATTGTAGTTGAAAAACATGTTCTCCATACATTCCAACTGCGAATGTAAGTTAGTAATATTGAGAGATTTACCATGTTATTTTGAGACCAAAGACTTCTTATAGGTTTACCTGTAATGTATGAGTAAAAAACCATTCTCTGTGTTTTTTTTTAATTTTTGGGGTCAGTAGTTTCGGAGATAAGGGGCGAAATAGTAAATTTTCATCAAATATCTTTAAAAGCGTAGGTTTAAAATTATGAAAAAAATAATAATTGAGATCCTCGCAATAAGCCTTTTCATTTGATATGCGACGCGGTACAGTTTGCGGAACTTGTTATTTTTCCTCTTTGCAATCGGCATTTTGTAGGTTTGATTGCTTGTTTTCATTTGACCCTCAGATTTGACCAACACATTCCGCAATTATTATAAATTGTCTTTGGCCTCTGGCCCTAACACTTCCCTGACAGCAAGCAATAGACAAAATTTGTCAAACTTTTCCGTGTTGAATAATGAATACGAGGCTTTTGGCTAATTTGTAAAATGGTATTGTATTTTTTTTTTTTTTTTTTATGTGCGTTTTGTTTGTGCAGAATAAACACTTTTTCTGTCTTCTTCTTTAAATTTCAACTAAGTCAGTCCATTAAATTCGGAGCAAATTGGCTGTGACAGACGGACAGACAGACAGCCAGCCAGACAAACGAGTGATCCCATAAGGGTTTCGTATTTTTCCTTTTGAGGTTCGGACAAAGCAGCAGGCATGCATAATTTTTTACTTGCTCAATTTAATACTGTACAACTGTACCTCAAAACTGACTAAAATATTTAGCTTTTATTCTTATTCAAACTCAAACTCAAAGCATTTATTTCAAATAAACCAATTACAGGCACTTTTAAATTTTCGAGGGGTCGGTCAGTCAGAAATATGAAGCTAGTTGCCCATTAAAACGCGTAGTAGGTTCCTATGGAGAAGAACGGGCAAGAAACTCCACGGACACTCTTTTAAATCAGAATATTGTTACAAAAATATTGGTTACATCATTCATGTTGTAATTATACATGTGAGAACAATGTAGAGAGACGTGCACGTTAAAAGCGTCCGTAATAAAGTAAAAACAATTCAAAAATTAAAATAAATATCCGCAACGAACACAGAAAGTATTATAACAGTATCCACTCTACTCACATCTATCGAACCGATATCCATTCAACCATAAGTTTATAATATCAAAAGCCGTTACAGGACTGATATTACATAATGGTACTGCAGCTCTTTGCTATGCAAATCTTGTGTCGAAGTGCATTCGGTATTCAATCCAGGCGCTCGTCAAAGGAAGGAATTAGGAAGACGACCGCCTTAGAATTTGAGTGGGTTGAAATAATAATAATAATAATATAATAACCCCACCGCCGTATCTCTACGTTGACGTCGTGGTGGGGCTTGCGCGCTCCAAACTCTAGGTATGTCTGCCGGTAGAGTTTACTTTGCCGGAACAGGTCTAGGATAAGGAGCCAGACCAAGAGAGATACAGAAACCCGCAGTAGCGACCCCACGGACCCTATCTCCCGGGAGAAATCTTCTTCCTCATCTCTGGCTTGCCTTTATTGGCCGGCTGGAGTGAACACTGACGAGGAACAGAGCTCCCACCTCATTCTTGCCTTAATTGGCCGGCTTGAGTGGAGATTCGCAAGAGCAAACGTGCTCGGAGGAAGGAAGTATTCCAGTAAGTGCTCGTAGGGATCTTGACCATCTTCCGGGCTCTGGGATTGTTCTGAAAGCCTTGAAATACCTCTCCACTCCTCAAGCACCTCAGGACATGTTGCCCCCTTGTCGCTACGTCACTATGTGATAGCCGACAGTTTCCGGGGGCCCATTATTAAGTGTGCAAGTCACCCCCAGCCATTTTTTCCGTGTACATATGAAACATTGATCAGGCAGGGGCCATAGTCCTTCCATAGTTCCAGGTCCCCAGTCAACTTAAGCAACCCAACCACATAGTCCAATATCTTTGTCTCCATATCCTGCAATAGTCTTACACCAACCGGGGGTTGTCCTTGGGTGCACTTGCATAGTGCAAACAGGGATAATCGTCGGTTGGTGCCTCATTTCATTAAAACGCCTAAAGGGCCTCTGCGAGTTGGCTTCGGCCCCTCGTACGCCTTCCAAAGGTCCGGGACCCCAGGGTCCCGAGAAATGTCAAAAATTAATATAAAATAATATAATATAAAACGTTTATTTTCTCTACACAAGTTATGTACTTAATGCTAGTATTTAACAATAATGTGCTAACTTTGTGAGAGACTGGTGCCTGAAGTAGGTTTAAATAAAAACCTGTATTACAGGTCACCAGGGCCCTCCCGCGGCTAGATGCCTGTGATTTTAATTATAAGTTTATTGTTAATATAAAGAAAATAAGAAAGAAAAATATTTTATTTAGGACACGCACAGGAAATACAAACAGTAAATAATAATTTAAAAAAATTAAAATACAAACATAGTAACGACCTGTGCGAGGCTAAAAAGACAAACGAAAAAAACGGACGAGATAAACGGTGTAGGTCTTGTTGCTACTAAATATACGTCAGAGGAAAACTTTCAACACTTGCATTCTTCCCTGCATAACATAAGGCTGCGAAACTTGGTCGCTCGCTGACAACCATAGAGCGAAACTAGCAAAATTTCAAAGGGCTATGGAAAGAAGCATGCTAGGATTGAAAATAAAGGACAAAATCAGACTAAACTAAGGTTACGGATATAGTGGTTCGCATCGACCATTTGAAATAGGGCTGGACAGGACACATGCTTCGATGTAAGAGAAACAAATGGAGCAAGCAAGTGACTCTGTGGTATCCAAGAGATGGGACTGGAAACCGGGGGCGCCCAAAAACAAGATGGGAAGACGACATCCGTCTAACCCTGGGTCCATACTGGACCAGAGCACAATGGAGACAGTTGGAGGAAGCCTATGTATACAGGGGTACAGGGTAAGTCGTACTGAATATTAAAGGATGTTATTATTCAGGTCATTTGTGATGAATTTGATTCTGAAATATAATGTCCGAAACCTAACCGTTATGGAGATATACAATTTTAAAGATTATTTTTTTAAATCAAGCCCTCACCTGTGCTACGTAAAGGGCCATGGACATAACTGAAAGTATTAAAAAGCTTGAAACTCGCGGTTTGGAATTGACTGAATCTATCCAAACAATGAATAAAATTCGCCAAATGAACTCCACGTTCCCAATGGCATTGCCGCATAAACTTAAAGAAAAATTTGAAAATTCATGTCATTTAGAATGTTTGAATTGTCAAATCGTGGATCTTCTTCCGTGATAGATCCGTGCTCTCCGATAATTTTCTGTAAAAACGCGACTTGGCTTATAACGGTTAGGTTTCAGACATTATATTTCAGAATCAAATTCATCACAAATGACCTGAATAATAACATCCTTTAATATTCAGTACGACTTACCCTGTAACCCTGTATAAATAACTCAAGAATTTATTTTCGTGATCCCTCGTTCATTCAGACCTTCAGCTCATTAAGTCCTGACGCGTCGCTGCAGACAATGATATATGCGGCTGCACCTTCTGAAGCTTTCAACGTTATATTGCATTCGTTTGAGAGACTGGGACGGTAGGACACTGAGTTATTTGACGCTATTTCAACTGAACCGCTACGCGCCGCGCGCGGCTTCAATCTCGATGGTACTGTAAAAGTGTTGTTTTTTCTCATGTTTGTATGCTGGTTTGAGAATTGTTTAAAGCTTACTTGCACGATGAAATGCGTTTAGCACTAAAATATGGATGTTGACGAAACATTTTTTTCTGTGCTTCAGGTAGAGTATTCAAAAATATTGGACGTTATTTTTTTTTTTTTACGTAATCAAAAGATTATAGCAATACATTGAGTAGGCAATACGTTGCAATGTGGCATGACGTCACTCCCCGGTAGATTTTATACTAACTTGTTACGTAGCGAGCCCCCACTTTAATGCGTTTTATCTAAAACATTTTTTATTAATATGATAAAACAAACAATACGTGTCTAATATTTTTTTAATTAATTGACTGCCGGACATTTTTTTTTTTTTATCCAGTCAGTCAGTCAAATAGCACAATCAGCCGATATTGTTCCCACTGCTGGGACAGAGGCCTCCTCTCTGTGTGAGGGAGAGGGCCGTTATCCACCCAGGCCAGGCCCAGTTCGGGTAGGTAGATGTCACAAGTCTTCGAACATTTGTTTCTAGAATATGCCGGTTTCCTCACGATGTTTTCCTTCACCGTTTTGAGAGCAGTGGTGATGAAATAATTTACATAAACTAAAACGCCTGTCAGGGTTCGAACGTACGACCTACAACTCGCAAGCCGCGGCCGTTACCACTGGGATACACTGCTCCTCGTGTCAAATGATTGATGTATATGGATACGATATTGTTTAGTGTTGAAACCTTTAAGACAAATGCCTACTGCTCTGTTTAAAATACACTTTAAAAAATATCTCATAGCCAAATGCTATTATACCGTATCGGAATTTTTAAATGACCGCAATTAATTAAATAGATTCTTGTAATTACGATTTTTTCACAATTTGACCCTAAAACCATTTAATTATTTTTTCCCTCCCCTCTTTTAAATTAGCATTAGGATTAAGTTATTAATATCAGTTTGTTGTGTACTCAATTTTATTATTTTTTTAAAATTTTTATTTTATGGTTTATCCTATCCTCCTTCCTCCTATATGTTGTTTTGTACGCCATTTATGGCAAAACATGCAGATCTACCTGTTATTTTAAGACCTCGCACATATTTTATTTTTGTGTATACTCATGTTTTACAATAAATATATTCTATTCTATTCTATTCTATTGAATGCATTTAATGACTTTGATTTGACAAGACACAACTCGCACCGAGTTGTAAGATATGAATTCATGGTAAAAAATAAGACAATGTGGGTATCGAAATCAGCTACCTGATTGATTTTTTATACAGTTAAGGATCTTTTCACAATGTTATTATTTCTTCTTTATAATGTCCTTGTACAATAATTATCAGTTGCATCAAAAATGGTGAAGGAAAACAGCGTGAGGAAACCGGCATGCCTGAGAGGCATGTGAAGCCAAGTCAGAGGCGAGGGGTGGCATAAAAACTCTGACACCCGTTATCTAATTACGCAACATATTTTCGTAAACGATTACTACTAATCTGTTTCATTTTGACAGTTCAATAACATGCATTGCGTTATTTACGTTGTTGAGCAGATGTTTTTTTCGAACTTATGAAGCAACGGATTAGCGAGCAGATTTTTTTTTTGAACTTATGAAGCAATGGACAATCTGTTTCAAAACGATTCAGATTCTGATTGATCGTGTATTACGCAATTAGGGTACATGTTAGTTAGTCACTAACCACATGAAAACTAAGAAGATTTTTTTAATTTATTGTTACAGTGCGACACAACCCGGATGTACTCGTAGCATCGCCAAAATTCGTAAAACCGATTACCATCTGAACTGAGTACGCCTTCACAATCACCAATATTTATTACTGCTATAAGTCGAGTCGAGTTGAGTCGTGCTATAGCTCGAGGGGTATAAAAAAGCACTCTATTTAGGGCATATTGCCAATCTTTCTACACCTGCAGTCTATGGGTCGACTACACGCAAAGGGCTTACAGCGCCTTACGTATCCAGTACAACAACGCATACAGGGCGCTGTTGGGGTTGCCACGACACTGTAGCGCATCAGGGATGTTCGCAGAGGCACGTATAGACAACTTCTACGCAATCATGCGAAAGCGTGTCGCCTCCCTGATGCGGCGGGTGCGGGGCAGCGCCAACAGCCTCTTGGTCACTGTGGCTGATAGGATGGAGGGTATAACACTCAGGCACTGGACCAACACACAGGTATTACCTTCAAATCGTGCATTGACGTAATGATTTTGACATTATAGTTATGATTTTGACATTATTATTGATGATGATTTTGACGTTAAGGTTGTGATTTTGACATTATTATTGATGGTTTTGACATTGCTAGTAATTATGACCAAAATTTGCCAATTAATATTATGTACTAACTAACACTAGTGTTTAAGATGTGTATGTAACTAACAAATTGGATTGTATGATCTAAAATAAAATAGTTTGATTAGATTTTGATAAATGAAAATGATCTTTACGCAAACGCAATAATTTGTGAAGTCATATAACCAAATATATTCGTAAAATTGAAATGATTAAGCTAAATTGTGTCATACTGTACGTACTATCGAGGACACAGGCGCCGGACCACTTTTCGACCTTATTGACTAAGCAATAAGGTCGAAAAGTGGTCATAGTGAAAATGTATATGTATTGAAGGAAAATGGTGTACATGCTAAGAAGCGGAGTATTAAATCCCTACAATTTCTCCATAAATCATAATTAATATCAGAAATTTCTATCACCAGGAACAATTAATCCACGAAGATAATTATGACACAAAGCAAAATCCATAATTTAAGCCGACGTCGCCTTAGAGAATGGGGCTAAAAACTCCAATTAGTGACGTGGCGGGGGCGGAACAATAGCTTTTGATGAAACGACTTCAAAGATGTGCACCGATATTAAGACTTCAAAACGGGCGACTTCAAAACGGGCGACTTCAAAACGGGACGGCTTCGAAATGGGACGAAAGGAAGCGAAGAAATGGGCCTATATTGCCTAATGGTATGCAAGAATTGAGGATTTTGAAAGCTTATTACGGCTCAAATGGAATATTGATTATGGGTAATTGATGAGATAAAAGATCGCGCTTATTTTAGATTCACGGTCAATTTATACATTTTATACAAGTACCTCTAGGATTTTACTTCTTCGTCGTTTTTTTTTTTAAACTAGCTTTCACCCGCGGCTTCACCCGCGTAGAAGTCGGAAATTATCCCACGGGAACGTACTAAAAATTATTCGGTGTTAATCCAGGTTATAAACTATCTATGTGCCAAATTTCATCTAAATCCATTCAGCCATTTTTGCGTGATTGAGTAACAAACATACAAACATGCAAACTTTCACATTTATAATATTTGTAGGATATACATAGTTAGGATGATTGCCGTAAATTTACTACCTCATTAGTGTATTGCTCGCAAGCACTACTGCTGAGCATGAGGTCATGGATTCGATTCCCGTGTCGGACAAAGTTATATTGGGTTTTTCCACCAGCAATTTCTCAGTAGCAGCCCGGATTCTGGGTTTGTGCCCGGTTGATGGCAATAGGCGAGCCTATTACATGGAACTTGAAACATAACTGACGAAATGTGGGTGTACTATAGGTTTATCTCTGCCTAAATCTTCGAGGAAACAAGGCGTGATGCTGATGTTGTCATGATTGATGTTCAGATCAAGATGTACATGTAATTTACCATTATTGCCTTTTGTAGCCAATAATTTTATTGTCCGACCGTTTTTGATAGAGTTTCATAAGGTTTACAGTTTCAAATTTAACAAAAACTATGTATACGCACTATGTGTTGTTCCGTGTGGTGCCGGACGTAAAGAATAGTGCCATCCCATTTCTTCCCGTGGGTGTCGTAAAAGGTGACTAAGGGACTCACTAGAGAATGGGCAGCAGCGTTCTCTATGTATTTAACACCATACTGCGATCGCAAACCCGCCTGCCAAGCGTGGCGATTATGGCAAACCCCCCCATTTAGGGCAGGCCTATGTCCAGCAGTGGACGCTTTTCGGCTGAATGAAATGACCTCTCTTCACCTTTCACGTCACGTCACTGCTCTCGACGCTTGACGTGTCCACACGTCGGGTCCGGGTTCGCAACAAGTCAATAGCCATCCTGAGGATGCCTCGTTGAGAGGTGAAACACGTGTCGATTTCTTACAGGGTTCTTTATGACTCCTTAAGAACGGTTAAGCGGATTAGGTTACTAAATATACGTCGTCTATTGTATTTTATAATGGATTTCCGCAAAGTCACGCCTGAATCAATTAACTATCTTAAAATTGAAGCTTTTTACTAAATGCTAATGAAAGTACTAGGTGAGATTTTAAAAATATTTGAGGTCTATCTGTTCGTTTGTTCCGGCTAATCTCCAAAATGGCTAGACCAATTTTAACAGGACAGTCACAGGCAGATAGCTGATGTTATAAGTAGTAACTTAGGCTACTTTTATTATTCAAATTCAAATTACAAATATTTTGTTTCACATGAACCTACATGGGCACTTATGAACTGTCAGAAGCTAGGTGCACGGTTCCAATTGGTCGTTTCCTATGGAAAAGAGCCGGCAAAAAACTCTACGGTTGCTCTTAAAATAACAGTGTTAATAGGTATGGGAGGACAGTGTAGGTCTTTCAACAAGTACCAGGTACTTAACAAAATAGCAATGTCCACCAAATCTACAGTCCACTAAGCCTACAGCGTTCCCATATTCACAAAATAGAAAATAATCGATATAAAAGATAAACAAATTAATAAAAATAAAAACCTATTTTAAACGAAATGACATGATTGCGAAAAGATTTTGAAAAAGAATTAGGGACGTCGCGGACGAAGCCGCGGGTAGCAGCTAGTCTATACGAGTCTCGTAAATATAAAAATCAATTGCTGTTCGTTTGTCTCGCCAAAACTCGAGAACGGCTGGGCCGATTTAGCTGATTTTGGTTTTGAAATGTTTGTCATAGTTCAGGGAAGGTTAGTAGGGTAGGTAGGGTAGGTAGGGTAGGTAGGGTAGGTAGGGTAGGTAAGGTAGGTAGGGTAGGTAGGGTAGGTAGGGTAGGTAGAGTTGGTAGGGTAGGTAGGGTAGGTAGGGTAGGTAGGGTAGGTAGGGTGGGTAGGTAGGGTAGGTAGGGTAGGGTAGGAACTAGCTTTACCCGCCCCAACTTCGCACGGGTAGGACTAAACCCTACCCGTGCGAAGTCGGGGCGGGTAAAGCTAGTTCTAAATACAAATTAATTTTTGTCTTGTAAATTGTATGCCTCAACTTAACACCAGGAGCGCATTTAAAAAAAAACAGGGCAACAAGGCTCTACAGTACCTACTAATGTTCACCCGGAAACAGCACATAGATACAACAATTTTATTTCATTCCTTATTATTGGAAAATATCAAAGGAACACTTTTTTTTCTCGTTTTACAATATTAAAGCAAAGCCAAAATATTCAAAGACAATGTTATTCTGAATTCCTTTCGCGTTACTCCCGAATTCTGACTCCATTGAATAATTCATTTGAAACGTTTCAGGAGATGATGAAATTAAAAGTACCCGCACACTGGCTCGAGGCACAGAAGGCCAGCTCCATACAACGAGCGAAAACAGGCGCATGACACAGTCGCATACGCACAGCTATCTTAAACTTTGCGCTTGCACTATACTCCAATTATTACTGCATTAGACAAATAACGTCAAAATAATTAAAGTTATTGCGTAATATTGTTAAAATGATTGCACTTTAGAGTTATTTTTTAATGTAAATAATATTGTCCGACCGAAAATGGATTTTCAACCGAAAACGAAAAAGAAGCTTCGGCTTTAGTCTTATTTTCGGCCGAAAACGAAACTTATTTAGACATTAGAAAATATTAATATTTTCGCTGCACAATTAAATCTTTTAGTTTTTGTTTTTACCCCTAGGGAGAGAAAGTGCAAATATGGGCTTTCAAAGAAATGAAACACGATAATTCCATTACAGGATACATTCACGAATCACCAGATATTGCCGAGCTTTACGTACGTTACGTTACTGTAGGCCGAATGACGCGCGACAATTCACGAACTGCTAATTTTCGAAAATCCACCGGTAAAGTCGGAAACATACCCAAGCGACGCCGGGCACGAACAGCTGGTGTTATAAAAATGGGGTGTAGATGGCCGTTAATTAAGCGAATTGCTAAGTATAGTTGTTTTGTTAAATGATGTGAGCAATGGTTGTATACGAATATGAATCTTATTACATTATGGTTCACATTCGATTAACAGATCGCACTTTGAATTTACTTTCCTGAGTAAAGTTGTTTTGTTAAGTAATGTGAGCAATGGTTTTTTACGAATACTAGCTTCCGACAGCGGCTTCACTCACATGATATCTTTTTAAATGATAGCCTATTTTACTCAGTAATAGCATAGCATTCTACTGGTGAAAGAGTTTTTAAAATCGGTCCAGTAGTTTTTGAGTTTATTCATTACAAACATAAATACAAATATTTTCTCTTTACAATATCACTGTAGATAAACCTTTTTTCTAACAATCAGGTTGATATTAGTATGAAACGTTAACTTTACTTAGCTAAATAAAGTCGAAGCGCGGTCTGTGAATCTCACCCTATGGCTGCGTCTTTTTTGAAAGCAATCGGCGCGCGAATACGCGATCGGTTGCATGCATATGTCACTTTGTTCGGAAAACCGAAAAGCACCCTCTGTCGGCGCGACCTCACGTTCAGTTTCACCAAACAAAAAGTTCGAATGAACGTGCAATGTGTGTGTGTGTGCAAACGTGTGATGATCGCGTGTGTGCGTAAGATTTCGCTCATTGTATGGAGCCGACCTTCTGTTCCTATCTACTCTGTGGTCAAGTTTTGAGGGTGGCAATATAATAGATTAAATTCTCTTTGACTAATTCGCGTTTTCCCATCCTATTAACGTTTCTTCTCTGTTTTGTGAAATCTGTTAAGACTTGGACAATCTTTTATGTTATTGTTAGTCTCTTTTTACGATTCAAAGGAGAGCTTAAAAAGTTATGTACTAATCTTGTTGTTGACACGATTTTAATGGAGGTAAATATTTTGCTACAATTTCGAATACTAGAAAGACATTAAAAAATTTTTTTTCACTATTAATTGTGGTACCTACACCACACAAATTCATTAATCAGGAAGGTATTATAACATCATCCATATATACTAAGTGGGAAAAATACTTATTATTGAAGCTAACTCAAAAACTACACAAGCTTCCTTTACCAAATGAAAAAAGAATTTTCAAAATCAGTCCACAATTGACAAAAAAAATAATTGATGAACATACATTAAAAAACAACCAGAACCGACTGAGTGGGAAAAGACACCACTGGCCCCTGTAACAGGTGTTTTTACCTAGCGCAGGAGTCAGAGCTTCACTTTGTTTGTACCCATTTTATAAGAGAATGAAAAAAAAAAAATATTGTCTATTACGGTCCATGAGACACCCCGCTGTCAGACAAACGGACGGATGGATGGAAAGCGTAGGCTTAGTAATAGGTTTCCATTTGGCATACTTATGATATGGAACCCTAAAAATTTACAAATATTTTTGGTAGTAACATAGAATATCAATATTTACTATAACATTTATTTCAAATGATCTTTGCTTTTTATTTCGTTAGGGAAATTCAGGTAAACAAAAGTAGAAAAGTCGAGTTCAAGTGGGCTGTTATGTAAGTTTAATGTTTGTTTATGAGAAGAAATTGGCTTTTTTGACCTTTCATGAAAAGGTCAGAAGACGGGTAACAAAGTCTCGTTAAATTGAGATTACATTGGCTTATTTTCGATTTTATTTATTCAGTGAAAATCTCTAATAATGAGATGATATAATTAATATTACTTACCTATTCCAATTATCAAAATCACTCCTTTATTTAGTAAGTAACTCCACTTTCCAAAAACAAACCAGGCTGTATAAAACCCAGACCATAAAAAACCAGCATGTTTAACTTTAAATTTTAAATTAAGGACAGTATATTAGTCAGATAGCCAATTACAGGTCTCCATTTATAAAAAAAACATTCTTCCTCAATTTAACTAAGTTCATTCATTCTAATTTATGTAAGTACTTACAAGTATGTCCATATTAATAAAAACCGGCCAAGTGCGTGTCGAACCACGCACAATGAAGGGTTCCGTTGTTACGACAACGAATCTACGGAGGCGACCGAGGTAGATTTGAGAGTGGCGGTACGTAGGCTGAGTGCCAAAAATACCGCCCCAGGACCCGACGGCTTACCTGGAAAAGCCTGGGTCCTGGCCTTAGAGGCTCTCAGGCCTCGACTTAGGGGGCTCCTAAGCGCATGCTTGGAGAGGGGCCAGTTCCCACTTCGTTGGAAGATGGGGAAACTGGTCCTCATTAAGAAGCCGGGGCGCCCAGCGGACTCTCCGTCCGCTTACCGGCCCATCGTGCTGCTCGACGAGGTGGGCAAGCTCTTCGAAAGAGTTATTGCGGACCGCCTTGTCGGGCGGCTGGTGCGAGTGGGGCCGGATTTGGCGGACAGCCAGTTTGGTTTCCGCAAGGGGCGCTCCACGGTTTATGCCATCATGCGCGTTCGAGCCCTCACGACGGGGGATGCTGTTGCCCGGGGTGGGGTAGTCTTGGCGGTGTCTCTTGACATCGCCAATGCGTTCAATACCCTGCCCTGGAGTTGCATTAGGGAGGCACTCCGGTATCACCGGATGCCGACCTACCTCTGTCGAGTGGTCGAGGCCTATCTGACGGACAGGGCCGTCATCTACCCCGGTCACCACGGAGAGTGGAACCGGCGAGAGATGTCGTGCGCATCTGTAGGACATAGGCTACGACTGGGTGCTGCGCGCCGACGTCCCTAGCGGCGTCAGCGTAGTCTGCTACGCTGACGACACGCTGGTCCTGGTGCAGGGGAGGTCGCATGAGGCGGCGGCCGAACTGGCGACACGTTGGGTTGCGACAATCGTCGATAGGATCCGGCAACTGGGACTCGAGGTGGCCTTGCACAAGTCCGAGGCCATGTGTTTTTATGGTCCTCGGAACGCGCCACTGTCGGGTTCCCAGATAACGGCAGGAGGGGTTCACATCGGTGTCGAGTCGACGATGAAGTACCTGGGACTCGTCCTCGACACCCGGTGGAACTTCGTGGAGCACTTCCGACGTTTGGCTCCCAAACTGGATAGGGCTGGGGCTGCTTTGAAGCGGCTTCTGCCCAACCTAGGGGGTCCAAACGCCTCCTGCCGGAGGCTCTACGCGGGGATCGTGCGGTCTATGGCCCTTTACGGGGCACCGGTGTGGGCGCGTTCATTGAGGCTGCGACCGGCCCAGCGGTTGAACGCGTCCCAAAGGGTCATGGCCATTAGGCTGGTCCGGGGATACCGCACGGTCTCCCGCGAGGCGGCGAGCCTCCTTGCCGGACTACCGCCATGGGATCTGGAGGCGAAGGTCCTCACGCACATGTGGGAGTTGCGCGAGGAGGCGAAACGCCGGGGTGTAACTCCGCTGCCGCAACAAATCGCGGCACAGCGGACAGAGCTCCGGCGGGATATCATGGCGGCATGGAGTGTGCGATTGTCGCAACCCAGCGCTGGGCACGCCACAATTGCGGCGGTAAGGCCCCTCTTAGAGGAGTGGCTAGAGAGGCGCCACGGCGTCCTCACCTTCCGCCTGACGCAGGTCCTCACCGGACACGGTTGTTTTGGGAGGTTCCTGTTCAGGAAACGCCCGGGTGTCACCATTGTGTGGATCGCCCGGAGGACACGGTGGAGCATACGGTGGAGGTCTGCCCTGCTTGGGCGGAGCACCGCCGTGTCCTCACGGAGGCGATCGGCGGCGGCAATCTCTCGCGTCCGGCCCTGATTCAGGCCATGGTCCGGAGCGAGAGTGCATGGGAGGCCGTCACCTCCTTCTGCGAAGCAGTTATGCTCGCGAAAGAGGAGGTGGAGCGCGCGAGGGAGATTCAAGCTGCACGCCCTCGCGCCCCTAGTCGCCGCAGGAGACGCCCCGGGCGTTGGGAGTCACAAGCTGACTTCCGGCCACCGTAGGCGCGGGCCTGCGGACGGTGAGCGATGGGCAGCTCGCCGTCCGATAAGGACCAGGCCCGGGTCGACGGCGCGTTGTGTTCCACGCGCGCCTCAAAGGGATGTCAGCAACAACTGACGGGGTCCGGAAGGACCAATGCCTGCTGGGGTCGCGGGTTTGTCTGAAAGGGATATCGCGGCCCCAGCACATAGGCAACGGAAGGAACACGGGTGGGTTTTAGTCAGTAAAAGTCTGACACTCCCTCTCGCTCTGCCCAGAGCGGGAGGAGTCATTTGATGATTTCCCACCCAAAAAAAAAAAAAAAAATTTGGTTCCGTTGTTGGGACGAAATTATACTAAGAACAAACTTAAGGCCCTACCTTGAAAATAAATGGTTGCTTGATGGGCGTGGCTTATTTCTCCTGTGGGGTGAGTGGCGGTTCCATCTTCCGTGGTCAGCCGCTACGTCCCCGCCACAAACTATTTGAACCAGTGGCCAAAAGTCGAACTAACGAAATCACTGACCGAAATGTAAAAACGTTGCTTACTTAGCATGGACCGCAGAGTAATAACTAAAGCATGGACTTTGGCTAAATTCTTGTCACTATCGCACAACTGTCAAACTAAAAGTGCAAGATAAAGACGGACCACAAAATAACAACAGAAAAATTATGTTATAATTTTCACAAACTCACAATATTTACTACCCTACGAAGTCCGTTGTATAAAGGAATATAGGGCATTGAGAAATAGCTAGATATTTTTACTAAGTATCGGCAATGTCTAGGAATGATATAAACGATTATTTTTCACATCGGTGTGAAACTAGTATAGAGGTGATAGAAATAACAGTAGATATTATCTGCCCGTCCGAAACTACAAAAAATATATTTGCGTATCGGGATAGTTGAGATACTACTATTATTATCTTACTAATAAGACGCAGATATATGCCAGTGACCTTGAGTGGTTAGCTTGCATGTTCCTTACTAAGCTCACGCAACGCGTTGTACGACCAGCCAGTAATAGGACTCGCCCATCAAGCAGCGCTGTGTCCAATTTGACGTTTTATTAATTAATTATACATAAAACAAAAGGTATTTTAATAAAAACACGAATACTAGAAGATCAATACTGAAATTAACTAAGGTTTCAGAAAAATACGCTTGATAGATTTTGCATGATTCTCAGTTTTTTATCCGCGTTAGACATAACTTTACAAATTAATTTCAGTATGGGTTAAACATAATCTAAAATATTCCTTTATTAAGTTATTAAGAAAATGCTCTTATTTAACATAATTATATTTTTTCCAAATCATTAACACTACTCGCTAAGACGTGATCTTCAATATAAAATCATTAAAAGTCGGTTATCGTCGCCTTAAGGTAAGATAATAGAGTACTCGGGAAGATTAAAATTGAACTTAATTTGAGTAAATTTGAATAAGTTATTATATTATTAGAGCAATGGTGGCCCAGTGATACCGACGGCGGCTTACGAGGGTCGAAGTTTCGAACCCTGACAGACGCTTTACTTTGTGTAAATTATACCATCACCACTGCTCTTAAAACGGTGTGATTAAACCGGCATATGCGAGAAACAAAAACATCGAACACGTGACATCTACCAACCCGCACTGGGCCCGCGCGGTGGATTACGGCCCACTCGCTCTCACAGAGAGGAGGCCAGTGTCCCTGCAGTCGGAACATTATTGGTTAATTATGTAATGTTATAGATGTAACTAGCGACCTGCCCCTGCTTCGCACGGAGCGCCCCCTATCGGGTCCAAAACTATCCTATCTTTCAACCTGGAACCAACCATACACATTCACAAAATTTCATTAAAATCGGTTAAATAGTTTAGGAGTCCATCGCGGACAAACAACGTGACGCGTAATTTATATAATATATATATATATATATTAAGATAAATTAACTTCATTAAGTTACTAGTAAAAAAAAAAAAAAAAAAAAAAAAAAAAAAAAAAAAAAAAAAAAAAAGTTAGTTCCTTACTTCACCTAATAAATAACAAGAGCACTTCGATCTTTTTGAACAATCTTTATTATATTATGACGACTACTTACTATACCGAGTACCTAATTCAATGCTTTAGTTTGAAGAAATGTTATCAAAGTTTTTCTTCATTCAATTAATGTTTTCCTCTTCAACTTACTTTCTTAGTTTTCTGTTAAATTGAGAGCTCGACCTAATTTAATTAAAGTTGTCGACTTTGTTAAAAAAATATTATTTATTCTGGCCAATAAAATTGTAGGTACATTTCTAGTTATTCAGAGGAAGAGGAGGAGCTCGTGGCTAAGTAATAACAGCCGCACGGGTCGATCCATCAGGTTAAGCTACGCTTGCCGGGGTTTGTCTGTGGATGGGTGACCATCTTTACATACCGAGATTCCTCCGTGCCTCGGAAAACACGTTAAGCCGTTGGTAACGGCTGTCATTCGTGAAGCTTTGACAGTCGTTACGGGTCGTCAGAAGCCCGAAAGTCTGACAAGACCAAGGGGTATCGTATTACCCAGTTACGAGGCAGTCTCTCCATGTAAAATACTGGTATTCAGCTGCATCCGGTTAGACTGGAATTTTCCAATATAGTTGGGAAAAGGCTAGGCAGATTGGATTAGATTTCTAGTTATTCAGATGTTAGGAAACAGCTCTGTATCCAACAGTTTGACGGCCAAAAATGCCTATTTCAAAATAAATTATTTGACTTTGACTTTGAGTTGTCTGCCAAGGACTGGTTTGGTTATGTTTCGAAACCGACCAGCCTTCCCGTTTATAGTCGGCAACCCCATTCAAAACAATCTTATAACACCTGAAATGTGTAAAACTGATGTGAGACGCTTCACTTGATGTCAGTTTTTGGTTCAGTCCACGTTCACTTCACACGACACTTATAACGATTAAAACCGAAACAGACGAGACCCATATGGGCTCGTAGTAAGCAATACTCCTAGGCTTGCAAAATATCAAAAGCTGCTTAGCTGTATGTGTACGGATTTATAATAAACTAGCTGACCCGGCGAACTTTGTTCCGCAATATATCAAATAAAAAAAAAACCCTACCTATCCTATCTACCCTACCTACCCTACCTACCTACCCACCCTACTTACCCTACCTACCCTACCCTACCTACCCTACCTACCCTACCTACCCTACCTACCCTACTTACTTATTTTCTCACCGTTTAAACTTTCCCTGAACTATGACAAACATTTCAAAACCAAAATCAGCTAAATCGGCCCAGCCGTTCTCGAGTTTTGGCGAGACAAACGAACAGCAATTGATTTTTATATTTACGAGACTCGTATAGACTAGCTGCTTCCCGCGGCTTCGTCCGCGACGTCCCTAATTCGTTTTCAAAAATTTTTCGCAATCATGTCATTTCGTTTAAAATAGGTTTTTATTTTTATTAATTTGTTTATCTTTTATATCGATTATTTTCTATTTTGTGAATATGGGGACGCTGTAGGCTTAGTGGACTGTAGATTTGGTGGACATTGCTATTTTGTTAAGTACCTACCTACTTACCCTACCTACCTACCCTACCTACCCTACTAAAAAGTATCCTATGTTAGACTCCTGGTTCTAAGCTACCTCTCCACCAATTTTCAACTAAATCGGTTCAGCCGTTCTTGAGTTATAAATAGTGTAACTAACACGACTTTCTTTTATATGTTTTAAATTGTTATATACGAGATACTGTTTTAAGCGGAAATTGAGTACATGGCTAAGCCAAAATAACTTTTATAGTCTGAAACAGTTTTTGACACAAAATGTTAGTTTACTCCTTTTTTTATTTTTTTATTCTCGAATTTGCATGCTGAGTCTAAACCCGGCAAAACATGTTTGTAGTATTTTAAACTGTAAAACCTGTTACACCATGTTTTGAGCAAATAAATATATTATTATATAAAATTACAAACGAATGAACGTTCATCTGCTCATATTTTTTTTTTGATAATTAGGTAAACGAGTGCTAAAATACAACATTGTTGGATCTGTTCACTAATCTCTTCTTCTTTTCGTGTGACTAGTGACTAGCCTGGTGTCAGAGTTTTAAAGCCGCATAGGCTTCTGACTTGGCTTCACATGCCGTCGAGAAATATCTCTCATGCAGGCATGCCGGTTTCCTCACGATGTGTTCACGAATGAATCCATTTATCACTTTTGATTCCTCTTCTGCTCAGATTTTCAACAAAATATGAAGCGGCTGATATCTGCTTCGCGATTTTGTATTTTCGTACAAACTCGCTGTGAAGGAAAAGAAGAATAAATTAAATGCCATGCTTAGCTTTTTTTATCTTGTTGCAGGTACCTACTATAGATTTTAAAGGCGTTAATAGGTAAAATAACAGCTCATATTTATGGTTATAGTTTGACCGAGACGAGAGTGTACCTTAGGAATGCGTGACGAGGCGTGAGCGTTGACGAATAAGCGGCGTGACGTCGTGAGTATTGACGAATCAGCGCACATACCTAAGGCGCGGTACAGCGGTATTGGTCAAACTATAGTCCATGACCAACCATGAGTGGACCTTACTTTTGCCTAATGCCTCAAATTACATAAAATACATTACGCCGGTTTCAGAAAAGCTA
This sequence comes from Agrochola macilenta, assembly GCA_916701695.1. NCBI lineage: Eukaryota > Metazoa > Arthropoda > Insecta > Lepidoptera > Noctuidae > Agrochola > Agrochola macilenta. Next base: position 6,211,171 of record OU753564.1, on the reverse strand, counting down.
GAAAAAAAAGGTAAAAAATACCCCAAATCTTATTTTAACTGCTTTCACAGTTTTACAATCAACTGTGCTGCTGTAATGGGTTGTAAAATATAATAATCGTATCGTATCTTGGGGTTGGCTTCCAGTATAACCGGTTGCAGCTGCGTACCAGTATTTCACAAACAATATAATAATAACATTAAATCAAATTCCTTAACATGATGATTCTACTACATATTAATTTCAGAATGCTGTCGAAAAGCTTTTAAAAGACAAACTATTAAACTAGCTTCAACCGGCCCGGCTTCGCCCGGATAAGTACTTATCTACTGCGCACCTACCTACCTACCCTACCTACCTACCTACCTTCTCTACCTACCTACCCTACCTACCTAACCTACCTACCCTCGCTACCTACCCTACCTACCTACCCTTAACTACCCTACCTACCTACCCTCCCTACCTACCCTACCTACCTACCCTTAACTACCCTACCTACCTACCCTGCATACATACATACCTACCCTTACCTACCCTACCTACATACCCTACCTACCTACATACATACCTACCTAGCTACATACAGTACCTACCTACGTACATACCTACCTACCTACATACAGACCTGCCCTAGCTAGCTACATACAGTACCTACCTTCCTATGTACATACCTACCGACCTACATACAGACCTACCTATAAGATTTTCCATATTTTCTCGCCGTTTAAATCTACTCTGGACTTCCACAAATATTTCAAAATAGACATTAGCCAAATCGGTCCAGTGAACAGCAATTCATTTTTATTATGTAGATGAGAGAGCAAAGTGCAAAATTTAAAACTACCACAACTATTGAGAGACGTCGAAAGATAAACGTTTTACGAGCAATTTTAGACCAAAGAGAATAAATAAGTTGTACGTCTCGTACTGCAGCTCTTTTGCAAGCTCTAGATTCTTTTAGTTTATTTTGAAGGCGAGCTCGCTAATATTTAAATCGTGAGGCGCGATTCCACCAAAATTGTGTGCAGCACATTTGTTTACAAATATTTTGTGCAGAACACGCCCGTGCACGTACTGAGCTGCAGATCCGTTAGTCTCTGTTCCCACCGGCAAAGCTGTGTGTAACTTTTGTAAGCGTGCAGCACATTTGTAAATGTTTACTTGATTACACAGTCACGCACAGTGCCACACACTGGTGGAATCGCACCGACCGCGTCAAAATATGGCCACGTTTCTCTTTCGTTGACAATCACATTTTAATAGTATATTGGCTTGCGCACTTTTAATAAAAATCGTATCTAATCGTTTCATGCGGGATATGTGAGCTGACTCTTCTCAGTATGGACACTTTTGTGCACATACTTAAACTCAAACTCAAACTCAAAGCATTTATTTCAAATAAACCAATTACAGGTACTTTTGAATTGTCAAGAGGTTGGTCAGTCAGAAATATGAAGCTAGTTAGTTGCCCTTTCCAACGCATAGTAGGTTCCTATGGAGAAGAACGGGTAAGAAACTCCACGGACACTCTTTTAAATCAGAATATTTTTTACAAAATATTGGTTAGATCATTCATGTTTTAATTATACATGTGAGAACAATGTAGAAAACGTGCACATTAAAAGCGTCCGTAATAAATAACAATTCAAAAATTTAAAGTACGGTGAGGGCAAATCTAACGATTTAAATCTTTGCTAGCTCCAATGTTTTATTTATTACCAGAGATCGACCGGATGAGGTTGCATGGAAATACATTTGGAGTGACGGCTAGTGGCTACTTCCATATTATGGAGAATCGGAAGTGGGTCAGACTTCGGGATAAAATGTATTGCTATTCGATTTATGTTAAGTGAGTACGAGTATACTAAGTTAGTTATATTTAAAGGAAGATTTATGCTTGGCCGAGCCAGTGAATGTACAGACGCCAGCACATCAAGCTACTACAATCTGTCAAATTTATTTAATAGATTTTCAACTTTAGCACTACAGCATAAGGTTCAAGGTTGATTGCGAAAATTTGACAGTTTCGGGTAGCTTGACCTGCTGGCGTCTGTACTTTACCTAACATGCACTTAAGCTAGTCGGCTCGTCGTTAATGCGAATGTCACTTCAAGAAATATACTTCATGAACTTATACAATGTCGCCCATGGGCATGTGAAGGCCCGTATTTTTCTGAATATTCATGAAAAAATATCGAAAATTAACTTTAAAAGGGGGGGGGTCTATCTTTAATAATTTGCATGTTATTAAAATTTTTATTTAGATATAGCTTTTGCCATATCTCATATGTTATTGGCTCGATTTGGATTATGTTTAAAGCTTATGAGTCATTTTATCGGATTGACCAAAAAAAAAAACGTAAAATTTGTCGATTATGAAAAAAAAAAGGAGGTGAAGACATCTTTTTCTAAATAAAAACAGTATTTATTAAAAAAAAACACAAGTGTAAGTCCATAAACTCATAGCGGGCAAGAAAAAAAAAAATAAGAAGTTAAAAAAATAAAATATAGACCCCCCTTTTTAAGTTTATTTTCGATTGTCGATTGTCGAAGTCGGTTGTTTTTTTTTGTAAAAAGTTTTTATTTTTCACTTTTTAGTTGTGGTACCTACCCCACACAAAGTCGAATACCAGTACCTGCTATGTAAATAACAGTCACAGGAAGTTATCATCATATCATCTACATATACTAAGTGTGAAAAATACGTATTACTGAAGCTTACTCAAAAACTATCCCAGCAAAGTTAATAAAATTTATATGGGACCTATCCGGTCAAACAAAAAAAGAAATTTCAAAATCGGTCCATAATTGACGGAGAAATCGACGGACATACATAAAAAAAAAAAAAAACATGCGTACGCATCGAACATATAACCTCCTCCTTTTTGGAAGTCGGTTAAAAATACGGGCGGTCACTTGCCCATGGGCGACATTGTATAATCCATCCAGTTGGCCTCGGAAATCACGTTAAGCCGTTGGCCCTGCGCCTGATCTCTCTCCGGTCGGATTGCCGTTCCATCGGACTATGAGAGTGACGGAACAGAGAGTGCACCTGTATCTGCGCACACACTTGTGCACTATAATATCTCCCGCGCCGAAGACTCGTGAGATTGGTCACCATGGCCGAAATTCGGTCTGGAGGACATAATCTTTTTTACATCCTTAACATAATCTTTTTATTATTTGACATTATAAACTTACAATATTCTAAGTATATATATATATTTTAAATTAAATTTGGTTTGTTACAGCTGTAGTGGCAATCATGTCATTTGGTTTAAATAGGTCTTTATTTTTATTTATCTTTTATATACCTAGTTTCTTTTCTTCAAAATTTTGTGAATGTGAGAACGTTGTAGGCTTAACAGACTGTAGATCTGTGGACCATTTTATATTTTGCTAAGTACCTGGTACTTGTTGATAGGCCTACACTGTCCTCTCATACCTTTTAACACTGTAAAACCATTTACTTTTAAAAGAGTAACCGTGGAGTTTCTTGCCGGCTCTTCTCCATAGGAAATGACCAATTGGAACCGTGCACCTAGCTTCTGACGTTTCCTAAGTGCCATTGTAGGTTTATGTGAAATAAAATATTTTGATTTTGATTTTGTTCGATTCCCAGTGGAGGCAAAACTTTCTGCTCTTTTTGGTTGGTGGTAGGGTTTGTTCTAAGTCCGCCTGGCTAGCTACCACCATCTTATCTAAGTCTATCGCCATAATAACAATGATAACACCATTGTTGTGTTTCGATAGTTAGAGGTACGATAGCCAATTCCTCTGTGGTTGAGAAGTTGAAGCTCGCTTAAAACTCCGGCCTGATCATCACTTACCATCAGGTGAGACGCAGGTCACAAGCTTCCACGTATTAGATTTTTTTTAAAGATGACATTTCTCAATCCCATAAAGACCAACATTACAGAATGAACGAAAATAAGATAGAAACAAAAATACTTTCATTAATTGAAGAGCGCGCCTACGTCACAGCTCCCGCTCCCGTTGCGTGGGTGCTTCTTTATGCGTAGGTGAGAGGTACCTGATTTAATCAACACCTTGAATTCTTTCACTACATAAAATTCATGGGACTATTTATACTTCTATAGTGCGAAATACCAAAACGAGGCAAAGAATTTCAAGCGGATCCGAATAGAAATTGTCTCGTTGTCCGCAACAAATCCACCAAATGGATTGAGGTACTTTTCTTCCTTTCTTAGTGCCTGCTTTATCTTTATTGTGCTCTTCTTTACACAAGCGCGTTTGATTCGGTTTGTCCAGTGTTTCTTGATCTGCGAATGCGTAAGAAAAATGAATGTTCCAGCTTTGCAAAGATATTTCTACGGAGGGTGGACAATATTGCATTATGTTTGTATTCCTAACAGAAGAGAGAGATTAAATAGAAATCATGTATGCACATGAAAAGATTAGAAGGAAATAATCCTGTTTCTATCAGAATCTAGGCACATATACTTACTGAGTACGAGGAAATCCACTTACATGCATCGTCTGCCTTCATTCCTAATCCTGCTTTTAAAATAGCATGTAATACTTGCAGGAGCTGGCATCGTGCCTACGATGTATTTAAGGGAATGCTTTTGTCGGATATTCTTCAGAATTGGTTGTATTTAAAGTATTATAATCATTAAAATCATCAATACAACTATGTAAGTTCATATTACCTACCCTATTGAATGACTATTTCACGAAATCATGACATTTGAGGCCAATAGGGATGATGACAAAGTTCTTTTTTAGTCCATCATCGACTCAGAGTAATAACTATCATCGAGATTATTAAAAAATATTTGACACGTATTTTTTCTTTTTAAACGTAATCTGAAGATTATGGCGATACATTGAGTTAAAATGTGTCATGACGACACGAGTATGTAGATTTTATACTTACTTGTGACGTAGCGACCAACTTAAAATGCGTTATATCTAAGTAGTTTTTTATTAATATGATAAAGCAAAAAATACGTGTCTAATATTTTTATAGTATCTGACTGACGGACTAATTAGATATATTTTTTCATCCAGACATTTTCCCTATTCTAACTGAGTTGTATTGATGATTCTAATGGTTATAATTCTGTAAATACATATTTGTTACGGCTGCGAATCATATTTAGATCAACAAAACCTGACACTGACCTTCAAATCGCGAAAAAACGTTAGAAAATTTGAATTAAGCGGGCTTTCGCTTGGAAGACATTTGAAAGTTTTGGGTCATGTGTTTCTTGGAAAAGCTTACTTTTTAATTTCACGAACGTTTACCCACTTCAAAACAACTGTTTGTTTTCATTTCTAAACCCTTCAAAAGAGAATACCTTAAATAAAACTCAAACTTTGCTTTATTAAATTTAAGCTTCGTGCAGACTAGCGCGACGCGACTGGTTATTGTTGTACCATGATGTTTTCTTAGAAATTGTATTGTTCGAGTCGCGTCGCGCTGGTCTGCACGAGCCTTTAGAAAAGGTAGTTTCTTGCTGCTGCTTTAAAAACTTTTAGAACGTGCAGCATCTGTATAGAAGAGTGAGACATGCTTCATCAACCCTAAACAAATAGGCTTTTTTTTTTTTTTTTTTGGGTGGGAAATCATCAAATGACTCCTCCCGCTCTGGGCGGAGCGAGAGGGAGTGTCAGACTTTTACTGACTAAAACCCACCCGTGTTCCTTCCGTTGCCTGTGTGCCGGGGCCGCGATATCCCTTTCGGACCAACTCGCAACCCTGGCAGGCATTGGCCCTTACGGACCCCGTCAGTTGGTGCTGACATCTCTTTGAGGCGCGCGTGGAACACAACGCGCCGTCGACCCGGGCCTGGTCCTAATCGGACGGCGAGCTACCCATTGCCCACCGTCCGCAAGCCCGCGCCTACGGTGGCCGGAAGTCGGCTCGCGACTCCCGACGCCCGGGGCGTCTCCTGCGGCGACTAGGGGCGCGAGGGCGCGCATCTTGCATTTCCCTCGCGCGCTCCGCCTCCTCCTTCGCGAGCATTACTGCTTCGCAGAAGGAAGTGACGGCTTCCCATGCACTCTCGCTCCGGACCATGGCCTGAACCAGGGCTGGACGCGAGAGATCGCCGCTGCCGATCGCCTCCGTGAGGACACGGCGGTGCCCCGCCCAAGCCGGGCAGACCTCCACCGTATGCTCCACCGTGTCCTCCGGGCGATCCACACAATGGTAACACCCGGGCGTTTCCTCCCGCTTTATCCTGAACAGGAACCTCCCGAAACAACCGTGTCCGGTGAGGACCTGCGTCAGGCGGAAGGTGAGGACGCCGTGGCGCCTCTCTAGCCACTCCTCAAAGAGGGGCCTTACCGCCGCAATTGTGGCGTGCCACTCTCCATGCCGCCATGAGATCCCGCCGGAGCTCTGTCCGCTGTGCCGTGATTTCTCGCGGCAGCGGAGTTACACCCCGGCGTTTCGCCTCCTCGCGCAACTCCCACATGTGCGCGAGGACAAACAAATAGGCCTAAGGGCAGGATAATGATGAATTGATCTTCTTCTTACTTTTCGCCTTTTTACTCTAAGCTTCGTTGTGTCGATGGCACGACAGTGTATTAAATTTACTGACCCAATACTTCGCCACTGCCATGACATCGTCGGTGGCAGCGCAGAGATCGTATGACTGCATTTTTTGGGGCACTGAGGGCAGGATAGGAGGTGGGACATAGTTTGCGACAAATCCACACCCTGCTGCCGTACCGTCGAGATGGCCCCACTTTGCGATGATGTAGAATTTATGACGTTATATGTATTTATTGACTCTAAATTCATGAGAAGCCTAGATAGATATGATGACGTTGTTGCTCTAATATTTATGAAACACACTTTATTATTTTCTTCTACAACGTTACACTACACATTAGACCTAGCAATATTTACTACTACTTGCCCCGCAGTTTTTCCCGCGTTACTCTCGATCCCGTGGGAATATCGGGATAAAAAGTATCCTATGTCCTAATCCAGGTCATGGTCTACCCATGTGCCAAATTTCATCCAAATTTTTGCAGCTGTTTTAGCGTGAAAGCGTAACAAACAAACAATCCAACTTTCGCAATACGCACCCTTCAAACAATCCAGAATTTTTTATCAATTTTCACCCTCTGTCCAAATATCTAAGCAGCTAGTTCCTCACCCTGATCAACATAGTTACTGCAAATATATGTGACGTAGATACATGTTACACGTCCCACCACGACAGCCGTAGAGACAGACTGACATATTACCCCATTTATAGTATTAGAATAAATATTACATGTAACGGGACTAGACAAGACAGACAGGGCAGTTATATTATCTGTGACGTCCCGACATAATGTTACTGAATGTCCTAGGTGAGAGATAAATGCGAGACGAAAGCAACACAATGTGAACTATTACGATTACAATTAACATTGATGCAGGTAATGACTTTAAGAGTAATACGCGGTCCGCAAGTGGCACGTTAAGGCTAAGCGAATGATGCAGGTAACGCAAGGCAGCACAGTACAGATTTTTCAGGGTAACGCAGGTGAGGCAGACATAGGCCGCGAGCGCATGCTGCAACGCAGCTACACTGACACATTCGCGTCCAAACAATAGTAGTCAGACAGTTGTTTGACTACTATTGTACTGAACTGTCAAACAGTGTCGTAGTACAAACAATAGACGTGTAGTAAAAAATATGTGACCACCTCACGCGTCGCGCAGAAATCTGTGCCGGTACTGCAACGAGACGAAGAGCAGGACAGACACATATCTGCGTAGCACGTGCCTGCACCGCAGCGTTGGCAGCTCTGAGTACGTTCATGCATTATAAAATCTGCTCTGCCCTGCGCTGCATGGACCTGTGTCAACTGCGTCTCAGTATACGCTTAGCCTAAAACTGGGCTAGTTAGCAAACGTGTACCTCACTGTCGCGCCGGCGTCAATGGTAGCGTGCTGGGTACCGCGTACACAGCAACATAATGCTTGTTTCGTTTTCGCTCTCGATAACTACGACATGTCGTCCTACATGTAACTCTAATACAGTGTGACATTTTGCCATTTTAGAAGATCAAATGTTGGGTAGATAACCTACCTACCTACCTAGTTAATTGACTCAGGCGTGACTTTGCGGAAATCCATTATAAAATACAATAGACAACGTATATTTACACTCTGCTCTCGACGCTTGACGTGACAACATGACGGGTCCGGGTTTGCAACAAGTCAATCGTCATCCTGAGGATACCTCGTTGAGAGGTGTAACACGTGGTGATTTCTTACAGGGTTCTTTATTACTCACTAAGAACAGTTAAGCGGATTATGTTACTAAATATACGTCGTCTATTGTATTGTAACCTCTTTATACTAATGATATCATTGCGATATATAACACGACAGTCTAAGGTCAAAGAAATGTACACAGCGTCTTATCGCAAAACCATACGCCAGTATCTTCTGACTATTTCATGGTTTTCATATCATCGCGTTCCATCGCATTTGTATCTCATCTAGGACAGTGTGTGACGTAGGTCCTTGTTACATTTTCGCATCGTATAAGTGAGACGTAACAAATTACGTTCAGAGCCATTTATTTGGCTTGGGGACGCTAAAATGGCCCTTTTATGTGTTTATTTATAAATGGTAAGGGTAATTTATTATCCCGGTGATTCTCGTGACATCGAGAAGGATGGAACATGACTTTTACCATTTAATTCTTAATTTTTATCCATCACGTAGTCATTTGTTTTTTTTTTTGTTTATGCTGGGGAGAAGAATTTCAGTAACGTATTCAATATTCCAGTTATTGGGGATTTTTTTCCCACTTTTTTCAAAATTAAATGTGCAATTTTAAGTCTGTCTTCAAACTATTATTAAAAAAAATTATAGGTTGTGACTCGAATTTGAAATGTGCTCTCTGCGTTTGAATAATTACGTTTTTGCAAATGTCGTTCGGTCTATTTTTCATTTCAATTATGCTATAGATCATTAGGTTAATTTATTGCCCTAGTGATACTTTTGTGTGAGTGATAGTTTCCAGTATCATTATTACACTTCATAATTATTTAATTAGGGTTTTAGAAACCCAAACATGGTTAAGCGCCAATTCTCATAGGTGTTAAGGTGTTAAAAATTTACTTTAGAAACTTTAAGCGGTGCTTTAGACCATCATCAGACAGTTTAATACCTACTGTTCTTATTTGTATGGGACAGCTTCTTTTTTTCGCGATACGTACACCTTATACAATGTCGCTCATGGGCATGTAACCGACAAAATCGATAATTAACTTTAAAACAATTTTTTTTTCTTTATGTACTTACACTTGAGCTTTTTAAATAAATACAGATTTTTTTAGAAAAAAATGTTAGTTAATCCGATAAAATATCTCTCTCTCATAAGCTTTTAGTAATAATAAACAGAATTCAAATCACGCCAATAACATCGGAGATATAGAAAACGCTACTCAAAAAATAAAAAATTGAATAACATGACAAATACTATAGATAGACCCCCCTTTTAAAGTTAATTTTCGATAATTTGTCATGAATATTCAGAAAAATATATGCCCATGGGCGACATTGTTTAAGTAGAGTGCGAGTTTGAATTTTTGAGTCACATGGCAAAATGTAATTGGAATTTTGTCGAGCGAAATTGCAATAGTTTTTAGAATAGAAATATCTAATTAGGTAAGTAGTATTGCATTTTAGTACAATGGAATTATTATGTACTTAATTCGGTTCACTAATGTTTCACCAAAACACCATTGACAAATTTTTACTTTACAACCAACGTTTCGTATACTATTTATTTCACAAACAACATAATCCGCAAATGTTTTAGTTTATAAACACTCGCTTTACAAAGATTTATTTAGCAAATGCTTCTCTTTAAAAATGTTTCGCATGATATTTAATAATTTGTACATTTTTCATTTAATATTTAGATTCTTTTGGAAAAATCACGTTTACTAAATATCATTTTATAATAATTTTTCTAAACCACATAGTGATCATGGTTGCAATTTCCATTTGGGTCTTTGAATAATTTACAAGCAAGTACTGAAGATCTTTAAGCCTACTAAAGTGGTTTTTTATATAATATTCTAGTGGTAGGGGGTCGCAGTTCTAACCTAACCTTTTTCGCGAATTAAAATAATTAACCTAATCTAACTAGTTCGGTTCCGGGTAGCCTACTAAAATATATTTTTTAGTTCCACAAGTCGTGAACTGGCATTAAAATTTTTTTTTTTTAATAATCTTTGTTGATCTATAAATTAATATTACCCTTTTGCCTATTTAATGAGTTAATTTTTAGGATATTTCGTAATGCAATATGTCAAACGTTTTTATTCCAAAAGTTGTTTTATGAGATATCATGAATTAGAAATTAATTGTTTGCCAAATAATACGTTAATAAAAAAAAGTTTATTGGATAATTATTTTCTTAACTGAATTATTTGGCAAACTTGTTGTTGTATAATGATGAAATAACAAGTCATGTTTTTGCCAATCGTTATTTGTCAAGTGAAAATTTGTAAATATTTTTTTGGTGAAATGACGGGACACCACTTAATTCACGAATTGTTATGACGTTTCCTGCTTTTAGGGCTATATTTATTTATTTACTAAAAATGTATTCACAAGTTTAAAAAAATACTGCGGAATTAATGTCAGACTAACCATACTCTTAAACGTACTGTATCTTTTCTACCAAATTGTGAATAGATGCTCAAACGTAAGATCGATTTAAAACTGACAGATTTCATAAATACCACAGAATATTCTCCATTCAAATACGAATTATAAATCGAGATTCATTACCGAATATTGTCCTAAAATACCAGCTTCGGAATCAAGTAACAAACCTACATAAAAAATTAACGTAGACATCTCCGAGTTCTATATTTAGCTCCATAATCAGCTTACTCCATTTCAGGGGTAACCCAAAAGGTTTTGCTCTCTCAGGACTTTTCTCGAAGGTAACAGAAAGTAAGATAATCAAGTCGTATTACAATCAATCATTCATCGACGTCTGGACGATGACAAAGGAGCTTTTAAACTTTACACTGAGAGCAGTGACCAAGCTTTGGGAGGGTAAAAGGAAAGAAAGAAAGAAAAATATTTTATTTGGGACAAGCACAGGAAATACAAACACTAAAAAAGAGCATTTAAATCTAACAAAACTAACATATTTTTGAATAAATGAAAATAAAATATATATACAGGATGTCCGGTAATTAATGGATAACCTTAAAATGGGTCATGGTAAAACTAATGGCCATTCAGAAAAAAAATAAAAAATAATACAGTTGGTACCAAAGATATGATTTTTTTAATAATAATCGGTGTTTTTGTTACCTTATTTTACATTTTTATACACCACGGCCACAGATTAAGGAATTCTTTATGTTTTTTATTGATATAGTAATTTACGTTAACTGAGCTGATAGATAGGCAATAAATAGTATGACTACTATTACACGGTTTTTTTTAAATTCAACTTGAATGTTTGTTCTGGGGAAAAATTTGTGAAAAATATTCAATTTGACAAAGTTTAAGCAAACGTAAAGTAAAAAAAAAAAATTTTTTTCTTTTATTTGTATTTTTCTTCTGAATGGCCATTGGTTTTACCATGACCCATTTTAAGGTTATCCATTAATTACCGGACACCCTGTATATAATAATAATAATAACCCGTGCAAGGCCAAAAAGGCTCCTATCTCAGCATAATGCTGCTTTATTTTTTTTACCCACTGCGATGCCACAGACACACCTACGGACATATATAAATCCCACTACGGGATTACAAAATAAATAAAACAATAATAGATGAATCAATTAATTAATTTTTAGATACCTAACATAAGGTAAAAGAAATATCCTCCTTATTTATTTATTTATATATACTTTATTGTACACCAGATTATACATTACATAAAGAAAAAGTAATACACTACAAAATATACAATGGGCGGCCTTATCGCTTACTGCGATCTCTTCCAGGCAACCTTGGCCTTCCTTCCTTCTGAGAAGCCGGGTAAAAAGTTGTTAACATTCCATCATTATTTCTGGGTTTCTAATAAGAGTAGGGATCAATAGATATTAGGGGACTTTCACTGAAATATTTTAAATCTAAATTACGTAAATGGCTCATAGGTTTATAGTATGCAAGAATTCTTTGATAAAAAAGTAAGTGATAAATAATGTTACTGATATTTATTTAGATAGATACTGCTTAGATAAACTGTTTATAAACATTATAAAAAAATAAAAAATATATACTAGGAGGCATAATGACTGTTTACGAGTACTTCCACTGTTATTATTGATTTTAGTTGCATAAAGAACTTGTTTTCTTTAAAATATTTGTATGCCAGTCCATGGCGAGATATTAGATTACTTTGACTCAAACTCAATGCATTTATTTAAATGCAGTGAGCAATGAAATGAGAGACATTCAAAATGTTTTTATTCACTCAGTGAGTAAAAGAGAGTTTTATTCACTGTTATCGATGAATAAAATGCCCATTTTCGAGTGGCAATGGTAAAAAATATTCTATTCTATTCAAGGTATCTGTTCATTGATACTAAGAAATATAACATACAGTCCTTTCATAGTTATTTTACTCTGAAATCTACAACTCAACAGCAACCTTATTGTAACGAGAATAACGACCACTATGATTTTGACAGACTCGTCAGTGGCAACAACCCATTAGCAACCTTATTGTAACGAGAATAAAGATCACTATGATTTTGACAGACTTGTCAGTGGCAACAACCCTACAGCAACCTTATTGTAACGCATATAAATCCACTGCGATTTTGACAGTGATGTTAAAGCAGAGGTAATTTATCTGAAAAAGAACTGTAGTCGTTCAAACCCACGCACCACTACGTTGTTGGCAAAACTAGGAAACTATAATGATTAAGCCAAGGTCAGTCATTGCGTGGTGTTAGTCGACAATGCAATACGAAAATCGAAACGCAAATTTCTTCCATTCTTTTCCAAATGAGATGAATTGATAATGATGTCATAGCATTTTCCTGTTTCGTCGGATATCTTCTATTCATATTATGAAATAAAGCCGCTTTTCGCTTTTGTCTGTATATCCGCGTCACCAATAAGATCACTATTATGTCTTCCTAGGAAGTTTCCACTCATAACTTTGTATTTCTTAAAGAATAACTAATAAGTGGATACGAGTAATAAATCAAGTTTTATCTGAAGTCTGCCAATATTTTCGGGTCAAGTCCCTATTTCACGAGATGCAATGGTCATATTAATGGTTCCACCACAAAGTTTTGACATCGAAACTTATTTATTAGTTACCTCGACGCCTTTTTCCGAGTTCTCAATCCCAAGAAAGCAATATACGAGGTATTCTGAGAAATACTTCGAGAGAAATAGATCAGGGAACGGAATTATGTATGAGTGAGTTTCGTTGAACTTTTTGATGTAGGAAAGTGAATTAGTTTTGTGATAATATAAGATTAATCAGTAAGCCTGTTTGTCCGTCGCACCGTGAACAGGCGTCAACGAGAAACGAGATTACGCTCCGATAGTAAATGTTCTGTCGCTACGGCGACGTCATCTCGTTCACGTTGACGACCCGTTCACGGTGCGGTGGACAAACGGCCTTAGAGGTGGTTCTCGTACGGCAAAATCGGATATTATGTAGATATAATATGTTCGGGAAAAGCCACTCGGCTCAGCTAGAATTGTGCTGAACCGACCCGAACATGATTCAGCAAGGGTACAGGCCGAATGGAGTTTGCCATGTCAACATGTGAAAGAAACCACAACTCGTGGCTTAGTAAGAACAGCCACACGGGTCGATCCATCAGGTTAAGCTACGCTTGCCGGGGTTGGTCTGTGGATGGGTGACCATCTTTACATACCGAGACTCCTCCGTGGCTCGGAAAGCACGTTAAGCCGTTGGTCCCGGCTGTCATTCGTGGATCTTTGACAGTCGTTACGGGTCGTCAGACACCCGAAAGTCTGACAACCAGTCTTACCTAGGGGTATCGCTCAGAGTAATAATCGTATTCCCCATTTACTGGGTTGTGGAGGTCAGATAGGCAGTCGCTCCATGTAAAATACTGGTATTCAGCTGCATCTGGTTAGACTGGAAGCCGACCCCAATATAGAATAGAATAGAATATTCTTTATTATGTACACCATAAAAAAATACAGATAAAAATGTAGACATTTTACATAGGGTGACACAATGGGCGGTCTTATCGCTAAAAGCGATCTTTTACAGACAACCTTTGGATGGATTAAAGGGAGAAGGAGAGACAAATACTGCAGGTAGGTGGATATAGTTGGGAAAAGGCTAGGCAGATTGATGTGAAAGAGACCACAACAGTACATTTCTATAGTAGGTAAGCATCGTGACGCGGCGTACGGCGTGACGCTGTAAGCGGCCGACGGCGTGAGGAGACGAAGGAGGAGAGAAAATAAGTTTTTTTTTAAGCACGTACTATCGGAGACATATCTGAACACCGTAAGGACTATTTCTGCTTGCAGCACTCGGCCTCAATCGCTAACGTAACGCTTACCTACGTAAAAAAAAAGTCGTGTGCGTAGAGTTTTGTTTTCAAAGTGTTATGCACGACCGCGATAGTACATTGAAAACAGATCAAACTTAAAAAGAAAACAAACAACATCGCTCATAGGTCGTTGCCCTTCACACCGAAGTGACAACAACAAATAGTAAATGTAATATGCAAAGCAAATTCATATTTCAATTTCAAAGCTATCCACACTCAACCGTGTAATCGAATTGATACATAAAATGGCGTCAAAATAAAAACGCTTTCGATGAAATCGAGAATAGGGTTGTCAGCGTTAAAAAAAGACTGCATAAAAAATCTCTCCTTGTCATTTATCTCATTTACTTCACTGTGCGAAACGCTTAAGTTCCGGTAAAAAGGAGGTCATTATATTATTTTAAAATTATAATGTAAACATTATGGGACAAAGTATCTTATTGGTCCCTTATGTCCACAAAATATTGCGATCACTAATCTTTAATATGACACTGAAATTAAATTGTAATTAGATTTAATTGTACATATTAACGATCTACGCTTGTTCCCAGAGGTATAAAGAACAGGGTGTAAAGTTCACTCATCCTCTATTGAACAGGGGGGATCCCTCCGAGTAGACGGGTGTTTTGTCTGGTGGGCAACTGCCCAACGATTGATGTCGAGACGTTGTATACGGGGTGTCAGGGACATCGACGCGAAAACTGTTACCATGAAATCCCCTGCGTTGAAATAAGTAGAAAAAAAAGATCTGCAGATCTGCTGTTTCATAAAGAAGTGCCTGCGCGATTCAAAATGTATGAAACAGCAGATTTTTTTTTTAAATAACCGACAAAAAAATTTGGAGCAGGGTGGTTCAGAATCATGTACTGAATCTTGCTAATGCTAATGCTTACGCGATGCAGGATTTTGTGTGATGCATAGTTCGATGTGGCGTTGTAGATCCGGCACACAATTTAACCATATACCTTGATTGTCCACTAGTTCTCATAACTGGAGAAATCCATGCAATGGAACAATATATTCATACTGTAATATAATATTCACAGTACTAAAACAATCAGTCTGCCGCATGCTGGCTATTCGACGTACCGTAGCCATGTTGGAATGGCCAGCCGAAGCCATTCTGTGGTCATCGAATTGCCAGTGTATATACAGTACATTGCACTGGACATGTCGAGTGTCAAGCGTTTGTAAGGATGAATAAACACTAGAATAATAGTCTCAAATATTGAATTAAGTAAATTAACCCTTCCGATTGCGATGCAGCAATGAGCATACTGTTCTCACATATCAGATCTCATTGAAAAATCATATGAATAATTAGGGACCCGATCACTTTTCTGAATTGTTTTTGTTCGAATTTCATTTTACCGAAAACTATTGACCGACGTCTTTTTTGCTATATGCATTATTTAACATATTTTTAGATCATCGAAGTATCATGTGTCATAGGTATTATTTTACCGAACTATATTTCGCCGATTTACCAAATAACTTTTTGCTGTTGGCCGAAGCCCTTTTGAACTTTTTTCATTTGCCCAATGATTTATTTACCATATTTTCACCACACCGAAACAATAGTTTTCAATATTAAATTAAAATAGTGTCATAAAAAGTCAATATGTTGTGCTACAAAATTTAGTGACAGAAACGAATCGCTGCAAAGCCCGCGTAGTCCACGTAGTCTTGTATGCTAGGGCATACAAGACTACGTAGACTACGCGGGCTTAAATTACCCTCTAGGGGTAGGCCCCTAGAGTGTAATTTAAGCCCGCGTAGACGCGGAGGGGTGGGGCGGCCCGCGAGCTGAGGAGCAGGTGGTTTGAAGGTGGTGAGCGTTAAAACCACCTGCAACGATAAGCTCGCGTGGAGCTGCAAACCCCGAAGCGCCGGAGCCATGACAGAACCAATGCTTGCTGCATGTTGCACGCCTGCGTAAGTTTATTCCCGTTGTCCCCGTATGCCATATCCCCGTCACGGGGACAGCGGGACGGGATTAAATTTATTTCCCGTTGTCCCCATAACGTACATTCGGCTAACGGGGACAACGGGAAGTAAACCTTTTTTAAAACGAAACAGCTAGGTTAGGTTAGGTTAGAACTGTGACCACACAACGCACAAGCCGAGCGAGCGAAGCGAGCGGTGCCGCGGCAGCGGCCGGCTAGTGCCAGAAACATATTTTTGAATGTACAACCAAACCACGGGGACAACAGGAAGTATTTTTAAATATTTAATTGAAGTACCGCTGTCCCCGTAGGACGGGGACACGGCGTACGGGGACAACGGGAATAAATGCCTGTGTACATGTTGCATGCTTGTTTGCACGCTGCATGCTTGCTTGCATGTTGGATGCCTGCTTGCATGCTGCATGCCTGCTTGCACGCTGCATGCCTGCTTGCATACTGTATGCCTGCATGCATGCTGCATGCTTGAAGCAAGCATCCTTCCTTCACCCATCCATACGTCGTGGTATAATAAATGTTCGGAAACATAATACTTCGAACACATGTTATTTCGGCTAAGTGTAACTTCGGTAAAAAGTTTTTCGACCAAATGAAACGTCGGAGTAACGAAAAAAATCGAATTGATAATAGGTCAACTGATATAGTGGCAGACGTGACTTCGATACAGTAAAAAAAAACGAAACAAAAAAAAAAAGAAAAAAAAAGTTGAAAAGTTTTAGGTGAAATGAAATTCGGTGAAATATTTTTCTAACTTATGATAGGTAACCGAATAATTAGCACTCACAAATTCATCAAAAAAGAAAATGAATAAAAGTCTGACATTAGATTGGCGATTTCAGACGTACTTATATTAATTATAAGTCCAGTGCCCTAATTGCGTAATAAACGATCAATCAGGATCTGAATCGCTTTAAAACAGATGGTTAATCCATTGCTTCATAAGTTCGAAAAAAAAATCTGCTCAACAACGTAAATAACGTAATGAATGTTGTTGAACTGTCAAAATGAAACAATCGTTTACGAAAATATGTTGCGTAATTAGATAACTGGTTTCCTCACGATGTTTTTCTCTAACGTGGTGATCAATGCTCGTGCCTGCTCTGTAGAAGGAGAGGCTTTGCACTGCAGTGGGACAATAAGAGGGAGGTACTATTTGGCTGGGTGGTATTGGCAATAGGCTCGCCCCCAATGACATGGGACTAAAACATAACTGGCGAAATGTCGGTATACTATATAGATGCACCTCTGCCCACCCTTTCGGAAACAAGGCGTTATGTTAAGTTACATACTACAACTTGGATTAAAGGAACTTTCTCATAAATTGGAATAAACTTAAAAATGGATAAACTAAGTAAGGGGCAGCCCTGCATTCAGATATTAATTGGAACGGCAACAAGATGCGATAGTGAAGTGAAATTTAAACTATTTAAGTTGTTTACCGTTTGCTACGAGCTTTCGAAACTTCAGGCTGAAATTAATACCAGCTACTGACTCGGTGTTATTTTCTTTTTACTTCGTTTTTGTAGTTTTTGTTGTTTTTGTTTGAGTAAATAATCATTTAATGGAAATTGAAACGTATCTCTAAGAAGATTGTTTGTTATCCCCGACCACATCCTCAACGCATTGTATTCCGCATAGGTTTGAGTATGTGGCACCTACCTTACTTTATATGTCAGAACAACGATAATGAGTTGACTAATCGGGACACCAGCGCCTCCTAGCGGCGTTCGACAGAGTCTACAACATAACGCTCGGACTGGCTGGAGTTAAGCAGAGTTCATCGGTGGTGGTCAAGCAGTGAACACGTTTAGAAACTGTCGCGTATTCCGAATAGTTGTGTCGTGTACTACAGTGTATTGTATTGTAAGTGTGATTAATTTGATCGTGAATTATAATTTAATCTGAACTACAAACGGTTTTTCTATTGCGCAATAACCAACACTACCCACAGCACGCCCACAGTTGTTAAAATATGGCTGATAATAACGAAAGAGACACATATCCATCTCCGTTATATACTTATTTTATATTTATGTTTAACCGCTTCTGTGTCAGACCCGAAATTCCCGGGTTTTTAACTTCAATTTTCTCCTCGGTTTGATAGGTGGTAGGCCTTGTTCTTAGGCCGCCTGGCTAGCTACCACCATCTTATCTAAGTCTTTCGACATACCAACAATGATAATAGCATTTTGTGTTTCGGCAGTTAGAGGTAAGATAGCCAGTTCCTCTGTGGTTGAGGATTCCGGGTGAAGCTGGCTTCCACCTTCGGCCTGATCATCACTTACCATCAGGTGAGATACTAGCCGAGAGCATCACCATAGTGGTAAAAGTGCTAGCCCAAAACTTGATCTGTCCTTGACTATGACCAAATTTTTTGACAGTTATAGAGGTAGTATGCCACACCTCAAGTTAAATTGGCCACAGCTTCTTTGCGAACCAATTTATTCATTACCAAAGACCCGCCCCTGCCTATCACGGGTGCAACGGCGACAGACATTGTAGCAGACGTGTTCTTGAGTGGAGATCGCAAATCGGCAATCGTAAGGTATCCAGGAATCTACTGGATGCAGGAATCACAGAACCGGTTGATGTGGCGGTGCTTGGGAGAGGCCTATAATGTCCAGCAGTAGACGTCTTTCGGCTGAAATGATGATGATGATGATGAAGCCACGCTCTCAAGTTAGGTGGAGCGACGATTTTTGAAGGATGGCTGGTATCAGCTGGATGAGGATTTCCGATTAACTAAATAAAAAGAAATAGTTTAGCAGTAAAATGACTGAACGGACGACCGAACTTACGTGTGGGCAGTAACAAATCGGAATTAGTCGGTAAAAATCTAACTTGGAAGTAGCGCTTGCCCGCCGCTGCTACGGCACCGCTCACTCGGTCGGCTCGCGATTGGTCGGGGTGCCCTCGCATAGTTACTGCAATCAATTCGGCTCGCGCATGGTTGGTCCAAATTGGTCACAGTTCCAATCTAACCTATGAACTGCCGACCCAATAACTAACTGCCCATTCCAAAATTCTTAGTGCCCATTCATTTATTATTACTTGAGTATTTTTTGTACTGACATTGTAGTATCAAATAACCGACCAATTTTATTTTTATTACTGTTCATGTTTTACTGCCACACAAATTTACCAACTACCGAAAAATACAATCACACCAAATTACTGTCCGTAATTTTTTTCAACTGATCATAATAACCTACTTTATGTTTAAATAACAGTTGTTAAAATTATTACCTGATAATTACAGTCGTAAATTCTTTTTCCAAAAAATATTTTCAACAGAACCCATAATTAGGGAACTGAGCATTTAATTTCGCAACCAAGACCGAATCCCTTTGATTCGTCAAGAAAACATTGTCTTTTACCCGTGAATTGCTAATCTCCTATTAGCGTTAGTCAAAGGGAAATTTGATACCATTCAAAATTAGCGGCTCATATTTGTCAGAGTTTTGAGAGGGAGTCTAATTTACTTAATCTTTTATGAAGTATAATTAGTCTAGATTTAGACAAAATCAAACTGCTTTTTCTATAGTTTGTAATCTGTCCATGGGAAACCGACAAATTGTGAACTGGTATCAAACTTGCTTGCGCCGTAACGCACCTTGCGCTAATACTAAAATATAGCCTGCCTAAGTGCGAGCAACTTGGAAGTAGCGCTCGCCGGCCTCAGCCGCGGCACCGCTCGCTTCGCTCGCTCGCCTCGCGTTCGGTTGATCACCGTACTAACCCAACCCATTTCACCCATTTCACAATTTTTCGACAGTTTATAAAGTAACGGAAATAATACCAATAGGTTATAAACTAACGGTTCTCACAAACTTACGGTGACATATATACCACTGGATATCATGGCACGAGCTTTCCGTCCTAACTTTTCCTGATAACAATACGACCAAATTAAAACTTTTTGCGACGCTGTCAGTCCCGAAAATGTAACGACGAATGTAATACGCAAATTGAAGGTTGAACTTTCAGCAATTAAATCGCGTTATCCTCAAGTGTTCTAAAACGCGTTAACTGCTATAAGCGACGCATTCTACGCATGGTAGATTTAATATACCGGCTTTAAAATACCCTTAACGAAGCCGAGTGTCAGTCGTTCTTCCCGTTAACACGATTTTTATGCTGGACAATACCTTTTTTTATACTGGAACCTTCTGGTAACGATCAAAGTTCCAACTTTTTTATGTTTTCTCCAAAACAAGTTTCAAATGTTAAAACTTAACTTTAAATACTCCCACCATTCCTGTACGCATGAACAAGATGTTTTGCGTGTGTTACATTGCACACTACCGCTAACAGCTAATTTTCTAAATGAATTAATTATTTTTTTAATTAAGGAATTTGATGTTTTTTTTTTATCCAAATTTCTTAAATCTGACGACATTTTACTTTTGACCTAGCGTTTTAAAAAAATCCAATGTGGCAACCCTGCGCAGATATATATATGCCAGTGACCTTACTAGTTCTGTACTGAGCTCGCGCAAGGTGTCGTACGTCCGGCCATTAATAGGACTCGTCCATCAAAAACCGCTGTCGCATTATTAATTTATTATACAAAAAACAAAAGGTATTTGAATAAAACACATATACTAAAATAATTTCACTTTTGATTATAATTTTTACAATATATCTAAAATATTCCTATAATAAGTTAATAAAAAATGTTCTAATAAAATAAAATAAATCTAATCATTAACACTACTCGTTTAGACGTGATCTTCAGTATAAAATCATTAAAAGTCGTTTATCGTCGCCTTAAATTAATTACGGTTTGATTTGATAACAACGAGAACCAACCGTTTATTTTCTATTTTATCTTACCAATGTTGTGGTGAAACTCAATGGAACAGACGGAACTAAGGACCAAATAATTGGGAAGTTAGCCAAGATTTAGTTTGTGATTGGTCTTTTAATACGGAATTGTATTTGTCGCTGTGATTTTGATTAACTCTACTCCAAGATTATTTATTAGCTTTATTGTCGTTTTTGATTGTTTCTGAGCCGTCTATTTATTTTCTTGGAACCGATCTTTGTTTCCTCTTTGTAAGAGCTCCGCACCCTTATTATATTACTTACTGGGATTATCAAATGAAAGGTGGGCTTATATTATAATTTGCATAATTATTTCTAGAACTTATTGCTTCTCATTTTACATCATGACGTCCTCTGTCTTCAAGATGAGTCTTTTATAGTCAGTCTTTTGTCAATTACTTTGGGGTCTATTTTAGCCCTTTTAATTAAAAAAAAAAAAAAAACAGCACCCTAATTGCGTAACACACGATCAATCATAATCTGAATAATATGGAAGTTATTGCTAATCCATTGTTACATATGTTTTCAAAAGTTGTCTGCTTAATAACGTAAATAATGCAATTAATGTGGTTGAACTGTCAAAATGAAACCGATTGTGATTGATCTTCTGTAACAGAAGTTCTGTTACGCAGTAAGGGTGCAGTACAAAATGCTTGCATGAAAACTGAAAAGATATTAATTTCCTTTACCTAAACATTTCCGTTTATTTCTACATAAAAAATCGATTAGCCCAAACAATGAGCTCCTGAAATTTTTCTCTTCTTCATCATAAAATGGAGTTTCGGTAAAAATATTCCTTTGTTTATACCCCGTCTTTATTATAGGTACGACTTTTGTGTTACGGACAAAATATGTTAAAATAAAGGACCAAATAAAATTGAAGTTCTCGTTATGTATGTACAATTTTTTATTTTATGTGGACCTTCTAATGCTGGCTTGGCGACATATACTGGATCGAATATTGCGTTTCGAAGACTTAGAGCTTAGTTTTTTTGGGCTTGAAATAGTTTTTTAATTTTTAATTTTGGTATCGAATTAATAGTTTCGTGTGGTTGCGGACGTAAAGGTTTCGTATGGTGCCGGACGTAAAGAATAATATATAACCATCCCATTTCTTCCCGTGGGTGTCGTAAAAGGCGACTAAGGGACTCACTAGAGAAAATGGGCAGCAGCGTTCTCTATGTATTTTAACACCATACTGCGATCGCCAACCCGCCTGCCAAGCGTGGCGGTTATGAAAAACCCCCCTAATTGGGGGACGCCTATCCAGCAGTGGATGTCTTTCGGCTGAAATAATGATGACGATAATAAAATTAATATGGATTTTTTAAATAAAGTTTTTTTTTTTATCTGTATATTTTGTTTTTGATTGTGCTATATTTTTGAATATGCCAAATTTATTTCCTTTAATAAAACATCCTTACTTACTATCAGGATAAAGTATCCTATAGTGTTAATCCAGGTTATGGACTATCTATGCGCCAAATTTCATCCAAATCCGTTCATTAGTTTTTGCGTGAACGAGTAACAAATATCCATCCATCCTCACAAACTTTCGCGTTTATAATATTACTAGCTTTCGTCGGCGGCTTCGCCCTCCACGCAGGTCGGAAATTATCACACGGGAATGTACAAACTACCGGGATAAAAAGTATCATATATGTTAATCCAGGTTATAAACTACAATCTGTGTCCCAAATTTCATCCAAATCCGTTCAGCCGTTATTGCGTGATTGAGTAACAAACATTAGTTAATTAATTAGTTACATTAGTATGAGTAGGATAGGATAGTAGGATTAAAACCCACTATAAAACTGATTTACATCCGTAAGACGTCCTCGTAATAAAAGGTCCAGTTGAAAACCAGCGTCAGGCACTAGTTGACATTTATGCTATGAACTGCCGTAGTTCATTTTGCGCAGCCGCACACAATACTGTTTTAAGTTTTTTCTGTTCTTGTGTGTAATCTGAGTCAGCTCGTAGCTAAGTAATAACAGCCGCACGGTTTGATTCATCAGGTTAAGTACGCTTGCCGGGGTTGGTCTGTGGATGGGTAATCATCTTAACATACCGAGACTCCGTGCCTCGGAAAGCACGTTAAGCCGTTGGTCGCGGCTGTCATTCGTGGATCTTTGACAATCGTTAAGAGTCGTCAGAAGCCCGAAAGTCTGACACCAGTCTTTCCAAGGTTAGGCAGATGGATTGTGTGTAATCTGAGTCAAATAAATGTATTTTCTTTCTTTCTTTCCGTTCTTTCCTTTCTTTCCTTTCTTTCCTTTCTTTCCTTTCTTTCCTTTCTTTCCTTTATTTCCTTTCTTTCCTTTCTTTCACAGTAGTAGAGCTCTTTGTGCAGGAGCTCGTCCGGGAGAGTACTACCACCCTAACTATTTCTGCCACTATTTAAGAGTGCCTGCGCACAGGTAGACCATGACCTGAGCAATAGGATACTTTTTATCTCGGTAGAGTTCCCTTGGGATAATTTCAGACCTGCACGCAGGCGAAGCCGCGGAAAAAAACTGGTATTGTCATATCATTGGAGAGAAATCCAACTTATTGTGGAGCACTATAAAGTTCAGGATAATAGGGTCACCCCGAAGTTAGCATTATGCAATGTTCGACCTCATCTGTTATTCCTTCATGGACTTATTGGGGGACTTACAATCTGTTTTATATGCTACATATACAACCTTAGTTTTTGTTTACCCTAAACCTCTTATGAGTACAATGACCCCTTCATTGTACTCATCATTATGAACAACTCTCACTATGGGACCAACGCTCAAATCGCGAAAAATAAATCAGCTGTTCCCTACATTTATGTTCGCATATCTCGTCGAAATGTAGGGAACAGCTGATTCATTTTTCGCGATTTCAGCATTGGTCCCATAGTGAAAGTTGTTCATATTGATGAGTACAATGACCCCTTAAGAGATTTAGCGTAAACAAAAACTAAGGTTATATAATATTATTAGGACCTATGAAATTGCCGTTTTACATAGAAAAAATCAAACAATTTGTTTTTAAAGAAAACTATT
The DNA here is from genome assembly GCA_916701695.1 of Agrochola macilenta. Taxonomy (NCBI): domain Eukaryota; kingdom Metazoa; phylum Arthropoda; class Insecta; order Lepidoptera; family Noctuidae; genus Agrochola; species Agrochola macilenta. Next base: position 6,186,845 of record OU753564.1, on the reverse strand, counting down.
TATGTATTTAATCGAGCCAATATGTACTATGGGCCAATAGTGTCGATGCACTTTTGGCATTTTAATGGAAGTTCGTTGATGCCTCTGCTATAAAAATCCTAGGGAAGGGAATCGATGAACTCTTTAAAGCCTTTTTTCACCACCTTCTTTCTCCACCTCGTTGGGTTTGAAATTTTTCCCCTGTAAAAAGTTATCAAAAGTCTAAAAGACGGACGTTTTCGATTGACACACAGAATCCACTTTTCATCATAGGTGACAATCCGACTCAGAATCCTCTCAGTTGTGTGCTTTCCAACAAGTAAACACAAGCTTGGACGCAATTTTGTTGTTTTTGTTCAGTGAGTTCATACAGTACCCACTTTCCGAGCTTTTTATCTTTCAAATTTGACGTAAATGAATCAGTATCGATTTAGCACTTAAGTTGAAGGCTGGTGCAAGTTCCGACGAGGTTTCAGATGAAACTGCTTAAACTATGGCTTTCAATTCGTCGTTACCATGGGGCTCATTGTTGAGATCAAAAATTTCAGAACGGAAGTAATCAAACAAAAAATGCACCGTGTGTTGACTTGTGGTACCTTGTCTATACAGGTCGTTATTGTTGCGTGCAGTCTGTGCTGCTTTGGTGCTGCGATGGAACTCGAATTCAAAAATAGTGCGCTATTTAGATTTTTACATGGTTACAGAAACAGCGATATCAAAGAAAAACAAACGGCGGAAATAGAAATGAACAACTGTTAAAAGTCATGCTATATTAAAAAAAATACTTGAATTTGGAATTCTAAATGGAATGAAAGATATCGATCTTCACACTAGCCAGTATCAAAAATTTACGGCAATTTTATAGGTATGGACCTAATACATTGTAATCCTACTAACTATCCTAACTTTATATTATAAATGTGAAAGTGAGTTTGTTTGTTTGTTTGTTACACTTTCACGCTAAAACGGCTGAACGGATTGAATGAAATTTGGCACTCGGGTAGACCGTGACCTGAAATAGGATATAGGATACTTTCTATCCCAGTAGTACGTTCCCGTAGGATAATTTCCAACATATGTACTCACTCTTACAATTATTTTACTTTATACCTTACCGAGATAAAAACTTTTAACAAAAAAAAAAAAAACAACCGACTTCCGAAACTACTGAAATGAAATGAAATTGTTTATTCTGTAAATAGGATATCGGAATCACTTTTACACGTCATATAAAAAAATATTAAAAATAAGCTAGGTGAGGTCGGTGTTTCCTATCTGACTACTCTGAGAAGAAAGGCCGAAACAAACTCAGAGGTCACAGTCTCTTTTAAAGTCCAGACATAATCTTGGTCAAGTCATGTGAGGACCATGTAGATTAGTGTCTGAAATGGTCTTTTGAGGAAAGAACCACACAGATTTGAGTGGACCTGTCCAGTCAGTGCAAGCATTTGTCAGTAATCGTGGAGTTCAACTCAGAACTTAAGGAGCTCAACTCGACGAACAATACCAAGGAAAGGATATTTGGGTAGGCCGCATCAACTACTCAAACTGCCAGACCATCATTAAAACTGAGAAAGAAAAAAAAGAAATGAAAAGGGAAAATAAAAATATCCACATAGTCCTCACATTCACAATAATTAAAATAATATAATACTTTACAAAGTAATCGTGTCATTTTGAACATAATTTTCAACAATGTCAATGTGTATATAAAACTGGTTTATTGTGATGAATAATTAAAATGTCAAGTTTTATGGTTTTCACAAGGCTTAGCAGAGCGAGCAGCTCAATCCCAAGCTTTTTTATCTTCTAAATAATCTGAAATTTTATAGTACCCTTTTTTACAAAGTTTGGTTTTAATACAGCTTTTAAATCGTTTAATGGGTAAGTTTCGAATGTCAATGGGAAGTTTGTTGTAAAAGCGTATACATTGACCCATGAACGAGTTACTTACTCTGTGGAGACGTGTGCGATGTACAGCAAGGTTGTGTTTATTCCTGGTATTTAAACTATGAATATCGGACATTTTCTTAAAATTTGATATATTTTTGTGTACATACAATAGGTTTTCAAAAATATATTGTGAGGCTACAGTCAGAATATTTATTTCTCTGAATTTCTCTCGAAGGGAATCTCTTGGACCTAGGTTGTAAATGGCTCGAACAGCCCTTTTCTGTAGAACAAAGATAGTATTAATGTCCGCACCGGTTCCCCAAAGAAGAATTCCATATGACATAAGACTATGAAAGTAACTAAAATAAACAATTCTGGCTGTATCTACGTCAGTTATCTGTCTAATTTTTTTAACAGCATAGGCGGCCGAACTAAGCCTTCCTGACAATTTTTCTATGTGTGGGCCCCATTGTAATTTACCGTCAATAGTTATTCCAAGAAAAACTGTTGACTCAACAGGGTCCAACTCTATTCCATTAACTTGAACATTGGTAGTTAGCTGCCTGACATTTGGCGTTGAAACTTTAATGAGTTTAGTATTTTTTTCGTTCAAGAGAAGATTATTTACATTAAACCAATGCACAACTTTAGAGAGTGCATCGTTGACTTGTTCAAAGTTGACTAACTGACGTTTGATTTTAAAAATGAGGGAAGTGTCATCTGCGAATAATACGATCTTGTGATTATCCCTTATGTAGTAAGGTAAGTCATTTACTAGACTACTACTACTACTCCGAGATACTTTCTATCCCAGTAGTACGTTCCCGTAGGATAATTTCCGACATATGTACTCACTCTTACAATTATTCTAATATACCTTACCGAGATAAAAAACTTTTTACAAAAAAAAAACAACCGACGTCCGAAAAAAAACACTACAAAGTGAAAAATTGTATAATAAAATAGTAAGAGTGAGTACATATGTCGGAAATTATCCTACGGGAACGTACTACTGGAATAGAAAGTATCTCGGAGTAGTAGTAGTAGTCTAGTAGTTTCGGAAGTCGGTTGTTTTTTTTTTTTTGTAATTTTTTTTTATTTTCACTTTTTAGTTGTGGTACCTACCCCACACAAATTCGAATACCAGTACCTGCTATGTAAATAACAGTCACTGGAAGTTATCATCATATTCATATCATCCACATATACTAAGTGGAAAAAATACGTATTATTGAAGCTTACTAAAAAACTATCCAAGCAAAGATAATAAAATATATATGGGACCAATCCGGGAGCGTAACATTTCATACAAAAAAAATAAATCAAAATCGGTCCACAATTGACGGAGAAATCGGCGGACATACATAAAAAAAAAAAACATACATACGCGTCGAACATATAACCTCCTCCTTTTTGGAAGTCGGTTAATAAAAGTTACACTGCAATGACTTACTAATAGTTTTACTTCGATCGTGAATATCCTACCTAAACTCGCACAGATCGTGCGACTTGATAATCTAAACCTACCTATTTACCGCCGATCATTTTCCGTATGACAGCCGGTGTGAGTACATTCACGCTCTATTCCTGTGAATTTACGCTCCACTCACTCACATAATAACCTATCTTGATTATACCAACAAGGTTTGATAGCGTTACTGATGCTAGGTTTAATTGGGGCTGTGATATTAATATACTGGCGAGTAATTGTTGTTAAGCCTGTACTGCACTACTCGCGAAGTTGATACGAGAGCGTAGAGGGGCACTTCGTTTCGCTTGGTGCAACCTCCGTTCGCCTCGGGGAACTTCCAATCGTTGTTGGTTTTTGCACCCGAGTCAAAGGACTCGAAGCATCCTGTAGTTATTCGTACAAGTCTGTAGTCACGTACTTCGGACTTCGGTCAACTTCGATGAGTACTTCGTCGAAGCAACTTCGCGAGTATTGTAGTGCGGGTTTTATGGGTTGAACTGCGGTACAGTAGGTACCTAGCCGTCGAGTTGTGGATAAAGTTCAGTTTTTTAGAGCGCTATGGAGCGAGCTAAGGTCGGAGTTTTCTTAAAGGATAAAATCAGGAATGAAATCATCCGGAAAAGAAACGGAGTTACCGACATAGCTTGCAAAGGCAAGCTGAAGTGGCAATGGGTTGGTTATTTTTGTCGAAGGACCGGTGGACGGTGGAGCAGACGAGTCCCTCATGTTGAAGTAGAAGTTAAATAAAGAAAGAAAGAAAGAAAAATGCGTTTATTGGCATTACAGCAGAAAAATACTCCTTAAAACTATTAAAACAGAAAACAATGATTGTAATGCCAAAAGAGCCTCAGCTCAGCATAATGTCAGATGACAACACAAAGTGTACCATCTGACGCTAAAATGCGACGCTTTTCGCATCTATGTTGGGGTCGGCTTCCAGTCTAACCGGATGCAGCTGACTACAAGTATTTTACATGGAGCGACTGCCTATCTGGCCTCCACAACACAGTTGATACACGATAACACGATACCCCGTGGTAAGACTGGTTGTCAGAGTTTTGGGCATTTGACTACCCGGAACGACTGTCAAGACAAAGATCTATGAATGACAGCCGGGACCCGCGGCTTAACGTGCTTTCCGAGGTACGCGTAGCTTAATTTTCGATCGACTCGTCTGGCGGCTATCATTTAATAGCCCCTACGCTATAGTAGAAGTGTTAGCCTATTAAGGCTCCTGCAGACGGCACGACGCAACACCGGTAGAACAATTTCCGTGATGTTTTTAGTTTCATAGAAATTGTTCCACCAGAGTCGCGTCGCGCCTGTCTACGGGAGCCTTTATTTAAGAAGTAGCTGTGTTGGCATTCTAGGGCAGTGGTCGGCCAATCGCGGCTCTTGAAAACCTTTTGTATGTACACAAAAACATATCAAATTTTAAGAAAATGTCCGATATTCATAGTATAAATACCAGGAATAAACACAACCTTGCTGTACATCACACTCGTCTCCACAGAGTAGGCAACTCGTTCATGGGTCAATGTATACGCTTTTACAACAAACTTCCCATTGACATTCGAAACTTACCCATTAAACGATTTAAAAATTGTATTAAAACCAAACTTTGTAAAAAAGGGTACTATAAAATTTCTGATTATTTAGAAGATAAAAAAGCTTGGGATTGAGCTGCTCGCTCTGCTAAACCTTGTGATAAAACCATAAAACTTGACATTAGAATTATTATTAAAATCATCAAAATATACCAGTTTTATTTAAACATTCATATTATTGAATATTACATTCAAAATGACATGATTACTTTGTAAAGTATTATATTTTTTAATAACCTATTGTGAATGTGAGGACTATGTGGATATTTAAATTTTTAATGTTTTTTTTTTGTTTTCTCTACTCAGTTTTTTTATTTCCTTTCTCAGATAGTTTTAATAATGGTCTGACGGTTTGAGTAGTTTATGCGGCCTCCCCAAATGTCCTTTCTTTGGTATGTTCGTCGAGTTGAGCTCCTTATGTTCTGAGTTGAGCTCCACGACTGACAAATGCTTGCACTGACTGGACAGGTCCACTCAAATCAGTGTGGTTCTTTTCTCAAAAGACCATTTCAGACACTAATCTACATGGTCCTCATATGGCTTGACCAAGATTATGTCTGGACTTTAAAAGAGACTGTGACCTCTGAGTTTGTTTCGGCCTTTCTTCTCAGAGTAGTCGGATAGGAAACGCCGAACTCATCTAGCAAATTTTAATTATATTTTTTTTTTAATATGACGTGTAAAAGTGATTCCTATATCCTATTTACAGAATAAACAATTTCATTTCATTTCATTTCATTTCTTTGGCCTATAGAGTACAAATCGGCTCTGTACGAATGTCGATGAGTGCGAGCGTAGATACGCGCGGGAGTCGGGGTTTCTGTCATTATGCAAGATATCAAGTGTTATTCAAAATTCAAACTATATTTCAAAGATTTATTTTCGAATTATTTTCACCAAAAATTTACAGGACATCGAAAATTAATAATTTACAAAAGTAAAGTTTTCCAAGGTTAACTTGTTAAAAAGTAAGATGCCTTCATCATATTATTTATTATCAGCCGATATGATGATGATGATAAAGGCATCTTTACTTCTTAGCAAGTTAATTTTAGGAAGTTGATTTAAAGAGAATGGAAGTTTTAAGGATTAAGAAAAGTGTATTGAAACATTTTGGACGCACAGAAGATTTGGCTCTCATAAGAAATCTTAGGGCGGATTTCTCCGTTCCTATCACAAAACGCGTTTATGGAATCTAAGTTCTTCATAAACGAGTTCATGTGTTGATATTGATCTCGATTTACGTCGAACCGATTTCACCAGCTACATTTTGATCGCGTTCACGAAAACCAAATGTTCATGGCATAGAATGTAAGGGCGGATTTCTCCGTTCCTATCACAAAACGCGTTTATGGAATCTAAGTTCTTCATAAACGAGTTCATGTGTTGATATTGATCTCGATTTACGTCCAAATGATTTCACCAGCTACATTTTGATCGCGTTTACGAAAACCAAATTTTCATGGCATTGAATGTAAATGTTGTCACATGAACGCGATGCGTTTAGCATTTGCGACATGCGATAGCGTAAACTACTAAACGCGGGTACCAAGTTGTCAAAACCAAAGAGTATTTAATTTTCTTTGGTCAAAACATACATAGACACAAAAAATATCTACCTCAATGGGTTAAAAGTCAAAACTGTTCTCGTCTCTTTGGTTGCGTCAATTGACATTGACAATTTCGTATTTCGTGTCACGGTAATAGTTAAATTTTATTGTTGTGTGGATTTCTGTATATTTCACATTATTATGTCTCTGAAACGAAAAAGGGATCTGACCTTCGTAGCCTGTGAAAAGGAAGCCCTAATTCAGTTGGTGGGTCAACATTTTGAGGTGTTGGAAGCAGGTTGGAAGCAAAAAAATACATGCCGTGAGTGTAACAAAAAGCAGAAGAGTGGAAGAAAATTTCGATTTCTACATCATGCTCCTCCTCAGCACGCAAATCTGATTTTAATGGAAGATTGATTATTGCTGTGTTCTCACGGATGTTTGGGGACGGACGATGGACGTCTTACAAAACATAACAAAAAAGAGCTAAAATCGTTTTTTTTATTGCGAATGTACCTTATTGTTGAAATAAATAAATCGTTTAAATATTGTTTTATTATTGTTTATTACATACAAGATGTATGACGTGTGAATACGTCAAGCGTCGAGAGCAGTGTAACGTGTGACGTGTTCACACGTAGGGTCCGGGTTCGCAACAAGTCAATAGCCATCCTGGGGATGCCTCGTTGAGAGGTGAAACACGTGTCGATTTCTTACAGGGTTCTTTATGACTCCCTAAGAACGGTTAAGCGGATTAGGTTACAAAATATACGTCGTCTATTGTATTTTATAACGGATTTCCGCAAAGTCACGCCTGAATCAATGAACTATCTTAAATACACATATTTAGAAATTCAAATCACGCTCTATGTTTCTACGCATCTGGGTGCTACCAGATGACTGCTGCGGATCTATGTGGATTTGGCACTTCAACTGCACAGAATTGTGGACAAAGTCAGTGCTGCTATTGCCTCACTCCGACCACGCCACATTTACTTTCCCGAGTCACCACACGATATCCACCAAACACAGAATTTTACAAGAAAGCAAAATTCGAACATTGCTCTTCTATAGCAGTTATTAAATATATACGAGTCGTGTGTACTTCCTGGCTTTGTGTACTTTAACTCTATTTTATCTTCAATGGTATCCAATACAGACATAACTGTTGGTTTTGTAAGATGAAATCTTTTCAAAAAGTCTTGTTCATCCAGAGGGTCGAAATGTTCTTCTCTCTCGCGTATCCATTTTGGACGACGAACAATGAACTCATCCTCATCCCAACTTTCGTCATAACATAGTATTAACAATCTTTTCATTTTAATTAGCTTAATATCACCAAAATCAATATTTATGACAAAAATAATATTTTCTGAACAACACGACACTGACAGCGTGTTGTCAGCTCTTGAACTCGTTTAGAGACTTGAACGCCAAAAATCGGGAGTTCAGAATATAAACTGGTTTATGCTTAACTACGATCACTTTGTGTTGGTGAAATCAAAAGTGGAGTTATGAACTGAGTTAAACGCTTCAACTGAGTTCAGCATGAATTGATCACGATCAATTGCGTTGGACAAATCCGCCCTTAGTCGTTATGTTGATTTTTGGCCCTACTAACTAATGAGTTTGCCGACCACTGTTAGAGGGCATACCGGACGTACGTATCCCATTAATTTCACTCGATAAAACATGATCTCAAGCTGTATTTAGAAACGCCACATACAAAAGTTTAGGCACTTCTTTTCAAATCCAATATCTTACATAAATGGAGTACAATTTTCTTGAATTTGAATATGAAGGTTACATAGTGCAGATGCACTGTAAAGATGTTTCGAAAGACTACATGCACTGTACTGTGGAATGTAGGGTGACTATCGTGACAATAGATTTTATGGACAATAATTATTTTATCATTGACTAACTTCTGGCCGCGAAACCTTCCTCAAGAATTGGGCTAACCAAAGCAAAAAGATTTTTTCAAATCCGACTGGTAGTTCCGGAGATTACCCCCCCCATACAAACTTACAAACAAAACCTCTTTATAATATTATTAAAAAATCTGCTGCTCCATACATTTTGACCGCGTAGGTATTGCACTTTTCTATGAAACAGCAGATTCTTTTTTTAATAACCGACGAAAAATTTCAACGCAGGGGGGTTTAGAATCACGTACTGAATGGTAACAGTTTTCGCGTCGATGTCCTTCTATAAAATTCTACTGGTGAAACAATTTGTAAAATCGGTCCAGTAGTTTTTGAGTTTATTCATTACAAACAAACATACAACATTAAAAAAAACAAATCTTTTCTCTTTATAATATTAGTTTAGATTTCGATTATTATAATAATTATATTTTATATAATTTTATTTAATAAGTATAAGTAAAGATTCCTGGACCAGTTGCAAACTAATTTTATTCATCAAATACGTCTTTATTTTCCGACGGGCGTGGAGGTATTTTGCCAGCTATGTGTAAATCTCTAGTAATAAGGGCGTTCAGCCATTAATCGGGAACAAACCCACGCTCTGGGATGCTACTGAGAATGTTGTAATAACTTTGTTAGACCCAAGAATCGAGGTCTCCACGCAAAGGAATCGGGCAGGGAACACTAAGAGCCCCCGCAGACTACAGACACAGCATAAATATGGATAGTACAGAAACTACGTAGAAAACGTTTGAAACGGCACACTTACACAAACGCGCTCATTGACGAGACCCTAAATAAACCCCGCATAAATATAAATAAAAATATAATCCTATAAAAAAACACGAAAATATGGCGTTGAAAAATTCATCCACATCGCTCTGCATCATAGTTACAGAATAGCTAAAGTCCGCGCCACCGCTGAAGTCCGCCTGAAAAGTTGTGAAACAATTTTTTTAAAATGCAATTAACTTTTTTGCAAGTAACTTTTATTGATTATTATTAATCCAGTATATACATTTGTGTCGACAAATGTATGTTTGTTCAGAATAAATAAATAAAAAAAAAAAATGTAACTACATAGCCACTAGCGCCGCGTCTATCGGAGTTGAGTGGTGGCGCGGTCGCTATTCTCTGTCAACACTCTGCATGCATTCCATGCAGCAGGCAACTCGTAAGCTTCGAAATCTAAATTTTAGACACATGTCTGTGGTGTTTTAAAACAATTTCGAAATCTGTTGCTAGGCAACCCGCAAAAGTTGTCCAGCCAGCGCGAGCGTTGCACCAGAAAACATTCAACATCTAGATGTTTCGACAAGAAACAAATCTCAGAACTTTTTTTGTTGAATTTACGTTCGCAGTGCACGAAATAAATGTACAAGTGGCATGTGGCCGCCTGTATTTTTCTGAATAATCATTTTTTTTTTTTTTTTTCGAATTTTCCCTTACGGTACCTATTTTGTTTGAAACTCATGTTGTAGTGTGTCCAAATATTTCCTTAGCATGGTTTCCCTACAGGACAGGATTGTTGATGCGAGAATATTGTTAGCACGGGTATGCCCGGGTTCTGCCGGACAATGGGCCGTGTGTTACGTCATGTGGAGACCTAAACTGTATACTATGTTTCTATTTTTATACCTAATCTTAGGAAACGAAATAAAAATATAAACCTTCCAGACTTCCAGAGTTTTCCGTTTTGGGAGTAAACAGATTTTTCTTTTGGAGTTTTTGAAGTAGATAGTATTTCATCTAAAAACGATCCACCTCTCATCTTGATACCGTATCCAAGATAAAAATACTTAAATACCGCACGCCCAACATGTGCACAACAGCCAACAATACGCGTCTGCTTACCAATTAGTTTGAGTTTGAGTTTGATTGTTCTCTTTGGTATGCTGGAATCTACTGCAAAATAATGTTCTTTCCCGCAGAGTCAACAGGCCCAGTATGTTCTGCAGATCGACATGGAATGTAAATATTCCTGTATCCAAATCTCCTTAATGAATAAACAGTTTCAATACTTTCTTGCTTTGAAATCTTACTGAACAATTAACACAACATCCTTCTGGAGTAAATGCTGTACCATCTAGAAGATTCCATTCATTATAATTGTTCAATTACACACAGGAAAACAGAAATATCAATGTAATGCAATTCGAAAGAAACGGCTAAAATAAAATGAATGAAGTGTTGTTGTCACTTGACACTTGTCATTCTGACAGTATCGGATAGTGATGCGATGATGATGCTCGATTTTATTTAACTCATTACTCGAGCAAATAAAGTTCGAGTCCATTTTCTCTCGAGGTGCCCGTCGATGTAGTCGCGATTGATTAAATATCACCAACACTGCCACAAACTATTAAACCGTCATTCTTAATTCTATACTTCAATACGTAGGTAAGATTACTTCTACTTTTAGTTTGTTTTTTATTTTGTGTTTCACGAACTGTGTCCAAATAAACGTTTTCTTTCTTTAGGTAGGTAATAAACCAGGGAAACACCGTCAACATACTGTATTGCACAGAGTCACAGAGTTTTAATAAGAGTGAAAATACATATTCTGTGGGTTAGTGCTATCATCGTATCGTCATTGATTATTAGATTGACAGTGGAATTTAAGTAGGAGAAAACGCTCTTTATAAAGCCGATCTTAGCCGAATGTCACTGACTGAAACCTAAATGTACCAAATTGAACGGTTGCTGTATTTTAGATCCTGCTTTGATTTTTTTCTTAAGGTTTTTTTGTGTCCGTTTCAAACGTAGGTATGAAGCTGCTGGGAACCTCTCTCTAGTACCAACCTTAAATTCAACTTGAATTGAGTTTTCGAATTACATAATCGGGACAATCGAGTGCCTGACCGTTAATGACTTAGTACATCACTAGAGTCAAACTGACAAGATACCAATAACTACAATCCGTTTCACGTTGATTTTTAAAACCACTTTACGTGAAAGTAAGCAAACTTAAAAATGGGATTAAACACAGGAGGACCTATGCCACCACCATGGACCATCTCCACTCAGTGTTCTCCACTCAAGCTGAGTGGAGACGAGATGTGTGAATAACGAAATTCTATTGGTTGCTTAAAACACATCTCCTCTCCTCTCGTCTGGTCTCCACTTTGGTGGAGTCCGGGCCTTATCCGGCAACATATGTGGGTACATAATAAAGAATATTCTATTCTATTCTATTATGTACACCATAAAAAATACGGATAAAAATGTAGACATTTTACATAGGGTGACACAATGGGCGGTCTTATCGCTAAAAGCGATCTTTTACAGACAACCTTTGGATGGATTAAAGGGAGAAGGAGAGACAAATACTGCAGGTAGTCAGTGGTGTACCATTTACATACACAATAAATATATACATTCATAAAGCATACTCTTATCTATATGTATATATATATACATATAGATAAGTATATATACAATAATAAACATGAAACAAGATCAAGTAACTATATGTAATGATGATGTTTAAGGAGAGAGGAAGTGTTTTTAAGTGTTTTTAAGGAAGTGTTTTCATAATTATGTTGCCACATAACTCCGACTTCAAAATAAGGAGTTTGGTTTGGTTTTTGTACAGCAAAAACTTCTTATTTTGAAGTAGGTTAAAAAAGGTTAAATCACAACCATATTTTTGTTTATGACATTTTCGTGCAATTTTCGTCCATCAAAATATTACGAAAAAAAACCTTTTGACGTCTTATATGTATTATTCTGATTTTGTACCTCAATCTAAAATTTATTATTCATGGCTATACAGTTATACACTGATTATAAACTATGTCGTCCCGTATCGCGAATAGCTGCGATGCTATTTTCTGTAAATCAAAATGTAACGTTTCGTATTCCTTTAAGATATTACGCTGAAGCGAAAAAAGAATCAGCACCAGCACCACCAAAAAAGATGGTAGACCCTCGAAGAGTATTTAAATTATATCGATTTGGAGGAATACTATCGAATGAACAACCAAAGACTCAAAACTATGAACTCGACATCACCAAATGCGGCCCAATGATTCTCGATGTGATGATAAAACTAAAAGATATGGACCCATCACTGACTTTCAGGAAGTCTTGCAGAGAAGGCATCTGCGGCTCTTGCGCGGTTTGCCTCCAAGGAAAGAATTGCCTCGCCTGCATCACGGCGATCCCTCCGGAGAAGACCATCTCTCTCTTTCCGTTACCGCACATGTACGTCATCAGAGACTTGGTCGTGGATATGACACACTTTCTTAGCCAGTACGACAGCATCCGACCATATCTTGTGAGGAGGAGTGGACCGTCGCAGATAGGGAATATTCAGTTACTAATGAGTGATCCAGACTGGCAAGTATTCGTGGGTCTTTACGAATGTGTATTATGTGCCTGTTGTGCGACTTCGTGCCCTAGCTACTGGTGGAATGGCCGAAGGTTCCTGGGCCCTGCGACATTGCTGCATGCGTACAGATGGGTCATGGACACCAGAGACGAGGACACAACGCAACGGTTATTCGAATTACGTGACGACTTTAAGGCTTTCCGCTGTCACACCATTATGAACTGCGCCTTAGCGTGTCCTAAGTTCCTGAACCCAGGTCTAGCTATTGCCAAATTAAAGAGGTTAATCGCTGGCCTAGACAAGAAACCCACGCCTCAAATGGATCCCTTGGGAGGAGGTGGTGGTGGGAGCGGTGGCTTAGATTCTTGTATCGAAAGCTCCAAAAACAAGTGTAAAAAATGAATATTATTTAAAAAAAAAATGTTTATATACCAATTATTTAAAATGTGTTGTATTTAGCTATTTGTATATTTTTCGCTCGATTGATTAAAATAAGGTCTGAATCCCGCACCATATTGGGACGCCATAGCGACGAAACCAGATCGTGCTGCCAAATCACATCCAAACCTCCAAAAGCAGTTGTAAAAAATATATTTTATTTTAATTTTTATGTTGGTATACCTATTAAAATGTTTTACATTGTATATTTTTTGCTCGATTGATTAAAATAAGCTCTGAGAAGAAATAAAATAATGATCGAAAATCGTTCGATTCTTGCTTTATAAGTTTTATTAGTTAGTTTAGTATTATTGTTTTAATTTCAAAGTAAGCACCATCTTATCAAGATGAAATTTTAAGGGATTAACTTGAGCATTCACTTGTAATGAGCATTCTACCGAATGTGATGATGAATTCTGTAATGTATGTACAGAAAAATAAACGGGAGCGTTTTAGTGAGCTTTCTAGCGAGCGTACTAGCGAACATTCTAGCGAACGTTCTAGCGAGCATTCTAGCGAAAGGACAGTAAATTTTCTTCGAAATTTTAGCCGACCTTCTGTCATTGTTCCGCCGCCGTCCCTCTATGCCTTTAGTTATTACCTCAGAGTAAATTACTCTGAGCTATATGCCTAGAGCATTGACTAGAGTGTTCACTAGAATGATCGTAAAAATGTTCGTAGCGATGTCCGACTCTATGCTTGGCTCTGTTCGTTGTTCAGTTCCACAAATTTAAAAACGGCGAATGCCCGATGTTCTATTACAAGTGAATGCTGAAGACTATCAGTACCTTTAGGAAGCAAACAATACCATACGGCATTGCTAAATATTAGACTCCAGTACGTTTTTCTACTTAATATACCTAAAAAAGTAACTTAATGGTATGGCAGGGAGTACTAATCTTACTCATAGCTTTTCATATATTTTTCTTGGTTGGCAACAAGAGACCTTGACCTTGAATAAGGGCGAATGAAATATCTTAGCTGGGAACCCATCAATCAGTCTTCAACGCCATTAATCATACAAACTGATGTATTGATTCTACATGACGCCACAAACTTTTAACTGACAATATCATCACATTTATCAACGGAGTTTGAACACTTTCATGGAATGAATAGAGTTGCTTTTCTTTAGTTTTTTCGGTGGGATCATTTAGACCTTCATCCCATTTATACAAAAGAAATTTTTTGCCAAAATCAAGCCTGCTTCGTGGCGATAAATGTGGGGACACCCAAATTCTTCTTGGGATAGCTATTCGTATTGATAATTCTTATATAGGTACTGTTAGAATGCTTGATTAACATACAATATAAATGATAAATGATAAATGATTTATTTCTGTAAGTGGGTTTGGACAAAACACTTTTACACGTCAATCATATTTTTTAAACTAGATGAGGTCGGCGTTTCCTATCTGACTACTCCGAGAAGAAAGGCCGAAACAAACTCAGAGGTCACAGTCTCTTTTAAAGTCCAGACATAATCTTGGTCAGATCATGTGAAGATCATGTAGATTGGTGTCTGAGATGGTCTTTTGAGGAAAGAACCACACAGATTGAGAGGACCTGTCCAGTCAGTGCACGCATTTGTCAGTGACCGTGCAGCTCAACTCAGGGTTTAAGGAGCTCAACGATTCGACGAACAATACCAAAGAAAGGACGTTTGGGTAGGCCGCATAAATTACTCAAGCTGCCAGACCGTGATAAAAACTAAATAATAAAATAAAAGGAATGACCCACATAGTCTTCACATTCACAATTATTAAAACAATATAATACTTTAAAAAGTAAATACTCATGTCATTGTATATATAAAATTCATTAATGTCAATGTGTATATAAAACCCAGAAATAGTCTTGGTCAGATCATTGAAGGACCATGTAGATTTGTGTCTCGAATGGTCTTTTGAGGAAAGTATTATACAGATTTGAGTGGACCTGTCCAGTCAGTGCACGCATTTGTCAGTAATCGTGTAGCTCAACTCAGAACTTAAGGAGTTCAACGACTCGACGAACAATACCAAAGAAAGGACATTTGGGTAGGCCACATAAAGTACTCAAATTGCCAGATTATCATTAATAATTACTGAGAAAAAAAAATAAAAAAAAAGATCCACATAGTCCTCACGTTCACAATAATATATTTAAAAAAATATGTATATATTATACTTCACAAAGTAAATATTCATATAGTGGTACAAATGAATGAGAAAAAAAAAAAAAAATATTAAAAACCAAATTTCTGACTGTAAAAAAAAATAAAAAATAAAAAATAAAAATTGGAGCAGCTTAATCCCAGGCCTTTTTGTCCTCAACGTAATCTTTAATGGTATAAAACGCTTTCTGGCACAACTTACGTTTAATGAATGATTTGAATTTATTAAGGCTTAGATCTTGTACGTGGCTTGGGAGTTTATTGTAAAAGCGTATACATTGACATCTGAACGAGCTACCTATTTTCTTGAGCCTTGTTGTAGGTACTACAAATTTGTGTTTGTTCCTAGTGTTTATCTTATGGATATCACTGTATTTTTTATACAATCTTATATTTTTATGGGTATATAAAAGATTTTCAAAAATATACTGAGAAGGCACAGTCATTACATTAATTTCCTTAAATTTCTCTCTGAGAGAGTGTCTCGGGCTTAATTTATAAATTGATCGAACGGCTCTTTTCTGCAAAACAAAGATAGTTTGAATGTCGGCGGCATTTCCCCACAACAAAATACCGTACGACATTACACTATGAAAATAGCTAAAGTACACTAAACGGGCTGTCTCTATGTCAGTTAAATTACGAATTTTTCTAACAGCATAAGCTGCGGAGCTTAGCTTTTTTGACAATTTATCTATATGTGGGCCCCACTGAAGCTTAGCATCCAAAGTTAAGCCTAAGAATACTGTGCTATCTTCAGGATTCAATTCTTCGCCCCTTATCAACACCTTAGTTTTCACCTGCCTAACGTGTGGTAGGGTAAACTTAATACATTTGGTTTTTTTTTCATTAAGAAGTAAATTGTTAACATTGAACCAGTGAACTACTTTTGAGATCGCGCTATTTACGTCGTCAGTAACCAACTGCTGACGTTTAAGTTTAAACAAAAGTGAAGTATCATCCGCAAACAACACTATATCATGGTTATCCTTTATGAGGTAAGGCAAGTCATTAATATAAATAAGAAACAAAAAAGGACCAAGAATCGAGCCCTGTGGGACTCCCATTATTACTATAGATCCAGGAGATCTTTGTCCATTTACGTCAACGCTCTGAATCCTATTACTCAAGTATGAAGAAAGAAGATCCAGAGCGGTGTTCCGGACCCCGTAGTGGCGGAGTTTCCTGATTAACGTTTCATGAAGAACGCAATCAAATGCCTTGGACAAATCACAAAAGATGCCCAAGGCATCGCATTTATCTTCCCATGCATTATAAATATGTCCTAAAAGTTCAACACCGGCATCAGTAGTAGAACGACCCCTTGTAAAACCGAACTGTTTGCTATGTAATAATTTATGTTTATTAAAAAATCTTTGCAATTGCTCTAAAATTAATTTCTCAAATATTTTACTAAAGGTAGGTAGTACTGAAATGGGTCTATAATTTGTGGGGTCTGATGTACTACCTGATTTGAACAAAGGTATTATTTTACTATTTTTCATAAGGTCAGGAAACTCCCCACAGTCGATACAATTATTAAAGATAAGAGCTAAGCTAGGTGCTACAATGTCAATAATAGACTTCGCAACTTCTACAGAATTACCCCACAGATCTGCAGTCTTTTTTACATTTAAAGTGTGAAAGGTTTTAATGATGTCTCTACAGGTAATATGTTCAAAAACAAATTCCGAATCGCAAACATTAACATTTTCCTTTAGCAAAGACTCAGCAACAGAAGGTGATGAGTTTAGAGATTTTGTAGTTGAAATGGGAATATCCGAAAAGAAATTTTCAAAGGCCACTGCGACTTGTGAATCTGATTTTATGATGTTATCATTAATAGATAGGCTGTAATCAATATTTCGGTTACCAGACCTTCCCGTTATATATAATAACCGTTATAGAAAAGGATGAGAATATTATTTTGGCGTTCAGCCATTATTATAAATGTGTTACGTATCTCGGGACCATAGGGTCCCGGTCCTTTGGAAGGCGTACGAGGGGCCGAAGCCAACTCGCAGAGGCCCTTTAGGCGGTTTAATGAAATTAGGCACCAACCGACGATTATCCCTGTTTGTACTATGCAAGTGCACCCAAGGACAACCCCCGGTTGGTGTAAGACTATTGCAGGATATGGAAACAAAGATATTGGACTATGTGTTTGGGTTGCTAGTTGACTGGTGACCTGGAACTATGGAAGGACTATGACACCTGCCTGATCAATGTTTCATATGTACACGGAAAAAATGGCAGGGGGTGACTTGCACACTCAATAATGGGCCCCTGGAGACTGTCGGCTAGCACATAGTGACGTAGCGACAAGGGGGCAACATGTCCTGAGCTGCTTGAGGAGTGGAGAGGTATTCCACGGCTTTCAGAACAATCCTAGAGCCCGGAAGATGGACAAGATCTCTACGAGCACTTACTGGAATACTTTCTTCCTCCGAGCACGTTTGCTCTTGTGAATCTGCAGTCAAGCCGGCCAATTAAGAGAAGAATGAGATGGGAGCCCTGTTTCTCGTCAGTGTTCACTCGAGCTGCCCAATAAAGGCAAGTCAGAGATGAGGAACAAGATGTCTCACGGGAGATAGGGTCCGTGGGGTCACTACTGCCCAACAGCTTGCCACATGCTGCCCTGCGGGTTTATCTCTATTATCCTGGCTCCTCATCCTAGACCTGTTCCGGCAAAGTAAACTTTAGCGGCACAGACCCAGAGTTTGGAGCGCGCAAGCCCCACTACGACGTCAACGTAGAGATGCGGCGGTGAATTATTATTTTCCTATACTATTAAACGAGCTATATTTATATACAGGGTGTTCGGCAGAAGGTTGAACATACGAAAATGGCGGATCCGTGGGGCCGACTACTACGTATTTAGGTCCAATAACAAGACCCAGGCCACAAGGCCACAAGACTTTTTTAAAATGATTTTTTTAAATTTAAAGGAAATTCGTGATTGCTCAAATTTCAAACTTCAATAATTTCATTTAAAATAACAAAACTACTAACAAACTACAGTACGTCGAAATAACTCAGCAATATTTTCGAAGAAGTATGTCGTCGAAGTCGCATCATTTCCTAGTTAAGTCATGTCGAAGAAACGCTGTGTCGGAGTACAGTAGTGTCGGACTTAACGTATTTCGAACTAAAGTATTGTTGAAATGGAGACGTGTCTGAGTTCCGTAATGTCGAAACAAAATCTTGTCGAAATTCAGTTTGGTAGTCCTAGCTGACATAGGGCAATAATTTAAATTATGTTTTGTGTTGCGTAATGTAATTTATTTTGCATACTATTATAAAGAATCATTTTTTTTCTAACTGAACAAACAGATGTGCTGCTGTGTAGTGATGGATTAATTAGCATTCGCGTTCATTGTTAGCATGCGAATGCGCATTTAGCAAATGAAATGTAGTTGCGAAATCCTGTGAAATGCGAAATGAATTTATCGCTTCGTACTTTTTATACTATCATACGTCAGAGCGTCGACGCACGCAGCGGTAGTGTGCGCTCTCCTTCGCACCCACGGGAAGTCGGGAATACTAAATCTATCGGTTTCACTTGACCGTGACCTCGTTGCGAGTGAAATTTATTAGCAGATGCTAATAAATGGGTTAAGCAATTGTTATGTTATTATCATTGATTTGCGCGTACTTAGGGTTGTATATTGAATGAATGCGTGAATTCGCATATTAACAAATATCACATATTTTATTATTATCAATTATCGTCATATTAGCGAATAGCATAGCAATAGCAATTAGCATGCTAAGACTCATGAATTCACATGCTAATGAAATTTATGCGAAATCGCATTAATTGACATTACTACTGCTGTGGAGTTTGTTACACCACTTCTTCTTCCCAACTAACGCACTAGGAATCGGTGAAAGGTGGGCGTTTTGTGAAACTGTCTTATGTAATTTCGACGTTCGAAAAGTTCTGATTGTCAGCCTATAAGGCTGCCTGTCCATTGAAGCGGAGCGAGGCAGCGGAGAGAATGGCAGCGGAGTGGAGCGGAGTTGCGGACAGTGTCTGTCCATTAGTGCGGAGCGAGGTAGTGGAGCGGAGTTACGGACTGTGCGGAGCGAGGTAGCGGAGCGATGTTGCGGACAGTGCGGAGCTAGACCGAGTTCACGCGACTAGTAATAATTCCCCGCTCCGGTTCCCCGCTCCACTTCTCCGCTCCGTTTCCCCGCTCCGCTTCCCCTCTCCGCTTCTCCGCTCCGTTTCCCCGCTTCGCTTCCCGGTTTTGTATGAATTTTTTAACTAGTTCGCAAATCCCTGTCCACTGAAGCGGAGCGGAGGTTTTATGCAATTACATTGGTTAATATTGGCACATCGCTACTCCGCTCCTCTCCTCTCCGCTCCAGTGTACAGGCAGCCTAAGAATTTGATGTCAATAAAATGATGGCAGCTAGGTTTGACTTTACGGTGCCAAAAAACGCTCTCTAGGAAAACACACAAATGACATGGCCGGATCGTGCCCTCAGAATGAATTCAGAATAAATAAATGTACAGTAATTATTAATATATGAAAATGACTTCTTAAATATACTAAAATAAATCACAACAATTACATTTCTCTAGAATAGGCGACAAAAAATACAAAAAAAATATGTGTGTTATTTGATTTTGTGTGGTTTTTACTTTGACTTTGCGTTTGGATACACGCATAAGACAAACACTGTATCTGTAGGTCGCCTGAAGATCAGTTAAAAAACACCCATGGGTGTCAGAATCGTATTGCTAAGCTAAATACCTATAAAAGTCAACCGTTTCATGATCATCGCAGACACCATTTTCGAGCTGCCGAAGCCCTTGCGTCATGATGCATCGACAATATATTCAAGGGTGTGTATCCGAACGTCCTAGTTAATTTGACGTTTGAACTGCGCGCGCTCACGCTGCTCTTTAGAGATGGGTTGTAACAGGTTAAACACGATATCTGGTATTACTGTTACTGTTACACAAAAATAACTGATCGAAATATCTGTTATTAAATACCAGCCTGTTAGCAGCCTGCTGAGTGTGTATGTAAGTAACAGCCGTAGTAACAGTCTGTGCGGGGATTGTTATAATAAATTAACAGTAACAGCCGCGGTAACAGTCTTTGAGGGTCTGTAATTTTAAGTAACAGATAAGTTATATTGTTAGGAACAATGGTTATTTGTTATTTTTAAATAGGTATCTGTTTTTTATCTGTTACAATTAAATACGCCTCACTCCTACCTGTGTCACCTGTCACTCTGTGCCCTGTGCTCTGTGCAGTCTTGCGTTGATCCTATTGCGTATTACTGTGTTGTGTTTGTGCTCCTCTGTTGGATATTTTAACTTGACCCCATGCTAGCGTTTATCGGAATTTCGTTTACGCTTCTTATGTTAATATTCTGCTGTGCATATTGGACTTACTTGTTTACGATTTGGATTCTGTTCTGAGGCTCACGATATCAAGGTGCCTGAATTGTAGTGTGGCCACTAATCGAATGCGAAGGCATATTGTAACAACTCTAACACCGCAGTTACAAAATATATTGACTGAATGGTTATCTGTACAAGAGGTATGTACCCAGGCAGTAATTATTTTCATATTTTACCAACTTCACCAGCCGATTAAAAGGCATTTAAATGGCTGAGTTCTAAATTCCGAAAGATATTACTTTACTGAGTACAATATCTAATGTTTTTCAGCTTCTTTTAGATGGATTGATTTGCAATGCATGTTATGTATTGCTCAACCAATGCGGTGAAGAAGGTACACATAGCAGAGTTCTGGGCTACTCAATGGTGTGTATTGGTTGTGGATGCTCTGTTATGGGGAGGCGTTACTCAGTGCGACGTAAGTGTGTGCTGTTGAACTTGTATTTTTTGCCTACTATCTTGCCCAGGCTGCTGTAAATTGTTATTGTATTGTTCCTATGATGAAGCAAATTCCTTATAATTCATGAGTAAGGGGCAGTTCACACCGGGATGTGATGCAACGCGACGATTCTTGATGAGGCCAGACGTTTCGCGTTGCGCACCGTGGTGCCGCGAGACATAGCGCGGCGCAGCGAGGCGCCGCCCGCGCCGCTGTTGCACGCCGCGAGGCATCTCGAGGCGCAGCGCAGCGTAGTGCGACGCCGCCGGATATTTTCAAATAATCTTAATTAACATTTCTACCATTTACTTTAAAAGGTAAAGATGAAGATTTTATATGAAAAATGTCAAACATTGTTACAGGATCGAAGGACGAATGTCCAAGCATGTCATCCTTGTTTGATGCGAGCTAAGCGCCACTTAGTACTGAATACAAACAGACAGGTTGAAGAACTAGATGAAAATGGACCTGGATTGCCCGAACCACCGCACATGAACCACCACCGTCACCTCCAACAGCTGATAATCCTGCTGAAGCACGAAGGATTGACCATATGAATTATCTGCCTAGTTAAAAACGTGCTCCGAATACTTCTAGCCATTGTATTTTTCGGGAGTGTAATATAATCAATCAGGGCATTTAATTTGGAAAGAACTTTTTCTTAAAATGTCTGTAAAACATTAACATAAACATTATTTATTTTTACTTCGATGGTCCTATTTTATCATTTGTGACTTCGAGTTACAGCTTTAATAGCTATATTTAAGCGGGCACGTCCTTTATAGGCTTTCATTCGGGTATTAAGTTCTGTTTACTTTTTATTTTCGCTTGAGTATAGATTTCAGTGATTTTTTGTTGGTATATTGGTGTGTGCTAGCTAACATATAGCAAATCATTTAATTTAATGTTTTATGTTGCATAATGTTCATTATTTTGCATAAGTACTATTGTATAGAATCAAGTTTTTCTAACTGAACAGACAGGCTGTGCTGCTGGGGAGTTTGTTGCGCCACTTCTTCCCATCGTTTATGGGGGACTGTCATGTAATTTTGACGTTCGAAAAGTGCTGATTCTCAGCCTATTTTGAAAAAATGACTTTTGAATTTGAATAGAATTAAGCAAATGTAATCCTAACTACTTAATTAGATACTTAAATAAAAAATCAAGTGCTATTTTAGTGTTTTATTGCCTATCCAATTGTATATTTTTTGCATCCAGAAATATCTGTAGACGACGAGCTCTTCGCTATCGTGGTCTGCCTATGACGACGATTGAAAGGTCTAGCCAGAGACTATAACCAATACCTATATCTATTCATCAATATGATAATCAATAAGTTTTACTTGGTATTTAGATTTATGGCTCTTTTTCACTAGCTGACTTGACGCGTAATTCTATGAAAATGTATGGAACACACTGATATGAATGAATGTCGTGTCAGCTAGTTAAGAAACGAACTTTATATCCATTGATAATATTGTATTTCTTGTATTGTTTCGTCTATAAAACTCGGAATTAACGATCATTGCTATTCAAAATATCTAGGCACTTAAAAAAAAACCTATTTATAGTATCTCTCGCTTCTTCTCTTATCATAAAACTTAAACTATTGTAAAGACATACCTGTAAGCTTTAATATGTCGTACTGTATGTCAATGTACATGAATATTTTTTGTCAGGGCATAGCTCCCAACAAATTCCGGCCGTGTCCTTTACTTTTATAAATAACTTTTCAGTGACGTCATCCGGTAAATTGCGGACTATGTGGAGGCCACCGCTCTTCAAGGAAAGTTATATTACGAATAATTTCAACGTCCCATACATTGTGGACTGCCCTGCGTTGAATCATGTACTATCGAAGAAATTCATATTTAAGCAGTTTGAAAACAAAATCCCGTGAACACGATGACCACATCTGTTTAACGCCCATATTTGCGTCGACCAATGAAACAAAAAAATACACAGTAATAATTTGTCGTTTTTGTTTTTTTGTTGTTGTGTTTGTGTTTTTAGGCTCTGTTACAATGATCACAGATGTCTGACCCCTTTTGACCACTAGGAACCGAAAAAAAGAAACAAAGATGAGAAAGTTTTAAATTTTAATGTTTACTGTCTTTTTTTCATTTACAAAAACAAGGGACACATCAAAAATCAGACGCTGTGATACTATTGGTTGATGAAATTTCTATAGCGGCCGAGCGCTGCAAGCAGAAAAAGTCTTTACGGTGTTTAGATATGAAGTTCTTCGATAGTACTGTATCAATGGTAACAGGCTGTACGTCGATATTCTTGCCAGTTTTTTGTGATATGAGGTGCAATCGAGTATTTTACTATTTTTCAAAGTCCAGGTTTCCTCACAATGTTTTCTTTCACCATTATTTATTTATTTATCATAAGCACACCAACAGCTCAGTCACTTACAATTCAAATTAAAATAACATCTATTATTAACATTTCAGTAACCATGCAAATGACAGGTATGCATGACATTCACATATGAAAATTTGAGACAAAGGAGAACAATATAAAATGTGTCTAGTAGACATAACACTACAAAACAAACCAATTTGAGCTAGATAGACGGGCACTCATCACACTGTTTAAATAGGGAGCGCCTGTATGAAGCGAAAGTTATGGAGAAAATATCAATAGGGTAATCCGTCAAATTAGACCTTTCATTATATTGCCTTCCCATACTTGTAAGAGGGCTATTAAATGTAGTATTCAAGGTAGATGTAGGTAATTCAAAAATACAATGATGACACAAACTACGTTGGCTGGGCCTAAAGGCCTAAAGGCCTAAAGGCCTTATGTTAGTGGTATCCTGATTTTTTATGCTACAGCTATAACTGATCTTTGTTAACAACTAACTCGCAGACAGGCAGTTATCTCCAGGATTACGAACATAACAGATTAGGTGTGCCCAGAGAATTCTGTAACGTGGGACGTGCAAAACATCCTTGACACGCCGCCGCGCGCCGTGCCGTGACAGTAAGCAGGTATTGAATAGAAGCGTAGTTCTGTGTCGTCTACTACTGCTTTGGCCACAAATCAATAAACTGAACGCGTTTAACGCTAAATATTTATTTAAAACATTACTCTGTCTCTGCCATCTTCAAACTATTGTCAGAATTGGATATTTTAAATCGCTAAACATATTTAGTGTTTTGCGGTATTGTATTTTTGATAAAAAAGTAAATTAATAAAATCATTAATAATACCATTTAAAGGGGGTGGTAAAGGGGTAAACGCGATATCACATAATTATTATAAAAAAAAAATAATTGTCAATAACCTTGTGGTGGCATCTACCTACATCGCCACATGCGAACTACGCATCACACTCACGTCACGCAAAATCCTGCATTGCGCAAGCAGTGCTTACCGCGCGATTGGCATATATACAACGTTCCGACAATAATCGTCGGGCAGTAGCCCACCGGTCACATCCGTGATCATTCAGCTGACTGCGTGCGCACAAGTTTTACTACTGGTTTTTATTTGGATAATGATTTATTGAAGGATGAATGAATGTTGGGATCGTGGCGGCATCTACATTGCCACATGCGAATTATGCATCAAAGACCTGTCGTGACACAAATCCTGCATCGCACAATTGGAGTTTACCGCGCGAACGTTATATATAAGACTATCCGACATCAATCGTTGGGCAGTTGCCCGCCAGACACAAAACCCGTCTGGTTGGAGGATCCTCCCTTTTCTATAGACGATGAGTGAACGTTACACCCTGTTCCTCAGAGCTGTATTAGAGTTCGTCATGAAAAAATACTCATTTACCTTCTGCAACCCACCTTCTCTCGAGTCCCTGAAACGACAAAGAAAAGCTCTGTTCAGTGATCGATGTCCTTGCGCACATCAGTCTTCATGAGCCGCCGTCGCCTGCGTCAATTATTGCTACAAAGATATTAATAGCCCGCTATTGGATTACCTTCGTAATGAATGGGATGGGGCCTATTTATTAGGATAATGAGATTTATAAGAAATTGGCAGGGATAAGGATAATAATTTATAATAATTGTTAACGTTCTTCTAGTGTTGTGTGTGTGTTGTCGGGTAGTCGTTTTCTAGTGGTGCTTGAGGTCCTGGGTTTCATGTTATTGACATGACTCCTAAGTCACAGGAACCTACACCTAGTTTAGGAGTCAGAGTATTTAAATATTGACCTTTTTATGTGTTAGTCATAAGGATACTGTTAAGGGCTTTTTGGTAAAATAAAGAATTTAAAGAATATTGGGTTTTGTCATTAGGAATTTCTCAGTAGCATCCCAGAGTCTGGATTTGTGCCCAGTTGATGGCAATAGGCTCGCCACCTATACCGCGACTTGAACATAACTGGCGAAATGTCGTAGGTACTACAGGCGTTTTACTTTGTGTAAATTATTTCATCACCACTGCTCTCAAAAAATCGTGAGGAAACCAGTGTGAATATTATATTCAGTATGTAAAACGATAATGTCATTCTCAATTTCCAATTTTGCCTTAATCCTTTAGAGGTATGAGGAACAGGGTGTACAGTTAACTCATCCTCTATAGAAAAGGGAGGATCCTCCAACCAGACGGGTTTTGTGTCTGGCGGGCAACTGCCCAACGATTGATGTCGGATAGTCTTATATATAACGTTCGCGCGGTAAACTCCAATTGTGCGATGCAGGATTTGTGTCACGACAGGTCTTTGATGCATAATTCGCATGTGGCAATGTAGATGCCGCCACGATCCCAACATTCATTCATCCTTCAATAAATCATTATCCAAATAAAAACCAGTAGTAAAACTTGTGCGCACGCAGTCAGCTGAATGATTTATGAAATCCTGACGGCACCCTAATTTATCACCTGTAAACCTGAAACGAAAGGTGTTCCTCGTCCGTGAGTAATTAGGACACGCCAAGGAAATTAGTAGCCTGACCAGTGGTTTTAAAATTGTTCTCTCGGAATTAAATGGCCTTAAATAGTTGGGTTTAAGATGGTTTAAGATTCTGCGGAGTTTAAGTTGTATGAAAATAATTCGTATTTCAAAAGAAGTTGCGCAAGTTATGTCGCTGCAGTCATGATTCCAAATTCGACCGCAGGCGCCAGCAGCCCGTATTCCAGTCGGTAGATAGAAGATATAATTTACTGTGTGTACATAAATAATAAAAAATAAAATAGAATAAAAACCGGCC
Source organism: Agrochola macilenta (assembly GCA_916701695.1). Classification (NCBI taxonomy): domain Eukaryota; kingdom Metazoa; phylum Arthropoda; class Insecta; order Lepidoptera; family Noctuidae; genus Agrochola; species Agrochola macilenta. The sequence continues at coordinate 6,160,447 of OU753564.1, read as the reverse complement.
AAGTGCGTGTGCGTGCGTGTGCGTGCGTGTGCGTGGCCACGCACAATGAAGAGTTCCGTAGTTGGGATGAATTTATCGCAAGAACAAACATAACTTTGTAGTTGAAAAACATGTTCTGCTCCACCTGTAAAGCCTACTTAGCTGTGATAGTTTTCCTTTTAATTTCATTTTAAATACTACTGCCGTGAATTTTTTCACATATCGAAAACCAATATTTAGCTGGCAGGGGGAGACACTTGACTCTAACAAAAATTAACACTTTAAAGCTTAATATTTCGCGAACGGATCCTGGAATCGAAAAATAGTTTACATAAACTCACTCAATATTTTTTTACGACTTTTCCAACGATACCCCACACTATGGGATAGACGAGAAAAATAAACATCCCCACTTTACGTGTAGGGGAGGTACCCTAAAAAAATGTTTTTCTTGATTTATTTTACCACTTTGTCGGCGTGATTAATATGTATATGGGAGCTAAGCCACGGACAGACAGACAGACAGACAGACGGATATGGCGAAACTATAAGGGTTCCTTGTTTACTACGAAACCCTAAAAACGTGTTATCGCTCGAACGTTGGCGGCACTACTGCTCTGCCTAAATTGTCCAACTGTCAGCAGTTGGACAATTTCTAGTAGTAATATGGATCAAATTCGTAAAACACATAGGTTATAAATGTGTGCCAAATCTCATCCAAATCTATCAGCCATTTTTGCGCCAATCCGGAACATACATCTAGACAAACAGTCAAACCGACAAAATTTCTTCGTTACTATTTTATTATACAGGGTGTCAGGGACATCGACGCGAAAACTGATACCATGGATTCAGTACATGATTCTGAAAACCCCCGCGTTTAAATTTTTCGTCGTTTATTTAAAAATAATCTGCTGCTCCATACATTTTGACCGCGTAGGTATTGCACTTTTCTATAGCTGATTTTTTTTAAAATAACTGACGAAAAATTTCAACGCAGGGGGTAATGAATCCATGGTATCAGTTTTCGCGTCGATGTCCCTGCCACCCTGTATGTATAGACTAGCTGCCCGCCCCGACTTCGCACGGGTAGCACTAAGTACTTTATCTACGGTGCACCTACCTATCTACCTACCCTACCCTACCATACCTACCTTACCTATACCTACCTACCTATCTATCTATCTACCTACCCTACCAACCTTTCCTACCTTCCCTACCTACCTACATCTACCTACCCTACCTACCTTACTTACCTACCTACCTACCCTACCTACCCTACCTACCCTACCTACCTATCTACATCTACCTACCCTACCCCACCTACCAATCTACCTACCCTACCCCACCTACCAATCTACCTACCCTACCCTACCATACCCTACCTGTCTGTCTGTCTACCTACCCAACCCTACCCTACCTACCCTACCTTACCTACCTACCCTACCTACCTATCTACCTACCTACCCTACCTATCTATCCTACCCTACCCTACCCTACCCTACCCTACCCTACCTTACCCTACCATACCTACCTACCTATCTACCTACCCTACCCTACCTATACCTACCTACCCTACACTACCTTACCTATACCTATACCTATCCTACCTAGGTAGGTACCTAGCTACATACCTACCTAGCTACATACCTACCTACCTACCTACATACATACCTACCTATCTACCTACCTATCCTACCTACATACCTACCTACTTGCATATCTACCTACCTGCCTACCCTACCTTCACCTATCAATCCTAAGAACCTTCTCCTGAGAATAACGAACACAACAAAAAAATAATTATCCAATGTGGCGCAGCCGTTCACGCGTGTTGCCGTGTCCAAGGGAAATAGGGATTCATTTTAATATATATTATATAAATATAGATAGATGTATTAGATAGTATCAAGCAATTGCCTCAACTGTGGTTTTCAAGAACTGCCACATCTTATTAATAGTTTACCAGTTAAAACTAGCTAAACTTACCTTTAATTACTTTGATTTCTGTTTCAAAACTTAAATAGTTCCTTGTAAAACTATATTCATCTGGCTAATCCACAATCATACCCTCACATTAAAGTCTAAACTATTACGTAACGGTGGCGCCATCTGTTAACAACTTTGAATTACTTGTTAAACGACCATGATTACCTTCAATGATTATCTTCAAAAGATTCATGATTACCATGAATACAGGAAAAGTTTTTATCCACTGCGCAAATTTTGACAAACTAAACTTAAACGTGTTTTATTCAACATATTTTTTTATTTTGATACGTCTTAGTATAAAAAAAAGTTATCGTTAACGAAAAATGTTTACTTTAAAAGTGGTTGTATGGCTACCCGGCGGCGCGGCGGCGGCGGCGCGCGGCGAAGCGGAACGCGCGAAAGTACCTACCTATCAGCTGTGCGCTCGCTCGATTCGCCAGCGTAGGTATTTACGTGGGTAACAATACTTACAATGTATTGATCGCTAATTTTATCAGATTCGAACTAGACTTTTTTATGTTTAGGCCGTGACCTAAAGTTATTTGAAGAGTAATTCCATTTTTTCCTTCATACTTTAATGGGCTTAGGACCATCAAAATATAGAAACTAAAGCATTATTATCAATTAAATTTACATTACTTAAAACATTATGCCGCTAAAATGGTCCTTTCATTAGGGACTGCAGGGTTAAGGATTCCATGGTCTCGCATTCGAGGTAGGTACGCTCTCCGTCGCATACATTCTGCGAGCTGTTCGCAAACTTTCACCACTCAGTACATACACTCGCACCATCTCTTAAAACTCGCGGTTAGTGAAGTCTGACATCGTGACCGGTAGGTACAAGTACGACACACGTGCACCGCGGCGCTTGCGCGGGAAAGCGATTAGGCAGTTCACTCATCGCACGCGCTGTCGTGTGACGTCGCGTCACACGATAGCGCGTGCGATGAGTGAACTGTCGGTCAGGGTCACAGCGCCCGGCGCGCGGGCGTCGCCTTGCCGCCTGGGAGGGGACAGGGGGGGAGGTTTCTCCCCCGTGCAACACCGCCGCTTGGGCCGGCCGCCGCGCGCGCTCATTGATATTATTACGAATAGATTGTGTCCATATTTTGCTGATTTAAAGTAGGATAAAAAAAAAAAAAAAATTGAATAAATAATGGAAATGTGTTCTATTACTGATTTTGAACCACCAAAAAAAATTTGCGCACTGGTTAAAAACTTTTCCTGTATAACCAACATCCATGAAGAAAAATAAATGCTTTCATCTCGATAGGGATGACAGAGTATGTAGACGTAGAGTCCGCGCCACCACTATAATAGTCCATTTGACGAGGCACTAGTGTTTAAATCAATTGCATCCACATTGTATTTAAGAAAACGTAGTTCCATAATTTTCCGCGGGCCTTTCGTGGCGCGCACTCTACAGTACAGCAGTGGTTCAAGCATAGATTTCATATTTAGAACTCAAGGATATTTTGGCATTCGAATGACATTGACAGGGAAGAGATGTCTCACATTTGTCGTTTCTTTTAAATTGTTTTGTGCACAGCCTTAATTTGTCAGTATTACTAAAATAAATTATGAAATATCCCTCTGTAGTGCACAAAAATATTGATTAATAATTGCAGTAATAACACTGAGTTCAGTGTTGTAAATAAACTAATCAAAACATCTAAATATTTGACAGCTTTGTATTGACGTTGCCAATGTTTCAGAATGCACCCTCTAAGAGCCTGTGCACGCGATGCGTTGCGGCGGCGACTCAGCGCCGGAGCTCTGTCGCGGCGCCGGAGCTCTGTCGCTGCGGCGTTTTACATACAAATATCCATGGTATGGCACACGGTGCGTTCCGGCGTCGCACCGGACTCGCAGCCCGCGAGGCGAGGTGGAGAGGAGTGTACGCGTAGCAACACCGGAGCGGTACCGCTCAGTTGTGACCGCCAGTGCGGCGAAATATTTACGCTACGGCGCCGCAGATCCCTTGTGCCCGCCAATGCGGCGAAATCTTTGCGGTACGGCGCCGCAACGCATCGTGTGCTCAGGCTCTTACGAAGAAAAAGTTAAAATACACTTTGTCAACTATAAACACCGACGTTATTATCTTCTATTTAGGTCAAAGAAAATCAAGATTGAAGTTATCGACAGTTCTGTAATATCGAGCAAGTTTGAACTACGACTTACTACAAGCACTCCGGAAGATGTCTGTTGAAACAAAAGTTACGAACGAGGGTAGTCGGTTCATTGCATTTTATTGCCTTCCGATTCATGAGCACGCGCACTTACAACATTTAGCAGTTTATTTAGTGCTGCCGTTATTACTTTTCCTCTCTTTTTTTTGGAACTTCTGTAACAAACGGCGGAGAAAGCTTATGAAGCTTTTTTCATAGGCAGGAAGAAAAAACAATGCGTACATTAAAAAAAACTTTAAATTTTGTGACCCCTTTGGAAAGGGTCAACTTAAGAGTCAAAACTCTCTTTTATACATAGTACTTATAGTTTAAGTAACTGCTATATCTATACTATATATATACTATATTACGTATATCTATACCATATCTATACATATAAAATGCTTTGTCCTGAATGACTGACTGACGGATCAACGCACAGCCTAAACCGCTGATCGTAGAGACCTGAAACTTGGAGGGTGTGTTCTTTGTATGACGTAGGCATCCGATAAGAAAGGATTTTTCGAAATTCTACTCCTAAGGGGGTGAAAAAGGGGGGCAAAGTTTGTATGGGACAACGCGATTCCTTGGTCCAATCTACTTCAAATTTTGCAGAAACATTCTTTAACAGAATTGATGGAAAACATGTTTCGTATTTTATTGAAATTCATCCCTTAACGGGATTAAATAGGGGTAGAAAGTTATTTTGGGAGTGATTTGCTTCGAAGTTGATATCAATACTCCTTAGTGCTTTTGATTTAAATTACATTTTATTTTGACACATGTTTGAAAACTCAATCCTTTTTTATTCAAAAAAGGTTGAACTCACATAAACGCTTGGTGCAATGCAAATACTCTTTAAAATTGGAATGTCTCGAAAGTCACCGTACTATATTAGTACCGTATTTGTAGGTTTCTAAGCTTTACAGAGGTTTGTATTTATTCCTAGGATTCCCTTAACACCATCAAATTACCCATTCGAATTCAAGAGAGTGCAGTTTCCCATCAAAGTCTGCTTCGCAATGACCAGAAACAAAGCTCAAGGTCAAACTCTTAAGGTAGCGGGAGTAGACTTGAGGGAAAGCTGCTTCTCCAACGGCCAGTTGTACTCGTATGTGTATCCAGAGTAAGCGCAAATCCCAATCTAAATCCCTACACTATTATAAAGATTGTTTTATTTTATAAGTATTCAAACATTTTAACATAATAATTTATATGTTAACAAAATTAATAACGTAAAAAACCAATAAAAAATCCTGTTAAAACCATTTTCGACTTCTACGCGGACGAAGTCGCGGGCATAAGCTAGTATACTATATACGTGTATTATAAATTAAAGTCACCTTCCGAGTCTGTCGGTGTCACCGCGTTATTCTTTTTAACCGGTACGCAATAGATTTTGATGTAGTTTTCATCATCATTTAGAGAATTTATACCGGAAGGTGTATGAGTTTAATATTACACAATATGTAAAAAAAATCTGTCCGATCCGAAAGGGGCACATAGGTACTGCAATAACATTACCAAAACTTAATATATTTTATTATTATTATTGAAAATAAAAAGTTATTGCTACTTAAAATTCACATTTTGCAAAAATCCAGATTCAGGCAAGCGACTTTTCAAAAATATTTCGATTGCAGTTTTATTAACTTTGAAAAAAAAAATTGGTCTTTGAGTAAAAATTGATAGCATTTTAAGGTAAGTAGGTACTTCCTGTAGCCCCCACACACCTGCTGTGCTGCACACTACATTTTGCAACACTGTATATTTGCCGAACTATTTATTCTCTTTATTAAACCATTCGGAATAAGCACTAAATGAGAATGCGCAGAATGAAATAAACATTTATTCATACTTCGCCTGCGAATATTACATATTCTTTGCATGTAGAGGAGAAATGCATTATCTATCCCACGCACGAGGTTCCATGCCGAAGATCTTGACCTATTTCCTATTGTCCATTGAGGTCTTATTGTGGATTTGGCATTTGTATTGTGTGAACTGCTGGATTACCGTTTCGGGCAAAGATTTAAATCGTTAGATTTGCCTTCACCGTATTGAGTTACGCGAAAAATTGCACATAATGAAGAGTGAGCTCACACAATATTAATGGCGTTTCCATGACAGTCAAGTCTCCTTGGCATTGTGTGTGTTCTGACACGGTGTCAAAACGAAACAGAAACGACGCCATCTTTTGACGCGGTAGAGCGAGTCTATGATTTAAATCCTAAAAAAAAAAAACACTCGTGGGCAAGTCACTGGTCGTGATGAAAAATAAATAGATTAAACCTCTTTAGGCACCTGTCCTATCGCCGGTGATTAACGACAATCGAGTAGAGCTATTAACTGAAAACCAGCCAAGTGCGTTTCGGACCGCGCACAATGAAGCGTTCCGTAGTTGGGATGAATTTATCCCAAGAACAAACTTAACATTTTAATTGAAAAACATGTTGTCCCTTATGGAATGTATGGGAGAATATGTTCTTGCAACTGCAAATGTAAGTCGGTCAATTATTACTCGTTGACTTGCAGAGCCTTCATAGCTGTGATAGTTTTCCTTTTAATTTCGTTATAAAAACTACTGCTGTGATTGTTTTCATATATCCAATACCAACCATTTAGCTGGCAGGAGGACTTGACACTTGACTCCAACAAAAATTATCACTTTAAAGCTTAATATATCGCAAACGGATCCCTGATACCAAGAATGGTTTGCACAAACTCACAATATGAACGACCCTTCCAACAACACCCCACATTATGGAACAGACGAGAGAGAAAAAAAACACCCCCACTTTACGTGTAGGGGAGGTAAACTTTATTTTATTTTTATTAATGCTTTTATTTTACTTCTTTATCGGCGTGATTAATATGTATACCCACGCTAAATAACATAAGTATTTCTAGTACTAACAATCTCTGAGCTAAGCAGCGGACAGACAGACAGACATGGCGAAGCTATAAGGGTTCCTTATTGACTACGGAACCCTAAAAACGAGTTCTCGAGCAACGTGCTGGTAGGTATGCATTCCAGCGCCGCGCCGGTGCGGCGGCGGTGGGAACAGTCATCGATCAACTGTTAATATAGGTAATGTATCTCTTTTACTTACATGGGAACTACAAACAATCTTTAGGACGTTCCTTGAGCGATAAAATCGTTGATAATCGTTCCTTGCGAGTGAGGCGGGTGTCTTACATGGTCACCTTAGAAACTTAGCACAGCACACAGCCTGCTCCTTTAGCAAATACAGAGGAGGCCTAATAGAACCCACACACACACAGATTACGCAATGCAAATTGTCTTTGGTCATCAAGCAATAGATAAGATTGCCAATCTTCTACTACTTGAATACGAGGCTTTTGGCTACTTTGTATGTGTGTATTTTATGTATTTTTTTTGTAATGTGCGTTTTGTTGGTGCGTAGTAAACAATTTTATCTACTCTCATATCGTAATATTCGAATTATAAACTTCAAAACGAGTTTATATTCACATACTCTATAAACACAATACCGAAATATATAAATTGAATCATATTATAACACTTTTTCTCTAAGAAAATAATGCTATAATAGTTATTTATGCTATAAGTGCGGAAATCATCTTACGCACGTGTATCATACAACGTTTTACTATGCATTGTGCGAGGAAATTAAAAAAAACTTGAGAGGTGTCAAGGGACACCCGGATGGAACGAAGTTCCTCTTTCTATGAGAGAGAGAGAGAGAGAGAGACAGACAGAGAATCCCGCGCACGCCGCACGGCTTACAGCTATAGCAAAAAGTGTCGTTACAACTTTTGGTCTTAATTTTTTCTAAACTCTAAGGTCTCTAGACTTTGACTCCGACTCCGACTCCGACTCCGACTGACTCCGACTGACTCCGACCGACTTCGACTGACTCCGACTGACTCCGACTGACTCCGACCGACTCCGACCGACTCCAACTGACTCCGACCGACTCAGACTCCGACTCCGACTGACTCAGACTCCGACTCACTCCGACTCCGACTCCGACTCCGACTGACTCCGACTGACTCCGACTGACTCCGACTGACTCCGACCGACTCCGACTGACTCCGACTGACTCCGACCGGCTCTGACTCCGACTCCGACTGACTCCGACCGACTCCGACCTACTCCGACCGACTCCGACCGACTCCGACAGTCTCCGACCGACTCCGACGGACTCCGACCGACTCCGACCGACTCCGACCGACTCCGACTGACTCCGACCGACTCCGTCCGACTCCGACTGACTCCGACCGACTCCGACTCCAACTGACTCCGACCGACTCCGACCAACTCCGACCGACTCCGACTGACTCCGACCGACACCGACAGACTCCGACCGACTCCGACAGGCTCCGACCGACTCCGACTGAAACCGACCGACTCCGACTGACTCCGACCGACTCCGACAGACTCCGACCGACTCCGACTGACTCCGACCGACTCCGACTGACTCCGACCGACTCCAACTGACTCCGACACCAACTCCGACTCCGACTCCTACCGATTTCGACCGACTCCAACTGACTCCGAGCCCGACTCCGACCCCGACTCCGACTCCGACTCCGACTCCGACTTCTACTCCGACTGACTCCGACCGGCTCCGACCAACTCCGACCGACGCCGACTGACTCTGACCGACTCCGACAGACTCCGACCGACTCCGACTGACTCCGACCTACTCCGACTGACTCCGACCGACTCCGACTGACTCCGACTCCAACTCCGACTCCGACTCCGACCGACTTCGACCGACTCCGACCGACTCCGAGCCCGACTCCGACTCCGACTCCGACTTCTACTTCGACTGCGACTTCGACTTCGACTCCGACTCCGACTTTGACTTTGACTTTGACTTTGACTTCGACTACGACTTTGACTTTGACTCCGCCATTGCCATCGCCATCGTCATCGATATCGTCATCGCCATCGCCATCGTTATCATCATCTGATTTGTAAAACTTTTCTCTTACTTTTTCTTGTTTTCAAATAATAAAAACTCTTTGCAACGGGCTGACGACGGCCACAAAAATTAAAAAAAAACAGAAAAGTAAAAAGCACTAGTGAAAAAAAGTGACACTTTCCGCACTAATTTACTGCTTGGAAAAGGCTCTTTTCGAGCAAATGCATTGTAAAACAATTATTTTTTCTATTACGATACAGGGCAAATCCAAGAAGTCAATATCACCAAGGAGTTTCCATCAACTTTTGTAGTGGAACGTTAGCGGGGGACCGCAGCACCGCTCTAGCGCATGTGCGGTGATGTGCTTGGAGCAGGCGCCATTCATGTTTTGTTGAACTGAATTTCGTGGGATTTTTTTTTCTTTTTCTTGATATTTTATTTAGTAGGTTCAATCCCAATGTATGTATGAGAATAGATAAATTAGTGTATGAAACTGAACATAACTAGGTATTAAAATAACAGTATCACACGAGTGTAATACCCCTCATTATGCAACAGTTTCATAAACTACTATTTCTTTGTTTCTTATTTCTAGAAAATTCATGGTAATCAACTCCTTCCTCCACCTATTACCATACACAGCTCGTTTGTCCTGCCCACTGCTTACTAAGACCGGGTTACAGAGAACGTGCACCGTGCTCTATTTACTGTGAACGATACACTCTCGACTCACGTAGTCGGGTAATTTGTAGACTAGACACCTGGGTGGAGGCGAGAAGATACGATGGAGGTGGTATGTTCCTGGGACTGCGAAAATGGTCAGGAAATTATTCTACGTATAATCAATATTGCTCTGGACATATCTGCCCTATGTCTGTCATCACTGGGTCCTTCTTAGGCGTGGGATATGGATACACAAGTGGCGAGGGGCGCGGTCAATACGCGGGCGTGGTGACGGTGTGCCGACGGTGTGGCGCTTATCATACCGAGACCCCTCCTCGGAAAGCACGTTAAGCCGTTGGTCCTGTCTTTCTTGGATCTTTGACAGTCGATACGGGTCGTCAGAAGCCCGAAAGTATGACCACCAGTCTTGCCAGATAGGCAGTTGCTCCATGTAAAATACTGGTATTCAGCTGCATCTGGTTAGACAGTAAACCGACCCCAACATAGTTGGGAAAAGGCCAGGCAGATTGCCATATTTGAATCAATGGCCAAATAGGATTTTATGTTGATTCATGTCGCATCACAAGCATACGTTTGAAACCTGACAAGAATCTACATATAATCACGTGGAGGTTCCTGAGTTTGGTTTCTTGACTCACGGTAAAGAAAACATTATGAGGAAAATGGTCTGTAAAAGTCAACGCAAGCTACACGTACTAACTGGACTGGACTAGTTATACCAACAAATACAACCTGTGCCAGTCGCATGTTCCGTAAAAATATACAGCCCCTGAACTACCAATCTCACTTACTCGTCAAATCTCCAATAACATCATAATTTCAACCGAAAGATATCCACTGCTGGACATAGGGCTCCCCCAAGCATCACCACGATCGGTTCTGTGCTTACGATTAATATGGCCTTCACAAGGGGAGGAATCTCCAAGAGAGTTTTTGGGCCTCTGTCAAATTATGAGGTATCCACCGGGCACAAAGCTTCCTGACCGCTAAATGTTCACGGAGAATTTTGGGCACATGACTCATACCGATGCCTAAGCTTGTCCGAATCTGCTGATAAGTCACTCTTTTGTCAGTCCCTATCATACGCCGCACAACACTGATGTTATCTTCAGTCGTCGCCGTAGAAGGCCGCACGCAGATCATCGGTGAGATTATTGCGACCACGTTTAAACTCATTAAACCAGTTGTAAACAGTGGCACGGGATGGGGCTTTCGTGAAAGGTCAATCGAAGTCTATCATAACTTTCTTGTTGACTTAGATGACATCGAAAGTAATAAAAAATCATTGTACGAAAATTTTCTCGCTTTAAATTCATGCTGACGTGACACAGACAATTTTCAAATTGTCGCCAAATCGTAAACAAATGACAAATGAATAAATACATACACAATAATATTTGCAAAGAATTCAATTTTCAAAATTTGAAATAATTTTTTTATTATATCGTTTACAAGTGGCCAGTTCTAAAAACTTTCAGTGTCACCCTCGTAAACTAGATGGCGCTATAGTTAACAAATTCTATGATGGCATTTAGCTGCCTTTTTTTATAGGCCTCCATTACAAAGATTAACATCCCAAACCTATTTTATTTTTCACACAACACCACGATAACATTTCCAATCTTCATTGAATCCAATACATTTTCTGACCTTTTCCTCTATTCCTATCTGCGTTCGTCTGGCCAAGTCTGCCCCAATGCCATTTCAGTCATTGCATTGCAAATCCCAAATTCCCATAACTGTTTCCAGAAACATCCCGTGAGAGTCTGGTGGAAGGATAAAAATACAACTGCTAAATCTTACTCGGACGGGGAGTTCAAAATTTAAATGGCTTTGCAAATAGGAAGAGAACAAACAATTTAAGTTATGCACGCCGGCATTTTAAAGGTCTTAATTAGTAAAAGCGCGTATTTGCATTGTCCATGTTTGGAATTGTGAATCATTTTAAAATATAGATAAAATAGAACAGTCTTTTTATAAAAAACGATATTGTTTTTTTATTTAACTTACCTACTTGTGGCACATGAATTACCTACCCTGTCTAAGTGCCAAAGTAGACTAGCTACTTTTAGCATCGGCGATCGGCGGTTTTAGGACTGTATCGATGCATTTAGCTTCTAAAAAGCGGCTAAATCGCCGATCACCGAGACTAAAAGTAGTCTTCTGTGGCCCTAACTTATACAATGAACTTACTGTTAATAATATTACAACCGTTTGCAGGCACAGTCTATTGTTTGGTCTACTAAAGAAATGGTTTTGGCCATAGTGTTTTTAAAACCACCAGCGCAACTTTCTGTGCCAAATTCCATTGGTCTGGATAATAGTACTTTGCTAAGCATAGGGGTAAGTGATGAAACCTTGATATGCAAAACTGAATTGAAAAATGTGTATGAAATGAAGGTATAATTCTTGTCCAGATAAAGGTACAGTTCCGTAGCCGACCGCAGGTGGCAACTGCAGGCGACGACGTGTCGCCGCGACACGACTGGTTTCTATGAATTTCTGTGAAATACCTTCCGTAGTGAGCGACATGTCGTCTTCATAGAAATACATAAGAATACATGGAAACCAGTCGTGTCGCCTACGGAATTGTACCTTTCCTAAGACACTTCGTAGCTCCTAAAATGTACACAAGCAACGTTGAAACACTGTGCTTTTAGTTGATTACAATACCGAAACTTTATACACTCCATCTCAATACGTACCTAATGGTGTTGATTTTGTAAACAAACTTATAATGTACAAACTTGAGTTTATGTGGAATCTTACATTTCATTCTGCATATTTTTTAAATGTTCCCTGTTTGTGTTTTATTTTAGATAAGAAAACAGAGGTAGTGGAAGTTTGTTTTTATGATAATTAACGTTGTGGGATAAGCTAGGCCTTTTGATAGACATCCATCATTAAACTATACAGTGCTTTTGTTTCTCAGGAAAGCAGTTCCGTTATAATAAAACGGCCGTCATGAAAATCTGTAATTTTTCACCAGTAATTGACATTAAGGTGTCAAAAAACCATGTGTGATCGTTTACCACTTTCTTAGGAAACAAAAGCTGTCTACGCATTCTGTACATTCATCTAATACATCTAAGTAACATTGTACAACAAGAATTACTGGGAAACTACTTTGGTTTTTGGTGTGAAATATCGCTATCGCAACGCAAAACATTGTGCTATGGGTGCATACCACGATACAGGGGGCGAGGAGGTATTTAAAAAGTTAAGTTAAAGCATATAAAACGTGTTTCCTTAACCAGATTTCTCAGTAACCAGAAGGTTAGGTCCAGTACAAAAAAAATATGATGGGAAGAATAAGTGAATCGACTTCGTTAAGCGAAGGCGAAAATAATTTGGAACTCTAGTTCCAAATTATCTTCCCTTCGAGCTTACAGTTTTGAAAGAGTGTGCAATTGTGAATAGGTATTAAAAATGCTACAGCATTTTTAAGAACCGCTATGTCGTTTATACATTACTTATCATTCTGAACAACTTTAACTTATAAGAAACCTCTTAAGGGGTCATTGTACTCATCATTATGAACATCTTCCACTAGTGGACCAACGCAGAAATCGCGAAAAATCTGCTGTTCCCTACATTTCGACGAGCTATGCGAACATAAATGTAGGAAACAGGTGATTTTTTTTTCGCGATTTTGGCGTTACGTTAGGTTAGGTTGGGCACGCCACAATTGTGGCAATATGGGCACGCCACAATTGTGGCGATAAGTCCCCTCTTTGAGGAGTGGCTAGAGACGCGCCACGGCATCCTCACCTTCCGCCTGACGCAGGTCCTCACCGGACACGGCTGTTTCGGGAGGTTCCTGTTCCGAATAAGGCGGGAGGAAACGCCCGGGTGTCACCACTGTGTGGATCGCCCGGAGGACACGGTGGAGCATATGGTGGAGGTCTGCTGCTTGGGCGGAGTACCGTCGTGTCCTCACGGAGGCGATCTCTCGCGTCCGGCCCTGGTTCAGGCCATGGTCCGTAGCGAGAGTGCATGGGAGGCCGTCACTTCCTTCTGCGAAGCAGTAATACTCGCGAAGGAGGAGGCGGATCGCGCGAGGGAGAGGCAAGATTCGCGCCCTCGCGCCCGCCGCAGGAGGCGCCCCGGGCGTCGGGAATCGCGAGCCGACTTCCGGCCACCGTAGGCGCGGGCTTGCGGACGGTGAGCAATGGATAGCTCGCCGTCCGACAAGGACCAGGCCCGGGTCGACAGCGCGTTGTTATCCACGCTGGCCTCAAAGAGATGTCAGCACTAACTGACGGGGTCCGTAAGTGCCAATGCCTGCCAGGGTTGCGAGTTTGTCCGAAAGGGATATCGCGGCCCCGGCACTCGGGCAACGGAAGGAACACGGGTGGGTTATAGTCAGTAAAAGTCTGACACGCCCTCTCACTCCGCCTAGAGCGAGTCATTTGATGATTTCCCATCCTCAAAAAAAAAATAAAAAATGTTAGGTTAGGTTAGGTTTAGGGTAAACAAAAACTATGGTTGTATATTAACGCCAAATAGCGAAAAAAAAATTGCTTTTCTATACATTTTGACGAGTTTAGCGAATACAAATGTAGGGAAAAGCAGATTTCTTTTTCGCGATTTCAGTTTTGGAACCACGTTTACTATGTAAAAGTTGTTCTACTGATGAGTAATGTCACATGGTTAAGTATCGGTCACTGTGGTCGTGTGTGGTCGGTGGTTTTTCGTCGGTTATTTAAAAAAAACTACTGTTCCATACATTTTGACCGCATAGGTATTGCACTTTTCTATGAAAGAGCAGATTTATTTTTTTAATAACCGGCGAAATATTTCTACGCTGGGGGGTTCAGAATCAAAATCAAAAGTCATTTATTCAAACTAGGCTGAGAATCAGCACTTTTCGAACGTCAAAATTACATAAGACAGTCCCCCAAAACGCCCACCCTTCACCACTTCCTAGTGCGTTAGCTGGGAAGAAGAAGTGGCGCAACAAACTCCCCAGCAGCACAGCTGTCTGTTCAGTTAGAAGAACAAAAAAAAAGATTCTATATAATAGTATTCAAAATAATTTACATTAAGCAACACAAAACATAATTTAAATTATTAGCCATATATAAGCTAGCACACGCCAATATACCAAACAAAATCATCGAGAACTATACTCAGGCAGAAATAAAAAACAAAACGTAAACAGAACTTAATATCTTAATAAAAGCCTCCAGGCATAAAGGGCGTGCCCGCTTACATATAGTTGTAACTGGAAGTTATAAATGATAAACTAGGACCATCGAGGTAAAATAAATAAACAAACAGTTAATTAATAATCATGTACTGAATCCATGGTATCAGTTTTCGCATCGATGTCCCTGCCACCTGTATAAACACACTTCCAAAATGGTGCTGTCGTTTCTCATCGATAGATCTCTGAAGAGCAACATTTAAACAAAAGGTCAGGGTCCATTTTAAAGTCTAGACATTTTGCCAGAATTAGGTGTATCTAATAATGTAGGGCGACGCTTGGAATAAAATTAAATAGTCTTTGATAAAAAGTCCGTGACATAAATACAAACTCTCCGTGACCGCCTTTTTAGACACGATTTTTTCTAAATTAAAAGAAGAAGTGATCATTGCATTCTTGGCAAGGACAACACGAACTATGGGCATTAGGTTAGGTTAGGTTAGTTAGACAGGTGGATTTTTGAGATGGGGCAGGAAGGACAATCTCCTAAGACCGTTTTCTTGTAGCGACAAGAAAACGGTCTTAGGAGACTGTCCTTCCTGCCGGGGTTGCGGGTTTGTCCGAAAGGGATATCGCGGCCGCGGCACACAGGCAACGGAAGGAACACGGGTCGGTTTTAGTCAGTAAAAGTCTGTAAAAGCCTCCCGCTCCGCCCAGAGCGGGAGAAGTTATTTGGTAATTTGGACATTTTGATCTGCATTCAAAGATTTTGAAAAAAAATACAGTCTGCAAGAAAATGGGAAGTTTGCACAAAAACTTTTTTGATACCAATGGATCTTGTTACATAAAAAGATCAAAAAACTCTTTTGGACCAATTGAGGTTTGAGTACTAGAAAAGTCAGAAATCAGAAAAAACTTTTCCCTGACTACTTTGAATAAATGACTTTTGTTTTCTTTTTTAACTAAAAGCTAGGCTTATTTTTTCCTAGCCCTCTCGCAAAAATAAAATCGCCTTCATAATCCTTCAGCTGACTAACCCACCAAGTATAATACACGAAAGGATCAGTTTACACTTGATAAGGGTCGCAGTTTCCCGGATCGTCGCTCTGATCCGGATTTATTGATAGTCGCCTGTCAGATAGGATAAAGTCGGCCTGTTTGTCGATTACAAAGTGCGATACTAGTACCTATACTCTATTGAAATCCTTGCTTCCAATTGATGTTTTTTCCACTTAAACGAATATCAACTATATGCTAGTGTAAATTAAGTTTAATTTCAGAATTACTACTACAATTGAAAAAGTTATAACAATGTTTGAAGTTATAGCCCAAACTGAACTTTATAACTAGTCTTTTCCCAACTATGTTGGGGTTGGCTTCCAGTGTAACCGGATGCAGCTGAATACCAGTATTTTACATGGAGCGACTGCCTATCTGACCTCTACAACAAACTGAACTTTATGTATGGGGTACTAAAGTTATTTTTCCAAAAGCTCATATTTGTTTAAATGTTTGGAAACGAAATCGCAAACGCAGTTTACTTCAATTACAATTAGATGGGTGTGTATTGTCTTCTTTATATAATATGTTTTTTTTTGTTTTACTCGACTTTGCGGGGGCACTGCCGATGCCGTGCCCCCCGATCATTACAAAGGGCCGAAAGTCTCCGTCACGAGAAGCTTTACATTTTGTAAACAAAGAACTTCTACTAAGTTACGTAGCAAAACAAACAATCCCAAATTCAATCAACTCAAAGTAACATACGTATGTTACTTTGAGTTGATTGAATTTGGGACAACTCTTCAGCTTTATTATTAGTATCTAGAGTAAAAATTAATTGTCTAGCTAGCACCTAGATGTAGGTGGGATGCACTCTTACCAGGATTAGGTAATTGTCTAGTACTCGGATACCTTGCGAAATCCTTTGAGAACATTTACAAATTCTCGAAACAATATAAATGACATCACACGAGAATTTAAGCTCTTCGTTCTCGAAACTCTACCACAAGGTTGTATACCGCTCTGAGTTCCATTTCGTACGCGGTTTCATTCGCTTGTAGAACAATATTACCGACTTCGGAGAACATGTAACGAGGAACGGTGTAGGGCGAGCGCAGACCTGGCGAAGCGCGGCTTACACTGACAAGCATTGCAAGCTGCAGGTGCAGAAAACCTCAAACGGCGCAAATATAACAACCTTATTGATAGCTATATTTTTGAGCCGTTTGTGGTTGAAACACTAGGGCCGAGTGCTCATCGAGTATTTCGGAGTACCGCCAAGCGGTTGGTCGACTGAGGGCTGGCCAATATTTAGGTCAAAGAATCAGCATTGCCATCCAACGTGGCAACGCTGCCAGTCTTTTGGGCATTTTTTCCCGCTGACAGCGGACTTGCGGAGGAATTTTTTGCTCATCCCGTTTTTGTTTTTTTTCCTTTATATACTTGTACATGACATACACCTATATTTTAGTGTTAGATTGTATATAAATATAAGTTTTTTTTTTTTTTTTAACCTTGCAGTTATCAAAATTAAGTTGAAAATAAAATAAACTTCCATGCGTCCGAAAGCGCTTCAAAGCCGACACAGGTGCGCGTCTCAGGTTATCTTTATATCGTTATTTTCGGTGTTATGTATTTGTTTGGCAATGAAAACCACGCTGCGCTGCGGTGCGCCAGGTCTGCGCCGGCCCTAAGGTACGATGCGACGTATTTAAATTAATCTATAGTAGGAAGGTTGGCTGACAAAGGATGAAATTCAAGTAGAATTCCGGAATTATTTATGTATGTCTTTGTTTACTACTGGAGATAAAGTATCGTTCACTAGTAATCTACTTGCGAGCATCTGCAATTTCTCCTTTTTTTTTCCGCCACGGGGAAGCTTTTGGCCTGCATCACTCACCTGATGGTAAGTGATGATCAGGCTGAAGGTGGAACCGAGCTTCACCCGGCATCATCAACCACAGAGGAACTGGCTATCTTACCTGTAACTGCCGAAACACAATAAAAGCTTGTGCAGACCAGCGCGACTTGTCGCGCGACGCGACACTGGTTATTGTTATACTGTGAAGTTTTCTTAGAAATTGTATTGTTCGTGTCGCGTCGCGCGACAAGTCGCGCTGGTCTGCACAAGCCTTAATGCTGTTAACATTGTTGTTATAGTGACAGACTTAGATAAGATGGTGGTAGCTAGCCAGGTGGACTTAGAACAAGCCCTACCATCTACCAAACCGAGCAGAAAATTTTGCCCCGACTGGAAATCGAAGTCGGGACCGCTGGGTCCGAGACACCTGGTTTAACCACTAGACCACAGAGGCGGTGGAAAGCTTTAGTTATTTCATCATCATAACTAGCCTTTTTCTAACTACTGGGGTCGGCTTCCAGTCTAACCGGATGCAGCTGAATAACAGTATTTTACATGGAGCGCCAGTCTATAGTTTGCATGTTATGAACTAATAAGAGATGATGAGCTGAGATATGGTTGACATATTTAGCATTATTTTGTTAGGGAAATAGTGTTATAATATGATTCTATTTCTAAATTTCGGTACCTATTGTGTTTTTTTATTTCTATTACGATACAGGGCAAATCCAAGAAGTAATTTTTTTTTTTTTTTTTTTTTCTACGTGACTTAAAGTATTTTATTGCAATAATGGAAAAAAAAAAAAAAAAAAAAAAATAAAGAAGTTAATTTCACCAAGGAGTTTCCATCAACTTTTATAATGGAACGTTATTGGGGACAGCAGCACCGCTCTAGCGCGGTGATGTGCTGGGTGGAGGCGCCATTCATACGTGAAGTTGTACTGAATTTCTAGGATTTTTTTGTTATTGATCTTTAACTTTGATCTTTTATTATTTTAGTAGGTTCAATCCCAATGTATATGAGTAGATAAAATAGTGTATGAAACTGCACATAACTATGTATTAAAACACTCGTGTGATACTATTAACACACTCGTGTTTTAATACCCCTCATTATGCAACAGTTTCATAAACTACTATTAAGTATATCAAAACTATATTAGGATATTATTATATATAAGGATATTAGAAAGCTAATTTTTGAATTTCCTCCTAAGTACCTACACTCCAATGAAACTTATTCACAAAACACACATCACATTCATATGGCATTTTATTTACCAAACATCGTATTTCACGACATATTGCCACATTCAGCTCCCCCAATAACCCGAATGAAAACATTTTAACCCTCCAATGCTCGTACAAAAAAAACCCCACGTCCAAAATTGGAATTGATGAAACCTACACCAGCAGTTAGGCGGGCACGTTAAGCCGATGGATACCAGGCTATCCAAAAAAGAGTTGCGACACGATCCAGTATTTAATTTGCATTTGTGAGTGCAGGGTTAAATATTTGCGGGCACTTCCGGACCGTGGCAAAGTTACGGTCTAAAACAGATTATGGCGTTTCAATTCTATGAGTGTGTTCAGTATGAATTCAGTCGAGTGAACCGAAACGTGCGTAAGGATTTTATTTAGATCCGCTTCTTTTGTTACCCAAAGACCTTTATTTTATTCGCACGTGTTATTCGTGATATTGATATTTCCTGCCTCATGTAAAGTGTTGACCATCTGTTCATGTGTTGATCATCTTTTTACCTGACTGCGCGTCGCAAAGGAGGGTAATGTGTTTTCGTTCTTCTTTTTTTGGGCGTACCAACGCCCAAAAAAAGAAGAACGACTTTTTTTTTCTGTTGATTGCGGCATCAGATATCAGGTTTTTCGTCAAAAATACTGGATAAAAACCGCTATAAACTAGAAACAAGACTTCAAGTGTCTGATGGTCTGGCAGTTTGAGTAGTTGATGCAGCCTACCCAAATATCTTTTCTTTGGTATTGTTCGTCGAGTTGAGCTCCACGATTACTGACAAATGCTTGCACTGACTGGACAGGTCCACTCAAATTTGTGTGGTTCTTTCCTCAAAATACCATTTCAGACACTAATCTACATGGTCCTCATATGGCCTGACCAAGATTATATCTGGGCTTTACAAGAGACTGCGACCTCTGAGTTTGTTTTGGCCTTTCATCTCAGAGTAGTCAGATAGGAACCGCCGACCTCATCTAGCTTATTTTTAATGTTTTGATATGACGTGTAAAAGTGATTCCGTTATCCTATTTACAGAATAAACAATTTCATTTCATTTCAAGTTCTCTGAAATCTAAACAGCGCCTTTAAAATGGTCACCCAAATCATCTAATTGATTCTTCTAGCCACTAGGTTATATGTCCTTTAAGCCAGCCGTCGGTTCATAACAAGTAATGTAACAGTACAAGTAACAGGTAATGGCTTCATGCGGGCAAGTACTCGTAAATCATGAAAGGAATTTTCACTACGGAGGGAATTGAAAGAAATCTCTTCATCTACCTATATTTATAAAAGAAACTCGGGTTAGATATACCATATATGTATATATGGTATATCTAACCCGAGTTTCTTTCATTACTCAAGAATGGCTGGACCGATTGTTATGATTTTTGATTTGTTCTCGAATGAACTATTCCAGTTGTCGAAAAAAAATATATGAAAAAAAAACATGTTTTTATAAATTTTGCATTTATGATATCCCGGTATAAATAAATGCCATAAATCCTAACAAAAAGGCTTGCATGAATTCGCGGCAGTACCTATTTAAACTTTTGGAAAATCCACTGCAAAAGTAAAATTTAATCAAGACCGTTCTGAGCAGTAACCTAACAAAAAGTACTAGGCATGCATGAATTCACGACAGTATTAAATCATTATGTTATGCTACTAATTGGATTTGGATGAGGCAGACAGATAGTTTATAACCTGAATTAAGATCTAAGATACTTTTTTATCCCAGTGGTACTTTTTCGTGGGATAATTTCTGACTTCCACGCGAGCTAAGCCGCGGGGAAAAGGTAGTAATTTATACCCGTAGATATGTACCTAAATGATAAATTCTCTGCTTGACATGTTAACAAAATCCAAAAAACCCCGTTCTACGCGTTTACGTGCGTTTCAATATTCGCTTGGCGCGGCAGCCGTGACTAACCTACTTACTTATCTACTTGTCATTAATTACCCAACGAATGGATATAAACGATGTAATGTGAGAATGGAAATTTATTAACGCGGTGTTTCTAGGCTAATCGATTGATGACTTTGTATGTATTTCGTAGATGTTTTTTGCGTGTATCGGTAGAAAACGACACAGCTTTGAGCATTTTACCATCCAATATTAAAGACATATTTATTTCAAATTAAAGTGTTTGTGACCCCGTTGTTCTTCCGAACGGCGCAACCGATTTTGATGCGGTTTTCACCATCATTTAGAGAATTTATTCAGGAAGGTTTATGAGTCTAAGGTCCGTATTTCAGAACGTTCCTCAAGTCCAGTTTGATCTTCAATCTGTTGATCACTGTTTAAGTATAGAATCAGTACTTGAGCATCGGTCTTATTCCAGAACGGTAATCAAACTATACTCGTTACTCAGATAAATCGAGACTCAGATCCAGCCTCAAGCAGAGGTGTGTACCTATTGTCTATGCATAAGCATCGGCTATAGTTGTATGTTATTTTATTTCGTTTTGTATTTAATCATAATGCTATCTATCACTATAAAATGACAGGACGATAAAATAATTTCAATCCATTTGAAAAATCTTTTTAAGTACCTACCTACTTAATACAAATTCAAACGGATTTCAAGAATATTGTTGAAAATAAAAAAAACTGTGTGAGTGACGCTATAGTTCAACCTTCTATTTGAATCATCGTTGAATAAATTATTCAACTAACATCATCAACATAACATCAATATTTACAAACTCGACAACGCAGATAGACTTGAACAGAACAAAAATTGACATGACAATCTATGCTCAAGCGCGGTCTCGACCACACTTGGGTGATTACAGATCCAATCACTGCTTGGATTCGATTCGTGAACTGAGTAACGTTCTAAAATAGAGCTAAACTCAGCTGAACTATGGTCAATAAATCTATGCTTGAGGAACGTTCTAAAATTAAAACTCGACTCAAAACTAGTTTTAAACAGAGTTCAATGCTTGAGTTTCCTTCTGTAATACGGACCTAATACACTCACAGGTACAGGCTACAGCGCAGGTATTACGTTTAGTCTGTTATTGGACAGCTGTCTAGTCACGTGGTTTTTTTTGTTTACTTTTATTTGACTAGCTAAATCTATGGAGTATAGTTTTACGTCCATACTGTGGTCTCCTGTAATTGAAGGAACATTCGTAAAAGAACCTTTTATATTATTATTGTGATTTCTATTGTATCCTTTGTTGGAGCCCCCAAATAAATTTAAATAAATCCGAATCACTTGAACGCGTTTATATAGTTACAAGTTGGTAGAATAAGAGATACAATTCAAAAATCATTCTTTCGTTTCGTCTTGTTGCGATACTTTTGAAAACCAGTGACTATCTTCTATCTATCTATCTATCTATCTATACATATCTATAAAATGCTTTGTCCTGAATGACTGACTGACGGATCAACGCACAGCCTAAACCGCTGATCGTAGAGACCTGAAACTTGGAGGGTGTATTCTTTGTATGACGTAGGCATCCGATAAGAAAGGATTTTTCGAAATTCTACCCCTAAGGGGGTGAAAAAGGTGGGCGAAGTTTGTATGGGACAACGTAATTCCTTGGTCCAATCTACTTCAAATTTTGCATAAACATTATTTAACAGAATTAATGGAAGACCTGTTTCGTATTTTATTGAAATTCATCCCCTAACGGGGTTAAATAGGGGTAAAAAGTTATTTTGGGAGTGATTTCCTTCGAAGTTGATATCAATACTCCTTAGTGCTTTTGATTTAAATTACATTTTATTTTGACACATGTTTGAAAAGTCAATCCAATTTTATTCAAAAAAGGTTGAACTCACATGAAAGCTTGGTGCTTGCAATGCAAATACTCTTTAAAATTGGAATGTTTCGAAAGTCACCGTACTATACATATTAGTACCGCATTTGAAGGTTTCTAAGCTTTACAGAGGTCTGCATTTATTCCTAGGATTCCCCTAACACCATCAAATTACCCCTTCGAATTCAAGAGAGTGCAGTTTCCCATCAAAGTATGCTTCGCAATGGCTATAAACAAAGCTCAAGGTCAAACTCTTAAGGCTACCTTAAGAGTTTGAGGGAGTAGATTTAAGGGAAAGCTGCTTCTCCCACGGCCAGTTGCATGTGGCATGCTCCAGAGTAAGCGCACAGTGTAGCCTGGTGATTCTAGCACCCGAAAGAAAAAC
Organism: Agrochola macilenta; assembly: GCA_916701695.1. Lineage (NCBI taxonomy): Eukaryota > Metazoa > Arthropoda > Insecta > Lepidoptera > Noctuidae > Agrochola > Agrochola macilenta. The sequence goes on along the minus strand of OU753564.1, from coordinate 6,137,288 downwards.
AAAAAATATTGTTTACAAAGAAATACTGCGGTAGGTGTAGTATTTCGATTTCGTTGTAAAAAGATAATACACCCTTGTAACTTTCGCCAGATCAAAGGGCGAGCTTCGTGTTCATAAAATATATCTTTTTTTTTTCAAGTTTATTTAACCTTTATATCCCAACACTAGAATAAAGATTGTTATATTTTATAATTATTCAAACATTTTAACATAATAATTTATATGTTATAACAAAATTAATAACGTAAAAAACCAATAAAAATCCTATTAGAACTATTTTCGACTTCTACGCGGACGAAGTCGCGGGCATAAGCTAGTGATGGTATACATTTTACGTAAGAATAAATATAAATATGTCGGAAATACGTTACTGAGTTGACTAATCGGGACGCCAGCGCCGCCTAGCGGCGCACGACATGTTCTACAACGTAACTCTTGGACCAGCCGGAGCTCAGCAGAGTTCATGGGTGGCGGTCAAGCAATGAAGACGTTTAGATACTAACGCGCGTTTCGAATAGTTGTGTCGTGTACATAGTGTGAATTGCTAGTGTGATTAATTCGATCGTAAATTATAATTTGATCTGAACTGCAAACGGTTTTTCTATTGCGCAATTACCAACATTACCCACAGTACGCCCACAGTTGTTAAAATATGGCCGATAATAACGAAGGAGACAAATACCCTTCTCCATTAAATACATAATGCACAATATAAATATGGACCAGCGGGGATATTGCGTATTGACAGTTCAATCACGTTCATTGCGTTATTCCTACTTTGAGCAGACAATTTTTCAAACCTATGTAGCAATGGATAAGGAATTTCCTTCAAAACCCTGGAATTTGGATTGAAAGTGTATTAATACGCAATTAGGGTGCAGAACAAATACAAATGGATAGAAAGGAACCATTCAATCATATTTGTCCTTGAAAACTTAGCCCTCGAAGCCGTGGTTCATCACTACGAATGGACTAGACAAGCCACGCAATGCTGGCTAGTCCCCTAGAGAAATCTGGGACTAAACCGCGCCACATAAGTAAAGAAGTCGTGACAAGCCAAACTTCGCAATGAAAAAAAAAAATGTGAGCCGTCACGGGACGCCTGGCAGATGTGAAACATCGACATTATTTTGTAAAAGTAATATGCAGAAAAGAACATATTGTGATAGGAACTAAATATGTCATAAAAAAATCGTTAATAATAATTAATATAATATAATATATATATATATAATCGTTAATAACGATAATAATTAACTAATCGCACAGTCGCTTGCGCATGGCGACGTGTCGCCACACCGTACACACTACTGCATATAGACTGTATATATATACCATCATATAGCGTGGCGACGCGTCGCCACGGCATGCGTCGCCACGCCAGAAATCGGTTTTACGTGCGGCTATAGATGTTTCACATCAAAAACATTACACGTTGGTAACCGTTGAAGTTGGAAACACCGGGACTTATACCCAGTACCGGGCACATGGCAGCACTTAGGGAGTTAATTTTTATTGTAAAACGAATAGTACGTAATATTAGTATGATCAAATTGTTGGCAATACGCCTCCAACTTTCTGCATGGGACCAACATCATAATCGCGAAAAAAGAATCTACTATCTGTGTCTTAATTTGACCACACCTTTCTGATACATGCTGTATAAGCCCAGGCATGGGTGATTTTTAATCGCTCTCTGGATTTTCACCTCTCGGTTTGGAGCCGAGCATTGAGAATCCAACTTAAGACGCCGATATATTATTATGCCAGAGGCCTTGAGCGGTTAGCTTGCGTGTTCTGTACTGAGCTCACGCAACGCATCGTAAGTCCAGCCAGCACTAGGACTCGCCCATCAAGGAGCATCCTAAATTAGACGCGTTATTAATTTATTATACATAAATCAAAAGGTATTTTAATAAAACACGTATACCAAAAGATAAATAATTTAATTATCTTTCAAATCTTCGATCAATAGTGCATTATTGATCGAAGTTTCAAATGGTGAAGGTTTTAGAAAAATACTCTTGACAGTTTTTACGTGATTCTCAGTTTTTTTTTCGCGTTAGACATAACTTTAATTACACCATGTAATATAAATATAATCTAAAATATTCACAGATTAAGTTATTAAGAAAATGCTCTTATTTAACATATATTTTTTCCAAATCATTAACACTACTCGTTTAGACGTGATCTTCAGTATAAAATCATTAAAAGTCGCTTAGTATCCCCTTAAGTTTTTGAGCTTCAGGAGTTGTAAGTTTAATTTAACTTATAATTTAAACTTTATTTATTGGTATGTCACTTTCTTGAGATATAATCTTAAAATCTAATAATAGAAGACAGTACCTTTCACATTATAAACACTCATTTAGTTCTAAATAATCTTCTGGTTAAAAAGATTTGTTTAATTCTAAACTAATATTAGGTCGTTCAGAAAAACTTTCATCGTGTTTTCAATTATATTGCTGAAGTGTGGGCGTGAAACACGTGCTGCTCTCTCGAAATCTAAACATAGACTGAATTTGAAACCACTTGCCAGACACGTAAAAGTACCTAAAATTAAAAAAAAAAACAATTTCAATTAAATTGTTTGTCTCTGACTACGTCGTTAGTCTAGTAGTCACAAGCGCTACTGCCGAGCATGAGGTCATGGGTTCGATTGCCAGGTTGGACAAAGTGTTATTGGGTTTTTCGATATGTCGATATGGAATTTCACGGTAGCAGCCCGGAGTCTGGATTGTGCCCGGTTGATGGCAATAGGCTCGCCCCCTATTACAAGGGACTTAAACATAACTGTCGATATGTGGGTGTATATTATGTATATGATGTTATGTGTTGTTTGTCATACCGTCCGAACGGGCCACACTCAAATAAATAGGTATCATTTTATACAGATTAATGAGAGCCGGCAACAATTTATGGCCCAATTTCATCTTTATTTAATTTCGTTTTACGGACGGACAGACAGATTTGTTTAATTGAACTGGCATTAAGCGCTGGATTTACTCAATTGATGGCAATTAAGCCTACCATACGTGGGAAGAACAATGGGAATTGATGAACCTGTGTCAGATCGGTCTGGCGTGCAGTATAGGTGAGTATCCTAAACGAGGTAACAGTCTCAACAGACAAGGGCGTCACCAAGGGGGGGCAAAGGGGACAGCTGCCCCCCCCCCCCCTAGAGTTTCAATATTTTTTGTCAAATAAAAGGCATTTTAATGTTAAGAAACTACATAATCTATAAACCCAATTTTGTTTACAGATAGTGCAATCCACGAAGACGCGCCCCACTCCGCTCCGCTGCGTACTAAAGTACAGCTTACAGTACAGTTATCGCGGAGTGGGGCGCGTCTTCGTGAATTGCACTATCTGTATTTGGACAACTTTTATTTGTTTTTTTTTTAAGTTCCTTTTATCTCCTAAACGGGGTGTAATCCGGAGTCCGGGAACGTAATATTCGTATCGTTATGTTTGGGATATGTTTTGGGAAAAAAGACCTGAAAGGTCCGTTTCCAATCCATACATTGAAAATGGAAATTATTAATTTTCTCAGTTCCTGTCGGGGCTACCGAGTTGAAACTGGTTTGTCAAAAATCAATTATGTCCACCAGCGTCGATTTTGGCCATATTGTGCGCTGTAGAGATAAGACTCGCACTACAAGTGAAATAAGCTTCATGTGCTCTAGACTCTTCACTGTATCTACAAATCATACTTTTCCCATTCTCCATATATCAAATTGCCCCAGCTTGGCCATCGGCTGGCGACGTCCTTGTCAACAGATAGAACTTAGCAGTTTCGTTTATATTTAAGTTACTTATTAGCTAATAGAGTAGATAAGCTAGATTGTAATGTGAATAAAATATCACCGATATTATACATAGGTAGGTACATATTATGTGGAATTCCGTTTCGGAATTTCGAATCGGAGAAAATTTTGAACGGAGAACTACTGTACGTATGTAATAGGTCCTTTATTCACATTACTTTATTCATTTATTTGCAAAAACATTGTAGATAATATACATGGTATGATGGTGTTACAAAGTTTTGTTTGGCTCAACATGTTTGACCATGGCTGGTGTACAAATTAGGTTGAAAGAAAATAAGATTTAAAAATACTCTTAATATGAACAAATCAAAGAATAATAATATAAATAAATCAACAATTAACATTATGTACTATTAAATTAAAAAACTTTGATAGTGGATAATAAATTCATGGATTTGCTGCTTTCGAAATTCCGAATCGATATTTCGAAACAGAATTCCGTTTCGGAATTCCGTATGTATATGGCAGGCCTTATAAGGAAAAAACAACTGTTAGAACGATTTGCTTCGAGTAGGAAGATACCCGACTTCCTACCAGTGGTCGCATAGGCCCTCTGATTCGCGTGGGTTTATTATTACTTTTTTTAGGTTGAGCTAAAGGTAAAACTGCTCAAATGCAAAGATTGTCGAATTACTGCTTTGTAAAATATTTTCATTGGCTTCTACTAGATTTTACTGCAAGTTTCGAGAAATGACAACAAAAATACCTACATGTTCCCCATTGTTTGCATTTTCCACAATATTGGTGGTCCGCCGATCCGCCTGCGGCCAGGCACTCTAAAATATGCATGGACTCGCTTGACCCAGACAAAGCTGAAGAATAACACTTTTGAATTTCCAAATAGTCGGTCAGTTAGTCAGAAAGTTGAAGCCCATTCCAAAACGTAGATCTTTATGGAGAAGGAAAGAAAGGAAACGGCTAAAAAGGCAAGAAACTACCAAGGACACTCTTTTAAAAATAGAAAATTACAAAATCCTTTCGATCCGATGGTTTTTTTTACATAACAAAACAATGGACCTAATAAAAAAAATCTCCAGAAAATAATAGAATCACAATAACATAACATCACGCCTGTAGTCCACGAAGGATTAGGCAGAGGTGCATCTATAGTAATACCCACATATCGCTAGTTATGTTTAAGAGTCAGTCAAGGCCTGTTCAGTTCTGATATAAGCGATGTCGCTGTCACGCACGATTCGGTGCGTGATACCGATGCGTCAGGGGAAATCGACAGCGATATTCGCGTACCGATACTGGGGCGGCAGTCTTGACATAGATAGCGATCGCTATACGACCTAATTCGGTCGCAAATTCCTAATGGGACACTAGACGCGCGTGATAGATTATTCTTTAATTAGACACAAAGAAACACATCCCTATAATAATTATAACCTTGTTTACATGTGAAACACAACATAACAATAGTTTCTTATCAAAATATTATACATACTATTACGAAATACGTTTATAACATAAGTTTAAACTGTGTTCTTTCATTGTTGTTCTGTATAATATCATATTTAACTGTTTAATGTGACTTGTTTACTAATTATGCCATTGTAAGACCAAATAAGTAATAGAACTAATTAATTTAAACATATTTACTCTATTTTTATATAATTTAATCATAGTTTTATGTTAAAATGCAAGTATTAACAAGTCTGTATCAAAATCGTACGATGTGACGTCACTTGTTGACTATCGTTTATAAAAAGCCGCCGCTCCGCCGTTCTGGCCCCTCCCCTGGCTGGAGGCTTTGAGTGTAGAAGCTTAAGGCAGCCACAGGATTGTCCGGTTGAGTAGTCATGACCTCAGTGGTCAGCTACGAGATGCCCTACATAAAAAAAAAAAAAAAAAAAAAACCGTTCTGGCCCCATTCGTTCCGGAGCAGTCGCACCGAACGGACCTAAGTTAAGTAATTTGATATTATACCGTAATTATTGCTTATTATGATTATGTGTTGATAGAATACTGTCATACTGTTTCCATGGAGTTTCTTGTCCTTCTTCTCCATGAAGACCTAGTTTTGCGAACGGACAACTAGCTTTCTGATTAAATAATGACAAGTCTAATTAAATAAATGTCTAGCCTTGTCTTTCTGTGCTTTACTTCATACGATCCTTTCCCTACAAAACTTATTCAACAGAACTTACATACAGTGATCATTCCGACTTTTAAAGCTTGCTAAATTAGGTAATACTTATAAATACACTTATAGTGCTTACTGCCTCTTCTTACAACATATTTTCTAATATATTTTTATTATGTGATTTATGTGTATACTTCAACTAATGTAATGTACAATGCAAATATATAATATTTCTATTTATATGCCTATAAAGTAAATAGCTAATTGAAATATCTGAATTTTAAATAAATAAATCCCTTGCCCCTTAGTATGTCTATTATTTTTAACTCTTCTAAATACATTATTTTCTCACATCAGAAGTGGGATTGTTCCCTGGCCTATTAAAACAGTTTACTAATGAATTTTATTTCGTTACTTTCATGATCAATGTTGGAGCTATTGAAAATCATTTGGAATCCATTGGTCGGCAATTCGCTGACTTCACTCACACCATAACGATGACATCGCGCTGCCGCTTCTTACATCGGAGCTGCGGGGATACAAGTCACCGTATGAGCATTGAGACTACGGAGCCTCAAGCCCCCTGTAAGAATATTGGAAAGCTTTCCGGCAATAAGAAGTAACTAAAGTCGGTAAGGCCCTTTGAGGCTCTTTTACATTAAAACCAAATAAAATTATATAAGATGATGAAATTGAAAGGTTAAGGTATTGCGAAATACTTCATTATTATATTAGTTACTTAGTTCACGCTTGGCTTATAAAGGATGAAAATTATAATGTTTTACTATATTAAAATCATGAATCAATTGCTTTGAAAGATAATTTGAAAACACAGTTGAAAAAAAAAGAGTAGGTTGTATGTTGCAAGTGTTTAAAATTTGTTTCCGCTGGTCGGTCATTTGCTTGGTGCAAGTCTATCCCACTAGCAGCGGGTGGAGAAGACTTGACACGTCTAGGCAATTGGCAAAACAAAAGTTAATCAATTGGCAAAACAAAACTAAATTAATTAGCAAAACAAAAGTAAATTAATTGGCAAAACAAAAGTAAATTAAATTTTAGAAAAAGGATATCTAATGTGCTTCGAGAGCAAAGTACTTGTTTGTTTGGCCATGATAGATGGAATTATTATGTGTCTAATATTTAAAAATAAATGCTTAATATAGGTACTTATAAATGTAATTATTATATGTTTAATATTTTATACTCGATTGTTAATGAATAATCTTAATTGGCAGTTACTTAAATGCAGATCAAGTGTTCACGGAATTTAAAATTACTTGAAATTGATTCTGGAGTTGACAAATCATTTCACAAATATATTTTATTTAAAGAAAATAACACGTAGTGTAAATAGTCAGAATTAATAGTTGGTACTTTGTTTGTTGTCGTAAAATAAATTCGTCAAAATATACATACTTTAGATTGATCCTATATTAGTCCGAAGTAGTGAGTACCACATATTATGGATACAAAAGAAATATTATTTAATGTCAGATTGACCGAGCGATGAATTATGTATTTGAATTGTTTTTATGATGATCACCAGTTGGTGCTGCAATTTGAGTTGTTGTATGATTGAATTGTTGCTTTTCCAGTCGTTTTGTAAACTAAATTATACCGATAAGCTATTCATTAGTTGATAAATAGTTTAAGTGGGTACTTGACGTTTCTCTATTACATTGGCCGAAGTTGTAAAGATGTTTAGATATTTAGGCAGATGATAGTTGTCACTATTTGCTCTGAGTACCACCACCATAAGAAACAATGTATAACTTTCCGCTAAATTGTTTTAGGTGATGTAGTTTTTGTGAGACAGTAGATACATAGGTACTAAGAGAACGAAGTACATAAGTCTAAAAATCTCAATGTAAGTTGGCACCCGAATGAAACAAGGCCGGGTCACTAGTAATAATAAATATTTGTAATTCATTTTAAGATGTATTATAATATTTGAATATTGTTTATTGGATAATGGCATAATTTGACTAGGTATTGTTTTTACAGAAAAGAACACTTATCTTGTAGAAAACCATTCAGATGTTATTACTATAAATGTTGATGTAATATTTAATGATACTTGTAGTTTATCTTTGATTTTATATTGCTATTTTAATGATTGTTGTCTAATTAATGATTGAATCTTATAACAGAACAGTTTTTACATTACTGCTGGTTGGTCACTGCCCTGATACCAGTCTGAAATTCATTCGTGGCAGGTGATAGGACTGGTATGTCAAGGCCAGAGGCTTGAATATATTGTTTGAATTGCTGGTCAGTCACTGCCCTGATATTAGTTTGAAATTCATGTGCAGCAAGTGATAGAACTAATATGCCAAGGCCAGAGACTTCTTGAAAATAAATATAATTCGTTGGGTACTTCGAGAGCGAAGTACAGGTCAGTCTGGCCGTGATAGATTATTCTTTAATTAGACACAAAGAAACACATCCCTATAATAATTATAACCTTGTTTACATGTGAAACACAACATAACAATAGTTTCTTATCAAAATATTATACATACTATTACGAAATACGTTTATAACATAAGTTTAAACTGTGTTCTTTCATTGTTGTTCTGTATAATATCATATTTAACTGTTTAATGTGACTTGTTTACTAATTATGCCATTGTAAGACCAAATAAGTAATAGAACTAATTAATTTAAACATATTTACTCTATTTTTATATAATTTAATCATAGTTTTATGTTAAAATGCAAGTATTAACAAGTCTGTATCAAAATCGTACGATGTGACGTCACTTGTTGACTATCGTTTATAAAAAGCCGCCGCTCCGCCGTTCTGGCCCCTCCCCTGGCTGGAGGCTTTGAGTGTAGAAGCTTAAGGCAGCCACAGGATTGTCCGGTTGAGTAGTCATGACCTCAGTGGTCAGCTACGAGATGACCTACATAAAAAAAAAAAAAAAAAAAAACCGTTCTGGCCCCATTCGTTCCGGAGCAGTCGCACCGAACGGACCTAAGTTAAGTAATTTGATATTATACCGTAATTATTGCTTATTATGATTATGTGTTGATAGAATACTGTCATACTGTTTCCATGGAGTTTCTTGTCCTTCTTCTCCATGAAGACCTAGTTTTGCGAACGGACAACTAGCTTTCTGATTAAATAATGACAAGTCTAATTAAATAAATGTCTAGCCTTGTCTTTCTGTGCTTTACTTCATACGATCCTTTCCCTACAAAACTTATTCAACAGAACTTACATACAGTGATCATTCCGACTTTTAAAGCTTGCTAAATTAGGTAATACTTATAAATACACTTATAGTGCTTACTGCCTCTTCTTACAACATATTTTCTAATATATTTTTATTATGTGATTTATGTGTATACTTCAACTAATGTAATGTACAATGCAAATATATAATATTTCTATTTATATGCCTATAAAGTAAATAGCTAATTGAAATATCTGAATTTTAAATAAATAAATCCCTTGCCCCTTAGTATGTCTATTATTTTTAACTCTTCTAAATACATTATTTTCTCACACGCGCGCCGTTCTTCACAAGCACGTGATATTTTCGTGCTTGTCAAGCAATTTTGACCGTCGAGGAACGCCATTAAGCCATTTTTTTTGCCATTAGCGATCGCTATACGAGTATATGTCGAGACTGCCGCCCCTGATTCGGTATCACGCATCGATTCGGGATCGCAACCGAGCGCGACAACGACACAGCAGCCGACAGGCCTTAATGTGGTCGAGCCTATTGCCATCAATCGGGCACAAATCCAAACTCCGGGCTTATACTGAGAAAATCCGTATGGAAAAACCCAATTACACTTTGTCTAACGGTATTTTCACGGTTATATAGGCCCGTTCAGTTATAAGCGATATCCTTGTCGCGCTCGGTAGCGATGCTGGTCCGCCTTCTGGTTAGCCACTTTGGACCAGTATCGCTACCGAGCACGACAGCGATATCGCTTACATCTGTATAGGCCTTAAATTAAGGAGCATTGCAAACGAAAGCTGACTGGGACGGAGCGTAGCTCAATAGTTACTAATTTAAAAAAAAAACGTTTTACAAAAAAAAAAAAACAACCGAAGTCGGTGGCAAAAAACGAAAATTCAAAATCAAAGACACCGACTTCCGAAATTTAAGTTATTTCTCACTGTAAAATTTTTTTCGGAAGTCGGTTGTTTTTTTTTTTTGTAAAAAGTTTTTATTTTTCACTTTTTGTTGTGGTACCTACCCCATACAAATTCGAATACAGTCACAGGAAGTTATCATCATATCATCCACATATACTAAGTGGGAAAAATATGTATTATTGAAGCTTACTCAAAAACTATCCCAGCAAAGTTAATAAAATTGATATGGGACCAATCCGGGAGCATACCCTTTCAAACCAAATAAGTTTTTTTTTATAAATCGGTCCACAATTGCTGGAGAAATCGACGGACATATATAAAAAAAAAAACATACATACGCGTCGAACATATAACCTCCTCCTTTTTGGAAGTCGGTTAAAAACCACACTCAATCACTTTCAGGCCAATTTAAAATAAAACTTTAAAACACGAATAAAACCTTCAAAAATACCTTCCATCGACATCGTTGAAATCGATCAATATTTTTTTCCAAACACGATGATACTATCTATACCAAATCTTCAGTAAATGCCATCCTCTCAGCATCTTCATACCTTCCCCTCTTACTTTGAGGGTGTTGTGTCAATATTTTTTCAGCTAAAATGTTCGAGTTCGCTTGCCCGAGCATCGAATTGGGTCAAATGTAGGTACTCCACTTGGTATAATATGAGCGTACTGTAAATAATTGTAAAGTATCACTTTTAAGTGGGTAGGTGGCGCATTTGTGAAATGGGTAATACCAGATGGATCCAATGATGCCTATTCTGCCCTGCTAAGCCGAAAGGCGCTATCTCTGAGATACGGCCTTTTAGTTTTTTTTTATACCATTCAATAGCTATAACAATGTCGCATCTAATGGTATCAGCCAAATAGCGTTAACTTAAAACATTAAAAAAAACACAAAAAGATTGAAGATTTTTTTATCCTTGTTTCCTTAAATTTACAATTTACAAAAAAAAAGTGTTTAAGTCCCTAAAGCTATTAACATTTCCGGCAATGTATATTTTGGAAATGGCAATTTTTGTTAAACGTAACATGCATCTTTTTACTACAGTATCAAAAAGTAGTAAAAGACTAATCAGAAACCAGTACAAAAATCTTTTAGTAGTTGAGAGATGCAATACTGCATAACATTAAAAAAGATGTTATTAGTACGGGACCTACAATACTTACGTATATAACAAAATACCTGACATATTAAAAGATGACATAATACCTACGTAATTTTAAAAAGAAGTTAACAGCATTATTGATTGAAAAATGTTACTACTCGATTAACGATTTCTTAAATGACAATGACATAACCTAGTGTAAATTTATTATTAATGGGTAATTATAATAATTTATGCATTTTAACGACATAACAACTTATTTAAATGTACTCGTTTTGAACTGTAATTCGTAATTTTGTATTTTGACACTATTTAAAATCCGGGCGTCACCATTGTGTGGATCGCCCGGAGGACACGGTGGAACATACGGTGGAGGTCTGCCCGGCTTGGGCGGGGCACCGCCGTTTCCTCCCGCTTTATCCTGAACAGGAACCTCCCGAAACAACCGTGTCCGGTGAGGACCTGCGTCAGGCGGAAGGTGAGGACGCCGTGGCGCCTCTCTATCCACTCCTCAGAGGGGACTTATCGCCACAATTGTGGCGACTAATTGTGTAAAAAGTGCTTAGGGATACGACGCCGCACAGCCGCGTCGTCGCACCACCACGCCATCCACCGCGCTATCGCCGCGCCTCTAAGCAACGTTGCCAGCCCGCTGTGTTTTAAAACCTCCTGTAAAGATATTACGGTTCAACTTAGAGGAATACACTCTTGGTTACAATGAAATATCGGTTACTCTGCTGACACAGAATTTAAGAGCGTTCATCCAAAATGTTGGCAACGTCGCAAATTGCTGTCAAATATTTTACGAGTATGTTTTGTTATGATTAATTTGGCAATATCACTGTAGGGAAATAATAAATATGGCTAACTAGCGTTGTAGTGCTAGTAATATTGCCAAACTATTCAAAATAGCAAAATATTTGACAGCTGTGTGCGACGTTGCCCACTTTCTGTATAAACGCTCGTAAATGTTTCATACTTGTTATCCATCTCGCAAATCCGTTCAGAGGCTATACAAATCTTTTCCGAAGGTGTAATTTTTTTCAACCGGATGTTAGTAGTTTTATATTTACTACAGATAATATTAGTATTAATTTATTATTAATATTATTTATTTTATAACAGTAAGTCACTTTTGGGAAAGCTGTATGTTATCCCTGAATACCGCACCACATCGTTGAGTTCGAAAACGCATAGAATACTGACCATTAGGCTTAGAAACTAATCACTCCAACAATTCTGTGAATAGTTATAACTAAAGCACTATGCCAAATTAGATGCAGGCGAAGATAGCGAAGCATTCGGCCCGATAGCTTGATAGAGAGATAGATAGCTGAATGTACATAGACTCGTATAATTGCAACTGTGACTATAATCCTCTCAGTTCAAACTTCGAAGCGGCACAGAGACGTAAACTAATGGAGTGCTAATATCCCATACAAACACATGATCGACAAAGTTTCATAAAGGATTTGTTTGTTTCTGGCTTATTTTGAATTATTTTAATTTTTGAATTGCTTTTGCTTTATTACGGACGCTTTTAACGTGCACGATTCTCTACATAGTTCTCGCATGTATATACAACATGAATGATGTAACTAATATTTTTGTAACAATATTCTGATTTAAAGAGAGTGTCCGTGGAGTTTCTTGCCCGTTCTTCTCCATAGGAACCTACTACGCGTTGGAATGGGCAACTAGCTTCATATTTCTGACTGACCGACCCCTTGACAATTCAAAAGTGCCTGTAATTGGTTTATTTGAAATAAATGCTTTGAGTTTGAGTTTGAGTTCTGGTTATTTCTAGCATTTGATTATGTACCTACTTGTATGGTATGCGCATGTAATGCGGAGGAGTGAGGAATATGTCGTGAGGAATGTTTTGAGTTTGAATGTCGATGGCTATAAGAGTAGAGGAAGACCAAAGAAACGATGGATGGACTGTGTGGAAGATGATATGGATAGAAAGGGAGTGAGTACCGAGAGGGTGACTAATAGAGAAGTATAGAAGAAAGGGACATGTTGCGCCGACTCCAGATAAAGCGGGATAACGGCTGGAGAATAAAGATATGATTATGTTACGAAGTTAGTTGGACTAACCCAGTGGTCGGCAAACCGCGGCTCTTTGGCTTATAGAGAGCGGCTCTGTCTGTACAAATATCGATGAGTGCGAGCGTAGATACGCGCGGGAGTCGGGTTTTCAGTAATTATGCAAGATATCAAGTTTTTTTTTTTTTTTTTTTTTTTTTTTTTTTATTTAACAGTTTATGTACACACATATAAATAGACAAGAAGAAAGGAACAGAAAAATACGTACAAAGGTGATGCTTATTTCTAAAGAAATCTCTTCCAGCATACCTGCGATAGGAAAGTAGTTAAAGAGATGTAGACAACGTGTGTAAGATTAGAAGAGAAAATAATATACATAAAATAAAAACTCTTAATTATTCACTAATTTAACCATAAACATACAATATGAGAATAAACTTACATAAATACTTCTAAACTAAATATCACTAAAATAAATATACTTAAATATAATGTAGCATAAAATAATAAATACAAAATATGCAACTATGACGAAATGGACAGATAGTGTTCTTTCACTCTTCTTTTAAAAATTGCAACAGTTCGGCAGTCCCTAATGTCAGGCGGAAGTGAATTCCACAACCGAACCGCGTGCACGCTGAAGGAGTAGGAGTAGAAGTCGGTTGAGTGGGGAGGAGATTTAAGGAGATTTCTAAGATGCGACCTGCAAGGAGCATCAGAAGGACGGGCGTAGGAAAAGCGTTCCCGCAGATAGGATGGTGTTTTAGGGTTGTGAAGGATATTAAATAGCAGACACAATATCCGAGAGTTCCTGCGAAGTCGAATAGGGAGCCACTTGAGTATTTTGCGAAAGTTAGAAACGTGGTCATACTTTTTAAGGTTAAAAACAAAACGAATACAGATGTTTTGCAAACGTTCAAGTTTATTTAAAAGCTCCTCGGTGGCATCCAAATAACAGGCATCAGCGTAGTCAATGATGGGCTGTATGAGAGTTTGAGCAAGGGAGATTTTGGTACTAAAGGGCAAGAAGCACTGGAGACATTTCAGCGAATGGAATGTGTAGTGCACTTTACGACTGACTTGACCAACATGGGCAGTCCACGAAAGGTAAGAGTCCATGGTAACCCCCAGGTTTTTAACGGTGTTTGCGTATTCAATCTGAACTCCATTCAGACAGAGTGGAGACAGCGACGCAACATCGAGCCTATTCCGCATATACCTGCCGCCGATAATGATGGCCTGGGATTTCTTAGGATTGATTTGCAGTCCAAAGGACCGTGACCACTCGCTAATCAAATCCAGGTCACTGTTCATGGCAGACACTGCTGCTTCCGCATCTTGCCTTAAAAAGTGAGTGTAAAGCTGCAGGTCGTCCGCGTAGAGATGGAAGTGGGAAGAGATGACTCTGGTGACAGAGTTAATGAAAATAGAAAAGAGAAGAGGAGAGAGAACGCCACCCTGAGGCACACCCGCGGTAAGAGAACACCAGTCAGAAGAAGACTCCTCGAGACGAACCCGCTGCGAGCGGCCTTTAAGATAGGACTCGAACCAATCAACAGTAGAAGAAGAGAAATGGAAAGATTTAAGGATTCCTAGAAGTATCTCGAAATCGACAGAGTTAAAGGCACTGCTAAAGTCCAGCAGCACAAGCAAGGTGAGAGATTTGTGGTCCATAGCCCAGCGTATTTCATCAGTAACCTTCAAAAGAGCCGTTACTGTGCTATGACCAGGACGAAAACCAGATTGAAAAGGACTAAGAAGGTCATTCGAAGATAGAAAGGCAGAGAGTTGCCGATGAACAATGTGCTCAAGAACTTTAGAGAGATATGGGAGGATAGAAATGGGTCGGAAATCGGTCAGAGAGACCGGGTTAGGAATTTTGGGTAAGGGGATGATATGGGCTTGTTTCCAGGCCTCGGGAACAGAACTAGAAAACAAGGAGAAGTTAAAAATGTGGGTCAAGATAGGAAGTATTGTGGGGAGGATAAGGGAAACCATTCTTGAGCAAAGATTGTCATTACCAACTGCAGAGGAGGAGGAGAATCGCCACAATTGCGGCGGTAAGGCCCCTCTTTGAGGAGTGGCTAGAGAGGCGCCACGGCGTCCTCACCTTCCGCCTGACGCAGGTCCTCACCGGACACGGTTGTTTCGGGAGGTTCCTGTTCAGGATAAAGCGGGAGGAAACGCCCGGGTGTTACCATTGTGTGGATCGCCCGGAGGACACGGTGGAGCATACGGTGGAGGTCTGCCCGGCTTGGGCGGGGCACCGCCGTGTCCTCACGGAGGCGATCGGCAGCGGCGATCTCTCGCGTCCGGCCCTGGTTCAGGCCATGGTCCGGAGCGAGAGTGCATGGGAAGCCGTCACTTCCTTCTGCGAAGCAGTAATGCTCGCGAAGGAGGAGGCGGAGCGCGCGAGGGAAATGCAAGATGCGCGCCCTCGCGCCCCTAGTCGCCGCAGGAGACGCCCCGGGCGTCGGGAGTCGCGAGCCGACTTCCGGCCACCGTAGGCGCGGGCTTGCGGACGGTGGGCAATGGGTAGCTCGCCGTCCGATAAGGACCAGGCCCGGGTCGACGGCGCGTTGTGTTCCACGCGCGCCTCAAAGAGATGTCAGCACCAACTGACGGGGTCCGTAAGGGCCAATGCCTGCCAGGGTTGCGAGTTGGTCCGAAAGGGATATCGCGGCCCCGGCACACAGGCAACGGAAGGAACACGGGTGGGTTTTAGTCAGTAAAAGTCTGACACTCCCTCTCGCTCCGCCCAGAGCGGGAGGAGTCATTTGATGATTTCCCACCCAAAAAAAAAAAAAAAAAAAAAAAAAAAAAAAAAAAAAAAAAAAAAAAAAAAAGAGGAGGAGATAGCACAAATAGATTTTTTGACCTCACTTTCACATACAGGGCTAAGTTCAAAAGAAGGACACTGAAGCACAGGCAAACAGGAAAGTTTATTTAAAGTAGCAGATTTGACGTGCGGATCCAACGTAACAGGGGGATGTGAGAAATGCTTGTTAAGAGCACACACGTCAGTGTCATTAATAGAAGCAACTGGAGACTTACCAATGCCGACAGTTTTTAGAAACTTCCAGACTTCTGAAGAGTTACGGTTGTCGAGAGAATTATGGAAGTAGCGTCGCTTTGCATCTCTGCACATACGACTGCAGCGATTACGCATATTTTACTGTATTTCAAAGATTTATTTCCGAAGTATTTTCACCAAAAATGAATAGGAACACTTTCAAAGGTACAGTAATTCTTGGTACTTCTTAGCAAGTTAATTTTAGGAACCGTTGTGGAGTGAAAGTGAATGGGAGTTATTGAGACAGTTTGGACATACAGAAAGGATTGGCTCTCATAAAAAATCTTAGGCGTTATATTACTGATATTTGGCTCTATTGACTAAGGTTAGTCTGGACTGGACTAACCTGATAAAAGCCACTTGAGTTAAGCCATACATTCAACAGGCCGCATGTCGGTGGTAACAAACCAGTTTTAACTGGTCTCTTATTCTAATGAAACTTCGCTTATTGGCCAGCTCCAGGTCAGTGGTGGCCCAGTTATAACGGCTGCGACTTACGAGGTCATGGTTTCGAACCCAGGCAGGCGTAAATAATTTCACCACCACTGCTTTCAGGAAAACATCGTGACGAAACCGGCATGTCCTGGAACCAAACATTCGAAGACATGTGACATCTACTAACCCACACTGGACCCGCGTGGTAGATTATGGCCCACTGCCTCTCACAGAAAGAGGAGGCCTGTGTCCCAGCAGTGGGAACATTATAGGCTGATTAGGGATGGCTCTAGGCCAAAGTATTACCACCGATATGCAGTCGACTGTACTATCATACATACTCCTATATAATGACTGCATAGAGACCGTCATATGTGCAGGCGAGTTCATTGTTACCCCGCGTTCTAATAAAAAGATCCGAATACACGATCGTCACATTCATATGCCAGTCATTTGTTTGGAAAACCGGAGGGCGCCCGCTGACGACCAAACAACGCGTTCGAGTTCGCCGAACAACATGAATGCGACAATCGCAATATTCGCGCTCTAACTAAAGCGACGAACGCAATACTCGCGTTCTAACCAACGCGACGATCGCTTTGGGTAGGAGCACGACTCACGAACGCTAATATGTATCCACTTAGCAACATTCTAAAACGATTTTCTCGTGGAATATTGACTGCAACTTTGATTACAAAATATTATGTTCGTAACAACATAAAATTACAATCACCACAGTAGGAGAAAATCACTTTTAAAAGTTGCTAAGTGTATACACATTACTACTCGTGACTGTACAGAGACGTTCATTTGGCACTCCATTTTGTCACTACTCTGTTATTAGGTGGAGCTATGGTAGGTACCTACATCTAATATGCAGTGGCTGCAATTCTTGCCGACTAAGCGATTTCTTTTAAATCTGCTCTCTCTCTCGCACCTCTCAGGGCTGCCTCGGGGATTAACTTCCTTTGCTAAGTGTAAACTGTGAAAGTAGCAGTTTTATAAGCTTGTATTGTTTGGCTTATTTACAAGACTTACAATCTTTCAAAGATTATAATTATATTGTTTTCACAACAGTTTTACCAATCAGGGAAAACTATTAGAAATGTGAGACCGGCCATTGAGAAATAAATAAGTACCTACCATTCCTACTAATAAAATTCATCAATAAATTCAGAAGAATAATAAAATTTATATTTTTGTATAATTAATTTCATAATTCGAGATAAGTTGCCTAGTCTGCTCAGTCTGCTACGACCTTGTACAAGCATAGAAATCTTCTTTCCTATAGCTATGGTTACAAGCGTAGCGGAGTACAGCTTGGCAAAAAGAGTAAAATAAAAATGAGGGCGCCACTATCGCAGTTAGGTCACTACGAATGGGAAATAAATGTGCAACAAAAAACGCTGCTTGTGGGTGACTCAAATCAAAACCTACTAGCACTTGTCGGCAAAGAAGTGCTGTCATCCATCATAGTTCTGCATTAAGAGATTTTATCATAAAAGTTGGCAACGTCGCAAATAGCTGTCAAAAATTTACCTGTTTTGATTAATTTGGGAATATTACTGTATGGAATTAAGAAATGTGTAGAATATTATTTGCAATATATTTATATTAATGTAAAAAAAGTATTTGGAAACTTTCCAAATGCCTTTTTACACATAAAACTGGTATGTACCCGTGTCTCTTATTTTTATCTAAAATTTAATATTCGGTGTTACGATATTAATTATTGCATTTCATAATCAATATTCTAGTTCGCTAGTTAGCCACATTTCTTATTTCCACACAGTAATATTGTCAAATTAATAAAAACAGCGAAATATTTGACATCTATTTGCGACGTTGCCCACTTTCAGAAAGCACGCTCATATTTAGTTCCAAATGTCACCACGACAGACTCTTTTATGTCGACCAGTTAGCAAATAGCATACCAGGATTGGTAATATTTGCGTTTTTCCCTAGACGCGAAAACACGCAAGTTTGTAAGGCGTAGCCTTTTAAGCATAATAAAATCATAATGTTGAAAAATACGGTCAGCTTTCATTAAAATTTTATTTATTTTTAACAACTAGCAAATTAAAGCTATTTTAATGCTCATAATAAACATGCAGAGACTATAAACCATTATTTTACGTATTTACTACATATTCTTACAGAGGCTCGTGGCTAAATGATAAGCCACAAGCCACACGGGTCGATCGAAGAAACGTACGCTTGCCACGGTCGGTTCGTGAAAGGGACCATCCATTATGGCGAAAATACACATGCTTGTAAAATGGAGCAGTAGCTTGCATGCCAGTTACACTGTGCAAGTAAATGTCACACTGTTAATGTATACACAGTGTGACATTTACACAGCAAATGAAAATGTCACACGGTGTACATTTACTGTATACACAGTGTGACATTTACACTGCAAATGAAAATGTCACACTGTATACATTTACTGTATCCACAGTGTGAGATTAACACTATGCAAGTATATGTCACACTGTTTAAATTTAATGTATCCACAGTGCGACATTTACACTGTGCAAGTAAATGTTACACTGTGTACATTTAATGTATTCACAGTGACTGTGTGACATTTACTTTGAACGGTGTAACTCGCATGCAAGTTACTGCTCCATTTTACAGGCATCATGTGTATTTTCGCCTTTACTATAGATCTCTCTGTTCCTCGGAAAAGCACGTTAAGCCGTTGGTCCCGTCGTCGTCGTTACGCTAAGTCACAAGCCCAATAAGTCTGACAACCAGTCTTACCAAGGGGTATCATGTTACCCAGTAACTGGGTTGTGGAGGTCAGATAGGCAGTCGCTCCATGTGAATAAAATATTCCTATTCAGCTGCATCCGGTTGGACTGGAATACGACTTAAAAATACATTGGGAAAAGGCTAGGCAGATAGATTGATCTTACAATTGCACATTATTTTTAAAGTACATAAACTCCATTTGAAATAAAATTAGACATTTAAGTAAACCTTTTTTACAGTCCGTTCAACCGATTTTGACTTCTATACTGTATGCATAAGGATGGCAATAAAAGCAAAAACTTAGTTACAATACCAATTATTTACTGCAACTGCCATGTGTCATGCCACCAACACAATAGGAGTCAAAATCGGTTGAACGGACTGTAAAAAGGTATATTTAAATGTTTAATCTTATTTCAAATAGAGTATAGGTACCCACTACCTTCTATTTAATTTTAAAGCGCTTTTCTTTACATCCAGTGACACCCCTAGCCATAGACATTTCTAGCCACAACGGGAATTTGATATCTTCATTTTAATATCAGGGTTTCAAATGAGAAATGGTGGACGCTTGACGGTGACGCATCAAAATTCAATTTTATGACTATATTGTGAAACTCCTGTTGCGGTTTCATTTATATTTTTCTACTAAGAATTTATTAAATAAAGCACGCAAAATATATGTTAAACATTAAAATTAAAAACTGTGATTGATGTTCGGGTCAAAATAGAGAAAACGATTTTTTCCAGATATGAGACCGAACTAGATCGATTTTTCGCCCCCGCAAACCCCTATATTGCAACTTTCATCGAAATCGTTAGAGCCGTTTTCGAGAACATGATTACAAATATAAATATTTAAATAATACCATAGTATCTGGACGACCGAGCTCTGCTCGGGTGAAAATAGAGAAAACATATTTTCCCAGATATGAGACCTAGCTAGATCCATTTTAGCCTCCGTAAACCCCTATATTGCACCATGAATCCAATATGAACATGATTCTGAACCCGCGTTGAAATTATTCGTCAGTATTTTTTTTTTTTTTTTTGCTTTTCCATACGTTTTGACCGCGTAGATATTGCAATTTTCTATAAAACAGCAGATTTTTTTTTAATAACCGACGAAAAATTACAACGCAGGTGTGTTCAGAATGGGCGTCTGGAGTCGCGAGCCGACTTCCGGCCACCGTAGGCGCGGGCTTGCGGACAGTGAGCAATGGGTAGCTCGCCGTCCGATTAGGACCAGGCCCGGGTCGACGGCGCGTTGTGATCTACGCGCGCCTCAAAGAGATGTCAGCACCAACTGACGGGGTCCGTAAGGGCCAATGCCTGCCAGGGTTGCGAGTTTGTCCGAAAGGGATATCGCGGCCCCGGCACTCAGGCAACGGAAGGAACACGGGTGGGTTATAGTCAGTAAAAGTCTGACACGCCCTCTCGCTCCGCCCAGGGCGGGAGAAGTCATTTGATGATTTCCCATCCTCAAAAAAAAAAAAAGAAAAAAAGTGTGTTCAGAATCGTGTGAATCTATGGTAACAGAATCCGCTGGATGCAAGAAGCACAGAACCTGTCTTGTGTATTATCTATACCGGTCGCAGTGGCGGTGGTCAAGGGCGGACCCAGGACTGGGGGACAGGGGCACGTGCCCCCCCCCCCCCCCCCCCACTGTTTAAGTAAAATAAAATCTAGGTAATCCTTTGAATGGACTGGAGGTGGGGTGCTTAAATTATTGAGCTCGCTTCGCTCGCTCTTGCAGCCCAAGTTTTAATACCAAAGTCGGCAAAGTAACTCTTAAGAAACACTTTTTAACTGTGTTGCCCATGTGCCCCTCCCAGAAATTAATCCTGGATCCACCCTTTGCGGTGCTTTGGAAGGCATCCGCTGAATTGATGACGCTCCTACGCAATAGTGACATCTATGTATCAGATAAAGAAACTACTTTTAGTTGATAACAACGCCATCTCTGATACTAATATTCAACTACAAAGCCTTCGCTGTCACTGGCGAGTTCGCGACAGACTGGAATCAACTGGGCGGTCAAAAAATCTTTAGAACAATCAAAAATAAAACAAAGAATAATTTTGTAGTTACATTTAGTTGCTCTTTTTGTTTTTTTTGTCATTCATTATATTGAATAATAAATAAAAAATAACATCATCATTATATTCATTCATTTACCTGGAAACATAGTTTTGTTATGTCGTGTCGGCCAGTAATTGACAGTAGTTGTTGTATTTGTGATTATTAATAAGGCAGCTCAGGCTAGTGCTGCACGGCTATCGATTTTGAAACATCGATGCATTCATTCACAAGATTATTGTACTAAGGTAATAGTGTCAATGAATAATATAAATAAATATTAGAAAATTCCCCATATTTATTTACGACTGACTGTATTGAAAAAATTAGAATTAGTATAGGTGTCTCATTGATGTGTACTGCATAATTTATAATCTGTATATTTTATGATGCTATTGTTATATCTTATAATTGACTAATAAGGGAAAATAATAAATAATTAAAATACATCGATACCTGCGCGTTACGTTTATTAACACGGCAACTGCGACTGGTGTGGAATATTTGGTAGTACTGTCTTCTATCCTGCCCATTTAGATAACATTTATAACAAATAGTTCCCAATTTCACCACCCATCAAGATGTACTGGTAATTCTATACGAACAAAATATTAGAGGTAAGCGCTTCAATGTGTAAAATTTTATGATCATGTAAAAGGCTATGTTTCTTTTACTGGTGTTATGTTACTTTTCTTGGTGCCATTGCATGGCATTGGATGGCTATATTTTACCTGCTGATTGTCAGTGATACGTTACTGATAGCTGGTTAAAGTTTTAGAATATTGAATCTAACATCCTATCCCTATCTGGAACTCTGAACTGGAAGAACTTGGTTCCAAAATTAAAATTTCAAACATAGGTGATATTTTTGATAGTTTTCCATGGCTCAGCGCTTGTTAGAAATGCAATAAAGTATATTTTTTCCTGTCCAATTCACAGATAATACATAATTCTAAACATCGATACTATCGATAAGAACCAAAATACATAATTTTTCCATTGGCGTGCAGCACTATTTAATTCAAACTTGGAAGTTTGGAACACTGTCATATAATTGTCAAACAAATGCTTGTCATTTCATCACAATTTTTCTGAATCATTCATTCATTTTCGTAACGTAATGGCTACCACTTGGTTGATCATTGATCGCGGTGTAAATCACAAAATATTTGAAAAAATGAAGTCCTGTGAGTTTTTCCTAATCAATCGTGTCATATTGTTAAATAAGTGTACTGTTAAAACTAGTTTATACCATTTCTAACCTTTTAACTTTCAAGGTTATCAAGAAACAATGGAAGGATGCGAGTCGAAGCTTCTAGAAAACCATGATGCAATTTGAAGAAGCGCTGTTACCGAAGGACGACGCTGATCCTGAGTTCCTGTGACAGGCCACAATCAAAGATGAGATGAGGACTAGACGAATACATGCCCAGATATGGGTATAAGGTATAATCCAGGTCCAGTAGAACGAAGTGTAACTGACACGTTGCAGTTTAGCTTTGTTCACCACGTTTTATAAATTATATGCATTCCAATCGTCCAGCGTTACTTAATTTCACTTGAAATTAAGGTTACACAAGAACCCAAATATATGATCCTTACAAAAAAAAAGTGACTTACCTCCTTACACTATTGTTGTGTATTTTCAAGTTAAAATTGCTGAAGTCTGGGCTTTTGTAATGCATACCGAGCGGAACTCGTTCCGCTTTGAATCAATACTAGGATTAAGTGTAGGGAAATTTTAGGGCTACACCAAGAGTAGCGCTTCACGATTTGAAGTCATCCTTGTTTGTTTAAATGCAACAATATGGAAGGATCGATTCCGCCATACCAGGTAAAGTAATTGTTGCGAGTGGATTAGGCCTACCGGGGATACCACTATAAAAAAGACGCACCTTGTGCTCTACCTCTAGGGTGGTGTGGAAATGAGCACCATTATTTTTCAACAACAGCCAGGAACAACAGCAGCTCTGCACCTCGAGATGACCACCTGACCAGCTGTTTATCTAGACTCGTGACAAATCGTATGCATGGATTCTAAAAGAAGTACCTACCTATGAAGATAAAGTAATTCAATATCTTTTGAGTGCATTATGTTCAAGTTTACTTATCTAGGCACTAGTAAGGTGTTATCCATGGTATAATAATATACCTACTTCGCCAGTTTTAGCATTCCAAAACACTGGTCACGCACGTGGGTAACACAAGTCTACGTCATCACATCTGTGTTACCAGAAGTTGGTAATAATAATAACTCCCCAACCACCTTTATTACCTGTGCTAATCCGATAAAATAATGAGGTTTTAAATAACAATTACGTTGGTTTATGTTTAAATTGAATTGTTTCGTTTGATTAGACACACGAAACAACATTTTAAATGCTTTGTACATATTTTTTAACAGAATGGTGGCTGAAAATCTCCTTTTTATTGCAATAAAGAAGTGGCAACTGGATAGTGACGTAAGCATGTTAGTCCCGGAATTACCACTTTTTCCACTAAAACTTCGGGCCGACTAGCGCGACTCGACACCGGTTATTGATATACCGTGAAGTTTTCTTAGAAATTGTATTGTTCGAGTCGCTTCGCGCCGTCGCGTCGCGCTGGTCTGCACGAGCCTTTATGGTTGTTTGAACTTTGTATAACAACAGCTTATACGGCACCAAACTAGTGCTACTTGATCTAGTGTTTTAATCCAGCGGTGGTCACTCAGTCCACACACTGGTTTTGGTTAGTAGGTTGTCGTGACCAACCAATGTAAACACTTTTCAATCTAGTCCAGTATCCAGCGATGGATTGAAGAAAAAAAAAGTCAGTCAAAATTATTTTTTGCTCCTAATGTGGTAATAGGTATAAAAGATTCGTACAGAATTAGTTTTGGCACATTTTAGTCATAATATTGTCACGCAAATATTATTATACAAGACACTAATTTCAAGACTTTTCCAAATGTTCAACCTACAATTGAACTTTTTTTTTTAAATACTGCTGCCCGCGGTTGGGCCCGCGTGGCTTTTTCTTAAAGAACAAAGTAAAGTAAGAAGGCCTTAATTACTCCTCATAAAATCAGCTATCTACTAGTGAAAGTCCCGTCAAAATCGGTCCAGCCGTTTCGGAGATTAGCAGGAACAAATAGACAAAAAATTAAAATTTGTTTTTTTGTGTACTGTTGGTGTCTACAAATTCATGGCTGACTTTTTTTTAACTATTGTTTAACTTTATCATTGTTATCTCGAATTAAACCCGGAAAAGAAAATACGCGAAGGGGTTCCGCTAACTCGAACGTCGTTTCTGTTGGATTTAATACCACCTTACGAAAAAGGATTGCGTCCATGAGGCGCGGAGCGTCAACGGCTTTCTGGAGGTCATCAGTGATAAGCCCCAATAAGACGCATTGGGTACCTACTTACATGTAGGTACTTGGTGCAACAGGTGAGCGCTACCGATGTATGACTTAAAATGTTGTATTACGTTTGTTACCTAGCCTAAAACGCGTGTGTGATCTCAAGTTCTGAAATAACTTCTTTTTTTTTTTTTAATAAAACTATAAATTATCTAAAAATTATTTATTTTCCGTTGCACTTACATCGATTCACTGTCCTCATTGTTACAGTCTCCCATTGTTATTAAATTAAATTAGTTTTAACCATTCACGCGGACATGCAAAAATAATACTTGTCATCCACTTTTTAACCTAGATTTTTTTAAACTATTTTAAATACACAGTAATGTACACTTGAGATATTTTTACAAAAAGGTGAAAGTACACAAATGGTTTCTAGGAAACCTTAGCTTATTAATAATCAAAAAATTTGGTTCTTATCAGAATTTTGTTAAACCTTGAATCCAAATCCAAAAAGTATATTTCGGCAGTAGCAAAATCATACATTATTAATGCTATAAAAGTCTTCTCAATATAATAATGATAATTTCGATATGCCAGAATGAAACGAAATTTACATGAAAATCAATGTTCGTTTTGAAATACAAGTGCAAATAATGATACCGAAAAGCTACATAAATCATTTGTTTTGATTGGTTCGTGATCCTGCGCAAGCCAATTAAAATAATGCTTAGAGCCAGTTTCTCGAGTGATTGGTTGAATGCTTTATCAACAGCCAATCGCAACAGTTTACGTTCGCTTGACATTTTGTCACATTTATTTTGCGATGATTTGCGTTCGCGAAACTGGCCATAAGGGCGTTTGCGCACTTAATCGGTCCGTATTCGATTCGTGTTCGTTTCTGATCCGGTTTGGCCATCCTAGTAATTGTATGGACGTTTGTGCACTCATGCGTATACGGTTTGTGTTCGATTCGTAAATTCTCGCCTCGAGTCGTTTTTTGACACATCAAAACAGAGTAGGTATATCAAAGAAAACGAATCAAATACGGATAAGTGCGCAAACGCTAAGACGTGAATCTCCCGTCCGTCTTTTCACGTATCGACCACGAACCGGATACAGATAAGTGGGTAAACGCCCGTTCACAATAACTTGTCCCGTGACGTGATTGGTAGCACTGTTTTGTCAGTCGCCATTTTGAACTCTATGTGTATTGAAACTAAGCTTGACAAGCAATGGTGCCAACATGGCGGTAATGGCTCCTACACGCCGGCCGCGCATGGCCACAGGCTTTTGCCGCGCGGCACGTACCCCCGGCTTTTGCGCCTTCATTTCCTTGGCGATCCTTTGTGCGGCAAATCCTAATAGCTCCTACACACTAGTGTAGGAGCTATTAGGGACAAGTTATAGTGATCGGGCAATTCCCGTAATTTTTAAGAACGTTCGCATTCGCTTCTCATTCGCAATCTGTCAAAAATACAATACATTTTTGACAAGTTTGACAGATTCAGACTTGAATGTGAACGTTTTTTATGTACGAGAATTGGCCTAGTGTAGTCTTGCAACGCATTCCTTCGATTATGGAAATGCATAAGTACTTAAAAACCTGTGGTTATTTAAATGTATAATTATTATTTAATTAATTCGTAGTACAAAACTTACATACTTATGATAATAATGCGAGTTATACTGGTACCTATTACAAATGGCTCTTTAAACAGTGGCTCATGCCAATTTACTAAGGAATATTTTAATAAGAATTATATTCGACAAGAGTTTTTAGAACGTGGCGCGATAATGGCTCTTGATAAGGTGATACGACAGTTGAGTAATAAAGGCGCGACTATAGAAGCTATATTTAGTTTAGGGTCTGAAGTATTCAGTTGAAAAAATTAAATGCGCTTTACCAATGGTCGGAATGTATCATACAAATTTATAACAGCGCCATTTTGTGAGTCGCGCCCAATAAAAAGGTTACAACAAGATTCATAACAAAGGTTTTAACAACATATTGACCGCCCCAGTCGGATTAATACGACAAATGTTTTCGTGCCCGTTCCGCCAAAAAATATTTTTTTTATATTTATGTACGTGCAGTAAATTACGTAGACAGGGATGCATAGGGTTCGTTTTTATTTAATTGCAAGACCCTATTCGCCGTAGATATTTGTTTGTCGATTTATTAGCTAGCTGGGCGCGGGGGGCAAGGCAATTGATGATGAACCAAGCGGTCAATAGGTTTATATCTCTCAACACGTCCTTAAAACGCTAAAAAGCTGTCATCATCAGTATTAAATTAAATCTAAATATTTGTGAAAAGCTAATTTGCACACATTTCTTTCCTATTATAATAGTTTTAATCATAATTATTTTCCGTATCTTAACTCAGATCATCACTTAACTATAAAAAGATAGACAACGAACAATTGCACCTTGTTTTTTAAAGTCGGTTAACGTACCGAGAAATGCACTTAACGAATCACATACAAAACTACAGTTTTCTGGTATTTATTTTCAATCACAACTTTGACATTGCCTAAGGAAGCATTCCACTTTTTAATATTATCACTTCAGTCCTCACAAATTGTCTCGGAGAGATTAAAACCTGGTTTTCTCTTCCTGTAAAATATTGTATTTTGTTTGTGGTATACAAAATGGTATGGCGCGGCAAGGCGGGAAGGAGCGTTCAAGAATGAGCGGCGGGACTCCGTGAGCGTTGACGAAAGAGCGGCGGGACTCCGTGAGCGTTCTGCACTGCCCGCCTGTCTCTCCACACACATACCTAAGGTATAGCGGTTTCGGTCAAACTAAAAAGACAATAATTGACGTTCGATATCCAACTGTTTTCTAATTGTGTTTAAAAAAATCTTTGGCTCTACAGAAAAGAGAAAACCTCGTTCTATTCAGTCTATATGCCATCTTTGTCTATCTATTTACAGCGGCGGTATGTACTGTAAACGCTAGTCTTGGGCCGCATGCCCATTGAGCGACTCTCAAATGTTGTTCATGTCGTATAGGACCTGCGCGATCGTTCGAGAAGCCTCCACGCTGCTTAGCGCGATCGTTGCTAGATGAGCCTCGTAAGACCGGAGTTGTCTGTAACAGAAACATTACATTAATATTTATAGAACGCATTTTCGATTTTAATTTTGTTTTTTATTTTAATAAAATCTCTTGTAACTGTTAGGCCATGATCAATTATTGTGACGCTCAAGACCAGTTATGGACTAACCGTACTTGCTTACGCCGAATCGGCTTCAGTCGTTCAAAAATGTCCATGCAATAATAACGAAAAAGACGTCATTCGCCTGGTTTCGGTTCGAACGACGCGACTCGGGACCACGTCGAACTAAATGCGACAAATGTGGTCAGCTATAGGTGATCGGCTTACGCCCTAATGAATACTAAAATCATCGAGTTGTTGCCAGACACTTAAATACAAAAGCACGCCTGTATTTTATTTACTATCCCGCATTTCTCATGTAACCAATGAGCTTGTGATTAGGCTGACCTCAAACTATTTATTATGGCTTGTAGGCGACTTGGTCGTGTTTTCTGCCCAGATATCGCTTAAAAGATTTAATTTGATCAAAATTGTGTTTCTCACCTCCGTCCAGTATTGGAGTAAATGACAATATTTCTCAATATGAGCGCTGCTGTCAACCGTATGCTCTTCGTAACGGGACCCTCGTTCTCATCCTGCCAATCGGATAACATTATAATCAATAAAAAACCCAGTGTTTTAATATTTACAGGCAGACTATTTAGCGATAGCAAACACAGCTCTCTCTTTCTGTAGCATGTTTTATATCGCTATCTCACGTACGTGTCATCGCTAAATAGTCGACCTACTATCCCTTTTTATAAATGCACATATGAAACTGTAATATATAATGTGAGTTTCTACTGGCATCGAAGCGTAGCAGACGTTGACAAATAACATGCATAATGTTTATTTAAAGCCGTGTCTCCCGCGCGTTTTTTTTCAAACATTACACAAAAACATCGAAACAAAGAGGCGTGGCCATACACATTTGTGTATGCAAACACGATGTTTTTGTTTTCCGAGCTGCATGGAAAACATTCCCCGCGCGGGTGAAGAGGGGAAAGGTTTGTTTTATTCTCAACTGCCGCGCGCACCGCGCACTTCTGTCACTGTCAGTCAACACAGCTATTGACGCAAATAAAAAAAATGATAGTAATGTCCTGTAAATAGTTGTGAACAAGTTGTGATAAATTGATGATGGATTGTAATAGAGATACTGTTCGTCACTTTTTAAGTAAGTACGTCTTTCTCGTCGGAACTCATTACAAAAAAAAAACAAATACTTGCGCAGGAGACAGCTTGTGTATGAAAACAAATGTTTATGTGTAATGTTTCGAAAAAACACGCGCAGGAGACACGGCTTTATACACACTAGGACAAACACAATTACGGATTCACGAAAAACAAAAGTATGAGAACAAGGATTACATGTGATTGTAACTTCGTAAAAAACAAACTTGGGGGTGTTTTCTCGTGTACTAACTTTTTTGTCCAATCAGTAGCTCCACGAGGGTATGTTATTTCTGTTGGTCCTACTGTAGTATTGAAACGTTTTAAGTTTTCTAAATAAGTCTTTGTCATTTGGAAGGCGTACGAGGGGCCGAAGCCAACTCGCAGAGGTCCCTTGGACAATTTTAAGTGTTGAGGCACCAACCGACGATTATCCATACATGCACTTTGCAAGTGCACCCATGGACACCCTCGGTTGGTTCAGGACAAAGGAACACAGGGACAGGGATATATGTCATTACTAACATTTTAATGAAATGGTAAGTTTTTTTTATAAACCATTAAGAGTGCCCTTCCCGGTCCGTCTATCGTCAACGCGAGCATGGTCGAAAAGTTTGTTGTTTCATCGAGCGCAAGTGAGAACTGCTAACAAACAAGCGAGAACGCGATAACATTGTACGAAAAATAGTGTGTAAAAAGTTATATCAGGAAATACTTTTTTTTAAGTAAACCTTACAAGTTTGTGAAAAAAAATGTTTGTTATTTAGAATTTCATTACATGTGCGATGTTTCTATGCAGATGTTTTCTTTACTTTTACCAATTATGAGTATAATTATGACCGGCCAAAGTTCGGGTAAAATTTGTGCAAAAAAGCAGATTTTTGGAGGCTTATACTGAATTTTTTTAATATTTTGCGTTCATTAAAACCTAGATATAGTGCACAAGATACATATTAGTTTTAAAATTTCAAAGAAAGATGTTTTACAGCGCCATAATCACTTACGAGCGTTTGTATGAAAAGTATGACGGGTTGGCCGCTCTTAAGATGCAATTGATGATTTTTCTTTGTATTATCTTCAATGAAAGCAGTATGACGACTGAAACTGAAATACCCCAAGCCTAGTCTAATTTATTTATTTTGGTAGGACCAATAGGCCAATAGACCTGTAGCGGCATCTACATCGCTACATGCGAACTACGCATCAAAGACCTGACGTCACACAACATCCTGACGTCACAAATCCTGCATCGCGCAATTAGAGTTTACCGCGCGATAAACATATATAGAATCTCCCAACTTCAAACCTCTGGGCAGTTGCCCGCCAGACATCACACCCGTCTGGTCGGAGGATCCTCCCTTTTCTATGGGGGATGAGTGAACTTTACACCCTGTTCCTCATACCCCTAAAGACCAGTAGGCTCGTGGCTAAGTAACAATAGCCGCACTGGTCGATCCAGCAGGTTAAGCTACGCTTGCCGAGGTTGGTCAGTGGATGGGTCCCATCCGACCATCTTTACATACCGAGAATCCTCCGTGCCTCGGAAAGCACGTTAAGCCGTTGGTCCCGGCTGTCATTCATGGATCTTTGACAGTCGTTACGAGTCGTCAGAAGCCCGAAAGTCTGACACCAGTCTTACCAAGGGATATCGTATTACCCAGTTACTGGGTTGTGGAGGTCAGATAGGCAGTCGCTCCATGTAAAATACTGGTATTCAGCTGCATCCGGTTAGACTGGAAGCCGATCCCAACATAGTTGGGAAAAGGCTAGGCAGATTGATTGTTAGGACCAACAGAAATAACATACCCTCGTGAACCTACTGATAGGACGAACTGGTCCACGAGAAAACATACCTTTCTTTCATGCAATACAAGACACTTTGAAGTAACTTTGTGCATTAGAATCTACCCAGTGTCTAATAACACAAATACAGTGATGAACTGATACATGATATCATATAATAAAAAAACAACAACAACAAATTTACAGACACTACAAAAATAACGCATACGTAGCTACAAAGACGGGTGTTATGTGCGAGTCTCATCAGTTAATCCGGCGTGCGACTGAGTTCAACATAGTAGGTTATAGTCTGTTCGAAAAGTATCTGATGATAATGTAAACAAATTGATCAGAAAACGTACCTGTGGATGCCAATTTATAGTGCCACTTACAAATTGAGTACTTTCATTTGATTATTCGAATACATACGCAAAATTATAACTTTAAATCACCGATCAATGATGTTTTTCATTTCGTTATTGACGTTTAATTTTTTAACCTCAATTTTCGACAATGATATTTCAATCACAATTTAATAATGTTATTCAACGAATAATAAAATTGTAGGGAAAAGTAGTGAGAGATAAAGTTGATAGCTTTGAAATACAAATGAATATGTTACTAATTCCCTCTGGTGAGTGTTTGCGAAAGAATAGGGATGATGCCTGGGTAAAAAAAAAATCTAATTAGTCCGTCAGTCAGATAATAAAAAAATATTAGACACATATTTTTTGCTGTAACATATTAATAAAAAATAACTTAGATAAAATTTTAGGTAGGGGAGTGGGGGTCGCTACGTCACTAGTATGTATAAAATCTCATTTTACCTCAATGTATCGCCGTAATCTTTAGATTACGTAAAAAAAGAAAAATTACGTGTCCTATATTTTTTTATAATCTCAAAAACGGACAAAATTTTTTTTTTGTCACCATCCCTATTATACCTGAACAAGTTTTGTATACACTTTTATCAGATACTTTTGGAACAGACCATACAAACAAACACACAAGCTAAAACAACACGGGTGTTAGGTGCAACCAAACTGCGGTCGACCGATGAAATCAACCGTTCAGGCCAATCCATTGCGACGCATGGCCGCAGAATGGGGAAGAATGTCAAATTAGTTCCGCGTAGATGGCGCTAAGTATTTTGTCTTGTCGTCGATTGGTCGCTTTTTGATTGAACCCCATTACGGTATATCGACGCCGTCAATTGTTTTTATTTGACGTCGACTTTCTTCGTTCGATCGATGGTATGGAATTAACTTGTATCGTCCATTCATCGATATAAAATACCAAATAAGGCGATCAATCGAAACGAGAATCAGGAAAATAATTCCTGAAATCTTGACATTCAAAAGTGCAATTGAAATAAATTATTTGACTGACAATATCGACTGTTTGAAGTCGATCGACCGCAGTATGGTTGTACTTTTAGGTGTGAGTCTCACCAGTTGTTCCGGCGTGCGACTGAGTTCGGCCCTGTGCTGCGCGTGCACAAACACATAGACACGTTAGTGACGTCACACGCAGCGTGACACTATTAGTGGTTGTGACTAGGTGCTACAAGGTTCTTTTGGCGCCTGAATGACATTGATAGGGGGCGTTGTTGGCGTATTTGTGAAATTGACACAGAAATAATGACAAAACACGATGACAGCGTTAGTTCCGATTTTGGCCTCGCCTCTAAAGAACCTGGTAGCGTTGTATGCGGGTATAGGTTTATCAAATTGCGAGGTTAGATATGGCTCCGATGAACAATTACCTAGTCCAATATGCAAGCATAGATTACGTATCTAAAGATTTAATTCTTTGTTGAAATTATTTCTACAGGGTGGCAGGGACGTCAACGCGCAGACTGTTACCATGAATTCAGCACATGTTTCTAAACCCTACCATGGAAACCTTTCGTCAGTTATCAAAAAACTGTTTCACGCGTGTGTTCCATACATTTTGAACGCGCGCACCTATGCGTTCAAAATGTATGGAACTGCCAATTTTTTTTTAATAATCGACGAAATATTTCGACGTTAACAGGTTGCGCGTTGATGTCCCTCCCACCCTGTATATGATTAAATATGGTACCTCACAATTTAATATCCTTAAAATACGCAGGAGTAACTAGAAAATAAACTATGACAAAATATTTTAAAGTAATACAGTTTAGCTGTGTATTGACGAGATACACGTATCGCGAAGAAAAGTTCTTTTTTTCGAGTTATTTATTTCTGAATCCACCATCGTTGTCATACATAAGCAAGACCATAGCCATATGAGATTGATTTGAAGTAAAATGACTCCGCGTCCAATTTAAAAGCGAAGGTCCCACAAATACAAGATCGACGCGTTGTACGTTTTTTACAAAATATAAATATTATGTGACTGAAAATAAATGTTATAAATGAATATAATGGTTAAATAGTAAATAAACATGATACCCAACAATATCATGGGAAAATGAACTATTACTAAAATTAACATACTTTTAGGAACAACCAGTATCAATCTAAATCACATTCCTCCACCACTTTTTGTTTTAAGGACGGTCAGATTGGTCATCGATGTTCGCTCGTTATCAATAGATAAATATTTCGCTTATTACCCTCGTTGTTGTTTTTATTATTGTATCATTTTATAATTATGAACTTAAGTTTGTTATGATTGTGTAAATTATGTGGTCGATGATTTTGGTGCACGGTAAAACTCTAATGATTTTAGGTCTGCACCAACTTATTATGTATAAAGATGTAAGTACTGAATTAATTAATAAATGAATAAATGAATGAATAAATAAATGAATGAATAAATAAATGAATGAATAAATAAATGAATGAATAAATAAATGAATGAATAAATAAATGAATAAATCGATAAATAATAACATGTAACTTTATGTTCGATGAACCTGAACGCGTGGTCGCGCCGACAGAGGGCACTTTCCGGTTTTCCGAACAAAAAGTGACATAATCACGCGACCGATCGTATATTCGAGCGACGATCGCTTTTAATTACGACGCGGTCTGAGAATGGGTATAATGACTATGATAAGCTCTCTCCATCCCAACAAATCAAGTCAATGAAAGAATATAGTGTTGCAAATATGACTTGTGAACAAACACACAGTTTCTTTGTATTTCTCATATTTTATCTCATAAAAAAATAATTGTATATTAACGCTTTCGCGGACACTGAGACACCGGAGTCTAGATTTGTGCCCGGTTGGCAATAGGCTCGCCCCCTATTATATGGGACTTCAACATAACTGGCGAAATGTGGGTGTACTAAAGGTACACCTCTGCCTAGCCCTTCGGGGATTACTAGCGTTATGTTATGTTATGTACGAGACACCGTCCGCGAAAGCATTAATAGTACGGGTGGTGGTGGGAATTTTATTCCGAATAAATGTCATTTCTTATTCAATAATCATCGAAATGAGAGTCAATCGCGTAAGCTGAGATCTCTATTTGCTAAGGGAAAACTATTTCAACCGGTGTTTAAATCACTTGTCAAACTAACGCCACAGCACTATAAGGATGCGGATAAAACCGAGGGAAAAAACTCGTCGGAGCGTAGCGCGCGATATTCGGCAGCATCCTAGACGCGCGTTTTTTTTCTTCACAGATATGGCATTTTCAGAATATTTTAACTTGCGTTTTTGGACACATTTGTCCCTAGCCTATCCCCGCGTCTTATTCAAAAGTGATCGTAGCGCGAATACACGATCGTTCGAACTTTTTCTTCGGTGAAACTGAACGCGTGGTCGCGCCGACAGAGGGCACTTTCCAGTTATCCGAACAAAACGTGACATGTGCACGCGACCGATCGCGTATTCACGACGATCGCTTTTCATTAGGACGCGGCCTTAGCCTATAAGTCTTTTCGATTTTCTCTCCTCCAAAATTTTAATTTCTCTATAAATGTTGAAATAAGATTTATTAAAGAGTATCCTTACCATAAGCTCCCTCGGGTTGAACATGTCAGCCGCATGTTTGTTAAGGGCAGCCAACGCGGCATTCGGAGGGTACCCGAGCGTCACCGGCTTGCCGTCCGTCCCTTCTGCGGCCGCGTGACGACGGGAGTTGTAGATCGCTTTTAGAGCCTGTTAGGTTGGTAACAACATGTTATACAATTTACTATACTCGCTGCGTTAAGAACTGAGGCGTCGGCCCGTAAATCATTGTTATTAGTCTGTCTCGCTTGCACTTATGGAGCTTCTGGAGTAGGTAGGAAACTATCGATAAGACGCAAGGCGCTGCACGTTCTTATTTAGGGGCGGACGACTCAGTTCTCAGTGAAGTTTGTGCCAAATCTTCTCGATTTATCTGTATTGTGTATTTCTTTGTAAAATGTGTGCATATGTTTGCCTTGTAGCGTTATACGTACTGGTGCAGTGCAATGCTTGTCAGTAAGATGGTTGAGTAGCGCGAAGGTCTTCCTCGGCACTCGGTCGCAGTCGAGCCACATACAGGGAGCTTCCCCGCCGGCCGACGGCGGGCAGTGCGTACGTGCTGCGTGCGTGAATACGTCCGCTGCGTTGGCGAACGATCTGATAAAAAAATAATGTAATTAGATTGTTCTTCTCATTGGAAAGCTTAATACATTATGAAGTTTAAAAATAAGCAACGAATTCGTAATTTACATGCTATAATAAGTTATTTTTTATAGATATTTAATTTCACTGTGGTGGCAAAACTTTGTGATCGCATTAAAATACAATTAAAACAGTCTAGTCCAGGATTTTAGTCCGTCGGATTCAAACAAGTGTAAGTCCCCGTATAATTTATCTGCACTATCATCATATCATGAAAGCACACTCACTAAACTCCGTCCGCACTACGATATTAATTGCGATACAAGGGGTCTACTCTCTAAGTTCGTCGACGAAGATACGGGCCCGTCCGAAAGTAAGAGATTACGAGTTAGTACGATTTACGAAACATTACGAGTT
Organism: Agrochola macilenta; assembly: GCA_916701695.1. Lineage (NCBI taxonomy): Eukaryota > Metazoa > Arthropoda > Insecta > Lepidoptera > Noctuidae > Agrochola > Agrochola macilenta. The sequence goes on along the minus strand of OU753564.1, from coordinate 6,101,398 downwards.
AAATAAAAAAAATCGGACGGGCGAAAACACGTACTAACAACTGTCAAATCCTGTTGTTATTCATTGTTAGTTTAGGCGTCGAACTAATATGATGTCTTTAAGTGAATCGGAGTAGGAAACGCCTGTAACTCCGGTCGAAACTACGGATTTCGTTCTTACGGACTAGGTCTCCAGGTTTTTGTACTGAGCACATGAACTTGTTTGTTTTTTTGTGAGCTTTTCTTGTCATAGTGGGCGCCACTTACTTGCCACACCCTCGCCAGTGACATATCCAAGGCGTCTCGTCCTGTGGGCTGGTGGCTTGTATCGGTGTCGGCGTTAGTGCGGGAGGTGGCGTCGCGGACGGTTTCGGCGTAGGCGGCTTCTGCGGCTAAAACATATATTTAAAAGAACTTCGATTTTGCTTAATAAAACGAATGCAAGTTGCTTTTTCGATAACAATTTATCAAAAATTATCTAAAGGGTCGTTTTGTCGGCAGACAAGTGGAGACTTAAGGATATCGCTCATTATATCACCGCTCCGACACGGCAAATAACTTGTCATTCAAGTTAGGAGTTTTAATCAAATGCATTAAAGTCTATTTTACGATGGCTATACAGAATTGTGGCGCGAGCCGTCTCACGTAAAATAGACTTTTAAACATTTGATTTAAAATCCTAACTTGAATGACAAGTTATTTGCCGTGTCGGAGCGGTACTGTTATAATGAGCTTTGTGCTTAAATCAATCAATCAACTCAGCCTATCGCAGTCCACTGCTGGGCATAGGCTTCTCCCAGGCTGCGCCACAACAGCCTATCTTCCGCCTTCCACATACAATCTGTCCCAACCGCCTTTTTAAGGTAGAGAATCAATATATAAAAATCAATGCCACTTTTCGTTGTAATTTTATAACTCAAGAACGGCTGGGCCGATTTAGCTGATTTTGGTTTTGAAATGTTTATCATAGTCCAGGGAAGGTTTAAACGGTGAGAAAATTAGGGTAGGGTAGGGAGGGTAGGGAGGGTAGGGAGGATAGGTAGGGTAAGTAGGGTAGGTAGGGAAGGTAGGGTATGTAGGTAGTGTAGGTAGGGAAGGTAGGGTAGGTAGGTAGTGTAGGTAGGTAGTGTAGGTAGGGAAGGTAGGGTAGGTAGGTAGGATTTAGTGCTACCCGTGCGAAGTCGGGGCGGGTAAAGCTAGTAATATTTAATTCCTCTTGAAATAACACTGAGTAAGGATAAGCATCGGACATTGTATGCATATTACAAAAAGCAAATATTCTCTCTAGGCCACCAGAAGACATATTTATGTATGGTATGTGGAACGAAAGATGCACAAATTTGGTTTAAATAAGTTTTTTTTTATTATTTCATTTATCTTTTACATGCTTTTATATAGAATCTATTCTATTTTGTTAACTACTTGGTATTCGTTGACAGGCCTACACTGTTTTTTGCCGGCTCTTCTCCATAGGAAACGACAAATTAGAACCATGCACCTAGCTTCAGAAGTTTCATGATTACCCGAGTACGTTTATGTGAAATAAAATAATTTGAAATTGACACCTTCTTTTTAAATTATAGAATTCGCTTCCTCAACCCAAGAAAAATTTGGTAGAAAACAAAAAAAAAATACCTCAGTAATAGGTTGGTTGACCACGAGTTCTTTGTCACCGATCTTGGTGTTGCCCACCATGACAGGCTGGCGGGTGATCACTTGTCTCATCACCGGCTGTGAAGTGGCCTTCTATATAAATAGTGTGATATTAAAGTCCGCATCTAGTATAATAGAATCTACATATTCTAAATATACACACATCAGTTCCCTACAATGTTGCGCAAAACGGGTAGGCGACGAGCGTATCCTTAAGGTAAATCAAACACCATTTTCCTTCAAGCCCCTTTTTTTTTTTTTTTTTTTGGGTGGGAAATCATCAAATGACTCCTCCCGCTCTGGGCGGAGCGAGAGGGAGTGTCAGACTTTTACTGACTAAAACCCACCCGTGTTCCTTCCGTTGCCTATGTGCCGGCAGTCAAAAAATTACAGGTAAAACCAAAATAATCTGAAAAATTTCGAAAGTGACGTAAAACGCACGTCAATGTAATGTACAACGGCTTGAGTAACCTTTCTTTTTGTTCGGCTACTACCGGTTAAAATTGTTTATTTTTATTTTGTTGTTGGTCGATATTTTTCAAGATAAGCCACGCACTCGATGCACGTGAAACTTCACGGACTTAGAAGAACGTAAAAACATTGGGCATTTAAAAAAATATAATGTACACGAGATGGCGCCAAAAGCATTAACAATGTTAGAACATACAAAAAAAATCGGTATAATAATTGATCGCTTACCGGACAAGACTGTATAACGCTGGTTTTCGCTTCACTAACAACGGAAACCTGGTTACTCTGCACGCTGGTAACCACGGGGCTTCTTTGTGGTTGCTGCACCACTCTATGCACGTTGCTTTTCATTGGAGCGTTCATTATGATCGGCTGGTTGTTGGACACGGCTATTATTTGTTGGTTTCCTTGGAGGAGCTGCTGGTTGCCTAGAAAGGAGGGAAAGACAGTAAGTTTACAGATGTGAAGTGGCATAATATACGGAAATTTTCTCTTAAAGATGATGTAATTCAATCTTGAACTTGAAGCCTTGTATTTATAGTAAACAAAAGTTGCGCGACATTATTAGAGCAACATATTGTATTTTTTTATTGGATTTCGTGTGGTGCCGGACGTAAAGAACAGTACCATCCCATTCCTTCCCGTGGGTGTCGTAAAAGGCGACTAAGGGACTCACTAGAGAATGGGCAGCAGCGTTCTCTATGTACTTTAACACCATACTGCGATCGCCAACCCGCCTGCCAAGCATGGCGGTTATAGCAAACCCCCCCTTTTCGGGGAGGCCCATGTCCAGCAGTGGAAGTCTTTCGTCTGAAATGATGATTGTTTTTTTGTAGCGGACAACACGGAGTCACCATTTTTTTTAGCAACATTTCATGTTGGTATCAGCGATGTTTAGCAATTGCTGCTCAACTTTTTCTACCATTAATACGAGGCTTTGGACATAATATTTGATAAATTATGAGTTTTAAAGAAATTTTACAGTAGCTGTAACAGTTTGAATTTTGGGGTTAGTATTTTAGTAACAAAAATTTCTAAAAACAAAAACTTCTGAAAACAAAAACTTACCTTGTATAAGTTGCGCATTACTGGATACAATCTGACTGCTAGTCGAAGTACTAATAAGAGCTGGTGGTTGTTTCTGAGTAACCATGATCTGTTGTGGTTGCTGTTGGTTCATGATCTGAGCCTTATGCGGCTGTGGTTGGTTGGTTATTATCGGTTGCTGGCTTGGCGTTATTTGAGGGGAGTTCTGTGGATTTATTTATCAATATTTTAGTAGTTGAATTGGTTTTTGAAATAACATCGATAAGCTACATAAGTAAATATCAATTTAAAATACTCAACATTTATAGGAATTAACACTACACAACAACAAAAACTATATGAATATGATAAAGAAATGTATTTGTACATAAATAGTAACATGAAGCTACAACGTTTAAAATAGAACTATATAAGTATATGAAATAATGTAATACAATATAGAACATGCTTGCTCCTAGCAAAATACGGTTCTTGATTCCGAAGCAAACTTGAACCAAAAAGATTACACCATAAATCACCAAATACGTTTAGCACTAATCGCAGTTAAAACACCGTTCTGTTTCTGTCAATCGTTTGAAGATGACAAAGACAAAATGTTTTAAATACAGTGGAGCGTCGATTATCCGAAACGTCGCTCAACCGAACGACCGCTTATCCGAACAGTAGTAACGCGCGTGTCACTCGCGCCTCCCGCGGCTGTAGATTTCGCGCACTTGTCGCGACTCGTTCACTTGTACTCGTGTCTCACTTCCAAGCGACCGCTAGTCGATAAACTAAATTTTCATGTCATTAAAGTTATATAAATGTAAATATGGTTTTCATTTACCTGTACGTACCTAAATATGTCATAGCTGAATTAGTATACATATAGGTAGTTCGATTATCCGAAAATACCGGTTTTCCGAACACCCATGTCCCAATTAGTTCGGATAATCGACGCTCCACTGTATACATAAACTCTCGCCTTCTCCCCATGAAGGGGGGTAGGCAGAAACTACAGAACGTCACCTACTACGATCCTTACATACTCCTTTAGCCTCGTTTACTTCCATACATCAGGTCATACACGCACGCCGGTTGCGAATACTACGCACCTGACCTTTCTGAAGAACACCACCAATAAAGTCAGTACATGTCCTCCTATGTTTTAAATATGTATAAATTCAAATTCTTAAATTAAGCGCTAAACGCATTCAGTAATTTGTGGTGCAATCGGGGCTTACCTAAGCCCATGTACTAATTTACTTGCTGAGTAAATTTCCGATCAAGATACTTATAAAAATATAACACAAAAATCAGGAGCAATCCAATAAATGTCCCATTTACACAGATTCATTTTGTTGTAATTGAAATTTAAACAATTTTTTTTTTCGATGTAACAATTTTTATCCGTGTAAATGGCCCACGCAATATCAAGCTTGCTTTGGATTTGAATATGTGCATACACTAATTATTTCACTAGTACATTGCGAAACAATTATGAATGCTAATACCGAAAGCATAACAATAGCCCACCACATCCAAAGATTAAAATGTAAGATTACCAATATAACATAAAACATTTTATAAATTAGCATAGACCAATAACCAAGCTACCATCACGACGACTCTAATTTCTCTATGGCCCAAAAATCACGTAAGTATTTATGCTTTTTGAACTTTAAATCTAAAGCCACAAAGTCTAAAACAGCATATCATGCCTGGCAAAGAGCATTCAAAACATAGAAGTAATAATACTCGGCATAAAATCTTTTTCCAATAATATATTATATTTATTCTACAACAATATAATAAGTACTGTATGATACTCAAAGTACTCATGCACATTGACAATTACAATAACCTATTTAGGACAGGTATTAGGTACAGTCGGTGCAAGATTAGTACCCACCTGGCCAAGTAAACTGCTTGGTACGGTGGATACATTTCTCTGGCAACCGACCGTCGAGACGGCCTAGTTGCAAACAAAAATATGAATTGAAAAAAATTGGAGTACCTACCTTATTTTCAAAATTGCATGTCTTTTTGACTTGTCTATACAAATAAATAAAATTGAAATGTCTGTTTGTAATGTCAAAATAACAGCTTTTTACTAAATGCATACGAAAGTATACATATACGGTACCGATTCTTATAACAACTTTTTTTTTTTTTGTATTTGTCTGTCGTTCTGTCACTCTGTCTGTGTGTTTGTTGGACCGCGTTGGACCACGGCTTGAGTACGGCAGGACCGATTTGGCCAATATTTGTCTTGTAATGTTCGTAATAGACCGAATCAAGTTCTTACCGAAAGAAAGATTTGAAAAGTTGCCGGGAATATTTGAAAATTCTGGAAAACTGAAGATGCATAATTATTCTATGGGAATTATGCATGAATTATTGAAATTTGGACAGGACAACGCCTGGCGGGTCAGCTAATATTATAATAACAACGACTCAAGCAGTAAATTACAACTTTTTTTTTTCTCACGGTGGCAAGGCGTTGCGTTGAGTTCTTAACCGCACTTAAACCCAAAACCTGTCCCAAAAGCTAAAGCCTATAATATTCTGTGCATGGAACCTGAGCGAGGGCATTCTTCACCATCGTGATCGCCTGCGAAGTACTCACTAACGTAGGCTGAGACAACACCCTCTGGGTCGACTGAATCACACCCGAGTTCTGCGATAACCAACTTTATTTCAACAACGTAAAGTTCAAATTCGTTCTTATTCTACTTGTTCTATGTGCAGATCTAGAGGAATTAAAATGTATAGGGTGTTGATGCACTGCGGGCCGTCCGATAAATTGTATGAACACTTTTAGACTGATTTCAGTTTGAATTGTAAAGTTACTTGGATTATTATATATTCGGAATGGCAGCAGTGCATTTGCACCATTAATATATTATTATACTTATGTATTTTGTTACCGTGCACAGCTTTTATCATATTTATGTGTGAGCACTGCTTTTAATATTTACTTGTATGAACTTAAAAATCTCCTTTCACCCCATTTACGAACTATACCGGGGCCTTTATTAGTGGTATCATCATATATTTCATCATAGCAAATTCGCAATACTCACACATAAATACCAATAAACTTACCAAAGTTTTGTGAACTATTTAAATATAATTTTGTCACTGTTGATATAAATAAGCTTAATCTACATTTAGTTCAATAACCCATAAGTTAGTAAAGCGACGATTGTTATAATATTATTAAATGAGCCGAATTTACACGCAACATAATACAAAACGTGCAATCCCCGTAAATTTTGAAAATATTTTTTATACTGTGTCAATTTTTTATCAATCAATCCCTCAATTTACTTTTAGGGTTCGGTTTGAAAAACGATTGATTTCTCGTGTTCTCTTTATTTATCTTTCAGACCCTTTTAAATACCGGGACTAAATGGTATGCCTTTGTTGCTGTCGCAGAGTTCTCTCTGCGACAGCAACAAAGGCCTTTATACCTGTCGAACACGTAATATACGCTGATAATAAACAAGAAAGGTAGACGATACAACAAATTAATAGAATCAAGATCCCTATTCATAACGTGAATACCCACTTCATCTGTAGACGATTGTTAGATACAAAGAAGCAAAACGAAAAGGAAATGATCATTATTAATATGAGAACCCAAGAGTTAGGCATCATCCGGAACAGACTATTAGTGTGAATTGAAGCCAAGATTATTAGCACAGTATAACAATCTACTCCATACAGCCGCTCACACGTTATAAAAAACTTCAATTCTCGCGGCCAGCGACGTCATATAACGTGAGAGCGAGACGACATGAGACAAAATAATCACCATCCTGCTCGCACGTTTAATGACCGCAACTGTCCTATCGTTTAGTTTAGATCAATGACATCATATTCTATTATCGTAAATATTTGAACTGTCATACAGTCAACGTCATTCAAAAAGTTCAAAATATAAATGACTGATCCCAAGTTACAGTGAAGCAACTTGGGACACAAGTACCCACCGCTTCCTCCCTTTGAGTTGACCGACTATATGGAGTAAGAGATAAACTGCATGTGTAAGCTACTTGATTTGAGTGTAACCTGTATAATTTGCTGTTGGGTTATCGCCTCTGTTGCCTGCGTAATAAGGCTGTTAAGCGTCGCCTCATCCAGGCCGCCTGGGTTGTTCACCTTTTTGTCATAACATTTATGTTTTAAAACTTTTTTTGTTGATTGAGACTGACGCTATGCACAAGATGTTTTTTTTTTTAAGTGTTAAAAGACGCCAGTGCTTTAGTGAATTCATTTAACTCTTCAACGTGAAAAGCGTCGGAAGTTCAGCCCCGTATTCATAGAAAACCAAAGTTGCACAACATTGTTGCAACGACAAGATTTTAGTGTGTGTTGCTGGAAACATGAGCCACACACATTCTTCATATAATATTCTCTGCAACATGTTTATGAAACATGTTGCGGAAACACAAAAATATGTTTCACGAAACACAAAAACATGTTGGCAAGTTTTTTTATCATAAATACGAGGCTTTAGCGTCTCTTACCAACAAGACAAATACCTACATACAAATAAACCCACATTGTATTTTTGACAATTTATGAATCCCCGAGCATTTTTGGCCGTTATTCTTTTATTCAATCTGCCTAGCCTTTTCCCAACTATGTTGCGGTCGGCTTCCAGTCTAACTGGATGCAGCTGAATACCAGTATTTTACATGGAGCGACTGCCTATCTGACCTCCACAACCCAGTAACTGGGTAATACATGGACATACACTGGATACTCCTTGGTAAGACTGGTGTCAGAGTATCGGGCTTCTGATGTCTCTTAACGACTGTCACAGATCCACGAATGACAGCCAGCACCAACAGCTTAACATGCTTTCCAAGGCACGGAGGAGTCTCAGTATGTGAAGATCACCCATCCACAGACCAACCCCGGCAAGCGTTGCTTAACCTGATGGATCGACCCACGCGGCTGTTATTACTTAGCCACGAGCTCCTCCGCCGTTATTCTTTTAGTATATAACATTATTCATATACATTAATTTGGAATGAACATAATAACAATAATAATAATATTCATTTAATTCGGATTTTCAAATACATCCATATAGTTGTTAGTAACAAAGAAATGCTTATAAGAAACTAATGTTAGTAATGACAAGACAAAACAACAACATACCGTTAAAGTAAGAGGTCCCCCACCGGTTGGTCCTTGAACTATTATAATAGTTTTCTGCATCATGTTCCCTGGGATATTCTGGGCGATGTAACTTATACCACCTATGACAAAACAATCGTTAGCTCAGATTCAAATTAAGACTAGAACCTCACTTCCATGTGGAACAAACAAATTATGTTACGAAATGTTGCCATTTTAAATATTAATCTAAAGATTTACGACTAATTTAATCTGCCTAGCCTTTTCCCAACTACATTGGGGTCGGCTTCCAGTCTAACCGGATGCAGCTGAATACCAGTATTTTACATGGAACGACTGCCTATCTGACCTCCACAACCCAGTGACTGGGTAATACGATACGCCTTGGTAAGACTGGTGTCAGACTTTCGGGCTTCTGACGACTCGTAACGACTGTCAAAGATCCTCGAATGACAGCCGGGACCAACGGCTTAACGTGCTTTCCGAGGCACGGAGGGTTCTCGGTATGTAAAGATGGTCACCCATCCATTGACCAACCCCGGCAAGCGTAGCTTAACCTGATGGATCGACCAGTGCGGCTGTTGTTACTTAGCCACGAGCTCCTCCGATTTAGGACTAAGTATTGTTTTTATTTAATTTTTTATTTCATTATATTTATGTTGCACCGGTTAACGTCATCACGTCAACACCATCAAAACCAGCGCTGAGGCTGTCTCGCATAGGGAGGCAGCTTTATGCTGAGCGATGGCCGTTTTGCGTGGATGTGACGCAAATTTTCCCCCGACTTGTTTTTTTCGTGTATGTGTTCTTTCTTTGTGTCACGTTTACACTCATCCAAAATGATAATACAATATTTTTTTCTATGTATGTAAATAAATTCTTGCATGAACCACAGAGATTACCAATTCAACTCCACGACAACAATGTTACTGTTATTCACTGATAAAATATAGTAAATATAATATTTTTTTGTAACATTAAAATTTAAAAGAGTATCCATGTAGTTTCATGCCCGTTCTTCTCCATAGGTACCTACTACGCTTTGGAATGGGCAACTAGTTTCATGTCTCTGACTGACCGACTTCTTGTCAATTCAGAAGTGCCTGTAATTGGTTTAATTGAAATAAATGCTTTGACTTTGAGTATGAAAACACGCAGGTTCATTACAGGGTCAAATTAAATTAGCTAGCGCCCAGTGAGCAGTGGTTGCCCAGTGAGCAGTGGTGGCCCAGTGGTAACGGGCGCGACTTACGAGTTGTAGTTCGTAGGTTCGAACCCAGACAGGCGCTTTACTTTGCGTAAATTATTTAATCACCACTGCTCTCAAAACGGTGAAGGAAAACATCGTGAGGAAACCGGCATGTCCTAGAACCAAAAATTTGAAGACATGTGACATTTACCAACCCGCACTGGGTCCGCGTGGTGGATTAAGGTCCTCTCCCTCTCACAGAGAGGAGGCCTGGGTCCCAGCAGTGGGAACATTATAGGGTGATTATAATATATGTTTTGGTATCGATACCCGTCACATCTGCGGAGTTTCGCTACGTAATTTAAATTGACCCTGTATAAGACAGAGTGGACTATATCTAAATCAATGCCACTTTTCATTGTAATTTTATAACTCAAGAACGGCTGGGCCGATTTAGCTGATTTTGGTTTTGAAATGTTTGTCATAGTCCAGGGAAGGTTTAAACGGTAAAAATTAGGGTAGGTAGGGTAGGTAGGTAGGGTAGGTAGGTAGGGTAGGGAGGGTAGGGAGGGTAGGGAGGATAGGTAGGGTAGGTAGGGTTTAGTGCTACCCGTGCGAAGTCGGGGCGGGTAAAGCTAGTCATATTATAACAAAATAACACGGTACCTTGAGCATTGCTCGGCGTGGCTATGATCTGCATCGGTTGTTGCATGTATTGTGTAGGCTGGGTAGATATTGATTTCTCTGCGAACACAACGTGCAACATAAGGAACGTCGTTGCAAGATTTAAAACACAAAATAAAGTGAAGTAGACGTACACTGTTTGTCCACCGCATCGTGAACGGGACGTTAACGAGAAAGAAAGAAAAAGTATTTATTGAGACTCGCCACAGGAAATCACACATTAAACTAAAAACACAATTTTTTCTTTATTTCTTTTAAATTTAGTTTATTAGTTTTGTTTTTTTTTTGCCTATATGTACTCTATGTAATATTACAAAACTTGAAATATGTAAGTGCTGTGCACACCTGTAAGTGAGAAATTTACTCTAGATTTTAAGTTTAAATGTTACAATACCCCAAAAAATTTATTAGTGAACAAGTCGTTGGAGTGCCATAATTAAATAAATAAACACACTAAACATAAATAAAAAACAAAGTAACATTAAAATTTAAAGAAGGAAGTCCTGTACGAGGCCAAAAGGCTCCTATCTCAGCATGAAACAAGAGAAACGAGATTACGCGGCCATAGTAAATGTACTGTCGCTACTTCGGCGTAGTCATCTTGTTCTCGTTGACGACCCGTTCACGGTGCGGTGGACAAACGGCCTTATGAAAGTATAACTTTTACAACGAACTATTAAAATTATTAAAACGGCCGGTATTGTTAACAGTTTTCAAAGAGCTTATGGAAAAGGTAATTATATCGAAAAATATGTGATGTTATAAAGCACAGAATATTTTATGTATGAAGCTACAAGTACGCGGCGGGCTCGTCTTGTCGGGCCAATTCAGTGAGCGCAACGTAGTCAGAAGATATAAGAGTTACGCGATAGAAAGAGAGGCAACGTCTAAGTGAATAACTGTAGGTAATTCGCGACCTGAATTGCACTTTATTGTGTCGTAGCAAGAGTCGCTTTTTATTTAAATAATTTTGCTGAGAGACCCATCTGTACTTGTCTGTGATATAAGCGCAAATCTCTTTACCTTGCAAGATAAGCTGTCCGGCCTGCGAAGCAATGATGTTCTGGACATCCATGGGTTGCACTTGCAGCATTGGTTGTTGCATTTGTAACGTCTGCTGTTGAACCGAGAAGAAGATCGTCAATAAATTACCACGTAAATAAGGGTGAGGTAAATAAACTGAATAAATGAGGTCAAACACTCAACAAAATCTACAAAATAAAGGACCAGCTGTTTGACACGAAGGTAGTTCCCTCATTTAAACGGCGGCCGCCCTCACCCTATGTAATAACCCGGTAAAGCGTTAAAATTTAAAAAAAAATGCGGCGTGTTATTAATTTTTCTTTTTTCCTGAAAAATGCCACATAAATAGACTCTCAATACGACGTTAATAACAACCTCACAGATCACACAGGGTTTTTTTTTACATGTTGTATGTAGTAATTGCTTAGGGTCGACTTTGTTAAAATATACTGTCGCACTGAATGTGCCGACCCGAACGAGTGTGTTGCACGCCTTAGGGCCGAGTCACACCGGAATGGCAGCGGCTGGCAGCGACTGCCAGCGTCCGCCAGCGGCCTCGCGCGACCTCCAGATCCCACGCGCCTAGTCTCCTCTTGACTAGTTTAGTTTCTACATTACAGGCCGCATTATTATTAGGCCGCCCGCGGTGCCGCGAGCGGCCTCGCATCGCCGCTGGCAGCCGCAGGCAGAACCACCGACAAGATGCGCGTGGCGCGCGGCCGCTCGCGGCACCGCGGGCGGCCTCGAGACCTTTCAAGCTTTTCAAACGATACTGGCCTTTAAAATATGTAGATAAAGTTTAAAATTATTTCACACTGAAAGTGCTCGACGCGTCGCTGCCGGCCGCTGCCATTCCGGTATGACCCGACGCTTACTTATCTAAAAAATATACATCAAATAAACGAAAGTATTACCTGCATCGTAGCTCCCTGAACTTGTAACGTAGGTTGTTGAACCTGGAGTGTTGGCTGTTGCACTTGCATGGTAGGCTGTTGCACCGACATCGTCGGTTGTTGAACCTAATTGAGTAAAACTCGTTGTTACCACGCGGTTGAGTGGTAAACTTATTGCTATTACAATAGAGTACATTTTCATTATTTTGCTGAGTTTTTTCAGTGACCGATTAAGATGCAACGCACCAGAATGTTTTCAGAGGAGAGAAATTATCATTTTTGTTAAGTACCCAGTGTTGTAATTTATTAATTGATGGGTAATTAAAACCTATTTGTTTAATGGTAATATAGCAGCTTTTTGATAAACCGATAAGTCTTACCTGTAGAATAGGTTCTTGTATGATGACCAGAGATCGGAATAGGTAGAGTATATTTGCCTAAACGTCAAGGATGTAAGTAACATAGAGTTGATAATACCGGCTTCTGAATTCCCGGAATAATAATCCAGAAAACAATATTTTGATTTTAAAGACTGGCCGTGTAGTTTCTCGTCCGTTTTTTTCCATAGGTAGCAACTACGCTTTGAAATGGGCAACTAGCTTCGTCTTTCTGACAATAGGGAGGAAGACTGATATTTTTTTTTAGTTCGTCTTTGAGATTATAAATAAATATTGGACACGTATTTTTTTCTTTTTGTACGTAATCTAAAGATTACGGCGATACATTGAGGTAAAATGTGCCATGACGTCACGAGTATGTAGATTTTACACATACTAGTGACGTAAGTAAGATAAAACGCATTTTAGGTTGGGGAGTGGGGGTCGCCCCCACTCCCCAACCTAAAATGCGTCTTTAAAATCAAAATATTGTTTTCTGGATTATTATTCCGGGAATTCAGAAGCCGGTATTATCAACTCTATGTTACTTACATCCTTGAAGTTTAGGCAAATATACTCTACCTATTCCGATCTCTGATGATGACAGAATGTTCACCAGCTGCCATCAAAACCGACGGTTGAATAATTTCAACGGACTCTTGTTTCGGTGGCAACTGGTTACAACAAAATACATTAATATTTTGCCAAGAATTACTAACATTGCTAGAAAAGCAATACTACTTAGACTACTCCTCATAAAATTCCCGGACTCCTAAATCGAGCCACCCAGCATTTTGTGGTATAAATCTCTATAACTTTGTAAATGAACCTGAATTCAAATTTGGAACAATGTCGACACCAAAATGACGGCCAGTATGCAAAAAATTGCAAAAAAGCTTTTTCTATGAGTCATTATTATTTTGAAACTTCCAACGGCATCATGGAAGACCCAGGCGTAGCTAGCGGGACGAACGGACGAACGATTGGTAAATATTGGCGCAGGATCGAATTGAGTAGAAAAAGGAAAGGAGGCCTTTGCCCCTCAGTGGCAAGTGGCCTTTATACCTCACATGGAATTTCACGGTGGCTAGAGTTACGAGTCCGGGAGTGTACTACTTCTAAAACATCTAAAAGCCATGTATAAGAAAAGTTCTAAGTTATGCAAATAAGAACTAAAACTAACAAATTATAATTTATTTATATTATTGACACAAAGGCGACTGAGTAAAAGTGATCTATGGACCAATAGCGATATGGTTTTGATATTTGTGTGAGGATGCCTCATCTTAACCCTTGTGCAATTTTGAGAAACTTTTTATAAAAATTTGTGAACTGGTATCAAACCTGGTTGTGTTAACCTTGCGTTAATACTAAATAGCCTACCTAGCTGCGAGCAACTTGGAAGAAGTTGTAGTTTACAAACTGCCAACCCATACGATAATTTGGCTAATGGTACGATGTATGATAATGAATGTCTAACGTACGGTAATTGAGCTTTTTTTTGTTTGTCAGACAAAATTAAAAGCAGGAAAAAAAACAAAAAAATGTGAATGTCAATTGTCAAGAGTGTTGCCAACCCGTACGACAATTACGGGGTGTATAATAATTTGGCCTATCATACGATGTACGATAGCCTGTTTAAATTCAAACAAAAAAAAAACAATAATACATTCTAAGGAGACTGTCTTGTAACTTTTTTAAACATTTCGATCTGAATTTACAGACTTTGAAAAAAAAGTAGTCAGCAAGAATATGGGTAACTTACAGAATCATTTTTTTGTTGCCAAAAGATCCTGCTTCTCTTAAAGATCGAAAAACTCAATAGGACCAACTTAGTGTAGAGAACTAGAAATATAACAAATGGCAAAAACTTTTCCCAAAAATGGTTCGTAGTGATCAATCACATTATACACGATTTTAATAACGTATGCACATTTGCACATTTGAAAAAAGATTGTCATCTTATTGTAAATACTAATCTTTTTTTCTACAATCTACTTTTTTTTTTGAGGTAATGAGGGGTTTTAAATTTGCTTGTATGAGGTGGTCATAGTGGTCACTATTTTTAAACTACGAGTATCAATAGTATCTATTCAAACTACTTTTTGTATCTCTATGCACGATAATTTCTTACGAAATGTACATTTGGGAACGTTTTTTTTTACTCTCTCTCTAACTTCAGTAGGTATAGAAGAGTCTTTAATCCTTACACGAAACTGCATCAATTGACACCATGAAAATAAAACGTAAGAATTGTAATTTTTTAGATCACTGTACTAGTTTTACAAAATCTGTGAATGCAGTTAGCAATTACTCAAAAAGTTAAGGGCAGTCTCCTAAGAACGTTTTCCTGTAACTACAACGGTTAAGGTACCTGTCCTTTAAAATCGTGTAAATTCTAAAAGTATATTTTTCTCGAAATTACCGGGTCATATTTTGATGCCCCTTTGTACAAGGGTAGAGATGAAGTATCCGTACACAAATATTAAAACCAATTCCCATACAAATTTGAACAGTCTCCTTTATCACAATCATAATGTAAATAAATAAAAATGCGCTAGTACAAATAACTACTCTCCTTAAACATCAAGTAGGCTACTTTGTATTCTAATAAACTACCTTGGAGATAAATTAATTCTTAACAAAAAAAAAAACTACAAAAACAAAACTGAAAGCCGACTCACGATACATATATGCTGAAGGTTAATATTTATGTGAGTTTGGTGTAGGTTTATTTTTTCAAATCTACTTTGGTTTGACGTTTGTGATATCTCTTCTCTCCTATACGTACAAATCTGTGCATACAATAAACATACAAATTTTATATTTATATAATAAAATAAGTTAGTGTTAAGACCTTAGCTCGAAGTGCTCCCAATAGCATGGAGGCAGCGTGGGGGCGCTAAGATACGCCAGAATGAACAGACATGAAATAAAGAGGCCACATTTGTCTTAAGAACGGTTTCTGAATTGCGAAAGTAGAGTTTGAAAAGTTCTTAACTTCAAATTCTCAATTCAGAAACCGAGTGTTAGTAATATTAAGAACCGAATAAATACTTACTGGGCCAATCATATGTTGTATATCTCTTAAGCCCCATATTCATGGTTAACAAAAGTGGAGCAACATTGTTGTAGCAACATCTATTTGTGTTACTGGCAACATTTTCACAACCACACTTTATGGGGTGCGCCACAACTAAGCCGACCCGAAGCAATTACTGGACATACTCGGCTTTATTCTTCTCGTGCCGATCGGCATCTACCCTGGCTTATTCATGTTCGGGTCGGCTCGGCATAGATTCGAGCGACGCCGAACGGCTTTTTCCCGAACATAATATATCACCATATATTCGATTTTGCTATTCAATGATTCAAACATGATTGATACCCGAACATGATTGTAGGACCCCTTATTGACACCATGTTGTGCAGTTTTTGTTGCCCACGAATATAAGGCATTCGCCACCAACAATCGTACTAGATTTCCGATGAGCGCATCAAAAACGGCCGGAAAAATAAGACCACAAATAATTATGTGGTCTTATTTTGCAACATATATTTTTCAACCTGATTGTTTATAAATTATATTTTATTTTTCCATAATTATTTTTATTCTTACTTTAAACATACGTTTCCTTTCGAAGTAGTAAATATATTGCAAACGATAGTAAACTTTGTTTTAGTATTAAGGTTTATAATCAAGTTATATTCAATCGCGGCCACTTGAGCAATGAGTTTTTGTTCCTAATCCTTAATCTAGTGCTATTGTTGATCGAAGTTCGCCATACAATAATTATGCAGATGATATGGCAAAGAGTTATGTATTAAATCTTTCCTCTCGCTTTCCTGCTATCTGTGGAAGTGATTTCGTGAAAAGGGACGGAAGTGTGTAACAGGAAGCCGAGGAAGCGCGCGCTATTTGATTTGCCCAAAGAGCGCGCGCGGTGCTAGAGTTTGCCGTCAGATGGTACCAACCCATTTTCCGAGAGGTTGGTACTGTCAGCCAAGTTATCAGATGTCACACATCGTATGCGATCACTGTAAGGCTCGCTCTATTTTTTTTTGTAAGCTTGTAAAATTACACAGGAAAATATGGAGGTTAGTGCAAGAGTAAAAAAAAACAAATTTGTCTATATCATATTTACCAAGTCCTCTTCATCTTCCAATGCTGAGGCTGCAAGTGCTGCATACAGATTCGCTGCTGTTTTTGATACACTTTCTTGTGGCCCGATGTTCTAAAAAACGTTTTAGAATGATATGAATAATAATGATGTCTAGGTTCAAGGTAATGAATAAGTCCAAATCCAAATCTGCTTAGCCTTCTCCCAACTATATTGAGGTCAGCTTTCATCCAGTCTAACCGGATACAGCTGAATACCAGTATTTTACTTTAGACTCATTCTTATTACATGAGTCTAAAAGTATTTATATTACGGACCATTGTGAAGGTAAAAAGTATTGGTGCTCCATGTAAGGAACGACGCTACCCGTTTTTTTTAGTCGTCTGTAACGACACCTCCGAGTACTCCTTTAATACCAAAAAAAAAGTCGGGAGGTGTCGTCGGACACCCGATTGGAACGAAGTACCTTTCGCTGTTTATTATGTGTTAATAAAGAGCCATCTAGTTTAAGTTTGAAGACGCTAAAAACTTATACTAGATGGCTCTGTATTAAAAACAAAAACTTTTGATACTTGAATCTGACTTTTTCGGGCATAACTATTTTTGGTTACGTGACGATTTGTACCAGTCAACTCCTACCGTAAACCACGTTAAAGAACTTAGTTCCATAAACAATCTGATTGTTCTAACATTTTTGAAAAATCCTACACAAAACTTACCTTTTCTTCCACCTTGATTTTCTTAGCAGGCGGCTCGGTATACGAGTGATCAGTTACCACAGTTTCAGTCACATCCTTATCAGTTTTAATCTGGATCTGACCTTCAGTCTTCACCTGAACCAATTGACCTTGTTCATTCTTGTACTGAAGAATCGGAGCTTGTAATTGGTCACTCTTCAACTGAATGATATGACCTTGTTCGTTCTTTATTTGAATTAGCTGGCCCTGTTCGTTCTTTATTTGAAAGTATTGGTTTCCTTGAGATACTAAGCCTGAGTCAGCGTTTATTTGAATGACTGGGGATGAGTCGGACTTGACCTGAACGATTTGACCCGTTTCTGTGATTTGGATTGTTGGAGCGTTGATTTGGGGGCCCATTTGAACGACTTGCAGTGGAGGGTTCGAGTTTTTCTTTAGTAAGTCTGCTAGCATTTTGTTTTGGGCGGATTTCTGGAAAAATAGGATTCATTAACCTAAATTATTATTGGAGAATTGCGCCTAGTTTTATACTTTGTAGAAGAAAAGGTTACTCACAATAGTCAGTTGTGTTTGCTCGTCTATCTGAATTTGTACTGGTTCTTCTTTCGGTACTAAAAAAATTAAAAATAATACATTTTAGGTATACTCGGGGCATACATTTGTAGTAATACGAGTATCTGAAATAAAAGTTTTTAATATTTACCAACTTGATCCTCTTGCTGATGTATGTGGAACTGCAAAAAAAAGTATCGTACAGTGAATTATAAAACAAATTGTTCCAAATAGAGTCTACTCTTTTATGCTCTTACAGATTTGTTGGAAAAAAACCTTTACCTTATCTGTTGGCGTGCTACTGGCAACACCACCTGGTGTAATCGTCGTACATTTGATCAAGGCTTCTGGGTCAACATCCATTACCTATACGGGAAATGTTAATAAGATGAAAATGTGTTTCAATTTAGATGTAACCTCCAATAAGCGGATATTACGTGTAGTTGATACGATAAGACTAGAAAGCCTGCTTGCAAGCGTAAGATTAATATACAAAATCGGTTTTGCCCATTCATTTGGTTTTGGTAGGTTAGAAGGCATTTGCCCCTGAAAGCAGAGGGTGCTTTGGCTGGCATCCAAGAGAGTTCTCAGATCCATATACAACATGTCCCGGAATTAACGCACACCACCAAACACCTCCATTAGAATATTATGTTATAATCATAATACATACACTGAATGTTTACTATTGCGTATAAAACATTGTTTATTTCAAAGATTTAAATTGTAGATGTGCCCTCACCGTACTACGTCGCGCGAAAAGGTGTCCACACTGAGAAGTGTGATCTCGCACAATAATAATGGCGTTTTCATGACAATCAAGTCAAGTGTCTGCGATATTGTGTGTCAAAGGTGTCAAAACGAAACAGAAACGCGACCAGCTTTTAACGCGGCAGGGCGAGTCTACGATTGAAATCTTTGGTTTATTTATTAAATTAGTTGGCTTTCAGTTTGTTTTGACTGTATAGCAGAAGTGCGACTTTAATTTACGAAGCTTTAATTATTTTGGAATAAAAAATTACTATAATAAAAATTACAGAAATCGATTCAGTAAACGATTCTGAACCAACTACTTTCATAGTGTGCATTAATACAGTTACACATTGTATAGTCAACCTTCGGGTCAAAAATTAGTACTTCAAAAATAATACAGCTGTTAATATTGATAATAATGAACACATAACATCACCCCTGTTTCCCCGTAGGGAGAGGGTACCTAAAGCCCCCGCATTTCACCAATTACGTTTTTTATTTATGAAGTATTGTGGACACTGCTCATATTGTTAAGAGGTTCCTCTGTCTGGCGCCTTGAGCCTGTTGTGTTTTTTTAAATACGTTTAAACGTTTTTTTTTTTCATTCTTATATTTATAAAATTAATTTGTATATGTTTGAATAAATAAAGGAGAATAATGAAGTATGATAAATACCTGATTAGTTTGCAGCACAACGGTGCTGGGATTAGCCGGTCCTCTTTGCTGACTTTGCTGTCTTTGTGCAACCTGTATTCATTATAAATATTGAATTCAATCGTTCAAAAATGTTTTGTGTCCCTGATCCTACGTATAAAAGAAAAAGAAATGATAAACGAACGGATAAGAAGTTAAATTGAAAAGCGAAAAATAATGTTTGAAAAATAAATGATAAAAAATATGTTTGAAAGTAAATGATGTTGAAGTTTTTAATTGTTATTTTAAAACGAACTTTATTGTTTGGTATTATAGAATTGGCAGCTAAAATAAATAAATTTTAAAATAAAAAGAATTCATTAAATTTATCCTAAATCTCCTCTAAAATTGGCATAACTCCTAAAAAATAACAAGAATAAATCCATGCTCAACAAATAAGCTAGTAGAATACTCATGCCATTTCATTCCAGTTATTTAATTATGTTAGTTTATTAACTAGTGATACTTGGCATGCCTTTCTACGTCGCTTTTTACTGCCACTACTCGGCAATGTTGCCATACTCAAAAATTGTTGAAGTTG
Organism: Agrochola macilenta; assembly: GCA_916701695.1. NCBI lineage: Eukaryota > Metazoa > Arthropoda > Insecta > Lepidoptera > Noctuidae > Agrochola > Agrochola macilenta. Next base: position 6,081,592 of record OU753564.1, on the reverse strand, counting down.
CTTCTTTTTTGTTTCACGCAGCTACCTCATTTTAATTTCGGCCTGTCAGATGAGTTTTTTTTTTCTGAAGTGAAAGGTATTTTCCTTACCACGGCCTTGCTTTCAAGCATTTAGTTAAAAAATACTTTGGTCCAATACATGCTGGATCTAATAGTTCGCAACAGAACTACCAAATCTTTGTTATAACATTCAAAAACTCAATGTTACATGCATTTTGTTAATATTTTCACTGTATTTTTGTAGATTATACCTTTCTTCGTGATATGCACGTGACCTTCTTTGTTCTATAGTAAATTATAGCAGAAAATAAAGTAAAAGAACAGAATTGACGAAAATAGGATAGAAAAATAATACTGAGTTAGGATCAATATAATTTTCCAATAATTAATTCTCTTAATTCTAAGTACCAAAATCATTTTAAGAACTGTCATTCATTAATGTCTTTTTTTTTTTGGGCAATAAGCTACCTTTCGATAAAAGGATTTTTTTTTTAAAATTGAAACATTGTTCGGCTAAAAAAAATACTTTCACACATAAATAACTTGACAAAGAAAGAAAAACATGACTGAACAAGGTAGCTCACATTCTCGTCAACAACTCATCAATCAAATCAAGTCCTATCGTATCAACAACTTTACTCTCTACCCCGCTATCAACAACTCATTCATACATATCCCAACAAGTAAAATAGTGGTGAAAGTTAGTACGGTTAGTATCACTTACTTGCGCTGTCGGTAGTGCGGGGCTTACTTTATGTGCTAACAAGTGTTTGATCAGCGTCGTGTTTGATGGACTGGATTCTAGCGCTTGAGAGAGGTGCGGGTGGGATGCTGGTGTCTGCTGTTGGCTCTGAGGAGTTATAACGAGTAAATAGCGGAAACAGTCTCAATGTAAACTATAGTTTGACGTAAAGAATAGTACCAACCCATTTCATCCCGTAGGTGTCGTAAAAGGCGACTAAGGGACTTACTAGATACATTTTAACGCCATACTGCGATCGCCAACCCGCCTGCCAAGCGTGGCGATTATGGCAAAACTCCCCATTTGGGGAGGCCTAAGTCCAGCAGTGGACGTCTTTCGGCAGAAATGACTATCCAATGTCTCATGAGATATTTATGAATACCCGGTAACTGTCACGTGTTTCGAACAATTGATTGTGCATATTTAGATGACTAGTGTATCTACATTATAAACTTGAAAAAAAAAATGTTGTATGACATTATTTTTATTATTTAACTTATGTTGTCTCACTGCGCTTGGAAAAGGTCGTCGGTAGGCACCAGAAGACGGGAGTCGTCACCGAGGTAGGCCTAACAAACCTAACCGATTGGCTAGAAAACACTAAACACAAAGAAATTTGGAAAAGTATGACATTAAGAGCGTTTATTCTAAAAGCGGGCAATGTCGCAAATAGATGTCAAATATTTCGGTGTTTTGATTAATTCGGCAATATTACTGTATGGAACTATGAAATTAATAATGGATTCCAATTATAACACTAAATTTGATGTTGCGAACGTTTTAGGTGTAAAAAAGGCATTTGGAAAGTTTTCAAATACTTTTCTTAAAGCTAAAACTAAATACTAGGTGTTACGATTTTAATTATTGCATTTCATAATCAATGTTTTAGTTCACTAGTTAGCCACACTTCATATTTCCATACAGTATTATTGCCAAATTAATCAAAACAGGTAAATATTTGACAGCTATTTGCGACGTTGCCAACTTTTAGGATAAGCCCTCTTAATATACAGCAACAAATTCCAAAATGATTAGCGACCGATGTTGCTACAAAGTACTGTAAGAAGAACTGATCCATCTATGTAATAATACGACTCCTCAGCCGAAGTAATCCTCAAGGTGAAAAGTTTAATCAAGAAGAATTTTAATACTCCAACCGTATAATATAAATATATAGGATCTTAGACGGTTTAACATACGAAAATGGCGGATCCGTGGGGCCGTCTGCTACGTGGTTAGGATAGAAGAAAATAATAAATAAAATGTTGCCCGTTTTGTTATTGTTAAATGAAATTATTGACGTTTGAAGTTTGAGCGACGACGATTAACGACCAAAATTTAAAAAAAGTCATAAAAGAAAAATTTGTGTGGCCTGGGTCTTGTTATTGGGCCTAACCACGTAGCAGACGGCCCCACGGATCCGCCATTTTCGTATGTTCAAATGTCTGCCTAACACCCTGTATAAGGTTTTTAGGTATAAATCTAACACGGAAATCTTTCAGATTGTTACCTGCACTTGCGGTTGAGATGCAACGGCTTTCGCTTCAGCTGCTGCCTTATTCGTTAGCTGCGCTTTCAATATCGGCGACGAAGGACCTAAATAAATATAAAGTTAATTTACGTTCGCAATTCATTTGCCAAACATGTAAACAAACACGAGTTTTCCACTTAGACAACCATCAACTTTACGCAAGTGTAAATAAAGTTCATTTTAGACCGACTATTACTTTTGAAAAAGTGTTAAAAAAATATGAAGTTGTAGCGAAAACTGAACCTTATGTTTAGACATTACAGTTGTTTTTCCTAAAACTCGTGTTTGTTTACAAGTTTGGCAAATGAATTGCGAACGTAGATTAAGTATAAACATGCTAGTTTAACATATTTCAATGCCGACCGACTATTTCTGTTCTGTGCTCATGATTATACAAGTAGATCTGTTTTTTTTTTCTATTCGACTTAAGAGCGGCCAACCCGTCATACTTTTCATACAAACATCGTAAAATTCTCGTAAATTTTCATAAAATCGTACGTGATGATGGCGTTGTAACACATCTTTCTTTGAAATTTTTAAATATGTATCTTGTGCACTCTATCTAGGTTTCTATGAAAGCAAAAAATAAAAAAATTGAGAAACAAATTCAGTATAAGCCTCCAAAAATCTGCTTTTTGCACAAATTTTACCCGAACTTTGACCGATCATAATATACTCATAATTAGTAAAAGTAAAGAAAACATCTGCATAGAAACCTCGCACATGTAATGGAAATTCTAAATAACAAACATTTTTTTCACAAACTTGTAAGGTTTACTCGAAAACACGTATTTCCTGATACAAATTTTTACACACTATTTTTCGTACAATGTCATCGCGGTCTCACTTGTTTGTTAGCAATTCTCACTTGCGCTCGATGAAACAACAAGCGTTTCAACCATGCTCGCGTTGACGATATACGGACCGGGAAGGGCCCTCTTAAGTTGCCTTTTGTACTAGTATTCGTACGAGTTTCTGCGACACATAAACTTTTTCTTTCTTTCTATTACTTTAATATACAAGATAATTATTTTACAATGCATTTGCTCGAAAAGAGCCTTTTCCAAGCAGTAAATTAGTGCGGAAAGTGTCACTTTTTTTCACTAGTGCTTATTACTTTACTGTTTTTTTTTAATTTTTGTGGCCGTCGTCAGCCCGTTGCAAAGAGTTTTTATTATTTGAGAAAAGTTTTACAAATCAGATGATGATGATAATGATGACGATGACGATGGCGATGGCAATGGCGTAGTCAAAGTTGAAGTCGAAGTCGATGTCATGAATGTTGTTTTCATCATTTATATACGTCGTCAATAAGTTAGATGTTACACATCATAGTAAGGCTCACTCGATTTTTTTTTTTTTCTCTCACAATGCATAGTAAAACGTTGTATGATACACGTGCGTAAGATGATTTCCGACTCGTGTCGACTTATACACTCATCGGAAATCACCTACCTTCCGCACTTATAGCATAAATAACTATTTAATTACAGATATAATATCTTAAGTTGCCAACATACCTGCAGTAGGATTAGTCCTGTTCTGCATAGCTCTCGATCTGATGCCGATATACGCTTGTTGAGTCTCGCCCGTCGATAACGTCACTGTGTTTGGTCCCACTGTACCGCCGAACACCGTTCTAGGAAGATTTAAATGACATAAAAATTTGTAAAAAATAATAACCCGGTATTTTGAATTTAGAAGACAATAATATTATACCTAATTACAACTGTATTGCTGCAGGACAAAGGCGACGTGCCACACAGAAAATACACGAGCATAGACCATTGCGCTTGCTCAGTGCGAGTGGGCAATTTTACACCAGTCTAAGTTTTCTCTCGACGCTTGAGCATCGAACAGAATAGCACAATCAATTTTTTTTTGCATTTTGTCCAACTAATAAAACAGCAAACAAGATGTGACAGCAGACTTACTGATCCGATTTATAAAAATCTCAGGAACCTTTCCATAATCATTTACCTGACTAGTCTAGGGAAGTGCGCAGGCGCGATGACTCCCTTCCTAGACAGTTTGGTGCAGCACGCGACGTACTGCCGGTACATATCGTTGGCGTCGCAAGCGCTGTTGTCGTTCGCTGGTAGAACTTCATAGGCGGAGCGAAGCCAAGCTTGAGCGAAGTGCTCGTTTTCCTGTTAAAGAATTGTTTTTTATTCAGTATGCACATAATATGTTTACCATTTTTATTTGTTTACGATCATGTATAAGTACTTGCTTTTGCGTGTTGCTTGATTTGTACTTTATTTATTTATGTATATATTGTGTACCAGATAAACATTACATAAAAATAAAATATAAAATACAAAACATACAATTGGCGGCCTTATCGATTACTGCGATCTCTTCCAAGCAACCATGGAATGGACTGTGATACGGCTTCATTAGAGATATTTATTTTATTTAAAAAAAATCCAACCGTTCTTTTCAAAAATATTTGCAAGAACAATGTTCTCTATTACGACAACTTGTGTTAGACCCACGCTAGAGACATCCAACGGTTTTATTCTTATTAAGGTTGTATTTTGGATTATATGTTTATGCTTCTACGATTGTGTTAATATAGCAAAACTATGCCGAAATTAAGTTAGTACAGAAAAGAAACATCTAAGGTTAACTGCAAAGTAAGGTTTACTGCAAAAAGTAATGTTTTTGGGTTAAGTCTTCTTTCCTTTTCGTGACATTTTTTTAAAATGCCTCTTGGCACAAATCTACATGCCTCCCTCACATGATCTGACCAAGATTATGGCTGGATGGCTTTAAAATAGACTGTGATCTCTGACTTTGTTTCAGTGTTTTTTCTCAGAGTTGTCAGACAGGAAACACTGACCTCATCTAGATTTTCAAATATTATTGACGTGTATAAACTTACTTATACAATAAGTATAAAAAAAACCCTGTCCGATCCGAAAGGGACATGTAGGTACTGCAATAACATTATTTAAAAGTAACAAAAAAAATCTTAATATTATTGAAAATAAAAAAGTTATCCCCATTTAAAAATCTACCAAAATTACCCCAACTCCACAAAAATTTGCAAATTTTTCAACAGGGGCTAAATTATGACACCCGCTAAACGACGGCCGCGCCCCATGTAATACGAGTAACCCGGAAAAATTTCCTTTGAAAAAAAAAAATAACGATTTATTTTATCTTTTTTCCCGAAAATTACCACATATTATATAGACTTTCAGTATAGGTATCTTACTGAAAGTCTATATAATATGTGGTAATTTTAACAACACCCTCACGGATCGGACAGGGTTTTTTTTACAGGTTGTAGAAATAAATATCATTTATCACTTCTAGATGTCTTGTCCATACAAAAGGTCTCCCAGGCGCGCTATACCGAAACGCACGTTTTAACGCAATGCATCTGAACTTAACTCCTTAAAATAAAGTAAGTAGTGTCCGACCGAAAATGGTCTTTACGAAACCGAAACCGAAACCGAATTTCGGCAACGGTCTCAGTTTCGGCCGAAACCGAAACTTCCTTACAAGGGTCAAGTTTTGAGGGAAAATAGAGAAAACGTTATTATAATCAGACAGTTTTATTTTTTATCCTTTTATCACATAGCTATGCAGTTTTCGACATTTTCACTTATTGATAAATCAACATAACAAACACTCATTTAAGAAAAAAAAAATATTGCGCCTTGAAAATACTTAAAATAGGTGAGGTGTTTGTTGTCTTAGTCGCTTGGAAAATGTCTTCGTCGCTTGGATGGAATTTACCGCGCCGAACATGACCGAGCACAGCGCGAGAACTCCCGAATGCAGTTTCGGTTTCGGTCGTAGTTTCGACAGGCTTCCCGCCGAAACCGAAACCCGTTTTTTTGTCGAAACCGAAACCGAACTTTCGGTCGGACACTAAAAGTAAGCAAAAAAAGTTAAAAAAAAATAAAACAGTCCCTCACCTTACTATCACTCACCTGCACAGTCCGCTGCTGTAGATGCGACTGTTGTATGGACGACACGGGCGCCAGCGACGATACCGCCGGGGCGCTCGCCGGCGCCGGCTGCGGGGGCTCCGGTGCCACTTTTGTGGGGGTTACGGTCTGTGGGAACGCACGGAACGGAACATCACGTAAAAATCGCTTAAACGTAAATAAATTATTTGAAGTGAAAAATGAGATAAACTATTAGAAAACCTGCCAAATCCGAGTCGGACTTGCACACGAAGGGTTCCGTACAAGTACTCTCCACTAATCTTCCATGAGATTTTTCAAAGTGCGTATTTTTTGTGTAAATACGTTCATAATATGCGGTTGATTGTGTTAAATTTATTTAAATAAACTTATTCTGCTTAATTATTTTTTATAATATCCTTACATATTATAAAACAAAGTGCCGGACGGATTTTCAAACGGTTTTCACTAATGGACGGAGTGATTCATGCGGATTAGTATATAATTCATTAAAGTTTGTCCAATAAAATATGTTATTGAAATTGGGTATTTAATTAAGATTAAAATATTATGCCTTGACATCATATCATTTAAATGAATAGTTTAAAAGGTATCACAGATTCAAAATTACGCGTAACAAAATAATAATGGTTGACGGCTACGCGGGCGCAGCGGTAGGAGTCAATGATCTTTTCCTCGGTATGTAATCCGGGTAGTACGTTTCCGTGGGATATTTTGCGACATCCACGCGGACAAAAGCTAGTTTTTATATAATAATTGCCCAGTTTTCTCGAATTTTAAACTTTATATTGCCAGAAAAAAAAACACGTGGTATTTGCCGACACCTGCTCTCCCCACGTGAGATTGACACCTCACGTAATTAATGCAGGCCGTCGAATCCTCTTACCGACTGTTGCTGCTGCGTCTGCCTGTCCTGCGCGTCACGTTCTGCCTGCGCTGCAATGGCGCTAGGTCCGCTCACTGTTTCTACGACCCGCATGAGAATACAAGCACGGGGACCGTAGCTTTGAGCCTGAAAAATTACAATTGTTTTAATTAATTTGTCTCTCTTAAGGGTGTGGTATAGTTACAAAGATACTGCCGACTCCGAGACGTAAGATTATACTTTATTCTTCTCGGGGATCTGGCGTCCCGGGCCTTTGGAAGGCTTATGAAGGGTCGAAGCCAACTCGGAGAGGGCCGTTAGACGTTTTAAATTAAATGAAAAACCAACCGTGGATTATCTCTATATGCAATATGCAAGTGCACCCAAGGACAACCCCCAGTTGGTGTAGGACTAATGCAGAATATGGAAAAAAGATCTCTTGCAAATTTTCACTCCAGCCAGCCAATACAGACACGACAAGGTAAACAAAATACAACCAACTGCGCAGCGTAAATTTAAAATTATAGCTGAAGATTCATGACCGGTATACTCGAGATGCATTGAAATTGCATTAGGATTGCGTTCGACTTTATTTCGCTCGTAGCATAAGGAAATGTGTAAATAAAACCTTATAATATAGGTATCGTGTTACCCAGTAACTGGGTTGTGGAGGTCAGATAGGCAGTCGCTCTGGCAAGATACTGGTATTCAGCTGCATCCGGTTAAACGGGAAGCTGACCCTAACATAGTTGGGAAAAGACTAGACAGATGATGATGTTATATTTTACTATACCTCGACAGTGACGAGCGACACGAGTGTGTGTATGAGTCCGGGCACCCTCGCGACGGACTCGCTGGCGCGGTCGCCCAGTGACGTCAGCGCGTACACGCACTCTAACGTGCACACTAGCACCATGATGTCGCGGAGGGTCAGTAGGGCACAGACTTCGTGGTACACCTGTAATAAAATAAATGTTAGAATGTGAACAAAAGCGCTGGAACCTTTTTGGGGAACTGAAAGAGCTGCAAATAAAATGTTACTCCCACGGCACTTCAAATGGAACATGCAACCAGCAAAAAATATTAGGAAATTTTGATGTGAAACATCTATAGCCGCACGTAAAACCGATTTCTGGCGTGGCGACGCATGCCGTGGCGACGCGTCGCCACGCTATATGATGGTATATATATACAGTCTATATGCAGTAGTGTGTACGGTGTGGCGACGCGTCGCCATGCGCAATCGACTGTGCGATTAGTTAATTATTATCGTTATTAACGATTATATATATATATATATATTATATTAATTATTATTAACGATTTTTTTTATGACATATTTAGTTCCTATCACAATATTACTTTTACAAAATAATGTCGATGTTTCACATCTGCCAGGCGTCCCGTGACGGCTCAATTTTTTTTTGTTTTATCTCTTGCGTGCGAGCTGCATGTTTTCAGCATTTACAGAGCAAAGCTCTTTACTATTAAACCCTTATATGACGACTTTACAAACGACATAATATGCATAGTCATATAGTTTAGGAGAAGACTGAATCTTTACTCCTTCGAGCGGTATGGTCGGAACACATACACACATTACCACTAGCGCTATTTTAAGTTACCATCGAAGAAGTTCATATCTATACACCGTAAGGACTATTTCAGCTTGCAGCGTTCGGCGGCTATAGAACCGGGGCGGCAACAGATGTGGTCATCGTGTTCACGGGATTATGTTTTCAAACTGCTTAGATATGAAGTTCTTCGATAGTACATAATATTATTTACCAACGCCTCCATCAAAACACAAATAACACATCACAGACAGTTTAAAAAGGGGTTTCAGTTCTCTCAATGAGCTTATAATGTTCCCACTGTGACACCGGCCTCCTCTCGGTGAGAGGGAGTGGCGGTAATCTACCACGCGGGCCCAGTGCGGGTTGGTAGATGTCACATGTCTTCGAATTTTTGGTTCTAGGACATGCCAGTTAACTCACAATGTTTTTCTTCACCGTTTTGAGAGCAGTGATGATGAAATAATTTACACAAAGTAAAGCGCCTGCCTGGGTTCGAACTACTAAGACCTACAACTCGTAAGTCGCGGCGGTTACCACTGGGTCACCTCAAACTCAAAGTATTTATTTCAAATAAACCAATTACAGGCACTTTTGAACACCACTGCTCTACATGTTTCAGTTTACATACCTTAGATTCCAGCGCTTTAAGCAGTGCATCTTCATTGACCTCATTCTGAGCGAGTTTGTTCAACAACTCAAGCGCTGCAAGCACTCTAGCGCGGTCCTGTGACACTAATGCCGATTGAATCGTAGATAACACGTGGCGGGATATCAAACATGTTGCTGGATCCTACAAAAGGAAAAAAGAAATTATGTGTTTTGTATGATATAAACAACTCTAAGAGACATACGTGTGTTTTTCGTAATTGTTTACCTTGATTATAAGTTCAGTGGACACGTTGCCGAGGGTATCGAGACCAGATTGGCGTAGCGTGCCTACCCAAGAGTTTGCACATAACAATAGAAACCTGAAAAATTAATATTATTATTTATTAAGATAAAAGTTAAAAAACCGGCCAAGTGCCTGTCAGACCACGCACAATGAAGGGCTCCTTAGATGGGATGAATTTATCCCAAGAACAACAAGAACATTGTAGTTGAAAAACATGTTTTCTCATACGGAATGTAAGGGAGAACAAGTGTATTCAACTGAAAATGTAAGTTGGGCGATTATTACTCTTTAACTTGGAGAGCCAAAAAATAACTTTGTCGGCGTGATTAATATACCCATGCCAAATTACTGCTTTCTAGTACTAACAGTCACTGAACCTTAAAAAAAGGTTCGACACAAAGACCTTTATATTACCATCCATTGGTCAGCAATTATTTCCATATTTCCTCTTTTCAAAGCGAAACTCTCCTCTTTGCATATTTATTTTGCTATGTTATGCTTAGAACCATATCTCAAAAAAAAATAAACAATATTTTCGCTAGCCCATAGATATGCTTACATCATTTTTACGACGACCATTTACATTATATATTTTATTTACATTTTAATAACATTGAATCTCAAGTAGCTCAACTCTTTTAAGAGCCATCAAAAACAATTCTCTACTTGTTAATCAACACTTGTTCACTGTCGTACCTGATAAGCGTAGTATTCTTAGCTAAATACTGCACGTTTTCATCGTGGAAGGAAAGCGAGCGAACTATGGAGGCTATCTGCAACACTCGCTGCGAGTAAACACAGGAGGCGCCGCCCGGGAGTTCTGGAGCGAAGAGTTGGTTCTCTTCCGATGGTTCTGTTACCCAGTCTTCTAATACATCCTAGGACAAGAAGATAGAAGGGTTATGTTATGTTAGGAGTCTATTTTGGACTGTAGGTAAAAGATAAATAAAAAAGTTCCTTGCTAACTGATATACTTATCTCAATGCTCGTCTTATATTTTCTCAGTATCAAAATTGTGTGAATATTTGTTAGTATTAATTTATAACAGGTTTTGGTCAAGCATGTTATTGGGTGAATTTTTGGACAGGTTAGAAAACTATCAAATTCAAATTCTTCAATATGGAATCCCCTGATAACAAACAAACGTTCTAAGAACACGTTTTTATGTAAAGCTGCTACAGATAGATGAAACTCAACATGATAAATTCTAGGTCCGAATAAAGCAAAAATTTCAGAAAACATACTATAAAGCGATACCATCACACGTCCATCACCGACGAGCTCTCGCACGCTACTGACCAACAAATAAAAAAAAAACAATACAAAAACAAAAGAGAACTCACGTCTTCATAAATCTTCTCCACAACCAGCTCTTCTTCTTCAGCCCCATTCAGCAGACAATCAGTTAGCGTATTATACGCCGCCCTAGCCTGCACTATGAAGTCTGGTTGTTCAACCCCTGGCTGCATAAACTTGGTTTCGTCAGCTAATTCTTTGGCCCCGCCCCCTCCGGCACGAAGGCTCCAGAAGTCGTCGGGGTAACGACCTCGCGCTTCGAAGTAGGAACGGCCGATAGTGTCGCGGAGACTCGCTGCGGGTGATAGAAGGTTAACGGGTGTTGGAGGAACCAACAACAAGATCAACCAGATCTTTTCCTTTTTAATCATTTAAATGAAAGGACAGTTATCTTTACAAACTGGACGGTAATACACAGGACTTCTTAGAAATACTGTATAGAAGTGTATTTTAGACATTTATCATCAAAAATTGTTTTTGTTTTAGTTAAATATTCTATAAATATTAGACAAATTCTACCAAAACAGTATTTTGTTTCAAATTTGCAAATATTTTACCAACAATTTCTAAAAGCCAATTCGATTTGTCAAATCGACAATGCCAGGTCATTTGATTAGCTGTTGTTTTCTCGATCAAACAGATTTACTGATCAGCGACTTCAACAGAGTTTCAGAAATCGAGCATTACCACTCGGTTTCTTAAGGTTAGAAAATTTCGGAAAGCTCACGATACGAATTTCTCGAGCTACATTGAAGGAACCACCTGAAGTTATGCGAATGTAGAGTTTCACAAGTTCTGAACTTCAAATTCGCAGTTCGCAATTCAAAAACCGGGTATATCTGGTTAAAAATAATGATCCATAAAATTATACTCACAATGATTATAAACACCAGCATGAGCCAACAAGAAATCCAATATATGCGGCGTAGTACTCAAAGGCAGTCGGTTCGAATGGTCGGCAGCAAGCACGGTACACACGTTGACAGCGAAGTCCTGCTCGTTCGGCATCGGCGATAAGAGAGAGAGGGCCAATCGTTCTGATGCTGCGGCGACGCGGGAGCCGGTGCGAAGCGCTTCACCTGATGCTTAGATGCCGATAAATAATATTGCCTAACAACTGGTAAAGTTGTGGAAGTTTGTGTTGGTTGTTAATAGCGGAAGAATAGTTATTGTTAATAAAGTATTGGAATAAACTTTTTTTATATAGAGATTTTTATTTTTATTTGAAGGTTTGTAGATTAACAATTAAATTTTTCTTGATCAAATTGCTAGCTTTGGTTGTCAATTTAAATGAATACTTTTATTTTCCATTTCTAAGTTAATTAATAGAAGTTTTAAAATTAAAATGAAACTTACAATTACAATAAATTGCAAAGTAAAAAAATCACTAACACGACAAAAATAAGGACCAATTTTTAATCATCAGATAACTTTTGACTGACCTTTTTTAGCATATTACTTATCAAAAAAGTCTGAAAACTTTCATTTAAATATTTTTGAATAAAAAGCTTGGTCAATAATAATAATAGGGAAGAATAAGCACAGATATCATTATGTTTCCATTTCAAACATACCTGATATGTACGTACCACCTCCAAAGGATATACGGGGCATGGCGCCGCCGCGCCCGCGCCGCGGGTCTTCATCCATGTCGTTGTCGTCATCTCTGCCTGGTGGACCTTTTGCTCTCTCATACCTGGTTAAATTTAAAAAGGGATATAATATTTTCTACAATTTCTAGGGTCATAGAGAAACTCAAATTCAAAGCATTTAATTCAATTAAACCAATTACAGACAATAGTTGGTCAGGCAAAAACATGAAACTAGTTGCCCATTCCAAATCATAGTACAATACGGCCGATTTAACTTGGCAGTTTCTAACTTCGCGCAGAAGTCTGCAGAATAACATTTTTTAAGAACCAAATAGTGACATGAAGCGAGTGTGAGTGAAAAAACATGCGCGAAAGTTCGTAGAGCCTATGATAAGACTTGCCAAGTTATATCGGCCGTATGTAGGTACCTATGGAGAAGAATGGACAAGGAACCCTATGAAAGAAAAGAAAGAAAAAGTATTTATTGTGACTCGCACTCTCACATTAAACTAAAGACACATTAAACATAAATAAAAAACAAAGTAACATTAAAATGAAGGAAGTCCTGTACGAGGCCAAAAGGCTCCTATCTCAGCATGATGCTATGGACATTCTTTTTAATCAAAATACAGTACAATCTCACTATTCCGGCCAATTCAAAACCTGGGGGTGCCGAATTATTGGAATGTTCGTGTAGAAACATAAAATAAATAATTACAGTATAAAAACTCATAATAAATAATAAGAAATAGACGACGACGCAGCGTATGCGCGGTGCTTGCCCCTTAATGGACGTATCGGTCTGTTGAAGTGCCGGATTAGTGAGATTGTACTGTATTGTTAATAAAATAAAATCGGTTCAGTAGTAAAGAGTCAATTTTGTCAGGTCCAGCCAGTCCACAGTGGGGGTCCCAGTGTGAGCAAGTGTGCAAGATTTGCTCACACTTAGAACCCCACTCTACCCAAGTTAAGTTAGTTGCAGAAACACATCTTGTGGGTGGATGTGAATCAGTCAGTTTGAATTAAATTCAGTCAGTCTCAGAAGCTTCTTAGAACGTTAGTAATTTAATCATTTGAATAAACATTGAATCCTTTATTTATTTTTTACTTCAGGTGTTTTAATTTTATCTGGCCGTGACTATATTTTATAATAATATGAAATCTTACTTTTCCAAATATGATCCGTATATTCTTCTAAGCAGTGTGGATCCATTGATACATGGATGTGGTAGTCTCAATGGTCTCAGGAATGACTCCCATGTGTCATTCTGATTTACCTGTAATTAAATATTGGTGATAATCACAGCTCAGCTTGTTATGGTTAAGAAAGTGGTCACAAACCTACAATTATCAAGCCTTTGGTATACTTGTAAGTATTAATAAAAGCAACAAGTGGTTTTGGTGTTTTCAAATTTAACTTTTTTATTTTTTTTACTAAAAGACCTCTAACATGAAATGAATCTCTGCATTTTAAATATATCAAGAGATATTATTTAATAGGGAACTTTGTCCATTTACACTATATTATTGATGTATTTCAAGAACAAAATTTTGTAGGGAAAGGGTTCATAATAATAAACTTTAGTATTACTTATTCAAGATAACTAACCTTGCCAAGTCCCCCTCGCTGTTGAACTAATGTGTAGAACAGATACAGATCTATTTCGATGCCATTCACTATTGGCACTTTTGTAGGTAGGCTGAAAAATAAAATATTATTTTAGTAACATACTTATTACATAGATATTTTTTCCACATTTTTAACAGGATTACATGATTTAAAAAATGCAGGAAATAGTTTGACTGTTAAAGTTTTTAGGTTAGCTGCAGTGTGTACACAAACAGTTTTCAGTAAGCAGTTTTTTGGAAAAATAATAGGTGCACTTCAGGAGTGCAAATTGTATGAATAAAGTAAACATATCTCATAACAGTTTCAGAAAAACGACCAGCCCATTAGATAATATGGCCTAAATTACATAGTTGATCAATACATACCATCATAGGTGCCAGATTATATACTGTAAATAAGTACTAGCAAATGGTGCCGTTAAAACGACATACTTACTTTTTACTCTCGTTGAATTGCTTCAACTCCTTGATAAAACCTTCCCGGTCTTTTATATAGTTGCTGGATTTAGTATTTATTTGTGCTTTTGCCATTCTAGCAGTATAAGCAAACGGTTTTCAACACACACTTAGCACACGAAATACCGACCCTTGTGGATGGTGTCACGCGATGATAGTGTTTATAAAAGAACACTCATGTCACATAATTAGCTAATTGATGTATTTTATCTCATAATTATTAAAGAAAACGCAAATTTTCAATAATGTGAACAGTTTGCTTGGTTTTCTTTGACATTGACAGCAAGCCGGACGAACGACGCCTGTTTGTTGCCAGTGAAAAAATCAAAACCGTTTTGTTTACAGATATTCTTTTTAGCTTTGAGAATTTTATCCTATCTGTGATTAATCACAACATGTCTATTGTTTATTGCATTGCTGCACAGCTGCCATGAAATTTTTGAAAATTACGGCACCTGCCAGTGGGCAATAATAAACTGATTTACCGGCTTATTTTCCCCAATAATTGACCGACAGAATACATGAAATTTGAAATCCAATCCAAAAAGATTAATTATCACCGAATTTACGTCCACTGCTGGACAAAGGCTTGCCCCGGCCCCTTGGCCCCAAAATAAATGTATATTAGATGTTCTCACATGGCATTCACTTATTAACGTGTCTCACATGTTGAAAACGTTACTCACAGACAGGTAACGTTAGTTTGTTTTCACCCTACAATTATTTTAACCTACCCAAGCGTATCATAGATAATACCTACACTTAAATTGCCAGTTCTACTGTAACCCACATCCAGCATTTTTGTTGTCAATCAACAATCGTCATTGTGGGGGACTATCGACATAGCTGGAGTTGGAGCAACTTTTACATGCTGAGCTTGATCTAGTCGTGGTAAGAGTCGTGGGCTCAGTAATAGTTTATTGGTTTAGTATGGTATCGAACTTTTTACTGCGACTCACCCGTTTGGTTTTAGGTTGATTTTTGGAAGTAACTCGTGGACAACAGCGTGATCTGACAAAAATAAAACCTTCTCCATAAATGTTCAAAGATTTACATGACATGACAACAGAAGAGGATCTGTGCCAGTGCATTGAGATAGAAAATTTATATGTCGGTTCTGTGGTAATGCTATTGGTGCTATTGATAATGACAATGACATTGACAGCTTGTAATAAACATGCTGAAGCCGTGTGATTAATTGTCATTTTAGGTTATAAAGTGTATTAAACCCCTTTTCATTTCTTGTATTTGTGAAATAAGCTAACAAAATGGTGAAAAAGAAAATAGATAACCGTATCAGGGTGATGATAGAGAATGGTGTTAAGTTGGGACATCGTACTATGATCCTTCTTGTGGGGGACAAAAGTAGAGATCAAGTAAGCACATTGTTTTGTTTTTAAATTACCACGACCATCCAAAAATTTGATCTAAAGAAGCCCTATTATTACCCTTTGACTGATACCCTTATTTAGAAGAGGAACAGAATTTCCAGCAGAACCAAAACTTTGCTCATTTATAGGAAGGAAGGCTAAGTAAATAATCGTAAAGAATGGTGTTGGAAGCCTTCGCTTGCCATGCTAAGGCTTCCAACACCATGATTGGATGGTTTCGTCCATTAATCAACCAAGCTTACTGCAATCCATTGTTAAACAATAAAATATCCTCCTCAGTTAAAGTTTATTTTCTAGTTATACATTACATACCCCTAATATGTTTTAACATTCAAAATTCTGTTTTCTTTGCAGGTTCCCATTTTATATGATATGCTAGTAAAATCTACTGTGAAGGCCAGGCCGACAGTTCTATGGTGCTATAAAAATAAAGATGAAGCTATTAGCAAGTAAGTGGAAATAAAATTGTTTTACCATGTCCTCACATAGACAAATGCATAGAATATTCTTTATTTAACTCATATTAATAAACCAGCATTTAAATGAAAATATAAATAGCATTACATGGTGCTGAGATTTCTTTTGGCCTTGAGAAGCCTGTTTTCTGACTCGAACAAACGAAATTCTGTGCAAAAAAAAAAAAAAATCTTTAATGTAAAAAGTTACCAAAAGAATCCTATGTAATTATATAATTTTTTTAATAATGTTTGCTTTAAGTCATGGCCGCAAGAGAGCAAAGAAGATAGCCGCAGGCAAGTTGGAAGTGTCAGAAGAATCTCTATTTGATGCGTTCAGAGTAGCCACCACAATACACGGACGTTATTACTCTGAGAGTCACACTATGCTCGGTCAGACGTATGGAATGTGTGTATTACAGGTAATGTAGTGATTTCTAAAATATATTATACACTCATATTTCAGTAACTTAAACTACATATTTAAACAATTAAATAGTTAATATTAAATACAAAGCCATACTTATTCTGTAACTCCTGTCTAAGCCCCCATACGCACTAGCTGTTAACCATGGCGGCAGCTAACCGCGCAGCTAGCCGCTTTTTATATTTTTTTATATGCAACTGCTATTTTTTAATATGCAACCATTTATGGTTGTACGCACTTAACCGTCAGCCGCGCGGTTAACCGCTAATGCGTTGGGCTAAGATCTGAAATCAACATAGTTTTGCCAAGATAGATAGTTAGTAGATACCAAGTCAATTCAAAACATTAAATTCTAGATTATTAAAGATAAAGTTGTACAAGTGGTTGAATGAGTGTAGCTTCTATTGTTTAAAGGAATTTATGGAGATTTTTTTTTGATGTATGTTGTAACATTTTCAAATACCCTCAAATTTTGCATGCTATGTTTCATCTTAGCTAAACATGTTTGTGATATTTTAATTATATCTTAACACCATTATACCATGTCTTATGCAAATAAATTATTTATTTATTTATTTAAAACTCATAATTTGATTTAGTATTGTTATTTCAATCATGCCAAACCAATTGAAACAAAAAATATGGAAAAAGGAAGACTGAGCATTGCTCAGAATAAAGTTTTCAGGCAGTATGTCAGGTTAATCCTGCAATACATTCCTAAACATCGCACCCGGACTGCCGACTTATCGTAAGCGACAATTTTACAAAAATGCGAATTTTATCGTAAATATTTCGCGAAATTCAAATTTCCTTACGTTTTTTGCAATTTGCAGGTCAGGGTCTTGTTGTACCTATTTTGATCAAAGTACGTTTCGCGACCGTAACAAATGTGTATTTATAGAATTAGTATAATTAAACTCGACATAACTCTCCAAGTAAGAATTGACCTTAAAATAATGTCACAATCTCATGAAATAGTCATTCAATAGAGTAATCTGAACTTATGAGAGTTCTATTGATGATTTCAATGGTTATAATTCTGTAAATGCATATTTGTGTACCTACGTAAGAAAATTGTAATTTCGCGGTTAAACTAGACATTATAATTAAACACAGAATAATGTAGAAAAGTTTATGAATAAATAAAGATAACTTTTGGAGAAAAAAGTTTATGTAGAAATAATTGTTTCACGCAGGATTTCGAAGCCCTCACCCCTAACTTGATGGCGCGCACGGTAGAGACAGTTGAAGGAGGAGGTTTGATTGTGTTCCTGCTCAAATCCATGGACTCCTTGAGACAGTTGCATTCCATCACTATGGATGTTCACTCCAGGTAAAGTGGATCTATTACTTAAAGTTAAATTAAATTTAAGGGGTGCCACATACTCCTGTTCAGGTCGGCAAGATTCGGCGCAGCCGGGCGACAAAATATACATCCGATTATGCCGACCCGAACGTGTAGCACGCCTAACATTATAAAACTCTGTTATGTTATTGCTAGCGAAATTATTTTTCCATTTCGAACAGCGAAATGATAGAAAAAGAAATGATACTTGAATTCTTTGTATAAAAGCAGAACTGGGCGTATCTTACGTCCCAAAGCTGTAGGTTTTTAGACTTTTTTATTAGACATTATTAAAAAGCGCGATTTCAAGTGCTTTCAGAGCGGAAGTTTCATTTTTTTTCCAGAGGTTTGAAGTGTCTGTTTGTAATGTCAAAATAACAGTTTTTTACTAGACATATGAAAATATTTTAAGGTACTTATAAAAAAAAAACTTTTTTTTTAAATCTGTGCGTCTGTTTGTTCCGGCTAATCTCCGAAACGGCTGGGCCGATTTTGAAGGGACTTTCACTGGCAGACGCGGGCGAAGCCGCGGGCAGCAGCTAGCCAAAACTAAAAATTGAATTGATAAAAAAATACAATCAATCAATCTGCCTAGCCTTTTCCCAACTATGTTGGGGTCGGCTTCCAGTCTAACCGGATGCAGCTGAATACCAGTATTTTACATGGAGCGACTGCCTATCTGACCTCCACAACCCAGTAACTGGGTAATACGATACCCCTTGGTAAGACTGGTGTCAGACTTTCGGGCTTCTGACGACTCGTAACGACTGTCAAAGATCCACGAATGACAGCCGGGACCAACGGCTTAACGTGCTTTCCGAGGCACGGAGGAGTCTCGGTATGTAAAGATGGTCACCCATCCACTGACCAACCCCGGCAAGCGTAGCTTAACCTGATGGATACCAGCGCTGCGACATTTATTTTTTAAATGTCGTAGCATTATGCTGAGATAGGAGCCTTTTGGCCTCGTACAGGACTGCATAATTTTTTAATTTTACTTTGTTTCTTATTGTTTTGTTTTTTTTATTTATGTTTAGTGTTTGGTTTAATTTGTGATTTCCTGTGCGAGTCTCAATAAATACTTTTTCTTTCTTTCTTTCTATGGATCGACCAGTGCGGCTGTTGTTACTTAGACAAGAGCTCCTTTAAAAAAAAAAAAAAAATTCAGTCAATGTGACTATTATTTAATTTTCAGATTCAAGACAGAAGCATACGACACAGTAGTGAATCGTTTCAACGAGAGATTCCTGCTGTCTCTAGCTGATAATCCTCGTTGCTTGGTCCTGGATGACTCACTCACTGTGCTGCCTATATCGTCCAAGACTGCACAAGTTGAGCCTGTTGATGTTGCACCTGAGGTACACTAATATCTAGACATATTTGAACGAACACTGAAATATTGCTATTATATATCTAGTCATATCCCAGATCACCCAGATCTTACACAGATGTTCTGAACAGACCAGGAGATTTAATCAACTTCTGGAGGGAGGTGGGCTGGTTGGAATAACCACCAACGGCCGCTATGGCCCACGCACAATGGTCCACTGAAGGACTAAGTGCAGAAACCAAACCCCAACATAGAACATATACATGATATTTGGGCAGGATATAAAAACCAAGTTTTATTTTTTCGCTTTTCTACTATGTAGCAAATTGTGACATTAACTATCCCAAAACTTGTTAGTCTGTCAAAAAATTATTTGAAGAATGAGAGAGGATGTTCACTGTTTTCTTCACCATAATCTGAAGCAAGCGCTATTGCTGAGCACGAGGTCTTGGATTCGATTCCCAGGTCGGGCGAAGTATTGGGCTTTTCCATCTGGAATTTGTGCCCGATGGTGGCAATAAGCTCGCCCCCTATTACATGGGACTTAAACATAACTGGCGAAATGTGGGTGTACTATGCCTAACCCTTCAGGGAGACAAAGCATTATGTAATGTTAATCTGAAGCAAATAAAAATCTCTTTTTATATAGTTAAAGGACAAAATTGATATCCATAATGTTGCTACATTTATTAAAATTCATTTTTTTTTTATCCAAAAGGTATTCAATGTATGATAATTATTTACACAATGTACGTTATTTGTTTCAGCGTGTCAACCCAAAACTGACAGAATTGATATCATCTTTATCAGATTCACCCCCAGCTGGTCCATTGGTCGCGCTATGTCGCACTTACGACCAGGCGACCGCACTCGTCGCGCTTATCAATACGCTCGCTGACAAACAGTCCAGGTAAGTTCTCTTTTTAGCCGACTGCCTGAAGGAGGGTAATGTTTTTCGAGATTATGTATGTCTATTTCTTGGTTCACTAATGTTTCACCAAAACACCATTGACAAATTTTTACGTTACAACCAACGTTTCGTATACTATTTATTTCACAAAAAACTTATTCCGCAAAAGTTTTTTTTTTATAAAACTCGCTTTACAAGCATTTATTTAGCAAATGCTTCTCTTTACAAATGTTTCGCATGATATTTAATCATTAAAACATTTTTCATTTAATATTTAAATTCTTTTGGAAAAATCACGTTTACTAAATATCATAATAATTTTTCTAAACCAGTCCTAAACCTAACCATTTTTGAGAGTAACAATATTTAACCTAATCTAACTAGTTTGGTTCCGCGTAGCCTACAATTTTTTAATTTTTCGGTTAGCATAAGTCGTTTCTGGCATTTTTTTAATTTTTATGGTTTATATATTAAAATTACCCTTTTGCTTATTTAATGAGTTTAATTTTTAGGAAATTGCGTAGTTCAATATGTAAAACGTTTTTATTCCAAACGTTGTTTTATGAGATAACATGAATAAAAAATTAATAATTTGTCAAACAACACGTTATTAAAAAAAAAAAAATCTGTTTAGTCATTTCACCAAAATTTAATTTACAAATTTTCATTTGACAAGTAACGATTGACAAAAATATGATTTGTTATTTCATTACACAATAACAACTTTGCCAAATAATTCAATTAAGAAAATCATTATCAGATAAACTTTTTTTAAATAACGTATTATATTGAAACGTTTTTTGTGAAATAAATAGTATACGAAACGTTGGTTGTAAAGTAAAAATTTGCCAACGGTGAAACATTAGTGAACCGAAAAGAGAAAAACAAGCAATAAACTTTGTTTTTTGTAATGTATCGCAAGCGTAAATAAAAGTTACACCGTATTTCAGGTTATTGATTTGTCCCTGCAATTTAAATGCCCGCCGAAAAATTTCAGTTATGTGTTTTTTGTCTCCTGTCAAAAGGCAGTGGACAAAATAGGTGCCTGAAATCGGTTCTTTGGAAATCTGAGATGAACCCCCGACCCACCGCGTCGCATCCCATCGCCCGCCCGCGCTAGTACTTCGTTTTAGCTTCGCTTTGCGTTCATTCAGACTTTTTTTATTTTTGCTCGGCTCTTAAGGGTCGTACCGTGATGTTATTTACCTTCCTCAAGAATAGGGCTATCCAATACAAAAATAATTTTTCGATTCTGTCTAGTAGTTCCAGAGATTACCCCCTACATACAAACTTACAAACAAACCAATTTTACCTCTTTGTAATATTGTTAATACGGAAATAAAGGAATTGTTAATAAAGGAATTGAGGCTTTTTACATCATAGGAGACTATAATGCACATCCGAATGAGTTGTTTTATAACGAAATGATAAAATTTTGTTCAGATCAAAGCTGGGTCTGTGTTGATATGGAGATGTGTGACAGTGATACCTACACTTTCACAAGTGAATCACATGGCTGTAACAGATGGTTGGACCACTGCATCGTCACTAAATCTGCCCAGCAATCAGTCACTAGTGTCACAGTACTGTATGACATGTATTGGTCCGACCATTTCCCGATTGTGATTGAATGTGACTTGTTAAAAATTAATTGTAAAATTGTACCAATTAATAATCATGTTAATCGTGCTGTGTGGGGTGAGAGGACATCTGAGCAGATAAGCGAGTACCACGACCTCTGTCACTCTAAGTTGAGACTTATTGATATTCCTCGGGAGCTGAGTGATTGTTGTGATAAGTTTTGTAGACGCAAAGAACATTGTTCAGCTCTTGACAAAATGTACTATGATATTGTGAATATACTGGAACGGGCAGCCGTACAGACTTATAGGATAAAGTGTCGAAGGAAGGGTGGCTATGTTACGGGGTGGAACAAACATGTCGCAGGCGCTCACCGCGAGGCCCGGCTTAGATTCCAGGTGTGGACAATGGCTGGTCGCCCAGCCAATGGTCCTATTTTTCATGATATGGCGGAGGCAAGGAGACATTTTAAGGCTAAACTCAAGTGGTGTCAGAACAGGCAGGACCAGCTTAAAATGAATCTCCTTGCTTTCAACCACGCGAACAGGGACTTTCGGCATTTTTGGAAGAACACGAATAACATGAATGTGAGACCGGGTCTCCCGGTGAGCATGGTTTTAGGGACCACTTTTCTGTGCGGTCACTCTTGGGCTCGGCGCCTCGTGGAGTAAGCGGAGCTGAGACCATTGAGACTGAGCGGAACGCGAAAATACCTGCCAAGAGTGTGGCTTCAATTATTTCGAGGATGCAGCGTGGGAAGTCGCCGGGTCACGATGGTCTCAGTGTCGAACATTTTAAACATGCGGGAGTCCATCTGCCTAGAGTTTTGTCACTGTTTTTCACTTTGTGCCTTGGTCATTCCTATTTACCGGAACCACTTATGCGGACGATTGTGGTCCCTATAGTTAAAAACAAAACTGGTGACACATCCGATATGAACAACTATCGACCCATCTCACTAGCTACCACCATGGCTAAGGTGCTTGACGGTCTGATGAAGGGCTGCCTCTCAGAACATGTTAAAGTGCACGACGCCCAGTTTGGATTCAAGGCGGGCGTGTCCACCGAGAGTGCTATTCTCGGCCTGAAGCACACCGTCAAGTACTACACCATGAGGAGGACGCCGGTATACGCGTGTTTCCTTGACCTGTCGAAAGCTTTCGACCTTGTCTCCTATGATGTGCTATGGGACAAGTTGAGGGGCACGGGTGTGCCGGTGGAGTACACAGCGCTTCTCCGGTACTGGTATGCTCACCAGACAAATCGGGTGAGATGGGTCGGTACTCTGTCGGATGAGTATCGAATGGAATGCGGTGTAAGGCAGGGGGGGTTAAGCTCCCCCCTGTTATTTAATTTATATGTAAATGAGCTCATCGAGCGACTGAGCAGCACACATGTCGGCTGTCATATAGACGGTGTATGTGTCAATAACATAAGTTACGCGGACGACATGGTGTTGCTCAGTCCCTCGATGAGTGGACTGAGGAAGCTTCTCACGATCTGCGAGACGTATGCGAAGGTGCACGGCCTTAAATACAATTTAAAAAAAAGTGAGGTGTTAGTGTTTACGGCACCTAAACAACAGCCCCGTCGTGTACCTCCAGTATATCTCAACGGTGTTGAACTGAATGTGGTAACTCAATTTAAATACTTGGGTCATGTTGTCACCAGTGACCTACGTGATGATGGGGACATAGAACGCGAGCGCAGGGCGTTGGCGGTGAGGAGCAATATGCTCGCCCGTAGGTTTGCTCGCTGCACGGCAGACGTCAAAGTCAGTTTATTTAAAGCGTTCTGTCAGTCCTTCTACACGAGCGGCCTATGGGTGTCATATACGAGCCGAGCCTACAACGTCCTGCGCGTGCAATACAACAATGCCTTCAGGATGCTGTTGCGGTTGCCGCAACGTTGCAGTGCGTCGGGAATGTTTGCTGAAGCACGTACGGATGGCTTTCACGCCATCATGCGTAAGAAAGCGGCTTCCCTACTGCAACGTTTGCGTAGCACTCGGAACGGCATCCTGAAAATGATTGTTAGCAGAGTGGACTGCCCCATCCAAAGGCACTGGGTAGAATTAGGTATAGGTTTATGTTAAATATAATTAAGTACTAACAACAATAACATAGCATGTAAGCACAGTTTGTTACTAACCACTAACTACGTATGGACTGCTTAGGTCTGAAATAAAGATATTTTATTTTATTTTTATTTTAATACGTAGTCTGGTCATAAGTTTTGTCACATATGGAAAGTTAAATAAATGACACAATGAGTTACGCACTACAACCATTTATATATCAAATAAAAGGGTATAAAATACAGATTTAAACCACATTAAAATTATTCGAAATGTCCTCCTCTTGCTTCGATACAAGCCTTCAATCTGCAAGGCCAGTCATCAATCGAAGCACGCACGACATTCATGTCAATATCGGCGACTGCTTTAATCAGGGATGCTTTAAGTGACTCCAAGTTGCGATGGGGTTTAGCGCAGACCTTCTCCTCTAAGTGCTGCCATATTTTGTAATCCAAGGGATTCAAGTCTGGACTGGATGAGGGCCAATCCTCATGCCTGATAAAGTCGATTCCACGGGTCGTGAGCCAGTTTTGGGTACTTTTCGCCTTATGAGCCGGCGCAGAATCCTGCTGGAATACCCAGTGCCTGTTTTCGAACATTGTTTGTGAAAGAGGTTCCACAAAGTTTGTTAGGACTGTGTTTTGATATACGAGGGCACTGGTTTTTACTCCTTTTTCACAAAAAAACACCTCCGTTGGACCCAAATAGGACACCCCAAGCCAAACCATGAATGCCGAAGGGTGATGACCACGCTGAACACGTGGCACACGTTTGTTCGCTTCTTCACTAGAGTGTGCATACACTTTATCATTTTGTTTATTGAAACTCTCCTCAACATTAAAAAAAAAATTCGTCCGAAAAAAGTATTTCGCGGTATTTTTTTCCCGCGTACCGCCTTAACAAAACCCGGCTTCTTTCGAGTCTGATTTTCTTCAGCCGTGCGTTAAGAAGATGTGCTGTTACATTTCTAAATTTATTTCTGTAATTTGTATGGTGTGCATAATAAAGAATATTCTATCTATTATATCTATCTATCAGTTTTTTTTCTATAAGCACACAGTCCTAGTCTTCATTTAACACCCTTTTAACAGTAGTTCTGCTTAGTCACATCTGCAGAGCCAACATTTTTTGCTTGCGGACAGGATTTCGTTGGATTCGCGCCTTCATTGCTTTGATGACCGCTGGAGTCCGAACATCTTGAATCTTCCCTGAATCGTTTGATAGTACGATAAATAAATTTCAGTGAAATTTTCAAATTTTTCAGCAGTTTGAAAATCTCAGTAGGCGCGTGACCGCAACGATGCAATGCAATTACTGCACAATTAATTGCTCTGTCTTCTTTGCGCGTCCACTCCATTTTAGAAAATGAACAAAATTCCAGAAACCCTTTGTTTTTATTTTCTTTAAATATTCAAATTTCGAATGCCCATAATATTTTCCTCGGCTTGCATTCTAAATTCGAAATTTTACCTATGTGACAGAACCTATGCCCGCGAGCCTATAACCTTCCTCATCAAGAATTGGGCTATCCAATGCAAAAAGAATTTCGCGGCATTTTCAATGTACTCAATTATTCAAAGCAAGCAAGCGCTCGCCGCGATCTTGTCTTGCCGAGAAATCACCAAGAAAAAGCTTGTATGTGTTTGCTTTTATGACATTTTCCGATAAAACAAAAACCCAACCACGATAAACCTTCAAAACATACACACATCACGCCTGTTTTCCCCAAAGGCTTAGGCAGAGGTGTACCTATAATACACCCACACAAACTAACCTCAAAACAACCGAAGAACCACTGACCAACCATCATCAACCTTCACAACTCTTCAACAATATCTTTTTTTTCTCAGACCACCTCACTGCCTAACCGCTGCCCGAGGTCGTGGCAAGTCAGCTACCCTAGGACTCTCAATAGCTGCAGCTGTGGCCCTAGGCTACGTCAACATATACGTCACTTCCCCTCACCCCGAGAACTTGATCACTCTGTTCGAGTTCCTACTGAAAGGATTGGACGCGTGTTTATATCAAGAACATATTGATTACAATATTGTGAGGTCGACCAACCCCGATTTTAAGAAGGCGATCGTAAAGGTCAATATTGCGAGAAATTCGAGGCAGACTGTGCAGGTAAATATTTGTTTTTACTACATTTTAATAGCACTTTAGTAGGAAAACTTGATTTACGAAAATAAAAGAAAGAAAGAAAAAGTATTTATTGAGACTCGCACAGGAAATCACACATTAAACTAAAAACACATTAAACATAAATAAAAAACAAAGTAACATAAAATTTAAAGAACGAAGTCCTGTACGAAGCCAAAAGGCTCCTATCTCAGCATGATGCCGCGACATTTAAAAATAAATAAATATGTCGCAGCGCTGGTATTCTGATAGGGCCCGAAGTGATGTCATGGATAGATAGATACAGACAAATAAATATTATAAACAATAAAAAGGTGTGTGAAATACAATGAAGAGTAAAATATTATGTAATCCGCGTGTCTGCATCCGACGTAACATCAGTTAAAATCGTCCTTAACGCGACGAAATAAAGGCGCTGTCCAAATCCAATTGTCAGCTGACGCGGCAGGCTGCCTCTAGTGGCTTATGCTTTGTCTTCTCTAACTTATAGAATGTTCAGTTGATGCTTCAAAAATCAATTAATTTTAATGAGACTATTTTCGACACCAAATCTTATTATTTTCATTAACAGGTAGTGTTACTTAAATGAACATTATCTTGCTATGCTTAAGAATTTTAATGAAATTCTAATGACATTCAAAAAAATTAAACATACATAATATGATAATCAACTTATAGCGACACATGCGGATGGCATGAGTACTAATTTGGTTTTTAACAATCTAATTTTTTAAATTAGTTTTTCTAATATACACATTCACAATCAATATTCTCTCTTCCAGTACATAACTCCAGACGACCACTCGCTCCTCTCAGCCGCTGATCTCGTCCTAGTAGACGAAGCAGCCGCCATTCCTCTCGTCCATGTCTCCGCAGCCGCACAAAGAGCCCCCTTAGCTCTCCTATCTTCAACGGTATCAGGATACGAGGGCACTGGACGAGCACTGTCGCTGAAACTGTTCGCTCAGCTTCAAACGCAGCACAACGCACCTCCTCCCGTGAGTAATACTTAATTATAATAATCTCTAAACTGAATTCCAGTTACGTCGGCCAATCTCAACATTGACTATAACGAGAATTTTATAACCTCAATGCCCGTCGATGATTTTTTTAATTACTGTTTTATTATTATTCAAACAATTATTGTTTTAAAAGTGGCAAGATGGAAAGTTTAGATTAGGTTTAAGAAACCTTCTAAATATAGATGAATGTGTAAAGGCGCTCCGCTCCCTCACGGGCGGCATTGATTATTATTATTATTTCCTTTATTTCATTTTAAAGACTTATAAATTACATTTTTAAATATTAGGATATAAAAAAATTAAAACCGAAAATCGTCGTCCACCGGTATCGGGAACAGGGTCAAGTTACAGAGACACTGGGCTCCAGAGAGAGGAACCTCCTGACAATGCGAGCTGTTTCCAGGAGTACCGCTTTCTGAATCAAGCCCTTGATCCAGCTGCCCAACGAGAATCTCCTTAGGTGTTGGTCGAGGCTCTTGGCAACTAAGCCATTGGCTGATACGACTATCGGCACAATGATCGCTGAGTCCACATCCCACATGTCGACTACCTCGTGAGCCAAGTCAAGAAACTTGATTTGTTTATCTTTCTCAGCTTTCACGAGGTTCCCGTCATTATTATTATTATTATTTGGTTAGACATACTAGCAGCTAATTAGCTGAAGCGTGTGTATCAAATATCAATTGATGATGCTGAGGAACTTTTATTTACCATGAATAGGGAGCTTTATGAACACATTTATTTCTATGAACAAAAACATACATTATCAGCCTATAATATTCACTGTTTGGACATAGGCCTCCTCTCTTCGAGAGAAAGTGGGCCGTAATCCACCACGCTGGCCCAGTGTGGGTTGGTAGATGTCACATGTCTTTGAAGATTTGGTTCCAGGACATGCGGGTTGCCTCACGATGTTTTCCTTCACCGTTTTGAGAGCGTAATTATTTACACAAAATAAAGCACCTGGCTGTTTTCGAACCTACGACCTGCAACTCTTAAGTCGGCCATTATCTCCTAACATTAAATCACTTATTTATTCTCACAGATAAAACTAGAAGAGCCAATCCGTTACCGTTCCGGCGACCCCATAGAGTCCTGGCTGAACTCTCTCCTGTGCCTGGAGGCGCCTTCCCCGGGCGCAGGCGCGGGCGCTCCGCCCCCCGCGGCCTGCGAGCTGTACCGCGTCAACAGGGACGCCTTGTTCTGTTACCATAAGGCGGCTGAGGCGTTCCTCCATAGAATGGTCGCTATTTATGTGGCTAGTCATTATAAGGTGAGGATTTGTTGAACATTCAACTTTTTGACCTTTGTCATTGCATCTTTGTTGAAGCAATAATTTAGTCTGACATCAGACACCCGCGATAAAATTGGAATAAGATACTGGAAAAATTATTTTGTGACGGCCTGATATGAATAAATTATATAAATTGGGAGACTGCATACAATTTTCACTGACCTGATGTTTGCCACTTTGTAGACTAATCTGCACAATCCTTGCATATTCTAAAACAAAGGCCCCCCTGTCTGCCTGTCTGTACGCGATAAACTCAAAAACTACCGAACGGATTTTCGAACGGTCACCAATGGACGGAGTGATTTATGAGTAAGGTTTAGGTGTATAATTCATTAAGGTTTTGGGTAAATTGGCTGAAATATGACGATCATTGTTGAAGATGTCGGAAAAAATCATGCCGGCTGGGAACTAATGGCGTACGCCGTGTAAACCGTAAGAGATACTTATAATGAATGTTCTGTAGGTTTGTAAATCTTAAAAATGGCTATCTTCTAAAGATGACTTGCAGTAACCACTTTTAGCTTTCAGAATTTGATAAAAAAAATATTGCTATTTCCCTATGAAATCAGCGTTTTGTATGGAGAATTTTAAAGAAATTGCATTTTTCATACTAACAAGTTTATATAACAACCATGAACACTAATGTTTTAAAACTTTTATACACTAATGTTTAAAAACTAAGATAACGTAATATGCCGCTCAGATTAAGCGACAAAATTAAGTTTTGGCTAAGTTAAAACAAATAGTGGTCATTTCTGCTAACAAAATGAGGAGTAATTTTTAAGGTCAAAATTCAAAAGTCATTTATTCAAACTAGGCTGAGAAATCAGCACTTTTCGAACGTCAAAATTACATAAGACAGTCCCCCAAAAATGCCCACCCTTCACCACTTCCTAGTGCATAAGCTGGGAAGAAGAAGTGGCGCAACAAACTCCCCAGCAGCACAGCTGTCTGTTCAGTTGAAAAAACTTGATTCTATATAATAGTGCATATTATTATGCTAAAATAATTTACATCACCACAAATTGCAATACAACTCATAAAATAAAAACATTTTAAAGAGTAGATTATGTCAACAATAAATGAAAACAAAATTAAAATAAATGGACTTACAGTCAAATAAAATAATCCAAACAATTATATGCTCATATAGTATCATGTAGTCTAAAATAGTCTAAAATAATTGTTTGTTCCTTGGGGTACATTGGAGTAGCTTAATTAGTCCCAAGCCTTTTTGTCGTCTCAGTAATCTTTAACTTTATAGAAACCTTTTTGACATAGTTTCTGTTTAATAAATGATTTAAATTTATTGAGGCTCAGTTCTTTGACATGGCTTGGGAGTTTGTTGTAAAAAATGGTAAAAAGATGGTATTTTTTATGTTTCGAAAACTATAAGAATAAGGTTTTTTTACTATTGGTAGTTGTCTATGATGGTCATTATTCGATATAATACCAAGCAATTGATGAATATTTTAAATCATAGAAGTGACGAGGTTCTCTATTTGTGAGAAAAAAAACGCCAATTTCATAGGTAAAACCCAATATATTAATCTTTATCCAATAAAATATGTTATTTAAATTGGGCATTTATTTTAGATTAAAATATGCCTTGACATCTTATCATTTAAATGAATACTTTAAAAGATATCACAGATTCAAAATAATGCTAATTATTATTGTTGATGGCGGCGGGCGCAGCGTTAGGAGTCAATGACCTTTTCCTCGGCTATTAGGTATGTAATCCCGGTAGTACGTTCCCGTGGGATATTTTCCGACAATTACGCGGGCGATGCCGTAAGCAAAAGCTAGTTTTAAAATAAATAAAATTAATTATTTTTGTAGATATTAATCAAAATGAATGCTGTATATTTTTGTCATCTAAACATATATTTCACATTCACAGAACAGTCCGAACGACATCCAGCTCCTGGCGGACGCGCCCGCACACTGTCTGTTCGTGCTACTGGCGCCCACGCCGCCCAACAGCACGGCCATGCCCGAGATACTGTGCGTCATACAAATGTGTCTGGAAGGCAACATATCTGACAAGTAAGTACACGTTCATGTTTTTAAAGCTGTAGATATGAAATATCAGAAATCTTGCTGAAGAAGAAGTGAAGTGAAGTGAAGGGAGAGAGGTGGATCCGGAGTGAAATATATTCGAAAAAAAACCGTGCAATGATGTCTTGTCACAGTATAGAAGCTAGGCGTACTACAAAATCCCAATTCCCCCACTTTAAAACCCTCTCTGCTGATGGCAAAATTCATGAGAAAAATATAATTACAGATAATGTATCTAGTAAGTAAATCAGCAGGCCGAGCATCATCAAAATTACACTTGGAGACTGAAAAAATCACTTTATTAACTCTTTAAGCGCGTTAAGCTGTTGGTCCCGGCTTTCATTAGTAGATCTTTGACAGTCGTTACGGGGATTCAGAAGCCCAAAAAGTCTGACAACCATTCTTACCAAGGGACAACGTGTTTTTTTTTACGTTTTTACTTGGTTGTGGAGGTCAGATAGGCAGTTGCTCTATGTTAATATGAACCTAGTGAACGAAGTTCCGTTCCCGAGAAGGAAGCAAATTTTACTACAAGTAGAAAGATTCGGAACAACACTTCACTATACTGGTCCTTATCCACTATAAAGGACTCCCTTTATGAACTGAGTCGTCGGGCCATAAATGTCAGTAACAATAAGATTGTGCAACGCCTTGCGTCTTATCGATAGTTTGCTACCTGCTCCATACGGTCCATAAGTGCGAGCGAGACAGACTAATAACAATGATTTTAAATAACACATACACACTATAAAACTGATTTACACCCGTAAGACGTAGTCGTAACATAAGGTCCAGTTGAAATCCAGCGTCAGACACTAGTTGTCTGGCATTTATGCTGAACTGGGCCTATTTGGCGCAGCCGTGGGGCACACAATATTATTTTAAGTTATCTTAATTTTTTTTTGTTTTTGTGTAAAATTTTGTGCCTTAACCTGAGTCAAATAAATTTATTATCTTTCTTCTTTCTTTCCTTTATTTATGGCCCGACGACTCAGTTCTTAACGCGGCGACTATTTGTACTACTTTCCTACATTGATTATCTTTGTAAGTTTTCAAATCGATTTACATGAAACCCGATTTACTTTACAGGTCAGTCCGCGACAGTCTAGGCCGCGGCCGCAAGGCAGCCGGCGACCTGATCCCCTGGAACATTTGCGAACAGTTCGGGGATAAGGACTTCCCCAAACTGTCTGGAGCTAGAATCGTGAGGATAGCCACGCATCCTTCTTATCAACGTGTGAGTAATTTATGGAATTCTAATATTAGGTTAGGTCAGGTGAGATGCAGGCCAAGAGCTTCCCCGTTGTGGATAAACCTAGCATTCGCCTGTAATTTAACAGTTCAGATTCGAGCATTACAGTGCGCAACCTGTAATGTAACAATTTATAACATTATATTAATCGGGACCATTCGCTTGTAATGTAACAATGGTGACACCCGTGATACAATTTGTAACATGAATGCGAATCTTATCGAATTTAGTAAACAAGTATATTAAAAATTCAAAGATTATATCCAAGATAAGAAAACTTTAGCTAACGGCTTCTTTTTGAGCATAAATAGTAATTTTTCTGTTTTGTGTTATTTATGGTCTGTTATCAACTCTGTTTCATAAATAATTTATATACTATATGTGGAAACTTGTAATTGGCCATATTTACTTTAAACTATTTCTTACTGTATCTAGCTGTAAGTTTAGCTGTAAGTTTTCCTAAAAATAAAATAAATAAATAAGAATGCTTGGAAACATGCTGGTCCTGCTCCATGGGACAATCTTTTAAAATATCAACCTTCCGTTCTTTAAAATAAAGTCGAAAATAAATAAACTAAACCGCGTGCGATTGCCCGCTTTCAAACTTTCGTAGACTATTAAGTGGTTAGTTTGTTTATTTTCGACTTTATTTCAACGTATATAAAGTTGACATTTATAGCAGCGAAAACCGTGCTTGTTCTCCACCAGATGTACGCCTTCAAATATTTATAGCAATAAAACTTACTTTTGCAACATTCTTCTTTAAGTACATAAAACTAAAGCTCATTTTCCTCCAACAGATGGGTTACGGCAAGCGTGCCTTACAACAGCTGGCCGCTTATTACTCGGGCGACGTGCCGTGCTTAGACGAAGATCATTCCGACGATGATGATGCAGGTGCTAACGGTAACAGTAATACGTTGCAGACGGAAAATATTGTGCCGAGGTAAGAACATTGACTATACAAAACAAACTGTCTCATACAAAACTTCAATACCTAGTCGACACTAATGTTTGGGGCAGCTGATTCTTTTTCCCGATTACATCAGTTGGGGCTTGATAGGTAGCCCAGGGAATGTACTATCGAAGAACTTCACATCTAAGCAGTTTGAAAACAAAATCCCGTGAACACGATGACTAAATCTGTTTCCGCCCCCTTTATATAGCCGCCGAGCGCTGCAAGCAGAAATAGTCCTTACGGTGTATATATATGAAGTTCTTCCATGGTACGCCGAATGTTAGGCTAACTTTGCATGAATTTAAAACAGCGTTTTTTTTTTCATTTAACGTGTAGGGTATGGACAAGGGAGTATGTTAAAATGTATACCGCGAAAAGTTCAGCCCCGCGTGTACGTTTTTTTTTTTAAAAGAAAACATCTAATTTCAATTTTACGTGGTAGAAAAAAATATTAACAGACATGTTTGTATGGAGTGTTTGTCGAATGTATTCCAATTAGGTAAAAAAGTTAAACATTTTCATCATAAAAATAAAATTACGAAATTTTGTAATTGTACTTCAAGCAAAAATGTTTAGCATTATTGCTTATATTATTGCCACTATTGCAAAAAAACTTTGATTAATATCTTGCGCTAGTACAATATGTTTAATTTTGTTGGATAGCGTATTAAAATATTGAATTAAGTAATTTAATGCAAAAAAGCTCCTGTTTTTATTCACAAAATCGCGTTTTTGTTTTCTTTAACCTTGATGCGGTCCTGGAAAATGTTTAATTTATTTATATTATTTGAAGAACTAAGTTAAAAACGAGATTCAAGAAAAAAATCGCTGTTTGGATTTAATGCAGGGTTCAAACCTAATTTCCCTGGGCTAAGGTTACTTAACTTATTTTTAAACTCGTTCTACAGATTACTGTAAATATTTGTAATAAATTCCAGAGCCAAACCACCAACATTACTAAAGCGTCTATCAGAAGTGCGTGCGGAACACCTGGACTACCTCGGCACCAGCTTTGGACTCACCGAAGAGCTTCTCAAGTTCTGGAAGTCGCAGAAATACGTGCCGGTGTATCTCAGGTATGTTAATATCCTGCCAGGTTGCGAGTTTGTCCGAAAGGGATATCGCTGTATGTTAATATAATGGCAGTAAGTAAAAAAAGGCTGTATTAACTTAAAATAAAAATAGAAGTCGTAATTTGGGGAAAGGTTCGTGATAACATCTGAACTTCCGTGAGGATTTCTACAAGAAAAGTTTTTTTTTTTTTGCAATTTCATTATTCTGCTTTTGCTAGCCAGCTCTCCACTACACCTTCTTTTAATAATTATTAAATAACTAGCTTTACCCGCCCCGACCTCGCACGGGTAGCACTAAACCCTACCTACACTACCTACCCACCCTACCTACCCTAATTTTCTCACCGTTTTTACCTTCCCTGGACCATGACAAACATTTCAAAACCAAAATCAGCTAAATCGGCCCAGCCGTTCTTGAGTTATAAAGTTACAACGAAAAGTGGCATTGATTTTTATAGATATAGATACATACACTAGAGAATGGGCAGCAGCGTTCTCTACGCATACTGCGATCGCCAACCCGCCTGCCAAGCGTGGCGATTATGGCAAACCCCCCATTTGGGGGAGGCCTATGTCCTGCAGTGGGCGTCTTTTGGCTGAAATGATGATGATGAAATAATAGAATCAATTTTATTACTTCTTCATTAATTTTGTGTTCCTAACTGCGATTGCATAGCGTAAAGCGGTTCCATTAGGAAACTCTCGTACACCGAAAGCGAATGGAAATACAAGAGTGTTTTTTACTAGACGTAAGCTGTCCCTCTCCTTGGCAAAGGCCTCCCTCCACTTCTTCCATCTTTCGCGAGCCCGCGCGTCCTTCCAGTTTTGACGGAACCTATCAAGCTCGTCCCGCCATCTCCTACGTGGTCTGCCGCGACCCCGCCTCACTGTCTCAGGGCACCAGTTCTGTGCTATTTAGGCCCACAGTTTGTCCGGCATGCGGCAGACATGTCCTGCCCATTCCCATTTAAGTTTGGCAACCTTTTGCGCCAGAACAGTTATTTTTGTTTTGGAGCGCAGTATTGTGTTTCGAACACGATCCGTTAATTTAACGCCTAGTATACTGAGCTCCATTGCACGTTGGCAGATCTTGAGTTTGTGATAAATATCTCATGTTATTTCATTTCCACAGTCAAAAAACAAACGAGCTAACTGGCGAGCACTCCTGCATTATGCTGCGCTCACTTCGCGACAGTACATGGTTGAGTGCATACAGCGCCGACTTCCGACGTCGACTGTCCCGGCTACTAGCGCGAGCGCTCAGGAAAATGCCAGCTTCACTTGCTTTAACAACACTTGTTAATGATAACGTGAAGGTGGACAAACCTGGTAAGTGTACTGAATTACTACTCAATTATTTATTCATTTATCAAAGTTTTTGAAACAGTTAGCTTATTGCCAACGTAACTATAATATCATCCAAACGAGTGTTATAATGTACTAAATTTCATTATGCAACTCCTTTGCTTTTTCGATCCCTTCCTTACTCATCAAACAGCCACATTCTCACTACTCAATTCGTGGGAACTTTATGATTTTCAAAAAAAGAACATTGTCATGCACGCGCGTTTCACTACCACAGCGCATTTATAAAAAAAAAAAAAAAAAATTAAAGGGTATTCGAATTCACGTCGTATCCTGCCATTTTTGTTCGATATTAGTATTGCAAAAATTTTATACATAGTTTGTTTGTATTAGATACTCAGCAATTAAACTTTCCATGAATTTACATAGAGTTCTTACAACACCGCATGGTTTCAGAACCATTTATAGAGGATTCATATCATGGGTTTAGATAAAGTCTTGTATGCAACTGTACATAGTTAGGTATTAAAACCCACATTCGTGTTTTAATATCCCTTATCATACAACAGTTGCATAAATAACTATTATTGCACAATGTACACAATGTTACAGACTAAGGCTACACTAAACCAATTAGTATAAACCCAAGTCAAGTAATAGTAGTAGCCAAGTCAAGTAGCCTAAGACAACCCCATTTTATGTCCAGATAATCACTGTCCATTCCAAGGTTGCCTGGAAGAGATCGCAGTAAGCGATAAGGCCGCCCATTGTATATTTTGTAGTGTATTACTTTTTCTTAATGTAATGTACGTATAATCTGGTGTACAATAAAGTATATATAAATAAATAAATAGTATATGACCATGTTATAGCGCAGCAAGTTAACTTAAAACTAGGTTAATATTATAAATCAACTTCTGCTCGCGACTTCGTCCGCGTAAAACTCTTCCCTCGACCCACCCCGTCGCATCGCATCGCATCACCCGTTCTCTCTAACTTTTTGTCGTTTTGCTCCGCACCTAATGGTCGTAGTATGACGTTCAATAACTGGGCTATCCAAAAAATATTCTTCTAATCCGACTGGTAGTTTAAGAGATAAGCGCGTTCAAAAAAACGAACTCTTCAGATAAGTAGATAAAATACACACATTCACAACATTTATTAGTTATAATTAGTTAGTTATTATTAGTTGATATCTTCTACTAGATTAAAGGTATACAGGAATGATGTCTGTCTGATCTTCTGGGCCGGCACAGAATAGTGCAGAAGGCGCACTACGCATTTTAGGTATAAAGTACAAGTACGCGGCGGGCTCGACTTGTCCGGTCAATTCAGTGAGTGTAACGTAATCAGAAGATATAAGAGTTACGCGATAGAAAGAGAGGCAACTTCTAGGTGAATATAACTGTAGGAAATTAACGCTGTGCGACCTAAATTGCACTTTATTGTGTCGTAGCAAGTCGCTTTTTATTTAAATGATTTTGTGGAGTTTCTGTGGGGCCGGTAAAGACGTTATTATGAGCCCTATACTGTCCCACTGTAGGGCAAATATTTTCCCTCTTTCTGTTTTTCCCGGTCGAATTTTCGTCTTCAACTGTAACTTCTGGATGTTACGATTTTAACTAAATTTTTTGTTTTTTATAACATGACGAAGTTCGACTAATTTGACTAGTCTAAATTTCTTCTATCTCGGTTTGAAGTGTCTGCCGGAAAAATTTCATATTTTGAATCTCTTTACTGGATTTCAAAGAATTAAATTTTGTTGGTGCTGAAAAAAGTTGTGGTATTGAATGTATCAAAATTAAAAAAAATGTAAATAGGCTGAGAATCAGCACTTTCGAACGTCAAAATTACATAAGACAGCCCCCAAGCTCTTTCTAGTGCTTAGCTGGGAAGAAGAGTGGCGCAACAAACTCCCCAGCAGCACAGCTGTCTGTTCAGTTAGAAATCCTCATTGAAAATGAAAACATAGTCAATTCATGGATGGTGTGACCACAATCACCACCCGTAGACAATCTGATTGGAATACAATCCATTGCGAGAAAAAACCCACAAAATGTGTCTTCCTTACAGCGGTAACAAGGCAACTAATAGAACAGCATCTCTCCGGACACGACCTCGCTCGGCTAGAGGCGTACTGCCGACAACAAGCCGACTACAGGCTCATCGCGGACCTCTTGGCGCCGCTTGCTAACCTCGTGTTCCACACGAAGACGTCGGCGAAGTTAGATGCTATACAGCAGGTGAGTAGTATCACGTTTTCCTAATAAAAACAAACTTTTCATGATCTTTTTACGGCGAGAGTAACTCGTACATCATTCACAAAAAAACGAAACAGTATTCTGTTACCCTTATAGCGTAACACACTTCACAATCCGAGCGTTTTGAAGGATATTACTAATCCATCGCTTCATAGGTTTGAAAAATTCGTTTGCTCAACAATGTAAATAACGCAATGAACATGGGTGAACTGTCAAAATGAAACCCAATTGCCATTTGCGATCAAAAGGGATGATGCCTGGGTAAAATTAAAAAAAATCTGATTAGTCCGTCAGTCAGATAATAAAAAAATATTAGTCACGTATTTTTTGCTTTATCATACTAATAAAAAATTATTTAGATAAAACGCATTTTAAGTTGGAGAGTGGGGGTCGCTACGTCACTAGTATGTATAAAATCTACATACTCGTGACGTCATGGCACATTTTACCTCAATGTATCGCCGTAATCTTTAGATTACGTAAAAAAATAAAAAAATACGTGTCCAATATTTTTTTTATAATCTCAAAGACGGACTAAAAAAAACTTTGTCATCAACCCTATTGCCATTTTATGTGTGTTACGGAATTACCCCGCTGGAGGACTCCATAAATCAATGTAC
Organism: Agrochola macilenta; assembly: GCA_916701695.1. Taxonomy (NCBI): domain Eukaryota; kingdom Metazoa; phylum Arthropoda; class Insecta; order Lepidoptera; family Noctuidae; genus Agrochola; species Agrochola macilenta. Next base: position 6,043,565 of record OU753564.1, on the reverse strand, counting down.
GGAGATGCTGCCAAACGGAAGCATTTTTTTTTTTTAATTCTGACCTCTTTAAAAAAATACCACTTTCTTATTCAATCTTTCTCATCCACAGGTCTTATTCATAGCAATGGGTTTCCAAATGAAAGACGTAGATGATATAGCATCCGAGCTAGGCCTACCAGGCTCCCAGATACTCGCGAAGTTCTTCGAAGCATGCAAGAAAATCAACGCATCCCTAAACGCCGTTCTAGAAGATTCCGTAGCCAAAGAAATTGGTATAGAAGATAAGAATACGGACGATGTTAACATGGGACCTGTGAAACAGAGTCTTCAAGATGAATTGTCGAAAGCATCTAAGGTAATTTCTTTTGGTGTATTTGTGTTCGCTGTTGTGTTGTGGTTTAGAAATAAATGATTGCAGTATTTTTTAGTTTTTGGGTGTTTTATTTAGTTTTGAGAAGTTCCTTGTTGTTTTACTTTGAATGTGTAATGACATGGTGCACATATTTTTTAATATGCAATAATTTAAGTTTGTATTCAGAGGCACTAGTGTAAGTTTCTTTTAACCATCTCGACTTTACGCATCGATCGCGTTCGGCTCTCCGATTGACCCTTCAATGGCCTTTACTGGTGAAGGGCCAATCGGAGTGCCGAACGCGGTCAATGCGTAAAGTCGATCTAGTTAAAATAAACTCACACTAGGGCCTCTGGACTACAAATTAATCGTAGTAGCAAGTTTTTGATGTGTTACATCTTTCATCTCACTTTCCCAAAAAATCTGAGGGAGTGATTTTGTGAAAAGGGACGGAAGTGTGTAACAAGAAGCCGGGGAAGCGCTTGCTATTTGATTTGACCAATGAGCGCGCGCCCTGCTAAAGTTGGCTGTCAGAAACGAACTTAACGAGGCCCCTTTAATGTTGCTTTTGCTTATTACCAAGGTGAGATGTCAGATGTTACACATCTTAAGTGACTACTGTATGGCTCGCTTGTTCTTTTTTAGACTGTTTGCTGCATTACATTTATATTGTACCGTAAATACCTCTTAGGGGTAAGAGCCCAATACTGTGTAACTCATAGCTTTCAATTGCATCCTATTGCTGGCAAAAGACCTTCCCATCACTTGGCCATACTTTAGGTTTTCGTTGACTATTAACATTTTTTCAAATAAAAAGGCTAATTATTTCTTGGTGTTCAGGACTTGGAGCGCAAACAACGTAAAGAGCTGTCCCGTCTGATGGGCGAAGATCTCGCTCAGTACCGCATCAAGGGAAGCGACCTCGACTGGGGACAGGCGCTCTCAGGCGCTAAGCAGAAACAACTAGTGTCTGTTAAGAGGTATTATTTCTGTACTTTTATTGAGTGAATGATCAAAGTACCTGTCCCTATAAGAATCTTCATACCCTGAAACATACACATTTTCGAATATAAACTCCTCGAGATTTGTTTTGTCCCTGGTTATCACTGGCTCTTCGAAATATGCGAAGCTATGATTAATAGTCTGTTATTATTTCAAGATATTCGTCCCATAAATACGGAATCACCGCTTAATTTAGACTGATAAGACGTCTTTGAATACACCACAGGGTGCAAATATAGCGTGCTTCATAAACAATTATTTCCCTGTCTCCAACTGTCCAATTGGCAAAACCAAATACAGGTCGACATAAAAGAATCTGAAGTGGTGACATTTGGAACTAAATATTTTACTTAATGCAGACATATGATGATGGCACTACTTTGCCGACAAGTGCTAGTAGGTTTGATTTGAATCACCCACAAGCAGCGTTTTTGTTGCGCATTTGTTTTAACAATTTATTTCCCATTCGAAGTGATCTAAGTGCGATAGTGGCGACCTCATCTTTTCCAAATTCTTTATTGCCAAGCTGTTCTTGATAATATCAAATTATTAATTATTCGTTTGCCACCACTTAATAACCTAAAACGATAATTGCCTTTAAATTCCAGCGGCGAGAAGCGTCTGGGTGACGACAGCAAAGAGATCGACGACCTCATAGAAGCGCACTCAGAGAAGAAGAAGAAGAAAAAGAAGCATGTACGGAACCAAGTGTAATAAACTGTTCAACTTGAAATATGTATGTTTTATTTGTTGTAGTTTTAAAACACATGAAGCCGTTGATCCTAGCTGTCATTTTTGTAGATCTTTGACAGAAGTTAAGGGTAATCAGAAGCCTTAAATTCTGACAACCAGTCTTATGAAGGGCTATCTTATGATCCAGTTACTGAGTTCTGGAGGTCAGAAGGCAGTCGCTCCATGTAAAATACTGTTATTCAGCTGCATCTGGTTAGACTGGAAGATGACTCGTGTATAATTGAGTTGTAGCTTTAAACTTTGATCTGGGAACACTAGCGCATTCTGTAGTTTAGCCTTACCTAGTGTTACATTCCAACCGTTCCAATCAAAATGGTTTATTTATAAATGACTAGCTGCGCTCCGCGGTTTCACCCGCATAAGTCTCGATCCCGTGGGAATATCGGGATAAAAAATATTCTATGTCCTAACCCTGGTCAATGTCTACCCATTTGCTAAATTTCATCCAAATCTGTTCAGCCGTTTTAGCGTGAAAGCGTAACAAACAAACAAATTCACTTTCGCATTTATAATATTAGTTAGGATTCCAGATGTTAGGTTTAGTACCTAGTTTTTATTATAAGTAAAAGTTGTAGGTTTAGCTGGATGGTTCATGTAATTTTTTTAGAGGCCACACCCTTTTTACACACCTAGATAAGACATACTTGTACATGACTCATTGCCTTATGCTCCTGCGCGTCTCGAATCGGCTTGATGTCTAGTTTATAAATTAAATCCTTGTTTCCAATTGATGTTATTTCCACTTAAACAAACATCAACTTTATACTCGTCTAAATAAAGTTGATTTTAGACTGGCTAGTGCCGTTGAAAAAGTCATCAAAAAATGAATTTGTAGCGCAAATTGAAGCTTATGTGTAGGCATTACAGTTGTTTTCGAAAAACTCGTGTTTGTTTACATGTTTTGCAAATATATTGCGAACACAGATTGGGTACGTAGGTATTGCAAGTAAAATCTATAGGTTTGTGTGGTCGCCGCGTCGAACCGGTGATACTAGTTGGTACACTTAATTCTTGTAAGTAGTTAGAAAGGTATACAAGGACAGATAAAGAAAACTACAGGTTCAATAATAATTTCTATAATTATTGTAATATAAAAAAGTGTTGGTAGTTATTCAACCCTTGGAATAGACAATAGATATTTCCTCTTAAACATAACAAATACGAGTGCGTGCGATGCGGCCGGGGCGGGGTAGCCGCGCTCGTAAAAAAATATCATTTTTTAATCCGACCGTGCGCGCGCGTCGCCGCCCCTGCCGCGCCGCCGCACGCATACTTCTATACCATTTTATTACAATATAATGTGATCTAAGAAAAATAATATTTTCGTCTAACACCCGATACGGGGCGTCTGGTAAACAATTTTATACTATAATTTGTTTGTCCCTTATTTTAATACACGCGTTCTACTCGTTACAAATGTACGTAACATCGACTCGTGCCGCTATGAGTGTTAGCGAAGGCCCGACGTCGGTCTGCTGGCTCGCGCCTGCGGTACATGTGCCACTGATGGAACACTTCACACCGTATCGCAGTCAATACGCGAGCTCCGGCCTCCCGCGACGGATGCACCTCAACTCCAACACATTCCCCACAAACCCGCCGCGAGAGGCCGCCACTTACATTTGCTCTAATATTTGTTAACATACGAAGACCACCTTCGTACTTTACGCTATCATATCGAGAATAAAAACATCCACTACAAAACATAATTTAGAATATCATTAACATTAGCTGCTAGTATCGTTAAAGTTAAACGTTATGGGTTTCGTTAATTTATACACTATTATTTTCTCACTTTGACTTGCGGGACACTTTCAAAAGTCGAGGGAGGTGAAGGAAGGCAGGAAGAGAAACGATACAAACATAACAGACAAGTATAACGGTTTGTAGAAACACACAAACTTGCTAAAGCTAGGACGCTTAAAATATAATGTTCTTATATTAATATTGGTGTTTATGATTAAAAGTATCCCGTAGTAGATAACTTTGGCTAAGCGAGACGACACCGCGGCGTGCGCGTGAGACTACCAGACGTAGATACATAGGTACAGAGTAATTGAGAAGGAATTGCACTTAGGAAGGATTCGCGACTCTTGGCACTTTGACTTACGCTAATAACTTGTCTCGGACATGTAGAGTAACTCAAGAGATAGGACAGTCAGGAAACGTGCGCAGGAAAGCGGTAGATTGAGAAAGTAGTTAATTATTATGTTGAGCGTCACTGACCGCGCTCGCTGGGCCGTATAGTGAACACTGTATGCGTGGTGCGTGCGCGACACTAGAACATAACGTGAACATTGACCAAACACACAATACTCGATACATTCGATTCACTACGTAACTAATTACTTTCACTTGAGATAATATATTATAAAATATAAATATACTTTTAAAACGTCAAGAATTTGAACTTATTGTACGTACATGATGATGTAAGCAGTGTACAGCGTCGGCTCGACTAGTCGCCACCGGGTACTCTATACTTATACATCATTTGATTTATTTACTCGAGAGACACAAAAGCAAATGTACTAAGACCTTATTGCCACACTTAAAGTTATTGCTACGACATATACATACCGCTCTACGTATCATATATAATTGTAAATATAATCAATCACAACATCCAATAAAACAAAAATATTGTTTAAATATTATTGCATTAATTAAGTTCAACTATAAATCGGAAGGGGTTCTCAGTTAAACCACTGTATAATCTCTTTACATTAGTGCAGTAGTGTACAGTGCAGTGAATACCAGAAGTACTGCGAAGTTAATACTTCAAATCGACATCGATGAAAATAACGTTACACATCTCTTAACCGCGTCTCAAGATCGAGAGATTCCAAACGAAATTGGAGCTAAACGATTGTCACTAAGGCACAATTTAAATTTCCCATTTGAACTTTATTTAAGTCTAAAATAAACGAATTCAATTCCCCTTCTCACACAAAGGCTGTGTAGACGCGTGGCGGTGGCGTGGCCATCGCTAGCCACTCTGAGCCACTAGGTACCACATCTATACAGATCAACGCGTATCAAAATCACTGCAAAAATATTCAATGTGCGTGTGCGACTTATTCGCTTACTATGTACGACATTCAGTTTAGAATTGCGTCTATAGTTTAGAATATACAACGTTAATGTTTTAATGGTTTGCTTACTGGTAACTTATAATATAATAGCTTGGTGCATAAAATTGCTGGCTTTTGTCGCAGTTTTGTTATTACCTTATTGTAACATCTTTACGTTGGTTAACGTCAAAGGAAAGATGACAACAAACTTTTAATTATGTTAAGCAAAGTTATAACAGTACAATAATGTGATATAACAGGCATAACTTTAAATATTTGACTAAGTAAATGAGTTGACTGTGTTTGAAGCTCTTGGATACGTACAGAACCACTACTTGAGTATAAAACTTTTAAAAGTTCAGTTAAGTTTTAATATTGGTGTTCTAACTGAGGATACTAGTTTCGATATAAAAATATAATTTCCCGCAAAATAACGCTTGACTTCAAAGGGCATTAACTAAAGTTTTTAAGTAGCAAAATTTTGTCTTAAACCTATATCTATAATTGAGCCTCAGCAGAGCAATTATAAAATTTCAAACGAAAAATCAAAGGGCACTAGCGAAAAATAGGACATGAATTCCAACACTGATCGACCTGGAATCAAAGCAGCGCTTACCGACATTAATCTGGAGTTTTATCGACTCATGTGTGGCTTGTATAACATAGTTCATATACCTAATCATCACAAGCAAACTTCCGGTTGCCACATTATCATCATAAAATTGCGACGTGTGAATGCTGCCTTAGTAACGCTGTGGAGGCTGTGCTTATCCGAGTCACATGACAGTTGTTATGGGGTGTAACTAGAACACTAGCGAAATAATGATGACACCAGCCGCATGACGCGTCGCCACCCGTACCAAGTTACGTGGCAAACATATAATAACGTATCTGCTCAGATAAGCACAGCACTTCAAGTAATTCTATGCTAATGTATTAACGTCAACTATAAATATAAGTGCAAGTGAATGATTTCTATAAATAGTATCTAATTTATCAATATATCGATCGCTGCGTAAACATATTTATCGCAAAACTATTATATCTATCGTATACAAAAGCGCGTTGCGTTAGGCCGACGCACTCGAGCGGCGCGTGCGCGGCCCACAGCGTGGGAGCTTGCAGCGGTCCAACACGAATCTAATGACGACACACAGACTACTAGAATTACAAATATACGAGCTTCGTATAGAGCTTTTTAATTGATATAATTTTTGCATACTGGTGTTTGTTATACTGTGGACTCGGTACAGTAGTGATAGTCGTAGGCAGTTTAACATAACATTTTGGCATTCCTTTATAACCCCGATTGTTTGTACCATTCCCTTGACGCTTACTTAGTTGAGTGGAAGCGTGTGCGAGCGCATATCCCCGGTATTTAAATACTGGAAGCGACAACGTCGTACAGTGCCTGCCACTTCCAGTTAAGATGACTAAAGTATTATTGCTTTGATTTACTATTTCAGTAACTACATACCATTGTACTTTTGTATCTTTTAACCTATTCTAACATCAATATTATGTATTAAAATCTTATTAGTAAATACATTCAGTTAATAACCTTTGAACGTAACTGATCGTTGTATTAAAACATTCTGAGGAAGCAGAGATAAATATAAGGATTTTGATTTATAAATAATTCTGTAATAAGTAGGTATTTGTTTCGATTGGTGTTTTATACAGGTACATCGTATTAAAGTAATGTGTCCTACTTAAGTACAGTTGAACAGAGCTTTAAACTACTTCTACACTAATGTAAAGCGTGTGTCCCGTCTCTCATAGATCGACTCACACTCGAGCTACTGTACCGAGTCCACAGTAACTATACTGTATAATAGTGCTTCAAAATTACTCTAAAATCGGCAGCTGAAAAGACACTTGCTATAAGGCATTACTGACGATCACATCTGTGCTGAACGACAATATTCTTGCGACGATAGCTTGTACGGGACCACGCATGAGCTGTGGCCGCAAGGTGTCTCGAAATGGCAAAATTGACGAAAGGCATTTTGTATTACACTATCACTTAATTAAAGCGTCCGTATCATAAAAACCACGATCCAAACTCACTGCGACACAAGCTTCCTTCCGTTCACTATAACTAATATTTTGAAAGATCCGAATTGACTGTAATGTCTAAATCGTCTGCTAGCCACACACCCCTCGCAAAAAAAAGGAAAAGGTAAAATAAAGAAACAAATATGAATCCATACATAAAAATTAATGTATTCTATTATCAATAACATAAGGTATAGGTACACAAAATAATAAAATTAGAGGAAAACAAATTTATACATAATCTTAACGCGAATAAAAAAACAAATTATACATGCTATCAACACAAGAATGCTATTAAAAAAAAGAAAACAGTATTTTACAATTTCCTAAAAACAATCGCCTAATGCTTTCTAACCAGCGCTTACTTGTTCATCAACTTAGCATAATAATTGTCAATTTGGTTTCAATTTTAGGGCTCATTTAATTGAGATTTAGGATTCGACTCAAAATGGTCAGAACATACTACTCGTGGGAGTGAGGATTAATGTAATTAAGTAATCCATTGACATGGTAGGGTATGAAGAGGAACACTATTACATAGCTAAGTGCGAACCGTAGCAGGGACTATAGATAAATAAATTAAAAGGTAAGCCAGTCGGCTGATTCTGTACTCCATAAGAGTCAGATATTTGATAAATTCAACAAAAAATTGAAAATTGGGTCCATTAAGTAATTATTAATTTTCATAATTTGTGGATTCGTAAGTAATAACTCGATCACAGTTCTTTTGTCAATGGTAATTTTGTGATACTTTTAATAATAAGGCCAAAATACAAAAAATAAGCAACAAAACAAAATAATAATTGTATTATAACTCATTATGAACTAGAACGATAACAAAAACCAAGTACATAGACGCGAGTTTCCAAACGAGATGCATTTATTTTAACGATTGTTGATTAATTAAAATAATAATAAATTAAAAATGTTCGTAAACGGGTCCAAACGATTAACTAATGCCAATTGTTTGCAAGACTCGATAATGCCAGATCTTTGTTACAATGCCTCGCAATAACTCCTAAAATTTAAGTAAACTTCGCTTCATGTGCAATAAAATTAAAAGTAATACAATGCCACAATAATAAATAAAATAACTAAAATTTAAAATAAAACATTTTGTGCGGATAGTAAGTACCGATGGTGACGAGACAGTGTCAAATTTTGCTACGAATATTTCGAATTAAGACCAACAAAATTAACGTAACGTTAAATAATAAATCAGTACGTTCAGACGTCCATTGTATCTAGTATTCGTAATGATTGTGTCGAAGTGTGCGACATAAATAACTCTGGACTTCGATATATTCGTATTTCTCACACTGCAGTGTTTGAACAGCTACAGTACTATCCAGTTACATCAGATTTGTCTCACCTTTTTAAACGGGCGAAACCTTAACTAACTTACATGTTTTCAACACACTTGGCAATTGGTACAGCGAATGCTCTAAAATTCTCCATAACTACAGTTCTGACAAGTGACAAAATTACAACTACAAAACTAATTTAAACTATCTCTAACTGGAATATATCCTGGGACTATTAATGTGATGTTTTCAACTAGAATTGGAACGTGTGATATGCAACTGAGAGAGCACTGTAACATTAGGGACGATACGTAGGTCGGTGCTCATAAGTTTTGTATTATTGCAATTTTGAGTACCGATTGTCTACAATAACGTGGGTCAGGAACACTGCAGTGTGTACGCTGAACGTACGGATCAACATATTCAGGCAAAAGCGTCAAGGTGGCCCGCTAAAATTCAAATTTTCTTACGTTTTTTGCAATTTGCAGGTCAGCATCATGTTGTATGTTGATATAAATATGATTTGCGGCCGTATCAAATGTTTATTTATAGAATTATAATCATAAAAATGATCAATACAAATCTCTAAGTTCATATAATCGCATTGAATGACTATTTCATGAAATCACGACGTTTGGCGATTGTGCTTACTTATGGACTTGTATTGCTGATTGTTATGATTATAATTATATAAAGCCATATCGGTTACGGTCGCGAATCATATTTTAATCAACATAAAACCTCACACTGACCTGCAAAATGTAAACAACTAAAGAAAATTTGAATTTCGCGGGCTACCTTAGCGCATGCCCCTTAAGTAGAGAAGGTCTGCGCTGGCTCGTGCGACTCAACAGCGGGTAACTAGCATAGGGTAATTATAACAGTACCAAAAGAGATTTCTTCAGGGGACCGAACGCGTTAACACCTAAACTATAATATAAGAATAACTGAACGCTGCAAGCTCATCTACAAACATTTACAATAACCACTTCATTTAAAAATAAACAAATGGTGTGTTCATTGAACAGGACCCCGTGAACTAACGCTCTCACGCCAGCCTCACACATCCGAAACACGCACCATTACACAAACATTATTATGTTAATTTCTCCTTGTCCGCTTAGCTATAAATACATTTTACATAATATAAATTAAAATATAGAGTGAAAACTACACATTTCTTACAATATACTATGTACAAGGCATCTCCTGTCGCTCCTTATTAACATGTGGCCGCGCGCGGCCCCGCGCCCTCACCTCACTAATAAACGTTCATACAAAAACCTATCTGGCACTAACATGTATATTCATTACAAAATGTATAATATAATAATATTATGTATATACAATCACAACATAAATTTGATAAACAACCGAGAGAAATAGGTAATATATTGGTGTTACGGACACTTTGTTGCAGAGTCAAATCTGTTCATGTCAAGCGTTATATTGTACTCTTTAAAAGTATTCATTAAAATATATTTGAACTTTTTTTTATTATTAAACCAAAGGAATTATTTATTTTGTTTTGTTCAGAATTGCGCTTCACGACCTTAACGATTATTTTTAATGATTTTCATCCTCCATTGCGTTTCGAAGGGCAGTGTGGAATTTATATATAAACGAATCTAGCTCCCCTAACAGAGTATTTATTGTCACTCCAAAAAATGTTAAGAAGGCAATGATCAGAGATTAAAGACTGTCTTGATCGCGTACTTTAATCATTTCTAAGCGTACAAAATTAAATAGATCGCCATTGATTACATTCGTAATGAAACTACCTGATTTGTCCCCAAATTATTTGATATGTATACGAAAAAATGTTTTTATATTAAGACATGACAATAAACAGGGTTTTGCTCAATCATTGTTCTGCAATTATTCAGTTATCGATGACGTAGGAACACTTTTCCTGGAGTTGTTCGCTACACGCTCCGTTAGATTGTGCGGCGCGGAGGCAAATCGTGTGCTACACTACAGTCCAACTATTATTTAAACTTAATTCCTTATTCAAAATGGAGCTTTTTTTTCAAATCTTCATGCAATGCTTAATGTTAGGTATCTGAAAGACCAATAAATGTATTTGCCTTCATGAAAGATTTCATATTTTGGTATGGATCGAATCAAAAATGCATTTAAGTTTCTGCAACATTATTTAAACTGCGAAACAAACAAAACAGCCTATATATAAGTATTAGTTTTTTTAAATTTTACATTGATTGATTTCATGACTGTACCACCTGTTAGAGCAGTATTATTTTAATATAACTTCATTGTAAAAAAGAGATGCAGCTATACATGACACATAGCTCCATCTCTTTCCCACTGTGAAGGTATATTAAAAAAATACTGCTATAAGATGTGGTGGAGGACATTCACGATCGACGTAAAACAGTAAGGTTTAAATTACAATGATTGCCGAAGTTTTTAAACTCACGGTAATCATTCTAATATATACTTTATAACAATGATGTAAGAGTTACATTCCAATAAATTTACTAATGGTTTTACGTCATGTGAATGTGCCGCTTGAGGTAAGCGCCTTGGTTTTAAGACCCCTTTCCACGTGCAGTCTTTGTTCTATGCCAATCCGTATGGAAGTATATAAGTGCGGAAGTATTTTTGCGTTAAGTATCAACTCTATGTTAAGTAGCGACCTTAACGTATCATGAGGTAGATGACATATCACGTCATTTCATAGTCACAGTCAATTTTGATAAAATATACAGTTTGGTGCGTCACTCACCAATTTACGTTGCACTACAGATAAGTACAGATGGCTCACTCCGCAATGATGGTTGCCTCTTTCTATCGCGTCACTCTTATATCTTCTGACTACGCCGCACTCACTGAATTGGCCCAACAAGACGAGCCCGCCGCGTACTTAATTAAGCTACTCCAATGTACCCCCCCCCCCAAGCAACAAAGAATTGTTTTGGACTACATGATACTATATGAGCATATAATTGTTTGGATTATTTTATTTGACTGTGAGTCAATTTATTTTAATTTTGTGTTCATTTATTGTTGACATAATCTACTCATTGAAATGTTTTTATTTTATGAGTTGTATTGCAATTTGTGGTGATGTAAATTATTTAAGCATAAGCACTATTATACAGAATCAAGTTTTTTCTAACTGAACAGCTGTCTGTTCAGTTGCTGCTGGCCAGTTTGTTGCGCCACTTCTTCTTCCCAGCTAATGCACTAGGAAGTGGTGAAGGGTGGGCGTTTTTGGGGGACTGTCTTATGTAATTTTGACGTTCGAAAAGTGCTGATTCTCAGCCTAGTTTGAATAAATAACTTTTGAATTTTGACTTGTAGCATACCTAAAATGCGGAGTGCGCTTTCTGTACTATTTTTTGGTGGTAACTCACCAATTAAGTTGCACCTTAAATCTTTTTGCCTTTTAAGTAATTATCATAATTTATCTAATCTAATTGGTGTTGTATTCGTCTAACTATTGTCAACACATCTTGTCTCAGCGCCGCACAATAAAATATTATAATAATTGATATATTTCAATATTGAATTTAAGTTTGTTAGATCGCCCCGTTACATCGTCGAGTGATTACTTTTCGTCGCCGTTGCGCTATAGTTATACATCTAAACTAAATTATAAATCAAATTACACGTAATTCACTCGCGTAAATTAAAATAGCGAAAGTATAAATCTGTAAATTATTGCGAAGACCTACAAGTGATCCCATACATGTTGAGATATTAATAATATACTCGATTGGCCCACATGCGATCAAAATATTATTTTTGTCGTATAACTCCGATTACACTAAGAAACGAGCAATTCGTATATGTGTTCCCGACAGTAAAACATTTCCATTGATAGGGAAGTAAACTACAACGAAAAACACTTAAGATATGATTAGTCTATCACTTATATAATACAGAGTCGGTAATCAAATCGGACTCGTCGCAGCCCGTTGCTACGCAACGATGCCTTATTTACAATTTTCTTACAAATTTTTACACTTTGCTTTTTGGTCATCGATTTGGGAAGAGAACGAGATGCGAACACGTTGAGATTAGCGATACACTTCCACTAACTGAAGCTACCATCACAGATAACTCTCGCGTTCTTCTGTCGCTAACGTTTTGATTGTGTTGAGTCGGTTCGGTTGGTTTGCGCATCGTTTTCATCCGTAATTTCTGTCACTAGGACAATGCGAGGTAACCAATGCATCAAAACCGCATGTTTTTAATATTGGGATAACTTCTAAAGCGTTGTGGGGCTAACGTTGTGCTAGCATACCTCTCTTCGTTCAATATTGCTGAGTTTTAAAACTTATATCAGAAGACGCCGACCAACAACTGCTGATCTTCCAATAAATGCGTACACCAAGCGACTTTACTAATCATAGCGATCGAAGCATGCATACTATTTCCATTGAACGACATGAGTGAGTATCATTCTCATTCGTTCAATGAAACTATAACTACATATTTGCACAGTTAAATCGCTACAACCATTTTACAGTATGTGACGAACCAGGAATTATATTTTTTGGCCTGTTTTAATAAAATGCTTTCTGAATATTGCTGGCAAAATATCAACGTTATCTTCTCATACACGTGTCAACTTAGGATATGTTCATTAATCAATCAGCATTTTTCCATTCAACTTTAATAATCAAAATTGAAAGCGGTTTATTAATACATGCCAAAACCACAGTATAAATAAGTAACAGTATTACGTCCACATAGAAAACGGCCCAAACGAGGCCCTCCGCAATCTCAGTGCATATCAGTACGCAACAGTATCGAATGCGCGGCAGTTACGCACGGACGTGGAAGGTTTATCTACCGAGCGACCGTAGGTACTGCTGAGATGTAATACTGTTACTTTATTATCCTGTGCTAAAACGCACCAAATCTATTGATTCACATTCAGACGAAAAAAATCCCACTTTCTTAAGTACTTAACTAAACATAAGCAAGCTCTTTTAGACATTCAAAATAAAAATTCAATTAACATTTCTCACCAAAAAGCGCTTTCTCAACCTTTAGTAAAACACTTAAAAACAACATCCTTTACAACCCAAATGATCACATACTGTACACACGACAACACAACATCACCCCTAGCACAGAGTCACTGACGTCACGTCACGTCACGTCACTAGAAGCAGCGCCGTATAAAGTCCCAGTGTTTGGCGCGTCGTCACTCGCGCGGCGCGTTCTTGAGGAGAGAGATGGCGTGCCGCACGTACTGCACCAGGTGACGGAACGTGGACGACAGCGACAGCGGCCCGCACTTGCGGTCCACGGCGATGAACAGGTCTGCAAGGGAACAACACGGTATTCGTTGGTTGATTTTGTAAAATCTTTCATAAGGTATAACCCGATTTTGCTGTGCGCCTGTCAACGTAAAAATATTACAGTGTATACAGGTTGGCATGACATCGACGCGAAAACTGTTACCATGGATTCAGTACATGATTCTGAAGCAGTTGAAATTTTTCGTCGGTTATAAAAAAAAAAAATCATTTGTTTCATAGAAAAATGCAATCAATACCTACGCGGTCAAAATGTATGGGACAGCTGTTTTTTTTTTAATAACCGACGAACAATTTTACAGCAGAGGGATTCAGAATCATGTACTGAATCCATATTATGATAACAGTTTTCGCGTCGATGTCCTTTCCACCCTGTATAGGGCTCGTGGCTAAATAATTACAGCCGTGCGGGTTGATCAATCAGGTAAAGCTATAGCGGGTTGGTCCGTTGATGAGTCATCATCTTTACACACCGAGACTCCTCCGTGCCTCGGAAAGCACGTTAAGCCGTTGGTCCCGGCTGTCATTCGTGGATCTTTGACACTCGTCAGAAGCCCGAAAGTCTGACAACTGGCCTGTGGCAAGTGCAGCAGTGTGTTGGCATTGTATTAAAGATAAGGCCAGATCTTCTTTTATCAAAATACATAAACAAACAAATCAATATAGAGCAGTACATACCTCTATTAGCCCTAAGCCTGCACAAGGAGTCCGCTTGCTCCCACAGATCATGCGCCACATACAGGAAGGCGTAGTACTTGTTGAGTAGCAACAGCGCCTGGTGCGCGTGCGCAGGCACCGAGTGCGCCAGCGAGCAGTAGCCCGACGACGCCGAGCCCGACCCCACGGACCCCACCGACCCCGCGGGCGACGGCGTCGGGGACAGCGGGGACACCGACTCGGCCAGGGCCGGCTGCAACAAGCAGAGAGCGCGAGTTGTAGTATGGGAGGTGGGTACGTACTTAAAACTAGTGATCGAAAATTAATTGGCAACATTTGTAAAAAAAAAAATTGAATAAAGAACCTCCTTTTTGGGACCGTTTAACAATTTAGCATTTAATTTAATACTCTGGACAGAAACTAAACATACTAAATGATATAATTTATTTTCTGAGGTCCAATATGACCCAAGCCTTCAAACAGAGACAACACTATAGGTGCAATACGTATTTAATCTGTTTTTTTAATTATTTTTCTATTAGATGACTCAAGTTTAATAACGTAAAAATACTAAATTTTGTATAAAAATTCATGTCAAGCTATTCTTATCGACGGGAATCGAACCCTATTATTAAAAATTTATACAATAAGGGATCTGGCGCACTAGCCGGCAACGACTCAGGCCAGTCGTGGTTCGTGGCCGTTGCGACCAAGTGCACGATTCTTATCGGTTTCTATAGTTTACTTGGTCGTTGTCGTGGCCGTTTAGTGCTCGAGATCCCTAAAAGACTGAATTACTAATTCATCACTTATATAAAAGCAAACCCGACTATCAACTACAAAAACAGAGCAACAAAAGTCATATAGATATATTATTGCATTTATTGGCAACGGTAACAAAACGAAACCAAAAACAAATATGTCATAAGGGTTTGCGACTTTTCTAAATATATGCAACACCTAAACACTGCATGTATAAATCTTATATAAATAAAAAAATAAAAAACCTGTAAAAATAACACACAATATACGCCAATCATATCTTAATTGTTATTCGCATTGCCAATATAAGTAATAATATATCTAAAGTGTGTTTTTCTTTACTTGTCTAATTTGGCAAACAAAAATAGCGTTCTGAGTTCTGACTCTAATTTCGAAAAAAAAATGTTTATTTGTTGCATTTTTTTATATAACTGTGTATTCTTACATAAATCAAAACGTTAAACCTCATTTTAAATTGATTGACGACCTATGATTTTCATAGCGTGTTTACCAAATTGGAAAAATAAACAGAAACACACTATATGATAAAAATAAAAGACAAATTGATACAGACATCAGAACGTACCTTCTGTTGGTACTCGTGAACGATCTTGTTGTACTCCTTCACCTCTCGGTTGTACATCTTGAACATGCGCAGGTACAGAAGCGCTTGCACTCTTAGGCTGGAAATATAGCGGGTATATGTTAGAATAGGCATCGGTAAAATGGGTTATTATTTTACAGAAACTAAAAATGATAGTTTGATTGTGTACTAGATCGATTCTTGATCAATCGTCGCTCAATCGAGAACTCGATTTATCAACAATCGTTTATTAAGTATGTCAATGAGAATTGATGCCATCGATTTGACTTGGTGTTAGCCACCCGAAATATTCTAATATGAATTTATTTGGTTTCAGAGACTAGACAACAGCACTTTTCTGATATAGAAATTTAACCTCAAAGATGTATGTCAATGAACAATGGACACATACTTACTTGAGCACAACCCAAATTATCATGTCAGCAATGGAATAGAAAACTGATCGATTTGACACTAACATAAAAATCTAAAACAAACAATTACCTGAGTATATCAAGCTTATTGAAAGTGTCGTGTGGTGACGCCCTAAACCGTTGCGGCATCGAGTGTATACTTTTTATATACTCGATAGTTTCTCGGTAGATAGTGAAGGCGCCTTTAGTGTCGAGTTCTAGCTCCAGTACTCGCCCGGTTAGAACGAAGCACAGTACTGATTCGAGGTACAACATGACGCGGGGGAGTGGTTCCTGTTCCTTTTCGGCGGCAGTGCGCAGGCGCGTCGCCTCTTCTAAGTAGTACCTGTCAAGTGAAATGTTTGCGTTACGGCTAGTAACAACAATGAAATGATTAGTATGATGGAAATGAGTGTGTGATGTGAGGAAAATAAGCTGCTAAAATCTTGTGGCATTCCATGCGTTTGACTGCCTCGTTCATCTAGTAGTCGCAAACGCTACCTCTGAGCATGAGGTCCTGGGTTCGATTCCTGAATCGGGCTAAGTGTTATTGAATTTTTCCACCAGGAATTTATTTAATTATTCTCTCCAAACAAACAAATATCCTTACAGGCTAGACCCAATGCGATATCGTAGTACACTTAAAATTAACTAGTTCCACTGCTTGTACCATAACAAATTCTATAGGTATTCTTTGAAATTCACCCAGAGCGCAACAAAATATGTCGATGTCATCAGCAATGAGGTTGAGAGTGCGTCACATACCCGTCTGTCACGACTAGTTCCACCCTTCGCAATATATGCGCATTGCATATACGCATTTCTCAGTAGCAGCCTGAACTATTTGTGCCAGGTTGTTGGCAATAGGCTCGCCGCCTATTACATGGGACTTAAACATAACTGCCGAAATGTGGGTTTACTAAAAGTACACCTCTATCTAATTGTTCGAGGACTGCAGGGGTGATTTTATGTATAATACTCGTGAGCTGAAAATATTCTTGGATGAAAAGATAATGTTAAAGTTTGTTGGTGAAAAATCCGAATTGTATTTATTGGATTTAAGCATGTAATGACGGAAATTGATCAAGTTTTTTTCCATCTTTTCGCAGGTATTGGTGCCTTTTGCGACGATAAAGAAACGTTTGGTAACGGGTGTTAAAATTCCCGCGGTGGTAATGCATTGCAATCACCGATCTGTCGTCCACGTAATTAGATTTTGAGAAAGTGTATTTCTAACGTTCTTGTAAGTTAAGTGCAGAGCAGGCCAAGTTGACAGCAAATAGTTCAACCGCACTTAGTTCAAAATCGTTTGACACTTCGCACTGCACTTTCTCTCAAATATTGCCCTTTTGACTATCATTGACTGTATGCTAATCCTTATGATCTACACGCTGACATTTATGGATTGAAATGATAATTGTATGATGATGACAAAATGATAATGACAAAAAGATAATGACAACATGATATTGATAATGACAACATGATATTAATAATGACAACAAGATATTGATAATGACAACATGATATTGATAAGGACAATATGATATTGATAAGGACAATATGATATTGATAATGACAACATGATATTGATAATGACAATATAATATTAATAATGACAACATGATATTGATAATGACAACAAGATATTGATAATGACAACATGATATCGATAAGGACAATATGATATTGATAATGACAACATTATATTGATAATGACAATATAATATTGATAATGACAACATGATATTGATAATGACAATATGATATTGATAATGACAACATTATATTGGTAATGACAATATGATATTGATAATGACAACATTATATTGGTAATGACAACATGATATGTTATATTTTAGTAACAAATTATTACTGGAAAGAGTATCTATTGTACCTATTATTAAAAACTAATGTGTCAAGTAATAAAGTCAGTCGTAGTCACAAGAGCACGTTTTAATAGGTTATGGGCCCAACATGATATTGATAATGACAACATGATATTAATAATGACAACATGATATTGATAATGACAACATGATATTAATAATGACAACATGATATCGATAATGACAACATGATATTGATAATGACAAAATGAAGTAGAAACTCACTTGTGATCCCTCTCCTCGTCCGAGAGCGCATCGGCCGGCAGTCGCTCGAAGTAGGAGAAGTAGATGGGAGTCTGTCCCGCGTATGTGTCCGTCCGCTCGTGGTTCGTCGCTGCTACCTCGCCACCCTTAGGAAAGTAACGGTTAGTTATTTATAGGGAACAGTGTGAGTAAATGAAAATTGAGAATTTACGAACTAACATTGGCGCGTGGGCTTTGGTCATGGAAATTAAGATTTGTTACCGAAATCATTTACGGAGACATAGCGGCCTACTATTGGTGAAGATCTGCGCAATTCATCCTTTAGTAATACTTGCCTATCATTATATTAACTGCAATTTATCGATCTTCGGTTTCGGCAACGCAATGCAATTTTATTAAATAGCATTACATTATAATTTTTTTCTGTATTTTGGTCTCCGAAATACTCTATTGTATTTGTGTGACCAAAATATTGTATTAATTTTATTGTCAACAGATTGAAAGATATATAGAAACCAGGATAAAAAAATACATTGGCGATTAAGTGTCAGTATGTACTATGTGTTATACCATAGTTACTCTCAGCTCATTTCCACGGCAGTGAGCAGATAAGTGGACGAGAATGTAAACACGATATTCTCTCGATCCTGCTCCAGTTCGCGTCAAATAACTTTGCTGCTCTGAAGTAGGCTACAAAGGACTGCGCAGTAGTCAATCTTCCTTATAAAACAGTGGCGCGCATGCCAGCGAGCATGCGCAACCTAACTTCAGAGCGGCAAAGTTATTTGACGCGAACTGTACGGCAGTATTTAGGGAATTATTGCCGGCAGCGCGAGGAGCAGCGGCAGGGGCTGAATGTTAATGAGGCAATATGGACCTGGACGTAAGTAATGGCACAACATGTTTTAGAAACAGTTTGGCTTCGTAGAACGTCATCTGTGCAAATTGTATGTTTGTGATAGTCTGTGACTTCTAAAACTTGATGATACTATACAGCGTGTATCAGAAAGGCGTGGTAAAATTTAAGGGTGTAAAGACACACGCTTTATTAACGCTCGCACTCCCTAATCAGGATGTCCGTAGTTACGCCCGATTCCTACTCCGTATCACCTACGGACATAAGATTAGTTTGGGGTCCGACCTAAGAATGAGTGACACCATGATTTGACAGTTGTCCCTACTCCCGATGTGTTTTTACCCGTCCGAAATAAGGTGTAGAGTCCCTCCGAAGTTCCGAGCTACGTTCGGACGGGCCCGTATACTACGATGACGGACTTAGAGAGTAGGCCCCTGTATGTTCACTGATACAAGGCTCTTCTGGCGCTTGAATGACGTTGACAGGGTGGCGCTGTTAGTAAACTTTTGTGCAATTGTTTTGTGAAATGTATTGAAAAAACAAGATGGCGGAGTTAGTTCCAATTTTGGCCACGCGCCAAAAGATCATTGTACCGCTGTATTGGTCGTATTTTAAAGCTCGCGGTGCCATATTAAAGGTCGTAGTCAGTATGAATTATTCTGTGTGTTACCTGCTCGGGATGCGGCGTGTGCGGCCTCTTGGGCACGCTCCGGCGCGGCGGGCGCTGCAGCGCGCGCACCGTGTCGGCGCGCAGGCGGGACAGCGACACGCGCACGACCAGCCGCGCGCGGGGCCGCGGGACTACTGGGGGGAGAGGGGCGGTGTTATAGGATATGTACTGATAAATACATGTTTCGGAACTTATGATGAACCTTGTTAGCTGATGTCAAATTTTCGAAATCACATGACAATAGATCTGACGTGCGTTAAGGCACGTAAGCGGGTATGTGTAACGTTAACGTCAACGTGCATTGCGCGGTAATTCAAACTGTTGTAAATGCCTATAGAGAAGACTAAATGTCATTAGAAATACACTAAATGAAAATATAAACACTCACCATTGGAAGACGCTTCCTCGAGTCTCTCCGAACCGCGGCCGGATTTGAGTCCCGACCCAACATCGGCCTCCGCGCGCACGTACCGCTCCGTCGCGATCCGTTCAACACGTTCCAACGGCTTATCGAGAACCTTACTCTCAAGCAATGACAACTTGCTGTCGGACAACCGAGGCTTCGTGTCTGGAAGGCGGTCGTGCGATAACTTCTCTCCCGCTATCCGTTCGTTCCGTTCCCCAAGTCGATCGTGAGACCGTTCTCTCGGCAACCGATCTAGCGACTTCTCGCTCGGTACCCGTTCAGTTGACCGCCGGTCGTTGAGCCGGTCTGACGACAGACCGGATAGCCTGTCAACTGAAAGGCGTTCGCTAGCCGATGAAGACCGGTCTGATGTCGACGTTCGTTCCGTCGATATCCGATCGACGGGTCGCTCGGGTATCCGGTCGTTGGAGGTACGTTCGGTCGGTATCCGATCGGAGGGTATTCTCTCGTAAGAGGTCCGTTCGGGTATCCGGTCCATCATTCGATCGCTGAGGGGTCGTTCGATGGGTACTCGGTCGGCGGAGCGACGTCGGTCGGATCGGTCGGATCGATCGTGTCGCTCGACGGACAGGCGGTCGGTTTCCCGTCTCCTCTCGGGCTCATGCGGGGACAGTCTTGCCAAGGCTTCCTCGTTGCGTCGCTCGGCGGATCGCTCGCGATGTCGCCGTTCCTCCTCGTCGGCTTCGGGCGCTGTGACCTCGATGATGGTCACCTGCCCCTTGCCTTTGCCTCCTTTCCCCTTGCCGCCTTTACCGCCCTTGCCACCGCCTTCGTCGCTCTTTTTCGGAGTAAAAACCTGATGAAATAAAAATGTTTGATGAGATGCGATTCACACATTAAAACCACGGCCTTTTTTAATGGTGAAGGTTCACAAATGTTATGGGTGTGTAAGATTATAATATTAAGTAAACAACTGATTATGGAATTAAAGTCATAAAGCGCGAAGTCAGCGAAATTACTGTTTTTTTAATATTATTTTCAATACTCAATATATTCTTTATTATTTTATTGGTTCACCAGCAATAAAATTGTACACACCGTTTTATGCCAAAGGTAACATGAAAAAAGTATATGCAACAGTGCAACAATCACTTACAGGCAATCTCCGCATGCATCAAAAAGTTTTCATGCGGAGTTTTTGAGTTTTTATGAATTAGTTATAACACAATATAGGTATGGTATTCAACGTAAACACAGTTCCTTCCGAGCGAGGATAAATTATTCAAGATGAAACTTAGATTTTTTTTGTTTATAAAAATAATAAATTAACTTAATCTCGATACTAACCCTGCGAAAGATATGCGTCTTGGTGTCTTGCAGCGGGCGATGGTGCGGCGGGTCGGGCTCGGCGTCGCTGTCGGGCGGCGCGGGCGGCGCGTGCGGGGCCGCGTGCGGGGCCGCGGGCGGCGCGTGCGGGGCCGCGTGCGGGGCCGCGGGCGGCGCGTGCGGGGCCGCGGGCGGCGCGTGCGGGGCCGCGGGCGGGGAGGCCGCGCGCGACTTGGGCGGCCGGCCGCGGCGCTTCTTCACGGGCCGCTCTTCCGAAGGCCTGGCTTTGGGCGGCCGCCCGCGTTTTACCGCTCCCGTAGGCGCAGAGGGAATCACACGGGGTGATGTCTGGGGAAGAAATACTCTTATTAAAACTTCTATTTATGAAATTTCTGGCTTTTAACCTGGTACATAAAAGTTCGATTGCCCTATGTCTGAACATCCTGTGAAAGATCGATCGAAAGCAATCTAATCACAGGGAGCCTAATCTTGACAGGCGAACGAGCGTCAGATTGGCATGACTGTGTACTGACTGACTGTGAAAGCGCAGATCTTGAGGTCATTAAATTCACACACAGTACGAATTGTTAAGAGGTCAGGCTACTGTATAGAGTTACTGATCTTGTTTAGTATGGCTCTTAGCCGTTTTATCTTAAAGTAAAATAAATAAATAGTTAAATAGTACTTAACATCTATCTCGTTCGTGTACTTATCTATCTCGCTCTCTTGGGAGAATACAGACGTCATGATGATTAGTATGAATCGTATAGTATAGTAGATAGACCAATATTAGAAAAGTCTTACCGTATGCCTGGACGTGTCCTCGTCACTCGACGCGGCCGACACCCGGGTGGGTATGGAGCGCCTCCGCCGCACGACGCCGGGCGACGGCGACGACGCCTCTGAGTCCGACATCTCCGAGATCGGACTCTGAAACAACATCATAAAGATACATTAGTCGTTAAACTGATCAGGTTCTGGACAAAAATATGGAAAACATTAACGGTTAAAAGACATAGGACTATTTCTTCAATCCTTTTGTATACAACAGGGCCAATATTCCAGTATCTAGTATATTGTTTTGAGGATTGTGGTTTTTATCTCTTCCTGTTTTCCTTGTTTTTTATCATCATCATCTCTCAGAACACAACCATTGCTGGACATAGGACTCCCTCAAGCATCACCATAAAAAGCGGTCCTAAGCTGCCCGCATCCAGCCATTCCCGTGACCATTCTCCCCGATAAATACAGATGGGACACTCCGCAAAATCATTTAAATAAAAAGCAACTTTTGCTACGACACAATAAAGTGCAATTCAAGTCACTAATTACATACAGTGATATTCACCTAGAAATTGCCTCTCTTTCTATCGCGTAACTCTTAGATCTTCTGACTACGTTACTTACTGAATTGGCCCGACAAGACGGGCCCGCCGCGTACTTGTAGCTTCATACCTACTCTGCAGAGTGTGCCATCTGTATTAATCAATGCCTTTATACAAAATCTGCTTGCAGTTCAGTCGTAATTTTAATTCAAGTCATTTCCAGAACATTTAAGTCATTCACACTGATTTCACCTCAATAACACTATGACTAGACGCAATATTTCCATGGATCGCTCCCACAGCTTGCCACAACAAATCCTTCAACTTCAGGAACTGGTACCAAATCCTCTGCCGGTGTTCAAAAGGCACATCACTGATACTGTTCTCAAAGTTCATCAGTCCATAGCGAAGGGAACTCTTTAGTACAGAAAGATTAATCCATTTCTGTGTAACTTCCCCTTCAGATTCAGCCATTATGTGATGAAGCAGATTGTTGAATATGTCGAAGTAAATTTCCATTTTGTACTATCATCACTTTGTATCAGGTTGTTAATTCAACGGCTTTTAAATGTGTTTACAATTTTCTCGAATGTTTTACAGGTTCCTTAATTTGTATCCATCTATTTTCTTCTGAAGATTTATCAGTCGTAAAGATGTATACTTAAATCTGAACAATGTATCGCGAGAGGATTCAGTTACAAAACGTCTTATAACTCAAAACACAAGTGGGTAGCACTCAACGCGATCCTAGAATCAACCGCGAGCTTGTGACTTAGATTGTAACGAACGCTTACTAAGTATTCTTACTAAGAAATGTATGGCCACTTTGTTTCCGAGAACTGTTTATCTTTAGGAACATAACACCTGAGAAAGGGTCGCTTAATATAGTCGGGATACTATTGCATTACAGGCTAAATACGGAAAATGCTGGGTAGGTCATTCTTGACCGTGAGAGACGTAAATGTACTGTACATATTCTACTCGTATATTAGAATATAATATATCCTTGTTTCCAAATAGATGTGATTTTCACTAAAACAAATATCAACTTAATAATAGTGCAAATTAAGTTTATTTCAGAATGACTAGCTCACTCATAAATTAATGTAAAGTTGTAGCATAAAATAAACTTATCTGTGGGTATTGAAGATATTTTTCTAAAACCTCATATTTGTTTGCATGTTTGGAAACTAAATTCTGAACGAAGGATACAGAGAATCAGCATTTGTTTATGGTAGAAGTTTAGCCTACTGTCTTTATAAGGTGTATGGCTACTCGGGTGGAGTTGTTGACGGTTCTTGTCACCACCTGCTGAACTTTCAGTATTTAGACATGTGACAGGTTGACGACAGCTTCTTGAAATACCGACTTGTCATCCGATCTTCAACACGTTGGCTTGCTAAATAGGGCACATGTTTATACTTAGAATATCACAGTCCTAAGCTGTGTTGTACCTATTGGAAGTCAATACTAAATAATTGATAGACGATTCATGTTCTACTGTAGGATAGCAAAGCCACACTTAGTCACCATGCTCTGCATTGTTGGGAGTTAAAGTTGGCATTTCAGGTTGTCCCTCAGTGGACCGAACACCTTCAAAAAGCGACTGGAAAGAGTTGGATGCGAGAGGCGAAGAACTGGCTGAGGAAGCTGTGAACTTGGGAGAACCTTATGTCTAGCAGTAGGCTGAGTAGATTGATTTACGGTTACCTGTTGAAAGAACTGCAAGAAAATTTCACTAAAGATATTCAACACCAACTCACCGGTTTCCCTTTAATATCAGCAAGGGCATGTCTGACATCTTTCCCCGATTCATAGGGCTGGTCAGGCGGGTTTGCGGAGGGCGGGACGAAATTGGACAGGCCCCAGGACGAGCGCTGAGCGGGCGGCGGCGCGGCGGCCGCGGCGGGCGCGGGCGCGGGCGCGGCAGCGGTTGGCGCCGGCGCAGAGGTCTGTCCAATTTCGTCGGAAGAGGATTCGGATTCGGAATCCTCGGAGGGTGATGAACTGCCTGAGGTTGGACTGCCTGACCCGATTGGTGATATAGGCCTGTAAGTATAAAATTATTTTTAATGCCATATAAAAATATATTTTTTTACACGATTGTTAGAGCCTGCAGTATATATAGGTATAATTATTCCACATATAAGTATGCATTTATGTATAATGCACACCATTTACACCACACATCTCTATGGACGTTTAGCGAAGAACGAAAATAGAACATCTTTCTGTAGCTTTTAATCGTTTGTCTCTCTCATCTAGAGAGAGACATAATTATATTTAGTGCTAAACGCATTCAGTGATTTGTGAAATTTTTCAATTGTCGCATTGATACATAATACTAACGAATAGTACATACGTAATACCTAAAACTGCAATCCTTTCAAATCAAATAAACTTCCGTGCGCTTGGCTCTTGGACTTGTTGAAATTAATTCAATTTCAGTCGCGTACTTAAAACTTACCGAGTTTCCACTCGAGATAAAAATCAATTAAAAACTTAGCACTTACAAAGGGAAGTGCAGTCGTGGCGTAATTTGGTAAGCAGAATGAACTTACGGTCCTATCGCGTGTGTGTTCGGGACTTCGTCATCGCTCTCCGATAAGCCGAGGTCCTTGTTCACCACGTCACTAGAAACAGAAATAAACATACAATTAACTAAAAAAAAGTAATCTTTGTTATCTTGAACTGGAACTTGAACATCTCAATTTACCTTTCATAGCTTTAAGATTAAGATAGTATTATACATAATATACAACTACCTTTCTTTTTTCTTTTTTTTTTTTGGGTTGGAAATCATCAAATGACTTCTCCCGCTCTGGGCGGAGCGAGAGGGAGTGTCAGACTTTTACTGACTAAAACCCACCCGTGTTCCTTCCGTTGCCTATGTGCCGGGGCCGCGATATCCCTTGCGGACAAACCCGCAACCCCAGCAGGCATTGGTCCTTCCGGACCCCGTCAGTTGGTGCTGACATCCCTTTGAGGCGCGCGTGGAACACAACGCGCCGTCGACCCGGACCTGGTCCTTATCGGACGGCGAACTGCCCATCGCTCACCGTCCGCAGGCCCGCGCCTACGGTGGCCGGAAGTCAGCTTGTGACTCCCAACGCCCGGGGCGTCTCCTGCGGCGACTAGGAGCGCGAGGGCGTACAGCTTGAATCTCCCTCGCGCGCTCCGCCTCCTCCTTCGCGAGCATAACTGCTTCGCAGAAGGAGGTGACGGCCTCCCATGCACTCTCGCTCCGGACCATGGCCTGAACCAGGGCCGGACGCGAGAGATCGCCGCCGCCGATCGCCTCCGTGAGGACACGGCGGTGCTCCGCCCAATATACAACTACCTAAACTTGGTTGACAGATATACGTATGTCGTAGAATGATTTGATACTTAGCAGCATAAATAGCAGTGGTAGCCTAGTGGTGTGAACGTCAGACTGCCAAGTCATAGGTCTCGAGTTCGAACCAAGGCATGCACTCTGACTTTTCGGATTCATGTGCGTATTGCATAATTATTACCTGCTTCAAAAACGGTGAAGGAAAACATCATGAGGAAACCGGCATGCCTGAGAGATATTTCTCGACGGCATGTGAAGTCAAGTCAGAGACCCATGGGCGGCATTAAAACTCTGACACCAGGTTAGTCACTAAGACGGTGAGCAATGGGTAGCTCGCCGTCCGATAAGGACCAGGCCCGGGTCGACGGCGCGTTGTGTTCCACGCGCGCCTCAAAGAGATGTCAGCACCAACTGACGGGGTCAATAAGGGCCAATGCCTGCCAAGGTTGCGAGTTTGTCCGAAAAGGATATCGCGGCCCCGGCACACAGACAACGGAAGGAACACGGGTGGGTTTTAGTCAGTAAAAGTCTGACACGACCTCCCGCTCCGCCCAGAGCGGGAGAAGTTATTTTGATAATTACCCACCCAAAAAAACAAAGGTTAGTCACTAACCACACGAAAAAGAAACAAAGAACGAAGTCTCCGAGCTGCTATAAAATGCAATATTAACCACATGAAACACCCGTATATTTGTATAAGTGCTAGTCATTCGTGTGCGTGTATACCCATAGTACACAGCCGAAAGACCGTTCATTTGCATGCAGGAGTTAGTGGGCTGTCTGTTTGTCGTACGGCCACCGAAACTCACGGAGTGAATTGTTTGAGCCCCGTCACTATGCCGGATAGTCCGTAAGCTTTAAAACGTGTAGAACTAGCCTAAAGTGAGATGACCCTTGGGTTAGGACTTAGGAAGATTCATTTATTTATTTACTATTACCACTTCCATTTGTTTTTACAGGTGGGAACCCAATACAACAATGTAGTCACAATTTCCACACTCAGAGACGTCACCCAAAAACCAATTAAACACCACCAGTACCACCACCAACAAAAATGTTTTCTTTTGGTCCTATTTTGACTAAGAGGGTTCAATTGAAACCTGTCGATTCACAACTAGCTTCATATTTCTGACTGACCGACCTCTTGACAATTCAAAAGTACCTGTAATTGGTTTATTTGAAATAAATGCTTTGAGTTTGAGTTTGACAACAGAAGAAAATGAAAATAGTGATGAGGTTTACGACTCCGGAGTCATGTTTAGCAAGGAGGAAATGTATTGAAATTAACCAAATGAATGCTGAAAGCAGGGATTCAAAACAGTATCAAGCTTGTATGAAGATCAACGGTCTATCAAGATGAGGTGAAAGTCAACTAGTACTTGGTAGGCCACCTTTGTCTAATAATAGGTATCCAATAGTTAGTCTATGTTTAGAAAACCCAACAAACAACTTAACGAATAACGATATCCTTTTATCGATCCCACAACTCGAAAGTAAGGCAGCTGCTACACTGAATGTTTATCTATTACTCCGTAATTTACGAGTAACCCTTTTAAAATGAGATACTTACGGCGACACTGAACTCCTTGAGTTCGATATCCGGTTGTCCAAACCTGTAACAAACAAAAACATTTATTTATAAAGGCTTCATAACTTCAAACATCGTAAAATGCTCGTAAAGTTCCCAATTATGTAAATCGTCTGGGTTCATTTGACTTAAACACACAAATTAATAACTATGTACCGTTGGACGAACAATATATTCTCATTAAAAACGTAATTAATCTCTCGATGTTGTTATTGGTGAAAAAATTGTATTTTGTAATAAAGAGGTGCAATTAAGGAGTTCTTGCGGTTCTCGCCAATTACTGTCGTGTATTTGTTTGTGTGATCGCTAGTCGTCTCTGTATCCATATATCGTCACAGCCTCTGAACCCGAAGGCTACAATACATTAGTCTTTACAATAAAAAGCAACCGTAAATTCTGCCGCCGACCCCATTACCCGATAAATACAAACCATATTTAACTGCGATTTGCGACTATTGTCCTAAGTAATCTCTTAAAAACTTTACTGATTATTTGCGCGAAGCAGATTGCCTACTAAGTGCTAGATAATGTGAAACAGAATAAGTAAATCAATGTAATTACGTCGAGTTCTATCAACATCGAGAACAATCACAGCGGAGTACTTTCGAACATTAAAACTGAGAGCTTTTCATTTTCTGTCATATTTCGTTAAGTAACAGCCGCACGGGTCGATCCATCAGGTTAAGCTACGCTTACCGGGGTTGGTCCGTGGATAGGTGACCATCTTGACGTACCGAGATTACTCCGTGCCCCGGAAAGCACGATAAGCCGTTGCTCCCGTCTGTCATTTGTGGATCTTTGACATTCGTTACGGGTCGTCAGAAGCCCGAAAGTATGACAATAAGTCTCACCAAGGAGTCTCGTATTATCGGGTTGTGGAGGTCAGATAAAATACTGGTATACAGCTGCATCCGGTTAGACTGAAAGCCGACCCCAACATAGTTGGAAGAGGGCTAGGCAGATTGAGTTCGTAAGGTTGGTTATACGGACGTAGGTGGCTCAGATTGTGGCACAGAATCCGCAGTGAGTATTCATTAGCTGCGACAAGGCTCACAAATAACTCTATGCATATTAAATGCCACTGTACAAGTGGCGGTTACAAATTAGACTTATTCAAAACGACTGGATTAATGTACTTGGCTGTTGAAGGATGCTGATACAATCAATGCATGTGTATCCGTTAATTTTTTGCTATTATTTTTCAATGACGAATAGACGCAAATTTAATAATGCATCTGAATATGATGTTATCGTAACAACCTACAGCTAACCTCGAGTCTGGCCATTATTTATTTTCAATACTTGTATAAAACTTCTTGATTCGTCACGCATAACATCAAATTATCTTATATTTTTATAGAATATGGATAAAAAAATATCTGAGCGATTATACTAAGGTTGCATTTTAAAGCCACACCATTTAATCGTATCTAATACATAATAGAATTCCTCCTGTCCAATGATGCATTAAAGCCCATCGGAAAAAAGTACAGTGTGTATCAGAATAAACTGAATACTCCCATCATTGCAGAGAAGTAATTTGCTAAAGAGGTCAATTGTGTGGTTTGTCTGCAGCACATACGCGTCGTATAAGTGCATCACACAGCGGAGAGCGGACGGTGTTTACTTAGGCGTAGAGAAATGTAAACATGTCGGTGGTACCGGGTTCGGTGCCGAGCCGATACCCTGCCGACTTTAAACAACCTATAAAAGTGCCTTGAACTCTACGGTGCACGTAATTATGTTTAGTGTAAACATTACACTTCTCACAATTCTCACGGATCCCTCGTCTAAATACTTGGAATGATTTGAACTTCCAGAATGGTACGTTCAAAAAGTTAAGTGTGAAATGAAACTTCAATTTGATAACTACAGTTTTGAAACTGACGAAAACTTGTTTCGCGTACTTAAGTCGTTTCTAGACAAATATAGATATTGATCTTTTCAAATTTCCACGATATATAAAAAGCCAGACAGCTTAACAATCAATCTAACAAAAATATGAACACTCATGAACAGCATATGCAAAAAGATTGAAACTACGCATTTATTTTCCACGTAAACACCTGTAAATAATGTCATCAATAATGTCAATGGATGCCGTCGATCAAAATCATTCACTCACTCATTCGCGGCTTATCCCGCCAATCGGGATTGAGAACAGAGGGTAAAATACATATCGGTTATGCTGAAGTGAATACTATAGGTAATTTACCCCGAGACCGATGACGTTAGACGAGGACTTTGACCGTCCTTCAGGGTCGCCGACCTCTAGGGTTGCGGTGACTTGCTAGTGTCAGACAGGCGGCCGAACCTACAGCCCATTCGGGGCATTCGGTTACGAAACTTAAGCTATATAGGGCGTTTTTACTTCAATATAAGTATTGCTACGACCCTTGAACTCGGCTGAACCCGTGAACTTGAAAATGAATGCCTAGTTCGTTCTACATTTTGTATACAGTAAGTAAGGGATTTGTGTAATGTAATTTCAGGAGCGAACCATGCTTGATTCAATGTCAAAGTCGAATGTCACAACCGTTCGAAGAAACGTCCTAGTAACAAGAACTTAGAAACAAAGTATTTGTCGACATCTCATTCATAGATCCCACACTCAACTCCGAAGCAACTAAAAACATACTCATCAAACTTTGTCCTCTATAAATAGGTTGAAACTAGCGTCGTTGTAACGTTGTTTGTGGCGTCATAGCGTGGAACGGAGCGAGTGACGTCATTGTACTCTACTGCTTTACAGACATGGGACAAGGAGTATAAAGCTAATGGAGTTACAATCCTTGATGTATTTCATCGACATTGCTTATCGGAAGTTTGTGTGTATTTGTCCTGCTATTTATACTCTTTGGCTCGGAAGTTAGAGTACTGCGCTGCTGCGACATGGACTAAGGGCTCCCACACAAAACTGCGATGCGATGCGATGCGATACGACGTCGTATAGCAGGTTTTTAGAGGAGCTTTGTGTTTTAGGAGCTCGCAGATTTTTGCAATGCGATGCGAATTCGCAGTTTTGTGTGGGGCCTTACTTGCGTCATGAATGACGTAACGCAACATATTTTCGTAGACGATTACGACTAATCTGTTTCATATTGACAGTTCAACAACATTCGTTGCGCTATTTACGTTGTTGAGTAGATTTTTTTTTTCGAACCTATGAAGCAATTGAATAGCAATCTGTTTCAAAACTATTCAGAATCTGATTGATTGTGTATTACCTACGCAATTGGGGTACAGTTGACCACCCACATTACTTTAAGTTTCTTGCACATGGATCCATGTGTCTTGACCGTGAGCACCTGTGTGCTTGCTAATAATTGTGTCGGATTGTAGGATTTAATATTGCCTGATTGTTTATAAACAAGAGATAGGGTACGATATTGATACGAGTTTGAAAATGAATCTGACGATTACCTACTTCAGTTTTCGACAAAGAAATCTACGATTTGTTTAGCTGATTTAGTAATATTATCAACGAAGGTATCGTACTGAGAGTCTATTTATGTGGTAAATTACAAGAAAAAAAAAAAAATTCTCCAAATTTTTTTCAATGGGAAATTTTACTGGGTTATTAAACTCGTATTACATGGGGTGCGGGCGGCCTTCGTTTAGCGGGTGTCTCCAAGTCATGACATAGGACCCATGTTGAAAATTTAAGTTTAGTACCTACTTACTAGAAATGTGAATTTTAAATAGCAATAACTTTTTTGTTATTTACAATAATATTTTTTTTTTTTACTTTTTTGTTTTGTTATTGCAGTATTTATGTGCCCCTTTCGGATCGGACATGGTTTTTTTGACATATTGTATTGTAAGGCTTAGCAGTTCCCTGCTGGGGTTGCGGGTCTGTCCGAAAGGGATATCGCGGCCCCAGCACATAGGCAACGGAAGGAACACGGGTGGGTTTTAGTCAGTAAAAGTCTGACACTCCCTCTCGCTCTGCCCAGAGCGGGAGGAGTCATTTGATGAATTCCCACCCAAAAAAAAAAAAAAAAAAGTCTTAGCAGTTCTCCTTAATAGCAAAAAGCTCTAAAACATAGTATTTTACTAATCAACAAAAACCTACATCAATACACTCTAATAAATTCAAAAGCTAACTAATTACAAGTAGCAATAAAATTATTTTGTTTATTTTCCTCAGGGCGGGCCAGTGGGCGTTATTTCATCGCGACTTTATTACCACGGCTCTATAAGCGCCGCATAAGCGCTGTATATGGCAAGCCGCGTGCGTGCCGATAGTTTTTCTTGTGACGTAAACAAGTTACCGTTCCAAATCCATCATGTAAATTATCGCGAATTGTTTCATTCTTGTTTTGATGTTACAAATGCGCGTTGAAGAACGTGACATAGTGATGTAATAAACGGCTTTTCGGGGGGCTCGGAAAAATAATAAAGGGGTTCGGAAACATTTCGCAGTAGGCTCGGTTATTGTACTTTGTAGGGCTTAAAAGAAGTTGTTGGCACCTGAGCCGTTTCTTCGAATTTTTAAGTAAATTTCCAGACTTATTGCGACAGGACTGTTGTTATAATTTTTTCGTAGATTTTTGTTGTTATGTTGAAGTAATCAAACAGTGCTCTCGATTTTGATAAAAGGTTCAACATCAATCTTATTCAAAATCCAAAGTCATTTATTGAAACTAGGCTGAGAATCAGCCCTTTTCGAACAACTATAGATTTATGAAAGAGTGAGTTTTTTTTTTTATATTTCTAACTATATAAATGCGAAAGCTACAAATAATAAAAATCTGCGAAAGTGAGTTAGATTGTTTGTTTTTTACGATTTCACGCTAAAAGGCTGAACGGATTAGGATGAAATTTGGTACACGGGTAGACCATAACCTGGATTAAGACATAGGATACTTTTTATCCCGGTAAGTTCGCATGGGATAATTTCCAACATGCACGGGGGCAAAGCCGCTGGCAAAAATTTGTAACGTATAAACGTATATTAATTTTATATTCCCAATGGGGCCACAGGATCATAGTTATATTCCACCCATATTACATTGCAGTACAATCGAAACAAAATAGTAAACAAATCAATATCCTTTGTTATAGTTGGTGTTATGCTGTTCTTACGACAACATCCGGCTCGTTGAGCAAACCACTTAATATCGAGTACGTTTTAGCACTTAGCACACGACACAAAACTGCTAACGAATTTATGCGTGTATTACTTCACCGTTGGAATCTAATAAAGTAAAGGGAAATACGCGGGCGAAGATGCGGGCTCCAGCTTATTTGAAATACACTGTATTTTCAACTAAGCTGGAACCCGCGTGGACCCTAATTCTTTTTCTAAAATAAAAGCCTAAGTTACGCCCTATAACATCAGCTATCTGCCAGTGAAAGTCCCGTCGAAATCGGTCCAGCCTTTTCGAAGAATAGCCGGAACAAACAGATAGACAACAATTTTTTAAATTGTTTTTTTTTTACATAAGTACCGTATATACTTTCATATGCATTTAGTAAAAAGCTGTTATTTTGACATTACAAACATACACTTCAATCTTGTTGTCTTTATTTTTATAGTATAAAAGATTACTTTTACCTGTAGGGGGTAACTGCGCTGCGTAACGTAACACACTAACAACTGCAATGCCTTTTGATTTTGAAAATTTAACGACACTCATAGCGTCATTAACGTTGTCGAGCAGACGAATTTTTCAAACTTATG
This sequence comes from Agrochola macilenta, assembly GCA_916701695.1. Lineage (NCBI taxonomy): Eukaryota > Metazoa > Arthropoda > Insecta > Lepidoptera > Noctuidae > Agrochola > Agrochola macilenta. The sequence goes on along the minus strand of OU753564.1, from coordinate 6,010,086 downwards.
AAGCAATAGATTAGGAATTTCCTTCAAAATCTTTCGCATTATGAAAGACAATGTGTTACACAAATGGGGGGGCGAATAAATTAGGTAAGTACTTACAGTCCGACCGTCGAATGAATGCGTTTCTGACACCTGTCAGTTGGACGATTTCTAGTAACTACATTTATGATCTACTTCGCAAAACTCATAATTAAAGGGTGGGTCGTTACGTGATTTTCGTGAAACGTAACGTAACTAGTGATTTCGAAGGCGTCACCTGTTTTGAAAACTAGTGATTTTAGCAACTAGTAATTTTTTCATGATTCAACATGGTGATTCTATCAAAGTGTTACAGTTATTTTAATTTGCTAAACGAAAATATAGCCTACGTAATACGTTACAAGCTTTAAGTTTTTGAATAACTTTTTGTAGTTACATTTATATGCAGTTACATCATTAACGTAATACTCGTACTAACACAAATAAACTTCCCTTCATACTTTAAGGCTCGTACAGACCAGCGCGACGCGACGGCGCGACGCGACTTGAACAATACAATTTCTAAGAAAACTTCACGGTATAACAATAACCGGTGTCGCGTCGCGCGTCAAGTCGCGCTGGTCTGCACAAGCCTTTATTCAGGCTTAAGGCTTGTGCAGACCAGCGCGACTTGTCGCGCGACGCGACACCGGTTATTGTTATTCTGTGAAGTTTTCTTAGAAATTGTATTGTTCGTGTCGCGTCGCGCGACAAGTCGCGCTGGTCTGCACAAGCCTTTAGGACGGATAATTTGTAAGTGGTTACATTTTCGATACAGTATCGAAATTGTAACTACTTTCAAAATAACGTGTTTACAGTTTGACTCGAAACTACTATTCGGCTACATGCTCCGTAGCCAGTTATTGCGTGTTGTATTAGTAACGTGAAATAACGCCCATACCTAACACATATACGTCAGTATGAAACTGACAGGTGTCAAGAACACACTCTCTCAACGGTCGGACTGTAGGTAGGTACACAATTTCAGTCATTCAGTGCTTTTACGGCACATCGCGTCATCTAAAGGTTATTAGTATTACGTCTACGTACGTCACAAGTCCCGAGTACTTAATAAAGGTCTACAAATACATATGTATCGTGGTCTAAATTGAGCTCTAGAAAATATGTTTATTTTTATACATTATCCAATCTGTGTCTTCAGCAGATTTATGTTTTGTAGAAAGATTCTCTACTTCTTCTATACATTTGCGTAACAAGATAGAATTTGTCGTATTGGGTATAATGAATAAAAATAGATGTTCAACTGCGCCTTTTTTATATCAATAACAAGGCACGGCACGGCACGGCACGTTTGGCGCAGTGGCTGAGCGATCGACTGCTGCGCAACGTGTCGCGGGTTCGATCCCCGCACGGAACAAATATTTGTATGATCTGCAAGTACTTGTTCCGGGTCTGGGTGTTAGTGTATGTGAGTTTCTGTTTGTAAACGCACCCACGATACAGGAAGAAATTCTTAAAGTGGGGCAATGTTAAAAAAAAAAAAAAAAAAAAAAAAAAAAAAAAAAAAAAAAGGACTGACGTCATTGGAAATTAATGAAATCCGAGCATCAAATATTTGTACGTTTTGAGTAAAATAATTTTTCCTTAGAGACGGGATGCGGAAAAGCCTTATTAGTTATAACCCGCAAAAGCCTAATAACTTATCTAATAAAAGTAACGGAAGGTAGCCCTATATTTTACTTATCAAAATATACAGAGTGGCAGGGAAATCGACGCGAAGCCTGTTACCATGGATTCAGTACATAATTCAGAAGCGTTGAAATTTTTCGTCGGTTATTTTTTTTAAACAGCTGTTCCATACATTTTGACCGCGTAGTTATTGCACTTTTCTATGAAACAGCTGTTTTTTTTTTTAAATAAAAGTATTAAGAAATCTTCTGACCAGCGATTAGTCGCAGCTCTAGTAACAAAGTGCGTAGCGGTCCTTAACATCGAGATAGCTATGCAGCGTTACAAATCGCACAAACGTCACGCATGGCCGCGCCTCCACCGACCACCGGCCACTAGCCACTAAATATTTGTTTATAAATATCGCGTACATTTTCACGATTATAGCTGTAGTCAACATGAGAAGCCTATGAAACGTAATGTATGAGAAGGAAATGGAAAATATTTTATGCGTAGTTTGTCCTATATTTTTTGTATGAAATTGCGTAAAGGTCATTTTCGAGCGTTTATTGTATTTATCTATAACGCTAATAATATTGGAAACTACATAAGTGATGTGAGTGAAGGGCAGAGGCGAGTTAATGTTTCATTAGATCGCCTCCGCCCTAGAAGCACTCTCGAAACGGGCATTAATCTACAGAAAAATGCTAAATATAAAAAAGGTGTACATATTATTTACTTACTAGTTGCGCCCCGCAGTTTCACCCGCATAAGTCTTGATCCCGTGGAAATATAGGGATAAAAAGTATCTCTATGTCCTAACCTATGTCATGGTCTATCCATGTGCCAAATTTCATCCAAATCCGTTCAGCCGTTTTAGCGTGAACGCGTAACAAACAAACATACAAAATCGCAAAACTTTTTTCTTTTTAATATTAGATTAGATTATACACCAAACTTATAGGTACAACATTTAAAACAAATCGGTTTACAAAAAAAATTGCATAGCTCTACTTTGCATATACTATTTAAAAATTTACAAGTAAAGGAAGAAGATGCAAGGACGCATACATAAATCATGCCCCAGAGAGTGCAGTTTGCGACTGCGACAAGCCGAGAATAAGAGCACCTATAGTAAGACAGATATGCTAAACATGGCATCTGTTGCTGAGTTTTCTCAGTCCGCAACTCAGCACCGACGACCCCGCATTTGTTGTTTTCATGAAACATGAAGTTTTCATAGTTTATACAAATGGAGTTATCCTTAAAACAAGATTTTAATAAAAATTTACATATTTTTATTTTCTTGTATTCTGCTCTTTTTTACGCTTCGTTATTATCAGAAGGGTGACAAAAAGTGTTTAAGCTTTCCATAATCGTGTAGGTTTGCTAAATTTTCTGAAGAAATATTTAAAAAACAATGCCATGCTACATAATTATATCAAAATCAAAATCAAAATATTTTATTTCACATAAACCTACATGGGCACTTATGAAACGTCAAAAGCTAGGTGCGGTTCCAATTGGTCGTTTCCTTTGGAGAAGAGCCGGCAAGAAACTCCACGGTTACTCTTTTAAAAATAATTGTTTTTTACAATATTTTTAAATAACAGTAGGTATTAGTAGGTATGGGAGGACAGTGTAGGTCTTTCAACAAGTACCAGGTACTTAACAAGATAGAAGATGGTCAATAAATCTACAGTCCACTAAACCTACAGTGTCCTCACATTCACAAAATAGAAAAAAATAATCTAAGTATATAAAATTTGAATAAATTAATAAAAATAAAAACCTATTTTAAACGAAATGACATGATTGGTATTACAACTGTAACAAATCTGAATAATTATCATGTACACAAAAGCCACTAATAAAGTGTTGAAATTAAATTGTAGGTATATAATGTCAAATATTAGGATGATTATGTCAAGGAAGAATGTAAAAAAAAAAAAGAGGTAATTTGGGAGCAGTTGATAGACTCTTACATAATGTGCCGTTAATGATGTACCAGGGAAGCCACATGTGCAGAAGGAATTATTGCCAAACTTCCTTGTCTTCAACGCTTTATCGGTCAATTAATCTGCCTAGCCTTTTCCCAACTATGTTGGGGTCGGCTTCAAGTCTAACCGGATGCAGCTGAATACCAGTATTTTTTACATGCAGCGACTGCCTATCTGACCTCCACAACCCAGTAACTGGGTAATACGACACCCCTTGGTAAAACTGGTTGTCCGAGTTTCGGGTTACTGACGACACGCAACGACTGTCAAACATCCACGAATGACAGCCGGGACCAACGGCTTAACGTGAATCGGTATGTAAAGATGGTCACCCATCCACGGACCAACCCCGGCAAGCGTAGCTAAACCTGATGGACCAATCCGTGCGGCTTTTATTACTTAGCCACGAGCTCCTCCATATCGCCACTTCCGTTCCGCACAGCCATTCTATATCGGTACAGAAAAATATATTTACCCTCTCCGTCGGAACTCGGTAAGTACAGCTAAGTTAAAAATTCCCTCACTATTAGATAGATGACATTCTGGATATAGGTACGGGTTATTTTTAAGTGTCAGAACGATAGTGGGCGACAGGATGTTGCTGATGTTAGTGCTCTATATAATAAAGTTATCGCACTGCAAAATATAAACTACAAACCCATTTTATGTTCGTTTGAACGTGTTACTTTTTTACCATGTTCTAAAAACATAATTTCTAAAACATTGTTCAGGTTTAATAAGCTCCATGTATGCTACCCAGTTCATCCTAACTAATACTCGTACTTATTATAAATGCGAAAGTCAGTTTGTTTGTTAGTTGCACTTTCACGCTAAAACGACTGACCGTTCAGTCGTTTTAGCGTGAAAGCGCAACTGGATTTGGATGAAAATAAGCACATGGGTAGACCATGACCTGGATTAGGACATAGGATACTTTTTATCCCGATATTCTCACGGGATCGAGATTTATTCGGGTAAAACCACGAGGCGCAGCTAGTTATGTTAAGTATGTACTGAAGTAAGGTAGGTGATTCAATAACCTGTCGACTGAGGAAATCAAAGGTCAAAGAATAGCTTAGAATCTGCTTTTGTTTCCAATTTAATAATGTCGCTAGAGTCAAGTATGAAAATGCTTTTAACAGCTGAACATTACAGTGACGCAATAATGTAGAATGTTAACCTTTTAATTACTGGCAATGAGTTAGAAATGTCATTAAAAGGATATTACGCCAATGTCAAGCAAACCATCTTTAATAGGGATGATGATTAAATTTTGTTTTTAGTCCGTCATGGAGTTTATAAAAAAATACTGGACAAGTATTTTTTCTTCTTTTACTGAATCTAAAGATTACAGCGATACATTGAGTTAAAAAGTGCCATGACGTCACGAGTATGTAGATTTTATACTAACAAGACTTGTGACGTGCCAACCCCCAATCCCCAACTTAAAATGCGTTTTATCTAAGTATTTTTTTATTAATATTGATAAAGCAAAAAATACGTAACTATTTTTTTTATAATTATCTGACTGACGGACTAATTTGTTTTTTTTTTTTTACCCAGGCATCATCCCTATTGAAACAAACTAACACCCGGTTTTAGAAAATGTGATAAATTCAACTAACCGTCATAACTAGAAATAATAACAATTATTTCGGCCAACTAATCTGAGCAGTTAACATGAGATAATGACAGCGTGTTAGTTGAATTTATCAGCTTTTCAAAAAACCTGGTGTTAGTTAGCTATACCCCGATACAGAACGGTCAAGCTACTGTTTAACGACACTAGTTTCATAATGTAAACCCCGTTTAAGAGTGTGCCTTCTGAAAGTGGGCAACGTCGCAAATAGCTGTCATTTATTTCGCAATTTTTATTAATTTGGCAATATTCCTGTAGGTATGGAAATATGAAATATCGGTCTATAATGAACTAAAATATTGATTATGAAATGCAATAAATAATATCGTAACTTATAAATAAATATTTAGTCGAATATTTAGTTTCAATGTAAAAAATGGAAACTTTCCAAATGCTCTTTTTACACCTAAAACAGTTACAACATCCATTCAGTGTTTTAATTGCAATTCATTATTATTTTAGGTCACCATAAAGCGATATTTTATATTTCCATACAGTAACATTACTAATCTAATAAAAACATATAAATATTTGACAGCTATTAGCGACGTTGCCAGCTTTTAGAATGCACACTCTTAAACAAAGGACATTTGACTGGAATGGAATTATTTACAATGCCTTTTGTTTTTAAATGACCGTAGAAAAGGATAGCATGCAAAATCAGAACAGTGTGTTTACCGGAAAAAGCGTAAATAATGTCCCGAATAAATAAACACTTGGTATTTGTGAAAACAACAATAGAAAACATAACAGCATAAGAAATGTGTCTTTAGAAATTGAACTTAAGTTGCCCGAAAAAGGGGTGAAATATTAACAGGCCCCTTTTGGGTCTCATTGTTACTGTTTACTGTTAGCCAATTAGTTACAAAATGCGAGCCTAAAAGAATGCTGGCATTGAAGTATATCTTTTTCATACTAAACCAGTTAAACAATTGTGATGTTGATCAATTGGAAATGCAAAAGAGTCGACGCTAAATATTTAGGGAACGTTCCCCGTTACTCTTTTTTGTAGCTAAATTCCAGGTATAAATCGCTGCAGTGTCCTATATTTCAATCAACTCAACATGGAATAATAAAATTCAGAACTACCACTAAATTGTGTCCGCTAAACGGAGGAATTTCAGTCTCATATAAAGGCTCTGGCAGACAGACGCGACGCGACAGCGCCACGCGAGTCTAGTAAAACAATTTCTATGAAAACTTCATGGAAATCTACCAGAATCGCGTTTCACCGTCATTGTGTCGCGCCTGCCTGCGAAGGTTTAAAATGCAGCTGAAAAAACCGTACTTCGTGAAACGTTACATTGATTTAATTTAACCCGTATCCGGCAAAAGCGATACAAACTGTTTGCAGCTTTACTACACTGTTGACAGTGTTGACACTTTATTTATTATATTCGTTTGACAAACGCTGTTCACTTTAATAGCACTAAGAGTTATGTTGAATGGCAAGCTTCACTGCTGCCGCAGTATACTTTAAGTTTCATTTTGATTGCTTCTATTGCACACATTCTTTTATTTGTAGTAGGCACTTAAAGTTATTACTAGATGCTACTAGCAGGGCTTCTCTGCGTGGAGCCTAATTCTTTTTTTTTTTTTCGAAAATATGTGTAGCCTAAGTTACCCTTTTTAACATCAACATGTCAACTTTCAATTTTATTTATTTGTATGTATATCGATCTTTTAGAATCCGTGTATCTATGTCTAATGACCATAGCTTACTAACTTCTGCCTGTGACTTCGTCCTCATGAAATGTCTAGCTTCAACATAAAATATATCCAATAACACTCGGTAATAGTGTAGCGTCCTATTCCATTTTTTATTCTATTCTTCCCTTTACTGAATTTTTGGAAACGGATCGGTATAGTTCCGACGGTTGGCCCCTACTAAATACAAACTCACAAAATTTACCTATTTATAATATTAGTATAGAAGTATAGATTATTCTCATTGTCAATGCGAGAGATACTGTGGGCTCGAGAGAAAACTCACCCCCTTGAATTCTTTTTTACATTGCTAGGGGGTGAGGTTTTTGTGGAGCCCACTGTACTTACATGTGTTACATGTTATTATTGTACAACACGTAAGGACTTCCGACTTTCAAGACATAGGTATGAATGATAGAGATAGCGAGAGAGCGATGAAGGTGGGGGAGAGCGGGGTATAATTAACTCACCCCACACTGTATACTTTAGGTGGCCAGCCAGCCAGACAGGTGGTTATTGTCCGATTGACAATGAAAAAAATACATTTCCAAGTCAGTGATACAGGTGGCGTTACACTATCGCCTTTTTTCAATCAGACCACATTTAAAAATTTTGTATCCTATTTCCACGTCCGGATAAATATATAATTTAATTTACAAATGCCATCAGAGCTATAAAAGGCACACCAGTTACCAACCCATGTGCAATTTACAACCGACAAAAACTGTTAACTATTAATTGCGGGTTGTTTCGACAATAAATCTCAATTTACTATTGCATTTATGACTATTATTAAGTACAATAATAATAAAAAGGATGTACGCGTGGTAGTACTTCATTGATTTTTATTGACTTGTTTTAATTAGTTTGCATATACTATGCAAGTGTAGATTGTAGTATATGCAATTAAGCAGATAAATTGTTGGCTCTATCACACTTATTATTCGTTATTATAGAATATTACGTGAAAACAATTAAATAGTAATTACTGTACAAACCTATTTTGCTTAGAAGACACGTGTAAAGGAAGTCATGGGCTTTCCATTAAGAGGTAATCAATGTAGTTTTTTCTTAAATTCCCAATTTTGCCTCTTACTTGAAAGATAAAAAGTAAGTAATTATTCCTAACTTTGTTCAAAAGATGTAAGCAGAGGAAAGTTAATTCTAATGAAAAAATAATGTATAAAATCGAATAAATCTTCTAAAGGCAGGTAAATGGAAGTTAATTAAAGCAGAAAGGCAATATGTGGGGACAATGCGACAATAAATAATGAATTGATACGATCGACGCGTGCGCACTGCGCCTGTCAAACGGTGTGCCGCATTATTATCGCCGTTCCACTTCTGCATATTGAGACGATTCGCGGTATTATAACACTCGTTTTATTATAGTGGCTCCTTATAAGCATAGCTTGAAGACCTAACTTTGACCTAAAGGTTGATTGGAGATTCAGTGTGATTACATGCTGTTTGATGCAGTAAAATTCAGAGTACCTAATAGGGACGATGCCTGGGTAAAAAAAAAAAAACTAATTAGTCCGTCAGTCAGATAATAAAAAAATATTAGACACGTATTTTTTCCTTTATCATATTAATAAAAAAATACTTAGATAAAACGCATTTTAAGTTGGGGAGTGGGGGTCGCTACGGCACTAGTATGTATAAAATCTACATACTCGTGACGTCATGACACAAAATATGTATCGCCGTAATCTTTAGATTACGTAAAAAAAGAAAAAATATGTGTCCAATATTTTTTTATAATCTCAAAGACGGACTAAAAAAATATTTTTTATCATCATCTTTATTATGACTGCTTGACTTATGTATTTTTTGGAATTTCTGCGCAAAAATATTTATCCTTATTGTCATACCTGTTTATGTATGACATTGAGAAAAAACGTATTTTTATAAAAAAAAAAATTTTTACAAACCAAATAATTCTTACTAGTTACTTTATATGTATCTAGTCTTCTATAAAAATTCTAGGTAGGTTAACTACCTATAAAATAAATATTACTTAAGGCTAGATTTATAAAGAAAACATTAAAGCAAAACCTGCTTATGAAATGTTTAATTTAAAGCTTATTAGATTTGTATCACAGTAAAAAACTTGTAATAACAAGCGAGGTAGCAATTTCACTTCGTTCGTGTTGTGGGAAAACAACACAATTTTCTGTGACGTTGTTGTAGACGCCATTAATGCAACTTTAGGTAGGTACAATAAAAAATAAATAAATGATGTCAATATTTAAGCAAGAAGTTTGCAGTAGTCATAACGATACAACTAGATAAATAAACTCACTCATATTTGTAAGATCTTTAAGGTTAATCGAGTCGACGTAAGTACTTTAAATATATTTTTTATTTATTTGAATACGAGCTGCGCCCCGCAGGTTCACCGGCATAAGTGTCGATCCCGTGGATATATCGGGATAAAAAGTATCATTTGTCCTAACCCAGGTTATGGTCTACCCATGTGCCAAATTTCATCCAAATCCATTCGGCCGTTTTAGCGTGAAAGCGTAACAAACAAACAAACTCACTTTAGCATTTATAATATTATACATATATACTAGCTGCGCCCCGAGGTTTAACCTGCATAAGTCTCGATCCTGTCGGAGTATCGGGATAAAAGGTATCCTATGTCCATCTCGAGGTCACGGTCTACCCATGTGCCAAATTTCATCCAAATCCGTTCAGCCGTTTTAGCGTGAAAGCGTCACAAACAAACAAACTCACTTTTATCATTAGTTAGGATTAGGATAAGTAATAAAACGTACGAAAACTATGGACCTTCTTTTAATTACTTTTCAAAAGAATTATCTCTTCAGAAGTTATGTTTTCAATCAGTTCTTGTTACTTCGATATCTGCTGATAAAGAAACTGAATGAAGTGCCTTTTCCTCCATCATAATTTATATATATCCTATAATAATCATGGAAGAAGGCCACTTCATTTGATAAATAAATTTTATCACAGTGATAAAATGAATCAGATGCGAACCATTATCGTTAATTGCTATGCATACGGTGGGTTGTGGTTTACAAGCGAAAAGGGTTAAATCGTCGTGTAAGTCAAAATAAAATATGAAAACGTACCGTAAACCAACTCTCGGCCCAAGAGTACATCGCCGCACTCAATAAGCTGCTGCAGTAGAGTTAAGCGATTCTGGTAACCGAAATCCGACGTAAGCAATCCCAACATTGTGTCACATTTTCCTTTTACACGAATCACAGCCATAAAAACTCTTTATACACTGTTCAAGATAATATTGCTCACTGTATACTTTATTCACTGTTCATTGTTTTAATTTAAATGTAATATAACAAACACATGTTGTTTTGGCGCGAAAGGAAGACAGATGCGCTTGCGGCGCGCGCCAGTTGCGACTGCGTTGCGTCTTCCGAAAGCTATTACAACGGACAGGTGGTGACAAAGGAGTCCCTACTTCCCCTCTTCAAAGCTCTGCGACTAGTCGCCCGATTGATCGAGCGACTTGTCGAAGGTCTATTCTTTAGGTTTGATTATAATAACTAACTTAGAAAATTTGGAGAAATGGAAATTATTAAGGCTTTACCTCGTATAGCTCTGAATTTTTTATAGATTTTTAACAGATTGAAATAAGAAACTCATTAGCGAAATTGTTTTGTTTTAGAAACTAATGAATTTACAAAGGAAGTTCTATTGCGTTTCCATGTTTTTTGAAGCAAAATAATCCATCTCAGTTCAATGATGCGCCTACTTTTAAAGGTAGGCGCCAAAAACCGATACAACACAGCTTCCAATATTTTTGATGTATGAAATTTACGGATCAATGGAAATACGGAATAACCCAATTGGAATTGGCTAAGTGCATGCATGCACGGCGTACGTGAGCGGGTGCACGTCCCACCCGCGCCCCTCCGCTATTATTACTTGCATCGTAGAGGGTGGTTGAATCGGGGTTTGATTATTCGCACATCAACATGTTTGCATTTCATCGATTTCGTCTGAGAACAAGCCGACAGGGCACTTTCGGACACAAAAAAACGGTTCGAAATACTGTGTACTCATCGCACGATCGGTAATTACTGGAGGCTTTATAATCGTTGAAGCATATTGGATGATCAAAGATAAGTGAGATAGGACTACCGCTGTATAGGTTGCGGATCAAGCACGCGACGCGTTTATTTATTTTTGTCTGCGCGGCACGTGGGTACCGTCGCGCTCGGAACGCTTCGGGCGGGAACGTCGCGACGCACCGACGCACGCGAGTGTACTGACCGCGCGGGTTTCGGACGCGCGTCATTCGTTGCACTATTGTGCATATTATGGGGTTAGAATAGTAAGGACATGGGCCGGTAGTTAATAGAATTAACTTTATGGGTGTTAATGATGACGCAGCAGACAGTAATTGTCTTGATTAATCATATAATTAGTAGTAGTTAACATGCAAATTGAGGAGTTTATCAATTTTATTGACTGCACTTAGAATTTAAGATGTAGTTCTGACTACAAAGTCGTGACTTTATGATCAACCAAAACAGCAACTGACGCTGATGTTTATACAGATAAATTAACCTATCATTACATTACCCTTTCATGAAGACAACGAGACATACGACTGGAAATCCCCGACATTGAGAGGTGATAATGTGGCGCGCGTCGCGACGGGCTTTATAAATATTTCATCCAGAGAAAAGGCGTTTAACGCATCGACAGCGGCCGCACATACCGACATATTGTATGTTCATGTGTGGATGTATACGTGCATGGAGTCACAGACAAACCCCATCTATTTCCGTACCCAACAAGCATTTAAGCTATTCTACTTGCTCATCGACTAGCAAAATAAGTACTTAACTAGTGAAACAAACGTTTTACAGTTTGTCTGATGTTAGTACTTGAGAGGAAAATATTAATAAAATGTTTGTAGGTACCTATTTTGCTTCATTAAATAATATTTCCATATTATCTTGGCTTGACTTTAGACAATATGTTTACAACAAATTAGTTAATTTAAATATTTTCCTGTGTGCCTTGCCAACCGTAATGCTATTTAAATTTAATAAAAAAAAATTGCATGGGTTTTTTATACAATTATACATTAAGGAAGAACTCGTATCAGCAACACATGCAGCACTGGCTGACGCAAATCGTAATTATTTTATCACCCCCTTATCAAACACACCAACCAGTCCTAACTTCTAAAATAATTGTGAAACAAAGTATTAAAAACAATGAAATTTCATTGTCAAAGTGTTGCATAATTAGAGAAAGGGCCGTTTTTATTATACCGAAGCCTCAGAACCTGCCACAATACAAAGTGAGGGAGCGAACTCCCAAAGGAAGACAAAAGATTCACGAGCCCTTAGGACCAAGGCCAACGGATGCTTTCAAATATCCTATTCGGTTTTCCTAATTCCACAACGTCAAGCCAATTCTTTATTGTAAATTCATCTGTGATTTTACCTTAAAAAAGGCATTGACGCGTAAAACATTTTGTATCTCAGAAAAATACATCGAGTGACGTAACATTTAACACATATTCAAAATGTTACGTTTGTTATTTACCTTATGTCGATACAGATTTTCCCGTACGTCACACGCTGTACAGCTGATGTTTAAAATTAAATGTCAAAGAAATTACGCAATTCCAGCTTCCAGCTCATTTGAATGACAATTGAAACAAAATTACAAATCTTATTTGAGCGTAACGAAAGGGCATGATATGAAAATCTCGAGCAGTTTAAACGGTAAACCCCGAGACAAAACTAACGAGAAAGCGATCAGTTTAATGGCTTCCAATGTAAATAAATATCTAAATACGGATCAGATTAAGTCTAAAATTTTCCCGAAATAACGGATAACCGGGCACGAGGTCGACAGGGTGAAAACTTCTGTTGCGGGGCAAAATTACTGCTACCACTTCTGGATTTGACGCTCAACATTATTTGATTGAACGTTTTCATAATGAATCAGGAAAAATTTAAGACTTGAGTTATTGAGTTAAATCTCTCAAGTATAATACATGCAATCAATTAAAGCTAATGCAAACTAGCCAGCGAGTGTGCCGCGCAATTATTTTAAGATACCGACGTCTCGCATAATCCACGCTGCATTCAATTAATTGGCAGACTTGCTACTAGCCAGAGTACGTAGCCACTGGACCGTGTGACATCATTTTCGTTGATAAACTGAGTATGATGGTTTACATTATAGCCCCATAACGCTCATCGCAAAACCACAGTGACATTAAAATGGTGAACTTTGTACCAACAACACAAAAGAAACACCGCAGCCGAGCTCTCACCTGATAAATTATTACAACAATTTAATAACAAAGTGATCCACATTATCATCAACGCTCATCTACAATGGGGTTGTTCTCGCATGAATACAGCGGCGAAATCACTACCCTAAAATTAATATCACGCTGAAAAATTAAACGGACCGCTCTTACGAAGCGTCTGGCTCTAATTCATATGCATATCTAACTTGGCCACATTGGCACTGACCCTCGCACAAACTCTGCAAAATAAGATAAGCGCAGTTCGCCGCGGCCTCGCTACACTTTAGTGCGCCACTCAAATCGGTCGGCTAATATCATTCCCCTTCAATAGTTTAATGGGTGTAATACGAACAAGTAAAGATGTTAATAGTTTATACGCTACAACTATGTGTTGGTATAAGTTGGTATTATTCACACAAATTCACCTTGCGCCCCTCATCCGGTGTTTACCAGGGGATGGACAAAGTCGCTACAAACATAGAAGTTCCCCGCCCCAGAGCACAAATTATATAATTTATAACTGCTTTTAATACGAAACTCGTCGACGGTTTATCGTGAGAAAAGGGTTAAGAGACGACGTCGGACATCGATCAGGATTAAACTTGGGAGATGACTTCGAAACTCTGTGAATAGGGCACGTGTTAATTTAAATAAAGCCTCTACCCCGAGAATTCCTTTAAAAACTTGAAACAAAACCCTTATAGGAGGATCCCCAGCTCGAATCAGGCGGCAATAAATCACGACAACAATCAATACAAGACACGGTTTGATCCTACCGAGGCGTGAACAATAACGCGTTTTGTTTACGTAAATACTAGTAAAACTGTATGATTCAAATGTGCAAATAAATATGTCGTGACACTGAAATTCATGTTCTATTAGTACAACATATTACACGACATCATAATAATATCAGTCAGCGAACATTCCTATGAAAGTCTACATAAACAGAATATATAATCACACATGTGGCAGAATGTGGCTACAAATCAGTGAGTGAACACCATTTTAAAAATTCCATCTATGGCAAATTCTAAACCGCAAGCGTTTAAAGACGCGACAGAAATCGCCTAAAAAGCGGAGCAGTAACAAACTCGAAGAAAAAAAATTTGCTCTCGACCGGGAAGCGGAAAGTACGACGCCTCGCCTTCAGCTTTCAGACGCCATTATTTCATCCGGTATTGAGTCGGGAAATATTTCGTAACAGCCACCATCTTTTTAATGTGAAATATAACTTGACAACGATACTGTAGAGTTCAATTTTCATCGGGTCGCATTGTTTTTACATGGTTCTTGTTCTGCGGAGCTTGGCAGTCCCTTCTGGTTGAAGACAATAGGGTGTATATTGATTCCTAGATAAACGTGTAGTTGAGACATTTTATTTCGCGGTACCTACTGTCGTCCTTGTGGATGCGATTCATCTTTCGTAGTGGGGCTTACAGAGATTGTACAGAATGCACGGCACGAGATTGTTTATAGTTTTGATTGTAGTGAATTTTCCATGAGGTCGACGTTGGTGGGCTGCGCCGTGCGACGTAAGCCTCGCTCGCTGCACCTAATATTCTTTGTTGACGTTATTATTGAATGCACGGAAGTGGTTTGAAACGGTCTTTAAATATTGATGGAACCGTAGAATCAGAGCAAATGCTCTGAGCATACGACACAACTGTCTTTTAAGTGTACGTTTACAAATAAAAAGGAAAACTGTTTTCATCATAGTTATAAGAGAGGCTGTAATAAAACCTACTTTTATTACACCGTGGCTTATGAATGTCCGAGAACCTAAAATTAAAAAATAACTGGAAAGTGCATCGCCAACGAAGCGAGCGGCCTCAAATTAGTGCGCTATAAAACAGTAGCCTGAGAAAAATTATATGTAGATAAAAATCTATGAGTGTTTGTGTGTGCGTGGACATTGCGTAACAAAATGATGGCTGTTCGTGGAGCTGAGGAAGTGTATGGCTGGGGCAGAGCACACGCGCGCTGCATTTTAATGCCGTGTCCCGTATCCAGCGGTGCCCCTACGATTGCAATACGATTACACGTACATCTCATATCTCTTTGTTTTAAATGTCTTCTAGTCGGATGTGTGTCAGCTGTTTATCATAAAGCTGCTGGGCTAGGCTAGAATACTAACCGATGTGGCTGAGTATTACATTCTTTGTTATATCTAGGTTTTTGTTTGTAAAAGACTTATCTAACATCCTGTATCTATGTGTAGAATATTCCAACCTCATTTTGAAAGTACCAGTTTAATTTCAAAACTCAGGTAGGTCGTGTAGTTTCTCACCCCGATCAGACTGCGGTAAGATTTAAGAAAACGATGCCAGTTCTAGAAATCCAATTCTAATTCCAAAATTCTGCTAATAACAGTCAAAACTCCGTATTAATTCTATTTCTGACACGAAATTGTTGTTGTTACAGTTCGAAATCGGGAATACGGGCCACAATCGAGACGTTCTAGTTTCTTTATTTATATGTCTGTGTAAAATGTATCACTGAACTGAGTATTACAAATCATGTGTATCATCATCTAATAAATAAAATAAACTTCAGGAATAACGACTACAACCGAGCTCGGACTTCCTAATCCAGTTTTGTTCAAATAAAAGTCGGTCACATCGAGTCGCACAACGTATATCAGTATTTCCGTGGGAGTATATGGCTGTTCTAGACACTATCGTTTCCATGATACTGCACTACACGGTACATGTTCACGAAAAAATTCAAGAACGTGTTAAAATCCCGAGAACCCATGGTTGTCGATCCCCACCCACATTACGATAGGCGTTTTATCACCGAGTCACCCGCCTATAAAACATAACATTGTACTGTGGCATACACCTTCCGGAATTTACCTCTTCAATCCCTTTGTTCCCAAGATTTGGTGAAATAAGTCACACAGGGCGTTCGTTTCCATCTTATTTATTAAAGAGGTCGTATGGAACTTGTGAACTTTACTTTATTTCTATAGTACTTCGGCCCTCTTAATAACGATAAACAAACATATAAATTGCGAATTTAGGACAGAACATGACTTATCCTTAATACCCTTTATCTAATAAATAAACCACTTCAAATGGAATAAAACCTAATTGACGTTTATTCAAGTCTACTGGAGAATTAAATGAGGTCTACAAGGTTTAAACTGTTCATAAACGCCTTAGACAAGAGCGCCTTGAATTAGTGTTGCAAATTATCATTTATCTTCGGAAGGATTATGGGATATTGTTACAAATCTACAGTTTACACTTCGTTAGGGCACGGAGCTAGAGCATAACTTTGAATGAGAAAGGAGTCGTTAGCCGGCATTGCGCCAACCACTTTAAATATTCTCTATTTCCCATTGACCGGAGCGGTTGGTGCTGTAGCGGTCAATATAATCTAAATCGGTGCACATCAATACAGTAGTAGTGCTATCAGTAGTAAAGTAGTGTCTGCTCTCGAAATAGCGGTAGCTACGTTCTCGTATAACGTAGTACGCGTAGTATGGGCGTCACGGCCGAGGCCGGGGTGGGCCCCGCACCACTCGGCCCGACCACCCCGCCGACCTACCTATGCCGACGATAGATGGCGCCCCGAGATTAAATTGGCATATCGGATACACGATTTATTTCGCTCACCGATCGAAATGAAACATTACTCCTTCGAGTGAAATAAAAAAAATAAAGTCTGTATATCTCATCTTATAACGCTTATCGTCAAGTAATAGATTCAGTTTTGCGATAGCGGAATCCTTCAATTTCCGACGGCGCGTCGCGATACGGAGTTGCTGAAACGAGTGTATCGGCTCGGTTTGAAACCCTACATTTCTTTAGTTGCAAGTCAGGGGTTGCGCGGTGCGAACTATTCACAACTACGCTAATATATTATTTATTGGAAAATGGTCGCTTATGTTTATTTAACGCAATTCTCTGTCAAATTCTTCGACAATTTAAAATTCGCTGCACGTGCAAAACGCAATTGGACGTCACAATATATTCTACTACTTAGAGTCGTTTTTTAAAACAAATAGTCATTTCAAGCTGCTTATACATGCAAACAACGTTGCAGATGTTTTATAAAGCCGTCGCGAACCGTAGAATTTTAATTTATTGCGCTATGATAAGGACGAGTATCAATAATAATAACATGCTCATAAACTCTAGTAAGTAAGAATTTCCAAGCCGCGTCCGCAAACTGTACGCGTTAATTAAAAGTTACAGAAGATAAGACAACTTTGTTATTGAATAAATAAAACGTCCGTTTAAATGTCTGCGGAGGGAAATGAACGGATCCAGTTGGTGGCGCCTTTTTAGCGGGCGAAACTCGGAAAATGAAAAGTTCGTTCCGATCCGCCCGTCCGCGCGTCCCGCAGATCTACTCCTCTCCAAACTTATCGCACAGATTAATAACTGAAGCCGACTAGAACTTAGATCGAATAAACAACGATAAGGAAGATGAGCAATATTGTTTTGTTAAGATATTTATTGCTAGACATCAAATTGCTAACTTACAGACCACTTCAAACGTTACTTCTCAGAACTATTGGCTACGCGTGTAAAACCAACAAAATATGCTACAATTTCAATATAATTGCAATAAATTATGACATCCACGTGAACCATTGCTCATACGTTCCCTGTTATTAAAGCTACAAATTGTATTCGCATCTCGTCATATCTAGATCCGGGGCATGGAAGTAGATAGCGAAGTAAATCCCTGCTCTAGAATCCGCCAGATATTGGTAAACAGCCGCCAATGAAATCCCGCAACTGTGCGCGGTACTACGAAACTCTAAATTGTTTCGTCGACCCGCTTGTCACCCCTCTTATTTATTCCCATTTATCAGCCTATTTCAAGATACTCAATCAATTACAAGGAATTATAAATGAATGAATGAATGAGTTATGAGAATTTTGCATTCAATTACGATCTTGAAAACTGAATTATGATCTTGAAACTGAGAGTAGTCTGAAATTGAACGCGCACATATAAACGCGTTCAAGAGCTGTCAGTGTATAATATTCCATAACAATTTTGACACTGGCAGCTCTTGAACGCGTTTATATGTACATGCTGAACGCGTTCAATTTCATTGGTGAAATCCGCACTAAGAAGATAAAAACCTAACAACAAAACTATAATCAACTATGCTGTCCAAGTTTGTGTGTGTTTGGGTTTAATGATAATTTTCACTGAAAGTTAATATGTTACCACTTTCAAAATGGTTTCAGTATAAGAATTTTCCCCGGAGAAAGAGACGGATTCATCCCAAAAGTGCCATGACACGCGAATAAGGGATCATGTCAAAACATCCATTTGTCAACCATGGTAATTTAAGTACCTATGTAGGTATGTTATATTCCCCTCCCGACCTTTTATCCCTATAAAGATACCAATGACAACAATGTTTTTTTTCACAAAAGAAATCCCTGAAGAATCATAAGCTGTAGATATTTACAAAAACTTTAGTTTTTTATTAATATAAATTAAACGACATTAAATTAAACAGCCATTTTCAATACGAAATCAGGGGATGCAAGTCTAAAGTTAATTTAAAAAAATGATCTTGATATGTGGAGTATTTCGGATGTTATTGTGATCACACACGGGATCCGTACAGACACACGGACGTCCATAGATTTTTTTTCCATCAGGTTTTTCTTTATATATATTTTAGATAATTGTGTTAAAAGGATAGTTTTTTTACATATACATATTAAAGTATACGTGCGATATGCATATACAAAGTTGATACGACAGAGGGGCTTTTCTTTAAACTGAGTATACTAGGTACCATTTTCAAGCTCTGTACCAAAAATCAATTAAATAGGAGCAGTAGTTTAGTCGCAAATGATTTTTTAAGTTTTTGCCCCGTTTGAACACGATGTATCTTTCCTAACAGCTGATTATGTCTATACGCATAGGTCATGCACCTTAAAACGATAAATCTGAGTATAACCTATGCGTTGTTGCCGTTGTGACGCAAGTCACAAGTACAACCAAATATTTTCGCTAAAAAGATGACAATGCAAACAAGGAAGCAATAAATACACACACACTTGCATTTTCATTACGAGAGGGACAATCATCTGCAAAACACCACGCGTAAAAGAAATAGAAATAGGTCAGTGTGTTGCTATTGCATCCTAGCGATCGAGGGGCAGGGGTTGCGATCGGTAAGTGGGGCTGGGGCAGTGGGGCTTCTAAAAACTGGTTTTTTCAGTGCGCCGACGCTATTCTTTCGGAACGTACGCGTTTTGTCGAACTCGCGCGCTGACAATTGGGATTTTGGTTTGTTATTGTGATAGGACACTAAATAAGTTTAAGACAGTATTTCTTTTTTTATTGTGACAGGACACGTAACTTGGGATTATTATTATTTAGTGTTAGTGTTTTTTTTTGTGATCGACTGCTTTTATTGTGATACGACACGTAATTAAACTTTGGGTTTGTGTGTGTGTGTGTGTGTGTAATTAAAGTGTTCAACAATGCCTCGTGTAACTTACACGGCGTTAGAATACACTGACATGATTTTTAATTAGAAAAATAAATAACATTATTCTCTGTCGGTATAATTTGTGCATTCATGTGAATGACACATCGAGAATTTAATTTTTTTATGATTGTTGTACTTCAAAACCATACCTAAAACAAAAACCCGCGAGCCGAGGAGCCGCCGCGAGCGGGGGCGCCGCCCGCTTTGACGAGATAACACACGCCGACGCGCGTGACGTTGCCGCTGTTATCTAGGTATCTGTAGGTCAGTTAAATTTATTTTCAAAGGGTGGTTGCGTTTTACTCTGATTTGTAAGCTATTTAGTTTGTTTGAAAAAAAAAAAAACTCATTTTAGGTGCTTTTTATTTTTATACCGTATCGAATTAATACTAAACACGTATAGTATACGTAGTGTTATTTAATGCCCCTCTGTCATATCAACTCTGTATAAGAGGCAATCAAAGTTCAAGACAGCACTTGTTTTTGGCAAGTTGAGAGTAATGCACTAACTCAAACGCTTCGCGTTATGAGACGTGCACTATTAAAAGATATCGATTTAAAAGGGAAGGTATTATTATCATGAAGTGCTGATTATTAATATGGTGATAGCGAATAGATTACAGATACAGAATACAGACTATCTACATGCTTGAGGCATCACGTACGACAATTCGTTGCCTTATAGACAATAATTATGTGAAAGTAAATGCTTGTCAACGATAAGCAATCTAAAGTATACCAAACATAAATGCGAATGATTCAGATTTCGCTAGTTTAAAAGTTAGAACAAAGACGCTTTTACGAAGCTACTCCTCGAACTTCACCACGGAATTCAATATCCTCACGGAACAATAGTTTTCAAATAAAAAATTCTAACTTTAAATAGATATAAAGCGGGCTCTTGCATTGTTAAGTTGAACGGGCCGCGGTCACGCTAGCCTCCTTGTACAACTGCACGTTGTTGACAACCAGGTGAGGTGGCATCTACATCGCCACAAGACGTCACGCGAAATCCTGCATCGCGGAAGCAGCGCTTACCGCGCGATCAGCGTATATCGACATCAATCGTTGGGCAGTTGCCCACCAGACACGACACCCGTCTGGTCGGAGGATCCCCCCTTTCCTATAGAGGATGAGTGAACTTTACACTCTGTTCCTCTTACCTGTTTTTTAATCACCGCTGATCGTCGTCAACAATTGGCAATGTCCTTTATATCCTCAACTTCCACACACGGCTAGAATTCATAATTAGGATTACCTAACGTATGTTTGTTTCTTCACGGAGCTTTCCTTACCGACTCTACTTATAAATTTTAATTTTAATCTACATGTTTTTATTCTGTGAAACATGAAGGAAAGAACATGTCGTTATTTCTATAAAATTCGTTATAACCATGTACCAGGTTTAATATTCAAGTGCAATAAAATATCGATAAAGCGATTGAATATTCTTAACTTCAACACTCCTCCGCGAGTCGCGACCCGAGTGCAGTAACTTGTGGAGTTTCGAACTTTACATAATAAAACTTGAGGGTAAGGCGAACCGTATAATCTAACACTAGTTGATTGGTTCAGTAAGAAGACGAAAAACTTAAGAAAATTATTAATTGGAACTAGTCGTTGGCCACTAGGATAGTCTAGTATACTTCATACTAATTCCATGCTGCCATGTAATTTTTCTAAGGTAGCCTTTAACCATAAACAAAAGAGTGTGTGTGTCAAACGCATGGTTAGTGTGTGTAATGTCTTTTTAATTTATTTAATTTATTTCTAATGTATATTATATAAAAATATTAACTTGCTGCACTCCTCCATATAAACTTTAACTGTGCCAAATTTCATACTCCTCCGTCCCCGTAATTTTCGTAAAAAGGGGTACAAAGTTTTTGCTTCAAGATAGTCTATGTAGTTCTTACTAAAGTCCAAACTGTAACTTAAATTCACTGTAACCGTCTTATGGAATTTAAAACCACCTAATCATAAAAAAGTCTTAAGAATTTTAACACAATAAAAATAACGAATGAAAATTCCATACAGAGTCGTAAGTTATGATTTTATCAGTCAAGCTTGTGGCTCTCGTCGTGTACAAATCGCATTCCTCACATAACAGCATGTGGCACCAATGAAACTTTTAATGACTGCAAAAACCTTTAGACATTGTTTTAGTTAAGTAATAATTATTTACAATCCCTTTGTCAAGCTTACTTTATACCTACTTATCATGTAAATCGCCATTTTGCTTATTGATAAGGCATTTCACAATGCCCATGTCCGGTAAAGGACGTCTACATATAGGCTGATATGCAATGTAACTAAGATATTCACGAAGCCGTCTTTTGTTAGATTTCCATTTCCCTTCATTGTCGTCCATTCCAAACGTTCTGTAACGGGTTCTATGGTAATCGCAGCGACATCGGCACTCATGAGGACTAATGTTTCTTAATGAACGTGTTAAATTATACTCGCGACAAAGTAGACAAGAATAAATACATTACAAATGGACAGGGACGTGGAGTATGTAAGAAATGGAGTGCAACGCAATCTAGAGAGGAACAAGACAAAGTTATCTTCATCACTTCTCTCTCTAACTTTATTAATTTGTTAGGAGTATTGCATCGGAGAGAAATTAAATTATTAGATGATTGATTAAACTAAAACACTGCTATCGACTATATTCTCATAGCGTTTCTCGCTGCATCTAGCTGTCATGTAATAGACGCTATATTAATGCAGAATGCAAATATTGATACTGTTCTTTCGCAGATGATCTCTCCATTTCCTCCGTACTCCATGTACAGTGTTGCACAGGGCAGGTCGCTTATGCAACTTCTCGTAGGTGATATTAATTCTAATATTGATGACATTTGGTTTATGACTGCCACGTTCTACGCTGAGGATGAAAGGAATACTGTGTTCGCCGCTTTATCACGAAGCTTAAAATGTAATGGTGGTTTAAACCATATTTTACGGCAGCATTTTTGCCTACAAATTTTTTATTCTCTTATTATTGTTTAGTATCGGAAACAGTTTTTAATTGGGGGAAAACCTATCGCTTTTAGTTTTGCAATTCCAATGTTATTTCTACATATTGTATAGTACTTACCTATATGAAACTGCTATATTTACGTACAGTATCTGGGCGACTGAGCTCTGCTCTGGTGAAAATAGAGAAGGCTCATTTAATAGTATAGGAAAGTTCATAGTAATTCCATGCTGCCATGATAGTATGTACTTACTAATTCCATGCTACCATATCATTATTCTACACTACACTATATTACTATACTCTATGATTCTAAGATAAGGTAGCCATCTTGTTTTTATATTTTGGCCGACCGAGCTCTGCTCGGGTGAAAATACGGAGAAAACGAATTTGACTTAGCTAGTTCGATTTTACACCCCCGTAAACCACTATATTGCAAATTTAATCGAAATCATTAGAACCGTTTTCGAGAACTATATTCGGATAAGGAACGTCCTAAAAAGCAAAAACTTGTTGTCATTAGATGTCAATCGCTCTATCAAAATAATTAAACACACTTGTAATGTAAAACCTATAGGAATGATAACCTACACAACAACTTTATGGGATTTCTTAATCAACACAATTAATTCCGGATCGAAATGTACTAAAGGAAGGCTAATAACAATAAACTACATTAAGACACAAACCAGTCAATGAAATTCACTCGGTAGCGGTATAGCTTACCGATTAATTACTTAGAATCCATTAATTCGGAACGTATTACGCGTATCGATTAATATTTAATTAGTCGTCTCGTTCATTAATGCTCCGTCTAACTTCGGTCGCGAACTACATGAAAACTCTTATATGCCGAACATTTAGTAGTGTACCCCAACATGTTGAACAACCTCGTTTAGGCCTGCATGTCGGTATTTAACGTGCCCAGTTATAATGGCTGGATGTTTTGCATGCTCCACAATGAGAACACCATTTTGATTGCGCGTGAGATTAATGTAAAAAACAATATTGAGGAAAGAAACCATTATTTTTCAATTTTTTAAGAATTACGTGAAGATTGACCGGTAAAATATTAGCAAACATGTTTGATTATTTGAAGCCGAGTAAGAATATTAAATTTTTCAACGTCTCAGCAATTCAGGTGTCGCCAATCTTTCGTGTTCATCTACTATTCAGAGTGAGTGCTCGCGTCGTGAGAGAGTGACGATACGTTCAATGATATTATTCATTCACGAATACTCATTACATTAAGAGAAAATAATTTTTAGTAACTTTTTAGATCTTCGAAGAAAAGAGAATTGATCCTTGAACAAGGTGAGCTTGTTAACTTTGTTAGAGCGTAACTTCAATTCAGCTGTTCCCGATTTTAAAACTTTGTACATTTCATAGCACTCATTCATGGCTCATGCTGAATCTTTCTTTCCGTAATTCTTAGTAATGAAGTGAAATTGTTAAAATACATCATTGCAACTATCATTAATTAAAATGAGAAAACCTTTGCATAATCCATCAACAAACTGCAGCTCGAAAAAAAAAAAAAATGTACAACGCAAAGAGTAATGGATAAGTACATAATGTAACAAGATAATGACAGTCATTGTCATATTAAACGCGGCCGAGTTTAATCACATAATGGTCTGTTATTTATTGCAGAGCACACGTATACATCGTCCAATAAAAGCTACACCTTTTCAATGACCTAAATACTGATTTATTTATCAGCACTGAACCCTCGACATAACTCATAGGGGGTAAGGGAGGAATGCGAAGATGCGAACGGCAACGGTTTTACGATTCGACAATCGTAAAACTTGGAAACAATTCTCTTGAATACGTTATATTAGAAGGTACAGCTATCTATATTTTTCCCGAACGTTTTATTTTCCTTGTTTTATTGGAAAATGGTATGTTAATTAAATCAAATTTGTTTTTTTATCGGTAGCGATATAGCTGAAAAACCATAAAATAGAATGCCTAAAATGTAAGTCAACACAAAATATGTATGAAGCGTTTATCTCCAAACAAAGAATAATAAAAAGATTCACCTTAAAATACAATTTTGTAAAAATATTCACAAATTCGCATTTACTGTTCATTCACCGAATAGAAAAGGTTGAGTACGTCTGGGATTCGAAGAAAATTCGTACCTATACATTTTCTACGAAAACTAGTTTTATTTAGCAATTTTCTGTATGACTCGGACTGAGCCACTCCTAAATAGAGGTTGTATATTGAGCAGAAAAACTATTTCTTATAGAAGGGACATCAAAGCTTATTTCTGAGATAATGTCTGGTTTCGGCAGATCCGTAATTCCGTACTATCCGGGGAAATAAATAACGCAGTGTGGTCGTAAATGCGTCGTCAACAGCTCATAATAGTTGTTCGATACGGATTATGTAAGATGGTTTCAAAGGAAACATTTATAAATAAATGTTAATTATACTAACAGTTTGAAGTTTTGAAATGTGCCATTCTATCAAGTATATTGCGGAACCGATCTCTCGCGGGGGGACGCCATAATGGGTGGCTCGGACATTTCCGAGGACGCTGGACATTTTTTATTTTGTTTATTTAATTACACGAGATTCGGTTAATAGTCCGCTGCTTCAGTTATTGAAGAAGGAATAATCGGCTGGCAAATTGGTGCCTTTTACATCACACACTGATATGTCAATTCAATTTAATTCTTATTTGCGGGTGCGTATAGCAAGATTTTACTTATATCTTTGAAAAATAACAACGTATCTCAACATGATTTAGGGCAGAGACCCACCTTTCAAGCTTTTCAAGCGATAAAATCAATCTGCCTAGCCTTTTCCCAACTATGTTGGGGTCGGCTTCCAGTCTAACCGGATGCAGCTGAATACCAGTATTTTACATGGAGCGACTGCCTATCTGACCTCCACAACCCAGTAACTGGGTAATATACGATACCCCATGGTAAGACTGGTGTCAGACTTTCGGGCTTCTGATGACTCGTAACGACTGTCAAAGATCCACGAATGACAGCCGGGACCAACGGCTTAACGTGCTTTCCGAGGCACGGAGGATTCTCGGTATGTAAAGATGGTCACCCATCCACTGACCAACCCCGGCAAGCGTAGCTTAACCTGATGGATCGACCAGTGCGGCTGTTGTTACTTAGCCACGAGCTCCTCCCTCAAGCTTTTCAAGCGATACTGGTCTTTTAAGTATGTAGATACATTTTAAAATTATTTCACAGTGAAAGTGAAACTTAGAAATTTTTTATTCAAAGAAATTTACAGATTTCCAGAATAATGAAGCAATAAGAAAAATCCGCACTCCAAGAGGTATAGTCGCCCCGAATAATAAGGAAATAATTCAGAAAATAAAATATGCTATCGGCACCCAGATGTGTCGAGGATATGGGGGAAATTGGCGGAAAGCTCCCGTGGAGATTGAAATACGAACAAAAGGTTCCGCTCATGTGATATACAGCTTTTATAGACCACAGGAAAATGTTATTAGCTCACTAAATGCATAGGAATAGCTACCTACGTACATAAAAGGGTCGGTCACGTGTTTTCCTAAAAGGTTGAGCGGAATCCCAGGCGACGCTCAATAAGGTAGGCTAATACCGTTTGGCTACAAACAAGTATAACGTATGGTTCATATAAACATCGAGATATTCAACTAGTGCATCGCTTATGGCGGCCATTAACGCTGCCTGTCCACTGGAGCGGAGAGGAGAGGAGCGGAGCGGCGGTGTGCCAATATTAACCAATGGAATTGCATAAAACCTCCGCTCCGCTTCAGAGGGATTTGCGAACTAGTTTAAAAATTCATACAAAACCGGGAAGCGGAACGGGGAAGCGGAGCGGGGAAGCGGAGAGGGGAAGCGGAGCGGGGAAGCGGAGAGGGGAAGCGGAGCGGGGAAGCAGAGAGGGGAAGCGGAGCGGGGAAACGGAGCGGAGAAGTGGAGCGGGGAACCGCAGCGGGGAATTATTACTCGTCGCGTGAACTCGGTCTAGCTCCGCACAGTCCGCAACACCGCTCCGCTGCCTCGCTCCGCACAGTCTGTAACTCCGCTCCGCTACCTCGCTCCGCATCAATGGACAGACACTGTCCGCAACTCCCCTCCACTCCGCTGTCACGCTCCTCTTCGCTGCCTCGCTCCGCTTCAATGGACAGGCAGCCCTTGGTCCCGTACTCAATTAACATAAGAGATAAGTCTACACCCTAGTCTACAGATTTCATTGAGTACCTGTCATAGCGTTAACCTGAATCAATAGACGCATATAACTGCAAAAAGACAGACAAAAGAATCACTCGTTGGCGATGATAAAAAATCTATTTTACAACGGTTTAGTTTACAGACAGAAAAGGAAGGTTTAGTGAGTTTTCATTGGATAAAAAAGAGGAATCTAATCCGCGAAACTGACTCCCATGTCCGTGTCACAGACAGGAGCGTTGATTCTGTGCGCTGGAACGATCTAAACGATTCAACTATCGATAGACGAGCCTATGGGGCACGGGGACATTTAGCAAAACGAATTCACTATACGAGAATGTGCTTCACAACTGAATAAACTAAAAACTGAATCCTAAAAATGCATTTTCACAAAAAAATTACAGGTAGCAATTACATTTTAGAAGCGAGTTTTGTCAGCTTTGTGAATAGCATACAACTGCAAAAAGCTCTGTAATTGTCTGCAGGAGAACTTTATGAACAAATACTATTTAAGTTAACATTACCGTAGCACAGTTCTAGACACTTTTTGCGGACAATTTTGTTAAGGGCAGATAAACACAAACTACAAACGAATTCACGTTGAATTAATTTCTTGGTTGCGGAAATAAAAAACGAATGTTAAATGAGTATCACAAGTATTACTTGCAACGATAAAGCGGCTGTAATAGTTAGAATAGGGATGATGCCTGGGTAAAAAAATGAAATACTAATTAGTCCGTCAGTCAGATAATAAAAAAATATTAGACACGTATTTTTTGCTTTATCATATTAATAAAAAATTACTTAGTTATAACGCATTTTAAGTTGGGGAGTGGGGGTCGCTACGTCACTAGTATGTATAAAATCTACATACTCATGACGTCATGGCACATTTTACCTCAATGTATCGCCATAAGAAAAAATACGTGTCGTCATCCGTATTCAATACTTTTTTTAAACTAAGCTGTTATTCTGAAAGCGTTCGTTATCGCTGCGCGTACGAATGTACCTACAAATCTACAAACCGTGCGATTTTAATCTGCACTTCGCACAGTTTTTATTTTACTTTTCGTAGCTCTATTCGCGAGTCGCAACCGCTCACTGTTGGCAGGTGATGCATACGTACTGTACGTGCACGAATATAAAACTGCGACGATTTAACGAGACCTCAACTTAAGCCATTATAATAGGAATGTCGACAGTAAAAATGGCATTTCGAGAATAAAACACGTTTAGTTAGTGGTTAGCTAAGCTAGTTTTTGTTCTTTTTGGACAATTAAAGTGTGGTATAGAAAAAAGACAGGGGTTTTTCAACTTCCATGGTGCGAAAAAGGAAGACATTCGTGATTATAGCGTGCACGTAATGTTACAAGAATGGAGTGTTATAGCATATCGTAAAAATGAAATGCGAATGAACATACCACTTTCTAAATAACATAACATTTTGTAAATACAGACGCGATAATGAAGTGAAGCCACGATTATTGTCGTGAACATGTAATTATAAAACCACCAATTTTGAAGTCAAGACATAAAATATTAATAACGTGTATAATAGCAACAATAGCAAAATGATTACACAAAGCATTAGAAATAACACTGTAGCGATTCCGGTTACGTCCGGTTCGGTCATATTCATTATTATTCAGTTAGCAAGCGCAAATATTTTCGCTTGCAGTCTTGTTTTATGAGCGGGTATGTGTGTGCAGACGCGCCCATGTGTGCAGTTTGCACGTTTGCGTTTTGTGCTTTTTTCACAGTTTATTTATTCACGTCGCCGACAGGTGGCGCTGCCGGGCGATCTGGGCCCGCGATACGTGTAAACTGGCTCTTAATATTTCATTCCACATTTTATTCAGGCGCAGTCAACATTAAAGCGCGCAAGCTGTATCTACGATGTACGACCGTATTGTTTGAGGTGGAAGATATATTTAATACATCACCCGACAATCGACTGCACTACACTAAACAGTATCGCAGCTACTCCATTTATTGCCGCGCCATGTTTGAGTTCTACATTATTCATCTAATTAACAAGTAACACTCGACTCGGACCGAATCTTTTCTTACGAGTCTTATTTACACAACAAATACCTACCGAAGCGGTTGGAATTTACTTTTTCCGAGTAGTTTTTCATTGGTCGTTGAGTGAGTCGGTGAAGTTATGAGCCAATTAGCGAGCTGCTAGGATAAAATAGGGTTTTTATCGCGTTTGAGGAGCGACATTTTAGGCATAGCGGTGGGCGGACGTGGAACATGTCTGAGGTTATCGTCACTATAAACTACTTCACATCGTGCCTTCACACACCGTCCTCTATCGCTAATAGAACCTTTTTGTACCTGCAATCATTTATACGCTAAGCCATGCCACTTATCCGTGACATCTCGGATCGATTACTGTTAGTCTCATATCTCCATCAATTGATCACCCATTATATCAGAGTTAATTCCATTAATAAACCCTATATTTCTAATAAGTATTTTCTAAACATCCAACAGGATATCCGTTCGTTTGATGTCTGGCATTAATGCATTTATCGCGTTGTTTATCATAAGTTCATAACATTCCATATCAGTAATCTATTGAAAATAATGAGAATATCGGAAAGCATTCACTGAATGCGTAAATATTTATGAAAGAAAATGTCGATTAACTGAAAGGTTTTAACGTTGAAGTCACGACCACACAGCCCGATAAAAAAAAGAAAAATAAAGATGGCACCGAATGCCGGAAGAGGGGCACCCGGGCTATGAATTAAATATGCATGTAATCTAAAGGCGAAACAGGAAAACGCGCGAAACGGTTGGATAACCCCAAGCTTGTGAATAACCGATAATCCACAAAATTGACCGCAGAGGATATCTAGTCACGAGACAAATAACGAGTATTGTGTATTAGGGTTGCCAGATCTAAATGAAATAATATACAAAGATCTCTACATTTTTAAATGCAACATTGATCATTAAATGGTTTTTTGAAAAAGGAATTTCGCTAAGTATTTTCTGAGATTTGGCAACCCTATCCTTAAAGTTCTAATGACTGACACTTACCGGGCTTAGGTAGGGGTGTTTTGAGATCGTTGGCGGCCAACTGAGGATTCTCTTGGACCTGAAAAAGTGTTATTTGTTAACTGTGTAAATATATTCAGTTAACTAGTAGTTGCTAAGGAAATAAGAAACCTGTTTGTTATTTTTTCCAACTTAGTAATTGATTTCCCTAAAAATTTATAACGTTGTAAAGTTATAACGCTTAACTTATTGAAAACGTTCATCCTAACTAATATGATAAATGCGAAAGTGAGTTTGATTTGTTACGCTTTAACGCGAAAACGGCGGAACGGATTTGGATGAAATTTGGCACATCGGTAAATCATGATCTAGGTTAGGACATAGTATACTTTTTATCCCGACATTCCCACGGGATCAAGACTTATGAAGGTGAAACCGCGGGGCGCAGCTAGTATCCAATAAAATGTAACGCTTCATTTTATTCCGTCAGTGTATAGAATCCTTTACAATATTGATGCGCATCTAATAAAGTTTATTCTTAGAAAGATTTACGAGTGGCCATAGCATATAAAAATATTGAAAAATATGCATTTTTTCTGCGTTGCGTCAATGTTTACCTTTACCTACATTCTGGATCTAGATTTAAAACCAGATGTTCTACAGAGAACTCAATCGATTCCATAAACGTTACTATTATAGTATACGTAAATATTCCAGAACATTTAAATGAAACCTTGACTCGGCGATAGATGGCGCCACTAGTCATGAAATGCTCAATTTAAAATCCTCATAAAAACTTAATATTCAAGATAAAGTAGGTATTATTGTTTCTCACTAAAAAGTAAAAGACTTTATTATCTTTCCCATACATACTAATTCAAGTTAACGTAACGCAAACGTTATGTACCAAAAGTGATATGGAACAGACTTGATCATATTTCTTTGAGAATATGCCGAAAAATGTCTCCACTTTCAGAATTCTATCAAGACTATTCATTGGATTTTCGACTCTTTCCTCTGTTGCTTTAAGAGTTGCTTTACCTTGAAAGTTTGAGTGGTATTTATGGCCCTTCTCCCTGAATATTTTTTATCACCGTGATGCGGATTACACATACATTTTGGCAGTATTGCTGTCCGTAATATAACCCCTAAGCCTATTTAGGACATTAATTTTTTCGTTACGACTTTTGCATAAATAGAGACATCTGTTATACTCTTCCATATGGAAGTATACGAAAACTGTTATAGGTAAGTACTGTAAATGTTAGACATACAGTTATTAGAGAATAGCTAAATTTATTGGAGAAAACTTAATTATTAAAAATACCGGCCTCAGGGAATTATTGTACCACCGTAGAATTTTTTGCAAAAAACACCAAAAAAAGAAAAGTTTTTTGTACGGGGATCCCCTTTAATTTTTTATTTTTATTAATTTATTATTTGTTGTCTATCGGCAATGGAAATACACAATCTGTGAAAATTTCAACTTATCTACCGAATACGGTTCATGAGGCCCGCTGTCAGAGAGCGGAGGCTTAGTTATAGGGTTCCTTCCACCCTTCGTATACGGAACCCTAAAAAATATTAAAAGGACTGCCACTGTTTCAAAATTGTGTGCTGCTTATCAAATTCAAATTCATTTATTGGTGTGATTTTTGGTACATTTTTACATGAGATCTTAATAATAAATCATCATATCAAACGTCTCATTCCTTTTTAATATTTTTCCAGTTCGCAATTAACAATCTCGCTAGGCTTAGGAGGATTCTTTTTCATTACATAAGAAAAAAATTAAATTAGATATAATCGTAAAAAAATTCGAATAAGTACGTAATAATAATTTGGGCAAAAATGTTTTCATTCTATATTCTTTTTCATTACATAAGAAATTTTTTAAATTAGATATAATCGTAAAAAAATTCGAATACGTAATAATAATTTGGGCAAAAATGTTTTCATTCTATGATCGTACCGTACTTCTAGTAAGTACCACTTACCGTTGCTACGCGGCTACGCCAATAAAATATCCATGCCTACGTAAACGCATCCAATCATATTTTTCTTAGAACTAGCGTGCCGTCGAAACTGTTTCATAAAAGGTATAAAATATAGTCACATTTATCCAGTTAGCAACGTAAGGAATATTCTCGAGATATTTCCGACGATATCAGAGCGTTGCATCAATTGTCTTTTGTCACCATAAATCATGGCCGTTTGCGCGTATTTTTCGCGTGTTTGTCGAGGCGCGACCTTGCGCGGTAAGCATACAAACAAGCGTACACACACGTTTTAAGCGTAGTCATGAACTTGAAATTAGCATTTATAATTGTTTTCATATTTTCCGACTGTTGTGCGAATTTGTAAATTTTTCATAGAAATTTTTAATTAATTTTGTTAGCGTAGATTTATTACTATTTCCCTACGATTATGTAAGCGATTGTTGTGAGAGAATGTGCAATTTATTTTTATGTCATTTTTTACGAATGAGTGTCAAGGTTTGCCGACCTTGTTTTCGCAGTTAAGGCTAAGTTCAGACAGGCACTTGTCGGATGTTGCCATGAGGTATGATGACCATGTTGAACTGAGCCATAAAACGTAAATACTGAAACGTGTCTTACCTTATTTGTATAAGGGTTGAAGATAAACTTGTTCTCCAATTCCTTCCTCGGCGTCGCAGCTATCACTGACAACGGCGTCGGTAGAGACTTCATCTCCTACAAAAACAAACAATATAACTCGTATTAACAGTGCTGAAATAACACTGATTCATTGCATTCTTGTCTTGAGTGAATGATACGCACCTTTAAAATACTTTCTATTGGCGGTTGACTGCTATCGATAGCATTCTGTAAAGGAAACAACATGAATGATTATTTGTTTTGGAATTCATTGTGATAATTACGTATCGGAAAAACTCAGTACATTTTGTAGCATTAAACTAGTACCGGCTCCCGAGCACATTTTATTTAAACCGTTCGATATTGAACTGCAGTACTGTCAGATGCAGACAAAAGTATATAATAAAATTGTTGTCCGGATTCCGTACAGCATTTAAATCTACGGCAGAACCGCACGCCCACCGGGAACTGTGGGCACGTGGCGGACGAAATATTGTGACATCACAAATGCCCCGTTAACGTTTTACGCTGTATAATTTATATCGTGGCCGAAAAACAGGGGTAGTCAACACGATACATAGTCATACGCGTAACGAGATAAGGCGCGTTGCGCACATAAAACATTGGACAAATTTGCACTGGCAAGAATAAAACTACTTTTACGAGAATACATTATGCCTCCTTAGCGAAGCGGGGCGATTAAATTTAGGGCCCGTTTACGGTCGACTATGCTTGTATGATTTACGACTTTACGGCAATAAATGTATTGTATTGTTGCTGTTGAAGGAATCTGCTGGGGACCTTAAATATTCAAATTCGACGAACTGATTCCGTCCTTTTGTAACACAGTGCCAAATCAATTGGAAAAAGAGAGAGAGAATGTGTATTGGATGGTGTCAATCGTTTCTGAAGAACTCGGTATCGACGTTGGATTGTTAGAAATAAAGGTTAAATATTCTTTTTATGTACACAGTATCGAAGATAAGTAATTGTCTTCTGCGAAGAACGCGTGTACAAACTACAAAAGAAAAGGGACTGAAAAGGCTTTTGAATTAAAATAACTCTCATATTACATTGTTACCAGAATTCTCGGTTCATTTCGGCTCAAATAAAATAACACTGATATAATGTCCTTTAAAACATAACTAAACATATTTAAGCTCAATTCGCATGTTGGATAAAAAAATAATTGCAGTATAAGTATGCCATTACAGCAATGGAACTTATCCAAATAGTTGCCTAATAAAACGAGCCATTCATTCATAATCTGTCGACCTACGACAACAGTAGACGCAATCGCAACATTTTCATTTACTTCATATACTTTGATCACAATTCAAGTCACGCAAGAACCCCTTTGTATCCAATACCATGACCCTGTTTACACCTCACCAAAAACCAATTAAATGCAATAAACGCTTTATAAGTCAAATTAGTTTGTTACAACAGAGTTTTTGTACACTATAGTATGCTACACCCACTTGTTGACCTATCTAGTGTTGGAGGCGCGAACAATACCTGCGGCGAACGTGTGGGTGCGAACTTCAAAGTTCAACATTATAGGGATAGGCTTCTGGACTCCCAGTGTTTGTGGTAGTATCTAATCCAATAACCGTTACCGTAAAATAACATTGTAGCAATCGGATGAGATTAGTCGATCAAGGACTTGATGTGGGAGAAATAATAAGAGACAAATTGCTGATAGGACACTCGATTTTGCGAACGGATCCCTGGGAGTATGACTTTATCAGAACAGGCTTACCCGTTCACTAATTAATAGAATGTACCACTTTTTACATACAACCGCATAGTAAGGAGTAACAAGGACTGCATAACTAAATTCCTGAGAAGTTCTCATAATAAATTATGAAGCAAATAAAAACAGTTTTGTAAAAACTAAACAGTTGACGATCGCTTAATTATTGACAACATTGACGCTAGCCGAGGGACGGAAAGGCACGCGACGGTCGTTAATACAACCCTTTACCAGCCACCTAGTGTTTACAATACTTTACAAACAAATGGAAAATTTAAAATCAGTGTGCTGCAATATAGGCGTTTCAGGTTGACTACATTTCATTGACCGGACTGCTGTGTCGATGTCGTGACCACGATTTTTGGTCTAATTGACAGTTTTGTCGACATCGATATAGGGAATGTAGATGTTTAATGTACTTTAGCCTTATATAGTCAAATCAAAGGATCAATGATCATGAGAAGGTAAGCCTTGATTGAAGATGATGATGAAAGGATGTTATGATAATACCGGTGATCACGGCAGAGCTATCATGAGACTGTATGTCGAAGCAATGAATGAGAGATGTTACTATGAATGAAGCAATGAATATTTCGAGGTGAGCTAAGGACTCCTTATCAAACTGACCTGTGACTGGATACCGTTGGGTATCCTGATTGGAGGCGGTCTGTGCGGGGCTCCCGTTGAACCGGAACCGTCGCTCTGCACCAAAA
Source organism: Agrochola macilenta (assembly GCA_916701695.1). Classification (NCBI taxonomy): domain Eukaryota; kingdom Metazoa; phylum Arthropoda; class Insecta; order Lepidoptera; family Noctuidae; genus Agrochola; species Agrochola macilenta. The sequence goes on along the minus strand of OU753564.1, from coordinate 5,975,069 downwards.
AATATACATTAATATTCTATTCACCTCCCCTCTTAATAGAATTACGTTTTGGGATTTCTTAAACGACGTCTCTGAATTGGATTTGTTTCGTTTTGTCGACAAAATCAGAGCTCGTTACTCTTATAAATTGTGCTTAGTTAGAAGATTCTATACTACATAGGTTTTATTATCGTTTGTAGGTTTACACTGTAAGGTAACAATACACATACGCAGGTATCGTCTGATTTCCTAACTCACAAGTTCTCTGTATCAAATGTATTCTGTCATTCATCACCGTATGTAGCAGTTTCCAGTTTCCCCGAGTGATCGAAGTTGCTGGCGCCGTTTTGGAGTTAACCACATTAAACTTAATTACAATGTACGCCTGATGAATAATTCAGCCAGGAATTAACTAGTCCAAGATGTGGCTCTGTTAGGGCATCAGAAGTTTCAAATGAGACGTGAAAAGGCCGGTCACGCATCGTGTGACCCCCTTAATCAGCCCTACGACTACAACTATAAGTATAAATGTGACTCCCAACACGCTCTTCGTTCTGTTCTAAATCTAAACAAAAGCTTAGATAAAGCATCACAATAATAAAACGAGTTTTTAAAGAGTTAAAGCAGGAAAAAGTTGTATTTTCGTTAAGCATATTTCAGAGGAGGAAAGCGATGCAGCACAAATGATGGTGGAGCACGAAGCGACGGAGTTTGGTGGAGAATTTAAAAAGTTTCATGATAACACAACATTTTCCTGGTTGATATTGCTTTGTAAAGCGTACAGCTTGACAATAAACACCATTGTGTACCGATAAGCAGTTGTAACGAAATTTTTCTCGATTCTCGCAAGGCTCGCAATAACGAGTATATCTGGCACGTTTGAACGCGAGACACGTGTCGGTTTTTATTTATCATAACTCTAGAACATTATTGTGTTCTAGTTTTTTCCACATGTATGAGGAAGACTCAAACCGGATTTTTCTAAAGAAATAAATGCGATTAAGGGCCATTCACTCATTAGACGATAATCATATTCTCGCTACCTTACACGAGGTGCTCAATATCGTTTTTTATCAGCTTAGTTAATACAATTTGCACTCTATAAACAGATTGGACTCTATTAAGATAGTAACTTCATTCGGGTCGCATAACACCTAGAGGGCAACATATAAGATCCCGTCGCGCCGCATATAAAACATTGGCAGGTTGCAGGGTGGCTGTGGCTTTGAAACATATAGTTTATAGATATAGTTAAAAGTGTTTACCTTGTTGTGTTGGATATGGGGGCGGTGATGGCGCACGCCGTTCTGTGGGGCGTGTGACGGCTTCTTGAACTCGCTCTCTCGCCGAGATGGTGGGCCTGTGGACAAAGGAAACATATTTATTAGTACTCTTAGTTATGTCGATAATAACATCAACTAAGCCTATTGTAAGCACACTGCTGACATTTTTGGCCCATCGCCCAAACAAAAATGGTGATTCTTTAAGTGAGATATTAATGTTGTTTATTTTATCTTAATAAGCTTATTCTGTTTCGTACAAACATCAATCTCCAAGAGACTAAGTAATTATTGTTTGGTGTCAACGTTTACCGCTTCCCGAGATTTTTATGGATTAATAAAAAACCGACATCACCAAGTCTCGAAATCATAAGGCACTTTAACTCCCGTATAACTAAAAGAAGGGGGTGGGGTCCCCGTTCCCCCTGCCACCCCCGGGACTCGTGAGGGGAATCTCGGCTAGGTGTTTAGCTGGTTTATGGAGATTGCGATCAGGACAAAGGAGTCCAAGTTACGACGCCTAGATTGCGCACTGATCCATATAGTCCCCTCTAAATAGATAGTTACCTCACCTTTTTTCTATCAGAAAGTTATAGAATGAGTTTTATAGTGTTTGTATTATGTGCAAGATGTGTAGGGAATAATGGAGTTCATTGTGTTCTACGGGTATTATTGGGACGGATATCGTTAACTTAATCCCCCTATTATGGGAGGTCAATGGAGGAATGTGACCCATCATAATAATAGTGAATAATATATTTGGGTAACTAACTGACTTTAACATTATTCCAATTATGTAGTTTACTTCTGTATATATTGAAGAGCACAAAAATCGAAGTTTTAAATGGAATTTATAAGGCATCAAAACACATCTCCCGAAAACATATCAAATATATTATTCTCAAGTCATATTCTAAAGAATGCATGGGAAGAAATCTCATGCTCTTCAGAACGTAATTGGATTACGATAACATTCAATAAATAAGATGATTTGGTTATTTTGAGGCCACCTCTTAACTGAGTACGCGAGAGTGCAGAATATCTTCAATTACTTGCACGCACGTAATGCTTACATGTGATTGGTCAATTTACTATTTCCCATTACCCGCTACCAGTTTACAACCGCTAATGCGATTCACTAACAAGAGCTGATCATCATAACATCCATAACTGAATCTCATTTAGCGATAAAACGACGCGTAAAGGAGAACACACGGTGAAGCTACTTTCAAATATGTTGCATTTTACTGGAATTTAGCTCTTATGATAAGACTTTTTAAACAAAATTTGTGTGCGACACTTATGTTGATGATATATTTGCTGATAATATTGATGACAATATATGAACTCATACTGATATATACGAGTAGACAATATATATATATGGACCTAAGATACAAATGTAAAGTATCTTTAAATTTCTGGATTTACTTTACACACTCCTGGAAGTTTCATTCAGGAGGAGGAGCTTGGAGGAGCTCGTGGCTAAGTAACAACAGCCGCACTGGTCGATCCATCAGGGTAAGCTACGCTTGCCGGGGTTGGTCAGTGGATGGGTGACCATCTTTACATACCGAGACTCCTCCGTGCCTCGGAAAGCACGTTAAGCCGTTGGTCCCGGCTGTCATTCGTAGATATTTGACAGTCGTTACGAGTCGTCAGAAACCCGAAAGTCTGACACCAGTCTTACTAAGGGGTATCGTATTACCCAGTTACTGGGTTGTGGAGGTCAGATAGGCAGTCGCTCCATGTAAAATACTGGTATTCAGCTGCATCCGGTTAGACTGGAAACCGACCCCAACATAGTTGGGAAAAGGCTAGGCAGATTGATTGACTCCTGGAAGTTTAATTATCACATTTATCACTTAGCATCCACACTTCCACAGTATGTCACACGCTTTATCCCGGGCACCGCTTCAAAACTCTCAACCTCAATACACGTATCGATGCAATCCGACGATCTTATTGGATTAGAGGCAAAAACACCGCACGATAATCTTCTCGGCAATAACTCGAGTATTTTTTCGGTAGGTAGCTGATATTATAACTGTATATTTATTTTTATGGGAACGGGTACCGTGGGAAACAATGGTTGCTTGGTTAGTTTATCTGCGATTTTTTCATCTTGGCTTGGTGTGAGTGCACTCTGTTCCACACATGCAAAAACATTCTGACTTGAAAAACTTTAGGTATATCCATGATAGATAGAATCGAAGCTGTTCAGAAAACGCCTGAATAGGGATGATGACAATTTTTTTTTAGTCCGTCATGGAGATTATTAAAAAATATTGGACACATATTTTTTCTTTTTTTTACGTAATCTAAAGATTACGGCGATACATTGAGTGAAAATGTGCCATGACGTCACGAGTAAGCAAATAATACGTGTCTTATATTTTTTTATTATCTGACTGACTAAATAAATTTGAATTTCTTTTTTTTTCCAAGCTTCATCCCTGTAAATTGTGTTACAAAACATTCAAAATAATTGTAGCAACTTTTGCATTAGTATCTCTCACCTAATATATTCATGAAGTAAGATTAAGCAGAGATTACACGTGCTTGCATCGTAACTTTATTCACAGCTCAGAAACTTATGTACGAGTATCAGAAACTTAGACGCTTCCAAACAAAGACCAAACTTCAGCATCGCACCATTCTGCGGAGAGCAACAAATTCACTTATCAGCTAAGCTCTCGACCTGTATCCTCAATATCCAAGTAAGAATGGTAACATTGGTAACAGAATATTGTGGAGTAGACCCTCGACAAAAGAAGACGGACACACAATGAAAGTCGGGAGCGACCACGGCGTATCGGCGCGCGTGTCCAATTCACCCAACAAATACACACCGTTACCTTATTGCGTCCATTGTTGATTCAAATCCGATACCTCACCTTATGATCTTGTGAGAAATCAAAACAATTTTGAATATTACTTTCTAATTCAATATAGAAACTGATTGAAGATCCTAGTTAGGGCAATTCCTATGTTCAAATACTTCTTAGACCTCCGGCATGAGAAATCCTGGCAGCTTCTCACAGAAACGTTCTATATCTACAGTTAACCTATCTGCAGCAACATGGTTGATGTATTCGCATTTAGCTTTATTATTAGTGTCATAAAATTGATTAGCTGCTAACGATTCCGTTTCAATGCAACGAAGGGAAATTGTGACTGATGTCCACAAATCGTTAGCTGTCAACTTGCCACTACAATGTGCAATTTGATCACCTTCTAACCCGTCATTATTTACGCTACGTTTTTCAAGTCCTTTGGCACTGTCATTACTTAACCCGTTATCATGTTTAGTACTATTAGACCAAATTAATCATTTTACTTAATTTACCTTTTTATTATTTGCTAATGTAACCTCAATATGAGGGTTTTATTGCAGGTTAAAGACCACAAACCGCGGATAAAATTTGTAATTATTATCTGACTCATTATAAATAATAAAAATAAAAATAAAAATCATTTATTTTCAGGCGTCGCCGGCCCATAGCGTGTTAGTAATCAGTACAAACTTAAAAACTATGTTAGTAGTAACACTTAAACACACATGAGTACTCGTACAACAATAAAAACACAAATACACAATAAAAACACAAATACACACTAAAAATACCGCCAAGATAAGAGGAGGAAGATTCATCAAGTCCCATGTCTGACATGCAGTTTGATAAATCTATCCATAGTAGGCCCTTCTAGCCTTTCTGCAAACACCTTCAGAATGCTATTGCTGCTTCCCCTCAATCTACGTATCACTGATGCCACTTTTTTGCGCATGATCGCGAAATAATCGTCAGTGTGCGCATCCGCAAACATCCCTGACGCACTACAGTAAGGTGGAAGCCTCAACAGCGCCCTGAAGGCGTTATTATATTGAATGCGCAGTGCGCTGTCTGCTTTTTGGGTATGATTAGCCCACAGACTGCTGGTGTAAAATATTTGACAAAACGCCTTAAAAAGTGTTATTTTAACCGGTGCTGAACAACCAGCAAACCTGCGTGCTAGCATGTTTCCCCTCACAGCCAGCGCCCTGCGCTCCCTTTCCATGTCTAAGTCATCTTTTAGATCCTCGGTAACAATATGGCCCAAATATTTAAATTTCGACACCCTGTTCAAGGGTAAACCGTTCAGTTCTACGGGTGGGACATTTGAGGGACATTTATTTCTTCCTCTAAAAACCAATAACTCACTTTTCGTGGGATTATACTTTAGCCCATGTTGTTCAGCGTATCTTTCACAGATAGTGAGTAACTTTCTGATTCCCCCGATTGTGGGTTCGGGATTGTGGGTTTGATTCCTCATTGCATCCTTCTGACAATCAGAAAATTCTGATTATTTTTGGTATGGAGTACTTTTTGCGGTAGATTAGTTAGCCACGCCCTCTATGTATTCAATGCTAATAAGTTTTTCTACTATCATTGGCTCCGGTGTTCGCTACACACCTGTGTGAATAAATACATAGCTAATCTTTTATACATGGCCGATCATTAATATAAATAAAATGCTTGTAGTTTCATAGTTAACAAATAAAAGACACCAGGTGCCGTACGGTGTAAGTCTATATCCTGTGTAAAAAACCTTTTATTTATTTGCGACCAAAGTTAAAGTAAAGCAAAAATATTAAGAACCGATCAGCTGCCATCAGTGGCAGCCCTGATTGCTTGTAGGGTAGTTTTATATGAGCGGTCTGGTGGCGGGGTGTGGGGGGCGCGGTGAGAACAATGGCCACTGCTGGCCAATGACGCGAGCACCTGCGGCCGTTGACACGTGCGCACGCGATCCCTGCGACTCGTATGCTTTGTTGATAATTACATGAATTTATATTTCCGCAAACGATTAAATTAGTATCATACTGGAAAGTTTGTTGATGAGATTAAAATGTAAATTTGACTATACATGTTTCAGTGTCTTTAGAGACCAGATCGATACAGGATATAAACCTAACACCCACGAGTATCAAAAGAGGACCCGATATAGCTACTATCGTGACGAAATACTTTCGTATAAATAATGTTCACTAAATACAATTTCCGAACCACTATTTTTGGCCTTCCCTCGGGCATTATCCCACTAACTAGAATAACAGATAATGTTTATACCACGTTCGTTCCGCCCTTTGAGCGTAATTGAATATTAAAAACGGTAATATAATAGCAACGTAGTGTAGTGTAATTCATAGCTCCGATTTGCATATTTATATTGGAATCGAATGAAACGAAATCTGGCACCTAAACACGCAAGTTGGTAAGCGTATTTTTAGCCTTGACAGTGAAGCTTTGACAATTGTCAAGGTTTATAGTTATTGGTTATTCCAAGATGACGATGATGATATTATTATATGGGATTGATAATTGTCTTAACTTTGAGAAAAGTCACGTTCTCTTGGTTGACGATCTACGATTATTGGCACCATTCACATCGTAGTATTGACTTGGGATCCCGTGCCTTTGATTGCTTTTCCGATTCTCTATCTCAATCGTGTTCGTGTGTCAACAAACATTTCATTGACCTTTGTACGCGTTAATGACTGCAGAGAGCGAATTAATCAACCGCGGGGGTGATTACGTTACACACTTACAGTAGCAATGGGTTTCATTTTGACAGTTCAACAACATTCATTGAGTTATTTACGTTGTTGAGCAGACAGATTTTTCAAACATATAAAGCAATGGATTAGCAATCCTTCAAAATCATTCAGACTCTGATTGATAGTATGCTACGCCATTAGGGTGCAGGTATTGAATAGATAAGGTGGGGTGCTGTCTTAACAGAATGTCGGTTATGTAGGGATATCAGGATCACCGTTAATATTGTATAAACTATAAAGGTCCTTGTGATTCAGAATGATGAGCATTATGAGCAGAATGCGGGGCACGCATCGTCTTTGTTCAGCTCGAGGTCGCAGCTCACCGCGAAACGTAACGTAAACGGGTCAATGCGATCTGCAACGACACGTCTCGAGGCCTTTCCCTCCGCTATAAGGAAGTCAATACGATTTATTCACAACAGCGAAACTTGTCCGTGTTATACACAATTTATAAAAGTGCTTAGATACACGGAGCATCATTTGCTTCCGCCTCCAACGACCTTTGACAGAGAAAAACTGTTTTCTATCACAACTTTCTAAATTGGATAACACTTAAATTTATCGTGATTGTTACGGCCTATAGAATTTGTTTGGCATTTATTTGGTTACCTTGTCCAATTGCTGTTTCAACAGCAAAATATTCTTACGAAACTTGAGTACTCTTAAAGCCAATACTTAACCAAAGATACAAAATGTTCTGCACTTAAAAAGGGGTCATTTCGCTACTGTAAAAACGCACTAAATTCTGCGCAAAATGATCAACAAACGCATTGCATTCTCGCTTTACGACTGAAAGGTACAAGAAGCAAATCATTCAAGAACACAAACCATTTGCTAAACAAAAGGATTTATTTTGAGGAGTTATTTTTATATCTTTTCTATCACAGTGCAGTACGTCGGATATGGCACGGTGGCGAACGACGCTGTATTTTGTATGCAGACAACAGACTGCATAAACAGAGAACACACAGACACAATCAATGGAGTACCTCTTACACAAAGAGGTATGTGTGTTATTGGACATTTACACGAGAACAACATAGTTTTGGTTTGGGAAACGGGAAATTACTTTATAACAAAGAAAATATGAGTGAGATCTTTAGTATGGGCACAAATCAATAGCGTAACGGAAGTTGCCCTATCACAAGAAGAAAAGACTTCGGAAAGAATGTATAGACGGAATAAAGGAAAAACTGATGAAGAGAGACAAAAAAACTTGCCACAACTACATAAAACACCGAGCAAAACCAATCTTATGGGGTGATGTATATCTATTGCGGTTCGCAAACGGATTAAATGAGTTAGAAAAGAACATTTTCGTAGCAACTTCAGTAATCTTGAGGTAATTCGCAATACCTTAGCCCCTCACAGCTTCCTTGTCAATAAATAACTAAGACTTTCACGTTGATCCTAGCACTAACATATTTCATTCCTTTCAGCATTACGCAGAGGAATCTTTCTTACAACTCATGCCATAAAAAGGAGATAACTCGCGTCATAATTTCGAAGGCTGAACATTTTGGGTTGTGTCCTTAATGAATATTAGTACGAGAACGAGGTTATTACATATAGCTCGGTCGCGATATCGCCACGATTTAGACTACCTCCGAGCAATAATCCTGTCCGAGAATAATTTACCATATTACAACAATGGGGAGACCGAATGCTAGTCTCTCTAGGTAAGCCTTTACGTGGATGAGGTAGTAAAGTTTTTTAGGTTGGCATTCAGTTTATGTAAGCTTACAAATAATCTTAATAAACCCGAGTTTCCTTGTATCTTGGAAAAGGCCATTCGGAGGAAAGTACTAAAAGGTTTCTGTACGCATGGTCTGTTACGAAAGAATCTGATGCAAATGTAAACAAATGGATCAGAAATCGTAGCTAATTTTTCATTTGACAATTGATGTTAACTTTATAAAAAAAACATAAATGTGAAAATGGGAGCCAAGTTCAATATTATGAATAAGGTTTGTTGACTGCGCCGACAAAAGAATTGAGATCTAAATGGGTGCCAAGTTCAGTAAGAACATACAACATTCAAAAATAAATTTTAAACACAAATTCTTGTTTTTTTTCTGCTATAACAATGCTTGGTATTAAAAAATATAACTTCTTAAATTTGAAAAAAAGTGGTGACATAAACTTGGAACCCCCTAAATATAAATCAATGTGTAAAAGTATTTTTTTTACCTGAACAGTTCTTTACACTTACATCACATACTTTTAGAACAGACTATAGATCCGAATCATCGTGCGTTACTTTTCACTATGTGTTCACTATTACATTTTTGTTACCAAATAAAGGCTTGTGCAGACCAGCGCGACTTGTCGAGCGACGCGACGCCGGTTATTGTTATACTGTGAAGTTTTCTTAGAAATTGTATTGTTCGTGTCGCGTCGCGCTGGTCTGAACAAGCTTAAATAAGTCATCCGTCATTATCTTTTACGGTATTACGGACTTTTGGACATTATGCAGATAATTGCGGTAAATATCTGAGGTAATGGGTCTCGCAGAAGGTCTAACAAGTCATGTTAAATTTTCGTCTGTAATCAAAATGTTGTGGTTTTGTTACCAAAGGTCACGACAAGTATTATACAAATATAAGAAGATGGAACTTATTTAATTACCTACTGTGATTTTGGAATTGTTAGAAAAATAAATAAAATTGAAGTTGACCGTTGAGCTCAAATGTTGACATTTACCAATCATTGGTTACAAAATATAAATGCGTTTAATAATGTGGTAACAATTGACACTACGATATGCAACGTGACAAATATAAATGTTTGACGCTGAGGTGCGCGTTGCGACATCTTGTAAGAGTATGTTACATCAAAAATGGCATCGCGGCACAAAATACAAGTAATTCTTGAAATTTACATATAATCAACGTCTATTCGAGGTCTGGCGGGGCACGTTCGACGTCTGCCGACGACACTCAGCCCATTTGTATGCACATCACACACTGGCAGATTTCAGACGCAACTCACTAACAAACGTATGTTTCTAAGTATTACTGCTTATTTCGAACAAAAACTCTGTAATTCAGGTATCAGTTGCTTTCTCCCTTCAGGCGTATAAACAAAGCCTTCCACGCAATGGCTGCGTGTGATTATAACACACGGCTGAATTCGTATGTAGCAATAGCAGCTAGATTTAAAGATTGCAGTCGTGGCACGATATCGCTTTCATATACACCAGCCATTTTATAGAAACAATTTCGTAACAATTATTATACTTAGCTCTAAAGAAAATGCGATGTTTACTGAATCAAATGTTAAACAAATTGCGTATAAGAAAGTCAAATGTCGGGCTTTGATATTTGTATTAAAGGATGGGCGAATATTTTCCGAATACGAGACACGTTGAAGATTACAGAAAATTCGCAAACAGAGGCGGCGCACACCCCAAGTCCCCAACCCGCCCGGTGCCGTCCCCCAACTCGCACAATGAAAATAGATTATAAGTGGGTAACTGGTGGAGATAGGAGTAGCGAAACGCATAACACGCGTCCAGTGTCAAACGGCCATAAATTGTCCAGTTGGCGACCGGCGACCTACACGCTATTTTATGAACGCCACAACTCCTAACCCAATACACACAATATAATATATTTTGTATGTTGTTCATTTTTCTCGGCTGGCGTCGGAATCAATTCCCAGCTGTCCCTCGGGGGCAATACCTCATATCGGTGTCCTGAGAGCCGTGCCTCATGCCAATATACTTTGTAAGTAGACAGTGCGCACACCAAAAAAACGGCTCGTGTTGTTTGTTACACGCGATATAACCCGCAAATAAACATGTTATTATGTCGCTGTAATTTCCACGACGATTATAAGAATCTGCGGAACGCGCTTCAAGGGTTTTAAGCCCCCATTGGGTGAGAATAAGAATGAAGAACTAATGAGGCTTAATCCTCTAACAGCCGTAGGTAATAAGTGCATAATGATGTGGCTAGAAAGGAGGAATGACTAACGACGGCGGCAGTGAAGAATAAACTCCATTGGCGCACACAGCTTCCTGTACATTTATCATATTTCACAAAGAGGTGAGCAAAATAAAAGAGTGAACTAACAGAAATAATAAGAGTAATTCAGCATTCACGTCGGCTTTACCACCTCCGAAGAATTACCCTCATAAATCTTTCATTCGCGCGCCAGTTCAGCTACTCACTTATTAAAATAATCCTGAACTCTATACGCGACGGTTTACCGTCGTTATTTCGTAAATCCCGATATTACCCCAAAATCCGTATCCCATTTAAACAATACGTACATTATAATCTCGATTACAAATGTAAATTATATTTGCGAGGGCCGAGTTACCGTGTAATAAGGCCAGGGAGCCTGAATGTCAAGGGTGAACACCACGGTATGAAATAAAACATCCGCGTTTATGGATGTGTAAATGATGACTGATAGCCGAGACGGATCAAAGGCCACCGCTTGCACATAGTGTGGAGTTGCGAAATGTTACGTAATTTGCATTCTCTAATGAAAATAACACGTTGATAAGGAAACGTGCGGAAGTTACATTTATCACAGCCGTAGGTCGGAGAAATGTTGGTGAAATAACTTTCCGCGTTCATTTCTTCTTCTATAAAGCGTACCAGTACTATATCTATTTGTTATGCATGCAGTATCCCATTGTAAGTTGCTATAAATTCTAATTATAGTTAAAGTAATTACGACAATGAGTCTGTTAACCGGAGGAATATCTTCCACTAGAGAGCAATAATTCGTGGACAGATTTGCATAACATTTCTAAATACTTAGTTTAACATTTCTGTCTATAAACCACGTAATTACTGCCAACATTGCAAGTAAAGCGGGGTTATTTAGAAATGCGAAAAATTTTTAGAGCACAAAGTGCAACATGCAAAAATGACTGCGAAAAGTAGAGTAATATACAAAGCTTGATGAAACTGAGGCGTAATATGAAAAGTACGTTTAAGTGGGGCGGAGTGCGGTTTTGGGGAGGCGATGGCGAAAAGAAGGGGGTATTTTATTTTATTAGGATATAGTAACGCTAGCTGTAAAACAGGCACGTCGGTAGTACTCGAGGCGTAAAGCAATAACGTTTAGGGTTTATAGAAACCTACATAAGCGTAGACAGTTTATCTCTGTCACCTTTTTACCTTCCTCCCTCACAACTTGGTGGTTGAATGATATACGAGCTTTTCTATCTGCCTCTGATGGTATTTAGATGTAATATATATTCTATTTGAGGACAGTTTAATTTACTTCAGTCTAGACAACAAGTCGAAAGTTGACCTTCAATAGTAGCAACAGGCTCGCCGCCAATCAAATCGAACCTTTTGGCTAAATGTGGGCGTGTGACATCTCTGCCTACACACTACCTTTAAACAGGTGACTCATGGTTTAAAGAAACTTGGATAATGACTTACAAAATAACCTTTAAATAGTCTCAAATTTTCTTAAAGACATTATACATAAATGATGTCTATAACAGGTTAAAACTGCGACTTGTTATCCAAAAATACTGAAGTTTCACAGGATAAAATATTTCCAGAGATATTAGAGAGAGAGAGAGAGAGAGAGTATTATATAAACAACCAATACCAACGAAGTTAAGCAAAACAATCCGATCGAGTCGACACTATTTGTCCACCGTGACCATAAGATAATTAAGAGAACACCAGTTCCCGTAAACCATCGGTAGGCTTCTAGGCAGCCATTAGTAATGAATGGTGAGAACAATAGTGGACCACTACGGGCCACACCGCCTTCCACGGCCGTGATTGGTAAATTGAACCTTGACTCCGCAACTAGGTCGAATACATCTTGTACTATTCATGACTATGAAGTAACCGTGCAGTATACCCACTCTATGATGTATGATCCGGAATATACGGAATGTTAACATAATTAGAATCTTATTTGTCAAACTTAGCGTAACTTCTAAGAGATTTTTATTGCAGTTTTTTATATCGTACCAGTCTTAAGACTCCGAGGCCTTAAAAGCTTGGTCATGCTCTATAAGCTACTCTTCATCCATTTATTCCTGAACCACTGTAATTGCAGATGGCGCTCAATCCAGCATCAATTTATGTACTTCAGTATCTTTAATAACTGCTAGAGCTTCTTTTAGCGTACGAGTATCATCAAGAGTGAACCCTCTGCTTCCATTCTATTCGGTATCACAAGTAGAAGTGAGTCTTTTGTTTTTCTGGTGAAAAGCCGTACTGAGTCATCTTGGACCTTGACATTTAGTTAAAATTTTTTGACGTATCTTAAATGCTTCCCACGCTTTCATTTTCTGTTGGTCCCCTTACGTTATGATTAACACACGTAATTTTTCTTTGAGGAATGCCATGAATTTTACAAACCATTCTTTTTCGCCCTTAATAGCTTTGGTGTCTTCATAAAGAGAAAGGAAAGCAATAGACAATAAAACAACGGAATATCATTTAGGTGAGAAAGAAACAAAGTGCCGTAGGGCAGATACCAACTTTTGATGACATAGACAACATACTTTATAACGAACAAGGGGCACATGATTTACCAAAGTTGGCGTAACAAATGTAACATGATATGAAAAAGTTATTTGTGGGTTTATCCAAGCGATCTATATATACAGAAATTAAAGATACACGTCCCTGACGTTTAATTAAACTTCACAGACTTCTTATATATAAAAAATAAACACAAAATCTTAAGCACTGTCTTACATCAACGCTTAAGGCTGGTGCAGATCAGCGCGACTTGTCGCGCGACGCGACACCGGTTATTGTTATACTGTGAAGTTTTCTTAGAAATTGTATTGTTCGTGTCGCGTCACGCGACAAGTCGCGCTGGTCTGCACAAGCCTTTATTCGCTATTGGAATAATGTCCGCTCTGCACCACCCACTAAGCGTACCACCGAACTCTTAATTCCTCGCGGCCCGCGTTCTGCCGACACGTTATACGAGTAAATAAAACAAGCCGCTCCTGAAACGCTTCATAACTACCTCACTTTTTATTACCAGACTTATTATTGCGTTGCATTGCACTACTTTTGAAAGCTTTCGAATAAGCTTTGCAAGTTTTTTTTTTGTTTCCGCTTTACAGCTTATTTCTATGTGGTTTTCATTAAACAGATAGTGTTTTCAGTTTTGTCTACCTTTGAACTATGTATAATACATCTCAAAGAAGATTAAATTATTGAAAACGTTTAAAGAAATATAGCTTCATAAATTAGAAATGTCAGCTAATATCCACCTCAATTAAAATAAACGTCACTTCATAAAGGCACTGCACTGTTATTAATACGGTTATTAAAAACAAAACATGCTTTTTCTGCGTCACTTCGAGCGATAATAGACCGCCAAGTGGGTACCGCTCAATCATTATTTATACCTCAAGGAAAAATTGCATGCTCGTATGAGCGTCATTAAGCAATTTCTCCTTACGGTATAACAGTACCTTTTCTCATGTAGGTGATGTATAAAGTATGCATGTAAGCTTGCATAAATAATCTTGAAATACGAAACAATGGAATTACAAAAGGGTGTTGCAGATAAATGCCGATGACTACAGGAAGAAAACTCTTTCGACTTTTTAAATTTTAAATTCATTAAAATATTAAACGCTAGATGGGACAATCAGGAACATTAAACTCCACCCAATTCGTTTGAATGCCCCCCTCGGGTCCCCGTTAAGAGGTAACTTGTCAAATTCAACATGCCGCCGCCGGTTAAAATTTTACGAAGATCTCGGCTCAAAATTAAACTTATTTTGACGGAAAAGATGGCGTGTCGACATATTGAAACTGTTGGTCCTAATTAGAAGAGTATTATAATTGCTCTTTTCGCCATTAATTTGTAACTTGTCGAGCTAGTTACAATTTGCAAGACTACTAGCGACTAGCAGGACCGAAGTTATAGAATGGAATATTGCGGTTATTGTAATGGGCGTCTTTCTGCAACCCTCAGGGTAAAAGGGGCTAGGACTGGTTGTATGTCAAAGGAAACACGTCCTTTCAAATAAAAACATCCGGAAGTGTCACACAGCTCACCTTGTCGCCGACATACATCGGAGCTTTATCGATACCCCTGAGAATGTTGTTGAAAATTGTTCACCCATATAAAAGCAAATATACTTTAATAAATTCTATTCACGTTGATTTCTCATTACGCTCTTTACAACTACGAAAACAGATTCCATATATCCAACGTGTGATTGAGATATTTTTCTTGATCAAGATATTCCGAGAGCTTAGGTACTCAATTACAATTACATTACATGTATAGGTACATTACATACACGCGCTAGCTGAGGCAAACGATCTATATATAACTTTTTTATAACCCGTAGCTGACCTAATACCTCTTATTTATCAGTCCGTCAGTTTTCCTAGCTCGTTTACAGACCTCTTTCACGATAATGCGATCATAACCCAATATTTAGAAAAGTCTTTTAGCGTTATTTTCGCCGAGATACCGAAAGCCTTTCAA
Source organism: Agrochola macilenta (assembly GCA_916701695.1). Classification (NCBI taxonomy): domain Eukaryota; kingdom Metazoa; phylum Arthropoda; class Insecta; order Lepidoptera; family Noctuidae; genus Agrochola; species Agrochola macilenta. Next base: position 5,959,754 of record OU753564.1, on the reverse strand, counting down.
CTTTAATAAATTACGGCTTCAAAATGTTCGTGAAGTCTACTGCAATAATTATGAGAACTTAAGGTTATTGAATTACCGTTTGGAACGTCGTATCCTTCTTAGGATGGATAAGTCTTTGAATAGACGTAATTCTATCTTGTGTAGCGTTCCTATATCAAGATCTTTTTAACCAGCCCGTGACGTCAGTTGTAAGATTCATTCAACTATGACCATAAAGACTCTAATGAGGTGTTATACTCGTAGAGTTGGTATAACAGCTGAATCAAGTCACAGATTTACTCATAAACTTTGTCCTTTTAGCAAAACCGAACACGTATTTAACACTTCCGAAGCGTCGACGTCGCAAATGAGCGTTTCATCGTGAAGCGACCGCTCATACATCTTCATCTGAACCTGACTACATTTCCATAAGCTGAGGAGACTGTGGTGCAGTTCACAGCAGGATATTAGGGCCACAATAATGCAGTGACAAGTCAATTTGCGAGCCTGTGTCGCCGGGACGTTCCGTCCGTGGTTGTCAACGCTGACCGATGCCCATCATTTATCATGGCGGCTCATCAAATCACCATCGGAATGTAATGGACACAGAACATGTTGTGACGAGATAAGTCGTTAACGGAATTAAACCAATGCACGTCCAATCGCACGCTCTTGTTGCTGTTGCCCGCAATGTCAATATAATCACGGTTAAATAATGGCTCCGGCAAATTACCCTTTACGTGGAATACTCAATCTTCCGGGATGAGAACAGCTTTATTTTGCTTCGTAGAAACTTTTGTTCCATTTCCTCCGTCTCTTCGATATAGGAATTTATTTTCAGTTATACGACTATCTAAAATTCCTATCTTGTAAAATCTGAGCCAGCATTTTTATTCTCTTTGATTACGATCCATATAAAATCCGAAGCATTCTACACGCCAATTTGATTTAAGATTGTATACGGCGTATTCAATGTAAATCTAGTCGACCTCAATAATCTGTAGAATATTCTTAGAATAAGAAATCCAAGCGATACACGCCAGCAACTCAATAACTCAGTTGGAAGTCAAGCAATAGCTAACTCAGCGGTTCACTACGTCGCCGTTCGTAACTTATGAGACGCGTGCATCAGTGAAATGTGTTTTCTTACACCGAACCAGACTTCTGTGTGCTACACGAACTACACTAGTATGTTTCGACACTGTTTGTCGATATCAAGGTGCTAACAAAAACTGCTGGATGACATTATTGTACGTCACTAGGTACAAATAAGGCTCGTCGCGTGACAAAGTGTTCAAGCCAATAAACCATCGGTTTACGTGATAAGACGGCCGGCCGAGTTAGTTACGGTTTGACTGTAGCGTTACAATGGAAATTATGTTTTAATGACTTTGGTCATTGTTCTTCGGAAATTAATTGTTTACACACGTATTGCATGCAGAAAGCACGGGTGACGTCATCGATCATATTACTCAACCTGAATATAAGAGTTTTTAATTAAAGTTCCCATGCAGACTGGATTCGCTTTCGTGGCAATAAAGTGATCATTCAACTAGTTCTTTAAAGCGAGTATCGTAAAATACAAAATATATTTCTAAGCTATAAATTATACGGTAGAGACGTGTGTTTGTTATTAGTATTACGCGCTAATTATTGCATGTACTGGGTTTTTTCTTAGTCATTGGAATACTACAGACGCTGCAGAGGCGGGTTGAGTAAATAATAGAATTAGGATATAAGATAATTGTTTGGAACTTTTCCAGAGAAAATTGTGAAAAGCATTGATCACAAACAAGTGCTTTGTTTCAGTTAGCCTAGTGCGCGGGGGCGCGGCTCGATGTCGCGTCTGCGGGCGACAACGAACGCGTCTCGTCACACGACTCGAATGTTTGTCACGCGACACAGGCGTCGCTCGCGATTTTTGAATCATTTATCAACCGCTTGTTTACTCTGCTTTACGCCACTGCGACCGGTTACGACGGCCGCGCAAGAACTGGGTCATTCTTCATTACGGCCACAAACGCGCAAGTCAATTCATTGATTTCCACAATCGCTTATACACTTTTACGTTTAATTTGTCTCGCGTGACAGGACACTATTCCATTACGATATTGACAAGGGTCAATAAAGATCGAATAGTAAAGAGATAACAATCACATAAAATGACATTAAGATGGTTACTAATCACGTTGCATGCGAGCGCGTCAAGCTCATAGTTAAAAGGCTAGTCGCAATGGATAGTGACTTTCACAATGCAGTACGAGTAGTCGCATGCAAGTAAGGCAGTAAATGACTATAATATGCAGTTGCAGAAAGGTTCTCGCATATATATAACACGTATGTAGGAGCGGTCGCAAGTAATCTAGCTACATATTTATCTCTGAACTTTCCCGCAATCTGTTTGGCGTATGTGTTTTGCATGTATAATTTATAGGATATCAAAGGTCTGGAATAAGGTTAGGTACATTGTTCTAACCGGTTTAATTAAGAGCTACCGACTCTACCGAGCAGAGTATCCGACTGATCGTAAAACGCTACGATAGTTGTCTCGGCTTTATGCGATGTCTTACAATTATTTCCTTCTGGAGGAATATCATTATTATATATTACTTCTTTTTATGGGGGTGACGTTTTTATAGCGGTTCATTCTTTCGGATAAATCCCGGAGTTTTGAATAAAATTGTTCATGGAGTGTGTAATGATATTTACTCTTAGTTACCCTATTTTGAGAGGGTCAGTTTTGTAAGCATGTAATAAAAGGTTTATTTCATTTAGTATTTCTAGTTATATTTCCTTGTTTACCGACGCACATAGTTAAGTTTAGATCCACGCCAAATTACTACTCGTGTTTGATTTGATATCATTAAATCTAATTTCACACCAATTTGCACACAAAAACTGCAACAATACTTTATATCAAGGAGTCGATAAAGCGAAACGAACGAGAAGTACTGTTAATAAGTTAAAAACTTAAAGCAAAACCGTCAAGTTATGGATGCTTGCATCTCCGTCAGCAAAGCGTTAAACATCAAGCTGTATATGCTTCAAACTTGACAGCATTTATCGCTCATTAGACCACAATGCAAAGTTAGCTAATAGAGGGCGTGTGAATGCATCCGCAAATCTTTTGTCACGTCGCTAGTGCCGTGACGGGCGACGCGTCACTCTGTCACGGCACCGCTCTGACGTCAGAGTGACAGAGTGACCGGCCGGCCGTGATCCCGAGTCCGAAACCCGTGGACACCACTGAATCATTTAGTATAAGCCAACCGACAACGGAAACCGTCGATCAAAAACAAAGCATTGTAATATTTATAACACCCCACCATTTTGTACCGTACCGTGCAATCTTACAATTTTCTCGCCTAACCACCGCACTAATAGAAATTATGAAATTAATTTCATAATGGTTGGTAATTTTAACAATTTATTTAATGGACGTATCAAGGATGTTGTGTCACACTTGATTAACAAACTCACGTTAACAATTTAAAGTAAGTTGTATTCTTTGTGAAATATTTTGCAAGGAAAGCCTTTTGAAAGATGTTATTCGTGGCATCATATTATCTTCGTCGCGATTTTAATGTTTATAGAGAATTGACTTCTCAAAGAGTCCATCGTCCATGCATGAACGTGGGGCAGGTATACAATTTGCTCCAAATTAACCGTTACGCAAACATTATCCGTTTCAACGGGAAAAAATATCGGATATCCACTCAGGTTCACCTGAAAAATTGTAGATTCTGTAAAGTAGGGAGAAACGGCGCAACCGCGTATCAAATAACTTTATCCTCTTTTGTTATGGTAATGTCCACCCCCGAAATTATCCCAACTGCGTATAATCTTGAGAGGAATAAAATCTTTTTGCCGCGTTTATAAGGAGTTTGTTTTCCTTATTGTTTAGTAACTTGACCGACTCTGATTGAAACAATATTGGGATTAATGTAAATATGATTACAATTTCGTAGTTACGTAATGTTAATTTTGTGGATATTATACAATATTTGGTGAGGTAAACATTATTGTTGTACATATTTGAAATCAAAGTGGAAGTGGGCGTGCAATGTTCTACATACTGTAAATGTTTTGATACGGTTTTGTTACTCCTAGTTACCAACGGGTGTATATCGTTCGCGCTTTCTCCTGTTTTGAAGATAGATGTAATACCTACTATAAAGTGTATGTTTACTTTGTCCTAAATATACGGAAGAATGTACGATACACTCAAGTCTATATTACTAACTAACTTCACAACCATTATGCACAAAATAGAAGTAGGTACAAAATATTTTCATTCTACAGAAACGTCAACGAATCGGGGCCAAGACGAAATCTATACGAAATTAAATGGAATTTCCACGCCAATGATTTGCGGAGATCTGAAGCCTTTTCCGGAGGCACGGCAAGGAGCTGTGATCAAACGATATGACCTGCGTCACGAATACTCTAAAGATTTGGTCAAGAGAATCTTGATGGAATTCCGTTGCTCTTTGACTTAAGTTCGATTAAAATTGTGTACCAAAGATTTAGGGTACAATCATGATTTATCGATGAGAGAGGTAAATGTCGAAAAGGATGAGTTAATGGCGGTAATAGATAGATTTCATTGTCTCAATATCAATAGGACTGAACTATAAATAAGTAATAAAAAGACCCCGACGTGGGAATCAATTTTAAAGGAAGTCTGGAGATCTTGACTCATACTCATCAGTTGATAAAAAGAGCCTTCACCACTTTAACAATTCATTAAAACTAGGTTGGTAGTTTCTAAATCTTTCAAAGTTATTAAGCAGTAACGAGTTGGAAGCACTTGAAACTCAAACTACCTTCTTCTCCAAGGAATTTCAGAAGTGGACTAAGCTACGTATGAAGTACTAGTTAATTTCTTCAAAGTAACTTTGACTGAAATTCATTGCAAGGATTTGTTTTTATAAAGTTCATGGTGAAATAGTACATTACTGTCGAGGCCTGCAACAGGGGCATTGATGGACGAAGGTGAAACACATGACATGAGTCCATTAATGCCTGGTTGCGGTCAAGGCTTGCATAGTACTTTTCTAAGTAAATTAATTGTAAATTCCACGAACAACGATAATTTTTCATGCGCCAATATGGTCATTTGTTTCTTCTTTACTTTAAACAGCTCTATGCTAGCCAAATCGTAATTTCAATAAAATCTTTGATAAGTTACCTCCTTGGTTGCCATGTGTCGAAGTAAAAATTTAGTTCTATTTTAAAATTACACGACAGTTTTCATAGTAATTTATTTCGCCGCTGAACATGACAGATATGGATTTTTTATAGTAACATTGCCGGCCGCCTACTTTCATGTATTTGGCCAGTACAGCATTTTCGATTTATCTCGAAGAAGAATGTCAAAATAATGCTCAAACTTCCAAGCATGTTTCAGAAAGTACTTTTGTTCTCATGTTCTTGACATAAATCCATATTTTGTTTGTATACTTAGAATTCCTTGAGAACTACGCATATAAATGTTGTCAATAAAAAGGCGATTTATTAATAACACATCAAATACATTGCTTCCATATAATTCGAAAAGAGTAAAAGTATGTCTAAGAAAATAGAAATTCATGACATTCCTATCAATTAAAAGCCAAGCAGTTTAATAAAGCTTCAATTAAAGATACAAATAACTTTTTCTTCGGTTTCTAAAACTAACTTAAGCGCCTACAATATTATTGCAGCATATCACGCTCAACCTGCAGCCTAGTTCAAAGTAATCGATGATATCAAACAAACGCTCAATCAGTATGCGTTCGGTACTATACTCCTATCATCACACGAGACAAGCCTGTAACCAAATTACGATTGGACTTAATCAGAATCCTTTACCTACATACATAGGTAATATCTCGATTCTCATCTCCTACGGGTTAACAGTCAACACAGTGGAAATGGTACCGAAGGACTATGAAACCGGGTTTAATAAACATAGGAGCTTAGGAGTTGATAACAATGTAGTGGCAGGTTGCCAGCCTCTGGCCTATCTACAAAGGTATACAGAACGTATACAACTATGACCCGGATTGACTTTCCGACTTGTGCGAGATGGTAATGCAGTGGATATTTTTGCTCTATCCATTTCAGCTGCTCCGTATTGACGAGTCAACAACTCACATCACATCAGGCAAACTATTAATTCACAAATCGGTTGCAGCGGACGACTATACTAGGAAGGCCCAAATGCAGCAGTGTATATGTCGCAGTAAGATGGTTATAGCCGTGATATAGATAATCCCTAGGGATATAGCTATATACCGTAATATAGTTATATGAAAGCGGTTCATAACTATATTACTAGGCATATAACTATGATACGAGCACGATCTAGTAATATAACTATTAGGGCACTCTGAGGTTAGGTTAGAACTGTGACCGGCTACGTCGCAATTAGTCGCAGTACCAAAATTAGGGCACTCCGATATTTACGAACCACTTTCATAAAACTATATCACGGGTATAGCCATCTTACTGCGACATTATACTACGACAGGTAGATTCATAAACAAATTGATGTATGCACTGCACGGTAACAGGTTAGAAGTACACAACATAACATGGTGCACCACGTGCAACTTGCAATGGAATAAGCTGTCCTAACTCACAAATTGTATTGCAATACAGAATTAATTACGCAGCAGGTTGCACAATAAGTGTCTTTAAGAGTACTCACATGGTGCAGGACTTGGAGGTTCAGCACAGATCCCTATGGATTTGCTGGGGTCATCGATAAACCACTGCGCGAGGTGGTAGTCGCCAAGCTTGGTCTGGATCTGCTGGCTCACGCGATCCTGCCTGCCTGACACCTGTAAGACAAAAAAAACTATTAGTCTTCAACAACGTCATCAGTAACTATGTGGGTCAAAAGAACTCCGCTTCCAATGCGGGTCAAGTTTATTTAGTGGGTGTCGTTAGAAACAATTAAGATATTACAGTACAAAGCAGTGATGTCCTCAGGATCCTTTTTGTTTCCAGCAAATTAAAAGACGTCTCGAGAATGATCGAGTTAGAAAGATAATAAAGTAAATATCTATTTGGTCTGGAAAGAAAGATGAAGATAAAAACGGGAATAGATATAACCGAGAATTAATAACACGGGGAAGTAAGATAATAAGTAACGCACAATGGTCCACCTGACGGACTAAGTGCGGAAACCAACCCTATAACATAGAAGATAATAAGTATAGATGGTAGTATTTCGGTATGCGATTCGTATATTTTAGTACCAAGGAATGATAAGATAGCATATCAACGGGCAAGGCCAATAAAACAGTTGACAAAACTCATTTTGTTTTAAAGGTTTAAACCTATTCCCTCACATTTACTAACACGCCAAATTTTTGACCTCGTTCTATAACCTAGTTGCCCAGCCTTGAAAATGTCTAGGCTTCTGTCTCTACAGTGCCAGGTTTGTATAGTAACTTGAAGCCTTAATTGAATTGACTTTAACTTGTTTGCAAATGTGGATCAAATATGAACATTTATTAAAACCTTAACATTATCAATACATATCTATTATAGTCTCTTCATCAATTTCAACTTTTGAATTAAGTTTTGTCTTAAAAAGTAAATATCCTTTGGTATCCACAAAAACATTTTAATTGTTATTAATTACTATGTCATGTAAGCTATCAATGATGTCATCATCATCATCACACATAACATTTAAATATTTATGACAAAAAGTTCCAATCTCGTCTGTTGTATTGTGATTAGGTTGTCAGTTTATCGTGTGATACATCATTTAAAACGTATATGTTTATGTTATACTCAACTCCATCTGTCATTTTGTAGCCTAGCTGATTTAATACTTAGTGTTGGCAGGCAATGGATTTTATATTATTTCACTAATATGAAGAATGATTAGCGACTTCTTTAAATTGTTTTTTATATTATTCTTCCCAAAAATCTCAACATCATTGTAAATAATTATCTTAGGTTTTGTTTTGAGAACTTAGACTTCTTCAACAATTGATTTAAAGGATTTAGCTGTCACTGTTGTCAAGCTTTTTGCAAACTTGGTCAGTACTTCAATAGCATTATTTTTCTTACCCAAGTTAAACACTTAAGAATCATAAGAGTCGGTTTAAAGTCGAAAGCTTGACGCTGTATTAACTCAAGCTCTGACACGTGCCCTTTGTATTGAATGCCCATACTTCAAGTGCGGGCTAAAGTCAAAAAGAAGCAAAAACAAGAAAGAAAGTATAGAAAGAGAACTGGTAAGCTTATAAATGGTAATACAATCGTAAATAGCGTATGTATCATCGCGAGGCCGCGGCCGTGTGGCCGGCATGTGTCGTCTCGGCCTAAATAAACCGGCTCACTGTCGACCAATGTGATTCACAGCGCACGCTTATTGGGGATACATGCAAATAATACCACTATTTCTGCCATAATCTCCCGTTATTGAGCGTTTCGGCAGATCAAGCTTTTATGGTTTTATTATAGGGTTCAGCCCCTACCCGCTAAGTGCTTTCAAGACTGATGGCATGACACGTGATGAATTTCAAAACTGCTATTACGCAGAAACTGATGGCAAATTGTTGGTCCATAATTTCTCCTTTCTCATATATTTTCAAATATTTTTGGGTATACAACATTTTGGTAGGAATGGAATTCACTGAATGCGGCTCGATAAATACAGCCTGAAATACATCAAACCAATTTCGTTGTGATGATTTATTGATTGAAAATCGGAGCGGCAAATTGATAACGCCAGTTTTGTTACTATAACAAGAATATGATTAATTAAATCGCTCCACGAAATGGGCCCGCCCGGAACCGCTCACAATGATTGTTTAAGCTTTATTTAATAATCGGACTCTAGACTCTGTTGATTTAAATATTATTGCGAGTTTTGGAAAGGGGAAGTTTGATTAGATGCAATAATCAAAAGAGGGCGATCATTTGGGACCAGGTCGGAAGATAGCAATTTCAAGACTGACAGTTGTAAACTTTCTACAACGCTACATCAAAGATACCTACGTTAAAGACGATAATGCAATTATATGAGTGTATTCACAAGTTGTAGGAGTTACATGTATCTAAAAAAATAAAAAATATCAACAGCTTCCGGAAAGATCTACCACAACTGACCACACAAATTGTTCGATCTTCACAAACGAGTTCACATCAAAATTATCTGAGCATCTGATTCAATTTCAGAGCACACCGGTATAAAAAAAAAATAAAAAAACAAATCCATATAGTTTTTAATACAATGGGAACAGAGTTCGAAATGGAATAAAGTAAACATATTCGAGTTTGCCGTTGAATGTGCAGAGATTTGATTGAAACGGCAAATCATTTACGGGGCCTGTTTCACCGGGGTATTTTCCGCACGGCTATTTACTAAAGTACCTTTTACGTCCCTTTTATTTATGTATTGTATTCACATAATCCTACAGTGTACCGTCGAAGACTAATCTTTATTTTAGCAGTACGTTTCCACATTTCTCTCGTGTATGTCTTTGTAAGGAATGATTCGATTTCGGATCTAATATAATCTCCGATAAAGGTCTTTGCAATTCAGTAAGCGTATGTTACGCTTTCTTCCTAAAGTGACCTTTTTCGAGTAAGAATTCTAACGTTAACCCTCAACGATCAGGGCTCAGGGTATCAATAAAGTGCTTCATATTGTTGATAACATCGATGGTCTTGATATGATCGTTAACTACAACGGTGTCTCTGTTATTAACAGACATAAAAGGTCGTCATGTACCTTCATTATACACTTGTGCATAAAATTTATATATGAACTTGGGTGTGTAAGGCATTAGGTAAACATTGACGAAGTTTTAATTGAATATTTTTAATATTTGCTAACGAAATTCGAGTAAACGTGGGATGTGTTCTCAAACGTAGAGTAGAAGTCAACATTTTCCAAACACGTTCGGTACCGATATCACGAACTCCAAATATGTACAAATGGCTAATACGTCTGTGTTTAAATTTATAAAACTGTTTACTCTCTCGTTTCGTACGATGTTCACAGATGAAGTGAGATGTAGGTCAATAGGCGCATAAAAACAATCATTCTGACAACTACGGAAATACATAGTATGTGTTGCGACTGTAAATGTAAAGTATTAATAGAAACGTAATTTTAGTTTCGCTACATTCTTGCTGTTATCGCTTCTAATTTGGAGCTCTGCGCTTAATATATATCCTTTTAAATAATAATTCAGTGCAAAGGAGCTTACAGTTGAATAAATGTGGTTAAGATATATGCTATCTTCCGAGACCAAATCTAAATTGCTCGAAGCAACAAGTCAATCCGCCTCGCACACTCCTTCCGATAGCACATCATGGCACGGAGTTAACAATCTAGAACGCCTCGCACCTCGTCATATAAATCTTCCCATTAAGGTGAACAAGTGAATTTCACCACGTGTTATTCGTATCTGTGACTATCATAAATCCCGTACGTGCGGTGGTACGGGTGGTATTGCGGAGTCAACGCCCCGCGACTGCTGTGGGGCGTCCGGCGCCGCCCGCGCCCGCCCGGACGAAAGGACGTACTTCAGGGGCCGGTTACATCAAGTAACCACGAGTGTGCCATGCCTCTGAATAAGTTTGGCCATCTTTAATATTGGCTGTCTATTCTTGGGGGAAAAGAACCTGTCTTAAATATTGTGGGTTTTACGAAAATGGGGACGCATTTTGAAGAGATATGGTTGCAAGATGAATTAGTTTCAATTAAATATCAGAAACATCTGTTTGCCATTTTAAGTGTTTCGGCTACACAAGGTCTGAAAAATATACGAGGAAACAGATTTATCGCTTATCAGAACATTTATCTCCTTTGTCAATCTAGACTAGAACGATAAATAATTGCAATATCTTTGGAAATTCCGCCCTTGACATTATACAAATTAGTATGTCACTACCGAGGACGCAACTCAACTGGATTTGCATCAATATAGATGTTATTAATCTTATTAAGGATAGTGCCAATAATTATGCAGTTTCCATTCTCGGATATTTCCTGTACCTTGAAATTACCGATGAAACAGCGATCATTTCCTAGAGGGAAGATGACGCACGCACATATCTTCAATTTGGCATCCACACTGAGGAAAATACCAGCACGTCGACAACATAATAGGGAGACATTTTTTCTTTTTATTGCTATTTTGCATATTCTTTGATTTGCAATCTTGCACCAAAAGAATATGAATGATAAGCGATTAATGGTCGGGGCATCAGAATTAAACAAACAACATTACAACATACTCTGACAAATAACAAAATTACAAATCAGTAAAAAAGAATTTCATTACGTAAATTCTAAGTATTTCTAAGAAGTAAAAGAGGAATCATTACAGGTAACAACAATAGTAGATACTCAAAGATTTTACGACACAATAAAGAAAAATATTCGGGGAGTCAACGGCCTAGAGTTCAGGAGAAGGGTGCAAAATAAGTACAAAAAGGACGCGCGCAGAGGGGTCGGTGTTTTATTACTTACATTAGTACAAGATGGGGTAGGCCTATAGGCAATAGCCGACATACAAATATGTACCACCTGGTATGACAGTGAATAACGTCCCAAACGGTGTTACCATGACAAGTCATCGACCCAAATCGAGTCAACGACATTATCTGGTAGGCGCGCTTAATTTATCTATAACTGTAAGATGGTAGGCCTCCCGAACTACAAACAATAATTCTTCTGAACTTGGAACGAGTTTCCATATCGTTCCCACGTTACGCAGTGAGGATCAACGGGAGTAATCTGTTTACCAGATTTATGGATATTGAAGCGTTTGTTAACAGATAAATGTTTGTTTTTATTTCGTGGTTTAGTGGAAATGCGTGTATTCGTATGATTAATAAGGCATATTTTCATTAGATATTTGTGGGGTGGGATGGGGCGCGCGCCGGAGATGGGCGGCGGGTTGTAATGAGGCCGTCTAGACGCTCCGCAATACTACATTGTATTTGTACCGAGCTCCTATTGTACTCCACAACATTGTACACTGCCACTTAACTTATCGTTTACATTAATGAATAATGAGAGAACGAATTAAGTTAGGTCACAGGTGTAATTCTGGCATTCTGCGTCGAGTTCGTTAATATAATTTCAATAGAGGGTTATTTATTCATAGTCGAGATGTGTCCGAGCGGTCGTCGACTTGTCCTTATTGAACTGTGGGTCTGCGGCCCGCCGATGATTAACTACGTTTACATTGTCAACCGAACGTTATTGAACCGAAACCTGCTAGTTTAATGATTTATTATCGTGTTATATGGGCTTGAATATTGAAGGCGAACACTACATTATTGATTGCTCGTGTTTTACTTATAACGTGACTTCTTTTGACTTGTCTCCCGATAAGAAGACTTCAAGATTCCTCTTTTGAATAGGTTACTTCCAAATGAACTGAAACTATTTATTTAATACTGCTTCTGATTTCTGAAGATTGATTCCTAATTCCGACCCGTTTACTCAATCATTTGTAAAGAGCTGTAAAATGTGAGACAGATTCAAGCTCTATGTGAAAATAACAAGCCACTTATCACTAACATATTCATACTCAGCAAAGCTTTTAAAATTTGAAACAAGAGTAAACACAGAACATCTCGTGTTAATGCATGTGCTGATGATAAATGAGTTTCCACATGTGTGCGCTGTTGACAGGCTGTATTCGAGCGTCACGTTGGACCTAAACCACCGGGCGGCGTCACAACGTGACTTTAGAGAACGAGCCACGAGCCCCGATCGACACTAAACCTCCATTGATTTTACTGGAGAAATGTGTTCAATACAGGACCAACTCACGTTTCTATATAAATATTCCACTTTTCGTTCATTGTGGGTTTTACTACATATACAAATTTTAATACGCCATATTAGTATTGTGGTCGCCGAAAGGTGACCTCAAGGTTTACGGAGAATTGGCAGGTACGTTTTCCTTTGTTCTACAGACATCATAGCGATTGGATTTCCCGACCCTCCTGACAATGAACATTATTATAGAACATCACCAAGGACTGCTCATTGTGGCCGATCACGTCGGAGATTAAAATACAGTAGGGTAACAACAGTCCGAAACATGTGGATTAATATTCTAATGATGTTAAACAACTCACCAAACTAATCAATTAAATTACAACAACAAAGAAGCAAAAGAATGGTAAGAAATCAAACGAAGAAACTGGCAATAACAATGAAAGCATATTTCGGCGAAAAGGAAACAAATCACATTAACATCCTCAACGTAATATAACAAACTTTACACACAAAGAAATGAGAATATCCACGAACGTACAAAAATAAGGAGGAACGGAAATAGATGTTACTTCGAAAGTAACCTCTATCTCGCGCGTTTACAGTTGGAGTGGGATGAGTTATGGAGAAATGTGCTATCATACAGTCACGTTTAGCACCTCGCAATTTATATTTACATTTGCGGCCTTGACAATGCGACATCAAAGTTATTTAGGTAATAAATTATAGAAACTGTTAGTATATTTACAGTTCCTCGCATTGTACGGAAACCCTATACAATGCGAGATCAGCATAAACTGGAAAATTATAGCTTGATGTGCAGCCGTGTGTACATTTATTTTAACAGTTTCTGACTTATTTACCAAGGTCTGCCTTGCTCTAAGGATCTGGTTCCTACGCTCATTATCGACCACGATCAGCTGAGAGTCAATCAAATTATTCTCATTAAAACTTCTCCGATTGACTTTACTACGAGCACGGTAAACATGCCGATAAAAATAATGATGTAAACAAAAAACAAATTGATAAATACGACGCTACGAAAGTGAAATTAAAATAAGTCAACGTTGCCAATGACAATAATGACGTCGGCATTTGAATAAACTGTTCATTCCGCAAGTATTATCGTGTGTAAACATATGATATTGCGATGCATATGGCTGTGTTCCACACATGTGAGTTAGTTCCACATGTCCAGAAACACGGGTGCCTAGCGTCGTCCCCCTATCGGCTCCATTTGCTAGGGTGAGCGGGAGGCGGGGGAGCTTTAATTACAGTTGTATTTGTGTTTATGCACATATGTGCGGCTGTATGTCATAAAGTGGGTCGTGCGAGTGCACCCGCCGGCTCAGATAAGTCGACCGCTTTTAAAAAGTTATTATAAGTCTACTTCGTTTTGGCGCAGTTTCGACGACACTTTAGGTCAGACTCTTAAAGATGATCAAACTGTTATTGGGAACTGTGCTAAGTTTAAAATCAAGAATAATTTACGTTCTGTTATATGTTATAATGGAAGATGATTAAACAGTACCTCAGGCGTCAAGTTATTTAGTGAAATCGATGGATACGATAGAGAACTGCGCGGCCAGGAGAAGTTACAGATTATTAAAGAAAATCTAGAAAAGGAAATGTATTTGCTGAGCATATTTCATGAAGTATGATTAGAGTGTGCATTTTCAGAACATCAGTTTAAATAAATTACTTTAGAATTGCTACAAATACTTCGCTACTACGTTAGCTTCATAACGTTCGGTTTGTTTTACAACGACCGACACGACTATTTCAGACATAGTTTACAGTTCGTTCATTCTGCATTCCAGGGAAACTACTTCTAAAGTCAAATATATCCTCCTTTATTACGTAATCTTTCTTGAACTAGATTTCGTAATCGCTAAACCACAATTGAGCAACAACATGCAAAAAGTTAGGAAGTTCAAACATTTTAAAACACAAATTACGTGTCCAAAAGAACTTCTTACCAACTTTAGACAAATAAACATAAGTCTTATAGGCAAACAACGGCCATTATCTTAATTTTGTTGTTCCATTTGAGCACTTTAAAATCATTTTGGCAGCAATTTACATAGCGCTCCAACAGAACGTATCAACGTAATTACCGAAGTCGACACGTAAACAGCGGACGACCTCGAACCCGCTTGACACTGGTCGCGTCCAAACACACTTGATCTCCCTCGACCCGATGCCCGTTTAACACCACTAATGAGTGACGAGGGGTGTTTGCGCGTTATCAGGGACCTATTCCAAGTGGTCGAGCGCCGGCTATCAGTTTAAGGTAGGTAGTCACTAGTCAGTATCTACGACGACTAGATCCGAACACGGCACGTGCGGGTGGCAATAAAACCACATACTTCACTTTTACTGCGGCCGATCACGCGATCTGTGGAGACACTCATATCGCAAGAAGTAGATAGGCTTCGTGGAAACTGTAATTTGTGCAACCGCTTTGAGTATTTAAAGTTACGTGTCTCCAGTTTGCATGCGTGGCGTGCATTATCTCTGTTCATTTCAGTGATCTAACGCGCAGACGGTAAAACGACAGTAAGTTTAAAGTGAAAACTTTTGTTAGCGGTATCATCGTGACTGGCCCCGTCTGCTGCACTTATACTATTGTTCCTTGCCAACCGCGTATAAAAGGTACCGTCTGTGCTATGTGCCTGTCTGCTCAATCTAGTTTGGCAACTGATCTAGATTAGAGAACATTTTCACTATTTGAGTATTTGAAATCAAGACTTTAAAATTCACGCCCAGATTTATATGAATATTGATCTGGAAAGTTCAGCTATGTATCTCATTTCTTAAGAACAACCTTCTGTACCACCACCTATCACTGGGTTTGTTGGCCTAAGCTGTAATTCAATTAACTACAGACAATGCTCCGAATCTATCGTTACAACTAATTACATTTAAATTGATCATACAAGTATATACATAGTAATTGAATAACGTGTATCTTTTCACCGGCATAGTTGGATCTGTGGGATATTCGTGCTATGACATTGTAATGTGACACGCGCAAGTACAATATCGACACGTGATTGCGGCGCGCATGCTTCGACTAGAACAAAGGAATGCACTAACCAGACACATTATAGCTTAGACTCGACTACCTCAATATGCACATGTATTTACTATATCCGAATAACAATTGAAATATTAACATTGGAGGTTTTTCCGGAAACCTCCACTTTGTGAATGGAAATAAGCTGTTTGACATTTTCTTTTAATCGCATATGGACTTAGATAATACTCGTATAACATAAGGATTATGAAAGGAAAAACATCCGCCCGTTTGTGAATGAGAGCAGCTTTGTGATAAAACACCGTTATGTTTGTTGTATTAACATAAGATGTTCGGCCATATTTGTTTCGCTTCACGAATCGTGTGTAACATTTGAATTCAAACATTACACACGATTCGCAGAAGCAAACATCGCCCCAACTTCTTAATGTAAATAAAACAAACATAACTTTGTTTAATCGCAAACGTGCGTTTTTGGGTCTTTACAACACATCCTTTCCGAGTAACTTTTCCAATGTAATCAGTATTGGATTTATGCGGGATTATTTGACATATTGCGATTTCTATATCAGTGAATGGCGTTGCTAAACCCCGAAATAAAATTTTCAGCGGCTGTGATTCGCAGAACGCAGAACGATTCGGGACACTCAATTTAAATGTATTTTTGTATACATTTGACGACGTCGCTGAATACTAATGTTGGCAAAAATTTAAACTTCGTTGTATTCTGTTCAAGGCTGGTATATAAAGTAATTGTCGTTTAATGAATAAACCTCTAATTAGAATCAGTCTCAATTCTGCAAATTAAGTTCCCGCTGAGATTTGTTACGTTTTGACTTTAAATTTTCTCTTTCACTGAATAAATTGTAGATACGTGTGCGTCATAAAACGTGTTCTCTTCTGCTTTATTTACTTTATAGTACATAGAAGTGGGAGTTGTAGGTAGCAGTATGATATTAGTTTCAAGTGTGCAATAGTGCACAAACGTTGAAGGTTGTGCGTGGGTAGCGTCCTTCGCGCTGCGGAATACATATATCCTTTGGACTGCTCGTCACAACTAGAGCAAAATATATGAATAGAAAAACATATAACCATTTTAGTGGCCTTGTCACGTTATTTCAACACTGTTAAGTAAAAAAGGACGTGAAGTTGATTTTTTTCCTTCTAGCGTGTTCGGTAATATTACCAGAGTAGGTATATTTGTGTGGGAACTGACCAGGATTGTGACATGTCTATTCCCACAGAAACTAAGATTTCAAGGAGTTATATTAATTCAAAGGAAGTTGCCTTTCCACCCCTAGCCCAGTCAATATCGACACACAAAAATTCGAACGATTTTTTTATATTCTAACAACATATAAAAAATCGTTGTTACATACAATAGTAGTTACGAACGTGTCTTGGCAAATGATCCTAAATCAGTAATTTTTCACTTTTCGGAAAAAAATGCCCATCTTTAATTAGCTGTTTCTTCGCAACCAATAGAACAAATATACTTAAAAACGCGTCCTTAATGTATATTTAAAAAAAAAAACTGAAACAAGTGCCAGAATTTCGCAGTTTTTCGAGCACCATGGGAGTAGCACAATGTTTACAGGGTTGCAAACTTGGGTATAAACTACTCTCTGGGGATCTAACAACATATAATATAAAATAATCGTAGTTGCATGCGCGTTTGCGATGTTTGATGTTGGTATTGTTTATTATTACTGGGCTACCAATTTAATCCTTTAATAACCCGGAGAGATTGGTACAATTGTATATACAGACTCCGCTGCATCTGCTTTTTTTACGTTTCTGCTTTTTCGTTTGTTATTATGAAATTAAACGATCAATTTAATTCATAACTCATAAGGTTAATTAGTCGGATATATATATTGTATATAGATAGATTGGATATAGTAGAAAACATAAACGGCACTGCAATCATTATAAACTCTAATTAGTCATTAATTTGCATCGAATGATGACTAAAAAGGACATTTTAATGAATATTTTACATTCAGACCTGTTGCTAACGAATTTGCACTCCTATTACGGGGATTTAATTGGCTTTATAATAATTTATATTACAATCTGTTTTAATAATCCTACTAATATTATAAATGTGAAAGTTTGTATATTTGGATGTTTGTTACTCAATCACGCAGAAACGGCTGAACGGATTGGAATGAAATTTGGCACACAGATAGTTTACAACCTGGATTATCACATAGGATACTTTTTATCCCGGTAGTACATTCCTGTGGGATAATTGATGACGTCAACGCGGGCCACGCAATTGCGGCCAGATTTTTGTGCCATAGATATCGACTAAAGGTTTTCACTGGACCTAAAAGTGAAACTATTTCTAACTACAACAACATACCTAATGGGTCCTCTGTGCTAAGGTGGGCAGAAAGCTAAACAACGATACGCTTGCAAAAATGCGCCAGGTAAACGTTCTGTGCACTTTATATAGGCTTATTGGGTTGCACAGAAAAACACAAAAGGTACAAATGGTCAAAGGATTTGTGTGGTACTACTATCAGTATACGTATTGAAGTACTTTTTACTTGTAATCCTACGACGAAACCGCTGGCGTAGGTGTTATTGAAATTTGAAATGTAAACGAAAAAACATAACAATATTTGTTGTATAAACTTGGAAGCAATATCTGTCAGCTATATGCTATATAGACTGGTAACAACATTCAAAAATTTTAATCTGAAATTTTCGAAATTTTAATCAAGATAATTGGTTTTCCGTATTCAGATAAGGGGCTGTAGAGCATAACGATACGTGTTATTGTAAAATACCAACAACAGTTCAAAATGTGGACAAGTCCGATTCGAATATCATCCATGGTTAGCAAGAACTCATCCTAAACACGAAGGGCCGACTTCAGGAATGCTCCATTAGCAAGGAAGATTCTTTCACGTGTGCCTGGCCTTACGTGTGACCATGGCCATGTATTACACAAAGTGAATGAAGTGTGTGTGCAAGCGTCATTATGTGAACTCAGAATACAGATCAACCAGAAGGCGTGACCGCGCATAGAGCGGAAGCAACAGAAAATGATCTGTAGTGTATTTTGTTTTATATTAATTGCTGCGTGTGACGGAAGAGTTGTGTGTTCCTAACCTAGCGATAGTCGCGGGCGGGAAAAAGAGTTGTGTGTTGCTAGCCTAGCGATAGTCGCGGGCGGGAAAAAGAGTTGTTTGTTGCTAACCTAGCGATAGTCGGGGGCGGGAAAAATAGTTGTGTGTTGCTAACCTAGCAATAGTCGCGGGCGGGAAAAAGAGTTGTGTGTTGCTAACAAGTGTGGGGAAAAAGACAGGCCAAAGAAAAGGTGAACGGATTAAGGCTTGTGCAGACTAGCGCGACGTAACTCGAACAATACAATTTCTAAGAAAACTTCACGGTATAACAATAACCGGTGTCGCGTCGCGCTAGTCTGCACGAAGCTTTATATGAAAGGGAAGGAAGTGAATTCAGAGATGACGGCTAATAGAGATGTATGAAGAAAAAGAGGTTCTGCGCCAAACTCAAATAAATTTGGATAAGGACACGACGATGATGGAAGAGTGGCAGGTGGGGGATAATTGTTTTGTTTTTTTAAGCCATAGAGTGTTGAAAAATAATGGCAAGTAATGATCGCCACCTATGGACATCAGGAATATCAATTATGGAGACAGTGTGCAGCATGGCACTATGATCGCATGTGTATTCTGGTTTGTTCTGTATTCTGGGTCGGACGGAGTAGTACTAACCCTGAACGGCGCCGGGAAGAGCGACGATGCGTCGGGCTCGGCGGCGTGCGCCTGCGACATCTGGTGCGCGCGCGCCTGTCGCTCGCGCTCGCGGTCGCGTTCGCGGTCGCGGCCGGCCCACGCGCCTGACCCGCCGCCTCCGCCGCCGCTCCCCCCGCCCCTGTCCCGGTCCCACTTGTCGTACCTGAAACAATTGAACACACACATTAGATATATTGGCATTTTTATCATAGTCTCTGAAAAGTATGCTTAGGGCTGAAGTCTCCTATAAGACATCGGTGACATGAAGCGTCTTGCATACGCCACGTCAAGCAAGATGCTTGCTATGGGAATGTACGGATATACTGATGCAGTCACTTTGAAACGCCTGTGCAGCTTAAACAATAAAATTGTCTGACGGAAGTTGACGCTGACGCCTTTCCAAGAGGCATCACTATAGAAAAAAGGCCAAGAAGCTTCGTGACACCTAATAGTACCATTAATTAACACATTAGTCTACCCTAAAAAAATATACTGCTGCGAAATTAATCTAAACCGACATGTTATCCCGCGCCTGACACAATTACAGAATTACTCACACTTGTAACATTGAGCAAAATTTATATTAAACCACGTACCACATAACTCTTGACACAAAAGCTATACACGTTCAGACTTATCCCCAAGAGATCCCTACAAAGGTATTTTTCACAAATCTACTTGATCAATAGCGATATCAGGATATATATCACGTACTAGCCAAAATAAAGAATGAGGTTACTATTCACTGTAACGCTTTTTAATCCCTGGCCCCAGGCAGGAGCTGGATCTACACAAATCGCAAAGCTAGAAGCGACTAACAAAAAACTGTAATTTTCGGAATAGTTCGAGCAATGCAGGGTTGGCAACCCCATCTACAAACACAACTAGTGAACCTTTCACTCCGTCCGATGTTACAACCTGTACAAAAAGATAAACAGCTGACACCCTGTTTTTCTTATATTCCCATACATGTTTGAAAACAATAACATTGTTTATTATTACGAATAGTCCATTGTGATTGTGATTGCGGTGAACAAACTTCTACTATCGTTGAACTTTCTTTCCAAGAAATGTTTTCATAGTCCAAAAGACTTCTACGGGTGCTGAAGACTAAGAAATTCTACCATTACAATCAAAACAAAACCATACAAATTGTAAATTAGGTTATTATTACCGTTTACAATGGAAAAGCGGTTGTGTAAAGTGGATCGAATGTATGAAGAATTCCAGAAAGCTATTGGTTGATGATTCATGGAGTTCAGAAGAAATATGTTAAATTGAATGTTGATTAAAAAAGTATGTTCTGGAAAATAGGATGACTAATCGACACTGTTTATAATATGGATGCATAAAGGGAAAACCGATGATGAAATAATAAACTATTCAGATAGGAAAACAAGTATTTGTAGGTGTACAATTTTCTCTCATCAGGAAACTGAATGAAGTCCTGATTTCAGTCCTTTGTCTTCGCCCATCCTACTCAATGCGTCCACTACAAGGAAAATTATTATTAAATTTCTTAAGGAACATTGTTTTAGAATTTCATATATTAGGTTAATAATCACTTTACTTACTTGATTTTATTAATAAAGTAATGACATAATACGATCGATTTAGTTACTCGCCAGAGACGGAGATATAGAAAAATATATCTAAACAAACAACAATATATACATGTATATGAAAGTCATTAGTCGAACTGAGCGAATCCATTTTCCTCGTTTTTATCGAGCACTTGTTAACACAACGCTCAAAGTGAATATTTATAAAACACTATTTTAGATAACGTATTTATTTATTTACCGATACAGTTCTATGAAGCGTTATCTGTTACATTACGGTTAGTTTAACAATAAAACAATAGTGGTCGGCTCAGTAGCAGGTCGTAAAACAACAATAACACGATGGTTTGCCGACTGGGGCTTGTTCGTGGATTGCATTATGCGATACTGGATATTGCAGTTTTTAATATAAAGCGCAATGGACCGGTACGGCAAAACATACGACAGCATTAAGATCCCCGTAGCCATTATAATGGAACATACGCTCTATTATGTATGTGACCGACTTGTTTGTGCGTCTCAAGAGCGTCCTTGACGGATGGATGCCTATACTACGGAACGAGTTTTCACATCGATTTATTATGACACCGATTGAGGTATTACTGTGCGCGGGATCGAGTGCAATGAGTGTGCGAGCGCCTGCCATTGTTCATATTGTATTTAACATTGTTCTGTGTTCTGAAACCGGTTACATGTGCCGATAAGTGTCCTGCACTTACGTAACCGTGATCGACGTGCTATTGAACACTAACACGTAAATAGGTCTCTGAATAGTGAATAATAAGCTTCATGTGGATATGTATGTATGCAGTAAGATGGTTGACGCCGTAATATAGAACTACGAGTATATCCCTAGATCCGATATCAGGATATAACTATATCACGGCGTCTCTAGGGATATAGCTATACAGGGTGGCAGGGACATCGTCGCGAAAACTTTTACCATGGATTCAGTACATGATTCTGAATCCCGCTGCGTTGAAATTTTTCGTCGGTAATTTAAAAAAAAACTGCTGTTTCATAGACAAGTGCAATATCTACGCTGTTAAAATGTATGGAACAGCCGATTTTTTTTTTAATAACCAACGAAAAATTTCAACGCAGTGGGGTTCAGAACCAGATACTGAATCCATGGTAACAGTTTTCGCGTCGACGTCGAGTAGTTAGTATAGTTTTATATGAAAGCGGTTCATAGCTGTCTTACTAGGAATATAACTATAATACGAGCATGATCTAATAATATAACTATTAGGGCACTCCGACCAAATAGGTCAGGTTATGTTAGAACAGTGACCAACAACGAACGAGCGAAGCGAGCGGTGCCGGGGCAGCGGCCAGGTAGCGCTACGTCGACATTGGTCGCAGTAACAAAATTAGTTCACTCCAATAGTTATGAACCGCGTTCATACAACTATATGACGGTATATAGCTATATCCCTAGGGATATAACTCATATAACTATATCACGGCTTCAAAAATCTTACTACGACAGCTAAATAAACTCGTCATTATTATGCAAACGGAAAATGGCTTGTATTTCTATTTAATTTCGCATATTTTTGCGTTCTAAGTAGTGAGTAAGTAACGCCTATTAACAGTTTAACTGAATAAAATAGTGTGTTACTCGTAATTATAGACAGTTATGAAAACGTTAAAAAAAAGGTATAAGTTTTTATACAGGTATAATTTATGAACAAGTGAACAATTTCACTTTCGCCGTGTTCCCGGTGTCAGTAGTTAGTTGAAAGATTTATTACGGCCTCACTCGATTTAGCCCGAGGCGTCAATTAATATGTTCACTCAAAAACCGAAGATACGCTTACGTAGTGGTAATTAAATGCATGTATGCAAAGCTGACTATTTATACTGTACTATCTGATCAGATCTATATAAACACTTTTCTGTCAAAATACCATAAGTAGGAAAGTTCCATTATAAGTGAAGTTAAGTAAAAGTAACATAAGACGAAAGAAAATTATGTCAAAGACACTTATTGCGTAAGATCCAACGAAATGTTCTGAGAAACTCTCGGTCAAGGTTGAGAGTGTTGAGAGGTTCGATTAAGTTATCCTTTTTGTTTCAGAACCAAATAAAAGAACAA
The DNA here is from genome assembly GCA_916701695.1 of Agrochola macilenta. NCBI lineage: Eukaryota > Metazoa > Arthropoda > Insecta > Lepidoptera > Noctuidae > Agrochola > Agrochola macilenta. The sequence goes on along the minus strand of OU753564.1, from coordinate 5,936,545 downwards.
CACAAGCACAATATTCAGAATTCAATGATATTAAAAATATTTTTTAGATACACTCTGTATATTTTTTTTGTACAGAGGGTGTATAATTTTCAGTTTACACGAAATTCATTTATTAACCTGACGATAATGTAATGAGGGATATTCGCCACAATATAAACTAGCACGGATGATAATGAATAAATCATGATGACAAATCGGATGTCCGTGCCGGAACTCGACGAATGATTGAAAAACGCTCTTAAAGATACATTACAATATCGATTATAGTTACTGTCAAGTTGGACTCAATAATTGTTAAATTTTCTGTAACAGACTCGATCATGCTGATATTATCGATTATGGAACTGACCGTGCACTCGTGAATGAAATAATTACCTTTAATGAGTACAAGCCTTAGTTAATCGGAGCGAAAAACAAATGCAGATTTACCTATAAAATAAACGATTAAACTCAAAGCATTTATTTCAAATAAACCAATTACAGGAACTTTTGAATTTTCAAGGGGTCGGTCAGTCAGAAAGAAGAAGCTAGATGCCCATTCCAAAGCGTAGTAAGTACCTATGGAGAAGAACGGGCAAGAAACTCCATGGACACTCTTACTATTATTACTTTTTCTTATAAGGAACGTGAACATAGCCAAATGACACCATATTAATCTTGTCACTTCCTTCCTAAAACTTCAAAAATAACAAGAAACAATGACAAAACTATTACAACTAATATCTTCCTTTAGTGACTCAGCAGAACATCGACCAAATACAATTAGGGACCATTAAATTGAGCACTCACGCACTCAACATTCCGATACTCGTGAAAAACAAAAGACGCCAGTCTATCTACTTATGAATGAAGGTGAGGTGTCATACGACCACCCGGTATAGGTAACGAGGGGGTTCAACAATGCTCAATACAAACTAGCAAACATTTCGTTGAGTTTGTCTTAGGTTGTCGTAAGGTGAGACCAGGGTCCCAGAGACAGCGAGGAGCGGAGGCTTAAATCAAAAGAAAGAGTAAAAAAATACTAAGCCATTCAAGAACTCAGACCCTACGATAAATATGAGAGAAGACTCGAACAAGATCAAATCGGGACAAACCAAATAGGGAAAGAATGGCGTAAAAGGGAGAAAGCTTATCCCTTGCAGTAGGACGAAAAAATCTGTGTATAATTGGAACAATGATACTAAATAGTTTAATACGATATGTCATTATTGGAAAAATCACAAACGCAACAAAGGAAGAGTTGATTAAAACAATTTCATTAAAAATAATGTCATATTTCCTGCTGATACTATTAAAGCTTAAAACAAAACGAGACCTACAAAAAACATGAATACCTTTTTACATTTCAATAAATACTTTCCATTCGCACTCTGCTCTTTTGCAACTCGGCATCGGCATCGCAACGTAGGTAACCGTAAATATCATAAAATTTCCGACATTAAATTAAAACAAGAATACTCTTTTCGTTGCGTTTTCGCAGTACCTACTTACTGGCTTATCAGGGTGAATGACCGATTTATCGGACGTGTCGTTTTCATGAGTGCGGCGGCGTAATCTAGGGTTGTTAAAGGTCTTTTGGATATATGGACATTATTATAACACCATATTCACCATGTTGGTGTGTAGTGTGGTTGATATGTAGGATCGTAGCAGATGGCGTTCTGTACTTTCTGCTTACCCCATGGGGAAAAAGCGCGAGTTTATGTATATCTGAACCAAAATAATCACTTGGCTAAACTTGCTTTTATTTTTATAGAGCTTCGTAATCTTTGAATACTAGTATAATAAAGTTATACTGCTATAGTTATCTATTCCTGATAACCCAGATTTTAAAGCAAAATATCCAAATATAAATTTTCTGTTAATTTTAAACAATCCTGTATAACACAACAGACCGCTACCCGCGCGCAGTGTAACCACCGAAGCGCCATTTAGTCGCTTGCCACCAAGATAAGAAGAACAAACAGTACATCAGAGCCAGTGCTTTTACCAGCCGACATACTTGCATATGTAATGGGGAAAAGTCAATGTTGCACAAGCCTTACAGATTATTTAGAAATATCTAAGAACATAGACGCTAGCTCATCGCCTCAAACAAAAGCGGAAATCCATAAAATCTATATTTGTGTCTCGACAAATAAGTTATAACACTTATAACTGTTTTTCAATTATCTTAATTGAACAGTAAAATATATTTACGTCAATTAATTAACTAAAACCATTAGTTTCTCTCATTTCTAGCTAACTATTAAATTAAAGTCTAAATAAAGCAGGACCGTTTATATAACGTAACCCACGACTTAAAACTTGATGAGAAAACTTAGTTTAAAAGAGCCCTCGTCATACGAGAGGACAAACTATTTTTATCCCGGCAGGTAGTGTGTAGTCTCTTGGGTTATAGACCAATTATTACTTCCCTTTGTTGTCCAATCAGTCCCGAGCGAGCAATACCACGTGGAAACGCATTTAATAGAACCAGTTCATAATAAGTAGAACTAATAAATCTACAGCTCGTTAATTCGATGATTGACGTCATAAAGATTTACAGTTCATTTTTCGCCGATCATAAAATCCTTATTACGTATTAAAAAGGCGAAAACGTAAGTCTACAAAAATCCTTTTTACCTTTCGGTGAAAAGATAATTCGATTAGTTATAAGTTTATAACAAACCGGTGCCACGCCTAACGCGGGCAACTCCGTGTCATAGGTTGCTGGCGACGGCGAGGTTGCTAGGTCGTTGACACGATTATTTTTCAGAGGACATTTTTATCACAGGCCGATAAGTACAGACGCCATTGTTATTCTGATAAACCACAAAGGCAGTATTTGCTGCAAAACACGTAAATTGTGAGTAAACTAGCTCACCGTCAACAGCCCACGCGGACGCTTAGCGGGAATTGAAATTCTCACAATAGAAAAATTCAGTGTTGCTATTCGTGGGCGTCATACAGACATTGTAGCGTTACTGAATGGGGATCCCGCCCTTTTGCACCCGCCATAGTAATTATAAAGCCATTTGTATAGATAGACTAGACCGATTAAAGTGGAGTACGATCGTTTCGCAAATTTATACAAGAACTTTATGTTATATTTTCAAATGTTCTAGACGTTTTATTTTTAGATGAACTCCTAAATGCGAGTGGTGTATCAATATTGGTTTGAGATTATATAGATTTGAAGATAATCAGCTATCTAATTACGTTAACATATTTTCTTAAACGATTACGACTAATCTGTTTAATTTTGACAGTTCAACAACATTCATTGCGATAATTGCGTTGTTGAGCAGATAATTTTTTCGAACTTATGAAGCAATGGATTAGCAATCTGTTTCAAAACGATTCAGATTCTGATTGATCGTGTATTACGCAATTAGGGTCCTGGTCTCCTATGAATAGCTTGGTCTTGGTTAGGCTTAGAAATAGTTGGTTAAGTATTCTGGTAAACAAGTTAACATAAATAAACTCTTAAGTTAGTCTGGAAAGTCTACAATAGAAGAATACATATAATACCAAGTATTACAATCTTGTAATGTGAATCCTTACGGCAATGTGAAATAAAATAAAGCCAGTCAGGTGCACCTTGTATAAAAAAACAATGCATTTATATGCTCCATACCTTAGAAAAAATATGTCAATCAAAAGACATTCGTCTATTCAATGGTCGAAGCGCAACACATTGATAAAATCGAAGGGAGAATAAGCTTTAGAAAATTCCCACGGACTTTCTACGGAAAAATACTGTTAGCATTAAATGTAGGCATTACACCATTAAGATGAAAGATAACATGCATTCATGAAAAATACGAGGAAGCAACTAACCTCGATACTCAAAAGTATTTTAGTTTTGCCGTTTGAAAGCTCAGAAACGTATGACCTAAGTCTGAGAACGAATTCTTAAAACTTGCGGCGAACAATTCTAAACATACTAACGCCAGCACATTTTGTTTTATTGTTCCTTTAAATTTTTGACCAGTGAAGAAAACTTTTTGAAGAATAAGAAGATATACTGTATAGTCGAAGCGTTGTGGAGGTGTCTGAAAATTTAAGGCGAATCGGACCTCCATCATGCTACCTGCCAGGAAATTCATAGAGCTTGGTCCTTTTTATAAGATGTAGAATCTTTAGAGACAGCAACGAACAAGAAAAGAAAGGATCTGTCATGAGTTGATAAGTTACTAAGAATTTTGACAACGACAGCACTGTTGTACATTTGGTGGAACGCAGCATTTACTTTGTGATCATATCCAAAGAATTTGTTGAGCTTAATTCTACTTTAAAGTCCATTTTGTTGTTAGAAAAATGTACACACAATATTTACTTTATGTATATGTACTGAATTCAAGAACTATTTACTTTTCGAAGATAATTTAATAACAGAAAACAAAACTAACAGTCGTTTATCCTGAAATTGTTTTTATATATAAAAGAAAAAAAACGAAAAGGCAATTTAAGAACAGTGAATTTCCATGAAGCCGCGAAAGTAAATAGATAAACACATTGAGCTTTAGGTTTCCACCATTTATCAACAAAGAAAAATGAAAAGCAAATTGTACCATAGCTCTTTATCAACATTCGTTACTCTTTGTGATTGAGTTTAACAACTTGCCTACTGTCACTCAGTGTTTAATGTACTTTCATTCATTAATTGAACTATTCTGTAAAGTAAATATTTCATGATCCAGAATAATCTTCGTTTTATTGCCCTTTAACTTTTTAGTGTAATGCAGCATCCCCATCGTCCGCTGCAGAAGGTGGGCGGCTAACTACATCGCAAGAGCAACTTTATTAAGAGACACAAGTTTATATCGAACGATACTAATAAAATTGTCAAAGATAAAGAGAAATTCAGCTCAAAGGAAAGCGCAGCCATCACAAACGTTAGCTGTTTCTCGTTTTACATCGAAAATGTAAACTAAATGAGCATTGCTAAGCATAGCTACATTTGTCAACAGCATAGTTAAGTGTTCGCTGGCAAATAATTAACGGCTGGTTGTAGCGTTGCGTAATAACCTGACAACTAAGTACCCGAGACAGCAGTAAACGAGGTAACAAGCACCGAATATACGAATGTGCGCGAGTCTGTCGGTGTGAGCACGACTATATACAAAGTTGATACGACAGAGGGGCTTTCCTTTAAACTGCCTATACTAGGTACCATTTTCAAGCTCTGTACCAAAAATCAATTAAATAGGAGCAGTAGTTTAGTCGCAAATGATTTTTTAAGTTTTTGCCCCGTTTGAACACGATGTATCTTTCCTAACAGCTGATTATGTCTATACGCATAGGTCATGCACCTTAAAACGATAAATCTGAGTATAACCTATGCGTGGTTGCCGCTGTGACGCAAATCACAAGTACAACCAAATATTCTCGCTAAAAAGATGACAATGCAAACAAGGAAGCAATAAATACACACACACTTGCATTTTCATTACGAGTGTGAAAATCATAGCAAACACCCCGTGAGTAAAAGAAATAGAAATAGGTCAGTGTGTTGCTATTGCATCCTAGCGACGAGGGACAGGGGTTGCGATCGGTAAGTGAGTGGGGCTTCTAAAAACTGTTTTTTTCAGTGCGCCGACGCTATTCTTTCGGAACGTACTTATGTAACGTAACACGGAAGTACCTGCGCCGCCTCCGTATTGTCGAACTCGCGCGCTGACAATTGGGATTTAGTTTTATTATTGTGATAGGACACTAAACAAGTTTAAGACAGTATTTCTTTTTTTATTGTGACAGGACACGTAACTTGGGATTATTATTATTTAGTGTTAGTGTTTTTTTTTGTGATCGACTGCTTTTATTGTGATACGACACGTAATTAAACTTTGGTTTTGTGTGTGTGTGTGTGTAATTAAAGTGTTCAACAATGCCTCGTGTAACTTACACGGCGTTAGAATACACTGACATGATTTTTAATTAGAAAAATAAGTAACAATATTCTCCGTCGGTATAATTTGTGCATTCATGTGAATGAAGGACACATCGAGAATTTAAAATTTTAGTGTTTTTGTTGTTGCGCGCGTACTTCAAAACCATACCTAAAAGCCGCGAGTGAAGGCCTAAGCCGCCGCCCGCGCCACCGCCGCCGGCCGCCCGCTTTGAAATGAGATAAAACACGCCGCGCGGCGCGGGCGCGGCGTTGCCACTGTTACCTAGGTATCTTCTAAGGTCAGTTAAATTTATTTACAAAGGGTGGTTGCGTTTTACTCTGATTCATAAGCTATTTAGTTTGTTTGAAAAAAAAAAAAACTAATTTTTGATGCTTTTTATTTTTATACCGTATCGAATTAATACTAAACACGTATAGTATACGTAGTGTAATTTAATGCCCCTCTGTCATATCAACTCTGTATACAGGATGCATTAATTGTAGTTATTTCACAATCTGTTTAGCGATTTTATTGGATAAGTTGGTCACGTGTGCGCCTAAGAGGCTAGGAGCCGACACTCGATACCTTATTATAAAGATAACCTGAGTTAATGCCACATTCGGAACGGATAAAACGGCGCGAAATAAGATACATGCATTTAAATGTGGATATAAACGCGAAATGTTTAATATAGCAAATCTGTCGCATGTAATTTATTGTGCAGACTGTTTATTGTAACTGAAGCTAAGTTATGTCTGTCTTGTTGTTTATTCAAAACATTATAAATAACAAACCCTACTTACTTACATTCATGCACAACTTACTTATCTAATTTATCTGCCATTATCATATTAACATGTCTTAGAGACTTATGTTTGTGTTATTCCTTTAATGCGCCTTCTACTCTTTGAAATTTTATTTAACCTTGTGTGACATATTAACAAAAAGACATACTTTCTCAACTAATTTAGGATTAGAAACAGTTACATAATCATCTAATTCAAGCGTACAAGCACTTGTGAAGCAATCTCTCAGTAGGAGAATTATTACGTGAAACATTCATTCAGAGCCGTGAACACAAACATCGGATTTGGAATACATCGCATTGTTATTTCGAAAAATTGTGTGCAGATCACATAAGTAGATAAAATATGAATGGTGGCTCCTATTCTACGAAGATTTGTGTGTGTAAGTAGGTACACTTACTAAACAATGGTCCTAAGGTACTGCTCCAAAAAGTTGTTCCCACTGATTCCGTTTCCCTTTTTCGTCATGAATATTGGAGTAGTCTTCAAAAATTTATTAAACGAAATGTTCCCCAGTTTCTTTGAACGTAAAATTTAATTTGCCAAGGTAGAGGAACCTTATTGGTCTAAATATTTTGTTCTGGGGAACGAGTTTGGGCAAATGGAAAGAGTGGAATAAACATTATGACAGATGTCAGTTTGCAAGAATGTTACGAGGACAAAAGTTGTAAATTATGAATTCAGCATATTTAATTATCACACAAGTATTATGGGAGACACTGGGTATGGTTTATGTGACACTGACAAACAAAATATTTAACCCAACATTGTTTACGTCAGAAGTAGAATGTACGAATATCGTTGTAATAATTTCGTAGTTCCGCAATGCTCATGAATTCTCAGGAATAAAATCATATTAAAGTAAATATACACTAGCAATTATTGTGGTATGATGTCGTCTGTTGAGCTTATTCAACATGCTAACTAGGTAAATTGCCTCCTCTGTTCTATAGGTAATACCCGCAAAGATTCGCATAAATTAACTTCATACAATCGATTCTTAATAGCTGTTTTATAAGAGATCCCAGTCTTGAGACGACTAATTATAATTAAAGTTCTCTTGATGAGCTCAGTCTATTTTTAACAGTGTTTAACATAACTATCCTGACAACTTAAGTAGGATTTAAATAATGATTTCCAGACTAATTAGTCCATCGTTCTGGTGGAACTGAATATTTTTCTTTATATGAACTAAATAATACGGAAAATGCAGCAGTGATAGCCTAGTGGTGTGACCGTCGGACTGCCAAGTTATAGGTCTCGAGTTCGAACCCAAGGCACGCACCTCTGACTTTTCGGATTCATGTGCGTATTGTATAATTATCACTTGCTTCAAAAACGGTGAAGGAAAACATCGTGAGGAAACCGGCATGCCTGAGAGATATTTCTCGACGGCATGTGAAGCCATGTCAGAGGCCCATGGGCGGCTTTAAAACTCTGACACCAGGTTAGTCACTAACCACACGAAAAGAAGAAGATACGGAAAATGGCATTACTTACTATTACCCATCGACAGTAATAGTACTATATAGATCTCTTTCTGTTCGACCTGCAACACTGCATTTGCATCAAAATCTCAATATCGTTTCGATCGAACACATTCTTGATCTTGATCTTTGTAGAAGTATCAAATTCTTTAAAGCCTTGAATTTAATTGTTCCATGAATCTATTTCCTGTTTGTTCGTTGTGTGGCACTAACTCGCGTCAGGCTCACAATTGTTGGTATAGAGTTCTTAGCATTGAGTTACAGCGTATTCATATAGAACTAAGAAGGTTAATTCGAGCCACTTCCAATTCAGCTTATTGGATTATCGCGAGCTTACCGTCGCGTGTATCGGGTAGAGTTCGAGAACAAAGCGGGTGAATGCAGGCGGTTATAAAACTAAATACTGCATTCTGTTTTTGCAAAAAGTACTAAAAAAGTGTTTTATATACACTTTAGAAACTAATAGAGAAGAATAATTATAAGTAAGTAGTTGGAAAATGTAATAATTACAATAAAAAAAACAGCGTATCTCATCCCGTGGCTTTCGCACACGGCGATTAAGAGATAACATCGGATGAACGAGCAGCATCATAAACTTGTGCGCTGATAATATCAGATTTCAAGAAGAATGCCCGGTCGCAATGCGTAACAGTAATGATCAAGTTAATTGATTCTTACAACCAGCCAAGTAAGATAAACGAGAACATAGCACACTTGATTCACTTAAATAATTTACTTCTGCTTTGAAACATTAGCAAAAAGTAACTCCAACCAAGCACACAGTAGACAGATACTACAAATGCAACGTTAACCGTGCTTATGCTAATCAGTTTGTAATTGATAGCACAAGCCACTAACCTACGTGGCAGTCGGTGGCAGTCCCGAGAAACGCGAATAGGATGTTGTGTAAGATGATACGGGAGACAACTATCTATCGGGGACGTACGTCATGGAAACATGTGAAGAAAATATAGAAAGCGAACAACTAGACAACGATAGAGAAGCAAAACTAAATGCGAAAGTAGAAACTGATATAACATTAGAAAAAACATCAGTAAAACATCTTGTCAATCAACCACAACCTATCCCAACACAAATAATAATGAACTTCGAAACTGCTTCAGCGCTTTCAAACAACAAACTCCCGAGCCAAACATTATCAACATGAGCAAAAGAAACCTTAGTCAAACAGTACTTAGCGGCAAGTAAATAAATACATGCAACACAAACTAAGTATGTAAGTATGTTAATCAATTTGTCGGCAGTACGGCGTCTAGGTTGCGAGCTGTTTGCACTAGTGGCCACTGTTGACAGTGAACACCAAACGTCGTATTATGACTTAAGACTAATAATCACGCTAATACGTAAGCGAAACGTTTAGACTACGTGGCATTAGCAACAACAACATATACATAAATAATTGGCTCAAATCAACTCGACACAATGCTGAAATATTTTTCATTTATTAAACTATGTTCACAATCGAATGAAGGTAAAGCAATGGAAAATTTTGTACGAATAATGATGGAGTGTAGGTGACTGACGGACATTGAAAATAGATGTGATAAAGATTCAGAGAAATCTAAAAAGAGTAAAGGCTTGTGCAGACCAGCGCGACTCGTCGCGCGACGCGACACGAACAATACAATTTCTAAGAAAACTTCACAGTATAACAATAACCGGTGTCGCGTCGCGCGACAAGTCGCGCTGGTCTGTACAAGCCTTAAAGGTAACTTAGAACATAAAAGATCACCCTTTCTCGAGTTCGAAAGATAAAGTCAGCGTAGGAGGCGTTAAACCGGAAATATCCGAAGATGTGAACAGTTTAACCTAGAGAGAGAATAATATGCAATCGAGCAGAGAAAACAGGATGTGAGAAAACATTCTACACCCAAAGACGATAGCACGAATTTAAGAACTTTTTACAAAGAAAAGGAATATATAGAAAGAGTTAACGAGTACCTCGATCATATTCTATCTTACAAGACGCTAATTACATCGTTAACATTCCAGCCACAGTTTCTTTGAACCTAAACATCAAAATTCAAATTAATATCCGTCCTCATTGAAGTAAAGGTCAAATCGTTACGATATATCAACCTCAGATGATGTTACCAGCAAAAAGTTAGTTAACTTCACTTACGACGCATCGCTGGGCAAAAGCTAGCATATTTGAATTTCGATTAATTGATTCCGTGGTACTTATCGCATGATACGGGTATATAAAGCCGGATCTTAAGTTAATGCGTTGGGAACATGCATTGTTTCTTCGCTACACGTATATTATATGGAGAGTTATTAGTATTATTTAACGTTTGTAGTTGTACATTATTGGTAACAATTATTATGTACAAATAATGTGTGAGTGCCGAGAACATAACATAAATATAAAGAATTGTATAGATTTGTTATTAACGTAATTAATTTAATAGAGAACAGTAATCATTACTGACCTCTATTAAATTAATCAATCTGAGTAATTCAATAATTTTTCTCATTCTTGTAAGATGCAGTTGATGCGTCAAAAATATTTCTGGAAGTGAAAGTCGACACTTCGTAATTTATATGGTTTGAACAAAAATTGGCAGAGATTACTGGTAGAAATGAGTGGAAATTCTCATTAGTAATGTACCGTTGTAATAAATATGTCGTTCGACAGAATGAATGAATGATGAGATTACAAATTCTATTTTAGGGACTTGATAAAAACGTTAAAAATTAGCTGTAACAAGTTAATTTCTTTCATTTATAGCTGTTAACAAAGTCGTTTTGTTAATGCACTTGTTTCAGACAACACTAATTCAGAAGTGAAGGCATCTTAATTTTTTTAAAGGGTTGCTACTAAAATTTACATTTGTCCCGCCATAAAAGTGAATAAAATCCTCAAACTCGCGGTTTACTGTCTTGGTCTCGTATTTATTATGTGCATACTTTGTTGTGGAGGACCACTGTTTTTAACAAACAATCACTACATTTTAAACAAAATTCCTGCCTGTGTTTGGTTCTTATCTCAAACACAACTAGTTGGATTTTGGTTAAGCAATTAAACTAGTAAAAGCGCTCTTTGATATAGCTTTTCATATAAAACAATTTATAACATCATACTTAATGAGATTATGATCCTTGACAATATTCAGAACCAACAAACTAAAGCCCATAAGCAACTTTAACCAAAAAACATTGTGTAAAATATAACTGGCGCATAAGCACAGCCAGGGTGGGTTTCTAGTAAGTAATAAATAACGACAACACGACGAGTTCGCAGGAAATTAAAAAATACAAAATGGTCGCCCCCGTTGGTGACCCACCAGTATGTCGTCGTTTTGAAGTTAAACTTTAGACATTAGATATTTTTGCTAACACGATCCCTGATTATAGAACCTTTACTATAGCCATTACCATAGCAATTCAAGATTTTCTTAGGTGGTCAAAAACATTATAATTATATTGGTGGAAGGAGCTTACCCAACGCTTCCGTTCAGGGCGGTGACAGGTGGCCGCTCATAGCACATATGCATACCAGCAATGTCTGCTGTACACTTATCAATACTGATAGTATTTTATATCACTGTTTCACACTACACAACACAATGTTACCAATTAATCCACTCCACGAACGAACATTTTTGATTGAAAGTTTCATCCATCAATTCACATCGATAGTTTGGCTACTGCGAAACAAAATTATTAGTTACGCCGAATGTAGATCAGCACAGGTCCATTGCGATTTAATCGATTCATGTCATGTAACACTCGATTGCCGTAATCGATTGATATTTACAACAAATTAACAATTGCTAGGAACTCAATGAACAATTGCTGACGTTGGCAAGTATTTGATAGAAGTCAATCCACGGGTCAATAGTGGATAAAATAAATAAGGAGCTAAGTCGCAACGAACAATCTTTATAGTCTATTATTAATTTTAATTATCTTGATGCCGTCTAATAACTTATGGCGTTAAGGAAAACGTTGTATGAAAAGGAAAACTATGTATGTAAGTACGTTACGACTACGTCATTTTAAATAGCTGACGTAGTCTGGTAAAATACAGATGATATGGCTATACAGTATACAGCTTACATGTAACCTTGTCAAAGCTTATCTGACCTTGCAGAAATTGCTAATTACAAACCTAATTAGATACATGAAACGTCGTAATATTTTGTACCTGTAATGGATTTGGAGAATAATAAGCAAAGGTTAGTTATTGCGACGGGCAATGAAAAATTGCTTATAGCCTTCAAGGGTGTCGAAGAGTCTTCTAATTTATACAAAGTGAGACAGCTATCGTCTGTCAAAAGTTCGATATTAAGCGATAATGGATTACGTTTTCCGGAACGTCTGGATAATCTTAATTTAAAGAAACGGTGATTACGGGAATTGCGTCCCGGTCAGATGATTAATTGGGAGGCAGCGTGGCGGATACTTTTTGCCTTATTTAGCGAACATCGGGTAAATAGAATGTGGCGGGCATTTTTTCGCCGAGGGTCATGAGGAGCCATTACGCGGGTGTTTTCTCGTGTGATTGATCTGCGTCCCGCCGCTCTAAAGGAACACTGGAGCTTCCATCCCTACTCTGGGAAACGGCGTGTTTATGGACAACGGTATCCACACCAATAAACCCGTATCTACACGGGCATGAGTCTATTCCTCATCTGTGAGAAAATAGTTTATTCTAATGAATCTTCGCGTCAGTTCAATGGCTTTGACACTCTATAATTGTAACGACATTATTATGCGAGTGTCACAAAATTTACATTTTACTTAATAGATTCTCGTTCAAACGACCCTTTCTCGGACAGGGCGTGAGAAAAGCTAGTTCGTCATGTTACGTACTCTTTTTAGTATAGATAGACACGTAGATTTAACTTGATTTGAATGACAATAGAACAGATGGTCAAATACTAACAATAACAGATAATGCCGGAGCTACCAATATGCGGGTGCATAACAATATTATACTCACTGCTATGAATGTCTGTCAAGGCCATGACAGCAAATATTTCGGCGGTTCAAAACTAGTTAATTTTCTATACGAGCCAAATAGTGAGTGTCCTACATCTGAGAAACATTAACCTAGTTTAAAGTCGAGGTCATAGTGTGGTCACTTCGTCACTGGGATTTGCTAGCATAACAATCTACTGAGCAGACAATGAGGTGACAAAGTGTTCGCTCATCAAATCGCTGTCTTAATTTTGGTGATATCGTTAAAAGTTGGGGCAAAATATACAATTCCTTTATCTTTATCCGTTGGCCGTAATGCGGTGAAATAAGCGCCCCGAAAAGGGATAAATAATGTTGTAGAGCGGACACATTCTGCTGGATAGTTATTCAGCTTTTACAAGACTATTCAAGATAACCCTTGAGACGTTAGAACCCTCTTCGAGTCCCTGTGGGAAAGCCTCAGTTTATCTAAAGATAAGTGTCTCGCACACTGACCACCGGACTCATTTAGATTACACCCTATTAATATTCCGTCCCTGCCAAGTAAAGGATCTTAAATTGTATTTAAAGCAATGAATAATTAATACCAACAAATTGATATTCATTTAAGACTGTTTTGATTCTGTTGGTGAAATATCCAAAGTTGAAACAGATACTTCTGGAAGCCATGTTGAACACATGATGTCAATAATTCACAATATTTATTGTATTTGACGATTTAAAATATAAATTAAAAGCAACTAGTGTACAATATCAAAATGATTAAGATATTGACACGTAGTTTAAAATTTATGTTGCATATAAAAATGGTAATTTAAAGTCTTCTGATCGTGAGAAGGCAATGATATTTTATTCAATGTTTCTTTTGAACAAGTTATAGATTAATAAGAAGGAAATATATATATTAATTACACACTAGGAGGAAAAAGTGTTGCATATTCTAACTTAATCATCGCCAATATTTTATGACGTAGAGTAACATCAAAAAGTTCTGGCTGTATTTGATTTCGTCCAGTTATATAGTCAAAACATTTTAGTAATTAGTTAATTAAAGAGTGGTCAAATAAATTCAAGTCTTTGTGCGGTAGAGTAACGTCGTAAAGCGACATTGCGGCTCAATGTGGAACTAAAGTGGATAATAATGCGCGGACTACTGTACCTACCTACATAGTTGTACCTGAATTAACTAATGAACCGAGGTACTAATTTTATTTACTAACTACTATTTGTATTAAAAATTATGTTTGGAATGAGATTGTAAATAGTTTACTAGTGCAGTAGTATATATTATGTGATCATATTGTTTTCATAAATATTGTAATATTTGTACTTAATGCTCATGCATATTGATATCAGAAATACAATATGTATATGGTATATGGAAATTTTATTTCAGCAGGATATACGTTGTGGCTACCTACTAGGTTACTGGTAAAGATATAAGATACAACAATGCAAAAGATTTGACTTTACGACTGTACTTAAATTAAAATTCATACAGTTTTAACCTTGTCATTGACTTCAAGAGCGTGATTGTAATAAAAATACAATTTAATTTGAAAGTTAAAGTTGAACGCCAACATAAACAAAGCACTTTCCAACATCGTATGAACAACGGTTTCTAATTTATAATTGGTTACAGTTTTGAAAAGGTATCGTAAATCATAAATTCCCAGTTCCAGCAATCAAGTGCGTCATGCATGAGTCAACATCATGGACATAACATCCGTCGGAGCGGTTCATTTCTTACAAAAAGCTGATGCGGTTGCGTCGTCAAAGTCAATCCTACAATCCAACACTGCAATCCAAGTGATCACTGGTGGTCCTCGCCACAGATTTCACTGTGACGGCGCACAAACACACAGAAAGGTGGAGCGCGCTGACAACACGCACGCATTCCGTGTCCGAATGCAAAGCGCATCACGATCACCGCTCACGTCTGCGAAAACCCGCCAAAAGCGAGTTCCCCGAGTACCTTTTATGAGGTATCTGAGCAATAGGCATGCGCCGCACAAGCGTACACGACCAAACGGCAGGCGAGGACGCGCGCGACTGCCGTTCGACGCGGGGCGGGACCGACCGACGACGCTCGCAGGTTATCGTGAGTCGACTACACAGATAATGATGTCAAAAGTGGATCGGACTAATGCTCTCTATTATATTGTAAACGCTCCGAATACCCAAAGCCGAGGCCCCGGTACCGAATGTTGCACATAAGTACGTCCGATTCCATAAGATCTCCATTGATCAATCCTATCGCCCTGATCTTTTTATAATCTCTCGCTATGATCACTATTGTTATGTTAATGATCCGATCAATTATGTTTACTTCCTATCAGTTAATATCAATATCATTTTACAGTTTAATTAACTGAGTATCAGTCCGATTATTGTTCGAAATAGTTTTGGATCGTTATCTTGTTTTATTAGCTTTTGGTCCTTTGAGTCGAGCGTTCCGAGCGTACTGATCCTTTATGTCAGATAAGTTTTCGTCCTGTATAAAAATGTAATACTGAATATTAATGAAATAAACAAATATTTGTAGCGCTTTCGCTGCTGAAAAAAGTCTTGCCACGCCTCTGAAAATCACCAACAAAGAAGTATTAGCGGGGAATATCACTCATCGAAGTGAGCGCGCGCCCGGCGCAAAACACCGGCCGTAATTTTTATTGTCCCACGCTGCCCGACTCGTTAAACTAATTTGATTCTTGTCTCAAAACAACAAGACAAAAAATCGCTTAACACCATCGCATGCCCGCAAAGTATTAGTCAAATCGAATAATGTTGATATTTTGAACATCCTCCGAATGTGTACTGTATCGTGATTGTATTGGAGTCTTTATTGGAATGCCCACATTAATGTAGATGATACATTTCGCATTATTGGATTTCATCGGTTTACACATAGCTTTTAAATCTACCCGTATTGTTTGGGATAATAAGGTTGGTTTCGAATCGGCCAGAAGGTGACCGCTGCCTTTTTCCATTTAGTACTGTTCCTCTATATTTTGGTCGTATTAAGAAGTGAGCTTCGTTTGATGGATGTTTAAGCCCGTTGAGGTTTTTGCGGATTTCGCGAAACAGCCGTGACATGGAGAACGACAAATTGTGTTCTTACTTCTATAAACACTACCGACGCGGAGTCTATATGAGTTCAACAGTTTAAGTAACTCCTACACAACCAATTTCGTTCGAATCGACATCAAAGCTCCTAATTAACGCGGCATTCGCTACGTACCGTTTATTACTATACAGTATGGCAAGTTTATACAAAAAATAACACTGACACCAATTAGCACATACTAGTACGGTCTCCAGCAAAACTATTCCATCGCGACCAATTATTAGTCACGTTCAAATAGCAGGGAGCGAGTTATGTGGTAACTGAAAATAGTACTATATTGACCATTAAGTGAATTGCACACGGATAACTAATTCGTTGTGACCCAATTTGGCGTGACAAGCGGAGCGCGCCTGCGACGGCCGTAGCGCAACTAGGCGGATCATCCCGGGGGAGGGAGGGGAGAGCCAACTTTAGGGCCGCGGAGGGAACATACCCGTGGATCACCTACCACTTTCTACTCTTACTTAGATTTCTCTAACAAGTGTTTGCCAATTGCCAAGCCCAGCCGCGAAAGAGACGGAGGCTAATAGCTCAAGATTGATTCGAAACGGTTAATTCTGCGGTTATTAAACATTAAGACTTACTTGAGTCACTTTGTAGGGAAACATTTGCATAACAAAGCTAGCTTTGTGCCTAGGTGAAGCGTAGTTATCTTGTGTTACCTAGCAGAATATTGGGAGAACTAACGTTTTTGACGCTTCTTTCTTCATATATGTCACCTGTGACAATCGTTCTGTGTTTTATTGTCAACGTACGGTCGACCCATTTCTTGTGTCACTGGGATATTTATAACAGAAAATTTCTGAAGAGCTTTGAATTAAAAAAACACAGATAAACACAAAGAGCTTTATGGTAAGTTACATAATATGAATTTGTTTGGCTTTCGTTTTTATCGCCCTTTATTGGTCTTAATGATCTGTAAGTCTGGCAGTATCTAAATACCATTTTTTTCTCTTACTCGGACTAAAGGACCAAAATAGTACCAAAGGTAGATGAAGAGCTCTGAATAAAAAAAACACAGATAAACACAAAGAGCTTTATGGTAAGTTACATAACATGAATTTGTTTGGCTTTCGTTTTTTATCGCCCTTTATTGGTCTTAATGATCTGTAAGTCTGGCAGTATCTAAATACCATTTTTTTCTCTTACTCGGACTAAAGGACCAAAGTAGTACCAAAGGTAGATACTTACTTCCAGAAATCACGACCATTATTCGAAACTAAATGAGAGTAAAACCTCATCCCCCTAGCCCCTCTAACGGCTCTAGTACACAAAGAGCTTTTGATAGGTCAAATTCGAGATTGTTCCAAACTCTGGTATGAAAGCATGAGGTGGGTTTCCAGCCGGGATCCTGGTTAAATATGCACGCAAACGGCCAACCGCTTCGGAAATTGGCACTCTAGTAAAGAACGATACTGAATGTAGTTCTCCTTAATGTAATTACATCGAGTACCAACACGTGGAGCTGTCTATTTACACTGAATACATAAGCAACAGCTCGTTTGAAATCAAATGGCGTTTAAGTAAGAATGGTGGCACAGGGACTGCTAAAGATTTCGTAGATAGCTGTTGGATGGAACTGTGGGACATATACAAAGTCATTTTAACTGTTTTTACTTTAATCAGTGTAAAAAATAAGAATAGCAACGCAATCACTGAAACAGTTGAAGTAAGTTCAACTAAATTTACAGAATAATAGTCTTGAAATTGCTTATTATATAGGATATATTCGACACGTAAATAAAATTCACCGAAATAAAGCTGTAACAAAGAAAAATAACTCTTGGCTGTGTGGATGATGCCAATACCGTTTACCTTACTTAATGACAAAGAGCGCATCCCCGAACATTCGATAACATGAACGCCTGAGGCAGCTAAATTCCTTGGAGCATAATTCCTGACTGCTCGTGTATTGAGAATTTGCATTAAAATTGCAGATTGAATGGCAGGCTGTATTCGAAATCGTGAGTATTGACTGCAATAGCGTTCCGTGTGCTCCTATCTTTACTGTAACAAGCGGGGTAGGTACTGTAGATTTATCGTAGAAAGTCTTCAAAACCGCGTTATAATTCCAATAAGTTTATAAGTACGAAACTAGTTTAACTACTGCTTCAAGGCTGAAGGAAATGTACCTCTCTTGTTATAAAGTGTGCAATATAATGAGAATGAAATCTCTGTTGCCTCGTGTCTATAAAACTGTGTACCTTGAGACAAACGTACAAAAGAAAACACTGTTTTCTGCAACACTGGTCTTTTAATTTAATTTTTAAAGTATATTCTCTGCGGTAATAACGGTGTTAATAAACGCTATTTGCGTAAAGATGCGAGACTTTCGCTGTGTTATTTCGGGAGCTAACCTAACTCAACAGTTGTCGAAGCGATATCGTTAAGAGCTTCGAGGACCTCGAGATCAAAATGATCTCGAACAACTTTCACGTGAGGTAATGTTTAAGACTTCACATCGCATCCAAGAATCACCTTTTCTTATACCAAAGGAAGGAATATAAATTAAACTAAATCCAAGGAGATTGGAATCAAATTATTTGCCGTCCCCGAAACGCGCAGTAAGCGCAAAAGAATATATACATAATCAATTGTTGGTGTAAAATTCGCAATATCATTAGCGGTTGGCGAGCCCCAAACATTCGTCGGCCCTTATCGCTGTGCTCGTTATCTTACCGGCTCGCGACGTTTAAACGAAACGTTTCCGAATGTATTAACGCGAATTTCAAGGCAATGTCTCGCTCTGTTTATAAAGTTGCTTTATTTCTGACATGGAGTGTTTCAATGGTTTGAGTAAGTACTAATAATTATTTATACATATGACATGTGGTTCGGTAAAAATATCTGTCGTTTGGACAATATTTTGTTGGTTTAACGTGTCATATATTGGCGTATATTTGGTGATATTGTCATATATTGGCGTATATTTGGTGATATTGTCATATATTGGCGTATATTTGGTGATATTTCAGGCTATATGGATGTTTTTGGGCCGGCCAATCCTTTAGTCATAGCTTGCACCACCCTCGGAAAGGGGGCGAGCTACACTAACGCTCCAAATGCCAATAAATGGAAATGCAACGAGAAAAACGCTATGACAGCTGACTATTAATTGTTCCTCTATTTCGCAGATTGATATGGGAATAAAATAGGAAATAAAACAATCGATATCTATTACCACACACAAATCGACACGCTATAAATCTTTGTAGCATATACTGATAGTACTTATCTGTTTTATCGCAGCGATATTGCCAATCTTGTAGATAAGCATTATTGTTTCCGATAATACTTAGTTACGTGTGTATTGGTAATTAAATTAATATCTATGTAAACGCACAGTGATCACGCCCGGATTGAATGTCAAATGAAGCTTAAGAAGCTTTACGAAACCCTGTATCTATGGCAGAATGTGCCCTAGTAAACAGAGTCTCCGAAACAAATTAAGTAGGGCGGTCAACCGGTCCAATACACTTAATACATGAAATTGATCCTGCTGAACTAGTCAATCACTTATTCCACAACACTATTCATTGTGTATGGTTTGGTTACGTTGTCGTCCTGTTTGTTTGATAAGGTTGATTTTAGCATGCACTGAAATATTCATACCGGAATAAAAATTGCGTACCATCGTACCCTAAAGTAACAGACAGATGGATAGATATCAATGTCATAAACCCGCGATATAGGCCCAGAACAAAGACGTATCAGGGGCTTGCATTTATCGAGAGAGCGAAGGAGAAAAAATGCCTTTTCAACCCCATCTAGCCAGACGGAAAAATACGTCGTTGCCGATTGTTTCCCTGTCCGGAACGCGAAATGCAAAGTATGAAATAATTATGGCGGTGAGAGTGCGCGACATGTCGGTACCCCTCTCCCCGCCCCACGTCCTCCACCCCCTCAACCCATCAGCCGATCGTCCTCGTCTCCAATCTCCGACCCCCTAGACTAGAAGGTGGCGAGGCGTCGACAAAACGTCGCCACAAATGCGGTAAAAAGGGACTTGTTGCTTTATCAGTGTCAGGTTTTCGCGTGAAAATTTGTTGAATATGTAATGTTGCGTTACACGACCTATATTCTACAATTTAGAACAGTTGTGACACTTATCCAGAATTTTCGGGGCCATCATTGTGTGTAAAATGGTAAGTACTTACAGCTTTAGAATTGAAGGACTTAACTTAATTTCTCGGTTTATCAGTCTGTATCCAATTCTCGTCATCGCATAGCGCTCGCGACAACGGAATAGCAGAAAATGCAGTAGTGTGGAGCGCACACAGAGTGGAGTAGTTTCCGCCGATGCATGAGTAGGGTGACAAGGGCGAGATTCGAAAGAGGAATGTCCCGCAATCGATTCTTTAGAGCGCGCGGCTGGCCTGGCATCGCGTCCGACAGAACGCCAGATAATTGAAATACCTGACGGCAGTCACGGGAGACAGGATTGGGTGCGGGAGCGCCGCACTGCTGTCTAACGTAAACATTTTGATGAAATGTTTGTCATGATTTAACGGTTTTCTTTACAACTACTAGGTTTTCTTGGCTTGGTGACGTCCGTGGTTTTTTTTATGACAGCCAATTTATAACTTGATTTTGTAATAAAAATGTGCATATCACTTCCGCTTACGGTGACATTGTGTAACCTTCTACTGATTTTACAATATCGTATTCGAAACATGTTTTTTATTGCAAAGGTTAATTTTTAAATGGTTTTTCTCAGAAAACATGCCCATATTTTTTTTATAATTCACGTTCATGTTAAAATTGTTCCTATTTGTTCAGTTTTTCTGGAAACATTCTGGAAAAACTGAACTAATAGGAACGATTTCAAAACAAAACTTAACTCCCATTCAACACAGTGTCAGATGACAACATATAAACGGAGTTGACACTTGACAATCAAACCGATTAAGTTATTTGCCATGTATAGTGGAATAATTCACAATACAAATGATCGGACGACAGCAGTGCAGTGAACGCTCCACTTTAACCGCATTAGCGTCGATAATAACCCATACTTACTATAATAACCGCTATGTGTATAAAACCTGATCATTCTTCATAATTCGCGTCTTTTAGCCATGCAATACTAAACTACTGTCCTCTGTCCGTATTGTGACAGGACCAAGAACGAGATGATATTTCATATGAGACGACTTTTCAAACACTCGTTGTTTTTATTCCCCGTTCTATTCAACGCGGTTCGGAGCCAACGCAGCCCGAGCACGTATTGTACATAATATTGTACTGTAATTCGATATTGCCGCTATGATAATACTCTGAGTAATGTTTATACTAAGGAATGTCACGTAATACCGAACGCAATTCATTCAGTTTTGTTTAATTGGCCGTAATGACACGCAGTAAGAATGTTTTTTTTCTTTATTAAGCACGTTTGTGAGATGCATTGCATCTGATTTAAGAATTAATTATACCAACTAAAATTCTAAATGAAATAATGGACCCTTAGAGACCTGGAGAATTGGCATCGAAGGACCAAATTTTGAACGAAATAACAAAACCCAGACGGTGCCGATAAAACTTGCATTTCTATTTGTCTACAGAATCTTTAAACGCTCTTCAAAGTTTCTACTAAATGCAAGTCCCTACTCAAAATGGCGAAATAAAACAAATTGTTTTAATAACGTTGCAATGAATACACGTCTAGACTAGACACATGTACAGTTGTGCAGCTCAATTCAAAGTAACCATGAGACGGGCACATCTCTATTACAGACAACGCAATGTTATAGCCACGGCGAGGTCTAGATTGATCAACTACTGTCTACTGCTATGCAGACGTAAACTACTAATGTAAACCTGTTGATTCCTTAATGTTGTCCTATATTACTCTGAATAATGAAACATCAGATTAATAATTGAAGATGCAAAAGGTCGTGATAACTTTGAAGATGTAATTGGAAATAAGACCGGTATTAATAATGGAAGGAATGAAGAACTTAAGGATAATACTGAACACTAAAATGGAGATTGCTAACAAGCGCCGAGTTTGCGTTTTGATAATGCAATTTTAAAACTATGAGCTTTGCTATAAGGCATTTATATAGTAATAGGTGATCTAAAGAACCAATATATATATCATAACAACTGCCTAACGACAGCTTATCATATTCTTATTACCTCGTGAGTAATTACGTTACTGATAATAACTAGAAAAGAAGTGAAGGATCTCAAATAAAAGTAAAAACGATTAAGCTAGCCAAACCAAATAAAACTAATTCAGGATAAAACCAGCGCCACGGAAAATAATTTCACTATTGAACCGAAGCGGCTAAAGCGAAATAGAAAGAGTAAAAGGAGTTTTATTTTACCGAACCATTTTAAAATCTCATAGCTGGGCTAGCAAAACAGAGTGTAGCCACTAGCTAAGCGGGTTACGATATACACCAGCAAAGGTTATAAATACTGAATATTTTTTGTTGTTTTTATATGGGTTCACCGCGACATGAGGTGGCAAAGGGTGATATCGGATGCATTGGCAGGTACATCAAGCGGTGCTGAAAATGTTTTGTGCTTATGTATATGGTCGTAATGAGTTTGTCAGTAGCTATTGTTATTGTAGCGTCAGTTTGGACATCATCATCATTCTTTTAAAACCATTCAAACATAAAGTACTAAGTATTTACCATTATTTCATTGTATCGTAGAAGTCCTTGTAACATTAATAAGCATTCAATTTATACACAGTTTTGACCTTTAGTAAAAACATAAAAATCATAATTTTTAATTCCTCCATTACGCAGTGGTCTTTTAAATTAGAAGCTATTCTACAGTTAATTAAATTATTTATGTTATGTGAGGAATCCAACATTTCATTTCCGTCGAAGATTTATGCAGCAATAAGACAGATTTATAGGGTATCATCGGTATACTGTAAATGTAATTGGATTAAGTTAACCTTTATTAAAACTTGGAACTCCATAACTGAAAGCTTTTAGGGTTTTTTGTTGGGCTTTTATTTTTTTTTCCTTCTTTTTGAAAGTCAACCAAGTCAGTTACCTGTCATAAAATAAGTTGTAGTACATTTGACCAAGAGCTTCAGTTAAAGTCACCTTGTCAGAAGAACTAAAAGGCTATAAACTCAAAACCACCTAACGATTAAAGACACACCGATTAGACCACTAGCAATGCAATGATATAAGACAGTGAATTCGGCGCGTGATACATATTTGATGCGCACGCGATGCCGCTGGACATACAATATTTACCTAAGACAACAAACAGACAATGACATCATCGGTTAAACTTACTGGATCATGTTTGCGTACATAATGCTCTAATTTGTATCTGCATGAACGCTTCATACATTTAGGTGTGACAGACATACACTTGAGCAAAATTGTATACCGTTTATACAACGTTGTCTAGACTTTTCATTAAACGTAATATTTTCAACTCTTTGTAGCAAACAAGCGACGAGTTTATTTGATATTGATGTAAAATTATTGCCATGGACTCTACGTTTGTATAAAAAAAGTATATTATGGAAAAACATTGAGGCTTTCAAGATTGATATTATAATAAACTTGATTAATCAACTTAATTAAATTTAAAAAGTGATATCGGAATAACAGAAAATATATGATAGAGGAATTAAAAATACTAATCAACATTAATTTTAGAAAACCCATGCCACCAAAATTGCGCCATTTTAGAAAGGAGGCAAATATAGTTGATTTTCCAAATGATAATATTGATAGCATAATATTAACAACATAAAACAACGAAAAAAAAAAGAAACGAGGCATCAGAAATACAGAATCGTTTGTCATAAGATACAGTATCTAAAAAAGAATCTTGCAACAAGATAAAAGAAAAGGGTTATTGTCACATCGCGATAAATGAAGCGCGGCTAGAGATGGCATAATGCAAGCATCGCATTCCTAATTTATTTATATGATACTCATTAGTTGATTACGAGATTTCGAATTGCAAATTGATGACGTGTCCAGTCAATCCAGTTTTATGGACGCATATATCCTTGGGCGTCATCCTTTAAAAGGAATGCCGCAAGGGACTATCTTCGGTCCGCTTTTAATTGTAAATAAGAAGTTTATGCGCTTGTCCTGGTAAATCTTAGTTTATTGACATAAAGTCCGCTTATGAGATAAAATGGTAAAAGCAAATAAAACAAGGTATCATCGCCAATGGTTCAATATTTACTTCGTGCATTTAAAGATAGCGCAAAGGAAAATCCTGTTACTTTTATAAGTTTAACGTAGTAACTTTAGTAGTTATATGCTTCCGGGACAACTTAGCTAGAGAATGCGTTTATTTCCCGGACAGTCGTTATAATGCCAAATACAATTGTCCAATGTCAAGGAAAACTAGTATAGAATTTTGATTCTAGTTCAACTTGACCTTAGACACTACTAACTTCGTAAATATGCTTCTACATTATTTACTTGGAAAATAAAAATATAAGAACTACTTACAAAAAAAGACAACTTTTTTATTTGGAGAAAAAACCTTTAGATTTCTCACCTTGAAGTATGGATATGCATATCATTGTGGTAAGCATTTACTTGAATACCAGTTTTGGCATCTACTTGAGCATACAATAACAACACAGGTACATTACATAAAATACAAATCACGTCAAAATATATTGGTATCTTTCAGACGAATACATCAGAGATTCAGGGTTTCATACATTTTAATCAGTTTGCATGAGACACGTGCACTCGAAGCTAGATAAATGTGAAACGTATAGGAAAATAATTTAACTTTTTATCGCACGTGTTTGTTACATGAGCCACGGTACCGTACCGCGTTGTCCGATTTACATATTGTTTGATTTGAATCGGATATGTTACCATGTGAAACACAGTTAAGTCAACAGCTTTGTGTGTGTTCGTTTTACCAATACAACTGATTATTTTATCATCAACAATAATACAAATTGTGTCCAACATAATAGCTTTCTTCATTAAAGCGTATTGGACTAGTTTCTGTTAACGATATGCCAAGTTTCCGTACTTAAGCGGAACTACTATTGCACCTCCGCAACCCTAAGTGGAACCAGGTCAACTATAATGACCTCTTATTTCTTTAACAACATAATGACTCGTTTTCCTCAAATGTCTTCAACCGAAAGACAAGCTGCTAACACACTACATTTCTCCATAATTTCTACACGACCATGAATCAGCAAAACATATCTTAATGGTATTCCTTAGCCCAAAATGAATTTGTCATCGTATTTAATAAGCCATGAACATCCCCATTCGGCTATTTCAAGCTGCCTTTTATACAATAACTTAATACTTATGTCATCGGTTCATCACGGAATTGACGTCACGAATACATTAGTAAGTGAAAGCGTTGAAATATTATTAAATTTTTCGTCAACATGGCGTATCTAAATGTCGGCGTGCAATGTAAACTTATTGAAACCATTGTTTAAGAGAACAACTCAATACTAAATGGAAAGTTGCTCAGGACAACTATTGTTCCTTCTATGCCTCTTGATCACAACAAAAAATAAATTCGCATAAGGGCATTGTCTAAACCGATTAGGCCCAAATGAATGTTTAAAGAGGTCGGTGTGTGTATTAAACGGTTGCGCGATGTCAGCGTTATCAATGGCCCATTATCAACAAACGTGATTTATCTAATTAGTTAAACAATTTGATGACCGACCGGTTCATTTGGCTGAGTCTTCTTTGCTGTGTTATATGAATCCAAGAATCGAGGATTACTATTGTGATTTACGAGTTTGATTTCACAGTGCTTTATGGTTTAGTTACTTTAAGATTAAGTAGGTCAGAAGTAATCAGTGCGGATACGGCACAAGGACTAATAGACTTAATCTTTCAAATAAAATAGACTAACCACACAATATAAAAGATGGAAGAACAGTAGAGCTAGAAAACGAGAAACTTTATGATATGCTCGGACGTGCAAATGAGGGCAATTTCATTAAAGGCGAACCGTAAATCAAGTCAGTCCGCGTTGTTAGACCAGGTACATTCTATAGGAGAAAAAAATTGTATCATCGAAGATTTAGTGCGATTTACTCACGCATTTCACCGCAATCTTGGGAAAACTCCGAATAAAAATATGAACACACTCCCGACGTAAGAAGTATCATTTGTTAAATGTCTGACGTGAGATGTGACACACATGTCGTTCTATTAAAATCATTAGTAATGTAGGGCGATCACGATTTCCATAACGCATTACGTAGTATTAACAGTGATGCTTTGCTTGCGCATATCGTTTTAATTAGCGTACTGTAGCATTTATAATAAACTTCGTGATCTATCCTCCCAACGATTACGCTAATGACAGGAATCAATATTGATTGAGCTATTTAAAATAAATATGGTGTTAGTCTGGCACGTTTTCGCGTCTGATGATAAATAAGCAAAAAAACCCGTGTTATTGGTTTTTATATTTTAAAATTATTCATTAAATCACAGAAAAACCAAGTCTAGGCATTAGGAGCGAGACCTGAAAACTGCAAAACGAATTTGGTTACATAAACCTAGATCTACTTATTAAGAAATCAGATTACAATATTGCCTGCTGAGAGGCTAAACCGTACAAAAATTCCTTCTCACGGCACAACGGTACCAACGCACGCGCACGTTGCTAAGGTCATTGCGACAAAATCGTTGTCCCTTTCCGTCTTTTCGTTTTTGTTAAAAGTGCAAGCGAGACAAACGTCAATGCAAATGAGCCGCTGGAAAAAACGACCATTTGACTCACTGTGGCGACTAGCAGTGATTGATTAGATGCACCTTCTTCTTCTGGAATCGGCGTTTACTTGGAATCGGACGAGTCTGCTCGCCCCCATTGTTTGTCCGTTTCGACATGGCTTCACATTATTACAATGGTTCTCCTTTTGCTGGACGATGGAGCAATAAATACATCGTAAACTTAGTGCGCGCACATAAATTCTTGTACTGGACTCATAATGCGAGTATTTGATGATAGCGCGCTGTCTGGATGCTACATCAGAAATTCTCGAGGAATATGGTCTATATGGACTATGTCATTCATAATTATGTCTGTGGTCAAAGTTATATAGATCTATCTAAATGGTAATTTACTTTAACTACAACATTATTATAAGGCAATAAGTGGAAAACTCATTCGCATTCAAACAAACGTCTACACGTGGCTCCATCTATCGTCCTAACAGAGCATGTTTACAGTTGTTTAGCAATGACCATTTGCGATAGCAATATCAATGGTAGAAAAATTACAAATTCTAATGCAACACCTGACATTTGTATTTAGTTACATAAACAACTTAAGGAGAAATAAAAGAATATAGCTGTAAATAAATTAAACTCTATAATGCCCTATGTTTACTTTCACAGTTCACGGCCGCAATCAGTATCGGTACGCACGTACTCGCGTCGTCTCCGTCTTGCTTGTTACGATTTCCATTTAGGACTTGTGTTACTCTGTCTCTGTCTGCTGGTGATTTATAGTGACTGAAGCTTTACATAACCGCGGCGGCTACTTACTACATGTTGTGCTAGTGCCAGTCCGTTTATCATGATTATGACGCTATAAAATAATTATTTTATCTCGTTTGCATGGCTTATCGTAGACGAGTTTTCAAACTTTACTTATTTAGTCAAATGTACGGGTTAATGAGCGTATAATATGCCGTAATCTAATATTGTTTGGGAAGAACAAAATAATTTGTATAGTACTTTGAAACTTTAGTTTTCTTTAGACACCAGTTTGATGTTTTAAATAAACTACCAAACAATTACAGCAACATTTATGAAAGCATGGAACCATGACATGGAAATACAAGAGCAATATTCTCACTCAGGAACTATTGAAGGCTCCGTTTATCACCCTTTTATTGTATTGATATCCCTTTTTTTCTTCTTTTTTTTTTGAGGTTGGGAAGTCATCAAATGATTTCTCCCGCTGTGGGCGGAGCGAGAGGGCGTGTCAGACTTTTACTGACTAAAACCCACCCGTGTTCCTTCCGTTGCCTGTGTGCCGGTGCCGCGATATCCCTTTCGGACAAACTCGCAACCCTGGCAGGTCCGTTTATCACCCTAAATATCAAAATAATATTCAAGTTTCTACTTGCATATATTACAAGCTGACAAGCCCCACAAATCAGTGCGAAGTATTAATTGCAAATGATCTAGTAAAGGTATTGCACGGTCGTACATCGCAATTAAATTAGAAATTAGAAAACGCGCAACTTTCACGTAATTGATGCTCCTATAGTACGCACCTGTGTCGGTGAGTGAATAAGCGAAACTAATTATGAGCCGACAACTGCACCAATACACGGACAGTCTACGAAGAAATCTTTGCTATACAGTTCATTGATCGATACATAAAACAATGTAGCTAATACTTTTAAAAGAATCGGCCAATATAAAGGGACGCCAACTAAATTACCTAGATGAAATAAATCGCCTTTAAGGGCTAATAAAATAAGAAAAGTTGTTAAACATTTTCCAATAGTTTGACGGGTCAACAGCCACAGAAAAACGGACAAATGTGCCAATGAAACGTGTTTTAATCACGTTACGCTAATAGATGTGAACGAATTACGTTAAACAGATATTGGTGGCGGAGTTGACTTACCGGCTCGACTCGAGCATCATTTTGTGTGGCCTGTAAACAGAAAAACAAACACTTTAACAAAGGGGACAATTACCAACTAAATTACATACACTGGCACACATTTGTATGTAAATAATGAGAATATGCACACGTGGATGCGTAATCGTATTGGAACGTGGGCATTGAGCATGTGTGCGAAAACAATAGATCATTAACAAAAGTAAATCATGTTTTATGAAAATGTTAGTACGACGACCTAGCGATCGGTAATAATCTGGAAAAGGTTGCAGACGTTTAACCATCAGGTATTAAGCGATCACCTCGGGGAGAATATTTATTACATTTTGTATAACCCAAAGTATATTTTACGAGTATAGAGGCAATCTTTCAGATGGATTATTTTATGATGGCATATCTTATTTTGAAAGTGCGTTTGCTTTGTGAGGTGTTTCAGATTCTTGGAATCGTGTTTAGCAAATCATCTTCGTGGTATGGTGAACAAGGTTGAATTCCCTGGTACGCTAATTATGTGGTTAGTCCAAGGTTGACGCAATATGAACTAAGCGGTGCGCTATGAAAACCTCGTTTCAACGTCTTCACTAAAGCTGTCGACCTAAATAATACTTTGTTTTTATACAATTCGTTCAAGCTTGCCAATAGCAGTTATTAATTTTCGCTTGAACTATTTTGTTTGTACCTAAGAAACCTGCAACTAATCTCTCAATAATTTGTTGTTCAACAAATCAAGAGAATGTAAGTAAACATACTGTAAGTAAGCTACTAAAGAACATTTATTTCCACAACAGTTAAGTTACCAAAAAAACGAATATATCATCAACATATACCAAAACATTACAGTAACTTTTTAACTAGGGTCTACAACAGTAACAAACAAATACTATCCACTATCAACACTACAATAGATAAGACGCACTAGAAAAAAATAATCCATAAAAAATATAACATATTATGAGAAATCAGACACTGCGGGAAAGTAACACGCATATCTGACAATCATGACATGCGAGGGATATTCCACTCACCATGTATAACCTCGCAAACATCGTCAAGGTCGCGAAGGTCATTGTATTGTTGACTCCAATGGCAACGCCTGTCCCGTTCCATACACAGCCTTATCTTTTATCAATCGGCGATAATTTTGGAGGCTTAACCTCTGCAGTTTGATAATGTTATCAGATATTACATGATTATTTTCTTTAAGTTCCGAAATGACTGAAGCTATATAATTCATACGACAACGTGGAAAGTAGAGTGATCATAAATAAATCATAGTTCTCCGGTGATTATCTCTTTCATTATTGCTTCCTTCGAAGGCGATGTTTTAAATGTCGAGCCTTTAATAAATAATGTTAATAAGCTCAGTGGATAGGTAATATTGATTGCTGCAAGCCGGGTCAACGGCGTAAATTCTCAAATGCAAAGTCCATAAAACGAATGCTGGAAATATGTATGACAGCACAGGGACAATTGGTTCCTGGGGACTGGGAACCAGTCGCTACCGTCATAGCACCTATCACTTTTGACCGCATCCTGTCATCCAGTTGTGCGGTCTACGCCACACGAAATATTTACTTTCAAATCACAAAAGCCATCTAAACTTCCAACATTTTTCACTCAACGGCTGCCGGTAACTATAAAATCATATATGAGCCATAAAACAGAAATAAAATGTACGAATGAAACACAATTGGGCAGTTTTGGGTTGAGCATTTAAAATAAAAATATTTGAAGCATTATTCAGAGATTTGCGCATCTGCTTCATGTGAAGTTAAAAGTATAATATTCAATAAGCTTCGTCAAATATACATAAGACACTTAGCACTCAATCATAACATTTACCTCATAAACACTAATTGCAGAACTGCACTACAATAAATCATGTTGGCAATAGCAAAACGCAACAATCGCCGAGCCATCGGTGGCTATCTGACATCCTGTTAGGCGTAGAGCAGGTAATATTGCAATTGCCTGAACTCTCTTCGGACAAGTTGCTCCAAAAAGGTTCAAGCTATTTTCGACCTTCTCAGTACCGCCATAACTTAGCATTGCCTATCTAAAAATTATAGAGGCCAAGCTAATCTGCACTATACAACCCAAAACGAATAAAGAGTGTTGTGCATTGGTAGCTGGCCGGCTTATGAGTGAGGATGTCGGTATTCCACAAAGACGGGAAAAAAACTGTTTGAAAGGCAAAACTGGGATCTGCAAAAAATCTGAATATCATTGAGAAATTATTGTTTTTATGAATGTTTAATATTGTACATAACTATCAACTGCTGCTGCTGTTACGGAAAGAAAAACTGTTCTCATAAAAATATTCCATTGTTTCGTTCTATTGTCATGTTATAAAAAAAAAAATAAGCGCCAAGGCTGTTGAAGAAGGTGCAATAAAATTAACATTCGCATATGAATTGCAAATGAACGATTTATAACGTACTGACATAAAACACACTGAATTCAGCCGCGGAGTTTACTGAAATATACAGGTGAACAGGTGATACGTACGTAGGTAGTAAAATGAAAGTAGCAAAGGGTTTAAATAAACTCCGTGTGAATTGTTTTCATTCTCATGAAATATTTTGTCTATAATTTCACGCGACCATAGCCACAAAATCGATTACGGTTAGACCTTCCGTAAAAACTTATTATATGAAGACGCTCGCAACTATCTTGAATCTTGTGATCCAACAAGCATTTCGCATCGCTTATAGTTATTTAATTCAAGATAAGGAAAGTTTACATCTTGTGCTTTCAATTATTAAAAAAACCTTTGCCTTTCCTCCGAATTATCTCAATTCACAATTCCCATTTTACTCAAGTTAAGAGCCTTTTTACATCGTCAGTCGGCTCAATGGTCTGTAATTTTGTTTTGATGAATTAGCCAAACGACGGGATACTAATAATTGAGGATGGACGGACAACGCTGAAACCGTTCGAGCTTCGAGCCCTCGAATTTATAGCGGATGTATCGAAAGCTTTTTGCAAATAAAAATATGGAATTTTCGGAAGAGGGAGTTCATTGTTCGCTTGATCGCGTTGCCGACCTTGACGTTTAGATGTCGAAGAACTGTGTATAGTAACTGACAACGAACTTTCTTCCGAAAGTTTTCAAGACATTTCAAGACACATACAACGAGGAATTCACTCAACTTTTTATTCGACTTTTAATGCATGGTTTTGTGTCTCTCGCAGTACTTCTAGTAATGTTGATCTAACATTCAAATAACAGGAACGAATGGTCTCAGTAAAAGCACTCTTTGAAACGTTTCTAGTGCCTCTCAAACCTTTTTACAACGGGAAGGAAGATAATCAAAATCAACAAAGCAATTAAAAATGAGGTCAATGATAAGAGAATAAAAAATGCAGTTGTAAATGTGGTAAGGTCGACGTCGGCGCGATAGAAACTATCTGAGATGGCAATGGAAAGAATATCTCTAGGGTCTCATTAGCAAAGCGAGCGAGGCATGCTGCGGTTAGGGAGACAGTCGCACCGAACAGCACTTCTCGTAAGAAGGGCCTTATTAGTAAGCGGATGGGTGTTTTGTCTATTTGTTAATGTTGGAGTGGTCTACGCTGCAAAACTACCTACATCGTGGATTAAATGTCAGCCTTTGTTCAGGTTAATACGCTTTAGAGAATGCTATTCTAAGGTAGACAATAACATTTTACTAATCAAACTAAGGAAGATAGACGAAGTCCTCCTGTAACGACCATGTAATAAAATCAACGTAGTAAACGAGCAGCTGAAAAGAAGCCGGGCAAACTTTTGAACATGAACGGCGTCTTAGAACAAATAGCACGGAGACTGAGACCCCGTTGAATTCAGAACGAGTAAGCTTTTTACCCAACATTGCATCGAATGCGGAAAGCAGTTGTGTACAAATAGGTAATCATAATAATTATTCCGTAATTGTTTGTGTTTTGTTCAGCGTAGCGTATCAAAGTGATGCCTGCACGCGTCGCAGGAGCAGGGGGGTTGTACTCTGTCGGCACAATTTATGACAAACTTCGCTAATTCCATATCCAAGTGGAGTAGTGTAATTAGTGCGTGTGCGGGCAACCGATCGATTCCAAACATATAACCCGGCTTCAGACACACAGTCGTCATGTAAATCAAAGAGCAAACAGTAATGACTCGTCGAGATTACCAGTTGGATGCGTGCGCTCAGGCTTTAATGTGTGCAAACGTGTGAACCCGTCCTAGATAACAATGTACTTGTCACTGCACTAGCTCTAGATAAACTAGTTTTCTATTGTATATTTTGTCTAAAAGGAGGTGAGGTTAACGTTTGTTTAGGAGCATCGAAACAAGTGTAAGAAGACATGTTTATAGCTTATTTTGCGTAAGCTGCTGCGTCAAATTGTAAAAGAACAAGTAGTTACAACAAACGATAACAAGTTGGCAGAACCGGAATATGAAAAACTCTAAATCCTCCAATATTAAAAACGTGATGAATGATAACAAGCACGCACATAATTATGAATGAAACTAGATATAGTGCGAAAATCACAACAATATTTAAATGTTAATTAATCAGTTTGGACGTGCGCGTGCAAGCGTTGCTGGAACTGGTAGCGCGAGCGACCACCCGGTCCGACCAGACTGGTTGCCTTCGTCGACCTTGCAGCTTTCGATTCTGCACACTATCCATTAACTACCATTATACATTTTGCTACCAATTCGCTTTTATGCAAAACTTTCGCTGGGAGTCAGCTGATGTATTATAACAGTCAGTTTTATTTGTTCATTCGAATGTCTATTTCCTAGGTCTCAAAAAATACTGCTGCCTAAATGGAGCACTAACAAGAGAATAATTGCCATCACTATCACGATTTGCAAACGGATTGGATTTGTCGATCGGATTTTGTTGTTATGTGACAGCAGGAGGATGCTCTTATGCATTACATTCAACAACTCCATGATTAACCTCAACCTTTTTCCTACCTCCATTGTATTCAGTATCGTTTCCCATATCGTTTACAATTTTAATATCATACTGTAATACAATTCTGAGACATCAAACGGCGCAATTACGCTGTGATTGAATTCCATTATGGACACGATTATATTTGAAATAACTTGAACCAATGATGATTACATTTGTTAAAATAATATGAAAATTGTAAGGAATATATGATTACGAAAATAGTTTTAGATAAGAGTCTGAGAATTTTAAGATTATGTACGCAACTAACACGCAAAGGTTTTTGACCTAAATAAAACAATGTATTATTTTTTTTTCTAACTTAAGTCATAATTATATTAATAAAGTTCTTATTTTTTAAACACCGCGCTTTACTATTATTTTGTCAGATCAATGCAATTTATATTATTACTCTTAGCGGAATGCAGTTTCTTCTTGTCTAAGCATGTTATTTTAATTACCATTATGCATACTGACATACTTATACAAGTGGTAGATTTAAATCCAGAGACAAAACTAGTTTATGTAGTAAAATAATACTATTTATCCAGCGCATCCCCAGAATTACATCTGAAAGCAATTCGAGAAATAAGATCCAATGGAGTTACGATCGATTAAAGTGTTAATTTACATAACTATGGCGTTTCGATTTGTTTTTATTAAGCGAAATACTTTTAAGTTGAATAAATGTGCGTCTGCGAGGCAGTGAAATACTGCTCAGTGTTAATACGAGTTGCTTATTTACTTGTATTTTGTAATGAAATATATGTTGTTTTTTTAAGGGGTTTTTTTTTTTCACTTTTGATTTGGTTTTTCTTGATTCCATTGTTTTATATTTAATATTGTTGTATATTTTATGCTCAGCTCCTTCACATTTACTATAAAACTTCACAACTATAACTAATTATGTTTACATTCCGCGTGGTGGGACCCTGGTGATCTGCTATACAGGTTTTCCTAGTGCAGACACCAGTCTCTCACAAACTTTGTCACGTAATTTTTAAGCTTGTTTTAAATATTTATCATGTCAATGTTTGTGAAGAGAAAATAAATTATTTGAATTTGAATTTGATGTGTGGAGGTATGTTTTGTAGGTAAAGCTGATGAATAGGGTCGTGAAATAGATACAGGACAAATGATAAATGACCGTTGACCACTAAATACAAGAGACGAATCTCAAAGAGGTTCAGAATACGAAAAAAGGAAATCATCCTGAATTTAAAACCGAATAATTTGTAGCAAATGTTGGCTACAGAAGTTTTGTAACAACACATAATCAAGGAAGGGATAAGGATACAAGTTGAGCACGGCATCAGGCACGTCATTGTTACCAAGTCGCATTACACCTTTTGTGCGCAAAGCTATCGATTCCCTACTTCGTTACCGTGTCCCAACTGCGAATTAACTTTTGCCGACCCAACACACGAGCACAATCGAGGAGCAGATTCATAGAATTTCCAATCAAAATGTAAATTTCAACCCAACTATTTTACATTCATCCATTCATTTGTCGGCAGGAACTGGGAGTGAGGTGAAACGTATTGTATCGGTCTCTTCATTACAATATTTATTTATTGCAGGGTAGGCGACAATCGCGACTACACTCTGTATACGGACATTTT
This sequence comes from Agrochola macilenta, assembly GCA_916701695.1. Taxonomy (NCBI): domain Eukaryota; kingdom Metazoa; phylum Arthropoda; class Insecta; order Lepidoptera; family Noctuidae; genus Agrochola; species Agrochola macilenta. The sequence continues at coordinate 5,901,164 of OU753564.1, read as the reverse complement.
TTACTCGGTAAGTAAGTTCTGAAACAGTTATTGCCATAACAGAGGCGATTTGTCAAATTTATTGCGCTTCCGCACTCACAACAGTAAGTTACTACCTATTTAATAGCCTGTTATACGTATATCGTTTTTGCAATCAAATTTTTGAGTCTGAAAATTTACAAAATAAGTGGGGTTTAAGGTTGACTATGATCGATGATTGATGAGTTGAAGTTGATATATACTACCTTAAATAAGTATTAGTAACACTAATAAATAATTAAGAAATGTCAGCTAAATTGGAGCACTAACACGATTTGACAAATGGATATAGCCACATAGCTGACAATAATAATTACTAGGAAGTTCCAACGATCTGTTTGTTTGAAAAATTACGTGCAAATTACAAGTTAAACTAGCCGTAATATCAGCTCACATACCCATGACACATCAGACGCAATCATAACGTAAATTTGCGTCGAGGGACGTCCACTTGTCATCGGCGCAGACGACATACTCCTTCCTTTATTATCATATCATTTGTGCCCACTACCATAAATACCGTACAAACTGACAGAAATTACTCAGCTAATAAAACTATAAAACCACAGAGGAAATATATCTCTATTGACATTTCAACAGACTGTAGAAAAAATGGTTAAGTCCAATTATAATTTTTACTCTGGTGATCTTAGACCATAACATTATTTGCACTGTAGCGGCCGTTGAACTGTAGAGCTTATGCAGTATGTATCTTTGAGTTGAGCAGTGCCAATGTACTTACGAATAGTGTTGGCACGGCTTGAAGTTCTGATGACACAGGAAGAGATAAAAACTTGACGATTCTTCCTGCTTTTATGTAGTATTTTCTACGTTTATATTTTCTTCTTAGGATCTGACTGGTAAATATGTTAAAATTGAATTGAAAACTGCATCAGTTAATTTAAGTCCGTCTCATCATAGAACGAGTGTCGAGTGGGCCGCGAATTCAAGTTCCTTATCGTCAACAATATTTGTTTCAAATCAGGTCAACCGTATCAAAATCCGCATCAGCTTTCACGTGTCGAATTTTTATTTAGAATCTCGAAACACTTTAAGAACAAAATAGCAATAGTCTTTTGAATTGGGTTATTCAAATCTTCTGTCCTTATTGACTGCCAATATGGAAATTCTCATGCACACAAGGAAAATAAAATATAGATCGATGACGAATAAAATGACATAAACGTTCATGTGACATTTTTATGACATTATTAATCTAAATTCCAAGGCTGGAGGCCTAGGCAGGTTATCGTATGGGCAGAATATTTGTCTTGTAACGAAAATAGCAATTATCTTGAGCATAACGATTGGAGCGTGAAGTCCATCAATCATGGCGATCGGCGGCCATGACAATAATGGAGTTTATTAAACATGTAGCAAATTCGCAACGCTTTCAAATTTCGTGGAGAATGCGTCTCGTAGGCCGCTCAGGGCGCCCTGGACATGAGCCAACAACTCTACCTACTTCAATCTTTAATGCATTTCAACTATTTTATTAAGCAATGTATACAAACACGCAATATAAACTCATTTCTCGATTAACTAACATGATAAGATGTCATTTGACGCTACGATATGTAGGCTGTAAAAACGCGATATTGAGCAAGACTGTTGCGAAACTTTCATAATTATAGTTTTACTAATCTTGTAAATTGTAATATATTTTGTACTTACAATGGTTACTTATACGCCTTACATCGATAACCAGCGATGATGTCACCTCGATACTATAGCAAATCAAGCATGCACTATAAAAGCCAGTGTTGCCATAAAGCCGACACAAAAGCAACCGCTAAATATGGTATTTTAATAATTATCATTCCGACTTAGGCTATTATTGTCAGTTTGTACGGGCCGGCTGCGTTCCCACTAAAACGTTACGCAACTGCGGCAGTAAAATAACTTGCTCGAGATTGGCAGAATTAATACCAACTCCTTAGGTGGACATGAAATTAAAAGATTTATTGTTATAATTAAAATTTGTCATAAAAACTGCGTGGCATTCGTTGATGGTTAAATAAAATTAATGGTTGTAAACGCTAACAATTTTCCACGGGCGGCGGGTCTGTCGCGACTCGTGCTGTCAGCGGCGATATTTCAAGATAAGCTACTTGGCCGTACGCTTCGCTCCTGTGTTCCGTTCCCACGCGGCCACGCAACAAATAACAACACACAACATTACCGAATCATTTATAAAATGAGCCACTTCAAATTGGAGGACGTGCGCGTGAATTTCTTGTACATTAAACTACTACGGAGTAAACAGTCTATTGCAATGGAGCGACTTGTCCATTCCATCAAAGTTGACCTACAAACATTGATTAAGTGATTTAACAGTTTGTTCAGAACGGTAGAACACTCGGTTAATCTTTATCAGAATCGTATAGTATAACGTACCTATTGATTGAATTACTTTAGTGAGGCAAGGCTATAATTTGAAATTGTAGGTACCAGGATAATATCGCAGTGAGGAGTAACGGAACCCAGTGTGAGTGGCGGGCGGCGCGTCGCGGTCCTCGACCCGCGCCAGCGGCGGGCGGCGGCGACGGCGGCGGCGGCGCAAACCGCCTTGACCTGCGAACTCTTGCTGGCTTCCTATTGCCCACTGCAAGCCTAGTACTAGAACCCGATTATACACGAACAAAGCCGATTAAATACGAAGTGGCCTTCTCGCAACTCATACGCCTTTGAAGGCGCACTTATCGTTTGGAGGGAGACTATCTTTTAGTTGAGTCAATAGCAGTTAGTGTGTGCAGTTTTATTGAGGCCATTTTAACCATCCATCAAAATATTATTCTACTGAATTCAATCGTACGGTTGGGCTCAGAAGTGATAACTATAAAAGCAAATCAAACGATTAATATTTCGAGTGTTCGTTAAATGAGGCCCAAGTCCAAGAACATTAGCATCATAACTGATGTTTATTAACGCGTGTGAGAATCGTGAGCCACATAAAATGAGTCGATCGATCACTAAGTAGCCTGATGATTGCGCACGGACATTGCTTGTAAAACAATAGCCTCCCTACCGTTTTTGAACTACGAGTCTCGAACAGCGAATGATAAACAGATGTCGAAATAAATTGTGAATTCATGACGGCGGAGACGAATTGTTAAGTTCTAACTTTATTTTGTTTTATAATTGAAATATCCCACTTAAATGTGCCAAGATTTTAGTTTGATCTTAATTATACTCGTAAATCCAATTCGGGAGTTTATGAATGATGAATGAAACATAACATTTTAAACAAGTCGTTGAATTGTGGAAAATATAAATAACACTTTTATTTAGTAATCAGCAGAAAAACTTGATTGAAAGCCTTCGCCATATCAATGATCGCGTTTGTTTCCTTGCAGACCGAGTAGTACTCCAAAGCAAGCTAATGGCAGCGCAGCAGTTCTCACCGTCTGGAGCCAATTACAGCACACACTGGGTTCAAAAACCGCATTAGTACATAAGTAACATCAACTCCGCTGCTCGCCTACTACCACCATAGTAACCTATTTTATAGTCAGTGACATTTTGCGCGGGACGGTAATCAGCTGATCGAGGACATCCTGTTTTTTTCTCATAGCAACACAATTATATTGTAGTTAGAACAAAATTAAGGGAATCGGGGAGCGTGGCGACAAGGGGATGAGTGTTCCCAGCTGTGGGACATCGTCGACATCGATAAGATTAGATTTGTAACCCAGTTACCACCGCAAACGGGTTTAGTGTAACTTAAGTACAACTTGAATTGGTAGGTAATGATTCTCGTCCATATAGGGTCTGGAGATCTGGCAAAGTTGGATGCGGAAGGGCCAAAATGGCAACACCTGACATGCTTTTGAACAGGCCTTGATAAAGCATTGAATTAGTTTGAAGAGATAAAGATACTAATAGGATTATCCTTATACTTGTTCTGAACCTCAATAATTACAATGTCTGCAGCCACACCCAAAGAGGGAAGCGGAAATTATTTTCTTTCCAGTACTCCCAAAATTTTTGAAACCTCGAAACAGTCGATCGGTTCCTGGATGACATCCAGGTTATCAGTCATTTCCAGGCCCAAAAAAGTCATCCATAAACAAAAACAATGAAGAAGCTCCCAAGTATTAGCCTACAATCGCGCTACACAACGTTGCGTACACGCAACCGCATAACGGTACGCGTGCATCGCCGGATACGGTGCGCGTCATCCGGCCTCGTACGGACTCGTACGTCACACTCACACGACAACATCAATCATCGCGGCCAATTGCGAAGCGTGCCGATGCTGAATGATCTCATTCTTCCTGGACAATACTGATTTTCTGACACTTTTAAGAGGATGCTCTATACTAGCCCTCGAAGTGTAAGATTTCTTAACTTTATTGCTAATGCTATTTGCAGTTCTATATCAGGCCGTCTAACAAACGTTTTCCTCTTCCATTCACCCCTGTCACGTTGTCATTCACTCCCTTTTCATTCATAACATCTATCTTTTGTTTGGTTTTCCTCTCCCTCTCCATTTATCAACATCTATATTCACCGTTCTTTTAGTCACATGTGTTCAATTCCAAAACACTCTCCTCCTAATAATTTCCTTTAGCACTGAATAGAAATACACTCATCAAGCTCCTAGCTCAGGCAGGTTTTTATGAAATAGTCATAAATATCTTACGAAACATAACTTTGAAACGTATATGTATTTCGATGATTTCTATGATTATTAAAATTTATTCATCAGTAAAGTCGCCAGCATTCGCCTTAAGTGCTCTTCAGTTTCATTCTTCTTCCGGCACAGATTTTGTAACAGTGGTTTTTGTAAACCGGAATCAATGAATGAAAGTAGTATGTCAGCTGTTTGGGGGTTACTAACCGGTCTTGCTCGTGGGTGGTGATTATATATTTGTTAAAACAAAACTGGAATATTTCTACTATTCGAGATATTCATGATATACGAAAGAAAGTATTTAAGCAATTCCAATATGGCGAGTCAACGGAACGTGATGATTAGAGCAAGACCAACTTCCGTTATACGAGTATATTATAATTATCAAGGAAGATTGTTTTTAGTTCCGTGACGATCTATGAATAAAAGCAAGTCATTAAAGTTTGTGGGATCTCAAACCGGTCTCGGGCTTGCTGATTATGGCAACAATCTTATTATATGAGGAAGTTCTTCGTTCAAACGTGACTCCACTTTCTTTTGCCTGACAATCAGCTGTTTTAATCAGTCATTTAGTGATTGTGGTAGAATAGTTCCTTAGCACGGATGTTTTAGGTTACTAGTTATTCGGCTATCAGTTCAATATAGGAAAAGTTTTCATTTTCAGTCCTCTTGGTGGTAAAAAGAAAACAATATATTGGAATACTGTTGAAACGGTTTATCCGATTATTACAATCGTTCCCAGATTGTTGGATAAGCATCACTACAGTTCTGTCCTGAGATTCCAACCTGGACTAGTCGCCACAATTTTCATTTCCGTTTCTATATTCCTTTAGAAATGGAAATGCTGCAGGTGAATAGCAAGGCAAACTTCCGAACTCAGATAATATTGTTTACACTGACCGGCTAGGTTGATCGTTAGGGCATTTAACGACAAAGTGTCCAAGTTAGTCCTTCGCTTTGTTATGACGTCAGCATTCACCTACGTCATAAATTCTAGAACGTAAAAACTTGAGTTTATGAAGCTTCTCCACGCAACTTACGTAACATTTATTCCAGGATTTTCTGTGTCGAGTCGAGTGGTAAAAATAAGTATGGTGGCCGTCCAATGCCACATACTTACACATTGTGGTAGGATAAAGGCCGCTTTCGAGTACCGGCGCTGACCCATATCTCATGTGAAGCAAGATGTGCCGATACGCTCTATTTTACTTCCATTCTTCAGATTAACATGAGACGTCATCAATTGAATTGTGGGATTCATAGAAATGGTTGCTTTGGAAGCTCACTGAATGACTTTCTCATTTCAAATACAAGTGGAAAACTACATTTGTATAGTAGAATTTTCCTGGAAATTGCGACCATTATAAACAGAATCGCTAACCAATGTTATGCAAGCAGAGACGTTCGTCAGAAATGATCTCGACATGATTGTCGACAAAGAACATTACTAGCGTAGTAAAGGTAACCAATAAAAAAAATGATTACGACCGATATAAAGCTACCGGCAGACAGGCGTTTATTGACACAAGTCTGCTAGACAATGTATGTCTAATGTATTTCCGGCGTTTTTACAATTCACGTCACAATAGGAGCTTTCGTAATACATTTTGGAAACGACTTCAATGTTGGTAGAAAACAAATGCTTATTTTTAATCAGCTTTGTTTCATCAGAACCAGTTTTGTAGATGAAAAGGGATATAAACATCCAGCAGATATAAAAGTAGTCATTTATCAATCCCGTATAAAGTTGTCGAATAGACGACAAAGTAATCTTCATATTTACTTAACGACCGCTGAGTAAAATCCCGAAAATTTAGTAGAAGAATAAGTTGAGACATTAAATAAGACAGACACGCGACACCATCTAACGTATTTCTCAAGAACTAAACAAGTTTCCGAGTCGGTGCTCGCGACAAGTCGTGGAATGAAATCCGAGAGAGCACCTCAATAAATGGGCAAACATTTATCTTTGGTTGAGCAGTTAATACTAGACTGGGCGTCGCCTACATCTGCATTACTTATCTGAATATCTCCACTAATTACTAAAAACGAAAGCCTATGTGCTTAGCCCACTTTTGAACATATTCTACACATTTCCATGTTAATAAGTCCAGTTTTATATATATAAATCTAAATAAGTAAATATGCAATCAGCGTGTGTAAAATGTTGACATAGCATAAAGTAATGATCAAGTTATTATGACATCGGAAACCGAGGGACGTAACTATGTCGTGACATCCTCAGGTTTGTTCCCAGAATTAGGTGTAGTTGCGGAAGTGGTCATTTGTAACTGCGTCTTACTGTTTGTAATAGTTAGCCGATCAACTGAGGATTCTTCCGGCACAAAAGTTAGATCAGTAAGAACAAATTGTTGACGTTCAAAAGCTTCTTTATCTATTCAGATTAAAGAAGAATAAGAAAGAGTGTATGTGTATTCAAAGAAGACGTTATTTATACACTCGTGTATTTATCGTGTGTCGACAAGGTTTACTCAGAACTCGTAATGTGGCCGATGCTTCGAATGCGCCCGAGATCCCGCGATATATCGCCGAGCGAGATTCTAACGCAGAAGTTAAGCCTTTCCGAGAAACTTGCCAGACTGTGGGCATTCTTTCATTAAACGCATTTTCACAAGCCGTGCTTTTATGCTAGCGTTATGTATGTACTGTTAAGAATTGTAAAGTGGGTATTAATTTCACTTTATGGCTGGGAATGACTCTTAAATTTCGGCTTGTTTTATCAGTTCAGATTTATGTAATAAACTTAGCATAGACCAAATGGTAACAACAAGTGAACATGAATTTGCTTTCTTTTCAAAAAGGAACTAAAGGTGTCTTTCGAAAGCCTTTACTTACTCATTCTTGAAAAGATAGTTACAGAACAGAACCCAACACAATCAAATTCTCACAAAAAAATCAAGAAAGTTCATTTATTGAAGTGTGTTGGGAAAACTGATTTTCTATTATTAGTCATATTAGTAAGTGTTTGGATAATATTGTCCAAGTTCATAACTTCATTACTAGGAGTCTAAGCAGCCGCATCGCAAATCTTACACGCGTGCGTGGGCACGACGCGTGGGTGATTGGTAGCAATTGGATATAAAACATACGAGAATATCTTATTAATAATCCGTTGAATAGGTATCTTAATATCACATTTCAGGAGCAAATAAGTACCTGCCAAGGTTTCAGTTGAAATTGTGACGATTTGTTCCAATTGTAACTTCTTGTTTGTTCACTACACTATAGAGTGGAAGATGTGCTTTTCTACTTCATTTAGTTCACTTTGTATTTCATCAACGATTTTCTCCTCTTCAATTGCATCACTTTTAATTGAGTATGCATCGACCTGAAATGTTGAGGCATACCTACTCAACATTTTATGTAGTACAAAGCAATAATGTGCTCATATTTCAAGTTTGAGCAAGTAAAACACCCATATCCAAGGGCTTTATTACTCGAAAATCCCCCATCAGAGTTCCGGCCGCAAATTCCTCAATAAGCTTAAAATTCCCCGCAGTTTGTGGAATTCCCCACTGACTGGCAAAGCGGCCATTGCAGTTGATAACTTGGACACCTTAAATTACTGAAAGATTATCCAATAACACTAAATATTTGTGTTTTTGACGAGTTAGGAATTTATAATTAAAATTTTGTTTTGGATTATGCCTTATTTGATATACGGAGTTTAACAGTGGAGAGAACATCACTATGCGGTCGCAAGACAAAATATTATGACTTCCCTATTTTTCGGTGGGTGTTAATACTGAATAGAGAAAACCAAGAGCTGAAATTTCCAGTTTTTGTAAACTGTAAAGGTTCAAAGATAATATCAATTAATAGCAGCAGTATCTAACGTACTGACTCAGAATGAAGAGTTGATGGTTCAAGTAAATTGGAAGCTTTCATAAGTACTACGGAAACCTTTATCTAATCAATCAGTCCATCCCCTTATTTATAGCTTCATCTTCTAAATGAAGAGATAAGGTGGCTTACTACCGGAGACCACACAAGGGACAGCCAGGCCTAAATCTCTTTAATCTTCTAGTTTAATACCGTTGAAGACGATCTATTTATCATAATCGAAATTTCTCGAGTTCTGTTGGTCTAAACAAAATAAGTTCACACAAACCGTAATACCGTTTTTGCAAATATGCTTTCGCGTAACTTATTTTCTCTGTAAACTTTTGACATCCTTCAAGTTTTATTAAAATCTATTCAGAGGTCCCAGACACGTTAAATAGATTTAGTTTTGATAGCAATTTCATAATGTCATCATATTTTTAGTTTACAAAATATCCATCTGTATCTGTGTTGAGGGTGAAACAGTTTTATAGTTTGTACACTCATTTAAGGCTCGCCTCTCAAATGTGTGTGGCGCAGAAAATTATGAATGGAATTTCTCAACTTTGATAAGTAGATAAATGCGAAACCTTTTACCAAATACAATTTTTACCCAAAACACTTAGCTTATTTCATCGTAAGGAACTTTTTGTATCGTTTTTTATTTAAGGAGAATGTTCAAATGTGTATAAAAACGGTCACAGGAAACAATGGACAGCGTTCAAAGAAGTGTACTGTGTATACTATCTTATCTGAGCCAAAAGTAAACAAGTTTTTCTTCTAACTAGACGAGGCTTACGAGATAGTGTGATGAGTATGCCAACAAAGCCCACGGATTTCTAAACAATCCCTTATTTAGTAATCTTACGATAATATTTTACACCAAAGCTGACGATTGAAATATGTGTGAACGTTCTGTTAAAGCTCAGGCATTCATGAATTTTGGTCGACGGACGGTCTAAATGGAATTCATACCTTTGGCTCTACTAATTTGCCATTCATCCTAGTAAAATCCACTAACAGTATTAAGATACTATTAAGATAATAGTCTGTTCTAGACATTAAACCCTGAATAAATTGTGAAAAAAATGTGCAGACGCCTATTCTAGTCGATCTGAATATTATCAAGCGGACAAAAAGTGTTTTTTTTTTCTCCTACTTTAATACCTGCATACTGATTTATTTATCCAACTATGAAAATGCACTTGTGCACGAAACTTGGTCTCGACACAGTATGCATTCAACGATCCAGCCTACACAGGGAGATATTAAAGTGAGGGGAGTGGAATGGGAGCTTGCTATCTGAACACCCTCGCCACCCCTCCCGGCGACTAATTTCCGACAGACTAGTATACTCCTTCGGTATATTCTGTTTTACACTATTTCATATTTTATTGGCTACGGAATAGGATAGTACGACAGCCACAACTGGCGTTAATACTCCTACAAACACTGCCAGACGTAAAGTTGTATATTGTTTTTGTTTCTGCGATGGTACTGTTCTGCAACGTTTACATACCTGTAACAAAAAGAAAAACCATTTAATATTTCAATCGAATCATAATCACGCACTTCCCCTAAATGGAAAACCAAATATCCACCGCCCGATCACGGTAATAATTTTAGACCAAAAGCTGACGTTTTATCGCAATTTCATCGTCTTCACTTCGTACCAAGCGGTGATAAGTTCCTTTCCAACGGCCTTGCCTGTTTGACCTTTTTGTTTTAACTCACAATACCTATACACTGCACTAATGTTACCAATAAGTTCATTAAGCATTTTTATTTGTCATGTAACGAGTGATATATTTCAGCACGTTTTTAAATGTCTTTAGATTGCTTAAGATATTCATCAAGTGTTGTAACTTACTAGTCTAGTCACAAACAAAGCATTATGAATAAGACGTACATACTTGTTATAAGTATTCATATCATGACCCAAATAGAGCTTTCCTCTGGAGAAATAAAGTTCAATTTCGTAGAGCAGCCACAGCTTCCTAAGTAATAAATCCATTGGAACTAATATCGACACATAGATGCCAAGCCAGTGCTTGCCAATTCGTCTGCAGTATCTGGTTCCCAAGACAACAACTAGCTAGTATAATCGGCAAGTTATAACATTTCCTGGCTATTGTTTGGAGTTTGCATTTAGATTTGTGTAAAGAGCTTTTACGATCGTTTAATTTGTACGTGACGTATAGTTATGTATGTCAACAGTCAGAGGTTTCACATGTTATGAGTTATCAAATGCTTATCCACAAGTTCTGTGTGAAATTTTCTAGCAAGAATAAAAAGCAAACGTAGATACGCGACGCAAGTCGTTAAGTTGAAAAAGGGTTACAATGGGTCACAGACGAGGTCCTAGCAACGCGTTATTACATTGCACTATTGCAATGTTTTATGTTCTCGAATATTTTCTTGGACTGGCAACAGGAAATCCTGGTTTAACGCTTTTATGGAAATATTATTGTTATTCTGCTTGTGTCAATTGCTACCCGAGATCTGTTTTCTTATCAGAACTGTTATTGTGCTGAGCTTATCTGGCGCTCGCACATTTAAAGGCTTGTGCAGACCAGCGCGACTTGTAGCGCGACGCGACACGAACAATACAATTTCTGAGAAAACTTCACAGTACGACAATAACCGGTGTCGCGTCGCGCGACAAGTCGCGCTGGTCTGCACAAGCCTTTAATGCTCATCGGGTGTAGTTTTCATATTACATATGGTGAACATAGGTTGTATTCTACATTTCTACTGACACAAATGTCGATACAGTCGGTAAGACATTTATTTCATGTACTAAATGCTGAGAACGTACCAAGGCACTTCTCCGAGGCATGGTAGGATTACTGATTTAACGAGATGTGACTGGAGATTGTAAAAGAGTAAGTACTTTGTTTGCAAGTACCCTAATGTTAATTTCAAACGTTTAGGATTTCAAACAGTGCCAATGTGTTTAAAACACATTAAAGTGTCACTTTTAAAAGCCGTAACAATACTAACAATGTAACACCACTGAGCAGTGTAACCCATTGCCAAAGAGTTCTAAAGTATATCGTTTATGTCGATGTCTTCTAAAATCTTCTGGGCAATTAATAATAGCGCTATTTTCAATGAAACAAAGTTCTCATTCTTTTTTATCTTATCTTCTACATAGTAGCCTATAATGCTCCAACTGCTGGGACCCACTGTGAGAGGGAGCGGACACCGTTATCCACTACGCGGGCCCAGTGCAAGTTGGTGCATGTCACATGTCTTCGTATTTTCGGTTCTGGGACATGCCGGTTTCCTCACGATCTTTTCCTTCACCGTTTTAAGAGTAGTGGTGATGAAGTAAATTACACAAAGTAAAGCGCCGGCTTGGGTTCGAACCCACGACCTATAAGTCGGGGCCGACACAACTGGGCCACGATCTCCTACATGATAAGCCAATATTATCATGAACAAGATATCATTTGCAACACAAGACGTCATAATTTTCGAAGAAAATTTTAATTTAGAATTTAATTATTTGCATAAAGCCGCTCCTCAACTCCGGCTTTAATAATTTAATCCTGTTGGTCTTTCATTTGGGTCATGCATGAGCATTGCAAGAGCTAGGAGTGGTACATTGTTTTTTCAAACAAAATCACTTCTAAGTATTTGCACTGGTGTGCGTCTACAAATTATTTCAACACTTGACATTTCACAAAAACGTAAATAACTGTGTGTGTTTTCTCTCAAAGCACGGGTGTATGTTCATCCATCCACAATCAGAAAGTTCTATACATGCAAACAAGTAAGCAGACCGCACCGGTGGGCAAGCGAGCTATCGATTCAGCTCTAAACTGTTTAATAACGTGATGATTACATAATTACTGACCGATAAATTAATTAAACGCTCAGCGCCAGCCAAACATTGCGATGATAACTTTGTAGCTCAATTTATATGAATGTATGGCTTTGAGATTTTAGAAGGATGCTTAATTAAAATAGTACATTAAAGGTTAATTTATAGGGAAACTAACCTCATGGGTATGAATGGTGTAGTAAGAGGCGATGAAGAGATTATACCAGGTGAATGAGCAACAGCATTCATCCGTGATAATTAATACTGTATGCATGCGTGAACTAATATTGTGTACATCGGAAGTGTCGAAGAAACGGCCAAGGAACATAGATTGGTCAGAAGACGAATGTCAGCATGAGTTACAAAAATCCGCTAAGGAGAAGATGAAACGACAATTCAATTTATATAAAGGCCACTTAAATATTGTTGGTCTTTTGTGAAGCTTTTGTAGCAATGATGTTAGCAGCTATTACTTAAATAAAAATAATTGAGTGTTGATGCCAGTATTGCGACTAAAACAAAAGTAATAAGCTTAAGAGCTTTTCGGCTCAAGTACTTATTCGAAAATGCATGAACTTATTACACATTGGTACAGGTGCTCCAGATATTAGAATGTGTCTCGTGGTTTTTTGCAATGTAAATTTTTGAACTAAAAACATGTGTTATAAAAATGAGGCCATGGGAGACACGTGGACTCTAAAAAAAAACCCAGAACTTGATGGAAATAGATGCAAAATTAAATTGAAGACTTAAAATTAATATTGGAAACCTATGTTACAAAATTTGCATGTTATAGGTATTTGGTAATATCCATTTAGTATACCCACCAAATTATTATCGATAAATGAAATAATTCTAAGGAACTCTTGAATTATTTATGCTGTTAAACATTTGTCTACATGTAAGTACATGTTTTTTGGTTGGCGCAGCAAACAATTTTTTAATTTACATTTTTTTTCTCTCTATTTCTGTGATAATGCTTCTCCCTTGAGAAGTTGAGATGTTGGTACAGTTACAGTATGATTAATAAAACGTTCATATAATTAATTTACGTTTAAAAATGTAAGAAAATAGGAAAAGATTAACATTTTGATATGTCTCTAGGGTTTTCGCTTCCAAGCTCCTTGTTCAGAATGCTTTCTTATCACGGGATTGTGAATTTGTGATACAAATGATACAATTCTCGCAGCGACATCCCTTCAGTTTTTAATAACCATATCTTATAATTTCGAAACATAATAATTTCGCAAAGGAATCTTCGCTGCTATAGACCTCAAAAGTTGAGTGAGACATCGAGCTTTCAGCTGAGTCACAGTCATTTTTCCTCCTTTGTGAATAATGTGGGGAAATATATTAATTTACTTAAAAATAAGTACGTTTAAAGGTTTAAAGTGCAACTTTATACATCGTAGCGTGGGTGTTTCGCTTAAAGGTTATCTATCCACCGAAGAGAAGTTGTCTACAATCGACTAGGCTTCCCGAGTTAGACTTTTAGTATATATACTGCCGAGAATATATGAGAGAATAATGAACAAATAATCATTATTCTCTCATATATTCTCGGCAGTATACTTGTAGAATTCTTTGAAAGATGAAATTAAGTGGAAAGGGAGTAATGAATAGAATTAACTATTTCTCGCGGGCTACGTTTGCGTAGTAAAACTAGTACAGACGTACATTCTCAGAATAAAAAGTAGGCTATAGTTTGTCCTTAACCTATATTCTGACATATTTATTACTACGATACGTTACTCAGTTTATTTTTAACTTTTAATGCCATTGCGAACATTAGCTCTTTATGACAAGTAGTGCCAGTGAATTTAATTCTTCTCTTTTTACTGTTGTTGCATCTTCTTTGATAAATATATTTGAACACAACTTGTTACTCAGTTTCCTTGCTCCTATGAACTTTATTTTTGAAATATCCAAAGTTCCACGTCTTGAAACTGTGGGACAGTTCACGTCGGGCAGGATGCTCTACTGCCAGCCTTAAGTAATTACTTAACTCGGTTAGTATTCACTTTATATGTAGATCAGTCAGGTTTTAAATAACGGAAGCAACGATTTCCATAACAAAACATTCATAATATTTATCCACATTCAGTAAAAAAACCTAATGCATCCGAAATGTACCAGAATACGTTTGAGGCAGAGTGACTTGAATAAAAATGAGGTCAAATTGGATCAGAGTGAGATAAAATCTATGGGAGGCGTATATGTGGGACCATGCGGACTTTGTTTTTGTCGTTCGATGGTAAAAACATATTTGCATACGGTAGAGGTAGGAAGGAGTACCATCTGCATGGTTGACAGACAGTACCTACAATAGGTCAAGTGATAATAACTGTCAATTAAAGTGTTCCTACTAAGCTTTACGCAACTTCCACTAATAACAACGTTGAGATAACTAACGTCCACGTAGTGATTTAATCATTTCCCAGCGCATTAGTGTCAAGTATTTTTTTTATTATCTATTCTTATCGTAAACAATCATACCTTCACACTGATCTCACGTAAGGTAAGAACAGCATGACTCGTAACTTCACCCTGTTTAATCAAATTACCTGCTGTTCATCCATCAATCTACACCTCACGCACACAGATCAAAATCAAACGAACAATGTTATCTCCAAGCGCCATCGACATCATCTAATTAGAAGACAGTCGGCCATTCCACCTATGATGCGAGCCTAAAATAATAGTGCACTAAAATGTCTGTCAGTCTGCGAATCCAAAGTCAAGGCAACAAAAAAATAATCACCGATTCCGAAGTATGGCAGAAATTTGTGCCGACACGCACGCCCAAGTGAGCGGCCCCTTTATTTGACAGCAAATTAATAATCACACGGGAGACCGGAACGCCTTAACTGACACCCGCAACGATTCAACATCGACTTTATAATGTAAGCAATAAAGTCTAAGGTAAACATTTAACATCAAATAAATGTTCTTATGCAATTTCAATCCTTACGGTGTGAGACATTAAAGCTTAAATCGAGCACCGGAACGAAGTTAATAGGATGTAATTTATCCGGGTTGAAGCGCGTGGTTGCCGCTCCGGGTGCGGAGCGAGGGAGACGGGCGGCGGCCGGTCGCGGGGCCCGACGAAGACGGAGATGTTTTTGTTGTTGCGCGCAGTAGTCATTAGTCGCCGGGCAGGCAGCTCGCGGCCGCGCCACCGTCGCCGTATTGTGGAAACGAGGTGCGAGCACTAAACGTCGTAAGCGGCATTCTCATTAATTTTCAGGAAGACGTGAAATTCCCTCTCATTGCTCTCGCCCTTCGTTAAATAGCTTCCAGCCTGTTTCACGCTTTCGAACGCTGCACGTCCAATTCAATGATACTTAATTCGACATTTCACGATTAATTATGCCGAGTTCCGGGGTTTTTGTTATAATTAATTTACTAAAACAAGAATTTAAACAAACCTTGGATATTAAGTAAAGAATATTCGTTAATCTTAATCATAGAGCCGAACTAAAACATAAATTGACTTAAACACACAGACACAGACGCTCTTAATGAGATGATAATATAACTTCAAACAAATAACAAAAACGAAAACACGAGCAAAAAGCTGTTCAACGATCTTACACAACCTGCACAATTTAAAAAAGCGTATGAATATTCATAAAGTATATCTAATAGCGTACTAAATATTAACGTCAACGCGACAAAAAAAAGTTTGAGGGCAAAGGCGATAACCCAAGCGCGGTTTTTGTGCCGGGAGTAAGGTCACTGGAAGAGCCAATAGACTGCCGCTCACAATTAATTTATGTTATAATAACTGATGGGCTGTGACGTAGATGTATGCTAATCTACGATGTGCCTGTTACTAATAAGACTGTAAAGTAGCCAGTGAAGAGTTTCAACGTTATTGCAGATTAATTGATTATATTATAGTGACATATTACCAGTATTCATTTCAACAAGATTTTCCACAAAATAAAAATATTTTATTTCACATGGGACTTATGAAACGTCAGAAGCTAGGTGCACGGTTCCAATTGGTCGTTTCCTATGGAGAAGAGCCGGCAAGTAACTCCACGGTTACTCTTTTACACAACTTGTGTTAGTCATGATTGCAATGAATCACTTTCTGAAACTGTAGTAGCGTCCAAGCTATGGAAAATTTCTACAAAAAAAAAAAAATAGCACAATAGGTCCTTAATGTAATTCCAATCACATCGTTCCACCATTACTCATTTTGGTTTATCAGTGCGTTGTACGGTGGTAGGGAACAATGGCATAACCTTGCGGGTTCGGTTCATCTGCCCATTCGTCCGTGACAACTGTTGCCGAGGGTCTACGCTTATCACCATACTTATCTACCTTACACTAATTTCCTATAAAAACATTCTTAACATCCGTCACAATAACCTATCCAATATTGACAGGTTTACTTCCACTTTAACTTCAATAAAATGCAGAAGAAATTTTCAAAGATTCAATATTTGTTTGTTGAAAAAGTTTTTCCCAGTAAAATCAACGTTCCGAACTGACTGCGGAGGCAAATATAATTGTAATTGCCTTAAAAGCTTTTCGTAAACCCCAATGAATAAAACTATTCTGAATGTGACGTTGAAGCATAATCGAATGGGTCTGCGGTGGGTTTGGCTAAACCCAGCTTTTGGTAATACCTTCACGTCATGCCGGTCAAACGTATGATAATTTGAGGTCAGCAATACAAGCCTAGTGTACCGAAATTAATAACCAAGCAGACAGTTCATCGACCTAGACCAATATCGATATTTTCGTCAATTGTGGACCGATTTTGAAAATTCTTTTTCATTTGGTAGAGGAACCTTGCGTGGTACTCTCGTGATAAATTTTATTAACATTGCTCGGGCAGTTTTTGAGTTAGCTTCGATAGTGCGTATTTAATCCAGTTTGTATAATACTTCCTGTCATTGTTGTTTACATAGCAAGTAGTGGTATACGAATTGGTGTGGAGCAGGTATTATAACGAAAAAGTGTAAAATAAAAAATACTACCGACTTCAAAAAAAAACACTACAAACCGAAAAATTACTTTAATTTCGGAAGTCGGTGACCAAAAAACTAAAATACAGATCCAAAGACACTGACTTTTTGGAAGTTGGTTGTTTTTTTATTTACTAACTTTCAATTAAAAATAATAATGATTTTTGACTGAATTTATTTTCCTATTTCTAATGAGAACACTCCAGTGCCTCCCACCTTGCAATATTATCACTGTAAAAAGCTAAGACCTCGGATTCTCTACTCCAATAAATCTTCAATATAATCGGCGCATGCGCAAACCATCTGTATAGTCAGCGTCAACAAACACACGTGGTGATCTCGTTCATAACTCTGCATGATCCCGAGATGGTCCATTCCACTTCCGGCAACCGAGGTCCTGCGCCCACGCTTTGGGACGACGCCAGTGAGGAGATATACATGTCGTGTCACACAGAAATATGTTAAATGCCACTTTATAGCAGGAAATGTATTTAAATGCAAGCGATATCCTGTCACACCCGCTTTGCACCTTACGAAATTAGAATACATCGTCTCTTGAAATCACTTGCATATAAGATATTACGAAGAATGTAGGTATTCAATTTGTAATCTGCGAAATCATTATCGCATTTCGCTTGCGCAATCTCATAGATAAGCAGGTAGATGGACGAGATAGATAACATAAATCTACATGACATTAAAAAGATGCAGCTGTGAAGCCAACGCATGCTAGCCATGGTATTCACATAGAGTACTTGGCGAAAATTGACAACCTTTCGCCCATTTACTAACATTATAGAACATCTTTCTTCTTAATTTGTTTAAAAGCGGACAGAGCACTTGTGATGTACAAGAACGCTCTAAAGTGAATCAAAAGTTTTATATTAAAATGCAGCAGTAAAGCCGTTGTCACACGCGGCAGTCACGTTTGCATTTCGCATTCACAATGGCGCGCTGGGCGGGATGCGCCCAGCCACTTCCGACAACGAGGGCCAGCCCACGCACTGCCTGATGCCCAACGCTGTTCCATTCAGAAAATAACATCAGAACTATTCCTAAAACATCCAATATAAACTAGGTCAAAGATTCATGCCGGAAAACTAAGGACTTTAGTTTTCCAATGGCTTTATAATTTCTTTTTGGAATGCAATCGGATTTTACTGCTGATTTGATCGAAGAAAAGTCGTCGTTTCAGGCAAATTCGAAGCATTCAAAGGTTATTGATCATTATGGTGGCCGACTAGCCGTAAGCTATATGACGCAGCAATAGGGTTAGAAAAGTTTTAACTTTTAAATTGTCGCAACCTTTCTTACCACAATGAAGCTGATGTGATATAGATTCCAAAACCAAAATTAATAATAATAATAATAATAATTTATTTTGCCAAGAAAAGGATTGTACAAAAAACAACTTAAAAACTAGTAAGCTAAAATACAATACAAAATAGGAGCATCTGCAGCCGAACTAGGTAAAACCTGTATCTCGGCATGCAGCGCCAAACCTCTCAGTACATTATTTGCATAAGGAATTAAGCTAACAAGTACAGCTTTATGTAGATTAAAGAAAAACAAGTAAAAATAAAATAAAGTAAACTAAGCTAAAAACTAAGTGTGTTGGTGTGCATGTATAGAGAGGGGGAAGTAATTGTGTAGGGGTGGTGAGTGTTATGATGTGTGTACGTGTGGTGATGTGTAAAATGATGAGTGTAAGCAAATGTGTGTGTTTCAGTGATATGTAGATGAAGAGTAAATACCTTAAAAGTTGCACAAAGGAGTCAAAGGACCCTTTTTACTCTAGAACGATTAATAGTCGTTCTGTATCATCATAAGTTAAGGTCAATCAGGTAATTAGTATCTGTTTCGAGAACATAGGTCCGGATTCTAGAACTATATTCAAGCATATGCAAGCTGATTTCATACTGTGAGTTACGGGTCTTCACTTTAAATCTCATTTGAAAATGTGTGAACTTTTATATTGTCTCTTGGATTATATAGCAGTTGTCTTCTACGCTTTCACAACGTCTTCAACTGATCTCTACTTTTCATTGAAAATCTTTTTTTTTTATAATAGTACGTTATACTGCGCCACCTCAGGCGTCTACATAACCCTTTGTCATGGCTATAAGCAAAACACATCAAATAGGTGTTGTTTAAAGCATAGTAAAGTCCCGGATATTAATAGGGCGCCACCTAAGTCTCTTCCCGTGGGAGTCTTAATAGGCGATTAAGGAATTATATCAGGTGAATGAATAGCAGCATCCGCCTACATAATGCGATCTCACTAAAGGTTAATATGAAGGTAGTAAAAGACAGAGAGGTAAATGACACGCGCCTAATGTAGACCAAAAACTAGACAAATGATTTAAAGCCCCAGCAGCCCAAAAGTTTTGCACCAGTTTTTTATTGCAAAATGCATCACAGCAACATAATTGTTGCTGAGAAATAGTTAAAGCTTAAGATTAAGATTAGAAGGCGGTGTGTAAAAATAAAACAATAAAAGAAAACAACGATAAGTTAAACGTTTCCATAGTAATGTTGCTATACAATAAATTAACACTCTTTATGATTATGAAAGTGCAACAATGGGGTAATTATTTAGTTATTATATATGGGAAATGATTGGTTTCACTTATGGCTTACTCTTTGTTAGTCGCTGCTTTTGTTCCAAGTTTTATGTAACTGTTAAGTAGCAATATCGCAAGTTGAGACAACTTTAACGTCTTTTATGAAGTATCAAGGTAACCAACTCTTGAAAGAGGTTTCAAGACACTATTGTATAATTTTGTAGAGCTTAACTTAGAACTAATACTTCTACTCGCTTTATCTAGTGAAGTCTAACTTTTACTTCAAAATACGAATCTATTTATAAACGGCGTTTCAGAAGCTTCAATAATATCAATATAGACAGAAAATGTAAAGCTGGAGGAAACCAGAAGCCGTATCTAGATAAATTAAAATAAAATACAAAATAATAGGATCAATACGTGTGAAAATTTTCCCATGGGTATGCAACCCTTGTCTATAATAATGCGGGTCAAACAACAATCCACTCATAACCGATCATATTAAAAGCTTTCTTTTATTAATATTGCCTAATGCAGCAAGAACTGTGGCGTAAGCAATAATGCCCAAAGAATGATGGTAATGCGATATACAGAACCGGTGTAATGACATCATACGATAAACAATGCCCACTATGTATAGTGGATATTATTACCGATCCTACAGAACTCAATAGAAGAGTTATGAACAAAACAGTAGTCCGGACATAATAGGTTCTTCTAAGTGATTCTTTTGTGGGTAATGTAGGAGTTCTAGCCAGTAATTGGTAGCGTGCCACATATGTACTTATAAAGTCATCGTGGGAAAATCTCCAGCGATACGGAAAAGCATGGGAAACTTATCGAGTTAGGACTGCAGAACATTGAAATCGATAACTCGAACGAGTTTAGTATTATTGTCTTAGCCGTGAATATTCGTGCAAGTTAAAATGCAGAAGTTCTTGATCGTATTATTTTAATAATGAACCACTTGATTGGCTGTACTCTGTGAGACTCAATCAGATTGAATAAACGCACGTAAGAAACCCTTTTCTCGATAATTACTGCTGCTAATAAAAACCTTCTAGTCGAGTTTAAGAGTCCCTAATCTGGAAATAATCTCTCATCAAGACAAATTCTTTATCAATAAGGCAATATTGAAGAACAAAAGCACTTAAATATAACCCGTGAGTTTTCTCAAGATCTTAACCGTGTTGCCGCAGGGCGCAGAGAGAGTACCATGTAACAGCTTTAATACATTTTACAATTAAACACCATTTATGGATATAGAATTTATGGTTTGTTTTGCAGCATCCGATTCAGCAGGAATCTCAATGAAAAAACGAGACAGCATCTAAACGCCATGTCTAATCATCTTGATTTTATGATCTTTCTTTGAAACTTCGATGAACAAGACAATTTTCTCCGTATTTATTGAGTGATTGGTCATAAAAGGACTAGCTGCTATCGGTAGAACCAAATATGTGAGACTAAAGTATACGTAAGGATATTTTAATTAATTTACCTTGTCATAATTTGCGATCCAAAAATAAACACGTTATTTACCACTACAGCATATTTAATCAAGGTTCGTTTTGAAATGCGATGTGAGTGCACGAACGTATTAAATTAATACAGTGACCAGTAATGTCTGCACAATAAGGTGCTAATTCGGAAGTGGCAAGTTAACGTTTAAACACAGTTCATTAACATGGGTCTGGAAGCAAGGTCATTCAGTACATATAAGCGAAGTTATTTCATGTCTTCGTGACGTGCACAATTTGCAAATTGTCAATCTTCCTTAATGAGTTCGAACTGAATTCATTTGTGAATTCTAAAACGTAAAACTATTGCGTTTCAGTTACGAGTTAGGCACTTTGTGTATTTCTAGGGAGAATTATGTTTTCAGATTAATGGTAAGCTTAGGGTAGAGCTTGTTGTACTGCAAATATTTGTAGCCCGAACATTGACAAGTGGTATACCAATTGAAGCCGTGTAAAGTGTTTAACGTATTCAAGTGTATTATTATGTTTGGCAATTGTCCAAGTTTAATTTTAGCCATTATTCCATTTAAAATGAATGGTAGAATAAGACGAGTTTGTGTAAAAAGTATAAACTAAAAAGTTTTAAACGTATGTTAGGCTGCGACGTTCAAGTTTCTCATCAATATTGTTGAAGGAGATGAGAAGACCATATGTTGTGTTGTTGACGTGACTTACACTTTGTAGGACAACGACAGGTGGCGTTGCATCACTTAACTATAACCACCCAAATACGGCGTGACTTCGTGTGTAGTACAGAACCTTGAACGGTTGACTTGATATTGATGCTAAACTGAATCGCAAATTAGGAAACAGATTCATAAACAACGCTACAAGCAAATGGGTAAAGTATATAGCAAGTAACACTAATTAATATAACACAAAAGTGTATTGTGTTACAGCGATAATAAATAAATGGGTCGATATAACAACTGTTTGTATGCGTTAATCTACATACAACCGTACGTAGCGCATATAAGATCATTATTTCAAATAGCAACACATGATGATAAGATATAGATATAGTAGGTACTATAGTGGATGAAGCTCGTAGAGTGTTTTGTATTTGCAATTTTTATTATATCTCTTGATAACATGTCGCTGTCGTCTTGTTATCAACCTTGTGATTAAAGTTATTAGGAGCATATTTCT
The DNA here is from genome assembly GCA_916701695.1 of Agrochola macilenta. NCBI lineage: Eukaryota > Metazoa > Arthropoda > Insecta > Lepidoptera > Noctuidae > Agrochola > Agrochola macilenta. The sequence continues at coordinate 5,878,623 of OU753564.1, read as the reverse complement.
GTAGCACGGAAGGAGAATCTTTACAAGGTCAATTGGATAGGTAATTATCAAGTTTTATGAAAATTACTTTTAAAAGTCTGAACGACCTCCGATGAGCCGTAAGCCGTAAGAATTGTCTCGAAAATGTATTCTCTTCTTGCCGTAGGGTTGGATTAAGAAAATCTTTTTAAGATGATATTGATTGACTGCATGACAACAAAAGACATTCTAATCGGGTTTTTGGTTTTAATTATTAAGTTTCAAACAACTTTCACTATGGGCGCAACGCTGAAATCTCGAAAAAAAAATCAGCTGTTCCCTACATTTCGACGAGCTATGCGAACATAAATGTAGGGAAAAGCAGATTTTTTTTTTCGCGATTTCTGCTTTTTTTTTTTTTTGGGTGGGGAATCATCAAATGACTCCTCCCGCTCTGGGCAGAGCGAGAGGGAGTGTCAGACTTTTACTGACTAAAACCCACCCGTGTTCCTTCCGTTGCCTATGTGCTGGGGCCGCGATATCCCTTTCAGACAAACCCGCGACCCCAGCAGTCGCGATTTCTGCTGCGGTCCCATAGTGAAAGTTGTTCATAATGATGAGTACAGAGACCCCAATGACGTTTAGGGTAAACAAAAACTAAGGTTGTACCTATATAAAAGCTATGACATCTGAAGGATAGCCACAGACTAAATCCACGTTTGTTTGACACAAGTCGTTGGCATATATGTTTAATATGCTGAATAAGGTTATTAAAATCACTATCAGACACACGTTCTAAAAATTGTTTTTCCAATAAAATAATAAAAAAATTAATGTCAAGTAGGTACAATTGTTAATTACTTATGGTTATGGCCTAATTCATTACTTATCACAATTCAACTACTTAAGTCATTAATTAATTAAAGTTAATTCAATAGGACATCTTAGTAGGTACATCAGCAGACAGTAGGTGGAGGTCCTTGGTCATATCATCAATGTATGTAGGTGACGCTATATATTCATCAAAGTCAATTTTATTCATTGAGGTTTCGAAAGTCGCAAGTAGGTTCAAAATATGTTATACATATTATAGAATGTGTTTTTCTTCGTGTTTCTTGTTAATTTTCATGAAGAGCCTGTTTTTAGTCACAAATCTGAGTAGACCCCCAGGAAGTCCGAGTAGAGCCCGAGGGGGTCTACTCAGATTTCTGACCCCAAGCCGACTGTCTACTCTCTAAGTCCATCAACGAAGATACGGCCCGTCCGAAAGTACATAGTTGATCCGACAAAACAAGTGTCAAAACCCATCGGGAGTACGGAAAGCTGTAAAATCGTGTTGTCATTCACTCTTAGTTTCATCAATTTTATTCATTTAATTTAATCTAATATCCGTAAGTAGGAAACGCCCGTAACTTCAGCCGACTACGGACATAGTGCGCAGGGAGTAAGCCCAATGTTACTTTCGTCCAATAGTGTGTCATCTGTTTCATTTGAATCTGCACTTATTCTTTAATAGAGGAATGTGTCTTTAGTCAATTTAAATCATCAGCATCATCTTCCTGCCCTTGTCGCATGATCCTGGGGGTCGGCGCAGACGTTTTCTTCTTCCATTCTCTTCCTTCTCTTTCATATCATTCCTCACACAATCCACCTATTTTTTCAATTAGTAAATTTAAATATTATCTATAAAATCTTCAGAAGACGCACACCAGCGTCCTCCTGTGCGGCGTGATCAAGTTATAGTTCACTAATAAATTAATGACACAACGATCTTCCTTGTATCGAAAGAAGTACGAGCAGGGTACTTAACAGTACGTAACGTATTCATAAAAGTGTTTGATATATTATAATGAATCAAATAACCAATTTATCAGAATATTTTATGGGTAAATCACATCCTTATACGAGTATGTATTTAAAAACATTATCTCAGAATACTATCAGCATCACCGGCATATGCCAATGTAATAATTATTAACTTTAATATAATTATCGACAATTTTGTTTCGTAAGTTTTAGATAAGACTCGGGGCCATATCTAAAACTAAATAGAAATGAAATTGGAATATTATTAAAGGACTAGCTGCGTCTCGCAGTTTCACCCGCATAAGTCTCGATCCCGTGGGAATATCGGGATAAAACGAATCCTATGTCCTAATCCAGGTCATGGTCTACCCCATGTGCCAAATTTCATCCCAATCTGTTCAGCCGTTTTAACGTGACAGCGTAACAAAGAAACAAACAAACTCACTTTCGCATTTATAATATTTATTTATTTATTTATTAACTATGGATGACTTACAGCTAAAAAAGACAGAATAAAAAATATATAAATATTATAATTTAAATATTATATATAAGTTAGGATCATTCAATAGTACTACGTCACGACAATACATTACTTTGCCAGTGGTGCCCAGTTGGATAAAATAATCTAATAACGCAGCCTCAATCAGGGTTGTCAACCGTCTTCATGCGCACGAGCATCATTTGCTCTCGTTTGTCGAATGAAGCTTAATGGAAACAGGCATCGTTCAATTATAAATATTAATAAAACATCTTCCCCTAAAAAACGGACTTAAAACATACTTTTGTTGGAAGTCTAACAGAACATTGTCGGTTTCGCCAACTTGTACCTTGAACATTTTTACAATTGGCAACCCTAGTTGCAGTACATGCGCCGCGCCGATACCGCGAGCCGGCGCGTACGCATAATGTAGTTATGAGATTATTTTTTAATCCAATTACACAGTAAGATCTCAAAATAAATGGCAGTAGCAATAAATACGTCGTGACCGACAAATAGTGGCCTACATCACTAGGATAAAACTAGACGGGTTTATTGAGAAGGCTAATATATCTCTACGGTTATTACTGTATATTTAAGCTATATTTTATTCAAAATTCAAGTCATTTATTCAAACTAGGCTAAGAATCAGCACTTTTCAAACGTCAAAATTACAATAGACAGTCCCCCAAAACGCCCACCCTTCACTACTTCCTAGTGCTTTAGCTGGGAAGAAGAAGAGGCGCAACAAACTCCCCAGCCGCACAGCTGTCTGTTCAGTTAGAATATTTATGGTACACCTGCAGAAGTGCAGAACAGTAGGTGGTATTTTAAAGGTGTTCTATCAGACTAGGCGTACAGGAACATGCTTCAGCGTTTTCGTACTTGAAGACAACAATCTTGCACCAAATTATAAAATGACTGATTTTACAAAGCCAGTCTTGCCACGAGAACCTTCAGCAGTGTAGGTGTAATTCTGATATAGCCCATAAAGCCCAATGAAGATCACAAGCATTGATTACTCGGAAGACTGACTCATTTCAATATTGTTGACTCATTTGTACATCACGCGCGAAATAAACGCGATATGATCCACATCTTTGATAGTCGCAATCATAATGAATCTATTAATAGTCTTGAAGAGGAAAGTTTTTGTTTGTTACATCATGCTATGATAATTATGTATACCATATCGGCTTGGAAACGTCAACTGGGCCATGAGCATGCTTAATCTTAATCACAGACTTACTCATGCTATAGGAACGACTGCACGAACATATGTGTATGGGGCGTTATAAATGCCGCCACTGTGAAGCATCGCAAGATACAAGACTCAACCCACTATCGACCTCCGGTCTCTGGAGGGATGTGGCGACATCTACAACGCCACATGCGAACTACGCATCAAAAATTCGACGTCACAAATCCTGCATCACGCAAGCAGAGTTTACCGCGTGACGAGTATATATACGACCTCCCGACATCAATCGTTGGGCAGTTGCCCATCAGACACAACACCTGCCTGGTCGGAGGATCCTCCCTTTTCTATGGAAGTTGAGTGAACTTTACACCCTGTTCCTCATGCCTCTATATGATTATATATTCAAACCGCTCTGCAATGCAAGAGTATTGGTGATCACAAGAAGAATTCAAGAATAACATCCTTTAGTGAAAGTAATTTCTTTGCACAGCAGATACAAAGATATTTTGATACCAAGATATTCACACAGCGTATTGTCATTTGAAGGATTTATTCCAAAGCTCCAAGATCTAAAGCTTTTCATATACTGTCCAAAACATATTGACTCTATAGTATAGTAACCTAGCAGGAGCTCGTGGCTAAGTATCATCATCATCAGGTTAAGCTACGCTTGCCGGGGTTGGTCCGTCCTATCTTAATAAAAAGCACGTTAAGCCGTTAGCCCCGGCTGTCATTCGTGGATCTTTGGCAGTCGTTACGGGTCGTCAGAAGAACGAGTCTGACAACCAGTCTTACCAAGAGGTATCGTATTACCCAGTTACTGCATCCGGTTAGATTGGAAGCTGACCCCAGTATAGTTGGGAAAAGGCTAGGCAGAATGAGTATAGTAACCTAGCAAAGTACCCACTGATTGTGAAAGGAAACTGGACATGAAACGTCCTACCTCAGGTCCTGATGAATATGAATTTAACATCAATTCCATGCATTCCGCATAACGAAGCTAATCCGATAACTCGCCGTTTGTGAGACAACCGTTCATAGTCGGAAACAGGATCTATTGTTTGTCTATTATGATCGCTGCTTGATCGGGTACTAACACGACACTGCTCCCTTTGTTCATTTTCTACTGCATTACTAGGCCAATTTGTACTGAATCCTTTTATGTGTTTCATTTCATTCTTATCCAAAAACGTTAATAAGAAATTAAAGCTAATGAAGTTACACTTTGGAAAGATAATGAAGAATTGAGTAGTTAATTGAAATAATCAAAATCAATTTGCATAGCCTTTTCCCAACTTTGTTGGAATCGGCTTCAAGCCTAACCGGATGCAGCTGAATACCAGTATTTTACATGGAGCGACTGCCTATCTGACCTCCACAACCCAGTTACGGGGTAACACGATAACCCTTGGTAACACTAGTTGCCAGACTTTTCGGGCTTCTGACGACAACTCCCGTAGCAACTGTCAAAGATCTACAAATGACAGCCGGGACCAACGGGTTAACGTGTTTTCCGAGGCACGGAAGGGTCTTGGTATGTAAAGATGGTCACCCATCCACGTACCGAACGTGGTAAGTGTAGCTTAACTTGATCGATCGACCCGCACAGCTGTTATTACTTAGCCGCCCCTGATTTTCTTTTCTTCTGCCATTCTGCGAAAATATAAAAAAAAACTTTTGTCTCTACAATCTTTTATTAAAATAAAAACACAAGATTGTTTCCAGTAATGTCACAATAATTTATGAAGAGGCAACCAAGTTTAATAAGCTCAAAAGAAAAACTTCATTACATCGGATATCAATATAAGTAATATCCAATTTGGACCAAATATTCTTTAGAAATTATGTTTGGCAGACCGAATTTAAAAGTGCTCATTTCTATTCACGAAGTAATTACGTATCTAGTGATAGAAAATGTAAGTAATTCGACAATTTAATAAGGTGTAGAACATTTTATATTAATAAGGCCCCATTTGAAATCGTAAGACAATCTACTGGCATTCCATAAGCGCCTGACAACGCAATGCTAGTAATAGCTATGAATGACACGCAAAGGGTAACTCGGACAAATTAAATACACCACGTATTTTTATAAATGATCATCAATAATTGGGTACACATAAAATAGTCGTATAACACACCACGGACGGAGGAAGGAGTGCGACCTTTCACTTTCTCTAGAGAAGTATGCGACCGCTCAGGTTTTTGCAATGTCAAAATATGCAATGAAAAAGATATCGTAAAAATGCCGTTAGCAAAAGATACCTGGGATAAAATATTTGAGACATCTTGCAAATTGCAATGATACGAATCCTCAATAGGATTGAGAAAGATATATATGGTGATGGTGTATTTATTATTTCTTGGCGTCATTTTTACCACAAATAAACGTATTTTCTTTCTTTTCTTTAGATGCCAAGAAAACGGACAATATGGCCTAATAAAAAGTCGGCCATTTCTTACAAAATGGACGGAAATGAATTAATTAATTAAAGTTGTATCGCTCATAATGAAACACATGTTACACTTAAATCATTCTCTATCCGAATAATTACAAAAGTCCACACGTGCTTCCGTAAAAAAACATGATCGCGGTACAGCCTTAAAAAGCTAACTACACTCACGAAGAACGATTCGATCTCGAAACTATTAATTTACTTCTCTTCCTGCCATGATAGTTGACAGGACTTCACATGGCATACAAAAACGCATGTTTAATTAGAAGGAAAGTAGTGTTAAATAATTAACCATTCCTATTGCATTGACATCCTTTGTTATTTCAAACACGACGCATCATAATGTAAACAAGAACGAATAATTGAGTGAAATAATCGGTTAATTCCTAAGTGGTTTTCGTCGTAACGTGGAGTTAGGTTCGAAAGGGAATTACGACGCAACATTTGTATAGTACTGTTCCAAAACACATATGGAGAGACAAATTCCCGGTTTATTTTAAGACGACTCTGTCACTAAACGCGTGTCAAAGGACGGTCCCTCAGTTCCACGCCCGTCGACATCCTGAAACTATTAATTCAACCTTCCACCGATAAATCAGCCGCGACGAGCGATGAATATAATTTATTCCCAACTAACCAACAATTTATAGGGCGTAAAGTGTTAACAGCTTCTTTAATATTTCCACATTTCTAGTAAATAAGCAATGCAGGTAAAGTTTATGTGCCATCATAATAACAACTTCCGGCATTTGTTCACTCAAGGATTTAAGATACAACCCTCATCTCGGTTTTAAATAAACGCGGATAAAAAACTAGGTCAACGTTTATATAAAAAACCATCCAAGTTCGAATCAGACTCGAACACGAAGGCTTCCGTACCACCGTTCAATATTTAGCAACAAACGTCGATAAAAACACGTTTCTTGTATGGGGGACCTCTCTTAATTATTATTTATATTATTATTTGTTGTTAAAGCGGCAATAGAAATCCAACACAATCTGTGAAAATTTCAAGTGTCTACCTATCTACCTATTACGGTTCATGAGATACACTCCGCTGACAGATAGACGAACGGGGGCTTAGTAATAGGGTTCCATTTGGCACCCATCGGTTACGGAACCCTAAAAAATTATCAATTCTCTTGTTTTCCTTACCTTTGCGATGTTTTATTATTTTTCTGTAGAATACGTTGCATACATTTTTTTTTTCTTCTATTTAAGAGTCAGTAGAAAGTCATGAAAAGACTTAAGACGCAGATATATGCCAGTGACCTTGAGTGGTTAGCTTGTTCTGTAATGAGCTCACGCAACGCGTCGTACGTCGAGCCAGTAATAGGACTCGCCCATCAAGGAGCGCTGTCCCAAATTAGACACATTATTAATTTATTATACATAAAACAAAAGGTATTTTAATAAAGAGACACGTTTACTAAAAGATCAATAATTATATTATCTTTAAAATGGTGATGTTTCAGAAAAATACGCTTGATAGATTTTGCGTGATTCTCAGTTTTTTTATCCGCGTTAAACATATAATTTACAAATTAATTTCAGTATTTGTAATATAAACTTAATCTAAAATATTCATATATTAAGTTATTAAGAAAATGCTCTAATATAACATATATTTTTTTAACACATTAACACTACTCGTTTAGACGTGATCTACAGTATAAAATCATTAAAAGTCGGTTATCGTCGCCTTAATTGCAAGTTACGTCTATGTGCGTCAATAGAAAAGTGAAATCGAAGGCGCTTGAACGTGTAAAGTACAAAATAGAGCACTTTGTTTCCCAACAGTTATCAAACACAATACGGTTACATAATGACGCTTTAAATGAGGGCAAAGGGTAGAGACCAGACAGTATTGTATTAAAATAGGGTCATTATTAAAACTTAACATAATGCTTTAATACAGACATTTATTAATGTAACCTTCATTAAGACAATACCCACAATTAGTGAATGTAAAACTGTTTATGAACACTACTACTTGTAGCTGCGGTCTAAGGGTTTCACCCGCATAAGTCTCGATCCCGTGGGATTATCGAGATAAAAAAGTATCCTATGTCCTTCTTCAGGTCATGGTCTACCCATGTGCCAAATTTCATCCAAATCCGTTCAGCCGTTTTAGCGTGAAAGCGTATCAAACAAACTCACTTTCGCATTTACAACTTATTAGTTAGGATTATGAAAAAAATTACACACCCATTTAGCGTAGTAAGACCTAACGTCAATAAAAAAGTTAATCATTCTGATGGAAACGAACTGGTTTAACAACAAACTAGTGAACAAAGGTCAATACATTGTGTTATAGTGTTAGACTCAATCGAGCACTAGAAAAACATCCAACCGGACACACGAGACGACCGGCTCTAAAGCCTAGTACAGATTACACTAGTTTATTATTCGAATGGCGGATACTCTAGCAACTAAACCCCAGACTGGCGACAATGTGCCGGAAATAGTACGAAAGAAAATGCATAGCACTTTCTATTGTAACATCCGACACTTTTAAGGTGGGATCTTATTTCTATTCAAGGAACATCTTGGGGACGCCGGACGGTTTCAGGTTCGGGGGCTATTCAACATGCAAGAGTGACTAAATAAAATATTGGCTAAAGTATTTCAACAGCACCGCTCTGAACTAGGCTTAAATCCTTCCGTGGAAACCGATGCGACTCGAAAGAATTTTACTTTCACTGAGGTGTTACGAATCGTACTTCGGTCGCGGATCCATAATCCAAAGCGATAACAAAGCAGCAGGGGACTTAACACTGCGCTTGGTCTTGCGGAGCATTACCTAGAGATCAAAAGGACCTGGACCCTTAATCTGTGCCACGACACACCCAAAATTACGCGACATGGAAAAATAGGGCCAGATAATTATGTAAAGAATAGCAGAATGTACAAATAGCAGAGTGGCTAAGTATGACGACTATTACGGGTGGCAGGGACATTGACGCGAAAACTGATATCATGGATTCAGTACATCATTGAAATTCCTACGCAGGGGGGTTCAGAAGCATGTACTGAATCCATGGTAACAGTTTTCGCCATGGATTCAGTAATATTTTTCGGATTCATATGCGTATTGTATAACTATCACTTGCTTCAAAAACGATCAAGGAAAACATCGTGAGGAAACGTGCCTGAGAGATATTTTTCGACGGCATGTGAAGCCAAGTCAGAGACCCATGGGCGGCTTTAAAAAACTCTGTCACCAGGTTAGTTACTAACCACACGAAAAGACGAAGATTATGGAAGTAACTGTAATCTTCAGATGAAAATGTCCGTAAATAAACAATGTTATATACTTGTTTCTGTTCAAAGCGTGATAACGTAGGTTTGAGTTCAAGGTTAATTTGCAAACAAGATAAATGTACTGGATACGTTATTCATATGGGCGTTATTTCACGTCACTAGTTACAATAACTGCATGTAGCCGAATAGCTAGTTTCGAGTCAAACTGTAAACACGTTATATTGTAAGTAGTTAGGTACAATTTCGATACTGCATCCAAAATGTAACTACTTACAAAATAACCGTCTTAAGCCTGAAAAAAGAATGAAGGGAAGTTTATTTGTGTTAGTATTACATAGCTACAAAAACTTAAAGCTTTGTAGCGTATTTCGTAGGTAATCATCTATATTTTCGTTTCGCAAACACTTCGATAGAATCACCGAATAGAAATTGAAAAAATAACTAGTTACTAAAATCACTAGTTTTAAAATCAGGTGACGCCTTCGAAGTCACTAGTTACGTTACATTTCGCGAAAATCACGTAACGACACACCCCTATGATAAGTAAGTAGGTAGCAAAATGTTTTAATATAATTGATACATGGAATCACTGGGAATACACCTGAAGCTTTGAATAACCATTGAAAATAAAGTTACTGTTTAATCAAACCCTCTATTCACGATATCATGTTTACTGAAATGTGTCAAAAGTTCAGTAAAATTTCTGGGGATATAAAAACAAAAAATAACATCACGCCTGCACGCACCGAAGGGTTGGGCAGAGGTGTACCTATAGTACCACCTACCGAGCCTATTAGCCATTAACCGGGCATAAATCCAGACTCCGGGCTGCTACTGAGAAATTCTTGATGGGAAAACCCAATAACACCTTGCCCGACTGGGAATCGAACCCAGGACTTCATGCTCAGCAGTAACTCTTGCGACCAGAGGAGGATACTTTAATAAAAATAAAGTACAGTTTCTTAAATGATTTAGTTTATGACTTAATAAAAGATAGTCATTAAACATGACTCGGCCGTTACCGAGAAAATTGATATGAAGACAAAGTAAGAAAACTCATAATTTTATTAGGGACTTCTTAAGAGCGTTTATTCTGAAGGTGGGCAACGTTGCAAATAGATGCCAAATATAAGTATATCACTGTTTTGATTAATTTAGCAATATTACTGTGTGGAAATAAAATATGTGGCTAACTAGAGAACTAGAATATTGATTGAATGTTTAGTTTTAGATGTAAAAAAACTATTTGGAAACTTTCCAAATGTGTTTTTTACACCTAAAATTTAATGTTATAATTGCAATTTATTATTAATATTCTAGTTCTCTAGTTAGCCACATTTCTTATTTCTATTCAGTAATATTGCTATAAGAATCAAAACAGGTAAATATTTGACAGTTATTTGCGACGTTGCCAACTTTTAGGATAAACCCTCTTAATAAAAAACTTACGAATTACGATACTTAATAATCACAATTAATGGTATTTGCATTGGGAAACGCCCTTACTTCTAGATTTAGAACCATAGTGGTAATTGTATGACAATAGAAAATTATACTTCATTTGTTGATAATTTTGCGAAGTTTATTTATTTATTTATATATACTTTATTGTACACCAGATTATACATTACATAAAAAAAAAAAAAAAAAAAAAAAAAAAAAAATATACAATGAATGATGATGAGTTAGAAGGGGGGTCATAAAGACAGGGCTTCAGGGGGGGGGGATAAATCAGAAATTTCTTAACGTGGACCCGCAAAAGCAGTCAGCGAAACTAACGTTTCTTTTTACGTTTTTTGTAATTTGCAAGTCAGTGTCAGATTGTATCTTGATTAAAATATGATTCGCCACCATAACAAATATGTAGGTATTTACAGAATTATAATCTTTAGAATCATTAATACATCTGTTCTGGAATGTCATGATTTCATGAAAAACTCATTCAATGGAACTAATCTAACTTAGAGAGATGTACATACGTATTAATGATTACAATTCTAATTATAAGCCCATTTAACCTGTCTTTGACCATTGTTGATCTCAGTTGTTTTTACGCGTCTGAGTATACTGATTGACCATTCATAGCCGTAATAAAAGGCATTGCTAAATAAAACTTACAACAGCCCCGCAGCGCGGTTTTTTCTAAAATTAATGCATAATAAATTGTAATTGCAAAGTGTCAACTCTAACATCACTTTTATCGACAACATTAGGGACTTATACATATAAAATACAGTGGGGGGGCAGCTGCCCTCCCCTGCCCTCCCCTAGGTACGCTCATGCCTCCACGTGTGTTAATACTTTAATTAATGTAGGATAGGTACGTCTGGAGCAACTTAGTCAGTCAGCCTCAGCCCCGCTTCCACCCTGCTAAACGGCTAATTGAGGCTCGGCGTAAACGAGCCACCGACCACACCACAGCCACCGGTGGCTGTCGCCTCTTGCTGCGGTGTTGGGTACTGCTTTAGTAGCGGGTGGCCGCCACCAGCTACACTTATTCAGCCTATAATGTTCCCACTGCTGTCACACAGGCCTCTCAGTAATCCACCACGCGGGCCCAGTGCGGGTTGGAAGCTATCACGTCTTCGATTTTTTAGTTCTAGGACATGCCGGTTTCCTCACGATGTTTTCCTTCACCGTTTTGAGAGCAGTGGTGATGTAATAATTTCGTAAAGCGCCTGTCAGGGTTCGAACCTCCTGCCAGGGTTGCGAGTCTGTCCGAAAGCGATATCGCGGCCCCGGCACCCAGGCAACGGAAGGAACACGGGTGGGTTTTAGTCAGTAAAAGTCTGACACACCCTACGGATAAATTATTTGATAATTTCCCACACTCAAAAAAAAAAAAGTTTCGAACCTACGACCTCGTAAGTCGCGGCTGTTAACACAAGGTTACCACTGCTTTAACTTCTCTAGCTCACCACCGGCTCACACGTGTGCGACGAATCCATACAAACCTTATGAAAAAGCAAGTGAACTGCTTGTCGCTGGGTTACCGGTGGCTCGGTTACGCCTGCGTCGTCGTCCTGCGAGTGTCGATGGCATGACAGTGTACATATTACATTGCGTTGGCCCAATACTTCGCCACTTCCACAGCATCGTCGGTGGCAGCGCACAGGACGCTATGGGTGCATTTGTGCTGCACAGAGAGCAGGATAGGAGATTTTCATTGTTCCAGTATCTGATTCCAGCACTGGATACATTTTTGGCTAAAGCTCTTTTCAACCCAGTCCAGCATCAAGAATCGAGCGCTATTTTGAATAGAGTAGCCGCTAATGTTTACCACAACGGTTTAAGCTCTTCTCATGTTCGTTCCGAAACGAGTTACTCTACTTTGACATTACTTAAGGCGACGACGCCCGCGAAATTAGAAATTTCGTTGCAAAACAACTAAGTTTTATTTTTATTTTCGCGGGCTACTTTGAAAGAATCACCTTAGTCATGCTAAAGTAGTTTGACATATTCCTAACTCCACATCCTCAATACTGAAACCGGATGTATGCATGACGCTAAAGTAGTTTGACATATTCCTAACTTCATATCCTCAATACTGAAACCGGATGTTAGGCGGGAAAGTCCGAAAGGGATACCGTGGCCCCTGGCAACGTACAGGCAACACTGAAGGAACACGGGTGGGTTTTAATGAGTAAGAGCCCTCCCGCTCCGTGCAGAACGGGAGAAGTTATTTGATAATTCCCCACGCAAAAAAAAATTAAAAGCCCAGTTATAGTTGAAATAAAGCTATAGTTGAATAATATGGCATTGGTCATGAAAAGAGTAGGCCTCAACAAGTTGCCACAACTGCACTAAGTACAATATTGTTTGTTAGGACAGAAATAATTGAAGTTCTTTCCAAATGAGCCTTTATTCCCGGCGGTAACTTACTTAGTTTATTAATTAAGTTGTTCGCGATCTGGACTGCTCACTTCTCTGTTTAACTCCAAGTTCCGTTCATACCGCGCTATATTATTACTAGCCTTTGCCCGCGACTTCGTCCGCGTAAAATTTCTTGTTTCCCCGCCCCACCGCGTCGCATCGCATGTTTTATTACTTCGTTTTCGCTTAGAGTTCTCTTTGACTTTTTTTTAATTTTCTCGGCTCCTAAGGGTCCTTCCTCAAGAATTGGGCTATCAAATGCAAAACGAATTTTTCAAATCCGACTGATACTTCCAGACATTAACTTACAAACAAACATGGCTTTTTTTAAATTAATAATTTAATATTTTAAATCCAAAAGGGGCAAATTATGGTCAACGATTGGGATCAAGTCGGTTGCGCGTTTTTCATAAATCAAACCTGCGTCAGAAAAAAACAAAAAAAATTTTTTCGTGAATAAATAAACATTTTTTCTATTCCTTTTTTTATGTCGAGTATTCGACTATTCGCTATAACAACTATTCGCGGCATCTCTACTTACAACGAGCCAACTAGTAAAAAAAAAACAACTCATTGACTTTAAACTTAATGACAGACTCACGACAGCTAACGGTCTACAAAAAAAAAACACTTTTTGGGCCATAAAAATACCGTAATAATGTCAATATTTCACGTGAGCTTTACTACAATCACGTTCCTTTAAACAGAGGAACAAATGTCAAGTTTTCTATCTTCGTGGGGTGAGAAAACAGAGGGGTTCATCAAACCCTGCCGCCGCGAAAGATAGAGCTTTTTCAAAAATAACAAATAAATATATAGCGTCAAACAAGCAATGGACTGAAATAGAATGCAATTTCGGCTGTAAGATATAAATAGGGACTCTGTTGGGTTACCGAGGGCGAAAATAGTCCGCTCGTTAGTTAAAAGATTTTAAAAATAAAACAGAGTTAAAAGGAAGAGATAACTTATAAGAGTATCTTGTTAGCAAGTATCGTTTAGGGAAATTTTGTTCCATTAAAAATATCTTTAGCATTTTAACAAAGTTATTTATTTACGGCTATAAAATATCCGTCTTTATTGCAGCAAGAAAACTATCTCTACTTAATTACAAAACTTTTAACTACATTCAGGAACTATCCTACAAGAGTGACAAATATGGCCGGTATTATTTAAATTCGTGCAATAAAGTGAAGTTGGTACAAAGTGGGACGTAATTCCCGGAAATATTAAGAGGGTAGCACACTCGAAGGGGATGGATTGACAGAATATTGATTAACAATATCGGCGCTGTTAAAATTTTATAGCACCACTTACCGTTAAATAAGTGGAATGGTTCTATTTGAACTGGAACTAATTTTAGGGGGCCGACACAACATTCGATAGTTTGTAGTTGTTTCATAATCGCATAGACTTCATCGTATGCAGATATTATTGCGTTTAAAGTCATCTTGGATAGAAAAAAACAGCTGGCGGATACGAAGGGTTCCGTACCACCGTTCAATGTTTAACACACCCCCTTGAATTTTTAACTTTATTATATTTTGTTATTTGTTTAACAACAAATAGCGGCCATACTAGTTCACACTGTGATAATTTCAACTGTCTACCTATTACGGTTCATGCGATACAGCCCGCTGACATACAGACGGACAAACAGCGGAGGCTTAGTAATAGGGTTCCGTTTGGCACCCTTCGGGTACGGAACCCTAAAAACTAGTCATTAGGCGTTTTTAAACGACCTGTTCATTTTTGTACTCACAGAATTGATTGAAACCATTTTCAAGGCTACAGACGTGGACATAGTCATCATTTAAGTACCAGAGAGCTGGCCAGTACTCTGTATTGCCATCCAACGTGGCAACGCTGCCAGCCTTTTGGGCACTTTTCCCGCTGAGCGATGCGGACGAATTTTTTAATGCCCAATGAGCTCTTCCGTTTATTGTAATTGTTACCTTTCCATACTTGTACATAGTAAATACATAATAGTTGTATACACATAGTTAAGATAGTATAGAAGATAGCACAGTAAATAAATTATAGGAACTAGAAACCATTAAAGATATAGAGATAAACACTAATCTTGCAAAACTCATCTTATAAAATTTACGTAAATTAGGAACTCACAAGTATTTAATTTGTATGTAAATATTTAACGAAAAAAATATATAAACAGATTCCGTTTAAATTAACACCCTTTTAAGGCTTGTGCAGACCAGCGCGACTTGTCGCGCGACGCGACACGAACAATACAATTTCTAAAAAAACTTCACAGTATAACAATAACCGGTGTCGCGCTGGTCTGCACAAGCCTTTAATGCATAGTTTAAAACTCAAGTTACTATAAATAAATAAGGATAAAGAGCGTAAAAAATCATTTACAACAGTGATGACTACCTACGAAATTTGTAAGATATTTCAGGGATAAATAAAGGAAGTTAACTTGACAAACATGTACGCTAACGTGACAGCAGTAAAGTTCAAATGTCAACACATTTTTCTGCTATTTTCGCAGAAACGTGTTTGACTTATTCCCCTTACAAAAACTGACAGACCCCACGGTGAGGCGTGAGCGCTCAAATACAAGAACGTTATCAAATACTTTATTAAAATGGCCCTATAATTCATATTATAAACAAGAAAATAAATTTACTGTAAGTAACTGAATTTGGATGAAATTTTCCATACGGATAGAATATGACCTGGGTTAGGTAGGACAGCAGTTTTGAGAACTACAAACTAGTTAGTAACTACTACTATTTGACACACTCGTTTTTTGCAAAAAAAAAAAAAAAATATCTGAGTGTAGGTCTTTTGCTTTCGAGCAAACATTTGCAGTTTGTATTTATTGCTCAGTATATTGTAACAGGTAACCTATAAAATTAAATTTTATTACATTCTACCTCATCATCACAAAAAGCGTCACCAGCCGATGGCCCGGGGGGGGGGGGGGGGGGGCAAGTTGATATATACAGGTAGGTTGATAGGTACAGTCAAGATTCAAGAGCACATGAAGCTTTACACTTTAGTGCAAATCTTACCTCTACAGCGCACAATGGGGCCAAAATCGACGCTGGACATTTGATTTTTGACAAATCACTTCCAACTCGGTAGTTCCGATAGGAACTGCGAAAAATAATTATTTCCATTTTCAATGTGTGGATTGGAAACGGACTTTTCGGGTCGTTTTTCCCAAAACAATATTTATTTCGTATTTTGACTGGGTCTACCACCAACACATAGGCACGAATATTACGTTCCTAGACTCCGGATTAGATCCCTTTGTAGGAGATCTAGATATGGTACTTCCAAAAACCAAATAAAAAGCTACTAAAGTCCGGTCGCGAAGCAGAAAGAATTTCGTACAATGACCCCCCATTACTGATCTCTATCGCTCGCGCACAAATGTATTTCCGTCGCGCTCGCGCAAGTAATGAGGGGTCATTGGACGAAATTCTTTCTGCTTCGCGACCGGACTTTAGCTTTATATATGTGTTTTCTTTACATTAAAATGCCTTGTGTTTGACTTTTTTTTAAATGTATATGGGGGGTAGCTGCCCCCTTTGCCCCCCCTTGGCGACGCCCTTGCTCATCATCATTATAAATAATATTATACCAATTTATTTGGATTCTACCTATTAACCTTTATCACAGTATTACGCAAGTACTTGTGTTTATAATTATTAATTTATTTATGACTACGTAACCAGCTTATTATGATTGAGATGCGGTAAGGTTTAATTATTTAATTTAATGCACGATAAAAGAATAACAAATAGGTATTTTTTATTCAGTAGGTACAAAGTGGAGAATTCTGACGTAGTCACAAAAACAACAACAATGGAATTTAAAATTAATGATAAGTACTCAGTTTAATTTTTAGGGCTGACAAGTATTCAAATTATTATATTAATACGTGAAGCAAAAACTTAGTACACCTTTTTACGAAAATTACGCGGACGGAGGAGTATGAAATTTGGCACAGTTAAAGTTTATATGGAGAAATAGTGCAGAAAGCTAATATTTTTATATAAAACATTAGAAATAAATTAAATTAATAAAAAAAACATTACACACAGTAGGTACCATGCGTTTGACACAAGGTGGCTACCTTAGAATCAAGACATTTAAATGAATTATGGTCGAATTTCGACCTCTGGGCGACCACTAGTATTATTAATTACACATTTAGTTTGAATCTCGTAATTATTTTGCTAGAAGGTGATAGCTGTTCTTCAAGAATAATTAATAATAATTAGTAAATAATAATATTTATTATTTTCTTAATAATAAGTAATAACTATTATGAAGCGTGCTGTAATTAAATGATTTATCAAGCGCTTCCAGTAACAAAGCGCTTGAGATAATAACACTGAATCCAACAACAGAGGGCTGCCTGGATAACTTTAAAGTGCAAACAATTAAAGAATAACATTACGGTTCATGAGCTTAATTAATAAAATTATACATACGTCATTAAAAATCAACCGCGAACCGCCCAAATGAACTTCTTTGTTTGTTTTCCATAAAATAACTTGTTAAGGCGCTGACAACAGGCATACGGTTAAAGTAGGCTTGACTTAAACAAAAATATTGCCAAATCTATATAGTTTGTGGTAGCGGAAAAAAATGTTAAAATTGAACATATTTCCCAGTACTTGGTTGTTACCAAAACACGTTATGAATAAAAAATCTCGTTACAAATTAACGGTAAACTAAAATTTTACCTTGACCCGATTTCCGACCTCCACGCGGGCGAAGTCGCGGGCGAAAGCTATTTATCCAATTAATAACAAGCGTTGATGTCATCGCACTTCTCTTATCGATGCAGTCTGAGAGTGACCGCGAGTTAGCTGTTGTCAACGTCTTATGTAACATTTTCGTGTGTGGATTTTGTAATTTTGTCGAAATTTTCAAAGCAAAGTATTCTGCAAGAAGAGCGCCCCCTAAAAACGGAAGGGTCCTATGTCGTGCACCCAGCGAGGGTTAATGAATTGGTTTCCTTTTCTATTATTAGTTTTAGTTACTCGTTTAAGAAGACGAGACTAATTTAAGGGAAGTAATGAATGTCGCTGCAGCGTTCATTGACATATCCGTTGCAATCTCTGAGTCGGATACTTTCGCTAGACGAAGGATCGAATCAGCAGAGATTAGACACGATTCGATACTTCGGTCAATTTAATTTGTCTGAGCACGTATTACTTGCTGCTTATTCGAGCTACAGACAAAATATTTTGCACATGACTAAGGCACAGTGATATAAATCGTTTGCGTTGCTCATCTAAAAACATAACAAGAATGCTGTGACTGAAAACAACAATCGAATAATTATTTTCAAATAGGCTATGCAAATTGGATATTTCCTAATTCACGAAAAAGGTTATAACAGGCAGGCGACCTAAAAAGGTGCGCGCTTAAAAATTCTAATAGCATTTAAATGAGCTGAAGATATTTACATACTCAGTTCAATTATCAGTTCAGGGAATTCTCAATAATGACAGGGCTCGATAACCCTTCAGGTTTGTTTCTTAATCAAAGCGTTCCAGGTAAGATCCATTCGGGAAATTCGTAGAAACTCTCTCCCATTTGTTCGTGTTAACTAAATAGTTGTTCAGAAACAGCTTTAAATCTGTACAAATTTCGTCTCTGACACTCTTTTTGCGACATTAATTAACCGCCGTCGTTTATAAGTAGAGTTAGGCGTTAACGGCGCTGTTGTTGGGCGTCGTGCCAGCAATCTTGGAGTGAAGATCTTACTCCATGTTCGCTATTTATTGCAATTATTCGCGAATCCCTAGAATGTTCCTCTCTGAACTTGAATGGGCTGCTACAATAACACTGTCAAAACTCGCTCACTGTGTTTGGCTTGATCGTTTGCCTTCAACCGAATTATCAAGCGACATTAGTTCTAATACGCTACGACATTACTTTGAACTAATTAAGAGCAGCAAATCAATCTGCCTAGCCTTTTCCCAACTATGTTGGGGTCGGCTTCCAGTCTAACCGGATGCAGCTGAATACCAGTATTTTACATGGAGCAACTGCCTGTCTGACCTCCACAATCCAGTCACTGGGTAAATACGATACCCCTTGGTAAGACTGGTGTCAGACTTTCGGGCTTCTGACGACTCGTAACGACTGTCAAAGATCTACGAATGACAGCCGGGACCAACGGCTTAACGTGCTTTCCGAGGCACGGAGGATTCTCGGTATGTAAAGATGGTCACCCATCCACTGACCAGCCCCGGCAAGCGTAGCTTAACCTGATGGATCGACCAGTGCGGCTGTTGTTACTTAGCCACGAGCTCCTCCAAATTAAGAGCAGCAAATATACGATTAAATTCATTAGAATAGATGATATTCGTATGTAAATAATTATCTGTGTTAGTAATTCAAAGCGTAATAATTTTGGCGTGCTTGATAGTAAATTAAATTACATGTCTACAACCTACATCCTGTATTCGATGGAGTACTAAGAACTTATTGAGTTAAGTTTTTTAATTATAGTACAAGAACATCATTATTCACGTTAGCCTAATTGCTTTTCAAGTCAGTTAGGCACAAGTGAACGGTGGCAACCTTAATTACCACCAGAGCTCTTAAATGTACTTTTTCTTGCAACTAACCTTATTGTACCTACTGAACTTTATGACAGTTGACAATTGACACGAAGAGGATAAAAATTGCCAGCAAAAAAAAAAACATAGTTGAACGACCCCAGACATTAAAAGGTCGACTAAAAAGTATTTCACCCTAGTGAAGTAGATAGTTTTAAAGTGTCAGTTTCAACGACCGATATATGTTGAAACGTGGCGGATGATCGATGTCCCCTCTCGCGGCTGCGATGGGTGAGGCATCGGGAGGGTGTGGTAGATCTTTTAATACAGCTAGTTAGATGGTAACAAAAACAAACAAAGCTGGGTGGTCCGATGTCCGCTGCCGACTAGTTATGCGCTTACGTAAGAGTAGAGTATTTCCCTCATTGTTCACGACAACTTCGTGAATTAAGTACTTTAATGGCAGTTTGTGATATCCAATTTTCATGTCCACTTAGCCAGTTCATTAATATCTCTTTGTAAACATTATTTACTTGAAAACTATTAGGAGTCTTGTCTGTATTTATATTCAACAAAGGTTTTGTTGAGTCACATTTAAATACTTACACGGGTTATGTAAACACATATGTCCCATAGAGTTGCCAACGTAAAATAATTATTCTACACAACACTATTTTGTTCATATTACATAAGAACCCCTTGTATGATTGACCTATGACTCTATGAATTCTATGATACTAGTACAGAATTTTATCTCGTCTAGAAACACAAACATCACTACATACAGTACGTACCTATATCGTTTTTAGGAGTAGGAATTAAGAGTCGACCAATCGTAAAAGTCTGATAACGAGGTTGTTACAAGATCGACGCGTGCGCTACTGCGATTAATATAATTGCCCGCCATTATTGACTATCGACAGCAAAACGTTACTCGATAGTTACCCTGACTTTAAACACATGTTTTAACAATACTAGGAAATCTTTAGTACGCATTTGATGTAAAGAAAGTTGTAAACGGTAGGTTCATAGTTTCTTTCAATTCATCCTCTGTAAAGTGGAACAAGAATTGAGATTATGCTATAACTTCTCTGAATGTTTCCTGTTAAGTATTTTTATAGAATTTGCTTAAAAGTGAGTGGTATAGGCTTATGGCACAGTTAGATTTAAAGACTGATAGGTCAAATGAGGAAATAGGCACTAAAATATTCACCCAATGTGTATCTAGTACTTATATAATTTCAAATAGGTATTATATAAAAATGTAGAACTAAATTGTTAGGTGTAACAAACTAACAATTTCGTCCTACATTTTGAGTGAACTGAGATTTATAATGTAAGTAGATTAACAGGATATAAATATTTCTCTTCAGATATTTTGCTTATAAAGATAATACATAATATAAGTAAGTATTATTAAAAATAAGTTATAAAATTGTAAGTAATTAAGTACCTACTTACTTATTTTTAAATATTTGCAAATTAAATATTTTTATTTTATTAATACTTAGTCATGTAAATTAAAGTACTAATTAAATAAAACATCTTAATTTTATTAAATGGATTTAAATTATGTAATGGGCCCAAGTTCTATATTCAGAAAGTGCAATAATAACAAAAATATTGATTGTTAACTTTACACATGTTGAACCACTTGAATGATGTTAAAGTTGTTCCAACAAGCCTACCAGTAAGTAAGTGCCAACCTTACATAAATAGTAGGTAAGTAAAAAAGTCACCTTGGCAAAAAACCGAAAAGAGACACACCTTGCAAAAATACTACAGAAACCAGAAATCCATAGAAAACAATAAATCCATACTTCAACCAGTTGGTATACACAAAAAGACAAGTCTTTCCCCTTAAGGAAGCAGTTGGCCCTTGACACAGTGCCACTTGGGGGGGTCAAGGCAACCCACTTGTCCAAATTGTTCATACTGGCTTCACTGAACTTCAATACAGCATGGAATTTCTATAGAGCAAGGAAATCTGGGGAATACTGATTACTCAACACTTTATTTTTATACTGAGTTTACCTTGTAGCTTTTTTTCCATTGATGCACGCACAAATCAACATAAAGTAATCAAAATTGTGTTGTTTAGAAGACTGATAACAGCCACCTGTTATTGGTAGCTAGAACTATTTTTTTATTCTACTATTATTTCAATAATAATCAGGAAAAAATAGGAAACAAATGTTATCAATAGGTAATTTTGCTTAGAGGATATTAATGAATACAGTAAAACTTTATGTAGGTTTAGCAAAAAATATTGCAAATATGGATAATACAGATTGAGGATATCAGAATCAGAATTAGGTTTGTGTTAGATTTGAGCTGGGTTAGCATCGTTTTCTTTGACATAGTATAGTACCCAAACAAACTTCTTTTGAATGGGTATGTAACATACGTACTTAAATAGAATCAGAGGATAATTATGAATTTATTTACTAATAACATTACACTCCTTTTGTGGCAGTAGGGTAAACAACCTATGAGCTATTTTGTTAATACATCTTATAATGACACTACAATTTATGCAAACAAGTTCATCTAGTAGCCTCAGACCAAATAAAAATCCAAGACAGAGTGCTGCGAACAATACAGTGAAGCATGCCAAAACTACACCGCCGCTCTGTGCATACACGCTCACACGCTCACACGCACACATTTACAACCTTTTACAATCAAACTACACCACACAAAGTGAAAACATGTTTTCGAAACCGGCTTCACTTCACTGTTGACAGTGCTCTGTCTTGGTTTTATATTTGGTCTGAGCTAGTCCCATCAAAAATCAAATTCTTTTATATGGATAAAAATTAAATATCTCAGATAAGATTTTAACACCTCTATTCAAGATTATGTTGTTTGTTTTAATAATTGCAAATATTATTACAAATCAATAAATACTTTGGTGATAATCTGTTATGATATTAATATTATAAATTAAGTATTTTGATAAGCTTTTTAATATTCATGATTCTTATCACTAGGCAAACTTTCCCAGATGAATATGGCTTTAAGGACAGTCAAATTAGCAGCTTGTCACAAAATATTAAATTAGTATTTCATATGTAGGTCACATTTTAATGTTGCAAAAGTAGTTGTAGTCTGTTACAAAAGTATCTGATGATAGTGTAAACAAATCCTGTTCGGGATAAATTCTTACGCCCTTTCGACTTTATATATTTCACCACTTTTTCCAATAATTGTTGTTTGCATAACATTATTACTTAAACTAGCTTTTGCCAGCGGCTTCGTCCGCGTGTTCGTACTACCGGGATAAAAAGTATCCTATGTCCTATAGGTAAGTCATGGTCGTGTGCCAAATTTCACCCAAATCCGTTCAGACGTTTTAGCGTGAAAGCGTAACAAACAAACTAACTTTTGCATTTATAATATTAGTTAGATATAATTGAAAAATCATCAAGGAAAATTGAGGTTATCAAATTTACCTCAATTGTCAAATAAAAAACATCCTCAGGATGATTATATAAAATTAAAATTTCGGTTTTCAAATACTTAATCAAATCAAAGCACTCAATTTGTAACTGGCACTTCAAATTGGCATGTACAAGGTACGTCATTTGTTTACATTTTCATCAGATAATTTTGGAACAGACCATAAAACCATACAACAAGAAGATGGCCCCAAAAAAAAGATGGCAATTCCATACTTCGGTCTGAGAGGAAATCATGATTATTGATAACCAATTTGTGTGTTAAAGTGTGAAGAAGATAAGAACAATTAAGATATTATTTTCCTTTAATTGTTCATTGCTGAACTATTATTTTCATGGTTACTTTTTAAACAGAGACAAGAGGAGGCTGCTTCGTAAAAACTTGCCAGTAACAAAAAAAAAAAACTTTGCTCACTTAAGTTGGTGTTTATCAAGTAATATAAACAGCAAAAAGTTTGTTGTTTTTATTTTCCTACTAATTAAACACAAAGTCAATGTCAAAGATTACATGTGTGTTCAAGGTGTTTTTAATGGGATAGCAAGTTATTATTAGCAATTAATTAGAGTCATAAATCTTATAATAGCATGCAGGTGATATTGACAACTGCTTTCAAAGTATTCAAGGGTTTTAATGATGTTGTGCTGGAAACTAAGAGATTAATGCCAGACTAGCTGTGAAATTAACAAGATCAGATTTTTTTTTATGGGAAAAGTATACCTATTTTTTTAAGCAATTTCAAAATAACAGTTTTAGGAAAATAAGTAATGTTAAAAATATTAGAATAGTTTTATCCATATTTAAAGAATTCTTTACAGAGATTTATTTTATATTTCAACTAACTACTCTAACCTACTTAAATGAGCTTCTGCTTGCTGTGATTGGGGTTGCCATTTAACAGTTTGTGTTAATATTTCCCTTTTGGTGTTTGTATGCCTATCACACCCTAGTCAAGGGAAACAGTGATAAATAATGTGGTAACAGTGGTTATTGATAAGGTAAAATAGACCTAATTAATTACTATCAGTAATGTAATTGATCGTTTCTTGCCGGCTCTTCCCCATAGGAAACAAACAGTTGGAACCGTGCACCTAGCTTCTGACATTTCATATGTGCCCATGTAGGTTTAAGTGTAATAAAATATTTCGATATTGTGGAAAATCTTGTAGATATCTTTTGAAATGAATATGTTTCATTCCTTAATATAGGTAATATGTCATTATAATTATAATCATTTAATCTGCAATCACATTTAGATTCCTCAACTGGCTACTTTACAGTCATATTAGGTGTGTAGCAGACACGGCATAGATTAGCATACATAACTAACATTGATCTACGTCACAGTCCGTCAGTTATAACATAAATTATTGTGAGTGGTAGTCTATTGGCTCTTCGAGTAACCGCCACAAAAACAGCGCTTGGGTTATCGCCTTTGCTCTCCTCCATAGGAAACAAGCAATTGGCACCGTACACCTAGCTTCTGACATTTCATAAGTCCATGTAGGTTTATGTGATATAATGTATTTTGATTTTGACTGGCAAAGTAACCAGCAGTTTTGAATAGATTACATTTTTAGTTTCATGTAATATTTATTTTCTTTTTTGTTAGTTACCATGAGTTTATATAATTACAGCCACAGTAAAATATTTAAGCAATAAGTCAAAGTATGTGTGAATTACATGTTGCCATTGTTACAAAATACACATTATCCTATGAGTGATGACAAAGGTTTTCAATTTTAATGCCGTGAAGTCAGTTTATTCCGCAAACATAATAATGAAGTGTTCAACATGTTATTAGAGGAAGAATGACTAAGTTTAATAGCTTGATGTGATCAGAATGGGGTGTGGAGTTTCAATTGCATGATTTTGATTATGTTGTGTGTGAAGTTTGACAATCATTTTGCCTAGCCTTTTCCCAACTATGTTGGGGTCGGCTTCCAGTCTAATGCATCTGGATAGCAGTATTTTACATGGAGTAACTGTATATCTGACCTCCAGAACCCAGTAACTGGGTAATACGATACCCCTTGGTAAGACTGGTTGTCAGGCTTTCGGGCTTCTGATGACCCGTAACAACGGTCAAAGATCCTGAATGTCAGTGAAGAAAAAGCTGAAAAGTTTATGTGACGTTGGATAATTATGAAGAATTTTATAGCAATGTTGACTGCTCTTTTAGAAGTTGTTTTGACTTGTTAAATAATTATTTTACTGATGTAATTTCAGCAAATATGGTGCTGTACATAATAAAAGTGAGTGTGACCAGCACAAAATCGCGTAACACACTTTCAATCACAATCTGAATGATTTTGAAGCATTAGCAAGCTTATTCATTTCTTCTTAAGTTCGTCAAATTTGTCTGCTCAATATGGTAAATAAAGCAGTGAATGTTGTTGAACTGTCAAAATGATAGCCATTGCTACTTTAAGTGTTTTACAACAGATACCCTACTTTTTATTAGTTTTTTTTTTTGAGAATTCAGAACTAATAAACATTTAGGCCAAAATGGATTGAACTGAACCAACCAACACCTGAAATATTAAAAAAGATGCCTTTCAAAAATATGACGAAGTCCTATAAACTTATAATTTACTGGTCAAGTTATTTTCTGTATCTTTTTTACATTGTTTCTTCAGTGAGTTTTGTCAGTGCTTGCTTGTATTGTTGTCATTTCATAATGTGAAGCAAGTAACACAATAATAATATAATGAATAATAAGTTTTCCAATGTTATTTTTATCAAAGCTTGAGTTATCAGTTCTGCTAGGTATTTAAAGTTTCCAAACCACATAAAAATTAATAAATATATTGCAGTTGATAAATAACTTTAGGATACATTACATTTGTACCTACTATACTGCCAGTATATAAATAATGACATCCATACTCCCATTCATAATGGAGCAATTAGTTATTCAAAAATACTAAGTAGTGTCAATAATAAATTCATATCATTACTTATTACTTATGCAGTTGATATAATACAGCTGCAATAATCTTGAATCATTTTGTTTTTATTTACATTATGTTAAGTACAAGTAGATATGTTGTATGTAGATAAGTACAAGTAAGTTGCAGATGCAAACATAGACCAGAGGGGTATTTAAATGCCTAATCAGTTAATCTGCTGTTCAATTTAAATGTTTGTTGCAGTGATTGGTTGTGCAAAGAGTAAACAAGTAGGCATTTAGGTTAAAATGGTTACTCTGAATAGTCTTTTAGAAAGAAAGACTGTGTAAGTCATCCTTGCATATCCTTATATGTGGCAGGAGTCGACTGAACAGTATTATAAATATTGTAAAATAAAAGACTTTTAATATAGTCAGCCAGGAATACTAGACCAATTCA
Source organism: Agrochola macilenta (assembly GCA_916701695.1). Lineage (NCBI taxonomy): Eukaryota > Metazoa > Arthropoda > Insecta > Lepidoptera > Noctuidae > Agrochola > Agrochola macilenta. The sequence goes on along the minus strand of OU753564.1, from coordinate 5,852,221 downwards.
GACTAGACTGAATACAAACAAAACTACCATTTAATTATGCTAAAATGGATATATTCATAAATTGTAAGAATTGTATAAACATTACAAACGTTTTTGCGACTTTATTTAGGGAAGTATATTATTGCAAAATAACTTTTAATTGTATTAATCTTTAAGTAATGTAAAGTAACATCACAACATTCTCATGCAATGCTATGCCATGTCTAAGACAGTGATAATGAAATGACAAATTCTCATTGACAATAACACTAACTGTACCTGTTTTATGAGCTAACAAATTAGCAATTTAAATAAATCCAGCTTATGCTAAGACATGACCAGTACTAACACATACCTACAAAACTAATTTTGTATTCAAACCCAACATTCAAACCTTTCTGCAACCTTTTATCATATTAATTAGTATTATATTTTTTACAAATAAAGTAAAACAGCAAAAGTAAACTTTTCATGTTACTATTGGATATCTAAACATGGCTATACAACTTGCTATGTAGAGCGTCGTCTCTCTCACACGCCGCATACCAGCTATATGTCTGTCTCCCTCACTCCCTTCACTCCATGGATAAGAGAAAGTAACAAAAGAAAAATAACACATCCCAGCCTCAATACATTGTAGTAACTGCATCCGCATTTATGGTACCTAACTTAAACGTTAGAAATCATCACCAAAACAAATTATGTAATTAAAGGTCTGTGAGTCAACAAACAACTACTGAGCCTTCTAACCTATACCCCTCAAATAATTATACATCCAACTTTCGCTACGATGCCGTAATTACGATATTAATAGACGTTACATGTATAATCACAGATGTGTACGATATATAAAGTAAACATAAACAGGTAAACTAACCCTTTCTTCATGAGCCACCTCTGTTGGCCCCAGTTGATAAAAGAACGTTCCAATGAAGAAGACACTCATCCATTTTACGATCACTCATCTATTTACACGATTTATATAATTTATGTTTGCACTACTTGTCACAATCAAACTAAAATTCCACTTTTTGCTGCGCTAAACGCAGACGTCATTGACAAACAACCGAAGTGACGAGTTATTGCACGGGATCACATAGTAGATGAAAACACTGCGTATTTTAAGAGCCATTGCATCGATATATCACAAATCTTATCACTTGAGGTTATTACATTACTAATCACTTCGTCTACATCGGTTATTTATAAAAATAAAAAGGTAAAAAGCAAAAATTACTCGTAGACAGCACTCACGACGTCGCACACTCACATAACGTAACGTGCGATTTCGTTCACACACACACACAACTAAAGTCAAGGTGACAGTTGGGCGCTAGCGTCGTAAAAGTCGGTCCGAATCTGACTCTATTCTATTTATTTATTGCAACACTGAGCATAGTTTCTGCAGAGTACTAACTTCTGAGTGCGAATCGGACCGATATTGTTCATGTTCCACGATTCCAATTATCTAAAATAACTTTGAAAAAACTTTTGGTTTATTTAATACTTTTAATAAATATTTATTTTATACATCATAAATAATTTAATATTTTTTACACCGACTGTGTGCAGTTCGACGCCATCAACACCAAGTACATTCTCAACGTAATTTCAACATTTGGAAATGTAGCTCGGAATTTTCGAGTAAGTATTTGCTAATAGAAGATTTCCATATATTGATATTTTTGATAATCGTTTATATAGAAAACGGTAAATTTTGCCTATAGGACCAACAAAACTTTTTTTTTATCAAAAAAAATTAAATTGTGGAGGCCCCTATCTTGTGGAGGCCCGTAAATATTCAAACTTGTAGATATTGTTTACCAGGTAAGTATCTTTTATTCTACAGGTTATGTGGGTGTTACGAAGAGCATGGTTTTATAGCTACAGCCGGTAGTAGATAGATACTTAGCGAAGGTTAGTGTGTATGTTCGCTTGTAAGCAAACCCCCCGCGCCCTTTTCAGCTTCTGTGAGACAGTGAGTATGATTTCCCAACTTCACTTGATTATTTTTTGCTTGCCAGTTCGCTTTCGTACTACATAGTATGGCGAAGAATCTCATCAGATAAGTCTCGTTCCGCTTGGCTTATTATTCCGCATCCAGCCCCGGATCTAGTGGGGGGGCGGGGCAAACCGGGCCTGTGCCCCGGGCGCCAACTTCAAAGAAATTCAAGCGTGGTAAGACAATTGCACCACCCAGCGCACCGTAACATTGCAATAAATGAGACGGTAATTATAATCTTTCTCTACGGGTGGTGCACTGAGGAAATCACTGCATTGGCCGTCAAATGTGTGAGAGCGGGTTGCGTGCGGGCGCAGTTGAATTCTTTCAGGAACTCGATGAGAACCTCTGTGGTTCAAAAAAGTATAGAACTAAAAATTTAAGGAAAATCCTTTATTTTTTATTATTAAGTTTTACTTCGTGTAAGGGGGGCGCCGGGCGTAACGCCTTTTCCGAAGCCTGTATGTGCAAAGGCGACACGATTTCCTTTATTTTTTACCAAGGTTAAGGCGCAATAACGATCGATAAAATTAGAAAACTTGCAACTTGGTAACTATTTCTTCTTTTTTTCTAATTCTTAAAGCGCAAAAGAAAGTCTAACTTATCTCAGGCAGCCTGCATAAATTTTGAAGGTCGCTTCACTAGCTCTTTCATTCTAGATTGTTTTAATCGAAAATCGGACCGCACATAAAATTAATTATGGCTCGAAGAGTAAAATTCTTATTCTAATATGTTATAATCTCATTTCAAACCATAGTCCTGTCATAGCTTAATTAAAATAAATGTCCGACACAGTGGCAAATTTGCCCTAAGGCCCAGTAGGGCCCCGGGCCTAGGGCGGCCAATCGTGACAAAAAATTCACTTTAAGAAATAACTCAAAGTACCTATATATTCTAAACGATCGCGCGCATTATGGCGGGCCGCACTGCACCGCATCGTATAACAATATTACCTAAAAACCATTTAAAAATATGTCCAAATAACTAATTGAAACGCGTCATAAAATTTCGCGGCGCTAACCCGACTCATTAACTTTTCTGAACCGATTTCGATAAAAGTTGGCAATAAAGTAAATTCATTATTTTGTGTATTATGATGGGTGCTGAGAATGAGGCGGCTGATATAAGTATCAGGCCCCAGGCCATGTAGTAAGCAACATGGCCTGGGGCCTAGGGCGACCATGACTGTAAATCCGCCACTGGTCCGACATGTCGATGTAAATAAAATATAAGGCTTCATGGAGAAACATAAGAGGCGCACGGACGGGGGCGGCAGATAGCAGTTTTTGCCCCGCCTCGAAAAAATTCTAGATCCGGGGCTGTCCGCATCCACACTCTGAATCGAACGAATCTGAACTTTAGAACGGAGTTTACGATTCTATTGGTTAATACAGGCACAGCTCCGCTCACCTCCTCTATTCTCCGCTCCAGTACACAGGTATCCTTACTGGCAGTCAACTTTTGGCGCAAGTTATATTCGATTCTTGATAGCATTAAACCATGTTTTTTTTCTTAAACTGGTGCTGAGGTTCGGTGGTGTTTGCTTCTAGAATACCTTAGTCTCAGGTTGAAAACAATAAAACAAGCCTTCATTAAATACATAGGTTTATTAGAAAATGAAAACAAAATCCCTTACACTACCTAAATAAGGCACGACGTGTTCAAACGAATCGTGTGGCATAGGCGCACCGCACACAGCGCGGACGCTCCGCCACACGATAGGGGGAACAGAGATTTAGCACACATATGCACGTAGACTTCCACATAAATCAAACAACCCTGTACATACATATGCTGTTTACAAAATATACAATTATAATGCCACTGCGCAACTATTTATTGCTGATTACACGAAACTTGCTCACAATACTGTAATTTGGCCGGAAAACATCGATGTATAAACGCTGGCATTTCTTTAACAAAACCACTAAAGCATTTGAAACAAGGATGAAGTACGTCGGTTATACAACTTATACACAAGTCTCATAACTTATGTTATAGTTTAAATATTTATTTATTTGATTGATATACAAGTGGAAGGAAGCAGAGGATTGATAACACTTATGAAGCTATACAATTACAAGTACAGTAAGACTGAAATTTACACAATGTACAACAGAATATTTATAAATATACATGAAATTTGTGCTTTCAATGTGAAGGTGAGATATAAAAATGGCGCAAAATTTGGATATATTTTTGTATGTTTACTATTTATTAAAAATATGTGTCAAATGTGCCGTGTACATAACTTTCTATATTACAATAAGTTAGTATACAAAGGAGCGTAATATTAATAATAGTATATAATTTTATATCTAAAGCGTGATTAAATTACATGTCCTTATATGAATAAAATCTCTAAGTTGAAACGAAATGCAAAATTCTTACTATGAAAATAAATTACTAAACCAACATTTGATACACTACTCACTAAATTTGTAAATAATAATATAGGAATAATATCTTAATTTGTATGTCTTTGTACCAAATCATGATTTAGATAGAAATTTTACCATTTTGAGCTTCATTGACATGAGAATGGTGCGAGAGAGCATTGATCGATGAGAGATACATCCAGTACACAACAGCTAGAGGTTCAAAATGTCAAACTTTTCATCGTCTGAAAAGGTAATTTCGCACCCCTAATGAAAGACATTAGCAAAATTTTCACGAGAAAAATTTTGTATGCCGAAAATTAAATACAAAGATTTAAAAAAAAAACCTTTCAAAATAACGCAGACATCACAACATTCAAAAATGAAATGATCATGAAAAACGTGAAATTGCAATGACGAATAACTTACAGAATCTCAAATATCAATTTCTAAAAAGTTTCACAAATTATTGTCTCCGCATTACTGATACGCGCCGAAACTGCTCGAATTCCGAATTGGTCAATACTACATTAATGTTAGGGTAATCAGTGTCCAATACTTAGGTAAAATATTACCAAATAAATGGTTAAAAACGTTTTTTAGTAAAAGCCAAAAATTTATTTATTGGATTTTCTACATTTTCTAAGTAGTACAAAAATTTGAAAGACACCGTGTTTTTAGTTGATCAGTCATGTTACGTGTACTATAATTTAGTTGTTGCTAGGGTCTCCGCCCCAGCAGATTGGCACAGCAGGCTAAATGTCAGTAGTGGTCGATGTCGGCCGTCGGCGCGACTGAGTATACTGACGGAGGTCTGTGGAATAAAATGAGTGTTAGTATTGTTAGTAAGGCCAGGTTCGCTCGAGTGATTTTTATTCGCGCACTGTATTTTCAACGCTCTGCGTATCGCCGAGAGTCGAAAATCCAACAGTGTGTTTCTGCGACGCGCTAGGATGCACTCTGTTGGATTATCAATGCTCGACTCAACACCGAGAGTTGAAAATCCAGACCGCGATAAAATCCCGCTGCGATATTTTTACGTCCGTGCGAATGTGGGCTTAGTTATACTAGGGCGTTGTGTTCCACGCGCGCCTCAAAGAGATGTCAGCACCAACTGACGGGGTCCGTAAGGGCCAATGCCTGCCAGGGTTGCGAGTTTGGCCGAAAGGGATATCGCGGCCCCGGCTCACAGGCAACGAAAGGAACACGGGTTTTAGTCAGTAAAAGTCTGATACACTGTTATAAGTCTTACTAGGGCCGATTACGTGAATATATTTAAGTAATCGGTGTAAAGTTTAAGTTTGGATGTTTAGCGTGTGATGATTATTATTAAATGTGACTAAAATAGCCAACCAATTATGTCATGGTCACCGAAATGAGCTTAATGGCAAGTTAATGAATTAGTTAGATTGTGGCCTTCAATAATAGGTACCTCACATCCTAGCCCAACCGACCCCACGATACAGGCAAATACCAAGGTTAAGGGTCACCGGCCAATCTTTTCTCCTGATTATTAATCAATAAATAAATAGCAAGAGTATTCCAGTTGGTAACACCATAACCACAGTTCATTTCTTTTTTAATAACACAGACACTAGTCATTCAAACAACCAATATTCAGCCTTAGTGTTATCAAATAAAGACTGAATATTGGTTGAGTTCAACATCGAGTTCGAAAACAGCTCGGCTAGGTAAAACATCGTCTCTGTCATACCTCTGCGACTGTCTCTTATTAAACCTCGATGTATTATTTTACCGACCAGCGTGGTAATTGCGTATAGTATTTTCTCACGAAGCGACGCGCGCTTTACTTTTGGTTTCCAAACCAAGTGTACAAACACGCTGTGAATGTATGTACGCGCAGGAGCCCTCGGTACGATCCGATACAATGGCGAAGTCGGAAGGCTGTGTGTGTGTTTTATATGCTGACGCTAATAATCTTCACGCACACATTAACAGCGGGTTTGTACACTTGGTTACCCCACGTAAAGCACGCGTCGATAAAATACTGTAACACACTTACAATGGCAGTTTTTTTGACAATTCAACAACATTCATTGAGTCGCTGTTGAGCAGACGAATTTCTCAAACATAAACAAACACACTTCACACAAACTTCATACACACACAACACACATAGAAACAGGAGAAGAGAAAGAACACAGACTTCATAGTCTGTTCTACCTGTGTAAGTCGCAATAAAAACGTTTTGTTTCTTTTTTTTAAATTAAAAGTGCGTTACACAATAGGGATGATGCCTAGGTAAAAAAAATGAAATTCTAATTAGTCCGTCAGTCAGATAATAAAAAAATATTAGACACGTGTTTTTTGCTTTATCATATTAATAAAAAATTACTTAGACAAAACGCATTTTAAGTTGGGGAGTGGGAATCGCTACGTCACAAGTAAGTATAAAATCTACATACTCGTGACGTCATGGCACATTTTACCTCAATGTATCGCCGTAATCTTTACATTACGTAAAAAAATAAAAAATATGTGTCCAATATTTTTTAATAATCTCCATGACGGAATTAATTTTTTTTAAGCTATTGCATAGCTTCTATCGCGGGCCTTGAGCGTGGAGACCGAATCCAGAAATTCCGTAACGAAAATAACCTAACACCCCCCACTCCGACCGGCACAGCGGTGATATTTTTTTGAAGTTATACTTCTTTAGGCGCGTTATGAAAAAATGATGAGAGTGAAATTTTAAGATGCGCGCGCATCACTGTGACACAAATTGCATAAGTTGATAAAAAATGCTATGCAATAGCTTTACCGCGGCAGTCTCCGAGTGCCACACGTCTTTTTTTTTTTGTCACCATCCCTATTGGAGTGCGGGTACTGTAACAGCATAAATTCTCAATAATATTGTAGTATGTGGTGTTTACCGCAGCGCACGTCGCGGTGCAGGCAGGCGGGATGGACGCGGTAACGCAGACACGCGCGTTTCGTTGCTTGTCGCTGGACGTGGCTGGTCTATTACTGGTGCTGGAAAGAGAACATTTTTTATTAAACTAGCTAATATTATATTATGAATTACGGGTTTTTATTGTTAGGAACCTTCTCCTGCGCGCACACAACAAATTACCAAAGTTTCATCACAATCAGTCGAGCCATTTTCGCGATTTTGCGGGACCTTTATACAAGGAGGATTTTTGAGATGGGGCTTACTGCCCCTGGACAGGTTTTAACCGTTGTCGCTACAAGAAAACGGTCTTAGGACTTAGGACTTAAGGACTGTCTCCTTAACTTTTTGAAAGATTTCGATCTGCATTCACAGATTTAAAAAAAAAAATAGTCAGCAGGAAAATGGGCAGTTTTCACAAAAACTTTTTTTGATGCGAATCGATCTTGTTTCTTATAAGGATCGAAAAACTCTATTAGGCCAATTACTGAGTTTGAGTACTAGAAAAATCAGAAGTCGCAATAACTTTTACCATACTTTTCAAACAAAAACAAATTGAACTTCAAATTTCGTTTTGTCTTATTTTCTATTAATTCCTTTTATGTACTGCTGTTGGTGTACCAAATAAATAAACAAAGATGTTAGTTGTAGTTAGTTGATGTTGTGTGTAGTCAATGCTCGTGCCTTCTCTGTGTGAGAAGAGGCCTTTGCCCTGCAGTGGGACAGTAACAGGCTGGTATTATTATTATTTACTCACGTGGTGGTTTGCTCTGCACCGGTCCGGACGCAGGTCGGGACATGTTACGTTGCAGCTGAGACGGTGCCGCTATCGAGTACGGCCGTGTCGTGGGCGGCTGTAACACGTCACACTGCCATATACCATGGGTAAATTAATATTAGTCAGTTTTGTTATGAGTTGGCCCTTATACCACACATGTTAAATTACCTAGACCACTTTTTTTAAACATAGATTTTGAAGATGGAATCGAAAATCATTTTTGGTAATATATATACTGTGGAAATATAAAGATACCTAAACCAGACCATTTGTTTTGTTTAGTTAAACTTTCAAGGATAAGAGAAAAGAGTAAAAAGTAAAAAATAGTACGGTAAGTATAAAGCAACAAGGCAAGATTGTTTCAAAATGCAGGTTGCCTAATAATAAATCATTATATTTAAAATTGTCTAAAGGGCCCCTGCGAGTTAGCCCCGGCCCCTGGTACGCCTTCCATAGGACCGGGACCCCCGAGTCCCGAGATATGTCAAAGAAATAGCTGTAGTTTTCATAGTACGGAAACATTTTTCAATGTAGGCAGATAGATAGAAGCAGTAAAAAGAAATGTTTTGCTATTATTATAATAATATTATCTAAATACCCAGTACAAAAATATCTGAAGTCAATTTCAATAATACTTTGAAAATGCCTTTAGATAAAATCAATAAGCAGGATACACTGATGCCGAATGATACATTATTTGTGTTTTCAAAAGAATCAAACTAGTTTCTCGTCTGTCAGCTTCAAATAAAAAATCGTAGCAATCTATGTAATTTTAGTAAAAAATAATAAAGTGACGTATTATTTTCATTGGTACTATACTATATATACTATTGGTACGAACTGTGTCCAAATAAACGTTTTCTTTCTTTCTTTCTTTTGGTAAACATGGGTCCCAGCTCTAGCGACTCTTAGGTATATGACATCTGTTATTAAGTTTAAAATACACCCGTCACTTGATGGTAACCTCGACAGAAGTAGAACCAAAGCTGTATCACAAAAAGTTTGAGTTCATGCCAAATCCATTCCCATCCATCTAACCATAATTCGGTCGATAGGTAAGTCTAACCAGCACGCGTAGTATGATAACCATAGAAACGGGTTTTGTCGACGGAAGAATAGACAAAATTACAGATTGTGATTGTTTATCTGTCACTTTGTCTATTCTTACGTCGACAAAACACGTTTCTATGGTGGTCATGCTAAGCGTGCAGGAATTGACATAAAGTGAAAACGCATTCCGTAAAGCTGATGACGGCATGAAGCATGAAGAAGCCGACTCAAAACCGGCAAAGCGCATTCGCGGGTGTATTCGGCATCAGTAGTCCCATCACGAGTTACGTACGCCACATATTAGTACAGAAGGCGCACTCTGCATTTTAGGTATGAAGCTACAAGTACGCGGCGGGCCCGTCTTGTCGGACCAATTCAGTGAGCGTAACGTAGTCAGAAGATATAAGACTTACAACTTCTAGGTGAATATAACTGTACGACCTGAATTGCACTTTATTGTGTCGTAGCAAGAGTAGCTTTTTATTTAAATGACTGCGGAGTGAACCATCTGTATTTATCTGTGCATACGATTACAGCAACTCTTGTACACAATGGCCAATTTTTAAGCATTTTAGATAAGGAAGTAACTTCATGATTTTTTCAGACAAGAACACATTTTATTCATCCGACGCATCATTTTCATTAATGGGCTGCCTATGTAAGCCCCCTTTCACATCGGACTGCCAAGTGAAGCCAATATAAAAGCTGTCAACCTTGCCGGCACTATGTACCCGGTTGACCCATAAATTCTCAGGATACAGTCGCACGTAACTTGGCAAGGTTTTGGCGTATTGGGAGTAAGTTTGCGAACGTATACATAGTGCAACAAAAAAAAAAAACACTTTTATTGCATATCATTATTCTATGGTTATTGCCATTATTTATTTTCGAACATGTCTGTTAAGAAAAACAAGCGAAAACGAATTCTGCGCATCTACGATTCTTGCGAAGTTACGTGCCGGCGACTAGACCCAGCACTGACTATCCGGCAACCTTTCAGTCCACCCGGAATCACCCAATGCTGGAGGTTGGCCTCGCCTTTCTTCTGCCATATTTCCCGGTTCCGTGCATCCCTCATCCAGTGGTTACCCGCAACTTTGACGATGACCCTGACGCTTTTGGATGACCCTGGTTTCTTAGCCCTACCCTTGGCCACCATTCAGTCAAAGCTTTTCCCTTTACTTGTGAAAGGGGGTTATTACAGCGTTCGGTGTCAAGGAAATCTTTGGCCACTGTGTACACAAGTGTCAAATAAACACTGGACACTCACAGGTAAGTGATGGCTTCGCATGGAGACGGGCACGCCGCAGCCCGCAGCCGCGCGTAGCTGCGTCATGGGTTAGTGACGCCGTTAGTGCGTTGTGACGTAGGGTTAACACGTTCAAAGTGGACCCAGAGTTAGGGTAGTGGGATAGGCAAGTAGATGTCATTTTTAAGGGGAGGAAAAAATAATAATTACATATTGCTTATTATTATTGTTTTTCTTTCAATAAAAATATTAATAAAAAGAGAAATGTTTTGTTTTTTTTTTGTTTGTAATGAATAAACTCAAAAACTACTGGACCGATTTAAAAAAATATTTCACCAGCAGAATGCTATATTATCACTGAGTAACATAGGCTATAGTTTATGAAGAAATCTCGCGAGCGAAGCCGCTGGCGGAAGCTGGTCTTTCATAAAAACAAATCTATTTTAGTTCAGACTTAACTACTATAATTAGATGCTGTTAATTTTGTATAGACACGAGAGATTTGACAGCAATATTCTCATTAGAGACTTTTTTAGTATTTCAATAACTGGAGATAATAGTCAGGTTACTGCACTTAACAGAAAGTACGATACATCTCAGAACTTGCCATTCTAGAGTCCTGCCTTCCGTATTAAGTAACAGGAAAAGCATAATAAAAACAATATAATACATAGGTATTTAGCAAACAGCGACAGTGAAAGATTTTGAGAATTAACTGGTAGAACAGCTATGGATATTAAAAAAAAAAACATGCGGGGCAGTCTTTGGGGACTGCCGATAGAAGTGAAAACTAAGTAACTTGTGAATTGTGTCGTCGAGCTATTAAATTATTATTTTTTAATTATATCAATATATATACACAGTATATATATATAGCTCATGGAAAGCGTTCGGTGACGATGACGCGAGTTCCATGATTTTTGTTCACCCAAAAAGTAAAGATTTAAATCGTAGATTTGCCCTCACTGTATTAAGTCGCACGAAAAATCGTCCATAATGAGAGGAGCGAGCTCACACATTAACAATGGCGTTTCCATGACAACCAAGTCTCTGCGACACTGTCTGTCTCAGAGGTTTCAAAACGAAACAGAAACGCGACCATTTTTTGACGCGGCAGGGCAAATCTACGATTGAAATCTTTGCCAAAAACTGCTCAACGTGCGTTTTCACTTATTTTTTTTTGGAAAATGTGCTGAGAGAAGTTTTGAGGAAGAATGTAGATGGCTCTATGAGAGAAGACCAAAGAATCGATCTGATGGACGTTTTGAAAGATGATATGACTGGAAGGGGGTGACTACCGAAATGACGACTAATGGACAAACATGGAAGAACAAGATATATTGCGCTGACCACAAATAAATTGGGATAAGGGCATTAGAATGATGAATTAAAAAAACTATCTATATCTGTTGGAAGACGTGTAAATTGATTAATAAACAATCTACATTATATTAATAAACAATTATAATAATTATATCTAAATAAACTACAGCCAAAACCATAGGGCCGCATTGAACGAGTTAACCATATTTTAAAATTAGGGATATGATATTATATTATTCACGTTTAATAAATGTATGGTGGACACCATTGTGGACACATTTTAGACACAATTGAAATGACATACACATTTAATATTAGAACAAAATATTATTATTGCTATTTTACCAACACCAATTATTAGACATGTAAACAAAAAAAAAAATTTTAGCTTGGTCACATAATCTCTTGTAGAGAACACCTTTCGTAGATTAGCAGAAAAAAAAAAAAAAATACAATATCGTCAGTTTTCCGGTCTCTTCAAACACCTATCTATGGTCACCAGATAGAATTTGTTTGATAGTAGGTATTTTTAGATCATACAATATAACTCCTCACTTAAGGCGGAAGCGTCAAGGTAGCCCGCGAAATTCAAATTTTGTTACGTTTTTTTCAATTTGCAGATCAGTATCATGTTTTAAGTTGATTTAAATATGATTAACGGCCGTATCAAATGTATATTTATAGAATTGTAATCATAAAAATTATCAATACAACTCTCTAAGTTCATATAATTCCATTGAATGACTATTTCATGAAATCCTGACATTTGACGTTTTGCTTACTTATGGAGTTGTATTCCTGATTGTAATGATTATAATTATCGAAAGCCATGTTTGTTACGGTCGCGAATCATATTTTAATTAACATACAACCTGACACTGACCTGCAAATTGCAAAAACCTTAAGAAAATTTGAATTTCGCGGGCTACCTCAGCGCATCCCTCTTAAGTATCCCAGAAGAAATATGTACGTAGAACCCTCTTAAGTCTGGGTTATCTACGACAGCGTACCCGCCACATAACGGCCGCAGTGGCTGTCACACCGTAAAGTCAATCCCACCAGGGTTTGACTTTACGCTGTCAAAAACGCTCTCTAGGGAAATACCAATTTACTTTCATTTAAGAGCGTTTATTCTGAAAGTGGGCAACGTCGCAAATAGATGTCAAATATTTCGTTGTTTTGATTAATTTGGCAATATTATTGTATGGAAATAAGAAATGTGGCTAACTAGCGAACTAGAATATTGATTATGAAATGCAATAATTAATATCGTAACACCGAATATTTAGTTTCAGATGTAAAAAAAGGATTTGGAAACTTTCCAAATGCCTATTTTACACCTAAAACGGGTACAACATCAAATTCAATGTTATAATTGTAATTCATTATTGATATTCTAGTTCCCTAGTTAGCCACATTTCTTATTTCCATACAGTAATATTGGCAAATTATTCAAAACAGGTATATTTTTAACAACTATTTGCGACGTTGCCAACTTTCAGAATAAACGCTCTTAAAACGTTTCAGAGACGTTATTTGACGGTAAATTTCAGACGCTATATGGCGGCCACTCCAGTCTTGGGGAACCCTAGCTTTACGAACTCACTTTCAAAAGCAGTATTACCCGTATAATATAATCAAAGCAGATGCGAGCAATATTCATAACGTATTCGACTTACATCTCTCGGTGCAACCAGTTGGCTTTGCGGTCGTTCCCTCCTTAGAGTCTCTGTGCCTTGTCGGACTAACGGAGGCGTGGGAGGAATCACGGGTTTCGAAGCATCTTTCTGAAATTTTTACGTAAAGATTGTGATAGGGAAGTGCAAACATTCAGCATAGTGCAGCATCCTTTTGGAGTTCAGCATCATGCGTTGCATGCTTCAGAAAGATTGCGCAAACGGGGAAGAATGGCAGAAACAGGGAAACATGACGCAATCAAGGAAGAATGACGTAAAAGGAAGAAGGCTTTATGCATTGGGTTCTAAAAGATCGTAGACGTCGGATGTCGATTCTTTCGGAAGCGTCTGTTCTTTGATTGATGATGCCGCCTATTGTTGTTGATTGTTGATTGATGACGCCTACTGGTATTATGAGCAGTGAGTGAACAAACCAAATATCGAGTGGAGTAGAACAGCCGTAGTCTCTGCTAGCCAAACCGACGATCTTTCCTCCGTACTATGTTGGCCGGTAAGACTTCCTCGTAACAGAAGGTCCAGTTGAAATCCAGCGTCAGACACTAGTTGTCTGGCATTTATGCTGAACTGGGCCTATCTGGCGCAGCCGTGAGGCACAGAATAATATTTTAAGTTATCTTTATTTTTTCAGTTTTTTTGTTTTTGTGTGAATATTGTGTGCCTTAACCTGAGTCAAATAAATTTATTTTCTTTGTTTGTTTTCGGTACAGACTGGCCGCGGGTGCAATAGGTCGAGTTGATTGACGACACGGTTGGCGCAGTGGCTGAGCGATCGACTGCTGCGCAACGTGTCGCGGGTTCGATCCCCGCACGGAACAAATATTTGTATGATCTGCAAGTAGTTGTTTCGGGTCTGGGTGTAAGTGTATGTGAGTTTCTATGTGTGTAAACGTACCCACGATACAAGAAGGAATTCTTAGTGTGGGGCAACGTTTTAAAAAAAAATAAAAAAATAACTTTCTGGTGTCATGTTAGGTACCTGATGACCAACATGGATGATATAAGACTCGGTGGACACGGGCAGTTGGGGCGGCGCGCTGGCGGTGGGGCTGAGCGCCGGGTTGGACGCGTACACGCCGCGCCGGACCAGCGTGCGGGCGCCTAGGGACAGGCCCCGGCTCGCTACGGCCACGCCCGGCACTGCGGGTGGGGCTGGAATGGTACATTCGTTAATAATGCACACATTTTTGGCCTTTTCTCAAAGTTGGACGCAGTTACTAAGGTAGGGGTGCCCGACCAAATGGGTTAGGTTAGAACGCGCAGTTGGTTGCAGTTACTTGGCCATTTAGTATGTTTAGGACTACGAATTGTCGAGGTTCACAAAAAGAGGCGCAATCATAATAATAATATTAGAGAGTTCAACAAAACTAAATTTAAAAATAAAATTGGGAATTATTTGAGGTTGAATGGGAATATAAGGTATAATAAATACATGTTTTATATTAATAAGTAAGTACCTATACGTATGGTCTGTTGCAAAATTATCTGATGAAAATGTAAACAAATGGATCAGAAAACGTACTTGTGGATGAAATTGATTTGATTATTTGAATACTTAGACCAGCATTTATCATTTTAAATCATGGGTAAAATGCTAAAATATAAAGTTGAAACCTTTGCAGTGATTGCGTAAAAAATAAACTGGTATGGGCTTTGTTTACACTTTAATCAGATACTTTTGGAACAGACTTCAGTTATCAGGCACTCTGGCTTGGAAGTCTCTGGAAAACTCTGGCTTCAGTAGGATTGCCATTAAATCCCTTGCCTTATTATAACTGAATACAGAAAGAATATAAGAAGTCGTTATAAGTTCTTTTGGGTAAAATATTTTATTGGCAAATCACATCAAAGTACTTCAAACAGATTGCAATTCAATGTGACTTCATTCATTCAGATATAGATTTCTTCACAGAAGTTGGATGCCTCTCGATCGTTTTACTATTTATTTGACAATTATGTTGACTTCAAATATGGCTTGCCTTACATTAATCAATAGCACATTTTAATAATGACAAATTAACTGAAATAACTATTTATATACTCAATAAAAAAATATTGAAAAAATCAGTACTGTACCACAGATAAATACAGATGGTTCACTCCTCATTTTAGGTATGAAGCTAGAAGTACGCGGCGGGCTCGACTTGTCGAATTCAGTGGGCGTAACGTAGTCAGAAAATATAAAAGTTACGTGATAGAAAGAGAGGCAACTTCTAGGTGAATATAACTAGGTAATTAGCGCTGTGCGACCTGAATTGCACTTTATTGTGTCGTAGCAAGAGTCACTTTTTATTTAAATGATTTTGCGGAGTGAAGCATCTGTGTTAATCTATGACGGTACTAAAAAAAACATGAATAAAACAATGGGATAAAAAGCATGTATTACTTACCGTTGCCAGGTATCCTGCTCAGTTCCCTATGTGAACTGTATTGCCTAAGTTTTGACGTTGGCAAACTTGTTTTCCTTGGAACAGCTGCCGGTGGAACCATATTACTGTATGATGCTAAAATAACATAAAATATGGACAAAATAAAACAGTTGATTATGAGGCGATTTTGTTTGAAAAAACAAGGTGATAAATGTTTGAATGTAAATGGGTTATGCATTGTGCAACGAAAAATATAATTAAATTAAAATTTTCAAGTTTTCAAACTTTTATTCGATATTAAAACTTTATTATTCCCTTTGTAAGATTCTTGAAAAAAAGTAATAATAATACTTCATTTAGAAGTGAACCTGAACTGGGCAAATCATACGCCCTGAAGATACGAATTCTTGATCATCTGTCATACTTTTTGTGTCATAATTATGAACTGATCACGGGTACATCAAACTACACTCAATAAGAATAATCATATCACGCCAGGAGCACCCCGCATTTTAGGTATGAGGCTACAATAACGCGGCGAGCTCGACTTCAGTGGGCGTTACAAAGTCAGAAGATATAAGAGTTACGCGATAGAAAGAGAGGCAACTTGTTGGTATAACTGTAGATAATTAACGATGTGCGACCTGAATTACACTTTATTGTGTCGTAGCAAAAGTCGCTATCTCTTTAAATGATTTGCGGAGTGAATCTTCTGTACTTGTACTATTATGTATTCTGTGATAATATTAATTTTGATTACGGTCAATGCAATGCGATCGTCCCATGTTTGTGTGATCGATTGTCTATTAGGTCAGTGTCTATTTGCGTCGATAGATTATTGTATAGAATAGCTGTCAGTGTAAGCCTTATGAGATAGGGATACTCTTTGACAGTCACTAGTATACTGGTAATATAGAGAATAGATTTTTTAATAATTTGACACAATAATATTTACAATAATTTAATAACTATTTATGTATTGACATATTTTCGATTTACGACCTATGGACATAATTGCTTAATATTTATCACATGTTATGGATTTTGTTTTCTTTTTTTTTCTGTTTTGGTGAAACTACTGTTTGAAATTCATAATTTATAATTTTTTGCTATATTTATTATGTTAATTAATGTACAAAATATTTCAGACACAATGCGAATTGTTATATGAATAAATAAATAAATATCGACTGTAATCCGGTAATAGTTTTTAAAGAAATCGTACCGTGACAGCCGTTTTGTTGGGCCTCGGTTGTTGGCTAGCAACTGGGGCCAGACAAAAAGTTAGCATACGCGAAAGAGAGAGAAATTATATTTCTGTCTCGTTTACTGTTAGTACTGGATGTAATAAGTTTATCCAGCTTTCATCATTCATATACTGCTAATACTCTGTTGAGCTGCTGCTGTATTTTAACATGTAAATAACTTCAAGAACACTTGAACCAAACTAAGTGCTATATGGCCCTAGTGTATCAAGACTATGGAAGTAAAACACAGAATTCAAACAAACATCTTCAGATACGGCTTATACGACTCAGAAAATCAAGTCATTAGACAATCTCCCCATACATACCGCCAGAACTCGGAGCTATCACCCTAGTCGGCTTCGGCATCACACTCGGCGCAAACATCTTCTTCTCGGGACTAGGTTTACTCGCCATTATATCCCTTTTAACCGAAGGTTTTTTAACCATCGTTGCACTATTTATAACCGTGGCATTGTGCATATCGTAAGTCCGTTCCATTCCCGAGGAATTTGCTTTAGTGATTGTGGTGACAGTGTAGGACTTATCGTCAATCATGTCGTAGATAGGAGATATCGTGTTGTGCAAGTTTAGCAAGTCGTTTTTAGCTCCTTTCCGAAGTGCCATAAGCGGAGTTGAGGCGATTTGGTGGCCTGCAATGTGAGAATATGTGGTTTGTCTGTGTTTTAAGCGTTTGGAAGCGCCGTAGCTTCAATATTGCACCTTATCAACTAATTTGTAGATACGATCACCTTAAATAAACCCATTTTTGGGCCCGGTGTTTGACATTTTTGGGCTCGGTGTTTGACATTTTTGAGCCCGGTGTTTGACATTTTTGGGCCCGGTGTTTGACATTTTTGGGCCCGGTGTTTGACATTTTTGGGCCCGGTGTTTGACATTTTTGGGCCCGGTGTTTGACATTTTTGGGCCCGGTGTTTGACATTTTTGGGCCCGGTGTTTGACATTTTTGGGCTCGGTGTTTGACATTTTTGAGCCCGGTGTTTGAGAGTTTTATACAAGGTTATTGGTAATGTCGACAGTCCATTAAGGATATGTAGGAGAGGTCATTTGCAACCTAATTACCCCTTGTGACCCCTATGCAAATGTCAACCATTTACGTGTAAGTAATTTGACATTTTATATTTTAAAATGAATGAAATAAAAAGATTTAATGTCAAATTACTCGAAAATGGTAAATGACCTTTCCTACATCCCCTTAGTCGTGTGCCGAAATTAATATGTCGATATAGAGGGTTATTGGTAATCCAATAACTCTCTATACTGACCTCCCTTCCCATAATATCCCCTTTTATAACCAATAACCTCCCGTGACCTTTAACCATGTGTGTTTGTGTCAATAAAACTTCTAAAGTACTTACGTGGATCATGCGTAGGCGCAGAGTCAGGTACGCTGTCTGGCGGACTGGAAGAACTGAAGGTACCTGTGTCTGTGCTCTCGCTTGAACCTACCATCGCTCGCTCTTGAGAACCCCATTCCTGTAAGTAATGGAGACAGACATATTTTTAAGGTTACAATATTGGATGGAAGACATTGTTCAATAATGGTAGTGTTTGATACTCAAACTCAAAGCATTTATTTCAATTAAACCATTTACAGGCACTTTCGAATTGTCAAGGAGTCGGTCAGTAAGAAAGATGAAGACAGTTGCCCATTCCAAATCGTAGTAGGTACCTATGGAGCAGAGCGGGCAAGAAACTGGGGACACTCTTTTAACTTATATTGTTACAAAAATATTAGTTACATCATTAAGGTTGAATTTATAATTATATGTGAGAACAATGTAAAAAAAAGTACTCAAGTACATAAAAAAAAGTTTAGAATTTCGGGGCATTCCTTTTAAATGCTAAATGCTATACTATTTTCACAACGTTATCGCTGTTCATTGGATTGATTATGGCAACTTTGGCTAGTAGTGGATGTAAACGTTTTTACTTTTTAACTGGCCAGTTGTACGCACCACCAAGACATTGTAATTTTATCATTTTTCTTTCGTCGTAGGCTTAGTAATAGGAACCACAGGAATTGCGATGTTGTAAGGTAAAAAAATACATACCCGATGGTCTTGCTGTAACGTCCTATCCCCAACATCTATTAGATTAAGCGTAGCAGAATTAATATCTATAGTTTGATTATCATCTGTCTTCATATAAACCACCGTTGTGTCCATGGCGCTCGCTTTTGGCGACAATTTCTTAAACGTAGCATTTCTTTTAGGAGTTTCTCTAGTAGCTGGTTCTTCTTGTTTGTCAAAACCATTGCCGTTTAACACTCTCCGTCTTGATAGTAACTCTGAAGCATTCTCCATACTTTGTCGCGGTACTGTTATCACGGTTTGATTCGGTAACTGAATCGTTTTTATAGGCGAAGTGTCTACAGAAGCTGGTATCGCTTTTTCCGGTTCTGTAGGTAGTGCTTTCCTAGCTAAAGATAACTTCTGCCGCGCCTGAATGATCTCATTCAGTTCCTGTTTCCCCAATGTTACATTCAAGCTATTCCTCCCCACATCTTCAGGTTTCGGTAACCCCATATCTTTGTAGAAAGCGTCGTCAGTTTCAAAGTTTTCTTTCTCAGCGTCATTATCCCTTCTACTAAACCTATTATTAGAGTAGTGTAAGGTGATCGGTTCAGCCATTTCAGCCGTCGGTGCATTACGGGGAACAATTTTCGGTGAGTCTTTCTTATCCGAATTTTCGTTTAGAATTTTCGCTGTTTCGATTTGGCATGCTTCTTCGCGGGATTTAGTGTAGGATTCTGAGTTTCGTAAGGCGGATTCTCGTCTCGTGTAGCTGTTGTAGAGTTGGCATCTCGGTCGGGCTGAGAGGAGCTTTTCTGAAGTTTCTAAATGTGTGAATGTTGCTGATGAGAATATGTTGGAGTCGTTGCTTTCTTTGTGAGGTTTGGAAGTGTTAGAGATGACGTAAGATGAGTTTACGGAGCTGACGAGTGATGGCGGTAAGGAGTCGATCAGGCTGTCGTTGTCAGGGTATGTTGTTTGCGAGAGGAAGCTTGTGCTCATGTCTTTTTCGTCGAGAATGCTGAGCGTCATGCTCGTCATCATCGGGTCGATGCTGTCGCGACCTGACATTGGTAGACCTGGAAATATAAAGAAGAAATATGTAAAAACTAGGTGCACCTCGCGGTTTCACCCGCATAAGTTTCGATCCCGTGAGAATATCGGGATACAAAGTAGCCTATGTCCTAATACAGGTCATGGCCTACCCATCGAAATGTTCTACCTTCTAAGCGTGAAAGCGTAACAAATAAACAACAAACTCAATTTCGCATTTATAATATTAGTTAGCATTAGGATAACGTGTTCCATAAGAAAGTTGGCAACGCGTTTGCGCGCCAATTTGCGGTCTGTATTGTATCTTGAAGATTTTTTACGGTTATAAAGAAACAATATTATGTTCGCTAGATACAAATACCAGAGTCGAAGAGTCAACCTCGTTAAACAAAAGAGTTCAATTTCACGAATTGCGAATGCGGACAATCAGGGGGTCTAGTCTCCAATCCCTAAATACGTAGTTTCGGCTGAAATTACGGGCGTTTCGTAACCCGTATCACTTACGGAAATAACATGATTTTGGGGTCCGAACTAAGAATGAATGACACCACGATTTGACAGTTGTGCTTCCTCTCGATGTGTTTTTCACCGTTCCAAAAAATGAATTAATCAGGAGTAGGGTTCTTTTCGAAGTACCGAACTACTTTCGGACGGGCCCGTATCTTTGTTGACGGACTTACGAGACTAGACCCCAGATGTCATAAGTAACATGGAATATAACACTGGCAGTGTAATTCCCTATCCGTACAGGTTATGTGAGTACTGTACTCAGTGAGGCGGTAACTTGACGGATGCTTGCGTAACAGCCCTGAATGCATAACATAAATATGTAAAGTGGACCATGGATGCAATACTTGTGACGTAATGGTAGCTAGTAATCTAGGTGATTGATAGTAAGTAATAAAGAGTTGGGGGACATTACAAAGATCTATTGATATATCACGTTTCGTAACTAAGAGGCTTTGCAGTCATATCAAGATTAACCACAGATAAATACAAATGGTTCACTCCACATTTTAGGAATGAAGCTACAAGTAAGTACGCGTCGGACTCGACTTGTCGAATTCAGTGGGCGTAACGGAGACAGAATATATAAGAGTTACGCGATAGAAAGAGAGGCAACTTGTTGGTGAATATAACTGTAGATAATTAACGATGTGCGACCTGAATTTTACACTTTATTGTGTCGTAGCAAAAGTCGCTATCTCTTTAAATGATTTGCGGAGTGAAACATCTGTACTAATTTGTGGATTAACTGTTGTAATACCGTCTACATTGTTAGCCTACTGGTCATTTGCGACTGCTGAGCTTGTGGTTCGCGCGACATGATGGAAAATTACAATTAATTACTTTTTTTTTATATAGTACAGGTAAGCCTTCTATTTATTCGTCCTGGTACTTACGGCGCTTACAGTACTAAAGATCGCTGTCCACCTCTTTGGGAAACTCAGGCGTGAAGTTCGTTGTGTTATGTTTTTACAACGTCGAGGATCCTAGAGAATATCTGACCACTGAACTACTCATAAGATTCCTCGACCTTACTAATGAGTTCAAAGATATCAGACAGAAATACTGGATAGTTTGGAATCACCCTAAAATAGTACAAAAAGAGTCTATTCCCTTACCTGAATCTTTATGTGAAGGCATCGACTTTCGACTTTCCATAGACTCGACGTTGAACGTTCCAGAACTTTCCATCAGCAGTGACGACACGAGGCTGGGTGGAGACATGCGCATAAGCGACTCGCCGCTCTGGTACATGTTCAGACTTGGACGCTCGTTCATCATGTTTGATATGCCTCTGGAAAATTTATCAGAGAAATGTTAATATCAAGTTGACTTTCGAAAACACAGCCCATTTTTGGGCTATTGTCGAAAATTCGATGACATAAAAAACGCTGAAGCCTGTTCTTTATTTGAGGTATATTAGATGCTGTGGAGTCGGAAAGAAGATAAACAAGACATGACTGAAGAGCTTTGAACAAAAACCTCGTTTCTCAAATTGGTTTCCAATCAAATCTATGCTATGTATTTCTGTTGTCAAATCTTGATTCAATAGTAGCAGCCAATCAAATGATTTGATATGATAAAATAATAAACTGAATGAGGCCGTTTGTCCATCGCAACGTGAACGTCAACGATAACAAGATGACGACGCCAAAGTAGCGACAGTAAAGGACATCGTTCATTTCGTACCCAAAAATTAAAGCCAGAAAAAGAAAATGCAATTTTCTTATGGGAAATAACATCTTGAACATTTTTTATTATTACAACGAAAGTCTGCAATTAACCCCCTGGCTGCTATTTGAGTTTGAAAGTAGGTACCAAAAATCATATTTTTGCCAACAATATTTTGGACATTCGTTTAAAGACGCAAACATTTATTGCCAATTGTAGAAATGGACATGAGCATTGAGCGTTAGGTATAATAAGGTATGTTAAGCATTAAAAAAATAACGAGAAAAGGATTTAGGGAAATATTTTTTATCATAAAATAGCAGGCAGCTAGGCCGGTGGAAAATCCGTTCTTAAGCCCCAGAAGCTGTTTGATTCCGTTATAATCAAAATCAAAAGTCATTTATTCAAACTAGGCTGAGAATCAGCACTTTTCGAACGTCAAAATTACATAAGACAGTCCCCAAAACGCCCACCCTTCACCACGTCCTAGTGCGTTAGCTGGGAAGAAGAAGTGGCGCAACAAACTCCCCAGCAGCACAGCTGTCTGTTAAGCTAGAAGAACAAAAAAAAAAGATTCTATATCAAACATAATTTAAATTATTAGCCATATATAAGCTACCACACGCCAATATACCAAACAAAATCATCGAGAACTATACTCAGGCAGAAATAAAAACAAAACGTAAACAGAACTTAATATCTTAATAAAAGCCTCCAGGCATAAAGAGTGTGCCCGCTTACATATAGTTGTAACTGTATGTATTCGAGGGTAAAACGCCAGACGCACCACAATTTTTAGGATTTTCTAACTTAAATAGCAGCGGAAGGGTTAATTGTATACTCTCATTGTGATAGTAAAAAATGTTGAGGGTGTTATTTTCCATAAGAAAACATACTTTTTTTTTTTACTGGCCGGAAATTTAATTTTTGGTTATAAAATGTTGGAAACTTGAATGACGTCCTTTACTATGGCCGCGTAATCTCGTTTCTCGTAGACGTCCCGTTCACGGAGTGGTGGACAAACAGTGTAGGACTGGAGGAACCGGCAGTAAACTTCACGTGGCATTGATAGAAAGCTAAAACAGTGCTTTGTATATATCTTTGTAACACTATCTTTAACGAAGCTCATATAAAATATCTTAACAAGAAACAGCATCTAAGTATCCTCAAATAAGGTGTAGGCTTCTTTAATTAAAAGCGAGGGACCTTATCCTAAGCCAATAACATCCCAAAGCTTATTAGACGCCAAGCAACATGAGCACAAAAACCGGACTCTCCCAACAGTAGAAAGCATAATATAACCTAAAACAGTGCAGCGCCAGATTCTGCGCGGACGCAACACCGTAACACCTCCTTTGCGTGAGCGCCAAATTGAGGTATAAACTGAATATCCACCTGGGTAACACATCATGGAAAATTGGTAATATAACTAGCCAGTTCAAATGATGTTAAAGAAATGGTAGTTATTATATTAGTAGTATTTTGTTTCCAATTTCAATGACAGCGAAGCTTTAATGAAATCTAAACATAAATATTATGTGTTGTTCGATTTAGTTATTGTAATAGAGATATAGAGGTATGAGAAACGGCGTAAAGTTCGCTCATCTTCTATAGAAAAGGGAGGATCCTCCGACCAGATGGGTGTTGTGTTTGGCGAGCAACTGTCCGACGATTTATGTCAGGACGTTGTATCGCGAAAGCAGGGTTTACCGCACGACGAGTAAATACAGGGTGGCTTTTTTTTGTTTGAGAAATCATCAAATAACTTTTCCCGCTCTGGGCGGAGCGGGAGGGCGTGTCAGACTTTTACTGACTAAAACCCACCCGTGTTCCTTCCGTTGCCTGTGTGCCGGGGCCACGATATCCCTTTCGGACAAACTCGCAACCCTGGCAGGATATACAGGGTGGCTGAGACATTGACGCGAAAACTTTGGATTCAGTAAGTAATTCTAAACCTCCCTGCGTTGACATTAATAACCGAAGAAAAAATGTACGCAGTGGGGTTCAGAATCACGTCCTGAATCCATGGTAACAGTTTTCGCGTTGATGTCCCTGCCACACTGGATACTCGTCGCGCGGTAAACGCTGCTTGCGCGATGCAGGATTTTGCGTGACGTCAGTGTTATGCGTAGTTCGTATGTGGCGTTGTAGATGCCGCCACAGAGCCATTCAAATAAAATACAAAAATCCTAAAACTGCTACAAGTTTCTGGGTAGCATACATTGTCCCAGATTAATATAGCCAAGCAGCAAAGAGTTGCACTGGCAATTAATTGATGAGGTTCAATCAATCTGCCTCGCCTTTTCCCAACTATGTTGGCGGTCGGCTTCCAGTCTAACCGGATGCAGCTGAATACCAGCAGCATTAATTAAGTTAAAATTAAATAAAGTAATACAATAAATTATTAATGAATAGTGACCCACCCTGGCTACAAAAAATACCATCTTCACATGTAAATTGTACTCGAGCGAAGTACAATTTACATGTGAAGATGGTATTTTTTGTTCACGACACGTTGCGCACAAGTTCTGAGCAGTAACCTTACAAAAAGTACCAGGGTCGCGTGAATCTCCTTCTTCTTTTCGTGTGGTTAGTGACTAACCTGGTGTCAGAGTTTTGACTTAGAATTGGCTTCACATGCCCTCGAGATATGTCTACCAGGCCCGGGTCGACGGCGCGTTGTGTTCCACGCGCGCCTCAAAGAGATGTCAGCACCAACTGACGGGGTCCGTAAGGACCAATGCCTGCCGGGGTTGCGGGTTTGTCCGAAAGGGATATCGCGACCCCGGCACACAGGCAACGCAAGGAACACGGGTGGGTTTTAGTCAGTAAAAGTTTGACACACCTTCCCGTTCCGCCCAGAGCGGGAAAAGTTATTTGATTATTTCCCATCATCAAAAAAAAAAAAAAAGGCTTGCCGGTTTCCTCACGATGTTTTCCTTCACCGTTGCGTTTATGAATGATAGTACATCATTAGTATTATAAAGCACTTCTTTTTGTATAATATATTTACATAATATAAACTCTATGTCCCCCTTCCTTTCAAATTTTGAAATAATTTTTCAAATAGGAGCTGTGGTTCTGGAGTTCCCTCCACATATACACATACGCACAAAATTATCTCTCTCTCTTAAAAATATTTGTATAGATTAAAGCAGGCAATTACATGAGTGACTGTCACTTTGTCTTTCTAAAGAAGAAATTATGTTTATAAAGATTTAACTCAGTTCTACAACTGGTATACTTTTGTCTAACTCCTAATATCAACCTAACCTATCCTAATATAAGGGATATCGACGCAAAAACTGTTACCATGTATTCAGTACATGATTCTGAAATATTTCGTCGATTATTAAAAAAAAAAAATCTGCTGTTCCATACATTTTGACCGAGTAGGACCGTAGGTATTGCACTTTTCTATGAAACAGCAGTTGTTTTTTTTTAAACCGACGATAAATGTCAACGCAGTGGGGTTCAGAATCATGTACTGAATCCATGGTAACAGTTTTCGCGTCGATGTCCCTGACACCCTGTATTAAAATCTATTATAGCCCGCCAGACATGTTAGACTCCTCCACAATACTTCATCAAGTCGATTGTCATAACATCAAAAGTAAAAGTAACGTGTCATCAGTCTCAGTTCCATAGCAACTAAAAAAAACAAAGATCCGCGCTTTCTTTCGATTCACCTTTTCCTACTTTCCCTTTCTGATATGTACAGTCAGCCACAAAAAAGTGTACATATATCGAAAGAATTCATTTGATTGTCTACAATATGTGTTCCTTATTACTGTATCGCGAACTTGCGACTGCGACCTTGTGAAAACCGCAGGAATCCTATGGATGCGAGAAGTGCTTGGGTAAAAGGGATGTTGCCAACAAAAAAAAAATTGTCCTTCAGGTAGATTATTAGAGATATAATAATAATAAAGATTACGGCAATACATTGAGCTAAAATGTGGCATGATTATTAATATGATAAAACAAAAAATACCTGTCTAACATTTTTTTATTATCTGACTGATGGACAATTTTTTTTTTTCTCCAGTTTATATCCCCATTGGCTGGGCGAGACCTATGTCCAGCTGTGTACGTCTTTCGTCTGAAATGATGATCAATACAGTATCAAATTTTAATTTTAACCGCCTCTGTGGTTTAGTGGTTAGACCACCTGTCTCAGATTCAGAGGTCGGTTCCATTCCAAGTGGAGGCAAAATTGTCTGCTTGGTTTGTTTGGTGGTAGGGCTTGTTCTAAGTCCGCCTGGCTACCACCAGCTTATCTAAGTCTCCCGTCATAACAACAATGTTGTGATTCGGAAGTAAGAGGTAAGATAGCCAGTTCCTCTGTGGTTGAGAATTCCGGGTGGAGCTGGCTTCCTCCTTCGGCCTGATCATCACTTATCATTAGGTGAGATGCAGGTGAATAACTTCCCAGTATGAGATAAAAAAATAAAACAATGCGTAGCTAGGTAAGTACCTAATGTGTAGTATACTTAATGACTGCACAAAGATTCAATATTCTGGAACAAAGATTATAGACAATTAAATGAATTCTCATCTTTTCATGGCTGACCGTACCTACTGGAATCAATGCTTATGCTTAGTCATGCACGGTAATTAATTAGAAGAATAAGAACCTAAGTTTTTGTTTTTGTCTCTTTAGGCTGTTGACTTATGATCATTGCCTTATTAGAAGGTTTTTAATGTGAATTTTGACGGTTTTGGGTATGAGACGTCATTTGTTATTGATTGGTGAAATTGAGAATGTTCTACTTTCTTGTGATGTTTTGTTCTACTAAACTTTATACTGTTTTTATTTTATGTATATTTGAGCGACAGCCCCGGTCTTCTTTTGCAAGGAGAATATTCAATACATTTTATTTTTATTAATTTCACAGTAGGTGCCCGGAGTCTGGATTTGTGCCCGGTTGATGTCAATAGGCTCGCCCCCTATTACATGGGACTTAAACATAACTGGCGAAATGTGGGTGTACTATAAGTACAACTCTGCCTAACCCTTCGGGGTTACCGGCGTGATGTTATGTCGTGTGTTGAGAATATACATTTAGAAGAACTAACTATTTATTAATGTTTTCCTAAAATAAAGAAATATTAAGAGAGAAAGTGACTATACAATGTTTGTTTTATTATATCATCAGCGTTCATATTAATTCCTAAACCAAATGAACAACTGAATCAGTATAATACTGATTCTCGGTCGTAATTATTATTTATTTAAGCTCAACAAAATAATTCTTAATAAAAATAATGTTGTTGTCTTTCTATCTTTATGAATGAATAACTTTTTTCCCTTATTATTCACACATTTTAATCAATCTACCTAGCCTTTTCCCAACTATGTTGGGGTCGGCTTCCAGTCTAACCGGATGCAGCTGAATACCAGTATTTTACATGGAGCGACTGCCTATCTGACCTCCACAACCCAGTAACTGGGTAATACGATACCCCTTGGTAAGACTGGTGTCAGACTTTCGGGCTTCTGACGACTCGTAACGACTGTCAAAGATCCACGAATGACAGCAGGGACCAACGGCTTAACGTGCTTTCCGAGGCACGGAGGATTCTCGGTATGTAAAGATGGTCACCCATCCACTGACCAACAACCCCGGCAAGCGTAGCTTAACCTGATGGATCGACCAGTGCGGCTGTTGTTACTTAGCCACGAGCTCCTCACACGCTCGCCTCGCTGTTATTATTCACACATTTACTGCCATATAATAAAACTATGTATTTCGCTCTTTCATTTGATATATGAGAAAAGGTGCTACAAGGGTGGGGACGCTTTTTCCCAATGTTCTTTAAGTACTTACATGAAAGCAACCGGTCACGCTTCTCCGCATTGTCGGCTCGTTTGATCCCGTCGATTTAAATTGATATTTTTTTATTTTTATTTATTTTTATTAGCGAGTGACGTGATAAGATAATGACCCCCTAGTGCGGTGACACTTTTGTTATGATTTGAATTCAATAAACTTACGAAACCAAAAATTTGGTATGAATTTTTTGAGTAATTTATTTTGAGCTGAAACTTTGCATAGGTAGCTATTACGAGTATATTATATACCTGATGTTATCTTCACCCCTTTTGGATAGATATACAACCTTAGTTTTTGTTTAAGGTAAACCACTTAAGGGGTCATTGTACTCATCATTATGAACAACTTTCACTATGGGACCAACGCTGAAATCGCGATTAATGCTAATTCAAATTTGGGACAGTGCTCCTGGGTGGGCGAGTCCTATTACTGGCTGAACGTACGACGTGTTATCTCAGTACAGAACACGCAAGCTAACCATTCAATGACACTGGCATACGGGGTGTCAGGGACATCAACGCGAAGCCGGTTACCATGGATTCAGTACATGATTCTGAATGCCCCTGCGTTGAAATTTTTCGTCGGTTATTTAAAAAAAAAAACAGCTGCTCCATACATTTTGACTGCGTAGGTATTGCACTTTTCTATGAAACAGCTGTATTTTTTTTATAACTGACGAAAAATTTCAACGCGGTGTGGTTCAGAATCATGTACTGAATCCATGGTAGCCGGTCTCGCGTCGATGTCCCTGCCACCCTGTATATCAGCGTCTTAAGGGCATTGTCTAAACATATTGGGCCCAAATGAATGAATGTTTGTTTGTTTGCTCTTTTACCCGTCATTATCTGATACTGACCTTAGATACAATTTAAACTAATTTGTTCAGCCCTTACAATCTCTATGGTCTTCTTAATTGATTATTGAGATTAATGGGATAAACACCGAGTTTGAAAACTACATTAGCAATGTCTGTTTTGAGCTCAAAGTTAGACTTCATAGTGGATAGTGAGCTTAATTAATAAATAAATAATTAAATGTATCCATGTCGAAAACAGTGTGAGCAGTGGTGACCCAGTGGAACGGCCGCGACTTACGAGGTCGTGAGTTCAAACCCAGGCAAGCTACTTTGTGTAAATTATTTCATCACCACTACTCTCAAAACGGTGTAAGAGAATATCGTGAGGAAACCGGCATTTCTAAGATCCAAAGAAATCGAAGTTATGTGACCTCCACCAACCCGCACTGGGCTCGCGTGGTATATTACGGCCCAATACTTCTCACAGAGAGGCCTGTCCCAGCTGTGGAAATATTATAGGCTGATTCTGCTTATGCATATCGAAAATAACAGATTTGCATGTTATGACGCCGCGCATCGTCAGCATTCATTGGGTTCGCCTTAATGGGGATGCGCTAAGGTAGCCCGCGAAATTCAAAGTGTCAGGTTTTATGTTGATTAAAATATGATTCGCGACCGTAACAAATATGGCTTTACATAATTATAATCTTTTACAATCAGGAACACAACTCCATAGCTATGTAAGCACAAACGTCAAATGTCATGATTTCATGAAATAGTCATTCAATGGAATTATATGAACTTAGAGAGTTGTATTGATCATTTTTATGATTACAATTCTATAAACATACATTTGATACGGCCGCGAATCATATTTAAATTAACTTACAACATGACACTGACCTGCAAATTGCAAAAAAATTAACAAAATTTGAATTTCGCAGGCTACCTTGACGCTTCCGCCGTTTAGAAAATAATGCATGCGGAAGATTTAATCAACCCTCGTGTACACCAAATCATGTCAAACAAATAAGTTTGTAATATACTTACTTGTTGAAGGTGTTGTGTAGATTGTGTGCGGGCTGCGATAGATCGATATTGATCGGCTTGGAAAGCGTGTTGTTCATCGATGAGCGTCCTGACACCTCCGATGCGAGAGTCAGATCCAAGTCTTCCAGCTGTAAAGCAGAATTAAAAATCGTCAGACTCCGTTGAGAGGGAAAGAGAGAGAAGACACATGTTGTTGGGTCTATATTTATGTATATTGTTTAGCCTAACTAGTTTTGAACTTGAACGGAGCTTTTCCGCACGAGCTAAGATTCGTTTTAGCTCGAAATAAGCCGGGAAAACCTGATAAAAACATATGAATTATTAAACTATTAAAATGAATCATTATAGACAACGTGTAGACAAGACATGAAAATGTTTGCATTCCCTAAAATTATTGAGGCTGGGATAGGGTGTCCGATTACCAGTTATCTTAATTTTTACAAACTCCTAACTTGAAAAACAAAAGGTCGTCATGTTGATGATGATAATTAATGGGAACCTAGCTTCTCATAAGCATCCCATTAAATAGTAACACCCTAGAAACGACAACAAAGATATGACGACCTCAAACCTGACCAAAAACGTTAGTTTATTTACATTTTTTTATACCAATTATTTGTACTACGAAGTAGGCAAAAAGCCTTGACAATGAGTAAACATCCAAATAATAGACACGTCTCAATTTGTTTGTGATCCGTTTCACACCTGAGCTTACGTAATACACTTCCCGCTATATGATATTTAAAGTAAAATATATTTTAGCACGACACGCCATGCGGCGCGTCACCGGATTACGTCACGAGAATGCACTTATTTTATAAACGTTGGAATCTCCCCTGCTTTCTATGTTTAGATACGAGGATTACGATCTTGAAGGTCTTCTCTTCGATGTTTGTCGATAGCGGAAAGAAGTATCCGCTTTATGTTAACTTTTGCGAGCGTCAAACTTTTAAAGATGAACGAAGACAAGATGGTGACCGCAATGTTTTAGCTGCCGCAGTAATGTCTCTTTAAATATCCGAGATAAGAATCTAGAAAAAAGATCAAACAAAACTCCAAATAATAAAACACAAAACCAGTTCTGTCAATTTTGTTTTAAAGCTATTTCATCGCGAAAAAATTGCGCTGGAACACTGCGTGACCCATGAAACATTACAAGCCAAGCCTAAATATTCTTTATGTAATAGCAATTATAATCATGAAAGTGCCTCTAATGCCTATGTTAACAGAACAAGGTCACGTCCATAACTTTAAAGAAACTATTTCATGTCAATCACGACTATAAATGAGGCACCGTTAGATTAGAGATCTAACATCAAACATGGTCAAAACTATAAATGTGAGTTTCATTAGACATTACAGCTTAATTCGTTA
Source organism: Agrochola macilenta (assembly GCA_916701695.1). Lineage (NCBI taxonomy): Eukaryota > Metazoa > Arthropoda > Insecta > Lepidoptera > Noctuidae > Agrochola > Agrochola macilenta. Next base: position 5,820,920 of record OU753564.1, on the reverse strand, counting down.
CTGTCACTTTCGTTCTGGCTCTAGTGGATGTTATACACTGAACTGCGGGATCAATTACGCCGGTTTTGTTGCGGTGATGTCATACCAGAAAGACGTTTTCGCTCCGGTTGTTACAAGAAGGCATTGCAGGCAGAAAAACTTGATTTGAGTCAAGTTAACTTGAGTCATCTTCAAGTGAATCTGCCTCTGCGCTATTATTGTCTGATGGCATAGATCATCATGCTTGGATTCGTGATCGAAGATGCTTTGTGTGACATTTTCATTGGTTATAAAAGCATAGGCAGCAAAACCATCCATTATTTGTTGTAGCTACTTGTTGGATAGTTTCTATATCAACGACTTCATCAAACTAAAAGCTTCTAAACCCCATCTTCAATCCAAGACTAATAGCTAAGTCCATTCAAGACGGCCTTGCGGCTTAAATCCGGAGTTCCGAGTTCCGGACACAAGCTGTCAGTGTGTAGTATCTATAAGACAGGTCTTATGTAGGCCGCACAGACGAAACCTAGCTAGTTTAATTATATAGCGGGTATCGACCGCGATTAGAAAGCCGTGTAGGATTAGTACTTATACTTAAGGGTACACTAGTCGGTCATCCTGCCATACAAACGTAGTATGGTGATTACTCGTCTGTTTGACGGTGTACGTTAAAAACAAAAAATTATATAAATTTGTCTTGTCATTATCTAGCCCGGTATGGTAGCAGAATTGGATAAAAAATATTGGTTTGGAAGTTATGAGCGTCGAAAGTTCCATATTTCAACACTAATTTTAACTCATCTTTCGGCGTAAATAAATAACTTATATAGTAAGAAAATGTCAAAATAGAAAACGTACAGGGACAGATACTTTATTCAATATTTAAAATAATTTTATTTTGAGTAAATACATTCAGCAGTTTTTTCAAAATATCTATACGACCAAAGGTATGTTCATACGCGCTAGGTTTCGTTATAAATCATCGTCTATTTCACTAAATAAATTAATAAATAAAAAATAGATACTAAATAAATAAAAAATCTAATTAGCATGCATATTAGTCACGCCTACCAACCAGTTCGAGTCGTCGACTATTGTACCCTTAATGGTTATTGTAGGACGTGTCACATAAACATTGAAGAGGCGTAGTTGACGTCACTGTTTTCGTATTGAATTTTCTCAATAAGAAAGATTTTTTTTCTTAGATCTCGGAAAGAAATGCTATTCTTTTCGATGGGCAGGAAAAGAAGGCTTAGCTTTGTTGAGTTTACCCGTGGGTTTCGCAAAGGGAATCCCTTTGACATGACTCATGCAGCTAACTTCAGCATTAGGTAGATGTTTATGGATTAAAAAATTGCGTGGAGCTTTTATAATGTTCTCGTTCTGAATCAGAGGACATATCCAAGTTTCTATTAATCAGTCATTCTCTTGGCATGTTCTCAGATTCTCCCAACAATCACGTATGATTCAGAAGCTATGAAAACAGCTGTTTACTCACAACATATTAAGTACTCAGTCACCGCTTTTCAAAGTCCCTGAAGGGAGGGGGGGCAAGTTCGTTTCCTGCTGGTAAATGAGCTTTACAAGTTCGCATACACAATAGCTATAATATATGTTAATACTGTGAAGACTGACTTAATGTAAGTCTAGTTTAGTACCCTATTAGAATGACATTACCCTCATTATTGTTGCACGACTCGTATGGTACTTTGTTAATGTGAGTACTTCTTTCTTCGTGTATAAATCGAACCATAGAAAAGGGAATAAAACTTTGTATAGAATCAAAACTGAGCGTTATTTAAAATAAAATAGACGACGTATATTAGAGTCATAAAGAACACTGTAAGAAATCGACACATGTTTGCATCCTCAGAATGACGACTGACTTATTGCGAACCCGGATCTGATGACACGTCAAGCGTCGAGAGCAGTGTCAGTGTGCATGGATGCAGTAGGTATATGATTTTGGACTGCGTTGAAAGTTTTCGTAGGTTATTTAAATAAAAATTGCTGTTCCATACATTTTTGCCGCGTAGGTATTTCACTTTTGTAGGAAATAGTAGATATAAAAAAAAAAAACCGACGAACAATTTCAACGCAGAGGGGTCCAGAATCATGTACTGAATCCATGGTAACAGGTTGCGCGTCGATATCCCTGCCACCATGTATACCACTACTATCGACGAAAACTCCCAGTAAACTGAAACGTCACTTAGATTGTAAAAATATAATAGAAACAATCCAACGACGCATGCCTTCGAATTTTTTGTTGCCACGATGTTTGCCTTCACCGTTTTGAGAGCAGTGGTGATGAAATTATTTACAACAAAGTAAAGCGCCTGCCTGGTTTCGAACCCAAGACATACAACTCGTAAGTCAGGGCGGTGACCACTGGGCCACCACTGGTCGCCTATCTATCTAAGGCGACGAGATTTTTTTTTTTTTTTGAAGTTGGGAAAATTATCAAATAACTTCACCCGCTCTGGGTGGAGGGGGAGGGCGTGTCAGACTTTTACTGACTAAAACCCACCCGTGTTCCTTCCGTTGCCCGTGTCGGGCCACGATATACCTTTCGGAAAAACTCGCAACCCTGGCAGGCATTGGCCCTAAAGCATTGGCATTGGCGCGATCCTGAAACCGCCTTCGTTTATACTCTCAGTAGAAAATATTATGGTAGCTAAGTCCTATATAAGTCCATTGTTATGTTCCATTATAAAACTTTTTCATCACGTACGATACCATAGCATAGTTGTGGTATTTGCGCAGCTGCGCCTGAGTTTATTATTTATACAGTGAGTCAATATTGCCACTTGTTATAGTTTCCAATTTCAGTAGTTTCGTTGCCACATCGATATCGCCCTGTATATCTCGGGAGTTTATGGCTGCGACGCCTATTGGGGAAAATGTCGAGAGAATATGTCGAAGTTCAGTTTTGACTACTACTAAAACGCCTAAGGCTCAATTTCAAAGTCCGAAAGGTATACCGTGGCCCCTGGCAACGTACAGGCAACTGAAGGAACACGGGTGGGTTTTAGTCAGTAAGAGTCTGACACGCCCTCCCGCTCCGCTCAGAGCGGGAGAAGTTATTTGATAATTTCCAACACATACGAAATTGGGTCGAATTCTATCTGCCTAGCCTTTTCGCAACTATGGGGTCGGCTTCTAGTCTAACCGGATGCAGCTGAATACCAGAATTTTACATGGAGCGACTGCCTATCTGACCTCCACAACCCAGTAATTGGGTAATACGATACCCCTTGGTAAGACTGGTTGTCAGACTTTCGGGCTTCTGACGACCCGAAACGACTGACAAAGATTCACGAATGACAGCCGGGACGGGAGCTTAACGTGCTTTCCGAAGCACGGAGGAGTCTCAGTATGTAAAGATGGTCATCTATTCACGGACCAACCCCGGCAAGCGTACCTTTTAACCTGATGGATCGACCGTGCGGCTGTTATTACTTAGCCACAAGCTCGTCAACCCGACGAATGAAATTGGGTCAAAGTATAATGAACTTTATGTCAACTGTTTAATGTACAAACTTGATTCGAGCTGCTAGCTGCAGGAATTCTCCGGAAGACGCGCGACCTGTTTTTCAGTTCATATCTATATTAGTTTGTACGTTACACAATTGACATAAAGTTTTTTATGCTTTGACCCAATTTCGTGACGTGAAAAATTGCTTCCATTCCGTTCCGCAGCAATGTGAATAGAGCCTAAAGAGATTTTGTTCTCGAATTGTGTATTAAGAGCCAGTTAATATAGACTTTTATAGTGTTTTTAAAATGCAAAGCTTTTACATTTTTGTAACATTGTATTTATTTATTTAAGCTCACAATTTTATCCTTTAAACACACACATGTACAGAGGCGGAATTGCTTCCTTAGACATTTTCTACCAGTCGACCCTAAATCACCCTAAAAAAAAAAACTTCCCTGCCTTCTTTCCTTCATTTACTTTCCTTACCTAAATGGAACAAGATTTTTATTACTTATTAATTATAATGGCATAATGAGGAGCTCGTGGCTAAGTAACAAAAGCCGCACTGGTCGATCCATCAGGTTAAGCTACGCTTGCCGGGGTTGTTGGTCAGTGGATGGGTGACCATCTTTACATACCGAGAATCATCCGTGCCTCGGAGAGCACGTTAAGCCGTTGGTCCCGGCTGTCATTCGTGGATCTTTGACAGTCGTTACGGGTCGTCAGAAGCCCGAAAGTCTGACACCAGTCTTACCAAGGGGTATCATATTACCCAGTTACTGGGTTGTGGAGGTCAGATAGGCAGTCGCTCCACGTAAAATACTGGTATTCAGCTGCATCCGGTTAGACTGGAAGCTGACCCCAACATAGTTGGGAAAAGGCTAGGCAGATTGATTAATTATAATGGCAAGCGACATCGGCTTTACCTTGACCATTTTTGTACATATGTTTATGGGAGGATTTATAAAGATTATGTCACCCGGACCATTATTACGAATCTATTGACACCTCATTCATCAAAATCGGTTCAGTAGTTTATTTATTTATTATTAGGCTCTTCAACAATGAGTACACTATTACTATATAATTAGTACTAGGTGGGTGGTATTGGTTTAGGGGAATGTCCGAAAGGGATACCGTGGCCCCTGGCAACGTACAGGCAACACTGAAGGAACACGGGTGGGTTTTAGTCAGTAACAGTCTGACACGCCCCCCCGCTCCGCCCAGAGCGGGAGAAGTTATTTGATAATATCCCACACTAAAAAAAAAAAGGCGCAACGGTGGAACACACGTAAATACAAACATACATAGCCTGCTAAAATCATAACCTTTTCTTGTGGGGAGGCAAGGTCAGATAAAAACTGATTCATTTTCACCGTATGCCAAGTTATGCAGAGGTAATAGGTGCAGCAACAATACGTGTTTGTCACCGTCAGTTTTGCAAGCGATGCTGCGTGCAGTCATCTGTATCGAACGATTTCCTTTATGCTTTAGTTACAATTTGTAAAAGGTATAACTAACTATTGATAGATTTCATCAAGATTGCTGTCGGTCGTGCCGTCTTTATTTACGAAACCACTTGGAGGTCCTAAGGGATCTCGCGCACTAGACGGCCACGAATCCGGCCATTCGTGGCCGTCTAGTGGTATTGTATGGTGTGCGGCTAGTTGGCCGTTGCGACTAAGTGCACGATTCGTATCGGTTTCCATAGTTTACCTGGTCGCTGCGGCCACTGGTCGTGGTTGTGGCCGTCTAGTGCGCGAGATCCCTAAATGTCTTTTGGGCCGGATAAATAGATTATAGTATATTTGAGGTCACCCTTGTTGTTATGATTGTATTTTTGGTCATGAAAATGTATGATACTTATTATTAGATGGTGTCTGAGAGCATTTTGCCATGAACTGAATGAAAAATAATTAATGAATTTGTTGTCGGAAGAATAGACAAAATGGCAGATAAACAATCATAATGTAATTTTGTCTATTCTTCTGTCGACAAAACCCGTTGATAAGTTACACGATGGAATGTCTCAGAAACCACAACGACTACAATAATGATTCACCGGGTATTAAAAACAAAACGAAATCGTTTTATTAATTTTTGAAGACACTTGTTTATTCCATTACGCCTGTAATCGCCGAAGAGTAAGGCAGAGGTGTACCTATAGTACACCCACATATCGCCAGTTATGTTTAAGTCCCATGTAATAGGGGGCGAGCCTATTGCCATCAACCGGCCACAAATCCAAACTCCGGACATATTTTTCAATTCAGCTTTAATCCGATTCGTCAAGCCTAGAAGATCTGACATTTAATAGATCCGATTCTACGAAACTGTTTGGTGATTTTGTACTATTTTTGGGTTGTCGGCCATTGAGCGCAGTTACTCGTAATCAGCCGTGAAACAGGTACCTACGGTATTAAGCACGGTCATCAATTTTAAGGCATAGACGAAGGAATATTTTATAGGGTTTTTATGAATTTTACAAAAGAAACAAATATCTATTGATTGAAGCTTTCATGAGCAGAAGTGAAAGTAAAATAAGGTGTAAGACTTTATGTTCCACATTTTGAATTGTCAAGGGGTCGGTCAGTCAGGAAGATGAAGCTAGTTGCCTATTCCAAAGCGTAGTAGGTTCCTATGGAGAAGAACGGGCAAGAAAACTTTATTGCACCTACCACTGTTTGTCTTCGCATCAGCCAAAGGTGGACTGGTAGAAATGCCTATAATGGTAAAAATGGCAGCAAGTCCGCCTCTGTACATTTGTATGTTTAAAGTATTAAATAAATAAATTAACTGATTGACCCTAAGTTTTCTGGAAGCCTAATGAAATCCCTGATCAATAAATCTGTTGTCAAATTGGCTTTCTTATGAACCAATCATAATAATTGACAACAGCTTAGGCGTTCAGAAACCCAGATCTGTATCCAAATGAAAAGCGCGGGAATCCATTTGAAAATAACGCACGACATCCATACATGATTTACAATTCAATTTCACCCAAGGACGTATTCTGCGTCGCTTATTCCATGAATAGCGAGTATACGACACACTCCTGCATTTTTAAAACAGTGTCGTTAAGTGTATACGATGATTTTAAACCAGCCGTGATCTCATTTATTATGCAAGTTCAGTGTCACGGTCGACAATCGAGGCTGTCCACTAATGAAGATTCGGAATAATACCGTTATTGCAGTAGCGAAATGTAAAGGTAAACACCTATATGTCGAATTTATTGCACCATGATATTCATCATCGACATTGCATGTGAAAATGACAGTTCAAAACTATATTTTCGTTCCACGAGTGTACCTTAGTATAGACTGTAAATACGAGATTAGTGAATGAAGTCGACCGTAAAGGAGACTCCATTGTGTTTATATTGATGCGTTTAGATTGGAAGCAGACGTAAATAAACAAGGCATTCGAAAAATATAAAACAGAATGCGATTTTAATAACGATTATAAAAGCTTTTATTACAGCCATGTTCTTTGTTTTTCAGAGGCATTGACATTTTTCAAGTGCAATTCGGAGTTTACCTACTGGTAAACTTTAATGTTTTTGGTAGCTTAGAGCCGAACTTCAAACGCGGGGAAACCGCAAATTACCTACATTTTATGCTTTTTTTACTTCCAAGTTAGACTGCCATTACGAACACCTCCTGTTTTACATTCAGAGCTATTAAAACGAGGTGCTTACTTGCATAACAGAATAAAATATGACTGGGCAACGCACGCACGCAATCACACACACGTCACACATCTCATGGTTTATGTTTGTCGTCGTAATTACATTCCGGTTTGCTTAACTGATACACCGCTAAGCGCAGCGCATGAGCCACCATAATATGCAAAGCATTGCTTTAAAACCGAACGACCCTTGGAATGTTTGGACCTGTATATCGTCAATAAAGTAGGCCAGTAGAGCTAGATAACTTAGTAAATATTCTAGCATCTACGTGTAGGTGCATACTTCAATAGACTTTAGTGCACCCCAGCTACAGTGGGCTCAATACTTTGTATATGAGAAGAGACTTTTGCTCTAAGGAAACTGTCTTTATGCCTCGTGGTCGAGGCGCTTTAGAGAATATCAATTTTGCACCGCTCTTTGGTTCATCTAAACCTTCACTCTTTTTAACCGACTTCCAAAAAGGAGGAGGTTATATGTTCGGCGCGTATGTATGTCCGCCGATGTCTCCGTCAATTGTGGACCAATTTAAAAAAAAAAATTTTGAATGAAAGGGTATGCTCCCGAATTGGTCCCATAATTTTTTTATTAACTTTGCTTCGATAGTTTTTGAGTAAGCTTCAATAATACGATTTTTTCCCACTTAGTATATGTGGATGATAACTTCCTGTGACTGTTAATTACATAGCTGGTAGTGGTATTCGAATTTAAATAAAAACTTTTTACAAAAAAAAACAACCTGCTTCCGAAAAAAACACTACAAAGTGAAAAATAACTTTAATTTTGGAAGTCGGTGGCAAAAAACGAAAATTCGAAACCAACGACACCGACTTCCGAAATTAAAGTTATTTTTCACTTGTGTGTTTTTTTTCGGAAGTCGCTTGTTTTTTTTTTTGTAAAAAGTTTTTTAATATTAAAGTAAACAATTTACGTCATCGACAATTTTGACTAACCTGCGGATCATCATCTTGCACTAAACTTCTCCTTTTCATCGCATACTCTTTGACCACATGACTGTTCTCCGTGTTCACATCCACGTTGAACGTCTTCAGTCTCAACATCGGACTGATTGCACCCAACGGATTGTTGTACTTGTTGTACGTCAGGTACTTATTCGCCGACAGGTTGGGCATGTTCGCCGTGCTGGTCGACATGTGGGGAGCCTGGTGGATTGTGGCAAGCGAGTGGATTGACGACATAGAAGGAGGATTGGACGCAGCTTCTACTATGTTCTGTATGCTCGGCCTATGCATCCGTTTCTTTGGCTTCACGTATGTTCTCGAGTCGAACTTGTGTTTGTCTGGCATTGAGAGGAGTTCATCTGAAAAAGAAACGTTTATTTAGAAATCAAGTTCAACTTCAACTCTTCATTAATGACTTGTGGAAGAGACACTACAATTTCGCCAATGGCAATGGTGCTCACTGTCAAATTTGTTCCTCGTAGTTGGGACTATATGTTTGTTACTTTTACCCAGAGCTGCCAATAGAGTTCCTTGTTTAAAACTTCGTCGGGAGGTGGTACTAATTGTTTTGAGTTGTCGCTTTCCTTTCAAGATGATTTTACCAAGTGACAAACGTTCAGCGCGCACTCGCTGTGAAGCTTCCAGCTAGCAAATTCATTAGGAATTGGATTCGTTGATTAGGTTTTTTCCAAGTTTAGGGACAGGTCATGTTATCATCTTTGACGAGACAACTTTCGACGTCCCCATTTAGTTATAATAGATTCAATATCTTTTAGCTATTGTTAACAATAATATTATCATTGTAACGGCCGTGATTTTCATATCAAGATACTGCCCATTCATAATGGGTGCGGGAATTAAACAAAAGGCTGCGAAAGTTGGGATACAATACAGTGTGTTCAGGCTTGCATTCATACAACTAACAATAGTGTATAAAGTTTTAATCAAAATGTTCGAGCCATAGAATGAAGATTGGCAAAGGTTCATTCCAAAGAAATGTCTCCAATTGATTCAGAATTAGGTTCTAATTTATCAATAGATCAGGTAAACGCGGAAGATGTCAGTAGGAAGTTCAACAAACCCATTAAAAATCGCATCTCAAAGCTTAGTATTCGTTAAGGTCTCACAAACCACACAATTATAAATCTTACACCTACACATTAACGTATACTCTCGCTTGCTTTGCGTTTAGCGTTAAGTGGTAACAAAATAAAAGCGTCGAAATTCAGTTCGTAACGCACTGCCGTCGTAGAAACGTAGTTTAATTGGCACCAAAATTGGTGGACAATTTGCATTCGGTGTGCTAGAGGACGTGGTCAGGAAATGGCAGTGACAGCTGTTCTAATGTTATGAATGGAATGCGTGAGACGACTGCGAATGGCAGGGCTCCTTAGAATTGAAGCCGTGAAAGGGCAGGTGGAAGAAAGCTATAGTATACATCCTGTGACTGTTACTTGGCAGAATGGGTGTATTTGCAGAAGACCCACTGAAAAGTGAGAGAGAACAGCAAATAGGTCAAAATCACAAGAGAGCATACGTAAATAGACTGGCTATTTCAGAGGAGGATGATATAATACTTTGTATTTTTAAAAGAAACAACATTAATATAGACTCTACTTCATTTCAACAAGGATATTGACACGTAAGTGAAGTGCAAATTGCTCTGCAAATATTACTATATGTATCTAAGTCAAAACCAATCTAAAGCAGTAGGAAAAAGTGCATAGGTAATCGCGAGCAGATACTACTTGAATGTGTTCAAGCAGATGCGAATAAGAGTTAGTTAATTGACTCAGGCGTGACTTTGCGGAAATCCATAATAAAATACAATATACGACGTATATTTAGTAACCTAATCAGCTTAACAGTTCTTAGAGAGTCATAAAGAACCCTGTAAGACATCGACACGTGTTTCACCTCTGAACGAGGCTTCCTCAGGATGACGATTGACTTGTTGCGAACTCGGACTCGTTTTTTGCGAATAGGAGTGTTGACAAACACAATATTGACAAAACGACGCAAGACAAACCTCAAATGGAGATGACGTATCGCAAACGAACAAGAAGATCGTACGATAGAGCTGATAAAGTGTTTTGCTGGAAACAGCTGTTACAGTTTTTAAAACTAAGGATTGAGTAGATGTGGTGATCTTGAAATTCGGGCTGTTTTTGAGGACGAATAAAACTCTTTTTTGATAATCCGATTTCACCACAAATTTACGAGAAAAAATGATATGTTGTTAATACTTTCCCTTATCAACATAACAATGACTGACAGGATGGCATCATGTTGTTTCCTTAACGTATCAATGCGGAAGAAGCAAAACAATTCCATTGCATAAACGCCACCCACACAAACGCCCATTAGTTCCAAGTTCCAATCGATTTATACGCTAAAGGATTTAATCCGAGAAGAAAATCGCCACATTCAGTTTCGTTACAGACAAAAACACCCCAGTAACGTCTCACAACAGTTATTAAATGTTCGTAATCTATTAATTCATCTCGATCCAGCATATGTGTAGAAAGTGAAACTTTTATTGTACAAGTTTCGAATAACAATAATTGTCGTGTGGGCCGCAATGCCATTAGTTTATGGACTGTGTTCGTTACAATACTGACTGGGGATGGAGTGTATGTAAATGTCCTACTGACTAGGTTGGGTACTAAACTGGCTAGAATATTATGCCCATTTAGGACTCGGCCTCCTTACTCTGTTGTATATTGAGTATTCTAGACCTATTTCTTGTCTCTCTACTAGTTTCAAGCTAGTAATGTTGCCTTCGTAATGTTTTTGCCACAATCTATCAAGCCTGTTTGGCATAGTTGCGGATAGGTATCATAAACGTAAACGTTTCCATAGCCTACTATCGATAATGCGTGGGAAGATGGCAAACTCGCGTAAATAATGACAGTTCAGTTTACAATATCCGCCAATTCAGACAGACCCATTTCCTTGAATTTACTCGCATACTTACGAAGGTGTAAACAGTAAAAAACTAACCACGTTTCATATAGAATTCTCATATCATATGGGAAACGAGTGAAATGGTGGATTACTAGTGTCTTTACGGTTGACGATACAGACTATATCGGGCGCACTGAAAAGTCATGGGGATCCCATGACATGATCTATTGAATTATAGCTCGTCTGGAGTTCTGGACATGAACAAAGAAGGGTAATTTGAGTAGTAAATCAGCTCGCGTATACTACAAAAGTGGATTTGATTAATTTCGTAAGCTTGAGAGGTCTATAAAGGTGCATACAAGGCTATGGCTACGAGGATAGTCGTAAAGGTAGTTGAAATCCATCAGTGAATAAGTGATATTACATAAATAACAAAATGACTTATGACAAGAAACTGACCCGTGCACTTAAGACACTATCTAGGTAAACACGTAGGTAAATAATTATAAAGTCTTGCTACTAAATCTCAGCCCACAGACGATGCAAGATAAGAGGCAGGGAATGCTCTGCATGCATGCTGCATGTGTGAGGGCGCAACTAGTATGGGAAATCATTAGAAACTTGTTCTACGCTACGTTATTACTTCCTGTGGTATCAATTCATCAATTAGCTCGGAATCTTGGGTTTTGCGACGTGTCTCTCGGAGGAAACTGTCGATAGGAACCTTTTTTGTTTCCGTTCTGTGCAGATTTCTCTAGCTTCAATCTGATACTCATCGTATAGATTCTGATAAGATTCCCAACAAAATGCTTCAAATTGGATTTTTAAAGGCAATTTTTCGAGGAAACAACAGTTCTTAGTTTTAAAACTGAAAGTTTACCTAAAAAACAAGGCAAATACGCTTTATTTTTTGCACTAACGCGAAAGCTGAAGCGTTAAGAACATAACGCCCACATGCGATTTTGCAGAATCGATTGGCGGAGGCCGGAGTTGTTGCAAATATGTTGCCCCTTTTCGGAGGTTTTAGAGAAACAGACCGACATAGTTTTGAAAAGATAGAATTACTATCTTTGAACAGCGATATACGCGTAGTTTTTTTTAGGACAGGCTTGTATTTGGTCAAATAAGAAACAACGCAGATTTTGAGACATGAAATATTAATTAGGCTTCCGAAGACTATGGTAGTTAACTAGTATTTCTCCAGAACACAAAACAACTAAAGATTTTTCGCCGAAATTGATCTGCAGCCGATTTCGAATGATTCATTACTGGGTTAGCTGATGCAACTCATGTGCCAGGGATTCCGGGTTCATGCAGTCGCGGACCTTTTCTCCTGTTTATTATTAAGTACAATATAATTGGGGATCAGACGAAGACTGATACTTCTAAGAGGTCTATGCCCAATCTGTACATTTCCAAAGGAAATTGGAACGGTTAAGGGAAACGTCTATGTTAGTAGATTTCCATAATGTATGTCAAATCTCATAACCATATCTAACTCCTCGAATCTTCTGTTTTACCAGTCATCCAGTTTTGGGCAAATTACAATTTCCATACTGCATTGTCATTATTTAATGTCAATACATAAAATTATGTTTCCGACAGTATTTACCTGTGCAAAATCTATTTAGAGAATCCAATTCAAAACGGAATTTATCTCTAGGATATAGAGTACAGTTTTCTATGGCAGATCTGAAGCAACAAAGTGATCTCAATGTAATTGGATGATTGCTTTAGTGACATTGAACGGTACAGGAGTTATGTAAGTGTACTAGTATACCAAATACGAAATGGTATTGTATACCGTTTAGAAAATACTTGTGGTCTCATGTTGTTGCAATGACTTGTGATTTGTCAGCAAAATAGAAAGTTTATACTTTGCTCGAGAAACAAAATATTAAATGTTAAGGAATAGACTCTGTCGGTCAATTTGAGCCTATTAGCGAGTTATTCGGGACTTAAAGGAAGCTTGAATGTAGATTCAAGCGTGGTCAGAGGTCAGGGGTGAACGACTTTAGGTTCACTTCCGAGGCTACGCCATAGTGTTCGCTAGTCTTTTCGACTAGATTATGTGTGCTATGTGTAGTTAACTCACAATGTTATTAAACAAGTGCGAATTTATTGCCACTGAGGCCGCGATTAACGTGGACACTTAATGGACCCAACTCATTTAATACAATATGTATGGACGTATGGTACCTACGTAATATATATTCCACCGATACGAAAAGAAGATTTTTTTTTTTTTTTTTTCTTTAATATTACTATTCTAAATATAGGAAAATTGGATTTAATACTCCAATTTTTCCTTATTTACGTTATTATTTATTAAAGGATAATTGATCATTATTATTGTCATTGTGAATCATTTTGTACAGTTCTTACATTTCCGTTTTCCCATGAAATGAAGTGCACTGTTTTGTCAGTTGCCTCACATTACAATAATATTGAACCTTACAGAGTCAATCGTAAAGTAAATAAACAAACACTGAACGAAAGAGAAGTGTTCACAAATCTATACTGCATTTATTATAGAACAAGCTGTTCCCCGCGACATCGTCTGCGATCCAGGATGAAAAGTAGATTATATGTTCCTTCGTCAAGGTCTACCCATGTGCCAAATTTCATCGAAATCCGTTCAGTCGTTTTAGCGTGAAAGCGTAACAAACAAACTCACTTTCGCATTTATAATATTAGTTAGGATTAGGAAAATAACGAGTTATTGTGTTATGGTGTCAGGGAAATCGACGCGAAAACTATTACCAGCTGTTTCATAGAACAGTGCAATACCTACGCGGTCAAAATGTATGGAACAGCTGTTTTTTTTTTTTTTGTTCAATATACGACGAAAACTTTCAACGCAGAGGTGTTCAGAATCCAAGGTAACAGGCTTATAGCCACGTTTGCAAGTTTGTCCATAAAGGGATATCGCGGCCCCGGCACACAGGCAACGGAAGGAACACAGGTGGGTTTTAGTCAGTAAAAGTCTGACACGCCCTTCCGCTCCACCCAGAGCGGGAGAAGTTATTTGATAATTTCCCAACATCAAGAAAAAAAAAAAAAAACAGGCTTCGTGTCGATATCCTGCCACCTTGTATTGTTGAAATTACTAAAATTTTAACCGACTTCAAAAAGGAAGAGGTGCTCAATTCGACTATGCTTTTTTTTCGTGTGTTTGTTACGCAATTATTCCACCAATTACAAATTGATTTTGAAGATTCTTTTTTGTTTCGTAGGTCATACTTCAGAGGTGGTCCCATATAAATATTATTATCTTTGCTTGGGTAGTTTTTGAGTTAGCTCTAATAATACGTATTTTTCCCACTTAGTCTAATGTGGATGATGTTATAGTTTCTGTGTGTTATTTATGGTAGTGGTATTCGAATTTGTGTGGGGTAGGTACCACAATTAAAAATTGTACACATAAAAACTTTTACAAAAAAAGAAAAACACTATATAGTGAAAAATTACTTCCGAAGTCGGTGTCTTTGGTTCTTTCTGTATTTTCGTTTTTGCCACTGAGTTCCGAAATTATTTTTTTTCGAGTTGTAAATAGATTACATTGCTTTGCTTTGTATTTATCGTGAAATAACGGAGTTTATTATAGGTAAGTTTATATCGACATAACGAAAAGGTGATAACGTTATATTTTTAATGTTATAATAACTGGAGTATAGATCATAAACTAAGCCAGGTATTTCTTCGAATTCTTTACTAATAGTGAATCTTAGTTCGTACTGACGAAGCATTCGATGTAACTGACGCACGCGAAACCCGAATGCGAAATTTGACACTGATCTTATACGACTGTATTATAAACTTGATATTATATTACTGCCATCGCTGTTCAGGGTTTATTAGCAACGTCTGCAGGGTTGACCAAAAAGTGCATAATCACGTAATAAGCAACCCACGCGAAGGTAGAATTCCAGGTAACGGAATACTTCAAAAAGTTTGGCAAACATACGGAAGTTTTGTTTCTTAAAGTTGGTTCAAGCTGTGGTAATTATACCACCCACAGCCTGCAAATACCATATACCTGTTTTATCTAGTCGTTTCATACAACATAAGGTCTGCTGCACTCGTAATTACACAACCCTTTTGCTAAAACAGTAAATTGTTGCCAATTGTCTTTATAAAGAGAGAAAGAAGAAAGAAAGAAGAAAGAAAGAAAAAGGAAGAAAGAAGAAAGTAAGAAGAAAGAAAGAAAGAAGAAAGAAAGAAAGAAGAAAGAAAGAAGAAATAAAGAAAGAAGAAAGAAAGAAAGTAGAAAGGAAGGAAGAAAGAAAATACGTTTATTTGCGGTAAACAATCAAATATACAACCAAAACGGCATCGATAGTATTCGAGCTAAGCTTAAATTAAATTCGGCTGTTGGCTGTTGTACGCTTTGAAAGTAATGAGTTCTAAATCGAGGGGCTCGCGGCTCAGTTATAACAGTCGCACGGGTCGATCGATCAGGTTAAGCTACGCTTGCCGCGGTCAGTCCGCGGGTGGGTGACCATCTTTACATACCCCTCCTACCTCGGAAAGCACGTTAAGCCGTAGATCCGTCTTTCTTGGATCTTTGACAGTCGTTATTGCTCGGCAGAAGCCCGAAAGTCTGACGACCATTCTTACCAAGGGTATCATTTTACGCAGTTACTGGGTTGTGAAGGTAAGATCAGGCACTCGCTCCATATAAAATACTGGTATTCAGCTGCATCCAGATAAACTGGAAACCGATCCCAAAATAGTTGGGAAAAGGCTAGGCAGAGAGTTGGTTCTAAATCGAAACAGCATTGAATCAAGAAACATAGTGCACTGTGCAAGGCCAAGATGGAAATGACAGGATGAAATAGACTCTAATTTAAAGAATTGGCTCTACCTAGACGGTATTGTAGAGAACTAGGACAGAAGCACCCACTTTTGTAGCAAAACCAAAGAAGCACTGGGAAACTTTTCACTTTCCGCTGTATCACGGTTTCTTTGACTCAAAATTCAAAAGAAAAAACTACATTTTCTTCCGACACTCCAAAAGAATTGACGGAATTAAAACCCATTCTTTCTCGTGCTTACATAACAATGTAGTACAGTACAGGCCCTGATTGCATACATTGACATCAGATCTTTGAGCCAATGAGCCGTATCGAATGTCATTAGATCAGCTACCAATTGTTCATGATCATATCCTTTGTTTAACGATTGGCCGACGAAAACCATGCCATATAGCTCTTAATTTAATTGCCGTTTTTGTTTTTAAATGTGTGACGAAATGATGTTTTATCCTCCATTAAGTTTAGTGTTATTGTAAAGAGAGAAAGGAAGGTTTCCAAGAATTTTGTAGCCTTTGTTGAGCAGACACAGTGTTTTTTTATGGGGCTTATCTCGGGATTGTCCTGATAGAGAGCGATGACTGAGGTCTAAGATACTCGTAATACGAGCGCAGTCGAGGGTTGCAGTCAGACAACCTTCAAAGTTTGGAACACCCTTCCCTTTTTTTTTTTGAGGTTGGGAAATTATCAAATAACTTCTCCCGCTCTGGGCGGAGCGGGAGGGCGTGTCAGACTAAAACCCACCCGTGTTCCTTCCGTTGCCTGTGTGCCGGGGCCGCGATATCCCTTTCGGACAAACTCGCAACCCTGGCAGGCATAGGCCCTTACGGACCCCGTCAATTGGTGCTGACATCTCTAAGAGGCGCGCGTGGAGCACAACCCGCCGTCGACCCGGGCCTGGTCCTTATCGTACGGCGAGCTACCCATTGCTCACCGTCCGCAAGCCCGCGCCTACAGTGGCCGGAAGTCGGCTCGTGACTCCCGACGCCCGTGCGTCTCCTGCGGCAACTAGGGGCGCGAGGGTGCGAATCTCGCCTCTCCCTCACGCGTTCCGCCTCCTCCTTTGCGAGCATTACTGCTTCGCAGAAGGAATTGACGGCCTCCCATGCACTCTCGCTCCGAACCATGGCCTGAACCAGCAAGGCAGGGAGTTCCAAACTTTGAAGGTTGAAATTAGAACTATAAAATTACTTGGAACTGCCTCTGACGTAATATTAGGTTACTGGCTTAGCAGTCAAAAAATTAACTACGGAGTAACAGGTTGCGAGAATATCGTCAGTTCACTTTCAAAGGATAAAGTATTGCGTTCAGAATATAAGCTACATTCTCAATCTACAAATCGTTTGAGATACATCGGCTCAACCAATCACATGTCTAGACTTCTAAAAAATAGGCACGCCTGAGTCAACGGGAGTGCAATTACTAATTTTCTTGTTCTTCTTTTCGTGTGGTTAGTGACTAACCTGGTGTCAGAGTTTTAAAGCCTCCCATGGGCCTCTGACTTGGCTTCACATGCCGTCGAGAAATATCTCTCAGGCATGCCGGTTTCTTCACGATGTTTTCTTTCACCGTTTTTGACGCAAGTGATAATTATACTATAATACGCACATTCAACCAACCATTCAACGCGCAAATTCAGAGGTGCGTGTCTTGGGTTCGAACTCGAGACCTATGACTTGGCAGTCCGACGGTCACACCACTAGGCTATCACTGCTCAATTATCCATTTTCATTATTGCTCGTTATCAAATTTCTTGTTAACCTTGATAGGTTAAACATATTAAACACATTTCTTAAACATATTAAACATATTTCTTTATTACGAGTATGATTACTCGTAATAAAGAAATATGTTTTCACAGAAACCAGCAGATGAGTAAAAACTAAATCATTGATTAGCATGGCTTTCCAAATGGCACCAAAACTCATTAGTAATACTATTTTCCGTGAGATGTCATTTGTTAATTTAATAAGCAAATAGTTAAACTTGTTAAGTAGTATATAAATAGGTTTAAATATGATAATTATGCAGCTGATTATAGCATTTCCTACTTAACTTGAATGATTTATGTATGACAGTATGACTGTGTGCTAATTATAAGTAAATATGGCTGGAGATAAGTGATTACTACCGAATTAGTCCTGTAATCTTGGCCCGAGACAAAATAGGGAACCTGAATGTGACGTTATTGAGTATATAACATATTTTTGACATTGCAAGCAGTGTCTACCAAGTAAGGGATCTCGCACACTACGGCTACGACCACGACCACGATCAGGTAAACTACAGAAATCGATACGAATCGCGTACTTGGTCGCAAAGGCCAAACCGGCTGGCCGGAGTCTTGGCCGTCTAGTGCGCGAGATCCCTAAGGGCCTATATCTAGCAAAGAAAACAGGCGCGAGGTTTTGTGTATCAAAATATCAACCTTACACATGTTGAAATAAAGTCGCTGTCCTGTGCTTCAAAAGGTGCGCGCTAGGGTGAATACTAGGTCCGCTCATTGCAATTTTCTGGTAAAAGTAGGATTAATGAAGAGTTCTAAAATCAGCTAGCTGTAATGCTTCTTTAACATGAATTGAAGAAAGACTACTATGACAGACATCTTAAAGTGGATCCATTATTTCTAAGGACATATTTTTTGGAAATGAGGCAGAACTATACGTAGAACTGCTGTTGTTATAGTATAATTATATTTACTAACATTTAAAAAAAAATACTGATGCCCCTAAGTCTTTTAAGTTCTTCAGACCACCCACAGAGGTTTAATTCTCCTTAAATAAACATATCCATAAAAACATGGCAATGCTTTTTAACAACAATTTCATGAAGATTCCATACACCTTAAATAGTCAACACATTTACATTTACAGCAGAGGAATGTGATCTTACATAATTTCGTGTATTTGTAACACTAGCAAACATAACAGAAATGACTTCATAATGCAGGCAATGAAACAGCTGTTTCATAATTATTAGATCACATTATAGATACACTTTTTATCACAGAAAACTGCCGTAAATTAACAAAATCCATTGATAACATCAAGTTCTTAAATAAATGATAACAACTTTACAAGAACTCTGATGTTTTTATCTAAAAAAAACAAATAGTATGGGAAAGATAAATATAATTAAAATAACATTAAGAAGTTTGTTTCTCATTACATAATAACTGTATGCATGTTTGGGCATCACTATTTGCATATATGTATGAAGATTACATTACATGCAAAAGTCAGTAAGTAAGTAAGCCTATAAAATGCAAATAGTAAAAAATAAATAGGTGTACCTACTTATGTGTAGTAAAAATCTAGCTCAATGCTCATATAAAAAAAAAAACTCATCTCATCAAATGCATAACCTCCTCAAGAGTGTATTGAGGAAAAAACATTGAACCCTCACACAGGTCAATATTTAAATTAATGCACACATGTTACACAAGTTTGAACATGTTGTCTTATCTAATGTCCTAATTTTGTGAATGATGTAATAGACACTTGAAATCAAAAGTAAGAGAGCTTTTGCGGGCGAAGCCGCGGGCTAGCTAAATTATCTAAACTATAATAATAATATATATATATTATAAATATATATATTATAAAGAGAAAAGATTTGATTTTTTGTATGTTTGTTTGTAATGAATAAACTCAAAAACTACTGCACCGATTTTAAAAATTCTTTCACCAATAGAATGCTATATTATCACTGAGTAACATAGGCTATAATTTTATAAAGATAACTAATATAATAAAAACAAAAAATACTTTTTTTTTGTATGTTTGTTTGTGATGAATAAACTCAAAAACTACTAGACCGATTTTAAAAATTCTTTCAGCAGTATAATGGTATATTATCACTGAGTAATATAGGCTATAATTTATAAAGATATCACAAGCCGCTGGCTGAAGCTAGTTTAATATAAAGAGGAACTTACTTTTAAGTATGTTGTCGAGTACTGTGTAGAGTATTTTCTCCAGTTTAAGGTAATCTTGATCCTCTTTGATGGGCCAGTCACAGGATAAGTTCCAGTCCACAATGTCGACATTCTGCCCCGAGTCGTTGGGAACTGTATACAACCTGGGTGTAAAAGAAATACCATATAAAGACTTTGTATTCATCAGTATTACTCCATCACACATCATAAACAGATAATATTCTATGTAAGTAGGGTGTGTTGTCGTACTGAAGGGTAAAGGCCTGTCTGCCTCTCCTTTGAAATGCATTACACAAATGAGTAGTTTTGTAGTTTTATTTGGTGAAGGTGTACAGCAGGATGAATCTATAACCATTTGGGAGGTGCAAGTGTTACAGAAAAACCTACTATCCCTAATCACAGGCCCCATGTTTGGGAAGCCACAAATTCAACCAAAAGATCAATGAAGAAATCAATTATTACAAGATTTCAATTCATTTACTAATTAGATTTTATTGTATATATAGTATATGTAATGGAGGATTGATGCATTTTGTTCAGAAGTGACTTAGAGGATTACATTTTTATGTAACAAGCAGGCAGCCCGCTTCATTAATGGTAATTAAACCACTATGTCCACTATTAAACACTGTGGTCCATAGTGGCCAACACTATGGACATCTACAATACTAAAGGTATCACTGATACGTTGCCTTCAATTGATTTGTTGTGAACATCAATATTACAAGATAATCCAACATGAGACATGACTTATCAATATAATTAGTTAGACTTTTTAATAATTATTTAGACTGCCTTGTTTGTGTCTGTTTTTGTAGTGTTCGCAAGCGCTACTCTGCGAAAAGACGGTAACTCAAATTTAAATTGAATAATTACTAAGCGGTGTAGCAGTATCTCATGAAAAAGGTATATCCACATACATTTTTGATATTTTAACTATTGTAGTAACAAATAGATCCAATATAATATATAAATTCTATATAAAAAGCAAAAAATTCATTATACAAAATAAAAGAAAGATAATTTTACTAAACTCCAATTATCTCGAAACTAGCTTTCCTTGAGATACCGCTTTTGCGCTTAGTAGGGCAGTGCTGCTAAGCATGAAAGTGTTATTGAGTTTTCCAACCGGTGTCTGGGTTTGTGGCCGGTGTCTGAGTCTGTGCCCGGTTGATGTCAAGAAGGTTGCTCCCTATTAAATGGGACTTAAACATAACTGGCGAATTGTGGGTGTACTATAGGTCTATAGGTACACCACTGCCTTACCCTTCGGGGAATACAGACGTAACATTATGATGATGACTATTTTTATAAGCCACCCAATAACAGCCTATTTTTGGCTGTGGTTTAAGATATTTTCACACAGCTGACTAATAAAAATTGACAACGAGTTCTAGGTCCCTAGTGCTAGTGATATAGTACAGAATATTGTCATTTACTGGTAAAAAGTAATTTTATTTAAAAATAACAGACTCCAATAAAACCAATTGGTGATCCCTGCTTTAGACTATTAAATGCTAATTAAATGGAAGAATGAGATCTTAGTCGAAATTAAGTAGTACCAAAACAGATATATTGACATTTCATTCATAATAATATTAATAAAGGAAATACAGTGGAAGGATGAATGATGACTAAAGAGTTATGTATCAAAGAAAAACGAAAACAAGCACTTTTGTTCTGCTCAAAAAAAGGAAACAATGGGTTGTTTTGTTAGAATATTTGCAATTTCTTATAATTTATAAAAAGTGATACATATTAAAGCCATACAACCATTTATTATCAATACCTATTATCAAGCACAATTTATTCATCTGTAAGGACTGTAAGTGTTATATTATCACAAAACTTATCATAATAATTCAAGTGCAATTTATGTCAAATTGATCTGACCAATAAAGACAATCTTATCAGTTTGATAATTTGCTAGTAAGTTCCGCAATACACTAATTAAAACTAAAAACAAAGGACATGTACTTGAAGATGTCTGTTCTGCTTATTAAAACATGTTTTTCACTATATCCTTAGAACTGCTGTTGGGGGTAGATAGATAAACTTACTAATAGGAAAAAACACTGAAGATCACTCAGAATATCCGTAGTATTCTGGTCCAAATAATAACATTGGCATTAGAAACGTTTGTGGAAGTTTAATGGTATTACTAATACAATTCATCAATTTCTGAAGTAGTGTAGGTGTGATGAACACATATGTGCAGAGTGGGTTACAAATATTTTATGAATAAGTGTGTCTTTATAGAAAGTTTTACCTGATCTCATGTTAACTTTGATAGTTTACCACTTCAGCTTTCGTAAAGAAATGTACGTTCATTCAAAACAAAATAAAAACACATGAGTGCAGGTGAATCATCTTACTTAGCAAAAACATGCCACCAGTACCTGTGCCAGGTGGTTATGTTAAAATACTGGTTAGAGTGGTTCGACTGGAAATAAATAACTTAACGATTAATTGGAACGAGCTAAATATCCATCGAGACTCGACAGATAGACTGACATTACGACCGGACACAAGACATGCATGACCCCGTAAATACTCGCCACCACTTACTGCGACATATTCTCTTACATAAATACTCTTCAAAGGTACTCACCACGTCTGATCGTTGGAATAATCCAAAGATTCCACGTCAATCAGATCAGAATCAAACATATCTTTGTTTATATTTTGATCAACCTGATTCATGATACCAATAATAACGAGACATCAATTTGGCACTTTTAACAAATCACATATAAATTTCACGCAAGAACTACATTTACTACAAGGAATACTGTAAATATATTAAAGAAAAAATATATTATAAGAACCAACACGAATTGTCCCAGACAAGTTTTAGTTTGGAATTTGACATAACACCATAAGCAAAATGCCAAAAAAAGGATGAAGAAAATGAAAGAAGTCAACGGTAAAATTCATAGAGAATTGTGGAATGGAAAGATGGAAGTGTTAATATTGTAATGAATTTTCTTATTTTAAAATTATATAAATGTTAATATTTTATTATGATTTTTTGTAATGTGATTATTATTATTGGTTTTTGGAGAAAAAATTGCTTATGCACAAAGGTTCGCACTTTCGCAAATTGTCTCTGGTTCAACCTTAGTGTGACCAAGCTCAAAATATAAAAAAGTGGAAGTAGGTAAATATATTCCTCCATCGCATTTTGTTTTATAATTTAGTTATCTAATAAGTTTATTTTGTAGATCTAAATGCTTTTTATATATTATGGTAAATATGATTAAACCTACCAAGGTTTAATCATATTTACTTTAGTTAGTTTAGGTTAGTTTTTAATGTACCAACATTAAAAACTAACCTATACCTAATAATATATATTAGGTAAATATAAGTTATATTTAAGTGTCAAGGAGTGTTCATGCGAATGTGAGTACCAATACAAACCATTTCTGGTTTAATGGTACAAAACAAACATGGAACTGTATTAAGACTTTATGTATAAAATAACAGTAAATAATAATAATAATAATCTAATATATAAGATAATTTTAAGGAAATTTAATCCACCTACAAGAACCGATGAATAATATTTTGATAAAAGATCTACCGGTCACGTACTGTTAACGTACCCGTGCCGACCGAAACCATACCCCAAGGGCATTTGGTACAGGATGATTCAGCCATATCTTCTAGGTATGATTTGGTTCAGCGACGGCAGGATGAATAGGCAAGAAGTTGTGATGGCTTTGAGACTCCAATCCGACCAAATGCCTCTCAATCGTTTTGGTTTTATGATGAACAAAGTTAATTCTCCCAATTGTGCCGTCTGTTAGAAGATGTGCATCACAGCTTGACGGAATGGAGTCGTATTAGAGTCCAACGACGTTAAGCTTTTGAAAACAACCTTATTGTAGGCTTCTTTAATAGCGTTCTGGCCTCATCATTTTCAGATGAGGCCAGAACACTTTATCATATTATTATTATGGGTACAAGGTTGCGGGTAGACTAGTTTGTTATAAGTACTTATTGTATTTAATAATCGGTGTGACATATAGAACAAACCCTGTAAATAAATAAAGATTTATAAAAAAGAACCGATGGATGGAATGTTTAAATGCTGATAATTATGGCGAGAAAAAGGAAAGGGGTGAAAAACGAAAATGACGACTAATAGAGAAATATACCTAAAAGAAGTACCGTAGTAATGGAATTAGAAGACATGTTACGCCGCCGGTGCCGACCCCAAATAAATTGGGTTAAGGGCAAGAGAATGATGATTTATTTAAATATAAATGCCTAAAACTTCAATTAAGCAAGATTATAAATTAATTATAATAATAATAATAATGTTTTTGTTTTCCCTTTTATTTTTATAAAAAATATTTAAAAATGTAAATTATATGTTTATAAATGAAATAAAGGAAATAATAATAAATTTTATTGAAACCAAAAAACACAATTTACAGAAACTCTGTGTTCGATAACAACTGCATTAGTAAATACTGTGTCGCAGTACGCCCACCTCCAAAAAGTCGAGTCAAAAAGCAAAACTATTTTTTTTTTTTTTTTCTAAAATTGAAACATAAAATAAAACTAAATTAAAACTTAAAATTAAATTGAAACAATATTTTCAATGAGTAGGTAATTTATGTGAGATTGTGTGTTTGTATGGAAGGATTGTGTATGTTTTGTTTGTGGAGTGTATATATATATATATATATATATATATATATAAATAAATATATATATAGTGAATTGACAGGAATAGAACTGTATATTGTCGGATCTCAATTCTATTCACTAATTTTTAAGGAAAATTATGGTATTGTCTTTCAGATGTAGGGCAACATTAACTTTGACAGCAAGGTTTGACATTAGCGAAAGCATAGACAAACTTCTTCTTTCTTTTTGTCTACGGACACGTTGTGAGCACGTTGTATTTGGTGTAGTTTTTACAATAAAACTGCAAAAATGTCGTCCCATCTTAACTGGATGATCATCCGTAACAACAACGCCTTCCTGGTGAAGAAGCGTAACATAAGGAAGCCGTTCAGCAAGGAGCCGAACAATGTGACTAACCTCAACTCGTACAGATACAATGGTCTCATCCAGAAGAAGGCTGTTGGCGTCGTCGAGAATCCCGACAGGAAAGGTTTCTCAGTTGTGTACAAGAAGGCTAAGGCGACAAACAAGCCCGTCAAGAACGTAGTGCGCCGCCAATTCAAAGCCGGCGCGAGGAGATCCCTGTTCAAGGTAAAGAGGTTGTTGAAAGCCAACCACTACCGCACTGACCTGTCCAAGGCTACCCTTCGTCGTGCATCAGCCATTCTTCGCTCACAGAGGCCCATCAAGGCGAAGAAGCCTAAAGCAGCGGCCGCTAAGACCGAATAACTTTTGTATGTAAGCTGACAATAAAAAAAATCTATAAAACCTTACATAGTCTCTTATTTCTTATGGTTAACCCTTTCTTGGCAAGTTTACGCCAGTATCAAGGTGTATTTTGTGTTGTGTACAGCATATAGTGTTGCCTCATTACGAGTAACTAATAGTGTTATAAAATTATTTATTTGTATTTTCTAATACAAGATAGCTTATGGAAGCATAATTACATCAGCACAACTAGGACATGGTGGAGCTCTCGGAGGAAATCCTGATTTATGGTTGGTGCTAACTTACACAATAACATACTTATGAACTATCTTTCCCTACAGAAGGTAATTAGTATTGAGGCGGGAATTGATATTCATCAACATGCCTAGCTATATGGCAACTATGATGGCGTCGGCTTCTATTTTAACTAGCTGCAGCTGAATAGCAATATTTTATATGGAGTGATGGCCTCATCATTATCTGCCGAGTCTTTTCTCAACTATGTTTGGATCGACTTCTAGTCTGCCGGATACAGCTGAATACCAGTGATTGCTCATCTAGCCCACATTTAATTTACTGCGTAACACAATACTCCTTAGTAAGGCTGCCTGGTTACTTTCGGGCAGACTACCCACATATACACTGTGACATGGTGTCAGATTGTATCTTGATTAAAATATGATTCGCCACCATAACATTAGAGAGATCATGTATTAATGATTCTAATGATAACAATTTTTATGATCGAGAATCATTTTTTGATCACGATACTACTTACCACTGACCAGACTGACAGAACAAAACCCATTTAACCTGTCTTTGACCATTGTTGATCTCAGCCATGTTTTTACGCGTCTGAGTGTACTGAATGATCATTCAATTGTAGCCGTAGATTACTAATGAAATTTACAAATACTGCATGGGTTTTTCTAAAATTAATGCATAATATATTTATTGTAATTGCAAAGTAAGTATTAACGTGACTGTTATCGACAACATAGGTAAGTAGGTTCTTAGCTATCCAAAATCCAGGGGGGCAGCTGCCCTCCCCTGCCTCCCACTCGGGGGTTTATATTAATTAAATATTATATTAATAATTATCATGGATGTAGGAAATTAAATAAAAGATGTAATTTGTTGCACCAATACAATTTATTGATAACAAAACCATGATTTTTGTATCACAAACAATGTTGAACAACTCATCACTGGATAATAATATTATGTCATGATTATAAGTTACAAACATGATCTTTAACGGGAACCAAAAAATGATATCAAAGACAAAAATATATTTTAATGGACATTCAATGCACAGTGCTCCACTAGTAACACAAATAAATTAAAAGTCATTGCTTAGAAATAATTGTGTTCAATATTTCTGTTTACCATCACTATTTACAATAGATATCACAAATATTTTATACATCAATAAATGTAAAGAATCATTTACATTAATAATGTTAAATTCACATTTCAAATACTTTAGAGACATGATTGGGTATTACTATTAATAATATGAATGTCAAATAAAATAAAATTGGCTTAATTTGTAGAAATAAATGGCAAAATAATTGGCGTTTTCTATCATAGGGTCAGAGATTTTAACATTAATGTAAGCAGGTTTCAAGATATTTTTAGAACATTTAACTATACATATATACTGCACACTTACTATGAGCAAAAATTTATATAAATTCACAAGTCAATTAAATGGACATTCTCATGAATTTTTACAAAAAGACTATTATTTTTATTAATTTACACAACTTCAAGAATTTTACGGAACATTCATTCACTACTACGACTATTCTAACTCTAAAGACAGCTTTGCTTGTAAAAGTTGCCAAATAAGTAATCTAACATCTTCAAGGTGTAAAAAGCGATTTGTCATTTAGTAAAGGGGGGGGTAGTTCTGTGCCTACGAAAAGCTTCAGGTACAAAATACATAGTAAACATGAAAATAAAAGGCACAAACATTTAACCTATCGTTACCAAAGGCACAATACACCAAAATTCATACTTTAGTATTTACAATTCTACCAAATGAAATTGTCATTTTATGTGTAAATGCCTAACTAAAAAAATGTGATATTTTTACTTGCTGCCAAAGTCTTTATACAGTAGACTGCACGGTGGTGCTAACACTCAGACCTTGAGCTGGCCTAGCGTAGTACGGAGAAAGGTAAGATAGAATCCGAACCAGCTTATATATAGTTCGATTCTAACTTAATGGCGGTTCGGAAGTTAGCTACTCGCTGCGCAGTACTCCACCGCTCACCCCCGCTGACACATGAATTCGTTACTGCGCAGCCACTCGCCTCATGTTCCGAGCCGCAAATAGTTTGAAACGGGCTGTACAGTCAGCATCAAAAGTTGATGACCACATTTAGATTTTCAAAATCGCTGTACACCGTATTCACTATTAGCACTTCACTATACAGCGATTTTGAAAATCTAAATGTGGTCAACAACTTATGATGCTGACTGTACCTACTGGTTTAGTTACCACTGAGTTGCGGCCTATTGTACGAGTCGATAATACCGATATACCAGGCAATGGGTAGGTACTCACTGGTTACTTTGTATGACCTACCTACACCACGTTTGATCAAGTGATCAATGAGGTTGGGGCATCCATAATATCTTTACACTATGGCCAATCAAAAAAACGACAAATATGATTGGCAAAATTACTAAACTTCACAAAACACTCGACAAAGCTAATCAGGAATTTGATAATGGAAGCCACATAAGCCTCATTATTTCAAGTCTCTATTTGGGGACGAATAAAACGGAAATGTAACTTGAACTAATTGACTCGACTCTGTCTCAATCTGGCAGGACAGTCAACGTAGATTCCTGCCAGGTGAAGTTGAGATCATAATCTTTGAGGCAATTTGGAAACAGAGTACAGATTAAGTACTTCTTACTGTACGTACCTGCTTGAAGTTTCAGCTTAGTATAGGCTGTAGAACGAGAGACTAAAACGTGAAGAATCAAAAAAAAATTTTTAAGGATGCAATTCATAGATTGAACTTTTTTTTTTATAGAACTTATTTACGTGACAATGAGAGATACTAGGACAATACTCATTATATTTAACACGATCAATTACAAGAAGCTCATGGTATTATTACGTAGACGCGTTGCCATTTTATTCATTAGTTATTTTACAAATTTCATTTAAGTTTTTTCCCATTTAGCTATCTAAACACGTAACCTAATTATAGGCACATTTATTTATTCTAATAGTCAATTTTATAAACATTTGTTTGATAGAACAAATGTATTTTTTTATTTAATTCAAAATTATCAGGGAGAAGGCATTGGATACAATGTATAATATTATTGTCAGGTTATAAATAAATGGTTCAAATAATATTAAAAATAATACTGGTGTGGTTTAACTACTGGCTAACATATTCATTGGGATGTTAAAGTAAAATAATTGTGATTTACATGATTCTTAAAGATTTTTATCAAGTAAATAACATTTCACTTGGGACATATGGTATGATTCAAACTCACTACTGGTCCCCATACATTTTATATAGGATAATATGAGACTAGCTTCCAGCGGCTTCGCCCGCGTTATATCTGTATAAATTATCATTGTATCAGTCATTCAGTGATAATAAAGCACTCTACTGGTAAAATAATTTAAAAAATCGGTCCAGTAGTTTTTGAGTGTATTCATTACAAACAAAAAAAAACAAACGTACATAAAATCAAATATTTTTATAATATTAGTTTGGAGCTCTGCAGTAATGCTGCACGACATAGGTTGCGTCACTTTGCTTTGGAATGTGATCTCATATAAACCTATATACAATTAATTGGGGAAAGGGTTACCATCTGACAGGCATTTGCCGCATTTGACAGGCATTTTACGGTTAAGACAGGCGGCCGGCGTTAAGCTGAGACAAGCATTTTTGAATTTCCTTATTGCATGCACAGTGGAGTAAAGAAAGGAATCGCCTGACAATAGAGTCGGTAAAAGCGTTATTAGTACCCACAAAAACCTTTGAAAACGTTTCGTGTGATGATTTTTATATTTTGGAAAAAAAATCCGTCTTCGGGAAAATATCACTCAGTGTAGTAAGTTCTATTTTCCTAAAGTTTTGTGGTCGTAAATTGTTAATACTTTTCATTCGTACATATTTACATTGAATATATGTGTATTTAAAACTATCAGTATTATTTATTTTAAGACAGTTTTTTTTTAAATAGACAGGCAGTTTTCTGAAAAATCAGGCGTTTTGTATATACTAGAATTCCTAGACAGGTATCGTCCCTTACATAAATGGTAACGCTATATGGGGACCAGTAGTGACACGGCAGCACTGCCGCGTGCAGCGTTGTTCATAGAAGAAAATCATTATTCCTACAAAAAGTCAATTCATGTTTTACAACAGCAGAATTTAAACATTTATACATTAGTTTATGACACAAAATAATTAAAGTACAGACATATTCCTTAAAATATTTGTGCATTCAAATTATGAATATTAGTGCTAAATTAAAATTAACTAAAAGCTAAGTTGACTAGTATACAAAACTAACGCTATGTGATGCTTAAGAATAGTTTGTACATAATAATTGTTGATTGGTTAAGAGCATTATGGCATTAGACTTTATTGGCCATGCGAAGATATTATGGCGTCATGTTATTTCAATAGTCCAAGAGCTGGTAACCATTTTTGGGAAGGTATTTTAAGCCAATCATCATCATCTCCCTAGCCTTTCCCCAACTATGTTGGGATCGGCTTCCAGTCTAACCAGATGCAGCTGAATAGCAGTATTTTACATGGAGCGACTGCCTATCTGACAATACCCCTTGGTAAGAATGGTTGTCAGACTTTCGGGCTTCTGACGACCCAACCCTCCGGGACCAACGGCTTAACGTACCTTCCGAGGCACGAAGGGGTCTGGGTATGTAAATATGGTCACCCATCCACGGACTAACCCTGGCAAGCGTAGCTTAATTTGATCGATAGAACCGTGCAGTTGTTATTACTTAGCCAAAAGCCCCCTCCAAGGTACTCTAAAATGTACACCAAAAAAATATTTTTCATTTCATAATGTCATTCGAAATAATGAACGAGACAGACTTTCAGTTGGCTGTTTGTCTACTACTAGATAAAATGACATTCCAAAATGTTCGTTACTAGCTCCCCGAGTATAAGCTTTTTGAATAAATCAGAATACTGAGCAAAAAGTGAGCTTGAATTCACATAAATATATGAGCAAACAAGTTGACTGATTTCTTACTGTTTTGACTACATAATACATAAGTTAGATGCAGATATCCAGTTACATAAGATTTGTTTTGTATTAATTATAATATGCAAGCATGTGCGTATTTATATAAAGAAGGAACATTATTCACACCGTAATTCATAAAATTATACACAGTTGTGAAACAACAAACACTATCAAATAAGCGTCGACTTTCCCGCTTGAAAACATAGATATTTGAATAACTATTATGTTTTTTTATAATGACAACATTCAGATTTTTTTTTACATAAATACGTTTTATATACATTATTTATTTTTAATTCATATTTTATTTATTTATTTGTTACAAAAGCGAAAAACGTATGTAATGAGAGTTTTCTGAAATTACGCTCACTAGGTGGCAGCACTGAGACGTCGGGTCCGGGCACCTGTCAAGTGTCAAAGCGCCTATACTTTTTTTAATCGTGACTGAATGATGAGCGTCATCATATATTTTATATTCATTGTCGAAATGGAAGACCTCTTGTCAAAGTGGCGCCAACTAGTGGCGTTAATTTTCATAAAAACCCTCATTGCAGCTACAGTAAAAATAGTAGTTATAAAATAAATTCCCTGATTGGATATTTATCTACTTGGAACAGAATAGATATGAAAGTACATACATATGTGCAATTTTCCTTGGCTTTATACCTTGGACCACAGTAAATTACACTTAATTTTATGCTTGAGAAATATGACCATATTGTATACAGACTGTCGGAGCAAGTGTAGCCAACTTCTATTCTTTTATGAAATATATCACATTGAAAAAATAAAAATAAAAGAGCAGATAATTTCTCATGTGACACAGTTGCTATTTTTTTCGTTAAGGCACATGCCTTAAGTATGACATCTTTCGAGAGATGGTTTTAGATTCTTTGAATAAATGGATAGCTTGTAAACCAAGTGATCCAACTAACATTTAGCCAAAAATTTAGTTGACGGTACCATCAAAGAAGTTCATATCTAACCAACGTAAGGACTATTCTTGCTTGCAGCGCTCGGCGGCTATAGAACCGGTAACAGATGTGGTCATCGTGTTCAGGGGATTTTGTTTTCAAACTCGTTAGATATGAACTTCTTCGATAGTACATAATGGTTTCTTAAAAGCCAAAATGCACATAACTCAATTTTGACCATAATTTTGCTTCTATAATTATTTTATTTGGCTTCCAAGCTGTCCAAATGCTCCTCGAAATAGTGTGCCAACATTCTTGTAACTAAAGAGGTCATATTTCCCAAACATAGCCTTGTTAGGCTCTATAAACACAACTACACTACAGACTTCGTTCAAACATCGTCGATGAAAGTCGAAACACGGAATAACACAACCTACGTCACAACAAGCACCGAAAACTAAATAATGTGCGTTTGGTTACAATAATAACACAATATTTTATGTACATCATGGGGCTATAACGATATAATACTCAAGCTGGCCAACCAAGTTAATGAAACAACTGAGACGTGACGTCATCGGCAAATATTTCGGTTACGAAACAGGTACTATTATAAACGATATTTCGCTGTTTTGATTAATTTGGCAATATTACTGTATGGAAATATGAAATGTGGCTAACTAGCGAACTAGAATATTATTAATGAATTGCAATTATAACACTGAATTTGATGTTGTAACCGTTTTTGGTGTAAAAAAGGCATTTGGAATGTTTCCAAATACTTTTTTACATCTAAAACTAAATATTCGGTGTTACGATAATAATTATAGCATTTTATAATCAATATTTTAGTTCATTAGTTAGCCACATTTCGTAATTCCATACAGTATTATTGCCAAATTAATCAAAACAGGTCAATATTTGACAGATACTTGCGACGTTGCCAACTTTTAGGCTCCCTCTTAAGTTTGTGGCAGGCGTGGTCATAAAACGTGAGAGCGGGACGACAAAGGCTCGGTTTAGTTTAAAAAAATCCCGTTTCAAATATTTGTCGTCCTTCTCGCACGTTTCGTGACCGCGATTACCGCGAGTGATGGCGTTTAGTATAAGTCAAAAGCGAAAACTGACCTTTTTGGCAGGCAATAAGGCCGCATTTCACATACACCTTTTATACATATTGATCATTTGATTGCACCCAGTTGCTAAATCGCTTCGGTCGACTAGAGAGCAATATTTGTGATGACGATTTCGTATAGTCTTATATCTTCCTTCAAAACGTAGTCAGTATAGATGCGAGGCTTTTCAACAATTCAAGCTTCATGATTTAAAAAAAAACCTCGGTAAATAAATGCGACAACCACAACGGAATGTAAAAACTTAAAAAAAAGAGATCATTCGCAAGCCAGCTTGCTGTCAAATGAACTGAGAGCAATACCGAACGCTTGTAGCGCACACAACGGATACCGATAATCCATTGTAAAGACATCTTCTGATATACGACCGAATTGCATTACAACATAATCTGGCTCAGAGTCGTGTACAATTTGAAAGTTTTTCACACTTGCCTGGGTAACCCTTCCGTGGAAGTTCAATACGTAGGATTGTGTTTCATCGTTCCAAACGGGGGTCTTGTTGTGCAGAACGACTATGTCGTCCAGAGTTTGACTCTTGAGTCGTTCTAGTAGTGTTTCGCTGTCGTCTTGCGGTGCGATCGTGACCCGCTGGCGGTCTGGCGTCATTCCGGGGAGGATGACTGTCATTTTTCTTGGTCCTTTAAAGCCTAGCACGTTGGTGTCCTGTAATTGAGGAGAATTATGAGCTATAATTATGACTACAATTAGATATGTAGAATATTCTTTATTGCACACCAAAGTCAAAGATATGGTGCTAAAGCTAGCACCAAGCGGTAGGCATTGGCGGACTTAGCGGAAGGCGGCAGGTGGGGTCCGCCCAAGGCCCCCGGACTTGAGAGGGGGCCCAAATCTCGAGAAAAGGCCCAAACAAGGCCAGAATATGTTCAGTAAGTAAAAGGCAGTTTGTAGGTGGGGGCCCCGGTACGTATGCCAAATATATACTCAAAATTTTGAGTTTAGTAATTTCGAAATCGCTTCGCTCGCTCTTATAACTGCTCAAACTTTTCTGCATCAGCCCCCGGGAGCCATTTAGTTATTCCGCAACGGGGGCCATTTAGTTTTCCACCCGGGCCTCCATCAGGCTCAGTCCGCCACTGTTGGTAGTAAAGGTAAGTCAATCAATCTGCCTAGCCTTTTCCCAACTATGTTGGAGTCGGCTTCCAGTCTTACCGGATGCAGCTGAACACCAGTATTTTACATGAAGCGACTGCCTATCTGACCTCCACAACCCAGTTACTAGGTAACACGATACCCCTTGGTAAAACTGGTTGTCAGACTTTTGGGCTTCTGACGACCCGTAACGACTGTCAAAGATCTACGAATGGTAGCCGGGACTAACAGTTGAACGTTTTCGTTTTCGGAGGCGCGGAGGGGTCTCAATATGTAATGGTCACCCATCAATGAACCAACCGCGGCAAGTGTAGCTTAACCTTGGATCGACGCGTGCGACTATTATTGTTCAACCACCAGCCCGATTAAAAAAAGAAATAAAAATAAAGAAAAACAGACATCGCAATGAGCGATTTCTCCCAGACAACCTTAGGATCTCAGACTAAATAAAAAACCAAGACATACCGCTGCAAACAATACAGTGAAGCATGCCAAAACTACACTTACGCTCTGTGCATACACACTCACACGCACACATTTACAACCTTTTACAATCAAACTACACCTCGCTAAGTGCACACATGTTTACGAAACCGGCCTCACGTCGCTGTTGTCAGCGCTATGTCTTGGTTTTTTATTTGGTCTGAGCTTAGGATGGACAGAAATTGTACTTGAAAGATAGGGTTTGATAACTAGATCAGTATAATAAATTAGCAGTATTATGTCTCGGCAGTGACCTTGTAACCTACGGCCGTTTTTTATTAAGACATAATACTGTTACTTATTTATACTGTGACTAGATAAACAAGGAGATACTTAAAAAATGTAAACTGCAGTTAAACTTTCTTCAAATTCGAGGCTAAGGTTTCTTTGAACATTGCTCAGTTTCGGATTTCGCCTTGAAAACCCTATCTTAAAACTACTATAAAATTGTCTCTTTGCCAAAAAATTCATGGTCAATCACATTATTTTATCAACTCTATTGAAGGAACCAACAGAAAATTCTAAAATTGTATTTATTTTTATAGTTAGTAAGTCATTTAATTTAGTACCTAATGTAAATAGTTAATTGTGTTTAATTGTATGGTATTAAATGAGCAATATTTGTATTATATTTGTAATCTTGTTCTAGAAAACGGCTTTAACGATTTCGATGAAAGTTGCAAATGTACGACAAAAATCTGGGAATATTCGTTTTCTCCGTATTTTTTTTACCCGAGCAGAGCTCGGTCGCCCAGATACTATTTTAAAAGAAATAAAGTTTCTCATAGAATGTAGTAACTAAAGAAAGAATTGTTGAAGCATATAAAACTATGACTGTCTATACTATATTTATTGTGACAAAATGGTATCGACAACAATCCCTATGAATTCTTTTTATATATTTTTTTCTTAGAAACGTTGCCCCACACTAAGAATTTCTTCTTGTATCGTGGGTGCGTTTACAAACATAGAAACTCACATACACTAACACCCAGACCCGGAACAACTACTTGCAGATCATACAAATATTTGTTCCGTGCGGGGATCGAACCCGCGACACGTTGCGCAGCAGTCGATCGCTCAGCCACTGCGCCAACCGTGTCAACCTTAGTGGCACAATATAATGGATGAATTTAATTGCATTTGATATGTCGTGCCATAAAATTATGTATTGTTTGTGAACGTGATTTGCGTTCTAGTTTTAGACTAACATTGCTATACAGTGGATTTTATCTTTAACTAGCAGCCCGCCCTGCTTAGTACGGTTTGTACGACTTGACAAAACATCGAGATTTCAGTGCTATATCCAACTTTAATATACCTTCCGGATTAAATAGGGATGACCAAAAATTGTTTTTGTCCGTCAGGTTGATTTAAAAAAAATTGGACACGTATTTTTTCTTTTTTTACGTAATCAAAAGTTTAGGGGCGATACATTGAGTTTAAATGTGGCATGACGTCACGCCTATGTAGGAGTTCACACTAAGTATAATATAAAGCCACACTGCTTCGTTGCGTTGCGTTGCATCGTCGCAATGGGAATGCATCAAGGCACTGAATGCATCCGAATCTAGCGCTGCGAAGTCACAACGCAACGCAACCGAGCAGTATCGTGAAGACACTATCTAGTTTTTTATAATATGATAAAGCAAAAAAATACGTGTCTAATATTTTTGATGTGTACATCTTTCCTCTCGCTTTCCTGCTATCTGTGGGAGTGATTTCGTGAAAAAGGACGGAAGTGTGTAATAGGAAGCCGGGGAAGCGCGCGCTAGTTGATTTGACCAATGAGCGCGCGGTGCTAGAGTTGGCAGTCCAGTATGGTACCAACTCATTTTCCGAGAGGTTGGTACTGTCAGCCAAGATGTCAGATGTTACACATCAATATGTGACTACTGTAACGCTCGCTCGTTTTTTCTCGACTAAAATCAATCTGCCTAGCCTTTTCCCAACTATGTTGGGGTCGGCTTAAAGTCTAACCAGATGCAGCTGAATACCAGTATTTTACATGGCGCGACTGCCTGTCTGACCTCCACAACCCAGTTACTGGGTAAAACGATACCCCTTGGTAAGACTTTCGGGCTTCTGAGGACCCGTAACGACTGTCAAAGATCCACGAATGACAGCCGGGACCAACGGGCTTAACGTGCTTTCCGAGGCACGGAGGAGTCTTGGTATGTAAAGATGGTCACCCATGCACGGACCAATCCCAGCAAGCGTAGCTTAACCTGATGGATCGACCCGGCTGTTATTACTTAGCCACGAGCTCCTTTTCAAAAACTATGACAATAAGAATCATTCAATAATATATATGTTTTAAACATGACAACCCAATACCTATAGTACCTAACAACAATATTGTATATTCAATGAAATTGTTATCAATACGAAGCGATCCATAAAAAAAAACAATGAATTCTTTTATATGACCACAATAGTAGCTTTCCTATTAAATATTAATTCAATACATTTTTAACTGCGACAACGGTAAGGCTATGTTTAGGCAGCGGCCATTTTCAAGAAATCTTATTTTGTCGAATTCAATAGAGACACTTTGTGTGATTTTAAAACCAAAATATTTTATGTCAAACTTGCTTTTTCCCGCGGCTTAGCTCGCGTGGAAGTCGGAAATTATCCCATAGAAAGGTACTATCGGGATAAAAATTCCGTCTACTTTATCCAAATCCTATTAGTAGCATAACATAATGATTGATTACTATCGTGATTTTTTTTTTTTTTTTTTTTTTTTATTATTGTAATACTATTTTGAATTCATGCAAGCCTAGTTTATTAATTCAAGGAATAAGATTTTTTCATACAAACGAAATCCCCCCTATTCGCCACCTTAAAGTTGGGATTTTCAAAAACCCCTTCTTATTGCTCCCCTACATTACAAAAGGAAGCTGTGTGCAAAATTTCACGTTCCTAGTCCCAATGAAAGTTGGTCACAAGCTCAGCAAGTTGCGCTTGTGACCAATTTACCAATGAGGCGATGTGTAAAGTTATTCGCGCAAAATTTGTTATGTATTCGAATTTTAAATTCGATCGAATATTTATGAGGTTTAAGAACATTACCCTACAAGTCTGCACGTGTCCTAAGATGTCTCGAAGCACTGACGTCACTCTTCTAAATAATTATGAGGAAAACGAGTGTACCTAACCGCAGAGAACCAACGTAAACAAATACAGAACGTAACAATAAATGTAGATTTGTAAAGTTCCCTAACCAAAATGTATTCTAGGTATGTATTCCTAGTATTTTTCCTAGTTTCCTACGTTGCTTTGACGTGTTACTATTTCTATGAATTGAGTTAAGCTTAGTTCTAAAGTTTGTAATGAAATGGGCCCGAAAGTTATATGTTACAAACAAACTGAGGTTTATAATTAACATTAGGGTAATTGAGGGGCTTATGGATAAGTAATATCGCACTGATCGATCTGGTTAAGCTACGCTTGCCGCGGTTGGTCCGTGGATAGGTGACAATCTTTACCTACCAAGATTCCTTCGTGCGTCGGAAAGCACGTTAAACCATTGGTCCCGGCTGTCATTCATAGATCTTTGATAGTCGTTATGGGTAGAGGGGTATCGTATTACCCAGTAACTGGGTAGTGGAGGTCGGATAGGCAGTCGCTCCATGTAAAATACTGGTATTCAGCTGCATCCGGTTAGACTGGAAGCTAACCCCAACATAGTGGGGAAAAGTCTAGGCAAATTATGACAGGGTCATTGTCATAATCACCATTCTTGAAGATAGTTGGTGATAGCAATGTTGTTACTACTTAAGACGCCGATATATGCCAGTGACCTTGAGTGGTTAGATTGCGTGTTCTGTGCTGAGCTCACGCAAGGCGTCGTACGTCCAGCTAGCGATAGGACTCGCCCATCAAGGAGCGCTGTCCCAAATAAGACGCATTATAAATTATAACAAAAGGTATTTTAATAAAAAAACGTATACTAAAAGATCAATAATTAAAATATCTTTAAAATGGTGCAGGTTTCAGAAAAATACGCTTGATACATTTTGCGTGATTCCCAGTTTTTTATCCGCGTTAGACATAACTTTACAAATTAATTAAACTATGTAATATAAATATTATATCCTATTACTGGCTCGACGTACGACGCGTTGCGTTGCTCAGTACAGAACACGCAAGCTAACCACTCAAGGTCGCCGGCATATAACTCCGTCTTAAGATTGGGGAAGGAGACCTAATACTTACATAGACAACAGCTGCCAACTCGTGTCTCGTGTGAGCATGGTCGTGTTTCCTCCACGCTTTGCCGTTATCATACACAGTGAAGGCAGTCCCCAGTAGATTAGAGCGGAGCTTGCCGGCAAAGCTGTCTGCTGTGCGCGTGAGCTCGGTAGGATCCGTCGATATTAGGTAGTTTGATGTGGCGGATTTCTTGCGTTTGCGGGCTAAATATAAAAAAAAAGTTAATTGTACGGTACAGTGCTGTTAGAAGTGAGGAATCAATTTTGACGCCTCCCTCTTAAGGCGAAAGCATAATTTTTTTTTTGTAAAATGTGCCATGACGTCACGAGTATGTAGTTTTTATTAATATGATAAAGCAAAAAATGTCTAATATTTTTTTATTATCTGACTGACTGACTTATTCGTTTTTTTTTTTTTACCCAGCCATCATCCCTATTTTCTTACGTTTTTTGCTATCGCAGGTCAGTATCATGTTGTATGTTGATCTAAATATGATTCGCGGCCGTATTAAATGTTTATTTATAGAATTATAATCCTCAATACAACTCTTCTAAGTTCATGTAATCGTATTGAATTACTATTTCATGAAGTCATGACATTTGAGGATTATGCTAACTTAAGGAGTTGTATTGCTGATTCTAATGAGTAGTCATCTCAACACCTCTCTCCCTTGAATTCGTCTATATATATAATATAGGTATATATTATAGTAAATATGTATGTAGATTGTAACCTATTTAATTACTGTTGTACGAGTACCTATTTTAGTCTAATGCATTAGAATATTTTATTTTTTCTTTGTTCCTCTCAAATAGAGCACCTGCCATCTAATCTCTTCACCACCCTTGGTTGACTGGTAGAGAATGCCTAAGGCATACAGTCCGCCTTTGTACTTTTTTGAGTATGAAAAGTTTAAATAAATAAATGATTATAATTCTGTAAAACCATATTTGTTACAGTCGCGAATCATATTTTAATCAACATACAACCTGACACTAACCTACAAATTACCCTAGCGCACTCCACTTAAGACCTTGGCCAAATATATTTGATATTCGGATAGCTCATGAGTACTCATGACCTTAAGAGGTGCCATAAAAAATATGAAGTAATAAATCTCGACGAGAAGAAGCTTTATCTTAAATGTTGCACCAAACCCAAAAAAGTTAGAAATGAGGTTTAAGTGGAAAAATAGCAGTAGTTGATGACTGTTATTCCGTTGAACTCAATCGGTTAGCTGGAAAATGACGAAGTCGGACAATGTCTAGGCAGAAAGGTAATCAAACAGAGGCTTAGTCATATTACTAGGCACGGCTTAGTTAAGTAGGACCATTTTTTATGCCATTAATAATGTGAATTTGACTGGCTTTAATTTACTTAATTGATTCATTTTGGTCTCCAGTGTAATTCGTTAGTAGTTATATGAGTTTTTATGATCTAAAGCAGGGGTTCCCAACTTTTAAACATACGCGCCCCCCATTTTGCTTTTAAAATCACTACGCCCCTGAGTTACTTTGTCGACATAAGCAGAAAAGCATAATAATGTAAAGCACACGAAAGTGAGGTCGAAAATGTTTGCACCCCCTTGGATAGGTTAGATTTTCTTTTGATAATTCAAAGAGAAATAGAAATTAGTTTGTCAAGTTTTGCTGAAAAACTCAAGAGTTATGAGAATGTATAATAGAGCGAGCAAACCGAGCTCGAATGTTGTACAATTTCGGATTAGTTACATTTTTCATACAAAAATAGACTATACTAGAAAACTTATTTTGTCGGCATAGACAGAAGCAGAAAGCTGAAGCTGAACCTCATTTTACAGTCATCATCATCATTTCAGCCGAAAGACGTCAGATGGGGGGATTTGCCATAATCGCCACGCTTGGCAGGTGGGTTGGCAATCGCAGTATGGAGTTAAAACGCATAGAGAACATTGCTGCCCATTCTCTAGTGAGTCCCTTAGTCGCCTTCTACGACACCCTCGGGAAGAAATGGGATGGTACTATTCTTTACGTCCGGCACCACACGTTTTTACAGTACCGAAGTATTATGAAACGTTTGGGTATTTTAATACAAACAACATAACATTTTGTAAATCTATAGTTTATTATTGGAGCCGCCGCCGCCCCCCCATTGGTCAATCTACGCCCTGCGAGGGGGGCGCGCCGCACCGGTTGGGAAGCCCTGGTCTAAATAAAGATTATTAGTTTGTAATATGCCCATTTCACTGTAGCCATTAAATTAATTTAATGAATTATGGCCACGTTATGGTTGTATTTACATCCAATAATTTAGATAATGGAAATCGACCAGTTTGTATGTACTCAGCGGAATCAATTAATATGAATGGAAAACAAAGTAGGTTCAATGTTAATGATTGATAAATATTGACCTTATACCGTTATGTTTTTATTTGAACTATAAACAGAGAAAGGGCGTTGGTGACCATCAATCACTAGGCGTTTTAGTATTTCAGACGGCAAACGAGACACGATAGGTTCTAACAATATGGTGGTTCGGTTTTATAGAAATCTAATAGTATTCGATGAAGATGCCTTTTTAGCGGAGTCCAGAACAAGCTTTGAATCGCTGTACGAAAACATTTGTTTTTTAAGAACCAGCCAGTCTTATTATCGTAATGCTGGGGCCGCATCTGCGTCTACCGTGACAAAGCAATCCGTGCCGAAGCTTCGTATGTTTTGTTAGCTAAAAAGTTATCGCTGCGGTGGCCACATTAGCTGCTTCATAATTTTAACGAATTATCGTGCAATCCAAAATGGGTCTACATTATTTCGACAGAGCGTTTACGCAGTCCGGAAACAACAGTCGAAATGAACAACGCTAGTCTGACCTCGCGCCACGCTCAACCTTATGAAGTACCGCCACCCTGGCGATAAGTGCTTGTATCGCGACGATAGTTCGGGCTGCGTCGTCCGAATGGCGGTACATCAAAGCGTCTAAGCGCGCCAATATACGTGGTGCGTTGTCGGATTAGCGTTGTTCATTTCGAATATAGTTTCAGGACTGCGTAGACACTCTGTGGAAATAATGGAGAGCCATTTTGGAGAAGCCACTAAATTAATGTCACCACCGCATTAGCACGATAATTTTTGAGTGCGCAGCCTGGAATATCTCGCGACGATAGCCGATAATGGTTGGTCACATCTGCGGGTATCGTATCACTGTGCGAAGCTTCGTCACGATAGACACGGGTGTGGCCCCAGCATAAGACAGAGCTTCACACATTCTATCGTCGTTCTAAAATTAAATACTTTTTCACTTACCAGCCAGCAAAAACACTTTCTTCCCATAATCCTTTTCAAGATGTAAGAAGTAGGTAGGGTAGAGTCCCCGATCCATGCCCTTGCGATCGCGGGCGATGCGACATTTGTATAGGGTACCATGTTTCGCTGGTGTGACCACGAACGTTTCCACTGCGCCTTCCACGGAGCCTTCTATTTCTGCTGTCTGTTATGGGAATATTATGTTGATTTTAATATATCAAAGAAAATCATACTGTATAACTTTTACAGAAGCTTGTCGAAAGTTGCCTGATCAGTTAGTACTGCTCAAACTAAAAGCATTTACTTCAATTAAGGCAATTACAGACACTTTTGAATTGTCAAGGAGTCGGTCAGTCAAAAAGATGAAGCTAGTTGCCCATTCCAAAACGTAGAAGGTTCCTATGGAGAAGAACGGGTAAAACACTCCATGGCCACACTTTGAAATCAAAATACTAGAAAATGATACATGTGAGAATGATGTAGAAGAGACGTGCACGTTAAAAGCGCCCATAGTTAACAATGACTGCCAGATTAAATTTGAATTTCTGCTGGCAAAGCTGTACCCTAATTGCGTAATACACGATTAATCAGAATCAGAATCGTTTTGAAACAGATTGCTAATCCATTGCTTCATAAGTTCGAAAAAAAATCTGCTCAACAAAGTAAATAACGCAATGAATGTTGTTGAACTGTCAAAATGAAACAGATTAGTCGTAA
Source organism: Agrochola macilenta (assembly GCA_916701695.1). Classification (NCBI taxonomy): domain Eukaryota; kingdom Metazoa; phylum Arthropoda; class Insecta; order Lepidoptera; family Noctuidae; genus Agrochola; species Agrochola macilenta. Next base: position 5,778,679 of record OU753564.1, on the reverse strand, counting down.
TCGAAAATATGTTGTGTAATTAGATAGCAGGTCTTTTTTCCCCATAGGTTTACATTTACTGTCAGAGAGTGGTCCAAAATATCGTCGAAACAATAATTTTTATCATAACCTGACAGTAGCTTATGCTCCTTAGTAAATCGTTTCATTTTCCTAAAAAGTTACTAATAATATACTTAGCTTATGCCTGGCCTCACGTGCCAGTAAATACTGGCATGTTATGACAGGACTACTAAGCTAATCAGGTTAGGTTCTAATACTCTCAGAACAGGGTCATTATTTGCATTAGGGGTGTTTCCATAGTAACAAAACTCACCTGACTAGGCGAGCTATCTCTCCTCGGCTTATCATGCAGGGGCGCCACAGCGGCGTCAGCACATACGTCATCAGTACTCGCATCCCGCCCCACACTGCATACCGGTACGCTCTCATCGTCTTCCTCCCCGCTAGCGTCTCCTTCGCCTACAGTCAGCACTTCTATCTGATTGCCTAGCTCTGTAAGGCGTTAGGAAAGAGATTTAGATGAAAAGTCACATACAGTGAACATCCCAGCGCTGATTTGCTGGACTCGTTTTCTCCTCTACCGAACGTTATTTCTTCTGACAAAGTTTATTCAGTTATGTATGTATGTATATATCTATGTATTTTCTAGTTATTTTCGTGTTATCTATCCCATAAGTTGTACCTGCCATGTTTCCTCTCTAGAAAATGCCGTAGGCATTAAGTCCGCTTTTGTACGGTATTTTTTTTCCATGTGCATAAACTTTTAATAAATAAATGAAAGTGCAATGTTACAAGGATCTTTTGGCGCTTGAATGACGTTGGTTGCGGGTGCGATTAACTGTACTTGAGTTGCGAAGAGAAGCTGTTGTTTCTGCTATGTTCAAGGACTTTGCTCATAAGTGGTCGAAGTGGTATTAACACAGATACTGACATTGCCAACGATGAAATAAGTGTCTCTATTCACACATATTGGGGTCAGGGCCTTTCTAGCTCTCGGTCGTCAGGGCTCTGTGTCCCGAAAGTATTGCTTGCAAACATATTTTATGTATGTACTTGTTCACATAAGTATTCCAAGTTTCGGGCCCTGAGTGTTTCGGCGCATATTCTGACGAACAAAAACAATGAGCTCGGAAGGCACCGACTTGGCCCAGTCGGCGCTAAATATTATGGAAATCTTATAACGCTTTATAACACTTCCAGTGTAACAAAATATGCTCTAAAATTGATGTCATTTTTATGGGCATTTGTTGTGAGTCCGATGGTCTGGATATATTTTTATGCTATTCTGATTGCAATTTCTGGGTATCCTTGATAATTATAATCCTAAGTGTGAAGTAGATTTCCTTGTGCTATTATTGAATTTCTCTGCGAGTCATTTTGAAAAGATTCGGTTCAGTGATGATCAATTGATTGGACTCGGCAAACAAATGCTCGCTCGCTCATCTTTCAGTGAAAACGACGTCACGCGAGCGAGGATTAGTTTTCCCGTTGTGGTGAAAACAGACGTTTTCTGTTTAGAGCGAACATCGGCAGAACAGCATACATTTGCTCGGCAGGGTATAGTGGAAACAGATATTTTCTGTTTTTAGCGAACATCTGCAGAACAGCAAAACTTTTGCTCTGAACAAAATGTTAGCTCGGCAGGGTAGTGAAAACGAGGCTTTAGTTACCATTCTCGAAATTAAATTGAGACAGCTGACAAGACTTGATCTTGGTCAATTTACAGTTATCACCATGACTGGTAGGTATCTCTTCAGGATTCTTTACCCATTATCACCAGCATGGCAAAGTGGCATTACATCAGAGCTAGTAATGTTTTATACAAATCCATTAGCAGTTACCATAATCAAATATTGATAGATTTAACAAGGTTGGAACTACACCACCGTCATAAATTACTCAGCTATATTACTGTGAGACAACATCATTATTTTAAGTGTTCAAATGGACAGCTGGAACTTGTAAGTTAAATAAAATAAACAGATTGTTGTTACTATTTTCCTAACATAACTTCGCTCCTGTAATCCACAAAGGGTTAGGCAGAGGTGTACCATCAAAGAATTTCATATATTACCAGTTTCAAAACAAAATCCCGTGAACACGATGACCACATCTGTTACCGGCCCGGTGCTATAGCCGCCGAGCGCTGCAAGCAAGAATAGTCCTTACGGTGGTTAGATATGAACTTCTTCGATGGTCCCTATAATACACCTACATTTCGCCAGTTATGTTTAGGTTCCATGTAATAGGGGGCGACCCTATTGTCATCAACCGGGCACAAAATCAGACTCCGGACTGCTCGTAAGAAATTTCAGAAAGAAAAACCTAAAAACACGTTGCCAGCCCTTTTTTTTTTTGTGAGGGTGGGAAATTATCAAATAACCTATCCCGCTCTGGGCGGAGCGGGAGGGTGTGTCAGACTTTTACTGACTAAAACCCACCCGTGTTCCTTCCGTTGCCTGTGTGCCGGGGCCGCGATATCCCTTATAACCCGCAACCCGCAACCCGGGCAGGCATTGGTCCTTACGGACCCCGTCAGTTGGTGCTGAGATCTCTTTGAAGCGCGCGTGGAACACAACGCGCCGTCGACCCAGGCCTGGTCCTTATCGGACGGCGAGCTACCCATCGCTCACCGTCCGCAAGCCCGCGCCTACGGTGGCCGAAAGTCGGCTTGCGAGTCCCGACGCCCGGGGTGTGTCCTGCGGCGACTAGGGGCGCGAGGGCGCGAATCTTGCCTCTGCCTCGCGCGTTCCGCCTCCTCCTTTGCGAGCATTACTGCTTCGCAGAAGGAAGTGACGGCCTCCCATGCACTCTCGCTCACGTTGCCCGCCCCGGGAATAGAACCAACGAAATCGAAGTCATGCTCGGCAGTAGCGCTAGCCACCACTATGCCAACGACGCAGTCCAGTAAACATAATATTATAATAATTGCTTAAAATGTTCCCACTGCTGGGTTACCGGCCTCCTCTCTTCGAGAGAGAGTGGGTTATTGAATATAACATTATTGTTTTTGATACAATGTAATGATTTCATTTTAAATCATCAGTAGGCCTTTTAGCATGAGTCATATAATAGCCCATTCATACAACAAAAGCTTTAAAGACGATTACTTATGTAATGAGAAGATTTCGCCGAGCTATTCTTGTTTATAAATTATCAAATTATTTATTAAATAATTACATAATGCTACAATAGATTACTCTTTATTATGTACACCATTAAAACGTATATCTGTAATAATCTGTTTATAAATTTATTTAGAAATTTTACATAGCCACCCATAACCCTATCATCAAATATTTAAGAGCATATTTTATTTATGTCTTAAAAATCAAAACATAAATAAAAAAATCATTTGTGGTGTTTGACAGATAGTTGACACTTGACGGTTGATTGACAGTTGATTATTATTACAAGTGAGGGTACCGGGCACAGTAAGTTTAAAGCAACGAAGAACGACCCCATCAGTTCAATATGGACGCCAAGTACATAACATAAATATTATGTGATTGTAAAGGGGCAGTGAGCAGTGATAGCCTAGTGGTGTGACTGTTGGACCGCCAAGTCATAGGTCTCCAGTTTGAACCCAAGGCACGCACCTCTGACTTCTCGGATCCATGTGCGTATTGTATAATAATCACTTGCTTAAAAAAGGTGAAGCAAAACATCGCGAGGAAACCGGCATGCCTGAGAGATATTTCTCGACGGCATGTGAAGCCAAGTCAAAGGCCCATGGGCGGCTTTAAAACTCTGTCATCAGGTTAGTCACTAACCACACGAAAAGAAGAAGATTGTAAAGGAGCAGCTGGTGCCCCAATGGTATCAGCTCTGAGTTCAAACCCGGCTTTACTTTGTATATTTACTTTCATCACCACTGCTCTCAAAACGGTGAAGGAAAATATTGTAAGGAAACCGGCATGTCCTATAACCAAAAATTCTAAGACATGTGACATTCACCAACCAGCACTGTGCACCCATGGTGTATTATGGCCCACTCCCACTTTCAGAGACGAGGCCAGTATCCCAGGAATGGGAACATTATAGGCTTATTATGCTTCTGCTAAATATTATGATGATTTTCCTTATAAATATTATAAGTCAAATTCTGTTTACTTGCTCTACAAACAATGGTATAGTATTTCATAGTAAAAACCAGGTAGGTACTTATCAAGTCATGAATGAATAACATGTTTTTCTGTTCTACAATAACAAAGTTATTCATTCCCAATATGATTCACCATATCAATAGAACAAGGTCGCAAGTGTACTACACAATAGGGATTCTTGAATTTACATGCGCAAAAAATATTTGTACTGTTTCTGAATATTTATGTTAAGAAAATAGTGTCAACATTTAAATATTAATCTAAACAATTTTTTTTTGTATATTTGTTTGTAATGGATAAACTCAAAAAATACTTAACCATTTAAAAAAAAACTTTCACTTAAAGGTAGCTACAGTAGCTCAGTGAGTATATGGACTGTAGTTTATCGATTTCCACACAAATGATATCGTGGGCAGAAATGTGTTACTATAAAATTCAAGTGTCATTCCTACAAATATTTTATTATTTATTACTGATAATTAGGCCCATTTTTAAAAGCATTAAAGTAGGAATGAGACTTCAATCATTGATATACTGATTAACTAATGTTAAGAGACTAATGCCCGTATTACAGAACTTTGCTTAAAACTCAAGCATAACTTAAACCTCATTTAAAGCCTTTTGATTGGTTGAATGTAGTTTAAAAAAATAAAAATAAAACCTCTATTTACAGTTAGGTAGTTTTAAGTAATGCTTGAGTCCTGAGCGAGGTTCTGTAAAACGGTCCTTAGACCAACTGCATTCTAGTATTTTATTAAATAAGAACAAGTGTAAATAAACACTGGACGCTCAATTGTAAAAATAATGTATGGCTAATGTAGTATGTATTAGTAAGTACAAAAAGCACAGTCACCAATTGATGCTAATGTAAAATAATGTACATATAGAGAAGCGTAAGTATAATGTTTTGTAAGAAAAGTAAGCGTAGCATTCCGACTTACCATCATAGGTTGATATTCTATTTGTTTGGAGGGGTATTACTTGGTCCGGATTGACTGGAGACATAAGAAATTGCATCGGGCCATCATAGCCTGTTATGAAAGGAAAAGAAAATGCGCATAACGAAAATATACATCAAAAAACCATGCATGACTCAACTAAACATCGAGAAATCTTGGTTAATAAGGATATTAAGTGGAAAAACACTTACCATGTAGCTCGCGGGAACGGCTTCCTGATATTGGACGTTTTGCTGACCCTACCCTAAGATCATTTGCTTGAACCATACCAGAATTTTGGCGTTTCTGTTTCATCTTTTGTTCCATCAGTTGGCGCTAAAAATAACCAGTAAAATTAAATGAAAAGGCATCACGCAATAGAGGACTCAACACATTTTGATAACACCAGCTCATAAAATATGCAAATATTCAAGAAATGTGCGACTTTTACTAAATTAATTTTAAAACCACTTACTTGCTGTTCGATTTTTTGATCCCGCATTGAAGCCATGTTCGCATGCGTTATTTACTTAGATTTTCACTTTAACTACAACGCACTACAGTTTAGATGTAAAAGTCTTAACTTTTATCTCAAAATTCAATACAATAATTGGCATTTTGTAAGCTCATTTTTTGTTTATAAATCATCTTGCCTACCGTTGCCCAGGAAAATAGTGTTGTCAACGTATAAAACTTCGTCCTTCTGCTAAATAGTAGTTTTTCTAAAATGTCTGATGACATATAAATTATAATTAATGTTGGTTTTCAGTTATTTATAAAACATCGATAGTCACAAAAATGTTTTAGCTAATCACAAAAGTAGGACTACTATTTTAATTTGTTTGTATAATGATTTTTCGTTTCAACATTTTCTTTTTGGCAACAATAGGATTTCTCATAAGTGTTCCTACTACTAAATATTTCACCCGTATTTTGGCAAAATAGTATAATTTGCGGTTAACTCCAAATCTGACTTCAGTCAAAGAAAAATCAGCTTCAGTTTAGTTCATATTTAAGTATCAGATATGTTTTTACATTATTCTACTACACGGTAGTCATAAACGGAACTGAAAAAAAAAAACATTTTCAATGTATGGAAACGGATCCTTTGGGTCTTTTTCTCAAAAGTATTCAGAACTGTAGAGCTGAAAACTAATAGGTATATACTCATAACTGGGCCTACCACCAACACATAGGTACAAATATTATATCGTACCCCATTTAGGAGATAGTTACGCAACTTAAAAAAAACCACAAAAAAGTCATCTAAATAAACAAAATTGGCTTTAGAATTATGTAGTTTCTTTGCAAGAAGATGCCGTAAACTGCACTTTTCCGGAGTATTCATGCCCATTTCTTGTCCAGGGATTTAGATAGCAATGTTCTGTCTATACAGAGGATGTTTAATATTTGTTTATCTGATGATACTCTCATTTTACCAAATTGTGTTTCTTTTTACATATTTCTACGAATACTTATGAACAGAACACTTGCTACATCAATAAAACCCTAATATCCCCATAATTAACAAAAAAGCATTGATAGATATCGTGCAATTGATCTCATTCAAGTATAGTAAGTAGTGTATTTGCTTCCAAGAAATTAAACTTCTAATAATGCTAGCAAGGTAGAAAAATATTATCATACATAAATATGAACTGCCCTGACGCAGATTTTTCTAAAATTTAAATGTCCACTAGCGTCGTTTTTGGCCTCATAGTGCGCCGAGGCGGCTTCGTGGTCTGTAGGTGTAGGGTATTCCGTATATTTGGGGTTTGGGTAACTTAAAAGGGCAAAATTATTATATTTTATAGAAACATTTACGTATCTTTCAAAATTCTTCATTAGTCTGTCCAATGGTCTGACATTACTCTAAGGGTCTGACTGATGTCACAAAATCATAAATGTCATTACATTTTTCAAGATGGCTCCAAAACGGAGTGTTTTAGGATTTTTGAACCCAAAAACCATTAGTACAGTTTTCAGCAATAGTATTGTAAAAACTCCTTATCGTTATGTGCATGGGTGTAATAGTTGTGACAATTTTTTAGGCGGTCACGCCGTATCTTTTGCTTCATTAGCACGTAAAAATTGTAAGTTTTACATGCTTTCATTACATCACCAGTTATGATTTATTTCATGAAGTACATATTAAACGAGCTGAATATAGTATTAGTTAGGCCTTCCTCAATATATATACTCTATATGTAATCGACTGCAAATGTACTTTGACATTTCATGAAACATAACCTAAATTTTCATACTTATTTCGTCTCTCAGATAATGTCGGTGCTAGACATCGATTTATTCACACGACGAACATTTTGAGTGTTCGAGCTGACTACTACAAGGTTCTCGGTGTCGCTAAGAACAGTTCATCCAAAGATATCAAGAAGGCATACTACCAGCTAGCTAAAAAGTACCACCCTGATTCCAACAAGTCTGATCCAGAAGCTTCTAAGAAATTCCAAGAGGTGTCGGAAGCATATGAGGTATGAAAGTTCATTAAAATATAATTTTTCTTGATACTTCTTGGTTGAAAACAATGTCAACAAAGATTAAAACAAAACAGCTGATGAGCTGACCTATTGAAAAAAAAATATAGATTAATTTTAAAGTCAACCTTTGTCCACTAGCTTGAAATTGAGACAAATGACGATGTAGACAAGATTTAGGATTACAATACTTCCACAATCTAAACTAAACTTCAAACGAAAATAGGACAAATGTTTTAAAGATACATAAAATGTAATCTTTTCTTGGTTTCTTTTTTCTAGATCCTCTCTGATGAAAGCAAGCGTAAGCAGTATGACACATATGGCACCACTGCAGAGGATGTGGGCATGGGAGCTGGACCATCAGGAACTGAGGGTTTCACTCACCAATGGCAGTACAAGTCCACCATAGACCCCGAAGAGCTGTTCCGGAAGATATTCGGAGATGCTGGCTTCAAGAGTGATGCTTTCAGTGACTTTGCTGAGTCCAAGTTTGGGTTTGGTGCAGCACAAGAGGTAAAATTATAATTTTATGGTAGTTTTGTTTTTAAGAACTTCATAGATCATTAAATATTATTAAACAGACAAGAGTTGGCCATATTAAGTAAATATTTTCTGAATTTCATACATTTCACAACTTTAGATTGAGTGTTTTTATATATTCACATTTTAGGCCCGGGAAATTAGGTTTGAACCCTGCACTAAATCCTAACAGCGATTTTTTTCTTGAATCATATTTTTGATCTTAGCTGTTCAAATAATATAAAAAATCTCCAGCATCAAGGTAAAAAAAACAAAATCGTATTTTTTTTATAATATTGAGGCAAAATAGCTAACAGGAAAATCAAAATAAATTTAACTAATATATTATATCAGAATTAATCATTATTACTTCCATGGGAATTAAAATTAAAATAAAATAGTTTTTTTTTATTGTACTTCAAGCAAAAATGTTAACATCGTTTTTTTGCATTAAAGCATCTAGTTAAATATTTGAATAGGCTATTCAACAAAATTAAACATATTGTACGTAAGATAATATTAAAAGTTTTTTTGCAATAGCACTTCAAGCAATGTAACAAATAAAATTTATTTGTTAAATTTTTGCTTGAAGTTAAACTAGATTTAATTTAGTTTTACTTTTATTTATAGCCTCTATCCAACCTAATGTTATAAACCTATGTATAAAAAAATAAAAATGTAATTTGCTTTAATGTGTTTAATTTTCTTGTCATTAAGTGAGATAGAGCCTATAAATAAAAGATAAACAACATTTAACACTTACATTTTTTCCTGAATACTGACAATGCAAAAAAAACTTTGATTAATATCTTGCGCTAGTACAATATGTTTAATTTTGGTGAATAGCGTATTAAAATATATAATTAAGTAATTTATGCAAAAAAAAACTGCTGCTAATATTTTAGCTAGAAGTACAATAAAAAAAATCGTAATTTTATTTTTATGGAAATTTCTGTGGACGAAAATGTTATTTTTTTTTACCTACTTTTGATACCTAATCTCTTCGACAAACACTCCATACAAACATATCTAGTACTTAATATGTTTTTCTACTATCTAAAATTAAACTTAGATGTTTTCTTATAAAAACGTACACGCGGGGGTACACTTTTCGCGGTATACATTAAAACATACTCCCTTGTATTTCTGTATACCTTACACGTTAAATGAAGAAATTGCTGTTTTAAATTAATGCAAAGTTAGCCTAAAATTCGGCGTAACGTCCCCGGGCTATTTCAGGATAAATCTTTTATACAGGAAGCTTTCTAAACCAATAATATGTGAATGGCATACAAATTACTGCCATGCATTACATACAGGCCATAAATCATCATCTAGATATTTCAAAATTATTCCTGTAATTAAAATACATATTTTATGCCTCATTGATCACTTAAGAGTTGTTGTTGCAAGATGTTTTTCTCGTTTGTTTAAAATTATTCTACAAGCTAGGATAATAATCAAGGGGTGGGCGCTGAACGGAGGCGATCGGCGGCGGCGATCTCTCGCGTCCGGCCCTGGTTCAGGCCATGGTCCGGAGCGAGAGTGCATGGGAAGCCGTCACTTCCTTCTGCGAAGCAGTAATGCTCGCGAAGGAGGAGGCGGAGCGCGCGAGGGAAATGCAAGATGCGCGCCCTCGCGCCCCTAGTCGCCGCAGGAGACGCCCCGGGCGTCGGGAGTCGCGAGCCGACTTCCGGCCACCGTAGGCGCGGGCTTGCGGACGGTGGGCAATGGGTAGCTCGCCGTCCGATTAGGACCAGGCCCGGGTCGACGGCGCGTTGTGTTCCACGCGCGCCTCAAAGAGATGTCAGCACCAACTGACGGGGTCCGTAAGGGCCAATGCCTGCCAGGGTTGCGAGTTTGTCCGAAAGGGATATCGCGGCCCCGGCACACAGGCAACGGAAGGAACATGGGTGGGTTTTAGTCAGTAAAAGTCTGACACTCCCTCTCGCTCCGCCCAGAGCGGGAGGAGTCATTTGATGATTTCCCACCCAAAAAAAAAAAAAAAAAAAAAAAAAAAAGGGGTGGGCGCTGATCCCTATAATATTTTACAAGATAGTAAGTTATCTTAGCTTAGGTATTAGCTGTAACATGCAACTATAGTTACCTCACATAAGGCCTACTTTTATTATTAACCATATTTTTAACTTGAAGGTGAAAATAAACTATTTAATTTTTTTTTAAATTTCAGAATGGCTTCAAATAAAATTTCCAAATCACGTCACTGTTTACAAACAACTATCTATTCTTCTAAGGCTCTTAATCTACACTAAACAAATGTATTTTCATTTTTCTTTCTATAGATTCAATAACTTTCTATTTTCTTTCCAGGTGGTAGTCAATCTCAAGTTCACGGAAGCAGCGCGGGGTGTCAACAAAGAGATAAATGTAAATGTGGTAGACACATGCCCCAAGTGCTCTGGCTCCCGCTGTGAACCTGGTACTAAGTCCATTAAGTGTACATACTGTAATGGAACAGGCATGGAGACTTTCTCTCGAGGTATGATCGGTAATAAGTTTTTATCCTAAAGCTAAGCCTCCCACTTCCCACGATTCAGATTTTAGGCCGGTCTTAAGAGCGTTCATTTTAAAAGTTGGCAACGTCTCAAATAGCTATCAAATATTTCGCTGTTTTGATTAATTTGGCAATATGAAATATCGCTAACACTTGAACCACTTTCAGAATGCACACTCTTAAAATATTGTTCTTTTTTGTCAGGTCCATTTGTGATGCGTTCTACCTGCCGACACTGCCATGGCACTCGAATGCTTGTCAAGTTCCCATGCATCGAGTGCGAGGGGAAAGGACAGTCTGTAAGTATCTTGAGTACATACTAAGATAAAAAAAAAAAATAAGGTTAGAATGATTGAGTTTTGTAAGCTTTACGATTTTTATACGAGTGGTTTCATACCGAAATTGAGAGACGAATGTGTGACACGTATGTGCTCTCGTCTGAAATCTCAATGTTAAGACGCAGATATATGCCAGTGACCTTGAGTGGTTAGCTTGCGTGTTCTGTACTGAGCTCACGCAACGCGTCGTACGTCGAGCCAGTAATAGGACTCGCCCATCAAGGAGCGCTGTCCCAAATTAGACGCATTATTAATTTATTATACATAAAACAAAAGGTATTTAAAAAAAACACGATTTGATTTTGCGTGATTCTCAGTTTTTAATCCGCGTTAGACATAACTTTACAAATTAATTTCACTATGTAATATAAACATAATATTAAACATTCCTATATTAGATTATTACGAAAATGCTCTAATTTAATATATATTTTTTCCAATTCATTAATACTACTTGTTTAGACGTGATCTTCAGTATCAAATCATTAAAACTCGGTTATCGTCGCCTTAACACAAATTCAAATGTTACAAAGAATTATTCGTCGAATGCCGAAACGAGAGTGGACATGCCTGTGGAATTCCTTGCCGAACAAAGGCCGACATGGTTCCCATTGGTTCAAATTAAGAACTTGGTATTTTTTTATGTGCCTTTGATGTTTTATAACCAAAATAATCTCTCTAAACAGGTGCAACGTAAAAAAGTTATAGTGCCTGTGCCGGCTGGCGTTGAAGATGGGCAGACTGTCCGCATGGCTGTGGGCTCTAACAACGAGATATTTGTCACCTTCAAGGTGGAGAAATCCAATTACTTCAGAAGAGACGGACCTGATGTGCACACTGATTGTTGTGTAAGTGACGGATTTTTCTAAGTTTGTATCAAGGATCTTTTGGCGCGTGCCCAAAACTGGAACTAACGCAGTCATCTTGTTTTGCCAATACATTAAATTTTCACAGGACTATTGCATAAATGTTTACTGTGCTTTTGCGGCTAAATTCTAGCAGCCCAGGGTTTATAAAAATCATGATTTCACTTGATTTTAATCGCGATTATAATCAGGTAATTTAAATCATCTCAACCGTTGGCATACGCGGTTTATAACATCCGTCATATGACTGATGTGGAAACAGCTGATTAGTATATTTTAGTTATTTCCATAGTGTAATGTCGTACGGCATTTTGTTGTGGGGAAATGCAGCCGACAGGCTATATTTGTGCAACAGAAACGATTGAGCAATTAAAACATAGATAAAAAAATAAAATAACACTATTTGAGCAATTTATAACCTAAGGTCTATTTAAATCCTTGTTTCCAATTGATGTTGTTTCCACATAAACAAACATCAACTTTATGCAAGTATAAATAAAGTTGATTTTAGACTAGTACTGTTGAAAAGGTCATAAAAAATATAAAGTTGTAGCGCAACCTGAACCTTATGTGTAAGCATTACAGTTGTTTTTCCTAAATCTCGTGTTTGTTTACATGTTTGTCAAATAAATTGCGAATGCAGATTACGTTGTAGGCATTCACTGCAGGATAAATTTAAACTAGCTAGCCAATCAATAATACTGACAAATATATATTTATTTATTTTAATGATAGTTTGTGAGACTTTCAAATGTATATATAATTATACTTACGAGTTTCTTTGTAGTTTCGCCCTTAATTTGATAAAAGTTGTCAAAAATCAATTACTTTTTGTTTTTCAGATTTCCGTGTCACAAGCGTTGTTGGGTGGCAGCGTTAGGATACAAGGGCTATATGAAGACCATACGTTGCAGGTTAGTGTGCACTGCAAAATAAAAGATTTTCTTACGATTTGTATAGAGCCTCTTTAGATTAGTACCAAAATCTAATAAATATGTAAGCGCCTGATTGCTAGCAAAAAAGCTTCGCGACCACGAAGTTAATAATCTCGAGACCCAATTTCAGTCGCGACGGCTAATCTAGACGGAGAATAGCCAACTATGCAGGAGATATTAAGTGCCCCAGCTGTGTGCACCTTTTTCCTCACTCTTATAGTCTTTTAGAGGTATGAGAAACAGGGTGTACAGTTCACTCATCCTCTTTAGAAAACGGAGGATCCTCCGACCAGACGGGGGTCGTGACTGGCGGGCAACTGCCCGACGATTGATGTCGGATAGTCTTATACAGGGTGTCAGGGACATCGACGCGAAGCCGGCTACCATGGATTCAGTACATGATTCTGAACCCCACTGCGTTGAGATTTTTCGTCGGTTATTTAAAAAAAAAAACAGCTGTTTCATAGTAAAGTGCAATACCTACGCGGTCAAAATGTATGGAGAAGCTGTTTTTTTTTTTAAATAACCGACGAAAAATTTCAACGCAGGGGGGTTCAGAATCATGTACTGAATCCATGGTAACCGGCTTCGCGTCGATGTCCCTAACACCCCGTATATGTCGTTCACGCGGTAAACTCTAATTGCGCGATGCAGGATTTGTGTGACGTCAGGTCTTTGATGCGTAGTTCACATGTGGCGATGAAGATGCTGCCAGAGTCTGATGAGACGGCAATCCACCCCGACTGGAGAGAGATCAGACACAGTACCCATCGGTCCTGCGTCTGATTCTTTCAGTGCTCGCTGAAAGGGTCTCAATACGTTAAGAAAACGGTCATCCATCTATGGACTGACCTCGGCAAGCGTAGCTTAACCTCGCAGACCTTACCTAAAGCACATCTAAAGTAATACATTTGTTGCAGATAATACCCTGCACGTCTTCACACAGCACTATCCGACTGTCCCGAAAGGGAATGAAAAGGGTCAGTCAGCACGGCTATGGGGACCACTATGTGCATATTAAAATACAGGTTAGTACTGCTGAAATTATAGAAGATACGTTTTTTTTATAGGAATCACCTGCTCAATACCCTAATCATTTAATGCAGTCCACAATGTGTACACCCGGCGGCTCGGAACATGAGGCGAGTCGCTGCGCAGTAACGAATTCATGGGTCAGCGGGGGTGAGGGCTGTGGTACTGCGCAGTGGGTAGCGCGCTTCCGAGCCGCCATTTAGTTTGAATTGATTTGTAACTTATTGGTAACTTAAAATTTAATGAGATCATTATGGACCCTGTCGGGCACAGCGAAATATGAGAGAGGAAGCTTTAAAAAACTTCTACTTAACAGTCTTCTTAAATAACATCACGCCTGTAATTCCCCGAAGCGTTAGGCAGAGATGTGTACTATAGTACACACACATTTCGCCAGTTATGTTTAAGTCCCATATAATAGGGGGCGAGCCTATTGCCATTTACCGGGCACAAATCCAGTACATGATTCTGAACCCCACTGCGTTGAGATTTTTCGTCGGTTATTTAAAAAAAAAAAAACAACTGTTTCATAGTAAAGTGCGATACCTACACGGTCAAAATGTATGGAGCAGCTGTTTTTTTTTTTAAATAACCGACGAAAAATTTCAACGCAGTGGGGTTCAGAATCATCTACTGAATCCATGGTAGCCGGTTTCGCGTCGATGTCCCTGCCACCCTGTATAACTTTACAGTTTTTAACACGACTAACTATTTACACTAGGTACTAAATTAAAAGACTAACTAACTAACTAACTAACTAAAAATACAAAAACAAAAGCACACTCAGTCGTAAGTACTCGTTCGCATCGCTGTCATCCGGAATCGTGCCCAGAAGCCTGGCAGCATTGCCACGTTGAATGGCAATGCTAATTCTTTTGCCAAAGAACGAGCCAGCCCTCTGGTCACACGAAGTCTCAACCAAATTTCCTTAAAGTGTCTTTTTAAACATTTTACAGAAATAAATATCATTTATCCGGTCAGATAGGCAGTCGGTTCATGTAAAATACTGGTATTCAGTTGCAACTGGTTAGACTGGAAGCCGACTCCATCAAAATTGGGAAAACCCTAGGCAGATAATAATGATGACATACTATTAAACCCCCACTACACTACTCGCGAAGTTGCTCCGACGAAGTACTCGTCGAAGTTGACCGAAGTCCGAAGTACATGACTACACTCGTGCGAAGTACTACAGGACTCTTCGAGTCGTTTGCCTCGGTCGCAAAAACCGACAACGATTGGAAGTCGCCCGAGGCGAGCGGGGGTTGTACGACGCGAACCGAAGTGCCTTTCTACGCCCTCGTATTTGCATAAGGCGAAAGCGTCAAGGTAGCCCGCGAAATTCAAACTTTCTTACCATTTTTGCAATTTGCAAGTCATGTTGTATGTTGATCTAAATATGATTTGCGGCCGTATCAAATGTTTATTTATAGAATTATAATCATAAAAAATATCAATACAATTCTCTAAGTTCATATAATCGCATTGAATGACTATTTCATTAAATCATGACGAAATAGTCATTCAATGCGATTGTGCTTACTTATGGAGTTGTATTGCTGATTGTAATGATTATAATTATGTAAAGCCATATTGGTTACGGTCGCAAATCATATTTTAATCAACATAAAACCTCACACTGACCTGCAACATGTAAAAAACTAAAGAAAATTTGAATTTTGCAGGCTACCTTAGCGCATACCCCTCAACTTCGCGAGTGTTGTGTGCTTTATATTAATTGAGGTGAAACTTTAACATAGCCCTCTCTAAATTATAATATTTCCTCCACAGTTACCTAAAACTTTGTCGGACCAGCAGAAAGCGCTGATGTATGCGTACGCCGAGCTAGAAGAGGATACCCCTGGACAGATTCACGGCGTCTCAATCGACAGAGATGGTAAGAAATAGCAGAAGCTCACGTAGACAACCAGCTTAATTTACTAGATAAAGCATATCAAAATGACAGGAATATCATAGAAGAATGTAATGTTTAAGATTGTATTTAAATCAGGAAGACTTTATTAAGTGTAAATGCCAATTTAGAATCTCATTTAGGTAGGACATTCACGATCGTCGTAAAACCATTAGTAAGTCATTGCAATGCAACTCTTATAGCAGGTAAGTTAAGGTATAAATTAGAATGATTGCCGAGAGTTTTATCAAACTCACGGTAATCATTCAAATTTATACTTTATTACAATGAGATAAGAGTTACATTGTAATGACATACTGATGGTTTTACGTCATTTAAATTTGACTGTGAATGTAGCTTTAGCGCTTTAAAATTCACTGTGTAAGGCCTCGTCATATTAGAAAGTATTATGTAGAAAAAAAAAACATTTATTTTACAGAAAAAGCAAAAGCTAGCAGTGATACGGACCGTAAATCTGAAACAGGTACGGGTCCTGATAAGATACACTACGCGAACCGCGATAACGACGATCACGAAAAACATAGGACGAAAACGTGGACGTTTTTCGACAGTCTAAGAGAGTCTTATAAGACTAACAGAACGTATTTTGTGACTGGATTCTTTATGGCTGTTGTTATGTGTACGATTGCGATAATGAATGACCCACAAGATCGCTATGGGGCCTTTGAGTATGTGCGCGAGTTAGAGGAAAGGCCAGGTCGGGAGATTGATAAGTCTTTTGGTTATGAAAGATCACTTAAGAGGGAAAGGGAACTTAATCCTGAATTGTATAAGGACGCATGAGAGGTGATGCTAATAAAAAAATAGATTTTTATCTTCGTTACGCTTTTCAAAGAGTATGTATTTATTATAAGTTTTTATGGGGCTGGTTTTGTTTATCATTCCTTTCTCTATTCTTGTATTCTATTCTCTATGTGCAAATGTTATGGACGAATTTATTGAGAGGCATGCGCTAAGGTAACCCGCGAAATTCAAATTTTCTTTAGTTTTTTGCATTTTGCAGGTCAGTGTCAGGTTTTATGTTGATTAAAATATGATTCGCGACCGTAACAAATATGGTTTTACATAATTATAATCATTACAATCAGGAATACAAGTAAGCACAATGGTCAAATGTCATGATTTCATGAAATAGTCATTCAATGGAATTATATGAACTTAAAGAGTTGTATTGATAATTTTTATGATTACAATTCTATAAATATACATTTGATACGGCCGCGAATCATATTTATATCAACTTACAACATGATACTGACCTGCAAATTGCAAAAAACGTAACCAAATTTGAATTTCGCGGGCTACCTTGACGCTTTCGCCTTAAAGCACTTTATTGGTTTTCTGTCAACATTATGTAAAATATTTTTGTTTGAAACTTCTTCAATTTTGGGGTCTTCAAATGGGTCATAATTATTGAATTAGTTATTTATTCTTTAGAAGATTAACTAGGTTAATTCCCGATTCAGAATTCCCGTTTTTTTTTTCAAATGAAGTGTTATGAAATTCGTATACCGCTCGCGCGTTTCGCTCTAAAAGTTCCCATATTAACATTATAATATAATATAAAATACAATACAATAGAGGTAAATATATTTAGTAATCTACGCCAAGCTCCGGGCGTGACACCACGCCGTGTTCGGGTTCGCGACAAGTCAATCGTCATCCTGAGGATGCCTTGTTGAGAGGTCAAACACGTGTCAATTTCTTACAGGGTTTTATATAACTCTTTAGGTATGGTTAAGCGGAATAAGTTACTAAATATATCTACGTCTATTGTATTTTATCATGGATTTCCGCAAGGTCACGCCTGAATCAATTAACTATTATAATATAATATTGAATTATAGTATAATATGATATTGACTGTAGTTAAGTTATGTGTAGATATTTAATAGTGAGAGAGCATTTATGAAAGTGTTGCGAAAGTTGACAGACATAGTTTTTAAATGGTTATAGTATGATGGTCATACATTATATTTTCAAAGATATTGTAAATATTGTAGTCTGTTTCATGAATACACGAAAAATTATTGATATGTTGTTTCATTTCGAACCTTTTTCTTACCCTACACCATCATGCTATAATCCAGATATTTTAAAATCATATCAGCAGAGCTATTCACAATCGCACGGTTCGTTACCGAAGTCGATTGTTAAGGATCGTTTAGGTCCAACGCTACAAAATGGTAACTTTTATGGTAGAAAATGTTCAAGTGATAAATAAAATATGTGTATTAGTATTAGGTATTTTTAACATAACTTAGTAACAAGTTTATTCGAAATAAGGTAAACATAATATGGAATTATTTTATAAAATGACTGCTTGTCTCCTTTTTTATTAAATAATCACTCAATTTTATAGTAGTATTAAGTTATGTTACGAAATACCTAATAATATTAATTAATTTACTACTGAAACATTTTCTACCATAAAAGTTACCATTTTGTAGCGTTCTCTCTAAACGAACCTTAACAATCGAATTTGATAGCAGACCGTGCGGTTGTGAATAGCTATGCAGATGGCACAGCTCAAAGATTCTATAATTTTGGATGAATCCTGAACGTTTTAACAGATGTAGGTCTAGGATAGGATTAACCTGGGAAACGTACGAATATAAACTGCCTTATTACAAAGGTTTATCTTTAAATCAGCGGGTTAATTGCGTAACACACGAAGAGCTGCAATGCCTTTAATTTTTTGACACTTAGAAAACTTTCATTGCGTCATTTACGTTGTCAAGCAGACGAATTTTTGAAACATATGCAGCAATGGATTAGGGATTTTTTTCAAAATCCTTCGTAAGTGTGTTGCGCAATTGGGGTTTATGCTATCGAGTATTTTTTGTACTTCGAACTCTATTTCGACTGTCGTAAAGTTCTTTATACAAAAAATTACTTTAGTGCCGAATCGAAGTTGTAAATTTTGTATTAAGAACTTTATCTTAGTGAGATATTTTTATAATATAATAAAGTTAAATGTAGGTATTACTTCTAATGTATGCATAATTTATAGGCGTACATAACGTTCAAAGAAAAAAAGACATTGGACAGAAGCTGCTAACTAAACTAGTAGAAAAAATAATTACTACAATAAATAATAGTAAAAAATATAGAAAATAAAATAAAGCTTAGTGAAGGGCACTGAACAAAAATGTCTTGGGGAAATATAATATCTATATGAACAGTTATGTAAAAACAAATACTTCAACAAATATTAAGTAAATGAAAGAAAACTACCAAGTATTTTTTCCGAAAACCATCCAAGGAGTCGTGACATATGTCCAGGTCAGAATTTAAATTTTTGTTTAGCATTTTATAATGATTAACCTTTTGAACGCCAGATCATAAACGCAAGCGCGTGCCCTCCACGCCAAGCCACAATTTCACCGCAAATACCTACAAAAAGAATAGGGATTCCAAAACTTTATGGATAAATAAGATTAGTATAACATTTTTGTCTGTAATTTTCGAATAAACATTACTCATGACATTTAAATTTTATTTAATGTCGCACTAATTCCCACTATAGTAATCATTACACGGCATTTACAGACTTTATCAATGTAAAAGCAGGCATTAGGAGAAAAAAATACATTATGGTACAGCACTATTCTCGATCTGCTGTCTTGATATTGTGACAATGGCGTGGGCGGCCAGCCATTATATGGCTTCCTCGCATCTGATTTAGGGATGTAGCAGTACACAATGTCGCTTATCGATTCAATCTAATATCAGGTTTCGTAAAAATCCGATATTTATAATTAATATCAAAATATCCGATTTGATATATATCAGAATTAGGGATCTAGCAACATAACATCTCGCTTATCGATACTTTGTAGTATGATATTAATTTGTAATAAATAAAACTCATTTTAAATTAGCATTTCATCATTTTTATTAGTTGATATTAAAAAAATAAACGTCAATAAAAAATTTTACGTTGACGCACGCTTTACGTCACTTTCGACATTTTTCAAAAATTTTCGGTGTTACCCTTCATTTTTTTGGCGTATTTTTCAGTATTTTCACTATTTTTTTCTTATAATTTTTATTTTTTTCAATATGCCCCTATGATTTTATGGCCATTGGATTACACTTGTGTTTTTTAAATAAATACTGTTTTTTTTATTTTAAATGACTTCTCGGTTTTTTTTCAAAGTCGACAATTTATTATAAAAAATGTTACTTAATCCAATAAAATAACTGATAAGCTTTTAGAAATAATATATCCAAATCGAGCCAATAACATTGGAGATATGACAAACGCTACTCAAAATAATAATAATTGAATAACATAAAAAATATTAAAGATAGACCATTTAAAATTATTTTCGATAATTTTTCATGAATATTCAGAAAAATATAGGCGGTCACATGTCATGGCCATTTGTATAAGACTGGCGTGTGAGAACACTCCTTTTTAAACGTTTAATTTTTCCTTATTTGTCAGCAAATTTCTCAATATCCATGGTATAATTTAATTTGTTTAAAGCAATTAAATACGGAGAAGAGCAAAATAAAATAGACCACGTATATTCAGTAACCTAATCCGCTTAACTGTTCTTAAAGAGGGGGTCCGGGTTCGCAACAAGTCAATCGCCATCCTGAGGATGGCTCGTTGAGAGGTGAAACACGTGTCGATTTCTTTATGGTTCTTTATGACTGTTTAAGAACAGTTAAGCGGATTAGATTACTAAATATACGTCGTCTATTGTATTTTGTAATGGATTTCTGCAAAGTCACGCCTGAATCAATTAACTACGGAGAAGAGCTTAAATATTTAAAGTATATAAATAACAAATGTAGACAAAAAGTAATGATTTACTTAATTGTTTATTTTGTGAACCGCATTTTTGTCACATATTTGTGTCGTTGGCGTACAGGGTACGCGCTTGCTTGTCACGTATATTTGACAATGGCGTTCAAAAGGTTAAACGTTCTGATTAGCGTTCTAGTTCTAATGTCCGTACGACAGAATGGAGGACTAAATGTTGGGTCTTTTTCGTGGAACTGTAGGGGAATCTCTGCTAGGTGACTACAATCAATCTTTCCGTTAAGACTTGTAGCACAGTGCGCGCTACGCCGTAGCTTATTACACGAAGTAAGACTGAATTACTTCGGACCGAATCAGTTGTTCTAGTTAATGATGAGACTATCACCCCAATTGCGTAACACACTTTCAATCGCAATCGGAATGTTAAGGAAATTCCTAATCCATCGCTTCATATGTTTCAAAAATGTCGTCTGCTTTACAACCTAATCTGCGTGCGCAATTTATTTGCTAAACATGTAAACAAACACGAGTTTTCTACTTAGACAAACATCAACTTTATGTTAGTGTAAATAAAGTTGATTTTAGACCGAAAAAGTCATAAAAAATATGAAGTTGTAGCGCAAACTGAACCTTACGAGTAGGCATTACAGTTGTTTTTTGTGAAACTCGTGTTTGTTTACATGTTTGGCAAATGAATTGCGAACGCAGTATAAGTAACGCAATGAACGTTGTTGAACTGTCAGAATGCCATTGTAAGTGTGTCTATGTAATTACCCCGCAGATTCATTGCTCAATTAATGTTGATTTCGGTAAACAGGTATTGAAAGAATTCAGGTAAACACAAAATGTGACTTGTATATGAACAAATACGCAATACTACATGAAAGAGAGAGAGGATATTCTTTCAGAAGCATGAATAGCGAAACTGGAAAAAGTTAAAATGAGTATAGGAAATATTGTAATGTTGTCATTGTTAATTGGTTTCCAGGAGCATTACGAGAGAAATAACGAACAAACTATATAAGCCTTATTTCTTGTAGGTCAAATAAAATTGTAAGTTAAAATCAATAGAATTTAGTCGAGTTTTCATTAGTTTGAGTATGTATGTTCCCTTGTGTGACTAAACTATTTTAAAGTTCTAAAAGTATCTACAGAATAGTCACAAATCGAAATCGAAAATATTAGCAGAGTTGCTAGAAAAAGTTGACCTTTATAGTTTACGGTGTGATAATTTGATGTTGCCATATCATCATAGTTTCATGCATTAGATCCATAATATTCACCTCGATTTGTTTTAATTAATGTCTGTAAGTAATATGACGCAAAATCATTATTTTATTCATTTTGTTAACAAATTTTGAGTGATACACCTACTTTAGATTTCAGGGCAAATCTTTTATCAAACCCTCCGTAACAGAGGAATTTACTTTAAGGTAGATGCGCAAAACTAGCTCGCGAAATTCAAATTTTATTATGTTTTTTGCGATTTGGTCTCAATGTCATGATTTCGTGAACAAGTCATTCAATAGATCGATTCTAACTTAGATGTATTAATGATTCTAATTCTGTAAATACATATTTGATATGGTCGCGAATCATATTTTGATCAAGACCCAAATTTAATTGAGACCTGCAAATTGAAAAATAAAGTTAGATAATTTGAATTTCGCGGGCTACTTTTCCACATCCACCTTAACTTCCAATTTTTGGGCCGGGTGATGATCGTCACTGCTGTGTTTCGTCACTTCTGTGACATTTGTAGTACCTAACATAGTATTGTCTCGCTCTCTCATACTGAAATTGTACCGCCAAGTCCCTCTTAGAACGTGAAACTGACGATTTTTTGAAGATCCTAAAAATCCTGCTAAGTTTTGCTCAATTAATGTTATTATTAAAATTCCATTCAACATTTCAGGTAAGAAAGTGTCAATATTTGAGCCCCTTGATTTGGTGGACGCCGTCAAAGAGGCCATAAGAGCCAAGAAGTCTATTGAGGGAACAGCCACCGAGGAGGAAGTGCTCGAAGAATCTAAGAGGAGCAAAGCGTAGATAGCGATTATTATACCTATGTATATTGTAATAAGGGTTGAAGCGCTTTGCTGATAAAAAGTGGTCGTGTTGCTGTCTTTAGCATATACGGCTCGGTTTTGTAAAATTGGGAGTAGGTAGTAATTATGGATTGCGCTTGTGTATGTTTGAGATGAACACTTCGTCGAATATGTAAGGAGTGTTTGTCGCGCTTATTACTTCATTTGCTTACTACTCCGTGGTAAAATATCAAATTTTACAAAAAAAATAATAAAAAAATGAAATTAATATTAAAAGACGTCGAATTCCAAAAATGCTAAAATTTTTGAGATGAGAATAATTCTAGAATTTAGTTTACGAAAGGAATCGAAATATGATTGTTTTAGTTCTATATTCACCTTAAATTAATTTATTTTTTATAAATTGTTTTGTCCTTTATCACCAAAGCGCTTGCACTAGCCTCTTCATAGTTAAATGTTCCGAAAAATAGGTTATAAAATTCTCGCTTCTCTTCAAGCAATGATAATATTATTTTTGTTTAAATGTATTTGAATTGACCAAAAATAGGTTTTCATTCACCCATTTGTATGATTTACTTTACAATTCTGTGATACATGTAGAATGGTAAAATAATTTCGGTTTAGGTTTGCGATAAAGGTGTTAAAGTTGCTGTATGTCTGAAAATTTGTTTTATTGGACATTTCACAAAGTAATTGTAATCAAAGACGCTGTACATAGCCGTTGACTAGTGTGTAGGAAATGGTAGATAAATAAAACAACAAATTACTTAAAGCTTTGTTTTATTTCAGAATATTTTAATGCTTTACTGTGGCAGTGCATAGAGTTAAATTTACTAAACGACTTGTCTTATTATTATTATGAAACCTAGAAAACTAAGGGCTTGCGCAGACTGGCGGATGGGACGGGAGAGGATTTTAAATTTATCCACTCGAAATAAGGTATATATTTCAATGCTCGGTGATCGACCTTGGAGCATCGTAGCGCAGTTTTCTCTGGAGCATCGAAGAGCACACGGAGGATATCGCGGCGGGAGGCAGCGGTATGCGCCGGTATGCGCTGGAGTCTGCCACACTCTTTTCAAAAGCAACTTTTCGACTGCGTAATCGCCAGTGGAATAATCAAGTCCACCCGAGAGATGGCTACTCGGCGGACGCTCGCGGTATCGTAGATAATTTTTCTTTTCAGTGTGCGCAGGTGGATAGAAGAATCCTCCTGGATGCTCTCCCGTCCCGTCTGCAAGTGTCCGCAGGCCCTAAGACGCCTATAAACATAAAACTGAATATTTTATAATGGGCATCTAATTTTAGCGTTTTCCAGCGTAATTGCAGCTATGGGTTCCTAGAAGACCGGCCGTCACTGCTGCAGTGACAGCTGTCATGAAAATGATGGCAGCGGAGTTTGACATTACAATGGCAAAAACGCTCTCTAAGAAAACAAACTAACTTTTATCATATCTTCTTCTTTCGTTCGTTTCAGTGACGGCATTCGACGATAAACTGCGCTCATCGCTCATCTAGGAAACTAGCTTTATGCAGTACCTACTAGGCGTTAGAGCTAGAAAATGTCACATCGCCCATTATAACAGCGCAGTAACGTCCCGGCACCGCCTCGAAAAATCTAGTCGCCAACGCGCCGTAAGCAAAGCGACCGCTCGTCGCCGTAAGCAAGGCGACCGCTAGTAGTCAACGCGCCGTCAGCAAGCCTACCGCTCGCTACCGGCACGCCACCGCTGAGGTGACAGCTTGTTGTTCATTCACAAGCGAAGCTACACCGCGCGGACGGCGAGGCCCCCGGCATGCATACCGCCTGTAGCCGCCTCGCTTGAAACGTGCTGTCGGTACGACGTGTGATGACTCGCGGACCCCTCACTGCCCACTCGTCCACTATTTTGTATAGCCATCGTAAAATAGACTTTAATACATTTGACTTAAAATCCTAACTTGAATGACAAGTTATTTGTCGTGTCGGAACAGTGCTGCTATAATGAGGGATGTCCTTAATAATGTGTTTTGCATGATGATTTAGAGACAGCAATACCAACCTACAAATTAATACGAAAAGCCCCCAGATAACTGACCAGAATTAAAACTATTTCAAGATTCATTCATCGCTCTCAAACAGCCTATACTTCTCCGTCATGGAAGTGACGGCGGCACCGCTGTGCCGACGCAACGTTGCCAGCGCGCTCGACAGCAGCATCATAGCTCCCTCCACGTACCAACCGTACAGGATGCGGACGTGACCGTTTATCTGAAAATTATTGGCGTTATGTTCAAGCCGTGGCTGGAGCCCTTAATTTATTAAGACATCTCAGGGCGGCTATGAAGTATGCCATCATCATTCCACTGCGAAAAAAGGATGGTGCTATCGGCCTTGTATAGCTCTGTCTCTCTATCACACCGGAGAAATGGTGGCATTACTACGTCATAGTACGGTCTCTCGGGTCTCTCCTAAGTCGACCTGCGAGATGCCATAAAAAAAAAAAAACGGTTATGTTCTAGTCATGGAATTAGTAAGTACTTTTTAGCACATCATAATCATTCTAGAGGAAAGCTTGTTTTAAAAAAGATCTCCATATTAATAATAACCATTCCTGGCTGTTGCTGTCGCAGCTTGTTTTGTTTTATAACAGAGAGATATTTGGTGTCCATCCTTCGTGCTTGACAATACGAGTGATAAGTGGCTTTTAGTGGGTGGTCTATATTTGTACATTCGTATTAGGTACCTATCTATCAATTTTAGCCTGTATTGCTCCCCCACTGCTGGGTAAAGGACTCCCTCTTCCTTTCACTCCCCACTGTCACTTCCGTCTTCTGCTATTTAGCCTCATAATTTAGGGCCGGTTTGTGAAAGTGACAGAGCAAAGTGTGAAAAGGTGAACGCGATAATGACGATAATGACAAGCGTGGGTGTAGGTATTTCACCTAAGAGTGTGACCTTTTAAAACGACGCCACTTCTGAAAATATACAATTTTATACTTCGTGTGGGCACCCATTATTGTGTTAAGATAAAAGTACTCGTGGGTGTGCTGAAAGTTACTCGAACTAAAAACAGCGAGACCATTAACACTGTGGTCCTAGCACGAAAGTGCGGAGTAAACGTAATGTAAATTAGAAAATACAACTAGGTTGGTTTTTGGTTTAGGCATGTTTACAGGCAAAACTTCCATTACCTACTGTGATTAACGGTCAATGGGACACAATGATCAGAAGTTGACTTGTGCTTCAGACCTTACGAAGCTAAGTTTATTTAGCTTTGCTCATGTAGCCAGAGGCGGATTCAATTTCGAGGGTGCCCTAGGCAAGCACCTCATCGACGCCCTTCTAGAGGCCATACTTCATCATTTCAGCCGAAAGACGTCCACTGCAGGATAGGCCTCCCCCAAACGGGGGGTTTGCCATAATCGCCACGCTTGGCAGGCGGGTTGGCGATCGCAGTATGGTGTTAAAATACATAGAGAACGCTGCTGTCCATTCTCTAGTGAGTCCCTTAGTCGCCTTTTACGACACCCACGGGAAGAAATGGGATGGTAGGTACTCAAAATTCAAATTCTCGGTTTAACGTGCTTTCTGAGGTTCGGAGGAGTCTCGGTATGTTAAGAAGGTCACCCATCCACAGACCAACCCCGGCAAGTGTAGCTTAACCTGATGTATCGAACCGTGTGGCTGTTATTACTTAGCCACGAGCTCCTAAAAAAAGAATAACATAAAATTTATATTTTTTTTTGTTATTATTTTTTTGTTTAAAAACTTCAGCGCGCGCACCCCTTTGTAGCCTCGCGCTCCTAGGCACGTGGCTAGATTGCCTTAGGGATAATCTGCCTCTGCATGTAGCTATCTCGTGTTTTCATACTTCGGTTCATAGACCATGGGCGAAGCTAAACGAACTTAGCTTCGTTCCTAGTGAGGCCTGCGCTTTAGTGATGGCTAAGATACTCACGCAATCCAATCCCCCACTAGTGGTGAACTCTAGCGGGAACAAAGCGATATCCAGCGAAGTATTCCCGCGCGCTAGGCCGAACGCAGCCGCGCCGCACACGTAGTATAAAACAGCGACGAGAGGCACACTCCGACATGCGCCTAACACGCTGAGGAAACGCTGGAAAAAGATAATGTTGTGGTAAAACTGTAAAAGGAAGCTTTGTATGTGGCAAAATAAGGGTTGTTACCTACCTGCCAATCCTGTAAAAATCTCAGTGAGCTGTCTGATGCTAGGGATTGACACCAAAGAGTACTATATAATACAGAGTGGCAGGGACATCGACGCGAAGCCGGTTACCATGGATTCAGTACATGAATGAGAACCCCCCTGCGTCGTTTTTCGTCGGTTAAGTATTAAAAAAAAAAATGCTGTTTCATAGAAAACTGTAATACCTACGCGGTCAAAATGTATGGAGCAGCTGATTTAAAAATAAATAACCGACAAAAATTTCAACGCAGGGGGGTTCAGAATCACGTTCTGAATCCATGGTAGCCGGCTTCGCGTCGATGTCCCTGCCACCCTGTATAGGTACATAACGGGTAAACTATTGACAGCTCGCTTCACCTAAGTTGTACGATGAGATTTTTACAGAATAGATCGGCTGCAATAGACACGTGCTTGGTTAGTTCTGGACACACGTAGGTCCGATATCATAATAAGCATAATCAGCCGATAATGTTGGGAACTGCTGGGACACAGGCGTCCTAAGCTCTCTGTGAGAGGCCGTAAAAAACCATTCGGGATTGGTAGATCCGATAGGCGTTCAACGAACTTTTTTATTGCGGACATGAAGGTGGGTAGGGGGTACAGGTACTGACTATGAGGCAGCACACTCAAACCATTTATTTCAATTAGGTAGGTAAAACGACTTCTGACAGTTCAAAGGAGGTGTTAGAAGTCGGTCAGTCAGAAAGACGAAGCTAAGGGAATTCGGTTTCAAGCTAATTCCTTACCTAAAATTTGTGGACACCTTCTTTCTTATATTTATGGTGGACACCATGTTCGTCGAACTCAAAGACGGCTTTTGTCATAGTCATAAAAATGCCACAAATTGGGTGACACTCACGATAAACTAATTGAACAGACTTCAGCAAAAGTATCTACCTAATATCTATTAACACTACGTAAGTAGATAACTACGGCATATCTTTGTGTATCTAGATAAACCAGCGCCGAGCAAACCGTGCAAAAACATGGATTAGATCGTACCTTTTACTCAGTAATCTTTTTATTTTCTGCTGCTCAGATGGGGAAATTAAGCAATTTATCAATGAAACCCCTACCATTATTTTCTTTCCAATACCGCTTCTGTTGGGAGCCTTCAGAACTTCCGAACTTCGACTGCAGTTAGGACTTTCTGGAACAAAACACACTATTAGCTAAACCTCATTATTATATTTATTTATTTCTTACGTACCTGTATTTTTGACCGACACCTTAAGTTCTGCTTAGCGGGTCGATGGCAATCTAAATGGACTCGGCCCAGAATTCGGCTACGTGTTTGGCGCCATCACTAGCGGGGTTAGGGGTCATTCGGCCCACTATGGAACTGGGACCGCGGACCAGTTACCCCTTTTAAAAATTGATAATGGTTAACTGGGCCCACATCTGTGTTGATTCAATCAAGCGAAGGGTGGCTTAAAATGGTTTATATATTATTAAGTAAATGGTGAAATAAAATCTGGCTCACGCGCGGTTGGTCACAGTTCTAACCTAACCTAACCTATTTCTTCCAGTTCAAAATGATGAATGAAGTATCATGTGTCATGTGCTACATAATTTTGTGACAGAAACGAATCGCTGCAAAACCGACTTCACGCAGTCTTGTCTGCCCTACCCCTAGAGTGTAATTTAAGCCCGAGTAGGTGCGGCGGGGGAGGGGTGGGGCGGCCCGCGAGCTGAGGCTGGCCGGCGAAGCCGAAGCTGCGGTGGTGAGCGTTAAAACCATCTGCAACGATAAGCTCGCGTGGGGCCGCCCAAACCCCGCAGCGCCGGAGTGTTGACAGAAATATAATTTGTTCGATATTTTAACAAGTAGGGATTTTTAACGTAAATATAATGAACTTAGGTGTATTAAATGTTGAAATTTTGAACTTAGGTATAATGACTATCGACATTTTTAATCAGTCGATATTTTAATCACTCGGCATTTTAACTTAAACATTTTAAGTTTAGGTATTTGAATTTTTGACGTTCAATTAAGTACCCCTTCGAACGCAACGAAGGATTCTAGGGCTCCCGACTGCAGCGAGGCAGCTGTGAGTTAACTACTAAGCGGAGCGAGGGAGGATATAGGATTCAAGCTCGCCCAAGACAAAGACACTATATCCCCGTGGAGAATACTCTACTTTTCGCATCTACTGCGAGGTGACCAATTCGATTCTCGGATTAGTAGTTCATGAAACTGTAAATAACCAGAATACCTTGTTATGTGCAGTTTCATACACAATTTTATATTAATTCATGCAATTTCATCAAAAATACAATAAATAATCTAAATTATTTTGTTCGTCAACGGCACCTCAAACCTATGAAGAACTGAGAACTCTTTGGTCGAGCTGTAACTTAACAGAAATACCTAATAAAAAAGTTTTAACACGAATTAAGTATTTAGTTGACATTCCATATTCAAATCACATTATGCACGCTGGGTATGAACCATTCCATGGTGGTGAATTCTATATGACCCGCTGGGGTTATATAGAAATTATGTACAATATTATTGCCCAGCTAGAGCCGGGGTCTTTAATGACAAGTCTTATATGTTAGGTTTCATGACATACAATTTGATATTAGCGAGCAGGTGGAGTCAAAAAAACTTAATAAAAGGGCAAACAATTTATGCAGCAGGTGTCTTTAGGTATTTTCATTAGGACAGTTTTCATTTCAGAATTGTTTGTCTCTAAGAAAATCACGATATGATTACGATTCATCAACACTTTACAATTTTGCTTGGCAGACTGTTGTACTCGTAATTATCAGTAAGTGCGGCGGCGCAGGCTGTGAGAAGCACTGGTAATTCACTTAATGCTTTGTTTAATTACTACTCGACCGCTACTTCGCGTTGCATTAAAGCGATTTTGGAATTTGAATGGCGTTTCAGAACCTCGAACGAAAATGGGGTTTAATGTAATCAAAAATTTAGCTGACTGTTAAGAATGTGCCGTGACAAGAATAAATATATACGTATTATGCAACCACGTCTGTTATTTCGTCATAAATAAGTGTGTTGAAAAACGTCGTTTTATACCCGTGTGCATTAATGTCATTGCATTCTCTGCTCCATTGCAGCCCCAATGACTGGGCATTACGGTTACTTCGCAAGTTGAGGACCTCGTATATTCACCAGAAAGATGGTGACCCGTCTACGCTGTTCTCACGAGGATGATTCAACTAAACTAAATTCGCAATTTTGGAGATAAACTAAAGAACAGAATATATTCTTTATTATTTACATCATAAACCCATGTTACAGGTCGTCGTGGACCTTGGGGAACAACCCAATGTTACATATATAAATGTAGAAAATTTACATAGGGTGAGACAATGGGCCGTCTTATCGCTAAAAGAGATCTTTTAAAGACACCTTTCGATGTATTAAGGGAGAAAGGAGAGATAATACTGCTGGTAGTCTGTGTTGTACCATTTACATATATACAGTAAATATATACCTACATATACAAAACATTTACTTATCTCTTAATATATACAATTTATAATAATAAAACTAGTGCAAAGAACATAAAACAAATTCTTATAAACCTACATGGGCACTTATGAAACGTCAGAAGCTAGGTGCACGGTTCCAATTCGTCGTTTTCTATGGAGGAGAGCCGGCAAGAAATTCCACGGTTACTCTTTTAAAAATAAATGGTTCTTACAATGTTTTTAAATTACAGTGTTAATAGTTGTGAGAGAACAGTGTAGGCCTATCAACGAGTACCAGGTACAGTCAGCATCAAAAGTTGATGACCACAATTAGATTTTCAAAATCGTTGTATAGTGAAGTGCTAATAGTGAATACGGTGTACAGCGATTTTGAAAATCTAAATGTGGTCATTAACTTTTGATGCTGAATGTAGTTAGCAAAATAGAAAATGGTCCACAGATCTACAGTCTCGTTCTCACATTCACAAAATCTAAAAGAAAATAATCTTTATAAAAGATAAATAAAATAATAAAAATAAAGATTAAACCAAATGGAATGATTGCCACTACCAGGTGTTATGGGTGACAGGGCTCTCTCTATAAACATTTACCAGATAATATAAACAAGTTCGGAGTTACATAGTGATTAGTGTCACTAGCGATTGCCGGAGCAAGCAGCATGGTTATTATAGTTTAATACAAAACAAAAGAATGGAATTAAAATTATATAAAATAAAACTTAAAACTATAAACTGTAGCCATTCTCTAAGTGTATATATATGTGTGTGTGTGTGTGTATGCGTGAGTGTGTATGTGTGTGTGTGTGTGTGTGGGGGTGTGTGCGTGTTTGTGTGTGCACGGGCCTACTGTATAAGTTTGCCCTATTTTATGGATTTTATAATATGGAGTACAAGAATAAATAAGTCGGTTCTTTTTTTTAGAGTAACTTTTCTAATAGGTTTTCTGTTTCCTTATACGTATGAGTCATGATCCATTTACTCACTAACTTTTTACACTCAAATTTATTCATTTTATAGATGCCACAGTGTTTGTTAACTGCATTGTACAAGCGGCTTCCCAGAATTCGGAAATTTCTTTCAGCAAACTTTATGGACAAAGTCTGAAATAAATTATTACTATACAGGGTGTCAGGGGGACATCGACGCGAAAACCGTTACCATGGATTCAGTACATGATTCTGAAACCCCCTGCGTTGAAATTTTTCGTCGGTTATTAAAAGAAAAATCTGCTGTTTCATAGAAAAGTGCAATACCTACGCGGTCAAACTGTATGGAAGAGCAGTTTTTTTTATTTTTTGGAATTTCGACGCATTGGGTTCTGAGTGATGTACCGAATCCATGGTAACAGTTTTCGCGTTGATGTCCTTGCCAATCTGTATAGAATTAATATTGGAACAGTAGTTTTAAAATTTTCAGAAAAAAAGTCCAATATACTTCGCGTAAACACAGAGCAAACAATAAGCAAACAGCGGCGAGGCCCGGATGATAAAACATTTACGGACCGGCCGATAGCCACATTACCGAATGTTCAGCAACCGTATGTACGCTTGCAATGAAAATGTATCGGATGGTTTGTGAGTATGCAATGTGTAAATAACTGATAGCGATATGCACAATGGCCAATGCTGTTTTGTTCCATTTGAATTCAGCCTAAGGTTTATTTATAACCTTGTTTCCAATTGATGTTATTTCCACTATAACAAACATCAACTTTAAATAAAGATGACTTTAGACTGCCTAGTACTGTCAAAAAGTCATAAAAAAATATGAAGTTGTAGCGCAAACTGAACCTTATGTGTATGCACTACAGTTGTTTTTCCTAAAACTCGTGTTTGTTTACATGTTTGGCAAATAAATTGCGAACGCAGATTATATACAGGGTCAAATTAAATTATTTAGCGAAACTCCGCAGACGTGATGGGTTTCGATATCTGACTGAGAAACTTGATTTTATTTTACCACTTTGTCGGCGACTTTCTTCGGGCATAACGCTTTTTCGATACTTGACAGTTTCTGCCAGTTTACCTACCGCAAGCCGCGTTAAAGAACTTCGTTCCAAAAACAAAATATTTTATTTCACACAAGCTGTCCAAATTTGACCTGAAGGCCAATTCTCGTCCTCAAAAAACGTTCACATTCTAGTCGCAATCTGTCAAACTTGTCAAAAATGTTGGTTAATTGATTGTATTTTTGACAGATTGCGAATGAGATGCGAATGTGAACGTTCTTAAAAATTACGGGAATTGCCCCTCAGTTCGCTGTCCTGTCCACATTTCATAAGTCCTTAAAAAGGACGTTCAGCTTTCTTTTTTCTTTCCATAAAGACCTAGTACGGACTCCAACAAACCTTAAAAAAAAAATGCGAAATCGGTCGAGCCGTTCTCAAGTGACGCGCTTACCAACGAACAGCATTTCATTTTTATTTTAGATAAACCTACATGGACACTTATGAATCGTAAGAAGCTAAGTGCGCGGTTCCAATTAGTCGGTAGGTACCTATGGAGAGGAGCCTGCAAGAAAATTCACGAATGTTTTCAAATACGTAACAAAATAGAAAATGGTCCACAAATGGAAGTATCTATGAGACTACAAGGCCTACAAGGTTCTCTCATTCACAAAATAGAAAATAACCTGTAATAAAGAATATAAAAATAAAAATATCAAATTACATGATTTTTATTACAGCAGTTACCTACAAAATCTGAAAGGATATCATGTTCACAACAAAAGCCACTAATAAAAATTAAAGTTTTATTAGTGTATACCTACTTCATGTCAAATCATCTCTCCAAAGCATTATTTACATGTAAGTACCTGAATATTGTAGTGCTTGCTATATTTATTAGTGAAGGAAAATATTGTGACGAAACCGGCATGTCCTAAATCCAAAAATTCTAAGACAGGTGACATCCATGAACCCGCACACGTGGATTATGGCCCACTCCCTCTCACGGAGATGAGGACTGCGTCCCACCAGTGGGAACATTAAAGGGTGATTATGGCCCACTCCCTCTCACGGAGATGAGGACTGCGTCCCACCAGTGGGAACATTAAAGGGTGATTATGGCCCACTCCCTCTCACGGAGATGAGGACTGCGTCCCACCAGTGGGAACATTAAAGGGTGATTATGGCCCACTCCCTCTCACGGAGATGAGGACTGCGTCCCAACAGTGGGACCATTAAAGGGTGATTATGGCCCACTCCCTCTCACGGAGATGAGGACTGCGTCCCACCAGTGGGAACATTAAAGGGTGATTATGGCCCACTCCCTCTCACGGAGATGAGGACTGCGTCCCACCAGTGGGAACATTAAAGGGTGATTATGCTGGGAGTAAAGTTTGGAAAAGACTACTTAGATAATGAAGAGTGAACGTGAGTGACGCCCAAACATCCAATTTTTCCGTGAAATACCGTCTCAAGGAACGTAGATTACAGCATAAGCTGTTTAAGAAAACACCATTTTCAAAGATTCGTCTCCAGGATTTCACTAAAGACGTTATTGAAGCCTCAACTGTCTTCAATCAAGGAGACTAGACGATATCTCACTATTCGAAGCTCAAGACATATTGTAATATGCGTAATATTGCAACTGTCCACTGTTCACTTGGACAGTTGTAACATTACACGTTGGACACATGGACAGTTTCCATGATTCACAACATCTGATATCGGTTGATGAATCGTTTGCTGCTTTATACTATTCAAACACAACTAGAAATGGAAGGTACATACAGAAGTTCAACAATAATCTCTTCCTTACAAGGATAATAATACCAGCTTATAATTGTCCTACTGCAGGGCATCGGCCTCTTCTCATACACAGAAGACACGAGCATTGGTCACCACGCTTGCTCAAGACGGGTTGGCGATTTCAGACTTATATTAACTTTCCTCACGATGTTTATTCTTCACCGATGTCAGTAATGTTCAAGATAAACTTAGAACGTCAGATGATTTGAAAATGTCATATTGGTTCCTGCCAGGTTTTGAACCCACAACCTCATGTATGAGAGGCGAAGCCTTAACCACTAGGCTATCACGAAAATGAAGGTCTTACAAGAATGCTGATGTACAAGTACTCTATGGCTCCTTAGCGACTCTTCTTGTAATTTTTACTGAAGTCCCGCTAAAAGATGCTACGGCAATCCAAGCTGGCAGTACAATAACTATCCAGAACCGGCTGAATTTACCGACATCCTAAGTTAACAATAAATATTTAAATATTTTGGAGAAGTAACTCAACAGTTAAATGTCAAGTCCAGATATGGTGCGATCTTCCTGACTCTGCTTGTGGTTTTGACTTAGTTAAGAGTCTTCGAAATCCCCCACTGGTCAGCCCACCAGTAGGTATTTGGTACTATAGAGATATGAGGAAGAGGGTGATAGTTCACTCATCCTCCATAGAAAAGGGAGGATCCTCCGACCAGACGGGTGTTGTGTCTGGTGGGGATCTACCCGACGATTAATGTCGGAAAGTTGTATATATGTCGCAGGTAAATTTTATGATTCGTCATTTTACAAACGGCACCATCCATTTACAAACGCTGGCAGTTTTGCAAAATGCCTAAGGCAAAATGTAAATTGTTTCGTGACTTTATAATGTGTCACAACCTTTGATGGACAATTCAAACGTCGTTTACAAAATGCCGCGGCAAATTGAAGTTTTTAGTTATCTGGCACGTGAAAAACGTAAGGTGTCCATGGAATCTGATGGTCGGAGGACTCCTGCAGAATATTATTGGTACGAAATTCTCGAAAATTTTGAACTGCAACACACAATTTAATGCATTATTTTTTTATAGTTTATAATCTAACGGAAATAATGTCGACAAATTGTAAAGTGGTATCAAACTTGTGTGGGACGTAACGCATCTTACGCTAATACTAACTGCCTACTAACCTGCTTAGCTACGAGCAACTTGGAAGTAGCGCTCGCCGGCCGCTGCCGCGGCACCGCTCGCTTCGCTTGCTCGGCTCGCGCGCGGTTGCTCACAGTTATTTATTTATTTATTTATATATACTTTATTGTACACCAGATTATACATTACATAAAGAAAAAGTAATAAACTACAAAATATACAATGGGCGGCCTTATCGCTTACTGCGATCTCTTCCAGGCAACCTTGGAATGGACAGTGATTTTCTGGACATAAAATGGGGTTGTCTTAGGTGCAAATAAAAGGTATATAAGTACAATATACTATAATATATACACAGATAAATGCTATATAATAGATACATGGATACATACATACTAACTACTCGTATATAAGCAACGAAAATAAATGACGAATATTATTGCAGCTAACGATAAAAACAGAATCATAACGACAAGTAATGTTATTTCACGAGTCTTTTAAACACTGGCAACGATTACGCGCGCTTCAGTTCACAGACACAGACATCGCACAGATGTTCGCAGACAGTTTTATGTAAATCCTGTATCGCGTAGAAACGCGATACAGGATTTTTCGTGACGTCAGTGTGATGCGTAGTTCGCATGTAGCGTTGTAGATGCCGTCACAAAACCTACAGATGGCTAAATGGTCGGACGGACAGCCTTCGGGGTTATTATGTTATACATTACAGTCAAAAGACGTCTACTGTTGGATATCTATCTCCTAACAGAATCGCACGACGATTACACCAGCATAGCATCTAGCGAATTGATACAACCTTATTAGGCCGTCGTTATAAGCCTGATATAAGTCCATGGAGTTTCTTGCCCATTCTTCTCCATAGGAACCTACTACGGTTTGGAATGGGCAACTAGCGTGATCTTTCTAATTGACCGACTCCTTGACAATTCAAAAGTGCCTGTATCTAAATGTTTTATTGAAATAAATGCTTTGAGTATTGAGTAAATATAAAGTCAAATGGAGCTTCTGTAATTATATTTGTTTCGTGCTTTTCAGTGTGAACAGACATTGAGCTACATAATTGAAACTGTCCTGTTTGTAGCACCTTGATAGCTTTATTGTCGTACAGTGTAATTATAACGTTCTGCTAATAAATACTACATGTAGTTATGATGTTTTTGTTTGCTACGGTGGCACTGTGATTTAAATTATTTTGCTGGTCCAACAATATGTAGTTAACATAGTTTAACAAACAACAGTAGTGAGCAAAAACAACAAACGTATTTACTCGTAGGTACTGTTCTAGAAGTTGTGGGTTCCAAAACAAACATCTCTATCAAAATACTGTTAGGTCTATGGTTTTGGTAGGACTTGGAAGAGTGCTTGTTGTGTTGGGATGACAACTTAATTTAAAATAACTAGAGCTTAACTGATTTCACTGAAAGTAAATTATAAAGAGTTCCTACAGGCGTATATCAAAGAGTAAGTATTAATTATTATTTCATAAACAGTATTTTTTTTGTCTATTTGCTGAACATAATATTTTTCGTTATATTTAAATAATTGTATGATTCTAGACATTCTAATTCAGAGTTCATTTGTTATTAATGTACCTTCCTCAGAGTAAATAAAAAACCAAAACAGAGCGCTGTCAACAGTGAAGTGAAGCCGGTTTCGTAAACGTGTGCACTTTGTGTGTGTAGTTTGATTGTAGTGTCATTGTAAAAGGTTGTAACTGTGTGCGTGTGAGCGTGTATGCACAAAGCGGCGGTGTAGTTTTGGCATGCTTCACTGTATTGTTCGCAGCGCTCTGTCTTGGTTTTTTATTTGGTCTGAGGTACTTTCAGGTGTATATCTTCCGGCTACTTCGCACTTATGACCGAAAAGACTCGCTCACAGAATGGTCGTTGTCACATTGGACGATAACGATAACGACACGATATCGTCGGAATGGTTGTTTCATACAATTACGACCGTCGTCCGTCGTTTTACCATTGCCCGGGTCGTCACAAAGCAGTTGTGAGTTGGCTTTTGTATACGATGGACGACGACGACGTTTTAATTGTATTGTCAAAAGTTCTATGTATATTAATTTCGCCCTCCATGTTTAAACGTGTCTTCCCTGCCACGCCGACGCACGACGAAACTACTCGCGCGAGTGCCGACAGTGGGGAACGTGCGGGTGGGAGGGGGAACGGGTGGGTGGCTCCGCCGCTACGCGCCTACAAATGTGAACGGCGCTATACTTGCCAGTATGCCAATATTATGTCCGATCCGACAGAAATTGTGTCTGAACGTCCGGTAAATGTTTCGTCTCCGTTAGTTTTATCGGGTCGCCCTAATGTGAACGGCGCTATTGAAATACATATTTTAATATGCATCCGACACGTTTATCGGTCCGATAAAACTGCCGGTCCGACCTAATGTGAACCAGCTCTTAATAGCTTTCACACTGTGTCGGTGCAGTCACAACGGTACCGTCACTGACATTGAATGTCGTGGCGATATCGGTGGACGACACAGTGCTGCCATTATTACCTCGAATACATTATTACACTTTTGGAATCGCGCGGCGATGTAAGCTGTTGCTGGCGCAGCGCGACTATTGGAGGCTGCTGTGCATACCACATGACAATAAGCTGTTGGTTACAACATACCGATATCGTCTCGATACCGGCCCGATATTCTCGGCCGATATCGTTGTCGTCCGAGCTGACGATATGTCGGTGTCGTGTGAAAACGGCCAATGCTGAACGCCGCCTGCTACGATCCTTACAAACTCCTTCTGCTTCGTTTACGTTCATACTTATAACCTTATCTTAATTCCTAACCCTACCCTATTTGTACTTATGTGCCAAAAATGTGTTTTTTTTTGGTTTACTTGGCAAATACTGATTACTGTTGTGGAACAATAAAAATACAAAGTATCGGTACTCGTGCAGGCTCTCATTTATTTGGTTAAGGGCCCAAATACACGTACACACGGCTACACCTCAAGCTATACATGTCCAGTTTCTGCTGATCTCGCATTGCATAGAATTTTCGTACGATGAGAGGTCAGCTTATACTGGAAATGCATAGCTTGATGTGTAGCCGTATGTACAACCAAACCACATCGCAGCGACAAAATCGGGCAAGCAGTGGTTACGTGTAAATAGTGTCGCTATAGTTTCTTGTAGTTGTGTAGTGGTAAATACAAAATTTCGTTGTGGTTGCGTTATCTCTACTCATTGCGATGTGGTTACGTTGTGGCTGTTGTTTGCAGACAGATCAATTTCGGCTGTGACAATGTTGTCGCGTCGACGCAACGTTGTGGTTGCGTTGTGGCTGTGACGTCACCTTGATGTGCTCGGTATCACCGGTTGATTTTGACGGCCAAATGTGGTCCGTGTGAATAGATTATTCTTTTTCATTCAAATTAGCGCCCGTCCACGTCGTGTGGTTGTGGTGTGGTTGGGAAGTGTAATCAGGCCCAGGGTTACGTCATAATGTAGTCTTACCCTCATTTTGTGGTGTAGTTCTTCCTAAAACGAAGGTTCGTTTATCCAGGAGACTGCATCTCAGCTTATTGAGGTGAACTTCAACTTGCACCACTAAACACATGCTTGCGTTTAACACTGAAACAATAAGGCATACGTTTAATTTACGGGTTCTTGAAGACTGACAACCTTCACTTTGAAGGAAGGAGGTCAATACCCGGACTCATTTGTTTTTCTTTTGTGGTGTCTCTACTGTCGTCTGTCGTAGATTGACTAAAACTGTAATGGTCCGCGGTGGAACATGCCAGAAGGCCAATGTTCGTACTTAAAAAACGTTCACATTCTAGTCGCAATCTGTCAAACTTGTCAAATATTTGGTAAATAGATTGTATTTTTGACAGATTGCGAATGAGATGCGAATGCGAACGTCTTCAAAAATTACGGGAATTGCCCCTCTGGTAATTTCAATATTAACAAGTTTTCGTAAACATCCAGTCCATTTCTTTTACATACCTACATTAAAACTACCCTCGTCCCCGTCCTATTTAAAAGCAATCGGCACGCAAACGAATACGCGATCGTCGCGTATGTCACTTTTTGTTCGGAAAACCCGAAGGCGCCTCTAAGATCAAAAATCATTTATTCAGAGTCCGCGCCATACTCAAGTCCGAAGTCTGGTGGTTGCAAGCGCTACTGATGAGCATAAGGTCCTGGATTCGATGTCCAGTTCGGGCAAAGTGTTATCGGGTTTTTCCATCAGGAATTTCTCAGTAGAAGCTCGGAGTCTGGATTTGGGCCCATTCTTCTTCTTTTTTTTTCGTGTGGTTAGTGACTAACCTGGTGTCAGAGTTTTAAAACCGCCAATGGGCAGGACTTGGGTTCACATGCCGTCGAGTAATATCTCTCAGGCGTTTTTTAAGCAAGTGATAATTACAAATACAATACGCACATGAATCCGAAAAGTCAGAGGTGCCTGCCTTGGGTTCGAACTCAAGACCTAATTAGGCAGTCCGACGGTCACACCACTAGCCTATCACTGCTCAATTAATGGCAAGAACCTCGCTCCGATTACAAAGGTGAAATGTGCGTGTACGTACGGGAAAAACCGGCGAGATATAAAGTTATTTCTCTAAATAGAATCAGGTACTCGTAAAGCTTACTTAGATAAATATGAGTTGGTACAGCGAATGTGGCGTAAATTACCGCCGAGATCCTTCCCCACGTTGTATGTGGCACCGGCGCGCCAAAGCCTGAAAACGATCATTTGCATATTTTATTATTGGAATAATCAAGTACGTGTTTAGAGAACAGCTTTATTGTGTCGTGTTCTTCGAGCTAGCGAGAGATGTACGCTGCTTGAAGTTGAACTGAAATGCAATTATAATTAAGTCTAGCACACACCATAGCTCTCTTGTGGTTCATGCAGCGTCAATCAATCTGCCTAGCCTTTTCCCAACTACGTTGGGGTCGGCTTCCAGTCTAACCGGATGCAGCTGAATACCAGTATTTTCCATGGAGCGACTGCCTATCTGACCTCCACAACCCAGTAAATTCAAATTCAAATTCAAAAGTCATTTATTCAAACTAGGCTGAGAAATCAGCACTTTTCGAACGTCAAAATTACATAAGACAGTCCCCCAAAAACGCCCACCCTTCACCACTTCCTAGTGCATAAGCTGGGAAGAAGAAGTGGCGCAACAAACTCCCCAGCAGCACAGCTGTCTGTTCAGTTGAAAAAACTTGATTCTATATAATAGTGCATATTATTATGCTAAAATAATTTACATCACCACAAATTGCAATACAACTCATAAAATAAAAACATTTTAAAGAGTAGATTATGTCAACAATAAATGAAAACAAAATTAAAATAAATTGACTTACAGTCAAATAAAATAATCCAACAATTATATGCTCATATAGTATCGTGTAGTCTAAAATAGTCTAAAATAATTGTTTGTTCCTTGGGGTACATTGGAGTAGCTTAATTAGTCCCAAGCCTTTTTGTCGTCTAAGTAATCTTTAACTTTATAGAAACCTTTTTGACATAGTTTCTGTTTAATAAATGATTTAAATTTATTGAGGCTCAGTTCTTTGACATGGCTTGGGAGTTTGTTGTAAAAACGTATACTTTGGCACTTAAATGAATTACTAATTTTTTGGAGCCTAGTCCTCGGCACAATAAATAAATCTTTGTTTCTAGTATTTAAGCTATGAATGTCGCTGTGTTTAGAATATAGATTTATATTCTTTTTCACATAAATCAGGTTCTCATAAACATATTGAGACGCGACTGTCATTATGTTTATTTCCTTAAATTTATCCCTCAGTGAATGCCTACAACTTAGGTTATAAATTGCTCGAATGGCACGTTTCTGCAGCACAAATATAGCCTGAAAGTCGGCTGCATTTCCCCACAACAAAATGCCATACGACATTACACTATGGAAATAACTAAAGTATACTAATCGAGCTGTTTCTACATCAGTCAAATGACGGATTTTATACACCGCGTAGGCTGCAGAACTTAGCCGCTTCGACAATTTGGTTATATGTGGGCCCCACTGAAGCTTCGAATCCAAAGTAATACCTAAGAACACAGTGGTGTCCACAAGATCCAATTCTGTCCCATTTACTAGTACATTGGTTTTCACCTGTTTAACGTTAGGTGTTAGAAATCTAATACATTTAGTCTTTTTCTCGTTTAAAAGTAAATTATTAACACTAAACCAATGCACTATTTTAGAGAGAGCATTATTCACATCGTCAATAACTGTCTGTTGTCGCTTAAGCTTAAATATAAGTGACGTGTCATCTGCAAATAACACTATTTCATGACTGTTCTTTATAAGGCAAGGTAGGTCATTAATATATACGAGAAATAAAAAAGGGCCAAGAATTGAGCCCTGCGGAACTCCCATAGTGACAATAGAACCCGGAGATCGCTTGCCGTTAACGTCCACTCTTTGGATCCTATTATCCAAATAAGAAATAAGAAGATCCAAGGCAGTGTTTCTAACACCATAGTGATGCAATTTCCTGACCAATGTATCATGAGAAACACAATCGAAAGCCTTAGATAAGTCACAAAAAATGCCTAGGGCATCATGTGACTCCTCCCAGGCCTCAAAAATATGTGAAAGAAGCTCAACACCAGCGTCGGAAGTCGAGCGACCCCTTGTGAAACCGAATTGCTTACTGTTTAATAACTTATGTTTATTAAAATGTCTTTGCAATTGATCTAGCATCAATTTTTCAAATATTTTACTAAAAGTAGGAAGCACAGAAATAGGTCTAAAGTTCGTGGGGTCTGATGTGCTGCCCGATTTAAACAAAGGTATTATTTTACTACTCTTCATTAAGTCAGGAATTACACCACAGTCAATACATTTATTAAAAATAATTGCTAATTCAGGCGCTACA
This sequence comes from Agrochola macilenta, assembly GCA_916701695.1. NCBI lineage: Eukaryota > Metazoa > Arthropoda > Insecta > Lepidoptera > Noctuidae > Agrochola > Agrochola macilenta. The sequence goes on along the minus strand of OU753564.1, from coordinate 5,736,761 downwards.
GTGTTGATAATGCATTTTGCAACCTCTACGGAATTTCCCCATAGATCAGCAGTTTTTTTAACATTGAGTGTATTGAAAGTTTTAATAATATCTCGAGCACTAACATAGTCGAAATTAAACTCATGGTTACAAATATCAACATTTTCTTTCAATAGGGACTCGGCAACAGTGGGTGAAGAATTTAAAGATTTTGTGGTAAGTAACTGGGTAATACGATACCCCTTGGTAAGACTGGTGTCAGACTTTCGGCCTTCTGACGACTCGTAACGACTGTCAAAGATCCACGAATGACAGCCGGGACCAACGACTTAACGTGCTCTCCGAGGCACGGAGGATTCTCGGCATGTAAAGATGGTCACCCATCCACTGAACAACCCCGGCAAGCGTAGCTTAACCTGATGGATCGACCAGTGCGGCTGTTGTTACTTAGCCACGAGCTCCTCCTGCAATTTGGTGGTTCTACCGTGGTTCATGCAGCGTATCAACCTTATTTTGAGTCCCTAGAAATGCGATACTGTAAAGTACGATTTACACCGTCGGGCTAGGTTCTACTCATGTGGTCATAAAAAAAAAATAACCCCTATGCAGGGGCCGTTGTGTAGCGGTGTCCACAAGTCATAGCTTATTACTAGCTTTTGCCCGCGACTTCGTCCGCGTAGAAGTTGGAAATGGTTCTAATAGGATTTTTTATTTGTTTTTTACGTTATTAATTTTGTTATAACATATAAAAACATTATTTTTTAATCACCAGGCTACTCTGTGCGCTTACTCTGGAGCATGCCACATACATCTGGCCGTGGGAGAAGCAGCTTTCCCTCAAGTCTACTCCCGCTACCTTAAGAGTATGAGTATACCTTGAGCTTTGTTTATGATCATTGCGAAGCAGACTTTGATAGGAAACTGCACTCTCTTGAATTCGAAGGGGTTTTTTATGGTGTTAGGGGAATGCTAGGAATAAATACAGACCTCTGTGAGGCTGACTGTCCACTGGAGCGGAGAAGAGAGGAGAGGAGCGGAGAAGAGAGGAGAGGAGCGGACAAGAGAGGAGAGGAGCGGAGATGCGCCAATATTAACCAATTGAATCTAAACTCCGGTCCAGAGTTTAGATTCTATTCGTTAATATTGGCACATCTCCGCTCCTCTCCTCTCCTCTCCGCTCCAGTGGACAGTCAGCCTCACAGAGGTCTGTATTTATTCCTAGGATTCCCCTAACACCATAAAAAACCCCTTCGAATTCAAGAGAGTGCAGTTTCCTATCAAAGTCTGCTGTCTGTCTGGACAGGCAGCCTAAAGCTTAGAAACCTTCAAATGCGGTACTAATATTATATAGTACGGTGACTTTCGAGACATTCCAATTTTAAAGAGTATTTGCATTGCACCAAGCTTTTATGTGAGTTCAACCTTTTTTGAATAAAATCGGATTGAGTTTTCAAACATGTGTCAAAATAAAATTTTATTTAAATCAAAAGCACTAAGGAGTATTGAGATCAACTTCGAAGCAAATCACTACCAAAATTACTTTCTACCCCTATGTAACCCCTTAGGGGATGAATTTCAATAAAATACGAAATACGTTTTCCATCAATTCTGTTAAAGAAAGTTTATGCAAAATTTGAAGTAGATTGGACCAAGGAATCACGTTATCCCATACAAACTTTGCCCCCCTTTTTCACCCCTTTAGGGATAGAATTTCGGAAAATCCTTTCTTATCGGATGCCTACGTCATACAAAGAACACACCCTCCAAGTTTCAGGTATCTACGATCAGCGGTTTAGGCTGTGCGTTGATCCGTCAGTCAGTCATTCATTCAGGACAAAGCATTTTATATGTATAGATAGATTATAGATTATTACCTCTGTTGAAAATTTACATTTTTAAAATGAATTTAGGCTAATTTTGGGGATTTTACAGAGTCCGTGTATCACTGGTCAGTTTCCCTCAGTTTCGTTTTATCGATTAGACAGTTTCGTTAACTCGACAGTTTCCAGTTTTTGCCAGTTTTCGTCGATTCGTCAGTTTTATTAAATTCGTCAGTCAAAGTACAGTCGGTAGAAAACACGTCTGCTAATTTGAATATACAGTATGTTAACTGACAGAGGGCGTTCCCGTTACCCGCAATAGTATAGGGTCCATATAGGCAAAAAAAAAAAAAAATATAACGTTTTCACAAATAAGATTAAATTGATACGTAAAAGAAACAATATGTAAACGCGCAATTGTCTTTCCACGTTGAAAGAAAAGTATGCGTGTAGTGTTTCTTTTACGTATCAATTTTTTTTTTTTTTTCGTATTCTATTTTATTTTTGAAATATGACAATTATTGTTGAAGATGGAGGAAAAAATCATGCCGTCAACCACGCGGGCGACGCGGCGGGAAAAAGCTAGTATACAGGGTGGCTGGCATCTCTCGACGCGAAAGCTGTTACCATGGATTCTACATATACATGATTGACCCCTGCGTTGAAATTTTTCGTCGGTTATTAAAAAAATAATTTGTTGTTCCATACATTTTGACCGCGTAGGTATCGCACTTTTCTATGAAAAATTTCAGCGCGTTCAGATTCATGTACTGAATCCATGGTAACTGTTTTCGCGTTGATATCCCTGCCACCCTAAATAATCAAAATGAAATGCTGTTCTAATACTCCGAATCACGATCTTGCGGAAAGAAAAATTGGAAAAGTTTCCCGGAAAATCTTCAAATTCGGGTAAAACTGAACATATAAAGGGTTAAAGGGATTTTAGTATGACCTCTAATTTGGACAGGACAACGTCTGTCGGGTTAGCTAGTTTTCTATAAAATAAGATTCTTTATTTTTTTTTGGCAATATCACGTATTGCAGTAGATAGAAGAAGAATAGATGACTAGATACAAGATTTAAGAAGATACCTAAAGCTGTCATCACATAGACAGTGAAGAGGAAGGTCCCTGACAGGTCCCAGTACTGCCCAGGATGAACGCGAGCACCGTGGCTGACCGCCTCCATTGTGAGGTGCCTCTCGTCCTGTATCCGTCGCTCTATTGCATTCCTCCACTTCGGTGATAGAGGAGTTATCTGGAAAATATAAGAGATTTTCTATAAATTATTTTACCCAACATTTGCCAACTTAACATGTAATGTCGCATTTTAGACCCGTATTACAGAACCTCACTCACAAAACTAAAGCATTACTTAAAACTCGTTTAAAGCCTTTTGATTGGTTGAAACTAGTTTTATGTTTTAGTCGTGAGTGAGGTTCTGTAATTCGGGCCTGAGTGGCTACTCAGGCGACTGGGGTCGCAGTTGCCTGAGCCATTTTCTTATTTATTTCTTCAGGCGACTGGGACCACTCGCGTCACTTTCTTTTGTTTAATCAAAATTTTTGTAGTTACAAGTAAATGTATTTGAAATAAAAAGCGAAATATATTTTGGGTGGTTGGGTCGCCGGTCACAGATTATATGATTCATCATTATACAAACGGCGCCGTTTGCAAACACGCGGTGGTTTGCAAAATGCCGAAGGCAAATTAGTGATCCTTCTAATCGTATCGGGTGAGCATGATTTAAAGGATATATTATGAAAAGGGTAATGATTGATTGATCCTCTTAGAATTTGTAATGAGGAGTATGAGTAGGCGCTGTCTTAATAGAACGTGATTATCGCACGCATACGTGATGGCCGCGATCTTTTGTTCGAGCTCGCCAAACGCGATCTCATCTCTTTATTACCTCACGTCCTATTCAAAAGCGATCGTCCGAACTTTTACTTTTTGTTCGGTGAACCTGAACGTCGCGCCGACAGAGGGCGCTTCCGGTTTTTCGAACGAAAAGTGCGACCAAGTACGCGTACTTATGGTTCGACGACCTTACTCGCCCGTGTGTCATACTACGAGTAAGTACGCGTACTTTAAAACCGCTTAGTAAGTTCGTCGGCGATCCAACGACGACCGACGGCGAGCCGAGTAACTTGGCGAACTTAAAAACCGCGTACTCGTATACACTTGACATAATATGCACGCGACCGATCGAGTATTCGTGGGACGATCGGTTTTAAATACGCGCGTCGTATTTGGATACCGGGGTATTCGTTCAATGCTGAGCTCGGACCAACCGTTGATTGATTCGGTACATTTTCATTGATTTTTGCGACTTACGATTGGTGATAATTGATTAAACGGATACCTTCTGGTCCTTAGGTACAGTGGGCTCCAGAGAAACCTCACCCCCTAGCAATGTAAAAAATAATGCAAGGTGGTGAGGTTTCTTTGGAGCCCACTGTGCTTCTGAAGTGGCAAAGATATAGAATTGTAGATACCTCCTAATAGTACGATATACATAGCTAAGGATAGTTTGATTGAATACGCTTAGAAAGCTACGCAAGTACGCAGGGGTTTCAATACTGAAGCAGTAATGCTCGCGAAGGAGGCGGCGGAGCGCGCGAGGGAGAGGCAAGATTCGCGCCCTCGCGCCCCTAGTCGCCGCAGGAGACGCCCCGGGCGTCGGGAGTCGCGAGCCGACTTCCGGCCACCGTAGGCGCGGGCTTGCGGACGGTGAGCAATGGGTAGCTTGCCGTCCGATAAGGACCAGCAGACCCGGGCCCACGGTGCTACACATTGGTAGCACGGTGGGCCCGGGTCGATGGCGCGTTGTGTTCCACGCGCGCCTCAAAGAGATGTCAGCACCAACTGACGGGGTCCGTAAGGGCCAATGCCTGCCAGGGTTGCGAGTTTGTCCGAAAGGGATATCGCGGCCTCGGCACACAGGCAACGGAAGGAACACGGGTGGGTTTTAGTCAGTAAAAATCTGACACACCCTCTCGCTCCGCCCAGAGTGGGAGGAGTCATTTGATGATTGAAGATTGAGATTTTGAAGTCAAAGAAAGTTCAAGCTCAGGAAAAACTCACAATAACAACAACACATAATAAACAGCTAATTACAAACCACTTACAATTTCATTACGATGAAGACTAATTACATCAACACGGATAAACACAATTTGACGGATAACGGATAAAGGATAAATACATAAATCCGACCCCGGTCGGGGATAATGGGGGCAGGTTCTGATTAATTGCTTAGCGCGCCATCTTGCGGCGAACAAATTTAATTCAAGTAAGTACGAGCGGGTTTCTGCACCATTAGGTGAGCTCATTGCTCTATTAGGTAAGTTAGAGCGATTTTCTATGACGCGGCGTACTGTATGAGCTACAGTTCAGTGCAAAATTAAGTGGACACTTTTATGACATTTTTTTTCGGTTTCTGTGTTGTGGTAAGTACCTACACATATGTTTGAGACTGTAAATAGTCCATTTACAAAAATAATTATGGTATAAAATTATAAAATGCAATGCCCACGCATTGCATTTCTATAATGTTATTATGTTTAAAAGCATTAACACGTTTAGTGCTGGGAGCCCTCCTGGAGGGCTCACCTACTCGCATATGGGATGCCGGGAGCCCTTGCGGAGGGCTCGTTTTAAATGTAGGTGTTTCTTAGCGAATACAGCATTATAAGCGTGAAAATAAACTCTGATGTATATTTTAACAAGATTTACTAGTATTTCGTTGGTTGTAATTTTTTTTTTTAATATTTAATTCACGGTTACAAATATTCACAAAACAAATTAAATATAAAGATATTTTATTTTGCAAATATGGGTACAATACACGGAGTTATAAGGAATAGGTTCAAATTTTTTTTTTAAGTTGGAAACTACGTATAGCGACAAGACCCTCCGAAAACACAATTTTACTTCGTTTTACAGTGTTTTATAACACGGTTTTAAACCTAATGCCGTGGACAGTCCGCGATGGTTAACTTTAGCGTAAACGTAATGCCGGCAACCCTCCCGGAGGGTTCACTTCGAATATGTATGGCGGCGTGGAGTATGGGTTCTATGAAAAGTCGGTGGAGTCGAAAGTGTTAAAATACTGGTGACTAAAACCCTAACAGACCCTGGCTATTGCGACAGAAAAACTGTTATGACTCGGGCGGTTTGAAGTTGAGCCAGCATCTGGCCCTGTTTCATAAAGATCGTCAACAACGTTATCAGTATTTATTTATTTTTGTTTATTTATTCTTAGGAAAGCTTACAGTCTAATATCTATTTAGTATGTACATTAGCGATTATCCACAAATTAAAAACTATGTAACTACACTACTACTACTATGTATGTAGTTACTTAAAAAAAAAAAAAAAAAAAAAACATACAGTAAAAAATAAAAACAAAATCTTCTTAAATATAACAAATACTTCTTAAACAAGACAAAACAAAATAAAATAAATTCTTCTTTTTAACAAAACATAAAAAGGTTTTGAAATTATGATCATATTTAATTTAATATTAATATAATAAACTAGCTTTTGCCAGAGGCTTCGCCTGCGTGGACGTTGGAATGAATCCAGGTTATAAACTACCTATATGTGTGCCAAATTTCATCTAAATAAAAAAATTGTCGAAAACTAACCATGAAACGGGAATAGGAAAATACTAAGAAAAGCTGAAAGAAAATTACATCTAGAAGAAAACTAAGCGGGAGTTATTAGATTGGTTGTTTTGCATTCGTCAGTTAAATTGTTTTTATAGAAGCAGACAATTCATAATAGACAGAAAACAATTTGACGAGATAACTATTTGAAGAACAGTTTACTTCAAAAGAAATTAGGTATCCTATAAAAAACTCATCAGTAGTGTAATTTTTCTAGAAGCTATGTTGTAGGTTGGGAGCTCGAGGATGTTTTTTTTTGCGATCCGGTATAGGTATATTCATGATGACTTTAGCATCGAGCACTTGCAGTTCGCAGGTGTTGCCTAGGGTGTTGGTCATGTTTTTCAATTTGTGTATAGGCCATTCATATTTACCCAAGGGGCTTATGAAGACCACTGTGATACCGATACCAAAAAATAAGACGGGTGATGCCTCCGATGGGGACAACTACAGACCCATCTCATTGGCTACGGTGATTGCCAAAGTACTGGATGGTTTGCTTGATAGTCACCTAAGTGAGCATATAGATCTGCATGAGGCCCAGTTTGGTTTCAGGGCTGGGCAATCGTCTGAAACTGCGGTACTGCGACTCAAGCATACTGTCCAGTACTATGTTACAAGGAAAACGCCTATATACGGTTGTTTTTTGGACCTGTCGAAGGCATTTGACCTGGTGTCTTATAATGTGTTGTGGGATAAGCTCCAGAGGGATACCAGCACATCCAGGGATATGATCAATATACTGAGATATTGGTACGGCAACCAAACCAATAATGTTAAGTGGGCAGGCTCATGTTCGTCAGAGTATAGGTTGGAATGTGGAGTGAGACAGGGAGGCCTAACTTCACCACGGCTCTTCAACCTGTACGTTGATGGACTGATAGGTGAGCTCAGCGGGGCCGGTGTCGGTTGTTCAATCGATGATGTTTGCATGAACAACATTAGTTATGCCGACGACATGGTGCTGCTCAGCCCATCTGTCAGAGCCCTTAACATCCTCATAGGGATCTGTGAGAGGTATGCGGGGTCACAAGGCCTCAGGTACAATTGTAAGAAGAGTGAACTACTTATATTCAAAGCGGGTAAGAAGAGTCCGAAAACCGTTCCACCGGCACCGGTGAGACTTGGAGGATTACCTTTAAGTAGGGTCACCAAATTCAAGTACCTGGGGCACTGGGTCACCGAGGATCACTCAGATGATTTGAATATTGAGCGGGAACGTAGGGCATTGGCAGTGAGATGCAATATGCTGGCTCGCAGGTTTGCACGGTGTACAAAAGAGGTCAAATTTGCTCTTTTTAAGGCATACTGCCAGACATTTTATACCTGCAGCCTGTGGGTCCATTATACGCGTAGATCTTTTAATGCCCTACGGGTCCTGTACAATAATGGTTTTAGGATGCTGTTGGGGTTGCTCCGCTTTTGCAGTGCGTCAGGTATGTTTGCTAAGGCCAGCACGGACTGCTTTAGGGCAATAGTAAGAAAAAGAGTGGCCTCCCTGATGCGCCGCGTGCGGGGCAGCTCCCACAGCCTTCTGAATACCATATTGGGAAGGGTTGATTGCCCGGTTGTGAGGCACTGGAACACCGTTCACGGATCTAAAGGTGCCCTATATAATATAAAATAGCGGAATTGTAAATAATAAACATATATATAATTAGTTATTACTAACATTATTCTGAAATAAATGATTAATAATAATAGCCTAGTGTATATATATGTGTGTGTTTGGAGTATGTACGGATCGCAGAGGGCATATGTGTTTCTGGCAAAGCAAATTCATAGTCAGGGCAAGTCAATAATTCGTATCTTTTAATCATCAGTCCCTGTTCTTTCATCTTCTTCTCAATCGCTCTCTCACTGCTGAGAATCGTGACTCCGTATCAAATTGGTCTTTCTCCCTCTGTTACGATCAGTGGCCCGGTGGAGTGCGGCGCTGATAGGTATCACCAATTGCTCGGATATTAGATCCGATCACCAGCACTCTAATAATTGCGTAACACACCTTCATCACAATCTGGAGGACCTCGCGGCTAAGTAATAACAGCCGCACGGGTCGATCCATCAGGTTAAGCTACGCTTGCCGGGGTTGTTCCGTGGATGGGTGACCATCTTTACATACCGAGACTCCTCCGTGCCTCGGAAAGCACGTTAAGCCGTTGGTCCCGGCTGTTAATCGTAGATGTTTGACAGTCGTTGGGGGTCGTCAAATGTCCAAAAGTCTGATAACCAGTCTTACCAAGGGGTATCGTGTTACCCAGTAGCTGGGTTGTGGAGGTCAGATAAGCAGTTCTGCATGTAAAATACTGGTATTCAGCTACATCCGGTTAGACTGGCAGCTGACCTCAACGTAGTTGGGAACAATCCAGGCAGATTAAATTAGTAAGTTGGTAGAGGAGATAATTGCCCAGCATGTGCCCGCTGTCGTAAATTTAGGTATCAGCATCCGAAATCAGGGATCCCTTTTTTTCGCATAATGTTCTTTTTCATAATATACTTTGGCATAACTGTTTTGCCATAATAATTCTTTGCCATATTTTTTTTTTGGCATACAGTTTATATTGGCATAATTATCTTTAAGGCTAATTTGTTTTGGCATAATTTGAAATCGCATAATGTTACTAGCCCTAATAACTATTAGCATAATAGTGTTAAGGTTTCTGTAACAATTAAATAATATTATTGATTAAGAATTAAGAAACGAATCGCTGCAAAACCGACTCCACGTAGTCTTGTCTGCCCTACCCCTAGAGTGTTATTTAAAATGGCGTAGGCGCGGATGGGCGAGGCGGCCAGCAAGCCGAAGCTGCGGTGGTGGGCGTTAAACACATCTGCGATGAGCAGCTCGCGTGGGATCACCAGAGCCCCGCAGCGCCGGAGCCGTGACAGAAACCATGCCTGCTGCATGTTGCATGCTGCATGCTTGCTTGCATGCATGTTGTATGCTTGTTTACATGTTTGCATGCTGCATGCTTGCTCCATGCATGGTATATGCTTGTTTGCATGCTGCATACTTGCTGCATGCATGGTTACATTTTAGAAGTTAATTATTATGCGTATTTTTATGCTTAAAAAATATGTTTAAATATCATTATGCGTAAACAAATTTATGCTTTAGAATGTTATGCTTAAACATTATTATGATTAGAGAAATTATGCTAAAAAAAATTATGCGTAAAATATTATGCGAAAACAATGTTATGCGTAAATATAATTAGGATAAACAAAAGTATGCCATGTTATATTATGTCTAAAATTTTTATGCAAATGGATAGGGAACCCCGAAATCATTATGCAGTTAGCGTCCTCAGCTCCTCGCCTACACTACTCATGGTATTAAATTTGCAGACAACGTTTATTATTTGTTTTCTTTCGGTTGCACGAACAATGTTGACGCAGACGGATCGCTCAACTAATTGCTACTCCGTTATTAAGATAAAAACAAATTGGATTACTTACTGCGAATTCTTTGATACAACGCAAATTGTTTCATAGACTTGAAGGTCAAAAAAGCTCTTTAGTTGTAAAGGTCAGAACATAAAATCAAGCTCTTTTAGAGTTCATAAAAATTACTTTTTATGTACCTTGAATGAAACTAAGTGAGGGAGATAAAACTGTGTTACGTACGAGCGGAATCACGATCGAAAGAGAACTTAGTGTAAATAGAACTCAGCAGTAGTGATATACGCCAGTCACCGCAGACACAAACATCGCGTTAGGTCGCAAAAAATTGCATTGTCTGGATGACTTTTTCCGTAGGATGCATCTTTTAGAAGTAATGAGCCAAAAATTAAAAGAAGTTCGAAAATTTCGAGGTTTTTCGAGCACCACGCCTTCCACACAGTTAGCGCAGGTCTTTCAAAGCTGCAAATTTGAATTTACACAATTCTTGGGTTTTACACATCTATCCTAACTAGGGATGTTATGGATATGAAATTTCGGATCTGGATATACGAGTAATAATATTACACCGGTTTTGGATACGGTTACAGATATAAAATTATTACGGATTATCCGTTAGTTTCGGTTACGAATATTAGGTTGAAATTGTAAAGTAAAACACAAATAACAAGTACAAAAACATGCAAGTGATGCACGCGATCAGTTCGTCGGCTCGGCCGCCCGGCCCACTATGGAAAATGGTAGAACAAGCGCATATCAAAAATGCTTTTTACGAATATCATAATTTGGCTAATATGGCTATTCTTTTAGGTTTTCTAATAGTCAAATTATAATATTCATTACGATTTTTTTTCTTAATACGCGAAATAATTTTTTTTTTCTTAGATAGAAATACATAGAAGACAGAAGTGCCAAACTCAAGTCTTTGCGTATACATGTTTCAATACCATATTGTGAAAAAAATACTTGGTACAGATATGCAGTATTATACATTTTTAGAAAGGTTATTTTATGCTTTTTGCGATACAGCTTAATGATTTTAAAAGTAAAGAAAAATATTTCAGTAATTACTTAAAAAGTGACATACCTTTTTTTTCACTTGTATGTTTTTTCGTCGAAGGTTTTCAGTATTACCCACGTTTGCCCAAGCGCTACTTTTTGTGTCGACTAGTAGTCTAACTATTCATAAATAGAATGCAAAAAAAATCAGCTGCGGATATTTGCGGTTTTAGAAGATATGAGAAAAAAACTGATAAAAGTCAGAACCCGAAAATTAGTATCTTTTGCGGTTTACCACTGACACCATTCACATGAACAATATAGAACTTTTTGGATATTTTCTTCATTATTTCGTGATAACCGTGTGGGACCTTATAAAATTTGCACTCGGTTTGCGTGGGAAATTACAAGATAATAATGATGTAGGTACCAATTCGATATTGTAAAATGAGTATTTAAAGGGAAGCAAAAACTATTCGAACCATCTACATCAGTGTAACTTCAAGTGAAGCAAATCTCATCTACGCCTATTATTTCTGCAGATTGTGAAGTGTTAAAATGTCTTCCTTCAGCTGTACCAAACGAGACTTCATAATCCCCTATATAGAGGGCGGCAAGACCATGGAATCATTATCCAAAGTTTTAGTGGAAAAGCTGAATGTTTCTGAAAACAACTTGTGTTTTATAATTAGTGACATACAAAGGCACATTCTTCCTATTTTCAACAAACGCTGGGCCCTGGCATCTCGGAAAAAAGAAACATTTTTACAGAAGTATTGTACTTGGTTGGACTCAAGGTATTCGTTAAATTTACCGGATTCTGAACAATATTCTACGCCATCAACATCTGGCCAACGAGGACGAGCATGCGTGGCTTATGGAGACTCCTCAGAATCTACCAAGAAGAGAAAAAACACTCTTCTACTCCAAGACTATGGCTTCGAGCATATAAAAAACGCCTATCTGCAGGGACTACGGGCTTTACGTGAGTACACAGAAGCTCATCTTGTCGAAGAATTAAGAACCGCTGACACTCAAAAGAAATTAGATATCTCAAGTAAGTGGAACGACTCAGACCAGATGAAGATTCTTTCCGATACGGAAGCATTGAGTGCTTTTATAGATTTAGATCTAACAAAAGCACAATATATGTACCTGAAAAACTTAACCAACGAACGAAAGTGTTGTATATTCCCGCCTTACTACAAAATACAAGAAATAAAAAGATCCTGTTATCCACCATCTTCTACAATCGAAATCACGAATACTTATGCTAAAGTGATTAATATACAAGATTTATTGGATCATACTGCTGCTAGAATTTTAAAAATCGATTCTGTTTTCCAAAAACAACATAGAACATTGATCCTTTATTCTAAATGGGGATGTGATGGTTCATCTGGTCAAAGCCAATACAAGCAAATACTTGCAGAAGAGTCAGAAACAATTTCAGATGCCAATTTGTTCATCACTTCATTAGTCCCCATCAGATTAGTTGATGTGCAATCGGGATCCGTTGTTTGGCAAAATCCGGTACCTTCATCTGTCCGTTTTTGCAGACCCATTTCTATTGAGTTTTGTAAGGAAACTCCAGTAAAAACCAAGGCAGTTGTTGATGATATTAAAAAACAAATTAGGGCTGCACAAGCATCACTTATAAACAAAGATGGTGTTGTAGTAAATGTGAAGCATGAACTATTTCTAACGATGATCGATGGAAAGGTGGCCCAGGTCCTTACAGATACTCCATCTGGTTCCACATGCACGATATGTGGGGCTACTCCACGGCTAATGAATGACCTATCGAAAGTAACTGCCAGACCCGAAAACGAAAACGCCTACCAATACGGATTGTCCACCTTACACGCCTGGATTCGCTGCATGGAAATGATATTGCATATTTCCTATAATCTTTCGTTTAAGACTTGGTCTGCTTCAACTGAGGAAAATAAGAGATTAAAAAAAGAAAAGAAAGAAGTTGTTCAAAAACGTTTCAGGGAGGAGTTGGGATTAATCGTCGACAAACCTCGGCAAGTTAGCGGGAATACGAACGATGGCAATACCGCACGAAGATTCTTCTATAATAGCACTTGCTCATCGGAAATAACAGGTGTAGATGAGGCATTGATTAAACGCCTATACATTATCTTGCAAGTTCTTTCTTCTGGAATGATGATCGACCTTGAAAAATTTGGGGAATATGCAATAGAAACTGCAAGAATCTATGTAAGTAATTACGATTGGTATTATATGCCATCCTCCGTTCATAAAATACTCATACACGGGCAAAACGTTATCAAACATTTTGCGGTGCTTCCTATTGGACAGCTATCGGAAGACGCACAAGAGTCTCGCAACAAAGACTACAGAAACATACGACTTCATCATGCCAGAAAATGTTCCCGATCTGCTACAAATGAAGATGTCTTTAAAACGCTTTTATACACGTCAGATCCATATATAACAAGTTTGAGAAAACCGTACGTAAGAAATGTGAAAGAACTTGAAGAAGAGGCACTAAGTCTTTTAAACGTGGCACCTGAAAGTGAACCCAGATTTACTGACCCTGATCCTGAAGTGGTATAAGTTAAAAATAATATTTATATTTAGTTATTACTTATATTTGTACCTAGCTACATCATTTCCTGAAGCCAGAGTATAGGATGTACCTATTAGTAATATGATTTTAATTTAGTATTTTTTTTTCATATATATATATTTTGTTTACTTTGCTTGTTGTAATTAACCATGGTTTAATCTTTTTAGTCATTATAAACTTGTATTCCACTTGAAATAAATTTTTTACTATTTTTTTCGTGATTTTTTCCCATTTCTTTCATTCTATGCAAAAAAACATACATAGATATACAAGAAAACCCTATAAACTACACATCGTTCAAATCTCCGAACCTTGCTGCATATTTGTGCCAAATTTCATCACGATACAACAAAAATTCATGAAGTTACAGATTTTTGATCCGATACCGACCTATATTTTCCATAGTGCGGCCGGACAAAACAACCTGTCATCATAACGAGTCTCATTTAGAATCCGCCCCTATGCGAAATATTATATCGAATTCAGTTACGGTTACGGAGAGATTTTTATTTCGGATATCCGATAGTTTCGGTTACGGAGCTCCTTTACATCCCTAATCCTTACAACATACAAAAAATTCAGTACAGTGTTATTTACGCGACCTATGACGTTTTAAATAACTGGCCTATTATTGAGGCAAGCGAGTTCACATGTCGTTTGTCCAATGTGGAGACTGCAGGAGATAACTTTGTTTGAGAGAGACTTATGTTCAGCACTCTAGAGACTGCGGACGATATGACATGGAAGTGTGGAGATAAAAAATACACAAAAATGTGAGTGACTTGATAAACTATCGTTTTACGATAGGATAGGTTAAATGTTTCGTTATCTATTATACATAGCCAATCAATTTTAATGCCTCCGCATTAATACCTAGGCCAAATAATTTTTGATATTCGGATAGCTCATGAACTAAAGAGGTGCCATATTGAATACAAATAAAAATCTAAAAAAAAAGTTTTAATTCGCGGGTATTCTGATTAAATCAAACAGTTTGATTTATCGGTTATAAAATGATAAATGTATTATTATTTGATGTTATTTATGGGTTTCGCTCAACCTTTTTTAATTTACAGTTTTCGCATTCCCCTTAAACCTACTGTCGAATTTTTTTTTTATTAATATTGATCATAATTTGATATTCATCTTATAAAAGCACACTTTAATTTATAGGTAGTTTAAACTTTGGTAGATATAATCAAAACGTTTCATAAATTTCATTTTTCAATAAAAAAAATTGTGGATTTTCAAACTATTCTACGTCTTTCAATATGATAAAATATAACAAGAATTTTCATTTCTTCCGTTACAAGAAGAGCAGTAGGTAATTTGCTCAGTTTCAGCAAACACTCGCAGGTTATTTTCTTGGCATCCGTACACAGACCGCCTCCAGAATGCAATTAGAAAATGTAATTATTTTGTGTCTGCAGTAAAGCTTTTGTAAATTGAATCAAACATTCCTCTCCCTCGTTTTACTTTCATTGTCATTATTAGATCTTGTTCATTCGGGGATGAATGAGTATAAGTGTGTTCTAAGAAAGCTATTTTTTATTACTGTTCAGATGGGACAGGCGAGGTTTTTTTATCAAATGCAGAACCATTAGAAATCCCTATGTTCCACGACCTTAATTTTTCTACATAATAATATGTTAATGGCTGGTACGATCAGATTATGCGACGCTTGTCGGGGTTGGTCCGTGGATGGGTCACTATCTTTACATACCGAGACCTCTTCGTGTCTCAGAAATAACGTTAAGCCGTTGGCTCCGGCTGTCATTCGTGGATCTTTGACAGTCGTTACGGGTCGTCAGAAGCCAGAAAATCGGACAACCAGTCTTACCAAGGGGTGTCCTATTCCACAATGACTGGGTTGTGGAGGTCAGATACCCAGTTGCTCCATGTTAAATTTTGGTAATCAGCTGTACCCGGTTAGACTGGAAGCCGACGCCAACATAGTTGGGAAAAGGCTAGGTAGAGAGATTAGCTAATGAGTTGTTTTTGTTATCTCTCACTATCATCATCATCATAGGTTTCATCATTAGCACTATCATTTGCTTTGTACTACAGAAACGAGAAATACGGACTGCAGTCCTTATCCCCCAAAGAGAAAGTCACAGTACGGTCCACCCAATTTTGTTCACCCACTGCTGAGTATAGGCCGGGCTGTTTGTGCCACAGTATTATAAAACCCTATAATAATCAATAATTTTCAACTGACTGTGGAAAAATGTATCGATATTTTCCGAGACGACATACTATTGATTAAATTCACAGTACGGTCCATTGGGAAAACTTGAGCTGCATAGAATCTGTCAAAATACCTCGAAAATACCCATTTTTGCCAAGATTTTGACATTGATCGTCGCTTAGATGAAATTGCGATTAGATTTCGAACGTTTTTATTTACGAGAATTGGTGTTCTTTATATCGACCAGTACAAGCAAAATAGATGCACTAAATACTCAACATCTTTGAAGGTGGGTCAACAAGTCTGGGCGGTAGTGTACCTTCCTAGTTCGAGTGCCGAGTCATTAGGTAGGTTTTGTCAAGTGCAGTACTATATGTTATTGGAATGGGAGTGGGTGTGGGTTAGGTCTTCACGGATACCACACTACACGGCGGGGTAAAAAGGGTGAATGTAATGGTCATAAATTATTAAGAGCTGCGTGCGTTGACAGGGTATTTGTTTAAAATGGTTTTTGTGCTGGAAAATGTGAATGGTATTGATCTCAGAATAGTAAGAAAATCTATTTACTGATTTTCTAGAGGGTTGAGTCAAAAGTGAGTTGTTTCTACTCTATTTGAGTAGAGACAACTGACAACTAGATTCTCAAGAATTTCGTTGGAAATATTTTACGAACGCAATGCAGAGAGGGTGATTTGCGATCGAAAAATTTGTACTGCCTCCTTTCTGCAACTGCTTTTATTGTTACACTCCTGCTAGTACACAGAACCTACTTAATTTATATACCATTGTATAGATAATTTAATGGAGATTAATTCTGTGATTTGCAAAACATTATTTAATACCTACTGCAGAAACGAAAAAAACATCAAAATAGTTTTAAAATATTTCCTGTCTATCAAGTATGGAACCTGAAATCGTTGTAGCTTGCGAAAACTAATTTAATATCATATAGTTAGTTATTGTATTTAGTTCCTAGTGTAAATAGTTATTTGTGTTAAATACTGTAAAACATTTTACTGTAGAAACAAAGCAAATGCATTTCTAAGCTCTATTTTTTTTAATATCTATCTATTTTTTTTTTATCTATTTAAACTTCCAAATTCGACCCTCTTCCGTTGCCTAGCAACCAGCAAAGCAAACCTAAATAGTCTTTGACATTACGTAAAGATTGCGAGGTGAGAAATGTTACCCATATTGATGGGTAAAATTTTTAATTGAGCGTTATTTGGCGTGCACTTTTGTTTTTTTATCTTTTGTTCTCTGTTTTTTATCTCCTGTTTCTATCTTTTAAAGAATACAAACCATTTAGTAACCAAATCTGGGTATAAATTAGAAACTTACAATTCTATATTTTTCTTTTCGTTCAAAAATCTCTATTCAAAATTAATCTTGCAAGTAAATGCATTACAAACGTTTGTAGAAAACTAATTCTAAAAACCACAGTTCTGTATGAACTATGAAACGCTGCAACCACAGAAACTCGTTCCCAATTGTTGACTTTGACAACTCGATGCAGACGAGAACATGTAACATGTTATATAACATGATAGATGAGGAAGAGTTATGGTTTACGTTAACTGCGTCAAGTTAAATACGTTACTGCAACAGACTGAGATAACTTTGGCAAGTATTATAAAGCATGTATCAGCATCTTGTGGTCAAAGGAGATAGTTTTTTTTGTTCGGCGATTAGACCCTCCAAAGATTGTCTCATCTATTAATGAAAATCATGTTGATTTGGTCCTTATGATTACAGTGGTAGTAATAACTATAGTTTGTCTAACGGTTATACTGAGAAATACGATCATAACCCAAAAAATTACTAAATGAGGTATTGTTATTTAGTGTAGTTCAGGTCGAGTAGGTATTGAAGTTTTGTATGGGACAGTTAATAATTTTTTCGTGATTACGATAGTGGTCCTATGGAGAAAGTTGTTCATTTTGACGGTCTGTACCACACCCTAAAATTTGACCACACTTTTCTGATACACGCTGTATATTCCAGCTTTGCTAAAACACATACAGGTATGTACTCAGCTTTATTAATTTTACTTGTGACGAAGTGGTCACTACCCCTTTATCTATTTATTTACGCACACACACACACACAAAAGAAAATACACATTTATGATAGAAGAGCATGAAGGATTTTATTTTGGGGATGAAAAGGTATTGTCACGAGAAAAAGTAGTATTCTTGTGGAGGTATCTAGATTTAAATTGTACCATATTTCCTAAATAACATTATAGAACTTGGTACAGTACGACAAACTTGTAGCATCGGCAAAATTCGTAAAACCGATCACCATCGGAACTGAGTGCGCCTTCAAAGTCACGAATCTTTATCACTGCTTTAGGCGAAAATTATCTTTACGAAAACGCAATAACTTGTAAAGTCATATAACCAAATACATTCGTAAAATTTAAATGAATGAAAATTTTCAATTATATGCTAAATCTAAGTTGTGTCGTACTGTAACATTATGTTTATTGTGTATACTGGCTGCTGCCCACGGCTACGCCCGCGTGGATCATAATTATTTTTTCTAAAATAAAAGTAGCCTAAGTTACTCCCTATAACATCAGCTACCTGCGAGTAAAAGTCCCAGCATCCATCGGAGATAAGCTAGAATAAACAAACAGACAGACAGAAATGTTTAAATATTGTTTTTTTCTTAGAATTACCGTATGTATATACTTTCATAAGCATTTAGTAAAAAGCTGTTATTTTGACATTACAAACGGGCACTTCAATTTTATTTATTTGTGTTTTATTTAATTGTTTAATGGGATTGTTTTATTATTATCGACTCTCATCTCGCTCACAGGTACTGTACTCCTTAAATTAATCTCGGGAGCAGTGATGTCTATGGTAACAATTTGACAGTGACAGCGCAGTAACAGTAAAGGGCTATGTCTATGTTGTATTCTATACTGGACAATCCCACTTCTCCTTCTTACCTGACTTCCCATGTTCAATACCTATGCTCTGCCCATAGTAAAAATCTTCGTTCTACCAACAATCGTCTTCTACGATGTCGTTCTCACCGCTCTGGTTTTATTCACTCTTCTTTCTTTGTCCAGGCGGTTTTTCTTTGGAATGCGCTCCCTCTGAACATCAGGATGGCAACCAGTCGGTTTTCTTTCAAAGTGAAGGCACGTGAACATATTCGTAAAAAGTTGGCAGAATCATTGCAGCGCTGATTTGTTCTCTCCTCTACCTATTGTTATTTCTCCTGACAAAGTTTATTCGGTTTATATGAATGTATTTATTATCTATGTATTAGTATGTATTAATTTTCAAGTTATCTATCCCTTATGTTGCACCTGCCATGTTTTGTCTCTGCACCACCCTAAGGTTGACTGGTAGAAAATGCCTCAGGCATTAAGTCCGCCTTTGTACAGTATTTTTTTTACTTGTGCATGAAGTTTTAATAAATAAATAAAGCTACTGTTTCCTAGAAGAGCGGTGACCGCTACATAGCGTCTGCAATTTACGGGTAAATGATGTCACTGAAACGTTATTTATGAAAGAAAGTTGGTGTTTTGTTAGAGGGCGTTTTTTTTTCTTGACAGGTTTCGCCAAATAGAACGCGTAGGAACTTAGCCCACGTTAGAGCGCTAATTACAGCGCAGAACGCGACGAAAGTGTTGCTAGCGCCGGCGCTCTGTTTGACAGTAAACGTACAACGTACGTCATAGTGCAACACAATTCGACGCTATAGCACGGCGGCGGCTTCAGGCTAGCGCTCTAACGCGCGGTAAGTACACGCTCTCCCAAGCCATGTCAAAGAACTGAGCCTCAATAAATTTTAATCATTTATTAAACAGAAACTATGTCAAAAAGGTTTCTATAAAGGCTTGGAATTATTAAGCTACTCCAATGTACCCCCCCCCCCCCCAAGCAACAAACAAGTATTTTAGACTACATGATACTATATGAGCTCATATAATTTGTTTGGATTATTTTATTTGACTGTAAGTAAATTTATTTTAATTTTGTTTTTATTTATTGTTAACATAATCTACTCATTAAAATGTATTTATTTTATGAGTTGTATTGCAATTTGTGGTAATTTAAATTATTTTAGCATAAGCACTATTATATAGAATCAAGCTTTTCCAACTGAACAGACAGCTGTGCTGCTGGGGAGTTTGTTGCGCCACTTCTTCTTCCCAGCTAACGCACTAGGAAGTGGTGAAGGGTGGGCGTTTTGGGGGACTGTCTTATGTAATTTTGACGTTCGAAAAGTGCTGATTCTCAGCCTAGTTTGAATAAATAACTTTTGATTTTGATTTTGTTCAATTTAAGCGAAGCATAAAAATGTCAAACCCACCCTCCATTATTTCCATGACAGCCGTCACTGTGGCCGATGTGGCGGCCACCGCTCTTCTAGAAGACTGTAGCTTTAGGGCACTTTGGGCCTGTTGTTATAATTTTGAAAGGAGATCATTCACCGTCCATGCATTTTTGGGCCAAATGGAACAAAAAAAAAGTTATATTCCGTTAGAGCATGTTATTCTCTTCACTTTTCACTATGGGACCAAATCCGTAGGGCCATTCCCTGCTCTGTTATACCATGTTATGTTATGAGTTTGTAAAATACTGCTGTGTGTGTCAGTATGTTTTTTAGTTTTTTATGCCAGTAAACATTACGGTTCACTAATGTTTCACCAAAACACCATTGCCAAATTTTTACTTTACAACCAACGTTTCGTATTATATATTTATATTTATGTATATATTTATTTCACAAACAACTTATTCCGCAAATGTTTTTTTTTATAAACACTCGCTTTACAAACATTTATTTAGCAAATGCTTCTCTTTACAAATGTTTCGCATGATATTTAATCATTTATACATTTTTCATTTAATATTTAGATTATTTTGGAAAAATCACGTTTACTAAATATCATTTCATATTAATTTTTCTAAACCAGTCACAAAGTGATCATAGTTGCAATTTCCATTTGGGTCGTTGAATAATTTACAAGCAAGTACTGAAGTTCTTTAAGCCTATTAAAGTCTTTTTTTATATATATTCTAGTCGTTTTTGGCACTCGCCGGCCGCTGCCGCGGCACCGCTCGCTGCGCTGGCTCGGCTCGTGCGTAGGTGGTCGCAGTTCTAACCTAACCTAACCTAACCCTTTTCATGAGTTAAAATAATTAACCTAATCAAACTAGTTCGGTTCCGGGTAGCCTACTAAAATCGCAGTTCTAACCTAACCTAACCCTTTTCGCGAGTTAAAATAATTAACCTAATATAACTAGTTCGGTTCCGGGTAGCCTTCTAAAATATTATTTTTAGTTCTGTTAGCACAAGTCGTGAACTGGTTTTTAATTTACTTTATATAATTTTTATTAATTTATAAATTAATATTAGGTATCCTTTTGCCTATTTAATGAGTATCATTTTTAGGAAATTGCGTAATGCAATATGTCAAACGTTTTTATTCCAAACATTGTTTTATTAGATAACGTGAATAAAAAATGAATTGTTTGTCAAATAATAAAAAGTTTATTGGGTAATTATTTTCTTAAGTGAATTATTTGGCAAACTTGTTTTTGTATAATGATCAAATAACAAATCATGTTTTAGCCAATCGTTACTTGTCAAGTGAAAGTAAATGAATTTTTGGTGAAATGACTGGTCACCAAACATTACAGTTATCATCTTTTATTGTAGGCTCTAGGTTATTCTCTATAAAACAGTATGTGAAATAAAGTTTTATTTTTAGACATTACTATTATTAGCTGATTTAAATAGGTTTCACTAGTATTAACTGGTGTTGGGTCTATTTAGTGGGTTCTATTCACGTAAAAAAAAAATTACCTTAATTAATAAAAAAAAATACCTTATATTTAATACAAAAATTACCTTAATTTTAATACAAAAATTACCTTAATTTTAATACAAAAATTACCTTAATTTTAATAAAAAAATAAAGTGTCGATTCAATTTCGAGCGAATCACCAATAAGCCAAGTAATTCTGAACGTGATGATTTTAATTCCAAAACCAATATAAATATATTTCCCTCCTGAACTTTCCTCCCGTAAATAATATAGGGTTGTGCAAACTGTTGATATCGGCCACCTTTCAAGGTTGCCACTACCCTAATATCCTAAAGGTGTGACATATTGATAGTCAATATTGTTACCTGAAAGTGACAAGGGTCGAAATTTTTTGAGATAGGGTAGGACTCTGAGCCGATTATTGTAATAAGATGTCGAATTTCATTTATAAAACTGTTTGACTCTCTGGTAGGAAAGCACTGCTATTTCTAGACGTGGGAAGAAAAGTTAGGAATGATGTCAGAAGGTTAGGCGATTAGGTCTTCCCTTTTTAGGGTTCCGTACCCGAAGGGTTCCAAACGGAACCCTATTACTAAGCCTCCGCTGTCCGTCTGTCTGTCAGCGGGCTGTATCTTATGAGCCGTAATAGGTAGACAGTTGAAATTTTCACAGATCAAGTAAAAAACTCAAAAAAAAAATCAAAGCATTTATTTCAATTAAACCATTTACAGGCATTTTTGAATTGTCAAATAGTCGCGTCAGTTAGTCAGAAAGTAGAAGCTAGTTGCCCGTTCCAAAACGTAGATCTTTATGGAGAAGAACGGGCAAGAAACTCCAAGGACACTCTTTTAAATATTGAAAATTACAAAATCCTGGGTACATTATTCTTGTTGCTTCTATATGTGAGAACAATGTACAAAAAATAATCAAAACAATTCAAAATATAAGATTAAAAATAAGCCATGGCAGATAAGAGACGACCGATGATGTTTGACAAAATCTACTCATCACACTGTTTTTTTATGAGTTGTATTGCAATATGTGGTTAGCTAGTGACCTCGACAATTGATCATATTATTTACTGTTATTAGTAATTAACTCTTTGTTTATTTATTTTACATCGATGGTCCTAGTTTATCATTTATAACTTCCAGTTACAACTATATGTAAGCGGGCACGCCCTTTATGCCTGGAGGCTTTTTTATTTAGATTTTAAATTCTGTTTACGTTTAGTTTTTTTATTTCGGCCTGAGTATCGATGATTGATTGGTTGAGTTCTCGATGATTTTGTTTGGTATATTGGCGTGTGCTAGCTAACATATGGCTAATAATTAGAATTATGTTTTGTGTTGCGTAATGTAAATTATTTTGAATACTATTATATAGAATCTTTTTTTTTGTTCTTCTAACTGAACAGACAGCTGTGCTGCTGGGGAGTTTGTTGCGCCACTTCTTCTTCCCAGCTAATGCACTAGGAAGTGGTGAAGGGTGGGCGTTTTGGGGGACTGTCTTATGTAATTTTGACGTTCGAAAAGTGCTGATTCTCAGCCTAGTTTGAATAAATGACTTTTGACCAGTCATAACTGACAGCACCACAGCTCAACCATTTTGTAGGGATCCGAATGATCCAACACACTCGCCACCATCAGCGAGACATTTAAGTGAGCATGACATACTCTCAACTGCCATGCTCTTTCAAGTCAACATACATCTTAATAACATAAAAAAACGTCTCCATGGTACTCACATTCACAAAATTTTTAAAAATGCTTCTAAATTATACAAAACTAATTTGCAATGTATTTGAGAGATTAATAGAATGTTTTTCTTTGTGTTTTAGTATTCAACAATTAAAACTTGTTTAAATAAAAAATAAACATTAAGTTTGTAATGTCAGAAAAAATAGAAAGGGGAAGCAACTCTTCCAAACATTAAAATTTTTAACTAGTGAGCCCAAGTGGCTGTGGAGCAGGACCAGCATTAAGCCAAGCATTTTTATTTATGATACTCGTATAATCATCCAATTTATAATATGCTTGTCTACATAGTGTGCGTTTAATGCATTTTTTAAATTTCTTCTCATTCAATTGAAGATGTGTGTTTCTATTGCTGGTTTAACAACAAATAATAAAAATTAAATAAAGATTTGTTATAGGAACAAGAATCGTGTTTTTATCGGCGTTTTTTGGCCGTTCGGAACACTTCGTGCGCGAGTCGAGTTCGAGTCGCACTTGGCCAGTTTTTTGCAAATAGTGTCGAAGGGTGAGCATCAAAAAAGTTTTAGCGAAAATTGCCCATTTTCTTGCTATCTGGACTTTTTTATTCAAAATCTATGAATGCCTATCAAAATGACTCAAAAAGTTAAAGACAGTCTACTAAGACCGTTTCCCCGTAGTTACAGCGATTAAGGTACCTACCCTTACTGCCCCATCTCAAAAATCCTCCCAGTAATAATACAAAAACCTGGGCACGGCAGTTTGAAATATTTCAGAGCGATTTTATTACTGTCTAGAGACAGCTGTGCTGCCTTACTTCATTTAAAATGATTGTAACATCGAAGCGTACCTAGTTTTTGTGGCGATATTCCATGAGATTTATAAAGCGATCATTAGCTATTAAAAATATAAACTCGCTCCTGCTTCATATGGGGTAGGCAGAAACTACAGAACGCCATCTGCTGCGATACTTACATACTCCTTTTACTTCGTTTACATACATCTGGGGGCTTAAGGGGCATGCGCTAAGGTAGCCCGCGAAATTCAAATTTTCTTTAGTTTTTGCATTTTGCAGGTCATTGTCAGGTTTTATGTTGATTAAAATATGATTCGCGACCGTAACAAATATGGTTTTACATAATTATAATCATTACAATCAGGAATACAACTCCATAAGTAAGCACAATGGTCAAATGTCATGATTTCATGAAATAGTCATTCAATGGAATTATACAGGAAAAGTTTTTAACCAGTGCGCAAATTTTTTTTGGTGGTTCAAAATCAGTAATAAAACACATTTCCATTATTTATTTAAAAAAAAAATCTACTTTAAAGCAAAATATGGACACAATCTATTCGTAATAATATCAATGGGCGCGCGGCCGGCCCAAGCGGCGGTGTTGCACGGGGGTTAAACCTCCCCCCCCCTCCCGGGCGGCAAGGCGACGCCCGCGCGCCGGGCGCTGTGACCCTGACCGACAGTTCGCTCATCGCACGCGCTGTCGTGTGACGTCGCGTCTAATCGCTTTCCCGCGCAAGCGCCGCGCTGCACGTGTGTCGTACTTTTACCTACCGGTCACGATGTCAGACTTCACTAACCGCGAGTTTAATGAGATGGTGCGAGTGTATGTACTGAGTGGTGAAAGTTTGCGAGCAGGTCGCAGAATGTATGCGATGGAGAGCATACCTCGAATGCGAGCCCTCAAAAGGTCCTAAGCCCATTAAAGTATGAAGGAAAAATTGGAATTACTCTTCAAATAACTTCAGGTCACGGCCTAAACATAAAAAAGTCTAGTCCGAATCTGATAAAATTAGCGATCAATACATTGTAAGTATTGTAACCCACGTAAATACCTACGCCGGCGAATCGAGCGAGCGCACAGCTGATAGGTAGGTACTTTCGCGCGTACCGCTTCGCCGCGCGCCGCCGGTTAGCCATACAACCACTTTTAAAGTAAACATCTTTCGTTAACGATAACTTTTTTTTTGTACTAAGATGTATCAAAATAAAAAAAAGTATGTTCAATAAAAGTCGTTTAAGTTTAATTTGTCAAAATTTGCGCAGTGGATAAAAACTTTTCCTTTATGAACTTAGAGAGTTGTGTTGATCATTTTTATGATTACAATTTTTTTAATATACTCGTACATTTGGTACGGCCGTGAATCATATTTAAATCGACTTACAACATGATACTGACCTGCAAATTGCAAAAAACGTAACAAAATATGAATTTCGCGGGCTACCTTGACGCTTTCGCCTTAAAATGGCCGCTTTGGCAGAATCATAATATGATAATAAAATATTATGAATCACACAAACTGCCACAAACTTACAATTTATAATAGTATCTGCGTTCAATTCAGCATTAAGCAATTCATCTGTTTGACAGTTTTATATTATAATGAAAAAACATTTAAACTGTAGAAATAAAAAAATTGATTAATAAAAACTGTAAAGAAAAATGATCCGGTAAAATTACGGTCTTAATTTTTTTATGCGGCAATATTTACTCCAAATATGATTCTGATATAAATTAAATTGAAGTTGATTCAGCTAAAATATGTGTCACCATAGAGGAATTGTTGGGAATTCAGAAAATTAATTGCTTTTAGAGGAATTGCTTAATGTGGCCGTTTTAGGCCCCCTGGTTATATACGCACGCCAGTTGCGACTGCGCCTGACCTTTCTGAAGAACATCACCAATAGGGACACTATATGTATGCATGACCTCCCGGGGTTTCGTTTTCACTCACTCCTGCCTTGTTAGTCGCCTTTCGGCGCGTTTTTATCGTGCGATAATAACGCAAGCAATATTGCGATAATGCGTCCCGATTTCTTGCACACAGCTGCGTTTTTATCGTCCGATATGTCTAAACGTCTGTGTATAATCTACACTACAGACGCCCTTTTCTTTTTTTTAGGATAGGAAATTATCAAATAACTTCTCCCAGTCTGGCCGGAGCGGGAGGGCGTGTCAGACTCTTACTGACTAAAACCCACCCGTGTTCCTTCAGTTGCCTGTACTACAGACCCCTAGAGACCCCCTGCCCGCACTACACCGTACCAGCGTTATGTGTGTAAGATCGCATGCGTCCTAATACAAAATGTTCTAAGAACACATATCGGAATATAGCAGGACGGAGGAACGCAAGCGTCCTACTTCTATTGCGTCGTTATTATCGCAGCAGTGTGTAACTTCGTGGACGTCCTAATACAAAATGTACTAAACACAGATATCGCAATAACGCTTGCGTTATTATCGCGCGATAAAAACGCACCTGTGGGGAAGACGCTTTATCCTCTTAACATGACCGAACTATCTAAGCATACTTTTGGACTTTTTTGTCACGACATCTTTCAAACCACACACGCAATCAATATCACGATGATTCAGGATCCCGAAAATAGCAAGTACTTTTGTTAAATAAAACCCCGTATCATTTATTATAGCAGATCAGTGAATCAGATAATACAATTGTCTCGCCGTTGTTTGAACTTTGTAATTTAATTGAATAAGTATTATGGTCTAGTGATTTTGAACAGAAGATCAGTCGGGTATTTGATTGTTGTTTGATCAGAGACATAATCTCTGTTGGCTGGGACGAATATTGATTACTTATTAGGGGGTAGTTCAAACTTTACTAGTTATTCAATTGGATGTCAAGTTAAGAGCGTTTATTCTGAAAGTTGGCAACGTCGCATATAAATGTCAAATATTTCGCTTTTGGAAATATGAAATGTGGCTAACTAGCGAACTAGAATATTAATAATGAATTGCAATTATAACACTGAATTTGATGTTGTAACCGTGTTGTAATTTGATGGTGGAAAAAAGGCATTTGGAAAGTTATCAAATACTTTTTTTACATCTAAAACTAAATATTCACCATATATTATTCTAAATATTTATTGCATTTCATAATCAATATTTTAGTTCGCTAGTTAGCCACATTTCATATTTCCTTACAGTAATAGTGCCAAATTAATCAAAACATGTAAATATTTGACAGCTATTTGCGACGCTTGCCAACTTTTAGGATAAACGCTTTTAAGGCGAGAATAAACGACTTTTAATGACTTTATACTGAAGATCACGTGTAAACGAGTAGTGTTAATGATTTGGAGAAAATACATGTTAAATAAGAGCATTTTCTTAATAACTTAATCTGTGAATATTTTAGATTATGTTTATATTACATAGTGTAATTAGCGTATTTTTCTGAAACCTTCACCATTTTAAAGAAAATTTTTCTTTTAACATACGTGTTTTATTAAAATACGTTTTGTTTTATGTATAATAAATTAATAATGCGTCTAATTTAGGACAGCGCTCCTTCATGGGCGAGTCCTATAACTGCCTGGACGTACGACGCGTTGCGTGAGATCAGCACAAAACACGCACTAACCACTCAAGGTCACTGGCATTTAGTCGTGTCTTAACTACCCTCTTTGTCTCCACGAGATGATTAAAGAAGAAATAATCATCGACTGATAAGTATAATCAACCCATAATGTTCCTATTGCTAGGTCATAGGCCTCCACTCAATGAGAGGGAGTGCGAAGTAATCCACCACGCGGGCCCAGTGCGGGTTGATGGATGTTACACGTCTTCGATTTTTTGGTTCTAGGACATGCCGGTTTCCTCACGATGACTTCGACTGCAGTAATGCTAAATTAATATAACACTTTCTTTTCTTTTCTCTCTTTCTATGAGTGACAAAGAGAACGCTCTACAAAGCACAACTTTTCAAAAACTTGATGTACCATATTTACGGCCGGGTCTCTTATTCAGGTACAATTAGCTGTCTTAGAATGAAAAAACTTCGTAAAGTAGGTATAATTTTAAGCTTTCAAAAAATCTGAATTTAAATGGGCTGAATTTACATTTTATTGCAATTACTTTGATAAAATGCGCCATTACGAACAAAAGATGGTAGTTAGCTAGATTTTGCGAACATTTTTGTGTTTTTTTGACTTGGTTAATCCCTTGAATTATCACATGACCCATGATACAGGGCGGCAGAGACATCGACGCGATAACTGATACCATGGATTCAGTACATGAGTCTGAACCCCTGCGTTAAAATTTTTCATCGGTATTTTTTTTTTTTATCAGCTGTTCCATATATTTTGACCGCGTAGGTATTGCTCTTTTCTATGAAATAGCAGATTTTTTTTTAAATAACCGATGAAAATTTTCGATGCAGTGTGTTTCAGAATCATGTACTGAATCTATGGTATCAGTTTTCGCGTCGATATCCCTGCCACCCTGTATGCTGGTTCGTTCAGAAAGCTAGGTTCTTTATCATGGATTATATTTTTTTAACAATGTTACGAGGAAACTATAAAGGGTGCCAAACGGAACCCTATTATTGAGTCTCCGCTGTCCGTCCGTCCGTCTGTCAGCGGGCTGTATCTCATGAACCGTAATAGGTAGACCGTTGAAATTTTCACAGTTTGTGTATTTCTATTACCGCTATAACACCAAATAATAAAAATTAAATAAAGTTAATGTGGTGGCATCTTCATCGCCACATGCGAACTACGCATCAAAGACGTGACGTCACACAAATCCTGCATCGCGCAATTAGAGTTTACAGCGCGAGCAGCATTCGAAGGATCCTCCCAGAAGGATCCATTATGGCAAATAATTTAATTTATGTTTTGTGTTGCGTAATGTAAATTATTTCGCATACTATGGTATAGAATCAAGGTTCTTCTAACTGAACAGACAGCTGTGCTGCTGGACAGTTTGTTGGCCACTTCTTCTTCCCAGGTAAAGCCCTAGGCAGTGGTGAAGGGCGGCTGTTTTGGGGGACTGTGTTACGTAATTTTGACGTTCGTAAAGTGCTGATTCTCAGCCTAGTTTGAATAAATGACTTTTTTTTTCTGTATATATAAATACTATGTGGGTATATTCCTTGTTCCATAATACTCTTTTATTTAACAATTAGCATCCATGAACATCCATAGCCAATTTAGTTGGGCTGATAACTGTATCTACTGTGTTCGAATGGGGATGATTGTCCGTCAGATAGAATATAAAAAAATTCTGGAGAATATTCGTAATTTTTCTTTTTATACGTAATTAAAAGATTACGGTGATACATTGAGTTAAAATGTGCCATGACGTCACGAGTATGTAGATTGTATACTTACTTGGCGTACCGACCCCCCACTCCCCAACTTTAATGCGTTTTATCTGTAATTTTTTATTAATATGATAAAGCAAAAAATACGTGTCTAATATTTTTTTATTATCTGACGACAGGTTTAGACGGAAATAGTATTTTTTTTCAAATTCAAATTCAAATTATTTCATTTCACATAAACCTACAAGGGCACTTATGAAACGTCAGGAGCTAGGTGCACGGTTCCAATTGGTCGTTTCCTATGGAGAAGAGCCGGCAAGAAACTCCACGGTTACTCTTTTAAAAGTAAAAGTAAATAGTTTTTACAATGTTTTCAAATTACAGTGTAACAAATATGAGAGGACAGTGTAGACCTATCAACAAGTACCAGTTTTTGACCCAGGTATCATCCCTATAAAGGTAGGGAGGAAGAGAACATTATATGGGGCCAACATCCGGTCCGTTATTACCTACGATCAGTTCCTAAGTACCTATTTACATAATTAGGTAAGTATGTAATGGATACAATGAACATTACTATCACTACATAATATAAAACAAAGTCCACCGCGTCTGTCTGTCTGAATGCGATAAACTCAAAAACTGCCGAACGGATTTACACATACGATTTTCACCAATGGACGGAGTGACTCATGTGGAAGGTAGTATTTAATTAGAGTATATAATTGTATATAATTGATTAAGGTTTTGTGTAAATTGGCTGAAATATGACGTTAACTGTTGAAGATGTCGGAAAAAAACATGCAGACTGGGAGCTTTACTGGCGTGCGCCGCGTAAACCAATAGAGTTATATGAAAACAATGTATTCCGAAATTAACACTTAGGGTACTTTTAATCCCGCTAGTACGTTCCCGTGTGATATTTTCCCCCCACCACCACGCGCGCGAAGCCGCTGACAAAAGCTAGTAATAACATAAAAGTTGTATAAAAGCTAATGTTTCCTTAGTGTCTGTGTAAGTAGGTACCAACATTATCTACAGAGCACACCAAAATAATCCAATCTAGAACGAAAAAATAAAAGAAAGAAAAATTGTTTATTCTGCACAAACAAAACGCACACAAAAAAAGCAAAAATCCAAAATACACACATACAAAAGCAGCCAAAGGCCCTGTATTCAACCATTAAATAAAATTTAAAAAACAAAATAATGTTGTTCATTGGTTGATATCAAGGCCACGGACCAAAGACTAAAACGTACTCTTAGCACTCTTGTGACATTTGCAAAAGACAACATAAACATAACAAAAGCAAAATGCTGACAGAGATATCTACTTCTGTGCAAACTGTCTAGAGAATTTTATAACTCATCATGTAAATGGGATCTCCTTATTTGTGAGACATAAGGCATAGACAAGTAATAAGGTTACGTCAGGCGCTGACACGCGGATCAAATAAATATTTTACATTATTTGCAAATATTTTACATTATTTGCAAATATTTTACATTATTTGCAAATATTTTACATTATTTGCAAATATTTTACATTATTTGCAAATATTTTACATTATTTGCAAATATTTTACATTATTTGCAAATATTTTACATAAATATCAATTTTATTGATTATATTATATATTTCTGTATCTGCCCGTATCATCACAGCAGGCGCTATCAGAATTACCAGCGCTGTGACACTTAATTTTAAATGTCGCAGTATCATGCTGAGGTTGGAACCTTAATGCAGGATTTTCTGTTTATTTTTTAAATATAATTTAATTTGGTTTTTATATTTTTATGATTGTGTTTAGTTTAGTTTGTGATCTTCCTGTGCGAGTCACAATGAATACTGTTTCTTTCTCTCTTTGTTAAATTGTTTCTTTATATTGAGCTGAAAGTGGTCAAATCATCTAGCAAGCTAGCAAGATTCCTACCTTCTGGGAGTTTCCGTGGTCTGTGAAAATATACAAAAGATGCATCACATTTTAGTGATGGTTAAAAAATGGAAATTAAAAAAACAACTCAGTTTAGAGCAGTACCTAGAAAAAAGATAACAGAGTAATACAGACACTGTCATGTCATCAATATAATATAATTAGCTTCTGCTCGAGAAATTCCCGTGAAATTTCGACCCCGGACCCAGCACGTCGCACCGCATCGCCCGCCCGCGCGGGTTACTTCATTTTCGCTTAGCGTGGTACATGCTGACCTTTTTCTTTTTCGGTCGTAGCGTAATCTTAAAGCGTATCCTTCCTCAAGAACTGGGGTACCAAATGCAAAAATTATTCATCAAATCCGACTGCTAGTAGAGATTAGTGCATAAGCATAAAAGTGATGTTTTTATCTATGGGCTTTAATCTATGATTATTTTATTTTGTCTATGGCACACAACTAAGGCCTTAGTTGCCTGAAAATAAAGCAATTATTATTCCTTTATTTCATTTTGATTACTTATTATTTACATTTTTAAATATTTTTACATAAACCATACAAAATCATTTAAAAATATAAAAAATAGTGGCCCATCGGCATCAGGAACAGGGTTCAAGCTGCCGGTGGTTAGGGCTCTAGAGAGAGGAACCTCCTCACGATGCGTGCCGTGTCTAGGAGTACTGCTTTCTGAATCAAGCCCTTCACCCAGCCGCGCAATGAGAGCCTCCTGAGGTGTTGGTCGAGGCTCTCCGCTATTAGGCCATTAACTGTTACGATTATCGGTACAATGATTGCAGAGTCCACGTCCCACATGTCAACAACCTCGTGTGCTAAGTCGAGATACTTGTTTTTTTTTATCTTTCTCAGCTTTCCCGAGATTCTCGTCATGAGGGACAGCGATATCAACAATCATTGCACGGCGCTCTCGTCGATCTATCACCACAATATCAGGCTTATTGGCTACAATAATCCTGTCCAATTATTATTATTATTATAAGCATAATCAATCAGTCTATAACGTTCCCAGTGCTGGGACACAGGCCTCCTCTCTGTGAGAGGGAGTGGGCTTTTTAACCCAATAGGCAAGCCCAGTGCGTGTTGGTTAATGTCACATGTCTTCGAAGTTTTGGCTTGAAGATTAGCGCGTTTAGACAAAAAAAAAAACTCACCTTTATTTATTTATATTTATTTATCACTCAAAGTCAAAGTCAAATAATTTATTTCAAATAGGCCCTTGCAAGGCACATTTGAAAGTGAAAATAAAAAAAATAAAAAATGATTCTATTCGCCCCTTACAAAAGGTAGTTTTCGTATGGAGAAGAAACTCCACCGTTACTCTTTTAAAATGTTTTACAATATTTTGTATGTGTAGGTACATTAGTTATATAATTATATGTGAAGACGATGCATCTAATCATCACGTCAATCATCATGACGATTAATCATCATACTTTATTGTACACCAGAAAAAACTTAGTAAATAATAAATTGAACACTACAAAACATACGAGTACAATGGACGGCCTTATCGCTTTTTGCGATCTCTTCCAGGCAACCTAGGAATGGACTTTATTATATTAGTATAGATTAATTAAATTAACTATCCATGTCTACACAATTATATTTCCCATAATTACTCATCCAATATTTACTGATGACGTCACACTGCCTCGCGAAGAAATTCAGCTTAGAAATACATTTCATATTTCGTGGCAAGCTGTTTCAGGGTTCAGGAACGTTTGAGGAAACATTATTGCAAGTGCAGCATAGTTTATCTTATATTATCATGCAGTTATTTTTCCGTCGTACTTTGGAAAAGGTTCATGAAATAAAAAATCTTCCTTGCGTATGTCTGTATCATTTTTACTTTCGTAACAAAAGTCCTAAAGCACACACGATCGTTAAATTAGTCAATGATTAAAGTTTATTTAGTCGATAGTCTGTGTCAACCTTAACAATATATCTATGTATCTATCTATTTAGCCTCTAATGTCCCACTGCTGGGCAAAGGCCTCTCTAAGGCTGCCTGTCCACTGGAGCGGAGAGGAGAGGAGCGGAGTAGCGGTGTGCCAATATTAACCAATGGAATTGCATAAAACTTCCGCTCCGCTTCAGTGGACAGGGATTTGTGAACTAGTTTAAAAATTCATACAAAACCGGGAAGCGGAGCGGGGAAACGGAGCGAGGAATTATTACTCGTCGCGTGAACTCGATCTAGCTCCGCACAGTCCGCAACACCGCTCCGCTACCTCGCTCCGCACAGTCCGTAACTTCGCTCCGCTACCTCTCTCCGCATCAATGGACAGACACTGTCCGCAACTCCGCTCCCCTCCGCTGCCTCGCTCCGCTTCAATGGGGAGGCAGCCTTAATCCACTTTTCCAAGAAGAGCGATGTCCGCCACGTACGGGCCGCAGTGACTGCTGTCATGAAAATGATGGCAGCGAGGTTTGACTTTACGGTACCAAAAACCTCTCTCTAGAAAAACACACCAACAATGATGTCATTCACTGGTCAATTCCAGACAGTATATGGCGGCCACCACCGTTCTAGAAACCGTTGCTTTATCTTTACCAAAGAATCTGCTTAGCCTTTTCCCAACTATGTTGGGGTCGGCTTCCAGTCTAACTGGATGCAGCTGAATACCAGTATTTTACATGGACCGACTGCCTATCTGACCTCTACAACCCAGTAACTGGGTAATACGATACCCCTTGGTAAGACTGGTGTCAGACTTTCGGGCTTCTGACGACTCGTAACGACTGTCAAAGATCCACGAATGACAGCGGGGACCAACGGCTTACCGTGCTTTCCGAGGCATGGAGGAGTCTCGGTATGTAAAGATGGTCACCCATCCACTGACTAACCCCGGCAAGCGTAGCTTAACCTGATGGATCGATCAGTGCGGCTGTTGTTACGTAGCCACGACGTCCTCGTTACTTTATCTTTTCCATTAACAATAAAAACGTAGAGAAAAACCACACGACACGTTGTGGATAATTTACGTAGCACTGTAGCCTCGTAGCCGCGTAGCGTCGTAGCACCGCTTCATTGTTAAGCGTGTAGCATTTCCCTTGTTTCATTTACCTGTGAGCTTGCTTATTAAGTTTTATATGATGTAAGAAGTGTTAGGTGCATGAGAAAAGAGAGGTATAGTGTAATCGTGTCTGGTTTTTTTCAAAGGTTAAGAAATTGTAAGATTGTTTTACGCATTGGATTTTCTCTGTAAGCCAGGGAAGTAAGAAATGTAATCTTCTGTTAAAAAAACCAAGCCGCACTGGGCCTGCGTGGTGGATTTTGGCCCTCTCCCTCATACAGAGAGGAGGACTGTGTCCCAACAATGGGAACATTGTGGGTTATAAAATGTTATGCTAAAAAAAAAATGTTCCAATAATTTATTTAGTTAAATGATCGGCTTAACGAACGCCAAAAAACTGCGGTTAAATTATTCATTGGTTTCTACATAAATTAATACAAAAATCAAAGTGTATTTATACAGGAAGCATCCAATCAATTTCCAATTATTTACGCACCAAACGACACGACATTCAACATAA
This sequence comes from Agrochola macilenta, assembly GCA_916701695.1. Classification (NCBI taxonomy): domain Eukaryota; kingdom Metazoa; phylum Arthropoda; class Insecta; order Lepidoptera; family Noctuidae; genus Agrochola; species Agrochola macilenta. The sequence goes on along the minus strand of OU753564.1, from coordinate 5,702,010 downwards.
AACATTTCACCCATAACTGCATGAAATATTGGCAAAAACACGCAACACCATTTGCTCATATTGTTGCATAAATAACACTTCAACATTTTTCAGTTGAAAAGCTGAATGTTTATTCGAAATTGTCGGCGAACATTTTTCATCTGGAACTATTTAAATTCAGATTTCGTGAACTCTGAAAAAGGGGCAGACAACCTTTGGTGGTATTTTTAGTTTCGATGTGGGGAAATTGGAATTTATTTTGAGAGGCACCCAGTGGCCTGTCGTTTCGACTGTCACCGAATATAAATGTGGAATTCATTTATTAAAGACATTCTAATTTTAAATGGTAGAAATGTCAGCCAAAGGCTGCGAGTGAAAGGTCAATTGAGTTTGAATCTATCGGTCTGTTATGGCTGTCATATTTTTAGCTTTGATTGGGACAAAGTTCAGTTGTAAAATCGGTTGTTTAATTAAAAACTACGCCCATCGTCATTTTAAGTCATGTTTTTTACCGCCCATAAAACTTATGTTTGTGTTTATTAACCCGTCGTTTTTACTAATGAGTCATAATTACTTAATTAGCTTTTGTGACGATACCCCTGTGGGGTACGCGGGTAAATCTAGACCACTCTGAAATGACGCGTCATTTCAGTGGTCTGGTCTGGTTTAGATTTGCCCTCCCGTGGTCTGGGTTTAAATGCGGTAGTGGGGCGCCACTACCGCATTTTACGCACACAGTAATGTGTGCGTAAAATGCGGAGTGAGACGCGTCACTTTAGAGTCGACAAGCTATATATATATATAGTACATATATAGTATATAGTGTGTAGTATATTTATATATATAGTATATAGATTAAGTTTACGAGAACACAAGCCCAACTACAGATGATTTAAAGTGACGCACGATTTTGCGGTCATGCGAACGATGAATGACAAATTGAAAGTCACACGACTGTCACTTAGGATCTTCTATTAGCGACCGTTTGACCCTAGATTTGAAATGGCATTAATTGAAAATGCTTTTGGCTTTGACCATTCAAATGTGAGACTAATTAATTTTAATGCAAATTCAGATAGTAACCCAAAATTAAATTCTTAAAAAACCTCTTCGTCTCCTAGTTTTACAGAAGATATATTTATTACAAAACCGCGAGAATCTCAGTGTCAACCCGCGCGTAACGTGGCAACAGTTCGCACAGCGTCGGCGTCCCTGAATTCTTAACATGAAATCAAAGGAAGGCATCCCTTAAGGAATCCAAAGAATTTGCGAGACACGCGAAGCTGGCAACCCTGTCCTACCTTTGTCATGGTGAAATACATAGCAACGAGATTTTTGTATAAAAACTTTTGGTTAGACATGAATAGAGTTCATTTACGGACATGTTTTATAATTTTAGAGTGCTGAATTTAATTGAATTTTTGAGTTTTGAGTTAAACTTAATTATAGAGCGCCGAGTAAACTAAATATATATGTTTTGAATGTGCTGGTTTAATATCCCGTTTTAGTTCGTTATTTGTTTATACGCGGAAACTTGTCAAAGGGCTTTGACAGTTAAATAAATAGTTAGTTTATTACGTTTGTCCGGCAGAATGGGAGTATAAAACAAATTATACTTAATTGCTATTCGTTGGTAAACTAGGTCCCACAGTGAATTTGATGAAAATGTTGTCCACACATATTTATCTATACCTATAATAAAGTCGTAGTGAAGTCAAAACTGCGCATTTTTTTTTTTTTTTTGATAAAAAGTAATTGCTACGAGGTTTGGCAACAAAAAAATGTCGTTTTTAGATTTTTGTCTGTTTGTCATAATGTATGTTCTAGCATCAAATACTACTGGATAGATTTTGTTCAAATGCATAGATATTCCCTAGTGGGAAGTTATCACGCTATTTGATGTGGAGGATGAGCAATATTGCATTATGTTTGCATTCCTCTATAGTTTACCGCAAATTGTCAACAGACATGCCAAACGGTTAGACCATTTAAAAATAATAATAATTGTCAAATAACTTCTCCCGCTCCGGGCGGAGCGGGAGGGCGTGTCAGACTTTTACTAGCTAAAACCCACCCGTGTTCCTTCCGTTGCCTGTGTGCCGGGGCCGCGATATCCCTTTCGGACAAACTCGCAACCCTGGCAGAAACGGTTAGACCATTGCAGATAGTTACAGATTCAATCAATCTGTCTAGCCTGTTCCCATCTATATTGGGGTCGGCTTCCAGTCTAACCAGATGCAGCTGAATACCAGTATTTTACATGGAGCGACTGCCTATCTGACCTCCACAACCCAGTAACTGGGTGATACGATACCCCTTGGTAAGACTGGTTGTCAGACTTTATTGCTTCTGACGACCCGTGACGACTGTCAAAGATCCACGAATGACAGCTGGGACCAACGGCTTAACGTGATTTCCGAGGCACAGAGAAGTCTCGGTATGTAAAAATGTTCACCCATCCACGGACCAACCCCGGCAAGTGTAGCTTAACCTGAAGAATCGATTCGTGCGACTGTAACTACTTAGCCACGAGCTCCTCTACGAGCAGCTAGTTACAGATTAAATCTTTTAAATGATTATTGTCACGCTATACCTTTAGGGGGCTAAGCAGTCAATCATGACATAATACAGGTGACAGGGAAATTCGACCTATCCCTTGAAAGGGGTTATACTAGAGGTCATTAGCAACAAATTAAGTCCACTTAACTAGGGGTCAAAACTGGATGGACACGTGCAGCTGTGACGGTTCTTCGATTTTTTAGAAATTTTCTGACTTGTTATCAAAAACAATTAATTATGAAAAAACTACTACATTCTTAACATTTAATTGATACTTTTCTGAAAGCTGCAAGAGGAGTGACCATTAAAAAAAAAATACTTGCCCAAAACTTACATAATCTCAGAAATAAATAAATAAATAAAATATCTTTATTTCAGACCTAAGCAGTCCATACGTAGTTAGTGGTTAGTAACAAACTGTGCTTACATGCTATGTTATTATTGTTAGTACTTAATTCTATTTAACATAAACCTATACCTAATTCTACCCAGTGCCTTTGGATGGGGCAGTCCACTCTGCTAACAATCATTTTCAGGATGCCGTTCCGAGTGCTACGCAAACGTTGCAGTAGGGAAGCCGCTTTCTTACGCATGATGGCGTGAAAGCCATCCGTACGTGCTTCAGCAAACATTCCCGACGCACTGCAACGTCGCGGCAACCGCAACAGCATCCTGAAGGCATTGTTGTATTGCACGCGCAGGACGTTGTAGGCTCGGCTCGTATATGACACCCATAGGCCGCTCGTGTAGAAGGACTGACAGAACGCTTTAAATAAACTGACTTTGACGTCTGCCGTGCAGCGAGCAAACCTACGGGCGAGCATATTGCTCCTCACCGCCAACGCCCTGCGCTCGCGTTCTATGTCCCCATCATCACGTAGGTCACTGGTGACAATATGACCCAAGTATTTAAATTGAGTTACCACATTCAGTTCAACACCGTTGAGATATACTGGAGGTACACGACGGGGCTGTTGTTTAGGTGCCGTAAACACTAACACCTCACTTTTTTTTTAATTGTATTTAAGGTCGTGCACCTCCGCATACGTCTCGCAGATCGTGAGAAGCTTCCTCAGTCCACTCATCGAGGGACTGAGCAACACCATGTCGTCCGCGTAACTTATGTTATTGACACATACACCGTCTATATGACAGCCGACATGTGTGCTGCTCAGTCGCTCGATGAGCTCATTTACATATAAATTAAATAACAGGGGGGAGCTTAACCCCCCCTGCCTTACACCGCATTCCATTCGATACTCATCCGACAGAGTACCGACCCATCTCACCCGATTTGTCTGGTGAGCATACCAGTACCGGAGAAGCGCTGTGTACTCCACCGGCACACCCGTGCCCCTCAACTTGTCCCATAGCACATCATAGGAGACAAGGTCGAAAGCTTTCGACAGGTCAAGGAAACACGCGTATACCGGCGTCCTCCTCATGGTGTAGTACTTGACGGTGTGCTTCAGGCCGAGAATAGCACTCTCGGTGGACACGCCCGCCTTGAATCCAAACTGGGCGTCGTGCACTTTAACATGTTCTGAGAGGCAGCCCTTCATCAGACCGTCAAGCACCTTAGCCAATAACAGGTCTTTAGTAGCAATAATTTTTAATGAGTGTATTACTCCCGAAAATTGTAGTAAAGTATTGGAAAAAAATTGGATTACAGTTGGAGTACAAATGAGTAAACTAACTTTCTGGTTTAATAAGCTTTCCAAAAAGGTACAATCGTTATTAACTTTCCCAGCGGTTTTTCAAAAATCTGCAAAAGCGCGCTGTAGATCAATTTTTTTATTTTGATTTGATTGAATTCAACTCGAAAAGTTACAACAGTGTAGTTATTAGTGAATAAAAAATAATGTAATTTGATAAGGTTTAATAAAATAAAAAAAGCAGTAAACAAAAATTACAAATCTTGTCCAAATTGCCTGCCATTGTTGAGTATGCAAGCACGCAGCCTACGACATACATCACTCACTGTCACTCGCGTTGAAAGTGAAGTTTTTATGTATTCGGCAACTGCCAAAATCCTCTCCCTCAACTCTTCAATAGATGTCACTGGTGTAGGGTACACTAAGTCCTTCATGTGACCCCAAAGATAAAAGTCGAAAGAAAATTTCAAAAAAATCGAAGAACCGTCCCAACTCAGTGTCCATCCAGTTTTGACCCCTAGTTAACTGGACTTAATTTGTTGCTAATGACCTCTTATAGAACCCCATTTCAAGGAATAGGTCGAATTTCCCTGTCACCCTGTATACAGGTTGGATTTTAGAGTTGGGGCAGTAGGAGCGTTAGCGGTTAACGGTTACGTTGTAGCTATACGAAACAGTCTTAGAACTGTCCTTAACTTTTGGAGACATTTTGATTTGCATTCACAGATTTTGAAAGAAAACTACAGTCAGCAAGAAAATTTTCTGATTTCTATAGATCCTGTTCCAAGGATAAAAAAGCTCTACTAGACCAACTGAGGTTTGAGAACTAGAAAAGTCAGAAATCGCACAAAAACTTTTGTCATACATTTCGTAGGAAATGAGACTCGCAACTTACTTTTTATCAGAGTCTCTGTGTATTTTGGCTGCTGGAACCAAAACTACAAAGAAGTTTTATAAAAAATGTGACTGTTATTTCAGTATATTGTGGTGTTTTACGACTTCCACGCGAGCGAAGTAACATTCTATTTCTTGTAAATTCAAACGAATAAAGTTTACATTTCTGTAAGCCTGTTTTTATTACTCTCCATGTTTTTAATTTCGGTCGTTAATATTTTATTGATGTAAGTAAAATTAGCATTCATTTTATAAATAAACTACTTTGCCTAATATATAACTGTGTCTGTCAAAGAGAAACAAACACTGCTCGTGGAAATTGTGATATAATTTTAATTAATATTATAAGTTTACGAAATTCTGTTAAATTTTTTGGAACGTTTTATGTAACGTTCCAAAAATCTTAACAAAATTTCGAAGGTCCTTCCTCAATGGAAGGGGCCATGTTGGGCCGGCCCCAAATAGATTGCGATAAAGGCGCCTTAAAAATATAATATTTGATAAATCCTTTGTGGGAGACTGGTATCTGCACTAGGAACGCCTGTCACACAGATTACCAGTCGATTGTTCAGGTTAAGATACGCTTGCCGGGGCTGGTTCGTGAATGAGTGACCATTTATTACATACTGAGAGTCTTCCGTGCCACGGAAAGCAGTTTCTTAGTTAGTTTTAATGATGGTCTGGCAGTTTGCGGCTTATCCAAATGTCCTTTCTTTGTTATTGTTTTCGTCGAGTTGAGCTCCACGATTACTGAAAAATGCTTGCACTGACTGGACAGGTCCACTCAAATCTGTGTGGTTCTTTCCTCAAAAGACCATTTCAGACACTAATCTGCATGGTATGGCCCGTATGGCCTGACTAAGATTATCTAAATTCAATGGTCCTCATATGGCCTGGCCAAGATTGTGTCTGGACTTTAAAAGTGACTGCGACCTCTGAGTTTGTTTCGGCCTTTCTTCTCAGAGTAGTGAGATAGGACTGAAACGCCGAACTAATCTAGCTTATTTTTTTTAAGATGACGTGTAAAAGAGATCCCGATATTTACAGAATAAACAATTTAATTTAATTTAATTTTTCATTGGTGGATCAGTGATAGTCGTTACGGGTAGTCAGAAGCCCAAAAGTCTGACAACCAGTCTTACCAAGGGGTATCGTGTTACCCAGTAACTGGGTTGTGGAAGTCAGAAAGGCAGTCGCTCCATGTAACTTACTGGTATTCAGCTGCATTCGGTTAGACTGGAAGCTGACTCCAACATCGTTGGGAAAAGGCTAGGCAGATTGGTTGTATTTTATTTTTAGATACACGGCAAGTATTTGGAATATTTGTTTCGCTTCGGTATATATATTTTGTTTCATATTTATTCAAATATTCCGCTTATTCTGGCACAAAGGGAAGTATTTTTGCCGGTATTTCGTTGTATAATAAAAATATTTTTGTATCTATACAAGTTTATTTATTTATACAACAATTGTTTGCTGCACTTACTGTAAACACCAAAGCGCGCAGCAAACCAACAATATAACATTTAACTAAAAAACTTCAGCAGTGGGGGCCCAGTGGTATCGGCCGCGACTTACGACTTACTTACTTACGGTCGTGAATTCGAACCCAGGCACTTTACTTTGTGTGTTTAATTTCATCACCAGTGCTCTCAGAACGGTTAAGGAAAACATCGTGAGGAAACGGCATGTCCCAGAACCAAAAAATTCGAAGCCATGTGACATCTATCAACCCGCACTGGGCCCGCGTGGTGGATTATGGCCCACTCCCTCTCACAGAGAGGAGGCCTGGGTCCCAGTAGTGGGAAAATTATAGGCTTCATGCAAACATTAAACATAGATTTACTTAGCTATATATAAATATCTCAAAATCCAATTTCTGAGCAATCAGGGCGTTCAGCAGATTGATCGCCTGGGTTGTGGGAACATATCGAGCAGTATGGATATGGCATGGCAGAATGGCTAATATAATAAAAGTGAGGAGTTTGTTATTTGTTTGGTAAGTAGTTAGCTTTAATTGTACTTAAAACCAGGTCACTAACCTTTTATCTATTTAGATTTTCTTGTGTTTGTGACAAGAGAAAATACACATCTACGAGTATATTAATAATAAACCTGAAGAGTTTCATTGAACGCACTAATCTCAGGAACTACAAGTCGGATTAGAAAAATATTTTTGCATATTGATAGCCTAATTCTTGAGGAAGATTATAGGCTATTTAACATCACGCTATGACCTTTAAGAGCTGAGCAAAAGAAAAAAAAAACAACCTATTGAAATGGTGGGCAGAAGCTATTTTCGATAAAACGATAAATTATTTTAGCTAGAGATAAAACCGCGTTTGACTGCGGCTAGACTATCTTCCCACTAAAGGTGTTAATGACAGACAGACGCCATTCACTGCGTAGGTATTTATCAAGCACAATCACCCTAGTTAATAATAGAGCTCTGTCTCCATCTTGAATTTGGCAAAGACTACTTGATTACAGACTTGTAGGCGACCTAGTATCTAGATCTCGCAATTAAAAGCTTTGAGTGGTAGTTAGGAATCTAGGCTCTAAATCATCTTAATTGGTGTCTCAGAGCTTTGATTGTGTGAGTTTATGTTACTAATTAATTCTAACCAGAAGGTGACTGTTATCAATTACCCATTGTCTAATTATAAAAAACTGGCTGCACCCCGCGGTTTCACCCCCCATTTGTGTGGATCCCGTGGGAATATCGGGTTAAAAAGTATTTTATGTCCTCCCAGGTCATGGTCTACCCATGTGCCAGCGTGTGAAAGCGTTACAAACAAACAAACTCAGCTTCGCATTTATAATATTAGTTAGGATTCTTAAAAGGAGATTAATGTCATAGTTTTTTTATTTAGAACTAGCTTTTCCGTCGACCTCGCTTGTCGTGATGACCCAGTGGTTAAGGCCTCGCCTCTCATGCACGAGGTTGTGGATTCAAATCCGGGCAAGTACCAATGTCACTTTTTCAATTCATATGTACTTTCTGAGTTTATCTTGGACATTACTGACATCAGTGAAGGAAAACATCGTGAGGAAACCTGGACTTATAGTTAATATAAGTCTAAAATCGCCAACCCGTCTTGAGCAAGCGTGGTGATCAATGCTCGTGCCTTCTCTGTATGAGAAGAGGCCTTTGCCCTGCAGTGGGACAGTAACAGGCTGGTATTATTATTATGTCTTAATCCAGGCTATAAGCTATCTGTGTGCTAAATTTCATCAAAATCGGTTCAGCCGTTTTCGCGCAAATTCGGAACATACATCTAGACAAACGGACAAAAATTCTAAAAACTGTAGTTTCGGCATCTGACTCGATCAATTTTTTTCTTCAAAAACATTCATTCTACAGTTTTGAGTTCGTTACTATTTTATTATAACATACGAGTATATAAGATATGGAAGACCAATATTGGCTAAAATTAGAAAGACTAGGAAGGCGTAAATATATTTTACATGCTCGAGGTTTTAACCCCTAACCCATGAAATAACGTGACAAGTTTCAGCAGAGCTTGCATGATAAATTGTCTGAAGACGTTCTTTGGCAAACCCTAAGGTCCGTTGTACACACACGTTTTGTATGCCGTGAAAAACTACTCAACTCAAAGCATTTATTCCAATTGAAACATTTACAGGCAGTTTTGAATAGTCAAAGAGTCGGTCAGTTAGTCAGAAAGTTGAAGCTAGTTGCCCATTCCAAAACGTAGATCTCGATGAAGAAGTACGGGCAAGAAACTCCAAGGACACTTTTAAATATAGATATTACAAAATCTTGAGTACATTATTCTTGTTGCTTCTATGTGAGAATATTGTAAAAAAAAAATGTGATTAAAAATAAGCTCTGGCAGATAATAGATGACCAGTCTCAACTGACGGCGCCCGTTCACGAACATGACGCATGGATCAGCAACATCCAGCTCAACCATTTTTAGGGAACCGAATGATTCAACACACTCGCCACCAACTGCGAGATATTTCTACGGTGGATTCGCCGTGTGTAGGCACTGTCGTCAGTGTTATGGATCGCTATGGAAGCTTGTTGACAAAAGGGTGCCGTCACCATATGCGTCATCCGGTAGTTTTGCTGTGTCATATATAAGGTTACACGATTATTCTACGATGAGTGAGGTACCGTAAAGAAACCATGCCGTGTACAATAGGCCTTATCTCTGAGTTGAAACCGACACATGTCATGTCAAAATTTCTTCCAATACATTAAGTTCGATGGTGTAAAATCTTGATGCCGTTTCTACTCAAATGCATTGGATCAATTTATCACAGGCCGCTCTTATGTTATGTGCAAGAATTTCGACAATTTCGCTGGTAGCTGTTGAGAAGAAGGGTGTAATGCGTTTGAGATTAAGTTACGGTATTATAAATTGAGGTTTTTGATGCCTCATATTTTCATCTCTAGTGACATGCAAGTACGGAGCATGCAGGTATAATTTATAACTTACAGAAATTAAGCCAAAATATTTACTTAAAATAATCATTATTAAAATACTTAGATGAATTAAATATTATAGAAAAAGAAGAAAACGTAGTAATAAAATAAAAATTAAATTACCAGAATACATCAATCAATCTGCCTAGCCTTTTACGGTGTCGGCTTCCAGTCTAACCGGATGCAGCTGAGTACCAGTATTTTACATGGAGCGACTACCTATCTGACCTCCACAACTTAGTTACTGGGTAACACAATACCCCTTGGTAAGACTGGTTGTCAGTCTTTCGGGCTTCTGACGACCCGTGACGACTATCAAAGATCCACGAATGACAGCCGGGACCAAAGGCTTAACGTGCTTTCCGAGGCACGGAGGAGTCTCGGCATGTGAAGATGTTCACCCATCCACGGACCAACCCCGGCAAGCGTAGCTTAACCTGATGGATCGACCCGTGAGGCTGTTATTACTTAGCCTGAGAGCTCCTCAATAACCAGAATACATACCTTCTTAAATAATAAACGCTCTTCCTCCTCTTTCCTACGCTGTGCCCGACAGGGTCCATAATTATTTCTTTAATTTTAAGCCTACCAACTGTTTTATCAACATTATGGAATACAATATTATTATTATTTCAAAATTATTTAAAAATTTATTAAAACGGACACACACTTCCCTGTCTTTATTATTCTAGCGTATGGCACTCGTGGGTTGCAGCTGAAAATCAGCGTCAGGTGGTACACTTTGTGTTGCCATCTGACATTTATGCTGGGCTGAGACCCTATTGGAATTATAATCATTGTTTTCTGTATTTATTTTTTTTTTAGTTCCAGGGTGTATTTCCGAAAGCTTTCTCATAACATAAGTAACACTCGGAATCTCACTAACACGACAGACACACCCACACACCTACTCACTACACTCCACACGCATGTGCGTGTGGAAAAAAAAAGAAAAAAAAAAGATGTAGGTATGTACCTACATCTTTTTTTTTTCTTTTTTTTTATTAGTTTTAGTTTTTAGCCTTGAGTCCAAATTCTTATTTTGTTAACTCAATTTAAGTGTTGTTTTTTATTTTGTTCAAAACTAGTTTATGCTTTGTTTTTGATCTCATCCAAATTTTAATTTAGATATTTTTATGTTATATATTATATTATATGTTTGCAGTTAATTACCAAATGCCACACAAACACAAAAATATCACAACTCAGGTCCCCAAGATACAGGCACTGCCTAGTTTGGGGACCACCGCTTTAACATGATGAATGTCACCAACAGTTACAGATAGAATTATTATGTACTAATTTTAAGGTAACAATTGTAACAATGTTTAAATAAATTTTATCTTATCTTATCTTATCTTATTTTTCTGCTGTAATGCCAATAAACGCATTTTTTTTTCTTTCTTTCTTTCTTTCAATAAGTAATTGAGAATTGGGAAATATGTCGGTGTAGAAAACCAGATATGGGACGTTAGCATTAGTAGGTGCCTATTGGCATGTAGTAGTCGTGCCACGAGGTAGACAGGAAATATCCATGTGGTGAAAAGATTGGTCAGTCATCGAGGAGGTGGTCAGTAAACTAGGGTAGCGTCACTTGTCGATAACTTTTGAAAGAACATAGCAGATAGGTTTCTTTAAAGAGTAAAGTAACTGGCCGAAAAACGTAGACAGATTTAAACACAAACCATTGAAATATAAAAAATTGTGTTTGATGGCGGTGTAATTCAACCCGGGGTCATAAAGAAGGAAGATTAAAAAAAAAAATATTACAAAAGAAAAATCAACTTGGAAGCCGGTTATTTTTTTAATAAAACGTTTTTTTTCACTTTTTAGTTGTAGTACCTACCCCACACAAATTCGAATACCACTACCTGCTATGTAAATAATAATGACAGGAAGTTATCATCCACATATACTAAGTGGGAAAAATACGTATTATTGAAGCTTAATCAAAAACTATACAAGAAAAGTTAATACAATTTATATTGAACCAATTTGAGAGCATACTTTCATACAAAAAAATATTTTTTTTAATCGGTAAAAAATTGACGGAGAAATCGGCGGACATACATAAAAAAAAAAAAACATATGCTACGAACATAAAACCACCTCCTTTTTGGAACTCGGTTAAAAATAAGGCAGTCATGGGGACTCCCAACAGAAGTGAAAACTTAAGATTGGTATTAGCGCCATCTATATTGTATAGTAGAGCACTACGGCGCGAGCATGTCGGTGACGCGAATCCATAAGTTTCCCCCTACCAAAAATCGCTCAGCGCGCCTAAAGAAGTTTGCACTTCAATAATTGTGATATAGTTACAGCTCACACTATAAAACTGTGGCAACGTGCAATGAAAGCCAGTTCCCAACATATTAATTCATGTATTATCACAAGAGACCGCAGTTTGCAAGATACGCCGCAGTGTGGCTGTGACATCGCGGTAATTGTGAACCTGACACCGTCGCCCGCGCCGCCCATATTGTGGTGGTATTCGAACCACTACGGGAATTAACGCTGATGAAATATACTGCTGCTGACGTGGTGACATTTAAGGTAATGTTGATGTTGATGACGAATAAATGAGTTTTATTTCTGTAAGTAGGTTTGTATTAACACTTTTACTCAACAAAAAAAAAAAAATGTTTTAAAGTTCGGTGTTTCCTATCCGACTGCTATAAGAAGAAAGACCGAAACAAACTCAGAAGACACAGCCTCTTCTAAGTCCAGACATAATCTTGGTCAGATCATGTGAGGATGTGTTTTTGTGTCTGAAATGGTCTTTTGAGGAAAGAACCACTCAGATCTTGAGTGGACCTATACATTCAGTACAAGCATTTGTCAATAATCGTGTAGCTCAACACAGAACTTAAGGAGCTCAACGATTCGAGGAACAATACCAAAGAAAGTACATTTGGGTAGGCCGCATAAAGTACTCAAACCGCCAGACTAAAACGACAAATGGCATAGGTTATGTTCTTTCAAAACTACATAGAACCACTCAGATCTTTAGTGGACCTGTCCATTCAGTGTAAGCATTTGTCAATAATCGTGTAGCTCAACACAGAACTTAAGGAGCTCAACGATTCGAGAAACAATACCAAAGAAAGTACATTTGTGTAGGCCGCATAAAGTACTCAAACCGCCAGACTAAAACGACAAATGGCATAGGTTATGTTCTTTCAAAACTACATAGAACCACTCAGATCTTGAGCGGACCTGTCCATTTAGTGTAAGCATTTGTCAATAATCGTGTAGCACAATTCAGAACTTAAGGAGCTCAACGACTCGACGAACAATACCAAAGAAAGTACATTTGGGTAGGCCGCATAAAGTACTCAAACCGCCAGACTATTATTAAAACTAACTGACAAAGAAAAAAAAGGACCCACACATTCCTCACATTCACAATATTATTATTAAAGTAATATAATACTTTACAAAGTAAATATTAATGCAATTATGTAAATTGGACCTACCAATCGGCTGTGAAAATTTACTTATAATTAATCATTTTACGAACAAAATATACGTTGGTGAAAGGTGGTTTTTCAGTTAATATAGCTTCCTACTTATAAAACACGAAACTTTTCAGTCAATATAATTTCAGACAAAATATAAACGGCATTAATATGAATTCTAAAGTATTTTGACGATAGATTTTTCTCAAGAAATAAAATATTCATTTTAATAGTTTCATTCAAATAACCTTACCTAGTTTTAGTTTGGCAAATTGTCAATGAAGAAGGTTTATTTATAATTTAGCGGTTTCTACCTCATAAGTCTTGATCCCGTATGAATATCGGGATAAAAAAGTGCCTATCCTATGTCCCAACGCAGGTCATGGTTTCATGGTACATGTGTCAAATTTTATCCAAACCATTCAGCCGTTTTAGCGAGAAAGCAAATAAATAAACAACCTCATTTATAAATAAACAACCTCATTTATAATATTAGTTATTATTTACTAGCTGCCTCCGCGGTTTCTACCTCATAAGTCATGATCCCGTATGAATATCGGGATAAAAAGTAGCCTACGTCCTTCTCCAGGTCATGTTCTACCCATTTGCCAAAATTCATCTAAATCCATTCAGCTATTTTAGCGTGAATGTGTAACAAACAAACAAAGTCACTCACATTAATAAGTCAAAGTCACATTAATAATTTTACAATATAAGGTAGGAGAGAGTTAAATAAGTCGGTCTAAAATTGGTACAAATTCTTAATACGCTCATAGGATTACAAGCTTCAACACATCCCAATAAACAACAATAAACGATGGGATCTTACCCCACGGGGTGCGAATATAAACACAACAAATTAATTTACAAGGGTTCATTACAGAATATTCCATTACAAGGAGCAGAGGTGAGTCATACCTACCTACATAGGTACTTAACCGACATGTAATATGGTGAAAAGGGAGAGTTTCAGTTTACAAATGAGTAGTAAGTTTTGCAGTTGTTTAAGGGGTATGCGTTAAGGTAGCCCGCGAAATTCAAATTCTCTTTAGTTTTTTTACATTTTGCAGGTCAGTGTGAGGTTTTATGTTGATTAAAATATGATTCGCGACCGTAACCAATATAGCTTTGCATAATTATAATCATTACAATCAACAATACAACTCCATAAATAAGCACAATCGCCAAATATCATGATTTCATGAAATTGTCATTCAATGCGATTATATGAACTTAGAGAGTTGTAATGATCATTTTTATGATAATAATTCTATAAATAAACATTTGATACGGCCGCAAATCACATTTAGATCAACATACAACTTGATACTGACCTGCAAATTGCAAAAATCTTTAGAAAATTTGAATTTCGCGGGCTACCTTGGCGCTTTCGCCTTAAATAAGAGTAATAAAGTTCTATGTGGTGAGGGTAGAAACCCCTGGTCTGTGGTAACATAATGTTAGCAGAATAATTGTTTTCTAAATTATTAGCTGCGCCCCGCGGTTTCGCCCGCATTAGTCTCGATCCCGTGGGAATATCGGGAGAAAAAGTATCCTATGTCATGGTCTACCTATGTGAAAAATGTCATCCAAATCCGTTCAGCCGTTTTAGCGTGAAAGCGTAACAAACAAACAAATATTATTATTTATATTATTTTTTACATTGTTCTCACATGTAGAATCAATAATGAAATCAGAAACTAATAACTGAATTTTTTTAATTGTGTCCATGGAGTTTCTTGCTTGTTCTTTTCCATAGAGTGCTGTGGTTTGGAACGGGTAACTAGACTCCGCGCCACCACTGAAGTCCGGCGCAAAATTGTGGAACTACATTAAAAAAAATGTAATTTTATGCAATGACATAGACTCTAGCGCCGCGTCAAAAGGACTTCAGTGGCGCGGACTCTAGTTTCATTTTACATCTTTGACAATTTAAACTTAACTGTAAATGGTTTAACTGAAATACCGTCAATACTAGGCGATATTCGCAGCTATTGGGATTAGTGAATAATACCAAGAAGTTTATGTGCCTTAACAATTTCAGGGCCGGAAGCCCTCTTAGAGGGTTCACCTATTCGCATATGGGATGGCGGGAGCCCTCGCGGAGGGCTCATTTTAAAAGTAGCTTTTTCTTAGCGAATACAGCAATATAAACCGTGAAAATAAAATCTGATGTAAAAACAAGATTTATTAGTGTAGGTATGCGTTGGTTTTAAAATCCAAGCATTTTTTATTTTTTGTTCGCGGTTAGAAATATTCACAAAAAATTTAAATGTTTGGAATCTACTTAAAGCGACAAAAAACATTTTACTACAACATTACAATTTTACTTCGTTTTACAGTGTTTTATAACGCGGTTTTAAACCTAATGCCGTTGATAGTGGCAATCCTCCCGGAGGGTTCACTTCCAATATGTACGGCGGCATGGCGTATGTGTTCTACGAAAAGTGTGTGGAGTTGAAAGTGTTAACCAAAGTCTAAAAACGTTTCATCTCAGTACTAGGTATAGGGTACTTGATTCCGTTTTCCAGTTCATAGATAAAGCTACTCGGCGTATTTCTCCAGAGGGCACTACAGCATGGATGCATTTCGTTCTTAGCAATAACAATATTTAAGAAAAGATTGATATAAAATCGAAAGTGCATGTTGCACAACAGCGAAAATATGTTACCTATGTATGTTGTGTAGTTGTCAGTGTTATAATTTACAAACTAAAGCCTTATAAAAAAAACCTTTCTTAAAAATAAAGATTAACGGCGACACGTCGCCTGCTGCTACCGCGACAGGACTGGTTTCTGCTGCTGGCGACACGTCGGTTTCATAGAAATACATAGAAACTAGTCGTGTCGTCGCCAGCTGCTGTCACCTGTGGAATGCTATGGAATGGTACCTTTTGAGAGACAGAGAGAGTTATATCTTTCTTCTCTCTCATTTAACGAAATGTGCCAAAACGTGAAGCCTCATTGAAACTCTTTCAATTCTCGTCCAATTATGGAATCCTGGACTAGGAAGTTTCACCTAATAAAATAAAAAAACGTATTTCGAACAACAACAACGAACACATCTTATGCGACTACTGTATGATGTGTAACATCTGATATCTCACCTTGGTAATAAGCAACAATAAAAGGAGGGGGCCCCGTCAAGGGCGTTTCTGAAGGCCAACCCTAGCACCGCCCGCGCTCATTGGTCAAATCAAAAAGCGCACGCTTCCCCGGCTTCTTGTGACACACTTCCGTCCCTTTTCACGAAATCACTCCCACGGATTCGATCGAAATCGAGGAAAGAAGTTACACATAAAAAATCTTTGGTACTATGGTGTCTTTTCTGACTTGTTTTGCTAGAAAGCGATAGCAATAAGTTTATTCACGTTATTTTGTTCACAGGCGGAAATAAAACAAAACAGTGTTTACTCCAAGCCATTGGGTTAGCTCTTTGATCGTTCGAATAAAAACAAAATGAGAAGAAAAGAGTAGTTTCCGTTTCAGTACGGCTGCAGACGCAAAGGAAAATCATCAAAGGAATACCACGGAATCTGAATAAATTGTAATTCGAGATAGTAGGCGTGGATCAATGGTCTGTGGGACGGAATACTCGTATTCACTGAATGAAATAGCTCCAATTTTTATTTTAGTATTATGTTTCCTCATAATACTTGTTGTTGTTTAGAGCAGTGGTGGCTCAGTGGTGACGGCTCCAACTTACGAGTTTAAGATCATGGGTTCGACCCCAGGCAGGCTTTTTACTTTGTGTAAATAATGTCATCACCACTGCTCTCAAAGGAAAGGTGAAGGAAAACATCGGGATGGAACTGGCATGTCCTAGAACCAAAAATTCGAAGACATGTGACATCCCTAACCCGAATCAATAATACTCGTAATAATAATAAATTCTTTATTTCGGATAACATTTGATCCACTGTGTTAGGTTAGGTTATAATTAACTAGCTTTACCCGACCCGACTTCGCACGGGTAGCACTAAACCCTACCTACCCTACCTACCCTACCTACCCTAGCTACCCTACCTACCCTACCTACCCTACCTACCCTACCTACCCTACCTACCCTACCTACCCTACCTACCCTACCTACTCTACCTACCCTACCTACCCTACCTACCCTACCTACCCTACCTACCCTACCTACCCTACCTACCCTACCTACCCTACCTACCCTACCTACCCTACCTACCCTACCTACCCTACCTACCCTACCTACCCTACCTACCCTACCTACCCTACCTACCCTACCTACCCTACCTACCCTATGTTATTAAGGACGAGATCTTTTTCCGAATAACCGCGTAAAAGTGGTCAGTTCGATTCAGCGCAAACATCTGAGATGCGCTACAAAAACGGGGCAGTTCCAACAGCATTCTGAAAACATTATTATATTGGATGCGCAGGACCGCCAGCGATCTGCATCTGCATTGGGCCTGTGTGATGGATTACTTCCCTCTCGCTCTCGAAGACAGGAGGCCTGGGTCCCAGCAATGGGAACATAATAGGTTGATTAATTGATTATGTATGTTTTCTCTTAATAATTAAGATGTTTTATGATATTCTAAAAGTAATACTGCTTGTACGAGTAAGAGATAGCGTTGTGTTATATTCTGTTTAAAATTAGTTTTTCGCCCGCAAAAATGTGTGGGCAGCCCGCCTCTCATTTTTAGAGCTCTCTCACAAAGTGTTGTCGATCTGAACCTTTATATTTTTGTCAACATAAAAATATCTTAAGTTTACAGAACAGCTAGGTGGGTGTTTTCTCAGCCAGCGATCGTAGGTGTTGGCATTAAATATAGCAAAACGTTATACGTTTTTATTACAAATACTGGAAAAACTTGAATGTTGTAGAAAAAAAGTTTTGAGGTATGAGGAACAGGGTGTAAAGTTCACTCATCTTCATTAGAAAAGTCTGCATCCTTCGACCACACGGGCGACAGGGGTGTCGTGTCTGGCGGGCAACTGCCCAACGATTGATGTCGGGGAAGCTATACGGGGTGTCAGGGACATCGACGCGAAACCGGTTACCATGGATTCAGTACATGATTCTGAACCCCGCTGCGGTTATTAAAAAAAAATCAGCTGCTCCATACATTTTGACCGCGTAGGTATTGTATTTTTTTTTTTTTTATAACCGACGAAAAATTTCAACGCAGAGGGGTTCAGAATCATGTACTGAATCCATGGTAGCCGGCTTCGCGTCGATGTCCCTGTCACCCTGTATATGTACAAGGGGTGTTCAATAAATAGTGAGAATGAGTAAGACGCAATTATCTTTTATTAAATGTTATTTTATTTTTCGACGTAGTTACCTTTCAGGTTTATACACTTTGTATATCTTTTCTCTAATCCTAAAATTCCCTTTCTAAAAAAATCTTCTTCCTGATCCCTTAAAAAAACATTTACGGCGGCGACTACTCCGTCATCATCTTCGAATTTCTGGCCCCTGAGATGTTCCTTTAAGCGCGGAAATAGGTAGAAATCACTAGGAGCAAGGTCCGGTGAATATGGAGGATGTTCCATCAATTCGAAGCCAGCTTCTTGAATGGCAGCCATCGCAACTCTAGACTTGTGCGCAGGGGCGTTATCTTGGTGAAACAAAACAACTTTAGCGAGTTTGCCACGCCGTTTCTTGCGTATTTCCTCACGCAACTTTGTTACTTGTCCTGCGTACATAGTCCCCGTAATAGTGGCTCCATGATTAAGATATTCGATCATTATCACCCCTTGGCTGTCCCAGAAAAGAGAGCCCATGATCTTTCCGGCGAATCGCCTTAAATTTCTTTGGAGTTGGAGATGACGGTCGCTTCCAAGTCATGGACTGTTGTTACGTTTCCGGGTCATAATGGTGAAGCCATGTTTCGTCCATAGTTATGAATCGAGCCAAAAATCGGTCAGGATCTTGTTGTAACAAATCCAAACAGCTTTGTGAAATTCTCTGTCGAGTTTGTTTCTGCGCGTCAGAAAGCATTCTGGGCACCCAGCGCGCTGACACTTTTTTCATACCCAAATGGTCGTTTATAATATTATGGACACTTCCTATCGAAATCTTTACTTCTTCAGCTATAAAACGAACAGTAGCACGACGATCCGCCAAGACAATATTTTCAACTTTTTTAATCATTTGTTCAGTCACTGCCGATATGGGGCGTCCCGTTCGTGGGTCTTCGTTAGTGGAAGTAATTCCTCGCTTGAACTCAGCACACCAACGCGCAACCGTAGAATATGGAGGAGCATGAACCCCTAATGTTGCTCTGGAATTTTTTTCCAAGCTGAGATATTTTATTACCGCGCGAACTTCAATTTTATCCATTTTTAAGAACACGTTCCGAAATGACGCAAACAATAGACTTCTACTTTTAAAAAACAAAAGAGAATTAATTTCTTTTTTTATTATCATCTTAACTAATGTCTGGGCTATGCCTGCCAGTATTTATTTTTTTTCCTTCCAAGGAGAATGTATCGCAATCTCACTATTTATTGAACACCCGTATATGCTGTTCGCGCGGTAAATTTCAATTGCGCGATACAAGATTTGTGTGACGTCAGGATTTTGTGGAGGTCAGGTCTTTGATGCGTAGTTCAGATGTGGCGATGTAGATGCCGCACAAAAGGAAAGGAGTATTGAGGGAAAAGGCGCGAAAATAGTTCTTTATTTTGTTGCAAAAATGCTATGTACACTGTGAATTTTTAGTTTAACATGAACCAAAAGTACAGGGTCAGATTAAATTAGCTAGCGAAACTGCGCAGATGTGATGGGTATCGATATCTAATGACGATAAAACAAAAAAAAACGAGCGAACCATAGAGTAGTCGCATGTGATGTGTAACATCCGATATCTCACCTTGGTAATAATCAACATTAAGGTAATAACTCGGTAGTAAGCAACATTACAGGGGCCTCATCAAGGTCGTTCCTGACGGCGAACTCTAGCACCACTCATTGGTCAAATGAAATAGCGCGCGCTTCTCCGGCTTCCTGTTACACACTTCCGTCCCTTTCATGAAATCACTCCCACAGATTGCAGGGAAGCGAGAGCAAAGTGTTTGATATTATACATCAAAAAATATATTTTATATATTCATCAAGTAACCACACTACCAGCGACAGTTGACCCCTTATTCAGCTGTAGCTGTACTTTAAATTAAGAGTTTACATATTTTTTTTAGGGTTCCGTAGCTTAAAAGGAAAAAACGGAACCGATATAGAATCACTCGTGTGTATCATAAATAAATGAATTTTGTATATGGGGGTCACTTTTCTGGGGCAAATTGGAAAACTAAAAAAAATAGTTTTGCAAACTGTACCGTATGATCTCCAAAACTACTGAGCCTAAAGGTTTGAAAAAATTCAGAGTGTGGTTCTTTACTCATTGATTACAGGAACTTCTATAAAAAGTCAATTTCAAAATTTCTCAATATTGTGCGTACAAACTTACATTTGCAGTTTGGAATGTACGGGAGAACATGTTTTCAACTACAATGTTAAGTTTGCTCTTGGAATAAATTCATATCAACTACGCACTTGGCCGGTTTTTTATGATTTTTTAGATATCCAAGTTAATAGCTTGACCCTGCATAAACAAAGGATTCACTACAGCCCTGTAGATGGAATACCAATTCTGGAATGGACAGAACTATCCAACGGAGTGGTTTTGTTAGTCATTCCATTAATCTAGCTGTTTCAGTAGCTTACGAATCTAAGCTGCCGGACCACCAACCGTAATACCAGCTGACGGAACTTCGGAACTATTCCAGAGGTCAGTGAACGAATATTCGCGATGGACGGTATTAGGATTCCGGTATCGTTGCTTACGAAGACCCCGATTTGAATATTTTGCTGGAATGCTTACCTTAAGCGTGTCGGGTCGTTGAAAAACTTTGGGCTCGGGGAACTTTGATTGCTTTT
The DNA here is from genome assembly GCA_916701695.1 of Agrochola macilenta. Lineage (NCBI taxonomy): Eukaryota > Metazoa > Arthropoda > Insecta > Lepidoptera > Noctuidae > Agrochola > Agrochola macilenta. Next base: position 5,681,098 of record OU753564.1, on the reverse strand, counting down.
TACTTCCAAGATATTTTTATCGATTAAGCACGCGATGTGACCACGATTTATGATTTTTACACAATTTTTTTTTATGTTTGCCAAGTACAGTGCTTTAATTTAATTATAGGAGTTTATTAAGTCTTAGCTTAGATTTGCTGATGGCAATAGGTTTGCCCCATCTGCTTAACCCTTCGGAGAATACAGGCGTCGTGTTATATTAACGTAGTTTTAATTTGGAATTTTTCAAAATACTTTTTTTACATCTACAACTAAATATTCGGTGTTACGATATTAATTATCGCATTCTATAATCAATATTTAGTTCGCTAGTTAGCCGCATTTCATATTTCCATACAGTGATATTGCCAAATTAATCAAAACAGGTAAATATTTGACAGCTATTTGCGACTTGCCAACTTTTAAGATAAACGCTCTTAAGGCATAATGAATAAAATATCAATAGGTACATCCCGGGAGCATTACTACTAGATTCTCTCAACAGATTCCATGAACTTTAATATTCACAATCCTAACACAAACAAGCGGAAATCCGCTTTGCGTTCCCAGTATTCCCGCTTTGCCTACAAACAAACATTCCTGCTAATAAAACTATAGAGTCGACACGTGTTATCTATGTGCTGTTAGGCGCACGAAATGTCTTAAAATTTAACACTGATGCCACAAAATAGATGGGTACAGAAGGTTGGCTCCACAAAACGAGCGAAAACGCACGCACACATAGACACGCGTCTAATTACAGTGAGTGCAAGCGCACTCGCGACAGGCATTTGTTTGACTAAGTTTGAGATCGCCCCATTGTCCGCGTTTCATTCTTTGCATGGAGCTGTGAGCTTAAGGCTGCCTGTCCACTGGAGTTTAGCGGGGAAACGGAGCGGAGAAGCGGAGAGGGGAAGCGGAGCGGGAAAACGGAGCGGAGAAGTGGAGCGGGGAACCGGAGCGGAAAATTATTACTCGTCGCGTGAACTCGGTCTAGCTCCGCACAGTCCGCAACCCTGCTCCGTTACCTCGCTCCGCATCAATGACAGACACTGTCCGCAACTCCGCTCCATTCCGCTGCCATTCTCCTCTCCGCTGCCTCGCTCCGTTTCAATGGACAGGCAGCCTAAAACGGCCGCTTTGGCAGAATCGTATGATAATATTATAATAATAATCTTTTATTTCGGACCCATAACTAGTCCATTTGGTTAGTATACACTCGACTTAAAAACTAGTGTTAGTACTTACATCTACCAGAAAAACAACACAAATTATTAATTAATACGCCACAGTGGCATGTAGGCGTATCCAATGTCCCAGTATGGGGCTGTCCCACCTATCGGATATAGTTTTCAGGATGCTGTTGGGGCTGGCGCGTACCCTACGCATAATGGAAGCGCAACGCTTGCGCAGGATGGCGTGAAAGCCATCAATTCTCGCCTCTGCAAACATCCGGAAGCACTGCAGTAGCGCGGCAACCCCATCAACACCCTGAACGCATTATTGTATTGAACGCGCAGGGCGCTATATGCCCTCTGCGTGTAGTTGACCCACAGATTGCATGTATAGAACGACTGACAGTACGCTGTAAATAGTGTAGCCTTTACTTCAGTCGTGCAATTCGCAAATCTGCGTGCCAACATATTGCAGTGGACAGCCAACGCCCTGCGCTCACGCTCAATATCCAGACTGTCTTTTAGGTCTTCGGAAACCCAGTGGCCCAGATACTTGAAAGAAGTGACTTGCTTTAAGGAACTTCCGCAAAGTTTCAAGTGAGGTTCAAAAGGGTAAGTTTTAGTGCCCGCCTTGAAAACTAGTACCTCACTCTTCTTAACATTGTATCTGAGCCCATGAGTCTCCGCGTACCTCTCACATATTGTAAGCGGGCTCATCATTGCATTAATCGAAGGGCTCAGCAACACCATATCATCAGCATACCTAATGTTGTTGACGCATACTCCGTCTACATAACAACCCTGATAGGTGTTGCTGAGCTCGACGATCAACCGGTTTATGTACAGATTGAAGAGGCGAGTGGAGGTCCGCCCTGCCTCACCCCGCATTCCAGCCTATACACATCCGATAATGAGCCCGCCCACCTTACACAATTAGTCTGATTGTTATACCAAAACCGTAGAATTGATATAACTTCTCTATCAACTGAAGTATCAGTCAATAGTTTCTGCCACAGCAACTCGTACGACACCAGATCAAACGCTTTGGAAAGGTCTAGGAAACACGCATTAACAGGCGTTTTCCTTGACGTATAATACTGAACAGTATGCTTGAGAGAAAGTATGGCACTTTCAGTGGAGAGACCAGGTCTGAACCCAAACTGCGCATCATGCAGTTCAATGCGGGTCACCATATGCCTATCCAGCAAACTGTCCAACACCTTGGCAATGATAGTAGCAAGGGATATGGGCCTATAGTTCGAGAGGTCTGATGTGTCCCCAGTCTTATCCTTCACAATAGGTACAACCACAGTTTTCATTAGGTCACCGAGCAGATGAGCGTGGCTTAGACAGAGTGAGAAGAACATCGCCAGAACCCTAGGCAGGTGAACTCCTGCATGCTGCAGATGCTCGATGCTGAGGTAGTCATACCCTGGTGACTTGCCCCTAACCATTTTTTTAATAACAGTAGCAACATCTCTTGCTGAAAACCTGACATTTAACTCCTTCACACAATCCTCAGCATCGACCACCTGCGATGCGGAGCCAAGAGGAGATCGAACTTTAAAATGTTTCACAAGCAAGTTTGCTATCGCAGTAGGATCATGTTGCTGTTGTTGTTCACCGGGACGCCCGGCCTCGGATTCAATCTATTCGTATTTTTCCAAAACCTTGAAAAATCTTTAGATTTATGATGGTCACCTATGATGTCCATTTTAATTTTATTTTGATTGTTCTGACACATATGAATCACACAAACTGTCACAAACTGACAATTCATAATAATATCTGCGTTCAATTCATATTACGCAATTCACCTGTTTGACAGTTTTATATTATAATGAAATAACATTTAAACTGTAGAAATAAAATATGTAAATCTCATTTGATTAATAAAAACTGTAAAGCAAAATTATCCGGTCAAATTACGGTCTTAATTTTTTTATGCGGCAATATATACACCAAATATGATTCTGATATGAATTGAATTGAATATGATTCAACTAACATTATATGTCACCATAGAGGAATTGCTAGGAATTCAGAAAATTAATTGCTTTTAGAGGAATTGCATAATGTGGCCGTTTTAGGGCCCCTGGTCTTCTGTACCTATGTTTTTTGTGTGTCTCCATTTGGAAGAGAGCCAGGTTTAACTATATATGCGGAGTGGCGAATAATAAGTGTTATTGCAGGACGTAGATAAGCAGTATAAGCACCCTGGAGAGTCTATGCATTTTCTGTGCTGTTCATAGAAGCTTTAGCGTTTTTTTGGATATGTTGCAGTTCGAGTATCATGTAATTTTTGCATTTTTGCTACTGATTTTTTTTACGTGACTTTTAGATGCTCGCAAATTTTTCTTGCACGAATATACAGTTCATTAAGATGAATATTAAGTACCTTTGTACTGGGGTATACTTTTATTTAAGACATTGAAGTTTTGACAATAAAAACATATGCAGACATTACTAAAACAAGGTATATCCAAGCGTTATCATCCAATTTCATAAATTAAGAGCAAATAAAATTTCTTACTGCCTGATATCACGTCAATAGAAGATTATATGCCGTTAATATTCTTGTCTTAGAGCCATCACTAGGAGTAATCCCATAGGAGATGCTGAGCTAATCCCCAGCGACATCTGAGAAGCATTACCGACACTCACCTATGTATGTATGTGAATTAATAGTCGTTTGACAATGGAGAGAGGTCACATGAAATAATTTGTGGCTAAATTAATACAGATTTGTAACATTATCTACATACCCCTTCAAATGACAACTGCCGTACCACGGCAGCTGTCAAAATTATAGTCAACTGACACTTGCCGTGCTACGGCAGGTTGATTATGGTCACACTATATTGCGATTATCTATGAAACTAAGCGTCCTATCTCTATCGTTCTTGTGGTATTGTGAGCATGAAAGACAGAGCTAGCAATAAAACATGACATGCTATCAACATTTTAAGCATTAAAACGAATGTATGGCACTCGGAAGTTACTTCCGAATATTGCAAACAAAATGGCGGCAATTCGCAAATGTTGCGAATTAATATTTTTATATTTTATTTCTCAAATAAATCATAAAAATAGAACTGCTTTCAATAGGGAGGTAATTTAATGTAGTTTTTATTAAAATTTATAAATAATTATGAAACAAAAAGTTTATTTGTTTATAAAAAAAAATTGTGAGGCGGAACTATCGTGGTCAAGTGGTTTTTCTTTGTGATGTTAAGTGGTAATATTTAATCTAGTTGAACGTTTAAGCGTTTGTAACACTTAAATAATCCCACAAACTTGCAACTTATCTCTCAACATAAACAACTTTGACATGTTTACAATAATTACAGAGCGTTGAGTGAGTCGGGTTGGCGCCGCGAAATTCTATGATGCGTTTCAATTCGTTATTTGAACATATAATTATAACTTTCCAATAAGAATTATTGTTCTTTCTTATTGGAAAGTTAATAATCTTCGTAGAAAAATGATTTTATAATGTAAAAATATGCAGAAATTTGGTATTTATGTTCTTGAATGAGAAAAATGGGTGAAAATAACAAAACTTTTTTTTTGTGTAAACAGACTCGTTTTATTGTAAAACACATTCATATAAGTCTTATAAGATCCAATTGGAAATATTGTACAGATTACGAAACAGTTATTGTTTTATATGGGTTTCATAGTAAAATAGCGAGAAATCGGGGTTTTATCGCAAGCAAACCCAAAAGGGGCGGGGCCACGTCAAGGTCACGATCAGAGTTTTTTTGAAATGCGTTTTGACAGTTGACAGTTGAAGGGATAAATAATAATATTTATTATTATTATTTATTAGTACCTGGGCGACCGAGCTCTGCTCTGGTTTAAATAGAGAATGCTCATTAATGTTGATAATAAATAAATAATAAATATAAACTAGACAAGCAAGAGTTTCATTTAAATACAAAAACCTGGGTGTGAAAACAATCACAACTCTTAATAATCATTATCGATTTTAAAATTATCTTGAATGGGTCGGTAACTGCATTTAACTTCTTAATACTTAATGAATAGGATAGTTTACAAATTCCATGTATAGTACACACTAATTCCATGCTGCCATGTCATTATTCTTATGTAGCCATCTTGTTTTGAACTTTGGGCGACCGAGCTCTCCTCGGGTGAAAATAAGGAGAAAACGAATTTTCCCAGATATGAGACCTAGATCGATATTTCACCCCCGTACCTATAATGCAACTTTCCTCGAAATCGTCAGAACTGTTTTTGAGAAAGTCATTACATATACAGGTTGGATTTTTGAGATGGGGCAGTAAGGACAGCTACCTTAACCATTGAAAAACGATTTTTGATGCCAATCGATCCTGTTTCTTATACGGATAAAAAAAAAAAAAAAAAAAAATGTCTCAAAAACTTAAGGACATTCTCCTAAGACCGTTTTCTTCTAGCGACAACGGTTGTTGAATAATTAATTAAATGTAATTATAGGTATATAAAAAAAAAATAATAATAATAATATGAATATAATTTAATAAAAATATATGTATGTTTAGGTTAAGGTTATGGGCCTGCGTCGCCTGAATTAAATGGATTATTATTATTATTTCTTTATTACATTTTTATACATACAAATTACATTTTTAAATATTTTTATGAAAAAGAAATAGTAGTGAATATAAAAAGTAGTGATCCATCGGCATCAGGAACAGGGTCCAAAGTGCCGGTGGTCAGGGCTCTAGAGAGAGGAACCTCCTCACGATGCGTGCCGTGTCTAGGAGTACTGCTTTCTGAATCAAGCCCTTGACCCAGCCGCGCAATGAGAGCCTCCTGAGGTGTTGGTCGAGGCTCTCCGCTATTAGGCCATTAACTGTTACGATTATCGGTACAATGATTGCAGAGTCCACGTCCCACATGTCGACAACTTCGTGTGCTAAGTCGAGATACTTGATTTTTTTATCTTTCTCAAGTTTCACGAGATTTTCGTCATGAGGGACAGCGATATCAACAATCATTGCACGGCGCTCTCGTCGATCTATTACCACAATATCAGGCTTATTGGCTACAATAGTCCTGTCAGTGATGATAGATCGATCCCAATACAATGTGGCCTGACCATTCTCGAGAACTGGGTCGGGCACATACCTGTAGTATGGTATTTCTGACTCAACAAGGTTGTATTGCAAGGCAAGTTGCTGGTGGATAATCCTAGCCACTAGATTGTGTCTATGCAAGTACTCGCCGTTAGCAAGACGAGAACAACCGGAAACAATATGTCTGATTGATTCACCGGGACGGTGGCATGCCCGACAGATGTCAACCGTACCGTCCTTGACAATGTATTTCCGGTAATTATTCGTCATGATAACTTCATCCATAATCGCACAGACAAAACCTTCGGTTTCCCCGAAGAGATCGCCGAAACGCAGCCAGGATACAGATGCCAAAAAGTCTACATCAGGCCCATGGAGGGCCCGGAAAAACCGTCCGTGAAGCTCTTTGCCTTGCCAGACTTCCTTACGATCGTTAGTATCAAGTACTGCAGGTTTGCGCCAGTTCTCTTTCGCCAAGGAGAGTGGAGTGAGGCCCTTGTCCACTGCGACCACATCTCGGTGCATCCCCACGTCAGTTTGAAGGAAATATTCCCTGAGACTGCAAATCGCGGTTGTGGAGGGTTTTAGCATTTAAGAAACCTCGACCCCCACACTTCCGCGGGATGTACAGTCTCATCACTGATGATCGTGGGTGATGCATCCGATAAGCTGTCAACAATGTACGGACCTTCCTATCCAGAGCGTCAAGTTCCGTCTGAGTCCATTGGAGTATGCCAAAAGAATACATCAAAACCGGCATGACCCAACCATTGAAGGCGCGCACCTTGTTTCCGCCTGATAAAAGACTAATTTAACACTTTATTCAGGCGGCCAAAGAAACGCTCCCTCAACGATTGTTTCATGTCGGTATCCTTGATGCCTAATGCTTCCGACATACCCAAATACTTGTAGGTTTCGGTTGAGGAGAGAGATCTAAGGTGTATGGAATCCGAGAGTTGGGTTCCCACGGATTCCATAATCCCCCCTCGCTTTACATGCATAACTGCACATTTGTCCACACCAAATTCCATCCTGATGGCGCTACTGAACGTTTCTGTTACCTTCAGTAGCTCCATCAGTCGCAAATTGGTGGGGGCAAAGAGTTTCAGGTCATCCATGTGAGATATAACCTGACCACCTCTTGTCAACCGATAGCCTAGACCTGAATTCTCCAGCAGTGTGCTTAGAGGATTCAAGGCTAAGCAGAACCAAAGCGGACTCAAACTATCGCCCTGGAATATTCCCCGCTCAATCCTGATCGGTTCATCGATCCCCCGGATCTGTCGACATCCTGGATAGAGAAGGACCGTCCTCCACTGCCCCATACATGACATCAAGAAGGTGCGTAGAGTTGCGTCTATTTTGTACAACTCCAGCACCCTAGTGAGCCATGTATGTGGCACCGAATCATAGGCCCTCTTATAATCTATCCAACATGTCGACAAATCCTTCCGGGATCTACGGACCTGTTGGCTTATGGCCATGTCTATAAGGAGCAGCTCCTTAGTACCGCGGGACCCATTCTTACATCCATTCTGAGACACAGACATAATTGAGTTTTTAAAGATATGTTGTGCAATTTTTGCTCTCAGAATGGATGTAAGAACTTTATAGACCGTCGGCAAACATGTAATTGGTCTATAGTTTTTAGGTTCCGCAGTACTACCCGATTTATGGAGCAGGTGGGTAACTCCTGTCGTAAAGAACAGTGGTAGGGACCCAGTCTCTAAAGATGACTGGAATTGCGAGGCTAAGCAATTATTATTATTATTAATATTATATATAAATACACAGGGTGGATTTTTTGAGATGGGGCAGTAAGGACATCTCAAAAATCCACACACACACACAGTTAATGCATGTGATGTGATGTTTCTGTAAACATACACAACTCATACGTATAAGCAATATAATCACAAAGCAACGTATTTACTTTCTTGATTCAATTTACTTCAACATTAGACGATGTGGAGTAAATATGGCGTCCAAAATTACATACATACATACAGCTAATAAGCAAAGTACATTTATATTCTGGTTTAAGGATTACGTATTAGGGTCCCGGTAAATAATCTTCGTTCTCACAATATGGAAGCAATTTATGAAATAAGACGTATACTGCCACAAAACGAGGATGTATGAGGTCGTGGAGTTGGCATGGTATGGTAGTGTATGTATGCTGTGGTGATAAACAGGTGGTCATTAGTGAGTGAGTAGATACTTTTAAAAACCATTCTCGCACCACAATGGTTCTTTTAAAGCATCTTTAAAGTGAGTAGCCATTTAAAAGAGTAACCGTGGAGTTTCTTGCCGGCTTTTCTTCATAGGAAACGACCAATTGGAACCATGCACCTAGCTTCTGACGTTTCATAAGTGTCCATGTAGGTTTATGTGAAATAAAATATTTTGAATTTTGAGTAAAGACTAGAGCATTTTGCCGACCATTTTATGTAATGTTCTTAAGAATGGTACAATACAACCAAAAGCTCAATCTAAAAAAACAGTTCAGTATGTCCGGTATTGACCGCAAATTCATGTAATGAGGATTTTCATGAAAAATTCACGCCACGAATTACCGCCACTTTGACAATAGGTCTGCCATTTCGACAATGAACATAAAATACATGATGACTTTCGTCATTCGCATATCATTCAGTCGTGACTAAAGAAACTATAGGCGCTTTGACATTTTTGACAGGTGCCCGGACCTGACGCCTCAGTGCTGCCACTTAATTAACGTCATTTCAGAAAAACCACATAAATGACTGATTATGCTAATTTGCATAAAAGGTCATGTTTTCAAAGGCAAGTTTCTTATTACCTGCCGTCTGTGCGTGCTAATTGCGTTAGGCCCGGACTCCACCGAAGCGGAGATGTGCGGAAATGTCCGAAGCGGGGACGAGAAGAGATTTTTTCAGCTAGGGTTTATCCGCCGAAATTGTGCGGAGATGCGTACTGGCTAGACTGGAGCGGAGATGTGTGGTGGCTAGAGCGGAACTGAGCTACGTGCAGCGAGCATTGGATATTGACCGCTCACTGCACGCCGCTTACATCTCTTCTTGTCTCCGTTGCGCACTGTCGCCAGCTTGCGAGGCACAGCTACATCTCTGCTTTGTAATACTTCCGCCCAGCTTAATCTCGGCGAGACACGGCTCACATTTCCGCTACGATCGCGCCATACAAATATGATACATCTCCGCTCAGTGGTATCTGAAGCTGAGTGGAGACGAGATGTGTGAATAACGAAATTCTATTAATTGTTTAAAACATATCTCCTTTCGTATCGTTTCCGCTATGGTGGAGTCCAGGCCTCAAAGGTCTAGTAACGGTGGTTTGTCAGTACCTGTTCACCTTATGTGTAGTATCCAATTGGATAAATACAGAATAGTACAGTGGCTTGTGCGGAGAGAGCAGAGAGCAGTGGTGTTCCAGTGGTATCAGCCGGGACTTACAAGTCGTAGGTCCTGAGTTCAGGAGTTCAGTGGTTCAGTGAGGTCACTTTACTTTGTGTATTTAATTTCATCATCACTGCTCTCAAAACGGTGAAGGAAAACATCGTGAGGAAATCGGCATGTCCTAGAGCCAAAAAATTCGAAGATATGTGACATCTACCAACCCGCACTGGGCCCGCGTGGTGGATTATGGCCCAGTCCCTATAGAAATGAGGCCTGTGTCCCTGCAGTGGGAGATTATAGGATGATTAGGACAGGGGCTCGTGGCTAAGTAATAACAGCCGCACGGGTCGATCGGTCAGGTTAAGCTACTCTTGCCGCGGTTGGTCCGTGGATGGATGACTACCGACATACCGAGACTCCTCCGTGCCTAGCCGTGGGTCCTGGCTGTCATTCGTGGATCTTTGACAGTCGTTACGGGTCGTCAGAAGCCCGAAAGTCTGACAACCAGTCTTACTAAGGGGTATCGTATTACCCAAGAACTAGGCTGTGGAGGTCAAATAGGCAGTCGCTCCATGTAAAATTGATAATAACATGATATAGATACATGTGATTTTACATACCGACTTTACTAAGTGTATTTTCCAAGGTTGCCTGGAAGAGATCGCAGTAAGAGATAAGGCCGCCCATTGTAAATTTTGTAGTGTATTACTTTTTCTTTATGTGATGTATAACCTGGTGTATATGAATAAATTTTCATCAGGTTTTCGAGTGGCGATACTTTAAAGTAAGCCAGGCAAACGCTGGTCTACCAGCCCTTGAAATTGCAGTCTGATTAATATTTACAACTCATTTTAAACAAACTGTTTTATGCAAATAAAGATTATACTATTATTATTAATTTCATTGATGCGATGTTATGATCTGTGGCCCCGGCAAATTATCTCCGCGCTACAGTTCTTTAACTACTGGTTGCTCCAAGATGCTATTTTACAAAAATTCAAATAAATAATAATTTAATTAAATTAAAATATCGTCATAAAACGAAAACGCGAAACCGTATATACTCGTACTTGTGTTAAATTAATGTCGCCATTAAAGCGGCAAGCTGTATACGAGATAATTCGAGGGAAAACATTCAAAAACGAGGTAGTTTCATTGAAAATATCAGCTGTAATATCGTCATTTTGCATACGTATAATTTAAACTCCAAAAGAATCTTACATCCGTTTCCTGCATCAACATTTTACGTTTCATTTTACTCACCTGTCGTATTAAGCAAGTATAAAAATTGCCTTAATCCATCGTCGTGTATAGTATAAACGTTGATACATTTAACTTGACGTTCCGTATATGTTCGTCATTTACTATGCTATGTCTCTCCGCTTTTGTGATAATGACTGCGCTTTTTTGTTTGTTTTAGAATTTATGGTTCAGGATTTTTTTGGCAATTTAATCTCACATAATGTTGGGACCTTATGAGTATCGTGGTTGTAGAAGGCGAGTAAATGAAATTCCGGTGTTTAAGAAAGAGTCTATTCAGATGAACATGAATATTAGTCATTTAAGTTCATAATCAATGTTTGTGAGGAACTGTTTTTCATGATTTCTAGAGCTAGTGAGAATTTGCAAAGACGTATATCACATATTTAAATATGATATTATATAATTTAATTTTGTTTGATTTTTTGAACGACAATGCTATTCCTCATATTTTTATGAAATTATTGTGCCCGACAGGGTCTATGTGAACTTTATTATTATTATTTAAAAAAATTGAATTTGAACTTTGGCTACTTTGATACAAGTATTTTTTTACTTAGTTCAGGAGCTACCTGTTCTACCTGATTTTGACCTCCACTTGTACAATCATGTTTAGACCATATGACTAACTTTATGTGTTCCTCTTTGCACAATAAAGTATTAAAAAAAAAAAGCCATGACGCTTCTTACATTAGTTACACGGCACATTAGTTATTGCCACGGGTGACGCCGGCGGCTCTGGGAAAACGACTGGCCGTTAAACTCTATGCGCGGAGAACATTGCGTTTTGTACCGCTAGCATAACAGCTACCTGTAGTCCTTACACATAACATCACGCCTTATTTCCCCGAAGGGTTAGGCAGAGCTGTACATATGGTACACCCACATTTCACCAGAGTCCCATGTAATGGGGGCGAGCCTATTGCCATCAACCGGGCACAAATCCAGACTCCGGGTTGGTACTGGCGAAATTCCTAATGAAAAACCAAATATCACTTTGCCCGACCTGGGAATTGAATCCAGGACCTCATGCTCAGCTGCAGCGCTTGCGACTACTAGACCAACGGGTTAGTCCCGCAAAAAATCGAAAATGTCTCGACCGATTTGAATAAAAAACAAAATTGTTTTGTAGACCCCACAATACAGGGGTGGTTTAGGAAAATTAGGAAAAAACCAAAGGAACAGCCTAAAAATCGAAAAAAAAAAATTTTGGTCTCACGCGGTATGAAGTTCACCGGAACATCTAGTCTAGATCTACTGAAATATAATAACGCTGAAGAGGTTGTTTGTTTGAACGCCCTAATCTTTGGAACTACCAGACGGATTTGAAATTCTTGTTGCATTTGAGAGCCCAATTCTTGTTGTTCTTGAGGAAGGTTTATAGCCTATTTAACATCACATCAAAAAAAAAGTGAGATAAAACGCTAAGCGATAACAAAGTACCTAATACCGCGGGCAGGAAATGTGGCTGTTATTTTAGTATATTGTGGTGTCTTATGAATCTTGTACAAATTACCGGAACAAATAAAAGAAGAACCCAAATTCAATAACTTTAACAGAAAATTAAAAGAATATCTTACACAAAAATGCTTTTACTCAGTCGCAGAATACTTAGAAAAAAATAATAAAAAAATATAAATTAATTAAATACAACAGCTAATACAATTTAATTAAAAATAATAGTTAGTAAAAATTAATAAAATATAATAATAAATATAAATTAATAAAATATTATAATTAATACACATAAATAAAATAATTTAATAACCTCATGATATAATTAAAATAACTACATAAACTTAATACTAGTAATAATTATATTTGTTAAACAAACTTGCACTGGGTGCTTGTTTTGTCTAATTTATTATTATATAGGTACTTTTAAGTATATTATGTTGCCGTACCCTAACCGGGTTTCATGTTGGAACTTACATAAATGTAACACCTAAATGTACACATGAATGCAATAAAGAGTTTGAGTTTGAGTTTAACTTCCACGCGAAGGAAGTCGCGGGCAGAAGCTAGTTACATTATATGTGTGATGTTCGTTTAGAAAGATTTAACCGTCATTAGTCATTATAAAACATGTAAAAAAACCCTGTCCGATGCGTGAGGCTGTTGTTAAGTATTGTACTGAGAATCTATTTATCCGGAAATTGTCAGGAAAAAAATAAAATCGCCACTTTTTTTGTAATGGTGATTTTTTTTGCATATATTTTACGGCAGTATGAAGCGTTTAGTTTAAGTGTTTACCACAGTAACCCGTTGGAACAAGTTACAACTTCACTAACATTAATAATGAAAATATGTTCAAACCTAAATCCGCCAAATTAACCAAACGCTGCGCTGTCAGTTTGATAAAGGGTAGACAAGGAACAGAGTTTGTGGACGAAATTCTGTTCTGTAGCAATGTAATTAAAGTTCAGTCTTTCCACCAAAGACATTTATTAATCAGGTGAGTGACAAAAAGACAAATGCATTCCTCGAAGTCAAAGTCAAAACATTTATTTCAAATAGGCACATAAAAGGCACTTTTTAACGTCAAATTTTACCAAAAAAAAAAATGAATTGATTCTGGTCGCCCCTTTCAAAATATAGTTTTCGTATGGATAAGAATGGGCAAGAAACTTCACCGTAACTCTTTTAAAATGTATTACAATATTTTGTATACATTAATTAATGTATACTTATATGTGAAGACGATGCACCTAGAATAAACTTTCTATATCACAATAGAAAAAATATAAATAATTTGAAATAAAGCAAAGATAGATAAATTAATTATGTGATAGATACAGGGTGCTCACATATTTACAAACATTGTAAGTAAAGTATATTCCTAAAAACCCAATAATACAGTTTCTGCTTTCGACTGGTCGGACCACATGTATCCGATCTTATGTTAGTGGTAACCTTATTTACTAATGATGCCTTAGTCGTTGGTGGCAGCCCTATTTGCTAATGAGAATGTCAAGTGTGTGTGTTTCCTGTATTTGCAGTTTTGAAATGTTGGAATTTAGAAACAATTAGGGGTTGGCGTTCAATCGTGCAGTTGGGCGAATAATGGGCGATTTTGGGTGATTATGTCCAGCAGTGGACGTCAATGGGCGTATATGATGATGAGAAACAATACAATATAAGAAGGCGTCCTTAAATTAGAATTATAAAAAAAGTTAAAAACTAAACCCAACTACGACAAAACTCCAACTAAAAAAGTTTATATTCAATTCAATTCAATTTATTCAGTAACAATCTACATTGTGTTGGAAATAAGACATCGATGTTCTTTTTTTCGTATATTGTAGACTCGTCATTGCTATGTCATGGAATTAAGGCTTAAATTGACTGATTACGTGTAAAAGAGTGTCCGTGGAGTTTCTTGCCCGTTCTGCTCCATAGGAACCTACTACGCGTTGGAATGGACAACTAGCTTCATATTTCTGACTGACCGACCTCTTGACAATTCAAAAGTACATGTAATTGGTTTATTTGAAATAAATGCTTTGAGTTTGAGTTGAGTTTGACTCCAGCTATAAATTAACTCCGAAAATATCCCCTTCGTTTTGGCTTCGCCGTAGACCGTAGTCGGATTAAAAACACGCATGTGATACTGAATTACTGCTTGTAAACGCTACAAACTCTCTCTAGCTTTTGAATTTTTCAGGGAAATCATTTGTGCGCAGGGGATGCATTATTCTCAATGAAAATAAGATTTCAGTAGGTACATGTAATAAATGCTCAAGATAAATTTAGACGAGATATACAGAATGTCGGTTGCCTATGGTCGGTTGTTTGACGTTTGTAAAAATTTAATATTGATTCCATTTTTCCCTTTTATTGTTTATATTAAACTGGGTGTGATAATACGTGTATCCTATTTAGTGCGTATTTAATCAGTGACACGTAGATATCGCGTTCAATTCCCATGCAAGTCCAATTTTATTGTTTTTAGCGAGTCGCAACCAAATTCTGATTAGTTATCTGTGGCATTACAGCACTAGTCCGATAATATAAAGTAAAAAGCACGCGTTTTTAATACACTGCTTTATGAACCTAAAAACGGTTCAATACGAGCTACTTTACGGGCAAGTGTGTTGAAACTAACATTACACAACATCATGCCTGTATTACCCGAAGAGTTAAGCAGAGGTGTACAATTTGTACACCCACATTTCGCCAGTTAGCATAATCATAGACCGTTCCCAGTGCTGGGACACAGGCCTCTTCTCTGTGAGAGGAAGCCATTTCGCCATTTATTTGTGGGTTAAAATAATGTCCCCCTTATTTATTTACATAAGCAAATTGTTCACACCCACTCCATAATTTTAATGAAATTCGATGAAATTATTCCGTGACCTTTGAGACTCAACTCGGAACTCATAAGTATTTGACGAGTCCGGTCCAAATTGCCTACGAATAACGATGGGGGAGGGGGTATATTTTAAGACATTCGTGACGTAACACCGATCCCCTACTACAGGTATTATTTATGAGTAAAATACATACTATTTGGAAACTCCAGGAGATTTTCTGTAGAATTTGACGAGTTTTATATGTAGAGAAAAGAAAGGAATATAATTTTACAGATCTTCGTATTGAAACAACCTGTGGAACATACACAAGCGTCAATGCTTGAGAACATTGCAGCTCACTGGGCAATCAGCAAACGCAAATAAAATAAAACAATGGCATGATGGTTACACAGAGGGTAGTTAATTGATTCAGGCGTGACCTTGCGGAAATTCATTATAAAATACAATAGACGTAGATATATTTATTAACATATTCCGTTTAAATATTCCTAAAGAGTCATAAATAACCTTGTAAGAAATCGACACGTGTTCCACCTAACAACGAGGTATCCTCAGGATGACGATTGACTTGTCACGAACCCGGACACGGCGTGTTGCCACGCCGAGCGCCGTGACCCCGCCATGGTAACACACCGTGTTCGACTTTTTAGGAATAGTTAAGCGGAATAGGTTACTAAATATATCTACGTCTATAGTATTTTACACGGAGGGATAAACATATGTATGTACCTAAATGGCCTACTCAGTTCAACGTAGAGTAAATGTTTGTGAAGAAGACCTACATTTGCATAACTTTGAACCTCTCTGAAGATTTTTTATGGCAAAAAAACCTTTGTACATTTGTGGGATGATAAAAAAGAAGCCTGGGTAAAAAAAAAGAAATTCTAATTAGTCCTTCAGTCAGATAATAAAAAAATATTAGACACGTATTTTTTGCTTTATCATATTTATAAAAAAATACTTAGATAAAACGCATTTTAGGTTGAGGAGTGGGGTCACTACGTCACTAGTATGTATAAAATCTACATACTCGTGACGTCATGGCACATTTTACCGCAATGTATCGCCGTAATCTTTAGATTAAGTAAAAAAAGAAAAAATACGTGTCCAATATCTTTTCATAATATCAAAGACGGACTAAACATATTCGGAACAAGAGCAGTACAAAACGTTATTTATATAATATAAATACTACCCGTACTGTAGTACGTTGATAAAGGCATTCTGCTAACAGTTGGCCTCAAAGCGACCATGTGAACCCACTTGGCTTTAACGCCTTGATGATAATGGCACACTGCCAACAGTACAGTGAAAATTATGGTGTGTGATATAATGAAAATTTACTTTTATGATTTTTCTTGGTTGGTAAAGACAATGTGCGGATATTTTCATTGTTTATTTTTTGGCTTGTGCTAAAGGTACCGAGACCAAAATTTTGCGTAAACTTACGCTTCGATCTATCAAAATTACGCCAACATTTTGATAGATCGAAGCATAATTTTACACTGAGTTCCTAAATAAGTTATCTTACCCGTAGTCTATCTATACAAATAAATAAAATTGAAGTATCAGTTTGTAATGTTAATAACAACTTTTTTTTCCAAATGCATATGAATGTCACAGTACTCATAACGAAAAAACAAGAAAGATTTTTCTTTTTGTCTGTTTGTTCCGGCTAATCTCCGAAATGGCTAGACCGATTTTGACGGAATTTTCACTGGTAGATAGTTGATGTTCTGAGGAATAACTAAGGCTACTTTTATTTTAGAAAAGGAATTAAAACTAATTCCTAACTACGGTCAGCAGCCAGTGTAACTAGTGAGCGTAATACTATCCAAGTTTCAAGGGAAAATCTATATTTTAATACGTGAAGCTTTGTACCCCTTTTTTTAAATTACTCGGACGGACGAGTATAAATTTGGCACAGTTAAAGTTTATATGGAGAAGGAAATGATGATAAGGAGTGCAGAAAGCTTATATTTTTATATCATAAGCAATAGAAATAAAATAAATTATTAATTAATAAAATAAAATATTATTAATAAAAAAACATTACACACTATCATGCGTTTGACACAATTAAAGATGGCCGACATGGAATTAGTATGTACTAAAATGGCAGTATGGAATTAGTAGGTACTATAAATGGAATTAGTATGAACTATCCTACCAAACTTAAAATTTAAATGAATTGTGGTCGAATTTCGATCACTGGGCGACCATTAGTTCATATAAGAGAACTTATTGCTTACATGGAGTAGTGGAAATCAAGTGCATTTATGTTGATCCTTAGAATTAATATTTCGGCTTTCAATTTCATATATATTCCTGATTAAGTGTTTCCTTGATTTGATTCTCATAACTAATATTACTGCTAACATCACATGTTGATCTTCCGCCCCAGATTCTGGTAGTAATAAATTAGCATAACGAGATTATTCTCAACTTCAGTGGTACAGTCAGCAACTGAATTCGTTTAACGTTGATTTAACAGTCTTAACACTGAGAATAATTGATTTAAGGCGAATTGCACCAATGTGTTGGATCATTCAGTTCCCTTCAAAATGGTTGAGCTGAACGGTGCTGATCCATGCGTCGTGTTCGTGAACGGGAGACGTTAGTTGGGACTGGTCATCTCTTAGCTGCCACGGTTTATTTTAATTACGTAGGCAGTTTTTTTTTAATACTTTTAGTTTTGGATGCTTTTAACGTGCACGTCTTTTCACATCGTTCTCACATACCTATCTATTTGTATAATTTCAATATGAATGATATTTTGGTACAATTTTTATGATTTAAAAGAGTGTCCATGGAGTTTCTTGCCCGTTCTTCTCCATAGGTACCTACTACGCACTTCATATTTCTGACTGACCGACTCCTTGATAGTTCAAAAGTGCCTGTAAATGGTTTAATTGAAATAAACGAAATGAGTTTGAGTTTTGAAATTGAATGCGATCACCACATCTAAACCGCGTTCAATAGCTGTCATTGTTATCATGTTGTGACTTGTGAGATATTGACACAGACAGCTCTTGAACTTCGTTAGATTCAACTGTGAAATTCGCCCTTAATAAATGGTGTAAAGTACCTACACCTTTATGTTAGATAAACACACATTCTAGGCTACATGATATTATAATGAAAACCAGAGTGTCGAATAATTTTATGTCAATTTAGATTTTGATGATGATTACTAGCTTTTTCCCCCGATTTCGCCTGCATGGATATCGGAAAATCAATCAATCTTTATTCGTGAACACAGGTATTACAATAAAGGTCTTATGTAAAAATATCACACGGGAACGTAATAGCGGGATTAAAAGTACCCTAAGTGTTAATTCCGTAATACATTGTTTTCATATAACTCTATTGGTTTACGTGGCGCACGCCAGTAAAGCTCCCAGTCGGCATGATTTTTCCCGACATCATCAACAGTCATCGTCATATTTCAGCCAATTTACACAAAACCTTTATGAATTATACACTTAAACCTTCCTCATGAATCACTCCGTCCATTGGTGAAAACCGAATGAAAATTCGTTCTGGCATTTTTGAGTTGATCGCGTTCAGACAGACGGACGCGGCATGGGGACTTTGTTTTATATAATTTATATATATAATATGTAGTGATGTAAAACTTAAGATATTATGTAAAACTGCTTAGTTGTTGCTGAGTTTCAGTCCAAATCCCGGGTCAAGTAAAGTGCTATTGGGTGTTTCTAACTGGAAGCCAGTAGTAGTAGCAGCCTCCAGTTTGAATTTGTGCCCTCCCAATAAGAGCGTGTATTTTGAAAGTCGGCAACGTCGCAAATAGATGTCGATTATGAAATACAATAATTTATATCGTAACACCAAATATTTAGTCTTAGAAGTAAAAAAAGTATTTGAAAAATTTCCAAATGCCTTTTTTGCATCTAAAACGGTTACAACATCAAATTCAGTGTTATAATTGCAATTTATTATTAATACTCTAGTTCACTACTTAGTGATATTTCTTATTTCCATACAGTAATATTGCCAAATTAATTAAAACAGATAAATATTTGACAGCTATTTGCGACGTTGCCAACTTTTAGAATGAACGCTCTCAAACATAAGTGACGCTCTTAGACATAAATGACCCCACTTCGTCAGTTATGTGAGTGAGTGAGTGAGTTGAGGTGTACCTCTGCCCAATGATACGAGAAAACCAGGAATGATGTTATGATAAGTTAAAATGTTGAAACCGACTCTCGTTGCTAACTGTACCATAGTAAGGGAGGTACCGTCTTTATTTGATTTGACATCTGGATTTAGCTCATCAGAAAGTTTTTATTAAACTCTGTAAGTTTGATTTATAGCTTTACAAGGAATTTTTGCTTTCTCATTTCCTGTTAATTTTATAGGAAGTCCAAGATTTATGGAGCTGACCGGTCTTTCAAAGTTTTTTCGAGTTTATTACGTTGTTAACTTTTTAATAATTTTTTCATAATTTTGTAGGTACGCAATGGATTTAGAAATGTTTCTGAATAAAAAAACCGGCCAACTGCGTGTCGGACCACGCACAATGAAGGGTTCCGTAGTTGGGATGAATTTATCCCAAGAACAAACTTAACATTGTAGTTTAAAAACATTTTCTCCCATACGGAATGTATGGGAGATCAGACTATTTGACAATTAACAATAGTTGACTGACATGGAATTAGTAAGTTCCTACGATCATGGAAGCATGGAATTAGTATGAACTATCCTATACTATTAAATGAACATTCTCTATTTTCACCAGAGCAGAGCTCGGTCGCCAAGGTATTATGTATATAACCAATATTTGTAATCACGTTCTGGAAAACGGCTCTAACGACTTCGATGAAAGTTGCAATATAGGGTTTACGGGGGCGAAAAATCGATCTAGTTAAGTCTCATATCTGCGAAAATTCGTTTTAACAGTATTTTCACTCGAGTAGAGCTCGGTCGCCCAAAGTTAAGAACAAGATGGATACCATAGAATAATGACATGGCAGCATGGAATTAGTAAGTACCTACTATCATGGCAGCATGGAATTAGTTTGTACTATACATGGAATTAGTATGAACTTTCCTATACTCTATTGTCGCCCAGGTTACTGACTCAAGCGTAAAGATAACATTTTATCCCAAATACACAACACATTAAACACTAAACTTGATCATGTAATACCACTCAACAACATTTGAGAGGCGTCGAAGTACAAACGCAATTGCACGCGAGTCAATATTGATTCCCGTGGAACAACAGACCAGCGGATGATTAAATTCAAATTCAAATTCAAAAGTCATTTATTCAAACTAGGCTGAGAAATCAGCACTTTTCGAACGTCAAAATTACATAAGACAGTCCCCCAAAAACGCCCACCCTTCACCACTTCCTAGTGCATAAGCTGGGAAGAAGAAGTGGCGCAACAAACTCCCCAGCAGCACAGCTGTCTGTTCAGTTGAAAAAACTTGATTCTATATAATAGTGCATATTATTATGCTAAAATAATTTACATCACCACAAATTGCAATACAACTCATAAAATAAAAACATTTTAAAGAGTAGATTATGTCAACAATAAATGAAAACAAAATTAAAATAAATTGACTTACAGTCAAATAAAATAATCCAACAATTATATGCTCATATAGTATCGTGTAGTCTAAAATAGTCTAAAATAATTGTTTGTTCCTTGGGGTACATTGGAGTAGCTTAATTAGTCCCAAGCCTTTTTGTCGTCTAAGTAATCTTTAACTTTATAGAAACCTTTTTGACATATTATATATATTAAACGCTGTTTATCCGCTTATTAACTAGGAGTTTGTTTAGGGAAATGGGCTGTTTGTTTAAGTTTAGTTGGGGAGAGAAATTAGAATGAGAGCGATGTTTATGAAATTACTAGCTGCGCCACACGGTTTCACCCGCATAAGTCTCGATCCCGTGGGAATATCGGCATAAAATGTATCCTATGTCCTTCTCATAAAGACAAATTACGAGCTCCATTTCACCGGTTTCATAAGGTTCATAACTCATTTGTTGGGCTTGGTATAACCTTTTATAACAAGCTACCCTCTTCTTTGCTAGATTTGCCTTTTAATACGTTTATAGCTAAAGTAGAATCTAACCTTTCTTCAAAGGCGTAATATTCTATCAACGACTACTTAAACGATAAGAATAGTTGGTCGCTGTGATTAATTCAAGACAAAGTTTATGTTCTTTCTCCAGAATTAGCTTACCTACTGACAGGTTATATGAGTTATATAATTGTTTATTTTATTTGACTGTATAATTCAATTTATTGTAATTTTATTTTCATTTGTCATTGACATAATCTACTCATTACAATGATTTTTTATCTTGCCTAACTGTTTATTTATTTTTACTTCGATGGTCCTAGTTTATCACGTGACTTCGAGTTATAGCTTTATTAGCTATATGTAAGCGGGCACGCCCTTTATGCCCGGAGGCTTTTATTCCGGTATTAAGTTCTGTTTAGGTTTTGAGTTTTGATTTTCACTTGAGTATAGATTTTGATTGTTTTGTTGGTATATTGGTGAGTGCTAGCTGACATTATGGCAAATAATTTTATTTACTGTTTTGTGTTAAGTAATATAAATAATTTCGCTTAATATTGTATAGAATCAAGTTTTTTTCTAACTAAACAGACAGCAGTGCTGCTGGGGAGTTTGTTGCGCCACTTTCCAGCACAAAAGCTAAAGCTAAAGCACTAGGAAGTGGTGAAGGGTGGGCGTTTTGGGGGACTGTCTTATGTAATTTTGATGTTCGAAAAGTACTGATTCTCAGCCTACTTTGAATAAATGATTTTTGAATTCTTTGAATTCTCCAGGTCATGGTATTCCCATGTGCCAAATTTCATCCACATCTGTTTTTAGCGTGAAAGCGTAACAACCAAGCAAACAAACTCACTTTCGCATTTATAATATTAGTTAGGTTTAGGATTATATAATTATATCATATTATATATTTTTATAGTTAGGATGAGAATAAAAAAGTTTATGTCATTTTTGGCAGTGACTGAAAATGTGCAACGGAAATGTAAGTTCAAAAAATATACATTCACATATCGTAAGTGATACAGTGTTGCATTGGCGAAGCAATAAGCGTCTTTCGAACTATTCATAGAACATTACATAACCTTACCTAGGTACCACAAAGGATTTAGGTAAATTTATTCGAGAACAGAATATATAAAGAAATTCCTAAACGGCTTTTTGGCTGCAGAATGAGTAAGGATACTGTAACTAAAAAACTACTTTGTTTGCTGTTATTCCTTTGCATCAATAAATCTAAGCTTAAGAACTTTTTAGAGAAATAGCATGAGGAATAATAGCTCAAAATTTAACCGCCGAGCGCGGAGCAAGAAAACCCCAGCATACATCGAGGTATCGTAAAATCAATCTATTTATACGTATATATGACGTAACTCACACCGAATATGTAGGGCAGGCACTCCCGCGGGATACCGCAGTATCTACTCATATAAGTACCTGCGAACCCCGCTGACAATATTCAAATTTCATTTCCGACTAGATGTGCAAATTGGCGGGTAGGATATTTATTTCCCTATATTCCCACGATGAAGGATATCGGAATGAATACGTCAAGATGTTTGGCCAAAGATATTTGAGACTGAAATAATACAGAAGTGAAATCCCATGGCATAAAGGGTCAGTTTCATACAGAAAACATGGCATCAAGGGTCAGTTTCATACAGAAAACATGGCATCAAGGGTCAGTTTCTTACAGAAAACATGGCATTAAGGGTCAGGTTCATACAGAAAACATGGCATCAAGGGTCAGTTTCTTACAGAAAACATGGCATCAAGGGTCAGTTTCATACAGAAAACATGGCATCAAGGGTCAGTTTCTTACAGAAAACATGGCATTAAGGGTCAGGTTCATACAGAAAACATGGCATCAAGGGTCAGTTTCTTACAGAAAACATGGCATCAAGGGTCAGTTTCATACAGAAAACATGGCATCAAGGGTCAGTTTCTTACAGAAAACATGGCATCAAGGGTCAGTTTCATACAGAAAACATGGCATCAAGGGTCAGTTTCATACAGAAAACATGGCATCAAGGGTCAGTTTCAAACAGAAAACATGGCATCAAGGGTCAGTTTCATACAGAAAACATGGCATCAAGGGTCAGTTTCTTACAGAAAAGGAACGAGTGTTGATTCTTGCTTCATGTATTATAGTTTTGTGTATGTACGACTACTGTAATCAATCTGCCTAGGTGTTTCCCAACTATGTTATGGTTGCCTTTCAGTCTAGTCGAATGCAGCTGAATACCAGTATTTTACATGAAGCTACTGCCTATCTGTCCTGCACAACCCAGTAACTGGATAATACGATACCGCTTGGTAAGACTGGTTGTCAGAGTTTCGGGCTTTTGACGACCCGTAACGACTGTCAAAGATCCATGAATGACAGCTGTGACCAACGGGTCACGGTTGTCATTCGTGGATGATGATGATGATGTGTCACTTTACGTGCTTTCTGAGGTACGGAGGAGTCTCGGTAAGATGGTCACCCTGTCCTGGATCAACCCCGGCAAGCGTAGCTTAACGACCCGTGTCGCTGTTATTACTTAGGATAGTTTCACAGCTGTGCGGGAGACTCGCACGGGCCGCCCGTACACGGGAGATCCGTACGGGAAGCGCCCGCAGTGCTATGAAACGAGGGAGTAGTACGATACGTTGTACGGGCTCTACCTGGAGCGGGTTGCGTACGGACCATCCGCGTCGCAGTGAAACAATGTTCTAGCGCCTCACGTGTGTCCGGAGCAGGTCGCGTTAGCTCCGAGCTCCTACCTTTTTTTTTTTTTTTGAATATGGGTAATCATCAAATGTCTTCTCCCGCTCTGGGTGAAGCGAGAGGGTGTGTCAGACTTTTACTGACTAAAACCCACCCGTGTTCCTTCCGTTGCCTGTGTGCCGGGGCCGCGATATCCCTTTCGGACAAACCCGCAACCCCAGCAGGCGTTGGTCCTTACGGACCCCGTTAGGGTGCTGACATCCCTTTGAGGCGCGCGTGGAACACAACGCGCCGTCGACCCGGGCCTGGTCCTTATCGGACGGCGAGCTGCCCATTGCTCACCGTCCGCAAGCCCGCGCCTACGGTGGCCAGAAGTCAGCTCGCGACTCCCAACGCCCGGGGCGTCTCCTGCGGCAACCAGGGGCGCGAGGGCGCGCATCTTGCCTCTCCCTCGCGCGTCCGCTTCCTCCTTCGCGAGCATTACTGCTTCGCAGAAGGAAGTGACGGCCTCCCATGCACTCTCGCTCCGGACCATGGCCTGAACCAGGGCGGGACGCGAGAGATCGCCGCCACCGATCGCCTCCGTGAGAACACGGCGGTGCTCTGCCCAAGCAGGGCAGACCTCCACCGTATGCTCCACCGTGTCCTCCGGGCGATCCACACAGTGGTGACACCCGGGCGTTTCCTCCCGCCTTATACGGCACAGGAACCTCCCGAAACAGCCGTGTCCGGACGAGCGACTACCTACTACTACTAACTACTGGCTGTAATTCTGAAGACAATAAACGTTATTCTATTCTTGATCACGACGCGCGTTGGTTGGCATAACTTTATTTAG
Source organism: Agrochola macilenta (assembly GCA_916701695.1). Classification (NCBI taxonomy): domain Eukaryota; kingdom Metazoa; phylum Arthropoda; class Insecta; order Lepidoptera; family Noctuidae; genus Agrochola; species Agrochola macilenta. Next base: position 5,656,281 of record OU753564.1, on the reverse strand, counting down.
GTATACGCTTAGTGACACTCTGCTGTTAGGGAACAAAATATAGGTACCTGATAAAGTTACATAATAAAGCTGTTGGGTATATGAAGTACTGCAATCTGTGCAACCTACGCGTACTGCAATCTGTGCAAACAGGGTGACAAGCCAAACTACGCGTGTCTTCAGAAGTTGGAAACTTTCTCAAAGCGTTGAATTTCCAAGATTTCCTGACAATTTAGAAGCGAAGTTGGCATGTAGGGCGTTATGTCTTCTGTTTTCTCTCCCGCTAGAAGCATATTTGCATAAATGAGTTCTTTATGTAACAAAAGTGGGCAGAGAACTAAGAAAGGATCTTTGAGAATACATCCCCAAAGGGGTTAAATAGGGGATGAAATTGTATGCAAGTGTAGGGGCACGGATACTTATACAATTTGTTACAAAAACTCTGTCCGATTCGCACATAGGTACACTAAAATACCACACAAACAAACACAGACACGCACATACACACACACACACATACACACACTACTAAAAACACACACACATGTTATGGTACATATTACTAAAAAGTAATTATAAAACTTAATAATATTGAATATAAAAAAGTTATTGCTATTTAAAATTCACGTTTTTAGTACCAACATTTGCCTATTCAAGTAAATATTGGTAAATTTTCAACATGGGTCATAAGTTTATGTAGAAGCGAGTGGTTGGCATGTTCGGTCGTAGCCACCGCGGACGGGTGATGCGCGCATGTCTTGCGCTTACGTGTAATCATGGCGGACTCAATAATAATCATTAACGAGTTTTTAACATTTGTCTAAAATAAAATCAACGTGATAAATGAGCTGAGTTTAACTCAAATATGTGCGTGTAATTTCACCGAAAGTGAAATTGAAGATGGTAAATCTGTGCTGTGTGGTTCACTGTCCCTAAAATGTGACTACAGCCATGCGATGTATTAAATTACATCAAAGGCGAGGTTCTAGGAATAGCTCGTGCATTCTTATTCACTCTCCCAGTCCTGTTTTTTATTTTTTGCTGGATAGACCTGTTCTTGATCTCGTTCTCGCCAGAAGAAAGCGATGAATATGAGCAGTCACTCCCATTACATCCACAGTTCGTTATTTATTTATTTAAAATAGTCACGAGCACCAATACGTATATGTATCCACTTAGCAAGATTCAAAAGCGATTTTCGCATGGAATAACGACTGCAACTTTGAGATAAGACCTATTTCATATTAGTGTGGGTTCCAAAAAACTATGTTCGTAACAACATAAAATTACAATCACCACAGTAGGAGAAAATCACTTTTTAAAGTTGCTAAGTGTATACATATTGGTGCACGTGACTGTACACCAACAGCAACGTTATAGATTATTATAATACAGCTTTATAACACAGCGAGCCAAACGCAGGTGCCTACCAGATGTGGATACTGGAGAAAAATTGGCTTCATTTAAAACCGAGATCAAGAGGATGCTTGAAGAAATGATGAGTGCCCAGAATTCCCGGCTAGATAAATTAGAGAACCATTTCATTGAGATAAAAAATCACTACACTGAGATAAAGGCAACCAATAAAGAACTCGAGAAAACAATGACACTTATTTCAGACCAGTTGCAGTCGGTCGAGGTTAAAATATTGAGTCTTGAAAAAGAGCGTAGCTATACGGTGATCAAACTATCTACGTTAGAGGAAAAGATAGAATCTCTAGATCGTAACCTCGTTAAAACGTCCATAGAAATACGCAATGTTCCCAAAAGAAATCATGAGACAAAGATAATGCTGTCCGAGACTATGATCCATTTGTCTAAACACTTAGAAGCTGACATGGAGCTAACCAGTATTCGTGATATAACCAGACAACCGTCTAAAAAGGAAGCCATGACATCAAATATATCAGTTGAGTTTTCAAATACACTCGAAAAAACTAAGTTCCTTACTGCCGTCAAAAATTATAACAAAGCGAATGCCAGTAATAAAGTAAACTCCACCCATCTTAACTTCAACGCTGGACAAAAAACACCTATCTACATTGCCGAGCAGCTAACCTCACTATCTAAACGGCTGTTTTACTTAACTAGAATTTACGCCAAGTCACATCAATACACCTATTGCTGGACATCGAACGGACGTGTGTTTCTCAAGAAGGATTCGGATAGCCAATCCATTGTGGTTAAAAATGAAGAACAACTGAAGCAGCTGCCCTTAACCAACAATGCATGACTACGTAACTATAAGATTATTTACTATTATTCTTGTTCAGTCTCTCTATTTTTTAATTCCGTTTTTATACCTTTGTTTTTTAAATTACATATTACTATCGCATGTTTAACTTGTATACAAATATTTAACACACGAACACACCATTACATCATCTTCACAAGTCATTCACAATACTTTACACACCCTAAATTCACACAATCACTTAATCATTTCTATAATTGGTTCGATCAACCACTCTGTGGCCATACATGGTATTTATTTACTTACTTGGCTTACCGAAATAATATACAGAATTATATTTTAATGCAGTCACAATTAAACTTATCACTTGATGGACTACTATTACTCTCAATATCACCACAGTTTTGCCCGTTCTTAACACGTCTCAATGGCTAGTGACATTAACCAAGTAATTGACAATATCGACCAGCTCTCTGTGTCAACCACTCATACATGTATACCCGAAGATACTCATTCGATACTATTGCATCCGCACAAGTACATAAAAATTTTGTCACAAAATATTCGATCTATTACTCGTAACTTTTTAAGTCTTCAAACGCTCTTACACCGCATTTCTCTTGACTCCGATGTGATCGTATTGACCGAATGCTGGCTACCTTGTGCTAGTAACTATAATATTCCAATCATGCAAAACTATAACATATTTAAGACTTCTAAACATAAAAACCAAAGTGATGGTGTTGTGGTATATCTCAAGTCAAACTTGTTAGCTACCTGTGAAGAACCAGACTTCGACCAATCAGCCTCTGGTCTTATTATAAAGATTGGTTCTGCGATAGCAATCTTATGCATCTATCGCTCACCATCGGCTGACAGTATACGCAGTTTTATAGCCGCCCTCAATAATGTTCTCTCTCTCCTACACGCATTCAAATCGGTAATAATAACTGGTGATTTAAACTTAGATATAAAATCAAACACATCTGACTTGCGTTCTCACGAATACTTGGACTGTCTTGCTTTTCATGGTTATCTTCCAGCCCATGTTCTTCCAACCAGAGGTGAAAATTGTCTTGATCATACGATACTAAGAACAAAGTGTCCCACGCATACATTCGTCTATAGTTCCACAATTACCGATCATTTCTCCACTTTGTTATGCATCCAAAACAAAGGCTTGCCAATAGCAGCTTGCTCTACAAGTACGAAGATCGACTATGAGGGGCTTGATGAAAGTATAAGGCAATTAGATCTTAAGCCTCTTTACGACGAAAGAGATGCAAATATTATTACTGATAAATTCATAAAACTTATTAGTTCTGCCATTTCGGATAATACGAGTATCAAAAAGGTTCCTTCTAAAAAAAGGATTTTAAAACCGTGGATTACACCTGGCTTATTGCGGTGCATTAAGAATAGGGATGCGCTTCATAAAAAAGTAAAAAAATCTCCAGAGAACGAAATAATTAAAATTACTTATACGAGATACAGAAATTTTTGTATCAAGATCCTAAAAAAAGCAAAAAGACTGTATGATACTCAAGAATTAGCTAAGGCAGGTAATAACCCAAAATCCTTATGGGATACCATCAAACGAGTAACCAATACGACAAAAACTAAAACCACAGCTACACAATTACTTTCATTGTCACCCTCACCTACACAATCATGTAATCACGTTAATTCATATTTTGTTAATATCGGCGAAAAACTTGCTAATGACATTATAAAAGATAGAGGCAATCAAGCTTTGGCTCCGCCACAAGATATACACAATACCTCATCGGCTTCTTCTTTTGTTCTTGACCGTACAGATCGCGATGAAATTATTACTGTCATTCAATCGTTACGGTCTAATGCTGCTTCTGGTTGGGATGGCATTTCGCCTTACTTTCTAAAAAAATACGCAAACACCCTGGCACCTATCTTAAGCCATATTTTTAATCTGTGTTTCGATACTGGTATCTTTCCTACATGCCTTAAAAGGGCTATAATTCACCCAGTTTTTAAGGGAGGAGACGGGAGGGAGCCCAGTAATTATCGCCCAATAGCAGTTCTGAGTGCCATCTCAAAGGTACTAGAACGCCTCATCAATAAAAGACTAGTTAATTACCTTGAACATTATCACCTAATATCTTCGCAGCAATTTGGCTTTCGCAAAGGTAAATCCACCACAGACGCAGTTCATGATTTGCTTAACAATATAGTACATAACATAGACAAAAATAAAAGGGTGCTAACTATCTTTATAGATCTTGCGAAAGCCTTTGACACGGTTCCAATTTCGATGCTCTTACTAAAACTGGAAAGAATTGGTGTCAGGGGCTTGCAATTGGATCTCTTTAGAAACTATCTTTCAGATCGCGCTCAATTGGTTAATATAGATACCCACAAAAGCGAAGAGCTTCCCATCTATTACGGAGTACCCCAAGGAAGTATTTTGGGTCCGACGCTTTTTCTAGTCTTTATAAACGACCTATGTAACCTTAACATTAAAAATGCCAAGATAGTAACTTTTGCAGATGATACTGCTATAACCTTTGTTGCTGACACCTGGTCAGAAGTTGAGTGCCTTGCACAGTCTGGTTTCAACAAAATCTTAAAATGGCTCTACTCTCACTCACTAACACTCAACACCTCCAAAACTAATTTCATTACCTATTCAATTAGTCCCGCCAGCCAGCCAATATTTCCTGTATCTATTAAAGCCCACAAATACAGGTGTCTACAAGGAAATGCCTCTTGCCTCTGCCCAACCCTAAATGTAGTCGATCATATCAAATACTTAGGAGTATACATAGACAAAAACCTTAATTTTAAAACTCAAATAAACCAACTTACCAGTAGAGTCCGCAGGTTAATTTATATATTTAAAACCCTCCGAAGTATCGCGAATCCTAATATTATACGTGTAGTATATTTTTCCCTGTGCTTATCTATTGTTACTTACTGTATCACATGCTGGGGTGGTGCTGGGAAAACTATACTAAAACCACTCGAGATCGCTCACAGAGCGGTACTGAAAGTGGCTACTTCTAGACCTTTCATGTTCTCTACTCATCTATTGTATAGTAGTTGTAATGTTCTTAACGTTCGACAACACTTCTTCCTGCAAACAGTTCTTTTAGAGCACAGTAAAACCCCTTATAAAATAGTAACAAAGCGTAGGAAAGACTTAGTTTGCACTATTCCACAAGTACGCACATCATTTGCGAGTAGATTTTGTAACTACTTAGGTCCGACTCTTTACAATAAATTTAACAAAATATGCTTGATCTACGGTTTATCTAACTTTAAGTGTAAAAAGATTCTACGTTCATTTCTTCAGAATAAAAGCTATGATGAAACAGAAAATTATCTCAGTAAGTGACAGTGACAGATCAAATATTACCTCACACGACTTCAATGAAAACAAACACACACTCTCTTTCACTCTATCACACACACAGACATATACACACCACCAACACAATACAATCACTCACACACGAACACACACACACGCACATATTCAATTATTCAAACTTTGTTGTAGTATTATAAAATAAAAATAAAAAAAATATATAATTGTACTAGTTTATTGTATCTTTTTGTAAGGGACAGGGACTGCTATTTCTTAATACAGGTTATTCTATAACCTAGCTAGGAAAGCAGAACTTCACCCACCAGATTGTGTTTGACATGGTACAAACTTATATGTGTACCTAACTATGTAAACTTCATATACTACAATCTCCTTTTTTTATGAAATAAATTTATTATTATTATTATTATTATTATATTATTATTAATATCTTATATATAAAATTCTCGTGTCACAATGTTAGTTACCATACTCCTCGGAAACGGCTAGACCGATTTTTATGAAATTTTATATGCATTTTCAGTAGGTTCTGAGAATCGGGTACTATCTATTTTTCATACCCCTAAGGTAGGTAGGTAGGTAGGGTAGATACGTAGGTATGTAGGTAGGGTATGTAGGTAGGTATGTAGATACGTAGGTATGTAGGTAGGTAAGTAGGTAAGTAGGTAGGGTAGGTAGGGTAGATAGGTATGGCAGGTAGGTAGGTAGGTAGGGTAGATAGGTAGAGACGTAGGTCGGGTAGGTAGTAATAATAATAATAAAAAGCTATGAAAACGGAATGAAGACTAAATGTTGACGAGATCTGCTGCACGAGCACGCCCACCACCTCCGGACTCGTCGCTCAGCTCCGCCTCGCCGCCGCCGGTACCCAGCCCCATCGTGAGCGCTGTGACGACACCGGCCGCGGTAGTTGCGTCGAGCTCGAGTGACGAGTATTTTTCCCCGCCGACGTCGCCAACACCTGTACGTCGGCAGGGGAGAGGCCGGCCACCGAGAAGCTTGGGACTTAGGGGCCAACTGGCCCCGAGCCGGGTCCCCGCTGCCGGTGGTTGTGTGCAGCGCATGAGATGGACTCAGTCTATGAACGAGAACGTCATGCGCGCATATTACGGGTCTACAGAGGGAGGAACTAACCTCACTGCGTACCGTGTTAGGATGCTGTCTCTGTTTCAGGAACTAGAGCCAACCGTCAACGTCTCGGCCCAACGACTGTCGGATCAGGTGCGTGTCATCCAACGCAATCATAGGTTGGACGATGCCGCACTTGATAGGCTGCGCTCAGAGGTACTGAGCAACCATATCATCTCAACTCCGGCACAAACCGCGGCACAAGTGTCACCTATTGATGCAATACCGCCGCGGTCCAATAGTGGTGTTGAAGAGGAGCATGATAGGGTTACCACAGTAAGTAGCCAGTGCAACGTCCGATTGAGGAACGCACTGGAGGATGCGCTTCGCGAGTATAGGTACACTCCGACCGATCTTAGACCCCGATTACCACGCCTACCTATGCATAAAAAAAATAGGGCGCTGGTGTGTAGCTTGGACTCGCAGCTTAGAATTTTTGTCGAGAGCAGCGAGGATCTCGTTGATACTCACTCGATTCTGTACTGTGGGGCTGTTGCGGCATGTCGTTTAGCTAACGTCAAATTCCCAAACTGTGACGGAGCTACTCGACCAAAACCAGCCGTACCAGCCTGGCAGTGCAGAATCGAGCGACGTATCGATGGGGCCAGGGTACTCATCGGCAAACTATACTGCTTCAGGAAGGGCAATACACGACCACGAGTAATGCGTTTTGTGAGACGGGCATTCTCGGGGACTGGAATCAGCCCTCAAGAATACATGTCCCGTGTCACAGAGCGCATCGACTTCCTGAAGCAGAAAGTTTGTGCATGGGCGAGCCGTATTCGGCGGTATAAGCGGCGGGTTGATCGATACACGCAGAATCGCATGTTCCAGAGCGATGAGAGGTGGGTATATAGAGCTTGGGAGCGACCTGAACGAAATGTGACGGACGTGTGCCGCCCGGATGATGCCGCCACGAGTGCATTCTGGCGCAGCATCTGGTCGGTGCCCGTCTGTCACACTGAGGCTGGCTGGATGAAGGATGTCGAGCGAGTGTGTAAAGCTATCCCAGAAATGGAACCTGTGTCTATCACGCCATTAGACGTAGCCAGAGCAGTCCGTCCGTTACCGAATTGGAAATCACCGGGACCGGACGGACTGCACAACTTTTGGTTAAAATGGCTGACTAGTTCGCACACTCGCCTAGCATCTCAATTCCAGTCATCCTTAGAGTCTGGGTCGCTACCACAGTCACTAACAACAGGCGTTACCCACCTGCTCCATAAGTCAGGTAGTCCTGCGGAACCCAAGAACTATAGACCGATTACATGTTTGTCGACGGTCTATAAACTTCTTACATCCATTCTGAGAGCGAAAATCAACACACATATTGACAGTAATTCAATTATTTCTGCCTCTCAAAATGGATGTAGGAACGGGTCCCGCGGTACTAAGGAGCTACTCCTCATCGACATGGCCATAAGCCAACAGGTTCGTCGATCCCGCAAGGAGTTGTCGACATGCTGGATAGACTATAAGAAGGCCTACGACTCGGTGCCACATACATGGCTCATGAGGGTGCTGGAATTGTACAAGATAGACGCAACTCTGCGCACCTTCCTGATGTCGTGTATGGGGCAATGGAGGACGGTCCTTCGCTATCCAGGATGTCGACAGATCCAGGGGAATGATGAGCCTGTATGGATTAAACGGGGAATATTTCAGGGCGATAGTTTGAGTCCACTTTGGTTCTGCTTAGCCCTGAATCCTCTAAGCACACTGCTGGAGGATTCAGGTCTGGGCTATCGGTTGAGGAGAGGTGGTCAGGTCATATCTCACCTCCTCTATATGGATGACTTGAAACTCTTTGCCCCCAACAAATTGCGACTGATGGAGCTACTGAAGGTAACTGAAACATTCAGTAGCGCCATCAGGATGGAATTTGGTGTGGACAAATGTGCAGTCATGCATGTAAAGCGAGGGGAGATTATGGAATCCGAGGGAACTCAACTTTCGGACTCCATACACCTTAGATCCCTCTCCACAGTCGAAAGCTATAAGTATTTGGGTATGTCGGAAGCGTTAGGCATCAACGTTACTGACATGAAGCAATCGTTGAAGGAGCGCTTCTTTGGTCGCCTGAAGAAGGTATTAACTAGTCTTCTTTCGGGCGGAAACAAGGTGCGCGCCTTCAACGGTTGGGTCATGCCGGTTTTGATGTACTCTTTCGGCATACTCAAATGGACTCAGACCGAACTTGACGCCCTGGATAGGAGGGTCCGTACACTGCTGACCGCAAACCGGATGCATCACCCACGATCATCTGTGATGAGGTTGTACATCCCGCGGAAGTGCGGGGGTCGAGGCTTTTTAAATGCGAAGACCCTCCACAACCGGGAGGTGTGCAATCTCAGAGAATATTTTTTAAAAACCGATGTGGGTATGCACCGTGATGTGGTGGCAGTGGACAAGGGGCTCACCCCACTGTCCATGGCTAAAGAGAACTGGCACAAGCCTGTGGTACTTACTACAGATGACCGCAAAGAGGTATGGCAAAGCAAGGAGCTTCACGGGCGCTTCTATCGGGCTCTTCATGAGCCCGGTGTAGACTTCCTAGCGTCGGTATCCTGGCTACGTTTTGGTGAACTTTTCGGGGAAACTGAAGGTTTCGTCTGTGCAATTATGGACGAAGTTATCTTAACGAATAACTACCGGAGACATATTATGAAGGACGGGACGGTTGACGTGTGTCGGGCATGCCACCGTCCGGGTGAGTCCATCAGACATATAATCTCTGGTTGTTCTCGTCTGGCTAACGGCGAGTACTTGCACAGGCATAACCAAGTGGCCAGGATTATTCACCAGCAACTTGCTTTGAAATACGAACTTGCAGATTCTGAGGTACCGTACTACAAGTATGTGCCCGACCCAGTTCTTGAAAATGACCATGTCACGTTGTACTGGGATCGGTCTATCATTACTGACAGGACTATTGTTGCCAATAAGCCTGATATAGTGGTGATAGACCGATTAGCGCGCCGCGCAATGATAGTCGATGTTACCATTCCACATGACGGGAACCTCGTGAAAGCTGAGAAAGAGAAACAAATAAAATATCTCGACTTAGCACACGAGGTTGTCGACATGTGGAATGTGAACTCGGCTATCATTGTGCCGATTGTCGTAACGGCCAATGGCCTGATGGCCGAAAACCTCGACCAACATCTCTCGAGGCTCTCGTTAGGCGGTTGGATTAAGGGCCTGATCCAGAAGGCAGTACTTCTCGATACGGCTCGCATTGTGAGGAGGTTCCTATCTCTGCAGCCCTAACCACCGGTAGCTTGGACCCTGCTCCAGACACCGGCGGAACACTATTTTTTATATTTTTAAATGTTTTTTCTTTTTTTATATAGTTTATTTAAGAAATATTTAAAAATGTAAATGATGAGAACGAAAGCAAATAAACGACATAATAATAATAATAATATTTATTCCAAAATAATTACAAGGCATAAAAATTAGTACAGTTTTGCTTAAATGTAAATTATATTCCTAAGACTTACGTGCCTGAACTAGGTAATCCTGTGTTTCAGGCGAGAGGAGCTAAAATAAACTTATAAAATAAATAAACAACAGGTTGACAATAGATCACTAATTACATGTTGAAGAGCTTAACTCTTAGTTTCTAAATTTGATATACTTATACTTAACGTAGGTGAAATTTTTCACTTTAGCACAGTTAGTAAATTCTCTGTATCTTCGTAAGACATACTTTGGAGAGCATCCTTGAGAATTCTCTTACAATTTGTGTAATTCAGGGAATAAATGTTTGCTTTCGAGTTTAGTCTATTATAGAGAAGAGGACCGAGGTACAGGTAAAATTTGGAAACAAAAGCATGTTTTGTTGTATTTTGTGGACAAACTATATCTTTACGTCTTTTATTAGCATATGCAGTGCTATAGGGTAGAGCTCTGTGTTGTTTTAATACAATACCCATTATAAATAGCTGTCGAACTGTTAATACTTCACAAGATTTGTATAGGAGGTTAGTAGGAAAAAGGAAAGGGCGGAAAGTAGACACTTTGAGAATCGCCCTTTGAGCTCTCTCGATGGTTAGTAACATTGTTTTACCCGCTCCACCCCATGTGGTAATACAGTAGGTTAATATTGATTGACATAGAGCGAAGTAAACTTGTCTAACTAGTTTTGGGTCAGCAATATAGCGTAACTTTTTAAAAACAAATATCAGCTTCCGAATTCTACTATTTAAAGCTTGTATATGTTGTTTGAACGAAAGTGTTTCATCTATTATAACACCAAGATATTTTGTTGTATTTGTCATTTTAATATTGGGACAAACACATTGGTTATCTATAGGAATTGTGCAATAATGAGCATACAATGTCGAGGTAGTGCTTGTTGATATTTGCTTGCGCATCGAAAACTTAACGTAATTTGTCTTATTTGCATTTAGTGTTAGTGAATTGAGTTGAAGCCATTTATTAACAATATTGAACCCCTGTTGCGCAAGTTTGTAGACATTTTTTTCTGAATCAGCTGAAAATAGAAGGGCAGTGTCGTCAGCATAAGAAACAATTTCGCCGTGATCTAGATTTAGGTTACAAAGATCGTTTATGTAGATCAAAAATAATGTAGGCCCTAAAATACTTCCTTGGGGAACTCCGAAGGACGTGTTTTTTTCAGTATCGCTGAGAACATTACCAATCCTTACACATTGGGTACGGTATTCTAGATAGCTCTTAAATAGTTTCAGCTGGGTGCCTCTGATACCTATGGCTTCAAGCTTGTGCAACAGAATAGGAATAGAAACCGTATCAAAAGCTTTGGCGAGGTCTAGAAAGATTCCTACTGTGTGGTTACCATTATCAAGTTCTTGTGCTAGATAATCAGTCAGGTGGTGCACGGCATCGTCTGTTGACATTTTAGGCCTAAATCCAAACTGCCGTTTAGATAAAATTGATTTATCCTCCAAGTATTTGTAAAGCCTTTTATTCATAATTTTTTCTAATATTTTAGACATAGTAGGCAGTAAGGAAATAGGTCTATAATTTGTTATTTGATCTTTACTGCCTGATTTGTAAACAGGGACAACAACAGCTTTTTTTAGGCACTCGGGAAAAAGACCTAAAGATAAACATTTTTGGAAAATATAAGTTAGTGGCGGTCCCAAAATGTGCTTGAACTGTTTAATAATTTTATTTGATATGTTATCCCAGCCAACTGCACAGTCGTCCTTCAAATTCATAATTATCGTTTCAACCTCAGTCTCGTCAGTGTCTTGCAACACAAAGGATGATAAAATAGTGTTACACGAAAATGGTGTGCTTGTTAGATATTGTGATTGGCCCTGAACTTTTTCAGCCAAACATTTACCAACATTAACATAGAAATTATTCGCAATGTTGGCAGATGCTAACTGTGATGAGTGTGCTTGTAATAAACCTGAAGATGACTGATTTAGTTTTGAGTTATACGTTACACTTTTAATAAAATTCCAGATTTTTTTACTATTTGTACCTGCTTTTTCTAGTGCAATTTTGTCATAGTTGCTTTTTACATTTCTTAGAAGATTATTACAGAAGTTACGATATCGTTTATACGACAGTTGCAAAATTAAATTATCTGGATTAGATTTCGCTTTCATATGCAGTTTATCTCTATTTTTCATACAGCGAATAAGTCCTGTCGTGATCCATGGTTTTATGTTGTAGTTTTTGTTATTTCGCCGAGATATGACCGTGTTCTTCTGAATTGCGTGTTGTACATTTTTGATTAGGTACAACATACAAAACTGCGGATCAGCGGAATTGTAGACTGGGTCAAAGTCGATATTGCGTAAGTCTTCTTCAAGTTTATTTACAATTAAACTAGAAATTGTGCGAGTGACTACTTTAGGTAATTTACAATTTAAAATAAGTAGGGTAGCATTATGGTCGGTTATTGTTGAATTAATTACAAGGGCAAGTGCAGGGAAATTTGACTTGAGCATAATATGGTCCAAACAGGAGCCACTTTTATGTGTAGGAAGTGTGTGAGCAGGAAGCAAACCATGGAAGGCGCATAGGTTAAGGTATTCCTCAGTGGATGCATCAGAATTTTCTGGAAGAATATTGATATTAATATCTCCAATTAAAATAGTATTTTTGAAAGACGATAGGTTCTGCAAGGTGTTGTTTAGAGAGTCAGTGAAATTGCTTATATTTCTAAAAGAGGGGGGTCGATATAAGGCAAGTATCGCTAATTCTGACCCAATTGTAATTAACAATCTGTTACAGTCGTGCATATTTGGTTCCTCGACAGACACATTGAGATGATTTCTTGCATAAACTATCACCCCATCGTTCTGATTGTAATTTGTGTTACTTTTATACATATTATATCCCGGAATTAGTGGAATATTATATTGTTTCGAAAGCCAACATTCGGTTAATACAATAACGTCACAATTTATTTCTAAACGTTGTAAAAATACGGTAAAATTGTCGAAGTTTTTAAAAATACTGCGAATATTTTGGGTTAGTATGGTAAGTGGACTAGTATAGGAAGAGAGATATTGCTTACAGTGTTCAACGTCACAAGCGTGGGATTCAGATACAGAGAAATTATCTATGTCATTAATTAAATTATTAATCATAATTATAAAAATAAAATAAAAAACTATAACAAGGGCTAAAAAAAATATGTGATTAGCGGCGCTCTTAGGCGCCTCCATAATCAACAGAATTGATGTACCTTTTTTCAGCCATTATTTTCGCTGGGCAGTCAGAAGCACTTGTCTTGTGATTGCTCGGCTTTTTGAAGTGCAAGCAAGTAGCACATTTTGGTTCCTCAGCCTTCTTTGTGCATTCTTGAATGGAGTGACCCTGATCACCACAGTGGCCACAGGTACTGGTGGTCTCCCGACATGATTTGGCCGCATGTCCGTACTGCTGGCACTTATAACAGCGTGTGACTAGAGTAAAGTCTCTCACAGGGCATGACGACCAGTTTACAAACACTCTGTCTTTTGATATTAGGGCTTTACGTATATCTGCAGATACTTCTATTATATAATTACAGGTCTCAGCGTCCTTCTTACCTGACTTATGGCTTAACTTAATGGAGGTCAAAAAGGTCTCGAGGCTATAATCCTGAAGGGTCTCTGCTAGATTTTGGTGGAATAAACAAGTAAAAACTTCATTCTGTTGCATGGATGAGGGCACTCCGAGAACTACTATTCTAGGCTTCCTTTTTGGGGGTTCGTCTATTGTAAGGCCTGAATTTGATAGCTGCATCGATTTTTTCACCTTCTCAATATCGTCCTTTGATTCAGTGCTTATAATGATGCCGCCATTTTTCGTCTTACGTAGTCCTCTTACCTGAAGCTTCATTTGCTCGGGGCATATAATTTTTTGGACAAGTATTTTAGTCTCCTCACTCGACTTCAGTTTGTCGTTTGGGTATATGGCCACTGAGCTTAAATTTATCGGCTGTATAAAATTGTTGGTACCTTTTTTAACCATTTCAGCGAAGGAATTTCCTGTTACCGGTTTCATTGAAGCTCCGATTGACAGCTTAAGGGCTTGCAGTTGCTGCGACAGATCAATTTGATCTTCGAGTGTTTGGACGGTGGAGTGGGCCCGGACGGCTCTCATCTTAAGGGACTGGTACTGAACAGCCATCTGCGATGTGCCGTGACTGACTTTCCGGCATAGGGCACTTATACGCAGTTTTTGCTCCATGTTTAATTTGCCGTCTGTTACAATAGAGCACACTTCATTAAGGCACTGCTCAATGGACGACATCCAGTTCTGGATTTCCGGCGTAGGTATCACTTCCATCGTGACATCTTCTCTTTGGCTGGGTGGTTGAGGGGGAGGTGCGGTTGCGGGCCCGGGTGAAGGTGTAGGTGTAGGTGCAGGTGCGGGCACAGGTGTAGGAGGTGGGCTCCGGGCACATCTGCCACCCCTGCTGAAGGGACTGGTATCCATTGTGATACAAGTAAGTTATTGACTTGTTAATCACTTACACATTTTCACGGAAACGACTTACACATGTTATGCTTACGTATGACACAGTTTGCTTTACTACCGGCTATTTGGTAAAACCAGGTCACGATTCAGCAAGTAATTATTTATTTATATTAGTAAATGTTCGTCACGTCTGTTCACAACAACGTCCTAATCCGGACTGATCGTAGTGTAGGTAGTGTAGATAGGTAGGGTAGAGTAGGGTAGCTAGGGTAGGTAGTGTAGGTAGTGTGGATAGGTAGGGTAGGGTAGGGTAGGTAGATAAGTACTTAGTGCTACCCGTGCGAAGTCGGGGCGGGCAGCTAGTACATTTTATATTTTTGGAACGAAATTCCTTGACGCTGTTTGCGGTAGGAGTTGACTGGTAGAAATCGTCACGTACGGAAAAAGCGTTATGCCCTCCATGCGACTTTCTCTCTCTCTCTCTGTCTCTTTCTATTATATACCAGTGTGTGAGTGCGTGCGTTCGTTAACTTCGTTCCTATTGGGGGTCCGACCGCACATGTTTAATACAGACGGATAAAAACTTATTTAACTTTGACATTACTATAACCTTACAACTAGCAGGACTTTAAATGAGAGGTTTTATGCAACTTTCCTTATCTCCGACGGCTCGGCGTTGCATGAAATTAACTAGCGGCCATTCCGAGAATTCTTGCTGCCTTTAAACTATTCGCGTTTATAACGCGATATTGCAGAAGAACTAATCTTTGCAAATCCCGGATTGGGAGGCTCAGTGACTTCCGCGGTTATAGCGTTCTGGTAGGCAGATGTAGTCAACTTTCTAGGCCAGGCAATACAAGTATTTAACATGGAGCGATTGCCTATCTGACCTCCACAACCCAGTAACTAGAATAGAATAGAATAGAATAGAATAGAATATTCTTTATTATGTACACCATAAAAAATACAGATAAAAATGTAGTCATTATTATGTGTTTGTGTCTAGGTAATACAATACCCCTTGGTAAGACTGGTGGTCAGACTTTCGGTCTTCTGACTACCCGTATCCGAAGCACGGAGGAATCTCGATATGTAAAGATGGTCACCACATCAACGAACCAACCCCGGCAAGCGTAGCTTAACCTGATGGATCGACCCGTGCGGCTGTTATTACTTAGCCACAATCTCCTCATCATAGTGTACTCAGCAGCTTGTAAATATTTCAATAATCCAAAGAAAAAAATTCATGGCCACATCAATAATAATAATACCTGTTACTGTCCCACTGCAGGACAAAGGCCTCTTCTCACACAGAGAAGGCACGAGTATTAATCACCACGCTTGCTCAAGACAGGTTGGCGATTTCAGACTTATATTAACTATAAGTCCAGGTTTCCTCACGATGTTTTCCTTCACCGATGTCAGTAATGTCCAAGATAAACTCAGAAAGCCACATCAACATAAAGAAATAAAATTGCTGCTCATTAGCATAGGTAGCTAGTTTAATATAACCCTGTTATTCCAAGTTTAGTGGGCCTTCTGTTCCTTTATATTTCGTACAAAAAGGTAGCGAATACCTGCTGCGATTATTTAATTTCTGGAAAGAGCAGCTAATAGTTCGTATAACTCGGTGCCGTACAAATTATGTTACTTTGCAGGGGCGGTATTCGCTCTACTGGCTCGCTTTTTCATGATAAGCTTTGTGTGGTAGATGTAGTTTGTTTAGAACGGAATTCTTTATGATTAATGTCTGTTGTTTGAATGAGGAGAATTGTTTAAAATTGCTTTCCTTTTCATATTAGTCTAGGTAATTTTATATTTAAACCCTTGCGTCACAAGTCTTTTTTTTTGTTGGTATTGTGAGTGCGTTCTCACATGCAAAAAAACCACTCCCCGAAACAGTATTGCTGAGTTGTATTATTGAATTAGTTTACCGGCTATCGTAATTAGTAAATCGTCATGTATTTTAATGTTATCTAGCATAATGTGCAAATCAAAGTGCATACTCGTAATTTGTTTGCTTCTTTCCATCATTGAACGATGGACGTTACAGTGCGGACTATCGAGCACTGTAATACGCCAATGTGCCAAGGGTGAACTTAATATAATGATACTTATGACTTATGAGTTAGGGATGATTTATGCTAGACCGTCACGGATGCGAGCTGTGTCCGTGTTTGCTCAATTTGTAGGGACCAAGACTCGGACGGGACACGGGCGCTGCACGGTGAAGCATGAACTGCTTCGAATAAAATGTTCGTGAAGTTTTGGATCCTCGTCCGCACCTCGTACATGACAGGGCTCGCGCCCGGTACGGTCTACCTTAAATGATCCTTTACCTGTCTCAGCTCCGTAGCCAGGTCAATCACAAGAAGATTCTGCTCTTTATCGAAGTCTACAGATACTTTTATTTCATGGGGACCTGAAATTGAATGTATTCAACATTATTTAATTTCTTTAAATACAACTTAATATAATAGTCATCATTGATAACCTTTTTCAAAGTGTGCTTAGTTTATCTTTATTGGCAAAAAAAAACATCAAATTAGAATTCTGATCAGAGGAGTAGAGAACTGAAAAATTCTAAACAGTATTTTCTTAAAGGAAACTAATCAACACAAAATCAAAGCAATTACCTTCAAAGTGGTGAATGACGAAGACCCAAACGACAGTCCATAATATGAGGATAGTGCACAATCCAAGCTGGCAGAGAATGCATCTAAAGATGACGGAACCAACGGACTCTCCCGGGAGTTTTGGGAGCGGGTACAATCTCAACCATGTGTTCGGAACCTAGACAATGGAGGATTTAATGGAAATTGTTTAGGGATATTCTAAAGCTATTCCAATGTTGGACTGCGATTAGGAAACTTGTTTTGAGATTAAATTAGACAACGATCATGTGTTTGTAGACGATGTGGATCAAACAGAATTGGAAGCAGACATTCTGAAAAATGTTATATGGTACGTTGTGTTACTCTTATTTAAACTTTCTTTATCCTCTAGCAAGAATAACCGCAAAGATAAAGAAACATGAGCGTAAATACGTAGACTTGTACAGTATTTCAAGGAACTTTGTTAGAATATGATTACAGAGCAGCTAAGTAAGACGCTACTAGAACTTATATTAGTTTCTCAATATTCATTTCTCGTCTATGTAGTTGTACTTACTTACTTTCTGAACAACCACCATTTCACTATCAACCTGAAGTAATTTATTACTGTTGTCTTCAATTCCGTCCACTTCACCATTAGCCTTTCTGTTTTCTTTTGTACTTAACATATTATGACCCTCTCTTAATCCATTACGTATTGGTTTCCGAATAACCTTATCAAATAAACGTTTCTTATTCTTATTTTCACGAGAGCCACACACAAATATTCTGTTTTCTTTTCTGATTTTCCGTCGACTTAATAGACCACCGTTAATGTTTACTATATTTCTTTTGATACTGATTCCGGTGCCATCTAGTTTGACATGACTGTCAATGAGTATTTGAGGCTTAATTTTATTGCCATTTTTCAACTTTCTGTACAATGGTTTCACTAAAACGTTGTTTTTGAAATTTTCTTTCAGTGCGTTCTTCATGTTTTCTAGTCTTAAACTGAGCAATTGAGGGAATTGGGTATAGCGTGTTTTGTAACCCTCGAACTGCTAACTTCTCATTAAAAGTTGAATGCAATTACACGCCGAACTTTTGCCCAATTTTGCTAGCAATCTCTGTAGGAGGGTATAATTAAAATCTATTACGGCCCTCGTTCTTTCGTTGGTAACTTTTTTTTGGAGAAAAAATACTGGAGAGATTCCTTTACTGTTCCTTTTTGGGAATTGCCACGAAACTGTTGAACACTTGCGCTAGAATTGTTGAGGATACTACTCGTATTTTATTGTGCTTTTTATTTCATTGTCGTTGTGTCAATTATTTATAAGCAATTGGCTCCAATCCAGTGCTCAATTTATTCAGCCTCAGAATGTTATTGGAAGTTTATAATACAATCAAGGAAAGTAATTTAGAAACTTATGTAGGCAGTAAAGTTCAAATCAGCGGAAATATAATTTCGTTTATGTCAAAGAGCGCATGAAATTCGTATTTTGGGTATCGAAGAGTTTCTTGTGTTGGCGAAAGCATGGTATGGATATACTAGTAAAAATTATAAATGAAGGAATATTTTTGTCAAAATCATGGTAATTTTGTACAATTACATAACTAAAATATTTTCTCTTAAAAAATGTTACTCTTTGTTTCTCTTATCATTAGCATAAGTATAATTAGCCCATAATGTTCCACAGCTGGGACACCGGCCTTATCTCTGTGAGACCGAGAGGGCCGTAATCCACCACGCGGGCCCAATGCGGCGGGTCGGTAGATGTCATATGTCTTCGATTTTTTGGTTCTAGGACGTTCGAGTTCCGCCGGTTACCGGTTTCCTCACGATTTTTTCCTTAACCGTTTTGAGAGCAGTTTTGATGAAATAATTTACATAAAGTAAAGAGACTGTCAGGGTTCGAACCTACGACAGATACACTCATGCAATGTGTTACACATTACCACTAAAACAAGAATAAGCCTATCCGCAGCACTGCAACGAACCGCCAATACAAAGTTTTCACTTCATAAACTGCGGTGCTCCCTCACCGGGAGCATTCAATTGTAATGTCACATTTCAAATTCGACTGAGCATTACGTTACAATACTGCCTTCCTGACTGACGAGCATTCGCTTGTAATGTTACAATGTTGATATTGTTGTTGTTGTTATGTTCTTTGTTATGAACATTACAGATTCGATTTCGAGCATTATTGCGAGCTGTAATTTTCGCCTCGCATTGCCTCACTCCCAGATGTGATGTGCGAATTGTAATGGTCGGTTCTCCTCCCTCACTGATGTAATGCACGAATCTGAATTGTTACATTACAGGTGAATGCTTGCGGTGAGGACCTTTATATTCAAATGTATTCAACTATTCATATAATATATGCATGTCCATGTTATCATATCGTGGGAACGCGGAAAGAAACAAAGTTAAATTGAGTTCACGTCGTGTAGTCTGTCACTCAGACACCGGTGCATTGGTGGTGTGTACTAAAACAGTTGCCGCGCCTGCTTACAATTTCTAGCTGATTCTATGTTCAATAGGATAAACACCGCGCGTATTTTTCTGAATATTTATGACAAAAAAATATCGAAACTTAACTTTTAAAGGTTTATAACGTAAAGGGTTGTAAGATAAACCTTTTAAAGTTATTAAAAGGCTTATCTTTTTTTTTATTGTGTAATTTTTTTTTTCTGTAGTAATAATATGATTTATGGACTAAAATGGTTTACTATGGTTTTTTTTTAAATAAATACTGTTTGTTTTTAGAAAAAAATGTTTTCACCTCCGTTTTTTTTTCATAGTCGACAAATTTTACAAAAAAAAATAAGTTTATCTAATGAAATACTTAACTCAGCTTTTAGATATAATAAACAGAATCCAAATCGAGCCAATAACAGGAGATATGGCAAACGCTACTCAATAAATAAAAAAATCAATAACATGAAAATTATTTAAGACGTCTCAGGACCGTCACATGCCCATGGGCGACCTTGTATAGGTACGTAGGTAACAGGTCCTGATCCCCCGCCCAGATGTTGGAAAATAACCCACGGGAACGTTCTACCCAGATTAAAAATACTCTTTGTGTTAATCCAGGTTATAAACTATGTGTGCCAAATTTCATATAAATCTATTCAGCCGTTTTAGCGCCAATCTCTGGAACATCACTCAGACAAATATTCTAAAAACTATATTTTCGGCATCAGAGTCGTTCCCACACCTCGTAGCAATTACTTTTTTCAAAAATATTTAAAGTGCAGTTTTGACTTCGTTACTATTTTAATATAGGTACTAGCAAAAACATGCAGGAAAAAATAGACGGAAACTGTTTTATAATTTATGATGTGGCGTTAGGCTTAGCACGCACTGCGATTAAACGCCAGCAGTTTTGAAACTGCCGAAAAATTTTACGTGTAGCTTTCTTTCAAGCGCACGCACTACCGTTTTTTTTAGTGACTGTTTTTAAAAACGTTATTTGGTACATTTGGCTAGTGATTCGAAAATGCGCGATTTTTTTGTATTCCATATTATATATAAGATATATATATTATATATAAGTATGGTGGTGCATGCACAGCGGCTAACCAAACTCGGATTCTGATTATATTTCCTTACGAAATTTAGTGTCTTCGTATTAAACCTGGTCCTTTGCTAGCTAGCTAGCTAGTAATAATAATTTAACTTGTAATAATTTATCAAAAGTACCGATCGACATTCTGTAGTAGTTAAAAAACTTAACGGGATGCATGCTCTCGCAGGTCGTTGTACATTTTGCAAAAGTATCCTTTCGAAAATGTCATTGATCAGTTAGTGGATGTACCGGTGGCGGCGTTGGTTACGTTTTTTTTTTTACCCAAAGCCGCAACACACGCTGCTCGCCAGAAATTCATGGTGGTACTGAAATAAAATCGAGTAAGGCTTAGTACGCATTGCCATTAAACGCAAGCGGTTTGAAGTCGCCGAAAAATTCATGCTGGTGCTGAAAAAAAACTCGAGTGAACGCCAGACTCAGTGCGTGTTTGAACGCAGATTGGCGTTTTCAGCTATTCCAAAACAGAGTGCGTTTAATCGCAATGCGTGCTAAGCCTTAGCGTAACTTTATTTTATGCATATCCTCAAAATATTTTCAGGTACCTACTTTAGAAAAGGGATCTACGAATTAAAATCTAGTTTATTTCTTTAATCTATTTCTCATTCATTCAGGTTTCCAAAACCCGATCTTCTGAAAGAAGACGGTTCTCTAATAAAACAAACTAAAACATAAATACAATACATAGGTCTACATTAATTGAATAAAGTTACGTAGGTAAGAAGTAAATTTTCATTAACGCTACAGAACCAAAACTAAGTTTTCTATTAAATAATTAATTACAATCCAAGTTTACAGTGTTAAGTGTAAGCACTGTTTATAATTGAACATTCTAAGTTTAATAGAACTGATATTAAGAATGCGAACGTCGTCGCAGCCATATATAAAAAAAAAAAAAAAAATTGTAAAGTTCTGGAAATGTTAGGTTAAAATCGAAGAACAGTCTTCGATTTTAACCTAACATTTCCAGAACTGCTAATGTATACCTAGTAAGTACTCATTGCACAACATTTTACAAGTGCAGCCTGTGGGCTAGATATACACAAAGGTCGTGCAACGCCCTTCGTGTCCAATACAACAACGCTCTCAGGGTATTGGTGGGGCTGCCCCGTTTTTGTAGCGCATCGGGAATGTTCGCGGACGCACATATAAATTGCTTTAACGCAACGATGCGAATGAGATGTGCATCTCTGGTGAACAATATCCTAAAAATGATCGCTAGCAGGCTCGATTGCAAATACATCAATCACTGCAGTGTCATCTCCCACGTGGTGAATTAAATTTACATAAGAATAAAATGAACTAACATAATTCTTAAGTTTACTAACACAATGAGTCCTTGTTACTTGAATAAAGACATTTATATTTATACTAGCTGCCCCGCTCCGGCTTCGCTCCGGTAGGATCTACTGCTTACCTACTTACCTACCCTACATACCCTAACTGCTTACTCTACCTACGCTACCTACTTACCCTACCCACCCTACCTACTTACCCTACCTACCTACCTACCTACCCTACCCTACCTGCCTACCTACCTACCCTACCTGCCTATCTACCTACCTACCTACCTACCCTACCTGCCCTACCTACCCTACCTACCTACGTATCTACATACCTACATACCCTATCTACCTACATACCCTATCTACCTACATACCTACCTATCCTACCTACCTACCTACCTACTTACCTACCCTACCTATCCTACCTACCTACCTACATACCTACGAACCTATTACTCTGCTAAATTCACATTCATCAAACGCGCTAACTGTCCAACGCGCGAAGTTAAATAGCCGTTAAGTTTTCTGAAATTTTCCAATTTTCTGCACAATTTTCTTATTTTTTTTCCGTAAGAATCTTCTCTTTACAATAACAAACAAAACAAAAAAAAAGTTTTGCGCTTAGTAACACATTTAGCGATTAATTTTTATTTTATATTTATATTTAGTATTTTTGTACACTATACGTACATTGGAAAAAACTTTTCTCAACGACCTCGTACAACCTTTGCAGTATGTCATGGAAAACTTCGCGAACTAAGTCTGCGGTAGTCTAAAAATACAATATGTAAATAAGTATATTGATTCAGTAACTTATCATGTATGTATTGTACATATTGTACAATGCTGAAATAGGGGTTAAAGGTGGAAGGACAGTCAAACATGAACCAAGCAACACATTGAAAATAAGTTCTTTCTCTGTTTCATAAAATGGAATACTATTTTTAAAGTTACAGATAACGGTACTTATAAAAACGGTCGGGAATTAATTAATGTTCTGAAAATTCATACATACAGTATTGATAAGTATTTTATAGTCACAATTAGAGAATACAGAAAAGTTCCACTGGTTTCTAAAGTCAGTAATCGAGAACGCACTGTGGCAGCATGGCGGGAATATTGATTTCTCAGTTGCGCAGAATGTCAGTAACCGGCGCGCGCAGTAACTGTCAAAATAGACGTTATACGGTGATGGAATGTCTCCAAATTGATGTGAAATTATTATTATTTTTATAAATTTCACGAAACCCAATGAACTTATAAAATAGTTCTTTCGTGAATTAATTTTGATCTTTAAAATTCTAACATGTTGTGAAGTAGTGCAGAGTTTTATTCTAGTGTAGAAGCAAAATTTCCGTAGGCATTGTCGTTCGATGTCGTTGTGTGCTGTGTTGTTTACAAAAATTCTTAGTTCATAACATGATATAAAATTACTTCAATAATATGGTGTTACTGTGTCTAGTGCCTACATAATCAACTGGTAAGAAACATGTTTACTGGAAGAGCATTATAAATAAAAACGATGAAAGATAAAGATGTCGAGATGCCTGCGGATATTCGGAGCTTACTCCTTCAGGTTGACAAGGAAGCATTCGACCATACTTGTCTCAGCTGCCTTCATACTAACTCTTACCATGGTACTGCAGATGTACGCATCCAGGCACCACGAGCCCCTTCAGCCACAACAGAAGGTCGGTGACTTTGGCTATAGACCAGGCGCCTTCCTGAAAGGTCGACAGCCCGGGAACTTAAGTTATTGCATGTTCAACTATGGCCTTCCAAACAGTCTCAAATGGGGCACATTCCCAGTTCTTCCGTCCCCAGAAACTGGAAGTAGGAGTCACTACGGAGTTATTTATAATGCCATTCGAGGAATAAAGTTCGCGAATATCAGCAAAGTTGACGCAGTGACGTATGTGACTCAAGCGACGCCTGAATTTCTGTATCATGTGGTGGAAATAGCGAGGTACTGGGATGGCCCCATTAGCCTCGCTCTATACGTACCTAACTATGACTTAGATATTGCAATGCAAATATTAAACCAACTGTGCCATTGCTACTCGATGATGACTAAAGTGTCAGTCCATTTATTTTTTCCAACCAAACTAAAGCCCAAAATAAGAACCATGGAAGAGAGAAGGAAGTATTTTACGACTCTGCCCATGCCGACATTGTCTATCACAACCAAGGAACTAGGAGAATTGATGAGACAGAAGTTAGAAAATTATCACCAGTTGAATAACAAAACTAGGGCGCAATACATTCAGAGGGCGAGGAAGCACAAAATCGATCGTATGATGGTGAACATTCAACGTTCAGGATTCGTCTCGAATAATTTAAAGTTCGAGGATTGTTCTGGTGTAAGTTCAGACATGATAACATATAGAAAATCAAAAGTAATGTTGTATCCAATAAACGTTGGCAGAAATGTTGCAAGAAATGCATCAACGACCAATTACTTCTTACTGTCGGATATAGAAATGGTGCCTAGTCATGGGTTGGCGCCAAAATTCCTGAAAATGATAAGGAAGCTAATGGGTAACGAGAAAAGGGATTCTGGTTGTGTTTTCGCTAAGACGGTGTTTGTGGTGCCTCTGTTTGAAGTGGAGCTAGGAGAGAAAATCCCGCACGACAAAGTAACGTAAGTTGATAAATAGCCTAGTTGACGCGTGCAATACAAAGAAATGCAGAAAGCGTACTTAGTGCTTTTGTACCCTTTGTTGCTATTGTTAAGATCCTGTGTTGAAGGTCGCTCTTTTCTTGTCACTGGATAGTTGTATTCTTTGAGTAGTTTGTAAGAACTAGCAGGCCCGGCCTTAGAGACCCAGGGCCCCTAGGCACTTCGAAATTTGAGGACCCCATTCCGAAGCCATTTTGGAAATTTGGTAAAGAAAATGCACTAGTACTGAATATTTTAAACAATTTGTTTTTTCTCAACAATTTTTTTCTGTATTTAATTACTAAGAATATAAATAAAAATCTATAAGTCACTATTTACGTTAGATCAACGATACAAAAGATAGATATATAAAATGAAGAAGCTACTTTTGAATAAACCCAACTGCACTATTCAAGTAAATGAATTATTTGAATGAAGTATTTTTCCTTGATATTTTTTATTCTCTCTGTGTATAATTTAATCCCGCCTGCCGAGGCAAGCAAGCTACCTGGTCGGGGTAGTTGGGTGGGTGGGTAGGCGGCCCCTAGGCTGGCTGGGCCCCTAGGCCAGTGCCTTATTTGCCTAGGCGTAAATCCGGGTCTGAGAACTAGAGTATACGCT
Source organism: Agrochola macilenta (assembly GCA_916701695.1). NCBI lineage: Eukaryota > Metazoa > Arthropoda > Insecta > Lepidoptera > Noctuidae > Agrochola > Agrochola macilenta. Next base: position 5,630,946 of record OU753564.1, on the reverse strand, counting down.
TCAACAGTAACTCCGCATTTCTATTGTGGTAGAGCTTGCAAATACTGTAGGTATTTACTTTAATACATCGACCAACACTAGGATTTATCCTGCATTTTGAGACGATAATTTTCTATTCTTTTACTATGTTTTTCAAGTTTTATGGGTAGAAGAAATGTGCGTCCTTCCAAGGACAGTTCACGATCAACGGCATAGAAATTTTATTTCAACAAGTTTCCGACATATCTTCATAATTTTTTATCTTTATTTTACCAAAAGCTCAGTGTCTTAAATAATTATATTCAGGGCACAATTTACCTAGTCTGGCGTTTTGTAACATTATTGTTCCCGTCCTATCCGACATAATTCCTTTTTTGCGTGTACCTCGTACGTGATCCGACTTGAGAGATCGTTTTAGGATATTTAAAGCGGCTTATGAAATGTATGGTATGATTAAATTATTATTTTCCATACTCATACTACAGTTTTTGTGGTTTTGTATTTGCAAATGCCTTAGGATATTTGAAATACTGTTGGTTTTTTTTTTTTTACAAAGTTACTCAAACTTTGTAAAAAAAAAAAACCATTCATCATTGGATGCGAAAAGCACAGGGCCGGGCTATGTCGCGACGCGTGGGCAACACATATGTCACGCAGTATAGGCGTGTGTAATTCTTTACGGAACCGACTCACTGATCCGGATCATTGAAGTGTTCCAAAAGATTGGTTCAGTAACAACGTTTCAAACGCATCATTTGAATCTGAATCATTATTTTGTCTCTGTCTTTCCGCGGGACCGTCGCTTGCGAGGCGACTGAGCAGCGGTGAGCGAGTGAGCGAGAGAGAAAGACTGAGACGCTGTGTTACGTTACTTTAGTGTTAGTACTACCGAACTGACTCGCGAGTCGCGAGTGAGCGGGTGATACATTACAATCGATTTCAGCCAGAAAGAGATACGAAATGATATGTGTATCACTCAAAAATGCATAAAGACAACGAAAAACTGTGAGAGTATGTCTCACAGTTTTTCGTTGTCTTTATGCATTTTTATATCCTTTGAGACGATGATTCAAATGATCCAAATATATATATAATATCAATGATTCGGATCATTTCAGAGATCCATAGGCAAATGTTCCAATCGCAAAAATGATACACTTTGCCCACCTCTACAGCAGTGGACGTCATTTCACTGACAAATGAGTTTTGAAAGTCGTTTCATGTAATTAGCTAGTTGTACGATTTGAAAAAACATCTAGATTTCTCTATAATATTGAAGATTAATATGGATGCATTAAAAGTAAACCTTTCGGAATATATTCTCTAAATGATGGTGAAAGTCGCACCCATAGATATAAGATTATTTATATTTCTATGGTCGCACCCATTAGAAGAATTAAGCACCCAGCTTAGAAGAATTAAGCGGTCACAAAGACAGTCACGTAAAACGACTTTATTTTATACTATTTACTAGCTTACGTCTTTACGACTTAACTTAACATAGACTTTCATTATTATATTATGTTAGTTAATATTTATGTAATATAGACATAACCCTTCCGAGCAGGAGCTCGTGGCTAAGTAATAACAGCCGCAGGGCTCGATCCGTCAGGTTAAGCTACGGTTGCCGGGGTTTGTCCGTGGATGGGTGACCATCTTTACATACCGAGACTCTTCCATGCCTCGAAAAGCCGTTAGTCCGCTGTGATTTGTGGATCTTTGACAGTCGTTACGGGTCGTCAGAAGCCCGAAAGTCAGACAACTAGTCTTACCAAGGGGTATTGTGTTACCCAGTAACTGGGTTGTGGAGGTCAGATAGGCAGTCGCTCCATGTGAAATACTGGTATTCAGCTGCATCCGGTTAGACTGGAAGCCAAACCCAACATAGTTGAGAAAAGGCTAGGCAGATTGATACATAAAAACCTTCCGAAATAAATGCTCAAAATAATGTTGAAAACCGCATCGAAATCCGTTGCGTAGTTTAGAAGAATAACGGGGTCACACAGACTGACACGAAAAGCGACTATATAGGGTGGCAAAGGCATCGACACGCAACCGGTCACGAGCATGGGTTCAGTACATGTTTCTGCAACCCTTGAGTTACATTTTTTTGGGGGTTATTAAAAAAAATGCTGTTACATTTTGACCGCTTTTTTTTGATAGCTGACGAATCATTCTACCCTAGGAGGTTTAGAATCTTGTGCTGAATAAATCCATGGTTACAGTTTGCGCGTCGATGTCGCTGCCACCCTGTATTTTATACTAATTATTTTATAATTAATTACGCAACTGCAAACATCATTTTGTTGTTTTGCCCGTATTAGGTTGCCTGTCCACTGGAGCGGAGAGGAAAGGAGCGGAGCGGAGCTGTGCCAATATTAACCAATGGAATTGCATACAATCTCCGCTCCGCTTCAGTGGACAGGGATTTGCGAAATAGTTTAAAAATTCTTACAAAACCGGGAAACGGAACGGAGAAGTGGAGCGGGGAAGCGGAGCGGAGAACCGGAGCGGGGAAGCGGAGAGGCGATGCGGAAAAATACCGACCGCGAAGTATTGCAGCCGCGCGGCTGGCCTAGTATATATATACAGAGTTGATATGACAGAGGGGCATTAAATTACACTACGTATACTATACGTGTTTAGTATTAATTCGATACGGTATAAAAATAAAAAGCATCAAAAATGAGTTTTTTTTTTTTTCAAACAAACTAAATAGCTTATGAATCAGAGTAAAACGCAACCACCCTTTGTAAATAAATTTAACTGACCTTAGAAGATACCTAGGTAACAGTGGCAACGCCGCGCCCGCGCCGCGCGGCGTGTTTTATCTCATTTCAAAGCGGGCGGCCGGCGGCGGTGGCGCGGGCGGCGGCTTAGGCCTTCACTCGCGGCTTTTAGGTATGGTTTTGAAGTACGCGCGCAACAACAAAAACACTAAAATTTTAAATTCTCGATGTGTCCTTCATTCACATGAATGCACAAATTATACCGACGGAGAATATTGTTACTTATTTTTCTAATTAAAAATCATGTCAGTGTATTCTAACGCCGTGTAAGTTACACGAGGCATTGTTGAACACTTTAATTACACACACACACACACAAAACCAAAGTTTAATTACGTGTCGTATCACAATAAAAGCAGTCGATCACAAAAAAAAACACTAACACTAAATAATAATAATCCCAAGTTACGTGTCCTGTCACAATAAAAAAAGAAATACTGTCTTAAACTTGTTTAGTGTCCTATCACAATAATAAAACTAAATCCCAATTGTCAGCGCGCGAGTTCGACAATACGGAGGCGGCGCAGGTACTTCCGTGTTACGTTACACAAGTACGTTCCGAAAGAATAGCGTCGGCGCACTGAAAAAAACAGTTTTTAGAAGCCCCACTCACTTACCGATCGCAACCCCTGCCCCTCGTCGCTAGGATGCAATAGCAACACACTGACCTATTTCTATTTCTTTTACTCACGGGGTGTTTGCTATGATTTTCTCACTCGTAATGAAAATGCAAGTGTGTGTGTATTTATTGCTTCCTTGTTTGCATTGTCATCTTTTTAGCGAGAATATTTGGTTGTACTTGTGATTTGCGTCACAGCGGCAACCACGCATAGGTTATACTCAGATTTATCGTTTTAAGGTGCATGACCTATGCGTATAGACATAATCAGCTGTTAGGAAAGATACATCGTGTTCAAACGGGGCAAAAACTTAAAAAATCATTTGCGACTAAACTACTGCTCCTATTTAATTGATTTTTGGTACAGAGCTTGAAAATGGTACCTAGTATAGGCAGTTTAAAGGAAAGCCCCTCTGTCGTATCAACTTTGTATATGTGGCCTCTTTGTTTCGACTTAGGGGAGACCGGGTACAAAAGTAACTTTGTACTTTGAAACACATAAATTACTCGTCGCATGAACTCGGTCTAGCTCCGCACAGTCCGCAACACTGCTGCGCTACCTCGCTCCGCACAGTCCGTAACTCCGCTCCACTGACTCACTCTGCATCAATGGAAAGTCACTGTCCGCAACTCCGCTCCTCTCCGCTGCGTCGCTCCGCTTCAATGGACAGGCAGCCTTATTCTCCAATATGCTTTTCACTCGACATCCGGAATATTGTCACCATAATCTTTTTTCTAAACATTGACGTTGGGAGTTTAGAAACTTTTTATAATTAAGTTTATGTCGAACTCTACGAGTATATTGTTAACTCGATATATTGTTATTAATTGCCTCAATTCAGGCCACGTATTTGATTGTATGTTTTGACATTATTCGACTGGTTTCTGGACTCAATCGGAACTACATTTAAAAATATATTTATTAAAAAATACAGAGTACAGTGCTGGCATCGGTTAGGGTCTAAGCTACCAAGCTAAGGGCTAAGCTAAGGGCTTCAAAATGGGGAAAGCTCCTAACAATGAGTGTGTCCGAGACTAGTACGCCGATAAGAGCTTTTTTATTTTACTTAAGTATCTTAAGGTTGATTAAAGCCTCAGTTTTCGGGAATCCGCTGAATATAGGCTGGAAGTACGGTGACGCTTGGGGTAGACCTATTTACAGTAGACGTGTATTGACTGGAATTATGGTTGTCACGATCGCGTTCCAAAACGCACTAGTTAGCGGAGACGGCCATTTGCCTGAGACATGAGCATTGTGATCATGACGCGCGGACACAGACACGCCCCCATGCCACTTCTCCTGTTATTTAATTTCTATGGTATTTCACGAAAGTCCAATAAGTGTAATGGAAAAAAACAGACATTACTTTTTGTTGCAATATAAAATTCGCGTTTATTATAATTTTACGGTGGGTGTTCCTACAATTTATGCTATGGTCGTGCGATCTTTAAAACTTACTTTATATCAATTTTATGAAGTTCACCTGCGAAATGTACTCTCACCCTCAGTGTGCAGCTGTAAAACGATGTACAATTTTATTGAGACGAATATTTTTATTGCTCTCCATTTTATACATACATGGGTATCGCGCGTCATTGAAAATTTCGTGAGGTGCATACAAATTCAGTTCTCACAGCGGGTAAAATAAAGTGGGTATTCGAGTTTTTGATATGAGACTATGGATGGCGCTGTTGAAACTGCTATATTATAATAAACGCGAAATGAGCTATATTATAAATGCGAAAGTTTGTGAGGATAGATGGATGGATGGATGTTTGTTACTCTCTCACGCAAAAACTACTGAACGGATTTAGATGAAATTTGCCACACAGACAGTTTATAACCTAGATTAACACATAACATACTTTTTATACCAATATTCCCACGGGATCGAGACTTATGAGGGTAAAACCGCGGGGCACCGCTAGTTCTTAAAAAAAAATAGGAATGTAATTTAGATGCCGATTATATCGGCCGACACAGTCGACCAGAGGGGCATTTCGCGTAATTTTTAAGAACGTTCGCATTCGCATCTCATTCGCAATCTGTCAAAAATACAATTAATTTACCAACATTTTTGACAAGTTTGACAGATTGCGACTAGAATGTGAACGTTTTTATCAAGTCACGGTTCTAATCTAACCTATTTGGTGCCCTAATAGTTATATTATTAAATCGTGCTCGTATGATAGTTATATTCCTAGTAAGACAGTTAAGAACCGCTTTCATATAACTATATTTCGGTATATAGCTGTATCCCTAGGTACACAGGATGGATTTCTGAGATAGGGCAGTAAGGGCAGCTACTTTAACCGTTGTAGCTACAGGAAAACGGTCTTAGGTTTCTGAGACATCCTGCCAGGGTTGCGAGTTTGTCCGAAAGGGATATCGCGGCCCCGGCACACAGGCAACGGAAGGAACACGGGTGGGTTTTAGTCAGTAAAAGTCTGACACGCCTCCGCGCAGAGCGGGAGAATATCATTTCCAAATATAAAAAATAAAAAAAACCTGTTGAAAAAAAAGAACAGTAATAAAATAGGCAGTTTTCACAAAAACTTATTTTGATCCCTGTCGATCCTGTTTCTTATAAGGATCAAAAAACTTTATTGGACTAACTAAGGTTTGAGTACGGAAAAGTTATTTGAGATTTCTGAGTTTTCTAAAACTCAGAAATCGTAAATAACTTTTCCCATACATTTTGTAGGAAATGAGACTCCAACCTACTTTTCTTGACGATGGATAGACTGGCCGAAAATTAAAATTAAAATAAAATTTCGAACGAATACGCGATAGGATTTTATTTCATTTGAGAACAAGATAGTTTGTATAACTATTATAAACCCTGTATAACTTGGCCATGGCTATAATTATTAGATTTATCGTATATAATAATTGATGGATATGGAAATTAGCATTCATTTGTACTCGGTAATACGATGATTCCCGATGGTCATAAAGAAAATAGTTGTACTGTACCTATTACAGCTTATTGTCTATAAAAAAAAGGACTCGCATAATGATGCTGTCTATATAACGCAACGTACTGATAATTAATGTTTCTCCTCCAGGTTGATGGACATGTTAGCCAGTAACCGCGCGATGTACTTCCATCAGAAAGTGTGTCCTCACTGTCAGCGATTTCCAGGGCTGCAGACGTGGCTCATGAGACCAGCCCGCAACGTCCTCGAGGTAAGATTATACATTTTGCTAGCACAGGTTTCATATTATTTATAGGTAAACAAAACGTTTCTCATGCGTAACTTCTCAGGTGCGGCATTCGTTTTCAAAAAAAGGTGAAATAGATAACTTTTACTTATAAACAGAAATATAAATCTTCTACGTCTCTAACTTCAGAAATGACGATCTTCCATACAAAATATTTAACCCCTTTAGGGGATGAATTTTCAAAAATCCTTCCTTAATGCTCGCTTTTGTTATAAAAGTAACTCTGGCGCAGCCGTAAGGCATACATTCCAGCTTTTTACTAACAACTCATTACAATGTTTTTATTTTATGAGTTGTATTGCAGTTTGTGGTAATGTAAATTATTTTTGCATAAGTACTATTATACGGGGTGTCCGGGACATCGACGCGAAGCCGGCTACCATGGATTCAGTACATGATTCTGAACCCGCCTGCGTTGAAATTTTTCGTCGGTTATAAAAAAAAAAAAACAGCTGTTTCATAGAAAAGTGCAATACCTACGCGGTCAAAATGTATGGAGCAGCTGTTTTTTGTTGGGGGTTCAGAATCATGTACTGAATCCATGGTAGCCGGCTTCGCATCGATGTCCCTGCCACCCTGTATAGAATCAAGTTTTTCAAACTGAACAGACAGCTGTGCTGCTGGGGAGTTTGTTGCGCCACTTCTTCTTCCCAGCTTAAGCACTAGGAAGTAGTGGAGGGTGGGCGTGGACTGTCTTATGTAATTATGACGTTCGAAAATTGCTGATTTTCAGCCTAGTTTGAATAAATGACTTTTGAATTTGACCCTGATTTTTCAGAATAAGTTGTGTGTCTTTTAAAGTCTGTGTTAAATAAATGTATTTGCTTTCTTTGATAAATTCTCGTGTTGTTTATTTTCATACACTGGTTGCGTGTTCAACGCAGCTGTCCTTTCTGAACAATATATAAATATTTTTCTTGTGGATCTCATGTGTGGTCTTTCATGGCGTCTCATGCTGTTTCCACTAAAATTTATTTCCTCTCTCTTTTTACATTCTCTCAACGTGACCAAACTATTTTTGCGAACATAGCATCACGCCTTTATTCCCTGAAGGATAAGGCAGAGGTGTACCTATAGTGCACCCACATTTCGCCAGTTATGTTTAAGACCCGATAACAAACTCCTCATCTACAACTCGGTCCTTATGCCAATATGGACCTACGGCATCCAATTGTGGGCCATTGCCAGCAAAACCAACGCACTCTGCCTGCAGAGAGTCCTGAATGGTATCCTAATAGTACATGCACCTTGATTTGCTAGGAACGGCGAAATATACGACTATCTACAAATGCCATCAGTAAACTCTGAAATCGAGCGCTACTAAATACAACACGCTTAACCTTGCATCCAAACCCACTAGTTGTTGGAACTGTTGAACCCGACATCGGTGGTAATAAGTCTGAAGAGGAACTAGCTTTTATAAGTGGCAGGCGCAGCACTGGCTGCTCTACCACAACGCCATTTGACACACTCGTTACCCGTGGTCCCGGTGGGTCGACCCATTACCGGGTCCATGGGTAATTTGAATTACCCGTGGTTCCATGGCATTAGGGTTTGTTCCCGAACTTCTGACTACATCGATAGAAATTTAAAACCACCAGTTAGAACCAGATCAAAAATAGCAACTGAAAGTGATGTTTTCATAACCGATACACTAACTAATGAAATGAACTACTGGCGAAATATCAGTTGGATACGCATTAGAAATGTTAAGATAGTTTATGAGTCATAGTCATTAGTGTATCGGTTATGAATTCATTATTTTCAATATATAGTTCGGGTATGAGCATGTTTTTGTTCCCAAGGATGGAATTATTTTATTTGCTTATGAATGAGTAAACTTTATTGTATGTAAGTGGTGGTTTTAATTTTCTATCGATATAGTCAGAAGTTCGGGAACAATCCCTAATGCCATGGAACCAAGGGTAATTCAAATTATCCATGGACCCGGTAATGGGTCAACCCACCGGGACCACGGGTAACGAGTGATTTGACATGGAATGAAATCGCTTATGGTCCGACCGACGACCGGTTGCAAAAATAATTAACAGGGAAAAAAAAGGTTTATTTCCCATGTAACGCGCGGGTGACAGAGGTGGGGTGCGGGGGCTTGGGAGGGAGGACTATTTTTGGAAACTTTTCGTGATTTTTCAACACACAACACTAATTGGCTTGGTGGACAAAGGGCAGGTCACCTAAAAGTGGGTTGGCACTGTTAGTAATATTTAATAGTCACCATTATAGTTACAATACAAGAATCGTACCTGCAGTTGTAACTTCTACGAAACGTTAGTAGGAATCCATTCTGACTTACGTGTCAAGTTCCGCCATGTGTAAATAATTGCGAATTGGCGGAACGAATGGCATCGGTTCGCTAACTCTTTGCATCGCATTTAGCTGTAATCAGATTGTAAATGCAATTTCTGTTGCGTTTTAAGTAGCAGGGATTGAAATGCTATATTGTGATGAACGAGTGAATACCCGCGAAATTTCGCGTTGTTTTTTAATTAGTCGAGATTTTTCTTTATCGGACCTCTTTAGGTCATATGAGCTATGCGAATATTTAAAAAAAAACCGGCCAAGTGCGTGTCGGACCACGCACAATGAAGGGTTCCGTAGTAGGGATGAATTTATCCCAAGAACAAGCTTAACATTGTAGTTGAAAAACATGTTCTCCCATACGAAATGTATGGGAGATCTTGTTTTTCAAACTGCAAATTTAAGTTGGTTGATTATTACTCGATTGTACAGCCTACTTAGCTCTGATAGTTTTCACAAATCCAAGTACAACCATTTAGCTGGCAGGGGCGGGGGGACACTTGACTCTAACAAAAAAAATCTGTTAAAAGCTTAATATTTCGCAAACGGAAACTCAATATTTTTGAACGACCTTTGTAACGATACCCCACAACATGGTGGATGACAATCAAAAAATCATTCCCACTTTACGTGTAGGGGAGGTACCCAAAAAAAAGTTAAGTTACCTTCTGTGGTTTTTACGGCTCACAATAAACCATAATATTATCCTCGAAAACGTTTTAATTTTCTTCATTACTAGCTTCCGCCCGTGAAATCCTACGGCGCACCTACCTATCTACCTAACCTACCTACATACTTAGATATACCTACCCTACCTACCTACGTACATACCTACCTACCTACCTACATACCTACCTACCTTCCTACCTATCTACCTATTGAAATAGGTAGTATCGTAAATTCATGCAAGCCTAGTACTTTTCGTTAGTTAGGATTTATAGCAATTCAAAAATTCAAAACCAAAGACACCGACTTTTGTAAGAAGATTTTTATGTAGGATATGCTCGTAGATAGATAAGTATAATTTGTAGGTTTATAATAAAATAGTAGGTACCATCGTCTATTTCAAAAAAATATATCGCTATTTTGTTTTCAGATGAAAACACGTGCTTACGTCAAAGGCTCAAAACTAAATAACGATCACTTATATATATTTGACGTAATTTTCTCCGTCGCTATGAAAAAATAAGATGTTCAAATACCGCTTGTTAGTTTAATATTCAGTCAGAATTGCTCAGACAGGCTTACTTTTACCGAGGTTTTTATAATTATTATTAATAATTTACTTACATTCTCTTTCATTTGGGGATTTTTTGTAAATTGTTTTTTTCATAGAATCTATCAAGGTTCGTTTATTTTCTAGAACTTTTCAACTTTGCAGCAATATGTCACTATAGCTTTGATGTTTTGTTGCATTATGTCCGTTGCGATTAAGCATAGCTACTGTTACCCCGCGTTTATACCTAACAGCGCAGGATGGCCAAAACTGTTAATCGTATTAGTGGTTTAGCAGCTTCAATATAATCAGGATTATGCCGGAATATAGCAGTTCATTGTAGACGTGGTATATAGGTATGTCGTAAGGATGATTTGAGAAATTGAATTTTCGCAAAAACCCTAGGGATACCCTAGGGATATTGCGAAAACACGGATAATTATACAATGGTGAAAACATTTCTGCGAGCAACTTGGAAGTAGCGCTCGCCGGCCGATGCCGCGGTACAGCTCGCTTCGCTCGCTCGGCTCGCGCGCGGTTGGTCACAGTTCTAACCTAACCTAACCGATTTCACCCAGTTTAAAATGACGAATCATACAATTTGCCTGCGACTAGATAATTAGACAATGGTGAAAACAGTTCTAGGGTTTCGCGAAAATTCGCATTATGAAATCATCCTACGACATATCGTGTATATGTCGTAGGATAGACAGCGTCTCCCCTGACATCATCTCTGTCATCAGAAGACAGCCGCCACGCAACCATCGTTGCGACGCTCTGCTGGAGTGCCTATCACCAGCCAGTGTCACTCTTATTCGACCTTTTCGGTGATTCTAGTAACTTCGTAACAAAACGAGGTGACGCCACTTGCTGCGCCGTCATACGTAAATACTGTTTTCGTTATTTCTTGTAAAAGGCTTATGAAAAACAAAATGTGCATCATACATGTATGGACGTTGTTTCAGACATGTATTGAACTATTTTGTTCACCTTTATGACAAGTTTTGTAATCAACTAGTTTTGACAACTTGTTTTAGGTGTAAACAACAAACGAAACTAGTAGACATAACATGTAGAATACATGTTTTATACCATGGGTACAAAGTAAGTTCGTAAAGTTGTCATCCTGGCTTTGGGTAGTGGATAATATAATTTTGTAATCCTTGCAAATTAAGGCATCTGCCTTACTAACAGCATTAATTTGTTTAAGTCGATATACATCGACGGCGAACTGATAAGAAATTCTAATTGGCGAAGTTTACAATTTACACAAAGCGGAAAAATTAAACTTTTTCGTCAAGTTAAATTAATTAATCGAAGTGCCAATAACTTCTAACTGTCGTAGTCAACACGTGTCTCCCATGGGAGTTAGGAGGTACTACCATTATAGTGGTTTAGTTTGAAGGTTTTTCTACATTTTGATTTTAAATGTTGCAAAAATTTCAATATATTATTCGTTTTCGGAAAAGGCAAGTATAAGCACTTCATTATTAAGAGTACGGTGTCGGGTAACGACTTGTTTATTTATTTTAGTTATTTATTTTATTATTTATGTATTTACACACAGTAAAATACATAGAGACACTACTTACTTGTTTTAATTTTAGTTTGATAAAAATGTATGAGGAGGTGTGGTTTTTTTAATAGATTAATGTGAAATAGTGTAACTATATGTTAAAAATCAATTTGTGTGGGGTAGGTACCACAACAAAAAAGTGAAAAATAAAATATTTTACAAAAAAAAACAACCGACTTCCGAAAAAAAAAAAACTACAAAGTGAAAAATAACTTTAATTTCGGAAGTTGGTGGCAAAAAACGAAAATTAAAAACCAAAGACACCGATTTTTCACTTTTTAGTTGTGGTACCTACCCCACACAATTTCGAATACCACTGCCTGCTATGTAAATAACAGTCACAGGAAGTTATCATCATATCATCCACATAAACTAAGCGGGAAAAATACGTATTATTGAAGCTTACTCAAAAACTATTAAAGCAAAATTAATAACATTTATATGGGACCAATCCGGGAGCATACCCTTTCATACAAAAAAAGAATTTTCAAAATCGGTCCATAATTGATGGAGAAATCGGTGGACATACATAAAAAAAAAAAAAAAAAAACATACATACGCGTCGAACATATAACCTCCTCCTTTTTGGAAGTCGGTTAAAAAGATAAAAACATTAAACAAAGTATCTTTTTGAGGGTAGATTGGAAAAGACCCCTCCCCTTGATTTTACATTAAAATTAAAAATATATTAGGAAAAAAAAAATAGAAATTCATTTTAATGTGTTAGCTTATTTCATAGCAATTCCATCGACATACAATTTATAAACAGCTCCCATACAAAACTTTAGAGAAATCATCATTTTAATCTCAAGTGGTCACGCATCTGGGTGGTCCCTAGACCACTCACGAAGTGGCGTGATAGATGCTCGTAGTACGCCATATACGCGGCTAACAGAACAGAGAAGATTTTACTAGAACATGCGAATATGACCTTTAAATTCGAAACCATAAAAAGTAAATTTCGCGAAAATGTCAGATAGATAATGTCGGAGTTCTTGTCACTTCATCGTCGCCTTAGCTAGAGACTTATCTTCGGACCGTCGGATTAGCCATCTACTATCGGATTTAGTTATAACTTAGTAACTAACTAAGATAAGGCGATCACAATTAATGTCAAATGTCATAATCCACCCCTTTCCCAAGTTTTAACGGATCATCTTTGATACATAGGACAATATTAGCTTTAGTGTTCAAAATTGTAAGGTCTTAAAATTAAATATAGAAAACTCAAACTCAAACTCAAAGCATTTATTTCAAATAAACCAATTACAGGCACTTTTGAATTGTCAAGGGGTCGGTCAGTTAGAAAGATGAAGCTAGATGCCCATTCCAAAGTGTAGTAGAATAAAATATTGTTACGTAAGCCAGAATGTATCAAGATATTACAAAATATATTTATTATATGCTGACAAAAATCCATTTACCTGGCAATGGAAAGATATGATGGATGCTTAGATGTATTAAGTAGACAGCAATATATTTACTTTGGAGAAAAATGTCAATAAGAAGGATAATATTTTGATGGTTAATAAATATTTGGATCACTGAAATATTTACTTACGCTTTGAAGTACCTACGCAAAGTATTATTTTCAATATTCGATAGATTTCCTAGTGTTATGTATCTATCACTATCTATGTACTTTTGATAAAGAAAACGTTATTTGTTCAGATGACCCTGAACTATGTATCTTCACTAAAAAACTTAGGAGAAGATTCAAGTAATCTACTCCGCGATAGAAGCATCAAATACCAAAACTTGTAAAAACATCAGCATCTTTAACATAAAACAAAGATATCTCAAGCAAAAGTGTCAGATGCAGGGAGGAAATCTCGCAAAACCCTTCGCCTGTCTTATTATGGACACTATTATTTCCTCTTAAAGATAATCTTTTGCATGGAATTGACTTTGACAAACGGATGGCGTTGGCTGCCAACATTTTGTGAAAATCAACGCGTTTGTTCAAGAAGTCTGTTATTAAGGAGAATGTGATGAAGTAGCGACCGAAATCAGCTTCATAAAAACGTGATGTTTCAGTCCAATTTCCTATAACTAAGTTGTAATGATTTAAACGATTATTATTCTGTAAATACATGTTCGACACTGACGCGAATTGTATTTTATTCTACATACAAGCTGGTACTGAGCTACAGATTGCATACAATTTAAGGAAACGTTAAATCATTTCCATTAAAGAAGCTTCTGGAAACTTTAGGATTCAATAAAGGGTTTTACAAATTAGAGTTGTACTCATTGCGATATACAACACACATCACACAGCCACACACTAACATCACACATACAGACCACATACAAGTATTGGACATTGTATTTTAATCAACGTACAAGCTGGTACTGAGCTACAGATCGCATAAAATTTAAGGAAACCTTAAATCATCTCCATTAAAAAAGCTTCTGGAAACTTCAGGATTCAATCAATTGCTTTACAAGTTGAGAGTTCTACTCATTGCGGTATACAACACACATCTCACAACCACACACTCACATCACACACACAGATCCTTCGATCAATAATGCACTATTGATCGAAGCACAGATCACATACAAGTATTGGACATTGTATTTTAATCAACGTACAAGCTGATATTGAGTTACAGATTGCATAACACGAAAGGACACGGTAGATCATCTCCTTTAAAGATGCTTCTGGAAACTCCAGGATTGAATAAAGTGCTTTACAAGTTGAGAGTTGTACTCATTGCGGTAGACACACAAACACACACACACACAATCCCACACACATCTTAGTACACAAGAGTACTCTCACGTGTTTCTGCTTAGAAAATTCTAAGTTTATCGAGAAAACTGGGGACTGCGGTAAGATTGTTCTTTGTAGAGTATAATGCTGCATTTTAGATGTGCATTTTTAAAAGCATTTCTTGAGAGAATGTTTCGAAGTAAAAGCAGAATGAAAAAAGTTGAGAAAAGTAAACATGCTTGGTATGCTCCTTTTTTTCGAATTGATGATACAACATTAGTCTACTTAACTAGAATACTTTGGCCCAGTAGGGGACCGCGTTGATTGCGGTTTCAGTTGTGTAAGTATGCTTATTTTCAACGATTTTTTATACGCTCAATGCGGTGGTTCGTGTTTGGCAATAAAAATGCTCGGTGCTGTCGAATGGGTTTTGAGTTTTCGGTTCAGGTTCAATCGCTGTGGGTAGGTATTTGTCATGGATTTTTCTTGAGTCACTATGTTTTAAATTGCCATCAGCCCCCTCATCATTATGCGCTACATAATAATTTGAACACAAAACCTAATAATCTAACCAATTCTCGTAAACCCACTCCGGACTTAAATCAACGCGACATGAATCTCAATCCATACAGAAACTGTCAGACCGTAGTCAGCAGTCAATCAAATCTCACTTCCAATGGGATTGCAACTAATTCTACGCCTCCCAATCTAGCTTCATCATGGCGGTTCAATCTTGTCGAGTGACAGGCATATCACTGAATAGATAGATACAGAAGGCCGGGTCCATGCAACAAGCGAAATAGGCGCATGCATACATATACACACAGTTACAGTACATACCTGGCTGTTGATATGGCCCACGGACTTTCAGAAAAAGTCCGGCTTTGTATAGCGTCGCCTTTGTCATTTACAAGGTGTAACTAAAATAATCGAAAGACTAAATCTGTCGCCCTATACATTTATGTTCGTGTAGCTCGACAAAATGTTGGGCACGGCTGTACTATTTTTGCGTTTTTAGTTTTGGCCCCGTCTTAAATGTTTTTCTTAAAATGCTGCGGTTTGAAAGAAAGAAAGAAAAAGTATTTATTCAGACTCCCACAGGAAATCACAAATTAAACTAAAAACATATTTAAAAAAATAATGTCTCAGCGCTGGTATTCTGATAGGGCCCGCAGTGATGTCGCGGAAAGATAGATACAAAATTATATTTAAATAAAATAAAAAATAAAGAAATTGTTGTGTGAAATATAATAAAAAGTAAAAAATAAGTAGTCCGAGTGTCTGTATCCGGCGTCGGTACGGTTTGCGGTCTGCGGAACCTTAATAATGAGTGCAAGACCCCTTTTCAAGTTTTCGATTACATACCTTGTAGTTACATGCATTTCAGCCTAACTTCAAGTGCCTATCAATATCCTCGTATTCTACGAACAGCAATCTCAAATTATGTGAAACGAATGCTAGTCGCGAGTGCGCCTCCATTCGCTGTATGTAGACACGTGTTTATGTTTAAGAGCGTTTTACTCGTCGCAAGGAGCCAGCCTTCTGTACCAATATATTCTGTGGACATAGTTCTAACACACTTATCTTCTCCCCGCTCCCCTTGCCCGTCTCATGGCGCGACCCCCGTACTAATTGCCAACTAATTATCGAGAGCTGCGCGTTCTAACCGTGCCACTTTACCGTATTAGAACGCTAACAGCCGGCTATAACTGGTTAGGTTCTAATTTGTTTTGTGGTGGTGGTTATTGGGATAGTGTTTAAAAGTCGTTTTGAACTTGTGTTGGGTAGTAATGGCCTGGTTAACTGGTTGGCTGTTAGTTTCATGCCCTGTTATTCTTCTTGTACTTCCACACCTTTTGTGTTGCGTATGTTTTGAACGCCAAATTCGACAAACTTTAGCATTTTATAAAACTGACCTGAATTGCTAGGGGGGTTGGTTTTAACAATATTCTTGGCTTGTTATTAAGTAGGTACTCAAATCCTTTGATCCTTCTCTCCGTCTTTTAGTCAATATCACTGTAAAAGCAATTTGTTTTTTAGAAAACTAATGTAACAAAAACTTTTTACAAAAAAAAACAACCGACTTCCGAAAAAAAAAACACTACAAAGTGAAAAATAACTTTAATTTTGGAAATCGGTGTCTTTGGTTTTGAATTTTCGTTTTTTGCCATCAACTTCCGAAATTAAAGTTATTTTTCACTTTGTAGTTTTTTTTTTTCGGAAGTCGGTTGTTTTTTTTTTGTAAAAAGTTTTTATTTTTCACTTTTTAGTTGTGGTACCTACCCCACACAAATTCGAATACCAGTACCTACTATGTAAATAACAGTCACAGGAAGTTATCATCTACTTATTATACTAAGTGGGAAAAATACGTATTATTGAAGCTTACTCAAAAACTTTCCAAGTAAAGCTAATAAAAAAATTATGGGACCAATTCGGGAGCATACCCTTTCATACTAAAAATAATTTTCAAAATCGGTCCACAATTGACGGAGAAATCGGCGGAAATACATTTAAAAAAAACACATTCGCGACGAACATATAACCTCCTCCTTTTTGGAAGTCGGCTAAAAACTTGTCGCTCTTGTTTTTTTGAATGCGAGGACAAACTCATTGCATTTCAGTAACTTGTAGAAGTAACTGGGAACGTATTTGTACAACCTACGATTCTAGGAAAAGTGTTGTCAGAATATCATGGTATAAAACGAGAAAGGTTTGGTGAGAGCAGTGGTGGCCGAGTGGTAACGGCCGCGACTTACGAGTTGTAGGCCGTAGGTTAGAACCCAGACAGGCGCTTTACTATGTGTAAATTATTTCATCACCACTGCTCTCAAAACGGTGAAGGAAAACATTGTGAGGAAACTCTGCATGTGCTTGAACCAAAAAATTCGGAGACATGTGACATCTACCAACCCGCACTGGACCCACGTGGTGGATTACGGCCCACTCCCTCTCATCGAGAGGAGGCCTGTGTCCCAGTAGTGGGAACAGTATAGGCTGAATATCATACATGCATCATATTTGTGCTGCAGAAACAAGCCATTCGAGCAATATATAACCTAAGTATAGTATATATATACTTGAAATATGCAAATTCGCTCATAAACATCAACACTTTTCCACTAAACGAGAAGACATAAAAACAAGATACACACTCCGATACAAAACGCGACTAAACTTACCAAAATCCCGCCTAAAAATACATTCAACAAGCCTGAGGTTGAGGTTATGTCAATAAATATATATAATAAATTACCCGAATCAATCAGAATGTTATTACAGTGTAAACGAATATTTAAATGATCAATCTCTGAAACTCATATAAAATACACAAAAAAGTTTTTGTTTTTAGAATAAGTTAGATTATAAGTTAAACGATAAGTCCTCATCTCTATCTTTCTACTATCTTTCTTTTGCTGTGCCCGGCAGGGTCCACGATTGTTCCTCAAGCAAATGTTTACCACCTAAGTACATACATTGTGAAATGCAATAAAGAATTGAGTATTGAGTATTAAGTTGTAGGCATTCACTGAGGGATAAATTTAAGGAAATAAACATAATGACAGTCACATCTCATTATGTATATGAGAACCTGATTTATGTAAAAAAGAATATTAATCTCTATTCTAAACACAGCGATATTCATAGCCTAAATACTAGAAACAAAGATTTATTTATTGAGCCTAGGACTTGGCTCCAAAAAAATTGTAATTCATTTAAGTCCCAAAGTATACGTTTTTACAACAAACTCCCAAGCCATGTTAAAGAACTGAGCCTCAATAAATTTAAATCATTTATTAAACAGAAACTATGTCTGCTACTGAACAGGCAGCTGTGCTGCTGGGGAGCGTTTTGCGTCACTTCTTCTTCCCAGCTAAAGCACTAGGAAGTGGTGAAGGGCGGACGTTTTTGGGGGACTGTCTTATGTAATTTTGACGTTCGAAAAGTACTGATTGTGATGCCTATTTTAAATAAATTACTTTTGAATTTATCTGAGAAAGGCATTTATGTATTTTCACATTTTGTCAGACGTTTTCAGTTCCAACTTTTTACATTCGGATAAGTTATTATTG
The DNA here is from genome assembly GCA_916701695.1 of Agrochola macilenta. Taxonomy (NCBI): domain Eukaryota; kingdom Metazoa; phylum Arthropoda; class Insecta; order Lepidoptera; family Noctuidae; genus Agrochola; species Agrochola macilenta. The sequence goes on along the minus strand of OU753564.1, from coordinate 5,612,430 downwards.
TGTTATGTTATTTGATTCAGGTTAGTGTGTCCAAAGCTATGCTATAAGAATCAACGATTTTACATCATGTTGAGTGTGCGACTGACCGCCATATTTAGTTTCTTGTGACGTCATAAGATACATACTGGACCAAAAATTAGTCTAACGACATCTCATTCGTAAAAATCGGTTCAACAATGCGGCTGTTTGAGGTGACAAATTACTCTCACATACATAATACAGTTTTTGAAATTCTAACAAAATCAAATATATTTTTCTCCTTCTTTTATAAAATAAAAAGATCCCATCATTTTATTATGGTAAAAAGACGTTTATATGTTTACGATACCTGCAAACTGACAGGGGTAAACAGGACACGAACCAATTTTACAAATTGACAACCGTCGGAGGTCAGAGCAATCGCTTGCGACAGATTGCGAAACCTTTGGAATACATTCCATTCATACGTTTCGATTGAATTTATTCTTGGATCGATAGATGCTCCCCATGACAAGGTATGTAATCTGAGTTCCCATTTTTTTTGCCAAACATGTAAACAAACACGAGTTTTCCAGTTAGACAAACATCAACTTTATAATTGTGTTAATAAAGTTGATTTTAGACCGACTAGTACTGTTAAAAAAGTCATAAAAAATATAAAGTTGTAGCGCAAACTGAACCTTATGTGTAGGCTTCACAGTTGTTTTTCCTATAACTACTGTTTGTTTACAAGTTTGCCAAATCAATTGCGAACGCAGATTAGGGTTTACGTTAAGAAGGTATTCAACCGGGAGGGGTCAGGGACGCCCTAGAAGGACATATAGTTATTTTCTTCGGAAAGGTCAGGTGTGTATTGTACTCGCAACCGGCGTGCGTGTATGATCAAATGTATGAACGTAAACGAGATGATTGTAAGGAGTTTCGTGGCGTTCTGTAGTTCCTGCCTACCCCCATCAAGTTTTCCACTTAGACATATATCAACTTTATGCCAGTGTAAATAAAGTTGATTTTAGACCGACTAGTACGTGTTGAAAAAGTCATAAAAAATATGCAGTTGTAGCGCAAACTGAACGTTATCTGTAGGCATTATAGCAGTTTTTTTTTAAACTCGTGTTTGTTTACATGTTTGGCAAATGAATTGCGAACGCAGGTTATGTGTATGTAGGAGGCTTTTGGTAGGTATGTATTTCAGAAATAGTTTACTTATTGGAATATGAAAAACTATATATAAAGGTTGTCTGTAAAAGATCGCTTTTAGCGATAAGACCGCCCATTGTGTCACCCTATGTAAAATGACTACATTTTTATCTGTATTTTTTATGGTGTACATAATGAAGAATATTCTATTCTATTCTATTCTATATATCTTTTTATAAGATTTTTCATTTATATTCTTTTAAATGGCACCTCTTTAGTTCATGAGCTAACCGAATATCAAAAAATATTTGGCCTAGGTCAGTGGGACGCGTGAAATTTGATCTGATACAATGTGTATAATAGATATCTAATTGCTTTTCGTTAAAGTAGATGGCATGGTGTGTGAAATATTGAACAGTAATTACTTAATAAATTTTATTGTATGACAATCATGCGTTGCAAATTTTTCGGGTTCCTACTCGTATATTTTACCGACTTTTATTTTTGTTTTATGTTTTTTAGAACTTACACATAATTACACTTCGTCTGCATGTGACGCTAAAGAGTAGATATGGTGGAGTGATGACAAGATGATGACTCTTCTTAGTGATGTAGTGAATCCGTGTGAAATGTAGCGTCTGCACTTCTACCGGTTAAATTAGTTTTTCAACATTTTCAAAGTTTCTGTTCCGTTATTGGAGAGTAGATGCAAAGCCTTTGTAAAGTTTACAAAAAATCTTCCTACTTTTAAATACGTTCTTAGCAATATTTTATTCTATTTCTTTTGTGTTGGTATGATCTATTGTTATATAGGAGTCACACGAATGACCTTGCCGTGGTCGAAACTAGAAAGTCAGTCAGTAATGGTTGTGTCGAGGTTAACGACACAGGGTGCGCCAGACGAACTAAAGTTTCAGCATTAAGGGAAGCTTTTTTCTTTGATATTATACGTTTTTTATATTATCAGCTACACATTTTCATATTCATAAAACTTAACACAAGATGTAGAAATTATTTTCGGAATAAAAAGGGCCTTTTAACGTAAAATGAAATTCAAAGACACAGAAACTTCTTTAGGCGCGTTGAGCGTTTTTTGGTAGGGGATAAACTTATGGATTCGCGTCACCAATGCTCGCGCCGTCACGCTGTCTTGACCCCCGCCTATAGAAGCGCATATAGGCAGCGTTGACGAATGAGCGGCTGGACGTCATGAGCGTTGGCGAATGAGCAGCCTGCACTGCCCCCCGTCTCACCGCGCATATACATAAAGCGTGGTAAAGCGGTCTCGGTCAAACTATAGCAATAAGTTTGAAGGTCGCCAGTGCGTGCTCCTGAGAATTTTATTGAAAACTGAGTTTACCAACATCGTTGTAGATAATATTTGCACGAAATAACGTAATAATGAAATATGTGATTCTTTATACAGACTGGCAGGGTCATCGACGCGAAAACTGTTACATTCAGTACATGATTCTGAACGCCCGTGCGTTGAAATTTTTATATTTAAATTTTTCGTCGGTTATTAAAAAAATAATCAGCTGTTTCATAGAAAAGTGCAATACCTACGCGGTCAAAATGTATGGAACAGCTAATTTATTTTTAAATACGAAAAATTTCAACGTCAGTTTTCCCTGCCATGTCCCTGCCATCCTGTATATTTTTTTGAATTGTTCAGGCATATTTAATTTAATTAATGAGACTTGGCTGGCTTGATTAGTCAATTACAAACATTTGTACACCCTCATAGCGCACTCTTTATTACATTTATATACCATTGTTAATTGACCTATGTTAAACAAATAAGACTTAAATAGGCATTGAAAGTTTTGTATAGTAGTTCGTCATTTTTGCTGCTTGTTACCCCATTTAAAAAACTTACACGCAACAGAAAGAAAGGAAGGAGAAAGAAAATAAACGTATTTACACAACTAATAAAAATAAAAAGTGTAAAATGCGATGTAAGTAATCGGCAGGGGAGTGTGCCTCACGGCTGCGTCAAAAAGGCTTAGATCAGCAAAAATGCCAAAAGTTTCTTCCAACCAGTAGATCAAAAGACAAGAATCTAATTAAAGATATTGTTTCAGCCAATGATAATAGCCAAGCGGGAGTATCCTTACCACCGATGGGAGCCGCTCTACTTCGGCACTAACAAGGAACCCTGGTACAGCGAGTCTCTTTACTGGGAGGGACTCCAGGACAAAATGACTCAGGTAACTTAAGACTTGATAGACCCTAATGGGATTTTAAAAGGTCTTCAACGGGCATTTATTAAAGAAAGCCTAGATCCATATCGGATAAAGGGCCAATAGCGGCATAATAGTGGCACTGCCTCAGCCCGGCTAAAGTGCCGTAAGCTTTTCATTGTAATTGTCACTGAGTCACAGTCACTTGTAATTTTGTTTGATTATTGAGGTTAGTTCGCTGTAAAACACCACATTCCCAACCAACATTCACAAACTTTGATTATCTTGTGACTAAACGGACCCTGGCACTCGCCGGCCGCTGCCGCAGCAGCGCTCGTTTCGCTTGCTCGGCTTGTGCGTTGTGTGGTTACAGTTCTAACCTAGCCTAACCTACCTTTTAGCCATTTTTATTTGCTAAGCCAAGGGGTTATGGCTATGGGATATCGCGGCCCCGGCACACAGGCAACGGAAGGAACACGGGTGGGTTTTAGTCAGTAAAAGTCTGACACTCCCTCTCGCTCCGCCCAGAGCGGGAGGAGTCATTTGATGATTTCCCACCCAAAAAAAAAAAAAAAAAGGGTTATGGCTATACTTAAGTTTAGCCGGATAAAGATGAAAGAAATAAACATAAGCCTCTCGTCAAAAATAAACTCATCTTTTGATATAATTATCAAAAACAAATACAAATATATACAAAGGGCAGCGAACTAACCTCAACAATCAGTGACACTGACACTGACAGTGACAATGCAATGCTTACGGCATGTCAGGATTCGTTTAGGCACAAGTTAATCTAACGTTTTGGGAATGTGGTGTTTTACAGCGAACTATCCTCAACAATCAAACAGAACGAGACCTTAGGCTTCCTTGTTGACTACGGTACCCTAAAAAGTAGGTTAACTATCCGATTACTCCGATTGCTTGTGGTCAAATTCACAAAAAAAAACTATGTTGTCCACTAGATGCTGGAGATGTGCCTCCAAGAATACCGCATGGTGGTCCTCGACGGGGGCTTCCTTTCTCACGCAGCCAGCCTTCATCGCAAACATCGTATGAAAAAAGCTCAGGCCATGAACACTATCAACTACAAGAAGATAATCAAGTGGTTCCAAGAGAAGTATGAAGAACGACATGAGTGTAGAATGCTCTATGGCTGTGAATACCATATGAGGAGAAAGTAACCATGAAATTATGCGTCTAAGATGCAGTTTTGAGTTCCACAAGGCTTTGGCTTCGGTCCTTGTTTTTGCAAATTATTGATCCAATGTTTACAGAAACTCACGGTTGATATGGCAATAGAAATGCAGTTCGAAAGCTTTGCGAATAAATTGCACGTTACACACCACTACATCTATGGGTTCCATTTGTGATGTTTCGTTTTTCATACAAGTCCATACAAGGTGAACTGTAATTAGATGTATTACAAAGGTGTGATAGACGACCTACGTGCTACAAATTAGCACCCCATATATTCTAGGTGCAAGTAGTTAGAGAAAATGCGGATTTAAAGTGTTTTTGGAAAATATCCAGTATTTGTACCAGCAAATCTTTATAAAAATGACAATTCAAATTTAAACAGTGATCAAAACTATTGAATTTGTTAATTTAGTGAGAATCCTAATACAATAACCGATTTTAGACAAAACATTTTTCGTTTATCTGGCTTTTGGCTTTAAGAAAGAAATAATTTATTATTTGTTTATTATTTATTTTTATTGTGTATAATTTGTATAATGTGCGTTTTATTTTTGCAGATTGAACTATTTTTATTTAATCTTCTATTTTCAAAACTAAATAAAGCTCGCTTTTTATAGAGAACTGGACTTTTGCAATCACTTCTTTTAAGTATACGTTAAATTAAACACCGCTTTGTATGAGTAGATGAAATTGAGATCTGAGACCTGAAAAGTGAAATCAAAGATCAAACTTCCGCGATGCAAATGTTGATACTCGTAGTACACAAAGTATACAAGAATAGTTGGAATATGTATATACAGAATTTGGACCATGTAAAAGTATCGATGGTAAAAATGATATTTGAATAGACATCAGATTTATTTTTAAATGTTTATGAGCTTATGAAATCAATGCAGATTTTGATTTAGCACTCCATAAAATCGATTCAGCACTTAGTTTTGTCAGATATTCTATATATTTACAATTACATACACACACATACTACACACACACACACACTACACACACATACACACACATTACACACACACACACACACACACACATTACACACACACACACACAATTTCACACTTCACACTTCACTTTCACTTTCTTTTTTTTTTTTACTACATTTTTATCTGTATTTTTTATGGTGTACATAATAAAGAATATTCTATTCTATTCTATTATATTACGGTTAAGGCCACCTCCTGGTATGCTAGTTGAGGAATGTTTTGTTGGATATTGCTAGCAATGTTCAAGGTCTTTCACGGTCATTACAAGAGGGTTGTTTTTTCTGTTTTTCCTTATCTCAAGGAGATTTTATCAGTTATGTCTAGACTATTGTAGATAGACTCACCCAATAATATTTATTAATGGAATTGGAATTAAATAAGAGTCGTCATTGGCCTTGCCTTTCTTCTTTCTTTTCGTGTGGTTAGTGACTTGGAGTCACAGTTTTTTTTAAAGCCGCCCATGTGCCTCTGACTTGGCTTCACATGCCGTCAAGAAATATCTCTCAGGCATGCCGGTTTCCTCACGATGCTTTCCTTCACCGTTTTTGAAGCAAGTGATAATTATACAATACGCACATGAATCCGAAAAGTCAGAGGTGCGTGCCTTGGGTTCGAACTCGAGACCTTATGACTTGGCAGTCTGAGGGTCACACCACTAGGCTATCACTGCTCGCCTTCCACCCCTCTTTCCTACTTCGCCTGCTGCTTGTTTTTTCTCAACTATGTTGGGATCGGCTTCCAATCTTACCGACTTGATATCTGACCTACACAACCAATTTACTGGGTAACACGATACCTCTTGGCTGGCCAATGGAAACAAGAGTAAAATCATAAATCTTCCGCGCAGCAAATTTTCACAAATAGCACGCCAGTAGAAATGAAAATTAGGATGGTGTTAAACGAATGTCTCCTAAACGTACCTTGTAAACCACTTTAATACTGTTACTACCAGAGATGGTAATCATTCCGTTTTTAACTATACAAAGTATTACTTTTCATATCTCATAACTTTAGGGTATTATTACCATGTCAAAGAATTAACTGGCATATAAATTATTTTTTAATCTATTTTTTTTTAAAGATATTGTAACACTAGACTCGATGTGTGTATCTAAGTTTCAATGATACGTATGAGTAAATCATTTTCATTCAAACCAATCATTCATATTTAAAGCTAAGAAAATGCGACGTTATTAGAGTTTATGGGATATCAAATGGAAGACCATGTATGTATGTAAAGTACGGCTTACTACTTAGACACCTTCTGGAATTTATTAATAAAGGCTTGTGCAGACCAGCGCGACTTGTCGCGCGACGCGACACCGGTTATTGTTATACTGTGAAGTCTTCTTAGAAATTGTATTGTTCGTGTCGCGCTGGTCTGCACAGGCCTTAATAGATTTGTGACAAAATGTTTCATGTCTCTGGATTTTTTTGAATTATACAGGCTTTTATGAATTTTATTGATGTTCAACACAGATTACGAGAATTTTTTATAAATCTAGTTATTGCTTTGTATTAGGATAATTAAAAGTGAAACCCCGACGTACAGCTATGATGGACCCCTAGTGTATATATCGAGGTCTTCTTCTATGTGGAATGTTTCGTCCTAATAAAGATTTTAATATATTAGATGCATTTCTTGTGTTATTTACCCTGAAACCTGTTTGTACCTTTCCTACACGCCTGTATTTCCTCACGGGTAAGGCAGAGGTGACCCTACAAAAAAAAAACTTTAATGCCATGAACAGGTTAGGTACAGAAAAATTTTAGACCCTGGCTCCAGAGCTTGGTTAGAGTACCTGTATTTGGAGGAGCCTATAGTACACACGGCTACACATCAAGCTATACATTTCCAGTTTATGCTGATCTCGCATTGTATAGGATTTCCGTACAATGCGAGGTCAGCTTATACTGGAAATGTATAGCTTGATGTGTAGCCGTGCGTACCTACCCCCACATTTCGCCAGATAATAAGTTCCATGTAATAAGGGGGCTAGCCTATTGCCATCAACCGTGCACAAATCCAGACTCCGGGCTGCTAGTGAGAAATTTCATATAGAAAAACCTATTAACACTGGTCTACCCGGGAATCAATCCCAGTACCTCATGGTTAGCAGTAGCACAGTATAAATATGGACAGTACAGAAACTACTTAAGGCGAAAGCGTCAAGGTAGCCCGCGAAATTCAAATTTTCTTACGTTTTTTGCAATTTGCAGGTCAGTATCATGTTGTATGTTGATCTAAATATGATCCGCGGCCGTATCAAATGTTTATTTAAAGAATTATAATCATAAAAATGGTCAATACAACCCTCTAAGTTCATATAATCGCATTGAATGACTATTTCATGAAATCACGACATTTGGCGATTGTGCTTACATATGGAGTTGTATTGCTGATTTGAATGATTATAATTATGTAAAGCCAAATTGGTTACGGTCGCGAATCATATTTTAATCAACATAAAACCTCAACCTGCAAGATGTAAAAAACTAAAGAAAATTTGAATTTCGCGGGCTACCTTAGCGCATGCCCCTTAAGAGGGTTTATCCTAAAAGTTGGCAACGTCGCAAATAACTGTCAAATATTTACCTGTTTTGATTCTTATAGCAATATTACTGAATATAAATAAGAAATGTGGGTAACTAGCGAACTAGAATATTAATAATGAATTGCAATTATACCATTGAATTTGATGTTGTACCCAGTTTAGGTGTTAAAAACGCTTTTGGAAAGTTTCCAAATAGTCTTTTTACATCCAAAACTAAACATTCGGTGTTACGATATTAATTATTGCATTTCATAATCAATATTCTAGTTCGCTAGTTAGCCACATTTTTTATTGGGAACTAATTTTTTGAGCTGTTATTTAAATGTTATTATGATCAGTTGAAAAACATATTGAGCAGTTATTTAATTTAATGGCGGTTGATTAATTATTGCGACAGTAAAACATGGACAGTAATAAAAAATCAATTTGTCGGTTATTTTATCATACAATGTCAATTCTAAAAATAATTGAGCAGTCCAATAACTGAATGAGCGGTAAAAATGATGGTCTATTGTTGGTGAATCATTTGGGTTAGGTTAGGTTAGAACAGTGACCATTAACGCGCGAAGGCGAGTGAGCGCAGCGAGCGTGCCGCGGCAGCGGCCGCCGAGGGCCAGATCCACTCTATTGTTGGTGAATCATTTGGGTTCCATCCGTCACACCGCTATATCTCGAAAACTACTTTACCACCTCAATGTTTATAGAATTGCTTAGAATGAGATTTCTTACCGACAAATTCCGATTTATTACTGCCCACACGTAACCGCTCGTTCAATAATTTTTACCGCCCATTTAATTATTTTCCTGCTCAATTATATATTCACTGATCCATTTCATTATTTTTTATTACTCATTTTTGTTTACTTTACTGCTTAGTTTTAACTGCTGAACTAGTTATTAGACGTGCCATTTATAATTTTTAACTTACCAAAACCGCTATTTACAACTGCCTCTTTAAATCAGTGCCTTTTTTATTTCCACACAATAATATTGCTAAATTAATCAAAACAGTGAAATATTTTACATCTATTTGCGACGTTGCCCACCTTCAGAATAAACGCTCTTAATATGTATTTTCCCAAATAACAGTTTTATAGTACTAACAGTTTCTGAGCTAAGCCGCGGACAGACAGACAGACGGACATGGCGAAACGATAAGGGTTCCTTGTTGACTACGGAGCCTTAAAAATGGAGAATAAATAGGCTTAGTTTTCATACTGTCCATATTTAAGTGGCAGTAGCGCTTGCGTCCACCAGGCAGAGCTTTCCCTTTTACCCAATTACGGCAGTGCTGGAAGGAAGTAATGCTATTAACGCGAGAGTAAGTATTTTTGCTTAGGTATCTGGGATTGCGAACGTTGTGAATTGAATTATCTTGGCCAAATGTTGCTTGAGACTAACTTTGATCTACATCTTTTTAGTAAAAGAGGTGCAAAACACAATTACATCACTAGGAATAGGGACCAATTAGTGCAACCGGGTTGCAGGCTGGCTAAAGTGGACTCGTCTTTCATGGGGTACTGCTTAAAATGCTACAATAAAATACCTTCCAACATACTTCAACTGAATGAAACGAAATTTATGTCTTATATTAAACGCACACTATGCAGCCAAGCATATTATAAGTTGGGAGATTATATCGCTGATAAAAATGCTTGGCTTAACACTGGTCTTGCTCCACAAGGGCGCTTAAACTAATTGATTAGCATTTGAAAATACTGTTGGAGCTGCTGAAGATTTTAAAAACTATCTTTGCATTGTATAAATTCAATCTCTTAACATTATATAATTGCATAGCACATGTTGAGTACTATGTACCGACTATAAAGCTACCATTTAGGTACTGGGTATGTCTTTCATTGACTTGAATGTGCCTTGGCGGCTGAGAGTATGTCATGCTCACTCTAATGTCTCGCTGACGGTGGCGCGTGTGTTGGATCATTTAGCTCCCTTCAAAATGGTTGAGCTGAATAGTGCTAATCCATGCGTCATGTTCGTGAACGGGCGCCGTCAGTAGGGACTAGTCATCACTTAGCTACCACGGCTTATTTTAATTTAATTTAATTTTTGAATTTTTATTTTTATTACGGACGCTTTTAAAGTGTTGCATCGTTCTCACATGTATAACTTCAACATGAATGATGTAACCAATATTTTGTAACCATAATTATGATTTAAAAGAGTGTCCGTGGAGTTTCTTGCCCGTTCTTCTCCATAGGTACCTACTACGCTTTGGAATGGGCATCTAGCTTCATCTTTCTGACTGACCGACCCCTTGACAATTCAAAAGTGCCAAAGTAATTGGTTTATTTGAAATAAATGCTTTGAGTTTGAGTTTGAGTTTGACCGAAAATGTTCAATAATGGTAAATTTAAAAATAAAACCATTTATTTTAAATTTACCTCAAAAACATAAGATATCTAAAAACAAAACTTTTTCTGGTACATGATATTGATTGGCCACAATTTGAAATCTTGCTACATTAAGAATCGGATTAATAATCAGAGGATTAGATTTATTTATTGAGGAAAGAAAAAGTACACAGAAATAATAAAGAAAATCGAAAAGTTTCCCTAATAAGAGTCCTATATTAAGAGGTCGTCAAGTATTTATTTATTTATTTATTTATTTATTTATTTAGCTACAACGGCTGTGCTACAGCCAATTACAATAACTAAAATTTAAAAAAATTATGGAGACAATTATAACTCATTAAAATATACAAAATAAAAACATGAAAACATACATTTATAAAAATAAAATAAAAATAAAGAAGGATGGCCACACTTTCATAAATTCCTCTCACAGTACTTCTGACATACCAATAAAATCTTCGTCCATCCATCCGCAAACAGGTCGCCTGTTGGGTTGGAATCCAAGAGATCATTAAGCGCGGCCAGGGTGCGAGGAATTGGCGACTTAGCACGTGCAACAGTACGACATGGAGGCACGGCAAACAGCTTGTGCCTTCTGCCCCGGCAGTAATTGTCTGGGACAAAAAAGCGCGCCAGCACATCAAGCAGATCAGGAGCGTCAATAGCGCCACGGAGCGTCTTACAGGCTATTGTGAGCTGATCTCGAGCTCGCCTTACCTCTAGCGAGTTGTATCCGAGGCAACCCAATAAGAATTTTGTCGGATAGAGGTAAGGATAGTAACCATGTTTCTGCTTGTATAGGTACCTAAGGAAAGCTTTCTGATTTTTTTCTAATAAGAGTGCATAGGTACTCTCATGGGGATTCCACACGCAAGAACTGGTTTCCAGCTTGCTTCGTACGAGCGCATTAAATATGATTTTAATGGCATGAGCGGTGCGAAAATCGCGGCAATTACGAAGAACAAAACCTAACCTTTGGTACGATTGTTTAGCTAACATGGCCATGTGGTCGTGGAAGGTGAGCTTTCGATCGAATGTGACTCCCAGGTCTTTTATGGCTGTTGACTTTGTGATGATAGTGTTATTTAAATTATATTCAAAATTAACTGGGTGGCGCATTCGACCGAATGTCATAGCGAAGCATTTGGAGGAATTAAACTCCATCTTGTTGTCCACGCTCCACTTGTATATCGCATCAATGTCTTGCTGCAGTGCCAAACTATCACGCTCGGAGTTTATTTCCAGGTACAGTTTCAAGTCATCAGCATACAAAAGACATCTTGCATGAAGCAGAACTTGAGGAAGATCGTTGACCATGATAAGAAATAGTAAAGGCCCCAAAATTGAGCCTTGACTCACGCCGGAACGTGTGTGATAGGTACCCGACACGTACATACCAAGCCTAACAAACTGCTGTCGATCACGTAGGTAGTCTGCAAAGAAACGGAGGAGGGATGGTGAGAACCCTATTTCGCTAAGCTTCATTAACAGCGCGTCATTGTTAACCCTGTCAAACGCCTTCCGGAAGTCGAAGTAAAGTACGTCTACCTGACGCCCACGGTCCAAACTACACGAGATATAATCCACAAGTGTCAGGAGATTTGTGTCAACTGACCTTTTGCTTCTAAAACCGTGCTGCTCATTACAAAGATACTTGTTTATTTGCTCATAGATAGCACTATGGAGGATGTTCTCGAAGACCGCCGGGGAAGATAAGATTGCGATAGGGCGGTATTCTTCAACGGAACTTTTGGTTTTGGTTTTGGGGATAGGTGTAACTCTTGAAACTTTCCACTCAGAGGGGGCCTCAAGGGGGGTATATTTATGCAATTACTGTTACTAGAATGGTCGGACGCACCGACATGATCAGCATTAAGCTGCGGAACGTCAGGCAGAAAAACAGATGAGAAATATTCAGCAAAAGCCCCTGCCGCCTTAGTACCTGAAAAATTTAAACCCTTGTATGTTATATTCGGTTCAAACCCACCTTTGGATCGCAGGCTGGAAATGTGTGACCAGAATTGACGAGGGTTATGTTTAATTTTATTCTCTATATTTCTCATGTATAAGGAATACGCGTCTGCAATACGGATTTTAAGACTTGACCTGAGGTCAGAAAATAGCAAATATGCGCTATCGCACTTAGTCAGTTTCCAATTTTTATGGAGTTTTAACTTGAGCCTTAGATCCTGGATGATATCGCTTGTAAACCATATAGGATATCGCCTGTTTGCCGATTTCCCTCTGCGTTTTTTAGGCATGCACATATCAAAGTGATTAAAGATAATGCTGTAAAACTTGAGAGTGGCCCCTTTTACATCTTTAGATTCCAAAACCTCCTCCCAGATATTTTCGGCAGCAAATAATGAATACAGTTTTTCGAAATCGCATTTGCCAAAGTTCCAATCCTTGGCACTGTCTATATTGCTGGGCTCAATTGACTCCGAGCAATGACCTACATCTAATCTTACCTCAATGTGTAGAGCCGGGTGATATGCATCCAGTGGCACTATACCCTCGGTAGCAGAGACGAATGCTTCTGGTGCGCTAATGCTCTCTTGAACCAAAACAACATCTAACATACCTCCATGCGAATTCTTCACAACATTCATCTCATTCAGACTACAAAATGACACAAAGTAACAATAATAATTCTTAATATTTAACGATACACTATTTAAATTTAAATCACCTAAAATTATAACAAGGCCCTTTAAATTATTTATAAACTCTTCTACTTTACAAAACCATCTCATGTACTCATCATCGCTTGCACTAGGTTTTATATATACAACACATACGTGAACAGTACGTCCGCACCATGTAAAGTCAGCCCATAAGTCCTCACCACCGTCCGTTTCGAGATCACGGCGGCGGCACAGCACGACGGGCGCGCGCGCGGCGAGTATCACTCCACCGCACGGTGTTCCCCGATCACGTCGCATCACATTCCAATCGCCGGCAGCAAGCTCCCCATCTTCGATAGAGGCATCAAGAAAGGTCTCTGTTGCTGCGATCAGATTATGTTCCAGCTGTAACAAGTTCATTCTCCACGTCGACAATTTGGTTTTAAGACCACGGACATTTTGATACAGCACATCAATGTTCTTAATTTTGTTAAGAGGCTGTTTAGGCACGAAATGTCTGCTGCGCTGGTCGGGCCTTATCAGATGCCTTATGGTTTCTGGTATGTCTCAAGTTATCATAAGCAATCCATGCGCTTAATCTCGCGTTCATTGGCCACACGTCTACAGAAAAGCATTTTCCATAATAAATAATGGGGACACCAATCTTGAACGACTTGTAACTTCCCCTAGCCCGGAGCTCGTCGACCGTGCATATGGCAGTAGGGCACAGCTGTCGCAGATAGTCACGAATCTCGTCTGCACTGGACTCCATATTCCACAAGTGCAGATATTTACGTGGTTCAACTGCTCTTAAGGTAGTGATGTTGGGCCCGGCAATACCACACAGTGACGTGGGTTTCCGGAATTTATTTTTCCTTACTTCCGTCCAGCTTAGATCGCCAACAGAAAAAGTAGAACAAGTACATCCGTCGGTAGGAGTTTGGCCGTCAGCACAAGCGGTGAGGTCATCAGAAGGGGAGGCGTGGTCGTCGGCAGGAGAAGTATGGTCATTAACTGCAGAAGTGTGGTCTTCAGCCGGAGTTGCGCCCACATCCCCACTAATCAGTTCCAAGGTTTTAGTCGTGTGCACTTGGAGATTGGTTGCGTTACCTTTAATGACGACAGGCTGGTTAGAGCCGGTAGGGACGGGTACATTAGAAACAGCATTTTTTGTTTTGGGCTTTTTCTGTTTTTTTGCACGTTGCGTAATTTGTACCGGTGTAGGAGTATCCAGCGCAAGGGGTGTGAGCTGCTGTTGCTGTTGCTGACTGGTAACAATTTGCGGCTGCTTAGTGGTAACACAGAGGGGTTGCTGCTGGCCAACATTTATACAAGTTGCCAGTAGAGCATTGTTTTGCTTTAACTGGGTATTAAGGAGATCAATTTGGGAAGCATATCCGGTTAACTTACGTTCGTAATTCGTAACAAGAGATACCGCTTTGCTAAGTTGTTCTTTTAATATTTCCATCTCAAGCCGTAATTTACTCATTTCAAATGATATTTCCTGAAATTCAACCTGGTTTTGTGCATTTTGCATCTCTGGGACTTTGTTCCTAAACGTAATATTCGGATCGCTATCTTGAGTTAAAGCAATGCTGTAGTCGTCAACCCCTTTCTTTCCGGCAGGACAGACACATTCCGGGCAAATCCAGGTGGTTAGGTGCCCTTCAGTCGGGATAACTTCGCCTGAACATTGAATGTGATATTTTAGTTTACACTTATCCGACGCACATCTGAGAAATTCTTCCCCATCAACTATAAAGGCTCGACAGGCGGCACAATTTATGTTCGTTACATGGGTCTTCTTAGAAGCGGCTACACTGGCAATAACGGGCGAAGAAAAACTCAGTTGATTATTTGAAGGACTTTCTAGCCGGGTTGATCGGACTGGCGTATTAGTATTATCAAGTTTCGGTTGTTTAAACATGCATTCAGGGCATTTCCAATTACCCCGGCTCTCAGCGTTCATCAGCCTATTTTTACTTATATTAGCACAAATGGGATCGTATAATTTGAAGCAAGTAAAGCATTGTACGCCGTCTTCACCTTCTAAAGCGTTCAAACATCCCGCACAGTGATTGGTTGACATCGCAATCACACCACGAACGTTTCACAGCAAAAATTCAAATTTAGCACAATGTAAGTAAAGCGATTCAAGCAGTGAGTACAGCGGTAGGCGTCTAGTCGTGCAGTAGGCGGGCAGCGATAGATACACTTAGCAGCGACGCAGCGGCCGCATAGAACGCACGCGGAAAGAACGTCCTAAGCGCCGGGTATTTCGCGTCGCTTACGCGTACGAGTCAAATCACTTCACAGCTCGCGAATCGTGTTCGGTTTTAACGAGATTGTTTTGTTTATTGTTGATTTATATTGTTAATTGGGTGAACTGGCACTTGAGATTTTATCACTGAGTCAATTGGAGTTCTGAGTGAGGATATTGAACAAAATTAACTTTCAAAATGTACTTTAAACTATGTTTTTTGATTATTGCCTTGGGAGCAAATAATAACGGACCGATTACTTAGAGGGCGCGAGAGACTGTGAAGTATGTGATCAGTGTAGCCACTCGAGTGGTCGGGAGTGGCCCTCTCGTTGTTTATCTTGTCGAGTGTACAAGGAGGCCACTTAATTGCACATTGGACACAATATTGGTCATTTCTGGATAAACTTTTTTTTATAGAGAAATGTTACCTATTAATAAGCACAGCGGGTTTTTTTTTTTTTTGTAACTTTATTGGTGTATATATCGTAGGATGATAAGATCGTTCGAGTTTTTGCGAAAACCCTAGGGATAAATAAAACATTTCTGCGAGCAACTTAGAAGTAGCGCTCGCCGGCCGCTGTCGCGGCACCGCTCGCTTCGCTCACTCGGTTCGCACGGGGTCGGTCACAGTTCTAACCTAACCTAACCTAAGCGTTTTTTATTTGGTCTGAGACCAATAGGCTACATAAATATTATCTAGAATTACAGAGTAATTCTAGAATAAACTTTATGTTGTTTCTCCAAAGGCGTCTTTATTTAAAAACGCTTTCTAAGAGCAGTGTGACACTGGAAAAGAAAGCCCTATGCCCAGTAGTGGGCGAAGTAGGACTGTGGATGATGATGATGATGATGAAGTGCAGTGTGTTGATAGCAAGGAGAACTGTTGAATGACGGCAACCCTAGGGCAGCGTTTAGAAGGTTCTTCTATTACAAGGCCCTATGATACTAGTTATTCCGAATTATTTAGCTGGTCAATATCGCCTTTGTTTTTGGTGCTAATCAGAACGCCCCCATTTTTCATTTTTCTCAGGCCACGGACTTAGGAGCTTAAGTTGTTCGGGGATATCATCTTTTGAACAAGCGACTTGGTGTCGCTTGATGATGAAGTGCAGTGTGTTGATAGTAAGGAGAACTTATATTCTGAGATTTTTACCGAGTTGTTTCCCGACCAGCGATGTTGTGGATATCCACATCCGCATCCACAATTGCGGAGCTTCCGCATTTATTAAGGTTGGTTTCACATCTGTCCGGGAGGGAGACCCGTACGGGTAGCGCCCGCAGTGCTCTGAAACGCCCTCGTTTCAGAGCACTGCGGGCGCTACCCGTACGGGTCCGCGTGCGGGTTCCGGGTAGAGCATTATGTAGTACAATGTCCCTACATTGTACCACATAATGCTCTACCCGGAGCGGGTCGTGTACGGACCAATCCGCGTCGCTGTGAAACAATGTTCTAGCGCTTCACGTGTGTCTCCGTTCCGGGAACCCGTACGGGTCTCCCGGATAGCTGTGGAACCAGCCTCCGCATCCGCATTAATCATTGCAGTGCTCATGCAGATGCAGATATGGGTCGAAAAGGTTGAATAAAAGTAAAATCATAATTAACAAAATGGAAATTATAATAATTTAAATCATCAATATAGGATTAAATCGTCACTTTTTCACGAAATAGTCTTATATCCATCAAACACATAAAATTTCGAGAGCTATATACATGTAGATTTTTAAATGATTTTAATTTAGTAATTATTTTATTATAATTGCCGCGAATTGAATTATGATCAACATACAACGAAACGTCGTGATGGCCTCTCATGCACGAAGTTGTGGGTTCAAATCCGGGCAAGTACCAATGTGACTTTTTCAATTCATACGAGTATGTATTTTCTGAGTTTATCTTGGACATTACTGACATCGGTGAAGGAAAACACCGTGAGGAAACCTGGACTGGAGTTAAAATAAGTCTGAAATCACCAACCCGTCTTGAGCAAGCGTGGTGATCAATGCTCGTGCCTTCTCTGTATGAGAAGAGGCCTTTGCCATGCAGTGGGACAGTAACAAGCTGGTATTATTATTATTATACAACAAAACAGCGCTGCAATTTCCAAAAAACGTAAGAAATTTTTAATTTCGCCTTGCCCCTTTGACGGATCCCTTAAAAAAACTCGAGATCCGTATCCACTGATGTGAATCACCAAAAATCCGCACCCGCATCCGCGTCCGGGGATGTAAAAAAATCTGCATCCGCTTTCGACCAAACGGCAATTCGACCATTTTAAGATAAAAATGTTCCTTTTGTTTTCAGAGTATTTTAAAAGATAAATGTTGTTTTATGATAAGAAAAATATATTATGAAGACGTATTACAAGCATCTGAATAAACCCTACACGAATTCGACATTTTCTTAAATCATCTGTCTTGGACGTCCTTGCTGAGCCATCAAGACGTGTCTAAAGATATAATAGACGCTAAATGATCGATGGATCTCCGCTTTCATGTTGCTGAGTAAGAACTAACAAGCTTCTCACAGCTAATGTAATATAAAATGGATGAAAGAAAAACGCCCACGCAGTCTGTGCAAACATAATTCCTTAGAACCAAAGGAATCTTCTGTTTTTTGTTTATTTTGATACATCTGGTGTTTACTCGGCACGTCCAATAACTTGCCACTGTTTGATTTCGCGTCCTTATAGCCTTTTTATAGATATTTACTTTGGACAGCAACTTATATGAGACTGTGTACAAGCAAACGTTTTTCAGAAGCTACTGGTCGTATTTGCTTTTCGCTTTATCCGAACTAGCCCGTGGCAAAAAAATCCGATTGTCACTGGACTTTTTTTATGTATAACCTAACGTACAATATACTCAAACTCAAACTCAAAACTCAAAGCATTTATTTCAATTAAACCATTTACAGGCACTTTTGAATTGTCAAATAGTCGCGTCAGTTAGTCAGAAAGTTGAAGCTAGCTGCCCATTCCAAAACGTAGATCTTTATGGAGAAGAACGGGCAAGAAACTCCAAGGACACTCTTTTAAATATAGAAAATTACAAAATCCTGGGTACATTATTCTTGTTGCTTCTATATGTGAGAACAATGTACAAAAAATAATCAAAACAATTCAAAATATAAGATTAAAAATAAGCCATGGCAGATAAGAGATGACCAGTCACAACTGACGGCGCCCGTTCACGAACATGACGCGTGGATCAGCACCATCCAGCTCAACCAATTTGTAGGGAACCGAATGATCTAACACACTCGCCACCATCAGCGAGACATTTAAGTGAGCATGACATACTCTCAACTGCCATGCTCTTTCAAGTCAACATACATCTTAATAACATTAAAACGGCTCCATGGTACTCACATTTACAAAAATTGAAAAAATGCTTCTAAATTATACAAAACTAATTTGCAGTGTATTTGAGAGATTAATAGAATGTTACTACCAAAAAGAAAGAAAATCATTATCCATTGGAGTATTCAACAATTAAAACTTGTTTTAAATAAAAAATAAACATTAAGTTTGTAATGTCAGAGAAATAAAAAGGGGAAGCAACTCTTCCAAACATATTTTTTTTTTTTTTTTTTTAACTTGTGAGCCCAAGTGGCTGTGGAGCAGGACCAGCATTAAGCCAAGCATTTTTATCTATGATATAATCATCCAACTTATAATATGCTTGTCTACATAGTGTGCGTTTAATGCATGTTTTAAATTTCTTCTCATTCAGTTGAAGAATATCGAGTGGTATTTTATTATAACATTTTACGCAGTACCCCATAAAAGTAGTGTGCATACATATACATAGATAGTACATATGTCGACACACATTTAAATCTAAAATAAAAATAAATACTATCAGGTAAATTGGATGAGTGGTTTTCGGGTTATAGAGACAGACAGACAGACATGTTGCATTTTATAATACTTAAAAAAGAGAAATTGATTAAAATATTATAACATCAAAACGGCCGTTTTCACATTGGACGATAACGA
Source organism: Agrochola macilenta (assembly GCA_916701695.1). Lineage (NCBI taxonomy): Eukaryota > Metazoa > Arthropoda > Insecta > Lepidoptera > Noctuidae > Agrochola > Agrochola macilenta. The sequence continues at coordinate 5,593,118 of OU753564.1, read as the reverse complement.
TCACGACACGATATCGTCGGACTGGTAGTTTCATACAATTCCTATTGAACGCTTTCACACTGTGTCGGTGTAGTCAACGGTATCGTCGCCGACATTCATTGTCGTGCCGATATCGTCGGACGACACAGTGCACTTGTTCACTGCTGCCATTATTACCTCGAATACACTATTATACTTTTGGTATCGCACGGCGATGTAAGCTTTAGCTAGCGCAACGCGACCTTTCGAGGCTGCTGTACCGTATGACAATACAGCTGTTGGTTACATCTTGTCACATACCGCTATCGTCCCGATATCGTTGTCGTCCGAGCTGACGATATGTCGGTATCGTCGCGTGTAAACGGGTATTCGTTTTTACCACAGTTCAATCTGTCTAACCTGTTCCCAACTATGTTGGGGTCGGCTTCCAGTCTAACCGGATGCAGTATTTTACATAGAGCGACTGCCTATCTGACCTTTACAACCCGGTTACTGGATAACCCGATACTCCTTGGTTGTCAGCCTTTGGGCTTCTGACAACCCGTAACGACTGTTAAAGATCTACGAATGACAACCGGGACCAACGGCTTAACGTGCTTTCCGAAGTACGGAGGGGTCTCGATATGTAATGAATGGTCAACCATCCACGAACTGACCGTGGCAAGTGTAGCTTAACCTTCAATCGACACGTGCGACTGTTTCATCTGTAAATGACATCATCCGAAAATTATACCTTATTAACCAGAGTGGTTTCTCTTCAATTAATATTTTGAGTACCCCTGGGTGGCACACAACACTGGTTTTGTTTGCGTTTGGGGTAGCTTCAAAACAAATGGACACATTATACTGTTAAACCACAGAATATATAACTACAGAAAGCTAGCTCATACAACAAGCGAAAACGCACGCACACAGACTCGTAACCGCCACCGCGCCGCCACCGCGCCGCCACCGCGCCGCCACCGCGCCGCCACCGCGCTGCCACCGCGCCGTCACCGCGTCTCTAAGCTGTGTATAAGCAACGTTGCTAGACCGCTGCCGGGCCACCGCTGCGCCGCCACCGCAGCGCCCCCACACCGCTAGTATTGTTTAAATTGTTTTTTTTTTAATTCCATCGCCGCCGGCCACTTGCAAAAATGCACGCGTTTTATAAGTGGTATGGCAAAATCAAGCGAAGACGGACGTTAATACGGTGAGCGATATAAAACAAATGCCAGTCACGAGTGCACTTGCACTATGACGTGTCTATGTATGCGTGCGTTTTCGTTCGTGGTATGAAGTCGACCTCTGTATCTATCTATTCTGTGGTTGAACGTTCTACGTAGACAAAGAACGACTCTGCTCCTGCATACAATTGCTTTTGGTGGGACATGTGGGGATGTAAGCACTAAACTAACAAGAGCGTGGTTCCCGGTAAACATTTACTTCTGGGAACTTGTGTGTATTTAGTATATTAGACTAGACTTTGACAATATTTGAACTTCGTCGTTACCAAATATATTAAATATATGATATAAAAAAATTACTTCGGTGTTTTTTACTAGAGTGCTCGCAAGATCATAAATCTACACGCGGCTGAAATCGGAACTAATTCCGCCGTCTTTATGCACGGTCAAATTAAGTATCATCATCATCATCATCATTTTAGCTGAACGATGTCTACTGCTGGACATAGGCGTAACCAAGGTTTGCCATAATCGCCACGCTTGGCAGGCGGGTTGGCGATCGCAGTATGCAATCATCATCATCATCATCATTTCAGCCGAATGACTTCCAATGTTGGACATAGGCCTCCCCCAGGTTTGCCATAATCCCCACGCTTGGCAGGCGGGCTGGCGATCGCAGTATACAAATTTAAATTAATTTAAATTGATAAAAGATGAATAATATTAAGATTAATTATTAATGTTGTGTTGGGATCTCCAGGAAAACGCTAAAATTGTTCAAACGTTTATTTTAATTAAAACATCTTTAACACGTCTATAATTAATTCTCTCTCGCCATCTTCCTTCCTCATAAATAAAATATGTTTCTGACATATTTTATTATAGTTTAGAAATGCTTAGCTATACAGCCTATTAAGTTAACAACATCTAAAATTAATCCAACATTAATATATGTAGATTTAATATTAATAAAAGATTAATTATTGATGTAGATGTAATATTAATAAAATATTAATTACATTAAGGTTAATTATTCATACAGATTTAATTTTTTAAATAATACAGTATAGAATTAAGCACGCCAGCGCCACCAGTTGCAGGCAACTTATCTTGTGCGCACTCTACCTTATGTTCTGGTATGTGGTTACCTACTTATATAATGATAAATAAACAAGTAACAAAAGAAAATAAATAATAAATAAAATAATATTTAGGTAGACTAGCTACTTAGTTTTAAGTTAACGACTGCTGCATCAATTAAATGTATGAGCTTGTACGTATCGGTTGCGTTAATTCATCTGCCAGCCCCTTTGGTTATAAAATGTTCATACATTTTCGTTCTACAAAAAAAATACTTTAATGTACAGTCACGAGCACCAATATGTATACACTTAGCTATTTTAATTGTAATTTTATGTTGTTACGAACATAGTATTTTGGAACCCACACAAATATGAAATAGGTCTTTTATCTCAAAGTTGCAGTCGTTATTCAATGCGAAAATCGCTTTTGAATTTTGTTAAGTGGATACATATTGGTGCTCGTGACTGTACAACCGCGGACAGTGGCGGTCGAACACTTTTCACCGTTATGCTCTTAGTAATAAGGTTTAAAAGTGGTCCACCACCAGTTACCGCGGTGGTATCTACAGTCAGGTAAATTAACTGTTAAGCCATTTGAAAGCCTAAGTCAATTTGCCATTTTATAGCCATTTCATTCAACTGTCAAAGAAAGAAAGTTGTGATTTGAATTGAATACATATAAGGAAAATTTCAGTTGGTATAGTGACTGTACCTAAAATAAGACAAGTGCAATACTAACATTAAATCCATACAGTTCCATTCGGTGTTCTAGTCGGCTACTATAATTCTCTTGAACAAAAATAACAGAGGGGGTTTTATTCATTTATTTAGGTTAGCCAACAATTGTTTGCACAAAATATTTATAATACATCCTTACATTTTGCAACAGTTACAGGCTAACACAATAAGCACCATTTATGATTTTACATACCTATTATTACAAAGCTAAAAAGGATATTTATAAATAAAATTATTTAATACTACTTGGTAATTCATGTGTAACAATATTAACAGGAACATTCTACATAATTAAAAAACAGATTGAAAGTAACAAAAACATATTAATAATAAACTATTAATAAATAAAAATAATAAAAATCTTATAATTTTCTTTTCAATAGAGAAATCTTAAAATTTATATTCAGTAGCGATATTGGTTGTGAGAATAAAGCTCAATAATCATTTTATAAAAATCCGGGTTCCATTATGTGTGTCTGATTGGAGGATAGACTCGAACAAGATTTTTACCCAAGAAGAAGAAAGGACGCCTTCATCAACAACAAAAAACTCTTTATATTTAGAGTACCTAACATTTATTCGTATATGGGATTGTTGTAACTTATTTTAAAAAAGCTAAACAAGAAACATACCGAGTACCTACATGATTTTACCGATATTCTTGTTACCCTCTCCCCCTTTATAGACATCGTTAGTGCACTTAGAAAGCTTTTATGTAACTTATAAATATGAATAAAGTATAAGTAACTTTATTGCAAAATCAAGTTAAAATAAAAGCTTGTGCTCCTTTTACGTTTTAAAAATTTTCTCTGTAAACAAAGTTGCTAACTAGATTGCCTATCAGAAGGAAACGCATTTTTAAGGAAAAACTATTTTGGTAACAACCTTTTCTCCTGTATTACAATAGGTGTATACATATATTCTATATTGGTTTTCATTACGTGTAGCAGAAATTTCCCTAGAGGCAGGAATATCTTGGAAAACGGGGGTAGCGTCGAGTGGCAAAAAATTGAGAAGTATGGCGGCCGCACGGGCGACGGCGTGAGGATAAGTGGCAGAAATCTCAATAAGTAGGGAATTGCTTAGGAAAAACCACCACCGCGATTATATTAATTTTGAAAATGTTATGAGGGCAATACTGCCCTACTAAGCCAAAAGGCGCTATCTCTGAGATACGCCCTTTTAGTTTTTTTTATATCATTCAATAGCTATAATAATTTCGCATCTATTGGTATGAGCCAAATACCGCTATTAAATTAAAACATTTAAAAAAACCACTCAGAAGATTTTTATATCCTTGTTTCCTTAAATTTCAATTTTCAAAAAGTGAAATTTCTCAAAACTTATGCCGATTGAGATAGCGCCTTTCGGTTTAGCAAGGCAGAATATGTGCTAGGAAGTTTGTGCCATTTTTTTCATTTCGATTAATTGTATTTTTTTTGTAAAGTTTTGGTTGGTTGCCAAAAATAAAAATCAGTTCGGTACGGGTAACAAAATTACGGGCCTTACCTATCCTGATATATTAGATAGATTAATTGGCAGTGCATAGACGTACTCGTTAGCAATATTTAATCAATAATTTATTTAATAATAGTGACCTCATTTAGCGCATTACTGTCGTAATGCATCTGCAAAATTTTGCTTAGTGTGTAGTTTGGTAAATAATGAACACAAAATAGTGAACTTGTGAAAACAGAATGAATAACAGCCCCTTTAATCCAAGGGGCCTAGTACAACCCTCCGCCTCACCTTCGAAGACGACGACGCAAAATCCAGCTATCGAGTCGGCCACGGCCGACATTGTTTCAACTCCCGAGCTTCAAAAATGGATGTCAGCGATTGAGCAGCACCTAAATGAAGTTTGCTGTATTGCTGCGGATGGAAAACTGAATTCGGAGCAGAAAATTAAAATTTCTACCCTATGCCGTAAAGTAGGTTCTGGCACCTCACAAATGGCAGTCCTCTATCAGTCACTCAAACAGAAAGCCATTCTCGCGTATGATATGGTTGATGCCCTTCAAGAAAAGCGCAACCTGATGGAACATATTTCGGAGCTCAAGCAGACGATAAAAGACTCCGGCTCTGCAGGAAATGCTTCTTTTGCCGATATGGTGAAAAAGGGATCAAATGATTTCGTTCGACCCAAAAATCTAAGCTCTGTTGCCATTTATCCCAATGATAAATTTAAATCAAGCGACGAAACGAAAGAACTCGTGCAAAAAATCATACGGCCCGAGCAAATGAAGCTGCATGTTCGTGGTGTCCGGAAAACAAAAAATGGAGGCGTAATTATCAGTACCGAGACGAAACATGACGCTGATAAACTAAAGCACGCAGTCCAGCTCTCTACATCTGGACTTACCGCCGACGAGCCCAGCAAGCGCAAACCTCGGATTGTGGTTGTAGGAGTGCCGACTTCCTTGGCTGAAAATGAGGTGTTCAGGTGCATTTTCGAACAAAACGTAGCCGAAAAGTTACCAGCACTGTCCTTGGAATCCTTCTTGACCTTGATCAAATTAAGCCACAAATCGGGGAAGAGAGATGCTACGACCTGTAACTACGTTGTTGAAGTTTCAGCCGATATACGTAAAGCCCTAATCCTTCAATCAAGGCTTTTTATAAATTGGACATCCTGTCCTGTCAGGGACTTTACCTTGGTAACAAGGTGTTATAAATGCCAACAATATGGCCATGCAGCAAAAACTTGCCGAGAGATCATTACTACGTGTGGTCACTGTGGTGATGCAGGCCATTCGATGTCCGAATGTGCGAAGAAAGCCGACATTCCGAAATATGCAACTTGCTCACGCTTTAAAAAGCCCAGTGATCACAAAACGGGAGACGCTGAATGTCCCGCTAGGAAAATAGCAGAATACAGATACATCAACTCCATCGATTATGAGGGCACCTAGTGCGTCATATCGCTTGTTACTGACTCAACAATATCCCTGGCCACTGCACTGTCCTACTTACCTTCGATTTGTCGCTGTCTAAGCACATTAGCCGACCACTTCAAAAATCTAACGTAGCCTTGAAGGTGATTTATGCATTATTTGTCTCAACCTAGTTAATAATATTGCAAACACAATCATAATCGTGTAAATAACTGCTAACTACTATGTATTTCCGTAATATACATTTTTCCCTTAATTATTAGTATTTAAGTAGATTATAACATAATAAATTAACAAACTGTGTCACTATTCTTAAAACTTATGTTAAATATTGTTTAAGAAATCATTTGTCCAAATAGTAATTGTAAGAACTCATGCCGCCTGTGATACAGGTTTATCCTAGTACAGGCATCATACTTTGTAATACCAACATTATTTCTAAGATTTTTATACTGTATTTTACCAATTTTTATTTTTGAATAAATGTTATTATTATTATTATCCGGGTACTTAAAAAAAATTAAAACAATAAACATGTATGGTGATTAAAGTAAGAAGGCAGATCTTCTTCTTTTCGTGTGGTTAGTGACTAACCTGGTGTAAGAGTTTTAAAGCCGCCCATGGGCCTCTGACTTGGCTTCACATGCCGTTGACAAATATCTCTCAAGCATGCCGGTTTCCTCACGATGTTTTCCTTCACCGTTTTTGAAGCAAGTGATAATTATACAATACGCACATGAATCCGAAAAGTCAGAGGTGCGTGCCTTGGGCTCGAACTCGAGACTTATGACTTCGCAGTCCGACGGTCGCACCACTAGGCTATCACTGCTGTATAGAAGGCAGATAAAAGGATGATATCTTTATTCAGCATATTTTATGCATATATTTTCAGAGAATCTAAGTTACCTACCTTTAAGATCTGTAGACTGTAGAAATATCCAGTAGTTTGACGTGATTTGCCCGTCCTCAACATATAATTAAATATTTTTGCCACAAACTTATTGCATAATAGCTTCGGTAAAATGTTTTCTTAAGGGTCGGCTATCATCTACAAAGTTTATAATCAATCCGATTTTTTCATTGACTAGTGAAACTCTTCAGCTAGCCAGACATTTTTTTTCGTAAAATTCTTTTAGTTCAAAATTCAAAATTCTTTAAGTTAATTTCTTTAAGTTTTCTAAGTTTATAACTTATCAAAACACGATTTCATAAAGCCGACTCTTAAAAAATTCGAATGCAGTAAGTTGATGTAAATTCCTAAATTTCAATACGTATTTCGCATCATGCTGTCGAGTCACATTTTTTGTTTTTTTTTTGAGGTTAATGTGGGAAATTATCAAATAATTGCTCCCGCTCTGGATGGAGCGGGAGGGCGTGTCAGGCTTTTACTGACTAAAACCCACCCGTGTTCCTTCCGTTGCCTGTGTGCCGGGGCCACGATATCCTTTTCGGACAAACTCGCAACCCTGGCAGGCAGTCGAGTCACCTGATATGTCATTTGTCAAAATCATGTCGAGCAACGTTGGAATATAGATTTTATGCAAAATTAGGACTGTCAATCGATTTTTGTTGCTGACTGTACGTACTTTTAGATTCGTAGGGAGACACCAATGGCCGTTTTCACATTAGACGCTCACGATCACGATACGATATCGTCGGACTGGTAGTTTCATACAATTCCTACTGAACGCTTTTACACTGTGTCGGTGTACGTATAGTCAACGGTATCGTCGCCGATATTAATTGTCGTGCCGATATCGGTCGTTTTCACAGTGCGACGATGATGACACCGACATATCGTCCCGATGTCGGGCCGATATCCTCGGTGCCGATATGCTCTATGGTTATTGGACAAGTACACTGTGTCGTCCACCGATATCAATGTTGGTGATCACACAGCGGCGGACGACACAGTGTTCTTGTTCACTGCTGCCATTACTATCTCGAATACACTATTACACTTTTGGAATCGCGCGGCGATGTAAGCTTTTGTTGGCGCAACACTACTCTTCGAGGCTGCTGTGGCATACCGCATGACAATAAGCTGTTGGTTACATCTTATCATATACCGATATCGTCCCGATATCGTTGCCTTCCGAGCTGACGATATGTCGGTATCGTTATCCTTGCAGTGTGAAAACGGCCAATGCCACAAACGCAAGACATGCTATTGTATTTTCCACAGGGACATTTACGTCATTTCACTATAGTACGTGGTTGAAAATTGTTGAATTCGTATCAGAATAGACATGCTTATTGGACATATTATTAAACTAGCACGTTCGCTGCATTTTTAGGCTTCTTTCTTCCAGATAGATTTATACGGACTGAATATGATTAAAGGCAGGTCCTTTGAAGAAGAATAAAATGATAATCCTTTACCATTTTTTTACTACTTACTACTTTTTAGGGTCCCGTACCCAAAGGGTGCCAATGGGGCGCGGGCTTGCGGACGGTGAGCAATGGGTAGCTCGCCGACCGATAAGGACCAGGCCCGGGTCGACGGCGCGTTGTGTTCCACGCGCGCCTCAAAGAGATGTCAGCACCAACTGACGGGGTCCGTAATGGCCAATGCCTGCCAGGGTTGCGAGTTTGTCCGAAAGGGATATCGCGGCCCTGGCACACAGGCAGCGGAAGGAACATGGGTAAATTTTAGTCAGTAAAGGTCTGACACGCCCTCCCGCTCCATCCAGAGCGGGAGAAGTTATTTAATAATTACCCAACCTCAAAAAAAAAGAAAGAGTTTGCCAATGGGACTCCATTAATGAGCCTCCGCTGTCTGTCCGTCCGTCTGTATCAGTGTGTACAGGGCTGTATCTTTGAAAACGTAATAGGTACACACTTAAATCACAGAGTATGTACAGTAGTACATACTCTGTGATTTAAAGTGTGTACCTATTTATTGTGTGTGTAAATTTTATTTTTATTGGTTGTTATAGCGGCTATAGTAATAGCCGCTATAACAACCAATAAAAATAAAATTTAGTTTAAAATTTAAGGGGGTCCTCGTATAAGAAATGCTTTGTTTTTTTTATTATTTAAGAAATAAATGTAGTTTTAAATATTGAACGGTGGTACAGAACCATTCGTGTGCGAGTCCGCTACGCACTTAGCGTATGTATGTTATCCTTCGCCGGTACGGTGTGAAAGATAACGTAAACCGGATACCCGGCAACCGGGACGTATGAAAAGGCACTAAGACTTTCTGAAAATAATTTCGGTCGCCACAGTACACTTCAGCATGACAACTTAAAATGGAGTAGTACTCGTCGCCTGTAGAGTCCTTCAAGGATCTTTTGGCGCTCGAATGTCGTTGACAGGGAGGCGCTGTTGGAAAACATTTGACAATTTGTTTTGTGAAATGTATTGAAAAAACAAGATGGTAGCGTTAGTTCCGATTTTGGCCACCCGCCAAAGATCAGTCCAGCGGTTGAAAACCTGCTTCAAGCACTTATCTGTCATTTTTGCTGAACTGGGCCTATTTGGCGCAGCCGTGAGGCACAATTTCCTGCTAAATTCTTACATCGTACTTTACTCTTTTTATTTGATTGTTTTTGTTTTATCTGCTGTAGATAATATTGTGTGCTTTTTAGTCCGTGCAAAATAAATGTATTTTATCACATCTATTAAAAAAGAATTAGTTTATTCTTAGAATAATAAACTAGTTATTTTTGAACAGCTCCAAAATAGTTCTTTAATCCCTAGGGACCAAAACTGACTTAGGAATGTGGAATGTAGTGTTACTAGTTCTAATCACCAAAGAGATCAATCACGAACATTGTATGAACAAGTAATAGGCTGAATGATAAAGAAAACCGCGCGCGAACCAAATTACAAAAAAAAGTTTTGATCCATTTTTATCATTTATATTTTTGACTGTAATTTGAGTGTGTCTTCCTCAAGTTTTGAGAATGAAATAATAAACGTAGGTACTATTCTTATCCATAATTTGCACTTACTTATTTTCTCACAGAGGGTGATAAAAAGTAGAGTGTCCACCTCTGGAGCAATATTATTTTAAGCTCGAGTGACGTACTTAAGAAACACTCTCGCCTTTAAAATAGTTGTTTACTCCCTAAGCAAACAATCTACTATTCTTTATTTATACTTTTCTTTTTATCCCTGTACTGTCGGTGTATGGCAGATAGGATTACGTAATACCGAGGAAATCCAACTTCTTTATGGAAACGAAATCTTGACCTATTTCTGAACTTTTTGTATTACATCAAAACTTTCTTGAAGTTGTTTAAAGCCGCGATCCCTTTATTGTATTTTCACGATTGTTTGATTTATTCTGTTAGTAAAGTTATTCCTCGGATTTGTGTGAGCTTTCGTTTCGTATCGGTTTCGGTATGAAACTGGGAGTTGAAAAGTGCTGGTTTCTCTTTATTTCTGCTACAAAGAGTTTTCTGTTTGCCGTGACTTTTTTTTTTAAGTTTTCTGCGTGTTGTTCTCTTAATGTCCTTCAGGAATCATCGCATTTCCGAATACAAACGAATGCTAATTTCCATGTCCATCAATTATTAGCTTTAACGTGTATAAAAATTTGAATTCAGAGCTAAGTACTTTATTGTTGTTTTGTTTTGATTTCCGTGTGAACTATATAGAGCTAAAGTACTTAGTTCTGATTTAAACGTAAAAACATGGCGTAAAATATTGTGGGTCATCTACAGACTTCAGCCTACTGTTGGTCGGACAGCCTGAAAAGGGAGATTGACAAAAAAAAAAAAAAATTGGACAAGTATTTTTTCTTTTTTTACGTTATCAAAAGATTACGGCAATACATTGGGTAGGCAATGTCTTAAAATGTGGCATGACGTCACTGGCCGGTAGATTTTATACTGACTTGTGACGTAGCGAGCCCCCACTCCCCAACTTTAATGCGTTTTATCTAAACCATTTTTTGTTAATATGATAGAGCAAAAAATACGTGTAATATTTATTTATTATCTGACTTTTTTACTAAATTGTTTTTTTTTTCCCCAGACAACAGCCCTATTATGTAATGTTCAGGTACCTTTGTAACATGATTAACGTAAGAGAATTATGTCTATCAACGCTTGTACAAGGGGAGTACAGCCACAGGCTGCATGGGGTACTAAAATTAAACACACACGTATTTAGGGAATTATTAATAGTATCGGATGTTAGCTACGTGCTTAGATGTGTAAATTTGATTTGTGTTGCAACGTTGGTACTGTAAATATTTATCCAACGGGGACGTGGGCGGCCTCCCACGCGTTACCTCCACCGCATTGGCATGACAGAAGCGAATTGATGACTATGTTTGCCGACTTTAATTCGATTTCGATTTTAAACTGAAATTGTCTTTTGAATGGCACCCATAAAATAAATAAAGGGTGATCCAATTCGAGGATACTAGCTTTTATAAAAATAAAAATAAATACACAAAAAAAATTACAATATCTTAATTCTTTTTTCGAATATTGTTAGGTATATTCATTCATTATGGAAAATTATTTCAGGTAAGCCATTGGACCTTCTGCAACAGTTGATTCTTTCGAGGTAATTTTCGATGACTTTTCCGCAAATTTCGTGGGTTATCTCGGCAATAACTTAGGGATCTTTGTTTTTAGGTGCTCCAACGTTGCAGGTGTGTTGGTATAGACGCGACCCTTAAGAAACCTCCACAAAAAATACCAACGGCGGTAATCTGGTCTGGCCTTAGCGGCCAGTTGACGTCACCTTAACGTGAAATAATGACTGCGACCTCTGAACGTTTCACGTAAAACATCTAACGTTTCACGCGCTGTGTGGCAAGATGCGCCGTCTTGCAACGGTAAAGCGATGCATTTTGTAAATGTATTGTTACACACTGACATTTGACGTTTGAACTACGCGCCATTACTGACAGCTGTAGAATTTACAGTGTTGCCAAAATAGGAACTTCGAATTGGATCATCCTATATAACATCAAACCTTTTCTTCTCCGGTAGGCAAAAGTGTATGGCAAATCCAATTTTTCCTAGTCATGTTTAGTTCTATGTAACGAGGGACGAATCTTATTGCCATCAAACCATTCCTGCTAGTAAGAAATTCTTAAAGTGAAAAACTCAATGACTCGAGGCTCGACTCGAGGCTCGACTTGGGGATTCAACGCAGGTGCCCCATGCTTAGCAGTTGTGAGTACTAACAACAAATATTTGGTTAGAAATACGGTTACTGGAATACCTACCTTTAAAATCACCACCTGTTTCTGCGCACACACTTGTGCACTATAATATCTCCAGTGCCAAAGGCTGGTCTCCGCTGAGATTGGTTCTCATGGCCGAATTTCGGTCTGGAGGACTATTAATACTAGCAGCCCGACCCTACTTTGCACGGTTTTTGCGACTTGACAAAACATCGAGATTACTTTATCATAATTATGTAATACATTATAAAATATATGCATATTGTAATAGTGCATAACGGTATACGTGTCAATAAATCTGCCTAGCCTTTTTCCAACTATGTTGTGGTCGGCTTACAGTCTAACCAGATGCAGCTGAATACCAGTATTTTACATGGAGTGACTGCCTATCTGACCTCTACAACCTAGTAACTGGATAATAAGATACCCCTTGGTAAGACTGGTTGTCAGATTTCGGGCTTCTGACGACCCGTAACGACTGTCAAAGATCCACGAATGACAGCCGGGACCAACGGCTTAACGTGCTTTCCGAGGCGCGGAGGAGTCTCGGTAGGTATGTAAAAATGGTTACCCATCCACAGACCAACCTGGCAAGCGTAGCTTAACCTGATGGATAGACCCGTTCGGCTGTTATTACTTTGCTACGAGCTCCTCTAAAGAATACCTACCTATATAGTAAAGTAAAAGTATATTTTTAAAGGCAAACTACATAGGTACACTATTATTATACCTACTGGACTAAACAAAAACAGTAAACAGTAATCACCCAACTTAATACGTAAGTCTAGCCGCAAAACAAAACAACTGCGCAAATAGCCATCTGCCTCATTTGAGGCCATTATATTTGGCCCCGTTTGTCCCAGATAAACAATATTATTTGCCCTCTTTGGGGACGGATTAACAGGCCTGTCACGGAGATACAGGAGGCATCCAATCAGCCGTGGATTATTTAATTTCCGTATGAGCACGCCTTGTCATGCACATGGTGAGTAGGTTTTTTGCAACGAAGCTCGTTATCCCACGTTCGCTCTGTACGCTTGGCGAATGATATCTATAGTCGCGCGACTGCTAGTCACCGCCTGAGGTGAGTGAGCGGTGAGACGGGGAAGGTAAACAAAGGCCAAGCTAATTCAGTCTGCCATTTTTGTCAATGGCGCCCTCCCCATCTCACCGCTCATATAGTTCAGCCGGTGACTAACAGTCGCGCGCGAACTATAACAAACGTCACGATACTTTTGTTATGTAACCAAAATGTTGTGATGTTCAAAATGTTACACTTTTTTCGGTCGAGTTCTCATTCGTCAAGTGTGCAAAAGCGATAGGAACTTCATTCCAACCGGGTGTCCGGTCTCTCGACCTGTTTTTTGGACATCTCAGGCGGATTCGATAATAGGGATTTTAACTGGGAAAAAAAAACTATTTAGTCCGTCAGTCAGATAATAAAAAAATCATTTTAATAAAATATTATCAAAAAATATTTAGATAAAACACAATAAAGTTGGGGAGTGGGGTCCTACGTCACAAGTCGGTATAAAATCTACCGGAGAGTGACGTCATGCCACATTTTAACTCAATGTATTGCCGTAATCTTTTGATTACGTAAAACAAAAAAAAATATGTATCGAATATTTTTTTTTTAAATCTCAACATCCCTATCTCTCCCTCACTCTCAATTCTCGTCCAAAATTAAAGAGAGATTTCAAGAATACAGAAGATATATTTATTAATTTAATTTATGTATTTTGTTTTCTCTTCTACTGTTACACACGTCTAAATATCTTCTTTTTTTATTTCTATCGCAGGTATGCTGGAAGAGATTTCTTTAGAAATAAGCATTGCCTTTTTACGTATTTTTATTTATATGTGAGTGCATAAATGAATAAATAAATAAATAAATACGTCACGTTTAAGCACATTTCGTTACATGAGAGAGAAGAAAGATATAACTCTCCCTGTCTCTCATACGGTACGCACGGTTCGATCAGTCATATATCATAGACGTCAAAACTACTGCAAAACATAATTATTTATACCAGCTTTCACCAGCGTCTTCGCCCGCGTGATATCTTTGTAAATAATAGCATATGTTACTCTGTGATAATATAGGATTCTACTGGCGAAAGAATTTTTAAAATCGGTCCAGTAGTTTTTGAGTTTATTCATTAAAAAACAAACAAACATACAAATCTAATCTTTTCTCTTTTTAATATTAGTTTAGACTACATTCTGCCCACGACTCCGCATTATTTTACACACAAAATAGCTTATAGCACTCTGCAATAGCATAGCTTTCCATCAGATAAAGAAATTTTTGAACCGGATGAGTAGTTTCTAAGATTATCTCCTACATCCAAACTTACAAACTTTACCTCTTTTAAATACTAGTTTGGAAATCTTTATTCCAAAGACGATATGAAAGTAACGTCGTTGCAAATTGCGAGCGCATTGTCTCTTTTATGTACATTGACACAAGGTTTAAATTACAACGACCGAAGTGCGCTAGTGAAATACACCCACTATACAGGAAAGTTCCTTATATGGCACATAATAATAGGGAGTTGTAGGGAGTCGTAAACCGTACCTTATAATGACACTTTTAGTGGCACAAACGGTTTATTTTCCTCGTTTTGGAGGAAAAAGATAAAGTAATTTCTTCGACACAAGTGCTATTTTAACTTATTGGGGCGGCCTCAATTTCTGTATGAAACAATGTTTAAGTTAAAATTAACCAAAATATTTAATTTTGGTTAATGAATCAATCTGCCTAACCTTTTCCTAACTATTTTGGGGTCGGCTTCCAATCTAACCGTGTGCAGCTGAATACCAGTATTTTACATGGAGCGACTGCCTATCTGATCTCCACAACCCAGTTACTGGATAATACGATACCCCTTGGTAAGGTTGTCAGACTTTCGGGCTTTTGACGACTGATGTACCTAACGACTGTCAAAGATCCACGAATGACAGCCGGGACCAACGGCTTTACGTGCTTTCCGAGGCACGGAGGAGTCTCGGTATGTAAAGATGGTCACCCATCCACGGACTAACCCCGGCGAGCGTAGCTTGACGTTATTACTCAGCCTCGAGCTCCACCACAAATATTTTTTTTTTGTTTTTAAGAAAATTGGAAATTATTTTATTCTTTGCTTTTCGATTTTTTATGAGACATTTGTTCATATAAGGCTTCTATCAATGTTCTATAAAATGTAAAAAAGGTATAAAAATACATAAGTCATTTTTAAAGCATTTATTGCAAAAGTAAACATAAAAAATTGTAAAATTCTAATATTTATTAATACTTAGATTGTAGAATAAGTTAGTAGGGATTTGACCTTATTTCTTGAGGCAAGCTGGAACAAGAGACACAAAATATTACTTAGTAGATAAGTTTTGAAGGAAAATATGAATAAATTCTTATTACATTTTTCGATCCGAGAGAGGATCAATGTGACTTTTTCAATTCATATGTGCTTTGTGAGTTTATCAAACTGAAACTCAAACTCAAAGCATTTATTTCAAATAAAACAATTACAGGCACTTTTGAATTGTCAAGGGGTCGGTCAGTCAGAAATATGAGCTAGTTGCCCATTCCAACTCGTAGTAGGTTCCTATGGAGAAGAACAGGCAAGAAACTACACGGACACTCTTTTAAATCAGAATATTGTTACAAAATATTGGTAACATCATTCATGTTGTAATTATACATGTGAGAACAATGTAGAGAGACGTGCACGTTAAAAGCGTCCGTAATAAAGCAAAAACAATTCAAAAATTAAAATTTATTCAAAATAAGCCTTGGCAGCTAAGAAATGACCAGTCCCCACTGACGGCGCCCGTTCACGAACATGACGCATGGATCAGCACCATTTAGCTCAACCATTTTGAAGGGAACTTAATGATCCAACACACACGCCACCACCAGCGAGACATTTGAGTGAGCATGACATACTCTCAGCCGCAAGGGCACATTCAAGTCAATGAAAGACGCACCCAGTAAATGGTAGCTTTAAAGTACATAGTGCTCACACATGTGCTATGCAATTATATAATACTATGAAATTGAATTTATACAATCTAAAGATAGTCCTACAATCTTCAGTAGCTCCAACAATATTTTCGAATGCCAATCAATTAGTTTATGCGCCTTGTGGAGCTGGACCAGCGTTGAGCCAAGCATTTTTGTCAACGATGTAATCCCCCAACTTATAATATGCTTGGCAGCATAGTGTGCGTTATATACAAGATTTAAAATTCCTTTCATTCAATTGGAGTATGTGGGGAGGTATTTTATTGTAACATTTTAAACAGTACCCCATGAAGGTTGAGTCTACTTTGGCCAGTCTGAAACCCGGTTGAACTAATTGGTCCCTATTTCTAGTGCTATAATTGTGTCTATCACCTCTTTTACTGAAAAGACTTAGATTTTTTCTAACGTACATGATGTTTTCATATATATATTGACAAGGTACCGTCATGATGTTAAAATCTTTAAACAGTTCCCTTAGAGAATCGCGTCTGCGGAGACCATATATTGCTCTGATGGCTCTTTTCTGCAGAATAAAAATAGACTCTATATCAGCAGCCCGTCCCCATAGTAGAATACCGTAAGACATGATACTATGAAAGTAACTGAAATAGACTAGCCTTGCGGTATCTACGTCAGTAAATTGACGGATTTTTCTCACAGCATATGCTGCTGAACTTAGGCGTCCTGCAAGAGATGTTAAATGAGGACCCCATTGCAGCCTTGAGTCGAGCGTAATCCCCAAGAAAACAGTTTTATCGACGAATTCTAATTTCTCCCTATTTAATACTATGTCATAATCACTACTTTTAACATTCGGTAAAGCAAATCTTATGCATTTAGTTTTTTTCCCATTTAATACTAAATTATTAGCAGTGAACCAATTTTGGACTTGTAGTAGGGCGTTATTTACGTCGTCAAGATTTGATGCACGTCTATTTATCTTAAAAATTAGAGAAGTATCGTCAACAAATAACACCATTTGTGGTTGGTTTTTTAATAAATGGGGTAGATCATTAATAAATACTAAAAAGAGGAAAGGACCCAATATCGAGCCTTGTGGAACACCCATTTTTACTTTTAAACCGAGTCAATTGATTCCATTAATTTGTACTTGCTGTTGTCTACCATATAAATAAGATTTTACCAAACTAAGCGCAAGTTTACCTAGTCCGTAATGCTTAAGTTTCAAGAGTAAGGTTTCATGATTTACGCAGTCAAATGCTTTGGACAGATCACAAAAAATTCCTATGGCATCTTAGGCCTCCTCCCACGCTGTAAATATGTGTTTTAATAAGGTGACACCGGCGTCAGTCGTACAACGTCCTTTGGTGAACCCATAATGCTGATCGTGTAAGATATGATTGGTGTTAAAATGATTAAGCATTTGATTTAGCATTACCTTTTCGAACACCTTGCTGAATACCGGGAGCACGGATACTGGTCTATAATTGTTGGTGTCTTTACTGTCCCCAGATTCAAAAAGTGGTATTACCTTACTGTATTTCATTAAATCCGGGAAGACTGCTTGGTCCACACACAAATTAAATATTAAAGCCAAATATGGTGCTATAGTTTCGATTATGGATGTACAAACTTTGATAGATAATCCCCATAGATCTTCGGTCAATTTGATTTTAATTTGCCGAAAAGCTTTTATAACCATCATAGGGTTTATATGTTTAAATTGAAATTCAACCGGGCAGCCTGCAACGTTCGCTCTTAATAAATCAAGTGAGACATCGGGTGAAGAATTTAAAGCTTCCGTCGTTTTAGATGGAATATCAGTAAAGAAACGTACAAATTCTTGAGCTACTTCTAAGTTAGAGCTTATGGCACCATGTGAAGTCTCAAAAGTGTACTCAGTGTTTAGTATTTTTTTCCTATTCGTTTCATTATTTATAACTTTCCAAACTGTTTTTATTTTATTTTCTGCTGATTTAATCTTGTTGCTAATATATTATCTTGGATCTATAATATTATCTTGGACATAAGTGTCATCAGGGAAGGAAAAATTAATTTATTTTTAAATTAAATAATTCATTTTTATAATTTAATTGTTTATCTTTTTTATTTTTTATTTTTTGACTATTTCATTTTATGTTGCACCGGTCGACGAGTTTTTATTCTAAGGGTCGACGTCATGGTGTTCTTGGCGGTTGTTGTCATGATTTTAAGAACTCCATCAAAATCCGTTCCGTTTCGTAGTTTAGAAGAACAACGCAGTCACACGGATTTTTTGCATTGAAGGCACCTACTTTCTATTTATAGAGGATAGATTTTTTTATTTATTTATTATTTTTATTTTAATGTAGCTACTAAGACACAGATATTAGGTATTTATTTATTTTAGTTTCTCTTTCACAACACACCACACACACTGATCTAAGTCACAACATTTATTTGATTTTGTGAGCTTTTTACTACTTACCTTTAATTTATTCTATTAATTTAATTTATTACAACGGACACACACTACCCTGTCTTTATTATTCTAGCGTATGGCACTCGTGGGTTGCAGCTGAAAATCAGCGTCAGGTGGTACACTTTGTGTTGCCATCTGACATTTATGCTGAGCTGAGGCCCTATTGGCATTATAATCATTGTTTTTTGTATTTTTTTTTAGTTATAAGGTGTATTTTTCTGGTGTTTGCCAATAAATGCATTTTTCTTTCTTTCTTTCAAAAAACATCGTGAGGAACACCTGGATTTTTAGTTAATAAGGTATTGCCAACCCGATTTGAGCAAATGTGGTGAATTGGTGATAAATGCTCATGCCTTCTCTCTGTATGAGAAGAGGCCTTTGCCCTGCAGTGGGACAATAATAGACTAGTATTATGTTAGCGATGATATTTTTTTGGTGTGACAGATAAGGAACAATAAAGTATTTTGATAAGTTTGTATGGCGGGTTATTGTTTGGGTCTTAAGAGTATGCAGTCATGTGTATTGTTACACAGCCACCCAATCTGCTTTCAATGATTTGCGGTGCATAGATAACAGCCCTTTTTTTTGGGTTATGGGGTGGAAATCATGGATGTCCGCCGTTCTGGGGCGGACGAAGGGGTCAGACTATTACTGACTAAAACCACGCAATCCGAAGCTACGGGGGCACTTAAGGCGCTACGCAAGCAGAGACACCATAAAACGTCCACTTATTCGCCGCACTGTTATCCGTAATGCTACATATTACAACCCGAAAAAAATACAGTCATGGGAATAAAAAGAAGACTTATATAAACATGAAAATGATCTAGTCGCTTAAAAGACCCCGTAAAAACTTTTTTGTCTCGAAATGCTCTAAATATTTATATTGAGCGACAACTATATTTTTTTTTGTAATTATAAAATAGGAAAATTAGTAAACTAAAGAAATATGTAAAAATGTTTTAACTTATTGGTGTATTTTTTTTTAATTAACTTAAAACTGCGAAATATCTTTCATTTTATTGGCGGACACAAGATTTAACCAAAATCAAACTCATCGCCATTTTCAACCGTATTTGCATACAACGATGCACTATTGTCGCTTCACCACCTTTCCATACCTAAAGATTTGCTTATTATATATATATATATATATATTTTTTTTTTTTTGGTGGTAAATCATCAAATGACTCCTCCCGCTCTGGGCGGAGCGAGAGGGAGTGTCAGACTTTTACTGACTAAAACCCACCCGTGTTCCTTCCGTTGCCTGTGTGCCGGGGCCGCGATATCCCTTTCGGACAAACTCGCAACCCTGGCAGGCATTGGCCCTTACGGACCCCGTCAGTTGGTGCTGACATCTCTTTGAGGCGCGCGTGGAACACAACGCGCCGTCGACCCGGGCCTGGTCCTAATCGGACGGCGAGCTATTGGTGCCAGCCTGCGTCTGCGGGGTCCATCTGGTCAAGCCGGAAGAGTCAGGTTTTTGACTCCCCCGCGACGTCTAAGACGTCTAGATAACAGCTCTGCCCTAGCTTAAATGTTGTAACTTGGCTACGTTTACTATATGGAAAGTCAAATACGTACACTCTTAGCAAAGTAAAGTAGTTAAAAACCTAGTTAGCCTGGGATAACTTAGCCTACAAATCTATGCATTTTAGTCAGGTTCTATTTTTCAATCACGCCAAAAATCTCATTTAAAAATCTCCATAATATAATAATACTCATCCCTAACTAAGTCAGGTAGATAAAATATTCTGAAATCAATCTGCATACTGATTATAGATTCGGAAAGTCCCTAATCAAATCTTCTCGACGCTTGAACTTGGCGAGGGAGCTAGAGGGTTGTTTAATCTAATTTGGGAACTTGTACAATCTCTGCTGCCGACAGTAAAAGACGCTAAAACTCGGGGATCGTACAAACAAGAACTCCTCATGTTTTAAAATGTGTGTGTAATAAAATGTTGGAAGTTTTGAAACAGTCATACACGGGCTATGCGTATAATTTCATGAACCCCGACAATGTTTCTATACAACGTGTTCCTTTTGATTTTTCATAACTCTAAGGTTATATTATGCTTTAAGTAAAAATAACACAAAAATTCCTAGAACAAGTGTTTCAAAAATACATGTCACAGTTCGAAGATAACATAACACTAGACTATCTAAGTTATCGTTGATAGAGTAGATAATTTTCATTCAAACCAATCATTCATATTTAAAGCTAAGAAATGCGACTTTGTATTTTTTTTTTATGGACAAATATAGTCTTTTATATTTCACGTCAAGGTGTTTTACATAAATAATCGTGACTTTTTTTTATTTTTGACTTTTATTTTAGACTGCGCGGCCAAGGCCAATTGGTAAAAAAAAATATACAATAAAAAAATATTGGCTAGGAGCAAGTTTTTATTTTTATTATAGCAGTAATAGAAATACACAATCTGTGAAAATTTCAACTGTCTACCTATTACGGTTCATGAGATACAGCCCGCAGACAGACAGGCAGACATCGAAAGCATAGTAATAGGGTTTCGTTTGGCACCTTTCGGGTACGGAGATCTAAAAAGCATACAACTATGATGTAGAGTGACGGAAGAGCAAAGAAACGATGGATGTATTGTGTGAAAGAGGATATAGCTAGAAAGGGGGTAATTACTGTTATGACAGCTAATAGAGATGAAGACAAGCATGTCTTCATCTCTATATACAATGTCATCCATGGGCATGTGCCCGCCCGTATTTTTCTGAATATTCATGACAAATTATCGAAAATTAACTTAATAAAAACCTTTTGCAAAAAAAAAACAACCGACTTCTGAAAAAAAACACTACAAAGTGAAAAATTACTTTAATTTCGGAAGTCGGTGTCTTGGGTTTTGAATTTTCGTTTTTTGCCACCAACTTCCGAAATTGAAGTTATTTTTCACTTAGTAGTGTTTTTTTTCGGAAGTCGGTTGTTTTTTTTGTTGTAAAAAGTTTTTATTTTTCGCTTTTTGTTGTGGTACCTAGGTACCCCACACAAATTCGAATACCTGTACCTGCTATGTAAATAACAGTCACAGGAAGTTATCATCATATCATCCAGATATACTAAGTGGGAAAAATACGTATTATTGAAGCTTACTCAAAAACTATCCCAGCAAAGTTAATAAAATTTATATGGGACCAATCCGGGAGCATAGGTACCCTTTCAAACAAAAAAATAGTTTTCAAAATCGGTCCACAATTGACGGAGAAATCGACGGACATACATTAAAAAAAAACATACATAAGCGTCGAACACAATATAACCTCCTCCTTTTTGGAAGTCCGTTAAAAAGAGGGGGTTTATCTTAATTTTTTCAATACCCCGCTATGATTTTATGGACTTACATGTGTTTTCTTAAATAAATAATGAGTTTTTTAGAAAAAAATGAATGAAAAATTTTTTTTCATAGTTGACAAATTTTTCCAAAAATTTTTAGCTAATCCAATAAAATAACTCATATGCTTTTAGAAATAATAAACAGAATCAAAATCGAGCCAATAAAATAGGAGATATGGCAAACGCTATTAAAAAAATAAAAAATTGAATAACATGAAAAAATATTAAAGATAGACCCCCTTTTAAAAGTTAATTTTCCATAATTTTTCATGAATATTCAGAAAAATACGGGCATGCTACATGCGCATGGGCGGCATAGTATAACATAGCATCACGCTTTGTTTCCCGGAAGGGTTAGGCAGAGGCATACCTGTGCCTATAGTACACCTACATTTCGCTAGTTATGTTAAAGTCTCATGTAACAGGGGGCGAGCCTATTGCCATCAACCGTGCACAAATCCAGACTCCAGGCTGCTACCGAGAAATTCTATATAGAAAAACCCAATAACACTTTGCCCAACCTGGGAATCGAACCCAGGACCCCATGCTCAGCAGTAGCGCTTGCGACCACTAGGTCAACAAGGCAGTCTGCTGTATACAGCCTATAATGTTCCCACTGCTGGGACTTAGGCCTGCTGTCGGTGAGAGGGAGTGGGCCGTAACCACGCGGGCCCAGTACGGGTGTGCCGACCCCAAATGGGTCGTGGGGTTACGGGCAGGACGATGCTGCAAAGTACGAATATTTCAACTGCTCACCTGGCAATGGATTTCAGTACGTCAAAGTTGTTCTTGTCGAGAGTATATAACTAAATGGCAACCTGAAAATAAAACAAGAAGAATATTAATCTTCGTGAATCATTTTCAGGATTCTAGGAGACTAGTTTAAAAATTTTTTTTGACATAAAATGTAGGTAATACTAATTTCCATGCCAGTTTAGCAGATGACAATATCGTTGAACGGGTTTGATGCCTAATTTGTCATACACCATTACGTATTGCGTGTGTCCTAATTTCTAATTGCTTAACCCCGAGTATTTTTTTTTAAATGTTTTAAACTAGTTAACTGACAGCGGTCATTTGAGACTTTTATCGGCCGATGGGTTGATCGGTATACCTGCTTAGTTTCCAGAGTGTTTTTATCCACCAAGGGGAATTTCTTGGCCTGCATCCCACCTGATGGTAAGTGATGATCAGGCCGAAGGTGGAAGCGAGCTTCACCCGGAATCCTCAACCACAGAGGAACTGGCTATCTTACCTCTAACTGCCGAAACACAACAATGCTGTTAACATTGTTGTTATGGCGACAAAATTAGATAGCATGGTGGTAGCTAGACAGCGGACTTAGAACTAGCCCTACCACCAACCAAATCGAGCAGAAAATTGGCCCCCATTGGGAATCGAACCCGACCTCTGGGTCCGAGACAGGGTGGTGTAACTACTAGACCACGAGAAGGGTATTAGGTAGATGTATCCCGATTTAAAATCAGTCTTAGGAAAAAATCTATCTGCCTAGCCTTTTCCCAACTATATTGAAGTCGGATGCAGCTGAATACCAGTATTTTACATGGAGCGACTGCCTATCTGACTTCCACAACTCAGTAACTGGGTAATACGATACCTCTTGGTAAGACTGGTTGTCAGACTTTCGGGCTTCTGAAGACCCGTAACGACTGTCAAAGATCCACGAATGACAGCCGGGACCGACGGCTTAACGTGCTTTCCGAGGCACAAAATCAGTCTTAAGAGATGACACTAAATACTTGTTCCACAGTTCCCGATACTCCACCAGATTTAGATTAAAATGCAACAGAATTTGTTTGCCATAATCTGCCAGAACACATCTAGAGATAGTGAAACAGGCCAAAGATAAAAAAAACAAAATAATAACTTACTTTGGTTGTATTAAATGGAAAGGCATCTTCCTGACAGCTTCTTCAGCGATGTCGAGAGGAAAGGCGAATTCAATCATGTTCTCGTTCAGACAGTCGTTGTAAGTGGAGGCGAGCTGGCATCTGTCTGACATCCCTTCGATGCTGTCCAGGCAGAGTCGGGAGACGGCGTTGAGCTTGCGAACTACTCGAGAGTTCTTCCCGTTTACTAAGCTGGCGAGGTGGACTAGGAGTTCCCTGTTCACCTGTAAAAAAAAGGATTTACTCAATAAATAACGAAGATTGTCGCTCCATCTATTTTAAACGCGTCTCGCTGTCATACATTCACGATCAAGAACCGTATCCTTGTTAAACTGGATGAAGACGTATGGTCATAGAGATAAGTGTACAGGCATAAAACTTACAACTTCACAACGTTTTGAGTGCGATTGAGCGCACTCAAAACGTTGAGAGTTGTAAGTTTGCTGTAGTCAAGTCTTTACATAAAACTGTGGCGACATCTACAACGCCACATGTGAACTACGCATCAAAAACCTGACGTCACGCAAATCCTGCATCGCGCAAGCAATGTTTACTTCGCCATGAGTATACATACAACGTCCCGACATCAATCGTCGGGCAGTTGCCCACCAGATACGACACCCGTCGGTCGGAGGTCTCCCTTTTCTATGGAGGATGAGTGAACTTGACACCCTGTTCCTCATACCTCTATAAAACTATGAAGCTTTAAGTTAAAAAAAAATAAAGCACAGCCAAGACGAATATTGTCAGTGTAGTGGAAGGATATTTTTTTTTATCTATCTCTTTCTTTCATTTTCATCCGTGGTTTCACTCTTGGTACACTATCCAATCTATCAATTATGTATTTGATACCTTGTTTTTTCAGTTATCATTAAAAACACAGCTATATTTACCTTGCCATGATTGATGACGTCACTTTGCTCCAACATGCAGGCGGCGAAGCACTGTCCAGACCTGGATACTGGTGATGAGTTGGTAAAGTATGCTCTGACGTCTTTAGGAGTCGCTCGAACTTTGATGACGCAGGACTGTGCCATTCGGACTAGAGCGTCTAAGTGTCCTTGAACCTGAAATTTTACGGAAATGCACTATAGTTGCTGTAAAATAATGCTAAGTATACCTACCACTTCTTGATCTCAAAACATTTATAAATATTAGGAAGATGGGACTTGATTTAATAAAGAGAATAATGCTAAAGACTTAAATTACAACTTTGCAAACGCCTACATGACGCATGAACTAAAATCTATTTTGTATACAATGTCGCCCATGGGCATGTGTGGCCGCCCTTATTTTTCTGAATATTCATGTTTTTTTTTCGAAAATTAACTTTAATAGTTTATTTTTCATGTTATTCATTTTTTTTTAGTAGTGTTTGCCATATCTTCGATGTAATTGGCTCGATTTGGATTCTGTTTATTATTTCTAAAAGCGTATGAGTTATTTTATCGGATTAACCAATATTTTTTAGAAAATTCGTCGACTATGAAAAAAAAAAGTGTAAGTCCAAGTGTAATCATAGTAGAATATTGAAAAAAGAAACAATAACAAGATTTTTTTTTTAGTAAAAAAAAATTAAGATAGATCTATACTCATAGCCCTTTTTAAGCAAATTTTCGATAATTTGTCATGAATATTCAGAAAAATATAGGCGGGCACATGCCCATTTGCCCATGGGCGACATTGTATATAATAATAATAATAATAATAATTTAAGGCAACACTGGCAAGACAAGGAACGTCAGATTTTTCATATCATTTATTTTCCGTAATTATGTATTCATTCAGCCGTATTTAGTTTCAGAAAGTACGAAAAACATAATAAAACCTCCAAAAATAACAGCACAACATTCAAAATACAAGCAACCACAAAATGAAAGAAAAACAAAGAATTATCCAAATCATGATGAAAGAATGACGGCTGTCAAATTCGACATGCAACAATAATAATGATATGAAACTATGATGAAACCCAAATAGCTATGTTGACTAGATCAGCAACGAGACGAGCACGCCTACCACCTCCAGCCTCGTCGCTCAGCTCCGCCTCACCGCCACCGATACCCAGCCCCACCACCGTGGGCGCTGTGACGACAACGGCCGCGGTAGTTGCGTCGAGCTCGAGCGACGAGTATTTTTCCCCGCCGACGTCGCCAACACCTGTACGTCGGCAGGGGAGAGGCCGGCCACCAGCGGGCTTGGGACCACGAGGCCAACAGGCCCCGAACAGGGTCCCCGCTGCCGGTGGAATTGTGTCGCGCATGCGTTGGACCCAGTCCACAAATGAAAATGTGATGCGCGCATATTATGGGGCTACCGAGGGAGGAATTAACCTTACAGCGTACCGAGGTCGGATGCTCTCTCTGTTTCAGGTGCTTGAACCTGCCGTCAACGTCTCGGCTCAACGATTGTCGGATCAAGTGCGTGTTATTCAGAACAATCACCGATTAGATAACGCCACACTTGATCGGCTACGCTCGGAAATGCAGAATAGCTCTGCTAGTAACCCTCCCCCACCACAGAATGTCATACATGCGCCCGCCGAAGTCTCACTGCGGGCAAACCAGCATGATGAGGAGGAGGACGCCAGGGCTATATCTGCAGAAAACCTATGCAATGTGGAATTAAGGAGCGCACTGGAGGATGCGATCCGTGAGTACCGGTTCATATCACATGACCTTAGACCACGGCTACCACGTTTGCCCATGAATAAAAGAAACAGAGCACTGGTGTGTGCCCTGGATGCGCTGTTACCAAATTTTATTGAAAGCAGTGCAGACCTTTGCGATACACACTCAATCTTGTATTGCTCGGCTGTTGCGGCATGTCGAATAGCTCGTGTCAAATTTCCAAACACTGACCGAGCTGTACGACCGAAACCTGCTGTGCCAGCCTGGCAGTGCAGGATTGAGCGTCGTATTAATGAGGCCAGGGTACTCATCGGGAAGCTCATCTGCTTCAGGGAGGGCAATACTCGCCCAAGGGTGATGCGCTTTGTGAGGCGGGCGTTCTCGGGAACTAATATTTGTCCTCGAGAATATGGCTCCTGTGTCACAGAGCGCATCGACTTCCTGAAGCAGAAAGTTTATGCATGGGCAAACCGTATCCGGCGGTATAGACGAAGAGTGGATCGGTACACTCAGAACCGCATGTTCCAGAGCGATGAAAGGTGGGTATACAGAGCATGGGAGCGACCCATTCCCACTCAAGGTGTGACTGACGCGCATCCACCGGAAAATGATGCCATGAGTACTTTTTGGCGAAACATTTGGTCGGTGCCCGTCAGTCACACTGAAGGTGATTGGATGCGTGTTGTTGAGCGGGCGTGTGATTCGATACCAGATATGGAGGCAATAACCATCAGCCCTCTGGATGTGGCCCGTGCAGTCCGTCCGCTGCCTAACTGGAAATCTCCAGGACCAGACGGACTGCACAATTTCTGGATTAAATGGCTACAAAAGTCACACGCCTGCTTAGCCTCGCAATTCCAGTCATCTTTAGAGACTGGGTCCCTACCACTGTTCTTTACGACAGGAGTTACCCACCTGCTCCATAAATCGGGTAGTACTGCGGAACCTAAAAACTATAGACCAATTACATGTTTGCCGACGGTCTATAAAGTTCTTACATCCATTCTGAGAGCAAAAATTGCACAACATATCTTTAAAAACTCAATTATGTCTGTGTCTCAGAATGGATGTAAGAATGGGTCCCGCGGTACTAAGGAGCTACTCCTTATAGACATGGCCATAAGCCAACAGGTCCGTAGATCCAGGAAGGATTTGTCGACATGTTGGATAGATTATAAGAAGGCCTATGATTCGGTGCCACATACATGGCTCACTAGGGTGCTGGAGTTGTACAAAATAGACGCAACTCTACGCACCTTCTTGATGTCATGTATGGGGCAGTGGAGGACGGTCCTTCTCTATCCAGGATGTCGACAGATCCGGGGGATCGATGAACCGATCAGGATTGAGCGGGGAATATTCCAGGGCGATAGTTTGAGTCCGCTTTGGTTCTGCTTAGCCTTGAATCCTCTAAGCACACTGCTAGAGAATTCAGGTCTAGGCTATCGGTTGACAAGAGGTGGTCAGGTTATATCTCACCTCCTTTACATGGATGACCTGAAACTCTTTGCCCCCAACAATTTGCGACTGATGGAGCTACTGAAGGTAACAGAAACGTTCAGTAGCGCCATCAGGATGGAATTTGGTGTGGACAAATGTGCAGTTATGCATGTAAAGCGAGGGGGGATTATGGAATCCGTAGGAACCCAACTCTCGGATTCCATACACCTTAGATCTCTCTCCTCAACCGAAACCTACAAGTATTTGGGTATGTCGGAAGCATTAGGCATCAAGGTTACCGACATGAAACAATCGTTGAGGGAGCGTTTCTTTGGCCGCCTGAATAAAGTGTTAAATAGTCTTTTATCAGGCGGAAACAAGGTGCGCGCCTTCAACGGTTGGGTCATGCCGGTTTTGATGTATTCCTTCGGCATACTCAAATGGACTCAGACGGAACTTGACGCTCTGGATAGGAAGGTCCGTACATTGTTGACAGCTTATCGGATGCATCACCCACGATCATCAGTGATGAGACTGTACATCCCGCGGAAGTGTGGGGGTCGAGGTTTCTTAAATGCTAAAACCCTCCACAACCGCGAGATTTGCAGTCTCAGGGAATATTTCCTTCAAACTGACGTGGGGATGCACCGAGATGTGGTCGCAGTGGACAAGGGCCTCACCCCACTCTCCTTGGCGAAAGAGAACTGGCGCAAACCTGCAGTACTTGATACTAACGATCGTAAGGAAGTCTGGCAAGGCAAAGAGCTTCACGGACGGTTTTTCCGGGCCCTCCATGGGCCTGATGTAGACTTTTTGGCATCTGTATCCTGGCTGCGTTTCGGCGATCTCTTCGGGGAAACCGAAGGTTTTGTCTGTGCGATTATGGATGAAGTTATCATGACGAATAATTACCGGAAATACATTGTCAAGGACGGTACGGTTGACATCTGTCGGGCATGCCACCGTCCCGGTGAATCAATCAGACATATTGTTTCCGGTTGTTCTCGTCTTGCTAACGGCGAGTACTTGCATAGACACAATCTAGTGGCTAGGATTATCCACCAGCAACTTGCCTTGCAATACAACCTTGTTGAGTCAGAAGTACCATACTACAGGTATGTGCCCGACCCAGTTCTCGAGAATGGTCATGCCACATTGTATTGGGATCGATCTATCATCACTGACAGGACTATTGTAGCCAATAAGCCTGATATTGTGGTGATAGATCGAGGAGAGCGCCGTGCAATGATTGTTGATATCGCTGTCCCTCATGACGAGAATCTCGTGAAAGCTGAGAAAGATAAAAAAATCAAGTATCTCGACTTAGCACACGAGGTTGTCGACATGTGGGACGTGGACTCTGCAATCATTGTACCGATAATCGTAACAGTTAATGGCCTAATAGCGGAGAGCCTCGACCAACACCTCAGGAGGCTCTCATTGCGCGGCTGGGTCAAGGGCTTGATTCAGAAAGCAGTACTCCTAGACACGGCACGCATCGTGAGGAGGTTCCTCTCTCTAGAGCCCTGACCACCGGCACCTTGGACCCTGTTCCTGATGCCGATGGACCACTACTTTTTATATTTTTAAATGTTTTTTTTTTTTTTTTCTTTTTCATAAAAATATTTAAAAATGTAATTTGTATGTATAAAAATGTAATAAAGAAATAATAATATAACTTTTATTTCAGACAACTTAGTCCATATTAGTAGGATTACAAAACAAAACAATTACAACAAAAGTGATCCTTATATGTCATGGACGGATATGACACTATGTACTGAATAAATAAAATAAATAAAACAAAAACAATGAGATCGCAGCTCAAGGCATCATTGTATAATTATACAACTACACATCTTAGGGATAGTATGCCATTACATTGACATCATGTTCCCCAGTCGATTCACTGAGTTACTACACAGACATGCAGTTCAGTGAACCGCCTGAAGATCATGCTGTCAAGCCGTGCTGCAAACACCAACATTAAGGTATTAAGGCTTTTCCATAGCCTGTGTACGACAGAGGCGACTTTCTTTCTCAATAAAGCATAGAAATCACATGTTTTGGCTTGAAAAAACATACCAGAGGCACTACAGTATCTAGGAAGCCTCAGCAACGCTCTGAACACGTTGTTATACTGAATACGTAACGCATTATAGGCTTTCTGAGTGAAGTTAGCCCACAGGCTGCTGGTATAAAAACTTTGACAGAAGGCCTTGAATAAAGTGACTTTAACATCTACTGAGCACTTTGCAAACCTGCGAGCCAACATGTTTCCCCTTACAACTAACGCCCTGCGTTCTCTCTCAATGTCCATATCATCTTTCAGATCTTCAGTGACTATATGACCTAAGTACTTAAAAAGCTTGACTCTTGATAAGGCCGAACCACCCATCATCACTGGGGGAACATAGTGTGGGCTCTTGTTTTTCCCAACAAAGACCAGCAGCTCACTCTTAACAGAGTTATATCTCAGACCATGTCTTTCAGCATACCCTTCACATATAGCCACCAGCCTTCTCAGACCACTAATCGAAGGGCTGAGCAACACCATGTCGTCAGCATAACTGATGTTGTTAACGCATGTGTCATCAATGCGACATCCAACATAAGTGTTACTCAGCTCCTCGATCAGCTCATTCACATAAACATTAAATAATCTAGGTGAGGTCAGACCTCCCTGCCTTACCCCGCATTCTAGTTGGTAAGGGCTTGAGAAAGTATCTCCCCACCTGACACTGTTCATCTGATTTGCATACCAGTAAGACAAGATAGCTATAAGTTTGGCAGGGACACCCTCTCGCTGTAACTTTCTCCATAATATTCCGTAATCAACCAAATCAAATGCTTTGGAGAGGTCCAGGAAACATGCATATATAGGTGTTTTGCGATCAGTATAATATTTGACAGTATGCTTCAATGTTAGTATAGCACTCTCGGTAGATAGCCCTTGCCGAAAACCAAACTGTGCATCATGCAATCTGAGATGACCAGCGAGGTGAGTATCGATCATCCTGTCAAACACTTTACCGATAATAGTGGCTAATGAAATTGGCCTATAGTTGCCCTTGTCTGCGATGTCTCCTGTCCTACTCTTAACAATAGGCACCACTTCAGTCTTCATCAAATCCTGTGGTAAGTAAGCATGACTTATACACACATTATACAATAATGTCAACACACGTGGCAGATGAACACCGGCATTTTGCAAATGCTCAATGCTGAGCCCATCGTGCCCTGGAGATTTCCCCCTTTTCATATTCCTAACAGCATTTCTCACTTCTTTACAATTAAAGAGTAATAGGTCAGATGTACCATAAGGGCTAGAGGACTCAGCCTCAGGCACCCGCACTCTACAACTAATTGATGATTCTACCTTGAAGTATATGATTGAAAAAAATACATATATAAAAGATTATTTTTTTCACTTTTATTTCAATGAAACCATTTAAAGGCACTTTACTTATTCCTTGGAACCTTAGCTAGTTGTACGTTCTATATCGTAGTTTTATTTGCTGATGAAAGGGCAGGAAACTACATGGACACTCTTTTAAAATTTTATTATATCAAATAATCTATAACATTTTCTTTAAGTGGCACATATATTTTCCGTCATCTTGACGACAGATATATGAATGAATCATGAAATCAGATATTATTGCCGAGCTGTTCATAGAATATATAAAAAACACCCAGTCCGATCCGAAAGGGTCACATTTGTACAGTCACGAGCACTTTAAAAAGTGATTCGCTCCTACTGTGGTGATTGTAATTTTATGTTGTTACGAACAAAGTATTTTGGAACCCATGCTAATATGAAATAGGTCTTATCTCAAAGTTGTAGTCGTTATTCCATGCGAAAATCGCATTTGAATTTTGCTAAGTGGATACATATTGGTGCTCGTGACTGTACTGCAATAACATTACATAAAGTAATAAAAAATCTTATTATTATAGAAAATAAAAAGTTATTGCTATTTAAAAATCACAATTTAGTACCAAAATTACCCCAAATTTGCAAATGTTTAACAGGGTCATAATTTATGACTTTTAGACACCCGCTAAACGACAGCCGCCCACGCCCCATGTAATAATAAATCGGTAAAAATCCCCTTATAAAAACAAATGTGACGGTTTTCTTTTTCTTTTCTCCTGAAAATTACCAGATAAATAAACCTTCAGTACCTAACAACACCCTCGCGGGTCGAACAGGGTTAAACATGTTGTATTTATGCTCGTGACTATACAGTCTATGTCAATAGTCTAGTCAATAGGGATGATGACAAAAATAATTTTTTTAGTCCGTCTTTGAGATTATTAAAAAATATTCGACATGTATTTTTTCTTTTTTTACGTAATCTAAAGATTACGGCGATACATTGCGGTAAAATGTGCCATGACGTCATGAGTATGTGGATTTTATACGTACTAGTGACTTAGCGACCCCCACTCCACAACTTAAAATGCGTTTTATCTAAGTATTTTTTTATTAATATGATAAAGCAAAAAATACGTGTCTAATTTTTTTTATTATCTGACTGACGGACTAATTAGTTTTTTTTTTTTTACCCAGGCATCATCCCTATTGTATGTATACACTTAGCAACTTTTAAAAGTCGTTTTCTCCTACTGTGTTGACTGTAATTTTATGTGGTAACGAACATAGTATTTTGGAACCTTCGCTAATATGAAATAGGTCTTATCTCAAATTTGTAGTCGTGAGAGAAATGAGAAAATCGCTTTTGAATTTTGATAAGTGGATAAATATTATCGCTGGTGATTGTACATAGAGGTACATGAAAACATCTTACCTTAGGATCTGCAAAATCGACTAGTGTTCCTGCCGACCTTTGTGTTCTTAGTCCCATGACGAATGGCAACAGACAGCCTATAATTTTGAATAGCTGCATTGTTCTGGAAAAAATGAAATTTTCTTTTGAATTTCATTCATTGATTCATTCATTCCAAAATCATGTTTCTTTTTAAGTTTTGCGAGGTAAGGTCATAATAGCTAAACAATAAAAATAAAATAAACATTACAGCAACATACTTTGCCTTATCAATAATACTTTTACAGAAGCAAACTAGAACATAATATATGTTTCATTATATTCGTATATCTAGGTCAAGAATCTAAATGTGGCACAGCCACTTTTACAAGAGTAATATAATAAGAGAAGACTACAAAATGACCTAAAAGATATTTCAAATGGACGGCGGACTTAATACTATTTAGAAGCTTTTACCTCGAAGAGTACCTATTTTGTTTCTTCCTAAGTTTCTACAATATAAGTAACAAAGTAAGACCCTAGTCATAACAAGCGCCCGAAGTGCGCGTCTTGTACGCTGTGTTTTGGGCGCTCAAAAATATTGTATGAATTTCTATGTAGCAAATTATAACAAGAGCTGCCGTTAAAGGCGAGCTAAGGCCGCCCGGGAGGAAGCGTCATACGCGCGTTCGATTCACGTATGACTCGCCCTCCCGGGTGCCTTTAGCGCGCCTTCGACGCGTGGACGCAAGTTCCTTTTTATTATTATTATTTCGTTCATTCATCTTTATACTTATTGAATACATTATTGAATATTTTTATAAAAAAACATGAAAAAAAACATATAAAAATGTAAAAAATTGTAGCCCACCGGTATCGGGAACAGGGTCCAAGCTACGGACGGTCTGGGCTCCAGAGAGAGCAACCTCCTAACAATGCGAGCCGTGTCCAGAAGTACCGCTTTCTGAATCAAGCCTTTGATCCAGCTGTCTAACGAGAGCCTCCTCATGTGTTGGTCGAGGCTCGTATTTTGAGGGTTCAAAGTTACAACAAAATGTGGAAATCTTGTTGCGTTTGAGTGTAAACACAGCGCAATGTACGCGCGCCTCGGGCGCTTGTTATAGCTAGTCCTTAATGTAGTACAAAAAAAAGAGGTTAACTTCATATAACAGTCAACAAAAGAAGTTATTAACCAAGCAGGTGTATGTCTAGCCCATACCATGTCTGTATGTCTAGCCGAGCTATTCTGTAAAAATTTAGGTGAAGTGAGCTTGAAATGAGCTAAAAATAGCGTCTATCCTATAGAGGTATGAGGAACAGTGTGTAAAGTTCACTCATCCTCCATAAAAAAGGGAGGATCCTCCGAACAGACGGGTGTTGTGTCTGGCGGGCAACTGCCAACAACTGATTGATGTCGCGACGTTGTATGTATACTAGTCGCGCAATAAACCCTGCTTGGGTGATGCAGGATTTTGCGTGACGTCAGTGTGATGCGTAGTTCGCATGTGGTGAAGTAGCTGCCGCCACAATCCCAAGCATCAGATGGAATGAAAACTCACTTCAAGCTCAGCTTCAGCTAATGTTTTAACGGAGAGATTTTTACAAAATAGTCCGGCTGTAGTTAAATCTCTGATATTGTTCCTCTGAGTGCGTATCATGTTTGTTTTTGTTTTCATTTTACCCACACTGCACTAACTGTCACCCTCAGGCTAAGCGTATCCTGAGACGCGGGTGACGCAGATCAGCACAGTACAGATTTTGCAGGTAGTCGAGGCAGACATAGGCCGCGAGCGCATGCTGCGACGCAGCTACACAAGACACATTCGCGTCCTAGCATACAAACAATAGACGTGTGGTAAAAAACACGTGACAATCTGCACGCGTCGCGCAAAAATCTGTGCCCGCACTACGACGAGACGCAGAGCAGGACAGATACATGTCTGCTTTTCACGTGCCTGCGCCGCAGCGTACGCAGCTCTCAGTACGTTCATGCATTACAAAATTTGCTCTGCCCTGCGCTGCGTGGACCTGCGTCAACTACGTCACAGTACGCTTAGCCTTATTGTCGCTCGCATCCTAGGGGCTCTACGATATGAACCAGGACATGATCTATATGTATACCAGGTATCGTCAAAATCCGGTAATTGAGTAACAAACATCATAACTCACAGTCATATCATTATTATTCGCAGGAAGTACAATAGAAAATTAGCACATGCAATCATACAAAAAACACTGAACAACCAAAATAAACAAATTCAACAAAAAAAGACAAATTCAACAAAAAAAGACAAAATGTCAACAGACTTCCGTTGTACCTACTGAGAAACGAAATCTATTTCAACAGTACCTACAAATATGCGAAATAAATAAATAAAACTTCAAGACGAATGAGTTGAGAGATTGAGAAATAAATGTGTATTTGAATTATGACAGGATTTGAGAAGTGGAAAGATAACCAATAATGTTATATCAAGAAGCATTGGATCGGAATTAGGAACTGATGTATCGAATGAATTTTGGGTAGCAACAAGCCGTGTGCCGTGTTCTCATCGGCAAAACTGACGATCTTCAATACAAACTTTCATCCCTTTCGAGGATGAATTTTCAAAAACCCTTCCAAATGGCTGACGTTCGTTATATAAGAGCGTGCGTTCTGAAAGTGGGCAAGGTCGCAAATAACAGTCAATTATTTCGCTGTTTTTATTAATTTGGCAATATTACTGTTTAGAAATATGAAACATCGCTTCTATGTGTTAAAAAATCTCCTTGTAAAAAAATTACAAAAATTATTGATTGCATGCATATTTTGCTAAAGGTGACTTTCTATTTATTTGAGGATTACACTAATGGATAGATTGTTAAACAATCTCAATACTTCACGTTTTATTTTATTTAAAAAAATCGTATTTTTTTTAACAAAAATTGTGTGAATTCGTCGAGTGCAAAGAGCGGGATACACCGGGAGGGTCAGAGAAGGATCGAACGCTAAAGGTCGCTCGCTAGGGGAAAGGCCTTAAACATTCTCCATTTCGAAAATATAACTATAGTTATACAAGGACCTATTGTCACGTGGCCAAACTCGGAACTAACGCCGCCATCTTGTTTTTCCCTACACAATGTCTACAACATCCCACAACGTTTCACAAATGTTTACCAACAGCGCCCCCCTGTCAATGTCATTGAAGCGCCAACACATTTTTGTAGCACTCCACACCTACCTCTTTAAAAATTTAAAGTTTAAAGGTAGGGATGACGCGCATTGAATACTTAACAAGACTAACAATAAGATAAAAAAAACAAAGTTCTGAGATTTAAGTCCAATTTTTTTTTTTTTTTAATCTAGTAAAACCTAGCTTAGAACATCTAACTTTAGGATTTTATTTTCACACTGCAATGAAAAGAAAATTACGAAGTGCTGCTTAATATTCGAAGCATTTTTATATATACAATAAGATTAAAAAGATCTAACTCACCAAGTATTCAGTAGTTCAGTACGCCGGCTGCAAGTCTAATGAATTTTGAAGCAGGTGACATGCCGAGCTTATAAAACGTTTGAGTAAAACACAATGATTGAAGTAGGAACAATCTGCATTGTTGCGATTTACTTTGTTTTCGTTTTTGGCATTCGACAGGTGCCCATAGTACCGATATGAAATTATCTGTTCTTTTATTTTTAGGAAGTCAGCCATTCTTTCAGTTCAGTCACGGTCATTTTCTCCATCACTTTCGCTTCATACATGCGCTCCCTATTTAAACAGTGTGATGAGTCTATCTAGCTCAAATTGGTTTGTTTTGTAGTTTTGTAGATTAATGTCTACTAGACACATTTTAAATTGTTCTCCTTAGTCTCTAATTTTTTCATATGTGAATGTCATGCATACCAGTCATTTGCATGGTTACTGAAATGATAATTTTAAATGTTATTTCATTTGAATTGTAAGTGACTGTGCTGTTGGTGTGCTTATGATAAATAAATAAATAAATAAATAAAATTTACGCAATTTTTTTTTTCGCTTTGACTGTTTCAACTTTGAGAAAATGCCTATTTCATAACAGTGTGGTTTCGAAAATACTTTGTTTGTAATACCATATTGTTTTTATCACTAAGATAATCAGCCTATAATGTTCTCATTGTTGGGAGACAAGCCTCCTCTCTGTGAGAGGGAGTGGGCCGTAATCAACCACGCGGGCCCAGTGCGGTTGGCAGGTATCCCATGTTTTCAAATTTTTGTTTCTAGGACATGCCAGTTTCTTCACGATGTTTTCCTTCACCGTTTTGAGCAGGGGTGATGAAATTATTTACACAAAGTAAGTAGCCTGCTTGGGATCGAAACCACGACTTAATTAACTCTTAAGTCGCGGCCGTTACCACTGGGTCACCACCACTATATCAATACTTTAGGAGGAAATTCCATTAAAATCTTGCGGAAATGTATTATTTTCGTGACTGTAGGTAAATAGGTAGTTAAGTTAATCTTTTATGGTAATTTGACAGCCTTGTTTGTCTAAGGCCGCGCGCACTTTGGATGCGCTTTCGTACGAATTCCTCTCGTGCATACACGTACGAACACGCACGAACGATCCCGACCTTCCAAGTACAAAGGAAGCGCACGACTGGGTGCGACTTTGTCGTATGTATAGTTGCGACTTCCGAAAACAATCCGAACTTGTTGGGATATGTTCTATTTGACGGAGAAAAATGTATCCAGTGTGCGCACTCAATAGGGATGTTGACTTAACATTTTTTTTTGTCCGTCGTATAGATTATTAAAAAATATTGCACACGTATTTTTCTTTTTTTACATAATCAAAAGATTACGGCAATAAGTTAAAATGTGGCATGACGTCACTACCCGGTAGATTTTATACCGACTTAAATTATGACGTAGCGAGCCCGCACTTTTCAACTTTAATGCGTTTTATCTAAACCATTTTTTATTAATATGATAAAGCAACAAATACGTGTCTAATATTTTATTATTATCTGACTGACGAACTTAATAGTTTTTTTTTTCCCCAGTTAACATCCCTATTCGAACGACCATGGTCGTATGTATATGCACGAGTGAAATTCGTACGAAAACGCATCTAAAGTGCGCGCGGCCTTAAACTCAAACTCAAAGCATTTATTTCAAATAAACCAATTACAGGTACTGTTGAATTGTCAAGGGGTCGGTCAGTCAGAAATATGAAGCAAGTTGCCCATTCCAACGCGTAGTAGGTTCCTATGTAGAAGAACAGGCAAGAAACTCCACGGACACTCTTTTAAAATATTCTCTCTTCAAATGGTCGTGAGTGTGACTGCTGAGCTTATAAGGACTAGTGGTTCATCCCTAAGTTCTTCTAGCTTGTACTTCTATCCATCCTTTTGAGGAATACATGCATGATGTTAGGTTAGACTATTCTTTTAGTAAATAGGTTTATGTTAGATCGGAGGTTTGTAATAATAAAAGTATGGAACCGTGATTAGATTGTTTATAACCAACTTCCAAAAAGGAGGCGGCTCGTTCTGTATGTCCGCCGATTTCTCCGTCAATTGAGATTATGTTTTTTTTTTTTTTATGAAAGTGTATGCTCCCAAGTTGGTCCCATATAAATTTTAATACTATTACTATTTTAACTTTGTTTGGATAGTTTTTGAGTAAGCTTCATTAATACGTATTTTTCACACTTAGTATATTATTCTAAGCGGGAAAAATACTCAAACTCAAACTCAAAGCATTTATTTCAATTAAACCATTTACAGGCACTTTTGAATTGTCATACATGTGGATGATATACGATAATGATAACTACCTGTCACTGTTATTTGAATTTGTGTTGGGTAGGTACTACAACGAAAAAGTGCAAAATAAAATAACATTTACATAAAAATTAAACAGACTTAAAAAAAAAAGACCACAAAGTGAGTCGGTGGCAAAAAACAAAAATTCAAAACCAAAGACACTCACTTCCGAAATTAAAGTAATTTTTCACTTTGTAGGTAGTGTTTTTTTTTCGAGGTCGGTTGTTTTCTTTTTGAAAAAGTTTTTAAAGGTTTGGAATATACTGTTACATGCTGTCTATTTAGCTAAGTGATGTTCACGTTTTTAATATGAGAGGTAATTTTAGCACTCATACAGAATCTATGACTTCTGTGTATTTGAAATGTATTCAAGGCACATGAAAGCCATAAATTCAGTTCTGGTCGCATAACTACATATTAATGTGACCTGAATAGAATGCCTCATATCTATATTGGTCCTGAGAACGTGCTTTTGAAATCAGATAGGTAGTATATTCATTCATATTCATTAGTGAGGTAAGTCTTCTTATAGATATCTTCAGCCATTACTCATGAAATATCGATATAGCTATATTTTAAATCGAATATGCTACAATGGAGGAACAAAATAATATTGCTGAGCAATTTTTCTATGTTTTTTTTTTTTCTGCACGTGGTTCTTTAACGCGGCATGTAAACTTTCAGACATCGTTCATCTTAGCTAAGTGTTAATACTTGCAACTGTCTTCTTCTAATTCAAAGAGAAAGAAAGAGAGAGAGAGAGAGAACACTGGCAGAAAAAACAAAAGAAAAGAGTAAACTGATTACAGTGTCGTGGGATAAAATTGTACACATCAAATTGTGTCACAAATGAAAATCCAAGATCGCGGCTGCAAATTTTTTAAATTTTTTCGTCATGGGTGTCGTTTTCATAGTTTTCGAGGGTGCTAAAGCCGATAGTGAGGTCAAAATGTAAATCCAAGATAGCGGCTCGCCATAAGCTGATAAGTGATGATCAGGTCGAAGGTTGAAGCGAGCTTAACCCGGAATCCTTAAACAAAGAGGACAGATATAGTGATAGTGGAGTTTCTTGCCCATTCTTCTCCATACGAAAACTACCTTTTGGAAGACGCTACTAGAATCAATTCAATTTGTTGTAAAATGGACGTTAAAAGTGCCTTTTAAGTGCCTAATTACGTTTTGCTAGCTAATTTAATTTGACCCGGGTATATATATACCTTTTATATATAACTTTTATTTATAACTGACGAAATGCGGGTGCCAAAAGTAGTCTATATCTTAACCCAGGTTATGGTCTACCAATGTGTAAAATTTCATCCAAATCCGTTCAGCCGTTTTAGTTTGAAAGCGTAACAAATAAACAAACTCACTTTTACATTTGTAATATTAGTTAGGATTGTCGTCTCCACATGGTATTTACCTACTTACCTACATTTTTATCATTTACTCGTATGTACTCGTATTCTATCAACAAAACGACAAGTTTGCTGTACAAATAAATATATTCTTATAAACGACTTATATTTTATTATGAGAAGTAAGCGCTTTGTGATTTGTACTGTAGGTAGGTCCTATTTCTTAGAAATATATTCAAAGAATAATATAAAGCAACATTTTCTTGGAAGGAGTCTTTTATGTGAAGTATTGTGAGTAGGAATGGATGTTAAAACCCACTCATAGTTCTTATACCCACATTACGTTCCATTTATAAGATACTAGCTGCCCGCCCCGGCTTCGCACGGGTAGCACTAAGTACTTATCTATGGCGCACCTATCTACCTACCCTACTCTACCTACCTACCCTACCTAGATAGATAGGGTAGGTACCCAACCTACCCTAACTACCCTACCTACCCTACCTACCCTACCTACCCTACCTACCCTACCTACCCTACCTACCCTACCTACCCTACCTACCCTAACTACCCTACCTACCCTAACTACCCTAACTACCCTACCTACCCTACCTATCCTACATACCCTACCTACCCTACCTACCCTACCTACCCTACCGACCCTACCTACCCTACCTACCTACATAAAGAAAGAAAGAAAGAAAGACACATACCTACCTACATACCTAATTACTTAGGTATGTACCTACATACCTACCTACATACCTGCCTAAATACCTACCTACCTACATACATACCTAGCTATTTACCTACTCTACCTACCTACCTACATACATACCTACCTACCTACCTATCTACATACCTACCTACCTACCTACTTACATATTTACCTACTTGCATACCTACCTACCTACAATCACCCATATACATCCAAAGAACCTTGTCCTGAGAATAACGAACACAACAAAAAAATTATTATCAGATTTGGTGCAGCCGTTCTCAAGTTATGCCGTGACCAGAAAAATAGGGATTCATTTTTATTTATAAGACATAATAATGTAATTCTAAGTCAATCAATCTCCCTAGCCTTTTCTCAGCTATGTCGGGGTCGGCTTCCAATCTAACCGGATGCAGCTGAATACCAGTATTTTACATGGAGCAACCGGCTATCTGACCTCCACAACCAAGTAACTGGATAATACGTACGATACCCCTTGGTAAGACTGGTTGTCAGATTTTGGGGCTTTTGTCGACCCGTAACGACTTTACGCGTAATGAAATTCCTAGTACGAGTTTGATAAAATTCCTGACACCAAGTTTTGTCAGGACATTGCGATATTAGGGGCTTGCCTACCGTCATTATGTTCTAACCATCCGCCATCTCTATGTTAAAACATAACTCCGCAACGCGACCGTTCAGGATTTCCCACGAAATAATGAATGCCCAGTTTTCCCCGCTCAGCGAATCCAACCGAGCAACCCAAGTTCCTCCACTAAATCAATCACGAAACTTAAGTTAGATTAAAACATTTGCAACTACGTAGAAAATAATTCCACGACCACGTTTATTTCCGCATATAGAACATCGGTTTATAACTATTAAGTTTTAAGAAATATAAGTGCTAACACTTATATTTCTTAAACCTTAATAGTTCCGTACCACTACTAACCGTAATTGTATATTGTATATAAAGGGGAATACATTATGACACTACTTAGATGTAGCATCGGCAAAATTCGTAAAACCGATCACCATCTGAACTAATTACGCCTTCAAAATCACCAATATTTAGCTTTAGGTGAAAATGATCTTTACGCAAACGCAATGAAGAAGTCTTATAACCAAATACATTCGTAAAATTGAAACCAATGGATGCAAATTTTAAAATTTATGCTACATCTAAGTTGTGTCGTACTGTACCCACAATCGAACAAAACATGGTGAAGATGAACATCGAACACACCACCTTTGGTTCGTCCGTGTAGACGTAAATTAGCATAGCAAACACGAACACCATATGAACACAGTTAGACTTGTGTTTGTGCTCAACCGCCCCGGTCTCTTTAGTAGCCAGGGATTCGAAATTGGATCACCACGAACATTTTTGACGAACACAGGGTTTGATGTTCGTTAGTGGTACCCGAATGCGAACGGAAGTGTCCGATGTTCGGATTCACCATGTTCTTGTTAGTTCGTGACGCAAGAACATGGTGAATCCGAACATCGGACACTTCCGTCTTGTTAGTTCGTGACGCGGGGTAGGGTCTGGATTTATGCTTTCGCGGTTGCACAACGACATGCTTTGCTTCGCTTTGCTTGGTAGTATAGATGCAGGCCTACCCTTCTGCCTCCTTCAGAGGCAGAAGGGTGGCGGGGTCTTGAGGGAGAGCGCTACAGTCGTGTAGATCCTCAAGGCAAGTCTGGCGGATGCACCTTCCCGAGGTTGCCACCCCGTTCTTGGTCTAATTCTTTAAGAAATAGACGTAACTAAAACCACCAGGCGCCATCGCACACCCACCCCATCCCCACTCCATCCTACCCATTTCCCAACTCCTCCCAATTCCGCTTTGCCAACTTCCACTCCTAACCGTGACCCCCTGTGACTGGGTGGTGGCGGGCTCGACTATCACTAAAATCAGCTGATGGCGAGTAGGAGTAAACAGTCACCTGCGCTAGGACCTGCGCAGTTGAGCGCCGTGTGCGGGGATGAAGGAGTCCTGGGGGGTTGAGCCGAGCGGCTCTGGTTGTAATGTGCCCGTAAGGCAACACGCCCCCTTTGGTCTGGATTTCAAGTAAAACGGTGGCCCTACCCAATAGCCAGGGGTAGGGAAATGGTCATAGTGTCCCGTCAGAGGGTCACTGGCGAGGTGCGTGAGGTCCGCGGAGGTCGTCCTCGGACGGCCGAAGCGGTAGGTAAAGGTCATGCTGACGGTGTAAGTGAGGGTTGATCAGTTCGTTGGCCAACGCCAACCCGATCGAGCACCCGACGTCGCACTGTAAACCAGCCTTGCGCACCTATATCTCTCTGGTAGTCCTAACGTTCGAACTCTTTCTATAGTAAGACGTTCCCAGTTGCGGGCTCCATGGAGGGTGGGAGCCAGAGAGATGAAGTTTACAAAAAAAATTTAATATGGATAACCAAAGGCCATTTAAAAAAACCAACACCAGAGTGGAGGCGAAAGCCGATGAGACTCTGAAGGGAGGTGCTTGCACCTCTCTTGCCCCTGGTGGCCTGGCGGCTAACGCCCCGGGTACCAGCGCGGGTGACGGTCCGGCTGTGGCGAGAACCACAGCTAAGACCAAACCCAAAAGGTCCCAAAACATACAAAGGACGTCGGCGCTGACTGGGACCAGTACCGACCCTTCCAAAAAACAGGCGAAGACCTCGGCGACGACTAATTCCACTGCCGGTCTGACCCTCTCCACACAGATCCCGGCGCCGGGTAACACCGGTACCGAGGATCTTACCAAACAACCTCCCACTCCTGTGGCTCCTCTAGCCTCCTCCCATCAGATGGCCACCAGCCATCATACGGAGACGGCCGGCTGCACCGAGGACGTGTTCTCACGCGCCTGGCAAGTGGTGCAGAAAAGCAAGGGCAAGGGTAAAGGCACTCAACAAGCCCGTTGCCCCTGCACCGACCCTTCAGGTCCAACGGCAGCCTCAGTACAGAAACGCAAGGGCAAGGGTAAATATACTCAAAAAGCCCGTTGCCCTTGCGCCGACCCTTCAGGTCCACCAGCTGCCTTAGAGCAAGGCAAAAAGAGGGACAGAGTGACGAGGAAGGAGCGACGCCAGGAGCGACGCCAGGCTCGCGTTTTGGCTGGTAAGGGCTCCAGTAATAAACAGGTTACTGTCGCCTGCTCGGACATACGGACAAGCACTCAGCTTAACTTCTCCGCCGGAAAGCGGCTGCAGGCAGAGGCCGGCACTAGCCGACCAGCGCCCAGTCAACCGCCAACCGATGCTCCCG
Organism: Agrochola macilenta; assembly: GCA_916701695.1. Lineage (NCBI taxonomy): Eukaryota > Metazoa > Arthropoda > Insecta > Lepidoptera > Noctuidae > Agrochola > Agrochola macilenta. The sequence continues at coordinate 5,549,422 of OU753564.1, read as the reverse complement.
AGAGGCCGGCTCTGGTAACCAACACCACACAGCGACCCGATTGGAAGGATCAGGCTGCGGCCAAGCGAGCTATCAACGAGACATTGACACCTCGGGGAGAGCATAAGCGGCCGCGTCTTGATCAATCCAAACGGGTCGCCCAGCGAAGCTACGCCCAAGCTGCCAGCGCTACCCTCGACGTCGCGATCACATGTGACCGCACGGGGTTCCTCAGCAAGGAAGTATCGGACCAGGTACTCGCTGCTATCCAGAAGCAGATCATTCTCGAGGCCTGCTCCCCTAAGCAAGACACTCCAGGGCCGACCTTCAACGCAAAGCCGCTGTTCGCCGGGGGTGTTCTAAAACTGTGGTGCGGGAACGACCACACTTTAGCCTGGCTAAAGAAAACAGTCTCCGACCTACCTCTCCCAACTAGCATCTCGTTAGTCGTCAAGAGCCAGTCGGAGATCCTGAAACGAGCACGATGTGGAGTCGTGATCCCAGACGAGCAGGGGGTCTTTGGAGAGCCGACCAACATTGGGCGTGTTCTCTCATACCAGAACCCGTGGGTCGACATAAAGAGGTGGGTACTTCTTCATGCCGACAAACAAACAGCGGCATGGTTCGTGGTGGTCGGTGTTCCTGTGGACCAGATCCCGACCCTGATGGAGGCCGGACGCCGTCTCTCAATAGGTTTGGGGACGGTGTACGTGAAGTTTCAGGGTCGGAACGGCAGGTTCACCGACGTCCCCGACGGATGGGACCCCGCCACGGGTTCCATTTGTGAGGCGCTGACGCAGCTGCCGCAGACACCAACAGGGGCGTCTACACCCCCACTACACAACCCGGAGGCATCCGCGGCTGAATCTGCTGTAGCAGAGCCGGCCGCCTTTGCTGCCGCCACCGTGGGCGCCGTCCCTATATCGGGCGAGGAGCTGGACGACATGCTCCTGTCTCCGGCTTCGGGCCCGGGAGGAGACGGCTTCGACGAGGGCGACCTGTTTGCCGGGCTCAGACTTGAGGGGGACGAGGAGGGTTCGACCTGCGATGGCGTCCCTTTCGTCGGCCTGTAGAGTCGTCCAGGCAAACCTCCACCACAGCCAGACCGCGACGGCTCAGCTTCGCAAGTGGCTGGAGGCTCAACACACGGCCATTGCCTTGATCCAAGAGCCGTGGATCAGGGCGGGCCGCATACAAGGACTCACTCGACCCAATCTTGGCGGTAAGCTCCTGGTCACCACAGACCACGATCACCCCAGATCGTGCATCTACGTCACAGGTAACCTTAAAACACAGCTCTTAACTGACTTCTGTTGCAGAGATGTCTCTGCAGCAAAGCTGCTTATACAGCGCGACAACACCATGGAGATGGTGATAGTTTTCGCCTCGGCCTACATGCCTGAGGCGGAGGCGCCGCCTCCCCACGAACTCGCTCGACTCGTGAGCCATTGCGAGAGTTGCGGGTTTGAGGTCGTTGTCGGCGCCGACGCAAATGCTCACCACCAACTGTGGGGCATGGACACGCAAAATGAGAGGGGTAAGGCCTTGGTTGACTACCTATTCTCGACTAACCTATCCCTACTAAACACTGGCTCCGAACCAACATTCGTAACCAGGCGAAGCCGCACAATCATAGATCTCACTCTGGCAACAGAGGGCGCGGCGGAAATGACCACTGGGTGGCAAGTCTCTGAGGAGGCCTCCTGCTCCGATCATAGGTGGATCCGCTTCGACATCCAGGTCTGTGTTCCACCGATAACACCACGGCGTTATCCGCGGAAAACGGACCGTGCCATCTACACACGCAACCTTGAATCCAAGCTTGCGACACTAAGCGATCCGATGACATTGACGGACCCGACACAGATTGAGGCACAAGTAAGCCATCTTACTAAGTCAATCATAGACAGCTACCAGACTGCCTGCCCAGAGACCACGCCGCGCAACATACCGGGTAAACAACCCTGGTGGGGCGCTGATCTGGAGCGCAAGCGCGGCAAGGTGAGAACGGCTCTAAATAGAGCAATGAACACATGTGCGGATGAGGACTGGGATGTATACTACGCGGCCAAATCCAGCTACAAAAATGCATCAGATTCAGGAGCACCTCGGGTTGGCGTAAATTCTGTGGTAGTATTGAATCTTGTCAGCAAGCAAACAGGGTAAGGAAAGTACTGGCGCAACAACATAACGCTATGCCTGCCAGCCTCCGCAAACCTGATAACACACTCACATCGTCACCTGAAGAAACTAGACGTGTCCTAATCGAAACCCACTTCCCTGGATGCGTCTTCGCGCAGATAATTGACTGGCAAGATGTAACCCAAACACCATCAGACAATGATTGGAGTTACGCAAGTAGGGTGATCACGTTGGAGAAACTCCAATGGGCCATCCGGAGCTTCCATCCTTTTAAGGCAGCTGGTCCTGATGAAGTGTTCCCCGCTTTACTACAGTGGGGGGGTGTTTCTGTCGCAATAAGACTGGTGCCTTTAATGAGAGCGTGCCTGGCCTTTAGATACGTTCCTAAAGGATGGAGGGAGGTGAAAGTTATATTCATTCCCAAGCCAGGTAAGGGTGACTACACAAACGCCAAATCCCACCGACCAATCAGCCTGACCTCCTTTCTACTAAAAACTCTGGAAAGGTTATGTGACAGGGAGCTGAGGGACGGCGCTCTAAAAACCATACCGCTACATGGTAATCAGCACGCATACAGCTCCGGTAAGTCGACCGAATCTGCTCTTCATCTAGTGGTCAGCCAGATAGAGGACGTGATTCATCAAAAAGGCACCTGCCTGGGCACTTTTATAGACATCGAAGGAGCCTTCGACAAAACCAACTTCTCCAGCATTAACAGCGCTCTCTCCAGACATGGAGTAGAACAGGTACTAACGGACTGGATTACAAACATGTTAAGCAAACGAGTGGTTCGCCTTGAGGATGAGCGGCAGTTGGCTATGATAGCCAGAGGCTGCCCCCAGGGAGGGGTTCTGTCCCCCCTCTTATGGAATCTGGTCATTAATGACCTTATTACTAAACTCAACGCAAACCGCTATTATACAATAGGGTATGCAGATGACCTCGCAATCCTTGTATCGGGGAAGGTGACGGGAACGATCTGTAACCTCACTCAGCAAGCACTACGTATAGTAGAAAGTTGGTGCAGGGAATTTGAACTATCAGTGAACCCCACTAAAACTGAACTAGTCATGTTCACCCAAAAACGAGCATTAGGCCCCTTCCGCCTCCCCAAACTGTTCGATACAGAACTCCAGTTGGCCAGTGAGGTCAAGTACCTCGGGGTCATTCTAGACAGTAAGTTAAACTGGAGCAGTCATGTAGACAACAAGCTAAACAGGGCCTGCATCACCTTCTGGCAGTGCAGGAAAATGATAGGTAAGAAGTGGGGCCTATCCCCCAAAATAATACTGTGGCTTTATACAGCAGTGATCCGCCCCATGATCGCTTACGGGGCCGTGGTCTGGTGGCCCCGAACTCAGCTGGTTACAGCCTCTAACAAACTACAACGCATGCAAAGACTAGCCTGCGTGGCGACCACGGGCTGCATGAGGACTACTCCGACTGCAGCAATCGAAGCCATGCTGGGACTGCCCCCGCTCCACCTGTTTATACAGCAGGAAGCGACAATGGCAGCGGTACGTCTTAATGCAATCAATCTCTGGGGTAAGAGAGACACACAACACACCGTGCTGCTTGAGGGACTCAATAATGAGTTCCCTATCACGAAAGCCATTAATGATCGGATACCCAAATAATTTATCTTCGATAAAAAATACAGAATCCAACTTCATGAGGATCGCAAATGCGAGGGGCTGCGCCCCGCAGAACTGCGAATCTTCACTGATGGATCCAAAACAGGTAGTGGCACAGGTGCTGGGATCTTCTCTGAGGACTTCAACATACATATAGCCACACCGTTGGGAGTCCACAATACAGTATTCCAGGCCGAATGCATGGGTATATCCCTTGCCGCTTTAGCCATCATGGCCAGGAAAGTTAAGGACTACTCGATACGTATACTCTCAGACAGCATGGCTGTTCTGCAAGCGCTAAACAGCCACACTGTTGACTCTGGGCTGATATACGAGTGCCACCAGCGCCTTAACCAGGTGGGTAGCCTCAATAATATTACCATTCAATGGATCAAAGGACACAGCGGTTCGCGGGGTAATGACGCTGCCGACGAACTTGCCAGAAGGGGATCGAGCATGGCACCAGTGGGGCCTGAACCCATTGCGCCACTCCCCTTCGGGTACCTACGCACTCTGGTAAGGAAACGAACCAGGGACCAACATCACAAACTATGGTCGGACCACGGTGAGTGTAGGCAGGCCAAGGAGGCACTACCTACAATTGATGGCCGCCTCACGAAACAGTTTCTTCGACTATCGAAACAACAGCTACGTACAGTTACAGCAGCTGTAACTGGCCATGGGTCATTTAATAAACACCTCTTTGTCATAGGAGTCACAGACAGTCCGCTGTGCAGAGCCTGCATGGAGGACGACGAGACAGCAGCCCATGTGCTGTTATACTGCCCGGTGGTCGCCACATACAGGGCAAAGTACTTCGGTAACCCAGGTACCCTACGTGAGATTGTCAGCGACACCAAGGCATTGCTGGCCTTCTTTGTGGAGCTGGGGTGGATCGAATAACCAATTTTCCCACCCGTACGCAAAATACGCGCTTAGTCGTGGAGTTGCGGATACCAGCCCGTATTACCTATTACCTATTACCTATTAGTTCGTGACGCGTCTTGAAATTTAAATGTAAAGATAAAAACTGAAACTCATTAGAAGAAATAAGATCTAAAAAATAAAATTAAGTACATCCACGAGGCCGCCTCTTCCTTTTAGCGAAAATATCAAAACATTTTATGCAGTAGTTTGCGAATTAATCCGAGACACGTTTCAGGTGAATAGAGGTGGGAAATTATTTCCAATGAGAGGTTAGAGGCAAATATAGAATGTATTCAAGTAAATTGGAAAAATAATTCTGTAAATAGGTCCAAGTTATACGTATAAGTATACTTGGACATGCTCCAACCAGCCGCTTACTTGTGGCATGCAATAAATGAGTAGGTATTGAAATAAATGTTTTATTTCATTTTATTTTTATTGAGTAACTAGTACATAAGCGGTGATTACTACGATAGTCGTTCGACACAATGAACTCTTTCGATCTTTCTTACAGCTTTCGTGGTGGTGGGTGGTGATGCTAGAATGAACCCTTTGGTGTTGATGATATAGCTGTTTACCGGTAGTTTGCAGAATTATCGGGAACAGGTGATTTAGAGGTCAGTTTGAGCACTAAGGACTTGCACCTACCCAATCCTATCAAAAACACATTTTTGTGCAACCCACAACACTTGTAGCACATTAAAAACTTTTTACACAAATAAACAACCGACTTCCGAAAAAAACCACTACAAAGTGAAAAATAATTTTAATTTCGAAACTCGGTGTCTTTGGTTTTGAAATTTCGTTTTTTGCAACCGACTTCCGAAATTAAAGTTATTTTTCACTTTGTAGTGTTTTTTTTCGGAAGTCGGTGGTTCTTTTTTAATGTTTGTATTTTTCACTTTTTAGTTGTGGTACCTACCCCACACACCACTACCTGCTATGTAAATAACAGTCACAGGAAGTTATCATCATATCATCCACATATACTAAATGGGAAAAATACGTATTATTAAAGCTTACTCAAAAACTATCCAAGCAAAGTTAATAAAAATTATATGGGACCAATTCGGGAGGGAGCCTATCCTTTCATACAAAAAAATAATTTTCAAAATCGGTCCACAATTGACGGAGAAATCGGCGGACATACATAAAAAAAAAATATGCATGCATACGCGACGAACATATAACCTCGTCCTTTTTGGAAGTCGGTTAAAAATAGGATAAATAACATTAACTGGCGTGCGTGTATGATCAGATGTATGAATGTAAACGAAGCAAAAAGAGTATTTAGGGGTCATAAATGTATGAACGGATCGTAGCATGTGAGGTTCTACCAGCGCTGGGGCTCTGTCTCAGATAGGATCGCAGCATTATGCTGAGCTATGGCCGTTTTGTGTCGATGTGACGCATTTTCCCTCAACTTTTTTTTTTGTGTTGTTTTTTTTTGCGTCATGTTTACCGCTAATGAACGTATTTTCTTTCTTTCTTTCATTCTTTCTATTATTACTGAAAATTAATCATAAAGATAAAAAAAGAAGAAATATCAGGGAAACTGTAATTATATTTGAATATATGAGATTTTTTTAAATCTCCTTGTAAAACGCAAGAGATACAAAATTACATGATAACGTAATAATCCAAAGGAAGCCAGGAAGCACCTGATCAAAGTGCAATTTTATCATATTAGAACTTTGACGTCCTACAGAGGGATCGGTTTGCAGAAATTAATTTTGAGCTCCGTATAATTTAAGTTATGCTGCTTCTAGTAATGACATTTTAAAATTCATTCACTTCATTCATTTTTTCATATTTTTTTAAAATAAAAGTATGTAAAATATTTTATTTACTTTTATTTGTAATTCTTCTTGCTTGTGGTCGGAATTGCATTTTTAGGGTTCCGTAATAAACAAGGAACGCTTATAGTTTCGCCATGTCCGTCTGTCTGTCTGTCCGCGGCTTAACTCAGAGACTGTTAGTACTAGAAAGCTGTAATTTGGCATGGGTATACATTTTTTTTTATGGTATCTCCCCTACATGTAAAGTGGGGATTTTTTTTTCTCGTCTGTCCCACAGTGTTGAGCATCGTTGAAGAGGTCGTTCAAAAATATTGAAGGTTTGTGAAAATCATTTTTCAATTCAGGTATCCGTTTGCGAAATATTATATAATGAATGAAATATTATATTATATATTATATTATGCTTTAAAGTGGAAATTTTTAGTTTTTTTTTTTAGTCTAGTGTGGGGGACACTTGACTCTAACAAACATTTGCAGTAGGCAGCTTTTGCGGTAGGCAGCTGTTGCGGTTGTACTTGGATTTGTGAAAAAAATCACAGCAGTAGTATATATAACGAAGTTAAAAGGAAAACTATCAGAGCTAAGTAGTTAACGAGTAACAATCGACCAACTTAAATTTGCATTTTGAAAAACATGATCTCCCATACGGAATGTATGGGAGATCATAAGGGAGAAAATATTTTTCAACTACAATGTTAAGTTTGTTCTTGGGATAAATTCATCCCAACTACGGAACCTTTCATTGTGCGTGCTCCGACACGCACTTGGCCGATTTTTAAACCTGAGTTGGATATAAAGTCATTGAGGTAGAAAACTTAAGGATTGATCAAATAAATCAAAATTTTCAAATAAAGTTAGTTAATTGATTCAGGCGTGTCTTTGCGGAAATCCATTATAAAATACAATAGACGACGTATATTTAGTAACCTAATCCGCGTAACTAAACCGCGTTTCAAATTAAGTATGTGCCAACATTTTCACGAACATTGCTCCTTTGAGTAAATAGTTACTTTTGTTCTCTATTAAATCGTATTGGTATAAGCTAAGTTTAAACTGAATACTCGTATTCATTCTACGTTAATAATTTATGGTTTAAAAACCTTCTGTATCACTGTAAGGGTACACACCAAAGCCACAGTATGAATAAGTACAGTATTTTATCCTCATAGAAAACGGCCGAAACGACGCGGTTCGAAATCCCAGTGGATATCAGTACTCAACTGTATCTAGTGCGCGGTAGTTACGCACAGACGCGGTAGGTTTATCTATCGAGCGGCCGTAGGTAATTATTTCAAGGTCACTACCGAGATATAATACTGCTACCTACTTAATTATTCTGAGCCAAACCTGCCTCAGCAGCGGGCTCATTTTAAACAAAATTTATCCGACTTGCCGGCTACCCGCCGCGCGCCGGCACCCCCGCTTTGGTGTATAAACACCATAACATCGCAAGTTCTCGGAGCTGTTAATTCACCAATTTAGAAAGAGTTTTGTACCTGTCCATTACTCATGATGTTTACTTGTTTTTAAGACAAAGAAGGGGGAATATCGAGGTCTGGTTACACTGGTCGGGATTTGGAATGGGAGTTTATTAGATTTCGTCATAAAATAGATAGGTTCAAAAGGTCGGGTCCAAATGCTACGACCGAAAACGCACGCACACAAAGACCCGTACGTACAGAGATTTCTAACTCAAACGAATGCGAGTTGCAAGTGCGCGTGCACTCGCTGTACGTGAAGCGTGTCGATGTGCGTGCGTTTTAGCTCGTTGTATGGAGTCGACCTTTTGTACCAATCTATTTGTTATTCCGTGGTCCGATGCTTGGATATGACGGGAACAAATTTTTATTAAAGACACCGGAATTATCCCTTTGTATTCGTTACAAGGTACTGTTTGTTTTTGCATTGTCGGACTAATTGGCGCTCGGTGAACGCCTCTGAAGGATGAAAAAACAATTTAATAAAAGAAGAGGGTATTCAATAGTTTGATATAATTATCTACTAAATATTCAAATAGCGCACCGGGAGCCATAGCGTTGGATGGCCTCCCACAAAGTGGTCTGATGACCTTGTGAAGACCGCAGAAATCTGCTGGATGCGAGAAGCACAGTAGGTACCGGTTGAGGCCTTCCAACGAGGAAGGCCTATGCCCAGCAGTGAACGTCTTTTAACTCAGTAGGCTTTTAGTTGTAGGCTTAACACACTGTAGATCTGTGGACCATTTTATATTTTGCTAAGTACCTGGTACTTGTTGATAGGCCTACACTGTCCTCTCATACCTTTTAACACTGTAAAACCATTTACTTTTAAAAGAGTAACCGTGGAGTTTTTTGCCGGCTCTTCTCCATAAGAAACGACCAATTGGAACCATGCACCTAGCTTCTGACGTTTCATAAGTGCCCTTGTAGGTTTATGTGAAATAAAATATTTTGATTTTGATTTTGAGTATCTTAAAATAACTTCTTCAACCATTTTTGTTGTGTTAGAAACTAACACTGTGTCTTATTAATGTACCTACTTATTTATATTTAATTATTCAGTAATGGCGACGAATGAAGCATTTTTATTTTATTTCAACATACAACAATGAACCTGCCAATTTAAGATGAAATTACGTGGTACGAATACTAACAAATGGTACTGACTATCTTGAAATATCTTTTTTTACATTTGAAGGTTTCTCAGTATTCAAAGAATGATGGAAAAACCAGAGGTTACCAGTATAAACACAAAATTACTATTTTTAGTTTTAAGTCTGCCTATTTTTTTTCCTATTTACCTTTTTTATCCGAAATAACTTTTCACGACCTTGCGCATTATAAATGCAGCAGATTATTCAATGTAATTATTTCCTCTCATAATAATCGCTTCGAAATGTATTCCATTCGCCTAATGGCCCCATCATCCATAATACACATTAGTTTTCCGTTTGCAAACGAAATTACAGTTCATAACTCATTTGATTTGAGTTCATACAAAGCGAAACAGATGACTATCGAAATAGATGGCAATCTAAATTACATCATGGTGACAAAACAACTGAGCATCCTCCATTTTGTTCCAAAAACTGTAGTCAACATACATGTTTATAATTTAGAACAAAATAAAGAAATAAACTCAAACAAAATAAAGAAAATGTCAAAAATTATGTCGAAAAAGATCTTACTGGTTGTGGTCTATTTGACGGTTCTGATAACCTTCGTAGCATGTCAGGAAGAAACTACGATGGCTGCAACCACGAAGGGTGATGAAGAAGAAGAGGAGGAACCTGCAAAGAAGGGCTGTTCCATCTGGTGCTGGATACAGAAGATAGCTATGTTTGTCATCTCTCAACTGCTGAGCGGTAACTGAACATTTGTATTGATTTCTTGATTGAATTATTTAAAGGAAATGTCTGTTTTTTATTTTGTAAATTTTTCAAAATATTTTTTCTTGCCTGCCAGTACACCAGTTTCCAACCTATCGCACAAAATAGTGCAAGCCCTGTGACTAAAATTTTATACAGCAAAAAGTTGCGAAAAAAATCTGAATGGTTTTTTTAAAACCTTGTGGGTTTTAAAAAAACCGTTCAGATTTTTTTCGCAATTGAATTGAAGCATGGGTTAAATCTAAAAGCTACCAAGATGTAAGTGTATTTCGAATTTGAGTAAGTAAATATAAATGTAAAAAGGTAATAAGTATGGTCTACGAAAACACAATAAAACCGGGTGGGAATTCTCAAAGCTTCCATAATGCATTGCTTAAATAAGAAAAAAAAACAGCATTTTGAAGGTAAAAGCATTGTTATTTAAAAATCGATCTAGATTGCCTTCAAAGGATTTCCAATTTGAATTTCAAATGGCTTTCCAGATTTTGTTAAGCTTATTTTCTAGAAGTATTTCAATTAAGGGTTCTTCGTGTGGATTTTTTACATTTACGAAAATAAAGTTTGTATTCAGAAATAGCAGCGTTCATTCATTTTGAATTATTTATTGGAAAAGTTGTACCTACACGATTTATTTGGAACGCAGTTGAAAATGAGTACGAGTAAAATAAAAATGAATGGTAGCATGTTCACTATATTTTGAAGCGCTGTAATTTTTTTCGCTTGCGAAGTGGTAAAATAAAAGCATTGGAATGCTAATTAAAGGCGAAATAAATCCCAGCAAAATTAAAAATTTCAGCAAGCCGGCCAGTTATTCCGGAGCCAATTGCGTTATTACTTGTTTTGGACTTTGTATTTTCTGTTTTTGTATACAACATATTATCAGATACATACTTTTTAAACTGGAGAAAATGTGGAAAATTTTCAAATTAATGTGGTTCGTATCTCCATTCTCAATCCTCTGGAGATTTACTAAACCAAATAACAGTATAAAGAAAAAAACTAGCCTAACAAATTGGTACAAGACACTTAACAAAAGGTATATTGGGTCTATAAATACAAATTAATTAGGAGCCACCCCCATGTCGGCTGTTGAATGAAATCCCCTATCTATTTAGAATCACGTTACTGAACAAACTGTATTCCTGTTAAAAGAATTTGTATTAACTCAGTGGGTGTGTTTTTGGAAATAAGATCCGCTATAATTAAATATATTGTAGTCTTTTGAAATATGGTCAAGTATACTGGGAAAAACTTTGTTATTAAAGTAGAATGACAAGTCGTTGATGAAAACAAATCGATTGGAAAAGTTTGACTAAGGTTTAAAAACTTAGCTTGGCTTGTACTTTAATTATTATCTATGGCCAAATATCTACACATCATCATTTCAGCTGAAAGACGTCCACTGCTCCCCCTAGCACCGCCATTTTGACCGGTTCCGTGATTCCCGCATCCAGCAGATTCCTGCGGCCGTCACCAGGTCATCGGTCCACCTTGTGAGAGGCCTTCCAACGCTACGCCTTCCGGTACGCGGTTGCCACTCCAGAACCTTTCAGCCCCATCGGCCATCTGTTCTGCGAGCATTGCACCCTGCCGACTGCCACTTGAGAAGTTTGCCAATTCGTCGGGCTATGTAGTAAATGAAGAGATCAGGAGAAACAAGGTAACCGACCTGGGTTCTCTCACGGATCTCTTCATTTCTGATTCGATCTCGTAGGGAAACTCGTAGCATCAATCTGCCTAGCCTTTTCCCAACTATGTTCGGCTTCCAGTCTAACCGGATGTAGCTGAAAACCATTATTTTACATGGAGCGACTGCCTATCTGACCTCCACAACCCAGTTACTAGGTAATACGATACCCCTTGGTAAGACTTGTTGTCACACTTTCGGACTTCTGACGACCCGTAACGACTGTCAAAGATCCAAGAATGACAGTCGGCACCAACGGCTTAATGTGCTTTCTGAGCCACCATCCACGGACTGACCGCGGCAAGCGTAGTTGCGGCTGTTACTACTTAGCCACGAGCCGCTCCACGAGGGAAACTAGCATAGCCCTCTTCATTACCCTTTAAGTGACTTTCAACACTTTTTAGATAAGCAAAGAAAACATTTAAAGAAAGAAAGAAAGAAAGAAAAATAAGTTTATTTGTCACAGAAACACGTGCTTAAATAAAAAGATAATAAACTCGAGTAGATAACGACAACATAACAATACCAAAACGACAACAATATAATAACGAAACAGAAATAGTTGGCAGCTGCTGGCACGTCATGACTGTGACGAGAAGGCTTCCACTCAGCATGATGCTGCGTTGATTACGCGCTTAGCGCTGATTTAGTGGCAAAATAATGTTGATATTCAAGTAGATAATCCATTTACGGGGCAAACATAATTGCCTAGTCAATGCTAGCCAAAATGAATTAAATAAAATAAATATCACACTGAATACAAACACTGAATTTCCATCTTCTTAGATCAAAATTAAGCATTAAGTCATTTAATAAGTGAAGCGTATGGCCATGGAAACTCAAGGGATTCTATTTAATTTGTTTCGTGCGAATTAGTTGCAGATCCGGATTGCTCTTTTGACAAACCAACGTGAAATCGTTCGTGTAGAAATTCCAATTGAATTGCTGTGACATGTTCTTAAAGGTTGCCTTAACTTGTTATTTGTTTGTTCAGCGAATCAACCAATTCATGGGGAAAAATAAAAATAAAACACTTAACTACGCCTTTTCATATATATATACAGGAAATGAGAACGCCGATTTGTATTTGTGAACGAAACTTTGGATCACGTAAATTAGGGTGGCGCCTAATTTACCACACTTTTTGCTTGGGGCATCAAAGAAATGACCCGGGGACCCACAACTTAATTAATTAATGGACACAAAATCTCTAACAGAAATAGTAAATGGTTCGTTTTTTCTGAAGAAATAACGGAGTTGTAAGACAATGATAAAGTTACTTTAGTAAGATTCTATATAAATGTGTGCAGTCGTTGAACACTTTGGCTTTTTTACAAACATCTTGCTTGTGCTGAGTGGCCTCTGCGCTTTCCATGCAATTGCCTCCGGAGTCAGAAATCCCGCTCCTTTGATCTAATTGGTGAGCGATTTTGACTCGTTTTCTGTAATAAAAAACACGTAAATAGAGATTGTAATATCGACGGAAAATTGTTATTGAAATTACATTTATTGTAATATTTACCTGTTTTGATTAATTTGCCAATTATACTGTATGGGAATAAGAAATGTGGCTAACTAATGAATTAAAATATAAATTATGAAATGCAATAATCAATATCCTAATACCGTTTCTTTTTTTTAAACTAAATATTCGGTGTTACGATATACAGTAATATAGCCAAATTAATCAAAACACTTCAATATTTGACAGCTATTTGCGACGTTGCCAACTTTTTGGATGAACGCTCTTAATCGATGCCAAAGACCCGCTGATTTAGTTAGAAGGTATTTCTACATTTTGATTTATGTTGTTGCAAAACATGCAAATTAAAAATGTAGTAAAGAGATTTTATTAAAATCTTGCAATTTTGTCCTTGTTCAAAACCATTAAAATGTGAATTTAGGAAAGAGTTACTGGCACTTCACCGTCGATATATATTTTTTCTAAGTATTAATAACTTACAGTGTATTCAAAAAAAAAAAAAAAAATAGTAGAATCATATATTTTTGTATTATATATATTTTTTGCGGAACGTCATTAATCAGTATTCACGTAATTGAGAATTGAGATGAAATTAAGAGGAATAGGTAATTACGTCAAAAGCAGTTGAATCCGTCCAAAATAAAATCACGATTTCGTCATACGTGTGAACAGACCGTAAGTTTTTCTGAGTGATCTTAAAAAAGTGTATTTTCTTGAGAATCTCTATTTAGTTGCCGACAGCCTCGGACCAAGTGTTGTTTTTATCATTTATCTAGATTTCGGCTCAACATATTTCTCGGGCTATCTGACAGTAATTGTTGGACGGAAACGATTTATATAGGAATGTTGGAGTGTAACTTCATTTATATTCTTAGGATTGAGACAGAAATTAAGTTACTAGCGAAAACTGACTGTTTTAACACAATTTAGAAAAATATAGTTATCAGTTTTTATTTTTTATTTTCAACTGTCTCTATTTTTGTCATCTTTGTCGTGTTCGGAAATAGCAGCGATTCGTAATTATTTTAAGTAATATTAAAAACCCCTTCCACATATGTTTCACTTTTTCAGCAACAGACTGTCTCATAATACGTATGCTTCAATATCGGTATGACTCACAGAACACAGTCCATCTACTCGTTTCTTTTTTTTAATAAGTATCATTACTCTAAAAGCAGCACTTACTTATATATCTCCAAATTAATAGCACCAGCGGCGCTCATGATTCCAAACTTCTTGAGCACACAGAAGATGATGCAGGGCTCATCAGACTCCTGCACCTCAATGCGCTTATTCTTAGGGTACATCTCACTCAAGCAATGCTCGGCAACTATGTCGCTTAGCCTGTCGTGAGCATACATCACCGATATGCGAGCGTACGCGAACCCCGTGAGCATTAGAAATGTGAAGAGTAGGAGATCTGGAATTGAAGAAATGGTGAGCATAAAAAGGTGATCATTACAGGTATGCTGGCAGTGACTCTATATAAGATGTTGTACCTATATAAAAGATGAGCAGTCTTGGCCCAGTGGTAACAGCACCGACTAACGAGTTGTAGGTCGTGGTTTCGAACCCAGGCAGGCGCTTTACTTTGTTTAAATAATTTCATAACTGCTCTCAAAACGGTGAAGGAAAACATCTTGAGGAAACCGGCATGTCCTAGAACTATAAATTCGAAGACATGTGACATCTACCAACCCGCACTAGGCCCGCGTGGTAGACTACATCCCCAGCTGTCCATTATAGGCTGATGATTATGCTTATGATATTTAAAATATATCATGGATTGGAGTGAAAGACGGTCTTAACAACGTTCTAGGAGAAGGCAACGGTGATGATAGAATACCGTGTAATATGCCAACTTTTCCCGAAGAACCATATCTCTTAAGAGCGTTTATTCTGAAGGTTGGCAGCGTCGCAAATAGATGTCAAATATTTCACTGTTTTGATTAATTTGGCAATATTACTATGTGAAAATAAAAAATGTGGCTAACTAGCGAACTAGAATATTGATTATGAAATGCAATAATTAATATCGTAACACCTAATATTAAGTTTTAGATGTAAAAAAAGTATTTGGAAACTTTCCACATGCGTTTTTTACACCTAAAATGGGTACAACATCAAATTAAATGTTATAATTGCAATTCATTATTAATATTCTAGTTCGCTAGTTAGCCACATTTCTTATTTATATTCAGTAATATTGCTCTATGAATCAAAACAGGTAAATATTTGACAGTTATTTGCGACGTTGCCAACTTTTAGGATAAACCCTCAAGCATATCTTTGATGTGCAAATATCTTAATATTATGGCAATATTGATTAACTTAGGTGGAAAATTTGTTATATGTACCTATGGCAATACTGACTATCGTGTTTGTTGCTAACTTCGCTTAGCAGCTTGTTGGGACTCGTCGAATGAGGTGCGTGTTTTTGCGGGCAATTTTTTGTGCAAGGTTAGGGTAACATTGCCCAGTCATTTGAGTAACACTCTTAACAGTAACACTTTTCATAGTGTCGTTTACATTCCTAAAGTAAACGCCATCTATACCAAAATTCTTGTACTGATTTTTATGTCATCTCCATATTTGCGTCAATAAATCAATGTGGGCAAAGTTGGCTAAAAGTCCACATAACTTTGCCCGCTAACAAAATCGAACAAATATTAAATTCAATGTTGAATAATAGTTAATTTAGCGATACTAACACATGCACACGATCTTACAGTTGTAGCTGATGAAGGAAAATACTTACGTCTCCATAGAAAAACCGTATTAAAATTGTAATTATTCGAAAAAAGTGGGCAAAGTTGGCATGTTTCACGGTACACTGTTCTCTTCCTGCTTGTGTCGTACTGGTAAAAAGGGGGATATGGGAGGACGGAGTATATCGTCCTCTTGGCTGATTATAAGAAACTGCGATCGGAAATCCGTCAGCCAAGCGTCGTAATTAAACTTATTTCTCATCAGGAACAAATGTTGCTAGATTTAGATCATTTAGTTATTGGTAACAGGCAGGTTAGTGGTAAACAGGGTAGATGTGGAAAGGATACGGAAGGCCTCAATCTTGGTGTTGCTTCGCAAATTAGGAAAGTTTCAAACCCGGAAACCTCATGCGGTCTTTGATCCAAGCTTATGTACGTAATTATGTACATACCGTCATTATTAATATGTTTTACCCCGCGTTTACATCCATACACAAGTTATGATATTGGTTTTCAACAAGACTTGTAAGAGACTTGTCAAAAACATGTATCCTAATTAATGTATAGATGTTGTTTCAGACATGTCTTGTTAGTTATTATTATGTACTTTTTTTTTTTTTTTTTTTTCCACGTTTTTTGTGTAACTTATTTTAGGTATATACGTAAACAGAGGACATAACATGTAGGTAGGTATGTTTTATACCTTGGTATAAACGCCGGGTTGTATGTTTACAAATTAAGTACTTCTAAAACATTCCATAATTTTCTATTTTTTTTAGTATTGATAGTACTGAAACTATCAATACTAAAAAAAATAGAAAATTATTGCATTTATTTAAATTTTACGCTCGATCGCTACCGTAAATCGTACCGATAACTTCGTCAATGCTATCAAAGCGTAATCTTGAAACTTGGTAAATTTGATTCGCTTCCGGAGTTTTCAAAGGATAAATTATAAATTGTCATTTGATACGATTGGTTAGCAGAATGTTTAACTTTTGGACATAAGAACCGAGAATGACCAGGAATTGGATTTAAAATATAGATAGATAGATAGATATATCGTTTATTTGGTGCACACAAAAGATCGATTAAATAATAACTAAATACATGAATACTACAATATGCCAATATACAAAAAAAAAATATATAGAAGAAAACAAGACATTGTGATGACACTATTGGCTAAGACACTTTAAAATAATGAAACATACAAAGTGCGGTGTGCGTCTCAAGGTTGCACCAAATGGGAGTCCAACTCAGTACGTGTCAGGCAAATGTACCTGACGCTGATATTCTGCTGGATCCCTGCAGTGACATAAGGACGTTGCCGTCGAGCAGATTAGATGATAAATATGCGAATGATTAGTGTTGTGAAAAGTGGAATGTGCGGAATGAAATATAAGCAGTTTTCAAACTGTTTATGGATTGTACGTACGTACGTGTACGTACTAATTATAGCGGCCACCCTGTCGCCACTGGTCTCGTGGTCGTCAGCGCGACTGCTGAGCGTGGGGTCCTGGGTACGATTCCCGTGCCGGGCAAAACGTTACTGAGTTTTACCATCAGGAATTTCCTAATAACAACTCGAAATTTGGAAGTTGGCGTTAAGCCGTTGGCCCTGCGCCTGATCTCTCTCCGGTCGTGTTAAATTGACGTCCCATTGGGCTATGTGAGTGTGGGAAGAGAGAGTACACCTGTGTCTGCGCACACAGTTGTGTACTAAAATATCTCTCGTGCAAAAGGCTGGTCTCCGCTTTGATTGGTTGTCACGGCTGAAAATCGGTCTGGAGGACTTTTAATACTAGCTGCGGGAAGGGCAGCTAGTATTTCCTTTCTTTTTATAAATGATGGTGAAAGCCGTTTGATGCGATTCCTTTTTAGGGTTCCGTACCTCAAAAGGAAAAACGGATCCCTTATAGGATCACTCGTGTGTCTGTCTGTCTACCTGGCTGGCTGTCCGTCTGTTACAGCCTATTTGCTCCGAATCTACTGGACCAATTTAGTTGAAATTTGGTACATATATGAATTTCTGTGACCGAAACCAAGGATGGAACGTAAATATATGCATTTTGAATATCGGGGTCACTTTACACGGGCAAATGGAAAAAAAAAAGTTTTTTTTTTTTTAATATGGGTCACTTTTTGGGGTTAAATTGGAAAATTTTAAAATAAAGTTTTGGAATTGTACCATGTGACATATCAAATGAAAGGGCTTGTTTTTTAATAATTTACATATAAATTCTTTTAAGGATATTTAAGAAAATTTATGAAAATTGACCATTCTCCAAATCAAATCAAATCAAAAATCAAATCAAAAGTCATTTATTCAAACTAGGCTGAGAATCAGCACTTTTCGAACGTCAAAATTACATAAGACATTCCCCCAAAACGCCCACCCTTCACCACTTCCTAGTGCGTTAGCTGGGAAGAAGAAGTGGCGCAACAAACTCCCCAGCTGCACAGCTGTCTGTTCAGTTAGAAGAACAAAAAAAAAGATTCTATATAATAGTATTCAAAATAATTTACATTAAGCAACCCAAAACATAATTTAAATTATTAGCTATATATAAGCTAGCACACGCCAATATACCAAACAAAATCATCGAGAACTATACTCAGGCAGAAATAAAAAACAAAACGTAAACAGAACTTAATATCTTAATAAAAGCCTCCAGGCATAAAGGGCGTGCCCCCTCCACACTTATCTCCGAAACTACTGAGCCAAAAATTTTGAAAAAATTACTGAGAGTTGTGCTTTACTCATAGATTACAGAAAACCCTGTATTAAGTCTAAAGTATTAAAATAACATGGTACAGTCAGCATCAAAAGTTGTTGACCACATTAAGATTTTCAAAATCGCTGTATAGTGAAGTGCTAATAGTGAATACGGTGTACAGCGATTTTGAAAATCTAAATGTGGTCATCAACTTTTGATGCTGACTGTACATCTCTCAATATTGTGCGTACAAACATACATTTGAAGTTGGAATGTATGGGAGAACATATTTTTCAACTACAATGTTGAGTTCGTTCTTGGGATAAAATCATCCCAACTACGGAATCCTTCATTGTGCGTGGTCCGTCACGCACTTGGCCAGTTTTTTTTAAATCCTTTGCGTAATTGAGCACAACGCGGTAACATAGGCAGGCACGAAAAACGACTTTAATTTATATTATGTATGTAGATGTAGGTATAGATTCGAGACAGTAATATTTTTAAGCAGATCATTTACACATGAGCGAACTGAACACTTACCTCTATTACTAGTAATATTCCAGTACGTAATTCAAAAGCCTAGAATCCTAGGCCCTAGAAAGTCTAAATCAACACGTAATATATAAGCCAGACTTAGGTACAGATGGTTTTTTTGGAGCGACCTCCGACAATGTCAGATGTTATCAAAACAATTTATCATTATTATGTTTTAATTTTAGTGGAAACCAATTATATTGGTACTAAAACTCAGGTTTAAATTAATGAACGTCAATGTCTGTTTTCATTATGTAGTGTTATTTTAGCATTGTGCCTCGTTTTATGATGACCTAATATTTTGTTAGTCAAAGGCTGAATATTACGAACAACTTGTCTTATTTCTCAATGTCGAATTGATTGAAAATATGTACCTATAAATTAGTCATCAGCATGTAGGATGAACGATAACGTATTTCGTTTATATTATACACCATATTCAAAGAAATCGTCTCAAGTGCTTTTCACCACACCGATGCCTATGTCCTTCGAGCCGGATCCCAGCAACACCGCTTATTGGCAGAGATAGGTCAAACGCAATGTAGATTGTTACTGAACAAACTGAATTGAATTGAGCTAAAGTGACAAGTAGTACCTACTTCCAGTAACGAGCTCTTTTAAAAATAACTCTATTACTACTCTATCTCCTTCTTCTTTTCGAGTCGATGGTGCTTTTTAAATAAGTTATGCCTAGTAGATGACCATATCAATAGCAGCGTCAGTGGCGTTCATCGGATCCTAAAAAGGACAGGTGTATGGAGACTTGGAACATTCCAGCAAGTGCGTCATGATCTTGACAGGACCAGTAACCACATTAGGTACTATTTTTACTTTTACTTTTTGACTTCGAATCACAGTACGCTAATTAAATGCAAAAGCAATTTTAACAACGTAATGTGTTTTGTAAACCAGTCGTGAAATCTTGATAAAATTCACGTGACCGGAGGTGCACATGTTCATAAACATCACAAAGTTTGCGTCATAATGGTTTGTTTATACGCATAACTAGCTGGGCTCGGCGGGTTTCCTTTTATTGAATCCAGAATTCCTACCCCTACAAAAAGTGCATCGAAATTACTTTGTAACTTTAAGAATGTAAACATATCCATCTGACAGACAGCCACTTTTGCATATAACAGATTCAGTAAAAAATCAATCAATCTGCCTAGCCTTTTCCCAACTATGTTGGGTTCAGCTTCCAGTCTAACCGTATGCAGCTGAATACCAGTATTTTACATGGAGCGACTGCCTATCTAACCTCCACAACCCAGTAACTGGGTAATACGATACCCCTTGGTAAGAATGGTGTCAGACTATCGGGCTTCTGACGACTCGTAACGACTGCCAAAGGTCCACGAATGACATCCGGGACCAACGGCTTAACGTGCTTTCCGAGGCACGGAGGATTCTCGGTATGTAAAGATGGTCACCCATCCACTGACCAACCCCGGCAAGCGTAGCTTAACCTGATGGATCGACCAGTGCGGCTGTTGTTACTTAGCCACGAGCTCCTCGAACAGATTCAGTAGTAGAGATGAATATTTTGTCCGAACTCATTTCTTTGTAGCCTTTGCAAGTACTAAACAAAGCAAATAAAAACTAATAAAAAATCTGGGCAGCTTGTGTACGGTCTAATGAAACCCTTGAAGGCTTTGATATGCAGAGAGAGTACTTCTAAATTATGCAGGAATGTTGTAATCAAAAGCCCTCAATGAAAACAGGTCCTCAAAACGTAAAGAAAGAAATATGGTTTCATTTACATCGGCTTGATATAAAAATGCAAAGCAGATTTGATCTTAAAGGGGACACCCCAGTAATAAAAGCAGCAGTAGAGGTTATTGGTTTTATTTAAAAGTTTATAAATTTAAAAAAGAGTACATCTATAAGTTCTACTAGTCGTCGGGATCTCTGTACGACACTGCGTACAGTTGCGTACAGTCGTTAAACACTTTCGCTTTTTTGCACACATCGTGGTCCAGATTCATTCCATTAATGTTCTGGGCACAAGTCTCTCCGACGTCCGAAATTAATATTCTCGGATCGTACCTATGGATAGTCTGCACTCTCCTGTAGTAATTCTTTATGTTTATATAACCATCGTTCGTCATTATACCAAATTTTTTGAGCACACAATGTATTATACAAGGAATGTCGTTTCTATCGATACGCAGAGGGTATTTATACAAGTTCCGTGGATACATTTCTATTAGACAATCATTTGTTATTTTGTCACTTTTCTGGTCACGCGCGTACAGGATTGAGATCGGAGGTTCTGAATCCAAGCTTTGTGAGAAAAACTTTGTTTTGTAGCTATTCACTGTTACAGCTATTGATAGGAAAGTCGTGAAGATGAGTACTTCTGAAAGGATTTCAACATAGTTACGTACTAAAGCTGTAACAATACACAATGGAAAATGCTGCTGTTGTAATCTGAAGACGTCGAGGTAAACTTTCAACAATGTCAGCGGTTCACAGAATAGAATTGAAAATTTAATATGATTTCACTCACTCAAATAAAGTTGTGAAGAAACTTTAGCAAGACGCGAACGTTACATAAATGAAATTTCTGCAGCCATTAAAAGATTTTCTTGTTCTATTTCAAAAGAATTAATCTAAAGTTTACCTCGTTTGTTTGACTGCAGATATCTCTTTTTTCCCGTCTCTTCATAACCTCTTATTTTAATGCCTTCGTGAACATTACGGGCATGGCCCGGATTGAAAAATGATGTTGTTAGGTATCAATAGATTCAAAATGACTTACTTTCCATTGTTGCTAGTTTTCTTTGTACCAAATATCACTATTACGTCACGCGTAATGATTCGACATCATTACTCAAGTCCAACAAAATTACTGAAAGCTGAAACAGAAGAAATCGGATATTTTTCTTTCTATCGCCAGGAAATGTATTGTTTCGAAAATTCACTGGCTAATGTTTTATATACTAGATGAATTTCTGCAAAACAATTGGCCATTGTTCTGAAACCTTCGATAAGAGCGAAAAATGCTCGCGAGGCGATGTAACGTAAAAAATGACCATCGACGCCAGGTGTGTGGTTCATAAAAAACTTTTTTTTTTATATTTTGTTAAGTACCGAATAAAATTGTGAATGTTAAAGCCTTCATTGAAATTGGAGTTACAGGCGCACGCATTATATTTTAAGGCTTTACAATTGGCAACAGTCAGAATTTGATTATATTTTATGGCGAACAACATTTTTATTTCTTTTGAAATTCCTTAAACTTCTTGTCTTCGGGTGATTGTGATATAATATATTTTCCTTTGGTTACTTAGATTTCGTTTCCTTGAATTTTCTTTTCAGTACGTTCTTTAATTAAGGAATTGTCTACTTTGTTGAATTGTAACAAAAGGGGAATTTCCAACGAATCTGAATGTTCTTTTTACTGCCCCATCACGATTGGTTAATGATCTAGTGCCTTTGGGGGACAATTAAAAATTTAAGCTAACGTTTTCTGTGTTCCGGGAGATTTAAATTTGATTCTTCTTGTTCCTTCAACTCTTCTGTGTTGAAATGTACTTTTCTAGTATTACGGGTTGTTTTTGTAATGGCGTTCTCCGCTCATTATGTATTTATAGTCTACAATTTGATTGGATTTTTATTGTAAATTAATTGGCATTAAAAACATAATTTACGAACGAAGTTTTGCTCTTTTCGTCACATGTTTTGATTGTATTTGAGATGAGATGTTTAAGTACGAATATTATCAAAGATGTAAAGTAGTGCATACTATACTATACCATGTGTGAGGTTGGGTTATAATACATTATGTAGGTAAGAAATTTTCTCAGTTCTAAAATAATGAGTTTAACAATGCACATAGTATCCATATTAACCCAAATTAGCGAGATAGTTAATCGTAAAAGTGAAAGACAGACCACCAAAGCTTAAGGTTACTGGTCTGTCTTTAGGTAACTTTTTATTTAAAATAAGTAAACTGGGGGCCAAATACCACCTCATAGCAGTATTAATTAAATAATAGCCGCGCCCCGCGGTTTCACCCACATAAGTCTCGATCCCATGAGAATATCAGGATAAAAAGGATCCTGTGTCCTAACCTAGATCATGGTCTACCCATGTGCCAAATTTCATCCAAGTTCATTCAGCCGTTTTAGCGTGAAACCGTAACAAACAAACTTCCGTTCGCATTTATAATATTAGTTAGCATTAAAAAGAGATAGCGCTACACAGGACGTATAACTCCATCTCTTTCTCACACTAAAGTAATATAAAGGGTGGTGGTTGGTCTACCAGTCTAACTAATTCTAAAAGCTTCTGTTGCCAAACTAGACCTGTGTCTCAGCCTTGAGGTATGGAAAGCAGGATTTAACACTGCTCAACTGGACATTCAATTCAATTCAAATCTTTATCGCATATCTCATGTGTGTACAAGATCTTAAATAATAGACACAAACTCTAACGCACGCTTGCTCGAAGTAAGATGAAGGCAACTGGACTAGCTTGTTTACTTACACAGAACTGAAATCGTGTGAACAAGCCTTTGAATATAAAATCATTGTAATTTTATGATTGGTTTATTTACTGCTCCGTCTTTGGCACTTAATAAGAATTCCATTTATTTACAGGTTTCATTATTGTTCGCAAGTAAATTGGTTGAAGCTGTTAATGGTAAATGTCAATGACATTACAATATCGTTTTTATAATTTTAAGGTCAAAGTGGGGTACTTAAATCTATAGGTAAAAGGTTATAAATTAAAGTCGCTTTTCGTGTGTGTCTGTATGACCGCGTTGTTCTTCTAAACCACGCAACAGATTTTGATGAGGTTTCACCATCGTTTAGAGAATTTATTCCGGAAGGTTTATGTGTATAATACGAGTTACATATAACTAAGAAATCCAGATGTTTTGTCAAGTCGTAAAAACCGTACGCAGCAGTAGCTCGTCGCTAATAATTAATAAATTCCCTCAGATATTTTTTTTTTAGGTCTGTATCCTTTTCATACGAACCAAAAGGATAAACACCGGATACAGGTCAGGTACAGGACTCTTTCGTTTCTCGTCTCTTTTTTCTCTCTCTCTCTGTGGTCGTTAAATGCCTGTCATATTTTTATCACCAACCGTTTTCGGGCTTTGTAATAAGTGTGGTTAGGGGAGACCTATGTCCAGCAGTGGATGTGCGTTTATATGGCGCGGCCACGGAAATATAAAAAAAAAAATATGCAAAGATTTTGTAAAAAATTGTAAAAGTTTATTGTCAAACCATAAATTTGTCAAAGTTATGGATAAAAAGTTATAACGGTTTGAACGTGACTACGCCATTGAAACGCAGAGAACCGCGCGGTCACAGAGACCTGTAAAACAAATCGTTGCAGAGACCTGAAATTTAGGTATAACAGACTGAATTTGTATTTATTTTATTTTATTGAAATCGACCTAAGTTTATATTTTAGGAGCTGTAAGACTAAAACCTCATGGCCGCGGCATTGAAACGGTGAAAAACACGTTATCGGTGATATCTCGCTGAAAAAGCATCGCAGACGTCTGATTCTTTTTATAAAACCCAGATTTTTTTCTCTGTAACGCTTAGTTTATAAGGACTGCGCCACGGAGATCTTTAAAACTAAGCGTTGGAGAGACCTGAAATGCAGGTATACCAGCCATAATTTGTAAAAAAAAAAAGTATAGAAAACTAAGACTAAGGCTGCCTGTCCATTGAAGCGGAGTGAGGCAGCGGAGAGGAGAATGGCAGCGGAGTGAAGCGGAGTTGCGAAAAGTGTCTGTCCATCGATGCGGAGCGAGGTAGCGGAGCGGAGTTACTGTGCGGAGCTAGACAGAGTTCCGCATCGCCTCTCTGCTTCCCCGCTCCGGTTCCCCGATCCACTTCTCCGCTCCGTTTTCCCGCTCCTCTTCCCCTCTCCGCTTCTCCGCTCCGTTTCTCCGCTCCGCTTCCCCTCTCCGCTTCTCCGCTCCGTTTCCCCGCTCCGCTTCCCGGTTTTGTATGAATTTTTAAACTAGTTCGCAAATCCCTGTCCACTGAAGCGAAGCGGAGGTTTTATGCAATTCCATTGGTTAATATTGGCACACCGCTACTCCGCTCCTCTCCTCTCCGCTCCAGTGGACAGGCAGCCTAAAACCTCATTCATGGCCGCGGCATTAAAACGGTGAAAAACACGTTATCCCCGATATCTCGCTGAGAAAGCATCTCAGACGTCTGAAGTTTTTTGTAAAACCCAGAATTGAATATGTTTTTTTTTTTTTTAAATACACAATAATTCCTAGGTTTTTTTCATAATAATCGCGGACGTCTATCGGCTGAATTGATGAATAAGTGGGAAGTAGAAACTCCGGACAAAAATTAAAAGAAAAATAGAATAAATATTATCTCTACCAAAATGTTTTGCTGTTTATTGCGCATAATTTTGTGGTAAAAGATAAACTATCTGCACTCATGGGAACACAAAGTTATGTTTATGGGAATATTTCTGTATGAAACTTGTAATAAGTTCTATCATTTTCTTCATTCGATACGGGACTGATTTATTTGCTTAACTTTGTTTGTTGGTACTTTTTTTGCTACAATAGCTTTATCGTATATTTTATTTTCAACTTGCCCGATTCTGTTCTTGTCGTATAAGACGGGTTTAAGAACGTCGAGGTGTGAATCCTCATCGATGCTTTAAAAACAGAAGTGAATTCGTTTTGCAATGCTCAGACACTTTGTGTCTCCTATTCGATATTCAGACACTTTGTGTTTTCCTGTTCGGTATGGTCGGGTGACAACCAACTGAAGGTACGACGGGAATTCACGCTTGTCGCGTATCTGGTTAGGTTACTTCGTGGAATTGAGCATAACCCAGGAGTATTGCAGCGCCTGAGTATATGTGTACCAGACCGCTATGTATGGAGGCGGCGCCGCCCGCCGCTGCTGGCCGTTCCGGTTGCCAGGACCAACCTTATCGCCAAAACACCATTGACCCGCGCAATTCGGGTTATTAACGAACTTCACGTGAAGGTGAACTCGCAAAAATACTGTTGTTTATTTTATGTTATAGTGTAGATTAGAGTAGGCTATAATTATGATGTTATTTTTTATTTATTTTTATTATTTTATAGGGAATTTAGTCATGAGGTTATTATTTTTAGATGTTTAAGTAATACTAGTTTATTTTTCATAGTTTTAAATTGTAATTTAGTTAATTTTAAGACCGCGCTATCGCACTTTGTATACATCTGTAATGATAGTTGTAAGGGAGTTATACTAAAGAAGAATAGACCAAATGATAGATAAACAATCACAATCTGTGATTTTGTCTATTCTTCCGTCGACAAAAACCGTAGAAAACCCGTTTCTATGGTTGTCATGATACGCGTGCTGGTAGATTTGAATGGAGATTCAAATAAACGGCGGAGACGTCCTAGAAAGACTTATAGTGACTTTATTGGTGATGTTCTCCTCAGAAAAGCCAGGTGCGTAGTACTCACAGCCAGCGTGCGTGTATGACCAGATGTATGAACGTAAACGAGGCAAAAGGAGTATGTGAGGATCGTACCAGGTGGCGTTCTGTAGTTCTGCCTACCCCTTCATGGACAGGAGGCGTGACTTATATATGTATGTATTACAAATAATGGGTTTAAAAAAATATGTTACTAGAGCTGGTGAGCAATTTTTTCGGCCATGCGTCTTATTAAGAGCGTTTATTCTGAAGGTGGGCAACGTCGCAAATAGATTTTAAATATTTCACTGTTTTGATTAATTTTGCAATATAACTGTGTGGAAATAAAAAATGTGGCTAACTAGCGAACTAGAATATTGATTATGAAATGCAATAATTAATATCGCAACACCGAATGTTTTGTTTTAGATGTAAAAATTATATTTGGAAACTTTCCAAATGCGTTTTTTACACCTAAAATGGGTACAACATCAAATTCAATGTTATAATTGCAATTCATTATTAATATTCTAGTTCGCTAGTTAGCCACATTTCTTATTTCTATTCAGTAATATTGCTCTAAGAATGAAAACAGGTAAATATTGGACAGTTATTTGCGACATTGCCAACTTTCAGGATAAACCCTCTTAAATGTTGCTACCAATCAATTGTGCACGGTAATTATTGAATTTCTGGGCGTTAAAATAAATAGCTTATTATATTAAAATCGAACGTCGGTATTACAAAAAAAATCATCCAATTTAAAAAAAATCTCCTTTATTTTTGCGCAATCAGTGTTACCGCATGAAAAATAAATTTGTGGTGTTGCCGAGTAACTCTAGCTGAATATATTTAAAGGGATCCTCTTTGTTGCAAGATACCTCTTAATTTACTGCGTAAAGATAAAACAAATACATTTTATGTTTTCGGCTGGCAACTCGTTTGCCTAGCGTTCCCGGAACAACAATTAACACTGATTTATCTTGAGGATTGCGGCTCCGTGGTTGTATTACTTGAAAATATCTTCTAGAGACGTTAACGTTTTGATTAAAATTATTTTTGCTGCATACTAAGATTCTCTGTAATGAGGGCTGTATAATTGCTTTGTTTGATAAGAAACAAAAGACGGTGTTACGAATTTTGGGTGTATACATAGTAGGAGAATGTATTTAAGTTTTATTTCATCCTTATTTCCAATTTATCTTATTTCCACTTAAACAAACATCAACTTTATAGAAGTGTAAATAAAGTTGATTTAAGACTGACTAGTACTGTTGAAAAAGTCATAAAAAATATGAAGTTGTAGAGCAAACTAAACCTTATGTGTAGGTATTAAAGTTATTTTTCCTAAAACTCTGTTTGTTTAAACAAAGGCAATAAAAATAAAAATAAAAAAGGAGATTCAAAGACCATTGAACACTTTGTTGTATATTAATGTGGCAAAAAGGCTTTTTTAAATCGACAGTAGATCACATTACAAATCCGTATAGTTGATACGCTTTATTAACTATGTTCTCTATATGAAAGTCTAAGCAAAGCTTAGAATCAAACATAACACCCAGATCACGAATGTAGTCTGCTTTAAGTAGGACATTGCACAACGTGTATGCGTAGTTTATTTTATTTTTGTTTTTTGTAAAATTTATGTAGTTATTTGTGTAAATTTAGTTGCAATTTATTTTTCTGGCAATAACAGGATAGTCGGTCAGAATCTTGTTGCAGCAGAAGGCAATCAATTATGAGTAAAAAACCATTATCGGTTATTTTTTTCAAAATTTTAGGCTTATTGTTTTCGGAGATACACAGACAGACACACGAGAGATCCTATAAGGTTCCGTTTTTACTTTTGAGATACGGGACCCTAAAAAGCTAATAAAACCACTAACTATTATGACTTAGTATTCAATTAAAACTAAATATATTAGTACCTACCTATCTATGAAGTAGGTAATATTGCTCAGGTGATGTTAGGTAATATTGCTTCCACGTTGTTTTAGAGGTCGCAAGCGTTACTGCTGAGCATGAGGTCCATGGCTCGATTCCCAGGTCGTGCAAAGTGTTATTGGGTTTTTGTATCTGGAATTTCTCAGTAGCAGCCTGGAGTCTGGATATGCGTCCGGTTGATGGCAATAGGCTCGCCCCCTATTACATGGGACTTAAACATAACTGGCGAAATGTGGGTGTACTATAGGTACACCTCTGCCTGTCCCTACGGGAATTACGGGCGAGATGTTATTATTATTATTAATTTATTAAATAAGTTACAATGACTCATTAAAAGATGACATTCAATACATTACACATACGACAAACAATACTTACATTAACATAACAATACAATACAATACACAAAGCCCGATATGGTTGGTTTTTATTATATTAACTTACAACTATGTTAGTGATACAATTACACAAACACACAACAAAATAATGACTGCTACAGCATTCCAGCTGAGATACTGGAGCAACGACTCACAATACTGCAGTCTAGCCTGGCAGCAATAACTCCCAGGATGCTGTTGGAACTGGCTCGCACCCTGCGCACCAAGGACGCACATCAAAGCAATCAACACGCAAATCCGCAAACATCCCTGATGCGCTACAGAAGCGAGGCAGCCCCATCAACACCCTGAAAGTATTCTTGCGTTATGTCTTATTCAATTAACAATTAATATTAGTTCCTACCTATCTTAAAAATCTGCCTAGCCTTTTCCCATTTATGTTGGGGTCGGCTTCCAGTCTATCATATCTATGCAGCTGAATACTAGTATTTTACATGGACCTGTCTGACCTCCACAGAACAGTAACTAGGTATTACGAAACCCCTTGGTAAGACTGGTTGTCAAACATTCGGGCTTCTGACGACCCGTTACGACTGCCAAAGATCCACAAACGACAGCCGGGACCAACGGCTTAACGTGCTTTCCGAGGCACGGAGGAGTCTCGGTATGTAAAGCTGGTCACTCATCCACGGACCAATCCCGACCTGATGGACCGACCCGTGCGGCTTTTATTACTTAGCCCCTAGTACCTATCTATGAAATAAAATTGATTAGGTGATCTATCAGGATTATAAGCACTACGTAGGTAAGTACCAGCACTCCTTGATCCATTTCCAAAGCAAATTATTATTGGAACAAATTTTAGGTTAAGAGCAGAATCATGTAGAATCCAATCTCTACTCGATCATATGACGACGCCCTTCACATATTGGGCTATTGCTTGACATCAATATTAGTAGGTATTTACCGTGTTGTGTGGAACTTATTAACTCTCTTTACTTGTATGTGATTTACTTTAATGAATATATAGTCTTTCTTTGTATTTTGATATGGTTTTGGGCACCTACTTCCGATTTAATTGAGAAATCGAATTTAAATACACATTTAATTCTTATATGCAATTTAGATTTTTAATTAAATCTGTATACCGACTTTCAGTTTGCCTTTGTCAGGAACAAAAGTCGATTAATGTTAAGTTTTTAAATCTTATTCAGTGAGCAAAATATCTTCTTTTTCTTCATATCATTCTTATACAACCTTAGTTTTTGTTTACACTAAACCTCTTAAGGGGTCATTGTACTCATCATTATGAACAACTTTCAATATGGGACCAACACTGAAATCGCGAAAAAAAAATCTGCTGTTCCCTACATTTATGTTCGCATATCTCGTCGAAATGTAGGGAACAGCAGATTTTTTTTTTCGCGATTTCAGCGTTCATCCCAATTGCCGTGAGTTAGTCTCGCAAAAGCTCGAAAATGGCTCGACCGCTTGTGATGAAACTTTGGAAAGTTGTTCATAATCATAATCATAATCGTTTATTTGTCAGAATATGTTAAATTATATGGTCTTAAGATTAGTCAATGGTATCATCACATTCTGCCAAGTGTGGCGTGCAAATAATAGGTAAATACATTTATTTTTATTAGATTATTAGGTTTTTAGGATTGTTGTCTGCACGTCGTAGGTTACCAACAAAAAAAAAATTAAAAGGGCATTGCAACGCATCAGCCGGGCATTCCTTAGTACATATATAAAAAAAAACTGAACTTATATAAAAAAGAGGATTAATTCGAGCTATTACATGAAATGATAAATCGACTTTTATGGCTAACGGTATCGCGACGGCTTAATTAAAAAAACTCTATATAAAAATAAAAAAGTCTTCTTCTATATAAAAAGGTTCTTAGACCAACAACGAACGGGAACATTAATAGTTAAATTTAAACTTAATCGCTTAATATTTACTAAGTCAGGCCAAAAGGGAATAATAATCTTAAATCAACACTTGGTAGCCTCACAAGTTTGGAACACTTGCCCCAACTTAAACATGGGTTAACTTAGATTAAGAAACGGTTTCAACTTTAGGAATTAAGACTCTCCTGTTGAGTTAGACGCAAACATTGGGTGGGAAGAAATTGTTGCTACAAACCTTGGAATCTTGATGATGAGCGTTCAGCTCACAGAGCACGAAGTAACCGCGCTGGCAGCGTCGAAAAACGGCAGAATTAATAATTTTCGACCGATCGTTGAGCGATCAACATCTGTTACGGAGCGTCTTCAAAGCCATAGCCAACGACATTTGTGCTGTAGTGCGAGTAAACCGTAGATGTATTATTTAAAACTAGCGTGTAAACGGTGACGGAGGAGCTCGTGGCTAAGTAACAACAGCTGCACTGGTCGATCCATCAGGTTAAGCTACACTTGCCGGGGTTGGTCAGTGGATGGGTGACCATCTTTACATACCGAGAATCCTCCGTGCCTCGGAAAGCACGTTAAGCCGTTGGTCCCGGCTGTCATTCGTGGATCTTTGACAGTCGTTACGAGTCGTCAGAAGTCCGAAAGTCTGACAACCAGTCTTACCAAGGGGTATCGTATTACCCAGTTACTGAGTTGTGGAGGTCAGATAGGCAGTCGCTCCATGTAAAATACTAGTATTCAGCTGCATCCGGTTAGACTGGAAGCCGACCCCAACATAGTTGGGAAAAGGCTAGGCAGATTGATTTTTGTGTAAACGGTGACACGCTTGGTTTGTATGGCCAGTGTCGACAACGCCACCTCTAGTAGTGGCTGCCAAGATATCTGCGCTCTATGTGGTTCAGCATAGTAACACAATCTCTGTCTGCTCTCTCCGTATTAAGTTACAGTGCCTGGTCGACCGAGCTCTGCTCTGGTGAGAATATAGAATGATCATTTAATAGTATAGGATAGTTCATACGAATTCCATGTATAGTACTTACTAATTCCATTTTTTTTTTAGGGTGGGAAATTATCAAATAACTTTTCCCGCTCCCTTCCCTTTCGGACATTCCCGCGACCCCGGCAGACATCGGTTCTGGCAGACCCCTTCTGTTGTGCTGACATCTCTTTGAGGCGAGCGTGGAACCCAACGCGCCCTCGACCCGGGCCTGGTGCTTATCTACTACCTATGCGAGAAAAATGTATGGAACAGCAGATTTTTTTTTACAACCGACGATAAATTTCAACGCAGTGGGGTTTAGAAACACGTACTGAATCCATGGTAAAAGCGTCGATATGCCTGCCACCTTGCCATACTTTACCATGTTCTAATAAGAAAAACAAACGAAACTAACACACTAGAGCATCGGCGGCCAGCGGTAACAGCCGCGACTTACGAGTTGTAGAGCGTGGGTTCGAACTCAAAGAAGGCACTTTACTTTGTGTAAATTATTTCATCACCACTGCTGTCAATACAGTGAAGGAAAACATGAGACATTCGCCAACCCGCACTGGGCCCGCGTGCGTGGTGGATTACAGCCCACTCCTCACAAAGAGGAGGCCTCTGTCCCAACAGTCGGAACATTATACGCTGATCATGCTACACTAAGTATTATCAGCTAGCAACTGCTGCACTATAAAAAGCCCCACTCTTCGAATCCAGCACCATATGTTACATGTTCTCCTGGTAGTTGTATCCTCTACCGGCGCTTTAGTTGCAAGAGTAGTGATATTCATCATTGTACCATTATAATAATCTGGTATGTCTTCAAAATCGTAGTAAGTTGGGTAATAACTGGGATTGTAATAGTAGCCCATGAACTGTGGTGGGTTATAGTAATAACAAGCCCACGTTGGGTAGATTAGGAAGAATAGTAGAAATGATGTAATACTGGTTTTGTTCATATTTTTTTAGTTCTCTGAATGGTATTTCTTGCTCTAATATTGTTCTTTCTATAAAATTGTGAGTACTTCTTATTTCGATTCTCATCTGTTTTTTTCGTGACGTATGATATCAATTTCTAGTCCATTTTCATCATTTTTATGTAGACTTATTACAGGGCTGCAATGTGGAATCTTGCCATCAATTTAAAACTTTAATTTTAAGTATTTTTACTTCGTCATGGATACAGTTATGTTGGGCTGAAAAAATATGTATTATTGTTATACTAATTATTTTGAAAAATTAAGAAAAATAAACATTTTATACCAATTTCATGTAGGCGAGTTTATTACTTTTTGGGTGTTCATTTACGGTAAAAAGATTCGTGACTTTCATAAAAGTTACGAATGGGGTCGAACTCCTTCTTTTTATGCTCGTTCACTCCTCTGAATACTGTATTATAGTGCGTTAGCCCCATCTGACGCAATACTAATTAAAATGATTTTTATGGCAGTGTATAGAGTGCCGGTACTATATAATTATATAGTACCGGCAGGGATCCGATAGGGATAAAGTGCCGCTAGTGGCATAATAGTGGCACTGCCTCGGCCCGGCTAAAGTGCCGTCAGCATTGCATTGTCACTGTCACTTGTTATTTTGTTTAATTGTTGAGGTTAGTTCGCTGTGAAACATCACATTCCCAAAACATTACATTCTCTTGTGCCTAAACGGACCCTGGCCGGTCGTTGTGTGGTCACAGTTTTAACCTAACCTAACCTACCTTTCAGCTATTTTCATTTTTTGTAAATTCAGTCATTGTGAGTGACTTTGATATAACTATCTAAAACAAATACGATCAATCGATACAAAGGGCAGCGAACTGACCTCAACAATCAAACAAAATAACAAGTGACAGTGACTCAATGACAATGACAATGACAATGCAATACTTACGGCGTTTTAGCCGGGCTGAGGCAGCGCCACTATTATGCCGCAAATAGCGGCACTTTATCCGATTGGTATACAGAGTGACAGGGACATCGACGCGAAAACTGTTACCATGGATTTAGTACATGATTCATGAGGGGGTTCACCCCCTGCGTTGAAGTTTTTCGTCGGTTATTTAAAAAAAAAAACTGCTGTTCCATATATTTTGACCGCGTAGGTATTATACTTTTCTATCTTTCTATATACGCAGGAGGGTTCAGAATCATGTACTGAATCCATGGTATCAGTTTTCGCGTGGATGTCCCTGCCACCCTGTATACACTTCAAAGTTTTATTCTTGGTAGTTGGTATTTCAGTCGACCAATCACAGAACAAAACGATATTTCACAGGAAACAAACGACAAACGGCAAACAAAATTCAATCACATTTTTCAATTTAATAGAAGCCGTAACGCAATATCTCACGTGCCACTCGAAGAAGTACTTACAAAGTAATATCCACAATAAAAGTGAAAAAATATCAGGTTATTCAATAAAATGTCTATGGAGGACACTTTGCTCACCTCGTGTTTTTATTCGATTTCTTTTCAACTGTCTTTACTCCTTTGGAAACTCTACTTTGTCCAGACTATACTAGCACTTTGTCTATGCTTTAGTTTCGAACTGCAAGTTTAAAATGATGATACTCTGGTCAAATTGTTCATGTCCGACCTAGTTTGCGCATGCGCAGTATTGTGTTCTATTTGAATATAGTGGCGGATTATGATCTTGTTTTGTAATCGGCTATTGTTGTATTATGGTACTTATTGATATGATAATAATGGGTATATGTAACCTTAATTTTGCATGAGTTAGGATAGGTGTTATGAAATAGAAGTGGAAAAGAGTAGGGAGGCCATTGTCTGCAGTGGGACATGTAAAGGACAATAATAATAACCCCACCGCCGTATCTCTACGTTAACGTCGTGGTGGGGCTTGCGCACTGCAAAATCTGGGTCTGTGCCGGTACAGTTTACTCTGCCGGAACTGGTTTAGGATGGGGAGCCAGACCAAGAGAGATACAGAAACCAGCAGGGCAGCATGTGGCGAGCTGTTAGGCAATAGCGACACTACGGACCCTATCTCCCGGGAGAAATCTTGTTCCTCATCTCTAGCTAGCCTTTATTGGCCGGCTGGAGTGTACACTGGCGAGGAACAGAGCTCTTGCCTTAATTGGCCGGCTTGAGTGGAGATTCGTAAGAGCAAGGAAGGAAGTATTCTAGTAATAGATATTGGTAGGGATCTTGGCCGTACTTCCGGGATTCTCCTGATAGCCGTGGAATACCGCTCCACTCCTCATAAGCACCTCAGGACATGTTGCCCCCTTGTCGCTACGACCCTGTGCCGTAGCGACAAGGGGGCACTGAGCGACCGTATTCGGGGACTCACTATTGAGTGTGCAAGTCACCCTTTGCCATTTTCCCTTTGTATTTTATATAAAATATTGGTCAGGCTATAGTTCTAGATAACCAGTTCACTAAGCCACCCAAACCCATAATCCAATGCCTTTGTTTACATATCCTGCACTAACCGGGGGTTTTCCTTGGGTACACTGGGTCAGACTTTTACTGATTAAAACCCACCCGTGTTCCTTCCGTTGCCTGTGTGCCGGGGCCGCGATATCCCTTTCGGACAAACCCGCAACCCCAGGAACTGCCCTGGGAGCTCTAAAAAATCAAGCTTCTAAGTCAACGCAATAAAATAATATGGCCATTTATGCGACATTTGATACTCACAAATAAATCAAAACCTCTTACTTCCCGTTGACCTAGAACCACGAAATTTGACAGGAAGCAATATCGCAGCACACGTGAAGGAAAAATTCCGAAAACCGTTAATTACATCGTATAATCACAGTTTATTAAAATTTGAGATTACAATTTTACTCTGTTGGAGAATTAACCGTGACGTATATCGATGTCGAACATGTCTTTCAACTACAATGTTAAGTTTCTTGTGATAAATTTATTCCAACTACAAAACCTTTCATTGTATGGCGTGGTCCGACATGTACTTGGCCCGTAATATGGGATTTCTTTTTAGAAAGATAATTAAAAATCTAAATGTTCATTCCACAACTTACGAAATAATTTCACGATTTAATTTCTAGTACAGACCTATAACACTCATTTTAACAAGTGACAGTGACTCAGTGACAATGACAATGCAATGCCTACGGCACTTTAGCCGGGACGAGGTAGCGCCACTATTATGCCGCAAATAGCGGCACTTTATCTGATGGAGATAGAAGTTAGCAAATTCGGTAGCTAATTGTTTAATTAGATACCTAATTTACTAGAATAAAGTTAAGGTCTTAGCGCATTATAAAATATAAATTTCAATAAAGTTGTGAATATAGATAATTAACTATTACACGGCTTCTTAGATAAGTTTCTAACTGAACGCCTCAGAGACTGGTAACGAAGACGAGGCCGCGAGAAAAGCGATATTACTATGTATATATAAGGAAAAGGAATAAAATATAAGAAAATTGCGCAGAAAATTGATAAATTTCAGAAAACTTTACGACTATATTAGCGTCGCGCGTTGGACAGTTAGCGCGTTTGATGAATGTGAATTTAGCAGAGTAATTGGTTCGTAGGTAGGTAGGTAGGTAGAGTAGGTACGTAGGGTAGGTAGGTAGGTAGGTTGGGTAAGTGGGTAGGGTAGGGTAGGAAGGGTAGGTAGGTAGGGTAAGTAGGTGGGTAAGTAGGTAGGGAAGGTAGAGGAGGTAGGGTAGGTAGGTAGGTAAGCAGTAGATAAGTACATAGTGCTACCCGAGCGAAACCGGAGCGGGGCAGCTAGTATATAATTATATTTGTAATAACGTTCTCGAAAACGGCTCTAACGTTTTCGATGAATGTTACGGGGTCGAAAAATCGATCTAGCTAGGTCTCATATCTGGGAAAATTCGTTTTCTCCGTATTTTTTACCGAGCAGAGCTCGGTCGCCCAAAGTTTAGAACAAGATGGCTACCTTAGAATAATGACATGGCAGCATGGAATTAGTAAGTACCTGCTATCATGGCAGCATGGAACTAGTAAGTACCTACTGTCATGGCAGCACGGAATTAGTATGAACTATCATGGCAGCATGGAATTAGTATATACTATACATGGAATTGATATGAACTATCCTATACACATCTCCGCCGCAAAACCATAGCAGCGAAACCGCAGTAGATGTTCCGCTATTCGAGTTCCGCTGCTCGAATTTCACGTAACGGAACATGACGCGAGCTAGTTGAATTGATGACGCGAGCTAGTTGAATTGAACAACTGCGGTTTCGCTGCTACGGTTTTGCGGCTGAGGTGTGGTACTGGGGTTTACGTCCCCAAACAAATATAATTAGGTAATCTTTTTTCATCAAGAAGGTCTTTAATCAAAAAGTTCATAATTCAGAGTTTACGATCTTCTAATCCATAGAGTGTCGCCGCGGTCGAGGCCACGGTTTGAAGATAAATAGCCTCGGGCTGAAGAAACAATTAAAAACTTGTTTCATTTAGTTAATTAAGCCCGTCGAAGGCGTCCCAGTTACAGGCTTTCCATACAAATTAGCACAGTTAGCAGCTTAAACTCATTGCTTTTAGCATGCTTGAATAATAATTTAGTATTGGATGTAAAGCCCCGTGCAGACTGGCGCAACGCGACTATAACAAAAAAAAGCTGTAAATAAAACTTCACGGTAAATAATTACCGGTGTCGTGTCGCGCCAGTCTGCACGAGGCTCTAAGGTATTTTTTAAAGTATTTTTTTTAAATATATTTTGTGCTGTTCCAAAATTAGTGTAACTTAGCTGAAATAATAATAAAAATGACAATAACCTCGTGTACTAGAATATCGTTGTGTATATAAAGTCCACAAGGACACATGAATGATGCTCATAAAAATGTTAGCTACATAAGGGGCTTAAAATCTTTAGTGAGAACTGTTAGAAGTCCATCGCTCAGCCACTGTGCCCTTCAAACTGTCTACTTTTTACCCGAGTACAGCGGAGGGTTATGATTTTGACTGGTATGTATGTATGAATGTTCATCTATTCCCTCAAACCTTCTAAACTACTCACCTTAATTTGACGAATGCGGTATTGTTGGAAGCGTCTTGATCGTCCGCTGGCTATGTAATGAAATTAACAATATTAAATTGAACATTTAATTGAATATGGCGACCTCTAGAGGACATAAAGTCATGAACTAAAAATAAAAATAAAATAATGGTGCAATGTGGGTATCAAAGTGTTTAATTAGCACATTTAAAAAAATTGGTTGTTTTAAAGTCGTTTTACGGACGATAGTTTAACGTGACAACGTCATAACAAAACATTCCCTTCCCTCGCTCCGATCGTAACGTTACAATGAGCGTAACGGGACACTTTTTCGTGCGTAAAGCCGGCGTTCATCGATTTATTAGACGTTGTCACGTCAAAAATATTATTTAAACACCAAAACAATTTATAAATTAAATTTAAAAGGCTTTTTCTTTCTTGAGGACAGTTTCTTTAAATATTTCTACTTAATATAAATCTCTATTATCTATCTAATCTATTTTAATAGTAACAGTAACTTTACTTATCTATTTCAAGTACTTTTTATATTTCTAGTGTTAGTATTCTTATTTTAGTTTTGTTAGTTTTACTTTCCTTATATTTAAGTATTAGTTGTAGTTTTTGTTTGTTAGTAATTGTTTAATATTAGTTATTGTAATTTTGCTTAATCTACAAAAACCCCGGAATGGATGAAGGCCTCCTCCAAAGATTTCCATTTATCTCTGTCCTGTGCTACTTGTCTCCAAAGTGGGTCTCCAAAATAATTTGTATAAAAGTAAAAGTTGTAAAAACTAAAACTACGACAAAAACTAAACATACGACGACTAAAAAGGTATAAACGAGACATCACAAACAGACAAATAAAGAATAGGGAGTCGCACGTGATTTGTTCGATTTATGCCCTAAGATGACGTGTGATTCCGGATTTTTTATTTGTCTGTCTCTGATGTCTTGCTTAACCGCTTTGGTTGGCTTTTTGTCGTAGTTTAGTTTTAGTTTTTATATAAATCTTTTACGACTTTGTAGTGATTACAATATGAAAGACACATTAAAGTAATTAAATCTTTTTTAACCGACTTCCAAAAAGGAGGAGCTTATATGTTCGTCGCGTATGTATGTTTTTTTATATATTTTTTTAATGTATGTCCACCAATTTCTCCGTCAACTGTGGCCCGAACTCCCAAGTTGGTCCCATATAAATTTAAAAAAAAAACAACCTACTTCCAAAAAAAACACTACATAGTGGAAAATAAATTTAATTTCGGTTATTTTCCAATATATACGTATACGAGTATAAAAGTTATTTTCCACTTTGAAGTGTTTTTTTTGCAAGCGAGTTGTTTTTTTTTTAAGTAAAGAAATTTCAAGCATAGTTCAGTTAATGTTTGGTACGTAGGTAGGTGAACATTGGTGGCACAGTGGTAACGGCCACGAATTACGGTCGTAGGTTCAAACCCTGACAGGCGCTTTACTTTGTGTAAATTATTTCATCACCACTGTTCTCAAAACGGTGAAGGAAAACATCGTGAGGAAACCGGCATGTCCTTTAACCAAAAAAACGAAGACATGTGACATCTACCAATGATTACGGCCCAATGAGAGGAGGCCTGGGTCCCAGCTGTGAGAACATAGGCTGATTATGCTATGTTATACGTAAGTATAGTAAACTCATAAGTAACTAGGCACAATCTTCTGTACAAATCCCAAGCTAAACCCTTAGAACAGACTTGGCTTAATGAATGAAATTGCTTCAATCACATTTCACTAACAATCAGAGCAAGTAAACTTAGGGTTATCAAATCTAATTCTCAAATTAATTCAGTTCAGACAAGTTTAGGGTTAGATGTGTGTGGAGACATATCTTAGTTCATTTGATAAAGGAAATGTGTATAAGGTTTGGTCCACACGATGCGTTGGTCGCAACGTCGCGTCGTTGCCACGACACCACAGCACGTACAGTCGTACAGCCTTTTTTTTTTGGGAAACTTTCTAATAACTTCTCCCACTCTGGCCAGAGCGGGAGGGCGCGTCAGACTCTTACTGACTAAAACCCACCCGTGTTCCTCTAGTTGCCTGTACGTTGCCTGGGGCCACGGTATCCCTTTCGTACTTTCCCGCGACCTCGGCAGGCATCGATCCTAGCGGACCCCGTCAGTTGTGCTGACATCTCTTTGAGGCGCGCGTGGAACACAAAGCGCCGTCGACCCGGGCCTGGTCCTTATCGGCCGGCGAGCTACCCATTGCTCACCATCCGCAAGCCCGCGCCTACGGTGGCCGGGAATCGGCCTGTGTTTCCCGAAGTTGTACACCCCTTCCCGCTTTATCTTGCTGGTTGCAAGTCCAATGTGCGTGGGACGGGCGCAGCTATATCATACTTACATATTTCGCCAGCCTTGCCTCGTTGATCTAGTGGTAGCAAGCGCTACTGGTGTGCATGAGGTCCCGGATTTGATTCTCAGGTCGGGCAAAGTGTAATTGGGTTTTTCCATCTGGAACTTCTTAGTAGCAGCCCGGAGTCTTGATTTGGGCCCGGTTGATGGCAATAGGTTCACCCCTTATTACATGGGACTTACACATAACTGGCGAAATGTGGGTGTACTATAGTAACACCTCTGCATAACTCTTCGGGGAATACAGGCGTGACGTTATGTTATTTCTAAAGGGTTAAATTAATTTAGCTAGCGAAACTACGCAGATGTGATGGGAATCTACATATAAGCATGATAAAATTAAAAAGAATATGATGTAATGATTTGTGGTCATTATTTAGGGATTTAGAATCATGCCCGCGTCGATGGCGCGTTGTGTTCCACGCGCGCCTTAAAGAGATGTCAGCACAACTGACGGGGTCCGCTAGGACCGATGTCTGCCGGGATCGCGGGCAAGTCCGAAAGGGATACCATGGCCCCTGGCAACGTACAGGTAACTGAAGGAACACGGGTGGGTTTTAGTCAGTAAGAGTCTGACACGCCCTCCCGTTCCGCCCAGAGCGGGTTATTTGATAATTTCCCATAAAAGCATGAAAAAATTAAAAAGAATATGTTGTAATGATTTTTTGTGGTCATTGTTTTGGGATTTAGAACTCCGCAGCGGCACCGCCGCCATAACGTATCGTGTGGACAGACCCGTCTGGTCTGTCTTCATATCTATACCTAAGTCTGCGTCTAGTTTCAAGGACAAGCGCCTAACATGTAGGCACTTCACTTGGACTACTTGAGTGACTATTTGCTAGGGACTCGTAAATCGTTGTTCAAATAACTCAAATAGCAATGTATTGTGTCTGTCAATGTGCTAGATTACATTTTGTTTAGGCTTATCTATTTCGTTGCGTCAATTAAATGTTGGTTTATATAATACTGTTCGTGGGAGTTAAAAATAATATAGGCACTTACTTCTTCTTTTCGTGTGGTTAGTGACTAACCTGGTGTCAGAGTTTTAAAGCCGGCCATGGGCCTCTGAGTTGGCTTCACATGCCGTCAAGAAATATTTCTCAGGCATGCCGGTTTCCTCACGATGTTTTCCTACACAGTTTTTGAAGCAGGTGATAATTATACAATAAGCACATGAATCCGAAAAGTCAGAGGTACTTACTACTGATTACTCGTATATATCTTGTTTCGGTTAATCAACTCCCATTGCAAAAAAAAGCGGCCAAGTGCTTGTCGGACCACGCACAATGTAGGGTTCCGTAGTTGGGATGAATTTATCCCAAGAACAGACTCAACATTGTAGTTGAAAAATATGTTCTCCCGTACATTCCAACTGCAAATGTAAGTTTGTACGCACACTATTGAGTGATTTCTCATGTTATTTGAGTTATTATCACGCTAAAGCACATCACCCATTATAAAAGCACCGCTTCAACGCAGTATCGTCCCGGTACCACCTCGAAAAATCTGGTCACCAACGAGCCAGAAGCAAGGTGACAGCTAGTCACCGGCATGCATACCGCCTGCAGGCGTTTCTTCGGCGGGGAGCGGGCTCCTCGCTTGAAGCGTGCTATCGGCACGACATGTTCCGGGTCGCGAGTCGCTCACTGCCCGCGAACCGGCCAGTATTCTGTATAGCCATCGTAAAAAAGACTTTAATGCATTTGACTTAAAATCCTAACTTGAATGACAACTTATTTGCCGTGTCGGAGCCGTGCTGCTGTAATGAGCGATGTCCTTTAAACAGCTGAACGGATTTTAATTAAATTTTGTACATGGGTATACCATGCTAACATGACCTGGGCTAGGATACTTTTTATCCCGATATTCCCACGGGATCGATACTTACGGGGGTGAAACCGCGGGACCCAGCTAGTTTCGTGATAAATGAGTGAGTCACTAGTATTTACAGTTAAGTTTGTAAGTACTTAGAGATTGACTGGCTCGTTGGTCTAGTTGTCGCAAACGCTACTGCTGAGCATGAGGTCCTGGGTTTGTTTCACAGATCGGGCAATGTGTTATTGGTTTTATCCAGCAGTAGCCCCCCGGACTACCAGCCAGGCGGAGTTTGGATTTGTGCCCGGTTGTGCTCCTTACTTACTCCCGGATTCTGAATGAAATGAAATGAAATTGAAATGAAATGAAATTGTTTATTCTGTAAATAGGATATAGGAATCACTTTTACACGTCATATTATTATTTTTTAAATTAAAATTTGCTAGATTAGTTCACCAATGAATGCCCTGCCTAGCCCCGGTGTCAAATCTTAGGTAAATATGAGTGTTTTTTTAAATGACTTTCACCAGGTGTCAGCACTGAGACGTAAGGTCCAGGAGGCAAGGTCAAAAGTGTCAAAGTGGCAATAGGCTCGCCCCATAATACATTGAACTTAAATATAACTGGTGAAATGTGGGTGTTACTATAGTTACACCTCTGCCTAACCCTTATTGGGATGAGGGGCGTTATGTAACGTGTTACTTAGAGATTCAAAAAACACGAGCTTTTCGTTTGAAACCAAGTTACAGCATTGTTTTATTCAAGACATTGACAGGCTTGTTGCGAGTTTTCTTAATAAAATATCAAAAAAATTTTTGGTTACGAAACCCTTTACCGTAATAAGTAAAACTAAATTTCAAAAGAATATAACAAGGAAAGTTAGTTATGAAAGTTTAGTTACTGTTGAATATTCTTGGAACAAAAAACAATACAAGATAATATTTTAGTAAAAAAATAACGTTTTTATGTTAAGTTATGTATTTTACGAGAACTTCTCTCAGTACCTATATTACGACATGTACCATTTGAGACAAATTGTACTTTTGTCTCTCAATTTATCACACAAAATTATCTACCAAGACAATTTTGCTGAGAAACTTGGTATTCTCAATTCCAAACCGCTTTCATTAAACTTGAACAACTTACTAAAGTTATTATTTATTCATTAGTTTAAAGGTCTAACGCTGAGACAGATTTTGCTTTTACTGACATAAAATCGGCTTTAGCGAATGACGCTTTAATACGAGTATACCTACCTACGTGACGCTTGTCAAAGTGATCTTTGTGAATCCTGCGATCCCGGTTAACGTCTACGCACACAGGTCGTATTAAACATGCATATTTCAACTAACAAAATCTTCGTGAATACAGCTCACCTACATAATTACCAAGTGATGTTCAATCCTTAATTATGCGAAGTAATCTCGTCCTCATTGTGTAACTTGTAGTTTGCACTCGCTATCACATTGTTTAAAGCTGAAAGCCTTCATCATAAAAATAAAAAAAACTGTGGTCTGGGCGTTGGCGTGCTCGTTTGACATCTGTCAAATCATTCTTTCAAAGCTTAAGAACGGAACTACACCATGACAGATACAGGCATCGTATAGTCCC
This sequence comes from Agrochola macilenta, assembly GCA_916701695.1. Taxonomy (NCBI): domain Eukaryota; kingdom Metazoa; phylum Arthropoda; class Insecta; order Lepidoptera; family Noctuidae; genus Agrochola; species Agrochola macilenta. The sequence continues at coordinate 5,506,058 of OU753564.1, read as the reverse complement.
GGCATACTGCATACAGCACAACACAAGTTTTAGAAGGGGTTTAATTAGGTTATATTGAAGAAACGTTTGTTAAGAGCGGACCTAAGAGCGGTTATCCTAAACGTTGGCAACGTCGCAAATAGCTGTCCAAAATGTACTTGTTTTGATTAATTTGGCAATATTACTGTATGAAAATAAGAAATGTGGTGAACTAGCGAACTAGAATATTAATAATGAATTGCAATTTATATAATTGAATTTGATGTTGTACCTTTTTTTGATGTAAAAAAGGCATTTGGAAAGTTTCGAAATACTTTTTTTACTTCTAAAACTAAATATTCGGTGTTACGATATTAATTATTGCATTTCATAATCAATATTCTAATTCGTTAGTTAGCCACATTTTTTATTTCCACACAGTAATATTGCCAAATTAATCAAAACAGTGAAATATTTGACATCTATTTGCAACGTTGCAAAGTTTCAGAATAAACGCTCTTAAAAATTCTCAAAGTAAGATTGTCAATCGTTGCCAATCGTAGTTTTTTCATGAAATTGGCAAGAGTTGGGTATAAACTAATTTGCTAGTAATTTAATTAAGTTTGGTATAGCATAAGCATAGCATAATCAGCATATTATGTTCCCACTGCTGGGCTATAGGCTTCCTCTCGGTGAGAGGGAGTGGGCCGTAATCCACGACCCGATACGTACATTTAGTATGCTGATGACAAATAGGATAAAAATTTGATAATTTATAAACGATATGGAAATTTGTGATGCATTTGAAAACTACGCCACGACTTCTACGTTTTTAATTCGAGGAGAAAGTCATCTTCAGTCGCATAAAGTTGTGGGAACTACTTACATGCTATTTTAATTTTACAAATCAGGGGTAGGCAAGGGTGCTCGAGTGAGAATTTTTTCTTTCCTTATAGGCACTCTTAAATAATAGGCCCGGAGAACTATGAAATCAGCGTTTTGTATGGAGAATTTTAAAGAAGCTGCATTTTTCATACTAACATTTTCTTAATTTATATAACAACCATGAACACGAATGTTTTAAAACTTTTATGCACTAATGTTTAAAAACTAAGTTAACGAATATGCTACTTAGATTAATCGACAAAAATATATTTTTTAACAAATAGTGGTCATTTCTGCTAACAAAATGAGGAGTAATTTTTAAGGTATTTTTTATGTTTATAAAACTCTAAGTAATAAGGTTTTTTTAGTATTGGTAGTTGTCTGTGATGGTCATTATTCGATATAATACCAAGCAATTGATGAATATTTTAAATCATAGAAGTGACGAGGTTCTCTATTTGTGAGAAAAAAACGCCTATTTCATAGGTCCCCGGACCCAATATTTGCCGAAGAATGAATGCTTGAGCCTCTTCCCTTCCACGAAGGACGTAGTAAAGTCCGAAAGTAAGTTAGAGGAAGACCGTGGGGATTATTATTTATTTATTTATATATACTTTATTGTACACCAGAAAATACATAGTTAATCATAAATTTAACACTACAAAACATACAATGGGCGGCCTTATCGCTTTCTGCGATCTCTTCCAGGCAACAGGCTTATATGGGTTGAAAGTCAAACATAACTTTTCGCCTTACAAGGGCGGAGGATACTTACAGGTTATAAGAAAAAAAAGTTACGCGTTTGTTTGCACACCGAGTCTTATTGCTTTGTGTAAATTGTGCAAGAATTTAGTATTACAAATTCCTATCGTTACAAAAAACATCGTGTGTTCATTTATTAGTAGAAAAGTAGAGTTTATTAGTAGAATTAGTAGTAAGTTAGTTAGTTTATACCTCTACTTACTAATTAGTTTCACGATGTTTCTTTTAGTTAGAATCAATCTGACTAGCCTTTTCCCAACTATGTTGGGGTCAGCTTCCAGTCTATCCGGACGCAGCTGAATACCAGTATTTTACATGGAGCGACTGCCTATCTGACCTCCACAACGCAGTAACTGGGTAATACGATACCCCTTGGTAAGACTGGTGTCAGACTTTCGGGCTTCTGACGACTCGTAACGACTGTCAAAGATCCACGAATGACAGGCGGGACCAACGGCTTAACGTGCTTTCCGAGGCACGGAGGAGTCTCGGTATGTAAAGATCCATCCACTGACCAACCCCGGCAAGCGTAGCTTAACCTGATGGATCGACCAGTGCGGCTGTTGTTACTTAGCCACGAGCTCCTCTCTCTTCTTTTAGTTAGAATGTTACGATCAAACATTTTTTTTATCAGTTAGAAAGTTAAGTGAACACAATTTACCAAAGAAAAAAATGTTTTGAATTTTCTGACACTTTTCTGATTTCCTAAAGTTTATCTTTTATTTAGAAAATTAGAAATCTCGTTCTAAAATATTTAGCAGTAAAATCTAACAAAGAAAATAAAATTAAAACCTAGTGAAGTTACCTGAAGAACTCGTTTAGGATTACCTGAAGTGGAAGTAAAGGCTACTTAAGCCCAGGTATTTAATTTAGCGTGTTTTATAGTTTAGTTGGAGGAGGAAAACTTGATTATGCAAAGCTACCTAACGATTTTCCGTTTTCTGAGAAAATAGGTTTGAAATCTTAGACACAAAATATCTAGAAGGAGCTTCAGAACGCGCAGGATGAACCACTTATGTAACTTTGGCACAGTTTGCATATGAGCCTACTGAGCTCACTCTTGTGTGTGTCTAAGCGACTGATGGAAATACTTATTTTTTTTAATAATTAATATGTACTCTTTAGTTTAATAATTATCATTTGCCTCATCGTCTGATAACACGGAACGAGTTCTTAATTTTCAGACTAATTGAATAATAATTTCCTTGGTACTTTTTTTTTTTTTTACTAACAAAAACAATTCACACAGCAACAAAAACAACATTTTTTTTTGTTGTCGTACCTACCCCACACCAATTCGTATACAACTACTTGCTATGTGACCAACAGTGACAGGGAGTTTTCTATCATCATCAACATAATAAAAACGAGGATTAAATACGTGTTATTGAAGTTACGTCTAAAAATAAAATTAAAATAAACCTCAATAAAATTCATAAGGAACCACCACGCAAGCTTCCTGTAGCAAACTAAAAAAAAAACAAAATCGTTCCATAATAGTTGATGAAAATTTCGATGAACATACATACATAAAAAACGTTAATACAGACGAACATAAAACCTTTTGTCACGCACACAGATGATTTATCGGTGTCACATTTTGTGATGCTTCTAGTACTTCTAGGTGTTCTTACTCTTTGACTAAAGTTTGTAATTATTTTAATTATTGTTCTAGTTGGCTTCACTTAAGATTTGGTATTTGATGTTTGTCCTCATTTCGTTAGCTGTTAATTTTATTGGTTTATCTTGTTTCGCAAATTGAATATATAAACAATAGTGTAGCTCAAATACTAGTAATAATAGTAATAATAGTCCTCCAGACCGAATTTCGGCCATGGCGACTAGTCTCAGCGGAGACCAGCCTTCGGCGCGGGAGATGAAATAGTGCACAAGTGTGTGCGCAGACCCAGGTGGAATCTCTCTCTTCCCTCACTGTCATAGTCTGATGGGACGGCAATCCGACACGACCGGAGAGCGATCAGGCGCAAGACCAGCGGCTTAACGTGCTTTCCGAGGCACGGGGGTATCATACCACCAACTTCCAAACACGCTGGCGGCATGGCCACCGGCTTTTGCCGCGCGGCACGTACCCCCCCGGCTTTTGCACCTTCATTTCCTTTGCGATCCTTTGTGCGGCAAGGCCGGGCGCGCCGCGGCAGGGCAGTGCCGGCGGCGATGCCGCCGGCAAAGTGTGTAGGCGCTGTAATAACCCTGCTTGAGTAACAAACTTGAGGATAGCTGCAGCGCATCAAATAACAAAAACAAATGAAAATCGAAAAAAAAATCGAATTTGGAATATCTGCCCTTTTTATCCACAATGATAGTCGTCATTTTCGTTACCATGCTAACGGGAAGAATTTCAACAAAAGTCATCTACCTAGCATTTTCCGAACATGTTGGGGTCGGCTTCCAGTCTAACCGGATGCAGCTGAATGCCAGTATTTTACATGGAGCGACTGCCTAACTGACCTCAACAACCCAGTTACTGGGTAATACGATACCCCTTGGTAAGACTGGTGGTTAGACTTTCAGGCTTCTGACTACCCGTAACGCCGTATCTACGAATGACAGCCGGGAGCAACGGCTTAAAGTGTTTTCCGAGGAATTACAACAAAAGTATGAACTCAATTGCAAAATTTCTTTGTCGAGTCCAGGTTTATTTTCCAAGCAAATACTTTGACGATAATGTTAAAATTGAAAATCTTGTCCGCAAACTCGATCCTGCAGCGTGGCTGGAGTATGTACTCATATGTACTTCAGCTTGAAAGGCTCTCGGAATTCCGATGAACTAGCGGCGAACCCATTTGCTACTGTTTAATTAAGTTGAAAGTGGACAGAATGTGTGTATTTTGATAGATTGACTTTTACTCTTATTCCAACCTATGTACAACATGTTTGCAATTAACTGATTTGATTTGTTTTTATTTATTTTTTTGATTATTTATTGTTTGGCGGCTTAAAGTTAGTGAGACGACAAAGTTTTTATCATATTAAGGACGTTAATTTACCGGTAAATAGTACCAAGTCCCTCTTTATGTCTGTCTGTGACCGCTAAACTACGCAAGAGATTTTGATGTGGTTTTCACCATCACTTAGAGAATTTATTGCGGAACCTATAATACATTAATATTAAACTTACGTTATTAAAGAAATCTCACATCAATTTGAAAGAAGAAAAATTAAAGAAATATATTTATTATGGAACACGCACAGGAAATAAAAACAGTAAAAAAGAAGCATTTAAATCTAACAAAATTAACATTTCTTTATTGCAGCCGTGGGAAGCAGGGGGCCTACTCTAAGCGAAATCCGTTCGTTCGGCCGTCGTTATGGGAGCTTCGTTCTCCGTCTCACTTACGGACATACCGTAAGTTAGACAGAGAGCGAAGTGTCCGTAGCGACGGCCGAACGAACGGATTTCGCTTAGGGAGTAGGCCCCCAGGGGCGGGTTGCTAATCATTTTATAAAAAGTTTCGATGTTTGTGATTAAATTAAAATGTTCTGTAGTCACGTGCAAGTATAATTTGAAAGGTATCCTAAGTAATTGGCAATTAGCACAGAACTCGCAATCACAGTTCAATTAAAAACAAATGAAATAGAGGTAACCAGTTGACTATAAAAATAAAAATAAAATTTTGGAGCTCTGTTTACCGCACTACAGGCTCGAATTTTATAAAATGAACTCGTACATAAGTGCTGTAAAGATAAATAACAAATAACCGAACGCCTTTAAAGAATTACCTGTGACACTGTTTCAAAAAAAGGGAGGTAACGCAATGGTTAAAAGAAAAATAATTTTACGATTTTAATGAATCCATGTCAGATCGCGGAGAAAGAAACTGAAATCAACCATAACATAATTAATTAATGATCTAATTTAACTGAATCAACATTTGACATTTTATTAGTTACTAGCTTCCGCCAGCGGCTTCACCCGCGTGATATATTTATAAATTATAGTTTAAGTTACTCAGTGTTAATATAGCATTCTACTGGTGAAAGAATTGTTTAAATTTATTACAAACAAACAAACATACAAAAATCTTTATTTTAATTTTAAAACATTAGTATTACAAATAATGACAATAATGATAATCAATTACAATTTACAATTATTTATATTTTCTTAATCTGACATTATATTAAACTTTATCTCTTGAACTTACATAGGTATAACTTTGACATCAATTAGGACTTATTTGACGTTTCTATGTTAAAAAAAAAAAAAAATTGTGCAAGATAAAATTAAATATTTGCACGCCATTTATGTAATGGGGGAATGTAAAAGGGCCATTATTGTTTTAAGATTATACGTTTTAACCGAAATTCTGGCAAATAAATAACTTAGAATTAGATATAAACCCCGACCCAACTTAATGTAGTTGACAAAAAGCGGAGCAGTTTTTAGCATGTGCATTTTAGTAGAGAATTAGGTATAGTCGACTTCATAATTACTATATCACCCTGATGATGAATGACACTTGATTTCAATGAATTAATTAAAAAAAATAAACTTAAATATCGAATTATAATATCCACTGTGGCAACACTGTCAAAGTACAAATTATTAATATTATAACAAACTTTTAAATGTATTTTCATTATGGCAACTGAATGTATTATTTTACTTTGGAAATACTCAGAAATAACGGTTATGATAATATCGCTATTTCTGGGTGGGGAAAAAAGTAATAAAATAATGGTAAAATGTAGTGCCGAGGCAGTCTTCGATAGATTATGAAATAGTAAGTGAAAAAGTAAAAATGTTTTCTGTACATTTGCGCGTCCTAAAAAAACAAATTCTATTTTTGCTTTCAAGAGCAATGTGACAGTTTCAACCTTACAGTCCTTTCACAGTTACCTATTTTATTTTACCTCTGATTTTGCATCAATTTCAGAATCACAGTGATCTTTATTTTCGTTGCAATAACGTTGTTATTGGGTTACTGCCACTGACAAGTTTGTCAAAATCACAGTGAACTTATAAAAAATAAGGTAACTGCCCCGACTTACGAGTTCGTGGGTTCGAACCTAGACAGGTGCTTATCCTTGTGTAAATAATGTCATTACCACTGCTCTCAAAAACGGTATTGTCTTGTTTTCCATAAAATTATTTGTACTATTATTGTTTTCCATAATCGTCCCCCATAATATTTACTTGCACTATTATCATTTATACTATTAACGCTTGTCATATCAACTTATTAGTCATAACTTTTATTTGCCATAAAATAAGTTTCCATAATAACATGTGTTATAATCATTAGTTTCTATAAGTAACACATTACATAATTGATACTTAATATATAATAAGCAACATTTAATATAATTTAGAAACGTTTATTGCCTGTAATGAAATGATTTATTACAGCAAACAATCTTTAGATAATAAACAGTTTGTCAAATTCGAAACGGTTAGGTTAGAACTGTGACCAAAAACGCGCGAAGGCGAGCGAGCGTAGCGAGCGTGCCGCGGCAGCGGCCGCCGAGTGCTAGATTTCCTCTTTTGCAAAGCAAGCATGCATGGTAGATTAGGTTTATTTTTAGGTTTCCTTGTTAATAACAAAAATTGTATCATATAATCATATATTAATCAACTGAACTAGCATTGTTGTGCTAGTATGGGCAAATTAATATTATGGTGAATAAATGTAATGGAAAACGAAATTATTGAAAATGAAAAATATAGCAAATAAATTTATGGATTAAAATTATTATGACACTTGATCGATTATGACCAATGAAATTAGTGAAAATGATTTTATGTAATTTCACGATTATGGCAACTGAAGCGTTATTTCTAATGAAATTATGGCAAATACAAGTATGGTATATAAAATTATTGCATTTTAAATTATGGCAAACATTAGTAAACCCTCAAAAACATCGTGAGGACACCGGCATGTCCTAGAACCAAAAATTCGAAGACATGTGTTATCTACCACCCAGTACTGGGCCCGCGTGGTACATTATAGCCCACTCCCAGCAGTGGGAACATTATAGACTGATTATGCTAAGTTTGCTGTTGGGTTGCTGCTCTCGGAGGTAAAATAAGTATGAAAGGAGTGTAAGGTTCAAACTGTCACATTGGTCTTGAAATCTAAAATAGAACTGGTCGATTTATGACATGCAAGTGACATTCAACCTTATAAAGTAAAGCAATACAGTCCTGTATTGAAGTTTAAATTTACCTACCTAGTTAGCTAAATTGTATAATTTATCAGAAACAGTAAATTATTTAATTCTCACACAAAGTCTTATTCCTTTCCTTAATTTGAAACTAACTTACTTATAGCAACAGCTGTTACCAATGTATCCAACGTCGGATAATTTATGTAATCAACTTAGCCTATCGTAGTTCACTGCTCGAAGAAGCCTTATTTATGTAAACCTTATGGTAATCAAGCTATCTACATCCTTAACTTGTTTGAGGGGAAAATGTACAGGGTCATTAAGTGGGTAAAAAACATTAAATGACCCATCGTAATTACCGGTGGGAATAAATGGGTCTTCAACTGCGAGAGAGGACTAAAAGAGTCAATCTGCCTGGCCTTTACATATTACTCATTTGATCATATAAACGTCATACTTTTAACAAGATGGATAACGATTTAACCATTTTTGAGGTTAGACGGATATGATCATATTTGTACGCTTGCTGTCAAATAGGATCCCTTAACTATGATCATAGATAATATGAATCAAATGTAGTTATTATACCAATGAGGTATGTAAGGGCCAATGCCTGCCAGGGTTGCGAGTTTGTCCGAAAGGGAAATCGCGGCCCCGGCACACAGGCAACGGAAGAAACACGGGTGGGTTTTAGTCAGTAAAAGTCTGACACACCCTCCCGCTCCACCCTGAGCGGGAGAAGTTATTTTGCCACCCAAAAAAAAAAAAGGGGGGTTTCAGAATCATGTACTGAATCCATGGTAACCGGCTTCGCGTCGATGTCTAAAGTCAGTAGTCAGTAAAAGTCTGACACACCCTCACCAGATGTTATTTTATAATTACCCACCCAAAACAAAAAGTTCTTCATATAAAAATGACTCATCTCTGATCATATTTCTATGATTGTCTAATATGGCTCTTAGAAAATCAAAGCTTGGTGCTAATGACTGAAAATCGTCATCTACATTTCTTTTGACAATTTCAACCTTCCAAGTAGGTTTTTATTGTTTCCTCGAACGTTTATATGGTAACGAACGTCTGGGAGCAAACGCCAAGTTTTTGTTTGGCACACAATGGCTGATGAACAATAGGCCTGGTACAGTCGCCGACACTCCAATTGATAAGAGAATTTATGAGCCTGAGAGAGACGTGACGAAGACTTGAAGTAAGAGGCGTTTGTTCATTACGACAAGAAGAAAGTGCTTTAAAAATGAAGTAAAATTTCATAATAATTCGTCGCTTTTAAAAATAGAATTGTAAAAAATAAAATCTTCATGTTTTAAACTTCGGCTTCTCCTAATATAAATTCCTGAAAACGTGTGTTAAGTGCTATTTATTAAGTTCCGTAAGCACACTCATAACACGGAAAAGCAATATTCTCTACCAAAATATAATACCAATAAAAAGATTACTACCCGCTTTTCGGATCCTCAAATTAGCCACCCTCAAGGCCAAACCCGAGACGTAAGTAAATAATAACCCCTAATATTACGTAAAAGGGTTTACTACAAAGCTCAATAAGTACTTATTGAGCGTAAACATCTTGGAAATATCGGTAGATATGGGCTTAAGTAAAGCCCTCGAATGTCGATATAATCACGTAGCTAATGCTTGGTGTGCGCGCCTATACCATCAAGGCATCCCTGTTTAATCCTTCGTTGAGGTTTTGACATCTTTACTGAGTAAGCTGTGCGCGATGGTACATTAAAATTGAATTTTGACGGCGATAGTACAGTTATGTGCAAAAATATGTTTCTGTGAATACAGTTTGACTCCTAATGAATAGAAGTAAGGTCTATTAATAACCTTATTTCCAATTGATGTTATTTCCACTTATAAAAACATCAACTTTATACTAGAGTAAGTAAAGTTGCTTTTAGTCTGACTAGTACTTTTGAAAAGGTCATGTAAAATATGAAGCTGTAGCGCAAACTGAACCTTATGTATAGTCTTTACAGTTTATTTTCCTAAAACTCGTGTTTGTTTACATATTTGGCAAATAAATTGCGAACGCAGTATTAGAAGAGTTTCGCTTAAAAATACTTGGGGCCTATTTCTCGATGTCCGAATAGCCACTACGTACCGAATAAATAAAAAAATGGAACAGAATTTGTATGAAATTATCTGCCAAGTAAGTTAATAGGAACTATCTACCATTATGTAGGTGGTGACACAGGCCGTTACTCAAGTAGGTATTATTTATATAAAGAAATAAAGCCACAAAAAATACTTAAAAATATTATTAGTAAAATAAATTAAATATTAGACGAAAAAGAAAACGTAGTATTTAAACAAAAATACTATTACCAGAATACATAATAATCAAAATCAATCTGCCAAGCCTTTTCCCAACTATATCGGGGTCGGCTTCCAGTCTAACCGGATGCAGCTGAATACCAGCATTTTACATGGAGCGATTGCCTATCTGACCTCCACAACTCAGTAACTGGGTAATACGATACCCCTTGGTAAGACTGGTTGTCAGACTTTCGGACTTCTGACGACCCGTAACGAATGTCAAAGACTCACGAATGACAGCTGGGACCAACGGCTTAACGTGCTTTCCGAGGCACAGAAGAGTCTCGATATGTAAAGATGGTCACCCATCCACAGATCAACCCGGGCAAGCATAGCTTGATCTGATGGATCGACCTGTGCGGCAGTCATTACTTAGCCACGAGCTCCTCAGAATACATAATAATATAAACACAAATAAGCGTTCTTCCATCTCTCTCCCACTATGCTGTGCCCGACAGGGTCATAATTGTTTCATTAATTTTAAGCCTACCAACTGTTTTACCAACAATCTGGAATGTATTATAGAATAGAGAATTGAGAAAATGTTGAAATGTACTACAATTTAATTTGTCAAAGATAATACACAACACAGAATAATTTCAATCAAACTTAGTGGATTATGGTGATGTTCCAAATGGTTGAGCCGAATGGTGCTAATCCATGCGTCATGTTCGTGAACGGGCACTGTCAGTTGGGACTGGTCAACTCTTAGCTGCCTTGGCTGATGTAAATTTTGGAATTTTTCTTTGTTTTATCTTTTTATTACGGACACTTCTAACGTGCAAGTCTTTCTACATTGTTCTCATATGTTTAATTTCAACATGAATGATGTTACCAATATTTGTAACAATTTATTTAAAAGAGAGTGTCCGTGGAGTTTCTTGCCCGTTCTTCTCCATAGGTACCTACTACGCTTTGGAATGGTCAACTAGCTTCATATTTCTGACTGACCGATTCCTTGACAATTCAAAAGTGCCTGTAAATGGTTTAATTGAAATAAATGCTTTGAGTTTTGAGTTTGAGTTTGAGTTGAAGTCATCGTGAAGGAGAATTTTTTTGTTGAATTTCTTTTTAGTGTGAACATATTTTGCAAGTAACATTACCACGCTTGTGTTTCGAGTAAATAAAGTATTTTAATTAAGAGTCATTATGGGGAATTGTGTCGTAATTAAGTTTAGTAATTTTATTATGTTCGTGGTTTGGGTGTAATCTACGATAAAGGAGGTCCTTTCCCTTTTAATCGTAATCTGGAATTTTAATGAAGGTCTTCAGTTGGAGTATTTTCTCGTAGGTACTTTTGATAATTACTGTGCGATATTTGACCTCCGCGTTCTAGATACATACCTATAATAATACTTGGTGTTCTGCAGTATTATTAAGTTACCCGAGTATTCAGTTCCCAGCCAGTTGACAGTGACAGATGTTGATAAAAATGTCCGACCGTGTTCAGATAATGACGATAACAGAATACAAATAATTATGGACAGTATGGAAACTAGGCCTATTTGTTTAAATATTTACCAACGTTCCATTTTTAAAAAGATCGCGACAGCACCGCGACAATCGCTTAGGGTCTCGTAAATAAGCGCGTCTGTCTGAATGTGCCGTTTTGAACATTTACTAAGTAGTTTCTGTACTGTCTATATTTATACTGTGACGATAATGAGAAAATGTTAAATTAATTAAGACAAATGAAACCAGCCAAGTGCGAGTTGGACTCGCGCACGAGGGGTTTCGTTCCACCGTACATTATTTAGCAAATAAATGAAAATATTAAACGAAGAATATTATTATTTTTCACCTTAATGAAAATCGCAAAGATAAATTACTATTTCATAAAGATACTATGAATTACAAAGTTGTTTTTGCAGTTGCAGAAAATCACCCATATTTAAATAAATACCTTATATATCGGCGTTTTTAGTATTTATTGATTATATATAGTTGGTGCATGATGCATGATATACAGAAGATGCAAATTCTTAACTTGTTTAGTTGTTAAAATAGAGCTCGTCCAAAAATGGTCTAAATTTGACTACTTTTACGGGGTATTTCACAATTTCTGAAGATTAAAAAATAAAATATACAGGTTGTTCGGCAGAAGGTTGAACATACGAAAATGGCGGATCCGTGGGGCCGTCTACTACGTTTTTAGGCCCAATAACAAGACCCAGGCCACAAGGATTTTTTTTAAAGAAAATTTTTTTTTTCAGAATTTTTCGTTGCTAAAACTTCAAACGTCAATAATTTCATTTAAAAACAACAAAACTGGCAACATTTTATTTTTATTTTCATCTAGAGATACAGCTCGCTGACAGACACACAAACAGACGGACAGCGGAGGCTTAGTAATAGGGTTTCCGTTCGGGTACGGAACTCTAAAAACGTATTTCATGTCAAAAATTTCGAACCCTTCAAGCTTTCAATCAAGTTACCTAAAATGTTTAGCTTCATCTATATTTAAAAGGCCAGCGTTCGCAGAACTCATAACTAACTACAAAGCACTTAACTAAATTATTATTCTTTTTAAAGTAACAGAATCCTAAAATATCTAAAACCCGTCCAAAAAACATTCAACTGTTATCTCCCAACGGTTTTATTATTCGGACGTAAAATGTAAATCTCCGTTTATCTCACCCAAAGTTTTATGTTCAATAACATTTGATACACAATACGAGAGCCAGGGGCTCAGGTTTTTTGAGACGAGAATCTCGAGAATCTTGTTAGCGAAATTAGCCAGGAAATTATCGCATACAATAAAGAAAATGACAAATGTCGGGAAAATGCCTACAAAAATCATGCTCAATTAGATCGCATTACTCGTATGTGTTACATTCTCAGAAAGCCAGTTTGTTACTTTCCACATGAGGCATTTAGTAAACCCATGTGACATGGTAGGTGCCTCAGTATCGGGGCAGGAAACCAGCGATATTGACAAAAAGAAGTATTATTTCTTATAGCACTATATTACCGTCCTCTTCTATGACTGCTTTCATCTTCTATACCTATCTATCCTATACGAGTATTATAAATTTAAGAGGGTTTATCCTAAAAGTTGGCAACGTCGCAAATAACTGTCAAATATTTACCTGTTTTGATTCTTATAGCAATATTACTGTGTGGAAATAAAAAATATGGCTAACTAGCGAACTAGAATATTAATAATGAATTGCAATTATAACATTGAATTTGATGTTGTACCCATTTTTGGTGTAAAAAACGCATTTGGAAAGTTTCCAAATAGTTTTATTACATCTAAAACTAAACATTCGGTGTTACGATATTAATTATTGCATTTCATAATCAATATTCTAGTTCGCTATAGCCTCATTTTTTATTTCCACACAGTAATATTGCTAAATTAATCAAAATAGTGAAATATTTGACATCTATTTGCGACGTTGCCCACCTTCAGATAAACGCTCTTATGTCGCTTTAAGTGTTTTAAGAGAATTTATTCCGGAAGGTTTATGTGTATTTTTAGTTTAATCAGCCTATAATGCTGGGTCACAGGCCTCCTCTTTGTGAGAGGGAGTGGGCCGTAATCCACCACGCGGGCCCAGTGCGGGTTAGTAGATGTCACATGTCTTCAAATTTTTGGTTCTAGTACATGCTGGTTTCCTCACGATGTTTTCCTTGACCGTTTTATGAGCAGTGCTGATGAAATTATTTACACAAAGTAATTAAAGTAAACTGTTTCACAATTTAAATATCGAGTAAAAGAGCATTACCTTTCCTCTCTACTGTGAGTATTTATATACCAATAATATGTATGTTTATTTTATTTAAGCTTTATGTTTATTTAAGTATATGTTAATTTATTACGTTATATGTGTAGGTATATTTTATATTTTTTAGTTTAAGACTTCGCAAATTCATATTTTTCTATTTTTGTTCTCACACACTATTGTCTACATTTCTTTCTCATTTCTCCTTTCGCAGGTCTGCTGGAAGAAATTTCTTAAGAAATAAGCAGTACCTTTGTACTCAAATTATAATTATGTCATATCTCTATGTATTTTACTGTGTGTACATAAATAATAAAATAAATAAAGTCTGAGTTCAAACCGACGACCTACAACTCGTAAGTCGGGGCCATAACACATAACACATAACTGCAGTGGTGGCCTAGTGGTAACACTAGGCCACCACTGCAGTTATTTGTATAATACGATATTATTAAAGTTAAATATAACTAAGAATTCTCGATGTTTTTTCAAGTCGTAAAAACCGAGCGAAGCAGGGAGCGGGTCGCTAGTTCTAATATAAATTGTTATTCCAAGACATCACCACGGTTTCTGAAGGACACAGAGTTATAATTATCTTTTCCTCAAATAAAACCACCTTCACCTTTCAAATCTAACAATAACTATTAAACAGTAGCCTTTTTATCACAAGACGTTTTCTAGGAAATATAAACAGAAAACACGAACATTTCCATTTAAATAATGGGTCCAACATCGCAGAAAACAATTGAAGCACAAGCTCTTAACAAATAAAATACCAATAAAACAAAAGACAACACTCAAATGAATAATAAATGAATGGCGACCTCAATCCCTGAAGACGTTACAATAGTTAAACAGTATGGCATTAAAGAGACTCGATTCGAGGACAATTAAAGTTCATTGTAATAGAGAGAACGGGGTAATTAATACAACGCAAATCTAACAATTCAATTAACAATTGTTAAACAAATAGAGGGCGTCCGTGAGTACCGAGATTGGTTTGATCGATCTCGTCATTTCGGGATTCAGTGAGCGGAATGATTGGCTTGTTTAGTGGCCCAAACTTAAGGAACTTGTCAACGTTTAGTATAGAGGAAAAATAGAAAAACGACGGCGATGAACATTCTTCTTCATAACGTTAATGTAAAGCTATATGTTGGAGAATATTTGCTCCGTTTTAGCTAGCTAAACGACTTCTGGTGTTGTATATTTTTAGTGACGTAATGAGGCTACTTTATTCTACTATAAAGCGGGTGTTGTGAGGAACAGATGATGAGACTAGTCAACTAGTATTTTTTAAATAAATATTTCGAATATCCATTACTCGTTGCAATGATAATATTAAACCGCCCGCCCGTACAAAACCAAAATGGAATCAATTTAACTGCAGGCGTTTTAACAAAATATGTCGTTCTCAAAATGCCTATTTATCTCTAGGATTCCGGAAACTTTCCTTCCGTTAAACATCTATTGATACACTGAGTAAAATATTTATTTATGTCAAACCAAACTACGGTCTGAACTATTTATTTTAATTAAATATATTTCCAGTACTCTTTAAAATGGTGAAACCACAATAATTAATTAATTATTACGTTGATTTTGAAACGAAATACCGATAGCTGTTTGTTTGCAGCATTATGAATGAGTAATGTGCAGTTTTATACCTCCATTTATTTGATAATTATAATATTCCATTGAAGAGCTCGGGGCTACTGATATTTCAATTACAATCCCACGCAATTCCCGGTAATTGTGAGCTTACTAATTATTGAAATAATTAACCGAATTGTTTATCCCGAAATTGTCGAGCTCCTGTGAATACATATTTTAAATACATAGAAATTAATGAAAAAGCCATGATAAAAGCGAACGGCCGGTACTCAGTTTTTTTTTTTAAATTCTCCGAAATCGTATATATTGCATAAAAATGTTGCTTTAAATCCAACGGGGTGAATTCAAAACTACATAACGTTACGCACAAGTGATGGTATAATTATGTACATTTGTTAAAAAAAATGGGTAGGTATTTAATTGCAATTCAAACACCTATCATCTCACAAAAACAGATCCTTTAAAAAAATGTAGCAATCAAACGCAACAAATAAAAATTTGGAAGTACAAAACCTACTAATTTCTATTATGTAACACGGGACATGAGATACTCGTAGATGTAATTCCAAAACTTGAATCAACTGTCCCTAAATTGGATTGCTCCAATAATCAAAGGGTTTGTCCTAGTCTTAAAGAGGGTTACCAATTCAATTTAATTAACTAAATCTGGAATTCATTGGAGGCATTGAAAAACTTCCCTCGATTGGGATTAAATTATAAATTAAGTAACTTAATTGACAAAAAGAATTTTCTTTTTACCCGATTACACTACTATTTTAACTATACATACTGGTCAAAATTATAATCCTTCGCCGTCAATTACCTAATTTATAATTTATACATACATACAATGAATTTATGTGGGTATGTATGTTCATCTAATCCATCATAACTTCTAAACTACTCATCATAATTTGACAAATGAGGTATCGTTGGAAGCAAAGAAGACAAGTAATGAAATAAAAAAAAAAAACAAATATTCCATGTCATCAATTTTTTTTCATTTGATATCAAATGAAAGGGCTCAATTTGCACATTTCAGAAATATATATTATAACCCCAAAATAAAAAATCCGGAGTCTCATCATAAATCGAACAGATTACGTATGCATGACTCCGGATTTTTATTGTCTCGTTTATACCTTTTTAGTTGGCTTTACTGTCGTAGTTGGGTTTTAGTTTTTAACATTATTTTTTTTCCTAGACTGAAAAAAAATTCAATAAAAATAAAATGAATGTTACTTTCAGAGTATTAAATTTTATATTAGTATCAACCTACCTATACTAAAATATTTTTCCAAGTTCTTAAATAAATCTGAAAAATATAACAGCACCGAGCACTTAACAAAATATATAAGAAAGATTTGGAAAACACTGGCAACACTCACGGAAGTAATAAGACATGATAATGATGTTTGCTTTTAAAGGAAACTCGATAATCGAGGAAAAAAACTCTCATAATTTGACCTCGACAAAGGTGAAAAAGGTCGCGAAGTATGCCGCTTGAGTGGAATTAAATGGAACGAAAAGGTGTCGAGAAACATCAGAAAGTGAATTAAAATTCCTTCACCTCCTTATGATGTTAAATACCGATTATTTTTTCGTTTCCAATAGAATCCCCAGTAACATTTACAGCCCTCAATATCGAGGGCTGTAAATGTTACTGGGGATTCTATTGATATGTGTTTGTTACCGACAAAAACCACCAAGCCATCTTTAGACATTAATAGGTAGGTTTTGTAATTTTACCTTTAATTTTTTCAGCTGGAAGACGCTCACTGCTGGACAGGAGCTTCCCCCCTAGCACCGCTACTTCAATCAGTTCTGTGTTTCCCGCATCCAGCGGATTCCTGCGGCCTTCACAAGGTCATCGGTCCACCACATATTTTATCCGTATATAACAACAATAAATTATATTTCGTTCTGTTCCAGATAAAGCGTAACACCACAGATTAATAAAGGTTGGTTAAAGTTCGCGAGCACATTCGTAAGAAGCGAGCAGTATCATCATAACGGTAATGTTTTCCCATTGTTTGTCTTATTTATTTTAGTATATTCGTGTATTTATGTGTTCTTGTATTTATTTATATTGTATTATATATATAGGTTAATAGGTATATGTTTAAATAAATATTTATTCCATAATTCTCGATATTGCACCTACCACTGTTTGTCTCTGCATCACCCAAAGTTTGACTGGTAGAAAATTCCGATGGCATTAAGTCCGCCTCTGTACATTTATGTATGTGAAATGTAATGTGTTAAATAAATAAATACAGATGGTTCTTTGATTGGTTGATTTGGTGATTTTGCTGAGTGAACCATCTGTATTCATCTGCGGTAACTCACTAGATGGTTCACTCCGCCTTTTAGGTATGAAACTACAAGTACGCGGCGGGCCAGTCTTGTCAGTGAGTGAAAAAGTTATAAGAGTTATGCGATAGATAGAGAAGCAATTTCTAGGTAATTAGCGCTATGCAACCTTTTTTTTTTGATGGTGGGAAATTGTCAAATAACTTCTCCCGCTCTGGGTGGAGCGGGAGGGCGTGTCAGACTTTTACTGACTAAAACCCACCCGTGTTCCTTCCGTTGCCTGTGTGCCCGGGCTGCGATATCCCTTTCGGACAACTCGCAACCCCGGCAGGCATTGGCCGTAAAGGACCCCGTCAGTTGGTGCTGACATCTTGCTCCGAACCATGGCCTGAACCAGGGCTGGATGCGAGAGATCACCGCCGCCGATCGTCTCCGTGAGAACACGGCGGTGCCCCGCCCAAGCCGGGCAGACCTCCACCGTATGCTCCACCGTGTCCTCCGTGCGATCCACACAGTGGTGACACCCGGGCGTTTCCTCCCGCTTAATACTGAACAGGAACCCCCCGAAACAACCATGTCTGGTGACGACCTGCACTAGGTTGCGACAATCGCACTCTCAATTCCGCCATGAGATCCCGCCGGAGCTCTGTCCGTTGTGCCATGATTTCTCGCGGCAGCTGAGTTACGCCCCGCCGCGGCGTTTCGCCTCCTCGCGCCACTCCCAAATGTGCGCGAGGACTTTCGCCTCCAGATCCCATAGCGGTAGTTCGGCAAGGAGGCTCGCTGCCTCACGGGAGACCGTGCGGTATCCTCGGACCTGCCTAATTGTGCAACCTGAATTGCAATTTACTATCTCGTAGCAAGAGTCGCTTTTTATTTAAATGATTTTGCGGAGTGAACCATCTGTATTTATCTGTAACATACATAAAATGAAAGTTCAGCAATGTTCATTGCGTTATATAAGATGTTTAACAGACGTAAACGTATGAAACAATGGATGTCAAAATGAAAGTCATGGCGATCGATTGCCATTTAATTTATGTTATGTATTATTTTAATTACCCCGCCTGGTAAGCACAGGTATTTGCAACTTCTCTCCTAATGTTTCATTGGGAAGACCCATACTCTTTTCCGAATGTCCACCCTAGGGTGGCTATTTTAGGGTGGATAAACGGAATAACCCGTTTGTTTTTGTATTTCGTATTTCCACCCACCTTCTGTATATCCTAAAATAACTAAGTATCTGTTTGTCGAACGTTCATTTATCGGAGAACCCATATCACACATTGACAATCCGTTGTTTTCCCGAGATTTTAGTAGCATACCCTCCATCTATCTTAATTTGCGTTGACGTTATCTGAATAAACATAAGGCCTCTTTGTTTTACTCTTAAGTACATTAAGGCCCTTTTGTACACGGCACGGTTTCTGGTGTATAAACCGCACCGTAGAAAAAACGTGTCTGTCAACACGCTTCCATAGTGATCCATACAACTCTAACGACCGTGCCTAGACACGGCGTATAAACCGCGCCGTAGAAAAAACGTGTCTATCAACAAGCTTCCATAGTGAACCATACAACACTTACGACCGTGCCTACACACGGCGTATAAACCGTAGTTTTTCACGGCAAGAAAAACGTGTGTAAAAACGTCTTACAGTTGGCCATAATAAAAGAAGACATGAAATGTAGTGGAGTAGATTGCTTTCCAAACAGAAATGCCGGTTATAGCAGAAGTTTAAGAAATGTTAAACTAAAACATAACATCACGCCTGTATTCCCCGAAGGGTTAGGCTGAGATGTAGTATAGAAGACTAAAATATTCCCCTAACTAAACTGAACGGCAAAAGTCGTGAGTTCAAACCCCATACATTGCGCATGACTATAACCAATGATATCCTATACTATTAAACGAGCAATAACGTATGAGTTGACATGTGGAAGGAGGACGGCATGTCGTAATGATCGGGAGCAAAAAAGACACAAGTCGATATGTAACTTGGCTAATTAGCTAGGTTTTGACGTGCCATTTGCGGAGCGCGTTTAACTTATCTTTTTTTAACTTATAATATCATTGTCTATAACCCACACTACACACTAGCATTTATTAAGTAGAATTAGTAGAAGAATAGGAAACAAGTAAAATATTCTCTGTTCGTACAAGAAAGAGAGACTTATGCTACAGTATCTTTTACTCACGAAGTGACGCGCGCTTTACTTGTGGTAACTAAGCGTACAAACACGCTGTGGATGTGCACGTGAAGACGAGACACATAACACTTACATGCTCGCACACACGCACACTTCCAATTCGCCTTTGTCTCGGACGGAACCGTATTATATATTTTATTTTAGTTGTGTTGTGTAAATTGAAGACTGATTTACTTTAAATAATTTCATATTGAGTAAATATTTTTAACTTTAGTTACAGAATTGCTTATTTAAATAAGCCTTACTTATATATAATATTTGCATGCCAAAATATG
The DNA here is from genome assembly GCA_916701695.1 of Agrochola macilenta. NCBI lineage: Eukaryota > Metazoa > Arthropoda > Insecta > Lepidoptera > Noctuidae > Agrochola > Agrochola macilenta. The sequence goes on along the minus strand of OU753564.1, from coordinate 5,485,843 downwards.
GCGAAATGTGTTATCGCACAAGAATCTAACTAACACCTTTGTAACCGCATTTAAAGCAAATACTTGACTTTGACTTTAGCTCCTGTGCTTACACACACGTTCACAGCGTGTATTTACACTTCGTAACCACGAGTAAAGTACGCGTCGCTTCGTGAGATAGAAACACTATATCGTGGGAGGTTTCCTAACAATTGCAGGTGCAACATTACATTTCAACGAGCTTCATACATTTACTATGAAAGACATACAATTACATATCTTTTCTTACTCTATTTTTCCTGAAAAGTGTGAAGTGCATGCACTTTAATAATTTTTCATGTCACATGCGAGCTGAGAAAGATGGAGGAAAATACTTACTTGTCTCATAAGTTGTATGTATGTTGCACTTAAAAGTAAAATGTCGCACATCACGATTTATTTTTCCTCCATGCTGAACGAACGTGTTGCTGTCACCAACTTTGCTACTAGGTAAGTGTAGTGAACATAGTTTCTTCGTCTTATTTGAAGTCCTATGTTTAGCAACATCAACATCTAGATCAGGGGGCCTAAAACAGCCACTTTAGCAATTCTGCTAAAAGCGATTCATTTCCTAAATTCCCAGCAATTCATTAGCAATGCCTTTAATTTTCCTTTGAGACATATTAGCTGAATAATATCTCAATTCAATTAATATCTGAATTATTTTTGGTGTAAATATTGCCATATTGTAGGAAATTTATCGCTTTTAGCAGAATTGCAAAAGTGTCTGTTTTAGGTCCTCTGTTGACGTGATTCGGTGAAGTGAAAACTTGCCTGTACCTTTAACGTCGTTTACGATAAGCCATCGCCCTTTTTGAGCATCACAAAGTACGCTTTATTTGCTATATCTCACCACATAGTTTACAACCATATTTGATACTACCTGCTGTCCAAGGCTTCGCCCACGTGGATCCTAAATATTTTTCTAAAAGCCCCAGTTACTCCCTATAACAGCAGATATCTGCCAGTGAAAGTCCCTTTTCGGAGATTAGCCGGAACAAACAGGCGAAATATTTTTTGTTATAAAGTACCATACCTATACTTTCATATGCATAAAGTAAAAGTACTGTTATTTTGACATTACAAACTTCAATTTTCTTTATTTGTATGTATGTAGAACTTTCTGTATAGAATATAGATTTTTCGATCCCTTTCCTACCAACTGCAACCGCTTTTATCATTCTTCGCTCAACGAAATCTATCTCATTACTCGCTAAGCTTTTAGCCATGTTCTCAGCTGAGTGCACGTCGAAAGGAATCAATATCGTGAATCAACATCTTGTTTATCGAGAAAAATTTGAAGTGCTTAATCATTTTGTAGTACGCTGCATCGTTCGATTGCACCAGTGGGTGGCAATAATTGCTTGTTCAACACGGATTAGCTAGGATTACAGGGAATTGGCTGGCAATTGGCTGGATACTGTTGTTTGGAGAACGATTATAAATGGCCACCGATACTGGGCTGCAGAGGGTAAGATAAACTTAGTATTGTATTGTTTTATTAAGAGCGTATCCTAAAAGTTGGCAACGTCGCAAATAGCTGTAAAATATTTACCTGTTTTGATTAATTTAGCCATATTACTGGAAATATGAAATATGGCTAACTAGTGAACTAAAATATTGATTATGAAATGAAATCATTAGTATCGTAACACCAAGTATTTCGTTTTAGATATAAAAAAAGTATTTGGAAACTTTCCGAATGCCTTTTTTACACCTAAAACGGTTACAGCATCAAATTTAATGTCATGATTGCAATTCAGTATTAATGTTTTAGTTCGTTAGCCACATTTCTTATTTCCATACAATATTTAATAATATATTGCCAAATTAATCAAAACAGTGAAGTATTTGACATCTATTTGCGACGTTGCCCACTTTCAGAATCAACCGATTTTTGATGATTTCACCCTTCATACTAAAAAACTTTCACCTTTTAAACTCATACGCGATTCGTGAAAAAAAAAACAAATTCATATAAAACAGACTACTATTTCGATTCATGTAATGAAAAGTTTTTTTTTACGACTCGTATATGTGTTTCATAGCGAAAGTTGAATAGTATGATAGGTAGAATCATCCCCTTGACGGATGCAGGTCACTAATTAATTAGTGACCTGCATCCGTCAAGGGGATGATTGGGGGAAGGGGGTGAAATGGGTTCCAAAGCAGATGTTTCGACTTCACGCAAAATCAATGTTTCTCTTAAAAAAACACCGAATTTACATTTTTTTTTTAAATTCAATATTTGTAAACATAGTGCAATAAAATTGCGCGCGGGCCAGGTCATATCGCCGCTGCCGGAACGCTACCACGATACAATTTCGCCTTAAGTTTTTTATTACAAGTTTTATTACAAGTAATTAAGTTTTTTATTACAATTGTCGTGTATAGATCAACACATAACATTAAAACCGCTGTTTAATTAATTTTGCAAAGATGTACGAAATTTTGAATTTCGCGTGCTTCCTTGACGGATTAATTAAGGCTCCGTGCACGAAAAAAACCCTTTTTCGTGCACGTTTTCGTAAATAACTTATCTAATTGTAAGAAAACTTGAAATAATTGAAACATTAAATAGTCTGTGTAACTATAAAAGTTCAGTTTTCGTGGTGTTAAATCATTTGTGTCAGTCACAGCAGCTGTTAATAGTTGTATCACTTTTACGCTCTCGAAAATATGGTTTATTTCGCCTTTGATTTACATTCGAAGATATTGTGTAATCATAAAATTATTTTATTTCAAGGATAGCTGAAGACTTATTTATTTATTTATTTATATATACTTTATTGTACACCAGATTATACATTACATAAAGAAAAAGTAATACACTACAAAATATACAATGGGCGGCCTTATCGCTTACTGCGATCTCTTCCAGGCAACCTTGGAATGGACAGTGATTTTCTGGACATAAAATGGGGTTGTCTTCTTTTCTGCAAATAAATGGTATATAAGTACAATATACTATTATATTGGATAACTCCAGGTCTTCTTCGTTGCATTCGACACAGAGACAACCTTCATAAAAAAAGTAAAAAGTCACCAAATAATGAGACACTAAAGATAACTTTCACCAGGTATAGAAACTTCTGTAACAAACTGCTAAAGAAGTTGAAAAGGGAACACGAAAAGACTGAGCTTACAAAAGCTGGTAATAATCCTAAACAACTGTGGTCGGCAATAAACACATTAACAAATAGGGTAACTCACAAAAAAACTTCCAAACCTCTCCTAAAGTTGGCAAACACTCCAAAGCTTTCGGTTAACGGTGTAAATGATTTCTTTGCTGCTGTTGGTGAACGTCTTGCCGAGAAAATAGTAAGCCATCCAGCAGGGGTTACTACTGGTGCTGGCGATGGGGTCCCCCAATCCATGGTACTCTTGCCTACCGACGATGTCGAAGTGGGCAATTTATTAATGAATCTACGCAGTGGCAGCGCAGTGGGATGGGATAGGATATCCAGTGACCTCCTAAAAAGACATCGGTTCTTGATTACCCCACCTCTAACATACATCTGTAATCTTGCACTATCCACAGGGAAATTCCCAAAGGTTTTTAAGAGAGCCATTATACACCCGATCTTTAAGAGTGGGGACGGAACCCGTGTCGATAGTTACAGGCCCATAGCGGTGCTCCCTGCCCTGTCAAAGGTACTAGAAAGAATAATGAACATTAGACTCGTCAATTACTTGGAAAAGCATAATCTTCTTTCCTCAACTCAGTTTGGTTTTCGCACCGGTAAATCTACTTCTGATGCAGTCCATGAATTGACAAACTTTATCGTTACCAACCTAGACAGGGGGCAAAAAGTCCTTGGCATATTCTTAGATCTTGCTAAGGCATTCGACACGGTTTCTGTACCAATACTCACTGATAAAATGGAGAACCTGGGAATTAGAGGGATTCAACTTCAGCTCTTTAAGGACTATCTCAGTGGGCGTACTTAGAGCGTTAAGATAGATGATTTCCTTAGTGATGAACGTAAAGTCACCTATGGCGTGCCCCAGGGCAGCGTGCTTGGCCCGACCCTTTTCCTCATCTATATTAACGAGCTGGGTATGCTCACCCTGCCTTTTTTTTTTTTTGGGTGGGAAATCATCAAATGACTCCTCCCGCTCTGGGCGGAGCGAGAGGGAGTGTCAGACTTTTACTGACTAAAACCCACCCGTGTTCCTTCCGTTGCCTGTGTGCCGGGGCCGCGATATCCCTTTCGGACCAACTCGCAACCCTGGCAGGCATTGGCCCTTACGGACCCCGTCAGTTGGTGCTGACATCTCTTTGAGGCGCGCGTGGAACACAACGCGCCGTCGACCCGGGCCTGGTCCTAATCGGACGGCGAGCTACCCATTGCCCACCGTCCGCAAGCCCGCGCCTACGGTGGCCGGAAGTCGGCTCGCGACTCCCGACGCCCGGGGCGTCTCCTGCGGCGACTAGGGGCGCGAGGGCGCGCATCTTGCATTTCCCTCGCGCGCTCCGCCTCCTCCTTCGCGAGCATTACTGCTTCGCAGAAGGAAGTGACGGCTTCCCATGCACTCTCGCTCCGGACCATGGCCTGAACCAGGGCCGGACGCGAGAGATCGCCGCTGCCGATCGCCTCCGTGAGGACACGGCGGTGCCCCGCCCAAGCCGGGCAGACCTCCACCGTATGCTCCACCGTGTCCTCCGGGTGATCCACACAATGGTAACACCCGGGCGTTTCCTCCCGCTTTATCCTGAACAGGAACCTCCCGAAACAACCGTGTCCGGTGAGGACCTGCGTCAGGCGGAAGGTGAGGACGCCGTGGCGCCTCTCTAGCCACTCCTCAAAGAGGGGCCTTACCGCCGCAATTGTGGCGTGCCCAATGCTCACCCTGCCTAAGGGCAGAATTATAAGTTTTGCCGATGACACGGCCCTCCTGTTTAGTGCGGATTCCTGGCGCGGTGTGTACTCGTACGCTCAGTCGGGCTTCGATACTGTCACAAAAAGTCTGCGCAGTGTCGTACTTACACTGAATGAGAGTAAAACTCGTTACGTCACCTTTGCACTGAAGAAATCAAATTTACCAACAGTACCAGACACTATTAAAGTCCACTCGTGCCCAGCACCTCATGATGCTGCCTGCACCTGTTTCCACCTTTCTAAAGCCGAAACTGTGAAATATCTGGGGGTAATTGTCGACAACACTCTTAGATTTCAACAACATATAGACTCACTCATTACTAGGCTACGTAAATTGATATATGTTTTTAAAACTCTGAGACACGTAGCGGATGACAAACTGAAGAGGTCAGTCTACTTCGCCCTCGTTCAGTCGTTGATAAGTTGTGCACCTAAAACCACTCTTCTTGAACTCGAGAGGGCCCAGAGAGTTATCTTAAAAGTATCCAATTTTCTTCCATACCGTTATCCTACAGATCTGCTATATAAGCAATCACAAAACCTAACAGTACGCCAACTATTTATCCTGAGCACCCTACTAAAACAACACTCACTACTCACCTATCATCCTTCAATGACACATGGCAAGAGACGATATAATCTCGTAAGTCGCACTCATTCTCCTCTTTTAACAGTATTCTCCAACCGCTTCTTTTGCTATCTGGGACGATTCTTGTACAACAAAATCAATAAAACTCAACTGATTTTTAACCTTAATAAAGGACAATGTAAAAGGAAGCTTGCCACGTGGCTCAAGGGGCTCAACTATAATGACACCGAAAAACTACTTACCAGTATGACCTAATGTATTCCAACTGCTATTTAATAACCCCTCACTCACACACACCCACACACACCACCACATACGCACTCTCGCACATACACACTCGAAACACATCTTACTCACGTCCTCACTACATAATGTTTACTAACAATTCTAACACTTTGCAAACAATTTTTTTTTATTTTTTTTCTGTTTTGTTTTTTCAATACATTTATTATTTATTCATTTTTAAACTCCATATTATGTTGAGCTACAGACTCTAAAAGCTAACAACCTTTGTTCAATTCAAAATTTGTTAAATCACTTTTATTATTAATATCATGCAATGTATCGAACTGCTAGAGGGCGGAGACCTGGTGACCTGAAACACAGGCCCTTAAAGCCTACCTTAGGCACCAGTCTCCCACAGTAAACTAAACCAAATACCATCTACCCATCTGTAACAATGTCTGTAATGTTTATTGTGGTGAGAAAAATAAATACTTATTACTTATTACTTATTACTATAATAGATACACAGATAAATGCTATATAATAGATACATGGATACATACATTACTAACTATATAAGCAACGAAAATAAATGACGAATATTATTACAGCTTATAAAAATATTATATTATAAAAACAGAATCAAACTTATGTATGATTTTAATTTTTTATTAAAAAGGGTAACTAAATAATTGGGAAAAATACATTACTGACAGGGTCAATTTTTTTTTTTTAACGATGTTGAAGATATTTTTAAATGTTCAAAATCCAAAGTAGTTTCTTGTAAAAAAGTGATCAAACGTCAGTCTCGCGTCATATTTTCGAAAATTGTTGTGAACATTTGTGATTTTCCATGAATACTTAACTTATTTGAAAAAAAAAACCCTTTCAGCCTCATGCAAAACAAAGAACTCGACTTTATAATAGTAAATAGTTTTGTTTAAATTCTTTTTCCCCCAACTAATTTTCTTTTTCTCAGAACGAATTAACAATATTGATTAAAATCAGTCGATTTCGTGCATGTCCTCTTAAGAAAGAGACCGGAGATTACGTTGATGCCGTGTGATCCTCAGATGTCATATAACCAAGTTTGGAAGTAAGTCTCAATTCTGAAGTTTTGTTTCATCTCATTCTTGTAAAACGATCTGTCGATTAAAAAGCAATATCTTTATTTGACGTTAGTTATTTCACATGAGATAAGGTGCTTGCAAAGTATGTAATGTAAAGACAGTTCCTAGTAACGTGAAGTAGAACATTGTTAACCTTTCGTCTGCCAAATAACATGGCAATGTGATACGCTTTTTAAATATATTCTAGCAATTTGTGATGCTTTGCTCAAGCGCCTGGCGCGTTTGTGATATTTTATTTTATTCAACACGTGAATACTGGTATCTCCTGGGGCAGGCATGCAGTCTGACTTTTGCGGATGAACTTTAAAACGGAGCAAACGAGGACATTGTATATTACGACACAACTTAGATGTAGCATTAATTTGAAAATTTGCATTAATTCATTTCAATTGTACGAATGTATTTGGTTATATGACTTCACAAATTATTGCGTTTGCGTAAAGATCATTTTCACCTAAAGCAAGTAATAAATATTGGTGATTTTGAAGGCGTACTCAGTTCGGATGGTGATCGGTTTTACGAATTTTGCCGATGCTACATCTAAGTTGTGTCGTACTATACGTTCCTTTTATACTGAATGGTTAGGCTTTACGCGAGTAATATTTTAGAACAAAAATGCTGAAATATGTAGTTACAAGTTTAAATGCTGATTTTGGCCTAATATTACCTTTACTAGTCTGTTTTTATAATCAGACGTCATATTAGGAGCTGTCATTTAACTATTAACTATGGCAATCTCTTGTTTATATAATCGGTGACTTAAACATACGTAGGTAGTAAAAATATGTAGATTCAACCGATTTAAAAAGTTTATTTTGTTCAAATGTCTTTCTATTATTTTATTTTGAGTACAGGCACAAACACGACAAGTTACAACAGTCAGTACGCCATTTTTTTTTTTTTGTGGTTGGGAAATCATCAAATGACTTCTCCCGCTCTGGGCAGAGCGAGAGGGCGTGTCAGACTTTTACTGACTAAAACCCACCCGTGTTCCTTCCGTTGCCTGTGTGCCGGGGCCGCGATATCCCTTTCGGACAAACCAGTAACCCCAGCAGGCGTTGGTCCTTACGGACCCCGTCAGTTGGTGCTGACATCTCTTTGAGGCGCGCGTGGAACACAACGCGCCGTCGACCCGGGGCTGGTCCTTATCGGACGGCGAGCTGCCCATTGCTCACCGTCCGCAAGCCCGCGCCTACGGTGGCCGGAAGTCGGCTCGCGACTCCCGACGCCCGGGGCGTCTCCTGCGGCGACTAGGGGCACGAGGGCGCGAATCTTGCCTCTCCCTCGCACGCTCCGCCTCCTCCTTCGCGAGCATTACTGCTTTGCAGAAGGAAGTGACGGCCTCCCATGCACTCTCGCTCCGGACCATGGCCTGAACCAGGGCCGGACGCGAGAGATCGTCGCCGCCGATCGCCTCCGTGAGGACACGGCGGTGCTCCGCCCAAGCAGGGCAGACCTCCACCGTATGCTCCACCGTGTCCTCCGGGCGATCCACACAGTGATGACACCCGGGCGTTTCCTGCCGCCTTATACGGAACAGGAACCTCCCGAAACAGCCGTGTCCGGTGAGGACCTGCGTCAGGCGGAAGGTGAGGACGCCGTGGCGCCTCTCTAGCAAAAACTCCTCAAAGAGGGGACTTAGCGCCACAATTGTGGCGTGCCCAAACAGTCAGTACGCCTAACAAAATATTGTTTCGCAGAAATTGAACACTCGATTCGTAGTGCAAAAACTCATTGTTCGCTACTACACCAGTGCTCTCTAATCTGCGTTCGCAATTCATTTGCCAAAAATGTAAACAAACACGAGTTTTAGAAAAAGCAACTGTAATGCCTACACAAGGTTCAGTTTGCGCTACAACTTCACATTTTTTATGATTTTTTCAACGATACCAGTCGGTCTAAAATCAAGTTGATTTACACTTGTATAAAGTTGATGTTTGTCTAAGTGGAAAACTCGTGTTTGTTTACATGTTTGGCAAATAAATTGCAAACGCAGATTATGTACTATCCATAAACTCATGCCTTCTTACTATGAGGATAGGCAGCTACGATCCATATATTACTTTTGCTTCGTTTACATCCATACATCTGATGCCTTTTATTCTATATTTAATAAGGTAGGTACTATTAAATCGAGTACCAGAACCGTATCAGCAACATTAAATACTATAATAACAGTTACGTAAATACGCCTCTACCTTTCAGTTTGTGAAAGCAATATAAACATCATTCGCGTCCGGTAAAGGTTTGTTTATTTACAGTAAACGTGTTCATGTTTTTCTTTGCTGTTTATGTTTATTTAACAAGGATATATCAAGTAAATATTTTGCTTAAAAAGGTTATTTTTTATGTAATAAATCACAGTAAGTTCAATATATTTGCATGATAGATAGGTACAAGCTTTTATGCTCACCGCTAAGAAATAAAACACGTCACTTGGAAAAAGTGTTGACTACAGAATATTCTAATCAGGATGTTGTTGTTCATTCGGCTGATATAATTTAACAGCTTCTTCTTCTTCTTCTTCTCCAAAGACAATGTCCCATCTTCCAGCTTGCGCCACATGCTCTGTCACTTGTGCATTTGATGACCTTCTGACTGCGTCAGTGAGCGGAGTTCGCGGAGCTGAATTTTGGGCCAAATATATTTGAACTTTTTGCCATTGATACGGTCCCGGGTTCGATTCCCAGTAGCGGCAAAATTTTCTGCTCGAATTGGGTGGTGATAAGGCTTGTAAGTCTGCCTGGCTAGCTTTAACAAGAGGATAAAAAAAATAAGGCAAAATAAAAGCTGTAATATTCTTACAGCTGTTATTTTGCCTTTCACGGCCAAGCGTAGCTTAACCTTTGATCGACCCTTGTGGCTGTTATTATTTAGCCACGAGGCCCTCTAAGAAAAATACCAATGATCTTTAAAAGGTGCTCTAGAGACTAGATAAACAAAACACATTGGAATTGGAAGTAATCATGTAGTACAGGGACTTCCAAAAATAGTCCAACTGACTTCGGAATTCAATCTGGCAATACAAACTAAGGTGACTGCCCGACAAAATAAAAGGTTTAAGCGTTCGTGAAATTAATCATGATATCATTTAGAGGCATACCTCTAAATGATATCATGATTAATTTCACGAATGTTTATTGTCGTTTGTTCCTCATAAGGAACAGGGTGTAAAGTTCACTCATCCTCATTAGAAAAGGGAGGATCCTCCGACCAGATGGGTGTCGTGTTTGGCGGACAACTGCCCAATGGTTGAAGTCGGGAGCTCGTATATATGTCAATCGCGCGGTAAACTCTCATTTCGCGATGTAGCCATTTAGCGATGATGTCAGGTATTTGATGCGTAGTTCGCATGTGGTGATGTAGATGTCGCCACATCACTCCCCTCCGGAGACCAGAGGTCGATAGTGGGCTGAGTCTTGTATCTTGCGATGCTTCACAGTGCCAGCTAAGGTTCCAGTGAGTCCGAACCGAGTGCCACACAGTTCACGGTGAGTCGGAACTGTCTGCAGCGATTGCGGCGATTGTGGTGATTGTGGTGATTGTGGTGATTCCTCAGTAGTCAGGGTGATGAGTGTGACGCGTTCGCTGCATGCTGGTGGTCAGGATACCCGTTGAAGCCGTGGGTGCTGGCTGGCTATGTGACTCGCCTCACTAAATCTTGTGGAAGTGATCATGATGATGACGTCACGCTAAAGTAATTGCACGAAGGCTGCGTTGAAGTTCATACTCGGGGTCACCAATTTAGAGGTATGAGTACTTCTTTTGATGACAATATGCCACGTGCAAGTAGTCACAACTATTGCCTAAAGTTACGTAGCCATCGCACATGCATTCTTTTTATGCTCGTTCTGTATATTGCTTTTAGCCTTTTTATTACTAAGCCTCCAGTCCGTCCACAAGAAACGAGTTTTTTCGGCGTTTTTCGCTCGATCTTAATACGAAACGGAACCCTTCGTGTACTAGTTCGACTCGCACTTGGCCGGTTTTATAACGGTCTAATAACTACAACCAGTTACATTTACACATATATTATAACAGTTTAGTACAATGGTATGAGTAGTTCATGAGCCACTTTCTCAGCAACGTGTTCTCTATAAACGCGCATTTTCAAAACTCGCACACACAACTCTATAGTCATCTGAACTTACCTTAGTTTAAATTTATATCTCTACATACCCTTTGCGGTCTTACAAGAGTACATACCTGGAGCCTTTGTGTCCAATAAGAATGCATAGAACTTTACTGGAAACCTGAGATTGTCTATGCTCTGAGGCCGTTGCACGAACGCGCGATTTAGACGTAACGTAAATCCGAACAACTTTTGAATCGAAAATACAACAATTCTATTGCATTTTGGTTAAAATTTTCTTGGTTTGCCAGCGAGTGATTGAGCGCAGTATCCTTGGAGGTCGACGTACTGATCGGATACGGAACACACTGCACTCTATGACACAAATCACAGACGTCACCCTAAAAGCAGCCAAGCTCAAATGGGACTGGGCTGGGCACTTCTGCTGCATGTTGAATGCATTGTGGTCTAACACCACCACAGTATGGATTCTTGACAACGTTCAGCGGCATCGCGGAAGACCCAGGCGAAGATGGAGGAATGAACTTGACGCTTAAAGGGGGGATTGGTACATATTGACTCAGTACCGAGTTTAGTGGAAAAAGGAATGGGAGGCTTTTGCTCTGTACTTGCTTTGGCAGTACATATACTAAAATTGGAACGATTTAGAGAAGATTAGCATGGCCCCTGCGCAAGGATGACACACAAAATCGTGAAGCGTTCCACATTTTTATCTGCCGGGGTCGCGGGAAAGTTTGAAAGGGATACCGTGGCCCCCTGGCAACGTACATGCAACTGAAGGATCACGGGTGGGCAATAAGAAGTGTGTATCTATTTAAGGCCTACTGCCAAACCTTCTACACGTGCAGCTTGTGGGTGAAGTATACGCAGAGGGCTTACAACGTCCTACGCGTTCAGTATAATAATGGATTTAGGATGTTGATGGGGCTTCCGCGCTTCTGCAGCGCTTCACAGATGTTCGCGGAGGCCCGTGTTGACGATTTTCACGCCATAATAAGAAAGCGGGCGGCGTCAATTATGGGTAGGTTGCGCGGAAGCCCCAACAGCATCCTAAAAACATTGGCCGACAAGATGGACAGCCCCTTTATTAGGCACTGAATGCGGAGGCACGTGCCAACATGTGTTGTGCCACGTAGGTATTAGTTGTTGTAAGGTTAGTTTGTAAGTTTTACTAACATAGTTTTCTAAGTCTGTGTTACTAATACTATATGGATTATATGTGTTTTTGATGTATGATCCGCAATAAATGAAATTATTATTATTAATAAGAGTCTGACACGCCCTCCCGCTCCGCCCAGAGCGGGAGAAGTTATTTGATAATTCCCCACTCAAAAAAAAAAAGGCCTTTGATCTGCAGTACAATACAGGCTGGTTATTATATTCTGCGACAAATATAATTAATATCATTAATGTCCTAAAACTTAGTAAATATCGTGTGTGAAACGAGTTGTTTCAAATGTAATATCGTTCGAATTCACGTTACGTTTACTCCGCGTGTTCGTGCTAGGCCCAGTTTTCTGAAGAACTAATATATTATGTTTTAAATCTGCTTTACTCTCTTTGGTATGCTCGACTCTTCGCTGTGTGTGGAAGTTCAATTAAAATGTAGTGTGAAACTTCTCAATATATCCACAAGTTGTTTTAAATTAGTTTTATTAAAGGCTTGCAATTAACATTTGGATTTAAAAAGGTATGTTGTTGGTATATATGTATACGTATACATACCCCTCCCCCCCCGGTTATCAGACTTTCGGGACTTTGACTGAACGACAGCCAGGACGAACGATTTAACGTGCTTTCCGGGGCACGGAGGGGTCTCGATATGTATTGGATGGTCACCCATCCACAAACCGACCGCGGCAAGCGTAACCTTCGATAGATCCGTGTAGCATTTAGCCACGAGAAGTTAGTCAAAGGTTCGAATTAGGCAAATCGTGATTATGCGATGTTTAATGTAAATAGGTACGATGAATATAATTTGTAGAAATTAATAATAAACACCAAAGTAAATTTGTTCAATAACTCATTTTGCCTTTGTTAACTTTCCCAAACTAACATTTTACATTAAGAGGACCTACTTCACAGGCCCCATAATCCCTAAACTTTTAACGAAATTACGTAAGTTATGGATTATAACCACCATGCAGACCCCATTTTGTAAATTATTAAGAGCGTTTATTCTGAAATTGTGCAAAGTCGCAAATAGATGTCAAATACTTCACTGTTTTGATTAATTTGGCAATATTACTGTATGGAAATAAGAAATGTAGCTAACTAGTATATTAATAATTAATTGCAATTATAACACTGAATTTGATTTTGTAACCGTTTTAGGTGTAAAAAAGGCATTTGGAAAGATTCCAAATACTTTTTTTAGCCACATTTCGTATTTACATACCGTAATATTGCCAAATTAATCAAATTAGGTAATTTTTTAACAGCTATTTGCGACTTTGCCAACTTTTAGGATAAACGCTCTTAAGATATGGGGCGTTAAGGCACTTACGGCAGATGTAATTCAGAAAAATATTAACATAAATAGCTATGATAATTATGAGTAGTCATTTGAGACAGGTACTAAAGTGAATTTAAGGGGCAACTCTAGCAAATATAAATTTTAAATGTGACGCGAGGTGTATGACCTCGTCACGTATGGTATGACCTCTAGCGACCGGATTGACGTCTTAAAGATAACCGTTAATGTGTTCCCGCTTTTGAAAAGATGTGGTTATCAGATAAGGAAGGAGACTAATTGATACCTATCAATAGGGATGATGCCCAGGTAAAAAAAAAAAAAAAACTAATTAGTCCGTCAGTCAGAAAATAAAAAAAATATTAGACAAATATTTTTTGGTTTATCATATTAATAAAAAATTACTTAGATAAAACGCATTTTAAGTTGGGGAGTGGGGGTCGCTACGTCACAAGTAAGTATAAAATCTACATACTAGTGACGTCCTGGCATATTTTAACTCAATGTATCGCCGTTATCTTTAGATTTTTTTATTTTTTTTGCTAACCTATATTGTCCCACTGCTGGGCAAAGGTCTCCCCCATATTTTTCCAGACTTCTTTGTGTTGTGCCTTCTCCGGCCAATTGGTCAGGAACGAGTCCAAATCGTCGCGCCAGCACTTTTTAGGCCTGCCCCGGTGGCGACGTCCGTCAACAGGCACCCACTGTGTAGCGATGATGGCCCATCTGTCTTGATGCATCCTATAGGTGTGACCTGCCCAGTCCCATTTGAGCCTCGCAGACTTATCGCCAACATCGACGACACCTGTCTTGGAGCGTATTATGCTGTTGCGAATTTTGTCGGTGAGTTTGATTTTTATCTTTAGATTACGAAAAAAAAAAAACCTGGGATTTTTTAATTTTTTATTAGGTATCTACATGACGGACGAAAAAAAAAATTCTTGTTATCATCCCTATTCTACTATTAGTCCCTCTATAAGCATCACCTTTGTACGTATTTTTGGATTCTTTTCTTCTTGTCTGCTGTACGTACGTATAATAGTTTAGCTTTTGCTTAATAGTAGCTGCGCCCCGCGGTTTCACCCGCATAAGTCCCGATCCCTTGGAAATATCGGGATTAAGAGTAATGTCCTAGCCCAGGTCATGAACTACAGATGTGCCAAATTTGATCCAAATCCGTTCAGCCATTTTAGCGTGAAAGCGTAACAAACTTACAAACTTATAAAAAATCAAATCCTCGTATTAGCAAAAGAAGAAGATGTGTGTACATAAAATGGTTAATGAAATAAATAAAAGCATGAATTTTCCAATCAGCCGAAAATATTATTTTATTTACTTTGTCAATCGACAAAAACATAACATACGTGGAAAATATACGTAGAAAAGAGTTTGCGCTCTCACACCCCTGTTTACATCTCCCGTATAAATTATATTCAGCAAAAATCTGCTAGGTTCACAAATATGCGTATAAAAATATTATACGGCGTTCCAGCATGAATATATAGTAGTTTAGGTAAAGGAACCTGTTGAAGGTAGATGGGAAAAGTTTTACAGACACCGTTGACACAGAATTGATAAGTACAGAAGGTACGTTCAATAAATCAAAAGTCGTTTATACAAATTAGTCAAAATTACTTAATTAAGGTCCGTTTTGACCGACAACTAAGTGAAATTTAAATTAATCCTTAAATAAAAGTGCACTCTTGGATTTTCAACTCTCAGCGCGGAGCCTAGCGTTGAAAATCCAACATTCAGTCACACAGTCCCCCAAAACGCGCGCCCTTCACCACTTCCTAGTGCTTTAGCTGGGAAGAAGAAGTCCCGAATGTTCTATAAAATGTGCGAAACACGCATACACAGACACGCTTCATATACAGTGAGTACAAATGCACTCGCGACCGGCATTTGTTTGAGATCACCGCACGTACGAGTCTGTATGTGCGTGAGCCTGATTTTGCTTGTTGTATGGAGCCGACCTTCTGTGTCAATTTATTCTGTGCTCAGTAAGTGTTCCCAATGTATTCATGACACCGGGTATAGCTGATCGACAGTAGTTATTGGCTGCAGAACTTTGATTACAGGTTCTCTGGAAGTTGATGCCTCGTTTTAACTACTTTAACTAGCTTGCGAGCTGAAGGAAGCTCTGGGGAGAAATGCGTTGCGGTTAGTGACTCATTTGTAAGTTTATGTATGTACCTATGTATGGAGTAGAGATATATGTAAGGACACTGTTATTGTCGTTACTCGTGCTATGATTTGTGGCAAAAACAAAATCGAGGTGACTTTAGTACCTCGAGCAATTGCAATTTGCTCAATAGTGGGAATAATATTATCACAATGAGTTGGACATAGATAAGGTACATCTCGAAGCATTATACCGAAAACCCAGTTTCTTCAAGTCACACCTCGAGTCATTGTGACATGAGCCTCAATATACTATTAAAGAAATATTTACAGACGGTAAAGTAATCGTGCTTTAAAATAAAGTTACAACATTGAGTTAGCTATGGGTAAGATACACCTTGAAAAGTTGTACCGTGTACCAAGTTTATGTCCAACACAAGTCACACCTCGAACCGTTGTGTCGTGTCTCACATTATATTTAGAGGGTAACTTACAGTTGATACGGTTATCATGCATTAGAATAATGTTAATGGATGGTCTATTAACTACGGGTAAGGTACACCTGTAAGCGTTGTACAGTGAACCCGAGTTTCAAGACAAGTCACACTTCGAGTCGTTGTGACGTAAGTCTCGATTGATAGATATCTCATAAATCATTGAAACGTGAACCTTCATAAAAGGATGCTGTGACCCTGGAGAGCTGTCAGACCAAAACGATGACGCCACCTCGCCAAAATCTTTACAGTTTCTTCCTGGTGCGGTTGATGGAATCATTTTCAGCAATAAAAATAATTATAACTTTATAGTTTTATAACGAAAAAACGACATAATTTGTTCTCAACAATCTCGGAGCCTTAAAATGTAAATTAAGTGTGGAAGACTTAAAAAAAATCTAAAGGAGGTTTAAACGAAGTGCATGAGTGCCGACCTATTATGTGAAACTACAAGTGTACAACACTAATCTCGAGGACGAGGCTAGAGTATAATCATTCAACAGGATGACCGAGAACCCGAGATGAGGGAAACCGAGATTGTTCTTTGATAGGGCTGTGTTGATGACTGATTAAATATATTGTGTGGGTGAAAAGTGGTCCTTATCTGGTCTGCTGTGTAAAAGAGTAATATATTAATATCTTCCTGCATCATCTGGTCCTTATCTGGTCATATAGTTGCGAGATTCTGTTTGTTTTGATATTAGACCTCAACATCTCAAGCAATGGACCTGACATTTGACATAAGGATTTGTAACACGTAAAGGGGCCTCTTGATTATCCCAAAATCACTGTAGGCAGAACCTTGTAGTATAAACCGCGGAAAAGTTCCACTCGACAGCACAAAGTCAAGCAAGTGCAAAGTGAAGTGCTACTAACATAGTCTAAGCCTTATTTATTAACACAAGTTCTGTTTATATTAAAATATGTTTAGGTTAAGGCATTTTTCTATGGGCCTGTGTCCCTGAAATAAATGGTATGATTATTATAAACCTTGTAGTACATTCGATGCGAATTTCACCATGAAATGAACCATCCATTTTCTCATCAGATTTATTTAGAAAATTATAATGAAATCCCAATAGGAACGCACAATTATCATCGCGAGGTTTCCAGCTGAACTTGAATAGGTAAAGGAAAGAAAATTATCATATATAGTGAAAATCCGCCGAGCACATGTAATCTGGAGGCTCTACGTATAATATAATCGGAACGGCGTAAATACCGGCAAAATATTGGATTTGTGAGAGCTATGATCCTATTTCGGTAATATATTAAAAATTTGATGAACATATTATTCGTAAATATATTAAATTTAATAAACATTCCTTTTTTCCGTGGCTCTCGGTTGGTGTATTGTATTGTTCCTTTCGAAATTTCGTAAGTACAAGACTTACTTTATTTTCTTTGGGGGTTTACTTTGATGCCTAAGTGCCTTTTGTTTAGTTTCAATTTTGTATTACACTTAAGATTAAGTCTTTGGTAAAGAAAAATATCGTAAAGATTTTATTCTGAATACGCCCCTAGAACTCCCATCTTTCTATGTGTAAGTAGTTCGTGGTTTACACATTTTAAAGCAAGGAAAGTACTCACTTTCCTTGGGTTAGCACCCACATTTTTGGTGAAAGATGGCAGAAGAAATATGATTTAGGTAGATAACTAAAGGTAAAAAACAACCACGTGACGAGAGAGCTGTCAAAGGCGTCTGGATAACCAACAAACGTAATACCTGTCACTTCAGTTGTCATGCCACGTCAAGAACAGTGACCAACCACACGAGAGCCGAATTGGTCGCAGTAACTAAGCTAGCTCCCACCAAATGGGTTTTGTTAGAACCACCCGCTGCATCCTCTTGACTATTTAGTATTTTTAGGCCCCAAAATAGGAATTATTCGACTTTCACAAAAAGAGGCGCAAATATTTTATCTCTTATATAATGATTGCGCATCTTTTTGTTCAATAATATTTTCAGGAAACCAAAATGGAATTTATTTGAGATTCGATTATAATAATTATTCATATCTACAATGCCACATGCGATCTACGCATCACACTGACGTCATGCAAAATCCTGCATCGCGCAAGCAGGGTTTACCACGCGATGAGTCCTCGTACATACAACGTCCCGACATCAATCGTTGAACAGTTACCCACCAGACCCGAACTGGTCCTCGCTTCGAGGATCGCTCGAGGATGCTCCCTTTTCTATAGAGTATGAGTGAACTTTACACCCTGTTTCTCATGCCTCTATAAATACTTGCCAGTTTAAACATCAGTTTTTTGCAGCCGGAGGTAAAGTTATCAGTAGGGACCGGATTATATGCATTTGCATATTTGAATATGCATTTGCATATTTAAGCCATTCTTAGCGGTAATAGCATATTTTACCTAAGATCTAGTTATGATGCATATTATCGGTACATTTACAATATTTTTCCGAGTGCATATAATACATGTATAAGTGCTAACATAGCACCCAAGTTCAAATTCTGCCCAGTTACCTAAGTGGATGTGGAGCGAACCTTTTCCACTTACAAAAATATTCTAAATGATCGAAGACACAATCTTACCAATGAACATTTGGAACAATACATGATTGTTTACGTTTACAAAAATATTAAACAATTTTAATGTCATGTAATGTTACAGTACCTATTATTGCCTATCAAAAGATAATTTACTAATTGTATGTTAATTTTAAAATAAAAACAAGAAAACTTACATTTTTCTTTTTTTTTGGTTTCCTAAAATTTTTCATTTAATTTCGCATATTCTGCCAATTTTCGTGCATATTTCAAGCATTTTTCATGCATATTTGCATGCATGTAACAATAACAAGCTTTTTATGTTGCTTATAATCCCGTCTCTAGTTATCAGTAACACAGTTAACAATAGCTCAGTAGTAAAATATACTACACCATCAAAGCTTCAGCACTTGGATTTCCGAGTTAAAAACAAAAGTGCGATTGGTGTTTCCGTGAGAAAATCCAATCGCGACCTGTGATTGGCAACTTGGAACAATGCCCGATGAAGCTTTGAAACCGGGCCTAATACGATTTGGACGGGCTACGGTACTATTGTTTCATCCACTACATTCTTTTTCCTTCTGTTATGTCGATAACAGAGATGCCTGGTAGGCCTGCACAATGGAGGGTCGGGGAGATAGCTGAGCGGAACTGAGTCACTTAAATTAAGTAAGCCGGTAAATTTAATTATAACAGTCCAAATATACAGACTTTTGAAGCAACGTTTTCATTTCCGTACGAGCCAAACTATCTTTAACCTCCAGATAATTGTTCTATTTGTAAAACGTTACTATGAAAATTCAAAGTGTGGTAAACTAATATACTGTGTTGATCAACTCAACCCACTAAGATATAACATAGTATCTAGAATCAATGTTTCACAAGGTAAATGTTCCACAAACGGCTGTTATCAGTAAACGTATACTTTAAGAGCCTATTTACATAGTTATTCCAGACGGTGTGTTTGTGGCTTTACGGGTAGGTGCGGTTAAACTAAACGATACTCGATAAAATCTTATAACTATTTATAGAAGATGTAACTACCCTGATTTATTTAAAAGACCAAAGTGACTTTAAATACGAGTAGTAACTTTGGTCTTTGGTAGTCAAATGCAGATGGAGTTTTTGACACAGATTGTAAGGCAATGTGGTATTCAGCTGCATCTGGTTAGACTAGAAGCCGTCCCCAACATAGTTGGGAAAAGGCTAGATAGATTGATTGATTGACTGTTAGGCAATGTCATAACTGTTGTGATCGTCGCCAGTATGCGATCGTTGCGTTAATTTTGTTCGGGAAACCCGAGTGCGTGATCGCGTCAACAGAGGCCTTCCTTTTACCGAACAAATAAGTGACATATGATCGCGAATACGCGCGAACGATCTTTTTGGTTAGGACGCGGGATAACACAATCGCGTACTTGTATGAGTGTCAGACACGGCGCTCTACGAAACTAAGATTTTTCTAAAACTCCGTATAGATATTCATGTGTCAATAGTTAACTGAGGCTCTCATAAGTCTACAGAAGCACCAAACCGTACAGGTAACAGATATTGAGCATGGGACAATAGGGAGGATACTCAGCAGTGCATGGAACAAGGCTGCCAATGACGATGAGCTAGCCAAAAAAACAGTCAATAATTAAAGTATCTCTGCTACCGAACTAGTGGACAAAGTAAATACCCGAGGGAGATTTAACTTCTACGACTTTTACTCTCTCAGGAATCTAGATAGTACCTTTTCGGCTACCTTCAAAGATAATGGAATTACTATTATTTTACTGGTATTAGGTTTCAATGTAATTGTTGGGCATTGTACTGGCAACACCGAAAGATTCGAGATGTCAAAGCGGCGCACCAACGGCTTTCTTGTTCGGGTGTGCGCGACGGCAGGATGTTTCTAGTGGCTGTGTCGGTTAAAAAGATAGATTGGCATAGAGTTGTTGGAGATCTACTGTAAATTAAGGTAACCTATTAGTTTTATAATTAATATTAGAATATTAATTATATAGAGATATTATGTTGGGATTAAGAGATGTGATGGTATTGTATAGAATATTGGATTTGATGTTGGCAAAGAAATATAAATGAATGACAAAATATCTTGGTGTTTCATATTATTTTCCTAATCCTTGAAATATCGTAAATAAGTAAATATTATAATTAGTACCTATTTTGAGGTATTAGCTGTTTTAGATCTAGGGTAGTTTTTATTATACTGGTTTCTTGTGGGTTTACCTCAAGAACTCAAGAAACGTTTCACACAGATGTCCATAAAGAGACAGCAAACTAAGCGTAAATAGAAACAGCGCTAACACGACAAATTGATGGAGATTAAAATGAACGGAGCTCAGGGTTACCGGTCGTCTTGGCACTAAAACTAAACATTAGTTTTAGTCTAAGGAACTCTTACTGGTGAAGTAAATCACTTAGTTCTTCCACTTGGTAATGGGGACGTATTTGTTCTAAGCACTGGACTGCAGAATGCATTTATCAATTTTAAGCAGTAGAATTTTATTGATGTTACCTTTTTACCAACAATAATTTGTTTTGTGAAGCACCGTAGCGGTTTTAATCTGGATTATAAACACTATTTAATTTTTAGAAGAACAAAAGATCTGAAACTCAGCCTCAAGGGCTGACAGCGGTGTATCACAGTATATGTTTAATAAAAAAGAGCTCAATACAAAATAATAACGAAAAATCACAGTTTGATTCTAAAAGCTTAGGGCACGGAGATCCCACAGTACCTAGATATTTCCGTGCGCTCAGAACTTGGATAGCATATCGTGTTAACAACCGGAGAAACTTCCGGGACTTTGAAGGAAACAATAGCGCTGTAGGTGTCTGTTTCCTGACAAACACTAATTACAAAACTTTACAGTATCAGTTACAAAACTCGTTACAGGTTAATAATATTTCACACAAAGAAGAGTCCAATGAACTCTGTTCATCTAGGTATCTAATGTACATTTATTTTATCTGTATGTCAGGATCTATCGTCGAGTTTTAAAAGCTCCATAATGATTGTAACAAAAATACTCACTCAAATAAAGTGAGTTAAAAGGTGAAAATACGCCGTTTGCTCAAATATCTCAACAGCTTTTACAGGTGAATTTTGTTCGACAGCGGTGTTGCAATTAGCAATTCTCAACTCCAAACAGCGTCAACGCTTTCAAACGCTAACCCCGTCATTACCGCAAATTGTCGTGCAACCGACAACCGGAAGTGTCAGCTCTCGAACATCCAACATCCGAATACATAATTCAACAACCCTATTGCTTGTTTGTCCTAAATTGAGCGCTAGACGCAAAGGATGCCAGCATTTCATTTCAAATTCCGAAACTTGGTGAATTACTTGTACCCAAGTACCATCGAGTTTATATCAAAAGCCAGGCACTGACATTTTCTAGACA
Source organism: Agrochola macilenta (assembly GCA_916701695.1). NCBI lineage: Eukaryota > Metazoa > Arthropoda > Insecta > Lepidoptera > Noctuidae > Agrochola > Agrochola macilenta. Next base: position 5,463,879 of record OU753564.1, on the reverse strand, counting down.
TTCCTGGGTACGATCTCTAACGAATGCTCTAATTTCAGGTTTGAAATTGGAACGTGAATTATTCATGAGTTCGCTGTACAAAGGTGGAAATTATCTGCGATACCTACCGAGGGCATGCATTATGATAGGATCTGATGAGGCTTAGTACATTGAAAATGTAGAAATTCTCAAAGGATGAATGGCTCGTTTTTACTCAAAGAATTTTCTTATTAGAATTTTGGTAATTACTGAATAAAATGATGTAGATGGTACCCTTACATTATCGGGATGATCGAATCAATCAATCTGTCTAGCCTTTTCCCAACTATGTTGGGGTAGGCTTCCAGTCTATCCGGATGCAGCTGAATACCGTATTTTACATGGAACGACTGCCTATCTAACCTCCACAACCTAGTAACTGGGTAATAAGATACCCCTTGGTAAGACTGGTTGTCAGACTTTCGGCCTTCTGACGACCCGTAATGACTGTCAAAGATCCACGAATGACAACCGGGACCAACGGCTTAACGTGTTTTCCGAGGTACGGTATGTTAAAATGGTCACCCATCCACAGACCAACCCCAGCAAACGTAGTTTAACCTTATGAATCGAACCGTGCGGCTGTTATTACTAAGCCACGAGCTCGGGATGATCGAAAGGCATATTTAGTATCATATCGTAGAATAATAATTATTCCTATCAAACGAAATCATAATTTTATTGATGACGCGCGCTGTCAGCTCTCCATGTTGACTCTCTATTATTTTCTAAATACGAAATAGTGTTTGGCTACATGACGTCAACTTGTAAAATATTCGCGGAAGTCGGTTGACTTTGGCAACCGACTTCCGCGAATATTTTACAAGTTCCTCAACCACAGAGCAACTAGCTACCTTACCTCTAACTGCGGAAACGGGAACACCCAAATACTCCGAAATATTTTATTCCGAATTTCGATGTTCCGATTTTCAAAAGTCCGAATTTCATAATACCTAAGAATTATAATGTCTATTATTAAAAATCACGAAATTTATTTTACCGAAAGTCGTAAATGCGATTTGTCAGTTTTCCGATTTTCATAAGTTCGAAGAATCAAATGCTCGAAGGGTCCTCGGTCCGAAAAACGACATTCCGATTTTCAATACTTCGAATAAACTAAAAGTCAATGTTGTGGTGAGCGTTAAAACCATCTGCGACGATAAGCTCACGTGGGGCCGCCCAAACCTGCAGCGCCGGAACCGTGACAGAAACAATGCTTGCTGCATGTTGCATGCCTGCTTGCTTGCTGCTTGCCTGCTGCTTGCCTGCTTGCATGCTGCATGCCTGCTTGCATGTTGCATGCCTGGGATCCAGCCGTTTTACCGAAAAGATTTTGCCAAAATTTCACTACCCAAACAAATTTTAGCAACCTTTTTTATACCAATGCAATGTTTGGAATGATTTTAGTACGCACATTTTCATTTGGTACTATCAAGGCTAATGTCATTTAGCCATTTGGTCTTTAATCAAATAATTTATTACAGCTAACAATCTTTAGACAATAAACGTTTGGTCAGTTAGTTATGGCACTAGTTAGAGTGGGTAATTTTTTTTTATTGAAATGTATAGGTTAGGTTAGGTTAAAAGTGTGACTTCCTACGCACGAGCCGAGCGAGCGTAGCGAGCGGTGCCGCGGCAGCGGCCGGCGAGTGCCAGAAACGACTAGATTATATAGAAAAAAAAAATGGAAAAAAACAGGCTACCCGAAACTGAACTAGTTAGACGAGATTAATAATTTAAAAATGCTACTAACTAAAAAAAAATACTACCTGAATTGTTAATATTAATATTATTATTACCTGTTTAGAATTTGTACCAAGTGGAAAAAACACCCATGTAATAAAACGTCTTTATTTTGCGTAAAATGAGTTATCCCAACTGAAATATTTGACTACATAAAAATTTATAAAAGTACCAGTTGTTCACTTGCAAAACATTAGGTTTGTGTTACAATTATTAGTGAAGAGATTTTTTGCTAAGTAATAATTTGGCAAATGAAATTATGCGGAAAATTGTTTGGGAAGTGATAATTTGGCAATTTCTTTTCGATGAAAAAAGGGAGATCCTGCATCCCGCTTGCATGTTGCATGCTTGCTTGCCATTTTTAATTTCGGAATTGTATTAATCGGTATTTTAATAATCGGAATTCGTATTTTTGATGTTTCGAATTATCATTAAATCGGACTTTTTGTTATTCGATCTATTGAAACTCGGTATTTTGATAATAGTAATTATAAACGTTAGGAATATTAAAATATAGGAATTATAAAAAATAGGAATGATAAGTCGGAATTGTTATAGTCGGAATTTTGAACCATTCGGAATTATGAAAATCGGTATTTTGAAATTCGTATTTGTGACTGACGGAATTAAGTTTTTCGTATTTATGTAGTGTACCCTGCGGAAACACAACAATGCTGTTAACATTGTTGTTATGGCGACAGACTTAGATAAGATGGTGGTAGCTAGCCAGGCCATAGCCAGGTGGACTTAGAACAAGCCCACCACCAACCAAACCAAGCCGAAAGTTTTTCCCCACAACGGTTAAATCTTTAAACGGAAGAACCATAAATACACCACTTTTATTTCCTCGCTAATTAGTTCCTCATTGCATAATGATCCCACCATTTATCAATAAAGCTAATTATAATCACTACTTTCCATCGCCTTGCTCCCCCGCCAAAGGTTTTATAATAGGTCTATAAAAGTCCTACATCAAAGTTATATAAAGAATGTTCCAGCAGTTTTATTAGCGTCTAATTAAAGCCTGCTTCAAAGAAGCTTGCTTTTAACTATTTATAGTTCCAACTAGCTAGCCTGGTCTGGAACACGACAGAAATAGCATCGATCGATGTTGGAACTGGACGGAATATTTATTAACAGCTTTGACGTAATATATGGTCTCGAGTGGTGATGATATCTTGAGGCTTAGGTATTCTAGAACGCGCTTTGAGCATGCGGATTAAATATAGATTTGAGTAGATTGGTTGAAATTCTGATAGTATTGAAACGGGTTTTTGGTATAATCATACACTTACAGGAATGTTAGCCTGAAAAGAAGGGTAACGAGTATCCTAGTAAAGAACTTTTTGTTTTATAATATCTCTGCACGGGTCGATCCATCACTTGCCGGGGTTGTTCCGTGAAGCCTTGGAAAGCACGTTAAGCCGTTGGTCCCGGCTATCATTCGTGGATCTTTGACAGTCGTTACGGGTCGACAGAAGCCCGACAATCTAACAACCAGTCTTACCAAGGGGTATCGTATTACCCAGTTACTGGGTTGTGGAGGTCAGATAGGCAGTCGCTCCATGTAACATACTGGTATTCAGCTGCATCCGGTTAGACTGGATGCCGACCCCAACATAGTTGGGAAAAGGCTAGATAGATTGATTGTATCGAACTATAATAATAATTCTTATAAAGGAGGGTTTTTGACTTGACGATTTTTATTATTCATTTAATTGTAAAACAACGAACGTAACTTTCAAATATCGACTTTACCAGCCTATCCTAAGTAATCACACTTTGTACGTAAACCAGAAAACTAAACAACGAACGGTATTATTTATTCAGAGTGGTTAAATTGAAATCAACATAACATTTGCTTAAAATCACTTAAATATTAAGTGGCCACTTGACATCAGTAATTGACATTCTAAAGGTTTCCATTTGATGTCACAACACATTTAAAGGTTAAAAGCGTACATACTTGGTACCGAAATAACTCAAATTTTTTGTTCTGCGAATACCTTTTCAAGAATATAAATATTTATTTTATTAAACAGGTTCTCCAAAATATGGCTTCGTTTTTCTTTTTACGCACTTTCTATTCATTATTGTTTTTGTTTTGAGATTCTTTGTTCTAAGAAGAAAAATAGTTACAGTGTTGTAGCATTTTTTTTTTTTGATTTCTTCCCAAATTTTAGGGTTCAGTATCCGAAGGGTGTCAAATGGAACTCTATTACCAAGTCTGTCTGTCAGCGGGCTGTATCTCATGAATCGTAATATGTAGATAGTTGGAATTTTCACAGATTGTATTTCTATTGCCACTATAACAACAAATAATAAAAATAAATTAAAGTTAAAAATTAAAGAGGAAGGAAGGATACATGAAACAGCATTTTTTTTTCGGCGTTTTTACGTAATGTTGTACATTGGATGGAACCCTTCGAGTGCGAGTCCGACTCGCACTTCACCGGTTTTTTTGTTTGTTTGCCGTTGTTGCCTTCTCAGTATATACTGAATAAAAATCTTATATCTCCCACTGACAGACAACGTAGAACCTAAACCGTTAGGTCTAGGCAGCATACAAATTTTGCATAAGTGTTTAACAAAGTTAAGGACTAAGAAAGGATTTTGGTCAATTCATCTTCTAAAAGAGTTTAATGGGGGATGAAAGTTTGTATTAAAGTTCATCATTTTTGCGGATTAGAATTACATAAACCCCTGACTTGATATATTTATTATCTTTAAGTCTTTTTCTACGACATTAATCAGCAAAAATTGAGGTAACTGCGGCCCTTTTTATATGTGAAAGAAAGTAACAAACTAAAATATACGCTCGCGGATGTAAGGACCAAATTCTATTAGCAGCAGTTTTTATATTATGGCCATACATAGCTTACTGTGACGGAAAACATCGTAAGGAAATCTGGACTTAATAGTCTGAAATCAACAGCATGCATGAAGCTGGTTGGATGATCATTGTTTGTTTGTTCTCTGGTCTTAATAGTTCATGTTTTATACCAAAGTTTGTGCTACTTTTCAACGCTTTTTGATACTTATTAACAGCATATTCAGATGAGTTCAATTTATAGTAATAACGTATGCTTCAAATACATGCATATTCACTTCAATTAGGACCGGAGTGGTGATTTGATGCGGTCTGGCTTTGACATTTAAATTATTAGCTCACAATTTTAATACTAATTAGAATAATTATTAGATGCAACTAAAATAATATTTGGTGTGCAATGTGAGAGTTTAGTTAATTAAGCCTGATGAGAAATATTTATTTATTTTTATTATAGATAATTAAACGGTACAACACCAAATTACATTAATTAACATAGAAACATAAAAAATATTTATATATATATTTTTTTAATATAATTTTATTAAAACTAACATGGAACAGTGGCTTTTTTTTTTTGTTTTTACTCTGTTGCGAAATGCGTAGTATGTCGAATAAAGACAGAACATCGGTAGTTTTAGTAAAAAAACATTATATAAAAGAATAATGAAAATGTATAAACTCCGAAATGTCCAATAGAAAATTCTCTTGAATGTAGTGTTGGAACAATTTATATTGAACACCGACTCTCACACTAATTTACAATGCGACCAACACGGCTCGCCTTGGCAAGCCACGACAAAGCTACGACGTAGCCGTTCGTAGCATCTTGGGGCTACGCCGTAGCAAATTTGCTACGTTACTATTTTCTGGTACAAGCTTTGAGATTGTTTAGGTCTTGAGTTGTTTGAGTCAACTTTATTATGTAAATAGTGCTATTATATAGTACAAATATATTTACCTACAAGTAGCCTATAGTAATAGACCACTTGTAGGTAAATCAAAGTTATAGTTTCGCTTTCTAAGAAATGTCAAAACACAGTGTACATATCTTAAAAACTTGTATTTGATAAAATGACATTTCAAGGAAAAAATCAAAAACAATATTTTTTCGTAGAATTTACGAAATCAGTATGTACAAAGCTGAGCTGGTTTGCCCGCGATTTAATAAGACATGTTTACCAGAAACTCGTTTCATATTGAAAACATATTTTATAGACAGAAGAAAAACCTTCAAAAATGTACATAATTATTTTTCATATAACGTTTCCGGGGAATTGCGAGCATTCCTTCGCAATGAGAAAAGTCTAACGAGATGGAAAGGAAATTCCTCTAATTTCTTTTCAAAACACTTGAAGGTAGTACATTTTATGGAGGCAAGAATTTTAACAAATCGTACAGATTTATGAAAGAACATCGACGTAATTGTTTGAAGGTTTTGTAATTAAATGGAAAGTTTAAGTTATGTGAACCTTTGATTAATATATTTTCTTAGAAGGTAGGTAGAGAGGAACGGCAATACTGTGGAATGAGTGCCTTCGAATTGTAATCATATACAACATGTCCCCTAATTAAGGCATACTACCAAAACACCCCAATTAGAATATTATGTTGTAATCATAATACATACACTGAATTGTTACTATCTATATATATAAAATGATAAACTGACTGACTGACTGACTGACTGGGTGATATATCACCGCACAGCCCAAACCGCTGGTCCTAGAGACATGAAACTTGGAGGGTGTGTTCTTTGTAAAGAGTAAGTATCCACTAAGAAAGGATTTTTGGGAATTCCACCCCTAAAGGGGTAAAATAGGGGATGGAAGTTTATATGAAAGTCCGTCAGTTTTGAAGTTAGGATCTTCAAATTTTGTGTTTAGGCTGACGATTGAAAATTGATTTATACGTGTCTCAGCGTTTTTGATAATTCCACCCCCGAGGGGTTAAAAAGGGGATAAAGTTGAAAAGTCCTTAATTTTCTAAGAAAAATCACTAAATTTACTATCTAGGCTTATGGTTGGAAGCTAACGCAACGGTGTTGTTAGAATTTCAACCCTTAAGGGGGTGAAAAGGGGGATGTAATTTTGTTTGTAATTAAAGTCTGACTTCCCGCAACGACTGTCAAAGATCCACGAATGACAGCCGGGACCAACGGCTTAACGTGCTTTTCGAGCAACGGACGGGTCTTTGTATGGTCACCCATCTGCAGACTAACTGCGGCAAGTGTAGCTTAACCTGATCGATTGACCTGTGCGGCTGTTATTATTTAGCCACGGGCCCCTCCCCCGGAGAACCCCCCCCTTCCCCTTCTCCGGGAGAATCGATATAGATATAGATTAGGATAGTAAGGATACGAACAGAATGCGATACTGCTCATCCCTCATAGCAAATAGCGTGATAATTTGTACCCTACAGACTGACCACACATATAGGGAACACCTATGCAATGTTATTGAGGCCAAAGTACTAACTGGATCTGCCAGAGGAGAAACAGTCTTCGTGCCGCGTATACCATTGATACCAAATAATGACCTTCCGTTTGAATTTAAAAGATTGTAGTTGACTATTAATAAGTCACAGGGACAAACTCTGAAATTTGCTGGAGTTGATTTGCGGCAAGACTGTTTCTTCGTCGGCCAATTTTATGTGGCTCGCTCACGTATTAGCTCTCCAACTAGCCTGGTTGTTTTAGTGCCCGCTTCCGAATTAGTGAAAAACATTGTATATAGAGAAATACTGTAAAGGATTTAGGTAGATACCGGTCCTTTACAGTCTTTTTACAGTAGGTATTTCTTGACAGTATTCCTCAAATATCACAGATAGTGGAGGACAATTAGCCATGAACAAAGCTCTATATTGTAATTGTTATAATCATTCATAAATATCTAGAAAAAAGAATTTATACTCTACGCAGACGAAGTAAAATAAAATAGTAACGAAGTCAAATCTTATATTGAATATTCGAGTCTGATGCCGAAAACATAGTTTTTAGAATTTTGGTCTGTTTGTTTGAATGTACGAGTATGTTCCGGTTTGCACAAAAACGGATGAACGGATTTGGATGATATTTGGCACACAGAGTTTATAACCTGGACATCCACCGCGGGCGAAGCCGCGGGCAAAAGCTAGTTATGTATAAAACAGTGTTTATTTATTATTGTACTAATTGTGGGAGCTTGTGGCTAAGTAATAACAACCGTCCATCAGGTCCGTGGATGGGTGACCATCTTTACATACCGAGACTCCTCCGTGCCTCGGAAAGCACGTTAAGCCGTTGGTCCCGGCTGTTGTTGGGTCTTCAGTAGCCAGAAAGTCTGACAAACAGTCTTACCACGGGGTATCGTATTACCCAGTAACTGGGTGTGGAGGTCAGATAGGCAGACGCTCCATGTAAAATACTCGTATTCAGCTGCATCCGGTTAGACTGGAAGCCGACCCCAATATAATTGGGAAAAGGCTAGGCAGATTGATTGCATCATAATACATACACTGGATTTTTTCTATTATGTTTAAAACATTGTATTATTAAAAATAGAATGATGATACGGTGTTATAGAGTTTTGGGGGACTGTCTCATGTAATTTTGACGTTCAAGAAGTGCTGTGTCACTGGCTGACAATCAGCTAAAAGCAAATTTTAATAAATACCCTTTGATTGATCAATCTTCTATTCTAGAACTAGCCACTTAAAGATCCACTTGACGTAATAATGTCAAGTGGATATTCAAGAGGCTAATTAATACATTTTTGCATAGTCCTATGCTAGGGTTTCCTATGATTGCGGTGAACGCCACATAGCGTTCGCAAATTACCGTCGAATGACGTCACTGAAACTTTATTTATGAATGAGCGTTGGTGCCTTTCCCTAGAGAGAGTTTTTGACACCATAAATTCGTTCCATCATTTTCGTGACATTCGTCATTGCGGCCTTTATGTGGCGGCCATCGCTGTCGCAGTAAACCAATGCTTTAGTGAAACGCGGAACACAATACCATTTTTTGTTTGTAAAGTCACGATTGTCTATCTACGACACACTGTCACTATGACATTTCAAGGGTTATCGAAGAGACACATTCAAAATAATTTTACTTCGAAATAAAATCGTAGAATTTTTAATCCGGTTACTGAGTAGGATTAATGTGCCAAAGACCTGTCAGTTTTAATCTTTGAGATGATTAACAATATGAGTACCTTCTAGTAACGTGACTAACGTCTCGAGACACGTAAATAACCCTCTGTGTCAAATACTAGGCACTTCCACCTTGAGTTAAAACAGGGTTGGCAGTTTTGGTTACAGATGAATAGAATACCGTATTATGCTTACGATATTTTCAAAGCGTAGTGTGGGACGCCCTCTAGCCAGATGGATTAAGAACCTTAAAAAGGCGGTTGGAACAGACTGGATACGAAAGGTGAAGGACAGGGTGTTAATAGCGCAGCGTTTTTTTTTTTTGGCTGGTTGTTTATTAAATAACTTCTCCCGCTCTGGGCGGAGCGGGAGCGCGTGTCAGACTCATACTGACTAAAACTCACCCGTGTTCCTTCAGTTGCCTGAAAGTGTACGTTGCCAGGGGCCACGGTATCCCTTTCGGACTTTCCCGCGACCCCGGCAGGCATTGGTCCTAGCAGACACCGTCAGTTGTGCTGACATCTCTTTGAGGCGCCCGTGGAACACAACGCGCCGTCGACCTTGGCCTGGTCCTTTTTGGACGGCGAGCTACCCATTGCAGTCTGGGAGAGACCTATGTCCAGCAGTGAACTGCGATAGGCTTAGTTGATGTTGATTTTGATGAAGCATCTAGTGAATGGAACTCTTTACCGAAGTCTGTGTTTCTAGATAACTATAATCTACTGATTAAATTATCTTAAATTCAATGACAGACAACGCACAGCCTAAAGCTGCAGCCATTTTTTCCGTGCACATATACAACATTGATCAGGCAGGGGCCATAGTCCTTCCATAGTTTCAGGTCTCCAGTCAACTTTAGCCACCCAAACCCATAGTCCAATATCTTTGTTTCCATATCCTGCAATAGTCCTACACCAACCGGGGGTTGTCCTTGGGTGCACTTGCATAGTGCAGACAGGGATTATCGTCGGTTGGCGCCTCATTTCATTAAAATGCCTAACAGGCCTCTCTGACTTGGCTTCGGCCCCTCGTACGCCTTCCAAAGGTCCGGGACCCCAGGGTCCCGAGAAAATTAAAAGAAAAAAAATAATAATAATATACATTTTGTTTCTCTTCTATAAACTTGAAGTGTCTCGAGTGAAAAAGTTACTTCTAGGCTATAGCATCATTGCTTACATGAAGTTAGATAGTCAAACGCAAAGTTGTCTTAAATATTATGAACACATTTCATGATTTCTTCTGAATCCTACTAATATTATAAACGTGAAAGTTTGTGAGGAAGTATGGATGGATGGATGGATGTTTGTTACTCATTCACGCAAAAACTACTGAACGGATATGGATGAAATTTGGCACACACTTAGTTTATAATCTGTATTTCACATAGAATACTTTTTATCCTGATATTCCCACGAAATCAAGACTTGTGTGGGTGAAACCGCGGGGCGCTCCTAGTATAATCTAGATGTAGTATAAAACAAAGTCGCTTTCCGTGTCTGTATGGCCTGTGTGACCGCTTGAATATTCTAAACTACCTACACAATAGATTTTAATGCAGTTTTCACTATCATTTAGAGTATTTTTTCCAGAACTTGTATAATACATTAATATTTAACTTAGATATAGCTCAGAAATTTCGATGTATTAAAATGTCGCCTTTGCACCCGTGCGAAACATGGGCATTTCTCTGTTTCGCACGGGTGCAACGGCGACATACTAGATGCTAATTATTTCAAAAAGTCTACTTTGATCCAATTTTATGTGGTAGATTTATTATTACAAATGAATGAAATCCAATTCGTCCCTTTTTACTAAAAACTACACCCAAAAAAATACAGTCGAGATGTTATGAACTTAGTATTAGACAAGACATACCGAATTTCCATAAAGAAACTAGAATAAATGTAAGCATTAAATTTGTATAGCGTCGAAGTTGCGTTCACGAGGAAACAGGTGGTTTTACCTGTTATAATTCTCCCTCATTCTTTGATCTGAGATCCGGATTTAAGTATACATTTTTCTGTTGGCTAAATAGAATTTTGATATTATGATAGGTAGTCTTTCTTTTTATATTTTTACCTAGACTAGACATATAATTTAACAAATAGTAGAGGATCCGACCTAAGAACGACCTTCACCCATATGTATAATGGATTAAAAGTATTTTAAATCAAAGGAGACGGGGATTTCTGGGCCTGATTGTAATAAGTTGACGTATGGTTAAAAAAAAAGGTTATATTTTTCTATTACAAAATGTGAAATATCAGCCCATTTTACAATCTGGAAATTGAGAAATCCAAAAATTAAGTTATGGCTACGAACAAAATGGAATATCGATTAAATTATAATCGACTATCGTGACAGAGTTCATACTATTTAAACTCTCTAAGTATTTAAAAGATGCTTTTACCAGATGATTAATTCAAATACATTAATTATTAGAATTAACGTATTAAACAGTTTAAACAAATTAAATATCTATAAAGATAAATGTTAAAATCGATTCACGTTTGCTAATCGATTATTGTATTTTTAGTCTATGGTGACATGTCAGTCAGTCACTCGTTTCGTATCGTTTAGTGTTAGTGCGTGTGCGTTTTGAGTGTTTCCTCCCATAGTTTTATTGATATTTTCTTTGACCCCTGCTTTCTTTCTACGGACTTCTGATCTTGCTTCTTGTACGACCCTTGCTGCCATACCGGACACGGAGAGCCTCGCTTTTACGTTGGACTTGGACTTGTTTTTTTGGATTCTACGACCAGCCTACCGATTGGATATTATCACAATGGATCGTTGTGTGCTTCCTTGCTCCTTATCTATATAATAAACTCAACTCTCTTTTAAATATATTCCCAAAACTCACGCATGAATGTAAATCTATTATACAAAAATATCTTCTGAATTTAAATTACAATGATACGGAATCCTTACTTATAATTACTAAATAACATCTCTGTTCTGTCTGCAGTAAATCAAGAGCAATCAAAACTCACTTATCCATAACCACGCATACATTTATACACATACTCCCACAAACACAGATGCGCGCAACCGTACTCTCACTCATCACACACACAACACACACACGCACGAACACACTCACAACATACACACTCACTCACTCAAACACAAACAATATATTTGTTAATTAACTACACCTCTAGTTGTAATTTGTATCAACTTACTCGCCGCGGGAGGAAGACCTGGAGTCCTGAAATACAGGGCTGCCCTAGTTTAGGCTCCAGTCCACTCCATTTATTTTATGTACCTATACTGTGCTTAGATTAGTGTGGAAAATAAATGAATTTTTACTTTTTACTTTACTTTTACTTTGTGTAAATTGTGGCATAGCGACTAGTGGCTGTAATACACTGGGTCATCGAGCTTTAGATGACGAAATGATATTAGCAGTGATTCGTCAATGGCGTGCACCACAATCTGTAAGTACTTACTCACCTCCTGTTTATTAGCTCACCAGGGTCTACCACGCTGGCTTGCAATCTTCACGATGTTTTCCTTCACGATTACATTTACAAAATAATAAAGTATGAATAGGTAAACATTTAAAAATCATATGAAGATTTACATTACATTGAAGTAAGATATATATTTTTTTATTGTAATAGATATTTGCACACCTATTCAGGTAGGATATGGTTTAAAGATCTTCTGTTCTATGTATCACCTCATGTACCCATATTCAACCAAATAAATGATTTGAATTTGAATTAAATAACTATCGGACAAAGTCGGTTGGTTTAAAAAAAAGTAATCATGTTAACTGATATTAAAAACTTTTCAGGTAAACAGCAGTGACCATGTTTGCCAAGCTTGCTGGGACTTGGCTCAAAGACCACCTCATGGTGAACCTAGACATCTTGGCCACCGTAGTGTTTGTCACCGATGTGGACGTTCACTTGCATCTAGAGTCAGCCATTTACTTCACACCACCTCACCTCGCGAATTGAGAATTTATAATGTTATTCAAGAGTGGATTATACCTAGAGCTGTAAGTTGAATCAGTTTACATTTGTTTTATGTGCTTTTGTTGTAAGTCAAATTGAGTTTTTTAATACTTCAATGATTATGTATTGTTTGTTGCAGATAGAAGTACCTAGTCGCATATGCCATACTTGTTGGGTTGCTGCAGACAGAGCTGCTGTCCATATGGTCTCTGGCCCATCAACTTCTTCCCAAGCAAGCCCAATTGAAGAAATACAGCCACAGGTACAAGTTCTTCCTACTAAACCTCCAGTTGAAGAAGTTAGAAGTATTCAGCCTGAACCTACTATTGTATTACCAGATTACATGAGGGCTGTTGAAACAGAAAGTAGGTGCTTTATTGAAGGATGCCTGAGAACAGAGAGGTATAGAGTTCCACTTTCTACTAGAAAGATGTTGCTCAGTCGGTATAAATATTATGTACCTGAGAATAATCGTCTATGTGATAGACATTTAGTTATAGAAGCATGGGATTTTCTTACCAGTTTGAGAAATAATTATGTACAGACTTTTACAGCAAAACATATCCAGGACATGATGTCCTTAAAAGATGTTGTAGAATCAGGATTACTTCATTTTGAGAGTATAGATGATATGGAAGACCATGTTGTGCATACGTGGATAGGGTTAAACAAAGCGCAGTTCCATCAAATGTTTAATGAGGTTCCTCAGTTATTAGAAATTCCTAGGCCCTAGCTTTAGCAGTATATTTAATTAAGCTTAGAACTGGGGATTCTGATGAGAGGTTGTCAACTTTATTAAAAGTGTCTAGGCGAACTCTAGAAAAGTGGTTACACCAAGTGAGAGATCTGCTGTATGAGTATTTTGTACCTAGACACCTAGGTTTAAATCATATAAATAGGCAAAACATAGTGCAAAGAAATCTGTTAATACCTAACACATTGTTTGGTAACTTTGAGGGATTAGATAGGCCCATTGTAATATTTGATGGAACATATTGTTACATTGAAAAGAGTTCGAATTATTTATATCAAAAAAGAACATATAGCATGCACAAATATCGCAATCTTATGAAACCGTTTTTAATGGTATGTACCGATGGGCATATAATTGATGTGCTGGGCCCCTATCCAGCCACCACTTCAGACGCTGATATAATGAAAAAGGAATTTTCAAATGAAAGACCATTACGGGAATACTTCCTTCAAGGTGATGCTTTTATACTGGATAGGGGCTTTCGTGATTCATTGCCCTTGTTGCACCAATGTGGATATAGGACATATGTGCCTGCATCATAAGAAGAGGGTGAGACACAGCTTTCCACTAGTGAAGCAAATAAATCGAGAGCAGTCACCATATGTCGTTGGGTAGTGGAGGTAGTAAACGGCAGATTCAAAAGAGATTTTAAATTATTACGGCAAAATTATTTTAACGTAGCTAGTAAAAGTTTCATGAAAGATTTTGAGGTGTCTGCTGCTCTTTTAAACAATTTTCACCCTCCTATTATTGATCGTGTAGATGCTGGGGAAATTTTAGTACAAATAAATATGAATATGAATACAGAGAATGAATTAGCAGAATTTATTGTAAGAAACCATTATAATAGGCGTAGGGCTGATTTTCAAACAATAACTGTACAAAATGATAACCTATATGATTTTCCCCAGCTTACCGATACTGAGCTAATACTAATATCACTAGGCACATATCAAATAAAGCAGGCACGTTCCTAATTTGGTGAACATGTAAGGGGCAATGATGGCTATGTGATAGAAGTGTGCAGGGAGGTCAGCAGCAGCCTACTTCGAGAGCTGTCAGCTACAAATACCTCATGGCTACTTAGGGGCCGCATTCATTCGAGACATATAAGTCGAAAAACGTATTTTGTTTACATTTTAGTCGACAGCTCTCGCAGAGGTAGGGAAGCAATAATAAAATATTATTGTAACTGCATCGTAGGCAAACGGACTGTAGGCTGCTGCGCCCATGTAATGTCAATAATATGGTACCTTAGTTGGGCTAGGTACCAAGATAATATTGTACCACCTGCACAATTTCTAGATGACATTCTAATTATAATTGAAGATGAATAAAATATACTAATTAAAAACGATTTTTATTTTTAATTATCATCTCCTTACCCATGATTTTTAATAGGTATTTGTGTTTCCTAATTTCCATCCACTCTACAAATATAATTAAGGCAAGTCAAAGTGCCGCTAGTGGCACTCTATCCCTATCGGATTAAGTGCCAGGGTCCGTTTAGGCACAAGAGAATTTAATGTTTTCGGAATTTGGTGTTTTACAGCGAACTAATACACCTTCTATAATTGTAACAGCATCCTATCTTTAAAAAAAACAACTAGGTACCTATCGCACAATGAGGTTATACATCGCACTTCAAAAATCAGCTGTTTTGTTACGTAACCTCACTTTAACAAAATCTCTTTTAACTCGGCTCTCAGATTGCTAAAATCCGCAAAATTTTCAGTGATGGTTTGATAATATAGTAGCTATTAATTGACACCAATTTCATCTCTTTACATCCAGGCCCAAGATTGTATGAAAGCGTATCCGTCTCCTTTAGTATGTTAGAAAATATATCGCGAGCAGGTTGGCTAAAAACTTCCTGGCCAGACTGTGATTAATTAAAAATTACCTTTTTCTTTTACATTGCAAGGTAAAACACCAATGGAAAGAGCTTTTTAATGAGAACCTTTGCTACTAACTCGACTTTTGCCAATTGATAGTCAGTTATATTAAAAAAATTGGTGACTACTTGGCCACCTAAGTTTAGGAATGTTCTTGGCGCCCAATAGTCATAAGTGATATGTCAATGGATAGCGTTTTTTTAAGAGAAACATTTTTGTTACTAAAATAATTCATCGTTAAAACGAAAGTGTGCAATTTTTTAAGAAAAAAAAACAATTTTGCATTTCAATTAATTATAACCAGGATTTTTTATGCAACCCACTCACGATATATTTTTTAACACACTCAATTTGATATAAAATAGTTTTTTTCGTCTCTAGGTCGAATCTTAGACCAAAAGTTACGATAAATCTTTTTCAGGGTTATTATCATATTACCACCACGTCCAATTATTATTGAAATATTCTAGAGACCAGCAACTTGGAGTTTCCCTTTGAGTTGCCAACCTTTATGCTAAAGTTTAAAATCTCATTTGCCCGTAATTACACGGCATCTTCACTTTTAAAACCAGTAGCAGCAGAAATTGTGTGGTTAGTAGTTCTGCTTCGCAAGAACCTCTACTACTATAAATAAATAATCCCTTTATTTGCATAAAACATGGTATACAATGGTGATAAGATATACTCGTAATTATGAGTATAATGGCACAAACATGTTTATGCTAAGATAAAACATAGCATGTACAATTTGAGGGTATTTGAAAATTTTGCAACGTACATCAACGTATTTTTTTATACCTCATGCAACCATTTGTACAATGCCAATGTATAATGCCATTAGTGTGATGGTATGGTCTGGTCTGGTCTGGTCTGGTGGTCGTGTTGGGTGGTCTGGTCACCTGCATGATTTAGTCATCAAGAGAACCAACATATATTGCATTCTCTACCCAAACATACAAAATATTACCAACTAAATGTAAGCTAAAACAGTGTTGTAGCATCCTTGGTAGGAAGGCAAGCAATAAATACATGTCAGTACAACATTAACGTCACAGGTTGTTGGTTAGGCGGTAATTAATGAGTATTATAATGTTACGGGCATGACAAGTCTTGTTAAGGAAATTTTGGTGAAATAGGCCTGAAACTGAACGGATAACACCGGTTACGTGAATAAGGACATGTCTAGTAGTAGATTTTGATAGGCTGAGTTAAGAGCCTTTTATTCTGAAAGTGGGCAACGTCGCAAATAGATGACATATTTCCCTACTTTGATTAATTTGGCAATATTAATGTATGGAAATATTAAATGTGGCTAACTAGCGAACTAGAATGGTAATAATGAATTGTAATTAAAACACTGAATTTGATGTTGTAACAGTTTTGGGTGTAAAAAAGGCATTTGGAAAGTCTCCAAATACTTTTTTTACATCTAAAAGTAAACATTCGGTGTTTCGATATTAATTATTGTATTTCATAATCAATATAAAAAATAAAAAAAACAACTATTAAAAATATCGAAATTCAAATCATACGCACCCTACTAAATGCGCGGAATTTATCAATGAAGTCGTAGCTTTCCTAAACGGCCGATAGGTAGTCGCCGCACTTGCCGTCGGCCTCTTTGATATCCTTTCGCAGGCGCACAAGCCACTCGCGCATCCCCGCCTGCCCGCGTGGTCAATGCTACTAAGCAAATATTCCTGGGTATGGCTTTTGTTCCACTAACACAACACACCATATTATTCTCGAGACGGTAAAAAAATTCAGCCAGTATATGATGCATCTAAAAACCTCGGCGATAAAACCAACAATCACTGTAGAACCTGAAAACCAGCCTTAAATAGCAGTATTGGCATTATGAGTATACTTTTACCCTGCCATTCTGTAGAATATACAACATGAAAAAAAAAACCGTACCGATCCGTGAGGATGTTAGGTATCGTACTGAGAGTCTATTTAAGAGGTATTGATCAGGAAAAAAGAAGAGGAGAAGAGAAAGAGGAGCTCGTGGCTAAGTAACAACAGCCGCACTGGTCGATCCATCAGGTTAAGCTACGCTTGCCGGTTTTGGTCAGTGGATGGGTGACCATCTTTACATACCGAGAATGCTCCGTGCCTCGGAAAGCACGTTAAGCCGTTGGTTCCGGCTGTCATTCGTAGATCTTTGACAGTCGTTACGAGTCGTCAGAAGCCCGAAAGTCTGACACCAGTCTTACCAAGGGGTATCGTATTACCCAGTTACTGGGTTGTGGAGGTCAGATAGGCAGTCGCTCCATGTAAAATACTGGTATTCAGCTGCATCCGGTTAGACTGGAAGCCGACCCCAACTTAGTTGGGAAAAGGCTAGGCAGATTGATTGGTCAGGAAAAAAGAAAAATATAATTGCCACATTTCTACAAGTCTACAAGTCTACAAAGACTTGGTGTCTTATCTTATGACCCCTGTTGAAATGTGAATTCACTTTTTATTTTCAATAATAGTGAGATTTCTTATTAATTTTTGATTGCGTCATTGCAGTACCTATGTCCTTTCGGATTGGAAAGCATTTTTTTTACATATTGTATAGGACTATAAGGCTATATATAGGCTAAAGTAAACATTGTCCAGCAGACCCTTGATCACTTGTAGACATTTCACACAAAAACCCGCAAGTGACCAAACTTGGGGCTTGAGTGGGCAATTGTCCGTAACCGCAGGGTTCCGGGCAGCAAGCGCTTCGGAAGAGGGTCAAATAACAAGCAAGACTCGAACCGAAAACCACAATTGGCTGTGCCGAAATTAATCCACAGTGTAGTTTGCAAGTTACAAGCTCTTTATTATGGTCATAATAGAATGTGACAGAAGTGTGATTTCAGTCATAGTATATACTAGCGACTCCTGCTTCGCACGGTTTTTATGACGTGACAAAACATGGAGATTTCTTAGGTAAACGTAACTTTAATATTAACGTATTATTCTCATAAACCTTCCGGAATAAATTCCCTAAACGATGGTGAAAAACTCATCAAAATCTATTACGTGGTTTAGAAGAACAACGCGGACATACAGACAAACGCGAAAAGCGAGTTTGTTTTATAATATGTATAGATATATATAAGAGGAAGTCTGAAAGTAACACTGGTGACTCTAAAGATATTTTCGCGCCTGACTGACATTGACAGGGCGTTGTTGATAAACATTTTTAAAATTGTTTCACAGGAATTGTATTGACAAAACAAGATCAGGACGTTAGTTTCGATTTTGGCCAAGCGCTACAATTACCTTGTAGCATTGTATATCAAAATTAGAAAGAGGGGTGACCGTCGGACTGCCAAGTCATAGGTCTCGAGTGCGAACCCAAGACACGCACCTCTGACTTTTCGGATTCATGTGCGTATATAATAAATTGATGTTCAGTTGCATCCGGTTAGACCGGTAGCCGACCCCAGCATATTTGGGAAATGATGGTATCCATAGTATATTATGATGGTAGAAATAAATAAAAAAACTGTCACATGCAAAAGCACACAAGAAACGTTTTGATGATCTTTTTTTTCATGAATTGAAATATTTTTATACGTCACTAGCAGTTCGCCCGCGACTTCGCCCGCGTAGATTTCGGATTTTTCCTTACAATATTTAACACCCCTCCACATCTATAGCTTTCAGCGCTAGAAATTATTTTTTGCGTAGCTTCTAACAGTATAAAAGTAAAATTTAAAAAAAAGTTTTTTTTTTTGCAACATCCGTTTTTTAATAAATTAATGCCTATATTCTGCTCTCAATTACTTTCTGTCTATTTGTGAAAATTACATGCAAATCAGTTTAGTAATTTCCGAGATGTGCGCGAACAAACAAACTGACATATAGAAAAGAATTTTAAAAATGGCTGGTTTATGTTCTATTATGTTCTATATCCCTTTCTATTTTAATACTTTTCTTCAATGTACAGTCACACCGGATTCTACTGTTTTATTATATGCATGTAGATTAGAAAATACAAAGATATACTTAATAATAAATTAATGCACAAAAAAGTTTAGGACCCACTTACAAAAGTTGCCAAGTAGTGGTTGAATGTCGTGCCATAAAACCACTCTGTTGCGCAACAAACGTGCAACAAATACTGATATTGAAACCACCCAAAGAATACACACACTTTCGGAAGTCAAGTCACGTGGACAGCATTATTCTTTCGGGCGTATCGTTAAGGCGAAATTCTTAAATGTGACGCACAAATGAGTTCCTTTGGACGCACGTGACTGTTTATGATGCAAAGTAATAATATACCGAATATTGTTCTATAATATTCTCGCGAAAAATTCTATTCTGTATTTTTAATAAAAATAGGTTAAGTTTTTTCATATATTCTCGCCCGAGAGAAATTATGTTAGACTTGGTTTACTCTATGATGTTTCTGAAAAATGTGAAGATAAAATTAGGTTTGCTCATAGTATTATAAGCCTGTGTGTGTTGTGATATAATTTAATAGCGTAATTTATTAAAGTAAATCTCTCTTTAATCGCATTTATGAAGGACTTTTTAGGGTTCTGTATTTTTATACATATACTCGTAATTCATCTGAAATACATTAGTATCTTTATCACTATCTTTAGGAACTTAAAAAAGCAATGAATGCGTTGTTTTTATTATAACCACTAGCTTTTGCCCGCGGCTTCGCCCGCGTGGATGTCGGAAAATATCCGACGGGAACGTACTACCTGGATTAAAAAATAACCTATAGGTTAATCCAGGTTATAAACTCTCTGTGTGCCAAATATCATTCAAATCCGTTCATCCGTTTTTGTGCAAACCGGAACATACATTCAAACAAACATACCAAAATTCTAAAAACTATGTTTTCGGCATCAGACTCGAATATTCAATGTAAGATGAGTATAAATTCTTTTTCCTAGATATTTATGAATTATTATAACAATTATAAATGGCTTTAGGGTGTTAGTGTATGTGAGTTTCTATGTTTGTAAACGCACCCACGATACAAGAAGAAATTCTTAGTGTGGGGCACGTTTAAAAAAAAAAACTATGTATATACAGAGTTGATATGACAGAGGGGCATTAAATAACACTACGTATACTATACGTGTTTAGTATTAATTCGATACGGTATAAAAATAAAAAGCACCTAAAATGAGTTTTTTTTTTTTTCAAACAAACTAAATAGCTTACAAATCAGAGTAAAACGCAACCACCCTTTGAAAATAAATTTAACTGACCTACAGATACCTAGGTAACAGCGGCAACGTCGCGCGCGTCGGCGTGTGTTATCTCGTCAAAGCGGGCGGCCGCCCGCCGCGCGCCGGCCCGCGCCGGCGCGGCGGCGGTGGCGCGGGCGGCGCCTCCGCTCGCGGCGGCTCCTCGGCTCGCGGCTTTTGACTTTTTGACTTCAAAACCATACCTAAAACGTATGGTTTTGAAGTACAACAATCACAAAAAAAAAAAAATCTCGATGTGTCATTCACATTAATGCACAAATTATACCGACAGAGAATAATGTTATTTATTTTTCTAATTAAAAATCATGTCAGTGTATTCTAACGCCGTGTAAGTTACACGAGGCATTGTTGAACACTTTAATTACACACACACACACACACACACACACAAACCCAAAGTTTAATTACGTGTCGTATCACAATAAAAGCAGTCGATCACAAAAAAAAACACTAACACTAAATAATAATAATCCCAAGTTACGTGTCCTGTCACAATAAAAAAAGAAATACTGTCTTAAACTTATTTAGTGTCCTATCACAATAACAAAACAAAATCCCAATTGTCAGCGCGCGAGTTCGACAAAACGGAAGCGGAGCAGGTGCTACCGTGTTACGTAACATCTTGTACGTTCCGAAAGAATAGCGTCGGCGCACTGAAAAAACCAGTTTTTAGAAGCCCCACTGCCCCAGCCCCACTTACCGATCGCAACCCCTGCCCCTCGATCGCTAGAATGCAATAGCAACACACTGACCTATTTCTATTTCTTTTACGCGTGGTGTTTTGCAGATGATTGTCCCTCTCGTAATGAAAATGCAAGTGTGTGTGTATTTATTGCTTCCTTGTTTGCATTGTCATCTTTTTAGCGAAAATATTTGGTTGTACTTGTGACTTGCGTCACAGCGGCAACAACGCATAGGTTATACTCAGATTTATCGTTTTAAGGTGCATGACCTATGCGTATAGACATAATCAGCTGTTAGGAAAGATACATCGTGTTCAAACGGGGCAAAAACTTAAAAAATCATTTGCGACTAAACTACTGGTCCTATTTAATTGATTTTTGGTACAGAGCTTGAAAATGGTACCTAGTATACTCAGTTTAAAGAAAAGCCCCTCTGTCGTATCAACTTTGTATATATATATATATATATATAGAGCGTTGTTCATGGCTAATTGTCCTCCACTATGTGTGATATTTGAGGAATACTGTCAAGAAATACCTACACTAAAGGACCGGTATCTACCTAAATCCTTTACAGTATTTCTCTATATACAATGTTTTGCACTAATTCGGAAGCGGGCACTAAAACAACCAGGCTAGTTTGAGAGCTAATACGTGAGTGAGCCACATAAAATTGGCCGACGAAGAAACAGTCTTGCCGCAAATCAACTCCAGCAAATTTCAGAGTTTGTCCCTGTGACTTATTAGTAGTTAACTGCAATCTTTTAAATTCAAACGGAAGGTCATTATTTGGTATCAATGGTATACGCGGCACGAAGACTGTTTCTCCTCTGGCAGATCCAGTTAGTACTTTGGCCTCAATAACATTGCATAGATGTTCCCTATATGTGTGGTCAGTCTGTAGGGTACAAATTATCGCGCTATTTGCTATGAGGGATGAGCAGTATCGCATTCTGTTCGTATCCTTACTATCCTAATCTATATCTATATCGATTCTCCCGGAGAAGGGGAAAGGGGGGGGTTCTCCGGGGGAGGGGCCCGTGGCTAAATAATAACATCCGCACAGGTCAATCGATCAGGTTAAGCTACACTTGCCGCAGTTGGTCTGTAGATGGGTGACCATACAAAGACCCGTCCGTTGCTCGGAAAGCACGTTAAGCCCGTCCCGGCTGTCATTCGTGGATCTTTGACAGTCGTTGCGGGAAGTCAGAAGCCCGAAAGTCTGACAACCATTCTTACCAAGGGGTATCGTATTACCCAGTAACTGCGTTGTGGAGGTTAGATATGCAGTCGCTCTATGTAAAATACTGTAAAGTTAGAAGCAGTACACGTGCACTTATATTATTTTTACTTGAATACAAAATTCAGCGAATGAACAACTTCAATACAAAACTTCATGGCCCTTTTCAGAACCTTTTTTTTTTTTTAGGTTGTGAAATGATCAAATAACTTCTCCCGCTCTGGGCGGAGCGGGAAGGCGTGTCAGACTCTTACTGACTAAAACCCACCCGTGTGTCTTCAATTACCTGTACGTTGCCAGGGGCCACGGTATCCCTTTCGGACTTTCCCGCGACCCCGGCAGGCATCGGTCCTAGCGGACCCCTTCCGTTATGCCGTCATCTCTTTGAGGCGCGTACCACCGTCCGCAAGCCCACGCTTGCGGTGGCCGGGAATCGGCCTGCGATTCCTGACGCCCAGGGCGTCTCCTGCGGCAGCTAGGGGGCGTGTGGGCGCGACATTTGCCTCTTTCTCACGCGCTCCGTCTTCTCCTTTGCGAGCATTACTGCTTCGCAGAAGGAGCTGACGGCTTGCCACGTCCTCTCTCTCCGTACCATGGCCTGGACCAGGGCCGGACGCGAGAGATCACTGTCACCGATCAGCTCCACAAGGACAAGGCGGTGCCCCGCCCAAGCCGGGCGGACCTTCACCGTATGCTCCACCATGTCCTCCGGGAGATCCACACAGTGGTGACACCTGGGCATTTCCTCCCGTCTTATGCGAAACAGGAACTTCCCGAAACAACCGTGTCTGGTGAGGACCTGCGTCAGGCGGAAGGTGAGGACGCTGTGGCGCCTTCTAGTCACTTCTCAAAGAGAGGACTTATCGCCTCAAATGTGGCGAGCCCAGCAGTGGGTTGCGAATATTATAGAATAATATGCCGAAATATCAGTGATTTTAACTTAAAAAATAACGAACTTTAATTACAAATAAAATTTCATCCCCCTTTTCACCCCTTTAAGGGTTGAAATTCTAACAACACTGTTGCGTTAGCTTCCAACCATAAGCCTAGATAGAAAATTTTGTGATGTTTTTTAGAAAATTAAGGACTTTTCAACTTTATCCTCTTTTTAACCCCTCGGGGTGGATATATCAAAAACGCTGAGACACGTATAAATTAATTTTCAATCTTCAGCCTAAACACAAAATTTGAAGATCCTAACTTCAAAACTGACGGACTTTCATATAAACTTCCATCCCCTATTTTACCCCTTTAGGGGTGGAATTCCCAAAAATCCTTTCTTAGTGGATACTTACTCTTCACAAAGAACACACCCTCCAAGTTTCATGTCTCTAGGACCAGCGGTTTGGGCTGTGCGTTGATATATCACCCAGTCAGTCAGTCAGTTTATCATTTTATATATATAGATAGATTACAAATCTTTTATACAATATGCAATCTAACACAAAATTAAATGAATAGCTAACTAACAAATAAATATAAAAACGAAGGGACACTTAGGCGTCGAAGTACTTGTTGTCATCCGGAAATGTGCCCAAAGACTGGCAGCATTGCCACGTTGAATGGCAATGGTGTGGTGGTAGTTCTTTGGTCAAAGAACGAGCCCGCCGGTCACGTGAAGTCTCGACCAGTCGGCGAGAAATTTCCTTAAAAAGAAGACGCGCACTCGAACCCCAACACCCGAGCGTTTTGACCCTAAACGGCTGAAAACTGTAGTTACCCATAAGGTTACAGTATTTGCGCCGCTTAAGGTCTCAGCAGCCGGAGCAGTGGCACCAGCACAGCCCGCCGTGCTAGGATCAAGAGATGGCGCAAAGGTGTCAACACAGGTTGCGTCCCACACCAGGGCCTACCCACCTTCCAAGGCACCAACGTCATGCCGTCTGGTCTCTTCCCATCGTCTGGTACCAAGCCGTTGTGAAATATGAACCATCGTTAGTGTTTCTATCACGATTCATCTCATCTTTCAGGAACTTTAAACATTATTCCACTTTCTTATAATTAAACAGAAGAATACCAGTCAACTACCAATTGTACTTATTTGTTTCGGGTGTCTAAACAGCGCGAATATCTCCGTGTAAGGGGGACGAGCACGTCTTTTAAATTCCTTTATTAGATTCCGTGTAGCGTTCCTTGCGTTGTCGCGTCCGATCTATTTACATGTTTTGGAAAGTACTAGTGTGGATGTGGATGTTTTGTTTTCTGGGGGACTAAAGAATCTGACTGTTTTTGGTAGAAATATGTATTTTGTTTATATACCTGACTAGTGACCCGTCCCTGCTTCCCATTGATTTTACGACTTGTTAAATCATCGAGATTTCTATATAATAAGTAGATTTAATATCAAAGCATTTATTTCAATTAAATCATTTACAGGCATAGGAGGAGGCGGAACGTGAGGGAGAGGGAAATTTCGCGCCCTCACGCCCTTAGCCACCGCAGGAGATGCCCTGGACGTCGGGAACCGCAGGCCGATTCCCGGCCACCGTAGGCGCGGGCTTGAGAACGGTGTGCAATGGGTAGTTCGCCGTCCGATAAAGACCAGGCCCATTAGGTCCATTTGCGAGGCGCTGACGCAGCTGCCGCAGACACCAACAGGGGCGTCTACACCCCCATTACACAACCCGGAGGCATCCGCGGCTGAATCTGCTGTAGCAGAGCCGGCCGCCTCTTCTGCCGCCACCGTGGGCGCCGTCCCTATATCTGGCGAGGAGCTAGACGACATGCTCCTGTCTCCGGCTTCGGGCCCGGGAGGAGACGGCTTCGACGAGGGCGACCTGTTTGCCGGGCTTAGACTTGAGGGGGACGAGGAGGGTTCGACCTGCGATGGCGTCCCTTTCGTCGGCCTGTAGAGTCGTCCAGGCAAACCTCCACCACAGCCAGACCGCGACGGCTCAGCTTCGCAAGTGGCTGGAGGTTCAACACACGGCCATTGCCTTGATCCAAGAGCCGTGGATCAGGGCGGGCCGCATACAAGGACTCTCCAATCTTGGCGGTAAGCTCCTGGTCACCACAGACCACGATCACCCCAGATCGTGCATCTACGTCACAGGTAACCTTAAAACACAGCTCTTAACTGACTTCTGTTGCAGAGATGTCTCTGCAGCAAAGCTGCTTATACAGCGCGACAACACCATGGAGATGGTGATACTTTTCGTCTCGGCCTACATGCCTGAGGCGGAGGCGCCGCCTCCTCACGAACTCGCGCGACTCGTGAGCCATTGCGAGAGTTGCGGGTTTGAGGTCGTTGTCGGCGCCGACGCAAATGCTCATCACCAACTGTGGGGCATGGACACGCAAAATGAGAGGGGTAAGGCCTTGGTTGACTACCTATTCTCGACTAACCTATCCCTACTAAACACTGGCTCTGAACCAACATTCGTAACCAGGCGAAGCCGCACAATCATAGATCTCACTCTGGCAACAGAGGGCGCGGCGGAAATGACCACTGGGTGGCAAGTCTCTGAGGAGGCCTCCTGCTCTGATCATAGGTGGATCCGCTTCGACATCCAGGTCTGTGTTCCACCGATAACACCACGGCGTTATCCGCGGAAAACGGATCGTGCCATCTACACACGCAACCTTGAATCCAAGCTTGCGACACTAAGCGATCCGATGACATTGACGGACACGACACAGATTGAGGCACAAGTAAGCCATCTTACTAAGTCAATCATAGACAGCTACCAAACTGCCTGCCCAGAGACCACGCCGCGCAACATACCGGGAAAACAACCCTGGTGGGGCGCTGATCTGGAGCGCAAGCGCGGCAAGGTGAGAACGGCTCTAAACAGAGCAATGAACACATGTGCGGATGAGGACTGGGATGTATACTACGCGGCCAAATCCAGCTACAAAAAATGCATCAGATTCAGGAGCACCTCGGGTTGGCGTAAATTCTGTGGTAGCATTGAATCTTGTCAGCAAGCAAACAGGGTAAGGAAAGTACTGGCGCAACAACATAAAGCTATGCCCGCCACCCTCCGTAAACCTGATAACACACTCACATCGTCACCTGAAGAAACTAGACGTGTCCTAATCGAAACCCACTTCCCTGGATGCGTCTTCGCGCAGGTAATTGACTGGCAAGATGTAACCCAAACACCATCAGACAATGATTGGAGTTACGCAAGTAGGGTGATCACGTTGGAGAAACTCCAATGGGCCATCCGGAGCTTCCATCCTTTTAAGGCAGCTGGTCCTGATGAAGTGTTCCCCGCTTTACTACAGTGGGGGGGTGCTTCTGTCGCAATAAGACTGGTGCCTTTAATGAGAGCGTGCCTGGCCTTTAGATACGTTCCTAAAGGATGGAGGGAGGTGAAAGTTATATTCATTCCCAAGCCAGGTAAGGGTGACTACACAAACGCCAAATCCCACCGACCAATCAGCCTGACCTCCTTCCTACTAAAAACTTTGGAAAGGTTATTTGACAGGGAGCTGAGGGACGGCGCTCTAAAAACCATACCGCTACATGGTAATCAGCACGCATACAGCTCCGGTAAGTCGACCGAATCCGCTCTTCATCTAGTGGTCAGCCAGATAGAGGACGATTCATCAAAAAGGCACCTGCCTGGGCACTTTTATAGACTTCGAAGGAGCCTTCGACAAAACCAACTTCTCCAGCATTAGCAGCGCTCTCTCCAGACATGGAGTAGAACAGGTACTAACGGACTGGATTACAAACATGTTAAGCAAACGAGTGGTTCGCCTTGAGGATGAGCGGCAGTTGGCTATGATAGCCAGAGGCTGCCCCTAGGGAGGGGTTCTGCCCCCCCTCTTATGGAATCTGGTCATTAATGACCTTATTACTAAACTCAACGCAAACCGCTATTATACAATAGGGTATGCAGATGACCTCGCAATCATGTTCACCCAAAAATGAGCATTAGGCCCCTTCCGCCTACCCAAACTGTTCGATACAGAACTCCAGTTGGCCAGTGAGGTCAAGTACCTCGGGGTCATTCTAGACAGTGAGTTAAACTGGAGCAGTCATGTAGACAACAAGCTAAACAGGGCCTGCATCACCTTCTGGCAGTGCAGGAAAATGATAGGTAAGAAGTGGGGCCTATCCCCCAAAATAATACTGTGGCTTTATACAGCAGTGATCCGCCCCATGATCGCTTACGGGGCCGTGGTCTGGTGGCCCCGAACTCAGCTGGTTACAGCTTCTAACAAACTACAACGCATGCAAAGACTAGCCTTCGTGGCGACCACGGGCTGCATGAGGACTACTCCGACTGCAGCAATCGAAGCCATGCTGGGACTGCCCCCGCTCCACCTGTTTATACAGCAGGAAGCGACAATGGCAGCGGTACGTCTTAATGCAATCAATCTCTGGGGTAAGAAAGACACACAACACACCGTGCTGCTTGAGGGACTCAATAATGAGTTCCCTATCACGAAAGCCATTAATGATCGGATACCCAAACAATTTATCTTCGATAAAAAATACAGAATCCAACTTCATGAGGATCGCAAATGCGAGGGGCTGCGCCCCGCAGAACTGCGAATCTTCACTGATGGATCCAAAACAGGTAGTGGCACAGGTGCTGGAATCTTCTCTGAGGACTTCAACATACATATGGCCACACCGTTGGGAGTCCACAATACAGTATTCCAGGCCGAATGCATGGGTATATCCCTTGCCGCTTTAGCCATCATGGCCAGGAAAGTTAAGGACTACTCGATACGTATACTCTCAGACAGCATGGCTGTTCTGCAAGCGCTAAACAGCTACACTGTTGACTCTGGGCTGATATACGAGTGCCACCAGCGCCTTAACCAGGTGGGTAGCCTCAATAATATTACCATTCAATGGATCAAAGGACACAGCGGTTCGCGGGGTAATGACGCAGCCGACGAACTTGCCAGAAGGGGATCGAGCATGGCACCAGTGGGGCCTGAACCCATTGCGCCACTCCCCTTCGGGTACCTACGCACTCTGGTAAGGAAACGAACCAGGGACCAACATCACAAACTATGGTCGGACCACGGTGAGTGTAGGCAGGCCAAGGAGGCACTCCCTACAATTGATGGCCGCCTCACGAAACAGTTTCTTCGACTATCGAAACAACAGCTACGTACAGTTACAGCAGCTGTAACTGGCCATGGGTCATTTAATAAACACCTCTTTGTCATAGGAGTCACAGACAGTCCGCTGTGCAGAGCCTGCATGGAGGACGACGAGACAGCAGCCCATGTGCTGTTATACTGCCCGGTGGTCGCCACATACAGGGCAAAGTACTTCGGTAACCCAGGTACCCTATGTGAGATTGTCAGCGACACCAAGGCGTTGCTGGCCTTCTTTGTGGAGCTGGGGTGGATCGAATAACCAATTTTCCCACCCGTACGCAAAATACGCGCTTAGTCGTGGAGTTGCGGATACCAGCCCGTATTACCTATTACCTATTACTTATAAGGACCAGGCCCGGGTCAACGGCGCGTTGTGTTCCACACACGCCTCAAAGAGATGCCAGCACAATTGACGTGGTCCGCTAGGACCGATGCCTGCCGGGGTCGCGGGAATGTCCGAAAGGGATACCGTGGCTCCTGGCAATGTACAGGCAACTGAAGGAACACTGATTGGTTTTTGTCAGTAAGAGTCTGACACGCTCCGCCCAGAGCGAGAGAAGTTATTTGAAAAATAACTAAAATAATACACCTTTAAAAAAAAGTGTCTCATGTAATTTTACGATCATCCATATTCTTCAAAGAAAATGCTGCCTGACTGCTAACAATAGGTATGAAAAAAGGAGTATTTCCCATTAGGATTTTTTTAACAAGAAGGTCTATTACTTCTCACCAAAGTATTAACTACCAAATAAAATAGCAATGAAAGCCATTCATTTTGGGGTCTTAAAGAATAGCGATTTAATAAAATTTTCGAAAACACATAAAACTTGGATTTTCTCGATCCCATGGATTTAAGCCTTAAGCTGTTAACTGATGCAAAACAGTCGCAGACTTGACCTATCATAAACTGGAAGGAATGCGTGAAATTACAAGTCACCCTGTATATTAAATCTGATATTCCCAAGACATAAACCTGATGACTATTCAAAGCGACGCGACGCGGAAATAACCCTCTTTACATATACGTTAATAATGTATGTGTTGAACAAGGAGTTCTGGCCAAATCCCTCGTCAAAACTCTGATAATGTGTCAGCAAACCATTCTCTTTGCTTTGCGGAACTATAGAACCTCCTTGATGACATTGTAAAGTAAACTTTGCATCGCAGAACTTATGGTTTAATTTCGTTTGTTCTATGGTATAGAAGTATTTGGTTTCGTATGGGCTGTAAAATTTCGTCAAGGAATGAATAATAAGTATGTGAAGACCTTTGGTTTGTTTTGTATTTGACGCGACAAGTGTATCGATAAACACAAAAGTAATATTGTCTTATTGTGATCTGCTGGCGTTATCTACTCGAAATTAATTCAGCCTATCGCAGTTCACTGCCGGACATATGCCTCTCCCAGGCTGCGCTACAGCACCCTGTCCTCCACCTCCAGTATCCAGTCTATCCCACCTTTTTAAGGGCGTCGGTCCACCTAGCTGGGGGGCCTCCCACACTATGCTAGCCGATACGCGGTCTCCACTCCAGGAGTCGTCTGCTCTACCGGCCGGTCCTTCGACAAACATGGCCAGCTCACTGCCACTTGAGGTTGCTTACTCTGCCAGCTATGTCGGTAACTCCGGTTCTATTCCAGATAATTTCATTTCTGATTTTATCCTTCATAGAAACTCCGAGGAGAAAAAAAATACTGTCAGTTAGCTGTTATGGAAGCATTGAAATAGAACACTGAACAATACGCTCTTCACTAGTCTTTTTTAGAAATACGAGTAAATTAGATACTCAAATGTCACTCACACAAATTCTCCAGAAAAAATCAAAGTGATAATTGTAAAACATTTTTCTTCAAAAACGAAACCCTTACATTTTCAGTAAAAACAGTTTAACTTAGTAAATATAAGGAGTCTCCATTCCACATAGCATTTATCTTTATTTATTTAGTAGTCAAGTGAAGTGTGAATTTGTATGCATAAGCGGTGGCGCCCTCTTGTGACGGTATGTAGATATTAGCTTTTCTGTTGCAGAGTGCATTCTTACTGGCTGGCAATGGCTGGTATTTCATTTACATTGGGTTTTAATATTTTAAGCTGGATTCCTGCATCTTTTTTTAAAGATTCATAATATTATTATTAATGTAGCAGTGATAGCCTAATCGTGTGACCGTCGGACTGCCAAGTTCGGTCTCGAGTTCGAACCCAAGTCACGCAACTCTGACTTTTCGGATTCATGTGCGTATTGTATAATTATCACTTGCTTCAATAACGGTGACGGAAAATGTCGTGAGTGCCTGAGAGATATTTCTTGTCGGTCAATATGCTCATGACTGCATATACTCTAGGGATTTAAACTGATATCGATATTTTTAGATAATATTTGAAAAGATTTAAAATATGAACACATTTTTTTTAAATTACAAACTGCTGTTTTCCATTTTTTTTTTACTTTTTATCTTTGTCAAATGTGTTTTAGATAACCAATTGTTTGTCTATGTTTAATTTTACATAGATATAGTACATTACTGTCGTGGCCAGCAATTAGGGCATTGATGAACGATCGTGAAAATGTGGGCCGAGGTGAAGCCGAGGCACACATACGTGAGTCCAGCAATGCCTGGTTGCGGCCTAGGCTTGTATAGTACTTTTCTCAAACAACGCGCGGAAATTCAAACAAAATTAAATTAATTATAAATTTCTGAATTAATTATTTGTCTTTGATTGATTGTGATTTGTTTCTTCTTTACATTAAGGGGCATGCGCTAAGATAGCCCGCGAAATTCAAATTTTCTTTAGTTTTTTACATTTTGCAGGTCAGTGTGAGGTTTTATGTTGATTAAAATATGAATCACGACCGTAACCAATATGGCTCTACATAATTATAATCATTACAATCAGCAATACAACTCCATAAGTAAGCACAATCGCCAAATGTCATGATTTCATGAAATAGTCATTCAATGCGATTATATGAACTTAGAGAGTTGTATTGATAATTTTTATGATTATAATTCTATAAATAAACATTTGATACGGCCGCAAATCATATTTAGATCAACATACAGCATGATACTGACCTGCAAATTGTAAAAAAACGTAAGAAAATTTGAATTTCGCGGGATACTTGACGGTTTCGCCTTAAACAGCTCTATTTGCTAAGCCAGTTCGAAATTTAAATAAAATCTTTGATAAGCTACCTCCTGGGTTGCCATGTGTTGAAGTAAAAAGTTAGTTCCATTTTTAAATAATACGACAGGAGTTTTCATAGTAATTGATTTGGCTGCTAAACACGACAGATATTGATTGAAAATCATAATATATAGTAACATTGCCAGCCAGGTGCTCGCTTGTTTTAACCAGTACAGCAATTTCGATTTATCTTGAAGAAGGAAAGCACGTTTGAGAAATTAAACGATATTTTTTTCTTAGATTTGTCTACCGCATAAAAACGAACTAAAACAAACATTACTTTTATTTACTGAAACAGGAATATAATCATAATGAAAGCAAATGAAATCTTCAGTAATGTAGACTTTCAATATTCTGGTGCAATAACAATGGAACGTCAACGAGGCGAATGGGCGAATGTTTGAAAAAATAATGAAATTTGTAGTTTGCGCGTCGGCGTCGGTACGCGAAGGAACGATTGTATAAAATGAGCAGCCTCGTTTTGTGTAGTGACAATTTTTGTTCTGTATCAAAATTAAATGAGTATCCAGACAACTACAAGTGTACATTTTAAGCCATGTGTGTGTTTATGCACCCAAGTCTTTGACATTATTTCTCTGAGTGTGTCTACATTTAAAAGATATTATGTTCACAATAAATATTGCCTGTTTAGTGCAGCATTGTTAGTTTTTTTCCTGAACACAGAACTGTTTTAGCTGTACCTAAGTAAAACCATTATGTAATAGCTTTTGCCCGTAATTTCGTCTGCGTGGAAGTCAACTATATCATAATATCTTAAGAAATAAGCAGTACCTTTTTATTAAATACTTATAAATGTCATATCTATGTATATCTATTTTACTGTGTGTACATAAATAATTAAAAAAAAACATTTAGGAATCTCGTGCACTGTGTGACCACGACCACGACCAGGTAAACTATAGAAACCGATACGAATCGCGCACTTGGTCGCAACAGCCAACTAGCCGCACACCATATAATAAAAAATCAAATTTCGTGGTTCTAGGTTAAAAGGAGGTACGGTACCCTGAACTTCCCGTTGACTTAGAAGGAAAAAGTCCGAAAATTGTTAATTTATAGTTTTATGACATATTTTTGTTTTATGGTTACATTTTTTGCATTTGGGGAATAAAATTGACCGTGACGTATATCGATGTATGGGAGAACATGTTTCTCAACTACTAAGTTAAGTTTGTTTTTGGAATAAATTTTACCCAACTACGGAACCCTTCTTTGTGCGTGGTCACACTTGGCCGGTTTTGTAAATAAAAACACAAACTTTCCTTGGTACACGCAAGAATAAGTTAAACAAAGTTGCTTAACTAACCTCTTTGTCGGTACAGTTTGACCAACAGTTAGAACGAAGGGTAAGGTTCTGTTTATGACACAAACGTAGTTGTTAACTTTTTCCATTTAAATCTAACAGCAAAGATAGGGTTAAGAGGAGTTAGAACAAAAAGAGTGTGTCTTAAATAATTGGTCCCCACCTATGAAATCAGCGTTTTGTATGGAGAATTTGAAAGAAGTTGCATTTGTCATACAAACATTTTCTTAATTTATATAACAACCATGAACACGAATGTTTCAAAACTTTTATGCACTAATGTTTAAAAACTAAGTTAACGTAATATGCCACTTAGAATAAGCGACAAAAATAAGTTTTGGCTAAGTTAAAAAAAATTGTGGTAATTTCTGCTAGCAAAATGAGGAGTAATTTTAAGGTATTTTTTATGTTTATAAAACTATAAGTAATAAGGTTTTTTTACTATTGGTAGTTGTCTATGATGGTCATTATTCGATATAATACCAAGCAATCGATTAATATTTTAAATCATAGAAGTGACGAGGTTCCCTATTTGTGAGAAAAAACGCCAATTTCATAGGTGGGGACCCAATCTATTGTAGATGGTTAAATGCTGCAACAGCTTTTTAAGAACGATGGGCGATATAATATAAATAGAATGTCGTGTCCACGTCGATAAAAATAAATTGTATTTGTCATTGGAAAGGTTGTAGCAATGTTTACCAGAACGTCTGGTTTCATTAGCCGTCTGTGCGAATGCGCAGGTTGTTTCAGGCACAGTATAAATATGGACAGTAAAAAAACTATGTTCGAAAAGGCACATTCACACAGACGTGCTCATTTACGAGACCCCAAGCGATTTTCGCGGTGCTGTCAGTTGCGGTTGTCGTGTCGAGACGAGACTTCGCAGCGATCTTTTAAAAAATGGAGGGTAGGTTATTATTTCAACAAGTAGGCCGTTTCAATACTGTCCGTATTTATACGGTATCTCAGGGTCTCAGTTTTATTTCTATCGATTCGTAACAATGCTTCTAAAAAATATGTTTTTTCGACCGCGTCCTAACCGAAAGCAATTGTCCAGTAAGTACGCGATCGTTGTACTCTTTAATATGAATAAGACCTACTCGCGCGATCAATCAAGTGGCGCTTGTACGTCATTATTCATTCAAAAGATCGCGTCTATCGCGTACTCGCGGCGATCGCTTTCAGATAGGATCAATATATCAATCCACCTAGCCTTTTCCCAACTATGTTGGGGTCGGCTTCCAGTCTAACCCGATGCAGCTGGAATACCAGTACATTACATGGAGCGACTGCTTATCTGACCTCCACAATCCAGTTACTGGGTAATATGATAATACTTCGCTTTCTGTTACGATGCGGGCAACAATCATAGATATTTTTGCAGCTATTTTAGAGGAGATTTGAACCTAAGCATAAGAAAATTATCGTAAAGAAACTAGGACTTAATATTCTGATATCGCTTAAACGCTGGTGGTAAATACTCGTTCTTTTTCTGAAGCTTTTAGCTGTCACCTGCAGTGGGATAGTTAGGTACAGGCTTATACTATAAAGTGCTGGAATTATGTGAACCTTTCCTTCCTTCCGTAAGACTAACATAATAATACTACCTTTATCTTGAGCAGTTCTAATACTTTGCAGAATAAGGTATCAGAGTGAAGGCGGAGGATACCTAAGTATTTTGTAATATGGAAAGCTCTTATAATTATGTTTACATAGGCTAATAACGTGTTAGAGCCGAGTCAAACCGGAATGGCAGCGGCCGGCAGCGACGGCGACGCGGCGACCACTTTCAGTGTGAAATCATTTTAAACTTTATCTACATACTTAAAAGACCAGTATCGCTTAAAAAGCTTGAAAAAGTCGCGAAGCTGCCGGCGGTGACGCGAGCGGCCGCGCGCCACGCGCATCTTGTCGGTGGTTCTGCCCGCGGCTGCCAGTGGCGACGCGAGGCCCCTCGCGGCACCGCGGGCGTCCGCGCGAATGTAATGTAGAAACTAAACTAGTCAAGAGGAGATAAGGCACGTAGGATCTGCGCGTGTGGGCAGCGGCGATGCCAGCGGCCGCTGCCATTCCGGTGTGACTTGACCCTTATACTTTTGCATGGCAGCTATTTTGAAATTCACTTTTTTACTGTTGATTGTGAAGCAGAATAAATACATACATGTAATTTTATGTTCACCTACCTACAGCTCAACTTTTATATAAACACTAGCCCGCGGTTTCACCCGCATAAGTCTCGATCCCGTGAGAATATCGGGATGAAAAGTATTATATATCCTAACTCAGGTCATGGTCTACCCAAGGGCCAAATTTCATCCGCGTGAAAGCGTAACAAACAAATAAACAAACAAAAACTCACTTTCACATTTTTAATATTAGTTAGGATTAAGTTGGAAACACATACAGTAATAAGAAAGTACCTACATTGCGCTGTATTGTAAATCCGTTGGTTTATATATATTATCAAAACTAGCTATTGTCCGCGGCTTCAGCCACTTTGAGGTCGGAAATTATTCCACGGAAACGTAAACTCAAACTAAAAGCTTTGAAATAAATATTTCAAATGAACCAATTACAGGCACTTTTGATTCGTCAAGGGGTCGGTCAGTCAGAAAGATGAAGCTAGATGGACATTCCAAAGCGTAGTAGGTACCTAGATGCCTATGGTCAGAAACTCCACGTACTACCGGGATAAAGGTATCCTAACGCAGGTCATGGTCTACCTGTGTGACCAAGGACATCATTCATTTCAAACCCATTTTTTTTTTTTCGGCTCTTTAGTTTTCGGTTACAAAATGTTCGAAACCTGAATGATGTCCTTTTATCATAATCTGTTCTGCCGTGAAGGTGTGAAAAGGTAACAGACGGACAGACGGGCAGAGCTATTTTCGCATTTTAATTTTATAAGTCATGGACAGTAACTTTGATCATGTGTGTGAGAGAGATAAAACATATTAATTTTAATAGTGCATACTGCCTTTAGGCGTTTGACTCGATGTTAAAGGGTATTATAAAATGAAATTGAAATAAAATGTGAACATATTTCATTTGTTTCGTGCATTGCCTCCAAATGATTTGAACTCGTATTTGCTATTGAAAAACATGAGTTTTGAATAATTTTATATGAGAAAAAGATTTTGTTTTTGTAAATTGATTTATTTTTCCAATTTTAATCAAACAGACTCTACAATACACTATTACTTTTAAAATAATTTGTCAATACTATGTAATCCTGATTCCTATGAAATACATACCATTGCAACTATCTTTACTTTTAAAGTTAGTAATTTTATAAAAATCCATAAAAGATTACATCTTCACGAAATCTCATCTTTTACGAAATATATCGTTTCTTACATTATATTTGGTAAAAGATAGCATCGAAGGGAACTTATAACGACCTTTATCATTTGTGTGAGCTCCCGAACTTTGTACTCTGAGGGTAAGCCGTCAATAAATCTGTAACGAAAAATTGATATTACCTTGAGGTGTCTAATGGCAGAGGTTGTAAGTCATCCAAAGTCACCTATATTTTTGTACGCAATTTGGGAAGAATAAAGCTGTGTGATGATGTCATATTAAGTTAGTATTTTTTTTTATCACCAATATTTATTTATTTTATTTTGACGTATCTTACATACAATAAACAATCGAACACTAAATGTGACTGCCCGAATTTGTTTGAAAATTCATGAAAAATTATTGAATATTATAATAATTAACTTTAAAACTATCTTAATATTTTTCCTGTTATTCTATTTAAATTTTTTGAGAAGCGTTTGTGACCTTACTTTACAGATTTTGCCATATCTCCGATGTTATTAGCTCGATTTAGATTCTGTTTATTATTTCTAAAAGCTTATGAGTTAAGCTAGATAGACTCCCCTTTTTAAAGTTAATATTCGATCATTTTTCATGAATATTCAGAAAAATACGGGCGGTCACATGTCCATGGGCGACATTGTATAATGTACAACTATATAAAGGAAAAAAAAATGGAAGAGCTCATTGGGAATCAAAAAATTCGTCCGCATCGCTGTCAGTGGGAAAAGTGCCCAAAAGGCTGGCAACGTTGCAATGCTGATTACTTAAATCATACTTATTGTTACATCTTATCCCTCAAGAAACGACTGTAAAGCACCAGATGATGTATTGGTCTGACTAAAAATATGCTTTGAGTACAACACAAACTTTTGTACTTACTATTTTAATGATTCGATAAACTGTGAACGAGTAACCATTAGTAAAACTCTAACAGAAAATTATTTGTATAGTTTTTTACTGTCGGCTTTCGTTTTGATCATTGGTTTATTGTTTTCGTAGTTGCTTCTATATCTTTGCCCGCCCTTCTATATCAATGCCTTTTGATTAACTTGTGGTGGCTACATCGCAACATGCGAACTACGCAACTCACTGACGTCACGCAAAATCCTGCATCGCGCAAGCAGAGTTTACCGCGCGACCAACCTTATCAACGTGCCGATATCAATCATCGGGTAGAAGCCCACCAGATACAACAACCATCTGGTCGGAGGATCCTCCCTTTTCTAAAGAAGATGAGTGAATTTTACACCCGTTCCTCATACCTCGATAAGCCACACTTTATTAAGGATAGCTACCATAGATATAACAGGCTGTGTATCCTCAAACATTGAAGTCGCGCATGTAATTGCAGTTTACCTTAGAGGCCATATAAATGTTTGTTTTAGTGATGGAAATTCAATCCGCTTCTCTCTAAGCCCAGCAAATAGATGCTTCGTCACTATTTGTAAGATGTCATATCATTGCAACATTCTATTGAATTGAAAAACTATTTTCTTTACACTAGAATCTTAGTAATGATTTTGTGGCGGGTAGTAATGAAATCATGCATCACACTGACGTCACGCGAAATCCTGCATCGCGCAAGCAGGGTTTACCGCGCGACAAGCTTAATAACTTAACAACGTCCCGACATCAACCATCGGGCAGTAGCCCACCAAACGCAACACCCGTCTGGTCGGAGGATCCTCGCTTTTATATGGAGGATGAGTGAACTTTACATCCTGTTCCTCATACCTCTATAATTTTATAATGTCCTTAGAAATATAATTATTTTCTTACAAAACAAAATTAGAATAGAATAGAATAGAATAGAATATTCTTTATTATGTACACCATAAAAAATACAGATAAAAATGTAGTCATTTTACATAGGGTGACACAATGGGCGGTCTTATCGCTAAAAGCGATCTTTTACAGACAACCTTTGGATGGATTAAAGGGAGAAGGAGAGACATATACTGCAGGTAGTCAGTGGTGTACCATTTACATACACAATAAATACATACATTCATAAAGCATACACTTATCTATATATATATATATACAATAATAAACATGAAACAAGTTCAAGGAACTATATGTAATGATGATGTTTAAGGAGACAGGAAGTGATTTTTTACCAGAATTTTAAAAGTGGACAAAGATTGAGCACGCCTTATCGACACGGGTAAGGTATTCCATAACCGTACTGCTTGAACTGTAAAAGACTTGTCATAAAAGCTGGTGGAATGCATCGGCATCTCTAGTCTCAAGTTTTCCGATGACCTCAAATATCTATTATGTGTGTCATGAAGGAACTTGAAACGTTTTTTAAGATAAGAGGGGGTTGTAGGATTGAACAAAATACTGTAGAGCTGAAATAAGATATGAGTATTCCGGCGAAGACGTATGGGAAGCCACTTGAGTTTAGTACGAAATTCAGAAATGTGATCATATTTGCGCAGACCAAATATAAATCTTATGCAAAAGTTTTGAAGTCGCTCAAGTTTATCTAGTTGTGCTTCAGTGAGATCGAGATAACTGACATCAGCGTAGTCAAGGATGGGAAGTAAAAGGGATTGTGCAAGCGCAGTTTTAGTGGCGGTTGGAAGAAAGTTCCGCAAATTATAAGTCACTTTATATAATACGAAGTACTTGTAAGTAAAAATTATCTTAAAGTACCTACTCATTTTTATAAATTCTCAGATAATTGTGTGCAATTTTATTTACGATGGGTTTATGTCGAGAAAGTATAACATTTCTAGATTTTTTAAAACGTCAACTTTTATATCATAACTAGCTGCGGCCCGCTGTTTCACCTGCATAAATCTCGGTCCCGTAAAAATATCGGGATAAAAGTATCCTATGTTCTAACCCAGGTCCTGGTCTACCCATGTGCCAAATTTCATCAAAATCAATTCAGCCGTTTTAGCGTGAAAGCGTACCTAACAAACAAACTCACTTTCACATTTACGAGTATAATTTTAGTAAGGATAGTTAGCATCCGACTCGAAAGTAAATTCCAGCTCTTTCATCCATCCAGCCCTCCACACATCTTCACTTCAATCCCCACAAGAGTAGTCATTACGAATGTCAAACGATCCCGACGTGTTAAAACCTCTCCAGTTGAAATATCGAAACACTTTCTACTCTGACGGATCATTTACACGAGTAGAGTTTCTCGCCTCGAAATTACAACAGTGCGTACGATACACGCGTGTTGAAAGACGAAGAATTGCCTCGTCTGTCACAATATAATTGGAGAAGTTAGAATATTATTTTTATTTATTTTGTCATTGTTGAACACCCCAGAGGTATGTTCAAGACATACTTATTTTAATTTTGAATAACTTTATTTGTTGACCAACTGCAACAACAATCAATAATATTCTATTCTATTCTATTCTATTCCGTGTATACTTGTATAGTGCAAGGCAGTGCTGACGGCAAAAAAAAACCAGATATTTGCAATTTTCTTATTGACTTTGTTCCATCTAAAGCAACCGGGCCAGATAAGCTTTCATAATGAGCGTTTATCCAAAAAATTGACAACGTCGCAAACAGCTGTCAAATATTTACCTGTTTTTAATCAATACTTTTGAAAAAAAAATTGGCAACGTCGCAAACAGCTGTCAAATATATACCTGTTTTTAATCAAAACAGGTAAATATTTGACAGCTGTTGGCGACGTTGTCAATTTTTTGGATAAACGCTCATTATGAAAGCTTATCTGGCCCGGTTGCTCGTCGCACGTCGAACGTCGCAAATAGATGCCAAATATTTCGCTGTTTTGATTAAATTTGGCAATATTACTGTATGGAAATATGAAATGTGGCTAATTAGCGAACTAAAATATTGATTATGACATACAATAATTAATATCGTAACACCGAATATTTAGTTTTAGATGTAAAAAAAAGTATTTGGAAACTTTCCAAATGCCTTTTTTACACCTAAAACGGTTACAACATCAAATTCAGTGTTATAATTGCAATTCATTATTACGTTCCTAGTTCGCTAGTTAGCCACATTTCATATTTCCATACAGTAATATTGCCAAATTTAATCAAAACAGCGAAATATTTGGCATCTATTTGCGACGTTGCCAACTTTCAGAATTAACGCTCTTAAATCGTATTTCCAGCTGCCAAATCATAGTTCGAGAAAATCTCTTGACGTATCGATATTAGGCGAGTTTTACTTCCTCGCTTGAGTGTAAAGTACCGAGTAAATATGAGTACGATAAACGACTTACGATTCTCGCCATTTGTTGGTCGAGTAACTCTCCTCGTGTAAGTACGTTTTTTTACAACTACGGTCGAGAGGCGGGTAGATAATCGGTTTTGCCAAATACCTGCGGGTATTTTCTGGGTATTTTTAACCTAGTGGCTTTTGTGTAAGGCTTAAGGATTGAGCTGGAAACGGCTTGGTAAAAAGGTTTTTCTTGGATTAAGTTACTCTTTGAATTTTGCTTTACGATTTTGAACAAAATGTAGGCAAGAATTCGCTTTTATACCGTCTGGATAGTAACCGAAGCGTTTAGAATAATCTACTATTAAGGGATACCATCAATCCATGAATTTTATTCAAAATAAAAAACTGGGTGGGTTGCAATGAACACTTGTCTTCCAATGCTGATTGCAATGTCGTTATAAATATGTACAAAGACGATTCTAGTTCCCAACCTTTTGATATTAATTGTTTTAATTATAGCCTTTATTCAGAGTTACAGTTGTTGGAGGAGCTCGTGGCTAAGTAATAACAGCCGCACGGGTCGATCCATCAGGTTAAGCTACGCTGGCTGGGATTGGTCCGTGGATGGGTGACCATCTTAACATACCGAGACTCCTCCGTGC
This sequence comes from Agrochola macilenta, assembly GCA_916701695.1. Taxonomy (NCBI): domain Eukaryota; kingdom Metazoa; phylum Arthropoda; class Insecta; order Lepidoptera; family Noctuidae; genus Agrochola; species Agrochola macilenta. Next base: position 5,422,658 of record OU753564.1, on the reverse strand, counting down.
CTCAGAGAGCACGTTAAGCCGTTGGTCCAGGCTGTCATTCGTGGATCTTGGACAGTCGTAACGGGTCGTCAGAAGCCCAAAAGTCGGATAACCAGTCTTACCAAGGGGTATCGTATTACTCAGTTACTGGGTTGTGGAGGTCAGATAGGCAGTCGCTCCATGTTAAATACTGGTATTCAGCTGCATCCGGTTAGACTGGAAGGCGACCCCAACATAGTTGGGAAAAGGCTAGGCAGATTAATTGATTCAGAGTTACAGTTGTATTACAAAAACGTTTTATCTCAGTTCTGAGTCTCAGTGTGCCCTCTGGCAAAGAAATGAAATGAAATGAAATTGTTTATTCTGTAAATAGGATATCGGAATCACTTTTACACGTCATATAAAAAATATTAAAAATAAGCTAGGTGAGGTCGGTGTTTCCTATCTGACTACTCTGAGAAGAAAGGCCGAAACAAACTCAGAGGTCGCAGTCTCTTTTAAAGTCCAGACATAATCTTGGTCAAGCCATGTGAGGACCATGTAGATTAGTGTCTGAAATGGTCTTTTGAGGAAAGAACCACACAGATTTGAGTAGACCTGTCCAGTCAGTGCAAGCATTTGTCAGTAATCGTGGAGCTCAACTCAGAACTTAAGGAGCTCAACTCGACGAATAATACCAAGGAAAGGATATTTGGGTAGGCCGCATCAACTACTCAAACTGCCAGACTATCATTAAAACAGAGAAAGAAAAAATAAATGAAAAGGAAAAAAAAATCCACATAGTCCTCACATTCACAATAATTAAAATAATAAAATACTTTACAAAGTAATCGTGTCATTTTGAATATAATTTTCAACAATGTCAATGTGTATATAAAACTGGTTTATTGTGATGAATAACTAAAATGTCAAGTTTTATGGTTTTCACAAGGCTTAGCAGAGCGAGCAGCTCGATCCCAAGCTTTTTATCTTCTAAATAATCTGAAATTGTATAGTACCCTTTTTTACAAAGCTTGGTTTTAATACAGCTTTTAAATCGTTTAATGGGTAAGTTTCGAAGGCCTCCTTCATCCCCTGCCAATTCTGCCTGTTCCTTGCCTGTCTCATCTATGTCTTGCCCGCCATCCTCACCAATTCATCCTGCCATCTTTTCAAAGGCTTCTCTTTCTCTCTCTTCCCCTCCTTTTTAAAATATTGTCTACATAATCTATTAACATAACTGGAGAAATGTTGGTGTACTATTGGTACATATCTGCCTAACCTTTAGGGAATTACAGGCGTAATGATATGTTATGTTTTGGAATCTATTGTTTGCCTCGAATAAAATTACTAGTAGCATTTCTCATCAATCTTGCCAAGGGGATCGTGTTACACAGTACAGTACGACTCAACTTAGATGTAGCATAAATTTGAGTTATTGTTAAAAATGGCCTATGAATTAACACGTATGGAACCTTTACAATAATCGATAATTTATTTTATAATTTATATTACACTTATTACAATAGAACGGACACTTCGTAATTTCGAAAACATTTAAAAAAGTAATTCTTTTCGGTCATATTCCCCAGCGCCATTATTTTTTGTTTCAATTTGACGTTTTGAATAAGCTCTTGATCTATGAATAAGGTTTTTAGATACAAACAGAATAAAGCGATTGAAAGCGCTTTGTGAAACGAGCAACATCGATACTGATAGTCGGTGAATTGACAGATGACAGTTTGACATTTGCTATTAATGGCAGCGTCGTTATTTTGTCACTCAGAGTAGACTCTGATTATTTGATAACCTAGAAGATATAATACCTCCTATACACTATGCCAGCGGCATGGACGCCGGCTTTTGCCGCGCGGCACGTACCCCCGGCTTTTCCGCCTTCATTTTCTTTTGCGATCCTTTCTGCGGCTTTGTGCGGCAAGGCCGGGCGCGCCGCGGCTTGTCCGGCGACAGTGCCAGCGGCCATGCCGCCGGCATAGTGTGTAGGAGCTATTAATGTGTTCTGTGCTCAGAGTACATTTTAATAATGGTCATAACTACAAATCAAGAAAGTAAATTCACGACTCTGTTGGTTCTTAGGCGAACGATGTATGAACGCCGAACAATGTCCTTTGCATTCATTTAAATTTTACGAATGTATTTAGTTATATGATTTCACAGGCACGAGACAGGCAAGGCACAGGGATAATTGGAAGGGGATGGGATGCAAACGCAATAACATATTTACAAATGTGAATTTAACAGCCCCAGTAATTAATAATACTTATCAATATTGCGACTGTATAAAATTAACATTAAAAGTAAGATATTATTTTAAGAACAAAGAGAAAGAATGACTATAAGTAATTAGCAGCACTGTGTAGTGTGTTATTGTGAGTATGTGTGACTATAGTAGTGTGTGAGTGTGGGATTGCGTGTGTGTGTGTGCTTGTGTGTGTTTTTGTAAGCGTGAGTTTACGTGTTTGCTGATAGTGTCATTATGATCGAAGTTGAAAAATACCACTATGTAATTACAAGGTATAACATAATGATAAAGAAGATAAGTATTCATGTAAGTCTGGTTAGAATATTCTCTGTCTCTTCACATGTTACAGTTTATAACCACTGTTATCACTTTTTTTAAAGACGCCATGAAAGGCCCAGAGAAACTCAGAGGTCACAGTCTCCTCAGAGTTTGGACTGGAAGCTGACCCCAACATAGTTGGAAAAACGCTCAGTGGGTTATGACGAGTAGCATCAACCTAACCTATCTTGATGATAATTTTTGACACGAATATTCTTTATAACGATTATTAGAACAGTATATCTTACAAACGATAAAAAATATTGGCAAATCGATTGTATTTAGTCTTTCATAAACAATTGTTTCAATAGCCATAACAGAGTTCGAAGTTGAGCTGTTCGTACTGAAGTTGTAATGAAAACTAGAACGTGCCCGCAATCCTAACTTTGCTGACACTCAGCATTTATTTGTTTAGTGTTATTGTTACAAGTTATTACGGTTCGTATTTTATATTATTAACATTGGGACATAAATAAAAACAATGAGAAACATTCGCTCGTTTAATTAAAAGGATACCATAACATTTACCGTGAGATATCCTTCTTATTTGACCTCTGTTATACTGTGTGTAACACTTTATGTTTTGTAAATTTTTTACTTGAATCGTTTTGAAATGTTTTAAGATTTATGTGAGTGGTTTTGACTTTTGGAATAAAGCATTTCTTGTTTATAAGCTTTACGACACATAATAATTATTTATGTTTCAAAACACCACAAGTTTTCATTACACCAAAAAATATAATTCGACAAATAAGAGAATGACTTGTCTGCGCCTACGCCGTAGCTGTCGTAGTAAGTGCTACGACGACTACGCCGTAACTGTCGTAATAAGTGCTACGACGACTACGCCATAACTGTCGTAATAAGTGCTAAGACGACTACGCCGTAGGTGTCGTAGTAAGGGCTACGACGACTACGCCGTAACTGTCGTAATAAGTGCTACGACGACTACGCCATAACTGTCGTAATAAGTGCTAAGACGACTACGCCGGAGGTGTCGTAGTAAGGGCTACGACGACTGCGCCGTAACTGTTGTAATAAGAGCTAAGACGACTACGCCGTAGCTGTCGTAGTAAGTGCTACGATGACTACGCCGTAACTGCCGTAATAAGTGCTAAGACGACTACGCCGTAGCTGTCGTAGTAAGTGCTACGACGACTACGCCGTAGCTGTCGTAATAAGTGCTAAGACGACTACGCCGTAGCTGTCTTAAAAAGTGCTACGAGAATCTTAGCTACGGCGTAGCAATCGCGAAGTTCGTTGAAGAGCCAATATTTTTTCAATCTACTTAGACTGACATCATATTCAAAATAATATTTCTTATGAAAAACCGTATTGTTGATAGAATTAAATGTCTCGTTACATCGCAGAGAGTGGCATGTCGGGCACAATACGCCCACACAAAGCCCACGAGTTCAGAAGTGAAAAGGTCATTCAAACGAGACGACGGAAAGTTCAAACATTTTCTCAACACGTCAAAAAGCCCACAAGGTTCTATTGAAGATACCCATTATATGTTTATTTCTAATATTCTTTAAGTGTTTGCTGAGACAGGCGGAGTTCTTATTATAGAACTGTGACATAATATAAATCGAAAATACATTATTCAATTAGGTACTTATCGATTGTTTGGTACTTTTGATGTTAACGGGGTGTGTTTTTACTTTTTTGTTTGTTAAATACATGTTTGCCGAAAGCATCGTAGATGACTTTTACGCAGTTATGAGAAATTCGCGGGCCTCCTTTACGAACCTCGTACGAACATAAACCTGACAATGGAATATTGAAGGCCATATACGAGGTAAACTATTTCCTCGTAAAAGGCAATTAATCATCATCATCATTTCAGCCGAATGACGTCCACTGCTGGACATAGGCCTCCCCCAAATGGGGAGGTTTGCCATAATCGCCACGCTTGGCAGGCGGGTTGGCGATAGCAGTATAGTGTTAAAATGCATAGAGAACGCTGCTGCCCATTCTCTAGTGAGTCTCTTAGTCGCCTTTTATGACTCCCACGGGAAGAAATGGGAAAGGCAATTAATATAAATAATAATGCCAATCTATTGTTTTGTTGTAATGTATTGTAATATTGATATTGTTTTGTTTTATAATATTTTTATAATTCATGTTTAATTAATAATTTGTAATCAGGTATCAATTTTTATATGGGTGTATTCCTAAAATAAAAATGATTTATCTTTAAAAGAAAATGATAATTGTAGTTGCTAAAGCCTTGTAATTGCACAAAATAAAAATAAACTTGTACTGATGAAGTCAAAAAGCGTTTTTGTTAAATATTTGTATTTTAAAACCATCAACGATAACCATTTCAGTCTTATAATCCACCCATGTTACTAAAAAATACATAAAAGCCTCATATTACGTTTATGAGATACTTAAACTATGTTATAACTCAGCTCAATTTAACGTTAACCGCAGAGGGTTGCCATAAACCCACATTCTATAATGTAGCGTCTATAATCCAACTTTAATTTTAAACTTTGAAATTATATAAACATCACGCTTTTCCCCGAAGGGTTGGGCAGACATGTACCTATACTACACCCACATTTCGCCAGTTATGTTTAAGTCCCATGTAATAGGGGGCGAGGCTTTTACCGTCAACCGGGCACAAATCTAGACCAGCAGCTACTGAGACATTCCATAAAGAAAAACCCAATAACGCTTTGCCCTACCCGGGAATCGAACCCAGGACCTCATGCGCAGCAGTAGTGCTTGCGACCCCTAGACAATCGAGATAGTCTATTAAAAATATATATAAAGTTTATACTTGTCAGAAATAGCGAGGCAAGATTGTTAACGATGAAATTCTCTTTTTATTATTTTCCCCTATAGTTGGCCATTTTGCGAATTATGTATTTATAGAATTAGGCATTTTGAGAAATAGCCATTATGAGAATTAGTCAATTAAAGACTCAGTTGCCATTTTGAGAATTGGGCATTCTGCGCCTAAACCGTTTAAACTTGTGCGGATTGGTATTCGTAGAAGATTACTCTTTTAAAAGAACTGTCAATCAATCTGCCTAGCCTTTTTCCAACTATGTTGGGGTCGGCTTCCAGTCTAACCGGATGCAGCTTAATACCAGTATTTTACATGGAACGACTGCCTATCTGACCTCCACAACCCAGTAACTGGGTAATACGATACCCTTGGTAAGACTGGTGTCAGACTTTCGGGCTTCTGACGACACGTAACGACTGTCAAAGATCCACGAATGACAGCCGGGACCAACGGCTTAACGTGCTTTCCGAGGCACGGAGGATTCTCGGTATGTAAAGATGGTCACCCATCCACTGACCAACCCCGGCAAGCGTAGCTTAAGCTGATGGATCGACCAGTGCGGCTTTTGTTACTTAGCCATGAGCTCCTCTTTTAAAAGAACTGTATTATATTTATAAAATGGTGTACACGTATTAAATTATAAAAAAGGCTTTACGGAGCGACTTAGTCTTGTTGACCAAGCTCCTTAAATAAACATGAAAAAAAAAAAAACATTATACTCATTGTCATTTGTTTCCAGCCATATGGATTATACAGGAAGTTACTCCATAATAATGATGATGATAATAGTCATAAAGAAGTTATTTCCTTATCAATTGAGTTTATTATAAACTACACCAAATAAAAGTAAAACTGTCGTTCTATCTTCATTTGAACATCAATTGTTTTCGATACTATGTGTAACCTATTTGTTATATGTGTATATTTGATTTTAATAAACGACAAATTATATATAAATAAGCGTCTAACTGTATCCGAGGTTGCATTATTTATAATTTAGCAAGTCTTTATTCAAAACAGGGTGCTGCTACACCCCGCGGCTTCACTCGCGTAAGTCTCGATCCCGTGGAAATATCGGGTTAAAAAGTATTCTATGTGTTAATCCAGGTTATAAACTATCTGTGTTCCAAATTTCATTCATATCCATTCAGTCGTTTTTGCGTGAAAGAGTAACAAACACCGTGGAAGTGGCCAAGTTTTGGGCCAACAAAATTTTATAAAACTGTCGTGCCATCGATCCGATAAAGAAGGAGTTTCAGGATCCTCTGTAATGACGAAACCCATCCAGCAGTGAATTTTTACCACGTGTCCAGATTTACTGCTGTCACTGAACTCGCTAATAATATGTACATTACATTTGTTACAATAATCTACGATACTTAATAATATAATAACATAGTCCTATCAAAAAGGAAAAAAATGGAGGATCCTGGGTAACTTAAATTTAAAAATGTGGAGGACCCACATTTTTTCTATATTTTTTTTATTTGTTTCTATTAAATTAGTAGTCACACTAACAATCATACATGTTGTATAATAAAAGAGGTGATGTAGCCTATTTAACATTGCTCAGATTATGTTAGTTTACATTTAGAATAAGATCTTTTTGCTAACTTGTATTAAGCTTACTGTTAGTGAAGACCTTTAAAAATCAAAATTAACCAATCAATCATCCACCAGTGAACTGAAAATTCGTATATTTGAGCATCAGAATCACTCAACCGTTATCGAAATATTGAATGCGAATATAACTCAAGTTCAAAACATTTGTTTTAATTTACAGGCACTTTTGAACTGTCGAGAAGTCGGCCAGTTTGTCAGAAAGCTGAAGCTAGTTGAGCGTTCCATAACTTAGATCTCTATGGTGAAGAACAGGCAAGAAACGCCATAGATTCTCTTTTAAATCAAGATATTACAAAGTCCTGTGTACATTATTCTTGTTGCATACTGTTCAAAATATAAGATCAAAGATTGTCTGTTAAGGGATGATGAGTCTGGAACATGACTCGTGGATCAGCACTATTCAGCTCAACCATTTTGAAAGGAAACGAATGATCCAACACAAGCGCCACCATTAGCGAGATATTTAAGTGAGCGTGACATACTCTTCACTGACTTGCACTTAGAGGTCAAACACACATCATAATCTTTGTATATTGTTAAAGTCGCTAAAAAGAGAAATGTAAATAGCGCAGAGTAACGTCAAATTTTGTTGTTTACCATTCACTTAAACGTTGTTTACACTCGGTTCAATCTTGCTCGTTGCTTTCAAGTTTACCTATAGTTTTCCACTCAGCCACTCAAGAATTTTTCCAGTTACGCGAGCTCCGCTGATGACGACTAATAACATTTTGTTGACAACCCGCCACCGTGCGACAGGGATGGCACTCTGCGGTGTATGTATAGAGAGGATAATACCGGAATTAATTTTCTTTTTTTTCTTTTGCAGCGATACGTTGATGGGGTCGTGTGGTTATTAGAGCGTGAGTGATTAGTTTTTATCCAATATTCTTGTTTTTGGTGTTATGGAGATAGCAGCCATGTGCAATTTCCAACTGTTTGATGGCCAGGTTTTTTGTTTACGATAGATAATTTACCAGTGTCGATCTGGTCTTTTCATATCTTCAGTTGGCCTCAAACGGCTGTTAACATAGTTATAGATATTTGAGTCGATGTGGCTTGTTGCCCGAATGAACTCAGTCAAAAGCACTGTTAATTTGGGTGATAAAAAGACATAAACAACATACTTAATCATTATGCCGAATCCGGATATTTTTGCAATCTTATCCCGTTAATGAAACCTAGGTATCCAAAAAAAAAGTACCAACGAACCTATTTTCAGTTTCAGCTGCTAGGATATCCGAGAAACTACTGTATCACTCTCTTTTCATTTACTTATAAAAAAGAAAATGAAGAATGTGTAATAACAGCTCTGTATAGTGCCGCCTACCGCCATCACGTTTGGGGTTGAGAGCGTCGGTATAAGGGCTCGCGCGGCGCCCCAACACTCATTCGCGTCCCGAACCGCGACCCGACCAGACGGGCGCTGTCCGATCTACGACCAATACTGCGACCGCGCGCGTATGTATCTTCAAAGTTCCTTATTTCAAAATCATCATCAATATCCCATCTTCCAAGTTTAATTGCAAAGTTTTACTGCATTTTTTAATTTAAACTAATTTATTCATCGGACGTGCCAAGTTCAAATTGCATTTTTTTTTATCCCCGCGGAGGTGCGTAAGTGTTCGTGTGTTGTGTGTGGCGAATTCGGTGAGTCGAAGTTTGAGTTTCGAATTGGTGAACATCGGCTATTGGTGGAAGCTGGGTTTGTGTCAATTTCGGCTTTTACTTGACGCTCAATTGTAATTTTTTGCTTTGAAATGTGAGTTTTTATTTTCATGTCAATTCGTTAAATTAGAAGGTGTTTATTTGTACGGTTATTGGGTTGAGCCGATATTGATATGGTAACGACATTGTCAAACAAAATTAGCCTAATAACCGTTACTTCAATATTGTCCTTCCATAATCGAATTTCAGGCAATTTTTGGCAGAATTTCTTTTAATTTGCATCGCCTGGCGTGATATGCAAATAGCCAAAAAATTCAAATTGAGCATTCAGATACGAATTCATGCATTTGAATGAGTTTGGTCGTTTTTTGGGCTTCAATTGGGTCGTCAATTGTTTTTTAGGGTTATTTATATTGGTTTTGTAAGCAATTTTGATAAAACGTATGTAAGTTAATTATTTTGTGACCTAATTAAAGGAATGAACTACGGTTTTATAGACTGGACGTTTTTATTTCTGTCCGTCCTTCGTCGGAACAAATCGATTCCTATGCTCTGTTTGTAACATTTTACGACGGACTTCGTATTTACACGTTGTCGGCTCAAAAATAAAGCAAGAAAGGAGACTAGAAACGACTATGTCTTGGCACGAGATCTGTATCACCTTTTTGGCATTGTAGAAGTAGGTAATTTAACGTTTTTGGCAGCAGTTTTGTTTTGCCAACAATATACGAGTTAGTTCAGTGTGGTCTCAATTTGATTTTTAAATTGATTGGAAAATGTTTGCTCAGAAAGCAAATGTAAATGGGCAGTTAAGCCACAGTAAATTATGGGGACTGTTGGTAACATTAAGTAAGAAATAAATCAGCAATTTAATTACTTGTTGTTACGACTCTTGGTGAACTACTTCGAAACGGCTAAAATTACAGTGTTTATAAGAGGCTTGGAGACAAATACAAATACAGTTGTTTCTTTCATCTAGAGATATAAAAATTAACAAGCAACACAAGATTTTTAAGCAATTTTTCGTTTTAACACACAAGTTCATTGGTAATGATTTGTAAGAGGCAGTGATACTAATAAAATGTTTTAACTAAAATTGTATAACGTACACATTACATAACATAATGCCTGTATTTCCTGAAGAGTTAGGCAGAGGTGTTAGAGGTGTGTTGTGATTATTACACCCACATTTCGCCAGTTCTGTTTTTAAGTCCAGTTCTGTTACATTAACAGGGTGAGCCTATTGTATAACTTCTATACATTCAAACAAAAATATATGGATTAACAACCTCTCTGTTTCTAAATTGAGAATACTATTTAGTACACGGGTGATGCCTGCGGATAATTCTTGTTATGTTATTTAATCATTTTATTCATATTATTGGTTGTATAGGTAGTAGCATTATAATTATTATAAGTAATATTTATTTTATTTTATATTTATGTATGATTCATTAAACCTGACTCGGATTGCGTACGTCTTTTTCGGGTGACCACTGAAAATCAGCGCTGTGCTGTGGGTCCCAATACAGCATCATGCTGAGTGGAAGCCTTCTTGTCACAGTCATTACGTGCCAGCAGCTGCCGACTATTTCTGTTTTGAGCTCGTGATTATATTTAAATCTATTGTGTTTTATTTTCTAGTTCAACTCGAGTTTATTATATTTTTTTATGCATGTGTTTCTGTGACAATTATTTATATTTCTTTCTTTGTTGCAGTACAGTATTAGTAGACAAAAAAGAAAACAGACACCATAGCAAAAATAAATGACCTACGCATGCTATTCTCAATAAACCCCATTTAATCCATTGATTCCCTTCAACCAGTACATACAGACTAATCCTATTACACACACAGGTCATAGGCCGTCACCCATTTCGACACAACTATCTATTTATTAACAGTTATTTATGCTATAAGTGCGGAAATCATCTTACGCACGTGTATCATACAACGTTTTACTATGCATTGTGCGAGGAAATTAAAAAAAAACTAGCGAGCCTTACGGTAGTCGCATATGATGTACACATCATAGGCGACTACCTACCATCTACATATTATGACGTATAAATGATAAAAACAACATTCATGACTTCGACTTCGACATCGACATCGACATTGACATCGACATGGACTTCGACTTCGACTTCAACTTCGACTTCGACTTCGACTTCGACTTCGACTTCGATAAAAACTATTTGCAACGGGCTGACGACGGCCACAAAAATAAAAATAAAACAGAAATTTTTACTTTTCTGTTTTATTTTTATTTTTGTGGCCGTCGTAGCACTAGTGAAAAAAAGTGACACTTTCCGCACTAATTTACTGCTTGGAAAAGGCTCTTTTCGAGCAAATGCATTGTAAAGGATTTTAAACCCATTCACTGTTGAAGCTTCTGTCATCCATAGTTATTATGTTGAGTTAGTCACTTATTCTCCATGGATTTCCTATAATTGTAAGTGATGGGGGAATGGAATGGTTTATAGGGTTACCTACGTGCCAGAAGGGTGAAAATGAAATCCTATTACTAGGCTTTAAAATGCGATATCGCAGTGGAAATAGTTGAAAGCACTGATGGTATTTTATTTTTGCTTAAACTTCAGCAAATAATGACTTGCAATTAATTAGATAGTAACCAGCAAGGGTACGTATTATTTGGGGTTTTTGTAACTTTTTGTACCTGCTTTTAAATCGGGAGTATACAAATAAAAACGTATTATTCGATATCTTAAAATACGACAATAAAATAAAAATTTGTAACCTCGTTTTACTTTCGTTCGAATCACGACAAATAAATTAAATATGTATTGATATACAAGAATGCTTTCCAGGATTTCAGGATTAACCTGGAACATTGGAATTCGGGCTCAATACAAGATTTATCGTAGACGTTACATTTGAGCTAAGTACGGCGGTAACGTAATTTATGTATTTCGGGGAATAGACACACTTAATTCAAGTATAACTTAACATTAATCACGACAGGAAGAATAAGTATTCAGATTAAATAAGGTTTTTGTGTATATATTAATATTATTGGTCGTTTTTGCGAATTATTTATAAGAAGACGGTGTCTGTTAACCAAACAGTTTCTGAAAACACACTGCAGAGTTGGCAGTGTGTTAAAAGGTTTTCAGAAACTTCTGAAATATAATTTATATATTTAATTTCTGAAAGTTAAGTGATGAACAAAAATATCAATAACTTATTTTAGGACCAATTTTACAATCTTCAGATAAATTTTATCTAAGGAATAAAAAAGGTGGTTTACAGCTTTCGTAAAATATGTCAAATCGCCAAAAGTATTCTTAGCATAAATGTTAGCTGACTACTGATAACTTAACTTAAATAACTTACTTCAATCGAGTTTTATTATTGTATAATAGGTATTTTAATAATTCTTCCAAAACTAAAATCATAATATCCTAATCTAACTAAAACTATTTACAAACTAAAATATGGTTTCGAAAAATTCTTAATGTAATGTGCCCAAGAGACTACTTAAATTATATATAATATCTTAAGATACAAACCCGGACGGTAGGCTTTCAAAAACTAGGTGTAATTTTCATGTTTGAATGTGAGTCTTTTCGCAACTTTTGAAAACGTTGTAATGTTATGTTTTCTCCAGCACTTCCAATACATACATAACATCACGCCTTGTTTCCCCGATGGGTTGGGCAGAGGTATACCTGTAGCAGGTACATCCACATTTCACCAGTTATGTTTAAGTCCCATGTAATAGGGGGCGAGCCTATTGCCATCAACCGGGCACAAATCCAGACTCCGGGCTACAATTGAGAAATTTCAGATAGAAAAGCCCACTATCGCTTTGGCCGACCCGGGAATCGAATCCAGGACCTCATTCTAAGCAGTAGCGCTAGCGACTAGACCAGTCAGTCCAATCTCCAACCAATACTGTTCAAATACATCGTGTCGCTAAATACCAGTTAATCCATTAAGAACCCTTGTCGGGTTTATTGGCCCGAACGATCCCTCTGGTCAAGCGACGAACTTTAATTTACCTTCCACACTTCTCTATCTATAGAACTTGGCTAAGTAATAACAGCCGCATGGGTCGATCGATCAGGTTAGGCTACGCTTGCCGCGGTTGGTCCGTGGATGGGTGACCATTTTTACATACCAAGACCCCTCCGTGCCTCGGAAAGCACAGCTATTGGTCTCGGCTGTCATTTTTAGATCTTTGACAGTCGTAACGGGTAGTTAGAAGCCCAAAAGTCTGACAGCCAGTCTTACCAAGGGGTATCGTGTTACCTAGTAACTAGGTTGTGGAGGTCAGATAGGCAGTCGCTCCATGTAAAATACTGGTATTCAGCTGCATCCGGTCAGACTGGCAGCCAACTCCAATATAGTTGGGAAAAGGCTTGGCAGATGATGCTGAGTTCTCTATCTATAGCTGTTAACAAGTTTGGTCGAGGTGGTACCGTGGTAGTTACATAGTAAAAACTAAATAAAAAACACTAACATTTGCTAGCGGCTTCGCTCGCGTGCAAAACGGAAATTATCCCACGGGAATGTACTACTAAGTATCCTATGTCCTATTCCAGATCATGGTCTACCCGTGTGCCAAATTTCATCCCAATCCGTTTAGCCGTTTTAGCGTGAAAGCGTAATAAATAAACTCACTTTCGTAATATATAAAGTAAAACATAATTATGAAGGGAAATTCAGTTGATGCAGAATATCAAAAGCAACAGGTTGGTAAAAAAATACGCGTCGACTATAAAACGTTCGACTGAAAGTTAAACAAGTCTTTGAAATACTGGACTAAGGCAAGACCAACTTTCTTCCACGAAAATAACTCTTCTGATTTCTTAGGCTGGAAACTAGATAGCTGGATGACAAATGAGTTATAACTGACGTCGGATTTTAGTCAAAACTAAGTTAACCGGAAAAGTTTCACCCAGAAAAAACCTAACTTAACTTAATTAAATTTAACGGAGGCAAATGCCTGTTGGTTTTAGAGTAAAAGAAATTTCCACTTGACATATTTTATTCACTAACGCGTCCCAACTGTCGACGGCGGCGTCTGATTTCTACTCCAAAAAGAGGTATGAAAACGAAACCTTGACATCCCTAATAAAATGTACGTTAAAGCTTAGAGCCGCGTTTTTGTTTAGTTTTACTTTTATTTCGAGTGTAGCACAATCATTCCTTTTCATGTTTTCTGAGTAAACATTGAATGTAGCTTAACGTTCACAAGTAGGTAGATAGATATATCTAAGCACAAAGATAACTGTAAGCAATGTTATCAGATCTGAAATCGATATTTGTTTATCAAAGCGGTCTTTGAGAGCGAGGAGAATTTCAACTAGTAAAACCACAAGTGCGTGAGAAATTATGTAACATAATTCAGTTGTGTTAAAGTTCAAATTCGTGGAAAAGCATCACCACTTGCTGGCTCATCGCGGAAGCCTTGAGAATAACAATAATAGTAATCCATTTTCCTATGTTGACTTTTACGAGGTTTACAAACGGGATCGGACGGCCGCCGCCGCCGGTGGCAGTAGCCGGTTTCTTGCGCCAGCGGTTTTTGAGATGTGTTGGTATGCACGATCTTGAGCCTTAAATCGTGATATGCCTGCCTGAACTTTGGTTTCGACTTAGTCTGAAATCCTCGATAGTAACACAAACATTATGCCTGTTTCACCGGCAGAGATGTACTTGTAGTACACTCACAGCTTTCCGATAATGTTTAAGTTCCATGTAATAGGCTTAGTATAGCATAGAGTACGGGACTACGGGCTGCTTCTGAGAAATTCCTGTTTGGAAAACCCTGGACCTCATGCCCAGCAATGACGTTTGCGACCGCTAGACCAACGAGACTCTCAATCTCTTCTATTTTACCCACGCAGTATATCTTGCATTCTTGGAACCCTTCCAAACGATCAGTTTTGTCATTACTAAACCACTGACGCAACTAGAATTTACCACAAAACCAGTCAATGTCTGCCCACAGCACAGAATGCCAAACCTCCAAGACTGGCTCGACCGTTGCTAAGCCGATGGACCCCGAATGACAGGCAGCAATTTTTTTTATTCAAACATGGAAATACGTACGGTGGCAATCGAAACTTTTATCACGGAGCCTTTTATCGTATCATGTTTGCAAACATTTCGTTCGAAGGATTTAGATTCGAATGGTTTCATTGCGAGGTTTTTGTGCCTCTTCAAACGTAAGGCGCGATAACGCAGTTTAAATGTTGGAAGAGTTACACCAGCTTTTCCTTGATAAAATCGCCATTTAAAGGGTTTTTCCATTTGTATTTACGTTTTAGAGAGTTGCCAGGAGAATGGCAGTGGAAATGGCCATAAAAGTGTTGACAGATAACGAAACAGGAAGAAAAAAAAAGTTGGTGATTTTTTCATCCCTCAGACAATTTATTTTTTTATAATAGACTCACCCACGTGGACTCTAGTTCTTTTTCTAAAATAAAAGTAGCCTTAGTTACTTCTTCTAACACCACCTATCTGCCAGTGAAAGTCCCATCAAAATTGGTCTAGTTGTTTTGGAGATTAGCCGGAACAGACAGACAGACAGAAAAACAACAATAAAATAAAATGTATAAATACAGTATCTACTTTCATATGTACTAAGTAAAATGCTGTTATTTTGACATCACAAAGAGACACTTCAATTTTATTTATTTGTATGTATGGTGTGTATATGTACGTATGTATGTATCAAATTCAAATTCAAAAGTCATTTATTCAAACTAGGCTGAGAATCAGCACTTTTCGAACGTCAAAATTACATAAGACAGTCTCCCAAAACGCCCACCCTTCACCACTTCCTAGTGCGTTATCGATTGATAACCCAGCGGATAACCGAAGCCGGGAGGCAAATAAGCCAGTTTTATATCATTACAGCTTGCCTAACTCGTATGAGCCAATAACCAATGTGAAACTACCACAAACCCAATGTTTGTCAATATTTATGCCATTAATTGAGTTTAGATATACTCCTAAATTAGATTACATTGCCAGTCGTATCCGGAGATACGCCAAAATACATAAACGTATCTGCGGTTTTATGTGGGAAAGGTTAATAATAATATTATTATATGTGCTCTAAATGGTATGAGCGTAAGCTTAAACAACTTTTAGAAAACGCGACTATCGTTGACAATTCCCTATACAAACATAAAACCAATATCCAGCCAACATGTTGGACAAAGTTTTGTATCAACTTTTGCGAGAAACATCGGGGCCAGCTAATTAACATGAAAATGAGCCGGCTTTGTCTGTACCTCGTTAGAATAACAGAACGCTTTCAGTGATGTTTTAGACCAACTTTATCTATACCAGTTTGTAATTGCCAAGTAATGGGTATTTGACTTTGATTTTAGGGACAATGCATTATGTATAAGAGACCGCTATTGAATTCAGAAGGTAAATAGAAGATATATCATTTTCATACTAGCCCGAAAATAATTTAGCTGGAGAATATAGTTCAGGACAGTTAAAATCCAGGTTTCTTCACGATGCTTTCTTTAACTTCTTTCTCCTTTTTCGTATGGTTAGTGACGAACCTGGGGTCAGAGTTTGTATGCCGCCCATGGGTCTCTGACTTGACTTCACATGCCCTTGAGAAATATCTCTCAGGCATGCCGGTTTTTCTTCTGCGAAGCAGTAATGCACGCGAAGGTGGACGCGGAACGCGCGAGGAAGAGGCAAGATTCGCGCCCTCGCCCCTAGTCGCCGCAGGAGACGCCCAGGGCGTCGGGAGTCACGAGCCGAATTCCGGCCACCGTAGGTCTGGGCTCGCGGAAGGTGAGCAATGGGTAGCTCGTCGTCCGATAAGGACCAGGCCCGGGTCGACGGTGCGTTGTTTCCACGCGCGCCTCAAATAGATGTGAGCACCAACTGACGGGGTCCGTAAGGGCCAATACCTACCAGGGTTGCGAGTTTGTCCGAAAGGGATATCGCGGCCACGGCACACAGGCAACGGAAGGAACACGGGTGGGTTTTAGTCAGTAAAAGTCTGACACGCCCTCTAATTAAAAAGTCTGATACGCCTGATAATTTCCCACCCAAAAAAAAGGCATGCTGGTTTCCTCGCGATGTTTTCCTTCACCGTTTTTGAAGCAAGTGATAATTTATACAATACGCACATGAATCCGGAAAGTCAGAGGTGGTTGCCTTGGGTTCGAACTCGAGACCTATGACTTGGCAGTCTGAGGGTCACACCACTAGGCTATCAGAAAGAAAGAATATTGTTTATTTGGACACAGTACCTGAAACACAACATAAATAAAAAATAAACAAAAGTGAAAATAATATTTTAACAATAATAGTGTGTGCCTCACGGCTGCGCTAAAAAGGTTCATTTCAGCATTAATACCAGACAAATGCTGTCTGACGCTGGCTTTCTAATGAACCTATAAGTTTGGACAAGTGACGTTGAGTACAAAATAGTTTCAACATACCTATTATATAATTTTGATACTTCTAATTAAATAAATAAACTAGTAATCAAATATAAATTATCTATCACTGCTTCTTTAACTTAAGTCGGTAGTTTCCATGGTAAACTTAGAAATGCCATAAGAAATATAACATTTCTTTTTGATCTTATATCCTTGTGCTTAAAAAGCAGTTCCCTTAACCCCCAACATGAGGACATAACCCCGCGAATCAGCTGTTATTTTTAGCAGACAGGATAAAGATACCCACAAACATCACACAAATTCAATAACCATACAAATGGAACCTTTGTTTTTGTCCATGGAGTTCTATTTATACAGAGAACATTACTTGGACATCACACATTATGTTAATATCATGGTATGTCAGTGGGGGAAACTCGTCGCTTTGATAACTCAGACGAGGGTTGGTAGAAAGTTCGGTGCTGACGTCAGACGTGACGTCAATATGTATAGAGAAGGACCAGATCCTTCTCTATACATGTTGCCGTCACGTTCTGACGCTGTTTTATTTCGGTTAGCTTTTAGTGAAGACTAAGTTTCGGGTTCTTCGATTTTGGATATCAGTTTTGTTACATAACTATGTCTGTATTCCTGGAAGCGGTAGGCAGGGATATACAGGGTGGCAGGGACATCGACGCGAAGCCGGCTACCATGGATTCAGTACATGATTCTGAACTCCAGTGCGTTGAAATTTTTCGTCGGTTACTAAAAAAAAAAAACAGCTGTTTCATAGAAAAGTGCAATACCTACGCGGTCAAAATGTATGGAGCAGCAGATTTTTTTTTTAGTAAACGACGAAAAATTTCGAAAACCGTCGCTTGAGAGGTTTTATATCAATCAGAACCGTCGCTTGAGAGGTTTTTGATTAATGACTTGCGATTTTTTCTGCTAGAATATTCATAATATTATGTTATCCTACTAATATCAAAATACCTACCATTTAAATGCAGATTAAAGCCACCTATAAAACTTTACAACTCTATAGCAAATTAAGACAGTTTTCAAGAATATGAGGCAATAAATTATTTAAGGCACGTTAAGTACACGAACATAATATGCATGGAGTGCATGGAATTACTGAGAAACCGCAGCTTCCCAAATTCTAACTTAAACTACTCACAGCCGAGGAACTAGCGAACTTCTTGAATAATATATTCATATTTGGTTCTTTAGTTCAATAAAATACAGATGAAAATATAATTCGGGTATGAGCATAAAGTGTTGTAAGTATAGACAAATCTGACGAAATACTTAATAATTAATATATACGTAACAATTTATCTATTACTTTTAAACCTAAAACAGTTCTTATTGCTGAGGAAGAACTAATAGCTTCATGCAAATATGACTACGGATTTGTTCAACTTAACAAACGCGTTCAAATATTACGCGCGTCCGCGTCACCATCAAATTGATTGAAAACGTTATTAGAATGTTGTTTCATAAAAAAAAAAAACGAATAGCATTCGAAATACAAAAGTCAATCAAACGTCCGCAAATAGAATTTATGAAATCATCAAACTTCAAATTCTAGGCCGCGTAGAAAAATCGAACTGCATATTTTCCAACGAAACTGTTTTTGTGCAGTCTCGATTGGTCAATTAATTCAAGCATAAACCACACTCGTGATCATCACAGTTGACCTGGCTCGTCTATGCTGATACTATTCAGGCTGTCTGTCCTCATTTTACATCACAGACCGGACTTGATAAATGGTGTTTTGTGCATTTTACTGCGGTGGACATCAGATGTATTCCAATTTTGCATTTTTATAATTAATGGTCATATTCTCTTAGGCCCAGACTGTGGAGTCTGGGCCTAAGCGGAAAACCGGAAAACCGGAGATGTGCGGAGATGTCCGAAGCGGAGATGAAAAGAGATGTTTTTCAGCTAGGGTGTATCCACCGAAGCTGTGCGGAGATGCGTACTGGCTAGACTGGAGCGGAGATGTGCGCTGGCTAGAGCGGACATGTACGCTAGCTAGACCGGAACTGAGCTGCGTGCGGCGAGCGTTGGATGTTGTCCGCCCACTGCACACCGCTCACATCTCTTCTCGTCTCTCCTGCGCGCTGTCGCCGGCTTGCGAGGCACAGCTCATATATCCGCTTTGTACCGCCGAGGCCACCCAGCTCAATCTCGGCGAAGCACAACTCACATCTCCGTTGAGATCGCGCCATACAAATAAGATACATCTCCACTCAGTGGCACAGAAGCTGAGTGGAGACGACATGTGTGAATAATGAAATTCTATTGGTTGTTTAAAACACATCTCCTCTCGTCTCGTCTCCGCTTTGGTGGAGTCCGAGCCTTAACGAGGACATTTTAAAGACGCTCGCCGTATTAGGGTTGAGGCTCCGCATTTAATATTAAAACCTCATTCATTTCATTTACTTACAAAAGAGTCTTCACTCTGTTTATTTCTTTGAAAATAATTTATCTTTGGTTTAATCGGTACCAAAAATCTCCTTCGCCCTTCCGGATTTTTGGCTTATTTGGTGACAGAGGGTTTAACTTGAAACATTAAACACCATATTTAATTAGTTATTACTTTGGAAATGCCTCAAAATTGTAGGGATTTAACTCCGTCGTGCGTTCCCTTATGAGTTGTAGGAAGTTTGTCGTTAAATTTCATTTTATTGGGGTAATAACGTCTCTGAGATAATGTTTTGTGGCTGGCAATTTCATTTAAATCAGCCTTGGTTTCGGATTTTGTATAATCTTTAGTAATAAAGCTGTAATCAAAATTTTGTAGTTTAACAGAATATCCAGTAGGTAATAGTTACTTGTTTATTAATTAAAAACACTTGAAATAACGGCAGCCATTTTGTTCTTGTAATTAGGAAATCTTTGCCGAAATTATTTGAAACTAAATCTTTATAATCAGGAAAATATTACTCAGGGTGGATTTTCGAGACGGGGCAGTAAGCGTAGGTACCATAACCGTTGTAGTTACAGAAAAACGATCTTAGGAGCCTGTAATAATTTTTTTGAGAAATATTGATGCTCATTCACAGATAATGAAAAAAAAATACAGTCGGCAAGAAAATTTGCAATTTTCACAAAAACACTTTTTGATGTCAATCGATCCTGTTTCTTATAAGCATCAAAAATCTCTACCGGTGCAGCTGAGGTTTGAGTACTAGAAAAGACATCGTAAAAAGAAACCCATTAATTTCGTAGGAAATGAGGCTCCCAACTTACTTTTAAATGATGGATAGACTGCACCATCTCAAAAATCCATCCTGTATCCTGTATACAGGTTGGATTTTGTATACATGAAAACTTTTTGAATAAGTACATAGATGTATCAATGTCTTCTCTTTTTGTTTTTTCCTTATACAAAGACTCAAACTTTATTACTTTCAGTTTGTACATAAATTACATTCACTCGAGTGGGTGGCTAAACAAGAAACAAGAACTTAATCGTATGAGTACAAAATGCTTATATAATATAACTTTTATGTCTTTCATATACTATGTAAAAATATAATCAGCTGCTTAGCCTTTTCCTTACTATGTTGGGGTCGGCTTCCAGTCTTACCGGTTGCAGCTGTATACCAATATTCTACATGGAGCGACTGCCTATCTGACCTCCACAACCCAGTTACTGGGTAATATTATACCCCTTGGTAAGACTGACGATCCGTAACGACTTACCGTGCCCATGTAAAGATGGTTACCCATCTATGGACCGACGCGGCAAGCGGAGCTTAAGCTGGCCCATGTGGCTGTTATTATAACTGTAAAAATTATAACAATTATAATTTCCAGGAACTCACTTGTTATGCTTTAAACATTTTTCTCTTAACAACAAGACTCAAATAAAAAAATCCACTCATTTCAAAATACCGCAAAAGAATTCCCTTTTATAAACTATAACAAAAGAATGCGAGAAATGTCTTTTATAAAAATTCTTCTACTGTGCTTTCATTTAAAGCCGCCATATTTTTACGATGTCCCTTTATTAAGTACCGAAAGCTACCCAAAGCTTCGCTTACACGCGCAATTTTTCCAGCAATTATTTCCGGCATCAGTTTCTCGAGGCAGTGGAGCAATTAATTCCAACAAAATAATTGACGATATGACGAGATAGTGTTTATACCACTAATTTCCCACAATTACCACTTCAATCGCGTGCAGTTCTCTGTGAGCGTATGCTTGCGTCGCAAGAGTGTTACGCAATAGTGTCTTTACTGTTTTTGGTCCGTGACCTTGACAGCAACCAATGAAAAACATTGTTTCACTTTTTATATTTTTATTTATTGCTTAGACACGAGGCTTTTGGCTACTTTTGTAAGTGTGTATTTTATGTGTTTTTGCCTTATTATGTGCGTTTTGTTTGTGCAGAATAAACAATTTTTCTTTCTTTCTTTCTTCTTCTTTGCGATGATTATCAACAAGTCACAGGGGCCGACACTGAAGGCCGAAGGCTGCGGGTGTCAACCTCAGGACAAGCTGCTTCTCACATGGACAACTGTACGTCGCTTGCTCTCGAGTCACCAGTCATGACTCTCTGTATATTTTGGCTGGTGAGAACAAAACCACAAACGTAGTTTACACGTAAGTTTTATAAAAATATGGTTGTTATTTTAGTATATTGTGGTGTTTTACGACTTCCACGCAGAAGCTAGTCGACGATATGATAACTCTAATTGCTCCTTAAATTCTGTATAGGGAACTAAAGTGTTGCTTAGTCTATCAAATTGCTCCTTTACTATCAATTTGGCATACTGCCATGTCTCTAGTAACAATATCCACAAGCTGCACCCACAGTAAATTGCTTGATGTTGTCGTGAAGTGATCTTAGAATTAACCAATTTAAGTTCAGATAGGCAGTCACTTCATGTAAAATACTGGTATTCAGCTGCAACTAGTAGGACTGGAAGCCGACCCCAACATAGTCAGGAAAACGGTAGGCAGTTGATGATGAATTGAGCAATTTAAGTTGTCCGTGTAACCACACCTTTATAGGGAATTCATCTAAGCAATATTAACTGTAGCTCGGCGCCTTTACGACTCCCTTTCGTAATTATGGGACTGATAATGCTTTTATCCGGTTTATCCGGGTATACTCACTGCTTTTATAGACTCGACCCTGATATAGGATTTATTTCATTAGTGATCCTTGATTCTATTTCGGTATGATATTAATGTTTATGGATATAAGTTATTTGATGGGTTATGGATACTTAAGATTGCCAATGCAAAAGACGAAGACAATAGTGACATTATTAGCTCTAAAAAAGCAACATACTCTACATTAATAGTCTAGACTCTAGAAAAACGCTGACGCTTACATTGTGCAGTTTATTAAAGTTATGTGAGTTATCGCCACAAGCGAACTACGCATCAAAAACCTGACGTCACACAAAATCCTGATGTCACACAAATCCCGCATCGCATAATTAGAGTTTACCGCGCGAACAGCATATATATAACTAACTTCCCCGGCATAAATCGTTGGGTAGTTGCCCGCCAGACACGACACCCGTCTGGTCGGAGGATCCTCCCTTTTCTATAGAGGATGAGTGAACTTTACACTCTGTTTCTCATGCCTCTAAAGTTACGTACGTAGTGAACCTCAGGTGGCCCGCATACCCCTCAATACTGACACGCACCTTTCAATCTTTTTAAAATACTTCCATTGTATGGTATCGTAAGTAAAAAAGACTACAATAACTTTCCACGTGTTAATCCTCTCTCTACACATTCCTAAGAACATAACACGCACTCACAACAAAATTGTTAACAATTAAGGCCGTTTCAAAGACTCACTATAAAAATATTACATTGTAAGTTACAAAATATAAGTTTCATAAACAATATTCCTAAAAGCGCCATAAAATAAAGAAGTGTCGTTTGAAGTCCGTAATGGCGCAAAAGTATATGTCGCTGACAAAACGGTTACAAACTGCACGACAATTTATTTCACTTACAAGTTACAACTTACAATTTACAGCAAGTTAAACGACCAACACTAACTTCAGAAGTTAAGTAATTGCTAAATTAACTTTACCTGTATTTTGAATTTTAATGTATTATTAGATACTTAGTGAGAAAAGGTCGTCACATACTTTGAAGGTAATACTTATGAAATATATAATAACTTCGACATATCGCTCACCCCACACACAGTGAAGATTATATATAAATGTCGGAAAAACGTTACCGAGTTGACATATCGGGTCGTCAGCGCCGCCTAGCGCCGCTCGATAGAGTTTGCAACATAACGCTCGGACCGGCTGTTGCTAAGCAGAGTTCATTGGTGGCAGTCAAGCGTGAACACATTTAGAAACGCTAGTAAATTATAATTTGATCTGAACTGCAAAAGGTTTCTCTATTGCGCAATAACCACCGCTATCCACAGCACGCCCACAGTAGTTAAAATATGGCTTATAATAACGAAAGAGACACATACACTCCTCCGTTACATATTTTACCTTAAAGGATTTTTAAGCGCTTTAATATAATTATATTATCTTCAATGTGTGTGATGAGCTTGGCGGTGGAGTTTCTTGCCCAGTATTTACCATACGTTAAGAAACCCGGGGACTAGAATCAATAAAATTTTCTGTAAATTTTGACGTTCAAAATTACCTTTAGTTTTTTTTTAATAAATGATTTGTCTTTTGACCATCGAAGGAGTTCATATCTGACCACCGCCACCGTAAGGACTATTCTTACTTGCAGCGCTCGGCGGCTATGGAACCGGGCCGGTAACAGATGTGGTCATCGTGTTCACTGGAGTTTGTTTTGAAACTGGTAGATGTGAACCTCTTTGATGGTACTTTCACTGTGATTAATAACGCAAAATAATGTATCTACGTTTATTATTTTTAACCGCTTGGTATGTACCTAGGTTTGACCGTAATTAAATAACCGAAATTCAAGCGGTGAACATTTGCTTACTAAGTATGCGGATAATTTTAATGGCATGCACAATTGCACATACGATAGCATCTACTGACACGTGACAGACATATAATACAATTACATCAACGCAAACAATGCAAACTACGCGAGGAATTCAATTAATTAGACAGCAAACACATAGCGCGAATGATGACAAAACATACAGCCGTTTATAAACATTTTTAACATTGTTATTATCTATACTTCAAATTCAAATTCAAAAGTCATTTAATCAAAATAGGCTGAGAATCAGCACTTTTCGAACGTCAAAATTACATAGGACAGTCCCCCAAAAACGCCCGCCCACGCGCACTCCCGTCGCGCAATAAACTCCCCAGCAGCACAGCTGTCTGTTCAGTTAGAAAAACTTGATTCTATACAATAGTACTTATGCAAAATAATGTACAATAAGCAACATACAAATTATAAACTATACACTTAATAATAATAATAATATGTCGCGCAATAATTGCCGATGTTTCCATTCCACATGACGAGAAACTCGTGAAAGCTGAGAAAGAGACACAAATAAAATTATTTTTTTATTTTTATTTGAACAAATATTTAAAAATATTTTTTTTATACAAATATTTAATTTAATTGTACTTAAATAAATAAGAAACAAAATAAATAAACGAAATATTAATATGTTAGTAAGTTTTATAGTAAGTTTGTCTGTTGGAGGTAATCTTTGGAACTGCCAGTCGGATTAGAAAAAATCTTTTTACATTAGATAGCCCAATTATTGAGAAATGTTATACGAGTATATAGGCTAATATAATCACGCTACAGCCCTTCCCCGACCTTTGCTCGACGATGCGCCAGCCCGCGTCGATGATGCTGAGCCTGTAGCTTTAAATTCCCCGATTAATAATAATTATATAATTTCTATCCAGCCTGTCCCTCTTGCTGTCCTCTCCCCAACGAACGCCTTAAGCCGAGGTTCGTACCCCACAGGGGGTGCCCTTAGCGAGCGTTCGCCTAGTTTTAACTAGCATAGTTTTTGCCCCTGGCTGGAGGCTTTGAGTGTAGAAGCTTAAGGCAGCCACAGGATTGTCCGGTTGAGTAGTCATGACCTCAGTGGTCAGCTACGAGATGCCATACATAAAAAAAAAAAAAAACGCTTCGGCCCTTAGGAGACGAGTAAAAAGAAAAAAAGTCAGAAAAAACCCTAAACGAAAACGAAGTAATTGCGCGAGCGGGCGATGGGGTGCGACACGGTGGGTTTGGGGCCGCAATTTCACGCGGAAAAAGTCGCGGGTACAAGCTAGTATTATAAATGCGTGTGATGTGTTAGGAATCCTAATATTCTAATAATCGTCAGGAAAATTAGATAGAATATACTTTTACTACAGAAATCGTAACACAGCTCACGTTTTTGTATTATTTTTACATTTATGATTTCATAAACATTATCATTATCTGCCTCCACACTTGTACATAGCTTGACATAAACTGTGTCTTTATCTATGGATTTGTGTAGGGCCTACAGGTAACAATAATGCTAGCGGTGCAAAATGCAACGTTCCCCGCGCATAGAGTTTAGCGGCCAGTCGTTTTCCCAGCGCCTTAGCAATAACTTGTGTACCCTGTAACTAATGTAAGAAGCATTCATGTTCATCTGAATAGACTTTATCTTATACACCAGAAAATCATTTACTCTGCTTCTCCAACCACGATACTCATAAGGTAATCACGCTATCAAT
The DNA here is from genome assembly GCA_916701695.1 of Agrochola macilenta. Classification (NCBI taxonomy): domain Eukaryota; kingdom Metazoa; phylum Arthropoda; class Insecta; order Lepidoptera; family Noctuidae; genus Agrochola; species Agrochola macilenta. Next base: position 5,396,959 of record OU753564.1, on the reverse strand, counting down.
CTTCTTCTTCCTTTCGTGTGATTGGTGACTAACCTGGTGTCAGAATTTTTAAAGCCGGCCATATGCCTCTGACTTGGCTTCACATGCCGTCGAGAAATATCTCTCAGGCATGATTGGTTTCCTCACGATGTTTTCCTTCACCATTTTTTAAAGCAAGTGATAATTATACTCCTACAATACGCACATGAATCCGAAAAGTCAGAGGTGCGTGCTTTGGGTTCGAACTCGAGACCTATGACTTGGCAGCCCGACGGTCACACCACTAGCCTATCACTGCCAGAGATCAAACTCTCCTCTGTATGAGAAGAGGTCATTGTCTTGTTGTCCTATTGCAAGGCTACATTAAAATAACTAGCAAGTAATTTTGTTTCCGTTTATTCTCCTTTTAAAATTAATCCCGACCAAATATGCACGGACCAACTGAACCAATTTTGTAAACCCCTGAAACACTCCGATTTTTGACGTGTTCCTAAAAACAAATCTCGGTAGACCTTTAGGGGTTTATTTTTCGACTCTGTCTGTTTTACAAATTATATCAACCGATAGCTTCGGGCGAGGTAAACAAAACAGGAATCGTGAGATCAACATAAAAGAAAAAAATATATATCCGTCGCAAACGATGGGGTCCGAAGAACAAAAGATTTGCTCTACCATAAACGATATAAGTTTCGAGAGTAAATTATGCACGCGTAATTTTTGGAGTAGCTTTTATTGCAGAATACCTTATTTGGGGCAAAGCGTAGAGGAGTAAATGGACAATTTGGTACATTATTTTGAAATAAAGTAAGGGTCTAAAACTCATTGTTTGGGATGAGCGTTTTTGTACTCTGAGACGTTTTTACGGCAGTTTAAGGACTTTTGAGGATTATGAAAAGTTTATTTACCGCCGTACTTGAAAGGTGAATTAATATAATAAAGTTTATTTTTAATCTGACGCAAACAACAGAGTTTTTCATTTCATTTCTTCTATCTTTTTAGAAATAAATTGTGTATCGAAGGAGCGTTGCTAACGATCCCACTTACCTACACGCGCGTGATCTTTGCTCTCTTTCTAACACTTAGATATCATGTAACGGTATCTCTGTCTATATCTCCAGACATGTTACCATTATATCTTCAAATAACCGGCCTACCTTTTTTTTTCTTTTTTTTTGCGTGGGAAATTATCAAATAACTTCTCCCGCTCTGGGCGGAGCGGGAATGCGTGTCAGACTCTTACTGACTAAAACCTACCCGTGTTCCTTCAGTTGCCTGTACATTGCCAGGGGCCACGGTATCCCTTTCGGACGTTCCCGCGACTCCGGCAGGCATCGGTCCTTGCAGACCTCTTCAGTTGTGCTGACATCTCTTTGAGGCGCGCGTGGAACACAACGTGACCCGGGCCTGGTCCTTATCGGACGGCGAGCTACCCATTGCTCTCCGCCCGCAAGCCCGCGCCTACGGTGGCCAGAAATCGTCTTGAGATTCCCGACGCCCAGGGCGTCTCCTGCAGAATAACCGACCTACCTGACCTGAAATTCTACTATTTCACACAAGTTCTTTACTTTTGACTGCCTATCTTATTGGTATAGTGGTCGCAACCGCTACTGCTGTTTTTCCATCTGGAAATTTCTCAGTAAACTCGCCCCTTATAATAAAATAATAATACCAACCTGTTACGGTCCCACTGCAGGGCAAAGGCCTCTTCTCATACAGAGAAGGCACGAGCATTGATCACCACGCTTGCTCAAGACGGGTTGGCGATTTCAGACTTATATTAACTACAAGTCCAGGTTTCTTCACGATGTTTTCCTTCACCGATGTTAGTAATGTCCAAGATGAACTCAGAAAGTACATATGAATTGAAAAAGTCACATTGGTACTTGCCCGGATTTGAACCCACATCCTCGTGCACGAGAAGCGAGGCTTCAACCGCTGGGCCATCATGTAATATAATGTAACTTAAATATAACTGACGAAATGTGGTTGTACCCCCTATGGGGATTGCAGACGTAATGTTAATAATCTTTACTTTTCTAAACCAACCACAAACTCACTCGTCTCACAGTATGAAAGGCGAGGAGATCTGCCTTGCAATCAAAGTACCTTAATAAACTAGGTTAGTGTTAGACTAGCAGTTTTCGAGTACCACTACAGTGTAGAGCTGGAAGGGATCTCTTCCAGCTGTGCATTTGGTATGCGTAGAGACTTGGATTTGTGTATCTAAGCAAATATTCTCGTAGGTATATTCACGAGCGGCAAGACGTCGTATACACTAAGCTTTGCGAAATTCTAAAGCGATTTTCTGGCGTAGTATCGTTTGAAATATTTAAATATGGTACTGTTTCTAAGTTTGTGTACAAAGACACTATGTTTAAGCTTAGAATTCTGCTGATAATTTAAGGATCAAATCGTTGTCAAAACTTCACTCAATGCAAAATAAAATTACTAGCAAGTAGAGAGTACCTAGTAACAGAAAGTTTCTAGGTTACTTACTAGACATTTTATTTAGAGTACCTATGTCTTAAAACAACGAGCAAATAAAAGTGAGCCTGAAAAAAATGTGTAAGGCTTTTGTTGCCAATAAAGTTCTTTTATATTATCTCAGTGAACAACAATATTGGAAACAGCTACACAAAAACATTTCATGTAGGTAGGTATTTAGGAATAAAAAACTACACAGAGAATGGATCACGTAAAACCGACATTTCTATTTTTGAAAACCTATACTGGAATTCAGCAAGTAATTTAGTAATTTTCTAGGCTTCATATCGTTTTACTTTTATTTACTTTAGACAGGGTTACTAGGAGTATCATACCATTGATAAAATATCACTAAACAAAATTGAGAATAATATTATTATTTGTTTAGTAAAAATGTTAAGCAAAAATCTAAATAAAAGCATGTAACTAATCAACGAATGTGTCAATCAATCTGCCTAGCCTTTTCCCAACTATGTTGGGGTCGGCTTCCAGTCAAACCGGATGCAACTGAATGCCGTATTTTACTTGAAAGTCGCTTCAAGTAAAATACGGCATTCATCTTCATATATATGCCTATCTGCCCTCCTCAACCCAGTAAATGGGTAACTGGGTAATACGATACCCCTTGTTAAGACTGGTTGTCAGACTTTCAGGCTTCTGACGACCCGTAACGACTGTCAAAGGTCCACGAAAGACAGCCGAGACCAACGCAACGGCTTAACGTATTTTCCGAGGCACGGAGGAGTCTCGGTATGTTAAGATAGTCACCCATCCACAGACCAGCAACCGTAGCTTAACCTGATGGATCGAACCGTGCGGCTGTTATTACTTAGCCACGAACTCCTCAATCAACTAATGTTTACTAAAATGAAAGTACATACTCCCAAAGTAGCACTCCATTTGCACTAAACTTGATATGACGACGTAACAAAAGTAACTTGAAACTGTAAACACCATTTTGTTTCTCACAAAGAAAATACACACGATATTTGACACATTTCATCGTCAAAAAACACTTAGGAAGCTCGTGTGAACTAGCGAATCTGTCATAATACCAGCAACGCGATATTATCTTTTAAAGATAAAATCTTTCTTTCTTTTTTACTGACAATGCTGCTGAGGTGTTTTATGATGAATATAATGCATTTCAGAGTAGGAACACTTATGTTTTACAGTTTTAAGAGTTGTACCATTTCGTTTAAATTATATTTAAATAGGCAAAATGGACAGTTTTATTTGCAATTTCTCATTTTTATGCATATTGGTGCGTGTTTTTTTGTGACGTAGTTCTTTATTATCTTGTTGGGAAATATTTGCTCAGGTTTTGATAAAAATATTTCCTCCGAAATTCTTACAAACCTGGTTTGTAAGAATTTCCCGATGCCTGTTCCCGATGCCTCTGAAAAGTGAAAATCTACTTTAAAATATAACCTTCTGTAATGACATAAATTACAATAATTTAAAATGCAAATGATTTGTATAATTATCGAATAACAATTATTCTCCGAAAACGTTTAAATAAATCATCGCATTAGCCCTATTTCAACATCTATTGATAACTAAATAATTGGAATAACGAATTTTATTTAAACTAAACTTTACATACATTATAAAGTTTTTACCCGACTCAGGGTTTTATTTAAAAGGATTCGCAAAAAACGTATAAAAATAAAATAACGGTTACTAGTTTGTTTTATTCCTGTACCCTTATAAAACGGGTGTTAGAAATCGTAAAAAAAGCTTACAAATATATTGCGCAGAAATGGTCTGTGAAGATTTATATTAAAAGTCCTGATCCCAGACACATGATAGAATCATGTTAAAACTTGAAAATAATAATTGTCTTCGATTTAAAATATTTCATTTGGAGATCCTACCGCTTCTTAAAGGTATTTTGGCGATATGGCCGCCGGCTTTTGCCGCGCGGCTCGTACCCCCGGCTTTTGCGCCTTCATTTTCTTTGCGATCCTATGCAGCGCCCCGCGGCATACCCGGCGGCAGGGCCGGCGGCATAGTGTGTAGGAGCTATTAGATTTGTTTTAGACAAAACCTGAAAAATAATCTTTTTTTTTTAACAAAAAAAAGTGGAAATAGAAACCCTTTTCTAAATAATTTCGCATTTGTCCTTTTTCCTAGACAAAGACCAAACGAGCCACACTGAACCTTGTACAAATACCAGAGCATTTCCTGGTCAGTGACAACTTGTAAAGATCGGAATAAATTACGAAGAAGCTAATACTTACCCTTCGGGTACAAATTGCACGATAAGCGAAATTCGACGGACCGACGGATGATTCCTTCAGAGGCCCGTAACTTCGACGCCTCGACGCCCAAACTTTGGACCCTCAGTGAAATTATGTATGAAAGTTTTATACGGAACCAGAGAGGCGTATTCTAAAGCGGGTCTTTATGACCCCTGACATCGAAACCGGGTAGCGTTGATTTGATTTGTTTAAAATAAATTAGGGTTTCAATGATTTAATTTAGGGCGTTTTGAGTGGAAAAATTTAGTTATTTTTGGATCGTGATAAAAACGAATTAGATAGCAAATAACCCACATATCTTATGATTTTGTTAACTCAAGATAAAATTTGTTTAATTTATTTATTCAGTCAGAGTATTTTTTTTTTTTTTTAAATATTTTCTTAAGCCTCGTGCAGACTAGCGCGACGCGACTCGAACAATACAATATCTTAGAAAACTTCACGGTATAACAATACCCGATGTCGCGTCGCGCTAGTCTGCACGAAACTTTATACAGTCACTTATGGTAGGTGGAGAAGGATCAACTCAAACTCAAAATCAAAACATTTATTTCAAATAAACCAATTACAGGCACTTTTGAATCGTCAAGGGGTCCGTCAGTCAGAAAGATGAAGCTAGATGCCCATTCCAAAGCGTAGTAGGTACCTATGGAGAAGAACGGGCAAGAAACTCCACGGACACTCTTTTAAATCATAATATGGTTACAAAAAATTGGTTACATCATTCATGATGAAGTTATACATGTGAGAACGATGCAAAACGTTAAAAGCGTCCGTAGCAAAAATTAAAATTCAAAAGTTAAATTAAATTAAAATAAGCCGTGGTAGCTACCAGAACCACCAGTCCCAGGTCCAGGTCAGTGGATGACCAGTCCCTACTGACGGCGCCCGTTCACGAACATGACGCATGGATTAGCACCATTCAGCTCAACCATTTTGAAGGGAGCTAAATGATCCAACACACGCTCCACCGTCAGCGAGACATTAGAGTGAGCATGACATACTCTCAGCCGCCAAGGCACATTCAAGTCAATGAAAGACATATCCAGTACCTAAATGGTAGCTTTATAGTCGGTACATAGTACTCAACATGTGCTATGCAATTATACAATGTTATGAGATTGAATTTATACAATGCAAAGATAGTTTTTTAAATCTTCAGCAGCGCCAACAGGCCCTTGTGGAGCAAGACCAGCGTTGAGCCAAGCATTTTTATCAGCGATATAATCTCCCAACTTATAATATGCTTGGCTGCATAGTGTGCGTTTAATATAAGATTTAATGATGTGATGATGTGTAACATAATGTTCTGCATTAGTAATAACACATAATATGCACTTTTATTTTATTGAAGATCCTTATAGAAAAAAAGAAAAAACTATGACAGAAACTTAGCATAATCAATTCATACTAACCTGCAGTTATAGCTGACCACGCTAAACATAGTTTCTCGCCTTGAACTTCGATCTAGTTTGCAAATGAATTCACAACCACACCGTGTTTGAATATCGTACCACCAGTACACCTCTATTTTGAAGGATATTCAGGATATTCTCACTTGATATCAGGTCACAGATCAACAAGCTAAAAGTAGTATCGTTCACGAATTCTAGAACAATCCATCTTAAGTTGTTGACTTTGCAACACATGCAGCTGACACTTACTGTTATTTTATGTCTTCGTTCTTTTTCCCTAAAGGATAAAAAGCTGTTGTTTTCCTCTGAGTTGAGTAATGGTGTTAGGTTCCTTGTTAACGGGGTTGGAGGTTCGGTCCTAGTAAAAGTTTTTACATTTTTTAATACTATTTGCTCTTTTATGTGGTCCTATTTGAAAACCAAAGCAGGAAAGTCTTGTTGTTGCACGTGGTTCATGCTAACTTCGTTTAACGCAATTTATGTCTTTACCATAATTTTACACATTAATGCATGAAGAAGCAGAATTTATGATTATTACATTATTTTTCTGGCACACTTCCAATTTTGGTTATTTTCTGTTTGGTACCAGTCGTCTAAGAAAAACGTGGTAAGATGACCACGTTTTTCTAAGCCACAACTTTTTACGTCAGTGTCCAATTTTAATTTGTTACTTTAATTGTCAAAAATACAACACAACCCTTTACTAAGCTTTGAATTGTTTTCCATTCCCAAGTTCTACTGTTTTTCAGTCCAAACATTAGAAATACATTCAAGGTTAATTTCTCAAGTCACTATAAACTTTCAAAATTATAGGCTCAACGTGAATGCCATTACAAACCCCCATTCAACTTCAACAACGCCACTCTAATTTACATTGACACAGTTTTTCAAGCTATTCTTGAGTTGACGTTTGAAATAAGTGGGGATGCCTTTGTCAGCGGAGGATAGGATAGGAGGATGGGACGGATGCTCCAGTTTCCACGTGTCATGGCGGAGTCGGGAGCCGGTCTGTTGTTCTCTAGACGATTAAGCGTGGTTTAAATGAGTACTTACTGTTGGAATTGCTTGTTGTATGTGTGTTTAAATGCGGGTTTGTTTTTTCTTTTGAGTTCGTAGTTTGTATCTATCTGTTGGACGTGTGTAATAGTGAACGTCTATTTAACGATTTTAAAGCCATTAAACTTTAATGATCATAGAAAAGACCGATATGTTTAGTACCAACAGATGGACTTTTTAAACGTCTGCGTTATCAGTTTTCCTTTATCGCTTCATTTTCTCTAGCAACACAATATTAAATTAATCAATACCAATAAGAGATTAATCATTCTTAAGATGTATACCGTTACTGACTACTAAACCGATTTGTTTGGCGCCACACAGCCGCGTCACGATTCACGAAACTCCACGTACCACCACGAAGCGCCACTTATATCGAGTATTGCTGGGTCATTCAGTTTATTATTGCAATCGGCTGCTCGGTCTTCTATGTGATTTACATTGATATAACTATCAGCTGGATTAGTGACTTTTTGATTTATTGATAGCGATGTGAAGATATAAATGAAAATCAGAGAGAAATTATTAATGACGACAAGTAATCTGATAGATATTCAGACTTGATATGTTTATGTTGTTCGTTAAGACAATGCTTGCGTGCAAGTTTAAAAAAAAAACCGCCCAAGTGCGTGTCGGACCACGCACAATGAAGGGTTCAGTAATTGGGATGAAATTATCCCAAGAACAAACTTAACATTGTAGTTGAAAAACATGTTGTATGTCACATGTGTTGTATGTATGAAATAAATAAATAATAAATGTTCATACGGAATGTATGGGGAACATGTTTTTCAAACTGCAAATTTAAGTTGGTCCATTATTACTCGTTAATCTGTAAAGCCTACTTAGCTGTGATAGTATTCTTTTTAACTTCGTTATATATACTACTGCTGTGATTTTTGTTCATAAATCCAAGTACAACCATTTAGCGGGCAGGGGGGGACGACACTACACTGTAACAAAAATTAGCACTTTTTTAAACGACCTTTCCAACTACACACCACACCATTAAAAAAAAAATATTTTCATGTTTTTATTTTACCACTTTTTAGTACTAACAGTCTCTAAGGTTCCTTGTTTACTACGGAACCCTAAAAAACAAATTATTCTTGAAGATTTGAATTTATAAAATCTTTATTCCTCCATTTGGTCTTGCAATTCTGAAGCAGCAAAACAATTTTAAATCTCATTAAATGCACCCAGAGCTCTTTGTGGCCATATAAAAGCTATTCTGTGGAATCCTTAATGGATACAGTATCGTTTAACCTAGCCTCTTGCTTTTTTATTAGTACACTATTTGTATTAGTAGGTACTCAAAACATGTTTCATGATACATAAACTAATTAATTTCTGGTTTTACACAGATACTCTGCAACCACCTTCATTGCACAAAGAACTAATATAGTCCCTTAATTGCCTTCCACGATACCCTTGGGATGAATTGAAACAAGTCAAGAGCCATTAATAAGTTTAACATCACTTGAAATAACATCAAAACATAATACGGTTTTGGTCAAATATTTTCCCAAAAGAACATAACTTTGGTCGTTTGAACTCGGTTCAAATCTACATTGAACGGCCACGATACATACATAATATAAACTCACGACTTTAACCATAAGGACAGGCAGAAATTACAGATTCCTAGTATTTACTACGATCCTAACATACCTTTGTGTAGTGTTCAAGTGTTTACTGAAGAACTTTATTGTTGATTTTGAAATATTTTACAGTATTTAACACAATTAACTATTTACACTAGGTACTAAATACACTAACTAACTAACTAACTATACAAAAAACAAACGGACAGTTAGGCGTCGAAGTATTCGTCCGCATCGCTGTCATCCGGAAACGTGCCCAGAAGACTGGCAGCATTGCCACGTTGAATAACCTCGTAATTCTTTGGCTAAAGAACGAGCCAGCCCTCTGGTACGTGAAGTGTCGACCGGCGAGAAATTTCCTTAAAAAGGAGACGCGCACTCGGTCTCCATGTCCCGAGCGTTTAGACCCATAACGGCTCAAAACTGTAGTTACCCATAAGGTTACAGTATTTGCGCCGCTTGAGGATCTTAGCAGCCACAGCAGCGACGCCAGCACAGCCCGCCGTGGTAGGAACATGAGATGGCGCCAGGGAGTCGCCACAGATTGCGTTCCACACCAGAGGCCTACCCACCTTCCAAGGCAATTTCCAATTTCCATCGTCACGTACCAAGCCGTTTGGTTCTAATACCGCTGGTACGCCGGCGGTGATAAGGGCTCGACGAATAATATCGTTGATGCTGGTGTGCCGTGCAATGCGACCTGCGCTTCTGTAACAGGATAGGCCATGGTGCCCGAGACTGTCAACAGCTTCACCGCAGTGACACCGATGCGGAGCAACACAAGGTGCGCCCAAGCGGAGACATGTAGCGAGCCGAAACGATGAGTCATCCATCATACTGCCTATGGTGGATGACGGGAGCGCCTGAAGCCACAAGCTCCCGTTTATAGCTCAACGAAAGCTACATCATAGCTCTTTTAACAATAGTTACCTACACTCCAGCCAAGATAGGCTACATTAGCCACTTATGAACACACGTTCGTAACCCAGAGCCCTCCAAAACAGAAATAGTCATCGTAGTCAAAACCGGTAAGGGATTGTATATATATATAAAATTCTGTTTCCCTCGTTGGTCTAGTGGTCGCAAGAGCTACTGCTGAGCATGAGGTCCTGGGTTCGATTCCCGGGTTGGGCTAAGTGTTATCGGGTTTACCATCTGGAATTTCTCTGTAGCAGCCCGGAGTCTAGATTCGTGCCCGGTTGATGGTTATAGGCTCGCCCCATATAACACGGGAACGAAAGAAAGAATAACGTTTATTTGGACACAGTTCGTGAAACACAAAATAAAAAAAATAAAAATAAAAAACGAATCTTTTAACCTGTGTGTGCCTCACGGATGCGCTAAAAAGGTAAATTTCAGCAATAATGCAGCAAAACACATGCTGTCTGACGCTGGTTTTCTAATAAACCTTTAAGGACAAGGGACGGGGAGTACATACAGTTTCAATATACTTACATAATGACTTACCTAATACCGGACTCAAACATAACTGACGAAATGTGTGTGTACCTATTTTAGCTACACTTCTGCCCAGCCCTTCGGGGAACACAGGCGTGATGTTATGTTATGCACTTCAGAAAAGTCAGTTTATAAGGTCCATATTCAAAACGAGATCTCAATTTGTCAAAATTAACATGAATTCCAGCGTAAAACTTGAGGAAACTTAACTACTCGATGCGTCTTCATGGCGCCTAACGTGTTTGTTTGAACAACGATAAAACCGAAATTATTTCTACAAACTTCCATGCAAGTAATGGGCTATAAGTGTTCGTTACAATAGATTAAAGAACAGGTCAAACGTAAACCTTTTACGAACGAAGTAAACCGTGCCAGCTCCCCGTAAATTGTTGCCATTTTTCTCTGGAGCCGCTAAATCAATTTAAGTGCACCTCTTTAGCTATCGTAGCGTGTCCGTACTTTGACATTCAATGCAAAATTTCAAGCAGTTTTTTTCCTACTTTTAAATTGCGTAAGACGGTACGAAGTTTACATTAATTCAAAATCACACTATTTTATGGCACATGGGCACGTATGAAACGTCAGAAGCTAGGTGCACGGTTATAATTGGTCGTTTCCTATGGAGAAGAGCCGGCAAGAAACTCCACGTTACTCTTTTAAAAACAAATGCACAGGCGTTTACAATGTTTTCAAAGTACAGTGTTAATAGGTATGGGAGGACAGTTTAGGCCTGTCAACAAGTACCAGTACTTATTTTTTTTTTTAATGGGCTACATATCTACAGTCTTTTAAGCCTCGTTCTCACATTCACAAAATTTATGATAATCTATTTAAAAGATAAATAAAATAATAACAATAAAAACCTATTTAAACCAAATGACATGGTTGCCTGTTCAAAAAGCAACTAATAAATAGTTGAAATAAGAATTGTAGTTATTTGTATAATGTCAAATAATGAAAAGATTATCTCAAGGAAGTATGTAAAACAAAATAAACATCTTTTATAAACAATTTGTGATTTATTAATCCGAATACAATTAAAATTTAGTAGACAGGGACACACAGGTTTTTATTGAAGGCAGTTTTTTCACATATTTTCTGTTTTCAGTTAATTAATATCACTTAATAAAAAGGTCCAATTCATACGGACATTTCGTATGTTGATAAATGGAGTTTGAAAATTACGGCTTTAGGCTTGTAATTTGGTCTGTCTGGGCCTTAATTAGGTTTTAACAACATTCCTGATTACCACGGCTACCTGCGCGGACTCGAATTATTTTTTAAATCCGATTCTAGGGAAACCGGTTTTGATATAAACGCTTACGGAGATTTTGAATTTTGTTCATTTCGAGATTTCTAAAATGATCTTCATCTTGGGAATGATTGGTTTATTCGCGAAACGACATTGTAGTCTTTGATAATAATTTTAAATGAATTAAGTACTTATTTGTGTTAATCTAGTGATCCTTTAAAAAAAAATACATTTAATTTTTTTACCGACTTCCAAAAAGGAGGAGGTTATATGTTCGTCGCGTATGTTTTTTTTTAATGTATGTCCGCCAGATTCTCTGTTGATTGTGAACCGATTTTGAAAAATCTTTTTTTGTATGAAGGGTATGCTCCCAAGTTGGTCCCATATTTTTTTTATTAACTTTCAAATCAAAATCAAATCAAAAGTCATTTATTCAAACTAGGCTGAGAATCAGCACTTTTCGAACGTCAAAATTACATAAGACAGTCCCCCAAAACGCCCACCCTTCACCACTTCCTAGTGCGTTAGCTGGGAAGAAGAAGTGGCGCAACAAACTCCCCAGCTGCACAGCTGTCTGTTCAGTTAAAAGAACAAAAAGAAGATTCTATATAATAGTATTCAAAATAATTTACATTAAGCAACACAAAACATAATTTAAATTATTAGCCATATATAAGCTAGCACACGCCAATATACCAAACAAAATCATCGAGAACTATACTCAGGCAGAAATAAAAAACAAAACGTAAACAGAACTTAATATCTTAATAAAAGCCACCAGGCATAAAGGGCGTGCCCGCTTACATATAGTTGTAACTGGAAGTTATAAATGATAAACTAGGACCATCGAGGTAAAATAAATAAACAAACAGTTAATTACTAATAGTAATAAATAATATGATCAATTGTCGAGGTCACTAGCTAACCACATATTGCAATACAACTCATAAAAAAACAGTGTGATGAGTAGATTTTGTCAAAAATAAATTAAAATAACTTGACTTAAAATGTCAACAATAATTAAATTTAAATAATTTGACTTTTATAGTCAAATAAATTAAACAATTACTTATATAAACTCATATAACTTGTCAGTGGGTAAGCTGGAGAAACAACATAAACATTGTCTTGAGCATTCATTTGCTTGGATAGTTTTTGAGTAAGCTTCAATAATACGCATTTTTCCCACTTAGTATAATTATGTGGATGATATGATGATAACTTCCTGTCACTATTATTTACATAGCAGGTAGTGGTATTAGAATTTGTATGGCAAAAAACGAAAATTGAAAACTAAAGACAACGACTTCCAAAATTTAAGTTATTTTTCACTTTGTAGTGCCTTTTTTTGAAGTCGGTTGTTTTTTTTTTGTAAAAAGTATTTTATAGAAAATTTAATTCCTCAGTTTTTGATTGGGTACTTATTCAAATGTTTAAAAACATACTCATTTCACTGCTATAGTTATTTCTGATTTTTTTTCCATGTTTGATTACAAGCCCAAGCGAATTCGCACATTCGCATTTAATTAAAAAGGCTTCACAACATACAGGACAAACAGAAAATTTTCCATTCTAATAATAAACGACCGCTCCATTCCTTGCAATGGATAATTAACAGGAAATAAAACAAAGAAAAGCCTCGAGCCATTAGTCATTTAATAAAGCAGGAAGCATATTAATTACTGTTAATAAAAACACAAACTCATGTAATTATCTCAAAGAGATGTACTAGTATATGGTGAGAAAACCGTACCGGTCCTAATCCCTATTACACCATACGTTAATTCAAACGGAATTCATTTTCTTTTGAGGTTAGAGATGTTTAGAGATGTGCACAGAAGTTCGACTCCATACAACGAGCGAAACATAAAGTACACGTGTATGTACAATGAGTGCAAACCCGTTCGCGATTGGCGTTTGTTTGACAGTTCAGTTCACAAGCCGATCTGGTCCGGCGACGGCAACACTATCGGTGAATGAGACTCGTTACTTTTCATACTAATTTCGTTAGTTCCAAGTAAAGCGGTCTTTCAGTTTTTTATTATTATTGTAGCGGCATCTACATTGCTACATGCGAACTACGCATCAAAGACCTGACGTCACACAACATCCTGACGTCACACAAATCCTGCATCGCGCAATTAGAGTTTACCGCGCGATAAACATATATAGAATCTCCCAACTTCAAACCATGGGGCAGTTGCCCGCCAGACATCACACCCGTCTGGTTGGAGGATCCTCCCTTTTCTATGGGGGATGAGTGAACTTTACACCCTGTTCCTCATACCCCTAAACTGGTGACCCCGAATATGAACGTCAACGAAGCCTTCGTGCAACTACTTCAGCGTGACGTCATCATCATCATCACTCCCGCAAGCTTTCGTGAGGCGAGTCACACAGCCAGCCAGCGCCCACGGCTTCAACGGGTATCCTGACCACCAGCATGCAGCGAACGCGCATTCCTGGTCATCACCCTCAGCCACAACCCAGCGCTGTACCACATCCGACCCACTGGATCATAATGCAGCACTACCCCGACTCACTGGGGAATCACCGCAGACAGTTCCGACTCACCGCGAACTATGCGGCACCCGGTTCCGACTCACTGGAACCACAGCTGGCACTGTGAAGCATCGCAAGATGCAAGACTCAGTCCACTATCGACCTCCGGTCTCCGGAGGGGAGTGATGTAGCGGCATCTACATCGCTACATGCGAACTATGCATCAAAGACCTGACGTCACACAACATCCTGACGTCACACAAATCCTGCATCGCGCAATTAGAGTTTACCGCGCGATAAACATATTTAGAATCTCCCAACTTCAAACCTCTGGGCAGTTGCCCACCAGACATCACACCCGTCTGTTCGGAGGATCCTCCCTTTTCTATGGGGGATAAGTGAACTTTACACCCTGCTCCTCATACCCCTAAATTGTTATTGACTAGCTTTTGTCTGCGGCCCGCGTTGAGGTCGAAAATAATTCCACGGGAATGTATTACAGGGATAAAAAGTATTATATGTATTAATCCAGGTTATAAACTATCTGTGTACCAAATTAAATCTAAATTCGTTCAGCCGTTTTTGCGAGATTGAGTAACAAACATCCAAATATTAAAAAATCCGAACATTTATTTCTAATATTATAAAGTAGGATAAGCTCGCGTTTGACAAGAATCTCATCAGATGATGTGGCTGTTTACGTTTGTCATATGCGCTGGCCTTCTGTGCCTATGTATTTGGTGACAGAGGGTTGTCAACGGCACAATTTCCGACCGGACCTTAAAATAATTTGTCGGGGTCCGGTCTCACAGATGCGTCAGACGCGACATTTTCGGTTAACTCACTTTAATGAAAATGTAAATTCAATATAGGAACATACCCATGTGCTCATAAAATGACTGGTTAGTTATTACTACGATCCGTGCGGCCAAGGATTTCGTTACTTAAATTATTATTAACTTAAATCTTTAACCTGTGTAACTCTGTGTACTAATGAGATGCAATACAATGATAGAAAGAAACATAAATATTTTATTTGGGACACGCACATAAAATACAAACAGTAAAAAGGAGCATTTAAAACTAACACACACTGACTTATTAATTGTATTTTTTTTGGAAAATAGTCTACTTTTACAATAATTGTAAATATGTAAGAACCATGTATCTATCACATAAGTAATTAATTTATCTGCAGTGCTTTTCTTTTTTTTAATTCTTTTTACCTATTGTGGTATAATTTATTTTTTATTTTTAGTTGCATCGTCTTCACATATAATTATATAACTAATGTACCTACGTATAAAAATTATTGTAAAACATTTTAAAAGAGTAACGGTGGATTTTCTTGCCCATTCTTCTCCATACGAAAACTACCTTTTGGAAGGGGTGACTAGAATCAATTCAATTGCTTGTAGTTTTTGACGTTCAAAAGTGCCTTGTAAAGGCCTATTTGAAATAAATGATTTGACTTTGAACAAAATATTTTTTTCGAATAAATGAAAACAACAAAATAATAATATCGACTTGTGCGAGGCCAAATAAGCTCATCACAATGAATCAGCCATTGTTACGTTACTCTCGGGAGTCACAATTTCATTCTTGTTTAAGATTTCTTCGACATTACAACATAATTCTCATAATCATATTCCTCAAGTTGGACAGAGTTAAACGAAAGTTAAAGTAAAGCTAAAAAAATCAAGTAAAAAAAATATTTTTCCTTTTTCAAATAAGATTTTCAAGCAGCTTAAGCGCAGTTCCAGTCAACCGTACCCCAAACGGAAAGTTGGCAACACGACTTGGCTTATCAAGTATAACAACTAATGCATCGAGACAAGTTTTCTAAAGAAATTCAGTTCGGCTACATTATAGAAAAGAGCACTAACAATTAGAGATATGAAGTGTCGGATCTGGATACGAAAAGAGAAAGAAATTATATCGGATTATCCGATAACGATTAGTTTCGGATAGTTTCGGTTACGGATATTAGATTTTTAAGAAATTGTTAAAATAAAACAAAAATAACAAATTAAAGAAACATGAAAACACAACGTGTGTCGTCTCGGTCGGGCAGAAAAACCTGTCACAGCGTGTCTCATTCAGACTCCGCTCCTACGAGAAATTATCCGAAAATTTCATATCGGATTCGGTTACGGTAACGGATAGATTTGTATTTCGGATATCCGATAGTTTCTGTTACGGTTACGGAGCTTCATAACATCCCTGCTAACAAGGCGTCTAAGCTTCAGGAGTCCAAATCATGAGATTTGACGGTGTGGAAGGGCCAAGTTTGATCTCCAATTTGAAATGGAAATGTGAACATTTTTCTCGCGCCGTTTGAGTTTCGTTAAGGATTTTGTTCGTTATTATTTTTCTTTCTTCTTCTTTTTCGTGTGGTTAGTGACTAACCTGGTGTCAGAGTCTTTATGCCACCCACGGGTCTCTGACTTGGCTTCACATACCGTCGAAAAAATATCTCTCAGGCATGCCGGTTTCCTCACGATGTGTTCCTTCACCGTTTTTGAAGCAAGTGATAATTCGAAAAAAAATAACATATTTTTTTTTTTTGGTAATTCATCTTTGCTTTTGTGAAAATTCTATGAACTATTTTTAAGGTTTAGGTTTTAAGTTCTTTTAATTCATAATGGTTTCTTTACTAAAAATACTTAACATCGCCCATCTTAAATTCGTGGTCCTAATCACAAAATAAATGTTAACTTTTTAAAGATTGATAAATGTATCTCTTGCCATCCCTTAAGACCCACAATTAGTAATATTTATCTTGAATCCATTCAAAACTTAATATCTTAAGATAATCCTAACCAATTTTATAAATGCGAAAGTGATTTTGTTTGTTTGTTACGTTTTGTTGCTTTCACGCTAAAACGGCTGAACGGGTTTGAATGAAATTTGGTACATGGGTAGACCATGATCTGGATTAGGATACTTTTTATCCCAGTAGTCCGTTCCCATGAGATAATTTCCGACCTCAGATCGACGAGGGTGAAGTCGCGGGCAAAACCTAGTCTGAAATAAAATAAGGGTGACAAAAACAAATCCAATTACGCAGTTTAATCAGTATGACTCGAATTCTGAAATGTCAAATAAAATTGATTTGGATTACATTCAAGTAATAGGGTTAGGTCTCCTGAACGAGGCCTTGACATTCTGCCAAGACTTTAAGACTGTCTGTACTTTGTTAAAATGCTTTTGTATCATTTTCTGCATTTGTTCGGAATTTATTTTTTTGTCTTCGAACTACGTCATCGTACCTGCTATTTATCAATGCTTTTATTTGTTGTTGTGTTATTTCAGCAGTAGCAATAAATTGTCGAGATTTGCTGGCAATCGAGTGGTCGTAAAATTTTAGCGCCGCGAACTATTGATTTGAACCCATTCCAACAATTTAGTAAACGAGGAATAAAGGAAATCGCACCAATATTTTTGTTCTTTATGAGGAATCGTGCATTTTGTTCGTATGATTTTATTTATTTTGTGTTAATTCGTGTTAAAACTACATAGTTGGTATGACAAAAACTTAAAAAAAAAAAAAAAAAAAAACAACCGGCTTCCAAAAAAAAACATTACAAAGTGAAAAATAACTTTATTTCGGAAGTCAGTGTCTTTAGTTTTGTATTTCCGTTTTTTTCCACCGACTTACGCAAGCTATTTTTCAATTATTAGTCTTATTTTTTTGTGAAAAAGTAAAAACTCTTTCACAAAAAAAAAAACACTTTTTCACATTTTATGTGTGATACTTACCCCACATAAATTCGAATACCACTACCTGGTGATAGGAAGTTATTATTACATCATCCATATACCGAGACTAAGTGGGAAAAATACGTATTATTAAAGAAAGTTAATACATTTTATATGAAACCCTTTCAAACAAAAAATAATTTTGCAAATCCGTAAGTAAATATATGACGGAGTTATGCCCGAACATACATAAAAAAAATAAACATCCGATTTGAGAACAAAACAGTTTTTAACAAACGACTTTTGTTAAACCACGCGGTATACAAATCACCAACAACATACAACTTTCAACCTTTAGAACTTTGAACAAACTTTTGCACCGTCAGCAACCTCACAATTACGTCATAAAAACAAAAGGGTATCAGTCAAGTACCCACACGTAAGTACAGCTAACCCCCCAACGCTTATCCTTCACTCTCTGTATAAATTCAGTTACAAGTTCCCGTGGGCCTCCTTTGGTCGACGCCCACTTGGTCCTTAGAGGCCTCACGTGATGTTTTGCGATTGTCTTAATAGCGACTGTAAAGTCTATGAGTTAATTCTAGTCTATTTTGACAGAACTAGAGGATAATTTGGTAATTGGCTTGGTTAATGTAATAATGGATGGACATTTTATATTTCTTGTCTTGAATCTATAAAATAAAGTGTGTTTTCTTGGTCCTATTCTTTATATAGGGACCTACTTTCACCAGCTGTTGAGTATATTTTTTTGCTTTTGTCATCCATATTGATCTGACGAGGACGTTCCCCAACATAGGTTTATTAATTACCTCAACCATTTTGATTTTGGTATACTTTAACATCTCATCAAATAAAGTTCATGTCGACAAGAAACGTGTATCATATGATAAGTAGTAAATAAAAACTTGATCACCCCATTAGGGCCCCGTTCACACGTACCACAACCACACCACATCGCAGCGGCAAAATGTGGGCGAGCAATGGTTACTTGTGAATAGTGTCGCTGCAGCTTCTTGCAGTTGCGTTGAACTATAAAAAAAATTGCGATGTGGTTCGTTTGCAGACTCCGACTTTTTTGAAATTCAAATGATTTTATTTCACATAAACCACGAAATAGGCACTTATGAAACGTCAGAAGCTAGGTGCACGGTTCTTATTGGTCGTTTCCTATGAAGAAGAGCCGGCAAGAAACTCCACCGTTACTCTTTTAAAAATAATTGGCTATTACAGCATTTTCAAATAACAGTGTTAATAGGTTCAACAAATACCTTTCGTAGAGGAAGACGTCGACGACACGTTGTGTTTGCGATGTGGCCGACCGATAGTGCGCTGTCCCACTGGTGGTTGCGTTGTGGCTGCGACGTAGCGACGTGGTAAGTGTCGCCGACACGGCCGATGGCCAAATGTGGTCCGTGTGAATAAACTATTAATTTTCATACAAATTAGCGCCCGTCAACGTGGTGTCGTTGTGGATGTGGTTTGTTTGTGGTACGTTTGAACGGGCCCTTACACTAACAATATTAAGTAATTACTGTGTTAGTCGAAAAATATAAACAATATAAATTCAATTAAATATCCCTGAAAAGAACTAATACCGTAATGTAACAACAACATTTTAGAAATTATTATAGCTACGTGTGTAATACCGCGGTTAATTTATTTTATGTGCCAGACTCCGTACAGACACCAGAAAATTCTAAGAAAAAATACTTGAACGTGTCCTTGAAAGAAAAACGGGCTCTGAACCCGTATCGAATTTAATCACAAGAGAGAAAAGTAGAAAGATACAAATAAACTTATGTAGCTACACAAAACAGACACATAAAACAGTTTTATATGCTATTTTTTGTTCTTCTGAACGGACTCTTGTATAAATCTATGTGTTAAACTACAATGTAGTTCCATATTTCAATAAGCTCGCTCATTATTACATGGGACTTAAACATAACTGGCGAAATGTGGGTGTTCTATAGGTACACCTCTGCTTTACCCTTTGGAGATTACTGGCGTTTTGTTATGTATGTGTAGTTCAATTATTGGTGTTCCTAGTCGAGAGATATAAAATACTAGAAACATGACCAAGAAAAATTAAAAACACGATTAAGAGCGTTCATCCAAAAAGTAGGCAACGTCGCGAATAGCTGTCAAATATTTAGCTGTTTTGATTAATTTGACAATATTACTGTATGAAAATAAGAAATATGGCTACCTAGTGAACGAAAATGTATATTGAATTGCAATTTTAACACTGAATATAATGTTGTAACCGTTTTAGATGTAAATGATGTTCGTATATAAAAGGAATTTGGAAAGTTTCCAAATACTTTTTTTACATCTAAAACAACATATTCGGTGTTACGATATGAATTAATGCAGTTCATAATCAATATTTTAGTTCACTAGATAGCCATATTTCTTATTTCCATACAAGTAATATTGGCAAATTAATCAAAACAGCGAAATATTTGACAGCTATTTGCGACGTTGCCCACTTTCTGTATAAACGCTCACAATGCTGTTGTGCTTTCTGCGCTTTGGATCACATGTTCGACTCCAACAAACTAAAATACATTCAAAGGTCTTGCCTGCCTACTTTGTAACAGCTGGGAAAAACATGTAGACTGATCTAAAACATCCATCTAATAAAATGTGGTTTAAATAAAGTGAATACTCAACCAATACTCAGCGGGACTTAATATTTTCTTTACTTGTAGCTATTCCGTTTTTGTAGATACTAAAAGTTTGTACAATTTCCTTGAAATAAGTCGCCAGTACTTACCACCTAAATCAAAATTAGTATTCCTTCCAGTGTCTTGCAAGAGAACGGTATAAAATTGCGAAAAATGTGTTTCTTCAGTGGTTAGAATAAAATCAACATAAAAATAGGTGCTATGTATTCTAAAGATTCCTACGATCGATGTAGACGGTTTGTGAATAACTTTTATAAGAAGAAATGAATTGCATAAAAAGGTGTCTGGATGTCAAGTCAGTGACTAGACTTGAACAAATTGGTTCGTTCTTGTTTTGACAAATAAAGGTTCTCTATTGTAGGCTGTAGGCAAACTAATTTTGTGAACATTGTCTCTGGGATAGATCCCTTTCTAGAATTAGATTCATAAAAGTTCAAACTATATAACATCACACGCGTTTTTCTCGGGGGGTATAGAACTTTAGGCAGTGCCGTAGGTAGATTACAACCACATTTCACCGGTATCTTTTAAGGTCCATGTAATAGGGGGTGAGCCTATCTCCATAAACAGGCACAAATCCAGACTCTCGAATCTGCGGCCAGAAAATAGCAACACAAATATACCATCACTGCTGATAGCCAACCTGCTAAACACATAATCGGTTTATCCGTGTGCTCTTCCCATCTCGTGCGATTAACACCCGATGAAGTGCGGCGATGCATGAACGAAAGTAAATAGAAGGGCAGGGCAAAGTGTGTTCGCAAATCTTCGCGCAACTTCGCGGTTCATTTGCGCAGAGCTGACAAAAAGAACGATCGCGAATGTACTCGTATTAGTAAATCAACAGCAATTTGTACTGTCAACTCAGGGGCTAGGTGATTTGCTACGGTGTGATTCTGATTCTAGCATGCAATGAATATTTGCAAACCTTCGAGACATTTCGACCAGTCAGCTGTTTCGGAGCTAGATTAAGATTTGTGTCTAATAAAGCTGAACACTATTCAGGGAAAACTTAATTAAGTAGGTAGATCAAAATGTTTTTTTAGAC
The DNA here is from genome assembly GCA_916701695.1 of Agrochola macilenta. Classification (NCBI taxonomy): domain Eukaryota; kingdom Metazoa; phylum Arthropoda; class Insecta; order Lepidoptera; family Noctuidae; genus Agrochola; species Agrochola macilenta. The sequence goes on along the minus strand of OU753564.1, from coordinate 5,375,484 downwards.
AAAACTAAACACAGAACGTCGTTCTCTAATATCCAGTTCAAAACTCAGTACTATGCTCAAAGATAAAGATAAAGATAAAGATCATTTATTTGTCAAACATGCGTTTACATAAACTGAGTAATCAGAATGCAAGGTATTGAATAAATAGATGTTATGTGCGTCCATGTTTTGCCAATAACGGCGTACAAATTTTGTAGGTATAGAAAATTACATTTAATTCCATTTTACATAAAGTCATTCTAAATTTCATTACAAAATACAAAACAAATAAATAATAACTGATGTCAAGATATTATAGGTTTATTAAAGTCAAAATACATTAAATTATGTCCAGAATATTCATTAATATGCAGTCAAATAGAATAATTCAAAATTGATTTAAGACTCACATTATTCAATTGTTACAATTGTTCAATTCTTAACTATGTATATTAGAAGACGGAATAGAAAAGACCTTTTCATTAAAAAAATCTATAACATTGTAATACACTTTACTAACTAAAAAAAATCTCAGCTTATTTTTGAAAAGTGACAAGGGCAGTTCTCTCCAACTTTTAGGTAATTTATTAAATATGGTAGGAGTCATACAAAATACACTTTTGCGCATGAGGGTTGTTCTCGTAGTATGAGAGCATAATATCCTGCTATTGTCGCGCCTATTACGTGGGACTACTTCATCTCATCAAAACACGGCATACAGTCAGAATATCCCAAACAGCCGGACAGCATCAACAAAGGCCGCAGTACCGGCTAATCTAGGCGACAACGTACAAATCAGAACCATGCAATCACAGCGTTTTGGCAACGCGTTCGTGTGTAGACACGAATCATGATGTCCATTCAGTATAGGATTCGAAATCATTCGGGATTGTGATGTGAAATCAGAATGTTTTGGGTTTTGCTATTCGGTGAAGTTTGTAACTCTCTACTGTTGTTGGTGTTTGAACCACACCAGCACTAGTAATTATATCCATTTTTTCATCATTTCTACAGTGACTGTTCATAACAGTTTAGTCAAAAAAACAGCCCAGAATGAACTTAGCCCAGCTTTGAAGAGCAGGTTAAAAGAACTTGCTTACCTAAGTACATACTTTATTCTTGTTCTTCAAAACAACTAAGTATCTTCTCGTGCGCTCATCACATCCAGAGATAGAGAGAGACTTATGGGATTCCGATAAGTCTCTCTAGATAATCTAAAATAATCGAAGGTTGGATGAATTCGTATGATGGAAACGTATACGAAAAACATTGATGTAAACAGCCCTCTGGCTGTTTACATCAATGTTTTTCGTATACGTTTCCATGCTTTACTGAGGTCATCCAACCTTCGATTATTTAACTCGAACCAATCGATAGACACTGGTAAGGCTATATACGAGTATGTAAATTAGATTTTAAAAACTTTTACACGTCAAAAAATAATTAGGCAGCTAGATGAGATTGGTGTTTCCTATTTGACTACTCTGAGAAGAAACGCCGAAACGAACTCAGAGGTCACAGTCTCTTTTAAAGTCCAGACAAAATCTTGGTCAGGCCATAGGAGGACTATACAGACTAGTGTTTGAGATGGTCCATATTTAAAAAAAAGCCAGAAATGTATCTAGTACAATCCACTAAGCTCAAAGACCACATTAATTTACCATAGTTATAGTCTTCATTATAAACTGTTACTGCCAGTCAAGAGGACACTGCTGTCCATTTTCAGAATCTGGCTCGAAGGACCAATGTTAGCACGGAGAGCAATAAATGAGTGGACTGTTTTTTAGGCAATGGTTCATCGCCGTGCTTATTACAAAATGTAGAACTGTCCTGAACAAATAATTAAAGTTTAAATTACGAGCCTCACCTTGCCGATGACGCGTTGATCGCGCAGCCTGCTCATGAACACCGCTCGCAGTGTATTAAAGTACCTTGCAAAGTCTACCAATTAAGAGAAACGAAATGTCAAGGTGAAGGGCAATTAAACTTCGGATCATAATCTAATTGAGTCTAGAGTTACGTCAACATAATCTAACTTGTTGGACGATGTCAGCCATACATGGAGTGACGTCATGACTTGGTACTCATGTACTTGCTTTGCTTGTTTAGAACTGCTAATTGCTCGCCAACTTAAATTGGTTTAGAAGTTGACTGTTGATTACTTAGTTTGGTATTTCCGAAGAGAGCTATTCATAGTGGTAAGGGGAATTAATGTTATAAACTGGCTGTATAGGTTCGTTCACGTGACTTTGGATTATATTGGCATTACAAGTTAATCGGAACTTGAATCGTTAATTTTAAACGAAAGTTGACCTAAATCCTTGTAGAGCGTTATTATGTTAATTTCAGAGATTAAAATCCGTATCTATCTCCAGTATTATTAAAAAAATTCTCGTCTTATTATATCTCGCGGTAAACTGTTGAGGAACACGGACATAATGTAATATTGCTCATTCCCTCTAGCAAATAGCTTGGCATATTGGGAGGCCAGACTTTTTAGGAATATCTGTACAAAATTTAAACAGAATCTATTCAGTAGTTTTTGCGTGAATCCGGAACATATATCGATGCAAACAGACAAACGGAAGAAAAACTATACTCGGCAGGACAATCGTGCAATCAAATCGTTCAATGTACAATTTTGGCTTCGCTACTATTTTCTTATATGTATAGGTATAGTTAAAGAAGATATATAGATGCGGAAGTCTGTTTATCTCTATTGCCTTTTTACGCCTTAACAGCTGCAAGGATTTTTATGATGAATGCTAGTAGACGGTTTATTGTATGACCACGATATACGAGTATTGTCGTATATCGTGGTCATACAATAGGACCGTCTAGTCTTAACCAACTCTAATGACTACCATTTTTTAACACAAAACTACAATCATGATATCCTCAATGTAATTTCTCAGCGATGTTTTTTTTTAATTATTAAGATTGGAGATTTTATTGTAACTTGAAAGTATGAAAGTCATTCTGCCTGTGATGAAAGTGATATGCATTTGACAGCAAAAAGATGTACACAATCATCATTCATAGTCAGATGTATACGTTCACATAACATTCATATACCATTCGTTACGTTGTAGTTAAATATATTCAATAAACCATCATCTGTGCTCAATCTTTGTCCACTTTTAAAATTCTGGTAAAAAAACACTTCCTCTCTCCTTAAACATCATCATTACATATAGTTCCTTGATCTTGTTTCATGTTTATTATTGTATATATATATATATAGATAAGTGTATGCTTTATGAATGTATGTATTTATTGTGTATGTAAATGGTACACCACTGACTACCTGCAGTATTTGTCTCTCCTTCTCCCTTTAATCCATCCAAAGGTTGTCTGTAAAAGATCGCTTTTAGCGATAAGACCGCCCATTGTGTCACCCTATGTAAAATGACTACATTTTTATCTGTATTTTTTATGGTGTACATAATAAAGAATATTCTATTCTATTCTATTCTATTCTGTGGCTATCCGTGACTTATCATTCAAGCTAACATCGTTTTATTGTTTTATTAGAAATCCGAAGCTTGAACGATTATTCATACATGATTAATTGATTAGGTATAGCAACGCAACTCAACATTACAGAGCTCACACCTGCAATAGTAACGTTGCAGATTGATTCTCCATTCCCATTGAAGCACAAATTCGAGTAGAGAAAGGTAACATTTATGCTTAATACTCTACCACATATGAATCAAATTTCTCGAGCAATTGCAGAGCCACAATCTTGCTCACACTGCTTAATTATGAACACATTTCATAATTATGCAGCACGGAAAACTGCATGGAACGTGAGAATTTTACTCGTTACTCTGAACCTAGGTATAAAATAGTTTGGTTTAAATCACACACGAAGGCAGGATTCTTGCAGAAATCACTCGCGTTTTTGGAATTTATGAGACAGCGTGTAATGTGATCTGGTAGAAATATTTGTAACTGGGGTCGGTTTGGATTCGGATTTTTTGGTGAAATACCCGTTCCAAATACATATAAAATTCTGCCTTATTATTTACCGAAGAATCTTTAGTACTTAGATTCGTTGCATGATACTCCTAAGTACTTTTTTTTATCAAGTTCAGGAGTTGGTTGAGATGTAGGATGGTCTTTTGTTTTTCTTGTGTTCCCAGCATGTACAGTCAGCATCAAAAGTTGATGGCCACATTTAGATTTTCAAAATCGCTGTACACCGTATTCACTATTAGCACTTCACTATACAGCTATTTTGAAAATCTAAATGTGGTCAACAACTTTTGATGCTGACTGTACCTACTATAAATGAGAAAAAAATATGCGTTATGAAGCCTAGCAAGGCAAGAAGCCTCGACTAGAAAGGTATGTACTTGCTAGTTCGCTTGCTAGTTCGAAATAAATCTTTGAACAACACAAAACCAGTAAATTATATTTTAAAACTTCATCACTGGTTTCACTTACACAGAAATACCAAAGTTCGAACACAAAGTTGTTCCTTAGAGCTTACCTGGCTTCATGCAAGAGAAACTTCGTTCGTTCAGAAAAATGTGTTTTACTTAAATACAGACTAAGCGTAAGTTAAGTTAATATTGGTCTGGTATAACGTGCAAAGTTTAGTTCTAACAATAGGCTTTTACGTGAACATTTTATTACTACTATATTGTGTTGTACTTTCTGCTACTTACATTCTTACCGAGATTGTTTCGTCTTTAGCTACATTTTCATAATGTGGAAATAATCACTTTAATTATTTTAACATGGAAGTTTGGATGTTTAACGAAACACAAATTTTAACTGAAAAAGCCTAAAAAATTAAGTAGTTAACCACAGACTTCTTTAAATAATGTTGCGGTTCGGTATGTTTTTTGTAGTGTAACATAAATATTCTTTTGGCAGTTTGCCTGTTTTTGTACCTAGCATTTAGCCAACTATGTTGGGGTCGGCTTCCAATCGTACAGATGCAGCTCCATCAATATAAATTTTTCCGGGTGCTTCATAAGCTAAAACAGATTTATAAGATAATCAAAGCTTTCTACCTTAGCAGCAAAATAAAAGTAGTATCGTAGTAAAGTATCGTCGAATAGATAAAACTTAGCTAAGAATATCTCAGAAACCGGATAGAAGTCGGTAAAAAGTATAGTTAGATACTATACTTTTTACCGACTTCTATCCGGTTTCTGAGATATTCTTAGCTAAGTTTTATCTATTCGACGATACTATTGGTTCGATATCTTAAAACAATGGTATTTTGAACAGTACCAGGTTTCGGAGAATACAATTACTTGCTCAATATTCTGATTGCTGCAGCTTCGCTGTTGCTAATTGGCTGTCTAGTGCGCAGGAGCACTGATATATATAAAACCACGCCTGATATCACCGAATGGTGATGCAGAGGTGTACCAATAGTACACCAACATTTCGCCAAGTGAAGTCCCATATAATAGGGGGCGAGCCTATTACAATCAACCGGGCATAAACTTAGATTTCGTGCTGTTACTGAGGAATCCCTGACAGAAAAACCCAATAACACTTTACCCGACCTGGGAATCGAACCCAGGGCCTCACACTCGGCAGTAGCGCTTGTAACCACTAGGCCTACGAGGCGTTATAACTAATTTATCAAATCATCTTGTCCCATTTCGTTTATAACGACACCCTCTCTATCAAGATCCAGTGACATCTAAAAGTATCACGTACCTTCAAATTCGTTACGTAAGTCTTAAGATTAATTAATTATGTAAATTGTTAGTCTGTTGTAATTATTTGAATCGCTCGAGATAGATCGCATTGTTTTCTAGTATCTGTATAATGTAAATTTTCCACTGTGTCTGTCTGTTTGTCTACTCGTAAATAATTGTGCATGTAGGAGTGAGCTTCTTCTATAATGCAAAGTTATTTTCCTACATTTGTCACTTCCTTTTATTTTAACAACATCATCAAGATACACAAAGAGGATTAAATACGTATCATCGAAGCTAACTCAAAAACTACCCAAACATAGTTAATAAAATTAACTATTAAGAATATATTAAATAAAAATATAATAATAATAATATTAATAAAAAAATATTTCCAAAATCGGTCCATAATTGACGAAAATATCGATATATACCTATAAAAAAAAATATTTTCATCGATATTTTCGTCAATTATGGACCGATTTTGAAAATTCTTTTTTCATTTGGTAGAGGAAGTTTGCGCAGTGGTCCCATGTAACTTATTTAACTAATTTATTTTTATAAATTAAATTAAATTTAAATATATTTTTAATAACTAATTTTATTAACATGTTTGGGTAGTTTTTGAGTATACGTGCAGACGATCTAAAAACCTATTGAGAAAATTGTCATCATCGCTATTGAATTCTTACTACTCACTTTGAAATTACTCTCAATTCAAAGTCACGCGGCATTCTTTATTACTCCAAGTTGTCACTACTTAATTACTTTCCGTCCGATTGCAGTTTCTATCCGTTCACGTTTGCAGACGGTAGCGGTGCAATGTTCCTTGAAGGAATTGGATTTTCTATTTTTTTCTTTTCTTCTGTATTGGTTACTGGATACTCGAGCTAAGGTTTTATTTGAGGACCCAACAGTTGTTTTGTTCTTTTTGCCGTTATTGATGACTGTACAGTTTTAGTTTGTAAACTTTGTAAAGCAACATTGACTGATCAGTTGACTTATAACTACAAGGATAGGACGACGGTTAAAGTTCTTAGTAAATGTCATCATCGTCGGATATCTGAGGCGTATTTTAAAAAACGTTCGCTTATGTCAAACAAGCCTCGAATTTACCTACATTTTTGACAAGTTTTTTTGAAATGAGATTGAGACTAGATTTTAAACGTTTATAATTACGGGAATTCTGGCCATCTGGCCCTTCCTCCATCAGCATTCTTCGCGTTGGCTTCAAAATTGAGCTACAGTCATTTGTTATAAAGCAACTTGGAGAATATTACTTACTAAACTTAAAATTTTGTGTCTTTAAATTGAAGAGGCAAAGCTGTAATATACTTACAAAAGACAATTCCTATGAAATCTACAGAGGTGTACTGCTTTTAATAGGGCCCCGTTCCTAAGATAAACCCAATAATATTTTCCGGTGGGAATCAAAGCCTACGTACCGTATAAGTTAATTAGTACAATTTTATCAACTTTTTATCGCTCTCCTGAAACATTCGAAAGGAAAATAAAATTATGTCAAGGTCGCCATCTTGAATTTGTGCTATAAGAATAATTTGAACAGAGAAATAAAATAAAGATCTTATTCTTCATGGTCGTTGTAGAATGAATGTTTTGGAACCAGGTTGCAACTTAAAAACCTGGCAACCGTTATGGCTCGATCTACTTTATAGGTACATACTCGTATACTTTCTAATAAATCAAGTATTAGATACTTTTTAATAATATACTTTACTAGGTTCTGCCAGTGGCTTCGCCTGCATGGTATCTTGCAAATTATAGCTTATGTTACTCAGTCATAATATAGCATTCTACTGGTGGAAGATTTTTTAAATCAGTCCAGTCGTTGAGTCGTCAGTTTTTGAGTTTTTTTCATTACAAACAAAAATACAAATTTTTGTATATATGTATTATGAAGAGGTAAAATTTGTTTGTTTCGTTGTTTGTATGTAGGGGGGTAATCTACGGAATTACTGGTCAGATTTGAAAAAATATTTTTGCCAATTGCAAATTATAACCAATTGTTGAGTAAGGCTATGTAATATCACGCTACGCTAGGAGGTGAGCAAAATAAAATTATAAAGAACGCTAAGCAAAAACGAAGTTATAGTGGGCAGAAGCTTGTACTATTGTCTAGTTTAGACGATAAAATACCACTGATTCAAAGTTAGGGAAAGCACCGTAACGTAAACTAAAACTGAATTTTATGTTACAAGTGTTATTTTTTTTTGAATATTTCCGCACTCATATTATAATTTTTTCTCTCATACACCTGCATAATTATATTCCTTCTGCGTTTACATTCTTACAATGTGCTCCACTCCTATTTTAGCTGCCGCCAAAATTATCACAAACGTAACCTTAAATTGAATCAAGGTTGCAAACATACAATTTTAATTCCGTCAAGTTGGTGGCTATTTTTAGCACTCGCAGCACCGAATGGGTTTGGCTTCGTGCCATCTATTTGAGGCTGGCCTAAAAAGACTAAAGCTCGCGAATTAAATATAAATTGTAAGGGAAACTGTTAAGTTCGATAATAACTCACAGTTGAAACAGTTATAAAAAGTTTTTATGTCATAGACAAATAGTTACGAAACCAAAAACAAACATTATACTTTTAGTAGTTCTGGTTATTATACTGAATTTAGTGTTCTATACATATTCAATCTGCCTAGCCTTTTCCCAACTATGTTCGGGTCGACTTCCAGACTAACTGGATGCAACTGAGTACCAGTATTTTACATGGAGCGACTGCCTATCTGACCTCCACAACCCAGTAACTGGTTAACACAATACCCGTTGGTAAGACTGGTTGTCAGACTTTCGGGCTTCTGACGACCCGTAACGACTGTCAAAGATCCACGAATGACAACCGAAACGAACGGCTTAACGTGCTTTCTGAGGCACGGAGGAGTCTCGGTATGTAAAGATGCTCACCCATCCACGGGCTAACCGCGGCAAGCGTACCTTAACCTGATGGATCGACCCGTGTAGATGTTATTACTTAGCCACGAGCTCTATACATATTCTAAATTAAAATCTTTTTTCGTGTCTGTCTGTATGTTTTCACCATAATTTAGAGAATTTATTCCAGGACGTTTGTGTTTAGGTTACATTAATGTTAAACTTACACTAAAGAAATCTCCATGTTTTGTCAAGTTGTGAAAACCGCGTGAAGCAGAGGCGGGCCGTTAGTTCAATATAATTATGTTTAAAAGTTCATATAACTACGTCTTTTTAGGGTTCGGTAGTAAAAAAGGAACCCTTATAGTTTCGCCATGTCCGTCTATCTGTCTGTCTGTCCGCGGGTTAGCTCAGAAACGGTTAGTACTAGAAAGCTGTAATTTGGCACATGTATACATATTAATCATGCCGACAAAGTGGTAAAATAAAATTAAGAAAAATATTTTTTTTACTGTACCTCCCCTAAGGGTACTCGTAAAGTGGGGATGTTTTTTTTTTCTCGTCTACCCCGTGTTGTGGGGTATCGTTAGAAAGGTCGTTCAAAAACATTGTGAGTTTGTGAAAACCATTTTTAGATTCAGGGATCCGTTTGCGAAATATTAAGCTATTAACTGAAATTTTTTGTTAGAGTCAAGTGCCCCCCCCCCCCCCCACTTCTAGCTAAATGGTTGTACTTGAACTTGTGAAAAAATTCACAGCACTATCAGAGCTAAGTAGGCTGTACAGGTTAACGAGTAATAATCACCAATTTAAATTTGCGGTTTGAAAAACATGATCTCCCATACATTCCGCATGGGAGAACATATTTTTCAACTACAATGTTAAGTTTGTTCTTGGGATAAATTCATCCCAACTACGGAACCCTTCATTGTGCGTGGTCCGACACGCACTTGGCCGGTTTTTATTTAAAGCTTCTGTTAAAACGAAGTATACGGTCGAGTAGTGTCGAGTGATACTTAAGTGAGTCCGGTACGCTCCGCTACAAACCCTCCTGAATTGCTAATATTTCACCACAGTATGAACTATTTATCATACAGCTCATTCCGATCCTAGAAGATAAATTAATGTTAGAGCTTCTTGTTATTTTATATCTGACGGAGGAGGGTGTGTCTCTTTCGTTATTATCAGCCATATTTTATCTTCTGTGGGCGTAGTGTGAGTAGTGTTGGTTATTGCGCAATAGTAACCGTTTATAATATATCTAACTATATATATATATAGCCGTTTGGACTTCAGATCAAATTATAATTTACTATCAAACTAATCACACTAGCATTTCACACACTGTAGGTACACGACACAACTATTCGAAATGCGTGACAGTTTCTAAATGTGTTCACTGCTTGACCGCCACCGATGAAGTCTGCTTAGCACCGGCCGGTCCGAGCGTTATGTTGTAGACTCTACCGAGCACCGCTGGACGGCGCTGGCATCCCGATTAGTCAACTCAGTAATGTTTTTCCGATATATCTATATTTATCATACTAAAGTTAAGAACTATATAATTTAAATAGTGGTCAGGTAATGGAGGATTGTAAAGTTTATCATCCTACTAAATAAATTATATTAAAACCCCGAGTTTATCAAGTAACCGGTTTTAAATATAAGTTTGTTTTACCCCTAATTTCAACCCGAATTTATTTATCAACTTGTTCAATTCTATTACGTAATTATGATTCCGTGAAACGAGGATTTTCCGCCACTCCACACTTAAGAGGAAGGAATTGTTTTATTAAATCTGTATTACTCGAATGTAAAGTAAACCTTTACATACATATACAAACATAACAACCTTTTATTACACAACGTGTAATGGAAAGGGTTATCTATCCAAAAGGGGTGAAGATTACATCAGGTATAGAATCTCTATGCAATGTTTCAGCTCAAAATAAATTACTTAAAGAATTCATACCAAATTTTTGGTGTCGTAAGTTAATTGAATCAATCGAATATGAAATCATAACAAACGTATCACCGCACTAGGGGGTGGGTCATTGTCTATTGTCGTCACTCGCTAATTTTAAGTTAAATCGACGAGATCGAACGTGCAGACAATGCGGAAAAGCGCGAACGGTTGGTTTGATGTACTGTTTCTCATATATTCCTAACATGTAGATATGGGATGTAAAAACCCTTGGCGTATACTTTGTTATCATGCAAAGAAGCCGTGCACTTAATATGTATAAAAACTTTCCGTAACATGTTGTATACGGTAGAATGCAGGAATAACTGCCTAAGCATCCACATTTAAATCAGCTCTTTTAAGTTCATCTATATCCATATCATATCATAGATGTTATAAGTTGAAGTCTCTTTTTGTGTTTGTCTGTGAGACTGCGTTGTTCTTCTAAACTACGCCACGTACTTTGATTCGGTTTTATCATCATTTAGAGAATTTATTCCTTATTTATTATTTATGTGTAGTATATTACATTAATATTAAAGTTACATTTGATAAAGATATGGCAGCGATAGTCATATAGTGTGATCGTCAGACTGCCAAGTCATAGGTCTCGAGTTCGAACCCAAGGCACGCACCTCTGATTTTTCGGATTCATGTGCGTATTGTATAATTATCACTTGCTTCAAAAACGGTAAAGGAAAACATCGTGAGGAAATGCCTGAAAGATATTTGTCGACGGCATGTGAAGCCAAGTCAGACGCCCATGGGCGGCTTTAAAACTCTGACATCAGGTTAGTCACTAACCACACGAAAGGAAAGAAAAGAAAAAAAATTTGATAAAGAAAGCAAGGGCCGGTCATAAGTGTTATATAATATAACGACTATATTCTCTGAAGAGGAAAGAAGATGTATTTTACACAAAAAAGAATCTAGTTCTAACTATAATATAATAAATGTGAAAGTGACTTTATTTGTTTGTCACGCTAAAACGGCTGGAAAAAAGTCTATTTTTCATCCTGGATCACAGACGAAGTCGCGGGCAACAGATAGTTATTTTTATAAGTACCATATAGGTAAGTAAGTTACCGTACCGACACTTTAAATCGAATCAATTCTTTTACAAAAAAGAGACTGAAGCCTCTTCGCTTTGCTCACATCACTTTCAAGACCGTATTTACTGAGTTAGACGAGGGTTTAACTTAATTATTCCAAAATTCTTTCTGAGAAATAACGAAGAATTTATTAGATTTAAAGTTAGACTTAAATTGCCGATTTTCAGACAGCTTTAATCCTTATTTTAGGAAAATGTCTTAGAATAATAGTAATGTTTTATGTTAAAAGGCGTTTATTTTTATGACATTGATTTAACATTCTGTGATTACTTTACCTGACGCACTGACTTATTTGTAAATATGTGAGCACCATGCATAGCATGACTAATTTATCTGTCATTGCTTATTTGTCTTTTTTAGCTACTCTCATAAAGTAATTTTTTTCTAGGTGCATCGTCTTCACATATGCTTTTTTATAATTAATATACAAGTATACGAAAAATTGTAAAAAAAAAAAAATAAGAGTCACGGTGGAGTTTCTTGCCCATTCTTCTCCATACGAAACTATACCTCTTGAAACGGGCGACTGGAATCAATCATATTTTAATGTGTTGTAAATTTGGCTTTCAAAAGTGCCTTTTATGTGCCTAATAATACCAGCCTGTTACTGTCCCACTGCTGGGCAAAGGCCTCTTCTCATACAGAGAAGGCATGAGCATTGATCACCACGCTTGCTCGTAACGGGTTTGCGATTTCAGACTTTTATTAACTACAACAAGTCTAGGTTTCCTCACCATGTCTTCCTTCACCGATGTCGGTAATGTCCAAAACTCAGAAAGTACATAATGAATTGAAAAAGTAGCATTGGTTCTTGCCCGGATTTGAATCCACAACCTCGTGCATGAGAGGCGAGGCCTAACCACTGGGCCATCACGACACTATGTGCCTATTTGAACTAAATTATTTGACTTTGTTAAAAAGTTTGAATAACCAAGCGCCTGTGCAATATTCTAATTATTTAATCAAACTACAATATTTAAAAAAGTTTGTTTGAATACAAGACGTCTTCACTCATTTCTAGTTTGCCAGCTCTATAAAAATGTTATTTCATTCATGCATGGTTCGTTAAGCAGAAGTTTTAAAATTTTAAACCGATTTTGTGTTTAAATAAAACAAAGGTCTTTGAAAAGAGTAGGCAATTTAAAGATAAAACGACAGCTTAAGGCTGATTGTCATTTATTTTTATTTTAGGTCTGTCTTTAAGAGCATAGTTTAGGTCTAAGATTATAAGAAAATGACAAAAGAATCCACAAGTGGATAAGTTCTGCTCTTTTCTACTGAATCTTGGGTGTGTTTACAGACACTAATTACACATTTACTTATACAGACTCGAAAAATCTTTATGCTACAAAAATATTATTTGTACCGAGTGGGAAAAGTTTTAAAAGAAAGAAAATAAAAATAACAATGTTGAATTCACACCAAACTCTTCACTGGGGGTCAGTCGCCTTGAAGGATGATAAAGTCAAAGTCAACTTCAAATAATTTATTTCAATTAATCACATGAAAGGCACTTACGAACGTGATTTACAAACAAAAAAAATAATCTAGCCGCCCCTTCCAAAGGGTAGTTTTCGTATGGAGAAGAATGGGCAAGAAACTCCACCGTTACTCTCTTAAAATGTTTCACAATATTTTGTATACATTAATTATATAATTATATGTGAAGACGATGCAACTAGAATAAAATAACTATATACCACAATAGGTAAAAATAATTAAAAATGAAGCAATGCCAGTTCGTCAAGCTGGTCTAAATTGACGATCATTCAGATGTATCTAACAGTTATAGTTTCAGTATTTTTATCTCACGAAGCAACGCGCGCTTTGTGGTTACCAAGTGTACAAACACGCTGTGAATGTGTGTGTTTAAGCGCAGGAATTCTCGGTGCCGTCCGAGACAATGGCGAAGTCGGAAGTGTGTGTGTGTGTGTGTGTTATGTGCTGACGCTACTCGTCTTCAAGCGCGTGTTTGTTCGCTTAGTTACCACAAGCGTAACGCGCATCGCTTACCGCCGTACTGAAGTTTTTCTAACTGAACAGACAGCTATGCTGCTGGGGAGTTTGTTACGCTACTTCTTCTTCCTAGCTAAGTACTAGGAAGTGCTGAGAGCGGGCGTTTTTGGGGGACTGTCTTATGTAATTTTGACGTTCGGAAAGTGCTGATTCTCAGCCTATTTTGAATAAATGACTTTTGAATTTTGACTACTAGACACATTAAAAACACGCAAAACCTCCAGCACTTCGCCACTTCATTCAAGAAAAATATCTTAAGTGATCTTTCGTAATGTGAGCTTCACCGTCAATGTGAGTGTGAAGGCCTTCTAAAGATAAGGGAAACATAAAAGGGCGGTAGGTAGGAATTCGCTGATCGAACGATTGGCGATCGGTCATGAAGTTCTTAGCTAATAAAAAAGGTCTAATAACTAAATCAACAGAGGCCATCGATCATTGGCAAAGTTCAAGAAACTTGTTTTTCGTCCGTCGTTTGTTTTCAATTAAGTTGTGAGAACGATTTTGGGACATCCTTTGTAATTGATGATTCTATCATGAGATGAATTGGTTTTTTCGTTTTCTATGTCTTTTCAGTATATTTGGTTAGGTTGGTGTTTATGTAAGAAATTTACTTTTTGTTAGAAACATAGGATGAGTAAAATTTAGCCTAACAACTACATAATAATATAATCAAATGCATGTCATATCCTCCTAAATGTTTGTTTGTTTGTTTGGAAGCCGACCCCAACATAGTTGGGAAAAGGCTAGGCAGATTGATTGATCCTCCTAAATGTTTGCCAATTGATGTAATTTCTAATTAAACAAATATCAACTTTATATTGTTGACAATTAAGTTGATTTCAGAATGACTAAAACGACTGAAAAAGTTTAAGAAAAAAATTGAACTTGTATCGCAAACTGAACTTTATGTGCGGGTTGTAAAGTATTTTTTCCAAAAACATATATTTGTTTACATATTTGGAAATTAAATTACTTACACAGGATAGATGCGTAGCAATATCGGCTATGATAGCGCAGTTTCGTAGCACTTACCGGCTACGAAGGGTAGCACCGTAGCAGTAACATGATCGAGTCAGCTACGCCGTAGCAATTATTCAATTGTTGTTGTTTTTCCTGTCAAAATATCAATGATACGAGTATCTATAGATTTTCTTCTAGTTAATCATCAATTTTATTCAAACGTTTTCAAGATCATTCCACAATCGTTTTAAAATTAAAATACAACTTGAATATTCATCCAATTTTTATCCCAAAACATAAAATCATTTGAAACTTTCCTCTTTACCTATTTCCTCTTAAGGTAAATGTTTATTTTTTTCCCATTCACAGATCCACACGGCCACGGTCGGCTATTTTTACCTGCCGTTAATTTGTTGGCCCGTTTTTATTAACTGCGGGTAGCGTATGAGAGGGTTTTTCCGAAATTCAACCGTATTGGGTTTGATTAAATATATTATTAGATTTTTGGGCTCTTATTCACTCGACGTTTCGGGCTTTTGAAGCAGCGCTCTTCAGTTAATATTGTGTTCTACTCGACATTTCTTGGAGTTTCTTGAACCCTGTTGAGATAGTTTGCTCTGTACCTACTTGTGCTTTGTAGGAACAAATTTAATTGTATTTGTGAACAAAGCAGTCACTTCAACTGTTTATTTATTTATTTATATTTATTTATATATACTTTATTGTACACCAGAAAATACATAGTTAATCATAAATTTAACACTACAAAACATACAATGGGCGGCCTTATCGCTTTCTGCGATCTCTTCCAGGCAACCTTGGAATGGACAGTGATTGCGTGGACATAAAAATGGGGTAGACATTGGTGCAAAATAATAATTATATAGATACAATATATTATAATAGATACATAGATAGATATATACATACAATATATGCTATATAATAGATACATAAAAAAATATGAGAATATTTTCATTTTTTTCTTTTTTTTTTTTCTTTTTACATGTTTGTATTTAATTAAAATATTCTATACTATTAAATGAGCAATATTTGTTTATAATATATATAAAGGTATATTATGTTTGTTTTCGCGGTCTCAAAAACGGTTCTAACGATTTCGATGAAAGTTGCAATATAGTTTAGTATAATTAAGTTTAGTGTAAATAATATAGGGTTTACGGAGGCGATAAATTTATCTAGCGAGGTCTCCATATCTGAGAAAATTCGGTTTCTCTATTTTCACCCTAGCAGATCTCGGTCGCCCAAAGTGTAGAACAAGATGGCTACCTTAGAATAATGACATGGCAGCATGGAATTAGTATGTACTCGTATATCCTATACTATTAAAATGAGCTATCTCTATTTTCTTGAGCAGAGCTCGGTCGCCTAGGTACTGTAATGTAAAACGCTGAAATGACTGACAATGGGAACTGAAATTAACTATTCAAAGCAATTTAAAAAAAAACTACGATAATTCATTTGTTCGGTGTAGTTTATTTTTTTGTAGCCAGTACCTACTTTTTAAAATTGTTGTTCGATTATGTTTACCAAATTTTTGTATCAAGCCAGAACAACAAGAAAACCAATTGTTTCCCATCGTCCCATGCGAGTTGTAAAAGTCAATTAAAAGAAACGGCCTGCTTAACGATCTGCGTAAGTAGTAATTTGCGAGCAATTACTGAATCATTATAATAATTATTGTCACCTCATTAGTGAAAAGAGCTCTGAATACTTCTGAGTTTGAGTGCGAAACTTTGCTCAATGTAGTTTGACCTTTATGACCTAACTTTCTTAGTAACAGCTCGGAGTTTGGAAGTTGGGGGTGTGATACCCCCGTGCCTCGGAAAGCACGTTAAGCCGTTGGTCCTGCGCCCGATCTCTCTCCAGTCGTGTCGTATTGCCGTCCCATCGGATTATGAGAGTGAGGGAAGAGAGAGTGCCCCTGTGTCTGCGCGCACACATGTGCACTATAATGGTTTTCGCTGAGATTGGTCGCCATGGCCGAAATAAGGATCTGTGGGACTATATATTATATGTTCAGTACAATATTTTGATTTAAAAGATTGTCCGTGCTGGTGTTTCTTATCCGTTCTTCTCCATAGGATTCTACTATGCTTTGGAATGGGCAACAAGCTTCATCTTTCTGACTGACCGACCCCTTGGCAATTCGAAAGTGCCTGTAAATGGTTTAATTGAAATAAACGTTTTGAATTTGAGTTTGACACACAGTACCCGAACGAAAATATAACATATCGAGTTTCAGAAACAGGTGGTTACACAAGTATGAATTGCAGAAACGACGCTCTAAAGGCCGTTTTTTTTTAAAGTCCAAATAACTGCTAATCCATCTGCCTAGCCTTTTCCCAACTACGTTGGGGTCAGCTTCCAGTCTAACTAGATGCAGCTCAATACCAGTATTTTACACGGAACGATTGTCTATCTGACCTCCATAACTGAATTACTGGGTAACACGATACCTCTTGGTAAGACTGGTTGTCAGACTTTTGGACTTCTGACTACCCGTAACGACTGTCAAAGATCTACGAATGACAGCCGGGATCAAAGGCTTAACGTGCTTTCCGAGCACGGAGACCCCTACTACTCTAATAATTGAAACAATATAAAATTTATATTACAATGAAAGTAACTATAATTTCATAAACGTAATTTTTCCGCCGCAAAAAAGAAATATTGTCACATTCAGTCCTCCACGTTTCGCTCATATTTCATAATTACGGTCTCCGAGTCATTAAATTCGGGACATTACGCTGAAATTTATTATGGACATGTCCATACTTTCATTATTTAACTATTAAAATTTGAAGAATGGCTTTATGATAGAGACATATTTTTAGTACTTTGGCAGACACCGAGTGGCTTTAAAAATAGTTTCGTGTCATTTTATTGATATACCTAAACAGAATAAGAAAAATATTTATTACTAAATTAATTATGTAAATATTGGTATAGAGAAAAACTAGCTTACTTTGTCCATAAATCCACAGGTAAATTTGAAAATTAGAAAACTTATTTACTTCCTGTTTAATTATGAAAGTGCTCTAAAAATAATCACCCTTATATTGAAAGTGTTGACCTTTACTAAGGTCATAAGGGAACGCCACGATTGTACTAAACGTTGGCTATTAAATTATCTATCTTTTTTGACAGCATAATTTGTTTACACTGGCTTATAAGAGGCCATGTTAAGATAAATAATGTGCACAAATATTTCGACTATTCTCACTAGACTTTACGCAAACTAAGTACCTACAGTAAGAGTTTAATACAAATTTTTACCTTAGCAATGTGCGTTTTAATACAAATATGAACATAAGTTGTTATATGAGTAAGATTTATTTTCGGATGAAATGATTACTGTGCTTAGGTTTAGTGTAGTCTAATTTCGCTCTATAGATCTCAGTCTTAGTCCTTTGCATAAAGCTAAATACATCTATTTCTAGACGATGTATGGTAAATGCGTATGTTCATTAGTATTCCACGTAGTAACTTACCTACCTACAATGCCTACCTATATTAACAATACATCCAAAAATAGGCGAGCAAACGAAGCGAATGATTCGTTCGACATCGCAAACACTTAGCCACGGATCAAGTTACCATAAAGTTGCTTAACGTTTCACCTTGAACAAACAGACGTCATACAGTCTATGTATGTTTAGAGGAGAGTCCAATCGATTTCTATTTTTGCTATATAGGTACAGTGAACAGAAGTGACAAGTATAATGAAGGTAGATAAGTGCAAACACTTTTTGAGAATCAAAACTAAAAGTTATACCTACTTATCTATTATGACAATTTAATCAGCAATAGATGTTTATATTTTTTGAATATCTCTCAAATTTTAGTGTCGTTTTATACTATTTATACCTACCACTATTTCTACACTATCTACCTATATTAAAAAAAGTAATATATAATAAAAATTAAAATCTTTATTGCCGACTACATTAATTGACATGATCCATAAAAAAACGCTAAAACCAACAAAAAAAAATAGAACAAACATACATGAACTCAATAACACCTTACTCATTAGCCCTACTCAAACACCCTTCGCCCGCATCGCTAAACATCACCGACACTGAAGCACGTCCCTCATGTAACACATTATCCTTTAACCAAAAAGGCCTCCACTTTTCGCTGACGGCGAACTTCGGAGGCCTCAATCAAAAAGGCCATACAAACGAAGACCAATCAGTGCACAGCACGTGGCCCTCTCACGCGTTAAATTGCTTGTCTTATTTAACGATTCTACATTTTATTGCGTCCTGATTGTAAGCGTAATGTCTTTCAAGATTTCTGCCCCTATTTCAGTGTCCCCAATTGGTGTTGAGAAGTATTTTCGGAAGCAATAAAAGTGTGAAGGAGTAATAGTATATTTTCTGTTTGCGAAACTGAAGCTGGCCGCGCATTGTGGGAGAAGCAAAGCTTATAACTGCTAACTGCACGTGTTTTTCAAGGTTTCACGAACCACGTTTCAATGAAACTATTAACTCGGTATTTCTATCAAGGGTTTCTTATTTCGTATTATACGTAAGTACGTACGGACGGATTAAAATATAAAAAATTAAAATATAAATATACAATATAACAGTAACCGTTTACTTAAACGGTTACTGTTATATTTTAATCCGTCTGGAATTTTATTAAACGGTCAACTCATGTACAACTTGTCCCACTGCAGGGCAAAGGCCTCTTCTCATACAGAGAAGGCACGAGCATTGATCACCACGCTTGCTCAAGACGGGTTGGTGATTTCAGACTTATATTAACTACAAGTCCAGGTTTCCTCACGATGTTTTCCTTCACCGATGTCACACTAAAAAATACTGTAAAATTTACTAAGGTAAATAGTATGAAGACTCCACTGACCTCCTTTAAGACTTTTTATAAAGGCAGTAACAAAATTTGTACAGTGTCTGTAACCACCCGACTGGTCTAACTTTTAGGACTTCAAAGTTCGACTAGTCAACTACAAATTTAATTTCTGCCCTATAAAGGATTAAAAGGCGATCTTATAATAGAATTTTAGCCATCACAACGAATTTTCCAAATATTTAGGATTTCGTATTTGTTCTTAACAATAAATTAGTGGTCGCAAGCGCTACTTCTGAGCATGAGGTCCTGGGTTCGATTCCCGGGTCGAGCAAGTGTTATTGGGTTTTTCTACTCGGATTTCTCAGTAACAGCCCGGAGTCTTGATTTGTGCGCGGTTAATGGCAATAACATGGGATTTAAACATAACTGGCGAAATTTGGGTATACCTAATACAGGTATACCCAAAAGGTATACTTAATCCGTGGAGTTTCTTGCCCGTTCTTCTCCATAGGAACCTACTACGCGTTGGAATGGGCAACAAGCTTCATATTTCTGACTGACCGACTCTTGACAATTCAAAAGTACCTGTAATTGGTTTATTTGAAATAAATGCTTTGACAGGTACACCTCTGCCCAACCCTTCGGGGAAACAAGGCTTGATGTTATGTTCTTAACAATCCATTTTGATAACTCTTGTTATTCCCTCTCCTACAAAATCTATTCAAACACTTGATTTGAGATGCTTTTACAAAGAGGCGCTAACTCATCTCAAACAACTCGAAACTACTCCTTAAGTAGTTGCTTGTATACTTCAAGTCACAACCTAAGCAACACAAGAAAAATCGAAAAACTTTCTAGCAAAAATTCGGTGTTGTTGGTCAAAGAATTCTGTAGCGAAATGGTAATTTCATTCTGAGGTTGGTAAAAGATTATGTGAACTTGGAGAACGTACTTAGTTTACTGCGTACGAACGAAGTAGATCTTTATTATATATTAATTAGGGCTTTAAGATTTTATGACTATCTAGCTTTTTCCCGCAGCTTTGGCCGCGTAGATGTCGGAGAATATCCCACGGGAACGTAAAGAAAGAAAGATAATATGTTTATTTGCGGTAAACATGACGCAAAGAAAGAACACAATACAAAAAAAAGAACAAGTTTGGTGAAAATATGCGTCACATCCACGCAAAACGGCCATCGCTCAGCATAATGCTGCGACCCTATGCGAGACAGAGCCCCAGCGCTGATTTTCAGCGCTATGAACTACCGGGATTAAAAGTACCATAATATGTTAGTTAATTGAATCAGGCGTGACTTTGTGGAAATCCATTATAAAATACAATAGACGACGTATATTTAGTAACCTATTCCGCTTAACTGTTTTTAAGGAGTCATAAGGAACCCTGTAAGAAAGAAGAAGACCCGACGTATCCACACGTCGGGTCCGGGCTCGCAACAAATCAATAGCCATCCTGAGGATGCCTCGTTGAGAGGTGAAACACGTGTCGATTTCTTACAGGGTTCTTTATGACTCCTTAAGAGCAGTTAAGCGGATTAGGTTACTAAATATACGTCGTCTATTGTATTTTAGTACCATAAGTGTTAATCCAGATAAACTATGTATTAATTCCGTAAAACATTGTTTTCATATAACTCTATTGGTTTACGCGGCACACGCCAGTAAAAAAAGAAAAAATCCCCGCCGTCATGATTTTTTCCGACATCTTCAACAATCATCGCCATATTTCAGCCGATTTACACAAAACCTCAAGATCGTACCGAGCTTCTGGCGCTAATGAATGGGATGGCCGGAATAAAGAATGGGCGGTTCGCGCGCTAATTTATTTCCTTCGCATTATTCAAAAAAATACACATTTTGAAAATGTAATAATACTGGTATGTTTACGATATAGAAAACATGCATTACGCCGTACTTATAATAATAATAATAATAAATTTTATTCAAGTATAAAGTAAAATTATGATTTAGATTAATTACAATCGAGGAAAATTAAATTCTAACTGTAATGTAGACCTGCCTGATCTAGGTTTATGAAAAACCTGTGTTTCAGGCCATCAATTTACATCAAACATTTAAAAAGAAGACAACAATAGGTTTTTTAATAAACTAAATTAAAAAGAAGACATGATATTTTCAATGACTTAAAGAGTAAATATTAATTTGGGTATATTATTTTAAAACTAGATTATTTAAGACATATTATGTTTAAATAAATTAACAAATAATATTAAACTAGATAAAGTGGACACTGTTATTAATTAGGTAAAGGAAGAGACTTAATATACGATAGATAGATAGAGCTATTATTTTAAAATTTCTAGTAGTTTTTCCGTGTCTGCGTAATTGAGTTTTGACAAATATTCCTGTACTAATAAGTTACACCTATTATAACTTAAACTATAAATCTTTAGCACTCGGTTAAACTGGTTATACAAGTAGGGCCCTAAAAATAAATAAAAACGATTAGCAAAAGCATGTTTAGTCTGAGAGTTAGCACAAACCAAATCTTTTCTTCTCTTATCTGAAGGTACTGGCTACTTAGAGTTTATGTTGTTTTTAGAGATTACTTTGGATCTTTTTCTATCGAGGGAACTACAAGTAATCGTGTTTCTAAAGTGAACGATTTATAGTGAATCCTTCATTATCTTAAAGCTCCTACACACAGTGCCGGCGGCATTGCCGCCGACTTTTGTCGTGCGGCACGTGCCACCAGCCTTTGCGCCTCCAGTTGCTTTGCGAGCCTTTGTGCGGCAGGGCCGGCCGAGCCGCGGCTTAACCATGGGCAAGGCAGTGCCGGCGCCCATACCGCCGGCATTGTGTGTAGGAGCCATTACATATTAATTGCATAACTAAAGGCTAAGTAATAATGATGCAGCAAGAAACGACGCAATTACCTCGGTGCGCTCTTAATACACCTACATCTTCCTGGAACCGTGCACCTAGCTTCTGACATTTCATAAGTGCCCTTGTAGGTTTATGAGAAATAAAATATTTTGAACGGCGAGCAAAAAGGAGGGTTATGATTTTGACCGGTATCATAATGTATGTATGTTCATCTGTTCACTCATAGCTTCTAAACTACTCATCATAATTTAGCAAATAAGGTATTGTTGGAAGCGTCTTGATTGTCCGCTCTATGTGACGTCACATTAAATTGAATATTGTTTTTTTTTTATTTATTAGCACATTTCAAATATATATAAAAATAATTATTATAACCCCAAAATAATAAAAATAAAAATAAATTTGTCTGTCTGTGATGTCTTGTTGACCTTTTTAGTTGAGTTTTTTGTTGTAGTTGGGTTATATGGGTCTATCGTGTTCAAACAGACAGACAGACGCCGCGGGGGTTTTTGTTTTATAATATTTAGTGATAGCTATGGTGGGTTTAACTTTGTGTTGGTTATTAATATAAATTTAATTATAGTTTATTTAAGCACAAAAACAAGTATCGTCGTTGGCTCTCATCTTTTATTCACCTTTAAAACGATGGCTAATCAGTCTATAATGTTCCAACTGCTGGGACACTGGCCTCCTCTCTGTGAAAGGGAGTGGGCCGTAATCCACCACGCGGGCCCAGTGCGGGTTGGTAGACGTCACATGTCTTCAAAACGATGGCTGTAATTACGTAAATCCGATTTCTATGTAACATTTAAACTAAATGTGTTCAAATTACAGACATGAACTCTTGAATAAACAGTTTTATATTTAAAAATATCCGTAATAATAGATAATAGGTACCTAGTAGTTATTTAACAAAAATATTACATTTCCAACTTTATCATTTATTCAAGGTTTAACCTCTTTCACCTTTATAAAAAAGGTTGTGGTGAACGAAACCAAAGGATTTAATTTATTAACTAGGAATATTTAAAGTTTTAAATACTGTGGGCTCACTTTAATAGGTTCCACAATAATTACTTTGTTTTAATTTTGCGACTGTTATTTCATTTTCATTGTGTTTTAAAGCTTTAAATATTTTCTAAATAAGTAAAATTAATTACATTGTGTACCCGCTTAGTGAACATAAAGTTTAAATTACATCAGCTGTTATCTATTTTAATAAATAATACTTATAAGTCTGTACATCTAACTAGAGTAGAGAGAGAGAGCGAATTTTGTGAATGTGTGTATATGTGGAGGGTAATCTCCGGAACCACAGCTCTTATTTGAAAAAATCGTACATCGTTTGAAAGGTACATTATTCCAGATCGACATAGGTTACCTATACAACATGTACAAAAAACCCGTCCGATACGATAGGGTGTTGTTAGGTATAGTACTGAGAGAATATTTATGAGGTCATGAAAAAGAAAAAAAAAATCGCCATTTTTTTTTTCAATGGAGAATTTTGTCGTGTTATCACATTGGGCGCGGGCGGCCGTTGTTTAGCAGGTGTCTTAAAATCATAACTTATGAACCTTGTTGAAAATTTGCTAATTTTCAATGGATTTGGGTTAATTTTGGTAGGTACTAAAAATGTGAATTTTAAATATCTATAACGTTTTTATTTTCAATCAACATTTAAAAAAAAACTTTTTGGTAACTACTTGGGGGACTGTCTTATGTAATTTTGACGTTCGAAAAGTGCTGATTCTCAGCCTAGTTTGAATAAATAACTTTTGAATTTTGAATACTTATTAAACACATCTTTAATTTATGCAAGCCTAAAACTTTTTACACAATGTGTCGTGAACAGAATACCGTCTTCAAATATATAAATTGCACCCGTGCGATGCCAGAGCGAATCGCTAGTAAAATAATAAAGCGGAAGAGTTTGTTATTTCTTTTGTTTAAAAGCGCTAATCTCTGGAACTATCAGTCGGATTTGAAAAATTATTTTGCATTTGATTGCCCAATTCTTGAGAAAGGTTATAAGGTATTTAATATCGCGCTACGACCTTTAGTAGCCAAGCAAAAAGAAAGAACGCTT
This sequence comes from Agrochola macilenta, assembly GCA_916701695.1. Classification (NCBI taxonomy): domain Eukaryota; kingdom Metazoa; phylum Arthropoda; class Insecta; order Lepidoptera; family Noctuidae; genus Agrochola; species Agrochola macilenta. The sequence continues at coordinate 5,351,082 of OU753564.1, read as the reverse complement.
AGCGAAAACGAAGTAAGAGCGCAGGCGGGCGGGCGAGGCAATGCGACGCGGTGGGTCGGGGGCCGACATTTACGCGGTCGAAGACGCGGGCAGAATCTATCTAGTAGTATTAAAGATGTGACTTTTCGATTTCACTGAATCTGGTTCCATTCAGTAAACTTTTTTAGGGTTCCGTACGTTCGAATGAAAAATAGGAACCCTTATAGAATCACTCATGTGTCTGGCTGGCTGTCTGTCTGTCTGTCCGTCTGTCACAGCTAATTTGCTGCGAATCTATTGGACCGATTATGTTGAAATTTGGTTCTCATATGTATTTTTGTAACCCAAACACGGACGTGTAATGTAAATAAATGAATTGTGAATATGGGCGTCACTTTTCACGGGCCAATGGAAAAAAAGCTTTGCTAACTGAACCGTGTGGCATATCAAATTTCATTTGGGCTTGTTTTAAGGGTCTCAATTTTTTTTTTTTCATAATTTTAATATGAATACTTTTACAGATATTTAATAAAAATTGGTGAAAATTGTCCATTCCCCCCTCATCTCCGAAACAACTCATCCAAAAATTTTGAAAAAAATACAGACACCATTGTCTGTATTCTTTTCAAAAAATTTGGCTTCTTCTTTACTTCTTCTTTACTCATAGATTACAGGAAAACCTATAAGAAGTCTATGGTCTTAAAATAACGTGGTAAATATCTCAATATTGTGCGAACAAGCTTACATTTGCAGTTGAAATGTATGGGAGAACATGTTTTTCAAGTACTATGTTATGTTTGTTCTCGGGATAAATTCATCCCAAGTACGGAACTCTTCATTGTGCGTAGTTCAACACGCACTCGGCCGCTTTTTTTACATAATTCGACTACTCCCATCTACATACAATATAAAAATCATTAATAACTTTACAATTTATGCTAAAGAATTAACATCCGGCATCAAAATATTTCTGATGCAGATGATAGGTACATTATTAACGATAGATAATCAAAATACAATAGCATTTACAAACAAAGGGGTATCATCAGCTTCTGCCCAAAACACTCAGCCGCTAATCAATCACGATACCCTTTGACATTCGGTGCACGGAACGAATATTTTCAATTAACAGCTAAAGCCCGCAACAGTGGTTTAGTAACATAATCCTGTATCATACTTAGGAAGCGCTCTCAAAATCGGATTGGTTTGAATGTGACCGAAATGTATGACTTTTATTGAATCAATTTATTAATACCAGAGACAGGTCTATTCCTAGTTCAGGTAGAATCTAATTATTATCCTAATAATATACTTCTAGTTTAAGGCCCTATTTGTAAATCATATTTATGTAAATCAATTATTTCAATTAATTCAAGCTTGGAATGTGTAGTCATGCTATCAAAAGCACACCTGCTTATTGTATTGCTTGTGTATTTCCATTAACAGCATTTGTGAAAACAGATTATGTAGATTTACAAAATGGAGAGCCCATTTTGTAAATCTATTCATTTTCTTTTCACAAAACGTGCAAATTGGATGTTACCAAGTAGGTATTGCTCGTAATTGGCATGCTTTTGTGCTAGATACTGTCGAAGAATTAATTATGCCTTTTCAATCCCATGTATATTTGATAGATTTGTTTGTAAAAGAGTTCTTCAGTTTCCTCCTGCTTTTCAACTTTTTCTTTACGTTCGGCTACGCATCAGCAGTCTTCTAAGTATTGGAAGTGTTTACTATCTGGTAGCCAACTTATGACGTATACAAACAAAACATCAAAATAGTATTTGCGAAATACTGAGGGCAAATCCTATTCACGTAAGCAAAATTAAGCTCTATCCACATAGGGCGCGAATCTCATTGCCAATGTAACGCAATTGGGGTGCTGTTCAAATGGAGCTATCATACAGTCTACACTCTCATTTGGCTCACCGCGTGTAAACACGGCTTAATTGAAACTCCCTATTTTAGGTTTGACAGAGACTGTCTGTGAATACTTACTATTGATTTGATGTAACCTACCTATTGGTGTGTGTATCTGACAGGCTCATTGAGGATGGTGTAGTCGTGATTTTGTGTGAAAAAGCTATTAGAATTCTTTAATAATTATGCTAAGACATAACCCTTGAAATTCGGTGCTAAACTCAAAGATTTAAATCGTAGATAGGCCCTTACCGTACTACGTCGCGAAAAAAAGTGTCCACACTAAGAAGAGTGACCTCGCACAATAATAATGGCGTTTCCATGACAATCAAGTCAAGTATCTACGATATTGTGTGTCAGAGGTGTCAATACGAAATAGAAACGCGACCATCTTTTAACGCGGCAGGGCGAATCTACGATTGAAATCTTTGGCTGAACTATCGTTTTTAAGTGTGTTTTGTAGTTTTAATTACGAGAAAACTAAAACAATGTTAGTTATTCACTCGCTGCCCAAATGAGAACGTTGGTCATTGCTAGTCCGTACTATCCGACATGTATGTAGATTTTGCGAAAGAATAGGTGATTAAAATAAGATTTTACACTAGCTTTCGCCCACGTGGAGGTCGGAAATTATCCCACAGGAAGGTAGTACCGCGATAAAAAGTATTATATGTGTTAATCCAGGTTATAAACTATCTATGTGCCAAATTTCATCCTAATCCGCCCAGCCGTTTTTGCGTGATTGAGTAACAAACTTTCACAATTTATTAGTAGGTTTCATAAATTATAATTACGTATAAAAGCGATTTAATTTAAACGCCCTATTTAAGGTTACACACAGATTGTCGGTTAATACTGTTGATTTGATATAGGTAGGTATGTATTCGTTAACATACGCGTTTTGTGAAAGGCGGTATGATTTGATGAATGATAACCATATAACATGGAAAATGGAAATGTCATTACCTTTTTGAACGACATTTTGGGAGAAAAAACGTCTATTGATATATTTTTATGAGTATGTTGGTATGTTTCTCTGTTTATGTATTTACTAGCTGCGCCCGCGATTTCACCTGCATAAGTCTCGATCCCGTAAAAAAATCGGGATACAAATTATCCTATGTCCTAACCCAGGTCATGGTCTACCAATGTACGAAATTTAATCCAAATCCGTTCAGCCGTTTTAGCGTGAAAGCGTAACAAACAAATAAAGTCACTTTCGCATTTATAATATTAGTAAGGATAGGATTTTAGACTTCAAGCAAATATACAGAGGCGGATTTAATGCCATAGTAATTTCCTATAAAATGAAGTATCGACTTAGTTTGTGTTTTTTGGGAATGTTTCCCTTTCTCTAATACTACTTTTACTACTGCAGGTTTAAAACCATTGAATAAGGATACAAAACCCTTTATTAATCACATGATCCCTTCGTTTTACCATATAGAAAAGACATGAAAATAAACAAATAGACTTCCAAAAAATACACTACAAATTGAACAAAAACTTTAATTTCGGAATTCGGTGTCTTTGGTTTTGAATTTTCGTTTTTTGCCACCGACTTCCGAAACTAAGTTATTTTTAACTTAGAAGTGTTTTTTTTGGAAGTCAGTTGTTTTTTTTTGTAAAAAGTTTTTATTTTTGTTTTCACTTTTTAGTTGTGGTACCTACCCCACACAAATTCGAAAACCACTACCTGCTATGTAATTAACAGTGACAGGAAGTTATCATCATATATCATCGACTAATGTGTAGCCGTGCGTACCATATACATTTTATTAACTTTGCTCGGATAGTTTTTGAGTAAGCTTCAATCATATGTATTTTTACCACTTATATACTAAAAATACATATGATTGAAGCTTACTCAAAAACTATCCGAGCAAAGTTAATAAAATGTATATGGTACGCACGGCTACACATCAAGATATACATTTCCAGTATAAGCTGACCTCACATTGTACCGAAATCCTATACAATGCGAGATCAGCATAAACTGGAACTGTATAGCTTGATGTGTAGCCGTGTGTACCAATTTGGGAGCATACTCTTACATACAAAAAAAAAATTAAAATCGGTTGACAATTGACGGAGAAATCGGGTGACATGAATAAAAAAAAATTAAAAAAGCATACATATGCGACGAATATATAACCTCCTCCTTTTTGGAAGTCGGTTAAAAACGATCCCCTATATTAGCAATAGGCACATAAAAATAAAAGGTTACAAAGTAAAGCTATAGTGGAGACTATGTGGCTTAATGTGAGCACATCCATCACATTGACATTTATTACACCGACACTGCCTTTTTAGGGTAATGACTCTTTTCATTTAGCCTAAAAATGTACAGATATAGTGCTTAAGGCGACGGGTAAGTAAATATTAGCAAGATATCCCCAGTTTTTTAAACATTGACCTAAGGTCACAATACACGCTATATCCTCCTTTAACTAATAAATAAATGAGATGCAATGAAGATAACTAACTATATTTACGAACGTTACTCGATTTTTACAAAACACATTTACGTTCGCAAACGCCATCTTGATAGCCCCCAAACTCTATTAGAACCAAGTACCTACATATACAAGTTTACGTCGTATACAAAGATTATGAGGAACTCTAAGTGTGGATTTCACCAATGAAATTGAACGCGTGCAACATCTAAACGCGTTCAAGAGCTGTCAGTGTACAATATTCCATAACAATTTTGACACTGACAGCTCCTAAACGCGTTTTAGAAATGCTGATCGCGTTCAGTTTCATCGGTAAAATCAGCCCTAAATCTATTTCATTCAGACTTATAAGAGCATTTAGCAGTGCATAAAATGTTGTGATCATAAATAAATTTTGCGAATTATCGCATACAATCAATAGCAGATTCACTCACAATAATATTGTTAACATGCAAATGTAAACTACCAAAATCATCTGCTCCTTCCAAAATCTATTAAAAATTCTTAAGGGGGATGCGCTAAGGTAACCCGCGTAATTAAAATTTTCTTACGTTTTTTGCAGTTTGCAGGCCAGTGTCAGGTTGTACCTTGATTAAAATATGATTCACGACCGTAATAAATACGGGTAGTTAATTGACTCGGGCGTGACTTTGCGGAAATCCATTATAAAATACAATAGATGACGTAGATTTAGCAACCTAATCCGCTTAACTGTTCTTAAAGAGTCTTAAAGAATCTTGTAAGAAATCGACACGTGTTTCACCTCTCAACGAGGCATCCTCAGGATGACGATTGACTTGAAGCGAACCCGGACACGACGTGTTGCCACGTCAAGCGTTGAGCGCAGTTTACACTGCGCAGTCTATTGTATTTTTTAAATATGGGAATACAGAATTATGTTCATTAGAATCAACGATACAACTCCTTATGTTACAATAATCCTAAAATGACACTCACTATTTCATGTGTCCTCATCATGAAATAGTGATTCAACAGGATTATATGAACTTAGACAGTTGTAATTCTATAAATAAATATTTGATACGGCCGCAAATCATATTTAGATCAACATACTTATTTGCAATTTGCAGGTCAGTATCAGGCTACCTGCTTACCCTGACGCATTCGCCTTAAACAATTTTGGTGGAAAAAGCATTTACATTTATTCGTCCTTTATCAGGAAATGTGTAATTGACACTTTTTTGCTCCCCCTCAAAATCCTATCGCGTAAGAGCCCCATAATAATCCGATTCCATAGTAATCGGATAGGAACCATTCCATCCATACATTTCTTTCCATACAACTGAGAAAAACTTACAAAAAAATGGCCACACAGGTTTTCGTGATGCAATTTTCAAAGCGACTTTTGAAAAAATAATTGTCGGTGTCCCCTAATCCTTTGGGATTTTGCTATTAAGAAAGGCCTATTACCGGACGACTGCGTTGAAAGATAAGGCTGTTATTAATATTGGTGGGTAAACTGCGTTAATTACAAAGACCTTTTTCCTAAATGAGTTTAGAGACCTCGGGCTAACTAATTTCTATAGACACTTTAGGAAAATTAGCTGAATATTCCATTAATAATTTTGCTTCTCTTTCATAATCGCTTTTGTCTATTTGAGGGGCTAAATAATTACAGCAGCTCGGGTCAATCGAAGGTTAAGCTACGCTTGCCGAGTTTGGCCCGTGGATGGGTGAACATCTATTACATATCGAGATCCCTCCGGGCCTCGGAAACTACGTTAAATGGCTGTCATTGTAGATCTTTGACAGTTGTTACGGGCAGTCAGAAGCGCCGAAAGCCTGACAACCAGTCTTACCAAGGGGTGGGTATTGTAATACCCAGTAACTGGGTTGTAAAGGTCCGATAGGTCACTCCATGTAACATACTGGTATTCAGCTGCATCCTTGGAAAAGACGGGGCAGATGAAGATGTCATTTGGTCTTTTATGCTGACACTGACGTTATAACTATGCTAATCCAAATATCGTAAGCACATTTTCGGTTTGATTTAGGTACGGTTTTCCGATCAGAGAATAGGCCATCTTATCTCTTATTGTAAATAACCTAAAAGATGATAAATGTGTGGGTGGGGTAACGATCAACCTATGTAGAAACAAACGCTTACGTATTTGAAATGAAGTTCCCTAACGCACTCTATACTAAAAAAAATGTTTACGAAAAGAAAAAAACAACCGTATTCAAGTCTTTGGATCTGTATTTTTTTAGGAAGATGGTTGTTTTTTTAATTTTTGTTTTTCACTTTTTGGCTATCGTAACAACCCCACACCAATTCGTATACTTACCACTACTTGCTATGTAAACAACAGTAACAGGAAGTATTATTATATTATCAAGATACACAAAGATGATTAAATAAATACGTATTATCGAAGCTAACCCAAACAAAGTTAATAAAATGTAAAATGGGACCACCGCACAAGCTTCTTGTACCAAATGAAAAAAGAATTTTCAAAATCGGTTCACAATTGACGAAAATATCGCTGAACATACATTTAAAAAAGTATACATACATGCGAACATATATAACCTCCTCCTTTTTTGAAGTCGGTTAAAAAGTGTAACCTTTTGACCGTCACGACTCTTTTTTTTCCTTCAATAATCAACGTATGAGCGTAACTCATACGTTGTTAATTTATTTCATTGTGTTATTATTCATTAAGTACTTTATTTTCTTAAACATACATAACCACAAATATTTTCGGCAACATTTTCAAAATTGTTATCACACAATTATCATTTACAGCGACCGTCAACCTAGATCCGCTGCTCTCAGATCTTATCAAACCTCAATTGTTCCAAGTTCGCGTACACATTTATGGTACTTACCTACAGATAAACGCGTACATTTCTCATAATGTGTGTAACTTTATTGCTCGATAAATTTTATATAGAACTTCCTCCCTGAGCAAATTCATACCTTACAATACTAAAATCTTATATCTTAGAAATAAAACAAAGAGAGAAAGTAAATATGGATTTCACTTATATTAAAATTTGATTTTAGAGAAAAAACAATGGCGATTTACACTCAACGAATTTTACAGAAGCGACTAGAAAACGTGTGTTGCCACACGTCATAAATATTTTTAAGGCACATTAAATGTTGCACATAAAAAATAAGAAAAATAAACAAAATGATTAAATTTGATTCTAAATTATTAAATAATAATAATAATAATAATAATAACATACTCAGAATCGCACCTTCCAGAGTGATGAAAGGTGGATTTATAGGGCTTGGGAGCGACCGGACCAAGGTGTGGCTGACGCGCGCCTTCCGGATGATGATGCCATGTGTTCTTTCTGGCGGAGTATCTGGTCGGCGCCTGTCAACCACACCGAAGGTGATTGGACTAGAGAAGTCGAGCGAGCCTGCGATCCAATACCAGAAATGGGGGCTATTACCATCTGCCCCCAAGATGTAGCTCGTGCAGTTCGTCCGTTGCCCAACTGGAAGTCTCCAGGGCCGGACGGGCTGCACAATTTCTGGATCAAATGGTTCAAAAGGTCGCACGCTCGCTTGGCGGCTCAGTACCAGACTGCTTTGGAGTCTGGTTCGCTACCCCAGTTCCTAACGACAGGAGTTACCCACCTGCTCCATAAATCTGGTAGCACCGCGGAACCCAAAAATTATAGGCCGATCACGTGTTTACCGACGGTCTATAAAGTTCTTACTTCCATTTTGAGAGCTAAAATTAACAAACATATAGACACCAACTCCATCATGTCTGCCTCTCAAAATGGATGTAGGAACGGGTCCCGCGGTACTAAGGAGCTACTCCTCATTGATATGGCCATTAGCCAACAGGTTCGCCGTTCCCGAAAAGATCTATCGACATGCTGGATAGATTATAAGAAGGCCTATGACTCGGTGCCACATACATGGCTCAGGAGGGTGCTGGAGTTGTATAAAGTAGATGCAACTCTGCGCACCTTCCTGATGTCGTGTATGGGGCAATGGAGGACGGTCCTTCGCTATCCAGGATGTCGCAATATCCAGAGGAATAGCGAGCCGATAAGGATTGAGCGAGGCATATTTCAGGGCGATAGTTTGAGTCCGCTCTGGTTCTGCTTAGCCCTGAATCCTCTAAGCACATTGCTGGAGGATTCAGGTCTAGGCTATCGGCTGAGGAGAGGTGGTCAGGTTATATCTCACCTTCTCTACATGGATGACCTAAAACTCTTTGCCCCCAACAATTTGCAACTGATGGAGCTACTGAAAGTAACTGAAACTTTCAGTAGCGCCATCAGGATGGAATTTGGTGTCGACAAATGTGCGGTCATGCATGTAAAGCGAGGGGAGATTGTGGAATCCGTGGGAACACAGCTCGCGGATTCCATAAACCTTAGAGCCCTCTCCGCATCCGAAACCTATAAGTATTTGGGTATGTCGGAAGCGTTGGGTATCAATGTTACTGACATGAAGCAATCACTGAAGGAGCGCTTCTTTGGCCGCCTGAAGAAAGTATTCAATAGTCTTTTATCAGGCGGAAATAAGGTGCGCGCCTTCAATGGTTGGGTCATGCCGGTTTTGATGTACTCTTTTGGCATACTCAAATGGACTCAGACTGAACTCGACGCCCTGGATAGAAGGGTGCGTACGCTGCTGACTGCATATCGAATGCACCACCCACGGTCATCGGTAATGAGACTGTATATCCCGCGAAAGTGTGGAGGTCGAGGCTTTTTAAACGCTAAGATCCTCCACAATCGCGAGATATGCAGTCTCAGGGAATATTTCCTAGAAGCCGACGTGGGGATGCATCGAGATGTGGTCGCGGTGGACAAGGGCCTCACCCCGCTCGCCATGGCTAAAGAGAACTGGCGCAAGCCTGTAGTGCTTGACACTAACGATCGCAGGGAGGTATGGCAGAGTAAGGAGCTTCACGGACGCTTTTTCCGGGCCCTACATGGACCCGATGTAGATTTTCTAGCGTCCGTAGCCTGGCTGCGTTTTGGTGACCTCTTTGGGGAAACCGAAGGTTTTGTCTGTGCAATTATGGACGAAGTTATCATGACGAACAATTACCGTAGATTTATTGTGAAAGACGGCACGGTTGACATCTGTCGGGCATGCCACCGTCCGGGAGAATCAATCCGACATATTATCTCCGGCTGTTCTCGTCTAGCTAACGAAGAGTACTTGCATAGACACAACCTTGTAGCCAGGATTATCCATCAGCAACTTGCTCTGAAATACAATCTTGTGGAATCGGAAGTGCCGTATTACAGGTATGTGCCCGACCCAGTTCTCGAAAATGGAAATATCACATTGTACTGGGATCGATCCATCATCACTGACAGGACTATTGTTGCGAATAAACCTGATATAGTGGTGGTGGATCGAGTAGAGCGGCGCACAATGATTATTGACATAACGGTCCCGCATGACGGGAACCTCGTGAAAGCTGAGAAAGATAAACAAATCAAGTATCTTGACTTGGCTCACGAGGTTGTCGACATGTGGGATGTGGACTCAGCGATCATTGTGCCGATAGTCGTATCAGCCAATGGCTTAGTTGCCAAGAGCCTCGACCAACACCTAACGAGGCTCTCGTTGGGCAGCTGGATCAAGGGCTTGATTCAGAAAGCGGTACTGCTGGACACGGCTCGCATTGTCAGGAGGTTCCTCTCTCTGGAGCCCTGACCGCCGGTAGCTTGGACCCTGTTCCCGATACCGGTGGGCTACTATTTTTTATATTTTTAAATGTTTTTTTTAATGAATTTTATAAAAATATTTAAAAATGTACTTAATAAGTTTATAAATGAATAAATGATAATAATAATAAATACTTTATTTCAGACCATGGTGTCCATTTTGTTAGTAACAATGTTCTTATAGACTAGTGTTAGTAATACGCAAATCAATCACAATAAAATAAAGTAAATTCAACAATCACTACTGCGCCATTCCATGACAAATGACGCAGCAATGATTGATGAAACTACAGTCCAGCCGACTAGCGATCATGCTAAGGATGCTGTTGGCGCTGCTACGTATTCTATGCACCAAGGATGCGCACCTTTTACGCATCGTAGCATAAAAGCAGTCTACGCGATGTTCAGCAAACATCCCTGATGCACTACAGAATCGCCGCAGCCCCATCAGCACCCTGAACGCATTATTGAATTGGACTCGGAGAGCACTGTAAGACTTTTGAGTATAGTCGGCCCACAGGCTGCACGTGTAGAGTGATGTACAATAAGACCTAAAAAGTGTAATTTTGACTTCTGTCGAACAACGTGCAAACCTGCGAGCTATCATGTTCGCCCTCACTGCCAGCGCCCTCCGTTCCCTCTCTATGTCATCATTGTCCCTGAGGTCAGAGGTCAGCATATGTCCTAAGTACTTAAATTTTGACACTCTACGCAAAGCTTTATCATTTAGCGTAATACTGGGAAACACGATACCTGTACTGTTTCCTCTGCCCTCAAAGACCATGACTTCACTTTTGAGTGGATTATACTTTAATCCGTGTTCCTCGGCATATGCTTCACAGATGGTAAGCAGTTTTTTAATACCACATACCGATGCACTAAGTAGCACCATGTCATCAGCATAACTTATGTTGTTTACATTGATTCCGTCTATGTGACAACCTACCCGGGTGCTACTGAGTGCCAAAATCAGATCATTCATATACAGGTTAAATAGGGTTGGCGAGGACAACCCCCCCTGCCTCACCCCGCACTCCAACCTGTACGACTGCGACATGGTTCCCGACCATCGCACGCCATTGACCTGGTTTCCGTACCAGTACTTGCAGATGTTGATGAGTTCTATTGGTAGATTTGTGTTTTCTAACTTTTCCCATAGAATATCATAGGAAACCAGGTCAAAAGCTTTCGAAAGATCAAGAAAGCATGCGTGAACCGATGTTTGACGCCTTGTGTAGTATTTGACAGCATGCTTAACACACAAAACTGCACTTTCAGTGGATAGTCCGCCCCGGAAGCCGAACTGATTGTCATGAAGTTCAATGCGTTTCGTCAGCTGTGACTTCAACATGCTGTCAAATACCTTCGATACCACTGTGGCAAGAGAGATAGGCCTGTAGTTGTTCCTATCAGATAGATCAGCTGTCTTATTTTTAACGATAGGTATAACAATGGTCTTAATCATCTCATCAGGCAGATATGAGTGGCTCAGACAAAGGTTAAACAGCATAGCCAACAATCTCGGCAAGTGGGGTCCAGCATGCTGTAGATGTTCAATGCTCAACCCGTCATGGCCGGGAGATTTACCTCTAGTCATTGATTTGATTATCAAATTCACTTCTCTAGTTGTACATACAAAACCTATCTTTTCACCGTTCTTAACATTGATCACCGACTGTGAGGACCCCAACGGCGATTTGACACTAAAATGTTGTCGAAACAGATCTGCTATTTCACCGGCATCACTTACGCCGTCGATACACACAGGAGTAACCGGTTTGTTATTAAGTTTGTTCGTAGCTTTCCAAAATGATCGAAAATCGTTTTTTGAGTGATGAGAGGCCAAAATATCAATTTTTACCTGATCTTCATGGTTCTGACACCATCTCAGTCGGTTCTTAAAGATTTTCCTGGCCTCACACATCTCGTTATAAGTTGCACCTGAATTTGGTTTGCCATACCAACACCACAAATAAAATTTCTGCTTAGCTTCTCTGTGTGCCTCGGCAACATGTAAGTTCCACCCTGCCACAGGTTTCTTTTTCTTACGTATATGTTTACGATGTCTGCCACACAATGCTGCCTCTTTTAATATTTTTACAATATATACAAACTATCAATGACTTGTCTATGCTGCAAAATATTACAAGTGTAATCTGCACATTTTGTAAACTCCTCCGGAAAGTCAAGAAGTCTTAAGAATCTATGACATTCAGTCATGTATATATTAACTTGATCTACATTTCTTTCCCCCCATATAACATCATTTACAATCGGTTTATATTCTAGTATCTTAGGTGAGACTACGCCCAGACTACACTCCATTATTAACGGAAAGTGGTCCGACCACAGTACGTCATACTTGACAAACACTCTGCGCACTGACGGCACAGCTGCCTTAGAGACTAAACAGTGATCAAGCCATCTTTGCGATCCGTGAGCCTCGCTCACAAAAGTGAAACAATCAAATGAATTAGAAAAGCCCTTCAACATTTGTACATCAATGCAAGTCCACTCCTGGTCCTCACAAAATAATGATAGTTCATTATAAAATTGTTCAGTAGGATGCGCATTAAAGTCACCTAGTATGTATACACAATCAATGTTACAACTGTCTATGATAGCGCTTACCGACCCGAGGATGTCCGTAAACTCGACTAGATTCGCCGCTGTGTCCACAGGCATATAAACATTCACCACTAGTATAGACCGCTCAGGTAACACTACGCGTATCGCACATATTCGCGGATTATTGCACTGCACCACTATCACATTAGGAAACGCTTTATGCCGCCAGAGTATTCCGAGACCGCCGTGAGGACGTCCTCGTAACATGCCCGACGACATGTCCACCGCCGAGGTTCCCGTGCAGCTAAACTCATCATCAATACTGCTCAAGAATGAAATATCACTGGGCAACAACCATGTCTCCTGAAGAGCTATCATGTCACATGTTTTACACAGCTCACGTATTCCATCCACAGAGCGCTTGACACTCTTACAATTAAAAGTAGCAAAATTGTAAACGTCACTAACCATTTACTTTGTTATAATGACCGTTATCAGAAACTTTTACTGTCTCTCTCTATCTTTTCTTAAAATGTATGAAACGTCTGAAAATGATACCACTCGGCCATAGTTTCTCATCCAAGAACATCTGTAATTTTTTTAATTAAAGACCATTGCTTACATTTATTTAAAATATTTCAGAATATCAAAATAAAATTATGTTCACATTGTACTGAACATTAAACATTAGGTTTATAGAATTTATTTGTCATAAGGACTTAGATAACGTTCACTTAAAATGAGATACAAAGTGCTTACATCTAAGTAATTATAATTATCATATTTGACGCTGGGGTGTTGGTTACAGAGTTCATATACATATTTCTTAAGTTTTGTTTTAAATATGTTTATGTTCACACTTCTTTAAATCCTCTGGTAAATTATTTCAAAGCTGTACCTAACATAATTGACAAACGGTGAAGAAAAACATACAAAAGAAAAGACTTGGCAATATCGTTGTTTAGCCACACAGAGACCATATCTGATTAAACTGCGATCGTAATATCAAATGTTGAGGATTTTGTTTATTAACTCGTCACTAGATGGCGTTGTACGATTTCGATCGATTTGTGAATCGCGGTGTCAAGATTTTCCGCCGATAATATAGGGTCTTAGAATTTAAGAAATATTATAAACCACTAAACCACTTGTTTTCTACGGTATACACGTCTCACTACGTCTACGAATATACAAGAATTGAGCGAAAATTTAAACCTTTTTTCATTCTCAACCCCGGTATCTAACCCCCACTATAGCGAGGGCCGAGGGTTATACAATCGTTAAAATAAGTCTTATTACATAGGTCTTATTTTATTAAAGGTATTTTAATTATTTCTCCGTAAGGATTCTTTTGAATCTCTCAATCGTTCTTTTTTAGATTAAAACAAAATTGGTCGTAGTGTTTGGATCTCACTGTCTCACAAAATAAAATATTTTTTCTATTTCTTGAGTTACCGTGGTCCTAAAATAGGTCGAGTAACGTAAAAGCTTTTACGTATACACAATGTAGTTACAGTACACTAGGCTCCCAAGAGGGCAAGCTCAAACGAACTATACTATGTAACAAAATAAACGCAAGACCTGAAAGTAGTTGGTTTTGAATCGGCTTCTGATTCTATTTTCGTCATTATTTATACAAATTTGTTCATTTCTCCCGAAAAAATATTTTATCAATAAAATCTCACATTTAACGAAATTTAATCCTTAAGCATGCACGACCGAATTTACGTTTTTTACCGTTTTACGTTGAGTCAGAACAATTTTTTTATAAAATATTACATGGTTTTTTTTTAACTAAATTAAAATACAGATGTTATTTAAGTCGTATACTTTAATATTCTAATTGGGGTGTCTGAGTTATTTTTGTTGTCGTTTTTTTAGTTATACGTTGTAGAACGGTTACGGCACGTGCTACAACCGAGTTTTTTTGCTTCGTTTTTGTCAAGTTTCTACTAGCTTATTTTTTAAAGTAAAAGACAAAAAAATCTTCGAATAAAAATTAAGTAGAAATTATTAACGTCGATCTTTATTTAGGTGTTGGCGTTCTATTAAAATGACGACGTTTATTTAATTACGAAAGAAAATTCTTTAGCCTGTAAATGTTATTTTATTTTTATTTTTCTCGCCGACTGGTCGACACTTCACGCGACCAGAGGGCTGGCTCATTCTTTGGCCAAAGAATTAGCATTGCCATTCAACGTGGCAATGCTGCTAGTCTTCTGGGCACGTTTCCGGATGACAGCGATGCGGACGAATACTTCGACGCCTAAGTGTCCTTTTTTTTTTTGTATCTATTTGTGTAGTTATTGGGTATACAACATATAGTAACGGGTTTTTGGCCACAAAAATAGTCAGTAATGTCAAATACTTAATAAAACAAAGGTACTCGTAATAGGCATTTTTTGAAAAAAACATTTTTATCAAAATTCGAACACAATGCTTCTTTTTCTGTTGGAAAATACACGCGTTCTTTTTTCAAATAAAATCAAATCAAAACGTTTATTTCAAACCATAATGTACAATAAAATTACAGGTGGTAAATAAAAATATAATAGAAACAATTATGGACCCTGCCCAGCACAGCAAATTTTTAAATAGGTAGAGAGAGGAAGAGCGCTTTATCAATTTTCCTTATTATTAAATTAAGAACTATTTATATCCTATTACCTATGTATTTATATTTCCATTCATTCATTTATTCTATTAATATTTTATATGCAGGTCTATCCATTCATTTATTATTTATTTAATTATATTTAATATTGCTTATTTGTTTACTCGCTTAAAATTTGTTTATTATATTATTAATGTAGTATCATTATTAAGTATTATGGGATCATTTATTTTTATTATTTTACTTATTAAAATATATCTGTTATTCATAATAATGTATTATTATTATTGAATTTATCCGTCAAACGTTATCCGTTTTTACATACTGTATAGCACACATTCATAGGTGTTTAATTAATTAATTAATAAATTCGCACTAATATCTATACTAACTTTATTAATAAACATTTCACGAACATATAATAATAATTAAAGTTATTTAGTTAAAGCTATGTGTAATGAACACAAACTTTGAAGAAGTAATCTATTCAAATATCTTTGTTATGTTAATTTTGGTCTGTTTAGAGAGTTGCTCCTAAGCTTAAGTTTCAAGTCTACAAATACAGCGGGATGATTAGTTTATTTCATGAAAATTGCCTCAGATGATACAGGGTTAAGGGAGGTCGCACATCTGACGGAAGGTGCGTCGCGTATAGTTGGTCGCGTAACACCAGATCGGATAAGTAGATAATAAAACATTCAACGTTGCACACTCAACCGATGATGCATTTATGCGTCGAGCGAGTAAATACGCATAGACGCGACCGTCCTAAGATCGTCCATCTGATCTTCCGTCAGATGTACGCCCACCCTAAAGGTAAAAGATGCTGATAGACTTGAGCATTCATTTGTAACAGAACATCGAGCATTCGCCGTTTTTTAATTTGTCGAACTGAACAACGATCAGAGCTAACCGGTACATGAAGCTAAGATGACCGGTACATGAAATTATTTCAGGAACGTTATGGGAACCCAATAAACCTGATTTGTTTAATTACCTCACACGCAATGAATCGTTAACATGGCAAAACCCACGTAGCGATTGGCAGCGCAGCGTACCTTCGGCGCTCCCCGCCACGTGGTAGCAGGAACAGCTGATTTCACGCGTCATTCGTTAGAGTATTTCAACATCCATTGCTGGTTTATTTTTATTTTAGCTGTTGTTTACATTAATGGAGTGCTGGGATAGAGAATGTAATTTTAAATTGAAATAAAGGAATAGTAGCTGAAAAAACGATTTAAAAAATATAAATTTTCCTGAGAACATTTTCGGTCGAATATGATTCAGAATAAGGAGCTGAATGCACCCTGTTAGTTTGCGGAGGGCTGTCCCTTACACCCTGTATATGAATGTATCTATACGACTAATTTACCATGTAAGATTAGGTATTATTATGGTTCGCGCCTCCTAATAACTTGCCTACACACATATAATTCCGAGACATCAAAGCAGTTCACCCTAGTGGTTAGACCATATTAGCAAGCATTAATATAGTTCAACTACTGGTTTTCAAAGACAATAAGCTTATTATTAGATATATCGCAAGAGTCACGCGAGAGTATTAGAGTTATGAGGTAGAAACTTGACAGTGTTCATAAATGAGTGCTAATACACTGTCAAGTTTTCTGCACCACACCATATATTGTGTAGTGTTACAATATTGAACTATCTTTTCGTGTACAGTTATTTGCAGATTGTCAATCTGTGAATTATTCAAGTTATGGTTCGTAGCAATTGGTTACGAATCTAAGGACACAACGACACTACTGGTTTCTGTGAATTTCTATGAAGTACCTTCCGTAACTAGGGACACGTCGTTTTCATAGAAATACATAGAAACCAGTCGTGTCGCGGCGACACGTCACCTGCAGTGGCCGCCTGCGGTCGGCTACGGAATTGCACCTTTAATGAGCACCGCATACAGTCGTTGTTCCGATTTGACTTCGATAAAGCAACGAGACAGCAAAATATCATTTTGCCTGAAATATTCCGTTCAACTGTCGATTTGCCTTTAGAAGTCTATTACAATAAACGGGCCGATTCATCAGGTTAAGCTACGCTTGCCGGGGTTGGTCTGTGGATGGGTGACCATCTTTACAAACCGTGACTTCCCCGTCCTTCCGGCCTTCCCCGATGGCCCGGCTGTCATTCGTGGATTTTTGACGATTTTTGACAGTCGTAAACTCACACTCAAACTCACAGCGTTTATTTCAATTAAACCATTTACAGGCACTTTTTTGAATTCACTTCATTAATTGTCAAGGATTCAGTCTGTCAAAAAGATGAAGCTAGTTGCCCATTTCAAAGTGTAGTAGTTTCCTATGGAGAAGATCGGGCAAAAAACTCCACGGACACTCTTATAAATCAAAAAATTGTTTACTGACCTTTACCAGTATGAATCGTTTTGTTTTATTATTCATTGAAGCGAGACAATGCGACGATTTCGCAGTTCCTTCAACGATTACATAAGTTTTCAAAACACAAAAAATATAATATTGACCGAATAAATCTTATAAGAGCAAAAGATACGACAATAAGATTAAGGTTAAGTTGAAATGCTTGATTGGCTTTCTTATAATAAATTGGATTTAATCAAAAGGTACAGGTTAAGCTGGGTTATTTTATTTTACTGGATTTTTTATTGACATCTTAAGAAGAATGGTTGATGAAAGAGCAGTATAGGGTTTTGTACGGAAGGATGCTATTGCATTGCACGAAATAAAGCCCTTTATTCTTGAGAATAATCCTTTGTTGCCAAGCCGGTGCCGCGTGGAGTATTTCCAATCTATACAAGGCCAGAACGCAGCCATAGGAAACTGCTCGCGTATACATTTTAATGCTATTTTTAAATCTGTGATTACAATATATACACGAATTTTGCATACTGCTCATGTATAGTTTGTAATGTGGACGCGCGCGTTCTGTTTCCAAACTGTACTACTTCACTTACGCCTGACAAGAGTTTTACAAAAATAGTTTAATAAAATCAAAAGAAAAAACCGGCCAAGTGCGTGTGTGCGGACCACGCACAATGAAAGGTTCCGTAGTTGGGATGAATTTATCCCAAAAACAAATTTAACATTGTAGTTGAAAAACATTTTCTTCCATATGGAATGTATGGGAGATCATGTTTTTCAAACTGCAAATTTAAGTTGGTCGATTATTACTCGTTAACTTGTAAAGCCTACTTAGCTGTGATAGTTTTCCTT
The DNA here is from genome assembly GCA_916701695.1 of Agrochola macilenta. Lineage (NCBI taxonomy): Eukaryota > Metazoa > Arthropoda > Insecta > Lepidoptera > Noctuidae > Agrochola > Agrochola macilenta. The sequence continues at coordinate 5,332,654 of OU753564.1, read as the reverse complement.
TTATCTTCGTTATATATACTACTGCTGTGATTTTTTTCACAAATCCAACTGCAATCATGGCAGGGGGGGGAATATTTGACACTGACAAAAATTTGCACTTTAAAGCTTAATATTTCGCAAACAGATCCACACAACACACTGGTCACTGCACATTCGTATCATTGGCTGTATAGTGGTAGTCAGATAGCATGATAATCTTAATTGTAACCAACGACTTAGGATTAACTGGTAATCGGTTTATGGCTAATCCCTGACTCGTAACGTTCAGTAGGTACAGTACAGTATGACGTCAACCTACTACTTATATTCAATGATAAGGAAACCCCTGTATTTTGTCCGTCTCACACTCTTCTACGCTTTTCATTTTCCGAAAATGACAGCCGCGGGTATTTGCATTAAAGCCTAATACTCGGTTTCAGAATTGAGAATTTAAACTTGTATTAATCTACTTTAGTATTACTTAAAGTGATTTCTGGAATGGATGATTACGAGTTTTTGAGGGTCCCGTACCCGAAGGGTGCCAAACAGAACCCTATTACTAAGCCTCTGCTGTCCGTCTGTCTGCGGGCTGTATCTCATGAAACGTAATAGGTAGACAGTTGAAATTTTCAGTTTGTGTATTTCTATTGCCGTTATAACAACAAACGTTATAACATAAAATAATAATATAATAAATCTTTATTGGAACAAAAACACATTATACAGATTGATTGCGTACGTAAATAGCTACATTAGTTACAAAAATGTGTCGCTATTAACGCCCACCTCCAAGAGGGAGACGACAAGGTTTCAGATTCCAGTTAAAGAAAATACCGTTGGTTAAAAAAGAACAATAACAAAAATTAAAATAATTAGTAAAAAATTTAATAAAAAAAAAAAAAAAAAACTGATTTAACAAAAGAAGATGTAGTGTTAAATATTGTACGGTGTTACAGAATCCTTCTTGGGCGAGTCCTACTCGCACTTGACCGGTTTACAAAAATAAGTTCTCATAAAAACATACAAATTTTCTTGTTCCCAACTCATTTCTCTCTTTTCATTGTTATTCTTGAAGGAAAGTCTCCAATCATTCGCTGTTTTTATCACTCCAAGCAATAACACGCAAATTAATTTCGAAGCGATAATAATAAACGTCAACCACCCTATTTACAGCCTGTAATAAAACTTCTTTTAATTGACTTCTCAAACGACACAAAAATTTGATTCTGCTACCATAGAGAAGAAATAGGGCTATAGAGCCAGATTCAAAGTCAATTATAGGCTCTTTTGAACGTCAATATTTACAAAAAAAAAATAGAATTGTATCTAGTCGCCGCTTCCAAAAGGTAGTTTTCGTATGGAAAAGAATGGGCAAGAAACTCCACCGTTACTCTTTTAAAATGTTTTACAATATTTTGTATACATTAATTATACGTGAAGACGATGCACCTGCAATAAGATTACTATAACACAATAGGTAAAAATAATTAAAAATGAAACAATGACAGATAAACTAATTATGTGAGTTACATGGTGCTCACGTATTTACGAACATTGTAGAAGTATACGATATTACTAAAATGTTACGAAGTATTACTAATAAGTCAGTGTTTTTTTAAATCTTCTCTTTTACCTATAAAAGTCTGCTGTAGGTCAATCTGCCTAGCCTTTTCCCAAAGAAATATTGGGGTAGGCTTGCAATCTAACCGGAACAAAAAGAGATAAGATGGCCTATTCTCTGATTCGAAAACCGAACCTAAACCAAACCGAAGATGTGCTTTCGATAATTATTTGGACAAGCATAGTTAGTCGTTATGACCTCAGGGTCATAATAAAAGACTAACACTATTTTACTTGGAAATACTGCCTATCTCACCTCCACAACCCAGTTGCTGGGTTATGACTGGTCGTCAACCAGATCCACGAATGATAGCCGAGACCAACGGCTTAACGTGCTTTCCGAGGCACGGAGGAGTCTCGGTATGTAATGGTTGGTCACCCATCCACGGACCGACTGCGCCAAGCGTAGCTTAACCTTCAATTGACCCGTACGGCTGTTATTACTTAGCCACGAGCCTGCTGTAGGTATAGGTCATATAATGTCCTGCTTTCGGTGTTTTAATTGTAAAAGTAAAAAAAAACAATTATACTTGCTTTGTTGCAATCTATACTTTTCCATACTCATACTTAAAGTACGGTACCTACATAATTATTTACTAGATGTTGAAGGTGCCAATTTTATAATTGTTTTAATGTTAGGCGCCATATTTAGCAAGATGGTAGTCATTTGTGTTCACGGTTTATTTCCACTTGTAAAATTATTGTCGAGAGCACTTAAGGATATTAAATTAAATTTTACTGTGGCTTGTTAATGGTTATTAATTGTTTAAATAGCGCCGCACCCCTGCTTCGCACGGTTTTTGCAACTTGACATAACATTAAGATTTATTTTTGATGTGCTACATTTTTTCTCTCGCTTTCCTGCTATCTTTATGAGTGATTTCGTGAAAAGGGACGGAAGTGTTTAACAGGAAGCGGGAGAAACGCGAGCTATTTGATTTGAGCAATGAGCGCGCGCGGTGCTAGAATTGGCCGTCAGGTGAGATGTCAGATGTTAAACATCTTATGCGACTACATCAAGCCTAGCTCGTTTAAAAAAAAAATAGTTGAATATTAATAGACATAATGCTTCTGGAGTAAATTCTCTAAATAATGGTTAAAACCGTAAAAAACTGTGGTGCAATTTAGAAGAACAACGTGGTCACACAGACAGACACGAAACGCGATTTTAATTTATAATAATATGTACTCGTATAGTATAAAATCATTATGTTTTCATTTTATGGTTACGTGAGCCCAAGCAAAGAGATGAAGAAAATACACACAGCTGCAAAATAGAATGAAGTATATTCAAAGCAAATACCAGCAATATTTTCCAAGAAAACCCATCGCAAGCCGCATCTACAAATCCATGGATTTCGATTTGAAAAGCGATTCAGAATTATCGTACTTGGCATTCCATTTGCAAACAAATAGTCCGAAGTATCGGAAGCAACATGAACATAGCCACAATTTGGTCACAACTGCCCTGGCTACAACCATTTGAACCAACATATGGGCCAGGGGCCATAAATGGAAAGTTTCAGTATCTCAGGCAAACATTTGAACCAACTTTGGCTCAGATTGGGGAACTGCACCAAGATTTTGGAATCGAAACGACAATGGATAGGAAAGCTTACAAGCAAATCGGCGTCCCGCAAACGGAGTCCCATTTCCATCTGAATTTCATAACTGATTATACACAAAACACTTCACAGCTTCCATAAATAGTTTGGCCTCGATACAGGAGATTGAACATTCTAAAGGAAAACTTAATTTTATCTTCAGATAACATCAATAAACAGATTTATTGGGCCGTATAACTTGGGTTCCGTAGATTTGATGTTGAAGTCGGTATTACAAAACTTATGCTTTGTACATTTAGTATAATGGATTGCTCGGCAAATGTTGTCGAAATATGTTTCAGTTTGTAACAGGGTTTATCTGACTTTGAATGAAATATTATATCGGCCTTGTTTTAGTTTAGCGCGTTCCCAGGTCGTGCAAAGTGCCGTCCGATAAGGACCAGGCCCGGGCCGACGGCATGTTGTGTTCCACGCGCGCCTCAAAGAGATGTCAGCACAACGGAAGGGGTCCGGTAGAACCGATGCCTGCCGGGGTCGAGGGAAAGTCCGAAAAGGATACCGAGGCCCCTGGCAATGTACAGGCAACTGAAGGAACATGGGTGGGTTTTAGTCAGTAAGAGTCTGACACGCCCTTCCGCTCCGCCCAGAGCGGGAGAAGTTATTTGATAATTTCCCACCCTCAAAACAAAAAATATTGTCGGGCAAAGTGTTACTGGATTTTTCCATCTGGAATTTCTCAGTAGCAGCCCGGAGTTCTGGATTCGTGCCGGGTTGATGGCAATAGGCTCGCCACCTATTACATGAGACTTAAACATAACTGGCGAAATACGTGTGTAGGTACAATAGTTACACCTTGGCGTGATGTTATCTTATGTTAATTTACCTGACTTTACATATTATGTAATTTCGATGTCAGTCTAGCTACACATGATACTAATAACATTGATATATTACAGCATAATCAGTCTATATTGTTCCCACTGCTGGGATACCAGGCCTCCTCTCAGTGACAGGGGGTGGGCCGTTATCCACCACGCGGGCCCAGTGCGGGTTGGTAGATGTCACATGTCTTCATATCAGGGGGCCTAAAACGGCCACATCAAGCAATTCCTCTAAAAGCAATTCATTTTCTGAATTCCTAGCAATTCCTTTATGGTGACACATACGTAATGTTAGCTGAATCATATTCAATTAAATTCATATCAGAATCATATTTGGTGTAAATATTGCCACATGAAAAAAATTAAGACCGTAATTTTACGGGATCATTTTTCTTTACAGTTTTTATTAATCAAAGGAGCTCGTGGCTAAGTAACAACAGCCGCACTGGTTGATCCATCAGATTAAGCTACGCTTGCCGGGGTTGGTCAGTGGATGGGTGACCATCTCTACATACCGAGACTCCTCCGTGCCTCGGAAAGCACGTTAAGCTTTTGGTCCCGGCTGTCATTCGTGGATCTTTGACAGTCGTTACGAGTCGTCAGAAGCCCGAAAGTCTGACACCAGCCTTACCAAGGGGTATCGTATTACCCAGTTACTGGGTTGTGGAGGTCAGATAGGCAGTCGCTCCATGTAAAATACTGGTATTCAGCTGCATCCGGTTAGACTGGAAGCCGACCCCAACATAGTTGGGAAAAGGCTAGGCAGATTTGAGTATTTATTAATCAAATGAGATTTTTATTTTTTATTTCTACAGTTTAAATGTTATAATCGAAAACTGTCAAACAGATGAATTGCGTAATATGAATTAAGAATAAGAATAAGAATGATTTATTGGTAAATAAATTTCAATAAGTAATGACATTGTATGCTTACTGTAACTAGAATATTTAACAAAGTATTAAAACAGTGGTCCCCAAACTAGGCAGTGCCTGTATCTTGGGGGTCTGAGTTGCACGCATTTGTGAATTGAACGCAGATAATATTATGAATTGTCAGATTGTGACAGTTTGTGTGATTCATATTAATATCTTATTATGATTCTGCCAAAGCAGCCGAGAGATATTTACAGAACGTAATAAATTATATAAGTGTGTACCTACATGAGTTTACGAGTATAGTCGCCCTCATATTCACAAAATATTTGTATGCGAGACGTTTTCATACGTGATCGTAATTCTCTGTAAGTCTACTTAAATGTACGCCACACACAGAATTAATTCAAAGGCATGTTTAATGGACTCGTGGCTAAATAATAACAGCAGCACGAGTTGTACAAAGGTTAAGCTACACTTGCCGCGGTCGTTTCGTGGATGGGTGACCATACATTATATAATGAAACCCCTCCCTGCCTCGGAAAGCACGTTAAGCCGCCGTTGGTCATTCGTAGATCTTTGATAGTCGTTACGAGTCGTCAGAAGCCCAAAAGTCAGACAATCAGTCTTACCAAGGAGTATCGTGTTACCCAATAATATAATAATTGGGTTGTCGTGGTAAGATGGGCAGTCGCTCCATGTAAAATCTTACTGGTATTCAGATTCATCCAGTCTGACTGGAAGCTGACCCCAGGTGATGATGATGATGTTCTGTACGTGAATTAACGAAGAAGCCCGTTCTAACGAAACTGATGACTGTTCTTACAAATACGAGTATGAGACGTAATGAACTGAAGATTTTTAAGAAATTGGTCTTGAGATTTTCATAATTACGACACAGTATAAATAAGTAACAGTATTATATCTTCATAGAAAATCTCAGTGTATCGAGTACACGGCAGTTACGCTTGGACGCGGAAGGTTTATCTACAGAGCGGTCATAGATCATTATTTCGAGGTCACTGCCGAGATATAATACTGTTACTTATTTATACAGTGATTACATGAGATTCAATTAACTATGACAATTAATTTATGATAGTTTTAGTAACAATAAAAACAACTATGTAAGCCTACCCCCCCCCCCCCCCCCCCTGTATAATTGAAAGTGCGCAAAACTATAGGTGACGTGAAAAAATCGAAAAAATCGCCAGTTTCTTAATAGGTAATAGGTAATAGGTAATACGGGCTGGTATCCGCAACTCCACGTCTAAGCGCGTATTTTGCGTACGGGTGGGAAAATCGGTTATTCGATCCACCCCAGCTCCTCAAAGAAGGCCAGCAACGCCTTGGTGTCACTGACAATCTCACGTAGGGTACCTGGGTTACCGAAGTACTTTGCCCTGTATGCGGCGACCGCCGGGCAGTATAACAGCACATGAGCTGCTGTCTCGTCGTCCTCCATGCAGGCTCTGCACAGCGGACTGTCTGTGACTCCTATTACAAAGAGGTGTTTATTAAATGACCCATGGCCAGTTACAGCTGCTGTGACTGTACGCAGCTGTTGTTTCGTTAGTCGGAGAACCTTTTTCGTGAGGCGGCCATCAATTGTAGGGAGTGCCTCCTTAGCCTGCCTGCACTCACCGTGATCCAACCATAGTTTGTGATGTTGGTCCCTGGTTCGTTTCCTTACCAGAGTGCGTAAATACCCGAAGGGGAGTGGCGCAATGGGTTCGGGGCCCACTGGTGCCATGCTCGACCCTCTTCTGGCAAGTTCGTCGGCTGCGTCATTGCCCCGCGAACCGCTGTGTCCTTTAATCCATTGAATGGTAATGTTATTGAGGCTACCCACCTGGTTAAGGCGCTGGTGGCACTCGTGTATCAGCCCAGAGTCAACAGTGTGGCTGTTTAGCGCTTGCAGAACAGCCATGCTGTCTGAGAGTATCTGAGAGCCCCGCAGAGCTACGAATCTTCACGGATGGATCCAAAACAGGTAGTGGCACAGGTGCTGGAATCTTTTCGGAAGACTTCAACATACACATAGCCACACCATTGGTAGTCCATAACACAGTGTTCCAGGCCGAATGCATGGGTATATCTCTTGCCGCGTTAGCCATCATGGCCAGGGAAGTTAAGGACTATTCGCCAGTTTCTTACGGTATTGGTTCCCACTAATACCGGGAAGAAACTGGCGATTTTTTTGTATTACGGGCGGGAAAGATCACATGGCGGGTCTAAATATGTTTCCAAGCATAAAGCATAGTCGACAGTCCCCCCTGGCGAAACATCTTCAAGCTTGAATTTTTCGTACGCAGTGGCTCAGTTCCACATTTGGGTTGATAATATTCTCGCATTTATTTTATTGAGTTTGTGGTTTGTGGGGCCGCCATCCAACGCATTATTGAGCATACAAGCAGACAATACAATTTATGAAATATCTAAATACCTTACTATCCTATCCTATTAACTGAGCAATATATATTTGTAATCACATTCTCGAAAACGGTTCTAACAATTTTGATGAAAGTTGCAATATATATGGGGGCGAAAAATCGATCTAGCTAGGTCTCATATCTGGGAAAATTCGTTATCTCTATTTTCATCCGGTCACGCAGGTAATATTATCAAAATATATGCATACAAAACCTCGATAATTTTTGGTGGGTCACTAGTTTATTCAAAAATTTACTTCAGGAAGTGAAAATTTCTTCACAGAATATCTTTCAGCCCTAAGGTAGAACCTGGAATCTCACACATAGGCAGTTTTTTTGCCAACAGATATAACTGATTAAAGAAGAGTACAAAAAAACCGGCCAAGTGCGTTTTGGACCACGCACAATGAAGGGTTCCGTAGTTGGGATGAATTTATCCCAAAAATAAACTTAAACATTGTAATTGTCAAACCCCACACATCGATATACGTCACGGTCGATTCTCCAACCGCAAATGTAAGTTTGTAATCGCAAACAAAAAAATTGTTATATGATTAAACTACAAATTAATGATTTCAGACTTTTTTCTTTACTTGTGCTTGTGTGAAACCTTGCTTCTTGCCAAATTTCATGATTCTAGGTCAACGGGAAGTACCCTATTTGATATTTGGTTTATATATGACGCATAAATGGTCGTATTTTTTTATTGCGTTGACTTAGAAACTTTATTTTTTTAGAGCTTCCGTAGTAGATCTACGTATTTAAAATTAATTTCAACTTGATAACTCCACGCGTTCCTGAGAAAAATGGTCTTGATAGACGGACAACGAAGTGATCCTTTAAGGATTCCGGATTTTTCCTTATACTCGTACTGTACGGAACCCTAAAAACAACCTCCTTTCACAAAAAACCTTTTCACCGTCCATATCAAAGACTCAAGAGGCTATTACTTGACGCATGTAAAAGGTTTATACTGATATCGGGTTGTAGCAAAATTAAAACGTATACCTACACGTCCTTTCGTTAGCCAAAGTGTTTAATTAAGTGGCTCTACGTAGGCAGGCCTTGTTCACGTTATGAAGGCCTTTTGTTCAGCCATATTGGAGGGCTTGACGTGACGATCGACAGTTCAGTGGAGTATCGGGCGGTAAAAGGTTTTTGTATAGTTGATTAATGGACACGTTTATTTTTTGGGTGATTTTTTAATTAACTGAGTAAATCATCTCCCTTTTGCAGGTGGGGAAGAACAAAAACTATAATGCGTCACTTAAGAATAGTAATAGACATATTTGGTAAAATAATTCAGAAAATGTTTATAAAACCAAATCTGATCTGCTCTAGGCCTGCGTTTCTTCTGACGCGGAGCTGGGCGGAGCGGAGCTTAGCGGTGTATGAATGAACTAATCACAATGCTTGAAATCTCCGCTCCGCTTCAGTGGAAACATTATAAGTGGAGTGGAGCGGAGCTAAGCGGAGGGCAGCGGGGCTGTGCGGTGCGGGGTGAAGGGCAGCGGGGCGTTCAATGTTATTTCATCTGCTTCGTTATCGTCGTCTTCTAGTAGAGAAAGATATAAAAGCGCTGCTTTCTTTTTTATAACGAAAACATGACGTATGATCTCTTTGAAAGATTGATTGTAACTGATCGGTGCATCTTGCTCAACGTCACTTCACTCCACACCGCTCCGCTTCAGTGGAAACACTCACCACTTTTCACTGCTCTTCTCACCTCCGCACCGCCCAGCTCCACCTTAGTGAAAATGCAGTCTAAATAAGTCTAAAAACAAATGAATTCGTTTAGTTTCAAGCGCGCTATTCTGATTTTATAAAAGCCAACAATTTGGGTGTAACAAAGCCTTTGCAAATGTGTGTTCCTATTGTCAGATTTTTTTACCCAGTGAAACGAAATCACAACGACCTACATTTATCCACAACAATTGGAATACTTACAAGAACTTTGAAATAAAATATGGTTCAAGAAGAAACAAGTTTCCTTACAAATTCTTCTATATTTGTGTTTATAAATTGCTGCACAAGTTTTTCCTATAACAGGGAGCATTTTAATGGCTTCACGGCAAAGAGGGTAGTTGCTAACGGCTGTAGTTGACATTACGTTGATTTCAAAGAAACCCGGTGCCCTATGTATTGCAGTTCGCGCCTCGGAGCCCTGGTTATGACGTCACTGAGAATCTTGGGTAGGTACTTGTTGAGAGGGTTCTGGTTTTTATAGGGAGATCTGCAAATAATATTATGGTTGAGATTTATTAGCGGTGACTCTGTTCAGGATTAATCATTTATTATAATGTTTTATTATTGATAGGGAAAATGATAAAACAGCAAGTTTCATGAAAAAATCTTCAATTATTTCATTAAACATGGCGATGGCTTGCTTGCAGCATCCGTTATTAAAATGTAATTAATTAACACTTACACGAGAGAACCAATTTTATTGACTGTACCAAAAACACACCTCATATCAGTTACAGTGACAGCAAAACTCTGGCAGAAAACCAGTGTTGCCACCTGGCTGATGAAACTGTTAAAATCAATTGTTAAAGCTGTAAATATGAGTGGGCCCAAAACATTAATTCAAGAGCGGTTGATATTTAGTTATGATATAGTGAGGGTTGTAGACAATGTAAGTTATTTAAAAAAAAATCTGCTTTGTACGTGTCGGACCACGCACAATGAAGGTTTCCATAGTAGGAATGATTTTTTCCCAAAAACAAAACATTATTGTTGAAAAACATGTTCTCCCATACATCGATATACGTCACAGTCAATTCTCCAACTGCAAATTCTTGACAGACTGACTGACAATGAAGTGATCGTCTATTTCCATTTGGGTTTCGAACCCTAAAACATTATCTTACCCGGTCTTCTTGTTCATAAAATTAAAATGGTGTCAGAGTAAGTTCAATTATGCAAATTGCAAAATGGTAGGTACCTGTCAAACTTTTTGTTTTTATTCAAGTGCGCAATAGAACCGCTTCGAAATCTTCGGAAGTTGGTTAGAAACGATTTTCCTTTTAAGATAAGGTTAGAAACTTGGATTACTTTGAGTCGGAAGGTAGTTGACGATCCGTAATCAGGTTGGATTTAACTCGATTACATTAATTTTGGTTTTAAAAGTGATCTTGGTTTGATGAAATAATCGATACAATTTTGTTAAAGGAGTAAAAGGAAGGATGTTTTGTCAAGTCGTATGTAAATGCTTCGATGTCTATTTAGATTCTAAATAGACATCGAAGCATTTACATAAAGTTTAAATTCTAATACATATATGAATACATTTAAATCTTAGATCGATTTGAAGTTGCCATGGCGGCGAAAGGATTACCCAATAAGCGAGCGTGGGAAACTCGGTTATTGCTAACTCCGTCTCGAACGTAGGTATAGGATAGGCAGGAGCTTCTTTCATACGGGTGTAAAAATGAAGAAAAAGTGATGATTAAAAATGGGGTAATCTTTGTGCAAAATATGTAATATTTTACATTACTCATAAAACTGCAAGATACAATATAATCTTAATATATATAAATTTTATCTTGACAAGACTTAAAGAGTTTATCTTGGACATTATTGACATCGGTGAAGGAAAAACATCGTGAGGAAACCTGGACTTATAGTTAATATAAGTCTGAAATCACCAACCCGTCTTGAGCAAGCGTGGTGATCAATGCTCGTGCCTTCTTTGTATGAGAAGAGGCCTTTTGCCCTGCAGTGGGACAGTAACAGGCTGATATTATTATTTCCTTTATTTAACTATATATACATATAAATTATATTTTTAAATATTAGAATAAAAAATATAAAAACATTTAAAAATATAAAAAATAGTAGCCCACCGGTATCGGGAATAGGGTCCAAGCTACCGGCGGTCAGGGCTCCAGAGAGAGGAACCACCTAACAATGCGAGCCGTGTCCAGAAGTACCGCTTTCGCTTTTTTATCCAGCTGCCTAACGAGAGGCCTCCTCAGGTGTTGGTCGAGGCTCTTGGCTATTATGCCATTGGCCGTCACGATTATCGGCACATTGACTGCTGTATCCACATCCCACATGTCGACAACCTCGCGAGCCAGGTCAAGATACTTAATCTGCTTATCTTTTTCAGCTTTCACGAGGTTCTCGTCATGCGGGACCGCTATATCAATAATCATTGTGCGACGCACTAATCGATCTATCACCACTATGTCTGGCTTATTGGCAACAATAGTCCTGTCAGTGATGATAGATCGATCCCAATACAACGTGATATTGTCATGTTCGAGAACTGGGTCGGGCTCATACCTATAGTACGGTACTTCCGATTCCACAAGATTGTATTTCAGAGCAAGTTGCTGGTGGATAATCCTGGCTACAAGGTTGTGCCTATGCAAGTAGTCTCCGTTAGCCAGACGAGAACAGCCAGAAATTATTATTATTATTATATATATAAATTACGCGTCACGTTGTTTTTCCGCCATGGACTCCTAAACTACTTAACCGATTTTAATGAAATTTTGTGAATGTGTATTGTTGGTTCCAGGTTGAAAGATAGGATAGTTTTGGACTCGATAGGGGGCGCTCCGTGCGAAGCAGGGGCAGGTCGCTAGTATATCTATATAAACAAAAACCAATTGCCTCATGTACCATCAAAGAAGTTCATAACTAACCACCGTAAGGACTATTCTTGCTTGCAGCGCTCGGCGGCTATAGAACCGGGCCGGTAACAGATGTGTTCATCGTGTTCACGGGATTTTGTTTTCAAACTGGTTAGATATGAACTTCTTTGATGGTACATCATGATCATCACTTGAGGACGGATCAACCGATTCGCAGATTTTTTTTTGTTGTGTTCGTTTGAAAGTTTGAGGTTTGTATGAAAGAAAATGTGTGGAAAATCCACCAGAATAGTCGGAAATTGTCGGGTGACACCGGGCATGAACAGCTAGTCTTGCTTAAAAACGCCATTCTTTTTTATTAGTTACACCAGCCGATGTTCTGCGAATAATGATCAAATTCTGTAAAGTTATGTTTATTTTCTCCTCGTTGTTTTATACCTACATAATTTTAACCCTTAGGCTCAATTTACATTGCCGCGGAACGTAATGGAAGAGAATTTTTGGAACGAAATTGTACAAAGTATAATGAAGTTTATGTCAATTGTGTAACGTACAAACTCGATACGAGCTGCTAGCTGCGGGAATTCCTGAAAACGCGCGAGCTTCTCCGGAAGACACGCGACCTATTTTTTAGGGTCGTATCTAGTTACTTTGTACTTTATACAATTGCCATAAAGTTCAATATGCTTTACAAAATTTCACTTCCGCGGTAATATAAATTGACCCTTACTTTTATATTAAATGTAAACATCTACAAAAATAACTTCAAACGCTATTTTAATAATAAAAAGTAATAGCACGACGTAACGCTTCTTAACACGTACCTAATATTAGTATCTGCTGTTAATATAGCGTTATTAATAACTGGCGTCTGAAATAAACAGATTTTCATTTACCGTCGTGTAACGGAATCATAAATTATTTATTAGCTATAACAGCCTCGGTTATCTATTCCTTTCATATAGAAAATGGTAGGTGTTATTATTAGTAAGGATACTGTGATACTTCCTCGTTGGTCTAGTGCAAGAGTGGCCAACTTGATTAGATCCAAGATCTACTGTTCACTGACGAAACTCTGTGCGATTTACCAATTACATACTTCTTGAAATTTAAAATGAAACAGTATACAATAATGTAGTATTTTTTATTTTATTAAGAGGGAAAACAAAATTAAGCATTATTCTTAGTAACTACTTATTTATATTAGTGTGTGCCTTGCGTCTGAGCATCTTCCGCTAGATTAGCATAGTCAGGTTTGTAGTTGGAAATTGCTCTGAAGCAGATGATCTTCCCGATGAGTACTCTGGCCTCATTAAAATGACGCTCAATCCTGCACTGCTAGGCTGGTGTGGCGGATTTCAGCCGTGCAGCTCCGTCAGTGTTTGGGAATTTGACACGAGCTTTACCTCATGCCGCAATACAAGCTTGAATGTGGATCGCAAAGGTCTGCGCTGTCAGATATATAACGTTTTTTTGGCTTGCCACGATCTACTGGACTAGGTAACAGCAGCGATCGACCGGTGGGCCACCCCTGGTCTAGTGGTCACAACCGCTACTGCTGCGCATCGTCGTGGGTTCGATTCCCAAGTGTTATTGGGTTTCCATCTGGAATTTCTCAGAAGCACCCCGCAGCCTGGATTTGTGGCCGGTTGATGGCAATAAGCTCGCCCCCTATTACATGGGACTTAAACATAACTGGCAGAATGTGGGAGTACTATAGATACACCTCTGCCTAACCCAACGGGGATTGCAGGAGTGATGTTATGTTATATTGTGATATTTTAGAATACATATTTGGCTTTTGTATGTATATTATTTACCTGTTCTGCGTTTTAGAGGGGCTCGTGGCTAAATAATAATAGCCGCACAGGTCAATCGAAGGTTAAGCTACGCTTTCCCCGGTCGGTCCCTGGATGGGTGACCCTTCATTATATACCGAGACTCCTCTGTACCTCAAAAAGCACGTGAGGCTGTTGGTCCCGGGTATCGTTCGTAGATCTTTGACAGTCGTTACTAGTCGGTAGTCATAAGTTCAAGAGTCTGACTACTAGTCTTACCAAGGTTATATATCGTGTTACCTATTAACTGGGTTGTGGAAGTTAGATCATGCATCAGTCAGTCAGTCAGAGCAGTCGCTCCATGTAAAATACTGGTATCCAGCTGCATCCGGTTAGACTGGAAGCCGACAGCAATTTAGTTGGGAAAAGGCTAGGCAGATTGATTTTCTTACCTGTTCTGTTTTTTGGATAGAAAACACTTATTGCGGGACCCAAAAACACCCTTTTCGGGTTGCCAGCTAAAAGGGTCAAACCATTCCTAACAGGTTAACCCGAACCAAAGTGTTAAGCTAAATATTAGTTAATGAAATAAATCTAACACAATGTTGGATTCATACTCGATAATCCAAACTACTCGTAATATTATAAATGTGAAAGTGAGTTTGTTTGTTTGTTACGCTTTCACGCTAAAACGGCTGAACGAATTTGGAAGAAATTTGGTACATTAGTAGACTATGACCTGGGTTAGGACATATGATACTTTTTATCTCGATATTCCCACGGAATCGTGACTTATGCGAGTGAAACCGTGGAGCACAGTTAGTAGTCTGTTATTCGTTTTTTCCCGTGGCTCCGCTCGCGTGGTGGTTGGAAATTATCCCACGGAAAGTTAGGAACTACCGAGATAAAAGTATAATTTGTCTTAACCCAAGTCAACTTGTCTAAGCATTGTATAATTATCACTTGCTTCAAAAACGGTGAAGGAAAACATCGTGAGGAAACCGGCATGTCTGAGAGATATTTTTCGACGGCATGTGAAACTATGTGTGAGGCCCATGGGCGGGTTTAAAACTCTGACACCAGGTTAGTCACTAACCACACGAAAAAAAGAAGAAGACCCAAATCAAATATAATAATAATAGGCTAACTATATGCCAAATATCATTGAAATCCGTTCAGACATTAGGACGTGAAAAGGTACAGACAGAGAGACAGACAGAGTTATGTTCGCAATTATAATACTAGTAACTGGTCGACTGAGCTCTGCTCGGGTGAATGTAGAGAATGCTCATTTAATAGTATAGAATAATTCATACTTATTCCATCCATGTATAGTACATACTAATTCCATGCTGCCATGATAGTAGGTACTTACTAATTCCCTGCTGCCATGTCATTATTCTAAGGCAGCCATCTTGTTCTAAACTTTGGGCGACCGAGCTCTGCTCGGGTGAAAATACGGAGAAAACGAATTTTCACAGATATGAGACCTAGCTAGATCGATTTTTCACCCCCGTAAACCCCTAAATTGCATCGAAATCGTTAGAGCCGATTTCGAGAACGTGATTACAAATACATATACAAATATTGCTCATTTCAAATTTCGTATAGGATATGGAAGTATGAACATAGTATAAGGAGCATTTATCATTTAACATCATTGAAGGGAAACATTTCCTTTAAACCAAAATATTGGTTACGTTATTCATGTTGAAATTATACATTTATTGACAGCTTCATGATGAAACGAACTTACCTCCTATTAATTATACTTAATACTTTAACCGCCGTTAACTGTAGGACCCTTTAAACTAAGGTTACTGCGCCGCATTTCCCCGTGTATGGTTTAAAGGGAAGGGTCTCGGGTAAGGGGTTTTCCGTTGTGTTTAACGCGGAAGTAGCCTAATATAGCTTGATGATGATGAAGTGTGAGGAACGGCGATAGATCTTAGGGTGCGGAACCATTTGGTTCCATAGATACATTTTGATAAAAGTTTATTGATGATGAGTTCCTATTTTAGAAAACGGTTCCGGGGTCAAGAGGAAGAGTGTCCGTGGAGTTTCTTGCCCGTTCTTCTCCATAGAAACATACTGAGTAGGTCAGTTAAAAAGATGAACCTAGTGGCTAGGCTAGAAGACCGGACCGGACATCAAATTTTGCGTCCTAGAGAATGGATTTGTCCCCGGCTGCTGGCAATAAGCGTGCACCCTAGTAATGAGACTTAAACATAACTGGCGATATGTAGGTGTACTATAGATCTTTGCCTAACTCTTCTGAGAAATAGGGGTGCGTATTATGGTTCATCATCATCATCTTTTCAGCCGAAAGATGTCCACTGAGGGACACAGGCCTTCCACCGAGCACCGTCCCTTCGACCGATTATGTGCTTCCCGCAACCAGCGGATTCCTACGGCCTACACAAGTTCATGGGTCCTGCTTGTGGGAGGCCTTCCAATGCTACGTCTTCCAATACGCGGTCGCCA
This sequence comes from Agrochola macilenta, assembly GCA_916701695.1. NCBI lineage: Eukaryota > Metazoa > Arthropoda > Insecta > Lepidoptera > Noctuidae > Agrochola > Agrochola macilenta. The sequence goes on along the minus strand of OU753564.1, from coordinate 5,316,441 downwards.
CTCCAGAACATTTCGGCCCCATCGGCCATCTGTTCTGCGTGTCTCTGCTGTTTTGTTCTGTATTATGATTATGTTATTTAAATTCAAAGAAACATTTAAAAACAAACCGTTGACGATCAAACAACATGATAAACGAGACACACTCATATATTTTTTAATTGAGAGTACAAATTAATTACTAGGCATGGGTTCGATATATCAAAACGTAACTTATATCGGATATGTGTTTATTATCATACCATATCGATATCTAAATATACATAACCGTTTTCACAAAAACTTCATCGAGCTATGGCTTATCCAAAGCGCAACAACGAGAACGAACTACGAATAATGTCGAATAAGTAATAACGAACAAAACGCAAACTTCACATCACGAGCGATATGACATCGACGGTTTTTATTCGCTTTGTCTCTGTCTTACCATTCAATGTTTTACTGGCGTAAAAGTGATGAAGCGAATATTACGTAACTTCGGCTAGTGATTGGTTATTTGGTTAATAATAGTGCGTGCGTAATATCTATATCCTAACGCGCTAGCAATAAGGTCTAGTTTCTATTTATTTAGTTACAACAAATATTTTATAAGTTAGCAACTTTAAAAAACGAAAGCAAAATGTATTAACGGTAAAAGTGTGAGTTTGCGTTTCGTTCGTTTCAGTTACTTGTGCAAATCGTACTACTGATATCGATATCTGAAAACGGTTTTCGATATCGATATGAAAACTGAATATCGGTTACATATCCGTTAGCAACTAAATACGAAAACGCCCATGTCTATTAATTACCAAAGCTTCTAAATAGATACCAAAACCAGCATTTGCAATTAATCACGCTTAACTATGCTTATTGTAAATCTGCCATCTGCATTGCCCGACAGATATTTTGGGGTAGGTACATTTCTCCCCCGGCATTGTTTCAACGCAATTTGATTTATTACGTTATAATTTGGTAATAATAATGAAATGTAGCTTGAAATAAAATTTACCGGGAGGTCGAATAAACAGAAATTTTATTAAACACTGAATTTTCAATTAATGTAAAAGGTTTTTGATGTAGTACTCGTAAACTGACTTAAAAATGGTCCCTTGTTGGTATCGTGAACGGGGCAACTATAAATGTGTTTTATTAAAACGCTGTCATAGATCCATCTGCCAAGCGTAATTACCAAATAACTAGTTCGTAACACTAGAAGAAGTGGCTATTCTGTCTTAATGCGAATCTGAGTAACCCGCGAAATTCAAATTTTCTTACGTTTTTTTACAATTTGCATTATCGGGTTGTATGTTTATCTAAATATGATTCGCGGCCGTATCAAATATTTATTTAAAGAATTATAATTATAAAATCATCAATACAACTCTATAAGTTCATATAACCCTATTGAATGATTATTTCATGAAATCATGACATTTGACATATTTTTTACGGTCGCGAATCATATTTTAATCCACAAGCAACCTAACCCTGACCTGCAAATTGCAAAAAACGTAAGAAAATTTGAATTTCGCGGGCGTCATTCCGTTACTGGATTGCTTTACTGAAGAAGTGGGTATTCTGTTGCAAGTAAAATAATTGTCAAAATTACACACTTGGTATACCAACATTTTATCCTCAGCATTTCAGGTCGGAATCACTTTGTCATTTTCTACGGTTACGTGCCTACCAACTCCTACCACCGCGGTTTTACCATTAATGCGATAATTTTATTACTTTCTATTGTGGCACGCACCGCTATGTTTTTGCAGACCTCAGCATTTGTGGCCAAAAAGACTTATTGGAGCTTCATATTTTGAATAAATTACCCTAAAATTGTAACCAAATATTCTTCTTCATCTTGCCCAAACATCATTCATTAGCCGTCTTACTTTAAAAAGAAAATAACAAAAAAAAAATTAAGATTTTTTTTATTGCCGAATGGTCCTGCTCTTGACCTCGATCTCGCCTGTCGGAAAGCGATGGATGAAGGATATGATGGAACGAGATATACTGAGATTTATTAGCCGGTTGTAAATGTCAAGTTTTTGTGAATAGGAGGATAGCTATGAAGGATAGAGTCTATCATCCCGGGCTGTTTATTATTCTACTGAAGCTATAAGTCTCTGTTGATAAGAAAAGGGTTGTTTTCGTTGTATCGAAGATGGTAACAATTTGTTACTTTGTGAACAGACGTTGTAGTCGAATTGGAAAAATATTTAAGGATAAAATATGTTTTTTGTTTTTTTAATATTTTATTTCTCATAAACCTACTGTGGTATTCCATTATTTGGAACCACATCTTTTAGTTTATTTACGTATAAACACGTTACTCTTTCTTTATGTTATTATATTAAACAAACCACCTTTTGATATATTTTCCTATTGATATTCTATGACACTTATATTTAACTCACTTTTATATTCTGTAGCACTGTTTACCTCTGTAAAGCATACTTTTAATTATCTCTTGTTTTAGCATCCAAGTCGATTTTATATTATTATCTTTCCCTTTTGTAAAAAACTTTAGAATATTTATATTCTGACGTTTTCATCTTAAACTGTCATCTGTCGTAATTTACTTTTCTAAAACATAGACAGAACACATCATAGATAAGTACACTCTATCTTCTCTCATAAAGTGGGTGTACATACTGAACCTTCGCAATAAGCGTAGATCTAAGATTTCTCCTCTGTAAGCCGTTTTTATTAGTGCTGGTCATATCTAAATTAAGAATTGAATATGTTTTTAAAACGTTTAAAATATGACACAGAACGATAAAAACGGTCTTCATATTTTTCAGTCTGGTCTTGTCTTAGCCCTCGGAGAGTCGTATTTTTAACTTGAGACAGTCGCTGTTTTTCTGCCCTTAAGTCTGATTTGTCGAACAGTTAGCTACTCGAATATTAGTCTCATGTAACTAGCATAACTAGCGTGCGCGGGTGTTCTAATCATACTGTGTAACTTGAACTATCGACCCTGAGTGTATTATAACAATAAACATTCTAATACTGTGTAATACCTGTGTTTAATTCGCTCGGCACTCCTGCCTAGCCTTGTAGAAGGTTCTCACTTCAAAAGAACTCTAATCACGTGGCGTGAGGCGCCGCGAGTACACGCACACAAAGACCTCCGACGCTAGACGACGTTACTCTCCGAGAGAGACCTCCGCCGTCACCTGTGACGCTAGCGCGGTCCTCCCGCTAGGTGAGGCGCCTCAAAGCGCCTCCGAGATCTACAAACTCTCACAACCTCCTCCCTATTCCACAGGCTGGAGTGTATCTCTAGGGTGGATAATCCTCGGCCCAGCCTCCTCCACGCTGCCTGCGGCCTGCCTGCCTGCCTGCCCACCTGTTCCACTGCCTGCCTGTTCCTGCTTAACCCGAGCCTGTCCTGTCCTAAACTAACCTTTACTTTTGCTAATTTTAACTTTTAATTTTAATACCTTTTTTATTTTTATTTAATTTGTGACCTACGTTTCCCTCCACGGAGGAAAACGTTACGTTACAGTTTAACACGCAATACCTAGAACTACACACTCCCCTTAAACATACTCGTTAACACTCTTTTACTTAGACACAAAAACATTACAGCTTAACGCCTAACTTTAGAACTTTACTAGATTATATCCTCTTATACACTCGTACTTTATATTTTCTTACTTTTACCGCACTATATTTTTAACGTGGGCTCGATTTTTCAAAATTCAAAAAAATACTTTATCTAGTATAAATTTTTCGGATATCCTTTGGCAATTATATTTTTCCCTACTTACTTCTTAATCCCTATAATCTCTTATCTATTTTCTAAAATGAAACTTCAATGGAGTACCTATATCTTAAAGGAACCCCTAGAGGATAATTTTTCTTTAATTTAAAACAACATATAAACATATTTAATTTGAATAACTTAAACGGACTACTTCAGTCATATACAATTTCTTCACTGTCCGCAGTAGACTTTCAAATTATTTTTTCATAGCTTCTTTACAATTATTATTATTATACCCTTTACTTTTTGTATCATATACACCAACCCTCACTACTTAACCCTTTAGGCATATTTTGTATCCCACCTTTTTTTTTAATTTTAACCTCGGCTTTTCAGCCATCTTATTCCACTTAAACTCTTTGATGAGCGGTCCCTACACAACTCATTAAATAAGTATGTGTATACCTTCTTCCCTCTCAAAGGAAACTCTCCTATCTTAGAGTAAATCCCCTCTCTTATAGGGTAAACTCTTCTTAACTTTTAAACTCTACGAGCGGTTCCTACACAACTCGATAAACAAGCCTATGTGTATACCTTTAACTTACGAGCGGTTCCTACACAACTCGATAAACAAGCCTATGTGAATACCTTTAAACTTAATTCTCTTAAACTTAGGTTTCCCTTAAACCTAGATTCTTCTTAATACCTTTATAAACTTAATTCTCTTAAACTTAGGTTTCCCTTAAACCTAGATCCTTCTTAAACTTGGGTTTTCTTTAATCCTTTAATTGGGTTTCTTAAACTCCCAACTCTTGAGCGGTTTGGCAACTCATTTAAAAAAGCCTCCAATGCCTTGTAAATAGCTTCATAACGGGTCTTCAAACAGGTGCGGGTTACGACACCTAATTAAAAAAATAAGCCTTCGTAATTTTATCAAAATAATTCCTTGAGGAGTATGCGTCATAGAACGTGAACCATATCCCCTATGTGTGTTTGAATGAGAGTGTTTGACGAAAGTATGAAAGATGTTGTGAGTTAGAACAAGGATTTATTTAAACATTCAAAATTTTCAACGTATTGAAAAATTTTCTTGGGTTGTCGGGGAAATGTGGTATTCCATTATTTGGTACCACATCTTTTAGTTTATTTACGTATAAACACGTTACTCTTTCTTTATGTTATTATATTAAACAAACCACCTTTTGATATATTTTCCTATTGATATTCTATGACACTTATATTTAACTCACTTTTATATTCTGTAGCACTGTTTACCTCTGTAAAGCATACTTTTAATTATCTCTTGTTTTAGCATCCAAGTCGATTTTATATTATTATCTTTCCCTTTTGTAAAAAACTTTAGAATATTTATATTCTGACGTTTTCATCTTAAACTGTCATCTGTCGTAATTTACTTTTCTAAAACATAGACAGAACACATCATAGATAAGTACACTCTATCTTCTCTCATAAAGTGGGTGTACACACTGAACCTTCGCAATAAGCGTAGATCTAAGATTTCTCCTCTGTAAGCCGTTTTTATTAGTGCTGGTCATATCTAAATTAAGAATTGAATATGTTTTTAAAACGTTTAAAATATGACACAGAACGATAAAAACGGTCTTCATATTTTTCAGTCTGGTCTTGTCTTAGCCCTCAGAGAGTCGTATTTTTAACTTGAGACAGTCGCTGTTTTTCTGCCCTTAAGTCTGATTTGTCGAACAGTTAGCTACTCGAATATTAGTCTCATGTAACTAGCATAACTAGCGTGCGCGGGTGTTCTAATCATACTGTGTAACTTGAACTATCGACCCTGAGTGTATTATAACAATAAACATTCTAATACTGTGTAATACCTGTGTTTAATTCGCTCGGCACTCCTGCCTAGCCTTGTAGAAGGTTCTCACTTCAAAAGAACTCTAATCACGTGGCGTGAGGCGCCGCGAGTACACGCACACAAAGACCTCCGACGCTAGACGACGTTACTCTCCGAGAGAGACCTCCGCCGTCACCTGTGACGCTAGCGCGGTCCTCCCGCTAGGTGAGGCGCCTCAAAGCGCCTCCGAGATCTACAAACTCTCACAACCTCCTCCCTATTCCACAGGCTGGAGTGTATCTCCAGGGTGGATAATCCTCAGCCCAGCCTCCTCCACGCTGCCTGCGGCCTGCCTGCCTGCCTGCCTGCCCACCTGTTCCACTGCCTGCCTGTTCCAGCTTAACCCGAGCCTGTCCTGTCCTAAACTAACCTTTACTTTTGCTAATTTTAACTTTTAATTTTAATACCTTTTTTATTATAATTTAATTTGTGAAACGTTACACTACATGGGCACTTATGGAACGTCAGAAACTAGGTGCACGGTTCCAATTGGTCGTTTTCCTATGGAGAAAAGCCGGCAATAAACTCCACGGTTACTCTTTTAAAAATAAATGGCTTTTATAATGTTTTCACATTACAGTGTTATTCGAGAGGACAGTGTAGGCCTGTCAACAAGTACCAGGTACTTAACAAAATAGAAAATGGTCTACAAATCTACAGTCTGTTAAGCCTACAACGTTCTCACATTCACAAAATAAAAAATAATGTATGTATAGGACAAATAAAATAATAAAATATAAACCTATTTAAACCAAATGACATGGTTGCCACTAAAACCATAACAGATCTGAATTAATATCTGGTCCAAAAAAGCCACTAACAAATAGTTGAAATTAGAATTGTAGGTATATAATGTCAAATGTTGAAAGGATTATGTCAAGGAGGTATGTAAAAAAAAGAAGATAAACGCTATCCTACGCTATGGGTTATCCAGGTTATAAACTATCTGTGTACCAAATTTCATCCAAATTCGTTCAGCCGTTTTTGCGCAAATCCGGAACATATACCCAGACAAACAGACAAGCGGACAAAAATTCTAAAAACTATATTTTCGGAATCAAACATTTCCACACCTCGAAGCAATTACTTTTTTTTTTAAATATTCAATGTACAATTTTGGTAACTTGGTGGCACAGTCGCTGAGCGATAATGGCTTTTTCTCAAACATGCTTGGAAATTCGAGGATATATTTTGATAACCTTCTTCGAGATATATGTCATGGAAATAAATGATTCTACAAAATGTATTTTTCTCCACATATTTCTAAGTACAGAAAAAAACGAAGTTCTATTAAGTTTTGCGTGGAATATTTTAAAATTCAACGAATGTATGTTAATAAGTTATGACATTTATGCATAGTGTTCATTTATCTTCTTGATGAATGAAGACTATGCATATTAAATGTACAATATTGTTTGAAGAAAAAAGACATGGTTTTCACTACTGGTATAGGCAAAACGTATTCCTACGTGATTTAATTATAAACTGGCGACCCGATCCTGCTTCTGCACGGTTTTTACGACTCGACAAAACATAGAGATTTCTTTATTATGTAAGTTTAATAATCATGTATTATACATATAAACTACGAGTATAAAATTCCCTAAATGATGGTGAAAACCGCATCGAAGTCCGTTGCGTAGTTTAGAAGAACAACGTCGTCAGACAGACAGACACGAAAAGTGACTTCAATTTATAATATACTATGTCCTCACAAAAATCAAAATAAACATGTACCTACCTCTTCTTAATAAAAATAAGCAGTTATTTTATTGAATTTTGGCAGGGTTTATGGCTACGTAACTAAGTTAATAATTTAAAGTTAGTGAATAATTACTGGCACATATGAAAAAAAATAACAAAATTCAAAATATATTTATTCAAACTAGGCTGAGAATCAGCACTTTTCGAACATCAAAAGACAGTCCCCGAAAAATGCCCACCCTTCACCACTTCCTAGGAAGTGGTGCAACAAACTCCCCAGCAGCACAGCTGTCTGTTCAGTTAGAAAAACTTGATTCTATACAATAGTACATAAGCAAAATCATTTACATTACGCAACACAAAACTACACGCCAATATACCAACAATATAACAATACATAATAATCCCTTCCGGGTCGCTGCGTATTTTACATCAATATTGTGTGTGGATTATAAACTATCCTAATTACACATATACGCGTGGGAAATGCTTTCATGTTTCATTAGCAGTCAATGTATTAGAGAATAAGTTTTATAAAAATGTTTTTCTGCATCCGCGAACAGGACGATGAACCGAATCCGTGATTCTTTTCTGCTTTGAACTACATTCTTTCAAAACGAGAAATTGTTTGCATCTCTTCCCATTCAAATTATGTTTTAGAGTAAGGTTCATTCCAACAACATTTAGAATTGATATTAATAATGTGGAGCAACTTTATCGCACTATTCGTTAACAATGATAACCGACTTATAAAGTTCTCCATAATTCCCTAGGGCAAAATAATATTCTAACAATCCAGTCTAGGATAAAACCATGTGACCCAGTCAAAGTTCTAATCTAATAACCACGACAAAATTAGTCTTTAGCCGCAAATAGTTTAGCAATTGGGAAATGGTAGTGATCCATGATTTCACGCGCCAATATACCCAACCAAAGGGCGCAGAAGTAATCAAAGTTGGCCCAACTATTCACTTTGAAGGCGGTTTGAAGATACTAGTTCGTTTGTTGTTGGTGACATATCGATACTAGGTGTTGGTAAGCAAATGTTTGATACATGCTAATTTCAGACGAAGGTAATATACAATGTCGATCCCTTGATTCATTTTAAAGTGCGTAGTTTTCAGTGAAAGACTATTATACTTGTAATAAGCAACTTTTTAAGGATAATCATTTATTTTAATCTATATGTTCTCAATGGCAAACCGTATTTAGCCTGTATTTTGTTTAATGTTATACACATTAAACGAAATACGGGTTTGCACTAAGAACAATTAACCTTAAAAGGTTTTTATCTACTTAAAAAACAGCCAGTAAACTGCTCAAAATAGAGATTAAAAAGAACCATAAAATCTTAACGCCCCAAAGTAATTACAAAATCAGGGGCGTTAATATATTTTGATAACTGAAAAATCAAGTAATTGACCTAGGTAAGTATAATAATGCTTATAAAATATATAGTATTCTAATATCTCCTCCACATACCAAAAAACCCTTATCGTTATCACCATTCCAGTTCGAATATCTCCGATCCAAACGCTCACTCACATTGATCCGACGCCATTTTTATTCGGTATTGTTTTCCGAGGCATATCGTGTTTTGTGTCACATGACATGTTACATTATTGTTAAGAATACTTGAACACATCTCGCTGGGAAATGTCAGCCTGTCAAACTGACAAAATTGTATTAAACATTTTATTGAAATGGGAGCACTGGAAGTTGCGAAATTCAGTTGTTTTTTTATTTTGTTTTTGTTTTTCTGATATTGGTTTTGTTATGTTCTTGGCAGATGATACTTTTTTTTTTATTGTTTGTAGGGCGTTGATGCTTTCGCCAATTTATATAAAATACACCACGGGAACGTACTACCCCGCTTAAAAGTAGTAAATCCTGTGTTAATCCAGGTTATATACTATAAATTAGTATTTTTATAGAGCTCTGTAAAAGTTTTTTTTTTTTTTTGTAAAAATTACATACTGCTATCCAATTATTCTAGTTTATAAAAAATAAAAAAGATGTAGGTAGCTAATAGACTAAGCGAAGGACTGTTCGCTCACACCGCGGCATTTTACTTATTTTAGTATTTTAATACCCGTCGTAACTTCTAAACGAAATCTCCGATTTGAATAATGTAAAGAGAAATTTATATAACCAACCTTCTTATGACATTATTTAGTTTGATAAGGATTAATATCATGATAAGAATATCATCATCTTTCGATTCTATCCGTGTTTTGATTGACTAATTTGAACAAAAAACGGTTACTGACTTAACTATAATACTCGTAGTTAGATATATATAAGTACTATAAACATGTTTTATATTATTTTATGTATTCATATTCGCAGCGCACGCGAAATAATGACTTGTAGAGGAAATGTTTGATAACTTGGGTTACATTATTGCAATTTTCGTAGTAATTCTATATTTTTTTTGCCAAATAGCATACAGCCCAACCAACCCAGCGCTGTCTAAGCACATTAGCCGACCACTTCAAAAATCTAACGTAGCCTTGAAGATTAACAGTAGCCTTGAATGCATTATTTGTCTCAACCTAGTTAATAATATTGCAAACACAATCATAATCGTGTAAAATAAGTGCTAACTACTATGTATTTCCGTAATATACATTTTTCCCTTAATTATTAGTATTTAAGTAGATTATAACATAATAAATTAACAAACTATGTCACTATTCTTAAAACTTATGTTCAATATTGTTTAAGAAATCATTTGTCCAAATAGTAATTGTAAGAACTCATGCCGCCTGTGATACAGGTTTATCCTAGTACAGGCATCATACTTTGTAATACCAACATTATTTCTAAGATGTTTATACTGTATTTTACCAATTTTTATTTTTGAATAAATGTTATTATTATTATTATTAGCCCATGTTACTCTCTGAAAATGTAGCTTTCTAAAGGTGACATAATTTTTTAAATCGGTTTATTATTTCTTGAATTTATCCATTACAAACAAAAAAACTAATATTTTCGCTATATTCGTTTAGGTTTAGGATTGACAGTTCGGTGTCCTACTTTTTTGTTGGAGTAGTGAGTCATCCTCTTCCATTGATATCAATTCGATTAATGATTGACGTGAAAAGGCCGGTAAGCAGTAACCTTCTTTGTGATAATAATAACCATAATCTGCTAATAATAATCCGTCTGCCAAGCATGGCGATGTTGGGTAGTTGCCTTAATTATTATTTTGATCCTATTATTATCATCCGTATTTATGTTATGGTTAATTATTAGGATATCAATTCCTAATAGTATGGGTAAACATGTCGATTTGTAGATACACCATTAATAATTATTACGAAATGTCTCATAAGCCTGAACAATTATACACAGACGTAGTCGTTTAATTAATTTGGCATCAGTGATCATCAAAACAGTGTTTAACAAAGTAATATATAATTCGCTTTTAATTACATGAATAATGAACCTAGATACTGGGCTATTAAGGTTCAGTCGAACCACAATCATAATAAAAACTACCGAAAAACACAATAATATGAAACAAACAAACAACATAGATACATACATTGTAAAACACACTATTAATAATTATTACGAAATATCTCACATTAGCCACGATAATTATAGACGTAGTTTTCATCAGTAATCATCAAAACAGTATTTAACAAAGCAATTATAATTCGCCATTAATTAAATTAATTATAAACTCGTACAGACAGACAGTCTCTAAAGGTTCAGTCGACCCACAATCATAATAAAAACTAATGACAAACTCAATAATATGTTGTTTAGAAACACGCATGACCCACATTCTCAAACATCTGTAACTAATAACCTAAAAAAAAATGCCACCTCGGGTCAAAGGAAAAGGCCAAGTTTCCACTTGAAATCACCTAAATTGCAACCTATCAATTTATAAGTCTGTTCCGTTCCTTAACCAACGATGTTATCAAGACTTGCTAGATTATAAACTCTGACCGCTTGTTGCCATGGTAACGGGTTAACAGACCAGCAATGGCGCGAAACGGCTGTAATCGCTTCGTAGCCTTAGCAGTCTAAAAGCGTAGCGATGTAGCAAGTTGCTACGTGATCCTCCGTAGAGGATCTACGAAGTTGGATGTATGAAAATTTCTTCCATATTATTTATCAATAAGTTGCCAAATCGTCTTGAGCAAGCGTGTTGAGAGGCCTTTGCCCTGCAGTGGGACAATAATTGGCTGGTATTATTACTATTATTATATTTATTGCAGAACCGGTAATATTAAAACAATTAATGTTCTGTAGTTTTAAAATTAAAATAATACAAATCAATGTTTCTAATGTTTTATCTGGGAATTTAAATGGAATAATTGTGGTTATATTCACGGTTCAATAACCATGCAGTTATTTTAATTAAAGTAATTAAATTATATAAATGCAATGAAATATTGTGTTTCAATTGCTTAATGAACTGTGATGCTAATCATCGGTTTTGTTAAATAACTAAAATATTCATTCGGGCAGCGATAAGGTCAGAACTTGGTACATATTTTGTTTGAAGTAGGTACATGGGACTTAAACGTAACTGGCGAAATGGGTGGGTGTACTATAAGATGCACCTCTGCCTAACCCTTCGAGAGAAAAGGCGTGATGTTACCCAAAATCAAATAATTACTATGTCTAATTTGCGTGCGCAATTTATTTGCCAAACATGTAAACAAACACGTGTTTTCCACTTAGACAAACATCAACTTTATATCAGTATAAATAAAGTTGATTTTAGACTGACTAGTATTGTTGAAAAATTCTAAAAAAAATATGAAGTTGTATCGCAAACTGAACCTTATGTGTAGGTATTACAGTTGTTTTTTCTAAAACTCGTGTTTGTTTACATGTTTAGCAAATTAATTGCGAACGCAGATTAGATAGACAGTCAAAACTGCTCGTGGCAAAGGAGCTCGTGGCTAAGTAATAACGGTCGCATGGGTCGATCCACCAGGTTAAGCTATGCTTGCCAGGGTTGGTCCGTGGATGGGTGACCATCTTTACATACCTAGACTCTCTCTCCGTTAAGCCGTTGGTCCCGGCTGTCATAAGTGGATCACTGACAGTCGTTACGGGTCGTCAACCAGTCTTACCAAAGAGTATCGTATTACCCAGTTACCGGGTTGTGGAGGTCAGATAGGCAGTCGCTTCATGTAAAATACTGGTATTCAGCTGTATCCGGTTAGACTGGAAGCCAACCCCAACATAGTTGGGAAAAGGATAGGAAGATTGAAGATAAATTGAGACAGTCAAAGCCAAAGTCAAAGTCCTCGAAAAAAAGTCGTCGCGGCCAACAGTTGGCCGCTAAATGCCACAATGACGCGACGCGAGAGTAAGACGTAGCTGTCACGCAAACCAGTATAACAAAGTTGGCTTGTTTGTTTAAGTTCTTATGCAGCGCTACACTCTATATATACCGAAACCTTTGATTATTTATCTATATGTCTAGACATAATAATACAGATAAATAATCAAAGGTTTCGGTTCTTGAAAGTCGTCGTCAGTCACGTCGCTAGGCATTATAATGGTAAACCTGTGAGAATTTTCAACAATAGTTTTCGGTTTCGCTAGTTCTGTGTTTGTCTTTTTTGCCTATTAATATGGATATAGTATTCGTCACTCATTGCTGGCTCCATTGAGTGGGAGTGAGTTGTGAGTCTTTGATTGACTTACTCTTCTAGGTACCTTGTAAGGGTCTCAAAAATATCATCTGGTTATGAAGGAAACGCCACGCCACACACAACACGGAACTTTTCAGGACTTTCCAATTTTTCTTCCTAAGTTTTGTGTCAATTTTTGACCGCCAGATTTCAAAGTGAAATACCCCAAAATATACATTAAATATTATGTGCTTCTAAATCTTTTTTTAAATATGATGTGTCAGATATATTTAAATGGAACATGTGATTGAGTAACCCAAAATATGACAAATAAAAAACAAATATTTTGTCCAAATACATTTTCATTCGAATTGATTAAATTTGAATCATTTTTTTTTTAAACCCGTCCTAATCAATTACATTTCCGATTACTGGCGGTCGAAAGCCCATCCCCCTTAAAGGTATGATCACACTAACATGTCGTCACTTTGCAGACAAACAGCGGTAGTCGCGTAGGCAGAATGCCGCGCGCCGGCGCACTCTTGCTGGCGATAGCGGCTGTCCTACTCGCCGCTGAGTGGGTCCATGCCTCATACATCGATCCTGGTAAAGTATACAAAACTTAAACAGTGTGTATCTGAACATTATCAGATGTCGCAAAAAACTAAGCAGCTGCCCCATACAAAACTTGAAGTTTTGTGTGGCACAGCTGCTTAGTTTTTCGCGGTTACGATCTTGGTCTCATGGAGAACGTGCGGGATATAGCTACTCCCCAATATTTGGAATAAAACCATTCACTGTGATAGGATAGATAGTTTAATCAGCCAGGAACACTCACAATATTATAGTACACTAAGTAGATTGATACAATCAGAAAAACAAGTGATAGTCGCACAATAGAAATAATGAGAACCTGGATTAATAATTAACCAACACCAAAAAAATTACCGTCAGAGTTTTCGTCCATAAACGTAGTGATGTGTCACTATCGTAGTGATGTTACATAGTCATTCAGGTGAACGATGTGTTCAGTTCATCGCCACAAACGTTGTTCAATTTGATGGCCTTAATACGACACATTTCTGATACACGCTGTGTTGTAGCATAAGAATAATGAAAGAAAGATAAATAATGAAGAAAAATAAAGAAAAGTTACAATGAAGGCGCTCTAAAAACCTGAACTTTTAGAAATGTACATGGACTTGAATGTAGAGCAGTAGTGGTTCAGTGGTAACAGCCCCAACTCACGAGTTGTTGGTAGTGGGTCCGAACCCAGGCATGCGCTTTACTTTGTGTAAATAGTTTCATCACCACTGCTTTCAAAACGGTGAAGGAAAACATCGTGAGGAAACCGGCAGCCCACTCTGGGCTGTAATCTACCACGCAAGCCGAGTGTGGGTTGGATGTCACATGTCTTCGAATTTTTCCTCTTGAAGAGAATAGACCAGTGTCCAAAAATTATGTATGTTAGATTTCATGTCGTACCACTCCATTTTTGAGTTAATTTATTCATAAACACAGCCCAAAGTTGATTACAGTTTTTAATAATAGTTTTATTTCTATTTCGAACATTCGACAAAACATTCTTAAAGATAAAAATCCAATACCGTTTTTGTTTTTAATCCACTTCCGAGAAACAATAAAATCTTATGTTCTTCTATAACAACCTTTTCCGTAATTGACCATCCGTGAAAAACAAAAAATGAATGAAAATATCTGTTTTTAGAAGTACAATTTTCTTTATGTAAATTACGGACTTGAGAATCATCCACTTTTATATTTTGAACAACGAAGTTCCGAAAACACTTGGAGGAAGTATAAAAAGAATTTACGGAAAAATATCATTGAGATGGCAAAAAAAACTTAATTATCTTGTTGAAAGGCAAACATTATTAAAGGTCCCCCCCCCACAATGGAGACAATTTTTCGTCGCAATGAATATTGTGTGACGAAATATTCCGAAATGAAGTCGTATATTTTTTCTATCATTGTCAACATAATTATATTTAAGTAGTTACTCAAGAACCGAGTGACAAAGCAAGTTGTAATGGTATATTTTACCACGTGCCATGTCTACCCATGTTTGAGAATAATAAAAATAATAAAAAAAATGTGCCAAATTTCATCCAAATCCGTTCAGCTGTTTTAGCGTGAAAGCGTAACAAACAAATTCACTTTCGCATTTATAATATTAGTTAGGCTAACCGTAAATAATTAATAATATTGATTTCAAAATTCTACTAAATGCCTTGTAATTTTGCAGTATTCCTAGAACCTACAGGCTAAGGTTGTCGTACTAAGTACTTATACTCCGTAGATTTAGGTAGGTAAGTAAAGGTAAACAAATAAAACCATTTGACGGGAGAGCTGTTTAGGCGCCTAGTTTACCGACTCAACGATATACACTTCAGTTGGCATTGTACGTCACAATTGTACTCTTCAATTTAGCAACAACGTTAAAATTCGTTGAGGTTTAGAGAACCTGTTTTTTTGGGCTCTTTACAATAGACAGATTACAAAATTAATATTATTGTTATAAATCTAACAAAAAAAATGTGCTCCAGCAGTAACAACTACGAAGAGTAGTTTAGGAATAAATCATAAAGTTTAAAAGAGGAAACTTTCGTAAAAATCGAAAATAAGTTTAATTTGTTTATAAAGTATTTTTTAATGGACAAGAAAGTGTCATGTATAAAAACAAAACCTGTTTATGATTTGTTTACCTTTAGTTAATTACCAAAACCAATGGAGTATAAGAGCAATGGCTACTTTAAACTCCAGTCTTCATTCACGTTTTAGTTAAATGTTTCACTAAACAAAAACTATAACAAAGCATTTTGTCAACAGGAGAGGACGACGTTGAAGTAAACCTGTCTGATTACGGAGAAGATCCCGCTGATCTGCAGCTGCTCCAGGATGTTGGAAAGTGAGTTCTAACACTTTACATATAAAGATCAAACTTGCATAGGTAGAAGCTTCAAGTCAAACAAGGTGAATCTCGGGAAGCGTTAACGAAGCAAGACTTCTCCATTACGGAGTTGGAGTTATGAACTTAACTACGTATAGGTAAAATTGACAATGTTCCAATCAATTGGGATATGAACTACATTGAACAGATAATTGAAAGGTTTTTGAACATATCTCAAATCTTATGAGTGAAAACACAGAGAGAGATAAGCTTCTCAGCAATTTTTTATCCCCCCAAATATACTAACTGAACATTATTGCATATCCAATACATTTTTAGTAATCTTTCGAAAGCAAATAAGAAGTGAATGCATGCGCCACTGCCATAGCATTATCTTGGACACAAACTTAGGCTAGCGTTCAATGATGTGGTTTCAGACGATCGTCGCTGATCTACGTTTTCAGGCGCGCCTGTGTGAAGCGAGGAGGCAACTGCGACCACCGGCCTGGCGACTGCTGCCACTCCTCCTCCTGCAGGTGCAACCTCTGGGGCTCCAACTGCCGCTGCCAGCGCATGGGGCTCTTCCAAAAGTGGGGGTAGGCCTTCGCCCCACACTCCGACTCCCCTGAAGCGGCGACCAACTCCCACCAGCCGACTTGACCGCCGCTCCATCGGACGACAACATCTGCATTTTCAAACGGACCCGTTGCGTTTCCTTACCATATTTCATTTCTCTACGTTCCCCTCTCTAGCACCACCTTCATTTATCGCTTAGAGAGATTCGAATTGAAAACAGGGACCTAGATTTTAGTTCGGAAATATTTTTGGACCTTTTAAGATATACAAAATTAATAAATGGTATTGTTTTTCGTGGTAGACTTCAGTCCCTTGGTTTAGTTCTCGTAGTTTTTCGTTATCTGATTCTCCGAGTGTCCGCTTACGTGGTTGGGCAATCACCCAGCCTTATTGCCCAATCAGTACGCCCCGACGTCAAGCTCGGCCAATCAGACCCCGGCAACTGCCTCTGGCGACGCGTCCTCATGCGTTCCGTTTCGTTTGGAGTTTTGGTTTGGACGAATCGACCCGTCGCCTCGAAGGCAGTTCACCTATTCTATTAAAATGTATGTATGTAGAGTTAAGTAAGCTAATCGTAGATGAATAAAGCAGTAGCTGCTAAATTGATGGTAAACTTATGTCAATAGGAAGTAGCGATCACTACAAAATAGAAAAAAAAATATAAATGTACTTTTAAACTAAATGTTATAGTCATATAAGAGAGTATCGGTAATGGAAAACTTGGTGAAAGACGCTATTATAAGCCTTTATATATAACAACGCCATTTGTATTTGCGATTGGCACCTTAGATTTTTAAAATATCTATTATTAATGTGTCAATACATTCATAAAATATTAATAAAACGAATCTTAATGTATTGTATGCGACTCTCGGACAGGAGTATATATGGTATTGCAGCCAAGTAGATTCTCTGTATGTATGTAGCTTCTTATGTATGTTCCTGATTGTGGAATATGGTAATTGTATTAATATTGGAATATGGAAAATGATAAAATATATTAATAAATGTTTATGGACGATATTAGTGTTGTTATTTATCTCCTTATTAAAATATTCTAATGGCTCATTTTCATTAGTCAATAACTCGGTCAATATACAGCATGCGGGGACTCCCCGCAGACGGGACAGTGACTAATAAAAGTCATAAGTCAATAACGCGGTCAGTACACCGTCTGCGGGGAATCTCCATAGCGGGTGTAGCGACCAATTAAATTCATCGGTCGGTAAAAAGCGTGGGACTCACACCCAATGAAAATGTGCCTTAAAACCAACTGCGTGCTAAACGTGCAGTGTAGGTTCTCCGTATACCGCAATCGTTCCCTATCGACTAATGAAAACGGTTCTCCGAATACGGGCCCTACAACATGCTTTACAGAAATCTCCAGCACCCGGGGGTCCTATCGACCAATGAAAATGAGCCTTCACAGCTTCGAGCTACTACTTTATTGTGATGTTCATAATCAATCAAACAAACCTACACTTGACGCTGGATAATCTCAGAAGACATCTGTCTTGGAAGCAAACAACATCATAAATTCACACTAAAGTCGTTAATGGTAACAGAACTACCACCCGTTGAAAACAGTTTGTTGATTGCAGCATGCATTGCAGTATCTCGACACAATTCCTCTATAATAATAGGGGTGATGACTAAAAATTTATTTTTAGTCCGTCTTTGAGATTATAAAAACATATCGTACACGTATTTTTTCTTTTTTTACGTAATCTAAAGATTACGGCGATACATTGAGGTAAAATGTGCCATGACGTCACGAGTATGTAGATTTTATACGTACTAGTGACGTAGCGACCCCCACTCCCCAACCTAAAACGCGTTTTATCTAAGTACTTTTTTATTAATATGATAAAGCAAAAAATACGTGTCTAATATTTTTTAATTATCTGACTGACGGACTAATTAGTTTTTTTTTTTTTTACCCAGGCTTCATCCCTATTATAAAGAGAATATAATGACAAAACATCAAGCCTGTTTTTCCTGGAGGATTAGACAGAGATGTATCTATAGTACACCCAAATTTCACCAGTTATGTTTAAGTCCCATGTAGTAGCGGTCGAGCCTATTTAATTGCCATCAACAAAGAGCACAAATCCAGATTCCGGGCTGCTACTAAGAAATTCCTGATTCTGGGTTTTCTACCCAATATCACTTTTGCTCAACCATAAAGAGAATGTGAGGGACATTAAAACAGGAAGCTTCCTTACAGAGTTATAAAGCCAGCAAACGACTGTCGTCGAGAAGCAGACGCAGAAGTAGTAAGCTCAAAAAGAAAGATACGTAAGTATGTAAGTATACCCCTTTTTCTTTTTTTTTTTAAACGTTGGGCCACACTAAGAATGTCTTCCTGTATCGTGGGTGCGTTTACAAACATAGGAAGAACCCAACAACGGTGCGGTTTACCGGTGCGGTGCGGAAGATGTAGCTAACCTCTTAACCGTCGCGGGAACCGCATAGTGGTATGGGCCCATGCAAAATAATGCCTGTCTAAAGTATACTTATGCTGCTCTAACTTTATCAGTTTGTAGGGAAAAGAACAGGAAAGGCATATAACATCACATGTTAAATTCGACTCTGAACACGACTCAATGAGTCGGCAGATCGTTTAAGGGGCTTAGATGGTGTGGTCATGTTGAGAGGATGAGTGAAAGGCGACTAATAGAAGGTATTTACGAGGCAAATGTGAGTGCAACCGCCCTAGAAAGACATAATAATAATACCAACCCATTATTGTCCCACTGCAGGGCAAAGGCCTCTCCTCATACTGAGAAGGCACGAGCATTGATCACCACGCTTGGTCAAGACGGGTTGGCGATTTCAGACATATATTAACTATAAGTCCAGGTTTCCTCACGATGTTTTTCCTTCACCGATGTCAGTAATGTCCAAGATCAACTCGGAAAGTACATATGAATTGAAAAAGTCACATTGGTACTTGCCCGGCCTGGGCCATCACGAAATAGAAAGACATATGTGACCTTATTGGTGACCTTTAAAAAAGTCAGATGCGTATTTCTCGCAACGAGCGTGCGTGTATGACCAGATGGATGAACGTAAACGAAGCAAAATGAGTATCTAAGGATCGTAGCAGATCCCTGGTTCAGGCCATGGTCCGGAGCGAGAGTGCATGGGAAGCCGTCACTTCCTTCTGCGAAGCAGTAATGCTCGCGAAGGAGGAGGCGGAGCGCGCGAGGGAAATGCAAGATGCGCGCCCTCGCGCCCCTAGTCGCCGCAGGAGACGCCCCGGGCGTCGGGAGTCGCGAGCCGACTTCCGGCCACCGTAGGCGCGGGCTTGCGGACGGTGGGCAATGGGTAGCTCGCCGTCCGATTAGGACCAGGCCCGGGTCGACGGCGCGTTGTGTTCCACGCGCGCCTCAAAGAGATGTCAGCACCAACTGACGGGGTCCGTAAGGGCCAATGCCTGCCAGGGTTGCGAGTTGGTCCGAAAGGGATATCGCGGCCCCGGCACACAGGCAACGGAAGGAACACGGGTGGGTTTTAGTCAGTAAAAGTCTGACACTCCCTCTCGCTCCGCCCAGAGCGGGAGGAGTCATTTGATGATTTCCCACCCAAAAAAAAAAAAAAAAAAGGATCGTAGCAGATGGCGTTCTGTAGTTTCTGCCTACCCCTTGGGAAGAAAGTGTGAGTTTATGTATGTGTGGTACACTGAAAATAAAGTTAACGTACCAAATACAACTTAAGAGTGTTTATTCTGAAAGTGGGCAACGTCGCAAATAGGTGTCAAAAATATTTCACTGTTTTGATTAATTTGGCAATATTACTGTGTGGAAATAAAAAATGTGGCTAACTAGCGAACTAGAATATTGATTATGAAATGCAATAATTAATATCGTAACACCGAATGTTTAGTTTTAGATGTAAAAAATCTATTTGGAAACTTTCCAAATGCGTTTTTTACACCTAAAATGGGTACAACATCAAATTCAATGTTAATATTGCAATTCATTATTAATATTCTAGTTCGCTAGTTAGCCACATTTCTTATTTCTATTCAGTAATATTGCTATAAGAATCAAAACAGGTCAATATATATTCGATAGTTATTTGCGACGTCGCCAACTTTTAGGATAAACCCTCTTAAGCACTACAATAGGCAAAGGGTTTTATCAAAATGCTCCAAAGTACTGAACATTCCTATTCATTATAGAAATTATTAGTTCGTTCTTTATGAGAGCCGTAGTGGCCCAGTGGTAAAAGCTGCGACTTACGAGTTGTATGTAGGTCGTGGGTTTGAACCCAAGTAGGCACTTTACTTTGTGTAAATTATATCATCACTACTGCTCTTAAAACGGTGAAGGAAAACATTGTGAGGAAACCGGCATGTCCAAGAACCAAAAAATTTAAGACGTGACATCCACCAACCGGCACTGGGCTCGCGTAGTTGATTATGGCCCACTCCCTCCTGTCCTTCGCCTGTCCCAGCAGTGGGAATATTATGGACTGATTATACTATTTTTATTTTTATTATTCATTCAAGAGTCTTAAGGGAATTTGGCACATTTGGCAGTAACAACAGCCGCACTGGTCTGTCCATCAGGTTAAGCTACGCTTGCCGGGGTTGGTCAGTGGATGGGTGACCATCTTTACAAACCGAGAATCCTCCGTGCCTCGAAAAGCACGTTAAGCCGTTGGTACCGGCTGTCATTCCTGGATCTTTGACAGTCGTTACTAGTCGTCAGAAGCCCGAAAGTCTGACACCAGTCTTACCAAGGGGTATCGTATTACCCAGTTACTAGGTTGTGGAGGTCAGATAGGCAGTCGCTCTATGTAAAATACTGGTATTCAGCTGCATTCGGTTAGACTGGAAGCCGACCCCAACATAGCTGGGAAAAGGCTTGGCAGATTGATTGGCAGTTATTTTAAAGTACCAAGTAGTAGGGGGCGAGCTTTTCAATTGTTTATTCTGTAAATAGGATATCGGAATCACTTTTACACGTCATAATAAAAAAATATCAGCTAGATGAGTTCGGCGTTTCCTATCTGACTACTCTGAGAAGAAAGGCCGAAACACTCAGAGGTCGCAGCCTCTTTTCAAGTCCAGACATAATCTTGGTCAGCCCGTATGAGGACCATGTAGATTAGTGTCTGAAATGGGCTTTTGAGGAAAGAACCACACAGATTTGAGTGGACCTGTCCAGCCAGTGCAAGCATTTGTCAGTAATCTTGGAGCTATATATTCCTACTACAAATATCTTAAATTCCTGTCTGAAGACCATAATTATTCGTCAAAAGTAAACAAAACAAACGTAATTATAAACAAAACAAAACTCAAATGAAGTACACAAAACACGACGTCAACAACTTTATTATTAGTAAAGTTTGACAACTTTTTTTTATTCATTTCATCAATCACTCCTTTTACCCATCGCTTCGAACAAACCGTCCCCTTTTTGAGACAAAATTAATTATTTCACTTATCAAATTGTTTTACTGTGTAAGCAAAAATGGACGTTTTGGGATTTTCCATTATATTATTCACGCTCCCCTTTGTGACTAAAATGGGACAAGCTACAGTGTATTCAATCGAACCTGCCCCGCGACACGATTGGTAGCACTGAATTTTGCAGTCTTAGTTTATATGCTAATAGAGTTCAAAATGGTGACTGACAGAACAGTACTACCAATCACATGACTGCAAAATTTTGTGCTAACAATCGCGTCACAGGTCAAGTTATAATTAATGCACTGTAGCTTGTCCCATTTTAGTCACAAAAGGGAGCGTGACTACAGATTGCTATGACGTTTCATTTTAACATCGGAGCTATGAATGCTCAAAAGTTGGGATCAGTTTAATGATGAACAGATTATCTGTTATTAGGGGTTAAAAAACAAAAGAAAGGCAAAAAAAGTAAAACCTTTTTGAATGAACATTCCCTTCCCATTCCATTATCCTTTCATAGTGTAATGTAATATTACAAATATTTTAAAGTGGTGAACTCTGTATTAATTTCTTGTGTTTTAATATTTACACAACTAACTATGCAAATAAATAAACAAAACAAAAGGAAACATAGACGTCGAAGTATTCGTCCGCATCGCTGTCAACCGGAAATGAGCTAAAATAGTAAGAGGTAATCTCAGGAAGTACCTATTGATCTGATAACAAAAACATATTTAAATTATAGAAAGCAACACTATTGCTGTGTGCCATAGGATATTTTTAGAGTTCCGTACCCAAAGGATGCCAAACGGAACCCTATTACTAAGCCTCCGCTGTCCGCCCGTCTGTCTCTCAGTTGGTTGTATCTCATGAACCGTAATATGTAGACACTTCTATTGCCACTAAAATAACAAATAATATTTTTTTTATAAAGTTAATAATTAAGTAAATTATTTCATCACTACTGCTCTCAAAACGGTGAAGGAAAACATCGTGAGGAAACCGGCATGTCTTAGAAAATTCGAAGAGATGTGACATCTACCAACCCGCACTGGGCCCGCGTGGTGGATTATGGCCCACTCCCTCTCACAGAGAGGAGGCCTGGGTCCCAGTAGTGGGAACAATGTTGGCTGATTATGAATAATTAAACGGAGTACGGAGTTTATAAAGTTAATAATTAAGTAAATTATTTCATCACTACTGCTCTCAAAACGAAACGAAAAAAGTCTTAGAAAATTCGAAGACATGTGACATCTGCCAACCCGCACTGGGCCAAATTGACTCAGGCGTGACTTTGCGGAACACTACACTGCACTGCTCTCGACGCTTGACGTGTAAACACGTCTGGTCCAGGTTCGCAATAAGTCAATCGTCATCTTGAGGATGCCTCGTTGAGAGGTGAAACAAGTGTCGATTTCTTACAGGGTTCTTTATGACTCTTTAAGAACAGTTGAGCGGATTAGGTTACTAAATATACGTCATCTATTGTATTTTAAAATTATACTATTATGAGTAGATACGAAACACATACCACCACACTACAACATGACTTCAGCTTATCATAATTTAAAAAAAAAATTGACACTTATGAAACGTCAGAAGGTTCCAATTGGTCGTTTCCTATGGAGAAGAGCCGGCAAGAAACTCCACGGTTACTCTTTTTTAAATAATTGGGTTTTACAACCTGTAACACAGGTTTTTCTCAAAACCTATATCAGGCACCAGTCTCTCACAAAGGTGGAATATAGCTGAGACATTTCTTTTGTACAGAATAACTTTAAGTCAGCTTTGTGAAGAGAGAATAAATAAATAAAAAATATATTTTCAAATAACAGTGTTAATAGGTATGGGGGGAACAGTGAGGTTTGCCACAAGTACCAGGTACTTAACAAAATAGAAGATGGTCAGCAAATCTACAGTCCACTAAGCCTACAGCGTTCTCACAATCACAAGCTTCGTAAAAATCCAAGCTTTGTAAAAAAGGATACTATAAAATTTCAGATTATTTAGAAGATAAAAAAGCTTGGGATTGAGCTGCTCGCTCTGCTAAGCCTTGTGAAAACCATAAAACTTGACATTTTAATTATTCATCAGAATAAACCAGTTTTTTATACACATTGACATTGTTGAAAATTATATTCAAAATGACACGATTACTTTGTAAAGTATTATATTATTTTAATTATTGTAAATGTGAGGACTATGTGGATATTTTTTTTTTTTCCTTTTCATTTTTTTTTTCTTTCTCGGTTTTAATGATGGTCTGGCAGTTTGAGTAGTTGATGCGGCCTACCCTAATATCCTTTCCTTGGTATTGTTCGTCGAGTTGAGTTCCTTAAGTTCTGAGTTGAGCTCCCACGATTACTGACAAATGCTTGCACTGACTGGACAGGTCCACTCAATTCTGTGTGGTTCTTTCCTCAAAAGACCATTTCAGACACTAATCTACATGGTCCTCACATGGCTTGACCAAGATTATGTCTGGACTTTAACAAGAGACTGCGACCTCTGAGTTTTTTTCGGCCTTTCTTCTCAGAGTAGTCAGATAGGAAACACCGACCTCACCTAGCTTATATTTTAATATTTTTTATATGACGTGTAAAAGTGATTCCGATATCCTATTTACAGAATAAACAATTTAATTTAATTTAATTTCATTACAAAACAGAAAAGAATCTAAATAAAATAAATTAATAAAAATAAAAACCAATTTTAAACGAAATAACATGATAACAACTGTAACAAATCTAAATAATTACCACGTCCACAAACGCCACTAATAAAGAGTTGAAATTAAATTGTAGATATATAAAAATTAAAGAGATGAAATTAAATTGTAGGTATTTAATGTCATATAGTAGGATGATTATATAATTATCAAAGAAGAATGTAAAAAAAAAACATGGTGATTTGGGAGCAGTTAATAGACTCTTACATAATTTACCGTTAATGAGGTACCAGGGAAGTCACATGTGCGGAAAGAATTATTGCCAAACTTCTTTATCTTCAACGTACTCTTAAATTTTTAGTTTACCCAAACAGCGTCCAACATAAACTGTATGTAGAGGGTGTGGAGGTTGCATATGTTCCAGAATACATCTACCTTGGCCAAATAGTCTCATTCCAGGCGAGACAAGAAAAGAAAGTTGCTAGACGCACTGAAAACGCCTGGAAGAGCTATTGGTCGATGAAAAACATCATGAAAGGAGACCTGCGGATTTGCCATAAACGCAAATTAATGGACATGTGCATACTCTCTATCCTCACATACGGCGCTCAAACCTGGTCTTTGAAGGTTCAGCAGAAGTCCAAGCTTGAGATTTGCCAGCGAGCAATGGAGCGCAGCATTCTTGGCGTCAGATTAACGGACCGTGTTAGGAACACAGTGCTGCGCTCCAAAACACAAATCGCCGACATCACCCAAAAAGCAGCCAAGCTTAAGTGGGACTGGGCTGGACATGTCTGCCGCATGTCGAATGAGTCATGAGCCAAATCTACCACGATGTGGGTCCCAAAAAACGTCCGTCGACATCGAGGCAGACCCAAGAGAAGATGGCGAGACGAGCTTGACGCCTACAGACAGGATTGGTCCACATTAGCTCAAGACAGAGAGGAGTGGAAGGAAGAAAGAGAGGCCTTTGCCCTGCAGTGGGACAACATAGGCTAAAATAAATAAACAGCTAAATAATGCCGGGCGTCGTATTTTATATGCTGAGTACAACAATACAACAATATAGCGTATATCTAATGGTGTTCCTAGTCTGCATACAAAAATTTAATCAAATATATCCAATAGTTTAGTCACTATAGCTAGTCAAAGATTGGCAAAATCCATAGTCGGCCATCACTACTGTTGAGTTTGTTTGAAAAAATCACTGTTGTTATTTCGGTTTTAAGATTAATTAGGCAATTCCAAAATTCTCTATGCATTATTAACGCCTGTGTTTTCATTTTATGTTGTATTGTCGTTTCCACATTGTATATTTAATTCCCTTTGTAAACGAAAACGTACAAAGGTTCAGAAATTCTGTTTTAGGTACAGTCAAAAAGTTTATTCAAAGTGAAGTACATCTTAAAATGGTATTTTAACAGATTTCAAGTATATTTCCTACAACCTCTGATGGGTATATTAAGCCTTTTCATTCGCTATAGAGGAGATTTTATTCACGAAAATTATATTCGAGGCCTTTTTAACAATAATATTCCCTTTATGCCAAGAGCATAAAGTCTTAAAGCTGACCTCAGAACAAAGAATATTAACTCGAGAAAGACCCAAAAATCTCGGTATATAATCGAAGAAAGAGAGCATCAAAATAAAAGTGCACTTACCGCCCTTGTTTTCACCCTAAACCCTCCAGAAAGGGACAAGGAGACATAACTATAAGAACATGTATAAGTATTGCCAACAAAAGGAAAATCCCTCATCTATTGTGCGTCCTAATGTAAAAAGTCCATACAAATATGTAGGAGAATATTCTTATTGTCACGTAGGGGACTTATTAATTCGGTCTGGACCGCATGTGTTGGTAAAAGTTGGTAATCGTAAGTCCTAATGCTCAGCCAACTGGCTCTCGATAAGGTAAATCTTTCGCAAGGGGTCTTATTAATGTTTCAAAAGATTCGGGGGTCGGGTTGAGGCGCGCGATAATATTTATTATGTGTACGAGCTTCGATATTCGATAGTGATACGCTACTGCGAGGGTTAGGGACCTCAAAAGCTGATTTCGCTTAACGTAGGTACTAACTAGATATTTTATCTAGTTTGAAAAGCTACTTCGTTGGTACTACCAGTCCTATTTCATAATCATAATTCGTATTTTAACAGTTCAGCCGACGTTCAAGCTTGAGGTTCGCGGCCGCGCCTAAAGCAGGATCGCTCAGGACTAATCGTGGGAGGCGAGCTCCCAACTCATTGCAGCTGGACAAGACCTACGTGGCCTAGATTTCTTGCACCAACGACGGCTTCAGCACTGCGGCCCATTTTTCAAGACCTTTTCATATTTGGTAGGAAATGTCGTACGCTTTGCAAACAAAGTTTCGACAGACCTTTCTTTCAACATACATTCTTACAATACATATAATGATATCTTGATTATACGTGTATCTGTCATAGCCTCTTGCATTCGCCTCTAGACTAGAGGTACATAATTTTGCTATAGCTATATGAAAACATCAGGGATATAGTGTTACCCAGTACTTGAGTTGTGGAGGTCAGATAGGCAGTCGCGCCATGGAAAATGCTGGTATTCAGCTGCATCCGGTTAGACTGGAAGCCGACCCCAAACATAGTTGGGAAAAGGCAGACGATGGTACTAATGATGATAGTACCTATAGATTTCATGGTGGTAGAATCTTTTTTTTTACCACTACGCCGGACGCTCTTGGCCTTCATCCTACCTAATGGTAAGTGATGATCAGGCCGAAGGTGGAAGCGAGCTTCACCAGGAATCCTCAACCACAGATAGATTGAATGAGGTATATGAAAACGTTGCTTGAAGTCCACGAGTTAGTAAGGACGTAGTACATTGACTCCATCTCGTTTTGCTACGGACTATAATGGCTTACTTACATGCAGGGTTGATATGATTTAAATCACTTGATTAAAATCAGTGATTTAAATCGCGATTAAAATCAAGTGATTTTTTTATAAAAATCAATGATTTAAATCTAAATTGTTTTACTTCGACCAAATCAGCCAAAATGTGTCAAGGGACTTCCCCCGACATAAACTACGGCGCGCACACACGTGTCCAATGCTGTTTAACTACACCGTTCGGAGATTCTCCGTTTTAACTCGTGACTGAATCCGTCCGTCTAGTCTTTGGCGCGGTCATTCGTGATTGATTAATGAAAAAAGATGCTGTTTGGGTTTATATGGATGAAAAAAAGTCCACTTGCGGCAAGTTTAACAAAGCGGTGTGTAAACGTTGTAAGAAGGAATTAATGGGCTTAGTACCGAGAATGAAAAAAACATTTAGAGACATGTGTGACAGAAATAATCAAAAAAATCCGATTTAAATCAAATTAATCCGATTTAAATCAAATAAATCCGATTATTTTGATTTTTTTATAAAAGTCATGATTTTTATCAACCCTGCTTACATGGGTATGTTATTGTCGGTAAAAGTTTATAGGTCCAATCGTATATAGGCCGAATAAAAAGTAAACAGTTACAATATTGTTTGCTGTAGTTTTTTCTGCGTAACTGTAAATCGATGTTATCGATTAGGGAAACAAAGGTTACTGGGGGTAATAAATCGTTTGGTCACGTAGGCATTTTATGTTGTTGTACTAATACATCAGTTTAAATTGTTGCGTGTGTTCAGAACGGGATCATATAACTGAATGAATATTTAGTAATTCATAATTGCCTCAGTAAACACACCTC
The DNA here is from genome assembly GCA_916701695.1 of Agrochola macilenta. Lineage (NCBI taxonomy): Eukaryota > Metazoa > Arthropoda > Insecta > Lepidoptera > Noctuidae > Agrochola > Agrochola macilenta. Next base: position 5,288,270 of record OU753564.1, on the reverse strand, counting down.
AATCAATCTGCCTAGCCTTTTCCCAACTATATTGGGGACAGCTTCCAGTCTCACCAGATGCAGCTGAATACCAGTATTTTATAGGAAGCGACTGCCTGTTTGACCTCCACAACCCAGTTACTGGGTAATACGATGACCCTTGGTAAGATTGGTTGTCAGAGTTTTAAGCTTCTGCCCAGCCTACCCGTAGCGTATGCCAAAGATCTGATCGACAGATGGACCAACGGCTAACGTGCTTTCCAAGGCACGGAGGGGTCTCGATATGGAATAGATGGTCACCTAACGACCGCGGCAAGCGTAGCTTAACCTTCGATCGACCAGTGCGGCTATTATCATTTAACCGCATGAAAAAAAGGCTTGAAAGGTATGAGTGCCGGCTTATTATCAAACTAGCGGTTGGACTTCGTCTGGGTTTTGTATTATAGCCCACTTTATACTATTATATAGAATCTTTTTTTTTGTTCTTCTAACTGAACAGACAGCTGTGCAGCTGGGGAGTTTGTTGCGCCACTTCTTCTTCCCAGCTATCGCACTAGGAAGTGGTGAAGGGTGGGCGTTTTGGGGGACTGTCTTATGTAATTTTGACGTTCGAAAAGTGCTGATTCTCAGCCTAGTTTGAATAAATGACTTTTGATTTTGATTTTATAATGAAAATATCCAGGATGGAGTGGCCTATATTATGTCCTTCTTCAGGTCCCCAGGCTACCTGATAGGTAACTGTTTGTCATATTTCATAACAATCGTTTCAGTGTCAAATAAGTTTAAAAGAGTACCTAACCGTGGACTTTCTTGCCGGCTTTTCTCCATAAGAAACGACCAATTGGAACCGTGCACCTAGCTTCTGACGTTTCAGTGCCCATGTAGGTTTACGTGAAATAAAATTTTGATTTTGACTTGATTGGCTTGAAAAGGTAACAGACGAGATAGGCAGACAGACAGACAGAGTTACTTTTACATTTATAATATTAAGTATGCATCTGGTCTTCATCATCGTTACTGCATCGGTAAACTTCTTGATGTAACAGGTGCTCATACGTGGCGTGAATAACCTCAATGGGATGGTCTGCTTGCAGGTCTATCACATAAACAGATTTTTCTACATCTCGTAATACCTTGAGTATATCTATCTACTGACAATTAAAACAAAGGAAATAATAATATATGCATTTACTTAAGTCATAGGCCTATAGTAGCGTATGGCCGCGTTCTATTTAAAAGCCATCCTCGGACGAATACGCGATCGGTCGCGTACATATGTCAGTTTTGGTTCGGAAAACCGGAAAGCGCCCTCTATCGGCGCCACCACGCGTTCAGATTCACCGAATAAAAAGTTCAGACGATCGTGGACTTTTAAACATAACGTGAAGTATGAATGTTGCAATGCAAGTTGGAGGAGGATTAACTACGCCTTTCTGCATCCGCATCGAATTTCATAAATTAATTGTTAAGAAAATTCTATTTCAAGACATCATACGTCAATTTCAAACAACTGTGAAAGAATAACAGTTGTGATTTGGATATACGGATTTCAATTGATAGTAAATTTGCTTCCTGGCTGAGGTACCTACTGCGTTTTCGTTTCTCAATATCAATATTAAATCAATAAAAAATTAATTAGAATGCAGACAGGATAAGTATTCTTCTATAATAATAAATCTGTAACACGGCACTCTAACCGACTAACATTCGAAAAGAAAATCTTTAAAAAGGAAAGTAAGAATTTCCTACTAAATTGGCCTCTAACTTAAGAAAATTGCTTCAGCAAATTGCCATAAATCATTGTGTCGTTTTTTTTTTGTACAACAAAAAAAGCTATACAGGTTCAGAAAATCATGATAAAGGTACCTATATAATACCTATTACGTCATTCGAGAGGTAATTGGTGAAAATCAGCGCTGTTAAAGATAGGTTCGTCTGAAGTCACAGCATTTTGCTGAGCGATGTGCGACGCACAGCTTAATTTTTCTTGTTATTTATTACAAAAGTAGATAACTCTGCAATCGGAGTTTTGTTTTTGTTTTGCTTATTTATAGTCATTTGCTAATGTCGCAACAGTAATTCCACAATATTGTCTTGGGTTCCTAACCTTGACATCAACCAATGAACAAAATTGACAAACTTTTATTGCTTGAATACGAAGCTTTTTGCTCCTTTGTATGTGTGTATTTTTTTTGTATCTGCGTTTTGTTTGTGCAATAATTTTTCTTTCCTTCTATATTTTTGCGACACGAAAATGTACTTAAATATTCTGCCCACTCAGTTAGAAATCGGCTTAAAAAAAACGAATTTCCAAAGCTATCCAATGAAAAAGTGCAAAAGAGATGGGTTTACAATTTCCGTTCATTGTTCGTTCATTAATTTTTTATCGGATTACTTAACAGGGCACAGACATTAAATATTTTATGTTTCATCGATTGAACTACTAAAAAACTAAAAAAAAAAACGATTGTCTGGTTAACTAATCAGGTGTTATTTTTAGTGGCGCGACGAGTAGTAGGAGTTAAAATGTTAATTACATACATAACTCCGAGTTTACAAACTCTACATTTATTCATTTAACCTGACTAAAGGTGCAAGTGGTCCTAAGGTTTACATTCAAAATGTTGGGAACATCAAATGTCTGTCTAAGTTTATGAAAATTCGGCGCAAAAGGCACCCTTTTACAAACTACTGAAATTCATTGAGTCGGTTATGATCTGGTAGTATTCACTACCCTGAGCTACGCGTTACGCTTCAAAGGCCTTCCATAAATAGGTATCGTGTGAGTTTTTACGGCGTGTTACTATTTATTATGTAAATAGATTTACTGTAAGCATACAAAACTTCACGTCTGTGTTAGAGGTAAGGGTTAGACAGGGATGTAGGTATTGTAGGTACAATCAAATTTTGCCAGTTATGTTGAACTAACTGCGCCCCACGATTCCAGCCGTGTAAGTCTCGATCCCGTTCGAATAACGGGATAAAAAGTATTACTTGTCCTAACCCAGGTCATGGTCTACCCATATGCCAAATTTCATCCAAATCCGTTCAGCCGTTTTAGCGTGAAAGCATAACAAACAAACAAACTCACTTTCGCATTTATAATATTAGTTATAAGTTATAAATGCGACAGTGTGTTTGTGTTAAGGATACCATGAACCCTTCTTGAGCAAATGTGGTGATCAATGATTGTGCGTTCTCTGTATGAAAAGAGGCCTTTGCCCTGCAGCTGTACCAAAAAAGGCTGGCATTGTTAATATAATGGACCGCCCATTACAATAACAATGCCAGCCTTTTTTGGTATCGGCGGTTAGTATGAGAACATTCCTCGAAAATGAATCACTACACAACACACTACACTACAGATTTTCATTTATTAATTTGCCATTAAAACCCAAACAATTTAACCCTTAATTGCGATACCATTCAAAGGTACAAATGACAATTAAGACCTCATAAGACGTAGGCAGACATAAAGTTCGTACGACTTGTTGCTCTGGGAGCCGCGAAAATCTTTTCCAAAGCCTGTCTTTTATGACGTCACCGAGGGTTTGTCACTTCATTGTAGGCCTTCGACACAAAATAGATAGGTACAGAAGGTTAGCTCCATACAACGAGCGAGAACGCACGCACACATAGACACTATTCACGTACAGCGAGTGCGAGCGCACTCGCGACTGGCACTTGTTTTTCGTTATTCGCCATACGCTACGTACGCGTCTATGTGTGCGTACGCTCGTTGTATGAAGCCAATCTTCTGTAGCAATTTATTCCGTGTCTTTGATACCGAGCCATACACCCACACTGTATCAAAATAAGTAATTAGATTTTCAAATTACAGCTTTGCTATATTAAAACCGAATGTTTTATATCATATTAATTAAAATGGTGTAATAAAAGGGTTTGTATCTTCGTGTATTCAATTAATTAATATTAGGAGAGTAATATTTTTCACGTAGAAACATTGACATTAAAACGGTATAATGATGACCCCCATTTAATACCAAAACAACGTAATTAAAAACGGAACAACGTAATATCGATAATAGCTTTTTCTCACGTGGCTAAGTAATAATAGCTGGATGAGTCTAACATCAAGGTTAAGCAACGCTTTCCGAGGTCAGTCCGTGGATGGGTGACCATCAATTACATACCGAGATCCCTCCATGCCTCGGAAAGCACGTTAAGCTGTTGGTCCCGGCGGTCATTCGTAGATCTTTGAAATTCGTTACGGGTAGTCAGAAACCCGAAAGTCTGACAATCAGTTGAACCAAGGGTATCGTATTACCCAGTAACTGGGTTGTAGGTTAGATAAGTAGTCGCTCCATGTAAAACACTGGTATTCAGTTGCATCCAGTTAGACTGGAAGCCGACCCCAATGTAGTTGGGAAAAGGCTTGGCAGATGACCAGTCCAATGTGTACCGGGATGAGTTTAGTCGCCCCCTGGTAGCGCAGCTTACATAATCTCGCATATAAATCTAGTTTAAAAAATATTTTGGATGGCGTGTTCGATTTATGCATAAATACGATCTATGGCGACCGCCTTTGTACACTTCAAAGTTACAATTAAGTTACTTACTTAAAACTAACTTAGGTTTTACATCCATAAAATACAGTAGATAAATATTGTTACATTACACGGTACATCAAACTGTCTACGAAGCGCCATGAAGCTTCTACATCCTACAAGATACCCTGGCAGTAGCTTTCGAACCGCATCAAAAAGTTACTTGAATCTAATACATTTAAGTAAGGTTGTTACGAGACATTCAATGTTACTCCATTCCTGTAGGGACACCTACACGTCACGTTTACCAATACATTTACACCATATCGACACAAAACTAAAAATAACTTCACTACTTTCAGCTTCAGTCTATAAATACATGATTTATAACTCGTTCGTGTATTTCAATACGACCCTACGGATCCTCTGGGATTCTGGCGTCAAGTGCGTCTCATTCATTATACCAAGGAAAACCGCCGAGATTTTATTCACATACAAAAATACATAAGTACTTACTTGGTATGTATTTAGAAGAGAACTGATTTGCGTGCCAAGCCAATTAAAAAATCGTGTGCGGTCGGGAGACCCCGTCAGGAACGAAATTCCTTCTCACATATGATTTAAAACAAAATAACTCTTAACACTTGAAACTTGAGACCTTGAAATTACATTTTTTTTTAGTTTATTTTAGCTCGTATAGACAGTTTTACCCACTGACAGACGCGCTTTTAATACGGAGCTCTCATAAAGTTACCACACACACTCTCTCTCTCTCTCTCCTACTCTTTCTATATGTAATAGAAAGAGACATTTTCTTTTAAATTATAAAATAACTACATAACATAATCACGACTATATCTCCCCAAAAGGTTAGGCAGAGGTGGTATACATATTTATAAACATACTACTTGTATTATGGCGATATATCAGTTTCTTAGATAAGCCTCACCAATAGAAACTGTTTATATCTTTTTTATAACTTCGAGGCAGTTAAGGCTTATCTCGTTGTTTATTTTCCTCCGAAATGGACAACTAAAACCGAATGATCTTGCTCTTCATTGTTAGACAATAGCCAAACTAAACTCATAATAAAAATAATGTAGGTAAGTGTTTATTACTTAGACTTAATATTTGCTGCTGGGAAGTTTGTAGCGCCGCTTCTTCATCCCAGCTAAACCACTAGGAAGTGGTGAAGGGCGGTCGTTTTGGGGGACTGTCTTATTTAATTTTGACGTTGGTAAAGTGCTGATTCTCAGCCTAGTTTGAATGAAACCTTTATTTTTTTTTTCTTTCGGCCTTTTCTTTCGGGATTTCAACCAGTTTACCAGAAAACACCTTGCTTTTACAGGAAGTTTTAGAATCTAATATCTTCTTCTAGATTCTTCTTCTTTCTCTGTTAACAAAGAGGCTTTTGATCTGCACTGGGGGAATTAAAGGCTTTTGCCCCTTTTTCAGTAAAAACACGTACCATACGTACGTACGTATTACGTATTTATTTATTCTCATATCCAAACAAACGCTTAAACGATAAATTATGATGTTTAATGTAATTTTTTTTTAACAAACACTTTTATAGGTCAAAAAAGAAAAATTAAAACTACATAGATGAGGTCGGTGTTTCTCTGAGAAAAAACACCGAGAAAACACTCAGAGGTCACAGTCTCTTTTAAAGTCCAGACATTATCTTGGCCAGTGGACCATGCAGATTAGTGTCGGAGATGGTTTTTTGAGGAAAAAACGACTCAGATATCAGTGAGCATGTCCAGTCAGTGCACCCATTAGTCAGTAATAGTGTAACTCAACGACTCCACAAAAATGGCAAAGAAAGAAGATTTCACACAATTACTGCCTTCTCACCATGTTAACACCGCAATTCTCATTTCAGTCACATTTCCTCTGAAGTAGACTATTTTGCTGACAAGTTGAACGTGCCACCTCAAAACAGTGCTCTGTGGGCCTGCCACGAACGCGCGGAGTAAACGTTACGTGACTTTGAGCGATTTAAAAATTTAAAATACTTATTTTGCACATATTATTTACTTAGTTTTAAAACTTTAATGTACGGTACTTAATGGGCTTGTTGCAAAAATTTAAACCAAAATGCTAAAAGCGTAGTTGTACTTTCGATTCAAAAATCTTTCGAATTTACGTTACGTGTACCTACGTCGGCGTCGTGCGTTCGTGCTAGGGTGTCGGCAGTGCACTGTTGTGAGTTGACGTCTTCAAACTCAGCACGAGGCTCTTTTCATGAACTACGCTGATGTAGAGGATAAAAAATTCTACCAAGGAGTAAAACAAATCTTAAGAAACTGAATACTGTTCAGGCCTTTGTTAATAATTTCATCAATTGCATCGTACTTTGCTAAGTTATAAAGAGTTCAGTAATCACAAGGGTTTGTGGCTAAGTTGCAACTTACAGCCAAGAAGCTTTGTTCGATCTCCGGGATAAGCTGCACTAGTTACGGTCAGTTCTGGGATGGGTGACCATTTATTATGTTGAAATTGAGACCGAGATGATCGATACCCTGTAGCTCTAGATTTTCATACGAAAATCTGTGAACAAGTCAAACTAAAGTGCAAATGGAAACAATATCATCAGGCTCGCCCTCTACACATGAGACTAAAAATATAGCTGACGAAATGTTTGTCTGCTATTGCACTTCTGCAGAGATGTGAATACAAAGAAGTCTTTATGCAATACAAGCGTGATGTCTGCCTGCTGTGTCTGTGTCTGCCAGAAGGAGCAGGCAGGGTGTTAATATTCATCTAGAAACAAGATTATTGAATACATCTTTTAAGATTTTGTACCGTTTTTGTGCTGCTGGGGAGTTTGTTGCGCCACTTCTTTTTCCCAGCTAACGCACTAGGAAGAGGTGAAGGGTGGGCGTTTTGGAGACTGTATTATGTAATTTTGACGTTCGAAAAGTGCTGATTCTCAGCCTAGTTTGAATAAATGACTTTTAAATTTAGTTTTTTTGTTTAATTTTGTAATTATGTATTTAATCGAACGTCGAATAAACCCCATTCTGCTTTCCTATAAATATTTTTGAACACTTTAATATAGTGATAATATATTAGATATCTCGTGTTTTTGGAGTTCCAAAAATACTTAGGTACTAGCCAAGTACAACTTGGATGTAGCGCTCGCGCGCGGTTGTTCGTCTAACCTTTTTTTTTTGTTCCGATGTGGATTATCCTCTACCCTGGGGCGGACGAAGGGAATGGGTCTGTCAGTTTTTTTTTTTTTGAGGATGGGAAATTATCCCTTCCCACACCTGGATCGGGGATCATGAGATCTTGTGCTCCTTCCATGATCCCAAACTAAAATGGGTTAGCCCACATTTGGTCAGGGTGCCCTTGATTAGTTACTGCAACCAATTTGACTAGCGCGTGGTTAAAAACCGGTAAGCCGGTAAGGTTAGGTTGGAACTGTGACCACAGTTCCAACCTAACCTTACCGGTTTGGTCGGGGTACCGTATATAGCTTAGTTACTGCGACCAACTGTGAAAAAAGGCCAAAAAGTTTAAATGAGACTCGATTATTTAAACAAGTGTGCATCATTAAAAGTACAAAAAGTTTTAAGAGGGTCATTAATTTAAAAAAGTGTCCATCATTAGGAGGTCAATAAGTTTTTAGAGGAACATTTAATATTTGTATTTATAAACCTTACAATACTTTATACTCTACCCAGACAGAAAATTGCATCACATTTCCACATCATAATACTTTATCGCCGTTTCCATTCCTCGGGGTAATGTAAATCGTATTATTGAAAGGTCGGCCGACTCGAGGCCGTTCGGACCGAGACAAAAAGTACTCTCCTAGCAACATGTGCTTTGATTTTCTAAAGGGACCCGTGATATGAATTCGTATAGCTTTTTTGAAAACCACCGTAGAGATTTAATAGACATTTTATATTTTGTCTTTACGGGGTGGTTCTACTCGCAAGGGAATTTTCCGCGACTCACCTTATTTTGTATAGTTTTTGTAGGCAAATTATATTGATTTACGATCGAAAGTGTAGAACTAAATGGTTTCTAGTATGACACTAAAAATTTGCTCACTCCTAAATGTATATCTTTCAAAAATTGTACTTTAAATTGCCAAATTCTCAGTCTTCTGGCATGTCTCTCGAGCGAAATGAAAGCTTAAAGGCTGCATCATAACTTTATTTTGAGTATATACGTAATATCTGCACTAAAATAGAAATGTATATTACATATAGTTTCAATGTGTTTGTCTAATTTTACCTTAAATGCGAAACTTATTTAAAAAAAAGTGCATTGTATTTTGTCTCTCGGTTTTTACCTCAGTCTCCTGCTACATCAAAACACGTTAAAATCAGTTTGAATTACCGCGTCTAGCGCGTTGCTATGCGGTCTGAGTGAAAGATCCAAGTGAACTTAGCTTACAACCACTCGCGTCCGTCTCGGCTCGCGGTTGGCTTAGCCGCTACGGCGAGTTGTGTGAGTGAGGTTGTGCTGCGGCCAGTCAGCTTAACAGTATCCTGGTACGTATTTATTTAAAATCTATTGTTTTCTCCAGACTTTTTTTGCATTCATATTTCGTTGCATTGACGTAGTTATTGGCAAAAAACTTAAAATATTCTCAGTATCCGGTCCTCAGCCTCCTGGAGACATAATAGCCAGGAGACTGGCGATGAGTCGGGAGACTGAGAGTCATCAAGGATCCGCACGAATAGTAATTCAGTTATCATGATTGATATATTAATTGTTGGTACATTTATGTATTATTTGAATAGTTACATATTATTTATCAAAAATCAATAAGCTGGGAATTTCCCGAAGCAAAAACTCCGATTTCTAAAATTAAAACTTCATTATTATTTATTTATTGTTTAAAAACAATCATATTAAAAAAAATCCAAAGCTGGAAAAACAAAGAGACCAAATGACAAAGAATCGGATGATTGTTTTTGCCTTATCTGTGGTGCTTTATATAGTGAAGATACTACGGGAAACGATTGGGTTGGTTGCATCAAAAGTGACTCTACCTCATTTACATGTCCCGATTACTCGTCGGATTGTGACTACAAATAATACTGTCTATAGATTGGAGAATAAGATGTTTTTCTTTTCAATAAGTTTGAGGTTTATTTGATTTTTGTTTACTCTCCTATAATGGTTAATTAAATACATCAAAAATTATATGAATGTTGCTATTTTGTAGTTGTTTAGAAAACTTGTTATTTTTTATAATTTTATGCAAAAAAGTAAAACTTAAAAGTGCTTAATCAGTCTCATCATTTATGATGAGACTGATTTTTTTGAGTTTTGAACTCTGTAAATGATGTTAATGAATAGTGAGATTACTGTTAAGCTACAAATACCTAATGAAACTATTGAGGACTGATGAAACCTTAAAGGTTTTGTACTACATGTAAGTTGATTTAATTTTCAATAATTATTTTGAAAAGTTTGACAAAGTCTGTTGTATTGAGAATATGAAAAAATCTATTTGATTTAGTTATTCTAAATTTTCCTAATTTTGTAATAAGTACTAATTAGTGTCATTTTGTGAGTCAAGGTCTTACAATAGAAGTGTTCCATGGAAGACACTATTTTTATGCCATGAAACTATTTTAGTTTAAGTTCTTTTGTATCAATACTCAGTATCCTGTTCATAGCCTCAGTCTCCTGGGCCCATATTCTTTTTAAATGGTCATAAATTTGGTATATTTTATTTTTTTCACTGGCCCGTTTCAGATCAGTAAAAGACTACTTTTCTGACCTTAGATGCCAAAAAAATGTTGTGCCAAAAATCACTTTACTTTCGTCCCTCCTGAGTAGAACCACCCCGTGCCTGTTTTGGGACAAATTGTGATTAGAATTTTAAGGTTTCTGTTGTTTTGACTATTAAAGGTTTAACTTAGTAAACCACTTATAAATAGAGGAAGACCAAAGAAACGATAGATGGACTGTATGAGACATGATATGGCTAGAAATATAAATAACTAGCTTTTGCCCGCGGCTTCGCCCGCGTGGATGTCGAAAAATATCCGACGGGAACGTACTACCTGGATAAAAAATTAACCTATAGGTTAATCCAGGTTATAAACTATCTGTGTGCCAAATATCATCCAAATCCGTTCATCCGTTTTTGTGCAAACCGGAACATACATACAAACAAACAGACCAAAATTCTAATAACTATGTTTTTCGGCATCAGACTCGAATATTCAATGTAAGGTTTTACTTCGTTACTATTTTATTTTACTTCGTCCTGCGTAGAGTATAAATTCTTTTTTTTCTAGATAATTATGAATTATTATAACAATAACAATATAGAGCTTTGTTCATGGCTAATTGTCCTCCACTATGTGTGATATTTGAGGAATACTGTCAAGAAATACCTACTGCAAAGGACCGCTATCTACCTAATCCTTCACAGTATTTCTATATACAATGTTTTTCACTCATTCGGAAGCGGGCACTAAAACAACCAGGCTAGTTGGAGAGCTAACACGTGAGTAAGCCACATAAAACTGGCCGACGGAGAAACAGTCTTGCCGCAAATCAACTCACATTATACAATTACAGCAAATTTCAGAGTTGGTCCCTGTGACTTATTAATAGTCATCGCGAAACAAACCTTGATTGGGAACTGCAATCTTTTAAATTCAAACGGAAGGCCATTTGGTATCAATGGTATACGCGGCACGAAGACTGTTTCTCCTCTGGCAGATCCAGTTAGTATTTTGGCCTCAATAACCTTGCATAGATGTTCCCTATAATATGTGTGGTCAGTCTGTAGGGTACAAATTATCACGCTATTTGCTATGAGGGATGAGCAGTTTCTGTTCGTATCCTTACTATCCTAATCTATCTAATCTATATATCCTAGTATTCTGTTCGTATCCTTACTATCCTAATCTATATCTATATCGATTCTCCCGGAGAAGGGGATGGGGGGTTCTCCGAGGGAGGGTCCCGTGGCTAAATAATAACAGCCGCACAGGTCGATCGATCAGGTTAAGGTACACTTGCCGCAGTTGGTCTGTGGATGGATGACCATCTTTACATACAAAGACCCGTCCGTGGCTCGGAAAACACGTTAAGCCGTTGGTCCCGGCTGTCATTCGTGGATCTTTGACAGTCGTTACGGGTCGTCAAAAGCCCGAAAGTCTGAAAACCAGTTTGAACAGAAAAGCAGTTTGTAATTTTTTGTAATTTATCTAAGTTACAATAGCCTAATGTCAATTGCTGATCACCTTTTTACAAAATATTGCTTTGTCCGATGCAGTAACGTTAATCGTTAAGGGGTTCTCCTGGTACTTCACCATCAGCTCGACTTCTCCATATTCATTGTGACGAGTTTTCTAGAAGAAAAGAGAGTTTTCTTATTTTAAATGAAATTATTGACTTTTGATATTAGAGCAACCACGAATTTCATTTAAATAAATAAAAAATCATTTAAAAAAATCCTTCTTGTTATTGGACCTAAACACATAGTAGACGGCCCTACGGATCCGCCATTTTCGTATGTTCAACCTTCTGCCGAACACCCTGTATACTACTCCATCTATATATATAAAATGGTAAACTCCACGGACCAACCCCGGCAAGTGTAGCTTAACCTGATGGATCGATCCGTGGGGCTGTTATTACTTAACCACGACCTTCTCATAGACAAGACATGTAGTGACCTTATTGGTGACGTTCTTTAGAAAGGTCAGGTGCGTAGTAAGCGCAACTGGCGTGCTCCTATGACCAGATATAGATCTGGTACGTACGTAAACGGAGAAAAACGAGTAAGTAAGGGTTGTAGGAGGAAGTGTTCTGTAGTTTCTGCCTACCCCATGGGATGAAAGCGACATTCTTATGCAATTTTTCATTATGAATTATTGATACGCTCGCGTTTGACCGCTATCTCTAGCCTATGATGTTATAACCATTTAATTACTACAAAAGAAATCTAAAAACATGGCTTCTCCAAAATAATCTATTCTTAGGGATCAGAAGCCTAATGGATTTTTTAAAAAGAAAATACAAAACGGCCTACAAATATTTATTTAAATTAGAAAAACCGTTACAAGAAAATAATTAAATATGATCACTAGTACGCGTCCGTCGCATCCGAGCTCTGCAGCAAAAGTGACCGAGGCGAGTGAGCACTCGGCTCATGGTGTGTCACCCCTTCCACTGACAGCGTCATCGCAGTGACGTGATGTCCCCGCCCTCTCAGCTGTCAAATCCTCTAAGACGGCCTCTCCTGACAGCTGAACGTCCTCGTCAGCTTGGCTTCCTGGCTTCAGCTCCTCGTCTGTCTGGCCACCACTGGATGGATTCTCCAATGGTAGGCTTCCTTGCGCCTGGTCATCATCGTTTGATTCGTCATCTAAAACATACCAACATAGAAAAATCAACACAGCATTCTGAAAGCTTTACTTGAAACCACCCATTGCAATGAAACTACAAGTGTTTTACTACAACTTCAAGCAATAACATCAAAATGGGTAGCAGATAGGTTATCGTTACACCAATGAAAGAGTTCCGGACCTCAATCATTACTGAAACAATAACAAAATTACCTGGCAACCACTATCGGGGTTCCAGTAATCAGAATCACCTGGCAACCACTATCTGGGTTCCAGTGACCACTGCCACTTGGCCATGAGTAAAAAGCTGCCACAGTGCTGCTTTTACTCACCACCACCGAGATGATCGAAGAATACTTCGCAAGCATCCGGGGTCCACTCACCACGCCACTGAACCATATGTTCTGCGGCGGTTTGAGTTTTCTTGCCATACGAGCCAGCAAGCAGCTCGAGCTCGTACCGGTGATGTGGGAGCGCTCGTACCACCTTGTACGGACCACGCATCCCGGAATCCAGCTTCCCCGTGCTCTGCGAGCCCTTGCTCACGAACACGAAACTGCCGACATCAAATGTACGCGGCTGACGGCGACGCTCGTTGACGTACGCATCCTGCCGCTGCTGATTTTCGGCAAGCAACTCAGACGCTCTCTGTCTTCTCAGCGTCAGAAGAGCTTCTCGGTTAGGATGAGAGTCGTTCAGCGCGACGTCTCGCACAAGAGACCTCAGCACTGGAGTAGTCCCTTCAACGCCAGTCAACAGCTGCAGAGGCGAGGTGCGGGTCGTGGCTTGCCTCGTTATGTTCAAGGTGAGCTGCACCTTCCACAACGCATCCGACCACTGCGCACCCTTGTTGTTCGCCTCTATCCGCAACATGTTCAGGACCGTCCTGCAATAACGCTCGACCTGCCCGTTTTCGCGGTGCATTTCAGGCGTGATAAAATGTACATTACAGCCTAACTCAGTGACCCAGCCTTGAAATGATGCACTTTCGAACATTCTGCCACGGTCACACACAATTGTTGACGGAGTACCGAATAGTGAAATGGTATTGGAAAATACACGTTTTAACTCGGCGGTATCTTGTCTGTACAGGGCGTACAACAGACAGTACTTAGTAAAAGCATCTACTACGAGGAGTATGTATCGGAAACCGTTTGACTCCGTTAGGGGACCAAGCACGTCAGTGTGAACCACTAAAAAGGGTACCTCAGGCTTCGTCCAAGATTCTATGGGTTGCCTAGGAGCGCGAGGTACTTTCTTATGCGACAGACAAACAATACAGTGACCGACATATTTTTTAATAAAAGCCCTTAACCCAGGAAACCAAAAATGCCGCAATATAAGCTCAGTAGTTTTGTCTATTCCTATATGATCGTGATCATCGTGAAACACCCTTAACAAACTAAGCCTATGTCCTTTAGGGATAAAACAAAGGAGACGAGAGTCTTCACCAGTTGGTGAATACTTATAGTACAACAAATCATGTCGTATGAAAAACCGTGTAGGATCCAATTGACCCTCTCTAAGCTTTTGCATCAAGCTTTGAGTTTCAGAATCAGCCGTCTGAGCAATCTTTGCCCAATTTCGCGGATTTCGAATTTGGAGAACAGTAGCGGGCTGTCGGCTTAAAAAGTCTGCGTGTTGCATGAGGCAACCTTTTCGATACTCAAGCGTGAACTGAAAATCTTGCATGTAAACCCACCAACGGGCCACCCGAGGCAACAAGTCCTTTTTACGTTCAGTCAATTTCAATGAATTACAATCGGTTACTATTTTAAACTTTATGCCTATTAAATAATGGCGAAAGTGTTGTAATGCGCGAACGATTGCCAACGTCTCGAGTTCGTAACTGTGGTAACTGGACTCGGCACCCTGTGTGGATTTACTAAAATAGCCGACAACTCGCTTCCGTTTACTCTCATGTTCCTGCAATAAAATGGCACCATAACCGATTGCACTGGCGTCTGTATGAAGCTCAGTGGGCAGATTGGGATTGAAGATTGCTAAAACGGGTTCCTCAGTAAGACTTTTAATAATAAAATCACGTGCTAAGTCTTGCTCCGCGCCCCATACAAAAGGCTGACCTTTTCTAAGCAATTTGGCAATACAAGCAGTTTTCGAAGCATACCCAGCAATGTACCTCCGAAAATAGCCCGCTAAACCCAAAAATTGACGAACGCCTCTTACATTGGATGGCTTAGGAGACTTCACTAAAGCTTCAGTCTTACTAGGGCTCGGCCGTACCTGACCATGACCAATAACTCTACCTAGGTATTCTAACTCGGTTTCTAAGAACGTGCATTTTTTTAGATTTACTGAAAATCCCGCCTCAGTGAGTGTTTTTAATACCTCTCGCAAAGTTTTCAGACCGTCACTGACAGAATTCGACATTATTAATACGTCATCGATATAAATCAACACCTTACCGGTATCCAGCAGGTGCTTCAGAGTTTTGGAGATGATTCTTTGATAGATAGTAGGTGCATTAGCGAGCCCATACGGCATTTTCAAATATTCGTAATGCCCTTCAGGCGTTACGAATGCTGTTTTACTAATAGAGTCATCATCCTTCATCATCACCTGGTGAAAGCCTGTTGCCATATCGAGACTTGTAAAGAATTTAAAACTGCCCAGCCTGTCAATGTGATCGTCGATCAACGGTAGCGGAAATCGCTCTTTAATAGTGATAGCATTTAGAGCTCTGTAGTCGACGCACATCCTATCAGACCCGTCCTTTTTCTTAACGAGTATGATAGGACTCGCGTAATTAGACTGTGACTCGCGAATAATTCCCTTACCAATCAAATCATCAATTATCTCGCGAACGCGACGCTTTTCGTCTACGGAGAGTTTATAAGGTCGATAGTAAATTGGGACGTCACTATTAACTTTTATTTCCATACAACCCGTGGTTACTGTAGAGGTCGCTGTACCGGTAGTAAACGTCTCAGAAAACTCGTTTAACAGAGCTAACAAACACTCTTTTTCGTCACCAACTAAAGGCGTCTTTATCTTAGGGGACTCTACAGTCGACACGTTATTTACGTGTGAAACCCTGACTAACCTTTGAGAGTTATTTGTTCGAGTATACGTAACTCCACTACGATTTAAAACATCAGTGCCAATCAAAATCGGAGCCTGAATACAATCGGGGGGAATAACAAACAAATCTACTTCCAAAGATAATTCGGGAAATTCAATAATAGTGCTTACATAGGAAGTGGACTCTATATCTTGACTTCCAATACCACGCATACGGTGATAGGTGGGAATTTTATTTAGACTAAAATGCTTTAAAACAGAATCAGAAATCAGCGAAATATCAGAACCAGAATCAATTAAAACGTCAATAGGTACGTTCTGTATAACCGCGGACATCACATTGCTTTGTCCGGGGGAGACTCTGAGCAAAAATTTACTTTACTCGAATTATTTTTATTCGTTGATTTCAATTCAACGCGTTCCTTAACAAAACACGTTTCAACTGAATGCCCAATCTTTTTGCAGAATGTGCAAGTCTTAACGGATTTAGAATTCGACTTTGTTGATTGAAAATTAGAGCTAGTCGATTCCATTTTTGACGAAGACTTATCAGAATCCACATCGCTTTTCGCTGACTTTTTAGGGCAAGCGGCCTGTTTGTGACCTACGTTTCCGCATGAAAAGCACACTAATCGATCATACTGCGGGAACTTGCGTTTACGCGGATCAGGGGAATTGGCGTTTGACGTGCGAACAGGATTGTTATTAACAGGTGGCGCGCCCTTAGGCTTCAAGTAAACTGACAAAAATTCTACCAATTCCCTTGACTGTAGCTTAGCATTAGCAGTTGCAGCCTTCACTTGGGGATCGGAAATGCCGCGGATAACAATAGCGGTTTTCAGTTCCTCTGAAAGCCCCTTAACAATGTTCAGTCGCAATAGGGACTTCCGCGCATACTCAGCATAAGTAGCGAATTTATTAGAATTCACACTCATGACATCATATAGCACGGTAGCCATATCAACTTCGCGTGGGCACAATGATCGGAATTCAATTTTAAAATTGGACCAAGTCCGATCACTGGTCACCCAATCGTTGAGCCATGACTTAGCATCGCCCCGTAAACACCCACCAATGCGTCCCAGGCACTCCCGATCGTCCCACTGACATATCTCGCGCCCACGATCGACTTCCGCACACCACACGTCGAAGTCATGTACATTGGGGTCAAAATTCGAAATATAGTAATGCTTAGATCTTACTTGAATTAGGGAAGAAAGTGCCCCCACAATCCTGTCCGCAGCGTCCACCTCCCGCGATGCCTCAGTGGTCACGGTTTTATCCGTAGCACGTGTTTCCGTATTACCGGTAACAGGTGCCTCGGAAACCACCGAAGTTGTCAGCGGCGGAGTATCGCCCGGATGCGACGACATGGGAGTAGACGTACGCATAGTGTTTGAAGGCAACCGTTCCTCTAAAGCGCTCAATCGAACCAGTATTTCATTTAAAGGGTCGCGACGGGGGCTATCCCGACGCCCATACGAACTATCCCGGCGCCTACGCGAACTTCGAGAGTACTCTGATCTATCACGACGACGCCTAGGAGATCTACTACGCGATTGACGATAACGGTCACGACGCCTTTTATGAACATCGCGACGGCTAAGCGAATCGTTTTCCCGAGAATTACGCCTAGGTGTATTCTCACGCGGCGTGCACTCACGACTCGACATGATTATGACTAGGTATAGGCAACGTAAATTACCACAACGTGAATAACAAACTAAGCGCAAAATAAAAGAATTAACACGTGGTTGTTTACTTCAAAAACACGCACGAAAAATCTAATCGAGTAGAAACACGTGGCAAATCACGACAAAATGCACAAAAACTAATCACGGACAAAATCAAAAACACGGTGAGAAAAAAAATAACCGTCTCAAAAACACTATTTCCGTTTAAAAAGATGGCGAACGATCTAAATCGCGTGTGATTTAAACTTATCCCACTTCTGATCTTAGGGATCAGAAGCCTAATGGATTTTTTAAAAAGAAAATACAAAACGGCCTACAAATATTTATTTAAATTAGAAAAACCGTTACAAGAAAATAATTAAATATGATCACTAGTACGCGTCCGTCGCATCCGAGCTCTGCAGCAAAAGTGACCGAGGCGAGTGAGCACTCGGCTCATGGTGTGTCACCCCTTCCACTGACAGCGTCATCGCAGTGACGTGATGTCCCCGCCCTCTCAGCTGTCAAATCCTCTAAGACTATATACACTGAAATATTTTTTTGATTAAAAGGGTAATACATTATAGATTTATTTAGTTTTATAATACCTACAAATAGTGTTGCTGTTGTATTTTATCTTAATTTTATATTTTAATAGAGTCTCAATGTATCTTTATGTCTATAGTCTTAGTTTTTTGTATTGTTATTAGAGTTTATGTAGTAATAGTTAGGTTTTTATGACGGCGGATGTGTATGAACATAATTATACCTAACCAACTTCTACGTACCATAACCGACGAATAAATGTCTTTGTCTTTGTCTTTGTTCCCACTGCTGAGACCCAGGCCTCCTCTCAGTGAGAGGGAGTGGGCCATAATCCACTACGCGGGCCCAGTGCGGGTTGTTAGATGTCACATGTCTTCGAATTTTTGGTTCTAGGACATAGATTTTCTCACGATGTTTTCCTTCCCCGTTTTGAGAGCAGTGGTGATGAAATTATTTACGCAAAGTAAAGTGCCTGCTTGGGTTCCAACCTACGACCTACAACTCGTAATTCGCCGCAACAGCCGATACCACTGCGCCACCACTGTTCATTATTGTATACTCAAATATGTATAATTTAGAAAACTTCTAAAATAATTTATCATCACATATTCGACTCTCATGGGACAAAACATATGGTTGTACTTTTATACTCCTACCTACCTCTTCGATAAATACATGTCGGAGGAGGGTATGTGTCTCTTTCGATGTCAGGCATATTTTAACTACTATGGGCGTACTAATGGGTAGTGTTGGTTATTGCGCAATAGAAAAACCGTAGCAGTTCAGATCAAATTATAATGTACGATAACATTAATCACACTAGCATTTCACATACTGTAGGTACACGACACAACTATTCAAAACGCGCGACAGTTTCTAAACGTCTTCACCGTTTGACCGTCACCCATGAAGTCTGCTCTGCTCCGAGCCGATCCGAGCTTCTTGTTGTAGACTCTGTCCAGCGCCGCTCGTGTCCCGATTAGTCAAGTCAATAACGTATTTCCGACATATAGATATATTATATAGATTGACTGCCTCGTTGGTTTAGTTGTCGCAAGTGCTACTGCTGAGCATGAGGTCCTGGGTTCGATTCCCGGATCGGGAAAAGTGTTATTGGGTTTTTCCATCTGGAATTTCTCAGTAGCAACCCGGACTCTGAATTTGTGCCCGGTTGATGGCAATAGGCCCCAGTTACATGGGACTTAAACATAACTGGCGAAATGTGGGTTTACCGATGCCTAACCTCTCGGGCAACACAGGTGTGATGTTATGTGTTCCCACTCTCACTTTCTTTGCAACTATGAGAACCAAGCCACCGTTAGGCTACTTATTACCTAATAAAGATACTCGATATACATACATATTTTATGTACATAATATATGCGCCTAACATAATTTATCAAAGTAATGATAATAAGATCGGACAAGGTTATTTTCCTCGTGTTTTCTTCATCTTTTCGTATCTTCCTTCGTATAAAATTTAGTCTTATCATGAAAAATTATGAAGGCTCAGCTGTCTTTTACGAATCGGTATTGATGTTCATATTCAGCTATTTATTACCGTGTTTTTACAACCTTTTTGAAACACGATCGAAATTAAACCGTGTGTCTTTAAAACTAGGGTTTAAGGTGGGAAATTATCAAATAACTGCTCCCGCTCTGGACGGAGCGGGAGGGTGTGTCAGACTTTTACTGACTATAACCCACCCGTATTCCTTCCGTTGCCTGTGTGCCGGGGCCGCGATATCCCTTTCGGACAAACTCGTAACCCTGGCAGGTTAGTGTGGACGTCCAGTCAACATGGGCACTCAGCACCAGTACCCCCGACCTCAAACCATCCTCCGATTCCGACCTCCGAGAAGCCGGATTACAGGAGACGCCAATGGAAGATCTCTACTACATAAAAAGTTTTCCTCGAAAAAAAAAAAAGTAAAACTTTTGATCTTAAAAGTCCATTGCATATACATGTTGCAAGTTGTAACAAGTCGTTTCATACATTTCAAAACTAAAGTATTATTATTATTTACTAGCTGACTCGACAGATATTATCCTGTCCTGTCATACAAAAAAAAAGCTTCCGTTTTTCCCGAATTTGAAGATTTTCCAGAGAAAATTTTCAATATTGTATATCTTTCCATAAAAACCTGATTCAGAGTATTACGAACATTTTTAAACAAAAATTGCCTAATGGATCCAGCGGTTCCCAAGTGATGCGCTTACAAACGAACAGCATTTATTTTTTCTTATTTAGATTTATGATTAATAACTTATTTTTGTGTTAATATTATCTTGGAAATTGAAATAAACACATTTATCAAAATCTGTAAGACAAACCATTTATTACAATTACGGGAGCATACATAATCTCAGCGTAAAGTAGATCGAAGAGTATAAAAAATAAGGTCGCGGGCCTTTTTTTATTTTTTTGAGGTTGGGAAATCATCAAAAGACTTCTCCCGCTCTGGGCAGAGCGAGAGAGCGTGTCAGACTTTTACTGACTAAAATCCACCCGTGTTCCTTCCGTTGCCTGTGTGCCGGGGCCGCGATATCCCTTTCGGACAAACCCGCAACCCCAGCAGGCACTGGTCCTTACGAACCCCGTCAGTTGGTGCTGACATCTCTTTGAGGCGTGCGTGGAACACAACGCGCCGTCGACCCGGGCCTGGTCCTTATCGGACGGCGAGCTGCCCATTGCTCACCGTCCACAAGGTCGCGGGCCTAAGCTATGTAGTATTCAAATAAAATTACAATTGGAAACACGTGTACCACTCTACCAAGAACTAAAAACCAATATTGTTACTACCTATTTTTAATCTATACAAATGTTTTTAGTTTGTAGTCTTCCTTATATTGTGTATCTATGTATTCCTTATAGCTTGAGGCTAAATACTAACAGCCGCACGGGTTGGATGGCTATGTAACGCTTGAGGCGATTCGTGGATGGGTTACCATCCATTAAATATCGAAACTCATCCGAGCCTTGGCAATGCCACACTATGAACAGAGTGATTTTTTTTCTCCCATACATTCTAACTGCAGATGTAAGTTTGTACGCACAATATTGAGAGATTTGCATGTTATTTTAAAACCATAGACTTCTTGAAGGTTTTCCTGTAATCTATAAGTATAGAAGTTTTTTTTTTTTTTGGCTCAGTAGCTTCGGAGATAAGGGGGGGGGGGGAATGGTCAATTATCAAAAATTTTCTTAAAAAACTACAAACTGTTTATTTAAACAGACTCCAAAGTGCACTTGTGTAAAGTGCAGTAAACACTATTCTAAGTTTTAAAATAATTATCACGTATAAAATTAAGTTACATTAAAATTGCTTATTAGTCTTAAAGGCTAGATTGTAATTGATTATTAAGAACCTGGTTCTTTCGAATAAAGCATTTTTTTTTTTTAACAAATGCGTGTCTCGGGAAGTCTAGGCTGTCATTCGTAGATCTTTGAATGTCGTTACGGGTAGTCAGATGCATTAAATTACAATCATTCTTACCAAGGGGTATCGTATTACCCAGTAACTGGGTCGTGGAGGTCAGATAGGCAGTCGCTTCATGTAAAATTCTGATATTCAGCTGCATGCGGTTAGACTGGTCGACAGCCGATCCCAGCGTAGCTGGGAAAAGGCTAGGCAGATTGATACTGTTCCATATATTCGCTTGCACTAACCAACCAATTCAACTGTGATATTTGATAAAACCGATACATTCCGATTCCAGGCTTCCTATCAGATTAGGGTTGCAACTAATATTATGTGGTTTGAATTTCTACCTGGCAATACCTGAGAAAACAATGATAAATGTTAGGTCTAATAGAGCATGTATGTGATAATCAAGTAAAATTAATTGCATGCTATGTCGCTCATTTACATTTAAAAATTAATTTTGAAAGAATGTAAAAATTTGTTACCTGGTCTAGCGGTCGCAAACGCTACTGCTGAGCATGAGGTACTGGGTTTGATTCCCAGGTCGGACAGTGTTATTGGGTTTTTCCATTAGAAATTTCACAGTAGCAGCCCGGAGTCTGGATAACTGCCCGGTTGGCAATAGGCTCGCCCCCTATTACATGGGACTTAAACATAACTGGCGAAATGTGGGTGTACTATAGGTACACCTCTGCCCTACCCTTCGGGATTACAGGTGTAATGTTATGTTTATGTATACAAATTGTTATGATATTTATTTGAAGGCGAGACGACGTAGATGCGTACCACAAGGGCTGGCTCGCAATAGCTAAAGAAAAGGATAACTGGAAGAACTGAGGGGGCCTTTACCCATAAATGGGACAAACATGCCTGAATAAAAACTAGCACCGCGTTCGCTCATTGGTCAAATCAAATAGCGCGCGCTTCCCTGCTTCCTGTTACATACTTCCGTCGCTTTTCACGAAAACACTGTGAATTTGATTATTTAGATGATTCTAGATTTTGATTTTGATTGCAGGAAAGATGTTACACATCAAAAATATCTTAAAAATGTACCGGGTTAGTATCGCCAGGCCACCCATCCCAGTCTGTACCCACGATAGTATTCTCAGCGCTCGCAAAGAAAAACATACACAAATCAAAGAAAAACAAATCGTCTTGGATAAACACAATTTGAATACTGTGTCGGTGTTGGTTTTTGCTCCACTCTCCAGCATCCGACGCTGCTTCTGTTAGCATTTTTTGTAATGCACCCGGAACGTGCACAAAATTTAAAAATGGAGGAAATAAATGCATGGGCGCATTCAACATCTGTGTCTATTTGTGTTGTTCTATCATGTTTGTCAATTTAGTTTGAGTTTTGGTAAAAACTGTTGACGAAAAACGAGCTTGTGAGCCAAGGATTTTCAAAGGAAGTTATTTTATTTGGATTTTGTTCAGCAATTTTTCACATACTAAGTTTATATGGCCTTATATCTTTGTAACTATTGTAACTTTATTATTTATTACTAACTTCAGGCCGCGACTTTGTCTTTGTGAAATTTTGTGTTTTTCACCCCCTCGCAACGCATCGAAAGTGGGCAACGTCGCAAATAGCTGTCAAATATTTCGCTGTTTAGTGATCTAAGATATTGATTATGAAATGAATATCGTAACACCGAATGTTTAGTATAAGATGTAAAAAAAGAAAAAGTATTTGGAAACTTTCGAAATGCCCTTTTTACACCTAAAACGGTTACCACATCAAATTCTGAATTATAATTGCAATTCATTACTAATATTTTAGTTGACTAGTTAGCTATATTTTATATTTCCATACAATATTATTGTCAAATTAATTAAAACCGGTAAATATTTGACAGCTATTTGCGACGATGCCAACTTTTAGAATGAACGCTCTCAAAAGTTTGTCTGGTTCATAGTTATCAACCAACCATTTAATTATACCTTATAGATAGACGGTCAGTAACGAATTAATATTGTTACAACTACAATTCAATTGAACAAAAACTTCCAAATAATAAAAAACTTAATTTCATAAGGGTGGTAGAATAAGCTAAAAAATATGGCCGGTCTTTCTCTATACCGACATCCATTCACCACAATATAATGGGCTATTGTATCTGGCAATCCGAATAGATCTATAATATTCTATGAATAGTCTATGCCGAAATAGATTAATCCATTGGAATCAAGCTACAACACGTAGGCTACATTAGTATTTATTTAGTTCTGAGGTCGGTTCCGTGTTTTAAAATATAGATGTATTCATTACTAATTCACTCTTTTCAATTACTAAGTGAGAGAGTTCCCGAAGCGCTAATGTATTTAGATTTAAGATATTGATGTCTTCTTATACGTCTGCCTCTCAAAACTTTGACAAGATTCTCTTTTTTTTTAATAAACCCTTCAGAAGTAATTAGTATGCACAATCTTAACCCACCAACAAAGCATTAATTTTTTATTCATATTCAAAATATTAATTAGTACCTTGTAAACACAACAAAAACGCCATTCTCATAATAGCATGTGCATGAAACAGCAAAAATCTGTAACTAACCCTCTGTGTGCTGCATATTCATCATTCATAACTTTTATTTTTTTCCCTTTCGCTCAACACTGACGGACTCGTCAAAAGCCAAAGCATGGAACAGACAAGACTCACAAAGGCCGCCTCGCATCCAAAGGTCAGTTAATTGGGTTGCCCGCTCTAAAATTTTGTTTACCCTTGCCATTTTAGCACGTTACCGTAACACGCTTCGGTCAATGGCTGAAAACACAGTTTTGAATTCGTATTTTTTCATTTTGTTGTTTGGACACGTTTAAGTCGTAAATTGTTATATATCGTGGATTTTAGGCTTTAAAACTGCAAATTCCTGAATTGTAGCTTTCCATAAACTTTGTGTAAGCTTGGTCATTAATTGTAGCTATCCATTATGTAACTCGCGTTTATGAGGGGGCCGTATTGATGACAACAAATAGCAATGAATGATGTTTGTGACAGTTTAATATTAAAATGAGTAAGTGACAATAATTCTAGTCCAACAGAATACTACCGAATTGTTTATATCTGATAAAAACGCAATTTGATACTTATCGGCAAGCATTTACATGATAATCTGTGGCCACCGTATGTCATTTTCAACATGAAAATATCAAGCCAAAGTTATTACTTAGCGTTCTACCGCACATGTTATAAAAGTCGACCACGAAAAAGCAATTTTCAAACAACTTTTAGAGCGCTTGAAAAGTGTCACCACTTATGCACTTTCAATCTTTTAGAACAGCAACATGTTATAAAACGTGACGTTGAACAGTGCTAACACACTCTATGTAAACTGTATCGATTGTCTTTCAAAGCATATGAGAAAAGAAAGCGGCTTTACTGACATTATTTTTGATGCAAGCTGAGCTTGCACTCAAAGTTTTCAATCTGCGCAAAATTGATGCATAAATTGTTACGTAAACTTGTTTACTGCATCGCCGGTGCTGGAGGGTTAATCCCCAGTGGTATCCAACCTTTTTAAATATAACTATATCAGGGCTCAGGGCACATATCGTGATGGGCCAATGGTAAAAGCCTCGCCTCTCATACACTAGGTTATGGGTTCAAATACGGGCAAGTACAATCGCCGGCACTTAACTTGGCAAGGTGTTGGCGTATTGGGAGTAAGTTTGCGCATGTAAATGTGCTGATATTAAATTATTATTAGAAAGAAAAGAAAGTAAGAAAACGTTTATTTGGACATAGTTCGTGAAACACAAAATACAAACAAACTAAAAGTGAAAGTAATCTTTTGACAATAAGTGTGTACCTCACGGCTGCGAGAAAAAGGTTCATTTCAGCATTAATACCAGACAAATACTGTCTGATGCTGGTTTTCTATTAATACATTATATTATATTATATTACATGAAGTATAGTATAGTATTTTAAGTATTAGCCGTAAGCCAACACTATTGTATTGGAGTCATCCTGTAAGGATAGTGTGTGTAAGTTTAATAATAATAAATAAATAAATAAATGAAATTATATAGTTAGGCTAGGATCCCGTGCCAACATTAGATAAGAAAAAATAAACTACAGTACCTACAAGACTTACGATGTGTTAAAGGACCGTTTTTTCCACCCGAAGCATTAGTATGCAGTCAGGATGATCAAATTATGCCATCGTACACTTGCGGTAAATTGGGACATGTGTAACAGGCTTTAGGTAGGCTCGTTTCGAACTGACTCGAGATTGTATTAAACATAGGTATGCCCTTGGGGCCTTAATCTACTGAGCGGGAATAACGATTGCGACTCGGAACAATTTATGGCTATCTATTTAACTGTTAACCCCTCAATAAGCGGCGGATTTTTATTGCGATTTGGGTCAACGTGACCGCGGAAGACAGGGGTTATATTTTTGCTTGTTAGCAGTGTTGATTAAAGATTCTTATATATTATGTCGTACTCGATTCTAACTATTTTCAAAAGTTGAGATGTTGATAGCCTTTTTGATATTCTACATACTTACTTCTATTTAAAGTATTTTTCAAAATCGTAATGACGATTAGCATTATTGTCCAAGTTTCCAGGTGAAATAATCTCATCTTTTTCCATTTCAAACTCAGGTCTTACTACTGTATCTGCTAGCTGCAAGAATGTAGTCCACCAACGGTCAGTCAGTGAAGCGTTCGCTGTGTCGGCGGACGGATGTGTTGATTGATGTCTTGCAGCTAGCAGTACTCCCCCCCGAATCGTGGGCTACACTTCTAAAACGGTGATTCGGTTGTTCGTGCTGTTTCCGTAACGTATATTCTCAAATTATGATCGTTCCCCAGGCACCAATCGTTCACCTTCAACCTTGGCTGTTCCTACAAAAACTTAACCCCGACTAGTTTCGACACATTTTCCCACATAAGCACCGATTCAGCCTATCGACAGACATAAATAACAGGAGAACAGTCAGAAAGCCCAGCGGATTACCTACATGGCAACACTTTGGCACGGTTTGCCACAAAATAGATAGATACAGAAGGCATAGTATAAATAAGTAACATTATTATATCTTCATAGAAAACGGCCGAAACGACGCGCTTCGAAATCTCAGTGTTTATCAGTATCAGCAACAGTATTGCGCGCGGCAGCTACGCATGAACGCGGAAGGTTTATCTACCGAGTGGCCGTAGGTCATTATTTTAAGGTCACTACCGAATACTACTACTTTATTATACTGTGCAGAAGACCAGCTCCTTAAAACGAGTGAAAACGCACGCACACATAAACGACACATATACGCGTCTGCAGTAAGTGCAAGCGCAGTCGCGACTGTCATTTGTTTTGTGAGACCTAGTTTTCGCAAGGGAACGTCAAAATATACACAGGAACAAAGCAAAAATCAAATAGATAAATACGCTGCCATGAATCTTTGCCACATCTACTAACACATCTGACTTTTACTTAAGATCCGTGGTTGTTAGGTTGGTGATTATCTGATATTTATTGTGATCGCCTACATACCTATTTGTTATTATAGTTTTAACGTTGTTTCTGTACACTCATGAAATGTTTTGGTAAATTTAGTTTCTCAGTAAATAAATCATTGTTAATTCTTAGAGCGCTAACACACTGGGTCGCCATGGCGAGATTTTTGGCTACGTAGCCATGGCTACCTCTGGCTACCTACCGTAGCCAAATGAGGTTGCCAAATAAGTAGCCAGTAACACGTGGGCGTCCGTTTTGGAGATCAGTTGGTCACTGAGTGGGAGAACTTACTTGTATACAAAATACTGGCGCCTACGGATACGCGTCGCCAGGTCGCCAGAGTATCGTCTTCACATATAATTATTATTAAATTAATGTATACAAAATATTGTAAAAATATTGTAAAAACATTTTAAAAGAGTAACGGTGGAGTTTCTTGCCCATTCTTCTCCATACGAAAACTACCTTTTGGAAGGGGCGACTAGAATCAATTCTATATTTTTGTAAAATTGACGTTCATAAGTGCCTTGTGTCAGTGCCCTTTGACTTTATCTAGTCTCCACGAAGAGGCCGGTCGGTCGTGGCTACCCCTCAAATTGGCGACGCAGCCAGACCGTAGCCAAGTGAGTTAACTGTCATACTTTTCAATTCGAATTGACTGGATACGTAGCCGGCGACGTCGCCATGGCGTCCCAGTGTGTTAGCGCTCTTAATGAGGAATAATAAAATTCCTAAACCATAGATCGCTATACGGTGTTCGCGTGTATGTGATCGTGCACCTGTTCTCGCTCGTTATTTGGAGCCGACCTTCTGCACATGTCTACTTTGTGCTCCACGCTCGACGGCTCACGAAATTGAGTCGACAGTCCGTCAAAGCTACTTGCTACTTTAAACTAAACTTTCCGGTTTACTGAAGCATATTTTGATGGGCAAACGGGAAGGAGTTGAAATATGGTTTTTGTGATATTTTTAGAGTTTTGTAGGTACTCAAAGGGTGCCAATAGGATCCTATTACTAAGCCTACGCCGTCTATCTGCCTGTCATAGATAAAAGGAGGTTCTAAGGATCGTAGCTGCTGGCGTTCTGTAGTTTCTGCCTACCCCCATAACAAGAAGGCGCGAGTTTATGTATGTATCTGTATGTTAATCACATAATATACTTTACTATGACTGACTATCTGGGTAAATAATAAAAAAAGGTAAATTAGTTTTGGTGACACGGAACACGAGTCCGTCTCGCACTTGATCAGTTTATTTAAAGCATTTCAGTTGATGGTTCAAGCCACCAAAGCTTGTAGTACTCTCGTTTTGAAGCTCAAGGAACTGTGTGGGTCCCTGAACTATCGGAGTAAGTAAGTAATGTTTTTATAGGTGCTTATTGGCTTAAGTCGTTGGCCTAAATCCAAAGGATACTGGACGAACTTTATACGATCGTATGATGCTTTTCCTGTGTATTGGTCAAATTTATTAAGTACACACAGACATATGTAAAATACTAATATCCAGCTGCATCCGTTTAGACTGGAAGCCAACCCCAAGATAGTTGGGAAAAGGCTAGGCAAATGATGAGGTCACATTTATAAAGATGAGAATAAGGTATGGATAATAAAATAATGGAAAAAAAAATGTGGAAATATGTATGGTTAAAAATCGTGATTTCGGCTACTTCAATCAATCTGCCTAGCCTTTTCCTAACTATGTTGGGGTCGGCTTCCAGTCTAACCGGATGCAGCTGAATACCAGTGTTTTACATAGAGCGACTGCCTATCTGACCTCCACAACCCAGTTACTGGGTAACACAATACCCTGTCAGACTTTCGGGCTTCTGATTCCAGCTACTTAATAGTTACAAAATTATGAAGTTATTTAATTCCAAAATATGGTATCAAAGTCTTTATAAGATAATTTTCACAAATCACTGATCTGTATCGACTAGCTAACTGCGAACTTTCCCGCGTTTGTTAACAAAATTGATATTAATGGAGAGTAATAAACTTACCTAGTGCCTTTTAGCTTAATTTCATTTGAGTCGATTACTAAAGATTAATTTTAAGCTCCGAAATGTTTCGGCGAAAATATCTTAATAATCGTAACGTAACATTTTAATACCTCTTAAACAGCAGTGTTAATTGGTTATTAAAGTAACTCCTTGTTCACAACAGTAAATCAGAAGATTTTAAACATCTATACATCGCTTTTCGTGTTTGTCTATATGACCGCGTTCTTCTTCTAAACCACGCAACCGATTTTGATGAGATTTTCACCATCGTTTAGAGAATTTATTCCCGAAGGTTTCTGTTTCGGTTTTAGGGCTTAACCGAGGAGTTGTTCTCTCGGCCCTCGGAATCGAAGGCCGGTCACTGGGTTCGTCTCCCCCTCCTAAGAGGGAAAGCCCGCCAATTTTGCCGGGTCGTTGTAAATATACTCGACGCGCGTTATACCCTGTTTGCGCAAAGCAAGATTTTGCGTGACGTCAGTGTGATGCGTAGTTCGCATATGGCGTTGTAGATGCCGCCACAATGGTATTTACGTTCTACTAAGTACGAATAAAGAACGAACACTGTCTTTGAAATAAAGCAAACTATGACTGCTAGCTACTCTTCTGATAATATGTATCAGGAGAGTGGGCGACTGGGAAATTCCAGTCGCCTTCAATGATCCTATAATATCAGTTTTCCAGCATATAAAGATACTTTAATAACTTAACTTTTTGTTTTGCATTGTTGGTCTTGTGGTCGCAAGTGCTACCGCTGAACATGAGGTCCCGGATTCAATTCGCAGGTCGGGAAAAGTGTTAATGGATTTTCCATCTGGAGTTTCTCAGTAGCAGCCCGGTGTCTGGATTTGTGCCCGGTTGATGGCAATAGGCCCCCTATTTCATGGGACTTAAACATAACTGGTAATATGTGGGTGTACTATAGGTACACCTCTGCCTAGCCCATCGGGAAGTACAGGCGTGATTTTATGTAAAAGATACTTTACACATATAAAACTATACAATCACAACTCAGAATTCACATTAGGAAGGTTCTAATATAATCTTAGCAAGTTTAGGAAACAAAACCTCTTCACACTTTAGATAGTGTTGCTAGCTGTGAAAAAAATTCCCGTCACACCGACTTCTCAAAGAGATTATCTTTCTCTTGGCGCCGCGCCAACGGATCTACATTTTCTTTCTGAATAAACTTTCTTCATTGGACAATGTGTTACTGGTTGGTTTAACTTTTGAACAGAAGACTGACGGTATGAAAAGGAAGATTTTATTTTTAGTTTTGATAGTAGTCTGCTTCTTTGAAGAAATCAAGCATTGGCAAAGGAACGTGTACTAATGATTCTATTTTCTAGCATCTGGCTTAACGAGGTTAAAAAATCACTCGGTACCGTCGAGGGGATTATCTGTAGTCTCCACGGAATCTAAGAGGGACTTTACAGCTACCACCCCAGATTTTGGAACCCGGTCGAAACCAAAATAACTATGGGCCAGAATTACTTGGGGCTGCCGCCATGTTACCTTTTACACAGAATTTACATAGAATGGCTAAGAAATATGGTTTTAGAAAAAGTTAAAACTCATCTTTATATAATTTGTGCAGAGCTTCTGCCTCACAACTTCACACGACACCCAGTACAGATACGTATGGTTGAACAGCAGTGGCGGGAGATTTCGAGCATTTAAAATGGCGGAGATAAGACCCTGGTTCGAGTCAGCAGCGTCGGTCTGCAGCGTCGGTCAGCAGCGTCGGTCAGTTGGCACAGAAGGTCCTTGGATGATTAGGCCAGAGCTTCCGCGTGACAGCGTACTTGCTCTCTGTGGCTTACCAGCCAGAGTTTCCACTTTGCAGTGTACTATCTCCTTGTGGCAGGGGATCTCATTAGCAGCTTAATATTACGGCAGACACCAGAGGGTCTTTACCGGTAGACAGCTAGCATAATGAGTTCGCCGAGCTGACCGTTACATGCCCTTTTATAATCTTCTCAAATCTCAACATTTCCCGCCACTTACGACCAATCACAAAGCGCCTTATAGTTTTGGCTGAATATCTAATAACACAGTTATTATTAAACAAAACTTATATAGTGAGACTACTTTAAAAATTAATGAGATAGTTTAGCAATATAGCTAGTGTTTATTTAGAATGTCTATGTAAGTTCTGATAAGATATTAGTATTAGTGTATTGGTATCCACCAATCACAGAGCGTTATACAGTCTTGGCTTAATGATTTATTACATGAGTAATAATAAACAAATCTTTTATAGTGGAACGGTTTTAAAACTTAATAAGATAATTTAGAAATTTAGTAAGTATATAATTCTTATCTTTATGTAAAGTTGATAAAATATTAACATCATTGGAAAGCTCCGAGAACTGTTTAGAAACGACTTGGTACATAGAAATTGCAATGTAAAATCTAAAAAATATTTAAGTATCATACTATTCATTATCACGTTAACTATTTGTAATGTTAAAGTAATTAAATATTTGTTTTGATTAACCAAAAACACAAATCATAACATTCGTTCGGAAACTAGTCTTTCAAGTCACAATATTTTTATTGCGACTTAAAAGACTTGACTTTACTATTAACACAAATTATCTGTCTGTGAACATATTAATTCAGGAACTGATAATTACATGTATTTTAATTTAGAACTCTTGTTTCACAAAATATTAATTTACAGCGAGGATAGAATTAATAAATAATGTTAAAATGGAACGTAACCTTAAGTCAATGCCACCTGTCATTATGACAGCTGACATTGTCTCATATTTACTGTGCAGTGTTTTACATTATCCACAAACATCAGTTATTTTACTATAACTATGAGCAATCTAACACGTGCATATGTGACTTACAACACACTTACGAACAAAGTTAGCAAAACCGAAAAGCGCCCTCTGTCGGCGCGAACACGCGTTTAGGTTCACCGAATAAAAAGTTCGTGTATCCGCGCGATGACCGCTTTTAAATAATACTTTATAACTTCCGTGTGCCACCCGTTAATTATAGTAGTATGTAATTGATATTTTATCACCGATGTGGATGTATATCCGGTTTCCGAATGCGGAATTGCTAGTCGGACCAGCATGACGTAATCCTGAAACTGTGCAATTATGTCGCAATGCTCTAGGAGTTTATTATCTTTTAGACTATGACAGTTAAAAAGCTGAAAATACAATCTTTATTATTTTTAAGTGTTTTCAAAGTATCTAAAGTATATTAGGTTTCTAATTCTTACCAAAGTGCTCCTTGTGTCCTTTATCGTTATTGTTGTATTAACTAAGGAAGTACATTATTTTTTGCAAAATGAAAAACCTTGCCTTGTGCCTTGTGCCTTGTGATACAGAAACGGTTCATTAAAGCTACGGGCCACCACGACAGTATTATACTTGACCTTCAATATTTAAAACTTTTCACTCCATAATTTTTTTTAATCCATCTTAGTTACAAAATTGCCTTGATCAAGAGAGCTTAGGTAAACATTATTGGCTCAGATTACACTGTACACTGCTCGTATAATCCTTGCATAAAAATGTCAATAGTATAGAACCCCTGTTTCTCTTCGTTATTAAGTTGGCCGAGAGTTGCGAGTTAAGGAAAAAAACGCTGTTTTTATTTTTCAAAGAAAATAAACTGGCTAAAAGAAGAAGATATAATCTATTTAGAACTTGAAACTACCCACAACTAAGTTATCTTTGGACAAAATGGCGGCTTTTTATAGCCCTTGTTAGTGATTGAAAATAAAAACCATGACGCAAGCCTGGGTTGCAAGTAATAAGAGATAAACGTGTGGTTTATTTGAGAAATACTCGAAGGAGCTCGTGGCTAATTACTAACAGTTACATGAGTCGACTTGCTGAAGTCAGTCCGTGGATGGGTGACAATCCATTTCATACCAAGACTCCTCCGTACCCCGGAAAGTACGTTAAGCTGTTGGTCCCGGCTGTCATTTATAGATCTTTCACAGTCATTACGGGTAGTCAGATGCCTGAAAGTCTGACAATCAGCCTTACCAAGGGGTATCGTTACCCAGTTACTGGGTTGTCGAGGTCAGATAGGTAGTCGCTCCATGTAAAATCCGGATGCAGCTGAATACCAGTGTATTCAGCTGCATCCGGTTAGACTGGAAGCCAACCCCAATGTAGTTGAAAAAAAGCTAAGCAGATGATGACTCGAAGGCGACTGCCTCGATTTGATTCCCAATGGTTATCAAGTATTTCATTAGAAAATTATTTATTTATTACCTACATCTCTCCATATTTATAGGACTTTTCCTAATGCGATAGTGTACTTATCTTATCCTAACTTATTATTTTGACAATAATTAAATTTAGTAAATTATAACAAACAATGCATTCTTTGTGAATTCACTCAGAGAACAACAGAATAGGTTCGTATCTAGTTTTAGCTAGACACGAACATCCAACCTAGAGGGCGGAGTGAACGCGTTAGTGACGCCGAACTTAAAAGATTGGTCGGAATGCGAGGCTCCGCCAGCAGTCGTGGCTGTCGTCGGTGCCACTCGTACCTGTCCGGAAAATACAAACCTATCTGCTCTAAAATGTCTGCATTATGTACTTAAGGACTTTGAATATGTACTATCAAAGAAGTTCAAATCTAACCACTTTCAAAACAAAATCCCGTGAACAAGATGACCACATCTGTTATCGGCCCGGTTCTATAGCTGCCGAGCGCTGCAAGCAAGAATAGTCCTTAAGGTGGTTAGATAGGAACTTTTTCGATGGTACGAGTACAATTTATTAGGATAACCCCAGAATCTAAACTTGTATCCGGATAATGGTAAATGGCAATAGGCTCGCTCTCCGTGACATGTAAACATGGTGGTCGTACGATACACCTCTGTCTGTCCCTTCTGGGAATACAAGCATGATGTTATATTATGGTATACTCGAACGTATAAAATATTAGTTGCGGTAAACATTACGTCATTCTAACATACGGGTGATTGATGATTGAGCACTATACTCGAGCGATACTGTAAATAGGTGCGTGTTTTACAGTTGTTAAAGAGAAGAGAATAGCAAAACAACACTTACATAAATGTAAAGGTAAACGTGCTGTGTCTATGGCAATAATGTTTTCTAAAACTTGTGTGTCAGGGACATCGACGCGAAAACTGTTACCATGGAAGTACATGATTCTGAACGCCCCTGCGTTGAAATTTTTCAACGGTTATAAAAAAAAATCTGCTGTTTCATTGAAAACTGCAATACCTACGCGGTCAAAACGTATGGAACAGGTGTTTTTTTTTAAATAACCGACGAAAAATTTCTACGCAGGGGGTTCAGAATCATGTACTGAATCCATGGTTGCAGGCTTCGCGTCGATGTCCCTGCCACCCTGTATAAGCTAGAAAAATTTTCAACATGCATGCATCTCGTTTTTATATCACTCAAATCTTATTTTAAATCGATCACTTATGGTTCATCCTGGAGCATCATCTAGAATGTTGAGTTCTGCCCGCGACTTCGTCTGAATGAAATTTCTTGTTTTAACATAAAATAAATCCTATGACACTCGGCAATATTGTAGCTTCCCATTATTCAAAGAATTTTCGGAATAGGATCAATAGTTCCAAATTACCCCATAAATACATACAAACTCTCAAATTTTCTTTAATATTAGTATAAATTAAGGCTGATTATTGATTAAGTTAATTTGGCATTGTAACGTTACGAACGAGAAAAACAGTTAATAGGTAAAATAATTCTTGCCAATTGCTGTAATCCTCTGCACGTTTTTCCTTTTTGGTTTCTCTTAACTTACACAAGATGACAAACAAAATCAGTGCATGATTTATGGATGACAAGCACTTTGCAAAGGTCCGTCCTTCCCTGTTCAGTAGACAATCGGATTTTTGGTTTAAAAAAATAATGACCAAATATTTGTGTAAGTCTAACCAGCTGACACAATACCTAGATTTGTTAAAGTAAGTGTCAATATGCATTAAACTTAACATAATCCAACATAATATCACGCCTGTGTTCCCCGACAGGTTAGGCAGAGATGTACTATCGAAGAATTTCTTATCTTAGCAGTTTGAAACAAAACCCCGTGAACACGATGACCACATCTGTTTAACGCCCCTTTTTGCATCAACCAATGAAACAAAAATACATAGTAATATTTTGTCGTTTTTGTTGCTCGTGTGTTTTTTTACAATGATCACAGATGTCTGACCCTTTTTTGATCACTAGAAATAGAACAAAAGATGAGAAAGTTTTTTTGAAAGTTGATGAGATTTCAATAGCGAACGACCGCTGCAAGCAGAAATAATCCTTAAGGAGTACAGATATAAAATTCTTTGATAGTACCTATAGTACAACCACATTTCGCCAGTTATGTTTTAGTCCCATCCCATGTTAAAGGGAGCGAGCCTATGACCATCAACCGGGACCTGCTACTGACAAATTCCTAGTGGAAAAACCCAATAACACTTGGCCCGACCTGAGAATCGAACCCAGGACCTCATGCTCAGCAGTAGCGCTTGCGACCACTAGACCAAGAGGCAGTCGAATAAAAATAAAAAAATTGCCAGAGAAATGCAGAGTATCTACTCTAATATGTCAGGCCCTGCTAACAAATCTGTCAGACAGCGAAAAGAAAGGTCTTGCCATCGAACTATACACTAACGTTGCACTATAATATTGAAGTTTATCCAGCATTAAAACAAGCAAACAAACTAAGTTGTAGGGTTAAATTGAATAATGACAAAGAAAACTACAAAAACGTATATATACTTCAAATAAGTATGGTCCATTCATGTATCATTGCACCGCCTAAGGTGAGGAGAGAGCTATGGGAAAGACAGCACCCGCCCCCACCCGACTTCGTTCAGCCTCAGGAGCATCTGCCACCCGGAGATGACCTAGCGTGGCCTATATGGAAAGCAATCAATCGACTGCAGACCAAAGTAGGCCGCTGCAAGCACAATCTAGCAAAATGGGGGATAATAGATCCCACCGATACCCAGTGCGAATGCGGTGCTCCTGACCAAACCATGTCCCATAAGCTGGAGTGCTCAAAATGTCCACACACCTTTACTTCTGAGGACCTAAAAAATGCCACTGATGCCGCGATTGGCGTGGCCACCAACTAGGCCCTACTTGTTTAACATAATACATGTTTTACGACTCGAAAAGAAGAAGATTACACCAGCCTAATTATATAATTATACGTGTAAAATGGGCTCATTACTGATAATATTTCAACTTGGACCACGTTCAGGACGCAACGGTCCCCGGAGTCTATAAATCAGGCTGCAAACGTAACTGGAGCCTATGCTGCTAATTTACGAGAAAAACGAGGATTACAACATTCTATATTTTTTGTATTAAAATATGAGTGTTATTAGTTCTTTTGGGCATTTTGTTCGGTACCTACTTGAATGATCAACTTATGCATGCATAGCAGGAATTAGGAATTACTAGGGAGTCTTCAAGTGAAATAAATACGACATAATATTATTGTCCTATTCATATTTTCGTTTAATTTATTGTTATTAACATTAATTAAATAAATTATAACATAAATTTATATTGAGATCAGTAATAAAACACAAGTCAATTTTTTTATACTTCATTTCCGACAGAGTCACAATTAGGGTTAGTAACAATTTAACTTAACATCTAGTGTTAGTAGGTACAGACACAGATTAACATAAAATTCGCCAAATTCGCCAATTATTGATTTATCAAAGACGTAATTTATTTGAAATGTGTAACATCCTCAATGTTTTAACACGCAAAAGGGTAATTAGTAACATTAAATACTATAATGATTTATTAACAATGTAAAATACCTAACGATCCGATAATGATTCAGCACCAATTAGCAGCAAAACAGGGTAGTGTTGCATCTGAAAATGAACACTAGGGTGTAAATGTGAATGTAGCACTGCCATTATGAATGGTTTATAGCGACCTGCCCTTGATTTGCACGGTTTTTACGACTTATCAAAACATCGGTATTTTTGTATTATATTATGTAAGTTTAATATTATTAAATTATACACATAAACCTTCCGCAATATTTTTTCTAAATTATGGTGTAAACCTTGAATTTAGGTAAATACTTATCTATATCAAATTTAATAAAGAGCATAAAAATATACACTGGATGAACTTCTTAAACAAAACACACAAACACACTCACACCACTCACTCTCACTTCTCCAATAAATAAATAAATAATAACAAACGAAATTAACAAATTATTAAAATAAAAATATAATAACCTAACCTAATTTAAACAAACTAAAATATGGCGTCGAATTTCTCCGCATCGCTGTCGACTGGTAAAGTACCTAAGAGACTAGCAGCATTGCCACATTGTATAGCAATGCTTAACCTCTGGCCAAGGTAAAATCCAGCCCTTGGGTCACGGGATGTGTCAACCAGCCAGTTGAAGATTTCGTTGACCAAATCATGAACACTCCGACCCCCCAATACTTACCTACCTTCCTACACATCTTCTTTCTAATAAAAAACCCTTGCAGCTTCCATCTAATTAATTCTATGCACTTCTTGGAATTCTGTACATTCCAGATTTAAAACGTACAATATTTACAGTATTTTCTACACTGGCAATACTGTTCTAGAACACCGAATAACAGCAAAAATAAGGATTTCGAAATTAATTAACCTAAGGTTTTTTTCGTGGAAATACACACTGATATTTGCTCGGTTTGCTGGTGGAATGTGAGAGATATTATATGTATGTACCTATTTGTTAAGGTGCGTGTATTTTAATCCGATTAACCTGAAACCTTTGATCTTTGACCTTTAAATCTATTTATATTTTATTTTAATTGGAAATACTGTCATCATGTTCATGATTGCTTTATGCTTGCAAACATTTAAAATGAATATGACGGCGCAGCAAGTGGCGCCGCCTCGTTTTGTTTCGAAGTTACTGGAATCACCGAAGAGGTCGGATAAGAGTGACACTGGCTGGTGACAGTTACTCTAGCAGAGCGTCGCGACTCATCGATGGCTGCGTGGCGGAGGAGCCGCTGTCGTACCACGTCCAAGACGAACTTCTATATTCCAGCGCAATCGTGATGATATTGAAACTACTGATCCATTAATACGATGACCACATCTAGTAATATAAAGTCAAAGTAAGAACTCATTTTTTTTCATGATCGATATTTATTCAGAATTAAAATGAAATACCAGTATAATATTCTAACTTAACTAAAACTATTATCAAATTAAAATATGGCGTCGAAATATTCCTTCTAAAAAAAAAATTGTCTTATCTCTTAAACTATTTTGTAGTTTGTGTATTTTGTTTAATTGCAATTGTATAATGTTTTTATTTTTATTGATTTCTCTAAATTTATTTAATAAATTTTATTTTAATTGCAATTTTATAATGTTATTTTTAAATTTTTCAACACAATGTACCTATATTGTTATGAAATAAATTACTTACTTACTTACTAAAACAAGTAGTTAAGTAAGTGCTCTTCATTAATGTCATGGTAACAAAAGTTACCTAACCAAAAATTATTTCCACCGATTCCTAAATGTTCCAAGAAGAACCGATGCTACAAACTTTAACACGTCTCAGACATAATAGTACATTAGAATCACTTTTTCCGGAACCAGAACAAGTCCTTACGACCATAGTAACTCCTGTTTACATCTTAAAAGACTTCCCGCAAAAACAGAAACGAAACCACTCAATGTTCAGAACAGCTCCAAGGCTTTTACGTGAAAATATAAATATACACACAGAAGGACGTTCAAACTATTGAGATAAATAAGTTAGTCGTAAGTTTACGAGGGTAGGAACAGGGAATAGACTAACAGAGTAAACAAGATAGCGCGCAAACGACATTACAGAGTCCACAACTAGACGGATAAGTGCAGTTCTATGCTTGCCCACGCGGCGGCCATGCTAAGCACCGCTAGTGAGGAGCCCGTGAATAATTAGGTGCTGTTTAATTGCGTTTCTTGGTGTCGATAAACGATAAAAGAGAAATAATAATATTATTTAGTTTTTTATGTAGTACCTAATGTTTAAATGATTAAGTTGTGGTAGTAAAGTGCTTGTGAAGGGAGTAGGTGATTTAGTACATTCTTTGAATATCAACCATTTTCAAAATGGTCAGTGAAGTACGCACTGGATAGTCAATCATAAAACCCAAACCTATAAGAATACGATTAAGTCATTTTAAAAGTATAAACTAGGTATTTTCTTTTTACTCATAGCACAGTTATAATACTAAAACGAACAGTTCTTACTTTTCAATTTATAATACAGCTCAAAATAATTACAGTGACTAGCAAATATTAATCGATTGAGTACATACACTAATATTGAATGATCTACATCACTAGCCCGACCGTCCTCGGGGATTTGCTTGGGCAAACTAAAAACGAGGCCACTCGATACTTCCATCATGTTCCGAAATGCGTTTGAAATTGGAATAAGAACGTTCGAAAATTGAATTTCTAACGCTCACTCGGGCAATATTCGATGTCTCTTGTACGAATATTGCGAGTAGACTCGAATAGTACTCGATCTTTATTGCTTTTGAAGGATAAGCCTACAGATACGGTTGTACGGATTAAAAAAGTTCCGGTACTCAGACTCGGAACGTAGTATAACTCTACGCAATACAATATGGAAAGTCTCGGCTGTAGTCCGTAACATGAATAACTGAAAAATGTAGTAGCCATTGGATTGTAGGTGAGTCAAACGAGATTCTAGTTCATTTAGCAAAAGAGGTGTTTTAACAGCTTCTTAAAACGGTAAAACAAATGGACACTAAGGTAAGTGTGAAGTTCTAAAGTGGTCCTAGTATACAACGTATAAAACACCACATTCAAATGTACTCTACTGAATTTGACTCAATGTTTATATTGACCTTTACAGTGCCTTGGAAATACCAAAAAATACCAACCAGCCAACAGAGGAACTTGAGAGCGAAAGTAAAGGTACTGAATGAATGAATGAATGAATGAAAGAACGAACGGAATGATCTGAAAGGTGTTTGTTCAGAGAGCATTTTTGAGGCTTCTGTGATATGTTTTGTCAAGAGAAAACAGTTGGCTTTCAGAGTAAGTGCTGAGGTGAAATATTTTAACTTTAAAAAGGTATCGTGGGACGAAAAAGTCCTCAACATTAGAATAGTTTTTTTAGGTCTTATAATTAATATGTGGTGGCTACATGATTTGCAATTTAAAATTAAAAAATTAAAATTAAATACAATGTCAAAATTAAAATTAAATTAATAATACAATATCAATTTAAATTCAATTTAAGAGTAAGACTGCGGCCACTTGTATGAACGATCTATGGCGTGAGTTGCCTGCGCGCTCCCCGCGCCAAGTAGATCGCGCCGCTCCCCGCGTCGCGCCGCGCCCGCGTGCCCACTACGGACACTCAAATAAAGTTCTTATGTTTGAGTACGTCGCACCGTGCCCGCACCGCACCCGCGTTGGCAGTCTGGCCAAGCACTAAGACACAGAAAAAACAAATGAATACGCACAAACAGAATTCTATACAAGAAAAATATCGTTTAAAAATTCGTCAATTTGTTCGTTAATACGAGTGCAATTTCCCACCGCTGGGAGTCAAGCCTCCTTTTCTATATAAGTAGGTACTTAGAGTACCTTACTCAGTGCTATCGTCATCATCATTGGCAACCTTGTTCCACCCACTGCTGAGTATAGGCCTCCTCTCTTTTGTCCATGCTGTGGTCTGTGAGAATCTCATCCAGGTCTTCATCAGCCTATAATATTTCCACTGCCTGTTGGGACACAGGCCTCCCTCGGTGAGACCAGTCTTCGATTTTTTGGTACATGCCGGTTTCCTCACGATGATTTCTTTCACCGTTATCACATTCAGCCAGGTCTTACCCGCGCTATATATTATGCACATTTTCGGTAAACCGATCTTCAGGTCAAAGGTTAAGATCATAAATAAACTCAAGCGCACATACTTAACTTAAACAATAAGGCGTTTTAATCACGATTATATCACCCTTATAACCGTTAACACGTACTTTTTCCAAGTCGTAAAACTAAAAGCCTACTTCCTCCCTATTTGTGGAGGGAAGGGGACGTAAAAAGTAAATAAAATGTACCACTAGTCCCAAAGTGGTTACGTGTATCATAAAAATCTTTGATATAGCCATGGATATGTTTTTTGGGAACTATTTGTTATTGTAATAAAATTTGAGTTTTAAGTCAAAAAAGTCTGGTAGAGATGGGTCTAAAATAAATAAGTAAAATATGTTTTTGTGTCAACACTTGATTCAGTTGTTAATATAGCAGTCACAACTCACAAACACTAATGAACACAGAGAACAATAAAAATATTGTTTTCAAATTAGTAACTATAAATTTTCGGAAATGTTACTTAACCTAGTGTTAAATAAAGACTGATCTTCGTTACGAAGTATATTTAGGTACGTGTTATGTTATCTAGGTAGTTATTGTATAGTGTTGACAACGTTTTAAAAATAATACTTCCAAATTGCAAAAAACACTCAAAAATGGATATTGAAGAAAAGTTGAGTCCTAAGCCTGTGAAAAGTATGAAGCAATCTGTCTGTGTTTAAATTGAACAGTTGCTAGAAATAATTACTCTTCTTTTCGTGTGGTTAGTGACTAACCTGGTGTCAGAGTTTTAAAGCCGCCCATGGGCCTCTGACTTGGCTTCACATGCCTGTTTCCTCACGATGTTTTCCTTCACCGTTTTTGAAGCAAGTGATAATTATACAATACGCACATGAATCCGAAAAGTCAGAGGTGCGTGTCTTGGGTTCGAACTCGAGACCTATGACTTGGCGGTCCGACAGTCACACCACTAGGCTATCACTGCTCGTACTGCAAATTTTTAGTGTTAATTATTGTTGGCATTAGCATTTAGCAGTGTTACTGAAACTGACGAAATCTGGATGTACTATAGGTACACTTCTGCCTAACCCTGCGGGGATGTGATGTTATATTAAGAGGGTTTATCCTAAAAGTTGGCAATGACGCAAATAACTGTCAAATATTGACCAGTTTTGATTCTTATAGCAATATTACTGAATAGAAATAAGAAATGTGGCTAACTAGCAAACTAGAATATTAATAATGAATAGCAATTATAACATTGAATTTTATGTTGTACCAATTTTAGGTGTAAAAAACGCATTTGGAATCTTTCGAAATAGATTTTTTACATCTAAAACTAAACATTCGGGGTTACGATATTAATTATTGCATTTCATAATCTTATTCTAGTTCGCTAGTTAGCCACATTTTTTATTTCCACACAGTAATATTGCCAAATTAATCAAAACAAAAAACAAAAAAAAAAACAAAAACAAATGAAATATTTGACATCTATTTGCGACGTTGCCGAGTATTGGAATAAACGCTCTTAAATAAAATTATAAGATTTTTTTTAGACTATGACTGACTTCTGCTTTGTTGCTATGTGAGACTCTTTACTTTAAATTTAAAGCAGGAGCCCTTTCTTCGCAGCCATATTCCAATCAAGACGAAACGAGTGACATAATCAATTATTGTTAACTAACTATAAATACCCACTCCTCAAAATCTGCCTAGCCTTTTCCCAAGGTCGGCTTTCAGTCTAACCAGATGCAGCTGAATACCAGTATTTTACATAGAGCGACTGCCTATCTTACCTCCACAGCCCAGTTACTGGGTAACACGACTCCATGGTAAGACTGGTTGTCAGTCTTGGGCTTCTGACTATCCGTAATGGCTGTCAAAGATCTACGAATGAGAGCGGGGACCAACGGCTTGATGTGCTTTCCGAGGCATGGAGGAGTCTCGGTATGTACAGATGGTCACACCAACCCCGGCAGGCGTAGCTTAACCTGACGGATCGACCCGTGCGGCAGTTAAGACTTAGCCACTAGCTCGTCCTATTATTCTGACTAACATAATCACAGGTTAATCATCATTTGGCACGGCAAAATACAGTCTTCTGATTACAAATACACTACGAAACAAATTAACTTTTACAAACAGTCAGAATAAAATCAACTAAAATCACAAATTTACTAACTAGATATAGACGGAGCGCATGGAACAAACAAGTGAAGCCATGTGTAAGGGTTGTTTGTATATAGTGAAGATGTTTCTTAATTATAAGATAATCATTGATCATTGAGTCATTTGGGATTGTTGGATCAGGTAATTACGGCGACAGTAAGAACGATAAGTAGTTCGCTCAACTATAAATAATATATAAAATAAAAATAAAAAGCCTTATATTTCTTGCGAACCTTAACCAGTTTACACAAAAAAATTAAAAGAATTAAAAAAAAACTTATACTAAATGTTAGTATGTAGCTAATTGTCTACTAAGCTTATATATATTGGAATTTGAACTCTATGTTAAAGGCTATTTGCATATTTTTATATATTATAATTTATTCTGCATGAACCCCAGGTACAGGTAAGGCCGCCTCTTCCAGTCTTCTGTAAACTGGACTGTTTCAATCAATTTTATTCCATTAATATTTTTAATATCGTCTACCCATCTAGCGCAGTGTCTCCCCTTCTTGCGTGTTCCAACTATAAATACACTTATACAAATAAAAACTCATGTGCCTATAAAATAAAAGTAAAAATGTATTTAATTTTCAAAATGAATATTGTTGTAGTGTTAGTATTAAGGCGAAATGGTATCGTG
This sequence comes from Agrochola macilenta, assembly GCA_916701695.1. Classification (NCBI taxonomy): domain Eukaryota; kingdom Metazoa; phylum Arthropoda; class Insecta; order Lepidoptera; family Noctuidae; genus Agrochola; species Agrochola macilenta. The sequence continues at coordinate 5,244,596 of OU753564.1, read as the reverse complement.
GTAGCGTTCCGGGAGCGGCGGTATGACCCGGCCCGCGCGCAATTCTATTGCACTATGTTTACAAATATTGAATTTAAAATTTTTACTTGTGTTGATATAGAAAAATAAGCCCATAATTCCTTAAAGTATTTAATAGTGAACACGAACACGTAGACAAAATTTTAATACAATTGCTTTGATAACAATCGAATGAAATAGGTTTTTCTCTTAGTGGTTGTAACAAAAAAAGCAGATTTTAAGGTAACTTTGCCGTTTTTTTCTATCGAGGAAAGTTTTGTCAATCGTGTTTCTGGCCTCATACTCCACTAAGGACACTCTTCAATTTTCGTAATCATTAAAAAAAATATGCAAATTCGTTGTTTTTTTAAGAGAAATATTGATTTTGCGTGAAGTCGAAACATCTCTCTGGAACCCATTTCACCTTAAATTACTAAAACCGCATAATCTCTATTACACGTAACACAATATCGGTTAATAACCACAGTAACATCAGGCGCTCTATAATATTATTATGACAAAATTACGAGTATTAGGCACTGAAAATTAATTTTCATTTTCGATTAAAATGCGAATGTTCAATCTAAGATGTAAACAGGATCTCATAGACTCTTGGCTAGTCCAGATTCTGTATTAGTTCCGGAACCAATACTTCACTAGTTTTGGAAAAAAAATAACTTATTTTCTTAGAACCCGACAAGAGACAATCCCAAAAGATTTAAACATTGATGCAATGAATAATCATTTTACTGCTTCGTCCGATTTTGATAGGACAATAAAATGTAATACACTGAATTATCTTACTTCACTTCCGACTCCCAGTTATTCTCCATTTGTTTTTGGTCAATTTTCCGCATGTGATGTTAAGAAGAGCATAATATCGATTACTTCCAATGCAGTAGGAACTGACTGTATCAGCCGTAATATGTTAGTCCCTGTGCTAGATGTAATCCTTCCCGTCATTTTTCATATCCTAAATTTTTCTGCTTCCAGTGGTGTCTTTCCATGTTCATGGAAAGATGCCCAAATAATTCCATTACCTAAAAAGTGTAATCCCTCATCGTTTTCTGAATATCGTCCAATATCCGTCTTACCATTCCTATCCAAAGTCCTCGAACGGTTAATCAACGATCAAATAAGCACTTTCCTCTCTAAAAATAATCTCCTTAACCCTTTCCAGTCTGGCTTCCGTCCTGGTCATAGTACCACCACAGCGCTTCTGAATATTACGGATGATATAAGGTCAGCCATGAAAAACTGTAATCTAACGGTCTTAGCTTTGCTTGATTTCAGCAATGCTTTTAATACTGTTGATTTCGATGTTTTGCTTGGCATTTTATGCTCTCTTAACATATCTCCATCTGTAATTGACTGGTTTCATAGTTACCTGTTCGGTCACCGGCAACGTATTTGCATCGGAGAGACCTTGTCTTCCTGGAGTAATACTTCTGCCAGTGTACCACAGGGTGGCGTTCTATCCCCTTTACTTTTCGCAATGTTTATTAACTCAATCTCCGACGAACTAATTTCTTCCTACCATCTTTATGCAGATGATTTACAAATTTATTCACGAGCTCCACTCGGAAATCTGTTCGAGGCTATCTTGGTGATTAATCGCGATCTGGCTCGTATATGCGACTGGAGCAAGAGGTATGGGCTTATGATCAATCCCATAAAGACGCAGGTTGTTGTGGTTGGTAGTTCTAGGACGGTCTCAAGGATTGACTGGACGACTCTTCCCCAAGTTTCTTTTGACAACTCTGTTATTCCCTTCAGCCAACAAGTTAAAAACTTGGGGATATTTATTGACAAGACCTTCTCTTGGACTGCCCAGCTACAGGAAGTTAGCCGCAAGCTATTTGCATCCGCTGCATCTCTGAAGAGACTGCGTAATTTTCTACCGACTGCCACCAAGATTGCGCTTGCACAATCACTTCTTCTGCCCATCCTTGATTATGCTGATGCCAGCTATCTTGACCTTACTCAAGACCAACTCGATAAACTTGAGCGGCTTCAAAATGTTTGTATACGGTTTATATTCGGTTTACGCAAATATGACCATGTTTCCGAATTTCGTGTGAAGCTCAAGTGGTTACCAATTCGCCTTCGCCGGAATGCTCGTATTCTTTCCCTCTTGTATAACGTGCTATTCTCCCCTTCCGCCCCTCTCTATCTTAAGAAACGTTTCCAGTATCTTTGCGACTCCCATTCGAAATGTTTAAGGTCATCAGATAACCTGAAGCTTAAAATGCCAATGCATTCCACAACTTTCTTCGACAAATCCTTTTCTGTCCAGGCTGCTCGTTTGTGGAATGCATTGCCAGTTCAAATAAAACGCGCGCAATCGTTACCAGTATTTAAGAGACTCGTGAAGGAACATTACTTGTTGTTCTGATCTTGGTCTTGTAGCTGTAATAATCTGTAGTCGTTATTTATTTTTGTTGCTTATATAAATATTCTTATATATTTATTATGTATCTATTATATAGCATATATATATATATATCTATCTATGTATCTATTATAATATATTGTATCTTTATAATTATTATTTTGCACCAATGTCTACCCCATTTTTATGTCCACGCAATCACTGTCCATTCCAAGGTTGCCTGGAAGAGATCGCAGAAAGCGATAAGGCCGCCCATTGTATGTTTTGTAGTGTTAAATTTATGATTAGCTATGTATTTTCTGGTGTACAATAAAGTATATATAAATAAATAAACAACAACAGTGGTTCTTAAAATAAAAACTGTCAAACTAAAAAGAATATCACATAAAAAGTTGTTAAGCCGATATTACGTAGAATTAAATTACGCACACTGCCCTTGAATGTCAAACTTTCAGACATATTAAAAAGTACGTACTTTTGAATTAGGCAAAGTAGTATTTTTAGATTTATTACTTTGTGCTTGTTGAATGTTAAGTAGTCGAAATTTCGGTGACTTTTTTGGTTAAGTCCCTTTTTCCTTGTACTTATATTTGTACGTTACTGGAAGGAAGGTTTAAGTGGTTTGTTTCGAACGTGGACCGAATTTATTGTACACATTTTGGTGTAAAACATCGTGAGGAAACGCATACCTGAGAGATATTTCTCGACGGCATGTGAAACCAAGTCAGAGGTCCATGGGCGGCTTTAAAACTCTGACACCACGTTAGTCACTAACCACACCAAAAGAAGGTGTAAAATAAAATGAATTACACATCAGGAGTGACCTTGTTTTCGCGAAATACAGACTTGTCTAATTTTGTCAAAGACGATTAATGCATTCGTTTCGACATACCCAGATAACGCATTAGCTTAGATTATATTCTGTACTAGCTGCCCCGCTCCGGCTTCGCTCGGGTTGCACTATGTACTTATCTACTGCTTACCTACCCCTACTTACTTACCCTACCTACCCTACCTACTTACCCTACCACCCTACCTACCATCTAAAGTCCATCTAAAAAGAATCTTAAGGCCATGGCATGCTAAGATAGACCCTAGAGGTCTGATTGTGTGCTTCGTTTAATTATAAGAAATATGTAATTTATAAAATAAATAAATAAATACCCTCCCCTACCCACTTATCCTACCTATTTACCTCCCTACCCTACCTACCTACCCTACCCTACCTGCCTACCTACCTACCTACCTACATACCTACCTCCCTACCCTACCTACCTACCTACGTATCTACATACCTACCTACCTACCTACGTATCTACATACCTACATACCTACCCTATCTGCCTATCCTACCTACCTACCTACGAACCTATTACTCTGCTAAATTCACATTCATCAAACGCGCTAACTGTCCAACGCGCGAAGTTAAAATAGTCGTTAAGTTTTCTGAAATTTTCCAATTTTCTGCGCAATTTTCTTATTTTTTTTTTCCGTAAGAACCTTCTCCTTACAATAACAAACACAACAAAAAAGAATTAGCGAAATTGGTCGAGCCGTTCACGTGTGATGCCGTGACCAAGGAAAATAGGGATTCATTTTTATATACATATATAGATGTTGTGTACTTTCAAATATACGCAATCATATTATCATAATTAAAAATAGTGAAATATAATTTATTTATTTGCTTATAATGTAGGTAAAATACAGAAAAGATGGAATTTTTATAATAATACTAGCTGCGCGATTTCACACGCTTAAGTCTCGATCCCGTGAGAATATCGGGATAAAAAGATTAAAAAAGACAAAAATACTTAGACTTCCTATGTTACTCCAGGTGATAAACTATCTGTTTGCCAAATTTATTCCAAATCCGTTCAGTAGTTTTTTCGTGAAAGAGTAACAAACATCCATCCAGCCATCCTCACAAACTTTCGCGTTTATAATAATTATTATATTTATTTATTTATTTTATTATTTATGTACACACAGTATACAGTGTAGTTATATTATACTATATACGTACTATAGTAAGACAGGATAGGATTAGTAGGATTACCGATACATTTTACTAGATGCCGTGTCTATAGTCGTGTTGTAAGAATGTTAGAAAGTGTGTGCTGTGTGTTACTTTGATATTCAGGAAAAAGACATCATGAAAGTATCAAACATTAATAAACAATAGCATCAAGTTTTAGTTAAGAAAAGCTAATATAAAAACATCGCGTTTCAAATCGGCTATAAGAAGCAGTGAAGGAGAATATAACTTTAATGTACGATTTCTTATTAAAACTTAAAATTTTACACCTTCTCTCCAATAACGTCAACTCAGGCGCTTAAATCTCGGTCACACGCGGCGAATACTCGCTGTGCTGCGACTAAATTTATTCGCCACGAGTTGAATTCGTCGCGATTAGAATTGAGCATGTTCAATTTTACTCGAGGCGAATTCCACTCGCAACTTGAGGAGCTCGTGGCTAAGTTATTACTGCCGCACGGGTCGAGCCATCAGGTTCAGCTACGCTTGCCGGGGTTGGTCTATGGATGGGTGACCATCTTTAGATACCGAGACTCCTCCGTGCCTCGGAAAGCACGGTAAGCCGTTGATCCCGGCTGTCATTCGTGGATCTTTGACAGTCGTTACGGGTCGTCAGAAGCCCGAAAGTCTGACAACCAGTCTTACCACGGGGTATCGTATTACCCAGTTACTGAGTTGTAGAGGTTAGATAGGCAGTCGCTCCATGTAAAATACTGGTATTCAGCTGTATCCGGTTAAACTGGAAGCCAACCCCAATATTGTTGGGAAAAGACTAGGCAGATTGATTGAATTCAACTCACCGCGAGCATTCGCTGTGTGTGACAGTTTACTCGCTGCGAGTAGCCATTCCGCTCAGCGCGCCGCTCTGTTGAATTTGCGTGTAAATAGATATAGCTGTGTGTGATCTACTATGTGACTGAAGCTTTAGATATACGTAGTATTTACGGTAAAAATAAAACCAAAATTTGATCACAACCAACAAAAGAAATAAAAAAAATCCGAAAGTTTTATAATATATTCCATTGAAAGTGCTTTAAAAGATGCAAGTTTTTGATTCGTGCGAAAAGAAATGACCAATTCACGTTATTAAGGTGAAGACTTAAGGAAAGTCGAAGCTTCCCAAGAATATACAAGTTAATTTGGAAGTCGGTAGCAGCACGTACGAAACTGTACTGGCAACATTCGGGATAGGAGAAGTAAGAAAAGTTAAACTCTACTCCACACTCGCTTCGGCGACTGATTGTGTTATAGATGAGGGCCACTTGGTTGAAGTTCGCCGCTGCAATAACAAGTGGCTATTAGTTCGGGAGATTTAGAGGGAAGTTGCAGAAATTGTAAGGAAAACTGGTACATTCTTTGAAGAAATAGTCAAAAGTTCGAGGCTTAGAATGTGACTTTCATATTTGAGATAAAGTGTTTTTGCTGGAAACATTAATTAATAAATTATATTTTGTGTGTAGCCGCTACCAGAGTGTGGACAAAATAATACCTGTATATCAGCTCTAATCTTGGATGCGACAAGCGTTTTCGAATCTACAAATGAAATAACGATTTATATTACGTACTCAAAATAAATAAAGACAAACTTTGACAAGTCAATCTGCCTAGCTTTTTCCCTACTATATTGGGGTCGGCTTCCAGTCTAACCGGAGCTGAATACCAGTATTTTACATGGAGCGATTGCCTGTCTGACCTCCACAACCCAGTAACTGGGTAATACGATAACCCTTGGTAAGACTGGTTGTCACACTTTCACTTCTGACGAACCGTAACGACTGTCAAAGATCCACGAATGACAGCCGGGACCAACAGCTCAACGTGCTTTCTGAGACACGGAGGAGTCTCGGTATGTAAAGATGGTTACCCATCCACGGACCAACCCCGGCAAGCGTAGCTTAATCTGATGGATCGACCCGTGCGCCAGTTATTACTTAGCCGCGAGCTCCTCAAGTTGCGAGTTGAATTCGCCGCGAGTAAAATTGAACATGCTCAATTCTAATCGCTACTAATGTATTTAGTCGCAGTGAATAGCCAGTCACACAGCGAGTGCTCGCTGCGAATGCCTAATCACAGCGAGGTTTCGCCGCGTGTGACCGTCCAAAACAGGTAATTACACATTTAACTTTAACTGGCCAGCTAAAAATTAAGATGCATTTGGTACTTAAAAGCCTTACCTAATAAAGCTTCATAAAAGCTTCTCGTGTCATAATGATGAGCAACCGCTCCAAAACTCTTCAGGAATTTCTAAAACTTTTAAACACTTAAAGGTAGGTAAGTTTATTTAGCGTTGAACACTTTTAGTCATAAAGTAACTCTAAACGTGCTCTACTTAGCTGCAAAACATCTTTGCGTTGCACTCAGCAGCACGTTAGTTCATACTTACTTAAAGGTGCACTCGCACTGTCAACTTTAATTGCTCAAGTCTGGGTAATATTGATCAAATAAGGCGTCAAACCTTACCTTAATATTTAGAATTAAGTATTGCGTATTTATTTTTATAAAATATATTATTTATATCTCATTGTATGCTGCACTGGTCGACGTCATCACGTCAATTGAAAACCAGCGCTGGCATTTACCACAAATAAATGATTTTCTTTCTTATTTTTCATTGACATGACAATGTGGCGGCCATCTGCATTGGCACATGCGAACTACGCATCAAAGCCCTGACGTCACACAAAATCCTGACGTCACACAAATCCTGCATCAGGACATATATAAGACAATCTGACAACAACCATTGGGCAGTTGCCAGCCAGACACAACACCAATCTGGTCGGAGGAAGTCCCTTTTCTAATGAGGATGAGTGAACTTTACACCGTGTTTCTCATACCTCTAAAACAATATCAATCAAATTACTGCGTTGGCAATAGCCAACGCAGTACATGTTTGTAACAATTATATATTATATAACGTGGTCAGAAAAAGCGTTTAAAAGCGTCTTCATATGTTCCCATAAATTTCACTTCCCTGTGTGATAGTGATGCCGTGACGTGGACATGCACGATAATATCGTCACGATATAAATTATAAAACCGCACATTAGATACCTTTAACGCCACACATATTGAGGTATAGCTATGTAGAAAGTTTATAAATTTAACAATATACAATAATATTGAAACAATTATTAGGAATTAAACAAGATTGAGATTCAAGATTGATAGATGGGCAACAAAAATTGCCCGTATAAACGCAACTTATGATGTCGCTTTCACGTTCAGCAAGTAGTTGTGTAGGGGACGTAGTTAATGGGAGTTTTCAAAGAAGTATCGGAGCTCAAACTTTTGGGGGTTGACGTTAGAAATTGATGAACAAAGATTCCTTTTTATGTTTTTTATCGATTGTGTGCTTTTTAGGGTTCCATACCCAAAGGATGCTAAACGGAACCCTATTACTAAGCCTCCGCTGACCGTCCGTCCGTCCATCTGTCTGTCAGCGGGCTGTATCTCATGAACCGTAATTGAAATTTTCACAGATTGAGTATTTCTATTGCCACTATAACAACAAATAAAGTCGATAATTAAAGGTCCCCATACAAGAAACGCGTTTTTTTCTGCGTTTTCTGCACGATCTTAATACGTTACGGAACCCTTCGTGTGCGACTTCGACTCGCACTTTGCCAGTTATTATCGTGGACGTCCACGTCTACGACACGGCATCACAACAAAGTAAAAGGTATGGAAATAAATTAAAGCGCTTTTAAACCGACCAAGATAATGTTATTTCGTGCACGTATTTCCAAACATTTTGTGGTACACTAAGTAACTTTGGCAACGTTTTCGCAATCAATATATAGTTGAACCCTTACTAATGAATGCTCGACTGCATTCGCTAGATAATTGCAGAATACTTCTGAACAAACCTTTAAATCTGCTTAGCGTTTTCTGAACTATGTTGTGGTCGGCTTCCAGTCTAACCGAATGCTGCTGAATACCAGTATTTTACATAGAGCGACTGCCTATGTAACCTCCACAACCCAGTCGACGAGGGGCGCTGCGGTGACGTGGCGCAGCTCCCGTGACCATCGGACAGCGTACGGACAACAAGTGGCTAGAAACTGTCCAACGTTTGGTTTTATAAATTTTGTCAAGTTCAAATATAGCTTATAAATCAATAATCAACTTCAGATATTTTCTTTTCGCCTGCAATACATTTATGCCCAGTAAAATTTTCAACAGTGAAGATTCCAGCTCCAATCGGCCCCATGCCCCGACATATTTAAGTTAGTGTAGTATAGTATAATATAGTGTAAGTTTAATAATAAATAAATAAATATTTATAACGTCCTGTGTGTGCGAATGAAAGAACAACATTATACAGCGTGTATAAAATATGTGTGGTCATATTTAAGGGACCGGCAAACGTAAGATAGGATGCCGTTAGGCTAGGTGGAGCGACGATCTTCGCAAGGTGGCTGGTAGCAGCTGGATGAGAGTTGCCGAGAATCGAGCTGAAGGACGTGCAATTGGAGAGGCCTATGTTCAGCAGTGGACTGCTAAGCTGATGATGATGATGATTTAAGGGACAAATCACAAAAAAAAAATACAAAACCTCAATTCTTACTCGACCCTAATGTATAGGGACAGCTGATAATTTTTTCGCGATTATGATGTTGGTCTCATGGAGACAGTTGTTCAGTTTGGTGGCCTGTACCACACCCTCAAATATCCCACACATTTCTGATACACGCTGAATACATACAGTTTATAGTAGGACATCTGGCAGGCATGCATTCATCATTATCATAAAATGACGGTGAAAATAAGACCCTTATAACTAATGGATTGAATTATTATTGATGAATGATTAATTAAATCAGCTCTATTAATAGATTAATTATGTTAACACTGAATAATTCATTGGGCATCATTAACGTTACCGGATTTTACTAAGCAAGAACCATAATGATTACCAACTAAACATCTACAATTCTTTAGAAACATTCTAAGATTTTTATTTTCTCTCTTGACGCCTTTTGCTTTATGTACCTTAGTAATAAAACATATGAAAAAAGTATAACATTTGCTACGAAAATTACTGTAAAGATAATCTCTCTTCTTTAATCGGTCCCTCATTACTGAGGATCGAGATCACTGGACCACGAAAAATAACAATGATTAAAAAATTCCTTTTTTCGAGTTGTATGATTAACTTTACATAGCTTTAAAGTTTATTTTCTCTCTTCAAAGTAAACAGCTTGCTTAATAAGCAGCTACTTTTCATTGGAGTCTTGTAGTCCTTATGTGTGAATTAAGCGCTGCATCGCTGCACACAGGTAACAAGGTGTAAAGAGCTCTTCTGTGGAGTTTAACACTACATATTGTCATAATGTTGTGCTACTACAAGTTACTAACGTTTTTCGCGCTCAAGTAACTTGAAACGTTGGCTTTTATTTTAACCCTACCTCTATATATGGTACAACGGTAAAATACAGCTTGGTAGTATTGCACTTTTGGAAAACTATACAAGATAATAAAACAAACAATTGTTTTTTCAAAATAATTATTTATTACCTTATTCCCTAGCTAGTTAAACATTCTCATCTACGCTATATTAATCTTACAATTACCTGGCTATATTATTCTATTCAGTGACAACAATCAAAAATTTCAACATTAGGTTTAGGCGCTGAAAATATTCCGAGAATTTGTTGAACAACAACCTTCAAGTAATCAAGTATGTACTACAGTTTCGAAAATACAACATTTCCACTCATTAAAATCGTGTTGACAGAAATCGTCAATTGTTTTGAGGAAGCGAGAGTGTTTTGTCTAAGAGGGAGTCAAACAACAATCAGAAGGGAGTGCTGTCGAGGGGCGTTCATTTGTTTATTTTCTCATTTGCGAACACTAACAGAGAATTTTATTGTTCCATATCTTATTTTACGATACATTTCTACGGGAGCATAGAATAGCACAGAAGGTCGACTCCATACATACCATAGCGGGTGCAGGTGCACTCGCTGTACGTCTAGCCTTTTCTCAACTATGTTGGGATCGGCTTCTAGTCTAACCGGATGCATATTAGTATTTTACATGGAGCAACTGCCTATTTGAGCTCCAGAACCCAGTTACTGGGTAACACGATACCTCTTTGTAAGACTGGTTGTCAGGCTTTTTCGACTTCTGACTAGCCGTAAAGACTATCAAAGACCTTCGAATGACAGCCAAGACCAACGGCTTAACGAGCTTTCTGAGGCACCCCCGCCGTGTTCTCGATATTTAATGGATGGTTACTTTTACGACAAATTTCTACGGGAGTATAGAATAGCACAGAAGGTCTGTTCCATGCTACGAACAAAACGAGACGCACGCACACATTTACACATTATGGACCGCGGACGTGGGAATGCATGCTACCATCGTACATGAATGATTTACCTAAGGAAATCGGCAATGTATTAAATGCGAAGAACTGCTTAAAAATATTAAAAAGATACTTTCTAGATAACAATGCGATCTAGAAAAAAATCTATATACCTACCAATTTGTCAATCCATACTATATATATGTCGGAGAAGCATAGTTCTCGTTGACATCGTCATCAGTTGTTGCGGGCTTAGTGGGCGTCATCAGGGTAAAATGCGAGCACAAAACACAATTATCTCTGCTTCATACAATTTTAAATAAGATATAAACAATATTTCGTCACTTCACAATAACGTCGAGACAATAATTGACAGTTATACTGAGCAGCGGGTTCAGGGCACCGATCTTACTTTAAGTTTATATTTATTTACTCCCAACTCAACGATCCAACTCGACCCTGTCGCTATCACCCAAAACAAGAATGCATCCAAAAAACTGTTCACCTTCCTGAAAATAAAAGATGGCGCCTCGACCCCACTCGAGGTACGTGCTCTGCTCTGATTGGTCGTTACGAAAATTACAATATTCATAACTTATATTAGATTAATAAGGTTTTTAAATTATAGAAACATTTAACAAATCAAATTAAATTAAATTAAGAATTCTAAAAGTAATTACAATGTAAAAAAAAGTAATATTGTGCGATAAACATGAAAACAATAATCAACTGGACTCATAGCTTCCTCCGACACGGCCGTCCTGACGTATTACACGCCCTCGTGTGATGTTGAAGGCCGTGCATCATCGTTATCTGCAGAAAAGAAAGAGATATTGATGTATTATTGTTCGGCCACTCCTGACCAAGGAGGTCGTGTACATTTTATCTTCTGCGCAAAAACTTTATTTAAGATATTTTCATAAAATAGGTGCCCTATAAAATAATAATAAGCCTTTCATAGCCTAAGTATGAGAATTAATTTACTTCCCTGTATACCACGATCCGATAAGCAGATGTCCGCCGTTGCCAGCCAGGCCCGGGCGTCAGTATCTGCATCTTCCGGTTGAAATTTAGGCAGCGTGATGCTCTTATCCTCGATATTCGGCGGGTTGGTTAGCGCCTCCACGAGTAGCCTCATGCTGGTTTGTTGTGCTTCAAACAACGCGCGCCATCCGTCATTTGCCATTGTCCGTTCGCTCTCGTTTTGTGCCTGCACCGATCCCACTTCTGATGTCGGAGAAGCATAGTTCTCGTTGACATCGTCATCAGTGGTTGCGGGCTTATTGGGCGTCATCAGGGTAAAATGCGAGCACAAAACACAATTATCTCTGCTTCATACAATTTTAATTAAGATATAAACAATATTTCGTCACTTCACAATAACGTCGAGACAATAATTGACAGTTATACTGAGCAGCGGGTTCAGGGCACCGATCTTACTTTAAGTTTATATTTATTTACTCCCAACTCAACGATCCAACTCGACCCTGTCGCTATCACCCAAAACAAGAATGCATCCAAAAAACTGTTCACCTTCCTGAAAATAAAAGATGGCGCCTCGACCCCGCTCGAGTGCACGTGCTCTGCTCTGATTGGCCGTTACGAAAATTACAATATTCATAATTTATATTAGATTAATAGGGTTTTTAAATTATAGAAACATTTAACAAATCAAATTAAATTAAATTAAGAATTCTAAAAGTAATTACAATGTAAAAAAAAGTAATATTGTGCGATAAACATGAAAACAATAATCAACTGGACTCATAGCTTCCTCCGACATATATATGTCGCAAATTCGTTGCTGAGTTGACTAATCGGGACGCCAGCGCCGCCTAGCGGCGGCGCTTGACAGAGTCTACAACGTGGCGCTCGGATCGGCCGCCAGCCCGGGCTCGGCAGAGCAGCAGAGCAGAGGCAGACTTGATGGGTGGCGGTCAACCCGTGAAGACGTTTAGAAACTGTCCGCTTTTCGAATAGTTGTGTCGTGTACATACAGTGTGTGAAATGCTAGTGTGAGTAATGTTATTGTAAATTATAATTTGATCTGAACTGTAACGGTTTTTCTATTGCGCAATAACCAACACTACCCATAGTACGCCCACAGTAGTTAAAATATGCCTGATAACGAGAGAGGCACATACCATTCCTCCGACATATATATATATTATATATTTATATATATTATAATCTTATAAATTCGAAAGTAACTCTGTCTGTCTGTCTGTCTGTCTGTCTGTCTGTATGTTACCTTTTTACGCCTAAACCACTGAACGGATTTCGATAAAATTTGGCAAGGAGATAGATGGCATCCCAAGGAAGGATATAGGCTACTTTTTGTCTCAAAAATAACCCCAAGGGGGGGGATATAGGGGATGAAAGTTTGTATGAGAAACCTATCATTTCTTAAGTTAGGGCTATGAAAATTTAAATTTATGCTTTTGGTAACAAATAAAGAATTATGTATTCAGCGGTTTTCAAAAATTATGCCGTAAGGGGATAAAATAGGGGGTGATTTAAAAATTGACATTTAATATTGTTTTTATTGTGACTTCTTTTCGAGAGATTTAATGAATTGGAAATGTAGTCATAGTTAGTATCAAAAATAACCCCAAGGGGGGGATATAGGGGTTGAAAGTTTGTATGGGAAACCTATCATTTCTTAAGTTAGGGCTATGAAAATTTAAATTTATGCTTTTGGTAACAAATAAAGAATTATGTATTCAGCGGTTTTCAAAAATTATGCCGTAAGGGGGTAAAATAGGGGATGATTTAAAAATTGACATGTAATATTGTTTAATTAATTAATTAATTTAAAAATTGTATAAAATCTAAGATTCGTAATGACATAGTTGAATTATCGGTGGAACATAGCATTGAACTGTCCTGTGTTGAGCTAGATAAGCATTTTATAGTGTGCGTTTACAGACCTCCAAATTATCAAAACTACTCTATATTTGAGTCAGTAATGGAAGATGTTTTAGCTAAACTTGCAACTGGTAATAAATCAGTAATTATTTGTGGTGACTTTAATATTAATATTTTAGAAAATAATTCAAATAGCAGTAGATTATTAAGCCTCTTCAAATCATTCAATCTGTCAAAAGTGTTTTTAGAACCAACGCGAATAACTTCGACTACTGCTACATGTATCTACATGTATATAATGTCTTTTGTTGCTGCGATTATTTCGATAAAGCCATTGTAAACTATCTCCCTTCTGATTACAGCGGTCAAACCGTTAGTTTTGAGTCCAGCACACCAATACAAAAAGTGCAGATTCAAATTAGACCAATAACATCGGGTAATTTAAATAACTGTAACAACACTTTAATTAGCAAGTTAAGTGCTCAGGGCCTAAATTTGTCCAATGGCAATATTCTGTATGAACAATTATTTTCATTAGTGCAAACAGAGTTCAATAACTCATTTAAGAAAAAAACTAAAACTATTTGCCCTAAGTTTTTATTCAGTGACTGGGCAACTAAAGGGATTAGGAAAAGTAGGGAAAGATTATTTGAACTGTATGGCCTTAAGCCGTATATTAACACGGAAACTTTTAATAAGTATGTTGCTACTTACTCTAAAACGTTTAAAAATATCTGCAAAGCAGCTAAAGCTTCTTTCATTAGTAACAAGGTTAAATCAGCAGACAATAGAATAAAGACAGTTTGGAAAATTATTAACAATGAAACGAACAAGAACAAAAGACATAATACTGATTACATACTTGACACTTCCCGCGGTCTCATTAGCGACAACATCGATGTTGCTCAGGAATTTGCAAATTTCTTTACCAATATTCCAATTAAAACTACAGAAACTTTAAATTCGTCCCCCTTACTTGCTTTTGATTTATTAAGAGCGAATGTTTCAGCCTTTCCCGTGGAATTTAAATTTAAACATGTAAACCCTGTGGTCGTTGTAAAGGCTTATAAGCAACTCAAGATCAAAATTACCGAACATCTGTGGGGTATGTCTACTAAAGTTTGTCAATCAATTATTGAGACAATTGCACCCTATTTAGCTTTAATATTTAATTTGTGTGTGGATCAAGGGGTATTCCCGGATCTAATGAAGTACAGTAAAGTTATTCCACTATTCAAATCCGGGGACAGCAAAGATACTAATAATTATAGACCCGTATCGGTTTTGCCGGTTTTCAGCAAGGTGTTTGAAAAAGTAATGTTAAATCAAATGCTCCAGCATTTTAATCGTAATAATATCCTACACGATCAACAGTATGGTTTCACCAAAGGACGTTGCACAACCGACGCCGGTGTCACCTTATTAAAACACATCTTTAACGCATGGGAAGAGGCACAAGATGCAATAGGCATCTTCTGCGACCTATCCAAGGCATTTGATTGCGTGAATCACGAAACACTGCTCTTGAAACTGGAGCATTACGGACTGGATAAACTTGCGCTTAGCTTAGTAAAATCATATTTGAATGATAGATTGCAGCAAGTTCAAATAAACGGTGTAAATTCATTGGGTTTAAAAGTCAAAATGGGTGTACCACAGGGCTCGATTTTGGTTCCCTTCCTCTTTTTAGTATATATAAATGATTTACCTCATTTACTTAAAAACCGACCACAAATGGTGTTATTTGCTGATGACACATCACTGATTAAGATAAAAAGACATGCACAGGAGCTTGACGAAGTAAATAACGCTATGCTTAAGGTCCATAATTGGTTTACTGTAAATAATTTGGTATTAAATGAGAAGAAAACTAAATACATAAGATTCACGTTACCAAATGTTAGAAGTAGTGAATGTCATGTTATACTGAATAGGGAGACACTAGAATTCGTCGATAAAACGGTTTTCCTGGGAATCACGCTTGACACAAAACTACAGTGGGGTCCTCACTTAACATCACTTGCAGGGCGGCTAAGTTCAGCCGCTTACGCTGTTTGGAAAATCCGCCAACTAACAGACGTGGATACCGCGAGACTGGTCTATTTTAGTTACTTTCATAGCATCATGTCTTACGGTATTTTGCTGTGGGGACGGGCTGCAGATATTAATTCTATCTTTATTCTGCAAAAGAGGGCTGTCAGAGCCATATATAACCTCCGCAGACGCGAATCTCTAAGGGAACTGTTTAAGAAAATTAACATCATGACGGTACCTTGTCAGTATATATATGAAAACATTATGTATGTTCGGAAAAATCTACATCTTTTTAGGAAGATAAGTGACAGGCATAATTTTAACACTAGAAATAGGAACAAATTAGATCAACCACGTTTCAGATTGTCTAAAGTGCACACTACTTTTATGGGTACTGCGTAAAATGTTATAATAAAATACCACTGGATATTCTTCAACTGAATAAGAAGAAATTTAAAACATGCATTAAACGCACACTATGTAGACAAGCATATTATAAGTTGGATGATTATGTCATAGATAAAAATGCTTGGCTTAATGCTGGTCCTGCTCCACAGCCACTTGGGCTCACTAGTTAAAAAAAAAATATGTTTGGAAGAGTTGCTTCCCCCTTTTATTTTTCTGACATTACAAACTTAATGTTTATTTTTTATTTAAAACAAGTTTTAATTGTTGAATACTCCAATGGATAATGATTTTCAGAATTTTTATGCATTTTTTGGGCTTTTTTAGAATCATATAAACCTGTTTTTTTTTTAACCGGTCAAGTGTGAGTAGGGCTTGCGCCCTGAGGGTTTCGTCTCAAAGCTGTGCTTGCTCGGCTGTCCGAATATCTAAATCTGGATTGAAGGACAAACTTAACTTTCCAATTGAAAAATAACTTTTAAAGAGTAATGAAATACAGACAAAGTGCGGATTTCACCAATAAAATTGAAAGCGTTCAGCACTTCTAAATGCGTTCAAGAGCTGTTAGTGTCCAATACCGCATAACAATTTTGATACTGACTTTTGGCTCTTGAACGCGTTTTAGAAATGCTGATGGCGTTCAGTTTCATTGGTGAAATCAGCCCTAAATGTTACTTCAAGAGACGGCCTATGAATGTTTGATCCCAGATTGGAGAAAAAACTTAAATTTTCAGTTCATATATAACTATAAATTACCAATTTTCGGATTTTCCTCTTTACTTGACCTTGCTTCTCGCCAAACTTCATGCTGCTGGGTCAACGGGAAGTACCAAATAGACTGATTTATTTGCGAGTGTCAAACAATACGGCATAAAAAGCAGTCTTTTTAATTATTGACTTGATTGAAGTTTGATTTTCGTTACAGCTCCAAGAGACCGTAGATCTACATTTTAGATATATATTTCAATTCAACTTAATGCCTCCACGCGTTCCTGAGAAAAAGGGTCTTGACAGAAAACCAAGTCATCCTTTAAGGGTTTCCATTTTTTGTTTTGAGGTATGGAACCCTAAAACAGATTTATTGTCTGCCAGTTACCATTTCATGCCGTAACGGGTGACATATAATACTCTGAATCCCGGTAGCACGTTCCTGTGGGATATTTTCCGACATCCACGCGGGCGAAGCCGCGGGCAAAAGCTAGTAATTAATAATATGTAGTGGCATCGAGTTGCCGTGTCTGGCCACACCACTGTTAAACCCACGATGGTTTGTGTGGTGTGTTTAACCAAATGTCTGTTTTTTTGTTTTTGATTTGAAAAACAAAAAAAAACATATACATAAACAAATGACGGTCGCGAGTGCACTTAGAGTGCCAGCGCATTCACGACTGGCATTTGTTTGAGATCGCCGTACGTACGAGTCCTTGCATACGTGAAGCGTGTCTATGTGTGCGTGCATTTTCGTTGTATGGAGCCGACCTTCTGTACTCAAACTCAAACTCAAAGCATTTATTTCAATTAAACCATTTACAGGCACTTTTGAATTGTCAAGGAATCGGTCAGTCAGAAATATGAAGCTAGTTGCCCATTCCAAAGCGTAGTAGGTAGGTACCTATGGAGAAGAACGGGCAAGAAACTCCACGGACACTCTTTTAAATAAATTGTTACAAAGTATTTGTTACATCATTCATGTTGAAATTAAACATGTGAGAACAATGTAGAAAGACGTGCACGTTAGAAGCGTTCGTAATAAAAATATAAAACAAAGAACAATTCAAAAATTTAAATCAGCCAAGGCAGCTAAGAGTTGACCTGTCCCAACTGACGGCGCCCGTTCACGAACATGACGCATGGATTAGCACCATTCAGCTCAACCATTTTGAAGGGAGCTAAATGATCCAACACACGCGCCACCATCAGCGAGACATCTGAGTGAGCATGACATACTCACAGCCGCCAGGGCACATTCACGTCAATAAAATACGTATTACCCGGTAAATGTTAGCTCTTTAGTACATAGTACTCACACCTGTGTTCTGAAATTATATAATACAAAGGAAATTGATTTTATACAATGCAAAAATAGTCTTCAACTCTTCAGCAGCTCCAACAGTGTTTTCAAATGTTAATCAAATAGTTGTGGTTGTGGAGCAGGACCAGCATTGAGCCAAGCATTTTTATCAGCGATGTAATCCCCCAACTTATAATATGCCTGCCTGCATAGTGTGCGTTTTATACAAGATTTGAATTTCGTCTCATTCAGTTGAAGTATGTGGGGAGGAATTTTGTTATAGCATTTTAAACAGTATCCCATGAAAGATGAGTCCACTTTAGCCAGTCTGAAACCTGGTTGAACTAATAAGTCCCTATTTCTTGTACTATAATTATGTCTATCACCTCTTTTACTAAAAAGATGTACATTTTTTCTTACGTGCATGATGTTTTCATAGATATATTGACAAGGTACCGTCATGATGTTAATATCCTTAAACAGTTCCCTTAGAGAGTCACGCCTGCGGAGATAATATATGGCTCTAATCGCTCTTTTCTGCAGAATAAAAATAGACTCGATGTCTGCAGCCCGTCCCCATAGTAAAATACCGTAAGACATGATACTATGAAAGTAACTAAAATAGACCAGCCTCGCGGTATCTACATCAGTAAATTGACGGATTTTTCTGACAGCATATGCTGCTGAACTTAGCCGTCCTGCAAGAGATGTTAAATGAGGACCCCATTGTAACCTTGAGTCCAGCGTGATCCCCAGGAAAACAGTTTTATCGACGAATTCTAGTTTCTCTTGATTCAATACTATCTCACAATCAGTACTTTTGACATTTGGTAAAGAAAATTTTATGCACTTCGTTTTTTTTCCATTTAATACTAAATTATTAGCAGTGAACCAACTTTGGACCTGCATTAGGGCGTTATTTACGTCGTCAAAATTTGTGGCACGTCTATCTACCTTAAAAATTAAGGAAGTATCGTCAGCAAATAACACCATTTGTGTTTGATTTTTTAATAAATGGAGTAGATCATTGACATAAACTAAAAAGAGGAATGGACCCAATATCGAGCCTTGTGGCACGCCCATTTTTACTTTTAAACCTAGTGAATTGACACCGTTTATTTGGACTTTCTGTTGTCTATCATTTAAATAAGATTTTACTAAATTGAGCGCAAGTTTTCCAAGTCCGTAATGCTCAAGTTTCAAGAGCAAGGTTTCGTGATCGACGCAATCAAATGCCTTGGAGAGGTCACAAAAGATTCCTATGGCGTCTTGGGCCTCTTCCCACGCGCTAAAAATGTGTCTTAATAAGGTTACACCGGCGTCGGTCGTACAACGTCCTTTGGTGAAACCATACTGTTGATCATGAAGGATTTTATTTGTGTTAAAATGATTGAGCATTTGATTAAGCATTACCTTTTCAAACACCTTGCTGAAAACCGGCAACACGGACACGGGTCTATAATTATTAGTGTCTTTACTGTCCCCGGATTTGAAAAGTGGTATTACCTTACTGTATTTCATTAAATCCGGGAAGACTCCTTGGTCCACACACAAATTAAATATTAATGCTAAGTAAGGCGCTATGGTCTCAATTATGGAAGTACATACTTTAATGGACATTCCCCAAAGATCTTCGGTTAATTTGATCTTAATTTGCTTAAAAGCTTTTATTACTGTTAAAGGGTTAATATGCTTAAAGTTAAATTCAATCGGGCAAGCTGAAACATTCGCCCTTACTAAATCAAAAGAGAGCGAGGGCGAGGAATTTAAGATTTCAGTAGTTTTAAGTGGGATACTGGTGAAGAAATTTACAAATTCTTGAGCAACTTCTTTGCTATCGCAAACGAGACCACCACATGACGTCTTCAGTGTGTAGTCAGAATTATGCTTTTTGTTCCGGTTCGTTTCATTATTGATAATTTTCCAAACCGTCTGTATTTTATTGTCTGCTGACTTAACCTTGTTGCTAATGTATAAGGCTTTAGCTGTCTTACAAGTGTTCTTAAAAGTTCTAGAGTAAGTAGCAACATACTTATTAAAAGTTTCCGTGTTAATATAAGGCTTAAGGCCATACTATTTTTCTATACCATATTTTGTGATTAATTTCTACGGCGCATGACCTATTTTTGTTCGGATATTGTTGAGATCAACGCTCGTATCGGTATAATGCCGTCTTGATGAAGTTGGACGTATTAATTAGTTTTCTCGGTAAGTGGTAAGACGACTACGGTTCGTAATTAGCGTTGATTGTTAATGATCTTATTATCATAATAATGTTAATTATTTACCTGACGTAATTACATGTGTGAATCCTATAATTATCAAGCTTCTACTAATGAAACACAATTAATTATCTCTTGTTTTGAATTGTGCTGGGAGTTTTGCGTTGCCATGTGAAATAAGCATTAGGATCTTTGAAAAGTGAGTTTTTCAGCCTGATTCTTTGCCATAATTTGCACGAAATTATTTTTATTGCACGACTCATAATACGAAGCATTAGAGAGTGCTTTGCGATCGAAAATTAGTTTTGCCTCCTTTCTGCAACTGTTTTTATTGTTACACTCCTGCTAGTACACAGAACTTACTTAATTTTTATACCATTGATAGATATATAAAGGAGATTATTTCTGTACTTTTCAAACAGCAGAAATGAAGATTTCATCAAAATAGTTTTTAATTTTTTTCCGTCAATTAAGTGTGAAACCTAAAAACATTGTTGCTTGCGAAAAAATCAATTAATTGAGTCAAATTTTTTATAGATTCGTTTCAGCCATAGGAGGAATCCTATTGAAAATGGCTCTTTTATTCTAAGTAGTTTAATTATAATAAAAAAAAAAAAAAAATAATTTCTATATCTATAAACCTATATTTCCAACTTTGACCCTCTTCCGTTGCCTAGCAACCAACAAGGCAAACCTAAATAGTCATTGACAGTACTACGTAAAGATCGCGAGGTGAGAAATTTTACCCATATTGATTGGTTAAACAATTGAATGAGCGTTATTAGGCGTGCACTTGTGCGTCCGATAAGGACCAGGCCTGAGTCGACGGCGCGTTGTGTTCCACGCGCGCCTCAAAGAGATGTCAGCACAACAGAATAGGTCTGACTTCTCTAGGACCGATGCCTGCCGGGGTCGCGGGAAAATCCGAAAGGGATACCGTGGCCTCTGGCAACGTACAGTCAGCTGAAGGAACACGGGTGGGTTTTAGTCAGAAAGAGTCTGACACGCCCTCCCGCCCCGCCCGAGTGGGAGAAGTTATTTGATAATTTCCCAACATAAAAAAAGGCGAGGACTTTTGAATTTTCCAATTATTTTTGTCTTTTGCATCTTAAAGTTTATTATGAGACACTGAATGCAGATAAAATATCAGCGCACTTTGTACAAATCCACCACTCCCGTTCATGTTGTCTTTCATTGTAACAGCAAGGTAAATAAACTTCGCCACTGCAATCGTAAAAAGACAAACATTTCGCAGTTCGCTTCAGTTCTAAACCAAAGAATTGTTTTAATCGTACAGATTGTAAACAACAATGCCTGAAACACAACAGACTAAATAAACTCGCGTCACAAAGGACCTAGCGCTGTTGGCGACATTTTAAAGCGACGTGAAGCGAACTCGGCGCCATAATAGTGTATTTTGGCGCGAAAAGTTGACGAAATTGGCGCAAATAGGGTTGATACGACTTTTATAGACATGTTTTATAGAATATTCCTAAATTGTATTGTCTTTGTGGGTGAAATGTTTTGACTCGCCTCTCTATTATTTTATTTTTTAAATATACCATTGAAAGCCTAAAAAACGGTAGTTAGCTAATGTAAAAGAAGACCGTGTTCTATTGAGTTTGCGGTATTCAATGATATTTTGTCGATAGCTAATACTTTTTAGGATTCCATAAAACCTACTTAGTTCCTTAGCATAATATTCTGAATTTATTACGCATTGAATATTTAGTTCCTCGGCATTTCAACCGACAAAAACGGCAGCAAAATAAAAACCTATTCTCATACTTTGCATGTTTCAAAGCTAATGTTCATCTTGACTATTTTTTGGCTCCAAATCCCTGGTTTTACAAGTACAATAGCCATCTACTTAAAATTCCAGATCCGCTTACTATCTTAGACTACGTGGAACTACTTCTACGACGTGGAATCAGGTTTGGTATTCCGTCAACAAGGGAAATATGGGCGCTTTGTGTGGCTTTTATTTTATAAAATCTTTAGATATTTTTCATGTAAATATGAAACACATTCCGGTCAAAATATTTATATTGTTTTTACGTGTTTTTGTATACAAAAAAATCATAATTATGGATGATGAACGAATACCTTCTTTTTTTTTTAGGCTGGTAAATTATCAAAAAACTTCTCCCGCTTTGGGCGGAACGGGAGGGCGTGTCAGACTCTTACTAACTAAAACCCACCCGTGTTCCTTCAGTTGCCTGCATATTGCCAGGGGCCACGGTATCCCTTTCGGACTTACCCGCGACCCTGGCAGGCATCGGTCCTAGCAGACCCCTTCTGTTGTACTGACATCTCTTTGAGCCGCGCGTGGAACAGAACGCGCCGTCAACCCGGACCTGGTCCTTATCGGACGGCGAGCTGCCCATTGCTCACCGTCCGCAAGCCCGAAAACATCGTAAGGAAACCTTAGACCGAATACAAACTGAAGACAGCGCAGTGAAGCATTAAAAAATTACACCTCCTTCTTTTTATACACGCTCACACGCACACATTTACAACCAAACCAAGTACACCTCACCGCACAGTAAAGTAAGTGCACACATGTTTACGTTACCGGCCTCACGTCACTGTTGACAGCGCTATGTCTTAGTTTTTTATTTGGTCTGAAAAGGAAACATGAACTAATAAATGTCTGATATTGTAAAAACTCATTGTATTCTGAGAACAAGCCTTTTCATTACAGAGGAAAAGTTAAATTGCACACAGAAATTATTAATTTAACAAATATGTTAAAATACTATTTTGAATGTGTAAATAAACCTGGATATCTTTTGTAAGTCTCGACAATGAGGCACATGGGACAATAACACGTTGAAATAATGCAACGCTATACAAATATCAAGCTTTTCAACTGTCGAAAACAGTTACTGCCATACATTATTATTATTCATTCAGAGGAACAAGAGGAACTCTGAAAGTGGCACCAGTGACATAAAAGTTGTCTGGAAATCGGTTGTCATGGTATGTGCATAAGATGAAGAAGAACTACCGAAGACAAATAACACGGATACCCCAGTCCGATCAGCTATACGAGGTGATTGCTCTAATAGTGATAATGAAACAACAGCTCAGCAACTTCACAGCTCACCTACCGAATCCAACGTAACTGTTCGCAATAAACAGATAAAACAGAGCAGCCTCTATGAGAGTCCAATTAATGACGATACCATTTTAGAAATCTCAAAAGGTTCTCTCAGAGAAATTATAAAGCAAGAGATCGCCAGCGCGCTTAAACATGTTGTAGCTGACCAGTTTAAGCAAATAAGCGAGCTAATAGCAGGCTTTCGGGTTTCCCTTGACTTTTTTAATGAAAAGTACGAAGAAACGAAATTGTCATTAGTAGAAAAATCTTCCAGAATTCAAGCACTTGAGAAAGATAACATACGGTTACAAACATCAATCCACGATATAAGTCGACGCCTAAACCTTATGGAACAGAACTCCAGAGCCACCAACCTCGAAATTCAGAATGTGCCCGAAAACCGCTCAGAAAACTTACTTAGCACGGTGTTACAACTCGCAACATCACTAATAGTGAAATCGTGGAAGCCGACGTAGCTCACTGTACCAGGATTGCAAAAAAGGATACCCAGACTGCCCGACCTAGATCTATTCTTGTTAAATTCAACAACCCACGCCTGCGAGATACATTCTTCGCTGCTACTATCAAGTACAACAAAAACAACAATAATAATAAGCTGAATATGAGTCACCTTGGTATCGCCACTGAGAACCCAGTTTCGATTTACGTGGTGGAACATTTGTCGGCAGATAACAAGGCATTACACGCGGCGAGCCGACTTCGTGGCAAAGCACTTGGGTATAAGTTTGTTTGGGTGCGAAACGGAAGAATATTCATGAAAAAGAATGAACAATCCGAACGCATTGTTATCACGAACCAAGATCAACACGTCTATAACGTAAAATTAATTAGGATAAATATTAGAAAACCTTTGAAAGTTTTTGTAATTTAGTTAGCCAAATTCGATAGTTCACTTCGTATTTATTATCAAAATGTACGTGGCCTTAAAACGAAACTTAGTATTTTTTACCATAATATGTCCTTACAAGGTTATGACATAATTGTGCTTACGGAGACTTGGCTGAACGGTGGTGTGTACGACGCTGAATTATTTGACGACAGGTATGATATTTACAGACGAGATCGCGAATCTAGTCGATATAGTGCGCGCAAGGATGGTGGTGGCGTCTTGATAGCGGTTTCCAGGAAGTTAAAGTCTTGTCGACTGCCGCATCTAGAGAGTTCATGTGAGGACTTGTGGATCAATATTGAAACCGCCCCGCGTGGCACGAAAACACATAAATTCCGTGTCTGCGGCATTTACTTACCCCCGCCTGTGACCTCTGATATCATGCAAGTTTTCTTCGATTCTGCTCAGGGTGCTCTTGACCACGGTGATCACACTCTTATCTTAGGGGACTTTAACCTCAGTGATATAATTTGGAAAATTGATAAGCAAAACACAGGTCATGCACAACCATATCCTACTAATAATCGCGAGGTGAGTAAGTGTTTCCTAGATTTTATTTCTTTAAATGCCTTAGAGCAGTTCAACTACTTAGCAAATGCTTAATCTAAGACATTGGATCTGGCCCTCTGTAATACTACATTAAATAACCTTAGCCGTTGCACCTGGCAATTGATTTCAGAAGATCCCTTGCACCCATCATTTGAATTCTCTATATTTTTAACCATTAACTCAAACCATCTTCAAGCTAAGCCAACAATAAAGCCAGACTTCTTTAAAGCTGACTACGATGACGTCACGATGGCACTAAATTCTGTAGACTGGGAAAAAGAGTTGGAAGGTCACCCCACAACTGATAACATGACCGATGTATTTTACAAGGTACTGCACGACGTCATCAAACAAAAGGTCCCGATGAGAACAATATTGGCTAATAAATATCCACAGTGGTATTCCCGAGATCTTATACGTTTACTGAAAGAAAAAAATAAATATCGCTTTAAGATTAAAAAGTATAAAAATCCTCTAGACATCGTTTCATTTGAGACACTGCGTGCAAGATGCGGTAGGCTTATGGAAGTTTGTTACAAAAACTATATGGTAAGAATGGAAGAAGCACTTGCAAAGGACCCAAAAATGTTCTGGACATTTATTAAAAATAAAAAGAAAACGAAGAGTACTTACCCAGCAGAAATGTGTCACGAAAACAGGAGAGCATCAAGTGGACACGAAATTTGTAATTTGTTTGCAGAGAACTTTGCACAAGTCTACAATACCTCGTCGACTGTAAATGCGTCAAATCACGTTGATAGCTGTCTTGCCCTGTCCGGGTTGTGTAAACTAGAATTTGGCGCTGAGGAAATATTCCGATCCCTAAGAGCCTTGGATGAGCGTAAAGGTGCTGGAAGTGACGGTATCCCCCCCGTATTTATAAAAAGATGTGCAAAAGCACTAACTATGCCTCTTAAACGTATCATCAACAGGTCAATGGCGGACGGTGTATTTCCTGAGAGGTGGAAGGAAGCTTTAATAGTCCCTATTTTCAAATCAGGAGAAAAGCAACAAATATCCAACTATCGGCCCATCTCTATTCTAAACATATTCGGAAAAATACTTGAAAAGTTAGTAACTAAAAGCCTGAATGCACATGTTAAGCAAAGTATTACAACCCACCAACATGGTTTTATCAAGTCAAGATCAACCTCTACAAACCTTATATGTTATGTCTCAGCTATATCAGAGTCTCTTGATAAAAGAATCCCGGTAGACACTATATACACAGACTTCAGTAAGGCATTTGATAAGGTTGACCATAATATACTTCTCAAAAAACTAGATCACTTAGGAATAGGGGGATCTTTGCTGAAATGGTTCCATTCTTACCTCGTTGGTAGGAATTCAAGAGTGGTAATCAACGGTCATCACTCTGATTTCTTTCCGGCAACATCGGGAGTTCCGCAGGGCTCGCACTTAGGCCCTATCCTCTTTAACATCTTCATTAACGACATTACGTTATGTTTCATGAACTCAAGTTTCTACCTGTTTGCTGATGATGTCAAAATAATGAGACCAATAGTGACAGACCTGGATGCCGCACTATTACAGGCTGATCTCGATAGAATGGCGGACTGGTGTAGAGTAAACAAAATGTCGCTTAATGTTTCTAAGTGTCATTGTATGCAATTCTCCCGCAATAAAACTGTGCAAACCCACACTTACACATTGCACCAAAAAACACTAAAAAAAGTAGATGAGGTTCGTGACCTGGGAACTGTGTTTGACAAAAAACTGAAATTTGATAGGCATATACTAAATATTACCTCAAAAGGGTTCAAGATGCTAGGATTTGTCTTGCGTAATAGCAACGAGTTTTCTAAAGCCTCAACTAGAATTCTTCTATATAATACATTAGTTCGCCCACTCCTTGAATACAATAGCACCATATGGAATCCTCACTATGACATTTACATTAAACGCCTGGAAAGTGTACAAAGACGCTTTCTATACCATCTCTGCTATAAAGACCGTCTCGCAAAAAAAATCAGGAGCTACGACTTGAGACTACAACATTATAAAATGTCCTCGTTGTTGGATAGAAGAAAGTTTCTAGATCTCACATTTCTTCACAAACTGTTTAATGGGGTTGTTGACTGTATCGAGCTTCTTGGAAAGCTGCAGATAAGTGCTCCATCTCGCTTGCCGCGTACATGTAATTATAACCTTTTCTATCGGGTTCCAAAACAAACCTCGGACACTTCGCCGTTTTGCCGAGGCTCTGTAGGCAGTATAACGAAGCATCGAAGCGTGATGAATTGGACATTACATGCAAAATGTCAAAGTTTAAAAAAGGCTTAAAAGCCATAAATATCCAAGCCATAATTCAATAATTTTGTCTGTTGTCTTTTATGATTATTATTTTATTTTTATTCTTAATGTTTTTATTATTAATTTGTTTTGTATCTCATTTTAATTCGATCTCTGATATCATGTTGTATGTTGTGATTTATTCATTGTTATATTTTCGCTTTGTCAAACTTAATGTTTTACCTAGATTATAAGAGAATGATGTGGTCTCCTATAATTGGAAGCGCACACTGTATTTGTCCCTATTCCTAAATTGTAAACTTGCATGTAATTGTGTAGCCTCTGTTGGAGATCCAATAAATAAATAAATAAATAAAGATGCGGAGGAAAGATGAAAATGTCGTGAGGAACGTTTTGAGTATGGATATGGATGGTTATAATAGGGGACGACCAAAGAAACGATGGATGGACTTTGTGATAGATGATATGGATAGACACGGAGTGAGTACCGAGATGAGGATTAATACAGAAGTATAGAAGAAAAAGACATGTTACACCGACCACAAATAAATTGGATAAAGGCAGGAGAATGAGGGCAATCACAATAGAATGTTCTATACAGTTTCAATTGTATACAAGTTCACTGCGAAAATATTCGGGATACGGAACAAGTATTTGTCTGTTTTTTTATTCACGGTAGGTTCCTATCTGCACCCCTGAATGGCGCATTTCATCGAGGGCCCTTGTAGAGACGCGGACGGTTCGTTGGAGTTGCTTGGGGTTGTCAATAGCTTCCCATTTATGCAAATGTTGCATACAATTTATGTAAAACTCGTCATACTTTTTTGCATTCGTTTCGAAGACGTAAAAATTCAAAAAATTCAAAATATTTTATTTCACATAAACGTACATGGGCACTTATAAAACGTCAGAAGCTAGGTGCACGGTTCCAATTGGAAGATTCCTATGAAGAAGAGCCGGCAAGAAACTCCACGGTTACTCTTTTAAAAATAATTGTTTTTTTACAATATTTTCAAATAACAGTATTAATAGGTATGGGAGGACAGTGTAGTAGGTCTTTCAACAAGTACCAGGTACTTAACAAAATAGAGGATGGTCAATAATTCTATGGTCCACTAAACATACAGCGTTCTCACATAAAAAAAAAAAAGGTATTTTACCATTCGTTTATTTTGACTGCCAACATTGGTCTGGAGAGGTCGTAAGAAAGACTAGTGCAGGGTTCGATCCTTAGGGTAAATAAGTAGGGATATCGCAGCCCCGGCACACAGGCAACGGAAGGAACACGGGTGGGTTTTAGTCAGTAAAAGTCTGACACTCCCTCTCGCTCCGCCCAGAGCGGGAGGAGTCATTTGATGATTTCCCACCCAAAAAAAAAAAAAAAAGGGTAAAGAAGTAGGATCCAAGCTAGCTCAGTAGAAGCCTGGAGTTTGAATTTGTGCTCGGTTGATAGAAGCCTCGCCCCCTAACTACTTAGGAGCTAAAACCTAACTAAATTAATTACTATACCTACATCTCTACTAACCGCTACGGGTATACAGGTGTAGAGTTATGGTTTCTGTACCCTACGTTACGTGAGAGAGGTTGTAACTAACATTGTTATCAGTTTCAAGTATATTTTGTGCTACGTCCGAATACATAATATGTTATCCATCCATTCCATTCCCATGTAATATAATGGCCAATTTATTCCTACTCCGTCTGTCGTAACATAGCTCCAATTACCGGGATTGTTGCCTCAAGCTAATTTCAGCTCTCGACGCACAATATGACGAACAATAATTATGTGAATATTCGATCTCACTATCCTGGCAGCTGCACTGTAATTGAGATGTGGACGCTCAGATGATACTGACGCTTTTACCGCTAATCTTTACTCGAAAACGTCGCTAGATGTTCTACACGTCCAATATAATTATGTTTTTAGGATGCTGTTGCGACTGCCTCGTTTTTGCAGTGCCTCAGAAATGTCCGCGGCAACCCATACCGATGGGTTTCATGCCGTCATCAGCAAAAATACGGCCTCACTCCTGAGCATAATAAGATGCAGTCACAATAGCATCCTGAAGACTGTCATGGCGGCTGATCCTTGCTCCGCCATAATAAGACAATTTGACACTAATTTCCAATTCTTGTTGTACCTAGTTGTTGTGTGGTCTTCTCATTAATTCGTCTATAGTGTTATGTTACTAACAATAGTATTTTAAGTGCAAATATGCTACTAACAATTTATGGATCTTTTATGAGTCCGAAATAAAATGATTTTATTGATTTATTTTACAAATAACAGTATACAACTAGCACTTGGTAGATACGACCAGTATCATCAAAATGTATTCTCAATATTCCCATCGCATAAATCTGCTGCAACTTTTAAATTAATGATTTTCAGCATAGAGTAAAAAACAAAATGGCGCAGTACAACAAAACATATTCTGCGATGCAAAGTGAGTATGTAACTACATAATATTAACATTAAAAGCGAATTAATCAGCTGATTGTTTCTGTTAATCTTGTGTCCACTCTCAGTCTAAGCTCTTAACTTATAAACGTTTTAAGGTAATTGCTTTTATTAATTAACCAATCGGCAACCGCGAACGGAAAAGGGTATTTTGTACTTCGGAAAATTAAAACAATAAACTCGAAACAATGAGTGGATTGATTTCGGTTTCGTAGGTATGTTTTTCTCAATATTTAAGGGAAATAGCTATAGGTAGGTACTTATTTTTTCTTGGTATGCACTGTTTTTTTTAATTAATCATCGTTTGTAACCTTTAAATTACAATTGGGAGTAAACAGACTCTTGATTAAAAACCGGCTATGTGTGAGTCGGACTTGTATTAAGATCAAGCAAAAAACGCCGAAAAAAACATGTGTCTTATATTGGGACCACCAGATATCAACTTTATAAAAAATTATTACTTGTTTTTATAGCAGCAATAGAAATACACAATCTGTGAAAATTTCACCTGTCTACCTATTATGTTCCATGAGATACAGCCCTCGGACAGACAGTCCGGCCGGACGGACAGCGGAGGATTAGTTATAGGGTTCCGTTTGGTACCCTTCGGGTACGGAACCCTAAAAAATATGTAGCTTTGGCAAATTTTCTTGGAATTAATTCATTTGTTTTCTTTGCACATAATTTATCGTAAAATACGGCGATGTTATTAATAGCTTTCAAAGGATAGGTTTTCATCCCCAGTATGGATCACAGGAAATTTTATTAAGTTTTTCTCAAGTCATACCTTTAACAACACACACATGTGTAAAGAGTTGGGTTCAATTGCCAGAAATTAAGGTTCTTAAAATTCTTCTACAACTAATGAGCTCAGCTCTTTCGCTGTTTTGCCTTCCAACTCTCTCTCTATTAGTAGCCAAAGTAAGGTCATTATATTCAAAATCAAAATATTTTATTTCAAATGAACCTATATGGGCACTTATGAAACGTCAGAAGCTAGGTGCACGGTTGCAATTGGTCGTTTCCTACGGAGAAGAGCCGGCAAGAAACACCACGGTTACTGTTTTAATAAAAATAAATGGCTTTTACAAATTACAGTGTTAATAGGTATGAGAGGACAGTGTATGCCTGTCAACAAGTACCAGGTACTTAAAAAAATAGAAAAAGGTCTAAAAATCTAGTATGTTAATTAATCTACAGTCTGTTGTTCGCAACAAACACTCACACACAAAAATAACCAACATATTTTTAACAAATCCGTTCATTATCGCTTACGTAACACTAATTTCCAGATATTTCGCATGGGCTCATCATGCAGTGGGCAAACACGGCATTGTTCTAAAAATAAATGCATGCAATGCGTGCGCGTCACATAACCACAAACGTAAGCCGCTTACAGCAGCCTGTTTTTCAATACG
The DNA here is from genome assembly GCA_916701695.1 of Agrochola macilenta. NCBI lineage: Eukaryota > Metazoa > Arthropoda > Insecta > Lepidoptera > Noctuidae > Agrochola > Agrochola macilenta. The sequence continues at coordinate 5,213,601 of OU753564.1, read as the reverse complement.
ATATTGTAAAGGTATTGTAAAGCGCTTTCAGTATATAGGTCTATTATATAAAATATATAGTTTTCGACGAATGTTACGCAATATTTTATCGCCTGCAGTGCTCGATACTGCTGGCTTTAGAAGCAGCCATTAAATAATAGTAAAGTTAACGGGTGTAAAAATACCCTGAACGAAGCCGAAAGTCACTTATTTACCAAGTTATTATGATACTTTGTTATGTTCCGGATCATACCTGGGAACCTTCTGGTTACGGAGATATTGAAAGTCAAAGTTTCAACTTTTTTTGACGTAAACAACGAATGATTACACCAAAAATAAATGTTACTTCCCAGTATTAATTTTATTTTTGCACAAGGTTACTTAGTTTGACGTTCAGAATGCGTAGATGACGGGTTCGTGATGGGTCTTCTCACAGCCTGTATATACATACATCGACATTGAATTTTCTACAATCTTTGTTCTGTAATATTGTATCAATGAAACACAACATATTACACATTGATTAATACAGTATTGTAGAACAAAAATTGTGGACAATCAAATGAATTCTTGTCTATGTTTACATCTTTCTGAGCCTGTACGAGCGTAGCGTAGTTCCCGAGTAAAGGGATAATTCTGATGATCGATCTCTCGCTCGCCTTTTCAACTACTATGAGCCATTCATCGACCACATATACCCGTATCACTTTTTACAATTTCATTTTATTCCAAATCCTCTAGAAGAGTGAGTGTTTAATTGAATGATCGGGGTGACCCTAGTATGTGCTTTTATCATTTTCCTCGCTCCAATAGTTTGACGCAAGCCGAGCTGATGCACTCTCTACGTGTTTAGTCGTTAACAAAATTACTACTAGAATTTGATGGGTACTAGAATTAGGATTATTTACAAAGCGAGTATTACGCACCTTTCTTAAGAACATCACCAACAAGGTCACTATAAGTCCTCCTAGGGCGTCCCCTCCCGGCGGTTTCCACTCACATATGCCTTGTAAATACCCTTTGTTAGTCGCCGTTAATTCATCTTCTCAACATGACCAAACTATCTAAGCATACTCTTTTAAATTTTTGTCACTACATCTTCTTTTAACCGCATCGTTGCCTTATCACATCATTCCTCAATCTATCATTCATAGTCACACCACACATGCTTCGCAAGGAACGCATTTCCACTGAATTTATTCTACTTTCATGCTTCTTTTACCACACCCAACATTCACTTCCATATAATATAATCGTGGGCTCCAGCACACCATTGTGAACAGCCAGACGAGCCTTTTTGGACATCAACTGGTTGATCACAATCGCATGTATGCCACCATTTACTTAACAAATACATTATGTAGGGCATAATTGCGACATAGAATTCTCTGAAAGAAAACACCATCCTTCAGTCTCCCAGATAATAACATGAAAAAAGAGGCCATTAAATCGAGATCGTTTATCGCATGTCGTTTTTTCTTTTGCGAAGCCACGAGAGGCTTTGTTTCCGATTACACAGTTCGATAATCCGCACCCTACCAGCTCGCCGACGGACGAAAACAAACTGTTGAGAGATACGCATTCCTATAGCTTTTTGCTTGATTGGATTCGATTCATACGATACTAATTAATGTTTGTAAAGTGGTTTCTTTATTTTTGCGATGGAAACGCAGGCATTTTTAATAACAGGCTGCAGGATTCCCGTTTAGCAATTACATCATGTCTGAATTTAGTACTTCTTCGTCGTTTCGATGCAACAATGACGTGTAAAAGTGTTTTTAGGGTTCCGTACCTCAAAAGGAAAAAACGGAACACTTAAAGGATCACTCGTGTGTCTGTCTGTCTGTGCGTCTGTCACAGCCAATTTGCTCCGAATCGAATGGACCGATTTAGTTAAAATTTGGTACACATATGTATTTATGTGACCCAAAGACGGACGAGTAACGTAAATTAATTAGGTTTGAATTTTGGGGTTACTTTTGAGGGGCAAATAAGAAAATAAAAATAAAAAGTTTTGCAAACTGAACCGTGTGGCAATCAAATGAAAGAACTTGTTGCGAGAATTTCAATTTTTTTTTTTTTATAATTTTGAACTAAATACTTTTAAAGATATTTTAGAAAACTGATGAAAATTTACCATTTTCTCCCCTTATCTCCGAAACTATTGAGCCAAAAATTTTGAAAAAAATGCAGAGAGCGGTTCTTTACTTATAGATTACAGGAAAACCTATAAGAAGTCTATGGTTTTAAAATAACATAGTCAATCTCTCAATATTGTTGTTGTAATGTTAAGTTTGTTCTTGGGGTTTGTTCATCTCAACTACGGAACCCTTCATTGTGCATGGTCCGACACGCACTTGGCCAGTTTTTTTTAAACAATTTAAATAAATTAGTATCATTTATAAGTAGACAAAAGTTCAAGTTGAAAGTTATTTATAAACAAATGCCTGTACTCGCGTTCAGTTTTGTTGATGAAATCCGCCATTAAATGGAACAATTAAATATAAGAAAAATAAAAGGTTAAAAATAGGTACCTATTAATCCATTGTCAAACTCACTGAATAGTTTTACTCGTATTGGCTTGGCGGTTCCTTTTGTCATGCGGCAATTATAATAAGGACTACCTACTTCGCCACCAAACTTTGCCAATTTCCTTTACCATAGTGGGGGTATAGAGGTATATCTGATAGGTCAACTTAATTGGTCGGTTAAGTAATTGTTAAGCACACATATTCTATATCAATGAGGAGTGTGCAAATGAGATATTTTTATGGATTTTATTTTGGAATGTAATTCTAAAGAATTTTTATTATTGTGTGTGTATGATCTATCATCATCTACGGCTTATAGGGTAAACTATATCGTACAAGTTAAAAATGAGCGGCGTGCGGGTCGCCGCGCACAATCGCACATACTCGTATCTAAGGCGTTGAACAGAGGAGAACTACTCGTATAGCACGGAATATGTAATAGTGGGTGTTCGGTGGATAATAACAATTATTTGTACCATGAGGTTTTCAGCAAAGATTTCTCGAATGTTCTGACTGTTTTTGCAAAGAATTTGTGTTCACACCACAGTAGTATCTCCTGCGATCATCCATTACTAACTGGAAAACCAAAATACCTACGTACTACGGATATGAAGTTACCTGAAAACTTACAAAAGGATGATAGTAACAATGAGTTCATTTACATTTTTCACATATTGAGTTGGTAGCAATATTTTATATGAAGATTTGAACAGTTTACGAGTTGTTTTTTATTTTTATTTTCTTGACGTTTAAAAACTGCATGACATATTTTTATATTTATGAAATGTTGTTTCTTGTATGACATAACGCAATTTATTTTTCTGTACATATGTCAAATAAATAAATAAAAAGACTTATGACTTAACAGTATACCAACTGTTCAACTCGCCATCCCAAAATATCTAGACCACATTTTCATTTAAATAGACATCTTTAGGATGTCTAGTTAAATTTAAAAAAAGGCCCGCAAAAAAAATGGGTTCTCAAATTTCTCTTTAGACATTATCAACCTCCGACTTCACATTTATTCACAATATTTAATTACATTAGCATGTTTAATTAAAGAAAGAACTTGAACTAAATGTAACATTCCACTTCAATTAATGTAATCTTGTTACAACTTCAGCTGAGCAGGCGCTAGTTTCTAATTAATTTATTAAAATTGAAACTTATGAATTAGCTGGTTCATAATAGGTATTAATAGGTATGGGAGGACGGTGTAGGTCTTTCAACAAGTACCAGGTATTTAACAAGATAGAAGATGGTCATTACGAAGTTTTAATATGAAATTGTAGGAGTAATGGAGTTTACACGTATTTCTGAAATGTTACTTTTAAACTCCTGGAGGTAGCCGAAACTAAAGCTCTCCCGTGTTATTCTACTTTATTTACACTATAGACTGAGAACATCACTTTTATTGAAAAAATATCTATCTTGACTAGCTTATATGATTTAAAGTATGATTCCGAATAACGCTGCACGAGGCAGTGCTGCCGTGCTAAACCTATAGAAAATGTATGGGGACCAGTAGTGACACGTCACGCAGCAGTAGGGACGCGGCAGCACAGCCGCGTGCAGCGTTGTTCGGAAACATACCTTTACCCGAGATTATTATGATCAACAGCATCACAGCTAGAAAAAGATCATCAATTTTCAGTAGATATCTACTACCGAGCGCTGAACACCTAGTATACATTGGTATGCTATTGAGCATCCTCCGTTCTTCCCGTTAGGTTAATTTGCCCAACAGTGGGCCATTTCTTGGTAAACGCCTCTCTGTTGAAGTCGAGTTTGCATTTCCAAACCTAGTATATAATTAAGTGTAGATGACCTGACGAGGGATCCCCGAAAAAATATATCATCCAAGTTTTAATCGCATATATCGATATTCTATCAAACTTCCAAAAGTATCGTTGGCTAAATGGCTTTTCAATACATTGGATAATAGAAAACTGTACTAAGCCTGTATAGTAACAAATTCTTTATTGTATAGGTAGGAACTTGTATTTGCCAGGACCAATTTGAAGCTTATGAACAGGATCACGTGAAATGCGTTCAGAAATTATTAAGAGTTCAAACTACGCCTTGTTTTAATGGAATAATTATTAAATGTTTAATTTTTTTGACATCTCTTAGTTTGGATTAATGTTCGTACTTTGTTTTCTGGGTCGATCATTATTCTTTTGGTGCTGATTTATGTTTGAAGTCAATTTAGTCTAGACTGTTAATACAATACTTATGGTGATTGAGAATAGTGATTAGACCGTGTAATATCTTTTTTGTTTTAGAAATCCTAACTATAATATTATAAATGCGAATGTGAGCTTGTTTGTTTATTTGTTACGCTTTCACGGCTAAACGGCTGAACTGATTTTGATGAAATTAGTTATGGAAATACTATGATACCCTAGGGAAGATACTTTTTATCGACATACCACGCAGGCGAAGCTGCGGGTGGAAGCTAGTAAAGTATATTTTATTTAAAGATAATAACAACCTGAGACAGCATCTTACGTTCATAAAAAAAATAATCATCTTCCTGTCTAGTCTGTTTAAAGCACTATACATTTTTTGCATGTGTGGTCAAATTTAATGATACTTTTTTTTCATCAAAACCAATCCCAATCTTTAAGTATTTTTCGCTATTTCTTGTAGTTTCGGATTTGGCCATCTTTGAAAAATTCATCCTGTATATTTTGCACTACGAATTATAAACTCATTTTGCAAAAATAAAAGTCTTATTTCAGTCAACGACGATATTAAAATGACAAGGAGAAACCAATAACATCGCTTCAACACTTTAAACAAAACTATTGAAATTTATATCACGTAATAAATTAACATTTTGGGATGGCAAACCGCGGCGTGAAATTACAAACGTGAGCTTTAATTATTGTTCATGATAAAGTCAATTAGGATTTTAATTCCAAAATATATTGAAACTAGCTGCGCCCCACGGTTTCACCCGCATAATTCTCGATCCCGTGGGAGTATCGAGATAAAAAGTATATTTTTTCCTAACCCAGGTCATAGTCTACCCATGTGCCTAATTTCATCCAAATCCGTTCGACCGTTTTAGCGTAAAGCGTAACAAACAAACAAACTCACTTTTGCATACATATTATAGTTAGGATAGTTATGATTAAATATTACGAGTATGTCCCAGCCTTATTGCTATATTGGGATTTTCTTTATTCAACCAAATACCTTTTATTGCTTCTTGAATAAAATGTATTTTGCACGGAGCAACTGGGTGACCAACATGGTCGACTATTACCCAATTGAACCACCATTAAATTCTATTACTGGAACAAAATCAAATTCAAACTGTTTACTCAGGATATAAAAACAAATAAGCGTTTCATATTTTTTTATAAAATATCTATAATTATCTATTTCAGTACTATTTAAGTACCTCAGCAAACCTCATCAGCCCAGCACTGACTTCCTTTACAGCTGGCAATATCAGCTGAGGTGGAATAAGGTCCAAGCCATTTTGGCCCCTAGTTTCTATAATGTACGAATGTGTTATCTGCTTGACAAAATGCATCCAATCCATGGCCATTCCAAAACTATTTTTCCCCATTTTCGTCATGTCCCGATTAAGGAACGGAAGGTTACCAACTTTACGCATTGCCTGTAATTAAACAATAGAAATAACAAGACATCACTGTATGTACTCCTCGAAGAGATACTTAATAGTTGTTCATATGTTTTAAGTCCCATTTCATAGGGGGCGAATCTATAGCCAGATCTCGCCCAAATCCAGACTACTAGGGAGAAGTGTGGAGACTACTAGGTAGTGATAAATGATTTTATTTCCGTAAGTAGGTTAGCACAAATACTTTTACACGTCAATCATATTTTTTTAAACTAGATGAGGTCGGCGTTTCCTATCTGACTACTCTGAGAAGAAAAGCCGAAACAAACTCAAAGGTCACATTCTCTTTTAAAGTCCAAACATAATCTTGTTCAGATCATGTGAAAAGTATGTAAATTGGTGTATGAAATGGTCTTTTGAGGAAAGAACCTCACAGATTGAGTGGACCTGTCCAGTCAGTACACGCATTTGTCAGTAATCGTGCAGCTCAACTCAGAATTTAAGAAGCTCAACGATTCGGACGAACAATACCAAAGAAAGGACAAATACGGGAAAAATAAACGGAAAATATTCCAATAACCTTCTAAAACTTATTGACTTTCTAATGATAGACACTTTTATAAATTAATGAGCCTCTTTTCAAACTTCTAGCTTCTAGCATGACCAACCGCGGCAGTGGTAGGCGAGCGCTACATCCAAGTTGGTCGCAGTTACTTGGCTATTTAGTATTTTTAGGACCTCCAAATAGGAGTTATTTGAGGTTTACAAAAAGAAGCGTAATCATTATTTTAGAAAGTTCAATAATATTTTTAGGAGCGAAATATGGGAATTTTTGGAGGTTCAATTAAATATATGCCCAGATAAACTAACCAGAGCAATTTCCTTTGTCATTAGAAGATGAAGGTGGTGGTTATAGTGATCTGCTCCCAATGGGTACAAAACTTTAGTACCAGCCGAGTGAACCGATAGGTATCCGTGGAAATGGTTACCGTCTGCTAATCTCTGAAACAATAGGACTCAGGAATTAAGGAGTTAGATGGCTGATGTGAAAACTCCCTTTTTGTAGATTTCTTTGAACTGACTAGGTACTCGTATATTGGATATAGTTTCAGGAATTTACGCAGTGTTTTTTTTAGCATTACATCCCATTTCTGATCTTAAAAATTGATCATCATTATTCACAGCCTCTTTCAAACCACATGCTTCAAATAAACTTTCAATTGAGTCAATCTTGATTAGGTCATTGCGACAATTCTGATGACTTACGTCATCCTTTATTGCTATTGGTTTGTTTACTTTTTCCCTTACCTTCAACGCATTACTTTCTTCCTCAGAGAAAGGTATAGGTCCACAAAAGTTTTCACTGCATGTGTTTGTGTTACTACTCTGCTTGTCCCAATTGTAACTTGAAAGGAACACATAAAAAATATATTAAAATGATATGGCAACAAAAACCCTCGGGCATGATGAATCGTCATTTTTAAACGACTTCAATAAAAGGGCAATTAAATGTATTATTCCTTATTACTCAAAGACGGCTTGACCGATTTGGAAAATTTGTTTTTTTGTTTGAAAGGGTATACTTTTTTGGTGGTCCCATTGTCATCAAGTCAGGATCTGATAATGGGATCCTGAAGAAATCGAGGGCATTCTTCAAATATTATAAGCACACCTATAGCGATTTAGGAATTTCTTATAGTAACTCGTGCATTTGCTCTCGGAAAGCACCATTTGGTGGAACTGATGATGAAGACCACAGATGGTCACCGGAACGACTGAATTATAAGTATTTCACGGTTTGCGATTCGATTTCTTATATACTAATTGGTGTGGGGTGGGTACCATTACTAAAAAGTGAAAAATAAATAACTTTATTAAAAAAAAAACTACCGGCTTCCAAAAAAAACATTACAAAATGAAAAATAACTTTAATTTCCGAAGGTGGACGCAAAAACCTAAAATACAGATCCAAAGATCTGTCTTTGGATCTGTATTTTAGGTTTTTGCGTCCACAAATTAAAAAAAAAAATTCAACTACGGAACCCTTCATTGTGCGTGGTCCGACACGCACTTGGCCGGTTTTTTTTTATGTTCTTATTTGATGTGCTCCAGAAGTGACACCCATAATCAAAATTAATTTATTTACGTTACACGTCCGTGTTCGGGTCACAGAAATACATATAATGTGTACCAAATTTCAACTCAATCGGCCCATTAGATACGGAGCAAATTGGCTGTGACAGACGGACGGACAGACAGACAGACAGACACACAAGTGATTCTATAAGGGTTCCGTTTTTGCCTTTTGAGGTACGGAACCCTAATAACCAAATATTCAATACATCACACATATACCTATCAAACAGGGCACAGATAATTTAGTACAGATTTTTTTTTTATGCATATAAATGTACTTAACACTAATATTCGAAATCATTCAATACCTGAAATTTCGTTCAGTGGAAGTAAATAGCGAATTTTTTCATAGAGTATCTGTAGACTCATCTTAGGCAACGTAATACCTTGTGCGGTCATGTGCGCGTCATTTGTTTTTATTCACGTCCGCCCCTCACCCTCGTGAACTGTCACCAACGACAAAGTCAGCATACACCAAATAGCCCGGTCAAATTAGCTTCAAAAATAGGGGTAAGGTTACATTAATTCGCACAAAGCTGAAAATTGGCATGAATGTTGGGCATACTATTACAAACCACATGTCAAAAGTCCGAATCGATTCGACGTGTGGATTTTTTTTATTCAAGGTCAAATGTTGCAAAAATCTTTTTTTGCAGCATTTGACCTTGAGCTTTAGCTATAAAAATAGGTATATATCGACGATGGTAACGAAAATGCAACCTTCTTTGTTCATAAATAGATAGTAATTAGGTATATCAAAACAAGCTATACACTAAGCCTAACATGACAGAAGAACTGGTTTGTGAATAAAAAAATGTTTTATGGAACCCAAAAAGTTTTACAAATCGCAATAATTCACAAACCACGTTTGTCCAAAACAGTTATTCAAGAGTGGTAACTCATACTAATGTAACTCATCCCAACATCGGGTGCTTAGTTTCGTTGCAATTTAGGGATGTAACGCTAAACTTAGGGGGAGAACGTTATTCCCCACTCGACACAAGTTTATAAATAGGGGTAGCCTGCTCTGTAATATAACGCCGGTTATAATAACAGCGTCGGCAGCCGTGAAATGTATAGCCATAGAAATAATTGCAAGGGGAAAGTTCGCTAATCTCATTAAAATGATATTGGACTAGCTTTTGGTAATGACTTCGCCTTTGAGGTTGAGAGCAGCAAATTACTGTCTTTGAAAATTATCCAAAAGAGTAACACATGGAAAAAATTTAAAAAAAAAACACTCGACTTCCGAAAAAAAACACTACAAAGTTATGTCGGTGTCTTTGGTTTTGACTTCCGAAATTAAAGTTATTTTTAACTTTGTAGTGTTTTTTTTCGGAAGTCGGTTGTTTTTTTTTTTGTTAAAGTTTTTATTTTTCACTTTTTAGTTGTGGTACCTACCCTACACAAATTCGAATACCAGTACTGCTATGTAAATAACAGTCACAGGAAGTTATCATCCACATATACTAAGTGGGAAAAATACGTATTATTGAAGCTTACTGAAAAACTTTCCAAGCAAAGTTAATAAAATTTATATGGGACCAATCCAGGAGCATACCCTTTCATCCAAAAAATCATTTTCAAAATCGGTCCACAATTGACGGAGAAATCGGAGGATATACATAAAAAAAAAAACATACATACGCGTCGAACATATAACCTCCTCCTTTTTGGAAGTCGTTTAAAAATACGAGGAGGCTATCACATCTGATAAAAATCGCATATTCTGTGCGTCACAACTACATAGCTTCTCGCTCACATAGCTGAACATTGGCTATCCAAATTACTTATTCAGCGTAAAATGTTCCCAATTCTGGGACACTGCCCTCGTCTCTTCGAGAGGGAGTGTGCTGTAATCCACCACGTCGGTTGATAGATGTCAGAGAGCACTACCGGCCAGCTAGTAATTTATATATAATATTTAGAGCACTGCTAAATATTATATATATATTACTAGCTGGCCACCCCGGCTTCGCACGCGTAGCACTAAGTACTTACCTACGGCGCACCTACCTACCAATCTACCTACCCTACCATACCCTACCCTACCCTACCTGTCTACACTACCTACCCTTTTTACCCTACCTACACTACCTACCCTTTTTACCTTACCACCCTACCCTACCTATCCTACCCTACCTATCCTACCTACCCTAACTACCCTACCTACCTACCGTACCTATCCTACCCACCCTACTTACACCTACCTACGTACCCTACCATACCTACCTACCTACAGTACTAATATAGCTATTAGAAAATAGGGGTTGGCGGTAGAAGTGTGAAAATTTAGACTCGTATGTATTTTTGAATGCCAAATCCTTAAAAAAGTAAAATGTTTTTTTTTTCCAAAAAAAATAAAAAAGAATTGGGTTGGACCACACTTTTCACTTAGGGGTATAAAAAATAATTAACGTCCTATTCTAAGACCTACTGAATATGCACACAAAATTTCATAAGAATGTGTCAAGCCGTTTCGGAGGAGTTTTGTTACAAACACTGTGACACGAGAATTTTATATATTAGGAGATTTTTACACAAAATATAGCGTCTTCCTGGGTTCGACCCCACGACCTTACAACTCGTAAGTCGGGGTACCTAGCTATTTAAAGTACCTACAAATAAACCATGTTAAGTGAAGGTCAATTGGGGAACGTTCCTTTTTTGGATAATGCTGCTTCTGCCTTAAAGACATACGAGATAACATAACCCTGTCTTAACTGTAGCGCAGTCGGGTAAAAAGAAAAGGGATTGCCTTTCCAAAGATTCTATTCAAAATTATATTTGGGCAAGCTGGTTATTGAGCAATTACCGCTAATGATCATCTGCCTAGTCTTTCCCAACTTTGTTGAGGTCGGCTTCCAGTCTAACCGAATGCAGCTGAATACCAGTATTTTACATAGAGCGACTGCCTATCTGGATTCCACATCCCCTTGGTAAGACTGGTTGTCAGACTTTCGGGCTTCTGACGACCCTTAACGACTGTCAGCAAATACCGCTAGTGACCTTAAAAAATTATACAAAAGAGCCTCTAGCCAACACTTCATGAATAAAAATGAGTGGCCAAGACCACATGGCTACCGAAATTGTATTAAATATTCAGAGAAAAGGTTCAAAATAAGCACCCAAAGTGCTAATTGTAGATTTGGCCGAATTAACGCCGTCCTCTTCTCGTTAAATACGGAGTAGCGTTCCTTTGTTGTGAATTTTTATTATTTTTTAGGTCCTACTCGCCCATTTTTCATACTTATATTATGAACTTGACCTAATTTTGGATATAAAAAAGATGCCTGTAGATATCTTTTGTTTTTTGAAAGATTGCTTTTAGCTACATTGGGACGTTTCCTTGTACAACTAGTAGCTTTTACACTGTAAGCGTTTCTTGAAACTTTGAAAAGCTCTTTACTAAACGTAATCTAAAAGTTATGATAAATGGTTACCTAATTCGAAAGTTTTTGACTGTCAAAGCATTGAATAACAGAATTCTTGAGTGAAAATTTTTTTGTAACGTAGACTGCTTTGTAATGTTTAAAAATAAGAATTACGAGTATGTTCAGTTTTGTGTTGTTTTGTTTTGTTTGTTTAAATTTAGTAGATTAGTTTATAATTTTGTAACTTTTGCAAGCCTACTGGTAAAATATGGCTGAACCTATTCCCTATATCACCATGTACGAGTATTCTACCCATATTTGCAAAATAAAATATATTTATCTTTTCCTACCTACATTAATGCTTGGTTCGGTTTAAAAACAACGTTGTCTCGTCAATCAACTCAGCCTGTCGTAGTCCACTGCTGGGCATAGGCCTCTCCCAGGCTGCGCCACAATATCGTAACCTCCACCTTTCGTATCAAACCTGTTTCAGCCACATTTTCACGTTGTCACATAAAATGAATGAATGTTTAAGTTACCTAGATTACACAGTACACATTGTGGAATGCAATAATTGATTAAGTATTGAAATAACCATAATCTGCCTAGCCTTTTCCCAACTATGTTGGGGTCGGTCTAACCGGATGCAGTTGAATACTAGTATTTTACATGGAGTGACTGCCTATTGGACCGGTTTAACGTGCTTTCCGAGGCACGGAAGGGTGTCGGTTTGTAATGATGGTCACCCATCCGTGGATCAATTGCGGCTAGCGTAGTTTAACCTGATCGGTCGACCTGAGCGGCTGTTATTACTTAGTCACAAGAATGAGTATTGAAATACACAATGATCTAATATTTAATCAAACAAATCCTCCTAAAAATATCCGATCAACAAAGTTTCTACAACTCAAACGCCACCAAAACCACTATTAAATATTAATGTGTCCCCCGCTACTAATAACAAAATGCCAAACAATAAAGCTGATTCGGATTTTAGACAAAAAAAGGAAGATGTTCCCATCTCGTAGTGTTGTTTATGTGATAGATAGATAGATAGATAAAACATTTATTCAGTGCATACAAAAGACACACAAAAGCACAATGAAATGATAATAAATTACATGAATATATACAAAAACAAGATGCCAATGCTTAAAGAAATAGAGTGACATTATGACATACTTTCTTTAAATCAAATAAAGAATAAAATAGGTGCGGTGTGCGTCTTAAGGTTGCACCAAATGGGAGTCCAGCTTAGCATATGTCAGGCAAATATACCTGACGTTGATATTCTGCTGGATCCCTGCAGTGACATAGGGATAATTTTTTTATTTTTGTTATTTTTGTGGGAACTGGATGAATTTTGAATGTAAATACAATGTTGGTGATTATTTAAATTATTGGTACTAAATTATTGACATAAAATTATGTATTAGTGATATTGACACATTTTAAATGCGTAATGTATTTTAATAATTATTATTGTAATGTTGTTATTATTTTATTTATTATAACTGTAATATTTTCAACACAATGTATTTTGTTAAGAAATAAATGACTTATGACTTATGACGTCGAGCAGACGAGATAAATAAATGTGAGGCTCGTGGGAAAGACCTAGACCAAACAGTTGAGGAAAGACTGTATGCAGACTTAGACATAACAGTTTTATTCAATGTGGAGAAAACAATACGAGAATAAATGAAAACAAAGGCAATACTAATACATACGAGAGTTTTGAAAGTATTAAATAAATTCAACAATTGAAAACGTGATTTTATCAAACGTACGAAACAGGAGTGATGCCCGACTATGGGTTTTGCCAATCTTTGACTAGCTATAGTGACTGAACTCTAAGATATATTTGGATGAATTTTTGTATGCAGACTGAGAACGGGATTAGATATACGATGTTTAATTAATCGTCGTATTTTCCGTCTATACCTTGTATATTGTTCTCAAAATAAATCTTTTAGTACACTTTGACACTGAGATAGTTTAATTGTGGAGCTCGCTTCATCATTCTTCTGTTTTAGCGCATGTTTTGTGGTCTCCGGACACGAGGTGTGTTTGCGAGTCAGTTCAGTTTCAGCCGAAATCTTTTCATTGACATTACTTATGTGAAATTTAGAAAAGTATCAAGTAATTAAACGAACTTTTTCTCCTCTGGCCGCGACAACTACCCAAAAATGAAAAAAAAGTTTCTACTTACTCAAAATTCCTGTTGAGGTCAACCCCGTAGCACATCCCGCTCATCCTCCGTCTATTTTTCCTCCACAAGCGGTCCGTAGTTAGACTGTAATCATACCCATCTGGATTCAGCACTGGTATTATGTGCCTGTAAAGAAAAATACAGCGAAATAAAATACACACCTGACAATCTATATCTATACATTATAATAAATTAGAAACGAAGTCAAAACTGTACTTAGAATATATCTGAAAATAGTAATTGCTACGAACGTGTGGGAACGAGTCAGATCCGAAAATTTAGTTTTTAGATTTTTTGTACATTCGTCTGGTTGTCTGGATGTATGTTCTGGATTGGCGCAAATTGGCTGAACGGATTCGGATTCTAGTTTATAACCTCGATTAACAATATGATACTTTTAGTCGCAGTAGTTCGTCCCCGGGACAGGAAAGAGACCAAGAGGTCGCCCATCGGACCACCGCTGGGTAGATGAAATAGAAAAAAAAGCCAAAAATAGGGAAACGTGGAGAAAATTGGAGGCGGCTTGTACCCGAAAAGGGGCCATAAACTAGGTAATTGAAAGTGAACATTATTTTTAAAAGATGTTTTTTTTTTGTTTTTGGTGCTAGTAATCTACTTGTAAATTATTAGTTTTTGGTTATCGAAATAAAGGCTATATTATATTATATTAAAGTCCGTTCAGTGTGATATTTTCCGACATCCACGTGGGCAAAGCTAGTAAATAATAAACGTGAAGTACATTTAATTAGGTTTAAACAAACGTAAACACTTTTACACGTCAAAAATACTCGTATTTTAAAAACCAGGTTGAAATGCGAAATGCTTGCGCTACCAGGGAGCGACCCAACTCATCCTAGTATACATTGGACTGGTAGATGTGTCATCATCTGCCGAGCCTTTTCCCAACTATGTTGGGGTCGGCTTCCAGTCTAACCGGATGCAGCTGAATACCAGTATTTTACATGGAGCGACTGCCTCGACAACCCAATTTATGGGTAATACAAGTGGTACATGTATCCTGGGTGGTTAATGATCACCATCACCTACGGACATTTGCAGACCAGAAGCATTGCAAATGCGTTGCGACACCAGAGATAAAGCTGGAATATCTCATGTACCTGCAATTACACGGAAGAAACGCATGTAACTAGAAGAGTGATGTATGTAAATGTTAATGGATGAAGCGGGAGAGAAAGGCCAAAGAAAAGATGGATGGATTATGTGAGGAATGATATGAAAGAGAAGGAAGTGAATGATAGCGTGACGGTTGACAGGGGAGAATGGAAAAAAAAAACGTGGTGCGCCAACCCCACGTTACATGGGACAAGGCTAGGAATATGATGATGACACCTGGAATAACACCGGCACCGACCCTAAACACCAAACGCTGTTTGGCGGCAGCAAAGATAGTGGCAGTACCCACTTTCCCCGACAAAGAAAACGTGTTGCGCCAACTCCACGTAACATAAGATAAGGGCAGGAAGGTGATGGTGATGCCCGCAATTACACCGGCGCCGACCGTTCACGCCAAACGCTGTAAAACGGCAGCAAAGATAGTGTTTAATATTATAACATCATACCAGTCTCTTTTGGTGATATACTCAGGCTGTTGGTAAAACTTCCGAACGATAGAGTCGATGAAGTAGAGTGTTGACATCACAGACGTCCACTCCCGACCATGCATCCCACTGTCCACGAGTATTGCTTTATTGTGCTGGTCTCCGTTTGATATTTTTAACATCTAAAATAATTATTATGGTACATGTGAATCCAATCAATATGCCTAGCTCTTTCTCAACATTGTTAGGGTCGTCTTCCCGTCCAGGGAGCGACCAAACTCATCCTGGTACACATTGGACTGGTAGATGTATCATCATCTGCCGAGCCTTTTCCCAACTATGTTGGGGTCGGCTTCCAGTCTAACCGGATGCAGTTGAATACCAGTACTTTACATGGAACGACTACCTATCTGACCTCCACAACCCAGATACTGGGTATGGCAATACCCCTTGGTAAGACTGTTTGTCAGAATTTTGTGCTTCTGACTACCCGTAACGACTGTCAAAGATCTACAATTGCCAGCCTGGACCAACGGCTTAACGCGTTTTTCGAGGCACGGAGGATTCTCGATATGGAATGGATGGTCACTCATCCACGAACCGACCGCGGCAAGCGTGCGGCTGTTACTATTTAGCCACGAGCCCCTCATCATAAGCCTCTCCTCTTTTCAGGCCCTGAATTATCTGGATCATGGAACGGTAAAGGTAAAACAGCATTTTTTTCAGGCTGACTTTATCCTGTTCTTCTATCCCACTAATATTATAAACGCGACAGTTTCTGAGGATGGATGGATGGATGTTTGTTACTCTTTCAAACAAAAACTACTGAACGGATTTGGATGAAATTTGGCACACAGATAGCTTATAACCTGGATTAATATATAAAGTATTTTTATCTCGATATTCCCACGGAATAGAGACTTATGCGGGTGAAGTCGCGGGGCGCAGCTAGTTATCATCATATAATCACTTCGATAATGATAGTGTATTCCATAATGGACACCTTTTATGTCACATGTTCATATTTCAAAAACCCAGTGTCAACTTTTACAATCAGTCCCTGGAACTATAGAATACAAACAAGAGGGAAAAAAACTAAACAGTTAATTTTATTTTTTATTTTTAAATGTTTGTTTTTTTTTCCTCTTCCTTTTTTACCTTCCGGAATAAATTCACTAAATAATAGCGCAAAAAATGCGACTTTAATTTATAACATGTATAGAATACAAGTCGCATTTTTTGTCTCTCTGTGTGACCTCGTTATTCTTCTAAACGACGCAAAGGATTTTGATGCGGTTTTCAATATCATTTAGAGAATGTATTCCGGAAGGTAAAAAGGGAAGAGGGAAAAAAAAACAATCATTTAAAAATAACAAAATAAATTAAATGTTTGGTTTTTTTCCCTATTGTTCGTATTCTATAGTTCCAGGGTTTATGTGTTTTATACATTAATATTAAACTTAAATATAGAGCGTGCCACTAAAGCTGAGACTTGACACACCACGTGGTTTGACTTGCACAGTAGACGATTTATAGGTCTCTTTAGCGGTATGAGGTCTGCGCCCGGAGCGTTATAGGGGCGGCGGAAAGGGCGCGGGAGGCGCGGTCAAGTCTCATCTTTCGTGGCCGCGTATTGTACTTATAATTAATAAATCTCCATGTTTCGTCAAGTCGTAAAACCATGCGAAGGAAGGGCGGATCGCTAGTACTTACATAAATAGGTTTCATGTGTAATGTCTTCCCAAGAGTTATAATCTTGCAATGCGTTGGATAGGTGGCGGCTATCTTGTTTAAATAATTGTTGATCTCGTGAAGTGACGGATAGCTTTTCCATGTGAATGAATCTCCAGCCACAGCTTTATTCGTAAAATAGTAAAGAAAAGTAAAATTACAAAATTATGCTCTTTGGTAAACACTTAAATGTGATAATAGCCTGGTAGCTTATTCACACATCGCATGTTCATTGCCTGTTGAATATAATAAGAGTACCCAGTCAGTCATTCTTCCATACTAATGTTGTATAGAGTTTACTCCACTATTTGAAAGTGTACATAAAAAAAAAAAAATAGGTATAACTACTTGTCGTCGTTACGTCATTATCTAGCTCTGTACGGAACAATAATTTAAAAAAAAATTGTTTGAAAGTTAAGAGCGTCGAAACTTCCATATTTCAGCACTAATTTTAACGCATTTTTTGGCGTAAATAAATAACTCCCGGAGTATGCAAATGGCAAAATTGTTACAAAACAGGGATAGATAATTTACTCAAAAATTCAAATAACTTTATTTTGATACGCCCAAAGGTCTGTTCGTGAAATTTAACACGCTCGTTTTCGTTATAAATCGTCTTCTATTTCACAAAATAAATTAAAACTAAATAAATAAATACTAGAGATGGGCCGAATGTGGTTTGAACCGAATCCGAACTTCGGCCGAACATTCGGTTAATATGAAAAGTTCGGCCGAACTTCAGTCGAACTTCGCTTCAATTTCAAGCGCTTTCTCGAGAGCGACACGTCGTGACCTGTTTACGCATTTACTTCAATATTATTGCTAGATGTACCCCGCCCCCACCGCGTGGCCCGGAGCCGGCCGGTCATTAGCAAATAAGTCATCGGCGTGTCACGCCGCAAAGATTTTCAAAACTAATAAGAAAAACTGTAATTTAATTTAAGGTTTACATTTACAATCTTCATATCTAAAATAAATGACAATGACTGAGTAAAAGACATAATTTTATTTTACATTAATGCTATTCTAATTCTATTGAATTTCAGTCAAAATAGTGCAAGTAGGTATTATTTTTCTTGTGCTGAATTTTCGGCATCTGAACCGAATTTCGGCCGAATGCCGAAGTTCGGTTCAAGCTGCCGAATTTCGGTTGAACCGAATGTGAACCGAATTTCAGCCCATCCCTAATAAATACTTAATAAATAAAACTAACTAAATAAATAAATACTTAATAAATAAAACTAAATAAATAAATACTTAATAAATAAACTAAATAGTATACATATTAGCCAAGCTCACCGACGAGGTCGAGCCGTCGAATAGAGGAACCTATCTTAAGATGCACTATCCATACAAAGTTCCAACAATAGGTTTGATGATTATTATAACAAATATTCGAACAAATAATATAATTTTAAAGAAGGCATAGTAAAGTGAGATAATCGGAAAAAAATATAAAATCGATGGAATTAAGGAGAAGCTACACGCTTTAAAAAGTTTTTGGAAGGGATTATTCTCGTCCTTGTCGCGAGGTACGGACAATGTATGGCGCTAGTTTGAAGTTACATACGTGACGTCAGTTCTGTGATAGTGCAGTCTTTGTCTAGCAGTTCTTTGAAAACTTTAATATCTTGACAGTTTTTTAAGCTTTTACAAATTTTATAAAAAAAAATGTACTATTTGCTAACAAACATTTTTTTGAGAGCCGTTATTGTCCCACTGCTGGGCAAAGGCCTCCCTACACTCTTTCCACCTCTCTCTGTCCAAAGCTGCCAAGGACCAATCTTTATTAAAGGAATCCAGCTCATTCCGCCATCTCCCACTGGGTCGCAGGTTTCGCCCATTGATCGTCTGACACGCGACAGATGTGTCCAGCCCAATTACATGTAAGCGTGGCAGCTTTCCGAGTGACATCAGTTATTTTAGTGATGGAACGGATTGTTGTATTCTTAACCCAGTCAACAAGTTAAATACCAAGAATACTCCGTTCCATTTTTTTGTTAAAATATAATATAAAAATTGTCATCTTTATTCAAATATTGCTTAAAATTATTGCATTTAACGATTAATTAAATAACTTTGTGTAAATGGAGCTAACACTTGGACTACGAAAATCACTACTGCTACGACGTAAGGGCGCTGTAAGTATTTAAATGTATTTTTTTTAATAACGGAACCCTTATCGGACCACTCGTGTGTGTCTGTTCGTCTGGCACAGCCTGTTTGCTCCGAATAGAATGGACCGATTAAGTTAAAATTTGGTACACATATAAGTTTCTGTGATCTAAACACGGACGTGTTAGGTAAATGAATGCATTTTGAGTACTAGTTAATAAATGTTCACTTTTGGAAGAAAAATAAGAAAAAGAAAAAAAAGTTTTGTTGTAAGAAAGAAAGAAAGAAAGAAGAAGAAAAATATTTTATTTGGGACACGCACAAGAAATACAAACATTAAGTAATCATAAAAATTATAAAAAAAAATTAAAAACTAACAGAATAATAAAGACTTGTGCGAGGCCAAAAAGGCTCCTATCTCAACATAAAGCGGCGATATTTAAAAAAAATAATAATAAAGCAGCGCTGGTATTCTGATAGGGCCCACTGTGATGCCACGGACACACCTACGTACCTACACTTAAATAATATTTTTTTCGCGACCAGTTGCCTAAAGACACAATCAGGTTAATTAATTATTAAGGAAATTGACACTCTACGTCATTTTGCCGTGTTGAATGACAGTTTGAATACACAGACAATTTAAGCTGGTAGTCAATTGGCTTATCAATTAATTTCTCTTACTATGTAAATAGTCTAAAAGTACTGTCGCATTACCACTCCGTCTGGTGGGAAATGTTTGCAGTAAAGCCTCGTCCACTTTTCCACGCACATCAGGTATCAGGACCGTATAGTTCATTCCATGTTCTTTCACGAAACCAATTATTTTTTCCTGCTCCTCATTGAACACCAAAAAATCTATTGTTCTGTTATCTCTTATCCAAATTTCTTCACCTTTGCTTGCTGTGTATGATAAAAGATGGAATTTCAGTATTGTATTGTTTTAATTTTTTGTAAGATAAAATGATTACACAACGAATGATTTAACGATTTTGTAACAAAAGACTGTCCTTGGAGGTTCTTGCCCATTCTTTTTCATAGATATCTACGTTTTGGAACGGGTAACTAGCTTCAACTTTCTGACTAACTGACCGACTCTTCTACAGTTCAAAAGTGCCTGTAAATGGTTTAATTGAAATAAATAATTTATGTTTGAGTTTTATTATTATTTAATTTTGTATTGCTTTAATAAAACTAACATTGGTAACTTTTTGCCTGCAGTTCTACATAATTGAGAAGTATAATGTGATTGATGAGTTCGCTTGTTCAATGCTTTGAATGGAGCAACAAAAGAAGCAATGGATTTTCTCGTATGGTCACAATGAAACCGGTTATTATTATGAGTGTTTTACGCAATTTGGCAGTGGGATTATAGAGACACAGTATAAAAAGTAATAGTATATATCTTCATAGAAAACGGTCGAAACGGCGCGATTTTAAATCTCAGCAACAGGTTTCAACTGTGCGGCAGGGACGCGGAAGGTTTATCTAGCGAGCGGCCGTAGGTAATTATTTCAAGGTCACTGCCGAGACATAATACTGTTATTTTATTATACTGTGATAGAGGTATGAGGAACTGGGTGTAAAGTTTACTCATCAATCTGTTTGCAAATTGTAATAATTTTCCGATTGACAAAAACTTCGGTTGATTAAAATCCTTTCATAACGTCACAGTGATAATCAACAGTTTAAAGCAATGTGATAATAATCAAGATTACCTCTGTCATAGAATTTATTTAACACATCGTCATCGAAATCGCCTTGTGCTCTCCATAATTGTACACCTCTCAGCTCAGTTTCAGCTAGAACACCTGAAATAATAAACTTAAACTATAAATAAACAAATAAATTTGCAAAAGACTTTAGACACTTTTGCTCTAATCCCTAAAGATATTCCAAAAACTCAAAATATAACCTTTTAGAATAAAAAATAGAATAAGTTTCAACAAAATCATGTCTACATTGAAAATTTAAATCAATTCTCAGAAGGCACACGATAAGAAATTTTATCGACGTATAAAACTAAAGTACCTACGTTTGCTTACAAAATTAATTGACTAAGGATTATTTTTTTAGACAGAACTATTAAATATTCAAGACATAAAATGCTTAAAAAAATCTCTGTTTAAATAAAAGAAAGCTCCGTTAAAAGATTCAACAGAATATTATGAAATTAAATGAAAAGACGAAATTACAAAGAAAAATATTACTTACTTAAAAGATAAGAAAAACAAAGTTTTAAGGATTACTTGAAGCTAAGTTGTTCAAATACACTCAAATGATATACAGGACGAAATAACGACAAATGTCAGGCCCGGGTCGACGGCGCGTTGTGTTCCACGCGCGCCTCTAGAAGATGTCAGCACAACTGAAGGGGTTTGCTAGGACCGATGCCTGCAGGTGTTGCGGGAAAGTCTGAAAGGGATACCGCGGCCCCTGGCAACGTACAGGCAACACTGACGGAACACGGGTGGGTTTTAGTCAGTAAAAGTCTGACACGCCCTCCCGGTCAGCCCAGAGCGAGAGAAGTTATTTGATAATTTCCCACATTCAAAAAAAAATAAGACGTGTGGCACTCGGAGACTGCCGCGGTAAAGCTATTGCATAGCATTTTTTATGAACTTATGCAATTTGTATCACAGTGATGCGCGCGCATCTTAAAATTTCACTCAATGGGGGTGTTAGGTTATTTTCGTAACAGAATTTCTGGATTCGGTCTCCACGCTCAAGGCCCGCGATAGAAGCTATGCAATAGCTTAAAAGGACGAAATAAAAGTATTTTTGTTTTTAAATTAGATATGTCTATTTCTACGAGTATATTATGTCACAGTAAGGTGGTTGAAGCCGTGATATAGTTGTATCCCTAGGGATATAGCTACATACAGTTATATGAAAGCGGTTCATAACTGTTGGAATTTCACTACGACCAATTTCGAAGTTGACGACACGGTTGGCGCAGTGGCTGAGCGATCGACTGCTGTCCAACGTGTCGCGGGTTCGATCCCCGCACGGAACAAATATTTGTTTGATCTGCAAGTAGTTGTTCCGGGTCTGGGTGTTAGTGTATGTGAGTTTCTATGTTTGTTAACGCACTCACGATACAGGAAGAAATTCTTAGTGTGGGACAACGTTTTAAAAAAAAAAAAAAAAAATCGAAGTAGCGCTCGCTCGGCTCGTGCGTAGTTGGTCAAAGTTCTAAACTAACCTATTTAGTCGAAGTGCCTTAATAGTTATATTACTAGATCGTGCTCGTATCATAGTTATATTCCTAGTAAGAGAGTTATGAACCGCTTTCATATAAGTATATTAGGGTATATAGCTATTATATCTATCCCTAGATATCCCTAGGGATAGGTATAACTACTCGTATATCACGGCTTCCACCATCTAGTACATAACCATGAATTAATCGCTTTACGTGTCTGTCTGTGAAAACTAAATTTCACTCAACAATATTCAGTATTCTGCCCTTACCTCTTTCCACCGGCCTTTAGACATTTTCATTATGTTGTCTTTTATTTGTGTTTAATGTTCGTAAAGTTTTTATGCATAACTAAATAAAGGTGAAACATAATACATATATATACAACGTGTCGCTACAATGGCGACATTAATTTAACACACGGGTAGGGCGAGTGGCCAGTAATCATAAAAATATAATAAGAAAAAATTATTCGTTAATTGAAAAATTAAAATTTTCAAACGTTCGACGACATAGTGCTCTCCCTTTCCTTCAAATCGCCTGCTCTTTGCACGTTATTCGTTTTATTGCCATTGATGTGATGTTATGATCCGTGACCCCGGTAAATGACCTCTGCGCTACAGTTGTTAAGTATCGGTTGCTCCAAGATACTATTTTAGAAAATTTAAAATATAATAATAAATATTAACCTTTAATGAAATTAAAATTTCTTCATAAAAAGAAAATACTAATCCGTATACGAGTGTTAAATTAATGTCACCATTATAGCACCACGCTGTATATATATATATATATATATATATATACATTATGCATAATTTAACTACGGTTAAAAAGGGCACAATTATCTACAAAAAATATTTCATGTCTTGCAATCAGTAAGTTTATAATAAAACTACACCCTAATTCTGTAAAAAAAAACTTTGACAAAGATTTCCTATTCATTTCAACAGTAACCATTCATTCAAATGCAAGAAATTCGTACAAAGAAATACGAATAACCCGATGACAAAGTTGCACCACTAATGTCTTGCAATCAGTAAGTTTATAATAAAACTACACCCTAATTCTGTAAAAAAAAACTTTGACAAAGATTTCCTATTCATTTCAACAGTAACCATTCATTCAAATGCAAGAAATTCGTACAAAGAAATACGAATAACCCGATGACAAAGTTGCACCACTAAGAAGAACTTCGACGTCACCAAGTCTATTACCAATTGCAGGCAATTTGAGCATTCAAACAAGCTGGACTTTGACACATTGACACACCGACTTAAAGTTGAAAGCTGAACGAGTCAAAGGGGAATAGAGCCTGAACTTATATATATATATATATATATATATATACATTATGCATAATTTAACTACGGTTAAAAAGGGCACAATTATCTACAAAAAATATTTCATGTCTTGCAATCAGTAAGTTTATAATAAAACTACACCCTAATTCTGTAAAAAAAAACTTTGACAAAGATTTCCTATTCATTTCAACAGTAACCATTCATTCAAATGCAAGAAATTTGTACAAAGAAATACGAATAACCCGATGACAAAGTTGCACCACTAAGAAGAACTTCGACGTCACCAAGTCTATTACCAATTGCAGGCAATTTGAGCATTCAAACAAGCTGGACTTTGACACATTGACACACCGACTTAAAGTTGAAAGCTGAACGAGTCAAAGGGGAATAGAGCCTGAACTTTCATGTTGAAATGTAGTTTTAGCATCTCTGACAATCACAAATAATAATTGTACAAGGAACATCCTTTAATAATGAAGGAAGCTTGGCAAACTATCCTGATATTGATTGCTATTCATTTGAGGGTTGTATGTAACTCTTATTTAATAGGAATAATTTTACAAATTAAAATTTTGGACAATTAAAATCTATAAAAACAATCTGTTAAAAACAAACAATTAGAGTTTACCGCGCAATAAACATATATAGAATCTCCCAACTTCAAACCTCTGGGCAGTTGCGCGCTAGACACGACACCCGTCTGGTTGGAGGATCCTCCCTTTCCTATGGGGGATGAGTGAACCTTACACCCTGTTCCTCATACCCCTAAACTAGCTTGGTCGGCTTAAAGTCTAACCGCATCCGGTTAGACTGTAAGCCGACCAAGCTAGCTGAACACCCTATTTTACATGAAGTGACTGCCTATCTGACCTCCACAACCCAGTAACTGGGTAATACGATACCCCCTTGGTAAGACTGGTTGTCAGATTTTCGGGATGTGACGTTGACTTTCGGGCTTCGCCGGGTAAGCCGCGGCGCGCCCGGCCTTGCCGCACAAAGCCGCACAGAGGATCGCAACGGAAATGAAGGCGCAAAAGCCGGGGGTACGTGCCGAGTGGCAAAAGCCGGGGGTACGTGCCGAGTGGCAAAAGCCGGGGGTACGTGCCGAGTGCAAAAGCCGGCGGCCATGCCGTCGACATAATGTGTAGGAGCCATAAGAAACAGTAAATTGAATTCAATGTAAAAATATGAAATAAAATATAAGTACATTTTTGATATAAATTCGGAATTTAAGTCGAATTTTTCTAACTAGAAAAAAAAACATAAAAAATGTCTTTCGCAATAAACAGATGTCACACTGATTGTATTCTACAAAGTTCGACATTCTGTCATCGGCATACTATTCACATTTCCAATAAATAACCTGTCACAAGTGGAATATGTTTCTCGAATCCCTGTATGTGCTGACGTATGTATTGTATTGAACATAAATTGGGTTCAAGATTGAAATGACCACTGATTGAAAACAGAATTACATTTAACGTTTAACATTTGCTGTTACTAGGTAATGTATTGGTATACTGCATTCATATATTTATGATGATCAATCTGAAACGTGCCCGAAATTTCGACACATATTTTCTTAATGTTCCTCGGGAATCATCGCATTTCCGAATACAAACGAATGCTAATTTCCATGTCCATCAATTATTAGATTTATCGTGTATAATAATTTGAATTCAGAACTAAATACTTTAGCTCTATATGTATAGTTCACACGGAAATCAAAACAAAACAACAATAAAGTACTTGATTCTGAATTCAAATGATTAAACACGATAAATCTAATAATTGATGGACATGGAAATTTGCATTTGTTTATATTCGGAAGTGCGATGATTCCCGAGGGACTTTAAGAAAATAGTTGTACTGTATTTAAGTATATTTCGAAAAATTTGCTATAGATAATATTTATACCAGTTTATTATTGTCCCTCTGCAGGGCAACGGCCTTTTCTGATACAGAGACGGGATCAGCATTGATCACCACGCTTGCTCAAGGCGGGTTGGCGATTTCAGACTTAAATTAACAATAAGTCGTGCCGATATATTCTGTACAGAACGTTAAAACTTCGTTGAAGTGAACTGTCCATAGTGTCAGTCAATCCATTTATAGCATCAACTAAAATGACAGCTCGTTTCAAGATCACTTCACCTGAGTTTCCACAGTGTGATTTTTACTGAAGACATCGGAAGGTCTCCTTACGATGTTTTTCGCCACCGATGTCAGTGATTTCCAAGTTATACTAAGATAGTACATATGAATTGAAAGAGTCACATTGGTACTTATCCGGTTTTGAACCCACCCTTGCATGAGAGGCAAGGCCTTAACCACTAGGTCATCACGCTTTTCATACAAAAACTAATCTTATAAATCTTACGCTTACAGATTATTGTGGGCAATAAACTTGACGCTATAACTTACTTAGGTCTATTTCCTCGAAGGACGAAATCAAAATCAAAATCAAAAGTCATTTATTCAAACTAGGCTGAGAATCAGCACTTTTCGAACGTCAAAATTACATAAGACAGTCCCCCAAAACGCCCACCCTTCACCACTTCCTAGTGCGTTAGCTGGGAAGAAGAAGTGGCGCAACAAACTCCCCAGCTGCACAGCTGTCTGTTCAGTTAAAAGAACAAAAAGAAGATTCTATATAATAGTATTCAAAATAATTTACATTAAGCAACCCAAAACATAATTTAAATTATTAGCCATATATAAGCTAGCACACGCCAATATACCAAACAAAATCATCGAGAACTATACTCAGGCAGAAATAAAAAACAAAACGTAAACAGAACTTAATATCTTAATAAAAGCCACCAGGCATAAAGGGCGTGCCCGCTTACATATAGTTGTAACTGGAAGTTATAAATGATAAACTAGGACCATCGAGGTAAAATAAATAAACAAACAGTTAATTACTAATAGTAATAAATAATATGATCAATTGTCGAGGTCACTAGCTAACCACATATTGCAATACAACTCATAAAAAAACAGTGTGATGAGTAGATTTTGTCAAAAATAAATTAAAATAACTTGACTTAAAACGTCAACAATAATTAAATTTAAATAATTTGACTTTTATAGTCAAATAAATTAAACAATTACTTATATAAACTCATATAACTTGTCAGTGGGTAAGCTGGAGAAAGAACATAAACATTGTCTTGAGTTAACTACAGCGACCAACTATTCTTATCATTTAAGTAGTCGTTGATAGAATAGTATGCCTTTGAACAAAGCTTGGATTTTACTTTCGTTTTAAACGCATTAAAAGGCAAATCTAGCAAAGAAGAGGGTAGCTTGTTATAAAAAGTTATACCAAGCCCAACAAATGAGTTATGAACTTTATGAAGCCGGTGAAAGGCAGCTCGTAGTTTGTCCTTATTTCTAGTGTTAACATGACGCTAATAATAACTATGCATTTATTCATGATCGATCGTAAAAATTCGGACAAAGTCGTAACTTGTGTTAAAAAATACATGTATCTGGGACCACAAATAGGAAGAAGGCTATTTTAATATTACGCCCAATTCTTTCGCTATCTATTTATGACCTACTTAGTCAAAAAACGGATAGATTAACGGATATCAGGGTCTACACGCTAAGAAGAAGGGACGATAAAATGTAACTTGAAAATGTAAATATTAACTTAGCCTTAAGTGTGGGACGCAACGTGTGTCGATACTCTTGCGCCATCCCATCTTCCTGGCTCGGCGTGCTGTGCTGGAGCTGCTGCTGCGGCTGCGGAAAACCTCAAGCGGCGAATGTATAATAACCTTCTCGGTAATTTTATTTTCGAGCCGTTTGGGGTTGACGTGGGGTCCGAGTGCTCATGGCTTGTTCAACGAATTATCCAAACGGTTGGTTGTCACTTCCCGTCTTCACCAAAGGGCTGGCTTTTATCTTGCCCAGAGGATTTTTTTTTTCTGTTAGTTTACATATACACACAAAATAACATAACATCATACATGTATTCCCCGAAGGGTTGACCGAGGTTTTGTTTCTAATAATATAAAAAAATATAAAAATGTGGGCTTGACTTTAATTAAAAATTACCACACAGCCTATAACTATTTTATCAACTAAAGGTTTCTGTAAACGACCTGCTTCCTGTTTTCCCAAACATTTAGAAAGTTTCGATATTCTTAATTCATCCAGAATCTTCATTCGAAAATAACTATGATTCAACTTTTGAATTACGAGTATCAATACTTGTCATCGACTACATTGCTAGAACGTCGCTTGTGTTGACAGCACCTAAAGGCGCTTCCTCACCGGAGCATTTACTTGTAATGTAACAATCCAAGATTCGCATTTATGTTACAAATAGTATCGCGGGTGCTCCCACTCACCACTGTTAAATAACAAGCGAATGGTCCCGATGAATGTCATGTTATTAATTTTATCATTATACGTTGCGCACTGTAATGCTCGGTTCCCCTCACTCACTGATTTAATGCTCGAATCTCAACAGTTACATTACAGGCGAATGCCTTTAGGGTTCTGACGCATTAGTACTATGTCTAGGGTTCGGTGGAAATTTTGCCAACATGGCTTCGTCCACGTTCTCGCGTACATCATCCATCAGCACCTTATGGGAAACATTGTATGCATCCAAGAATGTCGCAAATTCTTCGGACTCTTGTTTGAATAGTAAAAAATCGATTGTTCTGTTATCTCTTTTCCAAATATCTTCGGTGAAATGAGCTGTAAGGGTTAAAAACAAATTATTGAAGTGAAATTTCTATATAGACGGGGGGTATTAGGATTTTTCTGTCACGAAAAAGCGTTACGGCTGCGTGGAGGGGGTAGACGGTATATCGCGAGGTGAGAGGCGGCAGCAGCGGACGGAGAGAATAGATTGGAATCTCAAGTTTTTATATTGAACCGATTTCAAAAATTCTTTCACTGTTGGGAAGCTACACTATGTCCGGGTGACATAGGATTTATTATATTTTCAAAAAAATTAGGGATCCTTACTAAAAATCCAATAATTTAACCCAAGGCGTAAAAAAAATACCTAAAATATTCTTTACATCGCGTGCGCTGCGAAAACTATTGATGATAGAATAAAATAATGTACTATGACTTTGCAGAACACATCTTTATTTACAAAAAGTGTCGCGACAGCATATGTCTAACTATTATAGTTATGCTACAATAAGTGTTCTTTTATTTAAAAAAAAATATTGAAATGCCGCCGCTAGAAAAGGCTCTTTATTTGTATCTTGATATTAATCCATATAATTTATATTTAATTCATATTTAAGACTGCTTCAATACCTTTAAAAAACTTTTTGAATTATTGAATTCAGACATTCCATTTGAAAGATATCACGAGTTTAAAAATGTAAGTATTACAAAAAAGTTCCGTGGTAGCCGCTCAGCCTGCTCGGCTAGCTAGGCAGCACCCTATGCAATGTAGGCGTCACTGGGGTATGGGCCCTACGGGAGGGGAGTCAATGTCAAGAAATGAAGTGCCGTAGGTAGCGTAGGTAGGGTAGGTAGTGTAGATAGGTAGCGTAGGATACGTAGCGTAGGATAGGTAGGTAGGTGCGCTGTAGATAAGTACTTAGCTGCTACCCGTGCGAAGCCGGGGCGGGCAGCTAGTTGATTATAACGCAGATGAGCCGAATGAAGATTGCTGACGAAAGATGTGCATTTGTTAATGTTCCTTTGTGTGTGTATAAGTTTAGAGTAGACTATGGATGTCTTTTTTTGTTCCGGATTGAATTCAGTTTTTTTGTTTGATAAAATAAAATAATATGTTTAAAAAAAAAATGCATTTATTAAAATGTACCTAACCTAACCAAATCATAATTTGCAGTAAACCTGCGAAAAAAAAATGTGAGCTGGGACACATAGTAGAAGTGAAACTTCAACGGACAAGTGGAAAAACGAATCGCAACAGACAAGTGGAAAAACTAATGGCAACGGACAAGTGGAAAAACGAATCGCAACAAAATTTTAACTTGAAGTTTTACGGTCAGGTTTTCAAATTGGACAAGTACATTAACAATCTGCCCGCACAAACTTCAAGTTAAAATTTTGTTGCGATTCGTTTTGTCACTTGTCCGTTGCGATTCGTTTTTCCACTTGTCCGTTGCCATTCGTTTTTCCACTTGTCCGTTGAGATTCGTTTTTCCACTTGTCCGTTGAAGTTTTTATTGAACTGAATTCTTATTGTACCTATAATATGTACTTGTAATCATCAATCAAATGCAGGTAGGTCTGTTGGGTACACACCTTTTATTTTTTTTTTGGGTGGGAAATCATCAAATGACTCCTCCCGCTCTGGGCGGAGCGAGAGGTAGTGTCAGACTTTACTGACTAAAACCCACCCGTGTTCCTTCCGTTGCCTGTGTGCCGGGGCCGCGATATCCCTTTCGGACAAACTCGCAACCCTGGCAGGCATTGGCCCTTACGGACCCTGTCAGTTGGTGCTGACATCTCTTTGAGGCGCGCGTGGAACACAACGCGCCGTCGACCCGGGCCTGGTCCTAATCGGACGGCGAGCTACCCATTGCCCACCGTCCGTAAGCCCGCGCCTGCGGTGGCCGGAAGTCGGCTCGCGACTCCCGACGCCCGGGGCGTCTCCTGCGGCGGTTGGGTACACACCTACAGTGTCAATTTCTTTTATTTCGACAGTTCAACAACATCCATTGCGTTATTTACGTTGTTGAGCAGACGGATGTTTAAACAAATGAAACAATGAATTAGTCATGTTCTTTAAAATCCTTTGGGTTTTCATTGAAAGTGTGATACACAATTAGGGTGCTGGTCATGTTTAGTAAAAACATGTCGATAATCTCTGCGTATTACATATTTATGTGCATTGCAACTTTTAAAGTTTTTCGTTCTGTTTAACTGTTTTGACATAATAACCATCCTGAGTCAAATTATAAACAAGGTGAGGTCGCAAGGTGCTGGCTCTCATCATAAAGATAGATACAAAACCAGACGACCAATCCTGATAATATCCACATCAATCAATCTTGAATTGTAGGTAGTTCTCAACATTAGTAACAAAACCGTTAGTTTACGGATATAGGGACCGGGTCCACAATTTGTCTTACCATTGACTTCTTTGTGGGACAGTTCTATTGTGATCGAGGCCTTTACGAGGTCACATTAGTGAGATTATAGTGTACTTTGGCGGCTAAAACGTTTACAGTGAAATGGGCCGGAAGAGGATTCCATACATTTGCTACAGAATAGTACAGAAGGTTCTATAGAATGAGCGAAAACAAACGCACACATACATAGATGCGTACGTACGGGCGGTGATTCCAAAACAAATGCCAGTCGCGAGTGGCATGCACTCGCTGTACGTGAAGCGTGTATGTGTGCGTGCTTTCTCGCTCGTAGTATGGAGTCGACCTTCTGTACCTATCTATTTAGTGCTTTTGCTATAAAGGGAGACAAACGTCTTGTTTATTTCATCTTTCTTTCACTGAGTTTAACGGACTGAAACGGTATAGATACTTTCTCGTCTATATGAAGGGGCTTATGGCTAAATAACAACCAACCAATCGATCTATCTGCTTGTCGGTCCGCGGATGAGTGACCATACTTTACACATTTAATCCACGCAATGACCAGGAACACACGATTAACTTTCATTGGTCTCGTTTTTCATGTGAATATCTAAATATATCAGTCGCTACTGCAATTTCGTTTAAATATTCGTTTTCTTTATTTCATATCAAAATGAAATCCTAAAGCGACATTTAAGTATTCTCTGCAAGGGACTGTAAATACCAATACTTATCCGTTTGTAAATAGTGGTGGTTATAGCAAACTTTCTTTGGTTATTATTTTAACTTCGTACTGAGAAAGTTGCGCCGCCTTTTCTTCCCATCTCAAACACTTACAAGTTAAGTTTAGTGAAAGGTGAGCTTAATTCAAATAAATGCTGCATAAAGATTTGATAAAGTGGGGATTTACTGACCCATCTAACAACCAGTGTGAGTGCAGTGTTTCTGAGCAGACCATGTCGCACTGGCTGGAGTGTCCAATGTGCCCATTCACTTGCACCTTTGAAGACTTAAAGAATGCCACTGATGCCGCAATCAAAGTGGCTCAAACTATGTCTACAATGTAAAAAAAAACCCTGTGCGATACGTGAATAAATATCGTACTGAGAGTTGATTCATTATCTCCGCATTTTTTTTCAAAGGGAGATTTTACCGGGACCATACTCGTACATGGGGTGCAGGCGGCTATCGTTTAGCGGGTATCTACAAGTTTTTTATAACTTTTTGGTAATTTTATTGTAGTACCTACATATATGCCCTTTTCAGATCGGTTAAAGCTTTTTTTACACATTGTTTATTAATAGTCAACCGAATATTCCGAATTCGAATAATTTTATTTTTTATCAACGAATTGATATCTTTCATGTGAAAATATAATTATGTAATGTTCAAGATTACCTCTTTCCTCGAATTCACTTAGCACATCCTCATCCAAATCACCCTGGACTCTCCACATTTGCACTCCACTATGCTCCGTTTCATTTAATTTCTTTTTATTTGTTTCCAATTCGTCAGCCAAGATGCCTGAAATAATAACTTTTAGCTATAAATAAACATTTTTGAGGTGAAAAAAGAACGAAAAACGCAAACTGAAATAAAAACCTTTTATAATAAAAAATTGGAAAAGACTCAACAAAATCATCCTACATTGAAAAATTAAATAACTCTCAGAGAATAAGTACACATTGCACGATAAGAAATTTGATTGGCGTACCTATAAACAGAAGTACATTTATTCACAAAATTAATTGACTGCGTATGATTTTTATACACCGAAAACAATTAAATGTTCCCATAGGGATAAAATGCCTAAAAGAAGTCGAAAAGATGATGTTTAACCAAAAGATACGCTTCGCTAAAAGGTTCGACAGAATTTGTTAAATTACACAAAAATATTTTATTACCTACATTCTTAAAAATAAGCAGTGGTAGCCCAGTGGTATAGGCCACGACTTACAACTTGTAGGTCGTGAGTCCGAAACCAGGCAGGCACTTTACTTCGTGTGTTTAATTTAATCACCACTGCTCTTAAAACGGTGAAGGAAAACATCGTGAGGAAACCGGTATGTCCTAGAACCAAAAATTCGAAAACATGTGACATCCACAAACCGCACTGGATTATGCCCACTCCCTCTTACAGACAGGAGACCAGTGATAACATTATAGACTGAGACTTATGCTTATAAATAAGTATAATAAGCTCTCTTGGCATTACTTTAAGCTACATTGTTCAGATAGAACTGATATTTTACAACACAAAAGAAACATCATCATCATCTTCCTCCACTTGTCCAATGCTACGTGGGGTTGGCGCATTACCTTTTCTTCTTCCACTCTCCCCTGTCAATCGTCACGCTATCATTCACTGCCTTCTCTTTCATATCATTCCTCACACAATCCATCCATCTTTTGTTATGGCCTTCCTCTAGTCTCTCTCTCCATTCATCAACATTTATATTCATAATAACTCAAAAACAAAACAAAAAAAACGTACCTACCTATTCTTATTTTAAAATG
Organism: Agrochola macilenta; assembly: GCA_916701695.1. Taxonomy (NCBI): domain Eukaryota; kingdom Metazoa; phylum Arthropoda; class Insecta; order Lepidoptera; family Noctuidae; genus Agrochola; species Agrochola macilenta. Next base: position 5,180,294 of record OU753564.1, on the reverse strand, counting down.
TAGTAGTAAAAACTAAACGAACCTCAACAAGAAAAAGTATTAATAATAGCTAAGTTTTTTACATGAAAGAGCGCAATATACGATAAAAGCACGAGCCTTTTACACGGTAACTTACTCATGAATAAAATATTACAAAATGCTAGCGCAAATAAGCTAGACGTCCATACATTTATGGTCCACGAACCTTCAATAAAATAAAAAGACCAGGCAAATGACTCACGTCTTCCTAGCCTTTCTCATAGAAACACATTTGAGCGTCCGACACATATTTTGCGTCCGCACGTTACTACAGAATAGTATAGAAGGTCGATTCTATACAACGAGGCAACGAGCGAAAACGCACGCATTACACACGCTTCACGTACAGCGAGTGCAAGCGCACTCGCGACTGGCGTTCGACTGAGATGGACTAAGGCCGCGTCGTATTTAAAAGCGATCGTCACACGAATACGCGATCAGTCGCGTGGATAGTGTCACTTTTTGTTCGGAATAATACAATACTTTGTCCATTCATCCGCAAACAGATCGTTTGTTGGATTAGAATCCTAGAGAGATCATTGAGTGCGGCCAAAGTGCGAGGTACTGGGGACTTAGCACGCGCAACGGTGCGACGTGAAGGCACAGCAAACAGACTGCACTTTCTGCCGCGACAGTAATTCGGTCTGTGTGTGCGTGCGCCTGTTTTCGGTACTCGTCGTATGGATCGCCAACCTTCTGTACTATTTTATGACATTACAGTCCTTTGATTCAGTACCTATACGCTTCGGTTCAATACGTTGCCCAAGCGAGCATAAGAGATATGCATCATAAATCTATAGCAGACTAGGGAAAACGTCCTGTGATTTATTTTCGTGCTGGATATTGAAAAATAAACATGTGCACCGGGAAACGGTTTATGTGTGGCCTGATTTATTGTGGTCCTTTTTTAAACAGGGCCCCAAATAATTAATGGGCCGGTCTTATCAAGAGACATTAATTAAATCTGAATCTTTAGGGTTGGTAAAAAAAGTAGACGTCACGTCACGATACGGACCATTTTTATCTGTTCATTGCACGATAGAATCTGCTTTACCAACTCAACATTTATGTATTGCGTCGTAATGTCAATACCACAGAATGACATTGAGCCATCTTCTTTACATGTCAGATCGAATCATAAATATGACACTGACAGATTGACTATTATTTTGCACTGATTTATTATTTAATAAAATGGCCTGGCCATTAAAAAGGTTTAAAGTTGATGTAAACTCGACATTGGTCAAAGGTATTTATTTTACTATTTTATTATCAAAAATATTAGAACGAAGTTTTGGAACGACGTTCCTTATTGCACGTTGCGAAAGGGAGCTAGACGGAAAAAATTAAGACCAAAAGTTGTAACGACACTTTTTGCTATAGTTGTAAGCCGTGCGGCGTGCGCGTGTTTCTCTGTCTGTCTCTTTCTCTCTCTCTCTCTGAACTTCGTTCCATCCGGGTGTCCCTTGACACCTCTCAAGTTTTTTTTTATTACTATTATTTGGCAATTTTGATTTTTATTATCAAAATATTAAACAAGTATAGTTTTCTATGCAATAGTTTGCTCAATGCTTCTAAAGGTATTGTGTCCCGATCTTAATAAAAAGACAGAATTTGAAAACTGACGAATACATAAAAAACTTGACTGTACCTACCAGTTATAACAGTTTTAAAATAAGATTATTTTTGTATATCAATACAGGTCATCGCACACATATCAGCTCGGCACTGGATCATCATCGATTTGCCTCGTCGACTCGTCGTCAACCCTACATAAGCACGTAACCGGAGTGGATTAAAACATAGCTGATGAAATGTGGATGCACTATGCACTTTCATCAACCCCCTTTGAGGGATAAATGGCGTGAAGCTATGCTAGGAGAACGCTTGTGCCACTGTATAATAAAGTAACAGTATTACGACTCGGCAGTGACTTTGAAATAATTACCTACGGCCGCTCGGTAAATAAACCTTCCGTGTCCGTGCGTAACTGCCGCGCAATCGAGACTGTTGCGTACTGGTATACACTAAGATTTCGAGGCACGTCATTTCTGCTGTTTTCTATGAAGACGTAATTTACTGTTACTTATTTATACCGTACTTGTGCCTTTTCTAATGACGTAACCCCTTACTTAGCCCCTTTCTCACCCACGTGAAGCGTGTTTTATTTACTGTAAGCCACTGTATAAAGGTCACACGTGCAACTAATGCAAAACGAACAATCACGAACCCTCAGGAAAACATACAGAGTATAATATTTACTTTATAAAGTTGAGCTTATGTGGAAGGTATTATGAAACTCGTATATCTGTGAAAATTCCTAGTTTTCCGGTCGTTTTCTTGTTAGACGGTAACCGAGACGCTAGTTGAAAAGTCGATGGCATACAACACTAGCGAACCATGCGGCTTTACCCGCCTTTAAAGGAGTCTGCCCAGAACACCGTACCATACCATAACCGTGCTTTGTGCCGTGTGCCTTCTTCTTAGCACGGTCATGGTATGATATGGTGTAGTGGGCAGACTCCTTTGAGCTTTTTTTTTTCTATTCTTTGGAGGTCAGATGTGAAATGGATAACGGTCTTTTTATATTTTATAAAAATGTTTTAATTTAAAAGAGTGCCCGTGGAGTGTCTTGCCCGTTCTTCTCCATAGGAACATACTACGCTTTAGAATGGGCAACTAGCTTCATCTTTCTGACTGACCGACCCCTTGACAATTCAATAGTGCCTGTAATTGGTTTAATTGAAATAAATGCTTTGAGTTTGAGTTTGAGTTTTTGGGGGGAAAAAATTACAAATGATTCTCTGCTTTCTCTTTCTGTCAAGACCTTCAGTAAGTATACTTTATTTTTTTATAAATAAGGTTGTCATTTTTACCTTCATTATTTTATAAATAATTATTTTATAGTTAAGGCGTAATCTTATTAAGCAGACTCATTCAGAATCATTCCCTGAGTTAGGCAGAGGTGCACCTATAGTACACCCACATTTCGCCAGTTTTGTTTAAGTCCCATGTAATAGGGGGCGAGCCTGTTGCCATCAATCGAGCACAAATCCAGACTCCGGGCTGCTACTGAGAAATTCCAGATGGAAAAGAAACAACACTTTGCCCGACCTGGTAATGGAACCCGGGACCTCATGCTCAGCAGTAGCACTTGCGACCACCAGACCAACGAGGCAGTCATTTAAACATATTTACTACTAGTATATAATATAATGCATCAGTCATTTATTTCCTACACGAATATACAAATTAATAATTTATGTGTCGCAAATATGTTACTGACGTGACTAATCGAGACGCCAGTGCCGCCTAGCGGTGGCGCTCGAAAGAGTCTACAACATAACGCTCGGACCAGCCGCCGACCGGGGCTCAGCAGAGCAGAAGCAGACTTCAGGGGTGGCGGTCAAGCGTGAAGACGTTTAGAAACTGTCGCGCGTTTCGAATAGTTGTGTCGTGTACCTACAGTGTGTGAAATGCTAGTGTGATTAATGTGATCTGAACTGCAAACGGTTTTTCTATTGCGCAATAACCAACAATACCCATTAGTACGCCCACAGTAGTTAAAATATGCGATAACGAAAGAGACAAAAAAAGAAAGAGAGAAAAAATTTACATCTTTTAAGTAAAAGAGGTGATAGACATAATTATAGTACAAGAAATAGGGACTTATTAGTTCAACCAGGTTTTAGACTGGCTAAAGTGGACTCATCTTTCATGGGATACTGTTTACAATGTTATAACAAAATTCCTCCCCACATACTTCAACTGAATGAGACGAAATTCAAATCTTGTATAAAACGCACACTATGCAGGCAGGCATATTATAAGTTGGGGGATTACATCGCTGATAAAAATGCTTGGCTCAATGCTGGTCCTGCTCCACAACCACAACTATTTGATTAACATTTGAAAACACTGTTGGAGCTGCTGAAGAGTTTAAGACTATTTTTGCATTGTATAAAATCAATTTCCTTTGTATTATATAATTTCAGAGCACAGGTGTGAGTACTATGTACTAAAGAGCTAACATTTACCGGGTAATACGTATTTTATTGACTTGAATGTGCCCTGGCGGCTGTGAGTATGTCATGCTCACTCAGATGTCTCGCTGATGGTGGCGCGTGTGTTGGATCATTTAGCTCCCTTCAAAATGGTTGAGCTGAATGGTGCTAATCCATGCGTCATGTTCGTGAACGGGCGCCGTCAGTTGGGACAGGTCAACTCTTAGCTGCCTTGGTTGATTTAAATTTTTGAATTGTTCTTTGTTTTATATTTTTATTACGGACGCTTCTAACGTGCACGTCTTTCTACATTGTTCTCACATGTTTAATTTCAACATGAATGATGTAACAAATACTTTGTAACAATTTATTTAAAAGAGTGTCCATGGAGTTTCTTGCCCGTTCTTCTCCATAGGTACCTACCTACTACGCTTTGGAATGGTCAACTAGCTTCATATTTCTGACTGACCGATTCCTTGACAATTCAAAAGTGCCTGTAAATGGTTTAATTGAAATAAATGCTTTGAGTTTTGAGTTTGAGTTGAGACACAAACCATTCTCCGACATAACAACAACATAATAATGCTAACATACATAATAATGTATGTTAGCTACATAACCTGTCGCGGATATACGTGACGTATACCCATGAGGATAGCTAGTACTGAATTCAGTAGCCTAATGAATGAACTTAAAATAAACAATAATATAAATATTAATGCAACAACTTCTATTGTTGTTGAGTTCAAGTTAAAACACAAACTATCAAGTTCTACGAATTTTGTCTGCGTGTAATGGGCGGCCAAACGAAAAACAAATGATGAATTTGCAAATAGAATTTCAGCTGAGTGAAAGAAAAACATTTGAAATTAATGTGTTTGGTTTATTAACTAATTATTTAAATAATTATGTGGCTACTTGTATTAGCACGTTCTACAGGTTCAAATTAAATTAGCTAGCGAAACTGTGTGATGGGTATTGCTATTTAAACATGACAAAACATCATAAGATTTGATGTTTTTTCTTTGGTTCAATGACCCTGTTCTTTTTTATTCTTTGTTAAGCACAGAAATTTGCGGAGGCAGACTTAATGCCATAGACATTTTCTACCAGTCGACCTTTGGGAGATGCAGAGACAAACAGCGAGACGACGGTGCGTTGTGTTCCACGAGCGCCTCAAAGAGATGTCAGCACAACTGCCGGGGTCGCGGGATAGTCCGAAAGGGATACCGTGGCCCCTGGCAACGTACAGGCAACTGAAGGAACACGGGTGGGTTTTAGACAGTAAGAGTCTGACACGCCCTCTCGCTCCGCCCAGAGCGGGAGAAGTTATTTGATAATACCATCCAAAAAAAAAGAGTCATTGTATTCATTATTATGAACAACTTTCATTACGGAGCCAAATAAAAAATCTCGGAAAAAAAATACAGCTTTTCCTACATTGTACAATGTTCGCATAGCGTCAAAATTTTGGGAACAGCAGATTTTTTTTCGCGATTTTAGCGCTGGTCCCGTAGTAAAAGTTGCTCATAATGTTGAGTACAATGACCCCTTAAGAGGAAGCCCATGAATTCAATGTCACCCTGTTTATAGTCCTATGTAGTGTAGTTATTTTTTTGCGTATACTTCACAGACGTAATACGTATCGATATCTTAAAATGACAAAACAAAAAAAAACAGATTTTCTCAACTCATACTTCAACTACACTACCAGCGGTCGTTGCCCCACATTTATTTGATATTTTTTTTATCTTCCCATCACGTTTTCGGAGTTTCGCTAGCTAGTTTAATTTGAACATCTATATAAGAATAGCTTATGTAACTATATTAGACGGTAAGCAAAGTGGTAGTGGGTCTGACTGCCCCTGGCGCACTTGATGTACATTTTGAAATATCACCACTCGTTGTGGCTATTCTACTGCATCCCAATGTTTTAGTATTTATATATTTATTGTTCTTCAGAAGGTTTTTTTTTTTTTTTTTTTTTTTTTTCCTTTATTTCTACTTGCAATCGGTCGTCAGACCATAAGCGAATTCGTTCTATGTCAAATGGCGTTGTGGTGGAGCAGCCAGTGCTGCGCCTCCCACTTATAGAAGGTGGTTCCTCTTCAGCCTTTTTACCACCGCTGTCGGGTTTAACAGTTCCGTAACTAGTGGGTTCGGATGCATTGTTAGGCGTACCTTGTGTTGTTTTTTGTATCGCTCGATTTCAGAGGTTACTGATGGCTGATGTAAATAGTCGTGGATTTCGTCGTTCCTAGCGAACCAAGGTGCATTTGCTATTGATCTCAAGATACCATTTTGGACTCTTTGCAGGCAGAGTATGTTGGTTTTGCTGGCAACGCCCCACAATTGGATCCCGTAGGTCCATATTGGCTTAAGGACCGAGTTGTAGATGAGGAGTTTGTTGTCTACAGAGAGCACAGAGTTTCTTCCCATGAGCCAATACAGGTTGCGGAACTTGTGGTTTATCTCGTCCCTTTTATTTTTAATGTGATGCTTCCATGTTAGGCGCCTATCCAAGTGGAAGCCAAGATACTTTACACAATCTGTGTGTGGTAGGGTATCAGGACCGAGTCTAACAGGAGGGGTATTTCCGCGCCTGAGCGTGAAGGTGATATGGTGAGACTTGGATGCACTGGCACGAATCCGCCACTTACAGAGCCATTTATGAGTTTTGTCTAACTGTTTCTGGAGTCTATTGCTGGCCATTTCTGGGTTTTCATTAACTGATAAATAGGCTATGTCGTCTGCATATGTTACTATTGTTATGCCATCCAATGTGGGTAGGTCTGACGTAAATATGTTGTACAACACTGGGCCAAGAACAGATCCCTGTGGTACACCAGCTTCCACTTCAAACAATCTTGATCTTGCTTCGCCCTGTTTTACTTGGAAGCAGCGCTCGGATAAATATGACTGGATGAGTAGGAACATTGAGTGCGGAAGTTTTTCCTTCACTTTAGCCAGCAATCCTTTGTGCCAGACACGGTCAAAAGCTTGTTGTACATCAAGAAACGCCGCTGAGCAATACTTTTTGCATTTAAAAGCCTGTCTTCCTGTTTGGTACACTCGGTGAACCTGTTCTATTGTTGAGTGAGATTTCCGAAAGCCAAACTGGTGAGTTGGAACAACACCATTGGCGTCCATGCACGGTTTTAGTCGGTTTTGGAATATCTTCTCCCACAGTTTGGAGAGTACAGGCGTCAAGCTTATCGGCCGATAAGACGAAGCTTCATGTTCAGGTTTACCTAATTTGTGGATCATGACAACTTCAGAGATTTTCCACAGGTCAGGAAAATGAGATGTTCGAAAAATTGCGTTGAACAAACTAGCTAGAAAAGAAATGCATTTTCTGGGAAGATTTTTAAGTATGGAAGGCGTGATCAGGTCGAATCCCGGGGCTTTTCTCGACTTCAGCAATCTGATTTCCTTCGCTATTTCCTTAGGTGTTGTTGGTATAATGGGTATACACATCTGCAGATCTTGTTCCAATACTGTGTCAACTTCATGTCCGTCAGCAACGCTCTCGTTTGGTTTGAATACAGAATTCAGATGCATTGCGAATACCTCAGCCTTTTCCAAGTCAGTTCTTGCCCAGGCAGCTTGTGATCTGATCGGAGGATAAGATTGTTGAGGCTTGCCTAAGTTTTTAGTGGCCTTCCAGAGCGAGTTCGCACCAACCCCCGTTGGTGACATCATCTGTAGGTTCGTTGCCAATGTTGAGTTAGTAGACTCCTGGACTGTAGCCTTTAACTCCTTTGCTGCTTTGTTGTAATTTAGTTTATCTAGAAGATGACGGGATTGATGCCATATTCTCCTAAGTCGGCGCTTTTCTAGGATTTTTTGCATTATGTCTGGTGGATGAGAAGGGTTGGTGATACCTTTGGGACGAGAGGATGTGTTGATCCAAGCAGCCACTTGAATGGTGTTAGTGAGATATCTGCAGGCGTTATCTACATCATTTTGGTTCTTCAGTGATATAGCAGCAGTAAAGTTATCATTGAGGTAGGTCTTGAAACCATCCCAGTCAGTTCGGCTATTCGTCAGAGACTCTACTAATTCTCGAGTAAGCTCACTAGTGCTAATTGTGAGGATCGCCGGTGTATGATCTGATGACCCATCTAGACTCGATTCTATAGTAGTGTGTAAGCTATCTATACCCTTATTTATGAAGAAGTCCAAGAGATCTGGGAGTTTCTTTGGGTCGCTTGGCCAGTAGGTAGCCTTTTTTTTTTTTTTTTTTTTTGGGTGGGAAATCATCAAATGACTCCTCCCGCTCTGGGCAGAGCGAGACTAAAACCCACCCGTGTTCCTTCCGTTGCCTATGTGCTGGGGCCGCGATATCCCTTTCGGACAGACCCGCAACCCCAGCAGGCATTGGTCCTTCCGGACCCCGTCAGTTGGTGCTGACATCCCTTTGAGGCGCGCGTGGAACACAACGCGCCGTCGACCCGGGCCTGGTCCTTATCGGACGGCGAGCTGCCCATCGCTCACCGTCCGCAGGCCCGCGCCTACGGTGGCCGGAAGTCAGCTTGTGACTCCCGACGCCCGGGGCGTCTCCTGCGGCGACTAGGGGCGCGAGGGCGTGCAGCCTCACCTGTAGATATCAGTTTTAAGTGATTTTCATCAACACAGCGTTTCAAATCGCGTCCACGAGTGCTGGTACAGCGGGATCCCCAAAATGTATGTTTGGCATTCCAATCACCACCCGCAATAAACCTATGGCCAAGAGTATTGAAGTAGGTTTTGAACATGTCTGCAGTTATTTTGTGTCTTGGTGGACAGTAAATTGAGGATAGAATAATAGGGCCTGCACGGTCCTCCAATCTAATAGAAGTAGCTTGTAAATACACTGTAGAATATGGTTCTATCAGTGAGTGTTTCAGATTCGCCCGAATGGCCAGCGCTGAGCCAGCATGCGCACTACCATCGGGATGGGGGGAGGTCAATTTTTTCATTTTGTTTAATTAAAAGTTGTTCCATAACTGTTACGTTTTGTTGAGGGTTTTCTATGTGACTAGTTGTAGCGACGTTGTCTCGTGGAGGAACCTTAGGGTGTCCAGCGGCAATATCCGAGTATCTCTGGTCCGATCTGCGATATGAATTTCGTTGGGGTAGGGCGGAGCTTTCTGGAATTGTATTGGTGCGGATTATCTCAGTAGGAAAATTGGAGTTGGCGGTTGGAATATTTCTTGGTTTAATTTTTCTTGACAGTATTTCTTTGTAAACTTTACAACCTTTGTAATTGGCAGGATGATCACAGGAGCAGAGAGCGCATTTGGCGGGTGTATTTCTGTCTTTTTTGGGGCATTCTGAGGTTTCGTGGCCCTCCCCACATTTGACACATCTGTACGGCCTCATGCAGTTGTTTTTGCAGTGGCCATATTGTTGGCATCTTTGACATTGTACGATTGTCTTAGTTTTGCGTGGATCTTCAATTTTGATTCGTTGGTGATGGATGTATTGAATATTTTTTACCATTTTGTTATTTGGACTAGGTTCCAAATTAACAAAAAATGTGGAGGTTGGTGTTTTGTCTGGTCCATAACGGTAATTGATGATTTCTCCTCTGACTTTGTTACCAGATTTCTCCAGCTCCTGTATGATGGCATCATGTGGAGTAGTATGATGGAGGTCTTTTATTACCACACGGTAGCATTTCGTATCTTTACGAGAGAAGGTGTGTCCGATTAATCCCTTCTGTCGTATTAGATCAATGACTTGCTTGTAATCATCAGTATTGCTAACCATTACGCGTAGGAGGTTTTTATTTATTATTTTATACCGAAACTCTTCTGGGCGAATTACGGACTCAATTAGTTTGGAGCTCGTTTAGATCCTCAATCCCATATAGAACAATAGGGGGGGGCTTATTTTGTGGTTTACGCTCAGTGTCTGTGTCCTCTGTTAGGTCAATCGGCAGGGTTGAGAATCGGTTTTCTGACTCAATTGGTGGGGGCGAGTTGTCACATATTTTTCTTTTCTTAGATGTAGGAACTCGTTGCCATGGTGGAGGTTGTGTTACATCTGAAAATGGCTGTGCGGGTGCCATTGTTTCGGTGGCTTCATCTGAGTCTTTCTCACAAGCGAATTGGATAGAATTGTTGGAAGAGCCCGACTGCTTAGATGAAATTTCACTTAGCGAGTTAGATCGTTGTGTATTGAAAAGACTTGGATGAAAGATTTGTTGAACAAGTTTCTTAGGCGAGGTTTTGTTCTTTTGATTTTCATCAGTATCGTTGGTTTGACTTTTCGCCTGATTTCCCACTCTAGTCAAATTGGTAACATTTTTGCAACTCATGGCGGTAATTATTTTCTTACAATGGCAACACTTTTCCAAATATCAGATGACATTCTGACATATTAATCGATAAGAAAATATTAAAAAAGTTGAGGGTGGGTTGAAAAAACTTTGTAAACTAAGATTGTTCACTTTCGTTTTCGATCACTGTTTTTTGTTTAAATCACTTAGTATTTAAGGCTACAAACGATTGTTCATAGTTTTCACAGTTAAAAGTTCACTTTAACAATGTTTTTAGACAGAAACTCGCGATCTAACACACGAAAATCACTTAGTTCTCAGACAGCGGGCCTACGCGTGTTGACAGTTGACAGCACTCTCCCTTCAGAAGGATTTGACCAAAATTTTATACCTCGTATAAGTCTTTTTCTACAAATGTTTTCTTCCGAAGACTGTCAGACGACAATTTTATTGGACGGATTTAAGATAGGATCTGACTTGGTAAAATCAGTCCTAAATAGCTTTAGAATTCACAGACGAACCCACTACCCAGTATTTTGCTGACGCCAGACTTAAATCAGTCAACCAAATGTTTCAGACTATTTATCACAAGCAAACCTCAAACCTCAAATCTAGATCAAATTTTTATATTATAGATATATGTATATCTCATTCAACAAACATGTACCTAAATATCCAGAAATATGGAAAATATTGCTCTCTCAAAAATGAACGACCGAAAGATCTTTTCTACATCTAGACAAAACGATATAAAGACGTCGCGAAACATGCTGATATAAAAGATTCCATTGAGACTACATCTAAAGGTAAGTTTTCGAACTAAATCTCGCAGCGAATAGATATCACAGAACTGTTTTTATACAACTTCAAGAGTCTTATTTTTCCTGGTTTTTATGTCATGGCTGTCTGCGAATGGGCATCGCACATACTTAAGTTTCTTTTAGGCACAACAGTATAAGTATCTGAAAAAAAACTATTCGTTGTAATTATATTGTTCAATGCTTGCAAAACTGTAAAACTAAATCGTGTGTAGAGTCCTATTTTCACGATTTAACATGCATGTATTGCTGCGTCATTTCACTTTTACGCCGAAAATAAATTATTTGAGTTGCACTGTTACTACGGCTTATCCGACGTGTTGATATCAGAGTTGCTACACCGTAGCAGATGGCCGAATTTTCCACGTAGCTGAATTTGAAGAACGCAACGAGGAAAGAGATTTCTTTGCATTTAACTAGTCTTAAATTCCTATCATTTATATTTAGGCCCAAAAACATCGTTCTGTTCCTGTCAATCGTTTAAATAATAAATAATAATAAATACTTTATTTCAGACCATGGTGTCCATTTTGTTAGTAACAATGTTCTTATAGCCTAGTGTTAGTAATATTCAAATCAATCCACAATAAAATAAAGTAAATTCAACAATCACTACTGCGCCATTCCATGACAAATGACGCAGCAATGACTGATGTAACTACAGTCCAGACGACTAGCGATCATGCTAAGGATGCTGTTGGCGCTGCTACGTACTCTATGCACCAAGGATGCGCACCTTTTACGAATCGTAGCATAAAAGCAGTCTACGCGATGTTCAGATCAAAAAACAAACATCCCTGATGCACTACAGAATCGCCGCAGCCCCATCAGCACCCTGAACGCATTATTAAATTGGACTCGGAGGGCACTGTAAGACTTTTGAGTATAGTCGGCCCACAGGCTGCACGTGTAGAGTGATTTAAAGGTGACAGAGACAGAATGATGGTTTAAATATCTTTAGCGCTAAACGTGTTTGTGTTTTTTTGTTTGGTGTTTTAATGTGTTTGCGTGTTTTAAATGTATTTAGTGATTTGTGTTGCAACTGGGCCTCAGTGTACTATGAGTGTTACTGTACTGTCGTGTTAAGCTATTGTATGTGACGTATACCATTCAGTACCGCAAAACCATCCCAAAATGTTTTGTGGTTTTCAAATATTTACTCAGAATGTTCTGTTGTTTTTTTTTGTTCTTTTGTTTTTTATTTATATTTAATGTGTTTTTAGTTTTGTGATTTCCTGTGCCAAATGCTCAATAAATACTTTTTCTTTCTTTTCTTTCTTTTTTTACCGTATTTAATATTACTTAGTATTGTATACAAACCACTGGCTGTCATAATTCCCAGAACCTCATAAAACTAGCTGCAAACTGTCAGCCTTGCCGCAAAAACTTCTTTTACCGTCGGTTCGTGTTTCCGTTTTTCTTAAGAAATAACCTGTTTTTTTCGCTCTTAAAGGTACATTTTAAATACAATTTTTAAAACTTCTAGAAAAAAAGACAGTGAAGTTAACTTTGGGTATGTATATCTAAGAGTTTTCTTGGAACTGGTAAAGATTATTAGTATTTTCTGGAAAATATTTCCCTTCAGGTGGCATAATTTAGAAGCTTAAAGGTAAGCTTTCAGAAACCTATTAATGTTAAGTAATCCTAATTAATATTATAAATGCGAATGTGAGTTTGTTTGTTTGTTTGCTTTTACGCTAAAATGGCTGAACGGATTTGAATGAAATTTGGCACATGGGTAGACCATGACCTGGAGAAGGTCATAGGTTACTTTTCATCCTGGATCGCAGACAAAATCGCGGGCAACAGTTAGTTTCTTTTAAAATTAAAGGTCAGCCTTATATTGTAGTTTAAAAAAGAACTCCGTCTGAAACGGAGCTCCTTACGCAATATTCGCGCACACACACACACACTCGTATATAACAGAAAGAGACAGAGAGACAATGTCGCATGAAGGGTATAACATTTTTTCCTTACGTGACGATTTTTACAATCAACTCTTGCCGAAAGCTGCGTTATGGATCTTCATTCCAAAAAACTGAATGTAGATACACTGCATTCAAATATAATAATAGGTGAAATAAAATCTACCAGTAGGGCAAAGGTCTTCAGTAAAGGTACTGAAGACCTTTGCCCTACTGGAAGATGATAACAGGCTGACTGTCATATATATCGACGTGATACAAAGTCAGAACTTCTTTAATGTATCAATGTATAGACAAACCGCTTAACTGAAACGTTTCCTGAGGTAGCTGCGCGGTGCGGGCGGTGTAGTGACGTAATGTGAGAGCTCAGTGGTTCGTCATTTTGTGACAAATGTCACCCCCTCCCGCACCGCGCAGCTACCTCAGGAAACGTCTCAGTTAAGCGGTAGACCTATAAGTACGACGTTTTCTAACCTTTCACCACACATGTACGAATATAACAACAAATATTTATCCCACTTTATGACCACCGTACGTTGTCACGCAACGGACCTCCGCTCATCACGGACAAAATTGAAGACAGTTCGGGTCCCCATGGGCCAATGTCCAGCGTTTTGTGGGAACAACACACGCGATAAGAATGTATTGCATGGAAAACAACAATGGTAGGGATACCAAGACAAAACAACAGATATTTTCCTCAAATTAAGCTTTATAGGTACATGTTTTATGATTGTTTACGTTCCACTCACGTAGGTCGTTTGACTTGCGACCTCGTTTTGTAATCAGCTCATGAATAAAGACCCAAAAGAAACGGACTACTTACCCGAAACATGCGATTCAATTTTGTCTCAGGCTAATTGTTTACTCAGGCTGAACGTGTCCTACGATGGTTATATTTTGAGAACATTTTGCAGCATTGTTCCGGAATAATACATACTAGTACCTAAAATGTAATTTGATCGAACCCAGCTCCATAAAAGCTAATTGTCTTGTCACTGCGCCATCAACTTCCCACTAGTAGGTATTCTATTAGACGTCAATGTAAAGGCAGCTATACGGAGCACATATATATTTCTAAAATAAAATCAAACAACAGATCTGCATCACAGCTATATTTTAGCTTCCCATATCGCTAGTACCCACAATAGTTCAAAGGGCTAACCAATTAAAGCTATTTTCCGATATCAGGCCAATCTAAATGCCACAGACACGTTTTCGGTCTGCCCGGCTGGCTAGCTAAAATATCTTTGTGGAACCGAAATAGTTCAGACGGAAGTATTAGCTAATTGTTCGTTTAGTTTAGAGGTTCCATTTCCGTTAGTTTTCACGGGCGGATATTTTAGTGACTGTGTGCGTCATCGTCATATTCCAAGATATATCGGTAATTTATTTATTGTGGGAAGAACGAAAATAAACAATGTTGAAAATATATAAGTAATTGAATTCTCAGTAGCAGCCCGTAGTCGTGGTTTTACGTCAACATAACATGTCGCCTGTAGGCTATATGCTCATGACGGGTACGCAGATATTTGTAGTTGGTCTCATAGAGCCAGTTTTATTATTTTTACCCGACTGCCCCAGAAGGAGGGTAATGTTTTTCGAGAGTATGTATGTATGTACGTCTATTTCTTTTACACGCTCTGTAGCTTAAACGGCTTGATGGATTTTAACGTATAAGGTGTTGTTAAATTTGTTTTAATTTTGGGAGTGATATAGGCTATAAAATATTTACATATTGCATCTGTAAACACAAAAAAAGCAGGGGAAGGTTTTTTTAAATATAAATTACAAAAATATTGGTCTCGAATAAATACTTGTAAAAAGTCAATTCCAAATAAAAAACTTGAAATAAAACAATTTGTGTTTTTGCAGTCGGGTTTTTGTTTTTAAAATACGTTTATTTATTTATAAACCCCGTGTCATAGGGAACGAGCCATGCCATAAACACACGTTGGTTTCTAGCTATAAGTGTAAAAAATAGTTGAAATACATAAACCCAGCTCAAATCCAAGGTCCGAATGGGACTGACGGCAAATTTCACCAATAAAATTGAACGCGATCAGCACATCTAAATCGCGTTTAAGAACTGTCTGTGTTATGATTGTTGTAGATTATTGACACGACAGCTCTTGAAAGTGGTTTAGAGATGCTTAACGCATTCAGTTTCTTTGCTGAAATTCGCCCTTTAGTGGTTTAAAACCCAATTATATTTTGCTGGATCCAAGAATTGAACCCACGTTCAGCCGTCACGCTTGGGACGACACGAAAAAGACAGTCAAGGTGTATGGACAATCCACTGTTACTATGTATTACCCCAAAAAAGCAGTCGGCTTACTTTATGTTTATTATCTTTTTGCCCTTCGGCCATGGACCCCAGTTATCTTAATCTTTGACCCAACTTCAGACCACCCCTACTTTGTTTTTATGACAATAAACATACGTCAAACATTATATTTGGATTACTTTTGAAGTTTCTTACAAACTATGTCTCAAACACATATCATTCGGTATACCCATCATAAGTATGAGTAAAACATTCATGAATATAAGACAACATTACACGGAAGAGCTCATGACTCAAACTTAAACTCAAACTCACACTCAAAGCATTTATTTCAAATAAACCAATTACAGGCACTTTTGAATTGTCAAGGGTTCGGTCTGTCAGAAAGATGAAGCTAGTTGCAGATGAGATGACCAGTCCCTTCTGACGGCGCCCGTTCACGAACATGACGCATGGCTAAGTAATAACAGCCGCACGGGTCGATCCATCAGCCATCCATTAAGCTACGCTTGCCGGGGTTGGTTCGTGGATGGGTGACCAACTGTACATACCGAGATTCCTGCGTGCCTCGGAAGGCACGTTGCTGTTAGTCCCGGCTGTTATCTGGGGATCTTTGACAGTCGTTACGTCTCGTCAGAAACCCGAAAGTCTGACAACCAGTCTTACCAAGGAGTATCGTATTACCCAGTTACTAGGTTATAGAGGTAAGATAGGTAATCTCTCCATGTAAAATACTGGTATTCAGCTGCATCTGGTTAGACTGGAAGGCGACCCCATCATAGTGGGGAAAAGGCTAGTCGGATTGATTTTAGATTACACGCTTCACTTACACCTTGGATTTGGATGAAGCAACCAAATGCATTGTTGCCAACGCGGGTAGAACTTGAATGAGATACTAGAGCTTGGAGATTGACACAAGCAAAGACTTTAATGGCCAACAGTGGTTAACTCGGCCTGTGGATGATGATGATGCATAACCAGCCTATAACGTTGCCACTGCTGGGATACAATCCTCCTCTTTCCGTGACAGGGAATGGACCGTAATCCACCACCCAGGCCCAGTGCGGGTTGGTGAATTTCATATGTGACTTAAAAAAAAATAGTACTAAGACATGCCGGTTTCCTCACGATGTTTTCCTTCACCGTTTTGAGAGCAGTGGTGATGAAATAATTTACACAAAGTAAAGTGCCTGCTTGGGTTCGAATCCACGACCAACTACAACTAGTAAGTCGCGGCCGTGACCACTGGACCACCACTAGTTTCTCTAATGATGATCTAAATTCAGCTTTTAATTTCTGCGCCTTTTAATCAATTTTGTTGAAACGAAACATTGCCATACTATTTTGATGCGACTATCATTACAAGCAAGCCAATTTAGAAACTCATAATTGTTATCCGCAATATCTCAAAACCTCAGTCCAGTTTCTGTAAATGGCAGACCTTTCAGCTGATGTTTATGTTCCATTCTCTCATTTAACATTATAAACAGACAAAGTTAGCCCCCGGCTAGTAGAATCTCTTAGTGTTTATGTTGTTCGCTGATGGTAGAGATAAACTAAGAATTGCTTTGATTGCAATGTTTTTGAGTGCATATTGCAATTTGCAGTACAATAAAGATAGATTGTATGTATACAAGTGAATTAATTGTTTTAGTTTCAAATAGATAGACATCATCTTGGGTTTGACTACAGGAATTTCGCTAGTAATTGGTACACGATAAATTCCAGTGTTCCTGGTTTCGTTTATAGACATAAATCTCACTTAAACACATACCCAGATATATCAACTGCATTTCATTTTACCCAAAGGCAATCGGAGATGATATTTCATCCGCTTGCACCCAAATGAACAATTGAGCACAAAAATTGTTCAATTTTAACATTGCAATTAACTCTCAGGGATAAAATTGGCCCTGTACTGCATGCGTTTACTGTAACGGCTAGGGCTGCGCAGGGTAGGCTGCGCAGGCCGTTAACTGATAGGTAGGTAGATATTTATTGAAATAGCCGGATAGGTTAATACATATTATTATATTTTAGGTAGTAGTAAAAAACTCGGCTAGGGCGTGGGTAAGGTCCCAGTGACCTTCCTTGCTGAGCACTCGCACACTTATAAAAGGAAGGGTACCGTCCTTGGCAGACGTGAGGACCTGTTCAGCACAAGCTCAGCAGTAGGCCAGACGGCCTTCGTAAAACCGCTGGTAGTGAGCGTCGGTAGCAATTGGAGTACCTGTCAGCTCAGGCTCTGCAGGTAGCTTGGTAGGCAGGTAGGGCAGGCCTTCAGACCTCGGTAAGTATCGTGCAGATCTAGACAACGGGTCCTGCCGTCAGCCCGTACGAAGAGCCCCTACATTCGGGGCACATAGTTTTAATTAGAGGATTATCCGCTAGTATAGCTGGTTGCAGATCAAATGCTAGAGTATCCATAGCAAACCAGTATTGTACCATGTTTTTAGTGATGTGGTTAGGAACTCACTAGTTAGCATCACTCGACTATTTACAGTTGAGACCGCTCACAACGCAACATTACGAACACACTAATTCGTACGCACATGATTTATTTGCAGACAAATATTTAACGATAAAAACAGCATCTCGCGCCTTTTTCCAAGATAGGTAGGCTGATAAAAATGGACGCTCCGTAGGGTAGGGTTCCGTACCTCAAAAGGATAAAACGGAACCATAGAGAATCACTCGTGTGTCTGTCTGTCTTTCTGTCTGTCTGCCCGTCTGTCACAGCCAATTTACTCCGAATTGAATGGCCCAATTAAGTTCAAATTTGGTACTCTTATGTATTTCTGTGACCCAAACACGGACGTGTAACGTAAATAGATGAATTTTGAAAATGTAGGTAACTTTTAAGGGGCAAATAAGAAAATTTCAAACGAAAGTTTTGCGATCTGTACCATGTGACATATCTGCAACTGCGAGGACTTGTTGCGAGGATTGCAAATACATTTTTTTATAATTTTATAATAAATATTTTTAAAGATATTTAAGAAAGTAGATGAAAATTTACCATTCCCCCCTTATCTCCGAAACCACAGAGCCTAATATTTTGAAAAAAATGCAGAGAATAGTTCCATGCTCATAAATTACAGGAAAACCTATAAAAAGTCTATGATCCTAAAATAACATAGCAAAGCACTCAATATTGTGCGTACAAACTTACATTTGCAGTTAGAATGTACGGAAAAACATGTTTTTCTTGCGATAAATTCATCTCAACTACGGAACCCTTCATTGTGCGAGGTCCGACACGAACTTGGCCGGTATTTTGGTCTTACGCGCGCCGATTGAATAGATACCGATATACCTATCTACTAAGCCCCCAACATAAAATACAATGAATCCAGTTCAAATTCATTAGTCCTCTACCTACTGGTTTACATACGAGTAGAGACAGCAGAGCTGGCCCAGTGGTAACAGCCCCGACTTACGAGTTGTATGTCGTAGGTTCGGACCCAGGCTGGCGCTTTACTTTGTGTAAAATAATTTCTTCACCACCGCTCTCAAAACGGTGAGGAAACCTGCATGTCCTAGAACCAAAAAATTCGAAGACATGTGACATCTACCAACCCGAACTCGGCCCGCGTGGTATATTATATCTCACTCCCTCTCGAAAAGAGGAGGCCTGCGTTCCAGCAATTATAGTATATATTACAGGCTGATTATGTTACTGGTTTATGATTGGCTGTTCATCATCATGCATTGTTTTGCTTACATGAAAATAATAATACGCTGGTTAAGTTAATCCGAGTATGATTCAAAACAATGGACCCTGGGAAGATAAAAATTTAAATTCACATAAGGTCAGACAATATTTGCTTAATATGTTAATCTCCACGGCATTGTGTAAGTGGTAATAATAACAGCGTGGTTCCTCTTTTCTCTGTTTGGGAACATACGTCAGAATAATGCCGGGTAAATTACTTAATTTAAATTTTCATACACTTGGACTCTGGGTTTTAATAGAATGTCCTCCTAGATGTAAGTCGTACGGTTAGAAGTTGATTGTAATAACTGGAGCCTCAGCTCAAATTGAGTTAAAATAGCAAACTCGCAGTTCCGAACTTTAAAAAAACCGAAACCTTTCTTTGTCACTGAGGTGTTTTTACTAACATAGTGATCGGTACAAAAACTAGCCTTTTTTATGATGCTTACCTTTCCAAAGTTCAAGTACAAGCTAAATACATACGGAAATATTCTGAGATATGAAACTGCTTACAACATGATAATATGCTTAAAGGAATCCGAGAAAATAGCGTCATGAATAAAGATTAACAATCGTTAAGCGACTTTCTGAACCCCGACAAAGGAAGATATTGAGATAAAACGAAATTTAATAAGCGATATTGTCTTTCAGAATCAGAATCAGAATCAGAATCAGAAATCATTTATTTGCAAAGAATGTAGGTAACAAAACATAGTTTTGATGGTGTAAAAAGAAGAAAAACAAAAGATCCAGCACATTCTACCGTATGGCATGCAACATTAAGCACTATCACAATCATAATTATTGCAAATTATAGCGCGACCCCTATTAGAGTCAACTCCCCGCACTTCTAGAGTTCGTCGTGTGCCGGCGAGGTTACGTGACTAGTAGCCGGCACAACACTATCCATGTCGCCCGCGGCCCCGCGCTGCTAGGCCAGTCAGTTGCAAGCACCCAATAATCGCGCACGCGCTCGGCGACCGTACTCTTGCGCCTCGCGAGCGGTCCATTTATGTTTTTACTTTAAGTTCTGAGTTATTTCATGTCTATTTCATTTCGTTGCATATATACCAATATACACAGTTTACACGCACAATAGTTGGAGTTTTCTTTGTGTAAAGTACCCCGACTATAACTGGCGTCCCAACGTGCGGCCGTGTTTCGAAAAAACGGTTGTAAAACATTATTTCGTGTAAGATTGTTATTGTGTATAACAACGTATGTGTAAAGACTCGAAAAACAGTGTGTGAAGTGTCGAAAACAGTGACTTTCTCGGGTTTTCTTCGTGCGGCGTTATATACCTACTCGTTATATACTTCGCCCGCGCCGCCCGCAGTTTCGTTACGTTTTGTGCACACAACATTATTTTTAAAGAACTTTTAGCATATTTTGGTGTAATATAGTGACTATACAGTGGATTTAGTGTTACGAACTAGTTATTTCACGTTTTAGTCGTTCTAGTGTCTTCTTATTTACTTCCTAGAACAGTCGTGTAGGTACCTACCTAGTTCGAAATCCATGGAACATTCTTGAACATTGTTTCGTTTACTGTGCTTAAATTTTACGAACTTGATGTTAGTATTTACGTTTAGTCATCCTAGGTTATAGTACTTTAGTTTAGGTTACCTAGGTCGTATTCTTACAATTCGTAACCTAATCCTGTGAACATTTTGTGTACAGAGTATTGTTTATAGTGACGCTTCGTGCGAGTTGAGACTTTATAGTGTAGGTATTTAGGTTATTTAGAATACCTAGAACACTGACTTGCGTCGAACATTAGTGTAAACAATAACTTTGATTATTAAAACAGTTTCTTGTGTGATAGTTACCTAATTTTATTAGTTGTATTGTTGTGTATTATTAGGGTAAGAACATTCGCGTAAGCTTTTATGAACGTTGTTTACGAAGTTACGCGTT
Organism: Agrochola macilenta; assembly: GCA_916701695.1. Taxonomy (NCBI): domain Eukaryota; kingdom Metazoa; phylum Arthropoda; class Insecta; order Lepidoptera; family Noctuidae; genus Agrochola; species Agrochola macilenta. The sequence goes on along the minus strand of OU753564.1, from coordinate 5,159,345 downwards.
GTGTACGAACAGTTGTCGAACTTTAGTGACGAGCTAGGTTACCTAGGTACACCGTTACCTATTTGTTGTGTCGGAACGTTGTTTACAGTGCTTATAAGACATGGTGCTAACACGGTCTCGTACGAATAGTGCTTCGCGTGCTACGCAGCAGCCTGTAGATACGGATACTACGGCGGGTGAGCAGTTAGACGGTACGATGCCGTCTACTTCAGATGGCCGCGCATTTTTCGTTGACGTGCGATCGTCGACGCCGCCGCTGGCTGGACCCCCGTCCGCCAGCGCCTCGGCTCCATCACCACCGCCGCTGTATGGGCGTGAGCTGCCTGGGTACTCGCAGATGCCGCAGCACGGGCATGCTCCGCCCGTCACCACACCGCAGCCACCGATGTCCGCACCTATCGTGATGACGGACCAACAACTGGTATTCCTCTTGCAAGCCTTACGGTCACAGCCGCCTACACAGGGCGCGCCACTACCGCTGACGACGTCTGTGAGTACAAACTTGGCTAATTGTACTGCGAGATTTAATGGTGCTGGCGATGTTATGGTATTCGTGGATGCTGTGCAGATATATAAAGACTGTGTTGGCGTTCACGACGATATGGCTCTAAGAGGCCTGCCAATGCTGCTTACTGACTTTGCGGCTACCTGGTGGCAAGGCGTCAAACATTCTGTCACAAATTGGCAGGAGGCCACCCATCTACTTCGTCAAACATTCGGTCCACGCCTCCCACCTCATAGATTATATAGAGAAATGTTTAGTCGAGAGCAGGGTGACGAACGGACAGATGTCTTCGTGTGTAGGATAAGAGCTATAATAGCCCAACTACCGCTGCACACGCTACCTGAAAATCCAGTGCAGCTGGATATGGTGTACGGATTGCTCCATAGGAGAATCCGGGAGAGGGTAACACGGAGTGCCTTCACTTCGTTCGCCGAGCTGCTACAACAGGCTCGAGTAGTGGAGGATGTGCTCGAAGAAGTTTGCGCCGCTGCGCCGACAAAAAGGCACACTCCTGCATCTGCTGCCCCGCCGCCTCCGCTACCGCATGCCTCTGGACATGCATCGACGTCTTCACCTAGTGCTGCGGTTAATAAAGAAGAAAAAGCACCACCAAGCAAGGCTAGACCTAGGTGCGCATTTTGCAAGATGTTTGGACATGTCAAAGATGACTGCAGGAAACTAGAAAATCGGAATAAGACGACTGCTGAACCGGTCAAGAGCGAACCAGTTACGACCCGATCGGAGCTGCGCCCGTCCGTAGCGTGCTTCGGATGTGGTGCGCCCGGGGTGATACGTTCAAACTGCACAGTGTGTAAAGGGAAACGCACTGCATCGCCGATCAAGACCACCGCATTCCAATCAGTGACAGTAAAAGGAAATGTGTTAAACCCGCGTGTGCGCCCTATTTTTAATGTGCAGGTGTTCGGTGCAGTAGGTACCGCGTTACTAGACACGGGCGCGAAACAATGCGTTGCTAGCGATAGTTTAACAAGACATTTGCGGGCTAATGGTCAAATATTTAAGAGTTGCGAAATAGAGCTAAGATTTGCGGACGGAACCCAACGTTCTCAAACCGTAGAAACTGCGGTAGTAAATGTAAAGGTGCAGGGAGTTACAATAAGCACTCTTTTTATGGTCTTGCCTGGCGCAACCGATTCTTTACTAGGTATGAACTTCATAGAAGACGCTGGCATGATACTCGATTTCGAAAGGAATTGTTTCTCGTTACGCGATACAGGCTTCTATAAGCTACAGTACGAACGCGAGGACCAAGTTGCGGTCAGTTCGACGATTGGCCTCCGCGAATGCGAGGGCATACTCCTATCACCATCTGATAGGGACAAGTTGGCTGCACTGTTGGAAAATAACGCTGATATCTTCAGTGCAGGGGGAGGGCCTACGCCCTTCGCCTTGCACAGGATAGACACGGGTAACGCCACGCCTATCGCAACACCCCCTTATCGACTGACTCCTGCTAAGAAGGAGAAGATAAGAGCTGAGATTGATAAGATGTTGGAACTGGAAGTAATAGAAGAAGCTGAGTCAGAATGGGCTTTCCCAGTCGTATTAGTCCCCAAAAAGAATGGTGAGACCAGATTTTGCGTCGATTATAGAAAATTAAACGCTGTGACGCGTACGGACAAATATCCGCTGCCATTAATCGATGACATAATATCTTCCACAAAGAGTAATTGTGTGATGTCCACCATCGATCTAAAATCTGGGTACTGGCAAGTGGAAGTAGCTCCAAAGGACAGACCCAAGACTGCATTCGTTTCACCGTGCGGAACGTTTCAATTTAGGCGCATGCCATTTGGCTTAAAGAATTCGCCGTCGACATTTCAACGGTTGATGGATCGTTTTCGGTCTGGACTAAAAGACGTAACAGTTGTGGCGTATTTAGATGACATCCTCGTAATTTCTGATAACCTGGATGTGCACCTACAGGATCTGCATCAGGTATTTGATCGCCTTCGTCAATTCAACCTCAAAGCAAACCGCGAAAAGTGCGTATTTGCCAGGGAAAGAGTTACTTATTTAGGGCACGTTATTACGGTCCAAGGTATCGAACCTGATCCAACCAAGGTCCAAGCAGTCGTGGAAATGACACCTCCTAACAATGTAAAGGAACTAAAAAGTTTTTTACAAACCTGTTCCTGGTTTAGAAAATTTATTACACAATTCTCGGAAGTAGCCCAGCCGTTGACTGACCTAACCAGGAAAACAAAAGCTTGGAAATGGGGTGAGAAAGAGTTCGCCGCCTTCAACGAGCTCAAACGGAGACTCACAACGAGTCCAATCCTGCGCCAACCAGACTTCGACCAGCCTTTTATTCTACGCACAGACGCCAGTGGGTATGCCCTAGGTGCAGTGCTCGTGCAAGGTCCTGATCCGAAGTCTGAGAAACCTATCGAGTATGCAAGTAGGTTATTGACGGCAGCAGAACGCAATTATTCCACGACGGAGCGGGAAGCGTTGGCTGTGGTGTGGGCCCTAGATAAGTTTCGTGGTTATCTCGAAGGCGCCCAAGTCCGTGTTGCAACCGACCACCAACCGCTGAAGTGGCTATTGTCTGTAAAGACACCCAGTGGCCGCCTAGCACGGTGGGCCCTGAAAATTCAAGCTTATAATCTTGATGTGGATTATACGCCTGGGAAAGCTAATGTAGTGGCGGATACACTTAGTCGTCCCGTATGCCAGCCATCGATGGACGAAAATCCCGACTCTACCTGCGATCTGTGCCCAGTCTCAGTAGACCTACCTCACCGTAGTTCCAAGGAGTTGCGAGCAGCTCAGCTCGAAGATCCTGAACTTAGGAAGATACTCACGGACTTTGAAGAGGGTGATGCTGCCGCTCGATGGACAGATCGAGGCTATTACCTTTCAAACGGAGTCCTTTTCCGTTTTGATCCGGATGGTGAATCCGAGGAGCCTCAGCTGGTAGTACCAGACTCTATGCGCACCGAGATCTTGAAAGAGCTCCATGATGCACCCACCGCCGGTCATTTGGGCCTGGAACGCACTCTTACAAAGATCAAAGAACGATTTTATTTCTCAAATATGCGTCAATACGTGGCAAAGTATCTCAAGGCCTGCGATCTCTGCCAGAAGTTTAAGCCATCTAATCTTAAACCTGCTGGTCTACTGCAAACCCCTGTCCCGCAGCAACGCTTCGAAGTCCTCGCCATGGATTTATTTGGTCCTTTGCCTGAGGGTAGCAAGGGTGAGAAGTGGATCGTCCTAGTTGAAGATACTGCGAGCAGATGGGTAGAATTGTTCCCGCTGACCGAGGCCAACGCAGAAAGTTGCGCTAGAGTATTGATAGAGGAGGTTTTCATGAGATATGGGTTTCCCCGTAGAGTACTCTCAGATAATGGAACCCAATTCGTTTCAGCGGTTATGCAAAAAGCAATGCACGTTCTCGGTGTACATCAAAATTTGACTCCTGTCTATCATCCCGAGGCCAACCCAGCGGAACGGAAAAACCGCGAGATGAAGCAGATGTTGGCGATCCTGATAGATCCACAACACCGTCGTTGGCCGGAAGTGTTACCTGCTGTGCGATTTGCTTTAAATACGGCTCCTAACCGAGGTACGGGACACTCTGCCGCTTTTTTAACGTTTGCGCGCGAGTTCCGGTCCCCGGTGGACGTTGCCCACGACTTGCGAGCGGTCGTAGAGCAAGAAAAATACGTACCCCAAATCACGCCATATTTACGGGACTTTGTATGCCGCCTGCAAGAGGTGAAGTGGCATGTCGAGCGCCAGCAGGATATTCGTAAAGATGCAGCCGACAAAAACCGCCGTACAGGACCCAAGTTTCAGGAGGGTGACCTTGTATTCGTAGATAGCCATCGACTTAGTCAAGCCGCAAAAGGCTTCACCAGTAAGTTTGCCCCGAGACGAGAGGGTCCATATCGCATTAGTAAAGTTGTTTCCGCAACTACTTACGAGGTTGTAGATAAAGAGAGCGAGCCTCGGGGGAAGTATCATGCCAGCCTCCTAACACCGTATGTAGGTGACTCAGACGTTGTCGTCCATGGTAGGAAGAAAGGCCGACCTTGTAAACTTTCGGTTGCCAAGCCAGCTCCAGAGCCTTCAGCTGACTTGGAGGGGGAGGATATAGCGCGACCCCTATTAGAGTCAACTCCCCGCACTTCTAGAGTTCGTCGTGTGCCGGCGAGGTTACGTGACTAGTAGCCGGCACAACACTATCCATGTCGCCCGCGGCCCCGCGCTGCTAGGCCAGTCAGTTGCAAGCACCCAATAATCGCGCACGCGCTCGGCGACCGTACTCTTGCGCCTCGCGAGCGGTCCATTTATGTTTTTACTTTAAGTTCTGAGTTATTTCATGTCTATTTCATTTCGTTGCATATATACCAATATACACAGTTTACACGCACAATAGTTGGAGTTTTCTTTGTGTAAAGTACCCCGACTATAAAATCTATATTAATGAATAAGTGTCAGGTAATCAGTTTTTAATGTCTTTAACCTAACTTCTTGAAAGTTAAATTCACCGGGAAAATAATAGTCATAGTATATAAAATTAGAATCAAACTTAACAAAATGAAATATTATTGAGCAATTTCATCATTGTCATTGTGTCATTTAAAAATTCACTAACAGCGTAATAGCATTTTTCAACTAGTAGTTTCGTTAATTTCTTTTTGAAAGAATGAGATGTATAATTTTTAATGTCATTAGGTATTTTATTGTAAATAACTGGTCCCATATGCATAATATTTTTTCGTAATAATGCTGTTTTGAAACTGCCTGTATGTAATAGACCTTTGTATTGGGATCTCATTAATGCCGTCTTGAAGAATGATTTATCATTGTTTCAAAAAGATTTCTGTTCGTTTTAACAAATAATGCTACCTCCAGAATATAAAGCGATGGAAAGGTTAATAATTTTAAGGATTTAAACATAGGAATACAGCTGTCTGTTGAATTGATGCCGGTCATTGATCTAATGCAATATTTTTGGGCTCTGAATACCCTTTCTCGATCACTGCAGTTCCCCCAAAATATTACTCCGTATCTTAAAATAGAGGCAACCAGACCATGGTAAGCTATGATGATGGTGCCAGTATTAACTTTTTTCGACAAGTTGTAGAGAATATAAGCTCCTCTACTAAATTTTTTGCAGACTTCTTCTGCCTGCTGTTTCCAAGATAATTGGCTGTCAATTACTATCACTAAGAATTTAGCAACATTTGTTGTTCATTTCCTTTACCAAAAGGCAGATAAGTTACAAAACTTAACTTTGAAATCGCGAGGATAAAGTGGGGAACGTGTCTCAATGTTCTCTTTTTTTAATTTTTTATTGCATTAACATTAAACAATATTGTTATAAACAAAAGCCCTAACTTTATTTGCTATCGATTTCCGAAAAAAACCGCCTGATATCATTAGTTAAATATAATTATATTTCTTTAAAGATATGGGTACCTGAAACATGGGTATCTTTAGTTAGACAATCAGTTTACAAAAAACAATGATGACATACGCACTCGCAAAAAAACATTCTCAAGGTCAAAGTTTTCAAAATGCACAATAATACCTTCTGTCAAAATGATACACAAAAATGTTTTGTTTATAGGTAATGAGCACACCGTCTGAAGTAGGATGATATTAGACACAGAATCAACCAAATGACACTTAAGTCTTTTCTTTAGAACACAGTAAAATATCTGCAAGATTTTTCCTTTAAGGGAATTAAGGTGGAAAACATTTCAGAGTCACAGGTTGTAAGCTGTTGGCATATTGACGTCACATTTTCCTGTAAGTAAACTTGTTACATGTATTTAAGTACAGAAAGGGCTTTCTTGTGCACCTTTTTTATTTTTTTATTCAGGGTGGGAAGTTATCAAATAACTTCCCCCGCTCTGGGCGGAGCGGGACGGCGAGTCAGACTCTTACTGACAAAAACCCACCCATGTTCCTTCAGTTGCCTGTACATTGCCAGGGACCACGGTATCCCTTTCGAACTTTCCCGCGACCCCGGCAGGCATCGGTCCTAGCAGACCCCTTCTGTTGTGCTGACATCTCTTTGAGTCGCGTGTAGAACACAACGGGCCGTTGACCCGGACCTGGTCCTTATCGGACGGCGAAGGGTTTCGTAAAAGGCTTATTTACATTAAAAGTATATCTTTGAAAATATTAAATGAACTAGGGTCACCAGAAAAAGGCAGCCGGATAGCTGCGGAATGCGGTGAACCGGATTTTGAGGGATGCAATCGGGAGAAGCCTATGTCCAGCAGTGGTCTGTTATGTTGGTTCTACAATCCAAAAAAAACAACCGACTTCCGAAAAAAACACTACAAAGTGAAAAGTCGGTGTCTTGGGTTTATCATTTTCGTTTTTTGCCACCGACTTCCGAAATGAAAGTTATTTTTCACTTTGTAGTGTTTTTTTCGGAAGTCGGTTGTTTTTTTTTGTAAAAAGTTTTTATTTTTCACTTTTTAGTTGTGGTACCTACTCGTACCCCACACAAATTCGAATACCAGTACCTGTTATGTAAATAACAGTCACAGGAAGTTATCATCATATCAACCACATATACTAAGTGGGAAAAATTGTTATTATTGAAGCTTACTCAAAAACTATCCGAGCAAAGTTAATAAAATTTATATGGGACCAATCCGAGAGCATACCCTTTCAAACAAAAAAATAATTTTCAAAATCCGTCCACAATTGACGGAGAAATCGGCGGACATACATAAAAAAAAAACATACATACGGGTCGAACATATAACCTCCTCCTTTTTGGAAGTCGGATAAAAATAATAAATTTGATACGTGGACTTTGGGTACTTTTTACATACATACGTAACTTCACGCCTTCTTCCATTGGGGTGAGCTGAAACTACAGAACGCCACCTGAAACGATCCTCACATACTCATTTTGCCTCGTTTACGTTCATACATCTGGTGATACACGCACGCTGGTTACGAGTCGCCTTCATCCTCTCTCCTATTATCATTTAATTAACTTTGCTGTGCCCGACAGGGTCCATGATTGATACAATGTCTAACATACCAACTGTTTTATCTCACATTATGGAATGCAATAAAGTGTTGAGTATTGAGTATTGAGTATTGAGTACTACGCACCTGACCTTTCTAAAGAACGTCACCAATAAGGTCACTCCATGCTTTGTAAATACCATTTGTTATTCGCCTTTTATTTAGACTCTCAACAGAACCAAACCACCTAATCATAAGTACTTTTAAATTTTTGTCACTACATCTTCTTTAAAACCGCACTTTTTATCCCCAAAAATTACAAAAATGAGGGGACGCGAGCAAAGTTACTCCTAAACAAAAACACAGAAAAGATAAAACATTTTATATTTATCTTTCTTCATTTCCAGATAGTCATAAATATAAATAAGCGATGTGTATGGCTTAAAAAAATATGATCGTACCTTCCTTCTCCTTCGGTTTACGTTTATGGCAAATCATTTCCGTATCCAAGAAACGGATCCCGGTGAATACGCACAGATACGACATGTTTATTCGCTTCCTTGTAATAAGAAAACGAAGAAATCTTATCAAAATACATCGTGTCATATTCTATAAGCGTTGACTGCCAAAAGAGTTCTTGGAAGAATTACCTATTTTTCTACTCGTGATTTGTAGTATGATTTTTAGGGTTCCGTACCTCAAAAGAAAAACGGAACCATAAAGGATCACTCGTGTGTCTGGCTGGCTGGCTAGGTGTCTGTCTGTCCGTCTGTCACATCCAATTTGCTCCAAATCTACTAGAACAATTGAGTTGAAATTTGGTACACATATGAATTTCTGTAACCCAAATACGGACGTGTAACGTAAATAAATGATTTTTTAATATAGGAGTCACTTTTCGGGAGCAAATTGGAAAATTAAAGAAAAATATTTGCAAACTGTACCATGTGACATATCAAATGAAAGGGCTTGTTGTGAGAATCTCAAATATATTTTTTTATCATTTTAAAATAAATACTTTTTTTTTTTTTCAGCATTTTCGTCTTAGAAGTAACGGAGATAAGGGGGGTTATCTCCGAAACTACTAAACCGAAAATTTAGAAAAAAATAAAGAAAATAGTTCTAAACTTATACATAGATATATACGCAGATGACTTGCAGCTCTACCGACATTTTACTGTGGCTGATGCGGGTACTGCAATTGCTGCTATGAATCGTGACCTGGCTTGTATCAGCGTTTGGGCTAAGTCATTTGGTTTGCAAATCAATCCAACTAAATCCCAGGCCATGATCATAGGCAGCAGATTCGTCCGCAATGCGGCTGATGTTACATCTCTAATGCCTTTATATCTCGATGGTGTTCGCATTGACTACACCGAAACCGCCAAAGATCTGGGTGTAATTCTTGACTCCAATCTTTCGTGGCGTGCTCAGGTCAATGAGGTTAGTCGAAAGGTACATTTCTCCTTTCATTCGTTGATAAGCCTTCAAAGTCTTCTGCCCTTGAAGACTAAAATTTCTTTGGCACAAACACTTATTCAGCCGATTATAGATTATGCCGACGCCTGCTACCTGGATGCTACTGAGGAGCTATTAAATAAGCTTGAGCGCTTGCAAAACTTGTGCATTCGCTTTGTTTTCGGTCTAAGAAAGTATGACCATGTTTCTCACCTTCGCAGGGAACTCAAGTGGCTCCCAATCCGCCTTCGCAGGAACACTCGGATTTTATGTCTCGTTTTCAACATCTTACACAACCCGTCTTATCCTTCCTACCTGCGTGAGCGTTTTTCTTACGCACGCCCTAGCGACGCTCCGTGTAGATCACACCTTAGATCCCTCCTTAAATCTCATCCTCATAAGACAAGCTACTATTCTTATTCCTTCTCTGTCCATGCAGTAAGTCTGTGGAACTCACTTCCGCCTAGCATTCGTGATTTAAAAACTGTTTCACAATTTAAATATCGAGTAAAAGAGCATTACCTTTCCTCTCTACTGTGAGTATTTATATACCTATAATATGTATGTTTATTTTATTTAAGCTTTATGTATTTATTTAAGTATATGTTAATTTATTACGATATACGTGTAGGTATATTTTATATTTTTTAGTTTAAGACTTCGCAAATTCATATTTTTTTCTCTTTTTGTTCTCACACACTATTGTCTACATTTCTTTCTCATTTCTCCTTTCGCAGGTCTGCTGGAAGAAATTTCTTAAGAAATAAGCAGTACCTTTGTACTCAAATTATAATTATGTCATATCGCTATGTATTTTACTGTGTGTACATAAATAATAAAATAAATAAATAAATAGATTACAGGAAAACCTATATGAATTCTATGGTCTTAAAATAACATAGTGATTCTCTCAATATTTTGCGTAGAAGCTTACAGTTGGAATGTATGGGGGAACATGTTTTTCAACTACATTGTTAAGTTTGTCCTTGGGGTTAGTCATCTCAATTACGGAATCCTTCATTGTGCGTGGTCTGACACGTTCTAGGCCGGTTTTTCTCTTTGAAACTACATAAATTAAGAAGAAAGTTCTAGCGCCTGTACTGTTATAATAGAAAATACAGATGGTAAGTACTTTTAGTTTACTCATCTACCTTGCCTTTTCTCAACAATGTTCTAGTCAGCTTCCAGTAACCGGATGCAGCTTAATACTAGTACTTTACGTACAACTGCTTATCTGACCACCACAACCCAGTTACTGGGCAAACACGATACCCTTTTGCAAGAGTGGTTGTCAGGCTTTCGAGATTCTGACTACCAGTAACGACTGTCAAACATCTACAAATGACAACCGGGACAAACTGGTTAACGTGCTTTCCGATGCACGGAGGCACTGATTCTCGGTATGTATTGGACAGTCACCCATCCCAGCTTTGATTAACCTTGAAAATCTGCGGGGTAATTGTGTAGCACACTAACAGTAGCAATGGCTTTCATTATGATAGTTCAACAACATTAATTGCGTTATTTACGTTGTTGAGCACACAAATATAATTATAATAAATAAATAATTTATTTTCCAAAAGCTTAACTTTAGACGCATGAGGAACAGGGTGTAAAGTTCACTCATCCTCTATAGAAAAGGGAGGATCCTCCGAGCAGACGGGTGTCGTGTCTGGCGGGCAACTGCCCGATGATTGATGTCGGGAAAGTTACATATATGGTGTTCGCGCGGTAAACTCTAATTGCGTGATGCAGGATTTGTGTGACGTCAGGATTTTGAGTGACGTCAGGTATTTGATGCGTAGTTCGCATGTGGCAATGTAGATGCCGCAACAGTACAAAGTAGGTATGCGCAGCATTTACAGCTAGGTGGAACCTGTGTTACGGGGGTCATCAATCCATTATGAAGCAATTAAATGGATTAGCAATATCCTTCAAAATCATTCAGATTGTGATTGGAAGCATGTTTCGCAATTAGGGTGATGTACGGCTGTTATTATTTAGCTACGAACCTCTCTCTTATTTTTAGTTTAATCACTACCCTTAATTGCCTCTGAAGAAAAGCAGAAATCAAAAGAAGGAACAATAATGGTAGAAAGAAAGTATATTTATAAGCCATAGAACACACAGCTAGAAAATAAGTGAGAACGTTCTTAAAAGCACTAGAAACCCGATAGAGCGAAGCAACTTGCATAAATAAAAGACACCTTCATATTCGAGCTTTCAAAATTTCGTGTAAAAACGTATTTCAGCATAGAATCAGCTTTTGTGTCGGTGAAAGCGCTTTTTAGCTACGAACACGTAATGAATGGGCTCCAATTTGTATGCATTAGGTGCTCGGTTGCCGCTGCAACTTCCCACCTATTCGATAGGTTACGTTCAAACTCATTTAACACATTTCTACCTTCTCTTTGACACTTTCTACCCGGGGTGTCTCGTCTATTTTCTTTGAGGCGTCTATTATATTTCCGAGAACTATGTCATATTTCGGCCTCTGACCCACCGCGTCGCATCCCATCGCCCGCCCGCGCTTTTACTTCGTTTTTGCTTAGCGTTTTTTTCTGTTTTCTTTTTCGTTTTGCTCGGCTCTAAACTCGGCCTATATAACCTTTCTCGAGAATTGAGCTACACAATCCAAAAATATTTTTTCAAATCCGACTGGTAGTTCAGGAGATTACATCCTTCATACAAACAAATAAATTTTACCTCTTTATAATATTATTATTATACAGGGTGGCATGACATCGACGCGAAAACTGTTAGTTGAAATTTTTCGTCGGTTTATTTAAAAAAAACTGCTTTTCCATACATTTTAACCGCGTAGGTAGGTATTACACTTTTCCAAAAAAAAGCAGGTTTTTTTTAAATATCCGATTAGATTTATCTTATTTTACTAACCAAAATTGCTACTCCTATCCTAGTTATTTTAATTGGTATTCATGTAAAGAATAAACTCTGCTAAGTAAACGGGCTTACTGTGCTCATAACATTTACTATCTTCGTTTATCAATCAATAAGTTATTATGTATACATTAAAAATAATAACAGCCGCACGGGTCGATTGAACGATAAGCTACGTTTGCCGCGGTCATTCGCATCTCTATGACAGTCATTACGGGTACTCAGAAGCCCAAAGGTCTGACAACCGCTCTTACCAAGGAGTACCGTGTTACCCATTAACTGGGTTGTATTCAGCTGCATCCGGTTAGACTAGAAGTGGACCCCAACATTGTCGGGAAAAGGCTACGCAGATTTAAAAATATCATTTGCGAAATTAATGTTTACCGGCTTTATTTGCAAATAATGTTTTATATTCTCCGCTTAACAAACACGTAATTTAAATGGGACATGCACCATTTTATGACGTCACAAGATTCATTCGATCGTAACACTTTTAAGAACTTTAACCCGACTTTAGAAGTAACTCGCTTCTTACTTTCAACTCATTTTATTTTTATTTTCCTGACATCAAGTCTTTTACTGTCCTGTAGAGGCAAAGGGTCTTTAAGATACTTTTATTTGTTTCTCTCCGTTAGTGACAGAGCAAAGTTTGTGTTTTCCCGAGAAGTTTTAAATAATTTCTTTTAAATTCAAATTAAAAATCTTTAATTCGAGCGAAGAGATTTTTTCTTCTTTGAAGTCGAGAGCTTCATAAAGGGTTAGTTACATTATTCTTAAAATTACGTGTTAGTAAACAACACAATACGATGACACATGTAACTGACAGCAGATAATTATATAAGGACAGTCCACTCTGTCAGCTGTAATTTTTTTTTGTCGGTCTCTCAGAACGTGACGTAGGTACCTATCACAATGCTTGTGCTCGTGATTTCATATAAACTTAGATCTATTTTGTTTTCTGATTACTCTTGCCTCTTGTCACAGAAAGTGAAGTGTTTCTGTGATAAATAAACCTATTTTTCTTTCTTTTCTAATGTACAGTCTGAAATGAATTGTTTATCAAATTGACACATTACATCAATTTGTCTTGTTATAGCCATTTCACACAGCTCCCAAAGAATGAGAGTTGTGATTTGAATATACGGACAATTTAAGTAGGTAGTCAGTTTGTTAAACATAATATCCCTGATTTTGCCTGCGTACACACTTATTTTTTACTTCGTCATACACGTACCGGTTGCAACTACTATGCAATTGGCTTTTTTAAGGGCATCCAAGACCATTTAGATCAGTGTATTGGTGTAATGTGTGATCCATCAAAAATATTCTCCTCGCGTGTGTATACGTAAACGAATAAAAATGCCAGAACGCCAACTGATACAATCCTTAGAAAGAAAAATAAGTTTATTTGTCATAGAAACACGTGCATAAAAAAAGACACAACATATTTGTGGCGGCATCTACAATCGCCACATGCAAACTACGCATAAAAGACCTGACGTCACACAACATCCTGCCGTCACACAAATCCTGCATCGCGCAATTAGAGTTTACCGCGCGATGGACATATAGGTACACAATCTCCAAACTTCAACCTCTGGGCAGTTGCCCGCCAGACACGACACCCGTCTGGTCGGAGGATCCTCTCTTATCTATTCAGGATGAGTGAACTTTACACCGTGTTCCTCATGCCACGAAATATTTAAATATAATCACGAGCACAAAACAGAATTAGTCGGCAGCTGCACGTCATGACTGTGACAAGAAGGCTTCCACTCAGCATTATACTGTGCTATGGGGATTCATAGCACAGCGCTGATTTTCAGTGATCACCCTTACATGAAGTGTGTAAGGATCGTAGCAGTTGGCGTTCTGTTGTTTCTGCCTACCCTTTTGGGAAGAATGCGTGAGTTTATGTATGTATGTAATATTATTCCAAAGAAAAAAATGTTTGACACGATCTGAAAATTGCTCTACAATGTTATATTTCTGATTCAGGATTCGAGATGACTTACATTTCGCTGTAAATTAAAGTGAAGCGAGTTGAGTGATTCAATTAAACGGTTTACCGCTCCGTGGCACAAGCTTGGAATGAAATGTTTTATTGATTAGAGAGGGCAATGTTTAATAAAAAATCTAAATGTTTTGCGACAACAGTAATATAGTATCTGAAAGGTGTAGTTTTTAAACTGAACAACTTTCTCCATGGGATCAACATCGTAATCGCGAAAAAATTATCAACAGTCCCATACAAAACTTCAATACCTACTCGACCCAAATGTATGAGACGGCAGATAATTTTTTCGCAATTACGATATTGATCCTATGGAGAAAGTCGTTCAGTTTGACGGTGTACAGGTACGTATGTTCCGAGTTGATATCGCATTAGTAAAGAAAAGTAAATTCATAAGCAACTATTATAGCCTTAATGGCTTAAAGCATGTTACCACTGCTGATTTGTGCAAAACAAATACTATTGTTTTATAATCTGCGTATACTGATTCAAAATGTATAAAAATTCACAGAGTACGTGTTTCATACGTTGCAACTAAAATAAAGTAAGCGTTAAAATCATGTTAACTTTATTTTCTGTAACTTTTATTTTTGTGTCTCATATACCTAGTAGGTATTTTATATCCCAAAACACACACAAAATTCCAAAAATTCAAATTCTAAAATCAATAGTCATTTATTATTTAGTCAAAATAGGCTGAGAATCAGCTCGTCAAAATTACATAAGACAGTCCCCCAAAATGCCCGCCCTTCACCACTTCCTAGTGCTTTAGCTGGGAAGAAGAAGTGGCGCAACAAACTCCCCAGCAGCACAGCTGTCTGTTCAGTTAGAAAAACTTGATTCTATAAATCAAAATAATTTACGTAACGCAACACAAAACATTAAATTAAATGATTTGCTATATTTCAGCTTGCACACGCCAATATACCAACAAAAAATATCGAAATATTTATTCAAGCAAAAACATTTTTTTTAAACGTAAACAGAACTTAATATCCGAATTAAAGCTTCCAGGCATAAATGAAAAGAGCAGTTTACTTCAAGGAATATTGGCACAAACAAGTAAACTGGGAAGCGCGACGTAAGTTTTACATCTTTTCGACGTCTGTTTAGGACCTGCAATGCGCAAGGTAAGGGCGCAGGTGTATTCTGTTCAAACGACTCGAAAACCTGCTGTTCCTGAGTTATTGACTGGTCTCATTTTTTAAACACAAAGGTTTTTGTCGTGAACTGTAACTGTTTACTGAAATAATGAAAAACAATGCGTTAACGGACTTTTAAATACATAATATAACATCACGCCTTGTTTCACCGAAGGGCTGGGCAGAGTTGTATCTATCAGCATATAATTATAAAGAAAGAAAGAAAGAAAATACATTTATTTAGCACAGACTAAAAACACACACAATATAATTTACACAGCAGATAAAAAATAAAAAAACAAATTAAAAGTGTAAAGTGCGATGTAAGCAGAAATTTGATGGGGAGTGTGCCTCAGGGCTGCGCTAAAAAGGCCCAGTTCAGCAAAAATGCCAGACAACTTTATGTAATGCCATGCTTTATGTAATTATGAACTTCGTTAGTTTATAATCTGTTCGTATTATTTCCTATATACCTATTATAAACTGTCGAAAAATTGTGAACTGCAACAAATCATTTACAATTTAACGCTTTATTTTACAATAGTTTATAATGTGTCCATGGGAAACCGACCAATTGTGAACTGGTATCAAACTATGCTTGTGACGTAACGCACCTTGCCCTAATACTAAATAGCCTGCCTATCCCAGAGCAACTTGGAAGTAGCGCTCGTTCGGCTCGCGCTGTTGGTTACAGTTCTAACTTAACCCAACCCATTTCACCCAGTTCAAGAATTTTCGACAGCTTATTATCTAACGGAAATAATACCGATAGATTATAAACTTATGGTTCTCACAATCTTACGGTGACATAATATTGTGAGAAGGAAGGAAATATAACAAAGTGTCAGTTTCTTCTAAAGTTGTCATTCGGTATTCAGCATATTAAGAGACTTTTTACTCATGAGATATTTTTTTTAAATTCTAAAATAGATTTCACACAATTTCGCAATAAAAGTTCCTTCGCCGTTTTTAGAGCTGTCATGATAAAATAAATTGCTCAAAGTGTCTGTCTGGATTCGAACATTTAGATCTCACGACCTGCAAATCATAAACGTGCAACTATAATGAACTATAACATCTAACTATGTACCAGGTAGTTCAAACATCCACTTCTCCGCCTGTTCCAGCCGCCTTTCAAGTTCGTCGATCCCATTGCACCACAAAAATCTTCCATATTTTCTAATAACCCATATTGTTCTTCAGCTCAGTGCTCATAAAACAGTATCTAGGTGTTATCCAAACATAATGACCATCTAAGAAGTAGTAAATAACGTTATCACAACAACGATATAGCTTATCTAGCCACTTTTACGGCTCGTAAAGACTATGAGATGGTACCTAATATTTTATATTTACTGAGAAAATCTAGACATGGGCATACAATATCACTCAAAACTTATAGCTTTAACAGCTATAAGTTTTGAGTGATATTGTATTGTGACAAGGTGTTAAAAAAATAACTTTACAAACTTTTAGAGGTGCTGTAGACCATCGAATTGAATTACTTTTATTATGGGAATAACTTTGAAATCGTGAAAAAAAACTGCCGTTCCTTAGTAAAGCGCCTCATATAGTTTCTTAAGTAATTTTTTTAACAACTTATATTATAATTCTTCTGTATGTCACTGAACTCTTCCTAAATGGCTGATTTTTTTGTGTGTTTTTGAGTACCCTGTATGGTTTAGGTTCATAATTGGACCCGATAGGTGGCGCTGTTTTGGCAGGACAACGTCTGTCGAGTCCGCTTGTATGCAATAAATAAATAAAAATGTGTATTTACTCTAGATTTCTTGGAGCGATCGTCAGTACGTTTCTTTTTTTTTCAAACCAATAACGTTTCTGCAGCGCATCATAAATTCTATAAGTAGGTACTAATAAAATATTCCACCAGACGAAAATATCTATTTTATTGATTTGGAACTTCCAGATGTTGAAAGCTAAAAATATTGATTAAGATAATCAAATAGCAGTATTTTCCGTCGGTAAAAACCGTAAAACCGGCTTAAATTAGCACACCCTCGTTTAAGACAAACTCTACTCGAGAAACCGGTCGAAGTGGCGGTGATTGAGGGAGGCCTATGTCCAGCAGTGGACGTCTTTCAGTGGAAATGATGATGAAAAAAAAATTCTCTACAAAATTTCGGTGAAGAAAAATAACAAAGTGTACTATTAGAGCCTCCAAATTAAATGTTACCACAAAAACGGTGATTTCTCAAACAAGCCCCTGCAGTTGACTATGGTGAGTCTACAGAAAAGCTCCCAGCGGGCAAACAATACTGCCATGCCCACCTAAAAATCTAAAAAGAGAGGTAGGCCGCTGCAGGTACAACTTAGTCAGGTGGCGGTACTCCGAAAAACCATAGTCCCACATCACAAACGATGCCTCACCTCTTGTCGTGCTCGCTGTGCCTATAAACACCTGCGCTATGGAAGACCTTTGCGAGGCCAACACTAACGCTGTCGAAGTAGTCGAATTCTACCCGAAGCTTATTTAGGTTATATAAATTGAATTATCAGTACGATGAAGAAGAAGATAGGTACCTACGAATATGGAATCGACCTACCCTACCTACGAATCTAATGAAAGACTATAATTTCTCTTAATGATCCTATATAATTATACAGGCCCTCACTTGAGCTGATAAATGCTCATCTTCACATGCAAATCATCTTAGGACTAAATAATTAAGTAAACAAACAGACTAAAGGATTCTCCGGAATTTCTTTTTCGACGAGTCAAACCTTATAAGATTCAAAAGGATTTTTGCCCATAGTGATTGATGAACTTCAGCACAGAGAGTGCTCCTCCCTCCAAATTATCGTAACACGACTTGATCGATTAGTCTTTGTATTTTTTTATTTTTATTAATTTAAGGTAGAATGTTGTTTTTGTTTCGTTTCTGAGTATTTTTATTATTAGATGATCTTATTTTTTTGTTTCCTTATTTTTTTTGGGTACTTTGTAAGCCTTTTCTAACAGCCTCTGTTTATGTTTTCAAAATAAGCGGGATGTGTATAAAACCATGTAAACGCGGTTTTAATCCGTATTGACTTTATTTTGTTGAATATGGATTACTAGATATGACATCCTGGGATTTTTGGGACGAAGTTCTTATCGTACGTCATTTTCTGTACACTTGTCGAATGGGAAGTTAGACCAAAAAAAGTGTAACATTTTGACGTCACGCCACTTTTGTTATGTAACAAAAAACTTTTTACAAAAGTTTTGGTAACTTTTGGAAGTCGATTGTTTTTTATTTTTTTGTAAAATGTTTTTATTTTTCACATTTTAGTTGTGGTACAGTCAGCATCAATAGTTGATGACCACATTTAGATTTTCAAAATCGCTGTACACCGTATTATACCTAAATCGCTCAACATGACAAGCGCCAGAAATGAATGATTTTCATAAAAGTTCAAAATTAACTGAACACTACTCGTCAAAGGTCACTAAACACTACTCGTTTAAGGTCACTGAACACCATTTTGTCAAAAATTGCTGATCGTTATAATATCCGAAAACATCATAACATTCAGTTTTACAAAAGTCACTGAACAATATAAAATGCTTGTTTTGGTTATCTAGAGTAATCACGGCAACGTCCAAAAATAACTTAACATTTTAAATAACAAAAGTTACTGAACAATATAAAATGCTTGTTTTAGTTATCTAGTGTGATCACGGCAACGTCCAAAAATAACTTAACATCTTAAATAACAAAAGTTACTGAACATTACTTTGTTTCGGATACGTAGCGTGTAAACTTATACTAAGTATCAAAAGTAGCTGAACTGCAAACTAAAAAAGTGCTCGTTACTATCTTCAGAGTTATAAATCCAATCTTGTCCTATCCAAACTAAATCATGTAAAAAAAAAATTAAATGGATGTAAATTTTGAATTTAACTATCCAAAATTTTTTTTTTTTTTAAACATCAAATATTAGAAGTAGATGTTCTAGCGACAAGCACATTATTAAGCCTATTTTTTCAAAATAAGCTCGCAAGCACGATTATAAATATAAGCATATTCCGCTTAAAAATTATTCCGTCGACGTCATCTAAGCTTTCTATAATTATTACGATTGAATAGTAACCTTATTTGTATAGCTATAAGACTACATAACTCTAACCTCTACTACATCTACCTGCAGGAGACGCCCCAAGTGTCGGGAGACGCAAGCTGACTTCCGGCCACCGTAGGCGCGGGCTTGCGGACGGTGAGCGATGGGTAGCTCGCCGTCCGATAAGGACCAGGCCCGGGTCGACTGCGCGTTGTGTTCCACGCGCGCCTCAAAGAGATGTCAGCACCAACTGACGGGGTCCGTTAGGGCCAATGCCTGCCAGGGTTGCGAGTTTGTCCGAAAGGGACATGGCGGCCCCGGCACACAGACAACGGAAGGAACACGGGTGGGTTTTAGTCAGTAAAAGTCTGACACGCTCTCCCGCTCCGCCCTGAGCGGGAGAAATTATTTGATAATTTCCCACCCTAAAAAAAAAATTGCCCCATCCTGAAGTTAAAAACACATGGACATAGATTTAGTTAAACGATAAACATATATACTTCTCTACCATTCTCTCCTCATCTACACAACTTATAGGTTTCCCTCAAATACCCAAAATAGTCAGATTTTACTATATGCAAACATATATTTTGTAACCATAATTGTTTTTTTCTTCGAAATATCCAAGAAAAAGATGGCGTACTTTTTATGCCGTCTTCGCAATATTCGTAATGGTTGGAACTAATCGTGAATAAAATCGAATGAAATACGGCAGCAGCAACTAGGATGCCAGGAAATAAGAGCACTTCGCCTGACGTTCACGACTTATTAGTCTTCTAGACGACTAGATCAGATTAATATTTCTCCAGGGTACTGCATCGGAAATAAAAATGAATGTTTAGTTGTTTTTTTTAACTTTATCTCTCATTCCAAATGCATTTAAAGGCTCGTGTTTTACGTTAATTAGATTTAATTCTTTACTTTAAAAACCTTAAAAAAAAAAACCAATTACGAATCAAATACGAGTTGGCGATTGGCTGTCGTATGTCATGTGAGTATTGCTTTTGAACCTAATTACATACAAAGTTGAAAAAAGAAAACAGGTTTCCACTTACCACCTTTTTTTTTTTGATGTTGGAAAATTATCAAATAACTTCTCCCGCTCTGGGCGGAGCGGGAGGGCGTGTCAGACTTATACTGAACTCAGTTGCCTGTACGTTGTCAGGGGCCACGGTATCCCTTTTGGACTTTCCTGCGGCCCCAGCAGGCATCGGTCCTAGCGGACCCCCGACGCCCAGGGCGTCTCTTGCAGCGGCTAGGGGTGTGAGGGCGCGATATTTGCCTCTCCCTCACGCGCTCCGTCTCCTCCTTCGCGAGCATTACTGCTTCGTCACTTACCACCTGAGACTAGTTAAAAAAAAGACTGGTATGTGAAGTAAAATATTTTGATTTTGACTAGTACTTATGATTTCATAAGTACTTAATTACTTATGTTAAAAGTTAGGTGCACGGTTCCAATTGGTCGTTTCCTATGGAAAAGAGCGGGCAAGAAACTCCACGGTTACTCTTTTAAAAATATTAGACATTTACAATATTTTCAAACAACAGTTTCAATAGGTATGGGAGGAAAGTGTAGGCCTTTCAACAAGTACCAAGTACAGTTTAATAATAGTTTTTCGCAAAAACATAATATGTCTAGCCTAAGTAGCCTATTATGAGACACTGTTGAGCATAGTTGGAACTCGGATTTTAAAACCTACGTTAATATTGGGAACAAACGTTACAGGCACAACTAAGACTGTGCGCAGACCAGAGTCAAAACAGTAGGTACCTAACTGTCTTTCGACTGCCGACTCTTTTTAGCGTGTGATGGCAGTCTAAAAAGAGTCGGGCCAGAATTTGCTTACAAGTTTGGCACCTTGAGTAGCGTCCACCAGGTCCTGTAACTGTGGTAATAGATTATCACCATGAAAACACTGTTATGTGACTTACAACGACACAGTCTTAAAGACAATGTTTTAACAACTTTGACTTTAAGGGCCTGCGTTCACTGGCGGCACGGCATGTCAGGGGATCCTTCGGCATTCCTACATGCAAGCGCATACTGACAGCAACGATACCGCGGTACCCTTAGGCAGGCCGCGACGTCCTTAGGCACGCTGAAGCGTATACTGACGCGTTTTCGCGCCCGCGCGGTTTTTTTCACAACAGTCGTAAATCTTCTGAATGTTTATTCCGAACGCTGGCAACACGGCATGCCTAAGCATAGTAAGCATACCGCAGTTTTGTTTTTGTACATAGCTACGATAGAAATTCCAATTATATTGTCTTACTATTAAGTTATGTTCCTATACGTCGCATAAAAATCCTTACCGCACCGTGCCGCCAGTGGGCGCAGGACCTAAAGCTGTTTTTTTGTGGGGTAACTCTATAACTCTACTGAAAACACTGTTCTGACACCAAACAAAACTGTTCTGCCAAACAGAAACAAGTGACAGACAAAAATTTGCCTCTGGTCTGCGCACAGCCTAAGCAACCTCTATTATTCCAACAAATATAACTCAAATTGACCTTTACAATCTCAGCCTTAACAAATATTCGCCCACAACTACTTTATGCAAGAGGTTTTAGTATTGTTTGTATAAAAATAGATCGGACATAACCACAAAAATTGCTTTATATTTATATATTTTCTGGAAATACGGGTTCATGACTCGGAGACGCCTTTAGAATAGGTAATTCCTTTTAAATGCAAGGGACTGAGGAGCTTTTGTTTGGGGTAACAAGCCCTCGAAATCCAAGAAAATGGTACCTATGACGAAAAGTTTGTATATTTTCATAGCCACCATGCATTTTGACCCACCTTACTAAAATTTAAATAAAAAATACTTGTTGTATTTTACATTGTATTTTTTCATGATTGTTCAACATTAATTAAGGTTTCAGTATTAAGTATTTAGAAAGAAAAGGTTTTAGTATTAAGTATGGTGGTGGATCGGAAATAACCACAACAATGACTTTGGGGACATTTATTGATTATAAAGAGATGGTTTCATGACTTGACCCGCATTTAGAATGCGTAATTTCTTTTAAATGCAAGGGACTGAGCAGGACTCTTTTGTTCGGGGCATCCTTTGTGACTTTTTTTTATTGGAAAACAAAAAAACATGTTTTTATATTTTGCGTAGTTAATGAAATTACATTCGTTTGTGTTTGAGAATTTAATAATAATAAAAAACAGGATATCCAAAAAATAAATAATAAAAGGTTTTCCTCCTTCCTCAAGCCCCCAAATTGATTAGATTCTATTCCCAATACGAATTTATTGTACATTTTGTTATTCTTAATAGTAAGTGGTCGTAAGTAGTCTGAATTTCAGACCACCACGAAAAGCCTATTCACCGCTTTAAACATAGGTATGGCTACCCCATTACTGATGTAATTATAACAATCATTTGGCGGCCCAGTGTTACGAGCTGATAAGTATTATGATACCTACACAACATAGATGCACCTGTTATCACCTACTACACCCGAACATCCGATTTCTGAATCGAGAATTTGAAGTTGAGAACTTGTTAAACTCTACTTAGTACTACTTAAGGAGAAAGCCGGCGAAATTCAAAATATCTATCGAATGTAAGGTATTTTGAATTTCGCAGGCTACATTGAAGGAGTTTACAGAATACACAAAATCAGTCACCTAATATATAACAGACTTAAAATAAAAATAATATTATGTAAATGTTTTAAAAGGAGGGAAAAGAATCTTTGCTAAGGCATAAAAAAATTCGTCCACATCGCTGTCAACAGGAAAAGGGCCCAAAAGGCTGTGCAGCATTGCCACGTTGTATAGCGACCCTGATTCTTTGGCCAAAAAATAGGCCAGCCGTCTGGTCACGTGAAGAGTCGACCAACCGCTTGGCGTGTCTTGAAAAACCAAGTGTGCACTCGGACCCCATGGCCCTAGAAATTCAACCCTAAACGGCTCGAATAAGATAGGAATATTTTCGCCGTTTTAGTCACCTTATGTAGCGCTAACGGATAGTTTGACAAGTTACTTAATTCAAATTCTCAATTCAGAGACCTGTAACTGTTGGTTGTCACTGATTTTGTTCTGCAATATATACCTACTATAGCTAGTTAGTTATTTCGAACTAAAACCGGGACCTAGCACATGAGAATATGTATTTACTGTAGTGAATATACGTAAGATGAATTGCCTAGAAGTTACGCCTTATCTAACCTCTGCAGACGACCTCTTCAGTATACAAAGTTGCACCCTCACTTTGCACCGTAAACAACGTATTTTACAGTACGCTAGAACTACAGTTATATGCAAAGATGCCTGGTCATGAAGTGCAACTATTAGAGAGAGAACTTGAGTTTGGTGATACAATTTTTCAAACAAAGCACATGTACTCTTATAATTTTGCGACATTTTTTTAAAGGGATGAAATCAAAAAGCGTTTGAATAAAATCCTTCCAATTTTGGTATGAAGAAGAAAAATGGGGTGTAAAATAGTCATTTCGCAGTCGATTTTGGAAAGATACCAAACCAAAAATAGGTAGGTAGTAGATATTTTAGTAGAATAGTAGTTACTGTAGTTAGTAGGTAAAATATCATCGGTTCAGTTACGAACCTAAAAATCCAGCTAAATCTCAGCTCATAAGCACAGCATAAACATAATGTGTTTGCAGACGACTGTACCTACGGACGGAACCTATTAAACTTACCTTAAAGTTGGTACAAAGTTGTGGATTAGGTGTCAAGTGACCCGGAACGGTTCACGGATAAACAGACTGTCTTCATGAAGTTATGAAAACTGACAACTTTTGAAAGATGGCGGAATGAAAATGGATTGTACATAACATCACACATTCTTTCCCCGAAGGGTTGGTCAGAGGTGAAGGTACCTATAGAACACCCAAATTTCGCCAGTTATGTTTAAGTCCCATGTAATAGGGGGTGAGCCTATTGCCATCAACCGGGCACAAGTCTAGACTCCGGGCTGCTACTGAGAAATTCCAGATAGAAAACCCAGTAACACTTTGCCCGACCTTTTTTTTTGGGTGGGAAATCATCAAATGACTCCTCCCGCACTGGGCGGAGCGAGAGGGAGTGTCAGACTTTTACTGACGAAAACACACCCGTGTTCCTTCCGTTGCCTGTGTGCCGGGGCCGCGATATCCCTTTCGGACAAACTCGCAACCCTGGCAGGCATTGGCCCTTACGGACCCCGTCAATTGGTGCTGACATCTCTTTGAGGCGCGCGTGGAACACAACGCGCCGTCGACCCGGGCCTGGTCCTAATCGGATGGCGAGCTACCCATTGCCCACCGTCCGCAAGCCCGCGCCTACGGTGGCCGGAAGTCGGCTCGCGACTCCCGACGCCCGGGGCGTCTCCTGCGGCGACTAGGAGCGCGAGGGCGCGCATCTTGCATTTCCCTCGCGCGCTCCGCCTCCTCCTTCGCGAGCATTACTGCTTCGTAGAAGGAAGTGACGGCTTCCCATGCACTCTCGCTCCAGACCATGGCCTGAACCAGGGACGGACGCGAGAGATCGCCACTGCCGATAACCTCCGTGAGGACACGGCGGTGCTCCGCCCAAGCCGGGCAGACCTCCACCGTATGCTCCAACGTGTACACTTTGCCCGACCTGGGAATTGAATCCAGGACCTCATGCTCAGCAGTAGCGCTAGCGACTGCTAGACCAATGAGGCACTGAATGAGGCAGAAGATCTTCTTCATGTTCTCTCGTATTGATACGAACTGTTTGGAAGTAGCCGGGCTGACTGTGCATGGGGCAATATTGCAACGTTTTTGCTATAATTAAACCGTTTGTGAGCGTACAAAAGCCAATAGGATATCCCATCGGCTAAAATGGCAAACTTTCATCCCCATTTTACCCCTTTAGCGGGTAAAATTTTCGTAAATCCTGCCTTAGTGCTCACCTTCGTTACAAAAATAAAAACTTTTTTACAACAAAAAAAAAAGCCTGCTGTTGACTACTCATCACCTTTTACAAAGTATTGCTTTTCCCGAAGCAGGGACGTTAATCTTTGAGGAGTTCTCCTGGTAGTTCACCATCAGCTCCACTTGTCTATATACATTGTGACGAGCATAAATTGATTGGTATTCATATTAATGTAATCGAATCGCAACCCGTGAAATACTTATTATTGAGTAGTTCCGGTAGCCATCTGTGGTCTTCATCATCAGTTCCACTTCACCAAATGGTGCTTCTCAAGAGCAACTGCACGTGTTATTATAAAAAATACCCAAATCGCTATAGGTGTGCCTATAATATTTGAAGAGTTCCCTCGATTTCTCCAGGATTTCATCATCAGATCCTGACTTAATGACAATGGGACCATCTCGGAAGTATACCATTTCAAACAAAAAAAATATTTTGCAAATCCGTCTATAAATGACGGAGTTATGCTCGAACATACATAAAAAAATATATATAAACAATCGAATTGATAACCTCCTCCTTTTGGAAGTCGGTTAATAAAAGTCAATATGCGGTAACATAACCTAATATCAGTCTGAACCTGAGTATATAGAAGAGTTATCGAGGTCCATAAAAAATCAAGTTCAAATATAATATAAATCTCGGACTGCATTTGTAGAAAAATCGTTTACTATTAATTTTTGTGATAGGTCTTTCCAATACTAGTGACTAAGTTTCAACGATGGCCGCGGTATAAAACCTTATGCGCCACTTCCCATAGTGTTTTGGTCATTGTCCTTTCTTGCCCTTAGACCCAGCGGTTTAGGCGTTGCGTTGTCTTTCAGTGAATTAATGTTAATATTACTGTTTTTTTTCTTATTATTTAAAAATACACAAAACAGTAAAAATTGAAGTAATGACGGATATTAATGAACATCGTTAGATCAACTGGGGTGTCATTAAATTGAAGACCCTTACCTACAAGAAGTCTTACTTAACTGTAAGTCATAAATAACTGATTAACAGTAACTGTAACTAGTTTGTCGTATTTGCGCTCAGTTTACAAACTAAAC
The DNA here is from genome assembly GCA_916701695.1 of Agrochola macilenta. Classification (NCBI taxonomy): domain Eukaryota; kingdom Metazoa; phylum Arthropoda; class Insecta; order Lepidoptera; family Noctuidae; genus Agrochola; species Agrochola macilenta. The sequence continues at coordinate 5,133,322 of OU753564.1, read as the reverse complement.
GAACGGATAACTTACCCGATGCTAACCAGCTGCAAATTAATTGCTAGTCAGGATCCCAACACTGATTTACAACCTAAGTATGAAAGATGGCGGTTATGGCATTAAGTTATACAAAATGTTAGATTTGATCAAAAGAAAGTAATTTTTAAATGAAGTCAAAAAAAAGAAGGGCTCGTGTCCATTCGACAGTTGAATGATTATTTCAAATATTTTCTTTACCGACTTTAAAAAATGGAGGAGGTTTTTTATATGTGTTCCCTGATTACTCGAAGACTGCTGGGCCGATTTGGAAAATTGTTTGAAAGGGAAATAACTTTAATTTCGGAAGTCGGTGGCAATAAACTAAAATACAAAACCAAGGACTTTCGAAATTAAAGTTATTTCTCACTTAATAGTGTTTTTTTTTTTCTTAAATAATACAATAAGTAATACATTATCTATCCTATATTATTAAACGAGCAATATTTGTAATTACGTTCTCGAAAACGGCCCTTCGTGCTCACAGTAATAAAGTACAGTTTGCATTTCCCGATTGCGGCTATGAGCGTGATGACGTACTGTGAGCTGGGTGCGCGGCCAGGCTCATGCGCCGTCGCGGCGCTGCGGCGGCGCGGCGGAGCGCGGCCCGACACTCACTAGCACCCCAGACATAGAATAAAAGCGATGTCGGTATATCGATTTAGCTCAACTCGATCTCACTCGATTAAGCTTACAAGAGAAACCCATCATAAAGACACTAGCTTTAATTATTGGAAGCCTGAATTAATCACTTTCAAAACTGTGGTAGCAGCTCTATTCGCAGACGATGTTAGTTTAGGCTAGAGGGTGTTCAATAACTAGAACGCTGATGTAATATTTTGATGCAGGGATAACGGGTGAATTTATGCTGGCTGACTGACTCGTTAGTCGACTGTTCCGCTACAGCTAGCATGAGGTCCTGGGTTCGATTCCCAGGTCGAGAAAATTGTTATTGAGGTTTTCCATCTGGAACTTCTCAGTAGCAGCCCGGAGTCTGAATTTGTGCCCGGTTGGCAATAAGCTCGCCCACTAGGGACAATATAATTGGCGAAATGTTTAGTGGCGGCATCTACAATCGCCACATGCGAACTACGCATCAAAGACCTGACGTCACACAACATCCTGACGTCACACAAATCCTGCATCGCGCAATTAGAGTTTAAGGCGCGATGGACATATATACAATATCCCAACTTCAACCTCTGGGCAGCTGCCCGCCAGACACGACACCCGTCTGGTCGGAGGATCCTCCCTTTTCTATGGTGGATGAGTGAACTTTACACCCTGTTCCTCATACCTCTAAAGGTTCACCCCTGCCTATCCCTTCGAGGAATGCAGGCGTGATGTTATGTTATGTTGTATGTATGCGCTCACTTTGATACCTTCATCCAGAAATACACATGAATGAAAAAAAAAAACAGGTTTTTTTTTAATAATCACGGTACGCAATATAACTGTTTGTCGATTTTCGAAACCAGAAATGAAATCTTTTCCTTATTTGTTCCCTTTTAAAGGTGTACCGACAGCAAAACAGGTAGGTAAGTACGCAAACAAACTTATATTAATTTATCTAAGGGTGGTTTGTAGATGACTTTTATGTTGTTCGTCTTTGTCATTCGTTTACACGGGAATAGTCATTAGAGTACAGACAGAGAGATTCATTCAAAGAGTCGTATCTTTATTTATTTATTGCTTGTGTAACAATAGCAATTAAATTTCGTTTTCTTAGAATTATATAATATATGCGCTTAGCACACACGTTATCGGGACAGTTGAGCCATAGGATAAATAAGCAGCAGTATTATATCTCGGCAGTGACCTTGAAATAATTACCTACGGCTGCCGCTCGGTAGATAAAATGTCCGCGTCCATGCGTGAAAGAAAGAGAGAGAAATAGAGAGAGAGATAGAAATAAAGAAAGAGTAAGAGAGAGAGAGAGAGAAAAAGAGAGAGAAAGCGAGAGAGAAAGAGAGAGAAAAATGGAGAGAAAGAGAGAGAAAGAGTATTGCGACAAGACCCCCTGAAAACACTTTTTTACTTCGTTTATACACTGAGATTTCGAAGCGTCGTTTCGGCTGTTTTCTATGTAGAATACTGAGCTTATTTATACTGTGGTTGGGCGAACATACACCCAATGCTCGCACTGATTAGATTGTATTATGCTCTAAAGTGGTCTACATACCTAAACATTTTGCCAAGTGTACTTTCTATCTATATACTTTATTGCTTTCCAAAGTGTGTGTCGTGATTTATAATAAGGGTTGTTTACTCATCCTGACAGCTAGGTTTATGGGATAGAAGAATTAATCGATAAAATAAATTATTGATGAGAGCGTATGTTCGGAAAGGCAGCTGAAAAAATATGGGGATACAAAATAACATTATGGCTGTACGAAGGGGTAGTCAGAGATGTATTGTACCTCCCCATTAAAACTAATTTTTAAAGCCCTTGTAAAAGGTGGCAATGCTATTGCCTCAAATTCAGAGTCCGGGCTGCTACTGAGAAATTTCCGACCTGAATCGATTATCGAATCCAGGACTCAGCAGTCAAGCTTGGGATCATTTAACCAAGCGGCAGTCAGATTTGTCGCAGATTGCTTTTTTACTGACTTAAAAAATAAAACCAGCCAACTGCGTATCGAACCACGCACAATGTCTTCATTGTAGATGGGATGAATTTATCCCAAGAATAAACTTAACATTGTAGTTGAAAAACATTTTCTCCCATATGGAATGTATGGGAGAAAACGTCGTAAAGACGTACTACAGTGTAACGTATAGTATTTGACTCGCCCCCTATTTGTCTCCCTGAATGTCCGGGTCGGCTCCCAGTCTAACCGGATGCAGCTGAATACATTTTATATGAAGCGACTGCCTACCTAACGTCCACAACCAAAGTAACACGATATCCCGTAAGACTGGTTTTCAGACTTTTGGGCTTCTAACTACCCGTAACTACTGTCAAAGATCTTCGAAAGACATCCTTTTTTTTTTTTTTTTTTTTTCCGGGGTGGAAAGTCCTCATGGATGTCCTCCGCCCTGGGGCGGGCGGAGGGGTCTGTCAGACTCTTACTGACTAAAAACCACCCCGGTGTTCCAACTCACACCTACGCCGGGGGTCGCGGGAACTTGAAATCTTCCGCAACCCCCGGCTGGTGCTGGCTGCGGGCCGGGTGAGTGGACGAGATCTCCCTCTCCCTTTCCGCAGCCTCGTTCTGCGAGACGACAGTCTCGCAGTAGGAAACCATCGCGTCCCAGGACTCGCCGCTGCCGACCATCGCATTCACTAGGGCCGGCAGCGACAAGTCACTGCCTACTTCTGAGATGAGGGCACGGCGCGGCTCCTCCCAAGCGGCACACTCTGCCAGCGTATGCCGCGCCGTGTTCTCCCGGCAGTCGACGCAGTGGTGACACCGGGCGTCCGGCTCCCTGTTTATGCGACACAGGTACTTCCCGAAGCAACCATGCCCCGAGAGCACCTGCGTCACCCGAAACGACAGAGAGCCGTGCCTCCTCCCGTCGAAAGACAGCCTAGACCAACGGCTTAACGTGCTTTCCGAGGCACAGAGGGATCTCAATACGTAATAGATGGTCACCCATCCACGAACTGCCTGCGTGAAGCATAACTTATCCTTCGATGGATCTATATGACTTGACTTAGGTATTACGTAATATGGAACAGAAAACCGATTTTCTACAGGACATATTCTTTTGTTTCCCCTTCGAAAAATATCATAGCTTTAAAGCTTATAACATCGTGAAATCGCTTTCTCCGGTCAATGAGTTTCATGCCGAACTGATTTTAGGCTTCACAAATCAAGCGAATATATTTTGTACATCCACACGTTTGAGTTTGTTTTGTTGTTACTACAATATATTAAATTCAGTGAATATTGTTTATAAATTGTGAACATTTCCAATGTGTCTATTGTTTTGGATTTATTTTGTTTTACTTTGTACTCGTGGATCTACATCGCCACATGCAAACTACGAATCAAAAACCTGATGTCACACAAATCCTGCATCACGCAATTAGAATTTACCGCGCGAAATTAAAATCGCGCAAAAAATATCAGCTGTTCCCTACATTTATGTTAGCAAACCTCGCCGAAATTAACAACACAACACAACGAATCAATTGTTTCGTTGTGTTGTGTTGTTAATTTCGCCCATAGTGAAAGTAGTTCATAATGATGAGTACAATGACCCCTTAAGAGGTTTAGGGTAAACAAAAACTAAGCTTGTACATAATTTCCCCAACATCAATCATTGGGCAGTTGCCCGCCAGACACGACACCCATCCGGTCGGAGGATCCTCCCTTTTCTATAAAGGATGAGCTAACTTTACACCCTGTTCATCATGCCTCTAAAGTACTTACGTATAAAGTGTGTCCGTGATTTCAAAAATTTGGGTATTACGTGTGTTAATACCATTTATTTAACAAGTGATGACGTCATCATTCATGAGCAATCCCTAGTATATGTCGTGATTCATTGTAAATTCTTATAAACGTGTCTAATTCAACAAACAACAAGCAAACAAATCACTAATAAACAACAACACAAACAACTAACAAACACAACAACAACACAACATTTGTTACTAATATCTTAGGGAAAAGTTTTTATGTAACAAATCTAACTTAGAGAGATGTATTAATGATTCTAATTCTGTAAGATCATATTTGTTATGATCGATATTTTAATCAAGAGACAACCTGACACTGACGAATAAAAAATAAAAATAAATTTGTATTTCACGGGCTACCTCTGCGGATCCTTAAAAATCATGTTTAGTTAGTTGTTGTATTGATCTATGTTGAGGAGACATCCCCTCCATGACTCGCAATGGCGGTGATGTCGGGCCATTGCGATGGCATGGAAGTTATTAATATTTATTTATTTATATATACTTCATTGTACACCAGATTATACATTACACAAAGAAAAATTAGTACACTGTAAAATATACAATGGGCGGCATTATCGCTTACTGCGATCTCTTCCAGGCAACAGCAGTTAGTACTTAGTTAGAAGGAGACATCCCCTCCGTGGCTCACAATGGCGGTGATGTCAGGCCATTGCGATGCCACGGAATTTAGTACTTAGTTCTTCGGTACAGACTACCGTTATGTTCTTCGGTGACTCGGTAACCGCAAAGTACTTCTTGTGACGATATTACGTTTATGGAAATAAAGTATTTATAGGTGTGAAAGATTGTAATTTCATTTTATATGTATAGTATCTACTTACTTATACTCGTGAGTACGTTCCGTAGACACGTGGACCCTGCACGGCTAGCTCTGTTTCCTTTGATCTGGTGATATTGTAATCTGTTCAACACGACATGAGGTGTTCTTGCATGTCATGCCGACACGACAGATTACAATATCACCATATCAAAGGGAATAGAGTTCATTTTCAAAATAGATCTAAGATAAGGGAGTTAACTAACTCCGTCATTGCATGCAATGCCTTTGCCATGCCTTAGGAGAACACATAAAGCCATTGAGTTTGGTTCTCTAGTATCTCTAGCGACCCCTTTGACTCTGGATGCCTGTAACGATGACATTCAGAAGCCTGAACAGCTCTCAAACTGTCCAGTTTCAGATTAAATGTCCCCGTTGTAGCAATGATGAGTTACAATGCCTAATGGATTGGCCAGAGACAAAATTCAAATAAAAAACTGGCTAATTGCGAGTCGGACTAACACATGCAAAGGTACCGTATTAAGATCGAGCAAAAAACACCGAAAAAAGCACGTTTCTTGTATGGGGACATCTTTGAAAACTTTATACATAATCTGTGTATTTTTATGGCTGCTATAATATTTTTTTTTTTTTTTTTTTATAATTTCAACTGTTTACCTATTACGGTTCATGAGATACAGCCCGCTGACAGACGGACGGACAGCGGAGGCTTAGTTATAGGATTCCGTTTGGCACCCTTCGAGTACGGAACCTAAAAAAAAAACAAGTTTAGCGTCGCATTAATTGAACAAAACAAGTACCTATCGATACGGAGGCAAAGTAAACTTGATATGGAAAATGGCCACGAGAACCCGTGACCGTGATACTCGATTACTCGCCAAAAAGGCGAGTAATTAACTACGAGTATCACGAAAAACATGATATGGTTACGTAAAACTATAATAGGTAGGTAACATTTTAGTGCCTCAGATAGACAGATAGAATATACATACTTAATTGTAGACCAAACTAAAATAAATCAAAAATAAAAATATTTTATTTTCACTCAAACAAGGCCCATAGTTACAATTTTTAATGATTGAAAAGTTGTTATTGGAACAGAAATAAAAGTGGAAAATAATGTCGATTCCTAAACCCGCACCTCTCACATGCAGATTGATGAATCGACTGAACACAGCCCCGTCCAACCTTTCTGCTATCATTTTCAGGATGCTGTTTCTACTCCCCCGCACAGTTTTCAAGACTGACACGGTTTTCTTCCGCATAATGACATATAAATCATCTGTATGCGCGTGAGCAAACATGCTTGAAGCACTACATAATAACACAGCTCACCCAATGAAATACTCGTAGGTACTCATATACTGCTTAAGCCTTGAATAAAAACAAAGTCTAGTCTAGTCTAGTCATAGTTTTGTATAAAATCTGAAGACTTCACACTTCAAAGTCCGCTCCGACTTGTAACAGAAACGAGGTAACAAGTTGGACAGCACATGTATTCCGATAGCAATCAGGGACAATCATATCGACAATCAATGGTAACTGCGACACGAGACACAGACAAGATAATATGTTTGTTCAGAAGTCTGTACAGAAGGTTCACTTATACTGGGTGAAAAAAGGCCCATCACCAAGGATACACTCATCACTCATCTCATCACTTGCTGCAAAACCGGTGAAGAAAAACATCGTGAGGAAACCGGCATGCCTGAGAGATATTTCTCGATGGCATGTGAAGCAAAGTCAGACGCCCATGTGCGGCTTTAAAACTCTGACACCAGGTTAGTCACTAACCACACGAAAAGAAGAGGACCAAGCCGAAATAAACGCATCCTGTTCTTACTAAGTAAGTAATATTGACCAGCCCCGAAATTATTTCTGGGAAACGTATTTTATTTTTAGCGATTTAGCAATTTGCGTAACTAGGATCTAATATTTATGGAAAACTAGCGGCGCCCCGTGGTTTCACCCGCATAAGTCTCAATCCCGAAAGAATATCGGAATAAAAAGTATTTTAAATCTTTATCCAGGTCATGGTCTACCCATGTGCCAAATTTCATCTAAATCTGTTCAGCCGTTTTAGCGTGAAAGTGTAACAAACAAACAAACTCACCTTCGCATTTATAATATTAGTTAGGATACTAACGCCCTTACGTTGTTACTTACTTTTGACGTAATTTTCTAATGCATGTACCAAAAGTATCTGATTAAAGTGTAAACAAACTCTGTTCAGGTTAAACTCTTACGCAACCAATCACTAAAGGGAATTAGTAACACATTCTTCTGTATTTAGAGATTTTAACTTTTTATATCACCACTTTTTCCAACAATTATTGTTTGTATAACTTAATAAGTTGTAATTGAAAAATCATAGACGGAAATTGAGGTTATAAAATTAACCATAATTGTCAAAAGGAAAAAATCTTAAAGGGGATTTAAAATTAGAACTTTCGGAACAAACCAACCAATAATGTTTTCTCTCGCATCGGTGACGTTTGGGTCGCATGAACTACATACTGGAACCCGACCACCGCATAGTTGAGAATTCAAATTCGATCTTCCTTGAGATCGATTTTGAAGCGTCTTGTAAGGAGTGGGCCTTCTATGACCCTTCTTTTCATATTGTTTGACATGGCGCAATCGTAGCGAGCGTGAACTTTGATTGGGGACAGTTTACTTCGCTTGTTTGACGCAAACGTTCTGAGGGGAGGTTTTTCAAATTGTTCGTTGAAAATAAAATATCTGTTGAACGCTACATGCATCCTAAGCATAGTAAAGCAGCATCCCATTCGAGAAAACTTGTCAGTTTTTTATATGCCAAGGTTTCTGTGATGAACTAAACATTTTTTCTTTGTTCTTTCCACTTATCTCTCAGAATATTCTACGCTACGTTAGTTGATGAGACCAATTATTAAAATTCATACGAGTTAGCGTAGCAAAAGATTACCCTCAAATTATAAACAGTTACCACATAAAGGTTTGTATGGAGAGTTAATCACACCGTCTTCTATCTAGAAAGGATAACAACGAAAACGAAACGCCACAGGGAATAAAAGAACAAAAAACAAATAAACCTGTAACAATTCTCGTGTTTGCTGACCCACAAAATTATGCTTATTTAGTAAACAAGCCCACATTGTTTAAGTTCTTAACCTTATAGAAGAAAAGCACATATATTCAACAAACGAGACTGTTATGGGTCATTCAAAATTTACGCCGAATCATATAGTTAAGGGATTACTACATATATACGAGGTTTTTATGGGTTTTCCCGGGTCGCAAGCATGGGGTGGACATAGGGAGTGTTTTTTTAAGATAAGGAAGTTTCTATCATGAAGACAATGTTTTAGGGAGTATCAAAGGCCAGGTTTTCATGGTGTTTGAAGCTCAATTCATCCATATCTGGTAATTTTGAAAATGGTTTGATGTTATCGCTGTTGCAACAGCTTTCTGTCGGCAGTCGTTCTGTTGACAGTTATGTATGTCTTTATACTCTGACGAAGGTTTTGTCATGTGTACGTCTGTACGGCTATATTTATTAGCCGACAATGTAGATTACAACTAGCATGATGCTTAACACTGAAAAATCTCTAGTCTCAACAGATCAATCCCACAAATATTATAAATGCGAAAGTTTGAGAGGAGGGATGGATGTTTGTTACTCTTTCACACAAAAACTCCTATACAGATTTGGATGAAATTTGGCACACAGATAGTTTATAACCTGGATTAACACATAGGATACTTTTTATCCCAATATTCTAAACAGGATCGAGACTTATGTGGGTGAAACCGCGAGGCGCTGCTAGTAAGAAATATTGTGTGAGCTTTCGTCTACTGCTTTATTTGGCTTAGAAACCGTCCACAAGTCCACTACTGAAAATTGTTTCTTCTAAGGCCCGTCGTCCACGACCCTACCGAAAAGTACCCAGTTACAAACTCAAATCACCAATAATCAGCGTTGCCAGTACTGGGGCACACCAGGTCTGCTCTCTGTCAGAGTGGGCCATATCAATCAATCAATCAAATCAAAATATTTTATTTCACATAAACCTACATGGGCACTTATGAAACATCAGAAGCTAGGTGCACGGTTCCAATTGGTCGTTTCCTATGGAGAAGAGCCGGCAAGAACTCAACATAATGCTCCACGTGGGCCTAGTGTGGGGTGGTAGATGTCACATATATCTAAGTTTTGGTTTTAGGACATGCAGATTTGTTGTGTTGTGAGAGCGGTGGTGATGAAATAATTTACCAAAATCACCAGTGAGTAGCTATATTGTCTCAGCACTAGTATTTCAATGGCAGTCCATACACGACGCGACTTACTAACGCGTTATTAGGTAACTAGTCTGTAATTGGTTTACACATTACTTTTACGAAGCGTCATGGATGGCCGTATTCTTACGTATTTGTCCTCCATATCTCATTCTTCTATACCTCATATTATAATCAGTGGAAGTCGTGAGACCCGTCAGTGTTTCACAAGTTTACGACCACTAACAGACGCATTGCTGTTCCTCCTGCACTAGTTCCGAAATATCGGTCATAAAATGTAGGCATAAACACGCTATGGCTTGAGTAACTACCGCACTATGTACATAGAAGTATAGGCATATAAAGGTTACTGTTGTTGTGAGCTTTTGGTTCCCTGGTCGACCACAATTTTGTGATGAAAGACAATATTTAGTAAAAACTAGAAACCCAAAGTTTAAAAGTAGTTATAAAGAAGGTAAGTATGGCGTTAAGTCTGCCTCTGTACATTTATGTGCTTGAAATATTAAATTGATTAATTCATTAAAAAGCTACTCCCTTTTTAGGAGTAGGTATTTATTTCGCTTAGCAACGTTGCCGAGTTCCAGTATTGGATTCCAGAGTCTATGAACCGTTAGATTGTTAAACAATTACAAAAAATAAGAAGACATCTTTTGGCATAATAAAGCAAAAATATCATACGAGTACACTCGGCTACATATCAAGCTATAATTTCCAGTATAAGCTGATCTCACATTGCTTATGATTTCCGTACAATGAGAGTTCAGCTTAAACTGGAAATGTATAGCTTATTATGTAACCGTGTATACACACAAAACGACTACGAAATTCACGTCTCGGTCACAAAATGGCAGCCAAAAATACCCCTTATTATTTATTGTGTTTGACTAGGCTCCCTCGCTCAATAAAATTTATTGGGCAAAACCAATAAATTTATATGAACGAAACTTTGGTTTTCCTAACTGATAAAGCAGAACGGACAGTGTAGTATAATGGAGCATGCTCCTGCATAACACCTCACTAATTTTACGGATAATGGAACTTAAAAGCACTTTCGTAGATAGATACTATAAAAAGATAGAAAAGGAAATCTGAATAAAAGATGGTTAAATTTTTTTAACGTTACTAATCCGAGGTTCGTTCTCAGATATTCGTGTTTTTTCCGTGTTCCAATGGATTAAGTATAAGCTTTTTGTTCATATTATGCGAGATTATTTTTTCATTTTGTAGTTAGACGGAGTTAACAATATTTGTCCAAAATATTTCAGGCATCTAATCTCATTCGAAAATTCATATTTCAAGGTACAGCCTGTAATAAAATATGTAGTTTAAAATATAAATTTTATCTTTGATCTTTTAAAAAATATGAAAAATAGATTGTAAGACATACACTTTTCTTTGAGATTAAAACGTGAAGTTTCTTTCAAAGTTTCTTGTTTTTATTTTCTACATTTTTTATTAATAAAGAAAATATGAAAACGAAATATTTAAAAATTGTTTGTTACAGTAAAAATAATGTTTTGATACTTCTATTTTCTTATTTCAGTTCTGAAATAAATATTTCATTCACATTATTCTCCTCAATAAACTTGACCGCCTTCTCAATAATTGCATTCGATTCGTTTTCAATCTTCGTAAGTATGACCATGTATCCGCGCACCGATTGCTTTTAAAGTGGTTACCCATTCGACAGCACAGAGAGGTGAGGGCTCTGTCTATGTTGTTCTCTATTCTCGACAAACCCACCTCTCCTTCTTACCTGACTTCCCATATTCAATACTTATGCTCTGCCCATAGCAAAAATCTTCGTTCAACCAACAATCGTCTTCTACGATGTCCTTCTCACCGCTCTGGTTTCATTCACTCTTCTTTCTTTGTCCAGGCGGTCTTTCTTTGGAATTCGCTACCTCTGAATATCAGGACGGCAACCAGTCGGTTGTCATTTAAAGTGAAGGTACGTGAGCATATACGCAAGAAGTTGGCTGAAACATCCCAGCGGTGATTTGCTGGATTCGTTTTCTCCTCTACTGATCGTTATTTCTCCTCTACCGATCGTTATTTCTCCTGACAAAGATTTTTCTGTTTATACTATGTATATGTATGTATTTATGTATGTATTTATTCTTGTATTTTATAGTTAATTTCGTGTTATCAATCCCTTTTGTTGCACCTGCCATGTTTTGTCTCTGCACCACCCTAAGGTTGACTGGTAGAAAATGCCTCAGGCATTAAGTCCGCCTTTGTACGGTATATTTTTACTTGTGCATGAAGTTTTAATAAATAAATAAAATAAATTATTCGAAATGGTGGACAAAGGTAAACCCTTTTGCAACCATAGTTTGGCATATTAATTACAGTTTTAAGTATCAGGGATCCATACTATCTGGGGACACGGCAGTGCCCCCGCCAAGTCGAGCAAAACAAACAAAGGCACAGCCGTATCATCTTTTCTCGAAGCCATTTAGGACGTTTCCGACCCCTGTAACTTAGTTGCGGATAAAGCTAGAAGCCTGATTCTATTGCCGTGTGCGATTGCCAAGTCATTCTATTTATTAAAGAAATGTCTAATATTGATACGGTATCTTTAAAATGTTGTTAATTAACTAATTAGGTAACAATTTATAACAAAGTTCTTGAATCCTCTCCCAAGGATAGGTATATAATAAATTAACTGACTTGGTTTTACATTAGATGTCTCATATTTTTGCGGTAGAACAACTGCGTCGCGAGACTTGTATATTTTTACACGTTAAATCTGGCTGCTTTAGATAATTTATTAGTGGTAAAGTCCTGCAAAATAATCAAATTAACCAATCAATTTCTTTGCTGGAAGTAGCGCGATGGCCGCAGTGACGATCATTAAATTAATAAGGCTGGGGAATTGACAGTTCTTCAATTTATGATGATGACAGAGAAATCAACGAAATACATTTAAGCTATACCTGCTCGGAAAGCACCTTTATACTTTTTTTAATTAAGGCAGAATGTATGATAATACTGTTGTACAAATGTGCGGGTCGAAAAAGTGTATTTAAATTCATTATTAACATACTATTCGGGCAGAAAAGTATATGAAAATCCATTGTTAAAGTGCTGTGTTTTATTTTTATTTTTGGGCTTTTCAGTACCTAAATAGGTATAGTATAAAGCTAAAAGACAAAAAAGTTTGTATCACAAAGTCCGCAAAATGATACTGGCCACTTATTTTTTCTGAACATTGATTTAAAAAAATAAGAAATAACAAATGAAAATTGAGGGCGATCGAAATGCCAAGAGTTGATGACGTCACCACAATAAGAAAAATGTCTTCTATTTTCCTCGTAGATATAGAGCACTATGTATCACTTGGAAGAAAGTGCGATTCCCAACTCGTGTGTGTTAAGGCCAAACTACACCCTCTCTAACAATCGGTCACATTCTCCCCTCGATGAACAATGCACTATATCATCAACTCAGGTAGGGGCTCGTGGCTAAATTACAACAGTTACACGTATCGATCAAAGGTTAAGTTACGCTCGCCGCGGTCGATTTGTGGATGGGTGACCATCCACTACATTTCCCCCTCCGTGCCTCGAAAATCACGTTAACACGTTGGTAACAGCTGTCATTTATAGATCTTTGACATGTCGTTACGGGTAGTCAGAAGCCCGAAAATATTCACCACAAGTCTTACCAAGGGGTAACGTGTTAACCAGTAACTGGGTTGTGGAGTTCAGATAGGCAGGCGCTCCATGTAAAATACAGGCATTTAGCTGCATCCGGTTAGACTGGAAGACGACTAAGCAGACGATGATCAACATCAACTTAGCCATATAGCCCACAGCTACCAAGTACTAAGTTCGGCAATAAATCCTAAGTAACATCGTAAGTCCATCTCACCCGGGTCCCGCTACATTTGCCATCTCTAATTGTACCATTTGTACCCCAACCCTTGCCCCATCACTACATAGTTAACAATACCGAGGTCGTTTCAATCCCGCCGTAAATCGTTCGCTATAAAACGCTAAAGGATTGATGATTGTGTCGCCAATCCTTACGTTTTATTGCTCTTTACACTATAAACTAGGAATAAAACTTAGTAACGCTTGAAATTGCCTCTAAAACTAGCGTACTGTTATCAACAGGTGGTATTCAATAAAACTTTTAATGGAGTAAATAAATAAATAAACTTCGATATGTTATCTCTGCTCTCTGCTGTCTAAATAAAAAACCATGATCACTGTTGATTTTTTTATTTGGTCTGAGGTTGTCCAGGGCGTCGGGAGTCACGAGCCGACTTCCGGCCACCGTAGGTCCGGGCTCGCGGAAGGTGAGCAATGGGTAGCTCGCCATCCGATAAGGACCAGGCACGGGTCGACGGTGCGTTGTTTCCACGCGCGCCTCAAATAGATGTCAGCACCAACTGACGGGGTCCGTAAGGGCCAATGCCTGCCAGGGTTGCGAGTTTTTCCGAAAGGGATATCGCGGCCCCGGCACACAGGCAACGGAAGGAACACGGGTGGATTTTAGTAAGTAAAAGTCTGACACTCCCTCTCGCTCCGCCCAGAGCGGGAGGAGTCATTTGATGATTTCCCAGCCAAAAAAAAAAAAAAGGTTGTTAGGCGTTTGTTAAAAGAGAAGAGATTTCTCGAAGACTTATTGAGTATTTTATGGATTTTCTGCCTGTTCGCGACACTCATTAGGCGGGGTGAGCTTCTAATTAGTCAAGGATTGGCCGCAGTATATCAAGTTAGTGCCTCACGCTTCATTTCATAGTATGTGACCAATTTGACAGTGTCAATTTGCAATCAGTTATATTCATTCAAAGAGGATACTATTTGATTCAGTCGTGTTATAATTACGTACGTACGTATCGATTACAGTTTACTTGCAAACTGGCACTAAATTGAAAAGTAGACGATGCTGTTGAATGAAGTTAACCACCACTGTGGTTAAGAAGTACGACCACCTGTCTCAGACCCAGAGGTCCCGGGTTCCCAGCGAGGGGAACATTTTCTGCTCGGTTTGGCTTGGTGGTAGGGCTTGTTCTAAGTCCGCCTGGTTATGTACCACCATCTTATCTAAGTCTGTCGCTATAACAACAATGTTAACAGCATTGTTGTATTTCAGCTGTTGTGTTTTCGAAGATAATGTTTTAATTAATTAATAATAATCCTTAACATTTGCACGTCACATCATTTGGCAAACATCCTGTACCTAATAATATTCTTACCATCTTGCATGCATGTATGCATGTATGTTTTTTGTATGTATGACATGTTTAAGCAAATAAATATTATCTTATCTTATCTAATCTTATCTTATCAGCAGGTAAGATAGCCAGTTCCTCTGTGGTTGAGGATTCCGGGTGAAGCTCGCTTTCACCTTGGGTCTGATCATCACTTACCATCCGGTGAGATGAAGGCCAAGAGCTTCCCGGTTGTGGCAAAAAAAAATGGAATATTGCAATCTCATGATTATATCTCCATGAAATCTCTATCATCATCCTAAATACCAGTATTATATATGAGCGACTGCCTATCTGACCTCCACAACCCAGTTACTGGGTAATACGATACCCCCGAGTAAGACTGGTTGTCAGACTTTCGGGCTTTTGATTATGTAACGACTGTCAAAGATCTACAAATGACAACCGTGACGTGCTTTCCGAAGTTCGAAGGGGTCTCGATATGTAATGGATGGTCACCCATCCACGGACCGGCCTCGGCAAGCGTAGCTTAACCTGATGGATCGACCAGTGCGGCTGTTGTTACTTAGCCACGAGCTCCTCACCATCATCAGTACTAATATACCTAATTAAAGGACGACTACAGAACTACCCTGATAATATCACAGTCAACGGTCAAGCGTGACCGACCAATCTGCATTAATTACAGGTTTGCTAATCAAACGCTTGGCTAACGGTTGTGGCTTAGCAAAGGGTTCCGTCGGTTACCGGTATAAATTACTATTAAGAATCACGATCCATCCGGTATATCTAGACAGATTGACTTAGTAACCTATTAGAGAGAATAGCGGTTGTTTCTCTTGATTCTGAAATGTAGGTGCCGTAAGTGACACATCGGTGAAAATTATGGATTTTCATGAGGGCCCAAAATTTTCAGCCGTTATTGTGACGGCACGCTCTTAATCAGAAGGAAGCCTAGAATATTTTGGGGTATCAAGAGTGTAGTTCCTTGCGCTGCGTTTAGCGTTATCCTGCCTTCCTGCTCAAGGCAGGAAGGACTTAACATTCTAAAACCTTTCCTGTCTTCCACAAAATTATGCATACTGTTGCAGGCATTCGTTTAGTGCTTTTTGTGCATGTTTTTTTCACAGGCCTTAAAGTTCCCGCAGACAGTCACGACGCGATGTTGGTAGAACATTTTCCGTGAAGTTTTCATAGGAATTGTTCTATTAGAGTCGCGTTCCGCTGTCGCGGGAGCCTTCAGTCGTGCCACAAAAAAAACAATATGCAAAAAAGTCTCCTTAAATTATGGTCTCTCAGTATAACTCAATTTGCACCGTCCTTGTTTTGAGCCTCCGAGTATGAATTTATTGATTACATTAGAGTTCCTTCACTTTACGATGGACTCATAAATATTTATGGAGAAACTCTGACATACCTTAAGAGGTTTACTTCTCCATTGACATCATATTTAAGGAAAAATTCATTGAATTATGCAAAGTGAAAGGGAAAGACAAAGTATGAAAGGTAACAAAGTGGTACAGTGGCTAATCATGAGACAAAAACACAGTAGTTCAACTCTGTGCGAACATTACATAACAACACGCCTGTATTCCTTGAAGATTAAGGCAGAAGCGAAATGTGGGTGTACAATAGGTACCAATTTTTATTTTCTGGGGAGTTTGTTGCGCCACTTCTTCTTCCCAGCTAAGCACTAGGAAGTGGTGAAGGGCGGGCGTTTTTGAGGGACTAACTTTTGTAATTTTGACGGTCGAAAAGTGCTGATTCTCAGCCTATTTTGAATAAATGACTTTTGAATTTGAATTTGAATTTATAGAACACATACATTTCGCCAGTTATGTTTAAGTCAGATGTAATAGTGGGACGCCCCCCCCATATTACATGGGACTTAAACAGAATAGTCTGGGTGTATGTTGGTGTATATTGCCATCAACCGGGCACATATCCAGACTCCGGGCTGCTACTGAAAATTGTTTGTTGGAAAAACCCAATAACACTTTCCCCGGGCTGGGGATCGAACCCAGCACCCCATGCTCAGCAGTAGCGCTTGCAACCACTATACCAACGAGGCAGTCTAGACTCTATACGAAGTCTAAGTCTAAGTCTAACTTACTTCAAGTTTATAAAGTTTAAAACTACTTCAAATAAAAATAAAACAACAACAACTCTTCGGCGAGTTAAATTAAAATCGTATTTTCGTGTGAGGTGTTGAGGAACTCCGGCTTTTTGCTCATCCGGTTTTATACTGTCACTCATTAAGCCTTCTGCCAGTAAATCTTGCTGCTGAAGACGAATTTAAAAAAATCGAGTGACAAGACTTCTTTCTATTTGAAGGGAATTTTTATCTTTTTTTCTTTATCAATTTACGCTTCATGGGTTTTGAGAAAATTCGCTATCTATTTTATTGTTTCATCTGCGTGGCTATTATAAGTGTCAGAACTGTCAGAACACCCAGTTTTTAATGCGGAAATTATAGTTTTATTATTTAAATAGTGGTTTTTACTACTTGACACAACACTGAGATTCCTGTAATATACGAGTATATAAGTTTAATAACAAAGTTTTATACATTTAAACCTTCCAGAATAAATTCTCTAAATGATGGTGAAAACTGCATCAAAATCCGTTGAGTTTAAAAGAAGAACACAGCGGTCACACGGATATACACGAAAAGTGACTTTAATTTATAAGATGTAGAGATAGATACAGACAATTTGAAGACATGTGACATCCACCAACTCGCACTGGGCCCGCGTGGTGGATTATGGCCCCCCCCCTCTCACAAAGAGGAGGCCTATGATCCAGCAGTGGGAACAATAAAGGCTGGTTATGATTATGGATATTGTTGTAGATATTGATAGATGCAGATGTGAACTCGATAGAATAATTATCTAAAGGATATCAAGGACATGGTACAGTCAGCATCAAAAGTTGTTGACCACATTTAGATTTTCAAAATCGCTGTATAGTGAAGTGCTAATAGTGAATACGGTTTACAGCGATTTTGAAAATCTAAATGTGGTCATCAACTTTTGATGCTGACTGTACGTGTGAATGAAATAATTATTTCAAATTTCTTTTTAGAAAATATTTATTTTCATGACTCTAGTCGACCTCTAATAATTATGAACACTTTCACCCTTCACTACAGTTTACGGCACATATTAGGTATAATTCCACAAATTCATTGTACCACATTTACAACGCTAATTGGCTTCCATATGTAGCAGGATACTTGTTCCAACCAACCCTATTAATTCAAAATATCAACATTTTGTTTATAACTTTTAATTAGAACCTAGTAGGGTTTGTTTATTATCTTTAAGTTGCTTCAGTATTGAATAAAACATGGTTCTTGGCAACAAGTTTACTCAATAAGTTTTGCTGTTGGTAATTGATTTAATCAATTTCTGAGATGAGAGTTATACACTAGATGGTGCCCGTGACTTTGTGTAGAACAGGTAAATATTGTACTCTCAACAACGGAGGTTACAATCAGTCCCACATAAGACACATCACAAGAAAGAGAACAAGAATCTCTTTATTTTTTGGTCATTTAAAAATCTCTGAAACTACATATTATTTTATGTCCAACCTTGGTTGTATATTGTCAAAAATAAACTAAATATTATTACTATCTGTCTTCTGGGGATCATGGAGATTTTTATCTCAACTAACGGCCCGCCCCTGCTTTCCACGGTTACTTCACAACACACGGTCTACTTGACAAAACATCGAGATTTCTTTATTAGACATTTATATACATGTATGTAAGTTCAATGTGTAATATACATAAATCGACCGGAATTAATTATCTAAATGATGGCGAAAACGTTTCGTAGTTTAGAAGAACAACGCAGTCACACAAACAGACAAGAAAAGCGACTTTAATTCAAACTCAAACTCAAAGCATTTATTTCAAATAAACCAATTACTTGTAAATTGTCAAAGGGTCAGTCAGTCGGAAATATGAAGCTAGTTGCCCATTCCAAAGCGTAGTAGGTTCATAAAGAGAAGAACGGGCAAGAAACTCCACGAACAGTCTTTTATAATTTGTAGCTACAGATGCTTCGGGTGTCATACAGACCACACCGACGACGATCATTATTTTATTCCCTTACAGACATTTACATTGAAATGATTACATTATCATAAATAAAGTTTTACTACAAAGCAGAGTCCGCCATGAAATCGGGTTTACGATGGAGATAATGTGTTTGCTTTCGATGAGATTTTTTCTGTTTTTCCTTATATTTTCTGAAATTTCCAATGAATTGGGTTCGACCTACCGACATAGAATAAAGATTATTTATAGAAAAAGTTGTAATACTATACTATATAATATACATATTATAATATCACTACATAATATAAAACAAAGTCCCCCGCTGCGTTTGTCTGTCTGAACGCGACTCGAAAACCACCGAACGAATTTTCATACATTTATTACCAATGGAGGGAGTGATTCATGAAGATGGCTTAGGTGTATAATTTATTAAAGGTTTTGTGTAAATTAGCTGAAATATGAAAATGATTGTTGAAGATGTCGGAAAACGTAAACCAATAGAGTTAGGTATGTAAAAACATTGTATTACAGAATTATTCCTCTTAAAAAGCACGATCCCGTGGGATAATACCGATCTGGTATATAAAATGAGAACCATACTATAAAACACCGCCGTATCATACTAAACCACCATACCATTATTCAATCATCCTCAAAGAAATCCCTACAGCACCACACTATCCCCACCAACCTACCATTTTCATACACCGTATACAATTTCGTTCTATAGACTAGATGTCGCCGTTCGCTAGCTGAAATATAAGGAAATATAAATCTGTACTGGCTTAGACCACGATGCAAAGCTGCAAGAAATCGCCTGATGTTCCGAGAACATCCTCGTTTGATATACATGGTAGTATGTAGGTAGTGTTGTTCAAATGTTTGGGATAGATGCGACTTTGATTTGGGAGTAATAATATGTATATTATTACTTCAAGAGGATAGTATGCAATAATTTTATTCACAGATCTGATAATCTGCCTAGCCTTTTCCCACCTATTTTGGGGTCAGCTTTCAGTCTAATCGAATGCAGCTTAATACCAGTATTTCAAACCAACGCGTAATGCGCTGTCCTAATAGAACGCCACTACGCGACCATCACACGAATTTATCGCGAGTATGTCAATTATGAATGAGGCCACACGTTACTTTGTACATTTAATCACGGGTTCATGTGCAAATAGAATTCGCGCGGTTCTACTTTCTTGGACGCGTAATCCCGTTCTTTTAGGCCACCGCCTTACAGTCGCGCTTGTGACCATTATAAAATTATATTTTTTAAAGGTATAATATTTACAGGAATCGAATAAAATAAACCCTTCACCAATGAAATATCGGATGATATACGTATATTCAAACATCGATTGGTTTCCTATTATCACTCGATTCAATGCGACAATTATCATAATCACCATCATATTGGCACTGGCCGCGTCTTTCCATTCTATACAAGGCCAGAACGCAGCCATAGGAAACTGCTCGCCTATAGATTGGAAATCACTTTTTTACTAAGGTCTTCCAATCTATACAAGAGTATACGCAAATACTCGCGTATACTTCGTAGTGACCTAATTAACTATCTTATTCCAAAATATACAGTGCCAGTACGCATACGGACTGATCGTGTATAGATTGCGATAAATTGTGAACTGGTAGGTATTCAACTTGTTTGCGACGTAATGCACCTTGCGCTAAATAGTCTGCCTGAATGGGAGCAACTTAGAAGTAGCGCTCGCCGGCCGCTCCCGCGGCACCGCTCACTACGTTCGCTCGGCTCGCGCGCGGTTGGTCACAGTTCTAACCTAACCTAACCCATTTCATATTCCATAATCTGTTAGCTGTTCCATTTCACCCAGTTAAATTTATTTTTAAAAGCTTTTATTTAACTTGCAATGTATGTATGTATGTTTGTTCGCGTGAAATCTTGCTACTCAATTTTGAAGCAGATATCTTCAACCGATTGAGCTGAAATTTTGTATACACGTTTAGTTTGGATGACAATACACGATAAGCTGTGTGACGTCATTCTAAATCCAATATGGTGGACCATCCAAGATGGCGGAATAGTTATTTTTAATGCATTTCTACAATATGGGTATCAAATGAAAGGGCTTGTTGAGAGTAACTCGAAAAATAATGTGACGTCATTCTAAATCTAATATGGCGAAACATCCAAGATGGCGGAATAGTTATTTTTTTATGCACTTCTGCAATATGGGTATCAAATGAAAGGGCTTGTTGAGAGTAATTTGAAAAATAATGTGACATCATTCTAAATCCAATATGGCGGAACGTCCAAGATGGCGGAATAGTTATTTTTAATGCACTTCTGTAATATGGGTTTCAAATAAAAGGGCTTGTTGAGAGTAATTCGAAAAATAATGTGACGTCATTCTAAATCCAATATGGCGGAACATCCAAGATGGCGAAATAGTTATTTTTTATGCACTTCTGCAATATGGATATCAAATGAAAGGGCTTGTTGAGAGTAACTCGAAAAATAATGTGACGTCATTCTAAATTCAATATGGCGGAACATCCAAGATGGCGAAATAGTTATTTTTTATGCACTTCTGCAATATGGATATCAAATGAAAGGGCTTGTTGAGAGTAACTCGAAAAATAATGTGACGTCATTCTAAATCCAATATGGCGGAACATCCAAGATGGCGGAATAGTTATTTTTTATGCACTTCTGCAATATGGGTATCAAATGAAAGGGCTTGTTGAGAGTAACTCGAAAAATAATGTGACGTCATTCTAAATCTAATAGTGCGGAACATCCAAGATGGCGGAATAGTTATTTTTTATGCGCTTCTGCAATATGGGTATCAAATGAAAGGGCTTGCCGAGAATAATTAGAAATAACTAAAAAGTATAAAATAAATTAAAAGCAAAAACACCTTATTTAAAAAAAGCTTTTATTTAAATGCTCTAAAAAGAAGAAAATAAAATTTTCTTTTTAAATTTTAACTATCAACTTATAACCTCATTATACACAATTTATATGATCATAAAAGCTTACAATCATGTCGCGAGGTTTGCAAAAAATAAATAAACGCGCGACGAGCTTTTTTTGCTTTTAATTTATTATTTTTTAATCTATATTATTAAAACTCATGTCAAGCGTAAGTGATGTAGTATGGAATGTATGTATGGAACCAGGACGCGCGCCTCCACGTAACGAACTATACACGAGCCGTACGCAAAATTCGTTTATACTTTGTAATCACAAATTTAAAAATAGCATTACAATGTATACGCGAGCAGTTTCCTATGGCTGCGTTCTGGCCTTGTATAGATTAGAAATACGCACACTGGCCACATTTACATATAAATGCGGCACAATACTGTAACTGCATTATGCACATATAGTCGCGAGGTTAACTGTGTTATCATAAGAATGGGCGAATTAAAGTGTTGTAAGTGTGGTAATGTGGTTTGTTACTACATCTCATAAATGGGTAAATAGGGACCTTTACGACTAACAACAATTTAGAGGGGTAACCTACTCGTATTATTGCGGGCTTCTAGTCATAGTCAAATATTAATCCTGTAAAGAAACTACAATTTAAAAAAAATCTATTGGGTAAAACTACTAATATAATTAAATCACAATTTGTATGTTTTATATGATGGAAATGTAATTGCATGAACAGTATCAGAAATAAAGACAGTTTGAATTTAAAAAAAAATACCAATGTAGCGTTGTATTGCACGTTACACCCGCGTCGCCGCTTCAAGGATAGGTACTTCCCCCGCCAGCGCTCGCTCGCGTGGCCAGTCGGCTCCCCGCTATACACCGTGATAGATCGCGCCGCGCACGCCGCGATCGTGCGACGGCCGCCATAATTGTAACGCTGATTATCCCTCGAGAATGTTTAATTACCTTATACTTATAATACATAATAAAGTTACATATTCTGTTATAAATTGCGCCCAACTCGTGGCACGTGCTCCGTACGGCAAGTACCTACCTACCTACGATACGGAAAATAACCGACGCGAGTGCGAACGAAATCCACGCGAAGTCTTCTACCTAGTCACAGATCGAGTAATCAGTGTACCTACTGGACTATACTGCCGTTATATACCGTTTGCGTTCATCTCCAAGTGGTAACGTCGAGAAAATGCCGCCAAAAACACGCCGCGCGCATGCAAACGGGGAGGAAAACAATAGTTCCAGTTGCGATGAGGAAAGCCACTCGGTAGCTAACCCCGCGAGCGTGAACACCACGGCGACGGCGACACCGATCCCGACAACGGCATGTGGTAACATGATTTCAATGTCCGAGGAACAGCTCACACGATTGTTATCCACGGTCATGAGAAGCGTCGCCACGTCGACGCCGACGTCAGCGAGTGGCGACCCTACGGGACCGACTCAACCAACCGCTGCACACACTGCTGGACCGACCGTGCATGGCATGCACGGCATGCACAACAACTTTACCCGGTGCACGGCCGGCTTCGACAGAGCCGCCCGCAGTACCGAAGCCCTAGAAGCATTCGTCGAGAGCGTACTCATCTACAAAGAGTGCGCAAGTGTATCCGACGAACACGCCCTTCGAGGACTACCTATGTTGCTGACCGGAGACGCCGCTGTGCGGTGGCTAGGAGTAAAATCTACCGTGGAGAACTGGGACGACGCGATACGCCGCCTTCGATTCATGTACCCCCCCACCGCGCCCCGCCCACCGGATCGTACGAGAAATATTTGCGCGCGAATAAAGTGATAACGATAGTGTCGATTCCTTTATATCGCGAGTGCGGGCAGAAATGTCGCGTATACCGTATAAGCTACCAGACATTATGCAAGTAGACATAGTTTACGGCCTTTTACATCGTAAGTTCCGTAAAAGAGTGTCACGCGATAGTGTAAGTAGTGTCGACTGTCTACTCGAGCGAGCAAGGTATGTTGAGGAGACGCTAGGCGAAGTAAGTCTTACTAAATCACTAATTCAGTCTCATTACGCGAGTATTTCGACTAATAACAGTAATAACACTGCAAGTTCCACGAAATCTCGAAATGTAAACTTTACCCCTCGGACGGCGACGGTTAATCAAAGTAACCCTTCGCGCGTTGTGTCCGACTCTAGTTCGAATATTTGTAACGATACGAATTCGAATACGAAACGTGTTCGACCGCGCTGCGTTTTCTGTAAACGGTTTGGGCATTCGATAGATGAATTAATTTTGCATTAAAATAAAATCGGGTGACCAAGATATTAATGCACCGCTGTCTTGTTACGGCTGCGGTCGACAAGGATTAATACGCTCGAAGTGTCCGACGTGTAGAGGCACGCCCTCCGCCGATAAGGTGAGTTTCCAAAGTGCTATCACCCATGAGTCTGATCTGTCACACCCTACGGTCAAGATACAAGTTGCGTGTTTAGTAGGTATTGCAGTGCTGGATACTGGTGCTTCTGAGAGTCTCGCTAGTCGCGGACTCTATAAAATATTATTAGGCAGTGGGACCACTTTCACGAAAACACGTCGCAACCTCGGCCTCGCCGATGGAACGCAGTAGGTACGTGAGTTATTATCATGTGACACGAACGTCACCATTCAGGGACGCGTTATCCCCACCACTTTCCTAGTGATACTGAAAGCGGATAATAGGACGCTTCTAGGACAGGACTTTATCGCTAGAGCAGGTATATTAGTGGATCTCCAACATAACTGTTGGCATTTTAGTAATTTCCCAGGGCAGAAGTACCAGCGATGCAGAGCTGATGCAGGTTGATACCACCGGCTTGGCGCTGAGAGAAGATGAAGGGACGAAGCTGTTACCTGTTCAAAGGACACAACTCAACCAGTTCATAACTGAGAGAGTTGAGCGCTTCGCCACCGAAGGACCTCCTACAACTTACGCCACTCATCATATTCGGGTTGACGAGAAGCAGGAACCGACCGCTTCACCGCTCTATAGGATGTCGCAAGGTAAGAGAGAGTTGTTGGACGGTGAGCTTGAGAAGTTGCTGCGCGCAGATGTAATTGAGGAGTGTGAGTCACCGTGGGCTGCCAACGTCGTCTTAGTTGCGAAGAAGGATGGCGGAGTCCGCTTATGTGTGGACTACCGTAAGCTCAACGCCGTGACTGAGCCGGATAGGTATCCGCCCCCGCGCATGGAAGACGTGCTTCATGCAGCGAAGACGACCAACTACATGACAACGCTAGACCTCCACTCCGGTTACTTTCAGGTTTGTGTCGCTGAAGAGGACCGCGACAAAACTGCATTCGTTACACCCTCCGGCACCTATAGGTTTAAGAGGATGCCGATGGGCCTTCGCAACTTTGGAGCCACGTTTCAGAGATTAATAGATCGTTTCAAGTCAAAACTGAGTGTGCCTATCAGAGGACAAGAGGTAAGTGACGGTTCAGATATCCCACCCCCAGGAAGTAGGCCTTTGACTATTCTTGGATATCTAGACGATCTAATAATCTTTTCACCGAGTTTCGAAGGTCATATTGAAGATCTCGAAGCTATCTTCGACAGACTCAAGAAATTCGACCTTCGAGTCAATCGAAAGAAAAGCTGATTCTCCCGTGACTCTGTGAAATTCCTTGGTCACATAATTGTTCCTGGAGGTCTACAAGTAGACCCAGAGAAAACCTCAGCTATTGCTGACATGCCTGCCCCGAAAAACGAGAGGCAGCTCAAAGGTTTCCTGGCGACATCCAGCTGGTTTCGACGGTTTCTACCGAACTACGCTTCAATCGCCAAGCCTTTGACTGACCTGCTCAAGAAGAACAGCAGTTAGAGATGGCATGATGAGCAGCAGGCTGCTTTCGAGCGCATCAAGGAGCTCCTGGTTACCGCTCCCATTCTTCGCCAAGCTGACGAGTCCAAACCTTTCTCCCTCCGGACAGATAGCAGTGGCTACTGTCTTGGCGCAGTTTTGATGCAAGGGGAGGGCCCCGATGAAAGGCCCATAGAGTACGCCAGTCGCCTACTCTCGCCAGCCGAGCGCAACTACACCACCACCGAACGCGAAGCCCTGGCCGTCGTCTGGGTGGTCACGAAGTTCAGAGGTTACGTGGAAGGCTCGGAAGTAGTGGTTAAGTCCGACCATCAGCCGTTACGTTGGCTGATGAGCCTTAAGTCTCCTAGAGGTCGCCTTGCTAGATGGGCATTGACCCTTCAGGCCTATAACCTGCAGATACAGTACACTCCCAGAAAGGTGAATGTGATTGCCGATGCTCTAAGCCGCCCAGCTTGTTGCGAGGAAAACCCAGCTGGTTGCGAGGTATGCTTAGTGACCGTAGATATGCCACATAGGACACCTGAGAATGTACGCTCTAACCAACTCAAGGACCCTGAGCTGAAAAGTATCGTCGAGGACCTAGAGACTACCGACGATCCCTTCAGGGGGAGAGGGTGGTCAGAGAGAGGATACCTGGTATCTGACGGTGTATTGTACCCGAATCGGAAGACGCTGAGTCCGCCTACCGCGTGGTCCCTAAACACGAGAGAGAAGTTTCACGACGCTCCCACAGCAGGCCACTTTGGTGCTGAACGTACCCTACAACGCATCAGACTACGATACTTTTGGCCAGGTATGAAGTCTTTTGTCACAGATTATATTAAACGCTGTGCCGCTTGTCAGCGATACAAGATAGATAACAGGAAGCCTGCAGGACTACTCCAGACTCCGGCACCCACCCGGCGATTTGAAGTGGTAACGGTCGACTTGTTCGGACCCTTACCAAAGACTTCGAAAGGTAACCGTTGGATTTTAATTCTAGAAGACACGTGCTCCCATTGGGTTGAGCTATTTGCGTTGGAGAAAGCCACCAGCGTGGAATGCGCTGAGATTTTAATATCCGAGATCTTTCTGAGGTACGGAGTCCCGCGCAGGATGATCAGCGACAACGGAGTACAGTTTGTTTCTGAGGTGATGCAGCAGGCCTGTCACGTGATGGGTATCAAACAGTCTTTGACACCGTTATATCACCCACAAGCGAACCCCGTTGAGCGGAAGAACCGTGACCTTAAACCACAGTTAGCGATATTGGTAGGAAAGGATCACGCATCGTGGGACACTCATCTCGCGGCCATTAGATTCGCGATGAACTCCGCTGTTACAGCGAGCACTGGATTTTCACCAGCTTTCCTTACCTTTGGGAGAGAGCTGCGCGCGCCATCAGACGTCGTGGCAGACATGAAGACCATTGTGGACAGCGATAATTTCGTCCACAATATCACACCTTACCTTCGTAAGTTATCGACGGTGCTGCTTGACGCCCGAGATGTCCACGAACGTAACCAGTCTCTGCAGAAGAAGTACGCAGATGAAGGCAGACGCGCCCCTCCAGAATACAAGGTAGGTGATCTCGTTTTGTTGAAAACGCAAGGGTTGAATGATGTCGGCCCCGGGCAGTCTGTGAAGTTTATACCCCGGAGGGATGGCCCTTATCGCATCCGCGAAGTAGCAAGCCCTACTACTTACCTAGTGGAAGGAGTTACTAGAGGTGAGCACGTAGGACGTTACCACGTCTCTGATTTGACTCCATTCATCGGTGATGTCGAGGCTCCGGTTAGAGAGAAGCGCAGACGCGGTCGACCGCGTAGATTTGATTGCTAGCCCGAACGCGAGGGCGCTATGTTCGAACTAGAGGGGGAGTGTGTAGCGTTGTATTGCACGTTACACCCGCGTCGCCGCTTCAAGGATATGTACTTCCCTTGCTTCCCCCCGCCAGCGCTCGCTCGCGTGGCCAGTCGGCTCCCCGCTATACACCGTGATAGATCGCGCCGCGCACGCTGCGATCGTGCGACGGCCGCCATAATTGTAACGCTGATTATCCCTCGAGAATGTTTAATTACTTATAATACATAATAAAGTTACATATTCTGTTATACCAACAATTTTCCTAATCTGTCAATTTTCCTGATCCGGTTGGTTTCGGCCAGCAAACTGACCTGAAAAAAGGAATGCTAAAATAAACTCTGAAGAACTGCCGAATCTCATCTCTAATCTAAACAAATTAAGTCTATTTTCAATACATACTTTTAATTTGTTAACATTTCTTATTTAGTGATGGACAATCGACATCTTATAATTTACTAAAAAAAATTGTCGCAAGTTCCCAAAACTACACGAAAAGTGCAGATTTGTTTAAAAGCAAATAATCTAAAAAAATCAAACGAGCCTTACAGTAGTCGCGTATGATGTACATCTGACATCTCACCTTGGTATAAGCAACATGAAAGTAAAAAGCAACATTCGTCAGTCGTTTATGACAGCCAACTCTAGGCACCGCGCGCGCTCATTGGTCAAATCAAATAGTGCACGCTTCCCCGGCTTCCTGTTACACACTTCCGTCCCTTTTCACGAAATCACTCCCACAGATTGAGCTATCCAATCAGTGCAAATGGCTAAAATTAAATAAAGGGTCTGTGTAGATTGTTGTTGCAGAGAAAAAGAGAGAGAGAAAGAGGAAGAGAGGGAGAGAGAGAGAGAGAGAAAGAAGGAGAGAGAGAGAGAGAAAGCGGGAGAGAGAGAAACAGGAGAAAGAGGGAGATTAAGAGGGAGAGAGAGAAATAGAGAGAGAGAGAGGGAGAGAGAAATAGAGAGAGAGGGAGAGAGAGAGAAAGATGGAGAGAGAGAGAAAGATGAAGAGAGAGAGAAAGAGAGAGAGGAAGAGGTAGAGAGAAAGAGGTAGAGAGAGAGAAAAAAAAAGTCGCATGGAGTACATTTAACGGCTTTTCATTACGTGACGAGATATCTACCAGTCAAGTCACAAGCAAGAGGAAAGATGTTACACATCAAAAGTTTTAGTTAAGTACGTGTTTTGATTGGCAACTACATAGCTACGTGATATCTACATGAGATATGGAACAAAATATAAAGCACATTTCACGCATAGAGGACTCCACGCGGACGTGACGGAGACGTGACAAGAACATGAAAGCTCGTCAGTAACATTCCAGTCCTTTTACAGTTATTGCAGTACTATTTGCAAGAATAATAACGCGACGCATAACTGACCGCGTTATGTCTGTTGGCCATGTCTTGTCATTAACCGACTTCCTATAATGATATGTTATACGCGTATGTATGTTTTTTTTTTTAATGTATATCCGTCGATATCTCCGTCAATTGTGGACCGATTTTGAAAATTCTTTTTTTGTTTAAAAGGGTATGCTCCCGTATTAGTCTCATATAAATTTTATTAACTTTACTGGGATACTTTTTTAGTAAGCTTCAATAATACTTATTTTTCCCACTTAGTTTATGTGGATGATATGATGATAACTTCCTGTGACTGTTATTTATATAGCAGGTACTGGTATTTGAATTTGTGTGGGGTAGGTACCACAAATAAAAATTGAAAAATAAAAACTTTTTACAAAAAGTAGTCGAAAGCAAAAAACGAAAATTCAAAACCAAAGACACCGACTTCCGAAATTAAAGTTATATTTCACTTTGTAGTGTTTTTTTTCGGAAGTCGTTTGTTTTTTTTGTAGAAAGTTTTTTTTTAAATAAAGTCAGTTATGCAGGTAGTGCAGATAGGTCTGTATATCCCTAAAGCTAAGCTAAGATATGCTTGCGAAATTCGTTGAAGCTCACGTCTTGCAAGTAAGAGAATGGTTTTCCAAGTATTATTAGGTATTAATTAGGATGACGTTTTTAAAGGGTCCAATTGCACCCACTGGCGAGCCGGAGGCGGTTCGTATCCAATCAGGGGCGCTTAGTGCACGTAGACACTCAACCACTTCTCTTGAGACCCTATTTATTTATTTATTACAAGGCAATGTGTCGTGATGGCCCTGTGGTTAAGGCCTCGCCTCTCATGCACGAGGTTGTGGGTTCAAATCCGGGCAAGTACCAATGTGACTTTTTCAATTCATATGTACTTTCTGAGTTTGTCTTGGACATTACTGACATCGGTGAAGGAAAACATCGTGAGGAAACCTGGACTTATATAGTTAATATAAGTCTGAAATCGCCAACCCGTCTTGAGCAAGCGTGGTGATCAATGCTCGTGCCTTCTCTGTATGAGAAGAGGCCTTTGCCCTGCAGTGGGACAGTAACAGGCTGATATTATTATTATTATTACAAGGCAACTACAACAGGTAACAATCACAGTATTATAACTAGATTCACATCATAGTTTTCGAGCTGATTATCACCCAAAGCGTAATCGCACAACATGACTAGCAACAATAATATTAAAGAAGACAACTGCAGTAAAAAACTTAGTTCACAAAATTACAGCTGCAAGTTCCGTGCGTCTGCCCTCCAACACACTTCTACTTAGGCAGAGAATGTGTAGTACACAATCCACAAAACACCTATCTAATACACAAATGCCTTAAAGCAACATAATCATCACAAACTAAATCATCTGACCTCCGGAACACCAAAATTACATTTCCGTTACACAAAGTTCTAACACACTTTAAACAACCGCCACCACGCCATAAATTCTCATTGGCCGGTAAGCAAAACGTGACCACGCAAGTTGACATACCACCAATGAGAGGGCACCCTCAATGCCGCGTAGGATAGTATTTCAAGTCTATTCCCGGCTTACAGTCTAACACAGACTTACCTATACGTTTCGACAGCTAGACTTCGAAGTACAAACTTGGTGTCTGTAAGTTATCGTCACCGTCCGACACGTTGGCACTAACACATAGTGTACCCAGACAGTTTCCAACTGGTGGCAAGTGATGGGCTAGGTCGAGAACTTGCCTGTTTACTAACGCCATTTCGAGTTGCCGTGTACTGTCGGAAAAGTTTAATAATGTGGTGCGACACATGTTACTTTGGAATTTGCCTGTTGCTGTGTCTTAGTTTCGAGTTTACTCGAGTCTTGTATTTATTGCATTGTTTTTCAAGTTATTTTGAGAAAACTGCATGCTCATAATACCTTGAGCAATGTTCTCATCTGATACCGAAAGGACCTAGACAATGTCCCTTTCCCCGTCTCATGACCCACATAATTATAGTTCAGGTTGATTATGTAACTATAAACTTTGAGGACAGTGAAAGTGTTAAAAACTATGAAAGCCCCTATAGCTTTTATGGACGATTTTATGTTAAATTGATATCAATTTAAGCACAAAAGCTCAAAAGTGTATAGTTACATAATCAACCTGAGCCTGACTTTCTAAGTTAACTCACTAAACTGTATAAGGTATATAGTTTAGTGAATTATCTTACAAAGTCCTTCTTAGGTAAAACTTCAATAAATTCATGACAAAGAACTTATGAAAATCACGCACTTAGGCAAAAATTTAGACGTAAGTATGCTTTTATATTATACCTATTATCAACTAAAGAATTTTTAGGCATTTTTAAGGTTCCGTACTTCCAAATGAAAAACTGGAACCCTTAAAAGATCACTTGTGTCTGTCTGTCCGTCTGTCACAGCAAATTTGCTCCGAATTTAATGAACCGATGAAGTTGAAAGATACACAAACGAATTTCTGTGACCCAAACACGGTAACGTATAAATGAATTTTGAATATGGAATCACCTTTCAGAAGTAAATATAAAAAAAGGATTTTGCAAACCATGTGACATATCAAACAAAAGAGCTTACTGTGAGGGTCCCAAAAATATATTGTTTATAATTAAAAATTTTTTTTTTAGATAATTATAGATTTTAGATATTTAAGAAAATGTATGAAAATTTTCCATTATCTCCAAAACTACTTAAAAATACCAGACTTCTATACTTATAAATTACAGGAAACCCTATATGAAGTCCATGGTCTTAAAAAAAATATGGTAAATCTCTCAATATGGTGCGTATAAACTTACATGTACAGTTGGAATGTATAGGAGAACATGTTTTTCAACTACCAATGTTAAGTTTGTTCTTGGGAAAAATTCATTCTAACTACGGAACCCTTCATAGTGCATGGTCCAACACGCACTTAGCCGGTTTTTTGAGTATAAAAGCCATTTTAGTTAGCTCAAAGAGTTTTAGAATATTAACGAACAAAACTGATAGCAATAAATATTCTTTAAATAAATGAGACGTGAAAAACTGCTTGCGTATAAAAAATATTTACAAAGGTATTTTTGTTCAGTAACCCTTTTTGTATTGTTGAAAAAGCTTTCAAATAAACCAATGACAGGCACTTTTGAATTGTCAAGGGGTCGGTCTGTCAGAAATATGATGATGAAGATGAAACTAGTTGCCCATTCCAACGCGTAGTAGGTTCCTACGGAGAATAACAGGCAAGAATCCCCCGAGTTTAGATTGTATATCATGCGTTTGTATACAATTCCTTTTTTTGATGACTCGTTGAGTACGTACCAACTCTCTGATAACTATTCTTTTTTTGATGACTCGTTGAGTACTTACCAACTCTCTGATGACTATTCTTTTCTCTTTACACCTCCCGACCCTCGTAGAGCTGTATCTGCATAAATAATGACTTCACAAAAATTCAATTAATCACTTTATTGACAGGACTGTCGGCGTGGGACGAACAAGGGACGAACAGTGCATTAGCGCCATCTAGTGCGTGGGTGACGCAACTAAGTTAACCAATTACCGGCCGTGAAACGACAATTTTCATCCAATCTGTGTACTGAATACTTTGACATTAGTTTTAGCAACATACTTTAGTAACAAGATCCCTTCCGATTTGGTTAGAATTTAGAAACAACGCCACTGAACATCTATAGGTACTAATATACTAATATTAAAGCTGAAGAGTTTGTTTTTATGTTTGTTTGTTAGCGCTGATCTCTGGAACTACCAGTCGGATTTGAATTTTTTTTTTGCACTTCATTGCCCAATTCTCAAGTAAGGCTATAGGCTAACTTTTACACCACGCTAGGACCCGCAGGAGCTGAGCAAAAAGAAAAAAGTCTGAAAGAACGTTAAGCGAAATCGAAGTAAAACCGCGGGCGGGCGATGCGTTGCGACGCGATGGCGAAGTCGCGGGCAGAAGCTAGTTGTTTATATTATGGCAACTTCTGGCCAATCTGAGTTACCTATCCTCATTGAAGATCGTAAAAGATAAGCTGTTTTAGATTGTAAGTACTGACAGTAGGTACTTTTCTAAATTACTATCTAAGACCTTTGATCAGGCTCAGTTGCTGTTGTTCCGGTTTATCCGAGGATGGGTGAGTGGTCAGGATTTCCGAGCATGAAATATAAGCCACGACATCAAAACAAAAAAAAAAAAAAACTTATTTATTGCTAGAGATTTACGCAATAATCGAGACAATGGCCATTTTCTACCATAGATAACACAGATAAATATAAAAATAAAACATTCATATTTGCGATGGTTTCAGTGGTCTTAAAATAGAAATTCTAAGTCATAGTACTCACGAAAAAGCTTACCAAACCGCTCTACGTGATTGTTACAAATATTTTAACAAATTCAATCGAATGCCAGAACCAATTTTACAAATGGAATATTTATTGGGATTTCCAATTCAATGTAAGTGGATGTCTAACAAATAAATAAATATGCTATCTAGTTTTTTATTCCAGCACTTCAATAGTATTATTTGTATATGTAGATTTTCCATTAAGTACTTTTGTTTATTTTGACATTTTGAATAAAAATTTTGCTTAAAAATTACACCAACATTTAACAAATAATACAAAGAACAAAAAAAGAATACATAAAACAGCAAAATCTATTGCAATCAGAGAAATAGAAGGAATTCCATTCAGAATTGATAGCATACAATGAGAATGATACAAAAATACTTAAAAGGAAAAATGTTGCATTTTCTATCTATTGGATTTTATTTTATTATTCAGAGAATCGCTTCTGTCAGTTCGCTGCATTCTTGAAAATAATGAGATTCCATTGAAGAAAACATTCTATGCATGTTGTAAGCGAGCTGGCAACTACGTGATACAATATCCAAGAATTTTTAAAATAAACCCTGTGTTCACTTCCACATTTTAAACGAAATTATAGGTACAGTACATTATAGTATGTGCATCAAACAACTTTTAAGACGCGAACTACAAAGCCCAGCTTTTGTTATTCGAGTCTCTATGTTCATTTTACGATTTTGCCTGCATTTAAAAAAGGAAATATAAATTTTAAATCTTAGAGATGCTACAGAGCAAAGCCCACCCTCTGAGCTCCGTTTCCAGTCTTTTATTCTATGATAATACTGGCCGGTTTTTTTGTAAGAGACATCTAATTCTGTTTAGTTCTAATAATCAAAACCTAATCGGGTTATTTTGTATGACCTCGTTTTATTCAATCTTTCATATGAAATCCGTAAACAATAGAACTCCATTTTCAAATCGCATTCGAAGTCGTAATTGCACTAAAATGCAACGTGCCAGTCACACACGTGCCAATCAGCGGCGCTAATAACAGCGATGAGTATTCAGTCGCCACAACATAAATTGGACAGCCTGATGACACCGTCATGGCGTCGCTGGGGTGAAATTATTGGATAACTATTATTAAATAACTAGCTGTCGGTGCCCGGCATCGCGCGTTGGCTCCGACTGTTCTGGTGGATTCGCGACTATAACAGATATGTTTTTACAGAATTACATTCATTAGAATCATGAATATGACGACACGGTTGGCGCAGTGGCTGAGCGATCGACTGCTGCGCAACGTGTCGCGGGTTCGATCCCCGCACGGAACAAATATTTGTATGATCTGCTAGTAGTTGTTCCGGGCCTGTGTAAGTGTATGTGAGTTTATATGTTTGTAAACGCACCCAATATACAAGAAGAAATTTTAAGTGTGGGGCAACGTTTTTATAAAAAAAAAAAAAAAATATATATATAATAATACAGGCAGCAATTGATTTATATTTACATAGACATACTTAGTCCATATTACAGGCAAAAAAAAAACTATGACTAAATACTGATTACGCGAGTATTTTCATCTGAATGGATTTTGCGCATGGGTATCCATGGGTGGGGTCCTTTGCAACGAAAGGACCCCGAAAGGACCCCACATACGATACGTTTCGATAAGGTTGAAAATAAGTCAGAAAGTTATAATACAAAGTGATCTTTCCGATTTAATTCAACATGTTAATCGAATAGAAGTACGTTAGTGTGTAATATGCTAGGAGCAGTGTTAGCAAAGTGGTCGTGGGTTCGAACCCAAACAGGCGCTTTACTTTGTGTACATAATTTCATCACCACTGCTCTCAAAACGGTGAAGGAAAATATCGTGAGGAAACCGGCATTTCCGAGAATAAACAATTCCAAGACATGTAACATCTACCAACCCGCACTGGTCCCGCGTGGTAGATTACAGCCCACTCTCTCGCGAAGAGAGGAGGCCTGTCCCAACAGTGGGAACATTGGCTGTTTATGCTATGCTATTAATTTGCTAACTCTTCGAACGAAACTAAATGCTTGTATAATGTTGCAGCTTTGTTGAGCGTTGTCTCTCTTATTTATAACTGTGTGGCAGTTTCTTTCTCAAACTATATACACCGTACAGTACCCAGGGCTATGGTAATAGGAATGGGAATTCGTCACAATTCCCACCAGACCGTAAGCGCACTGATGTCACTTTTGTTTATTCCATCTAGAAATGTAAAATAAGGAAGACATTTCAGTCGACGTGACGTTTGAAACCTGAACCTACTCTTCTCTGGTACAGACTACTAAAGACGAGCAAAATCTACTTATGTAGATGGAAAATTTACATCAGAATCAGATATTCACATTCAAAGTAGTCCACAAAGGCAGGTCCACGGGGGCGAAATGTTCTTTTAATGGGTATACCCATAGAAACTTATATCTATGGGTATACCATTTTTGGAAGACATTTAGATGTAGGTCCTTCATAGATGGTATCTTTAGAATATGGGAAAATAATATATTATGTAAGGAAAGTTTGTATAATATTGTTATAGATAAACGTTTCTTTGAAGGGGTAACAAGTTAATGCAAAAGCACCTCAGACAATGATCTGATAGGCAGATAGATGACTACTAAAACTTTAGCTTTCTCATCTTTATATAGAGTATATTATAATGTGATTTCTAATATGGACCGTAGCGTTGGAAGGCTCCCCACATAGTGGACCGATGACCTTGTGAATTCCCTAGGAATCCGCTGGATGCGGGAAGCACAGAACCGGCCCGAAGTGGCGGTGCTTGGGGGAGGTTTACGCTGGCCTCATAATCTATTGAAACTCCGCACTACTCTAGGCCAGCTCACTGTCAAAGTTCTACTACCCACATGCCGTAAGCTGTACCTACTTGAAACTTACAAGTTAAATTAACTTTAGAGAGGCTCTAATTGATTTACGCTGGTGAAAACGACTGTGCGGTCGACAGTATGATTGATATTCGGTTCCTATAAACAAAACGAATCGTTTTGCTTACCAATGGTGATATTTTTTATTGCCAAACTGGACGTATAAATAGATTCGTAAGCTGATTTTACCTGTGATAGCTACTTCCTTATGGGAGGGTCTACTATACAAAGCTTTGAGGTCTTTTCTTCATTATTGGTAAAGATACAAGAGTTCCAACTTTAACCAATAACGGTCCGTATTGTATAGGAATCGGCCATGAATGGTTC
Organism: Agrochola macilenta; assembly: GCA_916701695.1. Classification (NCBI taxonomy): domain Eukaryota; kingdom Metazoa; phylum Arthropoda; class Insecta; order Lepidoptera; family Noctuidae; genus Agrochola; species Agrochola macilenta. The sequence continues at coordinate 5,097,051 of OU753564.1, read as the reverse complement.
AAAATCGACGCTAATTATTTATTGAATTTGTTGACATTTTGAATCACCCAACTGTAACTATTACCTTCTTCTTGAATAACACATAAAATGGAAACATTCTAATGACTCAACAACAGCCGTTACTCCGTAGTATAATGTGCACATTTCTTAAGAATAACAAAAAGGATAAAAGGAAAGAAACCTCTTCCGCAAATCGAATCATAATGTCCTCAAAGAAAGAGAAAGATAAATATATATTGAGGAAATATCTTATAGATATATATCTTATAGAGAGGAAATATTCTTGTGGCTACAGACTGAATACAATAAAACAGCAGAGTAACAATTATATACGATCCGATAACTGAGTTTGTTTTGATGCCATCCTACTATCAGAATGTCTTACAGAAATTGTATGCTGATATTGGAATAATGCATACCTATTTGACTTATAAAACTATCTTCTACTCCTACTGAAGCGCTGACTGCGCATCAATATCAGCGGTCGCAAGTGAGACTGCAGAAGGTAAGTTACAGGGTTCAATTCCATGGTAAGGTTAAATGTTACGGACAATTTTTATCAGTAGCAGCCCAGATTATGGTCTTGAGTCCGATTAATGACAAGGTCGTGTCCCTGTAACATGGATCTTGTAAAATATCTGATAAGGTGTAACATACATTATCGTCTCAAGCCGTGTAGAGGTTTCTATATAATAACTAGCAAAACGTAATCCTTCATAGTCTTCAAAATGTGTAAGAATATTCAAAAGGATTTTCACCCCAGAATTGTTTTACTCGACAAAGTATTGTGACGAAATTAAAACTAATTTCTCATCTCCGGTGATGATGCTTTATGTAGATGAACGTTGTTTTTGGTGTATTTATTTTATATCTCTCAAAAGATTAAGGCGAAATTGTCCGCTATGTACAAACCATGTCGATGTTCCTTGATGAAAAGGGTGGGCAGTAGCTAAGATTGTTAATTTTTAGGGTTCCGTACCTCAAAAGGAAAAAACGGATCACTTTATTGTCCGTCCGTCTGTCAGTCAGTCTGTCAAGACCCTTTTTCGCAGGAACGCGTGGAGGTTGAAATTAATATCAAATACGTAGATCTAGGTGTCTTGGAAATCTAAAAAATAAAGCATCTATATAAAAAATCAATCTGCCTAGCCTTTTCCCAACTAAGTTGGGGTCGGCTTCCAGTCTAACCGGATGCAGCTGAATACCAATATTTTACATGTAGCGACTGCCTATCTCACGTCCACAACCCAGTAGCTGGGAAATACAAAAAAAAAAAACAGCTGATCCATACATATTTTTGTGACCGCGTAGGTAATGTACTTTTCTATGAAAAATAAAAAACGACGAAATATTTCAACGGTTTCAGAATCATGTACTGAATCCATCGTAACCGGCTTCGCGTCGATATCCCTGACACGCTGTATGTTGTAGGTATCCTTATTCCTGCTGTACCTATGTTTAAGAATTGCAAACATTTAAGACTAACACAAAAAAAATGCAGACTGACGATAAAAAAACTGGCTTCTTACACTGGACTACGACATGACAGAAAGTTTCTTAGCTTAAGTAAAAATTCACAGTAATACACATTGACAATTCACAAATACACGTACACTCACTATATATCTATAACATACAGTCACTCTTACAACATCAACAATACTAACACAAACCACAACACCAAGCATATGAATACACTCTTTTTTAAATGTAACTATTAAGTTTTTTAAATGTACCTACCTTTTATGTAAAATTGTTAACGGAGCGAAGGAGCCTGGATCTCACAACACAGGGAATCCTAGTGTGAGGTATAGGATTTCAATCCACTTGAATGTATACTTTGCAAAATAAATTTATTCTTATTCTTTCCTTTATTTCATTTTAACAACTTATAAATTACATTTTTAAATATTAGAATATAAAAATACAAACATTTAAAAATATAAAAAATAGTAGTCCACCGGTATCGGGAACAGGGCCCAAGCTACCGGCGGTCAGGGCTCCAGAGAGAGGAACCTCCTGACAATGCGAGCCGTGTCCAGGAGTACCGCTTTCTGAATCAAGCCCTTGATCCAGCTGCCCAACGAGAGCCTCCTTAAGTGTTGGTCGAGGCTCTTGGCAACTAAGCCATTGGCTGATACGACTATCGGCACAATGATCGCTGAGTCCACATCCCACATGTCGACAACCTCGTGAGCCAAGTCAAGATACTTGATTTGTTTATCTTTCTCAGCTTTCACGAGGTTCCCGTCATGTGGGACCGTTATATCAATAATCATTGTGCGCCTCTCTACTCGTTCCACCACCACTATATCAGATTTATTCGCAACAATAGTCCTGTCAGTGATGATGGATCGATCCCAGTACAATGTGATATTTCCATTTTCGAGAACTGGGTCGGGCACATACCTGTAATACGGCACTTCCGATTCCACAAGATTGTATTTCAGAGCAAGTTGCCGATGGATAATCCTGGCTACAAGGTTGTGTCTATGCAAGTACTCTTCGTTAGCTAGACGAGAACAGCCGGAGATAATATGTCGGATTGGTTCTCCCGGACGGTGGCATGCCCGACAGATTTCAACCGTGCCGTCTTTCACAATAAATCTACGGTAATTGTTCGTCATGATAACTTCGTCCATAATTGCACAGACAAAACCTTCGGTTTCCCCAAAGAGGTCACCAAAACGCAGCCAGGCTACGGACGCTAGCAAATCTACATCGGGTCCATGTAGGGCCCGGAAAAAGCGTCCGTGAAGCTCCTTACTCTGCCATACCTCCCTGCGATCATTAGTGTCAAGCACTACAGGCTTGCGCCAGTTCTCTTTAGCCATGGCGAGCGAGGTGAGGCCCTTGTCCACCGCGACCACATCTCGATGCATCCCCACGTCAGCTTCTAGGAAATATTCCCTGAGACTGCATATCTCGCGATTGTGGAGGGTCTTAGCGTTTAAAAAGCCTCGACCTCCACACTTTCGCGGGATATACAGTCTCATTACCGATGACCGTGGGTGGTGCATTCGATATGCAGTCAGCAGCGTACGCACCCTCCTATCCAGAGCGTCGAGTTCAGTCTGAGTCCATTTGAGTATGCCGAAAGAGTACATCAAAACCGGCATGACCCAACCATTGAAGGCGCGCACCTTATTTCCGCCTGATAAAAGACTATTGAATACTTTCTTCAGGCGGCCAAAGAAGCGCTCCTTCAATGATTGCTTCATGTCAGTAACATTGATACCCAACGCTTCCGACATACCCAAATACTTATAGGTTTCGGATGCAGAGAGGGCTCTAAGCTTTATGGAATCCGCGAGCTGTGTTCCCACGGATTCCACAATCTCCCCTCGCTTTACATGCATGACCGCACATTTGTCGACACCCAATTCCATCCTGATGGCGCTACTGAAAGTTTCAGTTACTTTCAGTAGCTCCATCAGTTGCAAATTGTTAGGTCATCCATGTAGAGAAGGTGAGATATAACCTGACCACCTCTCCTCAGCCGATAACCTAAACCTGAATCCTCCAGCAATGTGCTTAGAGGATTCAGGGCTAAGCAGAACCAGAGCGGACTCAAACTATCGCCCTGAAATATGCCTCGCTCAATCCTTATCGGCTCGCTATTCCTCTGGATATTTCGACATCCTGGATAGCGAAGGACCGTCCTCCATTGCCCCATACACGATATCAAGAAGGTGCGCAGAGTTGCATCTACTTTATACAACTCCAGCACCCTCCTGAGCCATGTATGTGGCACCGAGTCATAGGCCTTCTTATAATCTATCCAGCATGTCGATAGATCTTTTCGGGAACGGCGAACCTGTTGGCTAATGGCCATATCAATGAGGAGTAGCTCCTTAGTACCGCGGGACCCGTTCCTACATCCATTTTGAGAGGCAGACATGATGGAGTTGGTGTCTATATGTTTGTTAATTTTAGCTCTCAAAATGGAAGTAAGAACTTTATAGACCGTCGGTAAACACGTAATCGGCCTATAATTTTTGGGTTCCGCGGTGCTACCAGATTTATGGAGCAGGTGGGTAACTCCTGTCGTTAGGAACTGGGGTAGCGAACCAGACTCCAAAGCAGTCTGGTACTGAGCCGCCAAGCGAGCGTGCGACCTTTTGAACCATTTGATCCAGAAATTGTGCAGCCCGTCCGGCCCTGGAGACTTCCAGTTGGGCAACGGACGAACTGCACGAGCTACATCTTGGGGGCAGATGGTAATAGCCCCCATTTCTGGTATTGGATCGCAGACTCGCTCGACTTCTCTAGTCCAATCACCTTCGGTGTGGCTGACAGGCGCCGACCAGATACTCCGCCAGAAAGAATACATGGCATCATCATCCGGTAGGCGCGCGTCAGCCACACCTTGGTCCGGTCGCTCCCAAGCCCTATAAACCCACCTTTCATCACTCTGGAAGGTGCGATTCTGAGTATATCGCTCCACTCGCCGCTTATACCTACGAATACGGTTTGCCCATGCATACACTTTCTGCTTCAGGAAGTCGATGCGCTCTGTGACATGGGACACATAGTCCTCAGGGCTAATATCAGTCCCTGAGAACACCCGCCTCACAAAGCGCATCACTCTAGGGCGAGTATTGCCCTCCCTGAAGCAGATAAGTTTGCCGATGAGCGCTCTGGCCCCACCAATACGGCGCTCAATTCTGTACTGCCAAGCTGGTACGGCTGGTTTCGGTCGTGTAGCTCTAGAGTCATTTGCAAATTTTACGTGAGCTACACGACATGCTGCTACAGCTGCGCAGTACAGAACTGAATGAGTATCAGTGAGGTCTTCGCAATCATCAAAATACTTTGACAACTGCGAATCCAGAACCGCCACCAGCGCCCTATTTTTGTTCTGCATGGGCAAACGAGGTAAACGTGGTCTAAGTTCGGGCGACATGAATCGATATTCCCGAATCGCACCCTCCAAAGCACTCCCCAGTTCTTCATTGCACTGGGTACTTACGTTCGTAGCCCTGTCATCAATCATCTCGTCAGCTTGAATTGTAGTGTCCTGTGGTGGCACTACAATAACACTCTGCAGCGGGGGAGCGATGACATGGCTACTCTGCATTTCATTTCGCAGGCGATCAAGTACAGCGTCATCCAACATATGATTACGCTTGATGACCCGCACCTGATCCGATAGTCGTTGTGCCGAAACGTCGACAGCTGGCTCAAGCACCTGAAAAAGAGAGAGCATCCGGACACGGTACGCGGTCAGGTTGTTTCCCCCCTCTGTAGCCCCATAGTATGAGCGCATGACGTTCTCGTTAATGGATCGTGTCCATCTCATGCGCTGCACACTTCCGCCGGGGGCTGGGACCCTATCAGAGGCCGGTGGGCCTCGAGGTCCTAAGCCGTCCGGCGGCCGGCGTCCTCCCCGTCGGCGAGCAGGTGGTGGCGTCGAGGGCGGGGAGAAATACTCGTCGCTCGAGCTCGACGCAACTACCGCGGCCGGTGTTGACGCAGCGCTCACGATGGGGCTGGGTACCGGCGGCGGCGAGGCGGAGCTGAGCAGCGAGTCCGGAGGTGGTAGGCGTGCACGGCGAGCTGCTGATCTCGTCAACATATTGGTGGTTTGAAATCTCTCATAATTTATTGCATAGGATTTAACGGAAGTCCGAATATGACAACGTCATTTTTGATTTTTCTATATATTTTTTGGTTTTTCATTGTAGTTCTTTTTATTGTTTATAAATATATTTATTGTATATTCTATGGAGTTATAATGAGCTTTTTGTATTTATATGATCTAGGGAAATAACTGATTATGCGAATTAAGATATAAGAGAAAAAATTACGTTGTTGACGTATCAGATAAGTGTTGCTATTTTTCTTATTCTTATTCTTATTTAGTTCGGAATCATATAAATGTTGAAGTTTGCATGATATTCAGCAGTACCATAAACTAGACCTTACATATGCAGAGTTTCCAATTTGTATTTGATTCTGCACAAACCGAACTAGTCCAGCCTGATTACACTTTGCTCTGTAATTGCAAATAATTTCGAAGCAAACGTACAATTTGATTGATAAATACTGACATAATATTATTACAATAACTAACAACCTTTTATACCACCACGTTTTGTTGTAGTTACTTTTATTATTTCTGTGGTTTTATGTAAGCTAAGAATAATTGAGAGAGAGGGCCATCATGCGAAGAAATGGTTAGCTAAAATAAAATAATAAAAAAGATACAAGAAACATGAAACCAGAAAAATTACTGGTCCTTCATTAAATAAAACGAACGACAAGCAATACATGCTGAGACGGCAAAACACCGAGAAAGCGAAGATACAATTACTCAAACGATGTCACTAGGAAACAATCTCAATCTAACCTATCTCAACAAATACAAGAACATTTTGATCCTCGAGATATTGAAAATGTTATATGCAGTTATGAGGGTCACGAATTTGAATCATAAAGTGGCCAGATTCCCTGCGACAAGGAGGCTTCATATCACAATCTCGGATCACTACGTCACAATATTCTACTGACCTTTAAAATTATTCCAAAAAAAATATGATATTTTCTTGTGATTTTTCTGTGTGAACTGAGATAAAAAAATATCGTAGATGAACATGGCGGAAGAAATTAGCTATCTAATGGAGGTACCTATTGTATAATTAGCCCATAATGTTCCCATTAGGACACAGGCCTCCCTTCGGTGAGAGGGAGTGGGCCGTAATTCACCACGCCCTAAATGGAGATCTTTGAAAAGATTATCGTAAACATTTCGAAACCATTTGAGGTTCCTGCATTGATGGATGACCTGCCATGATTAACCTATATTTTTAAGGCTGGGCTCGATAAATTTTTGATGTGTAGCATGTTTCCTCTCGCTTTCCTGCAATCTGTGGGAGTGATTCCATGAAAAGGGACGGAAGTGTGTAACAGGAAGCCCATGCGCGTGCTATTTGATTTGAACAATGAGCGAGCGCTGTGCTAGAGTTGGCCATCAGATGGTACCAAACCATTTTCTGAGAGGTTGTAAACAGGATGATGATGATGATCATGATGACGATGACAATGATGATGGTGATGATGAATATCGTTTATGTCATTTATACGTCAGTCAAGATGTTGGATGTTACACATCATAGGTATGCGACTAATGTAAGGCTCGTTTACGGTTTACTTTACGGCAAAACCAATTCTTTCTCTAGGCATCAAGCTCGTTCCACCAGCTTCGCTTGGGTCTACCGGGATACCGTTAGACGTTTTCTGGGACCCACTTGTAGTAGTTTAAGCCCACAAATGGATTAAGATACATCTAAAACAATAGTATTATTAGCTATATTCATTCATTTATTAATGGAGCTTATAAACCATTAATTAATATTTATATTACTGTACAAAAACGTCATACCACTTTGCGAGCCGAAAGTAATTAGGGGGCTATTTTGTCATTTGAACACCTAATTGCCAAATTTTGAATCCCTTGATACTTTTGTTGATACAAACTTGTTTCGGATTATTAATACTTTAATTTCACTGTAGGTAACTAGGTAGTAACATAGTTTAAAAAAAATGGATGAATGACGATAAAATTACGACGGCTCCTACATTTATAAACTGCTTTGGTAAATAACTAGATTGATAGTATCCATGGATAGTATATTGTTTACGTACCTAGGGGTTCGTGACTAAATAATAACCGCACAGTAGGTACGCCGCATTAATAATAACCGCAGTCCATCCAAGGTTAAGCTACACTTGCCACGGTCAGTTTATGGACGGTGATCCATTCCATATCGAGACCACTCCGTGCCTCTGAAAGCATGTTAAGCCGTTGGTCATACGTAGATCAATCGACAGTCGTTAAGGGTACTCAAAAGCCCAAAAGTCTGACAAAGAGTTTTACCAAGGGGTATCGTATTACCCAGTAACTGGGTTGTGGAGGTTAGATAGGCAGGCGCTCCATGTAAAATACTGGTATTCAAGTATATCCGGTTAGATTGGGAACCGACCCCGACATAGCTGGGAATAGGCTAGGCAGACTTTTGTTGTTTACGTAACTATTCTTCGATTTCTCTCGTATCGGTAAGAACTATGTTAATGAATAGATAAAGCTCGTGATGCGGTCAGAATATACGTATAAGTTAGTTGTAGTAGTTGGCTAGCAAGGTGCTAACAACTAGCTATCGAAGAAATTAATTCTTAATTTTGGTTTATGGAAATATCAAAAACATGTTCTGTAGATGAAACGGAGGACAAACAATGGAGTATTGTGCCAGTATCTCCAAGCTAACATAACTCGGACCACCAACAAAGTGTTTGACTTCCCTGAAAGCGCAGAGATAAATTCTATCATAGTTTTATATTAATTTAAATTAATTTTATCAATTTATTATAATCTGTCATTAATTAATCAAATATTTTGTTGTTATTATTTTAAATTTTAAAGTGGTGCCCATATTGTTTAATTTACATGTCGAAATATTATTGAATAAGTGTAAGTTTCTTTTTCTTTTTTACATTGTTGATGTTATTTATGAAATTTAAATGTAATTTATTTTAGTGTATACTGTAATTTTGTGTGTAAATTCAGATACAAGTTACTTGTTTATGAATAAATGAATATGACTATTAACCTTCTTTGTGGAGGGTGTAACTTATCACAAGAGGTAATGTACCGTCTGGTCTGTAGGGGTGTGACAATTTTTTTGTTGGACTCGCAAATATTACGAGTGAAATGTGAACTGTCTTGAAAATAAAATAAAATGTACCGATGAGGATAGGTAACTCTTTCTTTAAATTGCGTAGTAGTAGTTTATTAATGTTGTATTAATGTCAAAACAGAAAAAACATCTTCTTTATTTCTGGCGATTCTTGTCTAAGCGAATGCATAGTATTTTATATAGAGTACTTTGCCATAATTAGCTCATTTGCTACACTGAAAATTCCTGTAGGCACTAGGAACAACATTTTATTTGAAGACTGTAAACTAAGTTATTATTATACTCTACTTGATTTGTAAATAGTATAAAATATATTCATATATTTCTCCTTTTAAGATTCCAGTAACAAAATTATTTTAGTGCTGAAAAATGAAATGGCGCTCGTCCTTATTTCACGGAGGAGCGCAGTGAATAGTCTTTGTCCACTTAAAATAGCTTTTATAAAAGACCTCCGAGTCCATTAAGGGATAGGTGCCTACTTACACTTATTTTAAAAAGTTGATTTTGTAACACCCCTTAATGGCGCTCCGATATGATAAATATTTTGAAACACTATTAACATACTTCGGTAGTCTCACCACTCAAACCTACCTTGAATATATTCTTAAAAGTTATTTGGTTGCTACAATACACCTTAAAGGAACAGACTTAACTGGAGTTAACTGTCAAATAGAAGATTATATGCCAACATTTGCATTCTCACATATAATAATTACTTATTTGTTATTTATATGGAGCCAGTGGTAACGATGCCGACTTATGAGTTGTAGATCGTGGTTTCGAACCCAGGCAGGTGAATTAAATTGAATAATTTATTTCATCACCACAGCTCTCAAAACGGTGAAAGAAAACATCGTGAGGAAACCGGCATGTCCTAGAACCAAAAATTCGAAGACATGTGACATCTACCAACCCGCACTGGGCATGGTGGAGAGAGGAGGCCTGAGCTGAGTCCCAGCAGTGGGAACGCTATATGCTATTATGCTTATAAGGTGGTGTACGCAAAATACGTGCTTTGACGTGGAGTTGCGGACACCAGCCCGTCTTACCAATACCAATATTTATATAGTGTTCTTAATAAACGGTATTATATCTATCAAAATCCATAAACTTCCAGAATGATCCATCAAATTCATTGTGCAATCGAAACGTATGGAGAAGCTAAAAGAGCTTACATCTATCCTCAACCAACTCTACTTTCCATTTAGTTCTTACATTTTTATTTCATGTAAAACTATGATAATGGTCGCATTTAAGAACTATATGCCTCATGGTTATGTAAAAGAAACGCTTCCGATTCATTATTCATAAAAGGCTCCCCTCATCTTCTTGTTCTCGTTTCATCGTGAGCTATTTTCCAACATGAAAATAGCTTATGCTATGCTTGAATAGCCAGTCAGCAGGATGGTAGCCACGATAACTGAACAGGGTATAGACTTACTTATAGGAACTGTCGCTTGAACTGGCAAAGCGAAACATAAGACTTAAAAAAATTATCAAAAAACACAAGTGCAACAATTTGATACAGTTGAGAGTCCCGGTTTTTATAAATCCTTTTATGTGTTATATTTTCGTAATTGTTTTCGTAATCATGTAACAAAAAAAAAAATGCTTTTTCTGTAAATAACAGCAAAAAATCCGCAATGTTGATTTTTTTCACCCATAGAGCCGTATCACTCGCGACATAAATTCGAATCCAATAATACCTCACTCATTAGTATTAATTGTTTAGCCAACAATACATCCCAACCAAAAACATTACCCTCCTTTTGGGTTCCGCCGCAGTTGGGAAAAAATGTGTTTATTTTTATTCCCTAACTTTAAAATTGCAAATAGACAAAAGCAATATAAAACTTAAGTTGTTATTATTCTTAAGAAGTCATATTTTCGTCTTCAAAGGGTCTTCAACACTTTTTATTAAATACATTCTTTTATGAATCCTTTCAACCGCGCTTTGAACCTCACTTAGCTCTATTAAAGTGCAGTAATTTGTAAAATAGGCCAGAACTAATGACAAGGCTAGAGCCGCTGGAACAATAGGTACACTATACAATAAAACACGGAAGGTTGACTGTTATCGAGAAGTTAAGAAATTAAAATCAAATCTACGCATCTTAAAAAATATAAAAACAACTGTTGCGTCTTAACAAATTTATAAGAAAATATAAATATATATATTTACTTTACTACTGAGAGTATCAATATCTTTAGCGGCTATAATAGCATTCGTATCATCAGCAAAAAGCACAAGTTCAGTATCACTTCGTTCCAGCATATAGCTAATTAAATCATTAACAAATAGAATGAAAAAAATTGGTCCTAATATCGAACCTTGTGGAACTCCTTGTTTTATTAGTTTAAGTCTCGATTTGAAAACTTTTTGACTACTGTCTTCATTCACTTTAATTTCCACATATTGCTTTCGATTTTCTAAGTAAGACTTAATTCGTGTCGTGATGGCCCAGTGGTTAAGGCCTCGCCTCTCATACACGAGGTTGTGGGTTCAAATCCGGGCAAGTACCAATGTGATTTTTTCAATTCATATGTACTTTCTGAGTTTATCTTGGACATTATTGACATCGGTGAAGGAAAAACATCGTGAGGAAACCTGGACTTATAGTTAATATAAGTCTGAAATCACCAACCCGTCTTGAGCAAGCGTGGTGATCAATGCTCGTGCCTTCTCTGTATGAGAAGAGGCCTTTGCCCTGCAGTGGGACAGTAACAGGCTGATATTATTGTGTGTTATGTTTTTGACATTTCTCGAGACCCTTGGGTCCCGGACCTTTAGAAGGCGTACGAGGGGCCGAAGCCAACTCGCAGAGGCCCGTTTGGCGTTTTAATGAAATGAGGCACCAACCGACGATTACCCCTGTGTGCACTATGCAAGCAAGTGCACCCAAGGACAACCCCCGGTTGGTGTAGGACTATTGCAGGATATGGAAACAAAGATATTAGACTATGGGTTTGGGTGGCTTAAGTTGACTAGTGACCTGGAATTATGGAAGGACTATGGCCCCTGCCTGATCAATGTTTTATATATACACGGATAAAATGGCAGGGGGTGACTTGCACACTCAATAATGGGCCCCCGTAAACTGTCGCTAGCACATGGTGACGTAGTGACAAGGGGGCAACATTTCCTGAGGTGCTTGAGGAGTGGAGAGGTATTCCACGGCTTTCAGAACAATCCCAGAGCCCGGAAGATGGTCAAGATCCCTACGAGCACTTACTGGAATACTTCCTTCCTCCGAGTACGTTTGCTCTTGCGAATCTCCACTCAAGCCGGCCAATTAAGGCAAGAATGAGGTGGGAGCTCTGTTCCTCGTCAGTGTTCACTCCAGCCAGCCAATAAAAGCAAGCCAGAGATGAGGAACAAGATTTCTCCCGGGAGATAGGGTCCGTGGGGTCGCTACTGCCCAACAGCTCGCCACATGCTGCCCTGCGGGAAGATGAATAATATTATAATAATAATATTATTATTATTTCGTTTATTCGTTTTGTCTTCTTATTTATTTACATTTTTAAATATTTCTTAAAAAACTATATAAAAAAAAAAAAAAAACATTTAAAAATATAAAAAATAGATGTCCGCCGGTGTCGGGAGCAGGGTCCAAGCTACCGGTGGTTAGGGCTGCAGAGACAGGAACCTCCTCACAATGCGAGCCGTATCGAGTAGTACTGCCTTCTGAATCAGGCCCTTGATCCAACCGCCTAACGACAGCCTCGAGAGATGTTGGTCGAGGCTTTCGGCAATCAGGCCATTGGCCGTTACGACAATCGGCACAATGATAGCCGAGGTCACATTCCACATGTCGACAACCTCGTGTGCTAAGTCGAGATATTTAATTTGTTTCTCTTTCTCAGCTTTCACGAGGTTCCCGTCATGTGGGATGGTAACATCGACTATCATTGCGCGGCGCGCTAATCGGTCTATCACCACTATATCAGGCTTATTGGCTACAATAGTCCTGTCAGTAATGATAGACTGATCCCAGTATAACGTGACATGGTCATTTTCGAGAACTGGGTCGGGCACATACTTGTAATACGGTACCTCAGAGTCAACAAGTTTATATTTCAAAGCAAGTTGCTGGTGAATAATCCTGGCCACTTGGTTATGTCTGTGTAAGTATTCGCCGTTAGCTAGACGCGAACAACCAGAGATAATATGTCTGATGGACTCACCCGGACGATGGCATGCCCGACACACGTCAACCGTCCCGTCCTTCATAATATGTCTCCGGTAGTTATTCGTCAAGATAACTTCGTCCATAATTGCACAGACAAAACCTTCAGTTTCCCCGAAAAGGTCACCGAAACGTAGCCAGGATACGGACGCTAAGAAATCTACACCAGGCTCATGAAGAGCCCGATAGTAGCGCCCGTGAAGCTCCTTGCTCTGCCATACCTCCTTGCGGTCATCTGTAGTAAGTATTACAGGTTTGCGCCAGTTCTCTTTAGCCATGGAGAGCGGGGTGAGTCCCTTGTCCACTGCGACCACATCCCGGTGCATACCCACTTCGGCTTTACAAAAATAATCCCTGAGGCTGCACACCTCGCGGTTGTGGAGGGTCTTAGCGTTTAAAAAGCCTCGACCCCCGCACTTCCGCGGGATGTACAGTCTCATCACCGATGAACGTGGGTGATGCATCCGGTTTGCGGTTAGGAGTGTACGGACCCTTCTGTCCAGGGCGTCGAGTTCGGTCTGAGTCCATTTGAGTATGCCGAAAGAGTACATCAAAACCGGCATGACCCAACCGTTGTAGGCGTGCACCTTGTTTCCGCCCGAAAGAAGGCTAATTAAAACCTTCTTCAGGCGACCAAAGAAGCGCTCCTTCAACGATTGCTTCATGTCAGCAACGTTGATGCCTAACGCTTCCGACATACCCAAATACTTATAGCTTTCGGCTGAGGAGAGGGATCTAAGGTGTATGGAGTCCGAGAGTTGAGTTCCCTCGGATTCCATAATCTCCCCTCGCTTTACATGCATGACTGCACATTTGTCTACACCAAATTCCATCCTGATGGCGCTACTGAATGTTTCAGTTACCTTCAGTAGCTCCATCAGTCGCAATTTGTTGGGGGCAAAGAGTTTCAAGTCATCCATGTAGAGGAGGTGAGATATGACCTGACCACCTCTCCTTAACCGATAGCCTAGACCTGAATCCTCTAGCAGTGTGCTTAGAGGATTCAGGGCTAAGCAGAACCAAAGTGGACTCAAACTGTCGCCCTGAAATATTCCCCGTTTAATCCATACAGGCTCATCATTCCCCTGGATCTGTTGACATCCTGGGTAGCGAAGGACCGTCCTCCATTGCCCCATACACGACATCAGGAAGGTGCGCAGAGTTGCATCTATCTTGTACAACTCCAGCACCCTCATGAGCCATGTATGTGGCACCGAGTCGTAGGCCTTCTTATAGTCTATCCAGCATGTCGACAGATCCTTGCGGGATCGACGAACCTGTTGGCTTATGGCCATGTCGATGAGGAGTAGCTCCTTAGTACCGCGGGACCCATTCCTACATCCATTTTGAGAGGCAGACATAATTGAATTACTGTCAATGTGTGTGTTAATTTTCACTCTCAAAATGGATGTTAGAAGTTTATAGACCGTCGACAAACATGTGATCGGTCTATAATTCTTGGGTTCCGCAGGACTACCTGACTTATGGAGCAGGTGGGTAACGCCTGTTGTTAGAAACTGTGGTAGCGACCCAGACTCCAGGGATGACTGGAATTGGGATGCTAGGCGAGTGTGTGAACTAATCAGCCATTTTAACCAAAAGTTATGCAGTCCGTCCGGTCCCGGTGATTTCCAGTTCGGTAATGGACGGACTGCTATGGCTACGTCTAATGGCGTGATTACTACAGCTTCCATTTCTGGAATAGTTTCACACACTCGCTCGACATCCTGCATCCAGCCAGCCTCAGCGTGACAGACAGGCACCGACCAGATGCTGCGCCAGAATGCACTCGTGGCGGCATCATCCGGGCGGCTCACGTCCGTCACATTTTGTTCAGGTCGCTCCCAAGCTCTATATACCCACCTCTCATCGTTCTGGAACATACGATTCTGCGTGTATCGATCAACCCGCCGCTTATACCGCCGAATACGGCTCGCCCATGCACAAACTTTCTGCTTCAGGAAGTCGATGCGCTCTGTGACACGGGGCATGTATTCTCGAGGGCTGATTCCAGTCCCCGAGAATGCCTGCCTCACAAAGCGCATCACTCGCGGTCTCGTATTGCCCTCCCTGAAGCAGGATAGTTTGCCGATGAGTACCCTGGCCCCATCGATACGTCGCTCGATCCTGCACTGCCAGGCTGGTACGGCTGGTTTTGGTCGAGTAGCTCCGTCACAGTTTGGGAACTTGACGTTAGCTAAACGACATGCCGCAACAGCCGCACAGTACAGGATCGAGTGTGTATCAATGAGATCCTCGCTGCTCTCGAAGAAATTCTTAAGCTGCGAGTCCA
This sequence comes from Agrochola macilenta, assembly GCA_916701695.1. Taxonomy (NCBI): domain Eukaryota; kingdom Metazoa; phylum Arthropoda; class Insecta; order Lepidoptera; family Noctuidae; genus Agrochola; species Agrochola macilenta. Next base: position 5,081,872 of record OU753564.1, on the reverse strand, counting down.
AGGCACACACCAGCGCCCTATTTTTTTTGTGCATGGGTAAGCGTGGAAGTCGGGGCCTAAGATCGGTCGGAGTGTACCTATACTCGCGAAGCGCATCCTCCAGTGCGCTCCTCAATCGGACGTTGCACTGGCTACTTACTGTGGTAACCCTATCATCCTCCTCTTCAGCATCACGATTGGACCGCGGCGGGATTACATCAATAGGTGTCGCTTGTGCCGCGGTTTGTGCCGGAGTTGAGATGATATGGTTGCTCAGTACCTCTGAGCGCAGCCTATCAAGTGCGGTGTCGTCCAACCTATGATTGCGTTGGATGACCCGCACCTGATCCGAGAGTCGTTGTGCCGAGACGTTGACGGTTGGCTCTAGCTCCTGAAATAGAGACAGCATCCTAACACGGTACGCAGTGAGGTTAGTTCCTCCCTCTGTAGACCCGTAATATGCGCGCATGACGTTCTCGTTTATAGACTGAGTCCATCTCATGCGCTGCACACAACCACCGGCAGCGGGGACCCGGCTCGGGGCCGGTTGGCCCCTAAGTCCCAAGCTCCTCGGTGGCCGGCCTCTCCCCTGCCGGCGTACAGGTGTTGGCGACGTCGGCGGGGAAAAATACTCGTCGCTCGAGCTCGACGCAACTACCGCGGCCGGGGTCGTCACAGCGCTCACGGTGGGGCTGGGTACCGGCGGCGGCGAGGCGGAGCTGAGCGACGAGACCGAAGGTGGTGGGCGTGCTCTTGCAGCTGATCTCGTCAACATTTCGTTTTATGAAATCATGGTTTTATTGGAGGGGTGACATCTGTCAATTCACCTCCGCTATGGCATTTTTTCATTAAAGTTTAATTCTGTGGTTCATTTTATTCTTTTTTATGTTTTATTTTGATTTATGGGGTTAAAGGTTTGTTTTCGGCTTCTGTTATAACATAAAAACTGCGTCTAAAATAAATAAAGTTATGGAAATTGAGAAAACGATTTTTTGATGTGTTGACGTTAGTGTTGCCAGCTATCGTTTTATTATTATTATTATTATTATATTTGTAAGGCGTTTAAAAAAAGATAACCAAATGGTTTCCAGTTATAGTCAAATTAAAAAAAACATAATGACGAGAAGAGCAGGTGACTCGGCTTCGTTAAGACGCGGATACTGGTGACCTTGAGTGGTTAGCTTGCGTGTTCTGAACTGAGCTCACGCAACGCGTCGTATGTCCAGCTAGTAATATATCTCAGTTGTATTCCACTTTTGTGAGAAACTGGTGCCTTTTTTTTTATCATGGGAAATTATCAAATAACTTCTCCCGTTCTGGGCGGGAGGGCGTGTTTTTTTTAATTTTTATATAGGGCATCTCGCAGTTAACCTCTGAGGAGGTCGTAGCTGCTTAACCGGACTTTCCTGTGGCTGCCTTAAGCTTCTACACTTAAAGCCTCCAGCCAGGGATGGGAGGGCGTGTCAGACTCTGGTGTCTGATATAGGTTTTTGGGAAAAACCTGTGTTACAGATCATCAGGCCCCCTCCACGGCTAGAATTGAGAAAAATGCATTATTAATTATTTATACATAAAACAAAAGGTATTTTAATAAAACACGTATACTAAAAGATCAATAATCTTTAAAATGGTGAAGGTTTCAGAAAAATAAGCTTGATAGATTTTGCGTGATTCTCAGTTTTTTATTCGCGTCAGACATAACTTTTAAAATTAATTTCACTATGTAATATAAACATAATCTAAAATATTAAGTCATTAAGAAAATGCTCTAATTCAACATCTATTAAGTCATTCAGAAAATGCTCTAATTTAACATGTATTTTTTTCAAATCGTTGACACTACTCGTTGAGACGTGAACTTCAGTATAAAATCATTTAAAGTCGGTTATTGTCGCCTTAAACGTCTTTTTACACTCGTTATACACCAGCATTCATCGTTTAGTACTACATCGAGTATTACTTCTGAGTCGCCTACATTTTACTTCGTAGTTGGTAGCTGCGGTATGTTCTTTGCGGAACCAACGACTATGTATATCTAAACCGGTCTTTGTGCCTGCAATCACGCGGCACTCGTTGCGGCCAAAAATAAAACCTAGGGGTTATGGTAGCCACACACGTTACGATATACTTGCGCAAGTAACGTGTGTTGGAAGATTTTTGCTCAAATTTCTATACTAAATATATAAGTCATAGATACATAGTTTTCAATTTTCGAACTTGTGCAAATTTTAAATTATAATAAACTTTTCTTATAATAAATTAATAGAACAATTAAAAAAAAAGTTGCAAACAATTATTAAAGCAACTGTTGCCAAAGCGTCATCAATGGATACCGTTACCGCGCAACACAGCACACCTGAACGGTCACTTACAGAAATGATATCGGTACAAGGAAACTTGAACCGGGTGTTTTCAATACTGGCGTCATGCATACTAGTGCAAGTCTAAACTTGCGCAAGTATATCATAACGTGTATGGCTACCATTACTCTTTAGGTTACCCGCCAGTCAACTTCCACCTTTCTTTTGATTGTAACTAAGTCTAGATTTGTGTCTAGGAGTTCCCGAATGAAGGCAAAGATGTAGTAGTAGGTGCGTGCTTGATTGGTATGAATGAATGATATTTCATTCGTGTTATTTCATTATTTTTCCTATACAAGCTTTGATTCCGTCTTGAATGCGTGTACTACGAATACTACATTCTTCTTTTGTTAAAATGGCAAAATATTCTTTTCAAGTTCTTTTGAATATCAGAATTTCCCGTAGAGAAGATTAGGCCCGCTCGGATATAAATAAACAAAATGAGATGAGACATGCTTTTATTTATTTCCGGTTATAGTACATTATTGTCGCGGCCGCCAACAAGGGCATTGGTGGACCATCGTGAAAATGTGGGCTGAGGCGAAGAGGGGCACACATACTTTTTTTTTTTTTTTTTGATGGTGGGAAATCATCAAATGACTTCTCCCGCTCTGGGCGAAGCGAGAGGGCGTGTCAGACTTTTACTGACTAAAACCCACCGGTGTACCTTCCGTTGCCTGTGTGCCGGGGCCGCGATATTCCTTTCGGACAAACTCGCAACCCTGGCAGGCATTAGCCCTTACGGACCCCGTCAGTTGGTGCTGACATTTCTTTGAGGCGCGCGTGGAACACAACGCGCCGTCGACCCGGGCCTGGTCCTAATCGGACGGCGAGCTACCCATTGCCCACCGTCCGCAAGCCCGCGCGCATCTTGAATTTCCCTCGCGCGCTCCGCCTCATCCTTCGCGAGCATTACTGCTTCGCAGAAGGAAGTGACGGCTTCCCATGCACACTCGCTCCGGACCATGGCCTGAACCAGGGCCGGACGCGAGAGATCGCCGCCGCCGATCGCCTCCGTGAGGACACGGCGGTTCTCCACCCAAGCAGGGCAGACCTCCACCGTATGCTCCACCATGTCCTCCGGGCGATCCACACAGTGGTGACACCCGGGCGTTTCCTCCCGCCTTATTCGGAACAGGAACCTCCCGAAACAGCCGTGTCCGGTGAGGACCTACGTCAGGCGGAAGGTGAGGACGCCGTGGTGCCTCTCTAGCCACTCCTCAAAGAGGGGACTTATCGCCGCACTTGTGGCGTGCCTAGGGGCACACATACGTGAGTCCATCAATGCGTGGTTACGGCCAAGGCTTGTATAGTTCTTTTCTCAAATAATGTGCGAAAATTCAAACTAAGTAAATTAATTATAAATTCCTGAATCAATGACGAACAACGATAATTTTTTGTTTCCTTTTTACTTTGAAAAGAAGAAACAATTTGATTCGATTGCAAACCAAATCAAAATTTAAATAAAATCATCAATAAGTTATTTGGTAAGACTTGTTGTCAGACTTTCCGGCTTCTATCGACCCGTAACAACTGTCAAAGATCTACTAATGGCAGCCGGGACCAACGGCTTAACGTGCTTTCCGAGGCACGTTGAAAATGTATAAACTCAGAAAAGAACTAAAACGAAGTGTAGTCAACCACGTAATTGCACTATAAGGACTGTCACTAAGGTCACTGCACGTCATAAAATGACAAGGTATATGTGTCTATGTGACAGTGAGTTAATTTCAACCTTAGGCCCTTCGCACACAAGGCTACGCAAGTCTTCGATACCCGACGATTTTGAAGAAGAAGCGACTACCGCAATACAAATTCATAACGGTTCATACACAGGCAAGCGTCACCGACATTTTGTTCATTCGTCGCCGACACCAGTCGCGCGCTTCCTGCCGGCCGAGATCGTCGCTACAAACGTCACTGCTATTTTCAAGATGGCGCAGCTTCTGTAAATTTAATTAATCTGAGCCGAGTAGCCCTTACGCCTACAGTGGCAGAATAGACAACTCTTGTCTTGCAATTCGATGTCGTGTGTACGGACCGTGCGCTACCAGATATTCGCGATATAAGTTTACAACATTAGTATCGAAGATTTGCATAGCTTTGTGTACGAAGGGCCTAAGTGTTTCAATTTACTGGAAATTGTTGTCAAAATAAGGTAATTACGACTTCGACTATACCAATTCAAGAAGATAAACATTCTCAATAGTAGGTTGTTGTGAGCTAGAGTTTCAAACGTTAATTTAACATAATTGGAACTCGACTAAAACTTGAAACTCATTTAGAGTGAGTTTAATACCAACAAAGTTGGAATAATTAAATATCGGAGAATACAACGAAGATTGGAAATGTTATCAATTGACTCTGAATAGTTTGAATAACAAAGATATTAGAGGAGAAATATTAGCTTTATTGGATGAAAGTTTGGGTTATATAAAGCAAGAAATATTTAATATCAGAAAGTATACAAGATACCTATTTTTTTCCAGTTGTGTTGAAGTTCAACGGAGATATTATATATTGCCTCACCCCGTCTTCTTCAACTGGACTTCATTGTTATTAACGGAACATATATCTAGACTCTGGGCTGCTACTGAAAAATTTCAGACGGAATAACCCAATAACACTTACTACTCTACTTAGGCACAATTCTGTCTCAACCAAATGGTGATGATGCGAGGAGTCTTTTCAGGTTCATGGCCCAAATGTAATCCATAGCAGCATGTATTTTTTTATTATGTATTCAGGATAAGATGGGACTGTCAGTACGTATTGCGAATATAAAAGTCCCTAATTAAAAAATAAATATAAAAAATATTCAAAAACACCCGACCTGGCAAGGACCAAGGACCGTCGCCCTGGCGACCACAGGACCAACAAGGTAGTCAATCGATGTGGAACCACTACCACATTTATGCCTAGGCATGACATTTATTTATTTATTTATTTATTTAGACACTCCAAACATACAAATATCCTTACAGGCTAGACCCAATGCGATATTGTAGTACCCTTAAAATTAACAAATTCCACTACTTGTACCATAACAAATTCTATAGGAAGCTATTCTTTCAAATTCACCCAATGCGCAACAAAATATGTCGATGTCATCAGCAATGAGGTTGAGAGTGCAGAGCGCGCTCGTCAACGCGACATATTCTCATAATCAGGTTGTAAAAAAACCCATCAGGAAGCCGTCATCTACGCATTTTGTACTTACATCAAACAAGTAACCTTGTGCAATAATAATGCTGAGAAAAGAGATTATTGCAGCAGTGGTGGCCCAGTCCTATCGGACGAGTTGTTGCAGGTAGGGAGTTTGAACCCAGGCAGGCATTTTACTTTGTGTATTTAATTTCATCACCACTTCTCAAAACGGTGAATGAAATAGACTAAACCTACCTGGTGGCTCTAAGCTGAAAATGCACTCAACAGGCACTTTAGTACGCTCTTAAACGGGTGCCACATACACATGTAATATCAGTTAAAATATATAATAAATTATTAGAACTAATTAAAAATCAACAAAAATTAAATATATACGTATTTATACGTATAAATATACTAAAACAATACCTAATCCATAAATGCTAATAAAATATTAATGAATATTTTAATGAAAAATTAAATCAATAATTAAAAATAAATACCAAATATAATAAATTAATTAAAGTGAAAGTGAGTAGTGGAAAAACATTTATATTTTCCTTTTTTCAAATTTTAATATAATATTAGCCCTCTTTCTCTATCCTATCTTGTTGTGCCCGACAGGGTCCACAATGATCTAAAATTATGTATATTTTATAATGTACCTACCACCTATGTTAACATTATGGAACGCAAATACATAAATAAATTGAGTATTGAAAACATCGTGTAGTAAGCGGCATGTCCTAGAACCATATATAATTCAAAAATTTTATTACATTGTGACATCCACCAACCCGCACTGGGTGGTGGATTACGGCCCACTCCCTCACAGAGAGGAGGCCTGGGTCCCAGCAGTGGGAAAATTATAGGCGGATTATGCTCGTTGCTATCGATAGCTCGCAATGCAACGCTCGCATAAAATTGGGCTTATGGATGTATGCGGTAGAAGGATAGTGGTAGTTAAAGTAAAGTTATAACATTTAAAACTTGTTTTCGTTAAAAAATTCATCTCTGTAACCAGAAGGCTCCTAGTTATGGTCCAGTAGAAAAAAATTGGTTGTCTCTAAAGTCGGTTTACGGACGATAGTTTAACGTGACATTTCATAACAAAACATTCCCTTCACTCGCTCCGATCGTAACGTTACAATGAGCGTAACGGGACAATGAACGCAAAGGGACACTTTTTCGTGCGTGCAGCCGGCGTTCATCGATTTATTAGACGTACGTCACATCAAAAAAATATCAAAATAACGGAAAGAACAAGCCATTATTTTAATCAGTTTTTATTCAGTATTTTAACACCTGTTGTAAGTTCGTGCAGAAGAAGTGTATATCGAAATAAGTTCAAAACCATGTAAAAATAAAAACCATATTTTATCATTATAATGGTTCATGCATTCTCTCGTTAACATGGTTCACCCATCGCTCATTCATTTTAACTCATTAGTTTACCACGCCACTAGTCAAAGGCGAGAATTAGTGCGTTGCAGTCATACATCAAAATCTGTCATTTGCGAAATTCACTAGTTCAGTTGTTGTGAGAAACAAGGATTTATTAGGATGCTTTAATAATGTATTGTACATTATGTTGGCGAAATATTTCAGAGTAGCTTTTTTTTTTTTGACTCCATTATCTGTTCTGTAACAAATACGCTATTTGCAATAGAAAACCTTGTATGTTCGTAGTTATTTAATTGATAAAATTTTCTCTACAAATCAATGGTAACACTACGAAAACCGCCCTTACTGCTACGACATAAAGGCGATGTCAATGTCACATTGATACTATTGATGTGCAGTTGACTGTACATAGCAAGCAGTTTCGTGACTGACTGACAGGCAATGCACGGCCTACCACTGAATATAGAAAAGGTGCACAAAGAAAGCATTGTTTTCGCAACTCTACTCAAGAAAGCTTCAATTCAATTCAATTGACGACACGGTTGGCGCAGTGGCTGAGTGATCGACTGCTGCGCAACGTGTCGCGGGTTCGATCCCCGCACGGAACAAATATTTGAATGATCTGCAAGTAGTTGTTCCGGGTCTGGGTGTTAGTGTATGTGAGTTTCTATGTTTGTAAACGCACCCACGATACAGGAACAAATTCTTAGAGTGGGGCAACGTTTAAAAAAAAAAAAAAAAAATACAAGATTAAATAATAATTACTCGTAAATCAATAACTAGGTACAGTACGACACAACTTAGATGTAGCATCGGCAAAATTCGTAAAACCCATCACCATCCGAACTGAGTGCGTCTTCAAAATCACCAATCTTTATTACTGCCTAAGTTGAAAATGATCTTAAAACCACAATAATTTGTAAAGTCATATAACCAAATACATTCGTAAAATTGAAATGAATGAATGAAAATTTTCAAATTAATGCTACATCTAAGTTGTGTCGTACTGTAACTAAATATCCGCGTCTGTCGTGAAGACCGCGTATCGGCAAGCGTATTATGGGAAGCTCCCCCTCCCCCCCCAGCTAGATGGACCGACGATCTTAAAAAGCTGGCTGGGACAGACCGGAAGCGGAAGGCGGAAGGTATTCTGGCGCAGCCTGGGACAGTCCTATGTCTCGTCCAGCAGTGGACTGCGATAGACTGAGTTGATAAGTTAATCTCAAGTCAAAACCCAGAAAACACTGCTGTTAACAAAAAATAATGGAATGGGATATTTAAATTAATACCCCAGCACCTAAAAGTATCCGCAACGTTTATGAAACAATTTTTTCTCTCACGTTAGGGTCGGTCCACACTCATTAAGGCGCGGCCGGCTTTTGATCACCGCTCCACATGTATGGCGCTGTAATTAAAATTGTCAACGCCATTTTAATGGAGTAACTCGGTTATTTCTTTAGTTTACACCTTAGAAATGGAAGTCGAAGGAAAGTTTTATTTAATTCCCTTACAAGTTATTTCATAACTCCGTCAGGGTTTTGGTTGCAACACCTTCTTCTTCAATCGGTCCCTCGTTACTGAGGATCGTGGTCACTGGAACCCTTTATGCAGAAAATCTACCTCCATCGACTCCGGTTCAATATTGCTATCACCACCTGCTGAAATTTGCTTGAGGACGTAGCTTCTTTTACTTGATCGGACTGTGGCGACATCTACATCGCCACATTGACGTCACACGAAATCCTGCATCGCGCAAGCAGGGTTTACCGCGCGATCAGCATATTTATATAACATCCCGAAATCAATCTTCGCGCAGTTGCCCACAAGACACAACACCCGTCTGGACGCAGGATCCTCCCTTTTCTATGGAGGATGTGTGAACTTTACAACCTGTTCCTCATACCTCTATAGGACCATCGTGTTGACAACCGTCCCCGTGCTCTCTTTCCTTCGGTATTACCAACAATGACCAGCTTTTCAAGCAAGGCTGCTATCTCCCCTTTGCAAAAACTTATGCTAGTTAACAGAATAGGTAGGCTGTTCTGTTAACTAGCATAAGTCAAGTGTACATACAAATTATACTATTTAATGGTAACATTGTTATTTAATTAAATAAATAAATTTTAAAGGTAGGTACTGTATATCTAATGAACTTTAGGTCTGTTCATTCAAACATAAATTACGAAGAAACAAAACACGAGTTACTTTAATGCAGATTTAATTCATGTACATAAACGTAAACTCTCCAGTTTCATCTTTATCAATTTGATTGGAAACCTGAATGAATCTATTCTAATAAAAATAAAATAAATAAGTAAATAGTGTTTTATTTCAGGTAATACCCATATACAACAAAAAATATAATAAATAAGTAGGTAGTAAAAACATTAAAAATATCATTAAAATTATAATAAAAATAAAATATAATTAAAAATTATCATTATCATTATTACATATACATTGTCTTTTGTCATTTTTTATTCAATGACATGATGATGTTTTTTTTTTTTTCTTATGTATTCTGAGACACCAAAAGAAGAATGTGTTCCATAAATATGAAGGAATCACTGAAAATTTCATGCGGCCGGATGAAGGACGCCATCGTGATGAAACCGGCATGTCCTAGAACGAAAAAATCGAAGACATGTGAGACATCTATTAACCTGCACTGGGCCCGCGTGGTAGATTACGGCCCCCTCCCTCTCACCGAGTGGACCCCTCGGTCCCAGCAGTGGGAATATTATACGCTGATTATACAATTTTCATTCACGGAAATCAAATAAACGGACATTGTTCGGCGTCCATACATTGTTCGCCTAAGAACCAACAAAGACGTGAATTAACTTTCTGTGTTCTATATAATGCATATATTTCATTGAATCTAAATTAAAATCACGGACACTGCTGAGAATTGTAAAAATCTAAAACACTTTCAGATTTTGGGGTTATAATTAGGCCAATAGAAACATATTAACTTAGCGTTTATTAGTGAAAACACATTGGATTTTATCTTCAAACGTTTCATTACATATTATGTACTATTTGGAAAAGGCTAGGCACATTGGTAGTCAGAACCATTATTTCTGTATACTAATTTATTTGTAGTTGGGACCAATAGGTATAAAAATGTACTCTGAGTAAAAAAATTTACACTGTCATTACTATAAAATGTCAAAGTGTCATCAGTCAATTCATCGATTGTCAGTGCCAATGTTGCTCGTTTCATACAGCGCTTTCAATCGCTTTATTTTGCTTGTAACTAAAAACCTTAGTGATAGATCAAGCGCTGAGAGAGCCTATTCAAAACGTCAAATTGAAACAAAAAATAATGGCGCTGGGGAATAAGACCAAAGAAAATTACTTTTTAAAATGTTTTCGAAATTATGAAGTGTCCGTTATATTGTAATAATTGTAATGTAAATTATTAAAAAAACTAGTAATTATTGTAAAGGTTTCATACGTGTTGATCCATAGGCCATTTTTTACAATGTCCTTTTCCAACAACACAACTCCTTCGTCCATTTACATTCCGTGACATAAGGCCGTCGCCCACGTGGCACGCGAAACGTCGCCGCCCCTTCTCTTCACGCTGTCACTCCGGCTAATTGAAAGTCTGTGAAAAGGGGCGCATGACTGACGTCATTACAGAATGAAAGTTCGGCGTTGGCGTGACGAAGGGCGACTGGCGACTTGATGCGACTTGATGCTTTCATTGTACAGCTGAACTGACATTGTGATAAACGTCGGCTTTGATGACAGGTTGCAAAGAATTGTTGTACTCGTAGATATGATTTTGTAAGGGTGAGGACAGATCTGCGATATTGTGAACAGTTATGAATTTCTGTTTAGGAGAATTAGTCTTCTTTTTCTTCTTCGTCGTATCGATGATTCCATTTTGCATGTTTTAAATAAGTTTCGACCAGAATTCGGTCACTTCGACAGCGTTATCGTTGGCCTCGCAAAGCTCTTCCATAGTGAGGGTGTTAATGCAGAGAGACCACGACAAGAGGTGGGGCATAGTTTGCGATGAGACTCCACAGTCGCACTGTGGCTCATCAGGGTACCCCCACCTGACTAAAGTAGTGTAACTGATTAAAAATGCATACGTATTTTTCATTTTCTGTTTTTGTTATTCACCTAACAACGAAATAATCTGTAATGTAGCCTTCTCCTAAATATATTCAAAAAGTGCGCATGTATTCGATAACATAACCGCTTTAAAAAAAAAACTGAATATCCTCAAAATATACTTACGTTAGAACACACGCGACAAATGTATGCTCCACGTAGTAACTTGCGTAGGATATCTGCTACGACAGCGTAGCAGGTGTAGCCGTCGCGCCATTTCTACAGCTACGCCGTAGCAACTCGTGAGAAAGTTTTATCAATTTAATTTAGTTCTACAGACTTACACAGAACGGGTATAAAACATTTTTATGAGTCTAAATTGTAAACCGTCCCACATAGGCAGGTTTCACATTATCAAAAAAGACGTACCTACACGGCGGTGATATTCCGAAAAATATGTGACCGTCATAAATTCGGGAAAGGTAGCTACGTTCGTGTTCACTCTTTTCATTGTCCACTAAGCTTCTGTATACCTATTCATGTCTAGATTACAAGACCCTGACCTCTTAGTGCGTTTTGATGTTTTTATCTTATATATTAATCCTATGGGACTCTTTGGGGTCGTCTAATCTAATATCTACGTATATACATATTAACAGTAAGCCATAAAGCCGCCCATTGTATATGTTGTAGTGTATTACTTTTTCTTTATGTAATGTATAATCTGGTGTACAATAAAGTATATATAAATATAATATAATATAAATAAATAAATATTATAAATTAAAGTCGCTTTTTGTGTCTGTCTGTGTGACCGCGTTGATCTTCTAAACTGCGCAACGGATTTTGATGCGGTTTTCACCGTCATTTAGGGGATTAATTCCGGACGTTTTATGTTAACAAAACTATTAAAACTATACTCGTATATAATTCAGAAATCTCGATGTTTTGTCAAGTTGTAAAAACCGTGCCAAGCTGGTCGATAGTCTAAAATAAAAAGACTGGTATTTTGCGAACGGTCTCGTACCATAACACCAATACTTTTTTTGGATTAGTCCCTTTCAGCCGCTGTGGCAACTGGATTTCACAACTAGTTGTCAACAAAGAAATAACTTTCATTCTATGCAACCGGTTACCAAAGAAGAACTTTATTTCTGTGCGGCAAGTGGTTGCCAATTAAGAATTCCTCGAAAAGCGTGTTATTGATAGAGGATTTTTCTTTCGTAGTTCACAACTTTGACTACTTACTTTACTTTATTACCTTGTTGTGTTATGCTTAAAAGAGCCTAGCTAAACAAGGTCAAATTGTGCTTAACAATACCCGTGACAATGGTCGACACAGTAGGTACTGTCTTCTGAATCAACTTTCAGGTGATCAGTCGAATACAAAAAAACCTTTTTCACAAAAAAAAAACAACACAAAAATAGTGAAAAATAATTTTAACTTGATTAGTCTATCAGATTATGCAAAAAAAACTATATTAGCATTACATAAGTGCGGTAAGTGGTGATGAACTATAAATTATCTAAGATTACGAATTCAAGTACCTCATTAATTATTTTTAAATTCTCTAGTTCTAGTTTTGTTACCGTACCTACTTTGTTAAAATTCTGTTATTAACAGGCTTTGTATGTTGTACACATACATAGGGGAGGTCTTCTGGTACAGGTATCTCCAAACTTAAAGAAGGCCTCTACAATTTATTTGTTACGAGCGTTTATTCTGAAAGTGGGCAACGTCGCAAATAGATGTCAAATATTTCACTGTTTTGATTAATTTGGCAATATTATTGTGTGGAAATAAAAAATGTGGCTAACTAGCGAAATAGAATATTGATTATGAAATGCAATAATTAATACCGTAACACCGAATGTTTAATTTTAGATGTAAAAAATCTATTTAGAAAGTTTCCAAATGCGATTTTTACACCAAAAATGGGTACAACACAAAATTCAATGTTAAAATTTGCAATTCATTATTAATATTCTAGTTCGCTAGTTAGCCACATTTCTTATTTCTATTTAGTAATATTGCTATAAGAATCAAAACAGGTCCAAATTTTACAGTTATTTACGACGTTGCCAACTTTTAGGATAAGCCCTCTTAAAAACAGTTGATTCTGAAAATAAACTTAAAAAATAACAGAATACCGACAGCATTGTCACCATCATCAATCAGGTCTTATCTTTACTGGAGTAAGGCGTATGTATAAGCCTCCTATCTATATTAACGACCTTAAACACTGAGGCACTTGGCAGATGTTCTAGTTAACGTTTTTGATACGATCTTAATTCGTTACAATGTGTCTTGGTTAGTCATTCCGAGTTCAGAGAAAAATTGGTTTAACCATTTTTCCAATCAAAAATCACTTTATGAAACGGGATTTAATCACAACACAAAAAAAGCTGCCTAGCCTTTCCCAACTATGTTGAGGTGGGCTTCCAGTCTAACCGGAAGCAGCTGCATACTGGTATTTTACATATAAGGACTGCCTATCTTACCTCCACAACCCAGTTACTGGGTAACACGATTCCCCTTGGTAAGACTGGTTGTCAATCACAATACCTAGCACTACCGAAATATCGTATTTCTATGTTGTACACACAGTGCCGGCGGCACGGACCACCGGCTGTTGCCGAGCGGCACGTGCCGCGGGCTTCTTTGTGCGGCAAGCCGGGCGCACCGCAGTTTTCCCGGCGACTAGGTGGCAGTGCCTGCGGCAATACTGCCTACAGTGTGTGAGCCTTAAGAAGTTAGAAATAACTTATTTCGAAAATAAAAATATGTAGAGGTTAGCGAGACTTCAAAATTTAATCATGAGCTTTTAAAGATTTTTATTTGAACGGGATTGTGGGCAAAATTTTACAATTACATTACTGAAATGTGGGCCGAGGCGAAGCGTGTTACTCAAATGATGCACGGAAATTCAAACTAAGTAAATTTGTTATAAATTCCAGAATCAATGACGAACAAAGCATTTTTTTCCACATATATGTTCATTTGTTACTTCTTTACTTTAAACAGCTCTATTTGCAAGCCAAATCGTATTTTTTTGTTTTATATGTTTCTCCTTGGTTGCTATGTGTTGAAGTAAAAAATTGGTTCCATTTTTAAATAACACGAGAGATATGAGTTTTCATAGTAATTTATTCGGCCGCTAGATACGACAGATATGGATTTTCGAACCGACATTGCCGGCGGGCTCGCATGTATTGGACCAGTACAGCAATTTCGATTTATCTCGAAAAAGATTGTCAAAATAATGCTCGAATTTCCAAGCATGTTTGAGAAAAATATATTTAACAATAAAACACATATCACAGTCGCACTCGTTCATCGTTTGAATTATTTCAATATTTTCGGTCGATATTTTCAATTTCCCAATAGAAGTGAGACAGGAAAGTCCGTTCGGTGAGCATATCAAACGTTGAGGCGACAGGCCAATTCGCTTTGATTTTAAAATGTTTTGTTATTTTCATCGTGAATAAAGGAAACAGATATTGATAGTTCCCACTCTTAAAGGTATGAAATGACTAGCTAAACTTTTACATTATATTTTCAAGAAGTTATATTTTAAGATGAATATACACTAGAGTAGGGAATCCCAACCTTTTAACACTCGCGCACACCTACTTTTATTTTTAAATCACTACGACCCTGATTTACTTTATCGACATAAGAAGAAAAGCATAAAAATGTAAAGCGAGCGAAAGTGAGATCGAAAATGTTTGTAACCTGCTTGGATAGGATAGGTTTTCTTTTGATCATTCAAACAGAAATAGAAGTTACTTTACGCTGCGTTCGACGTAATGCTCATGGCAAGTGAGAATTTACCTGTAACATTTATTTTCTACCTTGCGTTCATTGAAACGACCTGCCTTCGGCCTTTGCTCAATAAAATGTTACACCAATACGCTCGTTTGTTCTTTAAATCAGCACCCTAATTGCGTAACACACGATCAGTTACAATCTGCTTCATTTTGACAGTTCAACAACATTCATTGTATTATTTGCGTTGTTGAGCAGACTTTTTCGAACATATGAAGCAATGGATTAGCAATATCCTTCAAAATTATTCAGATTATGATTGATCGCGTGTTACACAATAAGGGTGCAGGTTGTAACAAAATATCGAGCGTCGTGTGCGAAATGCAGTTCCATAAAATGAAAAAAAATGCTCGAGTCTAGTCGACTCCCCTTACAAGTGTCGTGATTTCTTTGATTTAATAAAAAAAGGTATTATTTTTATATCGATTTATAATATCCGCTGTGGCAACACTGTCTAAGAACAAATTATTAATATTGTAAGAATCGTTTAAAATGTATTTTCATTATGGAAACTGAATGTATTATTTTACTTTGGCAACACTTAGAAATAACGGTTAGGATGCTCGTATAATCGTTATTTATGGGTGGGACAAAAGTCGTTTTAAATCGTAAAATGTAATAAACGGTCAGTCGTCGTTTTATTGTAAAATAGTACAGTTAAGAGCGTTTATTCTGAAGGTTGGCAACGTCGCAAATAGATGTCAAATATTTCACTGTTTTGATTAATTTGGCAATATCTATCAGATTATGTAAAAAAAAACTATATTAGCATTACATGAGTGCGTTAAGTGGTGATGAAGTATTCATTATCTAAGATTACGAATTCAAGTACCTAATTAATTATTTTTAAATTCTCTAGTGCTAGTTTTGTTACTGTACCTACTTTGTTAAAATTCTGTTATTAACAGGCTTTATGTGCTGTACACATACATAGGGGAGGTCTTCTGGTACAGGTATCTCCATACTTAAAGAAGGCCTACAATTTATTTGTTAAGGGCGTTTATTATGAAAGTGGGCAACGTCGCAAATAGATGTCAAATATTTCACTGTTTTGATTAATTTGGCAATATTATTGTGTGGAAATAAAAATGTGGTTAACTAGCGAACTAGAATATTGATTATGAAATGCAATAATTAATATCGTAACACCGAATATTTCGTTTTAAAAACTATTTGGAAACTTTCCAAATGCGTTTTTTACACCTAAATTGGGTACAACGTCAAATTAAATGTTATAATTGCAATTCATTATTAATGTTCTAGTTTCAGTAATATTGCTATAAGAATCGTAACAGGTAAATATTTGACAGTTATTTGCGACGTTGCCAACTTTTAAGATAAACCCTCTTAAAGATTAAAAGTATTATTAGCAAGAAAATAGTGTTTCCTGTATACAAGGGTAGGTACAAGTTCTTTTTATCTCGTTGCCAAAATCGGAACAAACGCCGCCATACTGTTAATACATATTCTGTGACAATTTCACAAATGTTTTCCAACAACGTCCTCGTGTCAATATCACCGAGGCGCCAAAAGTTCTCATTATAAGTTCTTCTGCCATTTCATCGGCTTACTTCATAAGGATAGGAATCGAACTCTGATCACCACTCTTGCACACTGTGATGGCGATTTCAAATACATATTGGCTATGGATTACATCGCTAAGATTTTTTTTTATTGCCTATCCGTAAACCATCGGTTCCTCCAAGTCCTCAATGCATACGGCTTTATGAGCTGTACAATGAAAGGACTTATGTAAACACGGCTGAATTTAATTTATATGTTAGAAATTATTCAAAATTATTTAAAAAGTTTGTTGTATAGCCAAGTCGCGTTATTTGAGTTCGAAGATTAAAAACAGTAGTAATGTAATTAAAACGACTTGGAACATTATAAATAGTGAAACGGGAAGGTCTGGTAACCGAAATATTGATTACAGCCTATCTATTAATGATAACATCATAAAATCAGATTCACAAGTCGCAGTGGCCTTTGAAAATTTCTTTTCGGATATTCCCATTTCAACTACAAAATCTCTAAACTTCCCATCACACACATCACTTTTCTTCATCTTTAACCTTCTGTTGCTGAGTCTTTGCTAAAGGAAAATGTTAATGTTTGCGATTCGGAATTTCTTTTTGAACATATTACCTGTAGAGACATCATTAAAACCTTTCACACTTTAAATGTAAAAAAGACTGCAGATCTGTGGGGTAATTCTGTAGAAGTTGCGAAGTCTATTATTGACATTGTAGCACCTAGTTTAGCTCTTATCTTTAATAATTGTATCGACTGTGGGGAGTTTCCTGACCTTATGAAAAATAGTAAAATAATACCTTTGTTCAAATCACGTAGTACATCAGACCCCACAAATTATAGACCCATTTCAGTACTACCTACCTTTAGTAAAATATTTGAGAAATTAAGTTTAGAGCAATTGCAAAGATTTTTTAATAAACATAAATTATTACATAGCAAACAGTTCGGTTTTACAAGGGGTCGTTCTACTACTGATGCCGGTGTTGAACTTTTAGGACATATTTATAATGCATGGGAAGATAAATGCGATGCCTTTTTTTTTTTTTTTTTTGGGTGGGAAATCATCAAATGACTCCTCCCGCTCTGGGCGGAGCGAGAGGGAGTGTCAGACTTTTACTGACTAAAACCCACCCGTGTTCCTTCCGTTGCCTGTGTGCCGGGGCCGCGATATCCCTTTCGGACAAACTCGCAACCCTGGCAGGCATTGGCCCTTACGGACCCCGTCTGTTGGTGCTGACATCTCTTTGAGGCGCGCGTGGAACACAACGCGCCGTCGACCCGGGTCTGGTCCTAATCGGACGGCGAGCTACCCATTGCCCACCGTCCGCAAGCCCGCGCCTACGGTGGCCGGAAGTCGGCTCGCGACTCCCGACGCCCGGGGCGTCTCCTGCGGCGACTAGGGGCGCGAGGGCGCGCATCTTGCATTTCCCTCGCGCGCTCCGCCTCCTCCTTCGCGAGCATTACTGCTTCGCAAAAGGAAGTGACGGCTTCCCATGCACTCTCGCTCCGGACCATGGCCTTAACCAGGGCCGGACGCGAGAGATCGCCGCTGCCGATCGCCTCCGTGAGGACACGGCGGTGCCCCGCCCAAGCCGGGCAGACCTCCACCATATGCTCCACCGTGTCCTCCGGGCGATCCACACAATGGTAACACCCGGGCGTTTCCTCCCGCTTTATCCTGAACAGGAACCTCCCGAAACAACCGTGTCCGGTGAGGACCTGCGTCAGGCGGAAGGTGAGGACGCCGTGGCGCCTCTCTAGCCACTCCTCAAAGAGGGGCCTTACCGCCGCAATTGTGGCGTGCCCAGCGCTGGGTTGCGACAATCTCACTCTCCATGCCGCCATGAGATCCCGCCGGAGCTCTGTCCGCTGTGCCGTGATTTCTCGCGGCAGCGGAGTTACACCCCGGCGTTTCGCCTCCTCGCGCAACTCCCACATGTGCGCGAGGACTTTTGCCTCCAGATCCCATGGCGGTAGTCCGGCAAGGAGGCTCGCCGCCTCACGGGAGACCGTGCGGTATCCTCTGACCAGCCTAATGGCCATGACCCTTTGGGACGCGTTCAATCGCTGGGCTGGTCGCAGCCTTAATGAACGCGCCCACACCGGTGCCCCGTAAAGGGCCATGGACCGCACGATCCCCGCGTAGAGCCTCCGGCAGGAGGCGTTTGGACCCCCTAGATTGGGCAGAAGCCGCTTCAAAGCAGCCCCAGCCCTCTGCAGTTTGGGAGCCAAACGTCGGAAGTGCTCCACGAAGTTCCACCGGCTGTCGAGGACGAGTCCCAGGTACTTCATCGTCGACTCGACACCGATGTGAACCCCTCCCGCCGTTATCTGGGAACCCGACAGTGGCGCGTTCCGAGGACCATAGAAACACATGGCCTCGGACTTGTGCAAGGCCACCTCGAGTCCCAGTTGCCGGATCCTATCGACGATTGTCGCAACCCAACGTGTCGCTAGTTCGGCCGCCGCCTCATGCGACCTCCCCTGCACCAGGACCAGCGTGTCGTCAGCGTAGCAGACTACGCTGACGCCGCTAGGGAGGTCGGCGCGCAGCACCCAGTCGTAGCCGATGTCCCACAGATGCGGCCCCAGGACCGATCCCTGCGGGACACCGCACGACGTCTCTCGCCGGTTCCACTCTCCGTGGTGACCGGGGTAAATGACGGCCCTGTCCGTCAAATAGGCCTCGACCACTCGACAGAGGTAGGTCGGATCCGGTGATACCGGAGTGCCTCCCTAATGCAACTCCAGAGATAAATGCGATGCCTTGGGCATCTTTTGTGATTTGTCCAAGGCATTTGATTGCGTTCTTCATAAAACGTTAATCAGGAAACTCCGCCACTATGGGGTCCGGAACACCGCTCTGGATCTTCTTTCTTCATACTTGAGTAATAGGATTCAGAGCGTTGACGTAAATGGACAAAGATCTCCTGGATCTATAGTAATAATGGGAGTCCCACAGGGCTCGATTCTTGGTCCTTTTTTGTTTCTTATTTATATTAATGACTTGCCTTACCTCATAAAAGATAACCATGATATAGTGTTGTTTGTGGATGATACTTCACTTTTGTTTAAACTTAAACGTCAGCAGTTGGTTACTGACGACGTAAATAGCGCGATCTCAAAAGTAGTTCACTGGTTCAATGTTAACAATTTACTTCTTAATGAAAAAAAAACCAAATGTATTAAGTTTACCCTACCACACGTTAGGCAGGTGAAAACTAAGGTGTTGATAAGGGGCGAAGAGTTGAATCCTGAAGATAGCACAGTATTCTTAGGCTTAACTTTGGATGCTAAGCTTCAGTGGGGCCCACATATAGATAAATTGTCAAAAAAGCTAAGCTCCGCAGCTTATGCTGTTAGAAAAATTCGTAATTTAACTGACATAGAGACAGCCCGTTTAGTGTACTTTAGCTATTTTCATAGTGTAATGTCGTACGGTATTTTGTTGTGGGGAAATGCCGCCGACATTCAAACTATCTTTGTTTTGCAGAAAAGAGCCGTTCGATCAATTTATAAATTAAGCCCGAGACACTCTCTCAGAGAGAAATTTAAGGAAATTAATGTAATGACTGTGCCTTCTCAGTATATTTTTGAAAATCTTTTATATACCCATAAAAATATAAGATTGTATAAAAAATACAGTGATATCCATAAGATAAACACTAGGAACAAACACAAATTTGTAGTACCTACAACAAGGCTCAAGAAAATAGGTAGCTCGTTCAGATGTCAATGTATACGCTTTTACAATAAACTCCCAAGCCACGTACAAGATCTAAGCCTTAATAAATTCAAATCATTCATTAAACGTAAGTTGTGCCAGAAAGCGTTTTATACCATTAAAGATTACGTTGAGGACAAAAAGGCCTGGGATTACGCTGCTCCAATTATTTTTTTTTTTTTTTTTACAGTCAGAAATTTGGTTTTTAATTATGTTTTTTTTTTTTTTTTTCAATCATTTGTACCACTATATGAATATTTTACTTTGTGAAGTATATAATATATACATATTTTTTATTTTTTTATATATATTATTGTGAACGTGAGGACTATGTGGATCATATATTTTTTATTTTTTTTCTCAGTAATTATTAATGATAATCTGGCAATTTGAGTACTTTATGTGGCCTACCCAAATGTCCTTTCTTTGGTATTGTTCGTCGAGTCGTTGAACTCCTTAAGTTCTGAGTTGAGCTACACGATTACTGACAAATGCGTGCACTGACTGGACAGGTCCACTCAAATCTGTATAATACTTTCCTCAAAAGACCATTTGAGACACAAATCTACATGGTCCTTCAATGATCTGACCAAGACTATTTCTGGGTTTTATATACACATTGACATTAATGAATTTTATATATACAATGACATGAATATTTACTTTTTAAAGTATTATATTGTTTTAATAATTGTGAATGTGAAGACTATGTGGGTCATTCCTTTTATTTTATTATTTAGTTTTTATCACGGTCTGGCAGCTTGAGTAATTTATGCGGCCTACCCAAACGTCCTTTCTTTGGTATTGTTCGTCGAATCGTTGAGCTCCTTAAACCCTGAGTTGAGCTGCACGGTCACTGACAAATGCCTGCACTGACTGGACAGGTCCTCTCAATCTGTGAGGTTCTTTCCTCAAAAGACCATCTCAGACACCAATCTACATGATCTTCACATGATCTGACCAAGATTATGTCTGGACTTTAAAAGAGACTGTGACCTCTGAGTTTGTTTCGGCCTTTCTTCTTGGAGTAGTCAGATAGGAAACGCCGACCTCATCTAGTTTAAAAAATATGATTGACGTGTAAAAGTGTTTTGTCCAAACCCGCTTACAGAAATAAAATCATTTATCATTTATCATACAAATAACATAAATCCCAAATATTAAGCTTAAAGGTTCCATTCCACGCGGTCATACATTATAACCACCCACGTTTCAGTTGCAATAATTCCACTACCCGACACACGGAGACCTAAATATGAGGCAATCTATCACGAAAACTAATCACACCATCTCGAATACTCCACTGCAACGGGAATAGATCATGTTTTAACAAATAGTCGAAGATTAAAGGTACAGGACTAATCATTCTTGGCAAGTTGACGATGTTATGTCATGGCGTAGGCTCGGATGTGTAATTTGAGAGGCGAATTCGGAAGATGAATTTCACGTCATCTGTCCAGTCAATGTATCTGAGTATTATCGGTATACCCATACCGATAATGCACCGTATGATTATTTCCACAAAGTATAATTTCACATGGCTTAGGCTGCATGTCAAGCGTTGTGGAGTAAAGACGAACAGGTACCTATTTTTTTTTTATGAATAGTATCACATTATTAAAATTTAAACCTCAAACATTGTAATCGAAGAGAGATAATAATAGTAGTATACGATTATTATTTGTATCTACTCTCATATCGTAAACTTCTAATTAGGAAATCATAAATAGTACCATAAGAGTCTATATATACGTATATACCTGAAATTGCTTAGCATGCTCCTCTGTTATATCTAAAATACTGCAGAGTTGGGATGTTGTTGCAGGGCGCAATATTTACGATATTATTTACTGTATTTTTGATGAAATTTCATGAGTTTAGATAAAGTAGTGTATGAAAGTGCACATAACTAGGCATTAAAACACTCGAGAATTTACGATACCTCACACTTGTGTTTTAATAATCCCGGTAATATAACAGTTTCATAAACTACTCTTTTTTCACCTAAACTTCTAATGCTTAGATTAGAACCATAAACCGAACACGGTGCTAATCAGTCATGTGTTAATTAACAGCACTCCATAACACACTATAAATATGCGCATCATTGCGTAAATAACAATCATCTCAGAAATAATAAATACAAATATTTGCTCGTCACACAATATTTGCTTATAGGTAAACTTACACATCACTGACCTAAACGCAAGCCCAGACTAACAATATGTCAGCAGATACTAAAATTACCGTTAATTACAAGGCAGTTAATTCGACACGTATTTAGGATTGGTACGCCCACAACCCTTCCCAGATCGAGATAAGGCTATGTTCCTGGCTAACTTTACATTTTGCGTTAAATTGCTAACACGTCTGATCCTTATCAATACGAATTATAATTTGAATGGTCAATGTGGGCAAAGAGGAATGTCGGAAAAGGTATATGAAAGGAAATTGGACTTACCAACCAGCATGTTCCTTTATGTAATATTAAAAAAGCTGTTTGTACTTCATGCTGAATTTGACCAAGCTTTCAAGAGGGCTCAACTTTTAATAGTGAATACCGTTTTACGTGGGTTTATTAAATATTTTAAATTGTTTTTATTTGTTCATATTGTGATGTTCTATCTCTCCATTATTGATTATCCTCTCTTCCTTACTACTTTTCAAAGTAAAGTTTTTTTATTGTTTTCTAATAATGCGGCTGTTTCCCTCCGGTTTTCATCTTTTTGTATTTTCGTGGGTGCTTGCATATTAAAATAAATATGGACGTGTTGATGCAAAAGTAGATACGAACACGAGAAAAACGAGTATGAACCAACTCATTCTCTTTTATAAGGTGATGAAAAACTGCATCAAAATCATACCGACCGCAACAATTACTTACGTATAGTGTGCAGCAAAAATCAAAGAAACATTCTTCAAATTCACTAGTTCCATCGGATTGACACACGGCATTCACTCAAGCGGTGATAGAATTAAACGGATTGCGGTTTATTGGCAGTATTAATGGAATTCTCGACTGTACCGGATCAGTTATTTTTTATCAAATACGGAGAGGTTTTATGTGGCAAAAAATGTAAGACAGCTTTATTTATTTATTTATTTCCAACTTACATCTATCATTACAGGGTAACCTATTGCGATAGCGTACATATATAAGTTTTACCCAAAATTATTTTTAACTTATTTATTTATTTTATTATTATAATTTTAATTAAATTTTGTAAGTTATTACAAATAATGCATTCTTTGTGAACTCACTCAGAGAACAACAGAATAGGTCCGAGTCATTAGCTATGAGGTTGAGAGTGCGGAGTGCACGCGTCAGCGGCGCCTCACTTAACAGATTGGTCCGAGCACGCGGCTCCGCCAGCAGCCGTGGCTGCCGACGTCGCCACACGTACTTGTCCGGAACACACAAACCTATGTGCCCTAAAATGTCCGCATTATGTACCTTCCCTCTAAGTACTTTGAATATGTACGAGATGAGTGCGAGATCCCTCCTGACCCTCAGTTCGTTATATCCGACCATACCCAAAATAAATAAAGTTAATGCGCAAAAGCTTGATGGGAATAGCACCCAGAATATATAATAAGTTACCTGACTCCTTGAAGCTACTTAAGATTACGAGCTTCAAGAAGAAATTATCAATTTTTCTAATCCATAAATGTTATTACACTGTAGATGAATTCCTAAATGACAATAATATTATTATAATTTGACTAAGTAATGAATGTGTGTTTTTGTTGTATATTGTGTGATTTGTGTATTGAATTTATACTAATTAATCTAAAAATACCTTACTAAATTTGTAAATACTTAATTTATTATGACTTTGAATTTAATTTTAATGTTATTTTACCTACCTACTGTAATTATAAAATTTGTACGCCAATGGCAAAACATAGAGAGCCAACTGAATTTTTAACTGAAGACCAAATGTATGTACCTGTGTTTAAGAAATAAATAATCATTCATTCATTCATTCATTCTTTCATCAAAACTTGAAAACAGATTTCTGCTAGTGCAGTATTTAAAAGTAAGTTGTTAAAGTTTAAAACTAAGCTAAATGTCGGACTTTTAATAATCGAATCAAAAACTTGTCTTCCTTTTTCTTCTCAACCTGCTTCGATATTTATTTGCATTTGGCCTTGTCGGAGAATTAAATAAATAAAATAAATTAACTAAAGCCGTAAAAAAAAAAAAATTTTTTGCCAAATCAACAAAAACAATCGCCAAAGGAACTCAAAATTCCAACGCGATTATTTATGAACAAAAACAATGATTACCAAACTTATAAGGAAAAAATAATTTCAATCCCTCTTCTCCCTCGCTTACGACACTCGCCATATTATTTCCCGAGAAGATAGATTCCCATTTGCATTATTATAATGAGAACGAGACATTAACATTTTTCTTATATCTACGTAAACATAACAGGAAACTTATAAAGTGGGACATCCATCGTACTAATGGCCAATTTATGTAAACGCCACTCCCGAGCCTG
This sequence comes from Agrochola macilenta, assembly GCA_916701695.1. Taxonomy (NCBI): domain Eukaryota; kingdom Metazoa; phylum Arthropoda; class Insecta; order Lepidoptera; family Noctuidae; genus Agrochola; species Agrochola macilenta. Next base: position 5,057,317 of record OU753564.1, on the reverse strand, counting down.
TCAACCGAAAATAAAGGGATGCCTAAAAGATAAATTGAATATTACTGGGAAATCGAGGTCTAAAAGATAAAGCATTTTTTTGTATTTGAAAGCGCAACACTTTAAAATGGCCGTTCAACACAAAGACAGTCCGTTGAATTCGAACGCGTGATATTAACACATTTATGTCCACTTCTTCGTAATCTGTACCCTAATTGCGTAACACACTTTCTATCAAAATCCGAAAGATTTTGAAGGACATGTAGCGTAGCTACTTCTTCAACTTATTATTTATTTAAATTATAAGGTATATTTAGTAAATTAAGTCAGTATTGTATACACAAACAAACAAAAAGTAGTATTTACACAAATATTATACATTATATAACTATACGCTTTAAGCACTTAAATCTAATATACATAGCTAGAAACTTAATTATAACCTAACATTATATAACTTCCTTGAAAACACAAATTGAAATTTAAGACATCAGTACAAACAGATAATTTTGTTATTAGATATTTTTAACGTAGTTATGTGGAATGCGGACCGGTTACCTGAGCGGGCGCCCGTGCCTTGTCTATCTATCTCTTTCAAACTCGCGGCGCTCGCACGCAGGCATCAGTCGAGAATCGTCACTGGTCGTAAGCGCATGCGCTCTCGCTCGTACCCGGTATTCGTTCGACATATATAGGTACCTAGTGTGCATATAAACTTTTATCCAATGCTTTTGGAAGACTTGCATAGTATAAACTTGCTATAGTGATGAACTATTAACTGTGCCTATCGCTTTCTTTCTGTGCTCCTCATTTCGCCTTCTATCGTGTTATCTGTGTCCTGTGAATAACTTTAACTTTTCGGACAATATATTTCTTCATTTCCGTAAGCTGTGTGTTTGCTTATTTATTGCAACCCCCTACCGCTTCAGACATTCCTAAACCACTGCTTCAAATGTTTGAAAAATGCGTTTCCTTAACAAAGTAAATAACGCAATGCATGTTATTGAATTGTCAAAATCAAGGTCATTGCCATTGTAAGTTTGTTACCCAATTACCCCGCCATTCTCTGTCGTTGATTGCGGGTTAATTTTGTCCGATGCGATCTTTTCCACATCTCCGAAAATTTGCGAGAGCAGTGATAGCCTAATGGTGTGACTGTCAGACTGCCAAGTCATAGGTCTCGAGTTCGAATCCAACGCACGCACCTCTGACTTTCGGATTCATGTGCGTATTGTATAATTATTATCACTTGCTTCAAAAACGGTGAAGGAAAACATCGTGAGGAAACCGGCATGCCTGAGAGATATTTCTCGACGGCATGTGAAGTCAAGTCAGAGGCTCACGGGCGGCTTTAAATATCTGACACCAGGTTAGTCACCAACCACACGAAATGAAGAGGAATATGCGAAGGGCATCATCTTTATGAACACAAAAAACAGCTTCGTAACAAACAACACACATTTAAAAGCTGCATGAATAGTATCCAGGGTCTGACAAAGGGGGATCTTCTTTTAGCTGTTTTTCACAATGTTTTGCGCATTTCCATCTTCTTACAATCACAATCATAAAACGAAAATTCATGATAAAAGTATGCTTGTCTGTCGACAACACAGGAAGTACCAATATACAATCATATTTTACAACTTCACGTCATGTCGACATCTTTACTAGCGTAAAAATTCTGCAAAAATATGGGAATAATAGAATTCCTTTTCATCCCTCCAACTATTTCACAAGTCAAGGCTATCACACACACACACACAGGCAAGACAAGGCAAGGCACACTTGCCTAGAAGTAACCTATTCTCTGGAAACTTCAATACACCAGCGTTATAGTAATCAATATATATATAATTCTGACACATTTTGCAGCTCACTGAATAAAAACAAAAATTCGTAACAAACCTATTAGTCTGAACTGGGATATTAAATCCTCAATGTTAACCTAAAATAATAATTTGGCGGAGCCCTCGGAAGGGCTCCTTATTTCGTGTTATCTTGTCACTCGAACACAAGGGCAACAAAGACTCTTAGCAGCACCTAAGTAAGAGAGCGGTCTCTTGATTAAATAATGTCAAGACTTTGCGGTTTACGTCATTATATTATTTTGGCGAAAGGAAAAATATTTGACCAATAATCGAGTTACCTTTTTTTTTAACTATAAAAACCAGTGTACAAGGCATGTTAGCTCTGACACAGGCAGAAGGCGTCGTTGCAGACCGCGTGGAAGGTGGTGAGGCTGGCGGCTGGGCAAACCTAAGTAGACAGGTAATTTTTTTTTTTTTTTTTCTCTATTTCAACACAGCGAAATGCTCAGTGATGACATTTACGCGCGCGAAAACTGCCTTAGCCTACGAATACAAAGTAGAGGGAGCGCCGATGCAGCGAGTGTCTCAGGTACGAGATCTAGGAGTACTGTTTACCCCGGATCTAACTTTCCGGGATCAAATAGTTAAGATTTGCAAGAAGGCGTACAGGAACTTGGGTTTCGTACTGAGACAGTCGCAGGGATTCACAAACGTTACCACTCTCAGGGTGCTGTATGACGCTTTGGTAAGGAGTCACTTGGAACACAGTGCGGTGATTTGGGCTCCTCATGAAGCGAAATACAATGTCATGCTGGAGCGAGTACAGAACAAATTTATTAGACACTTGTATTTTAAACTTTATAGGGTTCACCCATTTTACCCGCTGATGTATCCTACATTGTTTGTACTGGGTATGGTGGGGTACAACGAACTCAGGGTGCGCCGGGAATTTACTCTTGCGGCGTATGCGCTAAAGCTCCTGCGTGGAGTAGCTCATAACCCGGGTGTGCTGCGCCACCTGAAGCTTTGCGTGCCAGACCGTTACGTGTGGAGGCGGCGACGACCGCCACTTCTGGCCGTGCCTGCTGCCAAAACCAACCTGCTGTCAAAAGCATCCCTCACCCGCACAATATGTATACTAAATGAGGTGCATGGGAGAATTGACATATTTTCGTGCAATCTGAGTGAATTCGCAAGAGTTTTGTTGAATTTTGTTAGTTATATGTAAATATTAATATTCTGTGTTAAGTCTGATTTTGTATTTTAGGTTAAGATTTTATAGTATGTTGATAATTATTATATAGGTAGGTACATAATTATAATTCTGTAGTCTGCTGTCTGACTTCAGATTGTGTTTTTAACTCGTAGTTTAGTAATGCTTTGTATTTTTTTAAGTTTAGATTTTTAAGTATTAGCCGTAAGTCGAATTTTAATTTATTTTTTTTGGGTGTGTTTGCAAACCACTATTGTATTGGGGTCATCCTGTAAGGATATTGTGTGAAGTGTAATAATAAATAAATAAATAATAAATAATTTAATTATTTATTTATTAAATTAGGGCTCATCAACGATTTATTCGCCAATACTTACAGTAACTGATTTTGGAGTAGTAATTTATTGTAATAATCAATGGTAACATTGGACCGAAATAGCTGCAAGTCATGGGGGAGAACTTTGCGCAGTAAAGGGATGGTGCAAGCTGACAATAAGATGTAACTAACCAGAAGACGTTTTAATTGAAGACGTTTATTCACAATTTAGTATAAGACAATTATGTTGACGACCGATGAGTAATGTAGAAACGAAAAAAAAAGACGAATTTTCCAAATAGGCCTTTATGTTGTCCCGGACGAACGGGTGATCGGGTTCCTTTTAATCTCCGGAAATTGCTCCATCTTCTGTACATATTCAGGATCGTTGTAATGTTCAAGTAAATAACCGATTTTTTCATTGTTAATTCCGGAGCAATGACGACTAAAATTTTATTACTAAGTTTTCTAACATCACATTCCTCTTGTTTAAGTTGCATTTTATGTCTGCTATTTTGATATCATTGCACAGGACACGACATGTACCTACTTATGTAAAAGAAATGCTACCTATATGCACCGAAGAGACTTTTGGTCAACTTAGTTTCTGTACTACATTAATAATTTTCAGACAGAAACCAATCTGACCAAAAGATTGTATCCAAAAAATATTTCCCTACAACGCCATATTTTAAAATATATTTTTACTGCGCTTCAGATATTTGAACCTAGGTATGGTCACCGACAGTTGATTGAAAGACCAATGAAAACGGACGGACGCACGGAAATTGGAAATCTCATGGCGTAATAGAAATTTCACTGTTCTACGGCAGTAAGCAGCTTTTTGATTTTCTATAGGTCCGTACTTTGACATGTATCTTTCTTGTGGTAATTTCGGATTCTCAATATTTGCTATTCCTAACGAATTGCGGAGAATCAAGTTGTTCAAAACTTTCCTATATCTAGTATTTTTGTTTGTGTTTCGTGTACATAGGGTTTCTCATCGAGAAGTCTCGAAGCGGGAATTCCCGGGAAATTTGGCCTTAGTCGAGACGGGAAAAAAATGGTCGAGTACCCGGGAAGTCGAGAAATAAAAAAAATGCAATTTGATGTTAATTCCTGTGTTACTTATAACAAAAATTATATCCTCTATCTCCTCTCCCCTTTTACATCCTTTTACTACCCAATAAGGCACCCAGCTCCCGCCCGCCCCACCCCGTGATCTCTCTGTTTGTTTAGTTCAGTCAGTCACTCGCAAACATTTGACGGCGTAGCTTGTGTCGGTACGCTTATCTAGAGTCGCCGGAGACTTGTGTTCCAAATATCAGCCTTCTCAATAAACGTAAGTACCTAATATTATATTTCTTGATTACATAACTTACTTATGGAATAAGTAGCAAATAAATATGAATATTGTTGTGAAATTGTGCACTCGCAGAACCATCTTATTTTAGTTTTTTATTTTCATGTTTACTAGTGCAGTTTGTTTTTCGATTTATGTTAATACCTAATAATAAAATAAAAAAATACCTAAAGCGGAGTTTATTTTGATCATATCTTTTAATACAAATTCATATTAGATCCAATGCCCAACATTTTATTAAACAAACTCTCACTTTTATGACTCTTTCAACAAATTTCAAACAATAGGTATGTATTTTACATAGAAATGAATCAGCGTTCCGCGCATGTTATTTTCATTACTATTTTTATCTGGTATCGTAAACAACATGTTCTATTTTTTAAAGGTACTAGTATGGAGAAGTCGAAAGTGTGGAAGTAGTAGTCAAATTCCCGACTTCTCGGGAATTCCCGGGAAATGGTGCTCGAGAAGTCTCGGTATCCGGGAACAAAAAAAAGTCGGGAAATGGGAAACCCTACGTGTACAGTACACGAAATTTCGGGAGTGTGGTATTCAAAACCGATAAATAAATGGGTTATATGAATTAATACGCCTGTAGGTAATTATAATTTACAAAAGGACATAGAGCGGAGGAGACTTCTCTGAGTTCTCTGGCTTCAAAGCCATGCGGTTTTGAAGCCAGAGAACTCAGCGAACTCTCGAGCTTGCAAGAGCAGACCTGCAAGCTCGTGAGTTCGCTGTAATACACCATCTTTAAAGTCTTCGCAGATGAATCAAATATAGCGTGTTGTGCCAAATATAGTACTATATGTCTATTAAAAGGTTTATGTTCAGTAGCTCTGCAGGCTTACGAGTGGATGCAAGAAATGATTGATGGATGCAAGAGTAATGGCAAGCGCAATCTATTTTCAGGAAATTACGATGTTCCCGTAATTTTCTCACATGTTTAGCGTCTCGCTTAATAGACTGCAAGGTCTATTGGATGTAGGAAGATAATATGTTTAACATTTTTAAGTTAAATAAACTACATTACACATATAACAACCTGATAAGTTCCAAAGTCCTCTTCACCTAAGTACACGTGCAAATATACTAACTCCAAAACCCACCCAAAAAGTACTCACTCACTGACCTTTCTTGATAATTTAATATCCAACAAATTGTGACAACGGTAACTCCGGTCACAATTCAATGTAGATTAGAATCCCGGGTCCAGGTTTAAGCGCAAATACTTTATCCCTCGAGATTAGACTCGGGGAACCGCATCCGGGATGTTGTATAGAACGTAGAAGCAAAATGTTACGCGAGCTGAATGTTTGGGTCCGCGGATCCGAACATCCGATATTGGTGAAATGAAAGGATACGAAAAGTATTATGTTAGGAGTCCTTTTTATTGATTCTTTATGAGTTACTTATACGAATATAACTTGATTGGTGAGTTAGAGAGAATTATGGAACCAAGGGGATTCAAAACTTTAAATAATTATGGTGTCGTAATTGAACCTGATTTTGATGTGATGTCAAAGCAATACTCAGGAGAAATAAATTTTAGTGTATACTTAGGAAGATCACAGACGACAGATTTTTAGGAATCCGTTGTAAAATATGGAACCCTTAAAAAGTCGTCGTGTCCAGATATATACTTAAACTAGTAGTAGTTTTGAATCCCCTTGTTTCCAAGGGGATTTACAACCATAAATAATTATGGTGCCGTAAGTGTAAGTGAAACGTACTATTGCCAGCGCATTTAGTATAGACAGCATACTCTTTATTATGTAAAACATAAATACACATGTAGAAATTTTACATAGGGTGACACAATGGGCGGTAGTATGAAAATGGACAGGGAAAAGGTGTATTTATTATTATTATTCATTTATTAAACAATATACAATGACTCATAGATACAATACATTACACATACAACAAACAATACTTACATTAACAATACAATACACAAAGCCCAATATGGTTGATTTTTATAAAATTTACTTACAACTATATTAGTGATACAATTACACAAACACACACAACAAAATAATGACTGCTACAGCATTCCAGCTGAGATACTGGAGCAACGACTCACTATACAGCAATCCAGCGTGTCAGCCTGCCTGTGTGTGTGTATTTATAAGCATCGCAGCATTTGGCGTTCTGTAGTTATGGGTCTGTTATTTCCTTATGAAAAATGGTACGAGTTTATGTGTGTTCCTACTTGTATATTTTTGTATTTCCGTACACATCAATACATTCGGCTTTCCTATTTTCGAACCGGAGTTAATAAAACGTACAAATTGAACCTGACTTTACAAACGTTAAGGTTGGAAGTGATGTCAAAGCAATACTCAGGAGAAATACATTTGTAGTGTAAACTTAGGAGGACCACAGAAGACAGATTTTTAGGAATACGCTGTAAAATACGGAACCCTTAAAAAGTCGTCGTATCCAGATATACCTAACCTAGAGTGTCTAAACTGAAAAAAATACTATTTTTACATACATATATATACTCGCGCCTTCTTCCCATTGGGGTAAGTGGAAGCTACAGAACATCACCTGCCACGATCGTTATACGAGTATACTCCTTTTACTTAGTTTACATGTTTAAAAATACAACTTTTATAGTTCAAAGGAAATTGTCCACTTTGTATTGGAATTTGGCTCGGTACGAACAGGCACTTTAAGTATATTTATAATACAGGTTTAATAGCTAATACCAGTAGGAAAGAGAATATTATTGTAATAAGATTGTATCGTGATGCTTCTAAGACTTGTTTTGTGTTCTTGCTTTTTTTAAATAAAACACATTTTTACGTAACATTTTGTTTAAAATTTAATTTGCTTTAAAAATTATAGCCAATAATAAGCTCAGCAATCCACTGTTGTTGGGGGTTACGTGTTTGAAAATACTACTTTTGTAGTTAAAATTTTCCTCAAAACTAATTTCCTTCATCTCATTATTTATTCTCCGATCGATAATAAATTGAATGTTTGTATAGATATTTTGCGCTCAAGGTCTGTCAAATTCACGTTGTCTATTTTCGCCGAACGAAATTGGCCGCCGACTTCACCGACAGTCGGATCGGATATCTGCTGTCATCTCCCTTGCGCTACCCAGTGGAACTAACTTCGTTACATTCCTACTTCGAAGAATAGTGCTTCACGAGATATTTACAGGACGGCTTTCCAGAAAACACGAATTTGTACTTGATCAGACAGGGCAGGATAGGTAGATAGGTTTCTGACCAAATACAATTTCATACATGTCATAAGATTAAGGCCAATGATTTGTTTTAATTTAGTTCAGTCTGACCCAGCCACTCCATCTAGCTTAGATTGTTTCGTTTCAAAACTTAATTTTAAGCTGGAATTATTGAGACTTATAAATTAGAAAATATTTGATTTGTGTTATTAGGCTTTTTAATTGAGTTTCAAATGTCCACATACACATCCATAAATTCACTTGGGACATATACGTAGGCACCAGCACACCATAGCAAATGTATATCTTTATAAAACACATTATTTTTAGATTTGTAGGTCCTAAAACCCTGTAAGCGATATGGAGGGATGATTTTAATTAATAGCGAAGCAAGGGTTTCTCACCTCGAAGATGCGACGACAAAAGACAAAAAATAAATAAAAAACTCATGTTAACTACATCATAATGTACTCCCAAAAGGTTCTTATAAGGAGCCCTTACACGTAAGGACTCCTTATAAGGGCCTTTAGTTATTAGCTTCAAATAGGTGATGTTGAATTCATTTTCGGTAGGTACAATAACTATCTGCGTACGAACTTGATCAAATTATCTAGTATTCTAGTTTGTAAGGCAAAACTCAACAGAAACGAACAATACCGAGTTTCTGTATATACTTGCTTTTCATGTTTACACATCGTGTTTTACCTCAATTGAAGCAAAACTTCGTGGAAACACAACCTCATCGACAGCTTGCCAGTAGAAACCTTGTTTTAGACCACTTTACACCATACGACTAGTCGTAGCTATCTCTTGACGACAAAAACTGACAGCACATGATATTTCTCCTATTTGAGTATTGAATCAATTGAATGGCCAGCATACAGTTCAACTTTGTTACCAGAGTTGACCTACATCAGTATTGTACTAACACTCTTGCACCACGTTGCATCAAGCTCTGTGTTGTGATAGAATGGAAAATATACGAATGTCACTCCCTCTCTAGCCATATCATCTTTACGGTTTCAATTCATTTATTTCTAAAGATTACAAATCACTTGTACAGAAATAAATACTAAAAATTACTTGATTTATACATTTTTGTTGTCCAGGATTAGTTAGAGCTTGTAGTGTTAACATTACGAATATAAGGAGGTAATTGTTAAAAGTTTTGTATTGTCTACCGCCGTGACTCATTAAATTATCTTTGTTTTTATGTTAGAAATCTAAAGACTCGTTTACACTAGAGGCAAATGAATTATATTACTCACACACTCACACTTATTATATTACTCACACACTCACACTTATTATATTACTCACACACTCACACTTATTCTTTCACACAGTCCATCCGTCGTTTCTTATGTCTTCCCCTACTCCTATAGCCATCCATGTTACGTATACTCAAAATTTTCCTCACGACATTTTCCTCGCGCCTTCGTATCACTTTGGCCTTAAGTACCTACAGAAATACTAGAGATAGTTGATTGGTTCATTGTTTAGTTGGATTGTTATTTGCATTATCATTACGATTTGTCGCACCGTGTGAAGTGGGCTTAAGGGAGACAATGGCTCGCGTTAACTTTTAAGTTAGTTTAATGTAGCGCTTCTGATTTTCTAATTACTGTTTCTGGTTGAACTGTTAAGATTTTGGCACGAATGAGTTCATTCAAAATTCTATTGTCAAAAGCACAAAAAGTGGATGTTGAAGGTGCCAAACTCGTAGCCAAATTCTGGGCTGACTTTATTGATTCCCATTGACACGCTAAGAGGAATCACAAAAGCACAAACCAATTTGTTTGTAGATAATTGATCTTCTATACCGACTTTTTATAAAAAAACACATTAATCGAAAGTAGGGTAACTTCTTAAACGTATACATAACATCATACATTTTTTATTTATTATTATGAGCTTTTCTAGTCGGATAAAGTGTAGTCTTCAGTCTCGTATTTGGCGTTTGTTTACATTTTGTACTAGCTAATGTATGCGTTGCAATACCTTTTTTTTTGTCAGGGACCTTCTCCGGCGCGCACACAACAATTCACCAAAGTCTCATCATAATTGGTCGAGCCATTTTCGAGTTTTTCCGAGACAAATGCACGGTAATTGATTTTAAACAATACCTACCCTACCTACCCCACGTATCCTACGTATCCTACCTACCCTACGTATCCTACCTACCCTACCTACCTACCTACCCGACCTACCCAACCCTACCTACCCTACCTACCCTACCTACCCTACCTACCCTACCTACCCTACCTACCCTACCTACCCTACCTACCCTACCTACCCTACATACCCTACCTACCCTACCTACCCTACCTACCCTACCTACCCTACCTACCCTACCTACCCAATTTTTATTTTTTTAAATGCACGGTAATTTATTTTAAACAATACCTACCCTACCTACTCTACCTACCCTACCTACCCTACCTACCCTACCTACCCTACCTACCCTACCTACCTACCATAATTTTCTCACCGTTTAAACCTTCCCTGGGCTATGAGAAACATTTCAAAACCAAAATCAGCTAAATCGGTCCAGCCGTTCTCGAGTTTTAGCGAGATGAGAGATGAATGTAGATATACATATATGTCCATTTGCCAGTAGGCAAAAGCCTCCTCCAGCATTTTCCATTCCTGTCTCTTTGCAAACAACACAATGAGATGACATTGAACATCATACATAATCAGCCTATAATTTTCTCACTGCACACTCACCCACCACGCAGGCCCAGTGCGGTTTGGTACATGTCACAATCATGTGTTCGATTTTTTGGTTCTAGGACATAGTTTCCTCATGATGTTTTCCTTCACCGTTTTGAGAGCAGTGGTGATGAAATAATTTACACAAAGTAAAGCGCCTGTCTGGGTATAAATTCACGACCTACAGCTTGTAAGTCGCGGCCGATACCACTGGGCCGCTACTGCTCTATAAGCATAAGCATAATCAGCCCATAATGATACCATTGCTGGGACTCAGGCTTCCCATCTGTGGAAGGGAGCTTAGTGCGGGTTAGTGGCTACCTTAGACCTATACTGGAGCAATTTGCTTCATTCCCTACATAGGCTGCCTGTCCATTGAAGCGGAACGAGGTAGCGGAGCGGAGTTACGGACTGTGCGGAGCGAGGTAGCGGAGCGGTGTTGCGGACTTGTGGAGCTAGACCGAGTTCATGTGACGAGTAATAATTCCCCGCTCTGCTTCCCCTCTCCGCTTCTCCGCTACGTTTCCCCGCTCCGCTTCCCGGTTTTGTATGAATTTTTAAACTAGTTCGCAAATCCCTGTCCACTGAAGCGGAGCGGAGGTTTTATGCCACACCGCTACTCCGCTCCTCTCCTCTCCGCTCCAGTGGACAGGCAGCCTCTCTCTTGAAGTTAAGACTGCTAAGTTCGTTCTAAATCGATGCAATAAATCGGTACATATATCACTGAAGTTGTCTCTACGTTATAACTAAACTTAACAGTATAAGATATTGTCTCGTCGAATTTGAACTAACTTCTGTTTTAGATCCGACGTGACTTTAAAACTAGTGAACTGCATTTGGGATCGTATGTAGATATTCGTAGGTATCTGGTTCAATTTGGATTGAATGTTTTGGACGCAGACTGTATATTTAATAGGTGGTCGTGACGATAGATCGTGGTGGAGTTCAATGAAATGTTAGTAGACTGTATAACATGTATATTAAGAAATGAAAACAAGTAAATTACAACGGTGTAATTAAAAAGGAAAATATGAAAAGCCGTGCGTGGAGGCGTGCAACAGCTGAATGCTCTGACGCGCCCGCTCGCAGACGGCCGTGGGGCCGGCTTGCTTGCCGCTGCCCCGTACCCGTCGTTCACTGCCGCCAGCGCGCGGCGATGTTGAGATGGTCTCAACAATAGGTAGGTATGTAATTTAGGTATAAGTGAACATATCGGTATGAATCCTGAACGAAACCCGTCCCACTAATGCCTAACCATAGTTTTTACTAAACGTGAAAGCCAATGAACATTTTTGGATGTTTGTTAAGTGAAATCTTGCATATTTGGCTGACCGATTGACCCCCCTTTTGCATCTCCATAAACTCAAACTCAAAGCATTTATTTCAAATAAACCAATTACAGGCACTTTTGAATTGTCAAGGGGTCGATCAGTCAGATGAAGCTAGTTGCCCATTCCAAAGCGTAGTAGGTTCCTATGGAGAAGAACGGGCAAGAAACTCCACGGATACTCTTTTAAATCAAAATCAATCAATCTGCCTAGCCTTTTCCCAACTATGTTGGGGTCGGCTTCCAGTCTAACCGGATGCAGCTGAATACCGTCTTTTACATGGAACGACTGCCTATCTGACCCGACCCAGTAACTGGGTAATACGATACCCCTTGGTAAGACTGGTTGTCAAACTTTCGGGCTTCTGACGACCCGTAACGACTGTCAAAGATCCACGAATGACAGCCGAGACCAACGGCTTAACGTGCTTTCCGAGGCACGGAGGAATCTCGGTATGTTAAGATGGATACCCATCCACAGACCAAGCTCGGCCATGCATCGAACCGAGCGACTGTTATTACTCAGCCACGAGCGACTCTTTTAAATCAATATATGGTTACAAAATATTGGTTACATCATGTTAAAATTATGTGAGAAAAATGTAAAAAGACGAGCACGTTTAAAACGCCCGTAATAAAAAGATAAAAACAAAAAAGAATTCAAAGATTAAAATAAATTATATTAAGCCATGGCAGCTAAAAGATAACCATTCGCAACTGACGGCGCCCGTTCACGAACATTACGCATGGATTAGCAACATTCAGCTGAACCATTTTGAATGGACCTAAATGGTCCAACTCGCGCAGCACCTTCAACGAGACATCTGAGTGAGCATGACATACTCTCATCCGCCAGGGCACATTCAAGTCAACGAAAGACATTACCCGGTAAATGATAGCTCTATAGTCTAATCACGATTTGCCCCAAAACAGGCGTAAATACAAAATATAAAATGTCTAATATATCTCTACGGCGGTTATCAAAAAGGCTATAAGAATTCATATCACGGGTCCCTTTAGAAAATCAAAGCACATGTTGCTGGAAGAGTACTTTTTGTTTCGGTCCGAAAACGGTCCCGAGTCGGCCGACCTTTCAATAATACGATTTACATTACCCCCAGGAATGGAAATGGCGATAAAGTTGTATGATGTGGAAATTTGATGCAACTTTCAGTCTGGGTAGACTATAAAGTATAGTAAGGTTTATTCGAGGAAATAGCAGCAGCAGTGAAAGCCTAATGGTGTAACCGACAGACTGCCAAGTCATAGGTCTCGATTTCGAACCCAAGGCACGCACCTCTGACTTTTCGGATTTATGTGCGTATTGTATTAATATAGTATTGCTTCAAAAACGGTGAAGAAACTGGCAGGCCTGAGAGATATTTCTCAATGGCATGTGAAGCCAAGTCAGAGGCCTATGGGCGGCTTTAAAACTCTGACACCAGGTTAGTCACTAACCACACGAAAAGATGAAGGCAAATACTTAACTGATCCTCTAAAAACCTGTTCACTTGCTAATGCTGGACACTTTTTTAAATTAATGAACCTCTTAAAACGTTTTGTGCCTTTAATGATGCTGACTTTTTTAAATAATGGAGTCTCATTTATACTTTTTGGCCTTTTCTCACTGTTGGTCGGAGTAACTTAGCTAGGGTACCCCGATCAAAATGTTTAGGTTAGGTTGAAACCATGACCAACCATGCGCTAGCCGAATTGGTCGTAGTGACTAAACAAGGGCACGATGACCAAATGGGTTAGGTTAGGTTAGAACTGTGACCAACCGTGCGCGAGAAGAGCGAGCGAAGCGAGCGTTGCCGTGGCAGCGGGCAGCGAGCGCTCTATCCAAGTTGTATATGGCTAATAAGTAAGTATTTTTAGAACCCCAAAAATACGAGAAACGAAATCATTATATTAAAACGTTCGAAAATATTTATAGGAAAGCAAAATGGGAATTATTTGTGGTTCGCTTAAATACGTGATTACAAAATCTTAAAAGATCTGAAATTTTAAAAGAACTTGTTTCTAGATACCAACACAGGGGTGTTGGTATTTAGAAACAAGTTCTTTTAAAATTGCGTGATGTCTGCTTGCGTGATGTCTGTTTGGAGCAAGCAGACATCACGCTTGTAAAAACACTTCTTTGTATTCACATCTCTGCATACTTAGACAGAGGTGTAATAATTTGTACACAAACATTTCGCAACCTGTTTTAAGTCTCATGTACAAAGGGTGAGCCTGTTGACATTGTTTCCATTTTGACTTTCATTTGACTTGGTCTAAGATTTTTGTATGAAAATCTGAAGCTACAGGAACAGTCTCAATCTCAATATGTAATAAATGGTCAGCCCCTGAACTGACCGTAACAAGTGCAGATTATCTCAGAGATCGAACAAAGCTTTTTGGCAGTAACTTATAACTTAGCCACGAGCCCTTCTTTGTGATTCTACTTTATACATTGTATCAAGATTTTTATCCCTAGATGATTAATAAAGGCACGGTATTATAAAGTAACAGTATTATGTCTCGGCAATGACCTTAATATAATTACCTACGGCCGCTCGGTAGATAAGCCTTCGGCGTCCGTGCGTAACTGCCGCGCACTCAATACTGTTGTGTTTGATATACACTGAGATTTCGAAGCGAGATTTCTATGAAGATATAATACTATTACTTATTTATACTGTGACAAAGGTCTGAACAGTATACAGTTTCTAAACAAATAATTTACCATCTTTGGTAGACATTTTTATCCTCTCCGTCAGCATAGTTCATGTAAAGAGCCTCTGTGTTGAGTTTGAAGATGTCATCTCAAAATAGTGCACTGCCGAGCCTCTAGCACGAACGGACGACCTACACATTACGTAAATTCGAACGATTATTGAATCGAAAATATTTTTTGACAAGCACCATACGTGATATAAATGAATAAAGTCTTAAGTGGACCCTAAATTGTATGGTAATTTGAATTCTGAAACAGTCTCGCATACAATCAAAATGGAACTTTAGTATGTGATTTATTGGATCTTTTTCTTTCCATGCAAAAACATGTCTTTTTTTAAAGATTATTTAAATAAAATGAAGGTTACTCGACTTTTATGTCTAAAATAAGTATTCAGAATAAGAAAATATAGTTTATTATCCAGCCACAAGATATTTTTTCCCAACATCAATTATTACTTTAGTTATAAACGAAATAAGAATTGAGACTTACGACATTTAATTCCGTGCTCGAACACGATCAAAGAGCACATGCGATATGAAACTTTATTACTGATGTGTTAGCGTTTAGAACATAGTAGAGTGGTGGGGTGCATGGGGGCGGAGCTTGCGTGGAAATTGTCTTTAGAGTGTCTGGTCTTAAAACTTAGTAAATTGTATTGTGCAAAACAAGTATTTTTTATTTTAAAATCGGTCGAATTGACGTTACGGTTACTCCGCGCGTTCGTGCTAGGCCCTTGAGAATTGCAGTGTTAACGTGGTGAAAAGGCAGTACTTGCGTTAAATTTTCTTTCTTTGCCATTATTTCTCGAGTCGTTGAACTACACGATTACTGACTAATGGGTGCACTGACGGGGTGCTAGGACAGGAAACCTCCCCGTGTGCCTGGGGGCTGGAGTTCCCTTACGGATGCGTCTGGGGGGAAGGCCAGTCTCTGGGACGGTGCACCCTGGGGTGCGGGCAATGTCTCCCCATTAGGTACTGCGTGCCTAAGGGGTCTCGTTGCCCGTATGCCAATATCCTGTCAGAGGAGTGAACGCTCTAACGTGTACTCGTAGAGAGTACACGTTGAGCAGCGTTCCAGTGGGAGCGGGCTCGGCGTGCACTAACCCTGCCGTCGGGCAGGCGGGAGGAAGTCTTTTCTCCTGCCACCGTTGGTCTCGTAGCCCCGAAGAGTGTCAAGGTCATGTCTCTGGCATTTGACGGGGGTCGAGGGTCTTGGCTTAACCGCCCGGGCCGCGAGGTAGAAAACCTCTATAAAAAATCACCCCAAACCTCCAAGCGGCGGCGCACCGTGAGGGAGGTTGATAGCTTGACTAATGGGTAGCTTAATTAGTCACTAGTGCGAACCACTATTTTTTGGTTGGTTGGTTGGAAATTTTTTGTACTCGTGGGATCAATTATGGAAAATTTATTATTGAAAAAAAACCCAGACGACGTGCCAATAGTATTGGCGGAAGAGCCACTTGTCGGCGACGGCAACAAGAGTCGAGGAGACTCCTGTCCCTCCGGGGACCAAGCTAGGTCCGACCGGGACAGTGGACGTGGGCGTTTCTGGGGGAAACGCCCGCGTGACGAAAAGACGGACCGCGCGGGATCGGCGGGACGGTCCTCAAGCGAGGAAAACCTGCCGGTCGCTAAGGCGCCTACGGGTAGGAGAGGCCGAGGTCGTGCGGCGGTGACCCCGAAGCCAGGGCGTGGCAATCGGGGTCGCATCAAGCGGCCTGATACCCCCCCAGGAATCGGCGGGGAGAGTGACCCTGAGGTCTCATCCGAGGCCTCAACCGAGTCGGAAGGGGTCATCGTCCCACAGGGGGGCACGAAAATAAGCCCCCAGGCCGCCAAAGTGGCCGCTGGGGGCTCCAATTCGGAGCGAGCGGACAGGTTTGCGGAGGTCGTAGTGGCCGCAATCAGGACTGTGGCCTTAAAAAAGCTGCAGTCCTCGAAAGACAAGGCCATACCTGCGGCCACGGCCTCCATTATGGCGGCAGCGGAGGCCCTTCTTCATCTCGGGCCTCCGTCGGACGGTATGTCCGAAATGCGGGCGGAGGTCGCCC
The DNA here is from genome assembly GCA_916701695.1 of Agrochola macilenta. NCBI lineage: Eukaryota > Metazoa > Arthropoda > Insecta > Lepidoptera > Noctuidae > Agrochola > Agrochola macilenta. Next base: position 5,040,619 of record OU753564.1, on the reverse strand, counting down.
GCTTGACAGCCGCCACGGAGCTTCTCCAAAAGGAGAACAAGGAGCTCCGAGCAGACCTGGCCGGGCTCCGTGGAGCCAGCGCTCGCGTTGTCCTACAACGTGGAGCGGTGCAGTGGCAGGGCCCGCCCTTGCCGGCGGAGGACCGAGTTTTGGCTCTGGTGCGGAAGGAGCTGGCTGCCTTCAACAGCCGGTTCTCCGCACTGGAGGCCGTGGTCCTGCGCCCTCCGTTAGCGGCGAGCCAGCCGGCCTCAGGCCAGCGGAAGGCGGCATCGTATGCCGCCGCCGCCACCGCAGCTGCCGCGGCGGCCAAACCAGGCCCGTCAGGGCAGACAAGGGGTGGGGCTGCTACACAGGCCGCGAGGGCCCCGGCCAAAGCGGTGGGGGCCCCGGCCCTGGCAGCGGGGGCTCCGCCCCTGGTGACGAAACGGCCGCCCATGCCTCCTAAATCTCCCCAGGCTGACGCCGAGTGGCAAATAGCCGGGGAGAAGAAAAAGGCGGGCAAGGCCAAAAGGGCGGCCAAAAAGAAGGCGAGGCGGCAGCGGCGCAAGGAGCAAAGCGTCGCGGCTAGGCTCCGCGCCCCGAAGTCCGCAGCTGTAGTGATAAAACTACAGCCGGAAGCGGAGAAGAAGGGCGTGTCCTATCGCGACGTGCTCTCCAAGATTGGGGCGGCGGTGGACCTAAAGGAGATAGGTGCCGCTCAGGGCATCCGGGTTAGGGTCACTGCGACTGGGGCCCGGATGCTGGAGCTCCCCGGAGCGGCTAGTGGCCCGGCCGCTGACGCCCTAGCTGAAAAGCTCAGGGCGTCCTTAAATGCGGACGAGGCCCGAGTGTCCAGGCCCACCAAGTGCGTAGAAATGCGCATCTCGGGCCTGGACGACTCAGTGGCGGAGGATCAGGTGGTGGCCGCTGTCGTCAGGACTGGGGGGTGCTCTGCCGAGCAGGTTAGGGCAGGCACCATCCGTCCTGACTTCACGGGGATGCGAGCCGTAACGGTGAGCTGCCCCGTGTCGGCGGCCAGGAAAATCGCCGGGGAGGGCCAAAGGTTATTGGTGGGCTGGGTATCCGCGCAGGTCAAACTGCTCGAACCCAGACCTCTGAGGTGCTTCCGCTGCCTTGTGGGCAACCACGTGGGAGCTAAATGCACCTCGGAGGTGGACCGCAGCGATCACTGCTATCGCTGCGGTCAGCCCGGTCACAAGGCCGGCTCGTGCGAAGCCACGCCGCACTGCGCCGTGTGTGCGGCGGCTGGCAAGCCGGCCGAGCACCGGATTGGGAGTAAGGCCTGCGCCCAACCCGCCAAAGCCAGGAGCAAGTCCTCCGCCACCGCCGTCACTGCCGCAGCCGCAGCCGCCGCTACTACTACTGCCGCCGCCGCTGCCGCCACCACCGTCGTCGCCGCCGCGGCCGTTGCCGCTGCCGCCGTGGCGGGGCCCTCACGAGGGGCTCGGGGGGGGCTAAAATGGACTGCCAATAGGTCCATTACGCCTCCTCCAGGCGAATATCAACCACTGCGCCGCAGCTCAGGACCGGTTGCTCCAGAGCATGGCGCAGTGGTCGATTAACATCGCCGTGGTCGCTGAGCCGTACTTTGTCCCGCCCAGGGATTACTGGGTGGAGGACCTGAGCGGCTCAGTGGCCCTTATTTCGTCGGCCGCCGCCGGTAACCCGTCCCTCGAGGCCGTCAAGAAGGGACGGGGTTGCGTAGCAGCACGGTTCGGGGAGATTGTCGTGGTGGGAGCGTACTTTTCCCCGAGCCGAACTCTCGCCGAGTTCCACAACTCCCTTGGGGAGTTGAGAGTCGTCGTCGTCGAGTACCATCCCCTCCCCGTGATCGTCCTCGGGGACTTCAATGCCAAGAACGTGGCTTGGGGTTCCCGGTTAACGGACACACGGGGCAGGATGGTGGAGGACTGGGCTCTGGAGTCGGGTCTGGTCGTCCTAAACCGGGGTTCTGTTCCCACGTGCGTGCGGATGCGGGGCGAGTCAGTGGTGGACATTTCGTTCGCCAGCCCCGCTCTGTCGCCACGTGTCATCGACTGGCGCGTCATGGAGGGGGTGGAGACCTATCCCGATCACCGGTACATCCGGTTTGACGTCTCCGCCCAGACCTCGGGCACGCCGGTCAGACAGACCCCGAGTGGTCCGCGGTGGGCGCTGAAGCAGCTGGACCGGGAGCTCCTCCTGGAAGCCTCGATCGTGCAGGCCTGGGTGACATCACCGGACAGGCCTGCCGACATCAACGACGAGGCGGAGAGGTTCCGGGAGGCCATGTCCGAAATATGTGACGTGGCAATGCCCCGGGTCCAGCCCAGACGTGCTCAGCGCCAGGTGTACTGGTGGTCGCGTGAGCTGACCGCTTTACGCGCGGCGTGCGTTGCTGCGCGCCACCTGTACGCCAGGCACCGCAGGCTTCGTATCCGCCCGCCGGATACGGAAGCCATTGAAGCGGAGCTGTACGCCGGGTACAGAGCGGCGAAGACTGCCCTCCAAGCCGGGATCGAGCGGGCCAGAGGACTGGCCCGCGAGGAGTCGCTGGAGACTCTGAACAGAGACCCGTGGGGACGCCCATATAAATGGGTGCGAGACAAGCTCCGCCCATGGGCTCCCCCGCTGACGCAGAGTCTCCGGCCCCAGCTCGTGGAGGACGTGGTGAGCGCTCTGTTCCCTTCGCGAGGGGAACATACTCCCCCGCCCATGGCTCCGCCTCCTGCGGTGCCCGATGCGGACCACACAGGAAACGACGACGACGACGAATCTCCGGAGGTGACCGGGGTAGATTTGAGAGTGGCGGTACGTAGGCTGAATGCCAAAAATACCGCCCAAGGACCCGACGGCTTACCTGGAAAAGCCTGGGTTCTGGCCTTAGAGGCTCTCGGGCCTCGACTTCGGGGGCTCTTTAGCGCATGCTTGGAGAGGGGCCAGTTCCCACTTCGTTGGAAGACGGGGAAACTGGTCCTCATCAAGAAGCCGGGGCGCCCGGCGGACTCTCCGTCCGCTTACCGGCCCATCGTGCTGCTCGACGAGGTGGGCAAGCTCTTTGAAAGAGTAATTGCAGACCGCCTTGTCGGGCCGGATTTGGCGGACAGCCAGTTTGGTTTCCGCAAGGGGCGCTCTACGGTGGATGCCATCATGCGCGTTCGAGCCCTCACGACGGGGGATGCTGTTGCCCGGGGTGGGGTGGTCTTGGCGGTGTCTCTTGACATCGCCAATGCGTTCAATACCCTGCCCTGGAGTTGCATTAGGGAGGCACTCCGGTATCAGATGCCGACCTACCTCTGTCGAGTGGTCGAGGCCTATTTGACGGACAGGGCCGTCATCTACCCCGGTCACCACGGAGAGTGGAACCGGCGAGAGATGTCGTGCGGTGTCCCGCAGGGATCGGTCCTGGGGCCGCATCTGTGGGACATCGGCTACGACTGGGTGCTGCGCGCCGACCTCCCTAGCGGCGTCAGCGTAGTCTGCTACGCTGACGACACGCTGGTCCTGGTGCAGGGGAGGTCGCATGAGGCGGCGGCCGAACTAGCGACACGTTGGGTTGCGACAATCGTCGATAGGATCCGGCAACTGGGACTCGAGGTGGCCTTGCACAAGTCCAAGGCCATGTGTTTCTATGGTCCTCGGAACGCGCCGCTGTCGGGTTCCCAGATAACGGCGGGAGGGGTTCACATCGGTGTCGAGTCGGCGATGAAGTACCTGGGACTCGTCCTCGACAGCCGGTGGAACTTCGTGGAGCACTTCCGACGTTTGGCTCCCAAACTGCAGAGGGCTGGGGCTGCTTTGAAGCGGCTTCTGCCCAATCTAGGGGGTCCAAACGCCTCCTGCCGGAGGCTCTACACGGGGATCGTGCGGTCCATGGCCCTTTACGGGGCACCGGTGTGGGCGCGTTCATTAAAGCTGCGACCAGCCCAGCGATTGAACGCGTCCCAAAGGGTCATGGCCATTAGGCTGGTCAGAGGATACCGCACGGTCTCCCGTGAGGCGGCGAGCCTCCTTGCCGGACTACCGCCATGGGATCTGGAGGCAAAAGTCCTCGCGCACATGTGGGAGTTGCGCGAGGAGGCGAAACGCCGGGGTGTAACTCCGCTGCCGCGAGAAATCACGGCACAGCGGACAGAGCTCCGGCGGGATCTCATGGCGGCATGGAGAGTGCGATTGTCGCAACCCAGCGCTGAGCACGCCACAATTGCGGCGGTAAGGCCCCTCTTTGAGGAGTGGCTAGAGAGGCGCCACGGCGTCCTCACCTTCCGCCTGACGCAGGTCCTCACCGGACACGGTTGTTTCGGGAGGTTCCTGTTCGAATAAAGCGGGAGGAAACGCCCGGGTGTTACCATTGTGTGGATCGCCCGGAGGACACGGTGGAGCATACGGTGGAGGTCTGCCCGGCTTGGGCGGGGCACCGCCGTGTCCTCACGGACGCGATCGGCAGCGGCGATCTCTCGCGTCCGGCCCTGGTTCAGGCCATGGTCCGGAGCGAGAGTGCATGGGAAGCCGTCACTTCCTTCTGCGAAGCAGTAATGCTCGCGAAGGAGCAGGCGGAGCGCGCGAGGGAAATGCAAGATGCGCGCCCTCGCGCCCCTAGTCGCCGCAGGAGACGCCCCGGGCGTCGGGAGTCGCGAGCCGACTTCCGGCCACCGTAGGCGCGGGCTTGCGGACGGTGGGCAATGGGTAGCTCGCCGTCCGATTAGGACCAGGCCCGGGTCGACGGCGCGTTGTGTTCCACGCGCGCCTCAAAGAGATGTCAGCACCAACAGACGGGGTCCGTAAGGGCCAATGCCTGCCAGGGTTGCGAGTTTGTCCGAAAGGGATATCGCGGCCCCGGCACACAGGCAACGGAAGGAACACGGGTGGGTTTTAGTCAGTCAAAGTCTGACACTCCCTCTCGCTCCGCCCAGAGCGGGAGGAGTCATTTGATGATTTCCCACCAAAAAAAAAAAAAAAAATGGGTGCACTGACTGGACATGTCCACTGAAATCTGTGTCGTTTTTTCCTCAAAAAACTATCTCCGATACTACACATGCATAGTCCACTTGCAAAGATAATTTCTGGACTTTAAAAGAGACTGTGACCTCTGAGTTTTTATCGGCGTTTCTTCTCAGAGAAACACCGACCTCATCTGTGTAGTTAAATATTTTCTATATTGACATATAAAGAAAGAGTGTTTGTTAAAACCAATTTACAGTAAACATCATAATTGATCGTTTAAGTGTTTATTTGGATATGAAATTCAATGAATACGTAATCCCTTTAATAATTAAACCGGATTCAAGTTAGGCTAAACTTGATCCTCGTCAAATGTTTACTCAAAAAGGGGTAAAAGCCTTTAATTGCTTTAGTGCAGATCAAAAGCCTCTTTTTTAACAGAGAACGAAGAAGAATCTAGAAGAAGATCTTGGATTCTAGAACTTCCTGTAAAATTAGCACGGTGTTTCCCGGTAAACTGGTTGAAATCCCGACAGAAAATGTCGAAAAGAAATAAAAAAACAAAATTCATTTATTCAAACTAGGCTGAGAATCAGCACTTTTCGAACGCCAAAATTACATATGACAGTCTCCAAAAACGCCCGCCCTTCATCACTTCCTAGTGTTTTAGCTGGGAAGAAGAAGTGGCGCAACAAACTCCCCAGCAGCAAATATTAAGTCTAAGTAATAAACACATACCTACATTATTTTATTATGAGTTTAGTTTTGCCACTGTCTAACAATGAAGAGCAAGATCATTTGGTTTTAGTTGTCCATTTCCGAGGAAAATAAACAACGAGATAAGCCTTAACTGCCTCGAAGTTATAAAAAAGATATAAAAAGTTTCTATTGGTAAGGCTTATCACAGAAATGGATATGTCGTCACTATACTTTGTTTATGAATATGTATAGAGACCTATAGAATAAAGTGGAGTTTCCAAGAAATATTTCAAAACGAACGGATCGTTCAAGTGCTACTGCAAAGCATGAGGACCTGGGTTTGATTCTTTGGTCGGGCAGTGTTAAGAGGATTTTACTTCTGGAATTCCTCAGTAGCCTGGAGTCTGGATTCAATACTCGATACTCAGTTCTTTATTGCATTCCATATGTATTACAGATGGTATAACAAAGTAAATGATCAATATGGACTCTGTCGGGCACAGCAAAATTAGGAGAGAGGAAGAGGGCTTAGTATCAATTAAAGAAAGAAAGAAAATAAACAAATTTGACTCAGGCATACAATATTCACACAAAATCAAAAAAATAAAGATAACTTAAAATAATATTGTGTGCCTCACGGCTGCGCCAGATAGGCCCAGTTCAGCATAAATGCCAGACAACTAGTGCCTGACGCTGGTTTCTGGATGTCTTACGGATGTAAATCAGTTTTATGGTGTGTATGTGTTCTTTATTTAAATAAAAGTAGATAGCAATATAACAATAGCAGTTCAAGCAAGTCAATATTATTATAACCCTGTTCACGGATAACCCGGTTATATAAGCTCGCCCCCGTTACATGGGACTTAAACATAACTAGCGAGATGTAGGTGCACTATAGGTATGTAAAAGAAACTTCGAAAAAAAAGGCAGTTTCAAGGTCCCAAGTTTTAAATCTTAGGTGAGAAGGAACTTCCGAAAGGGATATCGCGGCCCCGGCACACAGGCAACGGAAGGAACACGGGTGGGTTTTAGTCAGTAAAAGTCTGACACTCCCTCTCGCTCCGCCCAGAGCGGGAGGAGTCATTTGATGATTTCCCATCCAAAAAAAAAAAAAAAAAAGGTGAGAAGGAACTTCGTTCCTGACGGGTTCCCCCGACCGCACACGGTTTTTAATTGGCTTGACATGCAAATAAGTTCTCTTCAAAATACATACCAAGTAAGTACTTATGTATTTTTGTATGTGAATAACATGTCGGCGGTTTTCCTTGGTATAATGAGAAGCACTTGACGTCAGATTCCCAGAGGATCCGTCGGGTCGTATTGAAATACACGAACGAGTTATAAATCATGTATTTATAGACTGAAGCTGAAAGTAGTGAAGTTATTTTTAGTTTTATGTCGATATGGTGTCAATGTATTGGTAAACGTGACGTGTAGGTACCTAGAGGAATGGAGGGCTATTGAATGTCTCGTAACAACCATACTTAAATGTATTAGATTCAAGTAACTTTTTGATGCGGTTCGAAAGCTACTGCCAGGGTATCTGGTAGGATTTAGAAACTTCATGGCGCTTTGTAGACAGTTTGATGTACCGTATAAAGTAACATTATCTATCTGCTGTATTCTATGTATGAAAAACGCAAGTTAGTTTAAAGTAAGTAACTTAAATGTAACTTGGAAGTTAACAAAGGCGGTTGCCATAGGTCGTATGCATAAATCGAACACGCCGCGCCGTCCAAAATATTTTTTAAACTAGATTGATTTGATATGCGTGATTAAGTTGCGCTACCAGTGAGCGACTAAACTCATCCTGGTACACTGGGCTGGTAGATGTATCATCATCTGCCAAGCCTTTTCCCAACTACATTGGGGTCGGCTTCCAGTCTAACTGGATGCAGCTGTATACCAGTGTTTACACGGAGCGACTACTTATCTTACCTACAACCCAGTTACTGGGTAATACGATACCCTTTCATTCTGGCAACACTCGAACTGTTTATATTCTGGAGTATTTAATTTTTTTTTAAATTATTAAATATAATCACTTAAATTGTATAAAAAGTGGTGTAACATAGTGTAAAAAGTATTTTGATGCAGTGATAAAACTTGTAACAATTTTGACCCAGTAAAGTATCAATTATGACAACAGTTTTGTAAGGGAGCTATATCAGTGATAAACCAGCTATAAACAATAATTCGGTGCTTTATCTATCATCAAAACGTTAAACCTATTCACCCCGAATAAATGACTGCTTTGAGTGACACTTTATTAACTTCAGTGAATAAAAACTAAAAACTTAATAGACTTTAACACCGTTTAGAAAAATATTTTAAACAGTGGACTTTGACCCCAACTTAATGTATGACAACTCGCGCCATAATCATCAGAAGTGGTGAATAGGCAAACTAAAAACTAACGCTACTCGTCACCAGAGGGCGATTAATGATACCATAGTAAAAAGTATTTAGTATTTGGTGGAAAAAATACCACTATGGGGGACGAAAATATTACACTGAGGAAAAAGCCCGTCCTGTCTACATCGTTCTCAGAGACGTCATTATTCGATGCCACAGTAATGAGTATGCCTGATACTTCACTTCAGGACAATGAATCCTTTGCTAAGCTACAGGAAGAGATCAAGGAATTAAAAATGAATTTGCAAAGCGCTAATCATGAAATTGACAATTTACTTTGTGAAAATGAACAGTTAAAGTCAGATCTACATAAATCAAATCGCGTTATACAATTATATAAGGAAGTTGGTACAGGAGAACCCAAGTGTTCCACGCCAGGTTCAAAACGTAGGATCTCGAATACAAAACCTCAAGTGAGTAGACTAACATCAACTCCAATAAAAAATAACCAAAAAGTTACTTTGCATAAGGAGACGCAAACTAATAATCCAACGGCTCAAACACCAGTAAAATTAAAATACCATACCGCAGTATCAACAGCTTGTAGTAATAACCGACCAAGTACAGAAGAAAAATTTACCCTGAAACACAAACATAATTTATGTATTATGAGTACTAATAACACCAACAGGAATATATTAACTTTAGCACAACAGTATTTCCAAGAAAATTATCAAGTTTGTCACTACTTAACACCAAATGTTGGTATTATGTATCTTCTGCACGAAATAAAGACTAGACTTAGGAATTAGACAGAAAATGATTACTGCATAATAATGATCGGCGAGGAAGATTTTAAAACAACGAAATGTTATTTCGACATAATCACATACATGAGAAATGCGCTGCAGGATATAAAGAACACAAACATAATCATTACTTTACCAACATACAAAGATAGTGATAATGATACGTATATTTTGTATAATTCAAGGCTGGAAACATTCAATAACATGCTATATTTGGACAATGTTACGCATCAGTACTCATATATTCTGGACTCCAATTTGAATTTAAGCTATGAACATACTATGTACACAAGGTCAGGAGCCTTAAAAGACTACGCCATGAAAACTATATTTGAAGACCTATATAACCTTCAATTGGGAATTTTTGAGGAAAATAAGTGCAACACAAATAGTGAACCAAAAGAACTGTTTTTTCTCCAATAAATATATCAACATACTGCACCAGAATATCGCAGGTTTATTAAATAAAACGAATGCTCTTACAGTCTGTAAGTCTAGACGAGCTATCAGGGCAAAAGATAAATGTTGATATTTTGTGTATTACCGAGCATTTCATCATGAAAGATTGCGAAAACCAACTTTGTATACCAAATTACAGTTTAGCTGCATTTTATAGTAGACAGGGACAAAAGAGAGGAGGTGCATGTATAATTATTAAAAATTGTCACAAATGGAGGGATGTACCTAAAATAGCGAAGTTGTCAGCTCAAGGAATGTTTGAGTGTTGTGCTGTTGAGCTTATAGATTTAAAATTGATAGTTGTATGTATTTATAGAGTACCAAATGCTAGGAATATAAATGACTCTTTTAATAAACTTGAAATCTTACTCAAAGATATATCCATCAGGCGCGGTAAGAATATTGTCATTGCAGGTGATCTTAATATTGATATTTTAAAACGAAGTCATAACTCAATTACACTGGAGTATCTGCTACAAAGTTACAATTTGAAACTTGTTCTTAAACAACCAACTCGAATGGCTAGCAGGACATGCATAGATAATTTTGCGCATAACTTTAAAAAGACTTGCAAGGCGGAAGTACTGGAGTTTGCATTATCAGACCATACAGCACAGCTACTTCAATGCCCGGTATCTAATGTATGTAGCTTAAAATACTATTACGTGATCAGACGGGATTATGGTAACGAGAATATAAATAAGTTTAAAAATTGTATAAGTAGTCTAAAGTTTTCGGAGATCTATCTTACTGATGATCCTAATGTAGCTTACAATGAATTTATTGACACATTTATATTGTTTTACGACTTATGCTTTCCGTATATCAAAATTAAAATTAATATATTAAATAAGCCGAAATGGCTATCGCGGGGCGTTAAATTATGTAGTAAGAAAAAAAGAAATCTTCTGTGGCAATTAAGATTAAACCCTACCTATGAAAATAAAAATAAATTTGCAACATATTCTAAACTTTACAATAAAATTATTAACTTAACACAGAGAGCACAAAATAATCACAAAATACAACAATCAAAAAATAAATCTAAGACTACATGGCAAGTAATTAATCAGGCAAAATACAATATCCCTAAACAACAAATTGAAAAGATTAAGGTTGGGAATGAAATTATACATAAACCTTTGCATATCGCTAATGCTTTTAATGACTATTTTGTTGATAAAATACATCCAAAAATAGATCATAAATATAAGCCAAAGCCAAACTTGTCATCTGCAAGGAGCCAATCAATGTTTATGGCACCTAGCACACCACATGACATACATAAAATAGTAATGTCATTAAAAAACACCACTAGTGTAGGTTATGATGGAATCACAACTAAGGTACTGAAGTCAGTGGCAGCTGAAATATGTAGTCATTTTAGTTACATAATCAACCTCAGTATTTGTACAGGTATATATCCAGAAGCGCTCAAAATGTCTATCATAAAACCTCTATTTAAGAAAGAAGATAAGGAGTTGATGAAATATTATAGACCCATATCACTCATACCAGTAATTTCAAAGGTATTTGAAAAATACATGTACAAAGAATTATATAACTACATCGAAAAAAATAAAATACTGTGTGAAGAACAAAAAGGATTTAGGCAGCACAGGACCATTAATATGGCAATTTATGATTTTCTATATAATATTGTTAAAAATATGGATAAACGCTCTCCGATATGTGCCATATTTTGTGATATGACTCAGGCGTTTGATTATGTCCATTACAATACTTTATTAAATAAATTAGAAGCCTACGGCATTAGAGGTAACGTTCTTGACCTGATAAAATCATATTTAGAAAATAGAACACAAATAACTGAAGTTAGTCGCATTAATGTAGTTAATAAACAAGAAGAAGTTTCACGGTCACGAGAACGTAAAATTGCATTCGGTGTACCTCAGGGAAGTGTTATGGGCCCTTTTATATTTATACTATATGTTAATGACATGCCCCTTTACATTGAAAAACCTTTGACTATGTTTGCTGATGATAGCACCATAACGATCCCTTGTGAAAATCCAATTACATATGAAAATGACATAAATAATTCTATTGACTCTATAATTAAATGGCTAGATAAAAATAATTTGATAATCAATTTGAGTAAAACAAAGGTAATGCATTTTAGACAACGAACACCCGGTGTGCCGAACCTCCACATACATTATAAAAATGATGATATTGACGAAGTAGGAGATACCAAATTTTTAGGACTACAAATAGATTACAGCTTAAATTGGAAAGCGCATATAGATTTACTGTGTAAAAATTAAGTTCATCTTCTTATGTTTTATATAAATTATCATCCATAGTGGACACATGCACACTCCTTACGGCATATCACGGTATAGTTGAGTCTCACTTGCGGTACGGTGTAATTTTTTGGGCGAACTCAACTGACAAAGACACAGCATTTAAAGCTCAAAAAAGATGTATAAGAGCAATGTTTAAACTCAAAACCACTGACAGCTGTGAGCCATATTTTAAGCAGTACAATATTCTGACACTCCCTTGTATTTATATTTTGGAAGTAGCTATGTTTGTAAAGCACAATCCAAGTCGTTTCAAACGTATGGCTGATGTAGCTCCAAGAAATAGGCGTGACCACAGTAGGCTATGTCAATTGAGGTGTCAAACCGCATTGATGCGCAAGAGTGTTTATTGCATGGGTCCAATTATTTATAATAAATTACCAAGAGATTGGAGAGATTTAAATGCTTTGTTGTTTAAGAATAGACTACGTAAATTTTTGGTGGGTAAAACGTACTACAGTGTGACTGAGTTCCTATCTGAGGAAAATATTTGTTGACTTTTCTAGTATTCGTTACTTATAAGGAACTCTAATTTAATTAAATAAGTATTGATTAATTTAATGCCATATAATTTAATAATAATTGATCGAATGATAGATAGTAAATAATATAATTATGATAATAATTTGATTTGTATGATACTATAAAATTATAATAATTTGACGTAAATATTTGCATGCTTAATGGCAAAATATGGCTGATCTTTGTATTTTACTAACACCTATTGATGTATCATCTACCCATATTTGCAAAAATAAAATTATTCTATTCTATTCTATTCTATTCTATTCTATTCTATTCTTGATACAACTGATTGTCAGACTTTCGGGCTTCTGACTACCCGTAATGAATTTTAAAGATCTACGAATGACCGTCGGGACCAACGGCTTAACGTGCTTTCAATTCAATTCAATTCAAAATATTTTATTTCACATAAACCTACATGCCCACTTATGCAACGTCAAAAACTAGGTGCAGGGTTCCAATTGGTTGTTTCCTATGGAGAAGCACCGCCAAGAAACTCCACGGTTACTCTTTTAAAAGTAAATGGTTTTTACAATGTTTTAAAATTACAGTGTAAAAAGTATGAGAGGACAGTGTAGGCTTATCAACAAGTACCTACAACATACTTAGCAAAATATAAAATGGTCCACAGATCTACAGTTTGTTAAGCCTACAACGTTCGCTTTCCGAGGCGTGGAGGGATCTCGATATGTTATGGATTGTCACCCATCTACGGACCGATCTCGGAAAGCGTTGCTTAACCTTGATGATAGACTCATGCAGCTATTATTACTCAGCCACGAGCGATAAAACCATAATCGATAAAACGTTTTTCTTTTTTTAATGGGCCCATCACTATACCGTTTTAATGTCAATGTGTCGCTCATCCATCGTGAAAAATATTACTCTCCCAATATTAATTACATCAAAAACCCTTGACAGTCATTAATTTAATACACGAAGATATAAACCCTTATAATACACCATTTTAATGAATATCACATAAAACATTCGGTTTTAATATAGCAAAGCTGTAATTTGAAAATCTAATTACTTTTTTAATACAGTGTGGGTAACCTATAAGGCTCGATATCAAAGCCACGGAATAGATTGGTACAGAAGATCGGCTCCATACAACGAGCGTACGCACACATAGACTCTTACGTAGCGTACGGCGAATAACGAAAAACAAATGCCAGTGGCAAGTGCGCAAGTGATAGCCTACTGGTGTGACCGTCGGACTGCCAATTCATAGGTCTCGAGTTCGAACCCAAGGCACGCCTCTAACTTTTCGGATTCATGTGCGTAATGTATAATAAAATTATCACTTGCATCAAAAACGGTGAAGGAAAACATCGTGAGGAAACCGGCATGCCTCAAAGATATTTCTCGACGGCATGTGAAGCCAAGTTAGAAGCCCATGGGCAGCTTTAAAACTCTGACACCAGGTTAGTCACTAACCACACGAAAAGAGGAAGAGTGCGCTCACACTCGCTGTACGTGAATAGTGGCTATGTGTGCGTGCGTTCTCACTGGTTGTATGGAGCCGACCTTCTGTACTTATCTATTCTGTGTTGAAGGCCTACAATGAAGTAATAAAGCCTCGGTGACGTCATAAAAGACAGGCTTTCGAAAAGATTTTCGCGGCTCCCAGAGCAACAAGTCGTACGAACTTTATGTCTGCCTTACGAGGTCTTAATTGCTCATTTGAACGGCGTCCCAATTAAGGGTTAAATTGTTTGGGTTTTAATGGTAAATTAATAAATGAAAATGTGATTCATTTTCTAGGATTTTTTTCATACTAACCGCGACCGATGCGCCCAATAAAATAACAATGCCAGCCGGTTTTTGTCCAGCTGCAGGGCAAAGGCCTCTTCTGATACACAGAACGCACAATCATTGATCACCACGCTTGCTCAAGACGGGTTTGCGATTTCAGACTTATATGACGCATAATAGGTACATGGTGTTCAACATAACTGGCAAAATGTGGTTGTACCTACTATACCTCCATCTCTGTCTAACCTTTACCTCGAACACAGGCGCGATGCTATGTATGATCACAATAATCCTATTTACATAATAATTAGTACCACGGCGTAAAAACTCACACTAAACCTATTTATGGAAGGCCTTTGAAGCGTAACGCGTAGCTCAGGGTAGTGAATACTACCAGATTATAACCGACTCAATGAATTTCAGTAGTTTGTTAAAGGGTGCCTTTTGCGCCGAATTTTCATAAACTTAGACAGACATTTGATGTTCCCAACATTTTGAATATAAACCTTAGGCCCACTTGCACCTTTAGTCAGGTTAAATGAATAAATGTAGAGTTTGTAAACTCGGAGTTATGTAATTAACATTTTAACTCCTATTACTCATTGTGCCACTAAAATGAACACCGGGTTAGTTAACCTGACATTCGTTTTTTTTTATTGGGAACATTGCAGTTCAATCGACGAAACATAAAACAGAATTTTAATGTCTGTGCCCTGAAGAATGAACGAACAATGAACGGAAATTGTATACCCATCTCTTTTGCACTAGATTCAATCAATCTGCCTAGCCTTTTCCCAACTATGTTGGGGTTGGCTTCCAGTCTAACCGGATGCAGCTGAATACCAACATTTTACATGGAGTAACTGGGTAATACGATACCCCTAAAAAAAAATTCGTTGGTTAGCATTGAAAATTTGAGTTTTTAAGCCGATTAGTAGCAGACTCGGTTTAAAAATATTTCGTGCCGCAAAAATATTGGTAGGTTAACACATACAATATAACATGATTTTCTGAACCAGTCGTTTTTTTTTTGTTTTTTTATTAATTGGCAAAATTATTCATGGCAATTTGACGAACTACTTTTCTTAAGTCGGAGACCAATTTAGTCGGAATTTCGTTACTTTTTTAAAGATTTTCTTTTCAAATGTCAGTCGGTTAGAATACCATGTTACAGATTTATTCTAAGAGAATACTTGTCCTATCTGCATCTTCCAATTATACCATCGTTAATTGAAATATTGATCGCTTGTTTTAAGTTCTAATTAGAAATGAGAAGCAGTCCGTATATCACGTCCGTATGTCCGTATAGCATTATTTTATAGAGTCAAATTTTTCCAACTGAACAGACAGCTGTGCTGCTGGGGAGTTTGTTGCGCCACTTCTTCTTCCCAGCTTAAGCACTAGGAAGTGGTGAAGGGTGGGCGTTTTTGGGGGACTGTCTTATGTAATTTTGACGTTCGAAAAGTGCTGATTCTCAGCTATGAGTAGTTTGAATAAATGACTTTTGATATGGATTGTTTGATTTTTATCCAAATCATTACTTTAATTCTTTGATAGTTTTATGAAATTTACATCTATGATGTAAATTTTCTTAAAATTTCATTTCCCTGTCTGTACTGTTATGTCGTAGGATGATTTAATATTTAGATTTTTTGCGAAAACCCTAGGGATGCCCTAGGGATATTGCGAAAACACGGATAATTGGTGGAAACATTTCTGCGAGCAACTTGAAAGTAGCGCTCGGTCGGCTCGCGCGCGTTTTGTCACATAAAGATTACTGGATATGAAATTAAATTTATTTGCAAGAATTGTGGTACATTACAGATAGTCGGGTTTTTTAACAGTTTCTAAAACAATTCGATAAAACTAGCATGCAAAATGCGGTTGCATGACTTCTTTCCAAACTAGTGCTTGTAAGTTCGATTCGCAACTATTGATATTTTTTGTGTTTTTTTTTTTACTTCATCTGTTGGTATTATATTATTTTTATTTTTTTACATTTTTTAATACTAGTATGTATATAATAGTAACTTATTAATGAATACTTAATTCACTAAATAAGGTAAACTTGGTAAGCAATAGGAAATTGCTACATATTTGTCCTAGAGATTTTAAAATCTGTGTGTGGATGTGAAATTTTGAAGAACCCTGTAAGAAATGGACACGTGTTTCACCTCTCAACGAGGCATCCTCAGGATGACGATTGACTTATTGCAAACCCGGACCCGATGTGTTGACACGTCAAGCGTCGAGAGCAGTGGACGCTTGATGTGCAATCCTGTTTTTGTAAGTTCTATTCCCAACTACTTGTATTTTTTTTTTTTTTTTTTTACAATTTGTAACACTATTATCGAACGTATTAATTCCATACAAAAACAAACTTCGTAAGCAATGGGATATTGCTACGACACGTCACAAGCACTTTTCAGTCACAAAACATTAAAGCTTCTGTGCTGATCATTTTAGAGCTAAGGACTAGAATAATAAAATGTTTTTTTACGGGTCACAATAGACCTAATGAAAAAACAATATTATTAGTGCTATTTACTTTAAAAAGCATATTGTAAAGTAGTTCAATATCACAAAAACAAATATATGCACGAAATACTTAATTTAATCTATTGTTTTTTTTTTTGTAAGAATTTAATTAATGTGGTGATGCGTGGAACTAGACTTGTCGAGGTGAATGTTTCGTTGAAAAGATCTACTCTATGGTTTCGAGTTCATAGACTGCGCTTGACCATCAACGTGCGAGCTCTACTTGGCTTAAAATTTCTCCGATGTTCTTCTACAAGTTGTTGAAGGCACTCTACCAGAGGAGAGCGGCCAAGTGGTTCTACCAGAGACTCTTGGTAGAGTAGTTCCCACTTTAGAAAATCTGATTCGTCTGGTCTACGGGGACATTAGTCGCGTAGGTACCAAGAGAATTATTGAGTGAACGGGCCATTTTAAAGCCCAAAAATGATGAAGCTGCAGCGATCAACCACAGTACCTATTCTGTTGCAAATTGACGGGAGCGAAGTGATACACACCTCCATCGGGTAATGCTGTTGTGGAGTAAAATGATGCCACACACATTCACACCCCGTAGAATTTCTGAATTCGCTACCGGCAAGTGGACTTTCGACGCACATCATCCAGCTGAAGGTCGGTGTCCCGATTATGCTCTTAGGGAACTTAATTCCGCCGAGGTTGTGTAATGGAACCCGGCTCAAAGTCGTGTCTTTGCAGAGAAATGTCATCGAGGTGAAAATTCTAACAGGTTGTAGTGTTGGCGAGACAGTGTTTATACCGCGTATACCACTAATTCCCCTCAGATACGCCTTCCAGTTTGTGTAGTTCCCTGTGAGCATTGCTTTGCGATGATCATCAAAGAGTCACAGGGGCAGACACTGAGGGCTGCGGGTGTCGACCTCAGGACAAGCTGCTTCTCCCACGGACAACTGTACGTCGCTTGCTCCCGCGTCACCAGTCCTGACACTCTGTATATTTTGGCTGCTGAGAACAAATCTACAAACATAGTATACAGGGAAGTTTTATAAAAATGTGGCTGTTATTGCAGTACATTGTGGTGTCTTACGACTTCTATGGGAACGAAGTCGCGGGCAGAAGCTAGTGTATAAATAAAAATGTGTTTTTTTTTTAAAGCGGCCAAGTGCATGTTGGACACGCACGCACTAAAATGAAGGGTTCCGTAGTTGAGATGAATTTATCCCAAGAACAAACTTAACATTGTAGTTGAAAAACATGTTCACCCATACGGAATGTATGGGAGATCATGTTTTTCAAACCGCAAATTTAAGTTGGTTGATTATTCTCGTTAACTTTCACAAATCCAGTACAACCATTTAGCAGGCAGGGTACACTTGACTCTAACAAAAATTTTCAGTTAAACGCTTAATATTTCGCAAACGGATCCCTGAATCCAAAAATGGTTTTCACAAACTCACAATATTTTTGAACGACCTTTCTAACGATACACAACATGGGATATATGAGATAAAAAAAAATCCCCAGTTTACGTGTAGGGGAAGTACCCAAAAAAAAACATTACCACTTTGTCGGCATGAATAATATGTATACATATGCCAAATTACAGCCTTCTAGTACTAACCGTCTCTGAGCTAAACCGCGGACAGACAGACAGACGGACATGGCGAAACTATAAGGGTTCCTTGTTTACTACGGAACCCTAAAAAGGAGTACGCAAAACATATCTTAGAAGCATCACGATACAATCTTATTACAATATTCTCTTTCCTACTGGTATTAGCTATTAACCCTGTACTATATTTATACTTAAAGTGCCTGTTCTTACCGAGCCAAATTCCCATACAAAGTGGACAATGTCCTTTGAACTACAAAAGTTGTATTTTCAAACATGTAAAAGAAGTATATAACAATCGTGGCAGGTGATGTTCTGTAGTTTTCACTTACCCCAATGGGAAGAAGGCGCGAGTATATGTATTTATGTAAAAATTGTATTTTTTTTCAGTTATAAATATATCTGAAAATTACGACTTTTTAAGGTTCCGTATTTTACAGCGGATTCCTAAAAATCTGTCGTCTGTGGTCTTCCTAAGCATACACTAGAAATGTATTTCTCCTGAGTATTGCTTTGAAATCACTTCCAACCTTAACGTTTGTAAGGTCAGGTTCAATTTGTACGTTTCATTAACTTCGGTTCAAAGATGGCAACGCAAAATGTATTGATGTGTACGGAAATACGAAAACCTACAAGTAGGAACACACATAAACTCACACCATTTTTCATGAGGATTTTTCATAACAGAACCATAACTACAGAACGCCACGTGCTTCAGTGCTAATAAATACAGTTTCTCCCCGTCCATTTTCATACTCGGTAGTATGAAAATGGACGGGGAAAAAGTGTTTACTTTCCTATTGTGTCCTTTAGTAAAATTACTACATATGCAGGATGGCAGGGACATCGACGCGAAGCCGGCTATCTTGGGTTCAGTACATGATTCTGTTCAGCGTTGAAATTTACTCGTACAGTAGGTTATAAAAAAAAAAATCTGCTGTTTAAACCTACGCGGTCAAAATGTATGGAGTAGCTGTTTTTTTTTTTTAAATGTACCGACGAAAAATTTCAACGCAGGGGGGTTCAGAATCATGTACTGAATCCATGGTAGCCGGCTTCGCGTCGATGTCCCTGACACCGACACACACCTATATCTGTAGTTTTTATGGAGTACAATAAAGAGTACGCTGTCTATATACCTACGTATACTACATGCGCTCGCAAAAGTTCTTTTCACTTACACGGTACCATAATTATTTGTGGTTTTGAATCCCCTTGATTCCATAATCCTCTCTAACTCACCAATCAGGTTGTATTCGTAAAACTCGTAAAGAATCAATAAAAAGGACATAATACTTTTACGTATCCTTTCATTTCACCACTATCGGAAGTTAGGCTCAGCGGACGCAAACATTCAACTCGCGTAACATTTCGCTTCTACGTTCTATACAACATCCCGAATGCGGTTCCCCGTTTCTAATCTCGAGGGATAAAATATTTGCGCTTAAACCTGGATCCGGGATTCTAATCTACATTGAATTGTGACCGGAATTACGGTTGTCACGATTTGTTGGGTATTAAATTGTCAAGAAAGGTCAGTGAATGAGTATATTTTAGGTGTGTTTTGTAGTTAGTACATTTGCAAGTGGACTTATATGAAGAAAGTAGCAGTAGTAGTTTTGTATAATTTAGTTATACAAATTAGTACATTCAATAGTTATTGCAAAGTCTAGTAGACGAGACGCTAAGAGTCCTAAATTGCGGGAACGTCGTAATTCCCTGAAAATAGGTTGCGCTTGCCATTGCTCTTGCACCCATCAATCATTCTTTGTATCCGCTCGTAAGCCTGAGCTACTGAAAATAAACCTTTCAATAGACATACAGCACTATATTTGGCACAACGCGCTGTATTAGATTCATCTGCAAAGACTTTAAATTGGGTGTAATACAGTTCACGAGAACGCAGGAATGCGGTATTGAAGTCAGAGAAGTCTCCTCCACTCTAGATGTCCTTCTGTAAATTTTATATATCTACAAGCGTATTAATTCATATAGCCACATTTATTTATCAGTTATGAATCTCTTCTCTCGAATGAAATCTCGGAAATGTGGTATTTCCGAGATTTCGTGTACTGTACACGAAGCACAAACAAAACAACAAGAAAGTTGGAAAGTTTGAACAATTTGATTTTCCTCAATTTGTTAGGAATAGCAAATATCGAGAATCCGAAACTACCACAAGAAAGATACATGTCAAAGTACGCACCAGTAGAAAATCAAAAAGCTGCATACTGTCGTAGAACAGTGAAATTTCTATTACGCCATGAGATTTCCAATTTCCGTGCGTCCGTCCGTTTTCATTGGTCTTCCAATCAACTGTCGGTGAACATACTAGGTTCGACGATCTGAAGCGCAGTAAAAATATCTTTTGAAATATGGCGTTGTAGGGAAATATTTTTTGTTTACAAAATTTTTGCTCAGATTGGTTTCTGTCTGAAAATTATTAACTTATAATTAATCTGACCAAAAGTCTCTTCGATGCTTATAGGTAGCATTTCTTTTTTATAAGTAGGTACACGTCGTATCCTGTGCAATAAAATCAAAATACATAAAATGCAACTTAAGCAAGAGGAATATGATGATATAAAAGTTAGCAATAAGATTTTAGTCGTCACATAGGTAAACAAAAACATTGGTCCGGAATTAACAATATAAAAATCGGTTCTTTACTTGAACATTACAACGATCCTGTATATGTACAGAAGATGGAGCAATTTCCGGAGATTAAAAGGAACCCGATCAACCGTTCGTCCGGGACAACATAAAGGCATATTTGGAAAATAGGTACGTTTTATCTTTTCGTTTCTACATTACTCATCGCTCGTCAACATAATTGTCTTATACTAAATTGTGAATAAACGTCTTCAATTAAAACGTCTTCTGGTTAGTTACATCTTATTGTCAGCTTGCACCATCCCTTTACTGCGCAAAGTTCTCCCCCATGACTTCCAGCTATTTCGGTCCAATGTGAACCATTGATTATTACAATAGGTTATTACTCCAAAATCAGTTACTGTAAGTATTAGCGAATAAATCGTTGAAGAGCCCTAATTTAATAAATTACCTGTCTACTTGGTTTTGCCCAGCGACCAGTTTGTCTCGCCATCTTCCACGCGGTCTGCGACGACGCCTTCTGCCTTTGTCACGGCTAAACAATCTAAACATGCTTTGTAGACTGGTTTTTATAGTAAAAAAAGGTAACTCGATTATTGGTAAAATATGTTTTCCTTTTGCCAAAATATAATGACGTAAATAAACCTCGCAGTCTTGACATTATTTAATCACAAGACCGCTCTCTTACTTAGGTGCTGCTAAGAGTCTTTGTTGCCCTTGTGTTCGAGTGACAAGATAACACGAAATAAGGAGCTCTTCCGAGGGCTCCGCCAAATTGACATTTTAGGTTAACATTGAGGATTTAATATCCCAGTTCAGAATAATAGGTTTGTTACGGATTTTTGTTTTTATTCAATGAGCTGCAAAATGTGTCAGTATTATATATAAATATAGATTACTATAACGCGGGCGTATTGAAGTTTCGAGAGAACAGGTTACTTCCAGGCAAGCGTGCGATAGCCTTGACTTGTGAAATAGTTGGAGGGATGAAAAGGAATTCTATTTTTCCCATATTGTTGCAGATTTTTTACGCTAGTAAAGATGTTGACATGACATGACGTTGTAAAATATGATTGTATACTGTTACTTCCTGTGTTGTCGTCAGACAAGTATACTTTTATTTAATTAATGTAATTTTCGTTTTATAATTGTGATTGTAAGGAGATGGAAATGCGCAAAACATTGTGGAAAACAGCTAAAAGAAGATACTGTTTTGTCAGACCCTGGATACTATTGATGCACTTTTTAAATGTGTGTTGTTTGTTACGAAACTGTTTTTTGTGTTCATGAAGATGATGCCCTTCGCTTCTTCTTGTTCTTTTCGTGTGGTCGGTGACTAACCTGGTGTCAGAGATTTAAAGCCGCCCGTGAGCCTCTGACTTATTATTTATTTATTATGAACAACTTTTATAAAAATCTTAATTTAAGAACTATGCCCCGCAAAACCGTTTTCACGGTTTGTCTGCGGGAACAGAACAAACAGTAATAGAAATATAGTTTATTAGTGCGGACACTTAATTTCCACTTATATTACTTATAAAGTAACAAACAATAATATGAAATTACTTATATCATATAAAACTAAATACTTAATTACTTATTTGCTCTCCCTCAACAATCTGCAAACCACTTTCCTAAGAACATCGCTTACAAACTCCTGAAAAAGAACTGCATTAGTAATTTAGCAAATTTATTATATTCCTTTTGTTTCCTGATTTCTTATATCAGTAGGCAACTGGTTGACTTCACATGCCGTCGAGAAATATCTCTCAGGCATGCCGGTTTCTCCATGATGTTTTCCTTCTCCGTTTTTGAAGCAAATGATAATTATACAATCCGCAGATGAATCTGAAAAGTCAGAGGTGCCTGCTTTGGATTCGAATTTGAGACCAATGACTTGGCAGTCTGGCGGTCACACCATTAGGCTATCGCTAATTTTCGGAGATGTAGGAAAGATCGCATCGGACAAAATTAACAAGCAATCGGCGACAGAGAATGGCGGGGTAATTGGGTAACAAGCTTACATTGGCAATGACCTTAATTTTGACAATTCAACAACATGCATTGCGTTATTTACTTTGTTAAGGAAACGCAATTTTCAAACATTTGAAGCAGTGGTTTAGGAATGTCCTTCAAAATCTTTCGGATTCTGATAGAAAGTGGGTTACGCAATTAGGGTACAGATTACGAACAAATGGAAATAAATGTGTTAATATCACGCGTTCGAATTCAACGTGGACAGTCTTTGTGTTGAACGGCCATTTTAAAGTGTTACGCTTTCAAATACAAAAAAATGCTTTATCTTTTAGACCTCGATCTCCCAGTAATATTCAATTTATCTTTTAGGCATCCCTTTGTTTTCGGTTGACAGGCTTGGGAGTGGCGTTTACATAAATTGGCCATTAGTACGATGGATGTCCCACTTTATAAGTTTCCTGTTATGTTTACGTAGTTATAAGAAAAATGTTAATGTCTCGTTCTCATTATAATAATGCAAATGGGAATCTATCTTCCCGGGAAATAATATGGCGAGTGTCGTAAGCGAGGGAAGAGGGGGATTTAAATTCATTTTTCCTTATAAGTTTGGTAATCATTGTTTTTGTTCATAAATAATCGCGTTGGAATTTTAAGTTTCTTTGGCGATTTGAAATTATTACGTGTTCATTTTAGTACTATTTTATTGTATGTATTTTATTCTCTGACAAGACCAAACGCAAATAAATATCGAAGCAGGTTAAGAAGAAAAAGGAAGACAAGTTTTTGATGCGATTATTAAAAGTCCGACCTTTAGCTTAGTTTTAAACTTAATAAACCTACTTCCAAATACCGCTCCAGCAGAAATCTGTTTTCAAGTTTTGATAAAAAATAACAGATACGGTACAGTCAAGAATTCCATTAACACTGCCAATAAACCGCAATCCGTTTCGTTCTATCACCGCGTGAGTGAATGCCGAGTGTCAATCTGATGGAACTGGGGTATGTTTTTGAAAAATGTTCCTTTGATTTTTGCTGCACACTTTATGTAAGTAATTGTTGCGGTCGGTATGATTTTGATGCAGTTTTTCATTATCTTATAAAAGAGAATGAGTTGGTTCCTACTTGTTCTTCAGTTGTTGCTATCTACTTTTTCATCAACACGTTCATATTTATATTAATATGCAAGCACCCACGAAAATACAAAAAGATGTGCCTCCAGAGGGAAACAGTCGCATAATTGGAAAACAATTTAAAAAAATACTTTAAGAAGTAGTAAGGAAGAGCGGATAATCAATAATGGAGAGATAGAATATTATCTTCTAACTAAACAATATGAACAAATAATTATTTAAAATATTAAAAAACCCACGTAAAACGGTATTCACTATTAAAAGTAGAACCCTCTTGCAAGCTTGGTCAAATTCAGCATGAACTACAAACAGCTTTTTTAATATTACCATAAAGGAAGATGCGGGTTTGTAAGCCCAATTTCGTTTTATATACATGTGCCGAGATTCCTGGTTGCCCACATTGACTATTATCATTATAATTTGTATTGTTAAGGATCAGACGTGTTAGCAATTTCACGCAAAATGTAAGTTAGCCAGGAACATGGGCTTATCTCGCTCTGGGAAGGGTTCTCGATCGAGTTCTAATGACTACAAAATACGTGTCGAATTAACTACCTTGTAGTTAACGTTAAATTTTAGTATCTGCCGACATATTGCATAGTCTGGGCCTGGGTTTTGGCCAGTGATGTGTAAGTTTACCTATAAGCAAATATTGTGTGACGAGCAAATATTTGTTTTTTCAAATCTATGCATTATTAGTTTAGATGACAAAATAGTAGTTTATGAAACTGTTACAATACAGGGGTTATTAAAACACAAGAGTGAGGTATTGTATCACACGAATGTTTATACACTACTTTATCTAAACTCATGAAATTTCATGAAAAACACAGTAAATAATATCGTAAATATTGCGCCCTGCAACAACATTCCACCACTGCAGTATTTTCGATATAACAGAGGAGCATGCTAAGCAATTTGAGGTATTATAGACTCTTATGGTACTGTTTTTGATTTCCTAATTAGAACTTTACGATAAAAGAGTAGATACAAATAATAATCGTATACTACTATTATTATCTCTCTTCGATTACATGTTTGAGGTTTAAATTTACATAATGTAATCCCATTCATTAAAAAAAATAGGTACCTGTTCGTCTTTACTCCACAATGCTTGCCATGCAGCCTAAGCCTTGTGAAATTATACTTTGTGGAAATAATCATACGGTTTATTATCGGTATGGGTATACCGATAATACTCAGATACATTGACTGGACTGGCGACGTGAAATTCATCTTCCGAATTCGCCTCTCAAATTACACATCCGAGCCTACGCCATGACATAACATCGTCACCTTGCCAAGAATGATTAGTACTGTGTCTTTATACTTCGACTATTTGTTAAAACGTGATCTATTCCTGTTGCAGTGGAGTACTCGAGAAGGTGTGATTAGTTTTCATGATAGATTGCCTCATATTTAGGTCTTCGTGTGGTGGGTAGAGGAATTATTGCGACTGTGCCGTGTCAAACGTTACCACCCGGTAATGTATGACCGCGTGGAATGGAACCTTTTAGCTTAATATTTGGGATTTATGTTATTTGTTTCCATTAAAGACTTGGTGGAACCGATTGTTTGTGGATAGGCAATTTTTTTTTTCATATAAATTTGTATAAATCATAAAAATGTTTTATACCCGTTCTGTACAAGTCTGTAGAACTAAACTTAATAGAAAAAAAAAACCTTTCACGAGTTGCTATGGCGGCGTAGCTATAAAAATGACGCCACGGCTACACCTGCTATGCTTTCGTAGTAGATATCCAAATTACTACGTGGAGCTTTTTATGTTATTGAGTAGCTGCACACTTTTTGAATATTTTTAGGAGAAGGCATATTTTTACATATTATTTCGTTGTCAGGTGATAACAAAACCTATGCATTTTTAATTAAACTACTTTAGTCAGGTGGTACTTTAGTCGGGTACCCCGATGCCACAATGCGACTGTGGAGCCACATCGCAAACTATACCCTACCTCTTGTCGTGCTCTCTCTGCACTAACACCTGCTTTTTGAACTCTGAAGACTTTTGCGAAGCCAACGATAACGCTGTCGAAGTGGCCGAATTCTGGTCGAAACTTATTTAAAACATACAAAATGGAATCATCGATACGACGAAGAAGAAAAAGAAGACTAATTCTCCTAAACAGAACTTCATAACTGTTCACAATATCGCAGATCTGTCCTAACCCTTACAAAATCATATCTACGAGTACAACAATTCTTTGCAACCTGTCATCAAAGCCGACGTTTATCACAATGTCAGTTCAGCTGTACAATGAAAGCATCAAGTCGCATCAAGTCGCCAGTCGCCCTTCGTCACGCCAACGCCGAACTTTCATTCTGTAATGACGTCAGTCATGCGCCCCTTTTCACAGACTTTCAATTAGCCGGAGTGACAGCGTGAAGAGAAGGGGCGGCAGTAGTGTATAATTGGGGCATCTGGATCACTTCGCTTCGCTCAGTTCGTGATCCAGATCGCCCCAATTATACATCAGTAAGTAACTGACTTCTCACCATCTATTCAGAACAATCTAGACTGACATATTCGATATTTGTTTCTAAGCTTTTGTTATATTGACCAGATGCACTCTGAATCCGATCTATTCAAATACAGATACTATCATCACTTTATTTAGATAGCGTTGCAGATAACATCATATTGATGTAGTATAAATAAAGTTAATTAGAAAACGACCCAACCTTCACACTACATTTGCAAGAATTGAATGATGCATAAAATCATAGTAAGCCATTTATAATTACTCGAGGCTCCGTTGATCTCATTATTAGGATTGGTATGCGCTTGCAAAAACGCAAGGCGCAGTTCAGATGATACCTATGCGTGTGTTTGTGAATGTTTGTTTAAGTATGTTTGTGTAGGCGTGTACGAATCTATTAATAGGTACTTCCAAAATTAATTTAAATGAAAAGGAATTGAAATAAAAATCAATTTAATAGTTACAAATATGCATTTATTTATAGCAATAAAATTTTGATTATGATTTAATTAAGTTTATTGGAGACACCGCAATTTCACATTTTTCATACATTCTAGCAAAAATACACTTCATACAATATAATTATTAAGACCATGTATTCTAAGAGACTACAAAATTCTTCTAATTACTTACAAATACAATAAACAGAAAGAGTAGTACTAAGTAGCTATTCCTAGTACCCCCAAGCAGATAGTCACATAACAAAGTTTTTATTTACAGCATTTGATTGACTTACATACTAACCGTATTAAACATGTTTAGCTATAGGTAAACTAAATAGACTGAAACAGACAGCCAGCATTTTTATTTAAGTATAACATTGATATGCTTACATACTAACTACATACATTAAAACATATTTAGTTATATTCCCTACGAGTTTTCCATGTTTTCCTGAATTCTATTTATTAATTCCTTAGTGCTAGACAATATGTCATCCATTAAAATATTTTTCACGACGTGTTGAGCACAAATCTCTGCTTCACAATAATGATTACAGATTGAACTATCCTTCTGCTCGAAGGTTTCTGCATCGATAATTTGGATTCTTATGATTTTCGAAGGTCTTGTAACAGGTTTTTTTATGTAGGAATATGCCATCCGTTTATTCTTCGATATTTTCCGAGATGATTCAGCAAGACCCAAATATTTTTGATTTACTGCATGTATTTGAGCAGGACCTTTTTCTAAAGGTATAAAGTTAAACAGCTCTTCCGAATCCTGAAATTATAAAACATTATGATTAAATTAATATTTATGAATGGTTTGACATTCAAGCTCCAAAATAAAAAAAAATTAAAAAAAAATAACTTACCGACATTGTAGACTGCACAATTACGCACGTACTGAACACTACAGTTTTGAAAAACGAATGTTGTTTCGAATAAGTGTGAGCAATTTATATAAAAATTGTGTTAAAAAAAAAGTGTTCATAAGGTTGAAAATAATAGTTTCATTGTGGATATTCCTTCTATCCAAAAATGGTTAGATGAAATTTAACCCTTGCGATGACACGACTGCATTGTTTATGTTACATTCATAATAAAACATTAAGTTGGAATGTCTGTATGTCCTACTCATCATTTACAGATACACTAACCCAATGATAGCAACAAACACGAATAAAAATAAGGCAAGTGAAGTCGGGATATGTGGGGGGTCATCATACAAAGTTATTTGCTAACCTAAGCAATTTTATAAAGCAACTTATACAAAATTTCTGATTTTTGTTCGTTGTAAAGTATTTTAATAAGTACTTCATTAATAACTTAGTATAAAGGGTTCCGTAGTCAACAAGAAACACTTATAGTTTAGCCATGTCCGTCCGTCTGTTTTTTTTTGTGTGACGTCTATACTTATTGTATAAATCATAAATCTTAATGAATCTGTACTAAAGTAATAAAATCGAGAGGTAACACCGCGTTATTTGATTAGTATATCAATTTAGTTTATCTTAGCAATATTTTTCTCCCGTGTTTGCGTTTACCATTTTTGGGCATGCATCATTGATGCATGCGCTTTATGGAAAGGTATTTAAATCATCGATAGAAATTCTGGAGCACTACTGCACCCTCATCCTTCGGCGGGAGATCAACGCAAGGTTCTAAACTGCGAAGAATTATCGGATTTATCTTCAAAAATGTAAGTGTTATTTTTTCTGTTTTTTATAATGCCTGTATACACCTTTAGGGGTAGACAGAAGCATACTTTTGTATGAAATTGATCACAGTTGTCGCACATTGTTTTTTGTATCGAACCCGAGTCCTTCGTATTGATATTAATTATCTTATTACCTATCAATAAGTTACGCAAGTTAAATTATGTGTAATCAAATATTTTTATAATTTCAGGTCCAAGACATCGCAGGTAGCTGACGACCTTTTCCTATCAGAGGACGAGTCTCTAAGCGTCCCTGACACAGTTCCTGAGGCCGTTGAGGTAGCACCTAAGAAAAAGCGGAGCAGGCTGCCAGCCACGGCTCCATCCACTCCCAAGCCGTCTAAGAAACCACGAATAAACCCCGTTAAGTTGCCGGACCTGCCGACAGCCGCTGATTTATTTGGGAGCGATGACAGCGAAGATGAACAGCAACCTAGCACTTCATCAGCACCAAGGAGGGGTAAAAAAACGCCTATCTATTCCTATATTAGCAGTAGGATTGCGAACGGCTATAGCAGACAAGCGCACACTGCTAAAACTGGTTCACACTATGTGGAAGTAAAGGTGTATAAGTGTGATGATATAGATAAAGTGTTGCCGATTAATAGATGGCAGCATTCTGTAATTACAATGAAAAATCAAACCAATGTAGACACTGAGGCATGGGCGCACTTAACAAAATTTATTAGCGCCACTCGCAAGGAATTTAGAGAAATTCCGAAAACTTTTATTAGTAATCATTATTTTTAAATGAAATTGTAACTACTTAAATATTAAAAAATATATAACAATATGTACCTAATCAATGTAATCATATGTTTAATCAATAGAAATAATAGTAAGCTAAAATCATTTACTGTACTTACTCTAATAGATTTTAAGATTATAAATAAAATGTTAACAATGTCGTTTCTTGTTTTTTCAGTTGAACCTTCGAATATTGCATCGACCAATGAAATTTTAATGAAATGTGATAAATGCTTTATTGAAATACCGAAACATAAATTTAATTATCATATGAGAACTAATTTACACAAATCAAACTGTTTATTGAGAACTGAATTTGATAATATTAAAATAATAGCGACTGCTTTTAAAAACAGAATTGTTACATATCGCTTAAGTCCCGCTCAAGAAATAGATTATCTTACACCTGAAGCGTTCTTGAGCGACTCTCACAGTGATATTAGAAAACTTATTGAAATATCATTAGAAAAACATAATTGTATTAAAATAAATTTGGAATTATTTGCTTACTTCCTATTAACAAAGACAAATGAACAGTTACTGAAATCTTTTAACACAAAATTGATAGTAATTTATAAAAACTCTGACATTAATGATTTTTATAAGAATACTTTAGAAGTGTTTAAGAGGAAACTGACCGAGTTTGAACAGCGTGACTCTGGCTGGTCCTTTTTTACACTGAGCCATTTAGAAATTAATATAAATAAATACGATCCGATGAGAGGAGGTACCTTTATAGAACTACCACCAGTAATAAAAAATAAAAAATGTTGTTTAAATATTCAGAATAATGACGATCAATGTTTTTTGTGGAGCATTGTTGCTGCGTTACACCCTGTTAAATATAATCCATGTAGAATTTCTTCCTACCCACACTATTCAAAAGTTCTGAATACACAGGATATGTCATTTCCACCATCAATGAATGATATAAAGTTATTTGAGAAATACAATCCTAGTATTAGTATTAATATTTATGGTTTAGATAGTAAATGCACTATAACCGGACCTCTATACTTAACGAATGCTAAGAAAAAACACCACATTAACTTACTTTACATTGAGCGTTATGATAAAGGACATTATTGTCTGATTAAAGATCTTGTGCGACTAGTTCGACAACAAATAAGTCATCATAAAGGTAAAATTCACTTTTGTGATTCGTGTTTGCAATTTTTCTCGAGTGAATTGAAATTTAGTACCCATCATTGTTGTAATGTACTCACAATACTACCTGAAAAAAATTGCATGATACAATTTAAACATTATGATCACCAACAAAAAATTTATTTTATTATCTATGCTGACTTTGAAAGTATGTTACAAAACTATTCTGAACAAAATACTGAGAATCTTAACACTCAAAAGTTTAAATTACATGTTCCGTCATGTTTTGCATATTATATATGTTGCTCATACGATCCAAGTTTAAACAAATACGTTACATATAGAGGTCCTGATTGCGTTGAAACATTTATCAGATGGCTGGTTAAAGATGTAACTTGGATAAATACTATATTATCAAAAGTTCAACCTATGAAACCATTAACTAATGAACAAAAAACTAATTATAAAAAGGCTACAAAATGTTTTATTTGTAAAGAATTATTATTTGGAGATAAAGTTCGAGATCATGATCATGTTACATCCGAATACAGAGGTGCAGCACATTCCTTGTGTAATTTGAGATACAAAATATGTCCATTTGTACCAATTGTTTTTCATAATTTAGCAGGTTATGACAGTCATTTATTCATTAAAGAATTAGCAAAATATGAAGGTCGTATTAAAATAATACCAAAGTCTAAAGAAAAATACACATCTATAACTAAATTAATTCAACCAAGAAATACAGCACGCCCTATTCAAATGAAGTTCATTGATTCATATCAATTCTTAAGTTCAAGTCTAGATGAATTAAGTAAAAGTTTGGATGTTAAAGATTTCATCAATCTATCAAGTATGGTTACCGCTAAGAAGAATTTACATTTATTGAAACATAAAGGTGTTTATCCATATGACTATATGGATTCATGGTCAAAGTATGAGGATAAACAATTGCCTCCCAAGGAATGTTTTTATAATTCAATTCAATTAGAGCATATTTCCGATGATGATTACAGACATGCACAAGCTGTATGGCAAGCATTTAATATACATTCACTAGGGGAGTACACAGATTTGTACTTAAAATGCGATGTGTTATTACTATGCGATATTTTTGAAAATTTTAGAAATATGAGTTTACAACATTACTCTCTTGATCCAGCGTATTATATATCTGCTCCTAGCTTAAGCTGGAATGCCATGTTATTATATACTGGCGTTCGACTTGAGTTAATAAGTGATTTGGAAATATACCAATTGTTAGAGAAGGGTATACGCGGTGGATTAGCTCAATGTTCTGTTCGACATGCTAAGGCTAACAATAAGTATGTTCCGCATTTTGATGACACAAAACCATCTAGCTACTTAGTTTATCTAGACTGCAATAATTTATATGGTTATGCTATGACAAGAAAATTACCAATATCAGAATTTATTTTCTTAAGCCAGTGCGATCTGTTAAATTTCGATGTAATGAAAATTCCGAATGATGGTGAACATGGATATATTTTAGAAGTAGACCTAGAGTACCCAGATTATCTGCATAACGTTCATAAGGATTTACCTTTCGCATGTGAAAAGTTTATTCCTCCAAACGGAAAATCCGTGAAATTAATAGCTAATTTATATGATAAATACAAGTATGTCATTCATTTCGTTAATTTAAAAGAATGTTTACATCATGGTCTAATTTTAAAGAAAATTCATCGTATACTTAAATTTAGACAAGAAGCATTTCTTCAAAAGTACATTGATTTAAATACTTGTCTACGACAGGCTTCTAAGTCGCCCTTTGAGAGAGACTTTTTTAAACTTCTAAACAATTCCGTATTTGGTAAAACTATAGAAAATAAACGAAAGCAAGTAGACGTGAAATTAATCACAAAATGGAAAGATTCATGTAATACAACAAACAAATGCATTGGTGCGGAAAAAATTATTTCAAAACCTAATTTGAAGAGTATTTCAATATTTTCTGAAAATTTTGTAGCTGCTCAGTTAAGTCCTGAAAAACTAATATTAGATAAACCAATTTACATTGGATTCTCAGTGCTTGAATTTGCTAAACAACATTTATATAATTTTCATTATAGTTATATTAAAAATAAATATGGCGAGGACGTAAATCTTTGTTACACAGATACCGATAGTCTTTTGTACTTGATAAATACAGATGACTTTTACAAAGACCTAAAATATGATACTTCACGTTTTGATACGAGTAACTTTGAAGAAGATAATCCGTTTGGAATACCGAAAATAAATGCCAGTATTCCAGGATTATTTAAAGATGAACTTGGGGGATCCATTATTACAGAGTTTGTTGGTTTAAGAGCAAAACTATACTGTCTAAAAAGCGTAAAAACTACAATAAAAAAAGCGAAGGGTGTTACCAAGCCCATATCCAAACGTCTTAAAATCTCAGACTACTATGAAACATTAGTTGATAATAAAGTTATCAAACACAAAATGAATATGATAAAATCTATTAAACATCTCTTATATTCACAGCAAGTTAATAAAGTAGTTTTAAATAGTAATGATGATAAAAGACAAATACTTGCTAATCAGATTGAAACACTACCTTGGGGGCATTGTGATACACTCTTCTAATACTAAGATTTGTTCATAATAATTGATTTACTAATATATAATTTACTAATATATAATTTACTCCTGTATAATTTATATTTTATTAATAAGTTTTTTAGTAAGAGAGTTTGTATTATTCTAATACTACGATTTGTTCATAATATTCTTTTTTTACTCTTGTGTACTTTCTATTTCATTTTTTTTTTTTTTGAAATAATATTGTTATTTAATAAATATCGAGGTCGATATCCGAGAAACTTAATTAAGTATTTGTTTTAATTATAACCCCTGACAGTCTTACATCATCTCATTGTTAAAATACCTATTTTAATATAATTTTATTAAAACATCAATAGTATGATGTCGTTATTTTGTAATTACCTATATAAAATTCTGGGGCACCGAGGCATGCAATATATATACAAGTACATTTAATTTTTCTAGCAGATACAACCATGAAGTGGGTTAAGCAACCAGTTTCGTTGGAAGTTAAAAATATTGAGGTAAAGGAA
This sequence comes from Agrochola macilenta, assembly GCA_916701695.1. Lineage (NCBI taxonomy): Eukaryota > Metazoa > Arthropoda > Insecta > Lepidoptera > Noctuidae > Agrochola > Agrochola macilenta. Next base: position 5,007,326 of record OU753564.1, on the reverse strand, counting down.
AATAAGTCGCACGCTAAGCATAGTGTACTTCTTCCGAATAATATAAGATGCATATTATGTGGTCCTTCAAATTGTGGAAAAACTAACGTCATGATTAGTTTGTTACTCCATGAAAATGGTTTAAAGTTTAAAAATGTTTACTTATATTCCAAGACTAGCTTTCAACCAAAATATAGATTTCTTAAAATGATCTTAGAAAGAGTTCCGGAAGTAAAACTTTTTATATTTAATTTTGACGATGATGTCATTCATCCTAACGATGCATTACACAATTCTGTTATTATTTTTGATGATGTGGTTTGTGAAAAGCAAATTAATATACGAAATTATTTTACAATGGGTAGACATAAGGATATAGATTGTTTTTATTTATCTCAAACTTATTCAAAAATACCAAAGCAGTTATTACGCGACAATGTTAACTTTTTGATAATTTTCAAGCAAGATGAAGTTAACCTGAAGCATATATACGATGAACATGTTAGTTCTGATATGGACTGGTCTAAGTTCAAAGATCTGTGTTCTAAGATCTGGTTGCACCCTTATGATTTTTTGATTATTAATAAGGATTGTGAATTAAACAAAGGAAGATATAGACAATCTTTTGACACTTTTATATATTTTGAGTGACGATTATATAAATCAAGAATGCAAAAAAAAAATCATTTGCACGTAAATACTGTTTAGTAAAAGTCGTATAATGGATCACAAAATTAAAGATCAATTAATAAAGTCTGCGGATGCTATAAAGAATAAAATAAAACAAATGAAAGATGAGGAGTTTAATACCAATACTCATCTGAAGTATTTTTTTAAGCCTCTCGCTGACCCTCTGAATGCGATAATAGCTAACAAACAGACTGATCAAACTCGCAAGACTAACATAGATTCAAAAATATTGTCTCAAGATCAATCTTATGATAAGAACCATGAATCTTCTGGTGAATCAGACTCAGTAGATAAATTTTATTCAGAAGACGAAGAAGGTAACACATCTGAATCAGAAAATGTTAATAATATCTCGTTGAAAAAAGAAGATATCTATGAAATTTACGATGATATGAATATACCATTTGGAGTACGTAGTGAGAATAATAAACATATGATCGGCAATACAACAGTAAATTTTTCTACCACTCATGAGAATTCTGGTAAAGTATACAATATTTGCATAGCAAATAAACAGTATAAAATAACCCCAGGTCTTAAAGAATTATTGCTGCGCAGAAAGCCTGATTTAACAGTGGTCAATTTAAAAGATAAACTAGTGTACAAGGAAATACTCCTCACAACTAATGCTCATAAAAGAGACTTCGATTCTGCAGGTCAGATTAAAGGAGATAAAGGATTAAAATATTCTCAAGTAATCAAACCGTTATTTTCGGAGTTTAGTAAACGCTTACTAGAATGTACGGAAGTTAAATCTAAGCAAAAACAAGGTGCTGGTCTACCATGTCTTAAAAAATATAAAACAAATACTGAACTTGTTTATTGGGATGATCCTAATGAATTAGTAGACAGACTTAAACTTTTGATCGCATCTAAAACTGCAGGTAATACCAATGTTGACAATGAAATCTTATCAATAATTGAAGAATTAAAAGAAGCTGGTATAATAAAAGAATAAAAGGACTCATCATGTGAATTGTTGTTTAGTATATTTTTGTAATTCAGAAGTGACTGTTTAAGAATGAGCAAAGTGAAAATAGATATTATAGATGAAATTCATAGAAGTGCGAGAATTAATTTTCCTCGAAGACATGTAATACTAAAAGATATTGATGATCTTTGGCAAGCAGATTTAATGGATATGCAAAATATCTCCAAATTCAATACCGACTACAAATACATTTTAGTGGTTATCGATGGATTTTCTAAGTACGCTTGGGCTATTGCACTTAAACAAAAAAATAAAGAATCTGTATCTATGGCTTTCAATACGATATTATGTTGTGAAAAACGTATCCTCAGAAACTTACAAACAGATCTAGGAACAGAATTTTACAATAAAAGTTTTCAAAAAATTATAAAAAATAATGCTATCAATCACTACAGTACTTATTCAACCAAAAAGGCTTCGATTGTAGAACGATTAATAAGAACGATAAAAAATAAGCTTTACAAGGAATTTAGTTTAAAAGGGAGTTATAAATGGACAGACGGAACACTTGCTAAAATAATAAATACATATAATCAAACAATACATACAACAATTGGTTTACCACCAGCTCAAGTAAATCATAGCAATAAAACTAGAATACTAAATGCATATTTCAAAAAACCACAAATGAAAACAAAACGTTATAAGCTCAAGATAGGTGATTCTGTTCGAATAAGTAAACATAAAGGTTGTTTTGAAAAAGGATATACTCCTAATTGGTCAACTGAGATATTCAAGATCAGTAAAGTTAAAAATACTAATCCTGTTACATATTTATTACAAGACATTAAGCAGCAGCCTATTTTAGGAGCATTTTATGGTCAAGAATTACAGATTACTAAACATCCTGATATTTACCTTGTTGAAAAAGTTTTGAAACGAAAAGGCAGAAAAGTTTTCGTGAAATGGTTGGGGTTACCACCATCAGAAAATAGTTGGATTGATGATACAAATGTTTTATGAGGGCTTTTTGAATATAATGTCATGATCTACGATATGGGTTCTATTCTGTTTGCATACATGAAGGGAGAAGGACTTGTGAATAATTTGATTAATAATTTACCATTTGAACTCCATTTACCGGGATATAATTATTGTGGTCCTGGAACTAAATTACATGAAAGATTGGCTCGTGGTGATAAAGGTGTAAATAAGTTAGATGAATATTGCAAATATCACGATATCGCATATAATAATTCCGACAGTTTGAAAGATCGTCATAAAGCAGATATATTTTTACTAAAGATGGCAAAGAAGCGCTCTTTGTCTTCAGATACGAGCACAGGAGAAAAACTTGCTGCTAATTTGGTTAACAACGTAATGCTATCAAAAGTGAGTTCTGGATGCGGTTTAAAAAAAAACTTTAAAAATATAGTCTCCCATACGAAAAAATGCATTAAAAAAATAAAGCCAAAGTGTAAGAAAAAACTGATAGAATTGGCATACGCTGCTGCTAAGGAGTTAACTCGTGATTCATCTGCGAAGCTCCCACGTATCATACCCATTCCTAAGTCCGGTGGTGTTTTACCCTTAATTCCGATATTTGCTGGCTTATCAGCTGCTGGAAGTATAGCAAGCGGAATTGCTGGAATCGTCAAAACTATCAACGAATATAAGGTTGCAAAAAAGCGATTGGAAGAAATGGAACGATGTCATAAGAAAGTGGAAGGTGTATGTATTGGAAACGGATTGCGGCTAAACCGTTACAAGAATGGGCTTCGATTATACGTAAATTTAAAGAAAAAAAACTAAATACTAGGCTACCTAATCGTGCTCTTACTAATATAGATATCATACATTTTACGGAAAACATTCCATATTTTCGTGGAGTGTATATGAGAGATACCTTACCAAGATCTCCGTTTTCCCGAGAGTGTGGAATCATTAATTTAGATAATTCGCAAAATTCTGGTACACATTGGGTAGCCTATGTAATTTTAAATAAATATGTTGAATATTTCGATAGTTACGGAAACTTAAAACCACCAATAGAATTTATTCGTTATGTGGGTTCTGACGACATCCATTATAATTATAATAATTTTCAAAATAATAATTTATTTAATTGTGGACATTTATGTATACAATTTCTTAAACAATTTTGGAATAAGCAGTCTTTTTAAATCATTACTTTAAAAAAAGATGTCTTACCCATAAGACAACACTTTAACATTGTCTGTTACAAGAGTCGATTGTCAATTTTATTAACCCTAAAAAATGATTGTTTATAATATAAAACCAAACGCCAAAGTGAACAACTTTACTCGTTCTCGTGTCGTCAGAAGACGTAGACATAAACGAAGTATTCAAAAAATCACTAAAGAGAATAAATTATTTCTTCAAGCTTTGGGATTTAAATTATGAGTATTCTTAAGATAAATGATTCACCGCAATTCGATAACTCTATAGTGAGTTACGAATACCATACTTATAATCCATACAGCAACAGTTTTAAAGAAAATGATGAAATACGAATACCTATAAATCAGCAAGATATGTACATACTACCTTCAGCCAGCTACATTTACGTTGAAGGTCGAGCCACTGTGTCTTCCAAAGATGGATCAGGAAAACTTACACGAAAGATTGTTAATTTTACTAATAATCCTATATCATTTCTATTTCAAGACATTCGATATGAAATTAACGGTGTTGAGATAGACCGAATAAAAAATGCAGGAATTACTACAACTCTAAAATCATATGTGTCTATGAGTGAGGGAGAAAGCAAAGCTGCTGGTGTTTGGGGTTGGAATTTGAATGGGATTAAAGATAATGATGGTATTTTTAGCACTCTTATATAACCCTGAATAAAGTTTTGGGATTTGCGGAAGATTATGATAAAATTATCATTAATTGTAAACATGAACTAATACTTAACAGAAGTAGTTCCAATCTTAATAGTGTTACTCTTGATAATAATGACACGATTGAAATAAATATAGAGAGATTGCAATGGCGTGTTCCTCATATAAAAGTTTCAGATCGGGAAAGATTAACTTTACTGAAATATTTAGAAAAAGATCGCCCTATTCAAATAGCTTTTCGAAACTGGGACTTGTATGAATACCCTTTATTACCTAAAACTACAAAACATTCCTGGATTGTTAAGACTGCTTCACAACTCGAGAAACCGAGGTATGTGATCTTGGGGTTACAAACAAATAGAAAAAACATGAAATCTAGAGACAGTTCAATATTTGACCATGGTAAATTAACTAATGTTACTCTTTTTTTAAATTCGCATTATTATCCATACGAATCCGTTAATTCAAAATTTTCTGAAGATAAGTATTGTATATTATATGAAATGTATACAAAATTCCGTCAGTCTTATTATAACACTCGGTGTGAACCGATGCTTGATCGGCTTGAATTTAAAGAAAAGGCTCCTTTATTTGTAATTGATTGCTCAAGACAGAACGAGGCTTTGAAGACTGGGGCTATAGATGTGAGACTGGAACTCGAAAGTTCTGAAGATATTCCAGAAAATACATCTGCTTATTGTTTAATTATCAACGATCGCCTGATTGAATATAAACCTCTGAGTAGCATTGTAAGAAAATTATCATGAGTGCCATAGTCGATCTGCAAGGTTTTAAGATGGAAAATAACGAGTTTATTGTCAAAGAAATTGCAATCGCATGCAACAATCGAATTATGGTATTGTTAATTAAACCACCATACCCATTTTACAATCTTACAAAAAAAGAAAGATTACAAGTAAGTTGGATAGAGAGAAACAGAAACATTTTCTGGAAAGAGGGTTATATACCATACTTAAACTTACATCAATACATTGTGCCTTATTTGAAAGATAAAACCATTTATGTTAAAGGTTGTGAAAAAGTTTTGTGGTTAAAAAACATTGTAAAACATGACAATATATATAATTTAGAAAATAAAAACTGTCCTAGTTTTCAAAATATATTTGATGATTATGGAAAGTCTAGTAAAATATTTAGCTGTGTATTTCATTCGAATGTATGTGCTTTAAAAAATGTTACATGTTTAAAGATGTGGATTGAGAATAAAGAAATTTTTGTCTAAATTAATGTCTTTGTTTTGTATTTACCAAGTCACAACCTCTATTATTACTATGAGGAATTAACCCATTGGTATAGTATGTGGAAGGGAGCTCATAAAGTGGCTCAATATTTTAACACACCTTTGACGACACGTTTGATGCATTGGTTAAGAGCACGTCTCGCTACATCACAACTCGTATATAGTAGGTTAAACAGATGCTGCTACTTACAATGCTTCACATATGGCGGGTTCAATTCCCGGATGGAACATATAAGTATTTGTTCCAGCCTATTAATTAAAAAAATCCCTGAATATATTCGATATCTCAGACAAGATTACATTCTGAATAGGTGGTTAGAAGTCAGTTACTTACTGATGTATAATTGGGGCGATCTGGATCACGAACTGAGCGAAGCGAAGTGATCCAGATGCCCCAATTATACACTACTGGCGGCGACGTTTCGCGCGCCACGTGGGCGACGGCCTTATGCCACGGAATGTAAATGGATGAAGGAGTTGTGTTGTTTAAAAAGTTTTGTGTTTAGTGTTGGTTTGTTTTGTTTTCTGTTAATGAAAATTGCATAATTACCCTATAATGTTCCCACTGCTGGGACCCAGACCTCCTCTCTGTGAGAGGGAGAGGGCCGTAATCCACCACGCGGGCCCAGTGCGGGTCTACCAACCCGCATGTCACATTACTTTGATTTTTTTGTTCTACGACATGCCGGTTACCTCACGCACGATGTTTTCCTTCACCAAAATGCATATAATATTCGGTGATTTCATCATGTTTTCGGAATACATTATTCTTTAAGTGTCTCAGTATACATTAGAATAGATTAATTCAGGTTTCGAATAAAATTTATTAAGATAAAACTGGAGAATTTACTCATAAGTACATGAATTAAATCTGCATTAAGGCTTGTGCAGACCAGCGCGACTTGTCGCGCGACGCGACACGAACAATACAATTTCTAAGAAAACTTCACAGTATAAAAATAACCGGTGTCGCGTCGCGCGACAAGTCGCGCTGGTCTGCACAAGCCTTTAAAGTAACTCGTGTTCTGTTTCTTCTGATTTTTTGTTTTAATGAACAGACTTAAAGTTATTAGTTATACAGTACCTACATTTTTTTCATTTTTTAATTTTAAATATAACAATGTTACTATTAAATAGTATCATCTGTATGTACACTTGACAAGCTAGTTTACAGAACAGGTAGGTGTTGCAAAGGGGAGATAGCAGCCTTGAAAAGCCAGGTCATTGTTGGTAATACCGAAGGAAAGAGCTCACGAGGCTGGTCACCAACACGATGGTCCGATCAAGTAAATGAAGATAGATAGATGAATAGAATATTCTTTATTAACATAATAAATTTAGAAGAAGCAGATTAAGAGAATAAATAGATGTTTTTTTTTTATTTAGTAGTTATTTTTTTGGATTTTATTTGATTTATTTTCCTTTAGAAAATTTTAGCAAGTGGTGATGGCAACTTTGAACCGGAGTCGATGGAGGTAGATTGTCCGCTTAAAGGGTTCACTGAACACGATCGAAGGCCCGTTTGAAGAAGAAGAAGAAGGTGTTACAATCAGCACTCTTACTAAGTTATGAAATAACTTGTACTAAGGGCATTATAT